>OY728129.1:461011708-471011708 GCA_963277665.1 Viscum album
ATATTTATTACATGATAATTATAAAATAAGATTATATTAAACTCCAACAAAATGAGGTTTTATTTTAAAAAAATGTTCAAACATAATTTTAAAACACGTTCAAACTCTAAGAAAATACATTATAGTCATGTTTACACATGTTCAAACCTAAAATATACTTTACATAAAACTCCATAAAAATTCATCTACAATATGATTTCTCTCACACATTAGCTACCAATATCGTAGTTCACACTAGTGTCATGGTCCACGTATGCAGTTCATCCACTCGGTCATGAAATATCTACAATAGCAGCGATCAACTATAGTAGGCTCACATTGACACCATGAAGCTAGTCATCCCCAATTTCGGACACATGTGGCTGGAAGCAGCTGATCATCCCTAGTACATAAATGTTTTATAAAATGGAATACAAATCACTACACAAATAAAATATAAAACAAATGTTATCTTCAAATTCAAATTCAAATCTAATTAAATCAATTAAAGACTACTCTAAAGAGAGAAGGGGTACATGAATGAGTACCTCATCAATTTTAGTAAGAAGATACAATGGATGAGATCTCGCACTATAGTTGAGACTCCTTATGAGCATTAAAAAACTAGAAATTAAATATGTGAAGTGTCCAACTCCAATATGGAATTGTCTGTATGAGTCTTAATATAAGACTAAGAACCATAACTTCTCCTTCCTGTAAGAAAATTCATTTCCATACTAGTAATGATGTATTAGTAATGGATCACAGTCAAAGCACTAGTAAGGCAATGTTAGTAATGCAGTGTTAGAAAATGAAGAAGAAAAAGAAAATTCTATATCAAAATAAAATTAATTTCTAGACCACTAACCAAAGAACTAATAATGCGATGTTAAAATATGAAAAGTAAAATTCAATATTAAAATTATATTAAAATAAAAGGACATGTAATTGAAATTATAGTAGAAATATTGGAAACATAATAATTATGATAAGCATTGGATTCATAATTTCAACATTTTTTCAAAGATTATATGAATTTGAGTAAATATTCAAATAAATCCTCAAAATTTCTGAATCAGAACTCTTATCCCCTAAAAATCATGCATGCGTTATGAAAATATTTGTGAAATACACACTCATTCATTGCCTAGTTTGAAGTGTTTTAGAGAACACCATCTTCAAAAATATGTTGATATTGAACCCTCTAAATTTTTTTCAACAACATACTATAATTTTTTTAAATACATTTAATATAAATCCTTAACATTCATGTAATTGAACAATTGATAAGTAGTGTTGTAGTAGCTGCACAAGTGGGCACTAATCTTGGAAATCAAGGATACAAAGAGAGAATTACAAGTAGATACTGTAACAAGATACCTACACTAAAATGATCAGAATTGGATAGTGAGAATTCTAAGATGTATTCCATGTTTGGACTCATGGAAATAACATGGATAATAATAATTGATACAACTAGTACATGGATAAAAAATCCTAAGAAGAAATTAACTTTTGATCAGTTTTTCATTCACCTTTGATTGTAGGAGAATTGTCCACTAAGACAGACATAAATGATGCTGAATCAGATACAATTCCATCCTTCATGGAATTAAGATATTTTATTTCCATACTCTTATTAGCCATGTTAAATCATATTTTATGCCACCATGGCCTGGTACAACTGGATTATCTTACACGAGGACAATGCAGAAGTAGAAATATCAATAAATCACATTCCTAATCACTGTCAGTTCTGTGTCTCCATGAAAGTTGTTCAGAACCGATCCACATACAGGAGATGGATAAATGTATCTAAGGATATTAGATAATATAAGAACATTAATAAGATATACTTACCATTCATAACTACAACGCACATGAAGGTGATAAATAAGTGAAAGCCATGGAAGATATACTGATGGTGAAAATCCATGGAAGATAATAGTGGGAGACTAATATTATGTAAAATGTATAAGCAATTCTAAATTTATGTAATTATTATATGTAAATACTTCAGAAACATAGAAATTCATAGGGTAAAATGATTGATGATTCAGATAAATTATAATTTTTACACCAAATCATTTCATTAGAACAGTCAACCTTAAATCATGATTCATAGAACCGGTTATAGTTTGTATTTTCTTCATAGTTTCCAGGATGGAACACTTTGTTAACTGTAATGGTAATGTAGTATAATATGTATATATTCAAAATATAAACCTTTTAATGAGTAAATATTGATGCAATAAAAAAAATTATTGTTGTAATTTACCTTTTTAAACGTACTAATTTCGGTAAACCCTTTTTTTATCAAATGAAAGCATTGTTGCTCCAAATGACCTATGTGCAACTGTAGAGAGTTGACTCATATATTGACTTAAAAGTATAAGATTTGATCTAAAAATGATCATTAATTGTGATATAGTAATTTAATAATTATTAATAATTGTAAATGACAGAAAACCAATGGAAAAGTAATTTATATTAATCTATAAATATACAGTACTGTAATTCAATGTGCATGTTCAATGTGTACATTTAGTAATATTTATATAAATACAAACGATTTTATAAATGGATGGAGATGTTTAAAGATATAAATATAATTATAATAAGAAAAAGGAGTTCTCTATGAGTTATGATACCATTATTGTGTGGATTATGCTATCATTAACATGAAATAATCAAACAGGTTAATAGGAGGAATTTTTAACTGAAATAGTGAAAGATACTATTTTTTATAATGTGTTTGCATATATTAGACCTAAATATGTATAAGTACCACATTGGTTTTCAGGGTCTTGTAATCTTTTTTCTCTATCTCTAAAGAAAGGGCTCTGCCTCTCACTGAGGTACGAATTACGGTTCTACATGGTATCAGAGGAGGTTACCTAACTCTAGACCACTCTCCCGTGTGTTTCCCTACCCACTCTCAAACTCCTTCTATGCCCAGTCACCGCCCATTATCTATCAGTTGTGACCATCCTACGACCCCATACGCCTCCCTTCATGATATCCCTAACCCCATCCCCTTGTGCACTTCCTTACGTGCAACCCGACGCTTGTACGATGACCCCTCTACACTCCTTGTAGCCCCACTAGCCACTGTCACAGTGCCACCCCCCATACTCCCTACTCCCCTGCCAACCATCATCACAACGATGCCCCTTGCACCTCCCTATGCCCCCACCATCCCTTCTCCAATGGCCAGGATGACCCCTCCTGGCCAAACACACCTCCTCTCTTCCACGTCAAACCACCTTGATGGACCCCCTACCATGCACCTCCGTATCGGGACCCATCTCCCCTTCCTAACGTATCCTCCCTATATGAATGACCATCAAAGTGATCTAGGACACCCATGTGTCACCCCTGAAGAATGAACCTTCTCTCACCACCCTTGATGGCTTCGACCTACTTAGGAGCACCTCGATACCCCTGCTGATGACACTTCTTCCTGCACACGTCGCCTGCCAGCTACCACCCTCTCCTATCACATGGTGATACTACTGATCCACAGTCTCCACTATACACACCTATGTGCTAAATGTGGCCAATACCCATAGGAAACACCTCTAGTCACCCCTTCCTCTAACATCACTTGTAATACGATGCTTGTTCCTGCACGCCTTTGTTGTTGTCTCACCACATCATTGATACACTTAGACTATTCATACCAGACATTCAATTTGTGTCCTATAGTGTTCTATTCTTACATCTCTTGTTACTAATGACCCAACTATTCCTTTCGAATCATTTTCCAGATATCCATACTAGTACCCTTCTTCCCAGGCTAGATTCCCCATCTTCTTCCAGACATGGAAACATCCTCTCCACCATCTAGAATTTTTCTCAACCCAACACTCTCTATGTATGAGATTTCACTTATACACTCTCATCGAGCTTATTTTCCACCTGCATCTTCTTTAGCCACTATTGATCAGACTAGTGGCCCTACCGCTTGTGTATCTCATTGACCGATAGCTTGGATGCTTGATTCTGGTGGTTCTGATAATCTCACAAGAGAATCAAGTATGCTTAATACCTATCATTCGCATACCGATGCCATTGTAATTACTATTTATAATGGATCTAAAATCCCTATTATGAGATTTGAAACATGCTCCTTAACTCTTATCCACCTAGATTCAGTAGCTCATGTTCCACACAGTCCTTTTTAATCTTCTTTCCATTAGTAAACTCACAAAGTAATTAAATTATGTTGTTATTTTTACATCTTTTAGTGTTGTTTTTCAAGAGCGATCAATGAATTGGGAACTTGTTAGAGACAATATTAGTGATGGGGTGTACATGTTTGATACCCGCCATCCCATGCTTTCTCAACCACTTCTACTCATACCCTCGACCTACATTTTCACTATGGTCATCCCCTGACTTCAGTATTACATAAGCTTTTCCCCCATTTTAGTCTACACCTTTCCTTCCATTGTGAATCCTGTAAATTTTTTAAACATAATTAGGTGAAATATGTTCCTCATTTGGCGATGAATGTGGTGAATCCTTTTGAATCAGTTCATTCCAATGTATGGGGTCTATATAGGGTTCCCAGTCATTTAGGGTACCATTATTATGCATCTTTTATTGACGATTTCTCTTGAATGACATGGATATATCTCCTTCGTAATCGTTCAGAGGTGTATGATATTTTCAAAATATTTTACTATAAAATTTACACTCAATTATCCAATCCTATTAAATGTATCTGTTTGAACAATGGATAAGAATATTTTTCCTTTTCCCTTTAGAAATTTCTTAAAGATAATGGTATCCTCCATCAAACATCCTACCTCGATACCCCTCTGTAGAATGGTGCGTCCGAGCGTAAACATCATCATATTCTAGAAACTGCTTGGGTCTTTTTGTTTCACATGCAAGTACCTATTCCTTTTTGGGGGCATGGTGTTCTTATTATCACCTATCTTATCAATCGTCTTCCTTATTCTATCCTTTATGGGGTAGAGTCCATTTTTAGATATGTTTCCCTCTATTCATCCCACCCTCTTCTACTTCACATGTTTAGGTGTCTATGTTATGTTTGAGACACTTGTCCCAATCTCTCTAAATTCTCCCCAAAGGCCCTCCGTTGCATCTTACCGAGATACTCTTATACCTAGTGTGGCTACCATTGTTTATATCTTGACATAGGATGTTATATCATCTTGATGATGTATCATTTATTGATAGTTATCCATTTATACCCTCTTCACACTCTCCTCATCCTGATCCCATCATCGATGACCATCTCCCTCTCACCATCCACCCCACCCATGCCTCTATTGACCCAATTAGATGGATTTTGTTTTGGCTCGGTCTACTCTCATCATCTATGGAACATGACCCCTTTCCCGACCGAGGAAACCATTTCCCCAACTTTGTCCATCTCTCCTACTACGGGTACCAATGAATTTCTGATTGAATTACAGAAAGGTACTCACTCTTTCTAGAATAATCCTCTTTACACAACTTCATACAAAGTCTTCTTTACTTGGGAGATGATATATGTTTCTTGTATGGTTTATGAGGCCAAATCTCACCTTGGATGGTTTCAAGCAATTAAGGATGAATTATAGGCCTTGAATGAAAATCACACCTGGGATCTGGTCCCCCTTCTGGCAGGTAAATAGGTTGTCGGTAGTAAATGTAATTATATGGTCCTCCTAAATTCAGATGACAATCTTCATCGCCTGCCTGAATGGCCTGAAGGCCTTATTTTTATTGATTTTTGATAACCCCCATTTCAATGGATAAGGGGTAACCCTTACAAGGCCCATAGTCTCAGAGATTACAAGGCCTGTAGGCTTAGGAGATTACATGACCCGAAGGTCTTAGGGAATTCAACCAGACTATATACAAGGAACTGCCCCTCCCCAGCATCTGTATCGTGATAGTATCTCTCCACCTTCTCATGGCCGTATGGCTAAGCTTCCTATGCAAGCACAGGATGGTCTTGATGGCATAACCATACCCTCTCATTCTGACAATCCATTTGGATCTACTCTAGTGAGTGCACCTGCTCTAAATCCTCTTAGATTTCTTGTCTCAGGATCTGATTCTCATGTCTATTGGCTTCGTCACTCTCTTTATGGGATTAAGAAGTCTCCTCATGCATGGTTTGACAAACTCTTTACTATAATCACTACATTTTTCCAAACTCAAAGTAGGAAGGACCACACTATTTTCTACCACAAAACATCCTCTGGATGCATCCTGTTGGTTGTATATATTGATGATATCATTATTACTGGTAGTGACTTACATGGAATTTCATATCTCAATTTTTATATTAAACAAAAATTTCACACCAAATACACCAGTCTATTGACATATTTCATTGGCATTGAAGTTTCCCATTCTACAACAAACATCTCTCTTTCCCAATGAAAATATGCATTAGATATCTTGCAAGATGTCAGTTTTTCTCAGGAAACTACCGTTGAAACTCCTCTTGAACCTAGGGAATGGTCTCTAAATGATGTCACATACCCATATTCTCACATAGAGAGATATAATCCTCTTATAGTAAAACTCAATTATCATACCATGACTCATCCAGATATTTCTTGCATAGTCAGCACAGTTATCCAATTCATGGAACATTTTAAAAAATCTAAATGGGATGTTTCCCTTCACATTATCATGTAAATTAATAAATACATTGCTCTTGGTCTTCGATATTCACATCATGATCATATGAATATTGAGGCCTTTTGTGATGCTGAATATAATGGCTGATTATCTACTTGAAAGTCTACTTTTGGATTTTCTGTTTTCTTGGCTGGTAAATTAATATCATGGTGAAGTAAGAAACAAACTATCATCTCTAGATACATTGATGAATCAAAATAGTGTGCGATGTACATAGTAACTGGTGAAATTATATGGCCTCTTCAACTTATTCATGAAATTGGTTTCTTGTCATAAAATTATTCTCATATTTTCTATGATAATCAGGTGGGAACAAAGATTGATTTTGTAGCGACTTGGTTTTTGGACCTATCAGAATTTGGAATATTCCTGCGAATAATTCTAGAGTTAGGCGTGAAGACGACATGCGATTCCGAGGCCCGGTGTACCCGAAATTAATTTTATAAAAATATTAAGTATGTTTATACTATGTACATGGTGGGGGTGTATTATCTCCTAAACAGTAGCTCAGAACAGGAATATGAGGGCACAGTTTCGTCTGGAGCGTTCTGTTTACCCTAGGCGGGGTATAAACTTTGCGGGTGCAGACCTGCTGTGAGAAAAGCCACCAGGGGCGTTTTCGTAAATAAATGGAAAATTTTATTTATGAGCATCGGCTCGAATAAATTCCTAATGGAGTCTCAGATTGAAAACCTGAGTCCTCTATTGTGTTTAAAACACCGTGTTTACCCTAGGTGCGTCCTAATTTTAGTCGGCGCTGGGTGCCGGGTCGGAGGCGTGTTGGCGGGGAGCTCAAATGAGGTTTTTATTAAAAAAAAATAAAAATATAAAAATCAATCTCTCCCCCCCAACCCCTTTTATGCGCAGGTAGAGATGACCCCCTCCCTCATCCGTTCTTCGTCAATTCGAGCCACGGACATCCGTTTTCAGCGCCGATCGTCAGTAGATCGAGCTCCAGCGCGTCGCGGGCGTCGTTCTGCACCCGAAGCTTCGGCGATCCACCGACAAGTAGGCGTTTTGAGTTTCGAAATCCTGAATCCCTATTTGGTTTTTTTCCTCTATTTTGAGCCTACATATGCATAGATCCTATCCCGGGGGCGCACAGATGCCTTAGGATGCACGTTTTGACCCCCGGGGTGCCTCCGGCGGCCCTCGGAAGGTCCGCCGACGCGGCGGCGGCGGGCCGCGGGACTTAACAGGGACTGCCGCACCGCGGCGGTGGCGGGCCGCGGGACTTAACAGGGACCGCCGCACCGCGGCGGTCTAGCGCCAATTACCAGCGACCCCCACGGTGAAGGTTGGCCAGGCGTGCGCGCGGGCTGCACCGCGCCGCGGTGGAGCGGACCGCTGGCCGGGTCGGCTGGCCGGACCGGCCGGTTCAGGTCGGTCCGACCCTCTCTTGGACACGCGGGTTTTAAAACCCCCATATCTTGCTCCCTGAAAATCCGAATCGCACACCGTCTATGGAGACATGACCCTGGAGACGAGGTGAACCCTTTGGTGTGGGTTCGAGAGTTTTAAGTTTCAGGATCGTGTCCCAAGAGCTTGAAATACCGAATAAAATAATAATGTTTTATTATTATTCGACTTCGGGCCGTTGTATCTTCTACCTGGAGCATCTGATTGACGTGCCATTAGTGGAATTGAGACCCTGATGGTATGACAAACTTTTCTTGATGGTTTTCAGGTGCGAGGACCGAGTTTGGGGTGCGGGTCCCATAAGGCCATGTTTGGGTGTTTGCGGAGAAATGTTACTTTCTCACCAAGAGTTCGATTTTGGCGGATGAATAGTCGATCTTGTGTGTTTTTCTGAGAGGATTGCAATGGTGTAATCCATTTGATGAGTTTTGGGATCGTGGTGTGGGCCCCACCCGGGTTGGCTTTAGTGAATAGTATTTTTTTTTCACCGGGTGTCCATTTAGGACGAACGAGTGGTCGATCTCGTGTGTTTTTCCGAGGGGATCACAGTGATATGATTCGCTTGATGAGTTTAGGGTTCGTAGCATGGGCCCCACACGGGCTAGCTGCGGTGAATAGTTCCTTTTCACCAGTTGTCCGTTTCAAGCTAGTAAAAAGCCTATCCTACGTGTTTTTCCGTGTGGATTGCGATGGTGGCATCGGTATCGACCTTGGAGGTGTGTGGTGTGGTGTTGTTACGGGTCGTTCGGGTCAGCGACGTTTGGACCAGCAGTGGTTGAGGATAATCTCTTGGTTCGTTCCTATGAGAGTTCGCGCGACATCACAACCTTAATATAGGTTTGTGATCCTCTTGATGGGATGTTTTATTTTTTAGAATTGTGGCATCCCTTCGGTGGGCCCGGAGCGGGATCCTCTAGCATCATTTCCCTAGATCGGGTTATTGGTATCGCTGTGACCACTTATCCACAGGCGACGATCCCCTATCTAGCAGGTTAACCACGTAGGGTTTGTGGAATCATCGGGAATATGATCCCCTACGTAGTGGGCCGTGCTCAGTAGGGTTGTGGCATCATTGGGTATATTATCCCCTACTCAGCATGTGGATTATAGTAGGGTTGTGGTATCATTGGTTATACAATCCACTACTCAACACGTGGTTTCGGTAGGGTTGGTGTATCATCGGTTCAATCCCCTACATCACGAGTTATACCAGATAGGGTTCCGGTATTGTTGTGACCACCTTTACACAGGCGACGATCCTCTATCGGAGTGACATGTTTCTGTCGAGCGCCAGATTGGGTTGTGGTACCCCCCAGCGGATCCTGTGAGTGAACCCAGATCTATGAGATCTACGAATGCCAGATCGGGTTGTGGTATCCCCCAGTGGACCCTGGGAGTAATCCCCTATATGTGAAATCTTCGTATACCGGTGTGGTTTCTGGTATCCCCTAGCGGACCCTAGGAGTGGTCCCCTATCCGAGGAGTTTGGTGTTTATGTTGTTTCAACGAGCTTTCCTCAATGACGATATCCGACGAGTGTGATATCTCGGGTGAGCATCTAAGATGTTTGTGTGGGACCTGATGGAGTGTATCTCTCAGATGAGTGTCATCTGGGATGACAGTGATTGTGGAGGGTGCTCTCCTAGCTGTGAACCATTTCTGGTGATGAGGTCAGTACCTCATGTGGCTTGGTGCGTGAGTAGAGTATATCTGGTTATTCATGGTATATGTATGGGCATACACCTGAGCTGAGCTGACTAGTTGTGTTTAGCCGAGGATGGTCATGATATGGAGTTTCTCTCTCATCTGGGTTCCCTCTGGCTGGGATATGTTGCCTTTCAGTTGCTCTCTTTTGTTTTGGGTTTTTGGGGTGCCTACTGAGTATTTTTATACTCACCCCTGCACGGGCTTTGCCCGCACATGTTTTTGTCTTGTGTAGACCACATGCCTTTCGATGGGGTCCTAGGAGGACCTGGAGAAGGCGGAGCTCAGTGAACAAGACTGACTGGGGTGTTTATCGGAGCTGTGCTGAGGAGCTTACCGGCGGGTGCTTTTGGCAGCGTTTCCCTCCTTCTGAGCAGGTTGAATGATTTTGTAGTTTTTTTTGGTGGGCCCTTTTTGCCCTTTTTTACTTTTGTTGTACTCTGGTTGTGGGATAGTTGTATTCATGCATTTACTTTTCAGTTTTATATATCTCTGCACTGTTTCATAGAGGTGTGTGTGGGTGCGTGTGTACAGGTACCTTAGGCTAATGTCTCCCTTGTGTATGATAGCCTACTCGACGATAGAGACCAACCCCTAGCTTATTGGAGGCGGGCTTGGGGAGTCGCGACATAAGCCCCGTCGGGTCGGGTCATGACAGATTTGAACCTAATGTTCAATGAAAACACAAAGCATATTGATATTGACTATCACTTTCTTCGCCATCACCTGGAGTAGAAACATATCAGTTTGAGCTACATTCCAATAGCTCATCAGCTTGTCAACATCTTCACCAAAGGCTTTTCGGGAGAATGTTTGGATTTTATGTGCACTAATCTAGGCATCCACAACATTCACGACCCAACTTGAGGGGGAGTGTGTTCGGTCTTTGTGTTTTTTCCTCTCTTGTTTTTTGTGGGAATCTTCTTCCAAGCTAACTTATTCTAGCTTGAGGGGGAGTGTTGGAACTAATAATGTATATGTGACACATTAGTTTGTGGGGTCTTGTAATATTTTTCCTCTATCTATAAAGAAAGGGATCTGCCTATCATTAAGGTATGGAGTATGATTCTACAATATATAAACCATTATCCTGTGAAGGTGTCTATTATTTTTTATATTTGGAATAAATAGTAGCTATGTAGTGTCACAAATATTTAATTTAATAGAAACTTAGTGGGATTAAAAATTATTATAGCTACTATATTCATTAGAGGAAATCTTAAATGGATTCAAAAAATGTAAGTTGTTTTAAGATACAAAACCTACTAAGGAATGCCTTAGATGTTGGGATATTGGGATTCAACATTATATTTGAAGAATTGATGCATGTGGTAATAATAAAAGTATCTAATAATAAGGAAAGAATTTAAAATTATAGCTGAAGTTAATTTTATGCATGTGAAATAAAATTGAAGCTATAATACTCTTTTCAAAATGTATTACTGTTGAATCATTTAGTACAAACTAGTCACATCAACAAAATGTTGATGGACTCTGATAACATAAATGAAATAATACACATATATAAATACAATTGTAAGTGGTGGTGTCAATTTTATTAATGTGAACACTGTGAATATTGATAGAATTTTATAAGGAAAGAACAAAATTTAATCAATCAATTTTTATAATGTTAAGATATAAACATTTTAAATGAATTTAAAGAATTAAAATATACATAAAGTGTATTATACAACATATACTCAAGCTTCATCTTATTCCCACGTCTCTAGTGAACATCAGATCTGAGTTACCTCAATAATTTCATGGAAGAAATCTTGTTTGCATATAAAAAAAGTTTCTACCACACGAATCTTGAAAGATTTGGAGTTTATGAGTTGAATGATTGTACAAATGGTAGTATATTTTACATGAATATGATGTGAAATTGTACACATATTAGTTTTTGGTTTCAATAATAGTCCCATTGATCCACCAGTTGAGGCTTTTTGTTTGTCTTCAATTTAGTTGTATTTTTTGTTTGATTCCATTTAGGATCTCCATCCATCTAGGTTAGTTAATGAAGAAGTATTTAGAAGTCACAAATTTAGTAGTGGGTTCACACATGGGGGACCCCTACTTTGAGTGCTGCTCAACAAATGGTTAGTGCCGATACAACAAAAATTTACCAAAACCCTATTTCTTATAAATCAAATCCATGATATTGAAAAAATATATGGTTGTTTCAAAGTAAATTAAAACATACTGATAAGAACACAAGGCCATGTAATAACCCCCACAATACCAATGTCATGTAAATTTGGAAGTAATAAACCTCCATAACATGGAAAATAACAATTTAACAATTACTTAGGGACTCACAAGAAAAAAAATATAAATGTACATAGATGAAAATATCAAACCAAAAATATTTATGCTCTTATAGAGAAAAGAACTGTGTATTTAATGAGTTTCGTAAGAATGATCCCACAGTAAGTTCATAACGAAAGAAACTAAAAAAGAATTATTATCAATGTGGTTCTTGGGATATGAGAATCAAATTAATTATCTTTATATTAATCAATGTTTATATTTTTGAATTGAAAAAAATACCTGAAGACATAGGCTCCATATTTTTCTCGCTTTTCTCAATGGTAAATGAATGGGATGGACACTAAACCACAAAGGTGTGTGAAATGTGGACAAAAAAATCCCAATAAACATTATGAGGTTAAAAAATGAGACAAAATTAAATTGGATATCAAGAATTTCCATTAACCCCTACAGAGTTCCATACCAGACCATAAGAAAATTATTCATATCTAATGAAAAATAACAAAATTAGACTAGAATCTTGAAACTCAACCAAATCTTGGAAAAATGATACCATAAAATCCACAAAAATCATTTACAAATCTAGTAAAATTATTTCTGAATTATATAAACTATAAAATAATCCAAAAAAAGTAAAAATTGGTACTATAAATATATATCATGGAAAGAAAAAAAATAAAAATTATTATAAAAATAACCATTAAGTGATATAGCCAAACAAACAATAAAGACAACACTTATAACAAGATTAAAATAAAGATTATAAGTTATTTACAAAACACCAAGAAGCTTTAAATTTTAAATCAGACCCTCCAATATTAGTTAATCAAAAAAACAAAACCTTAGAGGGGAGATTATAATAATGTTTGGGTATAAAGTTCATTAGTATCATTGGAAACAACTTCATCAATCACTCACAAATTAGTTATGATGATAATTGTTTGAAACTACACTCAAAAAATGAATTTTGTGCATCATATTTATTTTCTCCTATGTACATAGTAATAACCATAGTTATTTACGGCGCACAACAGTGACAAGGGCCCCTGACACAAAAGCGCATGATACGGCGCATGACGCATGGTGATATTAACTTACAACGCACAAAAGATATGTATACATATATAAACAATAACAAATAATAAAGTATACAACATATACATAAATATAAAAGATTTGTGTCAATAATTCATATTTCATACAACAAAAAACAAATGAAGTCAACAATGACACACATAAAGTATGAATGAAAACAAAGATTAAAACGTACAACATTTAAGAAGTGGGGGTTCTCTCATTATCACTCTCAGAATCAATAGGAGATACTTCATCATTACCATATGATTCTTCCACACAAGGCATATCTTGAACATCTTCTTCTTCACTTGTTTCATTCTCAATCTCTTCCTCTTTATCCTCTTCTTCTTGCTCTTGAATAGTATCCATAGATCTATTTTGTAAATACCAGGTGTGAGAACTTGATGCTCTAGTAGTATGGGTCAATTATTCTAAATCTAAATCCAAATCCACATCACCCAAGTCAAATCATAATCATAAAAAACAAAGTCATCAACTGAATCACACTCCTCGTCCATGACACCAAACAAGAACTCATTTCAGTCATCAATTTACTTCAAAGAGATATGGTCAATAGAGTATCATTCATTGAATCTATGCATCATGGTTCTATTATAATTGGTAAAAACCATGTCATTCAATTTTTCTTGAGAAATCATATTTCTCCTTTTTGAGTGAATATTTTCAAAAACACTCTAATTTCTTTCACAACTTGAAGCACTACATGTAATACCAAACACTTTTATCAAAAAATGTATCAAGTGTAAATTCGATGCAAGATTAGTTAACCACCAATCAGCACACACCCTCAATTTACTATTTCTTATTTCCAAATCAGTGCCAAGAGTGCCCAATGTCTCTATATTTTGTTAATTTTTCAGTAATTTTATTAACCATTACTATATCATGTTCCAGTCTTTGAATGCATTTAATCAAACCCATATTTACTTATTCATCAACATAAATGTCAGGATGATCATAGAAGAACTCTGGATTCAAAAATTATTTGGCATCATGCAAAGGATGATTAAGTTTCACTTACCATCTTCGATCAATTAATTTGAAAATCTTTTAATATTTTTATTCTCTATTGTTAAAAGTCTTTACAATTGATTATTTTTATCTATCCATGGATTCAAATATAAGTATCCCATTAGAGTCTTTCTTTCCTCGTTAACCAAATTAAGCACTTCAACAAGTAGACCACCCACTTTGAGAGAATAATTGACATTGTTATAAAAAGAGGAACTTGATAAAATCAAAACAACATCTTCCCCTTTCCCCCCTTTTCCCATTTAATTTGATTCCATTCATCAGAAATAAACATATTCCTCAAATTAGATTGTTGGTTATAGAATCCAGAAAGTGTGATCATGGTAGTGGTAAATCTAATCTTTCCAGGTCTAGGGAGATCTCTTTCTTTGGTGAATTGTCGCATCATGGTCAACACATCAACATGGTTATAAATGAAACCACTAATTTTCACTGCCTTCTTCAAAGTTATAGCAATCTTGGTAATTTTATACATATCTTCTATGATCAGGTCAATGCAATGAGCGGTGCATGAGGTCCAATACAAATTAGAGTAAATTGCCTCCAATAATCTCCCTATTAAAAAATAAAAAATAAAAAATAATCATGTTAGTAAGTAATAAAGATCATTGAAAAAAATAAATGTTCAAGAAAATATCAACGTAATTATTGAGAACAGTGATATTTACAAGAAGCTTTCAGTGAAAACTTGTATCACATTGGATGGTCAACCTTCTTGAAAATTTTATCCAAAAAATCAAACATCTTTTTCCCACTATTTAAATAAGAAGAAGCATTAACCAATTCAATAAATACTGATCCCTTTGGGTTATTAACCAAGAAATTTATCAATGTCCCCCCCCTTCGATCTGTCCAAACATCCTCCATTACTGAACATATTTTTCTTTCCCACACATCCCTAAATTCATTCAATAGTAAATTTTTAGGTTTTAATTCCTTTATAAGAAAAGTAAATTTTACCTCATGGAAGCGTGAAGGTTTCATACCAGGTTTCATTGTCCAACTACCTCAACAAATAATGAAAAAGTATCATAATTAACACCATTGGAATGGATTTCAACATCATATATCCACCTTGCCAATAATTGGAAATCTTGATATCTTTTCTCCATCTTATATGCAACTATGATGGTTTTTTCTAACATTAGACAATTTTATTTACTGTGTAACTTATTCTGGGATTGGAGTGAAAAATTATTCTATAACACCCTTTTCCTTGGATATATGATCATTATTGATTCTTTTTTTGAGAAGAACATGATCCTTGTTTCATGCAACTATTACTTGAAATATATTTCCTTTCCTTTCCATCAGCAAATACTGTATGCTTTATACCTTTCACCTCTTTTTTTTTAAAATCATCTTCAATTGCATATAGCCCAGTTATATTCCATTTTCCTTTCAAATACCTTCTATCTTCATCAATTTTTTAATCACCTCTCTCACATGTGGTAGAAAATTTTGGAATTTAGTTGTGTTTCTATATCCACTAGTCAAATGTTGTTTGAATCTAGTAATACCTTCCTTTGTTATTTTTCCACAAAATTTTCATGTTACTGAATTTTTATCTTGAGGATTTGCTAACATACAATATTGTCAAGCAGGGTCTTGCCTTACCTTAGAAATTTTGAAATAAACCAAAATTCATGAAATATATAAAACAAATAATTAAATATTTAAAACCATAAACCTCAAAAAAACAATAAACAAAAAAAATATAGCATCAAAAAATTAGGAATTCAAGTGTGCATGGGGAAAACACCAATAATAGTAATTGAAAAATAAATAAATAAAACATAAATAAATTTGAATTAAAAAATTACTGGTTGGGTTTCACTTCACAAGCAAGGTGTACATGCACTACCCTTGTATGGGACCCAATATTAGAGTTATGGTGGTCGAGGGAGCTTGGCCGGGTCGTTGTTAGTTGGGAAGCAGCAGTCGAGGGATCTTAGCTAGGTCGCACCACTCGACATGGTCTGGTATGAGCTGGGTCGAGGCTATTTTGGGGAGAGAAGAGTGTTTTGTAGTAGGGTAGGTCACCATTTTAGGTATTTTTAATCAGGGGTATGATTTGGTAGGTTTAAAAATGAAAAAAAATCAAACAGTTTGGTGTAGTGGTGCATGCCACGCCACTACGGGCCATTGAGAAACATGGCACACACACCACTAAGCACCATTTCAGATGAGTCATGGTGAACTCATGGCATGGTACACCACTAACTAGTGTGCGCCATTAATAACTATGGTATCAACCTTTTAAAAACTGAGGAATGTATAGAATTAAAAGAAAATAACATAAATATAACATAAAAAATTAGGCTTTTTAAAACACAAACCAAGAGTGATAACAATGATGATAAGTGTAATCCTCCATATATTCAAATATTATAGAACACTGAATATGGAAAGATATTAAACTACAACAAGGAACACAATTCTTTCTATCAAAACATTTTAATTCATGAAAAAAAATCATTTTTTCAATAAGTAAAAGAATAAGCATCAATAGTAAATTAAGTAGAAATTGAGAGTATCCGTATGAGTAAAATAATATTCTTAAATGACGACCTTGTTAGAGTTGGCATCCTAGTACTAACTGATTGTACTTTGATGACATGTATATTTGATGTATTGAATATTAATTTAACATCTTATTACATATTGTTCATTGATACTACATGGATTTAATGCAATAATGTCCTAGAGTATTTTCACATTAATATGGTCATAGTTGTTCCCCGTTATGATGGGAACAATAAGTACTTAAATTTACTAACCAAAATCATCACACCATAAATTGGTAGGAAGTAGGGTATGTTGGGTGTGTCATAATTGATATGTGATTAATGTATAAGTCAAGGAAGTATTTGACCCTTCCATCTTTATGGAAGTTGATATATTGGCCTTTTAATTGAAATATAACCATCACATTAAATTCCATGGTCATGGTGTAATGGTGTGTTTATTTCAGACATTCAAAGAAAGACGTATCGAGTAAATAGGTTGATGACACTATCATACAACCTACTTGAATATAAATTGTATAAAAGGGATTATATTACAGAGCGAGTGTTCATATATGGTTGACGATGTTGTGACATTAAGTTCTTTCTCTTAGGTTCCTTGACCCATTTCTAGACAATAATCTTAGACTTTAGGCTATCACGCCTAATGTTAGTGAGAAAGAATCCTAGAGGGTCACACATTAAGTGTTTCTATTGATCTCGATTAAATTCTATTTGAGTTTAATTAATGGAATAAATATTATTCTCAAGTTTAAGAATTTTTTTTATTCAAGTTATATTGATATCATAAATTAAATAAATATTTATTCATCAACATGTGAATAAAAATATATTTATTTATCTTATTGAATATTTAATAAATATTTATTCACTGGTATGTGAATGAAATATTTATTTATGAATGGAATTTTTATTTAGGTGTTTAATAAATGCAAGAGTTCAAACATACCAAAATTGTGTCCAACAACAAATATTATTTAACAAGCTGGTTAAATAATATTTGTTATTGTGCACATTAGCACGCATAAAAATATAATAATATAATTATTATTATGTTATATAGGGTTTATTAAAGATAATAAATGTTATTTAATGACCTACAAACAATTAAATAATATTTTAACTTAAATCCTAACTCTATAAATCGAAAATTATGTCTATTGTGCAGAGAATCCATATTTGAGAATAGAGAATTGTTGTGCACAATGAATTCTCTCTTGACTCCTCCTCTATACATCTCAAGAATGAGAAGTGCAATATAGATTTCTTCAAGACTGAAGAACTAGCACTCAAGAAAAAAAAACACAAGATATTCGACTTGCTGTGCTAGCACACAGAGATCGAGTGGTGTTGTTTAGAGATCATAGGAGTACATATGGATCACCACCAGAGGGATTCTATCCTTGGGTCCTCATAACGTAATGAAGGTAATCTAAAAGAGTCATTATGGACGATCAACATTCACCAACAAAGAAAGTTACTAACCCTAGTATTTATTTCTTTAAATATTAAATAAATAAATTATAAATTTGAACTGTAAGATCCCTACTCTTGGTTTTGGTTAACAATTATTGAAAGAAATTTTAATATATTTCCCACCATCACACACTTCATCTATGCCCAAAACCAACAGACCTAGCTTCTCAGTCATAGTAAAATCATGACTTTACTATGATAAACTTCATTTCAATCATATTAAGGAAAAATAACTTGACATTACAAAAAAGAATTTTGTTTATACTTATTGTTAAAAGAAACAATCATTTAATATGTGATGTATGGAAATTTAATTTACAAGTAAATCAAAATAAACATTACTAAATTTTAAGGTTTGAGAGTGTGGGGTCCCTCATGGGTGAGACCCACAACTAAAACTAATTCTTTGAGGTCACCTTTGAGGGATAGAGGGTCACTTTGGTTACAGAGTAATGATATATAGAGTGAGTGGAAATGGACTTATGATTTCAAATCTAGGGTTGACAGTATAAGGGAAGAAGAAAAAGGAACAAGCCTATAGCCAAATGATTTCTATATTTCAAAAATTAATATATAGAACAAAGAAATTAATTTCCCTAAACAACCAACATATATATAACTTCCATGAATTATCTCCAGTATTATGAGTAGTCAAATATTGTAAATAATTTGTTCATAAAATAAAGCTATAATTCATTCAAAGCATGGAACAATGTGTCTTAGATAAAGGATATCAAAAGTGGAGTACATATTGAAAACATAATGATTGTTGCAAATAGAATGCATATTGAATATTGAAAGTATTTATAATCTAGTCATCATATGAATTGTCCCATTTAATGATACTTGTTGGATCTGTGTCTAGTTAATTTGGATGGATACACTTATCTTCTTAGACATATCTTCACCAGAAAGCCTTGTTAACAAATCCTTAGTCTGATCTGTTGCTACCTATTTTAGAGAGTCTAGTGAATCCCTTTAAATATACTGGTTGTTATCGTCAAAATGAGACTTAAGGAAAGCAAGTAGATTATATTCTTCAAGTTGGAAGAGTGGATTTTTTGGTGCCGATTTCAGAAAATTTATTTTATCCGGGGAGTTTCTCTTTGATTTACACATATTCCCATTAGATGATAAATGTTGTATTTGTGTCATGGATATCAGGCTAGTTACCCTCTACTTCTCAGAAAAATCATCACTAGGGTGCCTCATTAACATCCTTAGAGTTCCCCACTGCTACTTATTACTACGAATCTAGTGATTCTCTTAGAATCTACAGTTTTTTTGTCAAGAATTTTGTTGAAGGAATGGAGAAGTTGTTGGTTTGATTTATATTTTAGATTTAGATCACTACAGTGAAGAAAACCAAATGGGGATTATGCATCATTGTTTCATGTATAAAGTCTAGATACAAGAGTCTGGAGTTCAACTAAAATTTTAAGTTGTAGAAAATATTTTTGGACACGCTTTCCAGACCTGATCGAGCAATAATTTAATCTTAGGGAAAAGATGATTTGAAAAAAACAAGCCATTGTTTCTGTAACATTTCTTGTCTTAGATGGAGATAGTTTTGGAAGTGTATTTCCGGCTCAATCATGTGAATTTCATCACAGTACTAGCGCTGCACTAGTTTTCTTCTCTATAAGTTAGTATGTGATGAAGGATGTCTATGATTTTTCCCATTGTATATAAAAAAAGAGTGAAACCTAGGGTTTATTTGATGATTCCAGAAGATGCCGACTCTAGAATAAATCACTATTGATCTGTTGTCACTTTCAAGACATTGGACCATGATTTGATACGAGTTGGCATGTTTCTAGTAGGTCAGTCTTTTTTTGTATCTTGATAGGATTGTAGTAACATCAAAATTAAAGAATTATTATCTTTTTGATGTATCCTGGAAGGATTTTGATGTATTGTATAAATGTTACAAGTTCAGTGGAGTTATGTCACGTGCCAGGGGACCTTTACAAGTTGTTTTTCAACAATGCATGCCCTATCTAGTGAAAAGTATCGAAGTCGAGGTGTTTTCTAGGAGTTGGAAAAAAAATTTTACATGTGGATAATTGTTACAATGTGGTTAGAATTCTTGAGCTACAATTAGAGAATAATTTGGGTGGTTGTGATATTAGAGATTGATGCTGAAGATGATAAAAAAGAGAACTTCCATTGTGACAACCTAGGTAATATAAGTCTTTTTTAAATTTATTAATATTTATGAATTAGATAATAATTAAAATAGATGCTATGTATGATATAATACATAATAAAATACATCATACTTAAATGAAAAAATAAATATTATTATTTAATATGAAAGTTATCACATAGTCATTATACTGGTAGGTATGAATAAGATTAACTGAACTATGAAAATATGATTTATACATTTATATATAATTAATTATTTGTTGACTGTTGGAGTCTATGTCCCACATATGATGTGAGTCTTTAGTCATCTTTATATTTACCTATAAATAAACTCCAAGGCCTCTCTTTAGAGGTATCTTGAGTATTGGTTTACCGCTCTTCTCATCATTCTACATGGTATCAGAGCAGGTTCTCTAACCCAATCCCTCTCTTTATCATTTTACATGGTATCAAAGGAGGTTCTCTAAACCTATCCCACTCTCCCGTATCTCATTTTTTATCAAAGGAGACATACATATCCCCCCCATTGGGGGGAGGGTAGGCCATTGGCCACCATCATGATAGTACCGCCCCCTGTGGTTCTCCTCCTAGGTAGCGACCCCTCGTGACACTCCTCCTGGATTATCAGTGCCATCTTCTCTCATCGACCCCGAATGTAAGGCTCCTCCACTGAACCCCATTGTTATCCCATTGAGTTCATCACTATCAGCCGATGAGGACCACACCATCATCTCTCATCCATGTTGTGCCACTCCTCCTCCCTCACGCGCTACTACATCCCAACCGGATCTGGGAGCCTCGACCACCATGAGCTCCACCCACCGGCCTGACTAGGTTCATCAGAGCCAGATCTTGCATCCTCTCTCCTATGAAATCACCTCCCTGATCACCCTCCTCCCCCACCTTCAACAAAACTAGGTGATCCACCCACACCACTCCTCTCTTCCCATCACAAGAATCCTCCACCCCCTGCGCGATGGACCTTTCAACCTGTGCGTTCCCCTACACAACATTCTCCAGCAACGCCATCCATATCCAAAGTCAATTACCTCTCCTACCAAGAGAATTTTAGCACCCTTGGTTTATACTATTTAACCCTTAATTGATTATTTTCTTGGTTATAAGGTTTAAGGGTGATTCTGGGAGAGTTGGGAGAACTTTGCAAGTGATTTTGGGGGAAACATGGAAGCCATATAGGCGGCGCACGATTTTCCTAAACATGCGGTCAAACCATGCACAATGTTCCTCTTGAGGTAGTAGATCTAGCACAGTTGGAGCACGGTTAGGGAGACCATGTGAGGAAGCCATGTGAGGGTCTTCCTAGGTAGTAACTAATGCATGGTTAGTGTACAGTTTGTCTAACCGTGCGTACTAACCATGCAGATGGTTTAAGTGAGATCCTAAAAAAGTGCACCTCACATTTTTTTCCTCTAAGTGGATTTTTTTTCCTACTAAGTGGCCATAACTTAGGATTGTTCTTCTAATAGGGCCAAATAAAGTTCTCCCATCATTCTAGAGGCGATCTAAAGGCTTTCCTTGGTGAATCGAAGTCGGATTCTTGAGGTATGTGATCATTCTTCACCATTCTTGATAAGTTTCTTAGATCTACTTAGATCTACTTCTACTCTTCTCTCAGTTTCTTAGATATATGACCATTATGAGTATATCTAGGTGTGTGGATGCCAAATATGATGAGTTTTGGTCTTAATATTTCTAGGAAAAGAGATCTAAGGTGGGTTCTTGGAGAATCGACCCGGTTTTCTTGTGCATTCTTCGTTCGTTGGGGTTTTCATCAAAACCTTCATGGTAGGAGGATTCTTTCTCTAATCTACTTATTAGAAATTATTGGAATGATTTAAAATTGAATTTGTGGTGTTTAATTGATTGTGATTTGGTTGTTGAACACTTTTTGGAAACCTTCTTGAGTTACGGTTTGTGAAATCTAGAAAATTGGGGATTTTGAATGAGTGCTTTGGTTCTTGGTTTTAAAATATGGATTTTAAAAAGGGGTTTTCTATGGATTTTTGGCATAAGAATTGGATTATATATTTTCAATAAAAGGGAAAGTTTATTGAAATGAAATGTTTCTTTAAAATTGGTTGTGCTTTGATTTTCAATAAAAGTTCAGTTTTATTGAATCAGTTTGTTTTGGTAATGGAAACATTTGGAATAAATAGTGTTGGTGTGAGTTAATGATTAACAAGCCCTTAATAAGGGATGAGTACCATTGGGGTACAAGGGACGTGACTCTGGATTAGGGGCGTGTGTCATTGGGACACAAGGTAATTGGACAATAGAACGCTCATGAGTATGGAACTGTCAAACAAAGCATGCATGTGTGGGTGCATTGTGAACTATATAATGGGTATGCCAAATGATAATAAGAATTAGTTTTAAAAGCTTTGATTGATTATTTTTCTTGGAAAACAACTTTCTATAAATTGTTCTCATTTAGTTTTGTTTTCACTTGGTTGCAAATGGTTTTTGGAACTTGTTTATATTTCATTATAAACTGTTTTGGTAAATTGTTTTATATAAATATGTATAAATTTTCTATCCTAGTAGCGTGAGTAGGATAATCATTGGGGAAAACCTAATGAGTTTTATACTCACCAAAACTTTGGAACTTTTGTTCTTTTGCAGACGCTATCTTTTGGGATAGGGGAAAAGGTAACGCTTCCCACATTTTTAGCACTACCTCATGATATTTGGGATGTTCGATGATTGTGGAGCTTGGAGATTGTGGAGCATAGAGCCTTGCGGCCTCTTGAGAGTCTTGAGTTGTTTATCTACTATTTAATTTGATACTAGTTTCTTCTTCTTCTGTTTCACACTTTGATATGGTTTTGAGATACATGAAGTTGTTGAGTTTTATTTCTTTTGTTCATGCATCATTTAGTAAATGGTTTGGTTATGGTTTTTTGGTTTATTTCTTAATGGGTAAATCATCCCCCACTTGTATTTGAAACCCTTCGACATTTATTACCAGCCTTTTGAATCTTGGGGATGTCACTTAAGGCCAAGTAATGAATCTTTGTTCTCTCAAGCCAATGAGATTGAGCGAGTCATTACAAATGGTATTAGACTGGTCCTTCCTTTGTGGTACAAATGTTATCAGCTTATTTGTTCCATGCCTTACAAGTGTTCATCAATGTTCTTGGTCTTGGAGTTTAAATTCCTTATTTCCTATTATTTGGGTTGAAATATTAGAAAGAAGTAGGATTGTCAAAACTTGAAATGTATAACATAAAAGGATGTAGCTAACCCTTTTATGATGAACTTTAAGTTACCAGGGATTTGGGTACATAAGTGTTTCATAGACAATTCTAGAATGATGAAAATCTCATTGTCATGGGTTTAACCAATGAGACGAGCATGACATACATTATAGAGGAATGACTTCCCACTAGGAGGGAATACATCATTTCGAGTAATAATTCATGTTGTGAAAAAGTATTGATTTTTGAAAAATTATGAAATTGTTTTTCAAATGATTTTTTTTTGAAAAAGGAAGTGCTTTTGGTATTTTGAAAATATTTTAATTTTCAGAAATCAAGTTGAAATTTTTTAAAAAGGGGTGAACATGGAAAAATGTTGTTTCTAAAAAAAATGTTGCGATAGTTGATGTGATAGAATTTGAAATTCTAATCCATCAATTTCTATAGAGTGAGATTGACAGAGTTCATTGTTGATTTAGGAAATGTAACCTGGTAGGCATCGTAAGAACCAACAGGTGGAAGCTTTGGAGAATGTGCTTGCACCTGAACCACGGGTGAACCAAGAGCTGGTTTAGAGTATTGTCCAAGATTTTCAAGCTGTGGATATGGGGAACCAGAGGAATGATCTAAGGCATGTGGATCATACCATTCAGTTCATGAAGTAGAATCCACCTAACTTCTAAGGTGATTCTGAACCTGAGAAGGCGGAAGTGTGTCTGAGTAGGATGAATCATATCTTCGACTTCATCAGCACATCGGTAGAACTAAAGGCCAAACTAGAGATGTATACGCTCGAGGATCTTGCATTACAATGGTGGGATTTAGCGGTGTAGGCTAAATTGGATAAAGAACTTACATGGGAGGATTTTGAGGAATTGTTCAACAAATAATTCTATCCTCACACATTCAAGATCCAGTAAACGACAAGTTTCTTCATCCTGAAACAAGAGAGTCTCTCTATCACAGAGTATGAAGATAAATTCATGAATTTAGTTAGTTTTTCACTAGATGTTGCGAAAAGTGCACCTTTGGAGGCACAAATCTTCGAATCGGGGTTATGACAGGAGATTCGATTGAAGATTGCGGTGTTCTGTATTACGAATTATACAGAGATGGTGAACAGAGTGACTGTGGATGAATGTGATATCTCGGGATCTATGGGAGGAGGTATGATGATACCCACATGGAATGGTGGGAACTCAAACACTAGAAGTAAGAAGAAAAGGGACACCTATTTCCAAGGTGGAAGTAGAAATCAAAACCAGACAACTGGATCAGTGAACCTTCCTCCATGACCCAAGAGCAAAGTAGGTTGCTTTCCATGTGGTTCGCTTGACAACATAAAGAGAGAGTGTATGACACAACCTAAAGCATGTCATAATTTCAACAATATGGGACATCTTCAGCACTATTGTCATAGTGCTCCAAGGTCAGGTGCTCAAGACACTTCTCAGGCATCGCAAGCATCATATGCTTCGACAGGGCAGGGACAGCAGAACCAGTCTCATCAGCAAAGAAGAGCTATCCATGGTGATTCTAAAAATACCGTGACTCCTCAACTAGGGAAATATTAGCAATGAAATAATAAGAACAGTACAATGAAGCAATTATATTGAGATGAGTAGATGATTGTCGATGATCAAGTTGGACCATCTATGGTGAGAGGTACGATTCTTTTGAATTATACCCTTGTGCAAGTGCTCTTCGATACTGGTGCATCACATTCTTTTATTGTTTCTCATGTTGTTTATTTTCTATGTTTAAAGTTGGAGATGATGACTTCTATTTTAAAACTCCAAACTCTTCTCGGTGAAATAGAATGTCAATCCCTTATGTGTCGAGCATATTCTATAACCGTTGATGGAGCTGAGATGAAATGGGACTTCTTGATGTTGGAAATAGATTTATATGAAGTAATCCTGGGTATGGATTGGTTGACAATGTTTAAGACCCAAATCAACTATTATAGGAGAAAAGTTAGTCACATGACTAAGGACTGCATCGAGCATCTCTTCAGAGGAGAGAGGATGGTAAAGAAAGGTGAAAAGAGCTTGTTAGCACCGATGGTGGGAAAAATCTCTTATTAGTTGATAGTATTGACTTTAACATAAATAGAAGAGATCAAGGGAAATAGTTTTCTAGAAGTTGTGGTTAAATTTCTAAATGTATTTCCTGAGAACTTCTTATTGTTACCACCTATAAGGGAAGTGAATTTTATGATTAATCTCCTTCTGGGGACCATTCCTATTTCCCTTACATCATATAGGATGACACCAACAGAGTTACAAGAATTGAAAGTGCAGTTTGAGGAGATGGAAAGCAAGGGTTTCATTCAACCAAGCATGTCTCCATGGGAAACACTGGTTTTGTTCATGAAGAAGGCATATGGAACACTTCAGCTGAGTGTTGATTATCATAAACTTAACTAAGTTGTGATAAAGAACAGATATCCACTTCCATGATTTGATGATCTATTTGATCAATTAAGGGAATATCAATGGTTCTCTAAGATTGAATTGCGATTAGGATATCACCAATTGTGAGTTCATAAGGAAGATATCCCAAAGAGAGCTTTCAGAAGCAGATATGGCCACTATGAATATATAGTCATGCCTTTCGGTATGATGAATGCACCAATGGTTTTCATGGCTTTGATAAATCATATATTCCAGCGATATCTCGACTCCTTTGTTGTGGATTTTGTGGAAGACATCTTGGTGTATTCAAAGATAAGGACTAACCATGAGGATCATCTAGAAATAGTTTTACAAATCTTGAGAGATCACTGTTTGTATTCCAAATTATCAAAGTGTGATTTTTGGATACAAGAAGTACATTTACTTGGACATGTCATTTCTAATAAAGGAATTTATGTTGATCCTGAAAAGATAGAAATCGTTATCTCATGGAAACCACTGAAGAATGTATTCGATATACGAAGTTTTCTTGGTCTAGATGGTTACTACCAACGTTTTGTGGGTGATTTCTCATGACTAGATTCACCAATGACAGATCTGAAAAATAATAATGATCCATTCCAATGGATAGAGGAATGCTAGAAGTATTTATAGGAATTGAAAGTTCATCTTACATTGGAACCTATCTTGATCTTTCCAGAATCAGGACAGGGGTATGTGGTGTACTATGATACTTCGGGATCAGGGTTGGACTGTGTTCTCATGCAAGGAGACCATGTGGTTTCCTATGGTTCAAGGAAGTTGAGGGTGTATGATAATAACTACCCAACACATGATTTTGAGTTAGTTGCAGTCGTCCATGCTTTGAAAACATGGAGACACTATCTCTTCGGTGAGAAATTTACTGTGTTCACAGACCACAAAAGCTTGAAACACATTTTCTCACAGCTAGATTTGAATCTGAGGAAAAGTAGATGGATGGAGTACCTCCAAATGTTTGACTTTGACTTTATGTATACACCAGGTAAAAGGAAATTCAGTGGCAGATGCATTGAGTAGAAAGTCATATGTTCACTTGGCGAAAGAATCTTCAGATGAATGGTAGTTGATGTCGGTCCTAGCCGACATGAATGTGGAATGTGAAGACTGAGGTTATGTTGTGGTTTTATTTTCAGATATGCTTGTTCTTGATTTGGTAAATATAGTCAAAGAGGCACAAAAATATGATGCAGAATGTCTGTTTATGAGTTCAAAACTCAATGGTTGGGAGACCATTGAAGGTTGGAAACTTGATGGGAGTTTTGTTTTACATTTTAAAAATCAGATGGTTGTACCTATGGCTTGTCAGTAACAAATCCTTCATGATTATCACCATTCAATATGGGCTGTACATCCAGGTACACAGAAGATGTATAAGGTGTTGGAGGCGCAGTTTTGGTGGAACAACATGAAAAGGAAGGTGGTCGAGTTCGTCTCGTGGTGCTTAACCTGTTAGTAGGTTAAAGCATAGCATCAGAGACTAGTAGGTATGTTTTAGTCTTTACATATCCAAGTGTGGAAATGGGAGTATATAGGGATGGATTTTTTTACAGGTCTTCCAAGAACTGTTCGGAAACACGATTCCATTTGGGTGATAGTGGATCATCTTACCAAGTCTGCCCATTTCATCCTTATTCGTGAAACTCATATGGTGGAAGATCTGTCAAAAATCTATATCTGAGAATTGGTAAAGAGACATGGCATACCGATTTCAATTGTCTCCGACAGAGATCTAAGGTTCACATCTCATTTTTGGAAATCCTTACAGTAATCCCTTGGGACTTAGTTGACTATGAGCATGACATATTATCCTCAGACAGACGACCAATCTGAGCGGACGATACAAACGTTGAAAGACATGTTGCGGGCTTGTGTAATGGATTTTGGTGGCTCTTGGTAGGATCATGTACCCTTGGTGGAGTTCTCATATAATAACAGTTATCAAGCCTTGATACATATGGCTCCGTTTGAAGCATTGTATGATTGTCCTTATCGTTCTCCACTATGTTGGTTTGAAATGGGAGATAATTCACTAGTTGGGCCGAGCCTTGTCCAAGAAACAATGGATATGATCCATTTGATTAGAAAGAGGATGGATATGGATCAGAGTCTTCATAAATCTTATGCAGATCACCGCTGAAGACCATTTTTATTTTTTGTGAGTGATCATGTCTTCTTGAGGATATCTCCAAGGCTTGGACATCGTCATTTTGGGAAGTAGGGAAAGTTATATCCTAGATATATTGGGCCTTTAAAGATACTAGAATGGGTTTTAGATGTGGAATATTGGTTGGAATTACCACCATGGTTCAGTTCGATGCATAATGTGTTCTACGTATCTCAGTTGAAAAAGTATCAGCCTGATCCTGACCATGTGATCAGATGGGATCATTTCAACCTAGAGCCAGATTCTTCGTTGGTACATATCTCGATGAAGATTGTGGATAAGCAAGATAAAGTCTTGAGTGGTGGACTCTCCCAAATTTACCCAAGTTTTTAGGGTTAAGCAGTCGCTTGTAGTTTAACTTGGGTTGTCGAATCCTCAGAGACCTAAGAAGTAACCTAAAGACACGTACATTCTATGGATTGTTTTTGGCTATGAAGTGGCCAAATTTGGGTTTATTTTAGATAGTTTTAATCAAACACTACATGACTTAAGTGAAATCAAATTATGATAAGGGTTGATCCTAGGTTATTATAATGGGTGGATTGGATGAAATTCTTTTTTAACGATTTCAATTTCTTATATTCGATATGGGTTTATTCAAGAAGATCAAACAACTTCATCACTTACTGGTTTTATACCAACACACTATAATACTAATAACCTATACACTTTGAGGATCAAATTTATGAGCACTCCAAGGTAAAGGTTTGTAACTACCCAAACTTTTTAATAATATTTGTTTCCTAAATTTGTATGTTATTTCATTTTATACTCCACAAAACTATATCCTTTAATTAATGAAGTGATACCGTTGGGTTTCGACTGTTATATGACCATTGGTCAATATGAACTTTGGAAAATAAACTCTTAACATTATAATTATTGTTTATAAATACAAGTGATCTTGGTTAATTAATACAAAAAGAAGATTCGATGACCTCTTCCAGTAGACTCAGGCCGTACGAAGCCCATCTGTCTGAGCTTGGGAAGGAGGTAGTATCTCTAGACTTTGCTCTGGACCAAGCCCAAGCTAAGCTTCAACATGTGAAGCTTGAACGTAATCACCTAAGGGAGAAGTTTAGTCTAATAGAAATCACCACTCAGGCAATGTTTTCTGAGCCGCCCCAAGATTCTATCACCATATCACACCTTACACTTAGGTCCTATGCAGGTGTTATAAGGGGCTATGTAATGAGACCTTAGTTACGTTGTGTAATCCTTTTATATAAATAAAATTGTTATTTCTTATTATGTTAAATTTGTGAATTTCAAATGTCTGGATAAATGTTGGATGAAGTTCCATATTATTGATGAATTTTGGAAAAATGGGTATTTTAAAATATTTTTGTAATCATTAAATAATTAATAATGTGAAATGATTTTCAAAAAATGGTCTTCTACAATTGTGACCAGAATGAAATTTAGAGTCTAATAAGATCAACTTATTTTTTATTGAGTAGTAAAGTATGAATAGTAATATACCCTTATGAATAGTAATGAATATTAATGAATAGTAAATTGGCCAAAAAAATATAAACTTCATCCATGAATGTATAGATATAATTTAGACACCTTAAAAGTAAAAAAATGGTCATAATATAAGTATCCGTATTTTTGTATGTCATAAATATTTTATTTAAAATTTTATAATTAATTTTATAATTTAAAATAAAAATATATTTTCATAAAATTTAATCATAAATTTTTACTTTATTATCTTATGGTTATACGATAATTTTATCAAACCTTGATTACTTTTTCAAGGTGTTACAAAATAAGTTATAGTTTTAGAGTTGTTTTTTTTGAATATATAATGATTTTATTTAAAAATTAAATTAAAAATATTTAGAAAATTATTTTCATAAAATGGAGTTCATTTTTGAATTTAGATCATCGATATTAGGTTAAAGTGAATTTTTGGGATTTTTCTAAAACCGTTGAATTTTCAGTGAATAATAAAAATACAGTTTTGGGTTTCAGGTATTTAATGAAATCATTGATGATGTAATAATGATGTAATAAATCTTTTAGACTTGTTAATATTAATATATGTTATTAGGTGTTACAAGTGACCAATACCATGGGAAAATACCATGGGCAAGCCCATGGTTTTGCAAATACCACCGATGAGGTGTCCCTTGGAAATTAATTAAATATCCCCTCACTTTTCCTATAAATACCAAGACATTTACTCATTTATTTCATTCCAAAATCCTCCTAGACAAATATCTGGTCTTTCTACCTCCCAATGAGTCCTCCCAAGGTTCCCTCAAGCCCCCCAAGGTCCCAACCCTCGAGCTTTTGACGATACTCTTCAAGGTAAGGGAACCTTTCACCCTCCTCTTTTTAGTCACGATTTCCTTTATGTTATGTATTATAATTTCCATATTCTTATGTGGGGGTATGTTCTTATATATTATTATTACTGTAAATTTCATGTCCAAATGATGATAGACCATTTCCGCTCTCATCAATTTATTTTCTTAATTTTTAAGCGACGCCGTTAGGCTGCCGAATTTTTCGTAAAAGACATAACATCTTCTCTTTTCTTTCATGTTTTCTTTTCATGTGGTATGTCATTCAAATATCCATACCATGATCTTATTATGTACCCATACTGTATCATTAATTATTTATGAGTGGTTGACCCTTATCCCCTCTCTTTTTAATGTTTTCTAAAATGATGTTATATAGCCGTCATGCTGCAAAATTTTCGTCTCAAAATGTCTCTTTTTCTCAAGAAATTCTCTTGTATTATTTATGTGGATACCCAAATCTATTTTAATTTCCAAGAATATTAATCAATACATAAAATTTATCTATTTTATTCTATAATTTACATACATGTAACCCTCACTCCCTTTCCATTGGTTATAAATGACATAATGATCTTATTTTTTAAGTACTTCTTAAACGTTACGATTTTGACATGAAACCCATTTCTTTGATTCTGTTTGGGTTATTTATTAAATGTTTGATTATGATCTATGTGTATCAAATGAAAATAAATAAATATTAAGGGTGTTCCCTGATATCACTCTAATGCATTGGGTAAAGAATTAATCACTAGAGATGACAAGTTTCACGATACCTTGGTGAATAACCTTTGTAATCTTTTTATGACACCTTGGGAATGAACCCTGGTGATATGTTCATGAATGTCTAAATGAAATATTGTAGCCAAATATTCAAGTTTTTATTCATGCTATTTTTATTATGATATCTCTCTTTTTTCCATTTCTCATGTCTTGTGGTTTTCATCAAGTTCTTATTGATATCACAAGTAAAATGATTCCCTTGTTTTCCTTACTAGGCCTTCTGCTCACCCTTTCCTTTGATATATGTCTCTAGGTTATGAGATGAATCAATTTTACTTAGGATGACCTTATTATGAAGCCTTAAAAGTGAATTAGAATAATGTTTTATGTTGTTTTCATGTTTTATGTTCGTGATTTCCAAGACACTAGACTTTAAAGATCCCCTGTTTGTAAAATGTAATGAAATGTTATGTATTATAATGGCGGGATTCAATAGTTGGTATCAAAGGAAAGTTTAGTTATTTATGGAAATTAGGCTATAAAAACTTTAGGAATAATCCTATAGAAAAGTTTAAATATAGTAAAACTTTCTGGTTTTTGGTGAGTATTGAGTAAATGGTTTATCAAGAAAATACATCCCTGTCTGGATATGAGCAGGTAGAGGTGGCTCTGGCACATATGTACCTAGGAGTGAAAACCCTAACAAGGAGTTTTGGGCTTGACCTGGGGTATCCTGGTACACGACAACGGTACTTTCTGAACTCTTGGTTACAAAACCTCTGGGGGATATTTTTGGTTAATAATAATCTTTTTATGAATCATTATGAAGGATTTATTGAGAAATGTAATTGTTTAAAGCATGAAGTTTTATGACATAAAATACTTTATGGTTAAAAGATTACTAAATCAAATAAGTTTCTCACTAAGGTTTTATTCTTGTAGAAAATGGAGGGCAATAGGAGGAACCGTGAAAATGGTGACCGCAATGGACCATTCGGTGACGTCCCTCTGATGGAAGATGGAATGGAAACTTTCATGCGAATGTTGAACCAACTGACTCAAGTTATGGGAAATAACTTGAATCAAGATGAGATACCAATATCACTATGAAGGGAACCAATTTATGTTGAATCCTTTATGCATAAATGACCACCAATATTCAGTGGATCTACTGACCCATTGATTTTTGAAGAGTGGATCAGCTCTATCGAGATGATCTTTTTTGTGCTCCATTGTTCAGAGCAAGAGAAGGTCACCCTGGATGTCTATAGCCTAGAGGGAGAAGCTGATCAGTGGTGGGAACTGATTAAAAACACAAGTACAAGAGTGGAGGTTGAAGTTATGGAGTGGGAAGAGTTCAGAGGGATATTCTTCAACAAGTATTTCCCTCGATAGATGAGAAAAAGAATAGAGAAGGAGTTTCTCGAGCTGAAGCAGAAGGAGAAAGAATCTATGGGAAGCTAAGAGATGAACTTCACAAGGCTTTCATGTTACACATCTAGCTTTGTCATGGATCCAAATAGCGAGGTTGATAGATTCTTCGGTGGACTGAGACCTCATCTACGAAAGAATCTAGCCAACCGAGATTATGATAGCTATGAGAAGATCATGAAAAGTGCAATGAAAGTCAAACCGGGGTTTGGTGAGATGCAATGGTCTCATAAATCCAATGACAAGAAAATATCGATGGAGCCAAGATTAGGGAGGAGCTTCGATCAGGGAAGAGGAGGCAAGCAGGTGAAACATCCCACGTGTAATAAATGTGGGAAGAAGCATTCAGGGAACTTTCTGCTTAAGAGAAGGAAATGATACAAGTGTGGAAGAGATGGACATATCACATGAAATTTTCATAGTGAGGTGAAGCCACAACTTACTAACACTAAAGACAAAGGGAAGATGGTACAAACCCTACCTGATGTCCAATGCTATAAGTGTGGACAACTTGGGCACTTTTCCAATCACTGTCCAAATCCAAGGGCAGTGGAGGGGAATCACCATCAGCCTCAGCATAGGCCAAGAGAGCAAGGTTGTACTTTTTTAATCACTACGGCTGAAGTAGAAGCGCCAAAAGATGTGGTGTAAGGTACTCTTGTTGTTCTCTCAAAGCTACTAAGTACTTTGTTTGATTCTAGTTCTATGAATTCCTTTATTTCCTCTAAGTTTTCAAAGAATTTAGAATCAACCCCCGATTTACTAAAAGTATAGTTATTAGTCAAGAATCCTGGTGGGATTATCCAAGCATCGTTAGTGTTTAGAAACTCTAGTATTTACTTTAGTGAGCACAATATTATCACAAATATAGTAGTCATTCCCATGATGGAATTAAACATTATACTAGAGATGGACTGAATCTAAAAGTATAGTGCTAAGATCAAATGTAGAAGCAAGGAAATATCAGTAGTCTTGAATTGAAAACCTACAGTTATCTTCCAAGGAGAGATATCTCAACCTGATCTTTGTCTAGAAGAAACTCCTATATCCTTCTTTATGGAGTTGATTGGTGATGAAGAAGAAGGAAATGAGAGTTTGAGGATAGAAAATGTCCCCATAATCTATGAATATGTTAATGTATTTCCTGAGGATTTACCCAGACCTCCCCCAGAAAGAGAGGTAGAGTTCTCAATTGAACTCGTACCTGGGTCTCATCCGATATCTAAGAACCCCTATAAGATGGAAAATGTGGAGCTAGAAGAATTAAATAAACAACTACAATATCTTTTGGAGAAGGGGTTTATCCGACCGAGTGTGTCTCTTTGGGGAGAACCTATTCTCTTTGTGAAGAAGAAGGATGAACCGATGCATATATGCATTGATTATAGAGAACTGAATGAGATCAAAATGAAGAATATAAACCCTCTTCCAAGAATTGATGACTTATTTGACCAAATTCATGGGGCTCAATTCTTCTATAAGATTGATCTTCGATCTGGTTATCATTAATTGAGGGTGAAGAAATAAGATATTCTAAAACTGACTTCCGATCAAGATACGGGCATTATGAGTTTGTTGTTATGCCCTTTGGACTGACTAATGCACCTGCTATTTTTATGGATTTGATGAATAGAGTCTTTAAGGACTACCTTGATAACTTTGTGTTAGTTTTTATTGATGATATTATGATATATTCTAAAAGTCACGATGAGCATGAGGACCATCTAAGGGGTATTTTGCAAACTCTACAGAAGGAAAGGCTTTTTAGAAAGTTCAGAAAATGTGAATTCTGGCCGCAACAAGTTGTTTTCTTGAGGCATATTTTTACCAATAAAGGAATCACATTTGAACCTGCAAATATAAAATTTGTAGAGGAGTAGCCTCAACCTACAACAATAACTGAGATTTGTAGTTTCCTTGGTTTAGCGGGATATTATAGGAGGTTTGTGGAGAAATTTTCATGGCTTTCTAATATATTAACCAAGTTAACTCGAAAAGGGTCAAGTTCATCTGGACAAAGGAGTGTGAGTAAAGTTTCCAAGAGATGAAGAAGAGATTGGTTAATTCACCAGTGTTAACTCTGCCCTCAAGTGGAGAGGGATTCATTATTTTTAGCGATGCATCTCTAAAAGGGCTTTGGTGAATCCTCATGCAAAATGACTTAGTCATTGCTTATGCGTCTCGACAGTTGAAGACTCATGATCAAAACTATCCTATGAATGATATGGAGTTGGCTGCGGTCGTTTTTTCTCTGAAGATATGGAGACACTATCTTTATGGGGAGAAATGTGATATATACATAGACCATAAAAGTTTGAAGTATATTTTCACACAAAAGGAATTGAACATGAGGCAGAGGAGATGGTTGAAACTTCTCAAAGACTATGATTGTTAAATTCATTATTATCCCAGAAGATAAAAAAAATTCAATGATGCATTAAGCAGGAAAGACCCAATTGTTCTTTCCATGATGAGGATTTAGAGATATCCTTTGATCAATGACCTAGTGAAGCTGGACACAGGAATTATGAGGTAAGGGATATAATCAACCCTAACCCAAATGTTTTCTCAACTATCATTACTAGAGAAGATAAAGAAAGCTCAGAAAGAATATCCTTTGTTACAGAAGAATTTTGAGGCTGTTAATAATGGGAAGTTTCTTGAGTTAAATATTGATCAAGAAGGTGCACTGAACTTTTGTACAAGACTATGTGTTCCATCTATTCTGGAAATAAAGAAGGAGCTGATGGATGAAGCTATAGATCTACTTTATCTATATATCCTAGAAGCACAAAAATGTATAGGTACCTTCGTGATCATTATTGGTGGGATAATATGAAAATGGAGATTGCTAACTACACTTCAAGGTGCCTGTTATGTCAGCAAGTAAAGGCAGAGCGACAAATTCCTAAAGGGGTATTGCAACCACTACCCATACCAGCATAGAAGTGGGACAATATCACTATGGAATTTGTCACTGGTCTCCTGAGAACTTCGAAGGGAAACAATGAAATATGGGTTATTGTGGACCATCTCACCAAGAATTCCCATTTTATCTCCATTCGGGAAGATTTATTTCTTGATCAACTTTCCAAGATTTACGTGAAGGAAGTGGTAAGGCTGTATGGATTTCCACTTTCTATTATATCAGATCATGATCCAAGGTTTACATCAGAATTCTAGAGAAGTCTTCAACATTCTCTGAGCACTGGATTGAATTTTAGTACAAACTATCACCCCCAAACTGATGGCCAATCTGAAAGGATTATTCAAACACTCAAGGATATGCTGAGAACATGCTCAATGGAATTTAAAGGTGGATGGGATCAACATCTCCCTTTAGTTGAGTTCTCTTACAACAACAACTTCCACTCAAGCATTCAAATGGCACCCTATGAAGCTCTATATGGTAAGCAGTGTATAACTTATACTTGTTGGCATGAAGCTGGTGAGAAAAAGATTCATGGGCCTGATCTTGTGCAAGATATGACAAAAAGTTCATCCCATCCAACAACACATTAAGGCTCCTCAGAGTCAGCAAAAGATCTATGCTGGCAAACGTCGAAGGGACTTGGAGTTTGATGTTGATGACAAAGTATTTCTTCAAATTGCACCTTGGAAGAGAGTCATGAGGTTTGAGAAAAAAGGGAAGCTCATCCCTAGGTACATTGGCCCCTATGAAATCCTTGATCGCGTAGGAGTAGTGGCCCATCGACTTGCACTTCCTCCAAATCTAGCACAAGTTCATGATGTCTTGCACGTATCCCTCTTGAGGAAGTACATACCTGACCCTTAACATGTACTAAATCCAGAGGTGGTACAACTGGAACATGACCTATCTTATGAGGAATAGTCAGTGGAGATCTTGGATCGTAGAGACAAGGTTCTACACAACAAGACTACCCACCTTGTTAAGGTGTTGTGGAGTAACCACAAATGTGAAGAAGCCACGTGGGAACCAGAGGAGTCTATGAGGAAGAAGTACCCACACCTTTTCTCTTTTGAGGGCACGAGTTAAAATTTTGGGGACCGAATTTTTTAAGGGGGGAAGATTGTAATGACCCGAAATTTTTAATAATATTTGTTTCTTAAATTTGTGTGTTATTTCATTTTATACTCCACAAAACTATATCCTTTAATTAATGAAGTGATACCATTGGGTTTTGACTTTTATATGACCGTTGGTCAATATGAACACTGGAAAATAAACTCTTAACATTATAATTATTTTTTATAAATACAAGTGATCTTGGTTAATTAATATAGAAAGAAGAGTCGATGACCTCATCCAGTAGACTCGAGATGTATGAAGCCTATATGTCAGAGCTTGGGAAAGAGGTAGCATATCTGGGCTTTTCTCTAGACCAAGTCCAAGCTGAGCTTCAACATGTGAAGCTTGAAAAAAATCGCCTAAGGGAGAAGTTCAAGCTGATAGAAATCACCACTCAGGAAATGTTGTCCAAGCCGCCCCAAGATTCTATCACCATAGCACACCTTACACTTAGGTCCTATGCAGGTGTTATAAGGGGTTATGTAACGAGACCTTAGTTATGTCGTGTAATCCTTTTGTATAAAAAAATTGTCATTTCTGATTATGTTAAATTTGTGAATTTCAAATGTTTGGATAAATGTAGGATGAAGTTCCATATTATTGATGAATTTTTGAAAAAGGGGTATTTTAAAATATTTTTGTAAACATTAAATAATTAATAATGTAAAATGATTTTCAGAAAATGGTCTTCTACAATTGTGACCAGAAATAAATTTAAAGTCTAATAAGATCAACTTAATTTTTGGTGAATAGTAAAGTATGAATAGTAATATACCCTTATGAATAGTAATGAATAACAATGAATAGTAAATCATCCAAAAAATATAAACTTCATCCATGAATGTATAAATATAATTTAGACATCATAAAAGTGAAAAAATGGTCATAATATAAGTATTGGTATTTTTGTATGTCATAAATATTTTAATTAAAATTTTATAAATAATTTAATAATTTAAAATAAAAATGTATTTTCATAAAATGTAATCATAAATTGTTGCTTTATTGTCTTATGGTTATACAATAATTTTATGGGACCTTGATTACTTTTTCATGGTGTTAAAAAATAAGTTATAGTTTTAGAGTTGTTTTTTTGAATAAATAGTGATTTTATTTAAAAATTAAATTAAAAATATTTAGAAAATTATTTTCATAAAATGGATTTCATTTTTGAATTTAGAGAATATATAATAGGTTAGGGTGAATTTTTGTTATTTTTTTGAAACAATTGAATTTTTAGTGAATAGTAAAAATACAGTTTTGAGTTTTGGGTGTTTAATGCCATCATTGATGATGTAATCACGATTTAATAAATTTGGTAGACTTGTGAATAGTAATATATGTTATTAGGTGTCCCAAGTGGCCAATACAATGGGAAAATACCATGGGAAAGCCCATGGTTTTGCAAATACCATCGATGAGGTGTCCCTTGGAAATTAATTAAATATTCCCTCACTTTTCCTATAAATACCAAGCCATTACCTCATTAATTTCATTCCAAAATCCTCCTCAACAAAAATCTGGTCTTTCTACCTCCCAAGGAGTCCTCCCAAGGTTCCCTCAAACCCCCCAAGGTCGCAACCTTCGAGCTTTCAAAGATACTCTTCAAGGTAAGGGAACCTTTCACCCTCCTCTTTTTACTCATGATTTCCTTTATGTTATGTATTATAGTTTCCATATCCTTATGTGGGGGTATGTTCTTATATATTCTTATTACTTTCCATTTCATGTCCAAATGATGAGATACGTTTTCCGCTCTCATCAATTTATTTTCTTAATTTTTAAGCGACGCCATTAGGCTTCCAAATTTTTCGTAAAAGACATAACATCTTCACTTTTCTTTCATGTTTCCTTTTCATGTGGTATGTAATTAAAATATCCATACCATGATCTCATTATGTACCCATACTGTATTATGAATTATTTATGAGTGTTTAACCCTTTTCCCCTCTCTTTTTAATGTTTTATAAAATGATGTTATGTAGACGCTATGCTGTAGAATTTTCGTCTCAAAATATCTCTCTTTTTCTCAAGAAATTATCTTGTATTTTTTATGTGGATACCCAAATCTATTTTCATTTCCAGGGGTATTCATCAATACATAAAATTGATCTATTTGATTCTGGAATTTACATACATATAACCCTCACCCCCTTTCCATGGGTTATAAATGACATAATGATCTTATTTTTAAGTACTTTTTAAATGTCATGATTTTGAAATGAAACCCATTTCTTTAATTCTATTTGGGTTAAATATTAAATATTTGATTATTATATATGTGGATCACATGAAAATAAAGACATATTAAGGGTGCGCCCTGATAGTGCTCCAATTCATTGGGTAAAGAATTAATCTCTAGAGATGAAAAGTTTCACAATACCTTGGTGAATAACCTTGCTAATGTTTTTATGAGAACTTAGTAATGAACCTTGGTGATATGTTCATGAATGTCTAAATAAAATGTTGTAGGCACATATTCAAGTTGTGATTCATGTTCTTTTTATTATGATATTCCTCTTTTTATGTTTCTCATGTCTTGTGGTTTTCATCAAGTTCTTATTGATATTACAAGTAAACTGATTCCATTGTTTTCCTTAATGGGCCTTCTACTCACCCTTTCCTTTGATGTATGTATCCAAGTTATGAGATGAAGCAATTTTACTTAGGATGAACTTATTATTAAGCCTTACAAGTGGATTAGAAGAATATTTTATGTTATTTTCATGTTTTATGTTCCTGATTTCCAAGATACTAGACTTTTAAGATCCTCTGTTTGTAAAATGTAATGAAAAGTTATGTACTATAAAGGAGGGATTCCATAAGGTTCTTATTATCACTTGAAGTATGTGGCATTAAAATTCAACAAGGATGAAGAAGTTTTAAAATCATCAAATAAAAATCTCAATTAAAATAAGTGATTAGGCATTAATGGGGTGATAAATAAAATCCAATACAACCCCTTTCTACTTACTTGGATCACCCCATAAGTGGGTTAACCCTCCATTGATGATATGGTTTCAATGGAAGTGTGAAGTAGACTCATGAGGGAGGAAATTAAGAAGTAAAAAAAAAATAATGAAATAACGATCACTCCACTACTATGTGATAATTTCACAAGGTTTGGTGTGAATAAATTCATACCTTGAGCCAACGGTGTCAACATGATATTATTAAGAACAAAATAATAGGAGAAGAATAACTTTTATTAAGAAACTAAGATGAATTATAAAAACTTACATGAGAAAGGCAAACTCAAGGCAACAAAATCACAGCATAACATTACAATTAAAAAAAGCACCAAAGATGACTAAATCCTACAACACCACTACCTTAAATAGAAAATTTATGAGACTTAGGTCAAGGATCCAATAGTGAAAGTCATCCCACTTGAGTATGGAAGGCTTAGGGTGGTGGAAAGCTTGTGTAACTTAGACTTTTCCTCCCTTGATCCGAAGTGGACGGTAAATTGCATCCACCGAACAGACGCATCGAAATGACCTCATAGATGGACGAATTAGAGTGGGAAAAAGTAGAATAAAATGGATATCCTGATTTCTCATAACCACCTATAAAATTTCATCCCAGATGGAATTTTGGTTTGCAAGATATTGTCGAAATGGTAGACATTTTTTTGGGCCGCAGAATCTGGACCGGAATTTTATATCAAAATTGGGCCGCCTGGAACTCCATTAAAACATCCGAATTAACTCTTATAACTATTGGATGAAATGTTATCCATGATGTGATATATCTTCAGTTAAATTTTTAGAATCATTGGGCTTGTATCTTTGCCACTACAGTATTTTTATTGGGCTGTTGTCTAGTTTACTTTGCCCAGAATGTTGTTGGTTCAAGGCCAACTTTGGTGGTCTTCTAATGTAAATCTTCTAGTGCTCCAAAAACATGAATTGTTCCTTATAGCATGGTAGACCTGAAAATAAAATATGAAAATAAAATAAATACCATTTTTTATTTTAGGATGTGTTTAAATATGTACCAAGTGATAGTGCACTTTAACAAAGAATTACAATCATAATGTGAAATAATGTTCAAAGTGTAAAATGCACTAAAATGGTGTTTATGAATAATTAATCTCATGAATATTATAAATATTAAAAATGAATATTAGCCTATTTTAGTGTCTAATCACATGGAAAAAGCATCAGTCTGTTATGGATTTTATGACATCATGGTCAGATTCAGGAAGAGACTTGGGAATGCGAGATGGAGATGAAAGAGCAATGGCCAGAATTTTTTCAGATCGGTGAGGGTTTTCTACTTTCTGAGGATGAAAATACCAATGGTGGGAAGAATTTATCACCCCCATTTTCTGGTATGTAAACCTTACTTGATGATTTTCATGGTTATAAAGTTTAAGGGTGATGATGGGAGAGTTGAGAGAACTTTGGAAGTGGTTTTGGGGGAAACATGGAAGTTGCACGGGCGACACACAGTTTTTATAACCATGTACAATGGTCCTCTTGAGGAAGTAGCTCCAAAATGGTTAGAGAAAGATAAGGGAGACCATGTGAGGAAGTCGTGTGAGGGTCTGACTAGGAAGTATCTAATAAACAGTTAGCACACTATTTTTTTAACCGTGCGAACTAACCGTGCATATGGTTTAAGTGAGATCCTAAAAAAGTGGACCACACACGTTTTTGCCTCTAAGTGGCTAATTTTTTTCTTCTAAGAGGCCATAACTCGGAATTTTTCTTCTCGTAAGTCCAAATAAGGTTCTGCCATCATTCCGGAGGTGATCTGAAGGCTTTCCTTGGTTAATCGAAGCTGGATTCTTGAGGTATGTGATCATTCTTCATCGTTCTTGATCAGTTTCTTAGATCTACTTAGATCTAATTCTCCAATTCTATTAGTTTATTTGATATATGCTCGTTATGGGTATATCTAGGTGTGGATTCCAAATATTATGAGTTTTGGTCTTAATATTTCTAGAAGAAGAGATCTAAGGTAGGTTCTTGGAGAATCAACCCAGTTTTCTTGTGCATTCTTCGTTCGTTGGGGTTTTCATCAAAACCTTCGAGGTAAGAGGCTTATTTCTTGACTCTAATTAGTATAAATGATTTTAATTATTTAAAATTTAATGTGTGGTATTGAATTGATTGTGATTTGGATATTGAACACTTGTTGTAAACCTTCTTGAGTGGCGGTTTATGAAATCGGGAAAATTGGGGATTTTGAATGAGTGCTTTGGTTATTGGTTTTAAAATATGGATTTTAAAAAGGGGTTTTATATGGATTGTTAGAATAGTATTTGAATTAGATGATTTAAATAAAAATGGAAATTTTTATTGAAATTAAATGTTTCTTTGAAATTGGTTGTTCTTTGGTTTTCAATAAAAGTTCAGTTTTATTGAAGTAGTTTGTTTTGTTAATGGAAACATTTGGAATAAATGGTGTTGGTATGAGTTCATGCTTATTGGGCCCTTAACAAGTGACGGGTACCATTAGGGTATGAGGTATGTGACCCTAGATTGTGGGTGTGTTTCATTGGGATAGAAGGTAATCGGACGAGAGACCGCTCATGAGTATGGAACTGTCAAACGAAGCATCCATGTGTGGGTGTGTTGTGAACTATGGAATGGGTATGGAAAATGATAATGGGAATTGGTTTTAAAAGATTTTATTGGTTATTTTTTCTGGAAAAATAACTTTCTAGAAATTGGTTTCATTTAGTTTTGTTTTCATTTGGTTGCAAACAGTTTTTGGAACTTGTTTATATTTGGTTATAAACTATTTTGGTAAATTATTTTATATAAACTGTTTTATATAAATGTGGCTAAATTTTCTATCCTAGTGGTGTGAGTAGGGAAGTCATTGAGGAAAACCTATTGAGTTTTATACTTACCCCTATTGTGTCACTTTGTTTCTTTTGCAAACACTATCTTCTGGGATAGGGGAAAAGGTAACATTTCTCATGTTTTTAGCACTACCTCGGGACATTTGGGCTGTTCAGTGATTTTGGAGCTCAGAGCTTTTGGAGCATGGATCCTTGTGGCCTCTTGAGATTATTGAGTTGTTTATCCACTTTTGATGCTGGTTTGGTATTCTTCTGTTTCACACTTTGATATGGTTTTGAGATACATGAAGTTGTTGAGTTGTATTTATTTTGTTCATGCATCATTTAGTAAATTGTTTGGTTATGGTTTGTTGGTTTATTAGTTTATTTACTAAAGGGTAAATCATCCCCCAATTTTATTTGAAACCCTTAGACATTTATTTCCAACCTTTGGAATCTTGAGGATGTCTCTTAAGGACAAGTAATGACTCGTTGTGCTCTCAAGCCAATGATATTGAGCAGGTCATTACAAGAATCCTCTAGAAAATCCTCCCAGACGACCTCCTCCTGTGGACGCCCCACCTTCATCATCAGCCTCCTCCCGTGGATGCCCCACCTCTTTCGCCGACCTCTTGTTGCAGAATCCCTGCCTCCCATCACCGACACCTTCTGCAGACATCCTGATGCCCCGTCGATGTCCCCCACCTATGTGGATTTCCTGGTGCTCCATCGACCAACCCCACTTATGTGGATTTCCCAGCACTTCATCGATCGACCATGCTGTGTGGCTTTCCTGGTGCCCCGTCGACCGACCCTACCTACACGGTTTATCTAATGTTCCTCGATGACTTTCCATGACACTAATTTAATCCATATATTTCAGTGAGATCTTCCATTATCCATCATTTTCATCTCAAGGGGGAGCTATAATCTCAGATGATTTCTTTTTATTTTGTCTTGTCTTGTAATCAAGCTGGGTATGTCCAGTTGGGGGGGGGGGCTGTTTGCAGTGTTTCTTATTTTCTTTGTTTTTCTTTGATTTGATCTATTTTTCTTTATGTATCCAAGCTCGTTAGACCTAGATTGAGGGGGAGTTTTGGAGTCTGTGTCCTACTTCGAATGTGAGTCTTTTTTCATCTTTATATTTCACTATAAATAAACTCTAAGGCCCCTCTTTAGAGGTATCTTGGGTATTGGTTTAACACTCTTCTTATCATTCTACATGGTATCAGAGTGGGCTCTCTATAATGACCACTCTATTCAATTTTTACATTGAAAAATTAATTATAAATGATAATAAAACCCTTTTTAAAATAAAAGGAAACGTTTTTCTGAAAAACAATTTAAATGTGCACAAATGTGTTTTATACCAATAAATAAATAAATCACATTTGTTGGATTATATTAATTATATATATATATATATAATATTAAATGTAATTTTTATAATTCATCTTATATTTTTCCTAGACATTATATAAGAACAAATTCAATTTTAAGCATAAAAAGAGCATTTTTCAAAAAAGGCATTTTACCGCCTTTTGACGACGAACCCATTTTAAATATATTTTTTCAATTTTATAAATTATATTTGAAAAAATAAACTTATTATTTATAATAGGAGTATAAAAATTTACTTTGGTTTATTTTTTGGTATTTTTTGAGAACTTTCATATATTGATGAATAGTGAATAATACAAATATTAGTTCAAAACTATTTTTTCATCAAATTTATTTATGTATTTAATTAGTTTTAAAATATAATTAAATCAAGTTTTTATAATTTAATCCAATGAAGGTTATTAGAATCAATTTCACATTGAAATTGGATATAAAAGCTTTGTGAACTTTTGAACATTTTTACTTTAAAAACCTCTTTTCTCAATCCGTCAACGAGACTAATTTTAAATTAGTTTTAGCCACTTATGTGTTTTGAATTTTGAAAAATTTATATAAAAGTTTGTAATAATTATGATATTTATGATCTAATAGGATCAACATAATTTTTGAAATATATGAATAGTAACTTTAGTAATTATTTTTATTACCACAATTAAGGGTAAATCAGATAATTAAAGGTAAAAATAATATTATAAATTATCCTAAAACTTATTATAATTTCATTGTATGTGTATTTTTCAACCTAAAATAATCCTTGGGTTGAAATATAACCTTTGGAATCCACTTTGATGTCTTCAAGATTTTTATATTATTTTATTCAAAGAAAAGACAATTTTTTCACTCTTGTTTTTAACAAGTAAAATATTTTTAATATGTTGTTATATAAGGGATATGTTCGACTATAAATAGTATTTATAAATATAATTTTTTTAAATATATCATGATAATTTATTAATAATTCTTATAAAATAAATCATTAAATTTAACGGTGACACGATGATGAATCAATAACTGCTTCATTAATGGAAGAATCAAATAAATGATATTAAAAATATTAAAATAAATATAATTTGATATAATTTATGTCATAAAAAAAATTTATAGATTAATTTCACATGTTAGGAATGATTTAATATAGTTTTTTATATGATATAAAGTTTTTGTGATATTTTTAAAAAGTCAAGTAATGAATAGTTTAAAAATTGACATAATTGATATATTAAAATAAATAATATTTTAATAAATGATATAAAAATTATAAAAATATAAAATTTTGAAAAATAATTGCTATAATTCCTAAAATATAATAAACGACTCATTTATTGGTTGTTTGACATGTTATGGTAATTATATTAACCCTTAAAGTGTAAATTACATAATAAGACAGTTAGAGTTAAAAGGGTAAAATAAGGGTTAAAACAAAAAAATAAGGATTAAAAAAATAATAAAAATGTCACGACCCGACCTCGGGGCCCGTGCCGTGACTACCCCAAGCCCGCCTTCCATAGGCCAGGGGCTGGCGACTAGCACCGAGGCGTAAAATCCAGTAAACAGGGAAGACATTGCCTTTATAAGTAACAACCACACAGAGTCAGCAAGCGGAAAGTAAAGTGCAGAAAAGTAAAGGGGGCCGGAAATACAAGCCCAACTGTAAAGTACAACTGAAAAGTAAAGTACAACAACTGAAGAAAAGACGGCGGCCTCGTGTCGTCCACTGGAAATCCCACCTGAAGGGTGGGTACAGATAGCCTCCAGGCTCCTCGGGTCCCACGTCCGCTCCGAGCACGTCCCGCCCGGTGGTCCACCTCCAGGTACCGTCCTGCTCCACGCCCCAACCGTGATCAGCGCTGTCCGTCGTCTGCAACCAACACAACAAGGTGCGGGCATAGCCCGTGCAGGGGTGAGTACAAGCTACTCAGTAAGGACCCCGAGACCCCCGAAGGTCTCCCGAAATCCACAAAGGATATAGCACAAAAGAAAGATGCAATCACGAAGTAACATCTGACTCGACTTAGGTATATGCCCACACATATACCTAAGTCCCCAATTCTAGCTCTGCTCACGAGCTCCCGAACAACTCAATCCACAAAGGAAAGCAAGACTCAAATCCACAAGGAGAGTAAACAGTAAATCCACAAAGGATAGTCCAACACAAACCACAAAGGAGAGTAACATAAGATTCAGCTCAACCAGGTATACTTTTTCAGATGACGTCAAGATGATCACTGATCCATCTAAGTCGTCGGACCCACGAAGGATCGATAGGTACTAACCCCCGCAAAAGACCCACGTAGGATCGGGCTCACACAGAACCTGTAGGCAGTGGCTCACACAGAACCGGTAGTAAGGACCCACATAGGATCGGGCTCACACAGAACCTGTAGCACTGATCCACGTAGGATCGCTGAGTGCAGTAGTCGACGCAGTCCACTGAGGATCTCTGCACAGTCGTCGCCGCAGTCCACGAAGGATCTCTGCTCTGCCGTCGTCGCAGTCCACTGAGGATCTCTGCTCTGCCGTCGTCGCAGTCCACTGAGGGTCTCTGCTCTGCCGTCGTCGCAGTCCACGGAGGATCTCTGCTCTGTCGTCGAAGTCACAGCCAGCGCTAGGGTTCCCGCACAAAGCGAGCTCGTTTAGGAGGGTCCGCTCCACGAGCCGAGAGGCTGATACATCAACTGACACGTAGTCCGAAGTTGATGTATCCAAAAGTTCCGTATCGACAACAGGATCTCAACGCAACAGACGGCGCGTCAATCGGACGCCCGGTCTGAGAGTTATTGACATTTTCGTCCCAGGGGCCCGGTTGGTTTTTTAGGGCAAAACCAACCCGACCGTACTCCGCCTGTATCCGATCCTCGGGCGGAGTATGCCAAAAGTTCCGTCTCACTTAGAGAAAACTACCACAGCTGACGGTACGTCGATCGGACGTCCGTAGCTCAAGTTATGAGCGTTTCCGCTCCGAGGGCCCGGTTGGTTTCGTGTACGAACCAACCCGGCTGAACCCAAAGTCTTCCGAAACCTTGAGTATAATATACCTAAACGACCGTCTCGATCCAAGGATCGCGTAGCCGCTGACGGTTCGTCAATCGGAGGTCCCAGGCCCAAGATATGGGCGAAAGACCGAAGAGGGCCCGAAACGGGGGTTCTGGGCCCGGGGCGACCCGGCCCGAACCCCCCCTGGGGTCGACCGAACCGGGTCGGCCCGACCCGGCCCGACCCGGCTAGGCCGGGTCCGGTCCGGCCTGGGCGCGGCCCGGCCGACCGGACCGGCCGGCTCGGCCTCGGCCGAGCGGCCGAGTGAGCCGCCGCGGGTCAAACCCGCGGCTTTGGAGAAACGCGGCCCGCGCGGGCCGCGTGCTGGATGGCCGGACCGCGGCGGACTCCTCCGGCGGCGCGCCGGGCGCCGCCGCCTCCGGTCGCCGGCGCCGCCGCGCCGGCGACCCGCGCCGCCGCCACCTTCCGCGGGCCGCCGGAGTTGCTCCGGTGGCCCGTTTTGCCTCCCGTCTGCGCCATTGTTCCTCCCGGGACGCGTCCTCCACTGCGGAATCAACAAATGGCCCTTGCGTCGTGCTTTTTCCGTCGCCCGCCAAATCCGCACAAAAAGGAAGATCGGCGGAGGGTTGCCGGGTCTTGTTCGTTAGACCCACACCCTCCGCGTTAGTCATAAACAACGGGAGAAACAAGAAACGACCAATCAACAATTTTAAATAAATTTAAAATTTGTTCCGTGATCGGTTCCTTATTTTAAAAGAAATAAAATCACGGGAAAGGAAAAAAAATTCAAATCAACCCTTACCTCGCAGCTGTCGTTGCCGAACGAGGGATCGTCGCGGGATTTCTCGTCGCGGAAGAAGGGGGATCGTCGCGTCGTCGCGGTATCCGGCGTCGCGTCGCCAATCTCCAGATCAAGAACAAACAGATTTAATTAATTAAATCCGTTGCCATGAAATTAAAAAGGGAGAATTAACGATCCGGTTCTTACCTTAGTTGCCGAACGAGGATCGGCTGCGGAAGAAGAGGCGTCGCCGAAGAACGTCGCGGGTAAAGCTCGTCGACGTCGCAGATCTCGGTGTGCGTCGTCGAATTTCGGTCACCGGCGTTCTTCGCGTTCTTCGCGTTCTTCGCGTTCTTCGCGTTCTTCGCGGGGAGATGAAGAAACAAGATCCTCTCAAATCCTTTCAAAGGATTTTTAGGTTGGTCTTATTTTATAAACATGCCAACACACGAAACCGGTTAAGAAACGATCCATCAATTCGAAAGAAACGACCCATTTAATTCACGAAAGAAACAGTCCATTTAATTCATGAAATAAACCGCCCAATTAAATGGTCTGTTAAGAATTAAAGAAAACGCATCGGTTGACTTTTCAGTTACTTTGACGGGTTTTCGCGGGTGCGTTACTTAGCGAAAGAAACGGCGGGGCTCGTGCGGGCCCCACCGCACAAATATCCTACCAAGGGGTAGGATATTTCCGGATAGCATCCTATCCAGATCAACTCAGTTCAAGCCGTCTTTAAGTGACTTCAAGTGGCTTCCAAGCAGCTTAAGTGAAATAAAATAAAGTTGTCGCACAAACTTTATTTTATTTCTGACTTAAAGCCGCAAAATTTAAAAACCACGTCTGAGCAAACGCAACTCCGGAAGAGGCGTTTCTAAGAAAATACCGGCGCTGCGATTTCATCGGTGCCCTCAGAATTTGATTCCGGGCACCGGTTCAAAAGATAGAAAAACCCGCTCGTCCGTTCACTGAACGTACCCGAGCTAAACTTCGGAAATTGATTCCGGGCACACCGGGCCTCGGAATCAGGTGCCGTCTGAAGCTGCGCTCTTGTAAAATTCCAAAGAAAATTAAGAAAAAAAATTTCCTTGAAATTTGCGGGTCTTTACAAAAAATATGTATAATTTTTATTGGATGAATTAATTTAGAATCATTATAATCCTATATTATAAATAAATCACTTTTTAACCATTTGGAATATAAAATTAATTTAATACTTTGAGGAAATCCAAGAGTGCCCCTCCCCTCTCCTATAAAAAGGAACTCATTCTTCTCTACTATTCACACCAAAAAACCTATTTGATTCATAAAATATCTATCCAAATAACTTAATATAATACCTTACCATATTATAGAGGCATTATTTTTTTCATAACACTCTCCTTATAGGTGTTAAGGTGTTAATCAAAGGTGATTGTCCGAAGAAGAGGTATCATTTTTAATTAAGTGTTTCCATTTTATTTCTTCTTACACTTCCTTAAAATATCATCAAAAAATTATAATATAATAACTAAAATATAATAAATATAATGATATGTTATTATATTAATATTATCACCTAAATAAATATATTATTCCATCAAATGGGAAATGAATTAATCGTTTGTAAGTATGTGTGCACTATCACCTTCACGAACCGATATAATTCATTTTCCATTACCATATCTAAATAATGGTTATAATTATGGAATTCATGTTTATATATTATATTCATGGCATATTTATCATTAAAATATAATAATATATCAATTAAGTTCTTACTTTTCATACACATGAAAATGATAACATCGTTCGTGCGTACGTGTGAACTATCACCTCCATGAAGCGATGCGATTCATTTTTCATCACTACATCACATGGATGATATATATATATACATGTATATTTAAATGATTAATATTATATTAATGATATTATTATAATTATGTAGAGATAAAAAAACTTACCTTCTTTTCATAATGATCGTTGAAAAATGAAAATGTTACTCATACGTACGTACAGATTACCGTCTCCATGATTGTAACATAGTTCATTTTTCATATCCATATTTAATGAATAGATTTAAAAGTATGATTTATTTATAATAATTATTATAATTTCATGAATATTATTTTTTATATGATGGACTAATTACCTCTTTGACCATATTTGACTCACCCCATAGTGGTCAATTCCACTTGTGGCACATGAGATGCATTGGAAAAAAACCATGGAGATATATGTTCATGTTAAGGTATTATATGATATGTTTATCATAAGAGATAAAAATTAATTTAATTTTTAAGAGATTAATTATACCTTTTGATTTATTGTTAAAATAAATCTCTAACCCCTTGATGAAATGAGAGGTTTTTAATAAATTCAAGGACCATGTTGATATAGGAAAAAAATATTTATTATTAATGAATGATATATAAAATTTATAGGTTGAAGAAATGTGTAATCATTTTATTGGAAAAGAAATTATCTTAAAAAGTGAATATATTAAATTATAGTTTTCATAGGAGGTTATCATTTCAACAAATCATTTTTCATTTTGGTGGCCACAATTTGTTGCATGATATATCTCTTGTTTTGTGGATTGAAGTTTTTTACATAAAGAAAAGAACCCAATGGGTTAGGTAATAAGTGTATATAGAATATCATTTGAATCAGACTAATCTATGTTTAAGAGAGAATTCATTGAATGTTTTTGGAATAATATTTTTTTCCATATTATATTGGTCGTAGATTCAATTAAAATATTATTCATGTAAAAAATAAGTTATTTTAATTTTATACATTATTTATCCACAAGAAAAATTAATATAATATGTATTAATAATGTGAGTGAAAATAATATTTATTTATTTATTTATTTATATGTTAAGTGAATAAAATTAATATTCGTTCATATCTTATGTTATTATAATATTTATTTTACTAAATGAATATAATTTTAGTGTTTAAGGTTTGATAATATTTATAGGAGGATTTGGTTAGAGTCAATGATCTGATGAATATATTATAATATTGTTTAAAAATTTCATATTTTTTTGAAATGATATTAGAATAATACAATCCACCTAAAATAATAATTATATTATTATTAACTTAATAGAGGGGACATAGGATTTTTTTAGATTAAAATTAAATTAAAGGACTAAAATGAAATTCTTTTAAATTTTGACCTATTTATAAAAATAAAATATTTTATTTGTTTGACATGATAATATTATTCCATATAATCCTCATTTGAATACCTAAAGTGAGAATTAGATAGAATTATCCTACATCTATCATGATTCTAGAGTGAGAATGTAATAGATTCCATCATACGATCAAGAGAGAATAATGTGAAGCATTTGACCCCCCAAGGGCTTAAGATATTAAGAATGGTGTTTGGATTTTTTTGGATAATGAGTGAATATATCAATATAATTCATATTTTTATTCTTGATGCAAAGTCAAATTCAAGAAGATCGATGATTAGGTTGGTGACATAAATAATAAGCGAAACTAAAATTGTAAAATAAAATAAACTAGATATTTATTTTATTAATATAATTAATAATAAAATACGTTTCATTATCCTATCAGTGGATTTTGAATAATTTAGATGAGTTTAGATGGAAAAATGATAAACAGACATCACATCCCTCTAATTTTACTATTCCCATATCCATCATAATATGACACTATACCGATGAAGCATGGACTAATGTTGAATTTTTCTCCTGAAAGATCTCTATGAAACTTATCATGTCCCATTATGACATGATTTAGTCACTTAAAAAGTTATCATTTTACCTATGGTTCCCACCAAATAACTAGATATGCACTGGTAATATAATTTTTTTATATATAGAGGTTAGTCAGAAATTTTATGGGATACTTCTCATATATAGAAAGTTTTTCCTCCAAATTTTAAAATAAAATATGAAAATCCTAACACTACTCTAATACCACTTGTAATGGACCAACCCAATTTCATTATTCTACCTAAACCAATTTTTTCCTATCCTTAAGAGAATTATATAATATCCAAGGGTTAACAACAAGTGTTATGAGTCCTAGATTATCATTGGTAAATGATTTACCTATATAGAATCTTTAAATATTTTAATGTTTGATTATAAAAAAAACCAACATAACACATATTTATATAATATGCTTCAAAAATTTAAAACATTACATGTATAGTGTATAGGAGGAGATTTACATTAGTGATACCTTCTACAATATCATGAAAAAACTTTTATATCAATATATTTGAAAAAATATAGTCTATAAATAAATAATAACAACTTGAAAAGTAAAATATTACCCAAAAGACTAAAATTAATCTAAAAATAATATTTTATGAGGTAAAATAATTATCCAACTATATATATCATATAATGTGATAACACCACATGATGACTAATCACACATAATAAATATCAACACTAACTAGACCATAAGCTTCCAAAATAGAAAATATTATACATATTCACATGTAAAAGGCCAAAAATTAAGTTTTATATCCATTGAAGTGAACATACAGGGTGTGTGTCCAATGACCTTATAGGAACCAGTAAAGAACACAACTCACCTAAGGAAAATGGTAGGTTTATTCCTATGAACGTTTCTACACATTTACCTATATAATGAGTAGTGGATACAATAGATAAATGTCATGTAGACTTGAAATAATATTCAAAACCAAAAATAGATCAGTAGTTTAATAATGGGAAACTCTCATGCTACCAGGAGGAACCAAACTGACCCAGATATATTCATGGAATTCATCAAGAATTAACCTAATCAATTATAAAATAACTCGACCATAGTGGGATATCATGTATATCATGTAATAACTAGTTTTACAAGAAATATCCTATCCATTATGAAATATATTTTCCATTATGGAATAACCTTTTTTATAAACAAATTGTAATGGTATCCCATTGACCATTTGAAATACCATGAAATTTTATATAAACCAATTGCTGGGAAACCTAAAGCACTTACTGAAATGACATGGACTCCCACACACCCACACACACACATGACTATATATATATATGTATGTATGGTTGAGTATTCACTTTATATCCTAATATTATAATGGAAAGGTGATGTTTACATGTTAATGGGTAGCTAGGGCACCCACATCAAACTGTTTTTCCATTACTAAAAATAGTTTGTCATCATTTCAATATGTTATAGTAGAATATGTGAAACAATAATTATAGTAATAATAAACACAATCAATAATTTAGAGCATATGAATTATCCTTGATAACTAACGACACATACATGAGAAATGTTTGAAAATACAAATAATATAACAGTCTCATAGAGACTAAAATCATTAATATGGTATATCAAATCAAGAAGCATAATGAATAGGATTACACAATCATATAACAATACTAAGGATTAGTGTAATCAATATTATACATGGAACCAATAAATCATTGTATAATGAAAATAAACACACATTGTATAATATAAAAATATTATACATGACAAAAATATACCTGGTAGCCTCTTGTCTTATTACAAAAACAACATATATCGATGAAATCTCCCAAATACAAAAAACGTCAATAACATATATAGAAGACCCAAACTATAACATAATGAAAATAATTGTTATTAGAGACCCTAAAATGGGTTTAAATATTAATATTACATATAAGGAATAATATAAATAGGTATCTTTATCATAACATGTGAACATAATTTACAAGTCAAAAGTGGAATGAACAAATAAAGGAAGAATTTCAAGGTATCGTACTAAATAATACATAAAATATTAATCATTTAAATTATTTTATTATATTAATTAAATTTAAAATGGATGGAATAAATATTTAATTTAAGGAAGCATAGAAAATTATAAATAACCAAACCATTTCTTCCCATATTTTTAGACTCATCCATTCCTTCACCACGAATACAACATTTTAATCATAATTAAATTATGTTCATGTACATTTAATTCATTTGGTTAATAGTGAATATAAATTATTCAATCCCTATGCGGTGATAAAAAACACATGTAAAAATGTTTAATAGAGTGAAATTTATACTATAAATGTATTTTTAGGATCAAATTCAAACTCATCACTTTATCAAGGGAAGTTAACCATATGTTCACATCATTAATATTTTTTTATAGATTGAATCCTTTAAACTTGAAAGGTTTTTCACTTATATAATAATTATACTTATCCTCAAGATAAAATAATGAATCCAATAGAGTAAGTTTTCATAAATAATAGTTCACACCATTAAAATATTGTTTAGGAACCATCCCATACCTTTACACATTATTACAGAGAGTTCAATAAATTTTTATACATTTCTATGTTTGGATTGGAAATTATTTTTCACCCAAAACATTATTTAAGTAATTAAAATTCATCCTTGAATAATTATTGTGTTATTTAAATTCAAATTTATACCAATTAAACATAGTCATAAAAATATAATATAAATACCACTAGTCAATATTCCTCTCCAAACTAAACCAAAGTATTATGTATAGGATAATAAACTATCAAATTCATCCAAGTGACATAATTTGGTAAAGGCGAAACCCTTACCTTATTTTATCACATAACCAAGATAGGTATTTTACTAATAATTCAAAACATGAAACTTGTAATTCGATGTTTTATTAATAAAATTAAACTATAAATGACACTATATTCAATTTAAATAAATCAAAGAGTAAACTAATTAGGTATATTAAAGAATATTTTTATAATTCAAATATGAATCAATGAAACTCATTATACCTATATGTTTAACCAAAATTTCAACTAATTAAAATTTATGTACAAACATATTAATATATAAATACCAAATAAAAAACCCAAGGAAAATATAAAATTCATATGATATTTACATGGAAAACTAATTGATTCAAAATTTATACAAAAATTCTATGGAAACACCCATTTTATATTTCTAAAAATAGAATAATTAACATTATTAAAGCAGTGGAAATAATTTATTAAGCACATTAAATGTACAAATTTACATATAAAAGCATAAAATGGGTGAGACAAACTATGAATAAAACCATAAACAAGATCATTCTAACCTATGAACCAAAAATATACTCACAAAAAACATTAAATCAACACCTATAAATAGACGATAACAAGTAACTAAAATAACATAATGCGAACAACTCCTAATGAACTCCCACCACCATGAAAAAAACCTAATTTACATAACCTAAATTATCCATAATTTAAACCTAAATCAATGAAAATACCTATGGATGTCCAATAATAAAAAATCCACATCAAAATTGTGATCAACTCAGGGTCGCAGTTTTCTATGGATTTCTTTAGCTATGTTATATAAAATACAGTTCATCTCGAATGGATTTCAACATGGTTTGGTAAAATATAATCTCAATAATTATCCTTGATGGTTTAAATACATAAAAAATAAAATAATACATAGATAAGGAATGAAATACACTTACCATAATTTGAAAAGAAAAATTTCCATGGAACACGTTAGATTGAAGAAGAGAAGAGGCTGAAAAAATGAGTATGAAAAAGGAGTTCACTCTATAAATTTGGATAGTATTGATGATAATTTATTGAATGACCATAATTGGGGTATAATATGGTTAACAAATAAATAAAAAAGTACCCTCCCATTAAAAAAACTAGAATGGGGACACAAGGCACTACATACTACTCCATTGTGTACCCAATAGTCCACTTGGGATTACCCCAATCTCTATCAATCTCACTAGGTACCTGGTGAGCCTCAACCATGTACCCAATTCCATTTGAAATATTTTGTTTCACATAAATGCACATATTGACCTAAATTTAGAATATCATATTCCAACAAGGCCTATAAACATATGAAAAAACCCACTCGATTTCGTCCTCAAACATGAAATTCAAGTTGAAAACTAATAGAAAAAATTTCACTTAGGTTTTCAATACTGAATTTCTGAATTAAAAATTCAAAATATTAATTAAATAAAAATAACTAGTCACATGTCACTACATTTATGAATTATGATATGGGATATAAAATTATGAGATATGGGATATCCCAACACGATATTTATATTTATTATTCATCCCATAATATAATCATATATATGATCTAACTTATCATTTGATGAGGTGAATTATATAATTTAAACCATGTTTACTAAGTATTTAAATATTAAAAATTTAATTGGTCACTAATTACAACATCTTTTACTTTTGATGAAACATGATATAGTTCATCACCAAATATTTTTTGGTACATCTAATTGTAGACTTCTTTATATTTTAGATGAAGTATATTCATGGATATGCAGTCCTCAAATAGTTTGGGATCATAAAATCATTTTTTTTATCTATTTGAATTCATTAATTCTCATATTTCTGATATAAATAAGGGCAGTAGTGGTGGCGGTCCCCACTTCCTCAACGGTGGCCTTTCCTCCAATTATTTTTTCAATGTCTGGTCCTACTCTCCCTCCCATATCATATAAGTTAAATTACTCCATCTCCACGTCAACCTTGTTTATTTATGATATTTCCTTTTATCCTACCCCTAGGATGTTTATCTTACCTAAATCTTCTTCTTCCATTAATGGATTCCCTTCTTTATATCTGATGGTGAAAGTGTTCAATTATATAACGAGTTATAACAATAATATTATAATCCTTAAATGCAACATTTATTTTCCACCTTTATAAACTTTTGGTGGCAATGTTAACTCATATTGGGTTCCAAGTTACTATATAGTCATTTATTTGAAAAACTATTGGCATTTTAACATTCACCTTTTACCAGATAATGATTAATCAAAGATCCAATTTTGGATGCTTCATGTATATGACCATAGTATATATTTACTTTTACAATACATGGTGAGTAATATAATGTAAGGATTTGAAATTTGGATTTCTACGGATTATTCTTCTAGGTTTTCTTCAACCTTTTCAAAATCCATCAATTTAGAAGTTTATTGGGGATACTATCAGGGTCTAAAATTCCCTATATTTAAAACATAAAATGTTTTTTCAAATTTTTATGGAAATTTATTTATTAAAGACTCCACACCCTCATTTTTATTAATGTGATTATTGTGTGGAACCCTTCAATTTAGTGACCCATGTTTTTTCTGAATAACACTTAACTCAATTTTGAGTCTTGGGGTCTCGAGACTTCCCTAGGGGTAAAATGGTATATTTACCATATAAAAAAACTTTAGAAAAATTAACCGATGGAATCATTGATTATGAGATGTGGTGTCACACCTTGGGCTGATAAAACGTGAAATTGGTCGTGCGGTGAAGCCTTGATAAAAATATACTGAGTATAAAAATATTAATTTTAGTTGTGCACATGAATTCATGGAAATTATACTTTTCCTTAAAATTTAATCCTCATATGAAAAATCTAATCCCATAGTTTCATTTGTAATTTGGTCCTTATCCTTGAGGTGGTGTAACTTTCATTTGCATTGGGCCCTAGGGATTACTTTTCAATGGAAGATAAGATTAATATGTTAATTGAAGGAAAATTTATATCAAATAGTTAATAAATTATTAGGGTATTTAATACTATGAACTTGTTTTATTACATATTTAATATCATATTCTCTAAATCTTAAGGATAGAAACATAAAACCTAGTATTTGAGAGTGATGGAGAGGGAGATAGATTAGATTAATTGGGGAATCCTTAAAATAAAGAACAAGGTTCTTCAAAGAATACACCAGAAAAGATTAATTTGGTCATGATATTCATCAATGAGTGATCTGAACCCATAGATGGATTTTTTTTATTTCATTTATTCCTCATATATTGTTATCCTACTATGATCAAATCTTCGAATATTTTTTTTGTGGTGATTCAAATCTGAATCTAAAATTTTAATTCGAATACTTATCAACTATTGATTATGGTAAGTTAATTGTGGTTTAATATTATCAATTTAAGTATTTTTTGAGTTTTTTACATTGAATATGCATTATCAAAATTGGTTCATGTTATATTTCTCAAATATTTTTATAAATAATATTACTACCCTATTATATCGATTTCGTTATAGATTTCATAATTTTTCCCATTTTTGTGGAGCGATGAATTTTTTTTCAAAGGAAATCATATTAATCATTATATTTTTTGAAAAAAAAGAATATTTTTTATGGTTACTAATATTCCCATCACATTTATCCACATTTCAAAACTCTTACGATAGATCCCCCAAGTAGAAGAAAATTAAAAACAGGGAAAGTTGTAGGATACAATTTGTATACTGTTGCAAGTGAGATCAGGGAAGGACTTAATTGGGTATATTAATGAGAATTCATGATCAATAGTGATGTTTTTATATATAAAGGATAGCGATTCTCGCTCAAATTTACCCAAGAGATGAAGGTAGAACGGTCCTTGTAGTTTAGCTTGGGTTATCGAATCCTCAGAGACTTAAGAAGTACCTACAGAAACGTACATTCTATGGATTGTTTTTGGATATGAAGTGGAAAACTTGGGTTGATTTTAGATGGGTTTAAATGAACTCTAAGATACTTAATTGAATTCAATTTAAAATAATGAGTTGATCCTAGGTTATCGCTCGGGGTGGATTGGACGTATTTCCTTTTCAATGATTTCAATTTCTTATATTTGAGATGGGTTCATTTAAGGAGATAAAAAAACATCATAACTTACTTGTTTAATTCCTACACCCTTTAATACTAATCACCTATACACTTGAAGGATCAATGTTTTGATCACTTCAAGGTAAAGGTTCGTATTAGCACTTGAAGTATGTGGCCTTAAATTCAACAAGGATGATGGAGTTTAAAAATCATCAAATAAAAATATCATTTAAAAGAAGTGATTAGCCATTAATGGAGTGAGAAATAACATCCAATCCAGCCCCTTTCTACTCCATTGGATCAAACCATAAGTGGGTTATCCATCCATTGATCCCATGGTTTCAATGGAAGCGGAAAGTAGACTCATGAGGGAGGAAATGGAGAAGTAAAGAAAACAACAAAAATAAAATGATCACTCCACTGTTGTGTGAATAATTTCACAAGATTTGGTGTGAATAAATTTACACCTTGAGGAAATGGTGTCAAATTAAGATTTATAACAACAGAATAAGATGAGAAGAAGAACTTTTATTAAGAAACTAAAGTGAATTGAACAACTTACATGTGAAAGACAAATTTGAGACAAGAAAATTGCAGCATAACATTACAATTAAACAAGCACCAAAGATTATAAACTCCTCCACCACCACTTCCTTAAATAGGAATTTTGGGAGCCTTGGGTCGAGTCTCCAACAGTAAAAAAGATTCCACTTGAGTATGGTAGGCCTAGGGTGGTGGAAAGTAAGGGAGATGAGACTTTTCCACCCCTGACCCGAGGTAGCATCCAACTTGCTTCCACCGAAAAGACGCGCTTGTAAGTCCTTCTAGATAGCCGAATCAGAGAGTGCCATATCATAATAAAATGGATCCCCGGATGTCTCCTACAAGACTGTAAAATTTTGGCCCATTTTGAGTTGTGTATTCGGAGATATGATTAGATTAGTGGACTATTTTTCTGGGCCGTAGAATCTGGCCCCGAATTTTATCTCTAACTTGGGCCACCTACATGGACACCATAGAGGACGAATTATCATTGGATATTGAAGAGTGATTTGTTCCTCTACATGGATTATATAATATAACGAAATTTGGGATTAATTGGGACTGTATTTTGGGCCCCACAGTCTCATCAGTGGGCTGGTGTCCAATATGACTTCTCCAGAATTGTTTCCTTTCATAATAAAATATCCCCATCTTCTTCCATGAATTCTCCATTGATCCCTGAATCAAACATGTTCACATTGAAGTTTAGATAAATTTACAAAAATATAAAATTAAAATATTTATAATTATATTCCTTAAAATTAGATGAATCATTGGGTACTTTAAATGATGTTCGAAAATGTAACACATAATAGTGCATTTTAAGAAAAAATTACAATCATAATGTGAAATGACGTTCAAAGTGTAAAATGCATTAAAATTGTGTTTATGAATAATAAATCACATGAATATTATATATATTAACAATGAATATTATCCTCATTTAGTGGATAATCATATAGTATATGCAAGTATAGTCTAAGGATACTCCAATGACATTCCCAGAAGCAAGGGATTACAACACTAGTTATAGGTACGATATATGGAGGAGAAACACTGGGAGGAGGGTGGAGCATAACTTTCTCACCACAAAAATAGTTTTAATAGATAGGGAGATGTTATGGTAGAGGTGTCTATGGGGAATCATTAATGACATGGGTTATAGCAGTGGATGGATGTAACCCCTCACATCTAGCTGCCAAACCCCTCTAGATTGGAGGGAGATCAGCCCACCATGTGGCGGGTGGTGGGTTCCCAGGCCCGACACCCACATGGGCCTAGGGTCATGGGACACCCAAGTGTGTTTATAAGGACACGTGGTATAATTAAATCTAAAAAAGGAAACTATATGGAGTAGGATGGGTCCTAATTTACCCATCCTAGGAGGGCGTGTGATGCAGGACACACAATTCTCATTGGTTCCATACACCGATTTACTTTTCCACACATGGGGCATGAAACACCACATTGGGAATACACACCCCTAATAACATGCCACATGGAATTCCCATGGACTGAAACATGTCAGAATCTATCCTTAATGTGGTTTTTTTCATAGATTCTTCATTAGGATTCCGATTTAGACAAATAAATAGATTATCACGAGTATTTTTCTATATAGATATTTTTTTTTCTATTTATAAATTCAAAGCCATTTGTGAGGGGAGATATTTATATTTATAATTTAGTACTATAGGGACAACATTGGGGTTTAAACATAATGATTTGGGTGTTCTTATCTGATTGGTAAGTTCAGGTATTCACCCCATTTACCTAGAATATGGGATCTTGTATCTATGACTTAGTTTACAAATAGGGTTAGTTATTTCCACATATATCCAGGTGGAAGAAACCACTATATCATCATAAATATATGGTAAGGTATTAACCCCATTTACTTATGGTATAATATCCTCTATATTTGGGTCATTTTATAGACAGGGTTTGGTATTCCCTCTGTATACCCAAGGATTTGGATCCTTCTAATCCTAATGGTAGGGTCGACTATTCCCCCTATTTGTCCTAGGTATTGGATACTCTATATACAAGTCATAATACATTTATTGAGGTGTAATTATATAAGGTTTTAATTTCCCTCCAGTATTTAATTGAGGTATTATGGGTTTTTTATACTTAGAATACTATAATAGTAAAGGTAAGTATTCCCTTTATTTATATTTATTATTAGAAAAAGCAGGATTTTTACCAATGGATTACTGGACCAATGAAATGAATATGATGGATAATATGGTATAATAAATCCTTGAAATATTTTTATTATTCAATGAGAATAGATTACCAATTTTTTATGGTTATCAATGGTGATGTGTGTGTTTTAAACGGTGTGTGGATGAATAATTTTGGAATTTTGACTCCCTTGGTACCCTTGTGTTTCCATTAAGATGTGACATATAACTGGTTATTGACATCCAAATTTGTGGAAAATCAGGTGTTCTAAGCTCCCATGTGCTAATATTGTATGAATTTAGAGGATTAAATCATAGATTATTGGCACATTCCTTGTATCCTTAAGGCTTCAATTTGTAGAGAAAATAGAGACCATACATTCTGGTCATTCTTTAAATTAGTCTCTCATACTAGGGTTTTTGAGCAGATGAATGGATTATATTTATATTTTGTGGTTTTTTGGGTGACCTACTGGGTATTTTTACACACACACATACTGTATCACCCCAATACTTGACCATATTTTCCTTTAGATTTTGTTGATAGCTTTAAAATACACATAACACCCGATTTAAACAAAACACTACTTAATCACATTTTGCACAATCAAGAAAATACTAACAATTTTAGTGAGTTTATATAGTAAATTTCTATATTATATATCCACTCAAATATTTTTACACTCATATAATACATTTGATAGGAATAAGATAAAAATGAACCCAATAAAACATATAAAATACTATATTTTTTATACATGTAGTTTTGTCGCCTTTTGATGGAGAACCCTATTTAAATCCAATTTTGGACCATTTTATAAATTTTATATGTAAAAATGAACTTAAAATTTTGAATCTAAACATAAAAATTATCTTAGGCTTATGTTTTGGTATTTTTCCGTAATGTTTCACTTTTTAGTAAATAATGAAAAATACTGAAATTTAATCCAAAAATGATTTTTTCATTTAATTTTTTTATAAGGTTAAATTATAATTTTAATTGGTTTTAAAGTTTAATTAGATTATATTTTTATCAATTAATACAATTTAGGTAATTTTAATCAATTTAAATTTGAAATTGACTATAAAAACATAGCAAACTTTAGGATGTTTTTACTTTAAAAACCCGCATTGTTGTCCCCACTCTAGGATTAATTTTAATTTAATTTATTCAAATTCTATAATTAGAATTTTGAAAAATAGATTTAATATTTTTAATCATCATAATTTACAATGTCTAATAATAATAACTTTTTTTTACCAAAAATATTAGTGAAATTGACTAAAATTAATTATAGTTATTAAGGTAAAATTAAGATTAATAAATGAGTAAACCTTTAACTTAAGGGCCCAAATGACCTAGACACTTGTCCAAAACCTATTTTATGGAAATATATTGTCCATAAACCTTCCATTATTGATTTTTTTTGTTTTTAGGACTTTTTAAGGTAATAACATGTGCACACCTAACTTGTTTCCAAAAATTCTACGCGAGTCCGTTTCCTTCCCTATAAAAGGTCACCACCTCTCCCACTTCTTCACACCACTCAAACCACTTAGTTTAAGACAATATATATACAAATAGACTCCCAAAATCCCTCACATTTACCTTTAATCCTCCCTTTGGGCATAAATCTTCCAAAATAATCCTTTTGGTATGGACCAAAAGAAGTTACAAAATTAAGAGGTAACGTCTTCCCTCAAGCTTTTTAGTTTCATTTCCATTATACACAACCTATAATATTCTTATTATATGATTACATAACCAAAGTAGTTTCCTAAATTTTTTAGGATTATGTTATGTTAATATTTAAACCTACACTTACAAAAACCTCCATCTAATGGATAACGAACATGCTGTTTCTGTGTACGGTGAACTACTGCCTCACGAAACGATGATTGTTCATTTTTTCCTTACCACCTATCATAGTGGACATTATGATGGAAAATATATTTATATTTATAATTTATTTATTATTGTTTAATTTTTATTTATAACATACCTTTATTCTTTCCATCATGTGTAAATATGATAATTTCGTTTGAGGAAGTGTGGACTACCGCCCCCTCAAAGCGATATGATTTGTTCATGCCATACATGGAACATATAAAGGATGGTTTTAATAAATGTATATAACATATATAAAAAATATATGATAATATAATTATAATATATAAAATTATCATTTATTTTCCATTCTTTTAATACAACAATGAAATAAAAGTAGCATTCATGCGTACATACACCCAACTGTCTCCATGAAGGATGCACTTCATTTCTAATCTCAAAATATTATAGACTACTATAAATACATATGTATGAAATTTATATGATAATTCAGTCATGGTTTACATTATTGAGATGATTAAATCATGATCTAATTAACAGGAACAACAAATCACAAGTCAAAACATACTTGAGAAAACTAGGCAATTAACACCCGAAATAGTTAAAATAATGAAAGAGTGTTAACAAACGGGTAATAAAATATTATAATAAGTTAATATATGGTATTATAAACATGAGTTTGGTTCTGGTATTAGTTAGTAACATATTTTAAACCACTATATAAGATTATAAACACCACACAAAAAAAAGGAAGGATAAGGTAAGGGAATTTCATCTCAATTTACATTCCATTGAGACTTATTTTTATTACGCACCAATTAAATTTTATTTAGTGTATATAATTCCATTTGATATGATATATCATGAATATAATAATTCTCATGATATTATAATTTTCATTTAATTCACCAATAATTATAATTTAAATGTTTCAATGTGGTATGGGACCCAATGGAATGTTTAAATATTATTTTTCCTCAAGGATATCTTAATTTCATACAACCCTTATTAATAATTATCTCCCTACGAGTTATTATTGATAAATCCATATTCTTTATTAAATATGAATATTTGATAAGGAAAATTATTTATTTGATATATTATGACTGCTTTGGACATGCAATACACGAGTTGGGGATTGTTTAAGGCAAGCCCTATGGATTAGGGACCAGTTAATGCAAACCCCTCAGTGCATCAGTAGTATCTTGAGGTGAATTAGTTGTCCAGATAATTTAAACTGTCTCTTGATGGTAAATGTATCATGTTTCTATGAATAATGAAATCCGAAAAATAATAATTACCTTTACTGAGAATTAATTTATTATTTATCCATGAGATTTTGCGTCGACATATCTATAGATGTATTTCATTTTTAGTTCATTGAATTTAAGGTATGTATTTTCAGTTTCGTACCTTTCCACATTGCTATTTCCTTATCTAGTTATTTTAATGGCATGTGTTATCATTTTTTACCTTTCTATGTTAATTTATTCCTATTTATTCATTATTACTTCCATATTAGTTTCCCTTACCGAGCATTTGAGCTCACCTTTATTATGTTTATTTTCCCAGGTTATGAAGAAGAAATATTTGAATAAGCATTCAAGGAAGAAATTTATTTTCCTTTTTATATATCATGTTTGTATTTCCTTTTTCCCAATGTATTATGGGTATCATGTTTGTAATCTGGATTTATAAGATTGCTAAACTGAACGGTCCTTCAAGATTTGTTTCCTTGTAATAATTCCAATGTAATAAAATAATGCACCAGCTCTGGGATTCTAGGGTTGGGGTGTTACAGTTGGTATTAGAGGAAGTTTAGAAACAAACTTGGAAACTAGATTTATAAAACTTAGATTAGAAAACATAAACCTAAGATGGAATTTGAGGATAAGTATATAATAACATCCTAGAATTTTATTAAGGTAATAATTATGTGGGTATTCCTAGAAATACATCCTTGTCTGGATGCTATAAGTGGATGTGGTTCTGGCAAAGATGTACCTAGAGTAATAACTCTAACAAGGTGTTATGGCCTGACTTGAGGTAACCTGGTACATGACAACAGGCCTTACTGTACACCTAGTTTGACATTCCCAGGGGACATGCTTAGGATAATTCACATTTTATTTACCTACCATCATGAAATATTTAAAAATAAGGATTTTCCCAAGGTAACCAAAGTATATGATTTAGGGATTTACGATGCATAAATTTTTGTCATGTGCTATACCCTGTTTAAAGTTATATAAAGTTCATAATTTTATGAGAGAATCTAGTAAATGTAATTGTATTGAAATGGATCTTAGAAGGAAGAAGTGTGTCAACACTCATAGACAATGTAGATATTACCCTCCTGAGGAAACAAATACAGATGGTATTAAAACAGAGTAAATCATGGAGATACTAGGGAATCTTAATCTGGTTATAAAAAATAACCTTGCTCAATTAGAGAAACCTATTCCATGGAGAGAATCACCTTTTCTAGATCTATTTATGTGACTAAATCACCCATCATTTAATGGTAATACTAATCCAATTGTAGTTGAGCAACATATTAAGTATCCTTAGAAGATATTTACAGCCTTGGAATGCTGTGAAAAAGAAAAGGTTAGACATTTAGTATTTTTCCTCCAAGGAAATGTTGATAAGTAGTGGTCTATAATCCAAAATAAAAGGGATGAATAAAAAATTGAACTTATGGAGTAGAGAACTTTTAATGATATTTTCATCAATAAATACTTCCCTCATGATCAACGAATTGAGATAAAGAGAAAGTTCCATATCTTAAAACATAAAGAAACAGAAAGTTATGTAGATTATAAATCTACCTTTAAAAGGTTATCCAGGTATTCTATGTATTATATACACAATAGTGAGTGAAATATTGCCTACTTCTTTGAAGGTATTAAGCCAAATCTCCGAAGGGAACTGGTTTCTCATAATTTTTCATCATATGAAGAAATAGTTTTATGTGCCATCAGTATGGAGAATGAATTATCAAGATCCTATATATTCAAAGGAATCCAAGAGAATAAGAGTTCTTCTAAAAATCATGAGAAAGGGAATATGTCAAATAAGAATAAGAAAATAAATCAATTCCCTCATTGTGATAACTGTGGAAAAAATTACTCTGGGAAATGCTTGAAGGGACTGGGAGTTTTTTTAAGTGTAGAGAAAATGGCAATCATATTAAAGGCTGAAAAGGGAAGAAGTAAAACACTGATATTTAGTTTTTCACCTATAGGGATATGGGTAAATACTCAAATGAATGCCCCAAGCGTCAAGAGAATTTACCACAAAAGAGGACAAGGGGATATGGAAAAGTGTATGCAATCACTACAATAGAGGTTTAAGTTCCAAATAACATTATGGAAGGTACACTAATACTATATTCAAATTTATCCAATAATTTTTTTGATTCTGGATCATTGCACTCTTTTATATTTACCCAATTTACCAAGAAAATTATACATTTCCCTTTTGATCTAATAAGAGAGTTATCGATCAAAACTCCTAAGGGAAGCATCATTGCAACAAAGAAGTTTCAGAAAGTCCCCATTATGAAACCTAAACATACTTTATGTGTTGACCTTGTTATCATACCCACAGTTGAATTTGATATTATCCTTGATATAGAATGGCTCTCAAAGTACGATGCAAAAATTTATTACAAGAGAAAGGAAGTTATGATTTGTGAGTAAAATGTTGAATCCCTCATCTTTAGAGCATAAGATTCATCACCTGATTATTATTTAGATCCACCATCAATAGCTCTAATGAATGAAATTCTTAGGGAAGAAGAGAAAACAATGTCTAGTAAAGAATAAGGTAATATTAAAATTGAAGATGTACCAATTGTGCATGATTAAATAGATGTATTTATGAAGGATTTACCTAAACGTCCCCTAAAACATGAGGCTGAATTCTCAATTGATCTAATCCCTAATGTAGGTCCAATATTAAAGACTCTATATAGAATGGAAACTATATAATTGGTAGAGTTTAAGAAACAACTATAGGATTTGGGTAATAAGGGATTTATTCACCCTAGTGTTTTACATTGGGGAGCCCATGTTCTCTTTGTCAAGAATAAAGATGGATCCATGATCTTGTTTATTGATTATAGGGAAATCAATGACATTACAATAAATAACAAGTATCCTCTACCTCGCATTGATGAATTCTTTGATCAACTTCATGGAGCCCAATATTTTTCAAATATTGATTTTCATTATGGGTATCACCAATTGTGAGTGAATAAGGAAGACATACCGAAGACAACTTTTCAGATGAAGTATGGACATTACGAGTTTACAATGATTCCATTTGGGATGACTAATGCACCCTCTATTTTTATGGACTTAATTAATAGAGTATTCAAAGAATATCTTGAATATTTTTTTTGTAGTATTCATTGATGATATTTTGATGTATTATAAAACCTATGAGGGACATGATAATCACTTGAGGATCATCCTTAAAAATCTTAGAAGGGAAGAGTTATATGGGAAATTTAGTAAATGAGATTTATTTCTTCAAGAAGTATCTTTTATTGGCCATATTGTCTCTAAGAATGGGATATCAGTCGATCATGAAAATACAAAGGTAGTTAGAGAATATCCTAAGCCAAAAAAAAAACTGAGGTATGTAGTTTCATTGGTTTGGAAAGATACTATCGATGATTTGTTCAGAATTTTGCCTGATGGGATAACCCCTTAAACAATCTTACACGAAAAGTGGTTAAGTTTTTATGGATGGAGGAATGTAAAGAATGAATTGATGAGATAAAGAGAATATTATTCAATTCTTTAATTTTGAATCTACCATCTGGGAGTTATGGGTTTGTTATATATAGTGATATATCAAAGAAAGGATTTGGTTTTTCCCTTATGAAAAATAATAAAGTTATTGAATATACATCAAGGAAATTGAATACTCATGAACAGAACTATCTAACCCATGATATGGAGTTAGTAGCTATAATATTAACCTTGAAAATATGGAGACATTATCTCTATGGAGAAAGATGTGTGATATACACAGAACATAAAAACTTGAAATACATCTTCTCATAGAAAGAGATCAACATGAGACAAAGGCGATGCCTCAAACTAATAAAGTATTATGATTTATTATAAGGCCTAGACCTTAAACATCTCTTAATATTGAATTAAATTAATAATTCACGTTGAGGATATTTTCAGGTTTAGAGTTTTAGAGGATTAGGACATAACTATTACATCTTAAAAGGTTACAAAGTAGTCACTTCTACTAAGTTTCCATAGAATAAAAAAAAAACTCTTAAAAAGAAACATGTTTAGTTCCATGTTTTATATAGCATGACTTTACCTTGATCCCATCCTTGACCCTATTACACATTATTTCCTGTGAAAAACATTTCAAAAAAAAAAACTTGGGGTGAGCATAAAAAGCTCAGTAAGGGATACACAAAGAATGAAAACTGTTAGTTTTTCAAACATCAAGTAAACCATGTATACTTTATCAAAGTAATACCTTCACCTTCATGAAGTAGTAAAAACTCTTCACTGAATAAAATATCATTACTTACCCTTTTGTAACCAAAGGATTACCATAAAACCCATATAAAGAACACATAACATATAAAGGTAACTTGGGAAATAAACATACTTAAGTGGAATAACCATACGGTCGACTTCCACACATATCACTTAATGGAATAGCCATACGGCCAACTTCCATACATACTTAATGGAATAGCCATACGGCCGAATTCCATACCCAATGCATTAGAGGTTATAATGTAACCACCCATCCTGGTATTCACGGCACCACCTGTCATATGGTTTATCACGTAACCACCCGTCAAATGTCCAAGTACCATTATAAAAATCATAAGACATAAAACAAATATAATGGAAAGAAAACATTTCCACACTTTGATTGAAATATATCACTTAAATATATTGACATAAAAAATCCATTATAAAAACCATTTTCAATACCAAAATACATAAAAGAGTATATGGTATTTATTTCATTTTAAAAAAACTTTACGGCTTTTTCAGGAAGCCAAAGACCAAATAATACTCGCAGCGGCAGAAAAGGTCATTGTCACCGCGTACGTTAAAAGAAACATTCCTTTTTGTCGTTTTGTAAAACGCTTCGTAGAAAAAGATTCCTTTTGTATAAAATTAAAAGTCAAATGGGTTTATACACCGTATAAAAGAAAGTTGTGTATAAAACGAAATATGCCTCAATGAAAGGAGATTGAGACGAAGTCCCTTACCTCGGGTCCGACTTGACTCGATCGTTCTTTAACGTCCTGAATAATAAACTTGAGTTAATTTATATTTTCTTAAGAACATTTTTCAAGTTCATTATTCCTTTTATATCACTTATTGCCATGTTATAAACATTATGTAATCATTTAAGTTAATAATGTTTGTTTTGTCGATATTTGGTTCTTAAGTCGAAAGTGGACTTCTTACAATTACATGTTGTTCGTGTGGTCAAAGGTTCTTTATATCCAGAATGACATTACTGATTTGGATATCATATATATCATATATATCCAGAATATAAATGTATTTATAATATTACATAATCATTTAGAGGTAAGAAATGAAATGCACCGTTCATTGAGATGGTAAGCCGTACGTACGGATGAACGGTACATTTATTTCTATGTCATATTAATGGAATTAAAACTAAATGAGAGATATGTATATTTAAATTCCAGAATTATATTCATAATTTAGATGTATAATTCATCATATATATCCATTATATATATGTACTTATAATAATACATTACATTTGGGGATAAGAAATGAAATGCACCGTTCATGGAGACGGTAAGCCGTACGTACGCATGAACGCTAATTTCATTTCTATCTCATAATTTAATGGAAAGAAATAATAATTATATAGAGGTATATTATAATTCCAGTATAACATCATATATAATAACTTTAAATCCATCCTTTATACGTCCCACATATGGCATTAACGAATCACATCACTTTGAGGGTGCGGTAGTCCGCACTTCCTAAAATGAAATTATCGTGTTTACCCACAATGGAAACCATAAAGGTATACCACAAATGAAAAATAAAGAAGCATAAGGAAAACATAAACATAATATATATCATATATAAATAGAGTGAAATCTTAATTTCCACCATTAAAGGTGTTTAAAAGAATATTGGACAATCATCGTTTTGTGAGGCAGAAATTCGCCAACCACAGAAATAGTATGTTCTTTAACCATTAGATGTAGATGTGTGTAAGTTTAGCTCAAAAGCTTATTATTACAACATCATAGTATATTGAATATACTGGATTTTTTATAAAAGAAATTAATAAAAAGAGTTTAGGGGGATTGGAGAAGCAAAATAAAACAAAAGAACACAAGTGAAGACATTACCTTAAAATCGGGTAACTCTCTTAGATTTGTGCTCAAAGGCTTCCTTGGGAAGACTTCTGCCCAAATTGAGGCTTCAAGGAGTAAGAGAGGGATGTGTAGAGAAAAAATGGTCAGGGGTTGGCCAAGCCAAAGGCTTTTTATGTGTGGGTAAGGAGGTAGAGGTGGGGGCCTTTTATAAGAGGAGAGGAGGGGCACTCTTGGAAAGTAAAGAAATGTTACTTTATTTTAAAATGAGTTTCGGATTAAAAAGGTCCCACATTGATATAATTCGAGGGTAAGGTGATAAGGGTTCGAAATCCACCCATACAATATATTTTGGACATGTGTAGGTCATATATTTTACATTATCATTTCATTTTATTTAAATCCTTTATTAATGAGGTAATCGCTGCATCATCATGATGTCATAAATAATTTAATTTATTTAAAGTATAAAAATTATAAAAAAAATATAATGATGTAAGAAATCTTTTTAGTTTTCTAATGAATATTTATTGTAAAAAATATTACTTGTATAACCCTATGTAAAAATTGTTTTAGTAAAACATCACATGTTTGTGTCATTTTTACTTTAACATTAAATAAAAAGTTATTTATGTCATTTCCCAACCAAAGTGGCTCCATGGGGTCCCCAAGTTTACCCATGGATTTTCTTGGTCGGCCATGACACATCCAATGAGGGTAGAATATGTGTCAAGCTCATATCATATTATTAAAACATTATTTTTACCTTAAACTACACTAATTACCTCTAATCGCGATTAAAAACTTAATAAGTTACTATTCACCAAAAAATTATTTTAATCCCATTGAACCGCATTTTAATTCTTAATGACAACCATGTATGTCAGATTTTTGAAATTCAAAACATAGAAGTGGTAAAATTTTATTTAAACAAAAAAATCAGTTTTTATAAGTACAACTTAGTGGTTTCACTATTCATCAAAAATTGAAGTTTTTCAGAAAAATACCAAAACTTCACCCTAAGCTATATTTGATATTCCAAATTCAAAAATGAATTCCATTTTAAAAAATTAAAAACATATAAGTTGAATTAATTAATTTAATAATTAATTCCCGCTGTCAGAGCAAATAGCGTGTTTTTATGAAACAATAAGTATCAAAAGATTGACACTAGTTTAAGTCCGATTTCAACGTGAAATTAATTCCAACGACAACTATTGGATTTAATGGTAAAAATATATTATAATTTCACTTTAAAACCAATTCAAAAGATAATCTAATCATATAAATAAATTATATTAAAAAGCAGTTTTGATGTAAAATGCAGTATTTTTCACTATTCATTAAAAAAATGAACATTGTCAGAAAAATACCAAAAATTCACACAAAGTAAATTTTGATGTCCCAATCATAAATAATAAGTTTATTTTGACAAAAATATCTTATAAAATTGTCAAAAGATAGATTTAAAATTGGTTTGCCATCAAAAGGCAGTAAAACAATCTTTTAAAAATATTAGTGTATTCCATGCTTAAGATTGGATTTATTTTCATTTTAAGCCTCTAAAACACTATCTAATTCATTAATAGACATAGATAAAAATATCTATTATTCATTACTTACTTGGGATGTTACATCCTTCCCCCCTTTTGGGAATTGCGTCCTCGCAATTTTATTCACTTATCAAAATAAGTGGGGGTATTTATCCCTCATAGCATTTTCAGATTCCTATGTTGCCTCTTCAATCATGTGGTTTTTTCTACAAAATCTTTACCTGATGAATCACCTTATTCCGTAACACCTGCTCCCTATGATCAAGAATCTGGACCGGTTGTTCCTCATAAGATAGGTTCTCTTCCAGCTGAACTACCTCTGGACTCAAAACATGAGATGGATCTGGCATATACTTTCTCAACATCGAAACATGAAAAACATTGTGTACCTGAGATAAAATCAGAGGTAAAGCCACTCGGTAAGCAACTGATCCAACTCTATCTAGAATTTCATATGGTCCAATGAACCTTGGACTCAGCTTCCCTTTCTTACCAAATCACATCACACTTTTCCATGGTGATACTTTGAGAAAAACATGATCACCTACCTCAAAAAAGAGATCCTTCCTCCTGTTGTCCGCATAACTCTTCTTCCTACTCTGAGCTGTCCTCATGTGTTTCTGAATCAGCTGAACTTTTTCTGCCAACTCTTCTACCAATTCTAGTCCCATCATCTTCCTTTCACCCACTTCATCCCAGAAAGCTAGAGTTCGACACCGCTTCCCATATAATGCCTGAAATGGTGCCATCTGTATACTGGAATGAAAAATGTTATTATATAAAAACTCAACCAAAGAAAGATGTTGGTCCCAACTTCCCTGATAATCCATCGAACAAGCTCATAGCATATCCTCCAAGGTCTGAATTGTTCATTCTGACTGCCCATCTGATTGAGGATGAAAAGCTATACTAAAATTTAATTCAGTACCCAACGACTTCTAAAGACCTTTCCAAAAGTTAGAAGTAAACCTGGGATCACGATCGGACACAATGGAGAGAGGAACTCCATGTAACATGACTATCTCTTTAAGATACAAACGAGAAAGTTGATCTAGTGAAAAAGTATCTCGTATAGCAAGGAAATGAGAAGATTTAGTCAAGCGATCAATAATAACCCAGATTGAATTATTTCCTCGAGATGTCCTCAGTAATCCCACAACAAAGTCCATGGATATGTTTTCCCATTTCCACTCTGGCACTGGTAAAGGCTGAAGCATCCCTTTCGGTAACTTCCGCTCTGATTTAACCTACTGACAAGTCAAACACTTCACAGTAAAATCAGCAATATCTCTTTTCATTCCATCCCACCAGTAATACTCCTGCAGATCCCTGTACATCTTAGTACTGCCAGGATGAACTGAAAATGGGGAACTATGAGCCTCACATAACAACTCATTCTTCAATTGTGAATCACCAGGGACACATAATCTCTTCCCAAACCTCAAAACACAATCATTATCAATGTTGAATTCAGGAAACTTACCCTTCTGAACCAGCTCTACCTTTTTCTGCAACTCACTGTCTTCCCTCTGTGCTTGCTTAATTCTGTCTGATAGGGATGATCTCACTGATACCTGAAACAAAACAGAAGAAATTCTTGCACCAATAACTTCTATGCCAAAGTTCATCAAATCAAAAACCAAAGGATCTCGTTCCAAACGTATCATGGTTAATGAAGCATTACTTTTTCGACTCAAAGCATCAGCCACTTTATTTGATTTTCCCAGATGGTAATGAATTGTACAATCATAATCCTTGATTAATTACAACCATCTCCTCTGTCTCATGTTCAATTCTTTCTGAGTGAATATATACTTTAAACTTTTGTGATCAGTATATATTTCACACTTTACTCCATACAAATGATGCCTCCAAATTTTTAAAGAAAAAACAACAGCAGCTAATTCCAAATCATGTGTAGGGTAATTTACCTCATGAGTTTTCAACTGAAGTGAATCATAAGCAATTACCTGATCATTCTGCATAAGGACACATCCAAGTCCCTTTAACGAAGCATCACTATATATAACAAACTCACCATTCCTGGAAGGAAGTGGCAAAACTGGAGCATTCACCAATCTTCTTTTAAACTTCTGAAAACAATCATCACATTCTTTTGTCCAGATGAAATTAACACCCTTACGAGTTAGCTTAGTCATTAGACTAGATAACTGTGAAAAATTTTCAACAAACCTTCGGTAGTAACCTTCTAAACCAAGAAAACTACGGATCTCGGTTACATTTGTGGGTCTTGGACATTCTTCAACAACTTTTGTTTTAGCAGGATCAACAGTTATGCCATCTTTTGAAACAATGTGACCTAGGAAAGAAATTTGTTGTAACCAAAACTCACACTTGCTGAATTTTCCATATAGTTTCTTTTCTTTTAAGGTTTGAAAGATAAACCTTAAATGAATTTCATGCTCCTCTTTACTTTTAGAAAACACCAAAATATCATCGATGAAAACAACCACAAACTTATCCAAGAACTCATGGAAAATTATATTCATAAGGTCCATGAATACAACAGGTGCATTGGTTAACCCAAAAGACATAACTACAAATTCATAATGGCCATATCTAGTACGGAACGCAGTCTTCGGAACGTCTGCTTCTTTTACTTTCAACTGATGGTACCCCGACCTCAAGTCAATATTCGAAAAATACCGAGCTCCCTGGAGCTGATCAAACAAATCATCGATATGAGGCAAAGGATACTTGTTCTTAACAGTAATATTATTCAAGGCTCTATAATCAATGAAAAGTCTCATTGATCCATCTTTCTTTTTAACAAACAAGACAGGAGCACCCCATGGTGATGTGCTAGGTCGAATGAAACCTTTATCTAATAACTCCTGCAATTGTTTCTTTAACTCTAGAAGTTCAACTTGAGCCATTCGATAAGGGTGTTTTGAAATTGGCTTAGAATCAGGAACTAAGTCAACAGTAAATTCAACTTCCCAATCATGAATAATACCAGGCAACTCATCAGGAAAAACATCAAGATACTCATTTACCACTGGCACATCATTAATCTGAACAGTTCCTTTATTTTCAACAATATGTGCAAGGTAACATTCATTTCCATCTTTTACTAGTTTCTCAACTTCCTGATATGTTATCAAAATCAAGAGTTCATTCTTGTACACAAACTGAAAATCTTTCTGAAAAGAAACCATTTTAGCTCTGCAGTCAATCTTAGCATGATAAACAGAAAGCCAATTCATGCCCAAAATAACATCAAACTCTACTAGAGGCAAAACAATAAGGTTTTCTGGTAGATTCTTTCCACACACAAGGATAGGAAGGTTCTTATAATTCCTTTTTGTCTCAACGTTCCCTCCGGGTGTTTTTACCATAAGTTTAGGGTTCATATCTTGAGATGGAATTTCCAATTTACTATAAAAATTCTCAGAAATGAAGGAATGTGTAGACCCTGAATCAAACAACACATTGGAATAATCTGAACAAACAAACAGTGTACCTGATACTACTTCATTCGATGGCCCAACATCTGCTGAAGTTGTTGCAAAGGATTTCACCTCCCCTTTCTGTTTGTAGTCTGGCTGCTTTCCCCCAGTTGAGTTCTTCATTGGACACTAGTTTTCATAATGACCCATTTCATTACACTTATAACATCTTACTGTTGGCTTTTCATTGCCTGCTTGATCATCTTCCTTACAGTTACAAGCAATATGACCAGACTTACCAACCCGAAAGCACTTACCAGACTTGGATAAACATTCTCCAGGATGCATTTTACCACACTTATCACAGGATGGATATTTGGTTTTCTTACCTCCTTGTTTATTTGATGAATTATTCCCCTTTTCCTGCCAACTGGACCTCTTATTCTGTTGTTTGTCATAGAACACCTGATCATCGGCAAACTCCATTTCCACCTTCTCCGCACATCGAACAAGTTTTTCATAACTTTTGAACTCACGAGAAGCTAAAGCCCTTAGATACTTTGGATTTAACCCTGAGTAAAAACGGTTTATTTTACTATCAAGATCTCGTATGAAGTTTGGAGCATACCTTGCCAATCGAGTGAACTTTGCTTCATAAGAAGCCACTGAATCATCCTCCTGCCTTAATTATAGGAACTGTTTTTCCATCTTAAGATGAACCACCTTAGGAAAATATTTCTCAAGAAACATACCTTTGAATTCGTCCCAGTGAAGATCCTCAATCTCATCACTATCCATGATATTTTTCACCATCGACCACCATTGATTAGATTTACCTTCAAAACGGTAAACAACAAGACTAACCTTTTGATGTTCTGAACACCCCATGACATCAAAAATCTTCTCCAGTGCTTTAATCCACCCTTCAACTTGCACGGGGTCAGATGATCCTCTGAATGATGGGGGATGTTGCCTCATGAAATGTTCCACCACTGACATGTTCCTCTGCAGTTGATATGTCTGATCTCGTGCATGGATACCACAACCATTTATAGCCTGAGTCAATTGTGCCATCACTGCAACAAACTGTTCAGTTCTGATTCCGACCATCTCAGGTTACTGATTTGGAAGGTTGTATTTCTCCTGATGTCGTCCCAACATAGCTGCTTTGTTTCCTCTACGGAAAACCATTTTGAACACAGAAATATCTTAGGCGAAGCAACATGGTAATCTCTAAATGCTATATCATTTCAGTCATACCATAAATTAACTTATAATTTAACAATTTTCTAACTCCTAAAGTTGTCTAAATCGACCTCTGATACCAACTATAAGGCCCCTGCCTTAAACATCTCTTAATATTGAATTAAATGAATAATTCACATTGAGGATATTTTCAGGTTTAGAGTTTTATAGAATTAGGACATAACTATTACATCTCAAAAGGTTAAAAAGTAGACACTTCTACTAAGTTTCCATAGAATAAAAAAAAACTCTTAAAAAGAAACATGTCTAGTTCCATGTTTTATATAGAATGACTTTCCCTTGATCCCATCCTTGACCCTATTCCACATTATGTCCTGTGAAAAACATTTCAAAAAAAAAAACTCAGGGTGATCATAAAAAGCTCAGTAAGGGATACACAAAGAATGAAAACTGTTAGTTTTTCAAACATCAAGTAAACCATGTATACTTTATCAAAGTAATACCTTCACCTTCATGAAGTAGTAAAAACTCTTCACTGAATAAAATATCATCACTTACCCTTTTGTAACCAAAGGATTACCATAAAACCCATATAAAGAACACATAACATATAAAGGTAACTTGGGACATAAATATACTTAAGTGGAATAACCATACGGTCGACTTCCACACATATCACTTAATGGAATAGCCATATGGCCAACTTCCATACATACTTAATGGAATAGCCATACGGCCGACTTCCATACCCAATGCATTGGAGGTTATAACGTAACCACCCATCCTGGTATTCACGACACCACCCGTCATATGGTTTATCATGTAACCACCCGTCAAATGTCCAAGTACCATTATAAAAATCATAAGACATAAAACAAATATAATGGAAAGAAAACATTTCCACACTTTGATCACAATATATCACTTAAATATATTGACATAAAAAATCCATTATAAAAACCATTTTCAATACCAAAATACATAAAAGAGTATATGGTATTTATTTTATTTTAAAAAAACATTACGGCTTGTTCAGGAAGCCAAAGACCAAATAATACTCGCGGTGGCGGAAAAGGTCGTTGTCACCGCGTACGTTAAAAGAAACATTCCTTTTTTTTTGTAAAACGCTTCGTAGAAAAATATTCCTTTTGTATAAAAGTAAAATTCAAAGGGGTTTATACACCGTATAAAAGAAAGTTGTGTATAAAACGAAATATGCCTCAATGAAAGGAGATTGAGACAAAGTCCCTTACCTCGGGTCTGACTTGACTCGATCGTTCTTTAACGTCCTGAATAATAAAATTGAGTTAATTTCTATTTTCTTAAGAACCTTTTTAAAGTTCATTATTCCTTTTATATCACTTATTTCCATGTTATAAACATTATGTAATCATTTAAGTTAATAATGTTTGTTTTGTCGATATTTGGTTCTTAAGTCGAAAGTGGACTTCTTACAATTACATGTTGTTTGTGTGGTCAAAGGTTCTTTATATCCAGAATGACATTCCTGATTTGGATATCATATATATCATATATATCCAGAATATACATGTATTTATAATATTACATAATCATTTAGAGGTAAGAAATGAAATGCACTGTTCATGGAGACGGTAAGCCGTACGTACGCATGAACGCTACATTCATTTCTATGTCATATTAATGGAATTAAAACTAAATGAGAGATATGTATATTTAAATTCCAGAATTATATTCATCATTTAGAGGTATCATTCATCATATATATCCATTATATATATGTACTTATAATAATACATTACATTTGGGGATAAGAAATGAAATTCACCATTCATGGAGACGGTAAGCCGTACGTACACATGAACGCTAATTTCATTTATATCTCATACTTTAATGGAAAGAAATAATAATGATATAGAGGTATATTATAATTCCAGTATAACATCATATATAATAACTTTAAATCCATCCTTTATACGTCCCACATATGGCATTAACGAATCACATCACTTTGAGGGGGCGGTAGTCCGCACTTCCTAAAATGAAATTATCGTGTTTACCCACAATGGAAACCATAAAGGTATAACACAAATGAAAAATAAATAAGCATAAGGAAAACATAAACATAATATATATCATATATAAATAGAGTGACATCTTAATGGACACCATTAAAGGTTTTTAAAAGAAGATTGAACAATCATCGTTTCGTGAGGCAGAAATTCTCCAACCACAGAAACAGTATGTTCTTTAACCATTAGATGTCGATGTGTGTAAGTGTAGCTCGAAATCTTATTATAACAACATCCTAGTATATTGAATATACTGGAGTTGTTACAAAAGAAATTAATAAAAAGAGTTTAGGGGGTTGGAGAAGCAAAATAAAACAAAAGAACACAAGTGAAGACATTACCTTAAAATCGGGTAACTCTCTTAGATTTGTGCTCAAAGGCTTCCTTGGGAAGACTTATGACGAAAGTGAGGCTTCAAGGAGTAATAGAGGGATGTGTAGAGTTAAAATGGTCAGGGGTTGGCCGAGACAAAGGCTTTGTAAGTGTGGGTAAGGAGGTAGAGGTGGGGGCCTTTTATAAGAGGAGGAGGGGCACTCTTGGAAAGTAAAGAAATGTTACTTTATTTTAAAATGAGTTTCGGATTAAAAAGGTACCACATTGATATAATTCGAGTTTAAGGTGATAAGGGTTCGAAATAAACCCATAAAATATGTTTTGGACATGTTTAGGTCATAGATTTTACATTATCATTTCATTTTATTTAAATCCTTTATTAATGAGGTAATCACTGTATCATCATGATGTCATAAATAATTTAATTTATTTAAAGTATAAAAATTATAAAAAAAATATCATGATGTAGAAAATATTTTTAGATTTCTAATGAATATTTATAGTAAAAAATATTACTTGTATAACCCCATGTAAAAATTGTTTTAGTAAAACATCTCATGTTTGTGTCATTTTTACTTTAACATTAAATAAAAATTTATTTATGTCATTTCCAACCAAAGTGGCTCCATGGGGTCCCCAAGTTGACCCATGGATTGTCTTCGTTGGCCATGACACATCCAATGATGGTAGGACATGTTTCAAGCTCATCTCATATTATTAAAACATTATTTTTACCTTAAACTACACTAATTACCTATAATCGCGATTAAAAACTTAATAAGTTACTATTCACCAAAAAATTATTTTAATCCCATTGAACTGAATTTTACTTCTTAATTACAACCATGTATGTCGGATTTTTGAAATTCAAAACACAAAAGTGGTAAAATTTCATTTAAACAAAAAAATCAGTTTTTATAAGTATAACTTAGTGGTTTCACTATTCATCAAAAATTGAAGTTTTTCAGAAAAATACCAAAACTCCACCCTAAGATATATTTGATATTCCGAATTCAAAAATGAAGTCCATTTTACAAAATTCCAAACATATAAGTTGCATTAATTAATTTAATAATTAATTCCCGCTGTCAGAGCAAATAGCGTGTTTTTATGAAACAAAAAGTATCAAAAGATTGACACTAGTTTAAGTCCGATTTCAAAGTGAAATTAATTCCAAAGACCACTATTGGAATTAATGGTAAAAATATATTCTAATTTTACTTTAAAACCAATTCAAAAGATAATCTAATCATATAAATAAATTATATTAAAAAGCAGTTTTGATGTAAAATGTAGTATTTTTCACTATTCATTAAAAAAATGAACATTGTCAGAAAAATACCAAAAATTCACACAAAGTAAAATTTGATGTCCCAATCATAAAGAATAAGTTTATTTTGAAAAACATATCTTATAAAATTGTCAAAAGATAGATTTAAAAATGGTTTTCCATCAAAAGGCAGTAAAACAATCTTTTAAAAATATTAGTGTATTCCATGCTTAAGATTGGATTTATTTTCATTTTAAGCCTCTAAAACACTATCTAATTGATTAATAGACATAGATAAAAATATCTATTATTAATTACATACTTGGGATGTTACATTTATAAATACAATACCACCCAGGGAAAGAAAATAAGGTAGAATATGTGTTGAGTAGGAAATATTATGGAGTTCTAACCCAAATGAGGATTGAGAAGGAAACTATGTTCTTGGATATAGTGAAGATGGATATGGGTATTTCTAAGGAAGGGGGGACATCAATCATTTATCAAATGATTGGAAAACCATCTTTATTAAAGAGGATAAATAATTATCAATCTGATGATGAGGACTTTCAGAAGAAAATTAAATGTGTGAATGATGGAAAATTATCAAACTTTGTTTGTGAAGATGGTGTCCTAAAATTTGGAAAGAGGATATGTGTTCTATATATAACTGATCTAAAAAGGGAATTGTTGTATGAAGCTCATAACTCAAATTCCTCTATACACTATGGGAGAAAAAATATGTATAGGGACTTAAAGGAACACTTTTTGTGGGATAACATGAAGCATGAAATTGCAGATTATGTATCCTGATGTTTATTTTGTGAACAAGTGAAAGTTGTAAGGAAATGTACTAAAGGAGTTATGAATCCTCTTCCTATCCTTGTTTGAAAATGGTATGAAATTACTATGTACTTTTTCACAGGGCTACCAAATAATCCTAAATGGAATGACATAATATGGGTTATTTTTTCTTGCCTAACCAAATATGCACATTTCCTTGAAATAAGAGAAGATATTCCTCTTGAGCACCTCATAAGTCTCTACATTAATGAAGTTGTAATAATTTATGGTTCACGTCTATCAATTGTATCCGATTGAGACTCTCACTTTACAACAAAATTCTGGTAGAGTCTTCAGAAGGATCTCGACACTGAGCTTCATTTGAGCACTGCCTACCATCCTCAAACTGATGGATAGTCTATAAGAATAATTCAAACAATGGAAGACATGTTCAGATCATGTTCACTTGAATTCCAAGGTATGTGGGATTAATACTTACATTTGGTAGAGTTCTCCAATAATAACTTTTTCAATTAAAGTATTAAAATGACACAATATGAAGCATTATATGGCAAGAGATTTCATACTCCAAATTTTTGGGATGAAGTTGGTGAGAGAAAACTCATAAACCTAGAACTTGTTGGAGAGACAAAAACTAAGGTAAAGGTGATTCAATCTCATATTAAATCATCTCAAAGTAAGAAAAATAGCTATGGTGATAGTCAGAGGAAGGGTTGAGAATTCCAATTGGGAGATCATGTTTTCCTAAAGGTATCTCCATGGAAGGGTGTTATTAGATTTGGCAAGAAAGGGAAACTAAGTCTCAGGTATATTAGATCCTTTGAAATTCTTGAACGAGTTGGAATTGTTGCTTATCATTTAGCATTATTTCCAAATCTCTCAAAGGTACACGATGTGTTCCATATATCCCTATTAAGGAAGTACATGATAGACACAATGTATGTTCTCACCCCTGATTAAATTGTGTTAGAACCTAACCTTTCATATTGTGAAGAACCCATCCACATTCTTGATAACAAAGAGTAAGTATTGAGGAATCAGATGACTCATTTGGTAAATGCACTCTGGAGAAATCACAAAATGGAAGAGGCTACATGGGAATAAGAGGATTATATGAAGAAGAACTACCTACATATTTTTGAAGTTAATACCCTAAAATATTTATGAAAAAATATTTGTACAAGGGAAGAATTTATCACTCCAATACTTTACTATATTTTCCTTTAGATTTGGTTGATAGCTTTACAAAACACATAACACCCGATTTAAACAAAACACTACTTAATCAAAATTTTCAAAATCAGGAAAATAATAAAACTTTTAGAGATTTGATATAGTAAATTTATATATTATATATCCACTTAATTATTTTTATACTCATCTAATATATTTGATAGGAATAAGATAAAAACGAACCCAATAAAATACATAAAATACTATATTTTTTATACATGTAGTTTTGTCACCTTTTGATGGAGAACCCTCTTGAAATAAAATTTTGGAAACTTTTATAAATTTTATATGTAAAAATAAACTTAAAACTTGGAAGAGAGACATAAAAATTGTCTTAGGGTGATGTTTTGGTATTTTTCCGCAAAGTTTCATTTTCTAGTGAATAATGAAAAATACTAAAATTTAATCCAAAACTGTTTTTAATATAATTTATTTATAAGGTTAAATTATAATTTTAATTGTTTTTAAAGTTTAATTAGATTATATTTTTATCAATTAATCCAATTTATGTCATTTTAATCAATTTCAATTTTAAATTGACTATAAAAACATAGCAAACTTGAGGATGTTTTTACTTTAAAAACCAGCATTGTCGTCCTGCCCGCGGGATTAATTTTAATTTAATTCCTAAGAATTTTTTGATTGGAATTTGGAAAAATGGATTACATATTTGGAATAAGAATAATTTATAATGTATAATAATAACATCTTTGTTTTTGACAAAAAAAATTAGTGAAAGTGATTAGAATTAATTACAATTATTAAGGTAAAATTAAGCTTAATAAAGGAGTAAACCTTTAAATTAAGGGCCAAAATGAACTAGACACTTGTAAAACACATATTGGATGGAAATTTATTGGCCAAAACCTTAAATTATTGAGTTTTGTTGGTTTTTTATGACTATTTTAGGTAAGAAAATGTGCACACCTAACTTGTTTCCAAAAATTCTAACTGAGTCATTTTCCCTCCCTATAAAAGGCCACCACCTCTCCCACTTCTTCACACCACTAAAAACATTTAGGTTCAGAAAATATCTACCCAAATAGTCTCCAAAAATCCATCACATTGACCTTAAATCTTTCCTTTTGTAATAAATCCTCCCAAGGAAGCCTTTTGGTATAAACCAAAAGAAGTTACTCGATTAAGAGGTAACATCTTCTCTCAAGATTTTTAGTTTCATTTCCATTCTCCACTCCCTATACTCTTCTTATTCTATTCTTACATAACAAAAAAATTATCCTAAATATATTATTATGTTTTTATGTTAATATTTTTACCTACAATTACATACACCTTCATATAATGAATAACGAACATACTGTTTCTGTGTACGGTGAAGTACTGCCTCACGAAACGATGATTGCTCATTTTTCCCTTACCACCTCTCATAGTGACCATTATGATGGGAAATATATTTATATATGTTATATATTATATTTATAATTTATTTATTCTTATTTAGTTTTTATTTAGAACATACCTTTATGATTTCCATCATGTGTAAATATGATAATTTCGTTTGAGGAAGTGTGGACTACCGCCCCCTCAAAGCGATATGACTCGTTTATGCCATACATGGAATGTATAAAGGATGGTTTTAATAAACCTATGTAACATATATATGATACTATAATTATAATATACATATGTATCATTTATTTTTCATTATTTTAATATAGAAATGAAATGAAAGTAGCGTTCATGCATACGTACGACCTATAGTCTCTATGAATAGTGCACTTCATTCCTAATCTCCAAATATATTGGACTATTATAAATACATATTTACTGAATATATAATATAATTTAGTCATGTTTTACATTATGTATATGATTAAATCATTATTTAATTAATAGGAACAAAAAATCACATGTCAAAACATACTTGTGAAAACTAGGCAATTAACACCAGAAATAGTTAAAATAATGAAAGAGTGTTAACAAACGAGTAATAAAATATTATAGGAAGTTAATATTTGGTATTATAAACATGAGTGTGGTTCTGTAATTAGTTAGTAACATATTTTAAACCACTATATAGGAGGAGAAGTACCACACAACAAAAATTAAGGATAACGTAAGGGAACTTCATCCCAATTTACATTCCATTGAGGATTATTTTTGTTATGCACCAATTCACTTTTATTTGGTGTATATAATTACATTTGATATGACATATAATGAATATAATCATTCTAATGATATTATAATTTTCATTTAATTCATGGGGAATTATGATTTAAATGTTTCAGTGTGGTATGAGACACATTAGAATGTTTAAATATTTTATTTCCTCAAAGATATCTCAATTTCAAACAAACCTTGTTGTTACTTACCCACCTATATGGTATTATTTATAAATAAATATTATTTATTAAATATGAATATTTTATAAGGAAAATTATTTATTTGATATATGTGGAATACTTTGGACATTCAATACACAAGTTGGGGATCATTTAAGGAAATCCCTATGGGTTGTGGACCGGTTAATGTAAGCCCCTAGATGCATTGATAATATATTGAGGTGAATTAGTTAGCCAAATATTTTAAACTATCTCTTGATGGTGAAGGTATAATGTGCCTGGGAAACATGAAATCCGACAAATAAGTATTTCCTTTACTGATAATTCAGTTATTATTTATCCATGAGATTTTGTGTTGAGATATCTATGGATGCATTTCATTTTCAATTCATTTAATTAAATGCATGTTTTTTTAGTTTCTTAACTTTCCACATTGATATTGCCTTATCTAGTTATTTGAATGGCATGTGTTATCAGTTATTTACCTTGCCATGTTAATTTATTCCTATTGATTCATTATTTATTCTACTTTACTTGCTATTACTGAGCATTTGAGTTCACCCTTATTATGTTTCTTTCCCCAGGTTATGAAGAAGAAATATTTGAATAAGCATTCAAGAATGCGGTTTATTTTATTTTTATGTATCATGTTTGTATTTCCTATTTCCCAATGTATTATAGGTATCATGTATGTAATCTGGCTTTCCAAGACTGCTAAAATAAATAGTCCTTTGAGGTTTGTTTCGTTATAATAATGCCAATGTAATAAAATAATACATTGACTCCGGGCTTTTGGGGTTGGGGAGTTACACATATATGGGGATTGTTAACACACATATTGGTATTTCTAGAAAATGCACAATTTTGGATATGTTCTTTATAGATATGGAGCTAGTGTGGCTTGTTCAGAGCTGGTGCCTAGTTATTCTTGTTCATACATGATTGATCACGATGGTTCTTGATGGTGGTCGTGACCATTATAGCTAGAGATTATTCCTATAGTTTATGCATTATGGATGAACCTTTTAATAAATATTTAGAGGCTCGTTAGATGTTTAGTTCCATTGTATTTGTTTATGTGGAATTATATGAATATATATACATCTCATGCATTTGTTTTATTGATTTTATATTTGTCTTATATATATAATACTGGTGTTTTTTGTTATTTTATGCATTGAAGATACAATATGTCTTGGATACATGTGTTTGTTTCTAGTTGTTATTGGATATTTCCTCCCATAATATCTATTATGCCTAATTAGTGCTAGTCACTAACCCATAAACTATTAAAAGAAAGATTGGGGTGGTACTATTAGCTTAAAACCAACCTAGGAGGGGCCTCAGTGGGTTACTTCATGTCAAAGTTCTATCAAAGAAGGTTTATCCTAAGGAAGGAGATTAAAGTTAGTGGTTATGTAGTGTATTTTTTTGGTAATGTTAGTGAAATTAAATTAAGGTGGTCTTGAATTTTATTATTAGACCAGGGATACCAGGGTAGGTGCAATGATTGACATATCCTTTCATAATTAATTTGACAACTAGTTATTCAAAAAAAAACTCAAAGACATAATATTTGGTTATAATTATGTTGGTGTATACATCATATAGCGTTTAGTTATGACCTTTCACAATTATCCTGTGTAATCTCATCAATACAACACTACCACAAATCAGGCCTTTAATAGTGCTAGTAAAAGAGAATTATTAGTGCTATAGAAGCACTAATAATGTAAGTGATGTTAAAGGAGCACTCGTAAAAAGAGCTGATAAATCCCCCCTTTAACAGCACTAAAAAAAGAACTGATAAAGGGGGTATTTATCAGAGCTTTTTTAGCATTGATAAATGAGGACTTTATCAGTGCTTTTTTCATGCCCACCCCCTTTATCAACACTTCCCCCACCCCTTATGAACACTTTAGATAATCCCACCCCCCAGCGCATGTGCCTTCCTCCAGCGAGTTTTGAACCTGAGACCTACAACTTATACACCAACACTTTTTACACTCCTCTATACTATTTTGTTTTAGATTTTATGATATATCTATATATTTATGTATATTTCATTATATTTTTTATTAATATATTTATATATATGTTAATATACACATATGTTTACATATATATGTTTATATATACATATGTTTACATATATATGTTTATATATATATATATATGTTTTTATATATATATTTATATATATATATATATATATTTAAATACATATATATTTATATATATATTTTAAATTGGATATTATTTTTTGTTTATATAAGCTTTATATATTAAGAAATATATTTTATCTGTAAATATTTTTAATTATTTATTTATAAAATTAAAATTTTATGTGTGAATATATATAAAATTTGTATATATTTTTATTTACTTGATTATAAATAATAGTACATTATGAAAAATAATAAAATTTCAAATCCATAATATCAATATAAATGTAATACTTGGGAATTAATTAATTCCCCTATAGAAAAGGGAAAAATACCCCCTTAAACAAGCCCATGTAGGTTAGTTAATGAAGAATTATTTAGAAGCCACAAATTTAGTAGTGGGTTCACCCATGGGGGAACCCTACTTTGAGTGCTTCTAAACAAATGGTTAGTGCCGATACAATTTTTTTTTACCAAAACCCTATTTCTTATAAATCAAATCCATGGTATTGACAAAATATATGGTTGTTTCAAATTAAATTAAAACATACTGATAAGAACACACGACCATGTAATAACCCCAACATTACCATTTCCATGTAAATTTGGAAGTAATAAACCTTCATACCATGGAAAATAACAATTTTACAATTCCTTAGGGACTCACAAGAAAAAAAATCTAAATGGACATAGATGAAAATATCAAACCAAAAATATTTATGCTCTTACAGAGCAAAAAACAGTGTATTTAATGAGTTTGGTAAGAGTGATCCCACTGTAAGTTCATAACGAAAGAAAATGAAAAAGAATTGTTGTAAATGGGGTTCCTGGGATATGAGAATCAACTTAATTATCTTCATATTAATAAATGTTTATATTTTTGAATTGAAAAAATAACTGAAGAAAGAGGATCCATATTTTTCTCACTTTTCTCAATGGTAAATGAATGGGATGGACACTAAACCACAAAGGTGTGTGAAATGTGGACAAAAAAAATCCCAATAAACATTATGAGGTTAAAAAATGAGACATAATTAAATTGGATATAAATAATTTCCATCACCCCCAACAGAGTTCCATACAAAACCATAAGAAAATTATTCATATCTAATGAAAAATCACAAAATTAGACCAAAATCTTGAAACCCAAAAAAATCTTCGAAAAATTGATACCATGAAATCCACAAATGTTGTATTTGTGTCATGGATATCAGGCTAGTTACCCTCTACTTCTTAGAAAAATCATCACTAGGATGCCTCATTAACATCCTTAGAGTTCCCCACTACTACTTATTACTACAAATCTAGTGATGCTCTTAGAATTTACTGTTTTTTTTCAAGAATTTTGTTTAAGGAATGGAGAATCTGTTGGTTTGATTTAAATATAAGATTTAGATCACTAAAGTGAAGAACACCAAATGGGGATTTTGCATCATTGTTTCATGTATAAAGTCTAGATGCAAGAGTCTAGAGTTCAACTAAAATTTGAAGCTGTAGAAAATATTTTTGGTCATGCTTTCCAGACCAGATCGAGAAATAGTTGAATCTTAGGGAAAAGATGATTTGAAAACAACAAGACATTGTTTCTGTAACACTTCTTTTCTTAGATGGAGATAGTTTTGGAAGTGTCATACTAGCTCAATCATGTGAATTTCATCACAGTGCTAGCACTACACTACTTTTTTTCTCTATAAGGTAGTATGTGATGAAGGATGTCTATGATTTTCCCCATTGTAGATAAAAAAAAGGGTGAAACCTAGGGTTTATTTGATGATTCCAGAAGATTCATACTCCAGAATAAATCACTGTTGATCTGTTGTCACTTTTAAGACATTGGACCATGATTTGATACGGGTTGGTATGTTTCTAGTGGGTCAATCTTTTTTTTTTGTATCTTGATAGGATGGTAGTAACATCAAAATTAAAGAATTATTATCATTTTGATGTGTCTTAGAAGGAGTTCAATGTATTGTATAAATGTTACAAGTTCAGTGGAGTTATGTCACAAGCCATGGGACCTTTACAAGTTTTTTTTCAACAATGCATGCCTCATCCAGTGAAGAGTCTCTAAGTCGAGGTGTTTTCTAGGAGTTGTCAAAAACAAATTAACATGTGGATAATTGTTACAGTGTGGTTAGAATTCTTGAGTTGAAATTAGAGAATAATTTGGGTGGTTGTGATATTAGAGATTGATGTTAAAGGTGATAAAAAAGAGAACTTCCATTGTAACAACCTAGGTAATATAAGTCCTTTTCAAATTTATTAATATTTATGAATTAGATAATAATTAAAAGAGATGATATGTATCATAGCATACATAATACAATACATCAAACTTAAACGAACAAATAAATATTATTATTTAATACGGAAGTTATCACATAGTCACTATACTGGTAGGTATGAATAAGATTAACTGAACTATAAAAATATGCTTTATACATTTATATATAATTAATTATTTGTTGACTGTTGGAGTCTGTGTCCCACATCAGATGTGAATCTTTTTTCAACTTTATATTTACCTATAAATAAACTCCAAGGCCTCTCTTTATAGGTATATTGGGTATTGGTTTACTGCTCTTCTCATCATTCTACATGGTATCAGAGTGGGTTCTCTAACCCGATCCCTCTCTTTATCATTTTACATGGTATCAAAGGAGGTTCTCCAAACCTATCCCACTCTCCCGTATCTCTTTTTTTATCAGAGGATACCTACATATTCCCCCCCATTGAGGGGAGGGGAGGCCATTGGCCACCTTCACGACAGCACCGCCCCTTGTGGTTCTCCTCCTAGGTAGCGAACACTCGTGTCCCTCCTTCTAGATTGCCGGTGCCATCTGATCTCACCGACCCTGAATGTAAGGCTCCTCCACTTCACCCCATCATTAGACCATTGATTTCATCACTATCAACCAATAAGGACCACACCATCATCTCTCATCCATGTTATTCCACTCCTCCTCCCTCATGCGCTACTACATCCCAACCGGATCTGGGAGCCCCGACCACCATGAACTCCACCCACCAGCTGGACTAGGTTCATGAGAGCCAGATCCCGCATCCTCTCTCCTATGACATCACCTCCCTGATCACCCTCCTCCCTCACCTTCAACAACACTAGGTGATCCACCCATGCCACCCCTCTCTTCCCATCACAAGCATCCTCCACCCCCCTGTGTGATGGACCTTCCAACCTGTGCGTTCCCCTACACAGCGTTCTCCAGCAACGCCAGCCATATACAAAGTCAATTACCTCTCCTACCAGGATAATTGTAGAACCCCAAGTTTCTGGTATGTAACCCTTAATTGATTATTTTCGTGGTTATAAGGTTTAAGTGTGATGTTGGGAGAGTTGGGAGAACTTTGGAAGTAATTTTGGGGGAAACATAGAATCCATATGGGCGACGCACGATTTGACTAACCATGTGGTCAAACCATGCACAATGTTCATCTTGAGGTAGTAGCTTCAACAAAGTTGGAGCACGATTAGGGAGACCGTGCGATTAATCCATATGAGGGTCTCCCTAGGCAGTAGCAAATGCACCGTTAGTTCACGGTTTGTCTAATCGTGTGAACTAACCATGCATAAGGTTTAAGTGAGATCCTAAAAAAGTTTACCTCACATGTTTTTGCCTCTAAGTGGCTCATTTTTTCTCCTAAGTGTCCATAACTCAAGATTTTGCTTATAATAAGGCCAAATAAGGTTCTCCCATCATTCCAGAGGTGATCCAAAGGCTTTTCTTGGCGAATCAAAGCCGAATTCTTGAGGTATGTGATCATTCTTCACCATTCTTGATCAGTTTCTTAGATCTACTTAGATCTACTTCTAATATTATCTCAATTTCTTATATATACACCCATTATGGGTATATCTAGGTGTGTGGATTCCAAATATGATGAGTTTTGGTCTTAATATTTCTAGGAGAAGATATCTAAGGTGGGTTCTTGGAGAATCAACCCAGTTTTCTTGTGCGTTATTCGTTCGTTGGGGTTTTTGTCAAAACCTTCAAGGTAGGAGGCTTCTTTCTCAAATACACTTAGTATAACTAATTTTAATGCTTTCAAATTGAATGTATGGTGTTTAATTGATTGTGATTTGGTTGTTGAACACTTTTTGGAAACCTTCTTGAGTGACGGTTTGTGAAATCTAGAAAATTGGGGATTTTGAATGAGTGCTTTGGTTATTGGTTTTAAAATATGGATTTTAAAAAGGGATTTTCTATGGATTGTTGAAACAAGAATTGGATTATATATTTTCAATAAAATGGAATGTTTTATTGAAATTAAATGTTTCTTTGAAATTGGATGTGCTTTGATTTTCACTAAAATTTCAGTTTTATTGAAGTAGTTTGTTTTGGTAATGGAAACATTTGGAATAAATAGTGTTGGTGTGAGTTCATGATTAACAAGACATTAATAAGGGATGAGTACCGTTGGGGTACAAGGGACGTGACCCTAGATCAGGGGCGTGTGTCATTGGGATACAAGGTAATTGGAAAAGAGACAACTCATGAGTATGGAACTATCAAACAAAGCATGCATGTGTGGGTGTGTTGTGAACTATGGAATGAGTATGCCAAATGATAATAAGAATTGGTTTTAAAAGCTTTGATTGGTTATTTTTCTGAAAAAATAACTTTCTATAAATTGGTTTCATTTAGTTTTTTTTCACTTGGTTGCAAACAGTTTTTGGAACTTGTTTATATTTGGTTATAAATTGTTTTGGTAAATTGTTTTATATAAATGTGGATAAATTTTCTATCCCAGTAGTGTGAGTAGGGAAATCATTTGGGAAAACCTAATGTGTTTTATACTCACCACAACTTTGGCACTTTGGTTCTTTTGAAGACGCTATCTTCTGGGATAGGGGCAAAGGTAACGTTTCCCACATTTTTAGCACTACCTCGTGATATTTGGGATGTTCGATGATTGTGGAGCTTGGAGCTTGTGGAGCGTAGAGCCTAGAGGCCTCTTGAGAGTCTTGAGTTGTTTATCCACTGTTTACTTTGATACTGGTTTTTTCTTCTTTTGTTTCACACTTTGATATGGTTTTGAGATACATGAAGTTGTTGAGTTGTCTTTCTTTTATTCATGCATAATTTAGTAAATGTTTTGGTTATGGTTTTTTGGTTTATTTACTAAAGGGTAAATAATCCCCCACTTGTATTTGAAACCTTTAGACATTTATTTCCAGCCTTTGGCATCTTGGGGATGTCACTTAAGGCCAAGTAATTAATTGCTATGCTCTCAAGCCAATGAGATTTAGCGGGTCATTACAAATGGTATCAGACTGGTCCTTCCTTTTTGGTACAAATGTTATCAGCTTGTTTGTTCCTTGACTAACAAGTGTTCATCAATGTTCTTGATCTTGGAGTTTAAATTCCTTATTTTCTATTCTTTGGGTTGAAATCTTAGAAAGAATTAGGATTTTCCTAACTTAAAATTTATATCATAAAAGGACGTAGCTAACCCTTTTTTGATTAACTTTAAGTTACCAGGGATTTGGGTATATAAGTGTTTCATAGACAATTCTAGAATGATGAAAATCATATTGTCATGGGTTTAACTAATGAGAAGAGCATGAAATGAATTATAGAGGAATGAATTCCCACTAGGAGGGCATAAATCATTTCGAGTAATGATTCATGTTGTGAAAAAGTATTGATTTTTGAAAAAGTATAAAATTGTTTTTCAAATGATTTTTTTTTGAAAAAGGAAGTGATTTTGGTATTTTGAAAATATTTTAATCTTCAAAAAGCAAGTTGAAAGTTTTTAAAAAGGGATGAACATGGAAAAAGGTTGTTTTTACAAAAAAATGTTGTGATAGTTGATGTGATAGAATTTGAAATGCTAATCCATCAGTTGCTATAGAGTGAGATTGATGGAGTTCATTGTTGATTTAGGAAATGAAACCCGGTAGGAATCATAAGAACCAACAAGAGGAAGCTACGGAGAATGTGGTTTCACATGAACCACGGGTGAACCAAGAGCTGGTTTAGAGTATTGTCCAAGATTTTCAAGCTTTGGATACGAGGAACTAGAGGAAGGATCCAAGGCATGTGGATCATACCATTCAGTTCATGAAGTAGAATCCATCTAACTTCTAAGGTGATTCTGAACATGAGAAGGCAGAAGTGTGGCTGAGTAGGATGAATCTTATCTTCGACTTCATCAACACACTGGTAGAACTAAAGGTCAAACTAGTGACATATATGCTCGAGGATCTTGCACGCCAATGGTGGGATTTAGCAGTGTATACTAAATTGGATGACTAACTTACATGGGAGGATTTTTAGGAATTTTTTAACAAGTAATTCTATCCTCACACATTTAAGATCCAGAATATGAAAAATTTCTTTAGCCAGAAACAAGAGAGTCTCTATGTCACAGAGTATGAAGCTAAATTCATGAATTTAGTCAGTTTTCACCAAAGGTTACAGCAAGTGCGTCTTTGAAGGATCTCATCTTCGAATCAAGGTTACGAAAGGAGATTCGATTGAAGATTGCAGTGCTCTGTAGTACGAATTATACATAGATGGTGAATAGAGAAACTGTGGATGAACGTGATATCTCTAGATCTATGGGAGGAGGTATGATGATACCCACATGGAATGTTGGAAACTCAAACACTGGAAGTAAGAAGAAAAAGGACACATATTTCCAAGGTGGAAGTAGAAATCAAAACCAGACAACTGGATCAGTGAACCTTCCTCCATGGACCCATAACAAAGTAGGTTTCTTTCCATGTGGTTCTCTTGACCACATAAAGAGAGAGTGTACGACACAACATAGATCATGTCATAATTTTAACCATATGGGACATCTTCAGTGCTATTGTCATAGTTCTCCAAGGTCAGGTGCTCATGACACTTCTCATGCATCGCAAGAATCATATGCTTCGACCGGGCGGGGACAACAGAACCAGTATCATCAGCAGAGAAGAGCTATCCATGGTGATTTTAAGAATACCATGACTCTTCAACTAGGGAAATTTTAGCAATGAAATAAGGAAAATGGTACAATGAAGAAATTGTATTGAGCTGAGTAGATGATTGTCGATGATCAAGTTTGACCATATACAGTGAGAGTTATTATTCTTTTGAATTCTACCCTTGTGAAAGTGCTCTTCGATACTGGTGCATCATATTCTTTTATTGTTTCTCATGTTATTGTTTTTCTATGTTTAAAGTTGGATATGATGACTTATATTTTAAAACTCTAAACTCCTCTCGGTGAAAGAGAATGTCAATCCATTATGTGTCGAGCATGTTTTATAACTATTGATGAAGCTGAGATGAAATGGGACTTCTTGATGTTGGACATGGATTTCTATGAAGTAATCCTGGGTATGGATGGGTTGACAATGTTTAAGGCCCACATCGACTGTTATAGGAGAAAATTTAGTTTCATGACTGAGGACGACATCGAGCATCTCTTCAGAGGAGAGAGGATGGTAAAGAAAGGTGAAAAGAGCTTGTTGGCACTGATGGTGGGAACAATCTCTTATTAGTTGATAGCGTTGACTTTGGCATAAATGGAAGATATCGAGGAAAATAGTTTTCCAGAAGTTTTGGATCAATTTCTAAATGTATTTCCTGAGAAATTCTTAGGGATACCACCTATAAGGGAAGTGAATTTTATGATTAATCTCTTTCTTGGGACCAGTCCTACTCCCCTTCCATCATATAGGTGGCACCAATAGAGTTATAAGAATTGAAAGTGCAGTTTGAGGAGATGGAAATCAAGGGTTTCGTTCGACCAAGTATGTCTCTATGGGAAACACTGGTTTTTTCATGAATAAGGCAGATGGAACACTTCAGTTGTGTGTTGATTATCGTAAACTTAACCAAGTTACAATAAATAAAAGATATCCAGTTCCATGATTTTATGATCTATTTGATCAATTAAGGGGAGATCAATGGTTCTCTAATATTGAATTACGATCAGGATATCACCAATTGTGAGTTCAGAAGGAGGATATCCCAAAGACAGTTTTCGGAAGCAGATATGGCCACTATGAATATGTATTCATGCCTTTCGGTCAAACGAATGCACCAACGGTTTTCATGGCTTTGATGAATCATATATTCCAGCAATATCTCGACTCCTTTTTTGTGGTGTTTGTGGATGAAATCTTTGTGTATTCAAAGATAAGGACTGACCATGAGGAGTATCTATAAATAGTTTTACAAATCTTGATATATCACTTTTTGTATAACAAATTATCAAAGTGTGGTTTTTGGATACAAGAAGTACATTTACTTGGCCATGTCATTTATGAGAAAGGCATTTATGTTGATCCTAAAAAGATAGAAGTCATTATCTCATGGAAACCACCGAAGAATGTCTTCGAGATATGAAGTTTTATTGGTCTAGTTGGTTACTACCGTCGTTTCTTGGACTGTGTTCTCATGAAAGGAGACCATGTGGTTGCCTATGGTTCAAGGAAGTTGAGAGTGAATGAGAATAACTACCCAAAAAATGATTTGGAGTTATTTTTAGTTGTCCATGCTTTGAAAACATGGAGACACTATCTCTTTGGTGAGAAATTTACTGTGTTCACGAACCAAAAAATCTTGAAACACATTTTCTCACAGCTAGATTTGAATCTGAGGCAAAGTAGATGGATGGAGTAACTCCAAATGTTTGACTTTGACTTGATGTATACACTAGGGAAAGGAAATTCAGTGGCAGATGCATTGAGTAGAAAGTCATATGCTCAGTTGGCGAAAGAATCTTCAGATGAATGGTAGTTGATGTCGGTCCTAGACAACATGAATGTGGAATGTGAAGATCAAGGTTATGTTGTGGTTTTCTTTTCAGCTACACTTGTTCTTTATTTGGTAAATATGGTCAAAGAGGCACAAAAATACGATGCATAATGTCTGGTTATGAGTTCAAAACTCAATGGTAGGTAGACCATTGAAGGTTGGAAACTTGTTGGGAGTTCAGTTTTACGTTTTAAAATCAAATGGTTGTACCTATGGACTGTAAGTAACAAATCCTTCATGATTACCACCATTCAATATGTGTTTTACATCTAGGTACACAGAAGATGTATAAGGCATTGGAGGCACAGTTTTGGTGGAACAACATGAAAAGGAAGGTGGCCAAGTTCATCTTGCGGGGCTTAACCTGTCAGCAGGTTAAAGCATAGCATCAGAGACCTATAGGTATGTTGCAGTATTTACCTATCCCAGTGTGGAAATGGGAGTAGATAGCGATGTATTTTGTTACAGGTATTCTTATAATGGTCCGAAAACATGATGCCATTTGGGTGATAATGGATCATCTTACCAAGTCGGCCCATTTCATCCCTATTCGTGAAACTCATATGGTGGAAGATCTGTCAAAAATATATATATGAGAATTGGTAAAGGGACATCACATACAGATTTCAATTGTATCTGAAGGAGATCTAAGGTTCACATATAATTTTTGGAAATCCTTACAGTAAGCCCTTGGGACTCAGTTGACTATGAACACGACATATTATCCTCAGACAGATGACCAATCTGAGCGGGTGATACAAACGTTGAAAGACATGTTGCGGGCTTGTGTAATGGATTTTGGTGGCTCATGGGAGGATCATGTACCCTTGGTGGAGTTCTCATATAATGACAGCTATCAGGCCTTGATACAAATGGCTTCGTTTGAAGCATTGTATGAGCATCCTTATCGTTCTCCACTATGTTGGTTGGAAACAGGAGAGAATTAACTAGTTGGGCTAATCCTTTTCCAAGAAACAATGGAGAAGATCCATTTGATTATAAAGAGGATGGATATGGATCAGTGTCATCATAAATCTTATGCAGATCATCGTTGAAGACCGTTGTCATTTGCTGTGAGTGATCATGTCTTCTTGAGGATATCTCCAAGGCTTGGATATCATAATTTTGGGAAGTAGGGAAAGTTATATCCTAGATAAATTGGGCCTTTAAAGATACTAGAATGTGTTTGAGATGTGGTATATCAGTTGGCATTACCACCATGGTTCAGTTCGGTGCATAATGTGTTCCACGTATCTCAGTTGAAAAAGTATCAGCCTGATCCCGACCATGTGATCAGATGGGATCACGTCAACCTAGAGCTATATGATTCGTTGGTACATATCCTGGTGATGATTGTGTATAACCAAGATAAAGTCTTGAGTGGTGGTCTTGCCCAAATTTACCCAAGTTTCTAGGGTTAAGCGGTCACTTGTAGTTTAGATTTGGTTGTCTAATCCTCAGAGACCTAAGAAGTAACCTACAGACACGTACATTCTATGGATTGTTTTTGGCTATGAAGTGGCCAAATTTGGGTTTATTTTAGATAGGTTTAAGTGAAAACTATGTGACTTAAGTGAAATAAAATTATGAGAAGGGTTGATCCTTTGTTATTACAAGGGGTGGATTGGATGAAATTCTTTTTTAACGATTTCAATTTCTTTTATTAGATATGGGTTTATTCAAGAAGATCAAACAACTTCAAAACTTACTGGTTTTATACCAACACACCATAATACTAATCACCTATACACTTTGAGGATCAAATTTATGAGCACTCCAAGGTAAAGGTTTGTAACGACCCAATTTTTTTAATAATATTTGTTTCCTAAATTTGTGTGTTATTTCATTTTATACTCCGCAAAACTATATCCTTTAATTAATAAAGTGATACCATCGGGTTTCGACAGTTATATGACCATTGGTCAATATGAACTTTGGAAAATAAACTCTTAACATTATAATTATTGTTTACAAATAAAATTGATATTGGTTAATTAATACAGAAAGAAGAGTCGATTACCTCATCTAGTAGACTCGGGCCGTATGAAGCCCATCTGTCAGAGCTTGGGAAGGAGGTAGCATCTCTGGGCTTTTCTCTAGACCAAGCCCAAGTGGAGCTTCAACATGTGAAGCATGAATAGAATCACCTAAGGGAGAAATTCAAGCTAATATAAATCACCACTCAGGAAATGTTGTCTGAGCCGCCCCAAGATTATATCACCATAGCACACCTTACACTTAGGTCCTATGCAGGTGTTATAAGGGCCTATGTAACAAGACCTTAGTTATGTTGTGTAATCCTTTTTTATAAATAAAATTGTTATTTCTTATTATTTTAAATTTGTGAATTTCAAATGTTTGGATAAATGTTGGATGAAGTTCCATATTATTGATGAATTTTGGAAAAAAGGGTATTTTAAAATATTTTTGTAAACATTAAATAATTAATAATGTGAAATGATTTTTAGAAAATGGTCTTCTATAATTGTGACCAGAAAGAAATTTAGAGTCTAATAAGATCAACTTATTTTTTGGTGAATAGTAAAGTATGAATAATAATATAAACTTATGAGTAGTAATGAATATTAATGAATAGTAAATCGGCCAAAAAATAGAAACTTCACCCATGAATATATAGATATAATTTAGACATCTTAAAAGTAAAAAATGGTCATAATATAAGTATTGATATTTTTGTATGTCATAAATATTTTAATTACAATTTTATAATTAATTTTATAATTTAAAATAAAAATCTATTTTTATAAAATTTAATCATAAATTGTAACTTTATTGTCTTATGGTTATACAATAATTTTATCGAACCTTGATTATTTTTTCAAGGTGCTACAAAATAAGTTATAGTTTTAGAGTTGTTTTTTTGAATAAATAATTATTTTATTTAAAAATTAAATTAAAAATATTTAGAAAATTATTTTCATAAAATTGATTTCATTTTTGAATTTAGATCTTCGACATTAGGTTAGGGTGAATTTTTGGGATTTTTCTAAAACTGTTGAATTCTCAGTGAATAGTAAAAATACAATTTTGAGTTTCGGGTGTTTAATGGAATCATTGATGATGTAATAATTATGCAATAAATATGGTAGACTTTTGAATATTAAGATATTTTATGAGGTGTCCAAAGTGTGCAATACCATGGGAAAATACCATGTTAAATCCTATGGTTTAGCAAATACCACCGATGAGGTGTCCCTTGGAAATTAATTAAACATCCCCTCACATTTCCTATAAATACCAGTATATTTTCTCATTAATTTCATTCCAAAATCCTTCTCAACGAAGTTATGGTCTTTCTACCTCCCAAGGAGTCCACCCAAGGTTCCCTCAACCCCCCCAAGGTCCCAAACTTCGAGCTTTCGAAGATACTTTTCAAGGCAAGGGAACCTTTCACCCTCCTCTTTTTAGTCATGATTTCCTTTATGTTATGTATTCTAGTTTCCATATTCTTATGTGAGGGTATGTTCTTATATATTCTTATTACTTTCCATTTCATTTCCAAATTATGAGATACCATTTCCACTCTCATCAATTTATTTTCTTAATTTTTAAGTGACGCCATTAGACTGCCGAATTTTTCATAAAAGACATAGCATCTTCTCTTTTCTTTCATGTTTCCTTTTCATGTGGTATGTCATTAAAATATCCATACCATGATATTATTATGTACCCATAATTTATTATTAATTATTTATGAGTGTTTTAACCTTATCCCCTCTCTTTTTAATGTTTTATAAAATGATGTTATGTAGCCGTTATGCTGCAGAATTTTCATCTCAAAATCTCTCTCTTTTTCTCAAGAAATTCTCTTGTATTATTTATGTGGATACCAAAATCTATTTTAATTTCTAGGAGTATTAATCAATACATAAAATTTATCTATTTTATTCTGGAATTGACATAAATATAACCCTCACTCCCTTTCCATGGTTTATAAATGACATAATGATCTTGTTTTTAAGTACTTTTTAAACGTTACGATTTTGACATGAAACCCATTTCTTTGATTCTATTTGGGTTATTTATGAAATGTTTGATTATTATATATGTGTATCACATTAAAATAAATACATATTAATGGTTCTCCCTAATAGCGCTCTAATGCATTGGGTAAAGAATTAATCACTAGAGATGACAAGTTTCACGATACCTTGGTGAATAACCTTGGTAATGTTTTTATGACACCTATGGAATGAAACTTGGTGATATGTTCATGAATGTCTAAATTAAATGTTGTAGACACATATTCAAGTTGTGATTCATGTTATTTTTGTTATGATATCTCTTTTTTCCATTGCTCATGTCTTGTGGTTTTCATCAAGTTTTTATTGATATCACAAGTAAACTGATTCCCTTGTTTTTCTTACTGGGCCTTCTGCTCACCCTTTACTTTGATGTAAGTCTCCAAGTTATGAGATTAATCAATTTTAATTAGGATGAACTTATTATGAATCCTTACAAGTGTATTAGAATAATGTTTTATGTTGTTTTCTTGTTTTATGTTCGTGATTTCCAAGATACTAGACTTTAAAGATCCCCTGTTTGTGAAATGTAATGAAATGTTATGTACTATAAAGGTAGGATTCCATAGTTGGTATCAAAGTAAAGTTTAGTTATTTATAGAATTTAGGATATAAAAAATTTAGGAAGAATCCTATAGAAAATTTTAAATATATTAAAACTTCATGGTATTTTGGTCAGTATTGAGTAAGTGGTTTATCAAGAAAATACATCCCCATATGGATATGAGCAGGTAGAGGAGGCTCTGGCACAAATGTATGTAGGTGTGAAAACTCCAATAAGTAGTTTTGGGCTTAACCTGGGGTATTTTGGTACACTACAACGGGCCTTGCTGCACTCTTGGTTACAAAACCTCTGGGGGATATGTTTGGTTAATAATAATCTTTTTATGAATCATTATGAAGGATTTATAGAGAAATGTAATTGTTTAAAGCATGAAGTTTTATGACATAAAATCATTTATGGTTAAAAGATTCGTAAAGAAAATAAGTTTCTCACTAAGGTTTTATTATTTTAGAAAATGGAGGGCAATAGGAAGAATCGTTCAAATGGTGACTGCAATGGACCATTCGGTGAAGACCCTCCGATGGAAGATGGAATGGAAACTTTATGCGAATGATGAACCATCTGACTCAAGTTATGGGAAATAACTTGAATCAAGATGAGAGACTGATCTCACTATGAAGGGAACCACTTTATGTTGAATCCTTTATGTATCAATTACCACCAACCTTCAGTGGATCTACCGACCCATTGATTGCTGAATAGTGGATCAACTCTATCGAGAAGATCTTTTCTGTGATCTGCTGTTCAGAGCAAGAGAAGGTCACCTTGGCTGTCTATCGCTTAGAGGGAGAAGCTGATCAGTGGTGGGAACTAATTAAAAACACGAGTCCAAGAGTGGAGGTTGAAGTTATGGAGTGGGAAGAGTTCATAGGGATCTTCTTCAGCAAGTATTTCCCTCGATCGATGAGAACAAGAATAGAGAAGGAGTTTCTCAAGATAAAGAAAAAGGAGAATGAATCTATGGGATGCTAAGAGATGAACTTCACAAAGATTTCATGTTACACCTATAACTTTGTCATGGATCCAAATAGTAAGGTTGATAGATTCTTTTGTGGACTAAGACCTCATCTGTGGAATAATCTTGCCAACCAAGATTATAATAGCTATGAGGAGATCGTGTGAAGTGCAATGAAAGTCAAACCGAAGTTTGGTGAGAAGCAATGGTCTCATAAATCTAATGACAAGAAAAGATCGATGGAGCTAAGATTAGGGAGGATCTTTGATCAGGGAAGAGGAGGCAAGAAAGTGCAACGTCCCACATGTAATAAATGTGGGAAGAAGAATTCAAGGAATTGTCTACTTGAGAGAGGGAAATGCTACAAGTGTGGAAGAGATGGACATATCACAAGGAATTGTTGTAGTGAGGTGAAGCCACAACTTCCCAACACTAATGACAAAATGAAGATGGTGAAGACCCTACCTGATGTCCAATTCTATAAGTGTGGAAAACTTGGGCACTTTTCTAATCACTTTCCAAATCCGAGGGAAGTAGAGGTGAATCACCATCAGCCTCAACATAGGCTAAGAGATAAATGTAGGACTTTTGCAATCACTATGGCTGAAGTTGAAGCGCCAAAAGATGTGGTGGAAGGTACTTTGGTTGTTCTCTAAAATCTAGAAAGTACTTTGTTTTATTTTGGTTCTATGCATTCCTTTATTTCCTCCAAGTTTCCAAAGAATTTAGAATCAACCCCCGATTTGATAAAAGTAGATTTATCAGTCAAGACTCCAGGTGGGATTATCCAAGCATCATCAGTGTTTAGAAACTCTAGTATTTATTTTAGCAAGCACAATCTTATCGCAAATCTAGTAGTCATTCCCATGCTGGAATTCGACATTATTCTAGGGATGGACTGGCTCTCAAAGTATAATGCTAAGATCAAATGCAGAAGCAAGGAAATATCAGTAGTCTTGAATTGAAAATCTACATTTATCTTCCAAGGAGAGATATCTGAACCTGATCTTTTTCTAAAAGAACCTCATATATCCTTCTTTATGGAGTTGATCGGTGAAGAAGAATAAGGAAATGAGAGTTTGAGGATTGAAAATTTCTCCATCATCTAGGAATATGTTGATGTATTTCCTGAGGAGTTACCCGGACCTCCCTCAAAAAGAGAGGTAGAGTTCTCCATTGAAATTGTACCTGGGTCTCATCCGATATCTAGGACCCCCTATAGGATGTAAAATGTGGATCTAGAATAATTAAAGAAACAACTCCAAGATATTTTCGAGAAGGGGTTTATCCAATCGAGTGTGTCTCCTTGGGGAGCACCTATTCTCTTTGTAAAGAAGAAGGATGGACCGATGCATCTATGCATTGATTATAGAGAACTAAACGGGATCACAGTGAAGAACAAATACCATCTTCCAAGAACTGATGACTTATTTGACCAACTTTGTGGGGCTCAATTCTTTTCTAAGATTGATCTTCGATCTGGTTATCATCAATTGAGGGTGAAGAAAAAATATATTCCAAAACTAACTTCTGATCAAGATATGGGAATTATGAGTTTGTTGTTATTCCCTTCAGACTGACTAATGCACCTGTTATTTTTATGGATTTAATGAATAGAGTCTTTAAGGACTACCTTGATAACTTTATGGTAGTTTTTATTGATGATATTCTGATATATTACAAAAGTCACAAGGAGCATGAGGACCATCTAAGGGGTATTTTGAAAACTTTACAGAAGGAAAGGCTTTTTGGAAAGTTTAGAAAATGTAAATTAGAGTTGCAACAAGTTTCTTTCTTGGGGCACATTGTTACCAATGAAGAAATCACAGTTGTCCCTACAATGAAAAAAGTTGTAGAGGAGTGGCCTCAACCTACAACAATAACTAACATTCATAGTTTCCTTGTTTTAGCGGGATATTATTGGAGGTTTGTGAAGAAATTTTCATGACTTTCTAATCTATTTACAAAGTTAACTTGAAAAGGGGTCAAGTTCATCTGGAAAAAGGAGTGTGAGGAAAGTTTCCAAGAGTTGAAAAAGAGATTGGTTACTGCATCCATGTTAAATTTTCCCTCAAGTGGATAAGGATTTGTTATTTTTAGCGATGTATCTCTAAAAGGGCATGGGTGAATCCTTATGAAAAATGAAAAAGTCATTGCTAATGCATGTCAACAGTTGATGAATCATGAGCAGAACTATCCTACACATGATATGGAGTTGGATGCGGTCGTTTTTTCTCTGAAGATATGAAGGCACTATATTTATGGGGAGAAATGTGATATATACACAGACCATCAAATTTTGAAGTATATTTTCACACAAAAGGAATTGAACATGAGGTATAGAAGATGGTTGGAACTTCTTAATGACTATGATTGTTCAATTCATTATCATCCCGAAAGAGCAAAAAAAGTCACTGTTGAATTAAGTAGGAAATACCCAATTGTTCTTTCCATGATGAGGATTCAGAGAGATCCTTTGATCAATGAACTAGTAAAGATGGACATGAGAATTATAAGGTAAGGGATATCATCAACCCTAACCCAAATTATTTCTCAACTGTCATTACTAGAGAATATAAAGAAAGATCAGAAAAAAGATCCTTTGTTACAGAAGGGGTTTGAGGCTGTGAAGGATGGGAAGTTTCCTGAGTTCAATATTGATCAAGAAGGTGTACTAAAATTTCATACAAGACTATTTGTTCCATCTATTCTAGAAATAAAGGAGCTTATGGATAAAGCTATAACTCTACTTTATCTATGTATCCTAGAAGCACAAAAATGTATAGGGACCTTCGTGATCATTATTGGTGGGATAATATGAAAAGGGAGATTGCTAACTACACTTCAAGGTGCCTGTTATGTCTGCAAGTAAAGGCAATGTGACAACTTCCTAAAGGGGTATTTCAATGACTATCCATACCAGCATGGAAGTGGGACAATATCACTGTAGACTTTGTCACTGGTCTCCTGAGAACTTCCAAGGGAAACAATGCAATATGGGTTATTGTGGACCATCTCACCAAGACTTCCCATTTTATCTCAATTTGGGAAGATTTCTCTCTTGATCAAATTTCCAGGATTTACGTGAAGGAAGTGGTAAGGCTTCATGGAGTTCCAGTTTTTATCATATCTGATCATGATCTAAGGTTTACATCAAAATTATGGAAAATTATTCAACATGATCTAAGAACTGAATTGAATTTCAGTACAGCCTATTACCCCGAAACTGATGGAAAATTTGAAAGGACTATTCAAATACTTGAGGATATTCTAAGAACATGCTCAATGGAATTTAAAGGTGGATGGGATCAACATCTCCCTTTAGTTGAGTTCTCTTACAACAACAGATTCCACTCGAGCATTCAAATGGCACCCTATGAAGCTCTATATGGTAAGCAGTGTATAACTCCTACTTGTTGGCATGAATCTGGTGAGAAAAAGCTTCATGGGCCTGATCTTGTGAAAGAGATGACAAAAAATGTCCATGCCATCCAACAACACATTATGGATTCTCAGAGTCAGCAGAAGAGCTATGCCGAAAACCGTCGAAGGGACTTGGAGTTTGATGTTGGTGATAAAGTCTTTCTTAGAATTTCACCTTGGAAGAGAGTCATGAGGTTTGGGGAAAAAGGGAATCTCAGTCCTAGGTACATTGGCCCCTATGAAATCCTTGATCGCGTAGGAGCAGTGGCCCATCAGCTTGCACTTCCTCCAAATCTAGAATAGGTTCATGATGTCTTCCACATATCCCTCTTAAGGAAGTTCATAACTGACCCTTAACATGTACTAAATCCAGAGGTGATAAAACTGGAACATGAACTCTCTTATGAGGAACAATTAGTGGAGATCTTGGATCATAGAGACAAGGTTCTACAAAAAACAACTACCACCTTGTTAAGGTGTTGTGGAGGAACCACAAATGTGAAGAAGCCACATGGGAACTAGAGGAGTCTATGAGGTAGAAGTGCCCACACCTTTTCTCTTCTGAGGGCACGATTTCAAATTTTGGGGATGAAATTTTTTAAGGGGGGAAGAATGTAAGGACCCGAACTTTTTAATAATATTTGTTTCCTAAATTTTTGTGTTATTTCATTTTATACTCCAAAAAACTATATCCTTTAATTAATGAAGTGATACCATTGGGTTTTGACTTTTATATGACCGTTGGTCAATATGACCGTTGGTCAATATGACCATTGGAAAATAAACTCTTAACATTATAATTATTATTTATAAATACAAGTGATCTTTGTTAATTGATATAGAAAGAAGAGTCGATGACCTCATCTAGTAGACTCAGGCTATATGAAGCCCATATGTCAGAGCTTGGGAAGGAGGTAGCATCTCTGGGCTTTGCTCTGGACCAAGCCCAAGCTGAGCTTCAACATGTGGAGCTTAAACATAATCGCCTAAGGGAGAAGTTCAATCTAATAGAAATCACCACTCAAGAAATGTTGTCCGAGCCGCCCTAAGATTCTATCACCATAGCACACCTTACACTTAGGTCCTATGCAGGTGTTATAAGGGGTTATGTAATGAGACCTTAGTTATGTTGTGTAATCCTTTTTTACAAATAAAATTGTTAATTCTTATTATGTTAAATTTGTGAATTTCAAATTTTCGGATAAATGTAGGATAAAGTTCCATATTATTGATGAATTTTGGAAAAAGGGGTATTTTAAAATATTTTTGTAAACATTAAATAATTAATAATATTAAATGATTTTCAGAAAATGGTCTTCTACAATTGTGACCAAAAAGAAATTTAGAGTCTAATAAGATCAACTTAATTTTTGGTGAATAGTAAAGTATGAATAGTAATACACCCTTATGAATAGTTATGAATAGTAAATCGAAGAAAAAAATAGAAACTTCACCCATGAATGTATAAATATAATTTAGACATCATAAAAGTGAAAAAATGGTCATAATATAAGTATTGGTATTTTTGTATGTCATACATATTTTAATTAAAATTTTATAATTAATTTAATAATTTAAAATAAAAATTTATTTTCATAAAATGTAATCATAAATTGTTACTTTATTTTCTTATATTTATACGATAATTTTATGGGACCTTGATTACTTTTTCAAGGTGTTACAAAATAAGTCATAGTTTTAGAGCTGTTTTTTTGAATAAATAGTGATTTTATTTAAAAATTAAATTAAAAATATTTAGAAAATTATTTTCATAAAATGGAGTTCATTTTTGAATTTAGAGCATTGATATTTGGTCAGGATGACTTTTTGGTATTTTTCTAAAATAGTTGAATTTTCAGTGAATAGTAAAAATACAGTTTTGAGTTTCAGGTGTTTAATGACATCGTTGATGATGTAATAATGATGTAATAAATTTGGTCAACTTTTGAATAGTAATATATGTTATGATGTGTCCCAAGTGGCCAATACCATGGGAAAATACCATGGGAAAACCCATGGTTTTGCAAATACCACCGATGAGGTGTCCCTTGGAAATTAATTAAATATTCCCTCACTTTTTCTATAAATACCAAGCCATTCCCTCATTCATTTCATTCCAAAATCCTAATCAACAAATCTCTGGTCTTTCTACCTCCCAAGTAGTCTTCCTAATGTTCCCTCAATCCCCCAAGGTCGCAACCATCGAGCTTTCGAAGATACTCTTCAAGGTAAGGGAACCTTTTACCCTCCTCTTTTTAGTCATGATTTCCTTTATGTTATGTATTTTAGTTTCCATATTCTTATGTGGGGGTATGTTATTATATATTATTATTACTTTCCATTTCATTTAAAAATGATGAGATACCCTTTCTGCTCTCACTAATTTATTTTCTTAATTTTTAAGCGACGCCGTTAGGCTGCCGAATTTTTCGTAAAAGACACAACATCTTCTCTTTTCTTTAATGTTTCCTTTTCATGTGGTATGTCATTCAAATATCCATACCATGATCTTATTATGTACCCATAATTTACTATGAATTATTTATGAGTGGTTGAACCTTGTCCCCTATCTTTTTAATGTTTTCTAAAATGATGTTATGTAGACGTTATGATGCAACATTTTTGTCTCAAAATCTCTCTCTTTTTCTCAAGAAATTCTCTTGTATTATTTATGTGGATACCCAAATCTATTTTCATTTCTAGAGGTGTTTATCAATACATAAAATTGATCTATTTTATTCTGGAATTCACATACATATAACCCTCACTCCCTTTCCATGGGTTATAAATGACATAATGATCTTATTTTTAAGTACTTTTTAAACGTCATGATTTTGACATGAAACCCATTTATTTAATAATATTTGGGTTATTTATTAAATGTTTGATTATTATCTATGTGTCTCACATGAAAATAAAGACATATTAAGGGTGCGCCCTGATAGTGCTCCAATGCATTGGGTAAATAATTAATCTCTAGAGATGACAAGTTCCACGATACCTTAGTGAATAACCTTGCTAATGTTTTTATGACACCTTAGGAATGAACCTTGGTGATATGGTCATGAATGTCTAAATGAAATGTTATAGTCACAAATTCAAGTTGTGATTCATGTTCTTTTTATTATGATATTCCTCTTTTTATGTTGCTCATGTCTTGTGGTTTTCATCAAGTTCTTATTGATATCACAAGTAAACTGATTCTCTTGTTTTCCTTATTGAGTCTTCTGCTCACCCTTTCCTTTGATGTATGTCTCCAGGTTACAAGATGATGCAATTGTACTTAGTATGAACTTATGATGAAGCCTTACAATTGTATTAGAAGAATGTTTTATGATGTTTTCATGTTTTATGTTCCTGATTTCCAAGACACTAGGATTTAAAGATCATCTATTTATAAAATGTAATGAAAAGTTATGTACTATAAAGGTGGGATGCCATAAAGTTCGTATTATCACTTGAAGTATTTGGCCTTAAAATTCAATAAGGATTAAGAAGTTTTAAAATCATCAAATAAAAATATCAATTAAAAGAAGTAATTAGGGATTAATGGGGTGATAAATAAAATTCAATACAACCTCTTGCTACTCCCTTGGATCAAGCCATTAGTGGGTTAGCCCTCCATTGATGATATGGTTTCAATGGAAGTGGGAAGTAGACTCATGAGGGAGGAAATGGAGAAGTAAAAAACAACAATGAAATAACGATCACTCCACCGTTGTGTGATAATTTCACAAGGTTTGGTGTGAATAAATTCATACCTTGAGCCAAAGATATCAACCTGATATGAATAAGAATAGAATAAGAGGAGAAGAAGAACTGTTATTAAGAAACTAATATGAATTAGAACAACTTACATTAGAAAGACAAACTCAAGGCAACAAAATCACAACATAACACTACAATTAAAAAAATCACCAAAGATTATTAAATCCTCCAACACCACTACCTTAAATAGAAAATTTATGAGCCTTGGGTAGAGCCTCCAATAGTGAAAGTCATCCCACTTGATTATGGAAGGCTTAGGATGGTGGAAAGATTGCGAAACTTAGACTTTTCCACCCTTGATCTGAAGTGGAAGACAGATTGCATCCACCGAACAGATGCATCGAAATGACCTTATAGATGGCCTAATTAGAGTGGGGCATATAATAATAAAATCTATCTCCTGATTTCTCATAACCACCTGAAAAATTTCATCCCAAATGGAATTTTGGTTTGCGAGATATTATTGAAATGGTGGGCTGTTTTTCTAGGCCACAGAATCTGGTCCAGAATTTCATCTCCAAATTGGGCCGCCTGTAAATCCATTAAAAAATCAGAATCAGCTCTTGTAACTGTTGAATGAAATTTTCTCCATGATGTGATATATCTTCAGTTAAATTTTGAGAATCATTGGGCTTGTATCTTTTACTCTATAGTCTTTTTATTGGGATGTTGTGCAGTTTACTTTTCCCAGAATGTTGTTGGTTCAAGGCCAACTTTGGTGGTCTTTTAATGTGAATTTTATAGTGCTCCAAAAACATGAATTGTTCCTTATATCATGGGAGACCTGAAAATAAAATATGAAAATAAAATCAATACCATTTTTTATTTTATGACATGTTTAAATATGTACCAAGTGATAGTGCACTTTAACAAAGAATTACTATCATAATGTGAAATAATGTTCAAAGTGTAAAATGCACTAAAATGGTGTTTATAAATAAGTAATATCATGAATATTATAAATATTAACAATTAATATTAGCCTATTTCAGTGTGTAATCATATGAAAAAAGCATGGGCCTAGTACGAATTTTATGACAGCATGGTCAGATTTAGGAAAAGACTTGGGAATGCGAGAAGGAGATGAATGAGCAGTGACCAGAATTTTTTCAGACTGGTGAGGCTTTTCTACTTTATAAGGATGAAAATACCAATGTTGGGAATAATTTAGCACCCCTGGTTTCTAGTCTATAACCCTTACTTGATGATTTTCATGGTTATAAGGTTTAAGGGTGATGATGGGAGAGTTGGGAGAACTTTGGAAGTGGTTTTGGGGGAAATATGGAAGTTGCACAGGCGACACATAGTTTTTCTAACCCTGCACAATGGTCCTCTTGAGGCAGTAGCTCCATAATGTTTGGAGAAAGATAAGGGAGACTAGGTGAGGAAGCCATTTGAGGGTCTTCCTAGGCAGTATCTAATGCACATTTAGCACACGATTTGTCTAACCGTGCGAACTAACCATGCAGATGGTTTAAGTGAGATCCTAAAAAAGTGGATCACACACGTTTTTGCCTCTAAGTGGCTCATTTTTTCTTATAAGAGGCCATAACTCGGGATTTTTCTTCTCATAAGGCCAAAGAAGGTTCTCCCAACACTCTGAAGGTGATCTGAAGGCTTTCCTTGGCGAATCAAAGGTGGATTATTGAGGTATGTGATCGTTCTTCATCATTCTTGATCGGTTTCTTAGATATACTTAGATCTAATTCTCATCTTCTATTAGTTTCTTAGATATACGCTCTTTATGGGTATATCTAGGTGTGTGGATGCCAAATATGATGAGTTTTGGTCTTAATCTTGCTATAAGAAGAGATCTAAGGCGGGTTCTTAGAGAATCGACCCGGTTTTCTTGTGCGTTCTTCGTTCATTGGGGTTTTCATCAAAACCTTCGAGGTAAGAGGCTTATTTCTTGACTCCACTTAGTTTAAATGACTGGAATTCTTTAAAATTTAACGTGTGGTGTTTAATTGATTATTATTTAGTTATTAAACACTTTTTGGAAACCTTCTTGAGTGGCGGTTTGTGAAATCGGGAAAATTGGGGATTTTGAATGAGTGCTTTGGTTATTGGTTTTAAAATATGGATTTTAAATAGTGGTTTTCTCTAGATTGTTTTAATAGGAATTGGATTATATTTTTTCAATAAAAATGGAAATTTTTATTGAAATTAAATGTTTCTTTGAAATTGGTTGTGCTTTGGTTTTCAATAAAAGTTCAGTTTTATTGAAGTAGTTTGTTTTGGTAATGGAAACATTTGGAATAAATTTTGTTGGTGTGAGTTCATGCTTAATGAGCCCTTAATAAGGGATGGGTACCATTGGGTTACAAGGGATGTGACCCTGGATTGGGGGTGTGTGTCATTGGGACACAAGGTAATCAGACGAGAGACCGCTCATGAGTATGGAACTGTCGAACGAAGCATGCATGTGTGGGTGTGTTGTGAACTATGGAATGGGTATGAAAAATGATAATAATAATTGGTTTTAAAAGATTTGATTGGTTATTTTTCTGGGAAGATAACTTTCTATAAATTGGATTCATTTAGTTTTGTTTTCATTTGGTTGCAAATGGTTTTTTGAACTTTTTTATATTTGGTTATAAACTGTTTTGGTAAATTGTTTTATATAAACTATTTTATATAAATGTGGATAAATTTTCTATCCTAGTGGTGTGAGTAGGGAATTCATTGGGGAAAACCTACTTAGTTTTATATTCACCCCTGTTGTGGCACTTTGGTGCTTTTACAGATACTGTCTTCTGGGATAGGGGAAAAGGTAATGTTTCTCATGTTTTTAGCACTACCTCCTGACATTTGGGATGTTCGGTGATTGAGGAGCTCGGATCTTGTGGAGCATGGATCCTTGTAGCCTCTTGAGAGTCTTGAGTTGTTTATCTGCTTTTGATGCTGGTTTGGTATTCTACTGTTGCAAACTTTGATATGGTTTTGAGATACATGAAGTTGTTGAGTTGTATTTCTTTTGTTCATGCATCATTTAGTTAATGGTTTGGTTATGATTTGTTGGTTTATTGGTTTATTTACTAAAGGGAAAATCATCCCCCACTTGTATTTGAAACCCTTAAACATTTATTTCCAGCCTTTGGCATCTTGGGGATGTCTCTTAAGGCCAAGTAACGACTTTTTGTGCTCTCAAGCCAATGATATTGAGCGGGTCATTACAAGAATCCTCTAGAAAATCCTCCCAGATGACCTCCTCTTGTGGATGCCCTACCTTCATCATTGGCCTCCTCCCGTGGAAGCCCCACCTCTGTCATCAACCTCCTCTTGTGGAATCCCCACCTCGCATCACCAGCGCCTTCTTCAGCCATCCTGATGTCCCGTTAATGTCCCCCACCTATATGGATTTCCTGGTGATCCATAGACCAACCCCACTTATGTGGATTTCCCAGCACTTCGTCGATTGGCCCTGCTGTGTGGCTTTCCCGGTGCCCCGTCGACCGACCCTACCTACACGGTTCCTCTACTGCGCCTCGATGACTTTCCATGCCAATTCTGTAATCCATCTATTTCAGTTTAATCTTCCATTATCCATCATTTTCATCTTGAGGGGGAGCTACAATCTCAGATGATTTCTTTTTGTTTTGTCTTATCTTGTAATCAAGGTGGGTATGTCCTGCTGGGGGGGGGGGGGGTGTTTGTAGTGTTTCTTATTTTCTTTGTTTTTATTTGATTTGATCTATTTTTCTTTATGAATCCAATCTAGGAAGGCCTATATTGAGGGGGAGTGTTGAAGTCTATGTCCTACATCAAATGAGAGTCTTTTTTCATCTTTATATTTCACTATAAATAAACTATAAGGCCCCTCTTTAGAGGTATCTTGGGTATTGGTTTACCACTATTCTTATCATTATACATGGTATCAGAGTGAGTTCTCTATTATGAACCCTCTTCAATTTTACATTGAAAAATTAATTATTAATGATAATAAAACCCTTTTTAAAATAAAAGGAAATTTTTTTTCTGAAAAATAATTCAAATGTGCACACATGTGTTTTATACCAATAAATAAATAAATCACATTTGTTGGATTATATTAATGATATATATATATATATATATATGTAATATTAAATTTAATTTTTATAATTCATCTTATATTTTTCCTAGACATTATATAAGAATAAATTCAATTTTAAGCATAAAAGGAGTATTTTTCCAAAAAGGCATTTTACCACCTTTTGATGACGAACCCATTTTAAATATGTTTTTTTGAATTTTGGAAATTATATTTGAAAAAATAAACTTATTATTTAGAATAGTAGTATCAAAATTTACTTTGGTTTAATTTTTGGTATTTTTCTGAGAACTTTCATATTTTGATGAAAAGTGAATAATACAAATATTAGTTCAAAACTACTTTTTCATCAAATTTATTTATATAATTAAATAATGTATTTAATTAGTTTTAAAGTATAATTAAATCAAGTTTTTATAATTTAATCCAATTCAGGTTATTGGAATCAATTTCACATTGAAATTGGATATAAAATCTTTGTGAACTTTTGACAGTTTTTACTTTAAAAACATGTTTTCTCAATCCGTCAACGAGATTAATTTTAAATTAGTTTTAGCCACTTATGTGTTTCGAATTTTAAAAAATTTATATAAATGTTTGTAATCATTATGATATTTATGATCTAATAGGATCAACATAATTTTTGAAATATATGAATAATAACTTTAGTAATTATTTTTATTACCACGATTAAGGGTAAATCAGATAATTAAAGGTAAAAATAATATTATAAATTATCCTAAAACTTATTATAATTTTATTTTATGAGTATTATTCAACCTAAAATCATACTTGGGTTAAAATATAACCTTTGGAATCTACTTTGATATCTTTAAGATATTTATATTATTTCATTCAAAGAAAAGACAATTTTTTCACTCTTGTTTTTAATAAGTAAAATATTTTTAATATGAGGTTATATAAGGGATATGTTGGACTATAAATAATATTTTTAAATATATAATTTTTAAATATATCATGGTAATTTATTTATAATTTTTATAAAATAAATCATTAAATTTAACGGTGACACGATGATGAAGCAATAACTGCTTCATTAATGGAAGAATCAAATAAATGATATTAAAAATATTAAAATAAATATAATTTGATATAATTTATGTCATAAAAAAATTTATAGATTAATTTAATATGTTAGGAATGATTTAATATAGTTTTTTATAATATATAAAGTTTTTTTGATATTTTTAAAAAGTCAAGTAATGAATAGTTTCAAAATTGACATAATTGATATATTAAAATAAATAATATTTTAATAAATTATATAAAAATTATAAAAATATAAAATTGGAAAAAAATTGGTATAATTCATAATATATAATAAATGACCCATTTATTTGTTGTTTGACATGTTATGGTAATTATATTAACCCTTAAAGTGTAAATTACATAATAAGAAAGTCAGAGTTAAAAGGGTAAAATAAGGGTTAAAACAAAAAGATAAGAATTAAAAAAATAATAAAAATTTGTATAATTTTTATTGGATGAATTTATTTATACTCATTATAATCCCATATTATAAATAAATCACTTTTGAACCATTTGTAATAGAAAATTAATTTAATACTTTGAGGAAATCCAAGAGTGCCCCTCCCCTCTCCTATAAAAGGGCACTCATTCTTATCTACTGTTAACACCTAAAAACCTATTTGGTTCATAAAATATCTATCTAAATACCTTAATATAATACCTTAACATATTATAGAAGCATTATTTTATGCATAAAACTCTCCTTATAGGTGTTAAGGTGTTAATCAAAGGTGATTGTCCGAAGAAGAGGTATCGTTTTTAACTAAGAGTTTCTGTTTTATTTATTCTTCCACTTCCTTAAAATATTATCCAAAAATTATAATATAATAAATAAAATATAATAAATATAATGAAATGTTATTATATTAATATGATCACCTAAATCAATCTATGATTCCATCAAATGGGAAATGAATTAATCGTTTGTATGTATGTGTGAACTATCACCTTCACGAACCGATATAATTCCTTTTCCATTACCATATCTAAAGAATGGTTATAATTATATAATTAATGTTTATATATTATATTAATGGAATATTTATAATTAAAATAGAATAATATATCAATTAATTTCTTACTTTTCATACACATGAAAATGATAACGTTGTTCGTGCGTACGTGTGAACTATCACCTCCACGAAGCGATGTGATTAATTTTTCATCACCACATCACATGGATGATATATATATGTATATTTAAATGATTAATATGATATTAATGATATTATTATAATTATTTAAAGATAAAATAAAACTTACCCTCTTTTCATAATTATTGTTGAAAAATGATAATGTTACTCATACATACATACATATTACCGTCTCCATGATTGTAACATAGTTAATTTTTCATATCCATATTTAATGAATGGATTTAAAAGTATGATTAATTTATAATAATGATTATAATTTCATGAATTTTATTTTTGATATGATGTAATAATGACTTCTTTGACCATATTTGACCCACACCACAGTGGTCAATTCATCTTGTGGCACACGAGATATATTGAAAAAACCATGGAGATATATGTTTATGTTAAGGTATTATATGATATGTGTATCATAAGAGATATAAAATTAATTTAATTTTTAATATACTATTTATACCTTTTGAGTTATTGTTAAAATAAATCTCTAACCCCTTGATGAAATGAGAGGTTTTTAATAAATTCAAGGACCATGTTGATATAAAAAAGAGTATTTATTGTTAAAGAAAGATATATAAAATTTATAGGATGAAGAAACGTGTATTCATTTTATTGGAAAAGACATTATCTAAAAAAGTGAATATAATAAATTGTAGTTTTCATAGGATGTTATCATTTCAACAAATCATTTTTCATTTTGGTGGCCACAATTTGTTGTATGATATATCTCTTATTTTGTGGATTAAAGTTTTTTACATAAAGAAAAGAACCTAATGGGTTAGGTAATAAGTGCATATAGAATATCATTTGAATCAACCTAATCTATGTTTAAGTAGTAATTCAATCAAAGTTTTTGGAATAATATTTTTTCCACATTACACCGGTCATAGATTCAATTAAAATATTATTCATTTAAAAAATAAGTTATTTTAATTTTATACATTATTTATTCACAAGAAAAATTAATATAATATGTATTAATAAGTGTGAGTGAAAATAATATTTATTTATTTATTTATATGTTAGGAGAATAAAATTAATATTCATTCATATATTATGTTATTATAATATTTATTTCACTGAATGAATATAATTTTAGTGTTTAAGGTTTGATAATATTTATATAAGGATTTGGTTAGAGTCAATGATCTGATAAATATAATATAATATTGTTTAAAAATTTCATATTTTTTTGAAATGATATTAAAATAATACATTCCACCTAAAATAATAATTTTATTATTATTAACTTAATAGAGGGGACATAAGATTTTTTTAGATTAAAATTAAATTAAAGAAATAAAATGAAATTCTTTTAAATTTTGACCTATTTATAAAAATAAAATATTTTATTTGTTTGACATGATAATATTATTCCATATAATCCTCCTCTGAATACCTAAAGTGAGAATTAGATAGAATTATCCCACATCTCTCATGATTCTAGAGTGAGAATGTAATAGATTCCATCATACGATCAAGAGAGAATAATGTGAAGCATTTGACCCCCCAAGGGCTTAAGATATTAAGAATGGTGTTTGGAATTTTTTGGATAATGAGTGAATATATCAAGAGAATTCATATTTTGATTCTTGATGTGAAATGAAATTCAATAAGATCGATGATTAGGTTTGTGAAAAAAATAATAAGAGAAACTAAAATTGTAAAATAAAATAAACTAGATATTTATTTTATTAATATAATTAAAAATAAAATACATTTCATTATCCTATCAGTGGATTTTGAATAATTTAGATGAGTTTAGATGAAAAAATGATAAACAGACATCACATCCCTCCAATTTTACTATTACCATATCCATCATAATATGACACTATACCGATGAAGCGTGGACTAATGTTGAATTTTTCTCCCAAAAGATATCTATGAAACTTATCATGTCCCATTATGACATGCTTGAGTCACATAAAAAATTATCATGTTACCTATGGTTCCCACTGAATAACCAGATATTCTCTAGTAACATAATTGTTTTATATATAGAGGTTAGTCAGAAATTTTATGGGATACTTCTCATATATTAAAAGTTTTTCCTCCAAAATTTGAAATAAAATATGAAAACCCTAACACTACTCTAATACCACTTGTAATGGACCAACCTAATGTCATTATTCTACCTAAACCATTTTTTTCATATTCTTAAGAGAATTATATAATATCCAAGGGTTAGCAACAAGTGTTATGAGTCCTATATTATCATTGGTAAATGATTTACCTATATAGAATCTTTAAATATTTTAATTTTTTATTATAAAAAAAATCCAACATAACACATATTTATATAATATTCTTTGAAAATTTAAAACATTACATTTATAGTGTACAAGAGGAGATTTACATTAGTGATACCTTCTGTAATATCATGAAAAAACTTCTATATCAATATATTTGAAAAAATACAATCTATAAATAAATAATAACAACTTGAAAAGTAAAATATTACCCAAAAGACTAATATTAAACTAAAAAGAACATTCGATGAGGTAAAATAATTATCCAACTACATATTTCATATAATGTGATAACACCACATGATGACTAATCACACACAAGAAATATCAACACTAACTAGACCATAAGCTTCCAAAATAGAAAATATTATATATATTCACACGTAAAAGGCCAAAAATTAAGTTTTATATCCATTGAAGTGAACATACAGGGTGTGTGTCCAATGAATACAACATTTTAATCATAGTTAAATTATGTTCATATACATTTAATTCATTTGGGTAATAGTGAATAAAAATTATTCAATCCCTATGTGGTGATAAAAAACACATGTAAACATGTTTAATAGAGTGAAATTTATACTATAAATGTATTTTTTGGATCAAATTCAAGCTCAGAACTTTATCAAGGAAATTTAACCATATGTTCACATCATTAATATTTTTTATAGATTGAATCCTTTAAACTTGAGAGTTTTTTCACTTATATAATAATTATCCTTCTCCTCAAGAAAAAATAATGAATCCAATATAGTACGTTTTCATCAATAATAGTTCACACCATTAAAATGTTGTTTAGGAACCATCCCATACCTTTACACATTATTACAGAGAGTTCAATAAATTTTTATACATTTTTATGTTTGGATTGGAAGATATTTTTCACCCAAAACATTATTTAAGTAATTAAAATTCATCCTAGAAGAATTATTGTGTTATTTAAATTCAAATTTATACCAATTAAACATAGTCCTAAAAATATAATATAAATACCACTAGTCAATATTCCTCTCCAAACTAAACCAAAGTATTATTTATAGGATAATAAATTATCAAATTCATCCAAGGGACATAATTTGGTAAAGGGAAACCCTTCCCTCCTTTTATCACATAACCAAGATAGGTATTTTACTAATAATTCAAAACATGAAACTTGTAATTCGATGTTTTATTAATAAAATTAAACTATAAATGACACTATATTCAATTTAAATAAATCAAAGAGTAAACTAATTAGGTATACTAAAGGATATTTTTATAATTCAAATATAAATCAATGAAACTCATTATACCTCTATGTTTAACCAAAATTTCAACTAATTACAATTTATGCACAAACATATTAATATATAAATCCCACATAAAAAACCCAAGGAAAATTTAAAATCCTTATGATATTTACATAAAAAACTATTTAATTCAAAATTTATACAAAAATTCTATTGAAAAACCCATTTTATATTTCTAAAAATAGATTAATTAACATTATTAAAGTAGTGTAAATAATTTATTAAGCACATTCAATTTACAAATTTACATATGAAAGCATACAAGGGGTGAGAAAACCTATGAATAAAAGCATCAACAAGATTATTCTAACCTAGGAAACAAAAAGATACTCACAAAAAACATTAAATCAACACCTATAAATAGATGATGACAAGTTCCTAAAATAACGTAATGTGAAAAACTCATAATGAACTCCAACCACCATGAAAAAAACCTAATTTACATAACCTAAATTATCCATAATTTAAACCTAAATCAATGAAAATACCTATGGATGTCCAATAATAAAAAATCTACATCAAAATTGTGATCAACTCAGGGTAGCAGTTTTCTATGGATTTCTTTAGCTATGTTATATAAAATACACTTCATCTCGAATGGATTTAAACATGGTTTGGTAAAATCTAATCTCAATAATTAACCTTTATGGTTTAAATCCATAAAAAATAAAAGAATACATAGATAAGGAATGAAATACACTTACCTTAATTTGAAAAGAAAAATTTCCATGGAACATGTTAGATTGAAGAAGAGAATATGGTCAAAGAATGAGTATGAAAAATGAGTTCACTCTATAAATTTGGATAGTGTTTATGATAATTTATTAAATGACCATAATTGGGGTATAATATGGTTAAAAAATAAATAAAAAAGTACCCTCCCATTAAAAAAACTAGAATGGGGTCACAAGGCACTACATACTACTCCACTGTGTACCAAATAGTCCACTTGGGATTACCCTAATCTCTATAAATCTCACTAGGTACTTGGTGAGCCTCAACCATGTACTCAGTTCCATTTGAAATATTTTGTTTCACATAAATCCACATATTGACCTAGATTTAGCATATCATATTCCAACATGCCCTATAAACATATGAAAAAACCCACTCAATTTCATCCTCAAACATGAAATTCAAGTCGAAAACTAATAGAAAAAATTTCACTTAGGTTTTCATCATTGAATTTATGAATTAAAAATTCAAAATATTATATCAATAAAAATAACTAGTCACATGTCACTATATTTATGAATTATGACATGGGATATAAAATTATGAGATATGGGACATCCCAACACTATATTTCTATTTATTCTTCATCCCATAATATAATCATATATATTATCTAACTTATCATTTGATTAGGTGAATTATATAATTTAAACCATGTTTACTAAGTATTTAAATATTAAAAATTTAAGTGGTCACCAATTACAACATCTTTTACTTTTGATGAAACATGATATAGTTCATCACAAAATATTTTTTTGGTACATCTAATTTTAGTCTTATTTATATTTTAGATGAAGTATATTCATGGATATGTAGTCCTCATATAGGTTGGGATCATAAAATCATTTTTTATCAATTTGAATTCATCAATTCTCATCTTTCTGATATAAATAAGGGCAGTAGTAGTGGTGGTCCCCACTTCCTCAACGGTGGACTTTCCTCCAATTATTTTTTCAATGTATGGTCATACTCTCCCTCCAATATCATATAAGTTAAATCACTCCATCTCCACATAAACCTTGTTTATTTATGTTATTTCCTTTTATATTACCCCTAGGATGTTTATCTTCCCTAAATCTTCTTCTTCCATTAATGGATTCCCTTCTTTATCTCTGATGGTGGAAGTGTTCAATTATATAATGAGTTATAACAATAATATTATAATCCTTAAATGAAAAATTGATTTTCCACCTTTAGAAACTTTTGGGGGCAATGTTAACTCATATTGGGTTCCAAGTTACTATATAGTCATTTATTTGAAAAACTATTGGCATTTTAACATTCACCTTTTACCAGATAATGATTAGATCCACTTTTGGATGCCTCATGTATATGACCATAGTATATATTTACTTTTACAATACATGGTGAGTAATATAATGTAAGGATTTGAAATTTAGATTTCTATGGATTCTTCTTCTAGGTTTTCTTCAAATTTTTCAAAATCCATCAATTTTGAAGTTTATTGGGGATACTATGAGGGTCTAAAATTCCCTATATTTAAAACATGAAATATTTTTTTTTCAGTTTTTTCATAGAAATTTATTTATTAAAGACTCCACACCCTCATTTTTATTAATTTTATTATTGTGTGGAACCCTTATATTTAGTGACCCATGTTTTTCCTAAATAACACTTAACTCAATTTTGAGTCTTGGGGTCTCAAGACTTCACTAGGGGTAAAATGGTATATTTACCATATAAAAAACATTAGAAAAATTAAGCGATGGTATCATTGATTCTGAGATGTGGTGTTACACCTTGGGCTGAGAAAACATGAAATTTGTCATGCGGTGAAGCCTTGATAAAAATATAGTGAGTATAAAAATATTAATTTTAGTTGTGCACATGAATTCAGGGAAATTATACTTTTCTTTAAAATTTAATCCTCATATGAAAAATATAATCCCATAGTTGCATTTGGAATTTGGACCTTATCCTAGAGGTGGTGTAACTTTCATTCGCATTGGGCCCTAGGGATTACTTTTCAATGGAAGATAAGATTGATATGTTAATAGAAGGAAAATTTATGTTAAATAGTTAATAAATTATTACGGTATTTAATACTATGAACTTGTTTTATCACATATTTAATATCATATTCTCTAAACTTAAGGGGAGAAACATAAAACCTAGTATTTGAGAGTGATAGTGAGGGAGAGAGATTAGATTAATTGGGAAATCCTCAAAATTAAGAACAAGGTTCTTCAATGAAAACACCATCAAATATTAATTTGTTCATGATATTCATCAATGAGTGATCTAAACCCACATATGGAATTTTTTTATTCCATTTATTCCTCACAGATTGTTATCCTACTATGATCAAATATTCGAATATTTTTTTGTGGTGATTCAAATATGAGTCTAAAATTTTAGTTCGAATAATTGTCAACTATTGATTATGGAAAGTTAATTGTGGTTTAATATTATCAATTTAAGTATTTGTTGAGTTTTTTCCATTGAATATGCATTATCAAAATTGGTTCATGTTATATTTATCAAATATTTTTATAAATAATATTACTACTCTCTTATATCAATTTCGTTATAGATTTCATAATTTTTCCTATTTTTGTGGAGCGATGCAAATTTTTCAAAGGAAATCATATTAATCATTATATTTTTTTGGAAAAATAATATTTTTTATGGTTACTAATATTCCCATCACATTTATCCACATTCCACAACTCTTACAATAGATCCCCCAAGTAGAAGAAAATTAAAAATAGGGAAAGTTTCAGGGTAAAATTTGTATACTGTTGCGAGTGAGATCGGGGAAGGCCTTAATTGTGTATATTAATGAGAATTCATTATCAATGGTGATGTTTTTATATATATAGGATAGTATAGGCCAGTATATTCTTAGGATACTCCAATATCATTCCCAGAAGCAAGGGATTGCAACACTAGTTATAGGTACGATAGATGAAGGAGAAACACTGGGAGGAGGGTGGAGCATAACTTTCCCACCACAAATATGGTTGGAATAGATATGGAGACGTTATGGTAGAGGTGTCTACAGGGAATCATGAATGACATGAGTTATAGCAGTGGATGGATATAACCCCTCACATCTAGCTGCGAAACCCCTCTATATTGGAGGGAGATCAACCCACCATGTGGCGGGTCGTGGGTTCCTAGGCCCGACACCCCCATGGGACTAGGGGCATGGGCCACCCAAGTGTGGTTCTAAGGAAACGTGTCATAATTAATGCTAAAAAAGGAAACTATATAGAGTAGGATGGGTCCTAATTTACCCATCCTAAGAGGTCCTATGATGAAAGACACATAATTCTCATTGAATCCATGCACCAGTATACTTTTCCACACATGGGGCATGAAACACCATGTTGGGAATACAAAAACCTAATAACATGCCACCTGGGATTACCATGGACTGAAATGTGTTATAATCTATCCTTAATGTGGTGTTTTTCATATATTCTTCATTAGGATTCCGATTTAGACAAATAAATAGATTAACATGAGTATTTTTCTATATAGATATCATTTTTTTCTATTTATAAATTCAAATCCATTTGTGAGGGGAGATATTTATATTTATAACTTAGTACTATAGGGATAACATTGGGGTTTAAACATAATGATTTTGGTGTTCTTATCTTATTGGTAAGTTTCGGTATTCACCCCATTTACCTAGAATATAGAATCTTGTATCTACGACTTAGTTTACAAATAAGGTTAGTTATTTCCACACATACCCAGGTGGAAGGAACCACTATATCATCCTAAATATATGGTAAGGTATTACCCCCATTTACTCAGGGAATAATATCCTCTATATTTGGGTCTTTTTACAGATAGGGTTTGGTATTCGCTCTATATACCCAAGGATTTGGATCCTTCTAATCCTAATGGTAGGGGCGACTATTCCCCCCATTTGTCCTGGGTATTGGATAATCTATGTATGTGTCATAATACATTGACTGATGTGTCATTATATAAGGTGTTAATTTTCCTCTCTGATTTAATCGAAGTATTATGGGTTTTTTATACTTAGAATACTATAATAGTAAAGGTAAGTATTCTCTTTATTGATATTTATTATTAGACAAAGTTGGATTTTTACCAATGGATTACTAGACCAATGACATGAATATGATGGATAATATGGTATAATACATCCTTGAAACATGTGTATTCTTCAATGATAATAGATTACCAATTTTTTATGGTTATCAGTGGTGATGAGTGTGTTTTAAACGGTGTGTGGATAAATAATTTTGGAATTTTGACTCCCTAGTTACTCTTGTGTTTCCATTAAGATGTGACATATAACTGGTTATTGACATCCAAGTTTGTGGACAATTAGGTATTCCTAGATCCCATGTGCTAATATTTTATGACTCAAGAGGATTAAATCATAGATTATGGGCACATTCCTTGTATCCTTAAGGCTTCTATTTGTAGAGAAAATAGAGATCATACATTCTGGTCATTCTTTAAATTAATCTCTCATACAAGGGTTTTTTAGCATATGGATGGATTCTATTAATATTTTGTGGTTTTTGGGTGACCTACTGAGCATTTTTATACACACACATACTGCAGCACCCCAATACTTGACCATATTTACCTTTAGATTTTGTTGATAGCTTTATAATACACATAACACCCGATTTAAACAAAACACTACTTAATCACATTTTTCACAATGAAGAAAATAATAACAATTTTATTGAGTTTATATAGTAAATTTCTATATTATATATCCAATAAAATATTTTGACACTCATATAATACATTTGATAGGCATAAGATAAAAACGAACCCAATAAAACACATAAAATACTATATTTTTTTTATTTATGTAGTTTTGTCACCTTTTGATGGAGAACCCTATTTAAATCCAATTTTGGACCCTTTTATAAATTTTATATGTAAAAATAAACTTAAAATTTGGAATATAAACATAAAAATTTTCTTAGGTTTATTTTTTTGTATTTTTCCGCAATGTTTCACTTTTTAGTAAATAATGAAAAATATTGAAATTTAATCAAAAATTCTTTTTTAATTTAATTTTTTTATAAGGTTAAATTATAATTTTAATAAGTTTTAAAGTTTAATTAGATTATATTTTTTATCAATTAATCCAATTTAAGTAATTTTAATCAATTTAAATTTGAAATTGACTATAAAAACATAGAAAACTTCAGGATGTTTTTACTTTAAAAACCCGCATTGTCGTCCCTCCTCTAGGATTAATTTTAATTTAATTTATTCCACTTCTATGATTAGAATTTCGAAAAATAGATTCCATATTTTTAATCATCATTATTTACAATTTCTAATAATAATAACCTTTTTTTACCAAAAATATTAGTGAAATTGACTAAAATTAATTATATTTATTAAGGTAAAATTAAGCTTAATAAATGATTAAACCTTTAACTTAAGGGACCAAATGACCTAGCCACTTTTACAAAACCTATTTTCTTGAAATATCTTTTCCATAAACCTTCCATTATTTAGTTTTTTTGTTTTTTGTACTTTTTAAGGTAATAACATGTGCACACCTAACTTGTTTCCAAGAATTCTACACGAGTCATTTTCCTTCCCTATAAAAGGTAACCACCTCTCCTGCTTCTTCACACCACTAAAAACACTTAGTTTAAGACAATATCTGACCAAATAGACTCCCAAAATCCATTACATTGACCTTGAAGCCTCCCTTTGGTCATAAATCTTCTAAAGGAAGCCTTTTGGTATGGACCAAAAGAAATTACCCAATTAAGAGGTAACGTCTTCTCTTGATCTTTTTAGTTTCATTTCCATTATACAATACCTATAATATTATTATTATACTTTTACATAACAAAAATATTATCCTAAATTTATTAGGATTATGTTATATTAATATTTAAACCTACACTGACACACACCTCCATCTAATGGATAACGAACATGCTGTTTCTGTGTACGGGGAACTACTACCTCACGAAACAATGATTGTTTATTTTTTCCTTACCACCTATCATGGTAGAAATTATGATGGAAAATATATTTATATTTATAATTTCTTTATGCTTATTTAATTTTTATTTAGAACATACCCTTATTCTTTCCATCATGTGTAAATATGATAATTTTGTTTGAGGAAGTGTGGACTACTGCCCCCTCAAAGTGATATGACTTGTTCATGCCATACATGGAACATATAAAGGATGATTTTAATAAAAATATATAACACATATAACATATATATGATAATATAATTATAATCTACCAAATTATTATTTATTTTCCATTCTTTTAATACAACAATGAAATAAAAGTAGCATTCATGCATACATACAACCAACCGTCTCCATGAATGATGCACTTCATTTCTAATATCAAAATATTATGGACTAAAATAAATACAAATGTAAAAAATATATAATATAATTTAGTCATGGTTTACATTATTGAGATGATTAAATCATGATATAATTAACAGGAAAAAAAATCACATGTCAAAACATACTTGAGAAAACTAGGTAATTAACACCCGAAATAGTTAAAATATTGAAAGAGTGTTAACAAACGGGTAATAAAATATTATAAGAAGTTAATATATGGTATTATAAACATTAGTTTGGTTCTGGTATTAGTTAGTAACATATTTTAAACCACTATATAGAAGTATAAATACCACACAACAAAAATGAAGGATAAGGTAAGAGAATTTCATCTCAATTTACATTCCATTGAGACTTATTTTTATTACGCACAAATTAAATTTTATTTGGTGTATATAATTCCATTTGATATGATATATCATGAATATAATAATTCTCAAGATATTATAATTTTCATTTAATTCACCAATAATTATTATTTAAATGTTTCAATGTGGTATGGGACACAATGGAATGTTTAAATATTATTTTTCCTTAAGGATATCTTAATTTCAAACAACCCTTATTATTACTTATCTCCCTCCAAGGTATTATTGATAAATCCATATTCTTTATGAAATATGAATATTTTATAAGGAAAATTGTTTATTTGATATATTATGATTGCTTTGGACAAGCAATACACGAGTTGGGGACTATTTAAGGCAAGCCCTACAGATCAGGGACCAATTAATGCAAGCCCCTCAGTGCATCAATAGTCTCTTGAGGTGAATTAGTTGGCTAGATAATTTAAACTGTCTCTTGATGGTAAATGTATCATGTTCCTAGGAAACATGACATCCAAAAAATAATAATTACCTTTACTGAGAATTCATTTATTATTTATCCATGAGATTTTCTATCGATATATCTATAGATGCATTTCATTTTTAGTTCATTTAATTAAAGGTATGTATTTTCATTTTCATACCTTTTAACAATGATATTGCCTTATCTAATTATTTTAATGGCATGTGTTATCATTTATTTACCTTTCCAGGTTAATTTATTCCTATTGATTCATTATTACTTCCACATTAGTTTCCCTTACCGAGCATTTGATCTCACCTTTATTATGTTTATTTCCCCAGGTTATGAAGAAGAAATATTTGAATAATCATTCAAGGAAGCAGTTTATTTTATTTTTTATGTATCATGTTTTTATTTCATTTTTCCCAATGTATTATGGGTATCATGTTTGTAATCTTGATTTCTAATACTGCTAAACTAAATGGTCCTTTGAGATTTGTTTCTTTGTAATAATTCCAATGTAATAAAATAATGCACCAGCTCTCAGATTCTAGGGTTGGGGTGTTATAGTTGGTGTTAGAGGAAGTTTAGAAACAAACATGGAAACTAGATTTATAAAACTTATATTAGATAACATAACCCTAAGATGGAATTTGAGGATAAGTATAGAATAACATCCTAGAATTTTGGTAAGGTAATATTTATGTTGGTATTCCTAGAAATACATACTTGTCTGGATACTACAAGTGGATGTGGTTCTGTAAAAGATGTACCTAGAGTAATAACTCTGACAAGGTGTTCTGGACCTGACTTGGGGTAACCTGGTACATGACAACATGCCTTACTGCACACCTAGTTTGACACTCCCAGGAGAAATTCTTAGGATAATTCACATTTTATTTACCTACCATCATGAAATATTTAAAAGTAAGGATTTCCCCAAGGTAACCAAAGTATATGATTTAGGGATCTACGATGCATAAATTTATGTCATGTGCTATACCATGTTTAAAGTTATAGAAAGTTCATAATTTTATGAGCGAATATAGTAAATGTAATTGTCTTGAAATGGATCTTAGAAGGAAGAAGTGTGTCAACACTCATGGAAAATATAGAGATTACCCTCCTGAGGAAATAAATACAGATGGTATTAAAATAGAGTAAATCATGGCGATACTAGGGAAACTTAATCAGGTTATGAAAAATAACCTTTCTCAAATGGAGAAACCTATTACATGGAGAGAATAACCTATTTTGGATCACTTTATGCCATTGAATCACCCATCATTTAATGGGAATACAAATCTAATTATAGTCGAGTAATTGATTAAGTCTCCTTAAAAGATATTTACATCCTTGGAATACAATGAAATAGAAAAGGTTATAATTTTAGTCTTTTGACTCCAAGGAGATGTTGATAAGTAGTGGTCTATAATACAAAATAAAAGGTATGAATAAAAAATTGAACTTATGGAGTAGATAACTTTTAATGATATTTTCATCAATAAATACTTCCCTTGTGATCAACAAATTGAGATGAAGAGAAAGTTCCATAGATTAGAACATAGAGAAGAAGGAAGTGTTATAGATTATAAATCTACCTTTAAAAGTTTATCTAGGTATTCTATGGATTATATTCACAATAATGAGTGCAATATTTCCTACTTTTTTGAATGTCTTAAGCCAAATCTCTAAAGGGAACTGGTTTCTCAGACTTTTTCATCACATGAAGAAATAATTTTATGTGCCATCAGTATGGAGAATGAATTCTCAAGATCATATATATTCAAAGGAATCCAAGAGAATAATAGGTCTTCTAAACATCATGAGAAATATAATATGTCAAATAAGAATAAGGGAATAAATCAATTCCCTTATAGTGAGAACTGTGGAAAAAATTACTCTGGGAAATGCTTGAAAGGACTGGGAGGTTTTTTAAGTGTAGAGAAAATGGTCATCATATTAAAGGCTGAAAAGAGAAGAAGGAAAAAATTGATATTTAGTGTTTCACCTATAGGGATATGGAGAACTAATCAAATGAATTCCCCAAGTGTCAAGATAATTTACCACAAAAGAGGACAATGAGAAATGGAAAAGTTTATGCAATCACTACAAAATAGGTTTAAGTGCCAAATAACATGGTGGAAGGTACACTAATACTATATTCAAATTTATCCAATACATTATTTGATTCTGGATCATCATAATATTTTATATTTACCCAATTTACCAAGAAAATTATACATTTCCCTTTTGATCTAATAAGAGAGTTGTCGATCAAAACTCCTTAGGGAAGCATCATTGCAACAAAGATGTTTCAGGAAGTCCCCATTATCAAACATAAACATACTTTATTTGTTTACCTTGTTATCATACCTATGTTTGACTTTGATATTATCCTTGATATGGAATGGCTCTCAAATTATGATCCAAAATATTTATTACAAGAGAAAGGAAGTTATGATTTTTGAGTAAAATGTTGAATCCCTCATCTTTAGAGCATAAGATTCCTCACCTAATTATTATTTAGATCCTCCCTCAATATCTCTAATGAATGACATTATTGGGGAATAAGAGAAAACAATGTCTAGTGAAGAAGAAGGTAATCTTCAAATTGAAGATGTACCAATTGTGTAGGATTAAATTGATGTATTTATGAAGGATTTACCTAAACATCCCCTAGAACATGAGGTTAAATTATTAATTGATCTAATCCCTGATGTAGGTCCAATATTAAAGACTCCATATAGAATAGAAACTATATAATTGGTAGAGTTTAAGAAAAAACTATAGGATTTGGGTAATAAGGGATTTATTCACCCCCAGTGTTTCACCTTGGGGAGCCCCTATTCTCTTTGTCAAGAAGAATGATGGATCTATGATCTTGTTTATTGATTATAGGTAAATCAATGGCATTACAATAAACAAAAAGTATCCTCTACCTCACATTGATGACTTGTTTGATCAACTTCACAGAGCCCAATATTTTTCAAAGATTGATCTTCGTTATGGGTATCACCAATTGTGAGTGAAGAAGGAAGACATCCCGAACACAACTTTTCAGATGAAATATGGACATTAAAAGTTTAAAATGATTACATTTGGGATGAATAATGCACCCTCTTTTTTTATAGACTTAATTAATAGAGTGTTCAAGGAATATCTTAACGATTTTGTTGTAGTATTCATTGATGATATTTTGTTTTATTCTAAAACCTATGAGGTCCGTGATAATCACTTGCGGATCATCCTTAAAAATATTATAAGGGAAGAGTTATATGTGAAATTCAGTAAATGAGATTTATTTCTTCAAGAATTATATTTTCTTTGTCATATTTTCTTCAAGGATGGGATATCAGTCGATCCTTCAAAGACAAATGTAGTCAGAGAATAGCCTAAGCCAAAAAACATAACCGAGGTATGTAGTTTCATTGGTTTGGAAAGCTACTATCGATGATTTGTTCAGAATTTTGCCTGATGGGATAACCCCTTAACCAATCTTACAAGAAAATGGGTTAAGTTTTTATGGATGAAGGAATGTGAAGAATGCTTTGATGAGATAAATATAATATTATTCAATGCTTCAATTTTGAATCTACCATCTGGGAGTTATAGGTTTGTTATATATAGTGATACATCAAAGAAAGAATTTGGTTGTTCCCTTATGAAAAATAATAAAGTTATTGAATATGAATCAATGAAATTAAATACTCATGAAAAAAACCATCTAACCCATGATATGGAGTTAGTATCCATAATCTTAACCTTGAAAATATGGTGACATTATCTCTATGGAGAAAGATGTGAGATATACACAGAACATAAAAACTTAAAATACATATTCTCACAGAAAGAGATCAACACGAGACAAAGGTGATGGATCAATATACTAAAGTATTATGATTTATAAATACACTACCACCCAGGGAAAGAAAATAAGGTAGAATATGTGTTGAGTAGGAAAGATCATGGAGTTATAACCCAAATGAGGATTGAGAAGGACCCTATGTTCTTGGATATAGTGAAGATGGATATGGGAATTTCTAAGGAAGGGGAGACATAAATCATTTATCTAATGATTGGAAAACCATATTTATTAAAGAGGATAAATAATTATCAATCTAATGATGAGGACTTTCAGAAGAAAATTAAAGGTGTTAACGATGTAAAATTATCAAACTTTGTTTGTGAAGATGGTGTTCTAAAATTAAGAAAGAGGCTATGTGTTCCATATATACCAGAGATAAAAATGGAATTGTTGTATTATGCTCATAACTCAAATTCCTCTATACACTATAGGAGAAAAAATATGTATAGGGACTTGAAGGAACACTTTTTGTGGGATAACATAAATCATGAAATTGCGGATTATGTATCCTGATGTTTGCTTTGTCAAGAAGTGAAAGTTGTAAGGAAATATCCTAAAGGAGTTATTAAACCTCTTCCTATCCCTGTGTGGAAATGGTATGAAATTACTATGTAATTTTTCATAGGAATACCAAATAATCCTAGAAGGAATGACATAATATGGGTTATTTTTGATCGCCAAACCAAATATGCACATTTCCTTGAAATAAGAGAAGATATTACTCTTGAGGGAATCATAAGTCTCTACATTAATGAAGTTGTAAGACTTTATGGTGCACCTCTATCAATTGTATCCAATTGAGACCACCAGTTTACAACAAAATTATGGCAGAGTCTTCAGAAGGCTCTCGACACTGAGCTTCATTTGAGCACTGCTTACCATCCCCAAACTGATGGATAGTCTAAAAGAATAATTCAAACAATGGAAGACATGTTGAGACCATGTTCACTTGAATTCCAAGGTATGTGGGATTAATAATTACATTTGGTGGATTTATCCTATAATAACTCTTTCCAATAAAGTATTAAAATGACACCATATGATGAATTATAAGGCAAGATATGTCATACTCCAAATTTTTGGGATGAAGTTGGTGATAGGAAACTCATAGGCCTAGAACTTGTTGGAGAGACAACAACTAAGGTAAGGGTGATTCAATCTCATATTAAATCAGCTCAAAGTAAGAAAAATAGTTATGGTGATAGTCAGAGGAAGGATTGAGAATTCCAATTAGGAGATCATGTTTTCCTGAAGGTATCTCCATGGAAGGGTGTTATTAGATTTGGTAAGAAAGGGAAACTGAGTCTCAGGTATATCATATCCTTTGAAATTCTTGAACTATTTGGAATTTTTGCTTATCATTTAGCATTATTTCCAAATCTCTCAAAGGTACACGATGTGTTCCATATATCCCTATTAAGGAAGTACATGATAGACCCAATGTATGTTCTCACCACTGATGAAATTGAGTTAGAACCTAACCTTTCATATTGTGAAGAACCCATCCAGATTCTTGATACTAAAGTGTAAGTATGGAGGAATTAGATGACTCGTCTGGTAAATACACTCTGGAGAAATCAAAAAATGGAAGAAGCTACTTGGGAATAAGAGGATTATATGAATAAGAACTACCCACATATTTTTGAAGGTAATACCCTAAAATATTTAGGACGAATTTTTTTTATCAGGGAAGAATTTATCACTCCAATACTTTATTATATTTTCCTTTAGATTTGTTTGATAACTTTACAAAACACATAACACCCGATTTAAACAGAACACTACTTAATCAAAATTTTCAAAATTAAAAAAATTATAAAACTTTTAGAGATTTTATATAGTAAATTTATATATTATATATCCAATTAAATATTTTTACACTCATATAATATATTTTATAGGCATAAGATAAAAACAAACCCAATAAAATACATAAAATACTATATTTTTTATACATGTAGTTTTGTCACCTTTTGATGGAGAACCCTATTTAAATACAATTTTGGAAAATTTTATAAATTTTATATGTAAAAATAAACTTAAAATTTGGAATATAGACATAAAAATTGGATTAGAGGGATGTTTTGGTATTTTTCCACAAAGTTTCATTTTTTAGTGAATAATAAAAAATACTAAAATCTAATCCAAAACTGTTTTTAATATAATTTATTTATAAGGTTAAATTATAATTTTAATTGTTTTTAAAGTTTAATTAGATTTTATTTTTATCAATTAATCCAATTTATGTCATTTTAATCAATTTCAATTTTAAATTGACTATAAAAACATAGCAAACTTTATGATGTTTTTACTTTAAAAACCCGCATTGTCTTCCCGCCTGCGGGATTAATTTTAATTTAATTCCTAACAATATTGTGATTGGAATTTGGACAAATGGTTTCCATATTTGGAATAAGAATAATTTATAATTTCTAATAAAACCATCTTTGTTTTTGACAAAAAATATTAGTGAAAGTGATTAAAATTAATTACAATTATTAAGGTAAAATTAAGCTTAATAAAGGAGTAAAACTTTAAATTAAGGACCAAAATGAACTAGAAACTTGTAAAAAACCTATTGGATATAAATTTATTGGCCAAAAACCTTACATTCTTGAGTTTTTTTGGTTTTTTATGACTTTTTTTTATTTAAGAACATGTGCACACCTAACTGGTTTCCAAAAATTCTAAGTGAGTCCTTTTCCTTCCCTATAAAAGGCCACCACCTCTCCCACTTCTTCACACCACTCAAAAAATTTAGGTTTGGAAAATATCTACCCAAATAGCCTCCTAAAATCCCTCACATTGACCTTAAATACTTCCTTTGTGAATAAATCCTCCCAAGTAATCCTTTTGGTATAAACCAAAAGAAGTTACCCGATTAAGAGGTAACATCTTCTCTCAAGCTTTTTAGTTTCATTTCCATTATCCACTCCCTATACTATTATTATTCTATTCTTACATAACAAAAAAATTATCCTCAATATATCATTATGTTTTTATGTTAATATTTATACCTAAACTTACATACACCTTCATATAATGAATAACGAACATACTGTTTCTGTGTACGGTGAAGTACTGCCTCACGAAACGATGATTGTTCATTTTTCCCTTACCATCTCTCATAGTGACCATTATGATGAAAAATATATTTATATATGTTATATATTATATTTATAATTTAATTATTCTTATTTAATTTTTATTTAGAACATACCTTTATGATTTCCATAAGGTGTAAATATGATAATTTCGTTTGAGGAAGTGTGGACTACCGCCCCCTCAAAGCGATATGACTCGTTCATGCCATACATGGAATGTATAAAGGATGGTTTTAATAAACCTATATAACATATATATGATAATATAATTATAATATACATATGTATCATTTATTTTTCATTCTTTTAATATATAAATGAAATGAAAGTAGTGTTCATGCATACGTATGACCTACAGTCTCCATGAATGGTGCACTCCATTTATAATATCCAAATATTATGGAATATTATAAATAAATATGTACTAAATATATAGGATAATTTAGTAATGGTTTACATTATTTATATGATTAAATCATGATTTAATTAATAAGAACAACAAATCACAAGTCAAAACATACTTGAGAAAACTAGGCAATTAACACCCGAAATAGTTAAAATAATGAAAGAGTTTTAAAAAATGAGTAATAAAATATTATAAGAAGTTAATATATGGTGTTATAAACATGAGTTTGGTTCTATAATTATTTATTAACATATTTTAAGCCACTATATAGGAGGATAAATACCACACAACAAAAAGGAAGGATAAGGTAAGGGAGCTTCATCCCAATTTACATTTCATTGAGGATTATTTTTGTTATGCACCAATTCACTTTTATTTGGTGTATATACTTAAATTTGATATGACATATCAGGAATATACTCATTATCAGGATATTATAAGTTTCATTTAATTCATGAGGAATTATGATTTTAATGTTTCAATGTGGTATGAGACACATTGAAATGTTTAAATATTATTTTTCATCAAGGATATATCAATTTCAAACAAAACTTGTTGTTACTTACCCACCTATAAGCTATTATTGATAAATACATATTATTTATTAAATATGAATATTTTATAATGAAAATTATTTATTTGATATATGTGGAATACTTTGGACATGAAATATAGAGGTTGGAGATCATTTAAGGAAAGTCCTACAGGTTGGGGACCGGTCAATGTAAGCCCCAAGATGCATAGATAGTCTCTTGAGGTGAATAAGTTGTCCAAATAGTTTAAACTATCACTTGATGGTGAAGGTATCATGTTCCTGGGAAACATGACAACCGAAAAATAAGTATTTCTTTTACTGAGAATTCAATTATTATTTATCCATGAGATTTTGTGTTGACATATCTATGGATGCATTTCATTTTCAATTCATTTAATTAAAGGATTTTTTTTCACTTTCTTACCTTTCCACATTGATATTGCCTTATCTAGTTATTTTAATGGCATGTGTTATCACTTATTTACCTTGAAATGTTAATTTATTCCTACTAATTCATTATTTCTTCTATTTTACTTGATATTAATGAGCATTTTAGCTCACCCTTATTATGTTTCTTTCCCCAGGTTATGAAGAATAAATATTTCAATAAGCATTCAAGAATGAAGTTTATTTTATTTTTATGTATCATGTTTGTATTTCATATTTTCCAATGTATTATGGGTATCATGTATGTAACCTGGCTTTCCAATACTACTAAAATAAATAGTCCTTCGAGATTTGTTTCCTTATAATAATTCCAATGTAATAAAATATAACACCAACTTGGGGTTGGGGAGTTACACATATATGGGGATTGTTAACACACATGTTGGTATTTATAGACAATGCACAATTTTGGATATGTTCTTTATAGATATGGATCTAGTATGGCTTGTTCAGAGCTGGTTCCTAGTGATTCTTGGTCATACATGATTGATCATGGTGGTTTTTAATGGTGGTCGTGACCATTGTAGCTAGAGATTATTCTTATAGTTTATGCATTATAGATGAACCTTTTAATAAATATTCAGAGGCTTGATAGATTTTTAGTTCCATTTTATTTCATTATGTGGAATTATATGAATATATCTACATCTCATGCATTTGTTTTATAGATTTTATATTTGTCTTGTATATATAATACTGGTGTTTTTTTTGTTATTTTATGCATTGAAGATACAATATGTCTTGGATACAGGTGTTTGTGTCTAGTTTTTATTGGATATTTCCTCCTATAATATCTATTATGCCTACTTAGTGCTAGTCACTAACCCCTAAACTATTAAAAGAAGGATTGGGGTGGTACTCTTAGCTTACATCCAACCTAGGAGGGGCCTCAGTGGGTTACTTCATGTCAGAGTTGTATCAAAGAAGGTTTATCCTAAGGAAGGAGATTAGAGTTAGTGGTTATGTGGTGGATTGTTTGGTAATGTTAGTGAAATTAAATTAAGGTGGTCTTGACTTTTGTTATTAGACTAGGGATACCAGGGTAGGTTTAATGATTGACATATCCTTTCACAATTAATTTGACAACTAGTTATTCAAAAAAAATCTCAAAGACATAATATTTGGGTATAATTATGTTGGTGTATACATCATATAGCGTTTAGTTATGACCGTTCAAAATTATCCCGTGTAATATCATCAAGAAAACACTACTACAAATTAGGCCTTTAACAGCAATAGTAAAAGAGAATTATCAATTATATAGAAGCACTGATAATGTAAGTGATTTTAAAGGAGCACTCGTAAAAAGAGCTAATAAAGGCCCCCTTTAACAACACTAAAAAAAGAACTGATAAAGGGGGTCTTTATCAACACGTTTTTATCATTGATAAATGAGGCCTTTATCAGTGCTTTTTTCATGCCCCTCCCCATTTATCAACACCTACCCCTTATCAACACTTCCCCCACCCCTTTATCAACACTTCAAATAATCCCACCCCCCAGCGCATGCACCTTCCTCTAGCGAGTTTCGAACCTGAGACCTACAACTTATACACCAACACTTTTTACACTCCCCTATACTATTTTGTTTTACATTTTATGATATATCTATATATTTATGTATATTTCATTATATTTTTTATCCATATATTTATATATATGTTTATATATATATATATATATGTTTATATATATATATATTTAAATACATATATATTTATATATATTTTTTAAATTGGATATTATTTTTTGTTTAGATAAGGTTTATATATTAAGAAATATATTTTATCTGTAAATATTTTTAATTATTTATTTATAAAATTAAAATTTTATGCATGAATATATATAAAAAATATTGTTATTTATTTGATTATAAATAACAGTACATTATGAAAAATAATAAAATTTCAAATCCATAATATCAATATAAATGTAATCCTTGGGAATAAATTCATTCCCCACTAGAAAATAAAAAAAATACTCCCATAAACAAGGCCATGTTGGTTAGTAAATGAAGAAGTATTTAGAAGCCACAAATTTAGCAGTGAGTTCACCCATGGGGGACCCCTACTTTGAGTGCTACTCAACAAATGGTTAGTACCGATACAAAAAAATTACCAAAACCCTATTTCTTATAAATAAAATCCATGATATTGACAAAATATATTGTTGCTTAGTAGTAAATTAAATCATACTGATAAGAACACAAGGCCATGTAATAACCCTAATAGTACCAATGTCATGTAAATTTGGAAGTAATAAACCTTCATACCATGGAAAATAATAATTTAACAATTCATTATGGACTCATAAGGAAAAAATCTAAATGGACATAGATGAAAATATCAAACCAAAAATATTTATGCTCTCACAGAGCAAAGAAAAATGTATTTAATGAGTTTTGTAAGAGTGATCCCATTGTAAGTTCATAATGAAAGAAACTAAAACAAAATGTTGTCAATGGGGTTCCTGGGATATGAGAATCAACTTAATTATCTTCATATTAATCAATTTTTATATTTTTGAATTGAAAAAAATACCTGAATATAGAGGATCCATATTTTTCTAGATTTTATCAATGGTAAATGAATGGTATGGACACTAAACCACAAAAGTGTGTGAAATGTGGGCAAAAAATCCCAATAAACATTATGAGGTTAAAAAATGACACAAAATTAAATTAGATATCAATATTTTCCATCACCTCCTACAGAGTTCCATACCAGACCATAAGAAAATTATTCATATCTAATGAAAAATCACAAAATTAGACTAGAATCTTGCAACCCAACCAAATCTTGGAAAAATTGATACCATTAAATCCAAAAAAATCATTAAAAAATCCAGTAAAATGATTTCTGAATTCTATAAACTATAAAATAATCCAAAAAAATAAAAATTGGTGTACTAGAAATATATATCATGGAAAGAAAAAAATAAGAATTATTACGAAAATAACCATTAAGTGATATAGCCAAACAAACAATGAAGACAACACTTATAAAAAGATTAAAAAAAATATTATAAGTTATTTATAAAACACCAGGAAGCTTTAAATTTTAAATCAAACCCTTCAATATTAGTTAATCAAAAAAATAAAAACCTTAGAAGGGGAGATTATAATAATGTTTAGATATAAATTTCATTAGTATCATTGGAAACAACTTCATCAATCATTCAAAAATTATTTATGATGATAATTGTTTGAAACTACACTCAAAAAATGAATTTTGTGAATCATATTTATTTTCTCCTATGTAAATAGTAGTAACCATAGTTATTTATGGTGCACAAAAGTGACAAGGTCCCCCGACACAAAAGCGCATGATGCGGTGCATAACGCTTGATGATATTAACTTACAACGCACAAAAGATATGTATAGATATATCAATACTAAAAAATAATAAAGTATACAACATATACATAAATATAAAAGATTTTTGTCAATAATTCATATTTCATACATCAAAAAACAAATGAAGTTAATAATGACACACATAAAGTATGAATGAAAACAAAGATTAAAATGTACAACATTTAAGAAGTGGGGGTTCTCTCATTATCACTCTCAAAATCAATAGGTGATACTTCATCATTACCATATGATTCTTCCACACAAGGCATCTCTTTAATATCTTCTTATTCACTTGTTTCATTCTCAATCACTTCCTCTTTATCCTCTTCTTCTTGCTCTTGAATAGTATCCATAGATATATTTTGTAAATACCAGGTGTGAGAACTCGATGATCTAGTAGTATGGGTCAATTATTCTACATCTAAAGACAAATCCACATCAGCCCAAGTCAAATCATAATCATAAAAAACAAAGTCATCAACTGAATCACACTCCTCTACCATGACACCAAACAAGCACTCATTTCAGTCATCAATTTACTTCAAAGAGATAGGGTCAATGGAGTATCGTTCATTGAATCTATGCATGAAGGTTCTATTATAATTGGTAAAAACCAAGTCATTCAATTTTTCTTGAGAAATCCCTCTCCTTTTTGTGTGAAGATTTTCAAAAACACTCGAATTTCTTTCAAAACCTGAAGCACTACATGTAATGACAAACACTTTTATCAAAAAATGTATCGAGTGTAAATTCGATGCAAGATTAGTTAACCACCAATCAGCACGTGCCCTCAATTTACTATTTCTTATTTCCAAATCAGTTCCAAGAGTGCCCAATGTCTCTATATTTTGTTAATTTTTTAGAAAATTTTATTAACCATTAATATCATGTGTCAGTCTTTGAATGCATTTAATCAAACCCATATTTACCTATTCATCAACATCAATGTCAGGATGATCATAGAAGAACTCTGGATTCAAAAATTATTTGGCAGCATGTAAAGGTCGATTAAGTTTCACTTACCATCTTCGATTAATTAATTTGAAAATCTCTTTATATTTTTCTTCTCTATTGTTGAAAGTCTTTGCAATTGATTCTTTTTCTCTATCCATGGATTTATATATAAGTATCCCATCAGATTCTTTCTTTCCCCATCAACCAAACGAATCACTTCAACAAGTAAACCACCCACTTTGAGAGAATAATTGACATTGTTCCAAAAAGAGGAACTTTATACAATCAAAACAACATCTCCCCCTTTCCCCCCATTTTCCCATTTACTTTGATTCCATTCATCAGAAATAAACATATTCCTCAAATTTTCTTGTTGGTTATAGAATCCAGAAAGTGTGATCATGGTAGTGGTAAATCTAGTCTTTCCAGGTCTACGAAGATCTCTTTCTTTGGTGAATTGTCGCATCATGGTCAACACATCAACATGGTTATAAATGAAACCACTAATTTTCACTGCCTTCTTCAAAGTTTCAGTAAGCATGGAAATTTTATACATATCTTATATGATCAGGTCAATACAATGAGTGGTGCATGAGGTCCAATACAAATTAGGGTAAATTTCCTCCAATAATCTCCCTATTAAAAAATAAAAAATAAAAAATAAGCATGTTAGTAAGTAATAAATATCATTGAAAAAAATAAATGTTCAAGAAAATATCAATGCAATTATTGAGAACAATGATATTTACCAGAATCTAACAGTGACAACTTGTATCACATTGGATGGTCAACCTTATTGAAAAATTTATCCAAAATATCAAACATCTTTTTTCCACTCTTTAAATAAGAAGAAGCATTAACTGATTCAATAAATACTGAGCCCTTTGGGATATTAACCAAGAAATTTATCAATGTTCTCCCCTTAGATCTGTCCAAACATCTTTCATCACTAAACATATTTTTCTTTCCCACAAATCCCTAAATTCATTCAACAGTAAATTTTTAGGTTCTAATTCCTTTATAAGAAAAGGAACTCTTACCTCATGGAAGTGTTATGGTTTCATACCAGGTCTGCGTTTTCCAACTACCTCAAAAAATACTGAAAAAGTATCATAATTAACACCATTGGAATGGATTTTAACATCATATATCCACCTTGCCAACAATTGGAAAGCTTGATCTCTTTTCTCCGACTTATATGCATCTATGATGGTTTTTTTCTAACATTAGACAATTTTATTTATTGTGCAAATTATTCTGGACTTGGAGTGAAAAATTATTCTATAACACCCTTTTCCTTGGATATATTATCATTATTGATTCTTTTTTAGAAGAACGTGAACCTTGTTTCATGAAATTGTTACTTGAAATATATTTCCTTTCCTTTCCACCAAAAAATACTGTATGCTTTATACCTCTCACCTATTTTTTTTAAAAATCATCTTCAATTGCATATAACCCAATTATATTCCCTTTTCCTTTCAAATCCCTTCTATCATCGTTAAATTTTTAATCACCTCTCTCACACGTTCCAGAAAATTTTGGAATTTAGTTGTGTTCCTATATCCACCGGTCAAATGTTGTTTGAATCTAGTAATACGTCCCTTTGTTATTGTTCCACAAAATTTGCATGTTACTGAATTTTTATCTTGAGGATTTGCTAACATACAATATTGTCAACCAGGGTCTTGCCTTACCTTATAAATTTTGATATAAACCACAATTCATGAAATATATAAAACAAATAATTAAATATTTAAAACCATAAACCTCAAAAAAACAATAAAAAAAAATATAGCATAAAAAAATTAGGAAGTCAAGTGTGCATGGGGCAGGCACCGACAATAGTAACTGAAAAATAAAGAAAGAAAACATAAATAAATTTGAATTAAAAAATTACAGGTTGGGGTTTTCTTTACAAACAAGGTGCACATGCACTAACCTTGGATGGGACCCCATATTAGAGTTACGGTGGTCGAGGGAGCTTGGCTAGGTCGTTGTCAGTTGGGAAGCAGCAGTTGAGGGATCTTATCTAGGTCGCACCACTCGACATGGTCTGGTACGAGATGGGTTGAGTCTATTTTGGAGAGAGATGAGTGTTGTGTAGCAGGGTAGGTCACCATTTTAGTAATTTTTAATCAGGTGTATGATTTGGTAGGTTTAAAAATTACAAAAAAAATCAAACATTTTGGCGTAGTGGTGCATGCCACGCCACTATGGGCCATTGAGAAACATGACACACACACCACTAAGCGCCATTTCAGATGAGTCATGGTGAACTCATGGCATGGTACACCACTACCTGGTGTGCGCCATTAATAACTATGGTAGAAACCTTTTCAAAAATGAGTAATGTATAGAATTAAAAGAAAAGAATATAAACACAACATAAAAAATTAGGCTTCTTAAAACACCAACCAAGAGTGATAACAATGAGGATAAGTGTAATCCTCCATATATTCAAATGTTATAGAACACCGAATATGGAAAGATATGAAACTGCAACAAGGAACACAATTCTTTCTATCAAAACCTTTTAATGCATGAAAAAAATCATTTTTTTCAATAAGTAAAAGAATAAGAATCAATAGTAAATTAATTAGAAATTGAGAGTACCCCCATGAGTAAAATAATATTCTTAAATGATGACCTTGTTTGAGTTGGCATCCTAGTACTAACTGATTGTACTTTGATGGCATGTATATTTGATGTATTGAATATTAATTTAAAATCTTATTACATATTGTTCATTGATACTACATGGATTTAACGTAATAATGTCCTAGAGTATTGTCGAATTGATATGGTCATATTAGTTCCCCGTTATAATGAGAATAAGAAGTACTTAAATTTACTAACTGAAATCATCACACCATACATTGGAAGGAAGTAGGGTATGTTGGGTGTGTCACAATTGATATGTGATTAATGTATAAGTCAAGTAAGGATTTGTCCCTTCCATATTTAAGTAAGTTCATATCTTGGCCCTTTAATTGGAATATAACCATCATATTAAATTCCATGGTCATGGTGTAATGGTGTGTTTATTTCAAACATTCAATGAAAGAAATATCGAGTAAATAGGTTGATGACACTCTCATACAACCTACTTGATTAGAAATTGTAAAAAAGGTATTATATTAGAAAGTGAGTGTTCATATATGGTTGACGATGTTGCGACATTAAGTTCTTTATCTTAGGTTCCTTGACCCATTTTTAGACAACAATATTAGACTTTAGGCTAGCCCGCCTAATGTTAATGAGAAATAATCCTAGAGGGTCACACATTAAGTGTTTCTGTTGATCTCGATTAAATTCTATTTGAGTTTAATTAATCTAATAAATATTATTCTCAAGTTTAAGAATTTTTTTTATTCAAGTTATATTGATAGCATAAATTAAATAAATATTTATTCATCAGCATGTGAATACAAATATATTTATTTATTTTATTGAATATTTAATAAATATTTATTCACTGGTATGTAAATGAAATATTTATTTATGAATGAAATTTTTATTCAGGTGTTTAATAAATGAAAGAGTTCAAACATACCGAAATCGTGTCCAGTAGCAAATATTATTTAACAAGCTGGTTAAATAATATTTGTTATTTTTCACATTAGCACACATCAAAAATATAATAATATAATTATTATTATGTTATATAGGGTTTATTAAAGATAATAAATTTTATTTAATGGCCGAAAAGAAATTAAATAATATTTTAACTTAAATCCTAACTCTATAAATAGACAATTATGTCTATTGTGCAGAAAATCCATATTTGAGAATAGAGAATTGTTGTGCATAATGAACTCTCTCTTGACTCCTCCTCTATCCATCTCAATAATGATAAGTGAAAGATATATTTCTTAAAGACTGAATAACGAGCGCTCAAGAACAAAAAACACAAGATATTCGACTTGCTATGCTAGCACACAGAGATCGAGTGGTGTTGTTCAGAGAACATAGGAGTACATATGGTTCACCACCAGAGGGATTCTATCCTTGGATCCTCATAACACAATGAAGGTAATATAAAAGAGTCTTTATGGATGATCAACATTCACCAACGAAGAAAGTTACTAACCCAAGTATTTCTTTCTTTAAATATTAAATAAATCAATTATAAATTTGAACTGTAAGATCCCTACTCTGGGTTTTGGTTAACAATTATTGAAAGAAATTTTAATATATTTCCCACCATCACACACTTCCGCTATGCCCAAAACCAATAGACCTAGTTTCTCAGTCACAGTAGAATCATGAATTTACGATGATAAACTTAATTTTAATCATATTAAGGAAAAATAACTTGACATTACAAAAAATAATTTTGTTTATACTTCTTGTTAAATAAAACAATCATTTAATATGTAATGTATGGACATTTACTTTACAAGTAAATCAAAATAAACATTACTAAATTTTAAAGTTTGAGAGTGCGGGGTCCCTCATGGGTGAGCCCCATTACTAAAACGAATTCTTTGAGGCCACCTTTGAGGGATAGAGGGTCACTTTGGTTATAGAGTAATGATATATAGAGTGAGTGGAAATGGACTTATGGTTTCAAATCCAAGGCTGACAGTATAAGGGAATAAGAAAAAGGAACAAGCCTATAGCCAAATGATTTTTATATTTCAAAAATCAATAGATAGAACAAATAAATTCATTTCCCTAAAAAACCAACATATATATAACTTCCATGAATTATCTCTAGTATTATGAGTAGTCAAATATTGTAAATAATTTTTTTATAAAATAAATCTACAATTCATTCAAAGCATGGAACAATGTGTCTTAGATGAAGTATATCAAAAGTGGAGTGCATATTGAAAACATAATGATTGTTGAAAATAGAATGCATATTGAATATTGTAAGTATTTATAATCTAGTCATCATATGAATTGTCCCATTTAATGATAGTTGTTGGATATGTGTCTAGTTAATTTGGATGGATACACTCATCTTCTCAGACATATCTTCACCAGGAATCCTTGTTAACAAATCCTTAGTTTGATCTTTTTCTACCTATTTTAGAGAGTCCGGTGAATCCCTTTAAATCTACTGGTTGTTATCTTCAAAATGAGACTTAAGGAAATCAAGTAGATTATACTCTTCAAGTTGGAGTAGGGGATTTTTTGGTGTCGATTTCAGACAATTTCTTTTATTAGGGGATTTTCTCTTTTATTTACACATATTCCCATTAGATGATAAATGTTGTATTTGTGTCATGGATATCAGGCTAGTTACCCTCTACTTCTCAGAAAAATCATAACTATGATGCCTCATTAACACCCTTAGAGTTCCCCACTGCTACTTATTACTATGAATCTAGTGATGCTCTTAGAATGTACTGTTTTTTGTCAATAATTTTGTTGAAGGAATGGAGAATCTGTTGGTTTGATTTATATTTTAGATTTAGATCACTACAGTGGAGAACACCAAATGGGGATTATGCATCATTGTTTCATGTATAAATTCTAGATGCAAGAGTTTGGATTTCAACTAAAATTTGAAGCTGTAGAAAATATTTTTGGACATGCTTTCCAGACCTGATCGAGAAATAGTTTAATCTTAGAGAAAATATGATTTGAAAACAACAAGACATTTTTTTAACACTTCTCATCTTAGATGAAGATAGTTTTGGAAGTGTCCCGCCGACTCAATTATGTGAATTTCATCACAATGCTAGCACCGCACTAGTTTTTTTCTCTATAATTCAGTATGTAATGAAGGATGTCTATGTTTTTCCCCATTGTAGATAAAAAAGGGTGAAACCTAGGGTTTATTTGATGATTCCAGAAGATGCAGACTCTGGAATAAATCACTTTTGATATACTGTCACTTTCAAGACATTGGACCATGATTTGATACGGGTTGGTATGTTTCTAGTAGGTCAGTCTTTTTTTTGTATCTTGATAGGATGGTAGTAACATAAAAATTAAAGAATTATTATCATTTTGATGTGTCTTGGAAGGATTTCGATGTATTGTATAAATACTACAAGTTCTGTGGAGTTATGTCATGTTCCAGGGGACCTTTACATGTTGTTTTTCAACAATGCATGCCTCATCTAGTGAAAAGTCTCTAAGTAGAGGTGTTTTCTAGTAGTTGAAAAAAATTGACATGTGGATAATTGTTACAATGTGGTTAGAATTATTGAGCTGCAATTAGAGAATAATTTGGGTGGTTGTGATATTAGAGATTGATGCTGAAGGTGATAAAAAAGATAACTTCCATTGTGACAACCTAGGTAATATAAGTATTTTTGAAATTTCTTAATATTTATGAATTAGATAATAATTAAAAGAGATGCTATGTATGATAGCATACATAATAAAATAAATAAATATTAAATGAACAAATAAATATTATTATTTAATACGTAATTTATCACATAGTTATTATACTGGTAGGTATGAATAAGATTAACTGAACTATGAAAATATGCTTTATAAATTTATATATAATTAATTATTTTTTGACTATTGGAGTCTGTGTCCCACATCAGATGTGAGTCTTTTGTCATTTTTATATTTACATATAAATAAACTCCAAGGCTTCTCTTTAGAGTTATCTTGGGTATTGGTTTACCGCTTTTCTCATCATTATATACAGTATCAGAGTAGGTTCTCTAACCCGATCCCTCTCTTTATCATTTTATATGGTATCAAAGGAGTTTCTCCAAACCTATCCCACTCTCCCGTATCTCCTTTTTTATTAGAGGAGACCTAAATATTCCCCCCCATTGGGGGGAGGGGAGGCCATTGGCCACCGTCATGACAACACCGCCCCTTGTGGTTCTCCTCCTAGGTAGCGACCCCTCATGGCACTCCTCCTGGATTGTTGGTGCCATTTGCTCTCACCGACCCTGAATGTAGGGCTCTTCCCCTGCACCCCGTCGTTAGCCCATTGAGTTCATCACTATCAGCCGATGAGGACCACACCATCATCGCTCATCCATGTTGTGCCTCTCCTCCTTCCTCATGCGCTACTACATCCCAACTAGATCTGGGAGCCCTGACTACCATGAACTCCGCCCACCGGCCTGACTAGGTTTATCAGAGCCAGATCCCGCATCCTCTCTCCTACGACATCACCACCCTGATCACCCTCCCCCCCTCACCTTCAACAAAACTAGGTGATCCACCCACTCCACCCCTCTCTTCCCATCACAAGCATCCTCCACCCCCTACGCGATGGACCTTCCAACCTATGCATTCCCTTACACAACGTTCTCCAGTAACACTAGCCATATCCAAAGTAAATTACCTCTCCTACCAGGAGAATTGTAGCACCCCTGATTTCTATTATGTAACCCTTAATTGATTATTTTCGTGGTTATAAGGTTTAAGGGTGATTCTGGCAGAGTTGGGAGAACTTTGGAAGTGATTTTGGGGGAAACATGGAAGCCATATGGGGGACACACGATTTTCCTAACCATGCAGTCAAAACGTGCACAATGTTACTCTTGAGGCAGTAGATCCAGAACATTTGGAGCACAGTTAGGGAGACCATGAGAGGAATCCATGTGAGGGTCTTCCTAGGAATTATCTAATGCACAGTTAGTGCACGGTTTGTCTAACTATGCAAACTAACCATTTGGATGGTTTAAGTGAGATCCTAAAAAAGTGTACCTCACATGTTTTTGCCTCTAAGTGGCTTGTTTTTTCTCCTAAGTGAGCATAACTCAGGATTTTGCTTCTAATAAGGCCAAATAAGGCTCTCCCATCATTCCAGAGGCGATCCGAAGGCTTTCCTTAGTGAGTTGAAGATGGATTCTTGAGGTATGCGATCGTTCTTCACCATTCTTGACCAGTTTCTTAGATCTACTTAGATCTACTTCTAATATTCTCTCAGTTTCTTATATATAAGCCAATTATGGGTATATCTAGGTGTTTGGATGCCAAATATGATGAGTTTTGGTTTTAATATTTCTAGGAGAAGAGATCTAAGGTGGGTTCTTAGAGAATCGACTTGATTTTCTTGTGCGTTCTTCATTCGTTGGGGTTTTCATCAAAACCTTCGATGTGGGAGGATTATTTCTCAAATAAACTTAGTAGAACTGATTGTAATGCTTTCAAATTGAATGTTTGGTGTTTAATTGATCATGATTTGGTTTTTGAACACTTGTTGGAAACCTTCTTGAGTGACGGTTTGTGAAATCTAGAAAATTGGGGATTTTGAATGAGTGATTTGGTTCTTTGTTTTAAAATATGGATTTTAGAAAGGGGTTTTCTATGGATTGTTGGAACAAGAATTGAATTATATATTTTCAATAAAAGGGAAAGTTTTTTTTGAAATGAAATGTTTCTTTGAAATTGGTTGTGCTTTTATTTTCAATAAAAGTTCAGTTTTATTGAAGTAGTTTGTTTTGGTAATGGAAACATTTGGAAAAAATAGTGTTGGTGTGAGTTTATGATTAACAAGATCTTAATAAGGGATGAGTACCATTGGGGTACAAGGTACATGAACCTAGATCAGGGGCGTGTGTCATTGGGACACAAAGTAATTGGACAAGAGACCAATCATGAGTATGGAACTGTCAAACAAAGAATGCATGTGTGGGTGTGTTGTAAAGTATGGAATGGGTATGCCAAATGATAATAAGAATTGGTTTTAAAATCTTTGATTGATTATTTTTCTGGAGAAATAACTTTCTCTAAATTGGTTTCATTTAGTTTTGTTTTCACTTGGTTGCAAACGGTTTTTGGAACTTGTTTATATTTGGTTATAAAATGTTTTGGTAAATTGTTTTATATAAATGTGGATAAATTTTCTATCCTAGAAGAATGAGTAGGGAAATCATTGGGGAAAACCTAATGAGTTTTATACTCACCACAACTTTGGAACTTTGGTGCTTTTGCAGAGGATATCTTCTGGGATAGGGGAAAAGGTAATGTTTCCCATATTTTTAGCACTACCTCATGATATTTGGGATGTTCAATGATTATGGAGCTTGGAGATTATGGATCATAGAGCCTTGTGGCATCTTGAGAGTCTTGAGTTGTTTATCCACTATTTACTTTGATACTAGTCTTTTCTTCTTCTGTTTCACACTTTGATATGGTTTTGATATTCATGAAGTTGTTGAGTTGTCTTTCTTTTGTTCATGCATCATTTAGTAAATGGTTTGGTTATGGTTTTTTGGTTTATTGGTTTATTTCCTAAAGATTAAATCACCCCCACTTGTATTTAAAACCCTTAGACATTTATTGCCAGCCTTTGGCATCTTGGCGATTTCACTTAAGGCCAAGTGATGAATCGTTGTGCTCTCAAGCCAATGAGATTGAGCAGGTCATTAAAAATGGATCAGACTAGTCCTTCCTTTATGGTACAAATGTTATTATCTTGTTTGTTCCTTGCCTAATAAGTGTTCATCAATGTTCTTGGTCTTGGAGTTTAAATTCCTTCTTGTGTATTCTTTGGGTTGAAATCTTAGACAGAAGTAGGATTGTCAGAACTTGAAATGTATAGCATTAAAGGACGTATCTAACCCTTTTATGCTGAACTTTAAGTTACTAGGGAGTTGGGTAGATAAGTGTTTCATAGACAATTCTAGAATGATGAAAATCTCATTGTCATGGGTTTAACCAATGAGACAAGCATGACATGCATTATAGAGGAATGACTTCCCACTATGAGGGCATACATCATTTCTAGTAATGATTCATGTTGTAAAAAAGTATTGATTTTTGAAAAAGTACAAAATTGTTTTTAAAATGAAATTTTTTGAAAAAGGAAGTGATTTTGGTATTTTGAAAATATTTTAATTTTCAAAAAGCAAGTTGAAAGTTTTTAAAAAGGGGTGAACATGGAAAAAGGTTGTTTTTACAAAACAATGTTGTGATAGTTGATGTGATAGAATTTGAAATGCTAATCCATCAGTTTCTATAGAGTGATATTGTTGGAGTTCATTGTTGATTTTGGAAATGGAATGTGGTAGGCATCATAAGAACCAACAGGAGGAAGCTATAGAGAATGTGGTTGCACCTGAACCACGGGTGAACCAAGAGCTAGTTCAAAGTATTGTCCAAGATTTTCAAGCTATGTATATGGGGAACCAGAGGAATGATCCAAGGCATATGGATCATACCATTCAGTTCATGAAGTAGAATCCACCTAACTTCTGAGGTGATTCTGAACCTAAGAAGGCAGAAGTGTGACTGAGTAGGATGAATCATATCTTCGACTTCATCAGCACACCAAAAGAACTAAAGATCAATCTAGCGACGTATATGCTCGAGGATCTTGCAGGCCAATGGTGGGATTTAGCAGTGTAGGATAAATTGGATGATGAACTTACATGGGAGTATTTTGAGGAATTGTTCAAAAAATAATTCTATCCTCACACATTCAAGATCTAGAAAATTAAAAATTTCTTCATCCTGAAACAAGAGAGTCTCTCTGTCATAGAGTATAAAGATAAATTCATGAATTTAGTCAGTTTTTCACCATAGGTTTGCAGAAAGTGCATCTTTGAAGGCACACATCTTCAAATCAGGGTTACGACAAGAGACTCGATTGAAGATTCCGGTACTCTGTATTACGAATTATATAGAGATAGTGAACATATTGACTTTGGATGAATGTGATATCTCGGGATCTATGGGTGGAGGTATGATGATACCCACAAAGAATGGTGGGAACTCAAACACTGGAAGTAAGAAGAAAAGGGACACCTATTTCCAAGGTGGAAGTAGAAATCAAAACCAGACGACTAGACCAGTGAACCTTCCTCCATGAACCTAGAGCAAAGAAGGTTTCTTTCCATGTGGTTGGCTTGACCACATAAAGAGAGAGTGTACAACACAACCTAGAGCATGTAATAATTTCAACAAGATGGTACATATTCAGCGCTATTGTCATAGTGATCCAAGGTCAGGTGCTCAAGACACTTCTCAGGCATCGCAAGCATCATATGCTTCGATAGGGCAGGGACAACAGAACTAGTCTCATCAGTAGAGCAGAGCTATCCATGGTGATTCTAAGAATACCATGACTCCTTAACTAGGGAAATCTTATCAAGGAAATAAGGAGAACAGTACAATGAAGCAATTGTTTTTAGCTGAGTAGATGATTGTCGATGATCAAGTTGGACCATCTACGGTGAGAGGTATGATTCTTTTGAATTATACCCTTGTGCAAGTGCTCTTCGATACTGGTGCATCACATTCTTTTATTGTTTCTCATGTTGTTTATTTTCTATATTTAAAGTTGGAGATGATGAATTCTATTTTAAAACTCTAAACTTCTCTCGGTGAAAGAGAATGTCAATCCCTTATGTGTCAAGCATGTTCTATAACCGTTGATAGAGTTGAGATGAAATAAGACTTCTTGATATTGGACATGGATTTCTATGAAGTAATCCTGGGTATGGATTGGTTGACAACATTTAAGTCCCACATCGATTGTTATTGGAGAAAATTTAGTTTCATGACTGAGGACGACATCGATCATCTTTTCAGAGGAGAGAGGATGGTAAAGAAAGGTGAAAAAAGCTTGTTGGCACCGATGGTGGGAAAAATCTCTTATTAGTTGATAGTGTTGAATTTGGAATAAATAGAAGATATTGAGGGAAATAGTTTTCCAGAAGTTGTGGATCAATTTCTAAATGTATTTCCCGAGAACTTCTTAGGGTTACCACCTATAAGGGAAGTGAATTTTACGATTAATCTCATTCTGGGGACTAGTCCTACTTCCATTCCATCATATAGGATGGCACCAATAGAGTTTCAGGAATTGAAAGTGCAGTTGGAGGAGATAGAAAGCAAGGGTTTCATTTGACCAAGTATGTCTCCATGGGCAGCACCAGTTTTATTCATAAAGAAGGCATATGGAACACTTCGGTTGTGTGTTGATTATTACAAACTTAACCAAGTTACGATGAAGAATAGATATCCACTTCCATGATTTGATTATCTATTTGATCAATTAAGGGGATATCAATGGTTCTCCAAGATTGAATTGAAATTTGGATATCACCAATTGTGAGTTCAGAAGGAAGATATCCCAAAGACAGCTTTTAGAAGAATATATGACCGCTATGAATATGCAGTCATGCCTTTCAGTCTGACGAATGCACAAATGGTTTTCATGGATTTGATGAATCATATATTCCAGCGATATCTCGACTCCTTTGTTGTGGTGTTTGTGGATGGCATCTTGGTGTATTTAAAGATAAGTATTGACCATGAGGAGCATCTAGAAATAGTTTTATAAATCTTGAGAGATCATTGTTTGTATGATAAATTATCAAAGTATGATTTTTGGATACAAGAAGTACATTTACTTGGCCATGTCATCTCTAAGAAAGGAATTTATGTTGATCCTGAAAAGATAGAAGTTGTTATATCATGGAAACCACCGAATAATGTCTTCGTGATACGAAGTTTTCTTAGTCTAGCTGGTTAGTACTGACGTTTTGTGGGTGATGTATCACGACTATCTTTGCCAATGAGAGATTTGAAAAAGAATAATTCTCCATTCCAATGGATAGAGGAATGCTAGAAGTATTTCTAGGAATTGAAAGTTCGCCTTACTTCAGCACCTATCTTGATCTTGCCAAAATCAGGATAGGGGTATGTGGTGTACTATGATGCTTTGGGATCAGGGTTGGACTGTTCTCTCATGAAAGGAGACCATGTGGTTGCCTATGGTTCAAGTAAGTTGAGGGTACATGAGAATAACTACCCAAAACATGATTTAGAGTTAGTTTCAGTCGTCCATGCTTTGAAAACATGGAGACACTATATCTTTGGTGAGAAATTTACTGTGTTCACGGACCGCAAAAGCATGAAACACATTTTCTCACAGTTAGATTTGAATATGAGAAAAAGTAGATGGATAGAGTACCTCCAAATGTTTGACTTTGACTTTATGTATACAATAGGGAAAGGAAATTCAGTGGCATATGCATTGAGTAGAAATTCATATGCTCAGCTAGCGAAAGAATCTTCAGATGAATGGTAGTTGATATTAGTCCTAGCCGACATGAATGTGGAATGGGAAGAGCGAGGTTATGTTATGGTTTTATTTTCAGCTACACTTGTTCTTGATTTGGTAAATATGGTCAAAGAGGCACAAAAATATGATGCATAATGTCTGGTTATGAGTTCAAAACTCAATGTTGGGGAGACTATTGAAGGTTTTAAACTTGATGGGAGTTTAAATTTATGTTTTAAAAATTAGATGGTTGTACCTATGGCTTGTTAGTAACAAAACTTTCATGATTAACACCATTCAATATGGGCTGTACATCCAGGTACACAGAAGATGTGTAAGGCGTTGGAGGCCCAGTTTTGGTAGAACAACATGAAAAGGAAGGTGGCCGAGTTCGTCTCTCAGTGCTTAACCTGTTAGTAGGTTAAAGCATAGCATCAGAGACCTGAAGGTATGTTGTAGCCTTTACCTATCCTAGTGTGGAAATGGGAGTAGATAGTGATGGATTTTGTTACAGGTCTTCCAAGAATGGTCCGAAAACACGATTCCATTTGGGTGATAGTGGATCATCTTACCAAGTCATACCATTTCATCCTTATTTGTGAAACTCATATGGTGGAAGATCTGTCAAAAATCTATATCTGAGAAGTGGTAAAGAGACATGGTGTACCGATTTCAATTTTCTCTGAAACAGATATAAGGTTCACATATGATTTTTAGAAATCCTTATAGTAATCCCTTGGGACTCAGTTAACTATGAGCATGACATATTATCCTCAGACAGATGACCAATCTGAGCGGACGATACAAATGTTGAAAGACATGTTTCAGGATTGTGTAATGGATTTTGGTGGCTCATGGGAGGATCATATACCCTTGGTGGAGTTCTCATATAATAACACCTATCAGGACTTAATACATATGGCTCTATTTGAATCATTGTATGAGCGTCCTTATCGTTCTCCACTATGTTGGTTGTAAATGGGAGAGAATTCACTAGTTGGGCTGAGCCTTGTCCAAGAAACAACGAAGAAGATCCATTTGATTAGAAAGAGGATGGAGATGGCTCAGAGTCATCAGAAATCTTATGCAGATCACCATCGAAGACCATTGTCATTTGCTGTGAGTGGTCATTTCTTCTTGAGGATATCTCCAAGGCCTGGACATCGTCGTTTTGGGAAGTAGGGAAAGTTATATCCTAGATAAATTAGGCCTTTAAAGATATTGTAATGGGTTTTAGAGGTGGCATATCGGTTGGAATTACCCCCATGGTTCAGTTCGGTGCATAATGTGTTCCACATATCTTAGATGAAAAAGTATCAGCCTGATCCTAAACATGTGATCAGATAAGATCACTTCAACCTAGATCCAGATGCTTCCTTGGTATATATCTTGGTTAATATTGTGGATAAGCAAGATAAATTATTGAGTGGTGGTCTCGCCCAAATTTACCCAAGCTTTTTAGGGTCAAGCGGTCGCTTGTAGTTTAGCTTGGGTTGTCGAATCCTTAGAGACCTAAGAAGTAACCTACAGACATGTACATTCTATGGATTGTTTTTGGCTATGAAGTGGCCAACTTTGGGTTGATTTTAGATAGGTTTAAGTGAACACTACATGACTTAAGTGAAATCAAATTATGAGAAGGGTTGATCCTAGGTTATTATAAGGGGTGGATTGGATGAAATTATTTTTTAAGGATTTCAATTTCTTATATTCGATATGTGTTTATTCAAGAAGATCAAACAACTTCATCACTTACTAGTTTTATACCAACACACCATAATACTAATCACCTATACAGTTTGAGGATCAAATTTATGAGCACTCCAAGGTAAAGGTTTGTAATGACCCAAACATTTTAATAATATTTGTTTCCTAAACTCGTGTGTTATTTCATTTTATACTCCACAAAACTATATTCTTTAATTAATGAAGTGATACCATTGGGTTTCGACTGTTATACGACCGTTGGTCAATATGACTATTTGAAAATAAACTCTTAACATTATAATTATTGTTTATAAATACAAGTGATCTTAGTTAATTAATACAGAAAGAAGAGTTGATGACCTCATCTAGTAGACTCGGGCCATACGAATCCCATTTATCAGAGCTTGGGAAGGAGGTAGAATCTCCGGGCTTTGCTCTAGACCAAGCCCAAGCTGAGCTTCAACATGTGAAGCTTGAAAGGAATCCCCTAAGGGAGAAGTTAAAGCTGATAGAAATCACCACTCGGGAAATATTGTCTGAGCCACCCCAAGATTCTATCACTATAGCACACCTTACACTTAGGTCCTATACAGGTGTTATAACGGGCTATGTAACAAAACCTTAGTTACGTTATGTAATCCTTTTGTATAAATAAAATTGTTATTTCTTATTTTGTTAAATTTGTAAATTTAAAATATTTGGATAAATGTAGGATGAAGTTGCATATTATTGATGAATTTTTGAAAAATGGGTATTTTAAAATATTTTTGTAAACATTAAATAATTAATAATGTGAAATGTTTTTTAGAAAATGTTCTTCTACAATTGTGACCATAAAGAAATTTAGAGACTAATAAGATCGACTTTTTTTTGGTGAACAGTAAAGTATGAATAGTAATATAACTTTTTGAGTAGTAATGAATATTAATTAAGATCAAATCGGCCAAAAAAAAAAAGAAACTTTACCCATGAATGTATAGATATAATTTAGACATCTTAAAAGTGAAAAATTGTCATAATATAAGTATCAGTATTTTTGTATGTCATAAATATTTTAATTAAAATTTTATAATTAATTTTATAATTTAAAATAAAAATATATTTTCATAAAATTTAATCATAAATTGTTACTTTATTGTCTTATGGCTATACAATAATTTTATCGGACCTTGATTACTTTTTCAGGGTGTTACAAAATAAGTTATAGTTTTAGAGTTATTTTTTTGAAGAAATAATGATTTTTTTTAAAAATTAAATTAAAAATATTTAGAAAAATTATTTTCATAAAATGGAGTTAATTTTTGAATTTAGAGAATCAATATTAGGTTTGGGTGAATTTTTGGGATTTTTCTAAAATAGTTGAATTTTTAGTGAATAGTAAAAATACAGTTTTGAGTTTCGGGTGTTTAATGACATCATTGATGATGTAATCATGATGTAATAAATCTGGTAGACTTTTGAATATTAAGATATGTTATGAGGTGTCCCAAGTGTCCAATATCATGGGAAAATACCATGGGCAAACCTATGGTTTTGCAAATAACACCGATGAGGTGTACCTTGGAAATTAATTAAATATCCCCTCACTTTTCCTATAAATACCAAGACATTTACTCATTAATTTCATTCCAAAATCATCCTCAATGAATATATGGTATTTATACCTCCCAAGGAGTCCTCCCAAGGTTCCCTCAATCCTTCCAAGGTCCCAACCTTCGAGCTTTCGAAAATACTCTTCAAGGTAAGGGAACCTTTCACCCTCCTCTTTTTAGTCATGATTTCCTTTATGTTATGTCTTCTAGTTTCCATATTCTTATGTGGGGGTATGTTCTTATATATTATTATTACTTTCCATTTTATTTCCAAATTATGAGAGACCATTTATTCTATCATCAATTTATTTTCTTAATTTTTAAGCGATGCTGTTAGGCTGCCGAATTTTTCATAAAAGACATAACATCTTCTCTTTTCTTTAATGTTTCTTTTTCATGTGGTATTTCATTAAAATATCCATACCATGATCTTATTATGTAAACATACTGTATTATGAATTATTTATGAGTATTTTAAGCTTTACCTCTCTCTTTTTAATGTTTTCTAAAATGATGTTATGTAGCCGTCATGCTGTAGAATTTTCATCTCAAAATCTCTCTCTTTTTCTCAAGAAATTTTCTTGTATTATTTATGTGGATACCCAAATATATTTTCATTTCTAGGAGTATTCATCAATAAATAAAATTTATCTATTTGATTCTGAAATTTATATACATATAACCCTCACTCCCTTTCCATGGTTTATAAATGACATACTGATCTTATTTTTAAGTACTTTTTAAACGTCACTATTTTGACATGAAACCCATTTATTTGATTCTATTTGGGTTATTTATGAAATGTTTGATTATGATATATGTGTCTCACATGAAAATAAATACATATTAAGGGTTCACCCTAATCACTCTCTAATTCATTGGGTAAAAAATTATTCACTAGAGATGAAAAGTTTCACGATACCTTGGTGAATAACCTTGGTAATGTTTTAATGACACCTTGGGAATAAACCTTGGTGATATGTTCATGAATATCTAAATTAAATGTTGTATCCACATATTCAAGTTGTGATTTATGTTATTTTTATTATGATATCTATATTTTTCTATTGCTCATGTCTTGTGGTTTTCATCAAGTTCTTATTGATATCACAAGTAAACTGATTCCCTTGTTTTTCTTACTGGGCCTTCTGCTCACCCTTTCCTTTGATGTATGTCTCCAGGTTATGAGATGAAGAAATTTTACATAATATGAACTTATTATGAATCCTTAAAAGTGGATTAGAATAATGTTTTATGTTTTTTTCATGTTTTATGTTCCTAATTTCCAAGACACCAGACTTTAAAGATCCTCTGTTTGTAAAATGTAATTAAAAGTTTTGTACTATAAAGGCAGGATGCCATAGTTGGTATCAAAGGAAAGTTTAGTTATTTATAGAAATTAGGCTATGAAAACTTTTGGAATAATCCTATATAAAAGTTTAAATATAGTAAAACTTCCTGGTATTTTGGTGAGTATCGAGTAAGTGGTTTATCAAGCAAATACATCCCTATTTGGATACAAGCAGGTAGAGGTGGATATGACATATATGTACCTAGGAGTGAAAAATACGACAAGGAGTTTCGGGCTTGACCTGGGGTATCCTGGTACATAAAAACGGGCCTTGCTGCACTCTTGGTTACAAAACGTCTGGGGGATATGTTTGGTTAATCATGAGATTTTTATGAATCGTTATGAAGGATTTATAGAGAAATGTAATTGTTTAAAGCATGAAGTTTTATGACATAAAATACTTTATGGTTAAAAGATTCATAAATCAAATATGTTTCTCACTAAGGTTTTATTCTTTTATAAAATGGAGGGAAATAAGAGGAACCATGCAAATGGTGACCGCAATGGACCATGCGCTGACGGACCTTAAATGGAAGCTGGAATGGAAACTTTCATGCAAATGATGAACCAACTAACTCAAGTTATGGGAAATAACTTAAATCAAGATGAGAGACCAATCTCACCATGAAGGGAACCACTTTATGTTGAATTATTTATGCATAAATGACCACCAACCTTCAGTGGATCTACCGAACCATTGATTGCTGAACAGTGGATCAGCTCTATCGAGAAGATATTTTCTATGCTCTACTGTTCAGAGCAAGACAAGGTCACCCTGGCTATCTATCACTTAGAGGGAGAAGCTGATCAGTGGTGGGAACTGATTAAAAACACGAGGCCAAGAGTGGAGGTTGAGGTTATAGAATGGGAAGAGTTCATAGGGATCTTCTTCCGCAAGTATTTCCCTCAATCGATGAGAACATGAATGGAGAAGGAGTTTCTCGAGCTGAAGCAAAAGGAGAATGAATCTATGGGAAGATAAGAGATGAAATTCATAAGGCTTTCACTTTACACCTCTAGATTTTTCATGGATCCAAATGGTAAGGTTGATAGATTCTTCGATGGACTGAGACCTCATCTGCAGAATAATCTAGCCAACCGAGATTATGATAGCTATGAGGAGATCGTGCGAAGTGAAATGAAAGTGAAATCAGAATTTGGTGAGAAAATATAAATGGAGCCAAGCTTAGGGAGGAGCTTCGATCAGGGAAGAGGAGGCAAACACGTGAAATTTCCCACATGTACTAAGTGTGGGAAGAAGCATTCAGGGAACTGTCTGCTCGAGAGTGGGAAATGCTACAAGTGTGGAAGATATGAACATATCGCATGGAATTGTCATAGTGAGGTGAAGTCACAACTTTCGAACACTAACAACAAAGGGAAGATGGTGCATAACCTACCTGATGTCCAATGCTATAATTGTGGACAACTTGGTAACTTTTCCAATCACTGTCCAAATCCGAGGGAAGTGGAGGGGAATCACCATCAGCCTCAATATAAGACAAGAGATCAAGGTTTCACTTTTGTAATCACTACGGCTGAAGTTGAAGCACCAAAAGATATGGTGGCAGATACTCTTGTTGTTCTCTTGAAGCTAGCAAGTACTTTGTTTGATTCTGGTTCTATGCATTCCTTTATTTCCTCCAAGTTTTCAAAGAATTTAGAATCAACCCCTGATTTACTAAAAGTAGAGTTATCAGTCAAGACTCCTAGTGGGATTATCCAAGCATCGTCAGTGTTTAGAAACTCTAGTATTTATTTTAGTGAGCACAATATTATCGCAAATCTAGTAGTCATTCCCATGTTGGAATTTGAAATTATACTTGGGATGGACTGCCTCAAAGTATAATGCTAAGATCAAATGCAGAAGCAAGGAAATATCAGTAGTCTTTAATTGAAAACCTATAGTTATATTCCAAGGAGAGATATCTCAACCTGATCTTTGTCTAGAAGAACCTCCTATATCCTTCTTTATGGAGTTGATTTGTTAAGAAGAAGTAAATGAGAGATTGAGGATAGAAAATGTCCCCATCATCCAGGAATATGTTGACGTATTTCCTGAGGAGTTACCCAAACCTCCCCCAGAAAGAGAGGTAGATTTATCCATTGAACTCATACTTGGGTCTCATCCGATATCTAAGACCCCATATAGGATGGAAAATGTGGAGCTAGAAGAATTAAAGAAACAACTCCAAGATCTTTTGGAGAAGGGGTTTATTCGACCGAGTGTGTCTCCTTGGGGATCACCTATTCTCTTTGTGAAGAAGAAGGATAGACCGATGCATCTATGCATTGATTATAGAGAACTTAACGGTATCACAACGAAGAATAAATACCCTCTTCCAAGAATTGATGACTTATTTGACCAACTTAATGGGGCTTAATTATTCTCTAAGATTGATCTTCGATCTGGTTATCATCAATTGTGGGTGATGAAAGAAGATATTCCAAAACTGCCTTCCGATCAAGATATTGGCATTATGAGTTTGTTGTTATGACCTTCAAACTGACTAATACACTTACTATTTTTATGTATTTTATTAATAGTCTTTAAGGACTACCTTGATAACTTTGTGGTATTTTTTATTGATGATATTATGATATATTCCAAAAGTCATGAAGAGAATGAGAACCATCTAAGGGGTATTTTGAAAACTCTACGGAAGGAAAGACTTTTTGGAAATTTCAGAATATGTGAATTCTGGTTGCAAGAAGTTGCTTTCTTAGGGCACATTGTTACCAATGAAGGAATCACAGTTGACCCTGCAAAGACAAAATTTGTAGAGGATTGGCCACAACATACAATAATAACTGAGACTCGTAGTTTACTTGGTTTAGTGGGATATTATAGGAGGTTTGTGAAGAAATTTTCACAACTTTATAACCTTTTAACCAAGTTAAATTGAAAAGGGGTCAAGTTCATCTAGACAAAGAAGTGTGAGGAAAGTTTCCAAGGGATGAAGAAGAGATTGGTTACTGCTCCCGTGTTAACTCTACCCTCAAGTGGAGAAGGATTAATTATTTTTAGCGATGCATCTATGAAAGGGATTGGGTGCATCCTCATGAAAAATGAAAAAGTCATTGCTTATGCATCTCGACAGTTGAAGACTCATGAGTAGAACTATCCTACGCATGATATGGAGTTGGCTGCGGTTGTTTTTTTATATGAATATATGGATGAACTATCTTTATGGGGAGAAATGTGATATATACACAGACCATCATAGTTTGAAGTATATTTTCACACAAAAGGAATTAAACATGAGGCAGAGGATATGGTTGGATCTTCTCAAAGACTATGATTGTTCAATTCATTATCATCTCGTCAGAGCAAAAAAATTCACTGATGCATTAAGCAAGAAAGACCCAATTGTTCTTTCCATGATGAGGATTCAAAGAGATCCTTTGATCAATGACCTAGTAAAGTTGGACATGGGAATTCTAAGGTAATAGATATCATCAACCCTAACCCAAATGATTTCTCAACTGTCATTACTAGAGAAGATCAAGAAATCTTAGAAAGAAGATCCTTTGTTATAGAAGAAGTTTGAGGTTGTGAAGGATGAGAAGTTTCCTGAGTTCAATATTGATCAAGAAGGTGTACTGAAATTTCGTGCAAGACTATGTGTTCCATTTATTCTGAAAATAAAGGAGCTGATGGATGGAGTTATAGCTATACTTTATCTATATATTATAGAAGCACAAAAATGTATAGGGACATTCATGATCATTATTGGTGGGATAATATGAAAAGGGAGATTGCTAAATACACTTCATGGTTCCTGTTATGTCTGAAAGTAAAGGCAGAGAGAAAACTTCTGAAAGGGGTATTGTAACCACCACCCATACCAGTAGGGAAGTGAGACAATATCACTATGGACTTTGTCACTGGTATCCTAAGAACTCCAAAGGGAAAAAATGCAATATGGTTTATTTTGGACCATCTCACCAAGACTTCCCATTTTATCTGCATTCGATAAGATTTATCTCTTGATCGACTTTCCAAGATTTATGTGAAGGAAGTGGTAAGGCTGCATGAAGTTCCACTTTCTATCGTATCTGATCGTGATCCAAGGTTGAAATCAAAATTCTAGAGAAGTCTTCAACATGTTCTGAGCACTGAATTTAATTTCAGTACAAACTATCAGCCCCAAACTGATGGTTAATCAGAAAATAAAATTCAAACACTCGAGGATATGCTGAGAACATTCTCAATGGAATTTAAAGGTGGATGGGATCAAAATCTCCCTTTAGTTGAGTTCTCTTACAACAATAGCTTCCATTAGATCATTCAAATGGCACCCTATGAAGATATATATGATAAGCAGTGTATAACTCCTACTTTTTGGCATGAAGCTGGTGAGAAAAAGATTCATGAGCCTGATCTTGTGCAAGAGATGACAAAAAAAGTCCATTCCATCCAATAACACATTAAGGCTGCTCAGATTTAGAAAAAGAGCTATGCCGACAACCGTTGAAGGGACTTGGAGTTTGATGTTGGTGAAAAAGTCTTTCTTCGAATTTCACCTTGGAAGAGAGTCATGAAGTTTGGGAAAAAAGGGAAGCTCAACCCTAGGTACATTGGCCTCTATGAAATCCTTGATCACGTAGGAGCAGTGGCCCATTGGCTTGCACTTCCTCCAAATCTAGCACAAGTTCATGATGCCTTCCACATATCCCTCTTGAGGAAGTACATACCTGACCCTTAACATGTACTAAATACAGAGGTGGTACAACTGGAACATGACCTATCTTATGAGGAACAATCGGTGGAGATCTTGGATCGTAGAGATAAGGTTCAACACAACAAGACTACCCACCTTGTTAAGGTGTTGTGGAGAAACCACAAATGTGAAGAAGCCACATGGGAACCAGAGGAGTATATGAGGCAGATGTACCCACACATTTTCTCTCCTGAGGGTACGAGTTAAAATTTTGGGGAAATTTTTTTTAAGGGGGGAAGAGTGTAATGACTCGAACTTTTTAATAATATTTATTTCCTAAATTTGTGTGTTATTTCATTTTATACTCTACAAAGATATATCCATTAATTAAAGAAGTATTACCATTGGGTTTCGACTTTTATATGAAAGTTAGTCAATATGACCATTGGAAAATAAAATCTCAACATTATAATTATTGTTTATAAATACAAGTGATCTTGGTTAATTAATATGGAAAGAAGAGTTGATGACCTCATCAAGTAGACTCGGGCTGTATGAAGCCCATATGTCAGAGCTTGGGAAGGAGGTAGCATTTATGGGATTTGTTGTGGACTAAGACCAAGCTGAGCTTCAACATATGAATCTTGAACATAATCGCCTAAGGGAGACGTTCAAGTTGATAGAAATCACCACTAGGGCAATGTTGTCCGAGCCGCCCCACGATTTTATCACCATAGCACACCTTACACTTAGGTTTTATGCAAGTGTTATAAGGGGTTATGTAATGAGACCTTAGTTATATTGTGTAATCATTTTGTATAAATGAAATTGTTATTTCTTATTATGTTAAATTTTTGAATTTCAAATGTTCGGATAAATATAGGATGAAGTTCCATATTATTGACGAATTTTGGAAAAAAGGTTATTTTAAAATATTTTTGTAAACATTAAATAATTAATAATGTGAAATGATTTTCAGAAAATGTTCTTCTACAATTGTGACCAGAAAGAAATTTAGAGTCTAATAAGATCAACTTAATATTTGGTGAATAGTAAAATATGAATAGTAATATACCCTTATGAATAGTAATGAATAGTAGTGAATAGTAAATCGGACAAAAAAATAGAAACTTCACCCGTGAATGTATAAATACAATTTAGACATCATAAAAGTGAAAAAATTGGTCATAATATAAGTATTTGTATTTTAGTATGTCATAAATATTTTAATTACAATTTTATAATTAATTTAATAATTTAAAATAAAAAAGTATTTTCATAAAATGTAATCATAAATTTTTACTTTATTGTCTTATGGTTATACTATAATTTTATGGGACCTTGATTACTTTTTCAAGGTGTTACAAAATAAGTTATAGTTTTAGAGTTGTTTTTTGAATAAATAGTGATTTTATTTAAAAATTAAATTAAAAATATTTAGAAAATTATTTTCATAAAATGGAGTTCATTTTTGAATTTAGATCATAAATATTAGGTTATGGTGGATTTTTGGGATTTTTCTGAAACAGTTGAATTTTCAGTGAATAGTAAAAATACAGTTTTGAGTTTCGGGTGTTTAATGACATCATTGATGATGTAATCATGATGAAATAAATCTGGTCAACTTATTAATAGTAATATATGTTATTAGGTGTCCCAAGTGGCCAATACCATGGGAAAATACCATGGGCAAGCCCATGGTTTTGCAAATACCACCGATTAGGTGTCCCATGGAAATTAATTAAATATTCCCTCACTTTTCCTATAAATACCAAGCCATTCCCTCATTCGTTTTATTCAAAAATACTCCTCAACAAATATATGGTCTTTATACCTCCCAAGGAGTCCTCCCAAGGTTCCCTCAATCCCCCCAAGGTCGCAACCTTCGACCTTTCGAAGATACTCTTCAAGGGAAGGAAACCTTTCACCCTCTTTTTATTCACGATTTCCTTTATGTTATGTATTCTAGTTTTTATCCTCTTATATGGGGGTATGTTCTTATATATTCTTATTATTTTCCATTTTATTTCCAAATTATGAGATACCCTTTCCGCTCTAATCGATTTATTTTCCTAATTTTAATTGACGCCGTTAGGCTGCCGAATTTTTCGTAAAAGACATAGCATCTTCCCTTTTCTTTTATGTTTCCTTTTCGTGTGGTATGTCATTCAAATATCCATAACATGATCTTATTATTTACCCATTATGTATTATTAATTATTTATGAGTGGTTGAACCTTGTCCCCTCTCTTTTTAATATTTTCTAAAATGATGTTATATAGACATTATGCTGCAGAATTTTCGTCTCAAAATCTCTCTCTTTTTCTCAAGAAATTCTATTGTACTATTTATATGGATAACCAAATCTATTTTCATTTCCAGAGTTATTCATAAATATATAAAATTGATCTATTTAATTCTATAATTGACATACATGTAACCATCACTCCCTTTACATGGGTTATAAATGACATAATGATCTTATTTTTAAGTACTTTTTAAACGTCATGATTTTGACATGAAACCCATTTCTTTAATTATATTTGGGTTATTTATTAAATGTTTGATTATTATCTATGTGTATCAAATGTAAATAAATACATATTAAGGTTTCTCCCTAATAGGGCTCCAATGCATTGGGTAAAGAATTAATCTCTAGAGATGACAAGTTTCGTGATACCTTGGTGAATAACCTTGCTAATGTTTTTATGACACCTTAGAAATAAACCTTGGTGATATGTTCATGAATGTCTAAATGAAATGTTTTAGCCACATATTCAATTTGTGATTCATGTTCTTTTTATTATTATATGCCTCTTTTTATGTTGCTCATGTCTTGTGGTTTTCATCAATTTCTTATTGATATCACAAGTAAACTGATTCCCTTGTTTTTCTTACTGGGATTTCTACTCACCCTTTCCTTTGATGTATGTCTCCAGGTTATGAGATGAAGAAATTGTACTTAAGATGAACTTATTATGAAGCCTTACAAGTGGATTAGATGGATTTTTTATCTTGTTTTCTTGTTTTATGTTCCTGACTTCCAAGACACTAGACTTTAAAGATACTCTGTTTTTAAAATGTAATGAAAAGTTATTACTATAAAGGTGGGATGAAATAAGGTTCATATTATCACTTGAAGTATATGGCCTTAAAATTCAACAAGGACGAAGAAGTTTTAAAGTAATCAAATAAAAATCTCAATTAAAAGAAGTAATTAGGCATTAATGGGGTGATAGATAAAATCCAATAAAACCCATTGCTACTCCCCTGGATCAACCCATAAGTGGGTTAGCCCTCCATTGATGATATGGTTTCAATGGAAGTGGGAAGTAGACTCATGAGGGAGAAAATGGAGAAGTAAAAAAACAACAATGAGCCTTGGGTCGATCCTCCAATAGTTAATTTCATTCCACTTGAGTATGGAAGGCTTAGGGTGGTGGAAAGCTTGTGGAACTTAGACTTTTCCACTCTTGATCCGAAGTGGAATGCAGATTGCATCCACCGAATAGACGCATCAAAATGACCTTATATATGGAAGAATTAGAGTGGGACATAGAAGAATACAATGTATCTCCTGATTTCTTATAACCAACTATAAAATTTCATCCCAAATGAAATTTTGGTTTGTGAGATATTATTGAAATGGTGGGCTATTTTTCTAGGCTGCAGAATCTAGACCAGAATTTCATCTCCAAATTGGGCTGCCTGGAACTCCATTAAAACATCCGAATTAGCTCTTGTAACTATTGGATGAAATTTTCTAAATGGTTTGATATATATTCAGTTAATTTTTTAGAATCATTGGGTTTTTATCTTGGCTGCTACAGTCTTTTTATTAGGATGTTGTCCAGTTTACTTTGCCCAGAATGTTGTTGGTTCAAGGCCAAATTTGGTGGTCTTCTAATGTGAATCTTCTAGTGCTCCAAAAACATGAATTTTTCCTTATAGCATGGGAGAACTGAAAATAAAATATGAAAATAAAATCAATACCATTTTTTATTTTAGGATGTGTTTAAATATGTACCAAGTGATAGTTCACTTTAACAAAGAATTACAATCATAATGTGAAATAATGTTCAAAATGTAAAATGCACTAAAATGGTGTTTATGAATAATTATCCTAAAGAATATTATAAATATTAAAAATGAATATTAGCCTATTTCAGTGTCTAATCACATGGAAAAAGCATCAGTCTAGTCTGGATTTTATGACAGCATGCTCAGATTCAGGAAGAGACTTGGGAATGCGAGAAGGAGATGAAAGAGCAATGACCTGAATTTTTTCAGATCAGTGAGGGTTTTCTACTTTCTGAGGATGGAAAGACCAATGGTGGTAAAAATTTAGCACCCCCAGTTTCTGGTATGTTACCCTTACTTGATGATTTTCATGCTTATAAGATTTAAGGGTGATGATGGGAGAGTTGGGAGAACTTTGGAAGTGGTTTTGGGGGAAACATGGAAGTTGCACGGGCGACACATAGTTTTTCTAACCGTGCACAATGGTCCTCTTGAGGTAGTAGCTCCAGAATGGTTGGAGAACGATAAGGGAGACCATGTGAGGAAGTCGTGTGAGGGTCTGCCTAGGCAGTATCTAATGTATAGTTAGCACATGATTTGTCTAACCGTGCGAACTAACCGTGCAGATGGTTTAAGTGAGATCCTAAAAATGTGGATCACACACGTTTTTGCCTCTAAGTGGCTCATTTATTCTTCTAAGAGGCCATAACTCAGGATTTTTCTTCTCATAAGGCCAAATAAGGTTCTCCCATCATTCTAGAGGTGATCTGAAGGCTTTCCTTGGTGAATCAAAGATGGATTCTTGAGGTATGTGATCGTTCTTCATCGTTCTTGATTGGTTTCTTAGATCTACTTAGATATAATTCTCATCTTCTATTATTTTCTTATATATATGCTCTATATGAATATATCTAGGTGTGTGAATGCCAAATATAATGAGTTTTTGTCTTAATATTTATAGGAGAAGAGATCTAAGGTGGGTTATTGGAGAATCGACCCGGTTTTCTTGTGCGTTCTTCGTTCGTTGGGGTTTTCATCAAAAAATTCGAGGTAGGGGGCTTATTTCTTGAATAAACTTAGTAGAAAAGATTGGTATGCTTTAAAATTTAACGTGTTTCATTGAATTGATAGTGATTTAGTTATTGAACACTTTTTGGAAACCTTCTTGAGTGGCAGTTTGTGAAATCGGGAAAATTGGGGATTTTGAATGAGTGATTTGGTTATTGGTTTTAAAATATGGATTTTAAAAAGGGGTTTTCTATGGATTGTTGGAATAGGAATTGGATTATATGTTTTCAATAAAAATGGAAATTTTTATTGAAATTAAATGTTTATTTGAAATTTGTTGTGCTTTGGTTTTCAATAAAACTTCAGTTTTATTAAAGTAGTTTGTTTTGGTAATGGAAACATTTGGAATAAATGGTGTTGGTGTGAGTTCATTCTTAACAGGCCCTTAAAAAGGGACGGGTACCATTGTGGTACAAGGTATGTGACCCTAGATTGGGGGTGTGTGTCATTGGGACAAAAGGTAATCAGACGAGAGACCGCTCATGAGTATGGAACTGTCAAACAAAGCATGCATGTGTGAGTGTGTTGTGAACTATGGAATGGGTATGGAAAATGATAATAAGAATTGGTTTTAAAAGATTTGATTGGTTATTTTTCTAGAAAAATAACTTTCTAGAAATTGGTTTCATTTATTTTTGTTTTAATTTGGTTGTAAACGGTTTTTGGAACTTGTTTATATTTGGTTATAAACTATTTTGGTAAATTGTTTTATATAAATTGTTTTATATAAATATGGATAAATTTTCTATCCTAGTGGTGTGAGTAGGGAATTCATTTGGGAAAACCTACTAAGTTTTATAATCACCCCTTTTGTGGCACTTTGGTTCTTTTGCAGATGCTATCTTCTGGGATAGGGGAAAAGGTAATGTTTCCCATGTTTTTAGCACTACCTCATGACATTTGGGCTGTTCGGTGATTGTGGAGCTCAGAGCTTGTGGAGCATGGAGCCTTATGGCCTCTTGAGAGTCTTGAGTTGTTTATCCTCTTTTGATGCTGGTTTGGTATTATGCTGTTGAAAACATTGATATGGTTTTGAGATACATGAAGTTTTTGAGTTGTATTTCTTTTGTTCATGCATCATTTAGTAAATGGTTTGGTTATGGTTTGTTGGTTTATTTACTAAAGGGTAAATCATCCCCCACTTGTATTTGAAACCCTTCGACATTTATTGCTAGCATTTGGCATCTTGGGAATGTCACTTAAGGCCAAGTAACGACTCATTGTTCTCTAAAGCCAATGATATTGAGAGGCTCATTCCAAGAATCCTCTAGAAAATCCTCCCAGACGACCTCCTCCTATGGACGCCCCACCTTCATCATCGGCCTCCTCCTGCGGACGCCCCACCTCCGTCACTGACCTCCTCTTGTGGAATCCTCACCTCCCATCACCAGCGCCTTCTGAATCCATCCTGATGTCCCGTTGATGTCCCCCACCTATCTGGATTTTCTGGTTCTCCATCGACCAACCCCACTTATGTGGCTTTTCTAGCGCTTCGTCGATCGGCCCTACTGTGTGGATTTCCTGGTGCCTCGTTGACCGACCCTACCTATGCGGTTCCTCTGCTGCGCCTCGATGACTTGCCATGACACTACTTTAATCCATCTATTTCATTTCCATCTTCAATTATCCATCATTTTCATCTCAAGGTGGAGCTACAATCTCAGATGATTTCTTTTTGTTTTGTCTTGTCTTGTAATCAAGCTGGGTTTGTCCAGATTAGGGGGGGGGGGTGTTTGCAGTGTTTCTTATTTTCTTTGTTTTTCTTTGATTTGATCTATTTTTCTTTATGCATCTAAGCTAGGTAGACCTAGATTGATGAGGAGTGTTGGAGTCTATTTCCTACATCAAATGTGAGTCTTTTTTCATCTTTATATTTCACTATAAATAAACTCTAAGGTCCCTCTTTAGAGGTATCTTGGGTATTGGTTTACCACTCTTCTTATCATTTTACATGGTATCAGAGTGGGTTCTCTATCATGACCCATATATTCCATTTTTACATTTACAAATTAATTATAAATGATAATAAAACCCTTTTTAAAATAAAAGGAAATGTTTTTCTAAAAAACAATTTAAATGTGCACAAATGTGTTTTATACCAATAAATAAATAAATCACATTTGTTGGATTTTATTAATGATATATATAATATTAAATGTAATTTTTATAATTCATATTATATTTTTCCTAGACATTATATAATAAAAAATTCCATTTTTAAGCATAAAAGGAGTATTTTTCAAAAAAGGCAATTTACCGCCTTTTGATTGCGAACCAATTTTAAATATTTTTTTTTCAATTTTATAAATTATATTTTAAAAAATAAACTTATTATTTAAAATATGATTATCCAAATTTACTTTGGTTGAATTTTTGGTATTTTTCTAAGAACTTTCGTATTTTGATGAATAATGAATAATACAAATATTGGCTCAAAACTATTTTTTCATCAAATTTATTTATATAATTAAATTATGTATTTAATTAGTTTTAAAGTATAATTAAATAAAGTTTTTATAATTTAATCCAATTCAGGTTATTAGAATCAATTTCACATTGAAATTGGATATAAAAGCTTTGTGATCTTTTGACCGTTTTTACTTTAAAACCCTGTTTTCTCAATCCATCAACAAGATTAATTTTAAATTAGTTTTAGCCACTTATGTGTTTTTAATTTTGACAAAATTATATAAATATTTGTAATAATTATGATATTTATGATCTAATAGGATCAACATAATTTTTGAAATATATGAATAGTAACTTTAGTAATTATTTTTATTACCACGGTTAAGGGTAAATCAAATAATTAAAGGTAAAAATAATACTATAAATTATCCTAAAACTTATTATAATTTCATTTTATGAGTATTATTTGACCTAAAATCATCCTTGGGTTGAAATATAACCTTTGGAATCCACTTTGACGTCTTTAAGATATTTATATTATTTTATTCTATGAAAAGACAATTTTTTCACTCTTGTTTTTAACAAGTAAAATATTTTTAATACGTGGTTATATAATGGATATGTTGGAATATAAAAAATATTTATAAATATAAAATGTTTAACTATATCATGGTAATTTATTTATAATTTTTATAACATAAATCCTTAAATTTAACGGTGACACGATGATGAAGTAATAACTACTTCATTAATGGAAGAATCAAATAAATGATATTAAAAATATTAAAATAAATATAATTTGATATAATTTATGTCATAAAAAAAATTTATAGACTAATTTCACATGTTAGCAATGATTTATTATAGTGTTTTATAAGATATAAAGTTTTTGTGATATTTTTAAAAAGTCAAGTAATGAATAGTTTCAAAATTGACATAATTGATATATTAAAATAAATAATATTTTAATAAATGATATAAAAATTATAAAAATATAAAATTTGGAAAAATAATTGGTATAATTCATAAAATATAATAAATGACTCATTTATTGGTTGTTTGACATGTTATGGTAATTATATTAACCCTTAAAGTGTAAATTACATAATAAGAAAGTCAGAGTTGAAAGGGTAAAATAAGGGTTAAAACAAAAATATAAGGATTAAAATAATAATAAAAATATGTATAATTTTTATTGGATGAATGTATTTAGACTAAATATAATCCGATATTATAAATAAATCACTTTTAACCATTTGGAATAGAAAATTATTTTAATACTTTGAGGAAATCCAAGAGTGCCCCTCCCCTCTCCTATAAAAGGGCACTCATTCTTCTCCACTGTTCACACCTAAAAACCTATTTGGTTTATAAAATATCTATCCAAATACCTTAATATAGTACCTTACCATATTATAGAGGCATTATTTTATTCATAACACTCTCCTTATAGGTGTTAAGGTGTTAATCAAAGGTGATTGTCCGAAGAAGAAGTATCGTTTTTAATTAAGTGTTTCTGTTTTATTTCTTCTTCCACTTCCTTAAAATATTATCCAAAAATTATAATATAATAACAAAAATATAATAAATATAATTAAATGTTATTATATTAATATGATCACCTAAATCAATCTATGATTCCATCAAATGGGAAATGAATTAATCGTTTGTAAGTATGTGTGAACTATCACCTTCATGAAATGATATAATTCGTTTTCCATTACCATCTCTAAATAATGGTTATAATTATTGAATTAATGTTTATATGTTATATTCATGGTATATTTATCATTAAAATAGAATAATATATCAATTAAGTTCTTACTTTTCACACACATAAAAATGATAACGTTGTTCGTGCGTACGTGTGAACTATCACCTCCATGAAGCGATGCGATTCATTTTTCATCACCACATCACATGGATGATATATATATATGTATATTTAAATGATTAAAATGATATTAAGGATATTATTATATTTATTTAAATATAAAATAAAACTTACCTTATTTTCGTAATGACTGTTGAAGAATGAAAATGTTACTCATACGTACGTACAGATTACCGTCTCCATGATTGTAACATAGTTCATTTTTCATATCCATATTTAATGAATAAATTTAAAAGTATTATTGATATATAATAATGATTATAATTTCATGAATATTATTTTGGATATGATAGACTAATGACCTCTTTGACCATATTTGACTCTCCCCACAGTGGTCAATTCATCTTGTGGCACATGAGATGCATTGAAAAAAACCATGGAGATATATGTTCATGTTAAGGTATTATATGATATGTGTATCATAAGATATATAAAATTAATTTAATTTTTAAGAGATGATTTATACCTTTTGAGTTATTGTTAAAATAAATATCTAACCCCTCGATGAAATCTGAGGTTTTTAATAAATTCAAGGACCATATTGATATAAAAAAGAATATTTATTGTTAAAGAAAGATATATAACATTTATAGGATGAAGAAAAGTGTATTTATTTTATTGGAAAAGATATTATCTGAAAAAGTGAATATAGTAAATTGTAGTTTTCATAGGTGGTTATCATTTCAACAAATCATTTTTCATTTTGGTGGATACAATTTGTTGCATGATATATCTCTTGTTTTGTGGATTAAGGTTTTTTACATAAAGAAAAGAACCTAATGGGTTAGGTAATAAGTGTATATAGAATATCATTGGAATCAACCTAATCTATATTTAAGCAGGGATTCATTCAAAGTTTTTGGAATATTTTTTTTCCATATTATATTGGTCGTAGATTCAATTAAAATATTATTCATGTAAAAAATAAGTTATTTTAATTTTATACATTATTTATTCAAAAGAAAAATTAATATAATATGTATTAATAATTTGAGTGAAAATAATATTTATTTATTTATTTATATGTTAAGTGAATAAAATTAATATTCATTCATATATTATGTTATTATAATATTTATTTTATTGAATGAATATAATTTTTGTGTTTAAGGTTTGATAATATTTATATGAGGATTTGGTTAGAGTCAATGATCTGATAAATATATTATAATATTGTTTTTAAAATTTCATATTTTTTTGAAATGATATTAGAATAATACATCCCACCTAAAATAATAATTTTATTATTATTAACTTAGTAGAGGGGACATAGGATTTTTTAGATTAAAATTAAATTGAAGGACTAAAATGAAATTCTTTTAAATTTTGACCTATTTATAAAAAATAAAATATTTTATTTGTTTGAAATGATAATATTATTCCATATAATCCTCCTATCAATACCTAATGTGAGAATTAGATAGAATTATCCCACATCTCTCATGATTCTAGAGTGAGAATGTAATAGATTCCATCATACGATCAAGAGAGAATAATGTGAAGCATTTGACCCCCCCAAGTGCTTAAGATATTAAGAATGGTGTTTGGAATTTTGTAGATAATGAGTGAATATATCAAGAGAATTCATATTTTGATTATTGATGCGAAATCAATTTCAATAATATCGATGATTAGGTTGATGACATAAATAATAAGCAAAACTAAAATTGTAAAATAAAATAAACTAGATACTTATTTTATTAATATAATTAATAATAAAATATGTTTCATTATCCTCTAAGTGGATTTTGAATAATTTAGATGAGTTTAGATGGAAAAATGATAAACATAGATCACAACCCTTTAATTTTACTATTCCCATATCCATCATAATATGACACTATACCGATGAAGCATGGACTAATGTTGAATTTTTCTCCTTAAATATCTCTATGAAACTTATCATGTCCCATTATGACATGCTTAAGTCAGTTAAAAAATTATCATTTTACCTATGGTTCCCACCTAATAACCAGATATTCTCTCGTAATATAATTGTTTTATATATAAAGTTTAGTCAGAAATTTTATGGGATACTTCTCATATATTAAAAGTTTTTCCTCCAAATTCTGAAATAAAATATAAAAACACTAACACTACTCTAATACCACTTGTAATGGACCAACCCAATGTCATTATTCTACCTAAACCAATTTTTTCCTATCCTTAAGAGAATTATATAATATACAAGGGTTAGCAACAAGTGTTATGAGTCCTAGATTATCATTGGTAAATGATTTACCTACATAGAATCTTTAAATATTTTAATGTTATATTATAAAAAAAATCCAACATAACACATATTTATATAATATGATTTGAAAATTTAAAACATTACATGTATAGTGTATACGAGGATATTTACATTAGTGATAGTTTATGTAATATCATGAAAAAACTTCTATATCAATATATTTGAAAAAATACAGTCTATAAATAAATAACAACAACTTGAAAAGTAAAATATTACCCAAAAGACTAAAATTAAACTAAAAAGAATATTTTATGAGGTAAAATAATTATCCAACTACATATATCATATAATGTGATAACACCACATGATGACTAATCAAACACAAGAAATATCAACACTAATTAGACCATAAGCTTCCAAAATAGCAAATATTATACATATTCACACGTAAAAGGGCAAAAATTAAGTTTTATACCCATTGAAGTGAACATATAGGGTGTGTGTCCAATGAATACAACATTTTAATCATAATTAAATTATGTTCATGTACATTTAATTCATTTGGGTAATAATGAATAGAAATTATTCAATCCCTATGCTGTGATAAAAAACACATGTAAACATGTTTAATAGAGTGAAATTTATACTATAAATGTATTTTTAGGATCAAATTAAAACTCATCACTTTATCATGGGAAGTTAACCTTATGTTCACATCATTAATATTTTTTTATAGATTGAATCCTTTAAACTTGAGAGGTTTTTCACTTATATAATAATTAGCCTTCTCCTCAAGATAAAATAATGAATCCAACAGAGTAAGTTTTCATAAATAACAGTTCACACCATTAAAATGTCATTTAGGAACCATCCCATACATTTACACTTTTTTACAGAGAGTTCAATAAATTTTTATACGTTTTTATTTTTGGATTGGAAATTATTTTTCACCCAAAACATTATTTAAGTAATTAAAATTCATCCTTGAACAATTATTGTGTTATTTAAATTAAAATTTATGCCAATTAAACATAGTCATAAAAATATAATATAAATACCACTAGTCAATATTACTCTCCAAACTAAACCAAATTATTATGTATAGGATAATAAATTATCAAATTCATCCAAGTGACATAATTTGGTAAAGGTGAAACCCTTCCCTCCTTTTATCACATAACCAAGATAGGTATTTTACTAATAATTCAAAACATGAAACTTGCAATTAGATGTTTTATTAATAAAATAAAACTATAAATGACACTATATTCAATTTAAATAAATAAAATATTAAACTAATTAGGTATATTAAAGGATATTTTTATAATTTAAATATGAATCAATGAAACTCATTATACCTATATGTTTAACCAAAATTTCAACTAATTATAATTTATGTACAAACATATTAATATATAAATCCCAAATAAAAAACCCCAGTAAAATATAAAATTCATATGATATTTACATGGAAAACTATTTAATTCAAAATTTATACAAAAATTCTATGGAAACACCCATTTTATATTTCTAAAAATAGATTAATTAACATTATTAAAGAAGTGGAAATAATTTATTAAGCACATTCAATGTAAAAATTTACATATGAAAGCATAAAATAGGTGAGACAAACTATGAATAAAAACATTAACAAGATCATTCTATCCTAGGAACCAAAAAGATACTCACAGAAAACATTAAATCAACACCTATAAATAGAAGATGACAAGTACCTAAAATAACATAATGCGAACAACTCATAATTAACTCCCACCACCATGACAAAAAACCTAATTTACATAACCTAAATTATCCATAATTTAAACATAAATGAATGAAAATACCTATGGATGTCCAATAATAAAAAATCCACATCAAAATTGTGATCAACTCAAGGTAATAGTTTTCTATGGACTTCTTTAGCTATGTTATATAAAATACACTTAATCTCAAATGGATTTCAACATGGTTTGGTAAAATCTAATCTCAATAATTAACCTTGATGATTTAAATCCATAAAAAATAAAAGAATACATATATAATGAATAAAATAAACTTACCTTAATTTGAAAAGAAAAATTTCCATGGAACACGTTAGATTGAAGAAGAGAAGAGGGTGGAAGAATGAGTATGAAAAAGGAGTTTAATCTATAAATTTGGATAGTGTTGATGATAATTTATTGAATAACCATAATTGGGGTATAATATGGTTAAAAAATAAATAAAAAAGTAACCTCCCATTAAAAAAACTATAATGGGGTCACAAGGAACTACATAATACTCCACCATGTACCAAATAGTCCACTTGGGATTACCCCAATATCTATCAATCTCACTAGGTACCAGGTGAGCCTCAACCATGTACCCAGTTCTATTTGAAATATTTTGTTTCACATAAAGCCACATATTGACCTAGATTTAGCATATCATCTTCCAACAAGGCCTATAAACATATGAAAAAACCCACTCGATTTCATCCTCAAACATGAAATTCAAGTCGAAAACTAATTGAAAAAATTTCACTTAGGATTTCATCATTGAATTTCTGAATTAAAATTTAAAAATATTATTTAAATCAAAATAACTAGTCACATGTCACTACATTTATGAATTATGATATGGGATATAAAATTATGATATATGGGACATCCCAACACTATATTTTTATTTATTCTTCATCCCATAATATAATATTATATATTATCTAAATTATCATTTGATGAGGTGAATTATATAATTTAAACCATGTTTACTAAGTATTTAAATATTAAAAATTTAAGTGGTCACCAATTACAACATCTTTTAATTTTGATGAAACATGATATAGTTCATCGCAAAATAATTTTTTGGTACATATAATTGTATACTTATTTATATTTTAGATGAATTATATTCATGGATATGTAGTCCTCAAATAGGTTGGGATCATAAAATCATTTTTTTATCTATTTGAATTCATTAATTCTCATCTTTCTGATATAAATAAGGACAGTAGTGGTGGTGGTCCCCAGTTCCTCAACGGTGTAATTTCCTCCAATTATTTTTTCAATGTCTAGTCCTACTCTCCCTCCCATATCATATAAGTTAAATCACTCCATCTCCACATCAAACTTATTTATTTATGATATTTCCTTTTATGTTACACCTAAGTTGTTTATCTTCCCTAAATCTCTTTTTCTATTAATTGATTCACTTATTTATCTATGATGGTGGAAGTTTTCAATGATATAATGAGATATAACAATAGAATTATAATCCTTAAATGAAACATTGATTTTTCACCTTTAGAAACTTTTGGGGGAAATGTTAACTCATATTGGGTTCCAAGTTAATATATAGTCATTTATTTAAAAAACTATTTGAATTTTAACATTCACCTTTTACCAGATAATGATTAATCAAAGATCCACTTTTGGATGCCTCATGTATGTGACCATAGTATATATTTACTTTTATAATACATGGTGAGTAATATAATGTAAGGATTTGAAATTTGGATTTCTATGGATTCTTCTTCTAGGTTTTCTTCAACTTTTTCGAAGTCCATCAATTTTGAAGTTTATTGGGGATACTATCTGGGTATAAAATTCCCTATATTTAAAACATAAAATGTTTTTTCAGTTTTTTCATGGAAATTTATTTATTAAAGACTCCACACCCTCATTTTGATTAATGTGATTATTATGTGGAACCCTTCTATTTAGTGACCCATGTTTTTCCCAAATAACACTTAACTCAATTTTGAGTCTTGGGGTCTTGAGACTTCCCTAGGGGTAAAATGGTATATTTACCATATAAAAAAATTTTAGAAAAATTAACTGATGGAATCATTGATTCTGATATGTGGTGTCACACCTTGGGCTGAGAAAATATGAAATTGGTCTTGTGGTGAAACCTTGATAAAAATATACTGAGTATAAAAATATTAATTTTAGTTGTGCATATGAATTAATGGAAATTATACTTTTCCTTAAAATTTAATCCTCATATGAAAAATCTAATCCCATAATTTCATTTGAAATTTGGGCCTTATCCTAGAGGTGGTGTAACTTTCATTCGCATTGGGCCCTAGGGATTACTTTTCAATGGAAGATAAGATTAATATGTTAATATAAGGAAACATTATATCAAATATTTAATCAATTGTTAGGGTATTTAATACTATGAACTTATTTTATCACATATTTAATATCATATTATCTAAATATTAAGGGGAGAAACATAAAACCTAGTGTTTGAGAGTGATGGTGGGGGAGAGAGATTAGATTAATTGGGGAATCCTTAAAATAAAGAACAAGGTTCTTCAATGAAAACACCAGAAAAGATTAATTTGGTCATGATATTCATCAATGAGTGATCTTAAACCATAGATGGAATTTTTTTATTTCATTTATTACTCATAGATTGTTATCCTACTATGATCAAATCTTCGAATATTTTTTTGTGGTGATTCAAATCTGAATCTAAAATCTTAATTCGAATACTTGTCAACTATTGATTATGGTAAGTTAATTGTGGTTTAATATTATCAATTTAAGTATTTGTTGAGTTTTTTTCCATTGAATATGCATTATCAAAATTGGTTCATGTTATATTTCTTAAATATTTTTATAAATAATATTACTACCCTCTTATATCGATTTCGTTATAGATTTAATAATTTTTCCCTTTTTTGTGTAGCGATGAATTTTTTTTCAAAGGAAATAATATTAATCATTATATTTTTTGGAAAAAAGAATATATTTTTATGGTTAATAATATTCCCATCACATTTATCCACATTCCAAAAATCTTACGATAGATCCCCCTAGTAGAAGAAAATTAAAAACAGGGAAAGTTGTATGGTAAAATTTGTATATTGTTACAAGTGAGATCAGGGAAGGCCTTAATTGGGTAGATTAATGAGAATTAATGCTCAATGGTGATGTTTTTATATATAAAGGATATTATAGGCAATTATAGTCTAAGGATACTTAAATGACATTCCCAAAAGTAAGGGATTTCAACACAAGTTATAGGTACAATAGATGGAGGAGAAACACTGGGAGGAGGGTGGGGTATAACTTTCCCACCACAAAAATAGTTGGAATAGATAGGGAGATGTTATGGTAGAGGTGTCTATGGGGAATCATGAATGAAATGGTTTATAGTGGTGGATGGATGTAACCCCATATAGCTGCCAAATCCCTCTAGATTGGACGGAGATCAGCCCACCATGTGGCGGGTGGTGGGTTCCCAGGCCCAACACCCCCATGGGAATAGGGGCATGGGCCACCCAAATGCGGTTATAAGGACATGTGACATAATTAAAGCTAAAAAAGGAAACTAGATAGAGCAGGATGGGTCCTAATTTACCCATCCTAGGAGGGTGTGTGATGCAGGACACACAATTCTCATTAGTTCCATGCACCAGTATGCTTTTACACACATGGAGCATGAAACACCATTTCGGGAATACACACCCCTAATAACATGCCACATGGAATTACCATGGACTGAAACATGTCAGAATCTATCCTTAATGTGGTGTTTTTCATATATTCTTCATTAGGATTCCGATTTAGACAAATAAATAGATTATCATGAGTATTTTTCTATATAGATATCATTTTTTTTTTCTATTTATAAATTCAAAGCCATTTGTGAGGGGAGATATTTATATTTATAATTTAGTACTATAGGGACAACATTTTGGTTTAAACATAATGATTTGGGTGTTCTTATCTGATTGGTAAGTTCAGGTATTCACCCCATTTACCTAGAATATAGGATCTTGTATCTACGACTTAGTTTACAAATAGGCTTAGTTATTTCCACATATACCCAGGTGGAAGTAACCACTATATCAACCTAAATATATGGTAAGGTATTACCCCAATTTACTAGGGGTATAAGATCCTCTATATTTGGGTTGTTTTATAGATAGGGTTTGGTATTCCCTCTGTATACCCAAGGATTTGGATCCTTCTAATTCTAATGGTAGGGTCGACTATTCCCCCCATTTGTCCTGGGTATTGGATACTCTATGTACGGGTCATAATACATTGACTGAGGTGTCATTATATAATGTGTTAATTTCCCTTTGTGATTTAATTGAGGTATTATGAGTTTTTTATACTTAGAATACTATAATAGTAAAGGTATGTATTCCCTTTATTGATATTTATTATTAGACAAAGTAGGATTTTTACCAATGGATTACTGGACCAATGACATGAATATGATGGATAATATGGTATAATACATCCTTGAAATATGTGTATTCTTTAATGAGAATAGATTACCAATTTTTTATAGTTATCAATGGCGATGTGTGTGTTTTAAACGGTGTGTGGATGAATAATTTTGAAATTTTGACTCCCTAGGTACCCTTGTGTTTCCATTAAGATGTGACATATAACTAGTTATTGACATCCAAATTTGTGGAAAATTAGGTGTTCTGAGCTCCCATGTGCTAATATTTTATGACTTTAGAGGATTAAATCAAATATTATTGGCACATTCCTTGTATCCTTAAGGCTTCTATTTGTAGAGAAAATAAAGATCATAAATTCTGGTAATTCTTTAGATTAGTCACTCATACTAGGGTTTTTGAGCAGATGGATGGATTATATTTATATTTTGTGGTTTTTTGGGTGACCTACTGCGCATTTTTATACACACACATACTGTATCACCTGAACACTTGACCATATTTTCCTTTAGATTTTGTTGATAGCTTTACAATACACATAACACCCGATTTAAACAAAACACTACTTAATCACATTTTTCACAATAAAGAAAATACTGACACTTTTAGTGAGTTTATATATTAAATTTCTATATTATATATCCACTCAAATATTTTGACACTCATATAATACATTTGATAGGCATAAGATAAAAATGAACCCAGTAAAACACATAAAATACTAATTTTTTTATACATATAGTTTTGTCACCTTTTGATGGAGAACCCTATTTAAATCCAATTTTGGATCCTTTTATAAATTATATACGTAAAAATAAACTTAAAATTTTGAATCTAAACATAAAAATTATCTTAGGTTTATGTTTTGGTATTTTTCCGCAATGTTTCACTTTTTAGTAAATAATGAAAAATACTGAAATTTAATCTAAAAATGATTTTTTCATTTAATTTTTTATAAGGTTAAATTGTAATTTTAATTGGTTTTAAAGTTTAATTAGATTATATTTTTATAAATTAATCCAATTTAGGTAATTTTAATCAATTTAAATTTGAAATTGACTATAAAAACATAGCAAACATCAGGATGTTTTTACTTTAAAAACCCGCATTGTCATCCCGCCTCGAGGATTAATTTTAATTTTAATTTATTCCAATTATGTGATTATAATTTGGAAAAATATATTCTATATTTATAATCATCATAATTTATAATGTCTAATAATAATAACTTTTTTACTAAAAATATTAGTGAAATTGACTAAAATTAATTATAGTTATTAAGGTAAAATTAAGCTTAATAAAGGAGTAAACCTTTAACTTAAGGTCCCAAATGAACTAGAAACTTGTAAAACACCTATTTTCTGGAAATATATTGGCCATAAACCTTCTATTATTGAGTTTTTTTTGTTTTTAGAACTTTTTAAGGTAATACCATCTGCACACCTAACTTGTTTCCAAAAATTCTATTCGAGTCCTTTTCCTTCCCTATAAAAGGTCACCACCTCTCCCACACCACTCAAACCACTTAGTTTAAGAAAATATCTGACCAAATAGAATCCCAAAATCCCTCACATTTACTTTTAAGCCTCCCTTTGGGCATAAAACTTCCAAAGGAAGCCTTTTGGTATGGACCAAAAGAAGTTACCCAATTAAGAGGCAACATCTTCTATCAAGATTTTTAGTTTCATTTACATTATACACTACCTATAATATTATTTTTATATGATTACATAACAAAAATAGTATCCTAAATTTATTAGGATTATTTTATGTTAATATTTAAACCTACACTCACACACACCTCCATCTAATAGATAACGAACATGTTGTTTCTGTGTTTGGTGAACTACTACCTCACGAAACAATGATTGTTCATTTTTTCCTTACCACATATCATGGTGGAAATTATGATGGAAAATATATTTATATTTATAATTTATTTATTCTTATTTAATTTTTATTTATAACATACCTTTATTCTTTCCATCATGTGTAAATATGATAATTTTGTTTGAGGAAGTGTGGACTACTGCCCCCTCAAAGCGATATGACTTGTTCATGCCATACATGGAACATATAACGGATGGTTTTAATAAAAATATATAACATATATAACATATATATGATAATATAATTATAATATAAAAATTTATCATTTATTTTCCATTCTTTTAATACAACAATGAAATAAATGTAGAATTCATGCGTACATACAACCAACCGTCTCCATGAACGATGCTCTTCATTTCTAATCTCAAAATATTATGGACTACTATAAATATATATGTACAAAATATATAAGATAATTTAGTCATGGTTTACATTATTAATATGATTAAATCATTATCTAATTAACATGAACAACAAATCACAAGTCAAAACATACTTGAGAAAACTAGGCAATTAACACCCGAAATAGTTAAAATAATCAAAGGGTGTTAAAAAACGGGTAATAAAATATTATAATAAGTTAATATATGTTATTATAAACATGAGTTTGGTTCTGGTATTAGTTAGTAACATATTTTAAACCACTATATAGGAGTATAAATACCACACAACAAAAAGGAAGGATAAGGTAACAGAATTTCATCTCCATTTACATTCCATTGAGACTTATTTTTATTACGAACCAATTAAATTTTATTTGGTGTATATAATTCCATTTGATATGATATATCATGAATATAATAATTATCATGATGTTATAATTTTAATTTAATTCACCAATAATTAGGATTTAAATGTTTCAATTTGGTACGGGACACAATGGAATGTTTAAATATTAATTTTCCTCAAGGATATCTTAATTTCAAACAACCCATATTGTTACTTATCTCCCTCCGAGGTATTTTTGATAAATCCATATTCTTTATTAAATATGAATATTTGATAAGGCAAATTATTTATTTGATATATTGTGATTACTTTGGACATTCAATACATAGGTTGGGGACCGTTTAAGGAATGCCCTATGGATTAGGGACCAGTTAATGAAAGCCCCTCAGTCTATCAATAATCTCTTGAGGTGAATTAGTTTTCCAGATAATTTAAAATATCTCTTTATGTTAAATGTATCATGTTCCTAGGAAACATGACATCCAAAAAATAATAATTACCTTTATTGAGAATTCATTTATTATTTATCCTTGTGATTTTGCATCAACATATCTATAGATGCATTTCATTTTTAGTTCATTGAATTAAAGGTATGTATTTTCAGTTTCTTACCTTTCCACATTGATATTGCCTTATCTAGTTATTTTAATGGCATGTGTTATCATTTATTTACCTTTACATTTTAATTTATTCCTATTTATTCATTATTACTTCCACATTAGTTTCCCTTACTGAGCATTTGAGCTCACCTTTATTATGTTTATTTCCCCAGGTTATGAAGAAGAAATATTTGAATAAGAATTCAAGGAAGCAGTTTATTTTCTTTTTTATGTATCATGTTTGTATTTCCTTTTTCCCAATGTATTATGGGTATCATGTTTGTAATTTGGATTTATAAGACTGCTAAACTGAACGATCCTTAGAGATTTGTTTTATTATAATAATTCCAATGTAATAAAATAATGCACCAACTCTAGGATTCTAGGGTTGGGGTGTTACAGTTGGTATTAGAGGAAGTTTAAAAACAACCTTAGAAACTACATTTATAAAACTTAGATTAGATAACATAACCCTAAGATGGAATTTAAGGATAAGTATAGAATAACATCCTAGAATTTTGGAAAGGTAATAATTATGTGGGTATTCCTAGAAATACATCCTTGTCTGGATACTATAAGTGGATGTGGTTCTGGAAAAGATATACCTAGAGTAATAACTCTGACAAGGTGTTCTGGGCCTGACTTGGGGTAACCTGGTACATGACTACATTCCTTACTGCACACCTATTTTGACACTCCCAGAGGACATGCTTAGGATAATTAACATTTTATTTACCTACCATCCTGAAATATTTAAAATTAAAGATTTCCCCAAGGTAACCAAAGTATATGATTTAGGGATTTACAATGCGTAAATTTATGTCATGTTCTATACCATGTTTAAAGTTATAGAAAGTTCATAATTTTATGAGAAAATCTAGTAAATGTAATTGTCTTGAAATGTCTCTTAGAAGGAAGAAGTGTGTCAACACTCATGGAAAATGTAGAGATTACCCTCCTGGGGAAATAAATACAGATGGTATTAAAAAAGAGTAAATCATGGCGATACTTGGGAAACTTAACCAGGTTATGAAAAATAAGATTTCTCAAATGGAGAAACCTATTCCATAGACAGAATCACCTATTCTGGATCACTTTATGTGACTGTATCACCCATCATTTAATGGGAATACTAATCCAATTGTAGGTGAGAAATGGATTAAGTCTCCTTAGAAGATATTTACATCCTTGGAATGCAGTGAAAAAGAAAAGGTTAGACTTTCAGTCTTTTTCCACCAAGGCGATGTTGATAAGTAGTGGTCTATAATCCAAAATAAAAGGGATGAATAAGAAATTGAACTTATAGAGTAGAGAAATGTTAATGATATTTTCATCAATAAATACTTCCCTCCTGATAAAAAAATTGAGATGAAGAGAAAGTTACATAGCTTAAAACATAGAGAAGAATAAAGTGTTGTAGATTATAAATCTACCTATAAAAGGTTATCCAGGTATTCTATGGATTATATAGACAACAATGAGTGTAGGATTGCCTAATTATTTTAAGGTCTTAATCTAAATATCTAAAGGGAAATGGTTTCTCAGACCTTTTAATCATATGAAGAAATAGTTTTATGTGCCATCAGTATGGAGAATGAATTATCAAGATCCTATGTATTATAAGGAATCCAAGAGAATAAGAGATCTTATAAACATCATGAGAAAGAGAATATTTCAAATAAGAATAATAGAATGAATCAATTCCCTCATCGTGAGAATTATGGAAAAAATTACTCTGGGAAATGATTGAAGGGACTGAGAGTTTTTTTAAGTGTAGAGAAAATGGTCATCATATTAAAGGATGAAAAGGTAAGAAGAAAAACATTGATATTTAGTGTTTCACCTATAGGGATATGTGGAACTACTCAAATGAATTAACCAAGCATCAAGATAATTTTCCACAAAAGAGGACAAGGGGAGATGGAAAATCATATGCAATCACTACAATAGAGGTTGAAGTGCCAAATAACATGGTGGAAGGTACACCAATCCTATATTAAAATTTATCCAATACATTATTTGATTTTGGATTATCGCACAATTTTATATTTACCCAATTTACCAAGAAAATTATACATTTCCTTTGTGATCTAATAAGAGAGTTGTCAGTCAAAACTCTTAAGGGAAGCATCATTAAAAAAAAAGATGTTTCAGGAAGTCCCCATTATGAAACATAAACATACTTTATGTGTTAACCTTGTTATCATACCTATGGTTGACTTTGATATGATCCTTGATATGGAATAGCTCTCAAAGTATGATGAAAAAATTTATTACAAGAGAAAGGAAGTTATGATTTGTGAGTAAAATGTTGAATCCCTCATCTTTAGAGGATAAGCTTCCTCACCTGATTATTATTTAGATCCACCCTCAATAGATCTAATGAATGAAATTATTGGGGAATAATAGAAAAAAATGTCTAGTGAAGAATAAGGTAGTCTTAAAATTGAATATGTACCAATTGTGCATGATTAAATTGATGTATTTATGAAGGATTTACCTGAAAATACCCTAGAACACGAGGTTGAATTCTAAATCGATCTAATCCCTGATGTAGGTCCAATATTAAATACTCCATATAGAATGGAAACTATATAATTGGTAGAGTTTAAGAAATAACTATATAATTTGGATAATAAGGGATTTATTCACCCCAGTGTTTCACCTTGGGGTGCCCCTGTTTTCTTTGTCAAGAAGAAATATGGACCCATGATCTTGTTTATTGATTATAGGGAAATCAATGGAATTACAATAAAGAACAAGTATACTCTACCTCGCATTGATGACTTTTTTGATCAACTTCATAGAGCCCAATATTTTTCAAAGATTGATCTTCGTTATGGGTATCACCAATTGTGAGTGAAGAAGGAAGACACCCCGAAGACAACTTTTCAGATGAAGTAGGGACATTACGAGTTTACAATGATTCCATTTTGGATGACTAATGTACCCTCTATTTTTATGGACTTAATCAACAGAGTATTCAAGGAATATCTTGATGATTTTTTTAGTATTCATTGATGATACTTTGATGTATTCTAAAACCTATGAGGGCCATGATAATCACTTTCGGATCATCCTTAAAAATCATAGAAAGGAAGATTTATATGGGAAATTCAGTAAATGAGATTTATTTCTTGAAGAAGTATCTTTTCTTGGCTATATTGTCTCCAAGGATGGGATATCAGTCGATCCTACAAAGATAAAGGTAGTCAGAGAATAGCCTAAGCCAACAAACATAACCAAGGTATGTAGTTTCATTGGTTTGGAAAGCTACTATCAATGATTTTTTCAGAATTTTGCCTGATGGGATAACACCTTAACCAATATTACATGAAAAGGGGTTATGTTTTTATGGATGAAGGAATGTGAAGAATTCTTTGATGAGATAAATATAATATTATTCAATGCTTCAATTTTTAATCTACCATATGGGAGTTATGGGTTTGTTATATATAGTGATACATCAAAGAAAGTATTTGGTTGTTCGCTTATGAAAAATAATAAAGTTATTGAATATGCATCAAGCCAATTGAATACTCATGAAAAGAACTATCTAACCCATGATATAGAGTTAGTATCTATAATATTAACCTTGAAAATATGGAGACATTATCACTATGGATAAAGATGTGAGATATACACAGAACATAAAAACTTGAAATACATCTTCTCATAGAAAGAGGTCAACATGAGACAAAGGCGATGGCTCAAACTACTAAAGTATTATGATGTATAAATACACTACCACCCAAGGATAAAAAATAAGTTAGAAGATGTGTTGAGTAGGAAAGATCATGGAGTTCTAACCCAAATGAGGATTGAGAAGGACCCTATGTTCTTGGATCTAGTGAAGATGGATATGGGAATTTCTAAGGAAGAGGAGACATCAATCATTTATCAAATGATTGGAAAAACATATTTATTAAAGAGGATAAATACGTCTCAATCTGATGATGATGAATTTCAGAAGAAAATTAAAGGTGTGAATGATGGAAAATTAGCAAACTTTTGTTGTGAAGATGGTGTTATAAAATTTGGAAGGAGGCTACGTGTTCCATATATACCTGAGCTAAAAATGGAATTTTTTTATGATGATCATAACTCAAATTCTTCTATACACTATGGGAGAAAAAATATGTATAGGGACTTGAAGGAACACTTTTTGTGGGATAACATGAAGCATGAAATTGCGGATTATGTATCCTGATGTTTGCTTTGTAAACAAGTGAAAGTTGTAAGGAAATATCCAAAAGGAGTTATGAAAACTCTTCCTATCCATCCGTGGAAATGGTATGAAATTACTATGTAATTTTTCATAGGACTACCAAATAATACTAGAAGGAATGACATAATATGGGTTATTTTTGATTGCCTAACCAAATATGCACATTTCCTTGAAATAAGATAAGATATTCCTCTTGGTCACCTCATAAGTTTCTACATTAATGAATTTGTAAGACTTTATGGTGCACCTCAATCAATTGTATCCGATTGAGACCCTCGCTTTACAACAAAATTCTGGTAGAGTCTGCAGAAGGCTCTCGACACTGAGCTTCATTTGAGCACTGCCTACCATCGTCAAACTGATGGATAATCTAAAATAATAATTCAAACAATGGAAGACATTTTGATATCATGTTCACTTGAATTACAAGGTATGTGGGATTAATACTTACATTTGGTGGAGTTCTCTTATAATAACTGTTTCCATTAAAGTATTAAAATGACACCATATGAAGCATTATATAGAAAGAAATGTCATACTCCAAATTTTTGGGATGAAGTTGGTGAGAGGAAACTCATAGGCCTAGAACTTGTTGGAGAGACAACAACCAAGGTAATTGTGATTAAATCTCATATTAAACCAGTTCAAAGCAAGAAAAATAGTTATGGTGATAGTCAGAGGAAGGATTGAGAATTCTAATTGGTAGATCATGTTTTTTTGAAGGTATCTCTATGTAAGGGTGTTATTAGATTTGGTAAGAAAGGGAAAATGAGTCTCAGGTATATCATATCCTTTTAAATTCTTGAATGAGTTGGAATTGTTGCTTATCATTTAGCATTATTTCCAAATCTCTCAAAGGTACCCAATGTGTTCAATATATCCCTGTTAAGGAAGTACATGATAGACCCAACATATGTTCTCACCCCTAATGAAATTGATTTAGAACCTAACCTTTCATATTGTGAAGAACCCATCCAGATTATTGATACAAAAGAGTAAATATTAATGAATCGGATGACTCGTCTGGTAAATGCACTTTGCGGAAATCACAAAATAGAAGAAGCTACATGGGAATAAGAGGATTATATGAAGAAGAACTACCCACATATTTTTTTAGGTAATAACATAAAATATTTAGGAAAATTTTTTTTATGAGGGAAGAATTTATCACTCCAATACTTTACTATATTTTCCTTTAGATTTGGTTGATATCTTTACAAAACACATAACATCCGATTTAAACAAAACACTACTTAATCATGTTTTTCAAAATCAGGAAAATAATAAAACTTTTAGAGAGTTTATATAGTAAATTTATATATTATATATCCACTTAAATATTTTTACACTCATCTAATATATTTGATAGGAATAATATAAAAACGAACCCAATAAAATACATAAAATACTATATTTTTTATACATGTACTTTTGTCACCTTTTGATGGAGAACCCTATTTAAATAAAATTTTGGAAACTTTTATAAATTTTATATGTAAAAATAAAAATAAACTTTGTAATATATACATAAAAATTTTCTTAGGGTGATGTTTTCGTATTTTTCCGTAAAGTTTCATTTTTAGTGAATAATGAAAAACACTAAAATTTAATCCAAAAATGTTTTTAATATAATTTATTTATAAGGTTAAATTATAATTTTAATTGTTTTTAAAGTTTAATTAGATTATATTTTTATAAATTAATTCAATTTATGTCATTTTAATCAATTTTAATTTTAAAATTACTATAAAAACATAGCAAACTTTAGGATGTTTTTACATTAAAAACCAGCATTCTTGTCCCGCCTGTGAGATTAATTTTAATTTAATTCCTAAACATTTTGTGATTGGAATTTGGAAAAATGTATTCCATATTGGGAATAATAATAATTTATAATTTATAATAAAACCATATTTGTTTTTGACAAAAAATATTATTGAAAGTGATTAAAATTAATTACAATTATTAAGGTAAAATTAAGCTTAATAAAGGAGTAAACCTTTAAATTAAGGACCCAAATAAACTAGACACTTGTAAAACACCTATTGTATGGAAATTTGTTGGCCAAAAACCTTACATTATTGATTTTTTTTTGTTTTTTATTACTTTTTTAGGTAATAACATGTGCACACCTAACTTGTTTCCAAAAATTCTAAGTGAGTCTTTTTCCTTGCCTATAAAAGGCGACCACCTCTCCCACTTCTTCACACCACTCAAAACATTAAATTAAGAAAATATCTAACCAAATATCCTCCCAAAATACCTCAAATTGACCTTAAATCCTTCCTTTGGGAAGAAATCCTCCCAAGGATGCCTTTTGGTATAAACCAAAAGAAGTTACCCGATTAAGAGGTAACGTCTTCTCTCAATCTTTCTAGTTTCATTTCCATTATCCACTCCCTATACTCTTCTTATTATATTATTACATAATATAAAAATTATCCTTAATATATTATTATGTTTTTATGTTAATATTTTTACCTACACTTACATACACCTTCATATAATGAATAAAAAACATACTATTTCTGTGTACGATGATGTACTGTCTCACAAAACGATGATTGTTCATTTTTCCCTTACCACCTCTCATAGTGACCATTATGATGAAAAATCTATTTATATATGTTATATATTATATTTATAATATATTTATTCTTCTTTAATTTTTATTTATAACATACCTTTATGATTTCCATCACGTGTAAATATGATAATTTCATTTGAGTAAGTGTGGACTACCGCCCCTCAAAGCGATATGATTCTTTCATGCCATACATGGAATGTATAAAGGATGGTTTTAATAAACCTATGTAACATATATATGATAATATAATTATAATATACATATTTATTATTTATTTTTAATTCTTTTAATATATAAATGAAATGAAAGTAGCGTTCATGCATACATACGACCCATAATCTCCATGAACGGTGCACTTCATTTCTAATCTCCAAATATTATGGACTATTATAAATACATATGTACTGAATATATAATATAATTTAGTCATGGTTTACATTATGGATATGATTAAATCATGAATTAATTAATAGTAATAACAAATCACAAGTCAAAACATACTTGAGAAAACTTGGCAATTAACACCCGAAATAGTTAAAATATTGAAAGAGTGTTAACAAACGAGTAATAAAATATTACAAGAAGTTAATATATGGTATTATAAACATGAGTGTGGTTATGTAATTAGTTATTAACATATTTTAAACCACTATATAGGAGGATAAATACCACATAACAAAAATCAAGGATAAGGTAAGGGAACTTCATCCCGATTTACATTCCATTGAGGATTATTTTTGTTATGAACCAATTCACTTTTATTTGGTGTATATACTTTCATTTGATACAAAATATCATGAATATAATCATTCTCATGATATTATAAGTTTCATTTAATTTATGGGGAATTATGATTTAAATGTTTCAATGTGGTATGAGACACATTGGAATGTTTAAATATTATTTTTCCTCAAGGATATCTCAATTTCAAACAAACCTTGTTGTTACTTACCCACCTATAAGGTATTGTTGATAAATACATATTATTTATTAAATATGAATATTTTATAAGAAAAATTATTTATTTGATATACGTGGAATACTTTGGACATTCAATACACAGGTTAGGGATCATTTAAGGAAATCCCTATGGGTTGGGTACTAGTTTATGTAAGCCCCTAGATGCATCAATAGTCTCTTGAGGTGAATTAGTTGGCCAAATAGTTTAAACTATCTCTTGATGGTGAAGGTATCATGTGCCTGGGAAACATGAAATCTGACAAATAAGTATTTCCTTTACTGAGAATTCAGTTATTATTTATCCATGAGATTTTGTGTTGACATATCTATGGATGCATTTCATTTTCAATTCATTTAATTAAAGGCATTTTTTTTTTCAGTTTCTTACCTTCCCACATTGATATTGCCTTATCTAGTTATTTTAATGGCATGTGTTATTAGTTATTTACCTTTCCATGTTAATTTATTCCTATTGATTCATTATTTCTTCTACTTTACTTGCTATTACTGAGCATTTGATCTCACCCTTATTATGTTTCTTTCACCAGGTTATGAAGAAGAAATATTTGAATAAGGATTCAATAATGCAGTTTATTTTATTTTTATGTATCATGTTTGTTTTTCCTATTTCCCAATGTATTATGGGTATCATGTATATAATATGGATTTCTAATACTACTAAAATAAATAGTCCTTCGAGATTTGTTTCCTTATAATAATGCCAATGTAATAAAATAATAGACTGAATCCAGGCTTTTGGGGTTGGGGAGTTACAAATATATGGGGATTGTTAACACTCATGTTGGTATTTCTAGAAAATGCACAATTTTGGATATGTTCTTTATAGATATGGAGATAGTGTGGCTTGTTCAGAGTTGGTGCCTAGTTATTCTTGGTCATACCTGATTGATCATGGTGGTTCTTGATGGTGGTCGTGACCATTGTAGCTAGATATTATTCCTATAGTTTATGCATTATGGATGAACCTTTTAATAAATATTTAGAGGCTTGTTAGATATTTAGTTCCATTGTATTTGTTTATATGGAATTATATGAATATATCTACATCTCATGCATTTGTTTTATAGATTTTATATTTGTATTGTATATATAATACTAGTGTTTTTTGTTATTTTATGCATTGAAGATATAATATGTCTTGGATATATGTGTTTGTGTCTATTTGTTATTGGATATTTCCTCCCATAATATCTATTATGACTACTTAGTGCTATTAACTAACCCCTAAAATATTAAAAGAAGGATTGGGGTGGTACTCTTAGCTTACAGCCAACCTAGGAGGGGCCTCAATGGGTTACTTCATGTCAGAGTTGTATCAAAGAAGGTTTATCCTAAGGAAGGAGGTTAGAGTTAGTGGTTATGTGGTGGATTGTTTGGTAATGTTAGTGAAATTAAATTAAGGTGGTCTTGACTTTTTTTATTAGACTGGGGATACCAGGGTAGGTGCAATGATTGAAATATCCTTTCACAATTAATTTGACAACTAGTTATTAAAAAAATATCAAAGACATAATATTTGGGTATAATTATGTTAGTGTATACATCATATAGCGTTTAGTTATTACCTTTCAAAATTATCCTATGTAATCTCATAAAGAAATCACTACTAAAAATCAGGCCTTTAACAATGCTAGTAAAAGAGAATTATCAGTACTCTATAAGCACTGATAATATAAGTGATGTTAAATGAGCACTCGTAAAAAGAGATGATAAATCCCCCCTTTAACAGCGCTAAAAAAAGAACTGATAAAGGGGGTCTTTATCAGTGCTTTTTTAGCATTGATAAATGAGTCCTTTATCAGTTCTTTTTTCATGCCCCACCCCCTTTATCAACACTTCCTACTTATCTACACTTCTCCTACCCCTTTATCAACACTTCAGATAATCCCACCACCAGTGCATGCACCTTCCTCCAGCGAGTTTCAAACCTGAGACCTACAACTTATACACCAACGCTTTTTACACTCCCCTATACTATTTTGTATTACATTTTATGATATATCTATATATTTATGTATATTTCATTATATTTTTTATCTATATATTTATATATATGTTTAAATATATGTTATATATATATATATATTTAAATATATATTTATTTATATATATATTTTAAATTCGATATTATTTTTTATTTAGATAACTTTTATATATTAACAAATATATTTTATCTGTAAATATTTTTAATTATTTTTTTATAAAATTAAAATTTTATGCGTGAATATATAAAAAATATGTATATATTGTTATTTATTTGATTATAAATAACAATACATTATGAAAAATAATAAATTTTAAAATCCATAATATCAATATAAATGTAATACTTGGGAATAAATTCATTCCCCACTAGAAAATTAAAAAATACCCCCTTAAACGAGGCTTAAAATCCATCGAATGTTAAAAAATTGGGATACAGAGGCTAAAAAAATCAATTTTGGAGACCCTTTGGGCCTTTTTTGGCCTCAAAATAGGTGATTAGGTGATTTTTACAGTCATCTAGGTGTATATCTCATCAAAATAATTGATATGATATGTGTTATAACCCAAATGGACACCCAAAATAGAAGTTATGGTAGTTTATAAGGCCACCGAATGTGAAAAAAGATGGGTATGGTGACTATAAACTCTGTTTAACCCTCAATAAAGGTCATCGGTGGTTCCCGTTGGTTATTAAGGTGTATATATCATCTCAATATTTGATTTGAAATGCGTTATAGGATAAATGGACACTCTTATCAGAAGTTATATATGTTTGAACTTTAAGAAATTGGGGTACCCTGAATAACAACTCAGTTTTGGAGGCCTTTCAAGCCTTTTTGGTGGTAAAAAAATGTGACCTTATCTCTATAATATCATTACTGGGCCTCCATGGTATAGGTATTATCACATTATTTGATTTTATATGTGGTTTATCCCAAACGAACACCCGAATCAAAAGTTATGGTTGTTTGAAGTTCGAGTTCAATTTATGACTTTTTTGAAACTACAATATATTTTATTCCTTTTGTTATCACACAATTTAAATCTCATTAGGTTTTATCATGTTTCATAAGCTTTTATTTGACTAGTTATGAAGCTGAAACTGAATCCTGGATTAAAAGTTATGGTTGTTTCATGGTTTTTAGGGTTTTTAATGTTTTTATGGGTTTTAAAGGTTTCTAGAGTTATTATCAGTTTTTCTATTTTTCAAGTTTTTCCAGGTTTTTTGGGTTTAATGAAATATATATATATATTTTTAAATATACCCTTTATTAGTGCTATTAAAAAATCACTAATGGGGGGGGGGGGGGTGTCTTTATCAGTGTTTCTAAAAAAGCACTGACAAAGACCCCCCTTTATCCGTGATTTTTTACTAGCATTGATAAATTTCCTTTTTATCAGTGATTTTTTACTGACGCTAATAAATGGGGACCTTTATCAGTGTTTTTTAAAAGTTTTGATAAAGGTAAACCTTTAAAAATTATTTTTTAGTGTTGTTAAAGATCCCCTTTAACATCTCTAAAAAAGTGTTGTTAAAGACCCCTTTAACAACGGTTTTTCTAGTGCTGAGAAAGGGGGTTTTTAATAGTGATTTTAGCTAGTGAAATATAAACATGGTTTTTTAGTAGTTTAGGCTTTAACCCTTATGGTTTATTCTTATCAATAATGGTATTCTATCCACCGTTAGCTATCTTATATACGAAGGAAGGTTTGTGATGGTCCCATGTTGGTAGTTGGGGTGTATTCTAATGGTTAGTGAGAAATGAGTTGTTATTTTCTATGAATTGAGTGAGGTATATTTTTTTATGAGATTTTAGGCATACCCCATGTGCTTAATATTGATATTTACTATATATTGGATGCTATTTCCCATTGTGTTGATCAATACTACCAATAAACAGAGTATGTTTCTTACATTCTAATGATGTAGGCCTAACGATTTAATAAGGCGAGCCTCATTTATTAGTGGATGAGGGTAGTATAGAGACTAAGAATCACATTTCCATATATTTATAAAATTTACTAATGAGATGTCAATTCATGTTTAGATAATTCTATGTAATAGTAAACCATTATTGGATGAGGATTTCTCAAAAATAATGATGGGATGACTCTACTATGGATAGTGTTTGATCTCTTTTAAAAGAGAGAGTTTTATCTAAATATTTTAAATCCATTAAAGGGTAATGAAACAATATCATAATATGTATTAAGGACCATATTATTCTAGTTATGGTTGTGTTTTTAGAAATAAAAAACTATATTGTAATCCCCCTAGAGTGCACTAATGAATTGCGTATTCTTGCGAGAGATGAACCTTGGATATAGAATTAGTTTAGAATTTTACTTATAGATAATTAGAGTGATGTCAAGGATTAAAATACATGTTATATATAACACCAAGTTTATGTATTTTTCTATTATGAGGTAACAACATAGTATTTAGTAGTTTCAGTTAAGGATTAGGAGGTACATGAGTAGATTGATATTGATTATGTCTCAATCCTCTCTCATTAATCATCTACCTTAATGAGTTACTTTTAGAAAAGTAGTAATGAAGTTCAGATATGTATGATGATTTGGGTGAAGGAAGGTTATGATTGAGAACCAACAAATGTTTTAAAGATTATGATTCATTTTCTCTTTTTTGGGGACCCTTATACCAGATGGTCCATGAATGAGTTATGCATTCTACATCATATATCCAAGAGTTGGAGTCTCTAGTGAAGCCCCTAGCCAGAACTGTGCAAACTAGATAGTTTTCAATGATTTTTATCATTATTAAATCTCCCTCTTAAAGTGAAGTGAGATCATAAAATTTAAGTATGGGATGAGGATGTCATAGTTTAATCAAGTATTAAATATCAAATGTTATTTGTATAATGTCCTACATATTCTTTAATGAGAAGTGGATGTTTATTTTTAGCGATAAATCACTCCCTATTGGTGTGGTGATTAGAGTTTACCCTCTTGATTATATAGTTTTCTACCCATTATATTCCATGGATAACATTATGGACTATGTGAGTTAATGAGAAATTTACATGTATTTAATGTGTAATAATCCATGAATGCTTCTAGAGTGTGAACCATGGTTGTCCCTAAGTAAGTGACCTTCATATACATTAACATAAATTCTAGAGATAGTGTTTGGGTGATTCCATGAGGAATGATTAGCACCCATATGAAATTTATAGGCATGATTACTAAACCATTAAATCAATTTCATATTTCATTATAGAATTTCAATAAATTTACACTTTTCTTATAATGAGTGTGCTAGTTTTGTATAATAATATCATAGTATAGGATCAAGATTCATGGGTTAGTGTTGGTATTTTTGAAGTTGAGGTCATCTAAACTGATAATATTTTTATGATGATGTTGTTGTGTGATAGTTGATGCTTCTAGAATTTAGATGTTGTTTTCAGATAATGAATGAGGTGCATGAGAACCTAGCTTCTAAGTAGTTGAATCATGTTTTAATAGGGAGAATTTTTTTTACCTTTAGTCAATGGTTATTACCCCACACTTATTCCTTGGGTGAGAGAGTTCCCCGATAGTGATGTCCACTTATAGGTTTTGTGTGACCAAACATCCTCTAGAAAAAATCTTGAAGGGTTTTCCTGAATGTGGGGAGCATGTCTCACACTTTACCTAGTGGATAATTGTTTAATTGTTATATTAGTATTAAATATAATAAAGGAGATACTTATTTAATTCCTCACTAATATAGTGGGACCCTTATTGTGGAATGTCTAGTGGATCATTGTGGGTGTACCCATCACATGAAAACTTCTTCTATGTGACAGATGATGATATTTTCTTAAGAGGATATAGATTATGGTCACTAGGGAAGGTATATTCTACTGTTTGGGGATAATAGAGTAGATTAATATTAATGAAAAGTACTATCTACTTCAAATTATGGTGGAATGGGAAAAACAATAGAAAGTTATTTGATATTGAGAAACATAATGAGTTTACTATTGCTTCTAGATGTTCCCATATTTATATTTTATGAAATAGAGATAAAAAACAACCAGGATAACTTCATTCATAGATAAAAAATTGATTGGAGAGAATGGTGAGGATAGAGGATTCATACAACTAGTTGTGATGATATTGGGTAGGAAGACCCATTTCACACTTGTTAAATGATCTATTGACATTGGTGTTTGTGCCTTTCTTGCAAGAGATGTTAGAGATGTTGAAATGATACTGGATGAGCATGCTGCTTTAAAACTCTTAGGAAATCAGTTCTTCAGGGTATATTTTTATCCCATGTAGCATGATTACCATTGGAAGTAAAAATGATTTGGGATCAGAGGATTAAAAAAAACTCATTTTGAGAAAATTCATGTTTCCATTAAGGTCTTACTTTGAGATGAGCTAGGGTCGATGAATTTGGTGATGAATGTATATGATCCCTTATTAGGAAGTGGTACACTATGTTAGATTGGATTTTTTTACCTCTAATGATAAAAGACATTCATGAAGAGGTGGGATATTTTCCATGTGAGGCTTTATTGTGTAATTCCTTATTTCACAACTCTATTTATTCATTTTTTAGGATGAAAAGGGATTAATATGGGGAGGATGTAGTGAACCAAGTTTTTCCTTAATGAGACTCAACTAAATTTTGAGTTTTTGGGTATTATGTCCTCCTAAATGGTAAATTGGTAAATTTATCATATAAGATGACCATGAAAAAATTATCAGATAACCTTGATGTTTCAAAGGTGTTTTATTTGACCCCATCCTATGTTGATAATGAAATATGAGAATGATGATGCCTTAAAAAAATTATTTATAAATATAATAATGTTATCCACTTGTGTGTATTCTATAGAATTATTATTTTCCTTATAAATTTATCCATTTATGAAAAATATGAGATTTTGGATACATCTACATAGTGGTATTTATCCCATGGGTGGTGTAAAATTTGTTCCCATCGAGTCCCATGGATTTTCCATTGTTGGTGGATTAAATAATTATATTTTTAGAGTGATGATATTTAATCGACTAGTAAAACTATTATTAGATTAATTATTCACTTAACCTAGATTCATGACCCATTTAACATCATATTATCTATAGTGTAGATTGATCCACATAAACCCTAAGAATTGAGGGTTGTAGAGAGGGAGAGATATTGAAAAATCTGAGATTTGTAGGATCAAAGAACAAATTTATTTGAAAATTTCACCAATGATGAATGATAGTGAGGTTATAGTCATAAATGAATGTTCTAAACCTGATGTATGAATTTTTTATTTTATTTAATCCTCATAATATGTTTCCCCTCATAATCTAATATTTGATTTTTTTGTAGTGTATTTAATGTGAAATTGAAATTATATATTAAATATTTATTAACTATTGATTATTATATGTTGTGAGATGATTAACATGAATTATTTATAGATTTATACAATTTATTTTGATGTTGAATATCCATTATTAAAATTTTATGAAGTTATTTTTCTTGAATATTATGATAAAATATATTACTATCTTCTTATATCAATTGACTAACTGATTTATCATTTTTCCCATTTGGTTAGAATGCTAAATATTTATTCCATGGAAATCATATTAATAATTATTTTTTTTGTAAAAAAAGAAGTTAGTGTTGGGTTTTAGGATCCTCTCACCATGTTTCTAAACCTTCTACTACTCATGTATCAAATCACCCATGAGGAAGAGACTCGAAGATAGGGGAATCCTCTAGTTCAAATACACATATGGTAGCATACAAGGTTGTAGGAGGCCCAAGGTGGGATATATAACCGGAAGGCAAGCTTGATGAAGATGGTGGTACATATAAAGGACTTCCCAATTGAGGGAAGATCGATGTGGAGGGGGTGTAGTTTGGGGATGTGTGGTATGATTGAACTAGTTTCAGGAGATAATATTGGAGAAAAAATAGGGGAAGCACATGTGGCTAGTCATAACAACATTTGAAATAGAAGGGGAAACACTACAGCTGCAACATCCAAGGTGTTGTGTGTATATCATAGGACACAATGGCCGATAACTTCCTCCCCTCAAACATAACCATACAAGACTAAGTGTGGAGTCTCTCCCACCTTGTGTAAGGTGGGGGAACCCTATTCCCAACCCCACCATGGGTCGGTAGGAGTGGGTCAGGATGCCTCAGTGTGGGCCCAATATCATGTGACCTAGCATGGGGCTAGTCACATGTGGCCTAGGGAACACTAGATAGGGAATATAGTTGGATTGGGTCGAGTAATACATAACCAAATCTGGTAGGGGTCATAGTTCCGTACACAAAGTACATGTGAGCACCATACACTAACACGTTTCACCATGATAGGTAGTTTTATTTCGAGAAATAAATAGCTTATCATAAGTTTTTTCCACATAGATCTTAGTAGGGTGGTCTAATAAACTATATAAGTTCATTTATAAGAAAGATATGCTAATTTTTTTTATATAATACAAACCACTAGATTCTGATGCAAATATTGTATAATTATAATCCTACGAGTAGGGTTAGTTATTCCACCTATTTAACCGATGCATGGGATCCTTTATCTAGGGATAAATTTTTAGATAGGGTTAGGTATTCACCCTATAAACATGGGAACTAGGATCCTTTATATCATCATATAGTTAGAGTCTAGTATTCCTACAATTATCCCAAGGTGTGTGATCCTCTATCTCATCCTATAAGTAGACTCAGGTATCCCCCTGTTTATCTAGGACATGGGATTCTCGATTTGTGGGTCATACTCCCATGACTATGGTATCCTCTAGATAGGAGTGGAATTCCCTATATGATTTTAGTGATGTAACAGGTTTTTTTCATACCTGGGTGTTTATGATAGTGGGTTTCAGTATTCCCATCATCAGTATCTATTCTTAATAAAGGTATGATTTTTCCCTATGTATTTCTAGATAAGTAACATGAATATGGTGGGAAATATTATGTGGTACTTCCTTGATTATCGTGATTTCCATAAAAAGGAGTGGGTACCCCTTTTTTATGTCTCTAAATGGAGATATGGGAGTTAAAAAAGGTGATGAGAATCAGATACATTAAGACTTGACACTTATAAAGAACCCCTTAGCCTTACTTTGACATTTTACATACAACCAGATACTGATTTCAATCCTTGTGGACTCTGTGATTTTCTAAGATCCCATATCCTCATATTGTGTGACTTTCAAGGATTGGAACCAAGATGGTTGGGACTATCTTTTCAACCTTAAGACTTATAGTTATAGATCATATATAGAATATCTATTATTTTCTTCCTTCAAGTTACACTCTCATACCATTGGTTTTGAGCATATATTTAACACATCAGGATTTTTTTATGTATTTTTTATTTCATAAATATATTATGTTGAATATATTTATTTTCATGAAAAAACATTCTAAAATGATCCAAAAAATATTTTATTAATATAAAATATTACAACATACTATAAACATTAATAAATTATGAAAATTCAATATGAAACAACATTAGGAAAACTACCAGATGAATAAAAAAATAAGTAAATAAAAAGAACATGAACATGTAATCCTTATCCTCACTATTTTCATTAATTATCATTACATTGATCACAACTATAGAATTATAGAATATAATTATAAATATAATAGACATATTGAGAGCGAAGTAAATAAATAAGATGAAGGATTCTAAAGAACATATGTAAGGATATATATTGGAATGAAATCTAACCAATATATATATGGACTTTAGAAACATAGTGGTTGGATATATGGTTGTTGGGTATATCCAATGGGTTAGTTGTTTAATTGAAAATAATATAATTTTGTAATGAACTAAAAAGATAATATTTAATTGAAATAATTTAACACTAAAATAAATTTTGTTGCTTTAGATATTAATATTATTATTAAAAAACGAGTTGATGTATTTATAAATTTAATAGAAATATTTTAATATCAATGTATTGAAAAATTTAATGTTTATAATATCATAAATTAATTTTAATAGGATGTGTTTATGACTATTTAATGTAAAAAATTGATATTTTTCAAAGAACTAGTTTTTATGTATTGTGTATTCTTTCCTTGATAAATTAAATTGATCTCTTTATAATGTTGAATATAATGTAATTATTCAATTAATAAACAATTTAATAAATTCTCATTTAATTAGTAGTTGATATAAAATATAATTAAGAACACCTAAAGTTTAAAAAATTATTTTTTCATAAAAAATGTTTTTTTAGTTTTCTATGTTTTTATTTCAAAGATAATTGTCCCATATATTTAAATTGAAATATATTATGTAGAGTCTAATTATTTATTCATCACATCAAAATTGTTTTATTTGGTCAGTTTCATTTTGATGAATAGAAAATTGTTTCTGATATAAAAATTGAGTTACCACGGTAAAGGTAAAATTATGTAAAATGAGGTAAAACTAAGTGGTAATGTCATAAAATCTCAAAAAACTCTCTCTAAATGTTTTTATGATGGGTTTTGTAACTATATATTATCCAATATCCATTATTTTCCTCATTATTTCTAATTTAAATTTAAAATAATAATCCTGCATCATAGGAATTGAATATTTACAAAAAGTCCCTTTAGAACTTCCCTATATAAGGGACCCTCATATACCAAAAAAACCACTCAAAATATTTATTTATATCTTAAATATCCACCATTTACCCTCTCCTATATCTTTATCTACTGTTTTATAGCTTCTGGTTCTATGATGGAATCCTAAATCCCCCATTCCAAAGCAACCTATTTGGGAAGGAGTGAATTGATCAAGTATCTAAGTTATTCTCATACATTTTCAATTATATTCTCATTTCCACCCTTTCTAAATCTCAAAATCTATTGTAATGATGTTATATTAGCATGATTATTCTTTTGATAAAATGATACTACTATTGTGTAACACTATACTCTTAATCATTCATTAGTATAACATGTTCTTGTTTGTGTTGGTTCAACTAACTATTTGAACATTGTTATACCAATATCCCCATTTTCATAAATAATAAGTATCAAAAAAATAATTCTGGTAATATAGGTTATTAAATATTAATATATTTAATGAATTTTTTTCTATAAGGATGACATAAAAATAAACAATCATTATAAATTAAGTCACATTTATTAGTAAATTATGGGAAAAATGTTCATCAGGGATTCTATTCTCACAAACCATACACATATATTCCTTAAAATGAGAAAGGAACTAAATAAATCATTAGAAAAAAATTATTTCACTTACATTAATCTTCTAATAATTATTAACATGGAATCAAATAATGTGTTTTGGTATCACCAATATGAAACTTTTATAAATCAGTCAGAATTGTTAACATCCGATGATGACAAAAACCAATAACTAACTAATATATATGAAATGATTGATTATAATTAACAAGTATAAATATTAATATATATGAATAAATTTCTAAAACAACTGATTAATATGGTTATGTTTTTTTAAATATGATTTTAAATAACTTTTTTTTGATGTTAGGTGTAAAGGTGAGGGTATTCTTTCCAATATCATTTTGAATCCATGATTTTTATGAAGAAGTATCCGTATAGGGGAATTGTATGATATTTCTATGAAAAAAAACATATATATTTTTTATCTTTAAATTTTTTAAGATTTTTTCATTTATTTATACTATTTTAATTCCCCTTTGCTTTATAATTCACCTAAAGTAATGCTTGTAAGAGAAACCAACCTAACCTATTCTATTCTATTAAAGACCTTTTTATTCTAGTGCCATATTATTTAATTTTTCCAAAAAAAGTAATTATCTATTTTTTGATGATTTTTTCATGACCTAGCCTAATGGGAACCATTACGTGACTAAACCAAGCCTGCCTTCATTAGGCCAAGGGCTGATTACTAGTGCTGAGTAGGAATATCACACACATGGGAGGCCTTAGCCTAATGTACCTATACAAATGCACAAAACTCTAAGCCCATACAATGATGAAATGTAAAAAAACTGATAATTAGGCATGCATACATCTAAATTACCACCTTAAAAGTAGGTCAACATAGTACTAGAAATCAAGGGACAAATAAAAGGTCACCAAATAAAACTAAAAACAAGTCCAACCAGAGAGGTAAGAGAGGTCTATTGTCAATGAAGCTGCCAGAACACACCTCGATCTTCTTATTTCACTAATCTCCACATGGTTCCAGTCCTTCTAGGACTCTGTAAAAAAGGATGGTCTTCTACATAAGACACACCACTTATGGGGAACACCCATGCATGGGTGAGTATAATAATACCCAGTAGGACACCCCGAAATCACTAATCATATAGAGTTAATAATAATATTCATCTCATCACAAGGATATATCAAATAGATATATATATATATATAAATTATATTTAGATATACTCCTAGTATACACAAAGTCTCAAGGTAAGGTCATAACCATAATTCAAACCTAGGATTCCTGCTCGAAGGTTCCACATAACACTTATCCGGGAGAACACACTGCATGAGCCAAATTGCACTGATGACTTCTATCTGAGAGGTTATGCTCATTGGGTCTTACCATAATGAGCTCATTCTAGAAGTTTGAAGTGATCAATACACTAATGAGGATCCCACCTAGATCCATGAGGTATACTAACAACCCAATCTAGATTAACCCTATAATTAGGGGATCATAGTTCGTGTAGTGATGGTCATGAAGATACCAAGAAACCCACTTAGGAAAATGATGATGATGGAGGATCTCACTTTAGGCCTTCTGGAGGGATTCCAACAACTCTATCCAAGATTGAAGTCCTTAGTGGAGATTACCATCCTATTCACTGAACATAATTCCATAATGAACCCTCTGGGAAAGGATCAAGGTAACATAACCTAATGAAACTTGTCCAAGATGAAGCGGAAAAGGTATCCAAGTCTTCCTTGAGATGGTACATAGTGTGTACTATGAGTGAACATCATGTCCCTTCGGAATTAGGTTCTACCCATGTAACATGGCCTGTGCCCATGTCCGTGTCCAAGTACACAATGTGTGACCCATCACATGGTGTGTGGATACACACAGTCTCTTGGGCGTGTATCTCATATATAGGTTGAGCCACCTACCAGGGTGTACAGGATGTGTGGAATGCCCCATATGACATGTAATGCCACTTGAGTTCCTGGGAGTATACACCCTGTACACACTAAGATGGTTATAAAGGGTCATAGGGAATGTGGTAGGGATCACATGGTGCATGATCCTTATCTCTAGGAGGAAACCCATGCTACCGCTTTAAGGGTCCCACATAGTGTGTAATTCCAGAATACACACTGTGTAACCAATAATTTCATATAACCTCTTGTTTCTTATCCACATTATCCTTCGCACTACCAAATTCTAGAAAATTATAGAAATAGTAGGTCTGAGTCAACTAAACTTGATCATCATTGGAGATCTGATTTATAGATGTTTGAATATATCAATAAACCTCCTCCATAAAATCATTCCACCATTGCATGAAAGAAGTGAGAATGATAATCCTAAAATATAATCCCAATCCACTATCATCACTATCATAGCTTGATCTCATCATCAAATCGAACCTGAATCTACAGTATCATTCTACAGTTCTAAGAAACAAGTGCGCAATGATTGATCAACTAGTATTTTTCGAACCACAGGCCAAAAATAATGTCATAGATGAATTAACAAAGAATGGGGGAATAAGTGCAGAAAACATAAACACGAGGAATTTATGTCATCCAATTTTTATATTGGTCTTGATTCATTATCATTAGAACAATTAATGAAGAGATATAATCAAATCTACAAAAGAAATCCCCAATCTCCGATAATATATATACTATAATTTCAATACACTCAATATTTGAATCAATTTTTTAGTTAAATAATTTATATTCATCACAGGAATAATAAAATGGGGATAAATCCACATAAAAAACATCTTACCTCAGTTTGTATCAATCACTGGTGAAGACCAAATCCATGTCATTTTCGTTGGTGAGATCCTCAAATTTTGTTGGTGTAAATAATCCTCAACCCATCATATTCATTCTCCAAGGAATTATCCAACACACTCTCTCAATTATTAGGGTTATGTGGGAAACCAAGAGAATTGATCATAAGAATGTTTAAATAAAGAAATACTAGGTCGCTGTGTCACATAACAAAAGAAAATAAATAAATAAATAAATATATTTATTTATGTCAGCAATAACATTTTCCATAAACCCCTAACACCAATAAGGATTTTATCATGACTATAGTAAAACCCATTATTTGAGTTCAATGGAAGATTCATAATTCTAATATGATCCTTTATTTAAGATTTATTCTACTTTTTCAGGAAAACTACACATGTGTGATATTTAATATATTTAATATGTTTCAAAAATAAATTTCAGGCTCACCGAGCCTTGTAATCTCATGCCATATTAGTGAATAGACCTGAAAATAATCCATATAATATTCCAAATTAATAAATGGAAATAAAATCAAAGTTGTTACATTCTCCCCACTTTAGGTATTTATATATGAGAAATCATAACAAAATAACACACAAAGAGATTTGGGTATTGAGCATGCATCTGGGTCACCCGCTCCTAGGTGTTCTCTTAAAGATTCTTGTTTATACACAAGACACACATTAGGGGAATAAATTTCCCATGTAGGATCCTCTTATGCTTATCCTTGATGTCCACTGAGTACTCAGTAAAGGTAGCCCCATCCTCAATTTCCAGCTCACCCTAGTCGATAGCATGTGATGGTTCATGCACATACCTCCTCAGCTATAACCCGTGGAAGACCTTGTGTACCCAGTCTAACTATGGTAATAGATCTAATAATTACACCACCTCACCAACTTGACATAGTATCTGGAAAGGGATAATGAATCTCATATATATCTTACCGCACTATCCAAATATCCGCAATCCACATCGAGGCGAGACCCTCAAGAATACATGGTCTCTCTCCTTAAACTCCGAAGGACTCCTTCATCAATTCATGTAAGAATTATGATGGCTCTATGCAGTCCTCATCTACTCCTAGATGATCTACACCTTCTCTATCATGGTTCACACCAACTTCAGACCCATAACTATTGACTCTCTAGTTTGATCAAGTATAGTGGTGACCTACTAGGTCGCCCATACAAGGTGTTGAATATTTCCATACTAATGGTGAAATGATAGATTTTTATACAAACTCCACCAATGGTATGTGATCCTCCCATCTACATCTTAATTCTAATATGAAAACTTATAGAATATCATCAAGGACCTGAATGGTCCACTTAGTCTAGCCGTTAGTCTGGGGGTAAAAAGCCATGCTCAAATGAAAATGGTTTCAAAAGGATTACTATAATCCATTTTATAACTGATAAATTAAGTGATCATCACATTTATAAATGTTCATCAAGGGAACTCTATGGAGCCGAAATATCTCCTACATATAAGGTCATCCCAAGACCTCTACTGAACTTTGCTCTCAAATAGTTAGGATGTGGACTGACTTGGCGAGTTAGTCTATGATCAACTAGATGTAATTGTGTCCTATATAAATTTTTGGTGTCCCTATAATGAATTACATAGACATCATATCCCACATCCATAGTGGAACCTCAAATGGGTTGAGCTAAAACTACCGAAACTTGGTTCTTATCCTTCACTTACTGATAAATGAGGCATCGAGAGACAAACTCTTCAACTCCTTTCTTCATCCCTAGCCACCAAAAATGATATCAGAGGTCCTGGTACATCTTTTACACTCCTAGATGTACCTCTAAATAATATTTATGAAACTATCTTGAAACCTTAACTCACAACATCACTGGTACCATCATGTGTCTTGTGAAAAGGATAACACGCTCCCCACCATCAAAAAATCCATCAAGATCATGTACAATGGATATCTGAGTATGTAGAGTCTCACAATCAGTATCTACATGATGAACATACCTAACTCATTATAGAATAAATGTGGTATCAAACATAAACTAGAGGTAAGATACACCATCTCCATCCACTATTGATAATTGTAAAGAGGACAACTACTTTGATTCCTTGTTCAATAGTTGTGAATAAGATCTCTTACTGAGGGAATATTCTACCACATTTCCCTTCCTATTAGTATATAAAATCTTTAAGTAATAATACAGGAGGAACTCTAGCCATATCCTCTATCTCAAATTAATATCATTCTCAGAGAAGATATACTTGAAAATATTGTTATCAAAATAGACGATAAATTTCTCACCCATAAGGTAGTGTTTCCATATAGTTAGTTCAAAGAAAAAATATTATAACTCAATACCATGGGTTTTGTAGTTCTTCTCATGTGGTATCAACTAATGTGAACCATATGAAATCACCGCTTAACTCTACATTAGAACACAACCAAAACCATTACCTGATGCATCGTAGATCACTACATACTCGACACCCTCCTCTAGTAATCTCAATATGGGAGCGCTTGTCAATCTCTACCTCAACACTTAGAAAGACCATCGTCACCTCTCTATCCATATTAAAAGATTCTCCTTTTGGGTCAAATCTATCAAGGGAGATGATATCCTAGATAAATCAGGTACAAATATCTGATACTATCCTGCCAACCCAAGGAATCCCCACACCTCCATCATGATCTTGGTTGGATCCCAAGCAGGCAGTTCCTCGAACTTAAGTGGGTCCACAACCACACCATCTACTGATATTACATTTCCTAGGAATTGGATCCCCTGAATCCATAATTGGAACTTTAAGAGATTATTGTATATCTGGTGCTCTCGGAGTACATCCAGGACCATCCTTAAGTGTCTTGCGTGCTCCTCCTTGGATGCTGAGTACACTAGGATATCGTCAATGAAGAACCCTACATACTGGTCTAAGAGAGGATAAAGGATCCATGTCATGAGTCTTATGAACACTTTTGGGTTGTTCTTCAATCCAAATGACATCACAAAGTACTCATAGTGACTGTAACAACATCAGAAATCTATCCTCAATATATCCTCATATTAAAATCATAGCTAGTGATAACCTGATCCAAGGAAAATCATTGAGAACCATCATTACCCTCTCAATTGATTGAATAGGTCATCGATCCTCGGTAGTGGATACTTGTTCTTTATGATCAACTAGTTTTGGTGATGGTAATCCAAAAAAAAACTTAAGATCCCACCCACCTTCTTGGTGAACAACACTGGGGCTACCCATAGTGAAACACTATGCTTAAAAAAGACCTTCCTATGAAAGTCCTCCAAATTTACCCTCAACTCACGAAGCTTTGTGAGAACCATATGATATGGTATTATAGATATCGAGGTCATATTGGGATGTAGATCAATGAATAATCCTATATCTCAGTGGGAAGGTAAGCTTGAAACATCCTCAAGAAAGACATACTCGTAATCCACCACCACTATAGAAAACTATAAGATAATAACATCTGATGAAATAAGAGTCATACTAGCCAACTGATGAGTAATTAGATGCACTCTCCTATACCCAATCCTATCCTACTCCACCAAGGTTTCCTTTTCACTCACAAAGGAAAACCTCATCCCAATATTGATGACACACAACATCCTTCTCCTAAAATAGTCTATCTAGGAATGAGTCGTAGATAACTAGTCCATACATAAGATGATGTCGTAACGCCTCATCGCTTCCATAAAGTGATCCCAAAAGAAACTCTCACCTCCAAGAGTCAGGTCACACCATCAGCAGAAGTGTGTGATCATAGAGTCACCTCTAGTAGGTGTCTCCAAGCACAAGGTTCAATCCAAGGGCTCAATTGGAATCTCTAAGTCTCTAAACATAGTAGTGGAAAGAAAGGAGTGTCTCACACCTGTGTGTATCAACACTATATCTAAAGTAGAGAAGACACAAAACATACCTCATACCATCCTTGGAGATTTTAGGTTATAAGCATCATCTGCCTGTAGTTTCCCGTGACCCTAACCACCAGCTCCTTGATCCTGGAGGGGACCACTTGGGGGTGGTGGTGGTAATAAGTCAAAAGGTATACTACCTCCAGCTAGTCTCCGAACTCCTCTTCCAAGTCTGTTACCCTGTAGACCTACCTGATCCTACCACTGCCTCTTCCTAGGTGTCTCATCCACCATTTATCTGTTAGCCACATGTTGGGCTAGACAATATCATGCATGATTCCCTCATCCATCATAATAGTATCACCACCTCTCTCTATGATGAATAAATCCGTTATGTGAGCCCTAAACCATAGACCCTCTATCCTAGGACCAGCACCTGAAATATATCACATGTCAAGGTCCCTATTTTCATCATCATATTCCTAATGCCAAAGCCTTTACTCCTGTGTGACTACTGCTAGCACCAACTATTCATGTCCACCCAACCAGGAAACTCTCGACCCCCAAAGCATACACCAACATCACAAAATAGGTATAAATATATAGAGGTATCATTTTGTATTAGATGTCTTTGTATAGTCATCTCTCGAAGGTCCGAGCCTAAATGATCTAATTCCTTACCAAATCCATCAAGTATTGAGAGAGGTTGGTGAAACTCGATGAATACTCAATCATAGTCGTACTTCCCTATTAAAGATATATAATCTCTTATATGAACACAAACCTAAACTTAGCTGGAGAATAATACCCTATGAAAAGGAGCTCGAACTCAAACCATGCAAGAGTTACCTCATCATATGACTAGGTCACTAAACCCCATCATCTTCCAATAGATACATGTATAAGGATTGATTCCAAGACAATCATATAATCTACAGGTGTCCTTACAAGATTAAAGACTCACGTCACTACCTCAAGATAGTCCTCAACCTCTTGGGGGTTTGGATTGCCTCAGAATTCGAGGGGTCTTTTGACTAAAACTTATTAAGTATGCTCAACCTTCACACCTCATCTGGTAATACATCCAATACCATATGGTACTCAATAGGTGTAGGAATGAATCATGGACCACCTAGAGGTAACACCTCCTAAATAGGTCCCAATATCAATGCCTCATCACTGATGGGATCATCATCATGATCCTTCTCCTGAATCCTAGTTGAAAAACATTGTGGAGGAATCCTGCAATAGAAATGATGTATCATAGTCAATGAGTATATATGGGGAGATGAATCAAGAAGGATATGAAAACAAAAACCCATTCCTATATGATTTATATACCAATGTTTTCTATGCATGTAGTTTATACATATACCAAGTCAACAAGCATGTTGTCATAGTCTAAGTGAATGGATACATCAGTCGTCACACCAACACTGGAGTCCCTGGACTGACAGTCAAACTCAAAACTCTTAACACTATTTCCATAAAACCCAAACCAATATCACATACACTAGCCCTAAGATATAAATGGATCCTTTAATACCACTATATAATGACCTGGCCCAATGGGTCTTGTGTTGTGACTACCCCATACCCGACTCCAATAGGATAGGGGTAGGCGACCAGTACCAAGTAGGCATAACACACACATGGGAGGACTCATCCTAATATACATGTACACACACACACACATACAATCCCATACAATGCTGAAATATAAAACAAATAATAACTATACATGCATAAATCTAAAATCACACCATCACAATATGGAAACATATTACTGGAACGTAAGGTCCAAATATAAACCCACCAAAGAAAACCAAAAATAAGTCCAATCTATGAGGTAGGAGAGGACCACTATCAATGAAACCATTGGAACACACATTAGTCTTCCTGGATCACTAAGCTCCACCTAGTCCTGGTCGCTTTAGGACTCCATAAAAAAGGTCGGTAGTCTGCATAAGACATGAAACATGTAGGAAACACCCACACAAAGGTGAGTATAAATAAAAATACTCAGTATAACAACCCAAAATCACATATCATATATCATTAATAATATTAATTATATCATCATAGAGATATTTAAACAATATATATATATAACAAGAATATCTATATATGCTCATATTAGACACATGGTCTTAAGGTAAGTTCACAACCATAATTCCAACCTAGTATTTCTACTCAAAGGTTCTATATAACACTCATCTTAGAGAACACACTCCACAAGTTAGATAACACCAATGATGTTCATCCAGGATTTCATGCTCCTTGGTTCTCTCCATAAGAAGCTCATGTTGGAAGTCTGAAGATATCGATACACAGATGTTGATCATGCCCTTGGCCATGGGGTATACCAATAACCCAATATTGATTAAACTTTTATGTAGGGGATTAATACTTGTGCAGTGATGCTCATGACAATACCAAGAAACCCACCTAGGGAAATGATGACAAAAGAGGATCTTACTTCTTACCTTATTAATGGATTCCAACAACTCTATCCAAGATTAAAGTACTCTGGGGGGATCACCATCATATATACTAGATGTGATTATATAATGAACCCTCAGAGAAAGGATTAGGGGAACATACCCTAATGAAACTTTTCCAAGATGAAGAGGACAAGGGCTCTAAGTTTTCTTTGAGAGGGTACATGACGTGTATTATGAGTACATGGAGTTCCCCTTATACACTGGGTTATACCCATGTAACATGGATCGTGCTCATGTACGTGTCCAAGTAAATAGTGTGTGGCCCACCACACAGCATGTGGAACCACAATATATCCTATGTATGTATCTTTTGTACACACCGAGCCACCTACCAAGGTATACAAAACATGTGGGATGGATCACCCAGTATGTAATGTCACTTGGATTCCTAGGAATGTACACCCTATAGATGGCGAGCTAGTTAGTAAGGGTCACATAATGCGTGGTAGAGAACATATAACATGTGATCCTTATCTCTATAAAAAAAACCTAGTCCATGATTTGTGGGTCCCACATGGCATGTAACATCGGAATACATGCCGTGTAACCTGAGATTTCATAAAACCTGTAGGTTCTTATGACAACCCTGCTTTTTATTACAACTTAAACATGCTTTATTACATAAAACTTCACTTGATACAACAATGAAGATCGAGAGGTTTAGTGTCTTTGGGGCTTAGGATCATTACATAAAAATTTAAACATGAAATACAACATCCTTATTGAAAACTTCCTTTACATGACCACTACATTCCTTCGTACTTAGCATTGCATGGGATAACCTGAGGACATGCATAAGAAAAGGGTGAGCTATAAAGCCCAGTAAGGGAGTACACAATGAATAACATGAGGAGTACAATACATGTTAGGCAATAGGCATATCAATAGAGCATAAGAGAGACATGAACATAAAGGCATGATAAAGCATGATAATCATAACATGGAAATGTGGCAACAACACTTATCATTGAATTAGCATGAGCCAAGGCTCATTGCACATGGAGCATGAGTAAACCCTCATTGCACTTGAAGCACGAGTAAACCCTCGTTGCACTTGAATTAGCATGAGTAAACACTCATTGCACATGACGTATCATGATACTATACTTTACCCAATGCATTGGAGCGCTATCAGGGCGCACCCTTCTTAAACATTTCATTTCATGCATAAGTGTGCCACATGGATCATAAAACATGGATTCATAAAACATAATCATTTATTCCACGATAAAGGAATTTGGAATTCATACATGAAACTTTACAATCAATAAGTAAACGTGCATAAAGGTGAATACCCTTGATGGAGAAATGGGCATGGTATTCACTACACAATGATATTGGCTTAGAAAATCGGTGTGATTTCGGCAGCGTAACGGCGTGACATAAGAATTCATAAAAAAGGCTGATGAGAGAGAAAGGGGTTCCTCATCATATTTACATGTAATGGACAGTAAGAAGTTCATATAGATACATGTCCCAACAATTGAAAAGGAATTTAGATTCATGATACAAAAGTATTGCTTGAATATAGAAGAGGAGAAAAAGGTTCCTTTCGGAATTTCGGCATAGTAACGGGTGTACATGGGAGGCATTTAATGAGAGAGAAAGGGGTCTCCAATCATTAAAACAATAAGAGGGAAGTATGGGAGAGGTGCGAAACCATACCCCAACATTCATAAATTAAATTAAAAGGGCAATACAACTTAAAGAAAATTGACAAAAATGAGAAAGGAAGAAAAACCCTTACTTGGAAGTGTGCTTCCAAAGGCTAGAGAGAGGCTTGTGAGAGGCTTCTTGGGAGCTTGGGGCACCTTGAGAGGATTCTAGAGAGAGTAGGGCAGAGTTTGGACGAACTTCAAGGGCTTTGGGTGAGGAGGAAGTGGGAGCTTGGGTGGGTTTATATAGGAAAGGTGAGAGAATTCTTTATTATTTAGGTTTGGGACCCCTTATATTAAAATAATCCAAACCACAAACCATCCCATGGTATTTGCCCATGGTTTCTGGAAAAGGGAAGAGGAAAACAATATTTTACAAGGCCAAGGTCCGAACTTATTAAAAAATTAGGGTTGCTTATGTGGAGGTGAGTCACACTCCCATGGAAATTAATTTAAAAAGGCAAAGTGTTGAATAAGTCTTGAGGGCTCCATTAATGCTTTGAAAAGTGAGTCAAACAAACCCAAAACCTCATTATTTTATTGATAAAACACATATTGGCCGAACATAAGGATTATGGTATTTTATTACATCACCATTGGGTCATTATGATGTCATAAAACACATTATATATTTAAATGGTATTTAATTTTTACCCAAAAATTTGACTGTCTCAGAAAATTATGAAAAATTCACCGTTGGATAATTTCGACGTCCTGATTCCAAAAATAATATTTATTTTATCTAAATAATTTTCTAAATATGTGAATTTTCACTTTTAAAATAAAAACCGACATTTATAAAAATTCACGGGTTTTGACAGAAATGACTTTCAAACCTTAATAAAAATTTTAATTGCATTCATAAAATTATAAGATCATTTATATTTAATAAAACTTAATTTAATATTAATAATAATATTTTATTAAAATATTATTTAATTCAAAAATCCTTTAATTTAATAAAATATAATTCTTAATTAAATAATAACTAAAAACATCATTTGTACTTTAAAAACTAATTACAATGCATCAAAAATGACTAGAAATTATATTCATTATTATATACAAAAATAATGTACATGAACATGGTGCTACTTATTTGTTACATAACCCCTTAAAATAGCCGCATAAGACCTAAGGCTAAGGTGTGCGATGGTGACAGACTCTTGGGGTTGCTCGGATAACATCGCTCGAGTGGTAATCTCTATCAACTTCCATTTTTCCTGTAGACGATCACGTTCGAGCTTGACTTGATGAAGCTCAGCTTGGGCTTGGTCAAGGGCAAAGCCCAAAGACGCCACCTCCTTTCCGAGCTCCGACAAATGGGCTTCGTAAGGGGAAATTCTACTGGATGAGGCCATCGCTTCCTTTGTCTGAGTAGAGAATTGGTTCGTTAAAGACTTATATTTAAACTACCCAGATCATCACTGTTCAACGACTATAAAAGTAACGGTCACAAATCTTAACGTAAAACTTAAAGAAGTTGACATCTTATAAAAACATTTTTCATAAAGAAACATTTAACTGGATCAAGAGGGATTTTCCATTAATGAAACTTTGGGTCGTCACAACATTCCCCCCTTAAGAAATTTCGCCCTCGAAATTTTCCTTTTCCCACACTAAAACAAATGTGGGTAACTTAGCTTCATCATATCCTCCGACTCCCAAGTTGCTTCTTCAAACTTGTGGTTTCTCCACAACACCTTGACGAGGGGCATTGTATTATTTCGTAGAACTTTTTCTCTACGATCTAAGATCTTCACTGGTTGCTCCTCATAAGAAAGATCGTCTTCTAATTGTACCACCTCAGAAGAGAGTACATGTGAAGGGTCTGGTATGTACTTCCTTAAGAGGGATACATGGAAGACATCATGCACCTTGGCCATAGTAGGTGGAAGTGCTAGTCGATAGGCCATAGCCCCAACACGATCAAGAATCTCGAAGGGGCCGATGTACCTTGGACTTAACTTCCCTTTCTTCCCAAACCTCATGACCTTCTTCCACGGAGATATGCATAAAAACACCATGTCTCCAACTTTAAACTCAAGGTCTCGTCGACGATTATCTGCACAACTCTTCTGTCGACTTTGGGCTGGCTTGATATGCTGCTGAATGGTTTTCACCTTCTCCACCATTTCTTCGACCATTTCTGGTCCAAGCAGCTTACGTTCACCGACCTCATCCCAACATGCCGGTGTTCTGCACCTTTTCCCATATAGGGCTTCATATGGTGCCATTTGGATGCTCGAGTGGAAACTATTATTATAAGAGAACTCAACTAGAGGAAGATGTTGATCCCATCCTCCTTTAAAGTCCATTGAGCACGCTCTCAACATATCCTCAAGTGTTTGGATAGTCCGCTCGGATTGGCCATCAGTTTGAGGATGATAGGCCGTACTGAAGTTCAGTTCAGTATTCAGAGCATGTTGAAGACTCTTCCAAAACTTAGAGGTAAATCTTGGATCTCGGTCCGACACAATAGATAGTGGTACTCCATGCAACCGTACCACTTCCCTGATATATATCCGTGCCAGTTGATCCAAAGAGAAATCCTCTCGAATAGCAATGAAGTGTGCAGTCTTTGTAAGACGATCCACAATAACCCAGATTGCATTGTTGCTTTTGGATGTCCTTGGAAGTCCAGTGACGAAGTCCATGGTGATGTTCTCCCATTTCCATTCTGGTATGGGCAATGGTTGCATCATCCCCTTAGACTTCTGCCTCTCTGCCTTCACTTGCTGACACACCAGGCACTTTGATGTATATTCGGCGATCTCCTTCTTCATATTATCCCACCAAAAGTTTTCTCGGAGATCTCGATACATCTTTGTGCTCCCTGGGTGAATAGAGAAATTTGAACTATGTGCATCATCCAAAAGTTCCTTCTTCAGCTCCGAACTTGATGGGACACATAGTCTTTTCCCAAACCGCACAATTCCTTCTTCATTAACATTAAACTCTGAGGATTTTCCCTTTTTGATAGCTTCCACTTTTTCTTGGATTCTCGCATCATCCTTTTGAGCATCCTTTAACCTTTCCAAAAGAGATGGTTGAACAATCATTTGTGAAAGGATTGATGATGTTCCCTTCTTTATGATTCCCACGTCCATCTTCATCAAGTCTAAGAAGATTGGATCCTTCTCAATTCTCATCATTGATAGAATTGCTGGATCCTTTCTACTTAGGGCATCCGCCACCTTGTTCGCCTTCCCAGGGTGGTAATGTATTGAACAGTCATAATCCTTGATGAGCTCTATCCATCTTCTCTAGCGCATATTAAGCTCTTTCTATGTGAATATATATTTAAGACTCTTGTGGTCAGTATATATCTCACATTTCTCCCCATAGAGATAATGCCGCCAGATTTTCAAGGCAAAGATCACCGCCGCCAACTCCAGATCATGCGTTGGATAGTTTTGCTCATGGGTTTTCAACTGCCTTGAGGCATAGGATATCGCTTTATCATTCTTCATCAGCACACATCCTAAGCCCTTATTCGAAGCATCACTGAATACCACAAAAAGCTCCCCACTTGTGGGTAAAGTGAGCACAGGTGCAGTGATAAGCCTCCTTTTCAACTCCTTGAAGCTTTCTTCGCATTCATCACTCCAAGAAAACTTTACTCCCTTTCGAGTTAGCTTGGTAAGAGGGTTGGACAATCGTGCGAAGTTTCTCACAAATCGTCGATAATATCCAGCTAACCCCAAGAAGCTACGGATATCAGTTACCGATGTTGGCCTCGGCCATCCCTCAATTGCATCTGTTTTGGAGGGGTCCACAGATATCCCATTGCTTGTGATGATATGGCCCAAGAATGAGACCTCCTTCAACCATAACTCACACTTGCTGTACTTGGCATAGAGCTTCTCCTTGCGCAAAGTCTCCAGTACAGTTCTTAAATGCTCCTCATGATCCTCCTTGGTTTTGGAGTATATTAGAATATCATCTATAAAGACTACCACAAATTTATCTAGGTAATCTCTAAAGACTCTATTCATCAAGTCCATGAATATTGCTGGAGCATTGGTGAGTCCAAAAGGCATTACTATGAATTCATAGTGCCCGTACCTTGTACGAAAAGCAGTCTTGGGGATATCTTCCTTCTTCACCCTTACTTGATAATATCCCGACCGCAAGTTGACCTTGGAGAAGTATTGTGCTCCACGCAGCTGATCAAACAAGTCATCGATTCTTGGGAGAGGATACTTGTTCTTTATCGTGATTTTGTTAAGTTCACGATAATCGATGCAAATCCGCATTGACCCATCCTTCTTCTTGACGAAGAGGACTGGTGCACCCCATGGTGATGCACTTGGGCGTATAAACCCTTTATCCAGATTCTCCTGTAGTTGTTTCTTCAGTTCTTCAAGCTCAACCACAGCCATTCTATATGGAGTCTTGGATATTGGTAGCGCCCCAGGTATAAGTTCAATTGAGAAATCAACATCTCTTCTTGGAGGAAGACCAGGAAGTTCCTCAGGAAATACTTCAGCGAATTCCCTCACAATAGGCATTTCTTCAAGGGTGGTTTCTTCCTTGGACTCAATCATCTGAGCCAGATATGCGTGCTCATAAGGTAGTAATATCCATGCTTGAGATGATGGAGCTAAAGGAGATTCATCTTCCTCCTGACACTTGTAAAGAATCGGGGGTCGATTCTCCATATGGAGTGTGATTTCCCTCTCCCGACAATTTATGTTGGCTCTATATAAGGAAAGCCAATCCATGCCAAGAATTGCATCAAATTCCACCAAAGGGAGTATGACGAGGTTCGCTGGGAAATTCAATCCACAGATTATAATAGGGGAGGACTTATACTCATGGGATGCAATGATTGCCCCATTTGCCGTACTCACCGACATCTTTACTTCCATGATTTGTGGTGGTGCAGGGATTATTCTACTAAACTTTTGAGATATAAAAGAATGCGTAGAACCTGAATCAAAAAGTACGTTCGCTATCCTTGAATGAATAACTAGCGTACCTGTCACCACTTCGTTGTCGGGGTTCACTTCGGCAGAAGTGATGACAAAAGCTCTTCCTTGCTGTCTTGGAGGTTGTTGATTGCCTCCGATAACCCTTGGATTAGGGCACTGATTCGCAAAATGACCCGGTTCTTTGCATTTGAAGCATTGAACAACGCGTTGAGGTTCGAACGGAGCGTTCCTCCCCTCTGTCGCAGCCGCGGGTCCTTCTTGCTGACAGTTAACAGCTAGGTGCCCTTCTCTTCCACACTTGAAGCATTTTCTTGTCCCCCTAAGGCAATTTCCAGGGTGCTTCTTTCCACACTTTTGGCAAGTGGGGTGCTGGAATTTCTTAGCGCCGTTGGATTTATCCATCGGACCACCAGCATTGAAGTCCACCTTCCGCTTCTTGTCCCCATGATACCCCTGTGATTCTACGATCTCCATTTCAACCTTGAGGGCACATCAGACAATTTCCTCATAGCTGTCGAAGTCACGGATCGCTAATGCTTTCCGCAAGCTAGGTTTCAGCCCACCAAAGAAGCGGTCAACCTTGCATTCGGGGGTAACGACAAAGCCGGAAGCGTATCGTGCAAGCCTTGTGAAGTTTGCCTCGTACGCTCCCACAGATTCCTCATCTTTCTGCTTGAGGGAAAGGAAGTCCCTTTCCATCTTAAGACGGAGGGTGCGTGGAAAATATTTATCGAAAAACATCTTCCGGAATACCTTCCATTCCAAAGCCTCGATCTCCTCCTCAGGCTTCGTATTTTTGATCAACGTCCACCATTGATCAGCTTCACCCTCCATACGATAAGCCGCCAAGAGAACCTTCTCTTTTTCAGAGCATTGGAGGATAGAGAATATCTTTTCAATGGAGTTGATCCATTGTTCAGCAATCGTGGGATCAGATGATCCACTAAAAGTAGGAGGCCTTTGTCTCATGAAGCTTTCAATAGCGACTTGTTCTTTCTTAGGGGGGGTTGAACGTTCCTCTTGACCAGTGTTTCTATTCAAAACTTGAGTTAGCTGAGAGAGAAGCGTGAAAAAGTTCGCGATTCCCGCTCCCATTGGATTGGGCATCTCATAAGTACAGTCATCACACTGATCTTCACAACGGTTGTTAGCCCGAGTTCTCCTATTACCGGCCATTGGCTGGAATAAAAGGAAAGTTAGGGGTAACACATAAAGGGTAATCCAAAGACAAAAGTTGATGACTTATAAATAAACTTTAATCTCTTTAACTCATGAGTCTATAGGATTCAATCCAGGCTTTTCATGATCTTCCTTCTAACATATATTCTTAGGGGGCATTTTTCCCTTAATAAGGGTTCATACTAAGATTGTGAATTTATCAAAACATATCCCCCGGGAGTGTCGTAACCAAGAGTGCAGCAAGGCCCGTTGTCGTGCACCAGTTCCCGTTCGAGTCTAGCTCAAAGCGGTGTTTTCGGGTTTTACCCCTAGGATACATCTGTGCCAGAGCCGCCTCTACCTGCTCGTATCCAGACAGGGATGTATTTGTTTGATAAAACACTTACTTAGTATTTACCAAAACTTAGGGATGTTTTTATTATGCTTAGTCTTGTATCTAAGGCTTTACTAGGGTTTCCTAATCCCAAAAATAACTAAACCTATCCTCTGATACCAACTATGACAACCCTGCTTTTTATTACAACTTAAACATACTTTATTACATAAAACTTCACTTGATACAACAATGAAGATCGAGAGGTTTAGTGTCTTTGGGGCTTAGGATCATTACATAAAAATTTAAACATGAAATACAACATCCTTATTGAAAACTTCCTTTACATGACCACTACATTCCTTCGTACTTAGCATTGCATGGGATAACCTGAGGACATGCATAAGAAAAGGGTGATCTATAAAGCCCAGTAAGGGAGTACACAATGAATAACATGAGGAGTACAATACATGTTAGGCAATAGGCATATCAATAGAGCATAAGAGAGACATGAACATAAAGGCATGATAAAGCATGATAATCATAACATGGAAATGTGGCAACAACACTTATCATTGAATTAGCATGAGCCAAGGCTCATTGCACATGGAGCATGAGTAAACCCTCATTGCACTTGAAGCACGAGTAAACCCTCGTTGCACTTGAATTAGCATGAGTAAACACTCATTGCACATGACGTATCATGATACTATACTTTACCCAATGCATTGGAGCGCTATCAGGGCGCACCCTTCTTAAACATTTCATTTCATGCATAAGTGTGCCACATGGATCATAAAACATGGATTCATAAAACATAATCATTTATTCCACGATAAAGGAATGTGGAATTCATACATGAAACTTTACAATCAATAAGTAAATGTGCATAAAGGTGAATACCCTTGATGGAGAAATGGGCATGGTATTCACTACACAATGATATTGGCTTAGAAAATCGGTGTGATTTCGGCAGCGTAACGGCGTGACATAAGAATTCATAAAAAAGGATGATGAGAGAGAAAGGGGTTCCTCATCATATTTACATGTAATGGACAGTAAGAAGTTCATATAGATACATGTCCCAACAATTGAAAATGAATTTAGATTCATGATACAAAAGTATTTCTTGAATATAGAAGAGGAGAAAAAGGTTCCTTTCGGAATTTCGGCATAGTAACGGGTGTACATGGGAGGCATTTAATGAGAGAGAAAGGGGTCTCCCATCATTCAAACAATAAGAGGGCAGTATGGGAGAGGTGCGAAACCATACCCCAACATTCATAAATTAAATTAAAAGGGCAATACAACTTAAAGAAAATTGACAAAAATGAGAAAGGAAGAAAAACCCTTACTTGGAAGTGTGCTTCCAAAGGCTAGAGAGAGGCTTGTGAGAGGCTTATTGGGAGCTTGGGGCACCTTGAGAGGATTCTAGAGAGAGTAGGGCAGAGTTTGGACGAACTTCAAGGGCTTTGGGTGAGGAGTAAGTGGGAGCTTGGGTGGGTTTATATAGGAAAGGTGAGAGAATTCTTTATTATTTAGGTTTGGGACCCCTTATATTAAAATAATCCAAACCACAAACCATCCCATGGTATTTGCCCATGGTTTCTGGAAAATGGAAGAGGAAAACAATATTTTACAAGCCCAAGGTCCGAACTTATTAAAAAATTAGGGTTGCTTATGTGGAGGTGAGTCACACTCCCATGGAAATTAATTTAAAAAGACAAAGTGTTGAATAAGTCTTGAGGGCTCCATTAATGCTTTGAAAAGTGAGTCAAACAAACCCAAAACCTCATTATTTTATTGATAAAACACATATTGGCCGAACATAAGGATTATGGTATTTTATTACATCACCATTGGGTCATTATGATGTCATAAAACACATTATATATTTAAATGGTATTTAATTTTTACCCAAAAATTTGACTGTCTCAGAAAATTATGAAAAATTCACCGTTGGATAATTTTGACGTCCTGATTCCAAAAATAATATTTATTTTATCTAAATAATTTTCTAAATATGTGAATTTTCACTTTTAAAATAAAAACCGACATTTATAAAAATTCACGGGTTTTGACAGAAATGGCTTTCAAACCTTAATAAAAATTTTAATTGCATTCATAAAATTATAAGATCATTTATATTTAATAAAAATTAATTTAATATTAATAATAATATTTTATTAAAATATTATTTAATTAAAAAATCCTTTAATTTAATAAAATATAATTCTTAATTAAATAATAACTAAAAACATCATTTGTACTTTAAAAACTAATTACAATGCATCAAAAATGACTAGAAATTATATTCATTATTATATACAAAAATAATGTACATGAACATGGTGCTACTTATTTGTTACATAACCCCTTAAAATAGCCGCATAAGACCTAAGGGTAAGGTGTGCGATGGTGACAGACTCTTGGGGTTGCTCGGATAACATCGCTCGAGTGGTAATCTCTATCAACTTCCATTTTTCCCGTAGACGATCACGTTCGAGCTTGACTTGATGAAGCTCAGCTTGGGCTTGGTCAAGGGCAAAGCCCAAAGACGCCACCTCCTTTCCGAGCTCCGACAAATGGGCTTCGTAAGGGGCAATTCTACTGGATGAGGCCATCGCTTCCTTTGTCTGAGTAGAGAATTGGTTCGTTAAAGACTTATATTTAAACTAACCAGATGATCACTGTTCAACGACTATAAAAGTAACAGTCACAAATCTTAACGTAAAACTTAAAGAAGTTGACATCTTATAAAAAATTTTTTCATAAAGAAACATTTAACTGGATCAAGAAGGATTTTCCATTAATGAAACTTTGGGTCGTTACAGTTCTTCTCTATGTCATCATCCACTCCAATGCTACAAAAAAACTTGCTGTAAATAGTTTATCTTAGTCAACTAAACTTGATCACCATTGGAGATCTAATTTCTAACCATCCAAATAGATTAAGAAACCTTCACTGTCGAATCGTTCCACCATTACAGGCCATAACCAAAACCGAGATCCCAAAATCTGATCCTGGTCCACTTTCATTACTATCTTAGGTCAATCACATCATCAAATTGAACTCGAATACATGGTATCATTCTCTTTCACTAAGAAATGGTTTCAAAACAATTGATCATCGATTATTTTTTAATCCATAATCTAAAATTAATGTTGGTGATGAAAGAATGAAGAACAGGGGAAGAAATTCACAACCCACAAACATGAGGAACAAACCTCATCCAATGTTTGTGTTGGCCTCGATTATTTTCCCTTAGAATGAAGAATTAAGATATATAATCAAATCAAAAAAATAAATCCCCAATCCAGGATAATATCTATCCCATACCCGCAATATGATTTATCCTCAAATAAATTTATTCATTAACTGATTCCATTTTTTATAGGAATAATAAAAGGGGGATAAATCCACATAAAACAAATTTCCTACATTATTTTTGATCAATTTATAGAAAATAACGAATCCATGTCATTCTCGTTGGTGAGATCCTTGAATTTCATTGGCATAAACGATCCTCGATCCACCGTTTTCATTCACCAAGGATTTCTCAAATGCTCTCTCTCAATTGTCATGGTTATGTGTCCAACCTTTATAATTGGTTATAAGAATGTTTAAATAGGTAAATACTATGTCACTACATAAATTAAAAAATAAAAATAAATAAATAAATTTATTTATTTAAGCCTGTGGCTAATTTTTCCACAAAAACCTAAAGAAAAAAAGGATCATGTTACACTTAGGATAAAAACCATGCTCTTAGTTCAATGAAATCCTCATATTTCTGATCTAATCCTCTTTTTAAAATATATTCCACTTTTTCATGAAAGATGCGTGCATATGATATTTAATATATTTCAAAAATTAATTCCGGGCTCACCGGGCCTATAAATCTCATGATGTCTCAGTTCCTAGTTCCAAAAAATAATCTATATAATATTCCAAAGTAATAAATGAAAAAACTAGAGTCGTTACATTCTCCCCACATTGGGGATTTATGTCCCAAAAAGTAAAAAAAAAGGCTACACAAAGAGATGTAGGTACTAAGAACACATATGAGTCTCTCGCTCCCAAGTGATCTCCTAAAGATTCTCATGCTACCATCAGACACAAACTTGGGTAATCCATCACCCATGTAGGATAGTCTCATATCGGTCCTCTATCTCTACTAATTACTCAACAAATTTATCCCCATCATCGATGTCTAATTTTCCCAAGTTGATAACATGCGATATGTCATGCACTTACCTCCTTATACGCGACACATAGAATATGTTTTGTACCTAGTCTAACTGTTGTGGTAGAGCTAAGTGGTATACTGACTCTCCAAATCCACACAATATCTAGAAATGTAAAATGAATCTCATAGATATCTTGCCTCCCTGACCAAATCTCCACTATCCACATCAAGGTGAGAACCTCAATAACACATGGTCTTACTCCTTTAACTCCAAAGGCCTTCATAATAGGTCTTTATAAGACTTATGAAGACTCTATGAAGTCCTCATCCTCTCCTGTATTATTTCCACCTACTTTGGCATGGTACACACTACCTCTGGTCCCATAAGTGCTGCCACTCCTAGGTCGGTCTAGCATAGTGGTGACCTACAAGGTTGCCCGTACAAGGACTTGAATGGTTCCATAATGATAGTGGAATAATATTTGTTATTTTATGCAAAATACACCAATGGTAGGCGATCCTCCCAACTTTGGCCAAAGTCTAACATGCAAGACCGCAACATGCCCACTAGAACCCAAATGGTCGGCTTAGTTTGACTGTCAATTTGGGGGTGAAAATTCATTCTCAAATGAAACTAAGTCCCAAAGGCTTCCTAAAATCTTATCAATAACCGAGATTTGAAATGAGTATCACTATCATAAATGATCTTCAAGGGAACTCCATGGAGCGATAATATCTCCTACACATAAAGGTGACCTAAGTTCTCTAATGAAATCTGATCCCAGGTAGATAGGAACTGGTCTGAATTGGTGAGTTAGTCTATGATCACAAAGATGACAACATCTCCTATATATGTATGTGGTAGATCCATCATAAAGTCCATAAATATCTCATACCACTTCCACTATGGCACCTAAAGGGGTTGAGATAAACCCTCTTGAACCTAGGGCTCAACCTTCACTTTCTGACAAGTGAGGCATCGAGATAAAGACTCTACAACTCCCTTATTTATCCCTGAAAAAAATGACATCAGAGGTCCTGGTACATATTTTACACACCTGGATGTTCTATCAAAAGAGATGTATGAAACTCCCTATGAACTTGCTCTCATAAAATTATTGGTACCATCATGCATCTTCTAAAAAGATAATGTGATCCCCACCTTTATAAAATATATTAGGAGCATGTCTACTGGATATCTGATTATGTACAGTCTCACATTTGGTATCTCGATGCCGAGCATCAATAATTTCTATAAAAGTGGTGGGGTAACAACCATATATTAGAGGAAAGCTGCACCATCTCAATCATCTAAGGATAACATTAATGAGGTCAACTTCTTCGATGACCCACTTAGCAACTATAAACAAGATCTCTCGCTAAGGGAATATGAAACCACATTCACCTTCTTAGAAGTATAGATAATCACAAAGTAATAATAATGGAGGAACTCTAACCATTTACTATATCTCAACTTTAGATCCTTCTAAGAGAATATATACTTGAGACTCTTATGATCAGAATAGATGATAAACCACTCACCCATATGGTAGTGTCCTCACAACTTTAGTGTGAAGACCACCACCACTAGCTCTAGATCATGTGTCATGTAGTTATTCTCACGTGGTCTCAATTGATGATAACTATAGGCAATCAGTACCTACCTCTACATCAAAACACAACTAAGCCTGATCCCTAATTCATCATAGAGCATTACATACTATACACCATACTCTGATAATCTTATGAAGGGAGCTATCATCAATCTCTGCCTTAAATCTTGGAAAGCCTAATGGAACCTTTAAATCCACACAAAAGGATTCCACTTTCTAGTCATATCTATCAAGGGAGCTAATATCTTGGAGAAATAGGGTACAAATATTTGATAGTAGCCTGATAAACCAATGAATATCAGCACCTCAGTCATGCTCTTAGGTGGATCCCAAGCTAAAACTTCCTCACCCTTCACTGGTCCACTGCCACACCATGTATTAAGATAAAATTTCCTAGGAAGTGGAACTCGTAAATCCAAAATTGACACTTCAAGATCTTCCCGTATAGCTGTTTTTCTCAAAGCATGTCTAGGACCATCCTCAAGTGTATCGTGTGCTCCTCCTTAGACGTTGAGTAAACTAGGATATCATTAATGAAGTGTAAAACCCAAAGTTTTTATGAACCTTTTTTTTAAATAAATTAAATTTATTTGATGACTTGTGTTATAGGATATACCAAGTTAAGATTTTACTACACATAACATCAACTTATCCTGATTTAAATACAACACTGAGTTTCTACGAAACATCATTTTATTATTATACTTATTTAAACAAGAAAATTATAACCTAGCTGTTAGAATGAAAAGTATGAACAAGATTAAATGAATTATGAAATTATGGTTTACACATAATTATTTTTCCAATTAATTATAAATTAATTTAATACTTGTTTTAAAATAAAAGGAAATGTTTTTCTAAAAAATTATTTAAATATGCACAGGTGTGTTTTATACCATTAAACAAACAAATAAATATTGTTGAATTATATTAACTAAATATATATATAACATATTCAATATAAATTTTAACATTCATATTATTTGTTTTCTAGACATGATATAAGAACAAATCTAATTTTATGCATAAAAGAATTATTTTTCTAAAAAAACAGTTTTGCCACCTTTTGATGCCACACTTGTTTTAAATATAGTTTTGATAATTTTAAAAATTATATTTGAAAAAATAAATTTCTTATTTTAAATAGGGATATTAAAATTTACTTTTGTTTAATTTTTGGTATTTTCTGATAAGTTTCATGTTTTTATGAATAGTGAAAATACAAAATTTTAATTAAAAATTATTTTTTCATCAAAATAATTTATAGTGTTAAATTATATATTTAATTGATTTTAAAGTATATTTAGAGAATTTTTTTTAATAATTTAATACAATTTCGGTTATTTTAATCAATTTTACTTTGAATTTGGATATAAAAACAATTCAATCTTTTGTACATTTTCACTTTAAAAACATGTTTTCTCATTTCGTCAATGAGATTAATTTTAAATTAATTTTAAATTAATTTTAGTAAATTATATGTTTTGAATTGTGAAAAATGTATTCAATTTTTTTAATCATAAGGTCCAAATTTATTAATTATGTCCCTTTTATTTTTGAACAATATGAATAGTAACTTTAGAAATTTTTATTACCTTAGTTAAGGGTAAATCAGGAAAATTGAGGGTAAAAATAATATTATAAATATTATAAAAATATCCCGACACTTTAAAAAATGTTATTTTATGAATTTAATTCGACCCTTGACAAATAAGGATAGAAATTTAATAATTTAATGGACACTTTTCTAGGAAAATTACTTAAGTATTATTAAACTCAAAGGGAGTGAAAAAATGTCACACTCTTACTTTTAATATGTATAATATTTTTAATATGGGGTTAAATTGAAGATATGATAGATATATATGTTATTTTGAAATATAAAATCTTTATCTACATCATATTTTTTATTTTATTTTTTAGTGAATAAATAATTATCATAAATAATTGAAAAAAATGATGTAGTAATTATTTAATTAATGAAATAATAAATTAAATGATATTATAAATGTTAAAATAAATATAATTTGATTTTATTTAGGGTTATTTACAAATTTTACATATAAATATGAAAAATATGAGTGCATTAAATGAATTTTCTTGAAGTTATATTTATTTTTTTAAAGTCAATGTAATGAATTGTGTCAAAATTGACACTAATGATATTTTATGAAAATAATATTTTATTAAATTAGTTAAAAATTATAAAAATCATAAATAAGGAAAAATAGAATAATTTATGGTCTAAATATCATAAATTTACCATCTATGGTTCAATTTAAACCTTATAAGTAAAAATATCCACCTTTTAATATTGAACATGTTTTTAGTGTAGTTAAAATTGAAATAGGTTAACTAAGGGTTAATCAAAATGATAAGGTCTAAAATATAATAAAAACTTATCTAAAATATATTTTATGATGATATTATAAACCCATATCATCTTATATTCAAATAAATTACCTTTTTGAGGTATTTTTATTGAGATTTAATTTATTATAAATTAATATTTTTGGAGATTCCAAAAGTGCCCCTCACCTTCAGTATAAAAGGAAACCTCCTCCCTCATCTCATGTAAACACCTTAAATATTCTATCCCGAACAAACTATGAAAAATTATCTTTTATAATTACCTATCCACATTCTAGAGGTTCTTTTCTTCCCAAAGGTCCAACTCTAGAGTCATTTAGAGGAGATTTAAAGGAGTCGTTTCGAAGAAGATGTAATTGCTCTAACTGATCAGTCACTTTTTCTACTCTTATATACCTCATCTAAATCTTTGATATATATCATAAAATAATAAATTCATTATACTCAATATTATGAAATTTTATTATTATTATTATCACACCATTATACAACCCCTTTTCCATCAAAAAAGAAATGAAAGTATTGCTTGTGTGTACGTACGACTTACCATCTCCACATCACGATACAATTCATTTTTCATCACCATATTTTATGAGTGGGAATTATGATGGTTATAATTTTTATAAATAATATTTATTAAATAATTATACTTATTTAATGATAATATCATATCTACCTTTTTACCATCTAATCTTTTGGGAAATGATAATGTCTCTCGTGCGTATGTACGACTTACCATCTCCATGATACGATGTGATTATTTTTTCATATATATTTAACATGGATAGTAATAAGGATAAATTTTATTAATATATATGATATTAATAACATAAAAATGTTTTTTCAATGATAATATATCATATTATTTTCTTTATTTTAATATTAAAATAAAATGAAAATAGCGTTTATGCGTATGTACGACCTACCGTCTCCATGAACGATATATTTTATTTTATACCTATAAATTTTATGAATCACCATGAATAAATATATAATGAATAAATATATATATATATCATGGTTATGATTATGTATATGATTAAATCACGATCTATGTAAGAGGACCAAAGATAACAAGTCAAAACATGTACGAAAAAAGCGGGTATTACCCGAAACATAACTTTAACATGGAATTGTTAATAAGTGAGAAATATAAAGTCATAAGTAAATTATATATGGTATTATAAATATGAATATGGTTATTTGGTATATTTATAATAAAATTATATTTATTATACAAGATATTTTCACATATATGAAGGAATTCAATATTTGAGGTAAGAGATTCTTGTCTCAATTTTATTTCTATAGGACACAAGACTTATATAGTACTTGTTTCTTTTACATGGTGTATATAATACCCATTAATGTATATTATGAGTATTATCTAGAATATTATTATATTTTCATATCAATATAATTTTATTTCTTTCATGGGGAATATTATTCTACTGATTATAAAGTGATGAGTATTTATTTTACAATCTCATCAATATTTGGGATTGTTTCATTTTAAGTCTCCATTGGGGAATATTTATATTTCATGTCCATGTTTTCTAAATATGTTTTCTAAAATGTTTTTACTATTATCATATCTATGTTTAAATTCATTTTTAACCATTTTTTACTTTTACTAAACGGTTTTAAAGAAATATTTTTTTCATTTTCCAAATAAGGTACTTCGTGACTTTTCTAGAAAATGTGTGAAAGGAATGTTTTTTTAACTTTTACAGAATGAATGTAATTTTAAACTTTCATAATGACTTAATACTATGAATATTCCATTATAATCTTATAAGGTTATTTTCAAAGAAAATGTTTTTTTTAAAATTATGTAGCATTTTAATAAAAGAAAATGTTTTCAAATAAGAAAGGATATTTTCCCCCAAGAATTGTTTTCAAGGGATATCTCAAAATTATTTTAAATATAAGATAAAATTATTTGATATTACTTATGTTTTATTTGGAATAAGATTCAATTATTCCATTCTTATTCTTTATAAGAATGGTTTATTTTTACGATGGAATGATATTTATGAAGCCAATTTCTTTTCAATGATTATGTTATGATTGAATGATGTTTATAAAGCCCATTTCATTCCATGGGTTCTGATATAATGAACGATTTATTTTCTAATGGCACACACATATGTATGGTTTTCATCATGTGATAGGTGGGATCTATATATACCTCCAATGCATTTGGTAAAGATAATATTTTATGAGATAATGATGGGAATCAAGTCGACAGGCTTGATCCACTATAGAAGATGGGGAAACTTGATCCACTATAGAAGATGTGGAAACCTGATCCACTATGTGAAGATGGGGAAACCTGATCCACTATACGAAGATGGGGAAACTCGATCCACTAACATGAGAAAGGGCCAGTTCCTATTCAAGTCGACGTTGACCCTTTATCTGAATCTGAGGGAGGGGAGAGTCAGATTGACCATGGCTGAGAGGGAGGGTTCTATTGAAGATAGATTTTCTGCTATTCCGCCCACCTTATACCATTCGGGCTTAAGCCTTACAAGGAAAGGATTTCAATTGGGGATGTTGGTGTTTCCCACCCAGTAGGTGTAGTCCCTATGGAGTGCCATGTTATGTTTTGGTAATGCGCCCTAACTTAATGGGAATAATATTACATATTTATGTGTCTACCATAAATTACATGCCATATTATTATGTTATGACTATGTGGATTATGCTCTTGATTACCTTATGATTTATGTCTTATGGAATTCCAATATTTAATCCATGACTCATGTATATAATCTTTGATATGCAGTGTATGATATTCTATTTTCACGATCATGTTCTCATACCCTTATGCTCATGATATGCTTACATATTTCCATAGTTTACCCTTACTAAGCATCTGAGATCACCCCTTTTCATGTTTACTTTCCCAAGGTTATGAAGATATGTATTATATATGATGTGTCTAAGAAGGGTTCTAGTCATGTAGAATCAAGTGGGAGATAATGTAGGTCACTTATGTACCAGTGTTTTTGTTTCCATGTTTCCAAAGGCACTAAACTAATATGGTCTTTAGGCATCTGTTTGTGTAATGTATTAAGTATTCCAAAAAAATAATGAAATGTTAATATATGAAAAGTTAGGGTTTCTATAGTTAGTATCAGAGAAAAAGTTATAGTTAACCTTTGGAAACTAGGATGAGAAAACTTTAGTGAGATCCCGAGAGGTATTTATAAGGATATTTCTAGGTATTTCTTTAAGTATAAACCTACAATGTCATATATTAAAGAAGGTTTAATAATTTAGACATCATATAATTGGTTTTCAGGATTATGTGGTTCCTCACTATGAAAACTATTTCTTATTATATGCTTTTTGATTTTAGTCAATGGCTAGAACCTAAAGGAATCGAGTTAATAGAAATTGTGATGGAAAATAAAATGATTTTCCTCGTGAGAAACCAAATGCTATGGGATATAAAGTAAAAAATCATGTTTCTATGATCACCCAAATTTATCAAGCTATGAACCATGATGAACTTTCAAATGAGAAAAGGAGGGAACAAAATTATGTTGAATCCTTCATGAGGCAACATCCTCCATATTTTAGTGGGTCTTTTGATCCACATATTTATGAATAATAGATTAGTACAACTGAAAAGATATCCTCCATTCTACAGTGTTTGGAACATGATAATGTCATTATGAATGCTTATCAGTTAGAAGGTGAAGTAGACCAGTGGTGAACTCTAATTAATAATATGAGGCAAAAATTTGAAATTAAAACCATGGATTCAAACGAGTTAAAGAACTTATTCTTTAATAAGTAATTTCCTTGTGTTCTTTGTACAAATATGGAAATTTATTTCCTTGAGTTTAAGCAAAAGGATGATGAATCCGTTGGCACCTACAAGGCTAATTTTTTAAGACTTGCAAGGTATGATTCTAGAATTATCATCCAACCAAAAAGTAAGGTTGAAACTTTCTTTAGTGGGTTAAAGCTAAGTCTCAGAATTTAATTATCCACAAGATAATTTAGTAGCTATGAAGAGATTGTGCATTGTGAAATCAAGGTTGAAATAGAGGTTTTATTTATGTATCAATCTCATGGTTTTAACAAGAAAATGAATATGGAGTTCAAAGGAAAATCTAAAAACCATAGATAAAAGAATATAATCCTTCTTTTATGATATAAGTATATAAATAAGCATGGAGGAAATTATCTTATGGGGTCTAATAAATGATTTAAGTGTGGAAGGGAAGACCCTCAATAAATTGATTTCCAAACCGATGGGAAGAAGTTGGCCAATAATGTGAATAGAGGGAAATAAATATAGAATGCACCTCCCACACTTCAGTGTTTCAAGTGTAGGGAGAATGTGAATTATGCTAACCAATGCCCAAACACGAGGTTTGGTGATGATGATCCGCATTAGAAACCTCTAGAGATGAGGTAAAAGGGGAAATATTATATGATAACTATTTCTAATGAGGGGTGCGATAACAATGTGTTGAAAGGAACATTTACCATCCACTCTACAACTAATAATGTCTTTTTTGATTCTGGATATACCCACTCTTTAATATCTAAATAATTTTATATGGGTGTTAATATTCCACCCAAATAATTATATGTGGAATTATCAGTGCAAAACCATAATGGTATAATGATTGCATCTCAAGTCTATTATTTCTCTCTAGTTGAAGTTTGTGGGAATGTGTTTCCTGAAAATATTTTCATTCTTCCTCTGGTTGAATTTGATGCCATCTTAGGCATGAATTAGATTTATCTATATAATTACCACATCAATTATCAAGGAAGGGAAGTTACCTTTAATGTTTCAAAACAACCTATGGCTGTCTATCAATGTTATGATAAGTACGAACTTCATATGTGTAGGTTCAGGGCGTAGTGGAAGTGTTGCGATAGGTGGTTCCCAAATTTAATTTTTTCCATAATCAATGATCAATCTAGGATCTATATTATGATTAACATCGTGATCCATGGAATTAGGTCAAATAAATAGACAAAGAATAATTGTTTCGGAACCGAGAGTGAGGGATAAACACATATTGTTTACAATTAATTTAATTAGATAAAGAATTACCTCTAAGGAATTCTTTCTTCATTGACGTGTTCAGTGACAGATCTATAGTGCACCATATTTTCATTATAGAAACCAGGTATATATTTCCTCTAGTAGTGATCTGCACATGTTTCACAAATCTTCAGACATCACCGAAGGAGTCTACAGGTGCTAGCATGGAATATCCTTATGCTTGTGTTGTTTGCCTTTGATCGCCTCGAGAACTAATTCCAAAGAATTCTCATTGATCTAGTGGAGGAGGATTACTCTCCTTTCTTGAGAGAATTCTTGGAGAATAGATATTTCTAGGATTGAGAGGTTTTCTTCAAATCCGTTGTGCACAACCGAATAGACTAACAAGAAAATAAAATAATTGGGTATTTGTATCGCTAGGGTTAAAATAAAATAATTACACAAGTTCCCTTATTATTTATTTAATCCTAGAAAACCCCATGTCAAATAATAATAGTAATATTATTATTTCTCAACATACGTTGAAATTGTGAATTAAAATTAAATATTATTTAATTAAATAATATTCAATATTATCATTTCTCACCGAACCATTAAACTTGGTCCGCCATTCCTCCAAAATATTTATTGGGCCTTGAATAATTTCTATTTATATATTAAATAAATATCACTTCATTATACACCAATAAATAAATAAATAAATATCATATTCACTAAATTAAAAATAAATATTTATTAAATATTCCGCTCATAATATATTCTTTCGAATAACTAGTGATGGAATAAATGCAATCAGACATACATGAATAATTATTAACCCAAGACTGAAAATAATATTTATTCAACTTGTTAAATAATAAATAATAATATATTATTTAACTGAGATTTTGGATACACTTACTGTGTGACCCTCTAGGCCTCTTTATCAGTGGAATTAGGTGAAGAAAACTAAAGTCCAAGGTTAGCATCTAGAAACACACCAAGTTAACCATAAAGAAAGAACTTAATTCCACAATGACATGTTACCTTATACGAACACTTACTATGTAATATAATTCCTTTATCACAATATCTAAAATCAAGCAGGTTGCATGCCAGTTCCATCAACCTATATGATCGATATCTCTTTCTTTGACTTTCAGGAAATAGAAATTGCCTATATATCACCATGGCCATGGATTTATTTAGGCTATATCATTTACATCAAAGGTCCTAAGATGTTAAATTCCATTAGTGAACAGAAGGGATAAATACTTTCTCAGATTATTCATTAATACAATATTACTCGTGATGCACCCAACGTATCCTACCTCACCTAAAACATCTATCATCATGGTTTTCATCAATACATAAAAGTATATGACTCATAATATCCATTAATAATAATCTTAAAGTCTAAGGACCAATACACATGTCCATAGATAGGAACATCTAATGACACATAGAAATGTGGATTTTCTACTGGTGGGTATCGTTATCATAATATCCATACTAGATATTACCAAGGGAGTACACTATGATAAATTTCATTAAAGTCCTATGAGTCTCCAACCCTAATATCCTATATCATTTGTGTCCCTCAAATGATATAATCCAGATAAAGAACATATATATTCAAGAATAATGTCATAGTACTTTCAGATTCTCATCATAGTGGGGAACTGCTATGACCTTTTAGTTCGATAGATACTCTTAGGACATTATCACATACTATGTTACATATAATAAAAATAATTATGTGAGAAAGAGTTTATTAATAATCAAAACCATGAATACAAGTTTATCATAAAGTACACAAGAATTTAGTTCTAGGGAACCAACTCTAATAGACTCCCACTTTCACTAGAGCCAACTGATAACAACCCTTAGTCCACTAGCTCTCACATGGTACTCATGCTTCTGCTGAGATAGGCCTTTAGTCAAGGGGTCCACCATGTTCTCTTCCATGGGAACTCTACTCACTACAACTTCACCGCTCTAATAGAAATACCTCAAGAGGTGATACTTTAGGAGTATATGATTTGTCCATTGGTGTGACCTTAGATCATTTGAAATAACCATTACTGTAATATTATCAAAATATAATGTGATAGGGTCTTTACTGCTAGGTACCATATCAAGCTCCCGTACAAAGTTTCGAATCCAAACAGATTCCTTGGATATATATAATCCACCATATACTCAAACTCCACTATAGAATCAGTAATAACTAGATGATTTGAACTCTTATAGCTCACATATCCTCTATTGAGACAAAAAATATCCATATTGTGAATTTAGATCATTTGATCTGTCTGAAAACCAGTATCATTATAACCCCTAATAACTAGCTCCTCGTCTCCTCCATATACTAGGAACATATCCTTAGTTCTTCTCAGATACTTAAGGATAGCCTTAACTACAGTCCAATGATGTTCTCCTGTATCTTCTTGATATCTTCCTACTATTCTCAGTGAATAGTAAAAATCAAGTCTAGTATATAAAATAACATACACAATTGATCATATCTCTGAAGAATATGTGATCTTACTCATTCTCTCTTCCTCTTTTTGTGTCTGGGGACACATTTTCTTAGAAATATATAAACCATGTGACACTAGAACCAATCCCCTATTGGATTTTTCCATACTAAATATCTTTAGTATCTGGTTAATATATATACTTTGTCTTATTCCAAGAAACCTATTGGATCTATCATGAATGATCTTGATCCCTAGAATGCAGGATTCTTCTCCTAAGTCCTTTATAGAGAAACACTTTTTCAACTAGTCCTTAACTGACTGTAAGACCGATACTTCATTTACAATAAGTAATATGTCATCAATATATAGTACTAGGATAATTAACACATTCCCATAAACCTTTGGTAAACACATGGTTCCCATTAATTCTTAATGAAACCAAATTCTTTTATTGATTCAACGAATCTAATGTTCCATGACCTAGATGCTTGCTTCAATCCATAAATGGATCTCTGTAACTTTCAAATCCTTTTGGAATCACATGGAGTCACAAAATTTTATGGTTGTGTCATATAGACATCTTCCTAAAGGTTCCCATTAAGGAATACAGTTTTGACATCCATCTACCAAATATCCAAGTCATGGTAAGCTTTTATAGGAAGTATGATTCACATGGATTTAAACATTGAAACTGGTGAAAAGGATCCATCATAGTCAATTCCATGAAACTATTTAAAACCTTTATCCACTATACATGTTTTATAGGTACTTAATTTACCTTCCATGTCAAGTTTCCTCTTAAATACCCATTTTCATCCAACAAGATTTACATCAACTGGTGCATCGACTAGAACCCAAACTTGGTTCTAATACATGGAATCCATTTCAAAATTCATAGCTTCTAGCCATCTTGCATCTTATGATATATCTAATTCCTCCTTATAGGAGAGAGGTTCATTATTGTCAACCAATAATGATTAACCATCCTTGGTGACTAGAAAACCATATCTCTCTATTTCTCTTACCTCTCTTATGCTCATACATAGTACTTGTGTTTCAAGAACTACTTCTTCCATGGGGACTTGTGGAATCTGTTCCTGTACCAACTTTTGTGTATCCTGAGCATCAAATTCATTGAAGTCAATATTACTCCAAATATATTTTTTGAGGATGTGATACTTCTCAAGAAATATGGATTGTCTAGCAACAATCACTTTCTTATCTCAGGGGTTGTATAGGTAGTATCCATTTGTTTCCTTGGGATACCCTATAAAGATACACTTTGTGCCTCAAGATGCTAGTTTTTTTCCTAGTAAGGCCTTAACAAACACCTCACAACCCAACATGTACGTGATAAAATGGGTTTATTTCCACTCTATAAGATGAAGGGAATTCCATTTTACACCTTAGTTAGTACTCGGTTTAATGTGTACGCCGCGGTTTGTAATGAATATCCCCAAAATGATAATGAAAGATCTGCATGACTCATCATTGAACTTACAATGTCTAACAAGGTATGGTTCCTACTTTCACTAAAACCATTCCACTATGGTGTATAAGGTAGAGTGAGCAGATATATAATCCTAAACTCCCATATAAAGTCGATAAACTCTTGGTTAAGATATTCACCACCTCGATTCAATTGAAACTTCTTTATCTTCTTACTAAACTGATTCTCTACTTCATATTTTAATTCCTTGAATTTCTCAAAGGAATCATACTTATAACTCATTAATTAGATATATGAATATCTACTCAAGTAATCAGTAAAAGTAATGAAGTAACAATATCCACCTCTAGTTTCTTCTAGAAATTCTCCACACACATCAGTGTGTACTAATCGTAGAAGTTCTATAGACCTTTCACCCTGTCCATAGAATGGTGTTTTGTTCATTTTTTCTTGTAAAAAACAATGAAATATATCAAGTGGTTTTAGCTTAGAAGATTCTAAATATCCATCTTGATAGAGCTTTCTCAAATGATTCTCATTTACATGACCAAGATGGTGATGCCACATTTGAGTGTTATATGAGTCGTGTGAACATGATTCATTATCGATTTCCAACCCTTGGTTTTCGTAATTTAATACATAATGACTATTATTTAAATGATCCATATGATAACATATATTTTCCTTATAAAAGAAACAAATTTTATTTCCAAATTTGAAAATAAACCCATCTGTATCTAGACATGATACAAAAATTATGTTCTTGGTAACTGTAGGTACATAAAAATAATATCTTAAAACCAAAATCATTCCTGTTGGAAATGAAAAGTGGTAGTCACTAATGGTTAGGGAAGCCATCCTTGCACCATTGATAGCTCTCAGATCCACCTCTCCTCTATAAATCTTTCAGAATCTACTTGGTTCCCATATTTGGATACAGATGTGAGCACCATAAGCTATATCTAATACCCAATGTGTAGAAATGGAAATATTTCACTCGATAACAAACACATCTTTAGCTTCCCATTTCTTTTGGGTGCAGTTCCTATTCTAGTGGCCTGGATTGCCACATGAAAAACATACTACCTCCTTTTTCTTACCCTGCCTATGGATCTTCTTCTTCTTGTAAGGATGGTGCTTGGGAGCTTTAGACTATTTATAAGTCTTGGGAACCTTTTCCTTACTATTTATTTTCTTATTCACCATAAGGACTACAAGTTTATCATGACCCATGTCCTTATACACTTGGAAAATCAAGGTAAGAAGTTTTGAATGACTCTTTTGACTATTTATCATATTATAATTAACAATAAAGTTGGAGAAGTTATAGGGAAGTGATGCAATTATGAGATCTTTAAGCAACTCATTTGGGAATTTAACCCCTAATATGTCCAAGCATTCAATGTAGCTGATAAGTTTGAATAAATGAGGACCAGTTGGCACAAAATCTCCAAGATTAGTTGTGAACAAAGAATTAGTGATATCATACCTCTCTTATATTGCCTTCTCTTGATAGAGATCCCGAAGGTGAGATATCATGTTATAGGCATCCATATCCTCATGTTTCTTTAAAAGATCATTAGACATGGATGATAGCATGAACCACTGAACATATATAGCATCATTAATATGTTTCTCATAGAGAGATATTTCATCATCACTTTCCTAATTTCCAAGTGCAAATGGTAAAAGTTCTTCCAGCACATACAATTTCTTTTCATGGTGATGGATGACCCGTATGTGCCTTTTCCACTCCTAAAAATTGATGCTGGTGAGAAGGTTTTCCTTATCCAGTATGGATCGTAATGATATGTTTGATGTCATTTTATTTCTATTTATAAAAAATAATATAATTTTTTTTAGTACTTTATCTGATAAATTTATACAAATAAATAAATATTATATTTATTAGTCCCCCACTATTTTATCGAAACCCAATAACCATCACCATTGGCTTCAAAATATCCTATTGATAGGATATTCTAGTGGTAAGGATCTATATTCACCTTATAATTACACCAAATTTGGCTGGTAAAACAACTCGAATGGTTTTAGGTAGGAATTCCAAATTCAAACTACATTAACTCATAATTCTTTGATCTTCTAAGTGGAATCCCCAATCCTAAAATCATTAATTTAGATTTCCTCAACCTTTTCATCTCAGTTACACCAAGTCTTGCTTTGTAAATCAACCCTTGATGTGAACCAAGTTTAAGTAAACCCAAATAATCATGTTAGAATTCCCAAATAATTGAAAGCACCCCAAATTTTTCTGGTCAAGCACTTTGAACTATGGTTTGATTCTAACTGAAGTAATGGAAGGCTATACCAACTAAATATTTTATTGAGATATTTTATCATTTTAGGCATAAATTTCCAATTATTATCTTTATTACATGCTTGTTAATATTAATTGGGACTACTTAAGTGATTAACCATGTCTTAAATAATATTTATATAGTGACCCTATCCTTTTACACATATCATTATATGATTTTAAGCATAAATAAGCATCAAATTACAAGCTAAGGATTGTAAATCCTAGTGTCTTGGAAGACTAGGTACATAATTAAACATCATAAAAGAAACTTTTATTTAATATCCATATTGAGATCCTAAATTCCATTGTGATAAAACATCTTCATCGGATAAGCTGGGGATAACATGAACAAATGGATGATATAGAATCCCAATAAGGGAATAAACATAAGAATAAATCTTAGCACATGGGTTAGAAGGCATAACATAATGATATAAAGAGGCATGGTAAATGATTAAACGTAATGAATAATAAAATTTAGAACATGGGATAATATAATCATAGAATCATAGTAATGTGTAATAAACATAAAACATGATTTTAGCATGATTCAAGGCTTGTTTCACATAGAGTAGTATAAGTCAAGGCTAACCACCAAGACTGTTGCATATGGAGCACAAGTCAAGGCGAACTGCCAAGACCGTTGCACATAAAGTCTCATGAGACTAAAATTTACCCAATTAATTGGATATATATCTATTTTCACCCATTTTAACATGTTTATGAATATTTTTTTTTCAGATAATGAATCATATATAATCAATCATACATAAACATAAGGGTACCCATGGAAAGAAATGAGTATCATAATCATGTCATAAAGGATAATGAATGGGCGTATCATACAAGTGTCCATGAAATAAAGGAATTAAAACATACATGAACATTAATAAGGTAAAATATGCATATATCATGGTAAGTGATGTCAACTATAAGTGAAAACACGTAATAATATTATTTAATAAATTTTAGCATTAAAACATTTTAATGCGATTTTAAAGAAAATACTAAAGATCATTTAAAATAGAAAAGGGAGTAATATTTTATATAAAACCAAAAGTGAAACAAGAAGGTTTTCATAATAAAAATATTTATTTTATAAAAAACAATGGTGTCTTAAAATATATGATAGATTTCATTTGAAATTAGATAAGAATTTGAGAAGTTCCCTTTAAACGAGCTTGCTTATCGAGAAGAATTAAGAAGGGAACCACTTAAAAATATGTATATCCCTGAAAGAGAATGATTAATTGATATTGATAAATGAGTTTGTAACATATAAATATCATTTATAATATGTACATAAAAAGAAAAGATAACTTCATTTGGGTAAAAATAAAGAGAGAGCAACCCGAAGGAATAATGGAGATTCGAGTAGAATCCCTTACCGTAAGTCCGAAGGTGTTATTCAATTGATATTAATGTCCTGTATAATCAAATTAGATTCATTAATTAATAATTAAATAACCTATTATATATTTAATTTATTTATTATAAAATTATAGATTTCATTCATGGCCTTTTTGATGGGTTAGGTGGTTCAATTTTATTGTTTGGGAGCGTTTGTTTCCCTGGTTTTCATGATTGGTTTACTTATATATATATGTATTGATAATAATGTAAGATGAGTATGGTTGTATATAATTGAAGTTATATGTTATTATAGAAAATAAATAATATTAAATGGTTATAAAATTCATTTGGATATTTTGAGTGATGATGAATCATAATATAAAACTTTAATGATAACTATTTTTGTGAATTGGCGGTTTTTTGATCACAAAGAACTCATTTTGTTTTATAAATTAATACCATTTGTAAAAAATGAATCCATAACATTAAATAGGATATATTAAATAAATAATAATATGGTTCAACCATAAAAATGGTTTCATGACCATAATTGAACATGGTAATAGAAATTAAAAACCTCTCATCCTTAAATGTGATAAATCAACACATCTTAGATGTTGTTTCCATTTATAGTATAAAAGGAGGGTAAAAGAGAGATGATGATGAATTATTATACTAGAATAAAAATCATACAGTAAATTTAAGGTATTTGAGTTATCACACCATTTGTATGAGAATAGGTGAGGATAGAAAATAATACCAAGGAACTTGAAAGGAAATTGAAAGAAAACAGAAGAGGGGTTTACTTCTTGATTCCTTCCTCTTGAGAACCTTATTAAGGCATTGGTTTTTGGTATTTTGTTAAGAAACAAAGATCTTGGATGTGGGATAGAGGCTTAGGGAGATATTTGAGAAGAATTTTGACAAGGTACAAGGCTTGAGAGGTGTGAGGAGAAGAGGTGGTTTTTATAGTGGAGGAGAGGGGAGTTTTCTCAATATTTAATTCATTAGTTTATTATTTTTCTCAAGAAAAGAAATAGTGATGATTAATGTGACCATTAAAAGTAAAAATTGTATGTTATTTCTAAATAATTTTAATTTACATCATCCATGACTCTAGAGTGATGCATAAATTCATTTATTTAGCATATTTTGTAAATTATTAAAATTCACTATTCACAAAAATTCAAGTATTTCAAAAAAATCCCAAAAATTAAACCTAACCATTTTTCAATGTAAATAATTTAAAAATAAACTCCATTTTATGAATATAATTTTCTAAATATGATAAATTTAATTTTTAATGAAAATCATAATTTACTTGAAAAATAAAAATTTTAAAACTAAAACTCCCCTTTTAAACACTTTGAAAAATTAATTAAGGTCACATAAAATTATATTATAATCATAATAAATCAAAATATTATTTTATGAATACATTTTATGAAAATAAATTTTCATTTAAATTATTAAATTAATAATAAAATTCTAATTAAATATTTATGACTTACCAAAAATACCAACTGTTGGGAAAAAATCCCTCAAGGCATCATTGAAGTTTTATAAGGTGATTGTGTTTGTTGACAAAGTGAACATCTGTGTTGTGATTGTTAAAAATGAAAACCATGATATGAAAACTTGTTGACAAAGGGGATTTCATGGCGGAATGTCGAGTTCATGAGTTTTGGTCAACGATCCATGTTTGATTCAAGAACGTCGACAAAGGAATGGATGATATGGAGGCGGCATAAAAAGAACAGATACAAGGTGGCGCCGTTTTCCAGTGTTTGCCAAATTTTTGGGCCTGAAAATCGACAAATGAAGAAAAGTGGTTTTTGGAAAAGGGACTTGCACATCGTGGTCTTGGAGGATAGGAAACTTGCGCGCCATATTTTTTTGAAGATCAGATCATCAAAATATGGAAAAGGGATAAGGATCGTGCAAGTTTTGGGTTGGTCGCGCAAGTGACTTGCGCGCCGTGAAAGAGAATTGCACGCCGATACCTTGGAAGCTTGAGAACTTTCATGCCTGTGGGTTTTCAAGATCATAAGATCAAAATATGGCAAAGGAAAGAGGTTCACGCAAGTTTGGAATTGGGTTGTGAAAGTGACTTGTAGGGGCAGAGACCGGCGTGCCGAGACTTGCGCGCTGAAGGGAGACTTGCACGCCGTCACGCAGGGTGGTCAAATTGCCTATAAATACTGGACCACCCCTCTTCATTTTTCACCAGAGTTCAACACTTTGAAGATTCAGAGCTCCCGTCACGCATGTCTGATGGTCGCACAAGTGGTGGTGTGTCGCGGAAGTGGGACTTGCGCGCCAGTGTAGGAAGTTGCGCGCCAAGTGTTAGTTGTGCACCTGAGGTGGTTTGGGCGAGGAAGGAAGTGAGTCGCGCAGATTTGGAGTTGCAGAGGCTTGTGTCGCACAAGTTTTGAGGAAGACCTATGCGCTAGTTGTGACTTGCACGCCGATACTTGCGTGCCATATTAGACTTGCGCGCCAAGTAAGGTTGAGTTCCCCAACAGTGTTTTCGGGCTACTTAGAAGCTAGAAGTTTGCCTGATACCTTCGGTGCAAAGATAGATTCATCTATGAGTTAAATATGGACTTCAAAAGAGCATCTAAATATAGAGGAATATGCATTCCTTCATGAAAATTAAGAGACCTACAGGTCTATAAACTGTGAGTAGCGGGAAGAATCTCAGAAAAGAACTCAATGATCAACTTGAATCAAGAGATAAGAAGGTTCAGCAACTGGAGGGAGAAATAGAATTAGTCAAGAAAGAAATGGATAAATCTAAATCCAAAGACAAGACCATGTTGAAGGATGAACTACACTTACTATTTGATTGTCCTTCATCAAGTGATGATAAAATGAAGAACAAATATGCAATTATTGAAGAGAAACAACAGAATATTTTCTCATCTCAAAGACCATATATTTTGGGAAAATCTAGTATTGGATTTGATGAATCCCCTCCCGTGGATGATAGAATGCGATCCATGAATAGTTCCAGGAGTGGAGAAAAACATATAGGTACTGGAGATAGGCCTAAGAGGACAGTTACAAAAGAAAGTGATGACATGTGCTTTTTCTGTGGGATTCATGGGCACACGTCAAGCTTCTGTTCAGAAGATCAGGAATACATTTCAGGCTGTGAAAGTAGTAACTACACTAAATTTGAGAATAAGAGGAAATTTCACAAGAAATCAGAGGGAAGAGTCTCTCAGAGGAAAACATTCATCAGATGCTACTACTATGGTAGAAAGGGACACACAATGAGTATGTTTCAGGAAGCGTAGGAGCTCAATGTCAGAGGAAGAACTCAAGATACATCAACATCTCAATATAGAAGTGATGAAATAAGGTATGTATTTGATGGAAGATGTTTCATATGTTCTGATCATGGGCATTTGGCCAGATAGTGTAGCAAGAAGAAAGCAGGGAAGGAAAAGGAACCCAAAAATAGAATTTTGACTCCAGTGATGCATAATGAGAAATTATACATTGGGAGATAAAGTGGTAAGGTGAATAATAGGCTTAGAGCCTCAGGGGAATCACATGGAGCTGAATAAAAGGTGTATATGTCACCTCCTCTATCACACTCACAACCATCCTCTAAGAAAGATCATGAATATATCTGGAAGAAAAAGGGAGGAAACACTACAGATGTGAGTAAAGAGAATGTACGTTCAATGGAGGACCCACCAACAATGCAAAATAGGGTGGTGACTCATAAATCTTATAAAAGGCAGATAAACAAAGAATGCGTTGAAAAATTCACAAGTCATGTGCCACGGAGAGGACTAGAAGAAAAAGGAAAATCCATACAATGGTGGAAGAAGCAAGGGAAGATGACAAGAGAGGAGATTCCTGCTCAGATAAATAATCAAGGAAAATGAAATTTTGGTAGAACCTCAAAGAAGGAAATGTGTACTAGTGGGTCTATACCCCAAGTGATGAGAAAGGACGGGCCTACAGAATCTACATATCGGAAAAAGGCTCAGCATGTGGGTAATAAATGCTTAGTCATATGGCCAGAGAAATTGAAGTTGGCTAGGCAGCTGGAGGAAGCAAGAAAGGAGTGTGATGAGCTCCAAGAAAGAATCAAAGGGTTGAACCATCAGGATCAACCACTATCCTCGTCTTGAGGACTCGAGAACATCCCCTCTCCCTATGTATATAAATGCTATTAAATGATGATTCATGTGTTTCAGGTTCTAGGGAGATACAATCCAAGGGGAAGTGGCATCTAAGGATGAAAAGTGGATAATTGATATGCTCTACAGTTCCAATTGATTCAAATCAGGTACCAGAGTTGAAGAAGAAAGGGAGAAACAATGCACAATTGGAAGTGATTGTGTTATTAATTCTATCTCTTGTTTCCTACACTGAGTTTCAACTTAGTAGGCTTAGAGATTTGATTAATGGCTCGATGCTGAGTACCAGATTAGAATAAATGATGCATGAGGAGAAGAATGGTTATGAGTCTAAACAGCGGGACTAACCCCAGGAAGTGTTACATAACAAAGGGGGGGCATTCAATAACAAAATCAGATACAAGATCCATCAATGTAATAATTGGATGACTCGGATCAGGTGTTGTCTATGGAGGGAAGACGTATTGCAGGGGAAAAAACAATAGTCAAGAATTTCATGATTATTTAGTTTTCTCTAACAATGTGGCATCAACTGACTGATTTCAGGATACCAATAAGCTGCAAGAGAAAATCAAAGGTGTGTCGACAAAAATCTGAGCGAAGATGTTTGAAGAAATGACATTAGTGAACAATGACACAATGAAGAGTTTTCTGTTAAAAGTGAGGAAGTGGTAAGAGACTCAGGGAGAGAAGAAGTGGCTGAAGTTGATTCAGAAGAAGATACTGATGGTGTGTACGAGGAAGTAAAATTCTTATCTGCATAGAAGCCAAAGAGTCGAGCTGAAATTGACAGGCAGAATATCATCAGTGATTAGTCAGCTCCAGTTCAGACAAGGAAAATGAAATCACTGCAGCAGGCATCTTTTCTATCTCAGGTAGAGCCGAAATGCTTTGATGATGTCATTGAAGATGATAACTGGGTTCAAGCCATGAATGAAGAGCTAAATCAGATTGAGAAGAATCAGACTTGGGAGATTGTTTTGAGGCCATCAGATAAGAACGTCATCGGGTTTAAATGGGTCTTTCAAAACAAGATGAAGATGTAAAGGTAGTTAATATCACAGAATACAGGAAAATTATTGGAAGTTTATTGTACTTGATCGCGATAAGGCCTGATATTTGTTTCACCACATGCCAAGCAGCGATATATTAGAGTAATCCCAAGGAAATCCACATGCTTGCAGTGAAAATAATACTTCGGTATATCCAGGGCACAGTGGATTTCGGCTTGACATATACTGACAAATCTCAGACAGAGTTATTGGGATATACTGATGCAGACTGGGCCGGTTCAACGGATGATAGAAAATCATCGTCAGGTGGTGCATTCTATCTTGGTGGATTGTGTATTTCTTGGCTTAACAAGAAGCAAGATTGCATTTCATTGATCACCATGGAAGCTGAGTATATTGCGGCCACTCAAGCATGCACACAGTTATTGTGGATGAAGCAACAGCTTGAAGATATGGGAGTTGAAGTGAAGTCTTCGATTAGAATCTAGTGCGATAACTCAAGTGCTATCAATCTTAGCAAAAATCCTGTCCATCACTCAAGGAAAAATCACATTGAGATAAAGTATCATTTTATCAAGAAGAAAGTTGAGCGGGGAATCGTGAAGTTGGAGTATGTGCCTACAGAACTACAGGTTGCAGACATTCTGATAAAGGCCTTAGCCAAGGAAGCATTTGAATGACATCGACTGGCTCTGGGAGTTCATTCGACTCCCTGCACTTGAAATAGTGTGGATGTGGAACTCCACCCCCTCTCCCCGCGGTATGATGTGTTTTTCCCTAATGTGCTGATATGTGTTCTCTACTCGGTTACAGACTACAAAGGAGTGACCTTTGGGTTCATTGACAAAGGGGGAGAAAATAGTGATTGTTCAAGGGGGAGACAATGTGGAAATTTGATAAATCATGATTGATACAGGGAGAAGATGATAGGTGAAGCAGCCAGATAGGGGGAGAGCAATGTGAAAGGGGGAGCGTATTAAATTTGACGATGCTAGAAGTGATCGATCAATGAATAGATATCACGGCAGCTGAGGATCGTGATAAAAGAAAAAGAGAGATGTTGGAGTGTGGTAAGAAGATTTCAAACAATTGGTATCAGTTTGGTAAAAATTGGTATCAGTTTGGTGTCAATAGTGGATGTTATAGATGAAGTGATTCATTTATGAACTTTTCATTTACTCTTGTTTCTCACGCCGAGCATTGCTCATGTGGGCTTATAGTATGTTTTGAGTAAATCCTTGATCGCTATCAGAATCATAAAAGGCGAATGGTGGCTGAATAATTAACGATGTATCTTTTTATGAAAGAGTTTTCAACAAACCCAAATGGGGAGATTGTTGGGAAAAAATACCTGAATGCATCATTGAAGTTTTTTTTAAGGTGACTGTGTTTGTTGAAAAAGTGAACATCTGTGTTGTGATTGTTGACAATGCAAACCATGACATACAAATTTGTTGACAAAGGGGATTTCATGGTGGAATGTCGAGTTATAGAGCTATGGTCAACGGTCCATGTTTGATTCAAGAACGTCGACAAAGGAATAGATGATCTGGAGGTGGCATAAAAAGAACAGATACAAGGTGGCACCGTTTTCTAGTGTTTGCCAAATTTTTGGGCCTGAAAATTGAAAAATGAAGAAAAATAGTTTTTGGAAAAGGGACTTGCACATCGTGGTCTTGTAGGATAGGAAACTTGCATTCCATATGTTTTTGAAGATCATATCATCAAAATATGGCAAAGGGATAAGGATCACACAAGTTTTGGGTTGGTCGCGCAAGTTACTTGCGCGCCGTGAAAGAGACTTGCACAACGATACCTTGGAAGCTTGAGAACTTGCACACCTGTGGTTTTTTAAGATCAGAAGATCAAAATATGGAAAAGGAAAGAGGTTCGTGCAAGTTTGGAATTGGGTCGTGCAAGTGACTTACAGGGGCAGAGACCTGCGCGCCGAGACCTGCGAGCCGAAGGGAGACTTGCGCGCTGTCACGCAGGGTGGTCAAATTGCCTATAAATATTGGACCACCCCTCCTCATTCTTCACCGGATTTCAAAAATTTGAAGATTCAAAGATCCCTTCACACAGGTGTGGTGGTCACGCAAGTGGTGGTGTGTCGCACAAGTGGGACTTGAGCACCAGTGTAGGCAGTTGCGCGCCAAGTGTTAGTTGCGCACCTGAGGTGGTTTAGGTGAGGAAGGAAGTGAGTCACGCAGGTTTGGAGTTGCAAAGGCTTGTGTCACGCAAGTGTTGAGGAAGACCTGTGTGCCAGTTATGACTTGCACACCGATACTTGCGCACCGGATTAGAGTTGCGCGCTAAGTAAGGTTGAGTTCCCCGACAGTGTTTTCGGGCTGCGTAGAAGCTGGAAGTTTGCTCGATACCTTTGGGGAAAAGAGAGATTCATCTATGGGTGAAAGCTGGACTTCAACAGAGCATCTACATTCATAGGAAGATGCATTCCTTCTTGAAAATGAAGATACCTACAGGTCTATAAACTGTGAATGTATCCTTTCCAACACAGTGAGCAAAGGAAGAGGAAGAAGGTGATCCTCTCCACCGGCAGTGAGCCAGAGAGAGAGAAACAGGGAGTGACCCTTGAGAAAGCAGTGAGATGACCCTAAAACCTGGTTAAGGTAGTGAGCTTGGGGCAGAGTGACTGTTCCCAAACCATTGTATCCACATCTAGTGAAGAATAGTGGAATTTGGTACGACCGGCAACTTGTCGGCGTATTCTCCTTGGACGTAGCCCAATGAGGGTGAACCAAGTAAAAATCTCTGTGTCTGCCTGCTTACTTCCCTGCATTACATTTAAAGCATCATCATCAGGTAAAGATGAAAATAAGTGATCATAATGAACACACAAGTGCAAAAAAAGTGACCCTTGTAATAAAGAGGTCAAGATCCAGTGGGGCAGGAAGAATTTTGAAAAAGAATATCCATACCCTGATTCATCCCCCCTCTCAGGGTATATATGCCCCTATTGGTCCTAACACCAATACTATCATATTATCACTTATAAGATGGATAAATTTTATTTATACTTTCATTGGTAAGGTTACTATTCACTTAGATGATTTACTATTCATAAGGTTCATATTAATATTCATAAGGATAAAATTACTATTCATAAGGGTAAGTTACTATTCACTAAAAATTAAGTTTTTCCTATTAGTGCAATGATCTGTTTATTCCCATTGGATTGAGAATACAAAAAATCATTACTTGGCCTTAGGAGACACCCCAGGACACCAAAGGCTAGCAATAAGTGCCTAAGAGTTTCAAATACAAGTGGGGGATGATTTACTATTTAAGAAATAAACCACTAAACCAAAAAACCATAACCAAACTGTTCCCTAAATGATGCACGATCCAAAACAAGACAACACAACTACTTTATTCATATTAAAGACACTCCAAAGTGCGCAACAAAAGAAGACCAAAAAATTATCAAAATAAACAATATAAGAAAACTAAAGACTCCCAAAAGACCACAAGACTCCATGCCCCACAAGCTCTAAGCTCCACAATCACTGAACAACCCAAGTATCACAATGTGGTGCTAAAAAAATGTGATACTTTACCTTTTCCCATGTCTCGGAAGATATCATATACAAAAGCACTAAAGTTCCAAAGCAGGGGTGGGTATAAAACTTAGTAGGTTTTCCTTAATGACTTCCATACTCACACCACTAGGATATAATATTTATAAACTTTTATATAAAAAAATTTATAATAAAAAATTTATCAAAATAGTTTATAACTACATATAAACAAGTTTCCAAAACCATTTATAACCAAAAGCATAAAATTGAAATTAAAACCAATTTTCCAGCAAGTTATTTTTCTAGAAAAATAACTAAACAAAGCTTTAAAACCATTTATCAATATTCCTTTGGCATACCCAATCCCTTCCACACATACACACAACTAACCATGCATGGTATGTGATGATAGTTCCATACTCATGATCGAGTTTTCATTGATCTACCAATTCATCATAAGGTAATTATATCCTGTGTTCCATTTGACCTTTTTCACTGAGTACAAGGTCATGTTTCAACCAAGACCCATAAAAAAAACATGAACACACACACCAAGTATGCCCAAGGATCATTCCAAAACACATTTTCAATAAAACCACATTTTTATTGAAAACCATTTCCATCAAAACCATTTATATGCCAAACCATTTCAATAAAAAACCCTTTTTATTGAAAAAAACCTTTCCCATCAAACCATTTAGAAATTCTAGAAAATCCATAATTTAAAATCACCATTTTAAATTCAAGAAACTGAATCACTTTTCACAAAAATTCACCAAGATCACAAAATTTCACCCAAAACCATAAATAATCACGAGAGAAGATTTATTACATGATTTTCACAATCAATTCCATTCAAATAAACTAGTTTGAAACTAATCCAATAAATTCTAGCAAGAGGAATCAAGAGAGAAGCCACCTACCTTGAAGGTTTTGGTGAAAACCGAAAATGGATGAAGAATGCTCTAGCAACCGTGTTGAAACACCCAAAAATGGCCTTAGATCACTTATCCCACCATCATAAAACCCAAATCTCATCATATTTGGCATCCCCCAACATAGATATACCCATAACAGGTGTAAATATAAAAATTAAATAGGATAGGAAAAGTAGATCTAAGTAGATCTAAGGAACGAGACAAGAATGGTGAATAACGTCACTTACCGTGAGAATCGGGCTTGAAAATGCCAAGGGAGGGATCCAAATTGGTTCTAAAATAATTTGGAGAGGTTCCCCAACCTTCAGTGGAGAGAAATATTGAATTAGGACCATTTAGGATAAAAAACGAGCAAGTAGGATAAAAAATGAGTAAGATCCTAAAAAATTTGATCTTACCTTTTCCCTACGCATAGTTAGACCGCACAGTTAGAAAAACGGTGTGATTAATGTGCATTAGATACTGTATTAAGTAAACCCCTATATTTCCTCCTCGTATGGTCTCCCTAACCATGCTCAAACTGTGCTGAAGCTACTGCCTCAAAACTGAAATTGCGCATGGTTTCTCTTAGGATATTCGTACGGTTTAGACAAACCGTGCGCAACCTGTGTGCATCTACTTTAGCCCCAAAAAATTATTTAGAGTTCACCCAACTCTCCCATAATTCACCCTTAAACTTTATAACCATGAAAATAATCAAGTAAGGGTTACATACTAAAAACTGGGGGTACTACATTCTCCCCACCATTGGTCTTTCCGTCCTCAGAAAGTAGAAAACCATTGCTGCCCTGAAAGAGTTTCAACCACTGATCTTTCATTTCCTTCTCACATTCCCAAGTATCTTCCTGAATCTAACCATGTTTCCATAAAACCCATACTAGACCAATGATTTTTCCTCACAATAATTTCTCTTGCCTATCTATAATCCACACCAGGATATGTACCAATGAAGAATACAGATCTAGGTCAACGTGATCCCATCAGATCACATGGTCAGGATTATGCTGATAGTTTTTCAAGTGATATATGTGGAACACATTATGCACTGAACTAAATTATGATGTATATTCCAACCAATATTCCACCTCTCCAACCCATTCCAGTATCTCTAAATTTCTAATGTATCGAGGATATAACTTTCCCTGCATCCTGAAACGATGATGTCCAAGTCATGGAGAGATCCTCAAGAACACATGATCACTCACGAAAAAGGACAACAACCATCGAAGATAATACACATAAGATTTCTGATGACTTTGATCCATCTCCATCCACTTTATAATCAACTGAATCTTCTTCTTCATTTATTGGACAAGACTACGCCCAACTGGTGAAGTCCCCCCTATTTCCACCCAACATAGTGAATAATGAAAAGGATTCCCATACAATGCTTCAGACAGATCCACATGTATCAAGGCATGATACCTTTTATTATGTGAGAACTCCACTAAGGGTATGTGCTCTTCCCACGATCCACTAAAATTTATTACACAAGCCCTCAATATTTCTTCCAATGTCAGTATCATCCTTTCAGATTTACTATTCATCAGAGGATGATACGTCATATTTATAGTCAACTGAGTTCCTAGGGATTTTTGTAAAGATTTACAAAAATGAGATGTGAACCTAAGATCTATTTCTGACAGGATCAAAAATGGTATGCCATGTCTCTTTACCACCTCTTGGATATAGATTTTGGATAGATCCTCCACTGTATTAGTTTCACGAATGGGAATGAAATGAGACGACTTCATAAGCTGATCCACTATCACCCATATGGCATCGTGTTTCTGAACTGTTATTGGGAGACCTATAACAAAATCCATCACTATATGCTCCCATTTCCACACTGGGATAGGTAAATACTACAACATACCCACCAGTTGCTGAAGATATACCTTAACTTGCTGACAAGTTAAGCACCGCAAGATGAACTCGACCACCTTCTTTTTCATGCCACTCCACAAAAACTACACCTTTAACACCATGTAAATATTCTATGTTCCCAGATGTATACCCCATCTAGAATGGTGGTAAGTATGAAGAAGTTGTTCCTGAAAAGCTATAAGTACAACCATCTGATCTCTGAACCACAAAACCGGATTCCTGTCAAGTTTCCAGCCCTCAATGGTCTCCCACCATTGAATTTTGAACTCATAACTAGGCATTCTATATCAGATGTTTGTGACTCCTGTACCATATTTACCAAATCAAGAATGAGTGAAAATAGAATGAAAACTACAAAATCACCTTGATATTCACATTCCACAATCATGTTGGTGAGGAACGACATCAACTGCCATTCATCTGAGGATTCTTTTGTCAAATGAGCATATTAATTCCTACTTAATGCATATACCACTATATTTCTATTTCCCAGTGTATACATTATGTAAAATTCAAAAATATGGAGATATTACATCTATCTACTTTACATTAGATTCACATATTTTTGTGAGAAAATATGTTTCAAGCTCTTATAATCTATGAACACAAAAAATTTCTCTCCAAAGAGATAGTGATGCTAAGTCTTCAAAGCATGGACAACTGCAGCTAACTCCAATTCATGTGTTGGGTAGTTATTTTAATTCACTCTCAACTATCTTGAACCATAAGAAACCACATGGTCTCCTTTCATGAGAATTCATCCCAACACAAATCCCGAAGCATCACAGTACACCACATAACCCTATCTTGATTCTGAAAAAATCAAGATAGGTGATGATGTAAGACGAACTTTAAGCTCTTGAAAATACTTTTGACATTCCTCAGTCCATTAGAATGGAAAATTCTTCTTTACAAAGTTGTTACTGGAGACATTAGTCGTGAAAATTCATGCACAAAGCATCATTAATAACTAGCTAGACAAAGAAAACATCATATCTCAAAGAAATTATCCTGAGGTTTCCACGAGATAAGAAATTCTATCTTTTTAGGGTCCACTAAAAAGCCTTTTTTAGAAATTACATGGCTGAGAAAGAATACCTCTTATATCCAAAATTCATAGTTTGACAATTTGGCATACAAATAGTGATCTATCAGGATTCCCAACACTGTCGCCAAGTGTTTTTCATATTCAGCCCTTGTCCTTGAATACACTAATATGTCATCCACAAACACCACAATAAAAGAATTCAAATATCTTTGAAATATTCGATTAATCAAAGCCATAAATACCAATAGTGCATTTATATTACCAAAAGGAATGACTACATATTTGTAGTGGCCATATCTACTTCTAAAAGATATCTTCAGAATATATTCTTTCCAAAATCAAAATTGATGATATCCAGATTGTAAGTCAATTTTATAGAACCACTGAGCTCCCCTCAATTGATCAAATAGATCATCAATGTGTGTAAGTGGATACTGAATCTTTATCATAACTTGGTTAAGTTTAAGATAATCCATGCACAACCTTATTTCACCTTTCTTTATCGTAACTTGGTTAAGATTATGATAATCCTAGGAAAGAAATATATAAATTGATCCACAACTTCTGGAAAACTATATTCCTCAAATTTTCCATCAATTCCAAGGTCAGTGCTACCAATTGATAAGATATCATTCCCACCATTGGTTCCAACAAGCCTATTTCACCTTTCTTTACAACCTTCTCTCCTCTGAAGAGATGCTCGATGCTGTCCTCATCCAAAAAACTAATTTTTCTTCTATAACAGTCGATGTGAGCCTTGAACATTATCAACCAATCCATATCCAGGGTTATAACATAGACATAAATCTCTAACACTGATAAGTACCACTTCATCTTAGATCTATCAATAGTTATAGAACAAGCTCTACAAACAAAGTCTTGAAATTCTCTTTCACCAAGAGGAGTTTGAATTTTTAACAAAAAATGAATCATCTATACTTTTATACTTAAAAAATCAACAACATGAGAAACAATGAAGGAATGCGATTCACCAGTATCAAAAATTATTTTTATAAGGGTAGAATTCAAAAGAATCATACCTCTCACCATATATGGTCCAACCCAATAATCCAAAAATATCTACTCATCTCCATACAACTACTTCATCACTGAATTCTGCTCTTTGTTCCCTTGCTGAGATTGCCCTTACTGAGGAGCCATGGTATTCTAAGAATCACCATGGATAGCTATGATATTATGATATGCTGATGAGACTGATACTACTGACCTTTTCCTATCGAAGCATATGATGCTTGCGACAACTGAGAAGTGTCTTGAGCACTTGACCTCAGAGAACTGTGACAAAAGTTCTTAATATGTCCCATATTTTTGCAGTTATGGCATGATCTTGGTGGTGTTGTACATTATTGCTTCATGTGGTCAATAGAACCACATTGGTAGCATCCCTCTTGGCTCTTTGGTCATGGAGAAAGATTTATTGATCCAGTTGTCTGATTCTTAGTTCTGCTCTCACCTTGGAAATAGGTTTCCCTCTTGATATTTCTCCCATCATTCGAGTTCCCACTATTTCCTATAGGCATTTTCATACTTCCTTCTCCATAGCTCCTAAGATGTCTCATTTAAACACTATTTCTCTTTACACTATCTCTATATAATCTGTAATATAGACCACTACAATCTTTAATCTAATTTCTTGCCTTATCCCTGATTCGAAGATTCCTGAATTCAAGGATACACTCTCTAAAACTTCAGGTGTAAAGCGTACTAAATGTATGAATTTTTCCTCATATTCCATGACAAAGAGATTCTCCTACTTCAGGATAAATAATAATGTTGTAATTTGGATATTTAATTTACGAGGATAGAATTGTTTGTTAAAAAATTCTTCAAAATCTTAACAACTTAGGCCTTGATCCCCTTTAGTGTGAAACACTAGTTCCCACCACTGACGTACAAGATCCTTAAGCATACATGTGGCCATATTGAATTTGAGCTCTATTAGCGTGCTAATGAATTTGAAGATATGATTCATCCTGTTCAGCCACACCTCCACTTTTTTGGGTTTAGAATCACCCTGTAAGATGGGTGGATTTTGTATCATGAATTGTATAGAATGATCCAAATGCCTTGGATCATCCCTCTAGTTTCCTATGTCCATGGATTGAAATGATTGAATGATACTTTGAACCAACTCTTGGTTCACCTATGGATCAGGTGAAACCACATTTTCCATAGCTTCTTCCGGTTGGTTTCTATGACACCTACCAGGTGCCATTTTCTAAACAAACAACAAATCAATAAGTCTCACTCCCTAGAAACTGATGGCTTAGAATTTCAAATTCTATCACATAAATTATCACATCATTGTTTTTCAAACACAACCTTTTCCACGTTCAACCATTTTTGAAAAACCATTGTTTCTTTTGAAAATCAACCCATTTTCAAAATACACCAATAATTCCCTTTTTCAAAGTCTTTCATTTGAAAATAATTTCTACATTTTTAAAAAATTTACACGTTTTTCAAAATAATAAATCATTAGTCCAAATTAAATATGAAATACTAGTGGTAATTCATTCCCATACAATGCATGACATGCTCGTATCATTAGCTAAACCCATGAAAATGAGATCCTGGTATCCTATAAGTGTCTCCAAAACACATATGTACCCAACACCCTAGTAACTTTAAGTTCAACATAAACGAGTTAGCTATGTACTTTTATTATATACATTTCAAGTTCTGACAATCTTACTCCTTTATAAGAGAATAACCCAAGGAATAGATAAGGATGAATCAACTCCAAGACCAAGAAACCAAAAACTACTTGTTATGAAAGGACCAGACACGATGATACCATTTGTAACGACCCACTTATTCCCATTGGCTTGAGAATACAAAAAATCATTACTTGGACTTAAGAGACATCTCCAAGATTCTAAAGAATAGAAATAAATTCCAAAGGTTTTCAAATACAAGTGTGGGATGATTTACCCTTTAATAAATAAACCACTAAACCAACAAACCATAACCAAACCATTCACTAAATTATGCATGAACCAAAGAAATACAACACAACTACTTCATTTATATTAAAGCCACTCCAAAGTGTGAAAAAATGGAAGACCAAAAAATTATAAAATTAAATAGTGGGAGAACAACTAAAGACTCCCAAAAGAACACAAGACTCCATTATCTACAAGCTTAAATCTCCATAATCACCGAACTACCCAAGTATCATGAAGTGGTGCTAAAAACATGTGATACTTTACCTTTACCTATGTCCTGAAAGACAACATCTAAAAAACACCAAATTTAAAAATTAGGGGTGAGTATAACACTCAGTAGGTTTTGCCTAATTACTTCCCTACTCATGAAACTAGGATATAAGAGTTAGCAACATTTACATAAAATAGTTTATAATCAACAATTTCTCAAAACAGTTTATAACTACATATAAACAAGTTTCCAAAACCATTTATAACAAAAAATATACAAGTGAAATTGAAACCAATTTTCCAGAAAGTTATTATTCTATAAAAATAAATAAACAAAGCTTTAAAACTATTTATCAATATTCTTTTGGCATACCCAGTCACTTCCACACATCCACACACATGCATGCTACGCGATGACAGTTCCATACTCATGAGCAATTTATCTTTGATCTACCAAGTCTTCACAAGGTAATTATATCCCATGTTCTATTTGACCTTTGGAACTGAGCACAAGGTCATATTTCAACCAATCCCCATAAATACAACATGAACACACACACACCAAGTATTCCCAATGATCATGCCAAAACACCTTTTTAATAAAACAAACTTTTTATTGAAAACCATTTCCATCAAAACCATTTCAATGACAAACCATTTCAATAAAACACCATTTTTTATTGAAAAACCCTTTCCCCATAAAACTATATAGAAATCCCAGAAAATCCATAACTTAAAACCACCAATTTGAATTCAAGAAACTAAATCAATTTAGACAAAAATTCACCAAAATAACACAATTTCACCCAGAACCATAAATCATCACTAGCGAAGATTTATTCCATGATTTTAACAGTCAATTAAATTCAAATAAACCAATTTGAAACTAATCCAATCAATTCTAGTAAGAGGATTTGAGAGATAATCCACCTACCTTGAAGATTTTGGCGAAAACCGACAACGAATGAAGAATGCTCTAGCAACCGGGTTGAAACTCCCCCAAAATGGCCTTAGATTTCATCTAATACAATCAAAAAACCCAAATATCATCATATTTGGAATAAAAAAACATATATATACCCATAACAGGTGTAAATATGAAAAATAAAGAGGGGAGGAGAATTAGATCTAATAAACGAGACAAGAATGGTGAAGAATGTCACTTACTGTGAGAATCAGGCTTGAAAACGCAAAGGGAGGGCTCTAGATCAGTTCTAAAATGCTTGAAAGAGGTTCCAAAACCTTCAATGGATATAAATATTGAATTAGGGATGCTTAGGAGAAAAAATTAGCAAGTAGGAGCAAAAATGAGTAAGATCCTAAAAAATCGGATCTTACTTTTTCCCTACACACGGTTAGACCGCACAGTTAGAGAAAACATGCGTTAACCGTACATTAGATACTATCTTAAGGAAACCACTACATAGAGTACTTTTATAGTCTCCCTAACCATTCTCAAACCATTCTAAATCTACTACCTCAAAACTACAACTATGCATGGTTTCTCCTAGGATATCCACACAGTTTAGATAAACCATGCCCAGCCTGTGCACATCTACTTTAGCCCCAAAAACTTATTTAGAGTTCACCCAACTCTCACATACTTCTCACTTAAACTTTATAACCCTGAAAATAATCAATTAAGTGTTAAATACTAGAAACTAGGGGTACTATAATCGGACTCCAAACATCCTACAGATCGCAAACGTGTATGTCAGATTTTTGAAATTCAAATAACAGAAGTGGAAAAATTATGTTTAAAGGTCACATAGTATTTAGTAGTTCATTTAATCATGATGTGGAATTGTGTTGTGATTTTATGTGATTATACTATATGAAATAATTATAAGAAGGGAATTTCCATTGATTAAACCTTGGGTCATTACATTCTTCCCCCCTTATGAAATTTCACCCTCGAAATTTCATTTTACATTCTAATATGAAAATAGGTGTGGGTAATTTTCCTTCATCAGTTCCTCTAGTTCCCATCTCACCTCTTCGTACTTATGGTTCCTCCATAGTACTTTAACTAGATGAGTAGTATTGTTATGTAGAACTTTATCTCTATGATCCAACATCTTTACTGGATGCTCCTCGTAAAAAAGATCATTTTCCAACTATACCTTATCTAAAGATAATACATGTGAAGGATCTAGTATGTACTTCCTTAAGAGGGATACATGGAATACATCGTGTAGTAGACATGGTAGGTGGGAGTGCTAGTCGATAGGCCACAACTCTGACATGATCAAGAATCTCAAAGGGGATCATATACTTGGGACTTAGCTTTCCTTTCTTCCAAAATATCACGACCTTCTTCCATGGAGATATATGAAGGAATACCATGTATCTAACTTTAATCTAAAGGTCTCATTGAATTTTTTTTACATATATCTTTTTTCAAATTTGGGATCTGTTGAATGGTTTTCACCTTCTCCACCATTTCTTCAACTATTTCAGGTCCTAGTAGCTTACGCTCACCGACTTCAACCTAGCATACTGGTGTTATGAAAATTTTCTCATAAAGGGCTCAATATGGTGCCATTCAGATGATGGAGTGGAAACTGCTATTTTAGGAGAATTCGAACAGTGAAATATGTTGGTCCCTTCCTCCTTTGAAGCCCATAAAACACGCTCTAAACATGTATTCTAGTGTCTGAATAGTTTGATAATATAAGTCATCAGTTTGAGGATGATAGGCCATACTGAAGTTCAGTTCAAGGTGAATCTTGAATCTCTATTGGATACAATAGATATAGGTACTCCATAAATCCTTACCACTTCTTTGATATATATCTGTGCAAATTTATCCAATGATAAGTCCTCTCAAATTGTGATAAAGTGAGCTGTCTTTGTAAGACTATCCACAATGTCCTATATAGAATTGTTTCTTTTGGATGTCCTTGTAATTCCAATGACAAAGTCCATGGTGATGTTCTCCCACTTCTATATTGGAATGGTTAGTGGTTTCATCATTCCCTTAGACTTTCTCCTTTTAGCCTTCAATTACTAAAATACTAGGCACTTTGATGTATACTCAACAATCTTTTTCTTTATATTTTCTAACCAATAATTATCCTAGAGATCTCGATACATCTTTGTGCTCTCTGGGTGAATAGAGAAGTTTGAGCTATGTGCATTATTTAGAAGCTACTTATTTATCTCTTGATTAGATGGTACACATAATCATGACCCAAATCTTATGAATCCATCCTTATCAATCTTGAACTCATAGGATTTCCCATTTCTGATATCTTCCACCCTTTTATGAATTTGCACATCATTTCTTTGAGCATCCTTTATTTTCTCCATGAGTGATGGTTGAGAAATAATTTGACAAAGGATTGATGTTGTTCCTCCCTTGATAATTCCCATTTCCATCCTCCACAAATCTAAGAATATTCGATCATTTTCAATTCTCATCATTGATAAAGATGTAGGATCCTTTCTACATAGAGCATCCTCTACCTTATTTGCTTTATCAGGATGGTATTGGGTTGAGCAGTCATAATCCTTGATGAGATCTAACCATATTCTCTAGCGCATATTAAGATATTTATCTGTGAATATATATTTGAGACTCTTATGATCAATATATATCTCACACTTCTCCCCATAGAGATAATGCCGCTGTATTTTCAATGAAAAGACCACAACTGCTAACTCTATATCATGCATGGGATATTTTTGCTCATTTATTTTCAGATGCCTTGCGGCGTAGGCAATAACTTTATCATTTTTCACCAGCAAACAACCCAAGCCCTTCTTTGAAGCATCACTGTACACCACAAAGAGTTCTATAATTATTGGGAGTGTTAGTACTAGGGTAGTGATAAGCCTATTTTTGAGATCCTTAAAGCTTTCATAACATTATTGAGTCCAGAAAAACTTCACTCCCTTTCATGTCAGCTTAGTCATTAGGTTTGAAAATTGTGATAAGTTCTTCACAAATTGTCAATAATACCTGGCTAGACCTAGACAACTGTGGATCTCTTTATAGATGTTGGCCTAGGCCACTATTCGATTGCCTTTTTCTTGGAAGGGTCCAGAGATATTCATTTTTTAGTGATAAAGTGACCCAATAATGATACTTCATTCATCCAAAACTCAAATTTACTGTACTAAATTTTCTCCCTTCACAAAGTCATCAGCACAGTATTCAAATACTCCTCATGTTCCTCCTTGCTCTTGGAGTATATCAGAATATCATCGATAATGACTACCAAAAATTTTTCAAGGTAATATCTAAAGTCTATATTCATTAAATCCATGAATATTTCCAGAGCATTAGTGAGTTAGAAGGGTGTCACTATGAACTCATAGTGTCCATACCTTGTTTGAAAGGGAGTATTTGGAATATCTTCCTTCCCCACCTTTATTTGGTGATATCCCGACCGAAGGTCCACCTTAGAAAAATAACTGGCCCCACGTAGCTGATCGAACAAGTCACTATCTAAGGTAGGGGATACTTTTTCTTTATCATGATTTTATTGAGCTCATGATAATCAATGAAAAGGTTCATTTATCCATCCTTATTATTAACAAAAAGGACTGGTGCACCCCATTGTGAAGCACTCGGGCATATAAAACCCCTTTTGAGATTCTCCCATAATTGCTTCTTCAACTCTTCCAGCTCAATGATGGCCATTCTATAAGGTGTCTTTGATATAGGTAAGGATCTAAGAATAAGTTAAATTTAGAACTCAACATCTAGATTAGGAGGAATACCATGAAATTATTCAGGGAAGACATTAGTGTAATCCCTCATGATGGGCATATCTTTGAGAACTATCATCTCCTTTGTCTCAATCATTTGAGAAAGATATTATTTCTCAAAAGGAAACATTATCTACACTTGAGACGATGACCCTGAAGAAGATTCATCCTCCTCCTTACAGTTATACATGATTGGAAGATACTCTAGTATGTGAAGAGTGATCTCTATTTCCCTACTTTTAATGTTTTATTTGTATAAAGATAGTCAATCCATGCCAAAAATAACATCAAACTCCACTAGACGAAGCATGAAAAGATTTTCTAGGAGGTTCAATACACAAAAATTTACCAGGGAGGAGTTATAAACATTTAACATGATAATTTACCCATTATTTTTTTCACAGATAACTCAAGATCCAAATTTTGAGGTGGAGTTTAAATAGTTCTACTAAACTTGTAAGATATGAAATAATACGTAGAGCCAAAATAAAATAGTATGTTCTCTATCTTGAATGAATAACTAGTTTACCTGTCATCACATCGTTGTTTGGATCCATCTCAGTAGTAGTGATAGAATAATCCCTTCCTTGTTTCCTTGGATGTTGTTGTTGATTGCCTCTGACAACCCTTGGATTAGGGAAATTGTTTTCATAATTCCCATGTTCCTTGTAGTTGTAACATTGCACTACAAGATGAGTGTTGATCTGAACCTTCCTTTCTTCTTCCATGTTATTGGAATTATTCATATCCCTCTGTTCTTAGCTAGATGTCCCATTCTTCTATATTTAAATCAATTCCTAATTCCATTTAGATAGTTCTTAGGATTCTTCTTCCCACAATTTTTACACGTGGGATGTTCGTTCTTCTTTACATCATGGGATTTATTTGATAATCCACCCATATTGGACTCCATTTTCTACTTTTTTTTACTATTACCATGAAAACATTGAGAGTCTATGATCTCTATTTCACCCTTTAGGGAACAATGGAAAATCTCCTCATAACTTTCTAAGTCTCGAATCACCAATGCTTTTCATAGACTCAACTTTAGTCCACTGAAGAAGTGATACATCTTGATTTCAGTGTTCATGATAAATCCGGAAGCCTATCTTGCATGCCTTGTAAAGTTTGCTTCATACACCCAGATAGAATCATCTTCCCTATACTTAAGTCTGAGGAACTCTCTTTATATATCATGATTAAGGTTTTAGGGAAAATATTTATTGAAAAACATTTTCTTGAATTCCTTTCAATCCATGGAATCAATTTCCTCCTGGGACTTTGTATTATTGATCAGTGTCCATCGCCGATTAGCTTACCCATAAAAATGATCGACCTCTAGTATAAATTTCTCTTCTTTTAAGAAATAGAGGACATGTAATATATTTTCAATGGAGTTAATCCACTATTCCGTGAGGAGGGGACTAGAAGATCCACTAAACATGGGAGGCCTTTTCCGCATGAAGGATTCAATGACAACTTGCTCTTTCCTTAGAGGAGGAGGGTGTTCCACATGATTCAAGTTATTATTTATAACTTAATCTAGTAGAGAAATTACTATAATGATGTTTTGAGCACCCATTACCATCATATTTTCTATATCAATAGGGAAATATTCACATTCCTTATCACATTGATTTCTGGTACATGCTCTTCTATTTCCTGCCATTAACTAAGAAAAGAAAGTGCAATTAGGGGGCTTGAATAATTAGCTAATAATAATAAAAGTAAACTTTGAACATAAAATAATAAACTTGTGAAGGAAAAGTATATCCTAACTTGTGATTCACTAGGTTTAAATCAAGGTTATCCTTGATATATTTCTTAACTTATATTCTTATGGGCTCTTTTTTTCCCTTAATAATGGTTCGTAATGAGATTATGAATTTACCAAAGCATATCCCCTAGGAGTGTCAAACCAAGTGCACAGTAAGGCCCATTGTTATGTACTAGGTTTCCCCGATTTAGGCCCTGAATACATTGTCATAGTTTTTACTTTTAGGTAAATCTATGTCAGAACCATGTCCACTTGTAGTATTAGACATGGATATATTTTCTTGATAAACCACATACTCTATACTTACCAAAATTTAGGTATGTTTTCATAGACTTTGTATTATCCCTAAGGTTCTTACTAAAGTGATCTATTACTAATCTCAAAAAATAACTAAACCTTGCTATGATACCAACTATAGAGACCCTAGACTTTTACACATATCATTACATGATTTTAAGCATAAATAAACATAAAATTACAATCCGAGGATCGTAAACTCTAGTATCTTAGAATACTAGGTACATAATTAAACATCATAAAAGAAAATTTTATTTAATCTACATATTAAGCTCCTAACTTCCATTATACTCATACATATTCATAGGATAACTTGAGGATAACATGAACAAAGGGATGGTCTAGAAGCCTAGTAAGGGAATAAATATAAGAATAAATCTTAACACATTGGTTATAAGGTATAACATAATGATATAAAGAGGAATGATACATGATTAAACATAAAGAATCATAAAATTTAGAACATGGGATCATATAATCATGGAATCATAGTAATGTGTAAGAAACATAAAACATGACTTTAGCATGATTCAATGATCATTGTACACAGAGTAGCATGAGTCAAGGCTAACCACTAAGACCGTTGCACATGGAGCACAAGTCAAGGATAACCGCTAAGATCGTTGCACATAACGTATCATGAGACTAAAATTTACCCAATATATTGGAGCACTATCTATGAGTACCTATCTTAACATGTTCATGAATATGTTTTCTACATAACGAATCATACACAATCAATCATACATAAACAAAAGGGTACCCATGGAAAGAAATGAGTATCATAATCATGTAATAAAGCATAATGAATGGGAATATCATACATATGTCCAAAAAATAAAGGAATTAAAACATACATGGACATTCATAAGGGAAAATAGTCATATATCATGGTACGTTATTTCAAATAGAAGAGATAACATGTAAGAAGAGTATTTAATAAATTTTAGCATTAAAACATTTTAGTGAGGTTTTAAGGAAAATACTAAAGAGAATTTAAAATAGAAAAGGGAATAATATTTTATATACAACTAGAAGTGAAACAATAATGTTTTCATAATAAAAATACTTATTTTATAAAAAAAATTGTGGCTTAAAACAGATGATAGAGTGCACTTTAAATTGGGTAAGAATTTGGGAAGTTCCCTTAAAACGAGCTTGCTTATCGGGAAGAATTGAGAAGGGAACCACTTAAAAATATGTATATACCTAAAATATAATGATGAACGGATCTTGATAAATGAGTTTGGAACACAAAAATCTCATTTAGAATATGTAAATAAAAATAAAAGATAACTTCATTTTAGTAAAAATAAATATAGAGCAACCCAAAGGAATAATGGAGGTTCTGGTAGAACCCCTTACCTTAAGTCTTAAGGTGTTCCTCACTTGATCTTAATGTACTGGATATTAAAATTAGATTAATTAATTAATAATTCTATAAACTCTTATATATTTAATTGATTTATTATAACCTTATAAAGTTTATTCATGTCCTTTTTTATGGGTTAAGAGGTTCAATTTCATTGTTTGGGAGCATTTGTTTCCTTGGATTTCATGATCGGTTTACTTATATACATGTATGAATAAACATGTAATATGAGGATGGTTATATAGAATTAAAGTTATATTTTATTATAGAATATACATAATGTTAAATGGTTATAAAATTAATTTGGTTATTTAGAGTGAGGATTAATCATTATATAAAACTTTAATGATAACCGTTTGAGTTAAATGGTGGTTTTTTGATCACAATGAACTCATTTTGTTTTATAAATTAATAAAATTTATAAAAAATGATTACAGAACATTAAATAAGATATATTAAATAAATAATAATATGGTTCAACCATAAAAATGGTTTCATGAACATAATTGAACACAGTAATAGAAATTGAAAACCCGTCTTCCTTAAATGTGATAAATTAACACATCTCAGATGGTGTTTACATTTCTAGTATAAAAGAAGGGGAAAGGAGAGATGATGATTAATTATTCCATTATCATGAAAAAATTCTAGTACATTTAAGTTCTAGATTTATCACACTATTTTTATTATGAGAGGTGAGGATAGAAAATAATACAAAGGAACTTGAAAAGAAATTGAAAGAAAACAGATGAGTGTTTCACCTCTTGATTCCTTCCTATTGAGAGCCTCCTTAAGGGATTGGTCTTTGTATTTTTCTAATAAAAAAAGATCCTATATGTGAGAGAGAGTCTTATGGGGATATTTGAGCAGAATTTTGACAAGGTACAAGGTTTGAGATGTGTTAGGATAAGAGGTGGTGCGGGGTGGGTTTTATAGTGGAGGAGAGGGAAGTTTTCTCACTATTTAATTCATTAGTTAATTATTTTTATCAAGACAAGAAATAGTGATAATTATTATGACCATTAACATTGATAAGTTCATGTGAGTTTTAAACAATGACCATTTACATCATCCATGACTCAAGTATGATGCATAAATTCATTTATTTAGCATATTTCGTAAATTACCAAATTTCACTATTTACCAAAAATTCAAGTGTTTTAGAAAAATCAAAAAATTCACCCTAACCATTTTTTGACATGAATAATTAAAAAATGAACTCCATTTTATGAAAATAATTTTCTAAATATTATAAATTTAATTTTTAATTAAAATCATAATTTTCTTGAAAAATACAAATTTTGAAATTAAAACTGCTTTTTTAAACATTTTGAAAAATTAATTATGGTATCATAAAATTATGTTATAATCATAGGAAATAAAAATATTATTTATGAATACATTTTATGAAAATAAATTTTCATTTAAATTATTAAATTAATCATAAAATTATAATTAAATACTTATGACTTACCAAAAATACCAACACTATCACACCGTTACTTATAAGTTGGATACATTTTATTTATAATTTCATTAGTAAGGTTACTATTCAATTAGAAAATTTACTATTCATAAGCTTCATATTAATATTTATAAGGGTAACATTAATATTCATAAGGGTAAGTTACTATTCACCAAAAAATAACTTTGTTCTATCAGACTCTAAACATCTTGCTAATCGCAACCGTGTATGTCAGATTTTTGAAATTGAAATCACAGAAGTGGAAAAATTATGTTTAAAGGTCACATAGTATTTAGTAGTTCATTTAATCATGATGTGTAATTGTGTTGTGATTTTATGTTATTATACTATATGACATAATTATAAGAAATTTTATGTCGTTACAATTTATGCATAAGACAATTTATTTTAGTTCTATCTTACATGCTTGTTAATTCATTAATTATGTTATCATATAAATACATCCATAATGAAATAACCATGAAACTAACATAAATAAAATAAAGCGTATGATCAATAGATTATACTAATGTTTAGTTTATCTAGTGGTTGATAAACTGACCATTGACCTAGGGGAGAAACACCTTGAACCAATTTAGTTTCAGGTTTATAGCTTTCCACATGTCCACAATTGTTCTCCTTGGATTGGTTTCTACTTGGCTATGAACATAAAACTCCTCCAATAGATTGTGATCCCCATCCATTACATATGCCTTTTATGCACACACATGTGAGGGGAAAAGGGGGTTTACATAAAAGAAACTAAGGTTACACATGCCCTATATAATAACGAGGAGAGAAGGCACACCGACCAAAAATTTAATTAATAATAAATTAAATGAAACTAATCCCATAAAAAATGTCTGGTCTAGCTCATGATCATCCACATTCATGAAAATAATTACAAATTTAATAAAACTAGCATTCAATTATTAATAATTCTTATTTAAGATAAATAACGCTTGAATCGATTAATTATTATCTTTAATTAATCAATACTTTTATCTTAATTATTATTTTAATTTACTTGAGATTCTCATCCATTATAATTTTAAATAAATTAAATAAATTCATTTAAAATTAACTGTGTGCATAACTTGTACATTGGAGGTAACACAGTGATACCCATCCGATTCTACCCAACATGTATTATATTCGTATACCAGTTTACTCTTGTGACATATGACATACACGAGTTATCATGCACTTTCACAATGTGTACTTCATGGATGATTACATGAATTATATGATTATTTGGTCACGTGTTATTCTTAAATTCATGTATAGTAACAACTTGTAATATGACTCATACATGATATGAAGATCTAAAAATTACGTAGATATTAATTAAACATTTAAATATTGATGTATATTAAAACTTATCACATGGAGTGTCTTATCATCATGACCACATAGAAGTACATGTATCAAGGTTTACATAGTAAAATAAATAAATTTTAAATCTATGTAACTTGGTATAAGTACACGGTGTGTAGATCTGATCTACACAGCGTGTACACCTCTTATCGTCTATCCAATACACATGCCTAGGATCTTGGGGTGTAGTTTTTGCCTAGAAAAATTGGAGTACATGGAATGTCCAATGGGCTATACACTATTTTTACTCCATGTTATATGTTCACCAGACAGGTAGGCCATGTATGGAATACATGACCTATTTCTGATCCAAAGGGACTACACGCCATGTCCAATGGGCCACACGATGTGTAGTCTAGCTGACCGTGCACCAGTATGTCCAAGTCAACATGAAGTGTAAGAATTAACAACACCACATGTCATCAATGCACACAGTTTGAGTAATTTATGAATTAACTCCTAGGGCATTGAACATAACTACATGACATGTAACTCTGGTTACATGACGTGTACTGCTACGTTATCTGAGAAAAATCCTTAGAACCTCTGGATGAGTTCCTCGATTTTATTTTAATCATAAAATTAAATTTCTTGATTATATCTATGAGAAAAGGAGTAAGAAATAGATATCAAAATTTAGATTAAAAGAATGATTAAAATTGAATTGAAAAACTAAATTAAAATGGGTAAATCACCAATGATCTTTAAATAATAATAAAAAATTATGTGCCCACTCTGATACCACTTGTAGGTTCTGGGCATATTGGAAGTGTTACGATGAGTGGTGCCCAATTTTTTCCCCATAATTAATGATCAATCTGAGATATATACGATGATGACCACCATGATCCATAGAATTGGGCCAATGAAATAGACAAAGAAGAATTTTCCCGGAACCGAGAGAGAGGGACTGACACATATTGTTTATAATTAATTTAATTAGATAAAGAATTACCTATAAGGAACTATTTATTCATTGATGTTTTCGACAACAGATCTGTAGTTCACTATCGTTGCATTGTAGAAACCAAGCATATATTTACTCTAGAAGTGATCCACACATGTTCCAGGAATCTCCGAATGTCGTCGAAGGAGTCTCTGGGTGTTATCACGGAAGATCCTTATGCTTGTTTCATATGCCTTTGATCGACTCAAGAACCACTTCCAAATAATTCTCCTTGATTTGGTGGAGGAGGATTTCTCTCCGTTCTTGTGAGCATTCTTGGAGAATAGAGTTCTCTAGGCTTGAGAGGTTTTCTACAAATCTATTGTGCACAACTGAATAAAATAATGAGAAAATAATATAATTGGGTATTTGTATTGACAGGGTTAAAATAAAATAATTAAACAAGTTCCATTATTATTTATTTAATCTAAGAAAAACCGCATGTCAAATAATAATTCTAATATTATTATTTCATGACATGCGCTAAACTTTTGAGTTAAAATTAAATATTATTTAACTAAATAATATTCAATATTATTATTTCTCTTCAAACCATCAAAATCAGTCTTCCATTCCTCCAAAATATTTATCGAGTCTTGAATAATTTATATTTATTTTTAAATAAATATCACTAAATTATTTTACAATAAATAAATAAATATTACATTCACTAAATAGAAAATAAATATTTATTAAATATTTCACTCACAATATATTTTCTTGAATAAATAGTGACGAAATAAATATGATTGGAAATATATGAGTAATTATTAAACCAATATTGGGAATAATATTTATTCAACTTGTTAAATTATAAATAATAATATATTATTTAATTGAGATTCTGGATACACTTAGTGTGTGACCCTCTAGGCCTCTTTCTCAGTGGCATTAGGAAAAGCAGCCTAAAGTCCAAGGTTAACATATAGAAATACGCCAAGGCACCCATAGAGAAAGAAGTTAATTATTTAATGACATGTCACCTTATACGGATGCTTACTGTGTAATATAATCCCTTTATTATAATATCTCAAATCGAGTAGGCTGCATACCAGCTCCATCAACCAATATGCTCGATATCTCTTTATTTGACTTTATAAAAATAGAACTTGCCAATAGATCACCATGGACAAGGATTTATTTAGGCTATATCATTTCCATAAAAGGGCTTGAGATGTTAACTTCCATTAATGAACATAAGGGATATATTATTTCTTACATTATTCATTAATGCAATATTACTCGTGTTACTCCTAACGTATCCTACCCTACTGCGAACATCTATCACCACAGTTTTCATCAATACATCAAACTAAATGACTCATAATATCTATTAATGATAATATGAAAGTCTAAGGACCAATAAACACGTTTATGGATAGGAACATCCAATGACACATAGAAATGTGGATTTCCTACTAGCGGGTCTCATTCTCATAATATCCACACTAGATATTACCAAGGGCGTACACCATGAGATGGTGTATCAAATTCCTATGAGTATCCAACCCTGATAGGCTGTATCATTTATGTCCCTCAATTATTTAATCCGGCTATAGAACATATATATTCAAGAATAGTTTCATTGCACTTTTAGGTTCTTATCATAGTAGGGAACTGCTATGACCTTTTAGTGCGACAACTACTCTTAGGACATTGTCACATACTATGTTACACAGAAGAACAATCATTATGTGATAATGAGTTTATTAATACTCAAAACCATGAATAAAAGTTTATCATAAATCACACAAGAATTAGGTTCTAGGGAACCAACTGCAACACTATGGATATTACATCCAATTTATGGGTATTAATTCCCATTCAGAAGGGCTATTTATCTCAAATGGTTGGGGAGAAAATTGACATCTATGATATGACTATTGTTCATGAATTTGTGGATGTATTTTTGTAAGAGTTTCCTAATATTCCACAAAAACATGAATTTGATTTCTTGATAGAAATTATACCTGGATATACACCAATTTCAATGACTCCCTATAGAATGTCCCAAATTAAGTTACTAGAATTGAAGAATCAACTCCAAAAAAACAATGATAAGGGGTTCATTAAACTACGTGTGTCAAATTGGAGTGCACCGATTATTTTTTTTAAAAAGAAATATGGATAAATGCGACTCTTCATTTATTATATAGAGTTAAAAAAAATAAAAATCCAGAACAAGTATCTTCTTTACCATATTGATTATTTGTTTGACTAACTATGCAGAGATCAATACTTCTCCAAGATTGACCTTTGTTCTTTTTTATCATAAATTTAGGGTCAATAAGGAGGAGATACCCAAGACGACATTACATAAAAGGCATGGTAACTATTAATAGATTATTATTCCTTTTGTCATTACTAATTCCCCTACTATTTTCATGGATTTGATTAATAGAGTCTTCAGAGATTACCTCGATCAGTTTGTGGTAGTCTTTATAGATGATGTTCTTATTTATTAAAAGGGCAAGGAAGAGAATGAATAACACTTTATAATTGTGCTAAAGACCCTAAGGAAGGATAAAATATATGAAAAATTTACAAAGTGTGAATTTTAGCTATAAAAGGTTTCATTTTTGGGTCATATAATCTCAAGATATGGTATAAAAATAGTTCCATCAAAGACATAGGCTATTGAATACTGGCCTAGACCAACCATGGTGACTGAGATCCGAAGTTTTCTTGGTTCACCTATATATTATTGATGGGTTTTAGAGAAATTATCATGACTATCTAATCCTCTGACCAAGTTAACTCAGAAGGGTTCCACGTTCCTTTAGAATGATGAATGTTAGGAAAGTTTCAAGGAACTAAAGAGAAGTTGGTCAGCGCACCTCTACTAAAATTACCATATAATGGAGAAAGGTTTGTAATATTTAGTGATAAATAAAAGAAGGTATTGGGATGTTTCCTTATGTAGAATAATATGATAGTTGATTATGTCTTATGACAGTTAAATATTCATGAGAAAAATTACCCAACTCATGATTTAGAGTTAGCCATGGAAATTTTTGAATTAAAGATATGAAGACTTTATCTCTATGGAGAAAAGTGTGATATATATACCAACCATAAAATTCTAAAATATATATTCACACAGAAGTATTTGAACATGCACTAGAGGAGATGGTTAAAGCTAATAAAGGATTATGACTTCTCAATACATTATCACCCTAGGAAAGAAAACAAGGCGGCCAATGCTTTGAGTTAAAAGGATCATGATAGCTTATCCATGATGAGGATCCCAAAATATCCTATATTTTTTGGATTTGAAAAAGATGGATCTAGAAATCTTGAAGGAAGGGGGAAAATATTATCTTGATCAATTGAATGTTCAACCCTCCATCCAAGTAAAAATTAAGGAGGCATGGAAGGAAGATGTAGAGTTGTAAAAGAAGGTTATAAATGTTCCTAAGTTTAACCTTGATTAGGATGGAATGATAAGATTTAGGAACTGTGTATATGTTCCATCCTTATCGTATTTATAGAAGGATGTATTATAGGAATCTCATATTTATTCGTTCTTTATTCATCCTAGAAGGACAAATATGTATAGATATTTTAAGGAATACTTTTGGTGGGATTGAATGAAGAGTGATATCATAGAGTTTGTATCTCAGTGCTTGGTATTCCATCAATTTAAGGATGAAAGACAAAAATATAAGGGGATGCTGCATCCATTACCCATAATAGAATGGAAATGGGAGAACGTCACTATGGTTTTTGTATTTAGATTCCCCAAAACCTCTAAAGGGTTTAATGCTATATGGTTGGTAGTTTGTCACCTTACTAAGTCTAAACAATTCATTTCTATTAGAGAAGACTTATATTTGGATAAAATTTCCATGATATGCATTAAGGAAGTGTTAAGGTTGCATGGAGTACTGAATTATGTTGTATCTAATTGGGACTCGAGGCTTACCTCAAAATTATGGCAAAGTCTTCAGAAACCACTTGATACATAATTGAGTTTTAGAACTACTTATCATCCTCATATGGATAGTTAATCTGAAATAAAAATTCAAACCCTAGAGGATATGTTGAAATACTGTTCTCTAGATTTCAAAGGTGTTTGGGATCAACAGCTTCATCAAGTTGAATTTTCTTACAATAAAATCTTTCACTCAAGCATTCAGATGACTCCTTATGAAGCCCTCTATGGGAAGAAATTTAGATCTCCAATGTGCTGGGATGAAGTTAGAGAAATAAATCTATTGGGACCTGAGATCGCTGAAGAGATGGATAAGAAGGCCATAAACATTCAGCAGCATATCAAGGAGGCCTAAAGTCGTAAAACAATTTATACTGATAACCGATGATGTGATATATAATTTGAAGTTGGTGAGAAGTCATTTCTATGAATTTCTCCATGGAAGAAGGTTATGAGGTTTGAGAAGAATGGGAAACTAAGCCCTAGATATATCAGTCTATTTAAGATTCTTGATCGTATCGAGATGGTATCCTATTTCTTGGAACTTCCTCCAAATATCTCTCAATTCCATGATTCATTCCATGTATCTCTCTTGATAAATTACATACCTATCCCTACACATGTATTGGACTCAGAGGTTATACCGCCAGAGTAGGATATTTCTTACGAGGAGAAACCCATTGAAATTATAGATAATACATAGAAAATTATATGAAACAAGACCACTCTCCTGGTCAAAGTTTTGTGGAGAAACCACTAGTTAGAGTAAGTTATGTGGGAACTTGAGGATATGATGAGGCAAAAGTATCCATATTTTTTTGTATTAGAATGAAGAATTTTGAGGTAGAAATTCATTTTAAGGGGGGAAGAATATAACACCCTGAGTTTTCATAAACATTTTTTGAATAAATTAAATTTCTTTATTGTCTTGTGTTATATTCTACACCAAGTTAATCTTGAGCTATATGAAACACCATCTTATCTTTCTTTACACACAACATTGAGTTTTTACGAAGCATCATTTTATTATTATACTTATTTAAATAAGATAATTATAACTTATACATTAGAATGAAAATTAAGAATATGATTAACTGAATTATGAAATTATGGTTTAAATATAATAATTTTACCAATTAATTATAAATTGATGTAAAACCTTTTTTAAAATAAAAGGAAATGTCTTTCTAAAAAAATATTTAAATGTGAACAAGTGTGTTTTATGCCAATAACCAAATAAATATTATTGAATTATATTAATGAAATATATATATATATATAATATTAAATATATTTTTTAACATTTGTATTATGTTTTTTAGTCATGATATAAGAACAAATCCGATTTTATGCATAAAAGATGTATCTTTCTAAAAAGGCAGTTTTGTTGCCTTTTGATGGTGAATTTGTTTTAAATACAGTTTTTGAAAATTTTATAAATAATATTTGAAAAAATAAATTTATTATTTTAAATAAAGATATAAAAATTTACTTTGGTTGAATTTTTGGTATTTTTATGATAAGTTTCATGCTTTGATGAATAGTGAAAAAATACCGAATTTTAATTGAAAACAGCTTTTTCATTGAAATAATTTATAGTGTTAAATTATATATTTTATCATTTTTAAATTGTAATTAGATCAATTTTTTATCATTTAATCCAATATAGGTCATTGGAATCAATTTCAATTTTAATTCAGATATGAAAAAAATTCAATCTTTTGGACGTTTTCACTTTGAAAACCCATTTTCTCATTTCGTAAATGAGATTAATTTTAAATGAATTTTAGCCAATTATACATTTAAAATTGTGAAAAATGGATTCTATATTTTTAATAATAAGGTTAAAATTTATTAATGAGTTCATTTTTATTTTTGGACAATATGAATAGTAATTTTAGTAATTTTTATTACCTCGGTTAAGGGTAAATTGGGTAAATTGAGGGAAAAAATAATATTATAAATATTATAAAACCACCGTAAAACTTTTACAAATGTTATTGGATGAATTTAATTATACCCTTAACACATAATGATAAATATTTAATAATTTAATGGACAATTTTCCAGGAAAATGACTTAAATATTATTAAACTGAAAGGGAGTGACAAAATCTCACACTCTTACTTTTAATATGTTTAATATTTTTAATATGGGGTTAAATAGAAGATATTATCTACTATATATATATTTTTATGAAATATAAAATGTTTATATACATCATATATTTTTTTAACGTTTTTATTTAAGAAATAATTATCATAAATAATTACAAAATGATGATGCAGTAATTATTAAATTAATGAAATAATCAATTAAATGATATTAGAAATATTCAAAGAAATATAATTTGAAATAATTATGGTTATAAATGAATTTTATAAGTAAATATGACATATTATAAGTGTATAAAATGATTTTTTTGAAGTTATATTGCTTTATTTATTTTTTTAAAGTCAATGTAATGAATAGTGTCAAAATTGACACTAATGATTTTTTATGAAAGAAATATTTTATTAAATTAGTTAAAAATAATAAAAATCAAAAATAAGGAAAAATTTAATAAATTATGTTCTAAAATATCATTAATTGACCATTTATGGTTCAATTTACACCTTATAAGTAAAAATATCCACCTTTTAATATTTAAAATGTTATTACCATACTTAAAATTAAAATAGGTTAACTAAGGGTTAATCAAAATGATAAGGTTTAAAATAATATAAAAAATTGTCTAAAATATATTTTATGATGATATTAAAACCATATCTCATATTATATTTGAATAAATTTCCCTTTTGATGTATTTGGATTGAGATTTAATTTATTATAATTTAATATTTTTGAGATTCCAAAAGTTCCCAACACCTTCATTATAAAAGGACACCACCTCCCTCATATCATTTCACCACATTGAGTATTATATATAGAAAAACCTATACCAAATTATATTAATTACTTTCCTATCCACATTATAATGTTTTTGGTATTCCCAATGGACCAACTCTAGAGTCCTTTAAAGGAGATCTAAAGGAGCCGTTTAGAAGAAGAGGTAATCGCTCCAACCAATCAATCTCTTTTTATACTCTTCTATAACTCCTATAAATATATGATATATATCATAAAATAATAAATTAATCATATTCAATATTATGAAATGTTATTATTATTTTTATGAACATACCATTATATATCTCATTTCCCATCAAACAAGAAATGAAAGTATCGTTCGTGCGTACATACGACTTACCATCTCCACGTAGTGATACAATTCATTTTTCATCACCATATTTTATGAGTGGGAATTATGATGGTTTTAATGATTATAAATAATATTTATGAAATAATTATACTTCTATAATTATAATATCATATCTACCTTTTTACCTCCTAATCTTTTGGGAAATGATAACGTCACTCGTGCATATGTATGACTTACCATCTCCACGATGTGATGTGATTTTTTTCATCTATATTTCACATGGATGGAAATAAGGATGAATTTTATGAATATATATGATATATATAACATATAAATGGTTCTTTAATGATAATATATCACATTATTTTCTTTATTTTATTATGATAAGAAAATGAAAACAACATTGATGCGTATGTATGACTTACCGTCTCCATGAACGGTGTATTTTATTTTCTCCCTATAAATATTATTAATCACCATTAATATATATATATATATATATATATCATTGTTATAAATCTGTATATTAATAAATCATGATCTATGTAATAGGAACAAGGATAACAAGTCAAAACATGGATGAAAAACAAAGCGGGTATTACCCGAAACATAAATTTAACATGGAATTTTTAATAAGAGAGAAATATAAAGTCATATGTAAATCATATATGGTATTATAAATATTAATATGGTTCTGTGTTATATTTATAATAAACTTATATTGATTATACAATAGGTTTTAACATATACGACAGAATTCAAAACTTGAGGTAAGGGATTCTTGTGTCACTTTTATTTCCATGGGACACATGACTTATACACTACTTATTTCTTCTAAATGTTGTATATATTGACCATTAATGTATATTATGAGTATTATACAAAATATTATAGTATTTTCATATCTATATAAAAAATTTTCTTTTATGGGGCATATGATTCTACTGATTATAAAGTGATGAGTATTTATTTCACAATCTCATCAATATTTGAGATTGTTTCATTTTAAGTCTCCATTGGGGAATATTTATCTTCCATGTCCATATTTTATGAAAATGTTTTCCATTTTTTACTATTATACTATGGATGTTTAAATTCATTTTTACTAATTTTTTACTTTTACTACAAGGTTTTAAAGGAATATTTTTTTCGTTTTCCAAAAGAGGTACTTTGTGACTTTTCTAAAAAAAGTATGAATGGAATTTTTTTAACTTATAAGACATGAATATAATTTTCCACCGTCATGAAGCCTTAATTATTTGAATCTTCCATTATAATATTACAAGGTTATTTTACAAGAAATTTTTTTATTTTAAAATTGCATGGCATTTTAATAAAAGAAAATATTTTTAAATAATAAAGGATATTCTCTTCTGGAATTATTTTGAAGGGATCTATCAAAATTATTTTCCATATAATATTATTTGATGTTACTTGTGTGTTTTAATGGGGATATGATTCAATGATATTATTATTATTCTTTCTAAGAATGGTTTATGTTTATGATGTAATGATATTTATGAAACCCATTTCTTTTCCATGATTATGTTATGATTGAATGATGTTTATGAATTCTATTTCATTCCATGGGTTCTGATATGATGAATGATTTATGTTCTTGTGGAACACACATATGTATGGTTTTTATTATGTGAGGGGTGGGACCAATATCTCCCTCTAATTTATTGGTTAAAGATTATATCTTATGAGATAATAATGGGAATCAAGTCGACAAACTTGATCCAGTATGGAATATGGGAAAACTTGATCCACTATAGAAGATGGGGAAACCTGATCCACTATGGAGATATGGGGAAACCCGATCCACTATGGGAAGATGGGGAAACCCGATCCCATATAAGGAATGGAATACGACTTAGGATGGTGGTGTGTCCTTCATAGTAGGTGTAGTTCCCTTGAAGTTCCATGTTATGTTTTGTAAATGTACCTTGACTTAAAGGGAATGACATTACATGTTTATGGGTCTGCCCTGAATTCCATGTCATATTCTTATGTTATAAATTCATCGATTATTCTCTTTATTCCCTTATGATTCATGTCTTATGAAATGATAATATTTATTCCATGTATCATTTATAGGATCTTCTATATGTAGGGTATGATATTCTATTTTCACGATAATGTTCTCATACCCTTATACTCATGATATGCTTACATATGTCCCTTATTGACCCTTACAGAGCATTTGAGATCACCCATTTTCATGTTTCCTTTCCCTAGGTTATGAAGATATGTATTATGTATGATGTGTCTAATAAGGGTTCTAGTCATGAGGAATCTAGTGGGATATAATGCACCTCACATATGTACCAATGTTTTTGTTTCCATTTTTTCAAAAGAACTAAAATAATATGGTCATTGGGTGTCTATTTTTGTAATGTATTAATTATTCCAAAAAAAATGATGAAATTTTAATGTATTAAAAGTGAGGGTCTCTATATGAATACCACTACAATCTGGTCTATGAAAAGATTAAATATTTAGTTCATGAGTCCCATGAACATTTCTAGGGAATTCATCATACCAAATGATATCACCAAGTACTTATAGTTACCATAACTATATCAGAAAGTGTTCCTCATTATATACTCATCATGCACTCATAGATGGTGATTTCCTGATCTGAGGTCAATCTTTGAGAACCATCATGCCTCTATATACTGATCAAATATGTCATTGATCCTCGGTAGTAGATAATAGTTATTTACAATAACCTATTTTAGGTGATGATAACCTACACAACCTCAAGATCCCGTCCTCCTTTTTGGCGATCAAAACTAGGGCATCCGAGGGTGAAAAAAATCACTTCCTCTACAATTCCTCCAACTACATCCTCAGATCATGAAGCTATATAGAAGCCATATAATATTATAGTATAGATATCATGGCTATATCAGGATGTAGATCAATGAATAAGTCTATATCTTGGTGGAGAGGTAAGCCTGGAATGTCCTTAGGGAAGACGTCCTTATACTCCGTCACCACATGAGGAAATTGTAAGCTCATAGTATCTACTATACCAAGAGTTATACTATCCATATGATGAGTAATATATTTCACTATATTATTTATGAGCCTATCCTAATCCATAAGTGTTTCCTTTTCACCCATAAAGGAAAACCTTGTCCCATCACTATAGACACACAACATCCTCTACCTAAAATAGTCTATCTAAGAACAAACTATATATAACATGTCCATACCTAAGATGATGTCGCAAGGATTTTTTGATGCTACAATGAGATACCAAAATAAACTCTCACCTCTAAGAGTTAGGTTACACCATCGAAAGAAGTGTGTGATTATTAAGTCACCTTAGGTAGTTGTCTCTAAGTAAAAGGGTCAAGCCAAGGGCTCAACCAAAATCTTTATGTATCTAACCATAGTAGTGGTAAAAAAGTATTGGATCACACCCATGTATATAAACACTAAATCTAAAGTATAAAAGACATAGATGATACCTTGTATGATACATAAAGCCTCTAGGTCATAAGATTCTACCACATACAACTGCCCTCATCCTTGACCACACTCTCTCTAAGCTTGGCATGGACCACCTGAGGGTAGTGGTAGTAATAAGTAAAAATATCTTCCACCTCCAGTTTCTCTCCCAGATTCTATAACACATCTAATTACCTACGAACCTACCTTATCCTACCACTACCTCTACCTAGGAAGCCCTTCAACTTTCTCTATATCAACCAGTTATCATTTTAGAAAATCTCATGCAAGATGTCCCCAACCATCATGAGAGTAGAACCACCCCTCTCTAGGATGACTATATCCATCTTTTGAACCTTTAACCATAGAAACTATTGTCTGGGATAAACTATTGAATCATCTCACACATCTAGGTCCCTGTGTATGTTATCGACTTCCTACCATCAAAGTCTCTACTCCCGTGTGGCCATTGCTGGCACCAACTGTCTATGTATGCCCATCTAGGAAACTCTCAACCAACAAAGAATTCTCCAACACCCCAACATTGGTAGGAATTAATATATGTATCACAATGGATCAAATTTCTCTGTGTAGTCCTCACTTAGAAGTCTAATCCCTAATGAACTGATCCATCACCATTTCTATCGAGTATTGAGAGTGGTTGGTGAACCTCGATGAATACTCAACCACATTCATACTACCCCACTGAAGCTATAGAATCTCCTATATTTGCACATATATCAACGTAGCTAGAGAATACTATTATATGAAAAGGTGGTTGAACTATTAAAAGAAATATTCACCTCATCATACGATTGGGTCACGAAGCCCTACCATCATCCAGTAGAGCCATGTATTAGGCCCGTTGCTATGACCACCATCTAGTCTATAAGTGTCCTAAAAAGATGAAAGACTCTTGTTATTCCCTCAAGATAGTCATCATCCACCTAGGGGTATTGCTCAAATTGGAACCTAAGGGGTTTCTATCACTGTAAATCATGAAGAATTCTCATCCAACATACCATGTCTGCTGGTACTTCTAGTACCATATACTACTTAAAAGGTGGTGGTATGAATGGTACACTACCTCGAGGTAGGAGAATATGAATAGGTCCCTATATTGAAGCCTCATCGCTGATGGGATCAACCTCATGATCCTAATGCTGAATATTAGTCGGAAAACATCATGGATTTATCCTGTAATAGACAAGATATACCACAGTCAATGAGTATATCTAGAGAGATGACTCAATAAGGACATGAAAACCACAAACCAGTCCTATATGATGAATCTACCAATTGTTTCCCTGAAACTAGTGTCTACATGTATTGAGTCAACAAGTAGGTTTTAAAAGTATTGGTGAATGGATATGTCAGCTGCCTCACCAATACTAGAGTCTCTGGCTAGAGAACTAAACTCGAAACACTTATCATTGTTTCTATAAAACCCAAACCAATCTCAACGACTCTTGTCCTAAGGAATGAATGAATACTATGATACCAATTTATCCTGACCCAACCTAATGGGGCCCAGGGAATAACTACATCAATCCCTCCTCTAATAGTTAAAGGGCTAACGACCAGTGCCGAGTAGGCATATCACACACATGAGAGGCCATAGCCCAATGTACCTGTACACACACACACACACACACACGCATCTATAAGCCCATAAAATGTTAAAATGTGATCCAAATAATAACTATGCATCAATACATCTAAGAAACCACCATTAGAGTACAAAAACATAGTAATGGAAATCGCAGGATAAATATAATCCCACTAAAGAAAACTAAAAACATGTACAACCAGTGAGGTATGAGAGGGATTATATCAATGAAAATGCTAAAACACACCTTGGTATTCATAGATCACTATAATCCACTTGTTCCTAGTCTCTCTAGAACTCCATAAAAAATTCCATTAGTTTTTATAAGACAATGCACATGATAGAAATGCCCATACAGGGGTTAGTATAACAATATCCAGTAGGACACCGTGAAATCACTAAGAATATAACATCAAGAATAATAGTCATCTCAATATATGGATATGTCAAAAAAATATATAACAATAATATCTAGATATAATCATAATAGATACACATTATCAAGGTAAGGGCACAACCATAATTATATCCTAGGATTTATACTCGAAGGTTCCATTTAAAGCTCATTCGGGAGACCACACTCCATAAGTCAGATAACACTGATGATGTATGCCTGAGAGGTAATTCTCATTGAGTCCCAAAATAATAATCTCACACCAGAAGTATATAGATATTGATACATAGATGTGTATCATGCCTAGGTCCATGAGGTATATTAATAACCCAATTTGGATTAACCTGCTAAGTATGAGATCAACACCTGTGTATTGTTAGTCACAACGATACCAAGAAACCCACCTAGAGAAATGATGATGGTAGAGGATCTCACTTTGGGCCTCATGGAGGTATTCTAATAACTCTATCCCTGACTAAAATCCTTATATGGGATCACTATCCTATGAATTGGACATAATTCCATAATGAACCCTCATGGAAAGGATTAGGGGAACATACTCTAATGAAACCTATTTAAAATGAAGAGGACAAATGTGAAAAGGATTATTTGAGAGGGTATATGGCATGTATTATGAGTACATGTTCTGTCCCTTCAGAACTGAGTTCTACCAATGTAACATGGCCCATGCCCATTTCCATGTATGAGTACACGACATGTATAAAAACACATGGCGTGTGGAGCGACATGGTCTCCTGGGCATTACCACTTATACACGTTGAGATATCTACCATGTTGTACACGATGTGTGTCATGAACCACTTGGTGTGTAATTCCACACAACTTCCTAGGAACGTATACCCTGTACATGCTGAGATGGTTGATAAGGGTCACATGGAGCGTGTTAGGGACCACATGGTGTGTGATCCTCATATCTATGCAGAAACCCTACCCACCACTCTAAGGCCCACATGACATGTAATGCCAGAATACATGTTGTGCAACATGGGACTTCACAAAACCCATGTGTTTTTCTCTAAATTATCCTTTTTGAATCCACTGCAATAAAACTCACCAAAAATGGTGGATCTGAGTCAACTGAACTTGATCACCACTGGAGATATTATTTACAACCATCTGAATAGATAAAAAACCTTCAACATCAAATCGTTCCACTATCTCACGATATAACCACAACCAGGGATCCCAAAATCCAATTTCTATCCATTTTATTCACCGTTATAGCTCGATATCATAATCAAACCAAACCCAAATCTATAGTATCATTCCACAGTGCCAAGAAACAAGTGTGAAATGATTGATCACTGGGTAATTTTCCAACCATAGGATAAAATGAACACTGGAAATGAATGAATGAAGAATAGGGGATGAAATGCACAATAAAAAAACATGAGGAATGGACCTCATCCAATGTTCATATTGGACTAAATTTTTTTCCATTAGAATGATGAACAAAGGGATATAATCAAATAAAGAAAATAAATTCCCAATCCCGAATAATATCTATCCCATACCCTCAATATGTTCAATCCGTGTATCAATTGTTTAGCTAACCGATTCACATTCATCATAGGACTAATCAAACATGGATAAATACACATAAAACAAATGTCCTACCTTGGTTTTGATCAATCTTTTGTAAAGAAAAAATACCTATCATTGTCAATGGAAAGATCCTTGAATTTCATTGGCATAAACAATCCTTGATCCGTCATCTTCATTCACCAAGGAATTCTCCAACACTCTCTCTTAATTATTAGGGTTATGTGGACAACCCAACGAATTTATCATAAGAATGCACAAATAGAGAAATAATAGGTCACTGCATCACTTAACAAAATAAAATAAATAAATCAAATAATTTATTTCTTTATGACTGCAACAAAATTTTACACAAATGCCTGACACCGATAAGGATTATGTCGCACCTAAGATAAACCCCATTTTATAAGTTCAATGATAGCCTCATATTTCTGATCTAAGCCTCCATTTAAGAGTTATTTCACTTTTTGAGGAAGACTACCCACACTTTAAAATTAATATATTTAATATATTTTAAAAATTAATTCCAGTCTCATAGGGACTCGAAATATTACACCATCTCAGTGACTAACTATGAAAATAATATTTATAATATTACAAAGTAATACATGAAAAAATTAGAGTCATTATAGATTTATTACCTTACTTTTCAATTAAAATTAATTTATTTAAAAATAAAATATTCTTGTAACACTTTTAGTTAATTTTTTTCTACCAACATTGACTCTCTTTAAAAAAGTGTAACAAGGATATTTTTTTATTTCATTATACATGAAACTTTTTTCCCTCTTTATATAACCATTTTCATAATAAAACTTCCTCTCCAAGATATCATGGTTTTTAAATTAAATATATATTCTAATTTTTTTGTGAATTTTAAAATTTAAAATAAAATTTATTAATAGAAAATGATGTTTTATCATGTTTTTCAAATTAAGTTTCTAACACTTTAATAAATGGGGTTTTCAATTATGTTGACATCCTTTAAGGGTTATGATGCTTTATTGGGGATATTCTTAAAATATAAAATCCAATTTTTTTTCTATGGATGACATATTATCATGTTATGATAAAATTTCCATTGAACCCTTTTCTTTTTCAATGGTTAATTATGCTATCATGTGATTACGAATGCTTTAATTATCATATGGAACACATATTTATATAAAATTATGTTTTATCATGTTTTTCAAATAAAATTTATAACACTTTAATAAATGGGGTTTTCAATTATGTTGGCATCCTTTAAGGGATATGATGCTTTATTGGGGATATTCTCAAAAGATAACATCCATTTTTTTTCTATGGATGACATATTATCATGTTATGATAAAATTTTCATTGTACCTTTTCTTTTTCATGGGTTAATTAAGATATCATTTGATTATGAATGTTTTCATTATCATATGAAACACATATTTATATATCCCTAATACATAGGGTAATGTTTTATATTTCATGTAATAAGTATGGGATAAAGTTTTTTTTCATGTTTACTATTCTAAAAGATGTGTCTGGTTATCCCAAGTCTACTATGTTATAAAAAGGTGGTTACCCTAGCCCATTATGATATTAATGTCTTGGTGGTTAGACAAGACCTATATTATGAAATCTATTCTTATTTTTTTGCAACATTATTATTTTATATGATGTACTTATGTTATGTTCTCATGGATCAAGATTTTTGACTCATGTTTCCACTCTAATTTGACACATTTCTTATGTTATGTTAAAATCATTTTTCCATGAACCATGTTTTATAATATATTTTTTTTGTAGGGTGTGATTCTATTTAATTTATGACCACATACCTTGATTATGTTGTCATACCCACATGTTTATCTTATTCTCAATTATGATCTTTGATTAATATCTCTTATGTTTACCATTACTGAGCATCATAGCTCTCTCTTTATTATGGTTTAATTCCCTTGGTCATGAATAATATTATTATGTATGATGTTCCAAAAAAGTGTCTCATATGAGAATAATATTTGTGAGAGTTTTTGAATATGTTTTGAAATAAATTGTATATGTATCCTATATCTAAATACACTAAACCTTTATTTTTTGGGGTGAGGTTTATTGTGATATGTACTAAATATTCTTGTAAAATGATGCAATATTTATATATGTTATGATCTGGTCACCACATTTCTTATCAAATTAGAGTTTAGTTATTTTTGGGAATTTGGTTAAGAGAATAAAAAATTAAAGAAACTAGCATTGAATAAAAAGTGATATATATTGAATCAAGAGTTTTATAGTCTAAAATGAAGGTTTAATAGAGTAATATATCATAATATGTAATTTTGGAATTTGTACATTTTTTTACTCTATTTTCTTAGGATATTAGTGATTATTTAATGTGTTAACACCTTTTCATTTCAGTAAATGCCTTAAATCAGTAAAAAATAGTTAACAATGGGAATGAAGGAAATTTTAGTGGTTATATAAATGAGAATTAAATCTAGATATGAGATTGAGTAAAAATAATTCTAGTTATTCTTAACAAGATATCTTGAGTTAGGATTAACAAGTTGAACCTAGATGAATTTCCAAACACACCAAATAAGAGAAAATAAAGTTTTGTTATATGTTTTCATGATAAAATAATAGCGGAAATAATATTAAAATTTTTACATGATATGAATGTGGGAAGAATCAGCATGGTAAATATCTTAAAGGAGTAGTAATATTTTATAAGTATGGAAGGGGAAAAATAGAGTAATAAAATTCTAAAGAAAAATTAAGAGTTCGACATTCTTGATGAAGGGAAAGGATTTTTTTCCTAAGGACCACCAATAATACAATGTTTTAAATGTGGGGATTTTGAACATTATCTAAATCAATTCCATAATCTAAGCATTAATGAGTATAATATGCATCAAAAACATTCAAAACCAAGGGAATAAGGAAAATCCTTTCCAATAACTACTCCAGATGTAGATATTGATAATAATGTTGTGAATGGTACTCTTATACTCCACTCAAGATAAATAAATGTTTTATATGATTCTAGTTATTTAATTCATCAATATCATTCCTATTTAAAAAGAGTGTATTATCACACCATCAAACATCAGTACTGAATTATCATTGAAAACACCTAGTGGTGAGATGATTTTATCCAAGGTATATAACTCTTCTATAATCATGTTTTTTGGGAATATATTTCCAATTTTTTTGTTCTTATTGAATTCGTAGAATTTAATGTGATATTAGGCATGGATTGGAACATCCTATATAGATATCATATCAATAATTATGAAAAATAAATCTCATTTCATAACCCAAGTTATCCCAATATCAATTATCAATGCTAGGATGATTATGAACCCATCTTTTGGAGATGAATTAATTAATATTGAACTTGATACCAAATAATGATGGATAATCAGTACAAATAGATGGTATAGAATGAATGATATCAATGATATTCCAATTGTGTGGGATTATGTCAATTTATTTATGGAATTGTTTTCTTATCTACCCTAAATCATGAGGTGGATTTTTCAATAGAACATGTACCTGGTGCAATATCAATATCAAAAATTCTATATAGGATAGACCTCATTGAATTAAATGAATTAAAAATATATCTATAATAGAATCTAGATAAGGGTTTTATATTCCTATGTGCTTCCCCATGGCATGAACCAGTCGTATTTATCATAAAAAATATGGATCAATGTATCTGTACATTGATTATCATGAACTTAACAAATTCACCAGCATGGAAAAGAATCATATACCTTGTATTGATGACTTTTTTGATCAATTGTGAGGGGATAAATACTTATCAAAGATTAAAAATCAATCTAGATATCACCAATTGATGGTGGAAAGAGTGGATGAACCCACAGTAACTATTCATACAAGTTATAGTCACTATTATTTCACAGTGATTCTATTCAAACTCAAAAATACCCCTATTATCTTCATAGATCTGATTAATAGATTAATTATAGGTTACCTTGATGAATTTTTGGTAGAAATTATAGATGATATTCTTATATATTTAAATTTAAAATAAGAGCATCAAGATCATTTTAGCATTGTGTTGAGGACTTCGGGGAAAGATAAATTATATGAAAAAATTAGAACATGTAAATTTTATCTATAGAAATTATCAATAATGGGTCATGTAATCAGAAGAGATGGTACATCTCCAGATCAATAAAAGAAAAAAATGATTAAATAACTGATCATAAAAACAACTATAATAGTTAACAATAGATTTCTATTACATTGTAGGTAACATCAAGGATTTTTGTGAAATTTAAATATACTATAAATTCCAAAAATTAGGTTAACTAAAAAGGGACTCATGATCCTATAGATATGATAATGTGATGAAAATTTCAAGGAGATTAAGTGGATCTTGGTCACCGCACCCGAACCCATGCTACCCTATAGTGGAAAAGGGTTTGGAATATACATTTTTAAGTTAAATAAGGGATTGCAATTTTTACTCATATAAAATGACATTGTGGTATCTTAGGGATAATTTTAATTAATGAGTCATGAGAAAAATTACTCGTAAATTTCTTTAGAGATAGCAATAGTAATATTGGAAATGATGATATGGAAGAATTATCTATATGGAAAAAGTGTGAAATATAAACTGGTCAAAATAGAATAAAATATTTATTCATATAGAAGAATATAACCATGTTACAAAGGTGATGGTTGGAGATGATTAAGGGATATTAATGATCAATACATTACCAACCTAGGAAGTATAACAGGGTGGCTGATCCTATCTACAGAAAGGAACATGTTTCCTTACCCATGATGAGGATTGAAAGAGACACAATAATCAAGGATTTACAATTTATAGACCATGAAATCATGATAGAATGGGAGGAATTTATCTTTCAAAAATGACTTCTCAACCACCCATCCATATAAATATCAATGAGGCATATAAGGACGACATTGAGTTATAAAAGAAATTGGTTAGTATTCTAGAGTTCAGCTTTGATAATGATGGGATTACAAGATTTAGGAAACAACTATGTGTTCCATCAATACCAATATTAATGAAGTATATGTTGGATGATGTACATATATCACCATTTTCTTTTAATCCTGGAAGCAAAAAGATGCATAGATATCTCAAGAATAAATTATAGTGGGATAAAATCAATATAGTGATTGTAGAGTTTATATCTTAGTGCATTGTTTTCCAGTAAGTTAAGGTATAATGATTGTAGTTTAAAGTAATGATACAAACATTGCACATAATTTTATATAAATGTTATAGAATATCACTGGGGTTTATTATAGGAATTCACCATAAATCTAATTAAAATAATTCCATTTGGTTTATAGTTAATCACATTACAAAGATGGAATATTTCTTTGATATTTGTTGTGATTTATACACCAATAAAGTTTCCATAATATGTAAAACGTAATTGGTAAGGATTCATAGCGTACAAATATCAATTATATATGATAAAGATCCAAGGTTTACCTTAATGAGCAGTAGATATCTTCAATAAGTATAGGATATAGAGTTTTGATTTAGTACTTCTTATCATGCTCAGACTATTTTACAATCTAAAAGGATTATTAAAACCCTATATAATATTCTTAGATCATATTCAATGGATTTAAAATAATTTTCATATAATGAAGTTCCACTTGAAGAGTTATAATATACAAATTTATTCCATTCTAGAATTCAAATAAAACCACCTGTGGCTCTCTATAAGAAGAGGTATAGAACTCAATAATATTTTGATGAAGTTAGAGAATGTAAACTGATGTGACCAAATCATTCTCAGGAAATATAAAATAATATCCAAACCATTAAACTACCTATTAAAACTACCCAATGTCATTAGAAGAGTTATGCTAATAATTATTGATGAAACCTAGAGTTTGAACCCAAAGGCAAGGTATTCCTTTAAATATCATAAGGTAATAGTTTAATGATACCTGTGAAGAAAGTAAAGTTGATCCCTAGATACATTAGTCATTTTGATATCTTCAATTATGTTGTAATTATATCTTATCAACATTAACTTCCACCATACCTTTACTAAGTGCATGATGTGTTTCATGTATCACTTTCAAGGAAGTACATAACATACCCTTAAAACGTACTGAACATAGAGGTATTACAACCAGAACATGGTCTCTCTTATGAGGAATAACCAAAATAAATCTTGGATCCTAGTGATAAAGTACTATACAACAATAACACACACCTGATAAATTTTCTATATTGGAATCATGAGTTTGGGGAAGAAACATGTGAACTCAAAGAGTTATTAAGGAAAAAGTACCCATATTTTTTCATAAGAGTAATGATATCTCATGGGTGGAATTATTTTATGGGGGGGGGGTAGAATATAACACCCTATTATTTGACTATGTATTTTTTCATTTAAGGATACTAGGTTGAATTGTATATTTCACATGCAACAATTAACTAAGAAAATCTATGATACATTTTATTTAGATAAAATATTACAATACAAGATACAAATTAATACATTATGAAAATAAAATATGAAATAACATTAAGGAAACTACAAGTGGAATAAAACCACATTTTAATAAAAATACAATGAACATATAATTTTTTTCTCACTATTTTCAATAAGAATCATAACCCTGATTGGAACTATAGAAATAAGGTAAAAAATTAGAAATATAATAGATATATTGAGAGACACGTAAAGTAATATGATGAATTCTTCTAAATATAGTATACAAGCATATATATAAGAATTAAATCAAAGGATTTTATATACAGTCATTAGATATATAATCATTTGGAAAATTATTCATTGAATATACGGTCATTGGGTATATTTAATGGGTAATTTATTATAATTGAAAAAAATATTATTTCTGAAATAGAATAAAAATAGAATACTTATTTAAAATATTTAATTATAAAATTATATTTTTATGCATTACAAATTATTATTATTAAAAAAATTATTTAATTTATTTATAATATTAAAAAGAAATATTTTAATACCAATGGAGTTATAAAATGAAATTATTAAATGATAATTAAATAATTTTAATAACATATGGTTTGAATTATTTAATTTTTAAAAAATTTATTTTTCAAAGAATAATTTAGTATTGTGTATTTTTAATGTTATAAATTAAATTGATCACATTTTAATAATAAATATAAAATAATAATTCAACGAATACACCAATATATTAATACTCATATAATTGATAAATATTATTAAATAGGTTTAAGAACATATAATTTTTAAAAAAGTATTTTTCTATAAAAGGAGTTTTTTAGATATTTTTTATTTTCATTTAATAGTTAAATATACCATATTTAGAAATTTAATAATATTAAATGTATTAAAAACTTATAATCTGAAAATTGAAATTATTTAAGGTGTTTAATATACTTTTTTGGTATAAAAATATGTTACCAAGGTAAAAATTGAGTTACGTTAGTAAAGATAAAATGAGGTAAAAGGGTGTTAAACTGTAATTCCCAGAGATTTTATGAAATATATTTTTTAAAATAAATTTAATTTTTAATTATATTGAATTAAATGAAATACTGAGTTTAGTTTTCATTACATGCAATAATGAGTTTATCTTTTGTTACCCACAACACTGATTTTAACTTACATTACATGCAACACCGAGTTTAAATGAAACACGACATACGATTAAAATATTATAATTTAATACGATAGTTATCACCTACCCATTAGAATTATGGGTAGGAATAATGTTAAATAAATTATTAAAATACATGGTTTACACATGTATATTAAATGAATTCTTTGGTAACTAATTAATTATAAATTAAAATAAGAACCATTTGAAAAGAAATATTTTTTTTGAAAAACTATTTTTCTATGCACAAATGGGTTTTACCTTAGTAAATTAAACAAATCAATTTTGATGAATTATTTTAATAAAATTTATATATTATTTATTGAATCAAATATTTAATATTCATAATTTGAGTTTTCTAGGAAAGAGATAAGAATAAATCTAATTTTATGACAAAAATTGTATTTTTCTAAAAAACTATTTTGTCGCATTTTGTGAATTTATTTTAAAATTAATTTCGGAATTTTTTTGAAAAATTATTTTGAAAAATTAAATTCATTTTTTAAATCATCATGTTAAAATTATATAGGAGTGAATTTCTCATAATTTTCTAAAAAGATAATTTTTTGATTTATAGTGAAAAATAGTAGTTTTCATTAAGAATTTTCATTTATTTTAAAAAATTTTAAAACATAAATATTATTTAAATATGGTATTAAAAGTAAAATTATTTCTATTATATATATATTAATCCAATTTAGGTCATTGGAATCAATTTCATGTTGAATTTTTATATACAAACTTTTAAACTTTTGAAACCTTTCTCTTTGGAAAACAACTTTTTCATCGCGTTAGCAGGATTAAATTTAAATTTAAATTTACCAATTTTGTGATTTGAATTTATAAAAATGGATTAATTATTTTAAATCAAAATAATTTATATTATCTAATAATGTAAACTTAATTTTTTATTATAATCGATAGTAAAAAAAGTAACAATTAATTACCATGGTAAAGGTGGAAATTTGTTTATCAGGGGTTAAACTAAAAATATAAGTGGTAAAATAACCTATAAAATTTTCCAAAACCCATTTTATTTCCATATTTAGACCATATAAACTCTAATTATTTATAATTTTTCATTTTGATCTTTTTTGTCTTTTGAAAAACATGGTTACACCTTTTTATTTTCAAAAACTACAAGTGTGCCACTCACCTCACTTATAAAAGGACACCATCTCTCCTCTCCTATTCACCCATCCAAAACCATAAAATAACTTAATTAATTCATTAATATAATCCTAGAATCATTATTTTGGTTACAAATCTAGCCCAAGAAGGCTTTTTGTGAAAACCAAAAGAAGTTGTCTAAAGAAGAGGTAACATCCCCAACTGATAATTTTATTTTATTTATTCCTAATAATAATTAAATTATTATTAAACCATTATGATATCATAATGTCAGTATATTCCATATACTTATGTGTTTTTATGTTAAGTGAATAACCTAAAACTATCTCCTCATCCCTCAAATAGGAAATGAAGTTGTTGATTGTGTGTACGGTGGACAACCTCCTCACGAACCAACATAATTCGTTTTCCATCAAAACTTATCACATATAGATATAATGAAATATATAATGTTTTTAAATGATATATATGATATTATTATACCTAATTAATTATTATATAACATATAACTTCTTACCTTCCATTCTGTGGGAATACAATAACTTCGCTCGTGTGTACGACTGACTACTGACACATAAAGTGACGTGATTCATCCATGATTTACATGGAAGGTAATAAAGATATTTCTAATTAACATATGTTTTATATATGACATAAAAATTATTAAATAATGATAATATATTATTTACCCTTCTTTCTTTCATTCTTTAGATAAAATGGAAAGAACATTCATGTATATGTACGACCTACCGTCTCTATAAACAGTGTATTTCATTTTCTATCTCTAACTTTTATGGATTATTATAAATAAATATATATATTGAATATATATGATACTAATATCATGGTTAAAATTTCTATATGATGTAATCGTGAATATTGTAAGAGGTCTAAAAAAAAATCACAACATACATGAAAAATAAAGTAGTTATTGCCCTAAATGAGACTTTAACATGGAATTGTTAATAAATGGGTAATAAAAAGTCATAAGTAAATCATATATGTCATGATATATATAATAAAGGATCTTTAATAAATTTATAATAACCATGTATTTATTATATAGGAGGTTTTAATGTGTATGAAGGAAGCTTAGACTTTAGGTAATGGATTTTTGTCTCACTTTTATTTTCTATGAGACACATTCCATACCCACCATGTGTTTATTTTATGTGTTGTATATACTACCAATGAATGTATTTTATGATTACTATACTAAAAATTATTTGTATTTTCATATCCATTTGAGGATCATTATTTCATGGGGTTATGATTCATTGTTACCAAAACGGTAATGGTTTAATGGTACAATCTCATGTTTATCAGTATTGTTTATGTTTATGCTTCCTAGGATGAAATATTATGATAAATATATAATTAAATTAATTATTTTTATTCTCATCTTGTTATTTCATGAGAATACATTTTTCCCTTTATTTTACACTCTTAATGTACCCAGAAGTTTAAAATAACGTTTTAAGAAAAATAGTCTTTATTTATCTCATTGGTCGAAACCCCTTATTCTTCAAAAACAATATTTTCTAAAAGTGTTTTCAATGATGTTTTTAACATTTTGAAAATGATTTATTAATGAAATTTTTACTGATTTTTGAATTTTTAATTATTTAAAAAGGAGTCTTTATATAATTTTCTAAACAATTCCTATTTGTATTTTACCAAAAACATGAAAGCAATCATTGTTTTAATGTGTATGGAATGAATAGTATTTTTAAAAATCATGAAAAAAACACTATTTTTAAATATTAATTTATAAGTTTAAAAGTTTATTTTCAAAGAAAAGGATTTAAAAAATTATTTATTATTTTTTAGTCTTAAAAAAGTTATTTTCAAAGAAACATTATTTTCCTCAATAAATGTTTTAAATGATTTTAAAGCTTCCTTTATATGTTTCAAAGGTTAATTGTTTTCAAATAAAATGATTTTTAAAATGTTTTATATCTTGAAAAGTTTTTTTAAATGTGGTAAAGCTGTTTTAATCAAGAAATGTTCCATCTGATCTTCAAAAATCACTTTCTAATAAAGATGAAATCTTTTGATGTTATTTATGATTTTCAGAGGATATGATCCGAGAATACCATTGATATTATATCTCTAAATATTTTATGTTTATGTTAACATTATGTTTATGAAACCCATTTCTCTTCTATGGGTTATACCATGATAAAATTCTTATGAAACCTATTTATTTTCCATAGGTTATATTATGATTAAATGTTTATGAAACCCATTTTTTTCATGGGTTTCGATATGATGACTATTTTGTGATATTGTGTAGCATATATATATTATTTTCATTATATGATTATGGTTACATTATAACTAAGTATGGTGATTTTTTATAACCATGGACGAGGGTCACATTATTACAAATGATGGGTGGGACATATATCTCCCTCTAATTCATTAGATAAATATTGATATCTCATGATAAAAATAAGTCTAGAATGAGGATTGAACCAAGTTTAGTAAGGTAATTTTTCCACTATGATAATATTGGGCGTGAACCTTGACTACAAGATGGTTTTTGGAGTGAACCCATTCCACTATGATAGTATTATAAATTATCCTTGAACTACTAAGGAAATAATTTTCTATGCTTATGTGTATTCCAAAAATCTATAACTTATGCCAATGTTTTGTTCTCAAGGTTCATTTTATTTGATTCCATCATGATTCATGTATTATGAATTACCAATATTTATAACATGACTTATGTTTATGATCTATGATATATAAGGTATGGTTTTCAAATGTTATTCTCATGTTCTCATACCTTTCTGTTCCTGATATGTTGATATTTCCCTTGTTTACCCTCATTAAGCACATGATATCACCCTTTATTATGCCACTTTCCATGGATTATGATAAAAGGTATTATGTATGACTTGTCTAAAAAGGGTGATAGTTATAAATAACCTAGTGGGGTATGACATAGATCACTTATAGACTTGTCGTTTATGTGTCCAAGTTTCTAAAGGCACAAGACTTAAATTATTATTACATGGATTGATATCTTATATAATGAATATTTATCTATTAATTTGTAATATCTATGTATGAGAAGTCCATGGTATCTACAATTGGTATCTGAGAAAATATTTAGCTAAAAATTTGGAACTAGGATGAGAAATATTTTGTGATAACCCTTAGGATAATCCAAAGTAAAAGAGAAAATCCTAAGTTATGGTAAAGAAAGTTGTATGGATTTACTAGCAGTATATCTTTGTATAGTTACTATAAGTGGATTTGGTTCTAGAATTTATGTACTAAGGGTTAATAAATATGAAAAAAGTGCATCAATATTTACCCAATAATTACTTGGTACATGACAACGAGCCTTACAACACACCTAGTTTGACACTCCTGGGGGATATGCTTTCTAAATTAACAAACTATTTATAAACCATCATAATAGATTTTAATAATGACAATGAATGACTTAGTTTAAACCTAAGGTGTATTAGATTGAAAAGAAGGTGGCATGATTTAGATATCCAATAAGTGTTTTTCATGATTATGTGGTTTCCCACTATGATTGTTGTTGCTTGTACTATGCTTTTTGGTTTTAGTCAATGGTAGGAACGAGAAGGAACATGGATAATGTTGAATGTGATGGATACTATTTTAATGAGAAACCAAATGGGGTGATGAATGGAGTAATGGATATTATGATTATGCCTAATCAAATATCATGATATATGAATAATAACTTACACCTCAACCAACTCTCAAACTCAAAAATTTAGTTAATGCAATGGAAGTGGATATTGGTTTTCCTATATTATTATCAATGAATGAATATTTTAAATATGTAAAGTATGGAAATTATGAAAATCAATATCCTAGGGGGAAATATCATGAAGATAATCAACATGGTGGTATGCATAATGGTTATACTGTTGATGATTAAGAGACCATGAATAAAATATGAAAGGAATGTGATGTTTTAACAATATTGTTTATGTTAAATGTAATAAACATGATAAAATTAAGGTTAATGAAATAAAATATTCATATTTAATATTACATGAAATAGGTATTAATGAATAAGATGATGAATCCTAGTTAATGGTTTAAGAATTAAGTGAAAATATTGAACTGTCGGTGCATATGAATTCAAGAATTATGAATCATGAAATATATAAGTATTATCCTGTAGAAGTTTTTCATTAAGTATTTGAAAAAATATATTGAATGGTATTGAAAACCTAGAAAAGTGATTTAATATCAAGGTGATATTTTATGGAAAACACATGATTAAGGGAAGATAAACCTTAATATGTTCCTGATGTTGAAAAAAATGGTGTTTAGTTTAGAAAAAGAGATGGATGGTTTGGATAAAGTAAATTGTATAGTATTAATGACCTTATAACTAATTAGTGTTTTTTTGAAAAAGTGGTCTATGATATCATTGATAGTGTTTAAAACATTTTGGATTTAAAAAACATATTAAATAATATGTTGTTTTATTTAAGGAATGAGGAAGTATGAATGTTTTCATTGAGGTTTTATGGTCATTCTTATTATTACCATTCTTTAGGATAATATATGACCAAGGTTTAAAAATATTTTTCATGTGAACATTAAGATATAATTAATTATATTTTCAGTATTAATTTAAAGTATATTTTGGGAAATTTATTGACATTTTTATGATATTTTTGGATTTTACTTTTGGCTAGACATGGAGGAGCGATAAAGTTAACTATTAATTGAATATATTAAGTTGGAATTTGGATGTAATTGGATAAAATGTGATAACAATTATGTTTTTGATAATAACTAAAGATATAAGGAATAAATTATCATTGTTTTATGGATGTTATGATCTAATAGTGCTTCAGAAATAAAAAAATAACCTTTATTTCTTGTCATAAGAGATGAAGTGGATATTGATCAAAGTGAAACCAAATGATGAAATTGCACTTATGATACAAAGGAAAGTTATACCCTAGGTATATTGGTCCCTTTGAAATTTTTTATCATTTCAGGATGGTAGCCTATTGACTAGTGATTACAATGAACCTCTATCAAGTCCATGATGTGTTCCATGTATCTTCCCTGATGAAGTAAATACCTGATCCTTCACATGTACTACTCATAGGTCGTATTTCTAAAACTTGATCTTTCATATAAGGAACAACCAATAAAGATTTTGGATCATATAGAGAAAGTTCTATGGAAATATTATACCCACGTAGTCAATGTTTTGTGGTGAAACAACAAGATTTAAGAATCTACATGTGATCCCAAGGATGTAATTAGGCATAAGTATAATCTTTTTCTGTTATTAGAGTGGTGAATTTTGAGGGTGAAATTCATTTTAAGTGGGGTAAAATGTAGCACCCTGAGATTTTATGAAATATTTTTTATCATATAAATTAAATTTTTAGATATATTTAATTACAAGAAACACTGTGTTTAGCTTTAATTACATGTAACATTGAGTTTATATTACATTAGATACATCACTCAGTTTAGCTTGCATTACACACAACACCAAGTTTAAATGAAACATGACAAACTATTAAAATATTAGTAATTAATATAATTGTTTTCACATAGTGGTTAGAATAGTGGGTATGAATAATATTAACAAAATTATGAAAATATATAGTTTACAAATGTATATAAAATAAATTATTTGGTTACTAATTAATTATAAATAAAAATAAAAACCATTCAAAAATAAATAAAATCTTATTATAATTTTTTTTTTCATTTTGAAAAATTCATATTATCTCAATAAATTAAAAAAATAACTTTTGGGGAATTATTTTAATGAAATTTATATACTATATATTCAATAAATATTTTAACATTTATATTATGTGTTTTCTAGATAAGAAATACGTATAAATCCAATTTTACGTTTAAAAATTGTATTTTTATAAAAACCAGTTTTGTTTCCTTTTTCACACTTATTTTGAAATTAATCTTTGACACTTATAAAATTAATTATAATTTTTTTTGTTAATTTTGAAAATCATCATCTCAAAACTATGTTAGAGTGAATTTTTGAGAATTTTCTGAAAATATAAAATTTTCAATGAATAGTGAAAAATATTAGTTTTTAATAAGAATTATCATACCATTTAAAGCACTTTAAAACATCCAAAATATTTTAATATGGTTTTAAAAGTAAAATTAAATAAATTATATATCTATTAATACAATTTAGTTTTTTTTGTAATCAATTTAACACTTAATTTTAATATATAAACTTGTTAAACTTATGAAACACTTCTCTTTGGAAAACCACTTTTTCATCGCATCTACAGGATTAATTTTAAATTAAAATTTCAACTCATGTGAATTTATTTTAGTAAAATGTATTCCATTTTTTAAGTAATCATAATTTATATTATATAACAAGGCCAAATAAATTTTGTACCATAATTAATAGTAAAAATAGTAAAAATTAATTACCAATGGTCAAGGTGAAAATGGGTTTAACGGGGGGTTAAACTAAAATATAATGTGTAAAATGACATAAAAACTTATAAAAACCCATTTTATGGAAATAATTAGACCTTATAACCTCTAAGGTTCATGAATGACTCATTTTAGATCCTTTTTGCACGTGAAAAATGTGTTTACACGTTTTTCTTTTAAAAAATTTCAAGTGTGTCACACACCTCACTTATAAAAGTCCTCCCACTCTCTTATCCCGTTGTTACTTAAAAAACCATTTATTTAGGACAATACCTACAAAAATAAATTCCTTAATTAAATACTCTTATGCTATAAACCTCATATTTTTCATAATTCAAAATTAGGAAGGGTTTTGGTGCAAACCAAAATAAGTTTCTCGAAGAAGAGGAAATGTAACTAACTAAGAATTTTATTTTATTTATTCCTAAAAATCCTTAAATTCATATTAAAAAATGAAGATACAATAAAATAAGTATCCTAAATATACTAATATGTTTTTATTTTAAGGTAATTAACCAAAACCATCTCCTCATCCCGCAAATGGGAAATGAAACGGTTGATTGTCTGCATAGTGGACTACCGCCTTGCGAATCGACATAATTCATTTCCATAAAATATTCTTATTAATTGATATAATGAAAAATATAATTTTTATAAATGATATTTGTGATATTATATACTTCTGTAATTATTATATCACATAAATCTTCTTACTTACATTCTAGGGGAATACGATAACGTCGCTCGTGTGTATGGCGGACTACCGCCTCACGAAGCGATGTGATTCATTCATGATTTACATGTAAGGTAAGAAATATGATTTTGATGAGAATATGTGATATATATGAAAATAAAATTATTTTAGAATTGTAATATATTATTTACACTTATTTATTTAATTCCTTTGAGAACATGGAAAAATTGTTCATGCGTATGTACAACCAACCGTCTCTATGAATGATGCATTTCATTTTATATCACTAAATTTTATATTTAAAATTATGGATATTATTTAATGATAATAAATTTAATAGGATTGGGAAAAATAAATCAAAACATACCTAAAACCAAATATGTTATTGTGTGAAATGTGACTTTAACATGAAAATATTAATAAATGGGTAATTGATGGTCATAAGTAAATAATATATGGTATGATATATTTTTTATATCTTTATGTAATATATGTATAGTAAAAATAAAATTATTATACATGAGGTTTGATTGTGTACGAAGAAATTTGAGACTTAAGGTAAGGGATTTTCACCTCACTTTTATTTTCTGTGAGACTCATTCCATATTCACCACAGGTTTCTTTTATGTGGTGTATATACTATAATTAATTTATTTTATAATTATTATACTTAAAATTATTGGTATTTACATATACATTTTATTATCTATCTTTCATGGGGATTACTATTCAATTTTACCAAAGCGGTAATGGTTTTATGGTATAATATCATTATTTATGTTTATGCTTCTGATGATAATATTTTATGATCTATATACAATCATGAATTATCTTATCCTATAGATATGTCATGAGAATAAATGTTTTCCCTTCATTTTCCACTTTTTATGTAATCAATAGTTCAAAATATGTTTTTAAGGTAAATTATTTTTATTTCTCTCCTCATTCAAAAACAATTTTTCTTCAAAAAACATGTATTCCATTTTTTTTCAAAAATGTTTTTAACATTATCCAAAAGAATACTAAAGAAAAATTTACCCATGTTTAACCTTTTAAATTTTTTTTAATGGAATATTCATGTCATTTTCTAAAAAATCCCCATTTAGATTTTACCAAAAATGTGAAAGAAATGTTTGTTCTAACTTCTATATCATGAACAATATTTTCCACCATTATGACCAAATCATTGATTTTAGAGAATAATTTATAATTTTTAAAGTTTATTTTCAAAGAAAAGTATTCCAAAAATGCATTATGAATTCTTAGTTTTAAAAGTGTGATTTTCAAAGGTTTGTTATTTTCCTCAAAAAATGTTTTAAATGATTTTTAAAGCTTCCATTATGAGTTTAAAAGGTTATTTTTTTCTAATAAAAGTAATTTGAAAAAGTTTCATTTATTTTTAAGTGTTTTCTAAAGTGGTAAGGCTATTTTCCTCAAGAAATGTTCCTTGTGATCTTTCAAAATCAATTTACATCAATGTTGAAATCCTTTTATGTTATTTATGCTTTACTAGGGATATAATCTAAGGATACCATTCTTATTATTTCTATGAATAGTTTTTTTTGATGATGAAATGATTTTTTTAAAAACCATTCCTCTTTCATGGGTCATATAATGATAAGTTTCTTATGAAACCTGTTTCTTTTTCACATGTTTTTTTATAATGAAATGTTTATGAAACCAATTTGTTTTCATGGGTTTTGATATGATGAATGTTTTATGATCTTATGGAACATGTATGTATGATTTAAATTATGTGAAAGTGGTTATGTTATAACCAAGGAAGGTGGTCACGTTATAACCAAGGATGATGGTCACATTATATCCATGGATGGGTGGGACCTATATCTCCCTCAAATTCATTAGGTATAAATTGATATCTCATGAGATAAATAGGACTGGAATAGATAGTTAACCCAGTTTAGTAAGGGAATTTATCCACTATGATAGTTTTGGGACTGAACCTTGACAACTATGATGGTTTGGGAAGTGAACTCATTACACTATGATAGTCTCATAAATAAGACTTTAACTACTAAGGAAATAATTTTCTATGATTATGTGTATGTCAAAAATCTATGCCTCATGCCAATGTTATGGTATCATGGTTTATGTTCTTGGATTCCATTTGATTCATGTATTATGATCTTCCAATATTTAATCCATTAATCAAGTATAAAATCTATGATATGTAGGGTATGTTTTTAAAATGTTATTTTCATGTTCTCGTACCCTTATGCTCATGATATGATGATATATCCATTTTTTACCCTTACTGAGCATCTAATATAACCCTTTATTATGTCTCATTTTCCTAGGTTTTGATGAAAGGTATTATGCATGATATGTCTAAGAAGTGATCTAGTTATGAAGAACATAGTGAGAGATGATGCAACTCACTTATGGAATAATTGTTTATGTGTTCAAGTTTCTAAAGGCACTATACCTAAATTATTTTTCCATGGATCATTATGTTATGTCATGGATATCTATCAATTAAGATGTAATATCTATGTATGAAAAGTTTGGGGTCTCTACATAAACTAAGTGGAAAAGAAATAAAATATCATAAAACCCTATATATATATATATAAGTGTATATGGGGGATTTATCAATGATACATTATCCCATCTCAATTATTATTTTCTATATTTCCACATTCCATTTAAATTGACAACATTACACCTTAGGATATGAATAATTATGAAAATCCCAGAAAAAAATCATCTATAAAAGAAACCCTCCTATACCCCTCTACAACCACACAAACCATTCAGTTAACTCATTAACATACACCTATTTCCACTCTTCAAAATCCTTCATATAATTTTGATCTATTTTTATTCCAATAAGGAATCCCAAATCATTATTTTTAAAGGAACCCGTGTTGGGAAGGAGTGAATTCATTAAGTAAGTATCTAAGTTCGTTACATACTTTTTCAATTACATTCTCAAAAATTATATTTTTAATTAAAATACTCCACTTTTATGATTATATATTAAAATAATTAAACTTTATAAAAAATTATGCTAGTATTAAATAACTATATAATCTTACTCATTCGTTAGTATAACATATTTTTATTTGAGTCAGTTTAACTACCAACATGAATGATGTTATTCAAACATCACCATTTTCACCAAGAATAAGTTTCAAGACATTAATACAGGTAATATATTATATTAAATAGTAATATATTTCATTAATATAATTCTATAATGATGACATAAAAATAAAGGAACATTATAATATAACTCATGGTTTTTTGTAATTTACCTAAAAAATGTTCTCCATGAATTCCATTATCACTAACCATACCCATAATTTCTATCAAATGAATAGGGTACTCAATAAATAATTTTCACATGATTATTTATCTACCTTTAATAATATTAGAATGGAAAACACTTTTTCATAAAATGAGTACCGACATCAACATGATGAAACATATATAAAACAATCAAAATTATTAATATCCAATGATAAAAATAAACTATAAGTAACTAATATATGTGTAATACATGATTATAATTGAATATTATCAAAGGTATTAGATATTAATATGGTTTTAAAATAAGTTATTTCTAATTTTATGTTTTGTTTACAATAATTTAAAGAGTTTATGTGGGTGTTAGGAGTGATGCTAATGGATTTCCTTCTAATCACATTTTAAATTTGAGATTGTTATGACTAATATTATATATAGGGAAATAGTAACATCTATTTTTATATTACCACCTCAATTTTATTCTCCTATGTTTCTTCATTATTTTTACATGTGTTCCTACAATTTTACTTCCCCTTTGGTTAATAATTCATTTGAAGTTATGATTCTAAGATAAACAAACTATAACTCTTTTTTTAGGTTGGGTATATTTCTATTCCACGTGCATATTTTTATGGGTTTACTTATAGTTAAATATATGATATCTTATATTTTTTTTTATTTTCATTGAATTTCATTGCAAAAGGAATTTTATTTTAAAGTTATTGGTGTTGTGTTTTACTCCATCATTGACTCTACAAAAGTGTGAAAATATTCTTATCTATTTAATATGTTTTACATGAATTCATTTTCTTTCTTTTATAATAATTTTTTCATAATGAATCTTCCTATCCAAGATTTCATGGTTTTATAAAAAAATATATACGCCCATTTTTTTTAATTTTATATTTAAAAATAATCTTTATCAAAATAAAAATATATTTCATCTTATTTTTCAAAGAAATTTTATAACAATCATATAAAATGGGTTTTCTTTTATGTTAAATTCCTTTAATGTTTCTTATAATTCACTGGTGATATGTTTTTATGATACTATCCATATTTTTTCATTATATGGATTATGATCATTTTATAGTAATTTTTTCTTAATACTAATTTATTTTTCATGGGTTAGCATAGATATAATGGGATTAAGAATTTTTTATGCTCATTCGATACACATATACATGATTTATCATTTTTTGATAGGTAGATCCATTATATTCCTACTATGTATTGGGTAATGTTTTATATCTCAAGAGATAAAGATTGGATAATAGTAGTTAGCCTATGTTCATTATGCTGGGAGATGTAGGTGGTTAGTTAGACCATTCTGATGTGAATGTCATGTGGGTTAGCCTTGATATGTTTTATGATTTCTATGCTTATGTTTGTGACACATTCTAATATTATAAAAAATACAATTTTTATATTCTCATGGATCATGATTACAGAATCATGTTTCCACTCTCCTATTAGTAATGTATTATGATATAATAAAATACTTATTCCATGACTCATTTATAATTATTTATGCTTTATTAGGTATGATTATATTATGTTATGAACATGTACCTTTATTTTTTTTATTATAACCACATGCTAATATTTTTCTAACATATGATCTTGAATTGGAATATCTTATGTTGAACCTTGTTAGGGATATGAGGTCACCTTTTCTTATATTTATATTACCCTAGTTATAAAGATGAGTATTATATATGATGTGTTAGAAAGAATATAATGTGAGAATGTTGTTTTCTAGAGATACTAAAAATGTTGTAAAATAATTTGGTTTTGTATCAAATAACTAAATAAAATAACCATTTAAGTTATGGATTGTGATTTATTTTTATATTTAATGAATATTCATGAAAATTTATTTAATATTTATATATTTTCTATTTGGGACACCTAATGATGGTTTTCATTGGGGTTTATTTAATGGTATTTAGTTCTTACTTCTGAGTAAGTTTATACTCACCGCTGTATGGGCCTTATTCCCACACATGTTGTGTTTGTGCAGATGACCTATAGGTTTCAATATAGTCTTGGTAGATATAGAGTAGGTATGGATTCTTTGGAGATGGATCATGGTGATGTTTGGTGACACATGATGACGCATAGTGGTTCTTGATGGTGGTGGTTACCATTATAGTGGGAGATCATTCTTGGAGTACATTTAGTGAGGAGGATCCTTAAATATAATTATTTTTGTATGATTTAAAGGCTTATAAAATGTTTAGTTCTGTTGTATTTTTATGTGTGTCATTATACTAGTATCTAGATGTATAATTCATGTGTTGTATATAGTTAATATTTTTTTAATATATACTTCTAGTTATGTTGGTTATTTTATGCATTGAGGATTTATTATTTGTTGGAGATATGTGTTTCTTATAGGTTGATGTAGGATAACACCTCACATATTGTGTGATATGTTTCAAGAAATCACTAGGATCTATGATGAAAAATGATTATATAAGAAGAGTAATATATTGAAAAAACACAAATAAACAAGGGAAAAATGAAGCACACACATGATTTACATGGTTCTAGAATAATTCATACATTTGTAGAGAGGAAGAATGATTTCATTAATTTGAGGGACAAGATTATATAGAGATTTCAGAGTATCAAGAATCCCTATATAAATAGATATCATAATGAAAAACGTTTCTATGTTAACCCATTAGGCTATAGTTCCCCCAACCACATAGTATGTCCAATGTGCTATAATGACCAATGGATTTAAGTAAACGAAGCTATAGTGACATATTAGTGTTTCCTGTCACACACTGTTATAGTACCATGCCCAAGTCTTTACTACTACAATTCCAAAATGATTTATCATGGGGAACTTCTACCCTAGGAACCCTACAAATGGTTGTGATATAACCCAATGACCTCACTCTAGATCTTTAACCATAGGAGATGTGGATTGGTGTGAAATATCAACTTCTTGCAGTTGTCCTAGCTTCATACAATAAATCAAGATACACAATTCTTTCATTATATTCATACTCAATGATAGTTTACATCTTATGGATTATTGTATGTGGTCTTGGGGTGTTATTTTAAGTTTAATTACAATACATGAGTGGCCCTACTAGGTTAGTTATTGTAATAAAACATCAAATTCTATACAATACTAGATTAGAATTTTGAAGTGTATCATCCTTATGGGATGAGTACTCATGATGTTGAAGGTGTGGTTATAAAATTAGAGTTTCATGTATGAGGAACTCAATGTTGAATCCAAAGTGAAATATTATATCAATAATGATGTTTAGTGATGTAGCTAGGCCTAATGAAATGATGATAATTCTCCTTGAATATAGTGTTCAAAAAGATCAATCCTCCCTCACAACTAGGAATTCCTCCTACAATCCTATTTTTAATGAATATATGTTGGTGTTTCCTCATTCATTAGTTCTAGTTATTGAGATATCTCATCATATGGGTATTAAGGATGTTTGGTCAAAAGATGTTATCCTCTATATGGTCTTCCATGTTCTCTCTAATAAAGGGGAGGTCAATGATCTAATTGAGGAGGATGCGTTTTCTAATAGTATTAGTATTTATATTGATAAATTTTTTAAAATATTTTATCCATCAATAAGATACAATTAATAATTATCTTTTAAATTAAAACCCTATTGTTCTCCTTGATGAGGTCACACATGTTTATATAGTTAGGGATAATGAGAAGGGTTCTTAGGGAGGAAATATTTTAGAGGGATTGAGGGATGTGGGATATTTTATCTACCCCATTTACTTTTTTTATTTATTTATATTTTTATAGATTGTATATAGAATAATTTCTATTTCTCTCTCTCTCCAAGGGTTATCCCAAAAAAATTAAAGTAGTTGAATGAGTCATCCTCAATTGTTAGTGGTGAAGTTCCCCCATGTGGTAGTCAATGGAAAACTAGGTAATAAAACCTTCTCATATCTAACATATGATGGTAAAAATAAAATTTTACAATATAATAAGGGGTAATATCTATCTAAAAGTAAAATAATTATCCCTTTTTAACATTTTTGATTCCTAGTGAAACCGATGATGTCATTTCTTATCTTATTATTCTCAATAATTAATTTAGATCGAATAGTGGATTAGATTCCAAAGCACCACATTTATTAAACTAAAATAACTAAATGAAACACATGAGGGATAAATTTCTTATCATATATAAGTATTTTCACACTATAGCGAACATGATATATACATTTTCATCTACACATAATCTTGATAAATAGTATGGTAGAATTTATAACTTGTTTGTTGATTTTAATCAATTGGATTTTATTATTTGAGAATCTCAATTTTATATATTTTTTCATAATATAAATTTTAGTGAGATAGGATCACTAAATAAATAATAATAAATATTATAGTATGTACTCAGTAGGGTGATTTCCTTGGTAATCATATTTAAACTTAAAAATTATCTAATTGATATGAAAGTTTTTTATAGATTTATATAATTCAAGGAAATCCTTCACATTAATCCATAAAAATTTTATATTTGTATTTAATGGAAGGAGGAATTATATATAAATAATACACTACACAAAAATGCTAATTAGTAACATTTTTTTTGAGTTAGCGACATTTGTAAACATCGCTAATTCATTTACTAACTTTTCTAAAAAATGTCTCTAAATGAGGTGTCACTAATTTAGATATGTTTTTAAATGTCACAAATTTATCTATGTTTATAAATGATGGCAATTAACTATGTTTATAAATGTTTCTAAATTAGCGATGTTTATAAATGCCACTATTTAGTGACTCCTCATTTACTGACATTTTTGAGAAGTGTTGGTGAATAAAAGTTTCTAAAATAGTGACATTTATAAACATAATTATTTAGTGGCACCTCTTTTATCGATGTTTTCTAGAAACTTTAGTAAATTACACCTTAATTGATGATGTTTCTAGAAAACATCAGTAATTTTTTTTGAAATTTATATATTTTTTCAAAACGTTTTTTTTGGAAATTTATAATATTTTTTACAATAAAAAAATATATAGACCCAGCCTCATTCTAGTCCCATGCCCATGCCTCCCTGCAGTCCCTCACCCCCCAAGTGCATCCCTTCCTCCCTCTAGTACCTCGCCCCTAACTGCCCCACGCCTTGACTCCCTCCAGTACCTCTCCATCCCCTCGCCCCCAACTACCCCATGCCCTGAAGTACACCCACCTCCCTCTAGTACCTCCCCCCTGACACCACACCCTCACCTCCTTGAAGTCCTTTGGTTACCTCCCATGCCCTCGCCTACCTGCCGTGCAGTTCGTCCTCCCACTGCCACCCACGCCCTTATATCACTACCCCCACAGTGTAAAAATCCAGTTCAACAGGATTTGAGGGTGCACCCTGCTATTCCAGAACAACGACCGTTTCCACTCACCCATTTAGTTATTGTTAAACAATTTTATTTTGTTACACATATATATTTATATTTATTAATATAAATATATTAATATATATATGTTAATATTATATATATGTGTGTGTTTATATTTTATATTTTATATTTTATGTATATATATATATATGTGTTTTTTATATTATATTATATATATTTTCACATTTTATGTTTATATATATATATATATTTATATGTTTATATATATATATATATGCGCATGTGTGTGTGAACTTAACCACATTTTAAAACGTACAAATATCACTAAAATAGTCACGTTTTCTTGAAAACTTGGCCAAATTTAAAATATTTAATTATATTATGTTATATTTATATATATAAAAATATATTTCAGTATTTAAAATTTAATATTATATATATTTTTTATATATTAATATATATATGCTTATATTTTATATTTTATGTTTATATATATATGTGTGTGTGTTTATATTATATTATATATATATATATATGTGTGTTTATATTTTAAGTTTATATATACATATATATATATATCTGTGTGTGTGTGTGTGTTTATGTTTTATATATTATATATATATATATATATGTTTAAATTTTATTTTTATGTTATATATATATATGTTTATATTTTATGTTTATCTTTATGCTAATATTTTATATGTGTGTGTGTGTGTTTATATTATATATATATATATATATATATTCACACACACACATATATATATATGTATGTATATATTATATGTTTATATATATATATGTGTTTATAAATATATGTATATGTGTGTGTATAAATATATATATGTGTATGTATTTGTCTATATATATATAATAAGCCACGTTTTAAAGTGCATAAATGTCACTAAAATAGTCACATTTTCTTAAAAACATGTCAAAATTTAAAATATTTAATTGTATTATGTTATATATATAAAAATACATTTCAATATTTAAAATTTAATATTATATATATATTATATTAATATATATATATATTAATATATATATTTATATGTTTATATTTATATGTTTATATATAAATATATGTGTGTGTTTATATTATATTATATTTATATATATGTTTATATTATATATATGTTTATATTTTATGTTTAGACACACACACATATGTTTATATTATATATATATATGTTTACATTATATTATATATTTATATATATTTATATTATATATATATGTGTGTGTGTGTGTGTGTTTATATTATTTATATATGTTTATATGTGTGTGTGTGTGTGTGCACATGTGTGTAAATATGTGTATGTGTACATATATATAATTATAATTACAAATAAAAACACACACACACACATATAATTATCCACGTTTTAAAACATCGGTAAAAATGTCACTAAAATAGCCACATTTTCTAAAAAATATGACTAAATTTAAAATATATATGTGTTTATATATATATATATATATATATATCTAAATATATATATTTACATAGATGTAGGGAAATAATCTATATAAATATATATATATTTTTAGTGATGTTTTTTCACGAAACATAGCTAATTTACTGACGTTTTCAGGAAATGCTGCAAATTTAGTGAGGTTTTTAGGAAACATCGCTAAATTAACAACATCTTTCCAGAAACATCACCAATTTAGTGATGTTTTTCAATAAACATCACTAAATTAGTGTAATTTTCATGAAGCATTTCTATATTTGTGATGTTTCCTGAAAAACGATGCTAAATTTAAAAATTAGAGATGCTTTTAAAAAACATCGCTAAAGAAATGTTGTTAAATTATAGTTTTTTTGTAGTGATATGTAATATTCCGCTCAAAAAATCACTATGAAAATTTCTTATTGAAAAAAAATCACTTTTTTTCCTTCATTTATGATAAATGTGATATTATTGGAAGGATAAACTTATGGAAATTCTAATAAAAAAATGACATGGGGAATATCTCATAGATAATAGGGAGAGATTTATACAATATATTACAACATTAAAAGAAATAATAAGTATGAAAACACTCAAATAAAGTGATGGAGGATTCTTTTCTCTTCTTTACTGATAATCATCTTTTAAATTTGGTTTTCAGAGGTGATCATTTTTCATGGGGAAAAAATCAATAGAGAGATGAACCAGGTTTTTGTTAGAAAAGTTTATTTATGATATTCATATAAGAATTAATTTTCCCATGGATCTAGTCTAACCATTATCCACATATAGTTATGTTAATATAAATGTACCATCACACAAATTGGTTTTGTTTCATTAAGAACTGGATTTTTGGTAATGAGTTCTTGTGAATAGTTAAATGAGTATGGTTTAAAATATTTAGGTTATCTAAGGGAAGTCCTACAATCAATGTTAACACATTTCCGGCACGTGTTAATGGATTATGAATCTTCAAAATTTTCATCATCCATAAACATTACATATGATGAAGAGATAATATAATACCTAAAAAATTCATTATTGAGTGGATGAGATATATATAAAACCTCCTTCTTTGAATCTATGTAATTTAAGTTCCCAAAAAATTTATAATTACCGGATTTTTGGGATACATAATGATCAAGAATAGTATATATTTCACAAAGGGATTATAAAACTATATATTTCATTCTTGTATCCTAGAATATCATAGATATGTGAATCTAAATTTTTATCTAGATAATGAGACGATCTCAATGGATAGAAATTTCACAGGTCATCTAATTATTCATCATTTTCTAGTTTTCCTTCATGTAAAAGGTTATTATTAAATATGAAGAAGGGAGATTCTTGAAATACATGTTAGGTTATATAATTGAATTATATGAATCATGTTTTGACATAAAAATAATTTGATCCATATCCTACCAAATGAAGATGAAAACTATAAAGTTTTGAATGGTCTAAGAGAAGATAGTTGTCTAGGCATTAGATGATTTCTAAAGAATTTATATATAGCAGTATTGGATGTTTTTAAAACTAATTTGGCCACAACCATTAAATAATTATTCAATGTAGGTCCCCTCCTAAATTTGGTTTATTCTAAATCATGGGCTCTCATTACTAAGATCAAATATTCTTTCATATTCTAGAACATTTTCCCTATAAGTATGTGAAAGATAAGGTTTTAGATCAAAATTAAAAAATTAAATATTTTAATACTCATGTGAAGGTATAAATAAAAAATATAATATAATAAAATAGAACATAGATTTATTTTGAAAGTTTATCAAATGTATTGATTTTTAGGGCTGTTTTGATCATCTTATTAGGTGTTTCTCTATTCATTAGTTTACCATGTCTATTATAGTAAATAGTTTTTTTTAAAATATCATAGAGGCCTTAACCAATAAACTATTATTAGGTTTAAATATAGATATATTTTTATGAGTGCTTCCCATATCATTTTCAAATTTGATATAATAATTTTTATGATTGGTAGGTGAAGATAAATTGAAGAATTTAGAGACATCCTACATCTTTATAGTAATCATAACAGTAAAAGATCAAATGATGATAAGAGTAGTCTAATGGTCTCAAAATGTATAATGAATTCAACGATTCCCTTTATTATTATGTTTCATGAAAAACGAGTTCTCTATAAAATACATTGTACTTGATTTAAATATATGACCATTATTTATTCATTTTATTAGATATATATATATATATATATATATATGAAAAAATTTCTTCTACACTTCAAAACTTTATGAATTAATTTTTCTACTTTGGTATAATTGTTAATATTCTTCAAAAATTTCTCATGTTATTGATTTTTAATATTTTATCAAAGGTGAATGTTTTTAAATGTGTTACTGAAACCATTAGAAGTATATTTATTAATCATATATGGGATATAGGGAGAGAATGATGATTCTTATCGGTTTAATAGAAGCAAATTCCTCTATCATAAATATTGTCGGGTTATAACATAATTGGTCTACTAGAAACTATTAAATCTTTTCACATAAATATTATAACAAAATTTAATAAATGCTATTAATTTTTGGAATAATACCTAATAAATAAGAATGATTATCTGGTTGAAGTCATTGAAAGTTGTAGGGGTTGATCATAGAGTACTATATGAAAAAAATGCTTAGTTTTTTACCTTTTATTATTCCCAAAGTAATATGGATAATTATTCAAAGTGAATCACCTTTTTGGAATGAAAATTGGATTATACAAACACAATATTTTTTCCCAATATTGGATAGGAACATATAAAATTATTCTTAATATATCGGTTCTATAAATTTGATTTATAATAATAAAAAACTATCGTTTTACAATGAAATTCAAATTTATAGAGGTTATTACATGTTTTTTCATTTTTTATAGATCATTCCATATTAATAAAATATATTTTGAAATATAAATATATCTTTTATAAGGATTAAAGTTGGATGATAGATTTATACAGTGTATATATTTAAAAAAATTAGTTTTTTGAAATGTATAATTCAATGAGAACAACTCATATATTATTAAGGTATCTAAAGGAAATGATTCTCTCATATCTCCATAAGTCATTTTCATGGGCACAATCTCTATAAAGTTCCTCATGATAGATCATTGATAACCATATTTATTTAAATATATAGGATTTTTTTCTATCATCAATGTTGGTTGGTGAGAATCTATAATCATTAGATTGGTTCCTTACAATGAATTTAATTAGTGTTGTTTTCTAGAACTTCTATAAATCATATAATTAAATATTAATTAATCATGATTTTATTCCATTTTATGTTCAAGAAATTAAGGACCTCTCTATGATTAAGAATTTATTATAGAAGTGAAATGATGAACATCCATGTTACCTCATGGTAAAAATAAGTGTGAGGATCTTTATTACATCACATATACCATTTTTTTCAATTGAGAGGGAATTTGGTGAAGCAAAACCCACATCAAATTGGTCTAAAACCCAAATCTAATTGATTGTTCATGTGAGGAATTATATCATGAGATAATTTTATTAAGAGTAATCATATGTACATTGTAACCAGGTACTCATACTACATTAGTGAAAGAAACTATTTGTTTACAGAGTAAAAATCCCGTATTTTTAGTTTAAATATTTTCAATGATAGAATAATAAATATATCTAGTATATAGGTTAAAATGGTGATTCTAGTTATGTTGATGTTGAAGTATGGTTGAACTCCCTAATCATTTCCTATATTTTATACGCCACTTATCTCATAATTTTAACATATATATATATATCTTATTCACACTTAGATTGAAATAAATAAAATAGGTAATATTATTTATATGAAATATAACTTTGTAGGTATAAATATGATTTTTTATTTTTTGGGGTCCCCCCATGTTGAATGTAAGCATGTGGTCTGATGAAATATGCTAGGTATTCATTACATTAAACCTATTTAATAACATGTACTTATTTTTTTCTTTAAATAAATAAATAAATAAATTTTCTTTTAAAAAACATGAAAGACCCATTACCAAATCACTTAAATAAGAAACTAATTTTCAAAAGTTTTATTATTCATCCATTATTATTAAAATAAAAGGTGATAAAATACAATGATGGAAGGTTGTTCATATAGATTTAATCTATGATTCTCATATCCTATGGATTACCATTAGGAAAAGGAGCCAATTTTTAATTTTGTTAAGTAATTCATTAATATAAATGAATGTAGATGGTCCGTCCAATTAAAAAGAATCTCATTCCTAAATTTTTTATATTCTTTATAAACCTATCCTTGATAGATCCTAGCATCTAGATATTTTTTTCCACTATAAAATTATCATTTATTTAAATTTACTAAATATTATTTAGCATATTTGGAAATAAACCAGATCTCTAATAGTATGTAATAATGTTTATAACTTAAATTTTCACTCAACAAGAAATCATCACTATTACAATATTTCTTTGGAACTTATATCATAGATGTTAAACACCATAAAAATAATAATATCATCATTATATAAATAATACTCAATTTAATTTTGAGTTAAAATAAATACATATATCATAGAATATCAATATTCTCTAGTAAATTAAGTCACCACTAATATATATTTTGGTAAACGTTAAATTTTTATAAATTACTTTTAACGTACTTAAAACTTCTCATATTTTTTAGAGTATCTAAAAATGAATGCATTTATTTCACTAAGATAGTCCCACACATACACCTATATGGTATGACCCATTTGTTCCAATATATGATATTTGAGAAACATCATCACACTCCCAATCCATGAAAGAGAGTTATGATTACAGATAGAATCCAAAATAATGTGGAAATAATCCTGAACAATCACTCTTTTCCTAGACTCCCTTGGAAATGAGAGTTTTTACTATAAATATATAAACCAAGCATAATTATATTTTATGTATAAAGTACTAAAATATTCATAATCACTATATATTCATTTGGATTCCCCTAATTGATCACTTTGATACTATCTTATGACTACCCTTTTAATATCCTTTTACAATTTCTCTTAGGAATGTCATTATAAGACAAAATATTAATGACATTCATATATATGACATCATTTTACATGAATATATATTATATATTATAATAAATAAATCTCTAAAACATATTGGTTTTTTATATTTGGATATTAGATATATAAAAAATATATTCAAGACACTCTTTAATATCTTCCATATATAAATATCACACATGATTTCATTCTATAAATATTATACATAATACCCTTTTTCATTGCCTATGGAATAGAAATATAAGAAATGGTGAGCTTAAAAGATCATCTATGGTTGAAAATAAGAGTGATAAATCAATGATCATAAGTGATAATAAGATGTTTATGTTTGTATGAGAACATAATCAAGGTACGTGAAAATAATATAATGAAATTGTACCCATTTAAACATTGATCATGAATCATGATTCTTGAAAAAATGGTTTTAAAATAACCTATAAAATGAGGAATATAAAAGTGGAATTAGAACCCAATTATAATAATCCATGAAAACATAACATATGACTATGAAATAATAATGAAACATGGTTTAAGATTATTACACACTCATTAACATAGAAAATCATTTGTTATATCAAGGCTCAATACCAATACTATCATCACATAGTGGATGGATTCCAAATGTGGATTTGGTTAACTCCCATTCCCACAATCATCATGGACTAGGTTCACCTTCTAGTCCCATACATTGAAAACCATTTCTTATGAGATGTATCACTACCATGACCATCATCACATAGTGAACAGATTCTAATAGTGGATTGGGTTCACTTCCCATTCCCGTAAACATCATAGATTGGGTTCACTCACTAGTCCCATATATGTCATCTCATGATATTAAATAATTACCCAACTAATTGGAAAGATATATAATTCTAGAATCATCCAGAACATAATGAAAACCCATACATATACATTCCACATGAATATGAATGTATTAATAATTATATCATAGCTTAAATTTCATGTGACAACTAAATACGATTCTTGAATATTTCAATAAGACATGATCATATGTACCCCATATAAATAAGTTGGATGGTATAATTGGAGAATATTCTTAGTGAACGAAATTAAATATTAAAGTATTTTAGCATAGCATAAAAATAATTCATAAGAACATTAATTTTTTTTTCAAAATAAAAATAAATAACCTATGAATTTATAATAAAATTTATTTTTATATATAAATAAAAAATAAATATAAATTGTTTTTGAAAGATAATCAATAAATAATTAAGACATACATTTAGGAATTTTGAAAATATGAAAAGAAATATTTTTAATGAAAAAACAAAGAAAATGGTTGGAGAAAGTGATTGTGAGGAAAAATTTGACAAGACTATTTTCACAATTTTGTAAAGAAAGTAAAAGTTAGTAAAAAATAATGTTTAACAATCACTAAAGTTGGTATAATGATATCAATTAACAAATATGAAAAACCTAGTCATGGTAAAGAAATATTTCTGATCAAGGAAAAGATATAATACCAGCTCCACATATAAGTATTCATTCTGTTAAATTATGAACCAAAGATAGGTGAAATTATAAAGAGACTTGTAAACCTATAAATACCCACATGATAAGAAAATAAATAAATTTTTATAGTAAAATAAAAAAAATCTTTAAATAAGAATTTATACATAGATAATATCAATTTTAATGTGATATTAGTGAAGAAACCCATACATTTAGTCCCGGTATATAGGAAGGTTCCTTAACCTCTTGAATAATAATTATAACCATATTATTCACTTATTTTATAGACATATTCATATTTATCAGAATTTACATACTTTATATATACTTTTTATTTATTTTTATTTTCATCATCAGATGTATGAATTTTTATTGTTTCATACATGTTCTATAATGGTGATGTTGATCCAAATTCATTAATTAGAAGTTCATACATCCCCTCAATCCTTTATTTATTCTTGAATAAAATAATTTTTGATGAGTGAGAACCACAAAAAATAATATTTAACCACATCTAAAAAATAAAAAATACAATAAAACAACCCAATGTCGAAACAAATTTGAAATTCAAATTTCAAAACTAGAAAATGGAATCCACCAAAGAAAAGTTATCAATCCATATCAATCGAGGAATGAAGATACTACATCACATCCTAAAACATATAACCTATTTTAACACGCTATCATGTATTTATTAAGAAATTAGAAAACCATTAGATAGATTATGAAAATAGGCCCACCTAATCATATTAACTTTGAACAAGAATGAAAAAAACTAATGACGATATGAAACAAACAAATTAATTGAGAAAAAGACCAACCATGTAAGGAAACAAATCACCAAGAAGCACTCATACACTTTAGGGACTAACGTGTGATGAAGATGAATTTTTATTATCAAACCGTATCTATCTATGAAAAAATTGAACAAAGAACCATAATACCAGTATAAGAATTCTTGGGGAATTATTTAAGCACCATCATGAACACCTAGAAGAGAAACTCTAACAAGATACTAAAATATGGAACATAACATAAGAAGGGCATTCCTCTTGGAACACTATTTAAGACTAGAATATAAAATCCCAAAAACACCTTGAAAACCTTGACACAAGACTAATATAGTATATGAGTTAAGAAACATGAATCATGAGAAAATATTAAAGAAGACTTGGGCCTCTACAATGTTCCAAAATCATTTCAAGGGCCACCAACCCCTTTGTTGGGAACCTTTATTTTTAAAAATGAAAAAAACTAAATTTTTTCCTCATTAGATGATGAAACACTAAAAAAACTATAATACCATACAAAGTGGAATCCAAAGTTCTCAGACCTACACTATAGATACAATTACCACCATAATCAACTGGAATAAATAGAATACAATTTAAATAAAACCTACATCCATCACTTTTGTGAATATATATGAAAAATAGCCCCATGAGAATAAAAATAATATCCAACACAAACCATTACTGAATTAAAATTCAAGTCACTAATCCTAGAACATAATCAAAATCTAAACTAAAACATCATAAAATCACTAAGAAAACAACCTCAATAGACCAAAACAAGGTTTATTTTGATAGATCATATATCATGATCATGGGTAAGAATTAACTAAGGAAATGATATGGATCCAAAATTTCTAGAAAAAACCAAAAAAATTTATGTCAGACTAGAATCAAATAAATAACTTGAACATCCACTCCATCATCATGATTTCAAACTACCAAAATCTCTATCAAATTAGACAAAATATCATGTTTAGTGTGATGTGTCACATTGAAATAGTATAAAAAAGATGAATTAGAACCTCATATAAGAATAATCAACCCCAAATCATAGTGAAACATCCAAACCCCACCCTCAATCACAAGAACCATCACAAAAGAGGGAAAACACAATAAAGGGATAAAAATAAAAGGGAGAAAAGGAGTGGAGAAGTTGGAAGAGGGGACAATATATTCACTATTAGAATATTCAATGTAGTTAATAATTGTGTTTAAATTATTTATGTAGTACTAGGATTATATTTTGGAAGGTATGAGTATGCTTTTTGAGAATATACTTTATGATGAGCTTGTTTCTAGTAATTTACAGATAATAATTAGTTACCTTATAATTACCATTAATTTTTGTGTCAAACTTATAGAAAACCATTCATTACATAAATTAAACAATTATATAATATAACAACTTTATTAATATATTGATACAAATCCATAATGAAGATGTTGTTGTTGGTATATCATTATTTATGTAAGTGGTTAAACTATCACAAACAATAAGATTATATACTAATGAATGAGTAAGAGTATATAGTTATATAATGGTAATATTATTTTCATAGAATCATAATTATGTTAATATAACATTATTACATCTGATAATTATATTTATTGATATTTCAGATGATAAGGTAATTCAAAATTATGGTTAAGAACAAGATACATTAATGAATTCACTTCTTCTTAGAACATGTTACTTCATAATATCGGATTTATCCCTCCTCATCGGGACTCGAGGATTCAAAACATTCACTAATGATTTAGGAGTAATAATTTTTGTTAATATTAATAAGGGAACTAAAGAAAAAATGTTGTTTGGTAGTGGTAGCATATGGGTCCTTTTATATGTGAGTTTTAAATGTAATTTTCAAAAATAATCATTCCCTGAGAAATAAGTTTTGTAATATTATGTGGAATATAGATATAACATGAAAACATAATGTATATAGTTCATGAATTACTTCTTACATAAAAGTTAGCGATATGTTTAGTGATATTTTCAAATATTACCTGACAATTTTTACATTTTACCTTATTTTACATTTATAGTGGTAATATTATTTTTATGAAATAACCAAATGTTTTCCTAAAAATTGAATTTTAAACTCATACATATTTTGAAAATGATGAATAACAATTCTATGGGCTAAAAATACCTCAAGGTATCATTACTGTGTTTTTGGATTGATTGTGTTTGTTGAAAAAGAGGGTTTCCAAGGAATGTTATAGAGTTAAAAATATATTTTTGACAGTTTATATTGAAAAATATTCATAAAAATGTAAAGGATTCCTTAGAACCAGTACAAAAAATTGAGTACACAAGGTAACATTGTTTCCTAGTGTTTTCCAAATTTTTGGGGTCCAAAATTTGGAATTTAGCACAAGCACCACGAAAGATTATTTTACTTTAAGGATTTGTAAAAATATAGAAAAGTCACAAGTTTGATGAAGATTGGGTTTCACGAAGGGTGTTTCATGAAGGTATGGATCTTCGAGAATGAGCACCGTGAATCACAAATGGTTTGATAACAATCTATGTGACTATAAGAAGCTTCATGAATAATAAATTACCATGGTTATTTGCAAAGATAGGATCATTTCAAATGAAATAGGAGAGAATCGTGAAATGGTGATGATATGGATGAAAGCTTCTGGAATCAGTGGAAACACTTATAAATAGTTCTATACTCCCTTAAAAAAATAGTGTGACTTAACGAAGATTCTAAGGCTCTGGATTTGTGAAGGTGGTTCGTGAAGGTAGTTCTTACAAAAAATTTTGTGAAGAAAGGTGGTTCACAAACACAATAAACGCCGACTGAAAATTGTGACCATTGCGAAAGTATTGAATTTCATGAAGGATATAAAACCTGATCAAAAGTTATGAGCTTCGTAAAGGCTATTTGAGCTTTGTGAAATAAGTGAGCTTTGTGAAATGTGGTTTCTTTATAAAGGCTATTTGAGATTCACTAAAGATATGTTCTTCGAAAATTTAGTGAACATTATGAATGTTTTGAAAAGGGATTTCCTAGTAAACCTAGGGTAAAGTGATATTCATCAACTGGATAAAAGTGGGACTTCAAAAGAGCATCCATCTACAACTGAATATGTATTCATTATATTTAATGAAGGTACCTACATTCCCATAAACTAAGTGTGGATCCTTTCTAGATTAGTAAGAAAATGAAGAGGAAGAAGGTGATCCTTTCCATCAGTAGTTATCCATCGAAAGAGAGTTAGGGAGTGACCCTTGGGAAGTAGTGAGCCATCTTAAACTTTTTAAACTCAGTGATCCTAATCATATAAGTGATTTAGATTGAACCTTGTATATTGACAGTGAGCCTTAGTGAATTTGGTACATTGAAACATCATCATTGTATTCTCCTTGGACATATCCTAGTGAGGGTGAACTAAGTAAAATTGTTTTGTCTTGTGCATGATTTCATTTATGTTCATAAATTTCTATAGGAGAAGGAAATAAGTGTGTTTTGTTTAGAGATGAAACAAGACCTAAAGGGGTAGTTGTTTTAATATAGCATTCCCTAATTCACTCACCTCTTAGGGTATTTAACCTAGTTTGGATAACAATTAGTATCATAGATAAAGTTTTAAATTCAATGGTTCTCTCTCAGTAGAAGAAATGGAGGTTGTAAATCACAAAGGTATTCTGATATTCAATGGAAATAATTTTTAATTATTGAAGAATCTGATGTAGAACTATTTTTGATCATTGGGAATGAATCTTTTTACAGCAGTGATGCATGTAATTTCATCCAATATTGATAGTGGTGCTTTATTAGAAGCTGATCAAAGGGAATTAGATTTAGACACCAAAGGAATCAATTATTTTGGATGACCCCTATGCAATGAAATATATAATAAGGTGATTTCATGTAATTCATCACATGAAATGTAGGAAAAGTTTTGAAATATTTATGAGGGCGACTCAAAAGTAAGATAAGAAAATATGTAGGTTCTATTGAACAAGTATGATAATCACATAATTCACCCTAATGTGTCTGTTGATGCATTATATTTTGTTGTGGAAGAAATGCGTGGTCTCGGAGAAATTATTTAAGATATAAATATTACTAAACATATATTTAGAATAATTCCACATTGGTTAAATCTAAAAGTTTCTATATTGGAAGATAAAGATCCAAAAGATCTGACATTAGATATCTTGCATAGTAATCTTGTTACATAGAAGATGAGAAATGAACATAATGTGTCTGTGTAAAAAAAGAAAGTCCAAATAAGTAGAATTTAAGTCCATGAATAAGCTCACCATTGAAGATAGTTAGGAAGAAGAAGAGACATATGGGGTGATGCCATACTTTTTCTCAAATCTTTAAAGAAGAAAAGGAAATTTCAAATGGAAACTCTCTTTTTCTCGATTTTGATGTAGAAATTTGGAAATATTTCAACAAGGTTCTCTAATAAGTTTCAATAAGATGAAGAGGATGAAGTTAAAATTCCCATGAAGAAGTTTTTAGCCTACGTGAAAGGCAATAAAAATTTTAAGAAAAATTTCTTCTAGAAAAAGAGTCTTCTTTCAAAATAGGATGACAATTCAGAAGAATCTAGGGTAGAAGATTCGGAGGACTATAAGGACCATGAAGAAAATCCTATGGTGGTATTTTTCAGAAATTCACAAAAAAGGGAAGAAAGAAAAAATGATGAATGAGAAGTCAAAGAAAGAGTTGGCCATTGGTTCAAAATATAAGTCTCTCTTAATGAAATAGATGTTTGGGGAGAAAAAAAAGAAATATCGAAATGTGGTTCATGATGCCAAGCTTGAAAATTTGTAGTATTTAATACCAAAGATATTATAAAATTATATTGAGTATAAACTCAAAATAAAAGAACAAAAAAGAGAAATCAATATTTTGACTAATATTATAAAAAATCAAATCAAGCACATCAAAGAACTTAAAGAGGAATTCTCCAGCCTAAGATGAAGTGTTAAGGATTAAGAAAAAATCTTGACTCTCAATATGAAATCAGGAAATCAAATCATTTAGTAAAAATAAAATATTAAAGTGGATTATAGAGGTCTAGTAGAACAAAAGTAATAGTAAAATCCAAATGATAAGGCTGGTATGAGGCTTGATAAAAAATTGAAAACATTAATGGTTGAATTCAGACCACAAACACCTGCTCCAATATTGAATATTTATTTGGGTATGAATCAGGACTGGAAGATTCAGATAACCCTAGGGATAACCAACAGTGCAATATTTACACATAATAATGTACCCTACATGAGATCATATTGTTTTGGAAAGACAAGACACTCAAAAAAAATTTTGTTCCATAGCCAAGAGGTACCAAAGGGAATAGGACCAACAGAGGCAACCATACTAAACTCAATATTCCAAAACTTCATTTGATGGTAATTTTTTCAAGTGTGGAGGATTCAGGCTCATGTAAAGATAATGATCATTGATAATGTAGATGAATGTGATGAAACAGAATGAATGTAGTCATAATAAGTAATTAAATTTATCATCAAATGAGATGAAAATGAAAAATTAGTTTGTAGCGTTTCAAGATAAATCTGGTCCATCATACTTTGAGGAAGATCATTATTATCAATCCATACCAAGTATGAAGTCAAAAACAAGGATAAAAAATAAGAGATATGAACAAGAAGTGGTTGAAAAGATTTATTTTAAATCATCAGATCACACTACAATATGGATCATTGATAGTTGATACACCTCTCATATGATAGGAAATACAGAACTAATGATAGGAATTAGATATGATAAGGAAGTTATTGTTATATTTTCTAATAATGAAGGCCTAAAAATTAATGGCTCAGGAAAAGAAAATTTTTGGGGAAAAGACATGATACATGAAGATGTATTAGTTATTGAAGGCATGAGTCACAACTTTATAAGTGTAAGTAAATTGTGTTTCTCAAGACATTCCATAATATTTTCAAAGAAATTATATATCATTTCTACAAAATAAGGTGTAGTTTTTTTTAGGGAAATCATATAGAGGGAAATCTCTACCTTGCAAGCAGAGAAGAAGAAATGTTCTTTTTAACCAAGGAAGAGGAAAACAAGTTATGGAATAAAAGTCTCTGCCATTTTTTCCAAACATCATTTGAAGATCTGGTGAAATGTGATGCTACTTGAGACCTCCCTAGGTTATCAGGTGATCTTACCCATATGTGTGATGCTTGTCAATAAGGTAAGATCATTCGAAACACATAAAAGAAAAAAGAGAAAAGGTTAAACAAAGTGCTTGAGTTGGTTCATATTGATATATGTGGACCTATTTCACAAAGATATATTGATGGGAGAAGATATTATGTTCTCTTTATTAATGATTTTAGCATAATGACATGGGTTTCAATCATCACCCACAAATATAAGGTGTTCAGTAGCATACCAACTTATTGAATGGAAGTTGTAAAGATGATGGGTCAAAGAATTCAGAAGATCTGAATAGATAATGGAACAGAGTTAAAAAATATCCAAGTGGAGGATTATCTTGATAAACATGTGAAAAAGAACCAAATTTTAGTAGTAATAATTCCATTGGAAAATGGAGTAGTTGAGAGAAGAAATCTAATTATCAAAAAAATGGCTAGAACAATTCTCATTGAGAAAGATCTTCTAGAGAAGTTTTGGAAATAAGTAGTGATAACATCAGTATACACATCAAATAGAGCATTATTATGTCCAAAAGAAAAGAAGACTCCATATGAGGTATAGTATGTGAAGAAACCAATGTTAAAGTTATTTCAAGACTTTAGATGTAAGTGTTTTATTATCAATAAGGTGAAACACAGGAAGTTTGAATCCTATGGAGATTAAGGGATATTTCATGGCTAATCAAAGAAAAGAAAATCATATAAATTCTTTAATAAGTGGATGAGAAAGGTAGTTGAAATAAATGATGCAACTATAATAGAGAATGATTAAAATCTTTAGAAAATACATGATCAATATCAGGAGAATAGTGATGAAGAGATAATAATACTAGGGGATGTTCTGGTTCTATATCTCAATTCAGAAGAAGATTCATATAATGAAAAGGATGAGAAAAAACCAGTATCTACACAAATATCGAAGAGAAGAGATGAAATTGATATACAAAACAAAATCGGTGATCAGATAATTCCAGTGTAGACAATACATATGAAGACTCTACAACAAGAATCATTATTATCATAGGAAGAGCCTAAATGTTTTGAGTAAGTAGCTAGAGATGAAAATTGAGTCCAGGATATGGATTCAAAGCTTGACCAAATTGAGAAGAATCAGACATGAGAGATTGTTTTGAGGCCAACAGATAAGAATGTCATCGGGACTAAATGGATCTTTCTCAATAAGATGAATGAATATGGGGTAGATATTTGAAACAAAGCATGACTAGTGTGAAAAGGGTACTCCCAGATAGAGGGTATCGATATTGATGAAACATTTTCAACTATTTTAAGGCTAGATACAATCATATTATGTTTGGCCCAAATAGTGTAAAGAAAGTTCAAAATTTTCCAGATGGATTTCAAGTCCACATTTCTTAATAGGGTTCTGGAAGAAGAAGTTTATATTAAGAATATAGATGGATATATCATTCATGAAGATGAGAAACAAGATTTTCAGATAAATAATGTGCTATATGGGTTAAACCAAGCACAATGAGCATGGTATTTAAGTTTAGATCAGTTTTTAAAGAAGCTCAGTTTTCAGCATGGTGGATTTGATTACAATATCCATGTAAACAATAAAAATAATCAAAAGATGATGGTACTAGTTTATGTAGATGATATAATATTTGGGGGATCAAATGAAGCACAATACACTCAGTTCATAGAATTCATGAAATTTGAAGTCGAAATGTCAATGATTAGTGAACTGACGTTTTCCCTTGGTTTACAGGTGACACAAGGAAAGAATGGAACATTAATTTATCAATATAAATATTACAAAGAGATTTTTAGAAGATTTGGAATGGATAATTCCAAGTAGATTACGACTTCAATGTCTACCCAGATGATACTATCATAGGATGATAAAGACAATGTAGTTAATGTAACATAATACAGGTAAATTATTGGTAGTCTATTATAATTGATAGTGAAAATACATGATATTGTATTTTCCAATTTCTAATCAGAATGGAATAAAAGAAATCACAATAAAATACACTTTATTTCAGTGAAAATAATTCTTCAATATATCAATGGTATGATGGATTTTGGTTTTCTATACAATAAAAAATATCAGTATGAGTTATTGGGCTATATAGATGTAGATTGGGCTGGATCAGCTAATGATATAAAATTAACGTTAGGTGGTGAATTTTATCTTATAGTATTGTGTATTTCTTAGATTAGAAAGAAACAAGATTAAATTTCATTTAGTACTATATAAGATGACTATATTACGACTACTCAAGCATGCTCACAATCATTGTGGATGAAGCAACAGCTTGATGATATTGGAGTTGAAGTAAAGTCTCTGATCATAATCCATTCTGATAATTCAAGTCCTATAAATATTATAAAAAATAAAATCCATCAATCTAGGACAAAGAACATTGAAATCAAATATCATTTCATCAAGGAGAAGGTGGAGAAAGGTATTTGAAGTTGGAGTATGTGTCTACAAAACTATATGTTGTAGACATTTTGACAAAGGACTTACCCAAAGAAGTATTTGAACGACATTGACTATATATGGGAGTTCATTCAACTCCCCATACTTCAAAAAGTGTGAATGTGGGACCCCCTCTCCCTGAAGTATGGTGCATTTTTCCCAAATATTACGATCTGTGTTCTTTACCCTATTGCAGACAATGATGAGGTGACCTTCGGGTTTGCTGAGAAAGGGTGAGAAATTATGGCTTTTAAAGGGGAGAAAATTTCTTAATCATAGGAGGAGAATATTATAGGGGGAGTTTAATCATTTTTAAGGTTGAATGTTTTTGAAAAACCATCCAATGCTTCTGTGACATGATGATAATTAGATTTTATGAGGAAACAGTTCATAGCTATCAGAGATTAGCTTGGACATCTTTAAAAATTCAAAAGCATGAGAACCTAAGTAGTGAAGTAGGGGGAGTTTGAAATATGATGATTCTAAATGTCATTTATAAAATGATATATATCATGAAAAGTTTATTTTGTGATGAAATTAGTTGATTGGTTTTGGAATAAAGTGATTCATTAATGAACTTTACAGACTACTCTTGTTTCTTACGCTAAGCATGACTCATGTGGGTGTAGAGTGTGTGTTGATTAAATCTTTTATTGCTATCTAAATCGCATGAGGTGAATGTTTTTATAAGATTCAATGAAGTATCAAACTGTGAATAGTTTTCAACAAATCCAAAGGGAGAGATTTTTGGGTAAAAATCCATCATGGTATCATTGCAATGTTTTTCAGATTGATTGTGTTTGTTGATAAATCATGTTTCTAAGGTCTGTTATAAATTTTCAAAGATATTTTAGAAAATTTATATTGAAAAATATCCATGATAAAGTAATATATATCTTATAAGTGGTACAAAAAATTGAGTACACAGGGTAACACCATTTCCTAGTGTTTTCCAAATTTTTGGGGTTAAAATTTTGGAAGTTGTATCGAGCATCATGAAAGATAGATTTCTTTGAAGGCCTTGTAAAAATATAGAAAATACATGAGTTTCACAAAGACCGAGTTTCGTGAAGGGAATTTTTTGAAGGTGTGGATCATCTTGAATGAACATCATGAATCATAAATGGTTTGATGGTAATCTCTGTGACTATGAGAAGCTTTGTGAATATGATATTCCCATGGTGCTTCATGAAGGAATGGAGCATCACAAATGAAATGGTAGAGTATTTAAAAATGGTGATGATGTGTATGGAAGCTTATATAATTAATGTAAGTGCCTATAAATAGGCCTCTACCCCTTTAGAAAAGTAGTGAGACTTAAAGAAGATTATAAGGCTCCAGATTTGCGAATGTGGTTCATGAAAGTAATTCTTGTGAAAATGTTTGTGAAGAAAGGTGGGTTGATAATGCTATAAATAATGACTGAAAATTGTGATCATTGTGAAATTATTGAAGTTTATGAAGGCTATAAAATCCTACCTAAAGTTGTGAGATTCATGAAGGCTAGTACAATTTTGTGAAAGAAGTGATCTTCAAGAAAGTCGTTTTCTTCACAAATTCTATTTAAGCCTCATGAAAGAGGTGTGCTCTGTGAAGGCCGTGAGCATCGTGAAAGTATTAAAAATGTATTTCCCAATAAACCTATGGTAAAGTGATATCAATCAAATGGATGAAATTGATACTTCAAAAGAGAATCTATCTATAACTGAGGATGTATTCATTATGTTTAATGAAGGGACCTACATGTCCATAAACTAAGTGTGAATCTTTTCCAGAGCAGTAAGATAAGGAAGATGAAGAACATGATCCTTTCCACCAATAGTGATCCATCGAAAGAAAGTTAGGGAGTGACCCTTGGAAAGTAGCGAGTTGTCTCTAAACTTTATAAAGGTAGTGAGTTTGGTCATAAAAGTGATCTATCCCGAAACATGTATTTTGATAGTGAGCCTTAGTGGATTTGGTACATCATCACATCGCTATTGTATTCTACTTGGATGTATCCCAATGAGGGTGAACAAAGTAAAATCATTGTGTCTCGTGCATGATTTCATTTCTATTCATACATTGCTATGGGAGAAGGAGAGAAGAGTGTTTTGTTTAATGATGAAATAAGATCCAAAGGGGAGGTTGTTTTAATCTGTAATACCATGATTCACCCCCCTCTCAAGGTATTTACCTAGTTGGGCTAAAAAATTTGGACATAATTTAATCTAATTCAATTTTTAAAAATGAGAAAATTAACTTTTAAATGGAATCATAATATAGATAGAAAAAATTGTTCCTATATAAAAATATATTTTTTAAATTATATGTGTTCTTAATATTATTTCATTGTCACGACCCATCCCCTGGGGCCCATATTGTGACTACCCCAAGCCCGCCTTCTATAGGCCAGGGGCTGGAGACTAGCACCAAAGGCATAACTCCCTAAAAACTGGGAAGGCATTGCCTTTATAAAACGTAAACACACACAACCAGAGAACAAGCGGAAGCAAACACTAAGTAAAGTAGTATAACAGGTGTGATGAAAGTACAAAGGGGCCGGAAATACAAGCCCAATAGAAAGGCACAACTACAGCTGAAATTAAAGTACAGATGAAAAGACAACAGCTGAATGGTGAAGCAGCTCTTGGATCGTCCTCCGGATTCCTACCTGTAGGGTAGGTACCGATGTCCTACTCAGCACTCCACATCTATCAGTCCACTTCATGTGCCATCACACCATGTGTGCACCTCCGGGTACTGTCCAGTCCTCGCACACTCTGCCTCAGTCAGCGTTGTCCATCATCTGAATCCAACACAACAAGGTGCAAGCATTGCCCGTGCAGGGGTGAGTATAACGATACTCAGTAGGGACCCCAAGACCCTCAAGGTCTCACTAAATCCAACAAGGATAAACCACAAAGAAATATCTCAAAAGATAACCTTTACTTAGGTATATGACCATACATATACCTAAGTTATCAAGTAACCCATCTCAATCATGAGGAAAACAAAAAGGTCATTGACTCAGCTCAAACCAGGATTTTCATTATCGAAACAACAACTGCTGGAGAACTCCTCCTTTGTCGAGTACAGTGGACCTGTCACGACTCCGAGGCGCTACTCACTAACCTTAGACTGCTGAAGTACTCCTCCTGTCGAGTGCCGCGGGTCTGCTTCCAAATACCGGGCGCTGCATCCGCTGTGGGTCTGCCGCCAAATACCAGGCGCTCCACCTAATAGCCTACAGAGGTACTCCTCCTGTCGAGTACCGTGTGTCTTCTACCAACTACCAGGCACTCCGTTCTCTATGGTTCTGCCGCCAAATATAGGGTGCTCCGTCCACTGGGCTAATCGAATCACTCCGAGTCGAATCGGTCAAGTAGTCGTCAGGTCTACAACTACTAGGTCTCCGCACTCCGTACGCTCGTCTCCAGAAGGGTCCACTCCACGAGCTACTGGTCGTTACTTCAAAGTTTCATGAAGTCTCACGTAAAAGTAACACAAAGGACCTCCTCGTCATAGGGGTCTCAACACAACAGATGGCGCGTCAATCAGACGCCCGATCTGTGAGTTATTAGCTTTTCCGTTTGAGGGGTCCGGTTGGTTTTTAATCTAAAACCAACCCGGACATACTCAAATATCATCCGAATCCCACTTAGAGTATTAAAAAAGAACTGTCTTATCAAGAGGAATCCAACTTAGTTGACGACGCGTCAATCGGACGTCCGGTCCTTAAGTTATAAGCGTTTCCGCTCCGAGGGCCCGATTGGTTTCGGGTTCGAACCAATCCGGCCGTAACCAAACTTCGTTGAAACCTTGACTGTAATATACCTAAATTAATGTCTCGATCCAATTAATTCTACGCAACTGATGGTGCATCGATCGGAGGTCCGTAGCTCAAGATATGTCCTTTTAACCGAAAACGGTCTGAAAGGGGGGTCTGGGCCCGGTCCGACCTGGCCCAACCCACCCTTGGTCGGCCCGAACCGTGTCGACCCAACCCAGGTCAGGGTCCATACCGAGAGGGAGGGGCCCGGCCTGGATGGGCACGGCCCGGTTCGCGGTAGGCCATGGCTCGACCAGCCTGGCTGAGCAGTTACGCGGAGCAGGGGGGCCCACTAATTTGGAACTGGCGGCGCTCGCTGGCACCGCCCCTGGTCGTCCCGGATCCCATGCGGCCGTGGGATCCACCGCTTCACCGTCGCGGATATTTTCATGATGTATCTTCTTCGGCGGCGCGCTGGGGCACCACCCCCTCCAGGCGGCCGACCGGTGCCTGCCGCCTCCTCCGGTTTCCGGCGCTGCCACGCCGGCGACCCGCACCGCCACGAGGTTCCGCGGGCCGTCGGAGCTACTTCGGTGGTTAGTTTTAGCTTCCGTCTGTGCCAGCGGTCATCTCGGGTCCCAAAATTTACTGTGAAGGCTTCAAATCACCGTTGCGGTCCCGTTTCTTCATCGCCCGTCAATCCGCGCAAAAATGAACAATCAACGAAGGGTTCAGACTTGTTCGTTAGCCTGTGCCCTCCGCATTAGAGGCTTTAACCATAGTTTATCATAAAAGAACACCCATGATCGAGGGAATAATCACACATATGAAAATATATAAATTCCCCTACCTAGATAATTGATCTCGTACGTCAGGCATCGTGGAAGACGACATCGCGGGGTGAGGATTAGTAGACGACATCAGAGTGCATCCGAGGAGGAAGCGACGTCTCCTCACTTGTCACAGAGAAGAGGAAGGAAGGTGCGTCGTCGTTCTTCGTGGAACCGAAGTTCTTCATCGGAGAAGAAAACTATTCTATCAATATCTCTCTCCCTTCACACAATGAAAGCTCCCCCAAAATAAAATATTAAGCTATCCTATTATTTTATTAATAAAATCCATTTAAAATTCAAACATCCAAACACTTAATGAATTAAATGAAGATGTTCCATTCATTAATTAAGGTATGTTGTCAAGAGTTTAAGAGGAGGAGAGGGAGAGGAAAGGTCCTCATAAATAAGGTGGGTTTCCAATTTAATGAAGGGGGTTTAAGAAGTTTAGGGGGGAAATGAAATGTTGGGGCTCTTGTGGGCCCCACCTCTCAAACATCCACACTTGGGTAGTTTGGTGGCCATGGGTCCCACCCTTAACTCCCCTTTGTAGGATATAACTACCTCAGATATAAATAAAATTGTACACACCAATTTTATTTATTTAATTCTAGATTCCCAAAAATTAACTTTCGACCCGCATAAAATGCAACTACGGTGAAGGTCCCCTTAAGCAAATATCGGCGCTGCGAATTCATCGGTGTCCTCAGATTTCAATTCTGAGTGCCAGTTCAAAAGATAGAAAAACCCGCTCATTCTTTTACTGAATGTACCCGAGCTAAACTTCGGAAATTGATTCCTGGCACACCGGGCCTCAGAATCAAGTGCTGTCAGAAGCCACAGACTCGTAAAATTCTAAAGTATTTAAGAAAAAAATTTCCTTGAAATTTCCAAGGCTTTTCAATAAATTACTAATTAAACGAGTGTTAGTATTTTTTTAAAATATTAATTTTTTTATTTCTATAAAATTATATATTAAAAGTTATCAATTTAATTTATTCAGATAATAATACACAACACTTATAAAAAAACTCATTGAAATATATATGTTTTAAAAAAAAATTATATTAAATACATATTATTAAAATAAATTAAATATCTTATAACCATCCAATTGTATCAATCCATTAGTATTAGGATCTTTAATTTAATTTTTAAAACAAATTAAATAATTCTTTAAATATTAATAACAATATATAATGAATAAAAGTACATATTTTTGATTTATTATATGATAATTATATGTGATTTATATTTATTTGATTTATATATGTGTGAATTATATATGAATTATATCATTTTTTAATTGTTACTAACAATTACACAACTTAAATATACCTATTATATACATTTTTATCCAGTGAACATATATCTTATGAAAATATATCCAAATATTATATATCAAACGACCATATAATAACCAACCATATTATATTTCAATATACATTCATACAAAATACTCTAAAATCATTCATCTAATTCTATTATTTATTTGTCAATATGTTTAAAATATTTATAATATTTTTTGAACTTTCTAAATTTATCATTGTTAGTATGATATTCCCGAAAGATCAAGATAATGAGAATATAAACCTTATAGTATTTTTTATTTATCTATGGTTTTGATTACATTAGTAGTTTTTCTAACTATTTTCAATTTAGTCATCATTTAATGTATTTCATTTTTCATTTTAATATTTTACCATAATGAAATAGTTAATTGTGAATTTTAGTTTTCTATTTCATGTATCATAAGATAATAAACAAATACAATTTATTTCAAGGGTTATACATATTAAAATTTCATGATGTTACATTCTAACCTCCATAAAATAAATTTTACCAAGTAAATTATAATACATAGATGAAAATATCTAAGTGTAATTTTTCATCATTACATCTTCTAGATACCACAACACTTCCCTAAAATTATGATTCATATAGAGTATTTTAACCATGTGAGTAGTCTTATTCTGTAGTACTTTATCTCTATAATCCAATATTTCTACCAGTTTCCCCTCATAATATATCTCATGTTCCGGTTTAATTACATTATAATTTAGTACCTATGATGAAAGAGGCATGTATTTACTAATATGTTATACATTAAACACATCATGTACTTATGAGAGGTTTAGTGGATGTGAAAATTAATATGTTACCATACCTATATGATCAAATGTCTTAAAGGTGATAATGTATCTATGGATCAAATTACAATTCTTATCAACTATAATAACCCCTTTCAAGGGTGATGTTGGAAGGAATACCTTATCCATGACTTCAAAATTTTAATCTCATTGAATATTATTCTCAAAACTCTTTCATTGACTTTGTGAAGTTTTAATGTGTCACTAAATGGTTTTAATCAACTACACTAATTCTTAAGAACGATCTAGTCCTACAAGCATATTATATATGATATCATCTCATCATGTTTGAGTGATTCAACTTTTCCCATATATATCCACATATAGTTTAATTTTAATTCCATAAAGGAAAATATTTTTATATGAGAATTATTATAGGGGAAGGTGTTGATCCAAATCCATTTTAAAATCCACAAGTAATATCTCAATATATCACACGAGGTTTCAATTTTCCTTTCAAATTAACCATCGATTTGAAAATTTAAATTATTATTGAAACACATCTCTATATCAAATTATTGTTAGAGAAATATTTGAAACATCAAGGTAATCCTCAAATTATGAGTGGATACAATTTAGGGTTGTACTCCATAGATACTTTTCAGTTACTTTATATATATCATTGAAATTTAATCAAGTGGAAAATAATCTTGAATAGTAATAAAATTTGATTTATTTTAAATGTATTTAACTATGAAAAAAATAAATGTATATATTTTAGAAATCTTGTGAAGACCAATTATGAAATTCTTAGTAATGTTATCCATTTTCCATATAGGCATGGGTAACAGTTGCATTATCTCCTTATACATTTATCATTCTGAAATAACATAATGGAATACCAAGAATTGAAATATATAATATTCAATCTCTTAATTAATGTTATCCCACTAAAAATAAACATTTATATCTCTATAAATCTTTGTGATTCCAAGATTAATAAATAATGATGTGACATGTGAATCTTAAAAAATATCAAAATTTAATTTTGGTATTGAAGGGACACATACTCAATTCTAATATCATATAATTCCATAATAGTCAAAGATGAACTATGTTATATTTCTTACCTTCTTCAATATCATTATATCCTACTAATACACATCATTGATCTTTATAAGGATTGATGGTTGATCAATCATTTAGGAATGATTTTACTTCCCCCCTTCACATATTATTTTGGGTCTATCCTTTTCAAAACCATGAGTATTGGGTTTCATTCAATCTTCACCATGTATAAGGTATAATGATTATTCATACTCAAAGAATTATCTACCATGTGATCCTCCCAAGGGTGTTAGTGTATTGATCCATCATATTTTTTTATGAACTCCACCTATATCCTTTAGTTCATGTTAAACTCCCTATATGTGAATATATAATTTGATCTATTTTGATAAGTATATATATCAAACTCATCACCACAAATATAATTATTTTATATATTGAATAAAAATATAACCATTTCTAGCTCCAGATCATTTTTCGAGTATTTTTTCTCATGGACCTTAAATTGAAACGATTCATAAGCCACCAATATGTAATTTTTCATGAGGAAAAATCATGTTACATTTTTTATATATCACTATATATCACAAACACATATCTAATATAGAGTATTGGGAGTATAGTTATAGTGAAAAACATCCTCTGAAGGTCTCTTATATTTTATTTAAATCCATTTATCCAAAGGAACATCAATCCCTTATGAGTTAACATGGTTAGTGGATCTGATAGTCATGTGAAACTTATCACAAAGCATCGATAGTATCCATGAAATCCTAGAAAACTATGGATATAAATTACAATAGATTCACTAGTCTATTATTTAATCACCTATATCTTTGAAGGATCCACAAATATACCCTCACTTTGGATTACATGATCAAAGAATTATACTTTTTTATCCAGAATTCACACGTTTTAAATTTTTCATATACTCTCTCCTTTCATAAGGTCTTCAACACAATCATAAAATTATCATCATGTTATTACTTTATTTTATAATATATGATAATATCATCTTTAAATACCACCAAAAACTGATTAAGGAAATATCTAATTAATCTATTCATCAGATCTATAATGATAATTGGTGAATTTATTACTCTAAAATTCCTATCGATGAATACATAGTGTTCATATCATGTACATATGGTCATCTTGGATGTAATCTATCTTTTCACCCTTAATTAATGAATCTAGATTGATGAAGTATCTTTGAGTTATATAGATCCCCACATATTTGATCTAACCAGTCATCAGTATGGGGTATATGATACTTTCTATAGATCATGATATTGTAATGTTCATGATAATCAATTGAGAGACACATTGACCCATCTCTCTAATTAAAAAAGAAGAATGGTTCACCACATGGTGAAGGAAATGGGGTTTATAATAACCATATCCGTATTCTATTGGAGTTATTTATTCAATTCCTATAATTTAATCAGGTACATTCTATAAGTATTCATTAATATTTTCATATAAATATGTATAAGTTCAATTAAAATATCAACCTACTGATTTTGGGGAAATATTAGGAAACTCTCATAAAAATAAATCGACATATTAACTCACAATAAACATATCTTAAATATTGAGTTTATCCCCACCCATTAAGGATAAATACCCTTCATTTTTTAGTAATAAGACTCATATAATGGAGGTAATTTTCACATGGAGTTCACAGTTATCTATTTACTAATAAATGATCATGGGTTGATTTGGGATATGACCTATGATTTTCCTTATCCCAGAAATTGATATGGGTGCTATGTAGAGAGATCCAATCAATTATTTAAATCACATAAAATTCAAATAAAGGTAGACAAATATGATTTATAGGAATTTAATTCCCATAAACATCAATCGGGGAGTAGTTATAGAATTAGGGTGAAATCGTCATACCACTTAGAGTTTTTTCTAATAATTCAACATCTATTCATTAGGTATATAAATTAATAGTTTTTAAAACTTTTTAAAATATTAAATAAATCATAAAACTACATTCAAATAATATTTTTTTTAATAATGAGTGTATCTATCAGAACCCACATTTAAATACTTTATCTTCTTTCATTTATTAAAACCATATTTTTTTAAAGCGACTATTAAATAATAATATTCAAATTACAAAATCATATTAAAATAAATACCTATATCTTTTTAAATTATGACACCTTTATTTCAACCCTTAAAATATTATCTTCAACTTATGAAATAGATGGTTCATCTTATAAGAATATTGGTTCAATATAGTTTAATTTAAGTTTTATACTTTTATTCTTCATAACCCAAGCAACAAAATTGATTAAACCCTTATCTGATACCAATTGAGATGAACCAACCATAATATACAAACATATTTTATCATTTTTTATGAATATTCATTACACATCACAACAAATAACACCCTATAAAATATAGGTTTAGTGAATTCAATTATTAAATAAATAATCTACTTATTTTATAAACATTATTCAATATCTTCCAAAAATAAACATCACTCACGATAACCTTCTATGCATATCATACACAATTACCAACTTCATTACATGGGGAAAGGAATAAAAATAAAGGGAGATATCAAATTCTCAGTAAGGTGTGAACATAAGAGAAATTAATTTAATAGTGAGCATAAGATGATAATGTGGTTATAGGAACACATTAAAGGTATGTGAACATTACAAAATGAAATCATATATAATAAAACATGGATTAAAATGATGAATCATGATATATGTGTTATGAAATAAAATGAAAATTTAGGAATAGGAATGATATATAATTAGACCATTATCATAATCCATGAAAACATTATATAATAATTTAGAATCACATATAAATGTGTTAAAATAATTTGTCACATTATAAATCATTGAAATACATTTTGTATGTTGAGGATAACTACTTTTACTATCATCATAGAGTGGACAGAGTCCCTTTATGGATTGAGATCCCACATTATTCCCATAAACATCATGGATTAAGTATAATCAATTTAATATATTTCATCTCATGAGATACAAAGTATTACCTGACCTATTGGATGGATATATAATTCTTTTTCCACACACAACATAATAGAAAAACAAACATATATATGACATTCGAACTTGAAACAACGCATTTTTAAATCATAAAATAATTAACCCATGAGATTGAAATAGGTTTCATGTATATTTAAACAATGATGATTAATTTTCCAGAATTTAGTTAATATAAATAAATTACAAAAAATGATAAATTTAAGTTTTAACAAAAAAATTTGAAAATTTATTTTTAAAGAAGAAAAACCATTTAAAACATTGCATTTTAATAATATTATTTCTTATCAATTAAATATTAACTGAGTATTAAAATATTTGATTAAAATTTTTAAAAATATTTTTTTATAATAAAGCATAAAATTATATATAGATAGAAACAATTATTAGAAAATATCCCTTTTTAAAATTAAATTATTTTAATCACATACAATTAAAATTAATTATTTATCTTCAAAAAACTCAATTTTATCAATCCATTTTTATTAGAATATATAATTTAATTTTACAAAAAAATAAAAAAATTATTTTCCAAACAATATTAATAATAATAATATATAATGAATAAATATATAAATTTTTATATAATAGATCATTTTAATTAATTAGTTACAATATATTTCATTCCAAAATTATTTATTAAATATGATTTACATATTTTAATTTTTTTTAATAAAAATCGAAAAAATTAATGTACCTATTAGATATAAGTATGTCCAATGAAAATAAATCTAATGACCATATATCCAATATTCTTATGTCCAATAACCATAAAACCAAAATCAATATTATAATCATATATATAGTCTTATATACATCTATAAAATCATTCATCATATTATCTAATTTATTTATTAGTAGGGTTATCATATTTTGGACATGATGTATTATTTTTATAGAAATATTTAGTGATATGATCTTCTAGGAATGTTAATAATGTTTAAATTTCCTTTTCATTAAATTAGAAAGAGTGAAACTAGAATATAAGGTGATATTGGTTGTGAGGTTAGTGAGAACCAAATGTTAGTGGATGGTAGGTTGATCATAAGGGCTATATCAATGGATTTTGTGAAATTGGGATTGTTTATATAAAGGGTTATATAGAACATACCCTAAGATCATCAAAGTAGTATTTTTGATAAAGGATTAATCTTATTTTATTTATCATAGGGTATCATTTAAGATGATGAAATCAAAATTTTATTTATAATCACTTGAGTTCAATAAATAGATTCTTATGAAATTTCAAAGTTAGTATTACCTGTAGACTAGTTGGGCCCCACTATAATATAGGCATGGGACCACATTCACATGGAAGATCATGAACTGAATATAAATAGTAAGTTATATAAAATTAGTTATTTTGTGTTTTAATCCATACATCATCCAAGTATCAAAAGTATTACAGTGTTCTCTCATGGAAGTAGGAATTTATGTTTAAACCATGTAATATTTGTGTTTCTTTCATTCCTATTATACACCTTTCCTTATTTAGTGAGCTGTGAGTCGAATGGAGTGTGTGAGAGGTTTTGATGTAGTGTGGTGTGTAAGAAGAAAATGATTCCAATATTTGAATAATCTAATATTGGTGGTAGAATAACATTCATGGGGATTAACTTCCACTATATCTCATATCTTATGGTGAATTACTTCTGGGAATATAATTTTATAGTGGTGTATCTTCTTTGAAAAAATAGTATCAAATTTTTTCTTACTTTATTTTAGCATTATCAACATCAAAATCATGAAATCATCACACTATTTCCTTTGTGAAATTTTGTGGATATTGGGATTTTTCTATTAGTAGAACGTATGATGTCTAAAGAAGGTAAAGTTATTTTTTATAAGATCAAAATAACCGACTTTTGGATTTTGGAGGATAAAGATGAATGATTATCTCATCCAAAAGGACATGAAAAATACATTGGGTAGTGAAAAATTAGATGTTATGGAAACTTTTAAAAGGGAATGTTTAGACAGAAAATCATTTGGTTTGATGAGGATTCAACTTTCCTGAAACATGGCCTTTAATATCTAATAGAAGATAACTAAAGTAAAATATATGGTATCCCTAAAGGATATTTAAGATAAGAATAAGACAGTAAATAATGTGATCTTAATGTATCAGTTATTCATCATGAGGATATAATATATCAAACCAATGACAGACCATGTAAATGACTTCAACGTGATCTTGAGGAAGATCGAATTAGTTAAGGTATCTTTCATGGATAATGTCTCAAAAATTATTTTTTCATCATTACATATAGAATTATTATATACAATAGTAAATAATTTTATCAATTCAATAAGAAATATTGAAATGGAATTTTAATATATACAGAACATAATACTCAAATGAAGAACATCAAAAAATGGTGGTTCAATAACCTTTTGGAAATACTTTGAATACTAAAGGAATGGGGTGACCATCTCAAAGGATAAGTCAACATAAGAAATAACAAGATTCCTCTTGAGATGAATGGAGAGTAATTTTTCGTGACCTTGGTTCTATATTTATGTTTTTTGGGAATCATTGGAATCTTAAAAAGGATTGGGTAAGTCACAAAGAAGTCACTAGATGATTCTTGAGGTAAAATTTTATTGAGCACATTTGAGGAAAGTGAAAACTTGATTCTAAGTGTCAATGTTATATTAAAATCATGTGTTTTTTTATTCTAGTTAATTGTTCATCTTGACTAGAAAAAAGGGTTTCATGTCCATTTATGTATATATATGATTCAATAAGGTTCATTTAGAAGATTATGAAGCAATAAAAATATTTAAAAATTGTTATGTTAAAATCCAAATGAATAATGGTGGTTTAAAGAGACTCAAATAAGTTGTAAACATATATAGACTAAAGAAGTACCTAATTTATATTAGTTGGGTAGATGAGGTAGGTTTTGGTACAAGCTTTTATAATGGTGTTTGGGAAGTTTCTCATGGTTCCATAGTGGTGTAATGCATGGTATCATATGGGAAACTTTATCTTTTAAAAATATTAGGTTATGATATAATTTTCAAAATTATAACATTTAAATATTCAGAGTTCCAAAATTGTAAAATGAGACATATCACTAATAAAAATATGAAAGTTATAATATTAAAAGTAATGTTGAATCTTGTTCACAAGCATACCATATATTGTGAGAGCTATGTGATTAAGAAGTAGAACATAGTGTTATTCATCTTGACTGGTTGATTACCCAGGAGATAGAAATTTGAGATTGTTTACACTAATGTATGGAGACCCATCCCAATTCAATCCCATAGAGGCTCTATTTACCTTTTCACATTATTTATGATGATATAAGGATGTTTTTGGTTGAATTACTTAATCATAATTTTGATTTTTTTCAACACCTTTTTTAGTATAAATCCATCCCATTGAAGAAAATTGTTTAGAAATTAAAATTTTTATGATATGGAAATAATATTTAGTACAAAAATAAGAATATCCTGAATTTATTATGGAATAAAATTACTTTGATAGAAAAAAAATTCTCATTACCTCACAATAAAGTGATGTAGTGGGAAGAGATAATGGGATTTTAAAAAAGAAATATAGAAGCATGTTTTTATAATTAGGGATTCCCAAGGTAATTTTTGTTAAGGTAGTTAATATAATATCTCATTTCATAAACATAATTCCTTCATTGATAGTTGATAAATATCTTCTAAAATAACTATGGAATTATAAACTATTAGAAGTTAGCCACCATAATGATTTTGGTAGTCTTTCCTATGCCCATATTGATTCAATGGATTGGGAAAATATGATGGAGAAGTCATAAGATTGTTTCATTATAGATTATATCAATGGATACTTTGGTTTTCAGATATGGGATGATGATCAATGTAATATCATTAGTGATCAATATTATCTATTCAATAAGAAGATCATATGGAAGTACCACAACTTGGATACACCAGAAGTCAAAGGAATGGAATAAAATAAAGTATTTAATGTTTATTTGAATGGATAAACTAATAGATAAATTCCTTTAGTGAGTTTATATTTCATTATAGGTTGTCTAGAAAATAGACCAGTGAACGACATGTTATAGTGATCCAAAGCTGCTGAAATTTGAGGGATTACTCCTGAATTTGAGTCATTGGAAGGTTGTGCTATAAAAGATAGGGAATGAAAAAATGTAGTACCATAAAGAAAAGATTAAAATGTTTAGTTGAGGATATATTCTTAATTCATGAGTATAGTCTTGAGGTTTTGGGAAATATTAATTTATTTCTTTAAATAGTTAAAGGAGAACCTAAATTCCTAAAAGAAGTAGAAATGATTAGTTACTATAAGTAGTGGGAGTAAGATAAAAGAATGAAATGGATTCCCTGGAGTCTAATGGAACTTTTTAACTAACTAATTTAAATTAGGGTAAAAGGGAACTTAAGAAAAAATGGGTTTTATATTCAAAGGAAGAATCTAATAGAAGGAAGAGATATAAGGAACAACTGGAGTTGAAGGGTTTCGAACAAAGAGAGTGTATTCATTTCTTATAATTTTTTTAAATGTTAATTACGTAGTCTGTAACTAGAATAAGAAATGCATGTTTTCTTATATTAATTTTTCCTATCATCAAATGTAAGTAAAATTATATTTTTATCAAGAATATATAGAAGGTGATATTTTAAGGTAGAAACCTAAAGAATTGAAGGTCATCATAATCACCATTATGTCTATAGACTGTATTAGTGTATTAATTTTTAAAGAAAGAACCTAGACTCTGGAATCAAATTTTTTATGGTTTCATAGATGAAGAAGGATTCACATGGAGAAAAAAGAACCACTATTTCTACTGAAATTCTAAGGATGAAGGAAGTTATATTATCCTTCTTCAATATATTGGTGACAGGTTTCTTGTTGGATTATAACATATGAGGATTTATTAACTAAAATGTGAGTTTACTGTATGGTTTGAGATTAAAGATTTAAAACAAGATAAAAATATATTAGTGATGAGAAACAAGATAGATACGAAGAAAATAACACATGTTCTTTCTCAGAGGGACTACATCTGTAATATTGTCAAGAGATTTGGAATGTCACAAACCGTCATGGATACCTTGGTACCTTGATACCCAAGACAACCCTAACATGGAATGAAGGGAATTCTCAATCACGATAATTTTGAAAAAATAACATGGAATCATAAAATAATCAAGTGTGAATTGTTTTTGTGAAAAAATAGTGGAAGATAAAATATATAAGTCAGTAAATAAACACTCCTCAAGGATAAAGTACTAGAATGAAATTGGTAAAAAAACCAAAAAAATCACATCAGTAAGGAAACAACATACACCAAGATAAAAGTTCATACATTCCATGTAATGGGTGGATCACATATCCATCAGTCACCTCCATTACTAATGGTCCCATGGATCAATAACATCCACCACCTATAAGTGGTTATTTCCCATTGATTGGACCTAGAAAAATATAATCTACAAACACCCAAAGGAAAAGGTAGGGTGTGATCTAAAGAGACCAGTAGGGTGTTACCTATTTTTCCATAATTAATTCTATAATAATTAAACCACTTATAATTTCAATTTTAAAAAATCAAGAAATATCCTGGAATTTACATATTTTGAAAAAAAATGCATTCAAATAAAATGATGGAAGATATTTAAAAATAGTATTAAATGAAAATTTAATATAAAATAATTTTTATACATTGATTGGAATGAGTAAAATTATTCTATAATAAATAGATTGAATAATAAAATCACAAAAAAGAAAGAACCATTCTTAAAATCACTACAATATATTAGTTTATGGTAATAGGATCCTCAAACTTCTCATTCATCAACATAACTCAAGATGCGTGTGCACACTCCATAGGCTTAGGAAACAGGGAAAATATATTAACACCCCATTAGGGGACCCATTTTTAGAAATCATGCCAAACTAGGTTTATATATAGTCATTATAAATCTATTTCTAGAGAGTTATAGTCTTAATATGATTATCCTAGTTACCTACTAACTACATAGGGTTACATGTGCTTCAACCAACCAACCAATCAATTAATCATGGGAAAAAAATCACTTCAATTCAATTAAAATTATAATTTCCCAATTTCATTCCTTAACATGCATTTATCATTTGAAAACCAAATCATAGGTTTTCATGAATTAATGACTTATAAAATCATATTTCAATTTAATCCATTTATCTCAAGGTTTGAAAAAAAATCATTTCATCAAATAATTTCATCAAATATATTTCCAAATCAACCCATCAATTTTCTCAAATCCACACAATAATTTCAATTCAATTGAAATTTTCATCTTTCCACAATTTCCATTCCATTTTTAAAGCAATAAATAAATAATCTCAAATCTAGTTATTTAAATAATTTAAAAATTATTTTAAAATTAATCTAGAAAATCAGAGTTTCAATTGAAGGGTAAATATTTAAGGAACCAACTACCTTTCATTAAGGGATAAAATCAATATGACACTCACCCTAGGACCTGATAATAAAGAAGGATGGTGTATGAGATTAAGAAAACCAACCTAGAATAAATATCCATCAAAATAGGGATTAAATTCATTAATATCATGAGGATATGTTATGTTATTAATATTTTCATAACTTTATATATACTCCTTTTATTGATTTCATATGAAATTTTCATAATTTGTTTGAAATATTAATGTTTAAATATTAAATATAAATTTTGAGAACTATTTGAATTCATCCAGATTCAAGTCAGTTTACTATTTTAAAAATTACTATCACCCTAATGATAAAAATTATGTGGTTCTTATTTTTTATGATTCATTATTCAATTTAACACATATCATTAGAAGGAATCATTGGCCAATTCTGTTATTTGAAGGGACATATAGACCACACAAGAAGGCCCACAGAATTTGTGAAGAAATTAGACCATCCATGAACATTGAATTTCTAGGTTCAATTAGTAAGTCAAAATTCATTTATTCTCTTCAAAATTTCAGGGGAACTTATAAGGAGTAATAGATAAAAATATTAAGGCCCATCTCTAAAACCAAGGTGCCCAATTGATGCATTTAAATCCAGCCCACCATTCTGTCTAGGAATTAAAATCAAGACACCAATATTGATAATTATCCTGATAGAGACATCCATTTGAGATGAGATTTTGAAGCATGAAATAGAAGACATATATTTCCACCTTTTAGAATAAATCATTTGTATTTGAAGGCATCTTCCTATTTAAAAATTTATTCAAATTTCGGCCATCGAAAAAAGAATGGATAGAAATAGACAGTTTAACATTGTTTATGAAAACCACCATAAATTTGGATCTATAAGTACAAATGCCTCCAATATTGAGAGTCGACTAAAAAATGTAATATAAAAAAAATTGAAGAAGAATATTTCTCCAGATTCAGCTGTCTGCAATATGAAATTGGTGATGCAAGTGGGGGGGTAGTTTTGGAATGCAAATAGTCAACTTCCTTGGGCTATAAATACTCCCCCATCCTCTCCTTGTAAAAGGTTGGCAATTAAGAATAGAGGATCAATTGTAACGACCAAGGATCTTCCAAAATCCTGGGAGGACATAACAAACTCAAGTTTTAACTTGATATACCATTCATCCTCTCTTTTATTTCATTTACTTTTGTGTTTTTCTTCATTTTTAAACACGTAAGTGTTTGTTTTTTTAATTCTTTTTAATGAAAGTTTCTTCTTCATATTCTCTTTTAATCATTCAAACTCTATTATTAAATATTAATACTCTTAAAATAGTTTAAATAATGTTTAATCCCCTTTCCTTCTTTCACCTTCTCATTCAATCTGAAGTCCGTTTTTAATTCTCATCCCCGTTTGTGTCTGTGTGTTCAACGCACAACTCTTTTCCTCCCATTATTTTCATTATATTTATAATTAATCACCATAAACACATATTACCAGATTAATAACCATATTAATGGTTGAGTAAATATACCATTGGGGTGAGTCATCATTTGGGGATGTTAAGTTATTGAGACCTTTTGCTTGATCAATATTCATTAAATTAACATTGTGTATGTTAAACTTAAAATTTCATGGATTAATGACAAATTTGTTTAATGTGTGGTTTCCATAGAATTATTGGAACCATACATACACTACCATAAAAAAATATCTAATTAATATTATAACCCTATGTTAAGTTAAGGCTTGAATTAAAGCCTTAACACTTGGTAATTCCAATCAAAGTAATCTTGTGAATTGGGTGTTAATTTAATGAAATAAAAAGCAAATATCAAGGATATCATAAGCTTAACTCCCTTATAATGAACTCACCCAATATTTATAAAATTGTTAAATAAAACACAAAACATTAATGACTTAATTTAATCTCTTCAAACACCCCCCCCAATAAAAATACAATCAACTAAAAACAATCTACTATTAAAAATTATCATCACCAAGGATTTGGCTCGAGTGCTGCTATACAAATTAGCAGAGCACCCAAACCTTAAACAGTAGATAAGTAACAATAGGCCATGATTTCAAATGGCATTGTTTCCAGGGATGGTGCATTAATTAGTCATTTGTTTTTGGTTATTGTAAAAAACAAAATTGTTTTTTTTTGAAAAAAACACAAAGAAAAACCCATCTTCTTCTTTCTTCCAAAATCTATCTGAATGCCCCGTAACCTCCCAAACAATCCCTTGGATTTGTTTGACCATGAAATTGAGAACACTTTTCTAACTTAGGAGGACCATTAGGGATAATCAAAACCTTGTCCAACCAATTGAATTAGATATGACTAATCCTAGGGAACAAACCCTTAAAGAACTTATTGCACATGATATGAATTACCAACCCTTTGTATTCAATATCCAAACATAAAGGTTGAATCCAAACTCAAATCGAGTTTGATTCATCTTCTACCTCATTTCCACAGGCTAGTCGGTGAGGATCCACATCTCCACCTTAAAGTGTTCCAAGTGGTGTTCTCTACCATGAAGCCTCAAGGGGTTTCTGAGGAACAAATCAAACTCTGAGAATTCCCTTTCTCCCTAGCTGACACTACCAAGTCCTGGATCTACTACCTCCCTCATGGTTCCATAACCACATGTAATGAAATGTAGTGAATTTTATTAGAGAAATTATTTTTTGATTCTTGTAATTATTCTATACAAAAGGAAATAAGTGGTATCTGTTAATTCCAAAATGAATCACTCCATGACTACTAAGAGAGGTTCAAAAAGCTTGTGGAAACCTACCCACACAACCAAATCCCTAGACAAATATTGATCCAATACTCCCATGAGGGGTTATTGGATATGGAGAGTACTCTCATTGATGCCACAAGTGGCAGTGCTCTTGTTGATAAAACTCATGTAGCTGCAAGATATCTCATAAGAAAAATGGCTGGAAACAAACAACAATTCCATACTGAAGAACATGCTCAAGTCAAACAATCCCAAGCTTGTCAGGCGATAGAGCCGAACAAGATGATAGAGTGGATGAGTGAACTTTCAGGTCTTGCGAGACAACTAGCTATGGAATCTAAATCCCCGGCCTCATATTATTCACAATCTCTGTTCCCTGGACCAATAATAAACTATGGAATCTATAGCTCCCAATCTCATCCAATTAACACATGTCCACAAATTCAAGAGGATCCCTCTGATTAATCCGAACCAATGGAGCTCAATGAAGAATATGCTCAGTGGAACACCAACCCTCAACAATCAGGTTAGTTCATTAGAAACTTCAACCAACCCCACTACAAGCCCTTCTCTTATACCTTCAACCAAGGCTTGAGGTATGGTAATCCCATTTCTCATCCCCCTCAATTCCATCCTCAAATCCCAAACCAATTCCAATATAGTCAAAGTTTTGGTAACTTCCAACAACCTTACCCTTTTTTCCTCAACATCAAAGGATCAATCCTCATATTCCTACTCCTATATTCCATTATCCTAGCAAGCCTTCCCAATTCCCAAACCAATACAATCACTTTCCCAAGAACTAAAATCAAGTCAATCACAATTCGGGACAAGACTCTTCTTCCAAGAAACCATGGGAAAGTATAGTGGAATCCCTTTCCTACTTCAACCAATACAGCCTTAAAAATATCGAAACCCAAATTGGTCAACTTGAATCCCACATGAGCTAGAAACAACAATTAAAATTTTCCCAACTCTCAACTAAACCATTACCCAACCCCAAGGGTAATTTAAGTGAAATTTCACTTAGATCAGGATAGAAAATTTCTATGCCTCAGGATGAGTCCTCCAACTCCCCTTTAAATATTGAACTAGAAAATAAAAATAAAAATAAATTAGAAAATGAATTTGAAGCCATTCCCTCACCTCCTTCCATTCCTCTTAGGAATCCAATTCCTTTTCCTCAAGTCGTTTCAAAGCCAAGGAAGTCCTTTGATCCAAATCCTGAAATTCTCAACATGTTTAGACGCGTTGAAGTCAACATTATACTTTTAGATTCCATAAAACAAATCCCTAAGTATGCAAAGTTTCTTAAGGAATTGTTCACCCATAATATGAAACTTAGGACCTTTGAAAATGTTTCCACTCAGAAGTATATTCCCATAAAATTCAAATATCCAGGGACCTTTACAGTTCCATGCCAAATTGGAAGTTCCAAATTCGATGATGCACTCATAGACCTAGGAGCATCAATTAATGTCATTCTCAAATCTATATTCTCCAACCTTGGTCTAGGTACCTTACATATAATGGGTGTTTTCATTCAATTGGCTAATCAAAGCACTGCCAATACCGAGGGAATAATTGTGGATGTCCTTGTTCGTGTGAATGATCTTATCTTCCCTGCTGATTTCTATGTCCCTGACATGGAAAGAGATATGAACTCTTATCTAACTACCCTAATTCTAGGAATACCATTCCTAATGACAGCGAGAACCAAGATTTATATCCATCCAGGAATCTTATCCATGGAATTTGGTGATCAACTAGTCAATTTCAACATTTTCCAAGCCATGCGATACCCATCTGAGGATCACTATGCATTCTCAATCCATGCTTTTGAGGACACTTCTCAGAGTCAATTGAACCCCATTCCATCATGTTCATAATGTTTTAATGAGATAGGAGATTGTGATATTTGTACCATGATTAACCAAGTCATAAATGGGGAAGTTGATGTTGACCTCTCATTCATAGACTCCATCAATCTAGAGAATCAAAACCAATTTAAATACCTTACTCCATTCCTAATTTGTATAACCCAAAAAGGAAAGATGATACCGATCTAAAACCTCTTCCTGCACACCTGGAATATGCATTCCTTTCCCATGATCACTCTTATCCTATCACTATCTCTACTAAACTTATTGAAACTGAAAATTCCAAACTTTTTTAGGTTTTAGAGGGAAACAATTACTTAGGTTGGACCCTAGATGACATACCAGGAATCAACCCTTCCCTTTTCATACATCACATCCATCTTGAGGAATCATACAAACCAATTATACAACCATGAAGAAGACTCAATCCACCCATAATTAAGGTAGTTAGAGAAGAGATCACCAAGATTCTTCAAGATGGTATTATCTAACCAATTCTTGATAGTGAAGGGGTTAGTCCAATTCAAGTTGTACCTAAGAAGGGTGGGATAAATTTTATCACAAATGAACATGGGGAGGTAGTCACAACTCAAGTGAAGAAAAAATGGTGTGTGTGCATTGACTATAGGAAATTGAATATTGAAACAAGAAAAGATCACTACCGTCTTTAATTACTTGATCAAATGATAGAACTATTAGTTGGAAATTCACACTATTAATTTCTTGATGGACACACTAGATACTTCCAAATCCCAAAAGCACTTCAGGACCAAGAAAAAACTGTATTCATTTTCCCCTTTGGAACATATGCATATAGAAGAATTCCTTTTGGCCTTTAAAATTCTCCTACAACATTCCATAGGTGTATGATGATTATATTTTCTGAATTCATTGAGAAATGCATGGAACTATTCATGGATGCCTTTACCATTTATGGTGAGTAATTTGAATCTTGCTTGAATTCAATCTCTCTAGTCCTTAAAAAGTGTTTCAAGTGTAACCTTGTGTTAAATTTTGAAAAATGTAACTTCATGGTTGCAAATGGGATTGTTCTAGGGAACATAGTTTCAAAAGAGGTTATTGATGTGGATCCTTCCAAAAATTGAAGTGATCCAATAACTTCTTGAATACACTTCTATTCGAGACATCTGTTCATTCCTTGGTCATGCTGGTTTCTACCAGTGATTCATCCTTAATTTCAATAGTATTTGCCTCCCACTCACTCGGTTACTCCAAAATGATGTCACTTTCCATTTTTATGAGGTTTGTAAGAGAGCATTCATTGAACTCAAAACTACTCTTACATATTCCTCGATAACCCACCCCCCAGATTGGTCCTTACCCGTTGAGTTTATGGGTAATGATTCTGATAGAGCCATTGGGGCTGTTTTTGGTCAAAGAAGAGAAAACATTCCTCATGTTATCTATTATGACTCAAAAACTTTGGATGAAACTCAATCTCACTACGCTATCGCAGAAAATGAACTTTTAGTAGTGATTTTTTCCTTAGATAATTCCAACCCTATATCTTAGGTGCCAAAATCATCATCTTCACATACCATTATGCTATAACTTTCTTACGAAAGAAAAGTAATTCCAAACTGAGGCTAATAAGATGGATCTTAATTCTCCAAGAGTTTTACCTTGAAATCAAAGATAGACCAGGAAAGAAAAACCCTATGGATGACCACTTGATTAGAATTACTAATTCTTCTCATTTATAAATCATTCATCCTGAATTCCCCTCTGAGCACCTTTCATCTCTCACTTCAAAGTTTCCATGATATGACCAAATTGTAAAATACTTGGTTGCTGGTATTTTTCTTGATTTTTTTTCAAAAGAACAAAAAATGAAGCTTAAAAGTGATTCAAAATTATATTTTTGGGAAGATAATAATCTTTAGAAATCTCAGGCTGACATGGTAATTAGGAGATGTGTTGATGAAAATGAACATTCTTCCATCTTAGAATTTTTTCACTCAATGCCTGGTGGTCGCTACTTTGGACCACAAAGGACCTCCCGAAAGGTCCTAGACTTTGTATTCATCTAGAATTCACTCTTTAAGGACTCACATGAGTTCTGTCAATCATGTCTCACTTGCCAAAAGTTTGGAACAATTTCAAAGATAAATAAAATTCCTCCAAAGCCTTTAATTTTCTATGAGATCTTCAATGTTTGTGGCATCGATTTCATGGGACCATTCCCCCCTTCTAGTGGATTATTATAAAATCTTTTCATGGTTGATTAAGTTTATAGGTGGGTTAAGGCCAAATCCACTAGAAATTAAGATTCACTTACTATTAGTGAGTTCCTAAAAACCCACATATTCTATAGATTTGGAACTCCCCGCTCCTTGATTAGTGACTTTTGAACCCATTTTTATAATAGAACCATGGAATCTATTTTGAAAAAGAATGGTTTTGTACATAAAACCTCAGCTTCATATCTCCCCCAAATAAATTTCATGGCTTAAATTTCTAATAGATGAGTTAAAAGAGTGCTTGAGATAATTGTTAATCCCACAAGGAAAGACTAGCCAGGGAGACTTGGTGAAGCACTTTGGGCTTATCGAATAGCCTATAAAACACCCATTGCGATGTATCCTTTTAGGCTAGTTTTTGGTAAAGTGTTTCACTTACCATTTAAAATCCAACATAAGTCATATTGGTATATGAAAACTTGTAATTTTGATTGTGAAAAATCTAGTGAAGAAATATTTTTGTAGTTAAATAAACTATATGATATTTGACTTGATTCCTATGAGAATTCCATTATCTATAAAGAAAATTCCAAGGTACTCCTTGAAAAAAACATCTTGTGAAAGGTATTTCATGAAGGTGAAAAGGTAATGCTCTTAAATTCCCAATTTCAACTTTACCCAGGTATGCTTAATTCTTGTTGGGAAGGTCCTTTTATTTTTTCTCATGTTTACCCATTTGGTGTAGTGCAAGTCCAAGACCACTCTTCAAAAAAGACATTCACAGTTAATGGATATCGGTTAAATCATCACGATGAGAGGACAGACAATACTAGAACAACATCTAATTCCACTGGATCCACAACTTTTATAGTAAACACACCACTGGATGGAGACATTGAACCACCAAATCCAAACCAAGGGCACCTCTTTCCCTTTAACTCTCTCTCTCTCTATTACTCTCTCTACCTCTTTCTTCTTATTCCTCTCTCTTTCATTTTTTTACCAATTTCTTCATCAAGACCTTTTTTTATCTTTCTATTTTGAGTGGGTGTGTATTTTAAAAAATATAAAAAATTTTAAAAAAAACCAAAATAGTCATACTTACTCACCATCCAGTTTTGAAATTTCGTCCAACCATTTTGGGGAGTCAAAAGACATGTTTTCATCATAAATTTTTTTATTTTAATTAGAAATTTGGATAAAGAATCATGTGTCAAAACCATTAAATTTTGAATGCTCAGTTTATGATTTGGAAAATTATTTTACCCCAACCATGAGGAACAACATTATCTTTTATGTTGAGGCCACCTATGGCCATCTTTTTAACATGTGTGTTTTCACCCTCGATTGTGAGTCTTTAGTGTGTGGACCTTTGAGTTGAATTTCCCACTTTTGTGTGCATTAATATGATAGAGGCATTTTTTGAACCTCATAAGAACCACAATAGCCAAATATCCTCCCATTACCCTTAAATTAATCCTACTTTTGAAAGACCCTTTAAGTCTATTAAAACCTTTTCTTTTATAGCCACATTAAAATCCCAATACCTTATCCCACCAAAAATCTACATGGATTTACATTTCATTATTTATTGAAATTTAAGTGTGGGGGGAATGAATTTCCTTTATGGGTGCCCTTTTATTGATTTTCAATGTGTTTTTATATGATTGAGGACAAACATCCATTTTAGTGTGGGGGAGAGGCCATAATTAAGTGATTTTTTGGGGAATTTAATTTCATTTATTTAATTTTTTAAATGTTATTGAAAAGTGTTAAAAAATTGAAAAACAAATAAAAAATAAAATAAAATAAAAAAACAACAAAAAATGGGTTGTGTCTTGAGAGGGTCAAAAATAAAATTTTCCCAACCTTTGATCTTATTATAACTATTAAAATTAATGTCGTGAGGGGATCAAACATGGGTTGGGATATGAGTGTGAGATCTCTTTCAAGTTCAAATTTCAAAAAAAAAAAGAGAAAAAAATAACACTAATGCCATTGAGAGAAGTTTGGTGTTTTGTAAATATTTCATCTTATCATCCCCATAAAATTTCCTTCCTCTTTTGTGTCTTGATTCACACAATAATGACCTTGTAAATATGTGTTTCCATTTCCTTCCATGTTTCATTTCAAAAAAAAGTGCATTGTTTTACCCATGCTAATGTTTTACCCATCTTCTCCTCTCTCTTGGACATTATATTCCTACCATCCCATTGCCACAAGAAACCCCCCTTAAAAAGACCTTTTGTTTCTTGTGCACTTTAATATAGGGAATATAAGATGACAACTCTTTCAAACTATAAGATTTTAACTTTTGGTTGGTGAAAGAGTGAACCTCTATAAATGAATTTTATCATCTTGAGAGGAGTGAGTTTTGAGTGCCCACATTTTCCATTTCTAAATTTGAGCATTAAAAATGAATTGTTTTTGGAACAATATTTCTATAAAAATTTGTAAGGTAATTAAATATGGATGAGTGAAATGGTCTAAACCTCCCCTGATTGGTGAAAACAAAATTTTAATATTTATTGGAAAGTGAAAATGATTTTTTCATGGTTTTATATTTTTTGTACATGAGGACATTCACAAGATTAAGTGTGGGGGAGTTGATGTTATTAATATTTTCATAACTTTTTATATACTCCATTTACTGATTTTATATGAAATTTTCATAATTTTTGTGAAATATTAATGTTTAAATATTAAATATAATTTTTGAGCACTATTTGAATTCATAAAAATTCAAGTCAGTATACTGTTTTAAAAATAACAGTCACCCTAATAATAAAAATTGTGTGGTTATTGTTTTTTAGAATTTCTTATTCAATTTCCCACATATCATTATAAGGAATCATTGGCCAATTATTCTATTTGGAGGGACATATGGACCACACAAAAAGGTCCACAAAATCTGTGAATAAATTTGACCAACCATGAAGATTGAATTTCTGGGCTCAATCAGGAAGTCAAAATTCCATTCTTATTCTCCAAAGTTCAGGTTACATTACAAGGAGTCACAGATAAAAATATTAAGTCCCAACTCTAAAACCAAGAGGCCCAACTGATGCATTAAAATACATCACACCATTCTATCCTGAAATTATAACTAGAACACTAATATTGATAATTCTTCTGATAGATACATCCACTAGAGTTGATATTTTTTAGCGTGAAAGAGAATATATAGGTGGAACATTTTTAGAATAAATCATTATAATTTTAAGGAATCTTCATATTAAAAAATCCATTCAAATTTCAGCCATAGAAAAAATCATGGATAGAAATGGACAGTTTAACATTGTTTATGAAAACCACCATAACATTGGCTCCATAAGTCCAAATGCCTCCAAATTTTTAGAGTCGACTAAATACGTTAATATATAAAATTTTTAAGACTAATATTTCTCAAGATTCAGCTATCTAAAATATCAAATTAGCGATGCAATTGGAGGGTTATTTTTGGAATGCAAACAATCTACTTCTTTGGGCTATAAATACTCCCCCCTCTTATCCTTGAAAAAGGTTGGGAATTAATAATAGAGGAGGAAAAATTGGCATCACCAAGGATCTTCCAAAATATTGGTAGGAAATTCTGAACTCAAGTTTTTACTTGAGATACCCTTCCTCCTCTCTTTGATTTCATTTACTTTTGTGTTTTTCTTCATTTGTAAACTTGTAAGTGTTTGTTTTTTTAATTCTATATTAATGAAAGTTTTTTCTTAATATTATTTTCTAATCATCAAAACTATGTTATTAAATATTAATAATCTTAAAATATTTTAAATCATGTTGAATCCCCTTCCCTTATTTCGGTTTCTCATTCAATCTAAAGTCTGTTTTTAATTCTCATCACTGTTTGAGTGTGTGTGTTCGACACACAAATCTTTTCTTCTCCTATTATTTTTGTTCTATTTATAATTAATCACCATAAAAACATATTACCTGATTAATAACCATATTAATGTATTATTAAATCTACCATTTGGGTGAGTCATTATTTGGGGATGTTAAGTGATTGAGATCTTTTGCTCGATGAATATTCTTTAAATTCACATTGTGTATGTTAAACTTAAAATGTCATAGATTAATGGAATGATTTGTGTAAGATGTGGTTTCCATGGATTATTGGAACCATAAATACACCACCATAAATAAGCTCCTATTAATATTAGAACCATAAGTTAAGTTAAGGCTTGTATTATATCCTTAAAACTTGGAAATTCCGATCAAATTCATCTTGTGAAGTGGGTGTTAATTTAATGCAATATAAAGAAAAGCTCAAGGATATCACAAGATTAACTCCCTAATAATGAAATCACCCCAATATTTATCAAATTTTTAAATCAACTACCAACCATTAATCACTTCATTTAATCTCTACAGACAAACCCCCCAATCAAAATACAATCAACTAAAAACAATAGACTATTAAAAAGTATCATCGCTGAGAATTCGACCCGAGTGATCCTATAAACATTAACAGAGTACCGGAACCTTGAATGGTCGATATCCAACAATAGACCATGATTTCAATCTATCACTCTCAATATAGGAGAGAAAGGGAGGTTAGTGGAAATAAAATGAGAGGAGATCTTCATACTTAAAGAAGATACAATGATATCACTAGCACATTGATTCATGAAGATAAGGGGTTTGGGGAGTTATATTCACCCCTTAATATCCTTCATGAAGAAAGTAAACAAATTAGGCTCAAATAGGGGAGATTATAGGTTAAACTAGGGGGTTTGGGATTTTTAAAACAATAATAATTGTATTAAAATCCCATGTGCATGATCTTATGGAGGGGGCACATGGTTAAAAAAACTGTTCACCTTAACCATGTGACCCACTATTTAGGATAAATGGTTTACCCTAGATGGGTGAATTATTTATCAAACCATGTGATAATCATTCATTCCATACTATTTTAGGTATATGGTTTTCAATATGGGTGGTGCATGCTTTAAAAAAACTATATGCCAACCATTCACTACCCAAGTATTTCTCAAAAAATAAAAAAAATCACTAGAAACACATTGAGACAATACCTAACCAAAGGGTATAAAAAAGAGAGTAAAAACCTACCTGGAAGAAGGTAAGAATACGTTACAACCTCACTACTATAAAAAATTTATGTCCCCTGAAAGCTTGTCAAGAAAACTCCATGTCAAATAGATGAGGAAATTACTCGCTCATTAGTTCCTCAAGCTCCCAAGTATCATGTGATTCATAACCGTGCTTCCATATCCCAAAAACCAATGGCACCATATTCCCATGAAAAACCTTTTTATTATAATCAACAGTCTATATTGGTTGATCATCCACAAATAAATCAGGTTAAACATCAATATCTTCCAAGCTATGGACATGATAAGGGTTAGAAATATTCTTCCTAAGCTATGATACACAAAACATGTTGTGAAGTGAAGTAAATTATAGTGGAAGTGCTACATAGAAAGACACTTTTCCCACCTTCTCAACAACCAAAAAAGGAACCATAAAACATAGTGTATGTTTTCTCTATTTCCTAAGATTTTGATGACCCAACCAAGGTGAAACTCTCAAAAATACCTGGTCACCAAATGAAAAATCTAATAACAGATGATGAATATCAGCATAAGATCTATACCAACTCTATGCTATTTCCATTATATAATTAATCAAATTAATCTTCATTTTTTTCTTCTAAACCGAACTTAGACCAACCAAGGAAGCTTCATAATCTAGGACCAATATAATGAAGATCTACATAGATGTCCATAGAATGCATCAAAAGGATCCATCCTAATAGATTATTGGAAATTTTTGTTATAGAAAAACTCAAAAAGTCACTAATGGTCATCCCAAGCTTCACCAAAGTCAAGAATGCAAGCACATAACATGTCCTCAAGAATCTTTATATATTATTCTATTAGGCCATCCTTCTAAGGATGATATTCCATAGTGAATTATACTTGGGATAACATTACCTCCTGGAGGCCTCTCCAAAAGCATGATGTAAAATTGGGATCCCTATCATAGACTTAAACAGATTGAACTCTATGCAATCTAATGATCTCGTTCACATAGAGAATTCAAAATTCCTCAAATTTATTTGTATCTTGAATAGATATTAAGTGATATGATTTGGTTAATATATCAATAAAAACCCATATCACATTAAATTTTCAAGGGGTATGTGGAAAACAAAACATGGAATCAAGATAAATTTCATCCCACATCCAAGTCAACATTAGAAGTGGCTAAAGAAAACCTGATGGTATTTGGTGCTCTACATTGAACTACCTATTTATATTATAATGAGAAAAAAATTCTTCAATGCCTCATATCATACCTAGAAACCAGAATCATTTCCATATATCATAGAATAACTTTATAGTTTGGGGGTGCACCACCCACTTAGAAATATGGAAATACCCCATCATAACCTTTCTCACAGTAAAAGGTACAATGTATATATTTTAGAAACATAGGATTCCCTCTAAATAGAATGACCAATAACCAATGGTCTCCCCATTATAAAGATAGTATTTAATTACATATAATTAAATGTCAAGATAATTATCCAGATAAATCATATTGAGAAGAGCATAGGTAAACTGATTTTTTTTTCAAAACAACCTCAGTTACATCCTCAAAAAATCCCAAATGAAACTAAGAAAAGAGTGCTATCATATTTCACTATTCTGATAATTATTTCATGGTATAGTTTAAAATTTTCTTACTCAACATGTCATCTATGATGTCCCCCTTTCTAGGGGTGTAGGTAGTGTAAAAAAAAAATATTGGAGGTACTCCACTCAACGTGTCTTCTCAAGATATAAATTTTTTAGAGAATATATAACTACAAAATTTGTGGTTGGAATAGATGGTAATTTTTTTTCAAAAAAGGCAATTCTACAAACTCTTAAGAGTATCCATCCGAATATCTAGTTCAAGATCATGGGTTGGATAATTCTTCTTGTGGGTCCCAAGTTGTATAGAACAATAGGCTACCATGTGATCACCTTGCATGAGAAACAACCCAAAACCAAACCTGATGTGTCACAAAAGACCAGATAGACCTATCCAAACTATGGAAGAATAAAAAATGGTGTAAAAGTAAAAATATTCTTCAAATCATCAAAATAACTATGCAATTTTCCATCCCATAAGAACATCACTCCCTTTCTATTGAGAGGAGTCATCAGAGAAAACAACTTTGAGAAATATTTCATGAACCTGCGATAATATCCCACAAAGTTTAAGAAGATTTATATCTCAAAACTATTATGTGGTTAATCCCATGACATAACAACTTTAACCTTCTTAGGGTCAACTAAAGTACCACATTCTGAGATTATATTTACAAATTAATTCACTTATCTATACCAAAAACCACATTTTGATATCTTGGTATAAATTTGGTGATTTCTAAAATTTTATAAAACTAATCTCAAATGGCTCACATGGCCTTCCTTGGTCTTGGATTAAACCAACATGTCTTCCACAATTACTAACATGAATGAGTCTAGGTAATCATGGAATATCTAGTTCATCAAAACCATGAACTCTGCAGGGGAATTGGGTTAACCAAAAGGCATAGAAAGATACTCGTAATAACTATACCTACTTTCAAAGAGGAATTATAAATGTAAAGTTATTTAATTAAAAAATGAAGATAACCAGACTGAAGAAAAATATTCAATATCCAATTTTCCTCTTTTAACCAATCAAAAAAATCATGAATCCATGAAAACAAATATTTTTTCTTTACTGTGAATCAATTGATTTTCTAATAATCAACACATAGGCAAAGTGTCCCATCAGTTTTCTTTACAAAGAGACTAGGTTCCATCCATAGTGATACACTATAGAATATAAATATTTTCTCTAGGAGATCATTCAACTAATATTTAAATTCCTTCAACTCTATTGGTGCTATAAAATAAGAAGGAATATAATTTTTTTTGAGTACTAGGTAATAAATAAATAGATATATCCACCTCTCATACTGATGGTAAACCCGAAGAGTAAGAAGGAAAAATGTTTGTAAACTTGATAATAATTATAAGGATATCATATATAAAAGATGTTCACTCAAAGTAAAAAAGAAAACATTGATATTACCCTTCCCAACATTGTAAAATAAGGTCTGACTCTACTAGACCTCTAGTCCCATTCTCCCTAAAAAACATGGAGCACACCACCAGGCATAGTAAAGGAGACCCACTAAAGATAATAGTCAATTTGGGAATTATTATGCATAATTAAGTCCATACTGAAAATTATGTTAAGAGGTTTCATATAAAGAACTATAAAATCCATAGTAAGCTAAATCTCTGATAAAGTGAAGACACAAGAAGGAAAATAGAGACCCTTATCTCTCCTTGTTCTAAGTAGTGTAGTAATATCCATCACATAAGAAAAAATAAATGTAGAAAGATTTAGAATGTTCACAATATGATTCAATATAAATGAGTTAGATGCACTAGTGTCAAACAAAGAATTAACTAAAGATAATTATATGGTGATGGTACCTCTCATGGTTGTTGGACCCACATTAACATCCTCTGAAGGCCCTTCCACTATGTACAGAATCTTCTTTCTAGATTCCTATGGAAGGACCCCATAGTTGATGATGCATATTATTTCACCACAATACTTTTCATAGCTTATGATATTATTCCACTATAAAAGTAGAAAAGATATGGAAGAACTTATTTAAGTGGCATGAGTGACTGCATGTGATACAAATCATGGGCACTTTAGTAGAAACCCATTTTAAATGAAAAACCTTTCCAAAATATATAGAAGTAAAAGGGTGGATTCTATGCATTGTAGAAGGTATAGATGATTCCTATTATTGAGATACACTATGAGACTCACCACTCTTTCTCTTTCCTTTAAGTAAACTCACAGAATTTATACTAAGAGAAAAGAAACTCTTATCAACCCTAATGTACCATCCAAATCAAGATCATCCATCAATTCTCTATCTAGTAAATTATTATAATATGTGACATTAATAATAAAAACTTGTATTGAATATTTTATTTAAGACTATATAAAACCATCAATGCTTTAATCACTTATTTTTCACAACTCCTAGAGACAACTGAACTAGATTAGAAAAATGACTTGCATACTGTGTCACGGTATTATCACCATAATAGATGTTAAGAAACTCTATGGATTTCACCAAGAACATAAAATATAGATATAATAGAAATTTAAAATAACTCTAAAGTATTTAAACTCCATTACCTCATGCTTCTTTACCTTCACTACCGAATCCCACAATCTACTACTAGGTCCCTCAAGCATGAAGGTATCACACTTCACATTAATATATTCTAGAATTTCAATGAACTCAAAAATAAGATCTATCTTTATCAAAAAATCCTTATCCTCTTGAGGACCATTAAACCCTTTAACCACCGGTGGATTCTGGTGAAAAAACTTTTGATCATGATCTCTCAATTCATCTATTATATGTTCTACAACTAGATCCTGAATGGGAGAATGCACTGGTACCTATCCCAGTGATAGAACAACACACAACAGTATCACAAAATGATTTTGTTCCACTAGAGGATTCACCCACTATTTTTGAATAGTATATTACTCTAATGGCCTATTTAAATATCTTTACAGAGTCACGATGCTACACAACATCAACAGAAAACACTAAAGCATCAACAAGGATACTCAGATCAACAACTCAAACATGGGATATAGGAAAATAAATTCCTTCAATAGAATTCCACATTGGTACTGTTCAAGGAACTTAGATCATAATCATAGATAATAGTATAATGAGATAAAACATCCCTCAAGGAAAATTTTCTTAAACACCCATGGTGACTTAAGGCTTGTTATGATGAGAGTTGGCCCGACACTCACACGTAACTACCTCCTATGTATCGATAATCCTACCTTCTATACACCATAGAATCCCAACTGCATGCCTACATCAAGGAAAGATAAACAACCTTCATATTAGACACAAATTTTACTGAAACTACCCCTGATAATATAGTGTCCTTGTCATACCTATCATGTCCTGAGGGGTCTTTCTGATCCCCATGGCTTTTTGACATTCACAAAAAAATGATACAATAATCAAGTGGTAATTATTTTTTCCACAAAACAACGGAAGATAAATTATACTAGTTGGTATATCAACACTCCTCAATGATAAATTTCTAGAATCAAATAGGTAAAAAAATAAAAAACAACACATCATCAATAACACAACATCTTCTATAATAAAATTTTATACATACCATGTAATGGGAGGATGATATCTCCACTGGTCACCTCTATCACTCTAGATCCCAAGGATCAAGAAAATCCACCACCTCTAAGTGGAACTTTACCATTTCTTGCATATGGAAAGATATAATCTACAAATGACTGATGGAAATGGTAGGGTATGAGATAAACAACCCAATAGGGTATCACCAAGTGTTCCACAAGTAATTCTGTAATAGTTAAACCCTTTATTCTTTCAATTTAAATAAAAAATGCATGGAATAGAACTTCCATATTTCCAAATAAAAAACATTCTTTCAAATCATATGATCGTTGATATTTTAAAATAAGATTAATTTAAAATTTTATATAAAATAATTTATATACATCTATCAGCATGAATAAAAAAGTTCTATAATCAGTGAAATATAAAATAAAATAAAATAATAAAATGAACCATACAGAAAATCCCTGTTGTATATTAGTTTCTTGTAATAGGATCTTCATATTTCCCATTAATCGATACAACTCAGTATTTGTGTGAACAACCCCTAGGTTCATGCCATACTGATATTATATCAACACCCTATTAGGGGACCCATCAAGAGAAATCATTCCAAACTAGGTTTAGTTAGTGTTTTCATCATCAATCCAATACAATGGATTCATATTTCTAGAGTTCATGTCCTAGTTAACTACTAACTACCTAGGATTACATGTGATTCAATTAATTAATTAATCAATAAATAATGGGAAAATCAATCATTTTAAGTCAAATAAAAATTCAACTTCCCAATTTTAGTTTTCAACATGCCTTTCTCATTTCAAAACCACATTATTGGTTTTCATCATTTCATGACTTTTCAAATCTTATTTAATTTTAATCCATATATATCCAGGTTTAAAATTAAATATTTTCATTAAACAATTTTCCAATTGAAGCCATCATTTTTCACAAATCCACCCAATTTTTTTAATTCCATTGAAATTTAATATTTTTGACCATTTCCACGACCTTTTCAAAATAAAACACCAATAATCTCAAATATAAGTTTTTAAATAATATAAAAACCTATTTTAAATCATTCAAGAAAATCAGAGTTTCAATTGATGTGGAAATCTTTATGGAACCACCTTACTTTAATCATGGGATAAAATAAACATAACACCTGTAGCTAGATCTACTAATGAAGAAAAAAGTCATAGAAGATCAAGGAAACAAGACTTGAATCAATATCCATAAAATTAGATATTAGATCCATAAATAACATGATGATATTTCACTATATAAGGAGGATATAAATTGATGTTATCAAAAAACAAAAGAGAGGAGATCCACTCATCGGAAGAAGATCCAACGAAATCACCAACATTTTTTATCCATAAAGATAAGGGGTTTGAACAGTCAAATTCACCTCTTGAGAACCACTAAGGAGAAATAAAAGTATTGGGGTTTAATTGGGGTGATTAGAAGTTAAAATTGGGGGGGGGTTAGATTTTTTTAAAAAAATGGGATATTAAAATGATGCATGCATGGTTTGATGGATGGGGTGTACTACTAAAAAAATTGTGCACCTTAACCGTGAACCCACAATATTTGGGGAGAATAGTTTTCCCTAATTGGGAACACAATTTTTAAAATCAGGTTCCAACCATGCATCCCCTATTGTTTGAGGGTTCATAGTTTGTAATAGGGAGTGCACAATTTGGGAAAACCATGCACCAACCATCCACTATACAAAAAGATCCCAAAAAAATCCCAAAGTTCAACAAAAAAACTCATAAACATGACCAAATCAAGGGATAATAAAAAAAGAGTCACGAAATACCTAAAAGAAGGTAATATGATGTTACAAGGGATGTCTATATGTAATATCATATCAAATATATTGGATGGACACTTAATTATTTTCTAGGAAAAGGCACTGAACATGAATAATACAACCCTATTCGTTGATAAAGTTACATTGGAATTAGTTGTTAGAAATTTGATGCAATCCATGATATGTACATGGCCATATATTTCTTTTGTAGTGTGAGTGGTGAGCTATTTGATGTAAAATCCAAGAAGGAAACACTATGATGGTATGAAATGGATCATTTAATACTTAAAGGGGTCGAAATATATAACCCTCCACTTTAGGGAAGATGATCCACTATAGTGGATCATCGATGAAAATAATATCAAGGATTCAAAAACTTGGAAGAGAATAATAATTTTACTATTTAACTATGGAGGGATAGTGATAAGTTATATTTCTCACCTACAACTATTAGTTCCCTTTTGTACAATAGAAGCTTAATATATAGTAATAATCAAAGTGATAATGAAATTTATGTGGTTAATATTATTACAAAAGGAACATGTAATATTCTAGGATGAGGAATTAATCTACTACAATCATCAGAGTGTGATTCACCTAGAATGAAATATAGCTTTTCATGTAAGGTTGAAACACATTGATATAAAATTTAGTTTCATCAAGAAATCTCTAGAATAAAATTTTTCGGAGTTGTGGAAGATATTTTAAATATATAATATTAAAAGTATGTTCATATAATTTTTAGTCCAAAAATATATGAGGACACACTATGCCTCAATAGATATAGGGTGAATGTAACAAAAGGAGTAAATTATGTGCTATAGAAGGAAGGATTCTAAAAATTTTCCTATGTGATGGTGGTTACAAAAAGTTCCATTGAAATAATGTTTGTGTGAAAGAATGATTTTAATGTAAATACTATATTCTTTTATATGCCATTAAAATATTAGAAGATAAATCAGACAATAATGATGTATTGGATTCCTGGTTAGTGGTAGAGAAAATTCCAGTTGGAGGTACATTGATCAGAAGGGATCTTGCATTGGTGGGTGTGCAAGAGGGTCAGTTTTATAAAAAGGGAAAGTATCAGTTACACCAAGATTATTCTAGATGGATTTATGAAAATGGGGGAAGATCAATATTATATACTAGTGGTTGATATGTATGATGAAGAATACACTATTGGATTTGATGTCACGTGACATAAACAGATAGACACTAGTGAGTGTTGGAGGATAGTGTAACTAGTTGAATAGCTGGTCCCCACTTTAAATCTTGGTTGATGCCACTTTCATATACAAGATCATGACCTAGATATAACTATTCACATATTGGAAATTAAAAATTGATAATTTTAATTATTGTATTTTCTGAGTAATAAAAGTATGGAAGTTTTCTCCCATGGATATAGGACTTAAGTATAAAATATTTAAAAATTATGTGTCTTTCATTATTTTAATTTACCTTTTCATATTGAGTGACTTGTAAGTTTATTAGAGTTTGTTTGAGGTTTCAAATTATCGCAGTGACTAAGGTGAAAGGCTTCTTAAGTTTCAGGATACAAAGCTGAGTGGGAGAAGACAACTTTTTTTGGATCAACTTTCACTTCATCTCGTGTCTTCAAGTGAAGTAAATTTTGTAATTGGAAGATGGCATGTGGTATCTTTCCCCCAACATGATGTTAAAAGAATATAATAATGATAAAAATATCAATTTTTTAGTATTTTAATTTATAAATGAATTCATTAGTTTAATTATTTTATAATTTTTGTTTTAATTAGTGATCTTTTAATGTGTTTCATTTTTAATTTGAATATTCATCTATAATAAAATATGTCATTGTTAATTTTAGTTTGGTATTTTGTGGATCATAAGATATCAAATAGATATGGTTTATTTAAAGGTAAATTCATACTAAAATCATATGTTGTTACAAGATATAAGGTCTGAGGTGTATCCCTAGATCCCTAGAGGTCAAATACCAATAACAAGAACATATAGATCATAATTTAGGGTAATTTATTTTCTCAAAACACCCAATTATTCATTCTTTAATTCAACTGAAATTTTTTTATAAGGTATAATCATACCAAACATACCAATACCTAAGGGTAAAAAAACCACACCAATTTGTTATATACATTAAAAGTATAATAAATAAAAATAGTTTATGTCTGTATGAATGTATATTTGTATATATAGTCATCATTGTATAACATAATGTAGTAATATAGAATAAATAACTCTAAAAATATTTAATGGAATGTATTTGACTATGTGTTTCCCAAATCCACCCAACAAACTAGGACACTATTGAATCACTAGAATCTCATGAACTCAATTATTTTACCAAGATACAAATATGGTCAATTAATCACATTATATCCTTGAACTACTTTTCCTACACTTATTGAAAATACCATAGTAATAATTTAATATTTTCATGTTTCACAAGTTTTTTGTGAGTATCTTAGTAGGAATTAGAAAAATACTGAAACATCCATTGTGGTGTGATGAACATTCATTCACATGTGTCATCAGTATATAAACATCTAATCCCAAATAATTTTAAGTACCCACAATAATATTAACTTTAATTTCATCATTTAATGATGTAAAAAACATGAAATATACAATGTCGAGTTTTTAGGTTCATAAAAAGACAAAAATCCCTAATCATACCTACTTCGACCAATGATATATTTTTTTGGAAAATTAATTTATCATAATTTATAATCCACTTATTGAGAAATTAAATAGTAGGTTCTATCATATGTAAGAATTATAAAATAACATATCCATTCCCATAAAAATAATGTTTTAATTAGACTCCAAGGGAATTAAAATATAATATAGCTTACCCTATGTTGTATCAAATAACCCAATATATCAGGGAACCCACAATGTCACATAGTTTTCCATACGAGATCCCATATCCATTCTTAATATGTATAGAATTAGCAGCATCCCATTATTTCTCCATGGTATAACATCAACATTATAAATTTATGTGGAATCCATAGTATCATATAACTATCTCCATGGAACCAAATAGTAATTCTTAATTTATGAGGAATCTACATCATTATAATAATAATCCCATATCCTCAAAAATTAATTCATAATATATGGGGAAATCACCACATCACATAGGACCCTTGGACACATATAATAATTCTTAATCATTGTGGAATACACACTATCACAATGTTATCCCCACAATAGTGCAATAATTTATCCCCATAACTTTTTAAAAATCAAGATAAATATAGAAAATAAACCAGTAAATAACTAACAATTAAATACATGTACATGGGTCCAATATATAACTTTAGATGGCCCCTTTAATTTACCATGTCAATATAAAATCATAATAGAGCATCACATGTGTTAATAATAATCTCATTGTATTAAAATAATAAATCCACCTATATATATGCTATTCAATATGAATTAAAATTCAATTTTAGTATTATTGTACTAATGATATTTTTTTTATTATATATTCTTTTGATGTTTTTAACATCAAAATATATTTATTTTATAAGATTCCATTTCAATTCAATTAATTATTTTATGTATTTTTTATTTATCTTGATTATGTTCAACTATATTCACCTTATAAATATTCCTATAATATTTATAATGTATTTTTTTACTCAACACATTCATTTTACTTTAAGATATATCTATAACTGATCTCACACAATTTATAAAATTCCAATATTTATATATTTCTATATTGATGTAGAAATGATAACTTGGAAACCTATTCATAAAAAAATATGTGTCATCTCATCGAGGGAATTAATTTAGATTCATTAATGTCATTTGTATTTTATATATCAATTGTAGCATAGATTTCATAACACAAATAGGGAATCATATAATATTATAATAAAGTTTTACAGTAGCATATGGAATAAAAATATCTCAATAATAACAATATTAATTTCATTTTACATGGATATTATTTTCTAAATAACATAAAATCAAAGAAAAATTCCTAATCCTTTAATATGTTATACAATTCATTTCAAATTTTATCATTGGATCCCATCTTATTTCCCATATTTATCAACATTAGAAGTAAATATCACACCCTATATAGTCATCCATGATGAATGTAATCTAATACATAAATTCCATCACCCCCTGAAAGTTATTATGGGTTTGTCTAAATTTATAAAAACTATGATTTTATTTGTTTGTAATAGGAAATGAAATATTTTGTGATGGTTTATTATTGATGGGTTTCTTTTCCATATGAATTAGATTCTTCCAAGACTAACATTAGTAGTGACTAATAAATCCATCCTAATTAATAATATTTTTTATAGTTTAATAATCTATAAATAAAATATTTTGAATGATTTCCAACTAAATGGGATAACTAATTTATTGTGGTATTTTTATTTTTTACAATAAATAATATCATTTTTATCAATAGTTATCAGTGAAGACTAGTATATCAATCCCAAAAAAATAATAAAAAATAAAAGTGATTGATTTATACCATCACAACAAATTAATAATATAAAAATATATATATTTTAGGTAAATATTGTGAGAAAAGATATATTCATCATAATAATTGAGTATTTCTAATAAAAATTAGAAATGCGCCCCCAAAATCCATCACAAATTGGAATTAAAAATGTTAAAAAGTCAATATAGTGTTGCAATATATTTTTTTCGATCGCATTTAATTAATCTTTTTAGTTATAAATTTGGTTTCTATAAATATTAATCATCACGACACCACATTTAAAAATTCAAAAAGGCTGTGAACATTTTGTAGCTGATTGTTTTTCTTTCACAATTTAATGAGATTTTAATGAAGGTTCATCTATGAGTTCCTACTTAATTTAAAATGTGAGCATCAAAAAAGTTAAAAGGATTGATTAAATTTGTGATTATAATAAAATCCATCATAATTTTTTCATCATAAAAAAGACACATTAGGATCATGAATTTTCAATATATTAAATGAAGTGGTGTTTGGATTTGGTGTATTTAATTTTTTTTTATCATAGTGACATGATTAATATTTGGTTATTTACATTATGATGAATTATTGATATCTTATGATTATTATAGTAAGATGATTTTTTCTTATTGGAGTTAATTTATGGTAATTAATTTTAAGAAATGTTGATTTGATTTTATGTTTAGGGTATAAATAATTAATTTAAGAATTTTTTTTAATTTTATTTCATATGTCATATGAAAATAATGGATTTAATGATTTTAACCTAAATTGTTGAAACTTTATGACGGTCAATTTAGGGGAGTTAAAGAATTATTTGATTTGAGAAGGTAAAATGTGTGATGTGCTAAGTGACTTTAAAAGTACCTTTTGGGACAATATTATTATTATTTTTTGTAGATTATGGTAAAGAGGGAATGATTTTATTAAATTAATGATATTATTTGAAAAAATAAGTGGGATTAATTGAATGATAAATTAGGTAATTTAGTGGGAAGATTTTGATATATTAAATATGTTTTCCTTGGGGGATCAATGAGAATTTGGGGAATGGTGTCTTTAAATGGGATGTATATGGATTCAATTTTATTTTTTATGGAGATCTAATAAGTTCTTGTGCTAATGGTTGATTTCATACAACGTAGTATAGAGAAAGAGATAATATGTGAAGAGTTTTATCAAAGAAAATTTGAGTATAGAATAAGTTATTGAATATAGTTTACTAAAACCATTAGAGCATATGAATATCTGTTTATTTGATAAGAATTCTATTTTAAATGTTTTTTAAATATGGTGTTAAAATAGAGATTTTATGAAATTTTTCATGGGCCATACCAAATTGATATGAGCATCGTGAAATGTGGTAGAAACTTTATTATCTTGATATTATCCTTATATACTTTATAAAAAGATTGTTATATGGGGTTATGTCAAAGAGAATAGTGGCCATTCATTCATAGACAAATATTTTCATGGGGATTTACTAATATATCATATAACACACAATATTTACATGAAATGATTCATTGTAACATCTTATTAAAGATTGTTATTTATAAATAATTTATATGATAAGGATTTTCATTTTACCATGAAAGTATGATCAATATAATGAAATATAGTGAAAATGAGAAGGAACATATAGTTATCTGGATTCTATACATTCTCTTTGATTGGTTAATATAAATATTCTTTATCAGTTTATTATGATATTGGAAATATTTAATTATTTCAATTTTTTTAGAAACCATGGTTTTTTTAAATGTGAATTTATGATAAACCATTACATTCATAGTGTCATTATCAACTAAAATATTTTCCATTTATTAATTTCTTAATTTATACATTTATTTATTTATTTTATGGTAATTTTTAAAATTTTTATCTAGTTATAGTTCTAGTCTACAGTAGGTCACACAAAGACCAAGGGAGGTTTTATTGTGAACTGGGTTTTCCATAATAAAATATCATACAGGAACCCTCATCCTTATATGGGTGTGTGTACTATTTCAAAGGTGATGCACTGTGGGTGAGAGCTGCACCACAATGGTTTGCCTATGGGGACATAACACCATGACCTAGAAAGGTGACATCATGACATGACTCTATTAGTAGGAATACTTTTCTTTGGAAGTGTAGCAAACAATGATGAGGTGATTCCATTCCATGAAAAGAAAACATTAGTGGGGTAGTTTTTATATAGAGATGTTCAACACTATAATGAGGGGTGGTTATGCTGTGACTTTGTTTTCTGAGACATAAAAATGTGAAATTCCTCTTTTTCCCTTACATTAGTTTAAACCCTTATTGTAAGAACCCAATTTTTATATGAGGTAAAGATGCTTTAATTTTCATTGTAATTTTTGGTTTTGGACATTTTATGGATTCGTAATGAGGTTATAAAAGTTTCAAGGGGTTTATAAGGCTTGTTCAGAGCTCAAAATTCCTATTGGTGGAGAAAAGAACTGGGCCACATGGTCAGTAGAAAATGTGGGAGCCAGTTCTCACAATTTACCCTAACTGTGTGGATATTTTCAGAGGGGAAATCAAGGAACACATTATTCCCTAACCATGTGCCTAGGGATTCATGCCTGTGTGGGTGATTTGAAACTTTTAGAAAATCCAAAAATCGTGGTTTGTGCATGGTTTCTTAAATCGTGCAGCATAACCATGTAGGTCCCCCCTTCAGGTAGTGATGTGAACACAGTTGGTGCACGGTTTGTCCAACTGTGCAACCCCCTGTTGTTTTGGTAAAATGGAAAAAATGACCTTAAAAATATAATTAACTTACCCCTCCCTATCATTTATCCTCTAGTGGAAAGGAGGCATCTATTTCTTCACATTAGAGCTCTCAAGTTCCCTTTTCATAGATTTTGATCCTAATTCACCATCATAACTCTGATTTGATCTCTGTTCATCTCGTTGGATGCATGTTGGAAAGAAATCCATTTATCTTGCATCATTTTTCATTTTTCTTCTTCTCAAAGATGCTATTTTGATACAGGCTCATGTGACCTATTTTTAGGGTATTTATCCGTTATTCCATTTTATTTTAATCCAGTCCAAAATGAGGGCTAATACTAGATGAGCAGAGTTATATAGTCATAAGGTTGGTGTTATATGAATCATACTTTAAAGTCTCCCCATTTTATAGATTGTCATCATTATGTGCACACAAGTTTCATTGGGCTTTGCCTATTAAATTCATATGCCTTTCTTATAATCATTGTGCTCATATTCAAGATCCCCTTCTATACATGGTCATTTCATTGTTTGAGGTTGATAACTCAAAGTATTCCACCCCTAATAGCGTGTTTCCTTATTTATTCCATTAGTGATTTTTATGACTATCTGCACCACCATTATGGTGTGATATGAATTGACCTTAATAAAAGTAAGTGTTTTAATTAAATTAATGAATTATTCATGGCTATTAATTTATAGTATCACTTGAACATTATAAGTTAAGTGTTTTAATATAATAAATGAAACTCAATTTTAAATGGAAAGTATATTATGTGTATCACTTGGAATAGTTAAATGTAATTGAATGGTAATTGGTTGGATATCCTTAGCCCACCTTGTCATGATTATGAAAGATAAAGGAATGAACATAATAATTAAATATGAAATGAATGTATTACATGGTTTCATGTATAATTTAGCATTGTAACTTAGTATGAAAGGAAATTTAATAAAACATATGAATTATCAAATTGCATGAGTATTACATGGCCAAAATTAAATAATGAATTATGTAAAAGGTTCCTAATTTCATATGGAACTTTTTATCCTTATAAGAGTGGTTATAATTGAACCAACCTTGGATTTCTGAGAGAATACCTTGAGCACCCAGAGTAAGCCATTCCAATTCAAGGAACTGATTTCCAAGGAAGATACCACACTTAAGAACATGGTCCTTATCTACTATAATATTCCCAACATGATTCCATAGGATCCATACACTATCTTTCAGATATTAGGATTCATTTGATACACTCCTTGGATTTATTTTGACATCTTCCAACACATGGAACCATGGATACACTCCATTAGTCTCAGTAATGCTTAGCCCGTAATTACCTTGGATGAGAACCTTGGACTCAGTTAGAATCATTTACAATGGAATGAATTGTCTGATTCCCTTAATATGTTAGAATCATTTACAATGGAATGAATTGGATGATTCCCTTAATATTACACTCAAACCCATTTATATCCATAATTCATGTTATTAACGAGTTGGATAAACCCCTGAGGTCAAGGATGCCTTGGTTATTAACTTGAATCCTATCTTACTATTATCTTCATTACTAGGTGAATTAGTTACACCTTGGATCCTCTTACATTATCTATATCATATACAGTGTGGTTTTCAATTATTATAAACAATAATATAAATAATTAAATGATTATATGTTTAAAAACTAGTTGAGGATGAAGCATGTATTGTGATATTTAAATATCTGTATTTTCTTTAATTCCATATATATATCTATATACTGTTTCAGTTGATATTAATAGACTATATTTGTATAGACTGTGTTGGTGGTGTCCTACTAAGATTTATCTCACACTCTATCCAGGATGCAGTTGGTACCCAAGTATATTACATGTATGCTGGTGTTGAAAATGGGAAGCCTCCTAATTTGGACACCTAGTCTTGCTTTCATGATTTAGGATGTATCTTGGTAGCAGATGACTGAGCCAATGCTCAAGATATTGGAAATTTTTTGGATTATTTTTTATTATTTTTTATAGAATGTATTTCCAGCTTCTTTGTATCCATGTTTTCTTGCCTTATAGATACATGAAATACATTATCATCTTTTGAATATTCTACTATTCTGTTTATGAGTTTATTATTATTTTTGTATGATTATTCTTGTTTTCTGCTACTTATTAATTAATATCATGCTTCATGTATTTATCTTATTATTACACCATTGTGATCCAATTTGACCCGAGGGTATAGTCTCCCCATGGACACATACTAGGACCTCACTACTAGTGTAAAACCTTTGGCATATGGGGAGTAAAACATGAGACTATGTGGTTTACAAGCTCGAGGCACCTTTGTGCGGCACTTGGGTCGATATGTCACAAAATGGTATCATAGAGTTTTTTTATTACCTTACTATTTTGATACAATAGATAGAAGATTAGGAACACTTTGGAACTTGGTTATAATCCATTATTGGGATTAGAAAACCCACATTTGGGTTAAATACAGAGTTGCTTAAAATAAGAATTATTGTTCAGTATTTCACTTATTATAGTTGATATACTTTCACCATTGGGTGAAACACATGCTATGCGATGGTTATTATTATTATTATTATTATTATTATTTAGGATTTGATTTTATCCTTGGATCTATGAGATTAAGGAAAGTAAGAACCAATCATTCATCATTATAGGCACCTAGAAATCACATTCCATGCATATTTCGTGCCATATAGGTGCATTTCAGTCCTTAAATTTATTCTGTTTCCTATGAGTGTTGAGTGAACCATCATTTTTATATATTATTTTACTACTAAAATCTTTTATAGGGTAAGATAATTGGTTATTTAAAGTGCCATCATCAATCTAAATAGTTTTTTAGTGTATAGGTTGATGGTGGAATATTAAATAGCCAGTTTCTACCCATGTTAGATATGAAACTCTAGTTACATGAGATGCTCTTTGTCTATAATTAAGTGACTACCAATTTGAATTTATAAGGTGTATGGGCCCTCATAAATTTTAAGGGTTAAATTACCAATTCAATCCATCATATATTACCCATTATATTCTGATTCCAAATGTATATGGGGTTAAATATAAATTAAATGGGTGTCAATTTTAGTGACAAGGTGTGTGGGCCCTTATTCACTAGGAATGAATGTAACGACCCAAAGTTTCATTAATGGAAAATCCCTCTTGATCCAATTAGATGTCTCTTTATAAAAAATGTTTTTATAAGATGTTAACTTCTTTGGTTTTATGATAAGAGTTGTGACCGTTACTTTTATAGCTGTTGAACAGTGATCACATGATTAGTATAAATATAAGGCTTTAATGAACCCAATTTTACCCAGACAAAGGAAGCGATGGGCTCATCCAGTAGAATTTCCCCATACGAAGCCCATTTGTCAGAGTTCGGAAAGGAGGTGGCATCCATGGGATTCTCCTTTGACCAAGGCCAAGCTGAGCTTCATTATGTCAAGCTCGAACATGACCGTCTACGGGAAAAGTGGAAGTTGATAGAGATTATCACTCGAGCGATGTTATCCGAGCCGCCCCAAGAGTCTGTCACCATCGCACACCTTACCCTTAGGTCTTATGTAGTTATTTTAAGGGGTTATGTAACAAATAAGTAGTACTATGTTCATGTACATTATTTTTTTGTATATAATAATGAATATAATTTCTAGTCATTTTTGATACATTGTAAATAGTTTTTAAAGTACAAATGGTGTTTTTAGTTATTATTTAATTAAGAATTAAATTTTATTAAATTAAGGGATTTTTGAATTAAATAATATTTTAATAAAATATTATTTTTAATATTTAATTAATTTTTATTATTAAATATAAATGATCTTATAATTTTATGAATGCAATTAAATTTTTTATTAAGGTTTGAAATCCATTTCTGTCAAAAACCGTGAATTTTCGATAAATATTGGTTTTTATTTTAAAAGTAAAAATTAACATATTTAGAATTTTTTTAGATAAAGTAAATTTCATTTCTGGAATCAGGATGTCAAAATTATCCAACGGTGAATTTTTCATAATTTTCTGAGACAATCAATTTTTTGGGTAAAAATTAAATACCGTTTAAATATATAATGTGTTTTATGACATCATAATGACCCAATAGTGATGTAATAAAATACCATAATCCTTATGTTCGGCCAATATATGTTTTACCATTAAAATAATGTGATTTTGGGTTTGTTTGACTTACTTTTCAAAGCATTAAAGAACCCCTCAAGACATATTTAACACTTTTCCTTTTCAAATTAATTTCTATGGAAGTGTGACTCACCTCCACATAAGCAACCTTATTATTTTAAGAAGTTCGGACATGGGCCTTATAAAATATTTTTTTCCTCTTCCATTTGACAAAAACTATGGGAAAAAATCATGGGATGGTTTGTGGTTTGGATTAATTTAATGTAAGGGGACCCAAACCTAAATAATAAAGAATTCCCTCACCTTTCCTATATAAACCCACCCAAGCTCCCACTTCCTCCTCACTAAAATCCCTTGGAGTTCGTCCATCCTCTGACCTAATCTCTCTATAATCCTCCCAAGGTTCCCCAAATTCCCATGAATCCTCTCACAAGCCTCTCTCTAGCCTTTGGAAGCACACTTCCAAGCAAGGGTTTTTTCTTCCTTTCTCATTTTTGTCAATTTTCTTTAAGTTGTATTTCCCTTTTAATTTCAATTATGAATGTTGGGGTATGGTTTTTCACCTCCCCCATACTTCCCTATTATTTTTTTAATGATGGGAGACCCATTTCTCCCTCATTTAATGCCTCCCATGTACACCCGTTACTATGCCAAAATTCCGAAAGGAACTTCTCTCTCTTCTTTTACATTCAAGGAATACTTTTGTATCATGAATACAAATTCCATTTAAATTGTTGGGACATGTACCTATATTGCCTCCTTAGTGTCCATTACATGTAAATATGATGAGGAACCCCTTTCTCTCTCATCAACCATTTTTTATGAATTCTTATGTCACGCCGTTACGCTGCCGAAATCACACCGATTTTCTAAGCCAATGTCATTGTGTAGTGAATACCATGCCCATTTCTCCATCAAGGGTATTCACCTTTATGCACAATTACTTATTGATTACAAAGTTTTATGTATGAATTCCACATTCCTTTATCATGGAATAAATTTTTATGTTTTATGAATCCATGTTTTATGATCCATGTGACACACTTATGCATGAAATGAAATGTTTAAGAAGGGTGCGCCCTTATAGTGCTCCAATGCATTGGGTAAAGTATAGTATCATGATACGTCATGTGCAATGAGTGTTGACTCATGCTAATTCAAGTGCAATGAGGGTTTACTCGTTCTTCATGTTCAATTAGGGTTTACTCATGCTCCATGTGCAATGAGCCTTGGCTCATGCTAATTCAATGTTAAGTGTTGTTGCCACATTTCCATGTTATGATTATCATGCTTTATCATGACTTTATGTTCATGTTTATCTTATGAAATATTTACATGACTATTTCCTAACATGTATTGTACTCCTCATGTTATTCCATGTGTACTCCCTTACTGGGCTTTATAGCTCACCCTTTTCTTATGCATGTCCTCAGGTTATCCCATGCAATGCTAAGTACGAGGGAATGTAGTGGTCATGTAAAGGAAGTTTTCAATAAAGATGTTGTATTTCATGTTTTAAGTTTTTATGTAATGATCCTAAGCCCCAAATACACTAAACCTCTCCATATTCTTTGTTGTATCAAGTGAAGTTTTATGTAATAAAGCATGTTTAAGTTGTAATAAAAAAGCAGGGTTGTCATAATGAAGATCCATTTTAATTGAACCTTGACATGTGCATATAAGAAAATAAAAACTTAAAATGTAAATATTGATTTATAAAAATTAAATGGTTTCCATTAAATGAAGAGGAAAATTATAAATGAACCTTTACCTACCAGAACCGTTATAAATTAAACTTGAACACTTATTAATACCCTTTCCTTCTATGTGAGTAGTTGGGGTAGTACCTTTGGTAGTGATACCTTATACTTGTGATCTAATTCCATTAGTTCTTCTATATGCTTAAAATATTATTCTGAGGCATGTCCTCGGATTTTATAATGATTTCCACTATAATGACCTCAAGTTGTGTTCTAGGAAGGTGGTGACGAGCACACTTCATATATGGTGGGCCCTGAGCTTCTAGAATTACTTCTCGGAGTGACACTTGAGGAACCAACTGCTATCCCCAAACTGGGCACTAAAACTCATTTTTGAGAGAGTTTCCTACATATGATACGGTCTATATAGGGTTCTACACGACATGCGCCTACTATAGATGATTTGACCTATGAGTTCCATCAGAAAAATCCTCCCATATTCTAAAGGGATGGCAGTCCTCAAGCTTCTAAGTCTTTGATGGAGCCCATTATTACGATCTTTAAGCATATGAAGATTCCTCTAGAAAGGATGGTCAATATTTCCACATATATGCTTCATGATTCCACCAAACGTTAGTGGGATGTGATTACTTAGGCTGGTATTCATTAGGGAATGGTATGGGAAGAATTTTAGACTACCTCCTATGAATAATTTTAACCTCAGATTCTGAGATATGACTGAACTAGAGAGTTCATACACTTGAAATAGGGTTCTATGTCTGTTATGGACTATTCAGTGCTTTTTACTGAGTTTCATCAATTTTCATTTCTTCTAGTCAGTGATTAGGTATCATGAGAATGGAATTTTGAGGACGATCTCAAGAATACCATCTACACTAAAGTGAATTTATTTCACCTACCTACCTTTTCCAAGATCATAATCCAAGCTATTATCACTGAGTTCAACCCAAGGGAAGGTGATAGTTCTAGGAATAGAAGTTCAGTTCCGAGGTAGGGAAATAGTTTTTCTAGTAGTGGGAATCATAGTAGTGAGGTTTCTCATCGGAGTATTGGTGAATGGAGTATCTAAACTGGAAGCTCTGTGATATACCTTAAGTGTGGATGCTAGAGGAATCGAAAACCTTAGTGTGATAAAGAAACATTTTATTTCCCTGATTACAGTCATATGGGACATATTCATAGATTCTATAAGACCTTTCCACATAATATTAGTGGAATATGATCCGCACCAGCTCCACCTCCAGGAGTAGGATCAGTTACACCTTATCAGGCGGGTAGTTAGAGTAGCACCGATAGAATAGGACAAAGAGGAGGTCATTTCCATGGTATCTAGAATTATGATTATCAGCGACAGTAGAGTGGACCTTCTTAGGGTAGTCTAGTTATAACATAGGGCTATGGATCGAGCTAGTTGCATGCCTCACATCTGATGCCCAAGGATCATATTTCTAGATTGTCAAATATAAGTGGTACTATTATAGTATCCTCTATTATTGTATCTACTTTATTTGATATAGGTTCTTCTCAATATTTTTATCTCTTTATCAACTATGGAAAGTATTGGGCATGAAATTCAGTATTATTGTGGTGTGATGACCTTAGAAACACTATTGGGAGTGCGGTCAGAGAGAATATGATAATGCAGGGAATTCCCCTTGAGGTATAAATTTATCCTTTCTTATGATACATCTTTATCCTTGAGATTATAGGCTACTATTTCATTATCTAGATGGACTATTTGGTTCCCTATCACGCCTATGTAAATTTCCATCTCCACAATATATCATTTACATCACTATAGGGTGATAGTTATCTCTATAAGGGTGAGTGTAATGGATAGGCTAGTATAGATGGATAAGAGAATCATGGGATAGGTGAAGTTACCACCCATATTTATAGTCTCTCCATGGAGGAGTATAGAATGCATCTTATAGATTTTACGCTAGTATTTGATTGTTTCAGGGAAATCTTTACTGATGATTTTTTTGGATTACCTCCTATTAGAGAGAGGTAGAGTTTATGATTGATCTTGTTCTAGGATCCACTATAGTGTCCATTCCTTCATACAGGATGGCACCTAAAGTGCTCCAGGAGATTAAGATAAAGTCAGAAGATGTGGAGTCTAAAGGATTTATTATACCCAGTATTTCTCTCTGGGGTTTATTCGTGCTTTTTGTCAAGAAGGAAAACATGACCCTTTGATTATGCATGTATTAATAATGGTTAAACAAAATTATGGTTAAAAAATAGTATCCAATACCTAATATATATTATATCTTTGACAAGATCTATGGATCTAGGGTATTCTCAAAGATCGACATGAGATCAGGCTATCATCAGGTGTGAGTCCGGACATTAGACATACCTTGTATAGCCTTTCATAATAGGTATGGTCTTTATCAGTACATTTTTATGAAATTATCTCTTATAAATTCACCTATAATTTTATTGAATTTTATGAATAAGGTTTTCCATCCCTATCTAGAGTCGATTATTGTGGTTTTCATGGACAACATTTTGGTGTATTCTCATAATCAAAGAGACCATGCTAAACATCTTGAGATCATTTTGAATACACTGAGAGAGCATAAAATTCATCCTAAGATTACTAAGTTCCACTTATGGATTAACATAGTTCACTTCTTGGGTCATATTATCTCAAAATAAAGAGTATTATTTTACTTAGATAATGTCAGTGTTGTGGATTCTTGGGAGTAGTCCAAGAACATGTTTGATATAAGAAGTTTTTTTGGGCTGGCTAGATATTTGATAGAGCAAATATTTAAATTAAATTTATATTTAATTTAATTGTTTTAAATTCACAAAAGTGTTACTCTAAGATGATTTGCTTCATTTTTATGATATTGGTGTTATTTTGAGCTAAACAGTAAAAATGGGCTATTTCCGATTTTTAACAGTTTTAAATTATTTCTGTAGTCTCAACATAACATTATGTACACTAATTAAAATTTAAACATTATTTCTTTTGAAGATTCTACACATCCAGGGCTTCATTTACTATTTTTGGACCAAAAGCTGAATCGACCATATGGAAGCTCAAAAGAATCTCACAAGTAGTCTTATGAAAACTGTTTACAATTCTACCAATTTTTGGTGTGGGGTCCATAAATAATTATTGGTGGGCCCAATGTGTTGAGTCAATAAGGTTTTCCTTATGACTTTTTCATTATTTATTATTTTGAAAATCACAAACACCTTATCTTTAAGGAAAATCGCTTTTATAAGGAAAATCACTTTTATAAGGAAAATCGCTTTTATAAGGAAAATTGATTTTATAAGGAAAATTGCTTTTATAAGGAAAATTGCTTTTATAAGGAAGATCGATTTTGTAAGAAAAATTATCCTTATCATATTTTCATCCATATATTTCTTAAGTATAAGATTCAGATTCATTTCTATATTCTCAGAATCATTTGAAACTTTGATATAAAGCATTCTGTTTTAGGTTCCAAATTCTGTATGAGAACTGTAATAAAGTTCTACTCCGAATTCTGGATACGAATTCTCATTACGAATTCTGATGATGAATTCTCATTATGAATTCTGATCATGAATTCTTATTAAGAATTCTGGATACGAATTCTCATTATGAATTCTAATGATGAATTCTCATTACGAATTATGATGACGAATTCTCATTACGAATTATGATGACGAATTCTCATTATGAATTCTAATGACGAATTCTCATTATAAATTCTGATGACGAATTCTCATTCCGAATTCTCATTTCGAATTCACCTATTAAACAGAATCTGATCAGCTTTGCTTTATTCACTCTGAATTTATTTAGACTCCGAAAATTATTTTTGGTTAGACTCCGAACTTTCATTTTTCTTACGCTTTTATAATTTGTCTACTCTTTAATATTTTTCTTACACTCCGAACCTTTACTCCGAATCTTCACTCTGAACTTTTGAGTTAGACATAAAATGATGTTGTACATTCTGTTTCACTTGTTTTGTTATAAAACGATGTCATCTATTCTGTTATAAACAAACCGTTGGTTAAGTTACACGTGTACAGGTCCCTCCGATTTTTAAGGAAAATATGACCGTTGGAAAGGAGGCCGACCTTGCCTATAAATATGAGCTCATTTTAAAGAGATCAGTAGTGAACATAGAGAAGTTGATCGATCTAGAGACCACACGCTGCTAAGGTGATTTCTAAAGAGAGAAAGCTTTTCATGCCTTGTGCGTACTGAACCGCTCGTTCAGTTTTTGCTTCGTGCGACTCCGAATGTTGGTGATTACATTCGAGGACTTCCTGGGATAAGAAGACAGAGGTGCCGACTACCTTGAAGTTGAGGGCTTCCTTTCTGAGGAAGACAGAGGTGACCAACTACCTTGAAGTTGAGGGCTTACGGGGATAGCAAGACAGAGATTCCGATCTTCGTATCGAGGGCTTACCCTGGTGTGGGTAAGACAGACTTTCTTGAAAGTATAAATCAAGGGACCTTTATCCAAGGTTGTTGGATACCCTTCTCTTTGGGTTAAAAGACTTATATCTTGTTACTTTTAGTTTTACTACTTGTTTGTTTTCGCTGCATTTTATATTTTTAGGAAAGTATAACTTTCTTATACTTCCCTACTTTTACTCTGATTCATTTAGATTCTATACACTTTAAGGTAGAATCTCATATTCTAATCTTTAGCTAAGTTTCAATTTTCGGAACCATATTTCCAGAACCTACTATTCAGAATCTCTTTCCAGTTTTAAGAAAGTACATAGGACTTGAAGTTTATAACTTCATTCCTCTTTCCAAGTTTTCAATTGGTGTTAGAGGTGTTGTGAATTTTCTTAGTTTAACTTTGTTAAACTTATCCCTTTCCTTTGCTTAAGGAAAACATAGTTAATCGTAACTAAATTTAAAGGTTCCAAAGGAATTTTTAATGTGTAAAATTTACCCCCACCCTCTTGTATATTGAGCATCTACAAAATTATTTCGATCCTACACAATGGTTGTGATATTCGATGGGTGGACGCGAAAGGAGTTTTATAACATCTTTTATGAAGGGAAGGCCATGGTAATTGGTCGTTTTAAGGGTCATTAAAGCATCCTAATCCAGAGGTTTGCGATTTGGTGAGTCTGGCTGGACAGAACAAATGCTCAGAGTAAAATGACCACAACTCTCAGAATACATGTCCCAATTATCTGAGATTTTTAGGGGAAACTCCCAAGAGAATTATGAACAACATTAAATAAGGGATCAACGCGTGAATATGTCATTTAATGAGGCTACAACACGTCAACATTCTGGGGACAAATTATGGATATAAAAGGAGGAGATCTCCACCCTCTCAAAGTATTCCATTCTCCATCCCATTCCTTCCGGGACACCAAGAAGAAGATATTTTCGGCTTTCTCTTTTATTTATTTAATTTTAATAGTTTTTTAATGCATTATTCTTCCCCAGTCATCTCGATTACCCTTACCATGGTGGGGTAAACATTTGGAGTGATTGGAGAAGGGTTGGTTTTCTACATTGTAATGCTTGAGTTATTGGATGCAATTGAATAAATTTATTTCTTCTTAAAAGTTGTTTTCAATTTATTATAGCGGATTTTATTATCAAGTGTGATCATTCTTGAATATTAATTCTGTTATTGATTTTTTCCTTGGTAAAAAAATCGTAATCACCCTCCACTAATTTCTGGTTTATATACGATGGAATAGACTAGGGATTAGTGGTGAACTACTCGACGATCGTCAGTATGTGTAAAAGGTGTAGTGAATGTTCTTGATTGTTTGGGATAAACAAAACCTGATCGGGTATTTCCCATTTAAATTAAGGATATTCAATACAACTATTTTACACATGGAAGGAGATTTGACCAAACCGAGATCTTGGTAAGGTTTTCTCTCACCATCACAATTTCACCAAGGAAGTGGGAGGAAATGATTGTGGGAACTCACTTTAATCAACAAAGAATAAGTGGTTTGAATTAAATTGAACAAGGATAGCATTACAATTAGAAAACCAACCCTAACCAAATCACCCTTTTAATATCATAGTTTTTGAATCATTTGAATTTCAAATTTCATTTCAAAAGAACAACATTTTTACCCCCATTTTAAAGTGACAACCCGTTTTGTGTGCACTCCTCTTAGGAAGGCATCCTTGGTAAACCACATTACTATATTTTAACATAGGAAATAATTGTTTTTCCATGCCTTACGACAGGAATGCGTCAAACTTAGTGCCATTTCCGGGGATATAGTGCCACAATTTATTAGTAAATATTTGACTCAGTTCAAATTAAAAAAAAAACACAAAAAAAATATTTTTCCATGTTGTTTTGAAATGATTATTTCTTTAATTCATGGAATAACTACCCATCGATAAATGAACCAATTATAGACTCAACATTTTCAGTAGAGCATCTATTGTTAGAAATGTGAGGTTATTTTGGAAGATAAATAATGATGAGAAAACATTTAAAGAATTCATATATGGACTAAGGGAGGACATGGGTGAAGAAGTTTTTGAAACGATGGCCCGAAATCTAACTGAGTTATCACATTACTTTCTAGAATTTAATGAAACTTAAAAGGTACAAGAATACCCCCTATTCATCCCTAATTTTTCTATGGAGATCCAAGAAATGGTGGATACTGACTCCCTACCTCTATCCGCTACTAATAAACTCCAAGAGGTGATTTCCAATGAAGAAGTGATTGATGATGAAAAAACCTAGGGAGATAATATTATCACGAACTCATTGTCTATTTATTTTCTTGAAAATGAATTGAGTATTACCTCCCCTTTTTTTATATTTTTAGATTTAGATAACTTATGTTTTTCCTTGGAGGATGCTTATAAAAAAGAAGATGAACCTAAAGAGGATCAACTAGAGCTCCCCAAACATGTTGATTGTTTATTGGAGGGATCTCAAGAGGAGATCAAGGTATATTTTCATGAAGAGATCAATTACCAAGATGAATTACTTGAAAGGGAAGATTTATCTATTAATTCTTCATGTTTTAATCTTATTCAAGTTGAATTGTTTTCTGATTTCTATTTCTCAGAAATTTATGATACGACACAAATGGAAGAGACCTTGGATGTTGATAAAGAGACTTCCCATGTGGTTGTGATTAAATAAGAAGAGTTGGACAAGTATGTGGTGGTGCAACTACCTCCTCAACAACAATTTACATACCATATAGAGGAGGACACCATGAAAGTCAACATGGAGCACCCCTATATTCTATTCCCCATCACTATTGAACTCAAATTTTATCTTTTTTCTTTCTTGTGGGTTGGGAAGTTTATTATCTACTTTGGGGTTCTCTACATGAAATGTTTACTTATGGAAATCAGGAAAATTCACATGTGGTGGTTAATATCAAATAAACCACACCCACCAACAGATTGGGCATAATCAATTAGAACTGCCCATCTGGTGGCAGTCAAAACCCAAGGCCCACTTGGGGGATTAAACCATGTTTTATCCTTCTATTCTAATCCTATTTATATTTTCATTTTATTTAAATAAATATCTTATTTTTTATTTTCTTCTTTTATTTGTAGGTTTTTAGAGTGCAACAATTAGGAGCTTAACTCAATGTTGCACTGTGAATAAATCAATTTGTACCTATCCTTCACACTTGCTTGATGTTGTGATTAATTTTAAAATTGGCTTACATGTTAAATCAACTTGAATGAATTGAGGACACTGCATCATTTAAGTGTGGGGGAGGGAACCTTTTTTAGTTTAGGATTTTCATTTGTGGTGTATTTTTTTTTAAAAAAAATGCGTGTTTTCAAATTTTTTGTGTATTTATTTTTTAATTTTATTGTGTGTTTTTGATCCTTTTGAGCTGAAATGATTATCATTACCATTTTTTAAACCCATGTCAATGAGTGAACCAATCTATTACATGAAACTAAGATTAAATGAATGATGAAATGACTTTTTTTAGAGTTCAAATCTTTTGGAATTTCATGAAAAGTACACTGATTTTTGATACCCATGCCATATTTCACTTTCTATATCTTTGAAATCACATTCCTGCGAGGCTTATGAACCATTTTTGTCATGATATTTTCATTCACCTCATTTCTTGAGAGAACCAGACCACGCTTACTTTAACCAGAATTTGATTAATTCCTTTCAAAACATGAGGGTTTGGGGTACGTGCATTTTAAATGATTGAGGAATTTCTTTGGTTTGAAGCCCCCTTTTCAAAATAATCCTTTTCATTATGGCCTACCTTATAAATTAATCATTTTATCCCCTAGTAGCCATGAATAGCCTATTAGGTTAGCCACATTACAAGCCAATTTTCCATATCCAACCTGCTCTTGAAGTGAAATTGCATGATATAGTGGAATTTAAGTGTGGGGGAAGATGTCTTGTGGTGTACTACCTCATTTGGTGATATTTTTGGTGGAATATAAAATGTTGAAGAGATGATTTTTCTACTTATTATTTCATTTTGTTAAAATATATTCCTTTTATGGAGCTTTCATGGTAAGAGAAGTTGTGCCTTTCTGGAGCTTCCAATGTAAAAAGAAAGTTGTGCCTATCTAGAGCTTTCAAAAAAAAAACATGTTTGAAAAGATTGAAATTTTTGAAGCTGAAATCTTGAGCTGATTGAATGATGATGGAGCCTATTTTCTACAAAGGGGAATATAAGGAGACCATATTTGAGTGAAAATTAGAATCATGCAATTTTTCTTCAAAAAGAGCCAATCCCTCCATTTTCGGCCTCAGATTTTTTAACATCTAAATCCTACCAACTAGAAGACACATAACAACCCTGAAAAGTACTCATTAGAAACACATGTCCTTGACTCACATCTGGTATAGAAGTAGGAATTTATCATGTCTATGGTGACTCTTGTGTGATTTTGGATGAGAAAAGCCTTGTTCAACATTTACATTTGTGAGATGAGAGAACATTATTGTGAGGTAGGTGTTTTGTGTGCATGTGATAAGAAATGAAGTGGAAATATATTAAAATATAAAATGGAGAACTTGAAATAATTGTTTTTGATGAGGCATGATATCTTTTTGTTTCTTAGTATGGATTTGGTAGATCTCATTGGTATGTGTTTTGGATTTGATTTGATTTGATTTTTATTTGTCTGGGAGTCCAAGTGCTAAGTGTGAGGGAATTGATAGATAAAATATTTTAAATTAAATTTACATTGAATTTAATTTATTTAAACCCACAAAAGTGTTACTCTAAGATGAATTTCTTCATTTTTATGATATTGGTGTTATTTTGAGCTGAACAATAAAAATGGGCAATTTCAGATTTTTAAGAGTTTCAAATTATTTCTGTAGTTTGGACATAACATTATCTAAACTAATTCAAATTGAAACATTATTTATTTTTCAGATTATAAACATCCATGGATTCATTTACTATTTTTGGACCAAAAGCTGAATCGACCATATAGAAGCTCACAAGTTGTCTCAGGAAAACTGTTTACAATTCTGTCAAGTTTTGGTGTTGGGTCCATAAATAATACTTAGTGGGCCCAATGGTTGTGATATTCGGTGGGTGGACGCTCAAGGAGTTTTAGAACATCTTTTATGAAGGTAAGGCCACGGTAATTGGCCGTTTTAAGGGTCTTTAAAGCATCCTAATCTAGAGGTTTTTGATTTGGAGAGTCTGACTGGACAGAACAAATGCTCAGAGTAAAACAGCCATAACTCTAGGAATACATGTCCCAATTTACTGGGATTTTGAGGGGAAACTCCCAAGAGAATTATGAAAAACCTTCAAGAAGGTCTCAATGCGTGAATATTTCATTTAATGGAGTTAAAATGCGTCAAAATTCGGGGGACAAATTCTGGCTATAAAAGGAGGAGAGATCCACCCTCTCAAAGCAATCCATTCTCCATCCCATTCCTTCTGGGACACCAAGAAGAAGATATTTTCGGATTTCTCTTTTATTTATTTTCTTTTTCATAGTTTTTAATGCCTTCTTATTCCCCATTAATCTCCATTACCCTTACCATGGTGGGGTAAACATTTGGAGTGATTAGGGAAGGGTTGGTTTTCTACATTGTAATGCTTGAGTTCTTGGACGCAATTGAATAAATTTATTTTTTTCTTCAAAGTTGTTTTCAATTTATTATAGCATATTTTATTATCAAGTGAGATCGTTCTTGAATATTAATTCCGTTATTGATTTTTTCCTTGGTAAAATAATCATAATCTCCCTCCACTAATTTCTGGTTTATATACGATGGAATAAACTAGGGATTAGTGGTGAAGTACTCGACGATCGTCAGTACATGTAAAAGGTGTAGTGAATGTTCTTGATTGTTTGGGATAAAAAAACTCGATCGGGTATTGCCCATTTAAATTAAAGATATTCAATATAACTATTTTACACATGGAAGGAGAGTTGACCAAACCGAGATCTTGGTAAGGTTTTCTCTCACCATCACAATCTCACCAAGCAAGTGAGAGGAAACGACTGTGGAAACTCACTTTAATCAACAAAGAAAAATATGTTTGAATTAAATTGAACAAGGATAGCATTATAGTTAGTAATCTGACCCCGACCTAATCACCCTTTTAATGTAATAGTTTTTCAATCATTTGAATTTCAAATTTCCTTTCAAAAGCACAACATTTTTACCCCCGTTTTAAAGTGACAACCCCTTTTGTGTGCACTCTTCTTCAGAAGACATCCTAGTTCAACCACATTACTACATTTTAACTTAAGAAATAATTTTTTTCCATGCCCTACGATAGGTGTGCGTCAATATTACAATAATTTTATACAGGACTTCTCATGCCTTCCTAAACCTCTTAAAAGTATTACTAAGAAATGTGTTAAGTTCCTATGGTCATATTATTATGAGAAATAATTTCAAAAGATGAATGGAAGGCTTACATCAACACAGATTTTGATTCTAAAAGAGACCAGGAGAGGATATATAGTGTTTTGTGATGCATTAGGCTTCGGACCAAGTGTAATACTAATATAGGAGGATAGAGTCATTGTATATGGTTCTCTCTAGTTGAGACCTCATGAGCATAACTACCCAATGAAATACCTCAAGCTAGCATCAGTATTCCATGATTTATGTTGTTGGAGACACTATTTGATGGTTGAACTATTTTGTAGTGTATACAGACTACAAGATCCTCAAATATATCTTTACATAGTGTAACTGGAATCTCAGATAGATAATATGGTTTTAATAACTCTAATATTTTGATTTCGTTCTTACCTATAAGATTAGAAAAGGGAATGAATTTACTGATGCGCCGAGCCTAAAAACTCAGGCACAAGCCATGTAGGAAGCTAGTGATGAATAAAAATTGATGAACCACTTTTATGAGCTACATCTAGAGTTTTATGAGAGTCATGAGAAGTCTTTTATTGCATCATTGAGAGTCACCTCTTCTCTTCTAGATAGGGTAAATATTAGGTAGTTCTCAGATCTTGGAGGTTTGTTTCTCTGGGAGTGTATTTTTGGTGAGGAAACACCTTTATATTGGTCTATTGATGGAGACAAAATCCTACGTATACCTAGGAATGTATGGGTTCCTATAGATATTAGAGAGGAACTGATGAGGGAGTACCAAGTTTCTCAGTGGGTAGTTCATCCGAGCATCTCCAAGATGTATCATGATATGAGTCTCTATTATTGGTGGCCTTGGATGAAATGTTAGATAAAAGGTTTTATCACCAGGTGTTCCACCTATTAGAAGGTGAAGTCAGATCACTTGTGACCTACTGGATTTTTATAACTATTTTTGGTCCAATAATGGAAATGGGAATATGTTTTTATAGTTTTTTTGGTTGTCTTACCAAGGTATCTTTGAGGCAGTGATGTAGTTTGGGTAGTCATGGATCAATTGACAAAAGTACCCCACATCCTTTTTATCTAGGAGACTTTATTTTTTGATTTGATGTGAAGACCATATTTCCATGAGATTGTATGGATACATTGGGTCCCTAGTACTATCATTTTTGACCAGGATTCTCATTTTACATTGAGGTTCTGGTGGGGGTTATAGAAGGCTATGGGTACACAGGTTCTTCTAAGCACAACCTTTCACTACTAGAACAATGGCTAGTCAGAACAGATGATACATGTGTTAGAGGAGATTCTCTGAGAATTATTCCTTGATTTTGGTGGTTATTGTGATAAACATATCCCTCTCATCGAGTTCTCCTAGAATAATACATTTTAGATGACGTTTAAGATGGATCCTTATGATTCCTGTATGGTAGGCCGTATTGTTCACTACTGTGCTGGTTAGAGGTAGGAGAGGAAAGATTACTAGGTCCTTGTATTGTACAAGAGACTTAAAATCTAGTTCAACTGATTATGAAGTGTATGTCTACTACTTAGTCTAGAAAAAAATTATCTTGATCTCTATCGATGACCAGAAGAGTTTGAGGTTGGGGATCATGTTTTCATAGGGGTATCACCCTAGTTTAGGAAAATGAGGATACAAAGGAAATGGAATCTATCACCTCATTATTCTGAGTTGTTTGAGATTCTAGATAGAGAGGGTTCTGTATCCTATTAGTTACTTTTACCTCAGAGGTAGCATGCCATGCATTAATTCTTCCACATTTCACATCTTTTCTGTTATCAGGCCGACTTGTCTCTTACTTTTTTATCTAGAGGAATTTGAGTTAGATGTTAATGATTTTTTGAGGAGTATCTTATATGCATCGTTGACCAGATCATGAAGGATATACTAGGTTGGTATGTCCCTTTAGTAAGGGTGATATATAAGAACAACCATTTACAAGATGAGACCTGAGAGTGGGGGGATGACGTACATTCCCGGTGTCCGGATTTGTTCTCAGGTAACATTTTTACACCCTTGGAAGGTGAAATTAGGGAGGAGTTCCTTTAAGGGGGGAAGACTATAAGAACCTATTTTTTAAACAAGGTAAATATCCTTTAATTTTTGGTCTAATTTTATTTTTTTTCTTTTATGGATGTCTAATTAGTTCATTCAAGTTTTGGGGGGTGTCTGGGGCTTGTTCGGAGCTTAGAACCCCAACTGATGTAGAAAAGAACTGGGCTTCATGGTTAGTAGAAACCATGAGATCCAGTCCACATGGTTTCCCCAACCGTATTAGGGTTTTCAAAGTGTAAAGCAAGGTTTATGGTATACCCTAACAATGTGCCCTAGGACGCACACCCGTGTGGGTGTTCTGCAACTTTTAGTAGATCTGTAAAGCACGGTTGATGAAAAACTTCTCAAACTGTGTAGCCTAACTATGAGGGTCCCCTATTGAGGTAGTGAGGTGGGAAAAATTGGTGCATGGGTTGGCCAACAATTTTTCCACACCATATGAACCCTTGGTTTTTTTGTGTAAAATGAACAAAGTTCCCTTAAAAATCTAATTAACTTACCCCCGCTCAATTCTCCTCTAGCGGACAGGAGGCCTTCCTTTCATCACATTAGAGCTCCAAAATTCCATTTTCATAAGTTTTGATACTATTTTTCCATCCAAACTCTAATTTGATCTCCATTTGTCTCATTATATGCACACAGATAAGTACTCCATTCATCTTGTGCCATTCATCATTCATATTCCTCTCAACAATGCTATTCTTATATAGGCTCATATGCCTTATTTTCAGGGTGTTGATCCATTCATCCATTTTCTTCTAATATAGGACAAACTAAGGGTTGATACTAGAATAGAAGAGTGATTTAAGAATAAGGTAGGTGGTATATGACTCATACCTCAAAGTCTCACTATTTTATAAACTATCATCATTATGCATGTGCTGATTTCATTAGGCATTGCCTATTAAATTAATATTACTTACTTATAATCATTATGATCGCATTATATATCCCATTTTATACATGATTATTGCATCATTATAGGTTGAGACCTCAATGATTCTACCCCTAGTAAGGTGTTTATTTATTTATTCCATTAGTGGTTCGTTATGACTATCTGCGCCATCATTCAGCTGTGATATGAATTTTTCTTAATAAAGGTAAGTGTTTTAATTAAATTAATGAATTATTAATTTATATTACTTTATAGTATCACTTGACCCTTATAAGGTAAGTGTTTTAATATAATAAATGAAATTCAATTGTAAATGTAAAGAATATTATGTGTATCACTTCTCCTAGTTAAATGTAATTGAATGGTAATTGGTTGCATGTCCTTAGCCCGCCTTGTCATGATTATGAACGTTAAAGGAATGAAACTAATAATTAAATATGGAAGGAATGTAATACATGGTTTTATGTACAATATAGCCATGTCACTTAGTATTAAAGGAAATGGAATAAACCTTATGAATTATCAAATGTAATGAGTATTACATGGCCAAAATTAAATAATGAATTGTGAATAAGGTGTCTATTTAATATGGACATTTTTATCTTTATAGGAGTGGTCGAACATGTTCCAACCTTGGATTCTCGAGGAAATTACTTGATCACTCAGAGGACTCCATTATTATTTAAGGAGCTATTTACCAAGGGAGATAACTACTTTGGAACATGGTCCTTGTCTACTAGCGAATGCCTGATATGACACCATAGAATCCTTTCAATATCATTTGGATTTTAGGATGCCTCAGATACAATTTTTGGATCTAGCTTTATGTATTTGGACACATGGAACCATAAATACACCCCATTGGGTCTAATCATGCTTGGACAATTATTACCTTGTACGAGATACTTGGACTCAGTTAGAATCATTTATAGTGGAGTACCTTGGGAGATTCCCCTTGGATTATACTTAGACCACTTTATATCCAGGCTTCATGGTATTAATGAGTTTGATTGATCCTTGAGGTCAAGGATGCCTTGGTTATTACCTTGGATCCCCTATTATTATTATCATATGTACACGATTCCTTAGTTACACCTTGGATCCTCTTACATTATCTCTATAATATATAGTGTGGTTGAAACTTATTATAAAATAGAACATAAATAATTAAATGGTTATATGTTTAGACACCAGCTGAGTCTGAAGCAGGTATTGGGATATTTACATTACCATATTATCTTTACTTCCATATATATACCCAAAAAATGTTTCAGTTTATATTCCCATACTAGATTTGTATAGATGTTTTTTGGTGGTGTCCTAAATATATTTATCTCACACCTTATCTAGGAAGCCATTGGTACTCAAGAATATTACATGTATGTAGGTGTTTATGAGAGAAAGCATCTCACTTTGGACACCTGATCTTGATTTCTTTCTTTAGGATGGATGTTGGTAGCAGATGACTGAGGTAGCACTCAGGATACTGGATAGTTTTTGGATTCTATTTGATTATTTTTTATATCATATATTTTCTATTACTTTGTATCTTTGTTTTCCTACTTTATAGAGACATGACATACATTATCATATTTTGTATACTGTACTATTAAGTTTATGAGTTGCTTATTATTATTGGATGTTTATTATTGTTTTTAATTTCTTATTCATTGATATCATGATTACACTATTTATCTTCTTATTACACTATTGTTATCTAATTTTTCCTAAGGAAATAGTCTCCCAACATACACACCTTAGGACCTCGCTACTAGTCGGTAGCCTCTGGTGCATGGGGAGGCACACTTGAGGCAATCTGGCTCATTGGCTTAGGTAACCTTTGAGTGGTACCCAATCTTGGATGTAACACTTATCCTATTCAATTTCCAAATCATTAGTCATAGGTCTTACCATACATGTATTATTCCATTCCATTTCCCCCCTTAGTGATTTCTTGCTACAATATAAAAGTTTATACAAGATAAGCTCTCATTTTCTCTTAGATTCCTTGTATTTTTATATTATATTATCTTTTAATTCATTTGGTTCTCCTTTTTTTGTTCACTAGATGGATATGTTGTCTAGGTTCATGGATATGGTTTTTCCTCTTTATTTATATTCTTGTTAGGATCCCTCTCTTTCTATTCATGTGAAGTTTAGTGAATGTTATAGGTTTGTGATGAATTTAAGGTATATGTATCTATATAATGTATCATTATTTTTTCCATACCATTATTTGTTAGACTTATTTTGGTTTTATCTATAATATTATCTTTTAAGTTTATGTTTGATGGTTAATTTATGTTTACATATTAATCCTCGTGTGTTTTTACTAACAAAGTGAAGTTTTATTTAGTATTGAAGTTGTGTTTCCTTTTAATCTAGTTTTAGTAAACATGTAGAGTCTGATAGATTATTTTAATGAACATTTTGATTGGAAATGGGTTTTCAAATGAGGTTTTAAAATAGTATAGGTTTATTAATTCTGTTTTCTGGATTTATAAGCCTTAGTTTTATGAACGTTATTTTTTGATAATGTTATAGATAAAATTGAAATGTTGTGTGATTTTGTTGGGGTTTACATGGTAAATAATAGGTATATGTTTGGGTAATCAGGATTGGTTCTTCTTTAGATTATATTTTTTATCGTCTAGGGCTCATTCCCAGTGAGGATGATAGATCCACCCAGAGTAGTTTGGTTTTTCAGTATTAAATTAGATAGATAGTGTTCCACTAGTGAGTCCTAATTACCATCCACTTTTTATTTATTTAAGTTGGTGGTTAGATCCTATGTTTCATTATCTCTATATTGGGGAAATTTTTTATTTATTTATATTATACTCATTTATTTTGATACTGTGATGAGTAATTTTTAATGCTTCTCTTGGTTATATTTTATATTTTATTTGTTCATGTCCACTAGAAATATGGAATGAATTTATAATACCAAATTATTTTTGGAAAAAATATAATTTAATTTAAATAAAAAAGATAATTTTTAAAATGATTTTTTCAATCTAAAATTATTAGGTTCCATTGAGAAATATATTTTACTGATTCATGGGGTTATCCTAAAAGGGTTTTATTCAAACACTATATATGGATTTGGGAGTATGCAGAAATGATTATGTCTAATTGAGGTAAAGGTAAAATATCCAAGTTCTATTATTGTTCCTCTTGACGCATTCATCATCCTTGTTGGTATGGTATTGGTGGTGACTATGTGTCACTTGAAGAGAGCTCAATTAGAGAATATTATGGATCCTATAATATTGGATTTTAGTTTTGGATATGTATCAGAATCAGTATCCTTGGTAATATTTTTAATTCCTGTATTTTTATGATGTTGGTTTATACAATAATTTTAGTTTATAAAGTGATATAGATGACTAGTATTATTTCTATTAAGTTATTCATTATTATACTATTCCGATTATTTTGAATAGATTATTTTTTGCAAGGATGTCTGAGGTATGGGTACAATATAACTAATTTTTATGTTGGAGTTATTATCTTGTTTTTTTGGATTTAGAGGGTGAAATCATTCCCATATGATAATTATTTGATACCATGGTGTTTGTGAGTAGCATGTAGTGATAAATAATGAATTTCATGCATTATTAATAACTTTCTTGTATGGTGTTCTTGGTAAACCAAGGATAGATCATTGCAAAATTGTATTAAAGAACATTTTTATTATGGGAACAAAGGTAGTGTGGTGATATAACCAAAAAAATATGAGAGGTTGGTATGGGGGAATGGTTGGACCACTATTCCTCACACCAAACCTCAATCTAAAATGGGTAGTCAGAATTGTTCCCATTTTTTGAAATGTTCAAAATAATTTGTTTTGTTTTGATTTTATTTACTTATATTATTAGCGATTTAGTGTAAATTTATTTTCTATTTGTGTTGGAGTTGAATTATGCATTGATTGAGTTTCAAATTTCATATTATATAGACAATGCCTCCCATAAGGTCTTCATTGAATCAAAAAGAGGAATCCATAGATAATATTCCATTACAAATACCTTATATATATTCTATTCATACAGATTTGGTCATAATAATCATCTAGTATTTATGTTAGGTAAGTGATCAATTACATGCCTAGGTAGTGGATGATGCCCAAGAATTTACCAAGTTGAATCCATCCACATTAAATGAAAACCATGTATATCTTGATACCAATGGGTGGATGAAAAATATTGAATTCATAATTCATTTTCTTAAGACCCCTTAGAAATTCAAGGATAGTTTTTTTAATGTATATGGTTAAAGGACCAAGTTGGAATTTTTGGTAGTCAATTTTATAGGATTAGTTCAATATGGATATCACTTGGACTATGTTCAAGGATATTTTTAGTTAGTAAATCTACCTAGATAATTTAGGGGTGGTGAGGGATAAATAATATTTATTAATTGATAAAGGGGATAATTCTAGGATAAAGTATTCAACTCGGTATTCCACACTGTTCTATCATTCCCACTAGAAACACATGAATGTCTACCTAAAGCCTTGGTTCTTCAACATGGGTTTGAGACCGAATGTTTGGGAGAATATTTTTCTTTTCTACATGATGATATATATTGTAGAAAATGACAATGAAATGATGGATGATATTGATATAGAAGTATTGATTAGTTTGGGTGGTTCTACTATTCCAATGGGGGATTTTAGAATGCCTATTCAGTTTAAAAGGGGATGTGCGAGGAATATAAAAGGGATATAAACAAGAGTTTCTAATGGTGTTATAATAGTATTGAACAGTAGGGAATACTATATATATTTTACTATATTCTCCAATAAATTTCCACCAATGTGGTTAGTCCAAGTATCTACAATTATTTTGCAGGAATCCTTCTTAAAGGAATATGGTGGGATCTTCTTATACCATAGGATATCCTATAACATAAAATGAAAAAAGGTAGTGTTATTTCATCCTTATATTAAAGTAAACTATCATCCTACCATGAAACCTTAGAGTGGGGTTAAATTTAGGTGCTTATAATTCATCTATTAGGTGGAAGAATAATACCATGTTAGGCCAATGACTATAAGAGGTACGATGTTTATTGCTTCATTTATGGATTTTTATTTTTTAAAAGGTGAATCCCATTACATTATCTCATTTAAGTTGAATTATGTTTTTGGGTTGTGACCTAATTTTATATCATATATGATGGGTTCTTCCTCTCCATTGGAATGGAGGAGGGGGTAGAGTTTTAAGTTCCTCTAGATTCAAATGATCATTATTATTGTTGTGGTTATTTCGGATTTCATAGTTATTAACCTATAAGACTTAAAACATATATTTGTAATATATTGTATTGTTGTGGATATATTATTGATCAAATTCTACCATTATAAAGTTTTATTTCATTCTCCTAATGTGGAAACTGATGTCTTCAATGGTGAGTGGGATTTGATATCATGAAGCTTATGACATGTTATTCTAGATATCGAATAAATTTCTTATCATATATATAATTTCTTTTCTAATTTCATCAAATGGGGTTAAATGTAAATCTTCCTTTAGTATTGAGTATGTATCAAGAGGGTTTTCCTGATACGTTTTTTATTTCAACCCCAAAATAGGTAGAGTTCAATATTAATCTTCTATTAGGGATAAGCCTCATCTCCATTCCATCATATCAAATTATTCCTCTTGAGATAAAATAATTTGTAGGTTGACTAGAATATAATGAGTGAAATGGTTTAATTTTCCCTACTGTTTTACTACGGAATCATGTTTCTCTTCTCAAATAAGTTTGATAGAAGTAATTGGCATTGTATTGATTACTGAAATCTAAATATAGTGACCATTAATATTAAGTTCACATTACTTTGGTTTGATAATCCTTTTAAGAATATCAAGGAAGTGAGATAGTATTTAAAAATTGACCTCAGGTTAGGATACCATTAGATGAGGGTGAGGGAAGAAAATATTACCAAGACCATTTACCTAAGAAAGTATGGGAATTATTTCTATATAGTAATCTCATTTAGCCATACTAATTTCCCAAGTGTTTTCATGGCCCTAATTCAAGGATAACTCATTAGTATCATGGAACCTTTGTTATAATGTTAATTTATAATATCATATTTTATAAAAAGACAATAAAAGATAATTACCTTCTGAGATTCATTTTGGGAACCTTCAGGTAACATATATTATAGGAAATGTTATACGAGTGACGGTTTTGGATCCATTAAGTGAAATTCTTAGGTCATGTGTTTTTGGATAGGGTAATTTCTATGGGAATTAAGAAGATCCAATCAGTAATATCTTTGGGAAATCATGGAAATGTATTTGGGATTAATATATTTATATGAATTTTTGATAATTTATGTTTTTTTGTATAGTATTTTCCCATTTTTTCATCGCCAATTTTATATTTTACCCAAAAGGAAGTGAAATTTCATTGGGATGATAATTTCTAGTGATCCATTGAGAATTTTAAAGTGATACTTAATTAAAATATTGTTTTTATACTTTTAGATCTAGGTATGGGTTATTGAATTTATTATAATTCTTCACATATAGGGATATTTTGTGTGTTGATTCCATGTGACCATGGTGTGTCTTATGTCTCATGCTAGTTGTCCCCTTATGCGAAAATCTACAACACCCATAAGATTGATTTGTAAATAATGGTTCATTCCTTGATAACATGGGTCCATTATCTCTCATGGGAGAAGCTTACCATCTTTAGAGATAATACAAATTTATAGTATCTATTATTCTAGAAGTATCAAAAACATTGGAAGAAAAAATAGTTTTAATATCTCCAAAACATTTTATTTTGATTTGTCATACAATGTAGGATAAGTGAATGTATCTAGTGATTCCATCACTATGAACCTTATAAATCACGCGAAGTTGGAATCTAGAGGTGAGTAAAATTTGACGAACCTTTTCAATGAGTTTCATTTAGATGTGAAAGAGGTGGATTATAAGGTATTCTTGAATTATGTATTAGTTATTATACATTTATATTTTTGGATTCCCCATGATCTGGTAGTGGATCTCAATTTTCACTATATAGTTGTAATTATAATTGGTGGGCATACCATAGATGATTATTCTCAGTCTCTTGATGGTTCCATTTTTTTGAAAGATGTTAGTGGTTATATAGAAATTGTGGTAGGAGGATATGAGTGGTGGAAAATATCACACCCATGACTTATTTTAAAGTTATTTTTCATTTAATTTACATATTTTTTTTGTTTTGGGGGTTTCCCTAGGTTTTAGGGAGGAATAGATGAGTATTCATGAATTGGGCCAAACCATGAGCCCAATTCCATATTAAAAAATAAATTTTGTATCTTTTATAACTTTTTCATTTTTCAACATTTTTCATCCATTCAAATTCCTAACTTTCCTCCCCTAACATATTAACAACACCAAGGTAATTTGGAGCTTTTAGAAATCCATAACCAGGGTTTATTTGGGTTTTTATCTAAGGGGTTGGGCCTGCCCGAAAGCCCAATTCCTGTTTTAAAATTAAATTTTGATTATGTTATAACTTATTCAATTTTTGGTCTTTTTCGGTGATTACAAGTCTCACCCAATCCCAATTAACCTAGAAACGCGTCTGAGCTCTCTCCCCCCTATTTGGAGCTATGGTTAATCGCGATTTGTTACCGAACTTCATAGGCTTCCTCAAATCACCCAGATTTGAAGAGGTAAAGTATTTCCTTCATAACTCTCTCAATTTTTACTCTTTTCCCCCATTAAAATTCCTAAATGATCTCATTATCCTTATTAGAACCTCCCTTGAAGGTTTTGATATTTTTAAAATCATCTACCGGTATTTTTGGGGGCTATTTCTACAAGATATTTTAAGTAAGTTGTTCTCATTCTTTCTTCTTTCAATTTGTTTAGGGTTACATCCAATGTACTTAGGGTTTCTTCCCTTATCATTGAGGTTCCTAATGTCCAGAAAGTAGGGTTTAAAAATTAGGGTTTTATATTGTGTTTCATGGTCTGAAATTCTGGTTTTAGGTCTGGTTTACCTTCCTTGAGGTGCGACGGTGGTGCGTTTGAGTTTTCACACAAAGGATTCAAGGGTTTCCTTGGTTTTGGTAGGTGATTCCATTGTGTATAAAATCTTTGTGAATTGGATACTGTTTTTATGGTATTTTCATGCTTATTTAATTTTATTATTTCTTAAAAAAATAGTTTTAGTGGTGATTGTATTTAAAATGAATCCTAAATGCCAATTTCATGTGAAATTGGGTGTTTCTTCATGGAAATGTTTTATTAGTTTAATTGGGGCTACCCTATAAGTAATTAGTTGGTTTTATTGAACTATAATAGGGATACAAATACTGTTTTTAATGATTATCCCTTGTGTTTGTTGCTGCAAAATCTGGTTTTAATGGTGTTTGTGAACCACATGAAATTCTAAGAGTTGTGTTGTGTAAAAATGGAGATTTTGCAATGATGTCATTTCTTGAACCATATGGTGCTGCCCTAAAAATGATTTTGTGTTTTCAGTGAAATGTATTAGGCTGACCTTTATGTTTTGGAAACCTAAAAATGTGCACATAGTATGCAAGTGAGGTTTATAAGGAGTTTTGTGTCTGAAACCCTACGGGATTTTGAGGAATTGTTTTATAAAAAATCTAAGTGTTTTGTTGCATGTTTTAAGTGGTATAAAATGTGATAACTATTGTATTGGTTGTGTTTCACCAGTAATGGTGTTTTATATGAAAATTTATTTATGTTGCATGATGAAATTGATTGAGCACAAAAGGGGTGTTCCCAATGTTGTTGCTCATTGGATTTGTAGTATTTACCCATGTATTAGGGTGTGTTTGGAAGTAAATTACATTATCTAACATTTCTATTTTAATGTGTTAATATTCTGAAAATTTTGGATCGAAAACTATTTTCAATTAGAGGTTTCTTTTCTTTAAATTTTAACACTACTTTTCCATGCGTTTGAAAACTGCTTTCTTTTTCACATTGTATTTATTATTCCTTGGAATCATTGGGTGGTATCCTATTGGGATTAGGCTCACACCCTACTTACACCCCTTGGGTGTAAGTAGACTTTGTTATGTTTGATTCAGGTAAAGGAATGTCTAAGGGTGATGGCGGTTCAGGGTGTTAGTTCCTGTCCTTGGTGCGGAGTTGTGAAGATAGCTTGGGGGCGATGACCCCTAGTCGTGTGGAGTCCTTGGGGCTGTCTTTATGCTATAATTATTTTTATTTGGACCACTTTTATTATCTTTAAACCAATTTACTTAGTTCTGGTTTTTACTTAAGTCTTGTTTGGCTCAAAAATTTCAGATTTATATTATGGATTGTTTTTAATGTTTTATGCTATCATACTCCGGTAAATCATTTCCCAAACCTATGTTAATGATACCCGGGCACTTGTTCCATCCCGTGGGGATAGGGAACGCCCTTCGGGTCATTTAGCAGGATGGGTTTGGTGCCGGTTTTGGCGGTGACCAGATTCGGTTCGTGACAAAATGGTATCAGAGGAGGTTCGCTCCTTGGGTCATGTTATTTGGGGAAGAGTCAGCAAAGTCTAGAGATAAGATTTTTGGGAATTGAAATTTCAGTCATGGGTAGTGTGCCTGGCCATCACACCTCATGATGGGATTAAATTCACCAGGGGAAGTATGGATTTATCTGAGTCCTTTGGTTTTCTTGGTTTAATGATGACTATGGGAAATGAAAAGAGAGTTGGGCGAATAATCTCAGTTAGCTCGCAGGGCCTGGAAAGCCATGTGGAGCTGTGGATATTTCCCTAGAATACTCTTTGTGACGGAAAAGTGATTGTAATATGGCTGCCAACCATATGTCCAAGTCACCCACCGAAACTGGTTTCCTCTCACATTGTCTTGTGTCTCTTTGTTTTGGAGTCTTGGAAACTTGGTTTTTTAAGCAAAAAAAATGACTTCACTTTAAGGAGTGTGAATTTTTGTGATGTTATTTTCTAGTGAAGTGAAAATGGGGTTTTTTAAAGTCTATAAATGAAATTTCAGAATTATTTCAAAAGGTTAAATTATGTTTTTACACCTCTTTTGAAAGTATGAACTACGTTAATTGGGGTTTTGAAAATATGTTTCTTGTGGAATTTTTTTAACCGTGGAAAAGTGTTTTAGATTGAATTAAGTGTTCTAGAATTTTTGAGTGGTAGTTGAAGATGGATTTTGGGTTTGGTGACTACTGAAAATTTGAAAAAATATTATTATGAACTTTTAGAACCTTTTCTTGAAATGAGAAGAGTTGAGTTCTTAATTAAATGGAGATTTATGAAATGGTGTTTTTCATGAAATTAGATTTGTTTTGAAATGGGTTGAAATGTTTTCAAACGATTGTGAAAGGCATGAATATGTTCTTTTATTGAATTATAAATTCTTTTCTAAATTAGTTTGTGAGAAGACAAATTGGGTTTTGATAATATGGTTATTGTTTTTGAGAAAGGGAAAGTGTGGTTAAAAGTTTTGATTTTAAAAAGAGTAAAGGTTTGATTTTTGGTAATTGGTGATCTCAAGGGTGACCACATGCATAAATTTATTTGGGAATTTGGATAGATATGAGGTGGTTTACCAGTGTGGAATGTAAACATGCATGTGTGAGGCTCATGAGGTACTATTGGTAAATGTGCAACCCAGTAACACTGTTTTTTTTAAATAATGTTTTTGAAGGAAAGTGTTGTGTTTTGATAATGTATGGTTGGGAGGTATGGATTATGTGTTTTCGGGATTATTATTGTGGGATGTTTTGAGTTCAATAACCCCTCTTTTTTGAACGATGTTTTGGGTTTGTGTTTCATTGATAAGTTGGAATGAAGTGTTGGTCAGTGGTATCTTTTGAGGAAAATATTGGGAGGCCAATGTGGTGGCTCCCCTCATGTGTTCAGTTCAGGATTGTGGTCTGTTGTGACCAAATGACCATATTGGTTGGGTCCTTGGGTTTTCCTATAGGCTAGGGCACTCCACCATAAAGTGTTAATGTATGATTCATGTTTGGCCTATGGTGATTCACTGTTGGATGATCCTCCAGTTGATCAACATAAAGACTTTATTCTTGAGGTTTGGAGATTGAGTTTACCCCTCTTCTTTTTCAATTATTTGGATCCCCCTATAGTGGGAGAGTGTTGGTGGGAGGTCGAAATAGACCTTATTTTCTTATGTTTCTTAAGTTTTCGAAGGTCAATGAAGTTTAGGGTTGTCAATGTAGAATGATGTCTTAAAGGGCCTCTAGGTCTTTTGTTAGTCTCATTGAAGCAATAGTTCATGTTAGGCCACCAATGTGCAAGATCTGACCAAGAGTGGATATTATTGACACTTGCTGGAATCATGTGCTATTTAGGACTCAGTACAAGGTCCCTCTCCTTTTGTTTTCTTTTATCCACAATTTTCATGTTTGGTGATGCCTTGCAATGTCATGTGTTCACTTGACTATAAGGGTGAAGATTGTGCAATCTTATGAGATTCACTATTTTTTTGGATGTGTGTCTCCCTATAAGAAATTCTAAATCCTATGTTCTAGAGGAATGTGTTACTGTATGTCCTGTCATTCCGCTGTTTAGCATCCAACGAAAAAGGGGCGATGTGTGTGAATCCTCTAAGTTCTTGTTTTGGTAAAATGACGGGTTGGGGAAAAGCGGGTTTGAAGTGTGTCATGTCTCAATGAGACCATCTGAGATTACAGTATAATTGTTTTTGGAACTGTAAAAAGATGTTTATTTTAGGGGTTTCCAAATCCTAACTGTGAGGCTGAAGATGCTTCAATCCATTGAGCTCCAGCCATAGGCCCTAGAGAGAATCTGACACGTAGTTAGGGGAAATCCTAGAGTCGTTCAAACTTTTGGTCAAGGTCATATCCTCAATATGAAAGATAGGAATAGTTTAAACCTATGGTGTCGTCTTCTTGTTCCAATTTCTCACATTTGGTGTAAAGATGTGTGAGTACCTTGTTCCCATGTCGTACCCTGAGTTGATTTTTTCCCCTTTGGGTTCCCTTGTATTTTTGGAGAAAAGTTTAAAATTTGGGTTAGGTAGGTTGAAGTGCATAGTTTGTGCATGGTTAGTAGTAACCATGTGCCAACCCAGGGGACCGTTTCATAAGAGACAGTAGCTACCGCATGGTCTCTTCACATCCATGATCCTTGGACAAGGAAACTGTGTGAAGTTTCCTCTTTGGACAGAATGATCCGCACAGTTAATTCACAGTTTCCCAAACCGTGTGAACCAACCGTACGACCATGCCAGCTCCTTAAAATTCTGTTGTTTTTTTGTTGTTATCCCATACTATTTAGTTAATATGATTGGGTTTTGTTTGGGGTATACCCACAATGTGACTCATGTAAGTTTCATTGGAATAATTCTGATATTAATCTACCCCTAATGCGGGGAAGTCCGTTCGAGGCCCCCTGTTAGTGTCTTGATTTTGTCTTAACAAAAGTTGTGTTCGTTATTATGGTGGGGAGACCCATCATGGGTATCATGTATGTTCTCTTGGAAAAGTAATAATGTTAGTTTAACCATTATGATGGGGAGATAGTTCGTTCCTTCCCCAATTGTTATCCTTATTCTGTCTTAGAAATTGAGTTGTCCCTGGTGGTTGGATGTCCGGATTGGGTCACCCCGTACTAGTGACTCAGTTTTCTCCATGGTGTATTCTAGGTAAGAGGTAGTATCTTTCAAGTCTATCAATCAAAAATTTTTTTACTTGGGTAAATTTGGGGTTGGATAACACCCAATTGTTTTGTTTACGTAATGTTGTGGTAGCGTTATTTGAGTTCGTTGTTCATTTCAAGTGGATTGCTTGAGCGTCGTCTTGTAGTGTTTGAGGTGTTTTGTTTTGGGATGTGTTTTGAATGTGTTTCATAATTTTAAGTAAGTGGGGTTATTTTTGGTTGGTGAGAGTATTATATTCCTTTTTTTTATCAACTGGAGATGTTCGTCCTTTTTGAAGCGGGTGAAAATGTGGCAAGGAAGTCTGTCTTGGTCTATCGTTTGGGCTTTGCTTTTATATCTGGTGTTGTTGTGGCATTCCAGGGGAAGAATGCTTTATGGTGAGAATAATTGTCACACCCATTACTTATTTTAAAGGTATTTTTTATTTAATTTACATCCTTGCTTTGTTTTTGGGGGGGTTCCCTCGGTTTTAGGGAGGAATAGATGAGTATTCATGAATTGGGCCAAACCGTGAGCCCAATTCCAGATTAAAAAATAAATTTTGTATCTTTTATAACTTCTTCATTTTTCAAAATTTTTCATCCATTAAAATTCCTAACTTACCTCCCCTAACCTATTAACACCACCAAGGTAGTTTGGAGCTTTTATAAATCCATAACCAGGGTTTATTTGGGTTTTTATCTAAGGGGTTGAGCCTGCCCGAAAGCCCAATTCCTGTTTTAAAAATACATTTTGATTATGTTATAACTTATTCAATTGTTGGTATATTTCGGTGATTCCAAGTCTCACCCAAGACCAATTAACCCAGTCATGCGTCTGAGCTCTCTCCCCCCTCTTTGGAGCTCTGGTTAATCACTATTTGTTACCGAACTTCATAGGCTTCCTCAAATCACCCAGATTTGAAGAGGTAAAGTATTTCCTTCATAAATCTCTCAATTTTAACTCTTTTTCCCCATTCAAATTTCTAAATGATCTCCTTATCCTTATTCGAACCTCCTTTGAAGGTTTGGGTATTTTTGAAATCAAATACTGGTATGTTTGGGGGCGATTTCTACAAGATATTTTAAGTAAGTTGTTCTCCTTCTTTCTTCTTTCAATTTGTTTAGGGTTACATCCAATGTACTTAGGGTTTCTTCCCTTATCATTGAGGTTCCTAATGTCCAGAAAGTAGGGTTTAAAAATTAGGGTTTTATATTGTGTTTCATGGTCTGAAATTATAGTTTTAGGTCTGGTTTACCTTCCGTGAGGTGCGACAGTGGTGCGTTTGAGTTTTCGCACAAAGGATTCAAGGGTTTCCTTGGTTTTGGTAGGTGATTCCATTGTGTATGAAATATTTGTGAATTGGATACTATTTTTATGGTATTTTAATGCTTATTTAATTTTATTATTTCTGAAAAAAATAGTTCTAGTGGTGTTTTTATTTAAAATTAATCCTAAATGCCAATTTCATGTGAAATTGTGGGTTTCTTCATGGAAATGTTTTATTAGTTTAATTGGGGATACCCTATAAGTAATTAGTTGGTTTTATTGAACTATAATAGGGATACAAATACAGTTTTCAATAATTATACCTTGTGTTTGTTGCTTCAAAATCTGGTTTTAATGGTGTTTGTGAACCACATGAAATTCTAAGAGTTGTGTTGCGTAAAAATGGAGATTTTGCGATGATGTCGTTTCTTGAACCATATGAGGATGCCCTAAAAATGATTTTGTGTTTTCACTAAAATGTATTAGGCTGACCTTTATGTTTTGGAAACTTAAAAATGTGCACATACTATGCAAGTGAGGTTTATAAGGAGTTTTGTGTCTGAAACCCTACGGGATTTTGTGGAATTGTTTTATGAAAAATCTAAGTGTTTTGTTGCGTGTTTTAAGTGGTATAAAATGTGATAGCTACTGTATTGGTTGTTCTTGACCAGTAATGGTGTTTTATATGAAAATTTATTTATGTTGCATGCTGAAATTGATTGAGCACAAAAGGGGTGTTCCAAATGTTGTTGCTCATTGGATTTGTAGTATTTACCCTTGTATTAGGGTGTGTTTGGAAGTAAATTACATTATCTAACATTTCTATTTTAATGTGTTAATATTCTGAAAATTTTGGATTGAAAACTATTTTCAATTGGAGGTTTCTTTTCTTGAAATTTTAACACTAGTTTTCCATGCGTTTGAAAACTGCTTGCTTTTCCACATTGTATTTCTTACTCCTTGGAATCATTGGGTGGTATCCTATTGGGATTAGGCTCACACCCTACTTACACCCCTTGGGTGTAAGTAGACTTTGTTATGTTTGATTCAGGTAAAGGAATGTCTAAGGGTGATGGCGGTTCAGGGTGTTAGTTCCCGTCCTTGGTGCGGAGTTGTGGAGATAGCTTGGGGGCGATGACCCCTAGTCGTGTGGAGTCCTTGGGGATGTCTTTATGCTATAATTATTTTTATTTGGACCACTTGTATTATATTTAAACCAATTTACTTAGTTTTGTATTTTACTTAAGTCTTGTTTGGCTCAAAAATTTCAGATTTATATTATAGATTGTTTTTAATGTTTTATGCTATCATACTCGGGTAAATCGTTCCCAAACCTAAATTAATGATACCCGGGAACTTGTGACAGCCCGTGGGGATAGGGAATGCCCTTCGGGTCATGTCACAGGCTAGGTTTGGTGTCGGTTTTGGCGACGACCAGATTCGGTTCGTGACAGAAACCATTAAAGCTAGGTCATTCACCCAAGGACTGCCAATATATTTTATTATTTGATATATGAATATTTTTCTCCTAGAATGAAGCATGATATTTCTAATTATATATATATATATGTGCATTACCTATTAGAAAATTAAAACCGATAACCAATATATTGTAGGTTTATTCTATACTCTCTATTATTATATGGATGTGGGATGTTATTTCCATTGATTTCATGACTAAAATACCTTTGTTTCATAATGAGATGAATGATATATAATTTTTTTACTGAATGGTTTATGAAATTGACCCGTTTACTTGCTATAAATATGTCGGTAAAAGTAAAAGATCTTGGAAACATCTACATTCAAGAGATATAAAGCATTATGGAGTGCCTTATAAAATCATTCATAATCAATACCTATACATTACTAACTGTTTCTAAAAGTGTCTTAATGAAGATATGGGTTCTCAAGTAAAATTGGGAACAACCTATCATCCACATATAAATAGTCAAATGAGACAGGATATTAATATTATTGAGTTTATGCTCTAGGTATGTACTTTATTTTTGCTGTAAATTAGAAGAAGAATTTATAATTGGATGTTTTTAAATAACTTAACTATTAATACTTGATAAAACTATACCACATTAAATATATTTATGTAAGAACATGATATTACTCTATTTTGTGGTCACAATGGATTTTGTGTTCCTTATAGTGACTGAGAATTGTTTAAGATAGGACGTATAATATTTAGTTAATTATGAAGATATTGGGGATGAAATAGAGACATAATAAATATTATGTAGACCTTCATAAACATTGATTAGAGTTTTTATATTTCTTACTAGCTATTCCTTAGAGTTTATCCTCATCAGATTCATCATCAGTTGGGGAAATAGAGTAAGTTTGTGTCATAGTTTTTTGGGCCTTTTGAGATCATTGATATTCTTGAAAATTTTGAATATTAGCTACCCCTAACATCTCAATTGGATTTTATTCATTAATTATTTCACATTTCCTAGTTTTATAAGTATTATCTAGACCTATATCATGTGATTGAGTTGGATTAATTGAATTTATAACCCACCAAAATTTTCTTGAGCATCCTGCTTATAACACTGATCATTAAGAAAAAGTGTTATGGGTTAAATTTAATACTCTCATCTGTGTGAATTATATTAATGGTGAATATAGCTACATGGATTAAGATCAAGAGTCCTTGATTATATAATAATGTCCTCACCTTTTGTCTGATGATAATGTCAAAGATTTTTCTATGGGAAGAATGTGGAATGGATTGGAGAATTGTGATGATGATGTTGTCCTTTTCATGTATAGAATTTACAATTTTTTAATGTTTAACATTTATTTCTTATATTAATTATATTTTGGTCACTTTCATCATTTTCATATAGATGCAGTTCAATAATTTGGTAGGTTAGTCATAAACAAAGGAGGTTGTAAAATTACCTATATTTTACCTAGGAAAAACCTAGACTGGATCCCACATGTCGTGATGGGTGTACGTCCTGTCACATTGTGGAGGTATCATGGGAAATTCATATTTCATGTGTACCTACCCATGGTATCATCACATTATGACCTAGGAAGGCCACATCAAAACAAAAAAAACAATTAGTGTCATTTTTTAGGGACGCGTGTCATGAAAAGATGATGGGAGGTTGTACTACAATAAGAACTAGAGAGAGGGGTAATTTTTTAAGGGAGATATGTCATTCCATAATGAGAGGTGGTCACTCCATGTCATCATTTACTTTGAAATTAAAATCAGGAAAACTTATATTTTATATTTTATAGATTTTAACCTTACATCACCTTCTTTCTTCCCCAACTATTCAATTTAGGGATTCCCAACTATGGATTATCTATTATCCTTTATCACTTTTGGATTTCTATTCTTTAATATGGAGTTTCTCTAATCTAAAATATTGATTTCTCATGGACTCCATATTATTTCTTCTTATATTATATATTCTTTCCTTGGTTATCCTTTAATGGAGAACTATCCAGCCATGGTTGTCATGTTCATGGATTGCGTTAGTTTTAAAAGTATAAAATCTTATTTTCAATGATATTAAGGATCTGTTTTCTCCTAATATCATTATTTTTAGTGATGGAAATGATTTAGGAAACAATTTATGATAGGTACATATATATAATAGATATTTCCTTTACTTTACCATTAGTGGTTATAATTACTTTAATTTAATATACCATATTATGTTTGAAATTTATGTTTGAGGTTAGATTTATATTAATTATATGATTTTACTGAAATTATTTTGAAAATGTGAGGTGTGATTCCTTTAAAATAATTTTTAGTTCACATGCAGTGTTTTATAAAATGTTTTAAAGATTATCTTGATTTGAATTGGGTTTTAAAATAATGTTTCTAAATAATATATATTTATGAATGATTTTTTCCTTATTTATAATCCATTTTTTTATGAAAATTATATTTGATTATGTGGTTGATGGAGTTTCACATGTTGTGAGAATTTATTGGGCTGGACTTGGGAAAAATTTGGCATTTGTTTGGTTATGCATGATGGGTTATACTATAGATTAGTTTATTCACTAGATATGAGTTGTTTATAGTGAGACTAAGAGAGACATGAGGATTGGTTTATTTTTTTAGGTTTATATAGACTGACCAGTGTTCTATGAGTGAGTTCTAGTTACTGTCTCCCTGATATTTATTTTTTACTTGAGGTTAGAGCCCATGTTATATGTGTGTTGTATGATTATGATATGTTATTTATTTATCATCCACTCATTTATTTAGATATATTTATGATTATTATTCCATGTTTCTCTTGTATATACTTATTATTTGACATTTACAAGTTTACGTTAGAGCATGGTTTTGACATTATAAAACCAATGAAGTTTTAAAATGGATTTCTACCATTTTCGTTCAAAAAATTATTAAATTTTTAAAATGATGTTTTTTAAAAAGGAAATTTATATTACATTATGAATGATATTATATATATTTATTATGGTATCCTTTTGGGATTTTCCTTACACTCTTTATATATCTTTGGTCACAGATATACTTGATTTTTTTTCAATACAGGAAAGAGAAATGAGTCATGTCTTATAGTGGCGAATCATGATGTTTTCAACATCATTCATCATATGATACTAGTGGTGACAATGTGACACATAAAGATAGCTTGGTTGGAGAGATTTGGTAATCCTATGATGTTGGATTTAGTTTTTTGTTATGTATTAGTCACACTTTACATGGTTATATTTCAAATTCAAATGATTGTATGATGTTATTTTATAACATTAAGATTAGTTTATAAAGTTATTTTGATGTGTAGTTATTTTTTAAATGGGTTATACTATATTTTGTTGATTATAATATTTGTAACTAAATATTCTACACATTGATGTTAGAGGTAAATATAAATAATTTTTAATTTATAGGTGGAGTCATTGTTTTGGTTTATTTGATTACAAGGGAGAAATCATTATTATATGATTATTATTTTAAAACACAATTATTTTTTCTATCCCGTGTTGATCAAGAATATGATTCAAGCCTTGTGGAAATATATATTGGGTGATTTGGTTGGTCGATCTAGCGTAGTTCATTATATTAACTATTTTTTCACAAGTACTCATTGAAGGGGGTTATATTGTTTAATGATTTCAATTAATTTTAGTTGATATTTTCATGATGTGAGTAAAAGTGTGAAAACAGTTTTAATGAGACCTATTTTAAAATATAAAATAATTATACCATGGTAAATAAGGGAACTCTTGGAATATGTGTTAAGGTGAGAAATGGATAGAATGTGGAAGCTACCTCCACATCATGGTATTGTGGAGGGTTGGGATAAATATGTAAATATATGACGAACTATTTAACACAATATAATTTTTTATACAAATTCCAAAATGAGTTAGTCACCCAACCCATAGCTATGTTGAATTTATTAATGGAAACAAGTGTTATAGAGTATAAAAAAGGTGTAATTAACTCATACCATTATTAAATTGAAAGTCATTACACATAGACTTACAAACCTACACAAAATAGCAGAGATAAAAAAGGACCGGTTCATCTTCAATATTGTCCATCCTTCATTATTTGAAGATCCATAAGCTGTTAGTCCTACCATAATCCAATAAAAATCAATTTAATCTAGTTAATGATTTTAATAGTCTTCAAATAGTACATTCCATCTCATAGAGGAAATTGAGTTTGGTTAAATTAAATCAACTGCAACATCAGAGGAAGGAACAAAAGTAATGGACCAGATTCAATCCAAAAGATTATGAAGGCTTCTGATCCCTTTCTTGAGATGGATCAAGGATTCTATAATTATTTAGGTTGTTCATAATTTCTAAAATTCTTCCCATCAGGAAATAAGAACATTTGTTATATTGAACCACATCTCCACAAATCCATAATTAAAAAAAATAAATCTTGTATTTAGCATGGTACCCAGGTCACAACCTTTATGGGAATTCACAATCATTCCCATACAAAATTTTAAAAAGACACCCCATAATATAGACAAATCTATCAAAAATTATAACAAAAAAAATATCAAATTTCAGACTCAGCAGTACAAAATTGATTGTACAATACACCACCCATCTTCAAACTAATTATTTAATCACATAAGGAAGACGAATTTATTTCAATTGTATTGTAGAAAAATCCATTAAGGATAGGTGTATCCCATGGATAAAAGAACATAAAACTGCAAAAGAGAACTATAAAATTAATTCACCAAACTCAACATCATTTTAACCAACCATTATAATCAATAGAAATAACCCCACAGTCAAAGTCCCAATATATCATTTTAAAAAGATGTATCACTACCATATGGGGAAGGATATCAAACATGAAAACACAAGAAAACCCCCCCAGAACATTAGAAATCCTTTAATCCACCTTATGAACACGATAGATCCTTACATGGTTCTAAAGAAATTATCAACATAGATATGAAAAATAAATGAACAAAATCATAAAAAAAATATAATGAGTAATAGATTCACAAAACCAAAATTCCCCATCTAAAAAATATGTCTTAAACTCAAAAAAATAAATCATGTTAAAATTCCCATAAATGATCATAATTCAACATCATTTATAAAATAGGAAATCAATAAGGCAAATAATCTACATTGAAATTCCAATAATTCCAGCTTCAAATATGAGGAAATTAGAAAAAATCATTTCCATGTAATGTACCAGAAATTAAAATCATGATTTCAGTTAAATTCCCCCACCATATTAAAAAAATTTTGATTTATAATTTAAAGGTAAGTCTCCATAGAAATTTCACCATCTCTCTAATTTTGGAAAATAATTAGTTCTTTCTCATCAATCCAAGAGTCTAGTTCTTCCCCAATTTCCTCATCAAACTGATATGAATCCCCCATAATAGGGTTAACATCATCATCATTATTAATTTCCTTCAAATCAAAGGATTCAATGAAATTATCAAACCCATATACTGTGGGGTAATATCTATTTTTTCATTCTTAGAGGCCTATAAGGAACTAGTAATAATTATTCTATTAAGGTTTGAGTAATATATAAATTTTTTATACTTATTATCATTTAATTAAATGAAACTATTCAAATCAACCATTGGGGTTTTTACCTTTAATATCATCTGAATTCAAGTAAGAATCCTCAATATGACAATAATTATCATAATAATCATGTTAATATTCACCAAAATCAGAGTGAAAACTCTTATCCTCCTTCACAGGTTGAAAAACACTTGTGATTTCAAAAGAATATGGCACAGTATTATTAATAATTTTTTTATCCTCGCTGTTAGACTAAGAATTATAAACAACATCTACAAATCCTGAGAGATCCATAGAAGAGAGATGGTTTTAAGAGGGTCTAATCATGTTCTGATTTACATCCTTAACAACTGGATCCACATGATGACTAGAGAAAGAAACAACCACCACTTATTCTCTCTTATTTTAACCCAAATTTAATTATGATGTGTAATGGTTAGTGAATCATTAGGCATATTTCTAAATTCCTTTTTGGAACGTCCAATTTTAAAACATTTTATAAGATATCGACCTTTTTTAGAGATGTATCAATCTTGTTTTCATGTACAATTTTTACTTGTTTCTATTTTTTTAGGTTTTACCATAGGTGAATTTCGGTGAAAAATTGGAAAAAATTGTAAGGAAGAGGGGCTATGAAAGGTTAGCGCATATTTTTCCCAAACCGTTCACCCAGCCCAGTAAACCATGCAAACCCAAATGTAGGGGATTCACATGGCTGGTGCACAGTTTTTCAAACCTTGTGCCCTTTTAGGAGTAATTGTGCACCCCTAGAGGAGGCACATGGTTGAGGTACATGATTTGACAAACCAGTCACCCCTAACTGAGAATACATGCCCACAAGTTTTATTAACCCATAAATTAGATTTTAAAATCCCAAACCCCCTGGATGTCACCCCATTCCAACAAAAATCGTGCCTGCAAAAATTCCACTAATTTTTGGAGGTTACCATATGAATTCCTAGGGCTTTCAACCTTTGTTATTGATTGTTTGAATCCTAGATTGAATATCTGCACCCCTCCTAGTAAGAGGTTCTAATACCATTTGATTTCCCACCTTTCTATGGTCTTTATGTTATACTTTTAAGGGATTTTTTACTCTATTTAATTGGATCTAGATCTAGGTTTGATATATCTTGATTCTTTTGACCTTTTATCTTGTTTTTAGATTTATATCTCATTCTTCATTGCATTTCTGATCGTTTCGCTCAAATTGGGGATTTCTATTGGTGAGCGTTTATCAATGTTTTTGAGGTAGGTAGTCTAAATTCTAATCCCATAGTCTAGGTTTGATTACGTGTGTATAATTGTGATATTTTAAATTTCCATGATTGGAAAATTTTATTTATAATTTAATTTCCATGTGTTAAACATTTAGGTTAAATTAGGCAAATTTAATTGTGAGATTGGATTGATTTAGATTAATTAATTTTTGAATTAATTAATGGAAATTTTTGTGATTATGAAATTGGAGTTGGATTAACTAATTTGTGAATTAATTAATGAGAAATTGGGATTCTAGAATGATATTAACTAATTTTTTAATTAATTAATATATTATTGTGATTGTGGAATTTATTGAATAATTGAATTTTGATTTGATTAATTAATTGGGATTTTTTGTAATGGGTAAATTAGTGTGATTTTTAATTAATTGAAAATGAAATTTAAGAGATGTTTTAATAGACCATTAATGTGTTAATGTGTTATATTATTAAATAATGATAAATGATTTAATGGTGATTTTTCATATTATTTAATGTGAATTACAGTATTAAACCATGATTGTTTGATTATTTGAGTTGGAACACTTTAATGAGAATTTTCATAAGAGGGTTAATGTTGATTAAACTTGATTGATATGATACATGTGATATTGTGATATATGTGTTATTATGATTGATTGATATTCATGTGTGGGACATGGTTTGCTACATAAAAAGACCATAGTGATAAATTGATTGATATTCATGTGTGGGACATGGTATGTTGCATCAAAATCCCATAATGATAAATTTATTTATATACATGTGTGGGACATATTATAATGCATCAAAAGCCCATAGTTATAAATGAATGTGGGACATGGTCTGCTGTATCAAAATCCAATTTCTGTGATTGTTTGATAAATGAGTTATTGATCACATACTATTGATTCAAATATCTGTAGGGACATATGCATGAAATTCTAGGCCCAATATATTGGCATTGGACTATGGTTCCAATTGTTTGTAAAATTAATTAAAATGAAATGGATAGTTAAATCCCATGTGTTATGATGATTTCTGAATTGAATATCTGAAATGGATTAGAATTCGGCACGATCCAAAGGAGGTATTGATATTTGGGTGTCCTTGAGAACCCGAGAGGTTTATGTGGTTTAATTAAAGAATAATTGAAAAGTGATAACTGTTTAATTATGAACTGTACTTTATTCATTATACAATTGTGTACACTATTATTGATTGGATATTTTTATCCTTCTTTGGTGGTTTCATAATGAATTGTAATCACACCCTACTCGGACTACCTGATCAACACCTGAATAGACTTCACGTTTGGAGGATAGGATAAGAGAAAAGGCCCCATGTTAAATAATTGAGTCATGATGGAGAATGAATAAGGGAAACACACTTAGTGTCTGAAATCTATTGGGATTTTTACTGTATTTTTTATTTGGGGTTTTTCTTATTGACACTTGACATGTATTTGGAATGACATATCTATTGTTTAGTTTTTTATATCATATTTCCTGTTTTAGTCATCATGTGATATTGGTATTATTCAGGTTGTGGTTATATATTTTGGTTGTTGTTTATTTCTTTTAGACATTTGTGATACTTTTATAAAGAAGTTATAGTCTTCCCATGATCAATATTAGACCCTCGTTACTAGTTGTAAGCCTCTGGAATACAAGGAGGTGTGCTTGGGGTCATGTGATCGGTTGATTCGGGGCACCGATGTGTGGCACTGAGGCTAGGATGTTACTAAGTGGAATCAGATAAGGTTTCTTTTATTTTCTTTTATCATACTATTTTATAAAATTATATAGGATGATTATATGAGTTGGTACTTGGTTAAGATATCATGCATGGGAGTAGCTAACCCATGTAATAGGGTAAAATCCAAGTACCCTAGGTGGGATTGTTATTATTGATGTGTGTTGTTATTGTTTGATATTATTTCACATCGATTGATTCACTTATAGTATGATGTGATTTTTTTGAGTTTTTATGAGATTTGGATCATGTTCTTATATGTCATGATATTTTAGTATGCATGCATCATTATAGTCACTCATGATTATTTTGAGACATGCATCATTTTAGGCATGAAAGATAAAAATGGTTTTGGTAAGGTTTTTTTTAAATCAAAACATTTTCCCTTGATTGTGTAATTTAACTAATAAAAGGTGCCTAATTTGAATTGAATTTTTTTAAAATGATTATTAATGTGAACAAATGGGTGTCTAATGAGAAACCTGAATAGTGAGGATGAGTTTACCGTTGTTAACCGTGGCCTAGATGTAGGATGCTTAAGGGTAGTGAAAAAGCCTCAATTTGACCATGTGGCAGGGAAATGGGGGGATGAATTATTATGAATTATTTTTATAACCATCTTGTTAAATGTGTAAATGTTATGAAATGTGTCCTAAGATGTGTGTTTGGAATTATAGAAATATGCCTTTGTGACGATGGTTGTTGACAGGAAGACATGACGACATTGCTAGAAATGATCTTCCAGTGGTGGGAACCAAGGATCTAAGAGTTCCAAGCAAGGAAGTCAGTGAGATGTTCTAAGAGAATGTTGCTCGGTTTATATAGTTCATGGAAGGAGACCCAGGACGGTTTGTGAAAAACATGTCTAATCTGACACGAGAGTTCTAGTTACAACACCCTCTAATTTTCATTGGAGAGGGTGGACAATAGGCAACTGAGTTTTAGGTTGAGTTTATCCAGAATATACATGAGAAAATAGAGACTCTTATTGATAAGAGAGTAAAATTGTATTATTTCATGTTATATGTTCAAGATAAGTGATGGTGGGACATCCATATTCGAGATAGATATTTATAAAGTATGTAGTTGAAGGAATTTCAGGAGAAGTTCTTGGAGCACTTTTATCCTGAGACACTCAGGAAGGAGATAACAGCTAAGTTTATGAGGTTAACTTAGGGGAGTATGTTCATGATGAAATATGATGGATTCTTTACTGATATGCAGCGATTTTCCCCAACATTGGAGAGAGATGAGGCCAATTCAACAAAAATATTTAAGGATAAGCATAAATGAGAAATTCTATTCAAGGTGAATATATTTAGGATGAAGAAGTTTTTAGAGATAGTGAATCATGCTCTCATTTATGAGGTGAACCTAAAAGAGGAATCTAGTGGAGGAATGTTGTTTCTGATGGATGATTATGAGGTACAACTTCAAAGAGAAGGAAGCATCACTATTATAATTCTAGCCAGGGTGATTGCAATAAGAGTATCTAAGGGGAGGGGTCAGTCACATAATACCTTACCCAAATTATATTTCACCATTATGGTAGGTCGGGACACTTTTTTAGATAGTTCCCCTAAATACTAGTAGAGTGTCGAGGCTATGGAAGGATGATAAATCTACAGAAGTTCTGAAAGAACCCATGATAGATGAGTAGTGATGGAAAAACTAGACTAGACCATGTTATGGGAAGGGGATATTCTACACCATACCTATCTGGAAGTTATATTTTACTATATGTGGACATAGAGGAATAAGATGAGGTGATTCTGGAAAAGAGTGCTCATATAAACAATGTGTTTATGCTTAGGGGACTCAGAATGCACCAAAGGAAATAGGGGAAATACTGTTACTTGAAATTCAGCCTATACTTGTGGGTAGAGAGGTTGGACTGTCAATAGCTAGAGGTACTATTATTATTTCTTATATTATTTCTAGTTCATTATTTTAAATTGGTTTCTCTCATTATTTTATTTTAGCACAACTTATGAACAGGTTGATTCTAATAGTGGAGTTTTTTCATAGGGTAATGATGATAGATACACCTTTAGGAGTATGGTCTAGAGACATCTATTTTTGAAAAGGATTTTCTCTCAAGTTTGGGGCGTATCATTTCAGTTAGGATCTTTACATTATTGATATATTTGTATTTTACCTAATTATTTCTATGGACTAGTTAGTAGAATACCGAGCCCACATAGATTGTTACCGCATGAGAGTGACTTTTATGTCTCACAAGGGTGACAATTTATTCATCATGAAGAGTGGGATATTCTGGCAGGATGTGCAGGTCCATTTCAACAACAACTAGGGGAGCTCATTTCCCATGTTTCTAGACTGTTGAAGGATGATGGAAGTGTGAAATAGGATGTCTTTCAACTAGTAGTGGATAGGTTTTAGGATGTTTTTCTTAAAGACTTCTCAGGGATGGAACCTTAGAGAGATGTGAAGTTTACAATTGAGCTCATGTTGTGGGTTGATCTAGCTTCTATTCCACCATAAAAAATGTCACCAATAGATCTTTAAGATCTCAAGAATCAGATAGAATAGTTGATGGATAAGGGGTTTATCCATCTGAGTACATCACCTTGGGGTTCAACGGTTTTTCTTACTATGTAGGATGTTGAGACTCCGCGCTTATGTGTTGATTATCAGAATTTGAACCAGATGAATGTGAAGAATTAATATCCTATTCCATATATCGATGACATATTTGAATATTTGAAGGGATATTGTGTTTTCTCAAAGATTGGATTAAGATCAGGGTATCATTAATTGAGAGTTTGACCTTATGATAGACCAAGGACAACCTTTAGAATAAGGTATGGCCTACATGAGTTCATCATGATACCATTTTGGTTGAAGAACAATCCAAAATTGTTTATGGACTTGATACTCAAAATATTCTATCTATACCTAGATCATTTTGTGGTAGTGTTTGTGGATAAAATCTCAGAGTACTTCAAGACTCATGACAATCATGACCAATATCTTGAAATCATCCTGAGTACATTGAAAGAGAATAAGATACACAACAAGATATCTAAGTATTAGTTTTGGATTGATCATGCATATTTTAAGGGTTACATCATCTCAAAGGAAGGATTGTTAGTGGACCTATAGAAGGTGAAGTTAGTTGTTTCTTGGGATAATCATAAGAATGTTTTCGATATCCACTATTTTCTAGGGTTATAATGATATTATCAGAGGTTTATTCAGGACTTTTCCCATTTGGAAGCCCCACTTTTGAGCTTAACCCATAAGGGAGTGTAGTTCAAATGGTCTAGAGCATGTGAGAACGATTTCTAAGAGTTGAATAAGTGCTTGAAAACCTCACCGATCTTGATCCTACCTAAGCCATGTGAGGAGTATATATTGTTTTGTGATGCTTCTGGGTTTGGTCTTTGAGTAGTGTTGTTGTAGGGAGATCGGGTTATGGCGTATGATTCTCGGTAGTTGAGGACACATGAATGGAAGTACACTATGAATAAACTCAAGCTAGCTATAATATTTTATTCCTTTAAGTTTTTATGGAATTATCTATTGGGAAAAAAGTTTACGGTGTATACTTATCACAAGAAATTAAAGTATATATTTTCATAGTGATATTTGAATATCTAGAAATAGTGGTGGGTTGAGTATATGAAGTCATTTTATTTTGATATAGCATATATTATTGGGATAGTAAATAGTATTACTGATGCTCTAAGAAGGAAAAATAAGATTTAGGTAGTTCAGGAGTCTAGTGCTGAGCGGAAGATGACGACTTTACTGGTTGAGATGCATGTTGTGGTTTAGTAGATCCAAGAGAAGATGAATCTAATATCAGTTTTAGTGGAGTATACACTTTTGATATGGATTAAAGATATAAATTATGAGGATCCATAATGTTTGGATTTTAGGGAAAGCCTTAATAGTGTGAAGTTACCTTCCAATTTGAACATAGATGAGGATGAGATCATTTATGTGAGGAATTAGGTTGTGGTGCCTGCATGTATATGGGAGGATATGATATTTGATTTTAATTAATTGAATTGGTCGGTGCATATAGGTTTGAAAAAAATGTATTATGACCAACATCGACAATATTGGTGGCCAGGCATGAAAAAGAAGTTTGCAGGGTTTGTGACACGATGCAAAACTTGTCAACATGTGAGGTCCAAGAATTAATGACATGGAGGATTTCTATAGAAAATGAAAATTCTTGAATGGAAGTGAGATGACATTAACAGATATTTTGTATTGGGTCACCTGAGGATTCTTTGAAATAGTATCACTATTTGGGTGGTTGTGGACCGACTGACAAAGGTAGCACATTTCTTTCTCATATAAGATACTTTCTCAGTGGATCAGTTGGGAGATATGTATTTTCAAGAAATAGTATGTCTGCATAGAGTGCCCTAAAGTATTATTTTAGACGGTGAATCATATTTTCCTTTTTTCTTCTAGTAGTGATTGCATAAGGCGCTTGGTACATAGGTTTTACTAATTATGTCATTCCACCCACAGACAGATGGGCAGTTGGAACATACTATACAGGTGCATGAGGACATGCTTAGGGCGTGTATCCAAGACATCATTGGGTCTTGGTAGAAGATCATATATTTGATGGAGTTAAACTATAACAATATTTATCATGTGAAAAATCAAATGGTACCATATAAGGCTCTTTTTGGTAGGCTAGGCAGATCAACTCTATGCTGGAAGGAGGTAGGTGAGTCAGAGTTGTTGGTATCGAGTCTCGTACAAGAGACATCATAAAAGGTTCAGTTAATTCAAAAATTTATCGCTATGTATTAGATAAAATATAAGTCATATGATGATATGTGTCTATGACCCCGAGAGTTTGATCATTATTGTGCATCATTTTGATATAAGTCTATTTTTAGGCTTAAAAACAGATTTTTCTGGAAAACTGTTTTTCATTTTATTTTGTGTGTTAATTTTTAAATTAATATATGAAACCTATAGGAATTGAATTTGATAAAATGGATTTTATATTTTTAATTAGGAGGTTCAAATTTAGTAAATAAATCATCTTTATTTTTAGAAATTATGAATAATAACCCTGGTAAAATTTATAACCTCAGTAAAGGGTAAATTGGGTAATTAAGGATAAAAATAACATGATAAAGAATTAAAAATATATCATGAACTTGAATTTATTTTATTTAATGATTCTATTTCATCCATAATCATTCTAAATTCTAAAATATGACATTTGTTTTCCATTTATCTTTGATTTTCACCTTTATAATAATTATGTAAAGGATATAGTCAAAAATGTCACTCTCTTTACATTGATATGTATAATATTTTGTGATAGTTATAATAAAATATTTTCAGTTATAAATGGTTATATGGAATATTAAGGATTTTTTCATCATGATTATTTATTTTTAATTCTTATTGATGAAATAATTACTATATATGATTTTGCAATGCCGACACAATGCTTTTGCAAGCACAAAAATCTTATAAATGATTTTAAAAACTATAAAATAATATTTTTTTAGTTATTTATAGAGGAATAATAATTTTATAGATATATATAACAAATTATGGATTTATGAAAGCTTTATATTCAATTGTTTTCTCTTATGTTATTTTCAAAGTCAAATTAAATGAATAGTTCCAAAATGACATTAATGGAATTTTATAATCAATAATAATTTATTAAATAATTTAAAATTCATAAAAATACTATCATTGTCCAAGTGAATGGGATAAAGTTTTAAAAAATAATACATGATCCATTTATGGTTTTTTTTACTTTTATGGTATCATTATTGACCCTTAATGAGTAGACAAATTTGATATTGTGGTAATTGTCAAAAGGATTAACTAGGAGTAAAACTATAATATAAGGGTGAAAATATAATCAAAACATTTAAAAATTTAATTTAATGAGATTATTTTTACTGATACTCATGTTACTATCTCATTATATCAATTTGGATATATTTTTATAGGAAAAATAATTTATATTAATTCAATACTTTAAAAATTTCCAAGAATACCCCTCCCCTACTTATAAAAGGTCACCCATAATCTCTTTTATTTACCCCAATTTGTGAATCATATCTTGATAAAACCCTAATAAATTCTCTTTTTAACTTATTTATATAATATATAGAGGTTATTTTCTTATTAAAATACCAATCCAAGTATACTCAATAAGGGATCTAAAAGAAGTCTACTAAATAAGAGGTAATCATCTTTATTGATTATTTTATGCTAATTTCATCATATACATCCTATAAAACTATTATAACAATCCTAAAATAATAAATAAAATATCATCTATATACTTATTTTTTTATTATTATGGTACACTACACTTTTTATATCTTTTCCATTATATAAAAATCAAAAATATCACTCGTGTGTACATACGACCTACCATCTACACATGTTAGTGTACTTCATTTTTCATTACCACTTTAGTTGGATTTTTGTAAATATGGAAATAATAAATATATATTATATTTATGAATTTTTTTTTTTGGAATTATAATATCATATCAAATGTCTTACCTTGAAATCTATTGGAAAACGATAATGTCGCATGTGCGTACGTGTGAACTGTCACCTTCAGAAAGTTATGAGATCCGTTTTTATTCACAAATTAAATAGATTGTAATAAAGATATATATATTTATATAATGAATATATATGATGTAATAATGATTCTTTAATGTTGAATTATTATTTATATTTCTTTCATTTTATCAGTCGAAATGTGAAAACACCATTCACGTGTACACATGACCTACCATCTCCATGATCGGTGCAGTTTATTTTTCTAACTATATATTTTTTAGATGAATATATATATTTTTGTTTAATATTTATTATATTTATATCTTTAATAACATTATAAATATGATGAAACCTTGATTAAGATTATGGGATCAAAACTACCAACTCAAAACATACATGAAAAATGAAGACGTTAACACCTAAAATAATGATAATAATAAAATATTGTTTAAAAACAGGTGATAAAATTTTATAAATAGATAATATATGATATTATATATATATATATATATATATATATATATTATTTTGGAATATAATTATATCAAATATAAATTTATTATATAGGATTTTAGAGGCACGTTCAAGGAAGGTTAAACATGCGGTAAGGGATTTAATCTCAATTTCCACTCTATTGAGACATATTTGGTATTATAAACCTATTTAATTTTATGGGGTGTTTATAAAACCCCTTTGATGTATTTAAAAATAATATATATTTATACATGATAATTAATGTTTTGATTTTTGTTTCCTATTTCAAGGTATTACAAAAAAATACAAAATATGTAACAATTTATTTAAATATGTCATATCCTTTAGGATTTATCTTATTTTAATTGAAGGAATATTATAATCTATCCTTAATAGAGTCTATCTATTTTTAAAATACTCTATATATTTAATAGAATGCCATATTTTCTTCAAATATTTCATGTTTGTTTAACTTTAATCACACAAAGTATTTTTTAAATTAAAACCTAATATTATTTATCTTTTGATCATATATATTTTTATTCCCTATCCATATATTTATTTAAATTTCTTGAAAAATGTTATTTTTATTCACTAAAATGATTTATCAAGAATTTTTTTTAATCCTTGAAATTTTAATAGATTTTAATAGAATATTTTTAATGTTTTATGAAAGATTAAATTTGGAAGTTCTTTATAAAAAGTAAAAAAGTATGTTTATTTTTAATGTAAATGGAATTAATTTATTTTCCCACTACTATAACCATTTTACACTAATTATCTTACTCAATAAGTTTTAAATGGTTTTACAAAGAAAATTATTTAATAAAAATTTATTTTAAATATTTATATTTGTTTTATTATATTCACCAAAATACATTATTTTACTAACACTGTCTATTTTTTTGATGAAATTATGGTCATCTCTTATCTCTTGATTAATATTGGGGTCATCAAATTTCTATTGAATCATTAAAATTATTGTGACCATTTTTGTTTGGAAAATAAATTTCTACTAAATATACATATTATTTGTATTATGGATAATATTATTTTTCTAAATCATAGACCATTTTTATATATGGTGTTTTACCATGTAAGTTATTTGATTAATTGGGGAAATCTTAATATTTTATATTATTTACTCAATATATAGATTTGTTGATAAGGTGTATTTTTTATCAATTAAACTAATCATTCAATTTATAAGTAATGAATTATACATGAAGTTATAGTAGGGGTTAAAATTATATAGCCCATTGATGCATCAAGAGGTCACATGATAAAAACTAGTTTTCCAAATTTATAAAATGGGGTTTTTGTGTACACCTACACATTTATTAAACTATCTTGGTGAAAAGTATTTATGGTAATGATATCATGATATCTAACATCACAAGGTATAATATTAATAATTTCCTTCATTTATAATTATGTTCTAATAATAAATGAGATTACTATTCTAATATTATCCATGGATTCATTTTGATATCAAGTTACCAATTAAATGGAATTTATTTTCAGTTATTTACCTCTCCAAATTGGTTATACATTATTTATTAATGATGGGATCCCTTTTAAGTAAACTTTTCTAAGAATATGATCTCACCCTTTATTTGTTTTCATTTCATTAAGATATATGAATAATATAAAGGATGTGAGATTGTTTCTTATTCTATTTATTTTATAATTCCAATGTAATATGGGAATCATGTATGTATATGGTTATTAAAGACTACTAAAATGATCGATCCTTCAGGGTGATATACTTTGTATCTTATACCAATGTAATAAAGTATCAATTGGCTCTATGTTACTATAGTTGAGATTCTACAGTTGGTATAAAGGATGTTTAGTAGAAACCATGAGAACTAGATTTTATTAGCAAACACTTTTAAGGAAAAGTGATAAATCGCATGAGTTCAACCGGGAGGACATACCTCATAAGAAATTACAAAATCATTGAAACAGAACTTAAGCCTATTAGAGAGTTCCTCCCTAAATAATTTCCAGGACAAAGAGTGCACATGTGTATTTGGATTGTCGTTGATAATGACTTCAAAGTGATCGACCATCTTCTACCACGTTTGAATGTACTCCTCCTTACTTATCTTCCCTTCATTGAAACCCCTTATCAGTATAAGGTCTTGTTTATCGATACAGGCTTCCTGCTCACCATTAGTAACCACACGAAGCACCCTTCCCATCATCTGGTCAACCTCTTCTTGTGTAGCATTGATAGTGAGAAGCTCCTCCACCATTTCTTCCTCTGATTGCATAAGCAGTACCAGGGTTTTCTAGATACTATATATTTAAGAGAAATCATGAGAAAAATAGGTTGAATGAACATCAAGAAAAAGGTAACACATCATTGAAGAAGAAAATAAGGAATAGATTTCAATAATGAAAATATTTTGGAATGAAACATCTAGAAAAATACATGAATGGATTGGGAGTTTGTTATAAGTTCTGAGACAAGGGTCATATGGAAAATGATTATAAATATTAGAAAGAAACAACTACTATTCATTCTTAAAAATTAATGATATGGTAAATTATTCAATCTAGTTCCTGAAGCATTAAATGAAATTACTATAGAAGAATCCAAATGGAGATGTCTAATAATATGGAATTACCACGATTGAAGTAAATTTTCCAAGAAATGTGGTGAAAGGTAAAATTAAAACACTGGATATAGAGACCGAATATTTTCATACATCAACATTACATCTTTTTAGATGAATATTCATTACTTTACACAAATATATACCTGAGGACCGTAATAGTTTAGTTCCTATGGAGAATAGATACACCGTCTTCTAATATCACGAATGATATTCAGTGTCTCCTATAATGATCTTCCCATTAAGTAATATTCAAATGCATTCTATACATAAAACCTTTCTTTATAACCCGAGTAGAGGAAAAAATAAGAATGGTGACATAAAATTCTCAGTAAGGGTAAAAATAAGTATTAATAATTAATTTTCATCAATAAGTATAAGAAGAGGATAAGTTTATGATGAAATAATCAAAGTGCATGAGCATAACATAGGAATATTAATACATATAAATACCTAGATCCTGAAACATGAAATCATAGAATAAGGATTTAACAAAGGTAAGAGTTATCTAAAAAAATCACATGCCATGTGATATCAATCATGATCATAAGAAACATTTATAACTCATAGAAATGAAAACAAAAAACATATTTGTATATTGGGACATCATCTACATAACCCATTTTAAACCCGTTTCAGAAATATATGGATCTAATTTAAATCCATAACAAAAACTCACTAGTATCTTCATCATTCTTTCCTCAATGGACAAGGAACATTAACCAATGCATTGGAGAACTATCTGGACGTACCCATCATATAATCTATAACGGGATCACCTGAAAATATCTAGTTGCACCCATCATATAAGTTATAACTGGATCACCCAATGCAATATAGGCACACCTATAATATAAAAATGTCAAAGAACCATAAATAATTCATATAGAGCTTGCGTTTCATCATAAGACTCATAAAAACAATAATTATTCCTTTTAGAACTAGATTAACATGTGGAAAAGAAATAGGTTTCATAATAATCTATTTGAAACATGATTAACCTATGGAAAATGAACAAGATCCATAACAATCTATTTGTAACACGATTGACCCGTAAAAAAGAAATGGGTTCTATAAACATTTCATACACATAAACAGTAACCATATAGAAAAAAAAATAAGGATAGTATAATTCAATCTTATCCTCAGTAAAGAATAAGTAACATCAAAGGATGTCATATTAGATGGAAAATTGTTTTGAAACATCACTTGGAACATTTTTTGAGGAATATAACATTTCAATTTTTTTAAATATATAATTTTTTCAAAACAATTTTCTTTCAAAATATCCTTAAAAACTTATAAAATAGTATTCAATGAAAATAATGGTAATGACGGTGGGATATTCCATTCATGTCACACACATTAAAACAAATACTCCTTTCATATTTCCAATAAAATCCAAACATAAATTGTTTTGGAAGATTACTTGAATATTAATTTCAATTTTTTTCTATAAAAAGTAAAAAATGGGTAAAAATAACTTTAATAAATCATTTTAATAAATTTAAAAACTTTTTTTGATTTTTTAGAAAACATTTTTTTGGAAGAAAAAGTTGCTTCAACTGAAAATACTTTTTGTGTTAAAAAAATATTTTAGACTTTTGAGTGCATAAAGAGAGAAAAAATAAGGTAAAAAATATTCAAATGACATAACTAGAGGAGAATAAAGTCCATGAGAATATTTGAGAGGTAGATAATATGATTTCAACATTGGGGACTTAATCATAAACAATCCTGATAAATGATGAGACTATAACATAAAACCCTTACCACTTTGGTAACATTGAATCATAATCCCCATAAAATAATTACATCATATGAAACTTGAAATATAATGAAAATAATTAGAATCATGATATAACATGTAAACAGGGAAGTATATACACCTCATAGAATATGATAGGTTTATAAAAAATCATATGTACCAATGAATAAAAAGAGAGACATAAATCCATTACCAATTTGATAACATTTGAACTATAAACCCCATGAAATATATATCCTCAAATGGATTGTAAATACAAATAATTTTCATGATAATAATCCTAAAATATATTCATGTTCAGTATCTATAACACATAAAATAAATATGTGGGGAATATTATATTTGGCTCATAGAAAAATAAAAGTGACCCAAAAATCCCTTACTTTATGTCTCAACATCCATCGTAATCATTAGAAACTACTATATAATAAATAATAGTTTGTTAAAAATATAATATAGAAACATAAATATATATATTACACCATATATGATTTACTTATTACCATATATTACCTGTTTATTAACAACTACTTGTTAAAATCCCATTTTGGGTAATAACCACTTAGTTTTTCATATATGTTTTGATTTTTTATTTTTGGAACACTTAATTAGATTATGGTTTCATAATATATAGAATAATAATCAGGAAATAATTATCATGTTTATAAATAAATTATACTTTTAATTCCAATCTTTAATGATGGTTTTGATAAATTAAGTACATTATGATCATGGATAGAGTATGTTGTACATATGGATGAGTAATGATTTCATTTTTCACCGTTCATTATAGAAAGGAGGAAAGTAATATTTTATCATTAAATAATTATAATTATATTATAAATAAAATATTATTATTTTAAATATACTTATACATATCATCCATATCATGTGGAGATGAAAAAAGAGAGTCACATCGCTTTGTGAAGGTGGTATTCCACATATTCATGAAAGACATTATCATCTTTCAATTAGTGAAAATGTAAGAAATAAAATGATATATTTTATTTTAAAAATGATAAATATTTAATAAATATCATAATTATTTCATTTATAACACATAAATTAATTAACTTTATCCTAATTATCTTCCTTGTAAAGCGTTAGTGAAAACGAATCACATCGCTTTGCATGGCGGTAGCCCGCCCTACACATGAATAGAAATATCGAATCCCCTATGGAATGGACATAAAAAAGTTATATATTATATAATTACTCTATATGTTTAATTATGTTATAAAAATCATATATATAATTTATAACAATCATCATAATCTACCTTGATTGGTGTTAATTGAAAAACGAATGACATCAGTTTGCGTGGCGGTAGTATACCGTACACACGAATAGTGATTTCATAACCCATGTGATGGAAGGGTATATTTTTTTGGTAATTCCCATAGAATAAAAAAAATATAATTATATGTAATATTTTGAGGTTATTATATCATCATGGTTTGATAATAATTCTAAGTAGGTGTAGTAAGAAATAAAATAAAAACACTCGTCGAAGAACATTACCTCTTCTTTGGGTAACCTTTTTAGGTTTACACCAAAAGAATTCCTAGGTAAATTTAATCCAAAAATAACCCCTTGGGGATGATAGGATGTAAGATGGGATTTTATTATTTTAGTTAATGGAGGTAAAAAATGTTTTATATTATGAAGAAGAGAGAAGATGAGGTGTCCATTATAAGAGATGTGAGTGACACACTTGTAATTTTTTTAATGAAAAAGGTGTAACCATGTTTTTATCATGAAAAGTATAATAATGGATTATTATTGATAATTATACATTATAGGGTAGTAATATATCCATATAATAGTTTTTAGACAAGTTTTTAAGTCATTTTATCCCTTATCTTTTTAGTTTAACCCTCGGTAAACCCAATTTACTATAACTACAATAAATAATTTTTACTATTTTTACAATTTATTTTGGTCAAAAAATAAGTTGAAATTATTTGATAATATAAATAATAATTATTAAAAACATTTAATCAATTTTTTAAAATTCAATTCATATAAGTTGAAAATTCTAAATTAAAATTAATCCCGTAGACACGATGAGAAAGTGGGTTTTTAAAGAGAAAATGTTCAAAAAATTTCAAAGTTTTTATATCAAAATTAAATATGAAAATAATTAAAATTACTTAAATTTGATTAATAGAAATATAATTGAACTAATTTTACTTTAAAAATAATTTAAAATATCATTTAACTTTATAAATTATTTTAATGAAAATGTAGTTTTTAATAATAAGTCAGTATTTTTCAGTATTCATCTAAAAAATTAATATTTCTAAAATATTATAAAAAATAACACTAAGATAAATTTGAAATGATTATTTCAAAAATAAAAAAAAAATTGAATAAATTTTCTAAAGTTATCAAAAATTATTTATAAAAAAGTGTACAAAAGGCGACAAAACTTATTTTTAAAACAATATTTCTTTAAGAGTAAAATTTGATTTATTCATATCTATTATTTAGAAAACATATAAGATGAATGTTAATAATTTTATTGAATATTTTAATTACTAAGTATTTTTATACATAGATATTACATCATTTCTTATGAATCTTCCTTACATTACACAAGAAAATTCTTGTAAACCATAACAGTTTTTTCCCTTTAGAAACATGGAAACATAAAAAACTAGTTCATAGGTAAACTACAATATCTCCCATTATGATTTTCATAACTATAACCCTTATTAAATATATAATATGTAATACATTTATTCATAACCTGGGGAAAGTAAATATAAAAAATTGTGAGTTTTGATTCTCTGTAAGGGTATATATGAGAGATACATAAGCATAATATTAATATAAGGGTATCAGAACATGAGCATAACATTTGAAAACCATATTCTACATATAAAAGAACATAATATTTAGTCATGGAATAAATATTTTTAGTTAATAAGACATGAATCATAATATAATCAATGAAAATGATCCATGAGAACATAACATTAGAATAATACATGGATTTATGGCATACACATAAGCATAGAAAATCATTTCCATATTAATCAAGGATCAATTCCAAGGCTATCATATTCGAATGAGTTCCCTCCTTCAACCATCATAGTAGTCAAGGTTCACTACCAATACTATCATAGTAAACAAAGTTCCTTACTAAACCTGGTTCACCCCCATTTCATTCTAATATATCTCATGAGATATAAATATTTATGAAAACATTGGAGGGAGATATAGGTCCCACCCATATCAAAATGTAACTCAAACATATGTGTTCCACATTATCATGCAACATTCATCATATCATAACCCATGAAATAAAATGGGTTTCATAAACATTTCATTATACTATAACCTATGGAAAAGAGATAGGTTTCGTAATCACTTTATCATTTCATTATAACATAACACATGAAAAGAATATGGTTTCATAATAATTTTCTCATGGTATAATCCATTGAATAGAAATGGGTTTCCTAAAAAACTTTTCATCATAAACCATTTAGATAAATAATAATAATGTTTTCGTTGGATCATATTCCTAGTAAATCATAAGTAACCTCAAATTATTTCATATTAGATGGAGAATTATTATAAAAGGAAAACCACTTGGAACATTTATTGAGAAAAATAACCTCTATTTTTGAATAACATTTAAAAAAAACTTTCTAAAACATTTTAGAAATACTTTTCATTGAAAATTAACATGAAAAATTATAAGGAAGGATTTAAAAATTATTTAAAAGATTTAATGAGGGAAATATCATTTAAAATTTGGAAACAAAATTTAATGCATAATTTTTTTTTGAAAATAACCTTGAAAATTTATAAAGGAATATTTGAATAAATGATTGGTCATGATGTCAAAAAAATTTCTTTCATTCTACAAACATTAAAAGGATGAATCCTTTCACATTTTTGGTAAAAGTAAAATGGGAATTGTTTGGAAAACGACATGAATATTTGTTTTATTTTTTTAAAATAAAATATGGGAAAAAATTATCTTAAAAATAATAGTATAGTATTATTTTTTTTATTTTTTTTAGAAAATATGGGTTTGGATGAAAAAAAAAATTGATCTAAGAGAGAAATAAAGTCATATTTTTGTAAAAACACTTTCTCAATTATTCTAAGTACCAAAGAGTGAAAAAGATATTATTGTACTAAAAAAATCATTAAGAACCATAGGATAATAAAATGAATGAGTTTATTTAGATATTGATCATAATATTTCACCATTGGAAGCATAATCATGATAAATCCTAATAGACGATATGATATAACATAAAACTCTTACCACTTTAATAAATTTGAATTGTAAGACCCATGAAATAATAACATTAAATGAAACATAAAATAACGTGGGAATAAATAAACTCATTATATTACATTTAAAAGTGTAATTATGTACACCACATGAAAGAATATAGGTTCATAACATAATTTACATATCAACGATGGAAAAGCGGGACTAAAATCCCTTACCTTAATTCTTGAATTCTTTCATACTCATTCAGACATGTTTTATAATAAGTATAATTGTTATATATATATATTAATGAACCAAAATAATATATATCATACTATATGTGCTTTTTTAAGAACTTTTATCACCCATTTATTAACAATTCCTTGTTAAAGTTGCGTATTATATAATAATCGCTTTGTTTTTCATATAAGTTTTGATTTATTATTTTTGATCCATTTAATTTGAAAATTATTTACTCATCTAAAAATGCTAAAAATTATATAAATATCATAAAAACTCATTATATATGTTTTTATAATAATATATAAAATTTAGAGATTGAAAATTAAATGCACCACACATGGAGAAGGTAAGTCGTATGTACACAAGATTATTGTTTCCATTTTTTAGTCATAATGAAAGAAATAAACGTGAATGACATATTATAATTAAAAAATAAATATTAATGTCATATATATCTCATATTTTAATTAAACCCATCCTTATTACCTTCTATGTAAAGCCTGAATGAATCACATCTCTTCATGAGGCGGTAGTCCACCGTACACACGAGTGACGTTATCGTATTCCCCAAAAATGGAAAGGATGAATGTATGTGAAATATAATAATTTAAAAAGGATAATAATATAATAAATATAATATATAAATATTAAATACATCTTTATAACCTTCCCTGAGAGGTGGTAATAGATAAATTAATGACATCAGTTCACGAGTTTGTAGTCTTCCGTACAAAGGAACAATGATTTTGTAACCCATTTGATGGATGTGGAGATAGTTGTAGGTCATTTACTTAAAATAAAAAATATAAGTATAAAATTTTTACTGATTCTATTATTTTATCATGGTATAATAATAATTTAAGCAGGTGGAGTAAGAAATATGTCAAAGATGCTTGTTGATGGACATTACCTCTTCTTCTAGTATCCTCATAAGGTTTTCCACAAAAGACTTCATATGATGACCTTATATATAAACCTAAGGATTATAGGATGGTAATAGTGAATTTAGGATATGATTTGGGTAGGGATTATATGAAAAAATGGTTTATGGTTCTAAGAATAGAAGAGAGGGGTGTCCTTTTATAAGTGAGGTGAGAGGCACAGTTGTAATTTTTTGAAAAGAAAAATGTGTACCCACATTTTTCGCGTTAGTTACTTGAAATTTTACTCACATTAATCAGTATAGAGTAACATGGATCATTTTATAGTTAAATTTGTTAGAGGGTTATATAGTCTTGAGAAATTCTCCAAAATCTGTCCATAATATCCATCTAAACCATGAAAGCTATGGATCTCAAACATTGTGGTCGGTCTGGGCCAACATTTAATAGACTTCATATTTGATGGATTTATTGATATACCCTATCTTAAGATTATAAAACCAAAAAATTAATCCTTTTATATCAAATATTCACAATTTATAAATTTTTCATATATATTATACTTCCTTAGGGTTTTAAGTACAATTCTCAAGCGGTATTCATGCTCTTATCGCTTTGTGAATAGATAAGAATATCTTCTATAAAGGCTAAAAAAACTTATCAAGGTAATCTATAAAGACTATATTCATTAACTTCATGAATATAATTGATAATTATAAAGATCTAATTGAATCACTATATAATAATGTTGTACATAACTTGCATGGAATGCTATCTTGGGTATATCACATTCTTGACCCTCAATTAATGATAACTAGAACAAAGTTGAATCTTGGAAAAGTATTTATCTTATAATAGTTGATCAAAAAAGTCATAAATATGGGGAATATGATACTTGTTATTAATTGTGATCTTGTTCAAATCCCAATAATCAATGAAAAGTCGCATTGATCCATCCTTATTTCTAACAAAAAGAATAGGTACACCCCTAGGTGACACATTTGGCCAAATAAATCACTTATCAAGGTTCTCTTGGAGTTTCTTATTTAATTTCTACAACTCAATCAGGTCCATTCTATAAGGAGTATTTTAAATTTCTGTGGAACTAGGTATGAGTTCAATTAAGAACTCAACATAATGTTTTGGTGGAATTCTTGGAAACTCTTCTAGAAGTACATCAAAAAACTCCCACACAATAGGAGTATTATCAACTTCAAGTTCTCTAAAATCATTTGAGATAAACACCCCTTCTAAATGGGGATTAATACCCATACTATGTATGTTATCTCCATCAAATGTTCATACTTATCATCACATTAATAGATGATCATAAGTTGGTTTGGAATATTAAACATGACTTCTCTTCCTTAACAATTAATGTGGTATTTATATAGAGAAATACAATCCATGCCTAGTATAACATCAAATTCAACCAAAAGAATAATGAAAGGATTTGCAGGAAGCACATTCCTACTAAAATAAACTAGAGGGGAATCATGGACTAGAGATTTAATAAGAATACCATTTGGTATTTCTACCACTAATTATACATCTAATAATTTGGGTGGCATCTTGATACCTTCATAAAATTCTTAAAATATGAAATAATGGGTATAAATATAGTAAAATAAGAGATGAACAATTCAATAGTAGATGGTGAGTATACCTTTCACTATATTATTATCACATCCCTAGTCATAAATAGTGTTCACATTATATTTCCCTTTGTCTCTTAGCTTAATAGGTTTCTATCATTGATCATCACCATTTACCTTCCAATTTGGGAATTAGTTAACATAATTCCAATACTCTTTTCATTTGAAACACTTGAGTGTAGGTGGTTTATTTTGTGTAGATTTCTCTCTAGTCACATCATTAGATAATTTCTTCCCATCACATAAGAAATCAGTTGCCTGATGACCTCCCATTCCACAATTTAAACATATAGTATTCACATTAAGATAATTTCCTCTATACTTCTTCCCACACATTGATCATAAAGTAAATCTCATCATCTTCTCTCTATGGTTCTTCAATTATCCTTTGAATTATATTTCTATATTCTTATCGAAATCATAATATTTATACACAAATGAAAAATATATTTCCACCTTTATAGTAAATAGAACAATATCTTCATAGATACAGATGTCACTTATGGATAATGACCTTTATAGGCATGGTTTTAATCCACTAGATAATTGATCAACCTTACTTTTAGGTTGGATGATAATACCAGAAGTGTACCTTGAATTTTTTTGTAAAATTTTCCTCACAGGTACAAAAAAATTCAGCTTACTTTTTATTTATCTCAACTAAATCCTTATCTATATTTTTATGAAGAATACGAGGAAATTAATTATTGAAAAATAAGCTTCGGAACTCATCCCAATCCATGGAGTCAATTTCATCACATTGCCTAGTATTCTTGATAAGATTCCAGCATTGATTCACTTCACCTTCCAAATAGTATATAACCAAAGTGAATTTTTCATGTTACAAACATTGGATAATAGAAAATATATTTTTAGTTGTGTTAATACATTACTCAGTAATTAGTGTATTAGAAGTCCCACATAAATAAGGTGGAAATTTCCTCATGAAGAACTAAACAGAATATTATTCCCTCTTTTTTTATTTGAAAATACAATAGGGTTCATATCTTGAGAAAGTTGTGTAATCATATCAAAGATATTTTTCATTATAGCTCCTATAACTTTAGGATGCTCAATGGAAAAATAATTTCATTTTCCATCACACTTATCATTAACACGGTTCCATTATGTTCCATCCATTTACTAAAAACTAAAATCATATAGTACGCAACAAAAATCATAGTGGGGAACCACATAATCATGAAAAATAACATATAGGATGTCTAAATCACGACACCTTCTTTAATCTATGACACCTTAGCTTTATCCTAGTATATTCATAGTCATCATCTATTTAAATCATTTTTTATGGTTCAAAAAGTGTTTGTGAATTATCAAATAATATATCCGAGGAGTGTCAATCCATGTGTATAGGAAGGCCCATTTTAATGCACCAGGTGATGATTGAGTCTAGAATTTTTTTCCAATTTTATAGTTATTACACCTAGTTACCTATATGCGAGAGTCAAGTCCACTTTTAGTATCCATATAGGAATTTAATTACTTGGAAACCACTCACTCTATCCTTTACCAAAATTCCCGGACATTTTCCTATACTTTGACTCATCCTTAGACTTATCCTTGGATATTTACTTAAGGATCTTGCTAAGGTTTTATTATTATAGTTTAAAAAGTTTAACTAAATATATCTTATGATACAAACTATAATGACAAAATATTATCATACATAGATGTTAAATAATTTTTTATGAACATTTATTACACTATAAAAACACATTCCTGAGGACAGTTATAGTTTAGTGCCTTTGGAAAACTTGGAAACACAAACAACTGGTTCATAAGAAAACTACATCATCTCCTTCTACTATCTTCATAACAAATACCCTTCTTAGAAATATTATATATAATAAATTTATTCATAACCTGGGGAAAGGAAATATAAGAAAGTGTGGGCTCAGATGCTCAGTAAGGGTAAACAAGGAAGATACATAAGAATAACATGAACATAAGGGCATGATAACATGAAAATAATATTTTAAAACCATACCCTATATATAAAAGATCATAATATTGAGTAATATCATAAATATTGGAAGTTAATATGACATAAATCATAATATAATCAAAGAACATGATCCATGAGAGCATAAAATTGAAATAAGACATGGATTTGTGGCATGCACATAATTATATAAAATAATTTCCATATTAGTTAAGGATCAATGAAAAGGCTATCATATTGGAATGGGTTCACGCCACAAATAATCATATTAGTCAAGGTTCACTCCCAAACCATCATAGCTAACAAAGTACCTTACTAAACCAAGATCACCCCATGTTCCAGTCCTATATATACATTGAGATACAAATCTTTACCCAATGAAATTGAGGGATATATAGGTCCCACCCATATCATAATGAGAATCATACATTTGTGTTCTACAAGATCATTAAACATTCATCATATCAAAACCCATGAAATGAAATGGGTTTCATAAACAGTTCCTCACATCATAACTAGTGGAAAAGAGATAGGTTTCATAATAACTTCATTATTTCATCATAGAATAAACTATGAAAAGAAGTGGATTTCATAATCATTTTCTTATTATATAACCCATAAAATATTAATTGGTTTCAGAAATATATTTTCATCATAAACTATTTAGATAAACACATAATGGTATCCTTGGTTCATATCCCCCATAAAGAATAAGCAACCTCAAATGATGTAATATTTGATAGAGAATGATTATGAAAAAAATCACATGAAATGTTTATTCAGGAAAATAAAATTTCTTTTAAAATAAAATTTTAAAACAAAACTTTATTAAACATTTTTAAAACATTTTATTTGAAAATAAACTTGAAAACATATAAAGGATGCTTTAAAAATAATTAAAAACAATTCTTGAGGAAAATATCCTTTCAGATTTGAAAAAAACTTTTTAAAACTATTTTTTTGAAAATTATTTCCTTTGAAATTAACATTAAAAATTTATAAATTAATCTTAGAATAAATTATTCGTTATGATGTTATAAAATATTGTTCATGTCATACTCGTTAAAACAACAATTCCTTTCACATTTTTGGTAAAATAAAAATGATCATTTTTTAAAAAATAAAATATTTATTCCTTTTATTTTTTTTAAACATAAAGCTTGGAAAATTTTTATTTTAAAAAACATAGGTTAGTAGTAAAACATTTTTGAATCATTTTTATAAATCATGGTTTTAGAAGAAAATAGATCTCTGACCAAAGAGAGAAATAATGTGAGATTTTATTAAAAAAAATTATAAATTATTTTAAGTACAAAAGAGTAGAAAAATTGTAATATTACTTGAAAATATTAGTAATAACCATAGGATATTGAAATTTATGGGTTTATTGAGAGATAGATTATATTATTTCATCATTGGAAGTATAATCATGGGCAATCCTGATAAATGATGAGATTATAACATAAAAGTCTTACCACTTTAATTACTTTGAATCATAATCATAGTGAAATAATAAAATTAAATGAAACATATAATATCATGTGAATAAATAAATTAAATATATTTCATGTCAAATGGGAAGTATATACACCTCATGAAATAATATAATTTCATACCATAACATACATCTCAAAAAAGGAAAATTGAGAGAAAAACCCCTTACCTTAAGTCTTGACTTCTATCATACTCATTAGAACGTTATGTATAATAATTATAAGTTTATTATAAATATATTATATGACCAAATAATATATATCCTACCATATATGAATTATTACATTTATTATCCATTTATTAACAATTCCAAGTTAAATTAACACTTTAGTTAATAATCGCTTTGTTTTTCATATATATTTTGATTTGTTATTTTTATACCTCTTACATTGATCAAGATTTAATAATATTCAGAATTTATACCATGATATAAATATAATATATATTTATTATACATATATTTATTGTATTATATATAATTTAGATATAGAAAATGAAATTCAGCATTTATGGTGATGGTATGTCGTACGTACACAAGAAGGTTGTTTCCATTTTCTTGTTAGATTTAAATAAATAAAGGTAAATGATATAGTATCATTATAACCTTCCATTTATGGTGTGAAGAATAGAGTATAGGGGGTGACCTTTTATAAGTGAGGTGAGTGGTACGCTTGTAATTTTTTAAAAATTAAAAGGTGTAGCCACATTTTTATCATGAAATAACGATAAAAAATGGATTATTATATATAATATAAGGTATAATGTATCAATATTTCCAGAAAATTGTATTATTTCAAGTTTTTTTTTCATTTTTGACCCTTATTTTTTTGGTTAACCCGAGGTAAATCCATTTTTACCTTAACCACCGTAAATAGTTTTTTACAATTTTTTCTATTAATTTAGGTAAAAATTAAGTTTACATTATTAGATAATATATATTATGAATATTAAAATTATATAATAACAATTTCCTAATTAAATTAACTTAATTGGTAATATTTAATTTAAAATTACTTCCATAGACATGATGAGAAAACAAGTTTTTAAAGAGAAAATATTCAAATGTTTACAATGTTTTTATATCCAAATTCAATACAAAAATGATTATAATGAACTAAATTGGGTTAATGTATGTATAATTGAACTAATTTTACTTTAAAATAAATTTAATTTTAAATTTATCTTTATAAATAATTTAAATGAAAATGTATTTTTTACTTAAAATTCATTATTTTACACTATTCATCAAAAAATGAAACATTTTAGGAAAATAAAAAAAATCACCCTTAGATAATTTGATATGATTATTGAAAAAAATTAAGTTTATTTTGTCAAATTTATTTTAAAAATATTCAAAAAATTAATTTTATTATTTTTCCAAAAAAAAAATAAAAAACATCTTTTTTGAGAAAATAATATTTTAAAAATATATAATGGATTTATCGAAAATTATGTATTTTTTAAAAAGGTTTTATTTATATAAAATATTATACATAATATTTAAAAATTATTTATTACTATTCATACCACTATGTTTAGCAGCTATGTTATAACATTTATGTTTGAATAATATTAATAATATATCATGTTTTTGTTTAAACCCAAAATCATGTCTACCGCAATCTAACCCAATATTATGTGTAACAGATGCTTAACTTGGTATTCTCCATAATATAATATATCAAAGAAGTTTATTTTATTTAAAAAAACTAATCCATAAAAACTTGGGGTGTTTCAAATATATAATATATATATTTCATTAAAATCATTCAAAAAAGTGATCTATGTAATTTTTTTGAGATAAAACATGTTTGTACGCGTAAGAATAGTTTTTTAATAAAAAGGGTACCTTTATTTTCCTATTGTTTTTATTTTTATTTATAATTATTTTTTCACCAAATAATTCATTTTATATACATGTATAGATCATATATTTTCAAAATGTTGTTAATCATGCTCATATGCCATTCCAACAGCTAGGAGATAACTATCATATTAAATAATAATATTTTAAAAGTATACCACATTTTATTTAAACTTGAAATTTTTTACAACACAATCTATCTAAAATTTAAAATTAATTTGAAAAAAATATTTTATAAAATTTTGAGATGTTATGTCTACCCCCCTTAAGATGAATTTTCTCCTATAAATTCATCTCGATCATCAAAGGTTTGAAATTGGAAAATTACATCATAGAAACCCACATCTTAAAAAGGGTTAACAAAACAACCTCTTGAAAAAGAGAAAGGGATGGGTAAAATTCATCTGGAATAGAACATACTAGGTTTCCAAATAAAAGAACATATGTGGGAATTGAAAAAATGGAAGTGGAATAAAAGTGTAAATAATTATAGAGAGTGATAGAGATCATTGATCATAATAAAGTGGGTGATATATAGAAGGTCAATGATGATAAAACCATAAACAAAATAGGAATGTAAAAGGTCATTGATATCATAAAAAATTATCATAATAGGAAAAAAAATTATTACAGGATCCCTTTCTTATTGATAGGGAATTTATTATCCATATACACCAGGAACATATGAAAATGCACTTACTTGATATATTTTTATTTTATAGGCACAATTTCATACTTTGGTTGTGCCTTAATCAATTTCCACTTCATATCATACTCCAAGAGATGATTTTTTTCATGTCTAAATCACTAAATAAAATCTATAAATGAATGATAAGTTATTCCTTATATATTTAGTTAAAAAATGTTTAACACTAGTTATCCAATATGGATAAATATTCCAATGGTTATGTAATACATTAATATTTAATACCTCATCCAAAGTTAAACATAAAATATTCCATTAATGGTTAATATCACAACCTTTCCAAAATTAAAAATATATAAATAAAGTTACCAAGATTCCCAAAATCAACTTAACATTAATCCTCTAAATATTATTAAGCATCTATTAATGGTCACATGAAAAAGATGTGAATACCTTGGTCATATATTCTCTTGAAGCTTGTTAATAACCTAAATTATCATACAACCTCAATGAAAACATGGAAGATTCCTCATTCATTCAGTTAAGCCTTATATTGTTGGAAATATTCCATAGATCTAAAAATGTTATACCTATAGTGACCCAGGCTTCTCATACACGGATATTACATATTTTCAGATGAATTTTCATTACATTACACAAACACACACCTGAGGACTATAATAGTTTAGTGCCTTTAGAAACATGGAATATAAACACTGGTCCATAAGTGAGCTACAACATTTTCCACTACGTTCTTCAAAACTAGAACCTTATTTAGACATATCATATATAATACATTTATTAAAAACTTATGGAAAGGAAACATAAGAAGTGTTGAGAGAATATGCTCAGTAAGGGTAATTAAGGGATATACATAAGAATAACATGAGTATAAGGGTATGAGAACATGATCCTAACATTTGAAAACCATACCATGAAAATAGAAGATCATAATCTTGAGTCATGTAATAAATATTGGTAGTTCATAAGAAATGAATCATGAGATAATCAAATAACATGAGAAATATAATAATAACATTGGAATAAGACATATAATTTTTTCCATACACATAAGCATATAAAATCATTTCCATATTAGTCAAGGATCACTACCAAGACCTTTATAGAGGAAAAACTCCCTTAAAAAATGGAGTTCACTTCCCATTCCAACCCCATCATAATGAACTGGGTTCAATCCTTGTTCTAGCCCTATCTTACTAAATTGGGTTCAATCCACATTCCATTCCTATCTTACTAAACTGAGTTCACTCCCCTTTTTACCCTGTATTATTGAAATGGGTTCCCTCCCCATTCCATCCCTATATTACTAAATTGGGTTCACTCCTCGTTCCAACCCTATCTTAAAGAACTTGGTTCACTCCCCATTCTAGAAATTTATATCCCATGATATATAAATCATTAACCAATGCATTGGAGAGAGATATAGGTCTCACCCATTTTGGTTATAACATAACCATAATCCTTGTTATAATGTAACTATCTTCACATAATTAAAATCATACATATGTGTGCAACTAGATCTTAAAACATTCATCATATCGTAACCCATGAAACTAAAACTGTTTCATTAATATTTCATCATATCAAAATTTGTAAGAAAAGGTAGGTTTTATAATAATTTCATAATTTTATTATATCTTAACCAATGAAAAGTAGCAGGTTTTATAAAATTTATATCATGGTATATCCTATAGAAGACAAATGAGGTTCATAAACATCTTTTCATCATAAAAATAAACCATTCATAGAAAGAATAAGAATAGTAAAACTTGTTCATAGACCTGGTAAATAATAAGTAACATCAAATGAAGTCATCTTAGATGGAAAATTATTTTAAAATATCACTTGGAATATTTCATGAGAATTTTTTTTCTTTGAAAAACATTTTTTAAAACATAAAATAGTTTGAAAATCCTTTTCTTTTAAGATAACCCCGATAATTTATAAATAAATATTTAGAAATCATTTAAAATATTTTTCGATGAAAATATATTTTCTTCATTGAAATACAATTTTTAAAAGATAAAACAATTTTGAAAATACTTTTCTATAAAAATAACCTTGAAAAAATATAAAGGAAGCTTCAGTGAAAATAATGGTTATGGCGGTGAGAAATACCATTCATGTCGTATAAATATTCCTTTCACATTTTCAATAAAATTCAAATGATCATTGTTTGAAAATTAACATGAAGATTCATTTTTAAATACTTTTTAAAAATTAAAACATTGTTAAAAATTTATTTTATAAACCATAAGATGTTGTTAAAACAATTTTTAAAACATTTTTAGAAGACATAGTTCTGGAAGAAAATGGATTTTTAACCAAAAAGATGATCTTTCTTAAAAAAAATTATTTTTGAACTCTTGAGTACATAAAGAGAGGAAAATGAAGTAAAAAAACGAATTCTCCTAAAATATATATAGGATAAGATAATTCATGAGTTTCTTTAGAGATAGATCATAATATTTGATCATTGGAAGCATAGTAATAAACGATCCTGATAAATGATGAGATTGTAACATAAAAGTTTTACCACATTAGAAAATTTGAATTGTAAGACCCATGAAGGAATATAATTAAATAAAACATAAAATATCATTAGAATAAATTCATGATATTACATGTGAAAGGGGATGTATATACACCCCATAAAAGAAAATATGAGCATAATATTACATAGGCCTCAAAGAATGAATATTGAGACAAAAATACCTTACCACTTTAGTAATATTTTTAATATAATACCCAATAAAAAATAACATAAAATTAAACTTTAAATATAATGAAAATAATGGTATTAATTAAATATCATGTGAAATTGGTAGTGTATACAACACACAAAACAAACGAGTAATCAATTTGCATATGTCTCCTAGAAATAAAAGAGAGACTAGAAATCCCTTGAGTATTTTTTAACTTTTGAACTATAAACCCCATGAAAGAGATATCCTCAAATAGATATGTAAACCAAGAAAAATTCTATATAAATATCATAATATTTGTTCAAGGGTAGTATATACACCACATAATTGAAATAGGTGGTGAATATGACACATGTCTCAAAGAAGTAAAAATTGAGATAGAAATCATTTAACATAATTATTGAATTCCTTTGCACTCATTCAAACCTACTATATAATAAATATAAGTTTATTATAGATTTATTATAGAACCATAATTATATATGTCATACCATATATGATTTACTTATTTATTTTTGTTAGAGACCCAATTTATTCCTTTTACGACTTTGAAATATTTTTATATATATTTCCAGAGTGAGGCACTGAGATGACATATGATTCTGAGTCCTAGTGTTCCTATAATTAATTTTATAAAAATATTAAATATAATTTATATTGCGTGAAAAAAAATTCTTAAAGGAAATGGGATAAATCTTAAACATAAGCTCAGATAAAAAATATGAGACTATGGTTGAGTTTGGAAGGCGGTGTTTACCCTAGACACAACAAAAAATGGGTCGGTATGGGGCATTCAGACTCTTCACTCATTGGAGGTACGTTTAGTGGATTAATCAATTAATTAAGTCATTTCAGACCTTAATGATATGTCTAAAAATTCATCACCATGAAGGATCATACAGGGTTAGCCTCATAAACCCCTATACAATTCTAGATATTCTCCTTCATCCTTCATTACAGAATCACCTTAAATGAAGATGAAACACAATATTAGAGAAGATAATGATGTAACAAATGCAATGACTTCCTTAGATCACTGTAGAGAACATTATTCGATGAAGAACAACCCAATATCTAGGAAAGACTCATTAATTTGAGGTTTACACCCTTGTTGATTAAATTGATTGCGAAGATCGATCTGTTCTATCAATATGCACCAATTATGGCCTAAGAAAGAACCTATGTACTAGATTAATTTAATTATAGATTTTTTATCTAACTTCAGTATCACCATTATTTTTTTTTGGCTAAGACCACTTGGAAAACAATAGTTAAATAATTTTTATGGAACTATTCTCCCAATTATTCTTTTTGTTCGTCATCGGTAAGACCCCGCGGTCCCTATTCGACATTGATGGGAAGTACTGAGCGTAATTATACCCCTAGAATCATGAAGAATTGATGAAAGAGGAAGATATCAATGAAATAAGGTTACATATGGGTTTGTTTCAAGGAATGAATTATGGTTTCGATGATTGGAGATCAAGAAATAAAAGGTGGAGTGAACCGAGGTGTATAGTGTATGTGGGTCAAATGATGAAACCCCCATGGGTGCTTGGAATCATATTTTCGACCATTGGAGGGCCTGAATCCATCGGTCGATTCTAGATCTCATGATTTTGAGTGGATATAGGGCTAAAATAGAAGAGGCATAACTTGATTCAAGGCACGAGGATCAGATCTGAGAAATTTTGAAAACAAGACTACACGCCATGTACAAGGATGAACACACAAAATGTAGACCTGTATGTATAACAATTATGGTTTCAAGAAATCATAATTATGGAATGGAATGTATCCCTCCTAGACATTGTGTACCCCATCCCAAGTTGGATGATCCGTGTGATGGATCGCATGGGTCAGACTCTTATGGGGGTACAAGGACACGACTTGGGATCACGGGCGGAACCCCATGTGGAGAAAAATTTCATGTACTGAAGTACATGGTCATGGGTTCATGTACACAATCACAGGGTCATGTCGATGGACACAACCCAAAGGACATGAACCAATCCTAGTTGGATTAAACACACCATGTAGCCCACATACACAACATATATTACTACAAGGATTGGGTGTCATATACCTCCTAGTACATGGCCATACGGTGTAGCAGGACCACACACTGTGTGGGTCACCTCACATTCCATGTATCCCTTAGTTAATTTTTAAGAAAATTCAAGGTTACATAACTTATTTTTTTGAAATCAGATTTTATCTCATAAACACCCTATCGTGAGTGTTTTTAAAAGTAAAAAACTAAAAACCCTTGGTTTTGGATTTTGATATACAATGTGGAATGTTTTTGGAATGATTATTAGTTAGGTGATTCTTGATGATGGTAGTGATCACTCATGATCACTAGAGATTTACCAAGTTGAACCTCCAGTAGCGTGGGGAAGTGGAGTCCTCAATGACTGTCGAGTTGACCCTTCGATAGAGATGGTAAGTGGTGTCCTTGATGACTACTGAGTTGAAACTCCAGTAGATCTGGGAAGTGCAGTCCTCGATGACTACCGAGTGGTACCATTTAGTATAATTGAGCAGTGGGGTCCTTGGTGACTACTGAGTGGTACCCTCTAGTAGATCCAGGAAGTGGGTACTTGTCAACTATCAAAATGGATTCGTCCTATTGTACCAAGTCATGGGTCATCTAATTCATGTTTCTAGCCCATCAAATGTGCGGAAGAGTGATGAGGTGTGACTTGTCTTGGATGGTTACTTTTAGGGAGATGCAAGATATGTTGGGCATAATTGATGGAATTTTGGAACTATTGGTGACTCTTCTTCTTAGGCTGAGATGTGAGATGGAGATCCCATTTCTCTCTCATTTCGGTTTCTTTTTACTAAATATATATATATATATAAATATTCATCTATATCCATTATTTTGTATTTGATTACTCTAGTTCAATGAGATGAGAGGACACTCGGGGTATGCCACATTCTTTTCATGTTTATCTTCACATGGTAGGATGTGTCTACTATCCTACTATATATGAAAAAAAACATAATGTGTCATTCATCTACTCACCATGTATAGAACCTTGTACTTAGATGAGGTTACTCTCTCATGGTTTGGGTTGATATGTTCTCTTTGATTGTATCTTGCATCCACTTTCTTTCTATTATGGTTGCATCTATCACTTCTCGCTCTTCAGATTTTGAGGAATCATAATGGGTATGTATATAATCACCCCTATATGAGATTTTCCTGTATGTGTCGTGTCTTTTGTAGATGATGGACAGGTTAGTGATGACTTCATAAGAGCTTAGGCATACCTGGTATTTGGACTGCATATGGTGGTCGTAGATTGGGATTCAAGAGATAGGCTCTCTCAATAGTTTACTTTCCCAATTTTCTCAGGTTGGGACATATTTCTGGTTGGGTGTAGATTTTCCCCCTTTACTTTTTAGTTTACATTAATCTACTATTGTACTATCTATAGGTTTTTTCATGCATGGTTGTTTCTTTACCTTTTTTGTTTATTTTACTTTTACTTACTTTTCACTTATGAATCAATATGGCTGTGTGTGTGCATACAGATACTTAGGTAATGGCCTCCCCATGTTATATTTTTTTAGCACTGGTCTCTAGCCCCTGGCCCATGGAGGTGGGCTTATGGTAGTTGTAGCTCGAGCCCGACTTGGGTCGGCTCATGGAAGATTGGTATCAGAGGTGGTTCAATCCTTGGGAAGGTATCTGTTGTAGTACTTTTTTGGGTTGAGAGAAATAGTGTCAAAGTTTCTTGAGTGTGACTCTCAGGAAAGAGAGTCCAATGATGGTGAAGGGGATTGAAATATCCATTCACAAGGACCTTGAATATCTGCTTATCAACTTATCATACCAAGAAATTGGTTGCAGAGATCAATGGTACATTCAATATACATGATTGAGTATTCAACTATACTTATTTAGTAAGCTTCCCATTGTTGTTATATATATATAGGCTCATCTGAACATTATAAATCATGATAACTTTTAGGATGACTCCGCAATGATATCCATCTAGGATACCAGTTTTGGATCATGATGAAGATCCGATGAGTGATAATGCCTTAGTTATAGTTCCATACTGTGACCCCTTTTCTCAAGGTTGGAAGGTAGCAGCACCTCCACCTATTAAGTAGTTGATCACCCCATCTGAGTAGGATGAATATGCACACAATTTTAGTGTGTTTTCTGAGTTCCAACACCGAAAGCCGCTGAGGTTATATGGTGATCCAGATCCTCAAGTAGAAGAGTACTGCATAGAGTTAGTGGTACATATCTTTAGGATAATTTGGAACCCAACTAATTAGGGGTTTTCACTAGAAACTAACCTCTTCCACATAGTAATTGGTTGCTGGTGGAGCCTTGTTAAATAGATTCATGATGAGTGGACAACTTGTTATACTGACTTGCAATAATTTTTCTGTGAGAAGTAATACCCCTCATACTTGTACTCGGTCCAGATTTAGGAGATTATAGAGCTATAGTTGGGAGGGATGATAGTGTATGAGTACGCAATGAGGTTCACATACCTTACATGGTACTCCCTTTATATGATCTAGGATGGATACTTCTGATCACATAATTTTGTGTAGGGACTCCATGGAGGGATCCATAGTAGTTTGTCACCCTTGTGCATCCCCACCTATGACGGGGTGTTGGAGTGAACACTAGTGATATAGAGATTTATGTCATAGATACACCAGAAATCTAGAGTTGGAAGTGGGAATCCAAGAGCTGAGTCATCTGCAGTAGTTAGCAGGCACCAGTTGGTAGGATTTTGGCACAGTAAATCTTTTCATAGTCAGGCTCCAACATGAGGTCATATAGTGTAAGGACAACATAGAGCACTGAGGTATGACAAAGAGGGTTGGTTCCATGGTTGTGATGGGTGAGCTCATATAGAATGTGACTTCCCGACTAGATGTGTCAATAAGAACAAATAAGTAGCTGATAGACCGCCATGGTAGAGGAAACACCATGATTAGGGATATCTCAGGTGAGAAAAGGGTGGTCCCAAAGGAGGAAGAGCTGGAAGAGGAGTTATAGGAGGTATGTTTGGTGGAAGATTATATAAAATCCTTCCACCACCACCACCAGGAAACACATGTGAGGCTTAGAGAGCTGGTGGTCGGGGTCGTGGAAAACCGAAATATTTGGAGTCTTATGACCTCAAATCACCTGAGATGATTAGAGGAACAATATATGTTTATTATAATCTAGATTCAGTATTATTATACATGGTTGAAATTCATTACTTAATCTCTATACTACTAGTGTGAGAGTTAAATCTCCCAATTGAGGCACCAACCCAAGAACTTTGTCTTGAGGTTCCTAGATGGAACACTTCTTTTGTATCTTTTATCTTCTAGCAGTGCAAGCTATCTCTTAGAAGATAGATGTTCACATGAGACATTTTTTTCATCAGAATGGAAATATATGGAATCATATTCAAAACAGATTTATTTTTCATGGTTTGAGCCCAGATTGATGACCATTGCGGACAATTCATACTAATTGGACGAGATTCTCCTTTTCTATTGAGAGAAATCTCATGGAAGGGAAATAATGTGTTTTGAGAAGGTGGATGTAACCCATCAGTTGGCGAGTGTATCCTTTGGTGTATTAGGATATTTTGGTATCTATAATCTTATATTTATAGAGGATGATATGGGAATCTTCCCTAAGGAAATTTTGGGATTACCTTTGAGGTGGGAGATGGAGTTTTTCATCAATTTACATCCTAAAACCACTCTAATATATTCTTTAGGAATATTGTATGGCCCCTACCAAGATTTGGGTGCTACGATTGTAGTTGGAGTAACTTTTAGAGAAATGTTTCATCAGGACTAGTGTTCCCCCCAGGGTATCTCCGTTGTTGTTCATGAAAATGTTGGATGAGGGTTTGTGACTTTACATGGATTACCGTTTCCTAAACAAGGACATGATAAAGAACATGTAACTCTTTACAATGATATAATACCTATTCAACTTGTTAGGAGGTGTGATATAGTTCTCAAGGATCTACCTCAGGTATGGATACCACCAGTTGTGGGTTTACGAGGATGATATTTTAAAGCTGGCATTCTGATGTTTCTATGGACACTATGAGTTACTTATGATGCCCTTTAGTGTAAAAAATTCCCCCGTCATGTTTATAGATTTGATGAACCAGGTGTTCTAGTTGTACTTGGAACAATTTATGGTTGTCTTCTTCAAAGATATACTCATCTACTCTGTATTAGAGGAGGATCTTGCAAAGCACTTGGGGACAGTTCTAGATTTTCTTCAAGAGCACTGACTTTATGGGAAGCTCTCAAGGTACCAGTTCAAGATTCACGAGGTTCACTCTCTAGGGAATGTCATTTCCGAACAAGGTTAATTCATATAACCAACAAATATTGATGTATTGTTTTATTGGGAGCCACCCAAGAGTGTTTCATAGGTGAAGAGATTTATTTTCTTGGTGGGGTACTACAAGAGGTTTGTGGTAGACTTCTGTAGAATTTTAGCCACTTTAACTCTCCTGACACAGAAATGGAAGTTGTTTACCTAGATTGAGTAGTTTCATAGGGAATTATTGGATTTCAACATGAAGATGAAAAGTGGTCCTATATTGAGACTACCATAGGAGGGTGTGGAGTACGTAGTGTATTGTGATGCCTTAGAAGCTGGGCTTGGATACATGTTGATGTAGTAACAGGCATTTCTCAGATATAGTTTAAGGAAGATAAGACACTACGAGAAGAAATAAATAACTCACGACCTAGAGATGGTAGTTTTAGTCTTCACTTGAGAATGTGGATACACTACCTTTTGGGGGAGTGCTTTGTGGTTTACTCGGACCATCCGAGTATCAGGTATGTCTTCATACAGAGAGACTTGAACATGAGATGGAAATGATGGTTGGAATTCCTAAAGGACTATGAGTTCGAGATAGTCTATACATCAGGTAAAGGAAACATAGTAGTATATACCCTTAGTAGGATTTCCTAGGTTTACTTAGTAGAAGATGATTTTGAGTAGTTGACCTCCCTATAGTGGACCCTGGTTAAGTAGGAGGTTACAACTTTTCTACAGTCGATGCTGATGACTCCTTAACCTATTAAGCATGAGAGGGAGTCCCAATAGGGAGACATCAACCACAAGGTATTATGTTAACATATATCTAAAGGGGAATCACCAGATGGATACTCAAAATGAGGGAATCATGCCATATTTTTCTAGGGATGGATAGTGGTTCGAGTCACAATCAGGAGGAGTTGATGTGGGAGTTCCACACTTCTCCCCTAGTTGTACATCTTAGAGTGAGAAATATGTATAGAGACCTTCAGTGGTAGTTTTTTTGGTTTAGAATGGGATGCAGTGTAGCTGAGATCATCTCTCGGTGCCTCACTAGTTTGCAGGTTAAGGATGATCACAATGTTTTGGTAGGTTTGTTACAGCCCCTTGAGATCCCTGAGTGAATTTGGGAGGGCATATCCATGGATTTTGTGAAAGGACTTATATGCATAGAAAAGGTCCATGACACTATCTAGGTGATAGTTGAACAACTCAAGAAGTTGTTACACTTCCTTACTATTAGAGAGATAAGTTTAGTGGAGTGTTTTTGGTAGTTTTATGTACGAAATATCGTTCACCTCAATTGGGAACCCTCGATGATTGTCTCTGATAGTGATGTGTGGTCTACTTCATGATTATGAAGAGGAATAAAGGAGGAATTTGGGATGCAAATGAGGATTAGTACAACCTTTCACCCCTATACCGATAGTAAGACTATGTGAAATATCTAGGCGTTAGACGATATACCAATTTATTTCATGTTATACTTTTCCATGAGCTGGGAGGATCGCTTTACCTTGGAAAAGTTTGCATACAACAATAGATACCACTCTAAAATTTGAATGGAACCTTTTGAGGCCATATAAAAGAAACCCTACAGGTCATTGTTGTGCTAGATAGAGATTGGTGAGACATCTCTTGTGGGTATAGAGATGATGCAGGTGATGATAGAGAAGGTCCAGGTCATCTGAGAGCAGATAAGGACAACCTAGAGTAGATAGAAATATTACAAATATTCCATTGTAGGAACTTTGAGTTTGAGTAGGGTGACCATGTTTTCCTGAGATTCTCCCCACGATGGGGTTTGTAGAGCTTCATACTGGGAGGTAATCTATCCATACTGTTCATAGGGCCATTTGAGATTGTGTAGAGGGTTCACGATGTTTCTTACCGCCTCACCACACCTCCATAGCTGGACTGGGTGAAAAACATCTTACACATGAATTAATTGATGAAATACATGCATGACCATAGGAAAGTCATTAAATGGGGTGAGCTGGACATCAAGGATAGAGCCACCTTTGTAGATAACCATGTGTAAATCAAGGATCGATAGGAGAAGACACTATTTAGATGGACCACCCCCTTGTCTATGTGTTTTGGAAGCATGAGAACATAAATGAGGGTTCTTAGGAGTGGGATAGCTTGGTGCAGATTCAGTATCCCGAGTTCTTTACATAATTTTTCTTTTTGGGGATGAAAATATTGAAGGAGGGAATGATGTAGAGACCTTGTTTTTTTTCTTATAAGCCTTTGAATTATTTCTATATATATATATATATTTACAGCTTTGTGCTGAGATGAAATATGATTCCAAGGCCCAGTGTGCCCAGAATTAATTTTATAAAAATATTAAATATATTTTATATTTCATGTGATTCTTAAATGAAATTAGATATCTCTTAAAACTAAGCTCAAATCAAAAATATAAAACCAAAGTTGAGTAGAAAATGCGGTTTTTACCCTATGTGTGACATAAAATGGGTTGGTACGAGATGTTCATAATCCTAATTCGTTGGTTGTACATTCAGTGGATTGATTAATTAATTTATTTATTTTAGAAATAAATTAAATGTCTATAAATGAATCACTATGGAGGATAATCTATGGTTATCTACATAAACCATGGTAGGATTCCATAGCTTCACCTTCCTCCTTTAATGGAGAATCACCTCAGATAATGATGAAACGACAAATCAGAGAAGATCGGGACCCAAAAAATTCAATGAATTCCTTAGATCATTGGAGAGAGTTTTATTCAATGAAGAATGATACAATATCTAGCTAGGAATCTTCAATTTGTGAATTACACACTTCTTGATCAAATTAATCGAGTAGATCGATACCTTCTACAGATCTATTCCAGTTGTGGCCTAAGCATGCGTCTCAATACTAGATTAATTTTGTTATTGAATTGTTATCTAACCCCAATATCACTTTTTTTATAATTTTCCATGAACTATTTTGAAATGATGTTTAAATCTTTGTTATTGTTCCTTTGTCCTAATTTTTCTTTGTGTTTATCATTGATATGACCCTCATATCCTAGTTCGACATTGTCATGCAAAATCTAGCCTGATTAGACCCCCAAAATCATGATATATTGGTGAAAAAGGCATGGATCTATAAAATGAAGTTATATCTGGGTTATTTTCAAGGAAAGGATGATCATTTTGATGATTAGAGATAAATAAATCAACAACAGAGTGAACTAAGGAAAGCAGTGCATACTGGTTGAATGATGAAGCCCTTGTGGGTGCTTGGAATCATATTTCTAGACACTAGAGGGATAGAATCCATAGGATGACACTAAATATGATGATTTTGGGTGGATATAGGACTGAATTTGTTGCTTGGTTAAAGGCACGAGGATCAGATCATATAAAATATAAAAAACCTAAATACACACCATGTACAAGGATGAATACATAATGTGTTGCCCCTTAAATTTTGTAGCTAGGGTTTTGGAAAATCATAAGGATGGCACATTATGTTGCCCTCCTACACACCATGTACCTCTTCACCAGTTGGATGAGTCATGTGATAAATCACATGGGACAGACTCCATGTGGGAGTACATATACACGACCAGGGAACATGGATGACACCCTGTGTGGAGTAACACACTATTTAGAAAAGTACATGGATGAAAGATTATCCATACAGACATGGGGTAATGTTTATGGACACTGCTATAAGGACATTACTTGGTCTCGGTTGGCTTGGACATGTTGTGTAGTCCACCCACACTGTGTGTACTACTTCATGTCTTGGTATCAGTGTACCTTTAGGGACACAACCAAGTGGTGTTGCGGGAACACACACCGTATGGGTCCCCTCACATGTCGTGTATCCCTTGGTTCCTTTTTCAGAAACTTCAAGGTTTCATATCTCCTTTGTTTGAACTTGGGTTTTGGCCTAAGAGTAGCCTATCCTGAGTTCTTTTCTTCATAGAACATGATGGTTCCCTCAGTTGTGGATTTCAAGATACTATTTAGAATGTTTTGGGCATGAATCTTGGTTATACGATGCTCGATGATGATAATGATCATGTAGGATCACTAGATATTTACCGAGTTCACCCTCCAGTAGATCTAGGTAGTGGAGTCCTTGACAACTACCAAATTTAACCTCTAATAGAGCTGGGAAGTGGAGTTATTGATGTCTACCAAGTTAACCCACTAGTAGAGTTAGGCAGTGGAGTCCTTGATGATTATCGACTGGTACCCTCTAGTAGATCTAGGTAGTGGAGTCCTTGATGACTACCGAGTAGTACCCTCAAGTAGAGTTCATAAGTGGGTCTTCATCGGCTATTAGAGTGGATTCCCCATGTTATACCAGATCTTGTGTCATCTACCTAGATTTTGTATCCCCTAAACTATGCATAATAGTTATTAGGCATGACATGAAATGGACAATTACATTTGGGAAGACACATGATATGATGGGCATCCTTGATGAAATTTTGGAACTGTTGGAGACTCTTCTTCTTAGGCCGATCCATTAGATGGAGATCCCCTTTCTCTCTCATTTAGGTTTCTTTTGACTAAATATATATATTCATCTATATATATACCTTTAGATTCGTTTACTCTCTTTCCATGAGGTGAGAATATGTGTGAGGTATTCCACATGCTTTTTGTGCTTAGTTTCTCTTGGTAGGATGAGTCTACACTCTTGATATAGGTGAAAAACATTTGATGTATAGTTAATATACTCATCAAATCAAGCCCCTTGTTCTAGGACATGGTTATTCTCTCTTGTTTTAGGTTGAGCTGTTATCTTTAACTATATATTTCGTCTTCTATCTTTATATTCCAATTTTATCTATTACTTCTCCCCCTTTAGATTTTGAGGAATCATATTGGGTATGTATATACTCACCCCTGTATGGGGTTTTCCCAAACATGTCATATATTATGAAGATTAAGAATATGTTGAAAATGAATTTTGAGGATCTTAGAGATACCTGGTATTTGGACTGCATATGGTGGTCACAACTTGGGATTTAGGAGTTAGACTTTACTTTTCCAGTTTTGTTAGGTTGGGACATATTTCTGGTTGGGTGGGTTTTTCCCCTTTAATTTTAATTCACAATACCATTCTCTTGTACCGTCTAGATTTTTGTTATGCATGGTTGTTCCCAGAGCATTTCTTATTCTTTTACTTTTACTTCCACTTCACTTTGGCATTGATATGGTTGTGTGTGTGTATATGGGCACTTAGGAAAAGGACTACCCATGTTATTTATGTCTTTGGTGCGGGTCTCGAGCCCCTGGAATATGAAGGATGGATTTGGGTAGTTGTTTCTCAAGCCTAGCTTGGGTTGGTTCATGAAACCTTTATTACATGTTTATTAATAACTCAATGTTAATGTCACGTTTCAGGCAATAACCACTTTGTATTTCATTTATGTTTTGATTTTTTATTTTTATTCATATTACTTTGATCATGGTTCCATCACCTCATGAAAATAATCATAATATAATAATCATATTTATACATCAAATATACTTTAAATACCAATTATGAAATAGGGTTTTTATAAATTAATCATGTTAAGATGATGGAGACGGTAGGCCACACGTATGCATGAGTAACATTTCAATTTTTCAATGATAATTGCTGGAAGAAGGTAAGTAATATCTTATCTTTACAGAATGATCATAATATCATAAAAAAATTATTAATTATTTAAATATAGTTACATATCATAAATTTGGTGGGGTGATGAAAATAGAGCCACATCTCTTCATGAAGGCGGTAGTCCACATGTACATGAGCAGTGTTATCATCTTTAATTGAGTGAAAAGGTAGGGAAAAAATGATATATTTTATATTTTCATAAGGATATATATTTCATAAATATAATAATAATGTCATGCATATCAAATATAATCAGTAAATTTACCGTTATCAGATTCCATGCAAAGCGTGAATAAATCACATCACTTTGCAAGGTGGTAGTCTATCATACACATGAGCAACATTATCGTATTCCAAAAAAATGGAAATCATAAAGGTATGTGTAATATAATAATTCAAAAATTATAAAAAAATCATATATATCTGTAGGGTCCTGAAAAATCCACAAAGGAGATTCTACCCAAATCCCCCCAAAATAATTGGGGAGAAGAATGAAAAAAATTCAAAGAAGAGACACAAGCAGAACCGGTCCGCAGACCGGTCCCATGAAAATGTGACGCGGCTAGGCTCCGCAAAGCACCCCCTCTGCGAAGCACCCCATATGCGAACCGCTGTCGTTCAAGAAATGGAGGCGAAGATCCTCTGCGGATGCGAGGCAGGATGGGCGCTAATCTGGTTCACCGTCATGAACCGCCCCAACCGTGGACCGCATCGACCGGTTCAATCCACATCTTTTGTCGTTCGTGGAATGGAGGTGGAAACCTTCGTGGATGTGAAGCACTCCCTGATTTTGGTTTTCGAGGGGGGAGAAGCACTCAGTACCCACCGCGAATCACGGATTGACCAAGTCATCCGTAAAACGGGTTTTCGGTCATGGGCCTCTACAAAAGGTGTCGTGTGGCCGCAGATACATCTCTTTCCCCACTCTATAAAAGGAGACTGATGGGGAAGGGAAAAGGGGATTGGGAATTCGTATTCGGATGATTTGAAGGCGGAGGAAGAGAAGAGCGATCATATTCTGAAGGAAGGATTTCGAAGGAAGGCTAAGGATTTCGTAAACAGCGAAGTTCCAGTTCACGAACCAGAGCATGTATAAACCTGGGAACGAACTAATAAGGAACCGAAAATGCATAATAATTTGGTGAACTGCAAACCTAAAATAAAAAACAAAAGGAAACCACGAACCATGTCCCCTTCGCGGATGCACTCCTCACGAAGCAGGGAGCTTATGCCTCTTTTCCGATCCGCTGCACCGCGTAGCACCCTCCTACGCGGGCGAAGCCTCGACTGACAAACCCCAGATTGGTGCCACCCGTGGCCTCCACTGCTCGCATGGACCCCTCCACATACCCCCTTGGTACGCGGGCTGAACCCGAAGTCGCGAACCACCCTGGTTCGCGGGATGCTCGCCAGACCGCAAACCACCCGGGTTCACGGAATGCTCGCCAGTCCGTGAACCACCCGAGTTCGTGGGATGCCCCTCAGTCCGTGGACCACCATGGTTCGCGGACAACTTCTACATCCTCATAACACCTTCTTATGCAAAGGGTTCCACCACTCCTTCATACGTGTGGCCCATCAGAGCCTTCAGAGTTCCCATTCCCCGGGCCACATAAAATCCTTCCAATCCGGCCCGATCCTCCGTGACTCCCTCATCAGCCTATTCATCGGCCCCAAGCCGAGGCCTCCACCAGAGCCACTGGATCCGAGTGGTGTAACCCTCAGGTGCATCAACGGTCCATTCTGAGTTCACATACCCACGGTAAGTATAGGCGAAGGGGTTTCCCCGACCCTTGAGCAGACTCCCGAAGCATTCCTGGGTTCACATTCCCACGATAATGTGGAGTCTGAGCTCGGGAGTCCCCTTTCTGCCCCTCCACTTGTTCAAGGATACTCAGGGGTAGTAAAATACCCATTATAAGGAATCCCTCATGCACTGAAAGAGAGGATATGGGCACAGGAGCACCCCCTTTCCCTCTCCCGCTGCGCTATGTTGCATGGGTCTCCTCAGAGTGTAAGCCCCAGTCCATCCTCATTATGGGCCTCCTCAGAGTGTAAACACCAATCCATCACTTTGGGCCTCCTCAGAGTGTAAGCCCCAATCCATCACTTTGGTCCTCCTCAGAGTGTAAGCCCCAATCCATCATTCTGGGCTGCTCTATGCATAAGCCCCACTCCACTTCTCACGGACGCACCTTTCACGACGTGATCGTCTGGTCCTTGCTGCCTCTTATTTCTCACACCGAGCATGACTCACGTGGGCTTAGAGTAAGCATTGACCATGACATAATCTTATGGTCCTCCTCAGATTGTAAGCCCCAATCCATCACTATGGGTCTCCTCATAGTGTAAGCCCCAATCCATCACTTTGGGCTGCCTCAGAGCGTAAGCCCCAAGCCTATGTGTACTACGAGGACTTTGATCCCTGCCTCCTAAGTAGGGTATGTAGGAAGCCTTCAAGAGGTTCAAGCCCGATCACCATCAGACCCATGGGTCCAAATTCACATCGGTTCTCCGACGCTCCTATGCAAACTACGAGTAATTTGATCCCTGCCTCCTAGGCAGGGTACGTAGGAAGCCTCCAAGAGGTTCAATCCCACCACTCGATTGTTCCGACAGCCTTCATGTCGGTTTGCTTTCATCCCGCATGATGATAAACTATAAATTTGAACTATGTGGAATTTGATCCCTAACTCCTAAGCAGGGTACGTAGGAAGCCTCCTTAAGGTTGAATCCCAACAACCGGTCGATCCGACTATCCTCACGTCAGCTCCCCGCACCGTTCCTTGTGACGCCTCAGTGAGTGCAGACTCCTCGGGGTCATTAACCCAACGAGGTATGGTAAACCTCATGAGTAATGATTCTGAGTCACTGCGTTCAACTGACCATTTCCAACCAGGAAAAATCCATGGATACTATGTTTAGGTATAAACCAAAGATTCATGAACATATGAATACATCTTAAATATATAATAGAGTCTCGAAACAGGCAATAGTTCCCCCCAAAAGGGTGTGATGAGCCCGAATTCCCATCCTCTCGTCCAATGTGAGTTCTTAAGCATCGCTGGTTAGACCATCCGATGAACACCTGCCTTTGGAAAGAAGGTCCACGTGTCATCGGATACGGAACCGTTGGGCGTTTCGAGACCGACCTGAAACAAAAATGGTGAAACCGACGTGAATATTTAACCAAACATGAAGGATTTAACCTAATATTACCCTATTCCCCCTTATACTCTTAAGGAGGTCCAAGAAAGGTCATTAGTTACGCATGGGATCATGAGATGCTGCTTTGACGGGTTTACTATTTGTATTTGTTAAAATGTTTTACAGGTACCTTCAGAAACACCTTAGATCCAATGGCATCACAAATAAACTCGCAAGAGCGCTCCTCCAACAATGCAAAGACCAGACATCCTCACCTACGGAGGACCTAGTCACCCACCCAACGTCTTCAACGCTGGGTCTCAGACGCGCTGATGAGAGAGTACCACCTAAATGGTACTCTCCCAACAGTGGAGGTGTCCATGCACGCCCTCCAATCTGCCAAAACTCGCCGGTCGCCTGCCCAACAGCGGCCACAAAGGCAGATCTAGATGGACCCTGTTTCCGTCTCGAACCGTTTCGGGAGTCTGTCCCCGGAACGGGACAATGCGTACCTCCCTTATCTTAGGGAGGTAGATGAGGTCTAAGTAGAGGACTTCATCCCTGCCGAACGGGGGTTCCACTCCAAGGCCCCCGCTGGAAGGCGTCATCGCGGTCACGCCGCGATTCAACATCCTCGCACCGAGGAGGATGTCTCCCTGAGGATTTCGGCCCACACTTCCTGAGATCCGGCCCCTAGGACCGCCCTGATAAGGGCGACAAACGTACAATCAGGGACCGGTCATCACCTTGGTCCCTGAGGAGGAGCTCCGCAGCCCAGCCACAGAGACGTACCATGAACAGGCACCTACACCAGTTCGCCTCTCCCTAGCCTGCCATCCAGACATGGCAGCATCATACGAACCAGAGCGCATCCCTGCCGATCTCCATCAAGCCCGTCTCTTAAACATGAAAACACTTACCCGGAATGAACCTCTCCCTGCCCAGGGTCGTCAAGCCCACCAGCTTGACGCGGTGGCGACCTAGCACCTGCAGGACCAGCTCCTAGCAGATGCTTCTAACGCCTGCTATCCTAAAATGGTGGCAATCAGCAAGGCCTGCCACCCAGATGTGGCGGAAACTCATAGGTGGGCACGTCTCCCCGCCAACAAAGGCCACCAACTCAATACGGTGGGAAACCAATATATGCAGGGCTAGCTCCCTGCGGTTGCAAGTAAAGTCCACCACCCCGATGTGGTGGCAAACAGAGAGATAAACTGGCATATCCCGGTAATGGGGTAGATTCGTTCACCTGCCCCGACACAGGAGAATTGTCAGTACCCACTGACTACTGGAGGACCAGAGCAGGATATTCCTACTCCAATACTGGAATGGTACTTCATACCCATTCCAGCCAAAGATGTCTCTCTACATATCCTGGAAATGATGGAGGAGTAGGTATCGATCCCAGATCATATCTTGCAGACTTTCCAGAATGTAATTGCATCGGCGGCAACAGCAAGGACTCGGGCCCATGAGCCCGTCTCCCCAATTGAGGAGACTCATCTAAGAGACGAGATAGCCACCTTGGAGCATATCTTCATCCATGATTCATCCCAAGAGGGTCGTCGACCATATTCCGCGACGCAAGGGCAACTGGATCGAGTAGCTTCACTCGTTCCAACTGGGGGACACCCATCCATCGCGATGGATGCTCCAGATCAGGCATATATCCCTAATAAAAGTCAAGATGTTCGTCGGCGTATCCTGGTAGCATCACGGGACCCAATTAGACAAGTTCCCAAAGGTGAAGGCAGTTATCAATAGCAGACGGTCCCCGCTGCCTGTAAGAAAGCACCCCGAACATGACGAAGGCAGCCGGAAAATAAAGGGCGGGTTCATGACTCTGCTCTGCTGGAAGCTGGGGTTTCCAATGCCACTAAGCACACATCAAAGGCTCATAACCCTGCCCACCAATTACCATATTATGGGAGTGGCAGTAGAAGTTGCAAAGGTCCTCCACGCAATGTTGCTACCAGCAGCTCTGAAGGTCCTCCCCAGAGCACCCGTGGGGGCCTCCCCTGCGGGCATATAACGATCGATCATGAGAGATCCTCTTTTGATGCGAGTCACAGAAACCCTACATGTGACTAGAAGATCGAGCAGCAAGAATGTCCTCCACTTGCTGCGGTCCACCCTGAAGGTCCTCCTAGGGGTATACACTACAATCACTCTCCATGCAGTGGGACCACATATTGTGATGGTAGTCCTCGCTATCATAGTCGCAACTATGGAGGCACTCCCTGTAGTGACGTCTCATCACGACAAGAAGTCCCTCCCCTTGTCGTAGCCTTCCCTAAAGGTCCTCCCCAGGGTTTACGTTGCAACGACACTCAGCACATCCGGGCATTAGATCACGGTGGTAGTCCTCGCCACCCTGATAATAGAGGTCCTCCCCGTAGAGATGTCAACCAACGAGAAGGCCCTCCCCTCGTTGCGGTACATTCTATAGGCCCTCCCCAGGGTGTATCCCACATATATTCTCCCTACGGCAGCTGTAATGGTATTCCTCTCCATTTCTACAGCTATGATGCTAGTCCTTGCCACCATGGCCGCCATTGCAAAGGTCCTCCCCGCAATGGCCCTAAGCAACAAGAAGGTCCTCCCATTCTCACAGTGCATCCTGAAGGTCCTCCCTAGGATGCACATAGAATGTCAATCCATGATGGTCATCCTCACCATGATGGAAGTTGTTGCGAAGGCCCTCCCCATAACGACGCTATGTAGCCAGAAGGTCCTCCCCTTGCCGTGACACACCTTGGAGGTCCTCCCCAGGGCATGCACTACAAAATTCCTCTATGTAGTGAAGCATCAAGAAGTAATGGTAGTCCTCGCCATTACAGCCTCCATTGCGAAGGTCCTCCCCATGATGGAATATCATATCGGTAGGAAGGTCCTCCCCATGCCGAATCAAGCACAGAAAATCCCTCATATGTTGGGGCACTAAGAAGGACGGGATCGATCATGTCAGATTCCCAGCTATTCTCTAACGACATCCTCCTAGAATCAGGAGACGGTCCAAGGCCGCGTTCATCCTCTAAAACACTTCGGAATCACCCACATAATGATTCAGTACCTATCGGTCCCACTTCCTCTGATCACACCAACAGTGAGTGCCTCAGTTGGGCTGACCAGGTAGAGGAATCACTAGCAGAGGAGTATGCCGACATGTTTCACATGAGGAAATGACTGGACATAAATAATATACCAGTCATGTTTTTCCCCACGACCACCTCTCAGTTCGACATACCCAGAGAATTGTCGGAAGAATGCATACGCGACATCCGCCATAATATATGGGCGACCCTCTTCCGGCTGAAATAAAGCTTACTACCCTATGAAGGGTATGCAGACCATGTCAAGACAATAGGAGACCTCTTGAGTCACATTGACCTGGAGGCCCTTCCTACTGCGCGACAACAGTGCCCTGAGAGACGTAAAGGAAACATGGAGATAGCCTGCCTCCGCGCACTGCACCAGCTGCGCCGCCTCATTGGTGACGCTCCAACGGGATTCCATATCAGGGGATGGGGGGAACACGGAGCTCTGCATTTCAATCCGCTCCCCGCCCAAAAGAACCCGTCTGGCATGGTGTCTTGCAATGTCATCATTTCGATACGACAATCGAGTGGTCCCCCTGTTCATTAAAGGCAATACACCCAACGGAGTTAGGCCTTGAGTAAGTCCCAGAAGCATCAGGACCAGCGGGAATGATCCATCCAAGAACTCCTGAATCAGGCCACTGAGAGCATACAACATGCCTCTCACCTAAGAGAGGCCAATCAATGATATTTTCCGGCCTCCCCAGAAGGGATTGATCCATTGGTGAATTCGGCCCGAAATCTGGTTCACCTCTAAATGGGGGCACGCGAGATCAAGCATGCCACGATTTTAGAGACCCGAAGCTTGACGTACATGGACATTTCATTACATTTGCGGAATACATAGTACATAACAAAACATACACACAAGGACCGTAATAGTTTAGTGTCTTTGGAAACTCGGAATAAAATCTTCTAATCGTGGTGAAAGATCTTCAATATCTCCCATAAAGATCATTTTTTCCCTAAAACGTTTCTTTATATCCTGGGGAAAAGAAAACATAAAAGGGTGAGCTCAAATGCTCAGTAAGGGTAAAGAAAAGAAATATAAATCACATCATATACATAAGAACATAACTTTTGGAAATCTTAACCTGCAAAAGAGATCATAATTTCATAACTTGGGATAACTCATGGCAGTGAAATGTATTCACAATAATCATAACTTAAAACATTAAACTTTGTGGAATACACACATAATCATATAGAATCATTTCTTGTTAGTCAAGACTCATTTCCAAGACTATCTTAGTGGACAAAGTCCCTTTCTGAACCGAGTCACCCTCGTTTCAGTCCTGTTTCACTGAACCGGTATAACCTACCGTTCCAGCCATGTCTATCTCATGAGATATAAAATCTTTACCCAATGCATTGGAGGGAGATATAGGTCCCACCCATCTTATAATGAATCCTTTCTTATGTGTGCCACATAATCATAAACCATACAACATAGCGTAACCCATGTAATAAAAATGGGATTCTTAAACAACATGACATCATAAAACAATCCATATAAGATAAAGGAATTCATAAAAATATTTCCATCACAACATAATCAAATCCATGTAATAATAGGGATAAAAACAGAACCCTTTTATTATCTTAGATGGAAAACAATTTTGATAAAATACTTGAACTCCATTCTTGAGGAAAATATCCTTTCTACTTCAAATTTTTTTTTCTTTTCATAACATGTAATACGACTTTAAAATAAAAGAAGTTGATTAAAAATAAACTTGAAAACTTGTAAAGGAAGCTTCTTGGAAATAATGTTTTAAGAATCCATTCATGCCGTATAAGTTAAAAAAACATTCTTCGTACTTTTGTCGGAAAAGTCAAAAAGTACCTCGTACGAAAAACGAAAAAAGATTCCTTTCATATCTTTTACAAAAAACTTACCGAAGGGTAAAATTGGATATAAACTATTATAGAAGGATGGAAATAATATTACATATTGATGAAACATTGATGTGGATGATAAAATACACCCCAGTAAATACATACGAATAAACAATCTCGGATAAAAATGAGATTGTGATATTTCCCCTTACCTTAGGTCCGATTTGCTTCGTATGTGTCCGAACCTCCTGTATAATGATTTAAATAATGTCATTGACTTATTACAGAATCATATTCATTGTTATGATATCATATATGGTTCACTTATGACTTTATATTACCCGTTCTTTTGTAAATTCCATGTTAAAGAAGCGTTTTGGGTAAAATCGTTTCATTTATCGTAGGTGTTTTGACTTGTTGTTCTTGACATTATTATTACTTATATCATGATTTACTTACTTCCAGAATATAAAATATGATTTATATATCATATATATTCAGTATATATATATATATAATAGATAGATAAATGAAATGAAAAACACCATTCATGGAGACGGTAGTCCGTATGTACGCATGAATGCTGTTTTCCTTTCCTTATTGTCTTGAATGGAAGTAAGTAGATGAAATACATATATATATATATAAATAAATCCAGTAGCTTTATAATGTCATATATTTCATTATTATTTCTTATATATACTTTATAATCATTCTTAAATGGTTAACATGGAGAATGAATCTCATCGCGTCGTGGAGACGGTAGTCCGTACGTACGCACGGGCGATGATATCATTTCCATAAATATTGAATTGAATTGGAGTGGATTATACAATATATAAGAATCAATATGATGTTGTAATAACTATGTATAGTTATTCTTTACACCATTATACCCATCCATGTAAGGTGGTGGTGGAAAATAGATTACACCACGGCGTGGAGACGGTATTCTGTACGTACGCACGCGCGGTGATTTCTTTTTCCGTAGGATGGATAGATGTTGAAATAGGGTTGTTTCATAATTATAATAACATATCAGTATATTATTGATACTGATTTTATTACTTCATAATGAAAAAACCTAAGAAGAAGAAGTGGAAGAAGAAATAAAGATGAAAGAATTGGTAACGGTAATTACATCTTCTTTGAAGCGCCTCTTTGAGACCTCCTCTTAGGGCACTAAAATTGGTCTTTGAGGAAGACCAGAACCTCTAGGATGTTTCTAGGGAAGTGGAGAAGATATTTTGGCAGGGGTTGTCCGAGCTTGAGTGCTCAAATTGGTGTGAGGAGGAGGGGGAGGAGGTGTCCTTTTATAAAGGAGGAGAGGGGCACCTTAGGAATTCTTAAAAATATTAATTTATAATAAATCTAACCCCACATAAAAACCTCCAAAAATGAATCATATTCGAATATTAGATAAGATAAGGTTGTAATATCATCAAAAAATAGAATTTAGACATGTTAGGAATTTATTTTAAACATTATCAACATGATTTATCCTTATTTAATCAATTTAATTTTATTTGTGGTAATAACATTCTAATTTTTAAATTAGAACAAATAATTACTTATTTGTTGTGAATTGTCCATAATTGGATTCTTAATAAAATTTTAGATCATATAAATTTAAATTTATAATTTTGAAATATTTTGTGATTTTTAATCAATTTTATAATATTTTTTTTATAAAATAACAATAGTGTCAATTTTGACACTATTCATTTATTTGAATTTAAATAAAATAAATACAGAAGATATGTTCGAACTAAAAGTTTTAATAGATTCAAAAAATGTCATATGTATCATAAAAATTATTGTATCACATTAAATAATTCATATAATATTTATTTTATTATTTTTGAAACCATTTATTTGGTTTATCTCTTAATAAAATAAATACTATAACATTTTTGTATAATTATTTAATATACTTATTTGTGGCATAAATATTAAAAATAAAATCCTATGATGAAAATAAATCTATTACCTTTCACAATAATACTTTTACTAGAATCTATCATCTTAAAATCACAATATTTAAATTGTTATATTTATTAAATTATGAAGGTGACAACTTTGGCATCATTTAAAATAAAATAATATAAGTGTCATAATCGCTTTTATAAGGATCCAAATGGTCAAATATTCGACCATTGGATGCTTATGGTTTACATGTACATGTACAATAAGTTTTGGTTAGGTATTTGTGCATTTTATGGTCACTATTAGTTTAATAAAAACAATATTCTTGATTTTTCACTAGATAAACAATTTCTGCATCACTATTGTGTCATAATTAATGATAATTATTTAATCCCTAAAAATTATAAATAAATTTATATGATGTATATAATTTCATTAGCTTTCTGGAGACTATTCATGTTCGAAGTTTCATAAAGTTTATCACTAAATTAAAATTAATATACTTATAAGATTTAAGAGAGTGACATGTTGTCACTTTCTTTGGTTTTAATAATAATTAAGTTATTTTCATGGACAAATGTCCATTAAATGATTCTAATCCGACCCTTAGGCGATATGGGTCGACTTTTAGTCATCCAATAGGATTTTGACATTTTTTAGTGTAATTTTAAAATATTATATTTACCCTTAATTACACGATTTACCTTTAACTATGGTAAATAAAATTTACCGTAGTTACTATTCATAATTCCCAAAAATAAAAAGTAGTTTATTAACATAATTTGGACCCACTGATTCCAAATATGGAATCCATTTTTCCAAATTCAATACACAAAAGATGCAGAAATTAAATTAAAATTAATCCCGTTGTCGAAAGAAAACGGGTTTCTCTTTAAAACATTGCAAAAGATTGAATTGATTTAACCTACGAATTCAAGGTAAAATCAATGCTAATGAAATACATTATATTAAATGTTAAAAATATATTCTATTTATACTTTAAAACCATTCAATATTATAATTTAACCACATAATATATTACGATGAAAAAAGTTGTTTTTAATTAAAATATAGCGTGTTTTTACTATTCATTAAAATATGAAAGTTATCGGAAAAATATCAAAACTTTATCTAATGTAAATTTTTATATCCTGATTCAAAAGAAGAATATTATTTTGTAAAATTGAACATATAAACATGTCAAAAACTATATTTAAAGTGGGTGCTCCATCAAAAGGCGGTAAAACTGCATTTTTTGAAAAATACTTATTTTACCCGAAAAAATTATTTTGTTCTTATACAATGTTCTAGAAATGTGTAAGATGAATAATAATGTTATAAAATTCAAAATTTAGTTAATACTATTCATAACGGCTAGTTCATGACAATATTATAATAATATAACATTGTTTATTAAAACCCGGTATTGCGTACAACACACGCTATCGAGGAAGGTCGCGATTGCGTGTAATGCAAGCCAAGTCAGGGTTGCGTGTTGTGAAAGAATTATTCGTTGTTTCGTATAACAGAATCCAACCATATTTCATTTATACATTTAATATATATATATATATATATATATATATATATTCTCAATGTTGCGTAGAATAACTATTATCAAAATTATGTGTAACACGGTCCAAGAATAGTGTTGCGTATACTGCAAGCTAATACGGTGTTGCGTATAGCACAGGGTAATCTTGGTGTAGAAAATAACACAAGACATTAATGAAATTAAAATAATATTTTTCATAAAATCTCAGGGTGTTACATTCTACCCCCCTTAAAGTGAATTTCGCCCTCGAAATTCGTCGGGGTTATAAATGGTTTACTATTTGAAAGTTTCTTTAATAGAAACCCACATCGTAAAAAGGAATACCAAAACCAATCTTTAAAAACAAAGGTATGAAATGTAATGGTTACCCCAAATAAACTAATCACTGGGTTTCCACATAGGTGAAAATATGGATATGGAAGAGAAATCTAACCATCATGTTCTGATGGAGAGTGGTAGAGAACATGGCTATGGAAAAGACAACAATCAAAAATCCATAAATTTGTGACGATCTAAGGTACCATCTGATTAATCAGATATAAGAGCACTAGGACAACATTTTTGGTTTTCAAGATCATTTCCCTAAAGTTGAAGAATTTGAATTAGAATAAATACTTACTTTATTTTGGTACAATCTCACTGTTGTTCGTGCCTTGAACAATTTCCACTTCATCTCTTAAATAAATGAAGTTGAATTTGTTATTCGTGAAGTGTTAGCAGATCATGTGATAGAATGACGGGTAATTCCATCTATCTCAAACAAAAGGTTAGAAAAAGTTATTAAATATACATAAGTCATTCTATAGTGAGATTAATCACATATGGTTCCTAAAATGGACTTATACTTCATATATCATACTTCTTAATATAATAAAACTAGTTTCTACTAAACAGGGACTTCCTGTAGGCCAGTGGTAGGCGATAAAGGCCAGTCGCACTTCGGTTGTGGGTTCGATTTCCACAGCCTTGTCCGACGTGATGGGTTATCGCCCGTCCTGCAGGTTTTCCTTTTTCTAAAACTACATTACTATAAAATCCCATCAATAATATCGGAAAAAAACTTCTATCCTTAAACAATACTCACTTATGTCCAACATAATCCATTTCAATCTTTAGGATTATCCATAATACTGCAGTCCACTCTCATAACATAGTGAAAACGATTACCAGAGATTTAATACCATCGTTGATCCCCATATATCGTAAGATATGTTTTGTTGGTCACATTCCAAACATTCAAAGTCCTTAATCGTGTATTCTCTTGAATACCTTAGTGAAAACATGAATGCAGTTTAAAGTTAACACTTTCCACATACCAAAATCCTCAAAATTCTATATACTCAAACCATGATATCACTTAGTCCTTATATCAATCATGAGCTCATGAATACTTTCAAACATTTCATTTCCTCCTTATCCCTTCATTATGCGCATATCATCTACTTTCCCTAATATTTGAATCACTTTTCATGGTTACCGGTACCTTAGAATTATTGAAAACCACAATAGACCAATACATAAATATTTCAATACACCATAAAAGTACCTAAACAACATTATTATTGAATACCAATACATAAACACTTCAGTCCATCCACTTCAATGATTGTCCTGGAATAAGTCCTTCCTTGATTTAGAAGTACCTTTTTAGGTCCGGGCATTGAGTTGGGTAATGCCCATGTTCTCCACAAATAAGACATTGAACTCCATAACAGTCTGTAACTCTATGACCCTTTTCTCCACACAGATAACATCGGTCCCTCCATTTGAGGTATTCCTCAAGGTTCTTCTTCCCTTCTTTATAAATCTCAATATTCCTTTCTTTATGCTCCTCAACATGAGAACATGAATAATAGTTTATCTTCCTCTTCTTTGATGAATTAGGCATACCACTAAATTTCACCTTGTTAATCATATATCGCGATGACTGATTCGGCATAATCACAATATCTTTCTCTCTAGGAATTACACAATCTTGTTGCTCTGTCCATTGGATTCAATGTTAACCGAATTCCTTCGGGTTCCCTTCATTAACTAAAACACAAAAAGAATAATGTGAGAGGCAAAAATCATGCTAGAGAAAACAACATAATAAAGGGGGAGTACCCTAAATATCTAACATCTTAGGTTAAATTCTAAGATCATTAGCACAATTCTAGGACTATAACCTATACGTATACTTAACCTTAGAGACATCCCTAGACATACCTTAGAAATATCTCTAGGAATCTCACTAAAGTTCTCGCATCCTAGTTTCCAAAGGTGGACTAAACCTTTCCTCTGATACCAACTGTAGAGACCTGAAGCTTGACGTACATGGACATTTCATTACATTTGCGGAATACTTATTACATAACAAAACACACACACAAGGACCGTAATAGTTTAGTGTCTTTGGAAACTCGGAATAAAATCTTCTAATCGTGGTTAAAGATCTTCAATATCTCCCATAAAGATCTTTTTTTTCCTAAAACGTTTCTTTATATCCTGGGGAAAAGAAAACATAAAAGGGTGAGCTCAAATGCTCAGTAAGGGTAAAGAAAAGAAATATAAATCACATCATATACATAAGAACATAACTTTTGGAAATCTTAACCTACAAAAGAGATCATAATTTCATAACCTGGGATAACTCATGGCAGTGAAATGTATTCACAATAATCATAACTTAAAACATTAAACTTTGTGGCATACACACATAATCATAGAGAATCATTTCTTGTTAGTCAAGACTCATTGCCAAGACTATCTTAGTGGACAAAGTCCCTTTCTGAACCGAGTCACCCTCGTTTCAGTCCTGTTTCACTGAACCGGTATAACCTACCATTCCAGCCATGTCTATCTCATGAGATATAAAATCTTTACCCAATGCATTGGAGGGAGATATAGGTCCCACCCATCTTATAATGAATCCTTTCTTATGTGTGCCACATAATCATAAACCATACATCATAGCGTAACCCATGTAATAAAAATGGGATTCTTAAACAACATGACATCATAAAACAATCCATATAAGATAAAGGAATTCATAAAAATATTTCAATCACAACATAATCAAATCCATGTAATAATAGGGATAAAAACAGAACCCTTTTATTATCTTAGATGGAAAATAATTTTGATAAAATACTTGAACTCTATTCTTGAGGAAAATATCGTTTCTACTTCAAAAACATTTTTCCTTTCATAACATGTCATACGACTTTAAAATAAAAGAAGTTGATTAAAAATAAACTTGAAAACTTGTAAAGGAAGCTTCTTGGAAATAATGTTTTAAGAATCCATTCATTCCGTATAAGTTAAAAAAAACATTCTTCGTACTTTTTTCGGAAAAGTCAAAAAGTACCTCGTACGAAAAACGACAAAAGATTCCTTTCATATCTTTTACAAAAAACTTACTGAAGGGTAAAATTGGATATAAAATATTGTAGAAGGATGGAAATAATATTACATATTGATGAAACATGGATGTGGATGATAAAATACACCCCAGTAAATACTTACGAATAAACAATCTCGAATAAAAATGAGATTGTGATATTTCCCCTTACCTTAGGTCCGATTTGCTTCGTATGTGTCCGAACCTCCTGTATAATGATTTAAATAATGTCATTGACTTATTACAGAATCATATTCATTGTTATGATATCATATATGGTTCACTTATGACTTTATATTACCCGTTCTTTTGTAAATTCCATGTTAAAGAAGCGTTTTGGGTAAAATCGTTTCATTTATCGTAGGTGTTTTGACTTGTTGTTCTTGACATTATTATTACTTATATCATGATTTACTTAATTAAAGAATATAAAATATGATTTATATATCATATATATTCAGTATATATATATATATAATAGATAGATAAATGAAATGAAAAACACCGTTCATGGAGACGGTAGTCCGTACGTATGCATGAACGCTGTTTTCCTTTCCTTATTGTCTTGAATGGAAGTAAGTAGATGACATACATATATAAATATATATACATAAATCCAGTAGCTTTATAATTTCATATATTTCATTATTATTTCTTATATATACTTTATAATCATTCTTAAATGGTTAACATGGAGAATGAATCTCATCGCGTCGTGGAGACGGTAGTCCGTACGTACGCACGAGCGATGATATCATTTCCATAAATATTGAATTGAATTAGATTGGATTATACAATATATCAGAATCAATATGATGTTGTAATAACTATGTATAGTCATTCTTTACACCATTATACCCATCCATGTAAGGTGGTGGTGGAAAATAGATTACACCACGGCGTGGAGACGGTATTCCGTACGTACGCACGTGCGGTGATTTCTTTTTCCGTAGGATGGATAGATGGTGAAATAGGGTTGTTTAATACTTATAATAACATATCAGTATATGAGTGATACTGATGTTATTACTTCATAATGAAACAACCTAAGAAGAAGAAGTGGAAGAAGAAATAAAGATGAAAGAATTGGTAACGGTAATTACCTCTTCTTTGAAGCGCCTCTTTGAGACCTCCTCTTAGGGAACTAAAATTGGTCTTTGAGGAATACCAGAACCTCTAGGATGTTGCTAGGGAAGTGGAGAAGAGATTTTGGCAGGGGTTGGCCGAGCTTGAGTGCTCAAATTGGTGTGAGGAGGAGGGGGAGGAGGTGTCCTTTTATAAGGGAGGAGAGGGGCACCTTAGGAATTCTTAAAAATATTAATTTATAATAAATCTAACCCCACATAAAAACCTCCAAAAATGACTCATATTTGAATATTAGATAAGATAAGGTTGTAATATCATCAAACAATAGAATTTAGACATGTTAGGAATTTATTTTAAACATTATCAACATGATTTATCCTTATTTAATCAATTTAATTTTATTTGTGGTAATAACATTCTATTTTTTAAATTATAACAAATAATTACTTATTTGTTGTGAATTGTCCATAATTGGATTCTCAATAACATTTTTGATTCATATAAATTTAAATTTATAATTTTGAAATATTTTGTGATTTTTAATCAATTTTATAATATGTTTGTTTTTATAAAATAACAATAGTGTTAATTTTGACACTATTCATTTATTTGAATTTAAATAAAATAAATACAGAAGATATGTTCTAACTAAAAGTTTTAATAGATTCATAAAATGTCATATGTATCTTAAAAATTATTGGATCACATTAAATAGTTCATATAATATTTATTTTATTATTTTTGAAACCATTTATTTGGTTTATCTCTTAATAAAATAAATACTACAACATTTTTGTATAATTATTTAATATACTTATTTGTTGCATAAAAATTAAAAATAAAATCCTATGATGAAACTAAATCTATTACCTTTCACAATAATACTTTTACTCTAATTTATCATCTTAAAATCACAATATTTAAATTGTTATATTTATTAAATTATGAAGGTGACAACTTTGGCATCATTTAAAATAAAATAATATAAGTGTCATAATCGCTTTTATAAGGCTCTAAATGGTAAAATATTAGACCATTGGATTCTTATGGTTTACATTTACATGGATAATAAGTTTTGGTTAGGTATTTGTGCATTTTATGGTCACTATTAGTTTAATAAAAACAATATTCTTGATTTTTCACTAGATAAACAATTTCTGCATCACTATTGTGTCACAATTAATGATAATTATTTAATCCCTAAAAATTATAAATAAATTTATATGATGTAGATAATTTCATTAGATTTCTGGAGACTATTCATGTTCTAAGTTTCATGAAGTTTATCACTAAATTAAAATTAATATACTTATAATATTTAAGAGAGTGACATGTTGTCACTTTCTTTGGTTTTAATAATAATTAAGTTATTTTCATGGACAAATGTCCATTAAATGATTCTAATCTGACCCTTAGGTTATATGGGTCGACTTTTAGTCATCCAATAGGATTTTGACATTTTTTAGGGTAATTTTAAAATATTATATTTACCCTTAATTACCCAATTTACCTTTAACTATGGTAAATAAAATTTACCGTAGTTACTATTCATAATTCCCAAAAATAAAAAGTATCTTATTAACATAATTTGGACCCACTGATTCCAAATATGGAATCCATTTTTCCAAATTCAATACACAAAAGATGTAGAAATTAAATTAAAATTAATCCCGTTGTCGAAAGAAAACGGGTTTTTCTTTAAAACATTGCAAAAGATTGAATTGATTTAACCTACGAATTCAAGGTAAAATCAATGATAATGACATACATTATATTAAATGGTAAAAATATATTCTATTTATACTTTAAAACCATTCAATATTATAATTTAACCACATAAGATATTACGATGAAAAAAGTTGTTTTTAATTAAAATATAGCGTGTTTTTACTATTCATTAAAATATGAAAGTTATCGGAAAAATATCAAAACTTTATCTAATGTAAATTTTTATATCCTGATTCAAAAGAAGAATATTATTTTGTCAAATTCAACATATAAACATGTCAAAAACTATATTTAAAGTGGGTGCACCATCAAAAGGCGGTAAAACTGCATTTTTTGAAAAATACTTATTTTACCCGAAAAATTTATTTTGTTCTTATACCATGTTCTAGAAATGTGTAAGATGAATAATAATGTTATAAAATTCAAAATTTAGTTAATACTATTCATAACGGCTAGTTCATGACAATATTATAATAATATAACATTGTTTATTAAAACCCGGTATTGCGTACAACACACGCTATCGAGGAAGGTCGCGATTGCGTGTAATGCAAGCCAAGTCAGGGTTGCGTGTTGTGAAAGAATTCTTCGTTGTTTCGTATAACAGAATCCAACCATATTTCATTTATACATTTAATATATATATATATATATATTCTCAATGTTGCGTAGAATAACTATTATCAAAATTATGTGTAACACGGTCCAAGAATAGTGTTGCGTATACTGCAAGCTAATACGGTGTTGTGTATAGCGCAGGGTAATATTGGTGTAGAATACAACACAAGACATTAATGAAATTAAAATAATATTTTTCATAAAATCTCGGGGTGTTATAGCGATAGCAGTAGCCACTACCGAAATCCAGGGTCAACCCTAGCCTACAGGACTGGGGGCATTTTTAACAACAAATTCCCCCATAAGACCAATAGGAATGGGAGGAGACTCAACGTCCAGGGAATGGAGCCAACCCCAGCCCTCAGGGCTGGGGGCATTATTACCCCCTCAACAACAACCTCCCCCACAAGAGTCAGTATTCTCTCATCTAGGGAGGACAGTCATAAGAGGAGATTACCATCCTGTCCTGTCATTTGAATCATCATCCCCTCTGAGAGGAAGGTGCACCGTAAGGTCGCATCAAAGAACTCTCTGTGTCACCCTTCGTCAAGAATTACAAATGCAATCCCAGGTCATAAAAGGGAAGTCCAGCAAAAGACGCGGGAGATCCTCATCCCATTTGGAAGATGACATCCCCTCCACCCCGTGATATGCATTCATAAATTCCATAGAGGATAACCCCATGGATGACACCAGGGAAAATGAAAATCCAGATGGATCGGGAGACGATGGTTCTGGTCAGGTTGTGACTCACAACGAACCCCCAGGTGTGAAAACCCGGAACCAGAGGGCCGCCCTAAATATGGTCGTCCTTCTAACCAACCATCCTCTGCCTACTCAACAAGCTTCCAATAAAGATAAGAATAAGGGACTGGTTACCCTTAAACCACCTCCTTCCCTCGACAAAAACGAGCCACTCACGCTCAACGAGAGATTCGCTCGACAGGAAGAGGAGATGAAAGAATTAAGGCGGATTAACGTCTAGCTACGCTAGAGGAACTTCCTTATTGAAAGTGAATCCCAGGAAGAGCCACATCATGCACTCCCAGCAAGTGCACCTCAAAGGCTAAGGCTTGCCCTGGAAAATGAAGCACGATCATAGCTCCTGCCCAATGAGGCGCCTGGTCCTTCCAACTACCTAAATGTTGATGATTAATACCAAGATTTCCCTCCACTTAGGTGGAAACCATATAAAGTATGCCCAAACCCTCCAAGGGTGCCCCAAATGGAATATTAACCCTTGGTTCCGGCCAATCCGGATCCTCAGGAAATGCCTCGGGCTACACCTTCCCAGGATCAGGCCCAACAGTATGTAAACCAGGGTCTTACCAACACCATAAAGGCACTAACAACTTGATTGGAAGCGATGGAAGGTCGACGCGCTCCGATACAACCAGAGCGGAAACCCAACCCAGATTGGGAGACCAACACCCCACCTCCACCCAAATTTGGGAGCCCTATATTGCCTATTTTCAACGGGTTAGGCGATCCGGAACAACATTTGATGCACTACACATCCTATTGCGACCCTATGATGGGAACTACAGAACAAAAAGAAGCAGTGAAACTCAGATGATTTGTATCGACATTGCAAGGATCCGCCTTTTTCTGGTACACGAGTCTACTAGCCAAGTCAATAAAGAGTTTCAAGGACCTCCGGTAGCAGTTCCTGTTCCACTTCAGCTCGACGTTGCCTAAAACAACAATCATTGACCTGATGAACTGCAATCAGAGGGAGAACAAGAGGGTCTCATATTTCATTGCCAGATGGAAAGGTCATACCTATTCTCTGAATATGCCAATGACTCAAGATGATATTCTAGCCATATGCATCGATAATATTATAGATGAGCTGTGAACACCGCTCATACCAGTGGAGTGCACCACTGGCTTCTGCCATCTCTCCTCCATTGCCCAGAGAATTGAGGACTCCCTGTAGCAGACTAATTTGAAGTCCTGAATAGCCTTGAAGGCTCCTTCGAAAAGATCCCCTAGAGGTGAAGCGTCTGCTATCACACTCAAGCCGGCCCCTGTGCCCGCTCCACCACTTAGGCCGCCACCAAATCGTCAAGGGCCCCCTGCAAATCAGCAGCCGCCTTTGCCTAAACGGGACGATCAGAGAGGACTGAAGCGGAACCAGTTTGAGGAATGAAGACAAAAATTATACTCATTCTGAGATGATCAAGTCCGCGAATACTTCATTTCTGACATGAATTGCAACCTGCTCCGCCTCCCGGAACCGAGGAAACCTGAAGAAGTCAGCCGCGATGACAGGCCAGATTACTGCCCCTACCATAGAATATTGGGGCACAATATCTGAGAATGATTCCTATTCAATGAACTCCTGCAAAGGATGGTAGACTCCAGACAGGTCGAGTTGGGACCACCCCCAGCATATGTGGCATGTATCTCTACCACCGACTCCGAAAAAGAGGAGGGGTGGAAGAAAGTCACCAGCAAGCAGGGGTAGAAATTCGACGATTGGATGACTCTGAAAACTATCAACCGAGCCCAGGGCATACTCCGAGCCCAGCTATGGCATCCATTGTTTCCACCAACATCCCCTGACGCCAAACAACTGACAACACCAGCCTCACAATCCTCTATGAGCTGGTCATCCGGGCGGAATAGAAAGCAGAAACAATTGCAAGAGGAGAAGTCCACAACGGGGCCAATGTTAGTCCTGACCTTGGAAGATTATATGCCCTCGAATTTGGCATCATGGGCACCAACCCAACAAATGGAACCATCAGGGACGACCGACCAGGTTGACCTGTCAGAGGATGAAGAGCCAATATTTGGTTCCATTAACGTCATCCATCTTATGGAATCATTCCTGATGAAGGGTATGGTTACGAACCCGAGTTCCCTGCACGAGGAATAGGGAGAAGGAATCGCAGAGGTAGGGGATACCAGGGGAGGCACAGCCGCAGCCGAAACCAACCCTACGGTTAGACCCCAGCTCAAACCGTTAATATTTCGGAAACCTGTGAGAGAGCCCTTCAACGGACTCCGTAGGAGAAGGAATGACCCTCCACCTCCACAAGAAGCCACTATGGATCTGTTGTTCTGTGATACCCACCAGAGGAGGAGAAAGTGTCTGGCTACCTAGCACGCAAAAACAAACCGGCCGGGCCGAGTCCCCAGAACGCGGGAACACCATCGACATCCAAACCTGCAGCCGGTCCCTCCTCGTCAAATGCTCTAGCCCCCAAGCCGCTTTCTAGAACTCTACTTCCAGTGGAGAAGCGTCGGACGTTGGAGAAAAAATACGAAATCCTTAAGCAGCTGGCATCGGTACCAGCCAATCTTTCGATCCAGGATGCCCTGAGTTTTTCAGTAGACCTTAGGGAGGAACTTATAGAAGCCCTAATCAGCCCCCAGGAGTTTCAAGCCGAGGCAGCTGCCACCGAGACTTACCAGACAAAGACTGGTTCATCTGAATGCAATGCGGTGATTTCCTTCACCGATCAAGACGAATATTCCATCATGCAAGGAAACATCAGACCACTATATGTGTCCGGAACGCTAAATGGTATTGAGATCCGGAAATTCATTATAGATAATGGCTCTGGAGTTAACCTCATTCCCCTATGAACACTCCGCAAGTTGGGCTACAGTAAGGATGATCTAATTCCCTCGTCCACAACTCTGTTGGGTTACGATAGGAATGAACAAAAGCCAATTAAGTTAAGGACCCATTTTGGTGACCTGGTGCCTACACAGAGTTCTTGGTGGTCCGGCAGAGCACAACATTCAATGCCCTACTGGGAAGGCCGTGGCTCCATAATCACCTGGCCATTCCTTCATCCTACCACTAGTGTATCAAGTACTGCATTAATGGACAAAGTGGAACATTGCACGCTGACAATCCTTTTTTCGAGCTCTCTGAGTCACATTACATTGATGCAGGGTTCTATGAGAAAAAGAAAAAGAAGCCTTTGGTCGATGGTGTCAACTAGATCCTTGCTCCAAATGGCCTAGAAATGGTTCTTGATGACCCGCTCAGACATCTTGGTAGGGATTATGTCCTGCCCATCAACCACGTTGAGAGTAGGAGTTCAAGTCCGGACACGCGCTACGATGTCCTCATGACTTCATCCATAAAGGCCGAGTGTGACGATGTGGGAACATCCACCGACCCTCAACCTGAGGATGAAAACTCGAGTAAGGATACCCATGACACCTCGCCTCCGGACTCCCAAGATCTCGCATCAGGATCTCTCTCCTTGTTGGACCAAGAAGACGAGGATTTGGGAGAAGAAGAGGGGGAAGATCTCAGGGATGCACCTCCTGAATTTGAGGAAGGTATCTCCACTACTGTGGACGAACTCAGGGAAATAAACCTGGGTAGTGAGGAAGACCCGAGGCCCACTCTCATTAGTGTAGCCATGTATCCTGAGGAACACGAGGTATATACCTCTTTACTGAAGCAACATCAGTATGTTTTTTCCTGTAATTACACAGAGATGCCGAGACTCAATCTCGAAGTCCCGATGCATCACCTGGGTCTTCCAGAAGACCACCGAGGCTAAAAACAGGCCACCATAAGAACACACCCCTCACATGCTGCCAAAATAGAGGCTAAGTCGATAATCTCATTAAAGTAGGCTTCATAAGGGCGGTCCAATACCCCATCTGGTTGGCCAATATCGTCCCTGTCAAGAAAAAGAATGGGAAAATCTACGTCTTCATTGATTTCAGAGATCTCAATCGGTATTGCCTGAAATATGACTTCCCAGTCCCAATCACCGAGTTTTTAATTGATGCAATAGCCAGGTATGAGGCTCTGACCTTCATGGATGGCTATTTTGGCTATAACCAAATCAGGATGGCCCGAGAAGACGAAGAATCCACTGCCTTCTGGCCCCCTCAAAAGGTATTTGGTTACAGGGTCATGCCCTTTGGTCTCAAGAATGGATGCGCCACATATCAGCGTGCCATGAATCAGATCTTTAAGCCATTCCTGAGAAAATTTGTTTAATGTTATGTGGATGACTTGGTGGTCAAATCCAGACATTGCTCAGATCACCTGTTGGACCTTGAGACCATCTTCAATAAACTCTGACAGCATAGCTTGAAGATGAACCCATTGAAATATGCCTTCGGGGTTACCTCAGGGAAATTTCTTCGCTTCGTCGTACGCCATCATGGAATCAAAGTAGACCCTGAGAAGACGAAGGCTATCCTTGGATTACCACCCCCCCAAAATCTCACCGAGTAGAGGGGATTCAAAGGACACCTGGCCTATATTAGGCGGTTCATAGCCAACCTGGCAGGCAAATGTTTTCCCTTCACCAGGTTAATGAAGAAGGGGGTCACGTATCAATGGACGGATGACTGCCAAGAGGCATTCGAAAACTTGAAGATGTACCTCTTAAGCCCACCGGTGATCATGCCCCCGGATGAAGGAAGACCTCTCAACCTATACGTGATGGCCTTAGAACGGTCACTGGGTGTCACGACCCGTCCTCAGGACCCGTGTCGTGACTACCCCAAGCCCGCCTCCCATAGGCCAGAGGCTGGAAACTAGCACCAAGGCATAAATCCCAACAAAAAGGGGAAGGAATTGCCTTTATAAAGTAATCAAACACCACAGAGTAAACAAGAAGAAGTAAACACTAAGTAAAACTGGGTACAAAAAGTAGTGCGGAAAAGTAAGTGGGCCAGAATACAAACCCAAACTGAAAGTAAAGTACAACTGGAAAGAAAGTACAGCAACTGAAAGTAAAGCAGAAACGTCGAGCCGTCCACCGGAAGTTCCACCTGAAGGGTGGGTACAGAAAGCCTCCTCAGCCCCTCGGGTCCAGCCGTCCGCTCCGTGTACATTCCGCCCAGTGGTCCACCTCCAGGTACCGACTTGCTCCACAAGCCTCAACCACGATCTGCGTTGTCTGTTGACTGTATCCAACACAACGTAGTGTGGGCATAGCCCTTGCAGGGGTGAGTATACACTACCCAGTAGGGACCCCGAGACCCCCGAAGGTCTCCCAGAATCCACAATGTATAATCCACAAAGGAAAGATACAATCACGAAGTAACATCTAACACTACTTAGGTATATGCCCATACATATACCTAAGTCATCAATACCAGTTCAACTCCAACACCTGAGCCCAAGTTCGTTCACGTCCACATAGGATAGTACAACCCAAACCACACAGGATGACACAACTCAATCCAAATAAGAAAGCAATTCAATCATATCGATGTTATTGATTGAAAGTCAAGACTCAGCTGACACAGGTATACTATTTCGGTGATATATATGATCAGATATAGCTACTGACTCATCTAAGATGGGACCCATGTAGGATACTAAACTAGCTAAGCTATTAGACCCACATAGGATACAGACCATCTACTCTGCCAGACCCACATAGGATAGCAAGAACAGAGTCAAACACTGCCAGACCCATGTAGGATACAAGAATAGTAGTCATCGCCATCGAACCCACGGAGGATTTCAGTACACTTGTTGTCATTGTTGAACCCAAGGAGGATTCCAGTATGATAGTCTTCACCATCGAACCCACAGAGGATTCCAGTACGATTGTCGTCACTGCTGAACCCACGAAGGATTTCAGTGAAGTCGTAGTCGTCGAACCCATGGAGGATTCCAGTACGAAAGTCTTCACCGTCGAACCCACACAAGATTTTAGTACGGTAGTCCTCATCGTCAAACCCACGGAGGATTCTAGTATGAAAGTCTTCAGTGTCGAAACCACATAGGATTCCAGTACGAAAGTCTTCACCGTCAAACCCACATAGGATTTCAGTACGGTAGTCTTCATCGTCACAGCCAGCTCTAGGGTTCCCGCACACAACACGCTCGATTTCGGGAGGTTCAGCTCCTCGAGCCAAGGGGGTTGATACATCAACTGACATGTATTCCAGAGTTGATGTATCCCAAAGTTCCGCCTCATCGATAGGAACTCAACGTGACAGACGGCGCGTCAATCGGACATCCGGTCTGAGAGTTATTGAGGTTTTCGTTCCAGGGGCCCGGATGGTTTTTAAGTCAAAACCAACTTGACCACACTCTAACTGCATCCAAACCTCAAGCGGAGTAAGCCAAAAGGCCCGTCTCACTAAGAGGAATCCATCAAAGTCGACGGCACATCAATCAGACATCCGGAGCTCAAGTTATAATCGTTTCGGCTCCGAGGGCCCTGTTGGTTTCGTGTTCGAACCAACCCGACCATACGCAAAGTTCTCTGAAACCTTGAGTGTAATATACCAAAACGACCGTCTCGATCCAAGGATTGCATCGCAAATAACGGTGCGTCGATCAGAGGTCCGTAGCCCAAGGTATGGGAAAAAGAAAAAACCTGTCCGATTTTAGGTGGTTTTGGGCCCAGACCGACCCGGCCCAAGACCCCTTGGGTCGGCCCGAACCGGGTCGACCCGAACCGGGTCTAGGTCTGGCCCATTAGAGCGCGGCCCTTCCCAGCCTGGTGCGCTCGCGCGGCCCACATGGTGAGCTCGGACAGTGCCGAGCTGAGCGGATGAGGGGGGGGGGGGGGCTTTGCCCCGCTGATTGAGTAACTGCGGCCCCACGTGGGGGGCCGCTCCCTTGCCAGTGGACGCAGCACTGGGCGCCGCATCTCCCTCGGGTCCCGCATGGCCACAGGACTGGTCGCCTGCCGTCGTGTCTTCAGCTACGGCGGTCTGTCCTGGTGGCGCGCCGGGACGCCGCCGCCTCCGGGGGACCGGCCGATGCCGGCCGCCGGCGCCGCCGCGCGGGCGACCCGCGCCGCCGGTGAAGTCCACGGGCCACCGTAGTTGCTCCGGTGGTCCGTTTTCAAATCCTTCTGCGCTGGTGTTCATCTCGGGTCCTGTACTTTACTGTGGAATCATCAAAACGCCTCTACGGCCTGTTCTGTCATCGCCTGTCGATCCGCACATCAAATAAACAAAATGCGGAGTCTTCGAATCGCCTCAGAGGCCCCGACTCTGGCCACGGTTTCGTTTGGCCTCAATGGCACGGCGCAACGGCGTCGCGCTTCTTCGCCCATTCTTCTTTGTTTCTGCGTGGTGTCGTTGCACTGCGCTACCTTTGTTCGTGCCGCGACAAACACATCATCAAAGGGGGAGGAGGGTCGGCCATGTTCGTGCGGTCCAACCTCCTCCCGTTAATCCGATATCAAGCGGCTTAAGAAATAAAGACGTTTGGATGTCATAAAATATTCATGAACCAAAAATCAAACCCCTACTTCGATGAAGTCTTCGAACGGGGTTTGTCACAGGAAGGGACGTCGTGGAAGACGGCGTCACAAAAGACGATGTCGTGGAAGGAGGATCATCGGCGTCACGGTACACGAGGTCGCGGTACACGGCATCGCAGAGAAGAGGACCATCGGCATCGCGGTACACGACATCACGTCGTTGATCTCTGAGGAATCCGCGTTATTCGTCATCCTTTGTTGGAGGTTGGCGTGATTCGTCGGTGACGGTGTGTTCTTGGCATTCTTCAAGGAGGAAGAAGATATTCCTCAAGAGCGCAAGATTCCTCCCTCCCTTTCGCACAATGAAACAACCCCTAATAAAATATGTCTTGTCTTATTTTATTAACACACACGCAAAAAATTAATTTTAAAATCAAACAGATCTCATTCAATTAATTGAATTAATTAAGGAGCGTTTAATATTCAAATTAATTTTGAGGGTTGAATTGCCATTAATTCGGGGTGCGGGTGAGTTACAAATTAAAAGCACGCGAGGGAGGTTAAAAAGGGATTAAAGGGGGGTGGGGCTCATGTGGGCCCCACCTCACTAATATCCTACCTTGGAGTTAGGATATTAGTGGGTCCCACTCCAACCACCATGCCTAGGTTATCATTACTTAGAATAAAAATAAAATTGTAGCACAATATTTTATTTTTATTCTTTAGTTAACCCAATTAATTATTAACCTCACCCGAGAAAACACAACTCCGGAAAAGGTGTTCTTAAGCAATTACCGGCACTGCGATTCCATCGGTGCCATCAGAATTTGATTCTGAGCACCGGTTCAAAAGTTAGGAAAACCCTCTCGTTCATTCACTGAACGTACCCGAGCTAAACTTTGGAAATTGATTCCGGGCACACCGGGCCTTAGAATCAGGTGTCGTCAGAAACTGCGCCCTTGTAAAATCCCAAAGAAAATTAAGAAAAAATATTTCCCTTGAATTTTACGAGTCTTTACATTACTCCCACCTCAGGGCTTTACGTCTATGTAAATATACATCATAAACTAGGGGAACAAAAGTTAGTACTGAGCACGCATCTGAGACTCCCGCTCCCAAGTGCTCTCTTGGAGGTTCCCGTGCTGCCATCTGATGCGCACTAGAGGAATCGAGCACCCACGTAGGACCCGCTCATGTTGATCCTCGATCTCCACCGGGACCTCCGCAAAAGTCGCCCCATCGTCAAGGTCTAGCTCCCCATGGTCGATGATATGCATCAGGTCATGCACGTATCCCCTCAGCTGAGATACGTGGAAGACGTCGTGCCCCTGGTGCAACTGAGGTGGTAGAGCCAGGCGATAAGCCACCTCACCTATCCTGCTGTGTACCTGAAAAGGTCCGATGAAGCACGGATACAACTTGTCGCCCCGGCCCAAACTCCGTAATCCACGTCGAGGTGATACCAGCAGGAAAACGTGGATTCCATCCTCGAACTCTAGTGGCCTCCGCCTCCTGCCAGCACAAGACTTTTGTCGGCTCTGAGCTGTCCTCATCCACTCTTGGATGACCTAGACCTTCTCTGGTCCTATAAGATCTACTAAGATTTCTTCTTTGCCGATAAGAGAAATCTGGTCTCATCCCCTAGATTATCAACGTTCTCTGCCTAATACAGTCAATCCCGACATGGATGATACTAATCTATACCAAGGATGACGTCGTAAGGCCTCGACGTTACTACCAAGAGATCCAACCGTTACTTTTTCCTCCAAGGGTCGAGTCACACTGTCGGCATCAGTGTGTGGTCACTGGGTCTCCCCCAGTATGTCACGACCCGCACTCGGGGTCCGTGCCGTGACTACCCCAAGCCCGCCTTCCATAGGCCAGGGGCTGGCGACTAGCACCAAGGTGTAAATCCTGGTAAAAGGGAAGGCATTGCCTTTGTAAAGTAAACAATCACACAGAGTACAAGCGGAAGAAGTAAACACTGAATAAAACAGTAAGTTCGGAAAGTAAAAAGGGGCCGGAAATACAAGCTCAACTGTAAAGTACAACTCGAAAGGGAAAACATCAACTGAAAAGTAAAGCTGGTACGCCGAGCTGTCCACTGGAAATCCCACCTAAAGGGTGGGTACAGATAGCTACTCTGCTCCTCGGGTCCCACCGTCCGCTCCGAGTATGTCCCACCCAGTGGTCCACCTCCGGGTACTGCCTCGTCGTCATGTCCACCTCTGGGTACTGTCCAATCCTCGAGCACTCGGCCTCTGTCAGAATTGCCCGTCATCTGCAACCAACACAATGAGGTGTGGGCATAGCCCGTGCAGGGGTGAGTATACCAATACTCAATTGGGATCCTGAGACCCTCAAGGTCTCACTAAACCAACAAGGATAACCACAAAGAAGATCTCAACAGATAACCTCTACTTAGGAATATGCCCATACATATACCTAAGTTATCAAGTGACCCATCTCAATCATGAGGTAAACACAAAGGTCATGAAATCAACGGATAACTACTACTCAGGTATATGCCCATACATATACCTAAGTTATCAAGTGACCCATCTCAATCATGAGGTAAACACAAAGGTCAAAAGTCTCAGCTCAAACCAGGATTTTCATTATCGAAACCGTAACTGTTGAAGAGCTCCGTCTCTGGAGTGTACAGTGGTCCTGTCACAACTCCGAGGTACTGCTCACTAACCTAAGACTGCTGAGGTGCTCCTCCTGACGAGTACCGCGGGCCATCTACTACAACCAAGCGCTCCCATGTGCCGCTACAACCAAGCGCACCTCTGTCGTGGGTCTGCCGCTACAACCAAGGGCTCCCATGTGCCGCTACAACCAAGCGCACCTCTGTCGTGGGTCTGCCGCTACAACCAAGCGCTCCCATGTGCCGCTACAACCAAGCGCACCTCTGTCGTGGGTCTGCCGCTACAACAAAGTGCTCCCATTTGCCGCTACAACCAAGAGCACCTCTGTCGTGGGTCAGCTGCTACAACCAAGCGCACCCCTGTGCCGCTACAACCAAGTGCACCTCTGTAACACACCGGGTCGTCCGATCAGCAGTCGTCGGGTCTCAGTCAGCTACCCGGTCTCCGTACTCCGCACGCTCGTCTCTGGGAGGGTCCTCTCCACGAGCTACTGGTCGATACTCCAAGTATCTCAAAGTCCCACGAAGAAGAATCTCAAAGGACCATCTCATCATAGGGGTCTCAATGCAATAGACGGCGCGTCGATCGGACGCCCGGTCTGAGAGTTATTGGCTTTTTCCTCCTAGGGGCCTGGTTGGTTTTAAAGGCAAAACCAACCCGACCGTACTCCACCTGCGTACAAACATCGGGCGGAGTATGCCAAATGATCTGTCTCACTAAGAGAAACACAACAAAGCTGACAGTACGTCAATCGGATGTCCGTAGCTCAAGATATGGGTGTTTCCGCTCCGAGGGCCCGGTTCGTTTCGTGTACGAACCAACCCGGCCGAACTCAAAGTATTCCGAAACTTTGAGTGTGATATACTGAAACGACCGTCTCGATCCAAGGATCGCATTTCCGCTGACGGTTCGTCGATCGGAGGTTCGTGGCTCAAGTTATGGCCAAAAGACCAAAATCGTCTCGAAAACGGGGGGTCCGGGTCCGGGCCGACCCGGCCCGGCCGGCGGCGGTCCGGCGATGGTCCGGCCGGCGGCGGTGCGGCCTGGCGCCGCCCGGGTGCAGCGCGCGGGGGGCATGGCCCCCACTTCCTAGCTGACGGCGCGGCTAAAAGCCGCGCCTTTTGGAGAAACCGGCCCCCCTCGTGGGGGCCTGCCATTTGGAAAAACGGGGGGGGGGGGGGGGGGGGCGCTGCCCCCCCTTTGTGAACCGCCCCCCCCCCTCACGTGGGGGGCCTTCTTGTGGCCAGCCGGGGGAATTAATTCCCCCGGCACCTCCCTTCCGGCTGGCCCGACATGGCCGGCCGGTCCTTCCTCAACGGGACCGGCAAGGCCGGTCCCCTTCCGGCTTCCGACACCGGCGGCCCGGCGAGCCACCGGTCTTCTCGTTCCACCGCGGCCCGGAACCGGCCGCGGTGTTCGTCGTCCGGCGCGGTGCGACGGCACCGCGCCCCTCCGCCGCGGCCCCGCCCCGGCCGCGGCGCCTTCGATTCCCTTCGACGCGGCGCGACGGCATCACGTTCATGATAAACTTTCCGTGGCGCGGCGCGATGGTGCCGCGCGATTATAGCCTTGCGATTCCCGCGTGGTGCGACGGCACCACGCCATCTCATTCATCCGCAAGGAAAATAATAATCATCACGAACAAAGGAGGGGGAATTCGGCCGTGTTTGTGCGGTCCGACCCCCCTCTCGTTAGATGATAACTCTTAAATAATTATCCACAAGACTATCATGCTAGAACCAAGAACGAGAAAGAAAAAAATAACCAACAACAACCCCTACCTTGGTTCAAGATCGATGATCGTCAACGACCCGCGGAAGACAACGTCACGGAGGTCGGGCGTCGCGGTAACGTTCGTCAATTCCGTTGACGAAGAGGTACGTCGTTGGCGAATCTTCGTAAGCCGACGAAGGAAGTCCGAGGAGAAAGCGGTGTTCCCTTTCGTTGACACTGAAGGCGTTGTCGATGTTCGGAAGCAACCGGCTACGAAGAAAAGAGGAGCAGCGTTCTTCGTCGGAGCTTGAGTGTTCTTCGTATTCTTCGTCAATGTTTGAAGAAGAAGAAGGAGCTCTCAAATCCTCTCAAGAGCAAAGGAAACCAACCCAACATAATAAAATAAGCTTAAGCTTATTTTATTACACAACCTTCCTCTTATAATTTCAAAGGTTTGAAATTTAAATTAACCCTCTTCAATTAAATAAGCCAAGTTGTCAAACATTAATTGAAATGGGTTAAAGGGGAGGTTTTGAGAGAATTTGAGGAGTTGGGGTTCGTGTGGGCCCCACCACACTTAATCCTCCCAAGGGAGGTTAAGTGGATGTGGGTCCCACCTTTAACTCCCTTTGGGAGAAGTTAACTAACAAAATAAAATAAAAAGTGTTCCACATTTTTATTTAACTTCTTATAATTCTCCCAAAAACTAACTTTCGTCCCGCAATAAACGCAACTTCGGAAAAGGTCTCCTTAAGCGAATATCGGCACTGCGAGTTCATCGGTGCCCTCAGAATTTGATTCCGGGCACCGGTTCAAAAGTTAGAAATTCCCGCTCGTTCGTTCACTGAACGTACCCGAGCCAAACTTCGGAAATTGATTCTGGGCACTCCGGGCCTCGGAATCAGGTGCCGTCAGAACCTGTGCTCTTGTAAAATTCCAAAGAAAATTAAGAAAAAATTTCCCTTGAATTTTAAGGGTCTTTACATTACTCCCACCTCAGGGCTTTACGTCCCCGTAAAGATACATCAAAAACTAGGGAAACAAATGAGGGTACTGAGCACGCATCTGATCCTCCCGCTCCCATGTGCTCTCCTGGAGGTTCCCGTGCTGCCATCTGATGCGCACAAGAGGAATCGATCGCCCACGTAGGACCCGCTCCTGTCGATCCTCTATCTCCACCGGGACCTCCGTAAAATTCACCCCATCGTCAACGTCAAGATCCCCATGGTCAATGATGTGCATCGGGTCGTGCACATATCTCCTCAGCTGAGACACGTGGAAGACGTCGTGCACCCGGTGCAACTGAGGTGGTAGAGCCAGGTGATAAGCCACCTCGCCAATCCTGCTGAGGACCTGGAAGGGTCCGATGAAGCGCGAAGATAACTTGCCGCCACGGCCAAATCTCCGTATACCACGTCGAGGTGAGACCCGCAAAAAGATGTGGTCGCCATCTTCGAACTCAAGTGGCCTCCGACTCCTGTCAGCGTATGACTTTTGCTGGCTCTGAGCTGTCCTCTTCCGCTCCTGGATGACCTGGACCTTCTCTGTCGTGGCCTAGACCACCTATGGTCCCACAAGAGCTGCTATGATTTCTTCTTTGCCGATAAGAGAAATCTGGTCTCATTCCCTAGATGAACCACGTTCTTCGCCTAATACTGTTAATCCCGACATGGATGATACTAACCCATACCAAGGATGACGTCGTAAGGCCTCGACGCTACTACAAAGAGATCCAACCATTACTCTCGCCTCCAAGGGTTGAGTCACACTGTCGGCATCAGTGTGTGGTAACTGGGTCTCCTCCAGTAGGTACTTCTCCAGTGAGGGTCAAGTCAACGGTATAAACCAGAACCTCTTAGAAACAACACAAGAGAGGACTGGGAAGTAAATGCCACAAGAAAAGGTGTCTTTTATTACTACAGCTCAAGTACAAAGACACAAAGCATCTACAAACATACATCAACAAAACTAGAAGCAACATGAACAAAAGTCTCCAGGTCTGGAGCTAGTCCCGCTCCTGTCCATCTGCTCCCGGAGCCCCATGATCGTAGGCCTCTACTGCCTGAAGCTGAGCTCTCCCATGTCCTCCTGTCCCCTATGGTCGGGGTGGACCTCCTGGTGGTGGTGGTGGCAACACCCCGAAGCGTCGTCCACCTCCAACTGCACGACCAGCTCCCCTGTCATGGCCGCCTGCTCCTTGCGGCCCGCCCTGATCGAACCTCTTCCTCTGCCTGGGGGGTCCTTCGTTCGTCTGCTGGTCATCCGTATGGCGGGTCGGACAGTCACGAGCCATGTGACCAACCCCGCTGCAGGAGTAACACTGCCCTCTCATGGCAAGTCGTTGTCCACCCCGAGTGCCTCGCACAAACGATCTAGAGTCATGCTATCGACCACCTGTAGGTCCAGTCCTCTTGGACCCCTGTGTCATCCGTCTACTGCCCGCTGCAGAAGACTCTACCGCATGCCGGTAAGTGGTGGGTCCTACTGCTGGAGACTGTTCAGCAAGGAAACTCTCCACTAAGAGGGCTCGCTCCAACACCCCTGCCTGAGTCGGAAAGTTGAGGGAGATCATCAAAGACCTGATCTCATGCCTCAGTCCCTGCTCGAAGGTCCGGGCCCGGAAAAATGGGTCCCGTACCATGTCGGTCGAGTAGCGTGAAAGATCAGTAAATCTCGCCGAGTACTGGGCTACTGTCATGCTGCCCTGCCGCAGCTGTAGTAGCTCCTGAATGCGCACCACTCGGAGGGTGGCTGGGACGAACTCCGAGCGGAAGATGCTCTCAAAGTCCATCCAGAGAAGAGATGTATCGCCATGCACCTGGAGCATCAAGCTCCACCATCGGCCCGCTGCTGCGTGCAGTAGGCTCGCAGCGAGGATCACCATGAGGTCTGCTGGTGTCCTCACTAGCCTGAAAACTCGCACGTCTGCCTCCATCCAGTCCTCGGCTGCCTGAGGGTCCGTCTCCCCGTGGAACCTGGGCGGTCGCTGGTGTTGAAATTCATGCAGTGCGCTGAGGTGACGTGCATTGTCAGCGGCTGGTGCTGGAAGTATCGGGGGCTCGGCGGATAAAACTACTACCGGTGCCACTGCTGACAAAGGGTCCTGCACCGAGGCCTCGTCGCTCGGCGGGCTGTCGTCACACTCGACTCTCGGAACCCTAGCTGGCTGCCGTCGTGGGGCCATCCTGAAAGGAAACAGGTGCGCCACGGTCAGAACAGTATATCTGGTGAGCTGATATAAGTAATCACAAAGAAAACTTTGAAACACACACGCAATCAATGTTTTCGTGCATTAAGTCGGAAATCAGAAGTCAGGGTCCTGGTGTACGGATACGTCGGCCACCGCACCAACACTGGACTCCCTGGACTGAGAACCACACTCAATACGCTAAACATTATTGCTTCACATAGAAAAGATCAGAGTTCGCGATAGAACCGAACTCCTCTGATACCAATTTGTCACGACCCGCCCTCGGGGTCCATGTCGTGACTACCCCAAGCCCGCCTTCCATAGGCCAGGGGCTGGTGACTAGCACCAAGGCGTAAATCCCGGTAAAAGGGAAGGCATTGCCTTTGTAAAGTAAACAATCACACATAGTACAAGCGGAAGAAGTAAACACTGAATACAATAGTAAGTGCGGAAAGTAAAAAGGGGCCGGAAATACAAGCCCAACTGTAAATTACAACTCGAAAGGGAAAACAACAACTGAAAAGTAAAGCTGGTACGCCGAGCTGTCCACTGGAAATCCCACCTGAAGGGTGGGTACAGATAGCTGCTCTGCTCCTCGGGTCCCGCCGTCCGCTCCGAGTATGTCCCGCCCAGTGGTCCACCTCCGGGTATCGCCTCATCGTCATGTCCACCTCTGGGTACTGTCCAGTCCTCGAGCACTCGGCCTCTGTCAGCATTTCCCGTCGTCTGCAACCAACACAATGAGGTGCGGGCATAGCCCGTGTAGGGGTGAGTATAACGATACTCAGTAGGGATCCCGAGACCCTCAAGGTCTCACTAAACCAACAAGGATAACCACAAAGAAGATCTCAACAGATAACCTCTACTTAGGAATATGCCCATACATATACCTAAGTTATCAAGTGACCCATCTCAATCATGAGGTAAACACAAAGGTCATGAAATCAACGGATAACTACTACTCAGGTATATGCCCATACATATACCTAAGTTATCAAGTGACCCATCTCAATCATGAGGTAAACACAAAGGTCAAAAGTCTCAGATCAAACCAGGATTTTCATTATCGAAACCGTAACTGTTGAAGAGCTCCGTCTCTGGAGTGTACAGTGGTCTTGTCACAACTCCGAGGTACTGCTCACTAACCTAAGACTGCTGAGGTGCTCCTCCTGACGAGTACCGCGGGCCAGCCGCTACAACCAAGCGCTCCCATGTGCCGCTACAACCAAGCGCACCTCTGTCGTGGGTCTTCCGCTACAACCAAGCGCTCCCATGTGCCGCTACAACCAAGCGCACCTCTGTCGTGGGTCTGCCGCTACAACCAAGCGCTCCCATTTGCCGCTACAACCAAGCGCACCTCTGTTGTGGGTCTGCCGCTACAACCAAGCGCACCCCTATGCCGCTACAACCAAGCGCACCTCTGTAACACACCGGGTCGTCCGATCAGCAGTCGTCGGGTCTCAGTCAGCTACCCGGTCTCCGTACTCCGCACGCTCGTCTCCGGGAGGGTCCGCTCCACGAGCTGCTGGTCGATACTCCAAGTATCTCAAAGTCCCACGAAGAAGAATCTCAAAGGACCGTCTCATCGTAGGGGTCTCAACGCAACAGACGACACGTCAATCGGACGCCCGGTCTGAGAGTTATTAGCTTTTTCGTCCCAGGGCCCCGGTTGGTTTTAAAGGAAAAACCAACCTGACCGTACTACACCTGCGTCCAAACCTCGGGCAGAGTATGCCAAAAGATCCGTCTCACTAAGAGGAACACAACAAAGCTGACGGCACGTCAATCGGATGTCCGTAGCTCAAGATATGAGTGTTTCCGCTCCGAGGGCCCGGTTGGTTTTGTGTACGAACCAACCCGGCCGAAATCAAAGTATTCCGAAACTTTGAGTGCAATATACCGAAACGACCTTCTCGATCCAAGGATCGCATTGCCGTAGATGGTTCGTCGATCGGAGGTCCGTGGCTCATGTTATGGCCAAAAGACCGAAATCGTCTCGAAAATGGGGGGTCCGGGTCCGGGCCGACCCGGCCCGGCCGGCGGTGGTCCGGCGCAGCGGCGCGGCGCGGCCGGCAGCGGTGCGGCCTGGCGCCGCCCGGGTGCAGGGCGCAGGGGGCATGGCCCCCGCTTCCCAGCTGACGGCGCGGCTAAAAGCCGCGCCTTTTGGAGAAACCGGCCCCCCTCATGGGGGCCTGCCGTTTGGAAAAACGGGGGGGGGGGGGGGGGCTGCCCCCCCTTTGTGAACCTCCCCCCCCTCACGTGGGGGGCCTTCTTGTGGCCAGCCGGGGGAATTAATTCCCCCGGCACCTCCCTTCCGGCCGGCCCGACATGGCCGGCCGGTCCTTCCTCAACGGGACCGGCAAGGCCGGTCCCCTTCCGGCTTCCGACACCGGCGGCCCGGCGAGCCGCCGGTCTTCTCGTTCCGCCGCGGCCCGGAACCGGCCACGGTGTTCGTCGTCCGGCGCGGTGCGATGGCACCGCGCCCCTCCGCCGCGGCCCCGCTCCGGCCGCGGCGCCTTCGATTCCCTTCAACGCAGCGCGACGACGTCGCGTTCATGATAAACTTTCCGTGGCGCGGTGCGATGGTGTCGCGCGATTATAGCCTTGCGATTCCCGCGTTGTGTGACGGCACCATGCCATCTCGTTCATCCGCAAGGAAAATAATAATCATCACGAACAAATGAGGGGGAATTCGGCCGTGTTTGTGCGGTCCGACCCCCCTCTCGTTAGATGATAACTCTTAAATAATTATCCACAAGACTATCATGCTAGAACCAATAACGAGAAAGAAAAAAATAACCAACAACAACCCCTACCTTGGTTCAAGATCGATGATCGTCAACGACCCGCGGAAGACAACGTCGTGGAGGTCGGGCGTCGCGGTAACGTTCGTCAATTCCGTTGACGAAGAGGTACGTCGTTGGCGAATCTTCGTAAGCCGACGAAGGAAGTCCGAGGAGAAAGAGGTGTTCCCTTTCGTTGACACTGAAGGCGTCGTCGATCTTCGGAAGCAACCGGCTACGAAGAAAAGAGGAGCGGCATTCTTTGTCGGAGCTTGAGTGTTCTTCGTGTTCTTCGTCAATGTTTGAAGAAAAAGAAGGAGCTCTCAAATCCTCTCAAGAGCAAAGGAAACCAACCCAACATAATAAAATAAGCTTAAGATTATTTTATTACACAACCTTCCTCTTAGAATTTCAAATGTTTGAAATTTAAATTAACCCTCTTCAATTAATTAAGCCAAGTTGTCAAACATTAATTGAAATGGGTTAAAGGGGAGGTTTTGATAGAATTTGAGGAGTTGGGGTTCGTGTGGGCCCCACCACACTTAATCCTACCAAGGGAGGTTAAGTGGATGTGGGTCCCACCTTTAACTCTCTTTGGGAGAAGTTAACTAACAAAATAAAATAAAAAGTGTTCCACATTTTTATTTAACTTCTTATAATTCTCCCAAAAACTAACTTTCGTCCCGCAATAAATGCAACTTCGGAAAAGGTCTCCTTAAGCGAATATCGGCGCTGCGAGTTCATCGGTGCCCTCGGAATTTGATTCCGGGCACCGGTTCAAAAGTTAGAAATTCCCGCTCGTTCGTTCACTGAACGTACCCGAGCCAAACTTCGGAAATTGATTCCGGGCACTCCGGGCCTTAGAATCAGGTGCCGTCAGAAACCGCGCTCTTGTAAAATTTCAAAGAAAATTAAGAAAAAATTTCCCTTGAATGTTACGGGTCTTTACACAGTAGGTATCTCAAAAGTGAGGGTCAAGTCAACAGTTTTAAACTGGAACCTCTCACTAACCACACAAAGAGAGGACAAGAAAGTAAATGCCACAAAGAAAGGTGTCTTTTATTACTATAGCTCAAAGTACAAAGACACAAAGCATCCACAAACAAACATAAACAAAGATATAAGAAACATGAACAATAGTTTCCATGTCTAGAGCTAGTCCCTCTCCTATCCATCTGCTCCCGGAGCTCCATGATCGTAGGCCTCAGCTGCCTGAAGTTGAGCTCTTCCTTGTCCACCTATTCCCTGTGGTCGGTGTGGTCTCCCAGGTGGTGGTGGTGGTAGGGCCTCAAAGCGTCGTCCACCACCCGCTGCTCGACCAACTCTTCTACCTCGACCGCCTGCTCCCTGCAGACCTCCATGGTCGAACCTCTGCCTGGGAGGTCCATCCACCACCTGCTGGTCATCTGCAGGAGGATTCGGGCAGTCTCGAGCCATGTGACCCTGCCCGCTGCATGCGTAGCATTGCTTGCTCCTCGTGTAGCTGGCTCTCCTTAGTGTGCCCCGAACAACCGAATCCTCACCCTGAGATTGACCATCTGATGGTCTGGCCCGTTTGGACCTCTGCGTCACCTGTCTACTGCCAGCTGCAAAAGTATCCGCTACGGGTCGTCCTGCGGAGGGTCCTACCGCTGGTGCCTGCTCGGTGAGAAAACTCTCCACTAGAAGGGCTCTCTCCAATAGCTCTGCCTGCGTCAGAATGTTGAGGGAGATCATCAAAGACCTGATCTCATGCCTCAGTCCTTGCTCGAAGGTCCAGGCCCAGAAGAATGGGTCCCGTACCATATCTGTGGAGTAGCGCGAGAGATCAGTAAACCTCGCCAAGTACTGGGCCACGGTCATGATACCATGCCGCAGCTTTAGTAGCTCCTGAATGCGCACCGCACGAATGGTGGCTGGGATGAACTCCGAGCTGAAGAGGCTCTAAAAGTTCTTCCAGAGGAGAGATTCCTCATCGTGCACCTGGAGCACAAGGTCCACCATCTGCCTGCTGCCTCGTGCAGGAGGCTCGCTGTGAGGATCACCATGAGGTCAGCTGGTGTCCCCACTAACCTGAAAACTCACACAACCGCCTCCAGCCAATCCTCGGCTGCCTGAGGGTCCGTCTCCCCATGGAACCTGGGCGGCCTCTGACATTGAAACTCATGCAGTGCACTAAGGCGACATGCACTCTCAGAGGCTGGGGCTGGTGGAATCGGTGGCTCGACTGGTAGTGGTACTGCTGGTGGCTCCGTTGAAAAAGGGCCCTACACCGAGGCCTCGTCGCTCGGTGGGCTGTCGTCTCGCACAAAGCTCGGAACCCTAGCTGGCTGCCATCATGGGGCCATCCTGAAAAGAAACTGGTGCGCCACTGTCAAACATTATACCTGGTGAGCTGACACAAAGTAATCACAAAGAAAACTTTTGAAAAACACATCCAATCAATGTTTTCGTGCATTGAGTCGGAAATCAGAAGTCAGGGTCCTGGTGTACGGATACGTCGGCCGCCGCACCAACACTGGACTCCATGGACTAATAACCACACTCAATAACCTTAACACTATTGCTTCACATAGAAGAAAGACCAGAGTCCTGAGTTCTGCGGTAGAACCGAACTCCTCTGATACCAATTTTTCACGACACGTGCTCGGGACCCGTGTCGTGACTACCCCAAACCCGCCTCCCATAGGCCAGGGGCTGGAGACTAGCACCAAGGCGTAAATCCCGAAAAAAAGGGGAATACATTTCCTTTATAAAGTAATCAAACACCACAGAGTAAGCAAGAATAAGTAAACACTAAGTAAAACTGGTTACAAAAAGTAGTGCGGAAAAGTAAGTGGTCCAGAATACAAACCCAAACTGAAAGTAAAGTACAACTGAAAAGAAAGTATAGCAACTGAAAGAAAAGCAGCAACGTCGAGCCATCCACCAGAAGTCCCACCAGAAGGGTGGGTACAGATAGCCTCCTCAGCCCCTTGGGTCCAGCCGTCCGCTCCATGTACGTTCCGCCCAGTGGTCCACCTCCAGGTACCGACTTGCTCCACAATCCTCAACCACGATCAGCGTTGTCCATTGTCTGCATCCAACACAATGTAGTGCGGGCATATCCCGTGTAGGGGTGAGTATACGCTACTCAGTAGGGACCCCGAGACCCCCGAAGGACTCCTAGAATCAACAAAGGATAATCCACAAAGGAAAGATACAATCACGAAGTAACATCCAACACTACTTAGGTATATGCCCATACATATACCTAAGTCATCAATACCAGTTTGGCTCCAACACCCGAGTCCAAGTTCGATCACGTCCACATAGAATAGTACAACCCAAACCACACAGGATAACACAACTCAATCCACATAGGAAAGCAAGTCAATCATATCGAAGATATTGATTGAAAGTTAAGACTCAAATCACACAGGTATACTTCTTCGGTGATAGATATGATCAGATATAGCCAGCGACTCATCTAAGCAGGGACCCACATAGGATACTAAACCAGATAAGCTATCGGACACACATAGGATACATACCAGCTATGCTGCCAGACCCACGTAGGATAGCAAGAACAGAGTCAAACCCTGCCAAACCCACATAGGATACAAGAACAGTAGTCATCTCCGTCGAACCCACAGAGGATTTCAGCATGGTTGTCGTCGTCGTCGAACCCACAGAGGATTCCAGTACGATAGTCTTCACCGTCGAACCCACAGAGGATTCCAATATGGTTTTCATCACTGCTGAAGCCACAAAGGATTTCAGTGTAGTCGTAGTCTTCGAACCCACGGAGGATTCCAGTATGAAAGTCTTCACCGTCGAACCCACATAGGATTTCAGTACGGTAGTCCTCATCGTTGAACCCATGGCGGATTCCAGTACGAAATTATTCTTCATTGAACCCACATAGGATTTCAGTATGAAAGTCTTCACCTTCGAACCCACATAGGATTTCAGTACGGTAGTCTTCATCTTCGCAGCCAGCTCTAGGGTTCCCGCACATAGCACGCTCAATTCCTGGAGGGTCCGCTCCTTGAGGCAAGTGGGTTAATACATCAACTAACACGTAGTCTAGATTTGATGTATCCCAAAGTTCCGCCTCGTCGATAGGAACTCAATGTGACAGATGGCGCGTCAATCTGACGCATAGTCTGAGAGTTATTGACCTTTTCATTCAAGGGTCCGGTTGGTTTCTAAGTCAAAACCAACTCGAATGCACTCTAACTGCATCCAAACCTCGAGATGAGTAATCAAAAAGTTCCGTATCACTAAGAGGAATCCATTAAAGTCGATGTCAAGTCAATCGGACGTCTGAAGCTCATGTTATAAGTTTTTCTACTCCAAGGGCCCGGTTGGTTTCGTGTTCGAACCAACCCGGCCATACAGAAAGTTCTCTGAAACCTTAATTGTAATATACCTAAACGACCGTATTGATCCAAGGATCGCATCGCAACTGACGGTGTGTCGATCGGAGGTCCGTAGCCCAAGATATGGGTAAAAGAACAAACCTATCTGGTTTTAGGGGGGTTTAGGCCCGGACCGACCCGGCCCGAGACCCTTAGGTCGGCCCGAACCAGGAAGAACCGAACCGGGTCCGGTTCCAGCCCATTAGGGCGTGGCCCGGCCCGGTAGGCGTGGCCTGGCCCGGCCTGGCACGCTCGTGCGACCCGCGTGGCCAGCTCGGCCGGCGCCGAGCTGAGCGGACGAAGGTGGGGGGGGGGGGGGGGGGGCGCTGCCCCCCTGATTGAGTAACCGCAGCCCCACATGGGGGGCCGCTCCCTTGCCAGTGGATGCGGTGCTAGGCTCCATGTCTCCCCCAGGTGGGACCTGTCTCCTGCCGCCGCGGCTGGCGGTCCGTCCTGGCGGCGCGCCGGGACACCGCCGCCTCCGGGCGGCCGACCGGTGCCGGCTACCGCCTCCGGCTTCCGACACCGCCGGTGAAGTCCGCATGCCACCAGAGTTGTTCTGGTGGTCCGTTTTCAAATCCATCTTCTCCGGTGTTCATCTCGGGTCCCGTACTTTATTGCGGAATCATCAAAACGCCTCTGCGGCCCGTTCTGTCATCGCTCGTCGATCCGCACATTAAATAAATAAAATGCGGAGTCTTCGAATCACCTCAGTGGCCCCGACTCCGGCCACGGGTTCATTCGGCCTCAATGGAACGGCGCGACGGCGCCATGCTTCTTCGCCTGTTCTTCTTTGTTTCTGCGCAGTGTCGTTGCACCGCACAACCTTTGTTCGTGCTGCGACAAACACATCATCAAAGGGGGAGGAGGGTCGGCCGTGTTCGTGCAGTCCGACCTCCTTCTGTTAATCCGATATCAAGAGGCTTAAGAAATAAAGATGTTTGGATGGTATAGAATATTCATGAACCAAAAATCAAACCCCTACTTCAATGAAGTCGTCGAACGAGGTTTGTCGCGGGAAGGGACATCGCTGAAGACGGCGCCGCGAAAGAAGGCGTCGCGGAAGGAGGATCGTCGGCGTCGCGGTACATGGCGTTGTAGAGAAGAGGACCGTTGGCATCGCGGTACATGGAGTCGCGTCATCGATCTCCAAGGAATCAGCGTTATTCATCGTCCTTCGTCGAAGGTCGGCGTTATTCGTCGGTGACGGTGTGTTCTTGGCGTTCTTCAAGGAGGAAGAAGATATTCCTCAAGAGCGCAAGAGTCCTCCCTCCCTTTCGCACAACGAAACAACCCCTAATAAAATAAGTCTTGTCTTATTTTATTAACACACACGCAAGCCATTAATTTGAAAATCAAACAGATCTCATTCAATTAATTGAATTAATTGAGGAGCGTTTAATATTCAAATTAATTTTGAGGGTTGACTTGCCATTAATTCAAGGTGCAGGTGAGTTACAAATTAAAAGCACGCGAGGGAGGTTAAAAAGGGATTAAAAGGGCGTGGGGCTCGTGTGGGCCCCACCCCACTAACATCCTACCTAGGAGTTAGGATATCAGTGGGTCCCACTCAAACCACCATGCCTAGGTTATCATTACATAGAATAAAAATAAAATTGTAGCACAATATTTTATTTTTATTCTTTAGTTATCCCAATTAATTATTAACCTCACCTGAGAAAACGCAACTCTGGAAAAGGTGTTCTTAAGCAATTACGGGCACTGCGATTCCATCGGTGCCCTCAGAATTCGATTCCGAGCACCGGTTCAAAATTTAGGAAAACCCGCTTGTTCATTCACTAAATATACCCAAGATAAACTTTGAAAATTTATTCCGGGCACACCGGGCCTCAGAATCAGGTGTCGTCAGAAACTGCGCCCTTGTAAAATCCCAATGAAAATTATGAAAAAAAAATTCCCTTGAATTTTACGGGTCTTTACACTGGGAGCCTTCCTCACACAAAAGAATGACGCCGGCAGCGAAAACAGTGTCTATTACCTCAGTCGAACCATGATTGATGATGAGAATCGATACTCAAATATCGAGAAGAACCATTTGGACTTGGTCTTCACAGTTCAAAAGCTGCGACATTATCTGTAGCATCATGAAGTCTATTTTATCTAGTGGAGTAACCCGCTCAAGTACATCCTCAGTCGTCGGATGCTGAACGGATGCCTATCCTGATGGGCGGTCATCCCGCAACAGTTCGACATCCGGTTTGTGCCTCAGAGAGCCATCAATGGCCAGACATTAGCAGACTTTATAGTAGAACACCCTTTGACAGGGACCACTGCACCGGACGCTGAGCTACCTGATGAAGACATCTTCTCGGTTCAAGAGGAGCTCCCAGCATGGGAAATGTACTTCGACGACGCATCCCGAAGCCCAACCGGGAAGAGGATGGAGGATCCCAGATTCAACAAAGTGGGTTTGGGGATAATACTCATGTCCCCAGAAAAGGAAGTATTTCCATATTCCTTCCTCCTATCAGAGGGATGTACAAACAATGAAGAGGAATATCAATCCCACATTGTAGGACTAGATCTCACACTCCAAGCACAAGTACAACACCTTAAGATAAAAGGTGACTTGGATTTGGTCATCAAGAAAGTCAACAGTGATTATACTATTAAAAAGGAGGAGATGATCCCCCTGTTTGACCATGTATGAGGGTTAATGGCTGAGTTCTCCACAGAACCAACATTGACCTATATTCCCCAGTCTCAGAATGCTCAGGATGATGCATTGGCCAACGTGGCCACAACCCTAGCCGACCCAGACTAGGATGAAACGATTATCATTATTTCTCACTGTCGAATGGTATTTCTATTTGTTTAGAACAAGACGGAAGAAATCCACTAAGTTAGTCCTATCCCCGAGCCATATGCTCCTGCCACCGACTGGATGACCCCCATTGCAAACTACCTTCAACAGGGAGAACTTCCATCAGACAGGGCTGAATGAGAGAAAATACGGAGAAGGGAAATCAACTTTGTCCTATATGGTGGTGTGGGTCAACAAGAGGTCCTCTAAAAACAAGGCCTCGACGGAGTTCTCCTCAGATGCATTGATGGAGAAGAAACTGCCGCCGTAATGAATGAATTACATGCAGGAGCATGTGGAGCACATCAACCAGGGACCAAGCTTTCCCATCAGGTTCGAAGGCTTGGGTAGTACTGGCCTATAGTGGCACGAGACTGCGAGCATTTTACCAAAAAATTCCACTCATGCCAAATTCTCACCAACTTCATACACCAACCCCTGGAGTTACTTCATCAAGACAGGTACTCCTGGCCATTTTCCGTATGGGGGATGGACGTTGTGGGACCATATCCTCCCGCCCCAGCTAAACAGCTAAAGTATATCCTCAAAGAAACTGACTTCTTTTCCAAATGGACAGAAGACATGCCCCTCAAGGAAGTCGGGGCGAGAAATATTTTCAGCTTTGTGAAGACCAATATCATCACCATATTTGGTGTCCCTCATACCATACTGACGGACAACGACACCAACTTCTGCTCTGCCGAAGTGGATAAACTATACTGCGAATATGGTATCAAGGCTAACCACTCATCCCACTACCATTCAGCGGCCAATGGAAAGATAGAGGATTTCAACAAGACCATGTACGATATTCTCCAGAAAATGGTTGAAAAAGACAAGAAGTCATGGCCGGATAAACTCCTCCATGCGTTGTGGGCTTATTGAACCACAATACTCACCGCTACGCAGGCCACTCCGTACTCATTGGTATATGGAATAGAAGCGGTCCTGCCCATTGAGCTCCAACTACTGTCACTCCGCATTTCCATTTGTGATCAGTTATCCAACGACGAGCAATCAGAAAAGAGGCTAGGAGAATTAGAACTGCTAGATGAGAAGAGGTTCAACACCTTGCACCATCTGGAAGTATACCAGAACCAGATCGCACAAGCCTTGAATAAAAAGGTTTGTCTTCGGTCTTTCTTGGAAGCAGAATTGGTGTGGGTCCCCAGGACCCCAATGATACCCGGAAAGAAGCCTCCTAAGTTGGAGCCCAAGTGGGAGGGACCATATGTTGAACACAAGGTCTACTCCAACGGAGCATATTCCCTGATCTCCACGGACAGACAATTCACCACAGCTTCTACCAATGCGAGATTCTTGAAGAAGTATTTCGCATAGAGACCCAGAGTATTTCGTCCTTACCGCACGATGATAAAATGCATAGACAGGAAAAAAATGAGGTGCACTCTGTGTTCGAGCTTCATGACGTTAAAATGCCAATCACCCAACGGTCCAGACTCAATGACCTTAAACTAAGAGTATTGCATCTAAGCTGCATGACGTTAAACTGCCAAGCACCCAAAGGTCCAAACTCTATGCCCCTAAACTAAGAGCATTTCTTCCTCACTGCATAACATTAAACTGCACTAATTTCAGAGAACTACGTACGTCTTGATTCCTTCCCTCGCAGGATACGTAGCAACGCTGGGGTTCCCTATCCTAGCCCATCCACTCTCGAACAAAAGTAAAAAATGCCCCCTTTCCCCCGTGTACAGACTAGACTTGCACGGGGTGTATCACTTTTGCAGAGAACTACGTGCGGCTTGATTCCTGCCCTCACAGGATACGTAGCGATGTCGGGATCCTCTATCCTATTCCAGCCACTCCCAAATGAAAATAATGATTTAAAAGTGCCCTTTCCCCCGTGTATGGGCCAGACCTTCACAGGGTGTATACTTCGTCCTCACCGCATGACGTTAAACTGCATGGATTTCAGAGAACTACGTGTGGCTTGATTTCCTTCCCTTGCAGGATACGTAGCGACGCTAGGATTCCCTATCCTGGCCCAGCCATTTCTAAAAAAAATGCCCCTTTCCCCCGTGTACGGACTAGACCTTCATGGGGTGTATCATCTTTCAAAGAACTACGTGCAGCTTGATTCCTACCCTCGTAGGATACATAGTGACGCCAGGGTTGCCCGTCCTGGACCATCCCCCTGAATAAATGATAAAAATTCCCTTTCCCCCCGTGTACAGACCAGACTAACATGGGGTGTACTCCTCATCCTTACAGCACAATGTAAAACTGCACGGATAACTAGATTTTTAAAAAAAATTCTCCCTCTTCCCTGTGTATAGACCAGACCTATACAGGGTGCATACTTTGTCCTCACCGCATGACGTTAAACTGCACGGACTTCATCCCTACCACATGACGTTAAACTTCACGGACTTCGTCCTCACCGCATGATGTTAAACTACACGGACTTCATCCTCACCGCATGACGTTAAACTGCACGGACATCGTCGCGACCCACCCAAGAAGCATGGAGAAATGAGATGGAGATACTTCTTGCACATTTGGATGCATCCTCTCCATATATTAGACTCCACGACCCGGATAATTATGGATCTTCATAATCATACATGGCCATCGAAAGTGGAAAGTCATCGACTCGTGGACACCTTTGCATGAATATTCATACCATGCCCTCAACAGCTCTGCATATTGATATCCCCTGGCCCATCTCCCAAAGGCAAGATTTCCTCAGGCGACACTCTTCCTAGCTCCGTACGCCTACCGGCCACAGAGCCCCCGTATCACATCTCCTGATACAAAAATTTATGGAGCAGTGGTTTACAAGTTCATTCCCCTTTCACATCCAAATGTTGCCAGAGTACCCCTATCTGGCTAGCCTATGTGTCTTCCAGTGGTTCACGTAGCGACCCACATCAGCGAACATCAAGCTAAGACTAGGCTACTTTGACTCAATGGACAATTACAGTGAAGATGATTCCTGTATGTTTGGAAACCATTATCCCCATGTTCCGAACTCTGCACTGTGAGAAATCTCGGATTTTCATAATCATTCATGGCCACAGGAAGTGGAAAGTTATCGACCCCTGAACACCTTTGTACGACTATGCATACGATTCCCTCAACGTCTCTACATAATGATAGCCCATGGCTTTTCCATCAAAGGAAATATTTCCTTGAGAGGTACTCTTCCTAGCTCCGTACGCTTACTGGACTCAGAGCCCCCACACCACACCTCCTGATCTGGGAAAATTCAAAGTTACAGTTTACAACCTTCACCCCCAACCTTGTTCCAAGCATATCAGAACATGTTGACCCAGTTATCCTTCGAGTGACTGCAGAAATAGTCACCCAATGGTTCGAGATTTATGACCGATAAACTAGGAGTACTTTTTCCTTACCGCACGACGATAAAACTGCATGGAGTAAAGGAACACCCCCGCGAGCAAGATAAATCAGCGCATGGGGATCTTTGAGCTTTAACAGTAACCAGGGATGAATATCCCCGACATGCCCAGATATTTCCTTACCAGATGATAGAATTCGTGGTCCGGACAATCGCGGATCCTCATAACCACTCACGACCATTAGGAGTGGAAAGTTATCGACCCGTGGATACATTTCCTTGACTATGCATACCATGCCCTTAGCGGCTTTTCATATTGATATCCCCTATCCTATCTACGAAAGGAAATATTTCTTTGGGCGACACTCTTCCTAGCTCCGTACGATTACCGGCCTCAGAGCCCCATATCATCTCTCCGGATCCAAGAATCCCCAGAACCATGATTTACACCATCAACCCCTCTCCACGTCTTGGACCTTCCAGGATACTCGGACCCAGTTTCATTCTAATCAAGAGAGGCCTTTTTAACAATTTCCTTGCCGCATGACGTCAAACGACATGGAGAACATCTTTTCCATGTGGCGTAAGGTTGTAGAGGCCAAGCATCAAACATCCAGGGGAATGCCTCCAACAAAAATCATTTTCACTGGTTTAATAATTTTCCTAGTCCTTACCACATGACGTTAAACTGCACGATCAATCATCCTTACCGCATGACGTTAAACTGCATGGTCAATCATCCTTGCTGCATGATGTTAAACTACACAGCATGGGCAAAGGAAATAAAAATTCCCCCATCCTTGCCACATGACGTTAAACTTCACGGTCGAACCCATCACAGTTTCAGTAAGAAACAAAGGCTTTTCTCTATCCTTCAGTGCACGGGTCAGACCTGCACAAGCCACCATCTCACACTCGCGTGAGAAGGGATTACTTCACCCATTATCAGGAAGTTTGGTCTAGATGTTTCTCTCATATCAAGGAACCCTATAGCATCCCATCTTTCTATAACATAACTTTTCATTCCATTACACGGAACTGAGGATCTTTAAGGTTTAGTGTCTTGGAAACAAGGAACATAAAAAATGAAACAAAAAAAACATTCTTCTTAAACACTTGAAAGGATTCTCCTCATGTTCACCCTAGGCTCATTACTGCATCTCATAACCTGGGGACATACATCAAAAGGAAGGGTGAGCAGAAGGCCCAGCAAGGGAAACAATTGAAACATTTTACATATGAACTTGAGATACATCAATAAAGTCATGAAAAGAACTTTAATGCATGAAAATGAAATCATGAGGCATATCATAATAAAAATAAAACTTTTTCATAACTTGAAGATGTGGCTGCAACATTTAATATTGACAATCGTTTCGTTTCACCAAGGTCCATCCCCAAGGTGTCGTTAAAAATTACCAAGGTTATTCACCAAGGCATCGTTAAAATTGTAATCTCTAGTGGTTACATCATTACCCAATGCATTGGAGCGCTATCAGGGCGCACCCTTAAATTTGCCTTTATTATCATGTGATCCACATATATAATCATCAAACATTTCATAAATAACCCATATATCATAAAATAAATGGGTTTCATTTCATAATCACAACGTTTTAAAAACTGCTTTAAAGACATGATCTTTACGTCACTTTAAAACCCACAGAAAAGGAAGGTGGGTCTCATGTATGTAAATCCAGGAATTTAAAATAGAACATTTTGGTATATATGTGAATAACCCTTTAGAATAAAGAGCTTTGAGTATTCACTTAATAATATAAAAGAACTTTAGAAAAAGAGATAGACATTTTGAGATGGAAATTCTGCAGCATAACAGCTATGTTACGAGGTTTTAGAAGACATTAATAAGAGAGGGAAAATGAGTCAAACATTCATAAATGACCCATAAAACAGTAGATGGACAGAATAAGAAGGATACATGATCATGGTAATGAAATTTCAAGGACATACCATTTGAAATGAAAAACATGGAAGGAAGACAAAAATTAGATTTCTCTTATGAAAGTTCGACAGCCTAACAGCGTTACTTAAACTTCAACAAAAATGATTTGAAAAGATCAAATAGGGTCTATCATCATGTGAACATAAGAGTTAAGTATGATAGATATAGAGATAATTCCCCAACATAACAAAAAGGAACTTGAAAGAATTGACATGAAAGTAGGTCTTCAAAACGAGAAGGGTGAAGAACCACTTAAAAATTCGGCAGCCTAACGGCGCCACTTAAAACTTCAAAATACTGAATTTAAGAGATCAAATGGGGTCTCTCATAATTTGAAAATAAGAGTCCAGTATGATAGATATAGAGATCATACCCCAACATAACAAAAAGGAACTTGAAATAATTGACATGAAAGTAGAACTTCAAAACGAGAAGGGTGAGAACCACTTAAAAATTCGGCAGCCTAACAGCGCCACTTAAAACATCAAAATACTGAATTGAAGAGATCAAATGGGGTCTCTCATCATATGAACATAAGAGTCCAGTATGATAGATATAGAGATCATACCCCAACATAATAGAAATTAACTTGAAAGACTTGACATGAAAGTAGAACTTTGAAAAAGAGAAGGGTGAAAGAATCCCTTAAAAAATTCGGCAGCCTAACGGCGCCACTTAAAACTTCAAAAAAATTGAATTGAAGAGATAAAATGGGGTCTCTCATCATATGATCATAAAATATCAGTATGATAAATTTAGAGATCATGCCCCAACATAATACAAAGAAACATGAAAGACTTGAATGAAAATAGAACTTGAAAACGAGGAAGGTGAAAGAATCCCTTAAAAATTCGGCAGCCTAACGGCGCCACTTAAACATTCTTAAAACGAATTGATGAGAGAAAGGGGGGTCTCTCATAATATGAACATGAAATGGGCAGTAGGATTAATGTAAAAGAACATCCTCCAACATAAGAACATGGAGTATAAAAGAAATGACATAAAAGAGATTACTTGAAAAGAAAGAGAGAGGTCGGATCCCTTACCTTAAAATGTAACTCTTAAACCTCAAAGGTTGGGACCTTGAGGGCTTGGGGGAACCTTGGGAGGACTCCTTGGGAGGTAATAAGACCATAAATTCGTTGGGAATGAGTGGGGAGTCGAATGGATGAGAGGAGGGCTTGGTATTTATAGGGAAAGTGAGGGGACAAGGCATTAATGGCCAAGGGACACCTCACATGTGCTTTTCTCAAACCCATGTGCTCTCCCTTGTCATTTATCATGGAGTTAGGCCACATGGGGCCCCCAAAACAATAATTCATCACCCTTGGCCGGCCAACCCTCAAAAGATCTCATGACATCATCATGACACCGTTATGATGTCATTAAACATACCGAAACCCTAAAACTGTATTTTTACTATTCACTGAAAATTCAACTTTCTCAGAAAAATCCCAAAATTTCACATTAACCAAATATCAATGCTCTGATTTCAAAAATGAAATCCATTTTATAAAAATAATTTTCTAAATATTTTTAATTTAATTTTTAAATAAAAACACTATTCATCGAAAATTCATTTTTTTTCAGAAAAAACCCCAAAAATTACCATAACATAATATCAATGCTCTGAGTTCAAAAATAAAGTCATTTTTATAAAAATAATTTTCTAATTATTTTTAATTAAATTTTTAATTAAAAAACACTATTCACCCGAAAAAACTAATACTTGAATAATAATTAATGAAACCGTTATTTAACTATTTTATTGAATCACGTTACTTAATCAAGGTGCCTAGATTATTTTAAAACTTTCTTTAAGTGAGATTACTAATCCATTTGGTCATATTACTAATCCTAATCATAAAATCACTATTCATAATTAACTATTCATCAAAAATCAAGTTGATCTTATTAGACTCTAAATTTAGTACTGAACATAATTGCAGAAGACCAATTTTTGAAAATCATTACACATTTTCAATTATTTAGGGTTTACATAAACATATTTAAAATATCCTTTTTCTAAAATTCATCAAAAATATGCATACTAGATTTATCCGGTCATTTCAAAATTCATAAACTTTATTATAAGAAGAAATCCCAATTTTTATTTAAAACAAGGATTACACAAGGTAGTTACGGTCTCGTTAAATAACCCCTTATAATACCAGCATAGGACCTAAGAGTAAGGTGTGCTAGGGTGATAAAAGCTTGGGGCGGCTCAGTCAACATTGCCCGAGTAGTAATTTCTATCAGTTTGAACTTCTCACGAAGGCGATTTCGTTCCAACTTCACATGATGAAGTTCGGCTTGGATTTGATCCAGAGCAAAGCCCAGTGGTGCTACCTCCTTCCCAAGCTCTGTTAGATGGGCTTCGATCGGTCCAAGACTACTAGGTGAGGCCATCGAATCTTCTTTCTATAATAATTAACCAAGATTACTTATATTTAGAGACAATAATCAAAACATTTTGTTCACAGTGGTCATGTTGACCGATGGTTATATAATAGTCAAAACCCACTGATCTCATTTTAATTATAATCATGTTTATCAAATAAAACATTTTTGTTGAGTATAACAATAACACATAAAATTAGGAAACAAAATTTATTTAAAAATTTCGGGTCGTTACAAACCCTCTCATAATAAACCATACTCTATACTCAGAAAAAAACCGAACTCTCATAATCCACCCCTGGTGGTCCCAAATCTCATCTTCCCTAAAGTTTCTTGGCTATCGGGGGAATATAATCATTGAATTAAGGACACCTTTGTATTACTATGCATACCATGACCTCAGCGGCTCTGCATATTGATAGCCCCTGGCCCGTCTACCAAAGGCAATATTTCCTTAGGCAATGCTTCTCTCCGTATGCCTCTTTTCCTCTGAGTCCCCATGTCTTTCCCGGGATTCGGAAACCCTCTGAGCTACAGTTTACCAACCTCTTTCACAATCCAACATGAATAAGGTGGAATGCCTTTGACAAGATTATTGAGAACCAGGAGAAGTTGTTTCATTTTAAATGATGTCCCAGCTGCATGACTTTAAACTGCTCCAAGCCTCAACCATCCCTTACGCTAACTAAATGCGTAGGGAAGTGGTCTCCGGACCATTCTTCTGATTATTAAGGATGTTCCCAAAACCATTTTAGATGTCACATTCCCCTTATGAGCCACCCCTAGTGGTTTTCATAATCTTCCAAGCCACCCATCGTGGTTTCCATGAGCCAGAATTCCATGAAGTCCCATGACCATCAGAAATGGATAGTCATTGACTTAAGGACACCTTTGTACGACTATGCATACCATGCCCTCAGCAGCTATGCATATTGATATCCCCTGGACCGTCTACCAAAGGCAAGTCTTCCTTAGGCTATAATCTTCCTACCTTTGTACTCCAATGAGGCTACCATGCCTTGATCCATGCCCTGCATTCCATTCAAATTTTAATATGTTTTCCCCCCACGTGCATCTAAAGAGTATTGAGGCATATTTTAATCGGTTGAACCCCATTGGGGCCCTTTCTCCACCATATTTGGTCAAAGCTGTTAGACCTAAAACATCAGTAATGATAGTCTTGACGGCGGGACTTTAAACCGCCCAAGAAAGGAGGCCCAAAGCCTGTTAGGCCGAAAACCCGAAAAGGGAGACCTAAGAAAAAGTCGGGCCATACCCGCTGTGTCTACACCAGATGGGCCCAGGCAAAATCAGGGCATTAAAAAGAAAAGACAAAAGGTTTGTGGGGTTTCTCTACAAACCCCATCAATAGTCAAACTATGCTCGCTGGATCCCATGGTCCAGGAAACAGTTAGAGCTCGTTTTATTTTTATCAATAGTCCTGAACTCTGATTATTCTTTGTTCAGGGAATTAACATATGCAGCAATCATGCCAGATAATTTCTATCACATGAGAAGATGACAAGAGCACTCAGGAAAGACATTTCTGCATTCCATAAAAAAATTTGTCGGAAGGGAACCCACAACCCGGAGCCTCTTCTGGCATGAAAGGTTATTACATGAGGTTTTTGGAGGATTCAAAAAGTTGTAACAGGTGCTGATGAAAATCCTCAATTTTTTGAGAGAGATTCTGCAGTAAGGCTGTTTTGGCTTCTGCACCAGCCCGCAACTCTTCCGCCTCCTGGGCCGCCTTTGTACTCGCCCTCATTTCCTCCTCCATCCGCCGCTCCCCTTCTTTAATCATGGCAGCAACGTTGGACTCTTCCTACTGCAGCTACTGTATCTCACTCCTCAGCACCCCCAGGTGAGAACACTGCTCAATAAATTCTCCCTGAAGCCTTGCGATGACCCCGACATGATCATGAGCCTCTGTTAAGCAAAGTTGTTGGGTTGCGGAAAGGTAGGCTTCCGATTGGGCAGCAAAAAGGCGAGATTTGAAATCACCCAGCCTCTCCCGGTCAGCAAATACCTACTTGACTATGTCATAAACCCCATGATAGTCAAAGCCGTCAAATCTTAGCAGCATAAACAGATTGCGCAGCTTCGGTAATATTTCCGACATCTCGGCTAGGGGCGTCTGAGAAATCAATCTCCAAATGTTCTCCCAAACACTTTTGCGAGCAGGACGAAGACTGGAAAGGACTTGTTGATCGGGCTCGGAATCACTTCCCGAGGAGGACACATACTTGGCGATGAACGTCACCAAGGATTGACCCGATACAGCTTCACCTGCAAACTCTGGCACTTCCAAAACTTCGCCCCCGACAGTTGTGGTCATAGGTGCGGTTGGGTCTGACGACACAATCTCTAGCGCCAATGGTCGTGGTCCTGAAACCCGAGATTCAATAAGATAGATAAGTACCCCTAATTAGTAATGGGAAGGAGAAGGAATTAGTGTCAAGAGATCAAGAAACTTACTCCTAATGGTCAAGGCATCAGCATCCTCATGCTCTGTACTGCTGCGACAACCACTCGAGAAAGATGCCACATCCTCAAAAGGAAAGGGAGTCTAGGGATCCTCTAGAGGGGTCTAGGGCTTAAATCCATGTCTGAGGCCGGCAGCTTCCAAGGCCGTCCCCAAGCGGTTGCCTACGGAGACCAAGCTCGGTGAAATCACTCCCCCGGTAAACAAGACAATGGCCCGCTCCAGGTTTCCAACAACTAGACTAATGGAAGGCTATTCCTCCATTACCAAAAGATCCATTGGGTCTGAATTGGCATGCCCTGTTGGATCTGGAGGCCCCTAATCAATCATAGGCACCCCATTTTCCTCCATGAGAGAAATGGATGTTTGATCAACAGGAGGATTGAATACCAGCAGTTCTTCCTCTAATGCATCTCTAACTAATGAAGGTGGGAGTAAATCATCCATATCACTAGCCCTTCCAGCAGAATCCTCCATTTCGTCGCGCCTGGGTGTGGCTACAAGAGATTCCATAGATGGCAAGGAGGCGGAAGGTATGACTGCTTGGGTAGCCGTAGCCAGATCCCCAAGTGGCTCTTCTCTATATGTCAAAACAGCTAATGATTGGTAGAGTCAGAATATGAAAGTTGGCAATTAAGAAAACGGGAAGTCATGATTACCCGACACCCCCTGTCTGAGCCGTTCCGATAAATGGAACGCCTGTTTCCGTCTCTGGATCTTCCTAGGGGACAGTTTTCCCAGAATTCTAGGAGGAGATGGATGAGGGAAGACCCTAGCTTGGTCTGCAATGGTCGCTTCCATAAGCTCAGCTGCGCCAGGGGACCCCTCCTCGATGACCCCTGTGGGAGAAAGCGCATGCTCACCCACTACGGTACCACGGGGAGTATACTCCGGAGAGAGAATTACCCTCTGAGATTCTTCAGCACCCTGCACAAAGGGGAGGAACCTTAGAACCTATACAATAAAGGGGGAAGAAAGCCAGTATGGGAGGTAGAGCAACTTCTTCTTCAAGGTCGGACAATTCGGGATGTCTAATCACCATGGACACCCAGGTGGTCCCATAGAGCCAATTTCAGAGTGAGCGCACGTATTCATCTATCTCCTTCAATGATGCGACTATGTAACTAAAATCCTCTTCCCACTATAGGTGGGGCAAAGAAAAGATAACCCTAATACCTGGAAGATTGAGAGGGCTCGTTTGGAGTAATGCCCAAACCTCTTCATCGGATCCCCTGGCCCTCAGGTCCTCCCAAATGCTCCATGCGCTTGGGAATGCGGCTTTAATGGGAACAAGTATCTTGGAAGGATCAACCTGAGAGGGTTGGGAAGCGGCAGGGGCTGGTAGGGGTGCCGGCGGCCGTGTTTGTGTTCCGAATCTCGCCCCCGCCTTAGATCTCTCTGGGACTACCGGTGGACAAGACCTCACTGGTAGGGACGAGAATTCCCTAGCTTCATCCATGACAGGGAGATCATCAAGATCATCGCCCTCTGAAGAGGGGTCACTTGCTTCCTCTTCCTCATCAGTCACCAGATGCAGCATGGCCTGAACTCGGTGGGTTAATACCGTGTGGCCCTGGTGCACGTAAATATAGGCTTTGAGATCCTGGAGATATCGATTAACCCGCTATGGGTCCACATAATAGAGGATGTTAATGGGAGAAGATATGTAGCCCAGCCCGTCATAAGATACTTCTGATTCCTGAAGATACTGTCACAGAGAATGGGGGTACTGTCTACAAAAGGACGATCAACCTTTGAATTCAGACCATTGACCTGAGGCCATCGTAAAGGCAGCATCTACAAAAATAACCACCCCCCTTCGGCAACCTCAAGGGCATTAGAGGATATACCTATGTCTGTTAAGATCTTCCCCGGAAGCATGGGACCAGCAGGGTGGCAAAGGATTCTTCCCGGCCTAGTTGAAGCATCATCCCCCTTTCGCTTCCTCTTGCCCTTTGATGGCTTAGGACTTGAAATGGTAGGAACCAACATCCCTAGCTGGCCATTTGGGTATGATTGTACCCAGGAGTCAGCATAATTCTTGGATAAGAAGGGTGTGGAGTCTGCAAGCATGGGAGTCATAACCTCGCAACCAGTATCCTCCCAGGTAAACATTAACCACAGTTGCCTGGACACCATTAAATGAAGATTCTCGCGGGCACCATTAAGTGCGGGAGGACACAGTTCCTGGACGCAACCAAATTGATGCCCGAATTGGCAAGGCGTGTACCCCTCACAGATCAGTTCCCCACCAATACGAGCTACCAGAATGCCCTCTCGGAGGGAGAAGAGGTAGCCCTGCTTGCTAAACTCCTCTGTTATGATATTTGTGATGGATCCAGTTGGGGAAGAAAGTGGACGGAAATTGAAATGATCATAATACGAGATTCGACTCGATATCAGATGCCTATTCTGGACTGTCTGTTGATTATCCTTCTCATGAGATGCCCACTCTTCGGGCATAACCCCGCTGGTCAGTTGCAATTATGGATGGAATGTGGTGCCCGAAATTTGAAGTGGGTTGAGGAAGGTGTAGCAGTTCTTTATATAAATGCCTATCCATCCCCAGAGAATCTGAAAAGGGCCAGCCACTCGGTTCAGCCGGCCCCCATCGGTAATATTAACAAGCAACCAATAAATCCTGGCCAGCACTGGGACAACTAGGTTGATAACATTGTCGGTAGTCAAGTGTGCCGCCATGAAAAAGGTAGAGACTCGTACACCGCTAGACTCGCGTACAAGAAATAGACAGCTGCTCAAAAACATGGCCAGAAATGCCACTAGATAGAGCAGCCGATCGATGTCCGGGACAAGCTCCCAGCCCCATTCGTTGAATTGGCCTTGATCCAGGTTAATCCAATAGCTGCCCTTCTTCTTTCAGGACTCCATTGTTGGGTAGGTCGTGGGACTATGTGGAAGAGTTACAGACCGGATCTCTTTGGAAAAACCCTTGATCCAGTCGCGATATGGAATAATCTGTCATGGAGACGTATCCTTTGGATGCTCCTCATGACCAGGGACATGATTTTTCAGAGATGTAGCCTTCGAATGTTCCTGGTCCAGATCAATGAGCTGCTTCACCAAGGGAGGGGTTCTCCATTCGTCATTCCACACAGAAGGGTGAGGCAGGAATTCGCCATACATAGCTCCAACAATGGGGACCCCTGAAATCTGAAAGACGTCCCAGAGACTGATTCCCACCTCCCCGTGGACCAGATGGAAGGTGTTGGTGTCCGAGATCCAACGGCTCATAAGCTGCTTATCAAGGGATTGAGGCCAGTAGGTATAGGTTTGGGACACCCAGGAAGCTTCATACAGGCATACGGCTCGCAACTCTGCCTCAAACTCCGCATAGCTCTGGCGAACCCATAAGGGCCACCCCCATTCCAAGGTCTTAAATGCTCCTCTGGGATAGAGGTCCCGATTCACTGAACAGCCTTACTGGTCGCTTACCATGGCATTACAGGCAATGCTCTGGTAGTAGTGGATTGTTCCTTCCTGTTGACGTTTTTCTCCTGTCAGAGATACTAGAAGGTGGTTTAACACAGATCCGACAGCTGTGTCCCTTGGTGCTGGCCGCCCATTGACAGGTATCATGAACCGAGGGATAATGGCGGTGAATATCCATGCTTTAGGATTCTTGTCACGGGATGGTACCAGAATCAGGGTATCAGACAGCAAACCGAACCCGTAGGCAAAAACGATGTTTGAAAAAGGGTACTCTTGCTGTGACTTGGAGAGCCGGCCGGCAAGAAAGGAAGATGATGGGGAGTGGCAGATTCCATCTTGAACAGAGCCGACCATGTCCATCAGGCATTGATCTAAAATTGAGAGAGGCTCGACAGTAGGCCTAGGCACAGGGCGGGGGGGGGGGGGACCATATTTTCTCCCTACATTATGAAGACTAGGCAAATGGTTAGTCTCGAATAATAAAATCTGGACAAAAACGCCATCTGCATGGAAAAGGCATCAAGAAGCCTTCAATAAGGCCTCCTAGGATGGTTCACGATGACTGCATCCCGCGGACTAGCCCTTTGCGAAAGTAGTTCACGACACTCTGGCCCACAGAGCATTATCCAGAAAACCACGAACCAAGTTGGTCCACGTAATTTCAATCCCAAATTTAAGTGGTTAAGTTCGGAAGACTTATAAATTTTTAAGGATTTCAGTTTGCGGACTATCTACATCACAGAGCGAGTTCCTCCGCATCCCTTCGTGACTTACTTTTTAATTAATTAAGAGTAATGGTTCGCGGTTGGGAAATTGGTTTGTGAGTGAAGGTGACCGTGAAGAAGGAATGGTTCATGGAGGTCACAGTCGGTTCGCGAATGAGGAACTTCACGAAGGAATGAGCACGCAGAGGCGAGGGAGCTCTGGTTTCGCGGAGAATCTGGTAAAAGAAAAATGAAGCCCCCCCGTATTTATAGGCATGGTCCCCTACCGGGTCCACCTCTCTACTGCAAACCATCTCAGTTTCAGGACCACTCTACATCGGAATGGCCTCCTCTTCGTTCCGATCGGACCCCATTCTAATGGGGGGCATTTGTAGGGTCCTGAAAAACCTGCAAAGGAGATTCTACCCAAATACCCCAAAAGAATTGGGGAGAAGAATGGAAAACATTAAAAGAAGGGACACAAGCAGAACCGGTCCGCGGACCTGTCCCATGAAAACGCGACGCGACCAGGCTCCGCAAAGCACCCCCTCTGCGAAGAACCCCCTCCGCGAACCGCTGTCGTTCACAAAATGGAGGCGGAGATCCTCCGCAGACGTGAGGCATGATGGGATCCAATCCGGTTCACCATCATGAACCGCCCCAACCGCAAACTGCGTCGACCGGTTCAAGCCGCATCCGCTGTCGTTCGCGGAATGGAGGCAGAACCCTCCGCGGCCGTGAAACACTCCCTGAGTTTGGTTGGCAAGGGGGGAGAAGCGCTCAGTAGCCACCGCGAATCGCGGATTGACCAAGTCAGCTGTAAACTGGGTTTTCGGTCATGGGCCTCCGAAAAAGGTGCCGTGTGGCCGCAGATACATCTCTTTCCCCACTCTATAAAAGGAGACTAAGGGGGAAGGGAAAAGAGGATTGGGAATTCAGATTCAGATGATTCGAAGGTGGAGGAAGAGAAGACCGATCAGATTCGGGAGAAAGGATTTCGAAGGAAGGCTAAGGATTTCGCAAACAGTGAAGTTCCAGTTTGCGAACCAGAGCAGGTATAAACCTGGGAACGAACTAATAAAGAACTAAAAACACATAATAATTTGGTGAACTGCGAACCTAAAATAAAAAACAAAAGGAAACCACGAACCATACCCCCTTCGCGGATGCAATCCCCGCATAGTAGGGAGCTTATGCCTCTTTTATGATCCACCGCACCGCGTAGCACCTTCCTATGCGGGTGAAGCCTCGACCGACGAACCCCCGATCGGCGCTGCCCTTGGCCACCGCTGCTCACATGGACCCCTCCGCATACCCCCTGGTACGCGGGCCAAATTCGAAGCCACGAACCACCCTAGTTCGCGGGATGGCCCTCAGTCCGTGGACCACCTTGGTTCGCAGACAGCTTCTTCAGCCACATAACACCTTCTTATGTGAAGGGCACCACCACTCCTTCATACGTGTAGACCATCAGAGCCTTCAGATTTCCCATTCCCCAGTCCACATAAAATCATTCCAATCCGGCCCGATCCTCCGTGACTCCCTCATTGGCCTATTCATCGGCCCTGAGCCGAGGCCTCTACTAGAGCCACTGGATCCGCGTGGTGTAACCCTCAGGTGCATAAGCATGACATTATGAGTTCACATACCCATGGTAAGTAGAGGAAAAGGGGTTTCCCTGACCCTTGAGCAGACTCCCGAAGCATTCCTGGGTTCACATTCCCACGGTAATGTGGAGACTGAGCTTGGGAGTCCACTTTCTACCCCTCCACTTGTTTAGGGATCCTCAGGGGTAGTAAAATACCCATCAGAAAGAAGACCTCATGCACTTCAAGAGAGGAGATGGGCACATGAGCACCCCCATTCCCTCTCCTACTGCGCTTTGTTGCATGGGCCTCCTCAGAGTGTAAGCCCCAGTCCATACTCATTATGGGCCTCCTCAGAGTGTAAATCCCAATCCATAACTTTGGGCATCCTCAGAGTGTAATCCCCAATCTATCATTCTGGGCCACTCCATGCGTAAGCCCCACTCCACTTCTCACGGACGCACCTTTCACGACATGATCGTCTGGTCCTTGCTGTCTCTTGATTCTCACACCGAGCATGACTCACATGGGCTTAGTGTAAGCATTGACCATGACATCCTCTTATGGTCCTTCTCAGAGTGTAAGCCCCAATGCATCACTATGGGACTACTCATAGTGTAAGCCCCAATCCATCACTCTGGGCTGCCTCAGAGCATAATCCCCAAGCTTATGCGAACTACGAGGACTTTGATCCCTGCTTCCTAAGTAGGGTACGTAGGAAGCCTCCAAGAGGTTCAAGCCTGATCACCATTGGACCCCCGGGTCCACATTCACATCGATTTTCCGACGCTCATATGTGAACTATGAGGACTTTGATCCCTACCTCCTAGGCAGGGTACGTAGGAAGCCTCCAAGAGGTTTAATCCCACCACCCGATTATTCCGACAGCTTTCACGTCGGTTCGCTTTCGTCCCGCATGACGATAAAATGTACATTCGAACTACGTGGACTTTTATCCCTGCCTCCTAAGCAGGGTACGTAGTAAGCCTCCCTAAGGTTCAAGCCCAAAAACTGGTCCATCCGACTATCCTCACGTCATCTCCCCGCACCGTTCTTTGTGCCGCCTCAGTGAGTCCAGACTCCTCGGGTTCATTAACCCAACGAGGGATGGTAAAACTCTGGAGTAATGATTCTGAGTCCCTGCGTTCAACTGACCATTGCCAACCAGGAAAAATCCGTGCATACAATGTTTGGGTATAAACCAAAGATTTGCAAACATATGAATACGTCTTAAATCTATAAGAGAGTCCCAGAACAGGCAATAGTTCCCCCCAAAATGGTGTGATGAGCCTGACTTCCCATCCTCTCGACTAATGTGAGTTCTTAAGCGTCACTGGTCAGACCATCCGGCGAATGCCTGCCTTTGGAAAGCAGGTCCACATGTCATTGGATATGGAACCATTGGGCTTTTCGAGACCCACGTGAAACAATATCATATATAAACAATAAATCCATCATTATGTTTAACTGTTAGAGGTGGTAATGGAGAATTTAATGAAATTGGTTCGTGAGGCGGTAGTCTTCCGTAAACATGAATGATGATTTCATAACCCAATTGATGGAAGTGGAGATTGTTATATGTCATAAAATTACCATAAAATAATATACTTATATGTAATATAATGATGTTATTATATAATAATATAATAATAATTTAAGGGGGTGGAGGAAGAAATAAAACAAAAACACTCATTGATGAACATGACCTCTTCTTCAGGAATCCACTTTAGGTTTGCACTAAAAAACATCATAGTATAGATTTTTTTCCAAACTAAGGATTATAGGACGGGGGGAGGGATATTGGAAATTTATTTTGATAGGTCATGGATGAACCAAATATGTTTTGAAGGTATGTATAAGATAGGATAGAGGATTTCCTTTTATGAGTGGTGGAGATGACACACTTGGTATTATCGAAATGTAATAAGTGATCCCCAATTTTTCAAGTGTCATAAGGTTCCAAATTAGGCCATTAACGGACCTTAAATGCTTCATGGTATAAATTTTCACATACTAAAGTTTTTAGACATGTTTATAGGCAATTTTTTCTCTTATTGCTTTAGTTTTACCCTTGATAAACCCATTTTTACCTTAACTGTGATAATTAATTGTTATTGCATTCACAATTAATTTTTGTAAAAAATTATGTTGAAATTATTATAAATTATAAATTATTATTATTTAAAATAAGATATCAATTTTTTCAAATTACATCCACATAATTGAAATTTTTAAATTTAAAATTCATCCCCTAGACATGATGAGAATGCTGGGTTTTAAAGAGAAAAAGTTCAAATGTTTAAAATGTTTTTATATAAAAAAATGAAGTTTATTTTATAAAATTAATTTTCTAGAAGTGTCAAAAATTAATTTTATTATAACTTTACAAAAAGGCGAAAAAATGTTTTTTTAGAAAAATACAATTTTTAAGTTTAAAATTGGATTTAATCTTATTTTTTCTAGATAACACATAATAAAAATGTTATTTTTTAATATATAATATAAAAATTTCATTAAAATAATTAAAAAAAGTTATTTGGTTAATTTATTGATATAAAATACACTTTGTTGGAAAAATAATTTTTTCAGATAAATATTTCATTTTATTTTCAAAAGGGTTATATTTTCATTTCTAATTAATTGGTCACCAAATAATTAATCCTATAGATATTTGAAAACCATATTTTCATGAATAATCAATATTATTCATAAAAATTATGCCATTGACTAGGTGGAAACTATCTTAATAATATTTTAATAATATATCATGATTCATTTAAACTCAATGTTGCGTGTAATGCAAGATAAGCTTAGTGCTCCATGTAACACAAGGCAAAATCAGTGTTGTGTTTAAATTACGATAAAATTAGTTCTACCTGTAATGAAAAATATCATAAAGATTATATTAATTTGAAAAATAATATTTCACAAAATCTCAGGGTGTTACATTCTACTCCCCTAAAACTGAGTATCACCCTCGAAATTATCCTCCTTCATCAATAGTTCAAAATTTGAAAATGTATTCATAAAAACTTCTACATTAAATAGGTTTAATAATACATACTCTTGTAAAAGAGAAAGGGATGTGAACAACTCATCTATATTAAGACCTCATAGGTTTCCAAATGGGATAACATAGGTGGGAAGTGAAAGCATTGAAATATAAGTGAAAGCTAACACCCAAATACTGATGGGGAGTGATAGAGAACATTGATCACAAGAAATTAGGTGATCCAAATATGGTTAATAACCAAAAATCCATAAAAAAAGAGGCATGAAAAAGGTCATTGGTATAATAAAAAATGTTGATGATAGGACACAATTTTATTTCAATAATTTTCATGATAAGATATACTTTATTGATTTAATTCCATTTCATAAGGACAATCTCACACTTTTATTGTGACTTGATAAATTTACACTTAATCTATTACTCAAAGAAGTGAAAGTTAATTTGTTATAACTAAATAACTAATAGATCATAAGATCCGTAATAGAGTGGTAATTCATTCCTTCTATATCTAGTTGAAAAATGTTAACACTGGTTATCCAATATGGATAAATCGTTATATGGTGAAGTAATATGTTAATATCTAAATCATTATCCAAAATTATACTTAAACCATTCAAGAAATGGTTAACCATATGGCCCTTACAAAATATTATAATCCAAAACTTTATAAATAAGATCACCAAATTTCCAAAATAAACTCATCATTAATTCCCCATACACAATAAAGTGGATCTTGATTATCACATACCAAACATGTGAATACCTTCACCATGTATTCTCTTGAAACATGGTAATAAATCAAATTAACATATAACCATATTGAAAAAATACATGCTTATTCATTCCTTACATAAAACACATATTATTGGATATATTACTTAAATATAAAAATACTATAAACTCCAATCTATTACAACATAAAAAACCTATAAACATATAATTAATTAGATCCAAGGTAATTAGTACTATCCAATTCACTTTATCTAAATAAATCATCTATTTATCCCAAAATCATTATCTTAACAGCAGGAATATATTAAAGGTTATATATCCCTTAATAAAAATATCATCTTTATATTAAACCACTTTTCTAGTTCATCAGCATCAATCAAAATATTACTTCAAATACTTAATGAAACACTTATACCAAAAAATCATTATATATTTAAAAAATCATAATTAATGAATCCAAATACATAAATACTTCATTCCTTCCACTTTAATGATTGAAATAGAATAGGTCCTTCCATGATCTAGTTGTTAATTCATGGGTCATGACATTGAGTTGGGTAATTCCCATGTTCTTCACAGATAATTCATTGAAATTCTTGACAATTTTTCACTCAATGACCTGATTTTCACAAAGATAACATCTTCCCCTCCATTTCACATATTACTCCATGTTATTCTTCCCACCTTATTAACATATATGAAGCCGAATCTTCTTTACTTTATATCCATTACCATATGAAATTTTATAAAATTCCATCTTCCTCTTATTCGATGTCTTAGGAAAATCATTGATGTTCACGTTGTTAATCATATACCATGATAGTTGATTAATAATAATCACAATATCTTTCTCTCTAGTCATCATCACATTTGTATTCTCATCAGAAAATTTTCTGTAATATTCAATGTTAACCTAATTATTTAGGGTTCCCTCTATTGACTAAAACCAAAAATAATTGTGTGAGAAACACTATTTATAGAGGAAATATGAATAATCATGAAAAATAATCTCTTATAGGATATCCAAATTATGATAATTTCTTATATGAAACCTTATGTTTATCCTAGGAAATTCATAGAAATAATTTATTTAAATCATTCATGATGGTTCATAAGGAGTTTTTTAATTTAAAATGCATATCCCGTAGGAGTGTTAAACTAGGTGTGTATAAAGGATCATTTTAATGCACCAATTCCCAACCGAGTCTATCTCAATATGTTTTGGGTGTTGTTACCCCTAGGTATATTTCTTCCAGATCCATATCCACTTATAGTATCCAGACAAGGATGTAATTTCTTAAAAACCACTCAGTCTGTCCTTTAATAAAATTCCATGAAATTTTCCTATACTTTAACTCATCTGTAGACTTATCCTTAGAGACATCCTTATACATATCATTATAAATATCCCTAGGGGTATCATTAAAGTTTTCACATCCTAGTTTCCAAATGTTAACTAAACCTTTCCTTTGATACTAACTATAATGACCCAGACTTCTCATAATTGAATATTCCATATTTTTAGTTGAATATTCAATACATTACACTATCAAATGCCTAAGGACCATAATAGTTTAGTGACTTTAGAATCTTGGAACAAAAAAACTCGTCCATAAGTAAGTTACATCATTTCCCACTATGCTTTTAAAAACCATCACCCTTCTTAGACATATGATAAAAAAATAAATTTCTTTAATATACAGGGAAAATAAAATTAAGAAAGGTTATGTTATGATTCTCATTAAGGGTAATAAAGGAAGATATATAAGAATAACATGACCATAAGGGTATGAGAAAATGAGTATATAATGACCCAAACCCACACTTCCAGATTCAGTACTAAAACATGCTGTTTATTTTTTTTATAAAAGATAACAGAAAAATACACTGTACATTATACAATTAATGACCTTTTATGGTCTAGGTTTTGGAGAATTAGAAAAACCATGCATGAAATCAGAGTGAACAAAAATAATTAAAAAATAACTAATTGGAATAATCTACACAAGCACCTTAACAGTCCTCCAAAATTCTAAGGAATCCTATGAAAAACATTTTAAAAACTTGGTATGAGATTAAAAATCTCAGTTAGGAACATAAAGAAAGAAAATCATTAGTATAGTGAAAACATGAAAATCCATTAAAAATTATTTTCTTGAAAAATCATAAGCATGTATAGAAAATATCATGCAATCACCTTGGTACATCATTTCCATATCACTCTTATAAATGAATAATCTTACCAAATTGAATAACCTTACAGTCAACTTCCATCCATGGAGTACCCAATGCATTGGAGAGCAATATTGTGGGATCACCCATAATATATTACGCTATAATGGGCTCAAACCAACATATATTGAGCTATAATGGGGCTCACATGTCATATCTTGAGCTATAATGGTCTCAACCAAAAATATATTGAGCTATAATGGGGATATAACCATCATATATTGAGATATAATGGGTTTAAACCATAATAAAAATTTCCAAGTAACATATCATGGTTAAAACTATTAATAACTCATTTAAACCCTTGAGAAAAACACATTTAGATTTCAAAATACCTTTTTTTTGTAAATTATCAATTTAAAAATATAAAGAAACACACACATAATAATGAAATCATATTCTTAAAAATTAACTATGAAAAAATATAAGAAAATAATTGTAATAATAAAGCATCATGAATAAAGGAGAAACCACTCATGCCATATATATATATATATATAAATCTTTTGAATTTCAGAAAAGAGATATTTATAAAGATTTCAAAAGGAAAGTCCCTTACATAACACATGAAAAATATCACCTTTTGAAACAAATGAGATAAATTAAAAAATTAATACACATATAAATACATTCATAATAACCATTTCAAAAACATGGACATAAAATTGAATGATTTAGAATAATAAATCTTTAAAACATTAAAAACAATTCTTTAGTTAAAGAGTCACATACTTCAAGTTCAAATTCCTTAAAAAGTTTTCAAATCTATTTTATAAAGGTTTAAAGAGTTTTAATAATGTATTAATTAACTATACACATTTTTATTACACCTTACATGATCTTCTTATAATATTTTCCACCAATTTATTAACAATATTTTGTTATTTCCATTATTTTAGGAGTGTTCTTTTCATGGTTTCCAAGGTTGGTTTATTAAGGTTATCATTATCAAAAAAATATAATAATACATAATTGAGAAAATAAATATAATATTTAGGTCATTTTAGATAATTACATGTTAATTTAAATTTTCCATGATTTTTGATAAAAGGTAAATGAAAACACATCACCCATGAAGTTGCTGAATTGACACACCATGGATGATGATTTCATTATTTAAGAATAAAAGGATAAGATTAGAGATTTTATGATTCATATAACATAATAAAATTATAGTATATATATGTTACTATATTTATCATGAAACATTTTATAGGAGGTGAGGATAAGGTAGAGGTGAAAAATAATTTAAAAGAGAAAATGAAGGAATCTTACCTCTAAAAAATTTTCCTTTGAGAATCTCCTTAGGCTCTTGGAAGTGGCCTTTTTTTGTGTGAATTAAAGCATTATAATTTGAAAAGAAATGGGGAGAAGAGATTTTTTTAGAATATAGTCGAATAATAAGGCTTAAGGTAATGAATGTTTGTAAAGGAAGAAGCCTCCTTTTATAATTGAGGTGAGGGGTAACTTAGGAATTACTTAAATTATTAAAAAATAATAAATCTATTATAGGGTTTAAGACTTCCAAAAAGTCCTAAAAACTAAATAGGATTAAATTTAAAAGTAATATTATCATGTTTGGACTTGATAAATATATATTTTTAAATAAATTAATAAAATATTTTTTTCATGATTTTTTTTGTCAAAATAAAAACTATTCATAGCTATGAATTTAAACACATTAAAAAAAGTTTAAAAATCAAATAAAATTTTCATTATATCATAAACATTTCATTTAAATCTAGTAATTTTTTTAATTAACTTAAAAATATCATATTGTATTTATTTTATTAATTTTAATACAATTAATTCGATTTATTCATTAATTAAATAATAACAACATCATAATTTTCCAATCCATTAAGGTATTTATTTACTTCCTAAAAATTAAAACTAAAATTTCAAAAAAAAAATAATTTCATTATATTTAAAAATAATATTAGTTTTCAAAAAATACTTCTAGAAAATATCATATTAAAATATTATACAAATTAAAAATTATAGTGCGAACAACTCGACTTATTTTTAAATAAAATATTATAAAGGCCTTAATGTTATTCATGTGGGTCCAAAATTTCCCTAATTAAAAAAAAACACAATTATTTTTTATTCTTTATAATATGAAAAGATTTAACAAAAATTTGAGACATTTAATAATTCTTATAATTTTAATTAAAAACATTTTATTTATTTTTCATATGCTTGTGCTAGCACTGTATCACCATTTCACAAACATTAATGTTAATTATTTCATATATAAAAAGTAAAAATAAATTAATATAATATAAATAAATAAATTAGGTTCAAAATAAAGTTTTTATTCATTCATTTTGTATATTCACTCATATAAAAGTCAAGAAAACATTTTAATTTTTTTATTTTGTCTTTTTTTCCCTACGTAAGCATTGCACAAACATTTGGATAAGATTAATGTTATTTGACTCTAAAATTAAAAATTAATAGATTAAAACATTAATAGTGTTTAATAATAAATAAATAAGTTGTAAAAATAATTTTAGGACCCAATTATTATTAATAACGATAATATTTTGACTTTGTCAATGCTGCGCTGACACTACGTTGACATTGATAATAATTTTTTTATACTTATCATGAAATAAATTATAACTTACATGTTCTAAATTATTTCTATACAATATTAATATTATAAAATAATAATTTAGTTATTAAATAAATTTAATAAATTTAATATTATAAATATGTCTTCATGATGTCCCAAAAAATACCGTATTTTATAAAAAAGACTCTATTTTTTATTATACAAAAAAATTAAAACTTTTAAGAAAATTCTGAAAAATTCACCATTGAATAATTTTGATATTATGATTCAAATATGAATTTATTTTTACAATATATATTTTATAAAACTCCAAAAATTAATTATATCATTTGTACATAAAAAGTAATAAAAAATTATTTTTTAAAGAAAAAGTATTTCTAAATATTAAAATGTATTTAATTAAAATTATATTATTATTTTCAAATAAAATAAAAACAAATTCATATTGAGTTGGAATATTATATTTATTTCATAAATAATTTATTTATATTCATACCTATCAATTTAATGTCTAGGCTATAATGGACACAAAATAACATTTAGTTGTTCATTTAAGCACGACGTGACATAGTGTTTCCTTTTAAAATATCAGAATGTTACATTATCCCCCATTAAATTAATTACGTCCTTGAAACTTGTTCATTGTACTTATAATTCTGAATTTACATATTGATAATTAATAAAAAATATTTTCTGATGTGCACTTAATTAACTAGATGTTCAAAAGTAAATTTGATCTCTTTTTTTAAAAAAAATGACAATATATAATCTCTGAAGTTGTCTATACCGTTCCATAGATACCCAATGTAAAGAACAAAACCCATAATTCTGAATTTAGTACTAAAACATGATGTGAATTTTTTTAAAAGATAAAAGAAAAATACACAATACATTATACATTATACAATTGAGGACCTTTTTCAGTCTAGGTTTTTTAGGATTAGACAAACCATACATTAAATCATATTTGACAAAAATAATTAAAAAATAAATAATGGGATTATCTGCACAAGAACCTTAACAGTCCTACAAACTTCTAATGAATCCTATTAAAAACATTTTAAAAATATGGGATGAACACAAAAATCTCGGAAAGAAACATAAAGAAATAAAATAGTTAGTCTAGTGAAAACATTAAAATCCATTGAAAACCCTTTTATTGAAAACTTTTAAGCATGAATAGAAAAAATCTTATAGTCACATTGGGAAATCATTACCATATCACTCTTAAATTCCCAATTATAAATGGAATAAACTTATGGTAAACTTCTATCTCCAGAGTACCCAATGCATTGGAGAGCTATAATGGGGATCAACTATTATATGTTGAGCTATAATAGGCTCAAACCAACATATATTGATCTATATTGGGGCTCACCCATTATATCTCGATCTATAATAGGCACAATCCAACATATCTGGAGCTATAATGGGGCTCAACTCTTCATATCTTGAGCTATAATGGGATTAACCCAACATATCTTAAGCTATAAAGTGTATAAACCCCTAATATCTTGATATATAATGGGATCTACCCATAATAAAAATGTACAAGGAACATATCATGATAAAAAATCTTAAAAATCATTTAAACCCTTGAGAAAAATACCTTTATATTTCAAAATACCCTTTTTCATAAAAAATAACTTTAAAAATATAAAAACCACACACATAATAATGAAATAATACTATAAAAAATTAACTTTGAAAACATATAAGAAAAAAATTATAATAAAAAAGAGTCATTAAAGAAGGAGAAACAACTCATTATTTATATATAAAAAAATATTTTGAATTTTGTAGAAGGACATTTAAAAATATATAAAAGGGAAAGTCCCTTACACAACACATGAAAAAGATCAATTTTCGAAACACATGATAGAAATTAAAAAATGAATACCCATATAAATAAATTCATAAAAACCAATATGAAAACATGGATGGAAAATATAAATATTTATAAGAACAAATCAATAAAACATTTAAAACAATGTTTTAGTTAATGAGTCCCTTACCTCCGATTAGACTTCCTTAAAAAGTGTTCAAAAGTCCTTTATACATGTTTGAAGAGTGTTATTAATGTATTACAGAACTATAATCACGTTTATAACACCTTAAATGATCTTCTTATAACATTTTCCTCCCATTGATTAACAATATTTTGTTATTTCCATTGTTTTAGGTTCATTATTTTTATGGTTTCCAAGGTCGGTTTATTATTGAAATACTTGTAAAAAGATATAATAATATAGAATTGAGGAAATATATATATTTAGGTCATTTTAGACTATTAAATGTGAATTTAAACTCATCATGATTTCAATAAAATGGAAACAAAAACACATCGCCCACAAAGCTTCTGAATTGACACACCATGGACGACAATTTCATTATTTCAGAATAAAAGGAGAATATTAGAAATTTTATGATTCATATAACTTAAAAAATAGATTTAATATATATATATATATTATACTGTAGTTTTCTAGAAACATTTTATAGGAGGTTATGATAAGGTAGAGGTGAAAAAGAATTTAAGAGAGAAGATGAAGGAATCTTACCTCTTGAAAATTTTCTTTTGAGAACCTCCTTAAGCTCTTGGAATTGGTCTTTTTGTGTTTGAATAGAAGCACTATAATGTGTCAAGGAATTAAGAGAAAGGAATTTGGTATAATATAGTCAAGAAATAATTCTTTATGTGATGAATGTTTGTGAAGGAAGGAGCCTCCTTTTATAATTGAGTTTATAGGGTAACTTAGGAATTACTCAAATTATTAAAATATAATAAATCTATTACAGGGTTTAAGACTTCCAAAAACTCCTAAAAAATAAATGGGATTAAATTTTATAAGTAATTTTATCATTTTTTGCATTTTAAAAATAATTTTGTGATTTCTAAATAATTTAATAAAATATTTTATTCATGAAAAATATTTTTTGTCAAAATAACAACTATTCACAATTATGACTTTAAACACATAAAAAAAGTTGAAAATTTGAATAAATTTTTAATATCAAATAAATGTCATATTCATCTATATAATTATTTAATTAACTTAAAAATATAAAATTATATTTATTTTATTATTTTAAATAACATTAATTTGATTTATTCATTGATTAAATAATTACTGCATCATAATTATCCAAGCCATTAAGGTATATATTTATTCCTTAAAAATTTAAAAAAAATTGCTAAGAATATAATTTAATTATATTTCAAAATAATATTATTTTCTAAAAAATAATTCTGTAAAACCTCATATTAAAATATTATACATATTAAAAATTACAGTGTGAACAACTCGACTTACTTTTAAATAAAATATTATAAGGGCCTTAAAGTGATTCATGTGGTCCAAAATATCGAAAATTAATATCAAAACATGCATGTATTTGAAATTTTATTATATAAAAAAATTTAACAAAATTTAGGGTCATTTAATAATTCTTATAATTTTAATTAAAAACATTCTATTTATTTTTCTTATGCTTGCATAAGCACTGCATCAGCATTACACATGCATTAATGTTAATTATTTCATATAAAAAAATTAAAAATAAATTAATATCATAAAAATAAATTAATAAAGTTCAAAATAATGTTCTATATTTGTTCATTATGCATATTCACGGATATACATGTCAAGAAAACTTCTTAAATTTGTTATTTTGTCTTTTCTTGCACTCTGCAAGCATTGCACATGAATTTGGATAAGATTAATGTTATACGACTCTAAAATTCAAAATTCACAGCCAAAAAAATCAATAATATATAATAATCAATAAATAAGTCCTGAAAATATTTTTATGGGACCAATTATTGTTAATAAGGAGTAAAATTGGACTTTGTCTACACTACGTTGGCACTAAGTCGACACTGACAATACTTTTTTTATATTTATCATGAAATAAATTATAAATTACATGTTCTAAATTATTTCTATACAATATTAATCTTAAAGAATCATAATTTATTTATTAAATAAATTTAATAAATTTTATATCATAAATATGTCTTCATGATGTCACAAAAATACCGTATTTTACAAAAGAGATTGTATTTTTTACGGTTCAACAAAAATTACACTTGTTTAGAAAATTCTAAAAAATTCACTGTAGGATAATATTCATATTATGATTTCAAATATGAAATTATTTTTACAATATAAATTTTCTAAAATCTCCATACATTAATTATATTATTTGTATATAAAAATCAATAAAAAACATTTTTTAACAAAAACATTTTTCTGAAGATTAAAACATCTTCAATAAAAATTATGTTATTATTTTCAAATAACATACCAATAAATTCCTATTGAGTTGAAAAATTATATATATTTCATAAATAAATTAATTATATTCATACCCATCAATTTAACGACTAGGCAATAAAGGTCACATAATATCATTTAGTTGTTCATTTAAGCATGATGTGACATAGTGTTTCCTTTTAAAATATAGAGATGTTACACCATAACATATTAAAACCATACCATACATATCAAAGATCACAATCATGAGCCATGACATAAATATTGACAGTTCATAAAAAAATGAATCATAAGATAATTAAAGAACATGATCCATGAGATCATAACATTGGCATAGGACCTGAATTTTTTGGAATACACATAATAATATAAAATCATTTCCTTATTAGTCAAGTCTCACTACAAAGATCATCATTACAAAAAAATCCCCTTACTAAACCAAATTTACCCACTACTCCAACCCTGTCTTATTGAACTAATTTCACTCCCCATTCCAGCCCTATTTTAATAAACTGAGTTCACTCTCTATTCCAACCATGTCTTACTAAACCTATTTCAATCCCCATTCTAGCCTTTTATTAATTAACTAGGTTCACTCACCATTCCATCCTTGTCATAGTAAACTGGGTCCACACCCTATTCCATCCCTATCTTATTAAATTTGGTTCACTCCCCATTCCTGTCCTATCTATCTCATGAGATATAAATCTTCACCAAATATAATTGAGGTAGATATAGGTCCTACCATCTTTTTTATAACATAACTACCATCTTTGGTTATAATTCAACCATTGTCTCATAATTAAAAACATACATATGTGTTCCAGAAGATCTTAAAACACTTATTATATCATAACACATGAAATGAAAAGGGTTTCATAAAAATTACATCATATAAAAACCTATGAAAAAATTGATGATTTCATAATAATTTCATCATAGAATAAGTTGTGAAAATTCATGTGTTTCATAAGAGTTCAATCATGTTATATCCCTTGTAAGAGAAATAGGTTTCATAAACATCATTCCATTATAAATGTAGACCATTTAGAGAAATAATTAGAGTGGAATACTTATATCATAAGTAACATAAAAGGATTTCATCTTAGATGGGAAATTATTTTAAAATATCACTTAGAACATTTCTTCAGGAAAATATATTTTCATTTAAAATATTTTTTTAAACCATAAAATACTATGAAAATCCTTTTCTTTGAAAATAACCTTAAAAACTAATAAAGGAAGATTTAGAAATAATTTAAAATATTTATTAAGGAAAATATATTTTCTTCTTTGAGAAACTCTTTTTAAAACATAAAAATCATTGAAAATAATTTTCTTTGAAATTAACCTTGAAAATATATAAAGCAAGCTTCAAAGAAAATAATGGTCCTGATAGTGGAAAATACTGTTCATGATATTCAAATATTCCCTTTTCATTTTCAATAATATCTAAACCTGAATTACTTGGAAATATACATGAATATTATTTTTTAAAATAATTTGCAAAATGTAAAACATGGTTAAAAAATTATTTTAAAAATCACAGTAGAGTAGTAAAACATTTTTAGGAATCATGGTTTTGTAAGAAAATGGATTTTTGACTGAAAAGATGTGTTTTCATAAAACAATATTTTTAAAATATTGAGTACATAAAGAGAGGAAAACGAATATAAAACAAGTATTATCAAGATATAACCATAGGATAAGATAATTCATGAGTTTAATAATATATATCACAATATTTGATCATTGGAAACATAGTGATATATTTTCTCGATAAACGATGAGATTGTAACATAAATATTTAACACTTTGGTAACTTTTAATTATAATCCCCATGAAGGAATAAAATTAAACAAAAAATCAAATATCATGATAATAAATTCATGAAATTACATGTAAAAGGGGATGTATATACTCCTCATAAAATAAAATAGGTTCATAACATGACATACGTATCAACGTAGGAAAATAGAGACAAAAACCCCTTATCAATTTTGTAATATTTTTAATCATAATCCCAAATAAAGTATAACATAAAATGAAACATTAAATATAATTAAGTGAATGGTATTAATTATATTTCGTGTAAAAGGGGCTATGTATACACTACAAAAAATAAACAAGAGGTTAATTTTCTTGTGTCTCCCAAAAATAAAAGAGATTAAAAATCCCTTACAGATTTGTTAACTTTTGAACCATAAACCCCATGAAATAGAGATCCTAACATGGATATGTAAACCCCAATAGATATCTGTAGAAACATAATAATATACATAAATTATCATTATATACACCACATAAAATAAATAAGTTGTTAACATGACATGTGTCTCATAGAAGTAAAAACTTAGATGGAATCCCTTACCTTAAGTATTGAATTCCTTTATTCTCATTCAAAACACATTTATAATAAATATAAGTTTATTTTTCTTTTATTAAATAAAAATAATTATATTTATAATTCCATTTATAATTTACTTATGTCATTTTATTACCTATTTATTAACAATTCTATATTAAAACTTTTCGGGTAGTAACCGATGTGTTTTTGGTTTATGTTTGGATTTTTTATTTTTGGTCCTCTTAATTAGAAAATGGTTCCATAACATACATAATAATAATCATGAAATAATTATAATATTTATATATCAAATATATTTTTAATACCATTCATAAAAAATTGTTTTGATAAATGAATTATGTTATGATCATGGAGATGGAAGGTTGTACGTATGCATGTGTAATGATTCCATTTTTCAATAACCATTATGGAAAAGGGGTAAGAAATATATTATATTTAAAGAATTATAATAATATCATAAAAAACCTATTATTTCATTAAATATATTTATATATATCATACATATGTTGTGGTAATGAAAAGATAGTCACGTTTCTTTGTGAAGGTGGTAGTCCACATGTACATGGGTGACATTATCATCTTTCATAGAGTGAAAAGGTATAAAAAAATATGAGATATATTATAACATCAGAATTATAAAAATATAATTAATATAAAAATTATTTCATTTATATCACATATAATCATTAACTTTACCCATATCACTATCCATTTAAACCGTGAATGAATCACATCACTTCACGAGGCTCTAGTCCACCATACATAAGAGCGATATTATCATATTCACCAAAAATAGAAATCCTAAAGGTATGTTGGATATAATAATTCCAAAAGAATAATAATATCATAAATATCATATATAAATAATAAATTATTCATTATTTATAACTGTTATAGGTGGTAATGGAAAAAATTAATGACATCAGTTCGTGAGGCGGTAGTCCACCGTATACACAAACAAAGATTTTATAACTTGTTTTATAGAAGTTGGGATGGTTTTAGGTAATTACCTTAAAATAAAAATAACTATGTATATAGAATATACTGAAGTAATTTTATAATAATAATTTAAGGTTTTTGTGGAAGAAATAAAAGAAAAATGCTCGCTGATGAACGTTACCTCTTCTTTAGGTATCGTCCATAGGTTTGAACTAAAATCCTTCCTATGATGGATTTATGTATAAAATAATAATTATTTAATGATATGAGTTAATTTTGGAAGTTATTTATATTTTTATTGTCTAAAAAAATATTTTTTAAGGTGTGATGAATAGAATAGATGGGGTGGCCTTTTATAATTTGTGGGGAGGACACACTTGGTAGTATTGAAAATAAATAAGTGATCCCATGTTTTTTAGATGTCAAAAGGTTCCAAATTAGACTATTATAGAACATAAAAGTTTAATGGTTTAAATATTTCCATAAAATAGTTTTTAGACTAGCTTATATGTCGTTATTACCCATACATTTTTAGTTTAATCTCCCAGAAAACCCATTTTTACATTACCCGTGATAATTAATTATTACTACATTCACTATTCATTATGGTAAAAAGTCTAGTTGATCTTATTAGAAATTATAAATCATGATGATTCCAAATATAGAATCTATTTTAACAAATTCAATTTATATAACTGAAAAAATTTGATTAAAAATTAATCCCACAGATGAGACGAGAAAATGAATTTTATAAGAGAAAAAGTTCAAAATTTTGGAATTTTTTTTTTCAAAATTAAATCTAAAATTGATACCAAATACCTAAATTGCATTAATTGATATAATATTGAACTAATTTTTCATTATAACAAATTAAAAATGTAATTTTATATTACAAATAATTTAAACTAAAATTTAGCTTTCGATTAACATCGAATATTTTTCACTATTCATTAAAAAATGAAAATTTTCAGATTAATACAAAAAAATTACCTTAAGATAATTTTTAAATTTTTTTTTAATAAATTATTTTTATTTTATCTAATTAATTTTATTGAATAAACAAAAATTAATTTTATTATATGTTCACAAAAATGTGACAAGATAACATTTTTAAAAATACTATTTTAAGCATAAAATTGTATTTATTCTTATTTATTGTATAAAAAAATTGGATAATTGTTCAAACTTTGGTTGAATATATAATATAAAAATTTATTTAAAATCATCAACCAAAATTTATTTTTTTAATTAATTGATATAAAACGAAATTTTGGTTACGAAAATAGTTTTTTAGAGGAAGATTTCCTTTTATTTTTATAAGGTTTTTATTTTCATTTACAATAAATTCTTGACAAAATAATTAAATTTATTTACATGTTTTAACCATATTTTCATAATTTGATTAAACTTATTAATAACCTCTACTACAATGGCTTGGTGAAAACTATCATGATAATATTTTAATAATATGTCACATTTCATTTAAACATAATATTGTGTGTAATGCAAGCTAAGATCAATGTTGATTATAACACAAGAAAAACTTAGTGTTGTATTTAACTCAAGATAAACTTATTGTTGTGTGTAAATAAAAATATGTAAAACATGAAATTAATTTAAAAATATATATTTCACAAAATCTTAGGGTGTTACAGTAACCACCATCAATGATAACATAATACACTTTGTCAATAAATTGTTTATCATTTATGAGCCCATATATACTATAAAATTTATTTTATCCATATCAACCATCTATTTATAGAAAAAAACACCATTTTCTCAATATTATGAACATATTAAGGTTTATCTTCCCTTAATAATGTGTTTTCCAAAAAATATCACCTTTCTATTAAATCACTTTTCCAGGTCATTAGTGATATTCAACATATTATTCCATATAATTAACAAAAAATTTATACTGAAAAATACTTATATATATTTCATGATTCATATAACATAATTCTTTAATTCCATTATAAGAAAAATTCAATAATCAAACTTCCTTCTCTAACCATTAACTAGGCATAGATGTCTTATTCCTTAACACGTCTTTCCTTTAATTTGTCATTTATAGTATCTTTATCTTCAGTGATATAAATGTTACTCATAAAACCATTTTTATTCTCTTAATGATTTTTACCCTTAGGAAATTTATTTTCATAATGACCATTCATTCCACATTTATAAAATTTAATAGTTGATGATACCTTAGGGATATAATTATTCTCATCTATTATACTAACCAAAATTTTCATTTCCCCCTCACAATTACTTTATTTGTGTACTTCTTTGATACACCCAAAAAAACCTTTTAGGACCTATAAGATATTTCTATGAGTGCTTCATTCTAAATTATAGACATATAGAAAACTAAATGTTGTTTCTTACATGGTCTCCACTAGATGAACACTCAAATAATTCTATCCTTATATTATTTGGTGAGTATGAGAGTTGGTTAAGGAGAATATTGTTAATCATATATCGTGATAACTGATTAGGAATAATAAAAATTTCCTTTACTATAACCATCAACGCATTTGGTTCCTTATCACACATTTTCTATCACATTTATGTTGATCCAGTTCCCTTCAGTTCCTTATATTTACTAAAACCAAAAAATCATAGTGTGAGAAATAATATACATAGTGGGAAACCACATAATCCTAAAAAATCACATGCAGAATATCTAAATCATGACACCTTCTTTTAAATATATGAAAAATTAGGGTTAACCTAGGTAATTCATATTAATAATATATTTAAATCATTCATGATGGTTCATAAATATTTCATGAATTTCCAAAGTATATCCTCTAGGAGTGTAAAACCATGTGTGAAACATGGCTTGTTGTGGTGCACTGGGTGATGATTGAGTCTAGATAAATGTTTCCTTTTCAGAGTTATTACCCCTAGGTACCTTTGTTTTAGAACCACATCCAATTGTAGTATCTATAAAGGTATGTAATTGTTGGGAAACCACTCTCTCTATCCTTTACCAAAATTATAAGACATTTACCAATACATTCACCCCATCCTTACACTAGAAGAAAATTTAGCATTTTTTAGATGATTGTTTCAGGCGACCTCTATTTGGCGATCACTATTGAACTCATTAGTGATCTCCAAATAGTGTTTACTGTATTTGTTTTCAATACTCCAAAAAATCCCTCCCTCTCTTTCATTCACCCCCGGGCATGACCCCAAGACACCGCGACCTCACTCCCTCTCTTTTGTTCAACCTCCCATGCACTCCCCCATCCTCTATCCCGCCACTATCAAAATATTCCAGCCCCTTCATGCTCTTCTGTCATGCTCTCCCACTTTTGTTAAGACCTACCACCCTTGTGAAGCTCCAACTTTGAGCTCTCCTACCTCTATCGAGACATCCCACCCCTATCAATCTCCATCATCAAGCCCTCCTGCTCGTGTTGTCGAGCCTCGGTGTCAAGGCCTCCCACTCTATCGATCCCCCATCATGGATCCCCAAACCCATCACCCCCTTTACCCACGATTAGTTTGGAAACATTTATAATTTAGTAATTATTTAGTTTTAGTATCTTCTATTCTCTTCTTTCTCAATTAATCTTGTTTAAACCACAAATCAGATCCAACATGGTGGTTATTTTTGATTTTGGGGATTAGGATATTAGAGTGCTTATTAGGTGTCATAATTTATTTTTTCTCCATCATTTTTGTTTGTTGGGGGTGTCTATTGCATTTGTTTCTCTCTATCATGGACCTATTTTGATTAATATATGATCTTCTTTCATGATTCACTATATTACACCAAATTTTGGTCTACTAAGATGATCCTCATAGAGGGTTTGGTTCATTTTCAAGTAGTGTTTATCGGTCCTTATACTGGGTGAGTTCACTGTCTCTTTGTTCTCTCTTGTGGAAAAGAATTTTTATAATGGTTCACAATCAGAGGCTCTATAAGCATTAGCTTCCATTCCCTATTGATCCTTCCAAGTAATGTCTCACTTCTTAACTTTAGTAATTGAGGGTGTTCCGATGAATTTTTGGACAGTGATTGTCTATATTTCCATTTAATCACTAATTATTGAAGACAAGTAAATGTATATTTCTCATGGAAATATTGTTAGTTATCTTTTTGCTTATTTTTTTGGCCTTACCTATTTCCTTATGCAGTGCATCTTGTTCATATCCATAAAATTTTACAAGATAGTGTATCATTTTAAATTTTAGTAGAAATTATTTATGAAAAATAAAGAAATATGTAATTCATTAATTGAAGTAAATAAGGGGAGTAATAATTAGTGGGTCGATTGTAAAAAACACTTCCAAATTATTAATTTTACTGAATGATGAAATTAAAATTTGTAAAATCACACTTACTTGATTGGGGTATATATTTACTATGGAACCACACAGATCTCCACCCACTCCCCACATGGATGATCAGTCTCATTCATCCCCACCACTACCCTCATCCCCTCCCTCCAACTATGCAATCTTTTTATCCAATACATCTCACCCCAAAACCCACTTATGATCATGAGCTATCCACACTTTTAGGTCTTCCATTTCCACACTACCTGACCTCCATGAATTTCCTTCCCATCACCGGACCAATCCTCTCCTTCTAACTCCACACATCGTTGTCATCCACTACTTCTCCATGGGATTTGATCCACCCCTTCCTCCCATTTTTTGACCTCTGATTCTTGTTTGAATCAATTATTTATAGTCTTTATATGTGTGTAGGTTCATTCACACATATACATAGTTAATTAATGTAAGATATTGAATAATATAAGTATTCATCACTTTTTATGTCAAGGTATTGTTGGAATTGATGGGTACTTGTCTCCTTGTAGGTTGTAGACTTATAGTGATATTATGGGATGGTTTAGTATTAGAGGCTTATCCTTTAACCTCTATTCCTATAGGTTTGTTAGGGTTGTTCATAATAAGAAATTAAGATGGAAGGTGATGCTTCTAGTCTCATTTTTACCACTCCAAGAGTCTCTCCATTCTTATTAAATGCCATATTGAACCTTGGGTTATAAAGTAAAGATATTGAAGACCTTTAAGAAGAGTGGTTTGGTGTTTCCTTCCGGGTGTGTGTTGCTGGTTTAAGATGTTAGGTAATATATTAGTGACTTGTTATGTGGGTGAGCTTCTAGTTTAGAAGGAAGATGAGTTGGGGTTATCCTATTAATTATTTTGGTATGTTATAATTGTGTGATCTATTGTTATGAGGGAGTAGGTGTTGGAATGGGTTCATTACGGGTATGAATTGTAAAGGAATACTTATAAATATTAGTTTGTGAAGTTTTGAGGCTATATGCTTAATTTCATGAGATATTTGGATAGTTGGGGGTATATTTCTTGGTTCTTGAGATATGGTTTGATGCTTAAATTAATTTAATAATTGGTATAAATGGGTTTTTATAACTTAGTATAAATAAATTAATCAATACCCAGAATATAGTTAGGAATAACGGAAGATATTTATGTTGCGTTACGTAAATATGGTTAAATGGTCAAATTTAGTCCTTTACTTTGTGGTAAGTTAGAATAACAAAATGATGTGGATATGTATGGTTGTAGATTCTATATATTATGTAATTGAGATAAAATTTTTGGATGGAAATTAAATTAATGATAATGAGGTAATAAATGATAAGTTTGATGAATTATGAATTGATGGTGATGAGAGTAAATGAAGTAATAAATGTAAGCTTCCCTATTGTTAATGGTATTTCCTTAATATAATGATTATTGATATCACTATGTTTCTGATTTATTTTCTACCATATTTCATGGATATTGAATATTTATTTTGTATGTTTATACTGATTGTATTGAAATATATTTATATGATTTTCAGATAGGATAAAGTGACTTGATACTACTTGTAATGAAAAGTGATGGGATAAAGGCCACTTCTACATAGGAAAAGGATGTAGTGATGGTGGCAGGGTCATGTGGTGGCTACACAGGGTGCATGATATGAGGTTGAGGTGATGAAAAGGTTAATTATGCATATGTTTGTTATTCCTTACATCATGATAATTGAGGATTTTTTTAATACTGGTTTGAGATGAAATGACATTAAGTTGACAGGTAAGAGAAATGGAATTATATTCATGGGGGCCTAATTTCATAATATATATCTTGATGTTATTTCTCTTGATTTTTTATGGTTATGTTATGATAGAAACAGGATGGTCATAGGGAAGGTGAAATAAATTATTGCAATTTGAGATGTTGGAGGTGGGTTTTGAGGGTTATCCTCGTCTTCACCACCAGCTCAGAAGGGGTACTAGTGGAGGGGAGTTATGATATAATGATATCACACCTGATAGTTGAGAGATATGATGGAGTTTAAAGTTAGGAATGAGCAAGGTTTTCATACGACTGGTAGAGAATTTTTTTTTATCAAAACCTAGCGTGTGATGAATGGAAGGTATACTATCTAGGAAAAGGATATTCAAGACCTTGATAATACGATTCAAGGATATTATTAGTATACTAACCAAGTTTATGTAGAAATGTACCGATTATAGAGTACAGATTTAAAAAGGGAGCGTCCATCATTCTCATAACTTGAATTCTGAGAAAAGGATGTTGATTAATGATTTTATTTAGTGTGTTAACTTGTGATAATGTGTTTCAAAAATTTAAATAATATTTTTTCCTTTTTTATCATATTGGTTTTAAATATGCCTTCTTATAAATTTGTAACATGATTTGATACTTGATTTCTCTAGCAAGTCAAGTTTAATTTTAACTTAAGATTTTATGCATGATAAACCAACATGTGCATCTTAAATATCAATGATATTATTTTAGAGTAGAAAGTAACATTATAATATATTTCCACCATTATAATATATTTCTACTAATGATGAAGTTTTTCCATGCGTATCATTTTCTAGAAGAATTTCAATTAATCATGTCATATTTAGTTATATCTTAAAGCATGATGCATGTTAATGAACCCGTAAAGGCATGTTAGAAATTAAATGAAATCTATATATATATCTCAATTAAATTAAAATTCATGTCAAGAATTAATAAATGTTGTATTATTTAAATTGTTTAAATTATTGTCTCACCATGAGTTAATAATTCTTTAGTTTATTATCAAATAGTTTAAAGGAGCTTTAAATAAAAAGTTTTAGGAGCATGTTTTGAATTATAACACTCTTAAAGGAATGTTTTTTAATAATTTTTTTGATTTAATATTATTAATAATAAATTCCATTTCATGTGATAAGATAAACTCATGGTTTGTGAAATTATTGTAATTGAATGCAAACTACTTAAAAATGAGCTTCAGGGGAGGCTTGATTCAGGAAACCACCATTTGGTGGTTGCTATTGAGCTTAATAGTGATTGTTATTTGGAAGTCACTAGTCTTTTCCCCACCCCACCCCTGATTTACCCCTTTCCCTCCCCCATTTCCCCCATTTCCTTCATCGAGAACCCCCACCCATGCCAATCTCTCATTGATCCACCACTTTGTTGCTCACTGTCCGACTACCGTGCTGCCTGCCATCTTACCATTGCGTTTTCCTCTATCCATCTGTCCAACCTCCATGCTATAAGCCGTCCATTATCCATGTCACTGGTTGATATAAATTCCTCTAGAAATTCAATTTATGACCCCATTGGCGTGATTATGGTTGTTAACTTACTTGGGTTGGTATGTAATTATCAGCATTAGTTCCCATAAATTATATATGAAAACTTAAAATGTTTTAGATTTCATTGATTATAGTTCCCATGATATAGTTGAGTTATATGTGTTATTCTTGTCTCATGTATAATCTCTCCTAAATCCATATTCTTGTTTCTTACATGCTTGAATTCTTTGGAAGATTCCAGACCCTTTTCAAGAAAATTTTCGAACATGAATCTTTTAATATTTATTCGATATTATAATTTAGGTGGCCATATTCCTCATCTAGAGGAATAAAAATTCCCTGATTAGTAATGATCATGATACGGATAAGGTTCTTTACTTTTTGAAAACTGATCTGGTATAATTTTTAGTTACTATATTTTACTTCTATTTACTTCAAGTATGAATTGCATTTCTTATTTGATAGGTTTTTTATTTTGTTCACAGGTTGTAGATTTGGTATATGATTACAAAAGTGAAGTTATTGGACCTATGTTTTTAGATTTAAAGAAAAAATTAGTATGGTGTAATAATACAATTTTTTCTTCACTATTTTCTTGATTATTTGTTTCCAAGATTTATAACTGATTACAGTAGTTAACTTAACTAAATTAAGACATCACACATCGAAACTCATATTTAACTCCCATTCATTGATATACCTAGATACACTATAAAATGTATAATCAAGTATTTCTAATGTCGGTTCTTTCTTATATCTTCCAATATATACCACCATATATGTGGGAGTCTAAGAACCCTCTACCAATACCAGAATGACCTAAAAATTTCTATACCTATACTCCTAATACTCTTTTCTTTTAGGAACCTCACACTCTGGCCAAAGCTAGTCTTATTCTGGATATTTTATGAAATTCCATTCCATAAATACTTAGTCAAATGGAATATCTCTCTCCATTAGACCAAATTCCATTTGTACCACTTAGAATTGTATTTATCAATTCAGTTAGATAGATCTTTACAGGGATTCCCTTGGTCCCCACTAGTTATACATTTCCTCCATGTGTATCCATCACTGATAAAAAACACCCAATCCTCAATTTTATTTTATTCCTTTAATGTTAATCATTAAGATTGAGCATTCATGTTTTAGATCCATACGAACAACTATAAAATATTTTTTGTATAAAACTTGTTGAATTGAAATAATATTGAAAATAAGAGCTCAAGAATCTATTAGAGACATTGGATCCTTTATTAATGCCTAATATGGAAATGACTCAGAAATGAAATCTCAATTTTCTTCTCATTGATTATATTGGATTGAAAATGGATCTTGCGTTACTTCCTGATGTTGTATGGGTGTGTGGATGTATCCTTATGGTTTAATTATTTGACGACCTTTAAAAACACGTGGGGGTTAAAAACCAACCAGATGAACTTTAAATGTGGTGAAATCAAATGAAGACAAATTTAGAGTGAATTGTGAAATGATCAAGAAGATGGTACATCAATTAGAGGTGTCCTTTATACAAGATAATGGAAAACACACTTTTGGTGTTATAAAACAATAAAAAATTCATTTAATGTTTTGATATATAGAAAAAAAACCTTGAAATGACTTGAAATCATAGGAACATTGTCTTATTATTATTCGTGACATGTATGATCTAAATAATGATTAATCAGATGTGTGGTCTACCCGTAACTACTAAATATGCAGTTTTTAAAGGGTTTAATTACTTTAAAAAGGTACATTCAGGGGTTAAAACCAACCAAATGACATCTGAATGTTGTAAAATCATTACAAAACAATTGTAGAGTGAAATTTTAATTATTTGAACAGACAAAATATAAATCTAAGCTTACGTTGGCCTGGGAGGACCGAAAACACGATGTAGTGTTATAAGACACCGAAACACACGTCTAATGGTCAAATTCATATAAAATGACCTTAGAATGTCTTGAAATCATAGGAAAATAGTCTTCTAAATATATGGGACATGTATAAGGAGATGACATCAATTATATGTGCATTATTCCTGTAATGACTGGATATGCGGTTTTTAAAGGCTTGACACCCTTTAAAACACGTGGGGGGTAAAAACCAGCCGAACGAACTAGGAATTTCATGAAATCAGACTACAATAATCATAGAGTGAATTTTAAAATGATCGTATAGAAGATACATCAATCAGAGGTGTCATTTGTTTGGGATAATGGAAATTTCACTTTTAATGTCATAAACCCCCAACATGTTTGTTTAATGGTTAAATATATAGAAAACAATATCAGAATGATATGAAATAACAATAAAAACATATTATTATTATTCATAATGAGTATGAGAAGACAAAACATCAATTGAACATGTGATATTCCTAGGACGACTGAAGATGCAGTTTTTAAAGGTTTGATGCCCATTAAAAAGGTGTATTTGGGGGTCAAAACCAACAGAACGACATCCGAATTCCATGAAATAAGATGAAAAAAATTGTAGAGTAAATTGTAAAATGGTCTATCATAAAAAATGTCAATAGGAGGTTCCGTTTTACCAAGATGAATGAAAATGCACTTTTACTATCATGAAACACCAAAATGCATGTTTAATGGTCCGATCCATAGCTAAAAACCTTTTAATGACTTGAAATCATAGGAAAATGTCTTATTATTAATCGTGATGTGTAATATTAGATTGCACATCAGTTAGACATGCAGTCTGAAAGGAATGATTGAACATGTGGATTTTAAGATTTGATGCCCTTTAAAAAGGTGCGTCTGGGGGTCAAAACCAACCGAACAACATTCGAATTCTGTGAAATGAGATGAAAACAATCATAGAGTGAATTGTGAAATGACTGAGAAGACAAAAGGTCAATAAGAGGTACTATTTGACTAGGGTGACCAAAAAAACACTTTTTGTATCAGGAAACACTAAAATATTCTTTTAACAGTCAATTCAATATCAAATGACCTTAGAATGACCTGAAAAAAATAGGAATACCATTTTATTATTATTATTCATGCTGTGTATGAGCATACAAAACATAAACCGGACATGCGACCTACCCAGTAGGACAGAATATGTGGTTTTTAAATGTTGGATGCCCTTTAAAAGAACATGTGGGGGATGGTAAAAAAGAACTAAATAACCACCAAATGTGGTGAAATTAGACGATAAAAACAGTAGAGTGAATTGTGAAATGGTCAAATAGACGGTATGTCAATTAGAGTTTTTGTTTGTATGAGATGATGGAAAATTCACTTTTAGTGTCATAAAACACCAAAACATGCATTGAACAGTCAGATATATATGAAAAAAATCTCATAATGACTTGAAATAATATAAATAAATCTTATTATTATTCTTGATGTGTCTAAGAAGAGGAGACTTCAATCAGATGTGCAGTCTACCCAAAACTACTAAATATGCAGTTTTAAAAGGTTCGATGCTCTTAAATATGGTGCATATAGGGTTCAGAACCAACCAAAAGACCATTGAATGTGGTGAAATGATACTACAACAAACATAGAGTGAATTTTGAAATGGTTGAGTAGACAGAATTTCAATCAAATATGTCATTTTCTTGGGATGATTGAAAATGAACTTTTAGTGTCAAAAAACACCAAAACATGCGTTTAACGGTCAAGTCAATATCAAAAAACCTCGTAATGACCTAAAAAATACGAATACTGTTTTATTATTATAAATTTTTTGTATGAGCAGATATAACATCTATCTGACATGCATTATGCCAGGAATGATTGAATATTCAGTTTTTAAAGGTTTAACACCCTTTAAAAGCACATGGGGGGTCAAAACCAAATGAACGACCACCAAATGTGGTGAAATCAGATGAAAAAACCATAGAGTGAATTGAAAGGTTGTCAAGTAGATGGTATATCAATCAGGGTTTTCTTTTTTCTAAGATGACGAAAAAAACACGTTTGTTGTCATAAAACACCAAAACATGCGTTTAATGGTCAGATATATAGTAAACGACTTTCGAATGAATTTAAATAATAGAAAAACCATATTATTATTATCTTTGATGTGTCTAAGTAGACGAGACGTCAATAGGACATGTGGTATGCCTGGAACTACTGAATATATGATTTTTTAAAGTTTTTTGCCCTTTAAAAAGACATTTCCCTGGGTTAAAACCATCCAAATGACCTCCAAATATAGTGAAATAAGACTACAATAACCATGGAGTGAATTGTAAAATGTTAGAGAATCCAGAACATCAATCAGAGATGTTGTTTGCCCGGGATGACTGAAAACACACTTTTAGTGTCATGAAACACCAAAATGTGTGTTTAATAGTCATTTCAATATAAAAAGAACTTAGAATGACCTAAAAAAGGAAGTCCATATTATTATTAATCATGTTGTGTATGAGTAGATGATACATCAATCAGGTGTGCAGCCTGCCTAAAACTATCGAATATGCTATTTTTAAAGGTTTAACACCCTTTAAAAAGGTGCGTTTGGGGGTAAAAACCAACTAAACGACCTCCAAATGCGGTGAAATGAGACAACAACAACTGTAGAATAAATTTGGAAATGGTCTAGTAGAAATAATGTCACTCAAAGATTCCATTTTCATGGGATGACTAAAAACACACTTTTAGTGTCATAAGATATCAACACGTGCATTTAATGGTAAAATCCATAGAAAATGGCCTCAAAATAACCTGAAATCATAGAAAATATATCTTATTATTATTTGTGATGTGTACGAGTAGAAAAAAATTTCAATGGGATGTGCAGTGTACCCGGAATGACCGAATATGTGGTTTCTAAAAATTCAAAGACCATTAAAAGCATGTGGGAGTCAGGACCAACCGAACGACCATCGAATGCGGTGAAACCAGAAAAAAAAAATATAGAGTGAATTGTGAAATGGTTGAGTATATATTACATCATTGGGAGTTTCTGTTTGTCTGGGAGGATGGAAAACACACTTTTAGTGTCATAAAACACCAAAACATACATTTAACAACCATATATATAGAAAATGACCTCAAGATGACTTGAAATCATAGAAAACCTATCTTATTATTATTATTATTGATATATATGAGTAGAAAATACATTAATAATACGTGTGGTCTACTCGAAATTACTGAATATATAGTTTTTAAAGGTTTGACACCTTTTAAAAAGGTGCATCTGGGGGTCAAATCCAAAAAAACATCCTTTGAATATGGTGAAATAAGGTGACAACAATCGTAGAGTGAATTGTTAAATGGTTGAGTATATGGAACGTCAATCAGAGATTTCGTTTTCCCAGGATGACTGAAAACACACTATTATTGTCCTAAAACACCAAAATGTGCTTTTAATGGTAAATTTAATATCAAACAACCTAAAAATGACATGAAAAAATATAAATACCGTATTATTATTCTTATTATTTATGTTTTGTATGAGAAGATGGAACATCAATCAAATGTGCGGTTTACCCAGAAGGACAGATTATGCAGTTTTTAAAGGTTGAACACCTTTTAAGAATATGTGGGGGGGGGGGGGGGGGGGGTTTAAAACCAATTAAAAAACCATAGAATTCTTTGAAATGAGTCGGAAACAATTGTAGACTGAATTTTGAAAGGGTCAAGTAGACAATACATGAATCAAAGTTTACGTTTGTTCGAGATGATGGAAAACACACATTTAGTGTCCTAAAACACTAAAACATGCATTTAATGGTCATATATATAGAAAAAACCTTATAATTAATTTAAATCATATGAATAACATCTCATCATTATTCACAATGTGTTCTAGTAGAGGATATGTCAATCAGATGTGCAGTCTACCCTGTACTACCGAATATGTGGTTTTTAATGGTTTGACGCCCTTTCAAAAGGTGTTCCTGGAGCATCAAAACCTACCAATAGACCTTTTAATGTGATGAAATAATACTAAAACAACTATAGAATAAATTTTGAAATAGTAAAACAGACAGAACATCAATCAAAGACACCATTTTCCTGAGATGACTAAAAACACACATTTAGTGTCAGAAAACACAAAAACATGCTTTTAACGGTCAATTCAATATTAAATCACCTCAGAATGATATAAAAAAATATGATAAACATATTATTATTATTCACGTTGTGTAAGATTAGACAGAACATCAATCATACATTTAATCTACTCGAAAAAAATAAATATGAAGTTTTTAAAGGTTTGACGCCCATTAAAAGCATGATGGTGGGTCAAAACCAACAAAACAACCACCGAATGTGGTGAAATCAGATTAAAACAACCGTATAATGAATTTTGAAATTGTCTAGTAGACGATACAACAATCAAAGTTTTTGTTTTTATAGTATGACTAAAAATGAACTTTTAGTATCATAAAACACTAAAACATGCATTTAACGATCATATATATAGAGAATAACCTTATAATGACTTGAAATAATAGTAAAAACATATTATTATTTTTATTGATGTGTCTGAGTAGACAAGACATCAATCAGACATGTGGTCTACATGGAGCTACTGAATATATTGTTTTTAAATGTTTTTCACCCTTTAACAAGTTACGTAGGGGGTCAAAACCAACCAAACAAACTCCAAATGCTATGAAATGAGACTAAAACAACCATAGAGTGAATTGTGAAATGGTCGAGTAGACATAATGTTAATCAGATATTATTTTTTCTTTAATTGAAATATTTTATTTCATATAAATTGTTATTTGAGATATTTGTTTTCGATACTAATTATTTTATTAAATCTTATCATGAAATTTTATTCGATGATGAGTATGGATCTTGGAAGATTATGAGTTAAAAAGATTTATGTTATCAAGGTTTTAGGTATATTTAAAATATATATTTTTTATTTGTAAAATATAGTGATTTTTTAATGTTATTGTGTTTTTAAAAATAAAAATAAAAAACCTATAGTGGCCACCATATGGAGACCACTATAGGTCTTCCCTAGCTTGGTCTATAGTGAACGCCATATGGAAATCACTATAGATGGTCTCAAAGTAGGCTAAAGTGACTACCAAATGATGGTAATTGTAGAAAAACATAGTATATTCTATAGTGACTACCATTTGGCAGTCACTATAGGTAATCCCTATCTTATATATAGCGTCTACCAAATGGCGGACTCTATAGACAACAGTTATGGGCCTAAAGCTTCTTCCATTTGGTAGATGCTAGGCGACTGCTATAGGACTTTAGTGAATGATTTTTGTGGTCCCTAAAGCTTCTTTTCTACTAGGGTTAGACTTATCATTAGAGATATCCCAATACATACCCTTATAAATATCTCAATGGATCCCACTAAAGTTTTCTCCTCCTAGTTTCCAAAGGATTTCTAAACCTTCCCACTAAAACCAACTATAGTATCCTAGGCTTTTTATAAATGTATATTACAACTTTTTAGAATAATATTTATTGAATTACACAAACAGATGCCTGAGGGCCTTAATAGTTTATTACATTTGGAGAATAGATACACTATTTTCTAATTTCATGAAATATCTTCAATGTATCCTATGATGATTTTCCCATTAAGTAACTTTAACATACATACCCTACATAAAACCATTCTTCATAACCTAGGGAAAGGAAAACATAATATGGGTGAGTTCAAATTCCCAATAAGGGTAAATATAAAAATTAACAATTAAATTTCATTAGTTAATATAAGAAGATCATAAGGGTATGATGACATAATAAAAGTGTATGAGCATAACATAAGAATATTCATACCCATTTATACTTGGATCATTAAACATGAAAAAATTGAATAATAATATAACAGAGGTAAGAGAAATTTGAATAAAAAAACTATTCCATGTGATATATACCTTTATCATAAGAAACATTTATAACCTATAGCAAGTATAACAAAAATACATTGGCATCCTGGTACATCATCTTCATAACATGTTTTAACCGGTGTAAGAAATAACCAGAGCCCAGTTAAATCTATAGGAAAAATCCACTGGTATCTTCCTACTTATTTCCTCAATGGAAAATTAATATTACCCAATGAATTAGGGTTTTATCTGGGAACAACTATCATATAATAATTAACGGTATCACCCGACACTATCTAGGTGAACACATCATATAAGTTATAATGGGATCACCAAGCACTATATGGGTTAACCCATCATATAAAAATGTCTAAGAAGCATAAATAATGAATATAGAAACCGTTTTTCATTATAAAACTCATAAAAAATCATTATTCCTTTCATAACATGACTATCTAGTGGAAAAGAAATAGGTTCCACAATAATTTACGTGAAATATGATTAACCCATGGAAAGGAAACATGTTCCATAAAATCTTATTGAAACATGATAAACCCATGGAAAAGAAATGGGTTCCATAAAAATTTCATCAACATAAAAATTAAACTTCTAGAGAAAGAAATTTGGATAATATCATTCAATATTGTCTCAAGTAAGGAATAAGTAACATCAAAGGATATCAAATTATATAAAAAAAGATCTTGGAAGATCACTTGAAACATTTATTGAGGAATACAACCTTTATAATTTTAAAAAATGTTTTTAAAACATAAAAAATTTTCAAAATAACTTTCTTTAGAAATAACCATGAAATATTATAAAGTAATATTCAAAGTAAATAACATTCTTAATAGCAGGATATTTCATTCATTCTATACATGTTAAAACAAACACTACTTTCAAAATTTTGGTAAAATCCAAACGGGAATAATATTGGAAAAATACATGAATATTCCTTTCATAACATTTTTTAAAAGTTAAACATGGGTAAAAATGTATTTAAAAAATCAAATTATGAATGTTAAAAAAATTTGAAAATATTTTTAGAAATCATGGTATTGGGAGAAAAATGCCTTTCGACTGAAAAGATGATTTTTCTTAAAAAAATATATTTTGAACTCTTGAGTGCATAAAGAAAGGAAAATGAAGAGAAAACTTGTATTATCATTAAATAACCACAATATAATAATTAAATTATAGTTCATTATAGGTAGATCATAATATTTCAACAATGGATACCTAATCATAAAAAATCCTGATAAATGATTAGATTGTAACATAAGAACCGTACAACACTGGTAACTTTGAATCATAAGATCCATGAAATAATTAAATAATATGAAATATTAAATATCATTAAAATAATTATATTTATGATATAACATGTAAAATGGTAAATATATACACCTTACAGAATAAGATATGTCCATAACATAGCTTATATCCAAAAAAAGGAAAATTGGGAAAAACATACCTTACTGATTTTATAACATTTGAACTATAAACCCCATGAAAGATATATCATAAAATGGATTTTAAATACCATTAATTTTCAGGATAATATTAATAAAATAAATTCATGTGAATTATATACACTTCATATAATAAACATTTGGTGAATATGGTATTTGTTTCACAAGAAAATAAAACGAGACAAAAAATTGATTACCATAAGTTGCGACTTCTATCATACTCATTAGAACCTCCAGTATAATAAATATAAGTTTATTATACATATATTATTTAAACATAATTATATATATCATTTAATATATTACTTACATAATACCATTTATTACCCATTTATTAACAATTCCTTATTAAAATCACATTTTGGGTAATAACAGCTTTGTTTTTCGTATACGTTTTTTTAGGCCCCTTACTTTGATTATGGTTCCAAAATATGTAGAATAATAATAATAAAATAATTATCATATTTATACACTTTTAATACCAATCATGATCGATTGTTTGGTGAAATAAAGTATGTTATGACCATGGAGACCGTAGGCCATACGTATGCATGGGTAATATTTCCATTTTTCAACAATCATTATAAAAAGGTGAGAAGTGATATTTTATCTTTAAATAATTATAATAATATAATAAATAAAATATATTTTCTTTAAATATAATTATACATATAATCCATGTGGCGTGGAGATTAAAATAGAGAGTCACATCGCTTCGTGAAGACGGTAGTCCACACATAAATGAACGATGCTATCATCTTTCAATGAGTGAAAGGGTAAGAAATTAAATGATATATTATACTTTTCTAATTATCAATATTTCATTAATATCATAAAAATTTCATTTATGTAACATATATTAATTTAATATATCCTTATTATCTTCTATTTATAGCATTATTGAAAACGAATCACATCGCTTTGCGAGGTTGTAGTTCTCCATACACACAAACGACGTTATCTATCCCATACGAAATGGAAATTAAAATTTTATACATGATAAAATGAATCTATAGGTATAATTATGTTATAAAATTAATATATATAATTTATATCTATCTTCATAACCAGCCATGATAGGTGGTAATGGAAAAGAAAAATACATCAGTTTATGAGGTAGTAGTCCACTGTACACACGAATGATAATTTTGTAAACCATTTTATTGAAGTAAAAATGGTTTTAAGTAAGGAATTTAAAATAAAAAATTTAATTATATAGAATATAATTATTTTATTATATCATCATGGTTTAATAATAATTTATGAAGGTAGAGGAAAAAATTAAATAAAAATTCTTCTTGAAGAACACTACCTCTTCTTCGGGTAACCACCATAGGTTTTTAATAAAATCCTTAATTGTTTGGATTTATGACCAAAGTAAGGATTATATAATGATATTAAGGAATTTGGTATTTTTTTAATGGATTAAACAATAGGGTTTTAAGGTGTATATAATAAAGGACTATGAGTGGCCTTTTATAAGTGAGGTGAGTGACACAGTTGTAATTTTTTGAAAGAAAAATATGTACCCATGTTTTTATCATGAAAAAAGGATACAAAATAGATTATTATAGATACTTATAAATTATAGGGTCTAAATATTTCTATAAAATATATTCTACGAAAGTTTTTCTATCATTTTAACTATTATTATTTTAGTTTAACCCCCATTAAACCCATTTTTAACTTAACCACTATAAATATTTTTTTAATATTTTTTATATTAATTTTGGAAAAAAATATGTTGAAATTATTAGATAATATAAATTATTTATATTGAAAATATAAAATCCAATTTTCCAACTTCCATTTACAGAAGTGGATAAATTTGATTTAAAATTAATCCCATAGATACGTTGAGAAAGAAGGTTTTCAAAGAGAAAATGTTCATAAGTTTTCATAGTTTTTATATAAAAATTAAATATGAAAATGATTAAAATGAACTAAATTAGATTAATAGATATATAAGTGAACTAATTTTAATTTAAAATATAATTTTCTTTATAAATTAATTTAAATGAAAAAGCAGTTTTCAATTAAAATTCTGTATTTTTTACTTCTGAACCAAAAAATACTTTTCAGAAAATTATAAACACTTAAACGTAAGATAATTTTTAAATGATTATTTAATAAATGAAATTTATTTTTTAAAATAAAGTTTTAATAATTTTCAAAAATTATTGTTACAATTATTGTGGAAAAGGTGACAAAACTACTTTAAAAAAATACTATTTTAAGCATAAAGTTAGATTTTATCTTATCTCTTATCTAGAAAACACATAAAATGAATGATAAAAACGTTATTAAATATATAACATTTAAATTTAATTAAATCATTCACTAAAAGTTATTTATTTAATTTATTGAGATAGAACACAATTGTGTGCAAAAAATAGTAAAATTTCTTTAGAAAAATATTCCTTTTTATTTTCAAGTGATTTTTATTTTCATTTATAATTAATTGGTCACTAAAAAATTATTTTTATATACATGTGTAGATCATATATTTTCATAATTTAGTTAATCATATCCATACCTTCCATTTCAATTTTTAGGTGATAACTATCATATTATTTATTAATATTTTAATAGTATGGCATTTTTCTTTTAAACTCAATGTTGAGTGAAACACAAACTATCTAAAAATTTAAATTAATTTGAAAGAAAAATTTCCTAAAATATCAGAATGTTACACAAGAAGAGAATTTTTTTTCTTTGATTAAGTTTCCACCCACTCTTTTATATGTGAAAAATTTTCTAAGGGTAACACATCACCCCCTAACTATTAGATATTGAGTTTTTATTAAAAACCCTTAATGTTTTGATAATTATATCTCATGTCAATAGGTACCCTCTGACTAAAGTTTGTGGGAATTTTATTCCTGGAAATCATGTTATTATTTATCTAGTTGAAATTGATATATTTTTGGGTATGGATTAGATCTATCATTAAGTAGACCATATGAATTTTCAGAAAAGTTTAGTTAAATTATATAACCAGAATCAACCAACTATAGTCTTTCAGTGCGTGCTTAAACCTGAACTCCCAATGTAAATGAATTGAATCATATATATTTATCTACCTATTAATAAGGGATATTTATCATATATTTTTAGGAAGAATCTAACCATTTAGTATGAGCCTATTGTAAAATATTTTTTTGATGTATTTCCAGAATAGATTCTTAGTCTTTCCCCGAATTGTAAAGTTGAGTTTTTAATAGGACTAATACATGATGCTACAACTATATCAAATAATCTATATAGAATGGACCCAACTGAGTTATAATAATTGAAGAAGAAAATTTAGGTAAATCTAGATAAGGGATTCATTCTACCTAGTTCTTCACTATAGGGAGCATATATTCTTTTTGTTAGGAAGAAATATGGTTCATTGCACATTTTCTTTGATCATCATGAACTTAACTAGATCACTATTAAGAAGAAGTATCCTCCTCATTTTATTGATGATATGTTTGATTAATTATGAGGTTCACAATATTTTTCCAATATTAATCTTCTATTTGGATATTATAAGCTTAGGGTCAATAAAGAGAATATACCTAAGATATCCTTCCGTACGAGGTATGATCACTTTGAATTTATACTAATTCCATTTTGATTAAAATATTATCCTATTATATTCATGTATATAAAGAATATATTATTTAGCGATTACCTTAATAAAATTTTGGTAGTATTTATAAATAAAATTATAATATATTTGATGATCAAGGTAAATCGACAAGATTTTATAATTTTGATGAAGACCATGAATGGGGAGAAGTTTTATGATAAATTTACTTTGGATTTAAAAAGATTCATTCTTGGGTAATATATTCACAATTTAGGGTATATCAGTGGATCATTCAAAGATGAAATATATTGAGAAATGTCCTTGAGAAACCACGATAACTGAGATGCATAGTTTTCTTGGGTTGTATGGATACTACTGATGCTTTTTGAGATATTTCTCTTGAATTTATAACCTACTCACCAAGTTGACTCTAAAAGGAGTTAAGTTCATTTGGATAGATAATTTTACTGATAATTTCATAGAACATAATATAAGGTTGGTCATAATGACTATTATTACATTACATTTCATTGGATATGGTTTTGTGATCTATAATAATGCATTAAAAATGATTATAATGGGTCCTTATACATAATGATATGGTGATAGCACATGCATCTCTCCAACTAAAAATTCATGGGAACATTTACACGACTCATTATTTGGAGTAGGAAGTAGTAATTTTTAGGTTTAAGATATTGATGAATTAGTTATCCCAATAAAGGTGTTATATATATACCATTCAGAATATTTTAAAGTATATATTTATACAGAATGAGTTGAATATGCACCAAATAATATGGTTAGAGTCAATCAAAGAATATGACTACTCAATACATTACCAACCTAGGAAGGTGAACTAGGTAGATGATGTTCTGGGCCAGAAATACCATGCAATGTTTTCCTACTAGGAATATGTGGATCAAACAATGTTCTTTATAATATCATTGATTTTGATGCGCATAATAACCACATTTTTTAACAATGAAATTTCATTAAGTGAATTTTTGTTTTATATTAATTTATTTTTGATTCAGTTTAATTATAAATTTCCTAATTATTTGGGGAATATTAAATTATCTTGGAATCACTTTTCAAATCCGAGTGTTTGAAGTGAATATTAAGACAAGGAACCCTAATTTTGTAAGGATTACTACTTTTGGAACCCTATAGTTTTTCAAAATTTTATGACAGGTAACCTTACTTTTATTAGCTACCCTATGTTTTCATAATTAACAAATGGTTCTTCCACCTTAATTTTAGAATAAATAGTAAATTTTCAATTATACATTTGAATATTATCCCAATGTTGTGTAACCCTATATTTGACCCAGTTATCTACGAGATTTGAATTATGGATTATATTTTCGATTATTGAATTTGTTTCATCAGATTAATTATAGAAATTTTAATGTAGTTTTAAGATTTATTAAAAGGACCTTATTCAATGTATTAAATAATTCATATTACTATGGGAATTTATAATTTTCCCTAGGTGTTTTTAAATTCAAATTATTACATTTTATTAGGAAGATTTTACAGATTGGTTTTCCCAAATGTAAATAAATATTCTTTTTAAATAATGAGAGTTACTTATTCTATATTCGACGATGTCCCTAGTTCTCATATTATATACACTTTGGAGACATACATATTTTGATCTTTTGTTGCTTGATCATTATGTTGATACTCCTATTGTATCCATTGTCATTCTTTTATTATGTTTCATTGAAGAAAATATTTGAGCTACACATTAGAGAAATACATGTTTATCATATTATACGTGTTTTCCTTTCTGATATCTAAAGATGAGGAATCCTATGAGATATTTATGAATATTTTTCTACTAATACACTTTATTGAAGATCTTTAATATATATCAGTGGCTACTGCAATTGTGAGCGGAACCTGTATTAAACTTATATATATCATTTTCTCTCTTAAAGTACTGACTCCTTGAGTAAAATAGAAGGTCTGATGAATCTATAGGTACCTATGAGGATAATTCCACAAGGATTGTGAGGTACACTTCTAGAATTATCATCCAACCCAAAAGTAAAGTTGATAAGTTCTTAAGTGGATTAAAGAATATTCTTTGAAGGGTGTTGGCCATAAGAGAATTTAGTATCTATGAAGATTTTGTGTGTTGTGCAATCAAGGTTTAAATGGATCTTGGAGTTACATATCAATCTCATGGTTTAAAAAAAAAGTTTAATGGAGTTTGAATGAAAATATAAAAACCATGAAGAGAAGAAGATAAGATTTCATTTATTCTCTAAGTATAGAAAGAAGCATGTAGGAAATTGTATTAAGGGGTCTTATAAAACTTTTAAGTACATAAAATAAGTTCATTGGGAATTTTATTGTCGATGTTATGGGAAAAAGTTAGCTAATAATGCGAATGGAGAGAAAACTACATAAAATGTACCTCCCCTGATTCAGTGCTACAAGTGTAAGGAGAATGAGAATTATGCTAACTAGCACCCAAAACCAAGGGTTGGTGAGGATGATCGGCATCAACAACCTATTAAACTGACAGACAATGGAAAATAACATGTAATAAATATTTAAGATGAGGGATGTGATAATGACATGGTAAAATGTATATATACCATCCACTCTAGAACCGATAATGTCTTATTTGATTCATGATATTCCCCCTATTTCATATATAAATAATTTTATAAGGGTATTAAGATTTCTCCCAAACAATTAGATTGTGAATTAGTTGTGAAAACACCTAATGGTATGATTATTTCATCTCAAGTCTACGATTCCTCTCTGGTTGACATTTGTGGGAACATGCTTCCTACAAATGTTGTCATTCTTCCTTTATTTTAATTTTATGTTATCATAGAAATGGATTTTATTTCTCTTAATAAATACCATGTCAATGGGCTAGTAAGGGAAGTTATGATTGATATTTCAAACCAATCTATGATTTTCTATCGATGTGAAGATATGTATGAAATTTATATTGAGATTACATCCATTGTATGGGTCTTAATTATCATCTAGAATGAATTTTTATCTAGAATTGTTGGGGAGAAAATCAACATCAATGAGATGCCTTTTTTTGAGACTTTTAGGATATATTTCCAAAAGAGTTTCCTAGCCTTACACTAAACTGTGATGTTGAGTTCTTGATAGAGCTCATACCTAGTTCCACATCAATTTTAAAGTCTCCCTGTAGAATAGACCTAATTGAGTTGCAATAATTGAATAAGAAACTACAAGAAAACCGTTCTAAAGTATTTATTAAGAAATGGGTTTCACCTTTGGGTGAACCTATTCATTTTTTGGAAAATAAATAGAGATCAATGGAACTCTGTATTGACTATCAGGTGTTGAAAAAGATCACAATAAAAGAATAAGTATCCCCTTCCTTATATTTATGACTTGTTAGATCAAATTAATGGAGCTTAATACTTTTACAAGGTTGAAATTCATTATGAATATCATTAATTGAGGGCCAAGAAAGAGGATATACCCAAGATGTCATTATATACAAGGTTTGAACACTATGAATATATATTGATTCCTTTCATTGTTACTAATTTTCCTACTATTTTCATGGATTTGATGAATAGAGTCTTTATATATTACATCAATAAATTTTTGGAGGTCTTGATAGATGATATTCTTATCCTTTAAAAGAGAAAGTAAGACCATTTATACCACTTTATAATTGTAATAAGTACCCTAAAGAAGGAGAATATGTAATAAAAATTTATAAAGTGTGAATTTTGGATGCAAAAGGTTTCATTTTTGGGTCACATAATCTCAGGAGAAGGTATTAAAGTAGACACCTTAAAGAAAGAGGCTATTGTATATTGGCCTAGACCAACCACAGTGAACGATATACATAGTTTTATTAGTTTAGCGGGATATTATCAAAGGTTTGTAGAAAATTTCTCATGACTAACTAATACTCTGACCAAGTAAACTCAAAATGGTGAAAAGTTCCTCTAGACATATGAATGTGATGAAAATTTCAAGTAACTGAAGAGAAGGTTAGTTATCAACTAATGCTTACATTAACATAAAATAGTGATGGATTTTTAATCTATAGGGATACATAAAAGAAGGTATTTGGATGTTTTATTATGTAGAATAAAAAATATATATTCTATTCCTCATGATAGTTGAATATTTACAAGAATAATTACCCAAATAATGATTTGGAGTTAGCTGAAATAATTCTTGCATTGAAGATTTAGAGGCATTATCTTTATAAAGAAAAGTGTGATATATATTAAAATTATAAAATTATAAATATATATAGTCACACAGAAGGATTTGGATATGCTCTGTAGAATATGGTTAGAACTGATAATGGATTATGAATGCTTTATACATTACCACCCTAAGAAAGTGAATGAAGTGGATGATGCTTTGAGTCAAAATAATCATGCTAGCTTATCAAATATAAGGATTTCAAATGATATAATAGTTCTTGATTTTAAAATGATGGATATGGAAATCTTAAAGGAAGGGGAAGAATTTTATCTTTCTCAATTGAATGTTCATCCCTCTATCCAAGTAAATACTAAAGAGGCAGAGAAGGAATATGTAGAGCTGCAACATAAGGTTAGAAATGTTTTTGAGTTTAACCTTGATCAGGATTAAATGATAAGGTACATAAACTGGGTATGTATTCCTTCCATACCATATTGGAATAAGGATCTATTAGAGTATTATTACAGTTCTTCATTCTCTATTCATCCTTTAAGTACAATGATATATAGATATTAGATAGAATACTTTTGGTGGCATGGAATGAAGAGGGATATCATTGACTTTGTATCTTGGTGTTTGGAATTATAGTAAGTTAAGGCTAAAAGAAAAACATCTAAGGGGATGTTTCATCCATTACCCATACCATAATGGAAATGAGATAATATCACTCTAGATTTTGTCATTAGACTCCCCAAAACCTATGAAGGTTTTAATGATATATCAGTGGTAGTCTATAAACTTACTAAGTCAGCACACTTCATTTCTATGAGAGCAGGATTCTATCTAGATCAAATTTCTAGGATATACATTAAATAAGTGGTATTATTGCATGGAGTAACAAAATCTATTATATTTTTCAGGATTTAAGGTTTACCTAAATGTTACAGTAAAGTCTTCATCAAACACTTGATACAGAATTGAGTTTCCGCACTACATATCATCCTCATATATATGGTCGGTCAAAAAGAATAATTGAAAGCCTAGAGGATATGTTGAGATATTATTATATAGATTTCAAATGTGGTTGGGATTAACACCTTCCATTTTTTAGTTTTCTTTTAAATATATCTTTCAACCAATAATTCATATGGGTCCTTATGAAGACCTCTATGGTAATAAATGCAGATATCCAACATTCTAGGAAGAAGTTGGATAAATAAAGCCACTGGTAACTGAGATATCTAAAGAAATGGAAGATAAGGTAAATAAATTGAACAAAATATCAAGGAAGATCATAGTTGGAAGAAAACTCATACTGATAACCATCTGTGTGATCTATAATTTGAAGTTGGAGGGAATGTGTTTTTATGAATCTCTTAATGGAAGAAGTTTATGAGATTCTTAAAGAAAGGGAAACTAAGACCTAGGTATATCAACCCCTTTGAAATTCCTTTTCATGTTGGGATGGTAGTATATCACTTGAAATTTTCTCCAAATATCTCTCAAGTCCATGATGTGTTCCATGTATCTCTTTTGAGTAAGTACATTCCTGACCCTTCACTTGTACTAAACTTAGAGGTCACATGGCCGAAGTATGATCTTTCTTATGAGGAAAAACCAGTTGAAATTCAATATCTTACAGAGGAAGTTATAAGAAACATGACAACTACCGAAGTCAATGTTTTGTGGAGAAATCACTAGGTATAGAAATCTACATAGGAACTTCAGGATATGATGAGTTATAACTATCCTCATTTTTTTATTAAAATAACAAATTTTGTGGCTGAAATTAATTTTAGGGGGGGGGGCGGTAGAATCTAACACCTTGAGTTTTTATGAAAATTTTATTAGAATAAATTAATTTTACTTGATGTATTTCATTGAATGATATAATAATTAAAACAAAAATTTATATGATATACCAAGTTATGCATGTGCTACATGAAACACCGACTTAGCTTTCTTTACGTGAAACACTAAGTTTCTACAAAACAACATTTTATTATATTAATTATTTAAATGGGATAGTTATAATATAGTTTTTAAACATATTAATATGAATATTAATAACTATTTTTTAAATATTATTCATACTGGTTTTATATAAATAATTAATATTTATAATACTACATACAATTTTTTAGTAAAGTCTTTATATGTTAGGAAATACTATTTTCCTAAAAGAATTTATTTTGTATGTCCTTCAATAAACATTAATAAAATTAATTTTATACACATTTAGAAATTGAATTTTATATAATAAAATTAATTTTTAATTAAAAAATTATCCTATGTTTAATTTTTGATATTTTTCTGAAAAACTTCATTTTTTGGATGAATAGTGAAAATGTTGAATTTTAATCAAAAACTACCTTTTAATCTAGTTTAATTATTTTTTAAATTATATTTTAATTTGGTTTTAAAATTTAATTATATAAATTATACATCAATAGATCCAATTTTGGCTATTTTAACCAATTTTACATTGAAATTGGATACAAAAACAACCTAAATGTTTAAACATTTTTTCTTAAAAATACTACTGTCGTGACACATCTGTAAGATATATTTTAAATTAATTCATTATGATTATGTAATTGGAATTTATAAAAATGGATTACATATTTTTAATCAGTGTAATTTATAATTTATAATAATCTCAACTTAGTTTTTGACCAAAAATATTATTGAAAATTAATAACATTAATTACAACTATTAGGAGAAAAATTAAATTAACAAAGGACTAAACCATAAACTTAAGGCCCAAAATTACCTAGAAACATTCAATAAATCAATTTTATGTTCATATTTGGACCCTATAGTCCCTTTTATAAGACTTAGACCATTATTGGACCCACTATTCATTGGAAAATTGTTAGTGTAATTCCATTTAAAAAATCTTACAAGAATGTCACTTCTCCTCAAATATAAAAAGGAACTCACCCCTCCCACTTTTTCACACCTATAAATCCATTGGATTAGGAAAAATATACCTAAATCTAATTAAAACATCACTATATTCATTCTAGAATCTTAAATTTTATCATAAATCTATCCATGGAATCTATTTGGTTCAAATGAGGAGGAGTTACCCAAAAGAGAGGCAACATCCTTCCTTAAGCTCCTTTATTTTATTTTCATTCTCCACCACCTAAAATATTCTTATTACATGATTATACAATAAAATAAGTATCATAAATATAATTATATGTTTTTATTAAAATGTTTCAGCCTAAACTTAAACGCACTTTCATATAACGGGTAAAGAAATTACTGTTCTTATGTATGTTGAACTACCACCTCACAAAATGATGTTGATCATTTTTACTTTACCACCTCTTATGGTTGGGAATTATGATGAATTTTTTTTATAATATATATATATATATTATATTTATTATGTATTTAATATTATTTAATTATTATATATAAAAAACATTGTTACTTTCCATTTTGTGTAAATACGATAACTTCAACTGTGGATGTGTGGACTACCACCTCCTCAAACTGATGTGATTCGTTCACACTTGACATGGAACATATTAAGGATTGGTTTTGTAAAATTATATGATATATATGAAGTTATATTTCTACTATAATCATAATATATCTATACACAAATATATTTAATTGAATTACTTTCTTCTAAAAAACAATTAAACAAAAACAACGTTCATGTGTACATATGGTCTACCGTCTCAATGACTGATGTATAAAATTTCATATTTATACCATTTATAAATTATAATAAATATTTATATACTGAATATATATGATATTTATATCATTTTATACATTATTTAAATAATTAAATCATTATCTATGTAAGAGGATCAATAATAACAAGTCAAAACATGTACAAAAAATGAAGAAGATAATACCTGAAGTGTAACATTAACATGGAATTGTTAATAAATGGGAAATATAAAGTCATAATAAAATAATATATGGTATTAGATATAATAATATGGTTATCTAATATATATATATATAATAAACTTTTATTTATTATACAAGAAGTTTTTATGAGTATGACGAGAGTAAAGACATAAGTTAAGGGGATTTCTAGCCTCTCCTTTTTTTTCTGTGATATTTATGCCTTATTATATAGTCATTTATTTAGTGTGGTGTATATAATACCCATAAAGATATTATATGATTATTATTCATATATTTATGGTTATTTAAAAATCAATTTTATTATCACTCTTTAACGGGTTTTATGTTTCAAAAGATACTAAATTAGTAAAGTAGTGTTGTCTCAATTTTCCTTCTTTGAGACACATGCCTTGAATTTCAAAAAAAATGTTTTAAAAAATGTTTTAATTTTTTTTAAAGATGATATTTTATGGTCGTTTTCAATGAAAAATTATTTTAATAAATTTTTATAGTTTTGAAGTAACTTTATAAATTTCTAAATATATTTTCAAAGGAAAATTGTTTATGAAAATGTTTATGCTTTAAAAGGAATTTTTCAAAGAAGAATGGATTTTTTCTTTAAGAAATATTATTAAAATATATTTCAAATTTATTTTCCATATAAGATGAAATCCATTGATGGTATTCATGCCTTTATGGGGAAATTATCCAAATGTTCCATTCATATTCTTTCTAGGAATCGTTTATGTATTGATTGCATGATGTTTATGAAACCCATTTCTCTTTCACTGGTTATATGTTGATGAAACCCTTTCTTATTCTACATGTTTTATGATTTTGAAACTCAATTATTTTAATTGGTTATTATTTGATTAAATTATTATGAAACCAGTCAATTCTCAATTGGTAATGATATGATTACATTTTTATGACACCCATTACATTTCATGGGTAATGATATGACTTTTTATGTTCTTGTGACACATGTATGTACGATTTAATTATGATATGGGTGGGACCTATATATATCTACAATGAATTGGGACTATATTTATATCTCATGATGTATAAATGGATGGAACTAGTTGTGAACTCAGTTAAGTAAAGGACATTGTCTTTTAAGATGGTCTGGGGAGTAAACCTTGACTACAAAGATGGTCATGGGAGTAAACCGTGACTACTAATATGGAATGGGAAGTGAACTCATACTAAAAATATTTCCTTCAAAACAATTCCTTGAAAGCTATGGAAATTATTTTTTATACCTATATGTATGCCACAATTTCATGTCTTATTCTTATGCTATGATTTCATGGCTTATGGTCTTGATTCCCGTATGATTCATGTCTTATGAAATTCCAATAATTATCTCGTGATTCATGTTTATGATATTTTTTATGAAGGTTATTATATTATAATATCATGATCACATTATCATACCCTTATTCTCATGTTTATGCTTACATGTCTCCTCTATTTACCCTTAGTAAGCATCTGATCTCACCATTTTTTATGTTTCCTTTTCACATTCTATGAAGATATGTATTATTTATGATGTTTCTCAGAAGGATAATAGTCATGAAAAACCTAGTGGGAGATAATTTATCTCACTTATGTACTAGTGTTTATGTTTCAATGTTTCCAAAGGCACTAGACTAATACAATGTTTGGGAAATGTTTTTGTAATGTAATAATTATTTAAGAAAAATGATGTAATGTTAATGTATGAAAAGAGAGGGTCACTATATATACTGCCCCATTTATGTATTTAACATGAATATCTACTTACTCATGATGATTAATGTTTTAATTCATGTTTAATACTTCAAGGGATTATAATTTAAAAGTTACCAACAAGGTAAGAGTTTATTTTACAATCTCATTTATTTTGGGATTTCTCTTATATTCATTGAATAAGTCTTATAATATACCCTTAAAAAACACCATATATATTTCTTATACTCTAGATAATTAATTTTCAAAATTTTTTATAAACATTTCCACTATTTTTTACTTAAATTAAGAAATTAAATTTTTAAAAGAAAATACGATCTTATTTTTATTTTGATTAGGTTTATTTTTCTTTCAGTTTCATAGTTTTTCAAAAAAAATTGAGAAGGGCCTATTTATTTAATAAAATAATGTATCTATGAAATTGTACATTATTAATTACTTTTTAATATCTTTTAAATGAATCTTTATACATTTTTTTTATGAATGTTTCATTTTTTAATTTATTTATAAACTGTCAAAATGAATGTTTATTTTTATTGTATATGACATAAAAAGATTTTCTAACCACCATATTTGTGTTACACTATTTAGATTCTTCTATATGTTTTCAATGATTTTAAAATGATTCTTATTTAATGAAAATTTATTCAAAATATTTATCTTTTATTTTCATCTATTCTCTAAATGACATGATTTTACTAACAAAATTTACATTCCTAATTAATTGATGGTCATAACTTATCTCCTAATTAATTTTGTGTTCTTTTACTTTATTAAGAAACATTAAATTAGTTGTGATCCTTTTTCATTAGACATTAAATGTTTCTTAAGAATCTATATTTTTGTATCATTGATATTGTTATTTCCTAAATCATATAAAATTTCAATATATTGTATTTTACTATGAAATTTAGTTGATTAATAAGTAAAATCTTAATATTCCATATTCTTTACTCGATATAGATAGTTATTGATATGGAATATCTTTTATGAATTAAATTGAGTATTCATAACATATGTAATACATTGGAATTATTGTGATGGTTTAGTCCCATAATTTTATATCCCCTTGATGCATTGAAAGGTCTCTTGAGATAAAATAGTTGGAAAAATTTAGTAAATGGGTTTCTTTTGTACACCTTCCCATAAATTAAAATCACATTGTGAAAAGTATTAACTATAAATATATCATGATCTTTGATATCAATATGTTCAATATTAATCATTTACTTATTTTGTAAATCATTAATTATTATCCATGATATTACTGCATTAATATTTTCCAAATTTTCATTTTGTGCTCAAGTTATTGAATAAATGGAATGTGTTTTAATCTATTTACCTTGAAATGTTTATTTTTTCTTATTTAATCCTGATATATTAAATTTTATGTAACCCTCATAGTGTATTTGATCTCACCCTTTATTTGTTTCTTTTCCCCAGGATATGACTAAGGATATTTTGAATAATATCAAGGATTTAAGACAGTTTCTTATACATTTTATTTTTATATTTCCAATGTTATATGGGAATAATGTATGCATATGGTTCGTCAAGAATCATAAATTGATCATTCGATTATAACGAGACACTGTTTATCTTATACCAATGGAATAATGTAGACATTAGATCAAGGTTATTGTTGTTGGGGCTTCTAAAGAGAGGGATGGTATTTTCTCCTAAATCATTTTATTTGGTCATTTTCTTCCTATAATTATTGCATATATACAAAAAATAAATTCCTTTTACCCTTAATCATTGTACCCATTCTATAAATGTACCCATTCAAAGAAAAAAAATTATTTTATCAACCATATATTATATATATATGATTCAAATATTTATATATAATTCACTCAATTAATAGTTTCCAGATATTAAAACTTCTAAAATTAGGATTGGATCTCATTTTGATTACTACTCAAATGTTTCTATATTGATGGAAATATTCTACATCCACCTCATCACATAAATCATTACATAGTTCAAACACTATGGGGGAATCCATATAATTATATTTATAAGATATTTTCATCATATAATTATAAAAATTATATCAATGTTACTAATCACACGTAGATATGTAGATGTGTATTTATTAAGAACAATATTATTCTTTTGCTTCATATTTTTCCTTTCAAAGTAAGGTAGTTTATACCAACTTAAATCATTTATTTAACAACACCAAAAAAAATTAAATTATCTCTTAAGGATGTTAATAAAACATCCTTGGTTTCTATACATTGTCCATATATTACTTACAAAGTGTTTCAAATGTCAAACTCGATAATATAATGTGAGGTTTTATTCTAAAACTCATTATCAATTCATCCAATTAATAAGTTTTATCAATAAATTTCATAAAATCAATAAAAAATTATCATTTCAATGTCACTATCAAAGACCAATGTTACTTTTGTGAAATATTTAATTTAGTAGTAGATTTTATCAAATTTAGTGAATTATGTGATTAGGTTTTTCAAATTTTAAGATATTTTATCAACATTATAGTCATACCATGGTTATAACAGTGTGAAAATTTAATCATGTAGTGTAATATTACATGTTTACCCTATAATTTTTTGATCATTCTTGGCTCTTTAGGGTTAGAGATAACTGTGTGGTTTAATTATATATATGGTTAGTAGAAAACATTTATATTAAATTGACATATGAGTAAAAAAATATAGTTATGACACTGTTATGGGTAAAATGCATGGATTAATATTATTTGGTTCTAGGATCTATTAAGTAAACATTATATGGTGAGAGCATATTTTGGTAGACCATGTGGCATTTTTTGGGTGTTTCAAAGGTACTTAAACAACTGGTGAATGGTTTGGTAAATAATATATTAAAGATATATGAGACTCTATGACTCTTATTTATATGAAATTCCTAAATAACCATAATTTATTTTAGATCCCTTTTGTTTTTTTATTCCCTCATTCACATGTGTCACCCAAGGGAAGGCCTTTCTAGTTATTTTCCTCATCTATATGAGTTTTGGATATTAAAATCATGATTCTCCTAGGGTTTTCTATGGAAAATACCTACCCTCATCTATATTATTATTCTTATCTTTTCTATTTTTATTATTCCCTAATATTATTGTACATTATCTATCCCAAGGGGGCATAGTGGACAAACCACTTACATATGATTTGACTAATATTTGGATTTTATTTTATAGGTCTTGTAGATGCCTTCCATTGTTGTAATCATACTTATATTATCAAACATCACTTGTTTCCATAAACTTTAGGTATGTGTTTCTATGAAATTTCTTCTATTTTGGAACATTTTTGTTCATTAAATTATATAGACAAATTTATTCAAATATTATTCTTATATATATTAGAATTGACCATGTAAATAATTTAATATCTTTTATTCATAGTTTTAAATTGTGATAAAGGGGGTTTCTCATTGGAACCTAATAAATATACACATGAAATTAATTTTCACACCCACTATGTGAATATAAAAATGTTTAGTAGAATATTATCATTTTAATTAATAATGATAGTTGTGTTTTCAACTAAAAAATATTACAATATTATTCTTATTTTGACATCAATCTCATATATTTTCATGGTACTATATATTTATTCATATTTTTTATTGGTGTAATGGTTATTTCCAATGATTTATGGATTTTTTTAATACATAATTAACACGTTAGTTTCATAGATATCTTATATATTGGTTTTGATTCAGAATTTTGTAAACTTTTTATTCATTTATGGTTCCTTAAACATTGTTTCCATGTATCAAATGTTTAGTTAAATCTGTATGGTTTTTGTAGATAATTGTTTAATTATATAACATATAGATGAAACAAATTTTCATGTGAAGCTATATTGGAATGAATTTTAGACTTAATTGAGAATGAATGTGATGCATGGGATCCCTGTGTACTAAGATGGGAACCTATGGAATGTACCTGATAGGTATTTATGACACTCTCATAGCCACTCTTGCATTGTGCAAAAGGTATTAATTCCAATATTTATAGGTGACACTCTATTACACCAAAAACTATGATTCTACTCTAATGAGTGAATTTTGAATTCCCCTAATAATGAATTATTTCTATAATTATGGGGGTTATACCCACTAGTATAGGATGGAAATATAGCTAGAAGTTTATTAGGATTCAGATTTGGATATGGATTAGAAACAAGATCTTATATTTTCTTGACCATAGTCATTTAGGGTATATCCCATGATGATTAATTGATGTTTTTATTTCATTTTATTGAGCCCTATTATATTTAATTGTTCAATATTTCATATTAAATATTATTATAATTCAATAATTCAATATGTCATAGTTATTTTTCATCCTTAATTTTATTTCAAACATCATATTTCCAAAATTAGTTCATGATGTTAATTTTTTATAGTTAATTAATTATATGAACTATACTAAAATATATGGATTTGATTATATTATTATTGATGATTTTATATATACTTAACTATTTCATGTTGTGGGTTTTTAGTTCTTCATTTTCATTATAAAAAAACTCTTAATTTTCATTGAGTAATAAAGGGATAAAGAAGGGGTTTGTGAAACTATTTATCATTTTAATAATAAATGTGTCAATTTTTTTAATTTTATTCTCATTTTTATTAAAGGTATTTAGTACCCCTCCTTTGATACCTTTTTAATGATGTAGATTTTAGATTTTCAAAGTGGTGTTTGGATACACTATTAGTACATTATTAATGAAAGATATAGAATTTTTATTTTTTAATAAAATATAATTCAATCAAGCATTTAAAAAATATCATATATATGAAATTTCATAAATTATTTTACTTTTTGAAACCCTTTGAGAGATTTATGAAACCTCACTCATCCAACCCAGAGGGAGTGTATGTTTTTTTGGTATTTATCAAGGTTTATGTTTTTTTCATCCTTCACCATGATTATGTATTTTGGATAATCCTGGTGAGAATGTGTGTGGTGATGATTGGTTGATGATCATGGGTTATAAGAAAATTATTTGATGAGTTTTTTTGGGATCCTTTTTATGTAGTTAATGTATTATAAATGTTGTATTTTCTGATTTTTTGGTTTATTAATGGAACTTATGTTTTTTATTACACCTTATGTGTTTTATATTTTTTTTGAGTGTTCATATTTCTAAGGATTATTTCATATTTGGTTTATGTTTATATTATAAACCTTTATTTTATTTCTTATTAGTAGAACTTATTGGAACACGCAACTATATTTTAGGAAAAATTCCATGTTTTTTTGTTGATTACCATAGGGTGAAATAATTCCCACATGGTTATTTTGTCCACCTAGAACTTATCCTCATCTTATGGTGTTTTGAAATGAATCTTCATCCTTGTTGCGAGCCAACCTGGGTGAACTATCATGTAAAATGTAACACCAAGATATTTTGATATCAATTCCTCCTTTAAATTAATATTATATTTGAAATCTTGTGATTCATGAAACATGAAACTAAAACTATCTATGAAATTTTTATTAAAATAAAATATTATAATGAATGTTAAACACTAATACATTCCGACGTTTCATTATGGAGAAGGATGGAGAAATGTATATGTGGAGTAAATTCACATATATATAAAAATACCACATACATAATGTTTTCCCTCAGTGTTAACCATGAATATTGTGATACCAACATTATCTATAGAAATAAGGAAAAGGATTAGGAATACAATATTGATGAAGAGAGGGAAGTAAAAATAATAATTTTTGGTGAAGCATGAAAGGTCATATATAGGAATGTAAAATGAACGTTATATATATTTTTGTTGGAAACATATCCATATTATATATATATTTTATATATATAGGTATTAGGTATACTTGCATTCAATTGGTTTGGAATGAAGATAAAATATTTTGAAGGTAAAAGTGTTATTTTTCATTAAACTATTTTTATGTGCACAATGTATTTTTATATTGATAAAATAAATTTATTTATATTGAGATATTTTTATAATTAAATAATTAAATTTTATATTAAATTTACTGAATAAAAATTCTTTTAGTTATGGATTGTTGGAATAGAATGAGAATAAAGTCATTTTATGCTTTCAAAATACATTTTTCAAGAATTATTTTTATTTCTTTTGCGAGAAAATACTATAATTAATTTATACAATAATTATAAATTGTTTTAGATAAATGGATATAATTATTATATTAATTATATCAAAATTTTATTAATATTAAATTTTGGTATTTTTCAGAAATAAGTAATTTTTCATTAAATATTGAAAAATAAAATTTTTACAGAAAAATATATTTTATTTTCATGTATTTAAATAATACCATTTTAAAATAGTTTTAAAATCTCAGTAATTAGAATTTATTAAAAATAATATAGTTAATTTTATTGAAATAAACATTATTCTTAATTTTTATATAAAAATATTTTTATATATAAAATGATTTTTTCTAAAGAACAATTTTTATATCATTTTGGCGGTGTAATTAAAATGTAATTTCATACAGTTATTAGTATTGAGTTTTATAAAATTTATTCCATATTTGGAATAAGTATGTACTTATATTTTATATATGGTTATTTTTTGGTCATTATGAATAATAATTTAGGAAAATATTTTTCAACTCATTAAGAGAAAATCATGTAATTATAGATAAAAATAATTTGACAAGGCTTTGAAAAGAATTCTAAAAAAAATATTATTTATATTAAATGAGTTTATTTCCCCCATGAACTTCCAATATTTTATTATATGGAAACAAGGTTCCATTTTTCATTGATAATGACCACGTTATTATATTAAGTAAAGAATAAATAAAAAATTTCATTATCACAATTTTAAAATCAATAATATATTTTAATTAGTATAAAATAGGTTAATTTTAGTTATGAATGTTTATTATAAATATTATATAATCAGTTTTTATCATGTTAGTTTATTTTAATTTTTTATTTATGGAATAATTACATCTAATTTTTAGACAACATCGACATAGTGTTTGTTCAAGTAATATAAAAATTCAGTAAATGATTTTCAACACCATTTAAAGTAATACAAAGTTGTTGAATTATTGTGTTACAGTATTTTTATACATAAATATGAAATATTATTGATGTTTCTAATTTTTTTGATTTAAAAAAATTACTATATTGATGAATTTAATGTCAAAATATGTTGATAGTTCTGAAAATTATGTTAATGGTATTTTCTATAAAATAATATATTATTAAATTATTTAAATGTCATAAATTTTTTATTTTTATAAGTGAATTACATATCATCTAAAATATTTTACATATTCTATTTATGGGTCACATGAATATTTATTATATCTTCTTAAACCCAAATGGGTAAAAAACAATATTATCGAAGAATTACTTAAAACGGTTAACGGGAGGATAAAACTAAAAGATAAGTGTTAAAACATAATCTAAACTTGTATAAATTTTAAAAAATTATTTTTTACTGAAGAATACTTACAATATATTTTAAATAATTAAATTTTTGGAAATATGAACATGAGAATTAATTTATATTAATTTCATATTTTAAGTAATTCCAACGACATCGCCCCTACTTATAAAAATATACCCCCAATCATCCATTAATCACAAATTTTGAGAACTCTAGTTCATCAAATACATGAATAAATATCTCCCTAACACTCTTAACCATGTCTTAGTGGTCTTAGTCTCACCAAAACATTAATACTATAAGGGTTAAGGTGCCGGAAAAAGAGGTTATCTGAGGGGAAGGTATAAGTCATAACCGAACTATTTAATGTTTATTTCATATCTTATATCCTTAAAATAATTTAAAACCATTATAAAATAATAGATTTAGTGTTGTCCATATAATTATATTTTATTATGATTATTTTTAAACTCTTTTCATTTCCCTTTTTTTCCTATGAAAAATTAAATCATCTCTCATTTGTTTGTCTGATTACCACCTTCACGAAGTGATGATTTTAAATTCTCACCACCACCCATAAAATATGGATATTATGGTGGATTTTATTAATATATATGATATTAATTAAATAAATATCACTCTTCCAATTATCATATTGCCGATTGGTATAGGATCTAGGTTAGCATCCAAATAACACTGGTTCAAAACTGGGCATGGGTTGATTTATGAGTTATTGTAGAAGTTTCTATAGTATTTATTATAGTAGTGGAGATAATTACCCAATTTATTCCTATATGACATATATTTGGCCCTTTAGGCCACAGGGCCTTCAGGACACCATAGGAATTCAGACCATAGGGCCTTCATGCCACCACAAAGCAATAAGTGATGCAGAGAGACCAACCAATCGATGCAACACATCAAGTGGGAAGTGAATCTTGGAAACATGTATCATTGTTGGGTGTGAATCTAAAAAGAATGATAGGTGCACTAGAACCTATCAAATGGACCTATGATCACATAGGATAGAGGGGTTCTCTTCCATAACATTGAAAATGGTAGAAAAATGTGATGGTTCTTGGTAGCGGTTACACATCATGTGAATGGTAATGACTAGACATGAGAAGTGATACATCTTGGTAGGAAGAATGGCATGGAGACTTATAGGCATTAATGGCTGTTTAACACTAATGAGTGATGGGTTCACTAAAAAATATCATCTTACCCTCTACCAAGGCATGATTTCCAAGAGGGGTTCCCTACCATGACTTCATGATAAGAAAATAAATGCATCAATTTCTAGTATGTGGGGAGCTGTATTGAGAAAAAACCGGGATCATGATGTGAATCATGACTACAATTATTTTTAATTTTGGTTATCTTCTCCAGCATTCAATCCATAGGGCCTTCAGGAAATAAAATTTTAATTTGAATTTGAGCCACTCGGTTTTTGGGTCGTGTAAAAGGTTACATATCAACCTAATTGGAAAGAGGACTTTCAATCCTTAATAAAAAAGGGTAATCACAACTACTAGCTAAAAAATAAAATAATTATAATTATTTAAAGATAGGTTATAATTTATTATCTTAACATTCCAACCATTGTAAAACCACAATGTCATTCACGTATACATGTGTACTACCACCTCTATGAGGTGACAAAATTTATTTTTCATGTATGCCTTTCATGGATGGTCATAAAATTGTATTTAATATTAAAACTTTATAATAATTCCATGATTAATATTTTTGATATTATTAAAATAATACCCCTTTGACCAAGATCTACCGACCAATGTCATTTTTCAATTATGAATTGAATATCCTCAAAACAACCTCACGTAGAATTATAATATTTTGTAATTGAATATTTCATTTTAATAAATGAAATAAATTCATTAATTATAATATAATAAAAATGGAATATTATAATAAACAATTAATTAATTTATATAAGTTTATTATAATGTATTTAAGGGACATGAATGGAAATTTTGGACTTAGGGTAACCGTTTTTTAACTAAATTTCCATTCAGGGGGTTATAATTGTATTTGATTAAATATTTTAGGAAATGATAATTTTTAAAATTATAACATCCCAAGTAAATTAATAATAAGATATTTTCATGTTTATTAATATTTTTTAATTAAATATTATTTTTACTTTAAAAGGGTTTCTATGTTCGATAGCATACCCGATTCGCAACAATGGATTTCTTAGAAATCTTACGTTGCACACTAATAATATAATATTATTATTTTAAATGGTAGTTAAATCCTAGAAATTTTATTGAAGGGAATGAAAAAAACTAACTACAATATTATTATACATGCTTTTTAATTTTATTTACATTTTTCTAATAAAATTTAGAGGCTCAAAATGTGAATGAATCTAATTTTAAGCATAATTTACATTAAAAGGTCGACTAACTGCCTTTTAATGGATAAACCTCTTTAAATCTAGTTTTGGTTACTTTAATAAATTATATATGACCAAATAAAATCCTTCTTTGGAATGGGGACATCAAAATTTACTTTGTGTAATTTTTTGGAATTTTTCCGATAAAGATCATTTTTTAATGAATAGTGAAAATATTGTATCTTAATTCAAAACTATGTTTTAATATAATTAATATATATGGTTATACTATCTTTTTAATTGGTTTTAAAGTGTAATTAGAATATATTTTTACCATTTAATCCAATTTTGGTCATTGGAATTAATTTCACTTAGAAATTGGACATAAAAAAGTGTCAATCATTTGATAGTTATTGTTTATTAAAACACGCTATTTGTTTTGATAATGGGAATTAATTTTAAAATTAATTAATGAAACTTCTATGTTTTTAATTTGAAAAAATAGACATCATTTTTTAATTCAGAATATCAAATATATCTTAGGCTTAATTTTTGGTATTTTTCTGAAAGACTTCAAATTTTTATGAATAATGAAACCATTTACTGGTAGTTAAAAAAACTAACTTTTCCATTTAAAAGGAATTTTAAAACTTATTTGAATTGAATTTCTAAAATCCGACATACATAGTTGTTATCAAGAAGTAAAATGTGGTTCAATAAGATGAAAATAATTTTTGGTGAATGGTAACTTTTGACTTTTATTTACCATGATTAAAGGTAAATATGGTAATTCAAGGTTAAAAGAATATTATAATAATTTAAAATTATCTTAAAACTTGTCCAAACCTTATTGCTTGAGTCATTTACGACCATGGAAATCTTTGGTTCGATTTTGTGACCCCATTGATCCACTTCGTAGTGATAATGACAATTTAGATTAATTAACTTAAAGTAAAGGAAAAAATGACAAAAGAAAATATCTTTTAGTAAATTAATTTTTAGAAGGGTTTATATAAATTATATTTTCAACTATAAATATTCATTGGAAATATGATACTATTTTATATATCATGGTATTTGTTTTATAATTTTTAGACATTAAATAATTTAAATTATTTATGACACAATAATGATGCATTGTTTACCTCATTAATAAATCATTTTAATAAATAAGATTATAATGATTAAAATATTATATAAAACCTGTCCAATTCCAGTTGGATGATTATATTAAAAACCATGAGTCATATTATCTTTGACTATAATGATTTTTGGACATTTAGAAACCGAATATCATTATATTATAAAATAATATTTTCACACTTTCCTAAAGAGCCCCTCCTCTCCCTTATATAAGGAGACCATTTCTATCAAATTCCTCACACCTCTCAAGACATTTGGCTCGTCCAAACTCTGCCCAATTCCCTAAATCCCTCTCCTCCTCTTAGAAGCCTTACCTTAGGCAGAAGACACTTTAAGAAGTCCTTTGGTTCAAACCAAAGGGACTTACCCAAATTAAAGGTAACCGTTTCTCTTAAATTGTTTCCCTTTATTTTACTTCTCCAACCCCTAAAATATTTTTATTTCCTTTATTTTGTAACAAAAACAGTATCATCAATATACTAGGATATTGTTATAAGAAGTATTAGAACTACACTTACACACTCCTCCATCTAATGGATGAAGAACATAATGTTTCTGTGGATGGAAAACTAACGCCTCACGAAACGATGATTGTTCAAATATCTCCAACCACCTCTCATGGTGATCATTATAATGGAACTATATTTATATATGATATATATTATGTTTATTATTTCCTTATTCTTCTGTACTTCCCAATTATATCAAGCCTTTATGGTTTCCATAGTGGGTAAAAACGATAATCTCATTTGAGGAAGTGCAGACTATCACCCCCTCAAAGTGATATGACTCATTCCAACCATATGTGGTACGTATAAAGGATATATTTAATGATATTATATATTATAAAATACTGGAATTATAATATACCTATGTATCATTATGTTTTAATTCCATTAAATATGAAATATAAATTGAAGTAGCGTTCATGCGTACGTACAACTTACCGTCTCCATGAATGGTGCATTTCATTTCTTACCTCCAAATGTGATGTACTATTATAAATACATGTATATACTGGATATATATTATATATATGATATCTACATCATGATTATAATTCTGGAGATAATTTATATTTGACTACATTTACAACATGTAATTAGAAGAAGTCCATTTTTGACTCAAGTGCCAAATATCGACAAAACGAACGCTATTAACTTAAATGATTACACAATGTTTATAACATGGTAATAAGTGATATAAAAGGAATAATAAACTTTAAAAGGTTCTTAAGAAATTAGAAATTAACTTTAGTTTATTATTAAGGATATTAAATAACGAACAGGTCAAGTCGGACACGAAGTAAGGGACTCCGTCTCAATCTCCTTTCACTGGGGTGTATTTTGTTTTAATACACGACTTTATTTTATATGGTGTATAAAAACCTTTTAATTTTCATTTTATTCAAAGGAAATATTTTTATATGAATCCTTTTACTAAACTACAAAAAGGAATATCTTTTTTTAACGTAAGCAGTGAGAACGACCTTTCCACTACCGTGATTATTATTGGATCTTTGGCTTCCTTAACAAGCCGGAATGTTTTTAAAAGGAAAAATAAATACCATATACACTTTTTTTTAAGTATTTTGGTATTGAAAATGATTTTGAGAATGGATTTATTATTTCAATATCTTCACTACTACAAACACGGCCTTTATCAGCGCTCCGAAAAGCACTGATATAGGACCCCTTTTTCAGCGCTAAAAAAAGTGCTGATAAAAGTACCCCTTTATCAGCGCTTTTTTTAGCGCTGATAAAGGGGTCCTATATCAGCGCTTCCTTTATTAGCGCTCTCATTTTAGCACAGATAAAGGACCCTTTTATCAGCACTTTTAAAAAAGCACTGATAAAAGTTAAAAAAATTAAAAAAAATTTAAAAAAATTTAAAAAATACTACCAATCGGGGGGGCTTTTATAGCGCTTGAACCCCCCCTTTTACAACGATTTTCGGCCCCTATACAACACCCCACACACCCCACACACCCCCCTCCACCCTTTAACAGCGCTTGCTTCAATATTCCCCATGCGCGCGCACCCCTTCCTCCACCAGGATTTGAAATTGAGACCTCCCCCCTGCGCGCCTAAGCCCTTACCACTACTCTATTTTGATTTGGTTTCCAATTCATGATATCTCTATATATATATATTTATATATTTAGTTATATTTATTCGTATAGTAATATATATTTATATTAATATATATATAGTTATATTATAATATATATATATATAGTTATATTATAATATATATAGTAATATTAATATATATATATAGTGGTATTAATATATATCTATATCTATATATATATATATTTAGTTATATTTATTCGTATAGTAATATATATTTATATTAATATATAGTTATATTAACATATATATAGTTATATTAACATATATATAGTTATATTAACATATATATAGTTATATTAACATATATATAGTTATATTAACATATATATAGTTATATGAATATATATTTATATAGTTATATTAATATATATATAGTGATATTAATATATATATTTATGGTGATATTAATATATATATTTATAGTAATACTAATATATATATATGTAGTTATATTAATATATATATAGTTATTAGATTAATATATATATATAGTTAGATTAATATATAGGTATATAAATATTCATATATTGGTATTTTAAATAAAATGGATATTAGTTATTATTTAGATAAAGCTAATATATTTTATATGTAAATATGTTTAATTATTTATTTCAAAAATTTAATTTTTAAGTTCGAATATATAAAAAATATGTACATATAGTTATATATTTGATTATAAATAGCAGTTCATTATAAAAAAGGATGAAATTTCAAAGACATAATATCAATATGAATGTAATACCTTGGAATAAATTTATTCCCCACCAAGAAAAGCCAATAATACCCCCTTAAACGAGTTTGAAAATCCACAAAATGTTAAAAAATCTGGGTACCCCGACAAAAAACTCAGTTTTGGAGGCCTTCTGGGTCTCTTTTGGCCTCGCAAAACGATTGACTAGGGTCCGCCCGAGTCACAGCGATGTAGAGCTCGTCGCAGGCTTCGATTTGATATGTGGTAGAGCTCAAACGGACACCTGGATCAAAAGTTATGGCCGTTTGAAGTTTGGGTTGCATTTTCAACATATTTTGGATCTTTTTTTAATTTTTTTAATTTTTTTAGTCCTAACATTGTTATTAAATTACTATTACTCCATAATTATTATCAAAATATTAATTAAAAATATTTTTTTAATTTTTTAAGAAGTCATTTTCACTAAATATCTTAAATATTAAGTATAATAAGTGTAAATGTACATTTATACTTATCTAAAATATATTTAAAAATTATATATTATATTTATATAACAATATAACTATATTTATATATTAATATATTTTTAATTTTTTTTTGAAGCCGACCCTTTATCAGCGCTAAAAAAAGTGCTGATAAAGGCCCCCCTTTATCAGCGCTACTAAGCAAGCGCTGATAAAGGGGGGCCCTTTATCAGCGCTTTTTCGTTAGCGCTGATAAAGGTGGGTGCTGTGAAAAACTGTTTTTGTGGTAGTGCTTGAAATGATATTTTTTTATTTCAATGTGGAAATTTTATCTCCCTTTTATGCTTATGTTATATGTTAGGATCTTGTTATGGTTCTCGGGAATTATTTACGTATACGGGAGGTTACGTGATAAACCTAGGGTAGGTGAGCCCGAGATAGCTCTCCAATGCATTGGGTAATGTGATGGAGGTAAACATGAATTTTTCTCATAAGATATTTAGGGAATATACTATGATGGGTATTCCAAAGTAACTCCATATGTAGCTGTGATAGCGACAATGTAAGTATGATATGGATGCCACAAGTTACCTTTAAGATTTATGATTTCTATGTGTCTTTCATAAATCTTATGATTTCACCAGGTAAGTAAAATATTTCATGTTTTTTATGTATTTATGAAAAAATGTTTTCATTCTTTGTTTTATAACCCTTACTGAGCTTTTTTATGCTCATCCCAAGTTTTGAAATGTTTTCACAGGACTTAAAGATGAAAAGGGTCAAGGATGGGATCAAGGAAAATTCATGCTGTCTAAAACATGGAACTCGACATGACTCTTTTTTTCAAGATTTTTTATTTTATGAAAAAATGGAAACTGTGTAGAAGTGTCTACCTAGTAATCTTTTGAGATGTAATACTTATGTCCTAATTCTCTAAAACTCTAAACCTGAAAGGATCCTCAATGTGAATTATTCATTTAATTCAATATTATGTAATGTTTAAGGCCGAGTCCTTATAGTTGGTATCAAAGGTCAGTTTAGATAACTTTAGGAGTGAGGGTATTGTTAAATTAATATCCATAAAGTAATTTATATTGATAGTGAAATGATATATAATTTACAGATTACCATGTTGCTTCACCTAAGATATTTTTCTATGTTCAGAATGGTTTTCTGCAGAGGAAACAGGGCAGTTATATTGGGAGGACATCAGCTGGAAGACAACCTTCCAAATCAGCAACCTGAGATGGTCAGAATCGGAATTGAACAGTTTGTTGGAGTGATGGAACAGTTGACTAAGGCTATAAATGGTGGTGGTATCCATGTACCAGATCAGCTAGATCAACCATAGAGGAATATGTCAGTAGTGGAGCATTTCATGAGGCAACATCTCCCATCATTTAGAGGATCATATGATCCAGTACTATAAGAAGGGTGGATTAAAGCACTGGAAAAGAATTTTGATGTCATGGGTTGTTCAAAACATCAAAAGGTTAGTCTTGTTGTTTACCATTTCAAAGGTGAAGCTAATCAGTGGTGGTCAATGGTGAAAAATATTAGGGATAATGAAGAGATTGATTCTCTCGATTGAGATGAATTCAAAGGTATGTTTCTTGAGATATATTTTCCTAAGGTGGTTCGTCATAGGATGGAAAAACAATTCCAGGAATTGAGGTAGGAGGATGACTCAATGGCTGCTTATGAAGAAAAATTCAATCGACTGGAAAGGTATGCTCCAAATTTCATACGAGATCTTGACAGTAAAATAAACCATTTTTTACTCAAGATTAAAGCCAAAGTATCGAAGGGATTTAGATTATTGTGAGTTCAAAATTTATAAAAAACTTGTTCGTTGTGCGGAGAAGGTGGAACAGGAGTTTTCCAATGATTAGGTCTTCTTTGAAAAACAACAGAATTAGAGGTTGAGGTGGCAGGTGAAAGGGAAGAACTCTTAAAAAAAGTTTGATGGTAAGATACTTAAGTTTATAGTTTGTGAAAATTGTGGTAAAAATCATGATGGGGAATGTCTTTTGAATTCTGGTAAGTGCTATTGATGTGGTAAAATGGGACATAAGGCACGTAATTGCACTGAAAAAGATCAGGGTAATGGTAAGACAAAATCTAATTTATAATCAATAATATGTTTTAAGTTCAATGAAATGGGTCATTATGAAAATGAGTGTCCAACAAAGAACTCAACTGAAGGAAATCAGCCAGACTACAAGAAGAAAGGGGTGGAAAAATCCTTTGCAACTACTTCAGCAGATGTTGGTCCATCAAATGATGTAGTATCAAGTACACTGTTTGTTTGTTCAGATTATGCCAATGTGTTGTTTGTTTCAGGGTCTACACACTCTTTCATTACGAAGAAGTTTTCTAGTAAATTGGGAATTCCATCTCATGATATGAATACTGAACTTACGGTAAAATCACCTGGAGGAATTGTTGAGACAAAAAGAAAACATAAGAACAATCCTATCATTGAGTGCGGAAAGAATCTACCTACAAACCTTATTGTTTTGACTCTAGTAGAGTTTGATGTTATATTGGGCATGGATTGGATTTCTGTTTATCATGCTAATATTGACTATAGAGCTAAAGAGGTTTCTTTTCAGAATGATTTTCAGTTTATATACAAAAATGAATCCTTGCTGTTGATAACATATCAGGAAGATGAGAAACTAAATGAATGTTACCTTGCACATATTGTTTAAAACAAAGGAACTGTTCAGATTAATGATGTGCCAGTGGTAAATGAGTACCTTGATGTTTTTCTTGATGATTTTCTAGGTATTATACCTGATTGGGAAGTTGAATTTACTATTGACTTAGTTCCTGATGCTATTCCAATTTCAAAACCCCCTTATCAAATGGATCAAATTGAACTTTTAGAGTTAAAGAAGAAATTGCAGGAGTTATTAAAAAAGGTTTCATTTGACCCGACACATCACCATGAGGTGCTCCTGTCTTGTTTGTTAAAAATAAATATGGTTCAATGAGACTTTTCATTGATTATAGAGCATTGAATAAAATCACTGTTAAGAAGAAGTATCCTTTCCCTCATATCGATGATTTTTTTGATCATCTCTAGGGAGCTTAGTATTTTTTGAAGATTGACTTGAGGTCAGGGCACCATTAGTTGAAAGTAAAGGGATAATACATTCCAAATAACGCCTTTCGTACTAGATATGACCATTATGAATTTTTAGTTATTCCTTTTGGGTTAAAAAATACACCTGTTGTATTTATGGATCTTATGAATATAATTTTCCGTGAGTTCTTGGATAATTTTGTGGTTGTGTTTATTGATGATATTTTGGTTTATTCCAAAAGTAAGGAGGAACATGAAAGTCATTTAAGGGTTGTATTTAAAACCTTAAAAGAAAATAAATTGTTTGGGAAATTCAGCAAGTGTGAGTTTTTGTTACAAAAAATTTCTTTCCATGGTCACATTGTTTAAAAAAATGGCATAACTGTCGATCCTGACAAAACCAAAGTTGTTGAATAATATCCAAGACCCACACATATAATCGAGATTCATAGTTTTCTTGGTTTGGCAGGTTATTACTGGATGTTTGTTGAAAATTTTCATGGTTATCTATTCCAATGACTATGTTAACTTGAAAAGGTGTTAAGTTCATATGAACAAAAGAATGTGATGATAGTTTTCAGGAATTGAAAATAAGATTGGTGAATGCTCCAGTTTTGGTACATCCATCCATAAATGGTGAGTTTGTTATCTACAATGATGCTTCGTTGAAAGGACTTGGATGTATCCTTATGCAGAATGATCAGGTAATTGCTTATGCTTCACTTCAATTGAAACCTCATGAGTTAAATTACCCTACACATGATTTGAAATTAGCTGTTGTTGTTTTTGCTTTAAAAATTTGGAGGAATCATTTGTATGGAGTGAAGTGTGAAATATATACTGATCAAAAAATTTTGAAGTATATATTCACTCAGAAATAATTGAACATGAGACAGAGGAGATGGTTATAATTAATCAAGTATTATGATTGCACTATCATTTATCATCCGGGAAAATAAAATAAAGTGGCTGATGATTTGAGTCGAAAAAGTAATACTTCATTAACCATGTTAAGTTTAGAATGAGATACTTTGGTTTTTGATTTTATGAAACTTGGCATATAAATATTTGGTGCAGGAAATTCTTCTGTTTTGTTTTAGGTGTCAGTGAGATCATCTCTACCAGACAGAATAAAGCAAGCGCAGAAGGAAGACAGTGAGTTGCAGAAAAAGGTTGTGTTGGTTCAGAAGGGTAAGTTGCTTGATTTTAACATTGAGAATGATTGTGTTTTGAGTTTTGGAAAGAGATTATTTGTGCCTTGTGATTCACAGTTGAAGAATGAGTTGTTATGTGAAGCTCATAGTTCTCTGTTTTCAGTTCATCTTGGCAGTACTGAGATGTACAGAGATCTTTGGAAGTATTACTGGTGGGATGGAATGAAAAGAGATATTGCTGATCTTACTGTGAAGTATTTGACTTATCAGTATGTTAAAGTAGAGCGACAGTTACCAAAAGGAATTCTTCAGCCTTTACCGGTGCCAGAGTGAAAATGGGAAAATATATCCATGGACATCGTTGTGGGATTACCAAAGACATCTCGAGGTAATAATGCAATCTGGGTTATAGTCGATCGATTGACTAAATCTTCTCATTTCCTTCCTATTAGAGATATTTTGTCTTTAAATCAACTTGCTCGGTTGTATGTTAAAGAGATAGTCAGGTTGCATGCAATTCCCCTCTCCATTGTATCTGATCGTGATCCCAGGTTTACTTCTAACTTTTGGAAAGGCCTTCAGAAGTTGTTGGGTACTGAATTGAATTTTAGTACAGCTTTTCACCCTCAATCAGATGGCCAATCAAAAAGAACAATTAAAAAATTGGAGGATATGTTACGTGCTTGTTCGATGGATTATCCGGGAAGTTGGGACCAACACCTTTCTTTGGTTGAATTTTTATATAATAACAGTTTTAATTCCAGTATACAGATTGTAACGACCCGAAATTTTGAATAAATCTTGTTTCCTAATTTTGTGTGTTATTTTATTTTTCATAGTCAACAAAACTGTTTCATTTAACATGAGTATAATTAAAATGAGACTGTTGGGTTTTGACTATTATATGACCGTTAGTCAGTATGACCGTTGAAAACTGAATATTGTGACTTTTGTCTCTAAATACAAGTGATCTTGGTTAATTAATATAGAAATATGATTCGAGGGCCTCACCCAGTAGTCTTGGACCGATCTAAGACCATCTAACAGAACTTGGGAAGGAGGTAGCACCACTGAGCTTTTGTCTAGACCAAACCCAAGCCGAACTTCAACGTGTGAAGCTAGAATGGAATCGCCTTCACGAGAAGTTCAAACTAATAGAAATTACTACTCTTGCGATGTTGGCCGAGCCTCCCTCGGATTCTCTCACCTTAGCACACCTTACACTTAGGTCCTATGCTGGTGTGATAAGGGACAATGTAAGGAGACCGTAACGGCCTTGTGTAATCCTTTGTTTTAAATAAAAATTTTGATTTCTTCTTATGATGAAGTTTATGAATTTTCAAATGTCCGGATAAATATTTTAAAAAAATGTTTATGTAAACCTTAAATAATTAAAAATGTGTAATGATTTTCAAAAAATGGCCTTCTACAATTATGTTCAGTACGAAATTTAGAATCTAATAAGATCAACTTAATTTTTGATGAATAGTAAATTATGAATAGTGATTTTATGCTTAGGATTAGTAATGTGACCAAATGGATTAGTAATCTCACTTAAATAATGCAGTAATATAATCTAGGCACCTTTATTAAGTAATGTGATTCAATAAAATGGTTAAATAACGGTTTCATAAATTATTAGTCAAGTATTAGTTTTTTCAGGTGAATAGTGTTTTTTATTTAAAAATTTAATTAAAAATATTTAGAAAATTATTTTTATAAAATGGAGTTCATTTTTGAAATCAGATCATCGATATTTTTTTAAGGTGAAATTTTGGGATTTTTATGAGAAAGTTGAATTTTCGATGAATAGTGAAAATACAGTTTTTAAGTTACGGCTGTTTAATGACATAATTAAATGATTTATTAAGTCTGTAATCAATATGGTCGACTTATGAATAGTAATATAAGGTATTATGTGTCCCAAGTGGCCAATACCACGGGCAAATACCATGGGAAAGCCCATGATTTTGCCAAAACCACTAATGAGGTGTCCCTTGGCCATTAATGCCTTGTCCCCTCACTTTCCCTATAAATACCATGCCATCCTCTCATACATTAGACTAAAAACTCTTCCCCAACGAAGCTCTGGTCTCATTATCTCCCAAGGAGTCCTCCCAAGGTACCCCCAAGCCCTCAAGGTCCCAACCTTTGAGTTTTAAGAGTTACGTTTTAAGGTAAGGGATCTGACCCCTCTCTTTCTTTTCAAGTGATCTCTTTTATGTCATTTCTTTTATGATCCATGTTCTTATGTTGGAGGATGTTATTTTATATTCATTATACTTTCCTTTTTATTTTCATATGATGATGACTACCTATTACTCTCATCATTTCATTTTATGAATGTTTAAGTGGCACCGTTAGGCTGCCGAAATTTTTGTAACGGATTCTTTCACCTTTCTCATTTTCAAGTTCTATTTTCTTGTCAAGTCTTTCAAGTTCCTTTTTATTATTTTAGGGTATGATCTCTATATCTATCATACTGAACTATTATGTTCATATGATGAGAGACCCTATTTTATCTCTTTAATTCAGTATTTTGAAGTTTTAAGTGGTGCCGTTAGGCTGCCGAATTTTTAAGGGATTCTTTCACCCTTCTCGTTTTCAAGATCTATTTTCATGTTAGGTCTTTCAAATTCCTTTTTATTATGTTGGGTTATGAACTCTATATCTATCATACTTAACTCGTATGTTCATATTATGAGAGACCCTATTTGATCTTGTGAATTCATTTTTGGTTGAAGTTTAAGTGACGTCGTTAGGCTGCAAGATTTTCATAAGAGAAACCTAATTTTTGTCTTCCTTCCATATTTTTCATTTCAAATGGTATGTCCTTAAAATTTCTTTACCATGTTCATATATCCTTCATATTATGTCCCTCTACTGTTTTATAGGTCATTTATGATTGTTTTACCCATGTCCCATCTCTTTTCATTGTTTTCTAAAACCTCGTAACATAGCCGTTATGCTGCAGAATTTCTGTCTCAAAATGTCTCTCTCTTTTTTCAAAATTTCTTTTATTTTATTAAGTGAATACTCAAAGCTCTTCCTTATAAAGGTGTATTCACATATATACCGAAATTTTCTATTTTAAATTCTGGTATTTACATACATGAGACCCACCTTCCTTTTCTGTGGGTTTTAAAGTGACATAAAGATCATGTCTTTAAAGCCGTTTTAAAACGTTAGGATTATGAAATGAAACCCATTTGTTTATGCTATATGGGTTATTTATGAAATGTTTGATGATGATATATGTGGATCACATGATAATAAAGGAAAATTTAAGGGTGCTCCCTGATAGCGCTCCAATGCATTGGGTAATGATGTAACCACTAGAGATTACAATTTTCACGATATCTTGGTGAATAACCTTGGTAATTTTCAAAGGACACCTTGGGGATGGACCTTGGTGATATGTTCATGATTTTCTATGTTAAATGATGTAGCCAAATCTTAAAGTTATAAAAAATGTTATTTTTATTATGATATGCCACATTATTTCTTTCTCATGCCTTAAAGTTCTTTTTCATGACATAGTTGATGTATGTCAAGTTCACAAGTTAAATGTTTCTCTTGTTTCCCTTACTGGGCCTTCTAGTCACCCTTTCTTTTGATGTATGTCCCCATGTTATGAGATGCAGTAATGAACCTAGGATGAACTTAAGTAGAAGCCTTTCAAGTGTTTAAGAAGAATGTTTTATGTTGTTTTCATGTATTATGTTCCTAGTTTCCAAGACACTAAACCTTAAAGATCCTCAGTTCTATGTAATGTAATGAAAGTTTATGTTATAAAATGGTGGGTTGTTATAGTTGGTATCAAATTATGGTTTAGTTATTTTTGGAAATTAGGATATGAAAACTTTAAGAAGAACCCTATAGAAAATTTTAAATATAGGAAATCATCCTGGTGTTTTGGTGAGTATTGAGTAAGGGGTTTCCAAGAAAATACATCCCTGTCTGGATACGAGCAGGTAGAGGCGGCTCTGGAATAGATGTACATAGGGGTAAAACCTGAAAACATCGCTTTGAGCTAGACTTGAACAGGAATTGGTACATGAAAACGGACCTTACTGTACTCTTGGTTACAACACTCCCGGGGGATATGCTTTGGTAAATTCATAAGCTTAGTATGAACCATTATTAAAGGAACAAAGATAAAATAAAATAATGATTCACATAAGAATATATGATCATGGATAACCTAGATTGGAAACTAGGGGATCACAAGTTAGGGTATACTTTCCTTCTACAGGTTTATCCTTCTAAACTTAAAGTTTACTTTTAATGATTATTGGCTAAGTATTAAAGACCCTAATTATACATTCTTTTCTTAGTTAATGGCGTGAAATGGAAGAACATTTCCCAACAACCAATGTGATAGGAAATGTGATGATTGCCGTATTAATATGACAGAGATGATTAGGGGATTAAAAGATGATTATTATTTTGGAAGATGTTCACTATTTTGGGAACCCTATTTGATCGAGGTAAATAGATTACTACGGTATTTTATTTGAGGAGTAAAGGTTGAATTATATTTTGAAGAATCAATGAATTTAAGGCAGACTTATAGTAATTTAGGTTACTTATGGAAATGATTAACCTATCTTGGGGTAAATATGTTTAGGTTAGTTACATTTGTTATAAGATGTTAGGAGTGGTTGATGTTGTTTGGAGATGAATGATAAAGTTTACCTTGGAAGACTATGTTATCAAATCCTTCTTGTGTTTGGGTTTCAATCTTAGTTTGGTTTATTTTGAGGATTTTTAAGGACAGAATGGTCTATGATGAACATTGGGTATTACCATGGAACTTTAAAGATTTAAAGTAGTTTCCCTTCCTATGGGGTTCTTTGTTTTGGAAGAGTTGTTTTATCTTACCCTTTCTGTTTTTTGGGATAATGTTTAAAGATATAAGAAATTGATAGTTAATATTTGGTGGATTATGTGATTCTATATAAGATTACTCTTGTGCTTTTGATGAGACCGAGTGTTTTTGAATGCTCATCGATTGGAAAAAAGATTAGTTTTGGTAGAAAATTATTAAAGGATGAAACTCTACTTGAAGGTAGGTATATTTCCTTATGTTTTTATTCTATGTAGTAAATGAATTCCTAAAAACTATTAGAAGGAACATAAAACAAAAACGTTGTCTGTTAATGTTTCCTACTGGGTAATCAAAGACCGTTTACACACATTATAAGTCTGTGATTTTCTTATTGTTAACTTTCTCCTAATCATGTTTTCTATCACTCTCCCTCAGAACTTGACCCTTTGTTTTTTCTTCCATATCCATGTTTTTCTACATGGAATCCTAGTGTGGGTTAACTCAGGTGACCTTTTTTACTTCCCTTTCTTTCTTTTAAAGTAATAGTTTTACTGACTCCTTTTCCGGTGTGGGACATTCAATGAAATTTCATAACCCAGTTTTAAAAATTGTGAGGACGCAATTTCTTAAGGGGAGAAGATTGTAACGACCCGAAATTTTGAATAAATCTTGTTTCCTAATTTTGTGTGTTATTTTATTTTTCATACTCAACAAAACTGTTTCATTTAACATGAGTATAATTAAAATGAGACTGTTGGGTTTTGACTATTATATGACCGTTAGTCAGTATAATCATTGAAAACTGAATGTTGCAACTTTTGTCTCTAAATACAAGTGATCTTGGTTAATTAATGTAGAAATATGATCCGATGGCCTCACCCAGTAGTCTTGGACCGATCGAAGCCCATCTAACAGAACTTGGGAAGGAGGTAGCACCACTGGGCTTTGCTCTAGACCAAACCCAAGACGAACTTCATCGTGTGAAGCTAGAACGGAATCGCCTTCGTAAGAAGTTTAAACTGATAGAAATTACTACTCGTGCGATGTTGGCCGAGCCTCCCTCAGATTCTCTCACCTTAGCACACCTTACACTTAGGTCCTATGCTGGTGTGATAAGGGGATATGTAAGGAGACCGTAACTGCCTTGTGTAATCCATTGTTTGAAATAAAAATTTTGATTTCTTCTTATGATGAAGTTTATGAATTTTCAAATTTCCAGATAAATATTTTAAATTTTTTTTTATGTAAACCTTAAATAATTAAAAATGTGTAATTATTTTCAAAAAATGGTCTTCTACAATTATGTTCAGTACGAAATTTAGAATCTAATAAGATCAACTTAATTTTTGATGAATAGTAAATTATGAATAATTACTTTATGCTTAGGATTAGTAATTTGACCAAATGGATTAGTAATCTCACTTAAATAAAGCATTAATATAATCTAGGCACCTTGATTAATTAATGTGATTCAATAAAATGGTTAAATAACGGTTTCACAAATTATTAGTCAAGTATTAGTTTTTTTGGGTGAATAGCATTTTTTATTTAAAAATTAAATTAAAAATATTTAGAAAAATATTTTTAGAAAATGGAGCTCATTTTTTAAATCAGAGCATCAATATTTTGTTACGGTGAAATTTTGGGATTTTTCTGAGAAAGTTGAATTTTCGATGAATAGTGAAAATACAGTTTTTAAGTTACGTGTGTTTAATGACATCATTAAATGATGTATTAAGTATTTAATCAATATGGTCGACTTATAAATAGTAAGATAAGGTATGAGGTGTCCCAAGTGGCCAATCCCATGGTAAAATACAATGGTCAAGACCATGGTTTTTCCAAAACCACTAATGAGGTGTCCCTTGGCCATTAATGCCTTGTCCCCTCACTTTCCCTATAAATACCAAGCCATCCTATCATCCATTCGACTCCCAACACTTCCCCAACAAAGATCTGGTCTCATTACCTTCCAAGGATTCCTCCCAAGGTACCCCCAAGCCCTCAAGGTCCCTACCATTGAGTTTTAAGAGTTACGTTTTAAGGTAAGGGATCCGGCCCCTCTCTTTCTTTTCATGTGATCTTTTTTATGTCATTTCTTTTATGCTCCATGTTGTTATGTTGGAGAATGTTCTTTTATATTAATTATACTATACTTTTTATTTTCATATTATGAGAGACCCCCTCTTAGTCTCATCATTTAATTTTATGAATGTTTAAGTGGCGCCGTTACGCTGCCGAAAGTTTTTGTAACGAATTCTTTCACCCTTCTCATTTTCAAGTTCTATTTTCTTGTCACGTATTTCAAGTTCATTTTTATTATGTTGGGGTATGATCTATATATATATTATAATTAACTATTATGTTCATATTATTAGGTACCCTATTTTATCTCTTCAATTCAGTATTTTGAAGTTTTAAGTGGCGTCGTTAGGCTGCCGAATTTTTAATGGATTCTTTCACCCTTCTCGTTTTCAAGATCTATTATCATGTCAGGTCTTTAAAATTACTTTTTATTATGTTGGGGTATGACCTCTATATCTATCATACTGAACTCTTATGTTCATATTATGAGAGACCCTATTTTATCTTGTCAATTCATTTTTGGTTGAAGTTTAAGTGACGCCGTTAGTCTGCGGGATTTTCATAAGAGAAACCTAATTTTTGTCTTCTTTCCATATTTTTCATTTCAAATGGTATGTCCTTCAAATTTCATTACCATGTTCATATATCCTTCATATTCTGCCCCTATACAATTTTATGTGTCATTTATTATTGTTTTACCCATGTCCCCTCTCTTTTCAATGTTTTCTAAAACCTCATAACATAGCCATTATGCTGTAGAATTTCTGTCTCAAAATGTCTCTCTATTTTTTATAAAGTTCTTTTATTTTATTTATTGAATACTCAAAACTCTTCCTTCTAAAAGGGTATTCACATATATACCCAAATGTTCTATTTGAAATTATGGTATTTACATACATGAGACCCACCTTCCTTTTCTGTGGGTTTTAAAGTGACATAAAGATCATGTCTTTAAAGAAGTTTTAAAACGTTATGATTATGAAATGAAACCCATTTATTTTATGCTATATGGGTTATTTATGAAATGTTTGATGATGATATATGTGGATCACATGATAATAAAGGAAAATTTATGGGTGCGACCTGATAGCGCTCCAATGCATTGGGTAATGATGTAACCACTAGAGATTACAATTTTGACGATATCTTGGTGAATAACCTTGGTAATTTTCAAATAACACCTTGGGGATGGACCTTGGTGATATGTTCATGATTTTATATGTTAAATTATGTAGCCAAATATTAAAGTTATGAAAAATTTTATTTTTATTATGATATGCCACATGATTTCTTTCTCATTCCTTAAAGTTCATTTTCATGACATAGTTGATGTATCTCAAGTTCACTTGTTAAATGTTTCTCTTGTTTCCATTACTGGGCCTTCTGCTCACCCTTTCTTTTGATGTATGTCCCCAGGTTTTGAGATGCAGTAATGAACCTAGTATGAACTTAAGGAAAAGCATTTCAAGTGTTTAAGAAGAATGTTTTATGTTGTTTTCATGTATTATGTTCCTAGTTTCCAAGACACTAAACCTTATAGATCCTCAGTTATGTGTAATGTAATGAAATTTTATGTTATAAAAAGGTGGGATGCTATACAGATGGCTCCATTTGAGGAATTATATGGAAAGCGCTGTCGAACTCCGTATTTTTGGGATGAATTAGGTGAAAGAAAGCTGATGGGACCATAATTGGTAGAAGAGATGGCAGATAAAGTTCAGTTGATTCAGAGGCACATGAGGATAGCTCAGAGTAGACAGAAAAGTTATGCAGATAACCAGAGGAAGGATCCTTCCTTTGAGGTAGGTGATCATGTCTTTCTCAAAGTTTCTCCACGTAAAAGTGTGATGAGTTTTGGTAAGGGAAAATTGAGTCCGAGGTTCATTGGACCTTATGAAATTCTTGATAAAGTTGGATCGGTTGTGTATAGATTGTATTTACCTCCAATTTTAACCCAGGTACACAATTTTTTTCATGTTTATATGTTGAGAAAGTATATACCAGATCCATATCATGTTTTGAGCCTAGAAGTAGTTCAGTTGGAAGAGAATATTTCTTATGAAGAACAACTAGTCCAGATTCTTGACCGTAGAGACCATGTGTTGCAGAATAAGGTAATTCACCATGTAAAGGTTTTGTGTAAAAACCATATGGTTGAAGAGGAAATGTGGGAATCTGAAAATGCTTTGAGGGATAAATACCCCCACTTATTTTTATAAGTGAATAAAAATTCTGAGGATGCAATTTCCGAAAGGGGGGAAGGATGTAACATCCCAAGTAAAAGAAGAATATGATATTTTTCATATTTATTAATATTTGTGAATTAAATGTTATTTTCACTTTAAAAGGGGTTATATTTTCGATAGCGTACCCGATATGCAACAACGGGTTTCTTTGAAATCTTATGTTGCACACTAATAATATAATGTTATTATTTTAAATGGAAGTTAAATCCTAGCCATTGTATTGTCAGGAATAAACAAAACTAACTAATATAATGATTATACATTCTTTTTAAATGTTTTTACATTTATCCAATAAATGTTAGAGGCTTAAAATGTGAATGAATCTAATTTTAAGCATAATTTTCATTAAAAGGTCAATTTACCGCCTTTTAATGGAGAACCCTCTTTAAATATAGTTTTGGTTACCTTAATACATTATATATGACCAAATAAAATCCTTATTTATAATGGGGACATAAAAATTTACTTTTTGTAAATTTTTGGAATTTTTCCGATAAAGATCATTTTTAATGAATAGTGAAAATATTGTATTTTAATTCAAAACTATGTTTTAATATAATTTATTTAAATGGTTATATAATATTTTTATTTGGTTTTAAAGTGTAATTAGAATATATTTTTATCATTTAATCCAATTTTGGTCATTGGAATTAATTTCACTTTGAAATTGGACATGAACAAGTGTCAATCTTTGGATAGTTATTGTTTATTAAAACACGCTATTTGTTTTGATAACAGGAATTAATTTTAAAATTAATTAATACCACTTCTAAATTTTGAATTGAAAAAAATAGACATCATTTTTGAATTTGGAATATCAAATATATCTTAGGCTTAATTTTTGGTATTTTTATGAAAAACTTCAATTTTTGATGAATAGTGAAACCACTTAGTGGTAGTTAAAAAAATTGATTTTTTCATTTAAATGAAATTTTACCACTTCTGTGAAATAAATTTCAAAAATCCAACATACATGTTTGTTATCAATAAGTAAAATGTGGTTCAATAAGATAAAAATAATTCATGGTGAATTCTAACTTTTGACTTTTATTTACCGCGGTTAAAGGTCAATAGGGTAATTCAAGGTTAAAAAAATATTATAATAATTAATAATTAACTTAAAACTTGTTCAAAACATATTGGTTGAGTCATTTACTAAAATTTTCATATTTGGGTTGATTTTGGGACCCCATTGATCCACTTTGGAGTGATGATGACAATTTAGATTAATTAACTTAAAGTGAAGGCAAAAATGACAAAAGAAAATATCTTTTAGTAAATTAATTTTTAGAAGGGGTTATAGAAATTATATTTTAGACTATAAATATTCATTGGAAATATAAAACTATTTCCTATATAATTTTATTTTTTTTGATAATTTTTTGACATCAAATAATTTAAATTATTTATGACACAATAATGATGTAGTGTTTACCTCATTAATAAATGATTTAAATAAATAAGATTATAATGAAAAAATATTTTCCAAAACCTATCCAATTCCCATTGGATGATTATATTTTGACCTTGAGTCATCTTATCTTTGACTATAATGATTTTTGGACCTTTATAAATCGAATACCATTATATTGTAAATAATATTTTCACACTTTCCTAAAGAGCCCCTCCTCTCCCTTATAAAAGGAGACCATTTATATCCAATTCCTCACACCTCTCAAGAAATTTGGCTCATCAAAACTCTACCCAATTAATATACCTACATCCCTATCCTCCTCCTAGAAGTATTACCTTAGGTATAAGGAACTTCAATAAGTCCTTTGCTTCAAACCAAAGGGAGTTACCCAAATTAAAGGTAACGGTTTCACTTAAATTGTTTTATTTTATTTTACTTCTCCAAACCCTAAATTATTTTTATTTCCTTTTTTTGTAACAAAAATAGTATAATAAATATATTAAGATGTTTTTATAAGAAGGATTATAACTACACTTACACACACCTCCATCTAATGGATGAAGAACATAATGTTTCTGTGGATGGAAAACTAACGCCTCACGAAACGATGATTGTTCAAATATCTCCAACCACCTCTCATGGTGTCCATTATGAAGGAACTGCATTTATATATGATATATATTATGTTTATTATTTCCTTATGCTTCTATACATACCAATTATATCAATCCTTTATGGTTTCCATAGTGGGTAAATACGATAATCTCATTTGAGGAAGTGTAGACTACCACCCCCTCAAAGTGATATGACTCGTTCATTCCATATGTGGTACGTATAAAGGATAGATTTAATGATATTATATATTATAAAATACTATAATTATAATATACATATGAATCATTATGTTTTAATTCCATTAAATAAGAAATAGAAATGGAAGTAGCGTTCATGCGTACGTATGACTTACCGTCTCCATGAATGGTGCATTTCATTTCTTACCTCCAAATGTTATGTACTATTATAAATACATGTATATAATGGATATATATGATATATACATCATTATTATCATTCTGGAGATAATGTATATTTTACTACATTTACAACATGTAATTATAAGAAGTCCATTATTGACTCAAGTGCCAAATATCGACAAAACGAACGTTATTAACTTAAATGATTACATAATGTTTATAACATGGTAATAAGGGATTTAAAAGTAATAATAAACTTGAAAAGGTTCTTAAGAAAGTTAATATTAACTTTAGTTTATTATTCAGGATATTAAAGAACGAACGGGTCAAGTCGGACACAAGGTAAGGGACTTCATCTCAATCTCTTTTCATTGAGGCATATTTTGTTTTAATACCCGACTTTATTTTATATAGTGTATAAACCCCTTTGACTTTTAATTTTATTCAAATGGAATATTTTTATATGAATCATTTTACTAAATGAAAAAAGTAATGTTTTTTAACGTAATCGGTGACAACAACCTTTCCACCGCCACGAGTATTATTGGATCTTTGGCTTCTTTATCAAGCCAGAATGTTTTTAAAAGGAAAAATAAATACCATATACTATTTTTTTACGTATTTTGGTATTGAAAATGATTTTGAGAACGGATTTATTATTTAAATATCTTGAAATGGTATTTTGTTATTGCAATGTGGAAATTTTATCATTCCTTTATGCTTATGTTATGTGTTATGATCATGTTATGGTTCTTGGGAATTATTTACGTATACGGGTGGTTTCGTGATTAACCTAGGTCAGGTGAGTCTGAGATAGCTCTCCAATGCATTGGGTAACATGACAGAGGTAAATGTGAATGTTTACCCTAAGAGATTTAGGGAATATACTATGATGGGTATTCCAATGTAACTCCCTATGTAGCTGTGATAGCTACAATGTAAGTATGATATGGTTGCCACAAGTTACCTTTATGATTTATGATTTCTATGTGTCTTTCATAAATATTATGATTTCACAAGGTATGTAAAAGATTTCATGTTTTTTATGTATTTATGAACAAATGTTTTCATTCTTTGTTTTATAACCCTTACTGAGCTTTTTATGCTCATCCCATGTTTTGAAATGTTTTCACAGGACTTAAAGATGAATAGGGTCAAGGATGGGATCAAGGAAAAGTCGTGTTGTCTAAAACATGGAACTACACATGACTCTTTTTGTCAAGAGTTTTTATTTTATGAAAAAATGGAAACTGTGTAGAAGTGTCTACCATGTAATCTTTTGAGATGTAATAGTTATGTCCTAATTCTCTAAAACTCTAAACCTGAAAAGATTCTCAATGTGAATTATTCATTTAATTCAATATTATGTAATGTTTAAGGCTGAGTCCTTATAAAAATAGACTATGATTGTATTATGTTTTATTTGTTATTTTTTGTGGGTTTATAATTTCAAAACATGATCACTTCATTAATTAATTCAAACTTCAATGACATGGTCTTTGTGAGGATTATTTGTATCATATTGTTTCTTTGAGACATGCCTTATAATATGCACCAACTTTATTTTATATGGTGTATATGATTACATTTGAGATATTATATCATGAAATAATTTTTTATCATTGTATTTATTTTTCCATTGATGTTTTCACTTTTATTAAATATTTATTCCAATGATATAAAATATGTAAGGGTTTTCATGGTCTTAATTTCAATTCTTTGAGACATAATTCATGTTATGCACCATGTTTTTTATATAGTGTACCTAATTCCCCATGAATTATTTTTCACATATTCTTTCATGGAAATTATGTGTTTTATGGTATTATTTTTTATTCCTTGATTCAATGGACTTTTGATTCTAGAATTAACCAAGGGTTTCTCATCTCAAACATCCTTATTTGAGATAAGTGTTTTTATTAATGCACCAAAATTCATTTATATGGTGTATAATATGGCCCATAAAATATAATATTAGGAATATTTGTATACTCATCATATTCTAGGATCCTTATTATGCTCTTTTATTGAAATGGTTTTTGGTTTTAAAATGCTGTAAAGGAAACTTTTATTTATAATATTGATTTAATGATTTAAAAGACTTTTAAACAAACTCCTCCTCCATGTTATTTATCATATTTCAACAATTTTATTTTATAAACATAAATAATTTATTATATTTATTTTCTCTAATCATTTACTTTATTTAAATGGGTTGGAAAGAAATTTATTAATATTTTCCTCATGGATCACTTTTAAATCTTATTAATTTTTTTTGAAATGAATGTTTATTTTTAACCTTAACAACTAGATAGATTTTTAAACAATAATGTAAATTTATTTCATAGATTATTATTTTATAAGTTCCCATAGTAATTATAACATAAAATAATTAACCTAACATTATGGAAATTTTTATATAAGATTACAAAAGAATTATTTTCCCATATTTTTAATGAAATGTTTTAAATACTCTTGTAAAGGTATTTTTTCTATGTTAACATACTTTAATGATTACTCTTCTTCACTGGGAATATGATATTATGATACTATCCATATTATTTTATTTTATGGTTTAAAATGATTATTTTTATGATATTATCATGAAACACATTTTCTTTCCATGAGTAAATAAATATATAAAGGCATGTAAGTTATTTTTAAAAGTCTGATGATGAAAATAAAGGATACCATGTATTGTATTCATGTAAAGTACTTGGAAATTATTATTGGTTATGGGTGAATTTGATATAGCTCATTATTATCTATGTTTCCAATATATATTAAATTAGGGGTGTACCCAATACAGCTCTTTACTACATTTGGTAATATTCCTTATTCTTTAAGGAAAGGTGAGTGTTAACTATGGAGGATTATCCTATATATTTTACTTAGTTCAAGTTATTTTTAAAATTAGTGAATATAGGCTATGATAATAATTTTTCTAGATACCAAATTGTTTTCTTTATTCTTGATCCTTTTATCAATATTGACATCACATGGATCATGATTATTTATTATTATGAGTCTTATAGTTATTACATCTTTATTCCATGCCACATGATTGATGATCCATGTTTTGATTTGTATGAATTATATTATGTAATTATCATGCACCTTAAATATCTTCACAGACTATTGTGCTCACTGATGATATTAAATTGGAAATGTTTATGTTTACCCTAACCGAGAATTTGAACTCACCCCTTTCTAATATTTTCTTTTACCTAGGATATAAATAAAAATTTTTATTGAGATATGTACAAAAGTTTTTCATGATGGAGATAATGAATAAATAATATGGAATAATAAAAGTTTGGTATAAGGGGGAAAATTATCAATTAATAACTTGGGTAATGTTATGTAAGAGTTTGACCTAAGTCTCTAAAACTCTAAACCTAAAACGTTTTAAGGTATATAAGTGATCCAAAAGTTTTAAGCGTATATAAGTTTAATGTTGATAATATGTTCAATTTATAAAATTAAGTTTTTAAGGTTATGAGTTATTATACCTTAAGATAATTTGAACCTTTTACTGGGTTTTTGGAAGGATACTTCTTTGAGGTAATTATGGCCAATTGAAATATTGGGTTGACCTTGATGGTTGAAAAGTGATTTTTTACAGGGTAATATTGTAATAAATATTTATGATCCAGCTAAGGAGAACCTTTTATGTAATCATGTAGAGTATATTCTTTTCATTTTTGGTGAATTTTACTACATTATACGATTTTGTAGTGTTTCAAGTTATTTTTGGATTTTTTTGAAGATTTTTATGTTTTGAATATTTATAGAATGATCTAAGTTAAATATTAGGTGAAATTATTTAGTTATTGGGGATTAATGTTTTCTATCTTCATATAAGTTCTTATTTAGGAATTTTATAATCATGTGATAACCATTTTTTTTATTAAAGGCACTAATAATATATTTTATTCCTATTATATATCTCATGGTTAATCAGAAGATGAATATAGTGCAATAGACATTAAAAAATAACACTCATCACATAAAGAATAATATGATGTAAATTTTTAAACTAATGGAAATTCATAACTAAAGTATGAAATTTCATCTATTCATTTAAGGAAAATCATTTAAGTATATTTACTTATGTTCTAAGGCTAGATAGAAAAGGAATTCCTCAAGTCTAGGAAAAGTATCTTCAAATAAATATGTTACCATATAACTTTCATTTCTGATAAATTTATGGTATTATTAGTACCTTATTTATATATGTTTTTTTGGACATTGAATTTCCAAATACCATTTACTTTCTTCTCATCAATGTTATGTATCCCCCCTTTATTATTTGTATATTAATTTCCACCTCCATTTCAATATTTTCACTTCATACTAATGTTATCATATTTAGAAAAAATGTAATGTGTTCTTCCATATTACCTTCATATTTAATTTAACATATTTCAAAAATTATATTTTATTAACCCTTAATATTATGTTGCTTTTTAGAAAAGATATTTTGAAATGTTAAAACCTTGATTACCGAGATCAAGAAAAATTTGTGAGGGTAGAATTTATTAAACTGGTGGAGAATGTAACAGGTAGATATTTCGATACATATTTCTCCATTAAATTAATATTATTTTTGATATGTTATGATACACTTAACATTAAAACAGAATGAACTATGATATTTTTATTAAAACAAAATATTACAATGAAATATAAACACTAACTCATTATGAGCTTAAAATATGATAAAACGCGATAGAAAGTATAAGTGGAGTAAATTAAAATATAAATAATAATATTAAACATACAATAATTACCCTATTGGTTTTCCATGAATATTTTAACACTAACTTTAACTATTTTAAAAAGGAAAACAATTATAAATACAAGAGGCATGATGAGAGAGAAGTGAATGAATAACTTTAGGGGTATCATATAAGGGTTTATATTGGATTATAGTATGATTTTTATATATATGACCACCATAAACATATCCATACTATATATAGTAATCAGATATATATCTGTTATTGATATTTAAATTGAATTGGGTTGAAATGAAGACAAAATATTTTGAAGTTAAAAATATATTTTTTTAATTTTTTTTATTTGTGAAATGTGTAGTTATACTAATAGATTAAGTTGATAACTATTGAAAAATTATTCTACTGAAATTATTATATTATATATTTATTTTAATTAAATAATATTCATTTAATTGAGGCTATTATGAAATAAATGATAATAATTCAATATTTTCTTCAAAAATACGATTTTATAAAAAATTGTTTCAGTTGATTTTGTGAGAGAATATTTAATTAATTTATACCAAATATAGAAATTTTATTTGATAAAAATAATATAATTTTTTAAATCATCAAATATAATTTATCTTGGGTTAAAAATTTTGGATTTATCTAAAAATATTAAATTTTCAGTAAATAGTTAAAAAAATACAAAATTATAGAAAAATATATTTTCGTTTAACCTGTAGAAAAATACCCTTTTTATTTTGAATAGGATTTAAAATTTCATTAATTTTATTTTATTATATATAATTTAATTAATATTATAACAACCAATATTATACTTAATTTTAATATAATTTTTTTAATAAATAAATTTCATTTTTTTAGAAAAATGTTTTTCATCATATGTAGGAGGTATATTTTAAAAGTAAAGTACGTGAATTATAGGAATTTAATTTTATAAAATAGATTTTATATTTTTAATTATGAGTTCAAAATTTGGTAAATAGATCCATTCTTTTTTTATTATGAAAAGGATCCATGTTAATTATTTTTCACCTTAGTATTTTTGAATCATGTAATTAGGGTTAAAAATAACGAGATTAGAATTTAAAATTATATCAAACACCCAAGTTATTTCAATTATGTTGTTTTATTTAGGACATACTAATACAATATCTTAATATATTGAATCATGGTTCCATTTATCTTCAATAATTACGTTAATATCACTTTAATTATAGAATAAATATAAAATATCAATCTCTTTACATTAATATATCTAATATTTTTTCATAATGAATATGTGTGTACGTTTAGTTATAAATTTATATTTTAAATATGAATTAATTTTTTTTTAAATTTTTAGTGATGGAATAATTACCATAAATGATTATGCAACGCGGACATAGTGCATGTTCAAGTAATAAAAAAAATCAAGTAAATGGTTTAAAAAAAATAAAAGTACTGCTATTTTGATGAATTATTATGTTATAATAAATAATTACATAAATATACAATATTATTGGTGATTTAATATTTTATATTATAATTCCATTACTATGTTATTTTCTTTAATGTCAAACTATGTGTATAATACTTGAAATGGATTTAATTGTATTTTATGTTATGTAGTATTTTATTAAATTATATAAAATTCATAAACATATAATATTTTGACATGTGAATGTGATATGGTATATAATATCATAAATGGTCTATTTATGGCTCAATTTTCCTTTTATAGTAACTTTATTGATCCATAAATTGTAAAAAAATTGTTATTGTGTTAATTTTTAAAAGGGTTAATTAGAGGTTAAAACAAAGAGAAAAGAGTTAAACGATCAAATAATGTTTTCTAAATTTTATTTTATGAGAGAATTTAGACTCATTATCATCAGGTATTTTAAATATTTCAATGTGGTTGTACTTCAATAAGAAAATTAATTTATATAAACTTAATACTTTATAAAATCCCAAAGGTGCGCCCCCTAACATATAAAAGGGAACCTCCTCTCCACCCCTCCTATAAACTTTGAAGAACTATAGTTTAGAAGATATATAAAAATGTAACGCCCCGACCCCAGTTACCCAGAGTCGGTGCATTATTACATAACATTGGCATGATCACAAGAAAGATGAAGTCTCGAAAGACCGATTAGTTTAGTAGCCTTGAAAACACTAGATACAATCATAAAGTTTTACATTACATAAAAAAACATCTTGCCTTCATATCCCCTCATACTATCCCTGCATGTCATTCATAAATTACTTCTTCATAATCCTGGGAAAAATAAAAAATTGAAAGGGGTGAGCTCAGATGCTCAGTAAGGATAAAATTATAGCAGAAGCTTTCATAGATAAGCATAAACACTTATGGGAATTTATAATTAAAACAAAAGCCTTTTAAACTTGAACTTCAGCATAATATGGAAAAGATAAAATGAAATAATGCCATTTAATTATTCAATGGATATTCTACTAGTCGAACAATCACATGCAATATCAATAACCACTTTCATAATGATGGAATGCATAATGCCAGACTATCATAACCACATAGTTAAGGCCTCGTGCCAAGACTACAAGTAAGATTTTGTCAAGGCCTTGTTCCAAGACACTAGTTTGTCTCATGAGACCTACCGATGCATCGAGGAGCTATAGAGGGCTCCACCCGTCACTTATTAAGTCCAATTTATTCCTCATATGAACAGGTTTAAACATAACATAAACATTTGTATTAAAACTAGCATACGAAATGTCAATACTTTAACCACAAAACATTAATGGTATAAAAATAGCACATCCACAGTCAAACATAACTCATTCGATACAATATTGAAGATTTTATTGTATCACATTAACCTCAATCAAGAATAATTAAGGATGTTGACATAGATGAAAATAATCATCAAAACTATTTGAGAGAAATATCCCCCTTTTTCTTTAAATCATTTTAAAATCACACTATTTGTCAAGAAGCCATTTAAATTTTTTTTGAATCAAAGTGTCCCATACCACTTTTAAACTTCTAAAATGAGTTTTAATTTTAAAACATTAATGTCCATATAAATAAATCCTTAATTTTTTTTAAAACATGGACATTAATGAGCAAGATTTAGAAGAATAAGTATTTAAATCATTTAAAAATGGTATTTTAGTTAGAGTTTCTAACCAAAAGAGAGACACTTGAATACAAATAATTGAGGTAATAAAAACTTTTTAATATCATGAGAATAAAGGGATTCATGAAAAACTATGTCAAAGTACATTATATACACCACATAAAAGTGATTTGGTTTATAACAACAAAGAAGTCTCAATGGAATGTAAATTGAGATGAAATCTCTCATAAAGGCCATATCCTTAGGTTAAGGATAAATCAATGACATAGTTATGTGTGAAAAATATGAATACACTAAATATGATTGGATATTCAGTGTAAAACAATCAAGGGATATTTACACATAATCTTATAAAAACAACACCAATGAATTGGATGTTTAACTCAACAAATGGAGAGTGAGTTAAAATTAATTTTATCAAATTCATATCGATGACTTGAGAAATTATTAATGGAGTTATTATGTGTATCAATAGTATATCCATAGAAAAGGGGAGTGTAAATTATGACATAATCAAATGAATAGTGATTCCACACATAATCTTGGAGTAAAATAATCAATGAAGTTTGCATAAAGCCGAATAAATGGAAATTGAAATTTCAAATTCCCTTTATTGATTTGGTAACATAAAAAACATACACCTATGAAAGAAGGATCATACAATGATGATGTAAATATACATGAATTAATGTATATTACACAATTAATACAAACATGGGCAGTACACACACCACATGTAATAAATAAGTGGTGAACAATGGAATTCTCACGGAATTAAAAGTGAGATAGGAAACCCCTTACTTTGTACTTTTTCCTTGGTCGACGGTAGGTTAAACTCCTTTATAATGGTTAAATAATTGTTATTAAATTATACAATAATCATTTACATTAATATGATATCATATATGATCTTTTAACATTGATTTGTTAATAATATTTTAGAATTATCGTCATTTTAGCTGTTAACGGGTTGATTTTACTTTATATTCTTTATTATGTGAGCCATATTTGTTATTAATGGGATGTATATTATTCATATCCAGAATGATATCAAGTCCTTAAACATTATGTTTAATCATCAAATGAGAATTATACTTGAATAGATACGATGAATAATGAATCTCATAACGATCGTGGAGACGGTAGTCCGTACGTACGCACGAGCGACAATATCATTCTTTTGATATTAAAATAATATATAATTGGATGGTGTATCATATATACAGAATAATTATCATTTTATATTATTTACATGAATTACACATCATTATTATACCCATCCAAATAATAATTTATTGAATAACAATTACACCATGACGTGGAGACGGTAAGCCGTACGTACGCACGTATGGTGACATGTTATTCAAAGGGTGGATAGAATACTGAATATGGTTGTACCATATTTATAATAATATTACAGTATATAGTATATACTGGATTTATTATTTTAGAATGGTAATAACAAAGAAAGAAGAAGTGGAAGAAGAAAGGAACTTGAAAAGGGGTGGTGAAAACATTACCTCTTCTTCGGGTTCTTCCTTTGGATTTGATCAAACAGGATTCTTAGGTTGGCTTCATGATAAAACTAAGGCCACTAGGTTGTTGTGAGGGATGTTCAGAGAGTATTTGGTCAGGGTTTGGCTGAACCAAAAGGCTTTGAAGGTGTGAAGAAATGAGAAGGAGGATTTCTCTTTTATAAGAGGGGTGGGGGGCACCTTTGGAAAAGCTAGAAATATTAATTTATAATAAATTCATATTCGGTTTCTAAAAGCTCCAAAGTTGATTATTTAAAGGCTAAAGTGGGGATGGGTCGAAAACCACTCAACCAATAGAATTTAGACAGGTTTGGGTCATTATATTAACCTTATCTTTAAGTACTAACTCTTAGTTAATTAGTTTCACTTTTACAATGTCTCTTTGTTTTTTTATATTATATGGTTAATAAACTTACAATATACATCTAAGAGACACCCAAGTGGTCCATTAATGATACACCTATTATGATATAAGTCTCTTGGCGGAACCATATATTTTTATGAATTTAATATCAATTAATAATATAATATTTATTTTAAAAACTCTTTTATGTCAATTTTGACACTATTCAATAGTTGATTTTTTTGAAACACAAAACAGAATTATTACTTCAAAAAAAGTTAATTAAATCAATCCTAATATGTAATATTAACCTATAAAATTAGTTTAATTCAATAAAAGTCTCAAATTATATTTATTTGGGTATTTATAATATCAATTATTCTAATGATTCACTATTATGGTAATTACTGCATCACCATTGTGTCATAAATAAATTACATTATTTAATGTCTAAAAATTATAAATAAAATATAATTATGTATGAAATCTTTTTATATTTCTAATTAATATTTATAGTATAAATTCTAACATATATAACCCTATGTAAAAATTGTTTTTCTAAAAGATATATGCTTGTGTTATTTTTGTATTCATTTTAACTTAATTAAAATAAAGTGTCCCTATCACTTACAAGTGGATCCATGGGGTCCCAAAATCGACCCAAATATTCCCATGGTCGACCATGTATCAACCAATAGGTTTAAGACACGTTTTAGGGTAATTTAGAATTATTATAATATTATTTTTTTAACCCTTGTTTACCGGATTTAACCTTTAACCATGGTAAATAAAATATTTACCGAAGTAATTATCCAAAATGTCTAAAAATAAAAGTTACCTATTTACACAATTTGAACATCCTTATTCCAAATATGGAATCCATTTTTCCAAATTCAAAACACAGAAGTGGCAGAAATTAATTTCAAATTAATTCCCGTTGTTAAAACAAAAAGCTTGTTTTTAAGAGATAATAACTATCAAAAGATTGGCACTTGTTTATATATGGTTTAAATGTGAAATTATGTTAAATGACCCACATTGTATTAAATGGTAAAAATATTTTTTAAATATAATTTAAAACCACTAAAATTCATAATTTATCAGTACTAATTATTTCTATTAAAAAATTTGTTTTTAATTAAAATTTACTAATTTTTTTACTATTCATCAAAATATAAAAGTTATCCGAAAAGTACCAAAATTTCACACTAGGATAATTTCATTATTCCGAATCCAAAAATGAAGTCTATTTTACCAAATTAAAAACATAAAAGTTTCATTTATTAATTTAAAATTGATTCCTACTTTCGAAACCAAAAGGCGTATTTTTAAGAAATAATAACTATCAAAAATTTGACACTTGTTTATGTCCAATTTCAAGGTGAAATTAATTAAAATGACCATAATTAGATTAAATAGTAAAAATATAATCTATTTATACTTCCAAACCATTAAAATGTATAATTTAACAATAGAAATTATTTTGATTAAAAATGTTTTTTTCAGTTAAAATTTAGTAATTTTTCACTATTCACCCAACTATGAAAGTTATCAGAAAGACACCAAAACATTATTGATACTAATTTCTTATGTCCCGATTCTAAAGAAGAATTTAATTTTTTCAAATTTAATATATAAAAGTTTCAAATATTGGTTTTAAAAAGGCTTCGACATTAAAAGGCGGTAAAATTTCATTTTTTGAAAAATACTTCTTTTATCTAAAAAATGAATTTTTTTCATAAATCATGTCTTAGAAACTCATAATATGGATTAAAATTATAAGGAGAATATTATATATAAAATTCAGTTAATATTATTCATAACCTCTTTTGAACGGCTAGTTTGGTAAGTCGTGGTGTACTTGAACTCAGTGTTGCGTACAACACACGCTATTGTATTATTCAAAGAGAAGTGTACCGTGAAAGATTGGGGTGTTACATTCACCCATACTTAAATAAATTGCGTCCTATCAATTTTAAAAATTAGGCTTGAGAATATAATGTAAAGTCCCACATCAGAAAAAGAGTCAATAAAACTATTAATTTAAAAGAAAAAAACAGTTATAATCGTCACCCAAGATAACCCATACTAGGATTCCAGGTAGGAAAACAAGGATATGGATGATAAACTAAGTGTCATGTTCTGATGGAGAGGGATAGAAATCATGATCAGGATAAAGTTAACAATAAGAAAACCACAAACTTGTGTTGGGACAAATGATCATTAATCTCCTAGTAGGAAAATTAAACGGACAACATTTTTTTGTTTTAAGTTACATTACATAAGGATGAGGAATTAATTTATGATATTGACTAAGAATATAAAGATATATACTTACTTTTTAAGTAGATTTTCATTTTTTAATAAATTTCCACCACTAAATCATTTTTTTAAACGATGAGTATTCAAGAAGACTTGGTCACACTGGAAGAGCTAGAATAAAGTTCTATAGAATCACATGATCCATGCTGGATAAACTATATATTTAAATTGTCTTTAGAGATCAATCAAAACAAAAAATGGTTAGTACAAGATCTAATGATCCCCCAAAAGGATATTCCTTGAGAGAAATAAACACTAATCTTAATTTCTAACATTAAACCCACAATACCCCAAAGTTAAATAAATACCATTCAATAATCAATTGTCCTTAAAATCCTTCAATATAATCCAAACTAATATTGAAACCCAAAACATAGAAGAATTTGATTATGTACTCTCCCATGTTAAATTGTATCTCTAAATGACATCAAATACTCTTAAAGTCACATATTTAAAAGTAATTAACCTCATCACAGATTCTCTATTATAGGTTAATCATTTCCATAAATAACCCAAATCACTATAAATCCACAATGAAAACATAGATAAAAATATACCATTACTCCACAAATGAAACCCCATAGTCTTCTATTTTCCTTGGGCATATAGTGTTCCCAACAAAGCGAACATCTTCCAAAATAAAATTTATCACTTAATCACCAAATCATTTTCCTATACCAAGGGTATTCAGTTGATAAGACATAAGAACCCAAATCAACTTATTATTGATCAATAAAATCATTTAACTAAAAATAATTAGTCACACTATCCAGGGACTTCACATAGTCCAGTGGTAGGCGATAAATCCCAATCGCACTTTGGTTGTGGGTTCGATTCCCATAGCTTTGTCCAATGCGACGGGTTGTGACGCGGTCTGTGTGTTGTCTTTTTCAAAAACTATGTTTTATAACATTACCAAAATGAGATAAATTCCTCAAAATAACCAAAACACAATTTAACCACAAATCTTATCTCATACCTTGCATTTTCATCCCAAATTATAATAACTGATAATTCTCTAAAACCCCAATGATCATATAAAACCAAATGGCTATTTATACTTATATCCACAAGAGAAGAGATAATTTTTCCTCAAATATCATTCTCACATGGAAAACTGCGGGGTTACAAATACAAGAGAAAATTATTCCAAAGTAAACCCATCAACAAGGAGCACTAATACTTTTCAAACATTTCTCCAACCATTTATTTCCACATAGCTTCTTCTTTGACCAAGAAAATATCCTATAGAATAGGGCATTCACTCGGGTAATGGCCAGGTCCCCTACATTTACGGAAAATGACTATAAATGGACTATTTGGACCATTTTTATCTTCTTCCATAGTACTTTTCATTTTTCTTCAGCAATTCTTCACTTTATGTCCTTCCTTCCCGCATGTAAAGAATTTCTTTGTCCCATTGAGACACTTTCCTGGGTGTCTCCTTCCACATTTCCTGCATGATGGAAATTGAGGATTCATTTCTCCATGGTCTCCATTGCTGGAGATCTTATCATTCATCACCTTTCTCTTCTTTTTTGAGTCCGAGAATTGGTTAATATATATATTGTTGATCATATTTTTGGAAAATTGATTCGGCATAAAGACGATATCTTTTACGCCTAACCACATTCCATTTTGTTGCTCATTGCCACCACCGTTCCCACCTTGTACATCATTCTCAAACTCACTATGACTTCCTTGGAATCCAACCATTGACTAAAACCAGAAAGCATTGTGTGAGTAATGGTAGTCATAAAATCATTTAGAAATTAACATGTCACCATATTCTCAATTTAAAACACATTAGGATTAACCAAGGTCATTTACTCTCATCTTATATATTTAATACTTCAAATCAGTTAGTAAAGAAAATTTAAATTATCCTAAGCATATCCCTCGGGAGTGTCGTAACCAAGAGTGTAGCAAGGCCCGTTGTCATGCACCAGTTCCTGTTCGAGTCTAGCTCAAAGCGGTGTTTTCGGGTTTTACCCCTAGGTACATCTGTGCCAGAGCTGCCTCTACCTACTCATATCCAGACAGGGATGTATTGCTCGAAAAACTCACAAAATCTCTACAATATCAAAATTCTAGGAAGTTATTCTATATTAATCCTCAAGGTTCATCTTAGGTCTACGTGCTCTAATCAGAGTTTATCTATATCTAGCTTCCAAGGTTTGTACTAAACTTCCTCTGATACCAACTGTAACGCTCCAACCCCAGTTACCCAGAGTCGGTGCATTATTCCATAACATTGGCATGATCACAAGAAAGATCAAGTCTCAAAAGACCGATTAGTTTAGTAGCCCTGGAAACACTAGATACAATCATAAAGTTTTACATTACATAAAAAAACATCTTGTCTTCATATCCCCTCATAATATCCCTGCAGGTCATTCATAAATTACTTCTTCATAATCCTGGGAAAAATAAAAAATTGAAAGGGGTGATCTCAGATGCTCAGTAAGGATAACATTATAGAAGAAGCATTCATAGATAAGCCTAAACACTTAAGGCAATTTATAATTAAAACAAAAGCCTTTTAAACTTGAACTTCAACATAATATGGAAAATATTAAATAAAATAATGACATTTAATTATTCACATGGATATTATACTAGTCTAACAATCACATGAAATATCAATAACCACTTTCATAATGATGGAATGCATAATGCCAGACTATCATAACCACATAGCCAAGGCCTCGTGCCAAGACTACAAATAAGATTATGTCAAGGCCTTGTGCCAAGACACTAGTTTGTCTCATGAGACCTACCGATGCATCGAGGAGCTATAGAGGGATCCACCCGTCACTTATTAAGTTCAATGAATTCCTCATATGAACAGGTTTAAACATAAAATAAACATTCGTATTAAAACTAGCATACGAAATGTCAATAATTTAACCACAAACCATGAATGGTATAAAAATAGCACATCCACAGTAAAAAATAACTCATTCGATACAATATTGAAGATTTTATTTTATCACATTAAACTCAATCAATAATAATTAAGGATGTTGACATAGATGAAAATAATCATCAAAACTATTTGAGAGAAATATCCCCCTTTTTCTTGAAATCATTTAAAAATCACACTATTTGTCAAGAAGCCATTTAAAAAAAAGTTTTGAATCAAAGTGACCCATACCACTTTGAAACTTTTAAAAGGAGTTTTAATTTTAAAACATTAATTTCCATATAAATAAATACTTAATTTTTTTTAAAACATGGACATTAATGAGCAAGATTTAGAAGAATAAGTCTTTAAATCATTTAAAAATGGTATTTTAGATAGAGTTTATAACCAAAAGTGAGACACTTGAATACAAATAATTGAGGTAATAAAAACTTTGTAATATCATGATAATAAATGGATTCATGATAAACTATGTCAAAGTACATTATATACACCACATAAAAGTGATTTGGTGTATAACAACAAAGAAGTCTCAATGGAATGTAAATTGAGATGAAATCTCTCATAAAGGCCGTATCCTTAGGTTAAGGATAAATAAACGACATAGTTATGTGTGACAAATATAAATACACTAAATATGATTGTATATTAAGTGTAAAACAATCAAGGGATATTCACACATAATCTTATAAAAACAACACCAATGAATTGGATGTTTAACTCAACAAATAGAGAGTGAGTTAAAATTAATCTTATCAAATTCATATCGATGACTTGAGAAATTATTAATGGAGTGATTATGTGTATCAATAGTATATCCACAGAAAAGGGGAGTGGAAATTATGACATAATCAACTGAATAATGATTCCACACATAATCTCGGAGTAAAATAATCAATGAAGTTTGCGTAAAGCCGAATAAATGGAAATTGAAATTTCAAATTCCCTTATTGATTTGGTAACATAAAAAACATACACCCATGAAAGAAGGATCATAAAATGATGATGTAAATATAAATGAATTAATGTATATTACACAATGAATACAAACATGGGCAGTACACACACCACACGTAAGAAATAATTGGTGAACAAAAGAATTCTCACGGAATTAAAAGTGAGATAAGAAACCACTTACTTTGTACTTTTTCCTTGGTCTAAAGTAGGTTAAACTCCAGTATAATGGTAAAATAATTGTTATTGAATTATAAAAAAATCATTTACAATAATATGATATCATATACTATCTTTTAACATTGATTTGTTAATAATATTTTAGAATTATTGTCATTTCGGGTGTTAACGGGTTGATTTAACTTTATATTCTTTGTTATGTGAGCCATATTTGTTATTAATGGGATGTATATTATTCATATCCAGAATGATATCAAGTCCTTAAACATTATTTTTAATCATCAAATGAGAATTATACTTGAATAGATCCGATGGAGAATGAATCTCATCACGTTCGTGGAGATGGTAGTCCGTACGTACGCACGAGCAACAATATCATTCTTTTGATATTAAAATAATATATAATTGGATGGTGTATCATATATACAGAATAATTATCATGTTATATTATTTACATGAATTAAACATCATTATTATACCCATCCAAATAATAATTTATTGAATAACAATTACACCAGGACGTGGAGACGGTAATCCCTACGTACGCACGTATGGTGACATGTTATTCAAAGGGTGGATAGAATACTGAATATGGTTGTACCATATTTATAATAATATTACCGTATATATTAGATACTGGATTTATTATTTTATAATGGTAATAACAAAGAAAGAAGAAGTGGAAGAAGAAAGGAACTTGAAAAGGGGTGGTGAAAACATTACCTCTTCTTTGGGTTCTTCTTTTTGATTTGATCAAAAGGGCTCCTTAGGTTGGCTTTATGATCAAAATAATTCCTCTAGGTTGTTGTGAGGGATGTTGAGAGAGTATTTGGGCAGGGGTTGGACGAACCAAAAGTCTTTGAAGGTGTAAAGAAATGAGAAGGAGGAGTGCCCTTTTATAAGAGGGGTGAGGGGCACCTTTGGAAAATCTAGAAATATTAATTTATAATATATTCATATTCAGTTTCTAATAGCTCCAAAGTCAATTATTTAAAATTTAAGGTGGGTATGGGTCGAACACCACTCAACCAATAGAATTTAGATAGGTTTGGGTCATTATATTAACCTTATCTTTAAGTATTAACTCTTAGTTAATTAGTTTCACTTTTACAATGTCTCTTTATATTTTTATATTATATGGTTAATAAACTTACCATATACATCCAAGAGACCCCCAAGTAGTCCATTAATGATACAAATATCATGATATAAGTCTCTGTTCTGAACCTTGGATTTTTATGAATTTAATATCAATTAATAATATAATATTTTTTTTAAAAACTCTTTTTTTGTCAATTTTGACACTATTCAATAGTTGATTTTTTTGAAACACATAAAAGAATAATTACTTAGAAAAAAGTTAATTAAATCAATCATAATATGTCATATTAACCTATAAAATTATTTTATTTTAATAAAAGTCTCAAATTATATTTATTTGGGTATTTATAATATCAACTATTCTAATGATTCACTATTATGGTAATTACTGCATCACCATTGTGTCATAAATAAATTAAATTATTTAATGTCTAAAAATTATAAATAAAATATAATTATGTAGGAAATATTTTTAGATTTCTAATGAATATTTATAGCCTAAAACCAACATATATAACCCTATGTAACAATTGGTTTTCTAAAAGATATATGCTTGTGTCATTTTTGTATTCATTTTAACTTAATTAAAATAAAGTGTCCCTATCACTTACAAGTGGATCCATGGGGTCCCAAAATCGACCCAAAGATGCCCATGGTCGACCATGTATCACCAAATAGGGTTAAGACACGTTTTAGGGAAATTTAGTATTATTATAATATTATTTTTTAACCCTTGTTTACCGGATTTACCCTTTAACCATGGTAAATAAAATATTTACCGAAGTAATTATCCAAAATGTCTAAAAATAAAAGTTACATATTTACACAATTTGAACATCCTGATTCCAAATATGGAATCCATTCTTCCAAATTTAAAACACCGAAGTGGCAGAAATTAATTTAAAATTAATTCCCGTTGTTAAAACAAAAAGCATGTTTTTAAGAGATAATAACTATCAAAAGATTGGCACTTGTTTATGTCTGGTTTAAATGTGAAATTATGTTAAATGACCCAAATTGTATTAAATGGTAAAAATATATTTTAAATATAATTTAAAACCACTCAAATTCATAATTTATCACTATTAATTATTTCTATTAAAAAAGATGTTTTTAATTAAAATTTACTAATTTTTTACTATTCATCAAAATATAAAAGTTATCCAAAAAGTACCAAAATATCACACTAGGATAATTTCGTTATTCCAAATCCAAAAATGAAGTCTATTTTACCAAATTCAAAACATAAAAGTTTCATTTGTTAATTTAAAATTGATTCCTACTTTCGAAACCAAAAGGCGTATTTTTAAGAATTAATAACTATCAAACGTTTGACACTTGTTTATGTCCAATTTCAAGGTGAAATTTCATAAAATGACCATAATTAGATTAAATAGTAAAAATATAATCTATTTATACTTCCAAAAAATTAAAATGTATAATTTTACAATATAAATTATTTTGATTAAAAAAGTTGTTTTCAGTTAAAATTTAGTATTTTTTCACTATTCACCCAAATATGAAAGTTATCAGAAAGAACCCAAAACATTATTGATACTAAATTATTATGTCCTGATTCTAAATAATAATTTCATTTTTTCAAATTTAATATATAAAAGTTTCAAATATTGGTTTTAAAAAGGCTTCGCCATTAAAAGGCGGTAAAATTTCATTTTTTGAAAAATATTTCTTTTATCTGAAAAAATGAATTTGTTCATAAATCATGTCTTAAAAACTCATAATATGGATTAAAATTATTAGGATAATATAATATTAAAATTCAGTTAATACTATTCATAACCTCTTTTGAATGACTAGTTTGGTAAGTCGTGGTTTACTTGAACTCAGTGTTGCGTACAACACACACTATTGTATTTTTCAAAGAGAAGTGTACCGTGGAAGATTGGGGTGTTACAAAAAATATATCTCCCCAAAATCACACCTCATGTCTTATAGTTCTGATTCTACCCTGAATTCAAATAATATATGGCTTAAGTTGTAAGAAATTGAGGTTATTTGAGGAGAGGGTATAAATCCTAACAGACTTATTTCATTTTTTTCTTCTTCCACCTATTTTAAATATTATTTTACTATTATAAAATAATAATATCAGTAACCTAAATATAATAATATTTTATTATTATTATGTGTAAATCCTTGTCCTTATCCCTTTCCAACATATGGGAACTGAAAACATCACTTGTACGTATATGTAGATTACTACCTCCATGAAGCGATGTGTTATGTTTTTAATCACTAGTTTGAAAGTATAATTATTATGGTTTTTTAAATTTATATATATTATATTCATGTAATAATTATTATTTTCTAAAGAAAATATATCATATATTTTATTACAATTCCATACATTAAAAAATGACAACGTCGTTCATGTATACGTGTGAACTACCACCTCCACGAAGTGATGTGATTCATTTTTCATATAAGACCTTCATGGATTGTTATAAAATTTTATTTAATATATATAAATGACAATAATATCATTATTAATATTATTTATATAATGAAAAAATGAACCCTTTGACCATTATCAACCTACCAAAGGAATTTTTCAATTATGAACTTAATGCCATAAAAAAACTGATGTAGAATTAACCAGCTATGTAATTAAATATGCCATTGAATAAATGAACTAATTAAATTAAGGAAAATTAAAAAAAACCTGTAAAACATTATTAAATACTTAAATAAAAATTATACTAAAATATTTAATGGACAAACATACTAGGTTTGGACTCGATGTAAGGGGTTTCTTAACTCAATTTTCATTCTGTGGGTTGTAATTCTAATTCATTGTCCATGTTATGAAATTATTTTATGCAACATGAAATACAATGGTATTATTTTTTATTTATACATGTTATATTAGGGTTTAAAAATGTCACAAATAGTCACATCCATGATTAATTCTAGCATCCACGATACCATCTTTGTAAGGATCATTCATCTCAATATTATTTCTTTGAGAAATATCTTTTAATATGAAAGTACATACTTGATAAGATGTATATTATTCAAATTGAGATATTATATAATTAATTAATATTTGATCATGATATTTAATATTCCTTTTATGTCCTATATTTCATGTTATATTTTACCAAATGATATAAATGTTTCAATTGTTTTCATAACCTCAATTTCAATTCTTTAAGGCATAATTCATGTTATGTTCAATGTTTTTTTATATGGTGCACTTACTACCCATGAGTGTTTCTTAACATATTATTTTTTTTGGAAATTATTGGTTTTGTTGAATCATTTTACTTTCATTCATTTTAGATATTTTTTACTTAAGAAATACCATTTATTTTAGGGTTTATTTTCTCAAACTTCCTTCTTTGAGACATGTTTTTTATTGATGCCCCTATATTAATTTGAAATGTGTATAAAATATCTCCTGAAATGTAATATCATTAATATGTTTATAATCATGTTAATTTATGTTCCCTATTATTTTACTACTTTTTAATGTTTTTTCATTTTACAAGTCTGAGAAGGGTTATTTCATTGAAAACATTGTTTTAATGTTTTTAAAGATATTTAACCAAAATGTTACACTTTGTTCTATATATTATTTAAATAATATTATGTTATAAAAATAAATTACTTTAATAATGTTATTTTTTTAATATGTTTCCTTGTTTTCAAAGTATTAAGATAAAAGTTCTTAACATTTTCTCCATGGGTCACTTTTGATTCTCTTTACCAAATTTTGAAAAGAATAGTTAACGTAAACGTTTAAAAATAAAATTATTTTTAATGATATCATGAACATTATTTTCATTGAAAATTACATTATAATTTTCAATGTTTATTATGAATGAAAATATTTTTTGAAATATTATAAATAATTTATCAAATATTACGAAAAGAAAAGGGTATTTCCTATATATTAAAAAAATGTTTTAAATGTACTTTTAAGATTATTTCATCCAAATAGGTATCATTTAATGATTAATATAAATGATTGTGAATAATATATTATAATAAACTCCATATAATTTTCTTAGTTGGGTTATAATTATTAGTTTGGTCAAATAATCATGAAACCCATTTATTTTCCAGAAGTAAATCAAGCTATAATGGAATGAACATATTTTAAAAAGTTAGATGATGAAAATAAAAGATCACATGTGTTGTATTAAAGTATGTTAAGAAAAAACTATCGAACATGATTGGTAAATATTATATATAACATGATTATGTAGGAGCTCAATATATATTTTATTATTAGTGAGCCTGAAATAAATTTCTAATGTGTTTGGTAATATATATTGCCTTTAAAGGAAAGATGGAGGGAGTTAACTTTGGAAGTTGATCATATGGATTTAACTGGGCTCCATTTATTCCTAACATGAGTGAAAAAGTTTTATAAAAATAATTTTACATGATACAAATACAAGTTATCTATAATTTTAATATGTTTTTAATGGTTCCTTTGATCAATATTGACATCACATGGCTCGTGATTATTGATTCACATTACTCTTTCCTTTTTTGATGAATTATAAAATGTCACATGTTTAATGATCCATTTTGTTATTGTTATAAATTATATTGTATAATTATCAATCATATAGAATATATTCTTATACCCTCGTGATCATATTAGTCTCATTGAATACATTCAATTGATGATGCCTACGTTTTCCCTTAATGATCATTTGATATAAAATTATTTTTGTGTCCTATTTTTACCATGTTATAATGAATCATTTTAAATAAGATATATTTAAAATGGTTTCATGAGGGCCATTATGATGACATAATATAAAATAAGAAAATTTTGGAATAGTGGGAATAATAATCACTTAAATATATGGATAATGTTAGGTAATAGTTTGTCTTAATTATCTAAAACTCTAAAACTAAAATTTCATTTGGTATATATGTGATCAAATATTTTTCAGTGATATTTTATGTTTTGGATGTTGAAAATTGAGTCACATTTAAAATTATCAAATACTAAAATTTAAACCTTGTGTTTTTATCACCAGATTCCAGAGTGTGGGTTTGGGGCTATTATATTAACCTGAGTTTTCTTATGAAAATCACTATGTATATACTAAAAAAATCCTCACCACATACTGATATTATCCAATCAATATCCTATAAAAATTAAATATAATTATCACTATTAAAAATTTTAGTCCACATCTATGATTATATATGTGTAGTATATCTAAAAATAGATGTATAATATTAAAATTAAAATTATAACCTATGAGATTTGATATAACTTTTTGGGATGAAAGAGTTATGATATAAATCCTTAGGTTCTATAAGAGGGTATGTGGTCAATCTGAGTGTAGTGGAATTTAAAATTTTCAATTCACCTTAATACTCACCTATCATTATATTATATTACATCATTAACAGAACAATTATTAGTTTATTATTATCAATTAATGTTTCCTTTTACTGAATACAAAAAAAAATTAAAAAAATTAAAGCATGTGAAAAAATTAATTCCACTACATTCAACTGTACTTGATTATATCTAATGAGTATATAGATAGTGATGTGATGATGTATAAAAATCCGCAATTTACTAAATATTTATGGATAAATTATCTAGTCGTGGCCACTCAATTAAATAGTTTACTACCTTAAAATTATTTATGGATTAATCACTACTCACCCAAGAGTCACTCACTTTTCTTACTTATGTGTGAACTACACTAATAAACGATTCTATTTTTAGGGTTTCACATATATTATAAATCATTATATGTGACAAGATCATTTTGAATCTTAAATTTTATATTTGATGTATTGTTCAACACCACTAAATTATGACTATTGTAAAGAGAGATATGAGATTAACTCCTTATAGATAGTTGAATATAAAATATACATATGATCATAACACCTATAATAAAAATTTATTGATGAAGAATAATGTTTCATTTTAATTTATATTTTGATATTTAACATCCATTTTAGATGTATATAAAGAAAATGAACTTCATATTTAGTATCCTTTACTTATAATGATCCATATATATCATTTATTTACTCTCTTCTATGATCACCTTATCTACGTAAAAATTGATATATATATATATGTGTGTTTTTTTCAATAGCCACAACCCTAGTCACCCATATCCTATGGGTTATTTATTTTTTATTAATATTATTACATTAGATTATATCATCACAATTAAGGTTTAATAGCACTTGATGTAATATACTCATAACTTTACATTACCACATAAAATATTACATTATCTGAGTACAAACCATTATTTCAAAATGTTATATAATGATCTGATCATATATAATATTCCTCTTCATTGACTAAGAAAATGATAAAGTAAAGGGTGAACATAGACTTTTAGTAAGGTATATAAGCCAAAAATAGCTAACATAGAATAATAAATTCATAATAAATATAGTAGGAATGAATAAATAAATGTTTCCATAATAGTGAAAAAATAATCAAAACATAATCCATGGACGTGATGATATTTCTTAGAATCCAATTGAGTATTGATGTTGGTGTTAGATTTGTTGTCAACCAAAGTGAAGAATTATTAGAGTTAGAGTTTTTCCAGTTATATTGAATAGAATTTTTGATGTTAATATTGATGCATTCATTATTTGAAAATCATTGTTGTATTTTGGGATTTTCCATTTATATAGGTGTTTGGAAGAACTTTCAGATTTTTTTATTTATATGATTGATATTATGATGGAATTCCATGAATCACTTCACAGAATGTACCACAAAATATTAAGGTGTCATTCTTGAAAGTGTGATCATTCCATGAGGAATTAAGTCATGTTGCACTAGACCTATGAAATATTAGTCTAAAACCTATGTAAATAAATGTTTAGGGAATCATAGAAATAACTCAAACGTGTAGATAATTAACTAATAAAATATAATTCTACAATGAAGAAATTCCAAATTAACATATTTTAGAGGTTATTATCATTAACATTGATTCATTCTATGAAGGAAAACCTATAAAAATTAGTGAAGCCCCATCTAATTATTAAAGGGATAATTCACCAAAATAGTTTTGTATTCTCCATTAACCATTTTGAGTTATATCTAGTGACCTATTCAGAATAAGGTGTTTGATTCATGGAAAGAGGCTCGAAACATTGAGGGGTATGTAAAATTGGGTTCCTATTATTTCACCACCCCAGGAATGTAGGATTATGATCGGAAAATAAAGAATTGAATGGATATTTTCTAGAGATGTTTTTTTCACACTATAGTGATGTCTTGATTGGAAATAACATGTTTTTTTGTTTTTCAAGGAAGAATGAACCTTTTTATAATGTTTTTGGTCATGATCCAACCATATCGATTCAAGATGAATTTTCCAAACTGAATTTTCCTATCTTTTATTTATTTTTTGAGATCCAAATTGAATAATATTATCTTTTATTTTGGTGGAACATTTATAAGTAAATTTATGACCATTTGACTTAAATAAAATAAAGGAGTTATCCTATAGAATATATTGTACCCATTCTACATAAATTCATAGTAATTCATACATAGAGGTCAATTGTTATGTTATGGAATGTTTTTACATTGATTATGGGAAATAATTCATATAATTGGACAATATAGAATATTTGATATTATAGAAGGTGTATAATGATAAATTCGTGACCAATATGGTAATTTTAATTGGTATAACAGAAAATGAAAATATTGATTCATATTTTCTCATTCTACCATTGAAAATTAATTATTTGGTCAAATATGGAAAGATATGGATATTATTTGGAATAAATTTAATAATGAGAATGTTTCAACAATTTTGATTTATATGGTATCTTATCATAAAAAAATATTAGACTATATATCTCTAGAGATATTAGTAGAGGATCTATGGATGGGAAGGTGATGTTTTTTCCAAGATATGTTTGTCTATTAAAGAAAGAGATAATTGTTTAATAAATAGATGATTATGAAAATGAAATTTGTCCTTATAATATTGAATCAAATTTTAAGAAGATGGTTGGATAAATATGCCCATAATTCCAAGTCATAATTGAAGGTCTAAAAGGATGAAAACCAAGATATTTTATCTTGATTAGAAAAAAAATAGAGAATGAAATTATGGATATATTTATCTAAATAATTATATATTGATTGTTATTTTTCAAGGAATTTAAAATTGATCTATATTGAATGATCATAAATAGATAGTTTAAAAAAATAAAATAATAATAAACGGTTATAAATTATTAAGAATCTTTCTAAAGGAAGAATAAGGGGTTTCTAGAACATCTCATGGAAGGTTAACTGACATCATTGTTGATGTTCACAACCTATGTTTGAAGGGGAGACGTCATAGATATTACTAAACACATATCTACACTCAATGAATATAAAATAATGGTGACTTTGTTCTTATGTTGAAATACATAACAATATATATTTCTTTATTGAGAGTTGAGTGAAGAGAGATGAGTGAGGTAGTATCCATTGGGAGGTAATGAACTATCCCTAAATATTTATATGGGTAATAACCATAGGATTGGAGTGACCTTAAAAAAACACACCATTGAATAGTGGGTTTATTGGATTCCAGTATAATAAAACATTATTATTGTATGTTTCTAGGATTATCCAAGCATTAGTGAACCAAATAAAAAACTTGTGTATTGTGTGTATACATTACAATTATTTTATAATATATACATATTCACATTTGGGATAAGTTATCATTGATCGAATTGTGTTATGTTATTGAGTTAGATTATGTTTCATACTGTGATTCACCCCTAGGGTATCTCTAACTAAAGACCATTGTCAAAATAAAAATTAATATTAGGGCATAGATATTTCTTGTCAAAATTTTTATAATCTATTTATTTCATTGAGTTATAATTAATTTTTTAATATTCTAATACTATAATTTTTTTTATAAAATAGAAAATGGAAAGAATATGAAGTATAATAATAAAAGATACAATGTAATTCAATTTAATGGAAAAGTATTTGGTTATTTTGAGACTGCGATAAACAATTCCTACTTCTCTTGAAAGCACATTTTTAATTTGTTTATTTATTGTTAAGTTAACTACTTCATTCAATGATAATGTAGTATTTTCAATAAGATTTCCTATATCTGAGCTCCCTGATTTGTTGAAACAACCCTGCTATATTTGTTTATATATAAATTATTATCACCACTGAATAATAAACCGTCTAATATTCCCAAGGATCATTTAGGTTTATATTTTTAGAGAATTAATAAATTTTATTACAAATCAATCTAAATATAATACCCTATAATGTATGTAATTTCTTAATAAATATAATTCCATCAAATATCGCTCCATCTCCCCTTTAAGTAATACGCATAATAGATAACAATCTCTAATGTAACTTCAACTATTCTAAAATCTATATGTAAAATAATTCAAAACATGGGGTGTGAAAAATGTTCAATAAGGGGTTTTAAAAAACAATATATCGTGGTTTGGAAAATAATTAGAATATTTTTTGAAGAAATTTTCATTCAAAACCATAAACCTTGATTATAATAACATATTTGTAAAAACATAAAACTCACATTTCCGATTATAATTCATTCAAAGGTTTTAGAAAATAAATTTCAAAAAAATTATCTAAAAATACGTTTTAATACAAAAAATATTCTTTATATAAATGCCATTTATTTTTTTAAAACCCAAAAAATTTATTTTTTAGGGAATAAAATTTTATAATTTTTTTTCCAAATAAATCATTTTAAAAAAAATATAGGAATTTTAGTGTTTTTAATTAATAAAACACCACACATAAAATGTTAAATTTTAAATCAGAGTTTATTTTGAAATAAAAATATTTAAACATGAAACGATAATTTTTAAACACTTAAAATTTTAACCTTTAAATTAATTAAAATTAATGATGATTTTATTTGGAAACATTAAACTATGATTTTTTTGGAAGGGCTCCAGAAAATATTTTTAGATCTAAAACTAACTTGAAAAAAATTATAATTTTAAAATAATTTCATTATGAGATGGGTTTAAAAATATTTTTTTAAATAAGATATATTTTTGAAACAATATTCCCTCTTATAAATTAGGTTTTGAAATTTATGAATTCAACTTTATATTAAAATGAGTAATCTAATTACTTTCTTACAAGAGAGACATCCTAGATATTTATCACTGAACATAAAATGTGATCTCACTTTTTGATCTCTATCTCCTTATCTCTCTCTATCACTCTAAAATGTGAACCAATGATAAAATAAAACACATAATTGTTTTAATAGGCCTTTATTAGGTGAGTGTTTTAGTGGATGATATCTTTTTTAAGACAAACTCCCTATGAAAGAAATTTGTTTTATACAACTGAATTACTGTTACTATTTAAAATTCTACATATATCTTATGAATTTATTACTTTCCCACCATGGTTTTTTATATTATATTATTATTGTACTTCGATTTTTTTCCAAATTATTTTATGTATACTAAAACACACTTCCAAAGACATATATCAGTAATATTCTATGAATAAGTCCATCCACTATGTTTTTAAGTCCCATTGTCCAGTGAAGACCCAATTGAGAGATTCCAATATGATACTATTGAAAATATATTTTTTTTGAAGTGAGATGAAAGGATTGTAAAGATTACCTAAAAAATTTTAAATAAGTTAATATCCCTAAAAGGAGTCAAAGGTACTTTCCCATGCTGGCTTGCATTCAACCCTTCCTAATCTGTAGGCTCAGCAACCCCATGCACGACACTAAAAGGAAAGCCACTCAATCATGGGAAGTACACCGGGTACCTATGCCATGGACCTATGCGAATAACCTCCTTCAACTAGATTTATCTATTTTCCTATTAATTGTACCTAAGGGATCCTCATATTCAAAACTTAAAAATCAGTAGAAGTCTACATGACCTGGTCATATAGCCCCTTTTCCAAGGTCTAAAAAACCCCTCAGGTATCCCTTTTCAACCTAAAATAAGAGGTAATTAAGGGAGAAAGTGGGATCAAAGTACGTATAAGGTCTAACATATAATACACCTACATGAGGACCTCTTCTCCCTAATAGAAAACCACCAGTGTGAGTCCCCTTTCCTAAATAGAGACCTGTGCGATCCTCATCAAGGGATACCTAAGGAGACCCATGGTTTCTAGGATAAATCCATTCCCTAGTTTTGTTTCCTAGGTGATCCTTTTACAAAGTCATATTCATATCTCATAGGACTACCCCTTGTATGAATCAACTCCAATTCCTCCCATACCTCATGGGAGGAACCTTTGGTCTCTTAGACTGGACTTACGTGGACCTCCTTTAATCCCTATACCAAGCCATAAATGGCATGGACTATCTTACCTTGGATCCCTTGTATAAAAGGGACCAAATCTAAAACTCCATGAAATATTGTATACTTGAAAACCCATTGAAAGAGTCACACCAGTGTGTACCTCATTTGGGTGTTCATTCCTTCAGTTATATGTTTCCCTTACATGTCCAAGATGACAGTTAATGTCCTCACAATGCATGTCAGTTTGCATTACCATGGTCATGAGGACCTCAAAATTATAGACGGTGTTAGGGATCTACATGTTTTGGACATTATGGTTTGGTACTTTCCCTTCCCTCATCATTTTCAAGACCTGGAGCCTCTAGTTCCTGGTGTTGATACATGGAATGCGATCCTTCTATATTCCCTAGAAACCAATTTTAGGGAGAGACCTAGAATTTCTTGTGGGGAGATACACTCTTAATTCTCTTCTCCTCTTGGGTTGTACCCAGATTGGTTATTTTTATGCAACTATCCTGGATAGGAAATGGGATAGGGAACAAATGATTCAAATCCCCTTCTTCTTCTCATATACCACCAACCTCTTCCACAAGTAGAAGAAGAATCATTCATTTTTCCAAATATTCAAATTCCACTTATTTCTCACTCTAACCACGACTAATGTGGGCTTATAGGTTTTATATGATATTGAAATCTACAGATTATGATGCATGTTTTGGTAAAAAATCCTTTCTTGGATATTTCTCTCACCTTTGATCAAAGGGCCTTTATAGTCATGGGTCCTAAAGGCTATGTATTCGACCTTAGGGAAAAGTAGATTGTGTGTTTTCTCGAGTCCTCCGCTTCCTCCTATTTCATAAAATGAGAATTACATGGGTTTAGGTTTGGTCATGACATATGGACAATCCTGATTCATATTTGGGAATCATTCAAAGTGTAATTCCTAATTGAACCTTTCCGGCCTCCTACTAGTTATAATACCTAACATCTTACCAGGTAAAATGAACCTTTTAATACTCCTACTTGGTATAATCCCCAACATCTTACCAGGACATCAATCCATGTGTAAGTCCCAATCAAACCTTTTGGTCCTCCTATTTGGTATAAGCCCAAAAATCTTACCAGTGAATACTCCTCATGAATACGACCCAACTTAATCCACTCAAAAGGACATAATCTCCTAGGATAAAAACCTTAAGAGGGACCACATAGGCATTGTTCTTCAAAACAAAACTACATGAGCTTTGATTCCAGTCTAAATGGTATACGTAAGAAGCCTCCAAGAGGTTTAAGCCAAACACCCCAAATAAAACCTATTCTCTTTGGGACACATTACCAGTAGGTTTTTATACAACATGGGGGATAAGATCCCTTCTAGGATCCTTGTTCCACATTGAAAAAAGTCCCACACCAAACATCCAGTAGGCACCATTCACCAAGACGTCCATACTGGAGATATTAAACAATATGGTTTGGTCCTTATCACATGACCTTAGAAGGTATGATGTTTCCCATTAAGTGGAACCAAACTACATGGGTTATGATTCATCTAATAAGGAAACACAGTAATCTCATTAATGGGTATTTTCTTTATATTAGAACAACTCCCATTTTCCTAGACGATGATACACTCTAGAGAACCCCTTTGTGTGGCTGAAAACTAGCATCATCGTAACAATAAACAAATAATATCTAATCAGTACATAAGAGCATACCATCGATGGAGAAACTTATATATATATATATATATATATATCTCTCCATTGATGAATAAACTTAGATACATATATATGATTCTAAATTCCATACATGCTAACAATCAATCTTTAATTCAAGGGTGACCCATGTCATACTCTGAAATTTAAAAAGGATTCATGAACATATCTTAAATATATAATAGATTCCTAGAGTAGTTAATAATTCCCACAAAAGGGTGGTATGATTACTATAAAACCATGTTATTTACTACACATTAATATATGATTTATTATATAAGATTACACTAAATACAACTTGGAAGATCGATAAGTCTAGTGAATTTAAAAATTAGGTATATTCCATAATAAATTAAAATATATAAATAAAACATATTTATTGAAAACTACTTTAACATGCTCATATTATTCCTTCATACTTAATACTGGATGGGATAACTTTGGGAAATAAATAATAATGGGGTGAGATATAAATCACAGTAAGGTAATAAAAATGGAATAACCTAAAGAAAGTAATACATGTTAGACAACAAGAATATCAATGGGAATAAAATGATTGATAATAATAAACATGTATAGTGAGGCATTAGGATAATATTAAGGAAACATGGAAAATTTTGAAATATCATAAAATGCTACATCATAAACATAGGTCATGGATAACTGCCAATACATAATGATGGAGAAATTACCATAAAGGAATAAGATTCACTCCTTATACCAACATGATTTTTCAAGAGACTAAAAATTACTCAATTTAGTGGAGCTCAATATAATTCTGGGTGCACCCATCACATTCATTTCATTCTCATGCTTAATTATGCCACACAAATCATAATACATGGATTCTTTCATCATCAGTTTTTATTCTAAGATCAAAGAGTGTAAAATAAATATACTTAAGTACCAATTAAAATATTTTCAATTGTTTAAAGAGAACACCCTTGATAAGAAATGGGTATGGTATTCACTACACAAGTGTTTTGGTGGGGAAAATCGCTGTGAAATTTCAGCAGCATAACGACTTCACATAAAAATTCATAAACTGGGTTGATGAGAGAGAAATGGGTCTCTCATCATTTGGAAATAAAATGAAAAGTTATAAGGACATGGAAAGATATATCCCAACATTAGGAGTTGGAAATAGAAGTCATAAGATAATAAATAAAATTGAATAAAAAAGAGAAGTTGAGTATACCTAACTTAAGTGTGTGGATTTAAATAAATGATAGTAGATTCTTGAGAGCTTGGGGGCACCATGGGAGGACTATATAGAGGCGCTGAAAGAGTAAGTATATTTTCCATGTATTTTTAGTAAATAGAAATGGGATATTAGGTGGGTCTACATAGTAAATGAGTGTATATTTCTTTATTATTTCTTGAACATAGGTTTTGGACAATATATACTAAAATAACAAAAACTGCAAAACATACGATGGTTATTACCGATGGTTTATTCCAAATGGTAGTAGTTTTAATTATTTTAAAATTACAAGTTACAAAGTTAATAAAATAATTTGCTTTCTTATGTGGTGAGTCATACTCTTAAACAAATGATTTTAAGACCTTAAAATATATTAATGGTTTTGGAGGATTCATATATGAATTATAAATTAAAAAAATAAACATGAAATCACATTATTTTAAAAGTAAAAACATATATTTTGTTGTGGAAACAATTTATATCATTTATTAAACAACTTTTGATTCATTATGATGTCATAATACATAAAGTATATTTATATGATATTTAATTTCTATCCAAAAATTCAACTGTCCCAAAAAATTATGAAAAATAAACCATTGAATAATTTCTACATTATGATTCAAAAAATAATATTAATTTTATACAAATAATTTTCTAAATATATGTGTGTTCACTTTTAAAATAAAAATCTACATTTATTGCTAAATGCTGGGTTTTTTGACAATAAAAATTTATGAACCCTAATAAAAGTTACATTTGACATCATGATAATTATATGATAATTTAAATTTAATAAAAATTATTTAATAATAATATTTTATTAAAATATTATTTATTTTACGAATCCATTAATTATTAAAATTAAATTCCTTAATAAAATTTTTATATTACCCAAAAATACTATTTGTGTTTTATTGTTTAAAAATCATTTATAAAGTAACAATAGTTGGATGAAGATATATTCATTATTCTATACAAAGTAAATTAGAAACTCATATCACCAAGGTCTTGATATGTATCAATTTAATACAACAGAAAACACCCTAAGAGTATGGTGCGTGATAATGAGATGTTCATTGGGTGGTTTGGCATACACGGGTTGGGCTTTGATCTCAATGAGTTGAAATTCTACCGTAAATGGTTTTTCTCATGTTTAATTTGTTGGATATCATCTTTGGCTTGGTCACGGAAAAATACAAGAGATTATATCTACCCTATAAGCTTAGATAAATTGGATTCATAGGGTAAGATCCTTCTGGTTGAGGCCATCAATTCTTTTGTTTGTTTCAATTGGATTTGTTAATACCCTATATTTATACTAAACATGTGATCATAGTTCAATGGATATATTATCAATGATAATGATACATAAAGGTTTTTTAAATTTGATAGGATATAATAAAAAAAATAATTCCATTTGTTTTCTATAACCATATTATATAATAATATATTTAAATAAATCAAAAATGGGAATTTTATTTATAACAGTCCGGGTCATTACAATCTCCCCCCCATAAGAAAATTTTCCCTCGAAATTTTTTCCCACAATAAAACACATTAGGTTAACTTTGTTTCATCTCCTCATATTATTCCTACATTTCTTCTTCAGACTTATAGTTTCTTCACAACACTTTGACTTGGTGCATTGTCTTATTCCATAGAACTTTGTCTCTAAGATATAATATCTTCACTGACTGCTCCTCATAGGAATGGTCATTCTCAAATGGAACCACTTCTAAATTAAGTACATGTTAGTGGTTTGGTATGTACTTTCTCAAGTGGTATATATGTAATACATCATGTAATTAAGATAAGTTAGGTTAAAGTGAAAGTCGGTAGGCCATCGCTCTGATGTGATCACGGATCTCAAAGGGGTCGATGCATCTTGGACTAAGATTTACCTTCTTCCAGAATCTCATAAATTTATTCCATATAGATATGTGAAAGAAAACCATATCTCCAAAATAAAACTCTATCTGTTGTCAACAACTATCTACATGGCTCCTTTATTGACTCAAAGCAGCCTTGATGTGCTGTTGAATGTTCTTGACCTTTTCCACCATTTCCTCAACCATTTCATGACCTAGTTGTTTTTGTTCCCCAACTTCATCCCAACATACAATTGTTCTACACCAATTCCCATAAAAGGATTCATATGGAACCATTTTTATGCTTGAGTGAAAATTATTATTTTAAGAAAACTCTAACAATGGGAGATGTCAGTTCCATCCTCCTTTGAAGTCAATTGATCATGCTCTCCACATGTCCTAATGTTTCTAGAATTTTTTCATATATTGGCCATCTATTTGGGGGTGATAAGACATCTTGAAGTTCAACTGAGTATTCAGAGTGAGTTGGAGACTCTTCTAGAATATATAGGTGAATCTTTGATCTCAATGAGATACAATCTATAGTGGTGTTCCATGACTCCTCACCACTTCTCTAATTTATATCCTTGAAATATGATCGAGTGAAAAATCACATCAAATCATAATGAAGCACAAAGTATTTTTAAGACAATCCACCACAACCCATATAGCATTATTCCTTCTTGATGTCTTTGGAAGACCAGTGACAAAGTCCATAGTTATGTTTTCCCATTTCCTTGTAGGTATGGGTAATGGTTGCATCATCCCCTTAGATTTTTTCCTTTACTCTTTCACTTCCTAACATACAAGACCTATTTATTTATATTACATGAAATCTATCTTCATATGTCCCACCAATTGTTTTCTTATAGATTTTGATACATATTTGCGATTCCTTTGTGGATGGAGAAGGTTGAGCTATGTGCATAATCTAACAACTCATTCTTTAAATCAGGATTCGATGGTACACATAGTCTTGACCCAAATACAACAAATAAATCTTCATTTAAATTTAATTATAAGGATTTCCATTTCCTTATAGATTCTACTTTCTTCTAAATTCCAACATCATATCTTTGATAATCGTTTCACCTCTCAATAATAGATAGTTGAAAAATCATTTGTGAATGGATTGATTATATTCATTATTTTATGATTTCCATGTCCATCATTTTCAATTCTAAGAATATTCGATCCTTATCAATTCACATAAATGAATGAATTGATGGATCCTTTCTACTTAGAGTCTCTACCGCTTTATTTTTTCCCATTATGGTATTGAAATGATCAGTCATAGTACTTGAACATATCTAATGATCTTCATTGGTGCATATTCGTATCTTTCTATGTGAATATATGATTTATGATTTTTTGATCCATATATATTTTACTCTTCTCCCCAAAGAGATAATGCCACCATATTTTCAAAGTGAATATTACTGCAACCACCTCCATATCATGTGTTGTGTAGTTCCATTCATGAACTTTCAACTTCCTTGAAACATAGGCTATGATTTTTTCATTCTGCATCAACACACATCCGAATCACTTCATCAAATAATTTATTAATAACATGAAAAGTTCTCCACTTTGTGGTAGTGTGATAATAGGGGAAATGGTATGTCTCATTTTCAGCTCTTTTAGTATCTCTTCACATTCTCCATTCCAATAAAACATGACTCCCTTCAGAGTTATCATGGTATGAGGGTTGTAAAATTGTGGGAAATTACTCACAAATCGAAGGTAGTACCTAGTTAATCCAAGGAAAATATGAATATCAATCATATATGTTGGACTCATCCATACTTAAATTTATTCTATTTTTAAGGGTTTATAGATATCCCATTACAAGTTATGATATCTCCCAATAATGATAATTCCTTCAACTATAACTCAAATTTGATGTATATTTCCTAAAACTTATCCTTTCATAAGGTCTTTAGAATAGTTCTCCAATCATCCTCATGCCCCTCCTTTCTTTTGGTGTATATTATAATATCATCTATAAAAACTACAAAAATTATATTTTAGTAATCTCAAAAAACTCTATTCATCAAGTCCATGAATATTTTTGGAGAATTATTGAGTCCAAACAACATTACAATGAACTAGTGGTTGTACCTTGTATGAAAATAAGTCTTGGGAATATCCTCCTTCTTCACCCTAACATGGTAATATCCTGACCATAGATCCACCATGGTTAAGTATTGTTCTCTATATAGCTGAAGGAACAAGTAATCAATCACAGGTTAAGGATTCTTGTTCTTTATCGTGATATTTTTGAGCTCATGATAATCAATGCAAAAGTGAATTGACCCATTCTACTTCTCGTTGAAGAGGACTAATTCACCCCATGATGAAGCACTTGGTCATATGAAATCTTTATCCAGATTACCGTGTATTTTTTTCTTTAGATCCTCAAGTTCCAGAAAAAAACAATCTATATTGATTTTTAGATAATGCTAATGTCATAGGTATAAGATCAATTGAAAATTCAACCTCTTGGATAGGAGGAAGACCAAGAAATTCCTTAGGAAACACATCAGTGTATTCCCTCATAGTAGGCATGTATTTGAGGAATATTATTTCCTTAAACTCAATCATTTGATCTATAAACACCTGTTCATAGGGAACTAATATCCATGCTTGTAATTTTGGTGATAAATAATATTCATACTCCTTTCTCTTGTATAGAATCAGGGGATGATTCGAGGTACAGATATTGATTTCCTTCTCACAACAATTTTTTTTGTCTCTATATAGGGAAACCCAATCCATACCCAAAATTGAATCAAATTCCACCAAATAGAGTATGAAAAGGTTCTCTAAGAATTTATACCAACAAATTTTGATAGGGTAGGAGTTATATACTTGGGATTTAATAATTTTCTTTATTTTCCATTTTCACCGATAACTCAACTTGCATGATTTGTGGTGGTGTTTGAATAGTTATAATAAAATTTCGTGATGTGAAAAAATGTGAAAAACCAAAATCAAAAATTAAATTCTCTATCCTTTAATGAATAACTAGTATACCTATCACCACTTTGTTATCAGGATCTACCTCAGTGGTTGTGATGAAAAAAGCTTTCCCTTGCTACCTTGGAGGTTGTTGGTTGTCTCCAAAAATCATTTTCTTAGTGAATTGATTTTAAAATTTCGATTGTTCCTTGTAGTTGAATCAATGTATAATAAATTGAGGGTTGAATTTTGAATTCCTTTCCTCCATCGCATCAATGGGTTTCTACTATCAGTAATTGCTTTCTAGGTTCCCTTCCTTCCAGCACCTAAAGCATTTCCTTATCCCCCTTAGGAAATTTAAAGGGTGATTCTTTCCTAACATTTGACAAGTAGGATGTTGAAATTTCTTGGAACCATTATATTTATTTATCAACCAACCAGAATTAAACTTCACCTTCTACTTATTATCACCGTGATACCCTGAGATTCATTGATCTCTATTTTGACTTTGAGGGAACATAGGAAAATTTCCTCATAACTATCAAAGTCACGGGTCACTAGTGATTTTTATAGATGAGGTTTTAGGCCACCAAAGAAGTGGTCAAACTTGTATTTGGGGGTAATGAAAAATCTATAGGTGTATCATGCAAGTATTGTAATGTTTTACTCATATGACCTAATATATTCTCTATATTGTTACTTGAGTGTAAGGAAATAACCTTCCATTTTAAGATGGAGAGTGTGAGGAAAATATTTATTGAAAAACATTTTCTGTAATTTTTTATACCCAATAGCTTCGATATCTTCCTCAGGCTTCGTATTTATGATAAATTTCCACCACTTATTAGCTTCTCCCACCATATGATAAACATCCAGTAGAACCTTCTCATATTCATAACATTGATGGATGGAGAATATATTCTCAATGGATTTTATCCATTATTCTGTGATTAAGGGATTAGATGATCCATTGAAAGTTGGAGAACTTTGTTTGATAAAGTACTCAATTATAACTTGTTCATTCTTAGGGGGATTTGGATATTCATCCTAATCCAAGTTTCTATTCAAAAAAAAGAGTCATCTGAGAAAGTATTGTCACAAAGTTTACAATTCTCACTCCCATTAGGGTGGGAATCTAATTTGGTAAGTCATCACATTTCCCATCTCATTTATTTTTTACATGATTCCTCATATTTCTATCCATTAGATAGAATAATGGGAAAATTAGTGATAAATATTTTTAAACTATTACACCCATAAATATGAATTTAATGAAAATATAGAGATAAATTCTAACTTATATTTATTTACATAACTTATGAATTTCTAGGCTTTAATCTATGTTATCCATGATTTATTAAATAACATATATTCTTATAGGAATTTTATTTTCCCATAATTATGGTTTGTAATGAGATTATGAATTTACTAAAGAATATCCTCCAGTATTTTCAAACCAGGTGCACATTAATGCGCATTTTTGTGTACCAAGTTACGCTGAGTTATGCCCAATAGTCCTTTTTGGATTTTTACCCCTCGATACATCTATTCTAGAACCACGGACACTTGTAGTATCTAGAAAAGGATGTATTTCCTTGATAAATCACATAATTTCTACTAAATAAAATTTAGGGATGTTTTATTATACTTTTTATTATCCCTAATCCTTTCTCTAGAGTCGATTAATCATAATACCAAAAACAAATAGAGCTCCATTTTTTATCAATTATAACAACCTCTCTCTTTATTTCACATTAATACATGATTTATTACATCATATTACACTTAAAACAACCCATAATATTGATAATACTAGTGTCTTTGGGAATTATGTTAATTATATAACAACTTAAATTAGGGAATAGAACATATGTATTGAAAATTTTCTTAACATGATCATATTATTCTTTCGTACTTAATACAAAATGGGATAACCAAGGGACATACATAAGAAATGGGTGAGCTATAAGTCCCAATAAGGGAATAAAAATGAAATACCATGAATAAAGTAATACATGTTAGAAAATAGGTATATCAATTGTCATAAAAGGAGTGAGAATTATAAACATTTATAGTGAGTCTTTATGATAACATAAAGGCAACATGGGAAATGTGGAAACATCTTAAAACACTGCATCATAAACATAAGTCAAGGGTATCTACCAGGAAATAATGATGGAAAAAATATCACAAATGAACCAGGTTCACTCCTTGTACCAACATGACATATAATTAGACTAAACAATACCCAATACATTGGAGCACTATATAATTCTGGGTGCACCGACTACTTTCAATTCATTCTCACGCTTAAGTGTTCCACATAGATAAAAAAATCATATATTATTTCATCATCATATATTATTTCATCATTATATATTATTCCAAGGTCTTGGAGTGTGTAATAAATACATATATGTCACACATCATATAATTATAAGTGTATAAAGTGAACACCCTTTATAGTAAATGGGTATGGAATTCACTACACAATTGTTTTGGAATGTAAAATCATGGCAAAATTTCGGTAGTGTAACGATGCAATTTAAAAATTCATAAAAGGGGTTGAGGAGAGTGAAAGGGGTATATAATCATTTGGACATAAAATTTTCAGTAATAGAGACATGGAAAGAGATATTCCAACATTGGGAATTATAAATAAAATGCATAAGATAACAAAGAAACTTGAATAAACAATATAATGTGAGGATCCATTACATGAGTGTGTGAATTCAAATGCATGAGAGGAGCTTCTTGAGAACTTGTGGGAACATTAGGAGGACTGTAGATAGGGTAGGGGAGAGTAGGTATGTGATAAAAGATTTTAGTGAAGGGAAATGTGAGATATTGTGGGTTTATATAGCAATGAGTAGGGATTTCTTTATTATTTATCAAACATAGGTTTTTGACTCAATATAATAAAATACCCAAAACCAAAAATCATCCCATGGTTTTTGACCATTTTTTCCTGCAAATGGGATTTGATTTCATTATTTTATATGTACAAGGGACAAAATTAATAATATAATACCCTTTGTTATGTGTAAGTGGGTCACAATCATAAAGAAATGATTTTAAAACCTTAAAATATATCAATGATTTTGGTGGATTCAAAAAGGATTTATAAAATTAATCAAATAAAAATAAAATCAAATTATTTTAAAATTGAAAAAAATATTTGATCATGTATAATATTTATAGTATTTATCACATCACATTTGGGTCATTATGGTGTCATAATACTCTATATTTACACGATATTTAATTTTAATCAAAAAATTCATCTGTCTCAGAAAATTATGAAAAATTCACCACCAGATAATTTCATCATTATAATTCCAAAAAATAATATTCATTTTATGTAAATAATTTTTCAATATGTGTATTATCATTTTTAAAATAATAATTTACATTTATTGAGAAATAATGGATTATTTTGACAATAATAGTTCTTAAACCCTTATAAAACTTGTATTTGAATTCATAAAAATTACATCACAATTTATATTTAATTAATGATTTTTAATAATAATATTTTATTAAAACATTATTTATTTCATGAATCCATTAATTTATCAAAATAAACCCATTAATTGAATTTGAATATTACCCAAAATACTATTTGTGTTTTATTGTAAAAAAATCATTTATAAAGTAAAAATAATTGGATGAAAATATATTCATTATTCTATAAAAAGTAAATTACATATTCATATCACTATGGTCTTGATATAAATATATTTAATAAAATATAAAACTCTTTACGAGTAAGGTGTGCGACAATGAGACTTTCTTAAGGTAATTCAACGTACATGGTTTGGGTCGTGATCTCAATGAGCTTGAACTTATACCATAAATGGTTTTGCTCATTCTTAAGTTTTTGGACCACAAAATGGGATTCATCAAAGGAAAATCCTAGAGATGATATCTTCCTTGGAAGCTCCAATAAATGGGCTTTATAGGGTACGATCCTACTAGTTGAGGTCATCACTCCCTATGTATTTGTCAATTGGATTTTTTAAAACCCTATTTTTATACTAATCATGTGATTAATGTTCAATGGATATATTATCAATGGTAATGAAGCTTAATAGTATTTTAAATATGATAGGATATAATAAACTAAATAAGTAGATTTTTTCTCTATAACTAAATTACATATTAAATAAAAAAAGAGGAATTTTACTTACAATAGTTCAGGCCACTACAAGTCTAACCACCCATCCTATCAACCAATGTGAGCTCTTAAGTATCATTGGATGAACTCCCTAACTATCACATGCCTTTATAAAATAGGTCCCTTATGGATATGGAAATATTGGGTGTTGTCGGTTCCATGAATAAAACACATTGCAAACATTCCAAAAGGTATGTGGATATGTGTTTGGAAAAATGGTTGTTCCACCAAAACCATGAAATGACATTCCAATTCCAAATAGATTTTGGGGATGAAATAAATGGTGAACCCGATGTGAATTATTAAACAATATGATAGTGTCTCCAACCTTTCAGGATTCTTTCTATCTCAAAATGAAAGAGGGACAAACATGAAAATCAATTTGGAATGTGTTTGTTCAAATGAGATGCTTCTTTGATAGGTTTTTCTTGTTTGAGTTTTTCATATATATCTCAGGAAAATTCTATCAGAACTCCCTTAAAACCAATGTCATACTTACAACTTTTGAAAACATATTCCACAACTACAATTCATGTTGGTTCTTTGTCCAAGTAGAGGACACCATCACCAACCTAGCATCTTTAACACATGGTCTCAAACACACTAATTTGAGAGTATCTTAAGAATGATACAATCCCAAAATTAGAGGATTCCTGATAGGACCACCAACTTGTGAGGTCCCACTGATCATCCGTTCAGCGATGTATGGTGGTCTATAAACAGATGACACTTATCACCATCTTCAACCATTTCGAGAATTTATCTCGAGACATCAACAATCATTCACTCCCTTATCTCAGGGAGGTGGACTAGTATAGTAATGAATAACATGTTTATTCAGTAAGGTTTTCCTTATGAATTTTCCATTCCTTCTTGTTTTGAAAATCACAAACACCTTATACTTAAGTAAATATTATTTTTACCCCCATAAGGAAAATTTACTTCTTTGAGGAAATTTACCCTAACCTAGATTTTCTTATACATAGCAATATTATTATTAAATTCAAAAACTAGATTCATACCCAAAATCCCGGAGCCATATAATTAAAAGATTTGGAGCATTCTGTTTTTAGGATCCGAATTTTGGATGTGGTCTGTAATTTAGTTCTAATTCGAATTCTGGACTCTGAACTTTCATGAGTTCGACTCCAAACTCTTAAGTAGTTCGACTCCGAACTCTGAAGTAGTTCAACTATGAACTCTGAAGAAGTTCGACTCTGAACTCTCAAATAGTTCGACTCCGAACTCTTAATTTGTTCGAATCTGAAATATAAAGAAGTTCGACTCCGAACTCTGAAGTAGTATGACTCCGAACTCTGAAGAAGTTCAACTCTGAACTCTCAAATAGTTCGACTCTGAACTCTTAAGTAGTTCGACTCCGAACTCTGAAAAAGTTAGACTTCGAACTGTGAAGAAGTTCGACTCCGAACTCTGAAGAAGTTCGACTCCGAACTCTGAAGAAGTTCGACTCCGAACTCTGAAGAAGTTCGACTCCGAACTCTTAAGCAGTTCGACTCCAAACTCTTCAAGTTTAGAATCCGATCTCTGGTGAAACCAGACTCCGAATTCCTATAAAACAGAATCCGAATATTTCTTAACATAGACTCCAAACATCATTTTGGTTAGACTCCGAACTTTCGACTTGCTTACACTCCGAAATATTGATTAGATTTTACTTACATATGATTCATTTAAAAATGATGTCGTACATTCAGTTATACATAGTTTGTTATAAAACGATGTCATCTATTCTGTTTCTAATTAACCATTGGTTAAGTTACACGTGTACAGGTCCCTCCTAATTTCATGGAAAATATGACCGTTGGAAGAGGGAGCCGACTGTTGGAAATTTGCCTATAAATATGATATCTTTTGAAAGAGCTCAACAGCAAGTTGATCGATCTAGAAAACACATGTTGTTAAGGTGATTTCTAGAGAGATAATCTTTTCATGTCTTGTGCGTACTTAACTACTCGTTCATATTGCTTCGTGTGACTCCGGATGTTGGTGATTATATTCGAGGACTTCTGGGGATAGGAAGATAGAGGTGCCGACTACCTTGAAGTTCGAGAGCTTCCTTGCTGAGGAAGATAGAGGTTCCAACTACCTTGAAGTTGAGGGCTTGCGGGGATAGAAAGACAGAGATTCCGATCATCATATCGAGGTCTTATCCTGGTGTGGGTAAGACAGACTTGCTTGAAATTATAAATCAAGATACCTTTATCCAAGGTTGTTGGATACCTTTCTCTTTGGGTTAAAAGAGTTATTGTTTGTTACTTGTAGTTTTACTACTTGTTTGTTTTTACTGCATATTGTATTGTAAGGAAAGGATAACCTTCTTGTATTTCCTTACACTTATACTCTGATTAGTTTAAGATTCTATACGCTTTATGGTAGAATCTTATAGTGTAAAATTTGGTTCCAATTCTCCAGTTGGTGATCAGAGGTGTTGTGAATTTGCTTAGTTTAACTTTGTTAAACCTAGATTTTCCTTATCAAAGGAAAACATAGTTATCCATAATCAACTTTAAAGGTTCCAAAGGAATTTTTAAAGTGTAAAATTCACCCCCTCTTGTATATTGAGCATCTATATTGTTATTTAGATCCTACAATTGGTATTAGAGGAAGGTCTCTGAAATACTCATACTCACGTATATGTTTTTCTTGCTCATTTATCACTCTGATCTTTATCATTATGATATTTATCATTACGAACTTTATCATTCCAATATTTATCATTCTGATCATTATCATTTCTAACTTTATCATTCTGAACTTTATCATTCCAAACTTTATCATTACAAACTTTATCATTCCGAACATTTTCATTTCGAACATTGTGGTTACAAACTTTTTCTACTAACTAGTTTGGTTACCCAAGTTGTTTTAGTATGGCAGGAATCAATGTTGGTTCTATAGACAATCTAAATCCTACAAGACCACCAATCTTTGATGGTAATGACTATGAATACTGGAGAGATCAAATGAAGACTTTTGTTATCAACACTGGAGTGGACAATTTTGTTATGCTTACTGGTGATTATAAAATTCCTGATAAGGAAGTTAGAACTTTCACTAACCTGGAAAAGCAAGAGTATGAACTCAATTATAATGTACACAATACTTTTCTATGTTCAATGACTAGAAATATCTATATCCAAATTTCTTCTTGTGAAGCAGCTAATTGTATCTGGAAGAAGTTATAAGTTACACACTTTGGCACTTCTAAAGTGATTGAAACTAGGAGAGCTATGCTTAGAGCTGAATACCATGGATTCAATTTTCTATATGGTGAACCAATCTGCAAAGTTCAACAGAGATTTATGACTATAGTCAACAGATTATAGTCTATGGGAGAAAAAGGGTTAGATGATGAAGCCCTTGTAGATAAGATAATTGATATTATGCCTAATGAGTGGGAATCAAAGAGAACAGCTATAGATGAGAATAGGAAGGTCACTCAATTTTCTCTTGATGAGCTATTTGGAACTCTTATCCAACATGAAACCAGAATGAAGAGAGATGCTGGCAACATCAAAAAGAAGAATGGGAATGGTACCGTTTCTTTTACAACTACATCAAATCATATGAAATCTAAGACTCCTGAGAGAGTAACTAGATCCAAGACTAAGAAGGTGGTTGTTCAATCAGATTCTAGTGAAAGTGAAATCTCAGAAAATGAGTTAGCAAATCTTGCTCGAAGGATGAACAAGATAGCCGGCCAGATAAATTTCCAATCCAAGTATAAGAAAAAGGAAAGGAAATAAAGGAAATATGAAGAAGTTACTTGTTATGAATGCAAGAGAGATGGACATATTAGACCAGATTTCCCTCTACTCAAAAACAAAGAAAGGAAAGAAAGTCATTCTAAAAGGAGAAGAAAGAAGTATTACAAAACCAAAGCTAAGAAAGTTCTAAAAGCAAATGAAACCTGAAGTGCCAGTGGTGGTGACTCTTCAGATGAATCTTCTGATTATAAATCTTCTGGAAAGAAGAATCTTGGTCTTATAGATAGATTACCTATTGACAATCATTTGTTTATGGATAAGGTATGAAATGCTGAATCATTGACCAATGTATCTTTAAATCCTAATGATAGTAAGTATTATAACTCCTCAAATGAAGAATCCTCTTCTGATGAAGAAAATACTTTACCTACCTATGAATAAGTTTCTAGGTTTTCTGAACTTCTTGAGATTGAGAACTCTAAACTCAATAAGAAACTTGATAAGGAAAAATCTAGGAATTCTATTCTTACTAAAGAGATATAAGATCTTTCCAAAGATCTTGATAGGAAAAATGCTGATTTTATAAGTATTTCGAAAAATCTTGAGGAAGTAAGTTCTGAGAGGAACAAACATTCTAAAGAGTTAGAAAAAGTAATTTCTAAGAAAAGTGTTTTCGAGCCTAGCTCTTGTTCTAAATCTAATGATTTTGAAGATAAAAACATGGCTATCAAACTCAAGTCTGAAATATTTTCCTTAAAGAAGTGTTTATCAAACTTTACCCATGGTAATGAAAATTTTGATAAAATGTATTCTCAAATATGACCTTTAAGAAACAAATCTGGATTTGGTTATACCCATGAAAAACCAATTTTTAGTAACAAAAACTTCGTTCCACAAAGTTCCCCATTTTGTACCAAGTGTCAATGTGGTGGTCACTGGGCAACGAATTGTTCTTTAAATAAAACCCAATCTCTAGGTTTTCATAAAGCCTATTTTTCTAAGAAAGTGTGGGTTCCTAAATTTTTTTTATCTGGAAATCCCAGATCCAAGAAAGTTTGGATTCCGAAAGCCTAATTCTTTTCTTGTTTTCTGGTAGATAGAGGAAGTACCAACAAAAATACATGGTACATGGATAGTGGATGTTCCCGGCACATGACTGGTAACAAAATCTTTTTTGAAAAGATTATCAAAACGAAAGGAGGAAAGGTAACTTTCGGAGATAATGCACAGGGAGAAATTGTTGGTATTGGTAATATTGTTCTTCTAGGTAAAACTTTGATTTCAAATGTTTTATTTTTTAAGGGTCTTAAGAATAGCCTCATTAGCATAAGTCAGTTATGTGATGAAGGGTACCTTGTGAATTTTAGGAATGATAAGTGCTTAGTACCCAATTCCAAGGAAGAATTTATTCTCTCAGCCAATAGGCAAGAGAATGTTTACACACTGAACTTAGAAGATCTAAGTAGTCAAGATTTACCTTGCCTAAGTGTAATGGAAGATCATTCCTGGCTATGGAATAGAAGACTAGGACACTGTAACCTTAAAAACTTATGTAAACTCTCTAAGAAGAAACTAGTTAAGGATTTACTGGAGATTAGATTTGATTCTTCCAAAGTTTTTGATCCTTATCAATATGGAAAGTATCATAAATCTAGTTTTAAATCAATTGGTGAAGTCTCAACAACTGATGAATTACAGTTAGTGCACATGGATCTTTCCGGTCCAACAAAAACTGGATGTATTGGAATAAAATACTATGTGTTTGTTCTAGTTGATGATTACACCAGATTTACCTGGGTCTATTTTCTAGCAAAGAAGTCTGAAGATTTTTATTATTTCGAAAGTTTTAGAGCACAAGTTAAAAATGAGAAAAATATTCCACTGCAAACTATTCATAGTGATCATGGAGGAGAATTTCAAAATTCTGACTTTGAAACTTGTTTTAGTAGGAAAGACATTACTCACAATTTTTCAGCACCTAGAACTCCTCAACAAAATGGTGTAGTTGAGAGAAGAAATAGAATTCTTCAAGAGATAACTAGAACCATGTTGAGTGAATATTCTATAGCTATACATTTCTAGGCTGAAGCTGTAAGTACTGCTGGTTATACTATAAATCAAGTTTTGATTAGACCTTTTCTTAATAAAACTCCTTATGAGTTATGGAATGGTAGAAAACCAAGACTATCCTACTTCAAGGTTTTTGGTTGCAAAGTATTCATTCTGAATACTAAAGATAACTTACATTAATTTTCACTAAAATCTGATGAAGGAATCTTCTTAGGTTATTCCACAACTTCTAAGGCTTATAGAGTATTTAATAAAAATACTTGTACTGTTGAAGAAACAATGCATGTAAAATTTATGATTCTAATCCTTCTGTTTTTAAACAATCCCAACCTATATCCTCAGATGTGTTTTCAAAAATTGATTTTCAACCCTTGATAGAAGATCCTTCTGATAAGGAAAATGTTCAATAATATACTTCTGAAATATTTACCCCAGAATACTTTCTACCCTATGTTGATGAACGGGTTTTAAAAAACCCAAATCAGGTGTTTCTTAAGAATCATCCCTGTGATAGTATCATTGGTGATGTAAATCAACCTGTAAGGACTAGAAATTCCTTAAAAATAAAGTAGAACATCTAGAATTTCTTTCCCAATTAGAACAAAAAAGTACTGATGAAGCTTTAGGTGATGATGATTGGATCAAAGCCATGCAAGATGAACTAAATGAATTTGAGAGGAATAAATTATGGACCTTGGTTGAAAGACCTAAGGAAACTTCTGTTATTGGAGTACAATGGGTTTTCAGAAACAAATGTGATGAAAATGGAGTCATAGTAATAAATAAAGCTAGACTCGTTACTAAAGGCTATAAACAACAAGAGGGAATATAATATGAAGAAACCTATGCTCTATTAGCTAGACTTGAATCTATTCGTATTCTACTTGCCTTTGCAGCATTCTTCAATTTTAAAATTTTTCAAATGGATGTGAAATGTGATTTTCTTAACGGTTATGTTCAAGAGGAAGTTTTTGTTGAACAACCTCCTGGTTTTGAAGATACAAAACATCCTGATCATGTTTTTAGACTTACCAAAGCTTTGTATGGTCTTAAACAATCCCCACAAGCATGGTATGATAGACTCACATGATTTTTGTTTCAAAATAACTATGTTAAGGGAAATGTAGATCCAACCCTTTTTATAAAGAAACATAAGAAAAATGTTTTGATTGTTCAAATTTATATTGATGACATCATATTTGGTTCAACTCAGCAATCTTTAACTAATTCTTTTGAAAGTATAATGAAGTCTGAGTTTCAAATGAGTATGATGGGTGAGTTAACTTTTTTCCTTGGTTTTCAAATTTCTCAAAAACCAGAAGGAACTTATATATCTCAACATAAGTATATTAAATATCTTCTCAAAAAGTATTTTTATGACAACACTAAGATTATAAGTACTCCCATTGGTACCTCAAACTCTTTAGATCTTGATGAAGCTGGGAAACCAGTAGATCAAACGTCTTTTAGAGGTATGATAGGAAGTCTACTTTACTTAACAGCTAGTCGACCAGACTTAATGTTTTCAGTGTGCTTATGTGAAAGATATCAATCCAATACTAAGGAATCTCACTTAAAGATAGTGAAAAGAATTTTTTTCTACCTAAAGGGAACCATGGATCTAGGATTATTTTATACTTATGGAAATGATTTTGTTCTAAAAAGATTTTCTGATGCCGACTTTGGTGGATGTAGAATTGATAGAAAACATACATCCGGAACTTGTCATTTCTTAGGAGATTCATTAGTTTCTTGGTCCTACAAAAAAGCAACATTCTGTAGCACTTTCCACTGCTGAATCCGAATATGTAGCAGTTGGAATTTGTTGTGCTCAAGTGTTGTGGATGAAACACACACTCACAGACTATGGCCTGAGTTTCACTAAGACTCAAATATTGTGTGATAACACAATTACCATTGACCTAAGTAAGAACCCTGCACATCACTCTCGTGCAAAGCACATAGATATTAGGCATCACTTTCTTAGGGATCACACACTTAAAGTAGATATCATTATTCAGTTTATCGGAATGCAATATCAACTTGCTGATATTTTCACAAAATCATTACCCTGCGATAGATTTGAATACATTAAAAAAAATTTAGGAATGATAACTGTAAGGTAATCATTCTTCATTAACTTCTTGTTGAGAAATTCTCCTAACAGTAATAAAATCCTCTTTATAGGGGGAGTACATTTGATTGTTAGTGTAACTAATTTTTTTTAAAACCTTTCGGAACTGAACTTCCGAATTGGAAATTTCTAAAACTAAAATTTCCGGAATGGGAATTACCAGAACTGAAATTTTTCAGGACTGAAATTCTCGGAATGAGAACTTCCGGAATGGAAGTCTTCGTACTGAAAACTTCTGGAATGGAATTTTCGTACTAATAAGTTTCGGAATTGAGATTTTTAGACTCGGGTTTTGGTAACGAGGTTTTCGTACTGGAACTTTCATAATGATGTTTTTTTAGGAGGAATATTACAAATTATGAAAAATATTTCTTGTTAATCCGTAAGTTATGATTTTCTTACTTATAGTTTGGTAATCAAATTTTTCTTACTGGTATTTTCCTTATTTTTAAAAGTTCAGATTCTAGTTTTTCCTCAAATCTGGATGTTTTATTTAAAAACCTCAAAAGATCAGAGTCAAATTTTCCTTGTAGGATTGTTCTCAACCGTCAGATCAGATCAATGCTTTTTCAACCGTTAGATGGATTTTAGAAGACCAACGGTCAAATTCTTTGCCTATATAAAGGGGACCCCGAGACTCGTCCCACATCGTTTTTTCCAAGATTTTGCGTCTCGAAGCTCTTCTGCTCTTCTTAAGGTCGGTTCCAAACATTTTGAAGCTGATCCGAATCTTTTAGATAACTTCACTCCGAATGTATGTTGAAGCAACTTTTCAAGATATGTCAACTGTGAAACCAATCTCGAAGTGGTTAGTTTTTAGGGAAAGATTAGTTCACCTGGATTTTTATAAGCTTGATTCTCTTATTTCAAAGAATATTAGACTGAATGGATGGGAAGATGTATGCATAGAAAAGTCATATAAACATGATCCGGTTTATACTGATTTATTGATAGAGTTTTACGAGTCTGTTTCCTTCCAGATGGAAGATGGAAGAGAGAGGTTTTCTTTCATGTCTTATGGGAAGACTTATAAGATTTCTTACACTAATGCCACGAGCCTGGTTGGTTTATCATATGAAAAAGAAGCTGAATTCTGCTCTCACAAACTTCCCAATGTGCATGGGAGTTTCAATAAAGAGAAGGCACTGAAGTGTCTTGGGCTTAAGGATGATTCAACAATTAAGATTTCTCGTCTCACTCCGAACAATATAATCCTTCAACTATGGGTGCATGCTTTTCTGATTCCAAGAATAGGTGATAAAGACAATCTGAAGAAGGGGGATATCTATGTCTTAGATTTCTTGGAAAATCTAAGAAAGATAAATCAGATAAAACATGTCTTGGTTACGATCAAGAATATCAAAGAAGGAAATTTGAGAGCTCAGATTATCCTGTTTCCTGCCTTATTATCTAAGTTGATAGTTCTATGCTTAGAATCCTTAAAGGTTTCCTGCAAATCAACGATCCTAAATTTCAAGCTCATGCTAGTCAGTGATGATACTCTTAAGAGGATGAATATGGGATTTTCCAGTGAATCTGGAGAGTTTTACCCCCTATCTATGGAGAAGTTTAAAGCAGCTCAAAAAGAAACACAATCTTCAGAACTTTCAAAAAAGCAAAGGAATAAGAGAAAGGCTAAGGAAGTGGTAGCTGATGAAGGAATTCCTCAGGCTAAGGAAACTCAATCTTCTCCCCCAAGCCGAAGAAGTAGAAAACATATACGGATGAAGTAGAAGCCAAGTGAAGGGAAGATAAAGAAATGAGGAAGGAAGAGGATCCTCAATTCAGACTGGACCCTGCAGAGGCTAAAGCCTTAAAGGAAAAAGCTGCTTAGTAGTTAGAGAGACAAGAGAAGGAAAATAAAATGAGAAAGAAGATGTTTGAAGCTGAACTGGTGTGATCTTTGCTGAAAGATACAGAGTTTTCTTCTGAAATGATTCCAGTTCCAGAATCTTTTGGTGTTGAACCTTCTTTACCATAAACTCCAGCTAAGAACTATGTCACTCCGGAAAAGGACAAGGGTAAAGAAATAGTTGTAGAAGATGAGAGGGAAGTTGATGAAGTAGTAGAGGAAGAAGTTAAAGAAGAAGAAGAAGAGGAGGAGAGTGAAGATCTGGATACCTTGATCAAGAAAGTACAGGACTACAAAGATAAGGCTGAATCCGCAAAGTTAGTTACTCTAGGTAAGGGAGATGAGGAAGCTAGAAAGCAACATCAAGAAGAAGAAGAATAAAATGTCATATATGATGAAGAAGAATCCTATGAGAGGAATTTTCTTGAGGAAAGTCAAGAAAAACAGAAACCAGATAAAGACCAGATCGTTCAAGTTTCTGAATCCGAGGAAGTATCTCCTAATGTGGAACCCATTATGAAATCTGATAAGGGGAAGAAAGCTCTCTTGGAGACACCTATAAAAGATCTCATCGGGAGGAAAGAGGTTGGTGGTACCTCTAGAAGGAAGTTTGTGCCTATTAAAGAAGAGCAATCTAAAAGAGAAATTTCTAATTCGGAATCATCATCTCACGGGCATGATTTTGTGGTTCAGTCTCTGAGAAAGTTGGTAAACACAATTCCGATTCTTCCAACAATAGATTCTAGATGCCAGATGCTGCAAAAAACTATGAATCAGAAATAGGATTCTTTATCCATGGTCATGGATATGTTTGTGAATTTGGAATCTGAACAGAAATTTTTTTTGATTGATTATGATGTACATAGAAAGTCTTATAGTAAGGTAACAAAGTGGTCTAAGAGAGTTGAATAAGACTTGACTGTGTATGATAATTTTCAGAATGACGTGAAAGAAGCTTTTGACACAGTAGATAAAAAGGTTATGAATCTTGAAGATGATCTGATTATTGAGCAGATTACCCGGAGTCAACAAGTGAAGGAACTAAATGACAAGGTAAATTATCTTGCTCAAAATCTTATAAATGATAGAAATCTCCGGATTGAGCTTGAGAAAAAAGTCTCTCAGCAAGATGAGTTGTTAATGTTGCAAAAATAATCCTTGGAGGCTCATTAAGAGGCTTTAAAATCTCACGAAGAAAAAGTAAAATCCTTGGAGAGGCAACGAGAGGAATATCAAAGAGACATGTAGAAACTCAAAGCTTTGTTAAAGCAGCTCATTCCGAAGGATAAGGAAGACAAATGAACCCACTCTGATCTTTTGTTGCAATTGTCTTTCCTTGTAATTTTTTTCCCAACTCTAATGAAATGGTTATCTGGTTGGTTGTATCTAATTATATACTAATGTTTCAGGTACCATACTTTGTTTTCCATTCCCTTCAATTCTTTTTGAAAATCACAAAGGGGGAGAAGGAAAAAGAACTACTCCTAAGGAGGATAAAGGAAAAATTTCTAAGAGAAATATCCTTAAAGAAAGGGGGAGTTTCCCACTACGAAGTTTCTCATTCCTACAATAATGAAAACTCCACTCCAGGAACTCAGAATACAATCCTTAGAGTTTCAATGCCTAAGGGGGAGTTAGTTTTATTCACTTCTATCCATGAACAAAGGGAGATAAGTTTTAATTTTCAAAGTCTAAGGAAAATTTTCAAAATCCTTATATGCTTTTTCGAAAGGATGTTTGTTCTTTCCAAAAAGGGGGATATTGTTTAGTCAATAAGGTTTTCCTTATGACTTTTCCATTCCTTCTTGTTTTGAAAATCACAAGCACCTTATACTTAAGTAAATATTATTTGTACCCCCATAAGGAAAATTTACCTCTTTAAGGAAATTTACCCTAACCTAGATTTTCTTATACATAGAAATATTATTCTTAAATTCAAAAACCGGATTCATACCCAAAATCCTGGAGCCATATAATGAAAAGATTTGGAGCATTCTGTTTTTAGGATCCGAATTCTGGATGTGGTCTTTAATGTAGTTCTAATCCGAATTCTGGACTCTGAACTTTCATGAGTTCCACTCTGAACTCTTAAGTAGTTCGACTCCGAACTCTGAAGTAGTTCGACTCCGAACTCTGAAGAAGTTTGACTCCGAACTCTCAAATAGTTCGACTCTGAACTCTTAAGTAGTTCGACTCTGAACTCTGAAGAAGTTTGACTCCGAACTCTGAAGTAGTTCAACTCCGAACTCTAAAGAATTTCAACTCCGAACTCTCAAAGAGTTCGAATCCGAACTCTTAAGTAGTTCGACTCCAAACTCTGAAGAAGTTTGACTCCAAACTCTGAAGAATTGCGACTCCGAACTCTGAAGAAGTTTGACTTCGAACTCTGAAGAAGTTTGACTCTGAAATCCGAAGAATTTCGACTCTGAACTCTGAAGAAGTTCGACTCCGAAATCTAAAGAAGTTCGACTCCGAACATTGAAGAAGTTCGACTCCGAACTCTGAAGAATTTTGACTCCGAACTCTTAAGCAGTTCAACTCCGAACTCTAGAAGTTTAGAATCCGATCTCTGGTGAAACCAGACTCCGGATTCCTATAAACAGAATCCGAATATTTCTTAACATAGACTCCAAACTTAATTTTGGTTAGACTCCGAACTTTTGACTTGCTTACACTCTGAAATATTTATTACCCTTTACTTACATATGCTTCATTTCAAAACGATGTCGTACATTCAGTTATACATAGTTTGTTATAAAATGATGGCGTCTATTCTATTTCTAATTAACCGTTGGTTAAGTTACACGTGTACATGTCCCTCCGAATTTCATAGAAAATATGACCATTGGAAGAGGGATCCAACTGTTGGAAATTTTCCTATAAATAGGATCTCTTTTGAAAGAGCTCAACAAAAGGTTTATCGATCTAGGAAACACACGTTGTTAAGGTGATTTCTAGAAAGAGAAGATTTTCATGCCTTGTGCGTACTGAAATGCTCGTTCAGATTGCTTCGTGCGACTCCGAATGTTGGTGATTACATTCGAGGACTTCCGGGGATAGGAAGACAGAGGTGCCGACTACCTTGAAGTTCAAGGGCTTCCTTGCTGAGGAAGACAGAGGTTCCAACTACCTTGAAGTTCAGGGCTTGCGGGGATAGCAAGACAGAGATTCCGATCTTCGTATCGAGGGCTTATCCTGGTGTTGGTAAGATATACTAACTTGAAAGTATAAATCAAGAGACCTTTATCCAAGGTTGTTGGATACCATTCTCTTTGGGTTAAAAGAGTTATTGTTTGTTACGTGTAGTTTTACTACTTATTTGTTTCCGCTGCATATTGTATTGTAAGGAAAGGATAACCTTATTGCATTTCCTTACACTTATACTCTGATTAGTTTAAGATTCTATATGCTTTAAGGTAGAATCTTATATTGTAAACTTTGGTTCCAATTCTCCAGTTGGTGATCAGAGGTGTTGTGAATTTTCTTAGTTTAACTTTGTTAAAACTAGATTTTCCTTATCAAAGGAAAACATAGTTATCCATAATCAACATTAAAGGTTCCAAAGGAATTTTTAAAGTGTACAATTCACCCCCCTCTTGTATATTGAGCATCTAAATTGTTATTTAGATCCTACATAATGGGCCCATGGCCCAAATTCTTTATAGATATGAGGTGGATGTGGTGTGGAGCGAGCCTAAAAAATTTGACCGTGTAAAGTGAGCGATAATACAGGTTAAGAGCACCTAGATTTGAACCAGAACTAGTTAACCCTATGCATTTTATACCTTACTCGTGGGTTTAATTTATAACATGTAAACCGTTAAATTGATTCAATGTTGTGGGATTACCCCCACGAGTGGTCACCATTTATACCTATATCGTGACCCCAACATCATCTCCAATGTTTCCCTCACTCTGATTATGGACCTCCTATTATAATACCATAGGCCATGAAAAATTGTTATCTATTAACTTCACTCTATAGAAACCATGAAATCATCTCTGAGTGTGACCTGAACATCATCAATAAGCATCGGTTTTCTTCCCACCCTCTCCCTCACCACCCACTACGTGAACCCCTCACGACTTTACGAGCCTGTATCACCAACCTCTATAGAAGAATATAATTCACTGTGAAGAAAAAAGATGTGGAGATTAATTGGAAATGGAAGGGATATGGGAGGGAGAAAATGTTTATAAGTAAGATGAGAAGTGGGATCCCCACATTTCTAATAATTTCAGTGCCAATGAAGAATAGGCAAAATGGATTTTTACTGAATATGATATGAAGACCTACTGGCGATGAGGGTGTCAGGTGGACATCACGGTGCCATAATACCCTCTACAATTCCTTGGAAACCTGAAATATATGGAATGGTATTGACATTAACATAATTTATAATGCCAAAAACTCTAACTTCCATAATGATGAAAATAGTGGTTATGTGCATACCTCTCATCCAAAAAGTGGTTCCATGGTTGAGGATAGGTTGTGAAGTGAATTATTACCAACACATGAAAGATGATAGAATAAGAAAAATATATTATTTAAATTATTATAATTAATAATTTTAAAATTTTTAAATGGTGGAAATCCCATGGGCTACCCACTAGATTATTTGGGGTAGGGAAGGTTTGATAGTTTTTGTTCTAATTTTATGTGGGCTTTTGCAGACAAACCCATGCAGGCTCAAACCCGCATGAGCATACCCTGAAACACCTCTGACTACCCATTTTGCATCACTAGACTAGGATTCCATAGATGAACTCATCATGGGGGTCCTTACATTGGGCTCCTACTAGTAGTACACACCGCCAACGCTATATGAAAGTGAACACTCAACATGATGAGGGTGCCATCCTCGGTGGTTCGACTTGGGTTATCTAGACCTAGGCACACAAGACAGCCCACCAGGGGTATCAACTAGCCAATAGGGATAAAGGAAACACCTCTATGACCTACTGAGAATCCCAAAATTAAAATCTAGTGGAAATCTATGAGAGGGTACATACATACACCCACCCTAATTCAGCTAGTCAGCAGACTCACCTGGTGACATCTAAGGAATCCCATTATTAAAATCTGGCGGCACATGATGAGAAGGAACATACCCCTTCCTGAACGAATCAAGACTTACAAAAAACTCTACTCGAATAACCTAGAGAATTATTCCAACTAAATGCAGTAGTACATTGTGAGAATGAAAAAACACCTTCCCACACCCACAAATCCCACCAGTCGAATTCGATGACAATCCGTGAGCCGGTATGCATCCTTTCCCACATCTATAAATTCTTCCATCAACCTCATCCAATAGTGTTCAAATAAGACTACCATCCATGTTTGGTGAAAAAACACAAGAAGGTGCACACACCTCTATATATTCATCAATCCCTCCACTAGCCTCATTTGTAGAACATGGAGAAGTCAGTTGGAATGTCTAGGAAACAAATAGGAGATATACCCAACTCTCTTCCCCCACATCTGAGTACTGTTAGTATCCACTGGTAGGAAATAGAGGACATGATCAGACACATACCCCAGATCTAGATATAGAATGGGAATATATCCCCATTCTATTCACTAAAATCACCAAGTATATACTGAAAATAGTGAAAGGGTAGACACAAATATTTTTCTGTATCTTAACAACCTTATAGGACATTACAATAGTGAAAAAATAGTGATAGAGAGGAGAACCAGGAGAATTTATCCAGAAAGTCCAAGAAACAAATAGTGGACATACCCAACTCTCTTCCCTCACACCCGAGTATTGTCAATATCTGTTTGTAGGAAATAGAGGACATGAGTAGGAACATACACCTAGTGCATATATGGAATGAGCATATATCCCCATTATAGTCCTTGAAGTCACCAAGAATATCTTGAAAATAGTGAAAGGGCGGACCCAAATCCTTGTACATATCTTAAAGACCTTCTATGACATGACAATAGTGATGAAAATTTTGACAGAGGAGAGAAAACACAACTTCATCTCCATAAATAGGACGACTCTCCATCATATCACCCTAGAGAAGACACATACCTCTACTCATATCGATGTGGGTCTTGGGGGAAAATCCCCTATGATATATGGAAAAATTGATTGGGAATATAAGAACATTTAAATAGGAGGTAATTATACCATTCCAATGGCTACTTTGATGTAGGCATGAACCACTTCCAAAATTCTAGAATCCTGTTGGTAAATTCTTGCAGAAACATGGGTTCCAGTTAAGCAAGATTCTATACCTAAAAATAACTTATACCATCAATTGGCCTCAGTCGCATGCAACAAGGCCTTCAATAAGAATCCTCATTCGAGGAAACTTGAAAATGAAGATCCAATTTAGAATCCATATCTACTTAATGTTGGAGTTCTTGATTCTTTTAAACACTTATCTTTGGAAGATCAAGGTCCTACTGTCCCAATACAAAATTACAGGGGTAGTGAGAATAATTCTGAAGGTCCTCCTCAGACACTTCACCATGAAGGATTGCTTCATGACCATAAATTGATCGATCTTAAGAGCCTATCTACTGAAAAGGGTCACAGAAACCCTCAACGTGGATAGAAAATAAAAGATAAAGAGGTTATTCCCCTTATTGTAATCCACCATGGAAGTCCTCCCCATGATGTCATTCTCTATGAATGTTCTCTCTATAGTATTGTTTCACTTCGTTAGATGTGTCCTCCCCTTGGTGATGTAGCGATGAGAAAGACTTTCTACAATGAGGCACTTTGGAAAACAAGTCCAGTCATGTCTGATTCCTTGTCATTGACAAGTGAAATCATTTATCAATTGGAAGACATACCAAGGTGATATTCACTCTCTGAACCAACCTCAGATTGACTATCTTCCAACATAATAGAGGAAGACCCTACTGATCTTGTTGTTTATGATAAACTTGTAAGAAAACGTGTACTCTCGTCGAATCAGTTATATGATCCTCTAGTAAAAAATGAAGGTGGCATGTTACATGTGAGGAAACAACTTGCTAAAGATGACATACCAGTCATGTTCTGGCCTTTATCCACCCCTTAATATAGAATTCCAGAGGTGATGTTGGAATACTATGTACACGAAATATGTCTCAATATATGGAAAACTATTCATTACATGAAAAAAAAGTTACATTATGATGAGAATCAGAGTCACATCAATGTAATGGAAGGGATCCATTTCAAAATTGACTTGGTAGCTCTCTGAAATACAATACATCCAATGTTTGAGAAATATTAAATATGCCTTCAACACACATGCCTCAACATGTTAGAAATATTATAATATCTGATCACAAATACACTATATAGTGTTCATATCATAGGATGGGGTGACTATAAAGCATTACATTTTATCGCACTCCCCAACTATCAAATCCCACTAAAAGTGGTATCATGTAATGTAATAGCTTCAATTCATATCCAAAAAAAGAATTTTTTCACAAATAATGATATTATAAAAAATTGGTCCTGGTCGACTCTCACCAAAGTTAGGCCACAAGAGAAGAGGTTATTGACAGAATTCTGAATCAATCATATGAAAATGTTAGTAAAGCCTCCCACTTAAGGATAGTTATTCATCATATAGTGAAAACTTTAGAAATAGAGTAATGATCTTTAGAAGTGGGTGTTATAGGTGCATACCTAATGATGCACCCATACATTGCTCAAATAAATCTCCACAAAATTATAAGGGAATCCATAGAAGTAGCAGCCACAGTAGTTAATAAGCAACCCCAACTCATATGGATGAGATATTTTTCAACCCACCCTTCAAGGTCAGTAAACCCTGCCCAAAGAGTTGTGAAATTGAAATAGGAATAGACCCATCCCTCAGGGAGGGTGCTTTTCACCTCAACAACACCCTCCTCAATGGATATAAGTATTCTCTTGATTGTAAGAAATGAAATAGTATGGATACTCCCAATTCATTAAATCTCTTAATCTGGTATCCTCATTAGGGATGCGCATGAGAAAAAGTAAAAGTAGCATGTAATTTCATCAGCTCGGGGAAAAAGAACCGGGAAAGCATAGGCCACTAATGTTACACTTAAGTAGGACCCTACATGCATTTCCACTACAAAGAATACACCATATCATGTAGATTAACCCCCTAACCATTAACAATTATTCCCACCATGTTACGATGATCAAAGGGAGAAGAGGAAAAAATAGTTTGAGGAGATGAAAAATTGTCAATTATTTTTGAAATGACAAAGTCCCTGGATACTTTATTTCAGCATTGGAAAAGAACTTGACCATATTTCCAAAGCCCATGAATCCAAAAAAAGATGGTGATTGAGATATACAAAACTATTTACCCTTCTATCATGTATTGGGTAACAACATCTAGGCTTATTTTTTTCAAATACATCCTAAAAAAGATGGTGGAATATGGAAAATTGATGCTGGGAAGGACACATGCTCAAGTAGCACATTTTTCTACCACTGATCTAGAGGAGGGAAGGGGATTGAAGGATGATAATAGTAAGGGTACATAGATTTTCAGTGACTTGATGTTCAAAAAATGATCAAATGGACTCATGATATACACTAAACATAGTTAAAACAACTAAATGTTTCCCCAACCACTTCTATTAAAAAACAATTAACTCCATCAACAAATCCATCCTCTAAAAGCCATTCTTCCAAAAATTAATATGGCCAGAAGTGTAAAAAAATATAAGAAGATGATCCTACACCAAGTCTAAAGTTGAATTTGAATTCATTGTACCTCGTGCCTATAATCCTAGATGAATGGGAACCACCCCACCAAATGACACAACAATGGTGATAATGCCAAATGAAATATCCATAAAATTAGGAGTTGATATTAAGTTCCATTAATGTTATTCACTTAATTAATCCCTTATTAGATGATAAGCATGATTGTAATCCCAAATTACTTATATTTTATTTATGAATTAGGGGAATATTCCATCCAAATCAAGGATATAGTGGATAAAATAGTCGTGCAAGGAGTCACTACTCCAATCACGTCCCTGCTCAAACCATCTGTTTGGATGAAACTCATGGGATATCTCTACAACAATATTGGAAGGATAAAAGAAGTTCCCTACACAAGAAAAGGTCTTTCCTGACATTATTGTCCTATAATATTTATTAGAGGATATTTCAACTTCTAATCAACCTCGATGTGAAGGAGGACCCAGTTGACCTAATCCACCAAGAGCATAAGAACCTTCAGCTCCTATTCCAAGGTCTAATATATTGAAATAGAGTACTTCAGTTTTTAAAGACCCTGAAAAAGATCACACCCATACTATGAAGCACAAAACATTAGACCATAAGTATGATATTTGGAATAAATTATCCATAGTATTAGACAAGTTTTCAATTCTGGATGATTTGATTCTATTATAAGACCTTTGAAAAGCACTCAGAGAGGCCTTGTCAATCCCTTAAGAATTAAAAGTTGAGGTTGTAGCAGCTGAAGTAAATCGTGTAGAGAATGATCCCGCATAATTCCACACAGTCATATATTTCATAGACTAAGATTCATATTACATCATACAGGGACATGTGGGAAACTTTTCTATATCTGGTAGGATAAATGAAATTTATATATGATGATCTTTCATTAATAATGGACCATGAGTCAACCTACATCCAATATAGACATTTTACAAATTGGGTTTCAATAAATCCAACTTTACCCCATTCAATTTAGTGTTACAGAGTTATGAAAATATTGAGAAAAATATCTTCAGTGAAATAAGGCTCCTGAATCAATTTCAGGATATCATTTCTAACTAATAATTCATGGTTGTTAGGAATGATATGGCATTCAAGGTTCTATTGTGAATACTTTGGAATGATTGGCATGCTTTTATCCCTTCATCATACCACCAATGCCTCAAATATTGTATCAATGGTAATATTGGGACATTTCATAGAGACAAATCCCCATTCAAACCCTAGGAGTCATACAAAATTGATACAAGAATCTAATAAAGTGAATGAAAATAGTCCATGATTGGAGATGTCACTCAAATAAATGCCTCAAATGGTATGGAAATGATTAAAGTTAACCCTTTCAGTTATCTTAGTAAATATTTTGTGTTTCCTATCAACCAAATAGAAGATATGGGTCTGAATACAAGCACACATATAGTAAATTTGATTATGTTAGTCATGAAAACTGAACTCGACAACACTAGAGAAGTTTTTAACTCTCTAAACATTAAATAAATTCTAGATGAAAATGTAATCATTCCATCACCTGAACTTCAAACAATATATGTACAGTTAGTTGGGTTGGAATAAGTTTTCATGTAAATAAGAAAAAGTGAATATTCTCATTCTCAATCCATCATCTCTCCTTTAGAGGTCCAGAATGCCTCACTCCATCAATTTACCTAGAAAATGTTTCTTTATCTTACGAATGTCTAAATGTTGACTCCTCCCCTAACTATGAGAAATTTTATTCATTACCTACTTCATAGGAAGAGGTGAAAGAGGTCAATCATGAGGAAGACTAAGAGGAGGAATACCTTTAGGAATACCCTTAAATATTCAAGGAAGGTGCCTCGACCACTATTGAGAAACTCAAAGAAATAAATCTGGGTACGAAGGAAGATCCATGACTACTTTGATCAGTGCATCCATGACATCTGTCGGATAAGAGGTATATACTCCCTTCCTAAAGAAACACAGGGATGTGTTCACTTGTAATTACATGGATATTCTAGCCCTCAATCCTGAGGTGGCCACCCATCACTTTGGTTTTCCATACGACCATTGTGGATAAAAATATGCAGCCATACAGACACACCCAACTCACGCCTCCAAAATTGATGGTGAAGTGGAAAATCTCATCAAGGATGACCTTATCCTATAGGCACAAAATCTAAAATGGTTATCCAATATTTTCCCTATAAATAAGAAGAATGGGAAAATAATATTTTCAATAGATTTTTGAAATCTCAATAGGAATTGTCTAAATGATAACTTCCCAGAACCAATAATAAAACTCCTAATTGATATGAAGATTGTTTATCATTCACTCCCTTTCATGGATTGATATTTAGGGTACAACCAAATTCGTATAGCCCTAGAATATGGAAAAATAACCACCTTTAGGCCCCCCAAGAAGTATTCTGCTATTGGGTAATACCCTTTGGTTTATAGAACACTGATGCCACATACTAATGCATCACGCATCACATCTTCAAACCCTTCCTAGTAAAGTTTATTGAATATTACATTGATGATATAGTGTTCATTTATTGGAAATGTTCAGACCACATGGCTGACTTTAATACTATATCCAATAAGCTAAAACAATATTACCTGAAGATGAACCCCTTAAAATGTGATTTCATGGTAACAACGGGAATGTTTCTTGGATTCATCATAAACCATCATGACATCATTGTTGACCCTAAGAATAAAATATATCCTTATCATGTCACATACTCAAAACCTGAAAGAGATGAGATGAATTTAGGGAATGTTGACTTACATTCGGTGCTTCATATCTAATCTTACTGGTAAGTGTTTTCCCTTAACCAAAATGATGAATAAGCGGGTCAGATATCTATGGACTAGTGACTCACAAGAAGCATTGGAAAACCTCAACAAATACCTCTTAATAACACTAGTTTTAATGCCATCTATTAAGGTAAATCCACTCATTCTATATGTCATGGACCTAGAACAATAATTGGGCATCTTCCATGATAAAAATAATGATTTCAGGAATGAAAAAAGACTTTATTATTTCTTTCAAAGTATTCTTAATGCAGAGACATGTTATTCGGATATCGGGAAGTTATTCCAGGCATTAGTCTTCTCAGTTTAGAATCTAAGGCTCTGTTTGCAGCCCCACGAGGTCTGTTTGGTCTCTCAGAATAACCCACTCAAAAAACATCCTCAGCCTTCCTATGTTAGCAAGACTTCTAGAATGGTGGGCAGTTATTCTGTAGTAATTTGATATATAATTCATACATAAGAATGTAGTGAAAGGAAATGCCTTAGCATATTTCCTTGTAGATCATCCATCTATAAAAACAACATCATTGAATACTGAATTTTTAGATGAGGATATATTCTCTATTCAAGGCATCCCCCAAATAGGGGAAATGTATTTTGATGGTTCTTACAGAACACCAACCTGGTGGAGAATGGAAGACCCTAATCTCAACAAATTCGGGAAAGTGATTATGTTTGTATCTCTAGAAAAAGAAGTGTTTACTTAATCTATATTTTTCTTATATGATTTTAATAACAATGAATCATAATATCATACCCTCATTGCGGGCCTTGAATTGGTAATAGGACTACCAGTGGGCCATTTAGAAGTTAAATTTGATTCAGAGTTGGTGATCAAACATATCAACATGGATTATTATATTAGAAAAGAATATCCAATCCCCATTATTGCCTATATACATGGGTTAATGGAAGGGTTCCCCTTAGAACCAACATTGAATCATGTCCCACGATCAAAGAATCCCAGTCATATGCATTGAGAAATGAGGCTATGAATTTTCAGATCCAAACTCAGATAAAAAAGTCATCAACATTTCACATATCCAAATTCTATCACCTTTTTCTCATGTCAGAGTATAATAGATTAATGAAGTCAGTCATATCCCTGAGCCATATGGTCCTACCACTGGGTTGATGATTCCAATCATGGACTACCTTCAGGATAGAGCACTCACACCGGATAGAGAGGGTAATGAGAAAATCTGATGATGAGAAGAAAAATTCACTATTTAGGATGACCAAAATTACCTAAAATCCCTCTATAAATGAGGCTTTGATGGAGTCTTTTTTAGATGTATTGGTAGAGAAGAGATTGCTACTATCATGAATGAAGTGCAGTCAGGAGCCTATGGTACCCACCACTCTCGGTTCAGGCTATCCAACCAAATTAGAAGGCTTGGATACTTTTTTCCTTAAATTAAATAGGATTGAATAGAATTCACCAAGAAATGTAATTCCTTCCAAGGACATGCCAACTTCATCCATAAACCCCCTAAAGTTTCTATATACAAACAAATAATCTGGAACATTTTCTATAAGGGGGATGGATTTTATGGGGTCATAACCTATAGTTACGGCCAAGTAGTTGAAATAAATCTTAAATAGTAAAGATTTCTTCTCCAAATGGGATAAGAAAATAACCCTCAAATATGTTATGTTCAAAATCATTTTCAGTTTCAGGAAAACTAACATCATTAACCTATTTGGTGTTCCCCATGAAATATTGACATAAAGTGGAACCCATTTCTGTTCTAATGAGGTAAAAAATCAAAACTAGGTGTAAAATATCAAATCTAACCATTTTTCTTGCTATTATGTAGTAGCTAACAAACTGATAGATGCCTTCAACAAGACCCTATCAAATATACTCCATAAGATTGTGGGTAAAGATAAAAAATCTTGGACTTAAAATCTCATTCACACTATATAGTTTTACTAGATTACAACCCGTACTACCACACAGGTGACCCCGTACTCATTGGTATACAAAATAGAAGGAGTCCTTCCCATTGAGGTTCAATTACCATTGCCCTATATTTACATATATTATCTACTATCCATAAATGATAAATCATAGAAATGATTATCTGAATTAGAATGATTGGATGAGAAATTATTTCACAAATTTCAGCACTTGGAATTCTATCAAAATCAGATAGTACCAACCTTTAATGTGACGGTCCGCCTCTATTAATTTCACCAAGGAGAATTGGTAATAGAACATAAGAATACAATATACTTGGAACGAATCCTCTAAATCCTGAAAAAAGTTGTAGGGACCTTACTCCATACATTTGGTCCACTTTAACAGATCTTATTCCTTGATCTCAATGGATAAAAAATAATTACAACCCAAACTGATGCATGATTCATAAAGAAATATTAATTGTAATAAAAAAACATTCATATAATTTAAAATACATTAAAATATATTATTGATCTTTTTCTCATGACCTTAGAAGGCATGACATAACGTTTGTGATTCATGAAGTTAAAATGCACGTCATCATCATCCTTATCACATGACGATAAACTACACAACTTATGGTCTAAGTCATATGGCCTAAAACTTCAAGACACCATTAATCCTCACAGCATGATATTAAACTACATGGTTAACATCCCTCTCATTGAACATTATGAAACCACAAAAATACAAAGAGCTGAGACACTTCTCATAGTTCATTATCCTGGCTTCACGAAATTAAATTGCATGGTACCTCAAGAACTATGTGTGGCTTGATTCTCATTCCAGTGAGATACATAGTGACACCAAGTCTTGATGTCCTACTCCTTTCCATGTGGTAAAGAGAAATTCCCACTCTCTTTTATACAAACAACGATCTATGTATAAGATTTTAAATTGGGTCCCCTCATTAAGGGGTCCACCAAGGAAATATAGATGTTCCCCTTGTACATATGAGTTAGATCTATGTAAGGTACTCTACAATTCAAGGAAAATATCAATCCAAACAATACCTTTTTTCTCAAACACATCCCTTCTATAGTTCGTACTCTAAATCTTGGACACTTTAAAATCTTCATAATCTTTCTACAGATTTTGGGGATAGAACATATGATACCTAAGGAATCCTTTTCCTTATGATACTGTAACATGCCCCATTTTTCTATGTATAAAGTATCCCACAAAAATTGTTTTTCAGGTAGAGGATTCCACTATATGACTATACTGTAACATTTCCAAGTAGGCTTTTCGTAATGTAGACGACAAAATGGTGTTTTCAACCTATGGTAACTTCTCCATCAGGAGAAGCCTCTTCTGTCCTCATAAGATTTAATGACATTATGTTGGAGCCTATGATTCAAATCAGTCCATGTTCATCCATCGAATATTTTTCCCATGTCATTTTTCCAAATCTGAGAACCCCCATGAACATGGTTTGTAATTTCCTCCCTCATGTTGGAATCAAGCCAGAACAACCTTTGTATGGTAGGCCACATATCACCTATCATTTCCATAATTCTATGGTCATAGTTGTTTGACCTAAAACTACAAGAACCATATTTCCCATGTTTGGGTAAGACCTACATAAGAAACATTTTCCCCCATTCTTGTGTAATTTTTGACTTAAATTGATCCTCCCATATTCTGTTACTTTCCGTCAACAAACTAAACTCTATTCCTGGGAAAATTTAAATCTCCATAAGATTCCTTTGGATATAAATGATAGAATATCAGAATTCATAAGAGCTCCTTCACCTGAATATGCTATAACACACCCTAGTTGGAATTGAACAAGTCACCCACAAAATTTCAAGGCCTATCATCCAAAGGATGCCAATATTTGACTAAGCAGTAACACACCCTTGTTGGATTTTCATAAATTATCCCACAAATAGTTTTTTCAACCATTTGTAACTTCATCCTCAAGAGAGACCTCCAATATCACTATAAGAAATTTTACCCATACCACTCTTCGGATACAGAGATCCCTAGATTACATCTTATAACATTCCCCTCTTCATACCTAAATGAGATGGCACATTCCCAGACATATTACCATGAATGGGTATAATTATTAACCTTTTGTTAAAAACTAAATACCTTAAATTATATACCACAATGTACTTTTTATAGAAAATTAAATATATTAGCATCATGTCATTTCTAAATGACATTAAACTACATAGAATTCACTAGTCACAATATATTAAAGTATAATAATTTTCCTCACCGTATGACATTAAAATACACTTCCAATTTCATGGTTACACAACATTAAACTACATTATGATTCAAACCTTGTTATAAATGGGACTTCACAACCCGAACATCATTCATTTAACAAAAGAAAACTCCGTTACACAATCAAAATTCATGTAAGAGAGGTCTCCCATTCATAACTGATGCCAATATAGATATACCCTCTATTCTAAAAAATATTCCCTTGAAAAAATCACTCATTATAATCTAGATAAATATAAATCTTCATAAACATCATTCAGTCATCAAAAATAAAATTTTAGAATTCATGAGACTCCTTTTCTTGGCTATCTTGTAACATTACATAGTAGGCTATGCATAATGTAACCCACAAAATAGGGTTGTCAGCAAAATTATTCTGCTATTTTACTATGATGTAACACTCCCCCGTTGGTTTTTCATAATATAACCCATTAAATGGGTTTTTAAATAAGTGGAAACTTTTTTCCTCAGGAGAGTCCTCCTATATTCTAGAATATTTTGTTTTTAATATGAAAATACCAAAACTATGAATGAAAATTTTCCTTCAGGTATCTGAAGAATGTAAAGACATTCTTATATAAAATATATTGTTTGGGTCATAATTTCCAAACTCACGGTCAAGGTTTTTCAACCTAAAACACCAGTCACACTAGTACGACTTGAATGAATTTAAAGTGACCACAAGAAGAGACATAGTTCTTGCTAGTTTGAAAACCCCAAAAAGGAATTATAGACAAAAGTTGAGTCCTATGTTGCTAGAAATGTGCTCTAAATGTTTTAGGAAAAGAAAATTGGGCAATGAAAAGAAAAATGCACAAAAAAAGTTAAGATGAAAACTGATAAATGGAGGCCTAGAAAAATTCCTAGCCTTTCTTACTAAGTCTTCTCACAGTGAACATAGGAAAAAATTAGGGTGATTACACAAAATACACAAAGTTTTTAAATTTTTTCATATGACCTTAGAAGTAGCCTAATCATGATCGCTATGCCCCATGGCTCTAGAAAATACTAGAGCACTCTCTCATCCTTATCATAGTATATATAAGGCAATGAATTTCAATAAAATGAATCAATTTATGTGTTGTATTATGAATATAATGAGAAAAAAAATGAAAGAATAAGTTATTGGAAACAACAATACTTTTCAATTATGTTGCGTCATGTAGGGGTACTTGAACGTACTAGAGAATATCTGAAAAAGTTTACAGTTTTCCCTCAAAATAGTTTTTGATAAGTTAATATGTACCTCATATAGTTTTCATAGATTTCCAAATCCTGGATGATTGTGTAGTAGTAACCTCCATAGATTCATGACTCTTCTCCTACACTGCACCAACATAACCTAGTTTTTGAACCAAATCCCCTACAAAGGATCAGTGGATTTGGACTACCTATTCCTTTATGGAATTTAACTTTTCATGAAGTCTCACCATTTGGAGAGATTTCTCATTGAGGGGACCTTAATACTCTTCAACCTTCTTGGTGTGGAAGAGCTCATCCTAGTTCATGATAGCTCTATGTTCCTCAAACCTTATTCCCATATACACCTCAGATTTCTTCAATCTTCGCTCCTCATCTATTTTCTGAATGATCAAATTCACCGCATCATGGATCTCGGGATAATTAAATCCACCATATACCAATATGTATTGTTTTAATGAAAGTTGATGAAGTTGCGATGAAATGTATTCAAGAGGTGTCTCGTCGATTATCTTACAAATATACCACTATATAATGTGACATGTATTGTGAAAATCCTCTTGAATATCTATATCAAACTTAGAACCTATCTCGAAGGGAGAGACATAGTTCGGGATCAGTGCACTCAATGATCCACCTTGTTCCTCTCCCTCTAAGACAACCTCAGTTTCACCTACTAAGGTGGATGGAACTATCATGGAAGTCACTTTCACAGGCCCAGTTGCTGAAGACGTTGTCAATAAATAACATATGACACCTCTTATCAACACTATAAGGTCAAAAAAAAAACAAAATCAGTGAATTAACCAGAATAGTTAATGAAACTAAGGCTTTTTTGAAAAACAATTGGGATTGAAATCCCCCCAACACTATATACCTCAATTATTGGAGATAGGGCCTCATGATGAGGAAAATACTCTTGTGTTTTTTGAGAAGTTGGGATCATAGGATCTAGATAATCTTTCAATTAAATATTCTTAGGTGTCACTTCCTCAAAAAAAAGGATAAGGATAGACTTGGATGCCTTATTCATGATGTTCCTGAGAAATGTTCTCCACTAAAAGTGCTTCACAAGTTGACCTTTTATGTAATGAATTATTCTAATGAATGCCAATTGTGTTTGGAAACACATCAGTGTATTCCCTCACAACAGGCATGTCTTTGAGGACACTTCTTTCCTTAGACTCAATCATTTTATCTAGAGACTCTTTATCATAGGGAAATAATATCCATGCTTGTGATGTTGGTGCTAAATAATATTCATACTCCTCATTTCACTTATAAATAATCAGGGCTTGATTCGAGACAGAGAGAGTGATTTCTTTCTCACATCAATTTTTTTGTCTCTGTATTGGGAAACCCAATCCATGACCAAAATTACATCAAATTCCACCAAATATAGTATGAAAAGGTTATCTAGGAAGTTTAACCTATAACTTTTGATAGGGTAGTAGTTATATACTTGGGATTCAATAAATTCACCATTTTCCATTTTCACCGATAACTTAACTTCTATGATTTGTGGTGGAGTTTGAATAATTATACTAATACTTCGTGACATGAATGAATGTGTAGAACCAAAATCAAAAATCATATTCTTTATCCTTGAATTAATAACTAGAATACTTGTAACCACTTTGTTATTATGATCCACCTCAGTGGTTGTGATGAAAAAATATTGCCCCTACTTCCTTGGAGGTTGTTGGTTGTCTCAAAAAACCCTTCGCTTAGTGCATTGATTTTAAAACTTACATGGTTCCTTGTAGTTGAAGAAATGTATAATGAATTGAGGACAGACTATTTAATTATTTTCCTCCATTTAATCAATGGGTTTCTACTATCGCTAATCACTATCAATGTTCCCTTCCTTCCAACACATAAAGCAATTCCTTATCCCCCTTAGGCAATTTGCAGGGTGCTTCTTTCTGCACATTTGACAAGTGGGATGTTGAAATTTCTTGGAACCATTATATTTTCCTATTAGAACACCAGAATTAAACTCCACCTTCTACTTATTGTCACTGTGTTACCCTTGAGATTCACCAATTTCCATTCTTGAATTTGAGGAAACATAGGAAAATTCCCTCATAACTATCAAAGTCATAGGTTACTAGGGATTTTTGTAGATGAGGATTTAGGTTACCAAAGAAATAGCCAACCTTGTATTTGGGGGTAATGAAAAATCTATAGGTTTACCATGAAAATCTTGTAATGTTTTCCTCATACGACCTAATAGATTTTCCATATTTTTACTTGAGTGTAAGGAAATACCATTCCATTTTATGTTTGAGAGTGGGAGGAAAATATTTATTGAAAAAATGTTTCTGTAATTCTTTCCACCCAATTGCTTCGATCTCTTCTTCAATCTTCCTATTCATGATCAATGCCCACCACAAATCAAATTCAACCTCTATATGATAAAAAAACATTAGAACCTTCTCTTATTCATAACATTGATGGATGAATAATATCTTCTCAATTTATTTTATCCATTATTCCGTGATTAAAGGATCAGATGATCCATTGAAAGTTGGAGGCCCTAGTCGCATAAAGTAATTAATTATAACTTGGTCATTCATAGGGGGATTTGGATGCTCATCATGATCCAGGTTTCTATTCAAAATCTGAGTTAGCTGAGAATCTATCATCACAAAGTTTTCAATTCCCTCTCCCATTAGGTTGTACATCTCATTTGGGAATTCATCACATTATCCATATTATTGGTTTTTTAAATGATTCCTCCTATTTCTGGAGATTGGATAGAATAATGAAAAAATTAGGAATGCATATTTTTAAACTATTAAACAGATAAATAAAAATTTAATGAAAATAAATGGATAAATTATAACTTACATTTATTTTCTAAACATACGAATTTATAGGCTTTAATTTATGTTATCCATGATTTATTAAATAACATATATTCTTATGGGAATTTTATTTTCCCTTAATTATGGTTTTTAATGAGATTATAAATTTACCAAATCATATCCTATAGTATTTGGAAAACCATGCGCACATTAATGCACATTTTCATGTTCCAAGTTACGTTTAGTTAGACCCAACACACCTTTTCAGATTTTTTACCCTATGATAAATCTATGCCAGAACCACATCCACTTATAATATCCAGAAAGGGATTTATTTTCTTGATAAACCACACAAATTGTAATCACAAAACTTTAGTGATGTTTTATTATACTTAGTATTATCCCTAAGTCATTCTCTATATTTTTATAATCCTAATACTAAAAACATCTAAAACTACATTTTATAAAAATTATAACTACCCCTCACTTTATTTCCCAACAATACATGATTTATTATATCATATTACACTTAATAAAACCCAGAATATTGATAAGTCTAGTGTCTTTTGGAATTATGTACATTTCATAACAACTTAAATTAGGGAACACAAAATCATTATTGAAAACTTCATTAACATGATCATATTATTCCTTCATACTTAATACTGCATGGGATAACCTAGGGACATACATAAGAAAAGGGTGAGCTATAAATCCCAATAAGGGAATAAAAATGGAATAAACTAAAGAAAGTAATACGTGTTAGAAAATAGGAATATCAATGGTAATAAAATGTGGGATAATCATAAACATTTATAATGAGTCATTATGATAACATAAAGGAAACATGGGAAATGTGGAAACATCTTAAAACACTGCATCATAAACATAAGTCAAGTTTAAATAGCAATAAATAATGATGGAAAAATCTCATAAATGAACCAAATTCACTCCTTGTCCCAATATGACATATAATGATTCTAAAAATTACCCAATGCATTGGAGCGCTATATAATTCTAATCGCACGCATTACTTTCAATTCATTCTCACACATAAGTGTTCCACATAGATCCTAAATCATGTATTCATTAATTATAGTATTTTATTTCAAGGTCAAGGAGTGTGGAATACATACATATATGTCCCAAATAAAATAAGTATAAGTGAATAAAGTTAACACCCTTGAAATGAAATTGGTATGTTATTCACTACACAATCGTTTTGGAATGTAAAATCATGGTGAAATATCAATAGTAGAACGACGCAACATTAAACATCATAAAAGGGGTTGATGAGAGTGAAAGGGGTATCTAATAATTTGGAAAAAAAATTATATAATAGGGACATGGAAAGATATATCCCAACATTGGGAATTTGAAATAAAATGCATAAGATAATAATGAATCTTAAATAATGAAGAGAAGGTGTGGATCCATTACTTGAGTGTGTGACTTCAAATGCATGGTAGGAGCTTCATGAGAGCTTGAGGAAACCATATGAGGACTATAGATAGGTGAGGATAGAGTAGGGATGTAATACATGTAATTTTATGGAAGATAAATGAGATATTTGGTGGGTTTATATAGAAATGAGTGGGGGTTTCTTTATTATTTATCAAACATAGGTTTTGGACTCAATATAATAAAATACTGAAAACCACAAAACATCCCATGATTTTTTTATCATTGTTTCATCCAAATGGGATTAGTTTCCATTATTTTATAATTCCAAGGGATAACATTAAAAATATAATGCTCTTTCTTATGTGTAAGTGAGTCATAATTATAAAGAAATGATTTTAAAACGTTAAAATATATTAATGGTTTTGGTAGATTCCAAAATTATTTATAAAATTAAAAAATATAAATAAAATGAAATCATTTTAAAAGTGAAAAAACATATTTGATCTAGGATAAACTTAATAGTATTTATCACATCATATTCAGGTCATTATGATGTCGTAATACTCAAAGTATATTTACACGATATTTAATTTTAATCTAAAAATTTATCTGTCTCAGAAAATTATGAAAAATTCACCAATGGATAATTTTGGTATTATAATTACAAAAAATAATATTCATTTTATGTAAATAATTTTATAAATATTTTCATTTTCATTTTTAAAATAATAATTTACATTTATTGAGAAATGATGGATTTTCTGAAAATAATAGTTTTTAAACCCTTATAAAAACTATATTTGACTTCATAAAAATTATATCATCATTTATATTTAATAAAAGTTTTTTAATAATAATATTTTATTAAAAAATCATTTATTTCATGAATCCATTAGTTCATCTAAATAAATCCCTTAATTGAATTTGAATATTACCCAAAATACTATTTGTGTTTTATTATATTAAAATCATTTGTAAAGTAACAATAATAGGATGAAAATATATTCATTATTCTATAAAAAGTAAATTTCATACTCATATCACTATGGTCTTGATACTAATCTCTTCAATAAAATAGAAAAATACCTAAGAGTAAGGTGTGAGACAATGTGACTTTCATGGGGTAATTCAATGTACATGGTTTGGGCCGTGATCTCAACGATCTTGAAATTATCCTATAAATATTTTTTATAATTTCTATGTTTTTGGATCTCAGAATGGTATTCATCAATGTAAAATCCTAGAGATGGTATCTACCTTTTAAGCTATAATAAATAGGCTTTATAGGGTATGATCATGCTGGTTGAGTCCATCACTTCCTCTGTCTTTGTCAATTGGATTTGTTAAAACCCTATATTTATACTAATTATTTTATTACTATTCATTGGGTATATTATCAATGGTAATTTAGCTTAATAGTATTTTAAATATGATTGGATATAGTAAATCAAATAAGTGGATGTGTTTTCTATAACCAAATTACATATTAAATAAATCAGAAGGGATAATTTTATTTATAACTATTCGGGTCGCTACAAGTCTGACCACCCATCCTCTCGACCAATGTGAGCACTTAAGTATCATTGGATGAACTCCCTAACTACCACATGCCTTTATAAAATAGTTCCCTCATGGATATGCAAATATTTGGTGTTTTTGGTTCCATGAATAAAACCCATTGGAAACATTCCAAAAGGTATGTGGATATGTGTTTGGCGTAATGGTTGTTCCACCAAAACCAAAAAAAGACATTAAAATTCCAAATGGAGTTTGGGGGTGAAAAAATGGTGAACCCTATGTGAATTATTAAACAATATGATAGTGTCTCCCACATTTCAGTCTTCTTTCACTCTCAAAATGAAAGAGGGCCAAAAAAATAATCAATCATGAATGTGTTTGTTCAAATGAGATACTGCTTTGACTGGTTTTTCTTGTTTGAGTTTTTCATCTATATCTCAGGAACATTTTATCATAAATCCTTTAAATCAAATGAAATACTTATATCTTTTTAAAACATATACCACAACTAAAATTCATGTCATGTCTTTTTCCAAGCAGAGGAACCCATCACCAACATAGAACCTTCAACCCTGGGTCTCAAACACATTGGTTTGGGAGTATCTCAAGAATGATACATTACCTACATGGGACGATTCCTGACAAGACCTCCAACTTTTGAAGTCCCACCGACCATCAGTTCAGTGATGGTCGGTGGTCCAGAAATATATGACACTCATCACCATCTTCAACCATTTCAAGAGTTTATCCACATACTGCAAAAATATTTCCCTCCCTTATCTCAGGGATGTGGATCTGGATATTAATGAAAAATGGGACCATGGCCCATATTCTTTACAGATATGAGGTGGATGTGGTGTGGTGTGGCCCTAAAAAATACGACTGTTTAAAGTGCGGGCTAATACAGGTTAATCCCACATGGATGTGAAAAAGGACTGGTTAAGACTATGCAGGTATTGGCTTACCCATGGGTCTAATTTATAAAAAATAAGTCATGAAATTTATTGGATGTTGTGGGATTACCCCCACGAGTGGTCACCGTTTATACCTATATCATGACCCCGACATCATCTCCAATGTTTCCCTCACGCCGATTATGGACCTCCTACTATAAACCCATAGGACATAACCAATTTTTATCTATGAACTTCACTCTCCAGAAACCATGAACTCATCTCTGAGGGTGACCCTAACATCATCAATGTGCAGTGGTTTCCTACCCATCCACTCCCTCACTACCCCCTACTTGAATTCCCCATGACTTTACGAGCATGCAACACCGCCCTTAGTGGAAGGATATAATTCACCGTAAAGTGAAAAGATGTGGATATTCATTGGAAATGGAAGGGATATGGGATGGTGAAAATGTTGACAAGGAAGATGTGATGTGGAATACCCTCATTTCTATGAATTTCAAATCCTATGAATAACATGCAAAGTGGATTGTTTTTGAACATGATATGAGACCAACTGGTGATGAGGGTGTTGGGTGGACATCACTGTGTGATAATACCCTCTCCAATTCCTTGGTAACCTGAAATAGATGGAATGGGACTAGCATTAACAAAATTTATGATGCAAAAAATCCAACATACATAATGATGAAAAGAGTGGTTATGTGCATACCTCTCTTCCAAAAATTGGTTCCATGGTTAAGGATAGGTTGTGCAGTGAATTATTACTAGCACCTGGTAGATTATATAATTATTACTAGCACCTGGAAGATTATAGACTAGTGGTTCCACGGCGGGCTCAAACCCGCCTAAGCATACCTTGTCCCACCCTAGACTAACCATTCTGCATAACTAGATCAAAATTCTATAGTTGGAATCATCATTTGGGTTCTTCCATAGGGCTCCTAATAGCAGTCTCTATCGCCAATGTTATGTGATAGTGAACCTTCAATATAATTAGGGTGCCATCCTCAGTGGTTCAGCTTAAGTCATCTAGACATAGGTGCACAAGATGCCCCTCCATGGGTATCCACTAGCCGATAAGGGTAATGGACCCACCTCTATCCCCTCTAGAGAATACCACCATTAACATTTAGTGGAAATATATGAGAGGGTATGTACATACACCCACCCCAATTCAGCTAGTCAGCAGACTCAACTGGTGACATCCATGGAATCCCACTATTAAAATTTGGTGGCACACGATGAGAAGGAATGTATACCTTCCCAAACTAATCAATCCTTCCAAAAAACTCAAATAGAATAACCTATACAATTCTTCCAATCAAATGTAGTGGGACATAGTGAGAAGGAACAAACACCTTCCCACGCCCAAAAATCCCCCTAATCGAATTCAATGACAATCTGTGAGCATGCATGAATCCCTGACCAAATCCATAAAGTCTCCCATTAGCCTCATCTGACCATGTTCAAATAATAATGCCATACCTGTTAGGTGGAAAACCAAAACAAGGTTCACACACCTCCCTACATTCACCAATCCCTCCACTAGCCTCATCTGGTAGCACGTGGAGAAGTCAGTTGGAAAGTCCATGCAACAAATAGGGGACATACCCAACTCTCTTCCCCCACATTTGAGTACTATTAGTATCCACTGGTAGGAAATAGGGGACATGAGCAGACACATACCCCTGATATAGATTTGAAATGATCATATATCCCCATTCTATTCACTAAAGTCACTAAGTATATACTGACAATAGTGAAAGGGAAGACACAAATATTTTTCCATATCATACAAACCTTCGAGGAAATCACAATAGTGACAACAATAGTGATAGAGGGGAGGACCTGGAGAATTTAGACAGAAATTCCAAGAAGCAAATAGTGGACATACCCAACTCTCTTCCCTCACACCCGAGTACTTTCAGTATTCATTGGTAGGAAATAAAGGACATGAGTAGGAACATACCCCTATACAGATATAGAATGAGCATATATCCCCATTATATTCATTTAAGAAACAACTAATATCCTGAAAACAGTGAAAGGGAATACCCAAATCCTTGTACACATCTTAAAAAATTTCTAGGACATCACAACAGTGATGAAAATTGTGATAGAGGGGAGAAAACACTGATTCATCTCTACAAATAGGCCGACTCTCAAGAATATCACCCCAGAGAAGACACATAACTCTACTTATGTCCATTAGGGTCTTGGGGAAAAATCCCCTGTGATTTACAGACAAATAGATTGGGAATATAAGCCCATTTCAATTGGAGGTATTTATCCCATTATAATGTCCACTTTGATGTTGGCATGAACCAAATACAAAATTCTAGAATCCTTTCAGCAAATTCCGGTAGCAACATGAGTTCTAGTTAAGAAAGATTATATACCTAAAAATCACTTCTACCAGTAAGTGGCCTCAGTCGCTTGCAATAAATCCTTGAAGAAGAAACCTCACTAGAGACAATTAGAAAATAAAGATCCAATTTAGAATCTATCTCTACTTAATGATGGAATTATTGATTCCTTTAGACACTTATCTATGGAAGATCAATATCCTACTGTCCCATTACAAAATTATAGGGGTAGTAGAAGTAATTACAAAGGTCCTCCTATGACACTTAACCATGAAGGGTTACTTCGTGACCATAACTTGATTGATCTTACGATCATATCTTCTGAAAATAGTCATGGAAATCCTCAATGTAGCTAGAAAATCAAAGATAAAGAGGGTCTTCCCTTTATTTTAATCCACCATGGAAGTCCTCTCCATGGTTTCATTCTCCATGAATGCTCTCTCCATAGTAGTGTTTCACTTCGTCAGATGGGTCCTCCCCTAGGCGATGTAGTGATAAAAAATACCTCCTACCATGAGGCACTTGGGAAAAATTTCCAGTCATGTATGATGCCTTATCATTGACATGTGAACTCATTTTTAAATTGGAAGACATTCCAAGGTGAAAGTCACTCTCTAAATCACCCTCAGACTGACTATCTTCTAACATAATAGATGAAGTCCCTACTGATCTTGTTGTTTATGATAAACTAGTAGGAAAAAGTCCACTCTTATTGAATTAGGTATATGATACTCTAGTAAATAATGAAGGCTAAATGATAAAAATTAAGAAAAAACTGGATAAAGATGACATATGAGTCATGTTCTTGGCCTTTAGACACCCCTTAATATAGCATTCTATAGGTGATGTCGGAAGACTATGTATCCAAAATCTATCCCAATATATGGAAAACTCTTTATCACATGAATGAAAAATAATTACCCTATGATGGGAATCAAAGTCACATCAAGGTAATGGAAGGGATGAATTTCTAAATTGACTTGGAAGCTCTTCGGGATACAATACATCCACTACTTGAGAAATAGTAAGGATCCATTGAACACACATGCTTTATCATGTTATAAATAATACAATAGCTGATCATAAATACCCCATATAGTGTTTATACCAGAGGATGGGGTGAACACAAAGCATTAAATTTTATCGCACCACCCAACTATCAGAGCCCACTGAAAGTGGTATCATGGAATGTCATAACGTCAAGTTATATCCAAAAAGGGGAATCTGTTCACAACAGATGATATTATAAAAATAGGCCCTAATTGACTCTCATCAAAGTCAGGCCACAAGAGAGGAGGTTATTGAGATAATTTTTCAAAAATCAAATGAAAATGTTTGGAAAGCCTCCCACTTAGGTAAACTTAGTCATCATATAGCGCAAACTTTAGAAATAGAGTAATGATCATTAAAGTGGGTGATTCAGGTGCATACCAAATGATGCACCCATACATTGTTCAAATAAATCTCTACAAAATTAGAAGGTCATCCATGGAAGTAGAAGCCACAGTAGTTTAAAAGCAACCCCAACTCATAGGGATGGGAGATTTTTTAACCCAACCTTCAAGGTCAAAAAACAAGGCCCATAGAGTTGTGAAAGTGGAATAGGAATAACCCTATCCCTCAGGGATTGTGGCTTTTTTCACCTCAACAACACCCTCCTTAGTGGATATAAGTCTTCTCTTGATTGGAAGAAATGACATAGTATAGATCATCCCAATTCGTTCAATTTTGTGACCTGGTATCCTCATTAGGGATAAGCATGACCAAAATTTCTAGATACTCCCTTCAGATTACTTTCTTCTAAATAGATCCTAGATAAATGGAAAAAAAGAGAAAAAGTCCTCATAGAGGGTCTAGGAAATGGCAGTCTCGCAAAAACACTGATGAAAGGCCCACATTTCATTATACATTAGTGATTTTCAACAACATCACCCCTACAGACCCTATAGAAAATGATGACAGTTCGAAGCAAGAATTATAGGAGGAATTTTCATATCAAAATATGGTATACATTAAAATTATTGAATGAGTAATGTGTACCCAAAACTAAAGAATCTCTGAGAATATGAGAATTCCCTCAATCAATCTACCATTTCCTCCTCAAAAGGAATCCAATAAGGAAAATAGTAATTGTAAGATTGTGACTCACTTACCTCTTAGAGAGGTTGATCCCATTTCAATTGATGAAATATTATCATCGTATGAGGAAGAGATGAAATAATTAATAAGACTAAAGTTAAAACTACTATAAGGAATCCTTCCTACTAGGTATATCCTACTAGAAGATCCCTAGATTACACTCGCATTTGGAATACCTCAACAAAGAGGGTTGGTCACAACACCTAAAATATATTTGTAACATCTAATAAATGTGTGATATTGTCCAATAATATACACAGATATCTTAGAATTAGATTAGAAGTTCCCTCTATTGGGTCCAAACCTAGAATGGGTCTAGCCATATCCTTACCAACGAACCCCTATAGGTTACCCACTTTAGATGCAGACAATGTCACCATAGATGGTCCTACCAGCTTATACACCTAATCAAGATCCAAATAAGCCATAAAACACTCAAGGGATAAAAAATACCAATGAGTTTTTAATTTATTTCTTGGAATCCTTGGGGGAATGGCATGCTCCAGTAAAACCAGAGAAGAATCCTTACCTAGAATGGGTTGATCCGAATCTTCCACATACAAACTTCAGGAATCCTAAATTACCAATTTTCAATGGATTAGAAGAACTAAAGAATATTTTGATTAATTTATTCTCTCGATGTGATCCCATGATGAGGACCCCTGAACAACATTAGGTAGTCAAAATCAAATGCTCTGTACAATCACTGTAGGACTAGAATATGTATGTTACACTAGCTTATCGGTTCAGTCAATTAGGGCGTGAGAAGATCTTAATTAACTATTTATCTTCCAATTTATACCAAAATTACTGAATAAAATAATCATTAAACTCTCAAACATAAAATATAGGTATAATGAGAGGGTCTTATATTTCATTGTTTGGTGGAAAGGATTGAAATATTCCTTAAACCCACAACTTCCCTAGGAAGGATTGTTGCCCATATGTATATGGAATATTCTTGAAGAGTTTTACACATGACTCATCCCTAAAAAATACATAGGTGGCATGAGATTGATCAAAGATTGTATGACTACATTTCCCAGACCAAGGAAAAGTCCCGTGTAATTCCATCAGCTCAGGGAAAAAATCATTGGCCGCTAGTGTTGCACTTAAGTAAGATCGTACACCCATTCCCAGTCAAAATAATTCACCATATCATGTGGACTATCCCCCTGAGATTCAACAATAATTCCAACCATGTTAGTATGATCAAAGGGAGAAGATGAAAAAATATTTTTAGGAGATGAAAAACTGTCTATTATTTTTTAAATGACCAAGTCCCTGGATACTTTATTTTGGCATTGGCAAACAACTTGATGAATTTACCAAAGCCCATGAAGCCCAAAAAAGGTAGTGAATTCGATATCCAAAAATTATTTGGACCTTGTTCTTGTAATTATAGATGAATGGGAACCACCCCACCAAATGAAACAACAAAGGTGAAAATGACAAATAGAATATCCATAAAATGAGGAGTGGATCTTAGGTTCCATTAATGTTATTCACTTAATGAATCCTTTCATAGACAATAAGAATGATTATGAAACCAAATTCCCAACATTTTATTTAGTAATTAGGGGAATATTTCATTTGAATCAATGATAGAGGGGATAACACAGTCATGCCAGGAGTCACTACTCCAATCACGTCCCTTCTCAAACTGCCTATTTGAATGAAACTCATGGGATAACTCTACTGCAAGCTTAAAAGGAGAAAATAAGTCCCCCACACATGAAAAAGGTTTTCCCTGACATGATCATCCTGGAATATTGATTAAAGGATATTTCATCTTCTAATCAACATCGATGTAAAGGTGTACCTAGTCGACCTAATCCACCAAGAGCATAAGAACAATCAACTCATGTTCTAAGGTCGGATATGTTGAAACAGATTACTTCAATTATTAAATAACTTGAAAAATATCATCCCCATGATATGAAGCACAGACCTTTAGACCGTAAGCATGTTTTTTGAATAAATTATCCATATTATCAGACAAGTTTTCAATTTTGGATGATTTGAGTCCATGTTAAGACCTCTAAAAAGAACCCAGAGAGGCCTTGTCAAGCCCTCAAGAATTTGAATTTGAAGTTACAGTTGTGGAAGTAAATCATGCAAAGAATGATCCCGCAGAATTCCATAAAGTCAAATATTTCACAGACTAAGATGTGTATTACATCATAAAGGAACATGTTAGATCCCTTTCTATATCTGGAAGGATAAATGAAATTTATATATGATGATCCTTTATTAACAATGGATCATTAGTCAACCTCGATCCAATCTGGACATTTTATAAATTGGGTTTCAATGAATCCCACCTCCCCCATTCAATTCAATATTACAATTTTAGGAAAATATTGAGAAAAATATTCTCAGTGAAATAAGACACCTAAAACAATTTCACGATATCGATTCTAACTCATAGTTCATGGTTGTTAGGCATGATATGGCCTTCAAGGTTCTACTGGGAATCCTTTGGAAAGATAACCGTGATTTTATCCCTTCATCATACCACTAATGCCTCAAATATTGTATCAATGGTAATATTGGGAAATTTCATAGATACAAAGTCCCATTCAAATCCTATGAGTTGTACTAAATTGACATACGAATATAATATAGTTAATGGAAATAGTCCATGATTGGCGATGTCACTCGAATCAATGCCCTAAATGGTATGTAAATGATTATAGTTAACCCTTTCAGTCAGGTTAGTACATATTTTGTGTTTCCCATCAACAAAATCAAAGATATGGGTCTGAATATAGGCACAAATCAAGTAAATTTGATTATTTTAGTTAGGAAAACTAAACTTAACAACACTCGAGAAGTTTTTAACTCTATGAGATGTAATGAAATCCAAGATAAAAATGACTTCATTCTATCCCCTGATCTTCAAAAAATCTATGTACAGTTATCTGGGTTGGAATAAGTTTTCATTTCAATGGGGGAAAATGAATATGCTCATTATTAATCCCTCATCTCTCCTTCAGAGCTCCAAAAGGCCTCTCTCCATCAATTGAGATAGAAATGGTTTCTTCATCTTATGAATGTATAAATGTCAACTCCTCCTCTAACTATGAGAAATTTTCGTTATCACCTACTTCATAAAAAGAGGTGAAAGTGTAAATCATGAGGAAGAGTAAGAGGAGGAAGACCTTTAGGACTCCCCTATAATATTTGAGGAAGGTGCCTCGACCACCATTGAAAAACTCATAGAAATAAATACAGGTATGAGGTATATACTCCCTTCCCAAAGAAACACATGGATGTGTTCACTTAGAATTACATAGGAATTCTAGGCCTCAATCCTAAGGTGCCCACCCATTACTTTGGTATTCCATAAGACCATCGTGGATAAAAATATGCATCCAGATAGACACACCCTACTCATGCCTCCAAAATTGAGGGTGAAGTGGACAAGATCATCAAGGATGACTTTATCATATAGGTACAATATCTGAAATGGTTATCCAATATTGTCCCTATAAATAAAAAGAATGGGAAAATAGTATTTTTAAAATATTTTTCAAATCTCATCCAACACTATCTTTAGGATAAATTCCCATAACCAATAATAAAACTCCTAATTGATATGAATACTGGTAATAAATCCCTCTATTTCATGGATAAATATTTAGGGTAAAACCAAATTAGTATAGAGTTATAATATGTAGAAACAAACAACTTTAGGTCCCCCATGGAATTATTCTACTATTGGGTAATACCCTTTGGTTTGCAGAACACCGATGGCACATACTAATGTGTCATGTATCAAATCTTCAAACCCTTCCTGGTGAAGTTTCTTGAATATTAAATTGATGATATAGTATTAAAGTATTGGAAATGTTTAGACCACATGGATGACTTGAATACTATATTCAATAATCTACAACAATATTACCTGAAGATGAACTTCTTAAAATGTGCTTTCATGTTGACCTTAGGAATGTTTCTTGGCTACATCATACACTATCGTGGCATTGAAGTTGACCCTAAGAAGAAAAGATATCCTTATCATGTCAAATACTCAAAACTTGAAATAGATGAGATTAATTTAGGGGAAATTGGCTTACATATGGTGCTTCATAGAAAATCATACTGTTAAGTGTTTTCCCTTAACCAAAATGATGAAACAGTGGGTCACATATCTATGGAATAGTGACTATCAAGAATCATTGGAAAACCTCAACAAATACCTCTTGATCCCACTAGTTTTAATTCCACTATTTAAGTTAAATCCACTCATTCTATATGTGATGGACGCAGGCCAATCACTAGATGTATTCCATGAGAAAAATAATGATGTTGGGAATGAAAAAATCCTTTATTATTTCAGTGGAATTATGATCAATGCGGAGACTCATTATTTAGATATCATAAATTGCTTCTAGGATTTAATATTCTCAGTTTAGAATCTGAGGCACATTCTATAGCCCCATGAGGTCCATTTGGTCTCTCGGAATAACCCACTCAAAAAAACATCCTTATCCTTCCTATGTTAATAGGACTTATGGAATGGTGGTCAGTTATTATTTAGCAATTTGATATATAATTCATTCTGAAGAATATAGTGAAATGCAAGGCCTTATCATATTTCTTTTTAGCACATCCATCTATAAAAACAACATCATTGAATACTGAATTTTAGGATGAGGATATATTATTTATTCAATGAATCCCCCAAACATGGGAAATGTATTTTTATGGTTATTCTAGAATCCCAAGAGGGAGGAGAATCAAAGACCCTAATCTCAACAATGTTGGGAAAGGGATTGTGTTTGTATCTCTAGAAAAAGAAGTATTTCCTTAATCTTTAATGTTCTTATAATATTTTAATAATAATGAGGCATAATATCAAAACCTCATTGTGGGACTAGAATTGGTACTCCAACTATCGGTGAACTATTTGGAAGTTAAATTGGATTTAGAGTTGGTGATCAAACATATCAACAGGGATTATACTATTAAAAAGAAGATCCAATCCCATTCTTGTTTATATACAAGGTTAATGGAAGGGTTTACTCAGAATCAACCTTGAATCATGTCCCACGATCAAAGAATCCCAGTCATATGCATTGGGAAATGAGGCTACAACTTTTTAATATCTGAACTCGAATGAAACGATCATCAAAATTGCACATCTCCTAATTCTCTCACCTTTTTCTCAGGTTAGAGTATAATAGATTAATGAAGTCAGTCATATCCTTGATCCATATGGTCCTACCACTGGGTTGATGATTCCAATCATGGACTACCATTAGGATATAACACTCATAGGATAGAGATGTTAAAGAGAAAATACGATGATGAGAAGAAAAATTCACTATTTAGGATGGCCAAAATCACCTAAAATACCTATATAAATGAGGCTTTCATTGATCCCTTTTCAGATTTATTAATGGATAAGAGACTACTACTATCATAAATGAAGTGCACTTAGGAGCCTCTGGTGCCTACCAGTCAGGGTTCAAGCTTTCCAACCAAATTCAAAGGCTTGGATACTTTTTTCCTCCAATGAAACATGATTGTATATAATTAAAAAAGAAATTTCATTCCTATCAAGGACATACCATCTTCATCCATAACCCACTAAAGTTTCTACATACAGACAAATAATCTAGCAGATTTTCTATATGGGGGATGGATGTTGTGGGGTCATACCTTATAGCTACGACCATGTAGTTCAAATACATCCTAAATACTACATATTTATTCCCCAAATGGGATGAGAAAATACCCCTCAAAGATGTTATGTTCAAAATCATTTTCAGTTTCAGGAAAACCAACATCATTATCATTTTTTTCTCCCTCATAGAATATTGATAGATAGTTGAACCAATTTTTATTCTGATGAGGTATACAATATATACTACGTGTACAATATTAAATCTAATCATTTGTACTGATATCATGTATTAGCTAACAAAAAGATTGATTCCATCAACCAGACCCTATCAAACATACTCCAGAAAATGGTGGGTAATGATAAAAAATCTTGGACCTAAAATCTCTTTCACACCTTATTGGATTATCAGAATACAACCCATACTACCCCATGAGAGAACCCATTCTAATTGATATATGGAATAGAAGGAGTCCTTCCCACTGAGGTTCAATTACCATTGCTCTGTATTTCCACCTATTACCAACTACCCATAAATGAGAAATCATAGAAATTATTAGATGGTTTATAATGATTGGATGAGAAAATATTTCACAAATTTCATCACTTGGAATTCTATCAAAATCCAATAGTGCCAAACTTTTACAAGATGGTCCACCTCAATTCATTTCACCATGGATAATTGGTATTAGACCTTAAGACTCAATGATACTAGGAAAGAATCCTCCAAATATTGAAATAAGTGGGAGGGACATCACTCCATACATGAGGTCCACTCTAATAGATCTTATTCCTTGATCTCAATGGATGAAAAATAATTAAAACCAAAACTCATGCATGATTCCTAAAGAAATCTTTATTGTAATCACACTACAGTCATATCATATAAAAGACATTAAATTGTATTATTGTTATTTATATCATGACCTTAGAAGGAATGAAATAAAACTTATGATGCATGATGTTAAAATGCATTGCATCATCATCCTTGTTGCATGAAGATAAACTACACAACTTATGGTCTAATTCATTTCACCTAAAAATTCAAGACACCATTCATCCTCACCACATGATATTAAACTACATGGTTGACATAACTCTCATTGAACTTTAAGAAACCACTGAAATACCAAGATCTGAGACACTTCTCATAGTACATTATCCTTGCTTCATGACATAAAACTGTATGGTACCTCAAGAACTACATGTGGAATTATTCTCATTCCAGTGAGATACCTAGTGACACTTATTCCTAATGTCCTACTCCTATCCATGCGGTAAGTAAGAATTCCCCCTCTCTTGTATACAAACAAAGATCTATGCATAAGATTTTAAACCAGGTCCCCTCATTAAGGGGTCCACCAAGGAAATATAGATGTTCCCCTTCTACATATCAGTTAGATCTATGTAAGGTACTATACAATTCATGGATGATATTAGTCCAAACAATACCTTTTTGATCAGACACATCCCTTCCACGGGTCATACTCCAAATATTGGAAACTTTTCAATCTTCATAATATTTCTACAACTTTTGGTGATAGAACGTCTGATACCTAAGAAGTACTTTTCTTTATTATGAAGTAACATTCCTTAGTTGTCTATGCATAAATAATCCAACAAAAAGTGTTTTTTATCCAGAGGATTCCACTGTATGACTATATTGTAACATGACTACGTAGGCTTTGCATATTGTAGCTAACAAAATTGTTTTTTCAACTAGTGGTAACTTCTCAATTAGGAGAAGCCTCTTCTATCCTCATATGATTTAATGAAATTATGTTGGGACCTATGATTTGAATCTGTCCATGGTCATCCCTCCCATATTTTTCTCATTTCATTCCTCCAAATATGAGAACCCCCATGACCCTAGGTTTTAATTTCCCCCCTCATGTTGGAAGCATTCCAGAATAACCTTTGTCAGGTAATCCACATATCACCTATCATTTCCATAATTCTATGGTCATAGTCGTATGACATACGACTACATGAAAAATATTTCCCATGTTTGGGTTAGACCTACATAAGAAACGTTTTCCCCATTATTGTGTAATTTTGACTAAAATTACTCCCCCAATATTCTATTACTTTCCTTCCACAATATAAACTCTATTCCGGGGGAAATTTGAATCTCCATAAGCTTACTTTGGCCATAAATGAAAGAATATCATAATTCCTAAGATCTCCTTCACCTGAATATGCTATAACACACCCTATTTGGCTTTGAACAAGTCAACCACAAAATTTCAAGTCCTATCATCCAAAGGATGGCTGTATTTTACTATGTAGTAAGCCACCCTAGTTGGATTTTCATAAAGTATCGCACAAAAAGGTTTTCAACTATTGGTAACTTCATCCTCAAGAGAGTCCTTATCTATCACTATAAGAAATTTTACCCATACCACTATTCAGATACGAATATCCACAAATTATAGCTTACAACATTCCCCTCCTCATACCAGAATGTGATGGAACATTCCCATACATATTACCCTAAAAGGGTAGAATTATTAACCTTTAGTTAAAAGATAAATACCTTAAATTATATAACAAAATGTCCTTGTTTTTTTACATTAAATATCTCATAATCATGTCATTTCTCAATGAAATTAAACTACATAGAATGTACTAGTCACAAGATGTTAAACTATACAAAATATTCCTCACCGTATGATGTCAAAATACACCACCAATGTCATGGTCACATGACATTAAACTAAATTATGTTTCAAAATTTTTCATAAATGGGCCTTCCCAACCCTAACATCATTCATTTAACAAATGAAAACTCTTTTACACAAGCCAAATTCTTGTAAAAGTGGTCTCCCATTCACAACTGATGCCAATATAGATATTCTCTCCATTGTCAAACATCTTCCCTTAAACAAATCACTCATCATAGTCTATATAAATATTAACCATCATAAACTTCATTTATCCATCAACAATAAAATTTCATAATTTATCAGAACTCTTTTTCTTGACTATGTTGTAACATAACCTAGTGGGATATGCATTATGTAACCCAATAAATGGTGTTTTCAGACAAAGGATGTCGCTATTTAACTATGATGTAACACTCCCCCATTGGTTTTGAATAAAATAGCCCATAAAATTAGGTTTTCAATTAGTGATAACTTTGTCATCCAGAGAGACCTACTATATTCTAGAATATCATTTTTCTGATTTGGAAATCACAAAAATGTGACTCAAAATCACCCTTCAGATATCTAAAGAATGTAAAGACATTCTTGGATAACAAATATTGTTTGTTTCATAATTTCAAAACTCACAGTCAAGGTTGTTCAACCAAAAACACCAGTCACGCCAGCACAAATTGAACAAATTTAAAGTGCCCAAAAAAAGAGACATAGTTTTTTCTAGTTTAAAACCCCAAAAAGGGAATTATAGAAAAAATTAGATTCATATCTTGCAATACATATTCTTTGAAAATTTTAGGAAAAGAAAATAAACCAATGAAAAGAAATAGGCACAAAAAAAGTTAAGGTGAAAACCAATAAATGTAGGTCTAAAAAATTCCAAGTCTTTATCGCTAAGTCTTATCATAATGAACATAGGAAAAAATTAGGGTGATGACACAAAAAACAGAATGTTTTTAAGGTTGTTTATATAACCTTAAAAATAGTTAAATTATGCCTTCTAGGCCTTGTGGATCGTGAAAAAAATAGATCACTCTCTCACGCTTGTTATAGTACTTATAAGGAAATGAAATTTAATCAAATGAATCAATTTAAGTGTTTTATTATGACTATAATGAGGAACAAATGAAAGAACAAGTGATTGGAAACAACAATCCTTCTCAAGTAGGTTCTATATCATAGGGAAAATTTCATGTACTTGATATTATCTGAAACTTTTTATAGTTTTCCTTCAACATAGTTTTTGATAAGTTTAACTGTACCTCATACAGTTTTCATTGCTTTCCAAAGCTCGAATGATTATGTAGTAGTAGCCTGCATAGCTTCATGGATCTTCTCCTACTCTTCACTAACATAATCTATTTTTTGTTCTCAATCCCCTACAAATAAACAGTGGAGTTTGACTACCTATTCCTTTATGGTATTTAACTCATCATGAAGGATCACTATTTGGGGAGATTTCATATTGAGGATACCTTGATACTCTTCCACCATCTTGGTGTGTAAGAGCTCATCCTGGGTCATTCTAGATCTGAGTTCCTCAAACCTTCATGCCATTTACACCTCATATTACTTCAATATTAACTCCTCATAAATTTTCTAAATGATCAAATTCACCACATCACGGATCTCATGATAATTAAATCCACCATATAGAAATATGGAAAGTTTGAACGAAAGTTTATGAAGTTCTAACAACATTTCTTCAAGAGGCGCCTCATTGAGTTTTATAAAAATATCCCACCATAAAATGTGGAATGTATTGTGAAGATAATCTCACATTTCTAGATCATAATCAGAACCAATCTAGAAGGGAGAGACATAGTTTGGGATCGGTGCACTCAATGATCCACCTTGTTCCTCTCCCTTTTAGACAACCTCAGTTTCACCTACCGAGGATGGTGGAACTAGCATGGAAGTCACCTTCACAGGCCCAATTACTAAAAAGGATATAACTAAATAATAGATAACACTTATAATCAACACCATAAGGTAAAAAAAATAACAAAAGTAGTGAATTAACCAGAATAGTTCATGAAACTCACCCTTTGTTGGAAAAACCCTTGGGATTAAAATCCCCCCAACAATATCTAACTCAATTATTGGACATAGGACCTCATGATGAGAAAAATACTCTTGATTTTTCTCATCATATGGGATCATAGGCTCTATAGAATATTTTAATTCAATATTATTACTTGTAGAAACCTCAAAAAAGGATAAGGATAGACTTGGATTCCTTATTGATGATGTGCCTTTGAAACGTTCTCTACAAAAAAATCTGCACAAGTTGACCTTTTATGTAATGAATTAGTTTAATGAATGTATATTGTGTTTGGAAAATTCAAGAATGAGAAACTCACATACATCCAATTCCTTACTAAAATCTTTCAACTCTTTGAGGTAAATTGATATATCAATGTCTAGATAAAATAGATCTGTAATTTAATGATTTATGGATTCAAGTATTTAATAATCCTCACCAGTAGGGGAATCTGAGATGCATTGATCATGACACAAATTGTCTCTTCCATTGATCCTCTATGTTAACTTATCCACATGAATAACACCACCAATCTCTACATAGTCATGGTCAACATCAACACCTTCATTGGACCATTTTATATCCCTATCATCCCCTTTAGGAGAGAAAAAAAGACCAATATTGACTACTGTAAGGTCCTTCATTTAAAGAAACAAACCTGAAATATTATGTGGAGAGAAAAGAACAAAACAACACATGAAACCATAGAGTGAACATCTATTATTACCATGTATCTCTCCCCTATTTATAGGAATGGTGGGAAATGTGATCATATCTCAAGATTCTTCATCCATAAAGATGATGGATTCATCAGCATGGTTCTATGCCTCCCTTAGGGTGTCCCCCTCAGCCCTTGAAGGATTAGTTCTAGATCCCTTAATAGAGGAAACCAATGCAGATTCTGTAAAAAGGAAATCATAGTCAGAAGAGTATGTCAAATAAGTCATCATATCGAATGAAGATACAAAGTCTTACTACAATTCATGAACTAGGACAAATTTATTTCCCACATTTCATCCTCTCTAGAGACAAAAAAGGTCCCATATCAGTCCTCTTGGAAACATAGAATTAAGATGATGGTCAAGGAATTCTGACCTCCATCTCCTCCACCATGGTCCTATGAATTGGGGATAGTTCTTGGGTCCCAAGTTCCTCTTCCACTTCCCTAATGGGGATTCTTGTGGGCCCATACCTCAGCCAATCAAGCACCTTGTCAACCAGTTCTTCATCATCTTATTCTACTCTGAACTAAAAAATACATTCCCTCAAAATTAATGATAGTGGATGGAGGAGTAAGAAAATAGAAGGTGAAAGATAGAGATACATCAGTAGGGTCAAGTTAGTTATACGATTCCTCTTTGAGATGATTATCTACCCCCTCAAGCACTCCTCGGTCTATCATGTTAGAAACTCACTTTGTGTCTGGGATATGATCATCAGTTGCATATATCAAAGCCTCTAGCTCATGAATATAACTCCCCCCACATCTAAATCACTATCTGGGTAATGATATGTGGGTTATATGATATCTCTTAGCTCTAAGATGAACATATCGGCTTGTAAATACACCTATGAATCTCTGATATTATGATTTATTCCCTTCCAAGAACAGGTCTCTAAGGGACACACATAATTTGGATCTAATGTGGCTCACTACAAGGAATACCCAAAACCTTTTAAATTGGAAGCCTCTTCAGGCCTCTTTGATCTCACAGAATAATGGGTGGCTAGAACGTAAGTCTCCTCCCTTCAATGTCGAATGGACTGACTTGGAATAAGAGGTCTGGTTTTCTTAACCCTATCTTTCTCGGTGGTATTTTCCTGAGATCACCCCAGAGGATCTAGTGCTTCAGCATCACCACCTTCAGTTCAAACCTTTCTACTACAAATTCCATGACTAGAAGCTTTCATAGTTGTGACTCAATAAATTCCTTTCATCCATACCCATTGAGGGTATGAAGATATCCACACACCGGTATACATAGACTCTATTCCAATTGATGCATCCAATGGAGGTAGCGTGATTGAAATTTTGGACACCTCCATGGACATTAGGATCCAGAGCTGTCAGGATACCAATAGATATTTCTAAATCCTAACATGTGTATGGAGGAAAAATCTTAACTATTTCATAAATTTGAATTGGTGAGTAAATTGATATGAAGTGTAGTCATTATAGATTATTTCACTATTAATTTGAGTAGCCAGTACGCTATCTCTAAATGATATCAAATATGACCTCAGTTCGTTATCCTTTTCTCTTCCATCATCAGTAAACATCCATTTTGGTGAACTTCCATATGGGAAGAATTATAATTCTCCTACCAGATTCATCATCCTCAACACTTCATCATACATTAGGCTCATAGGATAGATTCCATAAATAGCCTAAACAAATGGGTGAAATCATTTGTCAGGGACTTTTACTAGGATCAACACCACATATTAACTGAAGTCTGTTATAATCCACCCCCAAAACACTTTAAATGACCCTTAAATTATAAATGGAGTTGTTATGTTGTATTCATGTAGAAAGAACTAGTAAAATATTACCATGATAGGGAAAGAAAACCCCATATTCCTCCCTTATGCTAGTTTGATGATAATAAAAAAATCATTGGCCTCATACCACCATTGGATTCGCAGACCAAAAGTTGGTAAATACTCAGCCACATTGTGAGGAATCCAAAAAAGTGAGTATTCATAATAACTTTTGGGATTTCTTTATAACCCCACTGAGTATAATATCCCTTCTCTAGTATAGGCCATAATGTTCCAGGAGAACCCTGATTCTATAAAGTGGTGAACCTTATAGGGTTCCTGTAAGTGGGAACTTCTCCTTTTAAGTTGAAGAAATCCTTTATACATTTTCCATCCTAGATTTCACCCATGGTATGAGGATATTTGTTCTTCATTTTCTTCACAACCTTAAAAATCTCATGGGCCAATGTTTGTGTCCTTTCAACATCATCCCACATGGAATTTTGTGGGATAAACTCATCATACACATCCACTAGAATTTGGGATCTATATTTTTTATATACATCCCATAGCCTAATGTCAAATTCACCATGTGTCGGGTTAAATGATTTTTTAGAACTCCATTAACCCATAAGCTCAGGGATGATTTCTGAAATCATGTAAATGTAAGTCTACCGTTCTCAAATAGACTCCTAGATATGAAAGTCTTGCAGCTCCTTTTTAAATTCTTCACAAGTCTAGGGTACAAAGTACACCCACATTTAATCAGAACTAAATCCCCCATCAGAACAAAAATGTTTTTCCTCCTTCGAACCATGTGTCTAATCCATATGTGAAGTGTAGAAAGTTGAGTCATAACAATGAGGCTTTGATTCCGGGATATGAGGATTTATATCTGAAGTATAGGTTCTGTGATGCACGAAACAACTAGTGGGAACTTTTCCTTTCTTAATATAGGCACCATTGGAGGAAATATTTGTGGAAGGGATGTTGGTGTTCCTCACAAACTAGGATTTCAAGAAGTACATCTAAGTCACAAGGATAAAGGTGTCCCTCAAAAGGCTATGATCATACAAGGGAAGGTGATAACTTCATGTGTAATCCAATTGATATAATTCCAAATGCATCATTAAAATAGGAAGAGTAGGCTCAACCCTATAGTAGTAATCTATCCCAATAGCCTTCATCATCTCCGATGCACATGAAATAACTTTCTTGGGAGAATCCATCAGAGGAGACATTGAAAACCTACAAGAATACCTCATGTTCTCCCATTAAGTTAAAATATTTACATAGAGAATTTAATATTTTTACTTGGAAGAATTAAAACAAATTGGAAAAGGAATGGACTCGTGCATTCCCTTTGAGTATGTGCCACACACATCCCTCTCAACCAAGATTCTCACACAATCCCCTCGACTAGATGACTCACCAAGGATTCTCATCAAGGTGAATCTGTAAAGCATGGTTACTCAAGTGCCTATACCATAAGATATTCTTTGAAATAAGTTCGTGAATGGAGAAACCTAATAATAATGGATGGATAACCTATGTGATAAGATAAAAAACCAACATGGAATGTGAGAAAATGGCATAGGGGCCAGCGGTATTTATAGAGACCGCTGGCATGCACACCGGACCTACATCATGGATCTACACCATGGAATTGTGCACTGGACTTGCGCAATAGGTATATTACACTTACCAGTGTGTGTCCTATGTAGTATAAATTTTCCACTTCATAATCTTTTCCCCATTCTACCTCAGAACTAGAACCACTTATTTCAATCAGATCCAATAATGGGTGGGGGGATTTTTTTAAACTCTATTTTATAATGTATGATGAAAATACAATGAAAATTACATAAAAAATGTTAAATTAGTGAAGATACCCAAGAAGAATCAAAGGGACTTTCCCAAGCCGGCCTATAAACAACCCCTTTATAATCAGTTGGCTCACGCAGCCCCTTTCTTGATACTGAAAGGCATTCCACCCCTGTGCGAGGCTCATGCGCTAGGTCCATGTGCTGTGGACCTATGCAGACAACCCCCTTCAACCAGGGTTCCCTATTTTCCTATAAATATTATCCATGGGCTCCAAATTTTAACAAATAGAAAATTAGAAGAAGACACTGAGCTTTGGTCACATATCCCCTTTTCCTTGGTCTCCAAAACCCCTTAGGTATACATTTTCAACCAAAGATAAGAGTGAATTGTTGGAGAGAGTGGGTTCAAAATTAATCTAGGGCCTAAAATAAAAGACAAATGAATGTGGAACTCTTCACCCCAAACATACAACCACCTACGTGAGGCCCCTTCCCTAAACAGGGACCTATGTGAGCCTCATCATGGGACACTCGAGGAGACCGGTGGTGCCTATGATAAATCCTTGCCCAAGTTTGGTATAATAGGTGATCAATTTACAAAGGAATCTTCATCTCACATAGGCCTACCCACTATGTGAACTCTAGTTCCTCCCAGACCCTACACGAGGTACCTTTTCTCTCTAAGTCGGGACGTGCACAAGCCTCCCTTAATCCCTCTTCCAAGACACCAATACCAGGGCCTCTCATCCTTTGTATAATTTATTTGATAGGGTCTAATAAAAACCTCCACCAAATCCACTAAACATGAAAAACCATGTAAAAGGGAAAACAAATGTGACCTCAATTTGGGTATGAATTTATTCTGTCATAGGTTTTCTGCACTTGTCCTACCAGACGATTAGGGTCCTTGGGATGCATCTGAGTATGAATTCCCTCATTTAAGAGGAACCCGAAAATTGGGGTGGTGTTTGGTGTATCCCAGTTTTGTATACGAGGGTTTTGGACTTTCCATTTCCTCAACATATTTGAGACATGAAGACTATAGTTCTATGTGGGGAGACATGGAATGAGATCCTTCTATCTTTTACCAGAACCAATTTTATGGGAAACCCTATCATTTCTTGTTGGAGGTTTCACTCTTGATCTTATTAACCTCTTGGGTCATACCCATATGCTTAGTATGGTGTGGAAATATTAGATATAAAATAGGTGAGTGAATGGTTACATAAAACCCCTTATTCTTCTCTCATATCCCATCCTCTTCCACAAGTGGAAGAAAGATCAAGCAATTTTCTAGATCTTTGACTTCCTCTTGTTTCTATCATTGATCATGACTCATGTGGGCTTATAGGTTTGATAAGATCATGAAATCCACATATTTTGATTCATTTTTTGGAAGAGAATATTTTCTTGGATCTTCCTCTCTCCCTCTTTCACAGGGCCTCCATAGGCATGGGTCCTCAAGGCCATGTATCCAACCTCAAGGCAAAGTAGATTGCATGTTTTCTCAAATCCACCACTACCTCTTGTTTATCACACTGATCATGACTCATGTGAGATTATAGGTTTGTTTTGGTGATGACATATGAATGATACTAATCCATATTTAGGCATCATTTAATGTGTTTGTCCAAACTGAACCTTTTGGGCCTCCTACTTGGTGTAAGCCACAACATCTTACCGGGTAATCATTCCAAGTTTAAGTCACAACTGAATCTTTCAGGACTCCTACATGGCATAATCCCTAATATCATATCAGGGCACCATTCCAAGTTTAAGTCCCAACCAAACCTTTTGTTCCTCCAACTTGGTATAAGCCCCAACATCTTACCATGAAATCCTCCTTAGGAATAAAACCCAAATTAATCCTCTCAAAGGGACATACTAACCTATGATAAAAACCTTCATAGGGCCTCCATAGGCATGGGTCCTCACAACCGAACTACCTGGGATTTGATTCCCATCCAAATGGTATATGTAGGAAGCCTCCCTGAGGTTCAAACCAAACAAACAAAATTAAACCTATTATCTCTTAGACACATTATTAGTAAGGTATTATCAAACCCTGGAGCTAATATCCTTCCAGGTTCCCTTAGTTACTTCATTATAAATCCCACACCAATCTTTGACTGGTCACCTTTTTCATACTCATCCTTACCATGTGATGTTAAACTCCACAGTTCAATACTTATCACTTGAACATAAAAGGTATGACATGCCACATTAAGTGAAACTAAATTATGTGCGTTTTTATTCTTTTTGGAAGGATATGTGGGAAGCCCATTCATGGGTTTGATCCCAACATCAAAATAACTCATGTTTCACTATATGATGATACACTCTAGAGCACCCCACTATGTGTCTGAAAACCAAAACCATTTTAATAATGACCAAAGAATCTATAATCAGTACATAAGATAATACCATTGATGGATAAAATAAAATATATACATATATATCCATTGATTAAGGATTTTAAATACATAAAAATGATTTTAAATTCCAAACATTCTATTAAAAAATTGTTAATTTGTGTGTATCTCATGTCATACTTGGAAATTAATGAAGGATTCTTGAAAATATAATTAATCTACAGGAGAGTCTTGGAGCAAGAAACAAGCCCCCCCAAAAGGGTGTGATGAGCCTGACCTCCCATCCTCTCAACCAATGTGAGTTCTTAATCATGATTGGCTAAACTCCCCAATGAATGCCTCCATTTGGAAAGTAGGTCCCTAATGGATAGGGAACCATTGGATGTTGGGGATTCCATGATTAAAACCAACTCGAAACCAACCCAAAGTGATGTGGATCTATGTTTGCTGTAAGTTTTGTTCTACTAAAACCAGATAACACCATTACAATTCCACGTGGCATTCGAGGATGAAACAGATACCCATAGTTTTTGTACTGAAGCAATTACCACACTCAACAACACATATGTCATATATTGAACTTGAATAATATTTGATAGAATGTTCAAACCACTTAAACAAAGTATACTATCCCATCATCGACCACATCAGTCCTACTAGTCACCACCTTGCACAACCACAACTCATGTGTTGGTGAAACATGTCCAACCTTAATTGATACTAGTATCAGATGAGGATCTTATAGTGAGGTTAAAAGTTGAGAGTGCAATGGGGAAGAGATGGTGTGTGTAAATAGGGAAGAGTGTGATGATATTAAATTATAATTGTGATGCTAGTTATTTTCAAAGTGATAGTGATATAGATGTCACACAACTCTAGATGCAATGCCGGTTCCTATCTGATCAATGGAGGGAGAGGATAATTATAGGGTGAAGAAGATGATAGGGGAGGAGGAGGGAAAAAACATCCTCTGTATGGTTTCATTGGCATGAGAGTTGTGTGTTTTTTATGACTCTGACATCTTCGATGATAGGTATGGGTTGATGAAATCTGGCATGGGTTACTGATTACGAGCACAAAACATTGTACAATTCCAATTTTATCATTTTGGTAATTTTTTTCTTTAAATATGAGAATGTATTTATAATTTTACAATTATATCCAATTATTTATAGACAAATATGGTTTACTACTAAAATTTATTCTTTATTGACATATATTTTTGTCTTCTATTAGTATTATTTATATTCATTACAATTGTTCAAATAATGATTTATATGTTATAATATTTTTATATAATTAATTATATCTTAAATTCATATATATATTTAAATAAAGTTAATATTATTAAAATTTCATAACAATCCATGTTTAAAAATATCTATTTTTAACATTAATAATGTTCTTACCAGTTTATATATTTCTACCCAATAAATATTTTATGGATCATAATAAATGTTAAAATTTATAATTAATATATTTTTAATATACTCATTATTCATGAAATTTATATTTCAAAAAATATCATTGAAATATATTTATTCATTTAAATTAATAATTCAATATACCATAATTCATATATTCTCACTAAATTAATTATTATTAATTAGATTATGTTAAATAATTTTCACTTTATGTACAATAAAAATATAACTCATAAGAATATAAATAATACTTGGTAAATGTATAAATTTTGAAATGACATCATTTTTAATAAGTGTATATGTTTAATAAAAAAAATAAAAATATTTTTAGGTTAATATAACATTCTAATAAATTGTATTTGTTTATGAAGATTAAAAAAACAGTGAATGTTATATAATTTCATGTATCAATGAATAATTTTGAAAATAATAACGATTAATTTAATCATTATAGTACCCATAGGTTTCAATCTAATTAATTAATATCTCAATATATACTAATATTATAAATATAAATTTGTAATAAAAATATTTTTTTATTTATAATGTTTATATTATTTCATGAATAATTTTTTAAAATTTATATATAAATATATATTGAAATCCTTGGTCATTATATCCTCCCACTCTTAAATCAATTTCATCCTCATAATTTTAATTATCTTTTTTCTTCGTAGTTAAGTGTAAGGGAAACTTATATTTTCCTAGTTAAGACTAACTAGGGTGGAAAACTTAATAATAATAATAATAATAATTATTATTATTATCATATAATTATTAAAAAAATTAGTACATGATTTTTTTTCCATTTTGAAAATCCCTTGACTGATTCCTAACTCCATGACACTGAAACACTAAATGATATATGTAATTTTCCTTAGATCAAAATGTATTTCTAATGTCACTTTTATCCAAGAATCATTCGAGTCAAGCCATTAGTTGGAAGAAATCATCTATTTTCTTTGGAAAAACATTCCTCATAATAGGAAATGTAATATTATCGATGATTTAAGCATAAAACAAGGTTCTTTTCCTTTTACTTATCTTGGTGTTCCCATTTTTTGGGGTACACCCAAATCTTGTTACTTTTCTGAAATATTTGACCAAGTTATTAATCAATTATCTTCTTAGAAAGGTAAATATATCTCTATGACATGCAGAATCTATCTCTTCAAATATGCTATTTTTTCTAAAATGGTTTATTCTATGATGGTTTGTAAATGGCCCACTGCTCTTATAAAAAAAATTTATACTTCAATCAAAAAAAATTTCTGGATAGGTAGAACTCTGGAAAGGAAACTTGTGACTATCCCTTGGTTGACATGTTGCAAACCAATTGATAAAGGTGGTCTTGAAATAACAAATATGAAGTTTTTTAATGAGTCCCTTCAAGCCAGACTCACTTAGAATCTTTTTTACAATGAATCTAATTCGATCACTTTTCTCATAAATAGATTTTTTTGATAAAATATAGAAAGGAAACTCAAATTTCCTCATCTCTTCTTTCTAACCATCCATTAAAAAATCATACTCCAGTATTATGAAAAAAATCTAGATGGATGGTTTCCAGAGATTCATCCATGAATTTTTGGTTGGATAACTAGACCATCACTCCCTTAATAACTATGATTCCTTCTGATAAAATTCATGAGAGTACTAATTATTCAATTAGATATATTATAAATTCTCAAAATGATCATCTCCCAACCACTATTATGCATGTCACTAACAACTACCCCTTTTCTAATATAGATGACTTTTTAATCTAGGATCCTACTCACAATGGTATGCTTAACTCAAAAAAATTAGAAACATTATATTTTTAAATCTAAAAATGATTTTGTTATGATAAATTTGTTGAAGAAACCTGGATAAATCCTTCAATATTCATACTTATTTGGCATCTTTCTCATAATAGTGTTCCTATAGATAGGTGACTTTAATCTTTTGGAATTCAACTCTACTCTAAATGTCACCTCTGTAATCCACATAGAGAAGATGATAATCATATCTTCCTTTCCTGTTTTATTTATTCTGCTTTATGGAACTATATTTTTGACATTTTAGATTAATGATGGTTGATTCTTGACTCTTTAAACTCTCAAATAAATTGATTTTTAGATATGGAAAGCTCTTAGCAAATTAAGATCGTTTTCCATACTACCATTGTTGAGCTTCATCATGTGATCTGGTATAATAGAAATGACATTGTTTATAATAATTTATCCTTTATCCTTAATTAAGGTTGGATGAAGATCTTTATTTCCATATGTGAAGTGACATTTTGAAAATGATCCATTATAGAAACACTATGAATGACTGGGATTTTGTGGTGTCTTCAGATTGATTGATTTTTTTCCAACCTCAACACACTTTTCAAGTGTTTTGGCAAGCTCCGTTTTCAATTTGGATTAAAGTAAATGTAGATGGTTCCTCTAATGGAAATATGGGTCTCGTGGGCAGTGGTTATATCTTTAAGAATCATCTTGGTCAGATCCTTAGATGTTTTTTTTGAAGTTGTGGCATCACCTCTTCTTTAGAGGCTAAAATGATGAGTATGATTCATTCTATTTCTTTCACAAAAAAATTATGGTTAGAACAATCTCTAGATTGAAAGTGATTCAAATACCATTATGCATGTGATTTGGAATGGTACGACTCATCCTGCATGGCCTATTACTACCCATTTTGTTGAATATATTTGATAACTTATTTTAAAATAGTATCCTTAAAAAATAAAAAACATTTATTTTAATAAAACGTTTAAAAAACATAATATTAACATATTACTTTGAAATTAATTAGAGGTTTTCGGAATATATATATCGATTGTGTTCTTTGAAAATACCATTTTACACTAAAAATATCATTTAAATCAATTCATTTTATTTTTTTAAAACCAATGAAATATATGTTTTTTGAAAATATAGTCTAGTATATTTGAAAAATAATATCAAAATAAATATAGTTATTTTTTATAAAATACATCACAAGTTTTAGAAAAAAGTCATGACTAAACAAAGAACACTGAAATCTATATAGGAACTATGCATAAATTTGTGAAAAAGGTCCCTTGAGGATTGAGTTCACTCCCCATTACTATCTTTTTACCATGCTCATGTTCCATATTTTAATAAAACATTTTACAACATGAGATTTTTTCATTGGAGAATTTGATCAAAACCATAGTTTTCAAACATATATGATATTGTTTTCTTATAAAATATTTTTTGAAATGTAATTATATATATATAAAAATTCTTATAGTTGTATTGATATTTCATTAAATAATTATAATCAATAAAAAGGAATGTTAAGGAATATTTATATTGAGATTTGTTTATCAAACATATATGGATCTTTGATCTGAACAATATATTGTATAGATATGCAATAGTTTAAAAATAAATAACACCCATATTTAGAATTATAAACACTTAATACATAGATAGTAATTTTTAAATGAGGGTTTCTTATTGAAATAAAACATTTTACACATGAAATGATAATTTTCAAACCCTTAAAATAAAAACTTAAAAATTTATTAAAATTAAATAGTTTTTTATTTGAATGAATTAAATGAAAATATTTTATAATTGTTTCACGTGAAATGACAATATTATATTTAATACTAACTTGAAAAAATTAACTATTAAAATAATTAATTTATGAGAAGTCTTTCGAAAATATATTATTCCATAAGATCATAATTATGAAAGCGTATTACCCAAATATAATGAATTTGGAAAATAAAAAGTAGAACACAATTTTTAAAATAGTAATCCTACATATTTCTATTAATTAAGACATCCTAGACATCTATTTCTGAATAAATAACTTGATCCCCCTTCCTGAAGCCTCTCTCTCTCTCTCTCTCATTCTCTGTTGAGAACCAGGAAAATGAGAGAACATGAAATTTTTCAAACATGTTTTGATTAAGTGAGTGTTTTTTGGAATGAGTTATTTTATAGCCAAAATAACCATGAAAACCTTTTATCTTATAAAATTTTTATTTTTATTTTTATTTTTTATGTTATTGGTTATTGTTATTATTACTATTATTATTTGGAAGAACACCTACTTTTCCAATATCTATTACACTTCCCAAAAGACTTTTTCTTATTCTATTATTAGTGACCTACATTTTTTTATTAATTTTTTGTGGTTCATACAACACACCACTAATGACCCATAACTATAGAACTATAAGAAAACGAAAATCCCCCCAATTATTCATATGAATTTCAGTCCGTTGATGACTCCAGTATGATATTTTGATGTGATACCCATCATTCTAGTACTAAACCAATTCCAAACTCGACCTATCATATCACACGGGTTAAGCTATATGAATATGTGATAGCAAGATCGAACAACTTCTACAAATTTGGATATCCCCACACCAACCAACACAAACATTCATGTTGTTGTTAGCTACAATCACCATCTCTTGTGTTGGAAAAACACAATCATCCTCATAGACTACTAGTGTCATATGTGTCTCTTATAGTAAGTGCTGAAGGTGACTGCAAAAACATCAATGAGAGTAAGAGGATATTGACATTTGGAATGGGTTACCAAATGTAGGAGTAGAATGGTGTATAATTACCATTTAAAAATCTATGTAATTTTTTTTTCTTAAAATACAAAAATACATATACACACACACACATAGAAACATAATCTTACTATTATAACATACTATTTGTGGAAATATATGGTTTATTACTAACATTTATTCATTATTGACATATATTTTACTTTAATTACAATATTAAATATATTTAATTTCATATATACCATAATAAACATCACTTATCTGATTATCATTAAATATTTTCATTAGAGTTGTTTTCCTAATTATTTAAATTTTAAAATATTTATATATCTCTAATTATATTTTAAATTCATATATATATATATATATTCAAAATTATTCAAATTTCATAACCATAAACATTTAAAAATATCAATTTTCAACATTTATAATTTTCTTGATAGGTTATATTTATTTTTCTAATAAATATATTATAGATCATAATATATTTTAAGATTTGTAATTAATATATTTAACCTAAACTCATTATTCATGGAATTTATATTTCTCAAATTATCTTTTAAATTTATATATATTTTTTTAAATTAATAATTTTATATATCTCGATGCTTAAATTTAAAAAAAAATCAAAATTATTTATCAGCATATATTAAATAATTTTAAATTTATTAGGAATAAAAATATAACCCACAAGTTTATAAATAAAACATAATCAATGTATAAAATATGATATGAGAACATATTAAATAAGAGTTTATATTTAAAAATAACCTTTAAAATTATTTCTTGGTTAATATAAATATATAATAATTTATAAATACTAATCCAAAATAATGTACAGAGATATATGGTATATAGTATCATTTATCAGCGAATGATTTAAAAAATAATAATGGTTAATTTAATTAATATAGTACCCATTGGTTCATAACTGATTACATAGTATCTCAATAAATACTAATATTATCAGTGTAAAGGTTTACTAAAAAAATATAATTTCAAGTTTAATATTTTTATTCTTTCATAAATGACACAAATTAATAAATATATGTAAATATATATTGAAAAACTTTGTCGTTACAAGATGATGGCTTGATATCATGACAAATTTTGGATCTATTGAAGATGAGTAGATTTTGAGAAATCGATATACGAATATTTTAAATATATCAAAATAATAAGATCTAAAAATATAAGAAGAAAACAAGATTTTTATAAAATATAATGATTAATATGATATCCATGTTGGAGGATTAAATATTGAAATAGAAAAGATAAAAAAACGTAATCAAAATGTTTCTTTAAGTGGATACTTTTCTAGGTTATAATAATGATATCTAATCTAATGAATCATTAAAAATATACTCAAAGATTTATATTTCCAAAAAAATTTCCATGGGTAAGTGTATTGACTAAAAATAAGTTCAGAATTTGATTGCCAATAATGGGGAACTAGTTTCACTTGAATTCCTAAAGGCTTTATATTTTTTATTAATTTTTAATAATCCTCTTTTTTAAGGTTGAGGGGTACCCTTTGCATAGTCTATAGACCGAGAGGCACTAAGACCTAATATATTTCCATTTCAGGACTAAAGACCAAACACCCAACATCAATCCCACCCAGATGATGCTAATTTTGATCCAAAACAACTAACCTAACAAGATTCTCAGTAATAAAATCCTAATGTATGAATTCATGGGTCTGGTACCGATGGAAGAGTCTCACCCTCTCATTCATCCAAATCGGAGATCATTACTAGTTATTTGTCTGTAATTTGACCTCATCTAGGACTACACCTTTGGTATCTGACCCAAATAAATTAATGAAATAATCCATCTGTTACAAAGAATTTTCCACCACACTACATCTCGCTTGATAGCAACCAACCTCGACCATCTCCGAATGCCGAATCCCGTTGTTGATAGATGATCAAGCCTACACCACCTAGATGACACCTCTGTCTCTGCAATCAAAGCTCTTATATCAGTTTTTGTTGACTGAGATAGCTCCAAACCCTTCCATCAACCATTCACCCTACTACCCACAAAGAAGTGTCGAATGTTTCCAACTGAGAAACCCCCACACATGCCCTTTCTATTTTTTCCACTACTGGGAAGACTGCCTCCATTCCAAACACCCCACCAACCCATCATTCCAATCCCCAAATTTTGAGGCTTTTTTGGATTTGATCCCAGGTTGATGCAGTATTATGAGACTACATATTCCACTTGGCCAAACACCAATTATGTGTGATATATATTCACACAAGTAGGATTAGTTGATGAGATTCAAAGTCTAAAATAAGAAAAGGCGATCCTTAAGGATTATATTTGATGGATGAACACCAAGATTAAGAAATAAAGTCACACAACAATTGGGATTTCACATGAATTGGAGGACTAAATGTCTAAAGAGAATATAGTCAAGGATAAAATGTATTCTCAATATAAAGTAAGAACCAAGATAATCCATCAATTTGAATACAAAATTAACTTCATCAAAAATACATTACAATAACCAAAAGAAAAAAATAATCATATTCTAAAATATTATTTACATTTATTATTGGATTATCCCTTGGATGGGGATTTTGAGATGAAGATAAAGTATGAAAAATTAATGTATGAGAATGAAAAATTTGCAATGACACTATAGTAATATTCTAGATCATTGGGAATAATATAAATCATTAAAATATTAACACATAGAAAACTAGGTGAGTTACAAATAAAATAAAAAATATTGGATATAATTAAAAAACACTGATGATGTTCCCTACAGAATGTGATTATAAAATAATGAGTTTTTGGTGATGATATAGATACATGTTCATTTAATTTAGACTTTTTGGTTATATTTCTAAATTATTCTATGAGTAATTATAACATATGTCTTATAGGTATTTTAATGGATATTATTAAAATTTGAGTTACCAACCACATAAAATTAAGTTTGAATTCTATTAATAAAATTCTTACGATATCAATCATGGTTTTGATAAAGATTTCTTAATAAGTTTAGCTAGAATGAATTAATAAAATTAACATGACTAATTTCTTATTATATTATTTTGAGAAATATAAATCAGGGTATGTCTGGATAAGATCATATTATTAATTTTTATTTTAATATTAGATAAAAATATTTTATAGAAAAAGAATGTTTTTTGGAAATATATGAAGAGTATTTGGAAGGGTAAAATAATTTTAGATGTTGTTGATGATAATAAATATATTATTAATGAAGTATTACAAATTAAATTAAGTTTTAAGATTATAAGTATTTTTGTAAAAATAATAAAAGAAGAAATATAGTTTGGTGAATAAATATTTAAACAGTGATGAGTAGAGTGATCCTTGATGGACAGAGATCCAAATGAGGAAAATAATTTGATTTGAACCATGAACAATAGAAAAATACCATGAAAAATGAATAGAATATAATTCTAAAAAAATAAATTCATATTTCAAGATGGATTATAGATTATTGGACAAAGTAAATTTGAGGCTTCATAGTGACTCACCATCCACCTCAACATGATAAAATATAAGCGTCCCATGTATCAATGTGTTTAAAAACTATGGAAATTATTGAATTATAATAGGTATTGTGAGAGATATGATCCATGGGGATACTACATTGGAAAATAAAAAGAGTGTTAAGGAAGGATCCATAATTCCTATTATTGTTGAAGTAATGAATATGTAATCCTGGTGAATCTAGAATTGTATGTACCCAATTATAACAAGAGGCATTGGAGAAATCACAATTAGTATCATGAACTAATTATAGTATTGGTTTCAAGAGAACATATTAATCAATTTACTGTATAACTTGAATATAGAATATTTTACATTGATAGAGAATTATCAACAACAAGGATATAAATATTTAATTTGATATGATCTCATATGTGATATCATCCAATTTTTCTCAGGATAAAAAATGATACTCTAGATGGAAAAACCTTAATATAAATATCAATACTCTATTGTGTAATGTATATGAGATATTTAGGGGTATTTTTTGATATAACCATTTACATTTTTTAAAAAACATACAAGGGAGATTCACTCAATAGATAAAAGAAGAATTTTCTTTTACTAAATTGGTTTCTAGATCTATTCCTTGTAAAGAAAATCAGTTATAACGCATAGACATTATGTTTCATAGTTATTCAGTAAGGTTTTTATTATAGTTTTATGAAGATGACCAAGGTATTTCTTTATTAAAAATTAAATTTTGTGGATTCTTGAAACGTATTGAAGTAAGTGACTAAAATTAAAAAAAAATTAATTAAAATAAATTCTTATTTCCAACACTGAGTTCCAACTCAGTAGGATTTTATTTTTTAATTATTTTTTCTAAAGTAATAAGTTGATTCACAAAAAATATTTTATAATTAAACTCTTTTTTATAAAAAAAAATTCTTGAATATCTAATCTAGAATTTTTATTAATAGCTGAATATTATGCTAGATATTGTTGGAGACCAGAAGTGTATTAAATATGGTGGAGCCTAGTCTCTATAAATATAGTATAAATTATATATTGAAAATGGGGATAAGTTAAATTATTTATTCCCTTATTTATTTAGATATATAATATAATTTTTCCATGAAAACATTGGTATGTCGAACTGTTGGTAGAAACATGTATAAAAGTAATGATGATTATTAAGTGAATCTCTAAAAAACTTTACAAGAATTATAAAAGGATTCGATCTAGTATTATTTGACACTAATAATATATGGTAAGTATCATATCAAACCTGAATAGTAGTTCTCATTTCATTTAAGTTATATATATTTTTAAATAAATCACATTCTTTACTTATGGTGGAGGTTCTTCTATGTATCTAATATCTAAGGGAGTTAAATGGAAACATCATAAATATATGAAATTAATAAGATGCCCCAATGGAGTTTAAATGGTATCAAAGATAGAAATATCATTTTTTTAAATTCCTAACGAGTGTTTTGAAAAAAAAATACTATGAGGGATATTATTATAATCCAATTTAGAATTAATGTTGGTGTGGGATTAGTTTTCACCCATAGTTAATGAATTCTATAGTTAGAGTTTTTAAAAATTTAATTGATGACCAATAAAGATGAAGTTAATGATAGTGTATTTATTTTTAAATTATTCAGGTATTGATAGATTTTCCATGTTTATATATGTCTGTAATATGTCATGTAAGTTATATATATATGAAATACAAATTTTTTTAATTTCATGAATCACATAAAAAAGTCTCATATGAGATTACATGCTTATGCATTAAAGGATAGTTTCACTATAAAGATTAAAGCTTCTACATAATGGAGCTATGAGAGATTAGTTTAAAACCACATCGTATTAAGATTGAGGATATTTAGAAATAAATCAAATATAAGGGAAAATTAGCTAATTATAGATAAAATTATAAAGAGTTAAGTTACAACATAATCAAAATATTTTATATCAACTTTTTAAGGAGATTAGTGTCATGAATTGTGATTCATGTTGTTATTGTGATCTCATAAAAAATAGGTGTATCCATTTCTGGTGCTAGAAAGGAAATTGAATTTTAAAATATATGGATTTCATGTGAAGATATTGGAGTTGATATCTAGTTATATTCCTAGAATGATGGGTATGATCTATCGAAAGTGTCTCATGAAGTAGATGGAAAATTAAATTTTATTTACTATTATTTCTGTATACCATGAATGTAGGAGTTTGAACATGGAAACATAAATGTTAGGGAATTTTACACTATAAAAGAAGAACTCACACTATATTAATATCTAGATTGGAAGCATATTTGTAAATACCCAATATTTTATGAAATATATTTTTTCAAATAAATTTATTTTATTCGATTTCTTCTATTACACACAACAACGAGTTTAAACGAACAACATTATACGATTGATATATTTTTGGTTAATACCATACTTATAACCTATCCAGTATTTTATAGGCTATGAATAATACTAACTAACTTATTAAAATTGTATTTTTTATAAATTTATAAAATAAATTAATTGGTTATAACTTTCTTATAAATAACAATAAAACCCATTAGAATGTAAATGAAATGTTTTATTGAATATCGTCTACGTGAAAAGTTTTTTATCATAATAAATTAAATTAATCACTATTGGTTAATCGTTTTAATGAAAGTTATATATTATTTTCTCAATATTTTTTTTATTTTTTATCTAATATTTCTTCGCTGCATTAGATAAGAATAAATCTAGTTTTATGCTTAGAAACTATATACTTTCTAAAAAGTGACTTGGTTTCTTTTGAACAGTTATTTTAAAATTATTTCTTTTCCAAATATATAATATTTTTATAAACATTAACTCCATGTTTTAAAGCAATATTCTGAAATTTCCTTATATTAAATTTTTGACAATTTCCTGAAATGATTAACATTTCGATGAATAGTGAAAAACACTGTTTTTTTAATTAAAACTATATTTTCTTTTAAATAATTTAAAAAGATAGATTTTTTTTCAATATGGTTTTAAAATTAACATAAAATACATTATGTTATCATTAATCCATTTTATTTCACCCAATGTTTTGTTCAATTTCTATATGAGAACATTTTATAGTTATAAAAACATTTTCTTTGGAAAACTGTTTTTTCATAGCTTATGTAGGTATAGTTTTAAATTAAATTATACATATATGAATTGAATTTGGTAAAATGGATTATATATTTTTAATCATAATATATAATATTATATAATAAATCAAAAATTAATTTTTTGTCAAAATGAATAGAAAAATAGTAATAATTAATCACCTCAGTTAAGGTTAAAACATGTTTTCTATGGGTGTTAACTAAAAAGGTAAGGTTATGTTTGAACATTAAAATTTATTAATACTATTTCATTTCCATATTTAGACCATATAGTATAAAAAATTATTATCTATGTAAATTTTGAAGCATTTTTCATGGGAATGAATTTATAAATTTTTATTCTTTTATGAAATTTTTGAGTGGTTTCCCTCCCCAACTTATAAAAGTTCATCTCCTATATTATCCTCTCCTCAAATTAAGATCCTTTTGGCTCAGAAAATCCCTACCTGAACCCCTTAAATACTCCCATTAAAATTTCAAAGAGTAATTTTTTTACTCGAAAACCCCCATAAGAAGGATTTTTGGGCTAACCTAAAAACAATTTCTAAAGAAGAGGTATTGTCCATAATCGAGAAATTTTATTTTATTTCATCTTGAACATTCATAAAATCTTCTAAAACCATTATGATATAATAAAACAAGTATATCCAATATAGTTATATGTTATTATTTTAAATAAATAACATATATCTATCTCTTCTTCTATAAAATCAGATATGAAACTATAGATATTTTGTGAGGCGGAATACCACCCCACAAACCAATGTAAATAATTTTTATTTAACAACACTAAAATATTGATATAATTATTGATATAAAATATATATGATATTTATTAAATAATTAAACATCTAAAATTATAAAAACACATCTACCTTTTTTTACATTCCTATCCATTGAGAAACAACATTCATGCGTACGTATGACCTATCGTTTCCATGAATGGTTTAATTCATTTTTATATCAATACTTTTATGGATGACAATGAATATTTATGTAATGAATTTATTTTATATTTTATATTATGATTAACATTATTTATTTAAATAACTATAAAAAAATTAAATATCCAAAATAACAGAACCAAAACATACCAGAAAAAGGAAACAGTTAACCCCTCAGGAAATGATTTTAATAGAGAATTTTTAATAAATGGGTGGTTAAATATTATAAGTAAATAATATTTTGTATGATATATATGAAAAAGTCTTGGTAATATTTTTATAATAATAATATATTTATTATATATTAGGTTCTAATGCATATGATGGAATAAAAACATGAGGTAAGAGATTTTCGTCTCACTTTTATTTCCATGAGATAAAATCCATATTAACCACTTATTTGTTTTGAGTGGAGTATATAATGAACATGAATTTATTTTATGATAATTATTATTTAATTTATGGGAATTTATAAATCCATATAATCTTCTTTCTTTCATGGGTATTACAATCTAAAAGTTACCAAAATACTAAGGGTTTATGTTACAATCTTAGTTTTTATTGGGACTGTTTAGGATTATGTTTTTGATAATGAAAAATTGTGATATATCTCTCAAGAAACTCATTAATTTTAATCCCTTATATTTATTCCATGAAAATACATTTTTCCCTTCCATTTTACTCTTTCAAATAAATAAATATATCCAAATGTTCTTTTTAAGTAAAATCAACATTATTTCTATCTTTGAGTGGAAATTTGTTCCCTCTAATGTCCATGTTTTCTAAAAATGTTGTCAAGAATATTTTTACTACTCTCTAATTAATGAATTAATTCATTTTTACCAATTTTTTCTTTTAGTTTTTTAAATTAATCTCCTTTTTTTAAATGAGGTACCTTTTTACCTTTTTACAATAATGTGACTGGAATGTTTTCTTTCAACTTGTATGGAATGAATATAATTTACCAATGTCCTGATCAATAAATTATTTTAACATTAATTTATAATTATCCATGGTTATCTTCAATGAAAATAAATTTTCAAAATATTTTCAAAATTTTATTTTTAAAAATGTTATTTTCAACATGGAAAGGATATTATCCTCAATAAATTTTTTATAATCTTTTATGAAATGTGTTTTCATCAATGACAACAACCTTCAGTGTTTCTTATGTTTTTTTGGGGATACTATCCATTGATACCATCTTAGTTCTTTCACTTGAAGGTTTATGATTATTATGATGAGATGTTTATGAAATCCATTTATTTTCCATGGGTTATGCCATGATGGAATAATAATTTTTTTATAAAACCTTATTTTTTCATGGGTTATGATATGATGATGTAGTTAATGTTTAATGATTTTATAGAACAAATATGTATAGTTTTCATTATGTTATTGGTAGGTATATAATTACATATCCCTCCAAATCATTGGTTAATTCATTATGCCTCATGAGACAGTTATTGGAAACAAGTCGATCTGCATGATCCGCTATGGGAAACATGTTGATATGGTTGATCCCATATGGAAAAAAAGTCGACATGCTAAATAATTTATAGAAAAAAAGTTAACATGTTTAATAGAATATGGTAAATTGGTGATGATTCTTGTTATGATATTATTTTATGGTCCCAGTAATTTATATTTTCATATGAAATGGTTTCTATTCTTATGCTAGTTTTGAAGGACCCCGAAACACCCTGAGAGGGGTTGGGTGAATCATGGTGTCAAATTTTTCTTCAAAACTGATATATATTGTTCCCAAGTTGGAGGAAACTTATTAAAACTATATTATTTGAATTATTAGTAAACAAAAAATAACACTCAAGGATTCATCACACAAATTTTAATTGGTTCACCACTAAGGGCTAATTCGAGGAGCATACACTAAAGGTTTGTTGTTCATACCTAAATCTACTAAACTTCACTAGTTGTTGAGAGAAAATGTTTAGACACAGTCACTCAATACCAATAAAACTACCTTTAAAATATTTTATAGTTTTCTCATAGAATACCTCATAACACTTCTGTCGACTCCCCATAGCTCACTTCCTCAAGGGGAATCCAAACACAGTTTGTAGACTTATAGGTCTATTTATCTTCATCAAAGCACTCATCCTCAAATATAGATAGATTATCTATTTAAATCCCACTTCTAGACATAGATTTAATCCAATTTTTCATGCATTGATAGTTCATGAACTATCCATCTGTGATCTATCCTGCTTCCTCCACAAATTTCATTGTCCTGTGTGGCATGTCTGATTTTTTCACCACCTCTGCATACCACCTCTACAAACCACGTCTGCATAATACCACTACTTACCACATTCACGTACCAATTTTTCTACTTGAACCAACACCTCCTCCATGAACCGTCTTCCTTTTTGGGCTATAGTTCCCTAAAAAAACCCCTTCTGTGGACTTTCTCTTTTTGTTGAATCCTCCTCTAAAACCTCTTCTCATTTACAGGGTTGTCTTCCCGCGAACCAATTTGGACTTCACTGATTTCCTCCATGGATTCTAATTGAATTGTTTCATTATAATTAAGGTATTAGTGAACCTTATATAGGAAAATATATTAGAAAATCCCTCAAAACCAAATCTACCAAATCCTTGATAAGGTACATCCACCACATACCATAGTCCTTCCATGAACCATTCTCTTGTCTGTGGGCCACATAGTGCCTTTCCTTTGTAGATCCTCAAATAAATTCTTCCATTCCAAGAATTTCAATACAACCAATGAAATATTTTCCTCCCATGAACTATGAATTTACCATGAATCATTTTCATCTCGCGAACCATTTCTCATGCACAGTTAGTGTACCATGATTTATGGTATGCATAACACTACTATGCAGAATCCTTCCCTTTTTCGATTTTCATCACAGTTCTACGCATCTATCTTAGTGGTCTGCAAACTATGTTTCACAGTCCAGGTTTCATTATATCCTATACTAAAATCATCCCTCTTCCAAAAACAAACTCTTTATTTCGAGGCCCAAAAATTTGGAAAACACTGGAAAATGATTCCACATTTAATAATATTGTAATTTTGAAATGTTAGATCACTTTACATGAAAAATCCTTGATATTACATGTGAGTATTTTCAACAAAAACTAACCATACTCTATTTCTAGAAAATAAAATCCTTGATTCCAATAGGTTCCACCCATATATATCATGATCCTATGGTTCATGGTTGATTTATGATGATTTCACACTCTTATCATTCATTCCATTCAAAATTATAATTTTTTATGACACGACTCATATTTATAGTCCATGATAGATTAGGTATTAAATTATTAAGTAATATTCATTATCTCATACTCTTATGATTATATTATTCTTTCATATGATCATCTATTTATATCTTCCAAGTTAAACCTTACTAGGCATCTAAGCTCACCCTTTTTTATGTTTCCTTTCCCAAGGTTACGATGAAAGGTTCTAATTATGATATGTATACATGAATGATAAAAGGGAAGATATTTATGGGAGGTGTTGAATATATTTTATGAAATAAGAAGATTTTTTATCTATTATCCAAGGACACTAAACCTTTATGGTCCTCAGGAAAGTATTTATGAAATTTACTAAATATCCATCCAAAAAGATGTAATATTTATGTATGAAAAGCCTCAGTCACTATAGTTGGTATCATAGAAATGTTTAGTTATGATTTGGAAACTATTATGAGAAAACAATAGTGAGAACACTAGTTATAAGTCAATGTATTAGAAAATTTCTAGGAATTTTAGTGAAGGATAGAGTGAGTGGTTTTCAAAAAAAAAAGAATCCTTTTTTGGATACTAAAAGTAGAGGTGTATCTAGAATAAATGTATTGAGGTGTAATAAATCTAAAATGGTTTAATTATCCTTTTACTTGATATCTACCTAGTGCACAAAAAAAAGCCTTTATTTACACATGTTATGAGACTTTTTTAGGATATATTTTGTAAATTCACAGTCTTTACAAACCATCAAAAAGGATTTTAATAGATGATGACTACAAATGACCTAGGTTAAACCTAAGTTTTTATAGATTTAAAACAATGTTTCTTTATTTAGACATTCTATATATTGTTTTAGGATTATATTATTTATCACATTAATTAATGATGTTTGATGTAAATTTTAACCATTTTGTTTTTAGTATGAAATTGAACATAGAATGATGAGGTTGAGGGGGTAATAGGTATGCTAAGATACCAAAGTTATATATTTGAGTTTAGTTATATTAATTACTATATATCATGAAAATTATCATTGAATGTTATCTTATATCCTCAATGATTAAATGTAAAATAAATAGTGAATGCTTCTAATTGTATTATGAATGAATTTCAAGTTTACATTTCTTCACTTGTTAGATTTTATGGGAATATTCTAATTGAAAATATTGTTTTTCTACCTGTATTTAAATTTTATGTAATATTAGGAATGGATTTTATTTATACATGTAAATACAAACTCAATTTATCTGGAAGGAATGACACATTTTATATTAAAAAAACCAATGTTTTTCGAATAATGTACCAATAAATATAAACATTAAATAGAAATTGTATCCATTGTATGGTATTGATTCCTATTAAAAAGGGGTTTTAAATATCAAATAGTTAAGGGGAAACTAAAAATACAAGTTATTTCTATTGTAAAAGAGTTTTTTATGTATTTCCAAAAGAGTTACTGAGTCTTCTACCAAATCATGAAGTGTAGTTTTCAATATAACTCATACCGGGTACTACACTTGTTTAGAAGACTCTATATATAATGGCCCAATTGAGTTTCATGAATTAAATAAGAAACTCTAATAGAATCCTGATAAAGGGTTTTATTTGGCCAAGTGTTACAAATTATGGTGAACCAATTATTTTTGTTAAAAATAAATATTGATTGATGTGAATCTGCATTGATTATTCAGAACTAAACAAGACCACAATTAATATCATGTATCTCAAACCTTGTATTGATTACTTTATTGATTAACTAAATATATATTAATAATTTTATATATTTAACTTCATTGTGTATATCATCAATTGAGGTTCAAGGAGGATATTTCAAAGATAAAAATTCATACAAGGTATGAAAACTATGAATATATAGTGATTCTATTTGGTCTTTCTAATTCCCCAACTATCATCATGGATTTAATGAATAGTGTATTTAGATATTAACTTGTTTAGTTTATAGAAATATTTATAAATTATATTATAACCTATTTAAAGAGAAAGTTGGAGAACGAATATCTCTTGATAATTAAAAAGATAACCCCAAGGATGTATAATTTTTATGAAAAAATTACCAAGTGCAAATATTTTTAAAAAAAGGTTTAATTTTTCGGTCATATAATCTCAAGAGATGATATATTTTTTGGTACATCAATGGAAAAAGTTATTTATTATTGGTACATACCAACCATTATAAAATAGATCTAATGTTTTCTTGGTTTTGCTGTATATTATCGATAGTTGGTGGAAAATTTCTAATGAATGTCTAATCTACACAACAAGTTAACTTGGAATGGAACCAAGTTCCTTTAGAAAAATGAATGTGATGATAATTTCAAGGAACCTGAGAGAAGTTTATAGAGATTACCTATAATTACATTACACTATATTTAATAATGATTTTTAATCTATAGAGATGCATTAAGAAATGAAGTGGTATTTTTCTCCTGAATAATGATCCAGTTATAGCTTATGCCACATGAAAATAGAATTTTCATGAAAAAAAATATATGGTTCATGATTTTTAGATAGCTATGGTAATTTTTGAATTAAATATATAGATGTATTATCGTTGTAGATAATGGTGTGATATATATACTTATTATAAAATTTTAATGTATATATTCACATTGAAGGGGTAAAATATGTGTAGAGAAGATGGTTGGAACAAATTAAAGATTATGAATGATCAATACACTACCACCCTGTGAAAGTAAACTAGGTGGATGATTCATTGAGTCGAAAGGTTAATAGTTGATTATCTATGATGAGGATCAGAAAATATTCTAAATTTACTAAATTTAAAAGGATATACCTGAATATATTAAAGGAAAGGTAGATATACTATCATCCTCCAATGTTTGTTCAACCATCAATCCAAGTGATGATTAAAGAGGTGAAAAAGGAAGACATAGAAAAAAAGAATACGGTGAGAAATATTCTTGAGTTTAGAGATGATTATAATAAAATAATAATTTTTAGGAACCATGTGTGTGTTAGGTACCTAAAATATTTAAGGAAAGATATATTGGATAAGTCTCATATTTTTCCATTCTCTATTCATCCTGTATTTATGAATATGTATAGAGATATGAAAGAATATTTATAGTGGGATAACATAAAGAGATATATTATTAAGTATGTATCTTAGTACATGGTATCACAACCTTTTCAGATTGAGATAAACATATCTAATGCAATGTTACAACCATTACTAATAATAGAACAGAAATGATAAAACATCACTATGGATTTTCTCATCAGACTCCCTTAAAAATATAAAGGATATAATTCTATTTTGGTTTTAGTTGATATCCTTATAAATTTAAAACACTTAATTTATATTAGAGATTATTTATACTTAGATCATCTTTATAGGATATATATTATATAGGTTATAAGGTTTAATTTATTACCACATACTATTTTATCTATTTGGGATCAGAGGTTTACCTTGATGTTCTGGTGAAGTCTTCAGCTGGCTCTAGATATATTGTTATGTTTTAGCACTGTGTGATTTCTTCCGAAATATGTTCATACTGATAAAACCATTAAAAAACTATAGGATATTTTATTATCTTATTCTATGGATTTTAAATGTGTTTGGTATCAACACCTTCCTATATTTTTTTTTCTTACAATAATAATTTTAATTTGAGTAATTAGATGACTCCTTTTGACGCTCTATATGTAAAGATTTTTAGAAATTAAATGTTCTTGAATGATGTTATAGAATTAAAGATATTGATAAATAACATAATTGAAGAAATTATAGAGATATTTATAACCATTTAGCATCACATCAAGGATGCTCAGAGTCAATAGAAAATTTATGTTGGAAATCATGAGTGTGATCTGAAATTTAATGTCTGTGAGAAAGTTTTTATATAAATTTCCAAAGCGATGAAGGTTGTGAGATTTAGAAATAAATTAAATCTTATACTTTGGTAAATTTTTCATTTCTATATTCATTATCTATTAGGGACAATTTTTTATCACTTGGTTCTCCCACCAAACCACTCTCAAGTTTGTGATGTGTTCCATATATCTCTCTTGTGGAAGTACATACTTCATCTTTCACATGAAATGAACTCTGAGATCATAACACTAGAGAAATATCATTATTATGAGGAAATATACGTGGATATTTTTTATAAAATATGTAATGTTCTATAAATAGGACCAATTATATGGTCAATATTTTTTGGTGAACCCACCAATTTGAGGAAGATACATGGGAACCTAAGGATATGATAAGGCATATGTATCATCAGATTTTTGTATTAGATTAATAAAATATTTAGAGAGAAATTAATTTAAAATGGGTTATAATGTAACCCCTAGAGATTTTATGAAATATTTTTTCAAATAAATTTAATTTCATCGATAGCACGCATTATACGCAACACATAGTTTAAACGAAAAACATAATATTTTCATAATATAATTATTTAATATAAAAGTTACAAAATAACCATTAAACTGGTTGGCATGAGTAATAATAAATAAATTATAAAATTTATTTTTTTTAGAAATGTGTAAAATAAAATCAATGGTTAGAAATATAATAAGTAATCAAAATAAAATCTTTTTAAAGAAAAATGAATGTTTTTTTTGAAAAATAGTTTTTATACACGCAATGCATTTTAATCTTAAAAAATTAATTAATCACTAATAGATAATTATTTTAATGAAATTTATATATTATATATTAAATAATTTTTTTATCTCTCATATTATTTTTATTCTAGTAATGGGATAAGAATAAATCAATTTTTATACATAAAAAATACATTCTTTCTAAAAAGCGATTTCATCAAATTTTGCGCACTTATTTTAAAAATATTTTTTCCCACTTTTATAAAATTATTTGAAAAAATAAATCTATTTAAGAAATAAATAGGAAAAAATTACCTTAGAGTTAAATTTGTATAATTTTTTGAAAAGAGTAATTGTTCGATGAATAATTAAAAATACTGATTTTTATTAAAAAGTGTAATTTATTTAAAAGAATTTTAAAAGTTAATTTTTTTAATATGGATTTAAAATTAAAAATTGTTTAATTATATTATTATTAATATATTTTAGTACATTAGAAGAAAACATTTGTTCATTTTTTTGAGGTAAATTGTTCTATACTAATAAAAAAACTTTCTTTGGAAAAATATTTTTTCATCTCGTATGTGGGTTTAATTTTAAATTAATGTATTAAACTTATATGAATTGAATTTGTTAAAAAGAAATTCAATATATGAAATGAAAATTATTAATATTATATAATAATATAGAGATAATTTTTTATCATAATGAATGGTAAAGACAAAAAAAATTAATTACCCTGGTTTAGGTCAAAATGGGTTCACTATGGTGGGTGGGTGGGTGGAGGGTTAATCCATAGGATATTGATAATTTTTGGAATTAAACTTTTTTAAATCATTTTTTTCCATATTTATACCTTATATTGTCTTTACATATGATATATTTTAATTTTGAATCAATTTTCTTGGGAATGAATTTATTATTTTGTATTCATTTAGGAAATTTCTAAGTGGGTTCCCTCCAAACATATAAAAGGACATATACTTTTATCTCTTATCCAAACTAAAATATCATTTTTTATCTCCTAATAACTACCCAAAATACATTATTACATACCTTCCCATGTCCTTGAGTCCTTTTCTTAATTATAAATCCCTCATATGAAGGCTTTTAGTGATAACCTAAAGAGGTTGTCTGAAGAATAGGTATCATTATTAACCGAGTGTTAGTATTTTATTTCTTATTCCACCTCCTTAAAATTATATTCAAACATTTTGATATAATAAAATAATTATCTAAAATATAATTATATTTTATTATTTTAATTAAATAATATATATTCATCTCAAATTTATTCAAATTGTAAACAAAATCATCAATCGTGTGTACGACATACTACCACATTGAGAACTGTTGTAATTCGTTTTACATCACCGCCTATCATGTATAGATATAATGAATGATTTAAAGTATATATATTATATTTATTACATAATTATACATCTGAAATTATAATATCACATATAAATTCTTTATTTCCAATCCATTGAAAAATGATAACGTCGCTCATGCGTACTTGTGGACTACCGCCTCCACAAAGTGATGTGACATAATTTTAATTTTATATTGCCATGTATAATAATAAGGATAATTTTAATTAATATATATATGATATATATGATATATAAATTATTCTAAAAAGTTAAATTATTATTTAAATTTCTTTCATTCCAACTGTCGAAAAATGGAAACAATATTCCGACATAAGTACGACCTACCATCTCCCTGAATGGTGCAATTCATTTATCAATATATAATTTTATAGTTGCCTCTAAATATGTATATAATAATATTATATGATATGATATATATATATATATATATGTACATCATGATTAAAATTTTTGTTTTGATGGAACTATAATCAATTTAAATCACCAAAACTACCGAATCAAAACATAAATGAAAAATGAAGATGTTATCACCCAAAAAAGTCAACAATGCATATTAATTTATTTCAAATAAAATATAAGAAATAAATTCATGGGGGAAATAATGTGATGAAATCCTAGAGAATATCCTCTAACAATATCCAGTAATCTTATAAGGAGAGATACAAATCTAGAAAAAATACTTGTACCACCAGTATTAACCCTCGAAGCCAAGAAATCTACCACTTGATTCCATTCTCTCCAGGTATGGTGTAAGGTAGTGTGATATTTTATAAGGGCTTTACACATGAGTATATGATAAATAATAAACCAAGGGACAAAAATATGTTCCTTAAGTGAGTTAAGGATGACCATCAAGTCTTTCTCAATAGAGGCCAGATAAATATTATTCCCAACACACAATTCCAGCCCATTGTGCAGGACATAAGCCTCCACTATAAGAGAATCACCTTTCCTATATGCTACATTGAAGTTGAAGATAAAAAAACACATTATTCAATAAAAATTCAATTTATTTATATAACACTAGAGTTATATGACCCATAAACATTAAGCTTTTAATATATGGGGGGGGGAGTATACCCCTTTGAAGACTATTGATTCCATGGGGAAGATGGACCATAGGAATTCAAAAGTTTCCATAAGAATAGATCCATATCCCATCTATTAAGGAAGGGTGTCAGATCATCCAATATAAATTTATATCTAAGAACTAGGAGATGGTTAAAACAACTGAATCCTTCATGAATGGATTTTTTTCTCACTTCCTAGATATACCAACAACCAACTACCAGAAGATTTACTCTTGATTTTTTTCTGTGCTATTTCTCAAAACCCTATTAAACCAGAGATGATGAAAATATATTTTATTTTATTCATGAGATTTATCCCCTATGAATTCACCGAATGTTCTCCACATAAACACTACCCAATCACATTAAAAGAAAAGAATTAATGTGGTTTCTTATTTCAGGTTCATGCAGCGTAGGAACCTTGAGGCTATCTTTACTCCCTTTCATTTTATATACCCATTAGTAGGAAATCCATGATTCTTTATCCATCATATAAGGAAGATATATTTCAGTGGAATATATTTTCACCAAATTATTCATACCCATGCATCATGCACATAATTTCCATGTAGAACCTGCTGATAAGAATTTGTAAAGAATTTACAAGATAAAATTCCCATGAACATATAGGAGTCCCTCCCATCATTAATATGGATACTTTAGAAAAGATAAAATTGGTGTTAGTTGAACACTGCATCAATAAATAAAGGTTCATTTCTAGGGATCCTAAAAGAAATTATGGGTGTCAAACACCCTATAAATCCAAGCACCATAACTTCCAAGTTGTGATCCGAGAAGGAAATATACCTACATCTAATAATCTAGGTTGAATTATCCAGAAAAACAGAATTTTCACATGTATATGACTCCAATATAAATATTCATTCCCCTTTAGGTGTCTCAGATCCTACCCATATTTTTTGATAATGAATCTGCTCCAAAGAGTCTGTACCTAAAAATCTTTCCACTTCATCTTGGATTGTAGGATATTTATATTTCCTGAAACATCCCTCATATTGATCCCAACTTCTCCCCATGGTTTAACAAATATTTACCATGAATCCCAATGAAACATTTCATCAAAGTGGACATCCCATATGAATGAGACCATGTGTTTATAAATATCTATGATGACATTTTTCAACACCATACCAGACAAGAGGACATGAATTAAGATGGATTTGAGACCACTTATCACTAAAATAATCCTTTCACCAATAGATTGAATAATATTTTTTCTAGTTATTAATTATGTTATTAATATTTAATACTGACCAATAAAAATGGTTAACATGAATCCTACTAGGTGAGATGAAGCCCCCTAGATATTCCATAGGAAATAATCTCTTATTTTACCCCAAATAATCTTCAATCACCTTATTAAGTCCTATATAAAAATGAGACAGGATGTATAAAAACACTTATCATGACTAAAAATTTGAGAAATCAACCTACAGTACTTTTCCATTACCTTTGTGAAGACTCTAAGAGATCTCCTACTTCTATTGAGGAAGAAAACATATCATTAGTGAATATAATATGATATAATCCATTAAAACCACCCCTACTCCTATAAGAAAGGATGTCCTTATTATAAAGAGAGTGAGAAAGATATTTGCTGATAACATCTTGCACCAAGATGAATAGTATAGGTGTTAGCAAGTCTCTTTTTCTCACCCCTAATTGATTTCATGAACCCGTACTTCCTAACCATAAAAGAAATGTAGATCCATGTGGAATTGTATCATCTAAAAAGTTTTCAATAACCCGTGAAGAGTAACACATTAAACCCATTACCTTGTTGATGAAGTTCCATTCAAACCTATATTAGTATTTTTCCTTGTCAACCTTGATAAAAATATTTGAACATGAAACCTTTATGTTGATATCAATAATAATTTATTGAGAAATTCTGATAGAACCATGCATAGAACACCCGTTGATAAATCTGTGTTACTCATCAGAGATCCAGTTGTGGAGTATAGAGGATAATATTCTGTTGAAGATGCTCACCAACAATTTTTAAGGAAAATTACACTTACTAATTGGTATAAATGACTCAGGGAAGAAGGATCCTTCACTTTTAGGATGAGGATTATTGTAGTGGAACATTACACTCTAGGGATCCCACCTCTATGGAAGAAGTATGAGATAGCCTCAATGGTTTCCTTATAAAGTAGATTCCATAAGGATATATAGAAGGACCCCAAGAAGACATCTTGACTAGGGAAGATTTCTATATTGATAGGTTTAGTAGCCTCCCAAATCTCATTTTCTTGGGGAATAACTTTGAGAATTGAGTTTTTGTGATTGGTTATGACTTAATGGATGACATAAAGGAGAGATAAAAGACTTCTAAGGTAACTACTTTTCAAATAATGGTTAGCTTAAACTAGTAAGTATTTAAAAAATGACTTTGTCATACCTCACTCAATTAATAGACCATTGGTGTAATATCCATCCTCCAAACTTATAATCATTATGATAGTGCACCTTTTTTCTTTGATAAAATCATGAAAAACGTCGTATTATGATCTCCCTCCTTGATCCACAGTATCCTATAATGTAAATAATCTACCCTGTCATGGTCTATAAGAATCTACAATATCTTGTTCTTCTTATATTCAAGAATCTCAAAGATTTCATCCTCCCAACCACCCTCAACCAAGAATCAAGTTTCTCAATTTCCATTTTTAGTGAATCAAGGCCAATACAATGATATGAATTACTATTATTCCAAGACTATAGATTTCCCTTTAGATTCCTAATCTTATTGTGCAGTATGAACCATGAATGAACATGATTTTTTATGACCCAGGGATCCTATAACATTAGAAGAAAGCTTGTTTAAAATGTCAACCAGTTATATAATAAGAAGTGTAGTCCCCTTGAATTATGTGACCCCAAGCTGATATAAAGTAGGGATTGAACTAATAGTTCCTAGAAAAGGTGGGTCATAATAGAGTTTGGGTAATAATATATGGCCTGAAGATTAGTGAAGCATCTATCTAGCCTGATCCATGATCAGAAACTCCCATTTCGATCTAAGATTATTTTCGGATCCATTGCTCTATTTATATGCAATCTCATTTTCCCAATTTTTAGGGTGTTTGACTGTTACATCAATTTTTTCCATCCTAATATAAATAGGAGGTTAATATCAAGCAAGTAGTATTCTATGGCCTTGAGGTAGGTGGTATCATCATTTTCCCCATGAGTTTTGATGCTTCGTAGCTATGTCGCCATGCCACACGTTGAATTTTTTTGAGCATCCCCTTTTTCTTGAGTTCCTAATATCAAATTGATCATCATTCCATGATACATTTCCTTTTGATCCCTATGTATTAGTATAAAGGATGGTTACTGTAACGACCCGAAATTTTTAAATAAATTTTGTTTCCTAATTTTATGTGTTATTGTTATACTCAACAAAAATGTTTCATTTGGTAACATGAGTATAATTAAAATGAGACTGTTGGGTTTTGACTCTTATTTGACCATTGGTCAATATGACCGCTGGAAACTAAACATTTTGACTATTGTCTCTAAATACAAGCAATCTTGGTTAATTAATATAGAAAGAAGATTCGATGGCCTCACCTAGTAGTCTTGGACCGATCGAAGCCCATCTAACAGAACTTGGGAAGGAGGTAGCACCACTGGGCTTTGCTCTGGACCAAACCCAAGCTGAACTTCATCGTATAAAGCTAGAACGGGATCGCCTTCACGAGAAGTTCAAACTGATAGAAATTACTACTCGTGCGATGTTGGCCGAGCCTCCCTCGGATTCTCTCACCTTAGCACACCTTACACTTAGGTCCTATGCTGGTGTGATAAGGGGCTATGTAAGGAGACCGTAACTGTGTTGTGTAATCCTTTGTTTTAAATAAAATTTCGATTTCTTTTATGAATTTTCAAATGACCGGATAAATATAGTATGCAAATTTTTAATGAATTTTAGAAAAAAGATATTTTAAATATGTTTATGTAAACCCTAAATAATTAAAAATGTGTAATGATTTTCAAAAAATGGTCTTCTGCAATTATGTTCAGTACTAAATTTAGAGTCTAATAAGATCAACTTGATTTTTGATGAATAGTAAATTATGAATAGTGATTTTATGATTAGGATTAAAAATGTGTCCAAATGGATTAGTAATCTCACTTAAAGAAAGTATTAAAATAAGCTAGGCACTTTGATTAAGTAATGCGATTCAATAAAATGGTTAAATAACGGTTTCATAAATTATTATTCAAGTATTAGTTTTTTTGGATGAATAGTGTTTTTTAATTAAAAATTTAATTAAAAATAATTAGAAAATTATTTTTATAAAAATGACTTTATTTTTGAACTCAGAGCATCGATATTATGTAATGGTAATTTTTGGGGATTTTTCTGAAAAAAATGAATTTTCGGTGAACAGTGTATTTATTTAAAAATAAAATTAAAAATATTTAGAAAATTATTTTTATAAAATGGAGTTCATTTTTGAAATCGGAGCATTGATATTTAGTTAAGGTGAAAGTTTGGGATTTTTCTGAGAAAGATGAATTTTTCAGTGAATAGTAAAAATGCAGTTTTAGGGTTTCGGTATGTTTAATGACATCATAATTGTGTCATGATGCTGTCATGAGATCTTTTAAGGGTTGGCCGGCCAAGGGTGATGAATTATTGTTTTGGGGGCCCCATGTGGCCTAACTCCATGATAAATGCCAAGGGAGAGCACATGGGTTTGAGAAAAGCACATGTGAGGTGTCCCTTGGCCATTAATGCCTTGTCCCCTCACTTTCCCTATAAATACCAAGACCTCCTCTCATCCATTCGACTCCCCACTCATTCCCAACGAATTTCTGGTCTCATTACCTCCCAAGGAGTCCTCCCAAGGTGCCCCCAAGCCCTCAAGGTCCCAACCTTTGAGGTTTAAGAGTTACATTTTAAGGTAAGGGATCCGACCTCTCTCTTTCTTTTCAAGTAATCTCTTTTATGTCTTTCCTTTTATGCTTCATGTTATTATGTTGGAGGATGTTCTTCTATACTCCTATTACTGCCCTTTTCATGTTAATATAATGAGAGATCCCCTCTTACTCTCATTATTTCGTTTTATGAAGTTTTAAGTGGCGCCGTTAGGCTGCCGAAATTTTTGTAACAGATTCTTTCTCCCTTCTCATTTTTCAAGATCTATTTTCATGTAAAGTATTTCAAGTTCCTTTTTGTCATGTTGGGGTATGATCTCTATATCTATCATACTGGACTCTTATGTTCATATGATGAGAGACCCCATTTGATCTCTTCAATTCAGTATTTTGTTGAAGTTTAAGTGGCGCCGTTAGGCTGCCGAAATTTTAAGTGGTTCTTCACCCTTCTCGTTTTGAAGTTCTACTTTCATGTAAATTCTTTCAAGTTCCTTTTTGTTATGTTGGGGTATGATCTCTATATCTATCATACTGGAATCTTATGTTCATATGATGAGAGACCCCATTTGATCTCTTCAATTCAGTATTTTGTTGAAGTTTAAGTGGCGCCGTTAGGCTGCCGAATTTTTAAGTGGTTCTTCACCATTCTCGTTTTGAAGTTCTACTTTCTTGTCAATTCTTTCAAGTTACTTTATATTATGTTGGGGTATGATCTCTATATATATCATACTGGAATCTTATGTTCATATGATGAGAGACCCTATTTGACCTTGTCAATTCAATTTTGTTGATGTTTAAGTGACGCCGTTAGGCTGCCGAATTCTCACAAGAGAAATCTTTTTTTTCTTCCTTTCATGTTCTTCATTTCATATGGTATATTTTCAAATTTCATTACCATGTTCTTAAATCCCTTATATTTTTTCCCTCTACTGTTTTATGGGTCATTTATGAATGTTTGACCCATGTCCCCTCTCTTCTCAATGTTTTCTAAAACCTTGTAACATAGCCGTTATGCTGCAGAATTTTCGTCTCAAAATGCCTCTCTCTCTTTTCTAAAAATTATTTTATGTTATAAAGTGAATACTCAAAGCTCTTATTTCTACAGGGGTATTCACAATTATATAAAAATGTTCTATTTTAAATTCTGGGAATTACATACATGAAACCCTCTTTCCCTTTCCGTGGGTTTAAAGTGACGTAAAGATCATGTCTTTAAAGCAGTTTTTAAAACGTTATGATTATGAAATGAAACCCATTTATTTTATGCTATATGGGTTATTTATGAAATGTTTGATGATGATATATGTGGCTCACATGATAATAAAGGCAAATTTAAGGGTGCGCCCTGATAGCGCTCCAATGCATTGGGTAATGATGTAACCACTAGAGATTACAATTTTAACGATGCCTTGGTGAATAACCTTGGTAATTTTTAACGACACCTTGGGGATGGACCTTGGTGAAACGAAACGATTGTCAATATTAAATGTTGCAGCCACATCTTCATGTTATGAAAAAGTTTTATTTTTATTATGATATGCCTCATGATTTCATTTTCATGCATTAAAGTTCTTTTCATGACTTTATTGATGTATCTCAAGTTCATATGTAAAATGTTTCACTTGTTTCCCTTGCTGGGCCTTATGCTCACCCTTCTTTTTGATGTATGTCCCCAGGTTATGAGATGAAGTAATGAGCCTAGGGTGAACATGAGGAGAAGCCTTTCAAGTGTTTAAGAAGAATGTTTTTTTTGTTTCATGTTTTATTTTCCTTGTTTCCAAGACACTAAACCTTAAAGATCCTCAGTTCCGTGTAATTGAATGAAAGTTATGTTATAAAAAGACGGGTTGCTATAGTTGGTATCAAAGGATAGTTTAGTTATTTGTGGAAATTAGGATATGAAAACTTTAGGAAGAACCCTATAGAAAAGTTTAAATATAGGAAATCTTCCTGGTATTTTGGTGAGTATTGAGTAAGGGGTTGCCAAGAAAATACATCCCTGTCTGGATACGAGCAGGTAGAGGTGGCTCTGGCACAGATGTACATAGGGGTAAAACCTGAAAACATCGCTTTGAGCTAGACTCGAACGGAAACTGGTACACGACAACGGGCCTTGCTTCACTCTTGGTTACGACACTCCCGGGGGATATGCTTTGGTAAATTCATAAGCTTAGTATGAACCATTACTAAAGGAACAAAGATAAAATAAAATAACAATTCACATAAGAATATATGATCATAGATAACCTAGATTAGAACCTAGGGGATCACAAGTTAGGGTATACTTTTCTTCTACAAGTTATCCTTATATGATTTAAGCTCCTTTTCATGATTATTGGTTAAGTATTTAAGCCTCTAATTATAATTTCTCTTCTTAGTTAATGGTGGGAGATGGAAGAACATGTCCCAATAACCAATGTGATAGGAAATGCAACGATTTCCATATTAATATGAAAGAGATGATTAGGGGATTAAACTCTGATTATTATTTTGGAAGATGTTCACTATTTTGGGGACCCTATACGATCGAGGTAAATAGACTACTACGGTATTTTCTTTGAAGAGTAGTGTTGACTTATATTTTGAAGAATCGATGAATTTAAGGTGGAATTATAGTAATTTAGGTTACTTATGGAAATTATTAACCTATCTTGGGGTAAATATGTTTAGGTTAGTTACTTTTTCATAAGATGTTAGGAGTGGTTGATGTTGTTTGGAGATGAATGATAAAGTTTACCTTGGAAGACTATGTTATCAAATCCTTCTTGTAATTGGGATTCAATATTATTTTGGTTTATTTTGAGGATTTTTAAGGACAGTTATTTATGGAATGGACTATGATGAACTTTGGGAAGTACCATGGAACTTTGAAGATTTAAAAGTAGTTTCCATTCCTATGGGATTATTTCTTTTTGAAGAGTTGTTTTACCTTACCCTTTCTGTTTTTGGGATAATGTTTAAAGATAGAAGAAATGGATAGTTAATCTTTTGTGGATTATGAAGATGATTCTGGTGTTTTGATGAGACCAAGTAGTTTTGAATGCTCATAATTTGGAGAAAAGATTTGTTTTGGGTAGAAACTTATTAAAGGATGAAACTCTACATGAAGATAAGTATATTTTCTTATGTTTTTGTTCTATGTAGTAAATGAAATCCTCAAAATTATGAAAAGAAACGTAAAACAAAAATGTTGTTGGTTTACGTTTCCTACTAGGTAATCAAAGACCGTTTACACACATCATAAGTTTGGGATTTTCTCATGGTTAACTTTCTCCTAATCATGTTCTCTATCACTCTCCCTCAGAACTTGACCCTTTGTTTTCTCCTCCATGTCCATGTTTTCCTACATGGAACCCTGGTGTGGGTTAACTCGGGTGAACTTTGTACTTCCATTTCTTTATTTTAAAGTAATAGTTTTACTGACTCCTTTTCCGATGTGGGACTTTCAATGAAATTTCAAAACCCAATTTTAAAATTGCGAGGATGCAATTTCTTAAGGGGGGAAGATTGTAACGACCCGAAATTTTTAAATAAATTTTGTTTCCTAATTTTATGTGTTATTGTTATACTCAACAAAAATGTTTCATTTGGTAACATGAGTATAATTAAAATGAGACTGTTGGGTTTTGACTCTTATTTGACCATTGGTCAATATGACCGCTGGAAACTAAACATTTTGACTATTGTCTCTAAATACAAGCAATCTTGGTTAATTAATATAGAAAGAAGATTCGATGGCCTCACCCAGTAGTCTTGGACCGATCGAAGCCCATCTAACAGAACTTGGGAAGGAGGTAGCACCACTGGGCTTTTCTCTGGACCAAACCCAAGCTGAACTTCATAGTATAAAGCTAGAACGGGATCGCCTTCGCGAGAAGTTCAAACTGATAGAAATTACTACTCGTGCGATGTTGGCCGAGCCTCCCTCGGATTCTCTCACCTTAGCACACCTTACACTTAGGTCCTATGCTGGTGTGATAAGGGGCTATGTAAGGAGACCGTAACTGTGTTGTGTAATCCTTTGTTTTAAATAAAATTTCGATTTCTTTTATGAATTTTCAAATGACCGGATAAATATAGTATGCAAATTTTTAATGAATTTTAGAAAAAAGATATTTTAAATATGTTTATGTAAACCCTAAATAATTAAAAATGTGTAATGATTTTCAAAAAATGGTCTTCTGCAATTATGTTCAGTACTAAATTTAGAGTCTAATAAGATCAACTTGATTTTTGATGAATAGTAAATTATGAATAGTGATTTTATGATTAGGATTAATAATGTGTCCAAATGGATTAGTAATCTCACTTAAAGAAAGTATTAAAATAAGCTAGGCACTTTGATTAAGTAATGTGATTCAATAAAATGGTTAAATAACGGTTTCATAAATTATTATTCAAGTATTAGTTTTTTTTGGATGAATAGTATTTTTTAATTAAAAATTTAATTAAAAATAATTAGAAAATTATTTTTATAAAAATGACTTTATTTTTGAACTCAGAGCATCGATATTATGTAATGGTAATTTTTGGGGATTTTTCTGAAAAAAATGAATTTTCGGTGAATAGTGTATTTATTTAAAAATAAAATTAAAAATATTTAGAAAATTATTTTTATAAAATGGAGTTCATTTTTGAAATCGGAGCATTGATATTTAGTTAAGGTGAAAGTTTGGGATTTTTCTGAGAAAGATGAATTTTTCAGTGAATAGTAAAAATGCAGTTTTAGGGTTTCGGTATGTTTAATGACATCATAATTGTGTCATGATGATGTCATGAGATCTTTTAAGGGTTGGACGGCCAAGGGTGATGAATTATTGTTTTGGGGGCCCCATGTGGCCTAACTCCATGATAAATGCCAAGGGAGAGCACATGGGTTTGAGAAAAGCACATGTGAGGTGTCCCTTGGCCATTAATGCCTTGTCCCCTCACTTTCCCTATAAATACCAAGACCTCCTCTCATCCATTCGACTCCCCACTCATTCCCAACGAATTTCTGGTCTCATTACCTCCCAAGGAGTCCTCCCAAGGTGCCCCCAAGCCCTCAAGGTCCCAACCTTTGAGGTTTAAGAGTTACATTTTAAGGTAAGGGATCCGACCTCTCTCTTTCTTTTCAAGTAATCTCTTTTATGTCTTTCCTTTTATGCTTCATGTTATTATGTTGGAGGATGTTCTTCTATACTCCTCTTACTGCCCTTTTCATGTTAATATAATGAGAGATCCCCTCTTACTCTCATTATTTCGTTTTATGAAGTTTTAAGTGGCGCCGTTAGGCTGCCGAAATTTTTGTAACAGATTCTTTCTCCCTTCTCATTTTTCAAGATCTATTTTCATGTAAAGTATTTCAAGTTCCTTTTTGTCATGTTGGGGTATGATCTCTATATCTATCATACTGGACTCTTATGTTCATATGATGAGAGACCCCATTTGATCTCTTCAATTCAGTATTTTGTTGAAGTTTAAGTGGCGCCGTTAGGCTGCCGAAATTTTAAGTGGTTCTTCACCCTTCTCGTTTTGAAGTTCTACTTTCATGTAAATTCTTTCAAGTTCCTTTTTGTTATGTTGGGGTATGATCTCTATATCTATCATACTGGAATCTTATGTTCATATGATGAGAGACCCCATTTGATCTCTTCAATTCAGTATTTTGTTGAAGTTTAAGTGGCGCCGTTAGGCTGCCGAATTTTTAAGTGGTTCTTCACCATTCTCGTTTTGAAGTTCTACTTTCATGTCAATTCTTTCAAGTTCCTTTCTATTATGTTGGGGTATGATCTCTATATCTATCATACTGGAATCTTATGTTCATATGATTAGAGACCCTATTTGACCTTGTCAATTCAATTTTGTTGATGTTTAAGTGACGCCGTTAGGCTGCCGAATTCTCACAAGAGAAATATTTTTTTTCTTCCTTTCATGTTCTTCATTTCATATGGTATATTTTCAAATTTCCTTACCATGTTCTTAAATCCCTTATATTTTGTCCCTCTACTGTTTTATGGGTCATTTATGAATGTTTTACCCATGTCCCCTCTCTTCTCAATGTTTTCTAAAACCTTGTAACATAGCCGTTATGCTGCAGAATTTTCGTCTCAAAATGCCTCTCTCTCTTTTCTAAAAATTATTTTATGTTATAAAGCGAATACTCAAAGCTCTTATTTCTACAGGGGTATTCACATAAATATCAAAATGTTCTATTTTAAATTCTGGGAATTACATACATGAAACCCTCTTTCCCTTTCCGTGGGTTTAAAGTGACGTAAAGATCATGTCTTTAAAGCAGTTTTTAAAACGTTATGATTATGAAATGAAACCCATTTATTTTATGCTATATGGGTTATTTATGAAATTTTTGATGATGATATATGTGGCTCACATGATAATAAAGGCAAATTTAAGGGTGTGCCCTGATAGCGCTCCAATGCATTGGGTAATGATGTAACCACTAGAGATTACAATTTTAACGATGCCTTGGTGAATAACCTTGGTAATTTTTAACGACACCTTGGGGATGGACCTTGGTGAAACGAAACGATTGTCAATATAAAATGTTGCAGCCACATCTTCATGTTATGAAAAAGTTTTATTTTTATTATGATATGCCTCATGATTTCATTTTCATGCATTAAAGTTCTTTTCATGACTTTATTGATGTATCTCAAGTTCATATGTAAAATGTTTCACTTGTTTCCCTTGCTGGGCCTTATGCTCACCCTTCTTTTTGATGTATGTCCCCAGGTTATGAGATGCAGTAATGAGCCTAGGGTGAACATGAGGAGAATCCTTTCAAGTGTTTAAGAAGAATGTTTTTTTTTGTTTCATGTTTTATTTTCCTTGTTTCCAAGACACTAAACCTTACAGATCCTCAGTTCCATGTAATTGAATGAAAGTTATGTTATAAAAAGACGGGTTGCTATAGTTGGTATCAAAGGATGGTTTAGTTATTTGTGGAAATTAGGATATGAAAACTTTAGGAAGAACCCTATAGAAAAGTTTAAATATAGGAAATCTTCCTGGTATTTTGGTGAGTATTGAGTAAGGGGTTGCCAAGCAAATACATCCCTGTCTGGATACGAGCAGGTAGAGGTGGCTCTGGCACAGATGTACATAGGGGTAAAACCCGAAAACACAGCTTTGAGCTAGACTCGAACGGGAACTGGTACACGACAACGGGCCTTGCTGCACTCTTGGTTACGACACTCCCGGGGGATATGCTTTGGTAAATTCATAAGCTTAGTATGAACCATTACTAAAGGAACAAAGATAAAATAAAATAACAATTCACATAAGAATATATGATCATAGATAACCTAGTTTGGAACCTAGGGGATCACAAGTTAGGGTATACTTTTCTTCTACAAGTTATCCTTATATGATTTAAGCTCCTTTTCATGATTATTGGTTAAGTATTTAAGCCTCTAATTATAATTTCTCTTCTTAGTTAATGGTGGGAGATGGAAGAACATGTCCCAATAACCAATGTGATAGGAAATGCAACGATTTCCATATTAATATGAAAGAGATGATTAGGGGATTAAACTCTGATTATTATTTTGGAAGATGTTCACTATTTTGGGGACCCTATATGATCGAGGTAAATAGACTACTATGGTATTTTCTTTGAAGAGTAGTGTTGACTTATATTTTGAAGAATCGATGAATTTAAGGTGGAATTATAGTAATTTAGGTTACTTATAGAAATTATTAACCTATCTTGGGGTAAATATGTTTAGGTTAGTTACTTTTTCATAAGATGTTAGGAGTGGTTGATGTTGTTTGGAGATGAATGATAAAGTTTACCTTGGAAGACTATGTTATCAAATCCTTCTTGTAATTGGGATTCAATATTAGTTTGGTTTATTTTGAGGATTTTTAAGGACAGTTATTTATGGAATGGACTATGATGAACTTTGGGAAGTACCATGGAACTTTGAAGATTTAAAAGTAGTTTCCATTCCTATGGTATTATTTCTTTTTGAAGAGTTGTTTTACCTTACCCTTTCTGTTTTGGGATAATGTTTAAAGATAGAAGAAATGGATAGTTAATCTTTTGTGGATTATGAAGATGATTCTGGTGTTTTGATGAGACCAAGTAGTTTTGAATGCTCATAATTTGGAGAAAAGATTTGTTTTGGGTAGAAACTTATTAAAGGATGAAACTCTACATGAAGATAAGTATATTTTCTTATGTTTTTGTTCTATGTAGTAAATGAAATCCTCAAAATTATAAAAAGAGACGTAAAACAAAAATGTTGTTGGTTTACGTTTCCTACTAGGTAATCAAAGACCGTTTACACACATCATAAGTTTGGGATTTTCTCATGGTTAACTTTCTCCTAATCATGTTCTCTATCACTCTCCCTCAGAACTTGACCCTTTGTTTTCTCCTCCATGTCCATGTTTTCCTACATGGAACCCTGGTGTGGGTTAACTCGGGTGAACTTTGTACTTCCCTTTCTATATTTTAAAGTAATAGTTTTAATGACTCCTTTTCCGATGTGGGACTTTCAATGAAATTTCAAAACCCAATTTTAAAATTGCGAGGACGCAATTTCTTAAGGGGGGAAGATTGTAACGACCCGAAATTTTTAAATAAATTTTGTTTCCTAATTTTATGTGTTATTGTTATACTCAACAAAAATGTTTCATTTGGTAACATGAGTATAATTAAAATGAGACTGTTGGGTTTTGACTCTTATTTGACCATTGGTCAATATGACCGCTGGAAACTAAACATTTTGACTATTGTCTCTAAATACAAGCAATCTTGGTTAATTAATATAGAAAGAAGATTCGATGGCCTCACCCAGTAGTCTTGGACCGATCGAATCCCATCTAACAGAACTTGGGAAGGAGGTAGCACCACTGGGCTTTGCTCTGGACCAAACCCAAGCTGAACTTCATCGTATAAAGCTAGAACGGGATCGCCTTCGCGAGAAGTTCAAACTGATAGAAATTACTACTCGTGCGATGTTGGCCGAGCCTCCCTCGGATTCTCTCACCTTAGCACACCTTACACTTAGGTCCTATGCTGGTGTGATAAGGGGCTATGTAAGGAGACCGTAACTGTGTTGTGTAATCCTTTTTTTTAAATAAAATTTCGATTTCTTTTATGAATTTTCAAATGACCGGATAAATATAGTATGCAAATTTTTAATGAATTTTAGAAAAAAGATATTTTAAATATGTTTATGTAGACCCTAAATAATTAAAAATGTGTAATGATTTTCAAAAAATGGTCTTCTGCAATTATGTTCAGTACTAAATTTAGAGTCTAATAAGATCAACTTGATTTTTGATGAATAGTAAATTATGAATAGTGATTTTATGATTAGGATTAATAATGTGTCCAAACGGATTAGTAATCTCACTTAAAGAAAGTATTAAAATAAGCTAGGCACTTTGATTAAGTAATGTGATTCATTAAAATGGTTAAATAACGGTTTCATAAATTATTATTCAAGTATTAGTTTTTTTTGGATGAATAGTGTTTTTTAATTAAAAATTTAATTAAAAATAATTAGAAAATTATTTTTATAAAAATGACTTTATTTTTGAACTCAGAGCATCGATATTATGTAATGGTAATTTTTGGGGATTTTTCTGAAAAAAATGAATTTTCGGTGAATAGTGTATTTATTTAAAAATAAAATTAAAAATATTTAGAAAATTATTTTTATAAAATGGAGTTCATTTTTGAAATCGGAGCATTGATATTTAGTTAAGGTGAAAGTTTGAGATTTTTCTGAGAAAGATGAATTTTTCAGTGAATAGTAAAAATGCAGTTTTAGGGTTTCGGTATGTTTAATGACATCATAATTGTGTCATGATGATGTCATGAGATCTTTTAAGGGTTGGCCGGCCAAGGGTGATGAATTATTGTTTTGGGGGCCCCATGTGGCCTAACTCCATGATAAATGCCAAGGGAGAGCACATGGGTTTGAGAAAAGCACATGTGAGGTGTCCCTTGGCCATTAATGCCTTGTCCCCTCACTTTCCCTATAAATACCAAGACCTCCTCTCATCCATTCGACTCCCCACTCATTCCCAACGAATTTCTGGTCTCATTACCTCCCAAGGAGTCCTCCCAAGGTGCCCCCAAGCCCTCAAGGTCCCAACCTTTGAGGTTTAAGAGTTACATTTTAAGGTAAGGGATCCGACCTCTCTCTTTATTTTCAAGTAATCTCTTTTATGTCTTTCCTTTTATGCTTCATGTTCTTATGTTGGAGGATGTTCTTCTATACTACTCTTACTGCCCTTTTCATGTTAATATAATGAGAGATCCCCTCTTACTCTCATTATTTCGTTTTATGAAGTTTTAAGTGGCGCCGTTAGGCTGCCGAAATTTTTGTAACAGATTCTTTCTCCCTTCTCATTTTTCAAGATCTATTTTCATGTAAAGTATTTCAAGTTTCTTTTTGTCATTTTGGGGTATGATCTCTATATCTATCATACTGGACTCTTATGTTCATATGATGAGAGACCCCATTTGATCTCTTCAATTCAGTATTTTGTTGAAGTTTAAGTGGCGCCGTTAGGCTGCCGAAATTTTAAGTGGTTCTTCACCCTTCTCGTTTTGAAGTTCTACTTTCATGTAAATTCTTTCAAGTTCCTTTTTGTTATGTTGGGGTATGATCTATATATCTATCATACTGGAATATTATGTTCATATGATGAGAGACCCCATTTGATCTCTTCAATTCAGTATTTTGTTGAAGTTTAAGTGGCGCCGTTAGGCTGCCGAATTTTTAAGTGGTTCTTCACCATTCTCGTTTTGAAGTTCTACTTTCATGTCAATTCTTTCAAGTTCCTTTCTATTATGTTGGGGTATGATCTCTATATCTATCATACTGGAATCTTATGTTCATATGATTAGAGACCCTATTTGACCTTGTCAATTCAATTTTGTTGATGTTTAAGTGACGCCGTTAGGCTGCCGAATTCTCACAAGAGAAATATTTTTTTTCTTCCTTTCATGTTCTTCATTTCATATGGTATATTTTCAAATTTCCTTACCATGTTCTTAAATCCCTTATATTTTGTCCCTCTACTGTTTTATGGGTCATTTATGAATGTTTTACCCATGTCCCCTCTCTTCTCAATGTTTTCTAAAACCTTGTAACATAGCCGTTATGCTGCAGAATTTTCGTCTCAAAATGCCTCTCTCTCTTTTCTAAAAATTATTTTATGTTATAAAGCGAATACTCAAAGCTCTTATTTCTACAGGGGTATTCACATAAATATCAAAATGTTCTATTTTAAATTCTGGGAATTACATACATGAAACCCTCTTTCCCTTTCCGTGGGTTTAAAGTGACGTAAAGATCATGTCTTTAAAGCAGTTTTTAAAACGTTATGATTATGAAATGAAACCCATTTATTTTATGCTATATGGGTTATTTATGAAATTTTTGATGATGATATATGTGGCTCACATGATAATAAAGGCAAATTTAAGGGTGTGCCCTGATAGCGCTCCAATGCATTGGGTAATGATGTAACCACTAGAGATTACAATTTTAACGATGCCTTGGTGAATAACCTTGGTAATTTTTAACGACACCTTGGGGATGGACCTTGGTGAAACGAAACGATTGTCAATATTAAATGTTGCAGCCACATCTTCATGTTATGAAAAAGTTTTATTTTTATTATGATATGCCTCATGATTTCATTTTCATGCATTAAAGTTCTTTTCATGACTTTATTGATGTATCTCAAGTTCATATGTAAAATGTTTCACTTGTTTCCCTTGCTGGGCCTTATGCTCACCCTTCTTTTTGATGTATGTCCCCAGGTTATGAGATGCAGTAATGAGCCTAGGGTGAACATGAGGAGAAGCCTTTCAAGTGTTTAAGAAGAATGTTTTTTTTGTTTCATGTTTTATTTTCCTTGTTTCCAAGACACTAAACCTTAAAGATCCTCAGTTCCGTGTAATTGAATGAAAGTTATGTTATAAAAAGACGGGTTGCTATAGTTACTATACTTATGGACATCCCATGGGTGTGAAACATTGAATTATCCCTTGTATCTAGTTGCTAAATTACTCATAAGACCTTCTAAGCATTCATCATAGATAATAACTTGAACTGACCTTGTTATATGATTTTTTTAAATTCAAACAAGGAGCATCATAAGTTATTGGATAATATATAGTTATAATTGACCATGTAGGAAATTTCATATATGATAATGTCACCCTCTAAATGAACCTTTGATCCTTATAAGTAGAAATACCATGTTTAGACAATTAAATGGATTTAATCATATAGAATTACTTATACATGTTGGTTTACATTCCTTAAATGAATTTAATGAATTAAATGCAATGAACTATAAATGGTGGCAAGGAAATTTCGTCTCTTTCATGTTATTGAATGCTTAATATGAATTGCAACATTTTATTGGAATTGAGATTGACTATTGAGACACATGAGAGGTAACGAGTCATGACTATATTATGTATATGATTATGAATTATTATGGTTGTGGTATGGTTATACGGGTTCAGTTGAGCATGAAGGTACCATTCTCCCATACACCGGGTGTTGATAATGGCATCTCACACCAGTGACATTAGTTGGATGTCGGGCTTGATGTGCCACATCCCTTGTTCGAGTTTTGACATGATGGAACACTCACCATCACGACTGATGATCATGATGTCTCCCACTATTTATGATAAATAGGGAATGCACCATTTTTCTTGATCTTGTAGGCCCTTTAGAATAGTCATGGATGTTTGAGTTACATCCTGGTCCAACCATCAACTAGTACTCTAGGTATATTTCCACTTACATCTGCACATACTTGGTTCATATAGGTGGATGAAATAAATATTATAATATATATATATATATATATCACTATTATATATTTATAGTTACTCCTAATACTCTTATTCCGGCCATGATCCAAAGCTGGTAGAGCCACCATGTATCCTTGAGGAATATGAGCATGCTGTTTTTTATTTATTCATCACTATCTATTATTTCTTTTATAACTTGCACACTAGTTAATTATGAGAACTAGTTGGATTACTTCTAGACACTATTGGTGGTGTACTATGAATATTTTTATCTCAAACCCTACTTTGGCTGAGTTTGGTACTTGAGAAGATCATATGACTATCAGTATGGATAAGGGAAAGGTTCCTATTATAGGTTATTGATATACCTAGATTATAGATGAAGCTTCATAGAAGAGGACCGAGCATTCAATTTAGATTCTAGTGGAGCAGTTTTTTATACTTTTTTTAGTTTTTTTATATGCATGTACCCTATCCCCTTTTTTATATCATCATGCCATGAATTCATGTTTCTGAAACTGCCTAGTGGCTCTTGATATTGTTATATAGTTGTACTAGTTATTTATTCTTAAACTGCTTAATTATTTATTATGTCTTTTCATATATTCTTTTGCTACTATTTTATGTTTATTTATGTATTTATTATGAAAATGTGGCATGAGGGTATAATATCCCCACCATAACACCTTTACACCCTGGATTTTAGTTGAAAGCCTATAGCATATGGGGAGGCACACTTGAGGTCATGTGACCCACCGACTCAAGGCATGGGTTAAGTCGATCCTGTGTCGGGAAGTTACAAATTTGTATCAGAGCCTAATTGTTCATTTGTCTTAATATTTGGGTATTGTACTAGAGATTAGGAGTTAAAGGAATATGTAAATGACCATGTTCTTAGATGTAGCTAACCTGTGTACAAGGGATACCATAATTACCTAGGATGGAAATTTTTTTTATTAATAATTCCATTTATGTTTGATATTACTTTACCATTAGGTGACACATGTGTTTTATGGTGTTATTATTATTTTTTATGATTGAAATTATGTTCTCTTTACTACAACCCAATAAAATGAATGAATTTCATTACATGAATCACTATAGGAAAAATAGGACTAATATTACCTGAATTTTTCCATGTCATGTTTATTATCAGAATTCATTTTCCTATTGCATATAGTTTGTGCCTTAATTATGTATCAAATTTTGTTGACACATCTTGTAAAAATTGAAAAAAAATTGTAATTAAAGTACCTTCTTTAAGCTGATAGTGTTTTCCTAAATTTGTTAAAGTAGACAACTTAGGAAGTTAATTATGACATGTTGATCCATAGACCATTGGTTACATGGGCTAGAATGTGTTATGGTGTGGGTTATTTAGATTACATACTTTGGTTCATAAAGAGTACGAGACCTTATGAATTGTAATAGGTAATCCATATAATTCAACCATTTTAAAGTTATTTAAATATTTTAACAAGAATATTTTTTTAAATAAATATGATTTGTGAATTTAAAATATCCATCTTACATATATCTGACACAAATAATTAGACCTGAACTTGGACTTAGTAGTGGGTAGTGGGGTATATCTTCCATTATTATAAAAATTATAGTATCTTATACCACCTATTATTGAATTTTTGAGTAGGCATAGAGGTGTGATCATTTCAATAGGAAGGCCTTATACCTATCCTAAATTTCTATCTTCAATATTTTTAGTAGATTAAATCTCTTATGAGGCATGTGTTTGGCATTATAGTACCATTACTCCTTGATTTCCACTAGTTTCATGCCCTGAAAGTGGTTATGACCATACTTCTGAGGTGGGGGACCCTAAGATTCTAGTGATCACTCCCCTAATGACACCTAAGGAACCTATTTCTATACCAAATATTGTAAATGATGCCTAATTGTGAGGGGGATTTCATCATATGTTTTAGTTGATGCAAGGTGTTTTTTGACCTACCCCAAGTATGGAAGAGTTTAATCATGAATTCTAGTAGTATAATCCTCCCACCTTTTCAGGGGATGTAGGAAATCATGCTATTGATTATTGTCTTCAAGTTATCCTTTTTATATCTGAGCATCTTGAGACACCTGTAGAGTGAATGGTCAACTAGCTACATATATGTTGTATGATTATGCTAAGTGGTGGTGGGATGTTATCACCCAGGCATATCGACATAGATATATAGTCTTGGTGGATTTCTAGGTGATCTTTTAGGACTAATTCTTTCCCTATACTGTGAGAGATGATAGAGCTAGAAAATTAATGAAAATTCAGTAGGGAAGTATATCTATTATGGAATACTTTTCTCATTTCATAGAGCTATAGTGGTTCACTACAACTCTAGTGAGTGATGATCTCATGAACACTAGTCTATTTGGGGATGGGATGGTTTACACTAACCATTTTCATGATAATGTATTCATGTTGACTACTATTTCAAAAATATTCCACCAAGACCTTATTACAAAATGAAATTTGAGTGAAGATGATGTTTAATGTCAGGGATATTTGACACCTAGATCTATCGGTGATTCTTCTTTTGAAAGAAAGGGACATTTTGAGGCTACTCTTGGAGGTATTAAAAGTCAGGCTCCTTACATTAACAACTTTCAGATATGTCACCATTGAGGGAAGATGAGACATGTGAAACCACAATTCATATGAGACCGAGTGGAATGTAGAGTTTGTGGTAGGATAGTATATATCCCTAATTTATAAAGAACCTTTAAATTATATACTATAGATCATGGATCTAATCCTACTCCACGATTAAGAGCGTGGCTAGTAGGGTCATGCCAGGCAGGCATCTTTAATACCACCAGTCGATCAGGCCAAGGTGGTGATCGAGGTAGAGGAAATCAGACTCATTATTCTCAATTCCATTAGAGAGGGAATGCTTAAGGAAGTTAGGTAGTGACTTAGGGCCATAGTATAGTTCAGTTACATGTACTCTAGCCTATGTTAGAAAATTAGAGGGCTATGCATTCTATTGTACTAGGTACTATTTTAGTAGCATCCACTTTAGTGTATTATTTATTTAAAACAGGTGCGTCTCACTTATTTATATCTGAGGAAATCATGGAGATTCTGGGCCTTGAGATTGAGAACTTATTTGGTTTTATTATTCCATATATCCCATAGGTACTTGATTAGAGGGTGTTCACCATTATAAGGAATGTCCCATTGAGATAGGTGGATATATTTTCATGTTTAATATTTTCATCCCTAACATGATGTGATTTTATGTAATCATTGGGATGGATAGTCTAGTTCCCTATTGAGCCCACATTGACTACTATCTTATAAGGGTGATGTTTACATCACCATAGGGCCTATGGAATGTGCATAAAGGAGAATGGGATGTCTGTGCGACTAGAGCTAGAATCGAGCAGTAGAGGTTGAGAAATGCAAAAACTTAGACCACGAGTCTTTTTATGGATGATAAGGGGTTATAAATAAAAATATTTCTTATTTTAGTGGATAATTTCAGATATTTATTTCTATATTACTTCTTTGTTCTACCTCTAGTGCGAGAGGTAGAATTCGCTGTTTAGCTATTACTGGGAGGAGAAGCAGTAACCATTCCTTCTTATAGGATGAAACCTATGGAACACCAAGAGCTAAATAATAAATTTTAGTATCTAGAGGATAATGGTTTTATATCCCCCTCACTTCTCCTTGGGGTTCAACAGTCCTTTTCTTCATGAAGGCGAACAGTACCCTCAGGCTTTGTGTAGATTACCATCATTTGAACCAGCTCCCAAAAAAGAACCGATATCGAATTCCTTGAATAAATGACCTATTTAACTAGATCCAAGGAGAGATATTGTTTTCAAAGATATATTTGAGCTCGAGCTATAATCAGGTGCTTGTCAGGTCATCAGACATACCTCACACAACTTTTAGAAAAAGTATGGTCTATAAAAGTAACTGGTTATGCCCGTTGGACTCATGAATGCACCTTCTCTCTTCATGGATCTTATGAATAATTTTTAAACCATATATGGATTCATATGTGGTGGTATTTATTGAAGTAATATTAGTGTATTAATGCTCCATATGTCATGACGTGTCTCCCATGGCCCATACTATGACTACCCCAAGCCCATCTCCCAAAGTCTAGGGGCTGGCGACTAGCATCGAAGGCATTATCCTACCAGTGGGAGGCATTTTCCAAGTACCCGCAAACACTCAAAAAACTCCAAGATAAAGGTACTAGAAATTAAAATCCAAGGAAACCATTCATATAATCCATTAAGTTAAAGACAACCGCAGTACAATAGAAAGTAAAGTATAGGGTGGAAACCTGGGCCAGTATACACACCCACAAAAAGAAAAACAAAACCAAAGTAAAAAATCAAAGTCTATGAATCTCATCCATCGGGAATCCTAACTAAAGGGTAGGTGAAGAGTAGATACATGAGGCTATTTAATTGTACCTCATCTGTATGATCTAACTGAACACCACCCGGTCCTGGTTCTCCCTGGACTTCTTCAAATCATCGGTCGTCTGCACAAGACAAAACACGTGTGGGAAAATCCTATATAGGTGTGAGTAAAAAATACTTAGAAGGAGACCTCAAAACCACAAAGGTAAATAACAATAGAAAAGACACAAATTAATGCACAATTAGCTCTACTTAGTTATATTCCCATACATATACCGTGAACATCCAGATATACCCATTTCAGCCACTAAAAAAATGTGGTCCCAACCACACAGCCAACTTTGGGATTTTTCATCAAAGGCTCAAGTCATAAAACATAAAATAGAAGATCACACTCCATGAGCTCAAGCATCCTTGATGGTACCCATATGAGAGATGAATTCTATCAAGTAAAATCCAACCATTCTAAATGGTACGTCCGAGAGAATGTGATCCATCAAGAAAATTTTACTAGGTCGGACTCTAGTGCCCGACATTGGTGGTCTAGTCATCACAACCTTTCTCCCGATGCAAGACTAAGGAAACCCAAGTGAAGAGGTTCGCTCCTCATCACTATGATCAGTTGAGGGTGCACTACTCCAGACTAACCTGTGATCCCTCAGTCGCTCCAGTAAGGAGTGTTCTGCGCCTCAGTCCATCGAGGTTGTACTAACCCATATCTAGGTATCATTCACATAAATTGGAGGGCCCCACTCCTCATAGATGTATCCTACAGTTAAGGGAGCTCCAACTCTTATGGAGGAAACTCTCCTCATCTCTACTATAATAAAGTGGAGTACGACTCTGTATGTGAGGACTCATGCCCTGGTTCCAATAGGGTATTACAACTCAGGAAGAACCCACACCCTAAATTGGTAGGCGAGTACAGATTTTTTTATCAAGGACCCGAAACACACACTATAAGGGAGAACCACTCATTGACTAGAGGACCCACACCCTGGTAAAGTAGGCGAGTAATAGCTCTGTCAGTCTGTTCGCTATGGGGGACCCGCACCCTAGTACGTTAGGGGAGTACCGACCCCATGCTAGAGGACCCGCTCCCAGGCATGACAAGGGAGTACCGAAACTATTGTAGCACTACATAAAGAGGACCCACACCCTAGAATGACAGAATATTACTGACTCATACAATAGAGGACCCACTCCCCACCCAGTAGGGGAGTACCGCTTAGTGACTAGAGGACCCACACCCAAGTAAAGTAGGGGAGTACCAACTCTTTCTATTTTTAATCTATGGGGGACTGCCCCCTAGTACTTTAGGGGAGTACCGACCCCAGTCTAGAGGTCCCAATTCCTAGCATGGACAGAGAGTACCGAATCTACCATAGCACTGCATAAGGAGGAACCGCACCCTAGAATGGTAGGGGAGTACTGACTCATAAAATCGAGACCTACTCTCTACCCGGTAGGGGAGTACTGACTTTATAAGCGCTATATATAGAGGACCCGAGCCCTATTCCTTCAGGGGAGTAACACACCCGGTGGAAACTAAAAAAAGGAAATGAACTCATACCCATGATTTGGGGAGTCTCATCTCTACATAATCAAAGGGATAAGGAGTACCCACACTTTTAGTCATCAAGGGATTAACTATCCTAAATTCTCATTATAATAATCACCATGATTCTACACAAAGTCTGCCCGTACCAGGTGATCATACTATGAAAACTAAAAGTAAGTCCTCTAACATTATCAAAAACTCACTTAGAGTAACACAAGAATACCATCTCATCCCTGGGGATCCAATTCTGCAGACAGATCATCAAACATATGCTCCATTCAAAAGTTACGACCATTTTAGCGAAATGGGGGCCATTTGGGTCTAGGCCAGGCCCGAACCGGTTAGACTTACCCAACCCGACCTAGGTCAGGCCTGACCTAGTGAACCTGGTCTGTACTGGCTGGTCCTGGCCCGTTCTGTTGGGCCGTGGGTCTAGCCCAACCCGCCTGGCTGGCATAGCCGACCAACAACTACCGAACCCACCTTTGAGTGGGATGGATCCTCTAGACCGGACATGGATGTTCCATGTCCATTGTGCACCAGGAAGCACCAGATGGCACTACAATTACAACCAACCAGTCCACATAGTGAACTAGGTCTTCTAGCATGAACTGCGACAGAGCCATGGGTCCAGATCACATCATGGTCGGGGGCCGTGACTTCCTCCACATGGCAGTTGAGTGGCTGCCACTGCTAGCTCCACCACGGCGTGCCTCCCCACCACCCAGTACACGACCGGTGCCATCGACCCTGTAGAACTTTTTGTGGACCACCAGACATGCTTCGGTGGTCCATTCTTCGATCTGACGTGTGTTTCGGAACACTCGGGTCATGTTCATCATCGCCTGGGGCTCAAAACCTTGTTGTGATCTATTCTTATGAAAAGTCATTCAAGTAGTGATATTTCCCACACCCCCTCATTTTGGTCACTACAACCACCATCACAACTTTTTCATTCCATGTCCATCCTGAATCCATGACCTTGGATCATTTTTCTACGAATCAATTATGTAATGACTGTTTGATCACCAAGTGTTGAGCCACGGGCTAAGTGAGGGCTACCCACGATGAATGAGGAACATAGAGTCAAAATTCACAAATCAACAAAGATTGAATAGAACTCGATCAATTTTCGTGTCAATCAGGGTCATTACACTTAAATGGGGTAACACAAAATTCACCCAGATGATATCCCATTAAAACCATTCAAAATAAACCCTCTCACAAGAATGATCGATCAACTGGTCAACCTGTTCATGGGTTGATCCGTGTTTGTCTTTTAAAACCAAGAATTGGGAATAAAAATTCAAATAACAACCACTACCTCAATAGGTTCTTTCCCTGATGAAGAACATCTTCACGCTGTCGTTGTTCATACATGTTTGATCTGAATCCTATTCATTGATTTGTTGAACCATCATTGTTGGTGATAGTCATTCATCATTTTTCATTTGTTGATGACAATACTCCAGTGGCTCAATGCTTTCCTCTATACCTCGTCAATGATTGATAATTGTCAAAACATTAAGGGGTATTAACTACCTTTCGGTTACCGATGCAATGTGGTGTCATTATGCTATTTCATTAACGAAAAATAGTTTCAGTTACACTTGGGCAGAAATCCATTATTATGTAATGATTTCTAATTTCAAACAAAATAAAATAAATCATATTTATTTTATTTAACATTTTCTTTGAAAAATGAAAAAAATAACATTTTTGGTCGACCTACGCTGTTCAACGTTATGTCCTTTCGAGGATAATCCCACCATTATATGTTCAATAGTGCCCTCAAATTTTTGATCTGATCAGTGGCTCAAAAGATAGAAAATCTCACTCGAACGTTTAATTAATAAACATTAAAAAATGTTCAAAAATCAATTCTGGTCACTATAGGTCTAAAAATTATGTGTCTTCTTAGAGCTTGGTCTCATAAAAATACAATTAAAATTTGAAAAAAAAATCAATGGAATTATGGTACATTACATTCTCCACAAATTAAGAATTTTGGTGCTCAAGAATAAAAATCCTAAACTCTAGGTATGAAAACTGAGTTCATCAAGGGTCTCTATGATTATTACAAGCACGCACCTCAGGGTACCACTGAGATTGACCACTTCGATATCCAACTTATGCTAGTTCAATATCATGAAACAACAAGAACATGCCCCTTTAGCTGTAACAAGTGGGAAAAACACTAACTACTCCGATCCATTTGTAGTCATGGGGTCCAGCGGCTCACCTCCATGCTAACATGACGTAGATACAAACACAAACCCACAGTTCACATCCACCCAGAGATTAAATATGCTAAATCCACCACAAGTGTTATACATTCAAGGTTGACTCTAAACACATAGGGGTATGTACAAACAAAATTGGGCTGCCCATGAGCGAACATTTGGTCTTACTAGGCCCACTATGTACAACCTCTAGCAGCCACACAACTTGCTGAAATTGGAACAATTACACACTCAATAGTGGAATCTCAACTGAGTATCGATGGTAAAAAACCATTTCATACTATGGAAACATATTGGTGTCTAACTTTACCACCACAAAATGATCCAAAATAGGACTCTTTGCGAGAGTCCACCATGTGCTTCCTTGTTTTTCCTTTCACTACAAGGGAAAACCCATATTTACTATCACAGAAACACCACATGAATGGCCTAATATTGTTAATACAGTTATGTACTATAGTATTCCGTACCCATAATGTCATCATAAGGCCTCAACACCTTGAATAAAACATCCCAAACGCATATCTTGCCTCTAAGGGTCAGGTCACATTATCAATGCCTGTGTGTGATCAACGACTCTCCTCCATTAGGAGTCTCTATATGTGAGGGTTAAGTCCAAGGTCCAACTAGAACCTCGAAGTCTTAAACAAAACCTGTATAAAAAAGAGGATGACTGAAACATGTGTATGTTTATAAAGGCATCCAAAATAAAAGACATAGATTTTACCTCGAATTTATCCTAGAGATTATCGGTCACAAGCAAATATTGCATGCAGCTGTCCTCATCCATGTCATATAGCGCCCCGAGCCTAGTGTGGAGCACCTGGGGGTGGTAGTGGCAAAGATGAAAATTGTTTCCCACCTCCTGCTACTCGACCAACTTTTCTACCTCCCCTGCCATCATGCAGAACTCCTTTCTCCAAGCTTTGTCTCTGCCAAGAGGCTCTTCTATCGGCTCCCACTCAGTTTAATGGTAGGTCGGATAATATCTAGTGATATGCCCCAATCTATTTGAAGCATAAAATCACCTCTCCTACAGCTGATCTGATCCTTGGCACTGCTCCTGCGTGATAGACCCAATTGTCTGTGTTCGGGAATGGGTATGCCTCTTACGCTTTGTTCATATCAGTTATCGTCTGCTAGCTCTAGAAGACACATATACCACATGAAGTCTACTGGAGGTCACATCTATCTGCTCCTCTTCCAGGTAGATCTCAACCACCAGGGCTCCCTCCAGCACCCCAACATATGTGTAGAGACCCGTATCTTGACGTACATGGACTTTACATTACTTTTGCGGAATACTTAGTACATTACAAAAACACACACATAAGGACCGTAATAGTTTAGTGTCTTTGGAAACTCGGACTATAATCTTCTAATCGTGGTGAAAGATCTTCAACATCTCCCATAAAGATCTTCCTTTTTTTTTACCTAAAACCTTTCTTTATATCCTGGGGAAAAGAAAACATAAAAGGGTGAGCTCAAATGCTCAGTAAGGGTAAACAAAAGAAATATCAATCACATCATATTCATAAGAACATAACATTTTGGAAATCATAACCTGCAAAAGAGAGAATAATTTCATAACATGGGATAAATTATGGCAGTGAAATGTAATCACAATAATCATAACATAAAACATGGAACATTGTGGCATACACACATAATCCTAGAGAATCATTTCTTGTTAGTCATGACTCATTTCCAAGACTATCTTAGTGGACAAAGTCCCTTTCTGAATCGAGTAACCCTCGTTTCAGTCCCGTTTCACTGAACCGGTATAACCTACCATTCCAGCCATGTCTATCTCATGAGATATAAAATCTTTACCCAATGCATTGGAGGGAGATATAGGTCCCACCCATCTCATAATGATACCATTCTTATGTGTGCCACAAAATCATAAATCATACATCATTGCATAACCCGTGTAATAAAAATGGGATTCTTAGACAACATGACATCATAAAACCATTCATATAAGATAAATGAATTCATAAACATAATTCCATCACAACATAGTCAAATCAATGTAAAAATATGGATAGAAACATAACCCTTTATTATCTTAGATGGAAAATAATTTTGATAAAACACTTGAATTGAATTCTTGAGGAAAATATCCTTTCTTCTTCAAAATCAATTTCTTTTCACAAAACATCATGAAATTTTAAAAGAAATAGATTTTATTGAAAATAGTCATGAAATCTTTTAGAGGAAGATTCATGAAAATAAGGCTTTATAAAACAGTAGAAATCCGTTCGTGCCGTATAAGTTAAAAAAAACATTCTTTGTACTTTTGTCGAAAAAGTCAAAATGTACCTCGTACGAAAAACGACAAAAGATTCCTTTCATATTTTTTACTAAAAACTCACCAAAGGGTAGAATTGGATTTAAACAATTGTAGGTGGATGTAAATAACATTACATATTGAGGAAACATAGATGTGGATGATAAAATACACCCCAGTAAATACTAAAGTATAAACAATCTCGGATAAAAATGAGATTGTGATATTTCCCTTACCTTAGGTCCAATTTTCTTTGTACGTGTCCGAAGCTCCTGTATAATGGTTTAAATAATGTTATTGACTTATTCCAGAATCATACATATTGATATGATATCATATATGGTCATATTCTTAGCTTCTTGATAGTAATATTTCATTGTTACTTGTTACTCGGGTCTTTATTGCCTTTTGTTCTTATGCGTGTTTTTCCAAATACATTCTTATTATTCTTTTAAGGTTATAGATACCTTATATCCAGAATTGTATTAGTGTAACATATATCATATTTATTCATTCAATTTATATAATTACTATGTAATGATGATCATGTAGAACAAGTCGCATCACATCGTGGAGACGGTATTCCGTACGTACGCACGAGTGATGATATCGTTCCTATGATCGTGGAACTGTATTGGAGTATATATATATTATTTCAGTATCAATATTACTTTATAATAATCATAAATAGTTACTCATTACACCATTATACCCATCCTTTTAAAGTGATGGTGGAAAATAGATTACACCACGGCGTGGAGACGGTATTCCGTACGTACGCACGCGCGGTGATTTCATTTTTCCGTAGGTTGGATAGAAGGTGAATTAGGGTTGTTTCATATTTATAATAACATATCAGTATGTAAGTAATACTTATGTTATTACTTTATCATGAAACAACTAAAGAAGAAGAAGTTGAAGAAGAAAGAAATTGAAAAGATCGGTAATGGATATCACCTCTTCTTTGGAACGCTTCTTTGAATCCTTCACTTAGGGAACTAAGATTGGTCTTTGAAGACTAACAGGACCACTAGGACTATTCTAGGGAAGTGGAGAAGGGATTTTTGCAGGGGTTGGCCGAGCTTGAGTGCTCAATTTGGTGTGAGGAGGAGGGGGAGGAGGTGCCCTTTTATAAGGGAGGAGAGGGGCACCTTAGGAATTCTTAAAAATATTAATTTATAATAAATCTAACCCCACATAAAAACCTCCAAAAATGACTCATATTCGAAGATTAGATGATATAGGGTTGTAATCTCATCAACCAATCAAATTTAGACATGTTTGGATCTTATTTTAAACCTTATCATTTTGATTTATCCTTATTTAATCTATTTAAGTTTATTTGTGGTAATAAAATTCTAAATTTTAAATTATAACAAATAATTACTTATTTGTTGTGAATTTTCCATAATTGTTTACTTTATAACATTATAGACCATATAAATATAAATTTATAATTTTTAAATATTTTTGTGATTTTTAAACAATTTTATAATATGTTATTTTTGTAAAATAACAATAGTGTCAATTTTGACACTATTCATTTATTTGAATTTAAATAAAATATATACAGAAGATATGTTCGAACTAAAAGCTTTAATATATTAATAAAAGGTCATATTTATCTATAAAATTAGTGTATCACATTAAATAGTTCATATAATATTTAGTTTATTATTTTTAAAACCATTTATTTGGTTTATCTCTTAATAAAATAATTACTACATCATTTTTGTATAATTATTTAATATACTTATTTTTTGTATAAAATTTAAAATAAAATTCTATGATGAAGATAAATATATTACCTTTCACAATAATACTTTTACTCTAATTTATCATCTTAAAATCACAATATTTAAATTGTTATATTTATTAAATTATGAAGGTGACAACTTTGGCATCATTTAAAATAAAATAATATAAGTGTCATAATCGCTTTTATAAGGCTTCAAATGGTCAAATATTCGACCATTGGATGCTTATGGTTTACATTTACATGTCCAATAAGTTTTGGTTATGTATTTGTGCATTTTATGGTCACTATTAGTTTAAAAAAACATTATTCTTGATTTTTCACTAGATAAACAATTTCTGCATCACTATTGTGTCATAATTAATGATAATTATTTAATCCCTAAAAATTATAAATAAATTTATATGATGTATATAATTTCATTAGCTTTCTGTAGACTATTCATGTTCGATGTTTCATGAAGTTTATCACTAAATTAAAATTAATATACTTATAAAATTTAAGAGAGTGACATGTTGTCACTTTCTTTGGTTTTAATAATAATTAAGTTATTTTCATAGACAAATGTTCATTAAATGATTCTAATCTGACCCTTAGGTGATATGGGTCGACTTTTAGTCATCCAATAGGATTTTGACATTTGTTAGGGTAATTTTAAAATATTATATTTACCCTTAATTACCCGATTTACCTTTAACTATGGTAAATAAAATTTACCGTAGTTACTATTCATAATTCCCAAAAATAAAAAGTAGCTTATTAACATAATTTGGACCCACTGATTCCAAATATGGAATCCATTTTTTAAAATTCCATACACAGAAGTTGCAGAAATTAAATTAAAATTAATCCCGTTGTCGAATAAAAACGGGTTTTTGTTTAAAACATTGCAAAAGATTGAATTGATTTAACCTACGAATTCAAGGTAAAATCAATGCTAATGACATAAATTATATTAAATGGTAAAAATATATTCTATTTATACTTTAAAACCATTCAATATTATAATTTAACCACATAAGATATTACGATGAAAAAAGTTGTTTTTAATTAAAATATAGCGTGTTTTTACTATTCATTAAAATGTGAAAGTTACCAGAATAATATGAAAAATTTATCCAAAGTAAATTTTTATTTCTTGATTCCAAAGAAGAATTTTATTTTGTCAAATTGAACTTATAAACATGTCAAAAAAATAGATTTAAAGTGGGTGCGCCATCAAAAGGCGGCAAAACTGCATTTTTTTGAAAAATACTTATTTTACCCGAAAAATTTATTTTGTTCTTATAACATGATCTAGAAATGTGTAAGATGAATAATAATGTTATAAAATTCAAAATTTAGTTAATACTATTCATAACGTCTAGTTCATGACAATATTATAATAATATAACATTGTTTATTAAAACCCGGTATTGTGTACAACACACGCTATCGAGGAAGGTCGCGATTGCGTGTAATGCAAGCCAAGTCAGGGTTGCGTGTTGTGAAAGAATCCTTCATTGTTTCGTATAACAGAATCCAACCATATTTCATTTATACATTTAATATATATATATATATATATATATATACTCAATGTTGCGTAGAATAACTATTATCAAAATTGTGTGTAACACGGTCCAAGAATAGTGTTGCGTATACTGCAAGCTAATACGGTGTTGCGTATAGCGCAAGGTAATCTTGGTGTAGAATACAACATAAGACGTTAATGAAATTAAAATAATATTTTTCATAAAATCTCGGGGTGTTACATTCTACCCCCCTTAAAATGAATTTCTCCCTCAAAATTCGTCGGGGTTATAAATGGTTTACTATTTGAAAGTTTCTTTGATAGAAACCCACATCGTAAAAAGGAATACCCAAACTTATCTTTAAAAAAAAGTATGAAACGTAACAGTTACCCAAATAAACTAATCACTGGGTTTCCACATAGGTGAAAATATGGATATGGAAGAGAAATCTAACCATCATGTTCTGATGGAGAGTGGTAGAGAACATGGCTATGGAAAAGATAGCAATCACAAAGCCATAAATTTGTGATGATCTAGGGTATCATCTGATTCATCGGATATAAGGGCACTAGGAAAACATTTTTGGTTTTCAAGATCATTTCCCTAAAGTTGAAATTTTGAATTACAATAAATACTTACTTTATTTTGGTACAATCTCACTGTTGTTCGTGCCTTGAACAATTTCCACTTCATCTCTTAAATAAATGAAGTTGAATTTGTTATTCGTGAAGTGTTAGCAGATCATGTGATAGAATGACGGGTCATTCCATCTGTCTCAAACAAAAGGTTAGCAAAAATTATATACATAAGTCGATCTATAGTGAGATTAATCATATATGGTTCCTAAAATGAACTTATACTTCACATATCATACCGCTTAATATAATAAAACTAGTTTTCTACTAAACAGGGACTTCCTGTAGGTCAGTGGTTGGCGATAAAGGCCAGTCGCACTTCGGTTGTGGGTTCGATTCCCACAGCCTTGTCCGAAGCGATGGGCTGTCGCCCGTCCTGCAGGTTGTCATTTTTCTAAAACTACATTACTATAACATCACATAAATAATATCAAAAAAAAGTTCTATACTTAAACAATACTAACTTATGGTTAACATAATCCATTACAATCTTTTAGGCTTATCCATAATACTGCAGTCGACTCTCATAATATAGTGAAAATGATTACCAGAGATTTAACACCATCATCGATCCCCATATATCATAAGATATGTTTTGTTGGTCACATTCCAAACATTCAAAGTCCTTAATCTTGTATTCTCTTGAATACCTTAGTGAAAACATGAATGCAGTTAAAAGTTAACACTTTTCACATACCAAAATCCTCAAAATTCTATATACTCAAACTTAGTCCTTATATCAATCATGAGCTCATGAATACTGTTAAACATTTCATTTTCTCGTTTTCCCTTCATTATGCGCATAATATCTCAATCACTTTGAATACCACATTAGACCAATACATAAATATTCCAATATTCCAAGATACAACATTATTTTGGAATCCCATTACATAAACACTTAATCATTCCACCACATCGTTTTCATATTCAACATTGCCAATAGTGATCGCATGTGACTTCCCTTTGTCCTTTGCCTTAAGCGGTTGCTCATGTCGATCATCACTAACCCTTGGATTAGGGCATTTATTAGCATAATGCCCCATTTCCTTGCACTTGAAGCATTGAAGTGTTGGTTGTACGTTCTCTGCAGTGTTTGCTTTATTCACTTCGTTAGAATCCCATTTTCCATTACTTCGACACTCAGCTGCTCGATGACCTTCTTTTCCACACTTAAAAGATTTTCTAGTCCCTTTAAGACAATCTCCACCATGCTTCTTTCCACACTTTGTGCATAAGGAAACATTCATATTCTTTTCACCATTATTCTGAGATTTCTCCTTGAACTCCATCTTTCGTTTCTTGTCAAAACCATGAGATGGATATGTAACACCAACTTCCATTTCTACCTTGATAGCACAACGCACAATTTCTTCATAGCTACTGAAGTCTCTTATAGCTAATGCCCTTCGAAGACTTGGTTTTAAGCCACTGAAAAATCGATCAACTTTACTTTCAGGTTGGATGATAATGCCAGATGCATACCTTGCAAGTCTTGTAAAATTCGCTTCGTATATACCAACAGATTCATCATCCTTTTGCTTTAGTTCAAGAAACTCCTTCTCCATCTTCGTTCGAAGAATACGAGGGAAGTACTTACTGAAAAACAAGTTCTTGAACTCGTCCCATTCCATGGAATCAATTTCATCTCTTTGCCTCGTATTCTTGATAAGATTCCACCATTGATCAGCTTCACCTTCCAAACGATATACTGCTAAGATGACTTTATCATGTTCAAAACATTGAAGAACTGAAAATATCTTTTCAGTAGTACTAATCCATTGTTCAGCAACTAATGGATCAGTAGACCCACTGAAAGAAGGCGGACGCTGCCTCATGAAGGATTCAACAGAATGTTGCTCCTTCTTTTGCTCGTTTGGAAGTCCTGCATGATTCGTGGCTTGAGAAAGTTGTGTGAGCATGGCTACAAGATTTTGCATTCCGGCTCCCATATCGTTTTGTTGTTCAGGGGGACAATCATTGCATTGTCCATTGCATTGATCAACACGGTTCCTTCGGTTTCCAGCCATCGTCTAAAACCCCAAAAGAATAGTGTGAGAGGAAAAAATCATGCTAGGGAAAACAACATAATAAAGGGGTAGTACCCTCAATATCTAACATCTTAGGTTAAATTCTAAGATCGTTAGAGCAATTCTAGGACTATAACCTATACGTATACTTAACCTTAGAGACATCCCTAGACATACCTTAGAAATATCTCTAGGAATCTCACTAATGTTTTCGCATCCTAGTTTCCAAAGGTTGACTAAACCTTTCCTCTGATACCAACTGTAGAGACCCGTATCTTGACGTACATAGACTTTACATTACTTTTTCAGAATACTTAGTACATTAAAAAAACACACACATAAGGACCGTAATAGTTTAGTGTCTTTGGAAACTCGGACTATAATCTTCTAATCGTGGTGAAAGATCTTCAACATCTCCCATAAAGATCTTCCTTTTTTTTTACCTAAAACCTTTTTTTATATCCTGGGGAAAAGAAAACATAAAAGGGTGAGCTCAAATGCTCAGTAAGGGTAAAAAAAAGAAATATCAATCACATCATATTCATAAGAACATAACATTTTGGAAATCATAACCTGCAAAAGAGAGCATAATTTCATAACATGGGATAAATTATGGCAGTGAAATGTAATCACAATAATCATAACATAAAACATGGAACTTTGTGGCATACACACATAATTATAGAGAATCATTTCTTGTTAGTCATGACTCATTGCCAAGACTATCTTAGTGGACAAAGTCCCTTTCTGAATTGAGTAACCCTCGTTTCAGTCCTGTTTCACTGAACCGGTATAACCTACCATTCCAACCATGTCTATCTCATGAGATATAAAATCTTTACCCAATGCATTGGAGGGAGATATAGGTCCCACCCATCTCATAATGATACCATTCTTATGTGTGCCACAAAATCATAAATCATACATCATTGCATAACCCGTGTAATAAAAATGGGATTCTTAAACAACATGACATCATAAAACCATTCATATAAGATAAAGGAATTCATAAACATAATTCCATCACAACATAGTCAAATCAATGTAAAAATATGGATAGAAACAGAACCCTTTATTATCTTAGATGGAAAATAATTTTGATAAAACACTTGAATTGAATTCTTGAGGAAAATATCATTTCTTCTTCAAAATCAATTTCTTTTCACAAAACATCATGAAATTTTAAAAGAAAGAGATTTTATTGAAAATAGTCATGAAATCTTATAGAGGAAGCTTCATGAAAATAAGGCTTTATAAAACAGTAGAAATCCGTTCGTGCCGTATAAGTTAAAAAAAACATTCTTTGTACTTTTGTCGAAAAAGTCAAAATGTACCTCGTACGAAAAATGACAAAAGATTCCTTTCATATCTTTTACTAAAAACTCACCAAAGGGTAGAATTGGATTTAAACAACTGTAGGTGGATGTAAATAACATTACATATTGAGGAAACATAGATGTGGATGATAAAATACACCCCAGTAAATACTAAAGTATAAACAATCTCGGATAAAAATGAGATTGTGATATTTCCATTACCTTAGGTCCAATTTGCTTTGTACGTGTCCGAAGCTCCTGTATAATGGTTTAAATAATGTTATTGACTTATTCCAGAATCATACATATTAATATGATAACATATATGGTCATATTCTTAGCTTCTTGATAGTAATATTTCATTGTTACTTGTTACTCGGGTCTTTATTGCCTTTTGTTCTTATGCGTGTTTTGCCAAATACATTCTTATTCTTCTTTTAGGGTTATAGATACCTTATATCCAGAATGGTATTAGTGTAACATATATCATATTTATTCATTCAATTTATATAATTACTATGTAATGATGATCATGTAGAACAAGTCGCATCACATCGTGGAGACGGTATTCCGTACGTACGCACGAGTGATGATATCGTTCCTATGATCGTGGAACTGTATTGGAGTATATATATATTATTTCAGTATCAATATTAATTTATAATAATCATAAATAGTTACTCATTACACCATTATACCCATCCTTTTAAAGTGATGGTGGAAAATAGATTACACCACGGCGTGGAGACGGTATTCCGTACGTACGCACGCGCGGTGATTTCATTTTTCCGTAGGTTGGATAGAAGGTGAATTAGGGTTGTTTCATATTTATAATAACATATCAGTATTTAAGTAATACTGATGTTATTACTTTATCATGAAACAACTAAAGAAGAAGAAGTTGAAGAAGAAAGAAATTGAAAAGATCGGTAATGGATATTACCTCTTCTTTGGAACGCTTCTTTGAATCCTTCACTTAGGGAACTAAGATTGGTCTTTGAAGAAGAATAGGACCTCTAGGACTATTCTAGGGAAGTGGAGAAGGGATTTTTGCAGGGGTTGGCCGAGCTTGAGTGCTCAATTTGGTGTGAGGAGGAGGGGGAGGAGGTTCCCTTTTATAAGGGAGGAGAGGGGCACCTTAGGAATTCTTAAAAATATTAATTTATAATAAATCTAACCCCACATAAAAACCTCCAAAAATGACTCATATTCGAAGATTAGATGAGATAGGGTTGTAATCTCATCAACCAATCAAATTTAGACATGTTTGGATCTTATTTTAAACCTTATCATTTTGATTTATCCTTATTTAATCTATTTAAGTTTATTTGTGGTAATAAAATTCTAAATTTTAAATTATAACAAATAATTACTTATTTGTTGTGAATTTTCCATAATTGTTTACTTTATAACATTATAGACCGTATAAATATAAATTTATAATTTTTAAATATTTTTGTGATTTTTAAACAATTTTATAATATGTTATTTTTGTAAAATAACAATAGTGTCAATTTTGACACTATTCATTTATTTGAATTTAAATAAAATATATACAGAAGATATGTTCGAACTAAAAGCTTTAATATATTAATAAAAGGTCATATGTATCTATAAAATTAGTGTATCACATTAAATAGTTCATATAATATTTATTTTATTATTTTTAAAACCATTTATTTGGTTTATCTCTTAATAAAATAATTACTACATCATTTTTGTATAATTATATAATATACTTATTTTTTGTATAAAATTTAAAATAAAATTCTATGATGAAGATAAATATATTACCTTTCACAAGAATACTTTTACTATAATTAATCATCTTAAAATCACAATATTTAAATTGTTATATTTATTAAATTATGAAGGTGACAACTTTGGCATCAATTAAAATAAAATAATATAAGTGTCATAATCGCTTTTATAAGGCTCCAAATGGTCAAATATTCTACCATTGGATGCTTATGGTTTACATTTACATGTCCAATAAGTTTTTGTTAGGTATTTGTGCATTTTATGGTCACTATTAGTTTAAAAAAACATTATTCTTGATTTTTCACTAGATAAACAATTTCTGCATCACTATTGTGTCATAATTAATGATAATTATTTAATCCCTAAAAATTATAAATAAATTTATATGATGTATATAATTTCATTATCTTTCTTTAGACTATTCATGTTCGAAGTTTCATGAAGATTATCACTAAATTAAAATTAATATACTTATAAAATTTAAGAGAGTGACATGTTGTCACTTTCTTTGGTTTTAATAATAATTAAGTTATTTTCATAGACAAATGTTCATTAAATGATTCTAATCTGACCCTTAGGTGATATGGGTCGACTTTTAGTCATCCAATAGGATTTTGACATTTGTTAGGGTAATTTTAAAATATTATATTTACCCTTAATTACCCGATTTACCTTTAACTATGGTAAATAAAATTTACCGTAGTTACTATTCATAATTCCCAAAAATAAAAAGTAGCTTATTAACATAATTTGGACCCACTGATTCCAAATATGGAATCCATTTTTTAAAATTCCATAAACAGAAGTTGCAGAAATTAAATTAAAATTAATCCCGTTGTCGAATAAAAACAGGTTTTTGTTTAAAACATTGCAAAAGATTGAATTGATTTAACCTACGAATTCAAGGTAAAATCAATGCTAATGACATACATTATATTAAATGGTAAAAATATATTCTATTTATACTTTAAAACCATTCAATATTATAATTTAACCACATAAGATATTACGATGAAAAAAGTTGTTTTTAATTAAAATATAGCGTGTTTTTACTATTCATTAAAATGTGAAAGTTACCAGAATAATATGAAAAATTTTTCCAAAGTAAATTTTTATTTCCTGATTCCAAAGAAGAATTTTATTTTGTCAAATTGAACTTGTAAACATGTCAAAAAATAGATTTAAAGTGGGTGCGCCATCAAAAGGCGGCAAAACTGCATTTTTTTGAAAAATACTTATTTTACCCGAAAAATTTATTTTGTTCTTATACCATGTTCTAGAAATGTGTAAGATGAATAATAATGTTATAAAATTCAAAATTTAGTTAATATTATTCATAACGGCTAGTTCATGACAATATTATAATAATATAACATTGTTTATTAAAACCCGGTATTGTGTACAACACACGCTATCGAGGAAGGTCGCGATTGCGTGTAATGCAAGCCAAGTTAGGGTTGCGTGTTGTGAAAGAATCCTTCATTGTTTCGTATAACAGAATCCAACCATATTTCATTTATACATTTAATATATATATATATATATATACTCAATGTTGCGTAGAATAACTATTATCAAAATTGTGTGTAACACGGTCCAAGAATAGTGTTGCGTATACTGCAAGCTAATACGGTGTTGCGTATAGCGCAAGGTAATCTTGGTGTAGAATACAACATAAGACGTTAATGAAATTAAAATAATATTTTTCATAAAATCTCGGGGTGTTACAATATGTCAGAATACTAAGGGGTATCACTAACACCCTAATCTCCCAGCGTAGTCCCATATTGAAGGTCTAGGCCCGAAAGTAAGGGTCTCGAACCACATCTATAGAGTAGTGTGAAAGATCTGTTAATCTTTTTGAGTACTATTCTACTATCATGCTGCCCTTCCATAGGTTCAATAGCTCTTGTATATGTACAGAGCGTAAAGATTTTAGAAAGAACTCCTCTCTAAAGAGGCGCTCAAATTCAATCTAGGTGGGGGTTGCCTTATCATGCACTTGGATCGTTAATCTCCACCATATACCCACCAAGCCCTGAAGAAGGATCACAGCTAAGATCAACATCTGTTCGAGAGGCATCCTCACTAGGCGAAAGACTTGGATAACCGTCTCAATCCAATCCTCAGCTACTAGAGGATCTATCTTGCCTTGGAACCCGGGAGTTCTCTACCTCGGGAACTCATGTAGCACACTCAGCCAATAAGTATCCTCCAATAATAGAGCTGGTAGAAACTGCAGATCGATGGGTGGTTGCATCACTGGTGCACCACCCATAGGTAAATCCACAGATTTAGTGCCATGCACTGATGCCTCCACTCAGGGAGGACAATCATTATGATCACATTGTATAATCATATCTAGATTTCATCATGGTGGAAACCTAAAATATATCAAGATAAACCATGGTTAAAGAGAATATCTAGAGAGATGACTCAAAAAGGAGATGGAAATCAGAACCATTTCTAAATGATGCATGTTCACTTTATTTCCTCATAAATAGGGTTTCCATGTACCGATTCAAAAAACAGGTGTCAAGATTCCTGTTGTAGAGATACAGCGGACACTGCACCAACACTTGAGTCCCTGGTGTCAAATACGAACTCGAAACACTTAATAATATTTTCCAAAACCAAAAACAATAGACCCTTGGTATTTAAGGTAGAACTTACCACCTATGATACAAATTTTTCATGACCCATCCCCCACGGCCCATGCCACGACTACCCCAAGCCCGCCTCCCAAAGTTCAGGGTCTGGCGACTAGCACCGAACACATTTCCTGCAAATGGGAGGCATCTTCCATTTACGTGTACATGTGCACACAACTCCCATCCAAAGGTACTAGAAAGAAAAATCCAAGGAAACCATACATTCAATCCACTAAGTAAAAGACAACTAGAGTACAACAGAAAGTAATGTACAGGGTGGCAACTCGGGCTAATACACACGACAAACAAAATGAAAATAGAAAAAAAGTATAACTCCAAGACCCTGAATCTTTTTCACCAGGAAGACTACCTAAAGGTTAGGTGAAATGTAGCTAATTGAAGCTGTAGAAGTGAACCACGTCTGTCGGATCTCATTGAACACCACCAGGTCTTGGTTCTCCCTTGAATTCTTCATAGCGCAAGTTTTCTGCACAAACATGACACATGCGGGAAAATCCCGTGTATGGGTGAGTAAGACAACACTCAGTAGGGGACCCCAAAACCACAAAGGTAAAGCACAGGAGAAAAACCACAAAGTAATGCACAATCATCTCTAATTGGGTATATGACCATATATATACAATGAACATATAAATATACTTTTTTCAGCCACTATGAAAACATGTGGTCCCAACCACACAACCAACTTCAGGATTTTCATCGAAGGATGAATTCATACCACACAAACTATAAGATCACACGCCATGAGATAAGCCATCCCTCATAGTACTCATCTGAGAGATGCACTCTATCAGGTACAATCCTACCATTCTGAATGGTATATCCAAGAGAACGTGCTCCATCCGGATCATTTTTCTAGGTTTGACTCTAGTTCCCATCACTAAAGGTCTAGTTGTCATAGCCTTGTACCGGATGCAAGACTAAGAAAACCTAAGGGAAGAGGCCCGATCCTCGTCATTGAACTCAGTTGAGGGAGAATTGATCTAGTCTAACTTGTGATCCCTCAGTCGCTCCTATAAAGAGTGGCATGTGCCTCAGTATGTCGAGGGAGCACTAAATCTTATCTAGGTATCATTCACATCAAGTGGAAGGGCCCGCTCCTCGCATATGTGCACTACAGTCGAGGGAGCTCCAACTCCTATGAAGTACCGACTCCCCATTGCTACTTGAATATGGGGGGATTACGTCTCCGTTAGTGAGGACTCGTGTCCTGGTTCTAACAGGGGAGTACTACTCATGAAGGACCCACAACCTAAATCATTATGGGAGTATAAATTTGTATATTGAGGACCAACACCCTACCTGGTATGGGAGTACCACTCAATGACTAGAGGACCCGCACCTTGGTAATGTAGGGGAGTACTGACTCTATTAGTCTGTTTTTTATGGGGGGACCCGCACCCTAGTACGTTTAGGGAGTACGGACCCTAATCTAGAGGACCCACTCCTTGGCATGGCAGGGGAGTACCAACTTTGTCATAGCATTGTGTAAGGAGGACCAACATCTTTGAACAATAGGGGAGTACTAAATCCTACAATAGAGGACCCACTCCATACCTAGTATGGGAGTACCACTTAGTGACAAGAGGACCCGCACCCTAGTAAAGTAGGGGAGTACGGACTCTCTAAGTATGTTCACCATGGGAGACTCAGACCCATATGTTATGGGGGTACCAACCCCTGGCTATAAGATCAGATCACTAACACAGTAGGGGAGTACCGAATTTACCATGGCACTGCATAAGGATGACCCACAATCGAAAACGATAGGGGTGTATTGACTCCTACAATAGAGGTCTCGCTCCCTACCCGGTAAGGGAGTATTGACTCTATAAGCGTTAGATATGGAGGACTCGTTCCCTAGTCCTTCAGGGGAGTAACACCCCCACTAGAAACTATGAAAAGGAAATGAACCTGCAACCATGAAGTGGGGAGTCCCATCCCGAAATAATTAGAGGGATACAGATTGCCCGCACCTTGAGTCATCAAGGGAGTAACCATCCTAACTTCTCATTATAAGAATCACCCTGATTCTTCCCAAAGTCTGCACAGAACAGGATATAATACTATTGAAAACAAAAATTCCATCCTATAACTTTCTCAAAAACAAAATTAGATTATCTCAAAAATACCTTCTCGTTCCAAGGGTCCCAATGTTACAGACGACTCGTCAAACAGACATTCCGTTTAGAAGTTACAATCGTTTTAGCGAAACGGGGCTCAACCTAGCTCGTTGGGCTATGGGTCCAGCCCACCTCGCCTAGCTTGGCACTGCCTACCAGCAGAAACCCAGCCCTCCATTGAGTGGGCTGGCTCCTCCAGACCAGATGTGGATGTGTCGCATCCGTTGTGCACCAGGCGACTCCAGTTGGTGCTGCTAGTCCAGCCAAACGGTCTGCCTAGTGGACTGGGTCGTCCGACATGACCTGTGGTTTCCTCCACATGGTAGTCGAGAAGCTGTTTCCACAAGCTCCACTATGGCGCACCACCCCACCGCCCGACACAAAGCTGGTGTCACTACTGGAAGCCCGACATAACTTTCTACGGACCACCAGATGTGTTTCGGTGGTCTGTTCTTTGATCCGAAGGGTATTCTGGAACTCTTCGGTCTTGTTATTCATTGCATGGGGATCAAAACCTTATTGAAATCCCTTTCGACACAAAGCCATTCGAGCAGCGATATTTCTCCCACTGCCTCATTTGGTTCACTGCCACCACTGTCACACCTTCTTCATGCCATGTCCATCTCGAATCCACAACATCAAATCATTACATTAAAGATTGATTTTGCAATGACCATTCGATCGGCAAGAATTGAGTCATGGCCCAATTGAGGGCTTCCTACAATGAACTATGAATAGAGGGAGGAAAATTCAAAAATCAACAATGGTTTAACGGACCTCAATTGATGTTTGTATCAATCGATATCATTACCATAAGAAGCGGTAACCAAAAATTCACCAAGAAGATCTCTTGTTAAAACCCCACAAAAAAACCTCCCAAAAGAACGATCGAATTGTGGTTCAACCTGTTTGTGGGTTGATCCGTGTTCACTGATTAAAACCAAGAACGATGAAGATAAATTCGCACAATAACCCCTACCTCAAAAGGTTCTTTCACTTATGAAGAACATCTCTATTATCCCTCCATGTTTGGTCAGAATCTTGTTCATCGATTCATTGATCCATCATCATTAGAGAATGGCGTTCGTCATTTTTTGTTCTTCAATGGTGATCCTCCAAAGACTCATAGTTTTCCTCTCTACCTCGTCACCGATTTATCCCTGTAAAAACATTAAGGGGTGTTAACCACCTTTCTGTTATTGATGTGATGTAAAGTCATTACGAAATTTCATTAATTAAATAGAGTTTCAATTACGCTTGGGTGGAAATCCGTTATGCTGCAACGGTTTCGAATTTCAAAGAAAATAAAATATATAATATTTATTTTATTTAAATTTTTATTTTAAAAATATCTAAAGATAACATTTCTGGTTGACCCGCACTGGTAGAATTTATGTGCTTTCTAGGAGAATCCCGCCATTCTGAGTTCAACGATGCCCTTATATTTTTTATCTAAGCACTGGTTCAAAATATAGAAAATCCCACTCGCATGTGTAATTAATAAACTGTTAAAAAAAGTTCAAAAATACATTCCATCCACTCCAGGTCTCATAATTATGAGTCATGTCAAAGCCTAGTCTCGTAAAAATTACTTAAATTTGAAAAAAAATCCATGGAATTTCAGGACATTACATTCTTCCCACCTTAAGGATTTTCATCCCCAAAAAGAAAATGCCAAAACACAATAGAAGAAAATTGAGTTCATTAAGGGTCTCTGCACTGCTTATAAGCACGCACCTTAAGGAACCACTAAGATCGACCACTCTCATGTATAGCTTCTTCTATTTCAAAATCATGAAACAATGGGCACATGTCTCTTTAGCTTTGACAAGTGGGAAAATCACTATGTACTCTGATCCATTTGTAGGCGCGAGGTCTAGCGGATCACCTCCACACTAACCTGATGTAGATACAAACATAAGGCCACAGTTCACATCCACCAATGGATGCACTTTTTTGTATCCTCTATAAGTGTTATGTGTTCCAGGTTGATTCTAAACACGCATGGCTATTTACGAATGAAACAAGGACTCCCATGAGCGAATGTTGGGTCTTACTAGGCCCTCTGTCAACAACCTCCAACAGCCACACAAATTTCTGAAACTAGAACACTGCCACCCTCACTAGTGGCATCTCCACTGAGTATAGATGGTAGAAAACCATTCTATACTGTGAAAAAATCATGGGTTCTAACTCTTCCACAACATAATGATCCCAAATCATACTCTTTGTGATATTCCACCATGTGATTCCTGGGTTTCCCTTTCATCACAAGGGAAACCCCTACTTTACCATCAAAGACACACCACATACTTTTCCTAATATCATCAATCCAAGTATGAATGGTCATATTACATACGTAGAATGACTTGTTAAGGCCTCGACCCCAAGACTAAGAGATCCCAACTGCAACTCTCGCCTCTAAGGGCCAGGTCACACTATTAGTTCCAGTGTGTGATCAATGGGTCTCCTCCAACAAAAGTCTCTAAGTGTCAAGGTCAAGTCCACAGTCCAACTAGAACCTCTAAGTCTCAAACAGAACTCATAGAATAAAGAGTATGACTAGAATATATGTCCATTTTAAAAGGCTTCTAGAAGAAAAGACATAGATCATACCTAGAATTTATACTAGATCTTCTTGGTCATAAGAAAACATCGCATGCAGCAATCCTTGCCCACATAATCCAGTTTCCTAAGCCTAGTGATGACCACCTGGGTGTAATGATAGAAAACCTGAAAACTGAATACCAGCTCATGTTGCACAACCGGCTCCTCTTCCTTGGCTGCCATCTTGCACAACTCCTTGCTCCAAGCGATGTCTCTACCAAGGAGGCTTGTATGTCGACTCCCTATCAGCGACACGACAGGTCCAAAAATCTGATGCAAGATTCCCCAAGCTATTTCAAGTGTAACACCACCTCTCCTTTGGATGATATGCTCCTTGGTGCTACCCCTCACCATAGACCCATGTGTTTGTGTTCAGGGATGGGTATGCCTCCTACACCACGATCATGTCTCCTATCATCTTATAGATCTGGCATACAACTCTACCTCATGACCTCTACTACAGGTCACATCCATCTACTCCTCTGCTTGGTAGCTCTCAACCACTAGGGCTCGCTCCAGCATCCTAGTATACATTGAAATTCTAAGGGGTATCACCGATGCCCTGATATCCCAGCGTAGTCCCTACTCGAACGTCTAGACACTGAAGTAAGGGTCCCACACCACATCTATACAGTAGCGATAAAGATTCATGAATCTCACCGAGTACTCTGCAACCATTATGCTACCCTGCCATTGATGCATCAACTCTTATATACACACAAAGTGTAAAGTCACTAGAAAGAACTCATCCCTGAAGAGGTGCTCAAAGTCAATCTAGGTGAGGTTCACCTCATCGTGAATTTGGATCATCAAGTTCCACTATCTTTACTTCGAGTCCTGAAGAAGGCTCGCAGTTAAGATCTCCATATGGTCAAGAGACGTCCTCATTAGGATGAAGACTCGTAGAACCACCTCAAGCCAATCCTGAGCTACCTAAGGATCTGTCTCACCTCATAACCCAGGAGGTATCTTCATTTAGAACTCATGTAGAACACTCATCCTATGCGCATTCTCCACTAGTAGTGCTATTAGAAACTGCTGATTCGATGGGTGGTTGCAAAAATGGTGCACCACTCGGAGGTAACACCACAAATTCAGTGCCCTGCATAGAAGCCTCCAATTAGGGTAGATCATCATTATGATCATGTTTTAGAATCCTCTTTCGCTGTCATCGTGGTGGCATCCTAAGATATATCAAGATAAACCATTTCTAAAGAGTATATATGGAGAGATTACTATAGAAGGACATGAAGGCACAACCATTCCTATATGATTCATGTACCCTTTATTTCCCTGCAACCAGTGTTTCTATGTACCGAGTCAGAAAATAGGTATCCAGAGTCCTAGTGTATGGATATGTTGGCCACCAGACCAACAATAGAGTCCCTTTCATAAAATATGAACTTCAAACAATTAAAAGTTTTTTGTAAAACGAAAAACAATAGAGCCTTGGTTTTTGAGGTAAAACTGACCACCTATGATACCAATTTTTTATGACTGGTCCCCCGAGCCCCATGTCGCTACTACTCCAAGCCCGCCTCCCAAAGGCCAGGTGCTGACGACTAGTGTCGAAGGCATTATCCTGCAAATGGGAGGAAGTTTCTAAGTACCTATACACACACACAAAACGACCAGCCAAAGGTACTAGAAAGTAAAAGCAAAGGAAACTATACATGAAATCCACTAAGTAAAATACAACTAGAGTACAACATAAAGTAAAGTACAGGGTGGAAACCCAAGCTATTATAAAATCCCACCAAAAGAAAAATAGAACAAAACTAAAACCCCAAGTTTATAAAGCTCATCTGCCAAGAAGCCAACCTGAAGGGTAGGTAAAGGGTAACTACTTGAATTTGTGGAAGTGCACCTCATCTGTTTGATCTCACTGAACACCACCAGGTCCTGGTTCTACCTAGACTTCGTCAAAGCATCAGTCGTCTTCACAAGACACTACATGTGCGGGAAAAGCTCGTGAAGGGGTGAGTAAAAAAAATACTCATTTGGGGACCCCAGACCACAACAGTAAATCACAAGAGGATAACCACAAAGGAATACACAGTCAATACTTCTAAGGTATATTCCCATACATATACCATAAACATCTAGATATACTTTTTTTATCCACTAAGACAACATGTGGTACCAACCACACAATCATCATTAAGATTTTCATCGAAAGATCATGTCATAACACACAAACCAGGAGATCAAACCCCATGAGCTCAACCATCCCTAATGGAACCTGTCTGAGAGATTCACTCTATTAGGTATAATCCTACCATTCTGAATGGTTTTCTGAGAGAACATCCTCTATAAAGAACATTTTACTAGGTCCGACTCTAGTTCTTGACATTAGAGGTCTAGTCATCATAGCCTTGTGACCAATGCAATACTAAGGAAACCCAAGTGAAGAGGACCACTCATCATCACTAATATCAGTTGAGAGATCACTCCTCCAAAATAACCTATGATCCCTTAGTCACTCATGTAGAGAGTGGCACATGGCTCAGTCTCTTAGGGGAGAACTAAATCCTATCTCGGTATCATTCACACCAAGTGGAGGGCCCACTCCTCATTGCTCTATCTTACTATTGAGGGAGATCCAAGGCCTATGGAGGACCCACTCCCTATCACTACTTAAAGATGTGGAAGTATGACTCTGTAAGTGGGGACCAATGCACTGGTTCAAATAGGGGAGTACTACTCAAGAAGGACCTGCACCCTAAATTGGGAGGGGAGTACAACTTCATATATTGAGGACCCACACCCTACCCAGTAGGGGAGTACCACTCCGTGACTAGAGGACCCACACTCTAGTATTACAGGGGATTACCAACTCTATCAATTTGTTCACTATGGGGGAACCACACCCTAGTATGTTAGGGGAGTACTGACCCCAGGCTTGAGGACCCACTCCCTGGCATGGAAGGGGAGTACCGACTCTACCGTATAACTACGTAAGGAGGACCCACACATTTGAACGATAGGGGAGTACTAACTTCTAAAATAGAGGACCCCATCCCTACCTAGTAGGAGAGTACCACTCAATGACTCGAGGACCCACACCATGGTAATGTTGGGGAGTACCGACTTTGTCAGTTTGTTCACTACGGGGGACTCGCACCCTAGTACGTTAGGGGAGTAACAACCCCAGGCTAGAGGACCTGCTTCATGGCATGGCAGGAGAGTACCGACTCTATGATAGGACTTTGTAAGGAGGACCCAAACCCTAGAATGGAAGGGGAGTACTGACTCTTACAATAGAGGACTCGCCCCCTGCCTGGTAGGAGAGTACCGACTCTATAAGCATTAGACAGGGAGGACCTGCGCCTTAGTCCTTTAGGGGGTAACACTCCTGGTGGAAAATACAAAGTGGGAAGAAACATACACCCATGATGCGGAGAGTCCCATATCGACATAAGAAGAGGGATAAGAAGTAATCATGCCTTGAGTTGTCAAGGGAGTAACCGTCTGTCCCGACCCGTCCTCGGGGCCCGTGCCGTGACTACCCCAAGCCCGCCTTCCATAGGCCAGGGGCTGGCGACTAGCACCAAAGGCGTAAATCTCAATAAAAAGTGAAGGAATTGACCTTACGAAATGGAAACACATACAATCAGAGTACAATCAGAAGCTACACTATGTAAATCAGTAAAACAAACGTTCTGATAGTACAAGGGGCCGGAAATACAAGCCCAAAAGAAAGGTACAACTACAACTAAAAGAAAACTACAACTCAAAGGATAGCAGCTGAAAGGTTACAAGCAGCTCTTGGTTTGTCCTCTGGGTTCTACCTGAAGGGTAGGTACAGATGTCCTCCTCAGCACTCCATGTCCGTCTGTCTCCTTCGGGTATCGACTCGTCGTGGGATCCACCTCCGGGTACCGTCCAGCTCTACAAGCCTCATCCATGATCAGTGATGTCCGTCGTCTGCAACCAACACAATGAGGTGCGGGAATAGCCCATGAAGGGGTGAGTATACGATACTCAGTAGGGACCCTGAGACCCTCAAGGTCTCACTAAATCAAACAAGGATAGACACAAAGAAAGTTCCAACTGATAACCCATACTTTGGTATAATCCCATACTTATACCTAAGTTATCAAGTAACTCATCTCAAACATGAGGTTTCACATAGATATGAAATAAACAGATAACTACTACTTAGGTATATGCCCATACATATAACTAAGTTATCAAGTAACCCATCTCAATCATGAGGAAAACACAAAGGTCATTAACTCAGCTCAAACCAGGATTTTCATTATCAAAACTGCAACTGCAGAAGAGCTTCGTCTCTGACGAGTACAGTGAACCTGTCACGGCTCCGAGGTACTGCTCAATAACCTAAGACTGTTGAGGTTCTCCTCCTGTCGTGTACCGCAGGTCATCCACCCATACACAGTAATTCTTCCCTCCGGGGTCTTCCACTCAAACACAGTAGTGCACCCGCCCTAATAGCCTGCAGAGGTACTCCTCCTGTCGAGTACCACAGGTCTGCCACCCAAACACAGTAGTGCTCCCCAATGTGCGTTTGCCTCCCAAACATAGTAGTGCTCCCCACTGGGCTATACAAGTCACTCCGACTCGAATCAGACAATCAGTCTTCAAGTCTCAGCCAGCTACACGGTCTCCGTACTCTGTGCGCTCGTCTCTGCCCGGTCTGTGAGTTATTAGCCTTTTCGTCCCGGGGGCCCGGTTGGTTTCATGTACGAACCAACACGGTTGTATCTCAACTGTACCCCTAACTCTTATAGGGTATACTCAAAGGTACTGTTTCTCAACATGTTCATCAACGCCGCTGACGGTTCGCCAAACGGGCGACCGGTCTGAAAGTTATCGGTTTTTCCGTTCCGGGGGCCTGGTTGGATTTCGGGTTCAATCCAACCCAACCATATTCCAACTGCGTCCAAACCTCAAGTGAATTATACCAAAATAACCATCTCAATAATAGAAATCCAACAAAGTTGGCGACATGTCAATAGGACGTCCAGAACTCAAGTTATAAGTGTTTCCGCTCCGAGGGCCCGGTTGGTTTTGGGTTCTAACCAACCCGACATCACCCAAAGTTCACCGAAACCTTGAGGGTAATATACCTAAACGACCGTATCGATCCAAGGATCTCTAATCAACTAACGGTGTGTCGATCGGAGGTCCGTAGCCCATGTTATGGGTGTTTAAACAGATCTGTCCTGAAATAGTCGGTTTGGGCCCGGTCCGACCCGGGCCAATACCCCCTGGGTCGGCCGAACCGGGTCGACCCGACTTGGGTTCGGGTCCAGCCCGTCAGGGCGTGGCCTGGCCCGGCTAGCATGGCCCGGCCCAGCGCGGGCGGCCCGACCCTGCGCGAGCGGGCCACGGCTCGGCTCGAGGCCAAATTTGATGCAGAAGGGGGGGGGGCGCTACCCCCCTCATTTTGAAACAGCGGCCCCCACATGGAGGGGCCCTCCCTGTCTATCGCCAGGGGTTAAAACCCCCGGACTTCCCGAATGGACGGCCGTGTTGGCCAGTCGGTGTGCCGCCGAGGGACCCCCGTGGGTCCCTCCTTCTGATGCGCCGGTGGCCGGCAGATCCGGCCGCCCTTCTCTGCACCGTCGCGGCCCACCCTAGCCATAGCTTCCTTCGGCTTCATTGGCGCGGTGCGACGACGCCGCACACCTTCATCGCGGTTTTCATCATTCTCATGCGGTGCCATTGCACCGTGCCACCTCCATTCCAAACCACAATGGGGATAAACAACAAAGGGGAGGAGGATCGGTCGTGTTTGTGAGATCCAACCTCCTCCCGTTAAATTGATAACAGGCGGCCAATTAATAACGACGAACCAAAATAATACTTGAACGAAAAAACAATCCCTAAGTTTTTCCCCGCAATCAAATATTCCCAACCCGCAAACATATTCTTTCACGGATCAAATTAATATTGAGTTGATCTGCATTCTTTGTTTTAGAATGAAACAAACATGGGTTTATTAACATTCACAAATTAATTCCCTACCTCGATTCAAGGTTCGTTCGTCGTCGGCACGGAAATCGGCGTCGCGGAAGATGGTCTCGTTCTATCAACGTTAGAGGAAAAAGAACACTATCATTGGCGACGATCACCGTGGTCAGCGTCTTCTCTCTTGATGCATAGGAAGATAAGAGAATATGGGCGTTCTTCGTGGGTGTCTTCGTTCTTTGTCGAGAGATGTTCTTCATTAGAAGAAGATTCTTCCTTCAAGAATTCTTCTCCTCTCCTTTGTTCGCCCTACCCAAGCTATGCCAACCCAAACATAATAATATAACTCTTATTATTATTCTCACCTAATGAATTCAAATTAATTCAAAATAGATGATCCAACTAATTAAATGCATTAACTCAAGTGTGTTGGCAAATTAAAAGAGAGAGAGAGTGAAATGGGAAGGTTAAAGCTTTAAGGAGTTTAAGGGGGGTTTCAAGGAGTTAAAGAGAAGATGAAAGGTTGGGCTCATGTAGGCCCCACCTCACAAATATCCTCTCATGGGAGGTTATGTGGGTGTGGGCCCCACCAACAACCTCCCCCTTGTAGGATATAACCAACTCAAAATAAAAAATGTGTGCAACATGTTTTTTATTAAATTAAGGTTAAACTCCAAAATATAACTTCAAACCCACATAAAACGCAAGTGTGGAAAAGGTACCCTTAAGCGAAAAACGGCGTTGTGAGTTCATCGGTACCCTCATATTTCAATTTCGAGCACCGGTTCAAAAGATAGAAAAACCCACTTGTTTGTTCACTGAACGTACCTGAGATAATCTTTGGAAATTGATTACGGGCACACCGGGCCTCAGAATAAGGTGCCTTTAGAAGCCACGGACTCGTAAAATTCCAAAGAAATTAAGAAAAATATTTCCTTGAAATTTCCGAGTCTTTACACCGTACTAAATTCTCATTATAAGAATCACCCTGATTCTACCCAAAGTTTTCCCATACTAGGAGATCCTACTCTACAAACAAAAAGGACATAATTTAACTTTCATAAAAACTCAATTAGAGTATCTCAAAAAGACTGTCTCTTCCCAAGGGTCTCAATTCCATAGACAACTCTTAAAATAGATGCTCTGTTTAGAAGTTATGACTGTTTTAGCAAAATGGGGGATGGTTGGGTCTGGGTTCGGTCCGACCTGCCCAAAGGGGCTTGGCCTAGACCAACTGGGACCAACATGACCTGATATGTTGTGGGTCTGGCTAGACTTTCCTGGATGGGCACTACCCACTAGCAGCAACCTGACCCACCTTTGAGAGGGTCGGCTCCTCCGGACGGGATGTAGCTACGCCACGTACATTGTGTACTAGGCAGCGCCGACTCTCCTTGATACTTGAGCCAAACGATCCACGTAGAAGACCAAATATTCTGGCATGAACCATAGCAGAGCCATGGGTCCAGATCACAACGTGGTCAGAGGCAGTGGCTTCCTCCACACGGCAGTCGAGTGGCTGTTGCCACCATCTCCATCATGGTGCACTGCTTAGCCACCCAGCCTGCGGTCGACATCGCCGCCCACACTGATGTCCCAACAGAACTTTCTGCAGACCACCAGATGTACTCCAGTGGTCCGTTCTTCGATCTAAAGGGTGTTTAGAACTCTTAAGTCATGTTCTTCATCGCCTATGGCTCAAAACATTGTTGTGATCCATTACTATGTAAATTCATTCAATCAGTGATATTTCTCACACTGCATCATTCTGGTCACTGCCACCTCCATCATGCCATTGCCATCCCAAATTCACAACATCTGATCATTATGCAAGGACCATTTGATCTCTAGGTGTTTAGTTGTGGTCCAAGAGAGGGATTCCTTTGATGAATGAAGAAAAAAGGGAGGAAAATGAAAAAATCCAAAAAGATTGAATAGATCTCAATCGATGCTCACGTCAATTGGGTTTGTTACGGTTAGTAGTGGCAACAAAAAATTCACCAAGAGGGTCTCCCGTTAAAATCCCACAAAAAAACCATCCTGCAAGAATGATCAAACTGCGAGTCAACCAGTTCATGGGTTGATCTGCATTCATCATTTAAAACCAATATTGGAGAAGTTAAATTCAAATAAAAACCCCTAACTTAAAATTTTTTTTCACTAAATAATAATGTCTCCGCATTTTCATCATTCTTCCACGTTTGATGCAAATATCATTTATCGATTCGTTGATCCATCATCTTTGGTGATCGGTGTTTGTCGTTGGTTGTCCATCGACAGTGATCATTGGGAGAATCAGAGCTTTCCTATCTACCTCATCAATGGTTGATCATTGTCAAACCATTAATGGGTGTTAACCATCTTTCTTTTACTGATGCGATAAAATTTTGTTATTTTGTTTCATTAATGAAACAATGTTTCAGTTATTCTCAGGTAGAAATTTGTCATGCTACAATAGTTTTGAATTTCAAAAAAATAAAAATAAATCATGATTATTTTATTTAACTTTTTATTTAAAAAGGCCGAAAAATAATTTTTTCTGTCAACCCACGCCGGTCGAAGTTATGTTCTTTCTAAGCGAATCCCTCCATTCTGAGTTCTATGGTGCCATCATATTTTTTATATAAACACTGGTTCAAAAGATATAAAATATCATTCACAAATTTAATTAATAATTTTTTTTAAAAGTTTAAAAATCCATTCCAGCCACTTCAGGTCTCAGAATTACGTGTCGTCTCAGTGCCCAGTGTGGTAGAAATTCCATTTAAATTAAAAAAATTCATGGAATTATGGGACATTACACCATAAATGACCATTCTAACCATATTGAGATCATTATGAATACACTGAGAGAACATCATCTCTATTATAAGCTTAATAAATTACACTTTTGGATCAACAAAGTTTACTTCCTGGTCATTTCATCTTGATGTCAGGAGTTTAAATAGACCCAGAGAAAGTGAGAGTTGTAGTTTACTATAATCATATCAAGAATATATTTTACATTCAATGTTTATAGGGGATATCCAAGTATTACAGACACTTCATCTAAGATTTATCATTCCATACATTTCCACTTACAATATTGAATAATAAGGGTGTAAAATTCATATGGTTAGAAGCTTGTGATGTAGAATTTTAGGAGTTGAATGGTTGTAAGAATTCCACATTGATACTGATTCTTCTATATCTAAGAAGAGGATATACTGTATAATTTGATGCATCAAGTATCATTCTTGGAGCTTTTCTAATGTATGATGAATGAGTCATCACATACAAGTCTTGTAAGTTAAGTCCTCATGAGCATAATTACCTGATACATGACCTTGATCTAGTTTTTGAGTTCATGTTCTACACTTTTTGAGACATTATATACCATGAGAGTGTTTTTTGGTATACACTAATCACAAAATCCTCAAGTACATATTTACAATGTAGGATATGAATCTCTAGTAGCACAGGTAGGTTGAATACCTATAGTTATTTGATTTCGATCTTACCTATATGCATGGTAATGTAAATGCAGTGGTAGATACTCTGATCCAAAAGATTCAGAATTGGGTAGTCGAAGAGACTAGTGGAGAACAGAATCTCATGGTCTTATTCTAAGAGATGCATATTGAGATTCAAGAGGACTATAGTTGGATGATCCTCACAGCCTTAGCAGCGACTTTTACTCTATTGGAATGGGTAATAATGAGAAAACTAAATGATCTAAAAGAGCTTTTCCTCACGAAAATAATTTTAGATGATGATACATCTTCAGGTTGGAAAGTGGATGGGGATGATACCTTTCTATTCTATGGGCGTGTATGGGTCTAAGAAGAAATCAAATAGAAGATAATATGGGAATTTCATACCTCAACATGAGAAGTTCACCCCAATGTCACTCAAATGTATCAATACATACATCATTGGTATTGTTATCCTATTATGAAACATGATATTTCTGATTTCATCACTCGGTGTTCCACCTGTCAGTAGGTGAAGGCGGAACATCACTAAATGACATGTATTTTATAGATTTTATGCATTCACGATTAGAAATGGTAAGATGTTTCAATATATTTATCGACTAGTTTAACCAGATCACCTCATTTAAATGATACAATATGGGTTTTTATTGATCATTTTATGAAGGCCTCACACTTATTACCTATACAGGAGACCATCTCGGTAGACAAGCTTGAGATATTGTTTGTCATGGAGGCTTTATGTATTCATGGAGATCCACATTCTATCATTTCTAAGAGAGATTATCATTTTACCTCATGGTTCTAACAGGGGTTCTAGAAGTCCTAGGGTACACAGGAGCTTCTGAGCACGGCCTGCCACCCTCAATCTGATGGATATACAAAGCATATGATTCAACCTCTAGAAGACATTCTCGATGAACGTGTCCTTGACTTTGGGGGTTCCTTAGAGAAAAATATTTCAAATACTTGAGTTCTCTTATAATAATATATTTTAGGATACCAACAAGAGTGATTCTTATGAATCCATATATGGTTTGCCTTGTTGATTTCCTCTGTAATGGCTAGAGGCAGAGGATGCAGCTATGCTTGGAAAATGTCTCATGCAGGAGACTATTGAGTATGACCAGCTGATTAGAAAGAACATGATGACAGATCAGTCCAGAATGTAGTCATATGAAAACCTACACCAAGGACCTCTTGATTATGATGTTAGAGATTGGGTTTTCTAGAGATTCTCTCCCAGATTGGTCTATAAACGTATTCAAAAGCAGGTTAATCTCTCACTGAGGTTTTTTGGACCCTTCAAAGTTGTGAAAAAAATCAGACCAGTGGATTACCAATTGACATATCCTTAGAGATATTGGTCTATTCATGATTTATTTCATGTATCTCATCTTCACTGATAATATCCAGACCCATCAAATGTATTACATCCAAATGAGGTTGAGCTGGATGTAGATGCTTCCTTTGAGGTGTATCTAGTGTGTATTGTTGATTAGAGCATAAAGAAACTCTGAGATAGACTAGTTCCTTTGGTATGAGTGATAAGAAAACACGATCGAGTACAAGATGATACATAGTAATGAGAAGCTTATATATGAGTTCTATGGCCAAAAATCTTGACTGATGATACCTCTTTACCCCTAAAAAGCCAACATGTGGATGATTTGATTTAAGGATGGGAGTTTGTAACGACCAACCTTTTAGGAAGGCATGAATCATTTATTTTTTTAATTTAAAACCATTTTTTAATCTTGGTAAATGTGTAATATAGACTAAGAAAACTCCCATTAGTTTCTGGGGATCATTCGGAGCCCAAAGTTCCGAGATTTGGGAAAAAATTGGGCCCAAAGTTATTCAAAACTGTGTAGCTCATCCAACATGGTTTATCCTAACCATGTGGAAAATAAAAGAGGTGAAACAGGAGTCACACAGTTTGTATGAGACCATGGGACTCCAGGAGTATGACTGTGTGAGGAACTATAGGTTTTTAACTGAGGATTTTCTCAAGGGTTTCACATGATTTTGGAAACTGTCCACTATAAGCATGCGAGTTATTACATAAGCAATGAGCTTGAGCACGATTTGTGAATGTTTTGGAAAAACAATGCGGCCAAACCTTGTTCCCCTATTTTGAGGGTGAAATTACATTTTATCCCTTAATGAATATTTTAACCAATTTTTTATTTTCTTTCTTATCATTTATAGTGGCTAAGATATTTATTCTTCTCTCATATCTTTCCTCCTCCTTGATATAGGCTTTGATATAATTTCATCATCTAAAGTCTAATTCATGATCCATCGATGGGATCTGATCCATCTAGATAATACCTCCTTGTATATTACCTTTGATCTATGTTTATTTCTTGATCCATTGCACTATTTAGGTGTAATCTATTTCCCCTATTTTCTAGTATTTGGACCTTTTTTTCAATTTCTTCCATCTTAATCTAAATATGAGGCCGATATCGAGTGAAGAGTCATCTATGAACTTGAGGTGGGTCATCTCATCATTTTCCCCATGAGTTTTGATGTTTCTTAGCTATGTCATTGTGACACATGCCAGCTTCTACTGATCATCACCATTTTAATGAGTGACTTATATTAAATTGATCACCACACTATGATACACATCCTTTGATCCTTTTTAGTAGTTTAGAGGATTGTTAGAACACTTATGGACAACCCTTGGGTGTTCCACTTTGATTTTTCCCTTGTAGATAATTGATAAATTACCTAGAATGCCTTCTAATCATTCAGATTAGATAATAAATTGAACTAACCTTGTTATATTGTTTATTTAAATTGATCCAAGGAACCTATTAAGTGATTTTTCATATTATATTTGGAATTTCCCAGGTATTCAATTTCTTTATATGACCATATCACCCATTAAATAAACTGTTGATCCCTTTAAATGGGAATTACATGTTTAGAGAATTAAACGCATTTGATCATATATGGAATCTCTTACACATGTTGGTCTGATTTCCTAAAATGAACTGAATGAAAAAAATGCAATGAACTATATAGGGTGGAAATACCATGCTATCTATTTCATGTTATTGAATACTTAATATGAATTGAAATGTTTTATTGAAATTGATCTTGACTATTGCGAAAAATGAGAGGCAATTACTCATTCCTATACTATGTTTATGATTATGCCTTATTATGGTTGAGGTATGATGGAAAGGGTTCATCTGAGCATGATAGTATCATACTCTACTACATCGAATGTTGAGCATGATGTATCACACCATTGACACTAGTTTGATATTGGTATTGATGAGACACATCCCTTTTTTGTTTGTTGACATTATGGAACACTCATCATATTGAGTGAAGAGCATGAAATCTTAAACTCTTTATGATATTTAGGAAATATACCCTTTTTCTTGAGATTATAGGCTCATCAGACTGGTTATGGATGTCTGAGTTACACCCCAAACTATCCGGTAATAGGTCCTCTAAGTATATGGACACTTATATTTGCACATACTTAGATTGTATAGGTGGATGAAATACATATTATATTATATATATATTTTACTATTATATATTTTTTTCTACTCCTCAGAATCTCATTCAATCCATGAGAAGAAGTAGGTAGAGCCACCTGGTGTCCTTGAGGAACCTGATTGGGATATTATTTATTTATTCATCATTGTCTATTATTTATTTTAGTACCATCACATTGGTTAGTTACAAACCCTTCTTGGATTAATTCTAGATACCTTTGGTGGTGTCTTAAAAATATTTTTATCTCACACGCTACTTGGGAAGCCTTTGGTACCCAAGAATATTATATAATTGTAGGTATGGATAAGGTAAATGTCCTTATTACAATTTTTTGATAAGATTATCTTATAGATTGAGGTTGGGATAAGAGGACTGAGAATTCGCTCGAGATTCTAGTGGAGAAATTTTTTGTACTTTTTTAGTTTTTTATACTCCCATCCCTTGTTCCCTTATTATATATCAGTATGCCATGCATTAATGTATCAGAAACTACCTAGTTCTTCTTGATATTGTTATACAGTTTTATCAGTTATTTATTATTCCAATTATTTTTTAATTCTTATTCCTATTCATATATGATTATTCTATTGTTTGATGTAAAATTGTTGTATCCATTATTACACTCTTACATGAGGGTATACTCTCCCCACTATACCACCTTTACACCCTCATTGCTAGTTAGTAGCCTCTGGCATATGAGGAGGCGTACATGAGGCCATGTGACCCACCATCTTAGGTCACGGTTTATGTGGATCTCGGGTCAGGATGTTATAGACAACCATTCTAAGTTTCAACCACATAATATAGATCTATGTCATGTGTAGGTTATTTCCACTCATGGGTTCATAACTGATGATACCCATAGGTTTCTACTTTCTCTCCCTGCATCAGTACTACTCCCATTACAATTCCTGATGGATCACTTTATGCTGCATAACCCATCCTAGAGTAGGGGTATTAATATTAGAGACGTTTTCAACCTTGTATTTATATAAATGAATTCCTTTTAATATTTTTGTGACCGCTGTAACTTTTGTACTTTATTTTTATGCACTGTTATGTGGGTTAATAGTTGAGAGAAGTCTTCGATAAACTATCAGTAATATTCTTCTAAACCAAGAAAGATCCTAATATCATATGCATTCCTGGGACATATCTAGAACATGAATTCCTCATCCTTATATGAATATAAATATATGCCTATCTTATATACCACATTTTGAAAGAATATCACCTCATATATCCCGGAGTCACACTTTGAAAACATAGTATAAAGATAATGTGATTTAAGTGTAGTCAGGACTCTCTCGATGTGTTTAGAATATTTATATAGGGTTGGTGAGTATATGAGGACTTACTTGATGAATTCCAAAAATAATGAGTTTAGAAATAGGTGATATATCTTGTTCATGGGGTCCATGTACATGTTTAGTGAATTGTCTAGCTCGAAGGGAATTTTTTTGTACACATACAATCCATAACATATCCAAAACACCATCTTCAAAATGACCTCATCTATAACTTTGAATGGTGATATCCCAATCAAAGATTTATCATATAGAACCATGAGTCTCCCTATATCTTATCGAAAATGTCATCATTCTATGGAAAGGGATATCAGTTCTTCATCATCAGTTGGTTCAGATTCTTGTAATCAATGCAGATTCAAGGGCCACCATCCAAACTCATAGAGAATAACACAGATTCAGCCCATGATGATGTAATCATAATAACAAAGTATTTCTCTTCCATGTGATCCAACTGCACTTTTATTCCCTTCATCTCGATGAATGACAAAAAATATGGGGGGTATCAGAATGGGTTACACACCCGATATGATCTCCAACTCAATGTAAAATACTCTATCTCGAGGGAGTCCTGTGAAGTCATCTAAGAATACATATTGATAGAGAACTTACTAGACTTTTAAGCCTCATTACAAGATAGAATTCATGTAAAAAAAGGATCTCAATAAAATATGAATGTTATTCCAATACAATTATGGATTTATTCTATAGTTCTAGGAACTCTTCCACTTGGTGTAACCTTATCTTTTTCAATAAGAACTCTCATAAAAAATGTCCTTCAAGGATTCCATAGTGAGATACGTAAATTTTCCATCATGACCCCTAACTTCCAATCAACACCTGATGGGTCCTTGTAGCATGAACTCTACCAACTTCACCTTCCTACCAGTTGGAATCTTTATGAGTTTGAAGAAGATATAAATAATTCCCAAAAAAATCCTCAGGATACGGTGGTCCACCAATTCCATAAATGGATGTAGGATGCTGGATATTGAAATCCATGGAATTGTAAACCATAAATCTTAATAGGGGGTTTTATGGAACCAATTCTTCACCACTATGTCCGGTGTGGGAAAATGATATGGAGTATTGTTCTTAGCAGGTGTTCCCACCAAAATTAATCAAGTTAATATCTATTATAATAGAATAAAAATTCGGAATATAGAAATTCTTAAATCATCTATGGTATTAAACAATGTTTTCTTTAGATTCTACCAAGAACCCATGTTATACCCCTCCGAGCACTAACCTTGGTCACTATCCCTGCAAGTTATTTACTTTTAACAAATATATATACTTACAGAACAACATTCTCAATTCAAATAATATTTGGAATGAAGATATATCATAATAACATAGAAACACATATATATATCACCAAAAGAGAAACTATCCCAAACAAACATCACATATCAAGTAATTTAATTAAATAAATACTATGAATCACAACCATAAGTATATATATATATATATGGAATGTGAAACAACATACCTAGTCACCATACATTAACACACACAAAACCTAATAATCCACATATCAACTACTTGTAATTCAATATAGTTGAATTTAATCAATGGTAATATAAATAAAATCCCTGCTTTATGGTAACTCAAAGGTCCACTATACAATGTTTACCAGGAATAGTCATAGATCACCTACATGAGTTCTGAAAATCTGATCTCTTATACACCCTATCCCAAATCAATGAAAATAGAATAAACAAGTTAGTGTGTTCTAATCCTATGATACCATTTTTATCCCCTAACCCAAGCCACTGGTTCTAAGTTGGAGGTTCACATGACCTCATGTATGCCTCCCCATACCAATGAGGCTTCTGAATAGAAATGAGGTTCTTAGTCCATCCATGGGGATAATATAACCTTAATATAATGTCATAGGATGAATAATAAAGAATAAACAATATACTAATTAATCAGAGTAAACATGCTAAAACAAATAAATGGAATATAAGTCATATAAATAAATGTAGTTCCAATGAAGAAATCATATCCAATTTAATAATATGTGGGTAAATGAATAAAAAAATAAACAATGGGGGTCCTATGGTACCTATCTCGATATGACACCTTCTCTACGATCCTCTTCTTAGCTGGTCACAACAGGTAATTTTCCCTTCCCTGGATCCCTAAGGAATTCTACAAGCACAATGAAATACCTAATTAGGGTTCTTGTATTAGACTCTGTAGGACTCCACTAATTCTTCCTTAACATAGTTTTCTCAAGTATAATAGGCTTATTCCATAATAATAACAAACCAATAAAAATAATAACATCATAAAAAACTGAGTGGTCATGCACCAACGAAGATTCCATAATCCCCTAGATTTACCTACATTAGCTCCATACTAGAATGATAATAGATGATTTTGGTATTCATAAAACTAGACCTTGTATTTTTTTCTCAAGGAGTCATGTAAACATACTACCTTACCTCATCTAGCCATCATGTATTCCATGCTTCTCGACATTCTCTAGTTATGAACTAGTCTACCTTGAGGACATGATACTTGGAAAATTCCATGATACCTCTATTACATCATCAACAAGGTCCCCATGACAAAATCATACCACCACATTATGCTCAGGTCCTTCATCAACATCATTTCAATTCAATCACACGCCTCTTTTATAGGATAAACATGTCATGTTTGTCCACCTACCCCAATAACCAATAACAACAACCATGGAACGTAATCACACATATAGGGTGAAGCATAAAACATAGAAATAACATATCATCATGAGTATATAGTAGCATACATAACAAAAAGTTATCAAAAAAAGGAAATAAGAAACTCTTGTATCACTCATGTAATCACATATGTCAATGGGTCTCATAGGCTGCACAAAAACCCACATGGTATCAAAATGAAGATTTTTGATCAAATATGTCAACATAAATAATCATTATGGAGACGAGTGTAAATACAAGCTCAAGAAGGTAAGAAACATCCAACCACACTGTTTTCAATTTCAATGTCATGATTTGAAAAATATGTTTTCACCCGAACCACACTATCACACCAACCAGAACACGATCATCAACAAAATATTACTATAACTGATCCCAAACCAACATGTCACAGTATCTAGAGTAAGGTAAGGTGATTCGAGTAAAAGGGTGAAACCAGTTCCTACCCAAAGTCAACTGTCTAGAATAACCTCAATACCATGGAAATTTGGGAGGCTCTACAGTGTAAGACGGAGTTTATGAAATGGATGGGTGCTAGAAAATAGACCACAAGACACCAAAAAATAGGTTAGTCCTTGAATAAAAAAACCAAATTATAGGGCTGCATTCACCATGATGCAATGTTTCTCACCATGACACATAGAGTGCACTACAATGTTAGTGGTGGTGGGGGGGGGGGGGTGGGTTCCCTGAGAGTAACCACCATGGTGTAAGGCCTATGACTGCATTGTGGATGCACACCATAATTAAATAGATTTGAGTTATGTGTAGTAGAAGTTATTGGGAATTAGGTTAGTATTATTTGGAATCATAGCTCTATGTATTGAGAAAAACTATTAGGAGTTTCCTCTACAACATTTTAGAGATCCTAAACATTCCTTTGATCATGAGAAAAAACTAGTATATATAGGGAATCACTGGGGTCCAAACAACATGAGAAAAACCTTATTAACAAATTTTTATAAATTTGAATGTATTCATATATTTAAATTAAAAAAATGGATATTTAAATATATAACTCATGATTAACTAAGACCAAATACCTTCCACCTTCCAAAATCTAATGAATATAAATCTTCTGTGGTGTGGCCCTAGCCTCCACCACCAAGACTCCTTAAAATATCCTCCATGATGATGAATGTGGCACAAAATCCATCCTGTTACACCTATATGACATAGCGATGAAATCCAGGGTAGATAGTTACCTAGAAAATCCATGAAAGCAATGCAGTAATTACCCCTATTTAGCATAAGATTTAATAGAAACACACATAAACCTCTTTTGGAATCTCAAACTCCTCAGGACATTACCCAAACATTGTCCAAACCTAAAAGGAAGAAAATTAGGGAAGAAATTACATTTTTAAATAATAATTTTAGGGTTAATCATATTTATTTAATTTTATATGGCCTATCTATTATATTTTTGTACATTTTTAACGTAGTTTTTTATTACATCAGTTACTCAGAGATGTTCGGTTAATTCCATAATAACTCATTATGTTTGTGGATTGTGGAAACAAGACTTGTAAAATAGTTTTATAATATATAAAAAATAATAGTGTTATGTAAATAATTTTTATATGTTTAATATATTTTTAAATCCCACCTAATGGTGGTTATGAACAATGAAACTCATTTATCATAGAAGGGATAATTCACTATCCTTAATGCTTTCATTTATCAAATAATGATAGGGGAAGAAAGTAGAAGATTATTTCGATTTTCAGAATCATATTTATGTTATATAATTAATACTTATTCATACATTACATTCTTTTGATCATCCATGAATGGAGGAGAAGAAAATTTAAGATATCTCTTTGCGGAGGTGGTGTGCATGCAACACACTAACAACACTTTTTTTCTTAGTGGATAAAGAGGAATAAATAATGGTTATTACATTAATATAATGAAATATTAGTATATTTATGATACTAATTCTATAATATTTTTATTTATATAAATTATTTTAAATAGAAATATTAAGGGAAATTTTTTTTGAAGAAGGTAACACATAAGTTGGAGTGATGATATTATCTTAGATATTTCCTTGGAAATGATGAACTTAAGATAACATCGAGAGACCATGGGTTGAAGGATGAAAAATTTAATAATAGGAGATTTATTTTGGGTAGATTTCTGATTGAAGTTCTTTTGGTATGTGAAACCATGTATGTGTGGAAGTTATCTGCTTTTTTATGTGATGAAAATTTCTCTTTTGGAAATAACCATTACAATTCCAGGATATCAATACACTATTCCATGAACAATGAATATAAAATTTATAAAAAATGGAGCACGGAATAAAATTTTATCAATAAATACTCATCCAAAACTTTACAAAATTTTTATGAACATTCCTCAAGTATGTTAACATAGGTTTTTATATTTTAACATTTTTTTTACCTAGGAAACTAGTGTTTAATTAAGTAATTTATATTTTATTTAAAAATATAAGGTAAGAAATATTACCAAATTTTAATTTATTGAACCAAAATATAATATCATATTAATATAAATAAATTTATAAATAGGTGAAAATAAACTTTTTAATTAATATATGTAATATATAAAATAATGTTTTTGTAAAAAAATGAATTTTAACCATTATGTATTCTTTATTTTTATTTAGTCAAGATTAAAAATTGAATGGGTGTTAATATAATTATATATATGTTTAAAACAATTATTAGTCATAATTTAATATTGAACAATTTTATTAACTAAAGAAAAATTACATGATATTAATAAAACAATTCACTAAAAAATCTTTAACCATTATATCGGTAATTAAATTTAATATTACTGATATTATATTTATTCTAAATAATTAAATTTTAAATTTTAAATTATATTGAGGTATGGGACTCAAATAATAATATATTTTATTAAATTTAATTTCTAAAACTAATAAATTTTATTTTTTATTATAAGCATGTAAAAATAGTTTTAGTGCGAAATATTAATTGAGTTTAATATATGTTAAAGATTTATTTCATAAACTTTTCATAGTATTTTCATATCTATTTTAAAAATTATTAAATATATTTTTTATCCGAAATTGTTTCACAAACTTTAGAGACATTATTTTATTCTAAAAGTTACAGCTTTTAGTAAAATTATTATTTTACTATTCACCTAAAAATTGATTAATTCAGAAATACATAAAAAATTAACACTATGATAATTTTGATATATTGAATTCATAAAAAATGTTTATTTCACTAAATTAAAATTCTAATATATATATATAATTACCTTTTAAATAGAAAATTAAAATTATAAGTAAAACCACTTTTATTATAAAATAACGTTTTTAAACATTATGTGATCTTAATATTATTCCATACCAATTTCAAATTCAATTTATGTTATTATACTAGTTCATATAAAATAATATTTTAAAAGTGTAAAAATTATTTATTAAGAAAAAATATACAATACATAAGAAAATAGTTCTTTTAAAACAAATATTATTATTATACTAAATATTCTTTGAAAAATATCAATAATTATTAATTTATATTCTAAAATTTAAATTTTACTAATCCATTAAAATTAAAATATTTATTTATTTTTATTTATAAAACATATCATATTTTGGTAATAATAATATTTTTATGTAACGTTTAAACACACACATATCATATTTTTATTTCATTATGAGTTATATTATTTTGTATTTAACGCTTAAAAAAACCCAAAAATATCATACCTATATGATATGTGTCCAATGAATATAATTTCAATAAAAATATTTTCTAAGACCATAATTGAAATGACCATATGTACAATACCTATATTATTTCCACATATATATAAACTTACTATAATTATTATATTTACAAATCACATTTCCATTATTTTCCGTTTAGGTTTGACTACATGTTTCCTCATTTTCCTCAGGTCAAAGTTTGATTCCGAACATCCTAGACTTATAAGCCTCATTACTGGACAGAATTCATGTAAAAAAGAGGATCTTAGTAAAATATGAATATTATTCCAGTACAATTATGGATTTATTCTATAGTTCTAAGAACTCCTGCACTTGGTCTAACCTTATCTTGTTATAGAAGAACTCTCTGGAAAATGTCCTTGAAGGATTCCCTAGTGAGATGTTTAAGTTTTCCATCATGACCCCTAACATCCAATCAACACCTGATGGGTCCTTGTAGCATGAACTCTTCCAACTTCACCTTCCTACCTGTTATAATATTTATGAGTTTGAAGAAGATATCAATAATTCCCAAAAAAATCCTTAGGATACAGTGGTCCACCAATTCCATAAAACGATGTAGGGTGCTGGATATTGAAATCCATGGAATTGTAAACCATAAATCTTGATAGGGGGTGGTATGGTACCAATTCTTCACCACTGTGTCAGGTGTGGAAACATGATATGGAGTATCGTTCTTATTATGTGTTCCCACTAAAATTCACAAAGGTAATATCTATTATAATAAAATAAAAATTCAGAATATAGAAATTCTTAAATCATCTATGGTATTAAACAAGGTTTTCTTTAGAGTCTACCAAGAACCCATGTTATACCCCTCCAAGCACTAACCTTGGTCACTATCCCTGCATGTTATTTACATTTATCATATATATATACTTACAGAACAACATTCTCAATTCAAATAATTATTGGAATGAAGATATATCATAATAACATGGAAACACACATATATATATATCACCAAAAGAGAAACTATCCCAAACAAACGTCACATATCAAGTAATTTAATTAAAGAAATACTATGAATCACAACCATAAGTATATATATATATATGGAATTTGAACCAACATACCTAGTCACTATACATTAACACACACAAAACGTAATAATCCACATATCAACTACTTGTAATTCAAACTAGTTGAATTTAATCAATGGTAATATAAAGAAAATCCCTGCTTTATTGTAGATACCTAAAGCTTGACATACATGAACATTACATTACTTTTTCGGAATACTTAGTACATAACAAGGACACACACAGAAGGACCGTAATAGTTTAGTGTCTTTGGAAACTCGGAATATAATCTTCTAATCGTGGTGAAAGATCTTCAACATCTCCCATAAAGATCTTCCCTCTTTTTTTTTTACCTAAAACCTTTCTTTATATCCTGGGGAAAAGAAAACATAAAAGGGGTGAGATCAAATGCCCAGTGAGGGTAAACATAGAGAACATAAAACAATCCATAAACATTTGAATGCAAAAACTTGAACATAAAACCTAAACATCAAAATCTTGACACTACTGGAAAATGGGTCTATACCCACGGTTCTGCAGAAAACCGTGGGTATAGACCCCCCCTATACCCACGGTTCTGGAAACCGTGGGTATAGGTATAATATCAGGACCTATACCCACGGTTCTGAAAAACCGTGGGTATAGGTTTTTTTTGAAGACCTATACCCACGGTTTTTGGAAACCATGGGTATAGGGGGTATTTTTTTCATAGACCTATACCCACGGTTTTGAAAAACCGTGGGTATATTGTTCCCGCGTTATGGCGGGAACAAAAAATTCCGCGGGATGGGAAATTTTTTTTGGTGACTAATATGAATAATATAAATATAAGTAAAGAGATGTACATATATTAACAAATAAAATTGTTAGTTCGGTTGGTTGCTGTCATATTCAAGGCATATAATAGGCACGGGTTCTATTCACGCGAGATTAATTTTTTGAATACTAATAGAGAATATTAATATATATAGCCTGATATATGTACATGTTTCCGATAAAATATATAGGTTGGGTGGTCTGCCCAAGGCGCCGCTTCTGTCCGTCCTAGTGTTAAGCGCAGTTTCGAATTCCGGCCAATTCTTTTTTTTAATTTAAATAAATAGTATTAATATATATAAAAACATATATGAAAACATAATAGTTAAATAACCCAGCGTAGTTGGTCATTCTTCAGGCGCGGTTGGGATGCGTTTCGTGAGGCGCGGGTTCGAAACCCCGCGACATTCATTTTTGAATATGCGGCGTTAATATATATTAATATATATCTAAAAATATATGTATAATTAACAGATTGAATTAAGAGCTCGGTTGGTTAGTTGCGGGGCGTGGTTTCGGCGCATTGCGGGAGGCGCGAGTTCAAATCTCGCTGGACCCAAGTTTTTGAAAAGAATTGAACTCCCCACGGTTTTCAAACCGTGGGGTATGTGATTGCCACACTGTCCAACGTGGTGCTGGTGTGTGGCACACCTATACCCATGGTTTCCCCAAACCGTGGGTATAGGTAAAGACCCCTATACTGACGCCATTCCAGCCCACGGTTCCCAAAACCGTGGGTATAGCCTATACCCACGGTTTTGGGGGCTATACCCACGGTTTTGAACCGTGGGTATAGCCCGTTTTTCCAGTAGTGTGATCAAAGACATGAAACATGGAAGTAATTAAGGCATATATCATAAGGTAACATCAAATATAATGGGAATAAACCATGTAATTTTGGCAACCATTCAGCACACGTCATGATTTCCATAGTAGCCAAGGCATTGCTGCCAAGGAAATCTTAGTGGACGAAGTCACTTTCTGAATCTAGTTCACTCCTCGTTTCAGTCCTGTAACACTGAACCGGATTAACTTACCATTCCATCCATGTCTATATCATGAGATATAAATCTTTACCCAATGCATTGGATGGAGATATAGGTCCCACCCATCTCATAATGAAATCATTATTACTTGTGCCACAACATAAACATAAATCATTCATCATAACCCAAATAATAAAAATGGGTTTCATAAACATCATCCCATCATAACATGATCCATATAAAAAAATGGATATCATTTCATCATAATAAAAGTTAATCCATGTAAATCATAGAGACATGATACTTGAAACATACACATATGAAATAATGTCATCTTAGATGAAAAATGGTTTTGATAAAACACTTGAAATGAATTCTTGAGGAAAATATCCTTTCTTCTTCAAAATCATTCTCTTTCCACAAAATGTCATGCAATTTTAAAAGAAAAGGATTTTTTTGAAAATAGTCATGAAATATTTTGGAGGAATCTTCATGAAAATAAGGCTTTATAAAACCTTAAAAATCCGTTCATTCCATATAAGTTAAAAATAACATTCTCCTCGTACTTTTGTCGGAAAAGTCAAAAAAGTACCTCGTAACATAAATAAAAGAAATATTCCTTACATACCATGTATTAAAAGTCAAAATGGGTAAAAAGGACTTTAAAAATACATGAAAACACTTTTATAAAACATGGACATGATAGAAATAGCCCCAGTAAATACTTACAAATAAGCAGTCTTGGATAAAAATGAGATTTGCAAAATTATCCCTTACCTTAGGTCCAATTTGCTTCGTAAGTGTCCGAACCTCCTGTATAATGATTTAAATAATGTTATTGACTTATTCCAGAATCATACTTATTTTTATGATATCATATATGGTTCACTTATGACTTTATTTTACCCGTTCTTTTGTAAATTCCATGTTAAAGAGCGTTTTGGGTAAAATCGTTTCATTTGTCATCTGTGTTTTGACTTGTAATTATTTATATGATTACTTAGATCATGATTACATAATTACAGAGTATAAAACATGATTTATAAATAATATATATTCAGAATATACATATATATAATAGATCAGTAAATGGAAAGAAATACACCGTTCATGGAGATGGTCGGTCGTACGTACGCATGAACGCTGTTTTCGCTTCCTTATTGAGTTGAATGGAATTAAGTAGATGACATACATATATATACACATAAATCCAGTATCATTATTATGTCATATATTTCATGAATTCTTATTATATATACTTTATAATCATTCATTAATGGTTAACGTGGAGAATGAATCTAATCGCGTCGTGGAGACGGTAGTCTGTACGTACGCACGAGCAATGATATCATTCTCATGATCGTGGAATTGTATTGGAGTGTATGTATACTATTTCAGAATCAATATAACTTTACAATAATCATATATAGTTATTATTTACACCATTATACCCATCCACGTAAGGTGGTGGTGGAAAATAGATTACACCACAGCGTGGAGACGGTATTCCGTACGTACGCACGTGCGGTGATTTCGTTTTCCGTAGGATGGATAGATGGTGAAATAGAGTTGTTTAATAATTATAAAAAAATATCATTATATGAGTGATACTTATATTATTACTTCATAATGAAAAAACCTAAGAAGAAGAAGTGGAAGAAGAAATAAAGTTGAAAGAATCAGTAACGGACATTACCTCTTCTTTGAAGCGCCTCTTTGAGACCTCCTCTTAGGGCACTAAAATTGGTCTTTGAAGAAGACCTGGACCTCTTGGATGTTTCTAGGGAAGTGTAGAAGAGAATTTGGCAGGGTTTGGCTGAGATTGAAGTCTCAAAGTGGTGTGAGGAAGAGATGGAGGAGGTTCCCTTTTATAAGGGAGGAGAGGGGCACCTTTGGAATAACTAAAAATATTATTTTATTATAAAGCCAAATTCGGTTTTAAATAGCTCATAATTGATTTATTTATAAGTTAAGGTGGGTATGTGACTAAATACTCTCATCCAATATAATTTAGACAGGTTTAGATTCCTATTTTAAACTTATCATTTAGATTTAACATTAAGTTAAATAATTTTACTTTTACCGTGTCTTCTTGTGTTCTTATACTATAAGGTTAATAAACTTACTATAAGAATCCAAAAAAACCCCAAGTTGTTTATTATTAATATATATAACCTTATATAAGTCATTTGGCCGAACCTTATAATTTTATAAATAAAATAACAATTAATAATATAATATTTGTTTTAAAAACTAGCTTATGTCAATTTTGACACTATTTAGTAATTGATTTTTGTGAAAATAATAACAGAATGATTAGTTCGAAAAAAGTTAATTAAATCAATAATAACATGTCATATTAACCTAAAAAATTAGTGGAATTCATAAAAAGTTTCAAATTACATTTATTTTGGTATTTATAACATCAATTATGTCAATATTTCATTAATAAGATAATTATTGCATCATCTTTGTGTCATAAATAAATTAAATTATTTAATGTCTAAAAATTACAAATAAAATACAATTATGTAGGAAATATTTTTATATTTCTAATGAATATTTATAGTAAAATTTATCTTATGTATTACCCTATATTAAAAATGATATTCTTATTAAACATTGATTTTTAACTATTTTAACCCTTCTTTAAATAAATTAATAAATGTCCTAATCTAATCCAAGTGGACCTAAATGGTCATATTTTATTCCTAAGGTTATTTTTGGTCGAATTACACTTATCCAACATAATTAGGACATGTGTTAGGGTAATAATAATTTCATTTTTACCCTTAATTACCCTATTTACTTTTAACTATGGTAAAAAAAAGTAAAAAGTTATTATTCACCAAAAATTATTTTCATCTCATTGAACCACATTTTACTTACTGACATCAACCATGTCTCTAGGATTTTTGAAATTCCACTCACAGAAGCCATAAAATTATGTTTTATGAAAAATTCATTTTTTTAACTACCACTTAGTGGTTTCACTATTCATAAAAAAATGAAAGTTTCCAGAAAAATACCAAAAATTAGGCCTAAGCTATATTTGATATTATGAACTGAAAAATGATGTCTATTTTACCAAATTCAAAACATATCATTTTCATTACTTAATTTTAAAATTAATTCTCGTCGTCAAAACAAATAGTGTGTTCTTAAGAGATAATAACTATCAAAAGATTGACACTTGTTTATGTCTGGTTTAAATGTGAAATTACATCCAATGACCAACATTGTATTAACTTGTAAAAATTTATTATAAATATACTTTAAAACCACTCAAATTAATAATTTATCACTATTAATTATTTAAATTAAAAAGGTTATTTTTAATTAAAATTTAGTAATTTTCACTATTCATCGGAAAATAAAAGTTATCCGAAAAGTACCAAAATTTCACCCAAAGCTAATTTCGATATTCCGAATCCAAAAATGAAGTCCATTTTGAAAAATAAAATTTACAAAATTTTAAAAGGTGGTTATTACTATTCATAACGGTTAGTTTTAATAATATTTTAATAGCATATTGTTGTTTAGTGAAACTCGTTATTGCGTACTACACACGCTATCGAGGAAGGTCGTGATTGAATGTAATGCAAGGCAAGTCAAGGATGCATTTTGTGCAATCTCATTTTGGTGTAGCATACAACACAAGACATTAATGAAATTAAAAAGAATATTTTTCATAAAATCTCGGGGTGTTACATTCTACCCCCCTTAAAATGAATTTCGCCATCAAAATTCGTCGGGGTTATAAATGGTTTAATACTCAAAAGTTTCTTTAATAGAAACCCACATCGTAAAAAGGAATACCAAAAACAATATTTAAAAACAAAAGTATGAAACATAACGGTTACCCAAATAAACTAATCACTGGGTTTCCACATAGGTGAAAATATGGATATGGAAGAGAAATCTAACCATGATGTTCTGATGGAGAGTGGTAGAGAACATGGATATGGAAAATCCAGCAATCACAAAGCCATAAATTTGTGATGATCTAAGGTACCACCTGATTCATCATATATAAGAGTACTAGGACAACATTTTTGGTTTTCAAGATCATTTTGCTAAAGTTGATGAAATTGGAATTAGAAGAAATACTTTCGTGATTTTGGTATAGTCTCACTGTTGGTCGTTCTTTGGACAATTTCCACTTCATATCTTAAAGAAATAAAGTTTAATTGGTTATTCGTGAAGTGTTAACAGATCATGTGATATAATGATGGGTCATTCCATCTATTTCAAACAAAAGGCTAGCAAAAGTTATCAAATATACATAAGTCCATCTATGGTGAGGTTAATCATATACGATTCCAAAAAATGAACTTATACTTCATATATCATACCGCGTAATAAAATAATACTAGTTTCTACTAACCAGGGACTTCTTGTAGGCCAGTGGTAGGCGATAAAGGCCAGTCACACTTCGGTTGTGGGTTCAATTCCCACAGCCTTGTCCGACGTGATGGGCTGTCGCCCGTCCTGCAGATTGTCCTTTTTCTAAAACAACATTACTATAACATCACATAAATAATATCAAAAAAAAGTTCTATCCATAAACAATACTAAATTATGTCCAACATAATCCATTCCAATCTTTAGGCTTTTCTAAAATACTTTGGTCCAAGCTCATAGTATAAAGAAAACGATTACTTGAAATGTCATCAACCAAGAATGTGAATACCATCATTTATCCCCCATATATCTTGTTGGTCACATTCCAGTCATGTGAATACCTTAATCATGTATTCTCTTGAAAAATGAATACCCATTAAACCTTAGTGAAAACATGAATGCTGTCAAAAATTAACTCTTTCCACATACCAAAATCCAAAAATTCTATATACTCAAACCATGATATAACCTTCTCCTTATATCAGTCATGAGATCATGAATACTATCAAACATTTAATTTTCTCTTTATCCCTTCATTATGCGCATATCATATATATTCCAAAAATATATGAATAACCTTTAATGGATATTGGTACCATTAATCACACACTTTCAAAACTCAAGGAAAGACAACAGTATAATAATCCTTAGATGTCTCTTTATTCCAAAGTACCATGAGATTATTTATACAACATTACACTTGATAAACATGTAATCATTCCACTACCTTCTTAAACCATTGACTGAGGTTCAACAATTCTTTCATCTCACATATCATTTGTAGTATCTTCTTCATCATCAACATAGATACTACCCATACGGCCGTACTGATTCTCTTCATGAGACTTTCCCTTAGGGCATTGGTTTGCATAATGCCCGTACATTCCACATTTAAAACATTTAACCATTGTTGATGTCATAGCAATACCATTATCCTCATCCATGGTGTTAAATGAGACTTTTCCTTTGCACTTACTGGCTTTGTGTCCTTCTTTTCCACACCCAAAGCATCTTCCAGTTCCCTTGAAAAAATCTCCTCGATGCCTCTTCCTACATTATTTACATGAGGGAAATTGAACTTTCTTTCCTCTATGATCATCATGAAACTCCATCTTTCTCTTATTATCTGAGTCGGGAAACTTACCAAAGTTGAGATTATTGATCATATTATGATATTTCTGATTAGGCATAATAATGATTATTAGACTTTTAAATCCCATTTCATTTGGTTTCTCATGAAGAATATCATTCCATTGTCCGTCATATCCTCCATTATCAAGAATCTTCCTGTTTGCAGCCATTTTCTAAAACCCAAAAAGAATAGTGTGAGAGGAAAAAACCATGCTAGGGAAAACAACATAGTAAAGGGGGAGCACCCTCAATATCTAACATCTTAGGTTAAATTTTAATATCGTTACTGTAGTTCTAGGACTATATCCTATACGTATACTTATCCTTTGGGACATCCCTAGACATACCTTAGAAATATCTCTAGGGATCTCACTAACGTTTTCACATCCTAGTTTCCAAAGGTTGACTAAACCTTACCTATGATACCAAATGTAGAGACCCTAAGCTTGATGTACATGAACATTACATTACTTTTGCGGAATACTTAGTACATAACAAAAACGCACAAACAAGGACCGTAATAGTTTAGTGTCTTTGGAAACTCGGAATATAATCTTCTAATCATGGTAAAAGATCTTCAACATCTCCCATAAAGATCTTACCTCTTTTTTTACCTAAAACATTTCTTTATATCCTGGGGAAAAGAAAACATAAAAGGGGTGAGATCAAATGCCCAGTAAGGGTAAACATAGAGAACATAAAACAATCCATAAACATTTGAATGCAAAAACTTGAACATAAAACCTAAACATCAAAATCTTGATCAAAGACATAAAACTTAGAAGTACTTAAGGAATATATCATAAGGGAACATCAAATATAATGGGAATAAAACATGTAATTGTGGAAAACATTCATCACACTTCATGATTTCCATAGTATCCAAGGCATTGCTTCCAAGACCATCTTAGTGGACAAAGTCCCTTTCTCAATCGAGTTCACTCCTCGTTTCAGTCCTGTAACACTGAACCGAATTAACTTACCATTCCAGCCATGTATATCTAATGAGATATAAATCTTTACCCAATGAATTTGAGGGAGATATAGGTCCCACCCATCTCATAATGAAATCATTCTTACATGTGCCACAACATAAACATAAATCATTCATCATAACCCAAATAATAAAAATGGGTTTCATAAACATCATCCCATCATAACATGATCCATATAAAAAAATGGATATCATTTCATCATAAGAAAAGTGAATCCATGTAAATTATAGAGACATGATACTTGAAACATACATATATGAAATAATGTCATCTTAGATGAAAAATGGTTTTGATAAAACACTTGAAATGAATTCTTGAAGAAAATATCCTTTCTTTTTCAAAATCATTCTCTTTCCACAAAATGTCATGCAATTTTAAAAGAAAAGTATTTTGTTGAAAATAGTCATGAAATATTTTGGAGGAAGCTTCATGAAAATAAGGCTTTATAAAACCTTAAAAATCTGTTCATGCCGTATAAGTTAAAAATAACATTATCCTCGTACTTTTGTCGGAAAAGTCAAAAAAGTACCTCGTAACGTAAATAAAAGAAAGATTCCTTACATACCATGTAGTAAAAGTCAAAAATGGGTAAAAAGGACTTTAAAAATACATGAAAACACTTTTATAAAACATGTACATGATAGAAATAGCCCCAGTAAATACTTCAAATAAGCAATCTTGGATAAAAATGAGATTTGCAAAATTATCCCTTACCTTAGGTCGGATTTGCTTCGTAAGTGTCCGAACCTTCTGTATAATGATTTAAATAATGTTATTGACTTATTCCAGAATCATACTTATTTTTATGATATAATATATGGTTTACTTATGACTTTATTTTACCCGTTCTTTTGTAAATTCCATGTTAAATAGCGTTTTAGGTAAAATCATTTCATTTGTCATCCGTGTTTTGACTTGTAATTATTCATATGATTACTTAGATCATGATTACTTAATTCCAGAATATAAAACATGATTTATATATAATATATTTTTAGAATATACATATATATAATAGATCAGTAAATGGAAAGAAATACATCGTTCATGGAGATGGTAGGTCGTACGTACGCATGAACGCTATTTTCGTTTCCTTATTGAGTTGAATGGAATTATGTAGATGACATAAATATATACACACATAAATCCAGTATAATTATTATGTCATATATTTCATGATTACTTATTATATATACTTTATAATCATTCATGAATGGTTAACGTGGAGAATGAATCTCATCGCGTCGTGGAGACGGTAATCCATACGTACGCACGGGAAATGATATCGTTCTCATGATCGTGGAATTGTATTGGAGTGTATGTATACTATTTAAGAATCAATATCACTTTAAAATAATCATATATAGTTATTATATACACCATTATAACCATCCAAGTAAGGTGGTGGTGAAAAATATATTACACCGCGGCGTAGAGACGGTATTCCGTACGTACGCACGTGGGGTGATTTCGTTTTCCGTAGGATGGATATATGGTGAAATAGGGTTGTTTCATACTTGTAATAACATATCAGTATATTATTGATACTGATGTTATTACTTCATAATGAAACAACCTAAGAATAAGAAGTGTAAGAAGAAATAAAGTTGAAAGAATCGGTAACGGACATTACCTCTTCTTTGAAGCGCCTCTTTGAGACCTCCTCTTAGGGCACTAAAATTGGACTTTTAAGAAGACCAGGATCTCTAGTATGTTTCTAGGGAAGTGTAGAAGAGAATTTTTCAGGGGTTGGCCAAGATTGAATGCTCAAAGTGGTGTGGGGAAGAGAGGGAGGAGGTTCCCTTTTATAAGGGAGGAGAGGGGCACCTTTGGAATAAATAAAAATATTATTTTATTATAAAGCCAAATTCGGTTTTAAGTAGCTCCAAATTGATTTATTTTAAGTCTACGGTGGGTATGGGTCGAAATACTCTCATACAATATAATTTAGACAAGTTTTGGTTCCTTTTTTAACCTTATCATTTAGATTTAACATTAAGTTAAATAATTTTACTTTTACCGTGTCTTCTTGTGTTCTTATACTATAAGGTTAATAAACTTACTATAAGAATCCAAAAGAACCCCAAGTTGTTTATTATTAATATATATAACCTTATCTAAGTCATTTGGAGGAAGCTTAGATTTTTTAGAATAAAATAACAATTAATAATATAATATTTGTTCTAAAAACTATTTTATGTCAATTTTGACACTATTTAGTAATTTATTTTTGTGAAAATCATAAACTAATTATTAGTTCGAAAAAAGTTAACTAAATCAATAATAACATGTCATATTAACCTAAAAAATTAGTGGAATTCATAAAAAGTCTCAAATTACATTAATTTGGGTATTTATAACATCAATTATGTCAATATTTCATTAATAAGATAATTATTTCATCATCATTGTGTCATAAATAAATTAAATTATTTAATGTCTAAAAATTACAAATAAAATAAAATTATGTATTAAATCGTTTTAGCTTTCTGATGAATATTTATAGTCGAATGTATCTTATGAATAACCCTATATTAAAAATGATATCTTATTAAACTTTGATTTTTAACTCTTTTAACCCTTCTTTAAATATATTAATAAATGTCCTAATCTAATACAAGTGGGCCTAAATGGTCATATTTTATTCCTAAGGTTGTTTTTGGTCGAATTACACTTATCCAATAGAATTAGGACATGTTTTAGTGTAATAATAATATCATTTTTACCCTAAATTACCCTATTTACTTTTAACCGTGGAAAAAAAAGTAAAAATTTACTATTCACCAAAAATTATTTTCATCTCATTGAACCACATTTTACATAATGACATCAACCGTGTCTCTCAGATATTTGAAATTCCACTCACAGAAGCTGTAAAATTAAGTTTTATGAAAAAATCATTTTTTTACTACCACTTAGTGGTTTCACTATTCATAAAAAAATGAAAGTTTCCAGAAAAATACAAAAAATTAGGCCTAAGATATATTTGATATTATGAACTGAAAAATGATGTCTATTTTACCAAATTAAAAACATATCATTTGCGTTACTTAATTTAAAAATTAATTCCCGTCGTCAAAACAAATAGCATGTTCTTCAGAGATAATAACTATCAAGAGATTGACACTTGTTTATGTCTGGTTTAAATGTGAAATTACATCCAATGACCAACATTGTATTAAATTGTAAAAATATATTCTAAATATACTTTAAAACCACTCAAATTAATAATTTATCACTATTAATTATTTCGATTAAAAAGGTTGTTTTTAATTAAAATTTAGTAATTTTCACTATTCATCAGAAAATGAAAGTTATCAGAAAAGTACCAAGATTTCACCCTAAGCTAATTTAGATATTTCGAATCCAAAAATGAAGTCCATTTTGAAAATTAAAATTTACAAAATTTCAAAACGTGGTTATTACTATTCATAACGGCTAGTTTTAATAATATTTTAATAGCATATTTTTGTTTAGTGAAACTCGTTATTGCGTACTACACACACTATCGAGGAAGGTCACAATTGCGTGTAATGCAAGGCAAGTCAAAGATGCATGTTGTTCAAGATCCTTTTGGTGTAGCATACAACACAAGACATTAATGAAATTAAAAATAATATTTTTCATAAAATCTCGTGGTGTTACATTTATGGTAACTCAAAGTTCCACTATACAATGTTTACCAGGAATAGTCATATCTCACTTACATGAGTTCTGAAAATATGATCTCTTATATACCCTATCCCAAATCAATGAAAAGAGAATAAACAAGTTAGTGTGTTCTAATACTATGATACCATTTTTAACCCCTAACCCAAACCACTTGTTCTAAGTTGGAGGTTCACATGACCTCATGTATGCCTCCCCATACCTATGAGGCTTCTGAATAGAAATGAGGTTCTTAGTCCATCCATGGGGATAATATACCCTTATTATAATGTGATAGGGTGAATAATAAAGAATAAATAATATACTAATTAGTCAGAGTAAACATGCTAAAACAAATAAATAGAATACAAGTCATGCAAATAAAATTAGTTCCAATGAAGAAATCCTATCCAATTTAATAATATGTAGGTAAATGAATAAATAAATAAACAATGGGGTTCCTATAGTACCTGTCCCGATATAACACCTTCTCTATGCTCCTCTTCTTAGTTGGTCACCACAAGTAATTTTCCCTTCACTGGATCCCTAAGGAAATCTACAAGCACAATGAAATACCTAATTAGGGTGTTTGTATTTGACTCTGTAGGACGCCACTAATTCTTCCTTAACAAAATTTTCTCAAGTATAATAGGCTTATTCCATAATAATAATAAATTCATAAAAATAATAACATCATAAAAAACTGAGTGGTCGTGCACCAATGAATATTCCATAATCCCCTAAATTTACCTACATTAGCTCCATACTATAATGATAACAGATGATGTTGGTATTCATAAAACTATCCCTCTTATTTTTTTTCTCAAGGAGTTATGTAAATATACTACCTTACCTCCTCTAGCCATCATGTATTCCATGCTTCTCGACATGCTCTAGTTCTGAACTAGTCTACCTTGAGGACATGATACTTGGAAAATTCCATGATACCTCTATTACATCCTCAATAAGGTCACCATGAAAAACTCATACCTCCACCTTATGCTCAGGTCCTTCATCAACATCATTTCAATTCAATCACACTCCTCTTTTATAGGATAAACATGTCATGTTTGTCCACCTACCTCAATAACCAATAACAAAAACCAAGGCATGTTATCACACATATAGGGTGAAGCATAAAACATACCAATAACATATCATCATGAGTATATAATAGCACACATAACAACATGTTATCCAAAAAAGGAAACAAGATACTCTTGTATTACTCTTGTAATCACATATGTCAATGGGTCTCATAGGATGCACCAAAACCCACATGGGATCAAAATGAATATTTTTGATCAAATATGTCAACATAAATAATCATTATAGAGAAAAGTGTAAATACAAGCTCAAGAAGGTACGAAACATCCCACCACACTGTTTTCAATGTCAATGTCATGGTTTGTAAAAGGTTTTTTCACCCGAACCACACTATCACACCAACCGGAACATGATCATAAAAATAATATTACTATAACCAATCCCAAACCAACATGTCACAATATCTAAAGTAAGGTAAGGCGGTCTGAGTAAAAGGGTGAAACCAATTCCTACCCAAATTCAACTGTCTAAAATAACCTCAATACGATGGAAATTTGGGAGGATCTACAGTGTAAGACGGAGGTTATGGAATGGATGGGTGCTAGAAAATAGACCACTAGACACCAAAAAATAGGTTAGTCCTTGAATAAAAAACCAAAGTATAGGGCTGCATTCACCATGATGCAATGCTTATCACGATGAAAGATGAAGTGCACTACAATGTTGGTGGTGGTGGTGGTGGGGGGGGGGGGGTCCCTTGAGAGTAACCACCATGGTGTAGGGCCTATGATTGTGTTGTGGATGCACACCATAATTAAATATATTTGAGTTATGTGTAGTGGAGGTTATTGGGAAGTAGTGTAGTATTATTTGGAATCATAGCTCTCTGGATTGAGAAAAACTATTAGGAGTTTCCTCTACAACATTTTAGAGCTCTTAAACATTCCTTTGGTCATGAGAAAAAAACTAGTATATATATGGAATCTCTAGGGTCTAAAGAACATGAGAAAACCCTTATTAACACATTTTTATAAATTTGAATGTATTCATATATTTAAATTAAAAAAATGGATATTTAAATATATAACTCATGATTATCTAAAACCAAATACCTTCCATCTTCCAGAATATAATGAAGAGAAATCTTCTGTGGTGTGTCCCTAGCCTCCACCACCAAGACTCCTTCAAATATCCTCCATGATGATGAATGTGGCACAAAATCCATCTTATTACTCCTATATGGCATAGCGATGAACTCTATGGTATATATTTACCTAGAAAATCCATGTAAGAAATGCAGTAATTACACCTATTTAGCATAATCTTTTATAGAAACACACGTAAACCTCTTTTGGCATCTCAAACTCCTCAAGACATTACCCAGACATTGTCCAAACCTAAAAGAAGGAAAATTAGGGAAAACTAATTAAATTTTTAAATAATAAAGTTAGGGTTAATCATATTTATTTAATTTTATATGGCCTATCTATTATATTTTGGTACATTTTTTAACGCAGTTTTTTATAACATCAGTTACTTAGAGATGTTCCGTTAATTCCATAATAACTCATTATGTATGGGGATCGTGGAAAAAAGACTTGTAAAATAGTTTCATAATATATAAAAAATAATAGTGTTATATAAATAATTTTTATATGTTTAATATATTTTTAAATCCCACCCAATGGTGGTGATTAACAATGAAACTCATTTATCATAGAAGGGATAATTCACTATCCTTAATGCATTAATTTATCAAATAATGATAGGGGAAGAAAGTAGAAGATTATTTGTATTTTCAGAATCATATTTATGTTATCTATATTATACTTATTCATACATTGCATTATTTTGATCATCCATGAATGGAGGAGAAGAAAATGTAAGATATCTCTTTACGGAGGTGGTGTGCATGCAACACACTAACAACACTTTTTTGTCTTAGTGGATAAAGAGGAATAAATAATGGTTATTACATTAATATAATGAAATATTATTATATTTATGATAATAATTCTATAATAATTTTATTTATATAAATTATTTTAAATAGAAATATTAAGGGAAAATGTTCTGAAGAAGGTAACACATAAGTTGGAGTGATGATCTTATCTTAGAAATTTCCTTGGAAACGATGAACTTAGGATAACTTCGAGAGACCATGGGTTGAAGGATGAATATTTTAATTATAGGAGAATTATTATGGGTAGATTTCTGAGTGAAGTTCCATTGTTATGTGAAACCATGGATGTGTGGAAGTTATTCACTTTTTTATGTGATGAAAATTTCTCTTTTAGAAATAACCATTACAATTCCAGGATATCGATACACTATTCCGCGATCATAGAATAAAAAATTTATAAATAATGGAGCATGGAATAAAATTTTATCAATAAATACTCACCCAAGACTTTACAAATATTTTTTGAACATTCCTCAAGTATGTTAACATAGGTTTTTATATTTTAACATTTTTATTTTTACCTAGGAAACTAGTGTTTAATTAAGTAATTTATATTTTATTTAAAAATATAAGGTAAAAAATATTACCAAATTTTAATGTATTGAAACTTAATATAATATCAATTTAATGTAAATAAATTTATAAATAGGTGAAAATAAACTTTTTAATTAATATATTAAATATATAAAATACAGTTTTTGTAAAAAAATGAATTTTAACCATTATGTATTCTTTATTTTTATTTAGTCAAAATTAATAATTTAATGGTTGTTAATATAAATATATAAATGTTTAAAAATATTATTATTCATAATTTAATATTGAACAATTTTATTAACAAAATAAAAATTACATGATATTAATAAAACAATTCATTAAAAAAATATTTAACCATTATATCAGTAATTAAATTTAGTATTACTGATATTATATTTATTCCAAATAATTAAATTTTAAATTTTAAATGATATTGAGATATGGAACTAAAATAATAATATATTTCATTAAATTTAATTTCTAAAACTAGTAAATTTTATTTTTTTATTATAAGCATGTAAAAATAGTTTTAGTGCGAAATATTAATTGAGTTTAATATATGTTAAAGATTCATTTCATAAATTATTCATAGTATTTTCATATCTATTTTAAAAATTATAAAATATATTTTTTATCTAAAATTGTTTAAAAAACTTTAGAGACATTATTTTATTCTAAAAGTTACAACTTTTAGTGAAATTAGTATTTTACTATTCACCTAAAAATCGATTAATTCAGAAATACATAAAAAAATAACAATATGATAATTTTGAAATATTGAATTCATAAAAAATGTTTATTTTACTAAATTAAAATTCTAATATATATATAATTACCTTTTAAATGATAAATTTAAATTATAAATAAAACCACTTTTATTATAAAATAATGTTTTTCAACATTATGGGATCTTAATATTATTCCATACCAATTTCAAATTGAATTGATGTTATTATACTAGTTCATATAAAATAATATTTTATAAGTGTCAAAATTATTTATTAAGAAAAAATATACAATACATAAGAAAATAGTTCTTTTAAAAAAAATATTATTATTATACTAAATATGCTTCGAAAAATACCATTAATTATTAATTTATATTCTAAAATTTAAATTTTACTAATCCATTGAAATTAAAATATTTATTTATTATTATTTATAAAAAATATCAGATTTTGATAATAAAAATATTTTTATGTAATGTTTAAACACACACACATATCATATTTTTATTTCACTACGAGTTATATTATTTTGTATTTAACACTTAAAAAAACCCAAAAATATCATACCTATATGATATGTGTCCAATGAATATAATTTCAATAAAAATATTTTCTAATACCATAATTGAAATGACCATATGTACAATAGCTATATTGTTTCCACATATATATAGACTTACTATAATTATTATATTCACAAATCACATTTCCGTCATTTTCCTTTTAGGTTTGACTACATGCTTCCTCATTTTGTGCTATTGTTTCTAAAATTAGTGGTTTTATACAAATTTTGATTTTTAAAAGTAAATATAGTCCTTGGGAGTTACTAGTTCTAAATATAATGTTCTTCTGAATTTATTATGCCCTTTTATTTTTAGTAGTTTTAATTGATGCAATATTACATGATGTGTATTAATCCATTATATACGATTCATGGTTTCATATACATTTATTCTAATGTTCCATTTTAATTTAATAAATTTCCATTAGAATGTTTCATATCTTATATAGCCCAATCTCTAATATTGTATTAATTATTTTGGATAATAGAGAAATTTTTTTATAATTATTGTCATAATTATTATTAATAATAATAATTTCCCCTAAAACCCCAACCATTACATTCTCCCCCTTCAAAAAAATTACATCCTTAAATTTTAAATTATTACTTACTAATGATGTTAACTTAGTGGATTAATAGGGTGAATCAATATTTAAATATTTATATAGGTAAAAATCAAATCTTTTCAATTTAATAAGAACTAACCCAATATTGTGTTTCTTCCTAACCACTTCAGAAAAATAACACAAACAGTTTGGTGTTAAGACTTATTTTATTTAATTTTTATTCTTGAGTTTATATTCAGACATGCAGTGATAGATTATCATAAATTGGTCAGAGGTATAAAATGTGATTCTATATTTTATAATAGATACACCATGAAAACCTATCTCTTATCCCTCATGGTTCTTCAACTTGGTAGTGAAATTTTGTGGTTGAATGATGAAGTCAACGAAGAAATATCCTTCTATTCTAATGGATTGAGATCCATATTCATACCACTTCCAATAATTTCTAGAGTTACCACCTCCACTACATCAGCCCATGATATATCCATATTATCCTTCAGATGTATCACTTTCTCTAATATTTAACTACCCATCTCCTCACCCACTTGTTGCACTAGTCCTTATTTTGATAGCTCTATGAATCTATATTGACTAAAGGTTGGTAGGGGACAGACTCCCCACTCTGTCTGCTACTCTAACTGTCTCTTCATGTGAAAAAATAAGGCTTTCCAAGGCCTAAAATACTTCATATACATACTACATGGGCTAAAATTATTTGGTCTATCAAAAATTATTCGTGAACTACTTCTATCCATAAGTTTTCTAGGTGGCCTCCCCTTCATTCACCTAACTAATATGTCTTATTTCACATGTAGTGGTGGTAGAGGGATATATTATACATTGAACATTGGCATGATTCTTTCAATATATTCAAAAACATCAAGGCCTACACACATATTTGGTTCATTAATATATTATGATGAATACGATTTTTTTTTCTATCATTTGTAGTTGAATTGATGTTAAGATCCATTAGTTGTGGTTCAAATATTTTGTCTCTACCACTATCCATTTTACCAAAATTAACGATGTCATTGGTAACAAAACCATGATTGGTGAATAGGGATCCTATGATTAAATAGATAATCCATTACTATAATTAGATAAAATACATATAAAATACAAATAAAAAAATTATGTTCCCATATACATAGATTTTTAATCTTATACCATCATACAACTAGATGTTTTATTTGATAAATGATACATCAGGGTAATAGACATATAAAAAAATTTAAGAATCATAGAGTTGAGAGAATAATGATCCCACATAACCAATTGTAATGGTTTGGATTTAGTTAAATTAATACAACTCCTCAATAGTCCCTAAATATGATCCACCATTATCTAATGGTCGTGGTAGGTTTTTGGTATGCGCGTCGCAACATGTCCAATTTTTAAATTTTTATTACCAACTGGCTTCTCTAAAAGTGGCGAGCAGGGTCGAACCATAGAGAGCACGAAATCCAGTTTACTAAAAATATTTTGTTGGACAATGTTTAGACGGAAAAAAGTTGAGGGAATTCCTATTTTGAGTTTCCTTTTTTTATTTTAATTAAAATAAAAGGTGAGAAGACAAAATAAATAAAGTAAATAGTAATTGAAAATTATGATGGACTCTAAATCAATAAAATGTGTCGGGGATGCTGATGTCGTAATTAAGTTCCTACACAGCCATGCAAAGAATTCTTTTATGTGATTAAATATTTATTCTGCTTAATTATCACTAGTTCCAAAAATAAAAGAATTTTTTAGATGCTCGATTTAAATTTCTTAATTTATTTAAGGTCTCGTTCTCTGGTGTCATAAAAAAATTAGAAAACTCATTCATGTACCGAACTATATGGAAAAATGACACAACCCGTTTCTCACAAAGTTGTGTCACCAATTTGCACTTACAGTCAGTCAACATAGTTTACCTTCTCGGACCGCCGCGTCGACTTATTATTAAAATGGCCAGTTTTAATTTCAGCAGTTAATTTAGTGAAAAAATAATTTAAACAGATAAACATTCAATTAAAATACATTTAATTGACAATTAACCACCAAATAAAATCATTACATGGCATGCGCAATAACTTAAATTACTTGACCAACATCCTGACACTAAGAAAATTACCCCGACATCACAATTGAAAAGTTAAGCGTGGTAATAAAATTAAAAGTCATGTAAAATAAAACAGTGTTACCAACAAATAATCATATCAGTCTTCACTCTCTCTGTATGCAATTTTTTCTTCAATATCTGACCACACCTCGACAAGTGATGACGTCACACACCAACTATGTGACCACCGGAATAAAGGATGTGAGTGATGAAGTCGATGCTGGTCGGCTGCTGGACAACTCCCGATGTGGCGTGACGTAGAGCCAGCTTGAGCGAGGTGATGGGGACTTGTGGCGGCTGCTCGGATGGCGGTGACTGGTGCGGTGTAAAAATCAGAAGCAGGGTGAGAGCAAGGGTCATCCGTGAGGGAAAGTGAGGAAGCTGGATAGATGAGAGGGGTGGCTAGGTTAGGTAGGGGAGAGGGGTAGTAGGACGAGTGGAGAGGGGGTTAGGTGAGGCGCGATGGGGTGATGGGGAGAGCGGGGGTCGTGGGTGAGGCAGGGGAGAGGAGAGGTCGGCGAGGTCTAGGGGGTTAAGGGGGGTGGCAGGTCAGAATGGGGATGCAGGGCCATGGATGGCGGCAATGTGGAGGTTCTATGAGAGAGAGTGAGAGGTGAGGAGGGCGCTGAAAAAATATGGAGAGAGGGGGCACGTGATGGGTCCAGAGGGTAGCGGAATGGGGAATCCAGGTGGCGAGTGGGGCGACGGGATGGAGAGGGGAGGCAGTAGGGGAGAGGAACGAGAAAAGGGAGAGGGGAGGCTGAGTGATAGCGAGGGGATTGGAGAGAGAGGGTTTAAAAAAATGAATGTTGTGGGATTGGATAGAGGAGGGGAAGAATAAATCGAAAAAGGGGGGAGTTGGGGCGTAGGAATAGGGAGGGGAGAGGAGTGGGTGAGGGGATTAGGGGGGAAAGTAAAAAAAAGTTTAAATTCAAATAAAAAAACAAATTATATAATTAAGTTTAATAATAATAGTACTAATAAAAATAGTAGTAATACTAATAATAAGTTGAAGTATTATATTTACAAGTTAAATTAATAAAATATTAATATTAATAATAACTAATATTAATTTAACTAAAATTAAATATTAAATGTTAATAAAGTAAAAATTAATAAATTATAAAAAATGAAAATAAATAACTAATATTAATATAATACTAACTAAAAACTTTAAAAACAACTAAAATATTTAAAATACTACAAAAAGAACCTAAAAACACAATAAGTGGTTAGAAAATTAATTAAAACTAAATAAAAATAATAAAAAAAGTTTGTAACATCCATGTACATCAAATCCCCCACACTTAAACTTTTGCACTCCTGGGCAAAACAATCAGAAATAAAACACAAGTGGACCCGTAGACAAATCCAAACATCAAAATTACTAGTTCAAAATTTTTCAATCTCTTTCCTCATAATATATCATGTTTCATTTAAAACTTCAGTCTCAAAAAAAAAATTTCTTTCACTTTCATTTTTTTCAAAAACAAGTATGTGCACTCGTTAATCATGTGACCTACCTTTCTATTACACTCATCGGTTGAAAAAATTAATCAAAGTTTTTCTCAATTCTCATACACATACATGTTTACCATAGGATTTCCCTGAATTTCACATCTCTACTAGTGGAAATCAAAATAATTCACCAATATCAATGAATTTACATGAGGTTCAAATGTCTCTGAGGTTGCGGGGCGGTGGGTAAAAAAAATTGACATCTTTTTGGTAAAAAGGAGGGTTGAATCTTGAAATAAATGCATGATATATGTCAATCCAAATGTCTCCCTCAAACTCTTACTCCCCCACACTTTAAACAATGCTTATCCCCAAGCATATGATAATCCAATGTTTCTCTTGTTTTTGCACTCTTTTTTTTAAGACACAGCTCACTCAAATAATATGGTCAGGAAAAACTGGTGAGTATCAACTCAAAAACACCATGAAATAAATATCAGACAAGGATCCCAAAGAATGGTACACAAATAGATTATATGATGTAACATATCAATCAAGGTAGGTCATATAGAAAACTCCCTAGTTCCTGGAGTAATGGATCATCACTTTTATAGGTATCCCCAAAATGGAGGGTTACCGCGTAATGATCACCAATGTACTCATTGTTCGAACCAAAAAGATTCTATATTCCTATATCAAAATATATTTAATGAATGTGGCTACTTTGTAAAATAACTCATATTATTAGGATGGGATAATGTCAATCCATGTACATCAAATGACTCACTGCCCCTCAAAGAACCCTCTCCATGAGTAAATTTCTCCCCCACACATAGATTGAAAATTATCATGCAAAAAATCAAGAAATTGGTAGGTAAGGGTATCAGATTGGGCTCATACTAAAAGGATAATTCATGGATTATAAGGGCTATATGATGGAGAAAATGTATTGGTGGCTTAGTGGGACAATGGGGCTGAATAATCAAATAGATTCCTCGATCATTTTAGTGAAACTTTCCAAAATTCCTACTGCTTTGATGGAAAAACATGGCAAGTTATAGAAGAAAAAAACATGGTTGAGATTACCTCAAGAAAAAAGATATATAAGAGATGATTTTAAAATGGCTCATAGTCCTCACGGGTATGGAAATATAATGTTGGACAACACAGATGAGCATGAGTGAAAATAAGTGTATCAAACAAAATACATGTTTTTAAAAAACATTTTTGATGAATGAAATAATACCAGCAATTATCTAAGTGATGAGATCAAGGATCAAATAATTCCAAACAAGAATCAGGTGTTCAAACTTCCTAGGGACACAAGTGGTATGTTTTTGACTGTGTTGTGACAAAAATAAAACAGCTTTTATGTGGGTTCATCAATGAAAAGAATGACAGTTTTTTTTTTCAAAATTTTCTTGTATTTTTGTTTACATGGTGTTGTTGGAAGCATAAAATGTGACAAAAATAAAGCACTTCCATATGTAAGTGAAGATAGACACAGAGAGGCTGTTTGTATCCGATGAAGCTCCAGAAATGATATACTTGTAAAATCTACACATTGACAACACATACACACATCATATCATAATGATAACACCAAGGATCATATAAATGGAAGTAGAAATGTAGAAGAGTGAAAAGTGAACACAATTATCAGGAGTAGCTAAATTTTTTCACACATTCCATGTTTTATTTCCTCAAACAAACTAGAACAGTTAAAATAAGAAAGGGAAAAAATGAAACTCAAACATGGGTTGCCTCCTGGGAAGTGCTAAGTTTTACGTCTTCAGCCAGAGGTCCATCAGCTCAGAACTCCTCTGCCTCTTGCGAGAACTATTGGTTGTGTCATCGATCTCATAGGGACTCTAAGTGGGATTAACCACCTCCGGAGCGTAGTGAGTGTGAATCTGGTGTGGAAGGAACAGAATTTGTGCTCTTTGTGGTGGTGCTGGCTGCTGAGCATGAGTCTCTAATGAAAGTTCCTCAAGTCGGCACTTGATATTAGCCAGATGCTGAGTCATCTGTCATACTAAGTCCAAGGGAGATGGAACAAGTGCATCGATGACCACAAAATAATCATAAGATCTAGAAATTGTTTTATTGAATCCACAAAAAGATATATAGAGATAGAGATAGAGTAAGAAAAAAATCCCAAAGAATGAAGAAGCAGTCGGGTTGCCTCCCGATCAGCGCTAAGTTTAATGTCTCCAGCCAGACGGATAACTTCTCATTGTAATTTTAGTTCTTCAATGATGCCTATAGTATCCTAAGTGTGGTAAAGTTTAAGGCTTTGACCCTTAACTTTGAATGTAGGTATCTTCCCATTAGAAATTTCGACAACAACATGTGGATAAACAATTGTGACAGTGTAAGGACCCGACCACTTCGACTTGAGTTTTACAACCATGATTCGAAGTCATGAGTTGAAGAGGAGAACTTTGTCTCCTGCTAAAAAATTTCTTTGTTGGATCTGCTTGTCATTCCAAGATTTATTTTTCTCTTTTTAAATCAAATCATTTTCATATGCTTCTCTCCTCATCTCATCTAGTTCATTCATCTATAGAAATCGCTTCTCTTGGGCAGTTTTGAAATCAAAATTCAGTTTCTTCATAGCCCAATAAGATTTATGTTCCAATTCTACAGGTAAGTGGCAGATTTTTCCAAAGACCAATCAATATGGGGATATTCCAATAGGTGACTTTTAGGCCATTTTGTAGGCCCAAAGTGCAACATCAAGTTTGGTGACCCAATCTTTCCTAGATATATTTATAGTTTTCTCCAAAATACCCTTAATTTCTCGGTTTAAAACCTCATCTTGGCCCTTGGTATGTGGATGTTATGGGGTGGTCATGTAGTGGTGACATACATGGAGAGTCATTAGCTTCTAAAGCAATGCATTATTGAGGTGGGTACCACAGTCACTGATGATGAGCCTTGGAATTTTGTATCGGGTAAAAATGTGTTTCTTTAAAAATTTATTGACAACCAGAGTAGTATTTTCTGAAAATGCTTCAGCTTCTACCAATTTTGACACATAGTCCACACAAACAAGGATATAGGATTTCCCAGAAGATTTAGGAAAAGGACCCATGAAGTTAATTCCCCATATATCAAAAATTTCCATTCCCATGATTGAGTGTTGTGGCATTTCACGCTTCTAGCTTATAACCCCATTTCTTTGGAATTTACCACAATTCATGAAGAATTCAAGAATATCATGATTAATAGTTGCCCAGTAAAAACCACATTGTAACACTTTGTTGATTGTTCGATGAATACCATGTTGTCCTCCAGCTTCTCTAGTGTGGCACAAGTTCAAAACACTATCAACTTCTTCTTCAGGGATGCATCTTATTATCATTCCATCCACACGGTCTTTGAAAAGTAAAGGATCATCCAAGTATTAAAGGCATGCTTCATTCAAAAAAACATTTCCTCTGTTCCTTTGATAAATCCAGATATATCACACCTGAAGCTAAGTATTTCACGAAATCAGCATACCAGGGTGTGATTGTCTCAATGGCATAGATTTGTTCATCAGAAAATGTTTAATTGATTAGTTAGACATTGATTTAACTTGTGTCATGGTCGAGGCGTGATAAATGACCCGAAAAAAACTTTTCTGTTCCTTTTTTTCGTTAACTTCAATTTCAAATTCCTAAAGTAACAGTATCCATCGAATGAGTCTGGGTTTTGCAACTTTCTTGGTCATCAGATACCGAAGTGCAGAGTGATCTGTATAGACAGTGACTTTTGAGAACAATAGATGGGAGTGAAATTTGTCGAAAGCAAAGAAAACTACTAGCAGCTCATTTTAAGTTGTTGTGTAATTATGTTGAGCCTCATTCAATGTGCAACTATCATAGTAGATTGGCCTAAAGATCCTTTCTTTTCTTTGTCCCAAGGCAGCTTCAACTGCCCGATCACTAGAATCACACATTTACACGAATGGCTGCTCCCAATCAGATGAAATCATTATCGGGTCTTCAACCAAACGCTACCATAATAATTTAAATGCTTTATAACATTCAGGGCCAAAGTGGAACATGACATCTTTTCCCAATAGGTTCGTAAGGGGCCGTGCAATAACAGAGAAATACTTATTGAAGTGTCTATAGAATCCAACGTGCCCAAGAAAATCTCGAATGGAATGAATTGAAGAAGGCATGGGTAACTCAGAGATTGTACTAATCTTTACTGTGTCAACTTCAATTCCTTTCTTTGAAATTTAATGACATAAGACTATTCCACTTTGTACCATTAAGTGTGACTTTTCCCAATTAAGCATCAGATTCTTTCCTTCACATCTTGCCAAAACATTATCTAAATTTTATAGATAGTCATAAAAATAATTTCCAGACACAGAGAAGTCATCCATGAATATTTCCAAGAACTCTTAAATCATTTCATGGAAAATTTCCATCATGCATCGTTGAAATGTGGCTGGTTCATTACACATTCCCAAAGGAATTCTCTGATAAGAAAAAGTACCATATGTACAAGTGAATGTGCTTTTCTCTTGATCCTCTGGTGTCACTGCTATTTTATTATAGCCTGAGTATCCCTCCAGAAAACAATAGTAATCTCATCCTAACAATCGTTAAAGGATTTGATCAATAAAGGGTAATTGGAAGTGATCCTTTCTGGAAGAATCATTCAATTTTCCATAGTCGACGCATACTCTCCATCCAGTCACTATTCTTGAGGTTATAAATTCTCTTTTATCATTCTCAAATACTATAGTTCCACCCTTTTTAGGTACTACTTGCAATGGGATAACCCACTGACTATAAGAGATTGGAAATATTAAACCAGCATCAAGAAGATTAATGACTTCTTTCTTGACTACTTCTTTCATGGGAGGTGTTAATCATCGTTGTGGTTGCCTGCAAGGTTTTGAATTATCTTCCATATGTATTCTGTGAGTACAGATGGCAGGAATTATACCTTTTGGATCATCCAACCTATTGCTGGCTTCCTTTGTAATAGGACATTGAGATATTTTCTTTCTTGTTCACTCGAAAGATTGGTATTTATGATGACTGGTAAGGTGTTTAAATATCCCAAGTAACTGTATCTCAGGTTTGATGGAAGGGGTTTAAGCTCAAGTGTTGGAGTCTTTTCAAGTGATGGATTGAGTGAAGTAAAGTCATGCCTATCTAAAGTTTCGACTATGTTTCTAATGAATCCCACTACATCGATTGATTCTATAAACTCTTTTTTTTCTTTGTGTAAATCTGTGAGATCTAGTGAATCGCTTGCTAACTCATCCCTTTCTTCAATCATATCCAAGAAATTGCAGTCTACTACAGATCATTTTTCAATAGCCTTTAGGAAATCGAATGTTATGTTCTCATCCCCAATTCTAAAAATTAACTTTCCATCTTGGACATCAACCATTTCACTGCATGTTTCAAAGAAGGGTCTCCCAAGAATGAGTGGGACATCATTGTCTTCTTCCATATCGAGGACAATGAAATCAGCAGGGAAGTAATATTTATCATCCTTGAAAAGTACATCCTCTATAATCCCTCGAGGATGCTTCACTAATCGGTCATCCATTTGTAAGGCGACCCTCGTTGGCTTTAATTCTGTGATGCCTAGTTCTTCAAGGATTCCAGAAGGCATGAGATTTACACAAGCTCTGAGGTCGTACAAAGCTCTTCCAAATTGAAATCCTCCAATATTTCATGGAATAATGAAACTCCCAGGGTCTCTTAGTTTTGGAGGTATGGATCTGGGTATGACTTCTGAACATTCCTCATGCGTTATGATTGTTCCCACATCATCTAATTTTCTTCTTTTTGACAGAAGTTCCTTGATAAATTTTTCATAGTGGGGCATTTTTGTGATGGCTTCCCCAAAAGGAATATTTATTTGAATCTTTTTGAACATCTCCATGAATTTTGAAAATTTAACATCTAACTTCCATTGCTTCAGTCTTTGTGGAAATGGAGGAGGTGGTATGTGGGCTTTCACTCTTTCATTGTGTGCCTCGTTTTCCTTTTCCTTTCTTTACTTTTCATTTTTTTCAAGTTTGTTTTGATCTTCCTCCTATTTAGGTTCAAGTTGGATTGCTTTGTTTGTTGAGTCGTCATTCACAGTGGCAGGTATATGCATATTATTTTTTGGTTGAACATCAGGAATTTAGTGCTCTGGTAACTATGTGCCACTTCGCAATGTGATGGATTTTGATTCTTCTATTGGGTTGACTCTTGTGCTTCCCGGCAGAGTTCCTTGTTGTCGGTTCTGCATTTGTGCGGCTATCTGACCGACTTGATTTTCAATGTTACGCATGGAAGCCTGTATGTTTTGGGTTGTCGACTGCAGGTTTTGGGTGTTTTTCTGCAATTTTTGAGTTGTTGTCTGCAAATTTGGAGTTATTGTCTACAAATTTTGAGTTTACATCTCTTATAACTCAAACCTTGATTGATTGGACATTATTAGTTTAGCTATAGTTTCTCCCCAATCTTGTTAACCTTGCATTGTAGGAGGGGCCAGGTCTGTTGTCTACTTTTGAACCTTATATTGTTGTTGTTGATGAAATGGGGGTTGGTATTTCAGTTGAGATCCTTGCTCTTGCGATTGCATGGTGGGTCTGAAGGAATATTGAGTAGGAAATCTATGTGGACCCAAGTTCTGGTTCATTGGCTGAGTAGTCGATGACTCCTTCCAACCATGATTTTGGTTATTTCCTTGCCAGTTTGTGTTGTAGTAGTTTCCATAACTCCCTTTGTTGTAGTTGAAAAAGTTAGCTTCAGACATCTTGGTCTCAGATGTGTTATATGGACACATGGGATAATCATAATGACCACCACAGTGTGGACAATGTTCAGTTTGAAAAACATAGACTGGCTTAGGCGGGTTTACTGACAAGATGTCAATCCTCTTATTGAGAGCTTCAGATTGTGTAGCCATGAATGTCAGGGCATCAACTTGATGCACTTCTGCCTTTCTTCTTGAAAAATATTCTGGACACTGGAAACTGTGTTCAGCCATGTTTTGAATTAAAATGTACAGATCCTCAGGATCTATTTCCATGAATGAATTTCTAGTAGCTGTATTGATTGTATACTTACTCTCGGGTTGAAGTACATAGTAGAAAGATTGCAACTGGTTTACCAACATCATCCCATGATGAGGACAATGTCTTAATATGGAATTTAATCATTCCCAAGCTTCTCCTAATGATTTGTATTCACTTTGACAAAAGGATTCGAGGTCTCTCTTTCTTTTCAAAGATATATCTATTGTATTATATCGATCAAGAAATTTTCTTCTCAACACTTCCCAAGTGAAAACTGTTTCGAGGTTGAGACTTTCCAACTAGTACTTTTCTTTCCCTTGAAATGAGAATGGAAATAGTTGCAGGATCAACGCATCATCCGTTACTCCATTATATTTAAATGTGTCACATACTTCAAGAAATCTGTTCACATGCATATAGGGGTCTTCTCTGCTCAATCCATGAAATTGTGCATGTTGTTAGAGTAGGTTGATTGTGGATGGCTTCAATTCAAAGTGCATTGCTTGAATTCACGGTCTTGTTATGCCTGAGCTAACTCCGACTGTGTTGGGTTGCAACTCTTTTCTCATTGTAGTCTGATGCCTTTGATTATCAAGACAGTTTTGGAAAAGTGGGTGGACTTTTCCACTAGGAAGCATCAAAATGTGAGTTTCAACACTTTCCTTTGGTGGATGCATTGCATTTGCGTCTGAGGTACCGATTTTTTCTTTTCCCTTTCTTTGATGTTCAAGTTGCGGATCAAGGGATGTGTTGTTCTTTGACAGATCAGAATTACGAGTGTTCATCATTTAGGCGTACAGTGCCTAAAGAAAGGTCTACTTGAATTTTTCTTAATGCTAGATGTACATGTGGTCCCTGGCAACGGTGCTGGAAATTTGTTACGTGTGTCACAACACGTCCAAATTGCAAATATTTATAACACACGGGATACTATAAAAGTGGCGATCAGGGTCGAACCATAGAGAGCACGAAATCTAGTCCACTAAAAATATTTCATTGGGGAATGTTTAGATGGACAAAAGTTGAGGGAATTCCAATTTTGAGTTTTTTTTTTATTTTAATTAAACTAAAAGGTGAGAAGACAAAAGAAATAAAGTAAACTATAATTGAAAATGATAATGGACTCTAAATCAACAAAATGTGTCGGGGATGTTGATGTCGTAATTAAGTTGCTACATATCCATGAAAAGAATTATTTTATGTGATTAAATATTTAATCTTCTTAATTATTGCCAGTTCCGAAAATAAAATAATTTTTTAGATGCTCGATTTAAATTTCTAAATTTATTGAAGGTCTTGTTATCTGGTGTCATAAATAAATTAGAAAACTCATTCAAGTACTGAACTATATAGCGAAATGACACAACACATTTCTCACAAAGTTGTGTCACCAATTTGCACTTATAGCCGGTCCACACAGTTTACCTTCTCGGACCGCCACGTCTATTTATTATTAAAATGGACAGTTTTAATTTCAGGAGTTAATTTAGTGAAACAATAATTTAAACAGATAAACATTCAATTAAAATAAATTTAATTGACAATTTACCACCAAATAAAATCATTACATGGCATGCACAACAACTTAAATTACTTGACCAACATCCCGACACTAAGAAAATTACCCCGACATCACAACTAAAAAGGTAAGCGCGGTAATAAAATGACATGTCATGTAAAATAAAACCGTGTTACCGACAAATAATTGTGTCAGTCTTCACTCTCGCCACATGCAATTTATTCTTCAATATCTGACCACACCTTGGCACGTGATGATGTCGCGCACCAACTACGTGACTACTAGAAAAAAGGATCTGAGTGATGAAGTGGAAGGGGGTCGACTGCTGGTCGGTTTCCGATGTGGCGTGACGTAGAGGTAGGTTGAGCGAGGTGATGGGGACTTGCAGTGGGTGATCGGATGGTGGTGACCGGTGCGCTGCAAAAACCAGAAGCAGGGTGAGAGTGAGGGTTGTCCGTAAGGGAGTGTGGGGAAGCCGGATAGATAAGAGGGGTGGCTAGGTTAGGCAGGGGAGAGTGGTAGTGGGATGAGTGGAGAGGGGGTCGGGTGAGGCACGATGGGGTTATGGGGAGAGTGGGGGTCGTGGGTGAGGTAGGGGAGAGGAGAGGCCGACAGGGTCCAGCGGGTTAAGGGGATGGTGGGTGAGAATGGGGAGGTGGGGCCATGACTGGCGGCGAGGTGCGGGTTCTGCGAGAGAGAGCAAGAGGTGAGGAGGGCGCTGGAAAAATATGGAGAGAGGGGGCGCGCGACGGGTCCATAGGGTAGCGGAGTGGGGAAGCTGGGTGGCAAGTGGGGTGGCAGGATGGAGAGGGGAGGCGGTAGGGGAGAGGAGCGGGAAAAGGAAGAGGGGTGGTTGAGTGATAGTGAGGGGATTGGAGAGAGAGGGTTAAAAAAAGGAATGTCACAGGATTGGAGAGAGGAGGGGAAGAATGGGTCAAAAAAGGGGGGAGTTGGGGTGTAGGAATAGGGAGGGGAGGGGAGCGGGTGAGGGGATTAGGGGGGGAAAGTAAAAAAATGTTTAAATTCAAATAAAATAACTAATTATATAATTAAGTTTAATAATAATAGTAGTAATAAGAATAGTATTAATACTAATAATAAGTAGAATTATTATATTTACAAGTTAAATTTCTAAAATATTAATATTAATAATAACTAATATTAATTAAACTAAAATAAAATATAAAATGTTAATAAAGTAAAAATTTAAAAATTTGAAAAAATGTAAATAAATAACTAATATTAATATAATACAAACTATAAACTATAAAAACAACTAAAATATTTAAAATAATACAAAAAGAACCTAAAACACCAGAAGCGGTTAGCAAATTAATTAAAACTGAATAAAAATAATAAAAAATGTTAGTAACATCCTTGTACATCAGTTTTCATTTCTATCATTCTTATTATCCTTGGATTTATAAAACATACTTGGTTAATGTCCTAGTTTTACACATGTAAGGAATTAGACCATTAGTTTTACTTTTGGATGAATTATTTACACACTCATCGTGCTAACTAGACTCTTTAAATTCCTATAATAGTTTGATGCTCAATAACCTCTTCTTCCATATGTAAAGCATCTTCAAGTTCCTATAAGGAAATTACCAAGGTGAATTTTCCATAAATTTAGACATATAGTACATTTTACATTTTTTCAATCATTATCCTCATCACTTGATCTTTTATGAGACTCAATCAATGTTTTCAATGGTTTTTTTTACTTTGATTGTGTTCACATTTTTAAATAAATTTTGTCATAGTTGGTTTTCCAAAATTACAAGGTTTCTTATTCCAGCTACCATTGCAATGGGTTTTTCATTGAGGTGATCTATAAATTAGTTCTCTTACACATGGTTCCATCTAGTTAGGTCCATTGCTAACACCAAAGGGTTTAACATGAGTGAAAAAACAATTAACATCATTGGGGTATTATCATAATTGATAAAATTCAAGTGATTCAACCATAAAACCTTTTAACCTTTTACATCATCACATTAGCTCATAATTCCTTTAGTTCATCATATATGAATCATATTTTAACCTAGATTACATTATATTGTGATTTCCTATTATTAATAGAATAGTTCCTTAATGTAACAAGAATTTCAATCCTTTATAGAGGTTCACAAAGAGCATATGATCATATAAATAATATCCCCCATGAGAGTCTATATAGGTCTGTAGAAATGCTTCTTTGTTGTGAACTAGATCATGGTTATGTTAACACACAAAACACAATCTTGTGGGATATTACCCATTATTATAGTTGTGATAGATCTTGTATCCTCTTCCCAATATCCAAAATGGGGTTCAATTGACAAGAAATCCACACAATCTCTACTTAACAAATATTTGCTAATGTTTTCCTATACTTAGTCTTATCACATAGACTTACCCCAAGGGGTTTCACAATGGTATTTTCATTTCAATCTCGAAAATTAACAAGAAGATACTTTGATACCAAATATAATGACCCAATCCTTAAACACACATTATTTATTATTTCTTAACATACATTTCTAATGAATACACTCAATGGATCTATATCTATAGTGTATTTTGAAGATTATAAATACAAGTACATAATTTTAAATATAAAAACAACATATTTACTTAAAACTCCACATAGTTTCCCTAAATCCAATAGATCTTCTAAAACTGCATTGATTATCCTAGGGGAAAATACATAATAAAGGGTGATATTGAAAGCCTAGTAAGGTAATAAAAATGTAAATATAGAATAACAATAGATTCAAGAGGCATAAATAACATCATAAAGAATATTATCATAAAAATAGTGACATGAAATATTTAATTGATTTCATACAATCATCAAAAATGTGCTAACAACATAAAACTGGATATCATAAACATAAGCCTAGGGTCACCCCCAAGATAATAATCATAAAGTAAAAAAAGTCCCTTAGTGGATTAGGTTCACTCCCTAATCCTTAACATAACAAATCATGAGATAAACATATTTAAAAAATACATTATAGTTTTATATAATTATGATACAACCCATAAAATAAATTAACATTGTATATATGTGTGCCATATGAAGAAAATAAACCATACAAAAATCATAAGCATGATCAATCCCATGATAAGGAAGTGGGTTTCATAATTTTAATTCAACGCATAATCGAGGGATAAATAATAAGGATTCCCAAGAGAATATGGAAATAAATAATTTGTAAATTTATATTAAAAATTAAACATTATTAATGATTATTTATTTTCAATATAGATATTTCATGAGAATGATCTAGGAAAAGAAAGAATAAAAATCTAACAATTGGGTAATGATTTGTGAAATAAGTAAAGGATATTTTTAAATAGGGAAATACATTATTTTTTTCAAAAATGTAGAGTTTAGACAAGAGGGTTCTCCAAAAAATAACATGGATTATGGTTCAAAATTAACAAGGGTTATGGTTTTAAAAAAATTTATGGGGGTAGTGATTGACAAGAGAAAAGAAATTGGAGTGTTTTGCTAAACTAGGTTTACTTAAAAGTGGAAAATTATAAGGAAAATAAAAAATATATAACCCAAAAAAATGAAAGGTATATTTATCTAGGTATTTATTAAATATTAATATATGATATAATGGAAGAGCTAACTAAGAATAATATTTCATAAAAGGGTAAAATAAAAAGAGAATGTATAACTGACATGTCATGAGGGCGGTAAGGATGTCACGCCCCGTCCTCGGGGCCCTTGCCGTGACTACCCCAATCCTGCCTTCCATAGGCCAGGGGCTGGCGACTAGCAACAAGGCGGAAATCCCAATAATTGGAAAGGCATTGCCTTTATAAAAGTAAACAAAACACCACAGAGTAAAAGTGGAATTAAAACACTAAGTACAGAAGAAAGTGCTAAAAAGTAAATGGTCTAGAATACAAACCCAACTGAAAGTACAGCTACAACTGAACGAAAGTAAAACAGAAAAAGACAAACAGCTGGAAGAAAGGAAGCAGCTCCTAGGTCGTCCTCCTCAGATCCTACCTGAAGGGTAGGTACAGATAGCGTAGCTCCTGGATCGTCCACCATGGATCCTACCTGAAGTGTAGGTACAGATAGCACAGCTCTTCAATGTTCTCGCCTATCAACCCCCTCTGAGTGTCGTCTCGCCGTGAAGTCCACCTCTGGATACTGACTCGTCATGTGGTCTACCTCTGGGTACCATCTAGTGCTCGAACACTTGGCCTCTGTCATCTTTTCCCATCGTCTGCAACCAACACAACGAGGTACGGGCAAAGCCCGTGCAGGGGTGAGTATAATGATACTCAGTAGGGACCCTGATACCCTCAAGGTCTCACTAAAACCAACAAGGATAACCACACAGAATATCTCAAAATATAACCTCTACTTAGGTATATGCCCATACATATACCTAAGTTATCAAGTAACTCATCTCAAACAAGAGGTAACACAAAGATTATGAAATCAACGGATAACCACTACCCAGGTATATGCCCATAAATATACCTAAGTTATCAAGTGACCCATCTCAATCACGGGGTAAACACAAAAGTTCATAGACTCAACTCAAACCATGATTTTCATTATCGAAACCGTAACTACTGAAGAGCCTCGTCTCTGGAGTGTACAGTGGTCCTGTCACGACTCCGAGGTACTGCTCACTAACTTAAGACTGCTGAGGTACTCCTCCTGTCGAGTACCGCGGGTCAGCCACCCAAACACAGTAGTGCTTCCCGCCGGGGTATGCCACCCAAACACAGTAGTGCACACCACTAGTAGTCTACAGAGTTACTCTCCGGACGAGTACCGAGGGTCTGCACTGTCACACAAGTAGTGCTCCGTCCGCCATGGGTCTGCACCCAAACAAAGTAGTGCTCCGTCCACTGGGCTAGTCGACTCACTCCAAGTCGACTCGGTCAAGAAGTCGTCAGGTCTCAATCGGCTACACGGTCTTCGTACTCCGCACGCTCATCTCTGGGAGGGTCCGCTCCACGAGCTACAGGTCGATACTCCAAGTTTCTCAAAGTCCCACGAAGAAGTATCTCAAAGGACCACCTTATCATAGGGGTCTCAACGCAACAGACGGCGCGTCAATCAGACGCCCGGTCTGTGAGTTATTAGCCTTTTCGTCCCAGGGGCCCGGTTGGTTTCGTGAGTGAACCAACCCGGCCGTATCTCAACTGTACCCCGAACTATCATAGGGTATACTCACAGGGACCGTTTCTCAACGTGATCACCAATGCCACTGACGGTTCGTCAAACGAACGTCCGGTCTGAAAGATATCAGTTTTTCCGTTCCAAGGGCCCGGTTGGATTTCGGGTAGAATCCAACCCAGCCACTATCCAACAGCAACCAAAACTCAGGAGAAGTATACCAAAAGTTTCGTCTCATCAAGAGTAATTCAACGAGACAGACGGCGTGTCAATCGGACGCCCGGTCTGTGAGTAATTGGCTTTTTCGTTCCAGGGGCCCGGTTGGTTTCGTGAGTGAACCAACCCGTCCACACTCCAACGACATCCAAACCTCTAGTGGAGTAAGCCAAAAGTTCCATCTCATCAAGAGGAATTCAACGAAGTCGACGACACGTCAATCGGACGTCCGAAGCTCAAGATATAAGCGTTTCCGCTCCGAGGGCCCGGTTGGTTTTGTGTACGAACCAACTCTTCTGAACCCAAAGAATTCCAAAACCTTGAGTGAGATATAACGAAACGACCGTCTTCATCCAAGGATCGCATCATAACTGACCGTGCATCAATCGGAGGCCCGTATCACAAGTTATGGGAAAAAGCCCAAAGAGGGTCCGAGAAAGGGGGTTTCGGGCCCGGACCGACCCGGCCCGAGACCCCCTGGGTCGGTCCGAACCGGGTCGACCCGACCCGGATATGGGTCGGTCCGGCTGGGCGTGGCCCGGCCCAGCGGCCCGACCCAGCCCGACGCGCTGGCACGAGGCGCCAGCTGGCTCGGCCGAACGGCCGAGTCGTTCGGTCTGCGGGGGAGGGGGGGGGGGCGCTGCCCCCGCCTTTTTTAACCGCGACCCCCCTTAATGGGGACCGCTAGCTGGGTGGCCGGGGGTTTGAACCCTCGGAGCCCCTCCTGCTCGGCTGGCCCGCCCCGACCGACCGATTTCTGCTGCCACGGGACCGACGACAGTTGGTCCCCTCCCTGCTCTGACGCCGGCGGTCCGTTTCCGGCCGCCAGTCCTGCTCCGACACCGACGGTCCGTTTCCGGCTGTCGGTCCTGCTCCAATGTCGGCGGCCCATTTCCGGCCACCGTTTCCCACGCTCCGTCGCGACCCGGTACCGGCCGCGACCTTCATTCGTCCGGTGCGGCGCGACGGCGCCGCACCCCTCCCCCGTGGCCCCGCTCCGGCCGCGGTGTCTTCGGGTTTCTCCGACGCGGCGCGACGGCGTCGCGTCCTTGTTCATTTTCACGGCACGGCATGACGGCGCCGCACATTCCTTGCCGCACGATTCCGCACGGTGCGACAGCACCACGCCATTCTCGATTCAATACACAGAAGAAACCAACATGGATAAGGAGGAGGGTCAGCCGTGTTTGTGTGGTCCGGCCCCCTCTCATTAATTGATAGCAATTGGTCATATTTCAGGAAGAACATCAAGGTAATAATCACGAACAAATTAAATAAGCCCCCTACATTTTTCCCGCAAACAAGAATTCTCAACCTGCAACACATTCTTCGCGTATCAACTTGATGTTTAGTTGATCTGCGTTCTTTGATTTAGATGGAAGTAACATGGGGTTCATTAACATTAACAAAACAATTCCCCACCTCGAGCGTAGCTTGAACGAAGGTTTGTCAAACGAGGATTCGTCGCGGAAAGAGACGTCGCGAAAGAAGACGTCGTCGGCGTCACGGTAAGAGGCGTCGCGGAAGGAGACGTCGCGAAAGGAGACGTCGACCTCCGAGGAATCCAGCATTCTTCACGTTCTTCGTGTTCTTCAATGAAGAGGATGAAGAAACTCAAGTCTCCCTTAGCTTTTCTCCCAAAGCTCTCAAGCAACAAGCCTCCAACCTAAAATAAAATAAGCCCCTTACTTATTTTATTAACACAACATATGGTTTGAAATTCATGAGTTTGAAATTCAAACACTCACATTAAACACACTTCATTAAAATCATATGTTATCAAATATAATTGAGAGTTGAGGGAGTTAAGGAATGTGAAGGGGTGGGGTTCGTGTGGGCCCCACAACTCTCATAACCTTCTATGGGAAGTTTGGTAGTTACCCAACTTCCACCCAATGCTTCAATCTACTTAGAGAAAAATAAAAATTGTAGTTAAATTTTTATTCTATCTTCCACAATTTTTATCAACATCTCTCGTGAAAACGAAACTCCGGAAATTGTGTTTCTAAGCAATTACCGGCGTTGCGGTTTCATCGGTGCCCTCGTAATTCGATTCTGAACAATGGTTAAAAAGTTAGAAAATCCCGCTCGTTCGTTCACTGAATGTACCCGATCCTAACTTCGGAAATTAATTCCGGGCACACCAGGCCTCGAAATCAGGCGCCATTAGAAACTGCATTCTTTTAAAATTATGAAAAAAATTTCCTTGAAATTTCTGGGTCTTTACATTACTCCCACATCAGGTATTTATGTCCCCGTAGAGCTTCAACACAAACTAGGGTCACAAAAGCGGTATTGAGCACGCATCTGAGCCTTCCGATCTCATTTGCTTACCTGGAGACTCCCATACTGCCAAAGAAAATGAACCTGAGGAATCGACCGTCCTCGTAGGATCCGATCTTGTCAATCCTCAATCCCCACTTGAACCTCCGTGGAAGTAAACCCATCGCCATCGTCATGCTCCTCATGGTCTATGATATTTGAAGGGTCGAGCACGTGTCTCCTCAGTTGAGATACTTGGAAATTGTCGTGCACCTGGTGGAACTAAGGTGGATGGGTCAAGCGGTAAACCACCTCGCCTACCTAGATGAGGACCTAGAAAGGTCCGTTGAACCTCGGAGATAACTCGCCGCCTTGGCCACATCTCCGTAAACCTCGTCGAGGTGAGACCCGTATAAGGATGTGATCGTCAACCTCTAACTATAGAGGTCTCCAAATCCTGTTAGAACTGAAACTCAAAACGAATGCTACCACGAGGGTAAGGTTGACCAACTCAAGAGTGATCGGTCGCACCCTCCTATGCATGAGTTTATCCCGTGATGCCTGGGGTTTCCTTTTTGCCGAACAAGGAAAACCCATCCCGGCGTTTGCCTAATACCGTCAATTTGAGTATGAATAGTTATTTCCCATTCCATACTCAAACTAACGTCGTAAGGCCTCGATGCTGCCACCAAGAGATTCAAACCGAAACTCTCGCCTCGTGGGTCAGACCACACTATCGGCATAAGTGTGATTATCGAGTCTCCCCCCAAGGTATATCCAGACGTGAGGGTCAAGTACATGGCTCACCAGAAACTCTAGGTCTGGATCAAGATTTGTGAAAGCAAGGAATGATTCTTATCGATGTCTGTTACTACAATAGCTATTAGTGGACATAGACTGTCCCTTGAATCATTTTTAGAGACATTGGGTCACATTCCTTGACTGCAGGAAGTCGCACTCTTCCTCCACCCTCCAGCTCCCTGAGCCTGGCAGGGATAACTAAGGCGGGTGGTTGTAGCATTTTAAGATGTACACCACCTCATGCTGCTCTCCTAACTCTGCCTCCATGTCTGCTGCTTCGCAGACTCATCTCTCCTTAAAGATTCCTCTTCTTGAAACATTTAACATGCTCGAGTCTCTAAGACTGGCGCTAGTTTCCTATTTCTTACTGCATTGTACAGTCTTCATCCGCTCCTAGATGATCTGCACCTACTTTTCCTATGATCTGGAAGAGCTGCTAAAATTTCTCCTTTGCCGAAAAGAGAAATTTAGTCTCATCCCCTGGATGAACCACGCCCATTGCCTAATACAATCAATCTTGACATGAATGATGTATTCATGCCAAGGATGACGTTGTAAGGCCTCGACGTAACTACCAAGAGATCCAACTGTCACTCTCACCTCCAAGGGTCGAGTCACACTGTCGGCATCAGTGTGAGGTCACTAGGTCTCCTCTAGTAGAAATCTCGAAAGTGAGCATCAAGTCAATAGTTTTAACCGAGACCACTCAGTATCAACCAAACAAAGGGACAGGAAAAAAAACATCACAAAGATAAGTGTCTTTTTATTATTGCAGCTCATAGTACAAAGACATGAATATAATATAAATATGGAACTAGAAGTACAAGGGACACATCCACTAGTTCTGCTCCTGTCCACCTGCTCCCAGATCTCTACTACCTTGTCCACTGCTCGACTGTTGCTCAAGCACTCGTTGCTGCTTCCACATCAGTGGCTCCTCTAAAGCATGCGGATCAACTGTGCGGGGGGTCGGACAGTCACGTGCCAGGTGACCCTTTCTGCCGCATTCATAACACTTCCTGCTCCTCGTACGGCTGGCTCTGACCCCACCTCGGGTGCCCCGCACCACCGGTCCTAAAACCCGAGATCGCCCAACTGCTAGTCTGGTCCCCCTGGACCTCTGCATCATCTGTCTACTTCCCATAGATGACTCAACTAATGATCGAAAAACACGCAGCAAAGGCAGCAGCTCCTGAACACGCTCGGGGTGTAGAGCTAATAGCACAAACTCAACCCTGAAGAAGGTATCAAAGTCTTCCCATGCAAAGGTCATCCCATCCCAAAACTGGAACAAGTGGCTCCACCACTTGCCTGCTGCTTCCTGAAGAAGGCTGGCAGCAAAGATCACCATGAAGTCTGCAGGCGTCCCCACTAGCCTGAAGAATCTCACCACAGCCTCCAGAAAATCCTCAGCCACCTGCGGGTCCATCTCTCCCCGGAACCTGGGTGGTCTCTGGCGCTGGAACTCGTGCAGCGCGCTCAAGTGGAATGCATCGCCTACTGCTGGGGCTGGTGGCATTGGTGGCCCAACGTATTGTAGTACCTCTGGTGCCTCAACTGCAAGAGGGCCCTGTACCGAAGCCTCGTCGCTCGACAGGATGTCAGTATGCACATCCCTCTGGGCTCTAGCTGGTTGTCCGTGAAAAGGCATCCTGAAAAAAAATGTAACACTGTCAAACGATTATACCTGGTGAGCTGACCTGGTTTGAGCTGACATTTAAAAACTTCTGGAAACACACACGCAATCAGTGTTTTCATGCACAAAGTCGGAAATCAGTTATTAGGGTCCTGGTGTATGGATACGTCGTTCGCCCGCACCAACACTGGACTCCCTGTACTGAAAAACACACTCGGTACTCTTAACACTATTGCTTCAAAGAAAGAAAATATCAGAGTTATAAGTTCTGCGGTAGAACTGACTCCTCTGATACAAATTTGTCACGAACCATCCTCGGGGCTTGTGCCGTGACTACCCCAAGCCCGCCTTCCATAGGCTAGGGGCTGGCGACTAGCACCAAGGCGTAAATCCCGATAACTGGGAAGGCATTGCCTTTATAAAAGTAAACAAAACACCACAGAGTACAAGCGGAAGTAAAACACTAAGTACAAAAGAAAGTGCGGAAAAGTAAATGGGCCAGAATACAAACCCAACTGAAAGTACAGCTACAACTGAACGAAAGTACAATAGAAAAAGAAAAACAGCTGGAAGAAAGGAAGCAGCTCCTGGGTCGTCCTCCTCGGATCCTACCAGAAGGGTAGGTACAGATAGCACAACTCCTTGATCATCCACCACAGATCCTACCTGAAGGGCAGGTACAGATAGCGCAGCTCCTGGATCGTCCACCACGGATCCTACCTGAAGGGTAGGTACAGATTGTGCAGCTCTTCAATGTTCTCACCCGTTAACCACCTCCGAGTGTCGTCTCGCTGTGAAGTCCACCTCCGAATACTGACTCGTCATGTGGTCCACCTCCGGGTACCGTCTAGTCCTCGAACACTCGGCCTCCGTCAGCTCTGCCCGTCGTCTGCAACCAACACAACGAGGTCTGGGCAAAGCCCGTGCATGGGTGAGTATAACGATACTCAGTAGGGACCCTGAGACCCTCAAGGTCTCACTAAAACCAACAAGGATATCCACAAAGAATATCTCAACAGATAACCTCTACTTAGGCATATGCCCATACATATACCTAAGTTATCAAGTAACTCATCTCAAACATGAGGTAACACAAAGATTATGAAATAAACGGATAACCACTACCCAGGTATATGCCCATACATATACCTAAGTTATCAAGTGACCCATCTCAATCATGAGGTAAACACAAAAGTTCATAGACTCAGCTCAAACCAGGATTTTCATTATCGAAACCGTAACTGCTGAAGAGCCCCGTCTCTGGAGTGTACAGTAGTCCTATCACGACTCTGAGGTACTGCTCACTAACCTAAGACTGCTGAGGTACTACTCCTGTCGAGTACCGCGGGTCATCCACCCAAACACAGTAGTGCTTCCCGCCGGGGTATGCCACCCAAACACAGAAGTGCACACCCCCTAGTAGTCTGCAGAGGTACTCTCCGGAAAAGTACCACAGGTCTGCACTGTCACACAGGTAGTGCTATGTCCGCCATGGGTCTGCACCCAAACAAAGTAGTGCTCCGTCCACTAGGCTAGTCGACTCACTCCAAGTCGAGTCGGTTAAGCAGTCGTCAGGTCTCAGTCGGCTACACGGTCTCCGTACTCCGCATGCTCGTCTCTGAGAGGGTCCGCTCCACGAGCTACAGCTCGATACTCCAAGTATCGCAAAGTGCCACTAAGAAGTATCTCAAAGGACCGCCTTATCATAGGGGTCTCAACGCAACAGACGGCGCGTCAATCGGACGCCCGGTCTGTGAGTTATTAGCATTTTCGTCCCAGGGGCCCAGTTGGTTTTGTGAGTGAACCAACCCGGCCATATCTCAACTGTACCCCGAACTCTCATAGGGTATACTCATAGGGAACGTTTCTCAACGTGATCACCAATGCTGCTGACGGTTCGTCAAATGAATGTCCGTTCTGAAAGATATTAGCTTTTCCGTTCCAAGGGCCCGGTTGGATTTCGGGTACAATCCAACCCGGCCACTATCCAACAGCAACCAAAACTCAAGCGAAGTATACCAAAAGTTCCGTCTCATCAAGAGAAATTCAACGAGACAGACGACGTGTCAATCGGACGCCCGGTCTGTGAATAATTGGCTTTTTCGTTCCAGGGGCCCGGTTGGTTTCGTGAGCGAACCAACACGTCCACACTCCGACGACATCCAATCCTTGAGCGGAGTAAGCCAAATGTTCTTTCTCATCAAGAGGAATTCAATGAAGTCGACGCCACGTCAATTGGATGTCCGGAGCTCAAGATATAAGCATTTCCGCTCCGAGGGCCTGGTTGGTTTCGTGTACGAACCAACTCGGCCGAACCCAAAGTATTCCGAAACCTTGAGAGCGATATACCGAAACGACCGTCTCGATCCAAGGATCGCATCGCAACTAACGGCGCATCAATTGGAGGCCCGTAGCACAAGTTATGGGAAAAAGACCGAAGATGGTCCGAAAATGGGGGTTTCGGGCCCGGGCCGACCCGACCCGAGACCCCTGGGTCGGTCCGAACCGGGTCCGGGTCGGCCCGACCCAGCGCGCTGGCCCGCGGCGCCAGCTGGCTCGGCCGAACGGCCAAGCCGTTCGGTTTGCGGGGGGGGGGGGATTCCCCCCGCGTTTTGTAACTGCGACCCCCCTTAATGGGTGCCGCTAGCTGGTCGGCCGGGGGTTTGAACCCCTGAATTCCCTCCTGCCCACCCGGCCCGCTCCGGCTGTCGTTTCCCACGCTCCGCCGCGGCCCGGTACCGGCCGTGGCCTTCATTCGTCTGGTGCGGCGCGACGGCGCCGCACCCCTCCGCCACGGCCCCGCTCCAGCCGCGGTGTCTTCGGGTTTCTCCGATGCGGCGCGACGGCGTCGCGTCCTTGTTCGTTTTCACGGCACGGTGCGACGGAGCCGTTCATTCCTTGCCACACGATTCTGCGTGGTGCGACGGCACCACACCATTCCCGTTTCAATCCACAAAAGAAACCAACATGGATAAGGAGGAGGGTCGGTCGTGTTTGTGCGGTCCGACCCCCTCTCGTTAATTGATAGCAATTGGTCATATTTCACGAAAAATGTCAAGGTAATAATTACGAACAAATTAAATAAACCCCCTACAGTTTTCCCACAAACAACAATTCTCAACCCGCAACATATTCTTCATGGATCAACTTGATGTTTAGTTGATCCGCGTTCTTTGATTTAGAAGGAAGTAGCATGGGGTTCATTAACATTCACAAAACAATTCCCTACCTCGAGCGTACTTGAACGGAGGATTGTCGAACAAGGATTCGTCGCGGAAAGAGACGTCGCGAAGGAAGACGTTGTCGGCGTCGCGGTAAGAGGCGTTGTGGAAGGAGACGTCGCGGAAGGAGACGTCGACCTCCGAGGAATCTGGCGTTCTTCACGTTCTTCGTGTTCTTCGACGAAGAGGATGAAGAAACTCAAGTCTCCCTTAGCTTTTCTCCCAAAGCTCTCAAGCAACAAGCCTCCAACCCAAAATAAAAAAAGTCCCTTACTTATTTTATTAACACAACATAAGGTTTGAAATTCAAGAGTTTGAAATTCAAACACTCACATTAAACACACTTCATTAAAATCATAAGTTATCAAAACTTAAGTTATCAAATATAATTGTGAGTTGAGGGAGTTAAGGAATGTGAAGGGGTGGGGTTCGTGTGGTCCCCACCACTCTCATAACCTTCCATGGGAAGTTGGGTAGTTACCCAACTTCCACCCAAAGCTTAAATCCACTTAGAGAAAAATAAAAATTGTAGTTAAATTTTTAGTCTATCTTCCACAATTTTTATCAACCTCTCTCGTGAAAATGCAACTCCGGAAAAGGTGTTTCTAAGCAATTACCGATGCTGCGGTTTCATCGGTGCCCTAAGAATTTGATTCTGAGCACTGGTTCAAAAGTTAGAAAATCCCGCTCGTTCGTTCACTGAACGTACCTGAGCCTAACTTCGGAAATTAATTCCGGGCACACCGGGCCTCAGAATCAGGTGCCGTCAGAAACTGTGTTCTTGTAAAATTAAGAAAAGAATTTCCTTGAAATTTCCAGGTCTTTACAAAGGAAGTCCACATTTATGTGTCAAAACACCTTTGTTGAAATCACACATTTTAAAATAATACAATAAATATTTATTTTGAAATAATTAGAATGTAAATATTATGTTTTTATTATATAACACTTAATGAGGTTTCCAGTTAAAATGGAGAACATTGAAAGAAAGGGTAATTATAAATAAGGAGGGAAGTCATCGTTCACTACGGGGAAAATAGGCTTTTGCGACGGGAATTAGCCCCGTCGCAAATAGTCCATCCCATAGGTTATTTGTGACAGGGGGTTCGACCCGTCGCAAATAACTTTTTATTTGCGCCAGGATTTGGTGTCCCATCGCAAAAAGTAATGCGCGGTTTGGCGCAGGATGCACACCAAAGAGCAGGAAGGTTATTTGCGATGGGTCTCGCTGCAAATACTGGCGGCAGTAAATGACTTTGCGACGGGATGTTAGCCCGTCGCAAAAAGTGTGTCGGTAGGTAACTTTTTGCGATGCGCCCCGTCGCAAATACCCTTTTAACCACCAACAACAATTAATGTGGGCAAAGGTATTTGCGACGGGCCCTGTCGCAAAAAGAACCTTTTGCGACGGGAATACCATCGCAAAAAGTTCCGTCGCAACTAATCTAACCTATATATACCCCCTCTGTTTTTCTCTCTCTTCCCCTCAATTCTTATTTCCTTTCTCTTTTTAAACTGTATTTTTAGAGTGAAATTTTGTCTGAGTTAGTTTTTTACAGAGAAGTTTGGAAGTCGTTTACATCAACATAATATCACGTTTAAAGGTACTAATATTTTATTTAATTTAGTATTTATTTCATTTTTTATGTTAATTTTAATTATTGTTGATCTGTTGTAATTAAATAAGATTTAAATTGTTTTATTATCTGTATTTATTTGTTATAATAAATAGAAATTATTAGTATTAATTCTTAATAATTATTAACGAAAATTAGTATTGTATATAAATAATTACTTGTAATTAATAATTAGTAGTTGTAAATTGTAGTTATTAATATCAAATAACGCTAATTACTAATAGTTATGTTTAATTTGTAATAATTACGGTTAATTAGTAATAAATATGAATAATTAGTAATAAATAGGAATAATTAGTAATAAATAAGAATAATTAGTAATAAATAGGAATAATTAGTAATAAAGAGGAATAATTAGAAATAAATAGGAAAAAATATTCATAAAAAGGAATAATTAGTAATAAATAGGAATAATTAGTAATAAATATGAATAAATAGGAATTAATAAGAATAATTAGTAATAATTAGTAATAATTAGTAATAATTAGGATTAATTAGTAATAATTAGTAATAATTAGGAATAACTAGCAATGAATAGGAATAATTAGTAATAAATAAGAATAATTAGTAATAAATTGGAATAAATAGGAATAATTAGTAATAATTATTAAAAATTAGTAAAAATTAGGAATAATTACTAATAAATAGGAATAAATATTAATAAATAGGAATAATTAGTAATAATTAGTAATAATTAGTAATAATTAGTAGTAATTAGTAATAATTAGTAGTAATTAGTAATAATTAGTAGTAATTAGTAATAATTAGTAGTAATTAGTAATTACTATTAATAATTAGTAACAATTAGTAATAAATCGGAATAATTAGAAACAAATAGGAATAATTATGAATAATTAGTAATAAATAGGAATAATTAGTAATAATTAGTAACAATTAGTAATAATTAGTAATAATTTGGAATAATTAGTAATAATTAGTAATAATTAGTTATAAAAAGTAATAATTAGTAATAATTACTAACAATTTGTAATAATTATTAATAATTGGTAATAATTAGTATTAATTAGGAAAAATAGTAATAATTAGTAAAAAATAGTAATAATTAGGAATAATTAGTAATAAATATGAAAAATAGTAATAAATAGGAATAATTAGTAATAAATAGTAATAATTAGAAATAATTAGTAATAATTAGTAATAATTAGTAATAATTTGGAATAATTAGTAATAAATAGCAATAATTAGTATTAATTAGTAATAAATAGTAATAATTAGTAATAAATAGGAAAAATTAGAAATAATTATGATTAATTAGTAATAATTAGTAATAATTAGGAATAAGTAGTTATAATTAAGAATAATTGGTAATAATTAGTAATAATTAGTTATAATTATTAATAATTAGTAATAATTAGTAAAAATTAGTAAAAATTAGCAATAATTAGTAAGAATTAGGAATAATTAATAATAATTAGGAATAATTAGGAATAATTTGGAATAATTAGTAATAAATAGGAATAATAAGTAATACTAAGTAATAAATAGTAAAAAATAGTAAAAATTAGTAATAATTACAAATAATTAGTAATAATTAGTAATAATTAGTAATAATTAATAATAATTAGGAGTTATTAGTAATAAAGAGGAATAATAAGTAATAAACAGTAATAATTACTAATAATTACTAATAATTACTAATAATAAGTAATAATTAGTAATAATTAGTAAGAATTAGTAAGAATTAGTAATAATTAGTAATAATTATGAATAATTAGAAATAATTGTAAATAATTATAAATAATTAGGAATAATTAGGAATAATTAGGAATAATTAGGAATAATTAGTAATAATTAGTAGTAATCAATAATAATTAGTAATAATTAGAAATAATTAGTAATAATTAGTAATAATTAGTAATATAGTAATAAATATTAATAATTAGTAATAAATAGTAATAAATAGAATTAAATAGTAATAAATAGTAATAAATAGTAATAAATAGCAATAAATAGTAATAAATAGTAATAATTAGTAATAATGAGTAATAATTAGTAACAATTAGTAATAAATAGTAATAATTAGTAATAAATAGTAATAAATAGTAGTAAATAATAATAAATAGTAATAATTAGTAATAATTAGTAATAATTAGTAATAATCAGTAATAATTAGAAATAATTAGTAATAAATAGTAATATATCGTAATATATAGTAATATAGTGTAATAATTAGTAATAATTATTAATAATTAGTTATAATTTGTAATAATTAGTGATAATTTTTCATAATTAGTAATTTTTAGTAATCACTAGTAATAATTAGTAATAACTAGTAATAAATAGTAATAAATTGTAATAAATAGTAATAAATATTAATAATTATTAATAAATAGTAAAAAATATTAATAATTAGTAATAATTAGTAATAATTAGTAATAATTAGTAATAATTAGGATTAATTAGTAATAATTTGGAATAATTGGTAATAATTAGGATTAATTAGGATTAATTAGGATTAATTAGTAATAATTTAGATTAATTAGAAATAATTAGTAATAATTAGTTAGAATTAGAAATAATTAGAAATAAATAGAAATAATTAGTAATAATTAGTAATAATTAGTAATAATTAGTAATAATTAGTAATAAATAGTGATAAATAGTAATAAATAGTTGCCATTAGTAAACAATAATAACAAATAGTAATAAATTGTAATAACTAGTAATAATTAGTAATAAGTAGTAATAAATAGTAATAAATAGTAATAAATAGTGATAAATAGTAATAAATTGGAATAAATAGGAATAACTAGGAATAAATAGAAATAAATAGCAATAAATAGCAATAAATAGGAATAAATAAGAATAAATAAGAATAAATAGGAATAATTAGTAATAATTAGTAATAATTAGTAATAATTAGTAATAATAAGTAAGAATTAGTAAGAATTAGTAAGAATTAGTAATAATTAGCAAGAATTAAGAAGAAAATAAATTGTAATAAATTTTAATAATTTGTAATAACATGGCACAATTTCCAGTTGATTAATGGCACTCCTTTTTCTCGATGACTCTTCTAATTTCAACTTTCACCGACTCGAAACATTATGAAAAGTATGCTTCTAAGTATGCATATAAAATATCCTATGCACGAGTTTGAATATGCATTCGTAGGACCACATTTTTCATAATGTGTTTAGGCAGTGATAGTTGCAAGAAGATGATTCATCGATGAAAAGGGGGCTCTTTTGTCCGGCGGCTCATTTACTTGCAACTTTCTCAGAGAGAAATCACAATGAAGAATCTTCTCAGAGGTATGGATATTCATTCTCATGTATGATAATGAATATGCATACCTCTGAGCAGATTCTTCATTGTGATTTCTGTGTGAGAAAGTTTCAAGTAAATGAGCCGTCAGAAAAAAGAGGAGCCGTTAATTCAACTGGAAATTGTGTCGCCCGTAAGTAATGGTAATTATTAAGAAGCAGTTGTAATTATTTATCTTTTTTTTCAGATATTGTTTTTATAATTTCAAATTATTCAAGAACATTAATGATTTTATATTTTTTAGAAAAATATGGAACAAGGAAGTTAACAACAGTCATTATTAGATGATCGCGCTTGGATAAATCAGCATAGAAATCCAAATGTTTATTGTTTAAATCCTGTATATATTGAGGGTGTTGAAGCTTTCTTATCATTTGCATCATCAAAACTAAAATATGTTTCAGAAGGCATAGTAATGTGTCCTTGTAAAAAATGTGCTATGAGAACGTTTGACACATTTGACAAGGTTGGGGTACATCTCTTGCGGTTTGGTTTTCAACTAGATTATGTTTTTTGGTATCAACACAATGAACACAGTTTCGGAGAAGATACTAATAAATTGATTCCAGATCCATCACTATTTCAAAATTCAATACTTGATAAGCGACTGTGTATATTGAGTAACCCACCATCCAAAATGGTTAAATATTATAATGCATATGTGGGGAATGGTTTTCGATTTCATACCCGTGCATATGAGAAATCAAAAAAAAAAAACAATGAACGATGGAGTTTTCTTGAGACGATCGAATCACAGATAAACTGAAGTTTACTTTTATGGAATTTGGGATGAAATTATTGAGATGTGTTATCTAGAACAGAATTACATAATAATGTTTTAATGTTAGTTGTTGGATACTAATAGTGGCTTTCATGTTCATCCGACTCGTGGAATCGTCGATATTAAATATAAAAGTCTTCTTGCAATAAATAAACCATTTTCACTAGCTCAATAGGCTCATCAAATTTATTACGCAAATTACTGTGATACATCAAGAGACTTGAGTGATTGGTGGAGCATAATAAAAATGAAATCTTCTGAAAATCAGTTTACTCAAACTGAATGTGGTTCCACTGAAGTGGGAGGAATATAAATTTTTTTATATACTTCTCAAAATCCATCTTTTTCACAAAGAGATGTGCATATCGATGATGTCACCCCACTATTAAGGATCGATGATGACGAAGATGTTAATGATGTTAAAAATAAATTTTAAATGACAAGAGATGATGGAACTGATACTCATATGGATATTGATTTTGCTAAAGAGAAATATTAAGACATTGACATGAATAGCTATAATGATGAGGATGAAGTTGGACATTGACATAGTTAAATGCTGGTTGTAATCATAAATAATATATATCTATATATAATAGTTATTTTCAACTATCTACTAACCAAAATCATTTTGTGTTTCAGATGGATCCTGATATATTTCGTGAGTTCCAAAAGGATGATCTACCTTTGGATGAGGGGGATTTTAGATCATCTGAACCTCAGCCTACTGGCGATTCAGGGGGTACGTGGAGGTGGCGTGGTCTTGCGCGACTGATGATTTCTGACCCTATCCTCGAGAGACGTCCACATCTTGGCTTCAATCCATGCACAGAGAGGTATGGTAACATGTATATTTTAGTTATATTTTATTAATTTATTTATATATATACTAATTGTTTGATTATTTATTAAATTTTCACAGTTTTGTGCATGTAGCTTTTGGGCTGGGGAGCGCTATCTTGCACAATTATTTTTCTCGGCCATAGATCACATGGGAATAGATTCCCATTGATGTATAGATTTACATGTTCAATCATTGACAAGTACATAACTAAATAATATTTATTTTGAAACTTATTTTATTAATAACTTGATATAATAAATTATTTGTAGGGTTTATTTTATCCCATCGATGAAAGCATGCATGACGCTATCCACGTGGCATGGGAGGTGTCTATGCATGACTGTTTTCGTCAGTTTTTTCCCAATTTGTAAAGAACGACCATTAAGAAATCAGGAGTGATAGAGTTAGATGATTCGTATAGAGCCCACCGACCAGAGTACATTTCATCTCACGTTTGGGATGGACTATGTTTACACTATATGGGTGGTGGATTTCCGAGCAGATCTTCAGTGGGTCAACAGAACCAGGAGAGACAGGAGGTGATACATCGAGGTGGTAGCCGTGCATTCAGTACGCATAGAGATCATCTGGTAAGTAACTTTTTTAAATATTTTATATAACATTAAATATAAATAGTTTATTTTATATTTCTATAGGTAGTCGAGAATCTCGATATTATGGAGTATGATGTTTATCGGAGGATGTACAATGATCTAGCCACTGGAGAGATTAGAGGTGATCGCCAGCGTTAGATTGTGGTTAGTATTATTATTTTAGTTTGATAATAAACTTTATATAATGTTTTCACAATTTCAATTTCAAATTGGAACTGAAGGAGTCATATGAGGATGCGACCTCTCAGACAGAGGCTGAGAGTCAGGATGAGACGACTATCAGATGAGTGCCCACAATTTCGATGAGGCGGCATGGATGCAGAAGACTCAGTACGGCTTTGAGAAGGGCCGATTAGTCGGTATCAGCTCTCATTTGACTCTTGGTACTTATTATGGAACTACTGCGACGTCGGCATCTAGCATGAGTGGAGCTCGTGGAGAGGCATCATCTTTTTCCTCAAAGTATCAGGAGGAGTTGTGAACTCAGAATGAGCTTATAGAGAGTTTTTAGAAGTAGAATGAAGAGATGTGTCAGCAGCAGCAACATCATCAACAGCAGCACGGGGAGGAGATGCATCGATGGCTGCAGTAGTAGCAGAAACAGCATGAGGAGGATATGCGTCGATGGCAGCAACAACAACAACAACATCATGAGTAGATGGAGTACACCCGCCATCTAATTCATATTTTAGCGATGGAGTTTCCTCCACCATCTCCTACAGCTCCTCCACCACTTCCAAAAGACAACCCCCAGTGATTTTTTTACGTTAAAAACATTTGAATTCAAAATTTGTTGTAATATGAACTATTTTTAGTTTCAATATTTTATATTGTTGCAAATATTGCATAATTTTTTTAAAATTTTAAAATTTATTATTAGAATTATATTTTTTAAAATTTGATTATTTTACTACTAATAATAATAATAATAATAAATTTTGATATATATATATATTTTTTGTAAATATTTATAATTTTAGTTTTTTTAATTTTTTTTATTATTTTAATAATATTAATATTAATTTTTCATTAATCATAATTTTATTAAATATATTTTTTATTATTATATTTTTTAATGTTTTTTTACAAATAATAATAATAATATTGGATGATTGTTTTATATTTTTTGAGAATATTGAGAATTTTTATATTTTTTATTTTTTATTATATTAATAATATTAATATAATTTTTTCATTAACCATATTTTATTAAATATATATATTTTTTATTATGTTTAGTATTTACGACGAGACCTTTTGAAATGGTCTCCCATCACAAATAATTTAAAAATAAAATTTTAAAAAATACTATTTACGATGGGATGACGGGCCCATCCCAAGTAGTATTTGCGACGGGCCCATCCCAAATAGTATTTGCGATGAGCCTGTCGCAAAAGGTTTTTATATATAATGTATATAATCAGAGACTTATTTGCGATGGGGAACTTTACCATTACAAAAGTTTTATTTATATAGAATATATATAATTGGTCACTTATTTGCGACGCCATTTTCTACAACGGGCAATTTGCAATGGGACCCCATCGCTAAACCCTATTTGCGATCGGATCCCGTCACAAATAGCCCATCGCAAAAATCTCTAATTTCAGTAGTGGTTTAAATAGATGAGAATAATTCTTATCATAATATAATTATAAAAAATCCTTATAACTCACCATTAAGTGATACTTGAATCATAATTACTCTCTCCATATATATATATGGTGTACCACATGAAATTAAAGATAAAAAATAAGTAGAAATGTTATAACTCAATAAGGAAGACTGAGTTATGGAAAACCTATTATATTTTAAGGAAAATGTAAACCATATCCCAAAGAAGGAAAGATAATTAATGGAAGTTAATTTTCAATTTTCATCAATGATGTATTATATAAAAAGTCTTATTGAAATTAGATGCACCATAAAAATGAATATTGGTGCATAACATCAAAGCACAACATAATGAAGGGTGATTGAGATAGAACCCTTACAACTTAAGAAACATTATACTTAATCCCCTTTAAAGAGAGAGATATTTAATTTAACAGTAAAATACAATGATATTAATTATCAAGTTGGTTCTATTCAAGCTATTTAAAATAAATTATGGGAATAAAAGAATACGTGTCTCAAAGATGGATGTTTTGAGATGAAACACTTACCTGGTATCTGAAATTAATTTTCAAATACAGGTTACTTTCAAAATAATTAAATTAATTCCATAAAATATATACCTAAAAAAACTATTCATATATATATATATATATAGTTTTATAAGTTCTATATATTTTCTTATGGTACATATTTTTCATATTATTTTTCTAACATAGGTTAATCAACATTGTTTGGATAATTTGTACATAAATCATTATATATTTTGATCATAGAAGAAATAATTTTTAAAAGAGTTTAAAATTATCAAAAATCAAAATAATATTATGAATATAATGCTTATATGTAAAATATTTTTTTGAATCCCACTATGATGGTTGGAGGTTACAAATGAAACTCATTTCCCATAGAGGCGATAGTTCCCATGTACACAAGATTAATGTTTCCATTTGGAAATAAAAAATACGGAATGAAGGTAAATAATAATTTTACATTGTAGAATGATATTTTTATTATAGATATAACATTTAATCATCAATTACTTTCTTTTTTCCATATATGAATTACATTGATGAAAAATGAAATACATAGTTTTGTCGAGGCAGTGATTCACGCAATGCACTAATGATCCTTTTGTTTTTCTTAACAGATATAGAGTAATAAATAATGGTTATTACATTAATATAAAAATATATCAATATTTATAATGATACTGATGTCATTATATTTTTATAGATATAAGATACTTAGAATATAATAATTTAGGTGAAAATGTTACAAAGAATGTAATACTTATGTTCGATACATGATCTTCTCTTAGAGATTTCCTTAGAAGTGAAGGAATTAAGCTAATATTTGGAGACTACGGGCCAAATAATTGGAAATTTATATATAGTATAATTATTTTGGGAATAATTTTATGGCATATTAGAATATTATGTTTAACCATAGAGGGGTGGAATTGACTCCATTTTATATGTGATGAAACGGTTACTATTGGAAATATACTTTACTCTTCCATGATATAAATAATATATTAATTGGGAAATGAAGACAAAATTTATAAATAATAGTATGTCATGAAATTGGGTAAAAAAACCAAACCAATACTTTTTATAGATTTTTTCAACATGCCTCTAATCTTTTACAATAGTATTTAATATTTTATCATTTTCATTTTTACCTTGGTATGTAGTTTTTAACTAATTAATTTATATTTTAATTTTAGATATAAGTTAACAAATCTTAAAAAATATTGGTGTTTCGAAACTAAATTTAATCTCCATTTAACATAAATCAAATTTTAATTATTATAAAATCAAATTTTAAATTAAATAATATAATATATAAAAAAATAGTCTTTATGGAAAAATGAATTTTAACAATGTTGTGTTAATTAGTATTTTTCAGTAATGGATACCAATTGAAAGACTATAAATATAATTATATCTATGTTTAAGAATAATATTAGATTCATAATTTATGTAATAATTGTTTTTATTAAATTAAAATAACATGATATTAATAAAAACATTTATTTAATTAAAAATACTTTTTCACCATTATCACAATAACTTTAATCTTCCAAATAATATATTTATACATAAATATTAAATTTAAATTGTTAACTAATAATAAATTGTTGAAATAAAATATTAATAAAAGTTTTCATGTTAAATTTCTAAAAGTTATAATTCTAAATTTTGATTATAATCAAATAAAATTTTTTTAGTGTGAAATATTACTTGTATATAAAAAAATGTTAACATTTTTATAAATTAAACATAGTATTTTTAAATTAATTATATTACATATTAAATAATTTGTTTGAATATAAAAAGGAATTCTTAAATTTTTATGTCATTATTATATTAAAAAAGTGATAGTATTTTTATCAAAACATTTATTTTTTCTATACTATTGAAAATAGTCTATATTTAAAAAAAATTAAAAAATTAATACTAATCTATTTTTGAAAAAAACATTATTTTAAAATTAAGTTTATATTATGCAATTAAAATTGAAAAATTTATGTATAAATATTTTAATTAAACAATAAAAATTATAAATAAAATAGATTCCAATGAAAACAACGTTTTTTTTGACATTTTATGTTCGTAATATTATTCCTTATTGATTTATAATTTAAGTGTAATTTTTATAGTATTTATTAAATAAAAGTATTTTAAAAGTTTCAAATTAATTTTTTAAGATAAAATATTCAATACAAAAATAATATTTCATTGAAAATAAATATTAATTTTATACTACATATGCTTTTACATATATCCATCCATCCAATATCCCAAAGGAATTCATTTGTTTTATTTATTTTTGATAATACACCTTTCAAGGGCTGAGGTGGAACCCTTACAAGGCCCGTAGGTGTAATTATTACATGGACCGTAGGCCTTAGAGGAATTCACTGCCTTTAGGCTTCAAATATTACATACAACTTAGACTAAATACTTGGAACTTCTCCTCCCCAGCATCTTCATCGTGAATCAGCTCTCCACCTTCGCATGGTTATTCGGCTTTGCTACCCCGTGCATGCACAGTCTTGTCCCGATGGAAGGTTCCATACCCTCTCATTCTTTCAATCTGTGTAGCTTCTGTAGTGGTGAATGCTCCTTTTCTCATCCTCCTATAGAGCTTGTTCCATGTAGGTTTTCTAGTTTGCATCTGCACTTAAGGTGGCCCGAAGGCCTTGATGTGGCCCGAAAGCCTTACTGGCCCAAAGGCTTGGGTGGCCCGAAGGCCTTAAAGGACTCAAGGACCAAATATGTGGCCCAAAGGCCCAAACAGGGGCAAATTCCCAGCTGCTACAGTGCCAAATAGTGCCTGCTACAGTTCCCTCTACAGTACCTGCTACAGTACTGCACAGTGCCTACTACATTACTTATACAGTACTGCTACAGTACCCCCCATAAATTTTCTTCTTCCTAGATTTGATCCTGGGTCACCTAGATGCACTTAAGAGTCCTCACCAACCGAGCTGAGGCTCATGTTCCGCTTTGACATATATCATCAATTAATTATTTATATTATAAAATTCAATGTTTACTATTCCATTGATATTGAAATATTTTTTTGAATATTATATATGAAACATATAATATTATAATTCAAATTATTTTATTTATCCATAATTATTAAATAAATATTTATTTATAATATTAAAATATCATATTTTTATTTCATTGTGAGTTATGTTATTTTAAATTTTCCACTTAATAATACCTCCAACATCAGTATACCTACACGATATGTGACCAACGACCATAATTTCAAAGACCTTATTTAAAATTACAATAATTTAAATAACCATATTTATAATGGATAAATTTATTCCTTATATATAAATACATACTAATCATATCCCATTTAAACTTCTAAATTCTATTGTTTTAATTTTTTGTATAATGACACAATTTCTTCATTAATGGTATTTTTTCTAATTAATGATTTTTTTAATATTATTGATTATTTGTGATAGAGATTGTACGCCTTGGCTATTTCTAGTTTTAAATATATTATTCTTTTAATTTTATTTTCCACTTTTATTTTTTTCAATTTTAATGGATGCAATCATCCATAATGTGTAAAAAATTCATTATATTTCATACATGGTTTTATATACCTTCATTTTAATGATCCATTATAATTGAATGAATTACCTTTATCTTAGTTCATATCTCTTGAATCTCAACATCTAATGAAGTATTAATTATTTTGATGTTATAGAGAAAAATTATTTATAATTGTAGAAATATTTAATAATAATAATAATAATAATAATGTCTTCTAAAACCTAGGGAATTTATGTTAACCTCTTGTAATTTAAATTTTTTCATCCTAAATATTTTTTATAGGAAATCATCTTCATGATGGGATTTCATAACCCTTTATAATAAGGATTTTTTTCCCACTAAAATTTACATTACATACCCTAAAAGATGTGGGATAAGGGGTTAAATTCCGTACAGATTATCTACAGGGTACTACAGAAAGGTTAGTGAGGATTGCTCATAAGCTTTGCCTCTATTGGATGGCCAATAAGTCTGCATCACGGTACCATCACCTCAAGTCCCACATCAGTAATTTATTATTGTTATGGATGAAATATAAGTCTTATAAGTATTCCACCACATAGCTAGACCTTTTTAGTGTGTTATGGGTTGTGATCCCTACAAAAAGAAAAACCGTATATGAGGATTCCTAAAGTGGGAAATATTTTTGGTGGAGGGGTGTTCCATAATGGGACTATACAATGTTATAAGATCTAGGAGAAGCTTTAAACCCCTAGTAAATATACCTATGGGGATCTTGTTAGTCCTAATTTAAATGTTCAATACATACCACACATGATTTGGGATAATATATTAACAACCAAACTACCTGTTTATAGGGTATTGTAGTGTGGCTAGTGAGGTTGTCCCATAAACTTCATCCACGTAGCATGGATAGTGAGGCTTCATCATGGTACCTACACCTTGAGTCCCACAATGGTTGTGGGGGTGTTTTTTATAATGAATATAAGTCCTTTGATCGTCTCCATCCCATCACTAGGCCATTTTCCATGTGAATATGAACTCTTACATTTTAACTTAGTTAATGGATTATAAAAGCATTTAATGTTTCAAAAAACCCACCTAGATTATCTCACTAAACTAAAGAAACTATTTATTCCAGTTCAATTTTTAGGTCATATACTTTTTTTGAAAACCTTTATTTTAGAATGGAAAATAGATATACTATCTTATGAGATAATATGGCCAATGGAATGCAATTTGATAAATCTAAAATTCACATTTAGTGTATTTACCATATAACTCTATTTCCCCCAAAATATTAAGAAATATTTTCCAATGATTTTCATGATCCACGTAACTCATTTATCATATAAGAATATCAATAAAAAATACCTCCAATATTATAAAAATATAGTCAATAGAAAGTTTATTTACCAAATCAATTATCATAGAGGGGGGAATTTTAAACCCAATAGGAATTACTCTGAACTCATAATAACCATAACTCATATAAAGTCCACTTTTGGTATAACATCTTTTCTAATATTTAGATGATGATAACTATAATAATGAAAAAAAAATTATGAAGTATTGATCCCATTTAATTTGATACAAAAGTTATTAAATATTTTTTAATGGGTAATTTTTCTTTCTAGTAATTCAATTTATTTACCTATAATAAATACATAACCTCACTAAACCATCTTTCTTCTTGAAAATTAAAATTGGTGATCCCCATGATAAAACACATGGATGAATGAATCCCAAAACATATAAGTCTTTTAATTCATTCATTAATTTAACTAACTACATTTGATTCATTTTATGTGGAGTATTATATTTAGGTTTTTGGATCATGGATAAAATAAATAGATTAACAAAATCCTTTTTGGGGGGTGGTGTGGATCCTAGAAATTAAAATATAGTATTATATTCTTATACAATGATCATATATTTTATTATATGAAACTTATTATCCTTCATAGATTTCATATCCACTGTTTCATCCCTAATGATTTCAAAAAGATGTGATACTTTGGGTGGTTCCTAAGAAGATTCAAGAATTGAAATCTTCACCCTAGAAACATTAAATTTTATCCTATCTTCACTAATTTTTACTTATCTGTCCCTATAAAAAAACTATATCATTAAATTTTATATAAAAAACATCCCTGAAATTATTTCAAAATAAAAAAGAGGTATAATGATTAGATTTTCATTAGTAAAACACCCTTTCATTATAATTTTAACATTCTTATATAACACTGTTAAAACCATATTACCACTCAATTTTGTAAAAAATGAATCATTCCATAATTTATTAGTGTATGACTGAGTATTAATTTTAAATATAAATGAAATAAAAATGTGTACATATATATATAATCAAATAATATGTTAGATAAATTTTATTTTATAATTAAAGTACCAACTACCACAAAACGTTGAGATTAAACCTCATCCATTATCATTTTAAATTCTTGGTCTTCATCCCAAGAATATTTTGGCATTGATTAGCTTGGCACATGGGACACTTGTTAGAGTAATTTCCCATCTCCTTGAAATTGAAACATTTCACATCATCTACTTCTATCATTCTTTTTATCTTATGAACTTGATGATATTTCCCTCCACATTTATTAGATAAACCCAATATACTTAAGTAGGCCTTATGGTGTTTCATTAGACTTTTATTAAATATATAGAGAACACTACACATTATTCCCTTATTTTATAGTGGTTATTCTATCATGGAGATCATCTTTTATCTTCTTCTATGGTATATAATTATAAAAGATTAGTTTTTTAAAACTATTGTAATTCCCTATGGATTTTTGAGTCATTACTTTTAGATAGAGTTCGAATTTTTTCATAGTTCGATGGTTCATTTTTAGGGTTGGGACCCCAAGAGTTTTAACATCCTAAAATATTTTTTTTTGGATAGGGTTTAAGATTTATTGGAAACCTGGGTTGTTTTGGTAAGCATTATATGAGGGACAATGTAGATGGGGGTGTCTAGAGGACCTTTTATAGGGCATCCATGACTTTAAAAAATCATCATGGTGGGGTATGTAGGTTTATGGTTTAATAACCATTCCAAATTTGTTTAGAAAATGAGAATATTGTTCAAATTATGAAAGTGTTGTTTCCTTTTTAATGGGTTTTCCATCATTTTTTTCTAGGTTGGGTGTAGGCATGAGTAGTACCATTCATCTATCTCCTACCATCTTCTTCCTCCCATGAACTCCCCTTGGATTCGGGTGTGATTCCAAAAGAATTTCTCAGTGATTCTCTATTCTCTAAACCTTATTATTTGGTTTTAGTTGGATAGATATTGGTTTTTATGGTTTTGGTTTAATTTTCCTGGTTATTTCCACCTGATCATGGTTGAAATCATCCTAATATATTACGATTTCACTCAACTTGAAAATAAGATAACCTGATATGATATCTAAATTTCTTGGAAAATGGTTTCTATGGAGGTATATTTCCTAATAATTTTCCTTATGTTTTGAGTGATTTTGATAGATATCAGCCTCTGGAATAGGTGTATATTTTGGGTCTTTTTCATGGATTTGGTTTGAGTTCTCATATATAGTGGACCACTCTCTGTTGCTTGAGTTTTTTCTAAATAAATGATTTTTGGGCGTTTTTTTGATTTAATAAAATTTCAAAATTCATTAAATAATTTTTTACAAGTATGTATAATTAATTATTTTTGCTGAATACAGGGATATTGGTGCTAGGAATCAGGTATAAGGTCTGGTTGTTATGGATGAGGCTTAGTGTACCTCAATGATGTGTTAACTCTATTATCAAGGATGGTGTATCCCCATGATAAAATTTCATATCCATGTCTGTTTTCATGTCTGAAAGCCTAAATAATTTATTCTATTCGATAATATAAAATATGGACTAGAAGATTATTTAGGTGAGATGACTGGGTGGCTTTGAGCCTCTTGGGATATGACTAAGTTTTCTTCAGAACTTATGTTTATCAGGATTGAAAAATGTCTTTGTTTTTATGGAGTATGGTGTTTATTTGAGATGATGAGTGATATCTTGGAGGTTTTAGGACATGAGGTTATATGTGAGATTTCCTATGTTGTGATCATAGGTTCAATAGGTTTGTATGAGAGGCTTAGAGGTGAGTGATGATGTGAGAGGAAGATATATGCCCTGTTTGAGATGAGTTACTTTCTTCTAAGGCAATATTCATGTCTTGGAGTTTTCTTGGATTAAGATTGGTCCTTCAAGATATGGTGTGGGATAGTAGGGACATACACTAGGCTTAGAGGTCTGGGTATGAGGGTCCTTAAATCAATTTCTTCATTCAGGGTTAACATCATTTAGGTGTTATCAATGATCAAAGATGGTGATGTGGTGGGAATCCCAGTGTACACCGTAAGGGGAAATATGTGATGAAATGAGGAATTAAAGGCTAGTTGGGGGCATGCATAAGAAATGCTTAGCTGGTGTGTTGTGTGACATGATATAACATTGTGTTCTTTCATGTTCTTTATGTCATCCCTAGTGTCTTGGGGCATTGGTTAGTATACTTGTGGCCTCCCTAGAGTCTACAATTATGGTTTAGTGTTCTTCATCCTACCTAGTGTCTATGAGGATGAGATGGTGTGATGATGTTTCCTTGACGAGGGTATTGGGTATAAGACCATGAAAGGCATGGATTGGGTCAGTGGGAATTCTGTGTCATGTTCATTCAGGTTTAAGCAGAGGACCTTTTAATGTGTGGCTTAGGTTGGTGGAAACTCTATTCCTTTATTCTTCAGGTGTTGGAAGAGGACATTTTCCCACATTTTTTGGGTTGGTGTCCATGAATAAGACCATTACATGAATATGATTGGGTCAAGGACCACCTAAGGGTTTGTTTCTTTTGATGATTCTAGATTAATGTACATCCCTAGAGAGATTAGGGGTGAGTCAAGGCTTATGAATGTATGATCATTCCCAGTTTCTATGGTTATTGGGATGATGTTTTGAGGCTTTTATAACCCGAGTCATTAGGTACGAGATGGGACTAAGTTATGGGTGATATAGAACTCAGTGATGGGTGGATTCTAGTGTTTCACCAAATCAGGAATCTTTAGCGTTAGAGTGGTCTATTTAACACCTGATAACCTAATGATAATGTGTACCTCATTGGGTGCCATGGACACCTAGTTGGTTCACGATGACTCAATGATCTCTTTATTGTATTTTATTTCCTCATGAATACCCATGACTATAAGAGAGTATATAATGGGTTCTTGGTGAGACCCAACATAGATATATTCCCACACCTTATATAGGAATCTCATATCATGTGAAGGCATTATGGTGATATTTCAGGTCAGGTACGTGACATGTAGTGGATCCGTCTGAGGCAGCTCCACGGGTATGTAGAGATAAGGTATGTGAGGCCCATGGATTCATGTAGGTCTAGAGTAAGTGTTATATTATTTTATTTATTTATTTTGGATTATTCAAGTGAGTGATTAGTACATATTTTACATGATAAAATCATTTATTGTTGTATGTGTTTTGATAGTTTAGTTTTTGTATTGTTGTGTGTATGTTTCTTAGTTATTTATCAATTTTTGATACACTATAGTTAAATGGAATAATATCCCCACAATATGGATTATCCCCATGCCACAAGTTATTAGCCTATAGTGTTTGGGGAGGAGCACATGAGGCCAAATGAAAACTCTTTTCTAGGTATTGATCAGCTGTCTTGGGGTAGGGCATAACAAAGTGGTATCAAATATGTGTTTTGTTTTATAATTTAGAAATACAGTAGATAGCTTGTGTAGTAATGGGTCATAGCCTATGAAGAAAATCATACTGATTCACTATGAACACTAGTTTGGGTAACATGTCCATGATTCCAAGGGTATGGGATTTATACTCTTGGTTTTTGGTGTTGTGGATGTAGAATTTCACCATTAGTGAAGTATAAAGAGTTTTTGTATTAATGATTTATTGTGTCATTTGGATCATAGACCATTGGGAAGAGGCCCACGATTATCTTTTATTCTATTGGTGAGTTGCTATGTCTATTCTTCAAAGTAGGATATAGGATTGAGATGACATGGGTGTTCTTTCATATGGTCATTGATAGAAAATAAATTTGACTATTTAAAGGCACAAAAAAACATATATGAAGTTTTCCAATGTAACATAATATTGGAATACTACTTAGCTTGACCCAAGTATGTTTTCTTCTAATGGTAGTCAAAGTGGATTTAATGGAGGTTGGTTATTTGGTGAAATGTAGTCCCTTTTTCAATGAATGTAGGTACATCCTCTGAGACCTGGTTTGGAAATTTGATGCCTTGGAAATGACACAATTAAGGAATAGAGTTCCTTATTGGTTATTTGAGGTTGGGAATGTGTTCTCCTGATAAAGACTGACACTTATTTTTCATCTTTATGGGGGTATGGCTAATTAAAGATTCACCATCAACCTATATGTTCTATTCCCATATAAATTCTTAGTGAAACTCTAATAATATAATCCCGGTGTGTTTTTGGAAACCCTTAGGGGTTGTAGAAAAATGAACTAGAAATAACTTGGACATTTAGATACATAGTGGTTGGTGATTTTATGGTGTCATGGAACATTTTAGGGTAGAACAAGCTGTGTGGATATACCAATGGTTCTTTGGATGAGATTGCAGGTGGATTGGTGGGAGTAGGGTTGGACGATCATGGTTTTTGAGATGATGCCTATGCAGTGGGTTCTTTTGTGGTTAGAAAAATCATATGATATTCCTTATGTTGTTGGTGTGACTGATGTGTATATGGGGAATGGTATATGGGTTATGAACATGGTCATGGGTTAGAAAGGGCATGACTCATGGGAGTGTGATTTTGACTGTGTGATTGGGTTTTATCGATGCATAGATCTTTTGGGTTTAGTTAAGATCATTTTAGTTTGTTTGGGGGAACCTATGGGGTGGTTCCTAGTGAATCACTCTACCTTGGACTAGGAGAGTGGGAATTAACATGATTTTTTTAAGGAAGAGTCTCATTGTGCAATGAAAGGTGTGTGGTGTGCGCACTCAGTGCCTGGTTGAGTTATATATCTATAAACATGTCATGTTTGAGTCTATTGTGAAATTTTCAAGATGTGTATGAAATAAATATATGCTATGGTGGTTTTAGTTCAGGTTCACTCTCATTTTGAGATGCATGGTTCATTTAACGTGTCATTAATGGGTGTGATAAAATGAGGTTTAGTGATATTTTAGATATGCTCCTCAATTGTGGGAGGTGAAATTAATGATGGATTAGGATTTATTAGTATGTCTGATCCAAGGCTATGAGTTGAAATGGGTTGAAATGAGGGAATGTTGATGCAAAGTCTCATTAGGGTTGTTCAGTGTAAGGAAAATGATATGTCAAATATCACACCACTAGCTGCTGAAAAAAATTATTACTTATGAGAGAGGAATGGACAAAGGTGGTTGGTGTTTAGTTTTGGTGCTTAGGTTTGAATAAGTGGACCACATCCTGTCATAAAATTTAGTTATGGATGAATCATGGGCCATGGATAATGGTTTTTTGAGTTATTGAGGAAATGATAAAGAAACTTCTACAGCGGGGATCATCACATCAGTATTAGGTAAATGAATGTTTTGTTGGAAGTTTCATGAGTGTGGTGAAACCAATTGGTGAATTTTTTTCATGAAACCAAGGTATCAATGTCAAATAATATCCACTGAATTTGTTTTCCTATAGTTAATATAATATTTAATTTTTAGATACGGTGTTGGTCTGAGTGGGTGGATTAGAATTTTTCTTCAGGTGGTCTTGGTGAGATACAAGGGTGATTCTAGGGGTGATGTATGATTTTTTATGGGATACAGGGGTGGATAATGATTCATCATGTGGTTCAAGGGAGGAACATCTGATTCATGGCATGTTTTAAGGGTTGAACATGTTTCATCACATATTTCAATGGTGAAACTTTGTTTCATTACATGGTTGAGGGAAAGCACCAATTTAATGGGATGGTTTAGGGCATGAATCCATATTATTCATGTAATTTATGGGTTGAACCTAATTAGTATGAAAGTAAATGGTGTTTTTATGGCACTAGGTATGAGTGGGACCTTTCATATTGGGTCCATTTCTGAAAACACCAAGTTATAGATAGTATTTTTAGGATACATCAATAGATGCGACCATCAGTTTGGGAAAAATTGAACCAGAGGGACTGTAACTGCTATTATATATGGGGTTAGACATGTAGAGAGAAACATCATTTCTAGAGAGTCATGTGGGACATAGTTAGTAGAACATTGGAATTATGGAATGGAATTTTCCATTAGATATTAATTTAATTGGGAGCACCATGGTTCTATATTAGCCTTGATGAGAAGATAAATTTGGTGGGGAGAACCATGAGACTTAGTTTGAGGGATTGAAGAAAAAGTGGTATGTCAGGTGTTATTGGTGTAGTAAGATTCATCTTAATGTTTTTTATAATTGATGGGGTGGATCAACTTCATGTGAATTTTATATTTGGTGTTTATAGTTTCACAATAGAAGTGTGGTTGGTTTTATAAGATGAAAATGTAGTTGGTAGATGGGGAATGAATGGCCATGATATGTTAGGAGATGTGGTATGAGGTTTACCATGGATTTTTAAAGATGAGAATCTATATGTCTATGAGTTTCTAATATTCTATTGATTTATAGTTTATTTTTTATATGGAATCTAAATTAATCCATTATGGTATAGTTCATTTTCTGAACTAGGCTTAGATTTGAAATAATATAGCTTAAACATCCTGAAATAGAATTTTGGGAGAGTTTTTTGGATTTGGTGGAAAAATTGGGTGTCCAAGGTAGTTTCAAAGGAAGGATATTGGGGTTTATATACTGGGAGGTCCTACTACAGACTGTTCATTCTATGTATCAAGGCCTCAGAGTGTGAATTATTGGGGAAGGGGCCACTCCCCCTTAAAAAGTGGTTCAGAACATGATCCTTTGGTTAATGCCATGAAATGGGTTTTTATCATTTTTAATGGGATTCAGACCCCTTTTTCTAGGTTAGGTGTATGTGTGTGTGTTAGGGTGGGGGGGGGGGGGTAATTCTATTGGTTCCTTAATTTTTATAACTCCTCTCTTATAACTTTAGTTTTCAATGTATTTCCATGGCATTTCTAGGTCATCATGTCCACTCTCTCCATTATAAAGTTTTTAATGGATAACCCTAATTTTGTCCAATTCTGATTTAGGGTTCATATAAATTTCCACTAGAGAATGATGTAAATCATCCCTACCAGTAGATAATTTTCATTACTTACTCATAGAAAAACTTGAGATGATATCATCATGATTTTTTAAGTGGGTTTGATGAAGGTATGTCACTTGGTAAATTTTCCTTAGTTTTTTTTATAATTTTAGGAGATACCATCTTCTAGATTGGGGGTATAATTATGGAATTTTTTGTGGCATACGTTCGAGTGTGGTCAGGATTTGACTGCACCCCATTAATCAAGGTTTAAGTGAATATATAATTCTTAGTGTTTTTTTGCATTATTATTGTTTTTAAGGTAATTAATTATTAATTATAAATTTTTATAATTAATTATTTATGTTTTCTTGGAATTAGATAGGTGCGTAAAAGCATTTCCATAACTTGGATGACTTAGAACAGGCATGGAGGAGATCAATGAGGGGTTAAATCTGGTATCTAGGTAGGTTACTTCAATGAAAGAATTTAATATAAATGAATATTTACAAGTTCACATGCCTTCATATTTCATGGTTTTGTGAATATGGTATAAGGATAGGTAGAGTCCTTGGGAGTGATGGTTGGGTGGATTGTAGCCACTTGAGATATGAGTTAGTTCCCTTTAGTGCTTATGTATATTATGATATATTAGAGGATATATCTCAAAGGGGTTAAGGGATTCTTTGAGTCGACGAGTGACCTCTCAGAGGTTCCTGGATGTGAGACAAGAAATGGGATAGTCTAGGTTGGTTTCCAAGGTATAGTGGGTTGGCATGAGAACTTTGGAGTTGAATGTGTATGGGAGAGGCATGTGTATGTCTCCATGTGATGAGGTACTCCAACATTATCATGGATGTGATTCTTATTGAACACTTAGAATAAGAGGTGTCCTTTGGAATAGGGAATTGGATGATATGGACTAGGATTAGGCTTGATGTTCTGGGTCATAAGAGAATTAAAGAGTTTTTTTCAATGAGGGGTGATGATCAGGAGGTGCTATCAACAAGTAGAGATGGTGATGGGTCTGGAAGAACTAGTGGACACCTTGAAGGGTGATATTTGATTCTCTAAGGCATGGGAGGCTAGGATAGGGATATTACAAGATGTTTTGAAATTGTGATCTATGTAATGAGATATATCCTTGTGTCCTTGCATGTTCTTGATAACCTATATAGAACTAGTGGAATGTGTTAGTTTCCTTTTGGACTCCCCTATGTCAACATGGATAGGTCATTTTGAATTTAAATCAGTTTCTACAGGGGTGGGTTAGTTTTATGTCCATTCTATGATGAAGGTATCTGGTCATGACCATTCCCGACATTCCTTGGGTCGGTGTAATGTTAATGTTCTTTTACATCTATTGTTGGCAGAGGACCTTTCCATGTGTGGCTTGGGTTAGTGTAAATTTTGTTCCATGTTCCTTAAAAAATCATCAAAGAACCATTCCATATGTGTCTTAGGTTATTGTGAATTTATTAGATAATTACTTAAGTAAAATTGTGTTAAGGATTTACCTGGAGGATGGTTTAGGGGATGGAATAAGATTGATGGACTTCCTTAGAGAGAATAGAGTTGAGTTAATGCTTATGAATGAATTACTATTCCCAGTGTATAAGAGTAATGTGTTGAGGCTTTATATTCTTCTAAACCCTACGTATTTCGATTCAGGCTGGGAATCATAAATGACAGTTACAGAATAAAGAGATGTGTGGATTATAATATAGGGATGAAGAATGTATGGTAATTATTAGAGTGGCTTGGTTATTACCAGATAACCTGACTGGTTTTTATACCTCATTAGATGTCTAAATGGCTTGGTTAGCACACAAATAATCAACAAGAATGTTATTATATTTCTATTTGTCCATTCATAAACACACATATGACATCGTATATCTATGGTTCTTAGTGATACCATACTGAGTTATATTCCCAAACCCTACATAAGAATCTCAATGAGCAAAGAGACCTTATCACAAAATTTAATGTTGGGAATGATACATTTAGTTAATCAGGATGTGGAATCTTTATTAGTATATTGATATAGGGTTTGTGATCACTAATTATGGAAGTAGGGTCATGGTGTGTGAGTTGTATTATATTATATTTTTATTTGGGATCAATCTAGTGAGAGATCAATGGATGTTTTGTATGATAACACCATTTATTATTTTGTGTTGTTGGATGACTAATTTTTAATTTGTTCATGTGTATAATTATAGGACACTTTTCTCTATTTGGTGCACTTTAATTTAAGGGAATGATCTCTCCAATGTATGTATTATACCCTCAGTATTAATGGGAAACCTTTCACATAAAGTGAGGTGTTTTTGAGTACACATAATGACCCTAATCTGTGCACAGATGAGTGGCCCTGGGTGTGTTTTTAAAACCAATTCTCAATTTTTATAGGGAATGTTATTAAAAATTTATATATTTAAATATATTATTAAACTAATGATCATATAAAATTTCTTCTTTGAACATTAAAAGGAATGATCAAAAAATATTTCTATATTACATAGTTAATCTACATAATTATTTGAAAACCATATAGAATTATCCTTATACTAAACAATAATATCTTATTATTTTTTCACATATTCAATAATTTCCAGTCTAACTCAGCATGTCACTAATGTGGAAAATATTATTCTCCAAAAATCATATTTAATTAATATATCTCTATCTTTCTTATCTCATACTACATAATAGTGTTTTAAATAATGGACCAATTTTCCTCATATCTCCCCAAAAATTATATGCAGCTATGATGCAATTTTAATTTTAAAAAACCATGTTAAAATAAATATCTTCTCTTGAGTCATGATCCATTTGTCTAAAACCAATGGACTAGTGGGGCCATTAGATGATAGATGTTGGTAGAAATAAAATTATTTAATGTACTCTATACTAATAGATTAGAAACATGTTGTACCATTCAAAAATGGTTATTACTAAAAACCTATTTTAGTTTCCTAATATTAGAAATAAATAATTTATCACATGCATTAAATTTATTTTCCATGTTATTTAGAAAATCCCTATATTTTCCCCAATTTTTGGATTCAGTTCCATTCCTTCTAGCATGTGCCATTATTTAGAAAATATAATAGATTAATTATATATATTTGAACCGATAAAATATGAATCATGACTTCTATATCATGTGCTACTAAATGTTTTCTTCTCCACCATATACCAAATTATTTCCAAAACATTTCTATAATAATTTAGGGAAAATTCTAAAGTCAAAATATAAATTTTATTCCTATGTTTATCTAAATATAGTTTATAATGTTTTTATTAAACCTCACTCTATTACAAACTATAAAACCCCCAAACTTGTTTATATTGAGAAATTGGGATATTTATTTAAGGTAAATTAGACAAAATGAGATTAAATTCCCATCATTATAGTATAGTATTCTTTAAGATTCTAGATAAATAACATTACATTACAATATAACATATTCAATTATGTTAATAAAATTACTCATTCATTTATATAACCCATAGATACGATAATAAAAAAATTCTATTTACTGTGTGGTAAAATGGGAAACAAAAGAAAAGGATGACCTTAAAAACATTGTAAGGGATAACATAGAATATAATCTAACATGATAGAATCATGTAAATAGTAATATATTAGGAATAGATAATTAAATTACCTAATATCAATGAATACATAAGAATGAAATAATACAGTGGTATCATGAAAAAGAATAATTACATAAAAACAATAAAAGACTATGTAATAATAAAAATAATAGAAACTCAAAATACCATCCAACAAAACCACACTATCAAGGATTTGTGGAAAGATATTATATATAAATGAAACTGACACTCCCATTATCCTAACATAGTTTTCTCATGAGACCTTCTAGTGAACTAATGGGATATATGATTATATGCCCCAATTTTCACCAAAAATATCATGAATTGTATCTTATAATTGAAATGAATTGGAAAAACATGGAATACTATTCAAGGATGAACGTATTCAAAATATATATCATAATTACTCAATAATGATTTTCCTTCAGGATTTTTCCATATAGAATAAAGGATTATATGGGTTTGTTAATAAATTTCTTTAGTAAATGAAATAAAAATTATATATAATATGAATTGTTATGAGTCATATAATAATTATTTAGGGATTAAAAATATTAAAATAATTACCCTTTTCATGTGATTAATATAGAATTTTTTTTATCAGATACTTATCCTGGAAAATATTAATCAATTTGGTTAGATATTTGAATATATGTATTGTAAATAGTAGGAGAAAGAATAAATTGGGGATATATCCTACAAAAATATTAGATTAAGTGATCACACATAATTTTTAGTTATTATGGATATAAAATTTCAATAATGATAAACCTCTAGGTCGGTAAGCTTTAATGGAAAATGTGAACTTATTCCAAAATCTGTTTTCGTCAACTAAGGACATAATATAGGCTCCAAAAGTTATATCTCTATCACAATTAATTTTTAATGGTCCCCAATTGAGATAATATGTCTATAATATCACAAATATAAGATATGATTATTTATTTTTAATCATGGTAATATATAGTGTTTCATGCCTCTTAGTATAATTTTGTAATTATGGAATCATTTGAACTAAGTGTAATGAGAGTGAAATGAGGTCTCATATGAATATTGTGTCATAAGGGTAGTACATACCATGATATTATAAAAACATTTAAACAGAAAATTAAATGTGGAAATCATAATATAATTAAAATTTAAATAGGAATTGAAAAGAGAGAGAAAAAGGATCCTTTCCTCTCTTGACCTTTTTAGGCTATTGATGGCCCTTAGAATAAAAAAATCTTTAGGGTTAATGACATAGATACAAGGGAAACTCTAGGAAAGAGATATTAATATATAATTTGAACTTTTTTCTAGGGGATATGAGAATATGAATTTTAAATTATATTTATCATGAGTAGAATTTGATGGAATAATTTATTTTATATTTTATTTGTCCATTATCCCTAGTGTTTGACATCTCTCCATAGGTCCCCATTACATCCATTAATTTTATATTGTAAAATTTATTTCCAAAATTAGAAAAATTGAACTTCCTAGGATGATTTTTTCATGCTTATATTTATATATGAATTCATATTTATTTTATTCATTTTAATATATTTAAATATAATTTCCCAATTTCATCAATTATAAAAATTTTATATACTAATTCCAAATATTCATTATATTTTTTATAGTTTATCATATAATAATTTATATTTTAACGTTTAAATAAGGATGATATATTAAATAAAAATGAAATATTAGATTAAACACAATTTCATTTCTAATAAATTTATATAATAATACCACTTTACCCTGAGATGAATAACCCATTATTAAACAATTATAAGAACTAAGGGTTTGGATTGTGATGGTTGTAATTTTATTCATTTTTTTGAATGAAATTAAATTGACACAAATTTCCATCAACATAAACTTTTCCCATAGATGATTCTACTTAAACCATAATTGGTGTAGTTTATCTTTGGTAGGGACAAGGTAAAACTGTAATGATGATATGTCACTTCTAAGATAAAATGTACATAATATGGCATGTTATTACTTGTCATATATGTAGTCTCTCCATATTATATCAATTTACTCTTTAATTAACCTTATTATAAAAAAAATTCCAATAGTCACTTTATAATGACTATATAAGAAAATGGTCATAATTCTCAATGGTACTGTAATGACCATATTAACTCTTAATTACTATAAATTCACTTTTAAAATCCTATAAATAATAATTATAATTTTTATTTATTTCAATATTTTTATTTTTTAAATTGCATTATTATTATTTTTTACTATGCTTGTTATTGTTTTGATGTTTACTATAGAATATGAGTTTAGAGACATCAACATTCCACATGCATTATTCATTGTTTTTCCATTTTATGTTCATTACTTTTGAGGTATTAATAAAATTATATAATTTATTTTTATAGTTTCATTAATAATAAAAATATTTGTTAGTATAATTTATTGGGTATTACACTACTCGTTTTATCTCTCATTTAATCAGTAGAAATTTACAAGAAGTTTTTATAAGACTTATTAACCTCTAACTATTCAACCAATATTATTGGTTAGTAAAAAATTAATAAATTCTATGATATATTTCAAATTGTCCCACATGATTTAATATAGTAATTTTTCTTTAATAAAATCATGTTTCTCGCCCTATTCTCATGATGCATCATTCTTTATTTAAATTTAAATTAGATTTCCAAGAAAAGATGTATTTTACAATATCATGTTATAACACTCCTCCATATTTCTTGAGATATTTAAATTTCATTAGATCATGGTGATACATTATTAGTTTTAATGTGTCACCTTTCCATAATCAATATGTTATATTGTAGAACCGATTGTTGTAGTGTGACACACTATAATAACCAAATCCTATAAAAAACATGTTGTTATCTCCTACTTCTTATTTAGAAATCATAGGGATATTCCATCTAGAAATTTCTAGTTAGATTATATTTTTTCATTCTCGACACCTTAAAAATGAAATAAATTAAAATTCATCTAAATATAGAGGAACTAAATAATCACAAAAAAAGTTCTTAGAATAAAATCATTATCCTCATGATGAAAAAACATATTATATGATGTGATATTTACATCATATTTCAGGACCAATATATCATTGGAGTGTGACATCTATGCTATAAAATGACCCCATCAACTAGAGCATCAAGTATTTCACTAAATGTTCATGGAGACATTATCAATGCATGACCCTCCTATACACTACCCAAAAATATTGTTTGGTGTGACTTCATCAACATTATAATTTATTACACTGGTATTCTATTATATAAAATTTAGCATGTCAATGTGTGTTATGGTGTTATTCTAAATCCTTCTCCAAAATCACCTTTAATTCTTCTCCAAATTTCACCATGCATGTTGAGGCCTTTCCAAATTAAATTATAATATAGAAATGAATATTTTTACCTCATCAATGTCATACTTGATTCTAGGTCCACCATTATTCTAGCAATTTCCAAATCTTAAAACCATATTAAGTATTTATATGATAGAAAATATTCACTCTGTATTTTCTATAGCTCTATATAGTCACTATTGTGACTTGAGTAAAACTAATCATGATATTTCTTTCACATCCTCATACTCCAATGACAAATATTACAATATGATACTTGTTTACCAATACATGGTTAACAAGAATAATAACCATCATTTTATACCTCTATAAATCATTATGTCTTTAATTTTTTCTTATATACCATCCATATATTAACAAATATCAGTTACTCCATGGTTGTAATTTTCCTTTTTTCTACAAACATCCAAAATGTCAAATTTTGAGATTATTTTACCCCATTTGGATTTGTTTTAACTCTTAATGATAATGTTTACATAATCAAACAAAAAGTATCATGTTCTTCATTTATTTTCAGAATTTATTAACATTTTAATTATTTTTTAATAAATCTAACAACCAACATCCATGATGCAACACTACAACCTATTTCTTCTAACCCTTTTCATCTCATATAGTATTTACATATCATTATATCCATATATGTATTGTTTTTTTGGAAATTTATTTTCTAAATCATATTCCATATAATAAATTAATATATTCCCAACATAATAATGTGTAAAACTTTATACAACTTAGTTTTTATGTTACTGTCTTAGAAATAAAAGTTAATTATATTTATATTTAAAAATAAATCGTATAAATAGGGAATATGAATAACTTTCATGTAAAGTAATAAAATTGCATAAAAACAAAATACCAATAAGATAAAGCATTTATGGATAGGTAGATAGCCCCCATATTTCTTAGATAGTTCCCAAACCCCCATGTTAGTGTGAAAAATGAACAAAAGTCCCACTATCCATGGATAATTACTAAAGAGGAAATTTAATTCATAACTATAATAATGAATTATAACTAATGAATAATTCATTACTATCCAATATTATTGAATTTTGAATAAATTAAAATATATTCATTCTTGAATGAAAGATAAATATTAGTAGTCTCACCTAACATGTCACTCTTATATATATTGATTGAAAAATATAATAACTTTTATTCCAATTTAAACTAAATACTATTAATTTTAAAATAAAAAAACATTTATAAGAATAAGTATTTTATAAATAGATTGAAAATTAAAATATTAACAATAACATATAAAAATATTAGATAATCATATTAATCAAAATAACTTTTATATTTTCTAAATCCATGAACCATTGATTTTTTTTAAATATATTTAAAAAATAAATTCAGAAATTGTGACTATTAAGCATTACAGGGTTTCCAAAACCAATCTATTTTAGATAGTGGAATTCTGAAATAACCCACCATAAACTATGAAATATTGACAAGCACAAACCACTTTTATTTTTGTATTATACTATAAACCAATTCCATTTAATATTTTCTATGACAAGGCTTTACCTCATGGAAAAATTATTTCCACAAAACATAATTATTATGCTTAGTATACTATGATATAAAAATGATGAAAAATATTCCTTATTTTATAATAATAAAACATTCCCATATTTTGAATTCTCTTATATTTTCTTAAACATTTCTATAAACATGTTGTTGTTTCAAAACCACATCGATTTTTAGAAAAACTTAATAAATCATGACATGGTTTTATAACAATAGACACAATTCTTGAAAAACATTAATTTGTTTCAGAAAACTGATATAAAAGTTCAACAATGTGAGGAATAAATGAAATGAAATGAAAATTTATTGAGTAATAAAAAAATGTATATGATGAATCTTTTTCAATAGTGGGTTTGATGAAGTTCACTATGTTTTAAGTAAAATTTACTTACCTCCAAATATATCAATTTTTGACCATAACTATAAAGAACAATAAAAGGGACCATGTCTATTAAAGGTGTGTCATCTTCTACTCTATAATAGAAAATAAAGGGAAAAAACTAAAAGACAGTGAGTCTATATAAGTAATCAAAAATTAATTTTATACCAATAAATTAGAACCAATAACCCTATTATATAATTTTACAACATTGAATGAATGAGTCTATTGGGTTCTAAAATTTTAAATACTAGGAAATGATTTTTTTTTTCAATCTTCCATGGTAACTCTTTATAAAAAAACTCATTAATTAAGTGACTTTATAAAACTCATTTTAACTTTCAATAAATCCATTCATCAACATATAATGTGTTACAATTGGAGTTAATTATGACATTAATCTTAGGAGAGGTTTTCATATTATAAACAATACAATTCCTAAAAAAACATAATGTGGTATTAAAAAAATTATGCAACTTGAATCAAGGCATGGTGACTCTCATATTTTTTTTATGTTTTATACATTACTATTAAAATTAAATATTAATTTTGTGTAGTTCTTATCATATTGGGAAAATGGAGCTCTAATGTTAAAAAATTGTGTAATTTCTCATCCTAAGGAAAACAAAATTCATAAAAGGACCAAAATAATTCTTTAGAAATACCATATCATTAACAAAATTATTTCAAGGAATGATATAATGAATTATGGGGTATCCACATAAGAGAATATAGCAGATAAATTAGAAAAACCATAAACCCATGAAATCCATGAGAGTAATGTATTGTGTCTCTATATTAGATTCATTGTATACTAAGTTTAGTGGATGTTATCAATGTAAATATACCATGGTTTAATGATTAATATAATAACTATTTATCATCCATTCAGTCATTCTATGTGACTTACATGAATATTAAAATGATAATACTTATCAATTCATGAAATGTTGTTGTTTATAATTGATGATCATCATTAATTGTTATGGGTTGTGATAATATATTACGATTTGAATTATTAGAGTCTCATATATAATACAAAGTAAAATAGTGAAATAGAAATCCATAAATTAGTATATATACTTACCACATAATAATATCAAATAAAACTTTAAACATATGGTCATTGATATATATATGGTTTTTTGTATATATTAACCTTCATTATATGACATTACAAATTTATAATACATTTTATCCTTTAGAAATTGGTACATATCATATGTCATCCTTATGTTTGAGTGAATCAAGGGTGGTTGGTTAATTTATTGACAATTTCTTAATATTTGTTATCAATTAGAGATTTTTCATCTATATGACATGTATGTATTGGGAAACCTTAATTGAATTTTTCTTAGGATATGAATATAAATTAATTCTTGAGTGATATTTGATGTCCTTGACTACTTTTATGAATGTGATATGATGATTTAATTCAATCTAGAAAATCTATTTTGGAAAATAGAGAACGCATTATTCATCAGATAGAAGATTTAAATGTTACATGTCAATAAATTAAATCATCGCATATAAGAAAATAGATTATATGAGTATGTATAGGATGCATATAAAGATATTTTATAGAAAAGCATTTCATAAAGAGAAATCAGTAAATTCGATAAAGATCATGTCAAACCCCATTATATAATTAATCGTAATGATATTTTTATAGATGAAACTATTTTATTATAGCTATGAATTAAGGAGTTCATAATCATGTTTAATACTTGGAAGGTTCATGGGGACACATAGTAGGCCTTGTAAAAATATTTTATTTTGTATTTAAACAAATTTAGAAGTAATTCAATGATAATAGTACCCAAAAGAGTTTATATAGCTTCATATGTTTTTAATGTTTTCTATAAAATATAAGAGAGTGATGAATTTATGAATGTGTGATACTAAACAATATATAAAATAAAGCATAACCATGGTTTCTATCACATCATGGTTTTTTATAAAACATCATGGTATTTTATGTAGAATGTAAATAGATATTATTTTCTCAATTTACCAATATTGAATATCACAAAATTGGATTTCTACATATCATGTGGTAATGTAACCATGATAAAGAAATTTTTATAAGAGTTTAAAATGTGACAACATAATTGAGGAATTTGTTTTAATTTTTATAAAATATAAATATAAATAGTTGAGCATTTGATAATATATGAAACCAATGGACTAAAAATTGATAGTTTACTAACTTATGGTGTTCAATTTGAGCGGGTTCATAAACCTCATTTTCACGTAGTAGAGAAAAATATCACAAAATATAATTTATCTTATATTTAACACTCTTCGTTACTATTTTAGGTGGTGATAGTATTCCATTTAAAAGAGAACTATTTCTTCAAAAGTTATTAGAGATTCAATTTGGACTAGTGGTTAAAATTAGAGGTAGGAGTCATTTTAATACTACTAAGAGATCTCAATAAAACTCAATATTTTGAATGATGTGTCTTGAATGGTGTTAAATGTTATTTGTTTCATATCAATTCCCCCTATATTTTGTGATGTTTTAGTTGGATTTTTTATTTCTTATACTAAATTTGGGTATAGATATGTCCAAATATCTTTTAGATAAACCCTCATGGGAAGGGATAAATAAATGATTTATGTATATATATTAATCCATTTGAATGGGTATTGTGGAAATAACATTAGAATTTATAGTCCTCAAGAAGTAAATATTTAACCTTATAATTATGATGAATTAGTTGGTGAGATAATAGGGTTCATATGGTTTTTTATTTTCATAGAGTTTCTTTGGTACCACAAGATGGAAATCTATACTCTTTTCAATGGGAGTAGGATATTAATTAATTTAGTGTATGCGATGTTCTTCCAAATGAAATTTATGGACATCCACAGGAATGGCGCTTGATATTTTCTATCAATATATTACCAGAAATGAGTTTTATATAAATTTCAACCTATTTTATAGAACCATAGAGTTATTAAACCAAAATTTATAATTATATGTTCTTTGAGAGAAATTATTAATTCAGTAACGTTTATTAAATTTAGTATAACTAGTTATTTTCCAATGATTTCATAAGATAATATATAGTCATCTAGTATTTGTAAAAAGTTAAATAAGGAAATATTAAAGACACAAAACCCTATCCCACACATCAATTATTATTTTTAAAACTAATATGTGATGTAATTTTTTAATATTAACATGATATCAAGATATTCATTACTGACAGTGGTGTAAAAAACTATGTGGACGATTTTATGATATTAGTCTAAACATTTTGAGTTTATTGGATTCTTTTCTGGAATTAATAATGATACCCTCATTTTTATGAAATTTATACCTCATATTCTTCCTAGATAACATAATTTTTTATATAATTTTTAATCCCAATAATTATTTATTTGAGAGTAGAATCATACCAGGGAACACACAATCATTTTTTTGAAACATATTTGTAACATAATCTACTCACGATATTTTATAAATAATTTTTTTAAATAAGAAATATATTTTTTAGGAAAAGATATATTTGTGGAAAAAATATGTTTAATCAATGTAAATTCATAGTTGTTATGTCTTAGGAAAGATCTAATGATTCTTTCGAAATTCAAAGATTTCATGGTTTGAAATAATATTACTAATGTTTTATCCCAGATTTATCAAAGTTACTAAAAAAAATATTTTAGAAGAGTTTATGATGAAATATTGAATCAAAAAATATATATAATGTAAATTATAATAGAATTAAATACAATTTTAATAATCTTGATAAATTGATAGGTTCTGTTAAATATTATTATATAAAGATTATTATTGTTTTTAATTAAAGGATAAATAAAAATTATTTTGTTTTTTATGATAAAAACTTATTTTTTTGGATGATAAAATAATTTACAATGTCTTTAAACAACTATATAAATATTATATTAGTTTTAGATACTTTTATGCAGTCTTTATACCATAGAGAATTCATTTACGTAAGAATTTTAAAATCCAACATAATCACTAATTTTCTGATATTTCACTTACATATTTAATAAATTTATGACTTAAAATTACACAAAGGATGTTTTAAGAGTGAATCCTTACGCATATTTTAATATAAATATTAGTTACACAATGTAACTGTGATGCGTCATTAAAAAAAGAAGATTCATTCTCTTATAAATTGAATTATTCTAGATTCATTCTTACAAAAGTTATTAATTTTCTGTATTAATGATATATAAATCTAAATTATTTATTTAAACTTACATAACTTATTTTTCTAATTATATTAATGTTGTCTGATTTAGTTAGGTGGTATAAATATATTTATCTTATTTAATCATAAGTATTTAATTTATGTTAATAATGTTTCTTAAATGATTTGTAACCAATTTTATTAATATTTTTTATAGAAAATGTTACTGTAATATATTTAAATATTTTTTATATTATTTGATATATTTTACATATTTTTAAAATAATATTAAGATATCTATTTTTAACTTATTTACTATTATTTTTAAAGGTATCTTAATTGAATGATAAAAGATGGAAGTTAATAGAGTATTTTTATGAGATATTTTATGAGAACATTTTAAAGAAAGAAATATGTTTTTGGTCAAGTTATGTAAAGACCCGTAAATTTCAAGGAAATTTTTTTTTCTTAATTTTCTTTGAATTTTACAAGAACGCAGTTTCTGACGGCGCCTGATTCCGAGGCCCGGTGTGCCCGGAATCAATTTCCGAAGTTTGGCTCGGGTACGTTCAGTGAACGGACAAGCGAGTTTTTCTAACTTTTGAACCGGTGCCCGGAATCAAATTCTGAGGGCTCCGATGAAATCGCAGCACCAGTATTCGCTTAGAAATGCCTCTTCCGGAGTTGCGTTTGCTCGGGTGTGGTTTTTAATTTTCGGGCTTAAAGTTAAGAAATAAAATAATTTTACGACAACTTTATTTTATTTCACTTAAGCCACTTGGAAGCCACTTGAAGCCACTTAAAAGAGGCTTAAACTGATTTGAACTGGATAGGATGCTATCCAGAAATATCCTACCCCTTGGTAGGATATTAGTGAGGTGGGGCCCGCACGAGCCCCGCCGTTTCTTTCCGCTAAGAAACGCACCCGTGAAAACCCGTTTTAATGAAAGTCAACTGACGCGTTTCTTAAAATCTTAACAGACCATTTAATTGGGCTGTTTCTTTCGTAAAATAAATGAGCAGTTTCTTTCATTGAATTAATTCTACGAATTAATGATTCGTTTCTTATCTTTTGAAATTCAAATGTTTAGTTGTGTAAATAAAATAAGGCTTAAGCTTATTTTATTTTGGGTTGAAACTTGTGGCGTGGAGAGGATTTGGAGGAAAGCATTCTTCTTCGGCGAAGAACGCGAAGAACGCGAAGAACGCGAAGAACGCCAAACCTGCGGAGATCGACGATGCGAAGCCTTGTACCGCGACGCCAACGGATCTCCCTTCGCGACGCTTCTTCCGCGACGATCCAACCCCGCGACAGCCTTCGATCGACAACAACCAAGGTAGGGGGTTGCGCTTCTTTTTATTTTCTTTTTGGATTTCAACAACAACATGGATTTAATTATTATTAATTAAATACGTATGTTCTTGGTCCTCGGAGATCGTCGACGCGACGCCCTTCCGCGGTGTGACGATCACCTCCTTCCGTGACGGTCAATTCCGCGACGACCTCGCATCCGACAGCGACGACGAGGTAGGGATTTATTTTTTGGGAATTACCCCCCTTTTCTTTTTAATTCCCGTAATTGTTTCTTTAAAAAGTGAAAGAACTGGATTTGTGAACAATTTTAAAATTTATTAAAATTGTTGTTTCCGTTCAATTAAGGAACCCGTTTTTATGAAACAATTTTATTTCATTAAAAAAAAATTGTTTTGGATATGCGTTCATGTGTTGAACTTTAATTTTTCCCGTTGTTTTTATCTAACGCGGAGGGTGCGGGTCAAACGAACACGGCCCGACAACCCTCCGTCGTTCTTCGTGTTTTGCGGATTTGGCGGGCGACGACGGAACGTGCCACAACGGGTGTTTGATGATTCCGCAGTGAAGGACGAGTCCCGAGAGGAGCAGTGGCGCAGGCGGGAACAAAATCGGACCACCGGAGCGATCCCGGTGGCCCCCGGAACTCACCGGCGGCGCGGGTCGCCGGCGTGGCGGCGCCGGTAGCCGGGAGCGGCGGCGCCCCGGCGCACCGCCGCGACTCAGCGTGGCGGCGGCGGCACCCGCGGACCCGCGGCCGCGCGGGTCCGGTGCCCTCGGACGCGGCTGAAGCCGCGTCCCGACTCAGCGCGGCCCCACGCGGGGGGGGGGGGGGGGGGGGCACCACCAGGCCGCGGGGGCGGTGCCCCGCGGCGCCTTGGCCGTTCGGCCGCTCGGCCGAACTGGGCCAGGCCGGTCCGACCGGCCGGGCCGCGCCCTGGCCGGACCGGACCGGGTCGGACCGGGTCGGGTTGACCCGGTTTGGGTCGACCCGGGTTGGCCCGGGCCCGGACCCCCGTCTTCGGACGGTTTTCGTTCAAACGCCCGTAACTTGAGCTACGGGCCTCCGAACGACGCGCCGTCAACGGCAACGCGATCCTTGGATCGAGACGGTCGTTTCGGTATACTATACTCATGGTGCACCTTACTTTTAGGGAGCCTACGTAGTTAAAACTCCGTAGTTAAGCGTTCTTGGTCTAGAGCAGGGATCAGGATGGGTGACCTCCTGGGAAGTTTCCCAGGGTGGGTGTGAGACGGAAATGCCAATAACTAACAGACCGGGCGTCCGATTAACACGCCGTCTATTTCGTTGAATTCCTCTAAGTGAGACGGATATTTTGGCATACTCCTCCTGAGGTTTGGACGCAGGTGGAGTACGATCGGGTTGGTTTAGCCTTAAAAACCAACCGGGCCCCTGGGACGAAAAAGCCAATAACTCTCAGACCGGGCGTCCGATTGACGCGCCGTCTGCGACGTTGAGTTCCTGTTGTCTATACGGAACTTTTGGCGTCCTCCGCCTGAGAATTGGATGCAGATGGATAGTGGCCGGGTTGGATCGCACCGAAATCCAACCGGGCCCCTGGAACGGAAAAGCTGATATCTTTCAAACCAGACGTCCGTTTGACGAACCGTCAGCGGCGTTGGTGATTACGTTGAGTAAAGGTCCCTATTAGTATACCATATGGGAGTTCGGGGTACAGTTGAGATACGGCCGAGATTGGTTTGCTCACGAAACCAACCGGGCCCCTGGGACGAAAAGGCTAATAACTCACAGACCGGGCGTCTGATTGACGCGCCGTCTGTTGCGTTGAGACCCCTATGACGAGGCGGTCCTTTGAGATACTTCTTCGTGGGACCTTGAGATACTTGGAGTATCGACCAGTAGCTCGTGGAGCGGACCCTCCCGGAGACGAGCGTGCGGAGTACGGAGACCGTGTAGCCTGCTGAGACCTGACGACTGCTTGACCGACTCGATTTGGAGTGAGTCGACTAGCCCAGTGGACGGAGCGCCCGGTATTTGGCGACAGACCCACGGCGGACGGAGCGCCCGGTAGTTGGCCGCAAACCCGCGGTACTCGACAGGAGGAGTACCTCTGTAGGCTATTGGGGGGAGCGCCCGGTATTTGGCGACAGACCCACAGCGGACGGAGCGCCCGGTAGTTGGTCGCAGACCCGCGGTACTCGACAGGAGGAGTACCTCAGCAGTCTTAGGTTAGTGAGCAGTACCTCGGAGTCGTGACAGGACCACTGTACACTCTAGAGACGGAGCTCTTCAGCAGTTACGATTTCGATAATGAAAATCCTGGTTTGAGCTGAGACTTTTGACCTTTGTGTTTTTTCATGATTGAGATGAGTTACTTGATAACTTAGGTATATGTATGGGCATATACCTGGGTAGTGGTTATCCGTTGATCTCATGATCCTTGTGTTTCCTCATGATTGATATGGGTTACTTGATAACTTAGGTATATGTATGGGCATATACCTAAGTAGAGTTTATCTGTTGAGATCTTCTTGTGGTTATCCTTGTTGGTTTTAGTGAGACCTTGAGGGTCTCGGGTTCCCTACTGAGTATCGTTATACTCACCCCTGCACGGGCTATGCCCGCACCTCATTGTGTTGGTTGCAGACGACGGGCAGTGCTGACGGAGGCCGAGTGTTCGAGGACTGGACGGTACCTGGAGGTGGACTATACGACGAGATGGTACCCGGAGGAGGACCTCACGACGAGACAGTACCCAGAGGTGGACGTGACGACGAGGCGGTACCCGGAGGTGGACCACTGGGCGGGACATACTCGGAGCGGACGGCGGGACCCGAGGAGCAGAGGAGCTATCTGTACCCACCCTTCTTGTGGGATTTCCAGTGGACAGCTCGGCGTAGCAGCTTTACTTTTCAGTTGGTGTTTTCCCTTTCGAGTTGTACTTTACAGTTGGGATTGTATTTCCGGCCCCTTTTTACTTTCCGCACTTACTAGTGTACTCAGTTTTTACTTAGTGTTTACTTCTTCCGCTTGTACTCTGTGTGATTGTTTACTTTACAAAGGCAATGCCTTCCCTTTTTATCGGGATTTACGCCTTGGTGCTAGTCGCCAGCCCCTGGCCTATGGAAGGCGGGCTTGGGGTAGTCACGACACGGGCCCCGAGGACGGGTCGTGAAAATTGGTATCAGAGGTGGTCGGTTCTACCGCAGACTCTGATCTTTCTTTCTATGAAGCAATAGTGTTAAGGGTACCGAGTGTGGTTTTCAGTTCAGGGAGTCCAGTGTTGGTGCGGGCGGCCGACGTATCCATACACCAGGATCCTGGCAACTGATTTCCGACTTTGTGCACGAAAACACTGATTGCGTGTGTGTTTTCAAAGGTTTCTCCCCTTAAACCAGCTCAAACCAGGTCAGCTCACCAGGTATAATCATTTGACCGTGTTACGTTGTTTCCTTCAGTATGACTTTTCTCGAACGACCAACTAGAGCCCAGAGGGATGTGCGTGCTAACAGCCTGTCGAGTGACGAGGCTTTGGTACAGGGCCCTCTTGCAGTCGAGGCACCAGCGGAGGCGCCAGCGGTACTACCATACGTTGGGCCACCGATGCCACCAGCCCCAGCAGTAGGCGATGCCCGCTACTTGAGCGCACTACATGAGTTCCAGCGCCAGAGGTCACCCAGGTTCGGGGGAGAGACGGACCCGCAGGCGGCTGAGGATTGGCTGGAGGCTGTGGTGGGAGTCTTCAGGCTAGTGGGGATGCCATCGGACTTCATGGTGACCTTTGCTGCCAGCCTTCTTCAGGCAGCAACAGGAAGGTGGTGGAGCCACTTGTTCCAGTTTTGCGATGGGATGTATTTCACATGGGAAGACTTCGAGACCTTCTTCAGGGTGGAGTTTGTGCCAGTAGCTCTACACCCCGAGCGTGTTCAGGAGATGCTGCCTTTGCCGCGTGTTTTTCGATCAGAAGCCGAGTCATCTGTGGGCAGCAGACAGATGATGCAGAGGTCCTAGAGGTCCAGACCAGCAGTTGGGCGATCTCGAGTTTTAGGACCAGTGGTGTGGGGCACCCGGGGTGGTGTCAGAGCCAGGCGTGCCAGAAGCAGACTGTGTTACTCGTGCGGTGGAAAGGGGCACCTGGCACGTGACTGTCCGACTCCTCGTATAGTTGATCCATAGGCTTTTGAGGAGCCACCGAGGCAGAGGCAGCGACGAATTCTTGAGCAACAGAAGAGCAGTGGACAAGGCAGTAGAGCTCCTGGAGCAGGTGGACAGGAGAGGAACTAGTGGATACATCTCTTGTACTTCTAGTTCCATGTTGATGTTTTTTTTGTGTCTTTGTACCATGAGCTGCAATAAAATAAAGACACTTATCTTGTGATGTTTGCTTTCCTGTCCTCTTTTGTGATGTTACTAAGTGGTCCTGGTTATGACTGTTGACTTGACCCTCACTTTCGAAATTCCTACTGGAGGAGACCCAGTGACCTCACACTGATGCCGACAGTGTGACTCGACCCTTGGAGGCGAGAGTGACAGTTGGATCTCTTAGTAGTTACGTCGAGGCCTTACGACGTCATCCATGGCATGAATGCATCCTTCATGCCAAGATTGACTGTATTAGGCAACGAATGTGGTTCATCCAGGGGATGAGACCAGATTTCTCTTATCGGCAAAGAAGAAATCATAGCAGCTCTTGTGAGACTAAAGGAGGTGCAGTTCATCCAGGAGCGGGTGAAGACTGCACAGTGCAGTAAGAAACAAGGAACCGGTGCCAGTCCTAGAGACTCGGGCATGATAAATGTTTCAAGAAGAGGTAGCTTTAAATAGAGATGAGTCTACGAAGCGGCAGACGTGGAGGCAAAGCTAGGAGAGCAGCCTGAGGTGGTGTACATCTTAACATGCTACAACCACCCGCCTTAGTTATTCCCGCCGGGCTCAGGGAACTGGAGGGCGGAGGAAGAGTGCGGCTGCATGCGGTCAAGGAGTGTGACCCAATGGCTCTAGAAATGATTCAAGGGACAGTCTATGTCCACTACTAGCTGCTGTAGTAACAGACGTCGATATTAATCTTTCCTCACTTTCAGAAATCTTGTTCCAGACCTAGAGTTTCCTGTAAGCCGTGGACTTGACCCTCACGTCTGGAGATACCTTGGGAGGAGACTCGATAATCACACTTACGCCGACGGTGTGGTCAGACCCTCGAGGCGAGAGTTCTGGTTGGAATCTCTTGGTGGAAGCGTCGAGGCCTTTCGACGTTAGTTTGAGTATGGAATGGGCAATAACTATTCATACTCAAATTGACAGTTTTAGGCAAACGTTGGGATGAGTTTTCCTTGGTCGGCGGAAAAGGAAACCCCAGGCAGTGCAGGGTAACTCTTGCACAGGAGGGTGCGACCGATCACTCTTGAGTCGGTCAACCTTACCCTCATAGTAGCAGTCGTTTTGAGTTTCATTTCTAACAGAAATGGAGACCTCTGGAGTTTGAGGATGACAACCACATCTTCTTACGGGTCTCACCTCGACGAGGTTTACGGAGATGTGGCCTGGGAGGCAAGTTATCTCCGAGGTTCAACGGACCTTTCTAGGTCCTCAGCTGGGTAGGCGAGGTGGTTTACCGCTTGGCCCATCCACTTCAGTTGCACTAGGTGCACGGCGTTTTCCACGTATCCCAACTGAGGAGATACATGCTCGACCCCTTCGCATATCATCGACCATGGGGAGCTAGACGGTGGCGATGAGTGTCTTATACGGAGGTTCCCGTGGAGATCGAGGATCGACAGGAGCGGATCCTAGGAGGATGGTCGATTCCTCTTGTGCACTTTCTTTGGAAGCGCGGGAACCTCCAGGTGAGCACATGGGAGCGGGAGGCTCAGATGCGTGCTCAGTACCGCTTTGTTTCCCTAAGTTTGTGGTGAAGCTTTACGGGGACGTAAAGCCCTGTGGTGGGAGTAATGTAAAGACCCGTAAATTTCAAGGAAATTTTTTTTTCTTAATTTTCTTTGTAATTTTAAAAGAACACAGTTTCGGACGGCGCCTGATTCCGAGGCCCGGTGTGCCCAGAATCAATTTCTGAAGTTTGGCTCGGGTACGTTCAGTGAACGGACGAGCGGGTTTTTCTAACTTTTGAACCGGTGTCCGGAATCGAATTCTGAGGGCTCCAATGAAATCACAGCGCCGATATTCGCTTAGAAACGCCTCTTCCGGAGTTGCGTTTGCTCGGGTGTGGTTTTTAATTTTCGGGCGTAAAGTTAAGAAATAAAATAATTTTACGACAACTTTATTTTATTTCACTTAAGCCACTTGGAAGCCACTTGAAGCCACTTAAAAGCGGCTTAAACTGAGTTGAACTGGATAGGATGCTATCCAGAAATATCCTACCCCTTGGTAGGATATTTGTGAAGTGGGGCCCGCACGAGCCCCGCCGTTTCTTTCCGCTAAGAAACACACCCGTGAAAACCCGTCGTAATGAAAGTCAACTGACGCGTTTCTTAAAATCTTAACAGACCATTTAATTGGGCTGTTTCTTTCGTAAATTAAATGAGCAGTTTCTTTCGTTGAATTAATTCTATGAATTAATGGTTCGTTTCTTATCTTTTGAAACTCAAATGTTTAGTTGTGTAAATAAAATAAGGCTTAAGCTTATTTTATTTTGGGTTGAAACTTGTGGCGTGGAGAGGATTTGGAGGAAAGCATTCTTCTTCGGCGAAGAACGCGAAGAACGCGAAGAACGCGAAGAACGCGAAGAACGTGAAGAACGCGAAGAACGCGAAGAACGCCAAACCTGCGGAGATCGACGACGCGAAGCCTTGTACCGCGACGCCAACAGATCTCCCTTCGCGACGCTTCTTCCGCGACGATCCAACCCCGCGACAGCCTTCGATCGACAACAACCAAGGTAGGGGGTTGCGCTTCTTTTTATTTTCTTTTTGGATTTCAACAACAACATGGATTTAATTATTATTAATTAAATCCGTATGTTCTTGGTCCTCGGAGATCGTCGACGCGACGCCCTTCCGCGGTGTGACGATCACCTCCTTCCGCGACGGTCAATTCCACGATGACCTCGCATCCGACAGCGACGACGAGGTAGGGATTTATTTTTTGGGAATTACCCCCCTTTTCTTTTTAATTCCCGTAATTGTTTCTTTAAAAAGTTAAAGAACTGGATTTGTGAACAATTTTAAAATTTATTAAAATTGTTGTTTCCGTTCAATTAAGGAACCCGTTTTTATGAAACAATTTTATTTCATTAAAAAAAAATTGTTTTGGATATGCGTTCATGTGTTGAACTTTAATTTCTCCCATTGTTTTTATCTAACGCGGAGGGTGCGGGTCAAATGAACACGGCCCGAAAACCCTCCGTCGTTCTTCGTGTTTTGCGGATTTGGCGGGCGACGACGGAACGTGCCGCAACGGGTGTTTGATGATTCCGCAGTGAAGGACGAGTCCCGGGAGGAGCAGCGGCGCAGACGGGAACAAAATCGGACCACCGGAGCGATTCCGGTGGCCCCCAGAACTCACCGGTGGCGCGGGTCGCCGGCACGGCGGCACCGGTAGCCAGGAGCGGCGGCGCCCCGGCGCACCGCCGCGACTCAGCGTGCCGGCGGCGGCACCCGCGGACCCGCGGCCGCGCGGGTCCGGTGCCCTCGGACGTGGCTGAAGCCGCGTCCCGACTCAGCGCGGCCCCACGCGGGGGGGGGGGGGGGGGGGGGCACCACCAGGCCGCGGGGGCTGTGCCCCGCAGCGCCTTGGTCGTTCGGCCGCGCGGCCGAACCGGGCCAGGCCGGTCCGACCGGGTCGGGTTGACCCGGTTCGGGTCGACCCGGGTCGGCCCGGGCCCGGACCCCCGTCTTCGGACGGTTTTCGTTCAAACGCCCGTAACTTGAGCTACGGGCCTCTGAACGACACGCCGTCAACGACAACGCGATCCTTGGATCGAGACGGTCGTTTCAGTATACTATACTCAAGGTGCACCTTCCTTTTAGGGAGCCTACGTAGTTAAAACTCCGTAGTTAAGCGTGCTTGGTCTAGAGCAGGGATCAGGATGGGTGACCTCCTGGGAAGTTTCCCAGGGTGGGTGTGAGACGGAAAGGCCAATAACTAACAGACCGGGCGTCCGATTAACGCGCCGTCTGTTTCGTTGAATTCCTCTAAGTGAGACGGATCTTTTGGCATACTCCGCTTGAGGTTTGGACGCAGGTGGAGTACGGTCGGGTTGGTTTAGCCTTAAAAACCAACCGGGCCCCTGGGACGAAAAAGCCAATAACTCTCAGACCGGGCGTCCGATTGACGCGCCGTCTGCGACGTTGAGTTCCTGTTGTCGATACGGAACTTTTGGCATCCTCCGCCTGAGAATTGGATGCAGATGGATAGTGGCCGGGTTGGATCGCACCGAAATCCAACCGGGCCCCTGGAACGGAAAAGCTGATATCTTTCAAACCAGACGTCCGTTTGACGAACCGTCAGCGGAGTTGGTGATTACGTTGAGTAACGGTCCCTATGAGTATACCCTATGGGAGTTCGGGGTACAGTTGAGATACGGCCGGGAATGGTTTGCTCACGAAACCAACCGGGCCCCTGGGACGAAAAGGCTAATAACTCACAGACCGGGCGTCCGATTGACGCGCCGTCTGTTGCGTTGAGACCCCTATGACGAGGCGGTACTTTGAGATACTTCTTCGTGGGACCTTGAGATACTTGGAGTATCGACCAGTAGCTCGTGGAGCGGACCCTCCCGGAGACGAGCGTGCGGAGTACGGAGACCGTGTAGCCTGCTGAGACCTGACGACTGCTTGACCGACTTGACTTGGAGTGAGTCGACTAGCCCAGTGGACGGAGCGCCCGGTATTTGGCGACAGACCCACGGCGGACGGAGCGCCCGGTAGTTGGCCGCAAACCCGCGGTACTCGACAGGAGGAGTACCTCTGTAGGCTATTGGGGGGAGCGCCCGGTATTTGGCGACAGACCCACAGCGGACGGAGCGCCCGGTAGTTGGCCGCAGACCCGCGGTACTCGACAGGAGGAGTACCTCAGCAGTCTTAGGTTAGTGAGCAGTACCTCGGAGTCGTGATAGGACCACTGTACACTCTAGAGACGGAGCTCTTCAGCAGTTACGATTTCGATAATGAAAATCCTGGTTTGAGCTGAGACTTTTGACCTTTGTGTTTCCTCATGATTGAGATGGGTTACTTGATAACTTAGGTATATGTATGGGCATATACCTGGGTAGTGGTTATCCATTGATCTCATGATCCTTGTGTTTCCTCATGATTGATATGGGTTACTTGATAACTTAGGTATATGTATGGGCATATACCTAAGTAGAGTTTATCTGTTGAGATCTTCTTGTGGTTATCCTTGTTGGTTTTAGTGAGACCTTGAGGGTCTCGGGGTCCCTACTGAGTATCGTTATACTCACCCCTGCACGGGCTATGCCCGCACCTCGTTGTGTTGGTTGCAGACGACGGGCAGTGCTGACGGAGGCCGAGTGTTCGAGGACTGGACGGTACCTGGAGGTGGACTATACGACGAGATGGTACCCGGAGGAGGACCTCACGACGAGACGGTACCTAGAGGTGGACGTGACGACGAGGCGGTACCCGGAGGTGGACCACTGGGCGGGACATACTCGGAGCGGACGGCGGGACCCGAGGAGCAGAGGAGCTATCTGTACCCACCGTTCTTGTGGGATTTCCAGTGGACAGCTCAGCGTAGCAGCTTTACTTTTCAGTTGCTGTTTTCCCTTTCGAGTTGTACTTTACAGTTGGGCTTGTATTTCCGGCCCCTTTTTACTTTCCGCACTTACTGTTGTACTCAGTTTTTACTTAGTGTTTACTTCTTCCGCTTGTACTCTGTGTGATTGTTTACTTTACAAAGGCAATGCCTTCCCTTTTTATCGGGATTTACGCCTTGGTGCTATTCGCCAGCCCCTGGCCTATGGAAGGCGGGCTTGGGGTAGTCACGGCACGGGCCCCGAGGATGGGTCGTGACAAGTTAGGTCATGCTTTATTGTTCAATGTAAAATATTTTTGACATGTTTTTGATATAAATAAAGATATATTATAATCTATTTAGTGCAATTATGTTATCATGTAATATGTTACCAATTTTATTTTAATCATATTTTTGATTCACTGTAAAATAAAAATCTCCCCATTTAATTATACCTATGTACAAAATTCATGTACTATGTGTTGGATTATGACATTGGGAATTATTTTTATAATAAAGGTCTAGTTGATCATTATTAAATGGGACTAATTACAAAATTATTACACTAAGCACTGATGATTGTTGCATTAAATAACCCTAAATTAAATCACCAAACCTACATTACTATCCAAGTATTGTGTGTTTGTGGGGGTGGGGGGAGGGGTCAATATATGTGAACTTAAACCTCTATAAAAACTTTCTGTTTAATTTTATTAATCTTGATTCTATTTTGAGTTATGAATAAATGATAACACAATGATATAATATTAATTAAAATAGAAATGCTTAATTTATAAAAGTCTGATAATTTAAAACTCAATTTAGACCAACCCCATATGGAGTTGTTTAGTTATCCAACTAAGAAAGTAATTTTTATTGGATAACTACCAATAGATCTCAATATTATAAAATTAAAAAGGATAATATTTTTTAGATTAAATATTTGATATTTTCCATGCATATATTATTATAATTAATTAGTGAAAATTAAGGGTGTCAAAAAACTAATATAACTATTTACCTTAATAAATATCGATTAAAATATTACTTTAAAGTTATTAAGACATTTAATATTCCATTTAACAGACTGATATTAAAGATTATTGATCAAGAAGCCAAATATTATTTTAATTAAAGTGATATGGAATCTATTATTTATAGACATTGTTTAAATGAATTTAATAATGATTCACAATGTGATTCTAGATATGTAATGTTGAGGAAAGTTGTTATTACTTATAATGGTACTAATATTGTCATGTAATTGAGGTAAAATATGAATATGTTGCAGTATTATACATTTATAAATTTTTACAATTAATAATTTACTTTAAAAAAATAACCTTATATAGACAGTTAATAATTTTACTATTTTAGGAACTAAAATTGATGAGACAAATAATATTTTTAATTTCTTATGTGTCTTTCATGTATGTTAGTGTGGTATAAATTCAGCTAATATATAGTATTTATATATAAATGACCATAAATTGAAATATTTAATTGGGAATTCGATGATGTATGAATCTAAAATACAAAATATAACTTTATGATCACAAAATATTTTAAAAAATCATTACTCTTAATGTTATATCTAGTAAACATAAGATAAAAAATAAAAAATGGTTTCTAGAAAATCATTAAAAAATAAGTAATACTGAATATTGAAATGAACTTACTTAGGTGATTAGATGGTTATATAAAATTGAAAAGAGAAAAAATGGATTAAAAGATCTTTTAATTATTTTATGACGAATGATATATCCTCTATAGTTATTTAATTTTATTAAATTTTAAAAGGCTTGAACATAATGAGAATATATTAACTATTTTGAGAAAAAAAATGACTGTTTAAAAAAATATAATAATCTAGTTAATTATAATATAAATGCAAATAATGTTATAATAGCTACATAGGTTACATTTAAATTTTTTAGTGATGATTCCTAATTTAAGTCATATAATGAAAAATAAAATACGTCTGCTAATAAATATTTTATTGATCAATTTAGAGAGATTCATTTTTAGTTTTTTTATTTCTAATAGTGACCACTATTATTTTTAAGATATAAATAATTAATATTTTACTAGAAAGTTTCAGGATCTGAATGTAATCGATTGTAAATTTTTTTTTAAGGAAAATAGAAACAAAAACATCAATGAAAATGGATGGTGCATAAATCACCCCCAAACACAAAGGTGGAAAACTAATGCCACCTTAAAAACTGTGAGAGAAAAAAATATCCAATAACTAAAAAAACAAGAAAGCCTAATTTACATCAATGGACAAAGCCCATGAGAAGCCCCAAAAAATACACACCCAATATAAGTGGTCCCATAAGCTACCAACTCGAAATGGATCCATCACAATCCCTCACGCATGCCAAGGTCACCCTCCCTGTGTGCATCCTAAGGTCACCTAATCCTTGCATGCATCCTAAGTTCTCATCCCTCCCAGGTCATCGTATCAGTGTTGGATTCTCACCTCTAGCAAATACCATCCCCACCAACAAGGGCCACAACATTGCATCCTCCGAGATCTCAAATCTATCACACAACCTGCTCGAGGGTGTCACATAGAAATCCAACATCCCACGATCCAAAGTCATCACAACTGACAACACAAGTGAGAATCCCAGAACAACTTCCAGCACAATTCTAAGGTCATAACATGCCCTACATCTCAAGGTAACCACTTCAAATTCCTGAGGTCATTGCCATCTTTCCTAGCGATCACCAACACAATGAGGTTTTCCATCACTCTTCACACGAAGCCTGTGATCTTCACCATCCAGATCTCCCTACCATCCTAATTTGAGTGAAATTACCTTGAAAAAAAAAACCCCACAGAGGTGGGGTAAAGACATTTCTAATACCAATGTCTCAAATACCACCTCCAGGGTCCCACGTTGCATGCTAATATTCACCATAGATCATAAAAAATGGAATCCCAGCCCGCAGCAGCTCCGACGCAAGTCTCATGCCTATTCCTCACCACCAATACTCCATGTGAAGTAGAAACACCTATCTTGACTATAAAATATCTAACCCAAACAAAGGGAGTACCTAATTTGGTCTTAACATTCTTCATCACCTCCTGACACTTTATAATTGAAAATGAATCACCTCAGGTATCATCATCATCACTCATGATTTCTTCTGGAGGATGATTTACACTAAACACTGAAAACATCTCAAAATAACCAATGATGTAATCTAAAAATTAATTCGAGAGACCATGATTATCTTACATAGGATTATTTCTACCACATGCTGAAATAATCTCTAAATGGACAATGATTTAATTTTTAAATATGACTACGAGACTATGATTCTTTTGCGAGATCAATCCTCATGAAGTTCAATAGAGAGAATCTCTCCATTTTGGAGAGAGAATGGCTCCATCCTTAAATAATTTCTATTTTAGGAATCAAATTAATTACACTTCCTTAAAGATGTTTTATGAAGTTTTTATATATTTGGATTCATTGTTAAATCATTTTTACATTATAAAATTTAAATTTACTCCTTTTAATAATTATTGTTTCTAATATACTGATAGAATTATCTATATTATGTTTGAAAATTATACATGAAACTTGATTGTAACATAGTTTACTAGGGTATAACTCAATAAGATATTTGGTAGTTATAATTGTGCTAAATATAGATAAGGGATTAATTAATCTAGTCAAAATAATTTGTTTTATAGAAATTATTTTTTAGTTATTATTGTGGAAAATTTGTGATTTTTGTTTTTTATATCATTTAGGATTTTTTTTCATTGTAGTTATTATTGTATAATGTGGTTAACTAATCTTTATCATTTAAAGAATTATAATTTTTCAAGTTGTTAAATTTATATGAAACTTGTTGAAAGATTATATAAAAAAAGAATATTTGGATTGATAAATTTATAATTTCTATCACTTTTAGATCTAAAATTATATGGGTTCTAAAAAATTTACAAATTTTAAATTTTTACAAGGAATAAGACGCGAAAATAAAAATAAAAATTCATATATGAATAATTCTGGTTCTAGGTATATGTATATAGATGTTTGATATGTATATTATCTTTTAAAATTTTTTGGTGGCATTTTATCTTTTATAGATAATTTATATTGAAAACTTATTTGAGTTAGTTATAATGGAAATATAGAAACAAATCTTTTTAGTATGATTTTTGATATTAATGTGTTGAAGTATAAAATGATAAGTATATTTCAATTTTTAAAATTATAGTTTTAATTTTGTATTTTACTAATTATTTTCATCAATTTATAGAGATAAAGTTATTAGTTTTAAATGAAATATTGTCACGAACTGAGTCAGGTCACCACACAAACTGGTGCCCTACCCAATCCACAACAAGGCCTGAAGGGAATTTCTGATCCCCATGAGATGGCACAAGTTCCCGTGTATCAAATAAGACAAGAGAGAAAAATTTACCCGAAACAATAAAAATAAAACAACTAACTACTTTAACAAAAAAATGAATTTATAAAACCAAACATGCCCTTAACACATTTCAAATTTTAAGGTTTATAACATGAACCAACAACCCAAAAGAAACAACAATAAATGAATAACTAAAACTCCAACTCAAACCTCCAAGAAACGAGAGAAGCCACATACCCAAGATATTAATACCAACCTACATGAGATGACCATCAAAAACCTGAACCACCATCTCTAAGCACAATGCCTTAACCTAGAATACACAAAGACCAAGGTCTACATACACATAGAGGTGTATGTAGGGTGTGAGCTAAGAGCCCAGTTGGATACCACCCAGTAAAAAGATTCCATGCCACAAAATCAAGAGATAATTTAATATGATTATTCAAAAACATACTTATAAAATGTTCTTAAGGGAAATAATTTACATGATAAAAGTTAAAAAATAACACTTAAAGAAAAACTATTTCACAAACAGTATTTTAAAGTGGAAGAAGAAAAATTCATAAAGAACACACACACACCCAAGTGGTCCTCCGTATGCCAACAGAGGGTAGGAAATCATGAGTTGTAGAGCACTATGGGTTAATCCATTAAGGTAACTAGCACACATGGGATACTAGATACATTGTACCTATATAACATTCCATGATTTCATAGTACGTTATCTCTCTATGTAATTTAATAGCTTGCGCTACACGCAACACCGAGTTCAAGCGCATCACGACCTATTGAACAAGCCGTTTAAAAAGTAGTTATGAATACTATTAACAACATTTTGATTTTTATATACATACTATATAATTTCAACATTAATATTTTTTGTTTCTTAGATATAATATAAGGACAAATTTAATTATTTAGATAAAATAAGTATTTTTTAAAAAATGCATTTTTTCAACCTTTTAATGGAAAACCATATTTAAATCCAATATTTAACACTTTTATATATTAAAACTAATAAAATTAAATTCTTATATAGAATCAGGACCTAAAAATTTAGTTTGGATAAATTTTTGGTACTTTTCTGATAACTTTCATATTTTGATGAATAATTAAAAATACAAAATTTAAATTGAAAACAAAATATTTTAATTGAAATAATTTAGAGTGTAAAATTCTGAATTTGAGTGGTTTTAAAGTATAATTAGATAATATTTTTATCATTTAATATAATCTAGGCCATTGTAACTAATTTCACATTTAAATTGGACATAAACACATGTCAATCCTTTGATATTTTTTACTTCTTAAAAACCCGCTTTCTGGTTTTGACAATAAGAATTAATTTTAATCTAATTAAAAAAACTGTTATGTTTTAAATTAGGTAAAATAGATATTATTTTTTAATTTGTTGTATCAAAAGTTTTATGTGATGTTTTTGTATTTTTTTGAAAACATTCAATTTTTTATGAATAGTGAAAAACACTGCGTTGTAGGTGAAAACCGACTTTTTCATTCAAATAATTATTTTTAATTAAAAATTTACCTTAAAGTAAAAATAGATACATAATTAATATATTAGTACAATTTAATTCATTGTAGTCATTTTATAATTTGATTAGACATATAAAATTTTATTGAATTCTTTTAAAGTCTTTTACCAACCTTCTAGGCACATTTGCAAATTTTCATAAAATGTAATTTTACCCCTCCTGTGAATTGAATTTCAAAAATAATATAAAAATGGTTGTTATAATAATGTAAAATATTATTTAATAGGATGAAAATAATGTTTGGTGAATAGTAACTTTTGATTTTTATTTACCACGGTTAAAATTAAATAAGGTAATTAAAGGTAAAATTGATATTATAATTTCCTCAAAACATGTTATAATTCTATTAGATAAGTTTATTTAGAACAAAATAAACCTTAGGACAAAAATATGATCCATTTTGTTTCATTTGGAATGGATTAGGACATTTATTATATTCTATTTAAAGAAGTGTTAAAAGTGTTAAATTCAAATGTTATTAAATAAACCATTTTTAATATTGAGTTATACATAAAATATATTCGACGATAAATATTAATTATAAATATAAAAATATATCCTACATAATGATATTTTATTTATAATTTTTATAAATTAAATAAATATATTTATTTATGACATAATAATGATGCAGTATTTTCCTTATTAATGCAATAATCAAATAAATGATAATGTAAATATTAAAATAAATATAATTTGAAACTTTTGATGCCATAAAAGAATTTTATATGTTAATATGAAATTTTAGGGTTGACTAAATGTATTGTTTTTTAATTAATCAATTTTTTATGGCTTTCAGAAAAACCAAATACTAAATAAAGTCAAAATTGACATAAATGAGTTTCTAAAACAAATATTATATTGTTAAATGATATAATATTCTGAAAAATATAATATTCTCCCCAAAGATGTAAATAATGTTATATATATCATTAATTAACCACTTGAGTTTTTTTTCAATTTATAGTTAGTTTATTAACCGTATAGTGTAAGAATACAAGAAGACATGGTAAAAGTTAAACTATTTAACTAAGAGTTAAATCTTAAAGATAAGGTTAATATGGTAAACTAAACATGTATAAAATGCATTGGTTGAGAGGATTTAGACCTATACCTACCTAAAACTAGAAATAAATCAATTTTTAGCTATTAAAAACCTAAAAATATTTTATAATAAATTAATATTTCTAGCTCGTCCTAATGTTCCCCTCAGCTCTCTTATAAAAAGAAACTTCAACTTCTCTTAAATTCACACCTCCAAAGCCATTTTTCTCGGCCAAAACATGTTCAAATCTCCTAAAAACTACCCTAAATTCAACCTAGAGGCCTTAATTGGATAATAAATTCAACCTAAGGAGCCCTTTTTTCAAATCAAAAGGAAACAGTCGAAGAAGAGTTAATTATTTTATCACCTATTTCAAAGTTCTTTTCTTCTTTCACTTCCTCTTTCTTTGTGGTTTCCATACCAAAGAAATTACTCTATTATCCTCTACATATTGTGATGTTACTGTGATGTTATTATAAATATGGTACAACCATATTCATTATTCTATCCTTCCCATGAATGACAAAGTCACAATACGTGCGTACATACAACTTACCGTCTCCACGTCGTGGTGTAGTTTGTTACTGAACACTTCATTATTTGGATGGGTATAATAATGATTATAACTGATATAAATAATAAATATAACATTTAAATTATTATATATATATAATATACCATCCAATTATATATTATTTCACCATCAATAGAATGATATCTTCACTCATGTGTACGTACCACTTTCTGTCTCCACAACACGATGTGATTCATTTCCACGTTCACCATTCAATGATGATTATAACATTATATATTATTAATAAGTATGTAATATATGAACTAATAATTATACTGTATATATATATATATATGTATGTATGTATTTACATATATCTCTTTCACGTACTTCCGTTCATTACGATATGAAAACGGAAATAGCGTTTATGTGTACGTACGACCTACCATCTCCATAAACTGTGCTTTCCATTTCATATATATATCTATTATACATATTCATATTCTAAATATATATGATACATAAATAGATTTTTATATTCTATAAGCAATTAAATCATTATATAAGTGATACGATCAAGAATAACAAGTTAAAACACGTACGATACAGAAAGCGATTATTACCTGAAATGTTATTTTAACATGGAAATTATTATTAAATGGGTAGTATAAAGTCATAAATGAATCATGTATGATATCATAAATATTAATATGGTTCTGTTATTATTTAATAACATACTATAGACATTATACAGAAGGTTAAATGTACCATCGACCAAAGGAAAGTACAAGGTAAGGGTTAATTTTACAATCTCTTTATTATCTAAGGTTATTTTTACGTAAGAATCTACTAGGAATTCTTTATCTTACACTTCCGTTTTTCTTAAAAATTTATTTCAAAATATTTTTACTATTTCCAAGAATATGGGTGAAAGTCATTTATACCCTTGTTTAAATTTTTATAAAATGTTTTGAAAGGAATATTTTTGTCGTTTTCCAAACAAGGTAATTTATGACCTTTTCAAAAATATTAAAGAAAGAATGTTCTTTAACTTATACGGTGGGTGAGGATATTTTCCACCATTATAACAACTTATAATTTACCCTTACAATCTTATAAAAATATTTTTCAGAATAAAGTTTTTCTTTTATAATTATGTGACTTTCAAATGAATAAAAATATATATTTCTTTCAAATAGATTTTGGATTGATTTCGTCTATGTCATCATCATTCATTGGATTTTACATTTGTTTGAAGTTGATTTATTATGATACAATCATCCATATTGTATTTAAGGTTTTGTGACATGTTTGACTGTGGATGAGTTATTTCTATACCATTCATGGTTTTTGGTTAAAGTATTGACATTTCTTATGCTATTTTTAATACAAATTTTTATATTATGTTTCAATGTTTTCATATGAGGAATGTATTGGACATAGTGAGTGATGGGAGGGAACCACTATAACCCCTCGATTCATTAGTAAGCCTCATGAGACAAAATAGTGTCTTGGCACATGGTCTTGAAAAAAAATATTATTTGTAGTCTTGGAACGATGCCTTGAATATGTGGTTATAATGTCCAACATTATGCATTCCATCATTATGAAATTACCTATTGATATTACATGTGATCATTTTACTATTAGAATATCCATGTGAATAAATAAATGGAATTATTTGATTTATCTTTTCAATATTATGAAAAACTTTAAGTTTAAAAGTTTATTGTTTTACTCTTATACATCAATTTAAATATTTATCCTTATTTATGATAGTTTCTGTTATATTCTTATCCTTATTGATTATCTGAGCTCACCCCTTTCTTATGTTTTATTTTTCCCAGGATGTGAAGAAGTATACTATGATTGACCTATAAGAATAGGCTATGGTATATAAGTGTGTTCAATGGGGACATAATGTTGTTTTTCTATTTCATTATGTAATGTAAAACTTATGTATATATCTAGTACATCCAAGGCTACTAAACTAATCCACATTTCGAGACATGATCTCTTATGATCATGCCATTGTGATATAATAATGCACTACATCCGGGATTTTGGGGTCGGGGAATTACAGTTGGTATGAGAGGAAGTTTAGTAAAAACCTTGGAAACTAGATTTATAAAAACTCTGATTAGGAAACATTACCCTAAGATAAACTTTGAGGATTAATATAGAATAATTTCCAAATTTTTTGGTAATGTAGATATTATGTGGGTTTTCTAAGAAATATATCCTTTTCTGGATACTACAGGTGGATATGGTTCTGGAACAGATGTACCTAAGAGTGAAAACTCTGACAAAGAGTTTTGGGTTTGACTCAGGTTATCCCTCTACACAACAGCAGGCCTTACTACGTACATGCTTTGGCACTCCCAGGGGATATGCTTAGGATAATTCATATTTTCTTTACAAACCATTATAAAGGACTTATGAGTAAATATTTCATCAAAGAAACCATTTTTATGAGACTAGATGTGTGAAAATCTCCAATTTATGTTGAGAATTTTTTTAGTTTTTGGATTAAACGTTATGATATGGTCTATCCTAGTGTATGTCATCATTTAGAAATGGTTACCTATAGAAGCAATGAGAACTCCAGAAATACGAATGATCCAAAGAGTATGAGGGATCCTGTCATTCATGGTCTTATGTGAAAATTTCGAAGGGAAATAGCCTCTCATATATTCTCATCATTTGAGAAATATTATCATGTGTTAATAAGATAAGTAAAGAATTAACAGATTTCTATGGATTTTAAGGGAATCTATAAAATAAAAGTATGGAACATGTAACGACCAGACCCTAGTTACCCAGAGTCGATGCATTATTACCCGATATTGGCATGATACACAGAATCATGTCCCGAAAGACCGATCAGTTTAGTAGCCTTAGAAGTACTAGATACATACATAAGTTTTATGTTACATCATGAAATAAAAAAACAACATTGTGTCTCCTTTTAACATAATCATCTCCCTTAGACTATCCCTTTAGCTCATTTATAATATACTTATTCACATCCTGGAAAAAATAAAACAAAGAAAGGGGTGAGCTTATGTGCTCAGTAAGGATAACAATATAGCAAAAACTTTCATAAATAAGAATAAACATTTATGACAATGTATAAGAATAAAAAAATACTTTTAAACTAAGACATAAACATAATATGGAAAAGATAAATCAAATAATTCCATTTAATTATTCAAATGGATGTTCTAATAGTCGAACAATCACATGTAATATCAATAGAAAATTTCATAATGACAGAATGCATAATGCCGGACATCATAACCACATAGTCAAGGCCTCACTCCAAGACTAAAAATAAGATTTTGTCAAGGCCTTGTGCCAAGACACTAGTTTATCTCATGATACCTACCGATGCATTGTGGAGATATATTAGTCTCCACCCGTCACTTACTAAGTCCAATGCATTTCTCATATGAAAGGGTTAAAACATAACATAAACGTTCATATTAAAACTAGCATACAAAATGTCAATACTATTACCATAAACTATGAATGATGTAAAAATATAACATCCACATTCAAACATATGAAAAATTATTTAATACAATATGGAAGATTGTGTCATAATAAATCAATTTCAAACAAGCGTAAAATCCAAAAATGGATGTTGACATAGATGACATGAAAACTATTTGAGATAAATATATATTTCAATTTAGAAATAATTTAAATGTACATTAATTTTTAAAGAAAATATTTATTTTGAAAATATTATAATATTATTTTAAGGGAAGCTTTGATGGTGTTACAACGACAAAAAAGCTGCACCTGCCGTATAAGTTAAAAAAACATTCTTTCTTTAATTTTATCAAAAAGGCCATAAAGGAACTTGTTTGGAAAATGAAGAAAATATTACTTTATAAAAAACTCATAAAAATTCAAACAAGGTTATAAAATAATTTAACCCATATTATAGGAAATCGTAAAAATGTTTTGAAATACATTTTTAAGAAATGCAGATGTGGATGATAAAGAGGACCCACAAGATACTCACGTATAAACAACCTTGGATATTGAAGAGATTGTAGAATTAAGCCTTGACTTGTACTTTTCCTTGATAGGGGGTATTTTAACCTCCTTTATAATAGTTAAATCATTTTTATTAAATTATACAAGAACCAAATACATAAATATGATATCATATATGATCTTCTAATATTGCATTGTTAATAATATTTCTGTAGTATCATTGTTTCAGGTGTTAACTGATTAATTTTACTTTATATGATTGGTTATGTAAGCCATGTTTGTTATGGATAGGATGTATTGGATTTATATATATAATGATATTAAGTTCTTAAACATTATTTTTAATTATAAAATGAAAATTATTCTTGAATGGTTGTGATGGAGAATGAATTTCATCGCATTCATGGACACGATAATCCGTACGTACGCACGAGCGACAATATCATTATATTGATGGTGAAATCGTATGTAATTGGATGGAATATCATATATAAAGAATCATTAACAATTTATATTTATTATTTACATTATTTATACTCATTATTATATCCATCGAAAAAATTAAGTGTTTTAATAGCAAACTACACCACGACGTGGAAACGGTAAGCCGTACGTACACATGTATGGTGACTTTTCATTAATAAGATGGATAGAATAATGAATATGGTTGTACCATATTTATAATAACATCAAAATATGTATATTTTAATGGAGTTATTATTTTTTTATTTAAACAAAAAATAAATAGGAAGTGGAAGAAGAAAAGAACTTTGAAAGAGGTGGTGAAACTATTACCTCTTCTATGGGTGTTTCCTTTTGAGTTGTTCAAAAGGGATCCTTAGGTTGTCTTTATGATCAAATTAAGGACTCTAGGTCGTAGTGAGGGTAGTTGGGAGAATATTTGGGAAGGTTTTGGCTGAGCCAAATGGCTTTTGAGGTGTGATTTTGAGAGAAGAGGAAGTACCCTTTTATAAGAGATGTGAGGGTCACTTTAGGAAAAGCTTGAAATATTATTTTGTTATACATTCATATTCGGTTTATAATGGATAAAAAATGATTTATTTTGAGGATAAGGCGGGGATGGTTCGACAAACTCTAAACCAATAGGTTTTAGATAGGTTTATGTTACCATATTAACCTTATATTTTAGATTTAACTCTTAGTTAAATTGTGTAACTTTTAAAATGTATTCCTGTATTATTATAATAAATGGTTAATAAACATACTATAAAAAGACAAGTGAACCAAAAGTGGTTCATTATTAATATATATAACCTTATCTAAGTCCTTTGGATGAGCCTAAGATTTTTAGGAATATTATATAAATTAATAAAATAGTATTTGTTTTAAATACTCATTTAGGTCAATTTTTACACTATTTGGTATTTTGTTTTTGTGAAAGTCATAAAAACATTATCACTTCGAAATTTTTTATTTATTCAGCCCTAAAATTTTATAGTATCCTATAAAATTATTTAAATTAATCATAAGTCTCAATTTACAATTCTTTGGATATTTATAATATCAATTATTTTAATCTTTCATTGATAAAGAAATTACTCTATCATCATTGTATCATAAATAAATTTAATTATATAATGTCTAAAAATTATAATTAAAGTACCATTATGTTTGATTTTTTTAGTTTTTTAATGAATATTTATAGTCGAATTTATCTTATGTATAACCCTATATGAAGAATGGTTTAGTTATTAAACATTGAATTTAACTCTTTTACCTTTTCTTTAAATAAAAAAATAATAAATGTCCTAATCTAATCTAAGGGGACCAAAATGATCATATTTTATTCTTAAGGTTGATTTTGGTCGAAATAAACTTATCCAATAGAATTAGTACATGTTTTAGGTTTATTATAATATCATTTTTTTAATTTAATTACCCTATTTACCTTTAACCATGGTAAATAAAAGTCAAAAGTTACTATTCACCAAAAAATATTTTCATCCTATTGAACTACATTTTACTTACTAATGTCAACCGTGGTTCTTGGATTTTTAAAATTTAATTCACATAAGTGGTAAAATTACGTTATATGCAAAATTGCAAGTGCGCCTAGAAGACGGGTCAAAGAGAGTAAAAAGTTCAATAAAATTTTATATATCTTAATGTTATTAAAAATGAATCGAATGAATAAATTTTACATATATAGGTATTATGTATCTATTTTTACCCAATATAAATTTAAATAAAATAACTAATTATTTAAATAAAAATTCAGTTCTAAACAATAACACAATGTTTTTCACTATTCATCAAAAATTGAAAGCTTTCAGAAAAATACCGAAAATTCACCCTAAGCTAATTTTGAAATTCCAAATACAAAAATGAAGTCCATTTTGAAAAATAGAATTTATAAAATTTCAAAAATGGGTATTACTATTCATAATGGCTCGTTTGATTGGTCGTGGTGTGTTAAAACTCCAAGTTGCGTATAATGCAAGTTATTGCATTATTCAAAGGGAAACGTACCATAGAAGATTAGGGTGTTACATTCTCCCCTCCTTCAACTAATTTTATCCTCAAAATTTCTAGAATATTACTTCATAAAAATATTTGGGTGGTTCTCTATCATAAGTTGCTCCGGTTCCCATGTTGCCTCTTTCATATTATGATTTCTCTATAGAACTTTCACCAGACGAGTCGTCTGGTTTCTCAACACTTGTTCTATGGTATCAATAATTCTGATAGGCTCTTCTCAATAAGACACGAAAAGTTCCAGTTCTATTTCTTCCTAAGTGAGTACATGTGTTGGTTCAGGCATGTATTTTCTAAATAGTGATACGTGGATCTCATCATGACCTTTGGAGAGACTTGGTAGCATTGAAAAACGATAAGCTACAACTCCAATTCGTTCAAGAATTTTGAAAGGTCTAATGTACGTGGGACTTAATTTATCCCTTTTACCGAAAAATATAACACCCTTCCATGGAGATACCTTCAAGAAAACATGATCTCCTACTTGAAATGCCAAATCCATCCTTCGGTTATCGGTATATCTATTTTTCCTACTTTGATATGCTTTGATGTGGGTTTTTTTAACCTTCACCTTTTCCACTGTTTCCTCAACAAATTCTGGTCATACGAGTTTCCTTTCCCCAACATCATCCCAACAGGTTGGTGTGCGACATATCTTTCCATATAATGCTTAATATGGTGCCATCTAAATTTTGAATGGAAGCTATTGTATTAGGATAATTATACCAGAAGTAAATATTGATCCTGTATACCTTGAAAGTCAATTGAGTAAGATCTCAACATGTCTTCTAAGGTTTGAATAGTCTATTCTGATTATACATCAGTTTGAGGGTGGTAGGTAGTGCTCAAACGAAGTTCAGTATCCAAGGAATTCAGAAGAATTTTCTACAATCTTTATGTAAAACGGGTATCATGATCAGAAACAATCCACAAGGATACTTCATGATGTCATACAACATCATTAATATATAGTTTTTCTAGATGTATAAGTGGTAAATCATCACTTATAGCAAGAAAATGTGTCGACTTGGTAAGGCGATCAACAATGACCCATATTGCATCATTCCTTATAGAAGTATTTGGTAGTCCCATGATTAGATCCATATAAATATCATCCCATGTACACTCAGGTATGGGAAGAGGTTTCATTACTCGTCAAGGATGTTGTCTTACAGCTTTTACTTGTTGAAAAACCATACATCTTGACACATAATCAACAATATCTCAATTCATGTTGTCCCACCAAAAAGTTTCCTTCAAATATCGATACATGTTAGTGCTACCAGGGTGTATTGAGAAATTGGATCTATGAGAATCATCCAAAAATTCCCTTTTTAGATCAGGTATGTCGATAACTCAAAGTCTCTTCCCAAATTTCAAACTCCAATCTTCATATACGAAGTTAATCAATCTCTGATTGTTCACCACTTTAATTTTCTTTTGAAACTCCTCATCATCAGTCTGAGAACTTTTTATCCCTTCTAGTAAATATGGTTTAGCAACCATTTGAAAAAGTATTGATGTTTCACCATCCATGATTATTCCCATATCAATCTTTGCTAGATCAATGAATACATGATCCCTTTCAACTCTCATATTGTTCAATACTCCATGATCCTTTCTACTCAAATCATCTTCCAGCTTATTATCCTTCCCTGGGTGGTAGTGTATAGTGCAATAATAATCCTTGAGTAGTTCAAGCCATCATATTTGCCTCATGTTGAGTTTTTTCAATGAGAAAATATACTTCAAACTCTTATGATCGGTATATATCTCATATTTTCACCATAGAGATAGTGTCTCCATATATTCAAATAAAATATTACAGATGCTAACTCAAGATCATGAGTGAGATAGTTTTGTTCATGAATTTTTAGCTATCGTGATGCATATGAAATAACTCTATCATTATGCATAAGGACTCAACCAAGTCCTCTCATTGAAGCATCATTATAAATAACAAACCCATCATTCCTCAAAGGTAGAGTCAAGATAGGAGCATTGACTAATCTTATTTTCAGTTCTTCAAAACATTTTTCACACTCTTTTTTCCAAACAAGTTTAACCCCTTTACGTGTGAGCTTGGTTAATGGGTTATCCAATCGAGTAAAATTCTAGACGAAATGCTGATAATAACCTGCTAAACCAATAAAACTATGTACCTAAGTTGTACACGCTGGTGCTGGCCATTCTTTTATTTCTTTTTTATTAGAAGGATAAGCAGATATTCCATCCTTAGAGACAATATAGCCAAGAAAACAAATTTCTTGAAGACATAATTCGCACATGCTAAACATCCCATATAATTCATTTCTTATGAGGGTTTTTAGAATAGTGCGCAAGTAATTTTCATGATATTTATAGATTTTGGAGTAAAACAAGATATCATCAATAAATACCACTAAAAATTCAAAAAGATATTCCTTGAAAACTCTATTAATTAGATCCATGAAAATAGAAGGTGCAATAGTTAGTCCAAAATGCATTACTGTAAACTCATAATTCTCATACCTATTTTGAAATGCTGTTTTCAAAAGGTCTTCCTTCTTCAAACACAACTGATGGTATCTAGATCAAAGGTCAATATTTGAAAAATATTGATCTCCATGAAGTTGATCGAATAAATCATCAATGCGAGGTAGAAGATACTTGTTCTTTATTGTTATAGCATATTGTAGTCAATGCCCAACCTCATAGATCTATATTTCTTATTAACAAAAACAATAGGAGATCCCCATGGGGAAATAATAGGGCCAATAAATCCTTTATTACTTAATTCCTCTAGTTGTTTCTTTAGTTACACTAATTCCACAGTGGTAATTCTATAAGGGGTCTTTGATATTGGCCTTGAACTAGGAATTAAATCAATGGAAAAATCAATTTCTCGTTCTGAAAGATGTTCAGGTAAATCCTTTGGAAACACATCAACATATTATTTCAAAATAGGTACATCCTCTATTTGAACATTAGTTTCCTCACCCATAGTTATTTCATTATCTTGCTCTGCAATAATTGAATTTAGTTGAGCTATTGGGGGTGGATATAGATAAGAATTAGGTGGTGAAAATTCTTCTCTAAAGATAAGGTACTCCTTATCATAATAAAAAATTGGAACCTCCTTCTTCTTACAATAATTTTGCGTCATGGTTTGAAATCCAATACATACTAAAGATTATATCAAATTAAATCATGGGTATGATGATGAGATAAATAGATAAAGAAAATTTATATGCCCTAATGTCGACTGATTCACAAAATGTTGTTGCAATGATACTTTCCTTAAGAGTTTTGACAGACAACTTCCTTTTTAAATCAAATTGGAAATATCTAATTTTCATAGCAAACTAGGAAGATATGAAACAATGCGATGATCCAGAATCAAATAAAGCATTGGCTAAATTTGAGGAAACCATTAAATTACCTACCACCACATCATTTGGAGATTCAATCTTAGCAGTAGAGATTGCATAAGCATGGCCTTTCTCCCTTGGTCTTTTCTGAGGTATGTTTCCTTGGCACATAGGACATTCATTTTCATAATGCCCCATTTCTCTACAATTGTAGAATTCAACATTAATAGCCTATTTATTTTACTTATAATCCCAAGCTTGGTGGCCTTTACACCACACATATAATAGACTCTCATTCCCTTTAGGAAAGTAGCAGGGTGTTTCTTCCCACATTTACTATAGGATGGAAAATAAACTTTTACCTTCTTCCCCTTTTTCCATTTCTAGAGTGTTCATCAAATCTCTTCTTCTCTTGCTTTTCTTTAAAGTCATAAGACTTAAATAATTCCTTTTCTCTCTTGATAGAACATGATAAAATATCATAGTATGATGAGAAGGTTTGTGAGACTAATTCTTGGCAGAGAAATGGTTTTAACCCATCAAAGAATCGATCAATATTACTCCTTGGGTTATGTATATAATTTACTTCATTCATTTCTATCCTTGTAAATTTAGACTTATACTTTGAGACATTGCAATCCTAATTTTCCCTTAGACTCAGAAATTTTCTTCCCATATCCACTCGATGGTCATAAGGAAAGTATTTTTCTATGAAAATCTCTTTAAACTTCCTCCATTCCATTTTTTATACTTCTTCATATTCATTTTTGTTTTGAATTAATGTCCACCATTGATTTGCATCTCCCGTGAGGCGATAACCATCCATGAAAACTTTTTCCCTTTCGTTACCCCCAAAGCATGAAATATTTTCTCTAAGGAACTTATAAATTGCTCATATATAAAAGGATTTGTAGTCCCATTTAATGTTGGTGGTTTTTTCTTCATGAAGCAGTCTAACATTGAACCTCCACATTGTGGATCAGGGTGCTCCATACAGGTACGATTATTATTCATAACCCAAGGGAGTTGTCCTAGTATGGTGATAAGCTAATCATAACCAGTTTCATCACCAGCTCTACTATAATTATCTTGAGTAGGAGGAAAATCCATACATGGATTATGTGCATTGATACAATTTCCATTCCTTCCACTAGGTGCCATTTCTAAACAATGGCATACATTAGATTAGTTTATGAATCGCAATACATAATTCAAACGTGTAAAACCCTAAACATAAATTGAATAGTTTATGGATATAATCCATAATCATAAAAATGTTTTCTTTGAGGAGGTATACACACTTAAACCCTTTATAATGGGTTTTAAAGAAAATTTTAATTACCCTAAGCATATACCTCTGGATTGTCGTAACCAAGTGTGCAGCAAGGCCTGTTGTCATGTACCAGGATACCCAGGGTCAAGACCGAAACTCCTTGTCTGAATTTTCACTGCAAGGTATATATGTTCCAGAGCTTCCTATACCTACAAATATACAGACATGGATGTATTCCATGGAAAACTCCCAAATATATATATTACCAAAATTCAAGGAAGTTGTTCTATACTAATCCTCAAAATCTATCTTAGGGTAATGTTATCTAATCAGAGTTTTTCTAAATCTAGCTTCCAAGGTTTGTACTAAAATTCTTCTCATACCAAATGTAATGCCCTGACCCTAGTTACCTAGAGTCAGTGCATTATTACATAACATTGGCATGATACAAGGAATCATGTCTCGAAAGACCAACCAGTTTAGTAGCCTCAGAAGTACTAGATACATATATAAGTTGTATGTTACAACATGAAATAAAAACAACAACATTGTGTCTCCTTTTAAGACAATCATCTATCTTAGAATATCCATGTAGGCCAGTTATAATATACTTCTTCACATCCATGGAAAAATAAAACATAGAAAGGGGTGAGTTTCGGTGCTCAGTAAGGATAACAATATAGAAGAAACATTCATAAAAAAGAATAAACATTTAAGGAAATGTATAAGACTAAAACACAAGCATTTTAAACTTAAACATGAACATAATATGGAAAAGATAAATCAAATATTTCTATTTACTTATTCACATGGATATTCTACTAGTCTAATAATCACATGTAATATAAATAGCCAATTTTATAATGATGGAATGCATAATGCCAGACATCATAACCAAATAGTCACGACATCATGAAAAGACTACAAGTAATATTTTTTCATGGCCTTATGCCAAGACACTAGTTTGTATCATGTGACCTACTAATGCATCGATGAGATATAGTAGGCTCCACCTGTCACTTACTAAGTCCAATTCATTCCTCAAATGAAAAGGTTGAAACATAACATAAACATTCGTATTAAAACTAGCATACAAAATGTAAATACTTTAACCATAAACCCTGAATGGTATAGAATTATCACATCCATAGTCAATCATATCACAAAACCTTAAATACAATATAGAATATTGTTTCATAATAAACTAACTTCAAACAAATGTAAAATCCAACAACGGATGTTGACATAGATTAAATGAAAACTATTTGAGAGAAATATCTCTCTCTATTTTGAAATAATTTAAAAGTCCTGTAATTTTAAAATAAAACATTTATTTTAAATATATACTTATAATCTTATAAGGGAATCTTAAAATTTGTTACAATGGTAAAAAATATTTATACCGACTGTATATATTAAAAAAACATTCTTTCGTTAATTTTGTCGAAAAGGTTGTAAAGGACCTTTCTTGGAAAACAGTGAAAAGATTCCTTTATAAACATCTCATAAAAAGTCAAACACGGGTATAAATGACTTTAACCCATAGTTTAGAAATTATTAAAAATGTTTTGGATTACATTTTTAAGAAACACATATGTGGATGATAAAGAGGTCCCAGTAGATACTCACGTATAAAAAACCTCAGATAATGAAGAGATTTTAGAATTAACCCTTACCTTGTACTTTTCCTTGACCGAGGGTATGTAAAAATCTTATATAATAGTTTAATCATTTTTATTAAATTATACAGGAACCAAATACAAAAATATGATATCATATATGATCTTCTAATATTTCTTTGTTAATAATATTTCAATAGTATCATTGTTTCAAGTGTTAAATGATTCATTTTCCTTTATATGCTTGGTTACGTAAGCCATGTTTTTTATTGATAGGATGTATTTGAATAATATCCATAATTATATTAAATTTTTAAAAATTATTTTCAATCATAAAAATGAAAAATATTCTTGAATGGTTATGATGTAGAATGAATTTCATCACGTTCATGGACACGGTAATATGTACGTACACACGAGCGACAATATTATTCTATTGATAGTGAAATTGTATGTAATTGGATAGTATATAATATATAAATAATAATTAACATGGTATATTTACTATTTACATTATTTATACTTAGTATTATATGCATCCCAATAATGATGTGTTTGAGTAACAAACTACACCACGATGTGGAGACAGTAAGCTGTATGTACGCAAGTATGGTGACTTTTCATTCATAGGATGGATAAAATAATGAATATTGTTGTACCATATTTATAATAACATCAAAGTATGTATAAGGTACTAGATTGTTTATTTTTATATGGAAACAACAAAGAAAGAGGAAGTGGAAGAAGAAAATAACTTTGAATGAGGCGGTGAAACAATTACCTCTTCTTCAGGTGTTTCCTTTTGAGATGATCAAAAGGGCTACTTAGGTTGGATTTATAATCAAATTAAGGCCTCTAGGTCAAATTGAGGGTAGTTTTATGGATATTTGAGTAGGAGTTTTCCAAGCCAAATGGAATTGGAGGTGTGATTTTGAGAGAAGGGGAAGTACCCTTTTATAAGAGAGGTGAGGGTCACTTTAGGAAAAGCTTAAAAAATAGTTTTATTATACGACCATATTCAGTTTGTAATTTCTAAAAAATGATTTATTTCAAGTATAAGGTGGTGATGGGTCTAAAAACTCTCAACCAATAGGTTTTAGACAGGTTTAGCACCCCATATTAATGATATCTTTTAGATTTAGCTTTAAGTTAAATAGTTTAACTTTTACCATGTATTCTTATATTATTATAATAAATGGTTAATAAACTTACTATAAAAATCCATGAAAACATCATGTAGTTCATTATTAATATAAATAATTTTATCTAAGTCCTGTTTCTAAACTTTTTATTTTTAATAATATTATATTAATTAATAATATTATATTTGTTTTAAAAACTCATTTATGTCAATTTTGACATTATTTGGTATTTTGTTTTTTTGAAAGTCATAACAACAATATAACTTCGAAAACAATTTATTTAGTCAACAATAAAATGTCATATTAACCTAGAAAATTAGTGTAATTCATCAGAAGTCTCAATTTATATTTATTTTGATATTTATAATATCAATTAATTTAATCTTTTATTAATAAGGTAATTACTGCATAATCATTGTATCATAAATAAATATAATTATTTAACGTCTAAAAATTATATATAAAATGAAATTATGTAGGAAATACTTTTATATTTATAATGAATATTTATAGTCAAATTTATCTTATGTATAACCCTATAATAAAAATGGTTCAGTTATTAAACATTGAATTTAACACTTTTAACTACTCTTTAAATAAAATAATAATAAATTTCATAATATAATCCAAGGGGACCAAAAAGATCATATTTTATTCCTAAGGTTTATTTTGGTATAAATACACTTATCCAATAGAATTAGGACATGTGTTAGGGTAATTATAATATCATTTTTACCTTTAATAACCCTATTTACTTTTAACCGTGGTAAATAAAAGTCAAAATGTACTATTCACCATAAATTAATTTCATCTTATTAAACCAAATTTTACTTACTGATGTAATCCATTTCTCTCAAATTTTTAAAATTCAATTCACAGAAGAGGTAAAATTACATTTTATTCAAATTTGCAAATGCGCCTAGAAGGTGGGTAAAAGACGGTAAAAGTTCCATAAAAAAAAATATATATAATATTATTAAAAAATGACTCTAATGAATTACATTGTACACATATATGTATTCTGTATCTATTTTTACCAAATATAAATTTAAACAAAATAACCAATTATTTAAATAAAAAGTTGGTTTTAAACAATAACACAATGTTTTTCACTATTCATAAAAAATTGAATGTTTTTAGAAAAATACCAAAAATTCACCATAAGCTAATTTTGATATTCCAAATCAAAAAATGAAGTCCATTTTGAGAAATAAAATTTATAAAATTTCAAAAAGTGGGTATTAATATTCATAACAGCTAGTTTGATTGGTCGTGGTGTGTTAAAACTCCAAGTTGCGTACAACACAAGCTATCATATTATTCAAAGGAAAACATACTATGGACGCTTGAGGTGTTACAGCAGAGAGAAATAAGGATAACGAGAATAAGGGAACTAAGGATTTTCCCATATCTGATAACTGTGGAAAGAATCTCCCTGTGAAGTTCTTGAAAGGACTGGGTGTTTGTTATAAGTGTGGAGAAAAGGGTCATCAAGAAAAATAATTTAAAGGGAACAAAGAAAAGACTAGCATTCATTATTTCAACTATAGTTAATTGTGTAAATACATAAAGAAATGTCCTAAGAATCAAGGAAATATAGCTTAGAAGAATCAAAGGGATCAAGGTCAAGCATAAGATGTTACAATGATTGACGTGGAATAATTAATATATTTGTGTTTTTGGATTGAATAATTATGTCATTTTAGTGTTGTATCAATGATGTACTAGTTAAATGAATTATGTATATAAATAATTATTGTATTGTAGTACTATTTAATTGGGAATTTATATTTTATGGTACTAAGAAAAGTGACTCAATAGAAAGTTAAACTTTTTAGAATACATGGTAGATAGAAAGATAAACCTTAATATGGTCATGATATAGAGATAAGTGATTTGGATAAAGTAAACTGGGTATTATTGACATCCTTGAAACTAATTAATGGTTTGTTTAAAAAGTGGTTCATACCATCATTATTGGGAGTTTTAACATGATTGAATTTAAGGTTTATAACCATAACTCTATGTTCTACATAAGGAATCAGGATGAATTAATGTATTCAATATTTTTTTCTAGAAATTTTGTTTATTACCATGTTTTAAGAGAATACACGATGAAGGTATTCACATGTATATTATGTGACCCTCATAAATTTTGGACTGTGAGTTTGGACAGAAGTAATGTGGATAATTCTAAAGGTTGTAATGGATTAAGTTTGACATTGGATACTACTCTTTAAGGTTAAATAATCTCTTAATATTATTTTTGGATTGTTACAAAAAGGACAACTCAGAGGTTGGGCGACAACCCGCCACGTCCGAAAAGGCTGCGAGACATGAACCCACAACTGAAGGGCGACAAGGGTACATAACCTAACGCTAGCCTACATTATGTCTTGATTTGTATAATGTTTTAATTTAAATGGTATGATAAATTAATTATAAATTCAATTTTTTTGAAACCCTATACGACTAGGTTTAATAGAAAATTTTTGAGTTCTATAATATTTTAGAGAGAAAGATAAGTTTGTGGTTGAAATTAGTTAATGGATGAAACTCTACTTGTAATGTATTTTTCTTCTTCTTATTCTATGGAGAAATTAATTCTTAAACATTAGGTAAAGGATAAAAAAAGAAAAAATTTGTTATCCTAATACATTATGTTTTGTCGAACCGATGATATTTTAAATCAATATAGATTTATGGCTTTGAGGCCCTAAATTTTCCATTTATTTTTCACTTACTTGTGATTGATGACCTCAATCACTCTCTACAAATATTTACATTTTCCCTCCCATTATGTTTCTATAATTTCCACCAATGTTCTCCTACTAGAAACCCTAATTTGGTGGTGACGTTTTCATTTCCCTTTCCTTATTATTAAGACTAAATTTTATTAACCCTATTTCCGATCTGGGTTTTCCACAAAGGTATTATATATTTTCAACCTTTTATTTTCAAAGAAGAATTTCAAATTGTGAGGAAGAAATTTTTGGAAGGACGGTAGAATGTAACACCTCAAGATTTCATTGTACGTTATATCTTTAAAATAATTCAAAAGCTTTCGCAACACACAACACCGAGTTCAAGCACATCACAACCTATCGAAATAGCCCTTTAAAAAGAGGCTATGAATAATATTAACCACATTTTGAATTTTATATATATTCTATATAATTTTAACATTCATATTTTGTGTTAGTTATACATAATATATGGACAAATTCAATTTCTCAGATAAAAGAAATATTTTTCCAAAAAATGAAAATTTTCCGCCTTTTAATAGAAAACCCTTTTTAAATATAATATTTGAAACTTTTATATATTAAATTTAATAAAATTAAAATATTCTTTATAATAGGGACATAAAAATTTAGTTTGGATAAATTTTTTGTACTCTTCTGATAACTTTCATATTTTAATGAATAGTGAAAAATACTAAATTTTAATTGAATTTTTTTAATCAAAATAACTTAGAGTGTTAAATTATTATTTTGAGTGGTATTAAAGTATAATTAGATTATATTTTTAACACTTAATATAATTTAGGTCATTTTATGTAATTTTACATTTAAATTGGACACAAACATATGTGAATCTTTTGATTGTTTTTGCTTCTTAAAAACACGCTTTCTGGTTTGGAAAATGGGAATTAATTTTAAATGAAATAATGAAACTTCGATGTTTTTAATTTGGTAAAATAGCCATAATTTTTTTTTATTATCAAAAATATTTTTGGTGTGAATTTTTGGTATTTTTCTTAAAACATTCAATTTTTGATGAATAGAGAAAAACACTGCGTTGTAGATAAAACTGACCTTTTTATTTAAATAATTTTTTTAATTAATAATATATCTTAAAGTAAAAAGAGATACATAATACATATATTAGTCCAATTTAATTCATTGGAGTCATTTTATAATTTTATTAGAAATATAAAATGTTTTTGAACTTTTTTTAACGTCTTTTACCCACCTTCTAGGAACATTTACAAATTTGCATAAAACACAATTTTACAGCTTTTGTGAATTGAATTTAAAAAATATGACAGAAATGGTTGTCATTAGTATGTAAAATGTGATTTAATGGGACAAAAATAATTTTTGGTGAATAGCAACTTTTGATTTTTATTTACCCTGGTTAAAAGTAAATAGGGAAATTAAAGGTAAAAATGATATTATAATTCCCCCAAAACATGTTCTCATTCTATTGGATAAGTATATTTCGAAAAAAATCAACCTTAGGAGAAAAATAAGATCATTTTTTATCCACTTGGATTAGATTATTACATTTATTATATTTTATTTAACGAAGTGTTAAAAGTGTTAAATTCAAATTGTATTAACTAAACCATTTTAAATATAGAGTTTTACATAAGATAAATTCAACTATAAATATTCATTAGAAATATTAAAAAACTTTCTACGCCCTGATATTTTATTTAAAAAATTTAGACATAAAATAAATTTATTTATTTATGACACAATAATGATACATTATTTTCCTTATTAATGAAAGAATAAAATAAAAGATATTATAAATATTAAAATAAATATATCTTGAATGTTTTGATGCCATACACACATTTTATAGGTGAATATGACATATTAGGGTTGATTAAATGTATTTTTTTCAAATTTATAATGTTTTTATGGCCTTCACAAAAACCAAATAACAAATAGTGTCAAAATTTACATAAATGAGTTTTTTTTAAAAATATTATATTATTAAATGACATAATATTCCAAAAAATATAATAACTGACCAAAGGACTTAAATAATTTTATATATATCATTAATGAACCACTTGAGGTTATTTTTGGAATTTTATAGAAAGTTTATTAACCATATAGTGTAAGATCACAAGAAGACATGGTAAAAGATAACCTATATAACTAAGAGTTAAATCTAAAAGACAAGGTTAATATGGTGACCAAAACGTGTCTAAGAGATATTGGTTGAGAAGATTTCGACCCATACCCACATTATCCTCTAAATAAATCCATTTAAAGCTATTAGAAACCAAAAATTATTTTATTATAAATTAATATTTCAAGCTCTTTCTAAAGTGTCCCTCACCTCTTTTATAAATTGGTACTTTCCCTTCTCTTAAATTCACATCTCCAAAGTCATTTGGATTTTCCAAAACCTGCTCAAATCTCCTAAAAACTACCCTAAATTCATCCTATATGCCTTAATTTTATCATAAAGCCATATTAAGGAGCCATTTTTTCAAATCAAAAGGAAACACCAAAAGAAGAGGTTATTATTTACCACCTCTTTCAAAGTTCTTTTCTTCTTCCACTTCATATTTCTTTGTTATTTCCATACCAAGATAATGAATCTAGTACCTTATACATACTGTGATTTTATTGTGATATTATTATAAATATAGTACAGATATATTCATTATTATATTCATCCCATGAATGATAATGTTACCATATGTGCATACGTACTGCTTAACATATCCACGCTGTGGTGTAGTTTGTTATTCAACACTTGATTATTTGGATGTGTATAATAATGAGTATAATTGATACAAATAATAAATATAATATGTTAATGATTCTTTATATATAATATACCATCAAATTACATACGATTTCACCATCAATAAAATGATATCTTCGCTCGTGTGTACGTACGGCTTACCGTCTCCACGACGTGATGAGATTCATTTCCGCATTCACCATTCAATGATGATTATAAAAATATATATTATTAATAATTATGTAATATATGGAATAATAATTCTACTATATATATATGTATGTTTTTATGTATTTACATACATCTCTATCACTTACTTCCGTTCAATACGATATGAAAACGGAAATATCGTTTATGCGTATGTACAACCTACGGTCTCCATAAACAGTGTTTTACATTTCATATATCTATATATTATACATATTTATATTATGAATATATATGATACATAATTAATGTTTCATATTTTGGATGAAATTAAATCATGATATATGTGATATGATCAAGAATAACAAGTTAAAACATGTACGATAAAGAAAGCGATTATTACCAGAAAGGTTATTTTAACAAGGAAATTATTATTAAATGGGTAGTATAAAGTCGCAAATGAATCAAGTATGATATAGTAAATATTAATATGGTTACATTATAATTTAATAACATACTATGGTTATTATACAGAAGGTTAAACGTACCCTTTACCAAAGTAAAGTACAAGGTATGGGTTAATTTTACAATCTCTTTATTATCTGAGGTTGTTTGTACATAAGTATCTACTACGACTTCTTTATATTCCACATACGGGTTTCTTAAAAATTTATTTCAAAACATTTTTACTATTTCCTTGAATATGTTTTAAATTAATTTATACCATAGTTTTACTTTTTATAAAATGTTTTGATATAAATCTTTCCGTCATTTTCCAAACAAGGTACTTTATGAACTTTTCGACATAATTGAGGAATGAATTTTTTTTAACTTATACGGAGGGTGAAACTATTTTCCTCCATTATAGAACCTTCTAATCCACCCTTAAAATATTATAATAATATTTTCAAAATAAATGTTTTCTTGTATAATTACGTGACTTTTAAATTAATACAAAGAGATATTTCACTCAAATAGTTTTTGGATTGATTTTATCTATGTCAATATTCTTTGTTGGATTTTATTTTTGTTTGATGTTTATTTATTATGATACAATATTACATATTGTATTGATGTTTTGGTGATATGTTTGACTATGGATATGCTATTTTTACACCATTCGTGGTTTATAGTTAAACTATTGAAATTTCGTATGATATTTTTAATATTAATGTTTATATCATGTTTTAACCTTTTCATATGAGGAATGCATTGGACATAGTAAGTGATGGTTAGGGACCACTGTAGCCCTTATATGCATCGTAAGGTCTCATGAGACAAACTATTGTCTTGGCACAAGGCCTTTAAAATTTTTTATTCGTAGTCTTGGCACGAGGCCTTGACTATGAGGTCATGATGTCCGACATTATGCATTCCATAACTATGAAATTAGCAATTGATATTACATGTGATCATTAGACTAGTAGAATATACATGTGAATAATTAAATGGAATTATTTGATTTGTCTTTTCCATATTATACTGAAGTTTAAGTTTAAAAGTCTTGTGTTTTAGTCTTATACATTGCCTTAAAAATTTATTCTTATTTATGATAGTTTTCGCTATATTGTTATCCTTATTGAGAATCTGATCTCACCCCTTTCTTATGTTTTATTTTTCCCAGGATATTAAGAAGTATATTATGATCAACTTATAGAAATAGTATAAGGGATATAAGTGTGTTCAAAGGGGACACAAAGTGTTTTTTTAATTTTATCATGTAATGTAAAACTTATGTATGTATCTTGTACTTCTAAGGCTACTAAAATATTCTGTCTTTCAAGACTTGATCCCTTGTGATCATGAAAATGTTATGTAATAATGCACCCACTCTAGGTAACTAGGGTCGGGCCATTACTACCTCGGTGTAAACTTGGCATATGAACCACAATGATCTACATTCTCGTGCATGAGCCAGTAGTAGTGAAACACATCCACAACCTAGTGGTATCCAATCATCAAAAAATATTAGTTAGTATTGTAATGTCAATCCTGGTAGAAAAAATCAGGATGAACCACTTACATATAATCTAGCGTACTAGTCCCAATCCGCCCACCTTGGTACCCGGGGTTCCCTTTTTGTTCTCAATCAAGTTTCACATTCAAATATATCACCACTACCCCAACTCAATAACAATAATTTCAAGGAAACCACCATTTTAAATAAAACCATCCATTTTCAATTTTTACTCACACCAAAAACCCACATTAAAATACATTTACCATCACTCACACAATTCATAATTTTTTTTTCAAACTCAATAACACATCCAGTTTTCAACCAACCAACATCATGGGCCAAGCCCCCTTTGTAAAGCCACACATACATTGAGTCCATTTTAAATCAAAAATTTCTATCATATAATCATCATACAATTCGTACTCAAGAGTTCACACAAGGCTAACATTCTAAAATAATTCATTTTTCATTCAAATTAAATTTACAACACACTCACACCTTATATTCCTTATATAACATGACTCACACCAATAGAATAATTTAATAAATATGTTTCACAATTTACAAAAACACTTCCAACAGTTAGAATAATGATTTAGACTTGGAAAACACCAAATTATTTTAGAAAACCACCTTTTTAAACCATACATAGATCAAATTATTTTAAAAAAGGGTTCTACACCTTCTATACATTTTATCAAAAACAATCAATGCATGAAACCAAAAGAAACAAGTGCAACACATGGGGGAAAAATCCCATATTCCTTAGAAATTAATTTTTCAATACCAAATAACATTGGAACTTTTCAAAAACCAAGTTCACATCTTCTAGAAAAATCGTAAAACACTTTTCAAACAGAAAATAAATAAAATACACTCTAGAATATAACAATTCCATTTACTAAATTTAATCCCAACCACATGGGTACACTAACAATTTCAAAAACAAAATTCTCCCCACAAAATTAATTAAATAAACCATTTTCACAATTTATAAAACACCCTAAAAATCATAACAAGACTTTACATGAAAATTACACCCAATCTCATATATAGAGAAGCCAATTTGAAACCAATTTCATATCAATTTGTTTAAACTACATTCGCACTACCCGAAACAGGGCATTAAACATGATAAAATAAATTTAACAAACAAATTAAATTATCAACAAATGATATGGTATGGAATCACCTACTTATGGTGAAGAAATATCCAAGGTATGAGGAAGAAATTCAATTATGCTCCAAATGCACCACAAGAAAAATAAATTGGACACTAATATCAAGATATGGAACCAAAAGAATCAAAATGGGACCCTCAAATCAGAATCCTAGAGTTGGAGAAAAGGGAAAAAGCTCACTAAAGTGGTTTGCACCTACGAAAAAGGGAGAGGGGGTTGCTGGAGGGAAGCCACGTGCTAGGGGGTCTCTAAAAGATCTGGTCGAGAAGAGAGGGGTGACACCAAGTAGGAAAGCATGAGGGGTAGGGCGGCACAAGTATGTTGAGAGGTTACTAGAGGAATAAGGTGACAATGTGAGCGACATCAGAATGCGAGAGTGGTGGTGGTGGAACCGGAGTGGCGCCAACCCACAAGGGAGGGGGCATGCTAGACAAGGGCATGACTAGTAGAGGAGGCGTGCTGGATGTAGGTCGTATGAGGGAGGTAGGGAATCAAGGGTGGGGGGTGTTCGCCGGATGGAGACTTGCCGGCCTGGAATCAGGGTGGTGCAACTAGGGGAGGGAGGAGGGAGAGGGCGGCGTGACTAGAAAAGGTAGGAGGGAGAGGGAGGTATGCACTAAGGCTAGGGTATGGGGTGCTATGGTTTGCGGGAAAGACATGGGGAAAACCCAGCCCAAAAAAAGAAAAGAAAATTTTAAAGAAAAGAAAGAGAAAAAACATACTAATAAAAATAGTTATCTTAATAATAATAGTTATAATATTAATAATAATAATTATTATTATTATTATTATAAATTGACTATAACAAAATAAAATTAAAAGTTATAACAACAACAACAATAATAATAATAATGACATCCTTAAATAATAATATTATTATTATCTTTAAAAAATCATGTATTTTTTATCACAATTTTCTTATTATTTTTTTATTTTATCACTCTTTTAATTTTATTTCATTTTTAATAATTTATTTTATTTAATTAATTGAACATTGGCAGGTCACATGGTGGACCAGGAAAATCCATGTGGTTTCCAGATCGTGCTTCTCATGAGCATCAGATGTTATCAAGATCAAGAAAACTCATTTATCGACAAAACCACAAAATTCAACCAGAAGTCAGCCCACACCTCGACAAAATATTTCAATGTCAAATAAAGTAATAAAATAAAATTTTATCAAAGATCTATGTGTGACAATTCTCCCCAACATAGTGCTTTTCGTTCCCTAAAATCCAAAACATTTTTTGAACCCCAAACGAAAAAATGAATCCCCCTTAAGGTTTAAAGAGTATCCCTACAAAAATCAATAAAAAAGGGGAAAACACACCATGCTTAGAGAAAGTGACTTAAATTACAACCTCAATAAACCTATAAAACGACTTTCTACTAATTTTCACCCACCCAAAGATCCAGAGCACCTCAATTTGATCGATTTTGGATCAAAATTTTAATATCTACATATTCCAATCTCTCAAACTGAGACATGTCAATCACTGCAACATAAAAAACAACACAACTTGACCAAAGTAGACAAGTTGAACCAAACCATTTCTGGGAAAAAAACCAAAGTGTGGACATGGGGAGGCCCGAACTCACTCTCCACAATTAGAAACCAACCAACCCCTAATACAAGAACCAACTAACTGAAATGGGGAGGATTGAATGGGAAACCTACCATTATGGAAAAGGCCAACACAGATTTATTCTAGAGACATTTGAGCGAGACCCACTGAGGTATCAAAACTACAACTGATGAAAAACCAACATCTTCACATCCTTGGATGAGCACTAGTCAAAATTGATATGGATTTACCCAAAAATACCCAATAAATACCACTAAAAGAAATTTTATCAGGTTGGAAACAACCACCGAGACAATAAAATAATGAGGCGACCACACCTCCTCATAGACACGACAAACGTCACACACCCAAACATGTCATTCAGAATGAAACAACGATAGGAAACTATTTAAACTACATTTAACTGAAATATCGAGGAGATAAATAAGGTCGGGGTACCATACACTTCTAAGGTTCCTAACCATGTGACTGCTTCTCACTGAGGCCTATGGATGGATCTCTAATATTCGAAGCATGTCCTACCTCGCACTCAGGCATTGAAGACTCACAAATGGAGCTCTTTATTTCCTAGTGCCACAAGAAACCATACTACAACCGAGACAACACTATCAAACACAAAACACCCTGACATCCACTTACTCCCACACAGAACATTCACCTACAAAAGAGATAAAATAGTGCATGCACATCACCCCTTGTTACACTGAATGAGAACACGCCACCATAAATCATCACCAAACATAACCATTTTTGTTGAGAGAAACATCACATTGAGAGAGACATTAAACCGAGTCTTAAAAAACATGTGATTATTACAAATGAACATAGAAGCCTCATGTGACTGGGTCTGCCACAGTAGTGGCCTAACACATACCCTTTCTTAAAAGAAACCAATGAAGGATCAATGGTCATTCAGAACAACATCTTGCATTGAAAAATCTATTATGCTTCCACATTTCCCCACCTGAATCTCCTTCACCACTTCCAAATAGTATATTCAACTTAAATAGGTCAAACTTCACCATTGAATATCAAATGACTCAAGTAAAACAAACTTTCATTAAATCCCTCTCGCATCCACCCTCCCAATGCGAGAGGATCTATTCTCTTGGAAAAGGGAGAGATGTAATCAATTATAGAATTCAAGAAGATACTCCTTAAATCAATTAATTGGAGGGCTATCCAATGGTGTATTCTGCGTGGCTGCACATCGATTAGATATTAAGTCATCATGGGGGAATAAAATAGTTGAGAAGTAAGACAAAGGACGCAATCAAACTGGTCCCTTAGACAACAAACGCCACAGACTCACACCAAAAATGCAAGGGAAACCACCAAAAGTTTCCACAAAACACTTCTTAGTGAAATCACCAACCACCACTCTGAACTGACTCGTCGATGAAACACAAAACTGGAATAATTTCCAAACAAGATAGATTTTAAAGACTCAAAACACCCCAATACAAGATTTTAAACTAACTTTAGAATCATCCATGTTTTCAAAACCATAATGTTTATAAATCCACATATTTAAATCATAAAAATTAATCTCATTTCATAAAAATATTATTTCAGAAAAATAAACATTTATAGGATTTCACTCAACAATGTTCTAAAATACCATGGTCCATCACTTTAAAACCCAAGTAATTTCCACTTAAAATTCGTATTTGCATAAAATTTCAAACCAAAGTTTTCAAAATTATTTCCAAAACCCAAAGGGACTCAAGAAAAAATAAGGGGAAATTAGTGTCAACAGGTGGCTTGGACATATGGTTAGCGACTATACTCTATCACTCGATCATCATAGAAAGCATATTAGGGAAATGTCCCCGGATCCACTTGGCTTACCAGGCCCCACGAGCTTGATGAGACCATGGACCCTACTCCCTTTTCATTTCCCCAAACAAGATTAACCACATAGAGAAAAGGCTCAGAAAAACCATAAATTTCCCTAGTTACTCAAGTCCCACCATGATGTGTGCTGGCCATACAACTTATTAATAGCCATAAAATCAAGTTCCAAAAACCTTAACCTCGTTCTCCCTTAACACATCCTAAAGAAACATGACCCAAGAGAGTCATCCTCCTCTGATAAAATTTTGTCACGAACCAATCTGGGACACTATCTAACCCGGTGCCTGACCCACTCCATGAGAAGATATGAGGGGAGTTCCCAATCCCCACCGGCTGGCACAAGTGCTTGGGTATCAAATAAGACTAGAGGGAAAGATTTACCCAAAACAAAAAACATAAAATAACTAACTACTTTGATGGAAATAAACTGAATTTATACAACCAAAAAATCTAATAACACATTTCAAATTTAAAGTATTAAAACTTGAACAAAAAATCCAAAAGAAATCACAATAAAGGATGAACTAAAACTCCAACTGAAACCTCGATGCAACAAGAGAAACCACATCCCCAAGCGATCAATAGAAAATTTCAGGAGAAGACCATCAAATACCCGAACCACTATGACTAAGCATGATTCCTCAACCTAGAATACACAATGAACAAGGTCTACATACACCTAAATGTGTGTGTAGGGTGTGAGGGAAGATCCTAGTAGGATACCAACCAATAATAGGATTCCATGCCACAACATCATGAGATAATCTAATATGCTTATTAAAAAACGATACTTTTAAAATGCTTTTACGGGAAAAAATTTACAATTTTAAAGTTAAAAAACAATACTTAAAGAGAAACCAATTCAAAATCACTATTTTAATGTGGAAGAAGAAAAATTAATGAAGAAAACACAAAAAAGACAAGTGGTCCTCTGTATATCGATGGAGGGAACAAATTCATGAATAGTATATGACTATGGGGGAATCCCCTAAGGCAGCTAGCACGCGTGGGATGCTAGAGACATCATACCTCGATGTAAATGTGGAAAAGGAACCACAATGATATATGTTCTCATGCATGAGCCACTAGTCGGGAAACACATCCATAACTAAATGGTCTCCAATCATCACAAAAGTTTTTTTAGTGTTGTAACATTAATCCTTCTAGACAAAATTGGGATGAACCACTTATGTATCATCAAGTGTACTAGTATTAATCTACCCACATAGGTACCCAATGATCCCTTTTTGTGCTCAATCATGTTTCACTTTCACACATATCACCACTACCACATCTAAATACAAAGAATTTCATGGAAACCACCATTTTCCATAAAACAAACCATTTTTTAATTTTACTCACACAAAAATTGAACATTAAAAAACATTTACCATCGCTCACACAATTCATAATTTTTTACAAAATCAAGAACACATCCAGTTTTCAACCATCCAATGTCATGGGACAAGCCCCCTTTGTAAAGAAACACATACATTGAGTCCATTTTCAATCAAGACTTTCCATCATCTAAACAACTTACAATTCATACTCAAGAGAGAACACGAGGATAACATGACGGAATAAAACATTTTTCTTTAAAATTACATTTTCAACACACTCACAAATTATGTGTCTTAAAAAACATGACTCGCACCACTTTCACAATTTAATAAATATGACTCACTATTTACAAAAAACTTCAGCCACTCACAACAATGATTTAAACTTGGAAAACACCAAATTATTTTATAAAACCCCCATTTTAAACCATACTTAAATCCAATTCTATTAAAAAATGGTTCATAAACTTCTATAGATTTTATCAAACACTTTCAAGGCATGAAAAAAAGACAAAAGTTCAACACACATGGGGAAAAGCCCATGTTCCTTGAAATTAATTTTTCTATAAAAAAGAACTTGTGACCTTTTCAAAAACCCAATTCTCACCTTCTAAAAAAATAATAAAACTCTTTTCAAAAGTCAACATAACAGAATACACTCCATAATATAACCATTCCCTTTAATAAATTTTATTTCAACCACATGGGAACACTAACAATTTCAAAAATACAATTTGTACAAAAAAATTAATTAAATAAACCATTTTCACAATTTATAAAACACCCTAAAAAGAACAACAAGATTTTACAAAAACATTACACCCAAACTCATGTATAGAGAAGCCAATTCCAAACCAATTGTATATAATTTTTTTAAAAACTACATTCACACTACCCCAAACAGAGCATAGAACATGTTAAAATAATTTTCACCATCAAATTAAATTCTGAATAAATGATAAGACATGGAATCACCTACCTCAGGTGAAGAAATATCCAAGGTATGATGAGAACATTCAATTGTGTGCCAAACAGACCATAAGAAAGCTAAATTAGATCCTCATATCAAGATATGAAACCAAAAATATTAAAATGGAACCCTCGAATCGGAATCGTAGATCTGGAGAAAAGGGAATAATCTCATTGGAGTGGTTTTCACCTGTAGCAAAGAGAGAACATGCTGCTAGAGGGAAGCAGTGTTCTTGGGGGGTCGCTAAAAGATCTAGATGAGAAGAGAGGGGAAACAAAAATAAGGTATGTTCAAGGGGCAGGGTGGCATGAGTGTGTTTCAAGGTAACCAGAGGAACAAGGCACTGACGTGAGAGACATCAGAAGGCCAGGGTGCAGGTGGGGGAGCCAGAGTGGCACCGACCAGCAAGGGAGGGGGCACTCTAGACCAGGCTGTGACCAGCATCGGAGGTGTTCCAGACGCAGGTCGTACGACAGAGGCAGGGCACCAGGGGGTGGGGAGGGGTGTTTGCCAGATGGAGACCGACCGACCATGAAGTAGGGCTGCATGACCAAGGGAAGGAGGAGGGAGATTGGCACAAATAGGAGATTATTGAGGGAGAGGGTAGTGCGTGCTGAGGCTAGAGAATAGGCTGGGACGGGTTGAGGGAAAGGGAGGGGGGAGAAACCCTACCACCCAAAAAATAAGAAAATAAAATTTTAATGAAAATAAAGAGAAAAAACACACTAATAACAATAGAATTATTAATAAAAATAATGATACTATTCTTACTAATAATAATAATCTGATAGTAACCAAATAAATAAATTAATAATAATAATAATAATAATAATAATAATAATAATAAAATACTCATATAATAATAATATTATCATCATTAAAACAATTCATTAATTTTTTATCACAATTTTCTTATTTTATTTGATATTTTTTTCATAGTTTTATTTTTATTTATTTATTAATAATTCATTTTATTTAATTAATTTAACATTGGAAGGTTACACTGTGGCCTAGGAAAATCTGTGTAGTTTCCACATCAAGCTTCACCTAAGTTCCGGACACTGTAAAGCCCTGGAAACTCATTTATCATCAAAATCACACAATTGAACTGGAACTCAGCACACATATTAACAGAATATTTCAAAGTCAAATAAAGTAATAAAATACAATTATCTCGAAGCTCTAGGTGTGAAACCTATAATTGAAACAAATCCCAATTTGTATATTGATTTTTTTATGTTGATAGTATTTTAATTTTTGTAATGTTGAAATATATTAATCATGGATATATAAAAGAATAATTTTAATTTTTAATATTTAATATGTATGGATGTTGTTTATGATTTTTTTTAAATTTTACAAATAATGAATTTGATAATAATTAAGTATTTGATATATTTTAAAAAGGTAATTAACATATATTATCTTCTATTTTAATAATTTGGATTTCTCCTTATAAGCGTTTAGAACTTATCCAGATTCTTATTTTTCACATTTTAAAATTAAATTCCTTTGTGTTGAGTAACTACTCACTTGATCATGATTTAAATATATTTAATTGTGTTATATTTTTATGGAAAAAAGTATATCTTGTACTCTATAAATGAATTTCTAAGAAATTTATGAATGAAGAAGATACAATTTTTTTATTTGAGATGTAATTGTGGATGATAATTTGAAATTAATGAGTTCAATTATATTTTCTCTAATGATGGTATAAAGAATAAATTTTATATATCTTGGAAAATATAATAACTTTTTGGTTATAAAAGAAGAAATAGGACTCTATAAAAAATTTATTGAATAATGTTATATTACTATAGTTCACCATATCATTTTTTTATGATTCTTTGAATACTAGTTTCTATGTCACAAAAAATGATCTAATAATACCTATATTTCATGAAACAATTTATAATTCTATGGAATGTATAGAAATCAATGGTTGGTTAACTTATATTTTTTGAATGAACAATTTATATTCTAAATAAAAAAGATATGCATGGAAAGCATGATCCACAATCTAATGATGGAATACTCCATGGTTATTCAACTACTTATCAATATTATAAATTATATAATTAAATAATTTGTCAATGTGAAGATTCAATATTGTAATTTTTTTATTAAAACAAATAATATCTTCGAAATATTTATTATTTTTTTGGATTAGTTGAGACATGATTGATATATAATCAATAATAAAAGTTAATAATTTAGAAAAAATTATTTTAAAAAAACTCAAGAAGATTTATAACCTATTGAATATAAAATTTTACTACCTAGAAAATATAAAACCATAATTGGATATCCCATAGATTATATGATACATGGTTTAGACAAAGGTTTTAATACTAGAAGTAGTGACAGAAATTTCTATTATACCTTATACTTCATCTCTCAATTAGATCCTAAAAACATAAAAGAAAATTTTGTTGGTAATAATTGGTTTTTAACAATATTAGAATTACTAAATTTGTTTGAAGATAATAAAATATGGGAGTTAAAAGAGAGTCCCTTAAAATATATGTTATATTATAGGAATATTGTGGGTTTTTAGAAATAATAATATTGATCACGGTATGATCACTGGGTATGAGACTGGATTACAAACTAAATGTTATAGTCAATTTGAATGAATTGATTATTAATTGATCTTTATGTATCATGATTATAACCTATTTGAATTATATTCTCGTATATAACTTATATGAATTTCAAGATTTTTTCTATAAATATTGATTATATTTTATAAATTATTTTTAATAGAGGAAGTTTATATTGAACAATGAACATGTTTTTAAATATTCTCATTTATTATTCTAAAGTAAATAATTCAAAAACAATTATGGTATTAATAAACCACCTTATTCTGGGTATGAAAGAAATATTTATTTCCTCTAGAAAAATTAATTTATAATGTCGAAGAAGGACCCTGGTTTTTTTGCTACATCATTTTTAATAGATATTTTTCATCTCCAAAAACATTTTTATGATGATTTTTATGTTCAAGTAATAAAATAATATTAAATTATTTTTATTAACTCACAATCAAGTGGAATTAAATGATAATGGTTGGTGAGTAAAAAATATTTCTTTATTTTTAGATTGGTGAAATATTTTTTTGTAATATTTTTAATCAATGAAAATATACAAGGTATTTTTAAAATATATTTGAACTTTAATATAGATAATCATATGTTATTATTATGAGTTCTATTATTAAATATAATATAGGTAAATATGGAAAACCTATTTAAATAAATTTTATAGAGGAATAATTTGGAGTTTATTATATATAAATTCTAGCAGGACATATATCATGTTTTGGATGTTTTTTGATATATTTTATAAAAATACAAATTAATATCTTTTAAATTAACCCAAAAATATTTTATGTTATGTAAAAGGGAAAATGAGTAAAAATTTTATTTTCCCTACAAATTTATGCTTTTTATATGATATGAGATTTTAATACTAATTTATAGAAACTATAGAATGAAAAACAATAGAACATATGATACATGTAATTTCTGCTAAAAAAATATTTATTTTTTGGATAAAATAATATATATCATTCAATGATAATTTTAATAATTAAATCTAAGTTTATTACATCTGGAATTTATTTTTCTAAGGTGATGTGGATGAGATGTATTTAGAGATGTTTTAGTTTTAATTGTAAACATTTTTTAATATAACATGATACCACTAGTTCTATAAATAATTAGAAATAAATAATAATCCACTCTAAAATCAATTATATAAATTTCAGAAATCATTTCACACATTATCATTAAAAAAATGGTAATGTATCCCTCATGTTTATAGATAATGAATACCATTTTGTAGATATATTGAAAAATCACCCTGATTCTGATGATTTTTAATTTATTAAAACTGTTTTTTATGTGTGATTTTATGTGAATATAATCTTTTAGTGGTGTGTTTATAATTATTTTGACAAAATTTATCTCTTTTTTATTTGTTTTGATTGGTGTGATATTTTAAATTTTATTTCTGACATACATGGATAGTTAAAATCTCATTATAATATTCTGAAATGTTTAGTTTTCTCATACATAGAAGGTAAATATTATATTTTAAAAAGGAACAAATCATTGGAAAAAGGAAATTCAGTTGAATATAAAACAATGAATATGAATTTAAATTTTTTTCATAATATTAAAAATTTATTTGAATAATTTTTGTATGTTTATTTTTATTGAGTTTTTATATGTGATTTTATATATTTTAAATTTGTGTTTGTGAGATAATTATTATTATAACCTTTTTAATTTCTCTAGTTATCCCCCTTTCAAATATTCTTCTATATGTTGTGTGTAATTTCAATTTTATGAAATCCCTTGAACCAAAATTTATTCCTTCCCAATATGAATCCTATGAATTTATTATCCTTTCATCTTATGAATCTTGTGATTATTGTGGAAAGGATTATGAGATATCATTATCATTATCTTGATACTTTGTTAATGAATTATAGTAAATCCTATTTTAAAATGAACATTTTTTCAACTCAATATGTATATATTTCATGGTTACATCAAATAGATAATCTAATAAATAAAATTATAAAATTTCTAAAATGGGAGTTTATTTTTTATGTTTCAAAGAATTTTTTATGTAAAATAAATTAAATAATTATTTCATTTTGAATTACTCATGTTGGGTAATACTGAGGATCTATTTAACTTGATGATTTATATGAATCATCTCAGCATACTACTGTGGACATGATTGATTTTCAATATATTCCTTATGAATGTTAAATTACAATTAGAAAATATCTTTTCAATGATGGTGTCATGTACCGACCTATTAAATCCATCCAACTAGGCTCTGAACAAGACCATGGAAAGACTCAAAAGGCATTATTAATCCCCTCAGGCTGACGACTAGTAGTCTATAAATCATTAAATGCCTGAGTGAAATATTTTCCCAAATCCTAAATAAGATACATGGAATATATATATAATAAAGATGTATTCCAATTATAAAATAGTTCCAATGGTAGCGATACAACCAAGGGTATCGTGGTAAAACCAAAAGCACATGTCCATAAAACATCTAAAAAAGAAAACCAAGATAACTTCCAATAAACTATTATATATGATTTTTGGGAAAACAATTTCCCATATAACCACAAGATACCTGTACCTAGGTGACATATACCTCTCCATGTCACTATGGTTCCTTTATCTTTCTTGCATTAGATAAAACAATGTCTACACACACCAAGTGAGTTTGCAGTGTGTGATCTATGTGGGATTAGTAGGATCCCACCAGGGTGCTCCATATCAAGTCTTTGTAATATATTAGGTGCTTGTGGGTATAATTACAATCAAACACACCCACCCACCCACCCACCCACCCACCCACACCAAACACACAAATCCCTAAAAGGCGGTTCATATCCCTACCAAGGGATAACCCACAAAACCTTCCATTTTTTATTACATCACATATTTTTGACCCGAAGGCCTAGTGGGCATGAATCCCATTACATGGACCATAGGCCACAAAATTTGACTCAAAGACCCATTCTATGAATAGTACCCAATTTCTAGAGTACCTGCTATAGTACCACCACAACTACAGTACCCGCCAATGTAATAATGTCACCCACTGCCGCTATAGTGCGTACCAATGCTACAATGCCTGCCACTACTATAAGGACAAAGCATAATGGTTACCAAACTTGGGATAAGAAATTCCAAGTTAGCTAGGTCACTTTCACTTCAATAAAAAACAAAAAATAATGGAAACTCATGTCCTTAGAGTCTATGCATATATATATATTCAGAATAAAGTAAAATCCTTGAAACTGAACCTCCTTACAGTGTAATGATCATGTTCCTACAACCAATTTATCTATAATCTATGAATGGAATAACACCCCATAAAAAACCTTATGATATCGATGGAAAATTCCTAATACTAAACACTATAGATAAGTAAAAAAGGATACCATGTGTGACATATATCAATTAAATATTAAAAGGGATTATTAGATTTTAAAAATAATTATAAAAAAGTATTTAAATTCAAAAACATGTTATCAAAAAACAAATTGACATCCCATTTCACAATGTGTAGAAATTATGATTCATTTAAAAAAACAAGGTGATAAACCATATTATATCAAGAATCCATTTACATAGGTATTTTAAAAAATTCATTGATCATGGAAATTCAATTAGAAAAAAAATTACAATTCCAATAAGAATCATAGTTCATAGGTCATATGTTATAGAGAAAACTACTTACCTCAACCATGTGTCACAAGACAATTGTGTTGGGATCTTCATGTCAGAAGGAAAGGGAACAAAAAATAACAAATAGGCATCCCAATAAAATATTATCCTAAAATTAAATCATGTTTACAAAAGAATGAGGTTGGTGGAGAGGAAATATTATCACATACCTTAATAATCACATGAGCATCACTACAACCGTAAAGAGAACCACGACTCTGAAGGCAATTTCACAAGGGATTTAAATATATTTTTGAAGTATTATAAAATAAGGATATATTTGAGAAACAATTGGAGTTGGTTCCCTAGAAACCATATTCTTTATAATTTATGATAAACCTATATTCATTGGATGAATATTTATAAACTACTTATCACATCATGATTGTTCTTCTCTATGACATAGTATGTGATAATGTCTTAAGAATAGATGTTACACTAAAAGTTCGTAAAAGATCCCTTCTATGATGAGAACCTAGAAGTTCCATGAAACTATTATTCAATATATGTTCTATGTTTGGATGATGTTATTTGAAGGGACACAAATTATATAGGTTATTAGGGTGGAGACTCATGAAACTTTGAGGTATCGTCTCATGGAGTGAGCCCTTGGTAATATCCAGGAGGATATTATGGGAACAAGACTCTCCAGTAGGAAATCTACATTCATAAGTGTCATTTGATGTTCTTATATGATGATTTGTGTATTGGTCCTTAGACTTTAATATTATTTTTAATAGGTATTATGACTCACACACACTTAGATGTATTGAAAAAAACCATGATGACAGATGTTCATGGTGAGGTTGGATATTCTGAGTGCGTCATGAGTAATACTACATTAATGAATAATGAGAGAAAGTATTTTTCACTTCTACAAAAGTAGATATCTCAGTCCCTTTTATGGAAATGATATAACCTTACTAAATCCATGGCCATGGTGTTCTCTAAGAATGTTCAATTCCAGGTATTCAAAGAATGAGAAATTGAGCACATGGGTTGATGACACTTGCATGCAACCCACTGGATTGGAGATATCAGGACAAATGTATTATATTACATGGTAAGTGTTTGTATGAGGTGACAAGTCATTATGACATCAGCTTCTTTATCTTGGGTGCCTTGACCCGTTGCTAGATAGTAATCTTGTACATTAGGTAAGCCCGTCTAATGCCAATGGAAAGAGGCCTAGAGGGTTATAAACTAACTGTAGACAGTATCTCAGTTAAATAATTTATTTAATTAACAAATTGAATAAATATTATTCCCGATTTTAGTTTAATATTTATTCAATTATGCATGATCACATTTTATTTTGTCACTAGTTATTCAATAGAATATATTGCAGATAGAATATTTATTCATCGATGGATAATGTAGGTATATTTATCTAATAAATAAATAGTCATTATTCAAGACCCAATAACTATTTAAAAGGATTGGTCGACCAAGTTATGGGTTCGGTGATAAATAATATTAAATATTATTTGGTTAAATAATATTTAAATATAACCTGAATCATAAGCGTAAGTCATGGAAATAATAAAATTGATATTATTATTTGACATGGGGTGTCACATGAAATAATAAATTAATAATGACACTAGTTTAAATTATTTATTATTACCTAGTGAATTAAATTCCCCATTATGTTATTATTATCTACATTATACAAGGGGTCATTCGACCAGAAAACCAATCATTGTGTGCACAAAATTTGTGGAGAAAAGCTCTCAAGCCTAGAAAACTCTTCCCTCTCCAAAAAAACTCTCAATAATGAGATAGATCCTCCTCCACCGGATCACAGAGAACTCTTTGGAAGTGATTCTCAAAGAGATTGATAATAGACATCACATGTGCAATGATATTCCAAGCTAGAACATAGAGACTCCTTCATCGAGGTCCGATGATACGTGGAGCACATGTGGATCACCACTAGAGGATTCCAATCCTTGGATTCTATATCGAACTGATGCCACACCTCGAAACTATGGTCATACACATCAATGAAGAAAGAATCACCATGGAGGTCATTCTATAATTTAATTAAATTATTTTAAAAAAAATGTGTTGAACATCTTTTCCTAGATCGAGGTTCTATCCTTTAACTTTTATCTTTGATTTAATTCCATGGATACTGGCGTTCATTGTCGTATTGATCCTGGATTAATCATCTAGTATGACAATTTTCAAGGTTGGATAAATTCCCATCCCATACTTTTTCTATGCTTGAAACCTACAAGTGGTATCAGAGCGGTCATACTTTCATTAATAATTATTTAAATAATTCATTGATGATTTACTCTTTAATGATCTTATTTTTCAATTCATGTTCAATAATTCTTGTAATATAAATTTTTATATATGTTCCTCCCTTATCATTTCTCGCAGATATAACAGAAACAAATAATTTTGTGATTAAAATTAAATTAAGGATCACATCAGGAGCCGTTGACTGTTCTATATAGATAAAAGGATAATACACATTGTGTAGTCGGATGTATGTACTGAGTATTTGTATTCAATGGATCAAGAGTAATTCAGAAATTAATCAAGACATGAATATTAATGACACGTGGTGTAGTAAATTCTGACACTGTGTGTTCACCAGGATATATTGGCACATGTTCAGTTAGACTACACACCATGTGGACCAATGGAAATGACATGTAGACCCTTTCATTAAGGGTCAAGTTGTGTATACCAAACAAGGATTTCCCGGATGATGACCGTGTAACGTGGAGTCTACACAGTGTGTGGCCCACTGAACACGCCATGTACTATGATGATTTTCAAAATAGACCTCACATTCCATTCCCCCAAGCATGTACTTCAGATAGTTGGTGAGGAGGGTACAAGTCATGTAGTTGGATTTACACCCTGTGTACTAATTCCAGATTATACAGATTTAATATTTTTATTATATCATGTATACCCTTGAGATAGGTACATTCATGTGGGCATAAATATGGGTCACAATATGTGATAGGTTTTGGATGTATATATATATGTTTAATTAACATCTGTTTAATGTTCAAAGATCTGCAGATCAAGTATGAGTTGTATAACAAATATAATTCTGCGTGAGTGCTACATGTCACAAATAATAAAGTTTACACATGTATAAAAACATGATGGTTATTTTTTGACGAGTATTTATTGTATTTTCTTTGAGGTACATGTTATGTACAAGGTTACGAATTATAATCTCAAGGAAATTTAGAAAATTGATTAATATAAAAAAGATTGATTAATTAAAGTCAATGATTAATCGATTCGAGCTTAATTTGTCTTAATAAGAATGATTAAATAATTGAATTCTAGTTTTATTTAATGTATAATTCATTGTATGTATGTGGATGATTATGATCTAGACTAGAAATTTTTAAGTGATTGGTTCCCTTTTAATTTATTTATTAAATTACAATTGTTGGCATGTGTGCCTTCTCCTCATTAATATATAGGGAATGATTTACTATCAGTTCTTTTTTGGAACCCCCCCCCCCCCCCCCCCTTACCCCTCACCAGGGTGTGAGTTAAATGAATATTTAATGGATGGAGCTCCCAAGCTAACAGAGGCAGTTCAAGTTATGAGCTGAGGAAAAACCTATCCAGGGAGATACGAAGGTGGAAAATTAAAAAGCTATAAACATGAACATTAAATGGTTCAAGGTGTTTCTCTCCTAGTTCAGGGTTAGTTTATCAACTTCTTGATAAAATAACTGATAGTAAATATCAGGATCATACCATTTTTTTTCAGTTGTATGGTTATTAATTATGGATGTTTGACACGATCACATAATTAATAAACTAACAAGCATACAAGATAGAACTAAAATAGAAATGGATTATGCATAAATATTATCTATAAATGGTTAATCAATTAAGTATTTACCACATAACATTAACAATCATGTGAAAAGATAAAAATTGGCAATTTACACATAAAGGATAAAATCCTTAAATTAAATATTAAGTTGGTATAGCCTTCCATTACTTCGGTTATAATCCAAACGTAGTTCAAAGTGCTTGGCCAACCCTAGTTTGGGTGCTTTAAATTATTAGGGAATATAATTTGAAGTTTTTGGTTGACTTAACTTAGTTTACATCAAGGTTTTACTACCCTAGAAGGATATGGTGTAAATAAGAGGAAAAGGTTGAGGAAATCAATATTAAGGATTTCAAGACTGGGGAGTCCACTCAAAAAATCAAGGAGCTTTGAGTTAATGCAGTTGGTATTTGTAATGCCTAACTAAAATCATTAATGTTTCTTGACCCACACTAGTTTGGGTACTCTGGATGTAAATATGGATCATTTCCACTAGAATTTCCAAGAAACAGGATATTCCTAAGCCAATGGTGAGGGCTATTGGGTTTCGACTAAATAGTGGGAGACTAATAGATATTAATTTTTTTATTTGTCTATATTTATCAATATAAAGGTATAAAACTATTTTGATCTTAATTATTAGAAACAATAATAAAAAACATCTAATATATCATTATGATCCATACTCTAGAAGGAAGACCTTCTCACTATCACTAATTTGCAAGAGTGGAGAAGGCGCCTTCGGGTTATCCTTTGCCATGAGAGGAAACTTTATGTGTTGGAATAGACTTTACCTGTTTCTCCTAAAAATGAGGCAAGTGATGAGGAACTTTCTATGTATGAGAAACATATGAATGATTCTACGGATGTTTAGTGCCTCATGCTACCATCCATGACCAATGAGCTCTTGAAGAAAAATGTGTAAATGGATGGTTATTGAATTATGTCTCACCTTTAGGATCTCTATCAGGAGAAGGCATGATAAGAGAGGTATGGGATATCCAATGATTTGTTCACTACTAAGCTCAAAGAGCCTATGCCAGGTGGACCACAGGTAGTCATGCTTATTGTCTATATTTAGCATATGGACATCTTAGGGATTAAATTACCTGATGAGTTACATACAGATATCATACTGCCATCATTGCCTAATACCTTCTCTAGTTTTATTGGGAATTATAATATGAGTAATAATGAGAAGAGTATATTGGAGTTTATTGCCCTAATTCACCAAGTTGATAAGGATTTGGGGCATAAAAAACCCACAGTCTTTATGATGAATAGAAAGAGTAAGTACAAGGAAAAGGGGCCTAATATTTATAAACAATCAATAGCCTCCAAGAACTATCTGACCCTAAAGAAGAAGATCCAGTGGTAGGGAAAGGAAAAAGAGGTAATATGCTTTTCATGTGGCAAGTCAGGCCACTGAAAGAGGAACTTCACCCAGAGGCAAGGGGAAGCCAAAGATACATTCATTATTAAGTAAAATCTTTCCATTTATAAATATTGGGTATTAGATACATGTTGTGGGGCTCATATCTGTATTCAAATGTAGGAACCAGGTTGATTTTGAAAAATTTCCAGAGGAGAAGTGGATATGCGAGCTACCAATGGCGTGAGTTTGGCTACTCTTTCCATTGGTGACTACCACCTCACATTGTTGATATTAATGATTTTGGTTTTACATGGTCGTTATTATGTACCTAGTATAACAAAGAACATAATTTATGTATTGAGTTTAGATACAGATGGATTTATTTTCATGTTTGGAAATAAATTTTGTTACTTTTATAAGGAAAACATATGTTATGGTATGACACATTTAAATAATGGTGTGTATGTAATAAATCATGATATCTAGGTGTTGGAAATTAATAGAGAACCTAACTCACATGTCTCACACAATACCCAATTGTGGAATCACCAGCTTGATCATGTAAATGTGAAGCACCTGACAATGCTCTGTCAATATGGCTATTTATAATCTTCTAAGCTAAAACCATGTGATAGATGTCATGCTTGATTAAAAGGGAAAATGACCAGTCCACCATTTGATGGATAGGGTGAAAGGGCCACAAAGCTTCTAGGATTGGTACACAGTTATATGTGTGGACCATTTTTAGTAGAAGCTAGAGGTGGATATTCTTACATCACTACTTTTACTCATGACTTGAGAATATATGGCTATATTTAAATAATGAGGTATAAGTTTGAGTCCTTTGAGAAACTCAATGATTTCAAGAATGAAGTACATAATCATCTTGTTAAGAAGAAAAAGAAGCTTTGATCTGATAGAGGTGGAGAATATCAAATCCTGAGTTCATTGTCCTTTTATTAGTGTATGAGATTCTATCTCAACTCACTTCACGTTATACACCATAGTGGAATGGTGTTAGTGAAAGGAGGAACCATACCTTGTTGGACATGGTAAGTTTAATGATGAGTCTTGAAGATCTTCCATTATCCTTTTAGGGATATACATTTCAAATTCCGACATACACATTAATCCAAGTACCAACTAAGGTGGAAAATGGGATTCTTTATGATTTATTGAGTGAAAAGAAACTCACTTTGTCATATACAAATGTATGGGGATGCGATGTGTTTGTTAAGGAATTATCAGGAGAAAAAATAGCACATAGGGGCACCAAGTTAATCTTTAAAGGGTATCCTGAGGAAACAAAGGGATAATACCTATATAACCACACATACAAGAAAGTGACTGCTACCAGATAGGTTGTCTTTCTTAAGAGGGAGTACATCCTCAAAAAATATTTTGGGAGAAAGTTTGACATCGATGAAGTTGTTGCTCAAGATACATAGAAGTTGGTACAAGAACAGGTTCCGTAAGTCCCCAAGGAAAAGGTTTTTCCTGAAACACAAGTAATGTGTAGGATCATAAGAGAGGTAAGGGAACTAGAGAGATATGGTTTCATTATAACCGAGGAAGGTGAATCATTATTGTTGTAAAATGATGAACCTCTCTCCTACAAGGAATAAGGATAGTGATCTGAAGCAGCAAGACGGCTAGAAGCTATGAATTCTGAGATGTATTCCATGTATCAAAACCAAGTCTAGGTTCTAATCGATGCACTAGTTGATGTAAATCCTATTACGTGTAAATGGGTATTCAAAATGAAACAAGACATGAAATTTCATGTTAGTACCTATAAATCAAGGCTAGTGGCTAATGGTTTTAAACAACTTTAAGGAATTAACTATGATGAATCCTTTTCACCAATTTACATGTTTAAATCAATAAGAATCATACTTTCCATAGTAGCTTTCTATGACTATGATATTAGGAAGATGGATGTAAAAATTGAACTCCTTAATGGGAACCTCTAAGAAGATGTATGTATGACACAACCAAAAGGGTTTGCGACACCAGGTGATGCTAAAAGGGTATAAAAGTTTCATAGATCCATTTATGGATTAAAAAATGCATCCAGATCATAGAACATTAGATTCAATGAAGCCATAAGAGAATTTTGTTTCATTATGAATGAATGTGATCCATGTGTTTACAAGTGGTTTAATGGGAATGCGATCATTATCCCAGTAGTGTATGATGATGACATATTTCTTATTGGAAATGACATACTAGTCTTGTAGTCAGTCAAGGAATGGTTGAACAAGTTCTTCTCCATGAAGGAATTAGGTGTATATGCCTACATTTTAGGAACCAAGATCATTCGTGATTGATCCAAGAGGCTTCTTAGACTAAGTCAAAGTACATACATTGACCAGATACTAGAAATATTTAGTATAGAAATATCCAAGAGGGGAATGGTTCTAGTGTCCGATGGTATATATCTTTCCAAGAAAATGCATCCCCAGACACAACATGAGAATGATAGGATGAGTATTATTCCATACCATTCAGTGATATGATCTATAATCTATTCCAGGTTATATACTAGACATGATGTTGCCAATGTATTGAGCATGGTAGGTAGATATCAAGAAGATCCATGAGAATAACATTATACTATAATCAAGAATATCATTATGTATCTAAGAAGAAATAAGGATTTGTTCTGGTGTATGGAGGAAAAAAAGATATTATAATCATAGGGTACACTTATATAGGGTTTCAGACATATTAGAATGAACTGAAGTTATAATCAGGATATGTTTTTTGTCCCAACGGAGGAGCTGTGTGCTGGAAGAGTTCAAAGAATCCAGTTGTCATTGATTCAACAATGGAGTCTAAATATATAGCATCTTCTGACATAGCCATGGAAGCCATATGGATTTGGAATATTTTCTAGGAGATTGATGTGGTACCTAATAGTAAGGATCTTGATACGTTGTATTGTGATAATACTACAATAGTGGCTCTTGAAAATGAGCCAATGTCACATCAACAAAAAAGAACATACTCTAAAATTATCACTTCTTGAGGTATTTCTATCAAAAGGGTGAACTTTCAGTGAGCAGTGTTTCCACAGAAGAGAATGTGGCAGACCCCTTGACTAAATTCCTATCTCAGCAAAAGCATGAATATCATGTGAGAGATAGTAGACAGATGTTTCATAGAGGTTGGATCTAGTGCAAGTGGGAGTATATTTATGTTGTTTCCCTAGAAAAAAAACATATTTATACTTTATGATAAACCTTTATTGACTGGATGAATATTTATAAACTTATTATCTCATCATGATTTTTCTTATGAATGACATAGTATGTGATAATGTCCTAACAATAAATGTCGCACAAAAAGGACATAGGGGATCCGTGCTATGATGAGAACCCAGAAGAGCCATGACACTATTCTTGAATATATTTTATATGGATGGATGATATAATTTTAAGGGACACAAATGATATAGACTATCTGGTGTGGGGACTCATAAAACATTGAGGCACATTCTCATGGTGTCCTCCCTTGGTAATATCCAAGAGGATATTATGAGAACAAGACCCACCAGTAGGATATACACATTCATTAGTTTCATTGGATGATCTCATATATATATGTGTGTATTGTTACTTAGACTTTAATATTATTATTAATGGGTATTATGACTCATGTACCTAGATGTATTGATGAAAACCGTAATGAAAAATGTTTGAGGTGAGGTAGGATATGTTGGGTGCATCAAGAGTAATGCTGCATTAATGAATAATAAAAGAAAATATTTTTCACTTCTATGGAAGTAGATATATCGGTACCTTTTATGGAAAGGATATAGACTAAATAAATACATGGCCATGGCGTTATTTAAGCAAGTTTAATTATAAGAAGTCAAAGAATGAGAAATTGAACACATTAGTTGATGGTAGTTGGATGCAACCTACCTGATTGGAGATAAGTGGACACAGGGATTATATTACACAGTAAGCATTCATATTAGGTGACATGTTGTTGCAAAATCAACTTCTTTCTATTGGGTACCTTGACCCATTGCTAGATAGTAATACTGGACTTTAGGCATGCCCGCCTAATTCAAAAGTGAAAGAGGCCTAAAGGGTCACACACTAAGTGTAGCTAGTATATCAGTTAAATAATTTATTTATTTAACAAATTTAAAAAATATTATTCCTGGTTGTGGTTTAATAATTATTAATGTATTCCCGATCTCATTTAATTTTGTCTCTAGTTATTCAAGAGAATTTATTGCAGATTGAATATTTATATATCACCCGATAATGTAGTTATATTTATCCAACAAATAAATAGTCATTATTCATGGCCTGATAAACATTAATAAGGATTGGAGGACCAAGATATGGGTATGGTGAGACATGATATTTAATATAATTTGGTTAAATAATATTTAAATATAACGTTCAAGTAAAGCACATGTCTTGAAAATAATAGAATTTTTATTGTTATTTGAAATGAGGTTTCACATGGAATTATTAATTATGTAAAGGTACTTATGCTAATTATTTATTATTACCCAGTGAATTAAATTCCCCGTTATGTTATTATTCTCTATACTATCCAAGGGGTCATTTTTCTAGCAAACCAATCATTGTGTGCACAACATCCTTGGAGAAAAGATATTGATCCTATAGAACTCTTCCCTCTCCAAGAACACTATCAAGAAAGAGAGAAATCCTCCTCCATGGAATCTTGGAGAACACTTTGGAAGTAATTATAACGATGATCGAAGGCGGACATTGTAAGCACAAGGATCTTCTGCGCTAGCACCCAGAGACTCCTTCTGTGACATCCAGAGATACGTGGAACACATGTGGATCATCGTTATAAGATTCCTATATTAGGATTCTATATCGCAATGATTCCGTACCTCATAGCCGTGGTTGGATGCATCAATAAAGCAAGAATCACCTAGAGGCAATTCTATAATTTAATTAAATTAATTATAAAAAAATATGTCAATCCTCTCTTCTTGGTTTGGGTTCTCTCCTTTGTATTTTATTTTTAATTAAATTTCATGAATACTAGCGTTAATCATCATATTGATCCCAAATTAATAATCTATTATTACAATTTTCAATGTTGGGTACACACCCATGCTTTGCTTCCGTTGCACCCCTAACCTACTGAAACATTGGCTTATACTACTGCCAAAACAAATAGAAAATTAAGAAACTAGAAGAGAATGATCTAACATACCAACTAAGGAGAAACCAACCAACTAGAGATTAAAATTCCATGTAAGGATGATGTGGAAAACAATTTCTAACACTACATATCCCATGGAAATATACACATCAAATTAGGGTTAAAGAGAATGATTAAATAGGTTAGAAATGGGTTTTGTGGAGTTAAAAGACCATGATGTCCCTCAGTAGTCCATCCTAGCCTGAGGCCACTAGATACTTGGTGGCTACCACCGGCTAGTCCATCCCCATAGAATTGGCTTCAAACTCAACACAGATGAGCCCTTCAGTATGAGTGTTATGTGGGGAGGGGGTATCCTACAGAATTCAAATTGATCAGTCATTTTTTTCCTTCAATGTGTACTTTGGAAATGGTGATTCCCTTTAGGATGGAGCACATACAATGTATAAAGGGATACATATTTTCAATCAAAGAATAATTAGGTTATCAACTATTGAGACTGACTCCACAATGGTTCACAATTCACTACTAGGATGGGGAACCATCCCGTTGTCTATTATATATTGAATGTGTAGACATAAGTCTCTCATTTCCAGGAGAATAGAGGTCCTACATTTGTGGTGTAATGAGAATAGAGTTTCTGATTTCCTCACCTCTTTTGCCTCTTATTCTACTCATGGTGGCATGATTAATTTTTCTAATATGGGATCTTTTCCTCCCGAAGGAATGAGTTTAGTTGGATGGGATACCCTTGAGCTCCAGTACTTTCATCCCCCATAACCCTATTACTTGTTTTGATGATCTTACCTTTGGAACAACATGTTTATCCTTTTGTATTATCAATAAAATCATAAAGGATTCCCCCCACAAAATTTTCACATTATCACCAGAAGAGGTTGGGGTATTCCATAAGCCTTTAAGCAAACATCCTTTATATATTAATAGGTGTAACAATAGGATACATAATAAGTGATGTCACACTTTATACCCAACCACCAAAATTCCATCTCTTCCAATAATAAATCTTCATCATTTTTGTATGAACAATCCATGAAGAACTAAAAAATTAATCTAATACTAAATTCATGATTGATAATGGGATTAAAAAACTATTCATGAGGAAACTAATTCCTTTATAAGGAAATTTCCATCTAGAAATAGTATCCCCATCATATAAGGATTCCTAGATTTCACTAAAATAATCATCCTAGAATTGGTCTTGTAGAATATACTCATGGAGAGATGATGATAACTAAAAACTACTAAGAACTATAAATGAACCATCCTCATGAGTTTCCAGATAGAACTGAGTAAAAATACCTCTAATTTTGCACTCATCTTTTGATTCAATGTCATCCTAGGATATGTAATTCCTATTTAGATCATCCACGATGACAATATACTTCCTTGAGGTGTAGGTGATGTTAATAAAAAATGGTTCGTGGTATTACACCCATTATCTTTGCCTGGGGATTATATCCTTCTAATAAGAGATGTATATAGCATCCCGCCATTTTATAACATAAACTTTCATTACATTACACACAACTGAGGATCTTTAAGGTTTAGTGTCTTGGAAACCAGGAACATAATACATGAAAACAACATAAAGCATTCTTCTTAAACACTTGCAAGGAGTCTCCTTAAGTTCATTCTAGGTTCATTACTGCATCTCATAACCTGGGGACATACATCAAAAGAAAGGGTGAGCAGAAGGCCCAGTAAGGGAAACAAGAGGAAAATTTTACATGTGAACTTGAGATACTTCAATAAGGACATGAAAAGAACTTTAAGGCATGAGAAAGAAATCATGAGGCATTTCATAATAAAAATAACATTTTTAATAACTTGAAGATGTGGCTACATCATTTAACATAGACAATCATGAACATATCACCAAGGTCCATCCCCAAGGTGTCATTTGAAAATTACCAAGGTTATTCACCAAGGTATCGTGAAAATTGTAATCTCTAGTGGTTACATCATTACCCAATGCATTGGAGCGCTATAAGGGCGCACCCTTAAATTTGCCTTTATTATCATGTGAGCCACATATATCATCATCAAACATTTCATAAATAACCCACATAGCATAAAATAAATGGGTTTCATTTCATAATCATAACGTTTTAAAAACTGCTTTAAAGACATGATCTTTACGTCACTTTAAACCCACGGAAAGGGAAAGCGGGTCTCATGTATGTAAATACCAGAATTTAAAATAGAACATTTTGATATATATGTGAATACCTTTGTAGAAATAAGAGCTTTGAGTATTCACTTTATAACATAAAATAATTTTTGAGAAAAGAGAGAGGCATTTTGAGGGGGAAAATTCTGCAGCATAACGGCTAAGTTTCGGGGTTTTAGAAAACATTGAAATGAGAGGGGACATGGGTCACCCTTTCATAAATGATCCATAAAACAGTAGGGTGAAAGAATAAGAAGGACATATGGACATGGTAATGAAATTTTAGGGACATACCATTTGAAATGAAAAACATGGAAGGAAAAAAAAATTAGATTTCTCTTATGAAAATTCGGCAGCCTTACGGCGTCACTTAACTTCAAAAGAAAATGATTTGACAAGATCAAATAGGGTCCCTCATCATATGATCATAAGAGATCAGTATGATAGATATAGAGATAATTCCCCAACATAACAAAAAGGAACTTGAAAGAATTGACATGAAAGTAGAACTTCAAAACGAGAAGGGTGAAGAACTACTTAAAAATTCGGCAGCCTAACGGCGCCACTTAAAACTTCAAAATACTGAATTGAAGCGATCAAATGGGGTCTCTCATCATATGATCATAAAAGATCAGTATGATAAATCTAGAGATCATACCCCAACATAAAAAAAAGAACATGAAATACTTTACATGAAAATAGATCTTGAAAAATGAGAAGGGAGAAAGAATCTGTTACAAAAAATTCGGCAGCCTAACGGCGCCACTTAAAACTTCATAAAACGAAATAATGAGAGTAAGAGGGGATCTCTCATTATATTAACATGAAAAGGGCAGTAAGAGGAGTATAAAATAACATCCTCCAACATAAGAACATGGAGCATAAAATGAATGACATAAAAGAGATTACTTGAAATGAAGGAGAGAGGTCGGATCCCTTACCTTAAAACGTGACTCTTGAAACTCAAAGGATTGGACCTTGACGGCTTGGGGGCACCTTGGGAGGACTCCTTGGAAGGTAAGAAGACAAGAACTTCGTTGGGGGAGAGTTGGGAGTGAAAACTAAGGGAGGAAAGGGTGGGTATTTATAGGGAAAGTGAGGGGACAAAGCATTAATGGCCAAGGGACACCTCACTAGTGGTTTTGGCAAAACCATGGGTTGCCCATGGTATTTTCCCATGGTATTGGCCACTTGGGACACCTCACACCTTATCTTACTATTCATAATTCGACCATATTGAATATATACTTAATACATCATTAAATGATGTCATTAAACACCCGTAACTTAAAAACTATACTTTCACTATTCACCGAAAATTCAACTTTCTCAGAATAATCCCAAAATTTCACCTTAACCAAATATCAATGCTCTGATTTCAAAAATGAAATCCATTTTATAAAAATAATTTTCTAAATATTTTTAATTTAATTTTTAAATAAAAACACTATTCATCGAAAATTCATTTTTTCAGAAAAAACCCCAAAAATTACCATAACATAATATCGATGCTCTGAGTTCAAAAATAAAGTCATTTTTATAAAAATAATTTTCTAATTATTTTTAATTAAATTTTTAATTAAAAAAACACTATTCACCCGAAAAAACTAATACTTGAATAATAATTAATGAAACCGTTATTTAACTATTTTATTGAATCACATTACTTAATCAAGGTGCCTAGATTATTTTAAAACTTTCTTTAAGTGAGATTACTAATCCATTTGGTCATATTACTAATCCTAATCATAAAATCACTATTCATAATTTACTATTCATCAAAAATCAAGTTGATCTTATTAGACTCTAAATTTCGTACTGAACATAATTGTAGAAGACCATTTTTTGAAAATAATTACACATTTTTAATTATTTAAGGTTTACACAACCATTTTTAAAATATCCTTTTTCTAAAATTCATCAAAAATATGCATACAATATTTATCCGGTCATTTGAAAATTCATAAACATCATCATAAGAAGAAATCCAAATTTTTATTTAAAAAAAAGATTACACAAGGCAATTACGGTCTCGTTACATAACCCCTTATAATACCAGCATAGGACCTAAGAGTAAGGTGTGCTAGGGTGATAGAATTTTGGGGCGGCTCAGTCAACATTGCCCGAGTAGTAATTTCTATCAGTTTGAACTTCTCGCGAAGGCGATTCCGTTCTAGCTTCACATGATGAAGTTCGGCTTGGATTTGGTCCAGAGCAAAGCCCAATGGTGCTACCTACTTCCCAATCTCTGTTAGATGGGCCTCGATCGGACCAAGGCTACTAGGTGAGGCCATCAAATCTTCTTTCTATAATAATTAACCAAGATTACTTAAATTTAGAGACAATAATCAAAACATTTTGTTCACGGTGGTCATATTGACCGATGGTCATATAACACTCAAAAACTAATGGTCTCATTTTATTCATAATCATGTTTATCAAATAAAACATTTTTTTTAGTATAAAAAATAACACATGAAATTAGGAAACAAGATTTATTCAAAATTTCAGGTCGTTACAATCTTCCCCCCTTAAGAAATTGCGTCCTCGCAATTTTTTTAAATTGGGTTTTGAAATTTCATTGAAAGTCCCACATCGGAAAAAGAGTCACTAACACCATTACTTTAAAAGAAAGAAAGGAAGTACAAAGGCCACCCGAGTTAACCCACACTCGGGTTCCATGTAGGAAAACATGGACATGGAGGAAAAAAACAAAGGGTCAGTTCTGAGAGAGAGTGATAGAGAACATGATTAGGAGAAAGTTAACCATGAGAAAATCCCAAACTTATGATGTGTGTAAACTGTCTTTGATTACCTAGTAGGAAACGTAAACCAACAACATTTTTGTTTTACGTTTCTTTTCATAATTTTGAGGATTTCATTTACTACATAGAACAGAAACATAAGAAAATATACCTACCTTCAAGTAGAGTTTCATCCTTTAACAAGTCCCTACCAACACTAATCTTTTCTCCAAATGATGAGAATTCAAAAACACTTGGTCTCATAAAAGCACAAGAATCATCTTTTATAGAATCACATAATCTACAAAAGATTAACTATCTATTTCTTCTATCTTTAAACATTATCCCAAGAACAGAAAGGTTAAGGTAAAACAACTCTTCAAAAAGAAAGGATCCCATAGGAATAGAACCTACTTTTAAATCTTCAAAGTTCCATGGTACTACCCAACGTTCATCATAGACCACTCCATAAATAACGGTCCTTAAAATTCCTCAAAATAAACCAAACTAAGATTGAAACCCAAATACAAGAAGGATTTGATAACATAGTCTTACAAAACAACTTCATTGTTCATCTCCAGACAACATCAACCACTCCTAACATCTTATAACAAAAGTAGCTAACCTAAACATATTTTACCCAAGATAGGTTAATCATTCCCAAAAGTAACCTAAATTACTATAATTCCACCTTAAATTCATCAATTCTTCAAAATATAAGTCAACCTTACTCCTCAATGAAAATACTATAGTAATCTATTTACCTCGATCATATAGGGTCCCCAAAATAGTGAACGCCTTCCAAAATAATAATCATCTTTTAATCCCCTAATCATCTCTGACATATTAATATGGAAATTGTCGCATTTCCTATCACATTGGTTGTTGGGACACGTTATTCCATTTCCCACCATTTACTAAGAAGATAAAGTATAATTAGAGGCTTAAATACTTAACCAATAATCATGAAAAGGAACTTAAAGCATATAAGGATAACTTGTAGAAGAAAAGTATACCCTAACTTGTGATCCCCTAGGTTCCCATCTAGGTTATCCATGATCATATATTCTTATGTGAATCTTTATTTTATTTTATCTTTGTTCCTTTAATAATGGTTCATACCAAGCTTATGAATTTACCAAAGCATATCCCCCGGGAGTGTCGTAACCAAGAGTGCAGCAAGGCCCGTTTTCGTGTACCAGTTCCCGTTCGAGTCTAGCTCAAAGAGGTGTTTTCGGGTTTTACCCCTATGTACATCTGTGCCAGAGCCACCTCTACCTGCTCGTATCCAGACAGGGATGTATTTGCTTGGAAACCCCTTACTCAATACTCACCAAAATACCAGGAAGATTTCCTATATTAAACTTTTCTATAGGGTTCCTCCTAGAGTTTTCATATCCTAATTTCCACAAATAACTAAACCATCCTTTGATACCAACTATAGCATCCCGCCATTTTATAACATAAACTTTCATTACATTACACACAACTGAGGATCTTTAAGGTTTAGTGTCTTGGAAACCAGGAACATAATACATGAAAACAACATAAAGCATTCTTCTTAAACACTTGAAAGGCGTCTCCTTAAGTTCATTCTAGGTTCATTACCGCATCTCATAACCTGGGGACATACATCAAAAGAAAGGGTGAGCAGAAGGCCCAGTAAGGGAAATAAGAGGAACATTTTACATGTGAACTTGAGATACTTCAATAAGGACATGAAAAGAACTTTAAGGCATGAGAAAAAAATCATGAGGCATTTCATAATAAAAATAACATTTTTCATAACTTGAAGATGTGGCTACATCATTTAACATAGACAATCATGAACATATCACCAAGGTCCATCCCCAAGGTGTCATTTGAAAATTACCAAGGTTATTCACCAAGGTATCGTGAAAATTGTAATCTCTAGTGGTTACATCATTACCCAATGCATTGGAGCGCTATCAGGGCGCACCCTTAAATTTGCCTTTATTATCATGTGATCCACATATATCATCATCAAACATTTCATAAATAACCCACATAGCATAAAATAAATGGGTTTCATTTCATAATCATAACGTTTTAAAAACTGCTTTAAAGACATGATCTTTACGTCACTTTAAACACACAGAAAGGGAAAGCGGGTCTCATGTATGTAAATACCAGAATTTAAAATGGAACATTTTGATATATATGTGAATACCCTTGTAGAAATAAGATCTTTGAGTATTCACTTTATAACATAAAATAATTTTTGAGAAAAGAGAGAGGCATTTTGAGGGGGAAAATTCTGCAGCATAACGGCTAAGTTTCGGGGTTTTAGAAAACATTGAAATGAGAGGGGACATGGGTCACCCTTTCATAAATGATCCATAAAACAGTAGGGTGAAAGAATAAGAAGGACATATGGACATGGTAATGAAATTTTAGGGACATACCATTTGAAATGAAAAACATGGAAGGAAAAAAAATATTAGATTTCTCTTATGAAAATTCGGCAGCCTTACGACGTCACTTAACTTCAAAAGAAAATGATTTGACAAGATCAAATAGGGTCCCTCATCATATGATAATAAGAGATAAGTATGATAGATATAGAGATAATTCCCCAACATAACAAAAAGGAACTTGAAAGAATTGACATGAAAGTAGAACTTCAAAACGAGAAGGGTGAAGAACTACTTAAAAATTCGGCAGCCTAACGACGCCACTTAAAACTTCAAAATACTGAATTGAAGCGATCAAATGGGGTCTCTCATCATATGATAATAAAAGATCAGTATGATAAATTTAGATATCATACCCCAACATAAAAAAAGAACATGAAATACTTTACAGGAAAATAGATCTTGAAAAATGAGAAGGGAGAAAGAATCTGTTACAAAAAATTCGGCAGCCTAACGGCGCCACTTAAAACTTCATAAAACGAAATAATGAGAGTAAGAGGGGATCTCTCATTATATTAACATGAAAAGGGCAGTAAGAGGAGTATAAAATAACATCCTCCAACATAAGAACATGGAGCATAAAATGAATGACATAAAAGAGATTACTTGAAATGAAAGAGAGAGGTCGGATCCCTTACCTTAAAACGTGACTCTTGAAACTCAAAGGATTGGACCTTGAGGGCTTGGGGGCACCTTGGGAGGACTCCTTGGAAGGTAAGAAGACCAGAACTTCGTTGGGGGAGTGTTGGGAGTGAAAACTAAGGGAGGAAAGGGTGGGTATTTATAGGGAAAGTGAGGGGACAAAGCATTAATGGCCAAGGGACACCTCACTAGTGGTTTTGGCAAAACCATGGGCTTGCCCATGGTATTTGCCCATGGTATTGGCCACTTGGGACACCTCACACCTTATCTTACTATTCATAATTCGACCATATTGAATATATACTTAATACATCATTAAATGATGTCATTAAACACCCGTAACTTAAAAACTATACTTTCACTATTCACCGAAAATTCAACTTTCTCAGAATAATCCCAAAATTTCACCTTAACCAAATATCAATGCTCTGATTTCAAAAATGAAATCCATGTTATAAAAATAATTTTCTAAATATTTTTAATTTAATTTTTAAATAAAAACACTATTCATCGAAAATTCATTTTTTCAGAAAAAACCCCAAAAATTACCATAACATAATATCGATGCTCTGAGTTCAAAAATAAAGTCATTTTTATAAAAATAATTTTCTAATTATTTTTAATTAAATTTTTAATTAAAAAAACACTATTCACCCGAAAAAACTAATACTTGAATAATAATTAATGAAACCGTTATTTAACTATTTTATTGAATCACATTACTTAATCAAGGTGCCTAGATTATTTTAAAACTTTCTTTAAGTGAGATTACTAATCCATTTGGTCATATTACTAATCCTAATCATAAAATCACTATTCATAATTTACTATTCATCAAAAATCAAGTTGATCTTATTAGACTCTAAATTTCGTACTGAACATAATTGTAGAAGACCATTTTTTGAAAATAATTACACATTTTTAATTATTTAAGGTTTACACAACCATTTTTAAAATATCCTTTTTCTAAAATTCATCAAAAATATGCATACAATATTTATCCGGTCATTTAAAAATTCATAAACATCATCATAAGAAGAAATCCAAATTTTTATTTAAAAAAAATATTACACAAGGCAATTACGGTCTCGTTACATAACCCCTTATAATACCAGCATAGGACCTAAGAGTAAGGTGTGCTAGGGTGATAGAATTTTGGGGCGGCTCAGTCAACATTGCCCGAGTAGTAATTTCTATCAGTTTGAACTTCTCGCGAAGGCGATTCCGTTCTAGCTTCACATGATGAAGTTCGGCTTGGATTTGGTCCAGAGCAAAGCCCAATGGTGCTACCTCCTTCCCAATCTCTGTTAGATGGGCTTCGATCGGCCCAAGGCTACTAGGTGAGGCCATCAAATCTTCTTTCTATAATAATTAACCAAGATTACTTAAATTTAGAGACAATAATCAAAACATTTTGTTCACAGTGGTCATATTGACCGATGGTCATATAACACTCAAAAACTAATGGTCTCATTTTATTCATAATCATGTTTATCAAATAAAACATTTTTTTTAGTATAAAAAATAACACATGAAATTAGGAAACAAGATTTATTCAAAATTTCGGGTCGTTACAATGTATAACACCATACTATCATCATTTAATACTATAATAATATCCCTAAATGGATAGTATCCACAACACTTAAGTACATTCGTAATATATGTGAGCTCTAAATCATGAGTGCGGTAATTATTCTATTATTCCTAAAGCTATCAGGAACCATTCACCACAACATGGTCATATTGTATAAGAACACAACCTTGACTAACACTAGAAGCATCAAAATATAACACATATTCTTTACCACATTTCATAAGTATCAAGATAGAATCTAATGTCATAATATTTTTCATTTTATTAAAATAAGTCTAACATTTAGTATCCCAACTGAAATTAACCCCTTATTGTGAAGGGTCAAAGGTGCTTATAGAATTGAAAAATCCTTTATGAACTACCAATAATACCCTGATGAACCTATGAGTCTTCATTTCTTAATTATGTTCCATGGTTCTTACTATAAAAATACAACATACACCTTTTCATGATTGATTGAGAGACAATGTTTCAAAATCACACACCCCATGAAATTATCCTCTTTGACCTAAATATTTAATTTCTATTTTTTCCATAATGGTGATAACTACTTACAATTTCTATAAATATACTTATATAGTGCATGTTTCTAATGATGTTTTCATGAATAGACCAAGATAACATCCAAATGTACCTTGAAATGTGTTGAGATAATGATGCAGTATATGGGTCATCAAAGATATAAACACTAAAAGTATCATTAGTTAGAAAAAATGCATTATAATATACTAATAATGGATATAGATGATCTTAGATTTTGTCTTTAGAATATTAGACTCATGAACCAATGGATGATGATACCCTAACTGAAGATCATTTTTTGTAAACAATTTCCCACCATTTGACTAATAAAATAAGTAATTGACTTAGGGTGAGAAGTAATTATCCTTTGATATTACCAAATTATTCTTCTAGTAGTCTATGAAGATAGGAAAAGAACCATAATACTTATTGGGAAAGATCACAGGGGCCTCCCATAGTGAATCACTTGGATGAATAAATTTCTCATCAAGATTATTGTAAAATTAAATCATGAACTCTTTCAACTTAGTAGGTTTTATACAATAAGAGGATATAAATATTAGACAAGTACCCATCACCAGATTGATCATGAACTAAAACCACCTATTTGGGGGGAAATTAGAGAATTAATCTAGGAAAACCTCAAGATAATCTTGAAAAACTAAGGAAATATCAATAAAATAGGAAACTTTTTTAGGATCAATAGTAGTGGTAGATAATATACTCTTCTGTTATGGGAGAGAATGTCCTATATGACTAGACCATATATTCCACTTCCCTAGAAAACTTGAGATCTCCCATATACAGTAATGAAAATGACACACTGATGATAAAAATCAATCTAAAGCCAGTTAAAGTGAATATAATATTTCCTAATGATGATTTGAAGAAATATGTAGATAAAGAACTAAAAAGTCCCAAAATAGCTATGCATAACCATCAAAAGAGTAAATTAAGGACATAAAAACACATAATATTTCCTAGTTCAGTGAAGTTTGTCTATATTCACACAAAAGGTAATGAGAAATATTAGAATGTTCAATACAACAATAAAATGGGAAAATATAAATTAGTACAAGGAACCTGTATCAAAAAGATCAATTGATATAGAAAATGAAACAAAGATGGTACCTCTCATTGTAGTCATGTATACATTAAACTACACTATAAATACATCCACATAATGAAGATAAATAACTCATATGATATATTTTTGGATCCCTGGTGACTTTAAATATTCAAAAAATGTTGTAGTGGCCATTGCTGATAATGATCATTGACCTTCATGAGGCATAATAAAAGCCTGGTTAAACCTTTACTAATGGAATCAATGAAAAAATATAGATAAATTATTCATCTTTGTGGAAAAATATTATCAGGTTATCCCTACCATTCCACACTGATAAAAAGTTATGGTATGCTATTGGATACTATAAATGGGTCATAGGAGGTCTGATGCTGAAAACTACCTCCAACACCCTTATTATTATTATTATTATTATTATTCCACTTCATCTTCATTCCATGTTTTCTACTTAAACTACCACTAGGTGGAAGGAAAAATATATAGAAGATAGTCTTAACCTATATATCCATTTCTACATTAGTTCCCTATTGGACATATCAATATAGGTGTTCAAATTCATCATGTATACTGATAATTTGATGTCTGGTCACAATCCCTGTTTGTTTATTGGAGCCTTTAGGTGATCATTCATCACCATATCTAGAGAGAAATGAATATACTTTGTAAATTAGTTGGTTTAATATAACTACAAGTTCTATAACTTTTGTAATAATAGGAAATCTATAGGCTTCACTATTATAAAATAGACGAGGAAAATGAAAATGATTTTTAAGCCCTTCTACTATAATCTCATATATCAGTTTTCATGTACCATGGAATCCCACCATCGCTTGATGGGACCCCCAATATTGAATAATATTGATTTTACATTGATAAAATCAGGTGTCTCGAAGATTTTTATGTGTTGATTGATCTACACCAACCATTCCTCCACCCGTGGGGTTTATTAATACCCTTAATGGATGGGGGTATTTCGTGTAGAAACTCTCATGCATGATCCCTATATTCTTCAAATATTGTTTAAACCTAAATAGATTGGTTTTTATCAGGTGGTACATTCTTTTCCATGGAAAAACATCCCACATGATAGCCTCTATGTTATTCTAATCAAGAAGAGGATTCCCTTTTAGGTCTTTATCCCCTACGGTATCTTGAGAAACCCCTAGAAGATATCTGTGAGGCATGTTTCCACATAATAAAACAGATTGAAATAATTAGATAATTAAACAAATATAAGTTTAAACTATAATAATATAATAATAAATTGAGATCAAGTTCAAAACCCAACACATGATGTGTAACACCTTGATATTTTATATTTTTTTTTCAATTAAATAAATCATGAAGTATTTGATATCTTTCCCTACATGCAGTATTGATTTTAAACAAACTGTGTCATAGTGAAATGTTATAATAACTTCATTAAACTGGATAATATGAATATTAATAAATATTTTAGGAAAAATATTTATAAAATATTTTATTGAGGAAAATTTATTTATTAATTCATAATAAATAATTACTCAATTTTCAATAATTTCATTTTATACTTAAAAAAATATTTACTTCAAAAATAGTTTTTATCGCATATTTTGAAAAATTATTTATAATTAATTTCTTCCATTTTTATAAATTTCATTTTTTATTAATTTAACATCATTTTTAATATCCAAATATTTATATAAGTTTATGGTAATTTTTTAGGATTTTTCTAAAAAGTTTAATTTTCCAGTGAATAGTTAAAAATACCGATTCTTTTTGTAAAAATATCATTTATTTTAAAGTAAATGTTCTATTATTTTATGAATATAATAATAGCTTAATATATGTCTCCTTAAATTATACATAACATAATTAATTACATAGTTATAATAATTATACTTTATTTTGGTATAAGTTATTTTCATGGTTAAAAACACATTTTTCTAAAAAAAATATTTTTATGTGTGAATTTTATTTTTATCATCATAAATTAATTTCATCTCAATTTATTATTTTTTAAATAAATATATAGATTATATATTCAATATAATATTTTTACATTCATTTTATGGTTTTTACAAGGTATGAAAAGGAAGTAAATTTTGTTTTATGTTTATTTTTTTTAAAAATGGGGTTTTATTGAAGTTTGTACGCTTATTTAAAATTTAAATATTCTACTTATAGAAATTAAATTATTAAAAATGGATTAAATATTTGGAATCATCTTAGTTAATTTTTGTTTAATGTGTCATGTAAAAACTGTAATTTTTTTTACAATGGTTAAGGTTAAAACGTGTTTACTGAGGGTTAAAACATGATATAGTGTTATGATTTTTACCCAAATATATAAAATTCATATTTTTGTAAGTTATTTAAACCATATAATATCCAATATTTTACTAAATGACCATTTTAACCACTTTCCCATGACAGTGACCTTAAACCTTTGAAATATATTAATAAATTTCATGGCTATCCCTCCCCTCACTTATTAAAAGGCACCTATCCTCCTCCATTATTCACATAATTTGAGCATTATATATCAGAAAATAACTACATAATATAATTCCTATATTTTATTAATTTATCTTGGATCATTTGGTATTCTCTTAATAAAAAACCAACAAGGATTAAGATGTAAACCAAAAGAAATCACTCAAAGAATATGTATGGATCTTAACCAAGATCATTCAATTTTATTTCATTTTATACCTCATCTATAAAAATTTCCAAATAAATGTATGAGTATATTAAAATAAATATACATAAATGTTATTATGATTATTTAAAAACTATTTACCGCCAATTCTCAATCTAATGGGTGATGAAAGTATCTCTCGTTCATAAATATGGACTACCATCTCTATGTAGTGATAGGTCTCATTTTCCACCACCATAATTCATGGTTGGTTATTATGATAGAGTTTATTTTTATATATGATAATTATGTTATAATACATTTTTCTGAAAAAAAAATTAATATTTTCCTATATTTTCCTCTATCCATCATAAAATGGAAACACCACTCATGTGTACACACAAACTTCCATCTCCATAGATAATATAATTAATTTTTAATAATTATTTTATATAAATGTTTGTAACTATGTATATAATGAATATATATGATATTAATATCATGATTAAAATTATAGATATTATTTAACTATGATTAATGATCAAGGATAACAACCCCTAAACCAAAAAATAATTGAAAAAATGTAGTGTCTAACAACTAAAATGATTATGATAATGAAATAGTTTTAATTGAAACATGATAAGATGTTATAAGTAAAAAATGTATTGTATTATATATAATTACTTGACATTAAAAATTACAGAATATTTACTTTTATGTCAAGAAATAATCATCTTACTAACGCACGCCTATCATAGTGTTTGGGAAAAAATTATTTTATATTCGCTAAGTGTAGTCTAGTGATTAACCCTATAGAGTATCCTGAAGAGGAGTTCACACAAAATAGTTTGTAACTTTTTAATTACGGTAAAAATGTAGTTTTTATGAATGAAATAAATAAGAAAACTATTGAAATGAAATTTTAAATTCAAATGATTGAATACTATCATATGATAAGGGTGATTAAGTTAGGGTCAATGTTTCTATTGAAATGTTATCCTTGTTCTGTGTAATTCAATACTCTTTTACAATGTTGTTTAAATTTAGATTCCAAAATCATTTCCACTCACTCCACTGGTCAAATGGCGATGGTAAGAGAAGAACATTCCAAGATCTCAGTTTGGTCTACTGTCCTTCAATATTCAATGGATTTGAAATGAATATCCTCAATTGTCATGGGAAATACCTAATCTGGTCTTGTTTATCCCAAAAAATCAAAAACATTCACTACCCCTTTTACATGTACTGACGATCATCAAGAACTTTACCACTAATCCCTGGTCTATTCCTTCTTATATAAACCAGAAATTAGTGGAGGGAGATAATGATAATTTACCAAAGAAAAATTAAATAACAGAATTAAAAAATAGAGAATGATCATACTTTATAATAAAATCTGCTATATGAAATTTATAACAACGTTAAATAGTCGAGAAATAAAATTAATTCAATTGTGTCTAAGAACTTAATATTTATAAAATATAAACCCAACCCTTCCCCAATCACTCGAATGTTTAACCCACCATGGTAAGAGAAATCAAGTTGAATGAGGAATAATGAGGCATTAAAAAATATGGAAAACAAAATAAAGAAGTGAGAGAAAGAAGAAAAGTTATCCTCCTTCATGCCATAGAAGGAATGGGGTGGAATAGAATGATTTGGGAAGGAGGAGCTCTCGTCCTTTTATATTCTAGAATCTATCCACCATAATATTTCCATTTTTTGACCCACTAAATGTGTGATTCATATGATTCAACCTTTATTAAAGTTGTTCATAAAATTCCTTCTCATTCACCCTCAAAAGTTCAGTATCATTGGACACCAGAAGAAGGAGTTATGTCCATTTTAGTCTGATAATTTATTCTTCCCAGTTAGAACATACAAATTTCAAACTACTAGATTATCATGCATTAATGAAAATTAAAATGGAATATAAACTCATATATTGAAAAATAAAAGTTTTTATTCAATTTATTTTGAATCCACCCACAAAATTGTATAGTATTTGGACCCATGAAGCCTGATATAGGTTCCCAAGACAAAAACTCTCCAGATTTGGGAACAGTTTTCAAGGCCCAACTTGGGTGCTTGTTTTGAGCTTCCATATAGTCAATTAATATTTTGGTCCAGTAGGATGAAATGAATAACTAGATTTTTAGAATCCAAAAAATAAATAATGACATGATAATAAGAAATATAAAAAAATTTATCTCCAAAATATTGAAGTAATTTAAAATGTTTAAATGTCCAAAATAGGCCATTTTGATGATTTAGCTCAAAATATAACTAAAATAATAAAATGTGGAAATTTATATTAAAATAACACCTTTTGGGATTTAAAACATTTAAATTAAATAAAAACTGTTGAAAATATTTTCTCTATCAATTCCCCCACACTTACACTTGGACTCCTGGACAAGTTAGCATCAAAATCAAATCTAAGAAAAGTCAAAACACATACCCATGAGATCTACCAAATCCACACCAAGAAATAAAATGGCATCCTTAATCATCAAAAAAAATATATTTCAATTTATCCATTTAGATAATTTAATATATTTACACTCTATTTATTATCCGATGCAAAAAAACACCTAACTCACATGAATTTTCTCTCATCCCACAAATGTGAATTTTCAATAAAGTTTTTCATATCCAAACTCATGCAAGAGTCACCACAGGTTTAAAAAATTAATACATATCCACCTAGTGTGAGTTAAAGAAATGAGTTTTTCATTAGTACTTTTCTAGGTTATTCTGTGGCTTCTTGTTAGTAGAATTTGGACATTAAAAATTCTAAGGCTGAATGAGGAGGGATTGTCTCTTTTTGAAGAAAATTTGCAAGATTCTAATTTTAACTCAAGTATGGTATCCGCCCCACTTAACTTAGTAGAAAATCATATCCATCATCAGGAAAAGTTAAGGAAATAACATTCCATTCATCATTTCATTATTAAAAAATTTCAATCTTGTTAAACATATTTTTTCATGAAAACTTCTGATAGGCACAACTTTATTTCTCTATTGTAAGCTCTAGAATGGCACAAATTCTCTCATCATGAAAGATCCATACATGCACTAATTTCAATAAAATGAAATATTCATTAGTAACATCATATATTAGACATTTTATTTCAATCCAATGTTTCAAAAAACGAGGTAGCACAATACAATATATCTTTCCCCACACTTAAGTTCAACTAGATCTTGAAATTTCACTTCAAGAGACGGATGGATAGGAAAAATTGTCTTCTAATGTGGATAACCTAACAAGATGTTCATGGATTATAAGGGATTAAAAGATTAAATGTATAGGGTATTCCATAACTAAAATTAATTTATTGAAAATTGGACTTTAAGACCAAATAAATTGCTCAATCCTTTAAAACACATGTACCTTAAACCCTAAACTTTTGATAGGAATAAATAAAATTATGGTAAAAGAAAGCATGGAATGGTTCTATCAGGAAGTGAGGTAAATGTAAAGAATATAAAACAATGGTTTATCAGACTCATAGGATTGTGATTTCAAATATATATACAATGAAATGTGGCATGAGATTCATAAATCTGAGTAATTTTTATGAAATTCCAAAATACTTAAACTTGAAACAAATTCATTTTTAGCATTCATTTAAGTTCAGTTTCATGGAATAGATTGGTTCACTCATCAACATGGGTTTAAAAAATGGTAAAAATAATTATTTCATCTCATTTTATTAAAACACACTAAATTGTAAAATAAAAAATAGACATAGAAATAGGAAAAACACACGACTATTATTTTTGAAAAATACAAAAAATAAAACAAATTATGAAAATGCTAAACTAAAAAGGTTCCTTCTCCCACATACAATTTATGTAGTGTCCTCAATACATTAAAATTTATTTAACATGTAATAATATTTAAAAATGAATCAGAAAAAGTAAGAAAATGTAAAGGATAGGTAAAACCTGATCCATTTTATTTATAAATAGGTTGCAAGAGGGTGATATCCTCCCCAAACTCTAATGAAACATTCCCATGTAATTTCATCAGCATATTACCATTAATAGTGATGGGATCCTAATCTACTTCTTTTACAATCTAGAAAACACCTAAAGGATATACATGAGTAACTTTAATTGTACCTTCCCATCTAGAATTAAGTTTACCAGGCATTAGCTTGAGTCTTGAGTTAAAAACCTGCATTGCATATCTTGGATGGATGTCTCTTGGTAGGATCTATATGTCATGATCCACTTTTTTCTCTCTTTTTAAATCATGGACTTTTTAAATTCTCCCATTCTAATTTCTTCCAAATATTGTAATTGCAATATTTTCTCATTCCCAGTGCTTTGAAGATCTGAATTCATCTTCCTCACAATCCAATATACCTTATGCTTCAATTCTATAGGATGGTGAAAGATTTTCCCCTAAATCAACATATATGGACTCATTCATATTGGGGGTCTTTAGGATATCATGTATGCCAATAATGTATCATCAAACTTCTATCTTTAATCCTTCATTTTTTGTTTAACTTTATTTTCCATAATTACTTAGATTTCCATGTTGGATAATTCATCTTGACCATTAGTCTACAGATGATAGGGAGTTTATGTTTTATGATGAACCCCATAATTTTATAGTAAATAATCCATTATTATTTTTAAAAACTGAGTCCCTTGATAACTGATGATGTATACAGGAATTCCAAACCTGAAAAATATATTTTCCCTGACAAAATCAAAAACAACTACAACATCATCTATCTGAGTGGCTTTTACCACCACCCAATATAAAACATGGTAAAATACAAGAAAGATATATGAATTTGATAATTACATTGGGAAAGGTCCCATAAAATCTATCGTCTAGACATCAAAAACATCACAAACATTTAGTGTATTTTGAGGCATTTATTTTATTTTTAAAATATTTCCAGAAAAATGACATTTTTACACCTTTTGAAAACTTCATGAGCATATTTAAAAATGGTGGGACAATAAATTTCAGATTCTAAATCCTTCCTTTTTGTACTTTGAGATACAAAGTGGCATGAACAAGCTAATTTATGACAAAAAATAAAGACACATTTAACTTCATTTTCATGAAAACATATTCTTATTACTTGATCATTAAAACTCTTCCAACTTAATGGATCTTCCCAAATGTAATATATAGATTCAGATTTTATTTTTTTAATTTGGTGAGAATTTAAATGAGATGATACCTGAGATGTTACCAGATAATTGAATTTGTCAGCATACCAAGGAACTTCTACTTTAATCAAGTACAACTGTTCTCCTAAAATTTTATCATTCAATGGGTTTTTGTTTGGAATTTTATGTTCAATGGTGATTGGATGTCTACTTAAGTGGATGTAAACTTGGTTTTCAACTACCTTATTATCCTTTATTTAAATGTTGAACTCTTACAACAATATCATCTATCTCACTAACCATGGGTTTGCATCATCCTTTTTCACCAAGTACCAAAGAGCTTCATGATTAGAAAAAAACAGTGGTTTTAGTTCCATGTAGATATGATCTAAATCTTTCTAAAGAAAATAGAACTATGATATACTATTTTTTTTATGGTAGTGTAACTAAATTTATCCAGATACAAGGTTATCGAGGAATATGAAATTATTTGTGGCTTTCCATCAATTCACTTATAAAGGATTGCTCAAAATACTTGGTTGGATGCATCACAAAGTCGTTCGAATGGATCTTCCCAATTTGGTGGTTGCATCATAGGTGGTGTAATCAATATTTTCTTTAACTCATAAAAGAATTTTCTATATGCACTATTGAAATAAAATCATCATCTTTCAAAAGTACTATATAAATAGGGAGATAAACCTTACTAAAATATTTGATAAACCTCCTATAAAATCCTGCATGTCCTAAGAATGATCTAACATCTTTCACACGAGTTGGTAAAGGTAATGAATTTATGACTTAATTTTTTTCTTTGTCCACTTAAATTAATTTTTTTAAATGACTTTCCCAAGGAAAATTTATATTTCAACCATGAAATGACACATTTTAAAATTCAAAACAAGATTCATTTCAATTTATGTTTTCAAAACTTTTTCAATATTTTTCAAAAAATGATTAAAAGAATCTCCAAAAACTATGAAATCATCAAGGAAAACTTCTAAGATGTCTTCAATGGTATACTAAAATATACTTACCATGAACCTATGAAATTTACTTGGAGAATTACATAATCCAAATGGCATTGAAAAAGAGCCAAAGGGACATGTAAATGTCATCTTATCTTGATCATCAGGGTACCTTGAAGTAACCTAAAAATCCATATAAAAAGAAATTATGAGATCTCCCTACTAATCTTTCTAACATCTGGCCAATGAATAGTATGGGGAAATGGTCTTGTTGAGTGACCTGGTTCAACTTCCTAAAATCGATGTACACTCTCTAGCTATTCTGGATTCTTATCAGGATTAATTTCTTATTTTCATTCCTCACAATGGTTAGGCTAGTTTTTATTGTAACTACTTGAATTGGGATAAACCAATAGGAATATTAAATGGGATAGATGATCCTAGTCTCTAATATCTTCTTAATATCCTTTTAATGACCTCTATCAAGGTGGGATTCATCCTCCATTGGGGCTCTATGATAGGTTTGGAATCCCCTTCAAGAAGAATTATGTGTGATTATTTTTTAGGTTTATTCCAATGGTATAACCAAAGATCCACCCTATTTATTGTAAATTATTTCTCAAAATCCCAATAAAATATTATTCATGGATTCCAGATAGAAATTAACAATGATCATAGGTAATTTATCGCCCTCCATGAAGTATACATATTTTAAATCAATAGGGAGTGGTTTTAATTTCAGATCTAGGGGATTATCAAGGGATGAAATTAATTTAAGGTTCCTCATTTGCAAAGGCTATAACTCTTACACACAAGAAACCATATGATCTTCCTTATCACACAACAAATCATCAATGAAATTAGATTTTACCTCTTCTTCCCACTTGAATTTAGAATCACCAGTTTTTTGGGAATTCACATGTTCATTGATATTTTTAAAGAAAATATTTTCTTCTAGGTATAATAATTCAATGCACATATGCCATTAGTAAATGGGTTTAGAACCATATTTATGGGAGAGTAAAAATAGGGAGTGATAATCTGATGGGTTCCTCATCGATTAAAAAATGTTGCATTGGACAATGCTATCTTCAAATTCCGTGATGAGTGTACCTTCATGGAAATTGATGATGGTTTTGGATGTCTTCAATAAAGGCCTTCCCAAAATTATGTGTGAGCGTGACAAGATCCTATCTTCTTCCATATTTAGTACTTAAAAGTCAGCTAGGAATAAGAGATCTTGGAATTTTACCATGAAATTTTCTAGAACTCCTGTAGGGAAAAATGTTGATATTTTTGTATGTTGGACCACCACTCTTGTGGTATTCAAGTCTCCCATATGAAAATGAGTGTATACTATGTGTATAAATACATTAATATCAGTACCTAGATAAAAAAATCATTTAAGAAATTTAAAGATCCAATTTTGAATGGAATGGAAAACATCTCTGGATTTTGACATTTGGTTGGTATATGTGGTGTGATAAGTGTTGAGACACTTTTTCCCAAGTTTATCATCCCATTCCCATGAATAATTCTATTTTTTAAGAAAATATTTTCAAAAAAATTTCATACCTTGTTATTTTTTTGACTACATCAAGTAGTGGATATTGATTTACACTTTCTAAAAGGTGTCAAAAATCTTATTTTGAAGCATTTGTTCATTAAATATCATTTATTAAATAATTCATGATGGAAATGGTATGTGTATTTCTTTATTATCCCTTTTTTGTCTTTACAATGGTGTTTATTTCCTCCTTACCCTATCTTTCTCCTCTTCCTTTTTCTTTCCCTCCTCTTAGTGAATTTTCAAATAATTTTTTGAATTATCAACTATGTTCTCCATTCAGAATATGTGTAATTGTTTTCGGTTCATGATTGGCTAGAGGTGGGATTTCATTTCTACTTATTGTTGTTATTTCATTAACACTAACTTTCTGATTTTTCATTGTGTGGGAGGGACGCTTCCCTATATTCTTGTATAGAATATCCAAAATAGTTTTTAATTGGTTTCATAGGTCTTTTACATTTTATCTAAGACCCTCAACAACTGACTGAAGATGTTGGTTCTTAATTGATGGTTGTGCACTGGTGGAATACGGCTCATATTTATTTCTTTGGAATTGTGGTGGCTAAAAGGGTTGTTATTTTTGGGATGGATATTTATAGGAATTTTGAAATGTAGGTGGGTTATGATATTGTTGTTGAAAAGGAGGCCTATCCTGGGTATGATGGAATCCATATCCTAGTTGGGTTTGGGGTTGACGTGGTAGATTTGGATGAAATTTTCATTTCTAATAGACAGAAACAAAACTTTCAGTCCCCTAAACTTTTGGAAACTAGTCTATGTAATGATAATTAGAAGGCCATAAATCATATAATTGATTTAGACCTTGTGTTTCCTTCACTTGATTCAAAACCATTTGTCTCACTAACCTGGTGAGTTCACCCATTTTGATTCTAATTAAATATTCTGAATAATATGTTCCCACACAGTGGATTCCCCTTATTCACCACCCTCTTCATCCTAATTATTTGGAGTTTTTATCAATATTTTAAATTAGTAATCTAATATCTGTTGGCGACTTGTCTATTAGGGATCCACCAGATGAGGCATCTAGGAGATTTATATCGGTCTCTAGAATTCCTTAGCAGAAGAATAGAAGGAGTTTTTATCTTCAATTTCTTGATGTTGGTAGCTAGAACATAGATTCTTGAAATGCTCCCAGTACTCAAATAGGGTTTCTCCAGTTGATTGTTTTATGATGTAAATCTATTTAATAATGGTAGTTCTATTAGATATGGGAAATACAATTGGAATGAAATATACTTCTAGGTCTTTCCAATCACTGATCTCCTCTAGGTATAGATTGTTCAAAAATTAGTTTTCCTCTATTTTATGTGAGAAGGGGAATTACCTCCATTGAAATTGATATTCAGGTTCTCCTCTTGGCCTGAATCATGAGATGATGAAGTTTAATTCTTAGATATGATTATTTGGATCTTCTCCTATAAGACTATGAAACTTTGGAAGAACAAGAATCAAACTGACACATAATTCAAAATAATTTTGTGTAGTGGGTGTAACGAGATGGTCATTTTTAAAGGAAAAATGAGGTGCACAAAGATCACGATGGGTTTGGTTGGGATTTCCATCCATGATTTTAGGTTCAGAGTGAACACTAAGAGTTTCACTTGCATATGATAGGTTTATATCCAAAAATTTGACTATTATATTTCTTTTTATTAGTTGAGTTAATTTTATATAAATTTCTATATAAATTTAATAAATGGTTCTTTAGAATTGCGGGTCATCATGTATGGATTTTTTTTTATGTTCTTGGGTTGCACTACCTCCACGGAAATGACATCATGTTTGAAACACACCAATCTTGGGGCATGGAAAAACAATATTTTATATTCCCTAAGTGTATTCTAGTGATTAAACCTAGTAAGTCTCCTATATAATAGTACACACAAAATAGTTTTTCACATTTTTATTAGCGTAAAAATTTAGTGTTTTAGAATGAAATAAATAATAAAATGATTGAAATGAAATTTGAAATTCAAATGATTGAATACTATGATATGAGAAGGGTGATTAGGCTAGGTTTGGTTTTAAAATTGAAATTATATCCCTATTCTATTTAATTAAATGTATTTTTTCAAAGTTATTTGAAGTATGATTCCACGATCATTTCCTCTCACTTCCTTAGTCAAATATTGATGGTGGGAGAAGACCTACCAAGATCTTAGTTTGGTTTACTATTTTTCCATGTGTAATAGGGTGGGAATGAATATCCTCAATTGATATGGGAAATAACTGATCGGGTTTTATATATCCCAAATAATAAAGAACATCCACTACCCATTTTACACATACTGACGATCATCGAGTACTTCACTGCTAATAAATGGTCTATTCTATCGTATATAAACTATGAATGAATGGCGGGAGATAATGATCATTTACCAATGAAAAAATAAATAAAGTAATGAAAAAATCAAGAATGATCTAAATTGAAAATAAAAACCACTATATGAAAATTAAAACCATGATACATTATAGAGAAATAGAATATATTCCATTATGTCCAAGAAGTCAAGCATTACAAAATAGAAAAACAAACCTTCCCCAATTACTCAAATGTTTACCCCACTAAGGTAAGGGTAATAGTGATGAACAGAGAAGAATAAGGAATTAAAAAAAATAAAATAAAATAAATAAATTAGAGAAATCAGAAAAGATATCCTCCTTCGTGCCCCATAAGGAATGGGATGGAATAGAATGATTTGGTAAAGAGGAGCACTTCTCCTTTTATAGGCTAGAATCTGTAATCTGATTTTTTTTTCATTTTTTACCCATTAAATAGATTATTAAAGTATTTTATCCTTCATAAAAGTTGTTCCAAAAATAATTTATCATTTACCCTCAAAATTGTAGAATCATTGGATAGTGGAAGGATTTATAGCTATTTTCTTCAGATAATTTATTCTTCGCAGTCAGACTTTACAAATTTAAAACCTTCGGATTGTCATGCATTAATGACCCTTAAAACAGCATATACACATGTAAATTTCATAATAAAAGCTGTTCATGAATTACATATGTGTCTAACCACCTAATTTATGATTATATGGGCCCCACGATCACGAGATATGGGCCTAGGACAAAAACTATACAGACCTGTAAATAGTTTTAAAGGCCCATCTTGTAAGCTTGTTTTGAGCTTCAATATGGTCTATTTGGCTTTCAGTCCAGAAGGAAGAAATGAATCCCTGGATTTGAAGAATCATAAAAAAAATACATGATTCTGATCAAAATAGATAATGTTATGTTCAAAATAAAAAAATAATTCAAAACTGTTAAAAATTCAAAATATTTCATTTTGATGATTAAGCTCAAAATACCACTAAAATCATAAAATTTGGAAATTTATATTAAAATAAAAATCTGGTGGGATTTAAAACATTGTAATTAAATAAAAATTATTGAAAATATTTTCTCTATCACTTATGTTTACATATCTTTTTGGGTTTATAGTTTTAGTAAACAAGGTTATAACTCATACATTACAAAACATTATATTACAAAGTGGATACTTCCAATTAGTATCCATTTTTTCCATAAAGTAAAACATTTAAAATTATACACTATTTATTTTCATTAAAAATAATCATTACTTTCAAATTGAATTCAGATTATCCCTTTCCCATCCTTAAACCAATTGAAAAACGTTTTAAAAATGTGCGATGAGAAACAAAATCTCAGTAAGGGACATAAAAAAGAAGAAATTCATTAGTCTGATGACAAAAGAAAAACCCATGATTTTTTTTCAAAAAAATAGATTTTTTTAAATTGAAAGGGAATCATATTTCTTTAAAAAACATTCATCTTACATTTGAAAACAATATATTTCCATGAAAACTCATTAGAAGGAATAGAAAAGTCGTGTAGGTTCCTTGAAAAATCAGATTTATAAAGCCCTTTTAGATTTTAATAAATAAATTTTTGACCTAAAATATATTTCTATGAGGATAATAATCAATATCCAATACATTTAAGAGATATAATAGTGCTAACCCATTATATCTGGAACTATAATCGGGCTCAACCCATCATATGTTGAACTATAATAAGGATCAACCCATCATATCATGATTAATAATGGGGCTCAACCTATCATATAAGTTGTATTGGGATAACCCATTTTCAATAACAATTTAAAAGGACTGTATCATGAATAATTTTTTTAATCTTGTAACTCTTCACCATAAAACCATTGAAAACACTTTTGAATCAACATGAAAAACACATTTTGACATTGAAATACCTTTTAATTTTAAAACCCATTTTCAATACCAAGAAAAATTTTAAAGGTTAAAGAATGTTCTTTATTGAATAAAAAATGAAGTTTTTTAAAGTAATACAAACATAAAATTATGGTTATGGTGGAGGGAAAAGTCCTTGTCAGCAAATATGTTAAAATGTAACATTCCATTTGTATTTTGTAAAGAAAGTCAAACTTTTGATAAAAACATTTCTTTTTTGAAAACCTCTAAAACAAATTCAATGGAGGTAAAAAATTTACATTATAATTATTTTATATTAATAAATATTAATTCATAAAATAATTTTTAAACATGAACATGTAAAATAATTATTTAGAAACTAAATCTTCAAAATGAGGTTTTATGTTAATTTGTTCCTAACATAAAATTCTAAAATGATTAATTTCTTAAAATCATTTTAAATAATGTTAATAGTGGTCAAAAAATAAATATATGGGCCATTGAAGAGTAAACAAGAGTTTTATTTAAACAATTAGAAGAACATGGACATGGAAGAGAAAGATGTAGAAAATAAATCATTAAAACCATTAAAACAAGGGTTTATGTTAATGTGTCCCTTACCTTCAGTCCAAGTCTTCAAATACATTCTATATATTCATGAATAAAAAATGTATAATAATTATATAAATTATTAATAATTTTTTTCTATTTTTATTATTCCTTTTGTTTTATCTCTTACCATGCTATACAGAATCAGTTAATCATTTAAGTTCACATTGGATGTTTTGACAATTTTTAGCTTATATGCCAAAAATGAATTTAGTAGGTTGAATATGGTCAAAGTGTTCATTATTAAATCATATATATCATAATAATAAAGGTATATTTGTAATATTTACACATAAACTATACCTTTAAAAACAACCATCAATGATGTTTACAAAAAATGAACTACATTATGATCATGGAGATGGTGGTCCGTAGGTACGTATGAGTACCATTTTCATTTATCAACGATCATCATTGAAAGAATGTGATTAATATTTTACCATTTTTTATCTATAAATTATTATAATGACTATATTATTTGATTAAATACACAGATATATATCACCCATGTGATGTGGTTATGAAAAAAGTGTCACATTGCTTCGTAGAGGCGACAATCTATATGTACGCGCGAATTATGTTTCCATTATTCAGTGAGTGGGATGGTAAGAAAGAAAATGATATTTTATTATTTAACAATGATAAATATGTCATTAATATAATATATATATATATATTAAATTAACCATTAAAACTAGACATAATAGGTGATGATGGAACCTGAATTATATCATTTTGTGAGGTTGTAGTCTACGGTACACACGAATGATGGTTTCATTTCCTATTTGATGGAAGAGGATGCATATTTTGGTTATTACATTAACATAATAAAATAATAAAACATTTGACATACTATTTTTATTATATCATCATTCTTTAACAATATTTTTTGGATTTAGAATAAGAAACTATACAAAAACACTTGGTTATGAATGATACCTCTTCTTCAGGACACCACTTTAGGATTATACCAAAATCCTTATAAGATTAGATTTATGATCAATAAAAGGACTATAGGATATGGTTTTGAATCTATGGAAGGTATTTTAGTATGTATTGGTTGATACAAACAGATTTAATGGTGTGAATATGGGAGGATATGTGATGACCTTTTATAAGTGGGGGAGAGGACATAGTTGGAAATTTTGAAAATAAAAAGTTATACCGACATTTTTGACATGAAAAAAGGATCCAAAATGGACCATTATCAATAATTATACTAGATAAGGTCTAAATATTTCCTAATAATTTAATTTATACAAGTGTTTATTTTATTTTAACCCATATTGTTTAATTTTATACCCCTATAAACCCGTTTTGACCTTAATCACATATGTTTTTATTTTTTCACTATTAATTATGACCTAAAATTAAGTTCAACTTATTATATAATATAAATTATTATGATTAAAATTATATAATATGTTTAAATTTTTTTAATTTGATAATGTGGCAGAATATAATATAAAATAAATCATTTAGACATGATAAAAAAGATGTTTTCAAGATTTGTATTTTCCATGCTTAAGAGGATATTATATTGACTATATGAATTATTATAATTATTATATGAATTTAATTTAATATTTATTAATAATTAAAATATAAATTTCATTTAAATTATCTCTTATTATGGGTTGATATAATTAATTATAATTGAGAAACATTATGTACATAATTTTCTTTCAAAATAATGCGTTGTTAAACCCAAAAACAATTATATAAAAAAATATAGTATAAAAATTAATCTAATTTAACTAATTGGTTATAATATAAATAAATAATAATTATCTTACTTAGAATAAAATTCAAATAAAAATGTTTATTTTAAATTTATTAATTTATTGAAAAGAAATGACAGTTTTACAAAAAATCTGTATTTTCCACAATTCATTGAAAATTAAATATTTTGTAAAGAGTCCCAAAATTTCAACATAAGTTAATTATGATATCCCATTTTCACAAAAATTAATTAATTTTTTCAAATTCAAATTATATTATTTATAAATTAAACTTTTAAATAAAATTGTATACAAAAGATTTTAATTAAAACTATTTACATTTCGTTTTAAAAATTAAATATTAATAATGAATATAACTATCTAATTTATATATATTAATAAAAATGTGAATGATTTATTATATCATTAACATGGTTGTTACACTCCTCCCCTTTTTTAAATTGCATCCTCACAATTTTATTTACTTACTAAATATTAGGGGATATCTTTCCCACATATCATTTTCATGTTCTCATGTTGGATATTCAACCATATGTGTTTTACATAAACAATTAACCTTGTGAATCACCTTATTCTATAGAATATTATCTAAATTATCATGAATATGAAATAGATATTCATTATAAAAAATATTATCTTCCAACTGAACTACATCAGTGCTCAAAACATGAGATGAATCCAACACATATTTCTTTAACATTGAGAATTGAAATATGTTTTGTACATATGATAAACTCAAAGGATAATCCAACCGATTGGAAAATCATACAACTTTCTCGTAGATTTCATATGATCCAATAAACCATGAACTTAACATTTCCTTTCTACCAAAAAACATTACACTTTTCCAAATAGATACTTTGAGAAAGACATGATCGCCTACCTTTAAAGAAATATCATTCCTCTGGTTATCAGCATAACTTTTATTCATTTTATGAACCTTCATCTTATATTGTTAAATTAGATTCACCTTCTCAAACGTTTACTCTACCAAATATGGTCCGGAAAACTCTCTTTTTCCTTCTTCATCCAAAAAAATACATCTTCTGACACAACTTTATATATAATACCTCAAATGATTTTATCTTTATACTAGAATGAAAATAGTTTTTATAAGAAAAATCAACCAATAAAATATGTTGATCCCAAATTCCCTGGTAATCCATTGAACATGGACTATGTGTATGTTTTGTAGTCTGATTCATCATATCATATTATCTATCAAATTGAGGATGAAAATATGTCTCAAAAATTAACTCAGTACCCAAATATTTTTTAAATCCTTTCCTAAAATTAGATGTGATACTAGGATCACAATCTAATAAAATGGAGAGTGGAAATCCATGTAACCTAACTGTATCTTTTAGATAAAATCAAGAAATTTTATTTAAATACATGGTATCTCAAATGGGAATTAATTGTGAACATTTATTAAATTGATCAAAAGTAACCCAAATCATATTGTTACCTCATGATTTCCATGGAAATACCCCCACGAATTCTGTTGATATATTTTCCCATTTCCACTTCGATATTGGAAAAGGTTGAAGCATTCCCTTTTTAATTTTCATTATTCTTTAAGAAATTTAAAAGTAAAACATTTCATAGTAAATTTAGAAATATCTCTATTCATTCCATCCGAACAATAATAATATTGAATAACTCTATACATCTTAGTGTTATCATGATGAACATAAAATAGGGAACTATGAGCATCTATGAACAATTATCTATTAAAAATGGAACCATAAGGTATATATGATATCTTTAGATATCATAAAACACCTTATTTGTCTAAATTAAGTTTATAAAACATAGAATTCATAATCAAATCTACTATTTTCTATAAAACATGACCCGCCTTCTAAGAGTGAGTATTATATTTTGATAGAAACAATTATAATGACACATGAAACAAAACATATGAGGTTCCTACATTCACAACTTCTTGAACAAAATTCATCAAATCATTTTTCAAAGGGTCTTGTTCCAATCATAACATGGTTAATGTAGCATTATTTTTATAACTCAAGGAATCTATTAATTTTTTTCTTTTCCAGGATGATAATGAATAATGGAATTATAATCATTTATCCATTCCATCCATCTTCTCTACCTCATGTTTAAATAACTCTGAGGGAATATATACATAAAAATTTTATTATCATTATATATTTCACACTTTACCCCATAAAAATTAATCTTACAAATATTTAAAATTTAAATAGATAATTCCAGATCATGTGTTGGATAATTTCACTCAGGAGGTTTCAATTTCCCTAAAGAAAAATCAATTACCTAATCATTATGCATCAGGATACAACCAAGTCCTTTCAATGAAGCATTACTGTAGATAATTAATTCACCATTTTTGGAGGGCATGTAAAAAAATGGAGCATTCAACATTCTTGTTTTTAGTTCTTAATAACAATCATCACATTATTTCATCCAGATGAATTTGACTCATTTTTGAAATAACATATTCCATGGGCTAGACAAACAATATGTTTTTTCAAAAAACCATTAATAGTTAACCACTAAACCATAAAAACTATGTATCTAAAAAATATTTTTGGATATCAGAAGATATTTAGAAACATTATGTTTAGAGGGGAAAACATTAATGGAATATTCATAAATAATATGTCTAAGGAATGAAATTTTTTCGAAAAATTCAAACTTTAAAAATTATCGATATAGTTTATTTTAATTTAATGCTTGAAAAACAATACATAGGTGTCTTTCATTATAATTCTCAAATAAAAAATATACCAAAATATCATATATAAAAATTAACAAGAATTTAATGTCATAGATTTTTTCTATGTATTCTTTTTAAATAGTATGTATAATTAATTTGAGACCAGGAGCTGAGACGACATACGATTTCGAGTCCTGCTGTGCCAGAAAACATTGTATGAAAAATATCAAATATATTAAATATAATGTATCCATATAATTATTGGAAAAGTGGATTAAATTCTAAATAAGTTCTTAGATCATAACACTAAGGGAACCATTATGGAAAGAGCATTCTTTTTACCCTAGGCGAGGCCTAACATCGGACAACATAGGTAAACTATGAAAAGTAGTTTTTGGGAATTTTAACGAATAAAATAAATGAAGAATTTATTTTATTCTCTCTATTTCATCGATGAAATAATTATTTTTTATAAATAAAACTATAGGTAGGGATCTATGGTTATACTAATAATCCTATAATTCCCTGGAGGCTCTGAAGAGGGACCTAGAGAATTTTCCTAGTGACAAAAGATGACGATACTTGGATCGATGATCGAAAAACGCCGTTAAAGAAAAATCACACCATCGATGATGAATCAAAAACATATATTCTTTAGGGAGTAATCTAAATCAAAGTTAGAGAATTTCTATTTCAATTTATTTTCCCCCATTATTATAATGAAAGATGAATGTGGATCTACAAAAAAACAGGTTGACCCATGGTTCTATTATTCTTGAAGGATGAGATTGATTGTGGGAATTATCAGGGTTTAATTATTATTATTTTATTTATCTTTTTTATGATTCTTATGGGAATATATTGAGGTCTGAATAAACATCAGTCAAGGTTTATGTAAAGACCCGTAAAATTCAAGGGAAATTTTTTCTTAATTTTCTTTAGAATTTTACAAGAATGCGGTTTCTGACGGCACCTGATTCCGAGGCCCGGAGTGCCCGGAATTAATTTCCGAAGTTTGGCTCGGGTACGTTCAGTGAACGAACGAGCGGGAATTCCTAACTTTTGATCCGGTGCTCGGAATTGAAATCCGAGGGCACCGATGAACTCGCAGCGCCGATATTCGCTTAATGAAACCTTTTCGGGAGTTGCGTTTGTTGCGGGTTGAAAGTTACGTTTTGGGGTTTTTCAGTTAAGTTAAATAAATTTGTGTAAAACAAATTTTATTTAAACTTATTAAAAAAAAACCTACCTAAGGGGGTTGGAAGAGGGACCCACACCCACTTAACCTCCCTTGGGAGGATTAAGTGTGGTGGGGCCCACACGAACCCCTAAATCTTTTATAACCTCTCAACTTCCCCCTTAAACTCCTCTTTTAATAACATGACAACTTTGTTAATTAATGGAGTTGAATTGTTTGAATTGTTTGAATTTCAAACCTTTGAAATTCAAATTGATAATTGTGTGAATAAAATAAGTCTTTAGCTTATTTTATTTGGGTTAGAATTCTCTAGCCACCTTGAGAGAATTTGGAGCCTTCATCTTCTTCTTCTTCAAGCTTTGACGAAGAACGCGAAGAAATCGACGAAGAACGCCACGTTCTCGGGAATCGTCTTTCGCGACGCCATACCCGCGACACCGACGACGTCTTCTTCCGCGTCATCTCTTCCGCGACGATTTCCCACGACGAAATCGTCGTCAAAGAACTTCGAATCCTCGCTTCACTACATCGACGTTCTTCTTCCGTGACGCCGACCACCGCGACGCGTCTTCCGCGGGTCGTTGACTTTCATCGTTCTTGAATCCAGAGGTAGGGGATGTTATTTATTGTTTATTTTTATTCCATTCTTGAATCATGGATTTTTAGCATGACTAAATGTGTGGCTTTCGGTTATTCTTTAGTTATGTTATTATTTAACGTGAGGGGGGTCGGACTGCAAGAACACGGCCGAACCCCCCCTCCTTAGTTCTCGTTTTATTCATGCGGGTGGAAGCAAGAGGCGTGGTGCCGTCGCACCACGCGGATGAACATGCTTATAATTTTCCGCAACCCGTCGCGCTTCGCCAAGGAGAGATTTCAAGAACGCGACGCCGTCGCGCCGCGTTGGGAGGATTCATGGCACGGCGAAAGGGGCGCGGTGCCGTCGCACCGCGCCGGACGACGAACACCGCGGCCGGTTCCGGGCCGCGGTGAGACGAGGAGACCGCGGCCGGTTCCGGGCCGCGGCGGAAGGAAAGACCGGCGGCCGTGCCGCCGGCGTCGGGAGTCGAGGGCGGGACCGGAAATTCCGGTCCCGTTGGTAAAAACCGGCCGGCCAGCGGCCGGCCGGATGTCATAAAAACCGGGGGATTAAACCCCCGGCCGGTCCATCAAGACCCCCCTCTTAATGAGGGGGGCGGTTCATTTAAGAAGGGGGGGGGCAAAGCCCCCCGGTTTTCTTCAGCCGGCCCCCACTTGCGGGGGCCGTTTCTTAGCAAGGCACGGCTTAAAGCCGTGCCGTTTTGTGAAACGCGGGGCTCAGCCCCGCGTGCCTTCCGCCGCCGCCACGCGGCCCGCCGCCGCCACGCGGCCCGCCGCCGCCGCCACGCGGCCCGCCGCCGCGCCGCCGCCCGCCGCCACGCGGCCCGCCGCCGCCGCCACGCGGCCAGCCGCCGCCGCCGTCCGCCGCCGTCCGCCGCCGCCGTCCGCCGCCGCCGGCCGCCGCGCCGTCCAGAGGGGGGGGGTCGGGCCGGGTCGGCCCGGACCCGGACCCCCCGTTTCGGACCAGATTCGGTTCTTGGCTCATAACTTGAGCCTCGGACCTCCGAATGACGAACCGTCTGCGGCAACGCGATCCTTGGATCGAGACGGTCGTTTCGGTATATCGCACTCAAGGTTTCGGATTACTTTGAGTTCGGCCGGGTTGGTTCGTTCACGAAACCAACCGGGCCTTCGGAGCGGAAACGCTCATATCTTGAGCTACGGACGTCCGATTGACGTGCCGTCAGTCGCGTAGTGTTCCTCTTATTGAGACGGATCTTTTGGCATACTCCGCCCGAGGTTCGGACGCAGGTGGAGTACGGTCGGGTTGGTTTTGCCTTAAAAACCAACCGGGCCCCGGAGACGAAAATGCCTATAACTCTCAGACCGGGCGTCCGATCGACACGCCGTCTGTTGCGTTGAGTTCCTGTTGACGATACGGAACTTTTGGATACATCAACTTCGGTCTTCGTGACAGTTGATGTATCAGCCTCTCGGCTCGTGGAGCGGACCCTCCGTACGAGCTTGCTGTGTGCGGGAACCCTAGTGCTGGCTGCGACTGTTCTACTGCTACGACTGCTACTGTGACTGCGACGACGACAGTACAGAGATCCTGTGTGGATTCGACGACGACAGTACAGAGATCCTGTGTGGATTCGACGACGACGACTACAGCACTCAGCGATCCTACGAGGATCCGTGCTACAGGTTCTGTGTGAGCCCGATCCTGTGTGGGTCCTTGCGCTCAGCGGTTCTGTGTGAGCCAGCGCCTACAGGTTCTGTGTGAGCCCGATCCTGTGTGGGTCTTCTGCGGGGGTTAGTTACCTATCGATCCTTCGTGGGTCCGACGACTTAGATGGATCAGTGATCATCTTTATCGTCCTTGAAGAAGTATACCTGTGTGAGCTGAATCCTGTTACTTTCCTTTGTGGAATACGTATACTTTCCTGCGTGGACTGAGTTATACTTGGGCTCGGAGGTTGGAGCGTATCTGAATTGATGACTTAGGTATATGTATGGGCATATACCTAAGCAGTGTTGGTTGTTACTTCGTGATTGTACTTTGTTTCGTGGTTTATCCTTTGTGGATTTTGAGAGACCTTCAGGGGTCTCGGGGTCCCTACTGAGTAGCTTATACTCACCCCTGCACGGGCTTCGCCCGCACTACGTTGTGTTGGTTGCAGACGACGGACAGCGTTGACCTTAGCTGAGGTTTGCGGAGCGGGACGGTACCCGGAGGTGGACCACTGGGCGGGACGAGCACGGAGCGGACGGTGGGACCCGTGGAGCAGAGGAGCTATCTGTACCCACCCTTCAGGTGGGATTTCCGGTGGACAGCTCGGAGTAGCGGCCTTTACTTTACAGTTGCTGTTTTTCCCTTTTTGAGTTGTACTTTACTTTCAGTTTGGGTTTGTATTCTGGCCCATTTACTTTTCCGCACTTTCAGTTGTACTCTGCTTGTTTAGTGTTTACTTCCGCTTGTTTACTCTGTGGTGTGTGCTTACTTTTCAAAGGCAATGCCTTCCCTTTTTACTGGGATATACGCCTTGGTGCTAGTCGCCAGCCCCTGGCCTATGGAAGGCGGGCTTGGGGTAGTCACGGCACGGACCCCGAGGGCGGGTCGTGACAAATTGGTATCAGAGGAGTTCGGTTCTACCGCGAACTCTGATCTTTTCTATGTGAAGCAATAATGTTTTGCGTATTGAGTGTGGTTATCAGTCCAGGGAGTCCAGTGTTGGTGCGGCGGCCGACGTATCCGTACACCAGGACCCTGACTTCTGATTTCCGACTTAATGCACGAAAACATTGATTGCGTGTGTGTTTCAAAGTTTTCTTTGTGATTACTTGTGTCAGCTCACCGGGTATACTGATCTGCTTTATGAAAGTCTCAAGTTTTCCTTGTGATTACTTGTGCCAGCTCACCAGGTATACTGTTCTAACCGTGGCGCACCTGTTTCCTTTTCAGGATGGCCCCACGACGGCAGCCAGCTAGGGTTCCGAGAATCGAGCGAGACGACAGCCCACCGAGCGACGAGGCTTCGGTGCAGGGCCCTTTGCCAGTAGTGGCACCGGCGGTAGCTTTACCCGCCGATCCCCCGATGCTTCCAGCAGCAGCCGCTGACGATGCACGTCGCCTCAGCGCACTGCATGAGTTTCAGCGCCAGCGACCGCCCAGGTTTCGCGGGGAGACGGATCCCCAGGCAGCAGAGGACTGGCTGGAGGCAGTGGTTCGAGTGTTTAGGCTAGTGAGGACACCAGCAGACCTCATGGTGATCCTCGCTGCGAGCCTATTACACGCAGCAGCAGGACGATGGTGGAGCTTGATGCTCCAAGTGCACGATGAGGCATCCTTGCTCTGGACGGACTTCGAGAGCCTCTTCCGCTCTGAGTTCGTCCCAGCCACCCTTCGTGCGGTGCGTATCCAGGAGCTTCTACAGCTGCGGCAGGGCAGCATGACGGTCGCCCAGTACTCGGCGAGATTTACCGATCTCTCGCGCTACTCGACCGACATGGTACGGGACCCATTCTTCCGGGCCCGGACCTTCGAGCAGGGTTTGAGACACGAGATCAGGGCATCACTGATCTCCCTCAGCATACCGACTCAGACAGGAGTACTGGAGCGGGCTCTTCTGATCGAGATCTTCCTTGCTGAGTCTACACCAGCACAGCGACCCACCGCAGGGCGGCACGTGGCAGAGTCATCTGCAGCTGGCAGTCGACGAATGACTCAGGGGTCCAGACAGACCAGACCTCAGGGCACTGGCTCAGCAGTGCAGGGCACACAACGCGGAGCCAGTCTTTCGAGTGGAAGACAGTGCTATGCATGCGGCGGGCGAGGCCACATGGCTCGTGACTGCCCGACCTGCCATGCGGAGGAGCAGCGGACGGTTGAGGAACCACCTAGGCAGAGGCAGAGGTTCGACCGTGGCGGTCCGCAGGGAGGAGGCGGACGAGGCAGAGGAGCTGGACGAGCAGCTGATGGTGGCCGACGCTTTGAGGCTCTACCACCACCACCACCAGGAGGTCCACCCCGACCGCAGGGGAGAGCTCAGCTTCAGGCAGCCGAGGCCTTCGATCATGGAGCTCTGGGAGCCGGTGGACAGGAGCAGAACTAGTGGTTACATCCTTTGTACTTCTGGTTCCTTGTTGCTTTTGTGTAGCGTCTTGTTTTACGGGCTGCAATAATAAAAGACGCATACCTTGTGATGTTTTCGTTCCTGTCCTCTATCGTAATGTTACTAAGAGGTTCCAGTTTTGGCTGTTGACTTGACCCTCACTTGTGAGACATCTACTGGAGGAGACCCAGTTACCACACACTGATGCCGACAGTGTGACTCAACCCTTGGAGGCGAGAGTAACGGTTGAATCTCTTAGTAGTAGCGTCGAGGCCTTACGACGTCATCCTTAGTATGGATTAGTATCATCCATGTTAGGATTGACTGTTTTAGGCAAAGAATGTGGTTCATCCAGGGGATGAGACCAGGTTTCTCTTTTCGGCAAAGAAGAAATCTTGCAGCTCTTGTGGGACCAGAGATGGTCCGGGCCACGTCAAAAGAGGTCCATGTCATCCAGGAGCGGGTCCTACATGGACGATCGATTCCTCTTGTGCGCAGCAGATGGCGACACGGGAATCTCCAGGAGAGCACATGGGAGCGGGAGGCTCAGATGCGTGCTCAGTATCCTCTTTTGTTTCCCTAGTTTTTGATGTAGCTTTACGGGGACGTAAAGCCCTGAGGTGGGAGTAATGTAAAGACCCGTAAAATTCAAGGGAAATTTTTTCTTAATTTTCTTTAGAATTTTACAAGAATGCGGTTTCTGACGGCACCTGATTCCGAGGCCCGGAGTGCCCGGAATTAATTTCCGAAGTTTGGCTCGGGTACGTTCAGTGAACGAACGAGCGGGAATTCCTAACTTTTGATCCGGTGCTCGGAATTGAAATCCGAGGGCACCGATGAACTCGCAGCGCCGATATTCGCTTAATGAAACCTTTTCGGGAGTTGCGTTTGTTGCGGGTTGAAAGTTACGTTTTGGGGTTTTTCAGTTAAGTTAAATAAATTTGTGTAAAACAAATTTTATTTAAACTTATTAAAAAAAAACCTACCTAAGGGGGTTGGAAGTGGGACCCACACCCACTTAACCTCCCTTGGGAGGATTAAGTGTGGTGGGGCCCACACGAACCCCTAAATCTTTTATAACCTCTCAACTTCCCCCTTAAACTCCTCTTTTAATAACATGACAACTTTGTTAATTAATGGAGTTGAATTGTTTGAATTGTTTGAATTTCAAACCTTTGAAATTCAAATTGATAATTGTGTGAATAAAATAAGTCTTTAGCTTATTTTATTTGGGTTAGAATTCTCTAGCCACCTTGAGAGAATTTGGAGCCTTCATCTTCTTCTTCTTCAAGCTTTGACGAAGAACGCGAAGAAATCGACGAAGAACGCCACGTTCTCGGGAATCGTCTTTCGCGACGCCATACCCGCGACACCGACGACGTCTTCTTCCGCGTCATCTCTTCCGCGACGATTTCCCACGACGAAATCGTCGTCAAAGAACTTCGAATCCTCGCTTCACTACATCGACGTTCTTCTTCCGTGACGCCGACCACCGCGACGCGTCTTCCGCGGGTCGTTGACTTTCATCGTTCTTGAATCCAGAGGTAGGGGATGTTATTTATTGTTTATTTTTATTCCATTCTTGAATCATGGATTTTTAGCATGACTAAATGTGTGGCTTTCGGTTATTCTTTAGTTATGTTATTATTTAACGTGAGGGGGGTCGGACTGCAAGAACACGGCCGAACCCCCCCTCCTTAGTTCTCGTTTTATTCATGCGGGTGGAAGCAAGAGGCGTGGTGCCGTCGCACCACGCGGATGAACATGCTTATAATTTTCCGCAACCCGTCGCGCTTCGCCAAGGAGAGATTTCAAGAACGCGACGCCGTCGCGCCGCGTTGGGAGGATTCATGGCACGGCGAAAGGGGCGCGGTGCCGTCGCACCGCGCCGGACGACGAACACCGCGGCCGGTTCCGGGCCGCGGTGAGACGAGGAGACCGCGGCCGGTTCCGGGCCGCGGCGGAAGGAAAGACCGGCGGCCGTGCCGCCGGCGTCGGGAGTTGAGGGCGGGACCGGAAATTCCGGTCCCGTTGGTAAAAACCGGCCGGCCAGCGGCCGGCCGGATGTCATAAAAACCGGGGGATTAAACCCCCGGCCGGTCCATCAAGACCCCCCTCTTAATGAGGGGGGCGGTTCATTTAAGAAGGGGGGGGCAAAGCCCCCCGGTTTTCTTCAGCCGGCCCCCACTTGCGGGGGCCGTTTCTTAGCAAGGCACGGCTTAAAGCCGTGCCGTTTTGTGAAACGCGGGGCTCAGCCCCGCGTGCCTTCCGCCGCCGCCACGCGGCCCGCCGCCGCCACGCGGCCCGCCGCCGCCGCCACGCGGCCCGCCGCCGCGCCGCCGCCCGCCGCCACGCGGCCCGCCGCCGCCGCCACGCGGCCAGCCGCCGCCGCCGTCCGCCGCCGTCCGCCGCCGCCGTCCGCCGCCGCCGGCCGCCGCGCCGTCCAGAGGGGGGGGGTCGGGCCGGGTCGGCCCGGACCCGGACCCCCCGTTTCGGACCAGATTCGGTTCTTGGCTCATAACTTGAGCCTCGGACCTCCGAATGACGAACCGTCTGCGGCAACGCGATCCTTGGATCGAGACGGTCGTTTCGGTATATCGCACTCAAGGTTTCGGATTACTTTGAGTTCGGCCGGGTTGGTTCGTTCACGAAACCAACCGGGCCTTCGGAGCGGAAACGCTCAAATCTTGAGCTACGGACGTCCGATTGACGTGCCGTCAGTCGCGTAGTGTTCCTCTTATTGAGACGGATCTTTTGGCATACTCCGCCCGAGGTTCGGACGCAGGTGGAGTACGGTCGGGTTGGTTTTGCCTTAAAAACCAACCGGGCCCCGGAGACGAAAATGCCTATAACTCTCAGACCGGGCGTCCGATCGACACGCCGTCTGTTGCGTTGAGTTCCTGTTGACGATACGGAACTTTTGGATACATCAACTTCGGTCTTCGTGACAGTTGATGTATCAGCCTCTCGGCTCGTGGAGCGGACCCTCCGTACGAGCTTGCTGTGTGCGGGAACCCTAGTGCTGGCTGCGACTGTTCTACTGCTACGACTGCTACTGTGACTGCGACGACGACAGTACAGAGATCCTGTGTGGATTCGACGACGACAGTACAGAGATCCTGTGTGGATTCGACGACGACGACTACAGCACTCAGCGATCCTACGAGGATCAGTGCTACAGGTTCTGTGTGAGCCCGATCCTGTGTGGGTCCTTGCGCTCAGCGGTTCTGTGTGAGCCAGCGCCTACAGGTTCTGTGTGAGCCCGATCCTGTGTGGGTCTTCTGCGGGGGTTAGTTACCTATCGATCCTTCGTGGGTCCGACGACTTAGATGGATCAGTGATCATCTTTATCGTCCTTGAAGAAGTATACCTGTGTGAGCTGAATCCTGTTACTTTCCTTTGTGGAATACGTATACTTTCCTGCGTGGACTGAGTTATACTTGGGCTCGGAGGTTGGAGCGTATCTGAATTGATGACTTAGGTATATGTATGGGCATATACCTAAGCAGTGTTGGTTGTTACTTCGTGATTGTACTTTGTTTCGTGGTTTATCCTTTGTGGATTTTGAGAGACCTTCAGGGGTCTCGGGGTCCCTACTGAGTAGCTTATACTCACCCCTGCACGGGCTTCGCCCGCACTACGTTGTGTTGGTTGCAGACGACGGACAGCGTTGACCTTAGCTGAGGTTTGCGGAGCGGGACGGTACCCGGAGGTGGACCACTGGGCGGGACGAGCACGGAGCGGACGGTGGGACCCGTGGAGCAGAGGAGCTATCTGTACCCACCCTTCAGGTGGGATTTCCGGTGGACAGCTCGGAGTAGCGGCCTTTACTTTACAGTTGCTGTTTTTCCCTTTTTGAGTTGTACTTTACTTTCAGTTTGGGTTTGTATTCTGGCCCATTTACTTTTCCGCACTTTCAGTTGTACTCTGCTTGTTTAGTGTTTACTTCCGCTTGTTTACTCTGTGGTGTGTGCTTACTTTTCAAAGGCAATGCCTTCCCTTTTTACTGGGATATACGCCTTGGTGCTAGTCGCCAGCCCCTGGCCTATGGAAGGCGGGCTTGGGGTAGTCACGGCACGGACCCCGAGGGCGGGTCGTGACAGTTTATTCCTCATGTTTTTTTTCATGTGATTACTTTCCCCCATTTTCCCCACACGTTCTTCATTATTCCTGACTTATGAACGAATGATTATTTCACCCTTGAATCATGAAGCAATGATATGAAATTGAGTATTATAAATTTTTATAACCTATATGAGGTGTTACAGTGATGATGATGGGAATATCAAAGCGATTCGGGAGTTAACTCTTTTTGGTTGGTTTTTATCATATTTTTTCAAAGTTTTTTTCTGAGTCGATTGAAGGCCCGAAACACCCTGATTTGGTGTTAGGGTGGTGAGCTGGGATGAAATCACGAGTTTTGGGGTGAAAAACCATTAAATCAAATCTCAAAGGATTGTATGTGGTGTTCAGATGAAGAAGAGGTGGTCTTGGAAATTTCAGAACACACGACATGTAGTATGGGCTACACGGTGTGTGTTCATCGAGGAAGAACTCGATGTTTACTCCGGGAGTACATAAGCATAGGTGGAGTAGACAGGTTTACAAAATGGCATGTACTCCACCACATGTATAGAACCAGACTAAAAACATGTGTAACCCTGTGTATTGGTACATAGGATGGTGAACACGGTTTGACATCATGTAATAATACACGACTAGGGTACACAGACAGACCCCAAATGGAAGGGAAAGACATGTAAGTCTTTCCACACATCATGTAATCTATTTTTACTTGAAATTTACATATGACATGGGCTGTTTTACATGGGTAGTACCCGAGGTCAAGGGACATGGCGTGTGACCTAACTACACACCATGTGCTCTCTTCTACTTGGATTTAGAAAATTTTCCACCATATCGTAGACATGTTTCATTAAGGGTTCATTCCCATATCCTTCCCTTTAAGGTTAGTTGGTATCATTTCCTAGTCATATGAGTATGATCCCTTCAGCAGGAAATTTTGGATAGAGTTGTTGTAATCCCCTCGGAGAATCCCGAAGAATGATCCTTTATTCATTCATTGTGCCCTAGGTAGAGTCCTTGGTATTGACATAAACAACATCACCATGCATCGATCCTCTACTTCATACGTTAATCTATATGGAGTTTTTGGTATCACCCCATGGCCTTAGTAGTGATCCTACTCTATTGTATCATATATATCTCTCATGACAGTTCCCGACAAATAGTACTTAGCAGACAATTTTCATTAGTGATATCAGACTCAGGAGTATGTTCTCCCAGGTGAGTGGTTTGTGGAATCTTTAAACTTAATCCCTAGTGTGGGAATGTGATGGTAGTGACTTACCTCTACACATCTTGGTATGATTACATCTATATTTTCTTATTATATGTATTATAGATGTATACTGTATAGATATTACTATACCTCTTTCTTTTAGTATTGTTTTGTGGTTTTGAGGTGTCCTACTGAGTACTATTATACCCACCCCTACATAGGATTTGGCTGCACGTGTTGTGTCTGGTGCAGATGAGCAACCCTTTGATAGAGTCCATGGTGGAACAAGATAAGATAGAGCATTGTTAGTTCAAGAAGGTTGAGGAATGCATATGGCTTCAAGTAGCAGTCCCATTACCTATTTTATTTATATGTTGGAATGATTAGTTACATACTCTTTATTTCGATGGGATTTTATTTTGGCACATTTAACTTTACTATACTTTACCTTACTATATGAATATGTTGGTTGGGATAGTGGTATTCATGAACATTTTTCATTGTGGTTTTTACATTTCAGAATTTGTGGGCTTAGAGATGTGTGCATGTGTACAAGTACATAGGCAATGCCTCCCATGTTAGTGATATGCCCACTTGGTGCTAGTCACTAGCCCCAAGATTATTAGAGGTGGGATTGGGGAGTCATGAAAAGGGCCCCATTGGGATGGGTTGTGACATAGTGGTATCAGAGTTGGTAGGTTATACATTTGGACCAGGAGTCTATGAGATTGGTTTGGGGAAACTATGTTAAGTGTTTCAAGTTCAAATTTCTGGCGAACGACTTCAGTGTTGGTGTGGGAGGCCAACGTATCCATACATAAGAACTCCGATAACCTTCTTTTCAAATCATTACACGAGAACAATGGTTTGAGGGAAAATAACGGTACATGTATCATATAGGGATGGGTTGTGATTTCTAGGTCCTTCTTGAGTCACCTCTATAGATATAATCATTGAATGTTGTATATTATTTCTTTCTTATAGGGTCCCCTGAGACACATACCAGCTAGGATTCAGCAGCTTGATCATGAGGATGACTCCCTTAGTGATGATTCTTCAATACATGGACCAGTTCCCTAGGTGTCACCTCCAGGTGGGGCACCGACTATACCACCACATGTGGAGAAGAACATAGTACCAATAATACCAGTATATGAGGATCTCTGGTTGAGTTCACATCATGAGTTTTAGAGATAGATACCCATTGGGTTCTGAGGTGAGCCCAACCCTCAGGTAGTAGAAGACTGGATTGAGGTGGTGTATTTTGTCTTTGCAGACTCAGGATGAGGTGAATCTTTCATGGATTGAGTTTGAGCATCTCTTGAGAGAGGATTTCATGCCAGTTATGCTGAGAAATGTACATATATAAGATATTGTTTAGATCTAGTAGGGTAGCTTGATGATGGAAGACTATTCATGAAGGTTCACCAACATTTCCAGGGACTCAGAGGATGTGGTCAGCGATTAGTACTTTAGGGATCATAAATTTGAGTGAGGTCTGCGTAGATACATCATAGGCAACATTATATCTATATGAATTCTGACTTATATAGGGGTTCTTGAGAGATATTTGGTGGTCAAAAGATTCTTGGATGGGAAGATACATCTAGTGATAGTTAGTAGTTTAAGATTAGGTGTAGAGACCTTCACACTGGGAAGCCAATGTCAGCATTGAGATCTGGATGTATGAGATGTTTTTGGAAGTTCCTAGTCAAGGGACCTATAGTTCAAGGCTCTTAGGCTGGATCCAATCAGCCTAGGGAGAGGTGATGCTACATATGTGATGGTAGGGGACATCTCACTAAACATTTTCCAACCCGTCAAGGTACTGACAGAGAGACGGTGGATAGACCACCGAGGTATAGGCGAAGACCAGAGTAGAATGATCCATCGGGTGACAAACATGGAAGAGGATTTGGGAGATCTATAAGAGGTGGTAGGCATTTTGACATATTTCCACCACCACCCCAAGAGGTCCACTCTATGATTAAGGATCTATAGGAAAGGGACGGGGATAGTACATGTGGTTGAGGAATAAAACCCAGAGGATATAGGAATGATTTGAGTTATGATATGTGCCTTTTGTACTTTATATATAGTACTGATAGTCATAGTTACCTGTCATTCCTTTCTCACCACATACCTCATACAAGACCTTGAGATTCCAGTAGAACCATTGACTCAACCCTTAAGCTTGGAGACACGAACTGGAGGAGACTCAATGAGAATACATCTATGCTAATATTGTGACCTAAAAATTGGTGGAGAATGTTTTAGTTGAAACCTATTGGTGGTGGCCTCGAGGCCATACAATTTCATTCAAGGTATGGATTGTTTATCTTCGATCCATGGCCAAATTTACTATTTTTGGTGAAGGGTGTGGTGTGTCCACAATGATGGAATGAGTTTTTCCTTTTTTGGTGAAATGGAATTTTAGGCAACCAATGATGGAATCTTTCGTAGGAGGGTGAAGCTGATTACTCATGAGTTGGATAGCCTGACCCATGGAATAATAGATGTTATGAGTTTTTAGTTCCTAGTAGTTGTGGTGGAGTATGATAACGTCTTTCCTGAAGATGTTCTAGGATTACCTCGCCATTGGGAGATTGACTAATGTATTGATTTGCACCCCTAGATGACACTGATATCTGCACCGGCATATTAGATGGCTCTTGAAGAGCTTCGTATGCTGAGGGTGAAGTTGGAAGAATTTCATAGAAAGGGATTCGTGAGACCCAATGTTTCACCCTGGGCAGCCCCATTTTTTAAAAAAATGCATACAAGAGTTTGAGATTGTGTTTGGACTACTGGAACTTGAACCAAATGACCTTGAAGAAAAAGTATCCACAACCAATGATAGATGGACTCTTCTATTAGTTGAGAGGGTCAGGATGGTTCTCGAAGGTTGAACTTCGATCATGCTATCACCAGTTGTGAGTATGATATGAGGATATACCAAAGACTAATTTCAAATACTTCTACAGTCATTATGAGTACTTGGTGATGCCCTTTGGCATGACAAATTCCCCCATAGTGTTCACGAGGCCCACAAACTAGATCTATCAGCCATATTTAGACCATTTCGTGGTAGTATTCATCGATGAAATCCTTGTGTTCTCGGCATACAAGGATGAGCATGAAAGATACCTAATGACGGGTTTGTATGTACTCTAAGATCTATAGCTTTATGAGAAATTATCTATGTTCTAAATATATAATAAAGTGGTCTACTCTCTGGGAAATGTTATCTTAGCAGATGGAGTGGAAATAGACCTGACCAAGGTTGATGCAATGTTAGCATGGGATCCACGTAGGAGAATGATGTAAGTGTGAATCTTCCTTGTGATAGCTTACTATTATCATATATTCATACCTGATTTATCTAGGATATCAGCACCTATGAAGAATTTGACTCGTAATAGGAAACCATTATTGCAGATAAAGAAATACCAGTATGATTTTCAGAAGTTGAGGCTGATTTAAATGGTGGTTTGATCTTGAGATTAACGAAGGATGGTGTCGAGTATGTAGTGTTCAATGATGCATCAGAGACCGAACATGGTTGTGTAATGATATAGAGGAACGTAGTGATTGCATGTGGTTCACACCAATTTATTCCACATGAGTAGAACTGTGAGACCCATGATCTTGATTTGGTAGTGGTAGTCTTCCCATTGAATTTGTGGGGACACTATATAATGGGTGAGTGTTTTACCATATACTCTGATCCCAAGAGTCTCAAGTATATATTATCTTAGAGAGATTAGAACATAAGACAAAGGTCATGGATAAGGTTCCTCCATGACTATGACATTGAGATTATGTATACCTATATAAAAAGGAATGTGGTGGAATATTCTTTTAGTAGGATATCTAGTTCTCATTTGCTGAATGAGGAATCAGAGAGAATGGCCTCGTTATAGTTATCCTTCATGGATAGAGATGGAGTAGCATATATTCAGTTGATGGTTGTTACCCCTCCACTCTTATTATAATTCAGGGAGGCACAACTTGGGGATACCTACTATGAGACCTTATATGCTCAAATGTCCACAGGACATGCACCTGATATATATTCACAACATGGGGATCATGTCGTTCCTTTTATGGGATGCCTGATAGTACCAGTGGCACTACAAGAGGAGGTTTTGAGGGAGTTTCATACATCCCATTTTGTGGTAATTCCTATTGTGGAAAAAATGTTCCAGGACCTCCAAAATTAGTTCTGGTGAATAGGGATAAAGAAGGTAGTGGAATAGTTTATTTCCGGGTTCCTTACATGCGATTAGGTGAAGGTTGTGCACCAGGTTCCAGTGGGTTTGGATAAACCCCTTGAGGTTCCAAAATAGAAGTGGGATAGAATATCTATGGAATTCATGATGGGTTTACCATATACATCTAGGGGGCACAGTCCCATCTAGGTGACTGTTGACCATCTCACCACGTCAGCCCACTTCCTACCTATCTGTGAGCAACGTTTAGTAAAAAGATTGGGATGAATCTATATGGAGTAGATACTTCAACTACACAAATTACCATAGATGATAGTTTCATATCGTGATGCGGATTTCAAATCTTGGTTGTGGAAGGGATTACATGAGCCATTTGGGACTTAGTTATGATTAAGCATGACATTTCACCCACATAAAGACGACCAGTTTGAGTGGACCATGTAATGACACAAAAATTATTTAATGAAAATTAATATTGATCTAATTAAATGTCTTATTATGTTAAATGGTTATACAAAATATTCACTTCCTTGGTTTTAGGTTTCTGGATTTCAAAATACCATTAAGAATTTTTAACATCGCCAATATAGCCATTGAATAGTGATCACATGATTAGTATAAATATAGGGATTTAACAAATCCAATTTACTCAGAAAAGGAAGTGATGGCCTCATCTAATAGAACTTACTTAATCAAATCCCATTTGTTAGTGCTCAGAAAAGATGTGGCATCATTGGGCTTCTCTCTTGACCAAGACCAATCCGAGCTTTAACATGTTAAGCTCGAACAGAACCGCCTATGAGAGAAGTGGAAGTTGATAGAGATAACCACCTGAGCGATGTTATCCGAGCCACCCCAAGAGTCTGCCACCATCACACACCTTACCCTTAGGTCTTATGCATGTGTTATAAGTGGTTATGTAACAATACCTTATCACTATGATTATGAGCATTATTTTTGTATATAATAAAGAATATACATTCATTTTATTATTGTTACTTTGTAAATATTTCTAAATCACAAATAGTATTTTTAGTTAATATTCAATTATAAAATATATTTTGATGAATTAATGCATTTTTTAATTAAATAATATTTTTAAAAAATATTATTACTAAATTACATTTTTTAAATATAAATTATCGTATTATTATTATCAATTAAATTATGATTTTTATTAAGGTTTGAAAGTTGTTTTTGTCCACGCCAAAGAATTTTCGATAAATATCAGTTTTTATTTTCAAAGTAAAAATTAACATATTTAGAAAATTATTTATATAAAATTAATATTATTTTTGTAATCAAGATGTTGAAATTGTCCAATGGTTAATTTTTCATAATTTTCTGAGACAGTCAATTTTTTGGGTAAAAACTTAATACTGTTTAAATATATAATGTTTTTTATGACATCATAATAACCCAATAGTGATGTAATAAAATACTATAAATATTATTTTCTCCCAATATATCATTTACCATAAAAATAATGCAATTTCAGGTCTATTTGATTTATTTTAAAAATACTTAGTGGACCCTCCATGACTTAAAAACATTTTATCTTTTTAAAAGGATTTCTTTGAGAGTCCAACTCACCTCCACATAAGAAAGCCTAATATTTTAAGAATTTTATCCATTGGCCTTATAAAATATTTTTCCCACTCCCCTTTTTAAAAAAAAATGGGTAAAAACAATGAGATGGTTTTTTGTTTTGATTTTCTTAATGTCTAGGGTCTAAAACCAAAATAATAATGAATTCCCTATATTTTCCTATATAAATCCACCCAAGCTCCCACTTCAACTTCACTCAAAGCCCTTGGAGATCGAACAAAATATTCCCTAATCTATATATAATCCTCCCAAGGTTCCCCAATATCCCAAGAATCCCTTCTCAAGCCCCTCCCAAGCCTTTGGGATCACACTTCCATGTATGGTATTTCATTCTTTCTAATTTTGTTCAATTTTATTTAAGTTGTTATTCGATTTTATTTTCAATTAAAAATGTTGCGGTATGATTTCAAACCTCCCCCATACTACAATACTTATGTTTTAATGATGAGATACCCATTTATCTCTCATTTATACCTCCCATGTACACCCGTTACCATGACAAAATTCCGTAAGGAATTTCTTTCTTCTCATTTACATTCAAGCATTTATTTTGTATTATGAATATAAATTCCATTAAATATGTTGGGAAATGTATCTATATGACCCCTTACTATCCATTTCATGTAAATATGATGATACATCCCTTTCTCTCTCATCAGCCATTTTAATGAAGTCTTATGTCACGCCGTTATGATGCTGAAGTTTCACCGTGATTTTCCAAGAAACAATCGTTGTGTAGTGAATACCGTGCCCATTTCTCTATCAAGGGTATTCAACATTATGAAAATTTTCATATTTATGGAATATTTTCACATGTTAATTCCACACTCCTTCAATGTGGAATAAATTATGATTTTTAATGAATCCATGTTGTATGATCCATGTGGCACATTTATGCATGTAATGAAATGCTTAAGAAGGGTGCGCCCTGATAGTGCTCCAATGCATTGGGTAAAGATCAGTATCATGATACATCATGTGAAATTAGTGTTTACTCATTATAATTCAAGTGTAATGAGGTTTTACTCATGCTCCATATGAAATGTGCCTTGGCTCATGCTAATACCCTGTTAAGTGTTGTTTCCATATTTCCATGTTAGGATAATCATGTTATATTACAACGTTATGTTCATGTCTCTCTTATGATCATTTTTTATTCATATTTAGTTAAATGAAATTTTTATTCATTTTATGACTTATTTACTCCCTTACTAGGTTTTACATCTCACCCTTTTGTTTATGAATGTCCCCAGGTTATCCCATGCAATGCTAAGTACGAGGGAATGTAGTGGTCATGTAAAAAAAGCTGTCAATAAAGGCGTGTGTTTTATTTTTTAAGTTGTTATGTAATGTTCCTAAGACCCAAAGACACTAGTAATCTTCATATTTCTTGTTTTATAAAGTTAAGGTTTTATGTAATAAAACTTGTTTAAGTGTGTAATAAATAGAATGGTTTTTCTAGTTGGTATCAAATGATAGGTTTAATTGTTTTTTGGGATTAGGATTGGAAAACCCTAGTGAAATCCTTAGGGATAAGACTATGTAGAATAAAAACATCCCTAAATTTTTGTGATAATTGAGTAGGTGTTTTATCAAAAAAATACATCCCTGTCTTGATACGAGTAAGTAGGGGTGGTATTGGTACAGATGTACCAAGGAGTGAAAACTCTGACAAGGAGTTTTGGGCTTGACCCGGGGTATCCTGGTACACGAAAACCGGCCTTACTGCACTCTTGGTTATGAAAATCCTGGGGGATATGCTTTGGTAAATTCATAATCTTAGTATAAACAATTGTTAAGGGAATAAAAAAATGCCCTTAAGAATATATGTTGGGAAGTTGATCATGGATAACATAGATTGAAGCCTATATATTCATAAGTTAAAGAAATAAAAATTATTTACAAGTAATCCATTTCTGTCCTTGGATTACCCTTTATGTGTTAGCCCTAAAATTCTATTTATTCCAGCCAATGGCCAGTAATATGAGGACTCGGGCTAATAACCGATGCAAAGATCAATGTGTCGACTGTTCTAAGGAGATTCCCAATCCTATGGGAGCGGGAATCGCGAAATTTCTCACGATACTCACTTAGTTAACTCTGAATAGAAACATGGTTCAAGAGGATCATTAAACCCCCCACCATAATAAAGAAAAAGTAAAAATCAAGAGATTCATGAGACAAAGGCCTCCTAATTTTAATGGATAATCTGACCCATCGATCGAAGAACAATGGATCAACTCTATTGAAAATCTCTTCTCCACCATTCAATGTTCCGAACAAGAGAAGGTTATTTTGGATGCTTATCAAATGGAGGGTGAAGCCAATCAATGGTGGAAATTGATAAAAAAATAAGAATCCTAAGGAGGATATTGAGGCATTGGAAAGGAAGGATTTCTGGAAAATGTTTTTCGACAAATATTTTCCTCGCACCCTCCGACTTACGATGGGAAGGGACTTTCTTTCCCATAAAAAAAAGATGATGAATCCATCGGATTTTATGAAGAAAACATCACAATGTTTGCACAATAAATCTCAGGCATTGTCTTTACCCTCGAATTCAAGGTTGACCTTTCCTTTGGTGGGATGAAACAAAGCCTAAAGAAAGCCATGTGGATCTGTGACTTTGATAGCTATGAAGAAATTGTCTGATGTGACCTCAAGGTCGAAATGGAGATCGATGAATCCCAACGGTATCATGAAGAAAAATAGCATAAGGTAGACTTAAATTCTGGTGGTCCGATGTATAAATACAATGGTTCTAAGAAAACCTTACACCCCACTTTCAAAAGATACAGAAAGAAGCCCTATATAAAATGCCTAAAGGGGACAAGAAAATGCTTTAAGTGTGGAAGAAAAGGGCACCTAACCCTTAACTGCCGACAAGAAAAACCCATGGGTGCGACAGAGGAGAGGAACACCACGTTTGACCCTCAATGAATTGTTCATTTCTTCAACTACAAAGAACCAAGGTACCATTCAAATCAGTGTCCTATGTCAAGGGTTTTCAGAGGCAAACAACAACCTCCAAGGTAGCAAGGACGAGATTTTTCCATCCCTACCATAGAAGTGAACCATGAATACAAAGTGGTGAAAGGTAGTCTAGTTATTCATTCAAGAATAACGAATGTACTTATTGATTATGGTTCTACAATTTCTTTTATATCACAAATGTTTAGTAGAAAAATCCCAACACCACCACAAATCATGGAAGTAACGATGTTGGTGAGTATAGAAAATGGGGCAATTATTGTATCCCATGAATATAACTCATCCCCAATCATAATTTGTGGATTGAACTTCCCAGAGAACCTCTTCGTACTCCCTCTAGTGGAATTTGATGAAATTTTCATCATGTATTGTCTTTCCTTATATAGATCCATCATAAAGTTTTGTGAGAGGGAAATCACACTCGATAAGGAGAATTGACCTATAATTCTATACAAGTGCAAGGAGGAAGATTAATCTTCTATATCACCATCATCTCAATCACGAATATTACTACCCTATGCGCACACGTATATGGATCACAAGACTCAGTATAAGGAAGAAACCATCCTTGAAGATATGTCTATTGTGAAGGAATTTTCTGAAGCGTTTCCTGATGAATTTACGGGTCTTCCTCCTAGAAGAGATGTTGAATTATCAGTTGACCTTATATCTAGGTCATTTCCAATATCCAAGGCTCCATATATAATGGATATTGTGGAGCATGAGGAGATGAAGAAAAAAATAGAAGAGAATCTGGATAAAGGGTTTATATGACCAAGTGCTTCACCATGGGGTACACTAGTCCAATTCATCAAGAAGAAGGATGGGACAATGTGCCTTTGCAATGATTATCATGAGATCAACAAAATCATGATAAATAAAAAGTATCCTCTTCCCAGAATTTATGAATTAACCAATCAGGTACATGGAGCACAATACTTTTCCAAGGTGGATTTACAGTCAGGATATTACCATGTAGGGGTGTAGAAGGAATATATTCCCATGAATTCTTTTCATACAAGGTAAATGCACTATAAATTCATAGTAATGTCTTTGGTACTGACTAATGCTCCAGAAATATTCATGTACATGATGAATATAGTCTTTATATATTACCACAAAAAAAATTCGGCAGTCTTTATAGATGGTATTCTAATATATTCCAAATCCAAGGAGGATCATTAGGAGCATCTAAGAACTATGCTAGAGACCTTGAGAAAGGATAATCACTATAAAAAGTACATCAAGTTTGAGTTCTGGTTAAAGGAGGTCTCATTCTTGGGTCATATCATCAAAATCAAATTGGATATCAATGGATCTCTCCAAGACAGCTACAATTGAGGGATGAACAAGGCCAACATCGGTAACATATATTTGTATATTCCCTGGGTCAGTTGGATATTATCGTCAATTTGTGAGAAATTTCTCTCGATTTTCTAACCCTCTTACCTAGATAACTCGGAAGGGAGTAAATTTTTCTTGGAGTAATCAATGTGGAGACAGCTTCAAGGAGTTAAAAAAGTGGATTATCACTATGCCCGTGATCAATTTATCCACAAGTGGAGTACTTTTTATGGTATGTAGTGATGCTTCGAAGAAGGTAATGCATTGTGTGTTGATGAAAAATGAAAAAGTAATTTCCTATTCTTCAAGGTGATTGAACGTTCATGAGAAAAACTATACAACACATGATTTGGAGTTGGCTGTGGTGATCTTCTCTTTAAAAATTTAGTGGCATTATCTTTTTGTGGAGAAGTGTGAAATATATACAGACCACAAAAGCCTGAAGTATATATTCACACAGAAAGAGTCGAACATGTGTCAATGAAGATAGTTAGAGCTAATCAAAGACTATGATTTTTCAATCCATTACCACCATGGGAATTCAACAAGGTGGCCGATTCTCTAAATAGAAAGGACCTAGTGATTTTATCATTGATGAGAATTGAAAAACATCCAATATTCTTGGATTTCATAAAGATAGGCATGGGAATCCTAAATAAGGTAAAATCATCAATCCTTTCACAAATGATTGCTCAACCATCTCTTTTGGAAAGGTTAAAGGACTCTCAAAAGGATGATGTGGGAATCTTGAAGAAGGTGGAAACTGTTATAAAAGGGAACTCTTTGGAGTTCAATTTCAATGAAGAAGGAATTGTGATATTTGGGTCAAGACTATGTGTTCCATTGAATCTAGAGTTAAAGAAAGAAATTTTGGATGATGAACATAGTTCAAATTTCTCTATTCACACAAGAAACACAAAGATGTATTGAGATCTCCAAGAGCATAATTAGTAGGATAACATGAATAAGGATATCACTGAGTATACATAAATGTACCTGGTATGTCAATAAGTGAAATATGAGAGGTAGATGTCTAAGGGGATGATACAACCATTACCCAGACCATCATGGACATGAGAGAACATCACCATGGAATTTGTCACTGGACATATGAAGAAATTCAATGGAAACAATGCTATTTTGGTTTTTTGTGGATCATCTTACAAAGACTGCACACTTCATTACAATTCAAGAGGATTTATCACTGATTCAACTGGAACACATATACTTCATAGATGTTGTAAGGATGCATGGAGTACCACTATATGTTGAATCCGATCGAGATCCAAGATTCACCTATATGTTTTATAAGAGTATTCAACATGATCTGAACACTAAGTTGAACTTCAGTACGACCTATCATCCTCAAACTCATGTCTAATCATAGAGGACTATCCAAACACTTGAGGACATGTTGAGATAATGCTCAGTGGAATTCAAAGGAAGATGTGATCAAAATATCCCTATAGTTTAGTTCTCTTATAATAAAAGTTTCCATTATAGCATCCAAATGGATCCTTTTGAAGCCCTGTATGGGAAGAGGTGCAGAACACCGACATGTTGGGATGGTGTTGGGGTGGGATAACTCTTAGGTTCGGAAATGGTCGAAGAAATGGTAGAGAAGGTCAAAACCATCCAACAACACATCAAAGCTACTCAGAGTCGATAAAATATCTATGCTGATAATCATCGATGAGACCTAGATTTTGATTTTGGAGACCTGATATTCCTCTGCATTTCACCGTGGAAGAGAGTTATGAGATTTGGGATGAAGGGAAAGCTTAATACAAGGTACATCGAACCTTTTGAAATCCTTGATTGCATTGGAGCAGTGGAATGTCAACTAGTCCTCCCACCAAACCTATCTCAAGTACATGATGTATTCCATGTATCACTCTTGAGGAAGTACATACCTGACCCATAACATGTACTCAATCTAGAGGTGGTACCATTAGAGAATGACCTCTCCTATGAAGAGAAGTCGTTGGAGATATCAAATCACAGGGAAAAGGTTCTACAAAATAAGACAATACCCCTCATCATGGTGTTGTGGAGAAACCCCAATTTTGATGAGGAAACATGGGAATCAGAGGAAGTGATGAAGCCGAGTTATTCGTATCCGCTTTAGTGTGGGAAAATTAAATTTCGAGGGAGAAATTTCTTAAGAGGGTAAGATTGTAATGACCCAAACATTCATTAATAAAAATTCCTCTTAATATAATTAAATATTTTATTATGTAAAATGTTTATATAAAATATTCCCTTCCTTGGTATTATGTTTTTGGATTTCAAAATACCATTAATAATTTTTATTGTTACTAATATAGACATTGAACAGTGATCACATGAATAATATAAATATTGGGCTTTAATAAATCCAATTTACTCAAAAAATGAAGTGATGACCTCGTCAATTAGACTAACCCCATGTGAAGACCATTTGTCGAATCTCGGAAAAGAGGTGGAATCAGGGGGATTTTCACTTGACCAAGCACAAGCCGAGATTCTACATGTTAAGCTCAAACAGAACATCCTACGTGAGAAGTGGATGTTGATAGAGATTACCACCCAAGCGATGTTATCCGAGCCACCCCAAGTGTTTGTCACCATCGCACACCTTACCTATAGGTATTATGTGGGTTTTATAAGGGTTTATGTAACAAGACTTTGTAATTTGATTATGAGAATTATTTTTGTATATAATAAATAATATAAATTAATCTTATTATTATTACTTTATAAATAGTTTTTAAAGCATAAATAGTGTTTTTAGTTAATATTCAATTATGAAATATTTTTTTATGAATTAATGGGTTTTTTAATTAAATTTTATTTTAATAAATATTATTATTAAATTAATTTTTATTAAATATAAATGACAGTATAATTACTTTGAATACAATTGTAATTTTTATTAAGGTTTGAAATCTGTTTCTGTCAACACCAATGAATTTTTGATAAATGTCGGTTTATATTTTAGAATTAAACATTTACATATTTATAAAATTATTTAGATAAAATGAATATTATTTTTGGAATCCTGATGTCAAAATCATCCAACAATGATTTTTTTTCATAATATTTTGAGACAGTCAAATTTTTGGGTAAAAATTAAATACCGTTTAAATATATATTGTGTTTTATGACATCGTAATGACCCAATAGTGACGTAATAAAACACTATAAACCTTATTTTCATCTAATATATGTTTCACCATTAAAATAATGTGATTTTAGGTTTATTTGATTTTTTTACAAAGCCTTAGGGGATCCTCCAAGACTTGTATAACATGTTTTGTTTTTAAAATGATTTCCTTATGAGTGTGACTCACCTCTACATAAGAAAGCCTAATATATTAGGATGTTAGGACATTGGCCTTATAAAATATGGTTTTCCACTCCTCTTGGGAAAAAAACATGGTAAAAAACCCTGGGATGTTTTTTGGTTTTGATTAGTTTCATGTGTAGGGTCCAAAACCAAAATAATAAAGAATTACCTTCCTTTTCCTATATAAACCCACCCAAGACCCACTTACTCTTCACTCAAATCCCTTGTAGCTTTACCAAAATATCCCCTCCTCTCTCTATAATCCTCTCGAGGTGACCCAATCTCCCAATAAACCTCTCTCAAGCCCCTCCCAAGCCTTTGGGATCACACTTCCAAGTAAGGGATTTTTTCCTTTCTCATTTTTTCTAGTTTTATTTAAATTGTTATGCCATTTTATTTTCAATTAAAATTTTTGGGGTATTATTTATCACCTCCCACACACCACCCTTGTTATTTTTTAATGATTATATACCCCTTTTCCCTCATTAATTCCTTCCATGTACACTTGTTACTATGCCGAAATTTCGTATGGAATTTCTCTCTTGTCATTTACATTCAAGCATTTACTTTGTATTATGAATCTAAATTCCCTTAAAAATGTTGGGAAATGTATCTATATGACCCCGTTACTGTAAATTTCATGTAAATATTATGAGACACCCCTTTCTTTCTCATCAACCATTTTTATTAATTCTTATGTCATGTCGTTATGATGCCGATGTTTCACCGTGATTTTCCAACACAAAATCATTGTGTAGTGAATACCATGACCATTTCTCTATCCAGGGTATTCAAATTTATGAACATTTAATTACTTATTAAATAGTTCAATGTATTAATTCCAAATTTTTTTAACATGGAATTAATTATGATGTTTAATTAATCTATGTTCTATGATCCATGTGGCACACTTATGCATGAAATGAAATGTTTAAGAGGTGTTTTCCCAGATAGTGCTCCATGCATTGGGTAACGATTATTATCAGGATACATCAAGTGAAATGAGAGTTTACTCAAGATAATTCATGTGAAATAATGTTTTACTCATGATCCATGTGAAATGATCCTTGGCTCATGCTAATACCATGTTAAGTGTTGTTGCCACATTTCCATGTGATGATAATCATGCTATATCATGATATATCATGCATTTTTGTTCATGTATCTCTTATGATTATTTTTTTTACTATTTCTTAATATGTAATTTATTCTTTATGTTATGCCTTTTTTATCCCTTGCTGGGATTTATAGCTCAGCCTTTTCGGATGCATGTCCTCAAGTTATCCCATGCAATGCTAAGTATGAGGGAATATAGTGGTCATATAAAGGAAGTTGTGAATAAAGATGTGTGTTTTATATTTTAGGATGTTATGTATTGTTCCTAAACAACAAATAAACTAGACCTTTTGATCTTCGATGTTGTATCATGTTAAGGTTTTATGTTATAAATCTTGTTTAAGTGTGTAATAAAGATCATGGTTGTTATAGTTGGTATCCGAGGATAAGTTTAGTTATTTTTGGGATTAGGATTAGAAAACCCTAGTCAAAGACTTTGGGATAAGAATAAGTATAATAAAAAAATCTCTAAATTTTGGTGATTATTGAGTATGTAGTTTATTTGGAAAATACATTCCTATCTAGATATGATCAGGTAGAGGCGGCTCTGAAACAGATGTACCTAGGAGTGAAAGCTCCAACAAGGAGTTTTGGGCTTGGCCTAGGGTATCCTGGTACACGACAATGGGTCTCGCTGAACTCTTAGTTACAACACAGCAATGGTATATGATTTAGTAAATTCACAAGCACAGTATGAACCATTGTTAAGGGGATACAAAAATTCCCCTAAGAAAATATATTGGTAAGTAGATCATGGATAACATATATTGAATCCAAAAGATTCATAATTTAAGGAAATAAAATTCATTTATAAGTCATACATTTTTTCCTTAGATTACAATTTATATATTACCCCTAACATTCCATTCATTCCATCCAATGTTTGGTAATAGGAGGACTCGACCTAACAACCAATGCGAAGATCAATTTGTTGACTGTTCTAAATAGATTCCCTATCCGATGGGAGAGAGAATTGTGAACTTTTTCACAATACTCTCTCAGTTAAATCATGATTTGAATAGAAACATGGGTCATGAGGAACATTCAACCCCCATAATAAAGAAAAATTCTCAATAGGGAGCTTCATGAGACAAAGTCCTACTTTTACTAGATCATCTGATCCCTCGATCACCGAACAATGTATCAACTCCATGGAAAAGATCTTCCCCATAATTCAATATTCTGAACAAGAGACGATTATTTTGGTTGCTTATCGTATGGAGGGTGAATCTAATCAATGGTGGAAATTAATCAAAAATATAAATCCTGGTGAGAAGATCGAGGCATTTGAATTGATGGATTTCAAGAAAAAAAATTTGACGAATATTTTCCTCTCACCCTCTGACTTAAGATGGAAATGGACTTCCTTTCACTCAAGAAAAAAGACAATGAATCTATCAGAGAGTACAAGGTAAACATTACAAGGCTTTCATGATACACCTTTAACTTTGTCATTACCTCGGAATGCATGGTTTACCATTTTTTGGTGGGATGAAACTTGGACTACGGAAAGCCTTGGGGATCTGTGACTTTGATAGCTATGAGGAAATTATCTGATGTGACCTCAAGGTCTAAATGGAGATTTGAGAATCCATAGGGTATTGTGAGGATAAAGAGCATAAGGTGGAATTCAATTCTTGTAGTCTAACGGATGAATCCAACGGTGCTAAGAAAGCCTAGCACCACACTTACCAAAGGTGCGGAAATAAGCACCCTTGAAATTTCTTAAAGGGGATGAGGAAATTATTTAAGTGTGGAAGATAATGGAACCTAACCGTTAACTACTGAAAAGAAAAACCCGTGGTTGTGACATATTAGAGGAACACTCCGTGAGACCATCAATGTGTTGTTCATTACTTCAACTATGAAGAACCATGGCACCTTGCAAATAAATTCCCTAAGAAAAGGGTTTCCGAAGGCAACCAACAATATCCAAGGTAGTAAGGATGAGATTTTTCCATCACTAACACCAAAGTGAACTACAAAAATGAAGTGGTGACAGGTACTCTAGTTATTCATTCAAGAATAGAGAATATACTTTTTGATTCTGGTTCTACATTTCTTTCATGTCCCAAAAGTTTAGTAGAACAATCCCATCACCACCACAAATCATGGAAGTAAGGATGTCGGTGACTAAGGAAATGAGGAAACCATTGCAACCCATGAATATAACTCCACCCCTGTCACAATTTGTTCATTTAACTTCCCGATGAACCTCTTCATACTCTATCTGGTGGAATTTGATGCAATTCTTGGCATGGATTAGCTTTCCTTATATAGATCCAACATTAATTTCCATGAAAGTGAAATCACTCTCTATATAAATAATAGGTAACTAATTATATACAAGTGCAAGGAGGAAGATGAATCTTTTTTAGAACCATCATCTCAAGCATGGATATTACTGCCCTATGAGAATGTGTATATGTCTCAGATGATTCAGTATAAGGAAGTAACCATCCTTAAAGATATTCCTATTGTGAGGGAATAAGCTGATGTTTTTCCTGAGGAATTGCCTGATCATCCTTCTAGAAGAGATGTTGAATTATCAATTGACATTATACCTAGGATGATTCTAATATCCAAGAAATCATATAGAATGGCTATTATAGAGGTTGATGATCTAAAGAGAAAAATATAAGAGAATATAGATAAAGGGTTTATATTCCTAAGTGCTTTACCATGGGTTGCACCGGTCCTATTCTTCATGAAGAAGGATGGGTCAATGCACCATTGCATTGATTATCATGAGGTCGAGAAAATCACGATAAAGAACTAGTATACTCTTCCCCGAATTGATGAATTTTTTGATCAGCTACATGGAGAACAATTATTATTCATGGTGGATTTGTGGCTGGGATATTACCAAGTAAGGGTGATGAAGGAAGATTTTCCCAATACTGTTTTTCATACATGGTATGTGAACTATGAATTCATAGTATTGCCTTTTGGACTCACTAATGATCCGGAAATATTTATGGACATAATGAATAGAGTCTTTAGGTATTACCTCAAAACATTTGTATAATTCTTTATAGACGATATTATAATATACTCCAAAACCAAGGAGGATCATTAGAATCATCTAAGAACTATTCTAGAGACCTTGAAAAAGGAGAAGCTCTATGAAAAGTATATAAACTGTGAGTTTTGGTTGATGAAGGTATCATTTATGGGTTATATAATCACAAGAAATGGTATATCTATAGATCTGTCCAAGATAGCTGCAATTGAAGGATGACCAAGGGAAACATCGGTAAAAAATATCTGTATCTTCCTTGGGTTAGCTGGATATTATTTCCAATTTGGGAGAAATTTATCATGATTGTACAACCCTTTTACCGAGCTAACTCAGAAGGGAGTAAAGATTGATTGGTGTGATGAATGTGAAGAGAGAATCAAGAAGTTGAATAGGAGGCTAGTACCTACGCCCATGATCACATTACCCATCAGTGGAGAACTTATTTTGGTATTCAAATATTCTTCGAAGAAGGGCATGGGCTGTGTGTTGATTCAAAATGACATAGCCATTGCCTATGATTCAATGCAATTGAAAGTTCATGAGAAAAACTATCCAATAGATGATCTGGAGTTGGATGTGGTGATCTTATCTTTAAAACTTTTGTGGCATTATATCTTTGGGGAGAAGTATGAAATATATACGGACTACAAAAGCTTCAAGTATATATTCACACAAAAAGAGTTGAAAATGCACCAATGAAGATGGTTAGAGCTGATCAAAAATTATGACTGCTCAATCCATTACCACCCTAGGAAGGTGAACAAGGTGGATGATGCTCTAAGTAGTAAGGACCCAATTATTCTATCATGGATTAGAATTGAAAAGGATGTAATCTTTTTGGATTTGAAGAATATAGACATGAGAACCATAAATAAGGGAACATCATCAATCCTTTTACAAATTATTTCTCAACAATATATTTTGGAATGGTTAACGGATTCTCAAAAGGATGATGTGTGAATTACGAAGAAGGGAGAAACTATTAGAAAAGGGAAATCCTCAGAGTTCAATGTCAATGAAGAAGGAATTTTGAGATTTGTGTCAAGAATATGTGTTCCATTAAATCCGGAGTTAAATAAGGAACTTTTGGATGATGCACATAGTTTAAATTTATCTATTCACCCAGGAAACACAATGATCTATCAAGATCTCTGAGAGAATTATTGGTGGGATAACATGAAGAAAGAGATCGCTGAGTATACATCAAAGTGCCTAGTATTCCAAGAAGTGAAGGATAAGAGGTAGGAGTCTAAGAGGATAATGAAACCATTACCCATACCAGCATGGAAATGGGATAACATAAGCATAGAATTTTTCACTGGACTGATAAAGACATCCAAAGGAAACAATGCTATTTTAGTTGTTGTGGGTCGTCTTACAAAGACTGCGCACTTCATTGCAATTCAGGTGGATTTCCCACTGGATCAACTGGCACAGATAAAAATAAGAGACATGGTAAGGCTACATGGAGAACCACTATCTATTGTATCTGATAGATATCCAAGATTCAACTCTATGTTTTGCAGGAGTCTTTAATAAGCTCTGAATACTAAGATGAAATTCAGTAAATCCTATCATCCTCAAACAGATAGCCAATCTGAGCGGAGTATCCAAACACTTGAGGACATGTTGAGATTGTGCTCAATGGACTTAAAAGGAGGATGTTATCAACATATCCCTCTATTTGAGTTCTCTTACAATAACAGTTTCCACTAATTCATCCAAATGGAACTTTATGAAGCCCTGTATGGGAAGAGGTGTAAAACACTGGAATGTAGGTATAATGTTGGGGATAAAAAACTCTTAGGCCCATAAATTGTCGAAGAAATAGTGGATAAGGTCAAGACCATCCATTATCACATTAAAGATGCTCAGATTTGAAAAAAAATATCTATGCATATAATCATCAACAATACCTAGAGTTTGATGTTGGTGACATGGTATTCCTCCGTATATCACAATGGAGGAGATTTATGTTATTTCGAAAGAAGGGAAAGCTTAGTACAAGGTACATCGACCCTTTTGAGATCCTTGATCGCATTGGAGCATTGGCCTATCAACTAGTACTCCCACCATACCTATCTCAATTACATGATGCATTCTATGTATCACTCTTGAAGAAATACATACCTGACCCATCACATGTACTCAATCGAGAGGTGGTACTATTGGATAATGACATCTCCTATGAAGTGAAGTTGGTGAAGATCTCAGATCGTAGGAAAAAAGTTATACAAAATAAGACAATTCCCCTTGTCAAGGTGTTGTGGAGAAACCACAAGTTTGAAGAGGAAACATGGGAATCAGAGGATGTGATGAAGTATAGTTAGCCACATATGTTTTAGTGAGGGAATAGGAAATTTTGAGGGAGAAATTTCTTAAGGGGGAAGACTTTAATGACCCAAAATTTCATTAATGAATATTCATCTTGATCAAATTAAATTTCTTATTATTTAAAATGGTTATATAAAATATGCACTTCCTTGGTTTTATTTTTTTGGATTTCAAAGTACCGTTAATAATTTTTACCATTGCTAATATAGTTGTTGAACAATGATCACATTATTAGTATAAATACATGGCTTTAACAAATCAAATTTACTCCGACATAGGAAGTGATAACCTCATCCAGTAGACTTAACTCAGACAAAGCCCATTTTTCGGATCATGGAATGGAGGCGGCGACATTGGGCTTTCTCTTGACCAAGACCATGCCGAGCTTCAACTTGTTAAGCTCAAACAAAACTGCCTATGGGAGAAGTAGAAGTTGATAAAGATTACCACCTGAGTAATGTTATCCGATCCACCCCAAGAGTCTATCACCATCACACACCTTAACTTTATATATTATGTGGGTTTTTATAAGGGATTATGTAACAAAACCATAGCACTATGATTATGAGAATTATTTTTTTAAATAATAAATAATATAAATTCATTTTATTATTGTTACTTTGATAATATTTTTTAAAGAAAAAATAGTATTTTAAGTTAATATTCAATTATGAAATCAATTTTAATGAATTAATGATTTTTTTAATTAAATAACATTTTAATAAAATATTTTTACTATATTAAATTTAATTAAATACAAATTATTATATAATTATTATGAATACAATTGTGATTTTTATTAAGGTTTGAATACCGTTTTTATCAAAACCCATGAATTTTCGATAAATATCAGTTTTTATTTGAAAATTAAAAATTCGCATATTTAGAAAATTATATAGAAAAATGAATATTATTTTTTGAATCAGAACATCGAAATTATCCAATGTTGAATTTTTCATAATTTTCCGATATAGTAAAATTTTTGGTTAAAAATTAAATACCATTTAAATATATAATGTGTTTTATGACATCATAATGACCCAATAGTGATCTAATAAAATAATATAAACATTATGTTCAGAAAATATACGTTTTCCATTAAAATAATTTTATTTTAGGTATATTTTATTTATTTTAAAAATCCTTTTTGGAACCTCCAAGACATATAAAACATTTTATCTTTTTAAAATGATTTTCTTGAGAGTGTGACTCACCTCCACATATGAAAGCCTAATATTTTAATAATTTCGGCCATTGGAATTATAAAATATTCCTTTCTACTCCCCTTTGGCAAAAACCATGGGCAAAAACCATCAGATGGGTTTTGGTTTTGATTAGTTTAAGGTGTCAGGTCCAAAACCTAAATAATAAAGAATTCCTTCCCTCTTCCTATATAAAACCACCCAAGATCCCACATCCCCTTCACTCAAATACATTGAATCAAGACCAACGTATGACCTTTTCTCTATAAAATCTTTACAAGGCTCCCCAATCACCCAAGAAGCCTCTCTCAAACCCCACCCAAGCCTTTGGGATCACACTTCCAAGTAAGGGATTTCTACCTTTCTCATTTTTGTCCAGTTTTCATTAAGTTTATATGCCCTTTTATTTTCAATTAGAAATGTTGGGGTATGATGTTTAACCTCCCCCATACTACCATCCTTATGTTTGAATGATTATATACCCATTCTTCTCTCATTAATTCCTCCCATATACACCAGTTACCATGCTAAAATTCCGTAAGGAATTTCCCTCTTCTCATTTACATTCAAGCATTTCTTTTTTATTGTGAATCAAAATTACATTACATATGTTGGAAAATGTATATATTGGACCCCTTAAATTAAATTTCTTGTTACTATTATGAGACACCCCTTTCTCTCTCATCAACCATTTTTATTAATTTTTATGTCACGTCGTTATGATGCCGAACATGCACCATGATTTTCTAAGACAAAATAATTATGTAGTGAATACCATGCCCATTTCAATGTCAAAGGTCTTCAACTTTATGAAAATTTACTTATTGATTTAATAGTTCCATGTATTAATTCAACATTCCTCCATCATGGAATAAATTAAGATGTTAAATGAATCCCTGTTGTATGATCCATGTGGCCCACTTATGCATGAAATGAAATATTTAAGAAGGGTGCGCCCTGATAGTGCTCCAATGCATTGGGTAAAGATTAGTATCATGATGTGTTAAGTGTAATGAGGTTTTACTCATGCTAATTCAAGGGGAATGAGGGTTTACTCATGCTCCATGTTCAAAGATCCTTGGATCACACTAATACCATGTTAAGTGTTGTTGCCACATTTAGATGTTTCGATAATCATTATATATCATGAATTTAAGTTACTGTCTCTATTATGATCCTTGTTTATGCCTATTTCCTATCATGTAATTTATTATTCATGTTATTCCCTATTTACTCATTTTAATGGTCTTTATAGATCACCCTTTTATGATGCATGTCTTCAGGTTATCCCATGCATTGCTAAGTATAAGGGAATGTAGTGGTCATGTAAAGGAAGATTTCAATAAAGATATGTGTTTTACGGTTTAAGATTTCATGTAATGTTCCTAAGACATAAATACACTAGACCTATCGATCTCCCATGTTGTATCAAGTGAAGTTTTTATGTAATAAATCTTGTTTAAGTGTGTAATAAAGAGAAGGGTTATTATAGACCATTCATGTTGTGGAGGATATGCTGCGAGCTTTCATGTTAGACTTCGACAGTAGTTGGGAGGATCAGCTAACTCTTTTTGAGTTCGCGTACAACAACTTAATTCATTCTACCATTGGTACGGAACTATTATAGGCCTTATACAAGCAACCCTACCAATCAACACTTTGCTGGACTGGCCCATGAGAGTACACATTTATGGGCCAAGAGTTGGTGTAAGCTACTATCGAGCAGGTGCGACCATCCAAAAGTGCATAAAGACTTCCCAAAGCCATCAGAAATCTTTTGCTGATAGGTCGCATATGCCTTTAGAGTTCAAGGATGGAGAGAACATGTTCCTTCGAGTTTTACGTCAATGAGGATTGTAGATATTTGGATAGGGCAATAAGTTATCTCTGATGGTTATCAAACCATTTCCGATAATGTGTAGAGTTCACGAGGTGTCATACCACTTAGCTCTACCCCAATAGTTGGACAAGGTACATGATGTCTTCCATGTGTTGCAGCTAAGGAGGTACACACATGATCCATCACACATCATCAAATGAGGTGAGTTGTACATTGATGATGGAGAAAATTTTTCTGAGTAACCAGTGTAGATCAAGGATTAGTTGGAGAGGATCCTATGTCTAAAACCCCAAGCTTCCATGGTACGCTTCTCTTTTAATAATATAGTAGCGTGTGTTGTACGTAACTTCGATTTCTAACACACAACACAACAAATAAAACTATACGTTATGAATAGTAATACCCACTTTTTGAAATTTTATAAATTTTATCTTTCAAAATGGACTTCATTTTTGGATTCAGAATATCGAAATTAGCTTATCATGAATTTTTTGTATTTTTCTGAAAACAGTCAATTTTTGATGAATAGTGAAAAAAACACCGAGTTATAGTTTAAAACCAAATTTTTATTTACATATTTATTTATTTTATTTAAATTTATTTTAGGTAAAAATATATACATAATACCTATATAAGTTAATTGTAATTCATTGGAGTCAATTTATAATAATTTTAGATATATAAAAATTTCATTAAACTTTTCATCGTCTTTTACCCATTTAACTAGGAGAATTTACAAATTCACATAAAACATAATTTTACCACTTATGTGAATGGAATTTAAAAATTACAAGAGGCACGGTTAATATCAAGGAGTAAAATTTTGTTCAATAAGATAAAAATAATTTTTGGTGAATAGTAATTTTTTAATTTTATTTACCACGGTTAAAAGTAAATAGGGTAATTAAGGGTAAAAATGATATTATTATTACTCTAACACATGTACTAATTCTATTGGATAAGCATAATTCGACCAAAAACAAACTTAGGATTAAAATATGAACCTCTTTGGTCCCCTTGAATTATATTAGGACATTTCTTATTATTTAATTCAAAGAAGAGTTAAAAGGGTTAAAATCAAAGTTTAATAACTAAAACATTTTTAATATACGGTTATACATATAATAAATTAGATTATAAATATTAATTAGAAAGATAAAAAGGGTTACTAAATAATTGTATTTTATTTATAATTTTTAGAAATTAAATAATTTAATTTATTTATGACACAATGGTGATGGAGTAATTACCAAATTAAAGAAATATTAAAATAATTGATATTAAAAATATCCAAATAAATGTAATTTCAGACTTTTCATAAATTCCAATAATTTTAAAGGTTAATATGACATATTATGGTTGGTTAGATGACTTTTTTTGAAGTAATAATTCTGTTATGAATTTAGCAAAAACAAAATACCAAATAGTGTAAAAAGAAACATAAAAAAGTTTTTAAAACAAATATTACCTTATTAATTGATATTCGATTCATAAAAATCTAAGGTATGACCAAATGACTTAGATAAGGTTATATATATTATCAATGAACCACTTGGGGTTCTCTTGTCTTTTTATAGAAATTTTATGAACCATATAATATAAAAATACAAAGAGACATTGTAAATGTTAAACTATTTAACTAAGAGTTAAATATAAATGATAAGGTTAATGTAGTGACCCAAACCTATCTAAAATCTATTGGTTGAAATTATTTAGACCCATACCCACTTTATCATTGAAATAAGTAACTTTTGAGCCATTATAAACCGAATATGAATTTATTATAAAATAATATTTTATGTTTTTCCTAAGCTGCCCCGCACCCCTCTTATAAAAGGGAACTCCCGCTTCTCTCAAATTTATAACCTCAAAGCCTTTTGGATCGGCCAAAACCTGCCCAAATATTCTCTAAACTTCCCTCAATTCAACCTAGAGGCCTTAGGTTGATCATAAATCCAACCTAAGGAGCCCTTTTGATCAAATCAAAAGGAAGAACCCGAAGAAGAGGTAATGTTTTCACCACCCTCTTTCAAGTTCATTTCTTCTTCCACTTATTATTTATTTGTTATTTCCATTATAAAATAATAACTCTAGTATCTTCTATATACTGTGATGTTATTATAAATATGGTACAACCATATTCATTATTCTATCTATCCTTTTAATGACATGTCACCATACATGCGTACGTACGGCTTACCGTCTCCACGTCGTGGTGTTATTGTTATTCAAAACATTATTATTTGGATGGGTATGATAATGATTTTTAATTGAAGTAAATTATAAATATAAAAATATAATGATTCTTTATATATGATATACCATCCAATTATATACAATTTTAATATCCAATGAATGATATTGTCACTCATGCGTATGTACGGACTACCGTCTCCACGAACGCGATGAGATTCATTCCCCCATCGTATCCATTCAAAAATAATTCTCATTTGATGATTAAAAGTAATGTTTGAGGACTTGATATAATTATGAATATGAATAAGATACAACCTATCCATAACAAACATGCCTTACATAATAAAGCATATATAGGAAAACGAATCAGTTAACACCCGAATCAACGATAATCCTAAGATATTATTAACAAAGTAATGTTAAAAGAGCATATATGATATCATATTAATGTATATGACTATTTTATAACTTAATTAAAATTATTTTACCATTATACAGGAGTTAAACCCACCCTCGACCAAGGAATAACACAAGGTAAGGGTTAATTTCACAATATCTTTATTATACGAGGTTGTTTTTACGTAAGTATCTATTGGGATCCCCTTTATCATCCACAACCATGTTTCTTAAAAATATATTTCAAAATTTTTTTACTATTTACTAGAAAATGGGTTAAATTCATTTATACCCTTATGTGTTTTGAAAGTAATCTTTCTGTTGTTTTCCAAACAAGGTACTTTTTAACCTTTTCGACAAATTTAAGGTAAGATTTTTTTAACTTATACGGTGGGTGCGGCTATTTTCTGCCATTATAACATCATCAAAGCTTAAATTACAAGAATATAATAATATTTTCAAAATAAATGTTTTATTTATAATTATGTGACTCTAAAATAATTTTAAAATAGAAAGTCATATTTCTCTAAAAAGGATATTGATTTCATCTATGTCAACATCCTTTGATGGATTTTAAGTTTATTTGAAGTTAATTCATTATGATACTGAACTTCAATATTGTATTGATGGTTTTATGATCTGTTTGACTGTGGAGGTGTTATTTTAATACCATTCATGGTTTATGGTTAAATTATTGACATTTCGTATGCTAGTTTTAATACGAATGTTTATGATATGTTTAAACCTTTTCATATGAGAAATGTATTGGGCTTAGTAAGTGATGGGTAGAGCCTGCTATGGCTCCTCGATGCATCAGTAGGTCTCATGAGGAAACTAGATATGGAATTGGCCGAGGACCATTCCCAATTTTATATATGGTTTTGGCCGAGGACTTAATAATTTTTAGACATCTTGGCTGAGGCCTTGACAAAATGTTTCAGAATGTCCGACATTATACATTCCCTCATTATGGAAATAAAATTGATGGTTCACATGGTCATTCAACTAGTATAATACCCATGATAATGTTTTATTATGGAATTATTTACTCATCTCATATTCTTTCCATAAAAGTATTCATGTTTATTACTGGTAATGGCATGTGGTTTCAATTATTCACCATGCTTAATATTTTTTTCATTTTTCGCTGTATTACTTACCCTTACAGAGAATTTGAGCAAAACCATTTCTTTTGTTTCATTTTCCCAGGATATGAAGAAGTTAGTTATGAGTGACCTGCAAGCATAATCTAGGAGGCTTGGTTGTTTCTAATGAAATATATTTGTGTTGTATTTCTCTTCAAGATGTAAAGTTGAACTTATGTATGAATCTTGTTTCTAATAATACTAAACGGATCGGTCTTTAGAGACATGATTTCATTGTGATCATGCCAATGTTATGTATTAATGCACCGACTCTGGGTAACTAGGGTCGGGGCATTATAGTTGGTATCATGGGTAGTTTAGTAAAAACCTTGGATACTAGATTTAGATAAACTCTTATTAGAGAACATAGCCCTAATATAGACTTTGAGGATTAGTATAGAAGAACTTCCAAAAATTTTGGTATTGAAGATATTTTGTGAGTTTTCCAAGCAATACATCCCTGTCTGGATATGAGCAGTAGAGGAGGCTCTGACACAGATGTACCTAGGGGTAAAACCTGAAAACACTGCTTTGAGCTAGACTCGAATGGGAACTGGTGCACGAAAATGGTCCTTGCTGCACTCTTGATTACGAAACTCCCAGGGGATATGATTAGGATAATTCTCATTTTCTTTACAAACCATTATTAAGGGTTTAAGAGTATATACTTCCTCAACGAAAACATTTTTTATGATTATGGATTATATCCCTAAACTGTTCAATTTATATTAAGTGTTTTACAAGTTTGGAATTATGTATTTCGATTCATAAACTAATCTAGTTTATGCCATTGTTTAGAAATGGATCCTAGTGGAAGGAATGGAAACCGTATCAATCCACACACTCCATGTAGGAATTTCCCTCATGCTCAAGATAATTATAGTGGAGCTGGTGATACAACCGGTGCTGATCAGCTTATCACCATACTGGGAAAACTCACTCAGTTTATGAATAATAACCTTACCCGTATGGAGCACCCAAATCCACAGAGTGGAGGATCAATGTTGGATCGATTCATGAGGCAACAACCACCAACATTCAATGGGGGTACAAATCCACTAGTAGCTGAGAAATGGATAAATTACATGGAGAAAATATTCCACGCCATGGGGAGTATCGAAAGGGAAAACATTGTCATGACAGTTTACCGCCTCATTGGAGATGCTGATCAACGGTGGCCATTGATTCAAAACATGAAGGAATATGATGAAGTATAAAATATGTAATGGAGGGAGTTTAAAGAGATTTTATTAGAAAAACACTCTCCTCATGACCATCTAACGAATATGGAAAGACAATTTTTGAGTCTGAGGAAAAAGGAGGATGAGAATGTCACAAAGTATGAGGCAAACTTTACGAGGTTAGCGAGGAAGGCTGCATATTATATACATAACCCAAGAAGTAATATTGATCATTTCTTTGATGGGTTAAAACCATTTCTCCATCGATCATTAGTATCACAATCCTTCTCATCATATAAAGATATTGACTTGTGTGTTATCAATACAGAAAATGAATTCTCTATGTCTTATGAATTTAAATAAAAGTAAGAGAAGAAGAGATCTGCTGAAAACTCTTGGAAAGGAAATAAGGAAATAGGGAAGAAGGGAAGAACTGAATTTCCACCCTCTGATAATTGCGGAAGGAAGCACCCTGGTGCCTGTCTAAAAGGAAAATGAGTATTCTACAAATGTGGACAGAAAGGCCATCTAGCTAGTGATTTTAAAGGAAAGAAAGATGCTACCAATGTTTAATCCTACAATTTAATGAAGATGAGACATTATGAAAATGAATTTCCTAAGCGTCAGGGAAACATACCTCAGAAAAGGCCTAGGGACCAAGGCTAAGCTTATGAAATCACTACTGCTGAGTTTGAAGCCCCGAAAGACATGGTGGAAGGTAATTTAATGGTTTTCTCAAGTTTAGAAAATTCTTTATTTGATTCAGGATCATCCCATTGTCTCATATATTCCCAGTTTTCTAAGAAAATTAGATGTTTCCAATTTTATTTAACAAGGGAGTTGTCAGTCAAAACTCCTAAGGGAAGTATCATTGCTACAATGTTCTGTGAATCAGTTCCCATTAGATCATATAAATGTTCTTTATCTGCTGATCTCATCATCATACCCATGATTGAATTTGATATAATCCTCGGTATGTATTGGCTTTCAGACCAAGATGAAAATATTTATTATAATAAGAAGGAGGTTATGATATTTTATGATGATGATAAAGAACACATTATCTTTAGAGCAGAATCGTCACCACCTGATTCTTATCTAGATACACCCCCAGTAGCTCAAAAAAATTCAATTACCGGGGATGAATAGAATGAAATAACTCTGAGTGGGGAAATTAATATTCAAATATAGGATGTACCTATTGTGAATATATATATATGTGTGTGTGTGTTTCTGGAAGATTTACCTGGAAATCCTCTAGAATGAGAAATTGAGTTTTCCATTGATTTAATTCCTGGTTCAAGGCCCATATCGAAGACCCCTTATATAATAGCCATTGTGGAATTATTTTAACTAAATAAACCATTAGAGGAATTGAGTAATAAGGGATATATTCACCCTAGTGTTTCTCCATGTGGAGCCCCTGCCCTTTTTGTTAAGAAGAAAGATGGATCTATGAGGTTATGTATTGACTATAGGGAAATCAATTCTATAACAATAAAAAACAAGTATACCCTACCTTGAATTGATGATTTATTTGACCAACTGCATGGAGATCAATAATTTTCAAAGATTTACCTTCAATCTAGATACCTTCAGTTGTGTGTGAAGAAGGAAGACATTTTGAAGACAGCATTTAGAAACCAGGTACGAGCATTACGAGTTTACTGTAATTCCTTTTGGATTGACTAATGCACCCTATGTATTCATGGATATAATGAATAGTTATTTCAAGGAATATATCAATGATTATTTGGTGGTATTTATTTATGATATCTTGGTATAATCCAAAAGCTATGAAGATCGTGAAAATAACTTGCACATTATCCTGAAGGCTCTTAGAAGACATGAATTATATGGGAAGTGTAGCAAGTGTGAATTCTAGCTTCAGGAGATTTCTTTTATTGTCCATATTGTCTCTATGGATGGAATTTCTATTGATCCTTCTATGACCAAGGAAATCCATGAATGTCCAGCACTGTCCAATTGGCTAACCCATTAACAAATCTCACACGTAAAAGGGTTAAATTTGTTTGGACAAAAGAGTGTGAATGAATTTTTTGAAGAACTCAAGAGAAGATTAGTCAATACTCCTATATTGACTCTACCATCAGGGAATGACGGGTTTGTTATTTATAGTAATGCATCGAAGAAAGGACTTGGTTTTGTCCTTATGCAGAATGATAGGGTTATTGCCTATACATCACAACAACTGAAAATTTATGATCAAAACTATCCTACTCATGATCTTGAGTTATCTGTTGTAATCGTTTCTTTGAAGATATGGAGACATTATCTCTATGGTGAAAAATGTGAGATTTATACTATTCACAAGAGTTTAAAGTATATTTTCCCACAGAAAGAACTCAACATGAGGCAAATGATATGGCTTGAACTACTCAAGGATTATGATTGCACAATACACTACCACATGGGGAAGGAAAATAAGGTGGAATATGTTTTGAGTAGAAAGAATCAGGGAGTTTTGAACAATATGAGAGTTGAAAAGGATCCTATATATGTGTATCTAGTAAAGATGGATATGGGAACAACCATGGAAGGTGAAACATCAATGCTTTTTCAAATGGTTTCCAAACCATCATTACTAGAAATGATAAAGAGTTCTCAGAGCGGTGATGAAGTGTTTCAAAAGAAGATCAAAGCTATGAATGATGGGAGATTGAGTGACTTTGTGTATGAAGATGGAATTTTTATGTTTGGGAAGAGGCTTTGTGTTTCTGATATACCTGATCTAAAAAGGGAATTGTTAGATTATGCTCATAGTTCCAATTTCTCAATACACCCTGGGAGCACCAAAATGTATAGAGATTTGAAGAAACTTTTTTGGTGGGACAACATGAAGAGGGAGATTGTTGATTTTGTTTCAAGATGTATGGTTTTTCAACAAGTGAAAGCTGGAAGGCAATAACCTGGAGGATTCATGCAACCTCTTACCATACCGGAGTAGAAATGAGATAATATTACGATGGACATTTTCATGGGAATACCAAAGACTCCTAGAAGGAATGATGCAATATGGTTCATTGTTGATCGTCTTACCAAGTTAGCACATTTTCTTGCTATAAGAGACGACCTAACACTTGAAAGTCTAGCAACACTATATATTAATGATGATGTAAGACTTCATGGAGTACCCCTATCAATTGTTTCTCATGGTGACCCACATTTTAAATCAAGATTCTGGAAGTGTCTTCAGAAGGCCTTGGATACTGAACTTTGTTTGAGCACTGCCTACCACCCTCAAACAGATGGACAATCAGAACGAACTATTCAAACCTTAGAAGACATGTTGATATCCTGCTCACTTGACTTTCAGGGTATATGGGATCAATATTTACCTTTGATATAATTTTCCTATAACAATAGATTCCATTCAAGTATTCATATGGTACCTTATGAAGCATTGTATGAAAAGAGATGTCACACACCAACCTGTTGGGATGATGTCAGTGAAATAAAAATTGTAGGCCCAGACCTTGTTGAGGAAACGATGGAAAAGGTAAATGTAATCCAAAACCACATCAAAGCAGAGAAAATTAGGCATAAGTTCTATGCCGATAACCGAAGGAAGGATTTGGAATTTCATGTAGGAGATCATGTTTTCATTAAGATATCTCCATGGAAGGGTGTTATACATTTCGTTAAGAAAGGGAAAATTGAGTCCCATGTACATCGGACCATTCGAAATTCTAGAACGAATTGGGGATGTAGCTTACCGTTTGGAAATGCCGCCAAGTCTCTCTAATGTTCACGATGTGTTCCATGTATCACTGTTGAGAAAATACATGCCTAACCCAACCCATGTACTCACCTATGAGGAATTAGAACTGGAGCTCGATCTGCCATATTGCGAAGAGCGCATAAGTATTCTTGATACGAGAGAACAAGTGCTGAGAAACCGTACCACTCGTATGGTAAAAGTTCTATGGAGAAACCATAAGATGGAAGAGGCAACATGGGAACCTGAGGAACATATGATGAAGAACCACCCGAGTCTTTTTATGCAGTAATATTTTAGAAATTTTGAGGCCGAAATTATTTGAAGGAGGGGAGAATGTAACACTCCACGCTTCCACGGTACACTTCTCTTTGAATAACATAGTAGCGTGTGTTGTACGCAACTCTGAGTTCTAACACACACCACAACAAATCAAATTAGCCGTTATGAATAGTAATACACAATTTTTGAAATTTTAAAAATTTTATCTTTCAAAATGGACTTCATTTTTGGATTCAGAATATCAAAATTAGCTTAGGGTGAATTTTTGGTATTTTTCTGAAAACATTCAATTTTCAATGAATAGTGAAAAAAACATCGAGTTATAGTTTAAAACCAAATTTTAATTTAAATAATTATTTATTTTATTTAAATTTATTTTAGGTAAAAATAGATATATAATACTTATATATGTTCAATGTAATTCATTGGAGTCAGTTTATAATAATTTTAGATATATAAAAATTTTATTGAACTTTTCACCGTCTTTTACCCATCTCCTAGGAAAATTTACAAATTCACATAAAACTTAATTTTACCACATCTGTGATTGGAATTTAAAAAATCCGAGAGAAACGGTTAATATAAAGGAGTAAAATTTGGTTCAATAAGATAAAAATAATTTTTGGTGAATAGTAACTTTTTACTTTTATTTACCACGATTAAAAGTAAATCGGGTAATTAAGGGTAAATATGATATTATAATTACCCAAACACACGTCCAAATTCTATTGGATAAGTATAATTCGACCAAAAACATCCTTAGGAATATAATATGACCCTATTTGGTCTACTTAGACTAGATTAGGACATTTATTATTATTTAATTCAAAGAAGAGTTAAAAGAGTTAAAATCAAGGTTTAATAACTAAAAAATTTTTAATATAGGGTTATACATAAGATAAATTATATTATAAATATTCATTAGAAAGCATAAAATATTTCCTACATTATGGTATTTTATTTATAATTTTTAGACATTAAATAATATAATTTATTTATGACACGATGGTGATACAGTAATTACATAATTAATGAAATATTAAAATAACTGATATTATAAATCTCAAAATAAATGTAATTTGAGAATTTTCATGAATCCCACTAATTTTATAGGTTAATATGACATATTAGGGTTGGTTAGATTATTTGTTTGTGAATTAATAACGATGTTATGAATTTAGAAAAAACAAAATACCAAATATTGTCAAAATTGACATAAAAGAGTATTTAAAACAAATATTATATTATTAATTGAAATTCTATTCCTAAAAATATAAGGATAGGAAAAATGACTTAGATAAGGTTATATATATTAATAATGAACCACTTGGGTTTCACTTGGCTTTTTATAGTAAGTTTATTAACCATATAATTTAAAAATGCAAAAAGACGTGGTAAATGTTAAACTATTTAACTGAGAGTTATATATAAATGATAAGGTTAATATAGTGACCCAATCCTGTCTAAAATATATTTATTGAAAGGCTTTAGACCCATCCCCACCTTAGCCTCTAAATAAGTCACTTTAGAGCCATTATAAAGCGAATATTAATTTATTATAAAATAATATTTTAAGTTTTTCCTATGGTTCCCCTAACCCCTCTTATAAAAGGGCACCCCCCTTATTTTAATTTCTTACCCTAAAATCCTTTTGGATCGGCCAACCCCTCCCCAAATATTCTATAAACTCCCATAACATTAACCTAGAGGCCTTAGTTTGATCAGAAAGACAACCTATGGAGCCCTTTTGATCTAATTAAAAGGAAGAACCCGGAGAAGAGGTAATGTTTTCACCACCCTCTTTCATGTTCCTTTCTTCTTCCACTTCTTATTTCTTTGTTATTTCCATTATAACATAATAACTCCAGTATCTTCTATATATTGTTATGTTATTATAAATATGGTACATCCATATTCATTATTCTATCCATCCGTTGAATGACATGTCACCATACGTGCGTACGTATGACTTACCGTCTCCACGTCGTGGTGTAATTGTTATTCAAAACATTATTATTTGGATGGGTATGATAATGATGGTTAATTGAAGTAAATAATAAATATAACATTATAATTATTCTGTAAATATGATATACCATCAAATTATATACGAATTTAATATCAAAAGAATGATATTGTTGCTCGTGCGTACGTACGGACTACCATCTCCACGAACACAATGAGATTCATTCCCCATCATATACATTCAAGACTAATTATCATTTTATGATTAAAAGTAATTTCGAAAGACATGATATCATTTTAGATATTAATAAGATACAACCTATTCATAATAAACACGACTTACGTAACAAAGAATATAAAGAAAAATGAATGAGTTAACACCTCAAACTACGATAATACAAAGATATTATTAACAAAGAAATGATAAAAGATCATATATGATATCATATTAATGTTTATGATTCTTGTATAATTTAATAACAATTATTTCACCATTATATAGGAGTTAAAACAACCCTCGACCAAGGAAAAGTACAAGGTAAGGGTTAATTTCACAATCTCTTTGGTATCCGAGGTTGTTTTTAAGTAAGTATCTACTGGGACCCCCTTTATCTTCCACATCCATGTTTCGTAAAAATATATTTCAAAACATTTTTACTATTTACTAAACAATGGGTTAAAGTCATTTATACCCCTATGTGTTTTTAAAGGAATCTTTCCGTCATTTTCCAAACAAGGTACTTTTTGACCTTTTCGACAAATGTAAGGTAAGCATGTTTTTTTAACTTATATAGTGAGTGCAGAAATTTTCTGCCGTTATAACATCATCAAAGAATCCCTTACAAGCTTATAATAATATTGTCAAAATAAATTTTTTCTTTATAATTATGTGACTCTTAAATAATTTCAAAATAAAAATCGATATTTCTCTAAAAAGGATTTTGATTTCATCTATGTCAATATACTTTGATGGATTTTAAGTTTATTTGAAGTTGATTTATTATGATACAAAACTTCCATATTGTATTGAAGGTTTTGTGATATGTTTGACTGTGGATGTGTTATTTTTATACCATTCATGGTTTATGGTTAAATTATTGACATTTTATATGCTAGTTTTAATGCAAATGTTTATGATATGTTTAAACATATTCATATGAGGAATGTATTGGACCTAGTAAGTGATGGGTGGAGCCCGCTATAGCTCCTTGATGCATCGGTAGGTCTCATGTGAAAACATGACGTTGAATTGGCCAAGTCCCTTTCCAAATTTGATATATGGTTTTGGCTCAGACCTTAATCATTTTGAGACGTCTTGGCTGAGGCCATGAAAAAATGTTTCAGAATGTTTCGCATTATACATTCACTCATTATGGAAATAATATTGATTGTTCATGTTTTCATTCGACTAGTAGAATACCCATGATTATGTTTTATTATGGAATTATTTACTCAGCTCATATTCTTTCCATAAAAGTATTCATGTTTATTATTTGTAAAGGCATGTGGTTTCAATTATTCACCATGCTTAATATTTATGTCATTTTCTGTTGTATTACTTACCCTTACAGAGTGTTTGAGCCCACCCCTTTCTCATGTTTCATTTTCCCAGGATATGAAGAAGTTAGTTATGAGGGACCTGTAGGCATAATCTAGGAGGCTTGGATTTTTCTAACGAAATATATTTGTATTGTATTTCTCTTCAAGCTGTAAATTTAAACTTATGTTTGAATATTGTTTCCAATAATACTAAACTAATTGGTCTTTTGAGACATGATTTCCTTATGATCATGCCAATGTTATGTATTAATGCACCAACTCTGGGTAACTAGGGTCGGGGTGTTACACTATGTGGGTGAGTGATTCCCTTGGTGCATGTACGGTTGCAGCATAAGAATATCCATTTGAGAACATGGGAGTGGTAGGCTCATATTCATGCATAGTTCCTACATATTTTTGTATTACCTTTCTTGGGTTTTTGGGGACATAAAGCCCCAAGGTGGGGAGAATGTTCTATCCTATATTTTTTTGTGTATTTTTTTAAACATTATATGGAAATAATTTGAGACTCGACACTGAGATGAAATGTAATTATGAGGCCTAGTGTTCCTTGTAAAATTACTTGAAAATACCAAATAACTTAAATAGAATATGCACATAGTTTTCCTTAAGAAGTTGAATAACTTATAAATGGTTTCTTAGATCAGAAATCAATGTGCACCATTTCTTTCAAATAAGTAGTTTTACCCTAGGTGAGGCATAACATCGGCCGGTGTGGGTCAATTGTGAAAAGTAGTTTTGGGGAATTTTAATGAATAAAATAAATTGATAATTTATTTTATTCCTTTTTCATAGATACATAGATGTATTGGTGGTTTATTTTTTTAAATAAACATAGAGGTATGGGTATAGGGTTAGAGTCATAACCCTGGAATTCCCTAGAGGCTTTAGAGAGGATCCTGGAGAATTCCCTCCGCAGCAAACAATGACAGAACTTGGACCAGAGATCGATGGAAACCATTATTGATGGTCTCACCAACAGATATGATGTGAAAACATATATTATTTAGTGAGAAATCCAAATTAATGGTAGGATATTTTTATTTCAATTTATTCTTTTCTGCATTCTTAGAATCAACGATGACTGCAGATCAACCAATGAACATATTGACCCGCAGTTCGATCATTCATGTGGGATGAGATTGATTGTGGTAATTATCAGTTTTGATTATTATTATTTGATTTATCTTGTTTATTTTTCTTATGGAAATGGATAGTGGTCCGAAAAAACAATGGTCAAGTTTCATTCTTCAAATTTGTTCCATTTTATTTCTTTCCCCCGTTTTCCTCGCGCATTCTTTGTGGCTTATGAATAGATGATCGTTGCACCATTGTTTCATGGTTTAAAAATACAAAATAGAAGGTCCTACAATAGGATGTGATATTATATGTGAGAATAAAATGAATAAAGATGAATCAAAGCAATTTTCTAAAGTTTTTGTTATATGTTTTCAAAGTTGTTTTCCAAGACAATTGAAGGCACTAAACACCCTGATTCGGTCTTAGGGTGTTGAGGAAAGCCAAAATCTTGAGTTTTGGGGTGAACAGACCATTGAACCAAATATAAGAGTATTGTGAAAGGCACTCAGAGGAAGAACATGTGGTTCAAGAAATTCTAAAACAAACATCGTGAAGTATATGCTACAAGGCATGTGTTCGTCAATGAACCACTGGGCGTATAATCTAGAAGTACATGGGCAAGGTTAGAGTACATGGGTTTCATATATGGCTTATACTCCACCACACAACCAAACATAGAGTAAATACACTGGTTACCTCATGTACAATTACAAAGGTATGCAGAAAAGGGTTGGCACCATATCCTGGAACATGACCAGGGTACACATATAGACCTTGGTTTGAAGGACCTAGTGTGTAAGTCTTTATACATGACATGAAATCTATTTTTATATTACATTTAATTTTTACATGGTTCGTTGTACATGGGATGTACCCAGGGTCAGGGGACAAGGCGTGATACCTTACCATATGCCGTGTACTCTCTTCTACATGGCTTGAGCCACTTGTCCACCATATCATAATCATTTTTATTTAAAGGGTTATTCCTGTCTCTTTCCCCTAAAGATTATTTAATATTGTTTCTTACTTATTACAGTATGATCCCTTAAATATAAATTTCTAGATTGAGTTGTTGGAATCCCCTCTCCAAGGCGTAAAGTAGGATACTCTATTAATTCTTTATGACCTAGGTAGATTCCTTGGTAATGATGTGACCAACTTCACAGGGCATCAATCCTCTACTTAGAAGGTTAATCCAGTTGAAGTTTTTGGTATCACCCCATGGCCCGGTTAGTGATCTTCATCTCTTGTATCATATCTATATAGTCATATCTACCATGATATCTCTCTCTCTCATGATGGTTCTTAAAGAACAATACTTCACGGATGAACATCATTTGTGCTATCTGACTCAGGAGTGTGTTCTCCCAGATGAGTAATTCATGGAATCTTCAGATTGAATCCCTAGTGTGGGTATTTGGAGGATATATTTTACCTCTAGAATATTAATCTTGGTTTGAGTATATATAGATGTTATTGTTATATTTATTGTAGAAATATACTATGTAGATCTGTCTGTACCTTTTTCTTTGAGCATTGCTCTGTAGTTTCAGGGTGTCCTACTGAGTATTGTTACACTCTCCCTTACACGGGATTTTCCCGTACATGTCGTCTATTATACAGACTGGAGACCTTTTGATAGAGTCTAGGGTGGACCAGGACTAGAAAGAGATTTGTGATTTCATGTAGGCCGATGCATTCCTATGGTTTCAAGGAGTAATACCATTCCCTATTTTGTTTATTGGTTTGACTTTATAGCTTCATACTCTTTATTTTGATGGGCTTTCATTCTGGCCTAGTTTACTTTACAAGTCTTTAATTTCCTGGCATACTATGTTGGATGAGATATTGGTATCCATGCATTTGTTTCTTAGTAGTTTTTACATTTCATTATTTGTGGGCATGGAGATGTGTGTGTGCATACTCGTATATAGGCAATGCCTCCCACATTAATGATCTGCCTATTCAGTGCTAGTCACCCTCCCCTGGTCTACTAAAAGTGGGCTTGGGGAGTGGCGACACGGTCCCCAATTGGACGGTTCATGACAACGAACATATCTTAGAACTTGTGGAAAAATCTATTCATAAGGTCCACAAATACATCTAGTCCAATTTATTTTCCAAGGGTTATAAATTCAAATTCTGAATTCCCATATGTAGTCTAAAACACCATATTTAGAATATAATCCTCCTTGAATTTTAACTGATGGTACCCCAAACTGAGATCAATATAATAAAAATACTTCTCTCATTGGAGTTGATCAAACAAGTTATCAATATGAGAGAATGGATATAATTTTTCTTAATAGTGTTGTTAGTCAAGGATCTATAATCAATGAAAATTATCAATGAACCATATATCTTTTTATTATTCAAAATAGGATCACCCCACGGTTAAGTGCGTTTATGATTGATTCCTCTATCTATAAACTCCCTAATTGATTTTTAAATTATAAAATTTATACGTGATCTATTCAATAATGGGGATTTGATATAGTATTAATATCAGACACTAGGTCACCAATAAATTAAATCTTCTAACCAAGAATAACACTAGGAAAGTCATTAATAAATATATCAATATATTCATTAACTACTGGGACATCACTGATTTGAACAATTTTTTTTCTTTTCAATAACATGAGCAAGGTAACATTAAATAACATCTATAATAAATTTCTAAGCTTATTTTTATGTCATCATATGTATGAAATCATTGAATAATTCTTTTGGTTCTACAATTTATCTCAGAATGATAAAATTAAATCAAACCCAAACAAAAAATATTATCAAACCCTACTATAGGAAGTTCAAAAAGATATGCACAAAATACCATTTAACTAATAAAAATATGAAGATTCCTATAAATATCGGTTACTTTAATATTTCCACCCAGCGTTTTCACCAAAAGTTATCTCTCATTTTCATGTGGAGATATTCACTATATTATTGTAAATTTCATATAAATAAGTAAATTTAATGATCTGGAGTCAAACCAGGTATTGTAATAATTTGAATAAATAATTAACATACCTATCACCACTTCATTATATTTTAATTCATCAACCATAGTAGTAAAAATGTATTTTCTACAACTTTGTATTTTAGATAATGATGGTTTCCATCCTGTGAAAATAACTTTAGACACCCATTAAAATTATTCCCTATATCGTTATGGATGAAGCATCTTACCATAAACTTTTCATTATTATTATTCTCATTTTCTTTATAGTCACGAGCCATATATAAAAACATTCCACAATGGTAACACTTCTTATATTTTATAATACATTCCCTAGGATGATTTTTAATACAATTTTTACAAGATGGGGACATTATTTTCATAACTATAGAATTCATTGATACATGCTTCCCCATTTCCTTCAATTCAATCATTTTCTTCCTCTATTCTTCTCAAGGAACATAATTTTTGACAAAATCTATCTCAACTTTCTTCATAAGTCAATTAAATTTCTCATAGATTTTAAATTCCTATGTGTCCAAATATATTTATAAATTTATTTTTAATAATGAGTTAAATATATAAATTTTACTATAATTTGCTGAAATAAATATGTTATGCACCTATAAATCATTTTCAAAGATTCTTCATACATGGATATAAAGTCTTCATCATTTCACCTCAATTATAGGAATTTTTCCTCCATCATTAGTTGAAAAATCATAGGGAAATATTTCTTAAAGAAATTATTTGTAAATATGTCCCATTATAGAGAATTCTATTCATAATTTTATCGGTTATTCTTAATCAAAGACATTAGTCAATCATATCAACATAAAAACTATAAATGAGAAAAGTAATATTTTGTTTTTATAAAAATAACATAACTTAAAATGTATTTTCTAGTGAATTGATCCATCCTTAGGCTACTATTGGATTAGAAGATCCACTGAATACTGAAGGATATTATCTCATAATATGATTTACTAGCATCATGAACCTTTTCCATCGACCAGGATTCCCACTAAAATGGATTCACCCACCATTCATAGATTTTGTCAACTGAGCCATCACATCATCAAATTGATTAGTTCTAATTTCAAGCATCTCAAAATGTTGATTTGGAAGGATATTTTCCTCTTTGTTCCTTACTTATATAGCTTCCCCACACACTCTATTGAATATATTCTAAAAAAACCTTTTATAAGAATAAACATGGTAATATTATAATTACAAATTCCCTTAAATTAACCATATAGTACAATATTTCATGGGTATTATATTTGTATTATCTTCAAAACTAATGTTACTTAATCATTTCCTCTGTTACCAATTATAAAGATCAATCCTTAAATATTACATAATCTTGAATTTTATTTTTTTGAATTTAATTTAATATATTTAATGATATTTTCTATTTTATAGTTTTACAAAATTATCTCATAAATCATAGATAAAAAATATATATTTAAAAGTGGAAACTTCTGACCATTAACCATTTTTACCATAATGTAAAAATTTAAAAATAAGACATGATTTATTTCCTTGAAATATTTTCATGACATTCCACTCAACTTTATCCTTTCCATTTCCCATCCTAAAAATCAATTTAAAATTTTTCAAAAACATGGGTTGAGCACATAAAAATCTCAATAAGGGAAATAATTATAAGAAATATGTTATCCCAGTGAAAAAATGAAAACCCATGAAAAAAATTTCTTTAAAAAATACATTTTTACCTTGAAACGAAATAATATTTATTTTAAAAAATATTTTTCATACATTTGGAAAAAATAATATTTCCACGAAAATTGATTAGCATGAATATAAAAGTATTGTGGGTACCTTGGGACATCATCTTCAGAAATCCCATTCATTTTGGAATAACTATATGGATTTCATACAAAATAATTCTTGATAGAACATAATTATTACCCAATGCATTGGAGAACTATTTTTGGGATCACCATTAATATCTTGAGCTATAATGGGGATCAACCCATCATATCATGAGCTATAATGGTGCTGAAACCATTATATTATGGGTTTTAATGGGGCTCAACCCATCATATAAGTTGTATCAAGATTATCTGTTATAATAAATCATGACCAAGTAATATATCACGAATAAAACATTTTAATCTTGAAATGTTTCATTATAAATCTTTTAAAAACACTTTTTAACCCATATGAAAAACACTTTTGGGTATTGAATTACATTTTATTTTGTAAATCCATTTTAAATACAAAAATACATAGGAAAAGGGAAAATCAATTTTTCATTGATTAAAAAATGAAAGATAGTATAGGAAGAAAAACTTTGAATAATAGATATGATGGTGCAAAAAAGTTTTTTTTTTCTGAATATATTAAAATATAACATTTCATTATCTGTTTTAATTAAAGTCAAAAACTCTGTAAAAATGTTACCTTTTAAACCCCTTTGAAATAAAATCAAAGGATATATAGAAATTTATTTTATAATTGTTTTATTTTAATATAAATATATTCATAAAATAATTTTATAAGCATGTTCATAGAAGATAATGATTTAAAAAATAAATTTTTTAAATGTGGTTTTACGTTAAAGAGTCCCTTATATAAAATATTAAAAATATTTATTTATTAATAAATTTTCTAGAAATTTAATCATGGTAAAAAAATTGTATAATCAATTGATGGATAAATAATAATTTTCTTGAAATATTTATTAGAACACTGAAATTTAATAAAAATATTTAGAAAATAAATATTTGAAGCACTAAAAACGATGTTTTATGTTAAAGTGTCCCTTACCGTGAGTGAAAATCATCTCATACATTCTATATCATCATAAATAATAAATATCTTTTAATTATTTACTTTCATAATAAATTTTCTCATATTTATTATTTCTTTTATTTGATCTCATACCAGGATATACAGAATTAGTTGATCATTTATGTTATCTTTAGAAGTTTTGATAGTATTACTCTTATATATAAAAAATGACTTTGGTAGGTTGAATATGGTCAAAGGTGTAATTATACCATCATATTGAGAAAAATAAGAATTATTTTTTACATATTTAAATTTTATTTATTCTTCTAAATCCAATCATGAATGATGTTTATGAAAAATGAACAATGTGATGATCATAGAGGTTGTAGGCTATATGTAGGAATTTATAACATATCAAATTTTCAACGATAATTATAGAATTAAAGTAAGTAACATTATATCTTTCAATAATTATAGTAATACCATATATACCATATTTTTTTAAAATATACTCATATATATCATCCTTGTGATGTATTGATGAAAAAATAACCACTTATCTTCATGAAGACGGTAGTCCACTTGTACGACTGAACAACGTTACCATCTTTTAGTGAGTGGAATGGTAAAAAATAAAATGAAATATTATCTTCTAAAATTTATAGTTATGTTAACAATATCATAAAAATAAATTAAATCCATATTTATAACCATCCATAATAGGTGATGAGGAAAAATTAATTACATTTGTTCCTGGGTCTGTAGTCCACTATACATAGGTATGATGATTTCATTTACCATTTGATAGAAGAGTAGATAGATTATGGTTATACCATAAAAATAATAACATATTAGTATATGGGATATATGTTTTTTACTATTTGATTATGGTTCATGAATATTTGGAGGAGGTTAAAGAAGAAACAAGGCAAAAATTCATGGTTAAGAATGATACCTCTTCTTCAGACAACCTCTTTAGGATTACACATAATGATGTCATAAATTGGATCACTAATCAAACGATGTTCTATAGGAAGTGTAGAGGTAATAAAAGGGGGTATTAGGTATAGGATTTGAAAATTCAAAATTCTATGACGGTGTGATGGGTAGAGGATAGGGGGTGGCCTTTTATAAGTGGGGGTGAGGACACACTTAGAATCTTTTATTGTTTAAAGTTATAACAAGGAATTTGAAATATAAAAAGGCTCCATAATGGGCCATTATCAATAATTACATGAGATATGGTATAAATGTGTCCATAAAATATAATTTAGAGAAGTTTTTAAGTCATTTTAAACCTTATCTTTTCAGTTTAATTCTTGGTAAACCAAATATAACTTTAACTACGATAAAAGGTTTTTATTATTGTGACCATTAACCATGAAATAAAATTATGTATAAATTATTAAATATTATAAATTATTCTTATTAAAAATATGGAATCCATTTTGAAAAACTTATTTCATATAAGTGTTATAATTTAATATAACGTAAAGCCCATACACATGACCAAAGAGAGGTTTTTTAAGAATTATTTTTTTCAAGATTAAGATGATTTTATATTAAATTTATGACTTGAAAAAAATTAATATATGAATGTAAATTAATTTTTTTAGATATATTATATATAAATTTAATTTATTATATTACAAATTTTTTTAATTAATTAAAATCGAAAAGCATCATGCATTTTAAAATGGATTTCAAAAAAAATTGTATTTATATGAGAAAGTAAACTTAGAATGAAACGTAGTATAAAGACAATTAAAATTTAGTTAATTTTATTAAATATATATAAATAATAATCATTAGACATGAAATGAAATTGAAATCATAATGTATCTTTTAAATTAGTTAATTTACATAAAATAAATGACTGTTTTACAAAAAATCATTATTTTTTATTATTTATTGAAAAATAAATATATTATTTTAAAAAATACCAAATTTTTACTAATATATAATTTTGGTATGATTATTTAGAAAATTATATTAATTTTTTACAAATTGATATTCTATAATTTATAAATTATTGTTTTAAATAAAAAAATATAAGAAAAGAGTTTAATTAAAACTCATTCTTTTTTATTTTAAAAATTACTTAATATTTTTATAATGAATATAACTATATAATTTATAAATATTAATAGACATGTAAATTATTTTTTTTATCCCCTATGTTGTCAAATTATAATTATTATTAGGGTTTTGCTATATATTTATAATAAAATTTGAATTTATTATACATGAGGTTAAATCACATATGAAGGAAGATAGACACGTGGTAAGAGTTTTATGTATCAATCTCATTTCTATATGGATTTTTAATGCTTAAATTTTATGCTGATGAAGTTGTATGATCTATCCCTCCAAAATATTATTTATTTTACTTCTCTTATTTCTAGACATTTCAAGTTTTTATTTCATTTTCCTCTCATTAAGTACTCAATAGACTGAATGAATGTTTTCAAGGGAGAATAATCTTGTTTTCCCTTCGATTGAGAATATTATCTTCCATGTATATCTTTTATTCATTTTTAAAGTATTTTTTTATTATTCAAGAAATATTATTTAATTTTATTTTCGTCTATATTTTAATTTTTTCCATGGTTTAAAAAGAATTTTCTTTTCATTTTAAAAATATTGGGTTTTTTACTTATGACTATAAATGTTGGTAAATTTTTGTAACAAACAACACATAAAATTATTTTTCCCACCATCATGAATAATCTTCTCTATAAATATTCCTTTATATGTATATTTTTACTTTTTAAATGAAATTTTCTTCATTCCTATTTTGATTTTTTTGTTTTAAATAATTGATTTAAAAATTTAAAGGGAATTTTATTCAAGATAAACTATAGTCATATTATAAAGGTATTTTCATCTATGAAAACCTCATTTTCTTACTTATTATTTTTTGGGTATTTCATCCAATATTCCCATATTTTTTCATTATCTTGATGTTTTATGATTATAATGATTAAATTTTTATGAAACCCATATCCATAACATTGGTTACCATACGATGATATGATGAATGTTTTATGATCTTGTTTCACACATAATCTTGGTTTTGATTATGTGATGGTTGGGACCCAAACTGTACAGAATTATAATTTATTGGGAAAGATGAATATCTCATGAGATAAAAATGATTGGAATGGGGACTTTACCCCTTTCAGTATCATTATTTTTCCAATAAGATAGTCTTAATAATGAACATTTATTAAAGAAATGTTGGAATATAGAGTGAACCCTATCCACAATGATAGAATTGGTATTAAGCCTTATCTATGTAAACGGTTTTCTATGATTATACAAATTCGAAAAACTTATGCCTTATTCTTAATATTTTTTTTCACGGTTCATGAATGACTATTAAATACTCCTCTACCTGTTTTCTACCATTTTTTATTAACAAAACATTATGACTGTTTCATGGTTATGATATATGAATTAATGGGTTTGATTTTCTAATGTTTATCTCATGTTCTAAATACCTTATTATTATCTTATTCTCACTTATGATCATTTTTTGATATATCTATTGTTTACCATTATTGATTATCCAACCTCACCACATCTTATGTTTCCCATCCCTAGGCTATAGAGAATGGTTCTATGTATGTTAGGTCTAAGAAGAGGGTGAGATTTAAAAAACTGAAATGTAAATGATGTATATATTTTATAAACTAGTTTTTTATGTATCCATGTTTTCCAAAACACTAATACTCTATGGTACAAAAGAATGTATTATTGTAAAATTATTTAAATATCCATCTATAATTATGTAATAATTTTTATGAAAATTATGGGTCTCTATAGTGGGTATAATAAGAGATTTTTAGTAACTTTTGGAAAATAAAGATGACAATTATTTAGAGTGAACCATTTGGATAAACCTATGTATACGAGAATAAACTAAGTTGTTATAATGAAACAAGTGTGATTACTCTAAAAACATCATTTTAAGGATACTACAAGTGGACATGGTAATGGAACAGATGCATATGTAAATGATAACCAAGAAAAGAGTTGCTTGAGTATATCTCAACCATAATTCCAGGGCAATATGCATGGATACTTTCTATTCACCTAGTTTGATAATCCTAGGGGATATTATGAGAATTATTCACATTTTATTTAAGAACCATCTTGAAGGATTTAAATTGATATGTACTGTGGTTGATCTAGGATAAATCTAAGGTTTAATATTTTAAATGAATGTGTCAAGATTTATAAATCCATATAATGATTTTACATGATTAAATGATTTCTGTTATATTGAGAATTTTGGATGACGCACCCAATAGAATATCTCAATGGAAGGGTAAGTTGTTTTCTGTGGGAAAATAAAGGGAATAGGGAAACAACTTACCAAGAAATTAAATTTATTATAGGTATGGATAATGGTTCTTATCTAATTTAATACCCTATTACCATGAATTAATCCTATATCATGGAAGGTCTTTTGTTATTTAAATCACTGAAGTGGATTGTAATGGTTCAAAAGTAATTATACTCAACCCCAGATTTTGGAATTTCATGTTAATGTTTGAAATAAACTCCCAAATGAGATTATTATTATTCTTCCTTTAGTATAATTTGATGTGATTTTTTGAATTGATTATATCTCTTGATAGATCCCATATCAATTTATAAAATAAACAAAACACATTTGATATTATAAAACAACCTATTATTTTCAAATGATGAAAGGATAAATATAAACTTGTAATGGAAATAAAATCTATTGTAGGGTTGTTGATTCTAATTCAAAAGGGGTATTTATCTAATATTATTATGGTGAGAACTTATTATCGAATATTTTACTATTTTATGGGATTTTTTGATGTATTTATAAAAGAGTTATGTAGTCTACATATGATTCATGATTTCAGGTTTTAAATAGAACTCATACATGGTGGTACACCAATTTTAAATAATCCACATAGAATTGCCTCATTAGAGTTATATGAATTTAATAAGAAGCTCCAGGATAATCTTGATAAAGATCACATTTCCCCTCAAAAATCAGAGATCAAATGTCATAAATATTAGTAAAAAATGTAAAGGATCACTCTTCCCCTCATCACTATCACTATCATCCTATCCCCATCCTTATCCTCACCCTCTTCATCTCTATCATCCTCACCATCTTTATCACCATTATCCTCACCATTTTCATCACCAGGAATTTCATCATCCCAACCATGACTAGGACTACTTCTTGATATACTATATAAAGTAAGAATCATCAACATATATTCATCACAAGACAAAGAGATCTCTAGTTGAAGAGATGGACATAAAACATCCACCAATTTCCTAAATTCAGTATTTCACTTTGATTACATTCATCCACCTATATAGAACCTTCTTTTGGCCTTTTTTTCCTTAGACACATCCTGTACTTCAAGTGTATTATCTTTCTCCAACTCGGTGCTACAAAAAATGAAACATGAAGTGGTCTAATACCTCATCAGAATAATACCTGTCTCTAGTCAACAATCTACTCTTCCATGGTTTTTATCTCCCAAAACATGATGTAAGTGATCATTTTTCCCAAATTAATCAGATTACTGGGCATCAAGGGCCTCCAAATCACACGGTTAGAAATATTAATAGAGTATTAAGTTACAAAATACATATAAAATTTTGAAATAAACAAAGTAAAACATACAATATGATACTGTGTCAGATCGTTTACCAACCATACATCATTTCTCATTATTCTCAAGAAAAAATATTTTTCTTGAGGCACATGTACTTCAATATTCAAAACCACCCCCTACAATGAGATTGAATTTAGAAAACCATAATTGAAAATATTACACTAATAATGAATTTCATAAATAAAATCAAATGGATTTTAATTTTAAATAAAGATTGAAATTAAAAAATATGGTAGATGAATTATAACTGAGTATCAATGAATATGTTATCAATAGATATAACATATATATAAGGGAAAATGTCCTCATATTAATAAATAATAATGTGGCTATGTTATCACCATAATTAATGATAATATGAACATGTATTACTATAACATAAAGGAATATGTATGAATGGGTTATCAACACTCTAATCATGATTATAACATAAAGAAATTATGTTTTGGTATGATTTAAAAATATTCATTATATTACCTAATTGATAATTTTAGATTTTAAATGTATTACTTGATTAGTTTTGATTGAATAATTCAAGTGAAATTTTTTTTCTCCATCAAATGAGGTCCTAGTGGTCTTTAGAACCCCTCATTCTATTACTTTGTTCGAAATCATGATTAAAATAATGCTTTTTCATGTTTTTTTATTGTAGTGTCATTCTAAAGATATAAAGGAGAGTTAAGATCATGATCCTCCTCAAAAAAATTAATATTATAATCCCAATAAGTGATTTCTAATAATGATCTCAATAAGACATGCATAATTTTTTCAAGGGGTTGGAAATATAAAATCTTGATTTACTTTATAGAATATTTCAATGAATATTTGTGTGTGGGATTAGTTTTCCTCTATCATGGGTATTTTTTATTTATGATTATTATAATGGGAAGTGATTTATGTATTTGTTGGAAGTATATCAATCAAATATATAGTGATTTAGTTATATTTTTTTTTAATATTATCATATATTCAAGTGTGAAATTTGGTTCTTTACAATAACATATGACCAATTTTATGCTCCAATTGGTTGAAACCACATGGATCATGGTTTTAATGTCATGAGACAACATGGTTTCATTTGAAATAGTTATGATGGATAGACATTTTTGGTCTAAATCTTCAGCTGATTTATTTTTTTATATTTATTAATTATAATGTTTCTTATAAACCTAGTGGTTGTTGAAAAAAACATGTGATTGATTTACTATATCACTGTTTAGTGTATTCACTCTTTTTCATTTCTATGTCCCTTTCTCTTATATAATTTAGTTTTTTTATATTAATTTATATATAATATGTTAGTATATTTTCATGAATTTACTTTCATAACATATGTTATTGATTATTCAATCCCTAAACATTTTAAAGGAAATTGGACCTAGTATTTCAATTCCCTTTCCTATTAAAATAATGGACATTTAATAAAATGATCAGTGGTAGTATAAGTTCATGACATGTTCAAAAACACAATAATAATAATCATGAAATTTCACTACACACTAAATAATTTCAATAATAAACTAAAGAATACATGATCAATTATCTAGTCCAATTATAAATGTAATAGAATATAGAGGAAAGGAAATAAAGTAAAATACCTAAAGTAAAATTATAAATTAGTATCTTACCAAATTTCTCTCTTGGTCTAACATCTTAGTCTACCCCAAAGTGTGGTATTATTTTATAGAACCCTTTTTTTATTTATTCCTAAAAATTATGAAAAAAGAATTTTCAATAATAAAAAAGAATGTATTAATGTAAATCATGGTAATTATCATTTTAAAACCTAAAATTTTGGTAATTCCATGTACTAGGTACTCATCCAATGAGTAAATATTTCCTAATAATATTATACCAAATAATTATTCATGATAGGTGTGGCCTCTAAATCCATAGTAACTCTAGCATTCCATCCACTATACAACTCATTCTCATAGCCTCTTCACATATCACCTAATTCCATGAGACATGATGGCTTTGTAGCCTCGACATCAATAAAATTAATATGAAGTTGACACCATAATATTAATTCATATAAATACAATAATCATATAAAATTAATTACAATGAATTTTTATACTCATACTTGTTCCCAATCATTACTCGTTACTTCATATGGTGGGTTTCTCCTAGAGAGTATATTGATGGGAAATATGTCTAAGTATTTGGAATAGTTCTAAAAAAACTCTTACATTCCTTCCATGTTTCCTAATAATTTGGTTATCTTCATTATACTACACCATTCTCTATGTGTGGAAATTAAATTCAACATGAATTTATATACACCCATGCTACTTATTAGAATATTTATCTATTAATGAATATATTTTTTTAACATAAATACATTATATAATTAATTTAATTTATGGTAAATTTCTTTTACGAGGGTTCGATAAATATACATGATGTAGTATGATTAGTGGAAATCACTGTATCCCTAGGAACAGAAGTAAAATTGACTTGTAAAGGTGGATTGGGTCCTAGTGTTTTATCCACATGCTCTGAATGTGTTGGAGCAAGAGTTGAAGAATCATTAATGTAGAATCTCAGGGAACAGGAAGTAAAATGAAAAGAAGATGTCGTAGATTGCTATGCAAATTCATAATATGGATGAGGAGTAGGAATAATTATCAGATACTAGAGAGATATAAAAGGAGGTTCAAATGAAAATAGTGGTGAAAACATGGAAGGCCTAAATATCTTGGTTGTTATTAATGATACTACGATATTAGAAGTTGTGGTAGATGATACATTAGAGTGATGGACTGGGTGTGACCGGGTATGAAAAATGTAGTTTCTAGCTCTAGTACCACCCCCTAAAATCACCTCCCTAAGCTCTATAACCACTAGCCTAGTCAGCGAATAACTGGATCCTTATTTTTGGACTTTGATTAAAAATTAAAAACAAAATTAATCACACGACATTAAATGTTATTGATATATATATTTTTGAAATTGATTACTCAAAATGGGAAGTAAAGGATGGATGTCCGTCTCAGTCATTGAGTAGTTTTTGTTTGTCATCCTTTTTCTTTAAATCGCCCGAATATTTTAATTTTCTACATTTGAATAAAATATGGAATTAATTAGAAATACATAACTAATGTGTATCCCAAATAAGAAATAATATGATACATGAATTCATTAAGGAATACCATTTGTCAATAAAAATACAAGACACATAGTTACATAAAAAACATTTTACATCTTGTAGGAATAATATCAAAACATAATACATTTCATAGAAAAAACAATATTTTAAAATTATATTTTTTATCATGGGTATGATATATTTATTTTAATTTTAATTCGATCCAATTCAATTTTGGTTTAGTAATTTTGTTTATTGTGGTCAATTGATTAGTTCATTTATCCATTTTTATTTATCTTAGGTTATTTGGTTCATTTGTTCATTTGATTAGGTCATTTATCCAAGTTTATTTGTCTTAGGTCACTTCGTTTATATTTTGTGTTAGGTAACTTTTCTATTTATTTAATATGTCATTTTTTCAGTATTTTTTTATTTCAATATAAATTTGTTTAATATATCCAATTCAATTCATCTTGTTTTTTGTTATAATTTAATAGTTTCAGTTTTTTGGGTTGATAGGCTTGGATACAGTTCAATTCAATATTGGAAAATTCAAGTCAAAGATAATTGGAACCAACAAATATTGAAAATTCACATGAAGGTCAAGTTGGATAATAAAATTTTTTAATCAATAGTAAAACAAATTTTATAGAAACAACCTCAAAAACCCAAGTCGAGAAAAACCAAAAGAATAGGGAACATAGATGGATGATTCTATATATTTCCCAACACAACTTCAGGTTCATAATAAACATTGAAAATTAATGTATTAGATTCAACATAAGTAATAAATTGACCATGGAAAATGAAAGGAGGGATGGTTTCATTTCCATAATCACAATCAGAAAAAATATTTCTTGGGATTACATCAATAATTACACCAAATTCAGGTCAAATATGATCTTTTACATAAAACAATTGTTTCTCCATTGATACCAATACATATTGTTCATCAATCTCAAGAGTATGATTTATTTCAGTAACATAAAATCCATAATCATCAATAAATTTGCCATGCCTCTTCATAAAATCAAACAACAGGAATTTCATCATAGTGAATCTACCATAAGAGTAATAATCCAATATTAGTATTTTATCAATAAATCTACAATAAGGTTCATTTTAAAATCAAGGTCTCTTATATGATGCACCAACATAATAGTTTGTTACAGAAGTTACCATAACACCATCCTATTGTCTTCTCATGTTCTTTACTCATCCAGTGATAATAAATCTATACCCATTAATCAAAATTGATTTGTTTTCGCTAACAATAGAATTAAGACCAAAATACAAAGCTCTCATTTCCTTAGAGACATAGTTAGTAGGAAAAATGAATACCAGAAATATTAACGAATATTAAACTTAATTAAATATTGATTTTATTAATTTATTATAGTAGTATTTCTACCTTCGATTTCAACCATGCTGAAAACCCTTTGGTTTGAAAAGTTTGTATTATTCTCAAAGATAAATAAATATTCTTTATATTTATCATTTTTTGTTCCCTGCAAAAAATAGAAATAGTTTAACAGATATGAAAAATTACATGAGATGACATAAGATATAAATGTTCAATTTACTTACATGATTTTAATCATTGGGAAAATCATTGTTAATGAAACTATGTGATGTTCCACCTCTCATTATTCAAGTCTCAATGTGGTAAATTTATATGATTTGAGAATTCCCCTATTTAGGTAAGGGATGGAAAAAATGGTTCAATTTTATCATAATATTATTATTTATTTCTCATAGGTTTGTTCCACCTTGAAGTTAGATTAGAAAAAGACATTGAAAAAAAATCCGCGAATTCTTCTTCCAAGTAACCTTTAATGATAGAACCTTCGGGATGATTTCTGTTCTATAAATATGAATTTAATGTGAACATGTTTCTTTTAGTTAGATATATCCACCAAAAAGAAATAGTTCTTTTGAGAAGTATTTTGGTTGGAATATGAACATTTAAATTAATTGAGAATGTGAAAAATTACGGAGTAAATATTTTATATAACTCACACAAAATTAATGGTGCCTCTTCCAATTTTTTTTCAAGAAAGAATTCAAAAACATATTAGCACAAAGTTCTCTAAATAAATGGAAGAAATGAATAACTTAAGCCCATACATTATTACATAGAAGATGATAGATTGATTTTGGAATTAAAAAATTTAGAAGGATGTGATAATCACGAGTCTTCAGGGATGTCAACTTCAAATCTCTTCTTTTGACATGTTTTGAAATGTTTCCTAAATATCCATTAAGAACATTAATATTCTACCGTACTTTAGAAAATTGGGTTATTTTAGATGTGTCATCACATAAGAAGCACGTGGAACTTTCCATTTATCTTCACTGATACACACAAAATTCAATTCTCGTATAATGACCCAATCCACCAAGTCATTCCATGATCATAAATCATATTTGTTTTTAAACGTTAAATTTAGAATAACTGACTGAAGCATTTCACATGTATTCTTTTCAATGTGCATTACATATAAGATATTAAATAACCAATTGATTGACTAATAAAGAAACTCAAAGAAGATATATATATTCTTCTAATTATAATAGGTTTTAGTAGAAAAATTATTCCTATTTCTAGATCTCATATAACCCTTCCCAAATGAAATAAATAAAACCTTTATATTTAGTAAGCACATAATTTCTATTCATATGAAGAAGTGGATTGTTGGTCTCCATGGTATTTTCAAATATTTAGCAATTAATCCTATATGGATGGTCTGATGGAAATACTCCTCAATGTTCCATAAAACAAAAACTAAGGTGTTATTTTAGCCTTTTGGATTTTTTATTCTTTATAAAAATAGAACATGATAGTTTTCCCTTCGTTCTCCATCATGAAATCATTTCATAAGAAGAAGAATCACTGATTGTCCACATAAGCACAACATACATATGAAATATGACTTTCTAACACTCATCATATGTGGTCACACTCACATTAAAAATATTTTTCAACTCTTTTATTAAAGGTTTCATGTATACATCTATATTATTTCTAGGATCATAAGGTCTAGATATGAGTATACTCATGAATGTGAAATATTTTTTCATAAACAAATTGGGAGGATTGTTGTAAATGTGTATAAAAACTAGACATGTGATGTGAAAATTAAGCATCTTAACAGATTGATTAAAAAAATCACATGAAATTTCCAACCTTATATTACAAATTTCTATAGATAAATAAGGATATTGAGCATCAATTTTTTTCATCAAAATATGTCTTGAAGATGAACTAACTCATCATTATTCTTCATTACCTTAGTATCATTCCATCATATTTTTATTGTTATTTACTCAGACCAAACAAGATTCGGGTGTATGGGGATCAATGGAAGGTTCCATATTACTTTTTGTGGAACATATTATGGTGTTCCATCAACTTTTGGAATTTATTGGGATTGGCCACATTTTATACAATCATTCTATTCAATAATTTCCTCCTAGAATAAGCTACAATCTTTTGAGAAGGAGTCAATTTTTTTTATTTTAAAATAAAAGTTTCTCAACTAACATCCATGCCATATAATGGTTTTAGAGAAGATATTCATTATCTGGAAGCAAGTACAAAAAAAGGTAAGAATACAATCGATGAATGTATTAGAAATCCCATACCTTGTCTTTCCATGAAATAATAAAATTAAATATTACAACTTCTTCACTTTACCATATTGTGTATATATATGATTCATGAAATTATCATTCAATTTTTTCACCCTTTCAATTTCAACATTTTCGTTACAATAATCATGTGTGCTCATATCAAAGTATTCTTGGGTTTACGCCATTTCCTTATCATCATGACGAATAAAGAGAAACTGATCATCTAAAAAATTATCCAATCTATTCCTCACATTAGGATCATGATAATTTTGAGATTTAACTTTCTCCCCATTATGATAGAACATATATTATTTTTTTTGAAAATCATATTTGGTTATATTATAGCTAGCTTCTTTGACGAATTATTGTAGGTTTTCCTATACAATTAAGACATGGGCAGTGTATGTGAGAACTATCTGAATTATTGTCAAATAAAAAATATAAAAAGATCTCCAACTTGTTTTAAAAGCCACTTGAGATCAAATCAGTTTCATAAATCCAATTTATACCGATTCTATAAAAAAATTATCTCATTTTTCAAGAGAAATTAAATAATATTTAAGATTAATCAAAAATATATTTAATGAAATCCGAACTATTCACATTATATGAAACCATAATTGAAATACTAGTCTATATGCGAATAATAATATAAAAGACAAAAAACTATTATATATATAAAAAAATACTAAAAATATGAAACTATGATATTGACATCAATTATATGAATGAGTAATATATATATATAATCCTACAAAAAATTGTGATTATAATAGATGTTTTTATTTTTTTCTCTTACTATATTCACTTGCTAACTATTGTTATAATCATTAAATAAATTCATGTATAAAGGATTACTAATTCTAGGTATTCATATTCTATTTTATTTGGATAGGTTTTGGTTAGTCATGTTTTTTATGATTAGTTTAGTTTTGGTCGACTTAGTTTGTTTGGGTTTGGTTTTTTTATTTGGATTGGGTCGGTGGATACCTATTAGGTATTCATTAAATATTGTTCAATCTAGTTAATATTTGATCATTACTTTATAATTTCTTTTAGTTAGGTTTAATTTAGTTTAATTCATTTTATTTTCGTTTATTTTGATGTAGTTTAGTGTTTTTTAGGTTTACTGATGTCTACTTGGGTAATATCAAGTCATTTCATTTCAATTCATTTTGTTTGGTCAAGTCATTTCAGTGATAATATAGAATGGATTTGTTATTTTAGATAGGTTTTAGTGTGTAAAGGGTTGATAGGTTTGGGTTATTTATTTTCAAGTCTAGTTAGGTCGGTTTGGTGAAATTTAGTTTAGTTAGGGTCTAATCAATTCAATTCAATTTAGTTTGTTTATTGGGTCATCATAAAAAGGAAAAAATTGGGAGATTTTGTGAAATATATTGGATGTGATGGAAATTAGTTGTATAAAGAAAGATATCTTTAAGATAATTATGATAAATAGTTTGGATTAAGTCTATATTTATAGAGATCATTGTATTTCATATATAATGATATTTTTAAGCAATGATGACCCTCACGTTAAGATATTTTTTAGTGTATGGAATCAAAATTTTAGAACTGGTGATCAATGATTGAATAGTATAATATTTTCATAATAACCATATTATCATAATAAGGTGTTTATGTTAAATAGTTTATACACCATTAAAGATGATATTCTCTATAGGTTGTTTTTTTAATGTATTCATCTTGAAAAAATTAATTTTTGTTGATAAGTATTTATCATTATTATTATATTGATTGTTAATTAATTTCATGGGATGTATATGGATTTATATAGGTTGTTATTTGAGTTAATATTCCTCTATAGATGACTTTTATGACAATCTAGGATATCTTACAATATGTGATATTATTACCTCGGAATGGATATTCATTGACTTTTAAGGCTTATCCTATAATGTGATTGGTATTTCCATATTGTTATACACTCCAATCGTTATGCCTATTCGAGGAATATTCCTCTTAAGACACTCTCTATCATTTGAGGCTTATGAAATACACAATATAATACCCCTTTCCAAAGGAATTTTATAATATTAATGGATTATTCAATATGCTAACATGATTTAACCTATTGATATATAATTATTTTTTTATCACAAAGGGTAATTTTATTTAACATTATAAGCATATAAAATAATTTTACATTACCTAATCATGTTTTATTTAATTTGTAAATTTTTAATATAATTTTTTTGAATCTAGTTTAGATGAGGTTGAGGTGTATATTTCCTTTAATTGATAGGGAATCGAGACAAAACACCATATTAGTGGATAATATTCTTAGACCCTAGATAAGACACATCCCATATTAACAATATATTTTTTCTCAATCATTTTCAAATAAAACCCAAAATGTAATAAAATGTATAAAAAATAATATTATCAAAATTTATAATGTATTATAGATCCATACATATTAAATCTTCATTAAAATCATCATATAGCATGCATAAATCATTAAATACATTAGCATTTAATATATAAAGATCATAAAAATAATAGGTTCATAATAGATTTATATATAAGTAGAGAGTAACTAAATTTAAAAATATACAACACACTAAATGACATTTATTATGAAATTCAATAAAAACATAATTAAAACAAACATTGTTTCAAAGAATCTGTAATCTGATAAAAAAATATTGGTTATTATTTCAGACATAGTAAATAAAATAAAATGGTGGATGCCATAGGAGATGAAGTATATTGTAACATACTAATTTGATATTAAAGAAAAATAAAATGAAACCCTTAAGGTATGAGATATTACTACAGATGGAGAATGAAACTAATTGTTGTAGATAAAAAATGAAAATAATTCTTGGTAGAACATATAACCCATTTCGAAATCAACAATTTGATGCTGAAATAACCAAATGAAGGATAGAAAGGATGGGTCCTCGACTATGGAATAATGGAGAGTTGGGTAAGAAAAAATGTGATTGGATTCACAAATTAATAGGTCATGGAAATGTTCTATATTTGAAATAAATCTATCATAATGGTTTTAAAAAACCATCAGGATAGCCTTCACTATAATGGAATATCCCAACTGTTATATTGAACTGTTGGTATAGTGGCGTTATTATATCCTCCCTTCTCAGTAGTGTGTACTAAAAACCCAAGGGAAATATAGTTTAGTAGAAAAATTTAATAATTTTTAATTTTGGATACATAATGTTTCATTTTTGGGTCATATAATCTCAAGGAAGGGTATATCATTGGATCTATCAAAGATGGAATTTATGGTACATTTGACCATACATCCATTTCAAATGAGATCTGTAGGTTTCATGGATTGGATGCATAATATCAACTCATTATTATGGATTTATCATGAATATCTGACACACTCACCATGTTTATAGAGATGTGAGTTATGATCCATTATATCGTTGAATGTGAAGAAAATTTCATGGATCTAAAGAGAAGGTAAATTAGTGTACTTGTGATAACACTACCCTATAGTAGAGGAGGGTTTTTGACTGTTAGTGATACATTAATGAAGGTTTTTTGGGACCTTATGAATAATGATATGTTGATATCTTATACCTCACACTAATTGAATTTTAATGATGAAAATTAACTAACTGATGATTTGTTGTTAGAAGTGTTATTCTTTTCATTGAATATCTAGAGACACTATCTTTATTGAAAAAGGTGTGACATATATGCTTGTCATATATTTTTAATTTATTTATTAAACTATATAGATATAAATGTTCACAAAATAATATAGTGGTATTTGAATAAAGATTATGACTACTCAATACACCACCAACCTAAAAAAGGGAACAAGGTGGTTGTTGTTTGTAGTCTAAAAAATCATGCCATATTATCAATGATTATGATCAAAATACTTCCAATATTTATGGATTTTCAAAGGATGGTTCTTGAAATCATAAAGTAAGGAGACAAATATTATCTTATCAAAAGAGAGTTCAACCATTAATCTAAATAATGATTAATATGGCACAAAAGGAGGATGTGAATCTCTAAAAAAAGTGATAAATATTCATGATCCCAACCATGATTTTTAGGTAATGATATGGTTCTTGAAACAGGTTTGTGTCTCATTAATACTAGATATAAATAAGTAATTATTGGATGAAGCTCACAAATCATTATTCTCTATTAATTATATACGAAAAGACATGTATAGAGACCTAAAAGATTTTTGTGTGGGACAACACAAAGAGAGATATTATAGAGAATTTATCTCAATGTTTGTTATGTCATTATGTTAAGGCTAAGATACATTAGTCTAAGGGATTTTTACAAAATTTACCCATGCATGAATAGAAATAGTAATAAATCAACATGGATTTAATTATTGGACTCACAAAATTATCTAAAGTCCACAATCCTATGGTTCTTGTCAATGACCTGACCAAGTTAGTGCACTACAATGATCTCAGAGAATATTTTTATCTTGGTTATAATTATAGGATATACATTTATGAAGCAGTAATGTTTCATGGGGAACATAATTCTATTGTATCTGATCTTGATTTCAGGTTTTCTTGATGTTCTGTTGAATAATTTAGTAAGATCAAGATATATAGTTTTGTTTTAAAATTTCGTATCATCCTCAGAAAGATGGTATGATAGGTCCATTGAAACCATAGTTGATATATTAAGTTTTTATTATTTTTATATCAAATGTGGTTGGGATCAATACCTTACTCTAGTTGAGTTTTAATACAATAATAACTTTCACTCAAGAATATATATGGATCCATATGAAGTCCTCTTTTGAACGAATGGTAAAAATCCAATATACCAGGATAAAGTTAGAGAAATAAAGCTATTGTGCCTTGAGCTAGCTGAGTAAATAGCATATAATTCTTGATTCATTCAACATCAAATCAAGGAATTCTAGAGTCAACAAAATAGTTATGGTGATAATCAAGAATGAGATCTGGGATTTGATATAGTTTAAAAGGTATTCTATTGAATTTATTTATTTAATATGATTTCGAGATTCATAAATAATGGAAATATAATACCTTGGTATATTATTCCCCTTGAGAATATTGATTGTGTAGGGACTCTAGCTTATCACTTGTCACCCCCCAAAAACCTCTTTCATGTAAATGATGTGTTCAATATATCTCTCCTAAAGATGTATATACCTGATATTCCACATGTACTAAAATCATAGGTTATACCAATGGATAATTATCATTCTTATTAATAATATGTAATAAACATCTTGGATCATATAAATAATATTCTATGGAATTACACTACTAAGCTGGTTAATTTTCTTTATAGGAATTATAAATTTGAGGAAGCTACATAGAATCCCAAGGATATGATGAAATAAAGAAATCCTCATTTTTTACCAGAGAAATAGAATTTACTGAGTAAAAATCATTTTATGGGGTGTAGAATGTAAAACCCCATGATTTAAAAAACAATTCCCATTGAAGTAATACTGGAAGTATTAGATATCATTTCTTCTCTACAACACCGAGTCTAAATGAAGCGCGATATAGTAAACCATTATAACCTAACATTTTAATTGATATTTATGAATAATAATAAAAACATAATAGATAATATGTATAATTTTTTTATTAGGTAAAATTAATTAATTAATTCATAATTAATATTTATTAAATTCTCAGTAAAGTCATTTTACACATAAAAAACATGTTATCATTAAAAATGGGTTATATTTAAATTTTTAACAGGAATATTATAACTAATTTCAACCATTTTAGAAATTTTAAATGAGTAAAAAAATATCATTTTAAAATCCTTATTTCAGTATTATCTTTGGGTAAATATTTATATTTTTTACAAAAAAAATTATTTTTAAGTGAATAGAGAAAAATAACTTTTTTTGAACAAATTATCATTTATTATCAAGTAAATTTCAAATTATTATTTTAATTTGATCATAAAGTAACATATTTTACCATGAAATTGATATAATATAATTAATTTCAACATAATAATTGTTATTAATGAATTTGGAGTGTGTAATGTTTTGGGATTAAAAACACATTTTTCTAAAAAATAATTTTTATAAAGATAATGTGTTTTTATCATAAAAAAGTAATTTAACATATATTTATTAATTTTTTAGGAAATTTATAGATTATATATTCAATATAATATATTAACATTCATTTTATGGTTTTTGACATGGCATAGAATGAGAGTATATTATGTTCTATGCATAAAAATTCATTTTTTTAAAACGTATTTTCATTACAGTTTATAATCTTTATTTAATTTATATATTACCACTTATATAAATTGAATACACTATAATGGAATATAGTTTTTGAATCATAATAATTTATAAAATTTAATAGGTTAATCTGAAACATAGGTCATAGTTAATAGTATGAATAGTAAAATTTTGGTCTCATGGTTATGTTGAAAATATGTTTACTGGGGGGAGAGGTTAAACCATGAGATAAAGGTATAATTTCCACCAACATTTGTAAAATAATTTTTGGATAAATATATTTCAACCTTATCTTATCCTGAAATCATATCCATGACCATTTGTAGCTACATTATCATAAAAGTGTACTCAAATCATGGATATCTTTTTATGAAATTCAATGTGTGTCCCTCCACATTCTTATAAAAGGGAACCTCTCCTCTTCTATTATTAAAAACATTTGAGACATCTATATCATTCAATAAAAACACTATATCCTTCTAATAATTGGCCAATTAATCTTACATATTTTGTTTTTATCCTAATATCAATATTTCCAGGCTTAAGTAGTAAGCCAAAATACATTTCTCACATAAGAGAAATATATCATACTCAAGATCTTTCAATTTAATTTATTCTTCTACATCAGGTAAATGTTTTTGTCCATAAAAAATTAATGAATATAGAATCATCAATATATTGACATCTTATTATTATAATATAATAACCACTTACTACCACTTCTTATCTTAATGGGATATGGATGTATCTATTGCACATATGTGTGGAATACCACCTTCATGTAGATAAATAAATAATTTTTCTCCACCGCCATTCATTCTTGATTGTTATGATAGATCTAGATTTAATATATGAAATTTATATAAATATAATTATTATAATAATGTTAATAAATGTTTACCTATAATTTCCCAAACCTGTAATACATATATATCACATCTTAATAGATGAATATTCATTTCATTATAGAAAACACAATTGTGGATTGTAAAGGTTTAGTTGGATATGATGTAGTTCACACTTATTAGACGTACCATACATAATACCTTTATTCATAACATGGGGAAAGGAGCCCAAAGAAAGGGTGATCTCAGATGCCCAATAATGGTAAAAAAGGGATATATCAATATAACATTATCATAATGGTATGATGACATTATAACATCATTTGAAAATCATACCAAGCATAATGTAGATCATAATATGGATTCATGGAAAAATCATGGAAGTTCATAAGGTATGAATCTTAAAAGAATAAAATAATATGATCCATGAATTCATAACATTGGAATAAGACATAGATTTTTTGAATAAAAAAATCTTATTAAATCTCATCTCATGGCTACCAAACATGATATTCATAACATTTTATGCTTGGTATAACCGCCTATGTAACTACTTTGGGATTTGGTAACCACTCGTTCAACCTCTTTTAAGTTTAGAATAACCTTATACATACCTTCTATTAGTATGCAGATAACCAATCATGAACCCTCTTATTTCATGATTTGGATAACCTACATTGTACCCTCATGTTTTTACATGGTAAAACCTTTCCTTTCCCTCTTTTTAGGCCTTGGGATAACCTCATGTGTACACACTTTTTCAGGCATGGGATAACCTTTCTTGTACCCTTTGTAATAAAATAATTTTAATCTTTTCCCAATTCATTGGAGTGAGATATGGGTCCCACATATCATAAAATAATTATATTGATGTTCCATAAGATCATAAATCATTCATCATATCATTACCCATGAAAATTAAAAGAGTTTTATAAAAAATTCACCATATTAAAACCCATGTGAAAGAAACCAGTTTCAAAAATATATCGTCATCATTATCAAAAAATTAGACCATATAAATAAATAATAATTGTGGTACCATTGTATTAAATCCCTATTAAAACATAAGAATCCCCAAAGTTTATTGAAATTTATGAAAATAAATTCCATAAAAATACCATTCAAACATACTTTATAAAAATATCAATTTAATTTTAAAATCAATTGTCAAAAAATATAAAAGAAATAAAAATAATATTGAAAACAATTTATTAGAAAATAACATTTATAACTTGTAATTTATGCTTAAAATAATTGTGTGGTCCTGATGAAGGTAAATTCATTCATTTCATTCATTTTAAAGTATAGATTCCTTTCACATTTTCAATAAAAGTAAAAACTACATTGATTAGAAAATTATATGAATATTTATTTTAAAAATGTTTGTAAAAAGTTATGCATTGGGAAAAAATTTGTTAAAAATCATTAGATAATATTAAAAACATCCTTTAATCCAATTTGTGAAAACATTGATATGGAAGAAAAATATATTTTGACCTAAGAGAGAAATAAAGTCGATTTTTCTTAAGAAAATTATTTCGGTCTCTTTAAACCACAAAGAAAGGAAAATTAAAAGAAAAAATGAATTATATAGAAATAAATACTTCATTATAATATCCATAAATTTTCTTTAGAGTTACATTATAAAACATCATTATTGGGAACCTAATCATAAATAATCTTGATCAATAATGAGATTGTAACATAAACCCTTTAACACATTATTAATGTTTGAATCATAATCCCCATGAAAGTTTAAATAAAAATTAAAAATTAAACATCATTAAATTAAGGACAATCATGATTTAAAATTTAAAACTGGATGAATATACAACTCATAAAATAATATAGGCACATAAAATAAGATATTCCCCAAAGAGAACAATTTGAGATGATAAACCCTTACATTGAGCCTCGACATAATTTGTACATAATAAAACCTAATGGTTTATAGATATAGGATTATCATAAATATATAACATAATAATTACCGTATATATCATACAATATATGATTTAATTGTGACATTTTATTTCACGTTTATAAACAATTATTTATTAAAATCATAAATTATGCTGTTTAAGGAGACGGTAGGCCGTCTGTATGCATTAACACCCTTTCCATTCTCTCAAAAGATATAAAACAATAATGGTAAATATTAATTTAAATTTATAGAATATTATTTATATCATATATATCATTAATATTCATTAAATCTATCATTATTAACATCTATTTTGAAATAAATAAATAAAAATCACATCACTTCGTGGAGGCGTTAGTCTACAAATATGCATGAGAAACACTTTCATTTCACAACATCATGAAAGGAAATAAGGTATATATGATATTATAAATATTTAGGTATAACTATGTCCTAAATATCACATAAATACCTTAATATCATTATTATATCTATATGTTAGAGTCGGTGATGGAAAAAGAAGTACAACGCTTTACGAGGTGGTAATCCGCCGTACACATGATCGACAGACTCATTTCCCATTTTATGGAAGAGTGCATGGATATAGGTTAATAAATGAACATAATTTTTTTATTATATTTAATATAAAGGTGTTATTATATTGGAATTATTAAAATATGAATGAAGGTGTTTAGATAATAGGTAAAAAATAAAGAGCATAATGAAGACAATTACCTTGACATTGAAAATTACTCCTTTGGATATATTATTAAGGACTTTAGTTTTGTTATTTTGGTAAGAAAATAAGCCATAAAACATGTATAAAGAAATTGGTGATATATTTTGGTACGGTTTTGTCTAGACAAATATCTTTTTAGGTGTGTAGAAGTGAGGGGATGAGGTCACATTTTATTACTCTAGACCAATAAAATTTTTGTAAATACCAAAAAATATTCAATAATGGGAAGCCAATAATATGAAATGCACCTAAAAAATTATTTAATAATTTCTTGTAGGTATGATATGTTTGATCCACACTTCCACCACAAAATAACAAACATTGTTTTTACATATTATTCCCTTAGCCTCTATGTTTACTCATTTTTACCATTTTGGTTTTCACTACATCAAATAGTTTTTTTATATATGTAATTTGACATTTATTAATACAAATTTGATCCTTATTAGATAATTTTAACTCATTGATTCAATATATTAAATATAATTTATTATATGAATATCCTATTTTTGTTAAACATCAATTGTAACACATACATATGTAACACACAAGACAAAATTTTATCCTTAAACACATTAATTAATTTTTTCTATTCTTTATGATAAAATTATTTTTATAATATTATATAATATAAATTATTCTAATTACAAAAGCAAATTTTTTTCTCAAATTCAATCCAAATAATTGGAATACTATAATCTAAAATTTAACTCATATATGCGATAAAAAATGGGTTTTCTGGTAAATCATTTTCATAAGTATTAGAAGTTTTAAATGAAAATTGAATATTAAAAGTATCACCCCAAGAATTTACCATATTTTCCTTCATATTTTGTTGATATCTTTAAAAATAAAATAACACTCGATTTTAACAAAATATTTTTCCGTCATGTTTTTCAAATTCAACTAAATTATAGCACTTTTAGAAATTCTATATCCAAACATAAATTTTGACACTGATCTAATATATTTTAGATAGGAATAAGTTAAGAACAAACCCAATAATACATATAAAATACTATATTTCTATAAAGGTAGTTTTTCTGGCTTTTAATGGAAATCAAATTTTTAATATGAATTATGACACTATTATTGATCTAATACATAAAATGAACTGTGTATTTTAATGTGAAATATTAAAATTTGGTTAGAGTTAATTTTTGATATTTTTTTGAAAATATATTGTTTTTTAATGAATAGTTAAAAATATTGAAATTTAGTTCAAAACTGATTTTTAGTCTAAATTATTTTTATGTTTAAATTAATTGATAATTGGTTATAAATTTAAAGTAGATAATATTTTTATCATTAAATAAAATTTATATCATTGGAATCATTTTCACATTGAAATTGAATATAAAGACACACTAAACGTTTGGATGTTTTTTACTTTAAAACACTGCATTATCATCCCTCCTACGGGGTGACTTTTAAATTAATTTCTGGAACATATGTGACTGGAATTTTAAAAAAAATATCCCATATTTGGAATAATAATAATTTTTAATTTCTAATAAGAAATAAATATTAGTGAAAGTAATAAAAATCAATTACAATTGTTAAAAAAAAGTAATCTTATTAAATGATTAACCCTTTAACATAAGGGCCTAAATGTCCTATCCACTTATCCAAAACCCATCGGAAAGAAATAATTCGGCCATTAATGTTCCATAATTGAGATTCTATAGTTTTTAAGACATCTTTTGTCTAGAAACATGGGCACATCTATCTTGTTTTCAAAAACACTATGTGAGTCCCTTTCCTCCCTTATAAAATACCACCACCTCTACCCATTTCCCACACCTATAAAACAACTTATGATCGACCATGATAATCCCATATAGATTCTCAAAACCCCTCACCTCAACCTTGAAGCACCACTTTGGTCTAAAATCCTTCGAAGGAAGCCTTTTGGTACAAACCAAATGAAGTTTCCCGATTAAAAGGTAACATCTTCTCTCAAGATCTGTAGTTTAATTTCCACTATACACATAATAAAATATCTTTATTCCATGATTATATAACAAAATAAGTATCCTAAATACTCTGGTATTTTTAAATTTGAAGTTATATACCTACAAATATACTAAACTCCATCTATGGGTAATGAAGATACCATTTCTATGTACGAAAAACTACTGCCTCCTGAAACGATGACTGTTCATTTTTTCTTTTACACCTATCATGGTGGACATTAGGATGGAAAATATATTTTTATATGATATTTCTAATGTGGTTATTCTTCTGTAATTTTTATTAATATATACATTTATTATTTCCGTCTTGTGTAAATACAATAATTTCCTTTGAGGAAATGTGGACTCTAGCCCCCTCAAAGCGATATGAATTTTTCATTCTATACATGAATCATATAAAGGATTATTTTAATAAAACTATAAAACATATATAAAATATATATTATACTTTAATTATAATATATATATATGTATCATTTATTTTTCATTATTTTAATACAACAACAAAATGAAAGTAGCATTCATACATACACATGGCCTACCGTATCCATGAATGGTGCACTACATTTCTAATCAGAAAATTTTATAGAATACTATAAATAAAAATATAATGAATAAATATGATAATTAAGTTATATTTTACATTCTATAGTTTATTAAATCATGATATAATTAATAGTAAAAAAAACACAAGTCAAAACATTGTTGAGAAAACCTGCCAATTAACACACAAAATAGTTAAAATACTGAATGAGGGTTAACAAACAGGTAATAAAACATTGTAATAAGTTAAAATATGATATTAATGACATAATTATAGTGATGGTATTATTTAATAATATATTTTAAACCACTATAATGGAGGATTAATTCCACACAACAATAAAAAAGGATAAGGTAAGGGATCTTGTCTCAATTTACATTCCATTGAGACTTATTTTTTGTTATACACATAACTTATTTTATATGGTGTATATAATACCATTTTACATGAAATATCATGAATATACATAATATAATTTTATAATAATATTCATTTAATTTAATTCCTTCATGAGGTTTATAATTTAATTTTTTTTATAGTGGTATGGGACACTTTGGAATGTTTAAAGATTATTTTTCCTTAATAATGTTTTAATGTCAACAACCCTTACTATCAGTTATCATACAATAAGGTATTTTGGATAAATAAGTATCCTTTATTCAATAATGTTATTTGATATGACATATTATTTATTCGATATGATTAATTCTTTAAACATGTAAGACATGGGTTGGGGACCGTTTAAGGTAAGCCCTAGGGGTTGGGGAATGGTTAATGAAACTACCAAAATGCATAGATAGTCTCACAAAACAAACTAGATTACCAAAATATATGGGTTTTTACCCTATATGCTAAACTACCTTGTGAAAGGTCTTTATGATACTGGTTTTATGTTCATAAGAAACATGGCATCCAATAATCAAGACTTTTCCTCATTTAGACTCAGTTATTATTCATCCCTGAGATTTTTTGCATTGACATATCTATGGATTTGTTTCATTTTAGTTTATTAATTAATGAAATGTATTTAAGTTTCTTAACATTCTATATTTATTATTCCATATCTAGTTGTTTAAATGGAAAGTGTGTTTATTTGTTTACCTTTCTATATAGATCAATTCATTATTTATTCCATTGTACATAACCTTAATGATAAATGGAGCTAACCCTTATTATGTCTCATTCCCCAAGTCATAAAGAAGAGAAAGATGAATATTATTTCAAGGATGAAGTTTATTTTATTTTATTGTGTAGAATGTTTTATTTTCATTTCTAATTGTATTATGGGTATCATGTATAAAATTTGGCTTTAAAATACTGTTAAATTTAATTGTCCTTCAGGATTTTATTCCGTGTAATCACACCAATGTAATAAAATAATGTAGTAACTGTAGGATTTTTGGGTTGGGGTGTCACAATTATCATTAGAGAATGTTTAGCAACAACACTGGGAACTAGATTTAGGAAAAATATATTTGGTAACATAATGATAATATATAATTTGAGTATATCTATTGAAGAGAATCCATGAATTTTGGTAAGGTAGATATTATATGGGTATTCATAGAAATAATTTCCTATCTAGATACTTCATGTGGATATGGATTTAACATAGATGTACCAAGTAGTTATAACTCTGACAAGGTGTTTCAAACCTAACTTTGGGTAACCTGGTACATGATAATGGGCCTTACTTACACACATAGTTTGACACTCCTATGGGATATGATTAGGATATTTCACATTTTATTTACCTACCATTATGAAGGATTTGAATTTAATATTGCCTAAAAAATTAACCATAGTTTATGATTCTATGATTTACGATGCAAAAAATTTATGTTATTGGCTATACCATATTTGGAATCATATATTATGAGCAAATCTAGTGTATTCCATTTTTTTTTAAATGGATCCTCAAAGGAAAAAAATATCAATACTCATGAAAAATGTTGAGATTGTCCCTTGAGGAAACCAATACGATTAGTTTTGGAACATATAAAATTATGGAGATATTAAGTAAACATAACAAATTTATGACAAATAACCTTTTCCTAACGGAGAAACCTATTCCATAGAGAGAATCAGCTATGTTGAATAACTTTATTTGGCATAATCTCCCATAGTTTAGTGGGAATAACAATCTAATTACATATGAGAAATGAATTGTGTCTCTTAAGAAAATATTTAAGGCCTTGTAATGTAGAGAAAATGAAAAAGTTATACTTTCGGTCTATTGTCTCTACGGTGATGTAGATTAGTAGTGGTATCTGATCCAGAATTCAAGGGAGGAAGAATAAATTAAACTCATGTAATGAAGAAATTTTAATGAGAAATTCTTCAATAAATAATTCCCTCATGATCAACAAATTGAGATGAAGAGGACGTTACTTTGCTAAAATATAATGTAATAAGAGAGTATTTCATATTATGAAGCTACCTTTACAAGGTTAGATATGTATGCTACATATTATATACGCAACACATAGTGAAAGATCGACCACTTCTTTGATGTTATTAAGCTAAATCAATAAAGGTAATTGGTTTCACAGAATTTTTCATCATATGAAAAAGTAGTTTTATTTTCCATCAAGATAGAGAAGTTATTTTATAGAATAAATATATTCAAAGGAAACTATGAAAAGAAGAGGACATCTGAGAATCATGAGAATGATAATTCATCAAATAAGTGGAATAAGTTTAGAGAAATTTCCATATTGTGATAACTGTGGAATGAGTCACGACAAGAAATGAATGAAGGGAATGGGAGTTATCTATAAATGTGGAGATAGGGGTAATCATGCCAAAGAATTCAAGGGGTGAAGCCGATAAAATATGTCCAATGATATGATTGAAAATATATGGGACATTATTCAAATTATTTCCCCAATAATTAAGGTAATATTCCACAAAAATAGGACATGGGGAAATGGACAAGCTTATTCAATCACAATAATGGAGGTAGAAGTGCGAAATAACATGTTGGTAGGTACATTAATCCTATCTTCAAATTTATCCAATTTCTTATTTTATTCTAGATCATCACACTATTTTATATCTACTATGTTTTATAATAACATTAGTCATTTACTATTTGATTTAATAAGATAGTTTTCAGTCCGAACTTCTAAGAGATGTATCATTGCAAAAATGATGTTTCAGGAAGTCCCAATTATGACACATAAATGTGACTTATGTGTTTAATTATTTATCATTCCTATGGTTGAATTTTATATTGTCCTTGGGATGGTCTGGCTATAAAAAATATGATGTAAAAATTTATTTCAATAGAAACGAAGTTATGATTTTATAGGAAAATATTGAATCGATCATCTTTATAGAAGATGTTTCCTCACTCTATTCTTATCTTGTTACACACCATATTTCTATAAAAAATTAAATTCTTGGGGAATATTTGAAAAGAAGATCTAGTTACGAAGTAGGTAATCTTAAAATAAAATATGTACCAATTTTTTAGGAATACATTGACTTATTTCCTGAGGATTTTCCTGCACATCCCACAGAATGTGAAGTTGAATTATTCATTGATTAAATTATGATAAAAGTCCATTATCAAAGAAAACATATTGAATGGAGAATATAGAATTGGTTCAGTTGATGAAACTACTATTGATTTTTTGTATTATGGTATTTATTCTCCCCCATGATTCACCATGGGGAACCACTTTCCTCTTTATTAAGAGGAAACATGGATCTATGAGGTTGTGCATTGATTATAGAGAAATAAATTCCATTACAACAAATAACAAGTATCCTTTACCTCACATTGATAACTTATTTGATAAAATTCATGGATCCTAATATTTTTTAAATATTGATATTTTTTATGGGTACCACCAATTCCATGTTAAGAAGGAAAACATTCCAAACAAAACTTTTCAAATGAGGTTTGAAAATTATGAGTTTATAGTAATTCCATTTGTACACACTAATGAACCCATAAATTTTATGGACTTAGTGAATAGTGTATTCAAGTAATATCTTGTATATTTTTTGTGGTATTCATTTATGATATTATTTTATATTCTAATAGGTACGAGAACCATAAAAATCACATGTGGATCATTCATAGGGATCTTAGTAGGGAAGAGTTATATGGGAAATTCATTAAATGCGATTACTGGCTTCAAAAATTTTCTTTTCTTGGTTATATTATCTCCATGAATGGAATATAAATTGATCATGAAAAGACAAAGGAATCATATAATGTCCTACACCAAAAAATATAACAAAGATACGTAGTCTCATTGATTTATAAGGTTACTATCAGTGATTCATTCCAAAAGATTCTTGATTAGATAACCCATTAACCAAGCTTACGTGTAAAGGGTTTATGTTTTTTTGGAAAAATGATTATGAAGAATTATTTATTAAACTAAAGAGATGATTATTCAAAGATCATATTTTGACTCTACCATTTTGGAGTGATGGGTTTTTCATATATAGTGATGCATAAAAGAAGGAACATGGTTGCGTTGTAATGGAAAATGATAAATTTATTACTTATGTATGAAAACAATTGAATAATTGTCAACAAAACTATCCAACCAATGATCTTGATTTAGTAGTTGTAGTATTTTCTATGAAAATATGGAGAAATTATCTCTTTGGAGAATTATATGAGATATACATGGATTATAAGCTCCTAAAATACATCTTGTCACAAAAATAGATCAATATGAGACAAAGGTGATGGATTGATCTACTCAAAGACTATAATTTCTCAATACACTACTACCCAGGGAAAGTGAATAAGGTAGTATATGATTTCAGTAAGAAGGGTCATGGAGATCTAACCTAAATGAGGATTGATACAAATATTTTGTTCATGGATCTTGTAAATATGGATATGGGAATTTATATGGAAGGGTATACATATATAATTTTTAAATTATTGAAAAAACACCTTTATTAGATAAGATAATGAATTTCAATCTGATGATGAGAAATTTAAAATGAAAATTAAAGATCTGAATGATGAAAAATTAGAATACTTTCTTTATAAGGATGGTGTTCTAAATTTTGGAAAGAGGATATGTGTTATATCTATACATGAGAAAAAAAGAGAATTTTTGGATGATTCCCATAGCTCAAATTTCTCTATACACCCTTGAAGCACAAATACGTATAGGGACGTGACGTAACATTTTTAGTGAGATAACATGAAGTGGGAAATTTCTGATTATATTTCAAGATGTTTCGTTTTCCAAAAATTTAAATTTATGAAGAAGCATCCTAAAGTGGTTATAAAACCTCTTTTTATCCCTGTATGGAAATGGGATAGAATTTTGATGGATTTTTTACAAGGCTATGAAAGACTCCTAGAATGAATAACACAGTTTTAGTTATTGTTGACCACCTAACCAAATCCTCTTATTTCATTTCCATAATTTAATACCTACCTCTAAAACTCATTTCAAGGCTCAACATTAATGAAGTTGTATGTCTTCATAGCAAATCTGTATCAATTTTTTTATATCAAAACCCCCAAATTACTTCAAAATTACAAAAAGGTATTCAAAAGTCTCTCGACACTGAACTGATTTTAAGAACTACATACCATCACCAAACTGATTTACTGTCATAAAGATCAATTGAACAATGGAAGACATTTTGCGGTCATTCTCACCTGACTTCCACAGTATATGGGATCAATACTTTCGTTCAGTGGAATTTTCCTATAATAATAGTTTCTATTCAATTTTAAAAATATCCCTACATGAAGAATTATATGGTAATTGATTTCATACTCTAACATATTTGGATGAATTTTGTTAGAGGAAGCTCATAGTCCTAGAACTTTTTGAAGAGATAATGAAAATTTTAATGGTTATTCATGCTCATATTAAATCATATCAAAGTAGGAAAAATATTTGTGCCTATAATAGAAGGAAATATTTAGAGTTACAAGTGGGAGATCATGTCTTCCTATAGGTATATCCATGTAAGGGTGTTTGAAGGCTCTGAAAGAACGGGAAGCTGATTCTTAGGTACATATGACACTTCAATATCCTTGATTGTTTTGGAGCCATTTCTTATTATTTAGCATTGCTGCAAAATCTCTCAAAGGTACACGATGTGTTCCATATACCTACATTAATAAAATATATGTCTGACCCAATGAATTTTATAGTTTATGATGATATATATTTTTAACCTTAAATTTTATATTTTTAGGAACACATCTTGATTCTTGATACTAGAGAGAAATTATTGAAGAATCTGACAACCTGTCTAGTAAAGGTACCCTAGAGAAACCAGAAAGTAGAGGAAGAAACATAGGAATGAGAGGATTATATGAAGGATAACATCCCAAATATTCTTTAAGGTAATACCCATTAAATGTCTTTGATGAAACATTTTTAGGAGGTAATAATTTTTCAACCCAATACTTTACCATATTCTACTTTAGATTTAGTAGATATCTTTTCAAAACACAAAACACCTCATTTAAACAAAAAATTATTTAGTCACATTTTTCATAGTCAATTAAATTATAACTCTTTTAGATATTTTATATAGTAAATTAATATATTTTATATCCAACCATGTATTTTTACACTCATTTTATATATTTTATAAAGGCATAAGATAAGAACAAACCCAATATTACATAAAAAGTACATTATTTTTATAAATGTAGTTTTTCCTCCTTTTAAGAGATAATCCATTTTAAATATTAATTATGACCCTATAAATGATTAAATATGTCACAATAAACAATATATTTGAAATAGACACATAAAAACTAGGTTAAGTAGAATTTTTGATATTTTTTTCAGAAAAATATCAATTTTTAATGAATATTTAAATTACTGATTTTTAGTTCAAAACTGTTTTTTCATATGATTTATTTATAAGTTTAAATTATATTTATAATTGGTTTTAATGATAAATTTGGTAATATTTTTATCAATTAATACAATTTATTTCATTGGAATCAATCACATTGAAATTGATTATAAAATCATAACAATATTTTGGACATTTTTACTTTAAAAACCTGCATTGTCACCCCACATACAAGATGGATTTTTAATTAATATTTATCAATTATGTGATTTTAATTTGGAAAAATATATACAATGTTTACAATAATAATAATTTATAATATATAATAAGTTAAAAAAAAATTTATGAAACAAAATATTAGTGATAGTAATTAAAATATATTATAGTTATTAATGTAAAATTGAGCTTAATAATGGACTAAACATTTATCTTAAGGAACCAATGATGTATCCAATTTTATAACACTCATTAGATGGAAATAAATATTCTATAAAACTTACATTATTTATTTTCCTTGGTTTTGGAAGACTTTGTTTCGGTAAAATCATGGGTACACCAAACTTCTTTTAAAAAATACTAAGTGAGTCCTTTTCCTCCCTTATAATAGGCCACCTCCTCTCCCTATTCCTCACACATCTCAAACCACATAGGATCAAACCAGATATACCCATATAGCTTCCATAAAAACCACATCTAGATCTTTAATCCCCCCCTTTTTATAATTCCTACCAAGGAATCCTTTTGGTACAAACCAAAAGAAGTTACACAATTAAGAGGCAACGCCTTCTCTCAAGATCTCAAGATTCATTTCCATTATCTACACCATAAAATATATTTATTACATGTTTATATATAAAACATATCCTAAATATATTAGTATGTTTTTAGGTAAATGGTTCTAACTACACTTACAAAAACCTCCATCTAATGGGTAATAAACATACTATTTTTGTGTACGGTGAACTACAAACTCACGAAACAATGATTATTCATTTTTCCGTTACAACCTATCCTAGTGACCATTATGATGAATTCTATATTTATATTTGATATATTTTATATTTATATTGTTTTTAATGAATTTTTAATTTTAATTTTTAACATACCATTAGGCTTTCTATCCTTTTTATATATGATAATTTTGTTTGAGAGAGTGTGGACTACCACCCCCTCAAAGCATTATGACTCATTCATTCCATACATAGAACATATAAAAAATTGTTTTACTAAAACTACGTAACATATATAAAATAGAAATTATAATGGAATTATAATATACATATTTATCATTTAGTTTTAATTATTTTAATACATCAAAGAAATGAAATTAGTGTTCATGCGTACGTATGACCTGCCGTCTCTATGAATGAGGCACTTCATTTCTAATCTCCAAATATTATGGACTAATATAAATACATATATACTTATATATATATGATAATTAATTCATTTATTAAATTCATTATATGATTAAATCATGATCTAATTAATAGGAACAATAATTCACAATTCAAAACATACTTGAGAAAACTATAAAAATAACACCCGAAATAGTAAAAATAATGAAACAGGGTTAAAAAACGGGTAATAAAATATTGTAGGAAGTTAATATATGATATTATTGGTAGAATTAAAGTTATTTTATTTGTTAGTAACATATTTTAAACCACTATATAAGAGGTTAAAGACCACATAACAATAAATAAGGATAAGTTAAGGGATTTCATCTCAATTTACATTCTATTGTGACTTATTTATTATTATATACTTAGTTTCTTTTATATGGTGTATATACGTTATATTTAAAAGAAATATCATGAATATACTTAGTATCAGGATATTATAACATCAATTTAATTTAATTCAATTACAAGGATTATGATTAAAAATGTTTTGAAGTGTATGGGCGCACTTTGGAATGTTTAAAGATTATTTTTCATTAATAATGTTTTAATGTCAACATCCCTTACTGTCACTTATCCTGCTCTAAGGTATTTTGGATAAATCCATATCCTTTATTCAATACAGATATTTGATAAGAAATATTTTTTTATATGATTAATTATTTGGACATGTAAGACATGGTTTGGGGACCGTTTAAGGTAAGCCCTGCGGGTTGAGGATAGTTTAATGAAACCCCTTAAATACATCAGTAGTTTCATGAGATGAAATAGATGGACAAAATAGATGGGGTTTTACCCAATATAATAAAATGCCTTGTGAAAGGTCTATACGGTATTGGTTCCATGTACCAAGGAAACATGGGATCCAATAATTAAGAATTTCCCTCATTGAGAAAAGGTTATTACATATCCAAGAGTTTTTTGCGTCGACATATCTAAGGATTTATTTCACTTTTAGTTTATTTATTAATGATATTTATTTTAGTTTCTTACCATTCCATAATGATTATGACTTATATAGTTTCTTAAATGGAATGAGTGTTCATTTATTTACCTTTATATATAGAATGATTCATTATTACTTCCGTTGTACTTACCCTTACTGAGAATTTGAGATCAACCTTATTATGTTTATTTCCCCAGTTTATGAAGAAGATAGATTTTAATAATAATTAAAGGATATAATTTATTTTAATTTATTGTGTGTCATGTTTTATTTAATGTTTCAATTGTATTATGTGTATCATGTATAAAATTTGGCATTCTAATAATTTTAAACTAAATGTCCCTTTGGGATTTGATTCCTTGTAATCATGCAAATGTAATAAAATAATGCATCGGCTTTGGGCTTCAAGGGTTAGGGAATTACATAAAAATTTAACCAAATAACAAAAGTTGGATTAATAATAATTTTATTTAACTAATATTTCTTTTAAAACCATTTTATAAAATAATTTAAATTTGTATATACATTAAAATAAAATGATTTTTTCAATAAGAAGGATTTTTTTCACTATTCATTGAAAAATTAATCTGTTCAAAAAATTCGCAAAAATTCACCCAAAATAATTTTTACATGATGATTATGAAAATGAAGTTCATTGTGTAAAATAAAAATTCAAAAAGTTTACAAATCAATATTATAATTTATTTACAAAAAATAAATGATAATCATTTTTGGGAAGAAATGTATTTTAAAATTATATAAATACTTTAAAAAATTAAATACATATTTACCATTATAATTTATTTATAAAAAAAATTATAAACTATTTTTAAAATTTGGGTAATACTATTCATACAGCAGAGTTAAATATCATGGTTATAACGGTCATGTTTAAATAATACAATTGATAATATATCATAGTTTATTAAAACTTGTTGTTATGTGTAATGAAATCTATTAATGAAATTAAATTTATTAGGAAAAATATTTAATAAAATTTTAGGTTGTTACATTATACCCATTTAAAATTATATTCATCCCTAAAATTCCATGGCTTTGATAAAAATGTTGATACATCTACCTCATCATATCCTCATGTTCTCACATACCTTATTTAAATTGGTGGTTTCACCATAAATAATTGACCAGGTGAGTGGTCTTGTTTCGTATTAATTTCTATCTATATTCCAAAAATCTCCCCCAGTTGTTTCTCACAACAATTATATTTCTTTAGGGGTTTTAAATAAATGTTCATTACATGTAAAGGTATTATTATGTACTTCCTCAGGTGAGATACATGGAACACATTATGAACTTGAGAGAGGTTCGTTGGAAGCCCAATGTGATAAACCACTGTCCCTACTTGATTAGGAATCTTGGAGGATCAATATTCATATGGAACACCTTTAGTTTCTTCCCAAATATCATATCCTTATTCCTTGGAGAAAGTCACATGAATAACTTCTCACTAACATCAATTTCTAGACCACTATGAAAATTTTCACGATAACTTTTTTGTCAACTCTATGTTTCCTTGATGTGATAAGTAATTTATCTTACTATATATTCAATTTACTCATATATATTAGACCTCAATATATTTATTTCTAAAACTTTATCTTAGAAAATTGGAGCTCTAAAATTATTTTCAAAGATGGATTCATAAGGATCCATATGAATACTCGAGTGAATGATATTATTGAATGAAAACTTAATTTGAAGAAGGTGTTGATCCCAAGAACCTATGAAATCCACCAAACAATATACCATCAAATACTATTGGTTTTTAATGGTTTAATTAGACACACCATCTATCTGAGTATGATACAAAGCATTGAAACTCAATTTCATATCATGATCTTGCTGAAGGATTCACAAGGACATTGAGGTAAACCTCAAATACCTAGAAGACATAATAAAATGTGGTACTCCAAGAAATATTATCACTTCATTAATGTATGTCCTTGAAAGATGATATAAGGTGAAATCTTACATAAAAGTTATTAAGTGTGATAACATTTAAAGGTGATCTACTACAACCCATCTACCATTATTCCCTTTAGATTCTTTTGGGATTTCGATGAAAAAAATCCTTGGTGATGTTTTTCCCATTTTCATTATGGTATGGGAAATGGTTGTAACAACCCCTTATAATTTTGTCACATATCCTTAACTTAATAACATAACAAACAATAATATACAAACTATATAATATCATACTTTATTTCATCCCATTAAAAATAATCTTTTAGATCTCTATGCATCTTCATACTTCGAGGATGAATAGTGAATAAAGAGCTACGAGCTTCCTCTAACAGCTCCTACTTCAAATATATTTTGTATGAAACTAATTCACGGTTCCCAAACCATATCATTCTATGATAATCAAGGTCAAAATCATGACCATTTCTCAACTTCTTTTATAATTCTACATTTTCCTTCAATGCCTCTTTAATCTTCATTTGGATATTTTGTTGCACACTCATTTAAGAAATATATGACTCCCCCCTTATTTTATGATTTCTAGATCTATCATTTAAAAATTAAAAAATATTTCATCTTTTTAATCATAATCATGGATAATTTAATATTCTCTTTTTTAATCAAATCATTTTTGATCTTTGTACCTTTTATAGGGTGTTAACGTATTGAGTAGTCATAATCATTAATCAGCTCAAACAATTTTCTTTAATGTATGTTTAACTATTTATAAGTGAATATATATATATATATTAAATTATTATGATGGTTATATGTATCACACCTTTATCCAAAAATACAATTCTACCAGATCATTAATGAAAAATTCTCATAGATAACTTGAAATAATGATTTGGGAAAATCTTCTCATGAACCCTCAATTTTCGTGTGGCATAATCAATCACCATATCTGCCTATAAGTGAAAACATCACAACCCCCATATTTTATGAATAAATATAGATTAAAACCCTTTATCTACTCTAGGTTAATGTAAACACTGGTTCAATGAATTAATTTATCTTTAGTTCCTTGACATTTTAAGCACATTCATCTATCCAAAGGAATATTGCTCCCTTATGAGTTAAATTGGTAAATGGATTGTACAGTCATGATAAATTCTCTATAAACCATCAATAATATCCATAAAAACAATGAAAAATTTATATTTCAATCAAAATGGTTGGTATGGTATAATGTTCAATAACTTCTACCTTTGATGGATCGATAGATATACACTCTCTTGATATTATATAAACCAAAATGAAACATTTTGTAGACAAAATTGACACTTGTTAAATATTGTATATAGCTTATATTTCCTTAGGGTCTTCGTCATGATTATCACGTGATATTTGTAATCATCCTTTTTCATTGAATATATAATAATATCATCTAAAAGTACAAACCCAAATTAATCAAGCTACTCTCTAAAGACTATATTCATTAAATCCACGAAGATAGAAGGGTTAGTAGTAAGCCCAAATAGAATCACTATATACTCAGAGTTTCCAAACATTATATGGAATATTATATTAGATATATCCTCCCTATTGATCCCAAATTTAAGATATAAAAAATGATGTTAATTCATTGAGAACTATAAATCTAAACAAACAAGTCATCAATAAATGGTAGACAATAATTTTTCTTGATTTTGATCCAGTTCAACACTCGATAATCATTATAGAGCAACATCAATGAATATTTATTCATAAAAAATGAATATGAACACCCTATGGTGTCAAAATTGGATGAATAAATCCCTTTTAAATATTCTCTTGAATTTTATTCTTCAATTATAGACACTAAATTAGTTCCATTCCATAGGGAGCCTTTTAAATAAGTTTAACACTAGGTTTGAGTTCTATTGAGAACTCAAATTCATGTGTAAGGGGAATACTAGAAAATTTTTCTAGAAAGACAAAAAAACTCCCAAACAATAGGTATATATTCAATTTTGAGTTACTCCCTAACCATATGAGAAAAATACCCCTTTTTAATTGGAATCATGTCATATAAAATTGATTTTGTTTCCATAGGAAGTTCATATTTATCAACACACTAATAGATTGTCATAGGTTAGTTTTGAGTATAAAACATGACTTACCTCCTTATAAATTGATGTAGGATTTATGTAGAGTAATCCAATCCAAGCCTAATATAAAATGAAATTCAACTAAAAGAAGGATAACATGATTTTATATAATCGCATTCCCACAAATTTCAGCAGGAGATAAATCATTTAATTAAGATATGTTCATAATACCCATAGTTGTTTTCATTTCCAATGCATCATCTAATCATTTAGGAGATGATTTATAATTTCTAGAGAATTTTCCTAATATATATTAATTAATGTAAATATTCACAAATAGGGTTCCTCAATACTTGATCATACCTATACAAACCTCAAATCCATCATTCTATCTTCAATACTTTGTTAAAACCAAAATAGTTAACATTAGAACCATGACTCATTAATCATGAAAAAATAACTCATAGGATGTCTAAATCTTGAAGCCTTCTTTTCAATATCTGAAAAAATGATTAACCTATTTCATTCATGGTCAAAATCAATTCAAATATTTCAGGATGTTTCATAGTGATTGATTAATTTTTATAAAATATCTCATGAGATTGAAAAAAATGGTGTGCATCAAGGCTCATTGCCATGCACCAGGTGACGATTGATTCAAAACACAATATTCCCTTTTCGGGTTTATTACACATAGGTATAACTACTATATATCCATGTACTCTTTCATTATCTTGAAATGGATCTAATTTCATAGAAACCACTCACTCTATCATTTAGAACAATTTATAGATAGTTTCTAATACATTGACTTACCCTTATAAATATTGCTAGTGTTCTCACTACTGTATTCAAATCCTAGTTAAAATGGTTAATTAACCTATAGTTTGATACAAACTATATATGAAAAAACCTATCATACATGGATATCAAATATTAATAGATGAATATTCACTTCCTTATAAAAAAATCTTAAGGACCATAATAGTTTAGTTTCATTGGAAATTGGGATACATAAACACTTGGTTCCTAAGTGATCTGTATCATCTCCCGCAATGTTCTACACAACCATCACCCTTATTAGACATATCATACCTTATAAAGTTCTTTATAACCTAGTAAAAGGAAATATTAGAAAGGGTGATATCAGATGATTAAAATTTTTAAACACTTGATGTAGCGATATAATATGAGAATAAGGGCATGAGAGAATGAGAAAAACATTTGAAAACAATTCCCTACCTTACTAGATCATAATATTGAGCCATGGAATAAATCTTGGAAGTTCATAATACATGAATCATAATGGAATAAAATAACATGATCCATAAAAGCCTAACATTTTAATAAGACATATATTTTTAGAATACATATAAGCATTGAAAATATTATGTCAAGGAAACCAATGAAGAAATCAATAACATTATTTCTTTCGATAACCAACCATGTATATGCATTGATATTGTGATAAAATCCAATGTATCCTATTTCTAACATGGTATAATCTCCCATGTTCCCTATTTTTTAATTATTATAATAACCACACATGCACCTTCTTATTTCATGATTAGGATGGAATCCCATGTAACCTATTTTTCAAGATTCAGATAACCCACTTTTTACCCATTAATCACATAGAACACAAATCAATATCCAACTCATTAGAGGGAGATATAGGTCCAACCCATAAAATAATCCACACATTTATATGTTATAAGATCATGAAACATCAATTACATCATAACACATGAAAAGGAACCGGGTTTCGTAAACATTTGACCATGGTATAACTCTTGGGAAAGAAAAGTGTTTCATAAAATTATATTTATCCCAATATTATACATAAAACCTATAGATAAAGAATAAGTATTGTACCATTGTATCATATCCTGAATAAAACATAATAAACAATAATTTTTTTTACATTAATGAATATAAATTACACAAAAATATCATTAAAACATTTTGGATAGAAATTTCTTTTCCATTTAGAGATAACTTATTTATTAATAAAATTAAAAAATATTAAGGAAAAAATATTATTTGAAAATAATATTAGGAAATATTAATGGGATATTAACATTATTGATTGGTTATGACTGTATAATATTCCATTCATTCTGTACATTTTAAAAAAATATTCCTTTCACATTTACAGTAAAAAGTCAATAATATCTCTTTTAGAAAATGGCTAGAAGATTCTTTTTATAATTTCTGTAAATGGTCATACTTGTGAAAAATTTCTGTAAAAAATTATCATAAAATAATAATAAAAAATTCCTTAAAAATACTATTTGAAAATCATGTACATGGAAGAAAAATGATTTTTGACTGATGGGAGAAATAAATTTGATTTTTCTTAAAATCATTGTTTTTGAATATTTAGTATACAATGAGAATAAAATGAAAGTAAAACGTGTATTATCAAAAATAAACAATTTATAATATTATTAGTGATGTTTTTTAGTGATATATGTTAATATTTAATCATTTTCAAATTAATCATAAACAATCTTGAAAAACAATGAGACTGTAACATAAAACCTTTACCAAATTTGTAATGTTGGAATCGTCAGACCCATGAATGAATAAATTGGAATGAGAAATTATTTATCTTTAAAATAAGTATAATAATTATATAAAATGTCAAAATTGATGTAAATACACTTCATAAAATTAGATTGATGCATAAGATACCATATGTCTCAAAAAAGACAATTCGAGAAGATAAACCTTACTTAAAGTATTGAAATTCGTCATACACATAAAAAATACTATATAATTAATATATCATTATTATACATCTATTAATGAATGATAATAATATATATAATACCATATATTATTTACTTATGACGCTTTATTAACCATTTATTAATTAGTCAATATTAAAACCATATTTTAGACAATAACTACTTCGTTTATCATGTATGTTTTAGTTTAATATATTTATTGATTTTACCATGATCATGGAAAAATAATATGCCTAATGTTAAAAAATATTTAAATATCATAAATTTTCATTATATATTTATTTTGGGTAATTCATAGAATTTAGAGATATAAAATGAATTATAATATTCATTGAGATAACATAATGTATATATGGACGAACACTATTTCCATTTTATCAAAGGATGGAAATAAAGAAATTTAAATATTAATAAACCTATAAAAAATCATTTTGGTATGATATATATAATATATATTCATTAATTTTATTCTTATTACAATACGTCCCCAACCTTAATCATTACAAAATCTTGAGTTTTAGTCAAGAATTTAATTTCTTTTAAAATGAGGATCTTTTTAGGTACATAATTTTAGAGAATAAGGCCATAATTTATAAATAATATCCCTCATTCATACAAATTGGATACTAGTAAAATATTATACATTTTTTTTAAACGTATAAAACTTTTAAAATAAAACATGATTTTTTTGTGAAAATTATTAATTAATTTCAAATTTACTTCCTCAACTTTCTTACCAATCCTTATACCCTGTGAAAAACATTTTAAAACCTAGGATGAGAAAAAAATATTATTAAGGGATATGAAAACAATGAAATAAATAATTAGTCCGTGAATACTTTAAACCCATGAATTTATTTTCACAATGATATAATTTTCCCACACAAAACATAATCTCATTAGCTTACCTCATTTAAACGTAATATTTCTGTAAGACTTCATAGAAAAAATAAATCATAAAGGTCAATTGTTGAATAAATTCTATATCACACTTTGATTTATAATATTTATCATGGCTACATAGTTGGTAACCTCTATGGTTACATTTATAACAACCACTATAGTATATTTCATTATTCTCTTAGGAGAAACTATACCGATTGAATCCATGTCATTACCAAATACATTGGAGAGCTATAATCTGATCACTCTCCCTCAGTTTATTAAGTAACTAGACATAATAAAAAATATTCCCAAGAACCATAACATAATCACAACACATAATTCAAATATTAGAAAAAAATAACTTCTAAAATCAATTTTCATTTTTACAAAGGTACGCCCTAAAAAATAAAAAGATGTTATTTTAATATAAATATGTATACATGTAAAGGATGAATAAAATCATTAGAGATGAATAATAGAAAGAAAATAAATTCATAAATTATATGTTAAAAAACATTCCCTTTTTCTTTTTTAAAAAGAGATGGAAAATGATATTTGAATGAGGGATTTTAAAATAATGTCCCTCACCTTGAGTCCAAATCATCACATTAAATATTTATCTTCATGAATAATAAAATTAGGATAATTATTTTATTTTTTAGAACCCTTTTAAAGTTTATTATTCCTTTTATATCTCTTATTATCATGTTATAACAATTACTGAATTATTTATGTTCACGTTAGATGTTGTGTTGATATTCATAACTTGTGTGAAAAATGAATTTGGTATGATGTTAATAGTTTATATGGTCATAATTAAAACATATATAGAATAATAATAATGGATTTTTTATCATCTATATACATCAATTATACTTTTAAATCAAACCATAAAGTATGGTTATGAAAAATGAAGTACATTATAGTCATGGAGATGGTAGGCCATACATACAAATGAATAATGTAATCAATTTTCAATGATAATTATATAAAGAAAGAAAGTTTAGTTTTAAATTTATGGAATGATAATAATATAATTAATATCATCTTAATACATTAAACATACTTATATATATATATGTCATCCATGTGATGTGGTGATGAAAATATGAATCACATCTCTTCACGGAGGTGATAGTTGACATGTACACAAAAATGATGTTATCATTTTATGTGAATGGAAATGAAAGAACGTGAATTATATATTATTATATAAAAAATAAACTTTTTTCATGAATATAATATATTAATTCCATTATTAAAGCTATTCTTGAGGGATAATGGTGGAAAATGAATTATATTAGTTCATGTGGTGGTAGTCCACCGTACACATGAATGAATAATTATCTTCCCATTTGATGAAAGTAGATATGAATTTAGGTGATGATATTCCCATAACAACATATTAGTATACGGATGATACGAGATTCATTACTTTATCATGGATTAATAATATTTTAAAGAAGTGTAAGAATAAAAAAAAGATAAACACTTAATTAAAAACGACACATCTTCTTCAGTTGATCTCCTTTTATTAATACCTTAACACCTATAAGGGGGGTTATTTTACTAAAGTATGGCCCCCAGATTATGGGGAGGAATTCTAGTATGGGATTTAAGAAGATATTGTCCAAACCAAAAATGGTTTTGATGTGTTTTGAAATGAGAATAATTTGTGTCCTTTTATAGGAAAGGAGAGGGGCACTCTTGGGATTATTCAAAATATTAAATTAATATAAATTAATATTATATAAAAAAGGGTACAAAGTGATTTATATAGGAGATTTCATGATAATGGGTATAAATACATTCATCCAATGAAAATTATACATGTTTCTATTTTTAATCCATATCTTTTTTTTAATCTTTTTAACTCTTATCATTGAAAATAGAATCATTTTAGCTTAAAAAATAATATTTATTGTTGAATATATCTCCTATATAACCCCTTATGAAAAATATTTCACATGTTATAAAAATGTGTAAAACAATTTTATTTTATTTGAATATGAAATAATTAATTTCATACTCTCATCCAAGATTCTCAAAGGTTAAATTTTTGGCCAAAGGATTATATTGGTCAATATGAACTCATCCAATTAAATTAAGACTAGTGTCAGATAAATTTTATAATATTTATAATATTATATTTACACATAATTACCTGATTTATCTTTAATCGTGCTGATAATTTTTTTAATTTTCTTATTATTCAAACTATCAAAAAAATAAAAGGGAACCATTTTATAAATTTGTAAATTATAATTAAAAATATGGGATCCATTTTTAAAAATTAAAAACACCGAAATTTATGAAATTAATTAAAAATTAATCAAGTTAACATAACCTGAAAATGGTGTTTTAAAGTAAAAACCTTTAATGATTGAAATATTTTTATATTTAAATTCAATTTCAAATTGATTCCAAATACCTAAATTAGATTAACCAATATTAAATTGATCTTATTATACATCTAAACCATTCCAAAAATAATTTTACACTATAAATTATTTATACAAAAAGTGTCTTTTTTCAATTAAAAATAAAATATTTTTTCTCCAGTTATCAGAACACGGAACTTATCAAGAAAATAAAACAATTCATCCAAAGTAAATTTTGATATTAAACTTTAAAAAAATAAGTATACATTGTGAAATATATTTTATAAAAGTGACAAGAAGTATATTTAAAACAAGTACACCATCAAAATCAAACAAGACTACATTTTCATAAAAATACTTCTTTTATTCATAAAACTGGATTTTTTCTTATATTATACCTATAAAACATATTGGATGAATATAAAAACATTTTAAAAAATAGCGTAAGATTATTATCCCCCATTTTGGAAATTACATTCTCACAATTTTATTAACTTATTAAATAAGTGGGGATATCTTTCCCTCATGGAATTATCAAATTCTCATGTGACCTTTTTTATCCATATAGATTTCCATTAAACCTTAACCTGATTAATCACTTTATTCTAAAACACTTTATATATGTGATTAAGAACCTAAACTGGCTATTCCTCATAAGAAATATTCTCTTCCAACTGAACTACTTCTGGACTCAAAACATGAGATACATCTGGAATATACTTTCATAACATTGAAACATCAAATACATTTTGTACCTGGGATAAAATCAAAGGAAAATTCACTTAGTAGAAAATTTATCCAAATTTGTCTACTATTTCATAGGGTCTAATGAACCATGGACTAAAATTTCCATTCTTAACAAAACAAATCAAACATTTCCATAGGGAAATGTTGATATGGACATTATCAACTACCTGGAATGATAAACCCTTACTCTAGTTATCCAGATAAAATTTCTGCAAGCTCTGAGCTATCCTCATGTGTCGCTAAATCAACTAGACTTTCCCTAGTTTTTACTCTAACAATTATGGTCCCATCATGTTCCTTTCAGATGATTTATCCAAAAAATGATGGATTTGGATACCAATTCCTATATAATTACTTAAATGGTTTCATATTTATACTAGAATGAAAATAGTTATTATAAAAAATAGACCAAAGAATAATTTTGATCCAAAATTTGTTGGAAATACATTGACCAAGAATGTATCATATCCACCAATGTTTGAATAGATTGTCATGACTATCCATCAGACTGAGGATTAAAGGATTTTCTAGAATATAATTTAATTCCCAATGACACATGAAGACATTTCTAAAAATATAAGGGATTATGACATCAAAATCAGATACACTAGAGAGAGGAAATCAATATAACCTGATTATCTGTTTATTTTACATTCGAGAAAGTTAATCTGTAGATATAATGTCTAGAATAAAAATAAAATGAGTAGATTTATTTAGTCGATAAAAAATAACCCAGATCACATTATTATCTCTAGAAGTCTTCGATAATACAACTATGAAATCAAATGAAATATTTTCCCATTTTCACTTTGGCACTGGAAAAGGAGAAAGAATACCCTTAGAAAACTATCATTCCACTTTAACCTACTAAAAAGTCAAATAATTCACGGTAAAGTTGACAATATCTCTTTTCATTCCATCCTACCGGTAATACTCTCAAAGGCCTGTTTCCAATTTAATATTGCCCAAATAAACTAAAAATGGAGAACTGTGATCTTTACTTAATAACTCATTCATCAAATTTAAATCATAAGGAACACATAATCTCTTTACAAATATAAAAAAACATTCTTTATCAATATTAAATTCAGGAAACTTACCCTTTTGACAAAATACTACATTTTTCGGTAACTCATGATCTTTCTTCTATTCTTCCTTAATTATGTCTAGTAGAAATTATTTCTCTAACACCTAAAAAAAGAGGACTTTCCTACACCAAAAACATCAAGGAAAAAATTTATCAAATCATTAACCAAGGGGACTTGTTCTAAATATAACATGGTTAATGTAGCATTTCATTTTCAAATCAAATTTTTGAAACCTTTATTCTCTTTTCTAGGATGTTAGTAAATCATGAAAATCATTATACATGATTAGTTGCATCCATATTCTATGTCTCATGTTAAATTTTTTATGAGTGAATATATACTTTAAAATTATATGATTAGTATATATTTAACACTTTAATACATAAAAATGATGCTGAAAATTTTTCAATTCCAGAACAATAGATGCTAATTCTAAATCATGTGTAAGGCGATTTAAATCATGTGGTTTTAACTGAAGTGAAGCTTAAGAAATTACTTGATCATTCTTAATTAATAAACAACTAAATCCTTTCAAAAAAGAATTAGTATAGATGAAAAATTTACAATTTATAGAAGGTAGATATAGAACTAGATCATTCCAAATAATTATTTTAAATTATTGAATCCAATAATAACATTATTTTTTCCAAATGAGCTTAAATACGTTTTGAGCTAACTCGGTTAGTGGTCAATAAAACCATAAAACATTTTCCACAAAGCTCTGGTAATATCTGACTAAACCAAGAAAAATATGAATGTCTGATATATTTTTCAGTCTTTTCCATTCTTCCACAAATTTTATTTAAAAGGATCAATGATTATTCCATATTTAGAAACTATGTGACCAATGAATGAAATTTAATTCAACAAAAATTCACAGTTGATAAATTTCCCATTCAATTTATTTTCATTTAAGGTTTGTAAACATACCCATATACATCTTTAATGATCCTCTTTAATTATAGAATAAACCAAAATTTCATCAATAAACACAACCAAACAAGTTATCCATGAAAATATTAAATATTCTATTCATAATATCCATGAAAAAAAAGGTGAATTATTTAATCCAAATAACATCACTACAAATTCATAATGCTCATATCTAGTCTGAAACATAGTCATTAGAATGTATACTTTCTTTACATTTAACTGATGATACCCTGACCTCATATCAACCTTTGAAAATTATTTTGATCCATCGAGCTGGTTAAAAAAATCATCAATATGAGAAAAAAGATACTTGTTCTTAATAGTGTTTTTATTCTTGTCTCTATAATAAATTCAAACTCTCATTGAAATATCTTTATTTTTAAAAAATAAGACAAGATAAAGCCATCATGATGTTCTATATTGGATAAAAAAATTATCTAGATACTCCAACAACTTATTTTTTAATTCTAGATGTTATATTTGATCTATTAGATAATGGGATTTTGAAATTGTACTAGCTTCATGAACAAACTCAATAGTAAATTCAACTTCATGATCAAGAATAATACCAGGAAACTCATTAGGGAAAATATAAAGATACTCATTTACCACCGACACATCATTAATCTTCATAGTTCCTTTATTTTCAACAATATGTTTATGACAATATTCATTTTCATTTTTTAATTGTTTCTCAGATTCAAAATATGTTATCAAAGATATGAATTCAGTATTATACACACTTCTAGAAATAATATTTATACCATTTTCCCTATGCCAATGGTCTATCTAAATGAGTGGGATAGAGATATTTTCCCAATATTTTTCTAAAACTATTGAGATATAGGGATTTATATTAGTCTTTCCCAATGGTTTTTGTAATCCATTGGGATATAGTGGTCTAAAATCATGATTACGAATAGTTTTTGTAAACTTTTGTGAAAGATTATAGTCCCCAATAGTTTTTTAAAACTATTGGGATAGTTTTTCCCAAAAATTCATTCAATCCCCACTCCCCATTCCAAATTCAAGTCATTTTTTTCCTTATGAGAGCAATTTTCTATTCCCAGCCGGTGACAACTCCTCTTTAAATGATCCATCATAGTTTAAATCATTTGGTTTTTTACACTTTATATTGGGTTGTTTGAGTTACATCTTCTACCTACATTTATTTTGGATTTTTATATACCATTTTAGTTTATTTCCTCATCCGCTAAAATATCTCATCATTTAGGGTTTTTGATTGTTCCTAAATGTAAAATTGGAATGTTCCAAATACTTTATCATATGCATAGATAATGAATTTATCTTCTTGAACCATTTTCACCATAAGTAATTTTTCTAGGCATGTTAAAAAAATATTAGCATTTTAGGGGTACTATACTTTCTCCCCTCAGCCATTTTGACATTTATATTTTGAGGAATTTTACCATGTAAACTAATTACTTTCTTCAAAAAGGTATTTCAAAAAATTACTTTTTGAAAATTTTATGTAATGGTTCGGTTTTTAAGATATTAGTTGAAAATACATTTTTTACTAATACCATTTTTTGTATTCCTTTATAATGAGGCACATATGGCATAAAAATTTGTCAAATGTTCTTATAGGAAAATAATTATTAATGTTTTAACAATACTTGACCTTTTTAGACTATCCTAACACACATTTATGATTTTCTTTTTCAATAGCCACCACACAGTCACAAATATCATTAGTTCTCATGATTTGGTTTAATAATACCAATATTTCCTCTCATATATATATTTTTCACCTTTTTATTTTAATGGTTATCTATGAATTTTTGACATGTGGATCACCAACGTGTCTATGAATTGTGATGTCTTACCGAGGGTCCCCACCTAATATTGAATTGTTTTACAAGATTTGGGTGAATTAAATCCACTATTATCAAAACTTTTCCATGAATCCATTATATATTAGTCCATATGATTTATTATATAATGGGAAGTGAGTTCCAAAAGGTATTTTGGTGAAGTGATATGTGCGAGTCACATGGGCTAAGTGACGAGTGTGTGGCCTATTAGTGAAGTGACTTATGGGATGCACTTGAGAGAAGTGACTTGTGTGAGGCACTTGGTAATGATTCACATCTTTTCCCGAATTCATGTATAAGGATACACAAACCACTAGAGATGGAATTAACCCAACATTGAGCCATGATATCCTTTACTCAATGATACATTAAAATAAATACATTATTACTACTGAAATATTGTCTACCTACTTCCATACATAAAATGGATTATATTTTTTTTGTATTTCTAACAAATAATTTTATTCATGAATATATGAGATATTGGATATTTTTGTACCATGATATTTACTATTATATGAACTCACACTTCTAATATTTTTGAATTATTTGAAGAAGTTCCATTTTTTTATCCTAAGGGAGTACAATTACCATTATATGACCACAATGTTAGAATCACATTCTCATCCTAAAGTGGGGAGTCACTTAAAAATATTGGCATGAATTGGAGTAAGGTAAATATAACACATTAGTGTATACCGTAAATTCTTTCAAACCTTTAATAACTCATGTTTCAAGATTTATATCACTTTTTCTAAGCACCTACATGTTTCTAGTTCATGACACCGAGACAGATACCTTTTAAATAAGACACCCACTAAAAAATTTATTTATCACTAAAGTGAAAAATTATCATTTAATTAGATATATTTTAAATTGAACTTTAATATTATTGTTTTTTTCACGAAATTACTTATTGAAATTTTTTTACAGAACAAATAGATGTTGGATGTATGAAACTAATTGAATTTCATGAAATTTTCAAAATAATTTGGAGAGATTTTTGTATTTTTCATTTCAAAAAAATTTAGATAGTGGTCAAAACACATCCCATATTATAATTGTGTGGGAATACCATTGTTGAGCGGTTAAGAATTTAGCTACGATATAACCAAATATGGGTTTCAAACAAACAATTATGTGTGGTTTCCCAAAAAGGAAAAAATGGAATCTCAAAATATTCATGATCCAAATCTGAGGAATGGATTAGAGAATTTGATATAAGACCAATTTCCATTTATTCGTCACCATAAGAAGAAAAGGATATCGACCCATTAATATCTCAATATGAGAACACATGATGCATCCAATGAAAATGATGATGTTGATAGGGTCAAAAATTTGAATGTTGCTATGACGACTCTAGTATATCGGCAATGTCGTAAAATGAAAATGATGGAATTTTTAATCTGATTATTTCATGGGGAAATAAGGTATGAGATTTGTTAAACTACCATAAATAACATTCTTACCTTCTTGAAAGAATTTCTTCTAGATGATGCATATATTCCCTCAAACCACTATATGGAATTGAAGTTAGTTGAAGAACATGTATCTTTAAAAAATCATGCTTGATCGAAAGATTACAACTTATTCTGGGAGGAAACTACTGAAATAAATGATTGTATAAAATGCAGAACATCTTGATTGAAGCTAAAAGATGATGAAACACCATTTCGTGTGCCCAAAAAAGTAATGTGGAACATTCCATTGATCCCTAGACTCTAGAATATTTTCATGTATGATGAAATATCAATAAAAATGTGATGTTGTGATACAAAGAGAAAGAAGAATAATGTAGAGTTGGTTCACCCAGAGGACAGGTTTTCATGGTATGGATATGATGCACGATATCCTGATTTTACAATTTATGTGAATAATTTGAGACTGGGTTTTTCATGTCTTACTCTTAATCTATTTGTGCAGTTGCTTACTTCACAAAAACATGGCTGGTTTTCAAGCACAATCATAACCTTCCCCCATGTAAGTGTATGAAAAAACCATTCACTTTAATGAGTATACTTATATATAGCCCTTCAGTTCTCGGCAATGATATAGACATATACATGAAACCTTTAATAAAAGAGTTGAAAATTCTTTGGGATGTGGGCGTGTGCACATACGATGCATGTTTGAAAGAAATATGTGTGGCACTTATGTGGATGAGAAATTATTTTCATTCTTATTCAATGTATTCTGGATGGAGCATAAAGGTAAACCTATCATGTTCAGTTTGTATGAAGAATACATAATCCAAAATATTGAAATATATCAATAATTTTATCTTTATGGGACATCAGTGATTCCTTCTAGTAGACCATCCATATAGAAATAATCATTGAAGAGTTGACAAAACTATGGAGATCAATGATCTGACACAGCGTATGTCTAGAACTGATGTGATTAATAAATTTTAATATTTTATTTTTTCATTCAGGAAGGGTCAAATGAAATATAGAAAGAGAAAAAATGTTTTCAATGATACCTATTACAATTTGTAGAAGTGGAGTATCTTCTTTGAGTTTCCTTATTGGTCAACCAATTTGTTATGTTATTTGTTAGACATAATTCACATTGAAAATAAATTATGTGAAATGTTGCTATTGATTCTTATAATTTTTAAAGGGAATACAAATAATTATTTACGATCTCAGCGTGACTTGGTAGATTAGGGGATCAGACCAAAATTGCATCCTTTGTGTATCATTGAAAATAAATGGAAAGTTTCATGTGCTTCTTATGTGATGAAACCTATAGAAAAAATTAAATTTTGGATGTACTAGAGACAATTATAGTTCTTTATGGTTATTCAAGAAATATATCAAAATGGGTCTATAGAAGAGAGTTGAAGTTGATGTCTTTAAATACTCATGATTATCACATCCTTCTATGTGAGTTGATTCTAATAGAAATGCATCATCTTTTATCCAATAATATAAGGGTTTTAGTTATTCGGTTGTGCCATTTATTTAGAGATCTTTGTGATAAGATGTTTTCCAAAAATTTCTCATAAAATATGTTAGTAGAGAAACTACTAACTTTTTGTGAGTTAGAGAAAATATTTCTACAATCAGTTTTCACATGCATGCTACATCTGACTATCCATACGATAACTAAAATAATTCTAAAAGGACCTTTAGATTCTCATTGGATGTATACAACTGATATTTACACATTGAAATATTATGTTTGGAACTTGAATCATCACTAAGGTTATATCAGGAACTGTTACTTGGATCAATAATTTATGGATTTATTATCAATTTATTTGTTGATCTAACTACAAGAATGAACATACCATTGAGAATTGAAGAAGAACAATATGATAAAATTGAACCCAGTTTTCCATAACTTCCTCAAACATGAGAAATTCCTAATTCATATACATCGACGACAGTAAGCCATGAAGAGTGGGAGATGGAACATTGTAAGGTGTTGTTCAATTGTGACTTTTTTCAATGACTATATCAATGATGTAAATTGAACATGTATATCTTATATCAAATCTTGTAATTTTACATATCTGTTAAACTAATTCTATTTTAATCTATAGTAAACACAATGAAATGATAAATAGAAATCATCATTATTTATCTTTGATATGGAGAGAGACTTTTCATAGAAAAGAGTTTTCTTTTTGGTTCAAATTGAAGTTAGAAATATTGATGAAATAAATAAATAAAATTAATATTCAAATAAGATTAATATTTGTTTATATTTCACGTATCGATTTTTCCTGCTGACACTGTCTCTAAGGAAATAATATCTTTGGGTTTTGGTTCTAATACCGTGGTTCGTGAATGTAAATCAATTATGATCAATGGGTAAAGATTTATTATTACTGAAATATCTAAGAACATGAGAAAACAACATTATGGTGTTATTCTAACTACCACAATAGACTATTATTCCAGTGAATTAGATAATAGAACATGTTTTGAAAATGTATCTTATTATGGTATCGTTGAAAAATTATAATATTGGATTATTACTCTCATGTTTTAGTCACTATATTGAAATTCCAGTTCTTTGATTCGATGATGAGACAAGGAACCTTTGTTGATGATTGTGGATTTTGATTTATTGACCTTAATCACACTCTTTCTACAGGTGAACCATATGTATTAACATCAATGGTGAAAAATGTTTTTTATGCCATATATAATCTTCGACCTAAACATGGTGTCATTATTAATGTAATCCGAAGACATATTTTTAATGATTGCGATTTTGTAATTGACACCACCCACAATACCATTTTCCCCAATACATTTATTATTTATGATGTATCCAATACTTCAATTATTAGAGTTTATTTCCAACCTAATGTTGTGGTGGGAAATATATAGAATCAATCATCTGAGTTCTCAGTTCTCTTGGTCTATCTCAACTTGAGTTGTTGAGGTTTGTGATATAAAAATTGATTTACTATTGATTAAAAATTATTTTGTATCAAAATAGACATTCATGTGCATTTTTAATATTTACTAGTTATAGTTTTCTTTGAGTTTCATTTTATAATATTTAATTGAATTGTATTCAGACCTACAAAACAAAACAAAACTGAAATATTTAAATTATAACAAAAAACTAGATGAATTGAATTGGGAATATTAAACTAATTTTTATAAAAATCTAAACCAATGAAAATAATTACCTAACCCAAAAAATAGCTAAATTACATAACAAAAAATATGAACCAAATTACCTAAGACAAATAAGCTATGTCTTAATTTTTTTGTTTTTTAGTTACACTGTAGTTATCATTTTCTATTTACTTTCATATTTGTTTTCAATTGAAGGAAATGAAGCCTTATGAGGAGAAACAAAGAAAATAAATGAAGGGAAAAAATCATCGAATGGCTGAGATGGGCATTCCTCTATTAGTTCTTATTGTGAGTATTTTATTTTAAATATATTTATATATATCAATAAAATATAATTTCATGTGATTAATTTTGTTTAAAATTTTATGCATGATCCACCACTAAGGGTCCTTTTATTCGATGAGCATCCTAGTAGTGGTCCTAGTACATAGGATGGTGGTATGAGGTGAGTGGTACTAGAGGTAGGCGCTTTAGTTAGTGTACCCATTTAGACCCTTCCCCTCATTCTGATGTTCTATCATTCACACATTCTGATCCCGTAGTGTCATTAGAGACACATGGGATATTTAGGCCTCCCATGTTTTCTCCTACCTTTACATCTAATCCTCTTTTCCCATCCTTACCATATCCTATGATTATTCCCACTCTAAATCCATATTATGTAGTTGGCCTGTCTTCCATGTCATCTTCTTTACCATCTAATTATTTTTCTTCGGGCTCCAACATTACTTATTTGGATCCTTCCCTGACCCAGTCTATGCCTATGAAGCATAAAGGGGGACCCACTCCACCAGTACAGGGTGATGTTCCTTCAGTGGAAGCAGATCCAGTGGGGCCCATTGAGTATACCTACACAGGTATATTTTAGAACCCAAAAAAGGTTTTTAACAAAAATTATTTTCATTATATCATGTTTTGATATAGTATTTGTTTTTATATAATAACATATAATTATTATGAAAGGAGGTTCTAGTGGGGGAGTACATGAATGTTTTAGGTTTGGAACCACCGCACACAGTTTATGGTGGACTACATGAAAGAAATCAAATGATCCAAAAGATAGGGCATCAATGTCGGTGTTTTTAGGGGCACATTCAAAATACTCTTACATCTTTCCTGTCAGCCTGATTTCATGGAGAATATTTCCAAACAAAGTCAAGGATAATTCTTGGGAATATATATCGGTAAAAAATATGTTTTATTTAATGTAAGGTTATTTTATCTATTTCTATGAATTAATATTTTGGTGTCAACTTCAGTTTAATTTCTCTGATGGTGAGGGTGCACGACGATGACACCTAAATGAGTAAGGTGATTTTGTAGAGTCTATCAGTATGAGTTGTATATTATCTGGCATTCTAGAGTTGGTACAACATTAGAGGAGGTAACATTGATGGATGATTTTTTGATAAAATGGTATTGACCAATTAATACTCATATGATGACTATCAAGTTTAAGGTATTAATCACAATTGAGGTCTTTAAAAAAAATTATGTTTTTCATTAATAATATCTTTTTTATTATTGAATTCTATTTAGGAATCATAGGAAAAAAATGATGTTAAAAAATACCTCCACACATTGGGACGTACTGTGATGTCAGATCACGAGAGGAAGCATGTAAGATAGTTTATAAATTTTCTTTAAGACATGAAATTTATATTGTTTCATCTATAATTTATTCATTTTTAATGCTTCCATATAATTTTAGTTATGATATTCATTAATGGTAACATATTTTTATTTATGTTTTCCTACATTCAATTTCATCGTAGAGGCATTTATTTAATATTAAAGGATGTGTGTCTCGAGAAAAATAGTTTTTCTCGAGTAGAAGGGAAAAGATGGAAGTTTGGTTAATGAACCAACACATCTACTGATTCTAAGTGTTACTTTGTTGATTCCAAATTTTAATATATTTTTTGCAACTTAATAATCAATTTATTTTTATGAAATGCTACATTATTAGCCCTTGATTCCCAATAAACAATCAATTTTGGGCTAAATGATCAGTTACATCATGTGTTGGGAGATGAGAACCCACGAAGAGTACGCTACCGACCTGGGAAGAGTATTTTCCCAGTGAGGTATTGGACTTATTCAGGTACAGGTTGTAGTGCCACTGAGTTTGAACAGGTTAGATCGTGGGGAGAACATGATGAAAAAATGACCACACAGGTGGAAAAATTTTATGTTAGGGAAAACACTGAATTTATGAAATTGATGAATTATTTATGTCCAAAACTTCCACCACAGGTGAGAAAATCTTGTGATAAATATATGTCATTGATGCGTTCAATATATAGCTCATGACGTTGAAAATCTAGTGATGCTTGAGACGATTTCATTCCTGGAAATGACTATGGAGAGGAAGAGGCTAAAGATGAGGATGATACCGACATCAAGGCTGAGGACGAGGCTGAGGTCGAGAGAGAGAAAGAGGATGAGGAAAAGGATGGGGGCAAGGATGAGTCCAAGGATAAGGTAAAGGATGAGGCCAAGGATAAGGATAGTGGCAGGAATGAGGATGTGGATGAGGCTAATGATGAAGGTGGTGATAGTGATGGTGATGGTGATGAGGTAAAAATTGATCCGTTACCATTTTGACTAATATTACTAACATTTATGTTTTCTAACTTTATATGGATGAATATATGTGTGATTAGGTAGGTCACATTTTGCTTGTCTCAGGTGGCCTAAAAAATATATAGTTTTAATTAAAACACCTTTTACCAATGTATTATCATATATTTAGATAATGTAATTATGGTATTTGGAAATTTATTATATGATTCAAGATTCAAAGGATTCATTAGGTCAGTGGCTGTGCTTGTAACTCTATTTATTTATCTATATATAATAAAACATGACTTGAAATCAAGGTATGGATTCTATGAATTATTTATCTACATGGTGTCAAATATATTTCCCAATTCTCTTTTTACATACACTCACACTCTTGCCTGAACAACTTGAGGTCATTCATTATCATTATACTACTTCTTAGTTGTCTTTCTCTGATTCATTGTCTTTTGATGCTTTACATTATGGGACACCATTTTTTATCTAGTCTCATTCACAAATCATGTTGTACTTGAAAGTATCAAATTATATATACTAACTATATTTATTAACATGGATGAGTATTTAAATTGGGGAATTTAAAATTGATTTTAAAAATCGACTTTTTCCAACAAAAATTGTAGGAAAAATTTAATATACCAAATTATATAAGGAAAACCTACCCCTCATAAAGAAATCATGATTCCCTCATTCATTGGACAACCAAGGCAATGCTTAATGAATTCGAGCACTCAATATTTCACCTATCAAGAATTTCTCAAACAACCTAACCTTATACCCATGTTCCTCTCATCATAGCATGTTTCTATTCATGTACCTAACTCAATAATAAAAATCCATCATCTAACCATCAAGAAAAATGAATATCAACCAACCAATATTAGATAACCGTAACATACTACTCTAATAGACATAACTAGTACCCTTACTAGGGAACCTTATAATCACTCTAGGGAGAGCCACAATATCATCCCACACTAGCATCACCACTATCAACTTGACTCATTAAAATTTATTTAAACAAACAACACCTATCATGCACAAACCATACCTAGGCACTTATACCTAGATCCATTCATAAGGAAGATCACACCTAAATCTACACTTTAAATGGTTTTCAAACACTATGAGAATGACTATAATCACATAAAAACATCACATAATAATGACCACAATCGTCCCAATTAATTAATGCACCAACAATGAGTTATTTTATAAAACAATGAATATGTTATTATTGACACATTAATTAATCCAAACCCATTCCATTAAATTATTAAAATTTTTTCATGTTTTAACATATTTATAAACCCACTATCCTCATTATGAAAATAATTATAGACCCACAAGGAGTCATGAACATTTCCATGTATACATACATGTTTTATGCATGAACCCACATTCTCATACCACCTGAAGATAAGAGTAAAAAATAAATAATAGCTCACCCAAAACATCATACATGAATCAAAATCATAATTAGAACCCTAAAAATAAATGAACAACAATCTCATTACCTTGTAGATTTGACTTTCCTTTTACATGGGTTAGATACACACAATTATAAGGTCTATTCCAAGTTCCAACACCACATCCTGCCTCAAACTACCATGATAAAATGATCAAAAAACCAAAAACCATTCCGTGTAACCTCTTTATACTACCTCGACTAATTTTCTAATATAAAATATTTGGTAATCACCACAATACCGTAGGAACACCAACCCTTATATCAGATTCTGTAGACTAGTGGTTAGAGTTTATAAATATCATGGGGATATTATACTCTCAATACACTTCTAAATAACAATATATAAATAATATAATAAAATTAAAACATTAAATTAAGAAAAAGAAATTTTATATAAGGGACAATCAATATTAACAGATAATATAACCATGATATAACATGGTAGGGTCTCACCAATTTCCCTCAATATACATCATTATATACAGTTTATTCATTTATGGGAAAATAAAGCAAGTACCAATATAAAACATGTTTCAATTATGAATGGTCAGTGGGTGCTAACCATGGATACCCAAAACCTGAACTCACATGATTTGAAGAATAATGAAATATAATTCATCTCAAAACACAACCCCAAACTGATAACTTTCCACTTAGGGAAGGTTCATGCATCTTTTTCTCAACCTCCACCCTCTCACATGGGTTAAATCCTTACACCATGTCTCGATATCATATTTATCCTCATACATCCACCCTCTTTCTCAAAGTGAGGTTTTGTATGACATCCTGACTAATAAGTAATCACTCGAGGTAGTATCACATGTGATATACTGACCACAACCCTATCACTTGAGGTTAGGTTCTATATCATATCTTATCCACTACCATCTAACTCATGGTAAGGTATTATATCATATCATGGGAAAAACTATCTAAATTAAGGCAAAGTCATGTATCACATCATGATCACTATCTTCCACTCAAGGTAAGGTCCGATATCACTTCTTGAATACTATCCACTCACTCATATTAATGTCCCATATCAAATATAGGATACAAGGAAATGTCCAATATCATATCATGAACACTACCCTATTTCTCAGGAAAAGATCATATACTATTTCTCATGCCATGTCACATACCTCAAACCTCACTCATAGATTGGGTCTCATCACTACTGTACAACATGGTTAGATCATAAATAATGAGAACAAATATTAGTCGTAGCTCATATCATATCCCTCAGTTATCCACACAACTGTCCCCACATAGATCCCTGTTATAGGGTAGTTGATATAAGTCAACAACACATACCAAAACCACCATCACCATCATAATTTTAGCCTTAGGTCATACCCACCTATCATTGTATTTTATATTGTTAGTATTTTTATGTGAATTTGTAGTGGTTATTTACAAGGTGTTGTATTAGTTTTTTAGGGGTGTATTCATCACTAATAAGTATTGTTTTTATAGATGTTTATAGGGTATTTTTAGGTGTTTTTCTTTCAGTTTGATTATGTATATCTCAATAAAAAATACCATAAACACAAACACCCCATGATATGGGTCATCCCTAGATCATTTCAATTTCATTATGAGACCTAGGATAATTCTCAGAAGATATGTAATATATCATCTATGTTTTCACTTGGAATTCATCCATGAAATAAGACGGACTCAGATATATTTTCAGTAATATATAAATTCAAAAACTGGTTTCAAATGTTGATTCCACAAATCCATGATTGATTATCATAATGGTTACATTACCATGAATGAAATAAAAATCATCACAATAGAATTTAACTTGTTCCAACATCATTATATCAATCTCTTGATCATCATATCCAGTGACCTATCCATTATTAAGTTCAACCATGGTGTGAAGAACCTATAAAAATTCCATAGATAATGAGGGTCAAGCCCTCAAACCACCAATTGTACACTCACCACTATATACCTTACCATATACTAAACCTCAAGATCCACATCAAAAGTTATAATTTACGCATGCCACTCCTCCCAATATATTCAATTACACTTTAAACTTATGACACTATTTCTCTTGGACAACACATGCCAAGGCCCCGTATCGAGTAAATTATCTAACAAAACATGATACATTACCAACATATTCTCCACCATGGTGGTACATTTCAAATTCTCATTCAAAACTCAAGGAAAATATCCACATGAAATTACATTAAGAACATCAACCATAAACCCATATATATTACAACACACTATAATATATTAAGGGTATATTAAACTCCTATATATCACACCACACTATAATGTGGGTTTTAACTGCCTATAGATTGGTAACGATCCCAATAATCCCTTGTAACTTGATCATTAATGATTATATACAACCTATAAACTAGATTCTAATTTTAGCTCCATGAGACAACATTGCCAACAAGCATTACTGGAACAATTATATATAATTCAATCCATTAAAATTGAATCATGTTCATATAATGATTTTTGCATCAATTTCCCAAATGAGAGAAATAAACTTCTATCACTATTTGAATTATATTTTCAAGTGTTTTGTTTATAGAGATGTTTTTTGGGTGTTGTGGTTTCCAGTGGGGTACTCTGTTGGGTCTATGGGTGTTATTCTGAATTGGTGTTATTCTTAATTCTATACAGTGTACTACAATTGCATTGGAGTTATTATAACATAATAATATTAGGATCATATTTGTTTTTATTGGTGTTATTTTGAATTATGTACAATATATTGTAATTGCGCGGGTAATTGTAGGTAATTACCTGTAATTATAAATTATGAATTCTATACAGGTAACTACATTGGTGTTATTCTTTAAATTAACTGCACTGGGGGGGGGGGGGGAGGATGCTGCTTGCAGCTGGACTTGTAGCAAATCTATGCCAATGGTTTAAAACCCGTTGGTATAGATGTGAAAACCCAAAATATACCAATAATTTACAAAAAACCAATGTTAAAATTCTATTTAAATGGTTTTTTAACCATTGGTATAGACCTAAAAACTCAATATTTACCAACGGTTTCATAAAACTATTAGTAAATGTCTATACCAATGGTTCATAAACCCTTGGTATAGATATATGTTGAGTTATATTACAACAGTATCAAACTATTGGTAACAAGTTATACCAATGGTTACAGCAAACCATTGGTATTATGTACTTTAAGGTTTCATATACCAATGGTTATTGAATAACCATTAGGATATATATATCTATATGCCTTAGCAGCCAACGGTTTGGACAAAACATTGGTATAGGTTATACAAATTGTTGTCCAGCCTATACCAATCGTTTTAAACTGTTTGTATATAATATGTTTTTAGAAGTGAAAAAAACTGAAACTTTTTTTGAAAAGAAACTATTTTAGCTCTACACTATATCTTAGCATGGTAACCCGAAATCCAATCGATACTCAGAATAACATAAAACTCTACCAGAAAAAAAACACATTTTTCTTGGTAAATTCATTCCAAATACAATAAAAATTGTATTCATATAATTTATTTTCATAATATTTCACCTAGGGTTTTTCAGTATAAGTTCTCATTTCATTTCATTAAGTGTATTTCCAATTTACCAAAATAATTATCATAAATTAAGGAATGTGTATACCCCATATCAAAAAATAAAATGAAATATTCTATAAAAACTAGAAACATACCTGAACCAATTCATTTGATGGCCCAATATCTTCTTAAGCCATTTTAAAGGATTTCACCATAATTTTCTTCTTATAGTTTAACTGCTTCCCACCAATTAGGTTCCACTTTGGACACTCATTTTTATAATGACCCATATTATTGCATTTAAAACATTTTACTTCATGTATATCATAATTTTTATAACCAATAACATGATATTTTTCATTTCATTTATGAGCCTTATGCCCCATTTATCTAAATTGGAAGCACATACATGAATTTAGATAGAATTCCCTAGTTTGTTTTTTACCATAGTTCTCACAAACTGTAAGCTTAATTTTCATACCATAAAACGTCATTGATGGATTGTTCCCCTTTTCCAGCCAACTACATCTCTTGTTCCTCTAGTTTTCAAACAATAAATGATCATCAAAAAACTTTATTTTGATATTAAATTCACATCAAATAGGTTTTTCATAATTTTGAATTCATGAGAATCCAATTCCATTTGATATTTTGGATTTAATCACGAGTAAAAATGGTTGATTTTAATATCAAGATCCTAGATAAAATTTGAAGTGTACCTTTCCAATAATGTGAATTTTTCTTCTTGTGTAGCCACTAAATTCTCATCCTACCTCAATTCCAAGAATATTATTCCATCTTAAGATAAATTGACTTAGGAAAATATTTATCATGAAAAATATATATGAATTTATCCCATTCCAAATAATCAATATCCCCACATTCCATAAAATTCATGACCATATACCACCACTTCATAGATTCACCTTAAAAAAGATAAAAACAAAGACTAATCTTTTGATTTTATGAACACCCCATTATGTTGAAAATCTTACCTCAGGCATTAATCCACCATTCAGCTACCAAATATTGATAATATACACTAAAATATGGAGGATGTTTAATCATAAAATGATCTACTATTGATATATTCCTCTATGGTTGATCTGGATGATCTTGTGCATAGATGCCATAACAAATTATAGTCTATTTGAATTGATCCATCAGAAAAAGAAACTATTCATTTCTAATTCTGACTATCTCAGGATGTTGATTTGGAAGAATGTTTTCCTCCTAATGATTCCAACCACTGATGCCTTGATTCCTCTATAAAAACCCATTTTGAACATATATATCTTAGATGAAGAAACATCGTATTCTTAAAGTCCAATTTCATTTCAAATTAAAAATTAAGTAAATATCATTTATGGATATTATTTCAATAATATCATAACCCCTAAATTTATCTAAACCTACCATGGATACCAACTATAAGGCCCTAACTTTAAACATTTCAAATTTTTTGTGTTTTAGTCAAGAATTTTATTTCATTCAAAAATTGGATATTTTTGGTCTGGAAAATTAGATAATTAGGATATAATTTATACATAACATCTCATATTCAAACAAAGTGTATAATACTAAAATAACATATATTTTTTCTAAAATATAAAACTTTTAAATTTAAAAATGATTTCTTTCTCTCGAAAATTATTCATAAAATTCAACTTAACTTACTCATTTCTCTTACTAATACTTATACCATGTGAAAAACATTAGAAATCATGGGATGAGCACAAAAAACTCAGTTAGGGATATAAATAGAAATAAATAAATCATTAATTTATGAATATATTAAACCCAATAAAACATTTTCACAAAGTTACACTTTTCACCCATAAAACATATGCTCTTTAGCTTACCTCATTAAAACATAATATTCCTATAAGAATATGTATAAAAATGTAATCATATAGGAATCAATTCAATATCAAAATTATATTAACATTGGCCATCATAGATATATAGGGAGTAATGTTCATGAATATATTTGGAATACACACCACAATATAAACCCTTAATCACTTAGTATAAACCCTATGGATTAACTTTGTCTTGTTATCCAATGCATTGAAGAGAAATAATAGGCCCACCCACCGTTGATTTATCATAGAAACACTCTTCTAAAAAATAATTCCCAATAACCATAACATAAACACAACACATAAATCATGCATAAAAGAAAAATCACTTCTAAAATCACTTTTTATTTTTTCAAAGCCACACACCAAAAAAAGAAAGCACTTTATTTGAAAATAATGTGATAACATATAAAGAATGAATGAAAAACACTAAAATGAAATAAAATTGGGAAAATCCATTTATTGATTATATATTAAAAATACATTCCATTTGACTTTTGTAAAAATATTTGGAAAATGATCTTAAACTGAGGAGTTTTAAAAGGAAGTCCCTTTCATTGATTCTGACTCTTTACATATAAATTTATATATTTTGAGTTATAAATAAAGGTTAATTATTTAAATTTATAATAAACTTTTTAAATTTTATTATTCCATTTATATAACTTATTATATTGTAATTACAATTTCTTAAATATTTAATATTATGTCCGATGTTTTGTCGATATTTAGAATTTAAGTCCAAAATGAATTTTCTATGATGTGAATAGTAAAAGTTGTTATATTTCCATAATATATAGAATAATATTAAGGAAATAATTATAATTTTTTAAACATTCATTATACTTTTAAATAAAACTATTATGTATGTTAATGATAAATGAACTATATTATAATCATAGAGACGTTGGGTTATACATACACATGAGTAACATTTTTATTTTTCAATGATCATAATAGAAAGAAGTTAAGTATCATTTTATCTTTAAAAAATGATCATAATATCATTAATGTCGTATTAATAATTTAAATAAACATACATATATATATATATCATACAAGAGATATGGTGATGAAAAAACAAAACACGCCGCTTTGGGTAGGTGATAGTTCACACATACACACAAACGACATTTTCATTTTTATGTGAATGGAATGGTAAGAACATAACTGATATATTTTTCTTTAATAATGATAAATATTTCATATGTATCTTGTATTAATCCTATAATTATATCCTTTCTTGATATATGGTGGTGTAAAATGAATTATATTAGTTTGGGAGGTGGTAATCCGCCTTATAAATGAATTGATAATTATTTTCCCATTTGAGGAATGTTGAGATGGATTAAGGTGATGATATTAAAATAATAAAATCTCAATATATTAAGGATACTAGGGTTATTATTTAATTATGGTTGAATAATATTTAAAGGAATTGAAAGAATAAATAAAATAGAAATAGTTAATTAAAAATGATACATCTTCTTTGGACAATATTTTTTTAATCACACCATAAAAAATCTATGGAGGGTATTCTACGTAAACTAAGGCCTCTAGATTACAGGGAGGGATTCTAAGAAGTGATGTGGGTAGAGATTGGGTAAACCAAAATGGTTTTTATGTTTATTGAAATAATAATAATGGGTTCCCATTTATAGGAAATAAGAGGGTCACTCTTTGGAATCATTAAAATATAAAATTAATATAAATTAATATTCTATTCCAAAAGGGTTCAAATTGATTTATTTCTAATATAGGATGATAATGAGTCAAAATACATTCATCTAATGATAATTAGATATGTTTTTAATTTTTTAATCCTAATCATTTTGTAACAATTTAAACTATTATCTTGATAAAGATAATCATTTTATCTTTCAAAAGGATATTTATTGTCAAATAGACCCCCAATATAACCCCATATTAAAAATATTTCACTTGTTAAAAACAAAAGTGTGGCATGTTGTCTTTTATTTGAATATAATATAATAAATCTCATACTCCCATCCAAGTTTCTTCTAATGCTAATAATTTCACACCAATGATGATTTTGATTGAAAAACTACTGTCCAATGGAATTTTGAGAATAGTTCGGGTAATTTTATAATATTTATAATATTATTTTAACCCTTAATTACTCGATTTACCATTAACTGTATTAATTTTTTTTACTAAATATAATATTTATATTTTTGAAAAATAAAAGAGAGATATTTAATAAATTTATACATTATAATTCCAAATATGGAATAAATTTTTTTAAAAAGTAATTATAAAAATTAATTAAAAATTAATCCTGTTCACAGAATGAGAAAATGAGTTTTTAAAGTTAAAAACCATCAAAAGAATGAAATATTTTTATTTCTAAATTCAAAGTGAAATTAATTAAGATGAACTATATTTGAATAAATGATAAAAAAATTGATCCAATTATACTTTAAAAACATCAAAAAATATTATTTTAAACAATAAAATATTTATAATAAAAATATATTTTCAATTAAAAATGCTATAATTTTTCACTATTAATTAAAAGATAAGACTTATCAGAAAAACACCAAAAATTCAACCAAAGTAAAATTTTATATTACTATTTCATAAATAGGTTTATTATTTCAAAAATATATTTATAAAAGTGATAAAAATATATTTAAGACTATTGCACTATCAAAAGGAAACAAAACATCATTTTCTAATAAATACTTCTTTTATGCGTAACACTAGATTTGTAATTATAATATGCATATAAAATCCATTGGATGATTGTAAAAACATTTTCTAAAATATTTTAATATTATTAAATCATTACCTTGGTTGTTATAATTACCATAATTGTCAATAAAATATGAAAAATGAATCACATCACTTAGTGGAGTTGGAAGTCCACATGTACACACAAAAGATGTTATGATTTCTAAATGTATTGGATAGAATAAAGGTAAAAATTATATTATAATTAAATAATTATAATTATATCATTAATATATTATATATAGTTTAAATAAATCATTATATTATTTCATGAGTGGTGTTAATTGAAAATGAATTACATCGATTTGTGAGGTGGTAGTCCTCCGTACACATGATCAACAGTTTCATATACTATTTTATGGAAGAGGAGATAGATATAAGTTATTGAATTAACATAAAAATATATTTGAATATATAAAATACTATTGTTATTATATTGTAATTATTAATACTTGAATGAATTTGGGAACAGAAGGTGTTAAAAAAATGTTTATTGATAAAATTATATTCGATTAGAAAAACCTTCCTTTCGATATATTATTATGGACCCTCAAGTAGATATTTTACGAATAAAAAAACTATTTAACTTGGATAAGGATTTTAGGGATTTATTTTGGTCATGTTTTTTTGAGATAAATGGCTCATAGGTTGTGAATAATTGAGGGAAGGATGCCCACTTTAATAATTGAGAAGGCGTACTAAGTTTTTAAATACCAAAAAATATTCAATAATGAGAAGTCACTCTCAAGCCATGTTACACAAACGTTTTTAAATAATGGAGTGGTTGTATGATATAGTCAATCTAAACTTCCACCATAAAAAAGAAAAATGTTTCAAATATGTTATTCACTAATAATCTAAGATTACTCACTTATACGATTTTTGTTTTCCTCACGTTGACTAGTTTCATTTTATTTACCTAGTAAATTTACAATTAAGATTAAAAATATAATGATAACTATTAGATTATTTTTACTTACTTATTCTAAATATGAAATCCGATTTATTAAATAAAAATTCTATGTGTGTTGAATATTAATTTTAATGAATACTTTTGTAAACCTCATTTTAACCTGAACCGCAATATATATTTTTTACTATTTTTAATTTTATTTATAAAAAAATTAATTAGAAATTATTGTATAATATAAATTACTGTTATTATATATATTTAATCCATTTTGTCAAATAAAATTATCATAAGTTTTATTATTTAATTTTAAATTAAACTTGCATATGTGATGAAAAAGAGGTTTCCCAAGGAAAACATTTTCATTAAAATAAGACGTTTTATATCAAACTATTATGAAACCATTGATTCTAATAACTTAAATTATATTAATAATAAAATAATTGAACTAATTTTACCTTTACAACCAGTTTAAAATATATTTTAACTATGTAAATAATTTAAATGAAAAAGGAGGTTTTCATGAAAATTGAAAAAAAATTAGCCTTCATTGAACAATTATTTTTTTTTCAAAAAATTATAAAAAAACACCCATAAGATAATTTTGAAATTTTTATTCCAAGAATAAATTGAATTCTATAAAATAATTTTTTAAAATTAGAAATAACCAACTTTATTATTTTTACACAACAATCAATGAAATTATTTTTTGGAAAAGAAAGCAATTTTTGATTTATATAAAACTTTACCAAAATTAACAAATTACATATAAATATATATTATTTACATAAAAACATTATATATAATTTTAAATATTGGGTTTTTTATATTTATAAAACCAAATTATTATAGTCATGCTTAAATAATAATATTGATAGTATATTGAAATTCATTAAAAATCAATGTTTCATGTATAGAAAGATGTTGAAAAAATTATATTTATTCAAAAAAATATTTCCTAAAATATTGGGGTATTAAATTAACTTTATTTTATTCCATTAATAAAAAAACGGAATTTCACTCATGCATATATATTAACTACCATCTCCAAATTGCAGGGTAATTCATTCTTTGTCACTGCTTTATATTAATGGTTATAAATATGTATACAATGAATATATAAGAAATTTATATACTGATTGAAATTTTGGGGATGAATAAAAATGATCAATATGTAAGGAGTATAAAAACCAAACCAAAAATATATATGAAAAATGGATATGTTAACAGCCAATATGGTGATGATATTGAAATATTCTTAATGATCATGTTATAAGATGTTTTATGTAAACCATGTCTTTTATTATAGGTAATATTGTGGTTTTTTAATAGAATTATTATAAAATCTACTTTTTTATACAAGATGTTACAATGATTATGAAGCATGATATAAATGAAGTTTGAGTTTGATGTTACAATATCAATTTATTGGGATCATTTATACTTAAATTTTATGATGATGACATTTTATGATATATATATCTGAAATACAATTTCATTTCATTTACTCAATTTATTTATGAAGATTTTATGTTTTTATGTTTTTACTCTCTTTACATACTCAAAATATTAGATTAATGTTCATAATGAAAACTGATGTTATTTCCCCCCATGGTTGGGACTCTTTTATTCCATGTCCAAATTTTCTATAAACAATTATCATGAATATTTTTCATATTCCCCAAATATTATTTAAAACCAATTTGAAATATATATTAATTTCATTACAAAAACTAAAAAAAGATTATAATGTCATTTTCTAAATATGTTATATTTAAATTTTTACCAAAAATGTGAAAAGTATATTTTTAACATACTCAAAATGGATGACATTCACTGAAAACATGAATACTTTTTTATTTGAAGCTTAATTTGTAATTATCCTTATATATTTTTAAAGAAAAAATTTTTCCATATGATTTTATTAAATTTTAGGTTTTAAATATGTTATTTTTAAATGAAAAGGTGATTTTCTTGAAGAAATGTTCTCATGATATTTTAATTATATTTTCATCTATAACGACATCCTTTTCAATATCTTAAGATTTATTATATTTTTTATCCAATGTAACCATACTTATTCATTATTTTTATAGTTTATTATATTGATGATGTAATTTTAATGAAACTCATATTCTTTCTATGTGTTATGATATGATGATATGATTTATGTTTCATGATTTTGTGGCACACATATGTATTGTTTTTATTATTTGACTAGTGAGAACAAAAAAATATATCTATCCAATGAATTATTTAAATATAGAATTATCTTGATATAATAAGGACTAGAGTTTTTAGTCAGCCCTATTATATGTGGTAATATTTCTAATAAGATGGTCTTAGGAGTGAATTGGAATAAGGAAATAATGGCATTAGAAGTGAATCTATTCCATTATGATAGTCTTCGAAGTGATCCTTGTCCAAGAAAATAATTTTATATAATAATTTTCATTTGATAAACTTATTTATTACTTTTATGAAATGTTTTCTTGGATCATGATTGACATGGATGATTCTACACTTTTATGTTATATTCTTTTTATTGATAAAACATTATTCCATGACTAATGATTATGATTAATGAATTTATGGGTATGATTTTCTAATGATTAGGTCATGTTCTCATAAACTTATTCTTATCTTATAATCAATAATGATAATTTATTGATATCTTGTTTTTTACACTTACTTATAATCTAATATCACCCTTTCTTATGATTCCCTTCCTTAGGTTATAGAGAATGGTTTTATGTATGTTATGTATGGGAAGGGTTCAAGTTGTAAATAACTAAATGGGAAATGCTAAAAATATTAAATGTACTATTTTTTTTATAAATCCAAGATTCCAAATACAATAAATCTATATGGTCATAAAAAATATACTACCATGAAATGTATTGAACATTCACAAAAGATAATGTAATATTTATGAATAAAAATTATGGGTCACTATATTAGATACACATCCCAATAAATTGTCGTTACTTTAGGATCATCATGGAAAGATATGGCCAATCAGTCAACATAGCCTACCAATAATTTTCCAAAAATCCTATCTCCTTTCTACTGACATCCCAAGACTAAGAATAACCTGCCTTTGATACCAAATTATCTCATTTGACTCAGATTACCCATCCAACTGGGCTTTAAACCCGGATATTGTAAAGGCCTGAAGGTCACTACCAAACCTGATGTGTAGGTGAATAGAACCCATAAAATCAAAAAATAACCAGAGAGAAAAAATTTCCTAAACCCAAAATAGGATACATATGACACTCAGAAGGAAAAACACCTAAATATATATATGTATATATATATATATTGTAACGAACCAAACTTTTATTAATGAAAATTCCTCTTGATCTAATTGAATTTATTATAATGGGAAATTGTTATATAACATCTGACCTTCTTTAGTTTTATGATTTTGGATTTCAATATAGTGTTATGAATTTTTACCATTGCTAATATAGCCATTTAATAGTGATCTCATTCTTAGTAAAAATATAGGGCTTTAACAAATCCAATTTACTCAAAATAAGGAAACGATGACCTCATCCTGTAGAATTACTATGTACGAAGCTCATTTGTCAGATCTTGGAAAGGAGTTTGCATCACTGGTCTTCAATCTTGACTAATCCCAAGCTGAGCTTTAACACGTTAATCTTGAATAGAACCTCCTGTGGGAGAAGTGGATGTTGATAGAGATTACCACACGTGCAATGTTATACGAGAGACCCCAAGAGTCTGAAACTATCGCAGACCTTACCCTTAGGTCTTATGTGGGTGTTATAAGGGGTTATTTAACAAGACCTTAGCAATATGATTACATTCATTATTTTTTATATATTAAATAATATATATTCGTTTTATTAATGTTACTTTGTAAATGTTTTTTAAGGAACAAATCGTTTCTTTAATAAATAATCAATTAAGAAATATATTTTGATAAATTAATGTAACGCCCCGACCCCAGTTACCCAGAGTCGGTGCATTATTACATAACATTGGCATGATCACAAGAAAGATCAAATCTCTAAATACCGATTGGTTTAGTAGTCTTGGAAACACTAGATATATTCATAAGTCTTACATTACATCATAAAATGAAAAACTACTACAACAACATATTGTCTCCATAATCCACACTCATATCCCCACATAATATCCCTGCAGGTCATTCATAATTTACTTCTTCACTTCCTGGGAAAAATAAAACATAGAAAAGGGGTGAGATCAAATGCCCAGTAAGGATAACAATATAGCGGAAACTTTCATAAATAAGAATAAAAATTTAAGGCAATGTATAACTAAAACAAAAGCCTTTTAAACTTGAACTTTTAACATAGTATGGCATAAATAAAATGAAATAATACCATTTACTTATTCACATGGTTATTCTACTAATTGAATAATCACATGAAAAATCAATAACCACTTTCATAATGATGGAATGCATAATGCTAAACTTTAATTTCTTTTCAAGGCCTCGTCCCAAGACCTTGGGGCTAACTGTAACCGGAACCCAACCCAGAGTGCCTCTAATAACCGGACACCAAACCGGAGGGCTTACTTTTACCAGTCCCTAACCTGGAGGGCTTACTTTTACCAGTCCCCAACCTGGAGGGCTTACTTTAACCAGTCCCCAACATGGAACATACTTGTCCAACACATTCATATGAAGTAAAGGTTGAAATATAACATAAACATTCTTATTGAAACTAGCATACGAAATGTCAATACTTTACTCATAAACCATGAATTCTATATAAATGACACATCTACAGTCAAACATATCACAAAAATTCATTACAATATGGAAGTTTTATATCATAATAAATCAACTTCAAATAATCTTAAAATCCATCAAAGGATGTTGACATAGATGAAAATGTTTTTTTAAAAAATTATTGAGAGAAATATCCCTTTTTCATGAAAACATTTTAATGTTAAACAATTTAGAAAGTAAGTCATTTAAATACATTTTTGAATCAAAGTGTCCCATACCACTTTGAAACTTTTGAATGGAATTAACACTTTTAAAACATTCATTTTCATATAAATAAATCCTTACAAACCATTTTGAAAACGTGGACATAAATGAGGATGATTTAGAAGAATAAACATTTAAAATGATGTTTTAGTAAAAATTCCCTTAGAAATAATCCCTTTGAAAACTCTTTTATGAAATATGGACATGGATAGTAAATATGTCCCTATAGATACTTACGTAAAGACAACCTCGGATATTAAAGAGATTGTGAAGTAAACCCTTATCAATTTGGTAACTTATGAAACATACAACCCATGAAAGAGGTATCATACAATGAAAATGTAAATACACATAAGGTAAAGTGTATTACTCAAAGAATACAATTATGGGCAGTACATACACCACACAAAAGATAATAGTGGAAATATGGCATGAATCTCACGGAAATAAAGAGTGAGATGAAAACCCCTTACCATGTTAATCAACTGAGTCGTATGGCCAAAAGTTAATAACCACCAAATTATTTACAGAATAAAATGAATATAAAGATAATCATGATAATATATATCAAATTCCAGTACACAATACACCACTTTCAAGAATTTAGTGGCGAATAGTGGAAATCTCACGGAATTGAATGTGAGATAAGAAAATCCCTTACCTTGTACTTTTACTTGGTTGGGGTAGGTTAACCTCATGTATAATAGGGAAATAATTGTTATTAAATTATACAAGAATCATATATATTTATATGATATCATATATGATCTTTTAACTTTGCTTTGTTAATAATGTCTTAGTATTATCGTTGTTTCGGGTGTTAACTTACTCGTTTTCTTTAATATGTTTTATTACGTAAGCCATGTTTGTAATGTATAGGTTGTATATTATTAATATCTAGAATAATATCAAGTCCTTAAACATCATTTTCAAATCATCAAATGATAATTATACTTGAATGGATATGATGGAGAATGAATCTCATCGCGTTCGTGGAGACGGTAGTCCGTACGTACGCACGAGCGACAATATCATTCTTTTGATATTAAAATAATATATAAATGGATGGTATATCATATATACAGAATCATTAACATGTTATATTTATTATTTACATGAGTTACATATCATTATTATACCCATCCAAATAATAATATATTGAATAACAATTACACCACGATGTGGAGACGGTAAGCCGTACGTACGCACGTATGGTGACATGTTATTCAAAGGGTGGATAGAATACTGAATATGGTTGTACAATATTTATAATAACATCACACTATATATATGATACTGGAGTTATTATTTTAGAATGGTAACAACAAAGTAAGAAGGAGTGGAAGAAGAAGGAACTTGGAAAAGGGTGGTGAAATCATTACCTCTTCTTCAGGTTCTTCCTTTTGATTTGATCAAAAGGGCTCCTTAGGTTGGCTTTCTGATCAAACTAAGGCCTCTAGGTTGTATTGAGGGATTTTGGGAGAGTATTTGGGCATAGTTTGGCAGAACCAAAAGGCTTTGAAGGTGTGAAGAAATGAGAAGGAGGAGTGCCCTTTTATAAGAGGGGTGAGGGGAACTTTTGGAAAATCTAGAAATATTAATTTATAATAAATTCATATTCGGTTTCTAATGGCTCCAAAGTTGATTATTCAAAGGTTAATGTGGGGATAGGTCTAAAACCACTCAACAAATGGAATTTAGACAGGTTTGGGTACTTATATTAACCTTATCTTTAAGTATTAACTCTAAGTTAATTAGTTTCACTTTTACAATGTCTCTTTGTATTTTTATATAACATGGTTAATAAACTTACTATATACATCCCAGAGACCCCCAAGTGGTCCATTAATGATGAACCTATCATTATATAAGTCTCTTGGCCGGACCTTAGATTTTTAGGAATTTAATATCAATTAGTAATATAATATTTGTTTTAAGAACTCTTTTATGTCAATTTTGGCACTATTCAATAGTTGATTTTTGTGAAACTCATAACAGATTGATTACTTCTAAAAAAGTCCACTAAATCAATCCTAATATATCATATTATCCTATAAAATTAGTTTAATTCATTAAAAGTTTAATATTATATTTATTTGGGTATTTATAATATCAATTATTTTAATTTGTCACTATTATAGTAATTACTGCATCATCATTGTGTCATAAATAAAATAAATTATTTAATGTCTAAAAATTATAAATAAATTATCATTATGTAGGAAATCTGTTTATCTTTCTAATGAATATTTATAATCTAAATTCCAACATATATAACCCTATGTAACAATTGTTGTTCTAAAAGATATATGCTTGTGTCATTTTTGTATTCATTTTAACTTAATTAAAATAAAGTGTCATTATCACTTACAAGTGGATCCATGGGGTCCCAAAATCGACCCAAATATGCCCATGGTCGACCATGTATCAACCAATAGGGTTACGACACGTTTTAGGGTAATTTAGTATTATTATAATATTACGTTTTAACCCTTATTTACCGGATTTACCCTTAACCATGGTAAATAAAATATTTACCGCAGTAATTATTCAAAATGTCTAAAAATAAAAGTTACCTATTTACATAATTTGAACATCCTGATTACAAATATGGAATCCATTTTCCTAAATTCAAAACACAGAAGTGGCAGAAATTAATTTAAAATTAATTCCCGCTGTCAAAAACAAAAAGCGTGTTTTTAAGAGATAATAACTATCAAAAGATTGACACTTGTTTATGTTCGGTTTAATTGTAAAATTATGTCTAATGACCAACATTATATTAAATGGTAAAAATATATTCTAAATATACTTTAAAACCACTCAAATTCATAATTTATCACTATAAATTATTTTGATTAAAAAAGTTGTTTTTAATTAAAATTTAGTAATTTTCACTATTCATCAAAATATGAAAGTTATCCGAAATGTACCAAAATTTCACCTTAGGCTAAATTCGATATTCCGAATCCAAAAATTAAGTCCATTTTGAAATATAAAATATATATAATTTCAAAAAGTAGGTATTACTATTCATAACGACTAGTTTGATTGGTTGTGGTGTGTGTTAGAACTCGAAGTTGCGTACAACACACACTGCTGTATTATTCAAAGGAAAGCGTACCGTGGAAGCTTGGGATGTTTCATTTTAAATTTTTTTTGATGTCCCCATTTATTCAAAAAGTTTAAAATATTTTATTTAAAAAGGTTTCACTATTAAAAGTTGATAAAAGTGCAATACTGAAAATGAATCTGTTCTTGCATTATGTCTAAGAAACTCATAATATGGATTCTAAAATTATAAGGATTATATAAAGTTTAAAATTTAGTTAATACTATTCATAACCTCTTTTGAATGGATTTTTTTTGTTAAGTCATGGTGTGATTGAACTCGGTGTTGCGTGTAGTGCAAGTTATTGAATTATTTTGAAGAAATAACACACTATGAAATCTTGGGGTGTTACATTCTCCCCTCCTTCAATAAATTGCGTCCTCGCAATTTGAAATTGTTCTTCGAAAATAAAAGGTTGAAAATAGAAAATATATTTGTGGGAAAACCCATATCGAAAATTGGGTTACTAAAATTTAGTCTTAATATGAGGAAAAAATGAAAGGGTCACCACCAAATTATGATATCGATTAGGATATCATCGGTGGAAATTAGAGACATATAATTGGAGGAAAAACGTAAATATTTATAGGTAGTGATTGAGGTCATCAATCACAAACAAGTATAAAATTGAGGTCCTTAAACTCATCAATCTATGATGATTTGAAATACCATCAGTTCAACAAAACATAGGGTATTAGGATAACACATTTTTGACGTTTCAAAATATCTTAGTTGAAATCCCACATCGAAAAATGAATTAATGAGGCCTCTCTTTAAAATAAAGAGTGGAAAGTATGAAGATTACCGAAAATAACACATACTAGGGTTCCATGTAGGAAAATATGGATATGGAAGAGAAATCTAACCATCAATTATCTGATGGAGAGTGGTAGAGAACATGGCTATGAAAAGGCCAACAATCCCAAAGCTATAAATTAGTGATGATTTAAGGTACCATCTAGGACAAAATTTTTGTTCTAAGTTCCTTTTCGTAATGTTGATGAATTTATTTATGAGATTGGCTAAGATCATAAGGAGATATACTTACTTTATAATTAGAGTTTTGTTCATTAATAAATTTCTACCACAAACTCATCTTTCACTCATAAAAAAAATTCTATTTATACTATTCGTACAGGATTCCAAAATAAACGAATTTATAATTAATCTACCAGATCTTTTAAATAAACTACATTATTTAATCCAGGACATCTCTGGGGCCAGTGGTAGGTGATACACCCTTGTCGCCCTTCGGTTGCGGGTTCAAGTCTCGTGGCCTTTCCAGACGCGACGGGTTGCCGCCGGACCTCCGGGTTGTCCTTTTATGGCAATACAAAATTAATCTCAAACTAGAATTTATCCAAAATACTTCTGACCAAACTCACAGTCCAACATTTATAAAGAAGTTAAACATAATGTAGATCCTTTTTACCATGTAATAGCATATGAATACCTTCATCATGTATTCTTTTAAAATACTGAAACATCCTGAATTACCATAATCCATATTGATTACATTCATGCTCCCTTATTCCATATAGAATGCTGGATATACTTCAGCAATCCAAAAATGTTTTAAACCCCAGCAATGATGGAATATACAAATCATTAATTAGTTTCAAGGTAGTCAAGAATATCCAATATAATTTATCCAAATCAATCATGTATTATTCTAAAATCACTACCTCGGTATCAGAACCATATTATGGTTTATCATTCTCTCAACCATATATTTTCCAAAAATTTAACCTGCTATTGAGTCACTTTTCTTTGTTCCACACAATCTCAAGTCCTTAATGAAATAGTACTGCAGTACAATCCTTATATACTCCATAATTATTATAACAAGTACAATGTTGATACAACACTCAATTGACATAATCAACATAAGAACTCTAATCATTCCTCTTCATCTGTGGTAGTATCATAACTTGATTATTATCCAATAACATCATTTGTGGCATATTCTGATGACTGGGATATAGGTTCGCATAGAGTCCAAACTCCTTGAAAATGAAGCATTGTACATTTGAAACCATTTTCTTACCCTTTCAGTCATGTACTTTGTGCCCTTTTCCACCACACTTATAACAAACTCCCATTCCTTTCAGACAAGTTCCAGGGTGATTCTTCCCACAGTTATCACATATGGGAAAATTCTTCTTTTTCCTCTTCCCTTTATCCATCTTTCTCTCTTCCATCCTTTTCTTCTCTTGCTTCCCTTCAAAGCCATATGACTCAGTAAAATCTTTACTTATCTTATCAACACATGATATTATTTCTTCGTATGATGATAATAAATGGGAGACTATTTCTCTTATAAATTCTGGCTTAAGGCCATGAAAGATATGATCCTTCTTTCTCTTTGGATCATGTGCATTGCTGGAGTTCTCATTCCTTCTACTGGGCGCCGTTTATAAACAATGGCATACACTAGATTAGTTTATGAATAACAATACCTAATCCCAAACTTGTAAGACACATAACATAAATTAAATAGTTTATGGATATAATCCATAATCATAAGAATGTTTTCTTTGAGGAAGTATATACTCATAATCCCTTCAAAATGATTTGTAAAGAAAATGAGAGTTATCCTAAGCATATCCCCCGGGAGTGTCGTAACCAAGAGTGCAGCAAGGCCCGTTGTCGTGCACCAGTTCCCGTTCGAGTCTAGCTCAAAGCGGTGTTTTCGGGTTTTACCCCTAGGTACATCTGTGCCAGAGCCACCTCTACCTGCTCATATCCAGACAGGGATGTATTGCTCGGAAAACTCACAAAATCTCTACAATACCAAAATTCTAGGAAGTTCTTCTATACTAATCCTCAAAGTTCATCTTAGGTCTACGTGCTCTAATCAGAGTTTATCTAAATCTAGCTTCCAAGGTTTGTACTAAACTTCCTCTGATACCAACTGTAACGCCCCGACCCCAGTTACCCAGAGTCGGTGCATTATTACATAACATTGGCATGATCACAAGAAAGATCAAATCTCGAAAGACCGATTGGTTTAGTAGTCTTGGAAAAACTAGATATATTCATAAGTCTTACATTACATCATAAAATGAAAAACTACTACAACAACATATTGTCTCCATAATCCACACTCATATCCCCACATAATATCCCTGCAGGTCATTCATAATTTACTTCTTCACATCCTGGGAAAAATAAAACATAGAAAAGGGGTGAGCTCAAATGCCCAGTAAGGATAAAAATATAGCGGAAACTTTCATAAATAAGAATAAACATTTAAGGCAATGTATAACTAAAAAAAAATCCTTTTAAACTTGAACTTTTAACATAGTATGGCATAAATAAAATGAAATAATGCCATTTACTTATTCACATGGTTATTCTACTAATCGAATAATCACATGAAAAATCAATAACCACTTTCATAATGATGGAATGCATAATGCTAAACTTTAATTTCTTTTCAAGGCCTCGTCCCAAGACCTTGGGGCTAACTGTAACCGGAACCCAACCCGGAGTGCCTCTAAGAACCGGGGTAACATCCCAGGTAAATAAAGAATAAATAATTTTCATAATTATTAATATTTACGAATTAAATATTAATTTTATTTTAAAGGGGTTGCTATGTTCGATAGCGTACCCGATACGCAACGATGAGTTTCTTTGAAACTTACGTAGCACACTAGTAATAAAATAATATTATTTTAAATGTTAGTTAACGAGTAGACGTTGTACTGGCAGGAATGGATTGAAATAACTAAAATATGATTATATATGTTTTTAATTGTTTTTACATTTACCCAATAAAAGATAAAGGCTTAAAATACGGAAAGAGTTCAATTTTAGGCATTTATACCCTAATTTTCATGAAAGGTCCACTTATCACCTTTTGACGGAGAACCGTCATTAAATATAGTTTTGATAGATCTTATAAATTCTTTTGGACCAAATATAACTCTTCTTTAGAATCGGGACATCAAAATTTACTTTGTGTAAATTTTTGGTACCTTTCTGTTAAAGTTCATTTTTTTTATGAATAGTGTAAAATGTTGTATTTTAATTCAAAACATCTTTTTAATCTAATTTATTTATATGATTAGATTATTATTTTAATTGGTTTTAAAGTGAAATTAGAAAATATTTTTACCAGTTAATCCAATGGTGGTCATTGGAATCAATTTCACTTTGAAATTGGACTTAAATTGGTGTCAATCTTTTGATACTTATTGTTTCGCAAAAACACGCTATATGTCATGACAACGGGAATTAATTATTAAATTAATTAATTTGAATTATATGTTTTGAATTTTTTAAAATGGACTTCATTTTTGAATTCCGAATATCAAATATAGCTTAGGGTGAATTTTTGGTAATTTTCTGAAAAACTTCAATTTTTGATGAATAGTGAAACCACTAAGTGGTAATCAAGCAAACTGATTTTTCAGTTAAATGAAAGTTTACCACTAATGTGTATTGAATTTTGAAAATCCGACATAAATGGTTGTCATTAAGAAGTAAAATGTGGTTCAATGAGATTAAAATAATTTTTTGGTGAATAGTAATTTTTTTCATTAATCGCGATTAGAGGTAATTAGTGTAGTTTAAGGTAAAAATGGTATTATAAGAATGTAAAAACACCATAACACTTGTCCTACACCTATTGCGTGAGTCATGGCCGACCAAGAAAAGCCATGGGACAACTTGGGGACCCCATGGAGCCACTTTAGTTGGAAAATGACATTAATATATTTTTATTTAATGTTAAAGTGAAAATGACACTAATATAAATTGTTTTACTAAAATAATTTTTGAGTGGGGTTATACAAGTCCAAATTTTGATTATAAATAGTAATTGGAAATATAAAAATATTTCCTACATCATAGTATTTTTTTTATAATTTTTAGACATTAAATAAATTAAATTATATATGACATAATAATGATGCAGCGATGACATCATTATTTGACGATTTAAATAAAATGGAAAGATAATGAAAAATCTAAAACCTACACATGGCCAAAACCAATTGGATGAGTGGATTTCGAACCCTTATCACCTTATACACGAATTATATAAATTTGGGACCTTTTAAAACCGAAACACATTTTAAAATAAAGTAATATTTCTTTACTTTCCAAAAGTGCCCCTCCTCTCCTCTTATAAAAGGCCCCCACCTCTACCTCATTTCACACACTTCTCAAGCCTTTGGCTCGGCCAACCCCTGCCCAATTACTCTCTCCACATCCCTCTCCTCATCCTAGAGGATTCCCTTTGGGCAGAATCCTTTCAAAGGAAGCCTTTAGTCTCAAATCAAAAGGGAGTTACACTTTTAAAGGTAATTCATTCTCTCTTGTTCATTTGTTTTATTTTGCTTCTCCAACCCTCTAAACTCTTTTTATTTACTTCTTTTGTAACAAAAACAGTATCTTCAACATACTAGTATGTTGTTATAATATTTATTTTAGCTACACTCTCACACAACTACATCAAATGGTTAAAGAACATACGGTTTCCGTGGATGGCGAAATTCTACCTCCCGAAACGATGATTGTTCAATACTCATTTAACACCTTCAAGGGTGGCCATTATGATGTCACTATTTTTATATATGATATATAATATGTTTATGTTTTCTTTAAGCTTCTGTATTTTTCATTTTTGGCATACCTATATGGTTTCCATTATGGGTAAACACGATATCTTCATTTAAGGAAGTGCGGACTACCGCCCCCTAAAAGTGATGTGATTCGTTAATGCCATATGTGGGACGTGTAAAGGATGGATTTAAAGTTATTATATATGATGTTATACTGGAATTATAATATACCTATATATCATTATTATTTATTTCCATTAAAGTATGAGATAGAAATGAAAGTAGCGTTCATGCGTACGTACGGCTTACCGTCTCCATGAACGGTGCATTTCATTTCTTATCCCCAAATGTAATGTACTATTAAAATTACATGTATATAATGTATATATATAATTAATGATATATCTAAATGATGAATATAATTCTGTAATTAAAATATACATACCTCTCATTTAGTTTTAATTCCACTAATATGACAAAGAAATGAAAGTAGCGTTCATGCGTACGTACGGCTTACCGTCTCCATGAACGGTGCATTTCATTTATTACCTCTAAATGATTATGTAATATTATAAATACATGTATATGCTGGATATATATGATATATATGATATCCAAATCATGAATTTCATTCTGGATATAAAGAACTTTTGACCACATGAACAACATGTAATTGTAAGAAGTCAACTTTCGACTTAAGAACCAAATATTGACAAAACAAACATTATTAACTTAAATGGTTACATAATGTTTATAAAATGGCAATAAGTGATATAAAAGGAATAATGAACTTTAAAAAAGGTTCTTAATCAAGTATAAAATAACTCAAGTTTATTATTCAGGACGTTAAAGAACGATCGAGTCAAGTCGGACCCGAGGTAAGGGACTTCGTCTCAATCTCCTTTCATTGAGGCATATTTCATTTTATACACAACTTTCTTTTATACGGTATATAAACTCCTTTGACTTTTACTTTTATACAAAATGAATCTTTTTCTATGAAGCGTTTTACTAAACGACAAAAAGGAATGTTTTTTTAACGTACGTGGTGACAATGACTTTTTCCGCCGCCGTGAGTATTATTTGGTCTTTGGCATCCTCAACAAGCCGTAATGTTTTTAAAATAAAATAAATACCACATACTCTTTTATATATTTTGGTATTGAAAATGGTTTTGATAAAGGATTCTATTATGTCAATATATTTATGATATATTGTGATTGAAATGTGGAAATGTTATCTTTCCTTTATATTGGTTTTATGTTTTATGATTTTATATTGGTACTTGGACATTTTAACGGGTGGTTACATTATAAACCATATGACGGGTGGTGCCGTGAATACCAGGACGGGTGGTTACGTTATAACCTCCAATGCATTGGGTATGGAAGTCGGCCGTATGGCTATTCCATTAAGTATGTATGGAAATTGGCCGTATGGCTATTCCATTAAGTGATATGTGTGGAAGTCAACCATATGGTTATTCCACTTAAGTATGTTTATGTCCCAAGTTACCTTTATATATTCTATGTGTTCTTTATATGGGTTTTATGGTAATCCTTTGGTTACAAAAAGGTAAGTAATGATACTTTATTCAGTGAAGATTTTTTTTACTACTTCATGAAGGTGAAGGTATTACTTTGATATAGTATACATGGTTTATCTGATGTTTGAAAAACTAACAGTTTTCATTCTTTTTGTATCCCTTACTGAGCTTTTTATGCTCACCCCAAGTTTTTCGAAATGTTTTTCACAGGACTTAAAGTGGAATAAGGTCAAGGATGGGATCAAAGGAATTTCATGCTATCTAAAACATGGAATCTAGACATCTTTCTTTTTAAGAGTTTTTATTTTATGGAGACTTACTGTAACGCCCCGACCCCAGCTACCCAGAGCCGGTGCGTTACTTCGTAACATTGGCATGATCACAAAAGATCAAGTCTCGAAAGACCGATTAGTTTAGTAGCCTTGGAAACACTAGATACATTCGTAAACGTTACATTACATCATAAAGTGAAAAACTACAATAACAAAGTCTCCATAGTCCACACTCATATCCACTTCTGACTATCCCTGCAGGTCATTCATAAAATACTTCTTCACATCCTGGAAAATATTAAAACATTGAAAGGGGTGAGCTCAGATGCTCAGTAAGGATAACAATATTGCGGAAGCTTTCATAAATAAACATAAAAATTTAAGGCAATGTATAACTAAAACAAAAGCCTTTTAAACTTGAACATCAACATAATATGGCAAAAGTAAAATGAGATAATGCCATTCACTTCTTCACATGGATATTCTACTGGTCGAATAATCACATGCAATATCAATAACCACTTTCATAATGATGGAATGCATAATGCCAGACTATCATAACCACGTAGTCAAGGCCTCGTGCCAAGACCACAAATAAGATTTTGTCAAGGCCTCGTGCCAAGACACTAGTTTGTCTCATGAGACCTGCCGATGCATCGAGGAGCTATAGCGGGCTCCACCCGTCACTTATTAAGTCCAATGCATTCCTCATATGAATAGGTTTAAACATATCATAAACCATAACATAATTGTATCACATAAAACATGCATAAAGGAAACATAACATTTTCATATTTCAATCACAAGATATCAATACAACACATTGATATAATAAAAACGCTTTCAAAACCATTTTCAATACCAAAATAAAAGAAAGTTAAAACTTTGTATTTATTTTTCATTAAAAAAAATGATGGCTTGTAGAGGAAGCCAAATCTCAAATAATGGTCACGACGGCGGAGAAGTCATTGTCGCCGCATAAGTACGGAAATAAAAACATTCCCTTTTTGTCATTTAGTAAAACGCTTCGTATAAAAAAGATTCCTTTTGAATAAACATAAAAGTCAAAGGGGTTTATACACCGTATAAAAGAAAGTTGTGTATAAAGCCAAATATGCCTCAATGAAAGGAGATTGAGACGAAGTCCTTAAAAAGATCATTTTTAAAATAAAATAGATCTATTATGTGTATTCTCTATAGGTACACATAAAGAAAGTAAAAATACAAAATAGGACATAATAATATCATGACATAATTTGAAGTAGGAGATTAACCCAAAGAATAGAAATTGGGTTACGAAGTTCCCTTACCTTGCGTCTTGTCCTGACTCGACCGTTCTTTAACCTCCTGAATAATAAACTAGAGTTAATTTATTTTTACATAAGAACCTCTTTCATGTTCATTATTCCATTTATATCACTTATTACCATGTTATGAACATTATTTAATTATTTAAGTTAATAACGGTCGTTTTGTCGATCTTTGGTACTTGATTCAAAAATAAACTTCTTATAATTACAAGTTGTTCATGTGGTGAAATATCCATTATATCCATAATTATATTCATGATTTAGATATCATATATATCATATATATACATTATATACATTCATTCATAATGTCACGTAACATTTAGAGGTAAGAAATGAAATGCACCGTTCAAGGAGACGGTAAGCCGTACGTACGCATGAACGCTACTTTCATTTCTATTTCGCATTTAATGGAATGAAATCATAATGATATAAATTTACAATATAATTCCAGTATAATATAGTGTATAATACCATTTACTCCATCCTTTATACATCTCACATATGGCATTAACGATTCAAATCACTTTGAGGGGGCGGTAGTCCGCACTTCCTAAAATGAAATTATCGCGTTTACCCATAATGGAAATCATAAAGTATGACATAAATGAAAAATACAGAAGCATAAGTAAAACATAAACATATTATATATCATATATAAAAATAGTTACATCTTAATGGCCACCATTGAAGGTGTTATATGAGTGTTGAACAATCATTGTTTCGTGAGGCAGAAATTCGCCATCCACAGAAACCGTATGTTCTTTAACCATTAGATGTAAGTGTGTGTAAGTGTAGCTCGAATCCTTCTTATAACAACATCCTAGTATATTGAGGATACTGGTGTTGTTACAAAAGAAATGAATAAAAAGAGTTTAGGGGGTTGGAGAAGAAAAATGAAACAAAACAACATTAGAGAAGACATTACCTCAAAATCGGGTAACTCTTTTTGATTTGAGCCAAAGGCTTCCTTGGGAAGAGTTCTGCCCAAAGTGAGGCTTCTAGGAGTAATAGGGGGAAGTTGGGAGAGTATTTGGGAAGAGGTTGGCCGAGCCAAATGGCTTGAAAGTGTAAATGAGGTGGGAGAGGTGTGGGCCTTTTATAAGTGGAGAGGAGGGGCTCTTTTGGAAAGATTGAAATGTTACATTATTACACAATGCTTTTCAGATTCTAAAGGTCCCACACTTATATAATTCGTCACTAAGGTGATAAGGGTTCGAAATCTACCCATCCAATAGTCTTTGGACAAGTGTAAGCCTTGGATTTTACATTATCTTTTCATTTTATTAAAATCGTTAAATAATGAGGTCATCGCTGGATCATAATGATGTCATAAATAATTTAATTTATTTAATTTCTAAAAATTATAAAAAAAATACTATGATGTAGGAAATCTTTTTATATTTATAATTAATATTTATAATCAAAATTTGGACTTGTGTAACCCCACTTAAAAACTGTTTTAGTAAAACAACTCATGTTTGTGTCATTTTTTACTTTAACATTAAATAAAAGGTATTTATGTCATTTTCCAACTAAAGTGGCTCCATGGGGTCCCCAAGTTGACCCATGGATTGTCTTGGTCGGCCATGACTCATCCAATAGGAGTAGGACAAGTGTCAAGCTCATATCATATTATTAAAACATTATTTTTACCTTAAACTACACTAATTACCTCTAATCGCGATTAAGAACTTAAAAGTTACTATTCACCAAAAATTATTTTAATCTCATTGAACCACATTTTACTTCTTAATGACAACCATGTATGTCAGATTTTTGAAAATCAAATCACAGAAGTGGTAATATTTCATTTTAACGAAAAATCAGTTTTTAACAACCACTTAGTGGTTTCACTATTCATCAAAAATTGAAGTTTTTCAGAATAAGGCCAAAACTTCACCCTAAGCTATAATTGATATTCCGAATTCAAAAATGATGTCTATTTTACAAAATTCCAAACATATAAGTTGCATTAATTAATTTTATAATTAATTCCCGCTGTTACAACAAATAGCGTGTTTTTAAGAAACAATTTATATCAAAAGATTGGCAATTGTTTATGTCCAATTTCAATGTTAAATTAATTCTAATGACCACCATTGGATAAAATGGTTAAAATATATTATAATTATACCTTAAAACCACTAAACAGTATAATTTGTCACTATAAATTATTTTGATTAAAAAAGTTGTTTTTAAGTATTTTTCACTATTCATAAAAAATTAGAAGTTCTCAGAAAAATACCAAAATTTCAACATAGGCTAATTTCGATATTCCGAATCCAAAAATGAAGTCCATTTTGAAATATAAAATTTCTATAATTTTAAAAAGTGGTTATTACTATTCATAACGGCTACTTGATTAGTCGCGGTGTTTTAGAACTCGAAGTTGCGTACAATGCAAGCTATTACATTATTGAATGAGAAGCGTATCATGGAAGCTCGGGGTGTTACATTCTCCCCTCCTTCAATAAATTGCGTCCTCGCAATTTGAAATTTTTTCTTTGAAAATAAAAGGTTGAAAATAGAAAATACCTTTGTGGAAAGCCCACATCGGAAATAAGGTTAATAAAATTTAGTCTTAATAAGGGGGAAATGGAAATAAGAAAGTCACCACCAAACTATGATCTCGATAAGGAGAACATTGGTGGCAATTAGAGACATATAATTGGAGGAAAAACGTAAATATTTGTAGGGAGTGATTGAGGTCATCAATCACAATCAACTGTCAAATTGAGGGCCTCAAAGCCTTCAATCTATGTTGATTTGAAATATCATCAGTTCAAAAAGACATAAGGTATTAGGATAACACATTTTTTTTGTTTTAATATCCCTTTACTAAAGTTTAAGAATTAATTTATTCATTGAATAAGAGATAGGTATATATATATATATTTATGCTTGACAATTAGAGTTTCAACCTTCAACTCATCTTTCACTCAAAAAGATATAGAACTCAAAAATATTATACTTATCCTAATTGTATAAGGTTCCAAATATTAACACATACCATTTAGATTAGTAAAATTATTTTGTAATAACCAGGGACTTCCTGTAGGCTAGTGGTAAGAAATAAAGGCTTGTCGCACTATGGTTGTGGGTTCGATTCCTGCATCTTTGTCCAACGCGACGGGTTATGCCCCACCCTGCAGGTTGTCCTTTTCATAAAACTATAGTATTCCAAGAATAATCTCCAGAAAATTTTTAACCTTAAATTAACTATCCAAGGTTCAACTTAATCCACTCCAACCTTTATAGTTATCCAAAATACCTCTGTCTAGACTTTCTCTAAAAGGTCTCTTAATTCCAAAATAAATTTATCAGATTCCCCAAACAAAGATTAGTTTCTCTTATTGTCACATACTAAAAATATGATTACCTTAATCATATTAAAACCTTACTGAAATCAAAAAGTACTGAAGTACAATCTTTATATATATCACATTATTCTTATAACCAGAATATAATCCTTGAGTCCAAAAGCACCAATATATTAATTATTCCGCTTCAACTGTAGTCACAGCATAAGATTGGCCTTGATCCCTTGGCCTTTTCTGAGGTAAGTTTCCCTGACGCTTAGGGCATTCATTTGCATAATGACCCATTTCTCTACAATTGTAGCATTCAACTTTGACAGCCTCTTTCTTTCCCTTGCAATCACGAGCCTGGTGACCCTTTTCTCCACATTTATAACAAACTCCCATTCCTTTTAGGCAAGTACCAGGGTGATTCTTCCCACAATTATCACATAATGGAAAATCCTTCTTTCCCTTTTTCCCTTTATCTGTCTCTTGTTCCACCGTTCTCTTCTTCTCTTGCTTTACTTTGTTGTCATAAGACTTAGAGAATTCCTTTTCTGTCTTGATAGCACACGAGACAATATCTTCGTATGATGAGAAGGATTGTGATACTAAATCTCGACGGAGAAATGGTTTTAACCCACCAAAGGAACGATCAATCTTACTCCATGGGTTACGTATATAATCGGCAGCATGCCTCGCTAACCTTGTAAAGTTAGCCTCATACTTTGCGACATTCTCATCCTCCTTCTGCCTCAAACTCAGAAATTGCCTTTCCATATCTGCTCGTTGGTCACGAGGAAAGTATTTTTCTAAGAAAAGCTCTTTGAACTCCCTCCATTCCATATTCGATACGTCGTCATCTTCCTTTGTGTTTCGAATCAGCGACCACCACTGATCGGCATCTCCAGTGAGGCAGTAAACTGCTATGACAACCTTCTCCCTTTCACTACTCCCCAAGGCATGGAATATTTTCTCTAAGGAATTTATCCATTGCTCAGCTACTATAGGATTTGTACTCCCATTGAAGGTTGGTGGTTGTTGCCTCATGAATCGATCTAGCATTGATCCTCCATGTTGCGGATCAGGGTGCTCCATACGAGTAAGGTTATTATTCATAACCTGAGTGGGTTGTCCCAGTATGGTAATAAGTTGATCAGCACCAGTTGTATCTCCAGATCCACAATAATTATCTTGAGCAGGAGGGCAATCCCTACACGGAGTTCGTGCATTGATACGGTTTCCATTCCTTCCACTAGGTTCCATTTCTAAACAATGGCATAAACTAGATTAGTTTACGAATCAAAATACATAATTCCATACTTGTAAAATACTTAACATAAATTGAACTATTTATGGATATAATCCATAAAAATGTTTTCTTTGAGGAAGTATATACTCATAACCCTTCATAGTGGTTTATAAAGAAAATGAGAATTATCCAAAGCATATCCCCCGGGAGTGTCGTAACCAAGAGTGCAGCAAGGCCCGTTGTCGTGCACCAGTTCCCGTTCGAGTCTAGCTCAAAGCGGTGTTTTCAGGTTTTACCCCTAGGTACATCTGTGCCAGAGCCGCCTCTACTTGCTCGTATCCAGACAGGGATGTATTGCTCGGAAAACTCACAAAATCTCTACAATAACAAAATTCTAGGAAATTCTTCTATACTAATCCTCAAAGTCTATCTTTGGGCTATGTGATCTAATAAGAGTTTATCTAAATCTACCTTCCAAGGTTAGTACTAAACTGCCTCTGATACCAACTGTAACGCCCCGACCCCAGCTACCTAGAGCCGGTGCGTTACTTCGTAACATTGGCATGATCACAAAAGATCAAGTCTCGAAAGACCGATTAGTTTAGTAGCCTTGGAAACACTAGATACATTCGTAAATGTTACATTACATCATAAAGTAAAAAACTACAATAACAAAGTCTCCATAGTCCACACTCATATCCACTTCTGAATATCCCTGCAGGTCATTCATAAAATACTTCTTCACATCCTGGAAAATATTAAAACATTGAAAGGGGTGAGCTCAGATGCTCAGTAAGGATAACAATATTGCGGAAGCTTTCATAAATAAACATAAAAATTTAAGGTAATGTATAACTAAAACAAAAGCCTTTTAAACTTGAACATCAACATAATATGGAAAAAGTAAAATGAGATAATGCCATTCACTTATTCACATGGATATTCTACTGGTCGAATAATCACATGCAATATCAATAACCACTTTCATAATGATGGAATGCATAATGCCAGACTATCATAACCACGTAGTCAAGGCCTCGTGCCAAGACCACAAATAAGATTTTGTCAAGGCCTCATGCCAAGACACTAGTTTGTCTCATGAGACCTGCCGATGCATCGAGGAGCTATAGCGGGCTCCACCCGTCACTTATTAAGTCCAATGCATTCCTCATATGAATAGGTTTAAACATATCATAAACCATAACATAATCGTATCACATAAAACATGCATAAAGGAAACATAACATTTTCATATTTCAATCACAAGATATCAATACAACACATTGATATAATAAAAACGCTTTCAAAACCATTTTCAATACCAAAATAAAAGAAAGTTAAAACTTTGTATTTATTTTTCATTAAAAAAAATGATGGCTTGTAGAGGAAGCCAAATCTCAAATAATGGTCACGGCGGCGGAGAAGTCATTGTCGCCGCATAAGTATGGAAAGAAAAACATTCCCTTTTTGTCGTTTAGTAAAACGCTTCGTATAAAAAAGAATCCTTTTGAATAAACATAAAAGTCAAAGGGGTTTATACATCGTATAAAAGAAAGTTGTGTATAAAGCCAAATATGCCTCAATGAAAGGAGATTGAGACGAAGTCCTTAAAAAGATCATTTTTAAAATAAAATAGATCTATTATGTGTATTCTCTATAGGTACAAATAAAGAAAGTAAAAATACAAAATAGGACATAATAATATCATGACATAATTTGGAAGTAGGAGATTAACCCAAAGAATAGAAATTGGGTTATGAAGTTCCCTTACCTTGCGTCTTGTCCTGACTCGACCGTTCTTTAACCTCCTGAATAATAAACTAGAGTTAATTTATTTTTACATAAGAACCTTTTTCATGTTCATTATTCCATTTATATAACTTATTACCATGTTATGAACATTATTTAATTATTTAAGTTAATAACGGTCGTTTTGTCGATCTTTGGTACTTGAGTCAAAAATAAACTTCTTATAATTACAAGTTGTTCATGTGGTGAAATATCCATTATATCCATAATTATATTCATGATGTAGATATCATATATATCATATATATACATTATATACATTCATTCATAATGTCACGTAACATTTAGAGGTAAGAAATGAAATGCACCGTTCATGGAGACGGTAAGCCGTACGTACGCATGAACGCTACTTTCATTTCTATTTCGTATTTAATGGAATGAAATCATAATGATATAAATTTAAAATATAATTCCAGTATAATATAGTGTATAATACCATTTACTACATCCTTTATACATCCCACATATGGCATTAACGAATCAAATCACTTTGAGGGGGCGGTAGTCCGCACTTCCTAAAATGAAATTATCGCGTTTACCCATAATGGAAATCATAAAGTATGCCATAAATGAGAAATACAGAAGCATAAGTAAAACGTAAACATATTATATATCATATATAAAAATACTGACATCTTAATGGCCACCTTTGAAGGTGTTATATGAGTGTTGAACAATCATCGTTTCGTGAGGCAGAAATTCGCCATCCACAGAAACCGTATGTTCTTTAACCATTAGATGTAAGTGTGTGTAAGTGTAGCTCGAATCCTTATTATAACAACATCCTAGTATATTGAGGATACTGGTATTGTTAAAAAAGAAATGAATAAAAAGAGTTTAGGGGGTTGGAGAAGAAAAATGAAACAAAACAACATTAGAGAAGACATTACCTCAAAATCGGGTAACTCTTTTTGATTTGAGCCAAAGGCTTCCTTGGGAAGAGTTCTGCCCAAAGTGAGGCTTCTAGGAGTAAGAGGGGGAAGTTGGGAGAGTATTTGGGCAGAGGTTGGCCGAGCCAAATGGCTTGAAAGTGTAAATGAGATGGGAGAGGTGGGGGCCTTTTATAAGTGGAGAGGAGGGACTCTTTTGGAAAGATTGAAATGTTACATTATTACACAATGCTTTTCGGATTCTAAAGGTCCCACACTTATATAATTCGTCTCTAAGGTGATAAGGGTTCGAAATATACCCATCCAATAGTCTTTGGACAAGTGTAAGCCTTGGATTTTACATTATCTTTTCATTTTATTAAAATCGTTAAATAATGAGGTCATCGCTGCATCATAATGATGTCATAAATAATTTAATTTATTTAATGTCTAAAAATTATAAAAAAAATACTATGATGTAGGAAATCTTTTTATATTTATAATGAATATTTATAATCAAAATTTGGACTTGTGTAACCCCACTTAAAAACTGTTTTAGTAAAACAACTCATGTTTGTGTCATTTTTTACTTTAACATTAAATAAAAGGTATTTATGTCATTTTCCAACTAAAGTGGCTCCATGGGGTCCCCAAGTTGACCCATGGATTGTCTTGGTCGGCCATGACTCATCCAATAGGAGTAGGACAAGTTTCAAGCTCATATCATATTATTAAAACATTATTTTTACCTTAAACTACACTAATTACCTCTAATCGCGATTAAGAACTTAAAAGTTACTATTCACCAAAAATTATTTTAATCTCATTGAACCACATTTTACTTCTTAATGACAACCATGTATGTCAGATTTTTGAAAATCAAATCACAGAAGTGGTAATATTTCATTTTAACGAAAAATCAGTTTTTAACAACCACTTAGTGGTTTCACTATTCATCAAAAATTGAAGTTTTTCAGAATAAGGCCAAAACTTCACCCTAAGCTATAATTGATATTCTGAATTCAAAAATTATGTATATTTTACAAAATTCCAAACATATAAGTTGCATTAATTAATTTTATAATTAATTCCCGCTGTTACAACAAATAGCGTGTTTTTAAGAAACAATTTATATCAAAAGATTGGCAATTGTTTATGTCCAATTTCAATGTTAAATTAATTCTAATGACCACCATTAGATAAAATGGTTAAAATATATTATAATTATACATTAAAACCACTAAACAGTATAATTTATCACTATAAATTATTTTGATTAAAAAAGTTGTTTTTAAGTATTTTTCACTATTCATAAAAAATTAGAAGTTCTCAGAAAAATACCAAAATTTCAACATAGGCTAATTTCGATATTCCGAATCCAAAAATGAAGTCCATTTTGAAATATAAAATTTCTATAATTTTAAAAAGTGGTTATTACTATTCATAACGGCTACTTGATTAGTCGCGGTGTTTTAGAACTCGAAGTTGCGTACGATGCAAGCTATTGCATTATTGAATGAGAAGCGTATCATGGAAGCTCGGGGTGTTACACTTAGTAGAAGTGTCTACTTTGTAATCTTTTAAGATGTAATATTTATGTTCTAATTCTCTAAAACTCTAAACCTGAAAAGATCCTCAATGTGAATTATTCATTTAATTCAATATTAAGTAAGGTTTAAGGCTGGGGCCTTATAGTTGGTATCAGAGGACGGTTTAGAAAACTTTAGGAGTTAGAAAAGTGTTAAATTATAATATGATTGAAATGATATAGCATTTACGGATTACCATGTTGCTTCGCCTAAGATATTTCTGTGTTCAGAATGGTTTTCCGCAGAGGAAACAAAGCAGCTATGTTGGGACGACATCAGGAGAAAGATAACCTTCCAAATCAGCAACCTGAGATGGTCGGAATCAGAACTGAACTGTTTGTTGCAGTGATGGCACAGTTGACTCAGGCTATAAATGGTGGTGGTATCCATGCACGAGATCAGCCAGATCAACCGCAGAGGAACATGTCAGTGGTGGAACATTTCATGAGGCAACATCCCCCATCATTCAGAGGATCATCTGACCCTGTGCAAGCTGAAGGGTGGATTAAAGAACTGGAGAAGATTTTTGATGTCATGGGGTGTTCATAACATCAAAAGGTTAGTCTTGTTATTTACCGTTTTGAAGGTGAAGCTGATCAGTGGTGGTCGATGGTGAAAAATATAAGGGATAGTGATGAGATTGAGGATCTTCACTGGGACGAATTCAAAGGTATGTTTCTTGAGAAATATTTTCCTAAGGTGGTTCGTCTTAGGATGGAAAAAAAGTTCCTAGAATTGTGGCAGGAGGATGATTCAGTGGCTGCTTATGAAGAAAAGTTCACTCGATTGGCAAGGTATGCTCCAAACATCATACGAGATCTTGATAGTAAAATAAACCATTTTTACTCAGGGTTAAAGCCAAAGTATCGAAGGGCTTTAGCTTATCGTGAATTAAAAAGTTATGAAAAACTTGTTCGATGTGCGGAGATGGTAGAAATGGAGTTTGTCGATGATCAGGTGTTCTATGACAAACAACAGAATAAGAGGTCTAGTTGGCAGGAAAAGGGGAAGAATTCATCAAAGAAGCAAGGAGGTAAGAAAACCAAATATCCATCCTGTGAGAAGTGTGGTAAAATGCATCCTGGAGAATGTTTATCCAAGTCTGGTAAGTGCTTTCGGTGTGGTAAGTCTGGTCATATTGCTCGTAACTGTAAGGAAGATGATCAAGTAGGAAATGAAAAGCCAACGGTAAGATGTTTTAAGTGTAATGAAATGGGTCATTATGCAAACAAGTGTCCAACGAAGAACTCAACTGGGGGAATGCAACCAGACTACAAGCAGAAAGGGGTGGCGAAATCCTTTGCAACAACTTCAGCAGATGTTGGGCCATCGAATGAAGTGGTATCAGCTCCAGGGAGCTCAGTATTTTTCGAAGATTGACTTGAGGTCGGGGTGTCATCAGTTGAAAGTAAAAGAAGCAGACGTTCCGAAGACTGCGTTCCGTACTAGATATGGCCATTATGAATTTGTAGTTATGCCTTTTGGGTTAACAAATGCACCTGCTGTATTCATGGACCTTATGAATAAAATTTTCCATGAGTTCTTCGATAAGTTTGTGTTTGTGTTTTGAGGTTTGTGAAGAGGTTATGTGTGCCTTGTGATTCACAGTTGAAGAATGAGTTGTTTTTTCATCCTGGCAGTACTAAGATGTACAGAGGTCTGCGGGAGTATTACTGGTGGGATGGAATGAAAAGAGACATTGCTGATTTTACTGTGAAGTGTTTAACATGTCAACAGGTTAAAGCAGAGAGGCAGTTACCGAAAGGGATGCTTCAGCCTTTACCAGTGCCAGAGTGGACATGGGATAATATATCCATGGACTTTGTTGTTGGATTACCGAAGACATCTCGAGGTAATAATGCAATCTGGGTTATTGTTGATCGCTTGACCAAATCTGCTCATTTCCTTGCTATACGAGATACTTTCTCTCTTGATCAACTTTCCCGTTTGTATCTTAAAGAGATAGTCAAGTTACATGGAGTTCCTCTCTCCATTGTATCGGATTGTGATCCCAGGTTTACTTCTAACTTTTGGAAAGGCCTTCAGAAGTTTTTGGGTACTGAATTAAATTTTAGTACAGCTTTTCATCCTCAATCAGATGGGCAGTCGGAACAAACAATCCAGACATTGGAGGATATGCTATGAGCTTGTTCTATGGATTATCAGGGAAGTTGGGACCAACATCTTTCTTTGGTTGAATTTTCTTATAATAACAGTTTTCATTCCAGTATACAGATGGCACCATTTGAGGAATTATATGGGAAGCGGTGTCGAACTCTAGCATTTTGGGATGAAGTGGGTGAAAGGAAACTGATGGGACCATAATTGGTAGAAGAGATGACAGAAAAAGTTCAGTTGATTCAGAAAACACATGAGAACAGCTCAGAGCAGGCAGAAGAGTTATGCGGATAACCGGAGGAAGGATCTATCTTTTGAGGTAGGTGATCATGCTTTTCTCAAGGTTTCTCCTTGGAAAAGTGTGATGAGATTTGGTAAGAAAGGAAAGTTGAGTCCATGGTTGGTTGGACCAAACGAAATTCTGGAAAGAGTTGGATCAGTTGCATACCGAGTGGCTTTACCTCCGAGTTTATCTCGGGTACACAATGTTTTTCACATTTCGATGTTGAGAAAGTATATGCCAGATCCATCTCATGTTTTGAGTCCAGAGGTAGTTCAGCTGGAAGAGAACCTATCTTATGAGGAACAACCAGTCCAGATTCTTGACCACAAGGAGCAAGTGTTACAGAATAAGGTGATTCATCAGGTAAAGGTTTTGTGGAAAAACCATGTGATTGAAGAGGCAACGTGGGAATCTGAAAATGCTATGAGGGATAAATACCCCCACTTATTTTGATAAGTGAATAAAATTGCGAGGACGCAATTACCAAAAGGGGGGAAGGATGTAACATCCCAGGTAAATAAAGAATAAAGAATTTTCATAATTATTAATATTTACGAATTAAATATTAATTTTATTTTAAAGGGGTTGCTATGTTCGATAGCGTACCTGATACGCAACGATGAGTTTCTTTGAAACTTACGTAGCACACTAGTAATAAAATAATATTATTTTAAATGTTAGTTAACGAGTAGCCGTTGTACTGGCGGGAATGGATAGAAATAACTAAAAAATGATTATATATGTTTTTAATTGTTTTTACATTTACCCAATAAAAGATAAAGGCTTAAAATACGGAAAGAGTTCAATTTTAGGCATTTATACCCTAATTTTCATGAAAGGTCCACTTATCACCTTTTGACAGAGAACCGTCATTAAATATAGTTTTGATTGATCTTATAAATTCTTTTGGACCAAATATAACTCTTCTTTAGAATCGGGACATCAAAATTTACTTTGTGTAAATTTTTGGTACCTTTCTGTTAAAGTTCATTTTTTATGAATAGTGTAAAATGTTGTATTTTAATTCAAAACATCTTTTTAATCTAATTTGTTTATATGATTAGATTACTATTTTAATTGGTTTTAAAGTAAAATTAGAAAATATTTTTACCAGTTAATCCAATGGTGGTCATTGGAATCAATTTCACTTTGAAATTGGACTTAAACTGGTGTCAATCTTTTGATACTTATTGTTTCGCAAAAACACGCTATTTGTCATGACAGCGGGAATTAATTATTAAATTAATTAATTTGACTTATATGTTTTGAATTTTGTAAAATGGACTTCATTTTTGAATTCAGAATATCAAATATAGCTTAGGGTGAATTTTTGGTAATTTTCTGAAAAACTTCAATTTTTGATGAATAGTGAAACCACTAAGTGGTAATCAAGAAAACTGATTTTTCAGTTAAATGAAAGTTTACCACTAATGTGTATTGAATTTTGAAAATCCGACATACATGGTTGTCATTAAGAAGTAAAATGTGGTTCAATGACATTAAAATAATTTTTTGGTGAATAGTAATTTTTTTTCATTAATCGCGATTAGAGGTAATTAGTGTAGTTTAAGGTAAAAATGGTATTATAAGAATGTAAAAACACCATGACACTTGTCCTACACCTATTGGGTGAGTCATGGCCGACCAAGAAAAGCCATGGGCCAACTTGGGGACCCCATGGAGCCACTTTAGTTGGAAAATGACATTAATATATTTTTATTTAATGTTAAAGTGAAAATGACACTAATATAAATTGTTTTACTAAAATAATTTTTGAGTGGGGTTATACAAGTCCAAATTTTGATTATAAATATTCATTGGAAAGATAAAAAGATTTACTACATCATAGTATTTGTTTTATAATTTTTAGACATTAAATAAATTAAAGTATATATGACATAATAATGATGCAGCGATGACATCATTATTTGACGATTTAAATAAAATGGAAAGATAATGAAAAATCTAAAACCTACACATGGCCAAAACCAATTGGATGAGTGGATTTCTAACCCTTATCACCTTATCCACGAATTATATCAATGTGGGACCTTTTAAAACCGAAACACATTTTCAAATAAAGTAATATTTCTTTACTTTCCAAAAGTGCCCCTCCTCTCCTCTTATAAAAGGCCCCCACCTCTACCTCATTTCACACACTTCTCAAGCCTTTGGCTCGGCCAACCCCTGCCCAATTACTCTCTCCACATCCCTCTCCTCATACTAGAGGATTCCCTTTGGGCAGAAGCCTTTCAAAGGAAGCCTTTAGGCTCAAATCAAAAGGGAGTTACACTTTTAAAGGTAATTCATTCTCTCTTGTTCATTTGTTTTATTTGGCTTCTCCAACCCTCTAAACTCTCTTTATTTAATTCTTTTGTAACAACACAAGTATCTTCAATATAATAGGATGTTGTTATAATATTTATTTGAGCTACACTCTCACACAACTACATCAAATGGTTAAAGAACATACGGTTTCTGTGGATGGCGAAATTCTGCCTCCCGAAACGATGATTGTTCAATACTCATTTAACACCTTCAAGGGTGGCCATTATGATGTCACTATTTTTATATATGATATATAATATGTTTATGTTTTCTTTAAGCTTCTGTATTTTTCATTTTTGGCATACCTTTATGGTTTCCATTATGGGTAAACACGATATCTTCATTTAAGGAAGTGCGGACTACCGCCCCCTAAAAGTGATGTGATTCGTTAATGCCATATGTGGGACGTGTAAAGGATGGATTTAAAGTTATTATATATGATGTTATACTGGAATTATAATATACCTCTATATCATTATTATTTATTTCCATTAAAGTATGAGATAGAAATGAAAGTAGCGTTCATGCGTACGTACGGCTTACCGTCTCCATGAACGGTGCATTTCATTTCTTATCCCCAAATGTAATGTACTATTAAAATTACATGTATATAATGTATATATATAATTAATGATATATCTAAATGATGAATATAATTCTGGAATTAAAATATACATACCTCTCATTTAGTTTTAATTCCACTAATATGACAAAGAAATGAAAGTAGCGTTCATGCGTACGTACGGCTTACCGTCTCCATGAACGGTGCATTTCATTTCTTACCTCTAAATGATTATGTAATATTATAAATACATGTATATTCTGGATATATATGATATATATGATATCCAAATCAGGAATTTCATTCTGGATATAAATAAATTTTGACCACATGAACAACATGTAATTGTAAGAAGTCCACTTTCGACTTAAGAACCAAATATTGACAAAACAAACATTATTAACTTAAATGGTTACATAATGTTTATAACATGGAAATAAGTGATATAAAAGGAATAATGAACTTTAAAAAAGGTTATTAATCAAGTATAAATTAACTCAAGTTTATTATTCAGGACGTTAAAGAACGATCGAGTCAAGTCGGACCCGAGGTAAGGGACTTCGTCTCAATCTCCTTTCATTGAGGCATATTTCATTTTATACACAACTTTATTTTATACGGTATATAAACTCCTTTGACTTTTAATTTTATACAAAAGGAATCTTTTTCTATGAAGCGTTTTACTAAACGACAAAAAGGAATGTTTTTTTAACGTACGCGGTGACAATGACTTTTTCCGTCGCCGCGAGTATTATTTGGTCTTTGGCTTCCTCAACAAGCCGTAATGTTTTTAAAATAAAATAAATACCACATACTCTTTTATGTATTTTGGTATTGAAAATGGTTTTGATAAAGGATTCTATTATTTCAATATATTTATGATATATTGTGATTGAAATGTGGAAATGTTATCTTTCCTTTATATTGGTTTTATGTTTTATGATTTTATATTGGTACTTGGACATTTTAACGGGTTGTTACGTTATAAACCATATGATGGGTGGTGCCGTGAATACCAAGACGGGTGGTTACGTTATAACCTCCAATGCATTGGGTATGGAAGTCGGCCGTATGGATATTCCATTAAGTATGCATGGAAATTGGCCGTATGGCTATTCCATTAAGTGATATGTGTGGAAGTCAACCATATGGTTATTCCACTTAAGTATGTTTATGTACCAAGTTACCTTTATATATTCTATGTGTTCTTTATATGGGTTTTATGGTAATCCTTTGGTTACAAAAAGGTAAGTAATGATACTTTATTCAGTGAAGATTTTTTTTACTACTTCATGAAGGTGAAGGTATTACTTTGATATAGTATACATGGTTTACTTGATGTTTGAAAAACTAACAGTTTTCATTCTTTTTGTATCCCTTACTGAGATTTTTATGCTCACCCCAAGTTTTTCGAAATGTTTTTCACAGGACTTAAAGTGGAATAAGGTCAAGGATGGGATCAAGGGAATTTCATGCCATCTAAAACATGGAATCTAGACATCTTTCTTTTTAAGAGTTTTTATTTTATGGAGACTTAGTAGAAGTGTCTACTTTGTAATCTTTTAAGATTTAATAGTTATGCTCTAATTCTCTAAAACTCTAAACCTGAAAAGATCCTCAATGTGAATTATTCATTTAATTCAATATTAAGTAAGGTTTAAGGCTGGGGCCTTATAACCGGACACCAACCCGGAGTGCCTCTAATAACCGGACACCAACCCGGAGTGCCTCTAATAACCGGAGACCAAACCGGAGGGCTTACTTTTACCAGTCCCAAACCTGGAGGGCTTACTTTTACCAGTCCCCAACCTGGAGGGCTTACTTTAACCATTCCCCAACCTGTAATATACTTGTCCAACACATTAATATGAAGTAAAGGTTGAAATATAACATAAAAATTATTATTGGAACTAGCATACGAAATGTCAATACTTTACTCATAAACCATGAATGCTATATAAATGACACATATACAGTCAAACATATCACAAAAATTCATTACAATATGGAAGTTTTATATCATAATAAATCAACTTCAAATAATCTTAAAATCCATCAAAGGATGTTGACATAGATGAAAATGTTTTTTTTTAAAAAATATTGAGAGAAATATCCCTTTTTCATGAAAACATTTTAATGTTACACAATTTAGAAAGTAAGTAATTTAAATACATTTTTGAATCAAAGTGTCCCATACCACTTTGAAACTTTTGAATGGAATTAACACTTTTAAAACATTCATTTTCATATAAATAAATCCTTACATACCATTTTGAAAACGTGGACATAAATGGGGATGATTTAGAAGAATAAACATTTAAAATGATGTTTTAGTAAAATTTCCCTTAGAAATAATCCCTTTGAAAACTCTTTTATGAAATATGGACATGGATAGTAAATATGTCCCTATAGATACTTACGTAAAGACAACCTCGGATATTAAAGAGATTGTGAAGTAAACCCTTATCAATTTGGTAAATTATGAAACATACAAACCATGAAAGAGGTATCATACAATGAAAATGTAAATACACATAAGGTAAAGTGTATTACACAAAGAATACAGTTATGGGAAGTACATACACCACACAAAAGATAATAGTGGAAATATGGCATGAATCTCACGGAAATAAAGAGTGAGATGAAAACCCCTTACCATGTTAATCAACTGAGTCGTATGGCCAAACGTTAATAACCACCAAATTATTTACATAATAAAATGAATATAAAGATAATCATGATAATATATATCAAATTCCAGTACACAATACACCACTTTCAAGAATTTAGTGGTGAATAGTGGAAATCTCACGGAATTGAATGTGAGATAAGAAAATCCCTTACCTTGTACTTTTACTTGGTTGGGGTAGGTTAACCTCCTGTATAATAGTGAAATAATTGTTATTAAATTATACAAGAATCATATATATTTATATGATATCATATATGATCTTTTAACGTTTCTTTGTTAATAATGTCTTAGTATTATCGTTGTTTCGGGTGTTAACTTACTCATTTTCTTTAATATGTTTTATTACATAAGCCATGTTTGTAATGTATAGGTTGTATATTATTCATATCCATAATGATATCAAGTCCTTAAACATAATTTTTAAATCAGCAAATGATAATTATACTTGAATGTATATGATGGAGAATGAATCTCATCGCGTTCGTGGAGACGGTAGTCCGTACGTACGCATGAGCGACAATATCATTCTTTTGATATTAAAATAATATATAAATGGATGGTATATCATATATACAGAATCATTAACATGTTATATTTATTATTTAAATGAGTTACACATCATTATTATACCCATCCAAATAATAATATATTGAATAACAATTACACCACGACGTGGAGACGGTAAGCCGTACGTACGCACGTATGGTGACATGTTATTCAAAGGGTGGATAGAATACTGAATATGGTTGTACCATATTTATAATAACATCACAGTATATATATGATACTGGAGTTATTATTTTATAATGGTAACAACAGAGTAAGAAGAAGTGGAAGAAGAAGGAACTTGGAAAAGGGTGGTGAAATCATTACCTCTTCTTCGGGTTCTTCCTTTTGATTTGATCAAAAGGGATCCTTAGGTTGGCTTTCTGATCAAACTAAGGCCTCTAGGTTGTAGTTAGGGATGTTGGGAGAGTATTTGGGCAGAGTTTGGCCAAACCAAAAAGCTTTGAAGGTGTGAAGAAATGAGAAGGAGGAGTGCCCTTTTATAAGAGGGGTGAGGGGCACCTTTGGAAAAGCTAGAAATATTAATTTATAATAAATTCATATTCGGTTTCTAATGGCTATTAAGTTGATTATTCAAAGGTTAAGGTGTCTATAGGTCTAAAACCACTCAACCAATGGAATTTATACAGGTTTGGGTACTTATATTAACCTTATCTTTAAGTATTAACTCTAAGTTAATTAGTTTCACTTTTACAATGTCTCTTTTTATTTTTATATAATATGGTTAATAAACTTACTATATACATCCAAGCGACACCCAAGTGGTCCATTAATGATGAAAATATCATGATATAAGTCTCTTGGCCGGACCTTATATTTTTAGGAATTTAATATCAATTAGTAATATAATATTTGTTTTAAGAACTCTTTTATGTCAATTTTGGCACTATTCAATAGTTGATTTTTGTGAAACTCATAACAGATTGATTACTTCAAAAAAAGTCAACTAAATCAATCCTAATATATCATATTATCCTATAAAATTATTTTAATTCATTAAAAGTTTAATATTATATTTATTTGGGTATTTATAATATCAATTATTTTAATTGTTCACTATTATAGTAATTACTGCATCATTATTGTGTCATAAATAAAATAAATTATTTAATGTCTAAAAATTATAAATAAAATATCATTATGTAGGAAATAGTTTTATCTTTCTAATGAATATTTATAATCTAAATTCCAACATATATAACCCTATGTAACAATTGTTTTTCTAAAAGATATATGCTTGTGTCATTTTTGTATTCATTTTAACTTAATTAAAATAAAGTGTCATTATCACTTACAAGTGGATCCATGGGGTCCCAAAATCGACCCAAAGATGCCCATGGTCGACCATGTATCAACCAATAGGGTTAAGGCACGTTTTAGGGTAATTTAGTATTATTATAATATTATTTTTTAACCCTTATTTACCGGATTTACCCTTAACCATGGTAAATAAAATATTTACCGCAGTAATTTTTCAAAATGTCTAAAAATAAAAGTTACGTATTTACACAATTTGAACATCCTGATTCTAAATATGTAATCCATTTTCCTAAATTCAAAACACAGAAGTGGCAGAAATTAATTTAAAATTAATTCCCGCTGTCAAAAACAAAAAGCGTGTTTTTAAGAGATAATAACTATCAAAAGATTGACACTTGTTTATGTTCGGTTTAATTGTAAAATTATGTCCAATGACCAACATTATATTAAATGGTAAAAACATATTCTAAATATACTTTAAAACCACTCAAATTCATAATTTATCACTATTAATTATTTTGATTAAAAAAGTTGTTTTTAATTAAAATTTAGTAATTTTCACTATTCATCAAAATATGAAAGTCATCCGAAATGTACCAAAATTTCACCTTAGGCTAAATTCGATATTCCGAATCCAAAAATGAAGTCCATTTTGAAATATAAAATATATATAATTTCAAAAATTAGGTATTACTATTCATAACGGCTAGTTTGATTGGTTGTGGTGTGTGTTAGAACTCGAAGTTGCGTAAAACACACACTACTATATTATTCAAAGGAAAGCGTACCGTGGAAGCTTGAGATGTTTCATTTTAAAATTTTTTTGATGTCCCCATTTAGTCAAAAAGTTTAAAATATTGTATTTAAAAAGGTTTCACTATTAAAAGTTGATAAAATTGCAATACTGAAAATGAATCTGTTCTTGCATTATGTCTAAGAAACTCATAATATGGATTCTAAAATTATAAGGATTATATAAAGTTTAAAATTTAGTTAATACTATTCATAACCTCTTTTGAATGTATTTTTTTTGTTAAGTCATGGTGTGATTGAACTCGGTGTTGCGTGTAGTGCAAGTTATTGAATTATTTTGAAGAAATAACACACTATGAAATCTTGGGGTGTTACAATTAATTTATTTTTTAATTAAATAAAATTTAAAAAAAATATTATTAATAAATTACTTTTTATGTATAAATGATAGTATAATTTTTAAGAATACAGTTTTAATTTTTATAAATGTTTGAAAGCAATTTTTATCAAAACCGATGAATTTTTTATAAATGTCCGTTTTTATTTTAAAAATAAAAAATCACATATTTAGAAAATTATTTATATAAAATGAATATTATTTTTGGAATTAAGATGTAAAAATTATGCAATGGTGAATTTTTAATAATTTTATGGGACAATCGAATTGTTTGGTAAAAAATAAATATATTTTAATTATATAATGTGTTTTATGACATCATAATAAACCAATTGTGAGGTTATAAAATATTATAAATGCAATGTTATGCCCATATAATTTTTAACATTAAAAATATGTGATTTTAGGTTTGTTTGATATATTTTACAAATCTTTAGTGGACCCTCCAAAACTTATAAAACATTTTTATTTTTTAAATTGTTTTCCTTGAGAGTGTGACTCACCTCGATATAATCAAGCCAAAAATTTTAAGAAGTTAGGATATTAGACTTTTAAAATAATGTTTTCAACTCCAATTTGGAAAAAAAACCATGGGAATAAACCATGGTTTGGTTTTTTGTTTTGAAAAATTTAATGTGTTGTGTCCAAAACCAAAATAATAAAGAACTCCCTCTCTTTTTTAATATAAACCCAGCCAAGATCCCACTTACTCTTCACAAGAATAATTTTTTGCTCTACCAAAATCTCCCCTCTTCTCTCTATAATCCTCCCAAGGTGACCCAATCTCCCATGAATCTCCTCTCAGGCCTCTATTAATCCTTTGTGATCACACTTCCAAGTAAGTGATCCTCACTTTCCTTCCTTCCTTATTTATGTCCATGATTCCTTATATTGTCATTCCCTATTGTTTTAAATTAACAATATTAAGGTATTAATTAAAAACTCACCTATAATACATTAAATATGTTTTAATGATGATAGAATCCTTCATATATCATTAATGGATCCCATGTACACCTGTTACCATGTCAAAATTCGATAAGCGATTTCTTCCTTTTTCATTTTTTCCAAATTTAATTATGTTTTTATAACCTTTTGTTTTCAATTAAAAATGTTAGGATATAATTTATCACCTCCCCCATACTTCCTTCCTATTTTTTAATGAGGATATACCACTTTATCTCTCATTAATTCCTCCCATGTACCCCATTTACCATGCTAAAATTACATATGTAATTTCCCACTTCTAATTTACATTCAAGACATTATTTTTTACTATTGATCTAAATTACATAAAATATGTTGGAAAATGTATATATTTGACTCCATTAATTTACATTTCATGCACATATGAGGAGACACCCATTTCTCTCTCATTAACAATTTTTATGAATTCTTATGTCACGTTGTTATGCTGCCGAAATTGCACCATGATTTTCCAAGCCAATCACATTATGTAGTGAATACCATTCCCATTTCTCTATCAAGGGTATTTATCTTTATGAACATTTACTGATTGATTATAGTGTATCAAGTATAATTTCCACATTCCTTTATGTTGGAATAAATGATGATGTTTAATGAATCCATGTTATAAGATCCATGTGGCACACTTATGTGTAAAATGAAGTGATTAAGAAGGGTGTGCCCTAATTGCGCTCCAATGCATTGGCTAAAGATTAATATCATGATAAATAAAGTGGAATGAAGGTTTAATCATGATAATTCAATTTTGATGAGGGTTTAATCATGTCCCATGTGCAATGATCCTTGGATCATGCTAATACCATGTTAAGTGTTGTTGCCACATTTGAATGTTATGATAATCATGAAATATCATTCCTTTATGTTCATGCTTCTCTTATACTCCATTGATAATACTATTTCTTAACATGTACTGTATTCTTCAGGATTTTCCTTGTTTAATCCTATACCGAGATTTATAGCTCACCCGTTTCTTATGCATGTCCTCATGTTATCCCATGAAATGTTAAGTACGATGTAATGTTGTGGTCATGTAAAAGATGTTTTCAATAAAGATGTTTTGTTTTATGTTCTAAGTTGTTATATAATGTTCATAATCCCCAAAGGCACTAGACCTCTCTATCTTCTATCTTTTATCAAGTGGAGATTTTATTTAATAAATTATGTTTATGTGTGAAATAAAGAGATGTGTTGTTATAGTTGGTATTAGAGGATAGATTTATTTATTTTTGGGATTAAGATAAAAAAACCATAGTGAATGACTTTTGGATAAGACTGAGAATAATAAAAACATACCTAAATTTGGATGAGTATTGAGTAACTGTTTTTTCAAGAAAATAAATCTGTATCAGGATACGAGATTCTAGAGGCGGCTCTTAAATAGATGTATCTATGGGTAAAACATGAAAACACCGCTTTGAGCTAGACACAAATGGGAACTAGTGCAGAGAAATGGTCCTTACTAAACTCTTTATTACAACACTCCCAGGGGATATTCTTTGTTAAATTCAAAATATTAGTATGAACCATTATTAAGGGAATAAAAAAATTCCCCTAAGAATATATATTGGGAAGTAGATCATGGATAAAATAGATTGAAGATTATAAATTCATATGTTCTGGAAATAAAAGTAATTTATAAGTCATTTGTTTTTGTATTTGGATTTCCCTTTATGTGTTACCCCTAACATTCCTTTTATTACAGCCAATGGATAGTAATTATAGGACTCAAGCTAACAATTGATCTGAAGATCATTGTGATGACTATTCTAATGAGATGCCCATTCCGATGGGAGATGTAATTTAGAAATTTGTTTTAACACTCTCTTAGTTAACTCATGTTTTGAATAGATACATGAGTCAAGAGGAACATTAAACCCCCCAAAGAAAGAACAAGTCGTAATCCAGATCTTCATGAGACAAAGGCCTCCTACTTTTAATGGATCATCTGATCGCTCAATTTATAAAAAATGGATCAACTCTATTGAAAAGATATTATCCATATTTAAATATTATGAACAAGAGAAGGTTCTTCTAGATTTTTATTTTATGGAAGGTGAATCTGATCAATGGTGGACATTGATAAAAAAAATACGAAGCCTGAGGAGGATATTGAGGTGTTGGAATGGAAGTATTTCTGAAAAATGTTTTCTGTCAAATATTTTCCTCACACCCTCTGACTTAAGATGGAAAGGGACTTCCTTTCCCTCAAGAAAATATATGAAGAATCCATCAAAGGATATGAGAAAAAATTTACAAGTCTTGCACGATATTCCTCCGGGTTTTTTGTTACACCTGAATGAAAGTTTGAATGATTCTTTGGTGGGATAAAACCTAGCCTACGGAAAGCCCAAGTGATTTGTGACTTCAAGAGATATGAGTAAATTTTCAGATGTTACCAAAAAGTCAAAATGGAGATCATTGAATCGTAGGGGTAATAATATGGATAAGAATCATAAGGTGGAATTCAATTCTTGAAGCTTGATGGATAAATCCAACAGTGCATTGAAAATCCATCACCCCACTTGCCAAAGGTGCAGAAAGAAGAACCCCAGAAATTTCATGAAGGGGATGAGGAAATGCTTTAGGTGTGGAAGATAAGGGAACCTGGACATTAACTACTGATAAGAAAAACCTGCGGCTATGATAGAGGAGAGGAATACTCCGTTCGACCTTCAATGCGTTGTTCATTGCTTCAATTGAAAAGAACCAGGGCACTTTTCAAACCAGTGCTCTAGGAAAAGGATTTTCAGAGGTAACCAACAACATCCAGGGCAGCTAGGTTGAGCTTTTTTCTATCACTTTCATCTAAGTGAACCCTAACAATGATGTGGTGATATATACACTAGTTATTCATTCAAGAATAAGAGAATGAAATTTTTGATTCTGGGTCTACACATTCTTTTATATCATGAATTTTTAGTAGAACAATCCCAACACCACCATAAGTTATGGAAGTAGAGATGTAGGTGTGAATGGAGAATGGGGAAATCATTGCATGACATTAATATAAATACTCCCTTGTCATAATTTGATGATTGAACTTCCCAGTGAACCTCATCATACTCCCTTTGGTGTAATTTGATTCAATTATTGGCATGGATTGTATTTCCTTATATAGATCCAACATAAATTTCTATGAGAGGGAAATCACTCTCCATATAATGAATCGACCCTTGATTTTGTACAAGTACGAGTAGGAGGATGAATCTTCTTTAGCACCATCTTTCCACACATGGATATTACTACCCTATGAGCATGTGTATCTGGCTCATATGATTGAGTATAAGGAATCAACCATCCTTGAAGACATGCCTATCGTGGGGCAATTCACTGAAGAGTTTCCCAAGGAATTTTATTATCTTCATCCTAGAATAAATTTTGAATTATCAGTTGATCTTATACCTGGGGCATTGCCAATATCCAAGAGACCATATTGAATGGCTGTTGTGGAGCTTGAGGAGCTGAAGAAACAACTACAGAAGAATCTGGATAAAGGGTTTATACTACCAAATGCTTCACCCTGGGGGGTGTACCAGTTCTATTCTTCTTGAATAAGGATGGATAAAGGCACCTTTTCATTGATTATCATGAGCTCAACAAAAACAGGATAAAGAACAAGTATCTTCTACCCCAAATTGAAGACCTATTTGATCAGATAAGTGCATCACAATACTTTTCCAAGGAGGATTTGTGACTGGGATATTACCAAGAAAGGGTGAAAAGGAGGATATCAACAAGACTGATTTTCGCACAACATACAGGCATTTTGAATTCATATTAATTCCTTTCGGACGCACTAATTATCCAGCAATATTCACGGACTTGATGAATAATATTTAGAGATTACCTAGATAAATTTGTGGTAGTACTTATAAACAATATTATAATATATTCCAAAACCATGGAGGATCATGAGAAGAATCTAAGCATTGTACAAGAGACCTTGAGAGAGGAGAAGCACTATGGAAAGTACAACAATTGTGAATTCTAGTTGAAGGAAGTCTCATTCTTGGTTAATATCATCACAATCAATGGGATATCTATGGATCCCTCTAAGACAGCTGCAATTGAGGGATGTATGAGTCCAAAATTGGTAACAGATATCCATAGCTTCTTATAGTTTTCTTGATATTATCGCCGATTTTTGAGAAATTTCTCATGATAGTCCAACCCTCTTACTAAGCTATCAGGTAAGGGTATAAAGTTTTCTTGGAGTGATGAATGTGAAGATTTCTTCGAGGTGTTGAAAATGAGGCTTATCACTACACACGTTCACACACTACCCACAAGTGGAGAACTTTATGTGGTATTTATTGATGCTTCAAAGAAGGGCATGAGATGTGTGTTGATGCAAAATAACCAATTCATTACCTATGCTTCAAGGAAATTGAAAGTGCATGAGAAAAACTATCCAACACATGATCTGGAGTTGGCTACAACAATCTTCTCTTAAAAATATTTGCGACATGACCTCTTTGGGGAGAACTGTGAAAAATATTTGGATCAAAAAAGCCTCAATTATATATTCACATAGAAAGAGTTGAACATGCACCAATGAAGATGGTTAGATATGATCAAAGACTATGACTTCTCAATTCATTACCACCCAGGGAAAGTGAACAATGTGGATGATGCTCTAAGTAGAAATGACCCAACAATTAAATCATTAATGAGAATTAAAAAGGATCTAATCTTTATAGATTTTATGAAGATGGACATGGGAATCATAAAGAATGGAACACCATAAATCCTTTCAAAAATGATTGCTAAACTGTCTCTTTTGGAAAGGATAAAGGATACTCAAAAGTTTTATGTGGGAATTCAAAAGGTGGAAACTATCAGAAAAGGGAAATCCTAGGAGCTCAATGTTAATGAAGATGGAATTATGAGATTTGGGACCAGACTATGTGATCCATAAAATCTAGAGTTTAAAGGAAGAACTTTTGGATTATGTACATAGTTCAAATTTCTCCATTTACCTATGAAACAAAAAGCTGTATTGAGATCTATGAGATAATTATTGGTGGGATTACATGAAGAAGGATATCGATGTGTATACATCAAAGTGCCTAGTATGTAAACAAGTGATGTTTGAGAGGCATAAGTGTAAGGAGATGATGCAACCATTGCCCATACTAGCATGGAAATGGGAGAACATCACCATGGACATTGTAACTGGACTACCAAAGACATTCAAAGGAAACAATGTGATCTAGGTTTTTGTGAATCATCTTACAAAGACCGCACACTTTCTTATAATTTAGGAGGATTTCTCATTGGATCAAATGGAACGTATATATATATATATATATATATATATCAGAGAAGTTATAAGGATTCATGGAGTAACACTTTATATTGTATCTGATTGAGATCCAAGATCCACCTCTAAGTTTTGGAAGAGTTTTCAACTTGCTCTGAATACTGAGCTGAACTTCAGTATGACTAATCATCCTCAAACAGATGGCCAATATGAGCGGAATATCTAAACACATACGGACATGTTGAGATCATGCTCAATGGACATCAAAGAAGGATGGGATCAAAATATTCCTCTAGTTGAGTTCTATTATAATAATAGTTCCACTCAAGCATCCAAATTCCTCCTTATGAAGCCCTGTATGGGTAGAGGTGGAGAACACTGACATGTTGGGATGAATTTGGGGAGCAAAAACTACCACTTCCAGAAATGGTCGAAGAAATGGGGGATAAGGTTAAGACCATCCAGCAACACATTAAAGCTGCTCAGAGTCGACACAATAGCTATGATGATAATCATCGATGAGAGATACAGATTCATTTATGAGACCTGATATTTCAATTTATATCACTATGGAAGAAAGTTATGAGATTTTGGAAGAAGGGAAAGCTTATTCCAAGGTATATTGGCTCCTTTGAGATTCTTGATCACATTGGACTAGTGGCCTATTGAAAATAACTCCCATCGAACTTATCTCAAATACATGATGTATTCTATGTATCACTCTTGAGTAAGTACATACCTAACCCATCGTATGTACTCCATATAGAGGTGGTACCATTGGATAATTACCTCTCTTATGAAGAGAATATAGTGAAAATATTATATCGTCGGGAAACTTTTCTACGAAATAAGAAAATGCCCATTGTGAAAGTGTTGTGGAGAAACCATAAGTTTGAAGAGGAAATATAGGAATTAGAGGAAGCGATGAAGCAGAGTTACCCACATATGTTTTAGTGTGGGAAAAGGAAATTTCGAGGGTAAATTTTCTTAAGGGGGGAATATTGTAACGACCCAAAATTTTATTAATGAAAATTCCTCTTGATCAAATTAAATGTATTATTATGTAAAATGGTTATATAACATCTGCACTTATTTGGTTTTAGGATTTTTGATTTCCAAATACCGTTAAGAATTTTTACCATTGCAAATATAGATATTGAATAGTGATCACATTATTAGTATAAATATAGGGCTTTAACAAATCCAATTTACTCATACAAAGGAAGAAATGGTCTCATCAAATAGAATTTTTCCATTAGAATCCCATTTGTCTGAGATTGGAATGGAGGTAGAGTCATTGGGATTCTCTCTTGACAAAGCCCAAGCTGATCCTCAACACATTAAGCTCAAATGAAACTGCCTACGAGAGAAGTGGAAGTTGATAGAGATTACCACCCGAGAAATGTTATCTGAGCCACCCTAATTAAATGTCACCATCACACACCTTACCCTTAGGTCTTATGCGGGTGTTATAAGGGGTAATGTAAAAAGACCTTATCACTTTGATTATGTTCAATTTTACCATACATAATAAATAATATACATTCATTTTATTATTCTAACCTATTAAATGTTTTTTTAAAAGCACAAATAATATTTTTAATTGATATTTAATTAAAAATCTATTTTGATAAATTAATGGATTTTTAAATTAAATAATATTTTATTAAATATTATTAAATAATTAATTTTTATGTATAATTTTATTAATTGGGGTGGTGTTCTGGTGAAATATCAAAACACAAACTTTATTAAAAAAAGGAACAAGAAAGGATTACATGAGTATGATGTAAGGAATTTCTTTGAACATCCCTGACAAAAAGAGGGAGTAACTCAGGAAGAAGGTCATCCCTTCGGGAGACCTCATGATTAACTCCCATTTTGTCATGTCCATCAATGATCTTGTTAGCTTCCAAGTAGGTATGGGTGATAATGAAGTTGACTTCTGATAGAGAGTGCAAACAGTTCATCTAGTGAGGAGTAAGAGTCCAAGCTAGGTGAACGACACCATTCCAAATGGCCTAGACAATAGTATTTGAGTCTCTCTCGATGAAAATGTTGTTTCATAAAAATATATTAATTTTAATTTTTATGTATAAATGATCATATAATTATTTGGAATAAATTTTTAATTTTTATTAAGGTTAAAAAGTTGATTTTATCAAAACCAATAAAATTTCGATAATTGTTAGTTTTTATATTAAAAGTAAAAATTCACATATATATAAAATATTTTAGATTAAATGAATATTATTTTCTGAATCATGATATCAAAATTATCCAAAGGTGAATTTTTCATAATTTTCTGAGACAGTCGAATTTTTGGGTAAAAATTAAATACCGTTTAATTATATAATGTGTTTTATGACATGATAATAACCCAATAGTGATGTAATAAAAAACTATAAATGGGATTTCCTTAAAATATATGTTTTACCAATAAAATAATGTGATTTTAGGTTTGTTCAATTTATTTTACAAAGAATTAGTGGACCCTCCAAGACTTACAAAATATTTTAACTTTTTAAATTGATTTTCTTCAGAGTGTGACTCACCTCCACATAAAAACGCCTAATATTTTAAGAAGTTCTTCCATTGGAATTATAAAATAAGGTTTTAAAAAACCCATTTATAAAAAACAATGGGGAATGTTCATGGTATGGTTCTTTTTTTGATTAGATTAATGTGTGGTGTCCAAAACCTAAATAATAAATAATTCCATCTCTTTTCCTATATAAACCCACCCAAACCCCCACTTCCTCTTCACTAAAAGCTGTTGATGATCCACCAAAATCTTCCATCCCCTTACTAGAATCCTCAAAATTCACACAAAGATCCCAATAATATACTCTCAATCCTCCTCCAAGCCTTTCGGACCACACTTGCAAGTAAGGGATCCTCACTTAGCTTCCTTCCTTATTTATGGACAAGTTTCTATAAATTGTTTTGCATCTTTATTTTAAATTAAAAATGTTTTGGTATGATTTATAACCTCTCCTATACTTCCTTCCTTATGTTTGGATGATGATATACCCCATTCTCTTTCATTAATGCCTCCCATGTACACACGTTACCATGATGAAATTCGGTAAAGGATTTCTCCCTTTTTTATATTTGTCTAAATTTCATTATTTTTTTATACCCTTTTGTTTTCAAATAAAAATGTTGGGGTATGATTTATCACCTCCCCAATAAATACCTATTTATGTTTTATTTATTGGAGGCCTCTTTCTCTATCATTAATGCCTCCCATATACACCCGTTTTCATGCTGAAATTCCGTAAGGAATTTCTCTTTTCTCATTTACATTCAAGAAATTATTTTTGTATTATGAATATAAATTACATTAAATATGTTTGGAAATTTATATATATGACCCCATTACTGTCCATTTCATTTAAATATGATGAGACACCCCTCTATCTATCATCAACCATTTTTATGAATTCTTATGTAACGCTGTTATGCTGCTGAAATTACAGTATGATTTTTCAAGACAATATCATTGTGTAGTTAATACCATGCACATTTCTCTATTAAGGGAATTCACATTTATGGAAATTTAATTATTGATTATAGTGTTTCATGTTTAAATTACACATTTTTTAATCATGGAATTAATGATGTTGTTTAATGAATCCATGTTATATGATCCATGTGGAACACTTATGCATGAGCTGAAATGATTAAGAAGGATGCACCCTGATAGCGCTCCAATGAATTGGGTAAATATTTGTATCATGATACGTCAAGTGAGGGTTTACTCATGATAATTTATGTTAAATTAGGGTTTACTCATGCTCCTTGTGCAATGATACTTGGCTCATTCTAATACCATGTTATGGGTTATTTTCATATTTCCATGTTATGATAGTCATGCTATATCATGCCTTTTTGTTCATGCTTCTCTTATTCTCCATTAATAATCCTATTCCTTAACAAGTATTTTATTAATCATGATATTCCTTTTTTAAACCCTTAATGGTATTTATAGCTCACCCTTTTCTTATGCATGTCCTCATGTTATCCCATGAAATGCTGAGTACGAAGGAATGTTGTGGTCATGTAAAAGAACTTTTCAATAAAGATGTTGTGTATTATGTTTTATGTTTTTATGCAATGTTACTAATCCCTAAAGACACTAGACCTCTCGATCATCTATTTCATATCAAGTGGAGATTTTATGTAATAAATTATGTTTAAGTGTGAAATAAAGAGCAGGGTTGTTATATATAAATATAAAGAAAACCACAATGACATATGTCATAGAAAAAAGGGTTACAATGGTAGTGATACAAAAGAGAAGCCTGATAAAAATAAAAACCAAAACATTTCCATAAAATAACCAAAAAGGAAAAAAAAAATATAACTACCAAGTAACTACACCATGGGACATGTGGGTAACATCCCACCATCTCACCCAAATCTACATGTACCCAACTGACATATACCTCACAACCTCACTACAACAACTTTTTATTTCTTATAACAGCTAAAACATATTATACATTCCACTGAGAGTGTGTTTCACATTTTGAGGTGAATAGGATCAGTAGGATCCCAACTAGCCATTCCATATCACATGTATATACAATAATCAATTTAAGATCAACATAAAATAAAACATGGCTTGATAAGTAATTATATATATTATTTTTTATCAAAAGTATGATAAAACTTTCCATTTTTCCCAATTCATTCATGAAACGGGTAACATAATTTCAAAGAGTAATTTCAAGAAAAATTTATCAAATCATGAATTACTTTATATCAATGAAAAAATTGTAAAACTAAAAGCACGTTGATAATAACCCAAAATATAATAATGGTCTGGTTAGTTATGATACATTACACTCAATAACAGATAATGACTAATTTGCAGTCAAGTTCCTATAGTTAATGAATCTATAAAAAATTGAAGGAGGAAAAATCAATAATATTCACCCCATAAAATTTTAAGAACATGTTTCTAGATTTAATTTATATAATATCTAGGGATAGGGAAGCACTATATAAATTTAACCCCCTTAAAATATAAATGGATTTGTCCCAATAATATACAATACACCTAGTTAGAAAAGTCTCTCATTTGTAGAATATTTAAAATAAATTTGAAAAGTATTATAACATATAAAAAACATTATAAAAAACATTCATTTAAAAAAATTCTTTTGGAAACCAACTTTATAATCAATTTCATAATTATTTGAAAATAACTTTATTTTATAAAAAAATAGGGAAATGATATTTTATTAAAAATAATTTTACACACCCAATTTAAAAAATTCCTAGATAATTCCATTTCATTTTGAAAGCTACTTCTAAAACCATAAAAATTTACAATAGATAGAACATATGCTAGAGATAGAACCATCTACCACAAACCTGGGTTGTAGAGAAATGGTGACAGAAAAAAAACACTGAAAGAATAGGGAACATAGGAGGAAACAAGTGGAGGCAATAAAAAACAATTCTTAATAATTACAATTAGTTTTTCATAAGAAAGAGGTTAATAGAGAGGAAGAATAATCACATACCTCAAGAATCTCTAATCCACACCATGACTAACAAGAGAAATGGACACCACATGAAAAATTCACAAGGAATATATTAGTGATTAGAGAAGGATCATAACATGATCAATATATCCTATAAACATAGACCATGACCATTTAAAAAGTTAAGAGAAAAATATTTAATAAGAAAATATTGAACAAACTTGACAATAGAGGAGAAACTAACAGGCCATGATTAAATATATAGTGAAAATACATTAGAGATAGAATTGTTTGACCCTAAATGTCCACTAGTGTCATGAAAATAGAATTAGTGATGAAGTTAGGTATTAAGGTGGATAATAATGGGTTTAAGGGTGTTAAAAAAAAGTTTCCCCTAAGTAGTTTGGCCCATCCCGAGGCCACTGACTGATTAATAGAATCCCATCGACTGGTTGATGGCATTCATATAGAAATTATATTATGTGATCATGCTAGTGGTGGGTTATTGGATTCAATAAATAGGCCAGTGGATTCCACCAGATGTCCAATGACATTGTTTATCCACTATTATTTCCAGATCTAGTCTCACCCACCTATAAATATGTATCGCCAATTTCTCAAAAAATTTAACAATTTAAATAACATAGATATATGAATTTTAAGAGGTATCATACCTGAGGTTTGAATATTATGTTACATATAGAGAAATTATATTTTATAATACGTGTAAAGACCCGAAAATTTCATGGAATTGTTTTCTTCATTCTTTGGAATTTTACGAGTATGCGGTTTCTGACGGCACCTGATTCCTTGCCCAGTGTGCCCGGAATCAATTTCTGAAGTTTTGTTCAGGTACATTCAAAAAACGTACATGCATGTTTTCCTATATTTTGAACCGGTGCTCGGAATTGAAATCTTAGGACACCGATGAACTCGCAACACTAGTATTTTCTTAAGGGGACCTTTACCACAGTTGCGTTTTAAGCTAGTTGGGAGTTAATTTTTGTGGTATTAGAATAAAATAATTAAAATTATAGCACACAATTTTATTTAAATATGTTGGTTAATTCCTAAAATGGGGAGTTAGGGGTGGGTCCCACACCCACATAACCTCCCATGAGAGGAATAAGTGTGGTGGGGCCCACAAGAGCCCTAATCCTTTCATCTTCCTTTAACTCCCCATTAACACTCCCCTTCTTTTATTTCTTTGACAACTCCCCCTCATTTAATAAGAGGAGCCTCTCCACCTTCCTACCATTAATATTGCCAACAAATTTTAATTAATTTAATGGGATTCTCCAATTAATTAATTAGAGTTTTTGAATTTTGTAATTGGTGTGTGAATAAAATAATAACATTAGCTGTTATTTTGGGAGGCATTTGTTGTGTTGGGGAAAACTTGGGAATGCTCTGGAAAATTAGAAAAGAAAAGAGTTCTTCTCCCGACGAAGAACACCTCCATCGAAGAACATCATACTCTCTCGGTGAAGAACGCACCATGACTTCTCCTACCTCTTTCTTCCTCCGCGTCATGGGAGAAGACACCGCTCGTGAGAGGCGTCACCTACGACAACAACTCCTCCTCCAACGTTGGTGGGACGAAACTGTTCTTCCATGACCCCTGACTACCGCGACAATCGTCATCCATGGCTTCACGACGTGAAACATCAATTTCAAGGTAGGGGATTTTGTATAATTTTATTCATGTAATTTATAACCACAATCTTTGGAGATTATTTGTTGTATAATTGTTTGAGGCTCTAATGCAGTGGGTACGGGTTACGAAAAAGTCCGGACCCATCACCATATCATTCTTGATCCACAGAATGTTTGACGACGTATTAAAAAAAGGGAAACGTTGATTTGAGGCCATCACAGGGAAGAGTGGGACCTGAGGAGGCCACAGGCTCAAACGAGAGCTAAAACGGACCACCAGAATGACTCTGATGGCCCACGGAATATCGTGGCGGCACCGTCTACCGGAGGCAGTGTCCAGCACCAGTCGACCACCTGGAGGTGGTAGCACCCTAGCAGGCTGCCGACGGAAGACTGGCACGACACCAGCCGCGGCGGTGGTGGAGAAGAACCCGTGCCGCGCTGGTTCTGGGGAAGCCGGGCGGCGCCAGCCTGGCGCCGCCATTACATGGAACTGGATCCCCCCTGCTCGTCCAGCTGCAGGCCAGGCCGGGTATGCCGGGCCAGGACGCACCCTACCGAGATGGACCCGGATCCGGGTCGGGTCGACCCGGTTCGGGCCGACCCAGGGCGGGTTGGGCTGGGTCGGAACGGGCCCAGACCCCCCTCTTCGGACTGTTTTTGTTTATTCACCCATGACATGAGAAACGAATCTCCAGTGGATGCACCGTCAGTTGAGTAGGATTTATTGGATTGAGATGGTCGTTTCAGTATATTAAACTGAAGTTTTTGGTGAAGTTTGGGTATGACCAGGTTGGTTCGAACCCAAAACCAACTGGGCCCTCGGAGCGGAAACACTTATAACTTAAGGACTAGACATCCAATTTACATGTCTTCAACTACATTGGTTTCCTTTTGATAAGACCGTTATTTTGGAATACTCCACGTTGGATTCAGATGATATTGGAGTATGGTTGGTTTGGTTTTAGCTTAAAAACCAACCGGGCCCCTGGAACAGAAAATCCAATAACTCAAAGACCAGGCATTCGATTGACGTTCCATCTGTTGCGTTGAGACCCCTATGACGAAGCGGTACTTTGTGATACTTCTATGTGAGACTTCGTGAAACTTGGAGTATTGGATTGAGGCTCGTGGAGCGGACCCTCTAGGTTACGAGCGAGCATATTGCAGATACCTAGTTGTTGGCTGAGACTTGACGACTGTTGATCGATCAACTAAGAGTGATTCAGATGGCCCAGTGGAGAGTGCTAGGTTGTAGCAGCAGACCCACGGTGGAGGAGCGCTTGGTTGTAGTGGAAGACCCATGGTACATGACAGAAGGAGTACCTCTGTAGGCTCTGAGGGGGGAGCGCTTGGTTGTAGCAGTAGACCCATGGTGGGAAGCGCTTGGTTATAGCAACAGGCCCACAGTACTCGACATGTGGAGTATTTTAGAAGTCCGAGGTTAGTGGGAAGTGCTTGGTTATAGCGGCAGACCCACTTTACTCGATAGAGTAGGATTTCTCTAGCATCCGTGGTTTCGACTTCGTGAATAAAAATCATGGTTTGAGCTGAGTCAGTGACCTTTGTGTTTTTCTCATGGTTGGGATGGGTTACGTGATAACTTTGGTATATGTATGGGCATATACCTAAGTAATGGTTATTTGTTGAAATCATAATTTGTGGTTTATCCTTGTTGAATTTTGTTATACCTTGAGGGTATCGGGGTCCCTATTGAGTATCGTTATACTCACCATGAACGGGCTATTCCCGCACCTCGTTGTGTTGATGCAGACGATGGTCAGCGCTGACGAAGTTCGAGAGCGCCCGGACTGGATGGTACCCGAAGGTGGACACTCGGCATGACGTCAAACAGAGCGTACCGATAGATGCAGAGTGCCGATGAGGAAATCTGTACCTACCCATTAGGTAGGAACCCGGAGGATGATATCAGAGGACGATCCAGGAGATGCTTCACCATTCAGCTGTTTGTCTTTTTCAGTTGTACTTTATTCAGTTGTAGCTGTACATTTTTGTTGGGCTTGTATTTACGGCTCCTTTGTACTTTCAGCACACTTTTTATACTCCATTACTTAGTGTTTTCTTCAGCTTGTACTCTGGTAGTGTGTGATATGTTTTATAAAGGCAATGCCTTCCTAGTTTTTAGGGAATTACGCCTTTGGTGCTAGTCGCCAGCCCCTGGCCTAGGGAAGGCGGGCTTGGGGTAGTAACAATATAGGCCCCGAGGGATGGGTCATGACAAATTGGTATCAGAGGATGTCGATTCTACCACAGAACTACGACTATGATATTTTCTTTCTTTGAAGAAATAATGTTAAGGGTACTAAGTGTGGTTTTCAGTTCAGGGAGTCCAGTGTTGGTGCGGGCAGCCAACATATCCATACACCAGGACCCTGACTTCTGATTTCTGACTCAGTACATGAAATCAATCATTGTATGTGCATTTTCAAAAGTTTTCATTAAGTCATCTCAAAACAAGGTCAGATCAACAGGTATAATCATTGACCGTGTCGCATCTTTTTCTTTCAGGATGCCTCCCCACAGACGACCAGCAAGGGCCCCGAGAGTTGTCCATACTGACAGGCTGCCGAGCCACAAGGCCTCAGTACAGGGCCCTCTTCTAGTTGAGTCACCAACAGAGGTACCAGCGGTACCACTTCCTGTTGGGCCACTGATTCCACCAGTCCCAACAGAAGGCGATGCACGCCGCTTTAGCGCGCTGTATGAGTTCCAGCGCTAGAGGCCACCCAGGTTCTGGGGAGAGACAGACCCATCGGCGGCTGAGGATTGGCTGGAGGCTATGGCGAGAGTCTTCAGACTGGTAGGGACACCAGCAGACTTTATGGTGATCTTTGCTGCCAGTCTCCTTCAGGAAGTAGTAGGTAGATATTGGAGCTTGATGCTCTAGATACATGATGAGACGACACTTCTATGGGCATAATTCGAGATCCTATTCCGGGCATAGTTTGAACCATCCACCCTTCGAGCGGTGCATATACAGGAGCTACTGCATCTGCAGTAGGGCAGCATGACAGTAGCACAGTACTCAGCGAGGTTCATAGATCTCTTGCACTACTCTACATATTTGGTACGAGACATGTTCTTCAGGGATCAGACCTTCGATCAGGGGCTCAGGCGAGAGATTAGAGCTTCAGTTGTTTCTCACAGCATCCCGACATAGACAGTGGTGTTGGAGCGAGCCCTCCAAGTAGAGATTTTCCTTGCTGAGCAATCTCTAGTAGTGGAACCCACCACTAGTCGACATAAAAATGAGTCTTCTACGGCTGGAATAAGGTAGATGATGCAGGGGTCCAAGAGGACCAGACCCATGGGTGGTCGACCGCATGACTCAGGATTGTGTGTGGGAGGAACTCGGGGCGGAAAATGACTTACCAAAAGCAGACACTGTTACTCCTACGGCGGGCTTGGTCATATGGCACGTGACTGTCTGACACACCATACCGACGATCAACAGATAGATGAAGGATCTCCCAGGTAGATTCATAGGTTCGATTGAGTCAGACCGCAAGGAGTAGGATATCGAGGCAGAGGAGCTAGTATTGCAGCTGGTGGTGGACGACGCTTCGAGGTGTTTCCACCAACACCACCAGGAGGTCCACCCTGACCGCAGGGAACAGGTGGACATGGGAGAGAACAGCTTCAAGAAGCTAAAGAATATGACTATGGAGCTCTAGAAGTATGTAGATAGGATCGGGACTTATTCTAGGCATGGAGGCCTTTGTTCTTGGTGCTTATAGATTTCTTGTTGTTGTTGTTTGTGGTTGTTATGTGTCTTTGTACTTTGAGTTACAGTAATAAAACACAGTTTACATTGTGAGATTTTCATTCCTAACATTTGTGTGGTTAGTACTAAGAGGTTCTAGTTAAAACTGTTGACTTGACCCTCACTTTCTATATTTCTACTAGAGGAGACCCAGTGACCACACACATATGCCGACAGTGTGACTCAACCCTTGGAGGTGAGAGTAACGGTTGGATTTCTTAGTAGTAGGGTCGAAGCCTTATGACGTCATCCATGGCATGAATTAGTACCGTTCATGTCATTATGGACTGTATTAGGCAAAGTCATCGTTCATCCAGGGGATGAGACTGGATTTCTCTTCTCGGTAGAGGAGAAATCATAGCAGTTCTTGTAAATCGTAGACAAATAAGGGTGTAGACGAGATCTTTTAAATTGGCTAGTCTCACCCATAGTTTGTTGATTGAACGGTTTACGGTTTACTCTAATCTCAATAGTCTTAGGTGTATCTTCTGTCAGAAAGACCTGAACCCGAGACAGTAGTGATGACTAGAGTTCCTCCAGGACTATGACTTCAAGATAGTCTATACTCATGGGAAGGGGAATGTAGTAGTGTATTCTATCAGTAGGAGTTCAGGCATTCACCTATTAAGAGAGCCGATGAAGCAGTTGGCCGCATGGATGATATTCTTTGTAGATAGGGATGGTGCAGCCTATCTGCAGTCACTCCTCCAATTCTTTAGCAGAGTAGGCAAGGTGGCTTACCAACTGGCTCTTCCACCTAAGTTGCACCGGGTGCACGATGTCTTCCACGTATCTCAGCTAAGGAGATATAGGCATGACCCGTCCCACACCATCTACCACGGGGAGCTGGAAATTGATGATGGGGATACATTCACGGAGGTCCCAGTAGAGATTGAGGATCGACATGAGCGGGTCCTACGTGGGCGGTTGATTCCTCGGGTTCTCATTCGCTGGCAGCATGAGAACCTCCAAGAGAGCACATGGGATCGGGAGGCTCAGATGCATGTTCAATACACCCTTTTGTTTCCCTAGTGTGTGTTGTAGCTTTTTGGGGATGTAAATCCATAAGGTTGTAGTAATGTAAAGACCTGGAAATTTCAAGGAAACTGTTTTCATAATTCTTTGGAATTTTACGAGTCTGCGGTATCTGACGGCACCTGATTCTGAGGCCCGGTGTGCCCGGAATAAATTTATGAATTTTTGTTCGGATACATTCAGTAAACGTACATGCGTGTTTTTCTATCATTTGAACCAGTGCTTGGAATTGAAAACTGAGGACACCGATGAACTCGCAGCGCCAGTATTCGCTTAACGGGACCTTTACCGTAGTTGCGTTTAATACGGGTTGAGAGTTAATTTTTCAGGTTTAGAATAAAATAAATAAAATTGTAGTATACAATTTTATTTAATGATATTGGTTAATTCCTACAATGGGGAGTTAGGAGTAGGGCCCACACCCACATAACCTCCCATGAGAGGAATTAGTGTTGTGGGGCCCACATGAGCCCTAATCCTTTCATCTTCATTTAACTCCCCATTAACACTCCCCTTCTTTTATTTCTTTGACAACTCCCCCTCATTTAATAAGAGGAACCTCTCCACCTTCCTCCCATTAAGATTGCCAACACATTTTAATTAATTAAATGGGATTCTCCAATTAATTAATTAGAGTGTTTGAATTTTTTAATTGGTGTTTGAATAAAATAATAGCATTATCTATTATTTTTGGGAGGCATTTGTTGTGTTGGGGAAAACCTGGGAACACTCTCGAGAATTAGAAAAGAAAAGTGTTCTTCTCCCGACGAAGAAACCCTCCATCGAAGAATGTCATACTCTCTCAGCAGAGAATGCGCCACAGATTCTTCTACCTCCTTTTTCCTCTACGTCAAGGGAGAACACACTGCTCATGAAAGGTGTCACCTAAGACAAAAACTACTCCTCCAACGTTGGTGGGACGACACCGTTCTTTCGCGACGCCCGACTACTGTGATGCTCATATTCCATGGCTCGATGACGTGTGACGTCAATTTCGAGGTACAGTGATTTTGTATAATTTTATTTATGTAATTTTTACCCACATACTTGAGCGATTATTTTCTGAATAATTGTTTGAGCCTCTAACGCAGTGGGTACGAGATAACGAACAGGTCCGGACCCATCTCCATATTGTTCTTGATGCGCGGAATGTTTGGAGACGGATGAATGAAAGGGAAATTTTGATTTGAGGCCTTCGTAGTGAATAGTGGGACCCGATGAGGCCCCATGCGCAAATGGGAGCTAAAACGGACCAACAGAATGACTCTGGTGGCCCGTGGAATATCCCAGCGGCGCCCTAGTGCGCCGCCGGTGGAAGACCGCCGCGCCACCAGCCGCGACGGTGGTGGAGTGGAACCCGCACTGTGCGGGCTCCGAGGAAGCCGGGCAGCACCATCTTGGCGCCACCATTACGTGGAACCGGGGGGCAGTGCCCCCCCCCCCCCCCCCGCTCGGCCAGCCGTGGGCTGGGCCGCCCCAGCTGGGCCATGTTGCGCCAGCCGCGCCGGGCCATGCCAGCCTCAGGCCAGCCTGCGCAAGCTGGGCCGCACCGCGCCCTACCGAGCCAGACCCGGATCTGGATCGGGTCGACCCAGTTCGGGCCGACCCAGGTCGGGTTGGGCTGGGTCGGACTGGGCCTAGACCCCCCTTTTCGGACCGTTATAGGTTATTTTCCCATAACTTAAGCTATGGAATTCCAATAGACACACCTTCAATTGAGTAGGAATCCTTGGATCGAGGCAGTTGTTTTGGTATATTACACTCAAGGTTTTGGTGAAGTTGGGGTACGTCCGGGTTGGTTCAAACCCGAAACCATCCGGGCCCTCGGAGCAGAAATGCTTATAACATAAGGACCAGACATCCGATTGACGTGAAATAAACTAAGTTAGTTTCCTTTTGTTATGAAGGTTCTTTTGGAATAATCCACGTGGGATTTGGATGAGATTTGAGTATGGCCAGGTTAGTTTTAACTTAAAATCCAACCGGGCCCTTGGAACGGAAAAACCAATAAATCAGAGACCGGGCGTCTGATTGACGCACCGTCTGTTGCGTTGAGACCCCTATGACGAGGAGGTATTTTGTGATACTTATATGTGAGACTTCTTGACACTTGGAGTATCGGCTTGAGGCTCGTGGAACGGACCCTCCCGGTTACGAGCGAGCAGATTGCAGAGACCTAGTAGCTGGATGAGACTTGATGACTGGTGATCGATCGACTCGGAGTGATTCGGATGACCCAGTGGGGAGCGCTTGGTTGTAGTAGCAGACCCACGGTGGAGGAGCGCTTTGTTATAGTGGAAGACCCGCGGTACTCGATAGAAGGAGTACCTCAGTAGGCTATGAGGGGGAGTGCTTGGTTGTAGTGGCAGACCCATGGTGGGAAGCACTTGGTTGTAGCACTAGGCCCATAGTACCTGATAGGTGGAGTACTTCAGCAGTCCAAGGTTAGTGGGAAGCGCTTGGTTGTAGTGGTAGGCCCACTGTACTCGATAGAAGAGGATTTCTCCAGTAGCCGTGGTTTCGACTTCGTGAATAAAAATCCTGGTTTTAGTTGAGTCAATGACCTTTGTGTTTTCCTCATGGTTGTGATGGGTTACTTGATAACTTAGGTATATGTATGGGAATATTCCTAAGTAATGGTTATCTATTGAAATCATACTTTTTGGTTCATCCTTGTTGGATTTTGTGAGAACTTGAGGGTCTTGGGGTCCCTACTGATACTCACCCCTGCACGGGCTGTGTCCGCACCTCGTTGTGTTGTTATAGATGACAGACATCACTGAAAAAGGCCGAGAGCGCCAGGACTGGACAATACCCAGAGGTGGACACTCGGTGTAACGGCACATAGAGCGGACCGATAGACATGGAGTGCTGAGGAGGACATATGTACCTACCCTTCAGGTAGGAACCTGAAGGACGATCCCAGAGGACGATCCAGGAGCTGCTTCACCATTCAGCTGTTTGTTTTTTTCAGTTTCACTTTCTTCAGTTGTAGTTGTACCTTTTTCTTTGGCTTGTATATCCGGCCCCTTTGTACTTTCAGCACACTTATTATACTCCATTACTTAGTGTTTTCTTCCACTTGTACTCTGTTAGTGTGTGATAAATTTTATAAAGGCAATGCCTTCCCAGTTTTTAGGGAATTATGCCTTTGGTGCTAGTCGCTAGCCCCTGGCCTATGGAAGGCAGGTTTGGGGTAGTCACGATACGGGCCCTAGGGGATGGGTCATGAAAATATGATATTCTTTTTATTAGGAATATTTTTTATTAAAAAACTAGAGAACATTTTGTTTCTAAATAAAAATTTTCAACCAAATTTATTTAATATATAATTTCAAAATTATTTTAATGGTTTAATTTTTTTTCAAGATATATAATTGTTCTATATTAAAGTAACTAAAAATCATGTCAATTTCTCTAGATATGTGTTTATAGTCATGAAATATCTTATCTTTATTAAATATTGACTAAATATTTTTACTTTGATAATAATTATGAATTTTTTTAAAGCAATGATGTATCATTAGTGGATAAATATTCCAAAATAACATAATGTGAAGATAACGTTTTTTGTTAGAGTACATTAAATGATGGTATATAAATGGAATGTAACTTTTAATAAGACTTTTATTTTTAATGATGAAAATGAAGGTAAAGGGGATAATGTTCCTACCAAATCAAATTAATTAAGTAAAAAATATAGATTGAGATACCTATTAAAAATATTTATGTAATTACCCAGGTCATTACATCTCACTATTTATAGGGAGAATTTATATTTTATCAATTATGGAGATGGTGCTTTGAATTTCATGTTTTAAATTCTATTCCAAAGAAATGAGTGTCCTAATGAGGCTAATTTGTAAAGTTTTCAATGGTTTTTAGTGTTTTTGGTTGATCATTGTAGTTTAGATGTGACCCTACTAGTGAAATTAATTTTAGGTAGTACCCAAATACTTTTTCCAAATCACTGAGAATATAGTAACACTTTTTGTAGTATAGGGACCACTAAAGCCCCAGTGAATAGTTAGTGGGATTATACTATGTGGCATATGAGTAATGGGTAGAATGTAGAAATATTGGTCATTTTGTAATAATGGGAATACTCATCTACTCAATGTTTTCTCCCTTTCCCTTTTTAAAAATTTCCCTATGGGGTAGTAGGCATGGCCTAGTTCATTATCATAGGGATATCCCTTTTGATCCCCTATCGCACTCTTAATATTTTTAATCAAATAATGTTTATTGTATATTTTTTTCTTATTTTGGTTGACCTATGATATCCTCACTATTTTACATATAACTACTTCTATTTCAACCAATGATTCAGGGAATTTCATATTAGGGTTATGTCAAACATTTATTGAAAAAATGAATTTTTTTAGTATTATTGGAATTATCTCTATATTGAAAAGAGAAAAACAAAATTGGATATTAACCCCCCATATACCATATTTTAGGTGATGATATATTTCTCGATGAACTTTTAATGGCATTTTTATCCTTTTAATTAAAAATTTGTGTTTTGTTTGGATTCTATTAATGGTTATTTTGTTCATAGTAATAATTGAGTCATTAGAAATGTTGTTGTAATTTGTTTTTTGATGTTTCTACCATGGTAGTTCATTCAATGATAGGAGTCCAAAAACATAATTATTCTCATTGCGGGATTGATGGGGGCTTTTCATGTTTGGTCAAAAGATAGTAAGGGTGTGTGGCTCCTTGAACAACATTTTTTTCTGATAAAAAAAGTGTATATTTTTTTATATTTCCATAAAAGTGAATAATACTTTTTATTATGTATTGATTATAGTATGATTAACATTGATTATAGTATAATATATCATTGCCTAAAATAAGTTTATATTTTACATTTTGGTTGGTTATAAAATGTTATACATGTTTTATAATGAGTTACTATGATAAATACATCATTTGGGAACTTAAAATATCATTTATAAATGTTTTTTTACTTTTCCATTGTTTTCGATTAATGTATCCAATTTTACCCCACATTCAATTCACATAGAAATTTATCTCATGTAGCCAATCAACATAGCCCAATTTCAAGATTTGATTATATAACGACCCATAATTTACATACATTTTTAATACATAAAAATTGAAGCATACTTATTACAACATATAACAAAACCACGAAAGAACCGTATAGGTATAGTGTCTTTAGAAACTGGGAAACATAAACAACTGGTTCATAAATCATCAACATTGCCTCCCACTTATTTCATCATATCTAGAGTCCCTTTTTGGAATATCCTACTTAATAACCTTGTTCCTGACCTGGGTAAAGAAAACATACAAAAGGGTGAGCTCAAATTCTCAGTAAGGGTAAACAAAAGAAATATCAATCACATCGTATACACAAGCACATAACTTTTGGAAATCTTAACCTGCAAAAGAGATCATAATTTTATAACATGGGATAAATCATGGCAGTGAAATGTAATCACAATAATCATAACTTAAAACATGAAACTTTGTGGCATACACACATAATCATAGAGAATCATTTCTTGTTAGTCAAGACTCATTTCCAAGACTATCTTAGTGGACAAAGTCCCTTTCTGAACCGAGTCTCCCTCGTTCCAGTCCTGTTTCACTAAACCGGTATAACCTACCATTCCAGCCATGTCTATCTCATGAGATATAAAATCTTTACCCAATGCATTGGAGGGAGATATAGGTCCCACCCATCTCATAATGATACCATTCTTATGTGTGCCACAAAATCATAAATCATACATCATTTCATAACCCATGTAATAAAAATGGGAATCTTAAACATCGTGACATCATAAAACAATTCATATAAGATAAAGGAATTTATAAAAATAATTCCATCACAACATTATCAAATCAATGTAATAATAGAGATAAAAATAGAACCCTTTATTATCTTAGATGGAAAATAATTTTGATAAAACACTTGAACTCCATTCTTAAGGAAAATATCCTTTCTTCTTCAAAAACAATTTTCCTTTCTTAGCATGTCATACAAAAAAAAGTTGATTAAAAATAAACATGAAAACTTTTAAAGGAAGCTTCTTGGAAATAATGTTTTAAAAATCCATTCATTCCATATAAGTTAAAAAAATATTCTTCGTACTTTTGTCGGAAAAGTCAAAAAGTACCTCGTACAAAAAACGACAAAAGATTCCTTTCATATTTTTTACTAAAAACTCACCGAAGGGTAAAATTGGATTTAAACTATTGAAAGTGGATGTAAACAATATTAAATATTGAGGGAACATGGATGTGGATGATAAAATACATCCCAGTAAATTCCAAAGTAAAAACAATCTCGAATAAAAATGAGATTGTGATATTTTCCCTTACCTTAGGTCCGATTTGCTTTGTAAGTGTCCGAACCTCCTGTATAATGATTTAAATAATGTCATTGACTTATTGAAGAATCATATTAATTGTTATGATATCATATATGGTTCACTTATGACTTTATATTACCCGTTCTTTTGTAAATTCCATGTTAAAGAGCGTTTTGGGTAAAATTGTTTCATTTATCGTCCGTGTTTTGACTTGTAATTATTCATATGATTACATAGATCATGATTACTTAATTCAATATTATGAAACATGATTTATATATATATATATATATTCAGAATATACATATATATAATAAATCAGTAAATGGAAAGAAATACACTGTTCATGGAGACGGTAGTCCGTACGTACGCATGAACGTTGTTTTCGTTTCCTTATTGAATTGAATGGAATTAAGTAGATGACATAAATATACATAAATACAGTATCATTATTATGTCATATATTTCATTAGTACTTATTATATATACTTTATAATCATTCATGAATGGTTAATCATTGAGAATGAATCTCATCGCGTCGTGGAGACGGTAGTCCGTACGTACGCACGAGCGATTAAATCGTTCCCATGGTCGTGGAATTGTGTTGAAGTGTATGTATACTATTTCAGTATCAATATCAATTTATAATAATAATATATAGTTACTAATTACACCATTATACCCATCCAATTAAGGTGGTGGCGGAAATTAGATTACACCACGGCGTGGAGACGGTATTCCGTACGTACGCACGCGCGGTGATTTCCTTTTTCCGTAGGATGGATAGAAGGTTAATTAGAGTTGTTTCATATTTATAATAACATATCAGTATATAAGAAATACTTATGTTATTACTTTATCATGAAACAACTAAAGAAGAAGAAGTTGAAGAAGAAAGAAATTGAAAAATATCGGTAATGGATATTACCTCTTTTTGACGCGCCTTCACTTAACCTCCACTTAAGGATGGTCTTTGAAGAAGACCAGGACCTCTAAGATGATACTAGGGAAGTGGAGAAGAGATTTTGTCAGGGTGTGGCCGAGCTTGAATGCTCAAATTGGTGTGAGGAGGAGAGGGAGGAGGTGCCCTTTTATAAGGGAGGAGAGGGGCATCTTAGGAAAATCTCAAAATATTATTTTATATTAAGGTCAAATTCGGTTTATAATGGTTCCAAATGGTCTTATTTAGAAGCTAAAGTGGGTATGGGTAGAAATAATCTCATCCAATAAAATTTATACAAGTTTAGGTTATTATTTTAACCTTATCAATTAGATTTAACTCTAAGTTAAATAATTTAACTTTTACCGTGTCTTTTTGTTTTCTTACACTATATGGTTAATAAACTTACTATATCAAGCCAAAAGAACCCGAAGTTGTTTATTATTAATATATATATCCTTATCTAAGTCATTTGGCCGAACCTTAGATTTTTTGGATTTAAATAACAATTAATAATATAATATTTGTTTTAAAAACTAATTTATGTCAATTTTGACACTATTTGGTACATGATTTTTATAAAATTTCTAACATAATGATAAGTTCAAAAAAAGTTACTTATATCAACAATAACATGTCATATTAACCTATAAAATTAGTTTAAGTCATAAAAAGTCTCAAATTACATTTATTTGGGCATTTATAACATCAATTATGTTAATATTTTCCTAAAAAGGTAATTACTGCATCATCGTTGTGTCATAAATAAATTAAATTATTTAAAGTATAAAAATTAGAAATAAAATATCATTATTTAGGAAATCTTTTTATCTTTCTAATGAATATTTATAGTTGAAATTATATTATGTATAACCCTATATTAAAAATGTTTTAGTAAATAAACTTTGATTTTAACTCTTTTAACTCTTCTTTGAATTAAATAATAATAAATGTTCTAATCTAATCCAAGTGGGCCTAAATGATAATATTTTACACTTAAGGTTGTTTTTGGTCGAGATAAACTTGTCCAATAGGATTAGGACATGTGTTAGGATAATATTAATATCATTTTTACCCTTAATTACCCTATTTACTTTTAACCGTGGTAAATAAAAGTAAAAAAGTTACGATTCACCAAAAATTATTTTCATCTCATTGAACCACATTTTACTTACTAACATCAACCGTGTCTCTAGGATTTTTGAAATTCCACTCACAGAAGCGGTAAAATTAAGTTTTATGAAAAATTCAGTTTTTTTAACTACCACTTAGTGGTTTCACTATTCATCAAAAATTGAAAGTTTTCAGAAAATTACCAAAATTTCACCCTAGGCTAATTTCGATAATTTGAATCCAAAAATGAAGTCCATTTTGAAAAATAAAATTTATAAAATTTCAAAAAGTGGTTATTAGTATTCATAACGGCTAGTTTTAATAATATTTTAATAGGATATCGTTGTTTAGTGAAACTCGGTATTGCGTACGACGCAAGCTATCGAGGAAGGTCGCAATTTCGTGTAAATCAAGCCAAGAAAGTGTTGTGTGTAGAAAAATATTCCTTTGATGATTTATATAACATAAAAGTCTCGGGTGTTACATTCTACCCCCCTTAAAATGAATTTCGCCCTCGAAATTCGTCACTTTGTAACAAACAGATGAGGATAACTCTCCCTCATCATATCCTCAAGCTCCCATGTTGCTTCTTCTAATTGGTGGTTCCTCCATAAAACTTTCACCAATCGAGTGGTCTTGTTTCGTAGGACTTTTTCACTACGATCTAGAATCTCTATCGGTTGCTCTTCATAAGAAATATCTTGCTCCAGTGGTACAACTTCTGAGCTAAGTACATGTGAAGGATCAGGTATGTACTTTCTCAGGAGAGATACATGGATCACATTGTGTACTTGAGAGAGATTCGGTGGAAGCACCAATCGGTAAGTTACCTTCCCGACACGATCCACTATTTCGAAAGGACCGATATATCTAGGGCTGAACTTCCCCTTCTTTCCAAATCTCATGACCCTCTTCTAGGGAGATATCCGTAAGAACACTTTATCACCCACTTCAAACTCTAGGTCTTTTCTTCGGTTGTCGGCATTGATTTTCTGTAGACTCTGAGCTGCTCTTATGTGTTGTTGAATAGATCTGACCTTTTCTGCCATTTCATCAACGAGATCAGGTCCTAATAGCTTTCTTTCCCCAACTTCATCCTAACAAGTTGGAGTCCTACATTTCTTTCCATAGAGAGCTTCATAAGGATCCATTTGAATACTAGAGTGAAAGCTATTATTATAAGAATATTCCACCAAAGGTAGGTGTTGATCCCAACCACCTTTGAAATCCATAGAGCAAGCTCTCAACATTTCTTCTAGGGTTTGAATTGTTCTCTTAGACTGACCGTCTGTCTGAGGATGATAAGCAGTGCTGAAACTCAACTCTGTATCCAGAGTATGCTGAAGACTTCGCCAGAACTTCGAGGTAAATCTTGGATCCTGATCAGATATAATAGAAAGTGGTACTCCATTCAATCTTACCACTTCCTTTACATATATCTTGGCAAGCTGATCCAGAGAGAAATCCTCTCTAATAGCAATGAAATGTGCAGACTTGGTAAGACAATCAACTATGACCCAGATAGCATTATTGCTTTTGGATGATTTAGGAAGTCCTGTGACAAATTCCATAGTGATGCTTTCCCATTTCCATTCGGGTATGGGTAATGGTTGTAACATCCCCTTAGACTTCTGTCTCTCAGCTTTAACTTGCTGACAAACCAAGCATCGAGAGACATATTCAGCAACATCTCTTTTCATGCCATCCCACCAGAAGTACTCTTTCAGGTCCCTATACATCTTCGTGCTTCCAGGATGAATAGAGAATTAAGAACTATGAGCCTCATCCAGCAGCTCCTTCTTTAATTCGGGGATGGGAGGAACCCAAACCCGATTCCTGAACTTTATTATCCCATCACAATCAAGGTTGAATTCAGGAACATTTCTCACCTTCTTTTGTAACTCAACATATTCTTTCTGTGCCTCTTTAATCTTCACATGTATAGATGGTTGAACATTCATTTGAGAAAGATAAGATTTTTCCCCTTCCATTATAATTCCAAGATCCATCCTTTGTAAATCCATAAATATTGTATCTTTTGTTATCCTCATCATGGATAAACTGGCATGGTCTTCACGACTTAATGCATCTGCCACCTTGTTTGCTTTCCCAGGGTGGTAATGGATTGAGCAGTCATAATCCTTAATCAGATCCAAGCATCTTCTTTGACGCATATTCAGCTCCTTTTGTGTGAAAATATACTTTAAACTTTTATGATCAGTATAAATATCACACCTTTCACCATAAAGGTAATTTCTCCAAATATTTAATTCAAAGATTACTACAGCTAACTCCAAATCATGTGTTGGTTAATTTTGCTCATGGATTTTCAACTGTCGTGAGGCATAAGCTATAACCATATCATTTTGCATAAGAACACACCCTAATCCCTTCTTGGATGCATCACTATAGATCACAAAACTTTCTCCACTACAAGGCAGTGTGAGCACAGGTGCACTGGATAACCTTCTTTTCAACTCCTTGAAATTCTCTTCACATTCTTCCGTCCAGACAAACTTAACTCCTTTTCGAGTCAACTTGGTGAGTGGATTAGATAATCATGAAAAATATTTCACAAAACATCAATAATATCCCACCAAACCAAGAAAACTTCGGATCTCAGTCACTGTTGTTGGTATTTACCATCTTTTGATAGCCTCTGTTTTTGCTGGATCCACAAATATCCCCTCTTTTGAGATTATGTGACCCAAAAATGCAACTTTTTGAAGCCAAAATTCACACTTGGTAAATTTGGAATAAAGCTTCTCCTTTATCAGGGTCTTCAATATAATTCTCAAGTGATCTTCATGTTCTTCCTTGCTCTTTGAATAGACAAGAATATCGTCTATAAAGACTACCACAAATTGATCAAGATAGTCTCTAAAGACTCTATTCATTAGATCCATGAAGATAGCAGGGGCATTAGTAAGACCAAATGGCATCACTATAAATTCAGTGGCCATACCTTGTACGGAAAGCCGTCTTTGGTATATCATCCCTTTTGACCCTTAATTGATGATACCCTGAACTAAGATCAATCTTGGGAAATTATTGAGCTCCTCGTAGTTGGTCAAATAAGTCATCAATGCGTGGGAGAGGATATTTGTTCTTGATAGTGATCTTGTTAAGTTCTCGATAATCAATGCAGAGTCTCATTGATCCATCTTTCTTATTAACAAATAGAACTGGTGCTCCGCAAGTTGATGCACTAGGGCGTATGAATCCCTTATCAATATTCTCTTGGAGTTGCTTCTTCAATTCTTGCAACTCAATTGGGTCCATTCTATAAGGTGTCTTTGATATAGGCAAAGCACCCGGTACGAGTTCTATTGAAAACTCAACTTCACGATTTGGTGGAAGACCCGGTAATTCCTCCGGAAAGACATCATCAAACTCCCGTACGATGGGAATATTCTTAATCGTGAGATTCTCACCAACCATTTGAGATAAATAGCCTTCATTTAGTGGAATCAATACCCATAAAATGGAAGAAATTTCCACTGGAAGGTTATGTTCATCCTTGCATTGATAGACGATCATAGATTGATCTAGAATATGAAATGTGACTTCCCTTATTTGGAAATTGATATAAGCTCCATATAAATAAATCCAATCCATGCCAAGAATCACATCAAATTTCACTATAGGAAGGATCACAAGATTTGCAGGAAGCACTTTCCCACAAACTTAAATCGGAGAAGAATTATAAACTTTTGATGCGACTATTGTGCCATTAGGTGTTGTCACAGCTAACTCAACATCTAATTGTTGAGGTAATATGGTGATACCATTAGGAAAGTCTTCAGAAATAAAAGAGTGGGTGGATCCCGAATCAAGTAAAACATTTTCTACTTTAGAGTGGATGGTAAGTGTACCTTTCACCACATCGTTATCGTACTCCACATCGCTGATAGAAATTGCATGTGACTTTCCTTTTTCTTTACCCTTAAGAGTTTGTTGACGTCGACCATCATCATCAACCCTTGGAATAGGGCATTTATTGGCATAATGCCCCATCTCCTTGCACTTGAAACATTGAAGTGTAGTAGGTTCATTCTGAGTATCCCTTCCTTTGTTTTCATCATTAGACATCTTCTTCCCATCATCGCGGCATTCAAATGCCCGATGAACTTCCTTTCCACATTTGAAACATTTACTTGTCCCTTTAAGACAACTCCCTCCATGTTTATTTCCACACTTTGAGCATAAGGGAAATCTCATCTTCTTTTCAGTGTGATCTTTAGATTTTCCTTTGAATTCCATTTTCCTCTTCTTATCAAACCCATATGACTGATGGGTTACTCCAATCTCCATCTCGACTTTGAGAGCACATCGAACGATTTCATCGTATCTATTGAAGTCCCTTATGGCTAACGCCCTTCAAAGACTTGGTTTTAAGCCAATAAAGAATCGATCGATCTTACTCTCAGGTTGGATAATAATACCAGAAGCGTACCTTGCAAGTTTTGTAAAATTTGCTTCATAGGTACCAACAGATTCATCATCCTTTTGATTCAGTTCAAGAAACTCTTTCTCCATCTTTTCTCGGAGAATACGAGGGAAGTACGTGTTGAAAAATAAGTTCTTGAACTCGTCCCATTCCATGGACTCAATTTCATCCCTTTTCCTCGTATTCATAATAAGATTCCACCATTGATCAGCATCTCCTTCCAAACGATACACTGCTAGGATGACTTTATCATGTTCAGAACATTGAAGAACTGAAAATATATCTTCAGTAGTACTAATCCATTGTTCAGCAACTAATGGATCAGTAGACCCGCTGAAAGAAGGTGGACGCTGCCTCATGAAGGATTCAACAGAATGTTGCTCCCTCCTTTTCTCGTTCGGAAGTCCTGCATGATTCATAGCTTGAGAAAGTTGTGTGAGCATGGCTACAGGATTTTGAATTCTAGATCCCATAACGTTTGGTTGCTCAGGGGGACAATCATTGCATTGCCCGTCGCATTCCACATTAACACGGTTCCATCGGGTTCCAGCCATTGACTAAAACCAAGAAGAATAGTGTGAGAAACACTAATTATAATAGGAAAACCACATAATCAAGAATAAAATTTCACACTTAAGGTCTTATCCTAGGTTATTCATGGCCATTTCTAAAACACTAAGATTGTGTTCTATGCATAGACTTATCCTTAGGTTTCTTACTAAGACTTTCATATCCTAGTTTCCAAAGGTTGGCTATACCTTTCCTCTGATACCAACTATAACGACCCATACTTTACATACATTGTTAATACTTCAAAATTTAAGCATACTTATTACAACATATAACAAAACCACGAAAGGACCGTATAGGTATAGTGTCTTTAGAAACTAGGAAACATAAACAACTGGTTCATAAAGCATCAACTTTGCCTCCCACTTATTTCATCATATCTAGAGTCCCTTTTTGGAATATCCTACTTAATAACCTTCTTCCTGACCTGGGGAAAGAAAACATACAAAAAGGGTGAGCTCAAATGCTCAGTAAGGGTAAACAAAAGAAATATCAATCACATCGTATACACAAGCACATAACTTTTGGAAATCTAAACCTGCAAAAGAGATCATAATTTCATAACATGGGATAAATCATGGCAGTGAAATGTAATAACAATAATCATAACTTAAAACATGAAACTTTGTGGCATACACACATAATAATAGAGAATCATTTCTTGTTAGTCAAGACTCATTTCCAAGACTATCTTAGTGGACAAAGTCCCTTTCTGAACCAAGTCACCCTCGTTCCAGTCCCGTTTCACTGAACCGGTATAACCTACCATTCCAGACATGTCTATCTCATGAGATATAAAATCTTTAACCAATGCATTGGAGGGAGATATAGGTCCCACCCATCTCATAATGATACCATTCTTATGTGTTCCACAAAATCATAAATCATACATCATTTCATAACCCATGTAATAAAAATGGGAATCTTAAACATCGTGACATCATAAAACAATTCATATAAGATAAATGAATTTATAAAAATAATTCCATCACAACATTATCAAATCAATGTAATAATAGAGATAAAAACAGAACCCTTTATTATCTTAGATGGAAAATAATTTTGATAAAACACTTGAACTCCATTCTTGAGGAAAATATCCTTTCTTCTTAAAAAACATTTTTCCTTTCTTAACATGTCATACAAAAAAAATTGATTAAAAATAAACATGAAAACTTGTAAAGTAAGCTTATTGGAAATAATGTTTTAAAAATCCATTCATGCCGTATAAGTTAAAAAAACATTCTTCGTACTTTTGTCGGAAAAGTCAAAAAGTACCTCGTATGAAAAACGACAAAAGATTCATTTCATATTTTTTACTAAAAACTCAATGAAGGGTAAAATTGGATTTAAACTATTGTAAGTGGATGGAAACAATATTACATATTGAGGGAATATGGATGTGGATGTTAAAATACATCCCAGTAAATGCCAAAGTAAAAACAATCTCGGATAAAAATGAGATTGTGATATTTTCCCTTACCTTAGGTCCGATTTGCTTTGTAAGTGTCTGAACCTCCTGTATAATGATTTAAATAATGTCATTGACTTATTAAAGAATCATATTCATTGTTATGATATCATATATGGTTCACTTATGACTTTATATTACCCGTTCTTTTGTAAATTCCATGTTAAAGAGCATTTTGGGTAAAATTGTTTCATTTGTCGTCCGTGTTTTAACTTGTAATTATTCATATGATTACTTACATCATGATTACTTAATTCCATAATATGAAACATGATATATATATATATATATATATATATATTCAGAATATACATATATATAATAAATCAGTAAACGGAAAGAAATACACCGTTCATGGAGACGGTAGTCCGTACGTACGCATGAACGCTGTTTTCGTTTCCTTATTGAATTGAATGGAATTAAGTAGATGAAATAAATATACATAAATCCAGTATCATTATTATTTAATATATTTTATTAGTACTTATTATGTATACTTTATAATCATTCATGAATGGTTAATCATTGAGAATGAATCTCATCGCGTCGTGGAGACGGTAGTCCGTACGTACGCACGAGCGATGATATCGTTCCCATGGTGGTGGAATTGTGTTGAAGTGTATGTATACTATTTAAGTATCAATATCACTTTATAATAATCATATATAGTTACTCATTACACGATTATACCCATCCAATTAAGGTGGTGGCGGAAATTATATTACACCACGGCGTGGAGACAGTATTCCGTACGTACGCACGCGCTGTGATTTCCTTTTTCCGTAGGATGGATAGAAGGTTAATTAGAGTTGTTTCATATTTATAATACCATATTATTATATAAGAAATAATTATGTTATTACTTTATCATGAAACAACTAAAGAAGAAGAAGTTGAAGAAGAAAGAAATTGAAAAAGATCGGTAATGGATATTACCTCTTTTTGACGCGCCTTCACTTAACCTCCACTTAAAGAACTAAGGATGGTCTTTGAAGAATACCAGTACCTCTAGGATGATACTAGGTAAGTGGAGAAGATATTTTGGAAGGGTTTGGCCGAGCTTGAATGCTCAAATTGGTGTGAGGAGGAGAGGGAGGAGGTGCCCTTTTATAAGGGAGGAGAGGGGCATCTTAGGAAAATCTCAAAATATTATTTTATATTAAGGTCAAATTCGGTTTATAATGGTTCCAAATGGTCTTATTTCGAAGGTAAAGTGGGGATGGGTCAAAATCCTATCATCCAATAGGATTTAGACAATTTTAGGTTATTATTTTAACCTTATCAATTAGATTTAACTCTAAGTTAAATAATTTAACTTTTACCGTGTCTTTTTGTTTTCTTACACTATATGGTTAATAAACTTACTATATCAAGCCAAAAGAACCCCTAGTTGTTTATTATTAATATATATATCCTTATCTAAGTCATTTGGCCGAACCTTAGATTTTTAGGATTTAAATAACAATTAATAATATAATATTTGTTTTAAAAACTAATTTATGTCAATTTTGACACTATTTGGTACATGATTTTTATGAAATTTATAACAGAATGATAAGTTCTACCCAAGTTACTTAAATAAACAATAAAATGTCATATTAACCTATAAAATTAGTTTAAGTCATAAAAAGTCTCAAATTACATTTATTTGGGCATTTATAACATCAATTATGTTAATATTTTCTTAAAAAGGTAATTACTGCATCATCGTTGTGTCATTAATAAATTAAATTACTTAAAGTATAAAAATTACAAATAAAATACCATTATGTAGGAAATCTTTTTAACTTTATAATGAATATTTATAGTCGAAATTATATTATGTATAACCTTATATTAAAAATGTTTTAGTAAATAAACTTTGATTTTAACTCTTTTAACTCTTCTTTGAATTAAATAATAATAAATGTCCTAATCTAATCCAAGTGGGCCTAAATGATAATATTTTACACTTAAGGTTGTTTTTGGTCGAGATACACTTGTCCAATAGGATTAGGACATGTGTGAGGGTAATATTAATATCATTTTTACCCTTAATTACCCTATTTACTTTTAACCGTGGTAAATAAAAGTAAAAAGTTACTATTTACCAAAAATTATTTTCATCTCATTGAACCACATTTTACTTACTGACATCAACCGTGTCTCTCGGATTTTTGAAATTCCACTCACAGAAGCGGTAAAATTAAGTTTTATGAAAAATTCAGTTTTTTTAACTACCACTTAGTGGTTTCACTATTCATCAAAAATTGAAAGTTTTCAGAAAATTACCAAAATTTCACCCTAGGCTAATTTCGATATTTTGAATCCAAAAATGAAGTCCATTTTGAAAAATAAAATTTATAAAATTTCAAAAAGTGGTTATTACTATTCATAACGGCTAGTTTTAATAATATTTTAATAGGATATCATTTTTTAGTGAAACTCGGTATTGCGTACGACGCAAGCTATCGAGGAAGGTCGTGATTTCGTGTAAAGCAAGCCAAGCAAGTGATGTGTGTAGAAAAATATTCCTTTGATGATTTATATAACATAAAAGTCTCGGGAGTTACAGATTACCTTCGTTATGTAGACCACATCATAAGCTACATAACTTCAAATTGAGTGATACATGTAGAGATAGAATTATATGAAAATTATCTACTTTTAATTGAAAAAATATAATTATAAATTAATTTATAAAATTTCTTAAAAATTTAATATGTCATATCATGTTTTTTAGTTTTAATTATTCTGTTTATTAAAAAAACATTTCTATATTATTTTTATGACTAAATGATTTAAAGAAGTCTCATTTAGGAGATCTTCGATTATTTATAAATCAAATAAATTTTCTAAAATTTAATTAAAATAGAACAAATGATGATTCATTCATTTAGAAGGCCTTATTTTGGTATGAAAGTTGATAAGTCAATATATTTACATATATCTAAAATCACCTAAGTTGAATCACCTTCATGAATTATTTTACTTGAATTCAGCTATTTGAATCATCTATATGGTTCATGTACATAATTCACCTTTTTTAATTTTTGTACATAGAGAAAAATGATAATATGGAAATCGAATATGTTAATTTTTCTATGTTTTTATGCATGTTTCTATAGTTTTTTCTAAGAACTAGTAATATGATCTTATTTTCATAATATTTCTTATTTATATTTTTTTGTATATGTTTTATGAATATAATTAATGTTTATTTGTGCTAAAATAACATATTTATTATATATAATCCATGTGAAGATGTTTTTAATTATATAATGGAGAATTTAATGAGATCCATGTGGGATTAAGCTATATAGATATTAAAAAAGATTTTTTTAAAAAAAAACTTAAATACAAACTGAATAAAAAATTACCGGTTAGTCTAGAATTCTATTAGGGAGTTTTTCTATAATTTTAAAGCATATTATATATTGATATATTAATTTATCTAATGAATTCCACTATATTTTTTATTTTTTTAGAATAATGAGAAATACTCACATTATTATTATCTGTTTATTTACATCTTGAGTATTGTATGGATATAAAGTACAAAAAACTATAATGTAGTTTGGTGGTTTCACATGTGAAACTTTTTATTATAGATAAATATAGATGTAATGGTATTAAAATTTTATAGATTATCTGAATAAATAAACTCTATATATATAGTTGAAAAAACCATCTCAAGAGAGACAAAAATATTAAGAATTTTATTATGTTATACAAGTGGTTTATTCTTTGGTTATCAAGTACATCTCATAGCCAAGATGAAATCATTTGATCTCTTGGTATTAGAGAGTTTCTTTCTACCTAATGGCTCAGATTGTGAAGCATTCATCATGTTATATGACTTTAATTATTCCTATATTTATTCTATTTATGAAATTGTAAAGGTTTCTACTACACATAAAAGGTAGGATTGTGTGTTGTTAAACCCAAATAAAATTTATGCATTAAGTTAGGCCACTAGGTGGGAAAAAGGAAGAATGTAATGGTTGTGGATTGAGGTAAAAGGTAGGTATATTTTGTGTTTAATAACCCAAAGGTAAAAAGGATTTTTAAATGTTTTATGATTCATGGTGTGAAAAATTCATTATAATACTCTATTTTAGTGGTTATAGTGTGTTCCATATCACATATTTTATGAGAGGGGTTAAGAGTGGACTAGGATCATTTATATTCAGAAAAATATAAAAATATATTGTATTCATTTACTATTTTTTACTAAATTTACATTACAAATCTGACAAAATTCTATAATTCATTTTATAAGTTTAACTCAATACCTACCTTTTGGCTATATTTCCATTATAACTCCAGAAAAAAAAATTGTATCAATGGTGGACCCCTAGATTTATTTTCCATTTTTTTCAACCATTTCATTCAATTATCATCAAAGAGAAAAGATTTTATTTAATATTTAAGGAACAAGTTCAAATGATGGATGGATACATCAATGAGCAGCCCTTTTTATTGTGCTAATTATGTCTAATAGATAACATGAATGGATGAACTCTAAAATAAACATAGCATTGATCATTGTATACTCATTATAAAACCACATAAGCTACTCGAATGTGAACTTGAATCATTAGTTTGAAATGATTTGGTAAAGTATGTATTTAATAACAATGTGATTAATATTTTATATCTTTTAATAAATATAAATTTATACATAAATTTTTTTAATACCCTGAGAATTTATGATATATTTCATTTTATATAAATTTAACCTCATCGATAGCTTGTGATGCATGCAACTCCATGTATAAATGAACTGTAATATGGTATACCGTAATAAAAAATTAGTTAAATTGGTAGTTATGAATAATAATAACTAAATTATAAAAAGGATATGTTTACACATCTATATAATAAAAATATTGTTAATATTCATCTATGATAGTTTAGTGTAATATTTACCCATGATATAATTTTTAAATAATTTTTTAGAGGTAATCTTCCTATCATTTTTCGAATGAGGTACTTTTTGATTTTTAAAAAAATATCTCAAAGGAATATCTTCTTTTAACTGATTCCGCATGAATGGTATTTATAATCATCATAACAACTCAATTATTTGATGTTTCCATTATAAGTTTATTTTATATTTTTCAATGAAAATTATTTTCCATATATTTTTTAATTTTATTAATTTTTGAATGTGAATTTCAAAGTGAAAAGGGTATTTTCCTTAAGAATGTTTTAATGATGCATTATTTTAATTATATTCACTAAAAAAACCTTATATGACATATGATTCATTGGGAATATGATGTAGTGATCACATATTTTTTATTGTTGATGGTTTATGATCAGTTTGATTGGGGATATACTATTCTAATACCATTCTCTATAATACTATCAATGGTTTATGATTATGTTTATTGGATGGGGAAGGTATTTAAATTTCATATGATAGTTTCCAATATGAATTTTTATATTTATTATGACTCAACCAATTCACAAAATTAATTCATTTTACTTAGTAAGTGTGGGTGGTGCCCACTATACCCCTCGATGTAATAATAGTATTCATGAGACCAACTACCTTGGTTATTTTGATGTGGACTTACCTATTTATCTAAGAAGTCTTATAAAAATTCCACACTTGTATGTATATGATATATGAAATTATGAATTCCAACATTAGAAGATTAATTGTTGATTTATATGTGATTAATTGTTTTATAATATCCTTTGAAAAGATTCTTGTTGATGTGATTATTTATATAGGATCATTTGATCATCATTTATTCTATACATATAATTATTCATTATCAAGATATTTATTTAATGTATTTTTTCAATTATTTAAATTTCTATATTTATTATTACTTATTTATTCGTGATAGTCTTTTTTGAGTACATACCCTTTACGAGAATATGAGTTCACCCCTTTCATACGTTTCCTTTACCAAAGATTCCAATAAGAGTATTGTGATAGATATATAAGGATATTCCAAAAGTAATATTGGTGTTCTTTAAGAAAATACTATATTTTATTTAATGTTTTCAATTGTAATGTGATATTCAAGTATGTTTTTAATTTCCTTAGTCTACTAAACTATTCAATCCATTAGACTTTGATCACTTGTATCCCATTCCAATTCAATATAGTAACCACCAGTTCTGGGATAATGGAGATGGAGAATGTTTAGTAGAATAATTGAGAACTATATTTAATAAAACATATATTACAGAACAAAACCCATTGAATGAATTATAGGATACTTCTAAGCATAAGATAACTTTCTAAATGTTTACTAAGCTGAGATTATGTCCATGTCCTAGAAATATATCCATGTTTGGATACTACTATAGGATGTGGCTTTGGAACAATAGTAACAAGGGGTAATAACTCTAAATATGTATTATAAGGCTCTGATGCAGTCTTCACATGGTGCATGATAAAGTTCTTTATTTTAAACCTAGTTTGACATTCCCAGGGGATATAATAGAGTGAATTCATATTTTTTTAACCATTATAAAGGATGTGAATGATGAAAATGAATAACTTATGTAAAACCTAATGTTTCGTATATTGAAAATATGAAAACATTATTTAGACATCATATAAATGATTATGTGGATTCCCACTATGATTATTGTTTCTCATACTATGTTTTTTCATTTTAGTCAATGCTTGGAACCAAAAGGAATCACGTTAACACTAAATGTGAAGGAAAATGTGATGATTATTTGAATAAAATGGGATGATAACTAGAGTTAAAGAGATCATGATTATTCATAATGAATTATAAAGATATTTTATTTTCACCCTACACTATAACCATCTTTAAGACTCACCAAAGAAGAGAAGAATAATTTTCACTAAGATCTTGGGTGGTGGAGACCATGGAAGAAATAAGACTAAATTTTATTTTTTTTGGAAATGTTGTAAGAGGAATTGAGGAGAATGTATCAAAAGAACATGAAATTTTTTTATGTTTATAAAATAAGGGCATAAAGAAATAAATTTATTATGTTAAATTAAGAGTTTTAGGAAAAAAAATATATTTAATATCAGGGTTTCATTTATAGTTTTTTATTAAATTTTGAGAACCTCGGTTGTATCCATGTCAATTAAGTCTTCTAAAAGAATAAATCCTAGACCATTAAACGTTTTTTATTATGAAAATCATTGATGTTAAATGATTGAACTATTTATGTGTTGTTATTAAAGTATTATGTCTTAAAAGAGTAATTCCAATGATATTCTTTTTATAAGAATAATGATTCAAATAAGGATTATTCTAAAAAAGTTTTTCATTAAGTGTTATCAAGAATATGTTAAATAGAATATATAAACAAGAAAAGTGATTTAGTTATAAGTTGATATTTTTTGAGAACACATGATTAAGGGAAAGGTAACCCTTAATATTTGATTATTGTTGAGTTAAGGTAACCCTTAATATTAAGGTAACCCTTAATATTTGATGATTGATATTGATAAAGTAAATGGAATATTTTTGACCTTGAAACTAGTTAGTAATTTTATGAAAAATTGGTTCATGTTATATTTTATGTAGTTTTAAAAAATTCAGATTAATGAAATATATTTAATAATTTTTTATTTTATTTATGGAATGAAGAGAGGGGTGATTTTTGGAAGGATTCTTGTATTATTTAATATTTTATGTTAATTAATGTTTTAACATGTTTTAGTAGAATATTCATTCAATTTATTCACATATTAGGTATGTGAAATTATAAGCTACATTATGTTATCTATCAATTAATGTATGATCAAATCATTCAGATATTTTTTTTGAATTTGGTTAGAAATATATTTGGAAGAGTATTATGTATTTTGATGGTTCTGTATGAAGCATTATAGGGAAATATATTGTATACTACAATATCTTATGATGATGTTAGTGAAAGGAGTCTTGTAGTCCCATAACATAAAGAGGAGACAATAAAACAGGTAAAGATAATTCAAACCAATATCATACTAGTTCAATGATTGAAAACATTCTATTCCTACAAAAAGAGAGATTATTTGGAACTTCAAGTGGGAGAATAAATTTACTAAAATTTATTTGGTGTAATGGTTTTATAAGGTTAGGTAAGAAAGGGAAATTGAGTCCTAGGTACATCATAATTTTTAAAAACCGTGATAAAATTGGAGTTGTTGGATACTTTTTGAAAATGAAACTTAGTCTCTCTAATGTAAATGATGTGTTCCATATATAATTTTTAAATAAGTACATGATATCCCCCACATATATGATCAAATCTAAATAAATAATATGAAAACATGATCTATCTGAATTTTAAGTGCCTATCCATATTCTGGAAACTAGAGAATAGCTATTGAGGAATCTGATGATTTAGTTGTTGAAGGTATTTTAGAGAAATTATAAGACAGTTGAGGTGGTCTGGGAACCTGAAGAAATTATGATGATGAAAAACCGAAATCTATTTGTGATATTACATTTTAGATATTTCATGGATTTTTTTTCTAGGATAGAATTATGTAATATTCTGATAATTTATGATATATTTTTTAAGTGAAATTTACCTCTTAAATAACTTGTTCTATATATAGCCCTAAGTATAAATGAATTTTAATATGGTATATCATTATAAATAAGATGTTAAATTATAGGGTATGAATATGACTGACTAAATTATAGAAATAATATGTTTACAAATTTTTTTAAAAAATATTAGTTATCACGTGATTAAAAATAAAAATAAAAATAATTCCAATGTAAATGAAATATTTTTCTAAAAAACATTATTATGCACACAATGTGTTTTTATATTATTAAATTAAATTCATCACTATTTTTTAATTATTTTAATGAAATTTATAAATATTATATATATAATTAAATTTTTTTAGTTCATCAAATATTTTTTATATAAACTAAAAGGGCAACCATACCGGAATATTTCTAGACCCAAACACGTTAATGTTTAATGGGGAAATATGGAACAAGGTATTAACTGATTTTACAAAAAATTATCAAGGACAATGATGTATTTTTACTTAAAAATTTTGTATATCTTATCCAATGGAAGTTTTTGTAGACCATATCACTATAAAACTAACTAAGTAGGGTTTTCATAGATTTTATATGGATTGATTTTCCCCGATGTTTGATGAGCCATCCAAGGTGTGGTTTGATTCATAGTATAGTTAAATTTTCTATGATGTTGATAACAACTAGTTCTATATGGATGATTACTTGGTGGTTTTGAATATTATCACCTCTGAAATTGATGATATTATTTGGATTAATCTTGGGAAGGATATTAGGTACCAATTATGTAAATTTAGGAGGAACCAATCTAGCCTGAAGAATAATTAAGGACATAGATTTCCTTCATCTTTAAATGAATCATAAGATTCATGACCATTCCTATATGTATCATCCCAAATATTGGTATTATTTTTTTCTCTTTTTCCCTTTAAATTTTGGTCTTGGAATGGGAAATAATATTCTATTTCTCATGCATGATTCTTAATTATGTTAGTGTTTATTCTTTTTATCATGTTTTTTTGATAGCTATAGTTTTCTCCAAAATTTTGAAATTTCCATTTTTTGTATGTTATTTTGTGTTTCATTTTTTTATGATGGTTACTAGTAAACCCCAAAAATGTGATATTTATAAAATATAAAAATTAATGATTTTGAGTTATTTGAAAAGTTGAAATTAATTTTTAAAATATTAATGTAAATATTATCTTAGAGTAATTTTTTTAAAATATTCTGAAAGGATAATATTTTCAATGAATATTAAAAATATTTATTTTCTTTTATTAAAAACAACCTTATCATTTAAATGATTTTAGAATTTATTTTATGTTTTAATTTTTTTTTGAAGTAATTTTTTTTTAGATATACTATAATTAATATAATTTATGGAATTGGGATCAAATTTATCTTCTTATTTGACATAAATAATTTTTAAACTTAAGATAAACTTTCCTTGAGAAAAAAAATTTTTCAACATATTTAGAGGATTAATTAGTATGATTAAAAATATAGAATCCATTTTATTTAACAAATTTTTTTACATAATTAACAATAAAAATTATGAAAAATAATTACCATGGTTAAGGTTAAGACATGTTTACTTAGGAGATAAACAAAAAATATAAGTGTATATTTTTCAATTGTACTTGTGAAAATCCTGTTGGATGACAATATTTCTACTTTATATTATAAATCCTTTGAATGTAAGGTCATTTTGTAAAAATTTTATTAGAAATTACTTTATTAACTAATATACTTTTGGGAAGTTTCCAAGTTGTTTCCAAGAAGGTCTCCTCCCCAAATCGTAAAATATCACCACCTCCCTTCACTTCCTCAAAAATATTAAGCCATTGTTTCATGGAAACCCCTAAAAGATATCCCCAATATAATTATCCACGTTATATATCCTAAATTAATCCCAAAAGGATAACCCTAGGGACCTTAATAAGAGATCTAAAAGAGTATTTTCTAGGTGAAGGTAATTGTCTTCCCTAAGATCAATCTTTTGCATATCATATCTAAACAAATTCATTCTTGTATTAATAATTAAAATAAAAGAAATATAGTATGTAACATTTACTGAAATTATATTATGTGTATTGAATATCCTATATCCATTTCCTATTTCATCAAATGGGGAATGAAACCGTCGATTATATGTATGGGAGTGTAACATCCCAAGTAAATAAAGAATAATAAATTTTTATATTTATTAATATTTGTGAATTAAATATTAATTTTTCATTAAAGGAGATTCTATGTTCAGTGTATTACCTGATATGCAACAACATGTTTTTTTTAAATCATTAGTACACACTATAATATAATATTATTATTTTAAATGGTAGTTAATGCCTAGATGTTTTATTGGCGGGAATGAACTAAACTAACTACAAAATTATTATACACATGTTATAAATGTTTTTACATTTATCCAATAAAATTTAGAGGCTTAAAATGTTAATGAATCTAATTTTAAGCATAATTTACTTTAAAAGGATGATTTACTACGATTTAATGGAGAAACCTATTTAATTATAGTTTTGTTCACTTTTATATGTTCAATCTGACAAAATAAAATTCTTCTTTAGAATCAGGACATCAAATTTACTTTAGGTAAAGTTTTGGTATTTTTCAGGTAAATTTAATTTTCTAATGAATAATGAAATATACTATATTTTTATTTAAAAGTGCCTTTTAATCTAATTTATTTATATGGTTATATGATCTTTTTAATTGTTTTTAAAGTGTAATTATATTATATTTTTAATAATTAATCCAATGCCAGTCATTGGAATTAATTTCACTTTGAAATTGGACATAAACAAGTGTCAATATTTTGATACTTATTGTTTCTTAAAAACACGCTAATTGTTTTGAAAACGGAAATTAATTTTAATTTAATTAATGCATCTTCTATGTTTTGAATCTGGTAAAATATACAACATTTTTGAATTCAGAATTTCTAATATATCTTAGGCTGAAATTTTGGTAGTTTTCTGAAAAACTTCTATTTTTGTTGAATAGTGAAACCACTAAGTAGTTGTTAAAAACATACATTTTCATTAAAATGAAATTTTACCATTTCTGTGGATTAAATTTTAAAAATACAACATACATGGTTGTTATTAGTAAGTAAAATTTGGTTCAATAAGATGAAAATATTTTTTGGTGAATAGTTACTTTTGACATTTATTTATCGCAGTTAAAGGTAAATAAGGACATTCGTGGTAAAAAGAATATTATAATAATAGAAAAATTACCTTAACACTTGTAATAACCTTATTGGTTGTGTCATTTATGACCATGGACAGATTTGGGTCGCTTTTGGGACCCCATTGAGCCACATGAGAGTGATAATGACACTTTAGATTAATTAACTTAAAGTAATAAAAAAATAACACAAACAAATATCTTTTAGTAAATAAATTTATACACCGGGTTATATAAGTTATCTTTTTAACTATAAATAATATTTAGAAATCTAAAAATATTTCCTACATTATGTAATTTTTTATAATTTTTGACATTAAATAAATTAAATTATTTACGATATAATAATGATTCAGTATTTACCTTATTAATAAATGATTTAAAGAAATAAGATTATAAATATTAAAACAATATCCAAAAAATTTCCAATTCTTATTAGATGATTTTATTTCAACCACTAGTCATCTTATCTTTATCTTTAATGAGTTTTGGATCTGTATAAACTGAAGATAGGTTTATGATAAAATAATATTTGCAAACATTCCTTAAGAGCCCCTCCTCCCCCTTATAAAAAGACCTCACTTCTTACTCCTTCATCACACCTCTCAATCCATTTTTCTCATCCACAACCTAACCAACTAAGATCTCAAGATCCCTTCCCTCCTCCTAGATGCCTTACCTTAGGTAGAAGGCACTTCAAGAAGTTATTTTGGTTCAAACCAAAGAGAGTTACCCAAATTAAAGGTAACGATTTATCTTAACTTCTTTTCTTTTATTTTACTTATAAAACCCCTGAAATCTTTTTATTTAAATATTTTAAAACAAAACCAGTATCCTAAATATAGTAGTATGTTGTTATGAAAAGTATTTTAACTTCACTTACACACACCTCCATCTAATGGGTGAAAAACATACTGTTTTTGTGGAGGGAAAACTAACGCCTTACAGAACGATGATTGTTCGATTATCTCCTACCACCTCTCATGGTGAAACTTAATATGGAAAGATATTTATATAAGATATATATTATGTTTATGTTTTCTTTAGGCTTAAATATTTTACATTTATATCCTACCATTATGACTCAACATGATAATTTCATTTGAGAAAGTGCAGACTACCGTCCCCTCAATGTGATATGACTCGTTAATGCCATATGTGGGGCATATAAAGGATAGTGTCAATGATATTAAATATGAAATAACATTGGAATTATAATATACCAATGTATCATTATGTTTTAATTCTATTAAAGTATGAAATAGAAATTAAAGTAGCGTTCCTGCTTACGTATGGCCTACCGTCTCTATGAACAGTGAATTTCATTTCATATCTCCAAAATTTTATGTACTATTATAAAAACATATATATACTAGATATTTTTTATGATATCTAAATCATGAATATCATTTTAGAGATAATGGACTATTGACCACATGGACAACTTGTAATTATATGGAGTTTATTTGTGGCTCATGTACCAAATATCGAAATAACAACCATTATTAACATAAATGATTACATACTGTTTATAACATGGTAATAAGTTATATAAAAGGAATAATAAACTTTAAAAAGGTTCCTATGCAAGTAGAAATTAACTTTAGTTTATTATTCATAAGATTAAAGAATGAACGGGTGAAGTCGCACATGAGGTAAGAGACTTTGTCTCAATCTCCTTTCATTGATGCATATTTCGATAATATATACCCTCTTATTTTACATGGTGTATAATAAAACACTTTGACTTTTACTTTCATTCAAAGGGAATATTTTTTCTATGAATCATTTTACTAAACGACAAACAGAATGTTTTTAACATTTCCGACGACAATGACTTCTCGGCTGCCGTAATCATTATTTGGCTTCCTCTATAAGCCTTAATGTTTTTTAGAATGGAAAGGCAACCCCTTATTCAGTTTTTGGGTGTTTTGGTATTGAAAATGGTTTTTAAAATGGATTTATTATTTCAATATCTTGAAATTATTTCTTGTGATTTCAAATTAAATGTTAATAGTGAAATTTATATATTTTCAATATTTTATGTGTTGTGATTTTATAATGGTACATGGACATTTTACAGGTGTTTACGTGATAAACTAAATGACGGGTGGTGACATGATAAACCAGGATGGGTGGTTACATTATAACCTCTAATTCATTGGGTATAGAAGTCGTTCATATGGATATTCCATTTAGTGATATGTGTGAAATTCGACTGTATGGTTATTCCACTTAAGAATGGCTATGTCCCAAGTGACCTTTATATGTTATGTGTTCATTATATGGGTTTTATGGTAATCCTTTTGTTACAAATGGGCAAGAAATTATCTTTTATTTAGTGGAGAGTATTTACTACATCATAAAGGTTAAAAGTATTACTTATGATAATGTATTCATGGTTTACTTGTTGTTTTGAAAAAATAATAGTTTTCCTTATGTGTGTATCCCTTTCTGAGTATTTTATGATCATCCCTTGTTTTTGAAATGTTTTCAGATGACATAAAGTGGAATAGGGTATAGGATTAGATCAAAGAAATGTCATGCTATCAAAAACATGGAACTAGACATGACTCTTTTTTCAATAAATTTTATTTTGGTAAAAAATGGGAACTATGTTGATGTGTCTACATGTACTATTAAAGTCATCATGTATATGTTATAGAATGATTCTCTTAAACTCTAAACCTCAAAAAATCATCAATTTAATTATTCGTGTAATTCAAGATTATGTAATGTTTTAAGGACGTGTCTTTATAGTTGGTATCATAGGGAGGTTTAGACAACTTTAGGAGTTAGAATATAGTTAAATTAATATACATAAATTATTTAAGTTTAAGTTATGATTGAAATGATATAGAATTTATAGATTACCATGTTTCTTCGCCTAATCTATTTTTGTGTTCATAATGGTTTTCCGTAGAAGAAATAGGGAAGCTATGTTGGGATGACACCAGGAGGAAGAAAACCTTCGAAATTAGCAACCTGAGATGGTCAGAATCAGAACTGAATAGTTTGTTGTAGTGATAACACATTTGACTCAGGCTATAAATGGGGGTGGTATCCATGCACGTGATCTGCCAGATCAACCTTAGAGGAACTTTTCAGTAGTAGGGAATTTCATGAGGCAACATCCCCCATCATTCAGAGGATCATCTGACCCTGTGAAAGAAAAAGTTTGGATTAAAGCACTGGAGAAAATTTTCGATGTCATGGGTTGTTTAGAACATCAAAAGGTTAGTCTTGTTGTTTACCGTTTTGAAGGTGAATCTGATCAGTAATGGTCGATGGTGAAAAATATTAGGGATAGTGAAGAGATTGATTCTCTTGTTTGGGATGAATTCAAAGGTTTGTTCTTTAAGAAATATTTTCCTACAGTTGTTCGACGTAGGATGGAAAAACAATTCTTGGAACTGAGGAAGTAGGATGAATCAGTGGCTGCGTATGAAGAAAAATTCACTTGATTGAAAGGTATGCTTGAAATTTCATCTGAGCTATTTATTGTAAGATAAATCGATTTTACTTAGTACTGAAGCCATGATATCGAAGAGAATTAGCCTCTCGTGAGTTCAACAGTTATGAAAAACATGTTCGATGTGCATAGAAGGTTAAAATAGAGTTTGTCGATGATCAGGTGTTCTTTGAAAAACAACAGAATAAGAGGTTCAGTTGGTAGGAAAAGGGAAATAATTCATCAAAGAAGCCTGGAGGTAAGAAAACTAAATATCCATCTATTGAGAAGTGTGGTAAAAAGCATCCAAGAGAATCCTTATCAATGTCCGAGAAGTGCTTCTGGTGTGGTAAGTATAGTCATATTCCTCGTAACTGTAAAGAAAATGATCAAGAAGGCAATGAAATGCCAGCAATAATATGTTTTAAGTGCAATGAAATGGGTCATTATGAAAATGTTTGTCTAGAAAAGAACTCAACTGAGGGAAATCAACCAGACTATAAGAAGAAAGGGGTGGTGAAATCCATTGCAACTACTTCAACAGATGTTGGGCCATCAAATGAAGTAGTATCAAGTATACTGTATGTTTGTTCAGATTATGCCAATGTGTTGTTTGATTCAGGGTCTAGACATTCAATCATTTCTGAGAAGTTATCTAGTAAATTGGGAATTCCATATCAAGATATGAATCCTGAACATAGGGTAAAATTACCTGAAGAAAACATTGAAACTAAAAGAAATTAAAAGAACTTTCTTGTCCTTGTGTGCGGAATGAATCTACCTGCAAGCCTTATTGTTTTTCCTCTAGTAGATTTTGATGTTATTTTGGGCATGGATTGGCTTTCTATTTATCATTCTAAGATTGACTATAGAGATAAAAAGGTTTCTTTTAAGAAATATTTTCAGTTTGTGTACAATAATGAACCCTGGATTTTGATAACATATCAAGAAGATGATAATCTAGTAAAATAAGGTTATGAATGTTACCTTGCATGTATTATTGAAAATAAATGAACTATTGATATTAATGATGTGCCAGTGGTAAATGATTACCTTGATGTTTTTTCTGATGATTTTCCTAGTATTATACCTGATCAGGATGTTGAATTTACTGTTGACTTAGTTTCTGATGCTATGATAATTTCAAAACCTCCTTATCGAAAGACACAAATTTAACATTTAGAGTTAAAGAAGCAATTGTATGAGTTATTAGATAAAGGTTTCATTTGACCTAGCACATCACCATGGGGTTCTCCTATCTTATTTGTTAAAAAGAAGTATGTTTCAATGAGACATTGTATTTATTATAGAGCATTGAATAACATCACTGTTAAGAACAAGTATCTTTTTCCTCATATTGATGATTTGTTTGATCAGCTACAGGGAGATCAGTATTTTTTGAAGATTGATTTGAGTTCAGGGCACCATCAGTTGAAAGTAAAGGATGAAGACAATCCAGACCACATTTCATACTAGATATGTACATTATGAGTTTGTAGTTATGCCTTTTGGTTTAAACAATTCACATGCTGTATTCATGGATCTTATGAATAAATTGTTTCGTGAGTTCATGGATATGTTTGTGGTTTTGTTCATTGAAAATATTTTGGTTTATTCCAAAATTCAAGAGGAACATGAAATTCATTTAAGGTTTGTATTTCAAACCTTAATTGAAAAGTCACTGTTTGGGAAATTTAGAAAGTGTGAGTTTTGGTCAAAGAAAATATCTTTCATTGGTTACATTATTTCAAAAAATAAAATAACTATTGATCCTGCTAAAAAAGGTTGTTGAAGAATGGACAAGACCCACAAATATAATCAAGATCTGTAGTTTTCTTGGTTTAGCAGGTTATTACTAGAGGGTTGTTGAGAATTTTGGATGGTTATATAGTCCAATGACTAAGTTAACTCAAAAAGGTGTTAAGTTCCTTTGGAAAAAAATGTGATCATTGTTTTTAGGAATTTAAAAGAAGATTTTTGAATGCTCCAGTTTGGAACTGCCTTCACAAAATGGTGAGTTGGTTATTTACAGTGATGCTTCATTGGAAGGACATGGTTGTGTCCTTATACAGAATGATCAGGTAATTGTATAAGCTTCACGTCAGTTGAAATCTCATGAGTTAAATTACCCTACAGATGATTTGGAATTAGCATCTATTATTTTTTTCTTTAAAAATTTGGAGGCATCATTTGTATGGAGTAAAATGTGAAATATATACTAACCAAAGTTTGAAGTATATATTCACCCAAAAATAATTGAACATGGGACAGAGGAGATGGTTGGAATTAATCAAGGATTATGATTTCACGGTTCATTACCATATAATAAAGTCAAATAAAATGGCTAATTGTTTGAGTCGAAAAATTAATGCTTCATTAACCATGATACGTTTGGAATGAGATCCTTTAGTTTTTGATTTGATAAAAATTGGCATAGAATTTGTTGGTGTAGGAAATTCTTCTGTTTTGTTTCAGCTGTCAATGAAATCATCTCTATCAGACAGAATTAACATAGTGCAAGAGAAAGATAGTGAGTTACACAAAGATGTATAGTTGGTTCAAAATGATAATTTTCATGAATTTAACATTGTTAATGATTGTGTTTTGAGGTTTGGAAAAAGATTTTGCATGCCTTGTGATTCACTATTGAAGAATGAGTTGTTATGTGAAGCTTATAGTTCTCAGTTTGCAGTTTATCTTGACAGTACTAATATGTATAGAGATCTTCGTGAGTATTACTGGTGGGATGGAATGAAATGATATAATGATGATTTTATTGTGAAGTGTTTGACATGTCAGTAGGTTAATGCAGAGTGGCAGTTACAGAAAGGGATGCTTCTGTATTTACTTGCGCCAGAGTGGAAATGGGAAAATATATCCATGGACGTCATTGTTATATTACCAAAGACAAATTAAGGTAGTAATAAAATTTGGGTTATTGTTGATCGGTTGACTAAATCTGCTCATTTCCTTCCTATTCAAGATAATTTGTTTCTAGATCAACTTTCTTAGTTTTATGTTAATGAGATAGTCAGGTTTCATGGATTTCACCTCTCCATTGTATCTGATTGTGATCCCAGGTTTACTTTTAACTTTTTTAAAGGCCTTCAGATATCGTTGGGAACTGAATTATATTTTAGTACAACTTTTAATCCTCAATCAGATGGGCAATCATAATGAACAATTTAGACATTGGAGGATATGATACGTGATTTCCCAATGAATTAGTAGGGAAGTTGGGACCAACATCTTTCTTTGGTTGGATTTTCTTATAATAATAGTTTTCATTCCAGTATACAGATGGCTCTATTTGAGGTATTATATGGAAAGCATTGTCGAACTCCAGAATTTTGGGATGATTTAGGTGAAAGGAAGCCGCTGGGACCAGAATTGGTAGAAGAGATGGAAGAAAAGGTTCAATTGATTCAGAAGAACATGATAATAACTTAGAGAAGATAGAAAAATTATACAGATATCCAGAGGAAGGATATCTCTTTTGAGGTATGTGATCTTGTCTTTCTCAAAGTTTCTCTATGGAAAAGTTTTTTGTGTTTTGGTAAGAAGGGAATGTTGAGTCCAAGATTCACTGGACCTTATGAAATCCCGGAGTAAATTGTATCAGTTACGTATAGAGTGTCTTTGCCTCCACTTTTATCCCAGATTCAAAATGTTTTCCATCTTTCAATGTTGATAAAATATATTCCAGATCCATCTCATGTTTTGAGTCCTGAGGGAGTTCAGTTGAAAGAGAATCTCTCTTATGAGGAACAACCAGTCCAGATTATTGACTGTAGAGAGCATGTGTTGTGTAATAATGTAATTCACCTGGGAAAACATTTGTTGAAAAACCATATGGCTAAAGAGGCAATGTGGGAATCTGAAAATTCTTTTAGGGATAAGTTCTCCCATTTATTTGATAAGTGAAAAAAAATTATGAAGATGCAATTCCCAAAAGGGGGGAAGGATATAACATCCCATATAAATAATGAATAATACATTTTCATATTTATTATTATTAATAAATTAAATATTAATTTTACTTTAAAAGGAATTCGATGTTCGATGGCTTACCTGATACGCAACAACAGGTTTCTATGAAATAATACGTTGCGCACTAATAATATAATATTATTATTTTAAATAGTAGTTAATGCCTAGCTGTTGTATTGGAAGGAATGAGCTAAACTAACTACAATATTATTATACAAGTTTGTTAAATGTTTTTACATTTATCCAATAAAATTTGGATGCATAAAATGTTAATGAAAATAATTTTAAGCACAATTTACTTTAAAAGGTTGATTTACCGCGATTTAATGGATAACCCTCTTTAAATCTAGTTTTAGTCACTTTTATATGTTCTATTTTACAAAATAAAATCCATATTTATAATTGGTACATCAAAATTAACTTTGGGTAATTTTTTGGTATTTTTCTGGTAAACTTCATTTTTTAACAAATAGTGAAACATATTGAATTTTTTTTCAAAAGTGCCTTTTAAACTAATTTATTTATATTGTTATATTATCTTTTTTATTGGTTTTAAAGTGTAATTATATTATATGTTTACCTATTAATCAAATTTTGGTCATTGCAATTGAATTCACTTTGAAATTGGATACAAGCAAGTGTCGATCTTTTGATAGTTATTGTTTCTTAAAAAATGCTAATTGTTTTGACAATGGGAATTAATTTTAAATTAATTAATGAAAATTCTATGTATTCAATTTAGTAAAATAGAAATAATTATTTAGTTCAGAATATCAAATATAGCTTAGGCTGAGGTTTTGGTAGTTTTTTTTAAAACATCAATTTTTGATGAATTGTGAAACCACTAAGAAGTAGTTAAAAACTGACATTTTCATTTAAATGAAATTTTACCACTTCAATGGATTAAATTTTGAAAACATGACATATATGGTTGTTATTAGTCAGTAAAATTTGGTTCAATAAGATGAAAATAATTTATGGTGAATAGTAACTTTTGATTTTTATTTTCCACGGTTATAGGTAAATATGTTAATTCCAGATAAAAAGAATATTATAATAATACAAAATTACCTTAATAATTGTATTAACTTTATTGGTTGAGTCATTTACGACCATGGTCATATTTGGCTGGATTTTGGGACCCCATGGAGCCACGTGGGAGTGATATTGACACTATAGATTAATTAACTTAAAGTAATAATAAAATCGACACAAACAAATATCATTTAGTAAATAAATTTTTACATTAGGTTATATAAGTTATCTTTTCAACTATAAATTTTCTATGGAAATATAGAATGATTTCCTACATTATATTATTTTTTTATAATATTTAGACATCATATAAATTAAATTATTTATGACACAATAATGATGCAGTATTTACCTCATTAATAAATGATTTAAATAAAAAAGATTATATATATTAAAAAAATATCCAAAACTTGTCCAATTATTATTTGATGATTTTATTTTGACTATTAGTCATCTTATATTCATCTTTAATGATTTATGGATCTTTAGAAACCTAATATATTTTTATAATAAAAACATATTTTCAAACTTTCCTTAAGAGCCCATCCTTCCCCTTACAAAAAGTTGTCACTTATTACTCATTCCTCACACCTCTCAAGCTAATTGGATCGTCCAAAACCTAAACAAATAATCTATCAAGATCCCTATACTCCTCCTAGAATCCTTAACTTAGGATTAAGACACTTCAATAAGTCATTTTGGTTCAAACCAAAGGGAGTTACCCAAATTAAAGGTAATGGTTTCTCTTAAATTATTTTCTTTTATTTTAATTATAAAAACCCTAAACTCATTTTAATACTTTATTTTATAAAAGAACCTGTATCCTAAATATACTAGGATGTTTTTATGAGAAATATTTTAACTAAAATAACACATGCCTCCATCTAATTGGTGAATAACATACTATTTTTGTGGACGGCAAACTAACGCCTCACAAAATGATGATTGTTTGATTATCTCCTACCGTCTCTCTTGGTGGCCATTAAGATGAAACTATATTTATATATGATATATATTACTTTGATTTTTTCATTATGATTATTTATTTTACATTTATATCCTACCTTTATGGTTTCCATTATGAGTAAACGCGATAATTTCATTTGAGGAAATGCGGACTACCACCCCCTCAAAGTGATATGACTCGTTATCGCAATATGTGGGATGTATAAAGGATAATGTTAATGATATTATATATGATATTATACTGGATTTATAATATACCTATGTATCAATATGTTTTAATTCTATTGATGTACGAAATGGATTTAAAGTAATGTTCATGCGTACATATGACTTACCATCTCCATGAACGGTGCATTTCATTTCATATCTCCAAAATGTTATGTACTGTTATAAATACATATATATACTGGATATATATGGTGTATATGATATCTAAATCATGAATAACATTCGGGATATAACAAACTATTCACCACATGGAAAACATGCAATTATATGGTGTTCATTTGTGACTCATTTTCCAAATATTGAAAAAACAACCACTCTTAACATAAATGATTACATAATGTTTATAACATGGTAATAAGTGATATAAAAGGAATAATAAAATTAAAAAAGGTTCTTAATCAAGTATAAATTAACTTTAGTTTATTATTCATGATATTTAAGAATGAACGGGTCAAGTCGGACCCAAGGTAAGGGACTTCGTCTCAACATCCTTTCATTGAGGCATATTTCAATAATATATACCTTCTTCTTTTACATGGTGGATAATAAAACCCTTTGAATTTTACTTTAATTCAAAGGAAATATTTTTTTCTATGAAGCGTTTTTCTAGAAAACAAACAGAATCTTTTTATCTTTTGTGGAGACAATGCCCTCTCCGTTTTCGTAATCCTTATTTGGCATCCTCTATAAGCCTTAATGTTTTCTAAAATAAAAAGGAAATCCATTATTATTATTTGTGGGTGTTATGGTATTGATAATGGTTTTTGAAATTGATTGATTATTTCAATATCTTGAAATTATTTCTTGTGATTGAAAATTAAATGTTATTAGTGAAATGTTTATATTTTCAATATTTTATGTGTTATGATTTTATAATGGTACATGGACATTAGATGGGTGGCTACGTGATAAACCAAATGATGGGTGGTTACATTATAACCTTCAATGCATTGGTTATGGAAGTCAGCGGTATAGCTTTTCCATTTAGTGATATGTGTGAAAGTCGACCGTATGGTTATTCCAATTAAGAATGTTTATGCCCCAAGTTACCTTTATATGTTTTGTGTTCTTTATATGGATTTTAAGGTAATAATTTGGTTATAAAAGGGTAGGAAATGATCTTTTATTAAGTGAAGAGTATTTACTACTTCATAAAGGTGAAAGGTATTCCTTATGATAAAGTATTCATGGTTTACATGTTGTTTTGAAAAACTACCAGTTTTTCTTCTTTGTGTATCCCTTACTGAGATTTTTATACTCATCCCAAGTTTTTGAAATGTTTTTTCACAGGACAGAAAGTGGAATAGGGTCCAATATGGGATCAAGGAAAGGTCATGTTGTCTAAAACATGGAACTATACATGACTCTTTTTTCAAGAATTTTTATTTTGTGAAAAAAATGGGAACTAATTAGATGTGTCTACATGTATTATTCATGTCTTCATGTATATGTTACGGCCTAGATCTCTATAACTTGAAACCTAAAAATATCTTCAATGTAAATTATTCATTTAATTCAAGATTAGGTAACGTTTTCAGGTCGATTCCTTATAGGGAGACGACCACCTCGCGAACTATTGTAATTAATTTTCCATAACCACTTACCATAGGTAGATATAATGATGGATTTAATGTATATATATATATTATTTATGAAATAATTATAATTATTTAATTATAATTTCACATCATCCTTCCCACCTTCCAATCCATTGGAAAAATACAACGTCCCTTGTGCGTATGTGAAGACTACCACCTCCATGAAGAAATATGATTCATTTTTTCTTCCCACGTTACATGGATGGTAATAATGGTGGATTTCATAATTAAAATATGAATTATATTTTATTATAATGTTTCTATAATGGTGAATTATAATTTACATTTCATTCTTTCCATCCTTTAAAATATTAAATCAATGTTCATGCGTACTTATGTCTTACAATCTCGAGGGGTGTTGTAACTAATTTTTTAGTATATGAACATAATAGAATGTATAATATTATTAGAAGTAAAATGGAGATGTTAATAAATAAATATCATAAATTTAAATTGGGTAAAAATGAAACAACTAATGAAATGTTCCATATATTTAATAGTATTGTAAATTGTTTGTGTTCTTTATGAGAGACTATTGAGAATCCTATTCTTGTTGTAAGAGTATGTTGAGTACATATTAATAAGTTGCATACTGAAAATATTTTTATTGATAAAACTGTGATCATAGATAAATATACACTTGTTGAGCTTATTGAATCATTATTATAGTATGAGATATAATATAAAAGTCTCGAAAAAGAAGAAAATTCAATGAAAAGGGGAATTAATTTTCAGTCAAATGTATATATATACTCTTAAGATTATGAATTATAGATTTTTTTAGTAATTGAATTTTTTTTACAAAATAGGATATATATATATATATATATGAAAGAAATTGTATTAATGGAGATCTTGGAAAATCTATCTTAAAGATGAGAAGAATAATAGTAATTTGGCTTCTATTGATTCCAATGATATAATTTTTTATAAGTGTAGAAAAAGGAGGCACATCAATCCAAATTTACCAATAATAAAATAGAAAAGATAAAATTGTTTTAATTAAAGAATAATATGAAATAAATGAAAGTATAATGGTGTTTCAGTGAGTGTTCAAGTATAGATTAAGAATTGGGTTTTGAAAGGGATGTTGCAAACTTGTGATTAATGGATTTATAAAATCACGAAGTACGTCTTAGGAACATTAAAATGTATTTTTGGTACATGGATTTTAGATTATCAAGAAACATGACTAGTAATATAGAATTATTTATATCATTAATTAAATTTGATAGTGGTAATAGTATTTTTGGATATAATGATAAAGTAAAGGTAAAATATTTCAGTGAGATTTTAATTTCATGTTTCGTTATTTTATCTAAAATATTACATTTTTAGGGATTGAAAAATAATTTAACGAAAATTTCCAAAATATTTTATGATGGAATGTTTTTAAATTTAAAAATGATAAATGAATTTTATTTAAGGATAAATCTATTTTCTTTTATGAAAATATAAAATTAAAATATTGATTCAATTATTTTGCATAATTAAGTGATCAAAAATTGAAATGATTGAATACTATAGAATATTATAATATATTGTGGCATAAGAGGTTGTGAAATTATAATTTTAGGTTGATACACAATATATACACAATCCAAACAGCTCTGTAGATACCTAAACTTAATGTGGATAACACCTTTGTTTGTGACTCATATTTGAATGATAAACAAAACCGAAGCAGTTTCATGCCAACTATTGAAGTAAAAATTGAATAATATATTGATCATATTAATTTGGATTTATTTTTTCCTATAAAACCCACTAATTTGTTTGGTTATATATATATATTGTTTTTATTTATGTTTTTACCGGATAAACAAGGATTTATTTTCTTACACATTCATTTTAAATATTATATAAGTTTATTAATTTTCATAAATTTGTTTAAAATGAGAATGGAAGCTTAAATTAAATCAATTTTAAGTGATATGGTTGGAAGACTCCAAAAATATATAATTTATCTAGTTTTTTCATGAAAATGTGTATCTTCATTATTGTTTATCCCCTAGGACGCCACAATAATATAATCTAGAAGAATAGAAAAAATAAAACTCTTCATGAAATATCTAGTACAATGTTAAATGAGAATAATCATAAAATATATGTATTGGTACAATCAATGAATAATTATTTTTATGTTACCAATAGATTTATTTTATGTACGTATTTAAAAAAATAAACTTTATGATTTTTGGAAGTGAAGAAAACCACAAATTGGCTATTTTAGATACTTCATATGTAATGTTTTTTTCTCTAAATACTATTGATGATTTAGATAATTTATTTACGAATATGATGAATGAATATTCCTAAGATATTAAAACAATAGTAATAAGTATAGATTATATAATACAATAACCATGGTGCAAAAGAGTCAATTCGTGTTATTTTTGATGAAAAATATCTAAATAAAATAGATATTGATATTGAATAATTGGAAGACGAATTAAGATATTTTAATATTAAAGGGGAATAAAATCAAGATAAGGATTCACATATTTATGGGTTGAAAATTTTCCATAGTCTTAAAATATTCATGGAAGATTTTGGAAGACTCATATATAATAACCTATAGATAATTTTATTGGTAATATTGAAAAAAATGTTCAAAATAGAATTTTTTTGATTATCTGTTATTATAACATTTTTTTTTAAATTTTCATAATAATATTTATTATTATTTATGTTATTATAACTATTTATTAGTTGTGAAAGATGAATTAAATAAGTTTACTAGAAAAAATGGGTTTAATTTGGTTATTCAACTAAATTATTCTGAAGTTATTAGAAAAAATGTGTCTTTAGAAACAAGCTTGATGAATATAAAAAATTAGTTAAAAATAAAACTAAATTAATTACTCAAGAATATTATCAAGAAGAAGGAATTGATTTCATAAAATATTTCACTTGTTGCTATAATATATGAAATTATTATTTTATCAACCTATGTTACTTTTTATTGATTTAAATTATATCAAATAGATGTTAACATTGTTATTCTAAATGGTTAAATTTCTTAAGAAGTATATGTTATGAAACCATTGGTTTTAAAATAAAAATGATACTCATGGAGTTTTTAAAAAATCTATTTCTTTATATGTTCTAAAATAAGCTTCTTGAGATTGGTATGCTTGTTTAACAGGTGTTTTGAGAAAACAAATTTACAATTGAAAGGTTGATCCTACAAAATTTATTTAGAAATTTTTTAATGATATCAAGATTATCCAAATTTATGATGATGATATAATTATTTGATATTCTTGTGAAAATATATGAAATTTATGTCTATATTTAATGGATTATGATTTTTTATATGAATTATGGTGGAATTTATATTATTCATTAGTTCACAAATATTTCAAAGATATATTGATATTTTTTAAATCATTGTAAGAATGCGAAATAAGAATTTATGAGATTATGTTTTGATTGTTCAAAAATTGATAATACCACTTTTATTACTATATGGAAAATAGTTTTAGATGAATCTAGAAAATCTATTGATTATAATATTTACAGGGGCATGATTGTTTTTTTTATTCCTAAATTATTCTAGGATTATAGTAACGTTTTTGGTTTAAATGTGTGTTATATTTCTATATATTCATAAGGAAAGACATATAAATGTGTCAAGTGAGTTATTAGATATGTTATGGATATTTTAATCATGGATTGTTTTAACATAATATTACTAATTTTAATTTGAAAATCAATTCTAATTTTTTATTTAGAGGATGAAATATATTTAAAAAAATAACACTAGGTTTGCATCATTTACTTCCTAAATCATATGTTCTTTTAGGATTTCAAGAAAAAAAAATTTGATTCTCTTCAAACTATATAGACCCATACATTTAATAAGTATATTTTAAATTTACAATGGATTGATATTCGCAACATAACATAAACTTCCATTCTCTAATCGTATTGGCAATGTATATTTTAAAACATGGAAACATAAAAAATATGTTCATATTATTTATATATCATATCCACCTTGGATATTCATAACTATCACCATTATTATACATAGAATAAAAAAACCCCGTTTCCTAACATGGGATAGGAAACTTAAAAAATGGTGAGCTCGGATTCTCAGTAAGGATAACTAAGGGAGATATCAGTTATCATATAAGCATAACAAGAGAAAAATGGTATGCGAACATGGGATTAAAATTTGAAATACATACCCCGTATATCTTAATCTTGATTAAAAACATAAATCCTAGTGGTTTATAAGACATTGAAAATAAAAGAATCAAATATCATTATCCTTGTGATTGTAATATTGGGAAAAGATATGGAATTGTGTCATACACATAATCATAGAAAACTAGTTCCTTAACATTAAAGGAACTTTTCCCATAATATATTATTGGAATGGTTTTACTCAAAAAACCATCATAGAAGTCATAATTCAATCCGAATACTATCATAGTGTACACTGACCCTTGGATAACTAGGTTCACTCCCCATTCCATCCCTATTTATCTCATGAGATATTAATATATTAGAAATGCATTGGTGGGAGATATAGGTCCCACCCATCACACAGGGAAGATAATAAATATTTTTTCCACATGATCATAAAAAAATTACCATATAAGAACCCATTCAAAGAAATTAGCTCCCTAACCATTCCTTCATAGAATAAGCTATTGAAAACTAATGGGTTCCATAAAATTTTTATCATTTCATCATAGCATAACCAATCAAAAGGGAATAAGTTTCATAATAATAATGTCAACATAATCATAAAACATCCATATAAATAATATGTATGGTATCCATGGATAATATCCCTATAAACCAGAATTTAAATAATCTTTTGTTGTCTATGATGAATATAAATACCCTTAAAATATAATTAAGACATTCATGAGGAAAATAAACATTCCATTAAAAATAACTTATTAAAAAATTGACTAAATAAAAAGGGAAAGATTTTATTTTAATATAACCATTTATACCTGTAATATAACATTTAAACAAATAATTAGTTATGATGGAGGAATAAACTATTCATATTATATAAGTAAAAAACATTCCATAAATATTTTTTTCAAAAATATACCAAAGAACCTCCTTTAGAAAATGAAAAAAATATTCCTTTTCAACCATTTTGTATAAAGATAAAAATGGGTAAAAATGAATTAAAAACCCATAGTAAAATAGAAAAAACATTCTTTTAAAATTTTTTGGAAAACATGAATATGATCGAAAAAGTATTTTTTTGTCAAAAGAGATAAATGGTGTTGATTTACCTAAAAAACATATCTTCATTATATTTAGTAAAAAAGAAGTTAAAAATGAAAGGAAAACATGAAATTTGAATAAATTACCATAGTATAAGAAATTTTATTATTTAATTTACAATTATATGTTAATATTTCATTATCATAAACATAATCATAAATAATCTTGATAAATAATGAGATCATAACATAGAATCATTACCTTGGGTTTTTATTTTATTGAAATCACTATATCGTCATGTCTAATAAATTAAAATTTATAATACATAGATTCCATAGTCATATTCCTACATGTAATATCATATATGGTCTCCTTATAATATTTTAACAACCCATTTTATCAGTAATTCCTTATCAAAATCATCATTTCCAAGTGTTCACTATTTCATTTATCATTTGTATTTCGGTTGGATAGTTTAAGTATTTGAACATTTTTTAGTTCCATATTCACCATAATGATAATAATGTTATTAATATAATATATATTTATTATATACATATTTACAATCATCCATAAAAGTTATAGATATAAAATTAATAACACCCTTCATAGAGATAGAAATCCAAGCATACACATGAATAATTTGTTCATTTTTCAATGGTTGTAATGAAAGATACGGAAATTTTAACTCAAATTTATATGATCATTATTATATCATATATATCATATATATTTATTAAATTCCTGCTAATTTCTATCAATGTAAATAATATTGAAAAACAAATTACATCGCTTGGTTGAGGTGGTAGTCCACATGTATGCATGAATGAAATTATTGTTTCATAATGGTTTTGATGGTAATAGGTTAAAACATATATTATAATTATATAAGAATAATTATCTCATAAATATCAGACATAAAAAACCCACAATAATACCAGTTAATAAAATATGGTGATTAAAAATGAATTGAATCACTACATGGATACAGAATATTGTGCATATACATGAGTGATAATTTCTCTTATAATTTGATGGTAATAATTTTTTATAAAATATTTTTATAATAATAATAACATTTAAGAATATTTAAAAAACTGAAATTATTATTTTTTAATAAATACCTTTGATTTAGATGAGGTATAGAATAATAGAAATGAAAGTGATCACTTAAGTCGATTATCCTTTTTCTGAAACAAATCATTTATATCTTCTCTAATGGGATCTATTGTTGGTCTTTTGGGGAGACTAGATCATTTATAATGTGTTTAGGGAATCTTATTATATATGTTTTAAGAGTCTTTTTGTAATACCTAGTGATTTGGAGAAATATATTTTTCAAATTAAATTATTATTTTTGATATTTTGCACTTCCCGTAACACTAAATACAGATTTTTATTATTATATAAAAGAACTATGTTTGGATTAAATTATACACAACACAATGTTAATGTTGGGCTACATACAACACTAACTTGGATTGCATTACACACAACACTGAGTCTATGGTAAACAATAATTTTTTATTATAATTATTTAAAAAGATAGTTATAAAATATAAATTAAGCATAGTAATAAGAATAGTAAAAAATAATTTTTTCATTTTTTTATAATGTTTCCCTAAAATAAAACATACTTATAATGAAATGTACAGTCTTAGGTAAAGTATTTATCTATTTAGAAATAAAACTTTTTTAAAGGAACTACATATTATGTCCCTTTGTTAATAATAATAAAATTAAATTTAGACACACCTAAATTTTATTTGATAAAAAACATCTTTTTTGAATTTGTTATTTCAAAATTAACTATAGGTTAATTTTCAGTTCTTCTCAGAGAAGATTCATTTTTTGATGAGTAGTGAAAAATACTACATTGTAGTTAAAACCGCCTTTTCATTTAATGATTTATTATACTTTAATTTTTTTTTTAATTCAAAATAGATCTATTATTCATATATTAATACAGTTTAGGTCATTAGAATAATTTTTATATTGAAATTATATATATATAAACTTATTGAAATTTTGAACATTCTTTTGACCTGCCTTTTCACCATGTCTGCGAGATTAGAATTAAACTTAATTTTTCCCCTTTTGTGAATTTAATTTAGATAAAAGATCATTCATGGTGGTAATTATTATGATATTTAGATTATAATAGAATAAACCTAATATTGTTGATATTACGAATAGTAAATTTAGTAAATTTTTATTTACCATGGTTAAGGGTAAATTGGTTAATTAAAGGTAAAAAAATATTATAATATTATAAAATTACCCTAAAACTTGTCCAAATATAATTGGATAATTAGGAATCAAATAAAAGTAACCTTAGTGTAAAATTATATCATTTTAAATACATTTAGTCAAGAATATGAAATTTATTATATTTTATTTAAAAATAAGTTAAAAATATCATATTTATATTTTTAATAAATATATCAATTTTAATATAGAGTTACAAAAAAGATAAATTAGACTATAAATATAAATTTTAAAAATAAAACATTTGTCTACATCGTTATAATTTTTTCATAATTTTTAGTTATAAAATAATTAACTAAAATGGTGATATAATGACGATGCAGTAATTGTTTAATTATTAAAAGGATAGAATAAATGATGTTAAAAATATTTAAATAAATATAATATGAATTAATTAAGGTGATATTAAAATTTATAGGAGACTATGACTAGTTAGAAGCATCTTAAATGGTTTTCTCGAAATTATATTACTATTAGGATTTTATTTAATGACTATGTTTTGAATAGTGTCAAAATTAACACTAATGGTATTTTAGTAAAATAAAATTTTATTAAATTAACTAAAAATATAAAAATATTTAAAAAATAGAAAGATATTATGCTAAGGTAAAAAATCTCATAAATTGTACATTTATAGATAATTTACTTGATATAAGTAATAATTTGTAACCGCTGAATATTTAATTTTTTTCCACAATTAAAATTACTAAATATTAATTAAAGGCAATTCAAAATGATAAGGTTTAAAATAATAATAAAAAATTCCAAAAATTATTGGATGAAGATGAAATTTTTTACCAATCTATGTTCAAATTGGAGTTGTTTAATGGACACTAGTCAATGAAAATAACATATATATTATTTAAATTCAAGGAAAGTTTCAAAATATTACTTTCTCGTGTTTAATATATTTTATGTCTTAACATAGGTACAAAATCAAGATATTAACAAATATAAATTAATATTTTTTTTCTAATGAAATTAATTTCATTATATAATTTTATATTGAATTTTTATAAATTATATAATTACCTTATATTTTTTTAATGTTAAAAGATTATTTATTTAATTGAAAAAAATAAGTTACTTTAATAATATTTATTTTGATATATTTTGGATGAATTAACATTTGTAATTAATTTTCTAAATCAATAAGATTTATTAGAGATGTGTGAAATCATTAGATTCTAATTAACAATTTTTATTGATGTATTTAAATCCAAATTAATCAAAAAGAATTCAATTTAAAAATAATAATACATTATTGTATTAATATATTATTAAATTATTTAAAATTAAAAAAAAAAGTGATAAATAATAATAAATAGTATAAGATATTGTCCTAAATTTAACACCCATTCATTTATATCTCATTTTGACGTTTTTGACTCTAGAATAACCTTATTATATTTTAAGATATTTAGGATCTCCAAAAGTGCCCCTCACCTCAATTAGAATGTTGAAGGGAGGGGTGAAATGAGATTATATACATAATTTGAAAATAGTGAGGCCTAAAACTAAGATCTCCCAAATTCCACCATAGGACGCAACCACTAGGCTGCACCCATGGGGTATTCCCCTCACCTAAATTATAAAATGGTACCTCATCTTTCAATTCCTCACACCACTTTTTGCCTTTTAGCTCAAAAAACCCTTTTCATTTCCCTTATAAACATTCCTAGTATGATTATATAGGTTCTAGGTTTCTCAAAATACCATCTCTAGTGTCCCTAAGAAGAGATCTAGTGGGAGATCATCAAAGAAGAGCTAATCTCATTACCGACTCATTCAAAATTGTTTCTTCTTCTACTTCCTATTCATTTGTGGACTCAATAATAAAGTAATAAATTCTGTATATCTAGTATTCTAGGATTTTATTATTATTATTAAATAACCACATCCCTTATGTTATTCCTCTAATGAAAAATGAATTTACCACGCATGCATACGTATGACTTTCCGTTTCAATGTCATGGTTTAATTTATTTTCACCACTAATTTATTTATATGAGTATAATTGTAGATATAATGGATATAAATAATAAATATAAAATTATATTGATTAATATACCATCTAATTACTCAAATCATTACTATTAGGAGAATGATATCATCGTTTGTGTGTACGTACAATCCATCATCTCCACAATTTGATGAGCTTCATTATATATGTTAACCATTTCATGAGTGATTATAAAAATGTATATAATGAATAAATATGAAATATATGACAAAATAATGATAATTTAATAATATATATAAATATATGTCATTTACATTCTTCTATTTTGTATGATATAAAAACAGAAACAATGTTCATGTGTACGTACGACTTACCATCTCCATGAATGATGTATTCCATTTCATATATATATATATATATATATATATATATTATATATATATATTCAACTAATAAATATATATGATATATAAATTATCTTTTACAGTCTGGAAGTAATCATATAATGATCTATTTAATAGGATGAAGAATAAAAAGTTAAAACACGTATGGTATACAAATGGTCATTACCCAAAATGTTGCATTAACATGGAATTTTTCATAAAAAGGTAATATAAAGACATAAATGAATCTTATATGATGTCACAAATATAATTATGAGTCCTCCATAAGTTAATATTTTTTTTAAACCACTATACATGAGTTCTAGACATGTATGGAGGGAACCATACCTAAGGTAATGGTTAATTTCACAACCTCATTATTCTCAGGGTTGTATATACCTAATTATCTATTGATAAATATTTTCTCATAAATATCCATGTTTCTTAAAAATTTATTTAAAAATAATTTTAATATTCTTATAAAAAAATTTAAATTCATTTTTACTCGTGTATTAATTTTAATTAAATCTTTTGAATGGAATCTTTTGTTGTTTTCCTTAAAATGTTATTTTTGACATTTATAAAAAAAATTATGAGAAGATTGGTTTTTTAAAATTATACAAAATGAATGGTTTTTTAAAATTCCATGATGCCCAATTTCAATGAATATTACCTAAAAATATTAAAAATTATATTTTTATATATTTTTTTCTTTTAAAATTTCACAACATATCAAATAAATAAAATGTTTTCAAATAATAAATGTTATTTTACTCAAGAATTTTTTTGCAAGAGTTCTCTAAAAATTCATTTCCATCTAAGAGAACATTTTTTGATTTTTCTTATGTTTTAATGGGGATATGTTTGAATGTATCAATTCTTATTCTTTCTATGAATGGTTTATGTTTATGATGGAATTATATTTATGAAACCCATTTCATTTCCATGGGTTATGTTATGATTACAAGATGATTATCAAAACCATTTCATTACATGGGTTCTGATATGATAAATGAATTATGTTCTTATGAAATACATATGTATTATTTCATTATGATATGGTTGGGATCTATATCATCCTCCAATGAATTATGTAATGATTTATATCTTATGAGATAGAAATAAAGGACATTGTCTACTAAGATGGTCTTCGAAGTGAACTGTGACAACTAAGATGGTTATGGGAGTGAACAATGACTACCAAGAATGTTATGAGAGTGAACCATGACTACCAAGATGGTATGTGGAGTGAATCTATACTACTAATTTGGCATTGGAAGTGATGCCTTAAGTACAATGGAAATCATTTTATATGCTTATGTGTATACCACAACTCCTATGTCTTATTATTATGATATAATTTCATGGATTTTGTTCTTTATTTACTTATAATTAATGAATTATTAACTTATGATTTTTATTCCATGATTCATATTGACGATCATTGACACACAGGGTATGATGTTATATTTTCAGGATCATATTATCATACTCTTATTAGTTTGATTTTATTTACATATCTCTCTTGTTTACCCTTAATGATCATCTGAGCTCACCCTTTTTCTTATGTTTTTTCCATAGGATATAAAGAATGGGTTTAATTAGGGGTACTAAAGTGTAAGATATTTATTAGAGATGTGTAATATCATTCAAAAAATATGAGGAATTTGCTCCAATATTGCAAAGGCACTAAACTAATATGGTCTTTGGGTTCGTCTTTTTGTAATGTATTAAGTATTCTGCAAAAGTGATATACTTTAATGTACATCAAGATTGGGATGCTATAGTTGGTATTAGGGGGAAGGTTTATTCAACCTTTAGAAAGAAAGATTATAAAACATACTGACAACCCTAGTGATATTTATAAGGACATTTATATGGATTTATTTAATGATAGTCCTCAGGTGTCACAGATTTAAACTCAGGTATCATGATTTAGACATCTTATAAATGATTTTCAATGATTATGTGGTTTTCAATTATGGTGAATGTTTCTCAAACTATTGTTCCTAGTTTTAGTCAATTACAAGAATTACAAGAACTACAAGAAACTTGCTTTTATTGGATGATTTAGATGGGGATTGTATGGGATATATGAAAATTGATTTCCTAAATTTAAATCTCATGAAGATAATCAAGACGGTGGTATGAGTATTGGTTATACTTCTTAGGATAATGAGACTGAAAATGACGTTTGAAATGTAGGGATGTTGTATAATTATTGTTTACATTAAACCTATGAATATTGGCTAGATTATGGTTGAGGAAACATAATACATGATTTATATTTTAGGAAAGAATAAGATGATGGATCAGGAGTAATGGTTTAAGAATAATGTTTGATAATTGAGGTGTATTAGTTTTTTAATTAGAATATTATGTTATAAGAATAATGAAATATATAAGTATTTTAATTAAAAAAATTCTTTTTTTATTGGAAATGATATGTTGAATAGTTTTAAAAGCCTGATATATTGATTTAATGGTAAGGTGATATATTTGGAGAACACATTGTTAATGGCAAGATAACCCTTAATATGTCCCTTATGCTATTTAAATGATGTTTGGATAAATATATGTTGGATATAAATAAGTAAAGTGGATGATATTAGTTTCATGGGAAATTATTATAGATTTATTTACTTGAGGGTTATGCTATCATGTATGATGTTTAAAACTTTTTGGACTAAAGGAATATATCCAATAAAAATTTAAATAAGGAAAATTTCATGTTTTCAATAAATATGTTTGGTAATTCCGGTTATTACCATATTTCAAGATAATACCTAATAAAGGTATATGTATTTTTGGTATGTGACCAATAAGATATACATTATAATATATTGGGGATCAATGTAATGTTGTAAACTTATTTCTAATGTTTTTTACTTTAAAATTTTGGAAGAATTATATGGTTTTCCATTTAGGAAATTTTTTATATTAAGATTCGTATTATGTTTTAGAGATTAAGTTATTATCTCGCTCTATAAGGACTTATAAATATAGTAAAACTTATGATAAAGATTTTTTGTGATAATAATAGATGGAATGACCTATAGTTATAGTTATGGATTTCTTGATCTTCAAATACTCTAGGAATAACAAATTCATACTCATTTCATGGAATAAGAGATGAAGTGGAAACTAATCAAGGAAAAAAAGGATGATATTGTGATGAAATAAAGTAAGTATATATTCTCATGAAAATTATTCAACATTAGGAAAAGGGATCATGATGTAAAAAGGTCTTCCTTTTATCATCATTTTGATGATATCAATGAACCTTTCATGTTTCATAAGTTTATAGTTTTGTGATTTTTATCTTTATCTCAATCACCCACATTCTTATGATCAGTGATCATTATCAATATCTATTATTATTTATGCTTTTACTCCATGATCAAATCATTTCTTATATTCTCATATGTAGATACCAAGTTATAATTTACATTAGGTAACTATTATTTTCTAACTTTTCCTTTTTAAAATGATTTTTTAGATTTCATTTTTATGATTACTGCTGGAAATCTATGATATACCAATGGTGTTAAACCATTGGTATATGATGGAAAACCATTGGTATAATATATAGTGATGGTTATCCAAACTATTGGAAACAAAGTCGGGGGATAGAAATATCCCAATGCTTATTCATAAACCATTGGGGTATGTTATATTACATCACATTATACCAATGGTTTTCTAAAACTGTTGGTATACCTTTTTACCAATGGTTTTACACCATTGCAATATAAATCACTTTATATATATACCAAAAAATTTCTGAACTGTTGGTAAAGACTTTTACCAATAGTTTATAGAAACCATTAGTAAAAATTCAGTTAACAGGTCCATACCAAGGGTTTTTCTATCGTTGGTATAGACTTTTACCAATGTTTTGGAGAAACTGTTGGAATAGATTCAATTTTCACATCTATACCAATAGTTTTGAAACCATTGGCATCAAGCTGCTACAACACCAGTAGTAGGTAGTACCATTCTACCCGTATTCAATTACATGTAATAATAACAAACCTATTTAGAATTCATAATTAACTACCTCCAATTACATGTTTAATTACTTGCAATTACAACACTCTATACATAATTCAAAATAACACAAATGATGAAAAAAATATGATCCAAATAGTATTCCATCAGAATAACACCAATTTAATTATAGTACACTATACATAATTTAGATAACACCAATACACATAAAACAAATACACCACTAGAAAATAGAACACCCCAAAAACAAACATCTCCATATACACACAACTTGAAAAATTGATCCATGGGGGTGGGGGTGGGGCGTTGGGCGGGGGGATGGCCATGGGGGTGGGGGTGTGTAAAATCCCAAGTAATTGATTAATAATAGATATTTTTATCTATGTCTATTAATGAATTAGATATTGTTTTAGAGGCTTAAAATTAGAATAAATCCAATCTTAAGCATTGAATACACTAATATTTTTAAAAGAGTGTTTTACTGCCTTTTGATGGAAAACCATTTTTAAATGAACATTTTGACAACTTTATAAGCTTTATTTTTCAAAATAATCTTATTCTTTATGATTGGGACATTGAAATTTACTTTGGGTATATTTTGGGTATTTTTCCGATAAAGTTCTTTTTTAATGAATAGTGAAAAATGTTGTATTTTAATTCAAAACCTATTTTTAATATAATTTATTTATATGATTATATTATATTTTGAATTGCTATTAAAGTGAAATTAGAATATATTTATACCATTTAATCCAATAGTGGTCATTGGAATTAATTTCACCTTGAAATTTGACTTAAACTAGTGTCAATCTTTTGATACATATTGTTTCATAAAAACACGCTATTTTCTCTGACAACGGGAATTAATTATTAAATTAATTAATGTAAATGATATGTTTTGAATTTTTTAAAATAGACATCATTTTTGAATTAATAATATCAAATATATTATAGGGTTATGTTTTGGTATTTTTCTAAAAAACTTCAATTCTTGATGAATAGTGAAACCACTATGTCGTACTTAAAAACTGATTTTTCGTTTAAATGAAATTTTACCACCTCTATGTTTTGAATTTCAAAAATCCGACATACATGGTTTTCATTAATAAGTAAAATGTGGTTCAATGGGATTAAAATAATTTATTTTGGTGAATAGTAACTTTTATTTTTTTAATCGCGATTAGACGTAATTAGTGTAATTTAAGGTAAAAATATTGTTTTAATAAAATAATACGACCTAGACACATGTCCTACCCTTATTGAATGTGTCATGGCCGGCCAAGAAAATCCATGGGTCAACTTGGGGACCCCATGGAGCCACTTTTTAAGGAAAATGACATTAATATCTTGTTATTTAAAGTAAAAGTAAAAATGTCACAAACATGAGTTGTTTTACTAAAAAAAATTAAATGGGGTTATACAAGTCAAATATTTAACTATAAATAGTAATTGGAAATGTAAAAAGATTTCCTACATCATAGTATTTTTTATAATTTTTAGACATTAAATGAATTAAATTACTTATGACATCATGATGATGCAGCGATTACCTCATTATTTAGCGATTTAAATAAAATGAAAAGATAATGTAACATCTAAGAACTAAACCTGTCAAAAACCTATTGTATGGGTATATTTATAACCCTTATCACCTTATCCTATAATTATATCAATGTGGGACCTTATAAATCCGAAACTCATTTTAATATAAAGTAACATTTCTCTACATTCCAAGAGTGCCCCTCCTCTCCTCTTATAAAAGGTTCCCACCTCTACATCCTTACCAACACCTCTCAAGCCTTTGGCTCGGAAAACCCCTACTCATTTTGTCTCTCCAAATCCCTCTATTACTCTTTGAAGCATCACTTTGGGTAGAATTCCTTTCCAAGGAAGCCTTTGAGCTCAAATCAAAAGAAGTTACCCGTTTTTAAGGTAATGTCTTCTCTTGTGTTCTTATGTTTTATTTTGATTCTACAACCCCATAAACTCTTTTAATTAATTTATTTTGTAACAACACTAGTATCTTCCATATACTAGGATGTTTTTATAAGAATTATTCGAGCTACACTTACACACACCTACATCTAATGGTTAAAGAACATACTGTTTCCGTGGATGGTAAATTTCTGCCTCATGAAACGATGATTGTTCAATATTCTTTTAACACCTTAAAAGGTGGCCATTAAAATGTCACTATATTTATATATGGTATATAATATGTTTATTTTTTACTTAAGCTTCTGTATTTTTCATTCACGGCATACCTTTATGGTTTCCATTATGGGTAAATGCGATATCTTCATTTTGGGAAGTGTGGACTACCGCCCCCTCAAAGTGATATGATTCATTAATACCATATGTGGGATTTATAAAGGATGGAATTAATGATATTATATATTATATTATACTATAATTATAATATACCTTTATATCATTATGATTCCATTCCATAAAATATGAAATAGGAATGAAAGTAGCGTTCATGCTTACGTACGACTTACTGTCTCCATGAACGGTGCATTTCATTTCTTACCTCTAAACATTATGTAATATTATAAATTCATGTATATACTGGATATATATGATATATATGATATCTAAATCATGAATACAATTCTGGATATAATGGATATTTTACCACATGAACAACTTGTAATTATAAAGAGTTTATTTTTGACTCAAGTACCAATGATCGTTAAAAAGATAGTTATTAACTTAAAAAATAACATAGTGTTCATGACATGGTAATAAGTGATATAAAAGGAATAATGAACTTGAAAAAGGTTCTTAAGCAAGTATAAATTAACTCAAGTTTATTATTCAGGAGATTAAAGAACGATCAAGTCAAGTTGGACCCGAGGTATGGGACTTCGTCTCAATCTCCTTTCATTGAGGCATATTTTGTTTTATACCCAACCTTCTTTTATACGGTGTATAAACCCCTTTGACTTTTATGTTTATCCAAAAGGAATATTTTTTATACGAAGCGTTTTACTAAATAACAAAAGGGAATGTTTTTGTCGTATGTATGTGGCGACAATGACTTCTCCGCCACCGTGGCCATTATTTGAGTTTCGGCTTCCTCTACAAGCCATACCTTTTTTTAAAAGAAAAATAAATATCATGTTTTACTTTTCTTTTATTTTGGTATTGAAAATGTTTTTCATAATGTTTTTATATCAATGTGTTGTATTGATATCTTCTGATTGAAAAGTGTAAATGTTATGCTTCTTTTATGCATGTTTTATGTGATATGATTATGTTATGGTTCTTGGGAATTATTATGAAGACGGGTGGTTCCGTGATAAACTAAGGGCGGGTGATCCTGATATAGCTCTCTAATTCCTTGGGTAATGTGAAGGATTTAAACGTTAAGGTTTCTCCAAAGAGATTTAGGGAATATACTGTGATGGGTATTCCAAACATAACCAAGAGGGTTACTCCCTACGTATGAATGTTATGAATGCCTCAAGTTACCTTTATGTCTTATGATTTCTATGATTTATTCATGATTTGATGATTTATATTAAAGTGTTTATGTTTTATGGGTAAAGTACGATTTCATTCTTATGTATATATGAACTCATGTTTCCTTTCCATATTTTTATAACCCTTACTGAGCTTTTTATGCGCATCCCAATATTTTGAAATGTTTTTCACAGGTCAAGGGAAGGGTACATGATATGATGATAGTGTCAAGGAAGTGTTAACAAAGAATCCATGTTTTATTTTGAATATGTTTTCGTTGATGGGAAAAATGAATACTATCTTTTTTGTAACCACTTTGTTTAAATGTGGAATGTAATGCATGTTTTATGATCTAATTCTCTAAAACTATAAACCTGAAAAGATCCTCAATGTGTAATATTGTAATAACTCAAGATTATGTAAGGTTTAAGGTCGGGGCCTTATAGGGTGTCCAGGTGGTTGGGGCAGTTTAGGGGTGTGTGTGTGGTGGGGGGGGGGGGGTTCCCATGGTGGAGGGGGTGTCCAGGGGGTGGGTTTTCTAGGGGGTGGGGTGGTGTATGGGGGGGGGGGATGTCCAAGGGGGTGAGGGTTGTCCAGTGCGATGGGGGGGGGGGGCTGTCCAGGGGGTGGGGGTTGTTCAAGGGGTTGGGGAGTCCGGGGGAGGGGGGGTCTTTCCAGGTTGTGTCCAAGGGTGTGGGGGTGTCTGGGGGGGGTCCAGGGGGTGTAACATCCCATGTAAATGAAGAATAAGATATTTTAATATTTTTTAATATTTTTTAATTAAATATTAATTTTACTTTAAAATGGATTCTATGTTCGATAGCATACCCGATATGCAACAATGGGTTTCTATGAAATCTTACGGTGTAGACTAATAATATAATATTATTATTTTAAATGGTAGTTAACTCCTAGATGTTGTATTGAAGTGAATGAACAAAAATAACTAAAATATGACTATACATGTTTGTTAAATGTATTTACATTTATCCAATAAAAAGTTAGTGGCTTAAAATATGAATGAATCTAATTTTAAGCCTAATTTACATTAAAAGGACGATTTACCGCCTTTTATTGGTGAAACCTATTTCAATCTAGTTTTGGATACTTTAATAAATTCTATATGACCAAATAATATCCTTCTTTAGAATGGGGTAATCAAAATTTACTTTGTGTAAATATTTGTAATTTTTCCAATAAAGTTCTATTTTTTAATGAATACTGAAAATATTGTATTTTAATTCAAAACTATGTTTTAATATAATTTATTTATATGGTTATATTGTCTTTTTAGTTGGTTTTAAAGTGAAATTAGAATATATTTTTACCATTTAATCCAGTATTGGTCATTGGAATTAATTTCACTTAGAAATTGGACATAAACAAGTGTCAATCTTTTGATAGTTATTGTTTCTTAAAAACAAGCTATTGGTTTTGATAACGAGAATTAATTTTAAAATTAATTAATACCACTTCTATGTTTTGAATTTGGAAAATAGACATCATTTTTGAATTCGGAATATCAAATATATCTTAGGCTTAATTTTTGGTATTTTTCTGAAAAACTTCAATTTTTGATGAATAGTGAAACCACTTAGTGGTAGTTAAAAAAACTGAATTTTTCATTTAAATGAAATTTTACCACTTCTGTGAATTGAATTTAAAAAATCCTACAAACATTATTGTTATAAATAAGTAAAATTTGGTTCAATAAGATGAAAATAATATATCATGAATAGTTACTTTTGACTTTTATTTACCACAGTTAAAGGTAAATAGGGTAATTCAAGGATAAAAGAATATTATAATAATTTAAATTTACCATAAAACTTTTCCAAACGTTATTTGTTGAGCCATTTACAACCATGAGAATCTTTGGGTCGATTTTGGGACCCCATTGATCCACTTGGGAGTGATAATGACAATTTAGATTAATTAACTTAAAGTAAAGACAAAAATGACAAAAGAAAATATCTTTTAGTAAATTAACTTCTAGAAGGTGTTATATAAATTATATTTTAGAATAAATGTTCATTGGAAATATAAAATGGTTTCCTATATAATGGTATTTTATTTAATAATTTTTAGACATCAAATTATTTAATGTATTTGTTACACAATAATGATGCAATGTTTACCTCATTGATAAATCATTTAAATAAATAAAATTATAATGATTAAAATGTTATCCAAAACCTTTATAATTTCTATTGGATGATTATATTTAGACCATGAGTCATCTTATCTTATACTATAATGATTTTTGGACCTTTACAAACTGAATATCATTATATTATAAAATAATATTTTCACACTTTCCTAAAGAGCCCCTCATCTTCCTTATAAAAAGAGACAATTTCTATCCAATTCCTCACATCTATCAAGCAATTTGGCTTATCAAAACTCTGGCCAATTAATCTCCCTACATCCCTATCCTCCTCCTAGAAGCCTTAACTTAGGAATAAGGCACTTCAAGAAGTCCTTTGGTTCAAACCCAAGGGAGTTACCTAAATTAAAGGTTACAGGTTCTCTTAAATTGTTTTCTTTTATTATACTTCTCCAACTTCTAAAATCTTTTTATTTCCTTTATTTTGTAACAAAACCAGTATCCTCAATATACTAAGATGTTTTTATAAGAATTATTAGAACTAAACTTACACACACCTCCATCTAATGGATGAAAAACATAATGTTTCTGTGAATGGAAAACTAACACCTCACGAAACGATGATTGTTAAAATATATCCAACCACCTCTCATGGTGGGAATTATGATGGAACTGTATTTATATATGATATATATTATGTTTATGATGTCTTTATGCTTCTATAATTTCCAATTATATCAAGCCTATATGGTTTCCATAGTGGGTAAATACGATAATCTCATTTGAGGAAGTGCGGACTACCGCCCCCTCAAAGTGATATGACTCGTTCATACCATATATGGTACGTATAAAGGGTAACTTTAATGATATTTTATATTATAAAATACTGGAATAATATTATACCTATTTATCATTATGTTTTAATTCTATTTAATATGAAATAGAAATGGAAGTAGCGTTCATGCGTACGTATGGATTACCGTCTCCATGAATGGTGCATTTCATTTCTTATCTCCAAATGTTATGTACAATTATAAATAAATGTATATACTGGATATATATGATATATATTATATCTAAATCTTCATTATCATTCTGTAAAAAATGGATATTTTACTACATTTACAACATGTAATTATAAGAAGTCCATTTTTGACTCAATTTCCAAATATCGACAAGATGAATGTTATTAATTTAAATGATTACATAATGATTATAACATGGTAATAAGTGATATAAAAGGAATAATAAACTTGAAAAAGGTTCTTAAGCAAGTATAAATTAACTTTAGTTTATTATTTATGAGATTAAATAATGAACGGGTGAAGTCAGACACGAGGTAAGAGACTTCATCTAAATCTCATTTCATTGAAGCATATTTAGTTTTATAAAAGACATTATTTTATACAGTGTATAATCCCCTTTGAATTTTAATTTCATTCAAAGGGAATCTTTTTATATGAAGGATTTTACTAAACGACCAAAAGGAATGTTTTTTTCATAAGCAGTGACAACGGCCTTTCCGCCGCCGCAAGTATTATTTGATCTTTGGCTTCCTTAACAAGCTAGAATGTTTTTAAATGGAAGAATAAATACCATATAATATTTTTATGTATTTTGGTATTGAAAATGATTTTCAGAATTGATTTATTATTTCAATATCTTGAAATGATATTTTGTTATTGCAATGTGGAAATTTTATCTTTCCTTTATGCTTATGTTATGTGTTATGATCATATTATGGTTCTTGGGAATTATTTACTTATGGGTGGTTTCGTGATAAACATAGGTCAGGTGTGCCTGAGATAGATCTCCAATGCATTGGGTAACGTGACAGAGGTAAACTTGAATGTTTCTCCTAAGAGATTTAGGGAATACACTATGATGGGTATTCTAAATTGCTCCCTATGTAGCTGTGATAGTTTCAATGTAAGTATGATATATATGCCACAATTTACCTTTATGATTTATGATTTCTATGTGTCTTTCCTAAATATTATGATTTCACAAGGTAAGTAAAATATTTCATGTTTTTATTTATTTATGAACAAATGTTATCATTATTTCCATTATAACCCTTATTGAGCTTTTTATGCTCATCCCAAGTTTTGAATTTTTTCACAGGACATAAAGATGAATAGGGCCAAGGATGGGATCAAGGAAAAGTCATGATGTCTAAAACATGGAACTATACATGACTCTTTTTTTCAACAGTTTTTATTTTATGAAAAAATGGAAACTATATAGAAGTGTCTACCTTGTAATCTTTTGATATGTAATTTTTATGACTTAATTTTCTAAAACTCTAAACCTTAAAATATCCTCAATGTGAATTATTCATTTAATTCAATATTATGTAATGTTTAAGGATTAGTCGTTATAGTTGGTATCAAAGGTCAGTTTAGATAACTTTCGGAGTTAGGGTATTGTTAAATTAATATCCAAAAAGTAATTTATGTTGATATTGAAAAGATATAGAATTTATAGATTACCATGTTTCTTCACCTAACATATTTTTCTATGTTCATGATGGTTTTCCGTAGAGGAAACAGGGAAGCTATGTTGGGATGACATCAGGAGGAAGACAACCCTCCAAATCAGCAACATGAGATGGTTGGAATCAGAACTGAATAGTTTGTTGCAGTGATGGAATGGTTGAATCAGGCTATAAATGGTGGTGGTATCCATGTACGAGATCAGTCAGATCAAACACAGAGGAACATTTCAGTACTGGAGCATTTCATGAGGCAACATCCCCCATCATTCATAGGATCATTTGATCCGGTGCTAGCAGAAGGGTGGAATAAAGCACTGGAAAATATTTTCGATGTCATGGGTTATTCAGAATACCAAAAGGTTTGTCTCACTGTTTATCATTTTTAAGGTGAAGCTGATCAGTGGTGGTATATGGTGAAAAATATCAAGGATGGTGAGGAGATTGATTCTCTCCATTGGGATGAATTCAAAGGTATGTTTCTTGAGAAATATTATCCTAATGTGGTTCGTCTTAAGATGGAAAAACAATTCATGGAATTGAGGCAGGAGGATGACTCAGTGGCTGCTTATGAAGAAATATTCAGTCAACTAGCAAGGTATGCTCTGAATTTCATATGATATCTTGATAGTAAAATCGACAGTTCTTACTCAGGATTAAATCAAAAGTATCGAAGGTCTTTAGTTTCATGTGAGTTAAAAAGTTATGAAAAACTCGTTCGTTCTGCGGAGAAGGTGGAAATGGAGTTTTCCGATGATCATGTATTCTTTGACAAACAAAAGAATAAGAAGACGAGGTGGCTGGCAAAAGGGAAGAACTCTTTAAAAAATTATGATGGTAAGAAACTTAAGTTTAAAGTTTGTGAAAATTGCGGTAAAAATCATGCTGGGGAATGTCTTTTGAATTCTGGTAAGTGCTACCGATGTGGTAAAATGGGACATAAGGCATGTAATTGCACTGAAGAAAATCAGGGTAATGGTAATATAAAATCCTATTTACAATAAGTAAAATGTTTTAAGTGAAATGAAATGGCTCATTATGAAAATGAGTGTCGAAAAAAGAACCTAACCAAAGGAAATCATACAGACTACAAGCATAAAAAAGTGGTGAAATCATTTGCAACTACTTCTGTAGATGTTGGTCCATCAAATGAAGTAGTATCAGGTACACTGTTTGTTTGTTCAGATGATTCCAAAGTGTTGTTTGATTTAGGGTCAACACACTCTTTCATTTTTGAGAATTTTTCTAGTAAATTGGGAATTCCATCTCATGATATGAATACTGAACTTCTGGTAAAAACACCTGGAGGAAATGTTGAGACAAAAAGAAAACATAAGAACATTCCTATCCTTGTGTGCGGAAAGAATCTACCTGCAATCCTTATTGTTTTGCCTCCAGTAGAGTTTGATGTTATATTGGGCATGGATTGGCTTTCTGTTTATCATGCTAAGATTGACTGCAGAGCTAAATAGGTTTCCTTTAAGAATGATTTTCAGTTTTTATACAAAAATGAACCCTTTCTTTTGATAACATATCAAGAATCTGAGAAACTAGTAAAATATGGAAATGAATATTACCTTTCATATATTGTTGAAAACAAAGGAGCTATTCAGATTAATGATGTTCCAGCGGTAAATGACCACCTTGATGTTTTTCCTGATGAGTTGCCTGGTATTATACCTGATCGAGCAGTTGAATTTACTATTGACTTAGTTCCTGATTCTAAGACAATTTCAAAACCCCCTATCGAATGGATTAAATTGAACTTTTAAAGTTAAAGAATAAATTTTAGGAGTTATTAAATAAAGGTTTCATTTGACCCATCACATCACCATGGGGTGCTTCTGTCTTGTTTATTAAAAAGAAAGATGGTTTAATGATACTTTGCATTGATTATAGAGCATTGAATAACATCACTGTTAAGAATATGTATCCTTTGCCTCATATCGATTATTTGTCTAATCATCTCTAGGGAGCTCAGTATTTTTCGAAGATTGACTTGAGGTTGGGGTAGCATCAGTTGAAAGTAAAGGGAGCAGAAATTCCAAAGACCGCCTTTCGTAATATATATGGCTATTATGAATTTGTAGTTATGCCTCTTGGGTTGACCAATTCACCTGTTGTATTAATGGATCTTATGAATATAATTTTCCGTGTGTTCTTGGATAAGTTTGTGGTTGTGTTCAATAATGATATTTTGGTTTATTCCAAAAGTAAATAGGAACATGAAATTCATTTAAGGGTTGTATTACAAACATTAAAAGAATGTAAAATTTATGGGAAATTTAGCAAGTATGAGTTTTGGTTACAACAAATTTCTTTCCTTGGTCACATTGTTTCCAAAAATGGCATAACTGTTGATCCTGCTAAAAGAAATGTTTTTAAAGAATGGCCAAGACCCACAAATATAAGCGATATCTGTAGTTTTCTTGGTTTGGTAGGTTATAAATGGAGGTTTGTTGAAACTTTTTCATGATTATCTAGTCCAATGACTAAGTTATCTTGAAAAGGTGTTATGTTCATGTGAACAAAATAATGTGATGATTGTTTTCAAGAATTGAAAAAAAAATTATTGAATGATCTAGTTTTGGCACTGCCATCCAGAAATGGTGAGTTTATTATCTACAGTGATGCTTCGTTGAAAGGAATTGGATGTTTCTTTATGAAGAATGATCAGGTAATTGCTTATGCTTCACGTCAGTTGAAACATCATGAGTTAAATTACCCAACACATGATTTGGAATTAGATACTGTTGTTTTATGCTTTAAAAATTTAGAGGAATCATTTGAATGGAGTGAAGTGTGAAATATATACTGATCACAAAAGTTTGAAGTATATATTCACTCAGAAAGAATTGAACAAGAGATAGAGAAGATGTTTGGAATTAATCAAGGATTATGATTGAACGATCCTTTATCATCCGAGAAAAGAAAATAAAGTGGCTGCTGCTTTAAGTCAAAAAAGTAATACTTCATTAACCATGTTACGTTTGGAACGATATCCTTTGGTTTTTTATTTTATGAACTTTGGAATAGAAGTTGTTGGTGCAAGAAATTCTTTTGTTTTGTTTGAGGTGTCACTGAGATCATCTCTATCAGACAGAATAAAACAAGTACAGAAGGATGAAAGTGAGTTGCAGAATATGGTTGTGTTGGTTCAAAAGGGTAAGTTACCAGATTTTAACGTTGATAATGATTGTGTTTTGAGATTTGGGAAGAGTTTATGTGTGCCTTGTGATTCAAAGTTGAAGAATGAGTTGTTATGTGAAGTTCATAGTTCTTCGTTTTCAGTTCATCCTGGCAGTACTAAGATGTACAAAGATCTTTGGGAGTATTACTGGTGGGATGGAATGAAAAGAGATATTGCTGATTTTACTGTGAAGTGTTTTACTTGTCAGCAGGTTAAATCATAGTGATAGTTACCGAATGGAATGCTTCAGCCTTTACCAGTGCCAGTGTGGAAATGGGAAAATATATCCATGGACTTTTTTGGGGGATTACCAAAGACATATATAGGTAATAATGCAATCTGAGTTATAGTTGATTGATTGACTAAATCTGCTCATTTCCTTCCAATTAGAGATACTTTGTCTGTAGATCAACTTCATTGGTTTTATGTTAATGAGATAGTCAGGATGCATGGAGTTCCCCTCTCTATTGTATCTGATCGTGAACCCAGGTTCACTTCTATCTTTTAGAAAGGCCTTCAGAAGTCATTGGGTACTGAATTAAATTTTAGTACATCTTTTCATCCTCAATCAGATGGTCAGTCAGAATGAACAATTCAGAAATTGGAGGATATGTTACATGAGTGCTCGAGGGATTATCAGGGAACTTGGGACCAACATATTTCTTTGGTTGAATTTTCATATAATAATAGTTTTCATTCCAATATACAGATGGCTCCATTTGAGGCATTATATAGAAAACATTTTCGAACATTATCTTTTTGGGATGAAGTAGGTGGGAAGAAGCTGATGGGACCAGAATTAGTATAAGAGATGGCAGAGAAAGTTCAGTTGATTCAGAAGCACTTGAGAACAGCTCAAAGCAGAGAGAAAAGTTATACAGATAACCGAAGGAAGGATCTTTCTTTTGAGGAAGGTGATCATGTCTTTCTCAAAGTTTCTCCATGGAAAAGTGTGATGTGTTTTGGTAAGAAGGGAAAGTTGAGTCCGAGGTTCATTGGACCTTATGAAATTCTAGAGAAAGTTAGATTAGTTTTGTACAGAGTGGCTTTACCTCCATGTTTATCCTAGGTACACAATCTTTTTCATGTTTCAGTGTTGAGAAAGTATATACCAGATCCATCTCATGTTTTGAACCCAGTGGTAGTTCATTTGGAAGAGAATCTCTCTTATGAAGAACAAGCAGTTCAGATTCTTGACCATAGAGATAAAGTGTTGCAGAATTAGGTAATTCACCAGGTAAAGGTTTTGTGAAAAAACCATATGGTTGAAGAGACAATGTGGGAATTTTAAAATGCTATGAGGGATAAATACCCCCATTTATTTTGATAAGTGAATAAAAATTGCGAGGATGCAATTTACAAAAGGGGGGAAGGATGTATCATCCCAAGTAAATGAGGAATAAGAAATTTTCATATTTATTAATATTTGTGAATTAAATATTAATTTTACTTTAAAATGGTTGCTATGTTCGATAGCGTACCCGATACGCAACAATAAGTTTCATTGAAATCTTACGTTGCACACTAATAATATAATATTATTATTTTCAATAGTAGTTATCTCCTAGCCGTTGTATTGGCGGGAATGAAAAAATTAACTAAAATATGATTATACATGATTGTTAAATGTATTTTCATTTATCCAATAAAAAGTTAGTGGCTTAAAATATGAATGAATCTAATTTTAAGCATAATTGACATTAAAAGGCCGATTTACTGCCTTTTATTGGAGAACCCTCATTAAATATAGTTTTGGTTACTTTAATACATTCTATATGACCAAATAAAGTCCTTCTTTAGTATGGGGGCATCAAAATTTACATTGTGTAAATTTTTTGTTATATTTCCGATAAAGTTCATTTTTTAATGAATAGTGAAAATATGGTATTTTAATTCAAAACTATGTTTTAATCTAATTTATTTATATGGTTAGATTATCTTTTGAATTGGTTTTAATGTGTAATTAGAATATATTTGTACCATTTAATCCATTGTTCGTCATTGGAATTAATTTCACTTTGAAATTGGACATAAACAAGTGTCAATCTTTTGATAGTTATTGTTTCTTAAAAACACACTATTTGTTTTGATAATGGGAATTAATTTTAAAATTAATTAATTCCACTTATATGTATTGAATTTGAAAAAATATACATCATTTTTGAATTCGGAATATCAAATATATCGTAAGCTGAATTTTTGGTATTTTTCTGAAAAACATCAATTTTTTATGAATAGTAAAACCACTTAGTGGTAGTCAAAAAACTGAATTTTTCATTTAAATGAAATTTTACCACTTATGTGAATTGTATTTTGAAAATAAAACATACATGGTTGTTATCAATATGTAAATTGTGGTTCAATAACATGAAAATAATTTTTTGTGAATAGTAACTTTTGACTTTTATTTACCACGGTTAAAGGTAAATAGGGTGATTCGAGGTTAAAAGAATATTATAATAATTTATAATTACATTAAAAATTGTCCAATCCTTATTGGTTGAGTCATTTACGACCATGGCCATATTTTGGTTGATTTTGGGACCCCATTGATCCACTTGGGAGTGATAATGACAATTTAGATTAATTAACTTAAAGTAATGGGAAAAATGACAAAAGCAAATATCTTTTATTAAATCAATTTTTAGAATGGGTTATATAAACTATATTTTCGACTATAAATATTCATTGGAAAGTAAAATCTATTTCCAATGTCATGATATTTTTTTTATAATTTTTATACATCAAATAATTTAAATTATTTATGACACAATAATGATGCAGGGTTTACCTCATTAATAAATCATTTTAATAAATAAGATTATAATGATTAAAAAATTAACTAAAACCTGTCCAATTCCTATTTTATGATTATATTTCGACTATGGGTCATCTTATCTTCGAATATAATGATTTTTGGACCTTTGGAAACCGAATATCATTATATTATAAAATAATATTTTCACACATTCCTAAAGAGACCCTCCTCTCCTTTATAAAAAGAGACCATTTCTATCAAATTACTCACACATATCAAGCCATTTGGATCGTCCAAACTCTACCCAATTAATCTCTCTACATCCCTATGCTCCTCCTATAAGCCTTAACTTAGGAAGAAGGCACTTCAAAAAGTCCTTTGGTTCAAACCAAAGGGAGTTATCCAAATTAAAGGTAAGAGTTTCTCTTAAATTGTTTTCTTTTATTTTAATTCTCCAACGCCTAAAATCTTTTTATTTCATTTCTTTTGTAACAAAAACATCATCCTAAATATACTAGGATTTTGTTTTAATAATTATTCAAACTACACTTACACACACCTCCATCTAATGGATGAAGAACATAATGTTTCTGTGGATGGAAAACTAACGTCTCACGAAACGATGATTGTTCAAATATCTCCAAACTCCTCTCATGGTGGACATTATGATGGAAATGTATTTATATATTATATATATTATGTTCATGATTTCTTTATTCTTCTATACTTCCCAATTATATCAATCCTGTATGGTTTCTATAGTGGGTAAATACGATAATCTCATTTGAGGAAGTGAGGACTACCGCCCCCTCAAAGTGATATGACTCGTTCATACCATATGTGGTATGTATAAAGGATAGATTTAATGATATTATATATTATAAAATACTGTTATTATAATATACCTATGTATCATTATGTTTTAATTCCATTAAATATTAAACAGAAATGTATGTAGAGTTCATGTGTACGTACGACATACCGTCTCCATGAACGGTGCATTTCATTTCTTACCTCCAAATCTTATGTACTATTATAAATACATGTATATAGTGGATATATATGATATATATGATATCTACATCATGATTATAATTCTGGAGAAAATAGATATTTGACTACATTTACAACATGTAATTATAAGAAGTCCATTTTTGACTCAAGTGCCAAATATCGACAAAACGAATGTTATTAACATAAATGATTACATAATGTTTATAACATGTTAATAAGTGATATAAAAGGATTAATAAACTTGAAAAATGTTCTTAAGAAAGTAGAAATTAACTTTAGTTTATTATTCAGAAGATTAAAGAACGAACGGGTCAATTCGGACATGATGTAAGGGACTTCGTCTCAATCTCATTTCATTGAGGCATATTTAGTTTTATACACGACTTTATTTTATATGGTGTAAAAAACCCTTTGAATTTTCATTTCATTCAATGGGAATCTTTTTATACGAAGCATTTTACTGAATGAAAAAAAAGGAATGTTTTTTTCTGTAAGCGGTGACAACGACCTTTCCACTGCCGTGAGTATTATTTGATCATTGGCTTCCTTAACAAACCAGAATGTTTTTAAAAGGAAAACTAAATACCATATACTCTTTTGACGTATTTTGGTATTGAAAATGATTTTAAGAATGGATTTATTATTTCAATATCCTGAAATGATATTTTTTTATTTCAATGTGGAAATGTTATCAATCCTTTATGATTATGTGATGTGTTATGATCATGTTATGGTTCTTGCGCATTATTTACGTATACGGGTGGTTCTGTGATAAACCTAGGGAGGGTGAGCCCGAGATAGCTCTTCAATGCATTGGGTAACGTGACAGAGGTAAACATGAATGTTTCTCCTAAAATATTTAGGGAATATACTGTGATGGGTATTCCATAGTAACTCCCTATGTAGCTAAAATAACTACAATTTAAGTATGATATGGATGCCACAAGTTACCTTTATGATTTATGATTTCTATGTGTCTTTCATAAGTCATATGATTTCACAAGGTAAGTAATAGATTTCATGTTTTTTATATATATAGGAAAAACTGTTTCCATTCTTCGTTTTATAAACCTTAATGAGATTTTTATGCTAATCCCATGTTTTGAAATGTTTTCACAGGACTTAAAGATGAATAGGGTCAAGGATGGGATCAAGCAAAAGTCATGCTATCTAAAACATGGAACTAGATATGACTCTTTTTTCAAGAGTTTTTATTTTATGAAAAAATGGAAATGGTGTAGAAGTTTCTACCTTTTAATCTTTTGAGATGTAATAGTTACGTCCTAATTCTATAAAACTCTAAACCTGAAAAGATCCTCAGTGTGAAGTATTAATTTAATTCAATATTATGTAATGTTTAAGGTCGAGTACTTATAGGGGGCTATACAGGTGGTGGGGGGATGTCCAAGGGGGTCGAGGTGGGGGGTGTCCGGGGGTAGGGGTCTATCCAAGGGGTTGGGGGTGCCCAAGGTGTGTCCTTGCGAGTGTGGTGGATGTCCATGTTGGTGGGGTGTCTAGGGGGGTTGTCCACAGCGGCGTGGAGTGTTTAGGGGTGGTGTAGGGGCTATCCTAGGGGGGGGGGATTGTCCAATGGGGTGGGGTGTCTAGGGGGTGGGGTGTCCAGGGGATGGGGTGGTGTACGGGGGTGGGGGGTGTCAAGAGGGTGGGGGTGTCCAGGGGGTTGGGTGGTGTCCAGGGGGTGGGGGTGTCCAGCGGTGGTGGGGGGGGGGGGGTCTAGGGGGTGGGTTGTCTGGGGGGGCTATCAAAGGGGGGTGGGTGTGTCGAAAGCGGGTGGGGGTGTCCAAGGGGGAGGGGGTGTCCAAGGGGGTGGGGACAGTCCAAGTGGGTGGGGTTCCCAGAGGGTGTGGGGCCTATCCAAGGGAGGGTGTCCATGGGGTGTGGGGGAGGGGGCTTTCCAGGGGGTGGGTGGGTGGGGGTGTCTAGGGGGTGGGGTGGTGTCCAGGGGTGGGGGAGGGCTGTCCATGTGGGGGGTGGCTATCCAAGGGGGTGGGGGTATCCAGGGGTAGGGGTGTCCATGGTGGGGGGGGGAGGGCTGTCCATGGGGTGGGTGGGGGGGGGGGTTTCCAGGGGGGGTGGTGTCCAGGGGGTGCTGTGGGGGGGTGGGGTGTCCAAGGGTTTGGGGGTGTCCGGGAGTGTGTGGGGGTTGTCCATGGTGGTGGGGGTCTCTCGGGGGTTTGGGGGTTGTCCAAGGGATGGGGGTGTCCAGGGGGTGGGGGTGTCTAAGGGGTGTGGGGGCTATCCAAGGGGTGGGGTGTCTAGGAGGTGGGGGTGTCCGGGGGTGGGGGCGTCTAGTGGTGGGTGTTGTCCATGGGGGTGGGGGTGTATATGGGGGGGGGTGTTTCCGGGGGGGCTTTCTAGGGGGTGTTCATGGGGTGGGGGCTATCCAAGTGGGTAGGGGTGTCCAGTGGGGGTGGGTGGGTGTCTAAGGGGGTAGGGGTGTCCAGGGGGTGTGAGGGCTATCCAAGGGGGTGGGTGGGGGTCTCCAGGGGTGGGGTGTTGTGCAAGGGGGGGTGTCTATTGGGTGGGGGTGTCAAGGGGGTGGGGGTTGTCCATGGGTGGGGGGGTCCTGGGGGTGGGGTGGGGTGTCCACAAGGGTGGGGGTGTCCATGAGGCAGGTGAGGTGGATTTTTAGGGGGGCTTTCCATGGGGGTGGGTTCCAGGGTATTGGAGCTGTCCAAGGGGGTGGGGGTGTCTAGGGGTAGAGGGGTGCTCTCCATGGGTTGGGGGTGTCTATGGGGCTGGGTGTCTAGGGGTGGGGGTGGGGACTGTCCAAGGGGGTGGGGGTGACTAGTGGAGTGGTGAATCAGTCACACATATATTCAGTCCCAACAAATCATTACATCAAGTTTTATTATTTATAGATAAATAAATAAAGATAATTTCATCTACCTAATCACACATATATTCAGGCATAAAAAATCATCAAACATCAAATTTTTGTAATATTAGTAAAAAATGCAATGGATCAATCTGTCCCTCATCACATTCACTATCATCACTGTCATCATCACCCTCTTACCTATCTTTATTATCATCCCCATTAGCATCCCCACCCTCATCAACACCCTCCTCATCACTCATACTTCGCCTTGACCTCCTCATCACCCACCTCCTCCACCTCGGACTCCTCCTCTCCCTCTTCCTCCGCATGGGCCTCCTCCTCACCATCATTCTCAACCTCAGCCTCCTCCTCACCATCATCTCGACCACCACAAGAACTACCACCTAGAGCACCATATATAGAATTCATTGATGGAATATATTCATCACAATGAATTTTATCTTCTAGTGGAAGTGTTCGATGTAAAACTTCCATCAGTTTCATAAATGTAGTGTTTTCCCTAGAAGACTATTCTGGCCATATTTTCCCCCTTTTTTCAGCATATTCTTCCTTTTCCAAAACCTAATAGAACTCAGTGGCACTAAAATTCATACCTTAGGTGGGACAATACCTTATCGAGAATATACCCTTCCCAAGTCGGCAGCATACTCTTCCAGGTTTCTCATCTCTTAACATCTAATATAAGAGATCATTTGGTCCAAAATTGTCAAGTTTCAGGGCATCAAGGGCCTCTAAAGTTTCATATTACAAATATAAATTTATTATTAAGTTACAAAATATATATTACAATTTGAAACCAACAATTTAAAACTTACAATCTATTGAGGAGTTGGTTCATTTACTGCCCTTCTATATTTCTTCTTTCTACTCAAGAAAAAACAATTTTGGTAAAGGCACACGCCCTTCAATATTCAATGTTTTCCTTTATGATGAAATTAATATATGAAACCATAAATAAAAATATATTTCCAAAAAATAAATTTATAAAAAAATATTACCACTTTAGTAATTGAATAAATTATGGAGGAAACAATAGAAAGTGCAAGTCCTAAAGATAAATTATAAATGGTCATACCTGCTTCCTCTCATGATCTAATATCATAATACGTCCCAATGTGTGGAGGTATTTTCTAGCATCAATGTCTTTTTATTTCTTCTATATTATTCCTAAATAAAATTCAATAATAAAAAAGATATTATTAATAAAAAAATTGAAAATTTCATTTAAATACCTCAAATGTGATTAATACAAAAAACTAGATAGTCATCCAATGAGTAATAATCTTTCGATACTATTTTATCAGAAAATCATCCATGATAGATACCACCTCTAACTTTGTGGCCAACTCTAGAATGGAAGCCAATATATAACTTGTGCTTATAGGATCTCTAAAGCTCACCTAAATCATTTAGACATGTCGGTTGTGCAACCTAATCATTGGAAAAATTAAACCAAAGATGACACAGAAATATAAATTCATATAAATAAACAAATAATATATTTTATTAAATATAATAGATCTTTTACCCATATCTCTGTCCAATAATTATCCTTGACTTCATTTGGAAACTTCCTTCATGAGAAATGGCTGACAAGAATGATGTCGAATTATTTGGAAAGCGTTTCCAAAACACTTTGTCATTTCTTCCCTATTTTTTCAATCATTTGACTATTTTAGTCCACCATATACTATTTGTGGCAGTTCAACACTATACACATTCGTGTACGCCCCCACCCCCAAATTTTATAAGTATATATATCTGTTATGAAAGAAAAACAAATTTTTTATCAATACATTCTATAATGAAAATAAATAATGGTATAAAAATATGGTATTGTTCTATTAATATACCTAAAACATATTGATCAATGAACACCAATGGATTAAAAAAATAGAATGAACACCCTGTATAGGTGCAGTGGGTCCTAATGTTTGCTCTGTAGGGAAATACTGTGTTGGAGAAAGAGTCAAAGAAGAGGAATATAGAAGCTCGGAGAGAAGGAAGTTGAAGTAAAATAAAATGGCACGAATGGTTGGCCGAATTCTGGATGGGGAGTAAGAGTCATCATTGAATATGGTAAAGATGGGTGAGGAGACTCAGATGTAATGGGTGGTAAAAACATGGGAGGCCTAAATATCCTGTGAATCCCTAATGACACACTGGGATCAGAATGTGTGATATATGGTATGTCAGTGGGAGGGGAAGGGTCTAATTGTGTATACCGACTAGATCGACAAGCTCTTGTACCACCCCCTCATACAAACACCCTGAGTAATGGGACCACTAATAGCCTACTCATCAAATAATTTTCACCTAAGAGGTGGATATTGAAAAAATATTTAAAACAAAATTATTCAAATGACATTATATATTATTTAAATATATATATATATTTGAAATAAAATACTCAGTACATACAGTAGTGGTAAAATGCCTATCTTAGCCATGCGACGATTGTTGTCCATCGTTTTTTTCTATCTATTTATTTAAATTGGTTGCATTTTATGTATTTGAAAACAAATATGGATGTAATTAGAAAAGGATAACTAATGGTTAACCCAAAAAACCAAATATATGAGAGGGAATTGGGGGATTCATGGATAATTTAACTATCTATTGTTTTAGGTGTGCTTGAATGGACATATAATGAATTCAATAAATCATACATCATGTAACAAAGAAATTTAATTTTGAGTAGGATGGTTATTTATGAAGTTTCATCAGTCTATTAAAATAATGCAACATTGATTCTGAGGCGTTATTTCACTCAACAACCAAGAGAGAGAGAATACAGAATTATTACTCTAGAAAATTCAGCAATGTATATATAATGAATGATGAAACCCTTATAATAGTTGGAAATGATGATATAAGAATATGCTGATGGATAAGCTATCTACCGAATTCATAACGGGTAAATCACCTATCGAAATAAAAAAAATTACCTTCTTTAGCCTAGCATGATGATGGAGGTTTATATACATGTTCTGCATAAGAAGTCAAATTATCATGTTCATTATCTGATGAAAAGTTAAAGGGAGGACTTAGAGTCATACTAATTTTATACATGGCCAATTAAGCAATGAAATTTTCACAAAGTTAGAAATGTTGGTTTCGTAGGTTTGAATATAGTTCAATTCCAAATTAGAAAATGAAGTTCATATAAAATTGCAGCCAATCAACATTGAAAATTCACATAACAGTCATATAAAATACATCATATTTGTAATAAATGTTAAATCAATATGAAAATTACCAACCTTAACAACCCAAGTTGAGCTGAACCAAAATAATCGAGAACATGGATGGATGATTCTATATATTTCCCTTCACCTCATCATATTCACAGTCACCTATGAAAATTGAGCTATTAGAGTAATCAAAAGTAATAAATGGATTATTTCTAATGGAAGTAGGGATAGTGTTAATTCCATCATCACCATAATCAAAAATATTTCATATAATTACTTCAAAAATGACACCAAATTTAGGGTGAAGATGGTCTTTGACCTAAAAATATAGTGTCACCCTTGATGCCAATACAAACAGTTCATCGATAACAATATTTCGAGTCATATCAATTACTCGAAATCCAAAATCCTCAATAAATGTGCCCTGCCTCGTCATCGAGTCATACCACTGACATTCCATCATCCTGACTCGTCCATGAGAGTAATAATCTATTATTATTATTATTATTATTATTATTTCAATGAATCCTTATTAACCTACATTTTCAAATCGTGGTCTACTATCTGAAGCACTGACATAACAGTCTGTTGTGGAAGTAACATAACATCATCATATAGTGTTCTCATATTCTTTTCTCATTTAGTAAAAAAAAATTGTACCCATTGATAAAAATTGATTTACAGTCACGAACCATGGTATTAGGACCAAAAGACAAATCTATTATTTCATCAGAGATAGAGTAAACAACAAAACTCAATACCTGAAATATAAATGAATATTAAAGTTATTTAAATATTGATTTAATTATTTTAAACACTAATATTTTTATCTTCAATTTTAACCAAGCGTACATTTCTATTCTATGTAATTTCTCCCACCTTCTCAAAGATAAAGAATAATTCTTCCTATTTATCATTTATTTATGTTACCTGTGGATAAAAATATGAATAGTTTAACAGATATATATGAAAGATATAAATATTCTATTTACATAACTTATGTAGTCATCGAACAAATCATAGTTGAACAAAATTGTGCAATGTGCTATCTCCCGCTCTTCATGGATTAATGTCATCAATGTATATGATCAAATAATTCCTTCTATTTGAGGAAGTGATGGAAAAATGAGTTCAATTTTCTCATACTATTCTTCTTCATTTCTCATTGGTCTATTTATTCTTGTTGTAAGATCAGACAAATACATAGAGCATAAATCCATACATTCTTGATCCAAGTAACCGCTCAAGATAGAACCTTCGGAATGCTTCATGATTTGGACATAATATATTAATGTGTACATATTTCATTCAGTTGGATACATAAAAAAAAGAAATAGATCCTCTGATTATTATTTCAGTTAGAATATGGACAGTCAAAAGTAGCATTCCTAAGAATAATGAGGGAGGAAATATTTTCTCTAACTCACAAAATTAATGGGGCATATACCAACCTTTTTTGCACGAAAGACTTGTAAATCTTGTTAGCACAAAGATCACTAAAAAATGGAACAACCAAATAAAATACACTCATACATTATTATACCAAAGATGACATATTTCCATTGGAATCTACTCATTCAGAAGGACGTGATAATCCTGAGTCTTCAAAGATTTTAGCTTCAACTCCCTTTTGTGGACCCATTTAGATATATTTCTTGAATAGCCATTAGAAACATTAATAATCTATTGTACTTCCAGAAATTTCATTTTTTATATAGGTTTAATCACTTAAGAAGCACATGGAACATCCCATTTATTTTCACTCATATGCACTGGATAAAAATCTGGTCTGATACCCTAATCCACAAAGTCACACAGAGACCATAAATCATCTTTTTTCATTCCATTAATATTTATAAGAATTGAATGCAACATTTAACATATATTTTTTTCAATGTGCATTACGTATAATCAAGGACGTAATAAATTGGTTGACCAATAAGGAGAATAAAAGAAGATAGTCCTCTTTTTCCAATTATAACATGTTTTAGTGGAAACATTCTTTCTCTTTCCAAATTTCATTTGACCCTTCCCGAATAAAAAACTAATATATTTCAATTCATTAAGAACATTAGATCCAGACATATGCCGAGGTGTATCATCAGTCTCCATGGTATTGTTAAATCTTAGATGATTATTTCTATATGGATGGTCCATTGGAAAGAATCATCTATGTCCCATAAAACTGAAACTACAATGAAGTGTCAGTCTTTGGAATCATGTATTCTTCATATAAATATGGGATGATTGTTTTCCCTTCATGATCCATCCATAAATCATTATTTAAGCAGGGAAATCATTGATCATCTAGATAAGTGCAAAACACATCTAAAATATGTCTTCCGAACATGCATCGTATGTGCGCACACCCACATCCTAAAAAAATTTCAACAATTTTATTAAAGGTTGCATGAATATGTTTATATCATTTCTAAGATTAAAACGGTGGGATATGAGTATACTCCTGAAAGTGAAAGGTTTTTTCATACACCACCATGGGGGAAGGTTATAAATGTGTATAAAAATTGGTCGTGTGATGTGCGAAGTAATCATCCACCCAAACAGATTAAAACTATCATATGAAAGACCCAACCTCACATTACCCATGTCAGCTGCAAAATTAGGATATCTTGAATCAAATATCTTCCAAGAAAATCCATATGCAGGGTGAACCAACTCATAATTAGTCTTATTTCTCTCAGTATCATTCCATCGCATTTTTATTGATATTTTGTCATACATAAAAAGATTATGGAGTTTGGGGATCAATGGAATGTGCCACATTACTTTCTGTGGACAACGGGATGGTGTTCCGGCAGCTTTTAGCTTCCAACAGGATGTGACACATTTTATAAAATCATTTCATTCAGCATTTTCCTCCAAGAATAAACTATAATATTTTTGGAAAGCATCATTTTTTTCATGAAAATACAAGTTCTTCAACTAACTTTCATTCTATATAGTGGTTTGAGGGAATATCTACATCATCTAGAAGTAAGTCCTTCAAGAAGGTAAGAATGTAATTGATGAGAGTTTCAAAAATCCCATACATAGTTTTCCCATGAAACAATTTGATTAAAAATTCCAAATTTTTCATTTCACCACATCATCGATATACTGGATTCATGGAATTATCATTCAATTTTTTCACCCTGAAAACAACATTATTTTCATTAGACGCATCATGTATACTAATATTGAAGTCTTCTTAGGTCAAAGTCCTTTTTTTAGGATGAAGAATAAATGGAAACTGGTCTTATAAAAAATTCTCCTATCTAGTCCTCTCATTTGGTTCATCAGCAATTTGGGATTTCATTTTCCCCCCATTTTGAAACCACACATAGTAGTTTTCTTGAAAACCATATTTGGTTATGTTGTAGTTTAATTCTTCATGGATCTACAAAAGTATTCAAACATAATTGTAACATGGGCAATGTGTGTGACTACAATCTAAAGCATTGTGAAATGAAAAATATAAATTCTCCCCAAATTGTTTTCAAAATCGCTTGATATCTGATTAGTTTCATTCATCAAAATTCTATCCAATCTGTAAAAAAAAATAATTATAATTCATTTTGTCAAAATAAATTCAACAAAATTGAAGTTTAATAAAAAAAATATTAATGAAAATGAGAATTTTTCACTTTATATGAAACAATAATTAACACAATACTCTATATGATAATCATAATATAAAAAAACTAAATACTATATTTATAACAAAATACTATAAATTAATAAAAATCCATGATATTGAATTACATTATAAATATAATACCATGAAAGTTGTTTATATTGAGAGAAAATATATAATCTATGGAAGACTTTTGAGAGCCCCATACAACTTGTGTCAAAGAGAAGGTGAGATTTCAAATCCATAAGCCTTTGAAGGGGAATAATCCCATTATTCTAAAGTATTCAATAAACTAAGTAAAAAACATGATCACGTGAGATCCGGAGAGTGTTTTGAGACCAAAAAAATGTTCAAGAAAGGTTTTGAATATCTTGGAAGATCTATACTGGAGTTTTAAAGATCATATACACTTGTAGAGGAGAACTATTTTGGAGTTGAGTAAATTTTCGATCTAAGAAATTTTATTTTTCAGTAGATTATTTGAGTGATATTGATAATATCTACTATGAATAAATGATAAATATAATGTAAAAATGATGGAAAAAAGTACCTCCAAGATTGAAACATCATGGTCATACATGTGGATCATGATCTAAGAAATATTAAATAGAAGTAAGAGTTGTTTGATGTCTTCAGATGAAGGTTCCACAAGGAAAAGAATCATGATTCCATTTACATGGAGATTTCGAATGATGATATTGATTTTTTTTCCAAATGGGATAATATATCACCATTTTAGATATATATAAAGGAATGGGTTTCTAGTTGATTTATTGAACTATTTATGGGTTGATACGTTATTATTAAAACAACGTGAAGATATTCTAATTTAGTCATGGGTTCCTAAATTTGAGGGGAAATGTGTTTTGGAATTTTTTCATTTATCGCATACAAAAAGACACCATGGAACTTATAGAACATTTTTAAAGATATTACAATGTAAATTATTTTCATAAAAGATGAAAAATGTGTAATGAGATTTTTTTAAATAAGTTTTTTATGCAAAAAATTGAAATATTTTAAAATCATAGGAGATTTCATAAAACCCAATACCAAAAGTCAAAGTATTAATTATGTGGGGGTGTCGAGGGGGGTGGGGGTCCAAGGAGGTGGGGGTGTCCAGAAGGTGGGGTGGTGTCTAGGGGGGTTTTCTAAGGAGGTGGGGGTGTTCATGGGGGGTGGGGGCTGTCTAAGGGGTGGGGGCCTATCCATGGGGGTGGGGGTGGCTGTCCAGGGGGTGGGGGCTATCTAGGGGGTGGGGGGTTTACAGGGGGTGGAGTGGTGTCTAGGGGGTGAGGTGGTGTTCAGCAGGGTAGGGGGATGTACATGGGGGATTTCCAAGGGGGCGTCCAGGGGGTGGGGGTGTCCAAGAGGGGTGGTGTGTGTGGGGGGGGGGGGCTGTCGAGGGGTGGGGGGGGGGGTTTCCAGGGGGTGGGGTGTCTAGGGGGTGGGGGTGTCCCGGGGTGGTGGTGTCCAGGGGGTGGGTTGGTGTCCAGGGGGGATTTCCAAGGGGGCGGGGGAGTCTAGGGGGTGGGGGACTGTCTGAGGGTGTGTGGGGGGGATTCCAAGGGGGTAGGGGATTCCAGGGGGAGTGTCCCAGTGGGGGTGGGGTGTCTAGGGGGTGGGGGTGTCAAGGGGGACTGTCTAAGGGGGTGGGGGTGTCCAGGGGTGGTCGGGTGGGGGGGGGGAGTTCCAAGTGGGTAGGGAGTGTCCAGGGGTGTGGGGGCTGTCCAAGGGGGTGGGGGAGGGGGTGTTCAGGGGAGGTAATACCCATATAATAAATTTAATGTTACCTATACCCAGTCCAACCAACATACCAATTCAAATCCATCACCCAACCAACACCAAATACATCCTCAATATCACTTCCATTCCCATTATTTATTGAACAAAAAACTATAAATAAAAAATCCAAATACAATTTTCAACTAAACTAAAGTCCTTAGAAAATACCTTATCACCCCCTAAAAAATGGAAAACCACCTACACCATTACCCCAATGGTCCCCAATACATTCACTAGGATCATCCTTATATCCATTACCCACCTCGAGACAAAATGACTAAACAAACCCTTTATAATCTTTGAGTCGGGATACACCAAAACCTCCATTAGTTCATATGGTTCACTTAATATCCATTACCGACCTCGAGAAAATATGAAAAAACAAACCATTTACCATCATTGAGTGGGGATACACCAACACCTCAATTAGTTCATATGGTTCAAAAACTACACATAGAAGGAGTGGATATGAAGACTTCAAATAAATGTGATTCACACAATCATGATGCTTGAATTGTAGAACAAAAATAGAAAAAAAATCAAAGTTCACTAATTGGGTATACCATGCCACAAACAACACAGACCTCCGGTTTATGCTAAATCAAAATAGAAAAAAAATAGATGGAGAAAATTATAACTAAGGTTTCACTTACCTATTTGAAATGTAGAAATATAAAATTACTTGATTGAAGATGGATCTATCACGTTTAAGAAGTTTCACAAACTAGGGTAAATAGTGAGCTTCAGGAGAGCTTCTCTTTAGGGCTCTAATCACATAGATGAGGGGAACCCAAGTTGCTGTGTATTTGGGGGAAACATTTCCCAACGGTTTTTAAAAACCGTTGGGAAATATATATTTTAACAAAGGTTTTAAAAAACTATTGGTATACAATCATAAAACTAATGATTTCCCAATGGTTTACTCAAATTATAAAGACCTGGAAATTTCATGGAAAAGTTTTTCTTAATTTCTTTGGAATTTTACCAGTCTGTCGCTTCTGACGGCACTTGATTCTAAGGCCTGGTGTGCCAGGAATCAATTTCCTAATATTAGATCGGGTAAGTTCAGTGAACGAATGAGCGGGGTTTTCTATCTTGTTAACAGGTGCTCGGAATTGAAATCTGAGGGCACTGATGAACTCACAGCGCCGGTAATTGCTCAAAGGGACCTTTAACGCAATTGCGTTTTATGCAGGATGAAAGTTTGAAATTGGGTTTTAATAAAAGAAGTTAAATAAAATATTTAGCACAATTTTATTTAAATCTATGGTGGTTATATCATACAAAGGGGAGTTAAGGGTGGGACTCACAACCACCTAACATCCCATGTGTGGATATATGTGAGGTGGGGCCCACACGATCCCCAACCTTTCATCTTCCTTAATCTCCTTTAAACCCCCTTTATTTAATTCCTTGATAACCCCCCTCTTTATTGCATTACCAACACACTCTCTCTCTTTATTGTTTTTCCAACACACATTAATTAATGAATTGAACCTCCTCAATTAATTAAATTAAGTGGCCTAAGCTTCTAATTTTGAATCTTTGTTATGTGAATAAAAATAATAGCACGAACTATTATTTTATTTTGGGAGCTTTTGGTGTGTTGGGAAAACTTTGGGGGATATCTATTGAGTTTTTGAAGAACACCAACTCTCCAACGAAGAATGACCTTTAGACTTAGTAAAGAACGCTCCATGCTTCTCCAATACTTTTCTTCCTCCACGTCAAGGGAGGAGACTCAACTGCGGGGAACTCGCCAACGACGATGGTTCTTTCCCGGTGTTCACGGAGCGACATCGCTTTCCGCGTCTTCGACGAACGAACCATTTTTGAGGTAGGGGTTTAATTTGAGTATTTTTATATTCCCATGTTATTACCTTCTAAAACAATGAATGCAGATTAACTCATTATCCAGTTGATCCATGAATGATTTCATTTGCCGGTTGGAAATAGTTATTTACGGGGGAATTTTAGGGCGATTTTGTATATTTATGTTTAAGTGATTTATACCCTTGAGCATGGAAGATTATTCTGTTGGGAGATTATTCAAATTACTAACGCAGTGGGTAGAGACTAACAAAAAAGTCCAAACCCACCGCGAACTTGTTTAGGATGCACAGATTGCGTGGTGATGGGTCAACGGAAGGGAAACGACGATTTGAATCCGTCGTAGTAAAGAACATGACCCGAGAAGGCCGTATGCGCAGAAGAGAGCTAAAATGGAACACTGGAGTGACTCTGGCGGTCCACAAACATATCGGCGGCGCGGGTCACCAGAGGAAATCCGCCGCGGTGTCAGCCACGACAGCGAAGCGACGGACCCCATGGCCGCGTGGGATCCAAGACGGTGGGGCGACGCCAGCTGGTGCCTCTGGTTCCAATTAATGGGGGCCACAACCCCCGCTCTGCACAACACGCTCAGCCACTGGCTGAGCCAGCACACCCCCTAGCCGGGCTAGACCAAGACCCGGGGTGGGTCGACCCATTTCGGGCCGACCCAGGGTGGGTTGGGTCGGGCCCAGACCCCCCTTTTTCGGACCATATTCGTTTAAATGCCCATAACATGAGCTACAGACCTCCGATCGATGCACCATCAGTGGTGTAAGAATCCTTGGACTAGGACGGTCGTTTTGGTATATTACACTCAAAGTTTCAACAATGTTTGTGTATGGCCGGGTTGGTTCGAACACGAAACCAACCGGGCCCTCGGAGCGGAAACACTTATAACATAAGGACCGGACGTCCGATTGACATGTCGTAAACTATTTTGGATTCCTTTTGATGAGATGGTTCTTTAGGATTACTTAACATGTGGTTTGGATGCAGTTGGAGAATGGTCGGGTTGGTTTTAGCCTAAAAACCAACCAGGCCCCAAGAACGGAAAAGCCAATAACTCTCGGACCGGATGTCCGTTTGACGAACCGTCAGTGACATTTGTAATTTCATTGTAAAACGGTCCCTTTGTGTATACCCCATGGGAGTTCGGGGTACAGTTGAGATACAGTCGGTTTGGTTCATACATGAAACCAACCGGGCCCCCGGGACCAAAAGGCTAATAACTCACAGACCGGGCGTCTGATTGACGCGCCGTCTATTGAGTTGAGATCCCTATGACATGACAGATATTTTTGATACTGTTTAGTGGGACTTTTTGACACATGGAGTGTCAACTAGTAGCTCGAGGAGTAGATCCTCCCAGAGACGAGTATACGGAGTACAGTGACCTTGTAGCTGGCCGAGACATGATGAATGCTAGTCCGATTCGATTCAGAGTGACTTAAATAGCCCCGTGGGGATCGCTACTATGTTGGGGAGACAGACCCATGGCAGAAGAGCACTACTATGTTGGGGCAGCAGACCCGTGGTACTCTACATGAGTAGTACCCTTGAAGGCTATTAGGGGGAGCGCTACTGTGTTGGGGCAGCAAACCCATGGAGGGGAGCACTACTGTGATGGGGTGGTAGACCCGCGGTACTCGATAGGAAGAGTACCTCATCAGTCTAAGGTTAGTGAGTTGCACCTCGGAGTCGTGACATGAAAACTGCACTCAACAGAGGAGGAGTTCTCTAACAGTCGTGTTTTCGATATTGTGAATAAAAACTCTAGTTTGAGCTGAGTCTATGACCTTTGTTTTTACCTCATGATTGAGATGGGTTATTTGATAACTTAGGTATATGTATGGGAATATACATAAGTATAGGTTATCTGTTGAGATGTTTATTTGTGGTTTATCCTTGTTGGATTTAGTGAGACCTTGAGGGTCTCGGGGTCCCTATTGAATATTGTTATACTCACCCCTACATGGGCTATGCCCACACCTCATTGTGTTGGATGCAGATGACAGACAATGCTAACTGAGGCAGAGTGTACGAGGACTGGACAATACCTGGAGGTGGAAACTCGGTGTGACGTCACACGGAGCGGACCGATAGACGTAGAGTGCTGAGGAGGACATCTTTACCTACCCTTCAGGTAGGAACCCGGAGGATGATCCAGGAGCTGCTTCACCATTAAGTTGTTCAACTATTCAGTTGTAGTTGTACCTTTCTATTGGGCTTGTATTTCCAGCCCCGTTGTACTTCCAGCACACTTTTTACTGCTTTACATAGTGTTTACTTCCGCTTGTTCTTTGGTTTTGTGTGTTTACGTTTTATAATTGCAATGCCTTCCCAGTTTTAGGGAGTTACACCTTTTGTGCTCATAGCCAGCCACTGTCATATGGAAGGCGGGCTTGGGGTATTCACGATACGGGCCCCGAGGGACGGGTCGTGACAAATTGGTATCAAAGAAATCAGTTCTACAGCAGAACATAGGACTCCGATATTTCCATTCTGTGATGAAATAGTGTTAAGGGTAACGAGTGTGGTTTTCAGTTCAGGTAGTCCAGTGTTGGTGCAGCGGCCGATGTATCCATACACCAGAACCCTGACTTCTAATTTCTGACTCAGTTCACGAAAACACTGATTGCATGTGTGTTTCCAAAAGTTTTCTTTAAGTTAGCTCAAACTAGGTTAGCTCACTAGGTTTAAATCGTTTGACCATGTCACATCTGTTCAAGATGCCTCCACGCAAACAGTCAGTTGGAGTTACGAGAGAGTACCCGATGACGGATCACTGAGCGATGAGGCTCTAGTGCAAGGCCCTCTAATTATGATGGCACATTTGGGTGGTGTACCAGCAGCACCACCACCCGTTGGGCAGAAGATGCCACCAGCCGTACTAGCGGACGGTGCACATTGACAGAGCGCATTGCACGAGTTCCAACAGCAGAGGCCTCTGAGGTTACGAGGCGAGGCAGATTCCCAGGAAGCAGAGGACTGGCTGGAGGAGATTCTAGAGTTCTACACCTAGTTTGGACACTAGTAGAGTAGATGGTAATCATAGATACTAGTGTTTCCCACTGAGTGACCATGAGGTTGGTCGACATAGTGATGAGGCTTCGGTATGTGGAATGATTCCTAAGATAGTACCTTCGGATAGTGTGCCAGCTATATCACTACTTGTTGGTCAGCAGTTACAACCGGCGGTACCGGTAGATTACACATGTAGGCATAGTGCCTTACACGTGTTTCAGCATTATATACCCCTCAGGTTCTGAGGCGATACCAACTCACAAGCGGCTAAGGACTGGCTTGAGGAGGTGTCTTAGAGTATTTATAGAGCAAATATAGTTTTGACTGGATGACATGTCGGTAGCTGGGTATTCATCGAGGCTTACCGATCGTTCCTGGTACTTCATGACTACGATACGATCAGTGCTTTAGAGCTTGGACCTCTGAGAAATGTGTGTTTAAATGATATCTGAGCCAGCACTTTACCTCTATGCATTCCTACTTATGCTAGGGTGCTAGAGAGAACCTTTGAGGTTGAATGTTCTTTGGATGAATCGATACATCCATTAAATGTTAGTAGTGGGAAAGTAGGGAACTGGCACTAGTCTCAAGGACTCAGGCATGAGAAATGTTTTAAGAAGAGGAAGTGTTAAGGACAGATGAATCTGTAGAGTAGCAGACGTGGAAGCAGAGCTAGGAGAGCAGAATGAGGTGCTATACATTTTGACATGTTACAACCACCCGCCTTTGTTGTCCCTGCCAAGATTACGGAGCTAGAGGTAAGGGGAAGAGAATAGTTTCATGAGGCCAAGAAGTGTGATCTAGGGGCTCTAGGAATGATTCGATGTATGGTATGTGTCTACTACTAGCTACTGTAACAACAGAAATTGACACGAATCATTCCTTCCTTCCATGAATCTTGTCCCAGACCTAGAGTTTCTGATTAGGCCGTTGACTTGACACTCACGTCTAGAGGTAACTTTGAGAGGAGACTCGATAATCACGCTTACACCGATGGCATGATCTGACCCTTGAGGTGAGAGTTTTTGTTGGAAACTCTTGGTGGCAGCATCGAGGCCTTACGACATTAGTTTTGGTCCGGACTGGGAAACCACAGTTCATACATAGATTGACTGTATTAGGAAAAAATATTGTGGTTTACATACAAAGTTGGGATGGGTTTTCCTTGGTCGGAGAAAAGGAAACCCCAGGAAGCACAGATTGGAATCATGCATAAGTGGGTGCAGTCGATCACTAATGAGTTGGCCAGAATTAGATTTGTGCCAGACTTCTCTAGAGTTACTGCACCACTTTTATCATTGACGAAGAAGGGAAAACACTTCGTGTGGTCAAAGAGATTCCAGTAGAGCTTTTCAGAAGCTGAGGCAGAGGTTGACCAATGCGCTCATCTTGAGGATACCGGAGAAGGTGTAGATCATCCAGGAGCAGATGAAGACTACACAGAGAAGAAAAAAGTCCTATGCTGATAGGAGACAGATACCACTGGAGTTCGAGGGTGACAACCACGTTTTCTTACGGGTCTAACCTTGATGAGGTATACATAGATTTGTTCAGGGAGACAGGTTATCTCCACGATTCATCAGACCTTTCCAGGTCCTTATTAGAGTAGGCGAGGTGGCTTATTGCCTGGTCCTTCCACCTCAATTGCACTAGGTTCACGACGTCTTCCACGTATCTCAGCTGGGGAGATGCATGCATGTTCCGTCCCACATCATCGACCATGGGGAGATGGACATCGATAACGGGGCAACTTTCATGGAGGTTCCAGTGGAGATTGAGGATCGACGGGAGCGGGTCCTATGTGGATGGTCGATACCTCTGGTGCACATTCTTTGGCAGCATGGGAACCTCTAGGAGAGCACATGGGAGCAAGAGGCTCAGATGCGTGCTCAGTACCTCTTTTGTTTTCCCTAGTGTTTGTTGTTGCTTTACGGGGACGTAAATCCCTGAGATGGGGGTAATGTAAAGACCCGGAAATTTCAATGAATTTTTTTTCTTAATTTCTTGGGAATTTTACAAGTTTGTGGCTTCTGACAGCACTTGATTACGAGGCCCGGTGTGCCCAGAATCAATTTCTGAAGATTAGCTCAGGTACGTTCAATGAACGAACAAGAGGGTTTTTCTATCTTGTCAACTGGTGCTTGGAATTGAAATCTGATGGAACTAGTGAACTCATTGTGCTGATAATTTCTTAAGGGGACCATTACCGCAGTTGCGTATTATGCAGGTTGAAAGGTTAAAATTGGGGTTTAATAAAAGAAGTTAAATAAAACTGTTAGCACAATTTTATTTATATCTAAGGTGGTTATATCCTACAAAGGGGAGTTAAGGGTGGGACTCACAACCCCCTAACATCCCATGTGTGAATATATGTGATGTGGGGCCCACACGATCCCCAACCTTTCATCTTCCCTATAATCCCTTAAACCCCATTTATTTAATTCATTGAAAACCCCCCTCTTTATTGCTTTGCCAACACACTCTCCCTATTTATTGTTTTTCCAACACACTTTAATTAATGAATTGAAACTCCTCAATTAATTAATTTAAGTGGTTTGAGTTTTGAATTTTGAATCTTTTTTGTGTGAATAAAAATAATAGCATGAGCTATTATTTTATTTTGGGAGCTTTTGGTGTGTTGGGAAAACTTTGGGGGAGAGCTCTGGAGTTTTTGAAGAACACCGACTCTCTGACGAAGAACGACCTTCCGAATCGGCGAAGAACGCTCCACGCTTCTCCAATACTTTTCTTTCTCTATGTCAAGGGTGGAGACTCAACTGCGGGGAACACTACAACAACGACGGTTCTTTCCCAGCATTGATAGAGCAACATTGCTTTTTTTGTCTTCGACGAACGAACCATTTTCGATGTAGGGGTTTACTTTGATTATGTTTATATTCCCATGTTCTTCCGTTCTAAAATAAAGAACACATATCAACTCATAATGAAGTTGATCCGCGAATAATTTCTTTTGAGAGTTAGGAATAGTTATTTACGGGGGAATTGTAGGGGGATCTTGTATATTTATGTTTAAGTTATTTATACCCTCAAGAATGGAAGATTATTCTGCTGGGTGATTATTTGAATTACTAACGTGGTTGGTTAGAACTAACAAACAAGTCCAGACCCACCGCCAACATGTTCTTGATGTGCGGATTGCATGGAGATGAGTGAACGGAAGGGAAACGGCGATTTGAAACCTTCATAGTGAAGAGTGCGACCCGATAAGGCCGTAGGCACAGATGAGAGCTAAAACAGACCACCGGAGCCACTCTGATGGCCAGCCGAACATCATAGAGGTTGGCGCCGCAGCGCACCGCTGGAGGAAATCCACTGCGGCGACAACCGTGACAGCGAAACAATGGACCCCGCAGCCATGCGGGATCCGGGACCATGGGGCGGCGCCAGCAGGCGCCGCTGGTTCCAATTAATAGGGGTCGTGCCCCCCACTCCACACAACGCACTCGACCGTTGGCCGAGCCAGCGCACCCCCCCAACCCCCTGCCCGGGCCGCACCGGCCATGATGGTTCGGACCCGAAACCAACCAGGCCCTCAGAGCGGAAACACTTATAACTTAAGGACCGGATGTCTTATGGACATTCCGTCAACTATATTGGATTCATTTTGATGAGATGGTTCTTTAGGATTACTCCACTTGAGGTATGGATGCAGTTGGAGAATGGTCAGGTTGGTTTTAGCCTAAAAACCAACTGGGCCCATGGAACGGAAAATCCAATAACTCTCGGACCGGATGTCTGTTTGATGAACCATTAGCGGCGTTTATAATCTCGTTGATAAACTGGACTTTTGCATATACCCCATGGGAGTTTGGGGTATAGTTGACATACATCCGGTTGGTTGGTACACAAAACCAACCGGGCCCCCGGGACCAAAAGTCTAAAAACTCACAGACCGGGCGTCCGATTGACGCACCTTCTGTTGCGTTGAGATCCCTATGACATGACTGATCTTTGTGATAATTCTTCATGGTAATTCATGACACTTGGAGTGTCGACCAGTATATCATGGAGCAGATCATCCTAGAGAGAATCATACAGAGTACGGTGACCTTGTAGTTGGCTGAGACCTGATGAATGCTTGTCCGATTCGATTCTAAGTGACTTGACTAGCCCAGTGGGTATCACTACTATGTTGGGGCGAAAGATCCATGGTAGAGGAGTGCTACTATATTGGGGAGGCAGACCCGCGGTACTCGATAGGAGGAGTACCACTATAGGCTATTAGGGGGAGTGCTACTGTGTTGGGGAGGCAGACCCATGGCGGTGAGCACTACTGTGTTGGGGTGGCAGACCCTCGGTACTCGACAGGAGGAGTACCTCATTAGTCTAAGGATAGTGAGTAGCACCTTGGAGTCGTCACAGGACAACTATACTCGACAGAGGAGGAGTTCTCCAGCAGCCGTATTTTCGACATCGTGAATAAAAACCCTAGTTTGATCTGATTAAATGACCTTTGTGTTTACCTCATGATTGAGATGGGTTACTTGGTAACTTAGTTATATGTATGGGTATATAGCTAAGTAAAGGTTATCTTTTGATATCTTTTTTTGTGGTTTATCCTTGTTGGATTTAGTGAGACCTTGAGGGTCTCGGGGTCCCAACTGAGTATCATTATACTCACCCCTGCATGGGCTATGCTCACACCTCGTTGTGTTGGATGCAGACGACATACAACGCTGACTGAGGCAGAGTGTACGAGGACTGGACGTGTAACGACCCAAAGTTTCATTAATGGAAAATCCCTCTTGATCTAGTTAAATGTCTTTTATGCAAATTTTTTTTATAAGATGTCAACTTCTTTGGTTTTATGTTAATAATTTTGACCGTTGCTAATATAGCTGTTGAACTGTGATCACATGATTAGTATAAATATTGGGCTTTAACAAATCCAATTTACTCAGAAAAGAGAAGCAATGTCCTCATCTAGTAGAATTGTCCATACGAAGCCCATTTTTCGGAGCTTGGAAAAGAGGTGGCATCTTTGGGCTTCGATCTTGACCAAGCCCAATCTGAGCTTCATCATGTCAAGCTCTAACGGGACCGTGTACGGGAAAAGTGGAAGTTGATAGAGATTACCACATGAGCGATGTCATCCGATCCCCCCAAGAGTCTGTCACCATCGCACACCTTACCCTTAAGTCTTATGTGGATGTTTTAAGGGGTTATGTAACAAATCGATAGTACTATGTTCATGTACATTATTTTTTTGTATATAATAACGTATATATTTTCTTGTCATTATTGATACATTGTAAATAGTTTTTAAAGTACAAAAAGTGTTTTTAGTTATTATTTAATTAAGAATTATATTTTACTAAATTAAGGTATTTTTGAAGTAAATAAAATTTTAATAAAATAATATTATTATTATTAAATTAATTCTTATGAAATATAAATGATCTTATATTTTTGTGAATGCAATTGTAATTTTTTATTAAGGTTGGAAATCCATTTTTGTCAAAACCCGTGAATTTTCGATAAATATCGGTTTTTATTTTAAAAGTGAAAATTAACATATTTAGACAATTATTTAGATAAAATAATTGTTATTTCTGGAATCAGGACATCGAAATTATCCAATAGTGAATTTTTCATAATTTTCTGAGACAGTCAAATTTTTAGGTAAAAATTAAATATCATTTAAATATATAATGTGTTTAATGACATCATAATGACCCAATAGTGATGTAATAAAATACTATAAGATTTATTTTTGGACAATATATGTTTTACCATTAAAATAATGTGATTTTGGGTTTGTTTAACTTACTTTTCAAAGCATTAATAGACCCCTCAAGACTTATTAAACACCATGTCTTTTTAAATTGTTTTCCATGGGAGTGTGACTCACCTCCACATAAGCAACCTTATTATTTTAAGAAGTTAGGACTTTGGACTTAGAGAATATTTTTTTTCTCTTCCCTTTTCCAAAAACCATGGGAAAAAACCATGTGTTGGTTTGTTGTTTGGATTAATTTAATATAAGGGGTCCCAAACCTAAATAATAAAGAACTCCCCCACCTTTCCTATATAAACCCACCCAAGCTCCCACTTCCTCCTCAATTAAAGCCTTTGGAGTTCTTCCAACCTCTGACCTACTCTCTCTAAAATCCTCCCAAGGTTCCCCAAGCTCCCAATAAGCCTCTCTCAAGCCTCTCTCAAGCCTTTGGGAGCACACATCCAAGTAAGGGTTTTTCTTCCTTTCACTTTTTGTTCAATTTTCTTAATATTGTTATGCCATTTTGATTTTAAATTATAAATGATGGAGTATGGTTTCACACCTCCCCCATACTTCCCTCTTATTTTTTTAATTATGGGAGACCCATTTCTCTCTCATTAAATGCCTCCCATGTATACCCATTACTATGCCAAAATTCCGAAAGGAACTTCTCTCTCCTCATTTACATTCAAGATATACCTTTGTATCATGAATCTAAATTCCATTACAATTTTTGGAACATGTATCTATATGAACACCCTTACATTCCATTTCATGTATATATGGTGAGACACCCCTTTCTCTCTCATCAACCATTTTTATGAATTCTTATGTCACATCGTTACGCTACCGAAATCGCACCGATTTTCTAAGCCAATACCATTGTGTAGTGAATACCATGCCCATTTCTCCATCAAGGGTATTAACCTTTATGCACATTTACTTATTTATTATAATGTTTTATGTATGAATTCCACATTTCTTTATTGTGGAATAAATGATTATGTTTTATGAATCCATGTTTTATGATCCATGTGGAACACTTATGCATGAAATGAAATGTTTAAGAAGGGTGCGCCCTTATAGTGCTCCAATGAATTGGGTAAAGTATAGTATCATTATATTTCATGTGCTATGAGTGTTGACTCATTCTAATTCAAGTTCAATGAGGGTTTACTCGTGCTTTATGTGCAATGATGTTTTACTCATGCTCCATGTGCATTGAGCCTTGTCTCATGCTAATTCCATGTTAAGTGTTGTCTCCACATTTCCATGTGATGATTATAATGATTTATCATGCCTTTATGTTCATATTTCTCATATGATCTATTGATATGCCTATTTTCTAACATGTATTGTAGTCCTCATGTTATTCCATGTGTACTCCCTTTCTGGGATTTATACCTCACCCTTTTCTTATGCATGTCCTCAGGTTATCCCATGAAATGCTAAGTACGAGGGAATGTAGTGGTCATGTAAAGGAAGTTTTCAATAAAGATGTTTTATTTCATGTTTTAAGTTTTTATGTAATTATCCTAAGCCTCAAAGACACTAAACATCTCGATCTTCTTTATTGTATCAGTGAAGTTTTATGTAATAAATCATGTTTAAGTTTGTAATAAAAGAAGGGTTGTCATAGTTGGTATCAGAGGATAGGTTTAGTTATTTTTGGGATTAGGATTAGAAAACCCTAGTAAAGCCTTAGAGACAAGACTAAGTATAATAAAAACATCCCTATGTTTTGGTAAGTACTGATTAAGTGGTTTATCAAATAAATATATCCTTGTCGGGATACGAGCAGGTAGAGGTGGCTCTGGAACAGATATATCCTAGGGGTAAAACCCAAAAACACTACTTTGAGCTAGACTCGAACGAGAACTGGTGAACGATAATGGTCCTTTCTGAAATCTTGGTTACGACACTCCCAGGGGATATGTTTTGACAAATTCACAATCTTATTATGAATCCTTATTAAGGGAATTAAAAAAATTCCCCTAAGAATATATGTTAGAAAGTAGATCATGAAAATCCTAGACTAAAGCCTATAAGTTCATAAGTTAAGGAAATAAAATTTAATTTATGAGTCATCAACCTTTGTCTTTGGAATACCCTTTATGTGTTACCCCTAACTTTCCTTTTATTCCATCCAATGGCTAGTAATAGGACTCGGGCTAACAACTGATGTGAAGATCAGTGTGATAATTGTACTAATGAGATGCCCAATCCAATGGGAGCGGGAATCGCAAACTTTGTCATGCTTCTTTCTTAGCTAACACAAGATTTGAATAGAAACACAGGCCAATAGGAACGTTCAACCCCCCCTAAGAAAGAACAAGTCGCTATCGAGAGCTTCATGATGCAAAGGCCTCCTACTTTTAGTGGATCGTCCGATCCCACGATCACTGAACAATGGATTAACTCCACTGAAAATATTTTCTCCATACTTCAATATTCTGAACAAGAGAAGGTTCTCCTTGCTACTTATCGTATGGAGGGTGAAGCTAATCAATGGTGGATGTTGATCAAAAATATGAAGCTTGAGGAGGAGATCGAGGTGTTGGAATGGATGGATTTCGGGAAGATGTTTTTTGATAAATATTTTCCCCGCACCCTCCGGCATAAGATGGAAATGGACTTCCTTTCCCTCAAGAAAAAATGTGAAGAATCTGTTGGAGCGTACGAGGAAAACTTCACAAGGCTTGTACGATACGCTTCTGGATTTTTCGTTACCCTTGAATGCAAGGTTGACCGCTTCTATGGTGGGCTGAAGCCTAGCATGTGGAAAGCATTAACGATCTGTGACTTCGACAGCTATGAGGAAATTGTCCAATGTGCCCTCAAGGATGAAATGGAGATCAGGGTATCATAGGGGTATCATGGTGACAAGAAGCGTAAGGTGGACTTCAATGTTGGCAGTATGATGGATAAATCCAACGGTTCTAAGAAGATCCAGGACCCCACTTTCTAAAAGTTCAGAAAGAAGCACCCTAGAAATTGCCTCTAGGGGATGAGGAAATACTTTAGGTGTGGAAGATAAGGGAACCTAGCTGTTAACTGTCAGAAAGAAAGACCCACGACTGTGAATGAGGAGAGGAATGCTCCGTTCGAACCTCAACGCATTGTTCATTGCTACAAATACAAAGAACTGGGGCATCTTGAAAATCAGTTCCCTAATCCAAGGGTTTTCAGAGGCAACCAAAAACCTCCAAGGTAGCAAGGAAGAGATTTTTCCATCACTTCTACTAAAGTGAACACTGACAATGAAGTGGTGAAAATTACCCTAGTAATTCATTCAATAATAGACAACATTCTTTTTGATTCAGGTTCTATGCATTCTTTTATATCTCCAAAGTTTATTAGAAAAATCTCAGCACACCAACAAATCAAGGAAGTGAAGATGTCGGTGAGTACGGAAAATGGGGCAATCATTGCATCCCATGATTATAATTCCTCCCCTATTGTAATATGTGGATTGAATTTCCCAGTGAACCTTTTCATACTCGCTCTGGTGGAATTTGATACAATTCTTTGCATGGATTGGCTTTCCTTATTTAGAGCCAACAGAAATTGTTGGGAGAGGGAAATCACACTAAATATGGAGAATCGACCTCCGATTCTTTACAAGTGTAAGGAGGAAGATGAATCTCCTTTAGCTCCATCATCTCAAGCATGGATATTACTGCCCTATGAGCATGTGTATCTGGCTCAAATGATTGATTCCAAGGAATAAACCATCCTTGAATAAATGCCTATTGTGAGGGAATTTGCTAAAGTGTTTCCCAAGGAATTACCTGGTCTTCCTCCTAGAAGAGATGTCGAATTCTGAATTGAACTTATACCAGGGGCTCTACCAATATCCAAGACTCCATATATAATGGTTTTCGTGGAGCTTGAAGAGATTAAGAAACAACTACAAGAGAATCTAGATAAAGGGTTTATACGCCCAAGTGCTTCACCATGGGGTGCACCAGTCCTCTTCGTCAAGAAGAATGATGGGTCAATGTGGCTTTGCATCGATTATCATGAACTTAACAAAATCACGATAAAGAACAAGTATCCTATACCATAGATCGATGACTTGTTTGATCAGCTGAATGGAGAAGAATACTCTACAAGGTATATTTGCGGTCGGGATATTTACAATTAAGGGTGAAGAAGGAAGATGTCCCCAAGACTGCTTTTCGTACAAGATATGGGCACTATGAATTCATTTTAATGCCTTTCAGACTCACTAATGCTTCAGAAATATTCATGGAATTGATGAATAGAGTCTTTAGAGATTACCTTGACAAATTTGTGGTAGTATTTATAGAAGACATTCTAATATTCTCCAAAACCAAGGAGGATCATGAGGAGCATTTAAGAACTGTACAAGAGACTTTGCGCAAGGAGAAGCTCTATGAAAAGTATATAAAGTGTGAGTCCTGGTTAAAGGAAGTCTCATTCTTGGGCCATATCATCACAAGAAATGGGATATCTGTGGACACCTCCAAAACAGATGCAATTGAGGGATGTCTGAGGCCAACATCGGTAACGGATATCCGTAGCTTCTTGGGGTTAGCTTGATATTATCGACGATTTGTGAGAAATTTATCAAAATTGTCCAACCCTCATACCAAGCTAACTCGAAAGGGAGTAAATTTTTCTTGGAGTGATAAATGCGAAGAAAGCTTCAAGGAGTTGAAAAGGAGGCTTATCACAGTGCTTTTGCTCACTTTACCCACAAGTGGGGAACTTTTTGTGGTATTCAGTGATGCTGAAAGAAGGGCTTAGGCTGTGTGATAATGTATAATGATAAAGTGATATCCTATTCCTCAAGGAAGTTGAAAATACTTGAGCGTAACTATCCAACGCATGATCTGAAGTTGGAAGTTGTGATCTTTACCTTGAAAATCTAGTGGCATTGTCTCTATGGAGAGAAATGTGAGATATATACTGACCACAAGAGTCATAAATATATATTCACATAGAAAGAGCTTAATATGTTCCATAGAAGCTGGATAGATCTCATCAAGGATTATGACTGTTCAATACAATACCATCATGGGAAAGCAAACAAGGTGGAAGATGACCTAAGTAGAAATGACCCGGTGATTCTATCAATGATGAGAATTGAGAAGGATCCAATCTTCTTATACTTGATGAATATGGAAATGGTAATCATAAGGAAGGGAACATCATCAATCCTTTCACAAGTTATTTCTCAAAAATCTCTTTTGGAAAGGTTTAAAGAAGCTCAAAAGGACGATTTGGAAATTCAGGAAAAAGTGGAAGATATCAAAAAAGGTAAATCCTCATATTTTAATGTTAATGAAGAATGAATTGTGTGATTTGAGAAAAGGCTATGTGTTCCATCACGTCCGGAGCTAAAGAAGGAACATTTGGATGATGCACATACTTCCAATTTCTCTATTCACCCAGGGAGCACAAAGATGTATCGAGATCTCCAAGAAAACTTTTTGTGGGATAATATGAAAAAGGAGATTGCTGAATATACATCAAAGTGTCTGGTGTGCCAGAAAGTGAAGGCAGAAAGGCAGAAGCCTAAGGGGATGATGCAACCATTACCCATACCAGAATGAAAATGGGAGAACATCACCATGAAATTTGTCACCGGACTTCCGAGGACATCCAAAGGCAACAATGAAATATGGGTTGTTGTGGATCGTCTTACAAAGACTGCAAACTTCATTGATATATGGGAGTATTTCTTTTTAGATCAACTGGAACGGATATATATCAGGGAAGTGATAAGGCTGCATTGAGTACCACTATCTATTGTGTCTGACCGAGATCCAAGATTCACCTCTAAGTTTTGGAAGAGTCTTCAACATGATCTGAATAGTGAAGTAAACTTCATTATGGCCTATTATCCTCAAACTAATGGTCAATCCAATCAGACTATCCAAACACTTGAGGACATGTTGAGAGAATTCTCATTGGACTTTAAAGGAGGATGGGATCAACATCTTCCTCTGGTTGAGTTCTCTTATAACAATATTTTCCACTCGAGCATCCAAATGGAACCATATGAAGCTCTGTATGGGAAAAGGTGCAGAACACCGACATGTTGGGATGAGGTCGGTGAACTTAACCTGCTTAGACCAGAAATGGTCAAGGAAATGGTGGATAATGTGAAAACCATTTAGCATCATATCAAGGTAGCCTAGAGTTGACAGAAGAGTTATGCAGATAACCGTCAATGAGACCTTGAGTTTAAAGTTGGAGACATGGTTTTTCTACACATATCTCCGTGGAATAAGGTCATGAGGTTTGAAAATAAAGGGAAGTTAAGTCCAAGGTACATTGGCCCCTTCGAGATTCTTGATCGTGTTTGGGCTGTGGCATATCGACTAGCACTTCCACCAACCATGGCCAAAGTACATGATGTCTTTCATGTATCCCTCTTAAGGATTTACATACCGGACCCTTCACATGTACTCTCTTATGAGGTGGTACAGTTGGAAGATGATATTTCTTATGAGGAGCAACTAGTGAAGATCTTAGATTGTAGAGAAAAGGTTCTACGAAATAAGGCAATGCCCATCGTCAAGGTGTTGTGGCGAAACCACAAGTTTGAAGAAGTGACTTGGGAGTTGGAGGAAATGATGAAGCCGAGTTACCCACATTTGTTTTAGTTTGGGAAAAGTAAAATTTCGAAGGAAAAAATTCTTAAGGGTGAAATATTTAACGACCCAAAGTTTCATTAATGTAAAATTCCTCTTGATCTAGTTAAATGTCTCTTTAGGAAAAATGATTTTAGGAGATGTCAAATTCTTTGGTTTTATGTTAAGAACATTGATCGTTGCTAATATAGCCGTTGAACAGTGATCACATGATCAGTATAAATATAGGGCTTTAACAAATCCAATTTACTCAGACAAAAGAAGCAATGGCATCATCCAGAAGAATTTCTCTATATGAAGCTGATTTTTCGGAGCTTGGAAAAGAGGTGGAAACTTTGGGCTTCGCTCTTGACCACGCCCAAGCTGATCTTCATCATGTCAAACTCTAACGGGACCATCTATGGTAAAAGTGTAAGTTGATAGATATTACCACATGAGCGATGTTATCTGAGCCCCTCCAAGAGTCTGTCACCATCACACACCTTACCCTTAGGTCTTATGCGGCTGTTTTAAGGGGTTATGTAACAAATCGATAATACTATGTTCATGTACATTATTTTTTTTATATAATAATGTATATGCTTTCTTGTCATTATTGATACATTGTAAACAGTTTTTAAATTACAAATAGTGTTTTAGTTATTATTTAATTAGGAATTTTATTTTTTTAAATTTAAGGATTTTTGAATTAAATAATATTTTAATAAAATAATAATAATATTATTAAATTAATTCTTATTAAATATAAATTATCTTATAATTTTATGAATGCAATTGTAATTTTTATTAAGGTTTGAAATCCATTTTTGTTAAAACCCGTGAATTTTCGATAAATGTCATTTTATTTTAAAAGTGAAAATTAAAATATTTAGAAAATTATTTAGATAAAATAAATATTATTTATGGAATCAGGACGTCGAAATTATCCAACAGTAAATTTTTCATAATTTTCTGAGATAGTCAAATATTTGGGTAAAAATTATATACCGTTTAAATATATAATGTGTTTTATGACATCATAATGACCCAATAGTGATGTAATAAAATACAATAAGATTTATGTTCGGCCAATATATGTTTTACCATTAAAATTATGTGATTTTGGGTTTGTTTTACTTACTTTTCAAATCATTAATGGACCCCTCAAGACTTATTAAACACCTTGTCTTTTTAAATTGTTTTCCACGGGAGTGTGACTCGCCTCTACATAATAAACCTTATTATTTTAAGAATTTCGGACTTTGGAATTATAAAATATTGTTTTCCTCTTCAATTTTTCAAAAACCATGGCCAAAAACCATGGGCCGGTTTGTAGTTTGGATTAATTTAATATAAGGGGTCCCAAACCTAAATAATAAATAATTCCTTCACCTTTCCTATATAAACCAACCAAAGCTCCCACTTCCTCCACACTCAAATCCTTTCGAGTTCGTCCAACCTCTACCATAATCTCTCTAGAATCCTCCCAAGGTTCCTCAATCTCCCAATAAGCCTCTCTCAAGCCTCTCTCAAGCCTTTGGAAACACACTTCCAAGTAAGGATTTTTCTTCCTTTCACTTTTTGTCCAATTTTTTTTAATATTGTTATGAAATTTTTAATTTCAATTATAAATGCTGGGGTATTGTTTCACACCTTCCCCATACTTCCCTCTTATTGTTTGAATAATGGGAGACCCCTTTCTCTATCATTAAATTTCTCCCATGTACACCCGTTACTATGCCAAAATTCCGAAAGGAACTTCTCTCTCCTCATTTACATTCAAGCAATACTTTTGTATCATGAATCTAAATTCCATTACAATAGTTGGGTCATGTATCTATTTGACCCCCCTTACTTTCTATTTCATGTAAATATGATGAGACACCCCTTTCTCTCTCATCAACCATTTTTATGAATTCTTATGTCACGCTGTTATGCTGCAGAAATCGCACCGATTTTCTAAGCCAATGCCATTGTGTAGTGAATACCATGCCCATTTCTCCATCAAGGGTATTCACCTTTATTCACATTTACTTATTGATTATAAAGTTTCATGTATGAATTCCACATTCCTTTATCTTGGAATAAATGATTATGTTTTATGAATTCATGTTTTATGATCCATGTGGCACACTTATGAATGAAATGAAATGTTTAAGAAGGGCGTGCCCTTATAGCGCTCCAATGCATTGGGTAAAGTATAGTATCATGATATGTCATGTGAAATGTTTGTTGACTCATGCTAATTCAAGTGAAATGAGGGTTTACTCGTGCTTTATGTGAAATGTGGATTTACTCATGCTCCATGTGCAATGGGCCTTGGCTCATGCTAATTCCATGTTAAGTGTTGTTGCCACATTTCCATGTTATGATTATCATGATTTATCATGCATTTATGTTCATGTTTCTCTTATGCTCTATTGATATGCGTATTGTCTAACATGTATTGTACTCCTCATGTTATTCCATGTGTACTCCCTTACTAGGCTTTATAGCTTACCCTTTTCTTATGCATGTCCTCAGGTTATCCCATGCAATGCTATGTATGAGGGAATGTAGTGGTCATGTTAAAGAAGTTTTCAATAAAGATGTTGTATTTCATGTTTTATGTTTTTATTTAATGATCCTAAGCCCCAAAGACACTAAACTGGTTGACCTTCTTTTTTGTATCAAGTGATGTTTTATGTAATAAATAATGTTTAAGTTTGTAATAAAAGCAGGGTTGTCATTGGATGGTACCCGGAGGTGGACACTCGACGTGATGGCACACGGAACAGACCGATAGACATGGAGTGCTAAGGAGGACATCTGTACCTCCCCTTCAGGTAGGAACCCAGAGGAAGATCCAGGACCAGCTTCACCATTAAGCTATTTGTCTTTTCAGTTGTAGCTGAATGTTTTTGTTGGGCTTCTATTTCTAGCCCCTTTGTACTTCCAGCAGACTTGTTACTACTTTACTTAGTGTTTACTTCCGTTTGTTCTCTGGTTGTGTGTGTTTACGTTTTATAAAGGAAATGTCTTCCAAGTTTTTAGGGAGTTACACCTTTTTTGCTAGTTTCCAGCCCCTGGCCTATGGAAGGTGGGATTGGGGCAGTCACGATACGGGCCCCGGGGGATGGGTCGTGACACAAATCGTTGGGAACAGTGGATTCTAAAACATGTATACCAACAGTTTCTTCAAACCATTCGGAAAGGTTTCTCTAAAAACAGAATACCAATGGTTTGAAAAAACCATTTGAATAAAACTATCTGTAAATCCTCTATTTCCACTACTAGATGTGTGTTTCTATGAAAGAAACATTAATGTATTAAACCATTGATATCCCAAATAGATTTCAAGGGCGAAATTTTTTTAAAGGGGGGGGGGGTAAAATGTAACAACCAAAGATTTTAGATATTATTTTCTTTTGAATTAATTAAATCTTTTTGATATTTTATACATCAAATAACACTAAATATAGGATTTTATTATTATATAAAATCACTATATTTGTATTATGTTATTCGAAACACCAAGTTAAGCTTGCACTATAATAAAATTGACTAGGTATACATTACACACAACACTGAGTCTCTACAAAATAAAAATTCGTTGTTATAATTATTTAAATATTATTGTTATAACTGGTTGATTAAAAGTATTAATATGAATATTAATAACTAATTTTAAAATTTTATTTATAATTTTTTCATATAAATAAAAAAATATTTATAATGAAATGTATAATCTTCAGTAACATCTGTATTTGTTTAGAAATTACTATTTTCTTAAAGAAACTGCTTTTTTACATCCTTTTACGAAAAATAAAAAAATAATTTTATACAAACATAAAAATTTATTTTGATAAAGAAAACATAATTTTTGAATTTTTAGTGTAAAAATCAACTTAGGGTGAATTTTCATTATTTTTTGGAGAAGTTTCATTTTTCGATGAATAGTGAAAATACTACATTGTAGTCAAAAGCATCATTTTTCATTCAAATAATTATTATTCATTAATTTGATTTTTAATATCTTAATAGATCTATTATATATATTAATAAAATTTATTTCATTGAAATAATTTTTATATTGAAATTAGATATAATAAATTATGAAACTTTTGAACGTTCTTTTTACCCGGCTTCTCGCCACATCTATGTGATTAGTGTTAAACATAATTTTTCCAATTTTGTGAAATGAATTTTAAAATCTGACATACATGGTTGTAATAATTATAATATTTAAAGTCTAATAGGATGAAATTATTAACTTTGATTTCATGAATTGTAAATTTAGTAAAGATTTTTTTAACACAATTAAGGGTAAATTAGATAGTTAAATGTAAAAATAATATTATAAATATATAACTCCTTAGGATTATACATAGATAAATATTTAGAAATATCACTAGTTATATATCTAAGGATAAGCCACAAGTTTTATATATTTATAATTTGGTATCATGATTTTGATATCATATACATTATTTTCAATGATTATCTAGTCTACCATTATGATAAATGTTTCTCATACTATTCTTCCTAGTTTTAGTCAATTTTTGGGAACTAAAAGGAACTTCATTAAATTTAATGTTTTAGATGTTTAAATTATAGTAAATATGAAAATATATTTCATAAATGGAAATCTCATGAAGTGAATTAAGAAGGTCGTACGAGTATTGGTTGTGCTGGTGAGGATAAAGAGACTGCAAATGGAATTTGAAAGGTATGATATGTTATCGCATTATTTTTTACATTAAACATAATGATATTTGTTAGATTATGGTTGAGTAACCTTAAAAAATGATTCATATTTCAGAACATGATATTATAACAAATCCTAAGTAATGGTTTAAGAATAATTTTGGATGTTTGAGGTGTATTTGTTTTTGAATTCAACGATTTTTCTATATGAATAATGAGATATATAATTTTTTCCATTATAATTTTTTCTTTATGTATAGTAAAGGATATGTTGAATAGTTCTAAAGACCTAGAAAAGTAATTTAATTGTAAGGTGATTTATTTGGGAAACACATGATTAAGGGAAAGATAACCCTTAACATGTCCCTTATTTTAGGATAATGATATCTGGATAAATATATGCTGGATATAAATTAGTAAATTGGATGATAATATTTTCTTGGGAACTAATTATATATTTTTATACATAAGGGTTATTCTATCATGGATAGAGTTTATAACTTTTTGTTCTTAAGAAATATATCATATAAACATTGTAATAATGAAACATGCATGTTTTTAATAATGATGTGTGGTAATTTGGTTTATTACCATGTTTCATGAAAATACACGATGAAGGTATCCACATGTTTGGTATGTGATAAATAATATATACAATAGAATATATATGGATTAATGCTAAGTTGTGACCTTATTTGAAATTATTTGGATTTCAATATTTTGGAAGGGTTATATGGTTAACCATTTATGGAATGGTTTATGTTAAACATCAAATGGGTCTTAGAGATTAAGATATTATCTCACTCTATGAGGACTTATTAATATTTGGTAATGTTTGATAACCTTTTGCTACGATAATGATAGATAGATGGACATAAAATTCGATTTATGTATCTTACGATTTTATAATCCTCTAGGAATAAAAAATTTAACTTAATTTACTGGGATAAGGGATGTAGTGGAAATTAATCAAGGCACAAAAAATGTTGATATTGTGTTGAAATCAAGTAAGTTTATATTCTCATGTGAATACTTCAGCATTAGGAAAAGGGATCATGATGTAAAATGGTTGTAATGTTATCTTCTTTTTTATCGTATCAATGATCCGTTAATGTTTCTTTATTTTATTGTATTTGTGATTGTTAACATTCTCTATATCACCATATTTCTTATGATTAGTGATATTTATCAATCTCTATGTCTATTTACACTTTCTGTTTTTACCAAAATCTTTACTTATGTACTCCTACATAGAGAGCTAGTTATGATTTACTTTGGATAATTGTTATTTTAAAACTTTTCCTTTTTAAAAGGATGTTTTAGAAATCATTTTTATAATGTTGGTTTCTATGAAAGAAACTTTCAAGTATTAAAAATTTGATAACCAAGATGAATTTTTAGGTTGAAATTTATTTTAAGGGGTGTAGAAGGTAATACCCCAAGATTCTGTGAATTATTTTTTTCAAATTAATTTATTATTTTTGATTTTTTTTAAATTAGGTAACAATAAATATTGGTTTTTATTATTACATAAAAGAAGTAAGTTTGGATTATGTTATACGCAACACCAAGATAGTCTTGTGACACGCGTAACACCGACTTGGCTTGGATTATGCAAAACACTGAGTCTCTATGGAAAATAAATTGTTATTATAATTATATAATTGAGGTAGTTATAACATAGAGATTAAACATATAAATATGAATAGTAATAACTAATATTTAAATTTTATTTTCAATTTTTTCATATTAACAAAACATATTTATAATGAAATGGATAATCTTTGGTAAAGTCTTTAAATGCTTAGAAATACAATATTATTAAAGGAACTAATTTTTATATCCTTCAGTGAAAAATAATAACTTTAATTTTATACAAAATTAAAAATTTAATTTGATAAAACAACCAATATTTTTAAATTTTAAATTTAAAAATTAAATTTTTGTGAATTTTCATTTTTCACCTACACATGGGTCCCTTGCTGGGATCAAATCTTCTCTGGAGGTTCCTCCTCGCCAGGGGCTGGGGGAGCCCTCTCCTAGTAGCTCCAAAGGGAAATCCTTCAAAGATGCTCTATGCGGTGCAGTGGATAAGGGGGTTTCGGTTGGCGACAAGTCGAAGGGTGCTGAGGCATGTTGGCCATCATTTCCTAAGGTTTCGGTGGGTTCAAGGGCGGGTTATAAGGCGGAGGGTTTCCCTGTGTTGGAACTCTCGGAGCTGTAGGTGCGCGATGCTTCAGCTTTCCATTATCTTACTCTGGTGGCACGATTCAGTCGTAATAAGCATCCACTCACTTTGTTCAAGGAGATGGTGGAAGCTTGAGGTCTTCTTCATCTGGTGGCGGTTTCGGATCTCTTCAGGGGTGCTTTTTGCATTCATCGGACCTCAAAGGAGGACTTTGAGACAGCTTGGTCTAGGGAAGACCGAAGGTGTGGCTCGTGGAATTTTTCGCTGTTTCGCTTGTCTTGGGGGTTCCATTTTGGAAGAGAGTCGCCTTCGGCAGCGGTGTGGGTTGGCCTTCCTGTCCTTCTTCCTCTTCCCTTTCAGAATCCGGGGATCCTAAAAGCGGTGGGTGATTCCTTAGGGTCCTTCCTGTGTTCAGATGAGGACACAACCTCTCTTCGGTCTGCGGCATGCCCTCGTCTTTCTGTGTAGATGGATCTATCGTTGAAGTTACCATCAAAAATCATATTATGGTTAGGGAATGAGCGGAGTTGGTGGAAAAGGCTGTTGGGGAGAATCCCGATTCCAGGCCGAAAATTTTCTTGCCAAAAATATCGTGAGATACCCGTCGAAATATGGAAGCGATATGAGCAGAATAAATAAATCAGCACGCAGGTTTTTTTAACGTGGAAAACCCAAAAAGGAAAAACCACGGGACCTAGTCCAGAAAAGAGAATCCACTAAAATAGATAAGTACACGGTAGAGACTCCCCAAAAATAAAAGGGATCTCAAAAGTAATACTCATGAATAAAATAGTGAATCAAAGTCAGAAAGCAGATGCAGTCTGAAGCCAGCCTAAAACAAAGAACGCAGCCTGTAAAAGAAACCCAAATAGATCTGACCGTGAAAGCAGAAGATTGATGCCCGAACAAAAGGTGCAGATGAAAAAGCACTGGGATCGGATCAAAAACCACCGCAGATGAAAGCCGATCAAATCAGAGTAGTTCCGAAGGTTGCAGAACTTAAAACCGCTGGGTAAAATCTGAACTGCACTGCGCCGAAGATTACGAGGAGAGCCGCACACACACAAAAGGCATCATGTCACATCGTAGATCCACCGTCGATGTCACGTTTGTCATTGATGACGACCCACATTGACTACCGCAAACGTGGCAGACCCTTTCCTCTTGTTCTCGGTGGACTGCATCTTGAGCAGCTCTCTCTCCTTTTTCTCCACCAGTTGCTTCCCCTTTTATAGGCTCTCATATGCCACATATCTTGATTGAAATGGAAATCTGAAAATATATCTCAAAAAGATATCACAAGATCTCTTGTATCTCATCCTAGTAGATACAAATGCAGCCAAATCTAAAAGATATGTCATATCCAAAAAACATATCTTATCTCAAATATGGAAACATCCACATGCGGTCAACAACTATTATTCCATCCATTAATAATGAGAATTAAATCTTCATAATGCTGGGAGAAAATCTCCAATTAATGTTGAGATAAATCTCTTCATTAATAATTTTCTCTCTCATCATAAATGTGATGAATCCCAACAATCTCCCCCTTCAGCACATTAATGAATGAAAATATCCAACAAACCTAGTTGGAAAGAAAATAGGTCGGTATCACACCAACCATCATCAACTGCGGAAAAATATGACGACGTCCATTTGCACTTCTGATAAAAAAAACGAGCTCCCCCTGTAAAAGAAATCCAGACACAGAAATCTTCGTCATATCTGAATCTGCACCATCCTGCTCATCCTGCTGAACAAGACAAGAACCAGAAACATCTGGCTCCCCCGTAATAGTGATCACCACATAATCTGGAGCACCTGCAGGAATAAACAGCTCCCCTTTCTCAACATCCCATGAGCGGATATGTGCATCACCTCTCTCAACCTGCTTTAATTTTCAAACTTTATTCTGCTCCACGCACGCATCTGCGATCCTCTTCGAAGCTTCCAAAATCCTCACGTTAAATTGCAAGCACAAACCAACCTCCTCTGATACCACTTGTTGGGGAGAATCCCGATTCCAGGCCGAAAATTTTCTTGCCAAAAATATCGTGAGATACCCGTCGAAATATGGAAGCGATATGAGCAGAATAAATAAATCAGCACGCAGGTTTTTTTAACGTGGAAAACCCAAAAAGGAAAAACCACGGGACCTAGTCCAGAAAAGAGAATCCACTAAAATAGATAAGTACACGGTAGAGACTCCCCAAAAATAAAAGGGATCTCAAAAGTAATACTCATGAATAAAATAGTGAATCAAAGTCAGAAAGCAGATGCAGTCTGAAGCCAGCCTAAAACAAAGAACGCAGCCTGTAAAAGAAACCCAAATAGATCTGACCATGAAAGCAGAAGATTGATGCCTGAACAAAAGGTGCAGATGAAAAAGCACCGGGATCGGATCAAAAACCACCGCAGATGAAAGCCGATCAAATCAGAGTAGTTCCGAAGGTTGCAGAACTTAAAACCGCTGGGTAAAATCTGAACTGCACTGCGCCGAAGATTACGAGGAGAGCCGCACACACACAAAAGGCATCATGTCACATCGTAGATCCACCGTCGATGTCACGTTTGTCATTGATGACGACCCACATTGACTACCGCAAACGCGGCAGACCCTTTCCTCTTGTTCTCGGTGGACTACATCTTGAGCAGCTCTCTCTCCTTTTTCTCCACCAGTTGCTTCCCCTTTTATAGGCTCTCATATGCCACATATCTTGATTGAAATGGAAATCTGAAAATATATCTCAAAAAGATATCACAAGATTTGATTAAAGATATTAAATATATCTTTCCCTCAAACAGCGGATGCGTAGCGACAAAAAACAGGTGCAGAAAAATAAAATTGACACCAGAATTTTTACGTGGAAAACCCAAAAAGGGAAAAACCACGGGACCTAGTCCAGAAAGAGGAATCCACTAAAAATAGATAAGTACACGGTAGAGACTCCCCAAAATTAAAAGGGATCTCAAAAGCAATACTTAGAAAAATAGTGGATCATAGTCGGAGAATAGATGCAGTCTTGATGAAGCCTGAAAAGAAGAAAGCAGCCTGCTAAAGAAACCCAAATAGATCTGACCGTGAAAGCAGAAGATTGATGTCCGAACAAAAGGTGCAGATGAAAAAGCACCGGGATCGGATCAAAAACTACCGCAGATGAAAGCCGATCAAATCAGAGTAGTTCCGAAGGTTGCAGAAGTTAAAACCGCTGGGTAAAATCTGAACTGCACTGTGTTGAAGATTGCGAGGAGAGCTGCACACCCCTAAAAGATATCCTGTCACAACGTAGATCCACCGTCGATGTCACGTTCGTCATGGATGACGACCCACACGGACTACCGCAAACGCAGCAGACCCTTTCCTCTTGTTCTCGGTGGACTACATCTTGAGCAGCTCTCTCACCTTTTTCTCCACCAGTTGCTTCCCCTTTTATAGGCTCTCATATGCCACATATCTTGATTGAAATGGAAATCTGAAAATATATCTCAAAAAGATATCACAAGATCTCTTGTATCTCATCCTAGTAGATACAAATGCAGCCAAATCTAAAAGATATGTCATATCCAAAAAACATATCTTATCTCAAATATGGAAACATCCACATGCGGTCAACAACTATTATTCCATCCATTAATAATGAGAATTAAATCTTCATAATGCTGGGAGAAAATCTCCAATTAATGTTGAGATAAATCTCTTCATTAATAATTTTCTCTCTCATCATAAATGTGATGAATCCCAACAAAGGCTCCTCTATAGAGGGTTTCCTCGCTTCTGTGTTGTTTGTGGGATTCACGGACACTCGGAGGGAGTTTGTAGGCGGAAGTGGTCTATGGAAAGTTCCTCTAGGTCGGGCATACAGAGTCTCATTGTTCCCGACTGCGTCTCAGAGGCTTCAGCGAAAGAGGTGACCATTGGGGCGGGAGGGGCGTTTTCAAATTTCGGTGGTGGACCTCACGCACTGACGGATAGCACATCTGGATCTCGTTTTTCGGGGGTCTCTGCACCGCAGGATGCTCTGATTTCGTTGTCACCTCCCGCCTGCCCCCAAGGAGGATGATTATGTGTCGGAGGATCCCTTGGTCACATCAGATGTTTCCTGGGATCAGTGGGATGTCTCCTTCCTACAGCCTTCGATATTTTTATCGTCGCCACTGTCAGAGTTTCAGATTTCTTCGCAACAATCTCGGGAGTTTTTTAAGCGGTCTCTTCTCCCCAGCGTGTTGTCTTATCCCTTGAAAACTCCGCTACGGGAGTCGTCTCCAGTTGGTGTGGTGAAGCAGGTTATGTCCGCACGAGCTTCTCCTCAACGACTCCTTCTGGTTTCCCTTCTTCAGGAAGATATGGTGAGATCCCCTCTGCCTACACCTCGACTCTCACTTCTGGAGAGCTTGGAGAGCTCGGGGTGCCCTCCCATGAGGAAGTCTCTGGGTACTCGGAAAGGGACGTCTTCTCTAGAAATTTCTGGCCCTATCACTCAGTCGAAGCCCACGAAGGCATGTATGCTAATCTCTTTTTCATCACCTGAAACTTCTGGCCCAAAGGGCAGGAGAGGGCCTTTTTAATGTTGTTTTTGATCATCTAGAATTCTCGGGGGTTGGGGGCGCAAGAAAAATGTGACTTCATGGTGGTTGAGTCTCATAAATGTTCAGCCTTTGTTGTGGTTATCCTCAAGGTCAAACAGAATCCTAGGAAGCTTTCCTCGGTTGCAAAGAAGATTGGGTTTCCATTGTTTCTGAATGGAGGTTCGGTTAACTCCAATATTTGGATTTTCTAGAAGTCGAATGTTCAGTTGGAGGTGGTCAGTCTTTTTGATCAATGTATTAACACAAAGATCTGTTGTGCTGGGGGAGATTTGATGTTCTTTTTTGTTTATACTAGCCTTGATGCACAGAGGAGGTTGGATATGTGGCGCTTCCTGGGGGCCTTCCAACCTGGAAATCTCCCTTGGTTTGTGGGTGGATATTTCAACATGATTGTGGATGCAGAGGAGAAAATGGGTGGTTCTATCACCTCTTTGGATTCCATGCAAGACTTTGGTGACTTCATTAATGTAGTTGGGCTTCTGGACCTGGGGTTCCAAGGCAAGCAGTTCACTTGGTGCAATAATCATAGGGGGGCGCACCGCATTTTGAGCAGGCTCGATAGATACTTTACAAAAATTCAAGGTCTCGATTCATTTGGCAGGTCGATGGTCACTCATTTAACGCGCTCATTGTCGGACCATGCTCCCCTACTGGTGGAGGTGAGATGTGATAGTGCCGGGCAGCAGGCTTTTCATTATTCTAGTAGCTGGCAACAAGTGGAGGGTTTCATGCACATGGTGAGAACCTCTTGGGAGCAGGAGGAAAATGATAGTGCTTGGCATGGTCTAGCCAACCATTTGAGGCGCCTTAAGAGGGACATTCAAGGATGGTTGGCTTCTAGGCCGAATGACTTGTCGGGTGTGAGCTCTATTGAGGAGGACGTTGAGGAGTTGGAGGAGGAGCTTCAGAACAATTGGAACGATAGTAGATTTACTGTCTTATGCGACAAGCGCAGTTTTCTTGCGGAGAAGCTCTTAGAAGATGAGAGAGAGTACAAGCAGCGACCGCGGGTGAAATGGTTGAAGGAATGGGATCATAACAGTGTTTTTTTTCATGCGTGTCTAATAGAAAAGAGTAATTTGAGACTCAATATTAATCTGGGTAATGGAGTTTTTTCTTCGGAGGTGGATGTGGTGGGGCGATTGGCGCTGGAACACTTTGAAGACCTTTTGGCTGGAGGGATCCCTTCTAGATATGAGGATGTGGAGGATGGGTCAGCAGAGCTGGAGTTCTGGGAGTGCATTCCCCACTTGGTGGAAGGCCCTGAGAATGAATCTTTGATAGCTACCCCAAGTGAGGAGGAAATCAAGAGGATTGTTTTTGCGGTCTCCCCTGATAGTGCTCCTAGTCCGGATAGTTTTCCGGGGGCTTTCTACATGGCTGCATGGGGTATTGTTGGTCGTCTGGTGGTGGTGGCGATTCAGGACATTTTTCAGGGTGGTGCTCTCAATCAGGGGGTTGATGTGTCAAGGGTGGTGTTGATTCCGAAGGTTAAAGAGCCCACTAATATCAACCATTATAGACCCATTTTCCCGTGTAACATGTCATATATAATTCTGGAAAGCTTGATTGCAGACAGGTTGAACCAGATCATTCCTCGGTTGGTGTCTAGGGAGCAACATGGGTTTGTCAAAGGCCGTACCATTCAAGGGGCGGTGGCGATTGCTAGCGAACTGGTTTTTGATATTAATAGGAATTCAGTTGGTTCTAATGTCATTTTTCATGTGGATATGAACAAAGCTTATGACAAAGTGGAGTGGAGTTTTCTGATTCGTGTGATGAGATGCTTTTGTTTTCATGAATGGTTTTGTGACCTTTTCTGTAGGTGTTATTCTTCCATGTGGCTTACTATCTCTCTCAAAGGAAAATGTTTTGGCTTCTTTAAATCGGTTCGTGGGGTAAGACAGGGTGACCCACTTTCTCCAAGCCTCTTTATCTTGGAACTTGAAGCCTTATCTAGGAATCTTCATAGCAGAATGGAGAGCGGGAGGTTGGCTCCTTTTCTCAGTAGGAATGGCAAGGAAGGAGTGTCAAATTTGATGTTCGCTGACGATATTTTGATCATCACTAATGGCAGGCGACGATCATTGAGGGGCCTCATGGAGATTTTTTCCATGTATGGGCTCTTGAGTGGGCAATGCATCAATTCCAGGAATAGCCACGTTTTTATCTCTAATAAATTCCCAAGTAATCGATGTAGGACCATCCAGAATATCCTGGGTTTCCCGAAACAACAACTTCCTATTCATTATCTTGGTGTTCCACTTTCTTGTAGACACATTAAATAGTCTTTATTTGATGATTCCATTAATCGGGTTATAGGGTGGATTTTTACCTAGAAGAACAAGTTTTTATCTTTTGGGGGAAGGGTGTCCTTGATTAACAGTGTGCTATCTGCCATTCCTATGCACGTGTTCTCAGTCCTTAGACCTCCGAAAGGCACCATTACAATGATGGAGAGGGTTCTTAATGTATTTCTTTGGGATTCCAATCACACAGGTCGTTGCCATTGGGCTGCTTGGTCCCATCTGGCCAAACCGATCGAGGAAGGTGGAGTTGGGTTACGTGACATTAATGATACAATGGAGGGAATGAAAGTGAGGCTTGCGTGGGACATTATTAAAGGGGATTCTATTTGGGACTCCTTTTTCAGAGCCCGTTATGGGGAGCATTGGGTGGCCTCCAGTCCCCACAGGCCGCTGTTGACTGACCTTGCAAGGCGCATGTACTCGTATATGGGTTCTCTTTAGAGTTCGACACGTTGGATTATTGGTAGAGGTGACATTAGTTTCTGAAAACACAACTGGTCAGGTGAGCGTCTGTTCTTCCCTGGGTGTCCATCCCCAGACATTTCCTTTAAAGAAGCAAGCGCACACCCGGCTCTTCTTCAAGCAGCTCTTAGTAGAAGATTTTTGAGGAGATTATCATGAACTCGGAGGTGGATAGATGCTGCTTCAATGGATCGAGATCGGGTAAATTCTCTGGCCGGGATTACAGGAGGTTGTCTCAGGGGGAGGCGCTACGGGACGAATGGGCCTTGAAGAGCTGGTGCAACGAAATCCCCATCAAAATGAATTTTCTGGTTTGTCGCATCAAAAAAAGAGCATTGCCAACGGAGGATAGCATCCAGCGGAATGGTTTGCATTTGGCTTCACGCTGTTTTTGCTGCAGGATTCCACGGAATAAATCTGCACTTCCACATTTTTTCCAGAGTGAATGGGCGGTTTTCCTTTGGTCACACTTCATTACTCTACCGTGCTATTTCTATTTCCATACTTCCTTCCAAGACTTTTTGGTGGCCTGGCTTCAAGGATTGGAGGGACGGACTATGGAAGGCAAGGAAAGCTGTATTATTCTCTCTTCTATTTATTGGGTTATTTGGGAGGCACGAAATCTGTCTCGGCTGGGCAACAGGAGATCTCTTCATTTTCTGTGGATCAGGTTAAAAGCACTCATTTTCGAATTGGGCACTTTTCTGAAAGGGGGTCACTAGGTTCTGGGTTCTTGTGGTTCGCTGGTTTCACCCATGTCGGGTGAACAGGTTGGCCGATGGATTAAATGGTCTCAGCCACTCCAAGGGGATAAACTTAATGTTGACGGCTCCATGATTAATGGGATTATGAGGGGCGGTGGGGTTCTGCATGATACTTCTGGCTTGGTGCTGCTGGCCTTCAGTGTGTTCTTTGGTCCTAGAAGCTCTTTGGGTGCAGAGGCGAGGGCGCTTCTCACAGGAATCACAGTTTTTCGGAGAGATGGTTTTTTGGTTGATGAGGTGGAATCAGATTTTGATGTCCTCGTCAGGTTGGTGCGTGGTGTTTAAGAACCGGCCTGGGATCTGGTGTATGTGATATGAAGATGTTCGCTGGAAACTGATCTTGGGCGGACTTTGAAGCACTGTTGGAGGGAGGCTAACTTCGCAGCTAATGCACTTTCACAGATTAGAAGTCAAGAGGATGAGGTGGTTCTTTATAATAACATAGGATCCCTTCCCTTGGAGTGTTTTTCTTTTGTCCAGGGAGATGCCCTTGGATTACACCACTTCCACCCTCCTTGAAGGATATTGGAAGGGGGGTGCTTTGTATCGTCCTTTATGACCTATAATAAAAAATCAATTTTCAGCAATTTAGGTCATTGAAATAATTTTTGTATTGAAAATAGATATAAAAAAAATTATTGAACTTTTGAATGTTCTTTTTACTCGCATTCTCACCATGTGTGTGGGATTAAAATTAAACATAAATTTTCCACTTCTGTTAATTGAATTTTAATAAAAGAACATACTAGGTTGTAATAAGTGTGATATTGAGAGTATAATAGGGTCATCTTAATATTTTAGATATTATGAAGAGTTACTTTAGAAATTTTTTATTTACCACAATGAAAGGAAAATTGAATAATTAAAGAAAAAAATAATATTATATTATAAAAAATTACCCTAAAACTTGTCCTAATTTCATTGGGTTAGTGGTATTCGACTCAAATAAAATTTATTCCCAAATTATAACATTTTTATTCCACTTGGGTAATAAAATTAAATATATTTTATTTTATTTAAAGATAAGTTAAAAATGTCATACTCGTATTTGCAATAATTATAAATATTTTAACATATGTTAGCACAGAAGATAAATTGGACTATAAATAATCATATGAATGCTAAAATGTCAACCTAAATCATGATTATTTATTTATAATTCTTGTTTAAAAAAATTAGGATAAATAGTGGCATAATGATTATGCTATAATTTTCTAATAAAAGGTTCAAATAAATAATATTAAAAATATTAAAATAAATATAATTTGAACTAATTAAGGTGATCCAAGAATTTAATAGGTGAATATGACATTCTAGGAGTGTCTTAAATGGTTTATTAGAAGTTATAATTCTTTTTTGGATTTTCTTTAAAGACATATTTCTGAATTGTTTCAAAATTAAAACTAACAGTATTTAATAAAAATAATATTTTATTAAATTAATTAAAAATCATAAAAATAATTAGGAAATGAAAAGAGATTATATTAATGTGGAAATCATAATAAGGTGTCCATTAATAGACAACTAAACCATATATGTAATAATTTTCAACCTCTTATTATTTAAAATGTTGTTACCATAATTAAAACTACAATAGATTAATTAAGAGTAATTTAGAATGAAATGTCTTAAAATAAGACCAAAACTATTCAAAAACTTATTTTATAAATATGATTCGACCCTTATCACCCTAAGATATAATTATATTTTTTAATTGAAACGATTCCATGAAAATAAGTTATATATTACTTGAAGTCAAGGATAGTCACAAAAAATAACTCTCTTGTATTTAATATATATTTATGTGTCCACATAGGACAAACTAAATATATAAATGAATATAAATGTCTATTTTGATAATAATGAAATTAATTTCATTAAAAAAATTTATTTATAATTGTTTGAAATTATATAATAAACTTATATGTTTCTTCAATGTTAAAACAATAATTTTTTAATTAACATAAAAATAATATAATTTATTTTAGAAATAGTAATTTTGTTATATTTTGGATGAATTAAAAATTAAAACTAATCTTATATATCTATAAGATATATGATATGTGTTTGAAACCATTATATTCTAATAACAAATATTCTTGATGAATTTAAAGGAAAATTAAATAAATAGTATTAAATTATAAAATAATGATATTTTATTGAATTAATATATTATTAAATTAGTTTAAAATCAAAAAATAATAAACAATCACAAAGGGTATATGATATGGTCTATAATAGAACACCACATTCATTTATATTTCATTTTGTAATTTTGGGCTCGAGAATAGCCATATTATATGTTAATATTTTGAGGACTTCCAAAGTGCCCCTCACCTCAGTTATAAAAGGGAACCTACTCTCTCACTTACTCACACCAATTTTTGCTTTAAATATTGAAAAAAACTTAATAATTTACCTTATAAACATCCCTAGTAACATTTTATATGTTATTTTATTCTCAAAATACCTACTCTAGTGTCCCAAAGATGAGATAATGGGGGAGACCACCGAAGAAGTGGTAATCACTTTACTAACTCTTCCAAAATCATTTCTTATTCTAAATTTATTTATGTAGGGATTAAATTATAAATAAATAAACACATAATAACCTATATTATAATATGTTATTATGATATTGGAACAACCATATTACACCTTTTATTCATCCTATGAAAAATGATATTACCACATGTGCATATGTACAACTTACCGTCTCGACGCTGTGGTGTAATATGTTTTTTCATCACTACTTTATTTGGATGGTTATAATGATGGATGTAATGGATATTAATAATAAATATGACATTATAATGATACTGTATAATTAATATACCATCTAATTTGTCACCCCTTTTCCATTAATATAATGATACCATTGCTCATGATTATGTACAACCTACAATATCTAAGACACGATTAGATCCATCTTCAACATTTACCATTTCAAGAATGATTTTAAAAATTTATATAATGAGTAAATATGAAAAATATGAAATAGTAATTTTAATGGAATAATATATATATATATATATATATATTTATATACATACATATTTTTCATTTACCTTCTTCCATTCAGTATGATAAGAAAATAGAAACAACATTCATGCATACTAACAAGTTACTTCCTCCATGAATGGTGATTTCCATTTCATATATATCTCTTTTATATATATTTATATAACAAATATATATGATATATAAATCATGTTTTATATTATTAAATGAATAAAATCACGATATAAGTAATAGGATAAATAATAACAAGTAAAAACACATATGATAAACCAAGAGGTTATTACCCAAAACATAGCATTAAGTAGGAATTATTAACATATTGATAACATAAAGTAATAAATGAATCACATATGATATCATGAATATTATTATTATTCTTTTATAAGTTTATAATAAGTTTAAAACAACTATACATGATTTATATACATCTACAAAGGAAATTCATGATAATGTAAGGGTTAATTCTACAATCTCATTATTACAAGGATTATTTATATATATATCTGTTGAAAAATATTTATCATCCATTTACATGATTCTTAAAAATGAATTTCAATTTTTTTATTCTCTATTTTTTTAAATTAATTTTTAACCATGTATTACTTTTAATTAAATGGTTGGACATGGATATTTATTTGTTTTCTTAATGAGTTATTTTTTGACTTTTCCAACAAAAGTATGAGAAGAATGTTTCTTTAACTTATATGGCATGAAAATATTTTCATGCTTTTATGATCCATGATTTCCATGAAAATTAAGTTATAATAATAATTTTAATTTTGATATAAAATATCATTGTTTAAAATTTCATTACATTTCAAGTAAGAAAATGTTTTCAAAGATGAAAGGATATTTTCCTAAATATTAGTTTTCGAGAGTTCTATAAAAATTATTTTTCATCGAAGATAAAATTGATTGATGTAACTTATATTTTTCTAGGGATATTATTCCATTTTTTAAATTATTATTCTTTCTATGAATGGTTTATGTCTTTTATGGAATGATATTTATAAAACCAATTTATTTTCTATTGGTTATATTATGATTACATGATATTTAGGAAACTCATTTCATTCCATTGGTTCTGATACAATAAATGATTTATGTTATTGTGGAATAGATATCAATGATTTCATTATGATATGGGTGAGAAATATACCTCCCTCCAATTAATTGTGTAAATATTTATATCTCATGAGGGATACATAAAGGACCTTTTCAACTATGATGGTCTGGGGAGTGAACTGTGACTACTAAGATGGTCATGGGAGTGAACAGTGAGTATTGGGATGGTTATGGGAGTGAACGATTACTACCACGATGGTTAAGAGAGTAAACCATGACTACCAAGATGGAATTGGGAGTGAGCCCGTACTAATAATATGGTCATGAGAGTGATTCCTTGACTACTATGGAAATCATTTTATTCGATTATGCGTCTGCCATAAATTCCATATCATATTCTTATGATATGATTTTTTGGATTATTTTCATTATTTACTTATGATTCATGACTTATTAACTACCAATATTTATTATTAGATTACTATTTATGCTCATTAATATGAATTGAATGATATTTTACTTTCATGATCATGTTCACATACCCTTATACTCATGATTATGTTTACATGCCTCCCATGTTTACTCTTACTGAGTATCTAAGCTCACCCTTTCATTATGTTTTATTTTACCTAGGTTATAAAAAAAGGTTTTAGTTTTTGGAACTAAAGGGGAATATATTAATGGTAGATGTTGAAGATGTTTTACCAAATTACAATAATGTGATCTAAGATTCCAAAGGCACTAAACTAATACAGTGCATGGGTGTGTGTTTGTGTAATGTATTAAGTATTATATAAAAGTGATGAAATGTTAATGTAAGTAAATCTTGGGTCACTATATTATTCTATTTATAAGGAACATTGTGGTCTAAACAAGTGGCATAGAAGGTTCCCTTTTATAATTGATGTGAGGATCACTTCTAGAATTTCACAAAAGATTAAATTATAATAAATTTATTATTATAAAAAACTCTTCAAAATAGACATGGATTTGAAGATAAATTCATACATATTTGTAATAAAATCATCCAATAGAATTTAGTCAATTCTTGGTGTCATTTTAAATCATATCATTTTTATTAACCCTTAATTAACAAATTTAAATTTTCACTATGGTAAAAATATTTTCAATATTAATGATTGTAATATTCTACTTATAAGGTGAAACTTTTCTAAAAAATGGACATGATATAAACTTTTAGACCATATTATAACCAAAATTTCTTATTTCACGATTCTTATGATTTTTATGTAATTAATAAAATATTTTATTGATAAAATATCATTATTATCAATTTTGATAGTATTTGTTAATATGACTAAAAATATATAAATAAAAAGTTGGAATTAAAATAAAATAGTTTAAAACAACACTAATTTTCAATTTCCACCTATAAAATGAAAACAACACTATAACTTACTCAAATGATAAAACCTTTAAATTTTTAATTTTAATTTTAATTTTAATTTTTTATTATTTGAGTTAATACTGTTTTAGTATTGTATAATAATTTAAGGTAATTATATAATACCTAAAAATTATAAATAAATTAACATAGTGAATATGATTTAATTAAAAAAAATTAATATTAATATTTATTCATAAATTTTTTCATTATGTTAAAACATAATGGTTATTTAAAACTTAAAGAGTAACATTTTTTTTACTTTCTTTGATTTAAATAAGATATAAATACTTTTCATGGAAAAGTTTCCATTAATCAAATAAGTATTTAGTAAAAGGTGATAAGTGTCGGATTTACTTAACTAAATAATAATTAATAAGAAAAATAATATCCATATAACTTATTTTTAGTTTATATTAACTTGATTTACCCTTTTCCAAGGTGAAATCTTCTACCAATATTACTATTAATGTTGAGAAGAAAATAAACGGGCCTTATTTTCTAAATTTGAACCTCCAAATTCAAAGTATTTAATTAATTTTATCTAATTCAATACCAATTAATGGATGAAATTTATTTAATGTATGTTTATAAAATTCCATGGAATCTTTTTTTTCCAAAAAAATATTTTTAATCCTAAAAATGAATTTATTCTTATAAAATGCCTAGAAAAAAATTTGTTGAATTTTTAAAAAAAATTATAATGTAAATAATATATATATTTCATTAAAATAAATCACCAATAGTAATAAATTTATTTTCTTAATATAAAAATATAGTGTGTATATGAAAACAATTTTTTTAGAAAAAAACTTCTTTTTTATTATCAATGAAATTTTTGTTTTTAATTTTAATCATTTTGATAACTAATGAATTCCTTTCAAAAATGAGCACACCATATATATTTCATTATTTAGCTTTTTCTATTCATACCCACCAATATAATGACTAGGTGATAATGAAAACAAAATATTTTAATAAATTTTCATGGTTTGTTTATACATGTTGTTGCATGTATCAAAAACTATTAAAGAAATGAAATTATTTAATGAGAAATATTTCATAAAAAAATCAGTGTTTTATATTATATCCCAAGTAAAATTATTTTTTACCAAAAAATTCATCACTACTATAATAAAATATGATGATAATTTTTCCTTTACAAATCCTCAGGTTTCAACATAGATTCTTCAAATAGGTTGTTTCTCCAAAAAATGTTTACATGGTGAGTAGTTTTTTTGTAGTAATTTTTCTCAATGATCCATAATTACTACCCATTTTTCATCTTAATAAAGATCATTCTCTTGTTTTATGACCTCTGAGTTTGGTACATATGAAGGATCATGTATGTACTTTCTCAAGGAAGATACAAGGAAGGCACCATAAAGATGAGAGATATTTAGTGGAAGCTCCAATCAATATTCTATTATCCCAATACGATCAATAACATAAAAAAGATAGATATACATCGTTCTTAGATTTACCTTCATTCCAAATCACATCACCCTCTTTCGTGGATATATTCATTAGAATACCTTATCACCAACTTGAAATCCTATTTATTTTCGATGATTGTCAGCAAAAAAAATCGACTCTGAGATTCAGTTATGTGTTCTTGAATGCATCTAAAAATATTTTCCAATTCCTCAACCAGATTAAGTCCCAAAATATTTATTTCTTAAAATTCATTCTTATATGTTTTATTTTTTAAATTCTTACCATATAGGGATTTTTAAGGAGCCATATTAATGATTTAATGATGTATATTTTTGTAGGATTATTCTTCCAAAGGAAGGTGTTGATCCCAACCAACTTTTAATTCCAAATATAAGGATCTCTACATGGATTTTAGTATATTAATGGGTTTTACACACTAAATATCTATCTGAGGATGATAAGCAGTATTGAAACATATCTCTCTATCCAGATCCTACTATATACTTCTCCAAAAACATAAATTCAAATCATCGATTCCAATCAGATACAATTGAAAGTGGTACACCAAGACATCATACTACTTCCTTATTGTATAGCAAAGTATGTTTACTGAGAGATAAATATTATTTATTGCAAATGAAGCTTATTTACTTGCTACGGTGATTGATTACAACACAAATAGCATTATTCCATATAAATGTTTTAGGGATTCCTATGAGAAAATCCCTAGTTATATTTTACCATTTCTATTCTATTATGGCTAATCGTTATAGCATCATATTAGATTTTTGTCTCTAAACCTTAAATTATTGACACACTAAGCATTGAGAAACATACTCAGCAATATCACTCTTCATTCCATCCCACCTAAAATAGAAATTCATATATCTATGAATATTTCTATGTTCAAGATGAATTGATAATCAAGATCTATAAGCTTCAACCATTAGCTCTTTATTTAAATTTGGTACTGATGCGTCATATATATGGTCTCTGAACATTAGTATTCCATAATAATCAAGGTTTAACGTAGGAACATTTATAATATTCTATAGTCCTCCTATTCCTCTCTAATAATCACATGGAGGGATGGTTGAACAATTATTTGGGAAAGTTAATATTTATCCACATCATTCAATATTTAAAGATCCATCCATTGAAAGTCCATAAATATTTGATATTTTATTATCCTCAGCATATATATGATATCATGATCCTTTTTTCACAAATAAAATTCCACCTTTTTCACTTCACAATGGTGGTATTATATTGAGAAATCAAAAATCATTAATCAGATCTAATGGTCTTCTTTGGTGCATTTTCAATTATTTTTGTTTATAAAAACAATTTAATCATTTTTATCAGTATATATGTCAAAGATTTCTCCTTAAAATTAATGAATTTATATCATTAATGAAAAAATATTACAGATAACACCAAATCATTAGTTTGGTAAATCTTTCTCATAGAAATTTAATTATAATGAGTTATAATATTTAACCATATTTTTTTACATGAGGTCACATCCCGATACGAATTTTGAAGTGTCACTATATATTAAAAAACAATATCCATAGATAAGTTGGTGTAATCAAATGTTTTCTAACAATTATTCTCTTTATTTCCTTAAAATATTCCACACATTTATATTTCTAAAGGAACATGGATCCCTTATAAGTAAACATAATTAGGGGTATTGATATATATATGAAACATTATCCAGAAAGCACTAAAAATGTCCATTATAACCATGAAAACTATGGTTCTCAGTCATAGTGGTTGTTATAGGTAATTTCTCTGTAATATATATTATTTTGTTTATTATTACTTTCTATTTGAATAAATAAAAAAATAATTTATTAAGACTACCAAAAACTGATAAAAGTAATCTATAAAGAATATATTCGTTAAATTCATGATGGTCGAAGTGGAATTAGTAAGATCAAATTTCATTTTTGTAAATACAGTTTCCATACCTTGTACAGAATTCTATCATGGGTATATCCTACTTATTAACCCCCAATTGATGAAATCCACAAAGAAGATAAATCTTGGAAAAGTGTTGTGCTCTGTGTAGTAGACCGAACAAGTCATTGATATATGGTATAGGAAATTTTTTCTTGATAATAATATTTTTAAGTTCAAGGTATTCAATGTAGAGTACCATTGATACACCATTATTCTTAATAAATAGAACATGTTCACTAAAAGGTAATGAACCTAGATGAATTAATCCCTTATAAATATTCTGTTTTATCCCCTTCTTAAATTATTGAAACTCAATCATGGAAATTCTATATGGAGTCTTGGAAATAGTTTTTGCATCAGGTATATGTTATATTCAAAACATAATATAATTATTTAGTGGGAGACCAAGAAGTTCTTCAAGAAAGGATTTAATAAACTCCCTCATAATAGCCATATCATTGGGGTTGAGTTTATCCCCAAACATCTAAGATAAATTCTCCTTCTGAATAAGAATCAAGAAATATTCAATGGATATAGTTTCCATTGGAAGTTCATTTTTTTCATCACACTGATAGAAAATCATTGGTTGGTTTGGAATATAAAAAATAACTTCCCTTCCATGACAATTGATGTGGGATTTACGTAAATAAACCCAATAAATGATCAAAATTACATTTAATTAAACTAGATGATTAATGATACTATTTTCATGAAACACATTCCCACAAGCTACCATAGGATAAGAATCATAGACATTGGCTGAGTCTGTCTTACCATTAGGGTATATTACTAATAACTCACTATCTATTTTTTTAGGTTTTATAGTGACACTCCTAGGAAAATTATTTAGACATAAAATATTTTTTGATCTAGAATAAAATAAGACATTATTAGTTCTATAGTGGATGGCAGTGTACCTTTACCATGTCGGTATCGTACCCCTCCTAAAAAATAGAGATCACAAGATCCTTCCCATTATCACTAGGATTAAAAGGTCATTAACAACGATCATTAAAATCAACCATCATATTTGGGAATTGGTTCCCATACTCTTCTCATTTAAATAAATAGAGTCTGGGTGGTTTATTTTTTGGGGTTTTATCTCAACTTACATTTTTAACTAGCTTCTTCCCTTAAATTTAGAATTTGATTTCCTGATGAACTTACTTATACATGTGAAATATTTAATAGTTCTCTTATTAAAATTTAACCCACATTTCCTTTTAAAATTTGAGAATAAGGGAGGGATCATTTTCTTCCCTATGTGGTTTTTTTATTTTACATTGAATTGCATTTTTCTTTCCATATCAAAACAATGATATAGTTGGGTAACTCTAATATCCATCTCCACCATGATTCACATAGAGAAAATTCATCATAGATATTGAAGTCCCTTATTGAAAAATCCGTTTAGAGTCTTAGTTTTTAAACAACTAATGAACCAATCAACCTTTATTTCTAGATGTATGATAATAACAGAATCATACATCACATTTCATGTGAAATTGTCTTTATATGCACTAAAAAATTACTCATCCTTCATATAAAAAACCTTGATTTTTTTTCTATTTTCATATAATGAATATGAGGAATTTACTTATTGAGAAACAAGTATCTAAGTTATTCCAACTATGTAGATTACATTTATTTTTTTTCTTCTATGTTCTTGATGATATTCTACTACCGAGATTCATTCCTTTCCAAATGATAAATAGCCAGAATAACATTCTCATATTCTTAATACTGAATAATCTGAAATAAATTTCTAATGGTACTAGTATATTAACCAGTAACTAGTAGATTAGTTGATCGACTAAAAAAAGTTAGAAGATTCCTCCTAAAGGATTCTAAAAAATTTCCTCCTTTTCCCATTTGGGATATTATCATGATTCATAGTATGAATGTGATATTTTAGCATTGAAACATTATTTTATATTCCATCTCCCTTAAAATTCAGTTTTTAGGAGGAAAATCATTTCATCGTCCATCACATTCAGTATTAACATGATTTTTAAGGTTCTAACCATCAAATAAAACAAAATATAATAGTACGAGAAGCAATAATCTTTGTTGGAAACTATATAATCAAGAAAAATCTTTTATATTCTGTCTAAAAAATGTCACATTATTCTATGAAACCTTAGGTTTAACCTAGTCTAGTCATGATCCTTACAAAAACATTATGATTTTATACTATACATAGAATTATCTATTGGGTCACTGCTAATGTTTTCATATCCTTATTTCCAAAAGGTAAAACACAACTTTCTCTGATACAATCTATAGTGATAGATTCATTTCATATATATACATTTCAGATAAATAGATTAATATTATTTACAAAACATAACAATGCATGCTAGAATCATATGGTTCTAGTATATTTAATAAACATGGAAACATAAAAAATTACATCATAATATTTATACATATCCTCCCACTTAGATCATCCTAACACTCACCCATTTTGACATATCATACAAAAAAACCTTTCTGCACAGCCTATGAAAGTGATCATAAAAAGGGTGAAATCTAATTCTTAGTAAGGATAAATAAGGGACATATTAATGATCATATAAGTATAACATGATAAAAAGAGTAAGATTACATTTTATTATCATTTAAAAATAATTCCATGTATATCATAGATCATAAACTTGGTTCATAGGAAAATGATTAGAAGTATATAAGAAATGAGTCAAAAAGGAATCAAATATTATGAGCCACAAGAGCATAACATTAGAATAAGACTTGGAATTTTTCCATACAGATAAGAATATAAATTTATTTCCATAGTTGTTAAGGCTCTTTTTTATGATTATCACAGTGGAATGGATTCATTCACAAAACCATCAGAGTGTCAAGGTTCAATCTCAAGACTATCATAGTGGATAACGTCCTTTAATGAACTAGGTTCACTCCCCATTCATGTATTTTTATCTCATGAGATATAAATATTTACCCAATACAATTGAGGGATATATAGGTTCCACTAATCACATAATGAATATCATACATATTTACACCACATGATTATAAAAAAAATCATATCATACTCATGAAAATAAATGTATTTTATAAACATTTCACCATTGAATCACCAGTGGAAAATGAATGAGTTTCATAAACATTCACTACTACAAAACATGCCATTAACAATGCTATTATTTTTCAGCACTAAAGAAGGAACTGACAAATATAACCTTTTTATTATCACTTTTATTTTAGCATTGATAAAGGGTATCCTTTATCCGTGGTTTGTTTTTAGTACTGAAAAAGGGTACACATTATCAACGCTTTATGTTTAGCACTGACAAATACTTCTTTCATCAACACATTTTTAGCATAGATAAAATGAAATAAATAAATAAATAAAAAATAAAATTGTGTTTAATAAAAAAAATATTAAATATTTTTATTAATTATATAAATATGGATAAAAATTAAATTATTGAGTATATATTATTAGATATTAATCATTTTACTAATTAGATAATTATGATTGTTAATGTTATTTAAATATATATTAAATGTATAGAAATATATTAATGTATATACATATGATTTATATATTAAAAAATATTTATGTGCTTTACATTAAATTGTAATATATTTATTGAATAATGATTTATAATAAAAAATTAATATGAATTAAAAATATTTACTAATTGCATATTACTCGACATATAATTAAATATTGTTTTTTTCAATTTAATATAGATCAAATGTGTTTTATATTGATTTCACATATATGCAATTAATTCATTTTTATATACAATATGCACACACAGAAAACTTATCAAAATTTTCAAAATTGTTAAAGTGTACCTATTTTCATACATTATTCAATTTCAATCAATTTTTATATATATTCATGCACTAAAATTAGATATTTATTAAGAATGTTAAAAAATATTTGTAAAATATATTTATTCAAAAATATATTTATACATAAATATATTTATAAATGTACATTCAACATATATATAAAATTATATATTTATAATTATAAATAAATAAGTAATTTTAAAGTATTCATATAATTATAAATAAATAATTGAAATTGAAGATTACATTCAGTTTTTGAATCATTTGATACAAATGCATTTGTAATGATGATGGACATGGAATGGAAGAAATTAAAATGTAAATTGAAGATTACATTCATGATTTTCCAAATTTGTTTGAGGGGTTAAATAGATATTCCAAGAAACCATTGTATACCAGTTATACTAAATAAAAAAATGTTAGATATATTGGTGTTAGATAAATTTAAAATTGGGAACAAATGGAGTGACACCAGGTTTACAAAACTACTTGGCCTTGTAAATATATGATATCGAATGAAAATGAACTACCATTTCAAACATATGACACTAAATGAATGTTAATTTAAAAGGGTCTGATATCTAATAAATACATTATTTTCCAAATGATTGTATACGGTTTCAAAAATACCATGAATCATCCACTAAATTCCCTATGTGTGGAGCTGATCGATGCAAAAAAATGAATCAAGTACTTCAAAATCTGTATGGTACATTCCTATCATTCCACATTTTATAATACTATATGGATTTTTGGAAACTGAAAGGCAATTAAAATGGCATTTAGATATAATAATTAAAGATGGGATCCTACATCAACTAAATGATTATCCTCAGTGAAAGAAAATTGTTTATGAGTTTCCTGAATTTGGAGATGAGCCAAGAAACATTCATCCTACATTATCTATAGATAGAATAATGAATTTTGGTGTATAGTGTAGTACTCATTGTACATAGCCCATCACATTGGTCAATTATAGGTTGCCTTCATGGTTATTCATTAAGTGATAATAAAATTTCATTTCTCTATTTATATCTGGACCAAAGAAACCCGATAATGATATTGATGTCTATTTGACTCCCTTGATCAATGATCTGTAATTGATGTGGGTTATAAGTTTTATAGTGTATGATTCTCATAAAAGTGAATAATTCACATTGAGGGCCATATTGTATGACAAGATAAATGAATTACCATCTTATGAAAAATTATTATGCTATATCATTAAAACAATGTTTGGGTGTCCCATTTGTGAAATATTCACATACTCAGTTTGGTTGAAACATTTTATAAATACTATGTTTTTAGGGCCTCAAATATTTTTCCTCGACGACATTAATTCTGATCTTGGATGACTAAATTCGTTGGTAATATCGAACAAGGTACCACACCGTATCCAGCAATGGGTGATCATCTATACAAAAATGTAAAAAATATTGACACTAATTTTGGAATACCATATTTCAATAACATAAAAAATGATGTTGGAATAAGAAAACAATTTTCTTTGAAATACCGTATTAGAAATGATATTATGTTAGATATTTTCTTGATGTCATGCATGTAGAAAAAAGTATTTGATAGTGTTATTGGCACGTTATTAATGTTCCTGAAAAAATGAATGATGGAATCAAGTCTAGGTTGGAATTGACTGAAATGGGGATAAGGGAATAGTTGACACTAGTGAAGGGTAAAAGGCTGAATTTTTTTTCCTCTAGTAGCTTACACTCTATTCAGACAAGAAAAATTGAAATTTTTACTTTTCCTAACATGCGTAAAGGTTCCACAGGGGTATTCATCGAATATCAAGAATGTCATTTCAATTAATACTTTCACATTAAAAGGTTTAAAATCACATGATTTTCATGATTTGATGTAAGATTTAATGCCTTCGCCTTTTCCTTGCATTCTTCCTAAATATGTACGATATATATTAACCCGACTCTTCTTATTTTTCAATTCCATATTTTAGAAAATTTGAAGATCTAGAGGGGTTTCCCATCATGAATAAGGATATTGTAATCATATTAAGTAAATTAGAAATGTTCTTCCCACCATCATTCATTGATATAATTTTCCACCGGAAGGTTCACTTTGTCAGAGAGGTTCAACGTTGTGGTACTGTCCATTACAGATGGATGTACCCCATTGAACGGTATATGATGATTTTAAAAGGGTATGTCAAGAATCATATTCATCCAAAATTTTGTATTGTAGAGAGATATATTGTTGAATAAGATATTGAATTCAATACCAATTAGCTATCATATGTTGAAAGTATCAGTCTCCCAAAGTCACATTACAGTGAACGCCTTATGGTTGAAGGGATTTATGTAAGAGGTGTTGTTATAATTACCTTTACAAAGCAGGAGAAATTACATATTTACATATTACATAATAGTGAATATGTTTACCCATACATTAAATCCCACAACTAAATTCATAGTGATTTGAATCTATCAAGGGATGAAATACAGATATCCAATATACACAATCAATAGTTTATAGGATTGTTTATAGATGAAATTTAAAAGAAGTTATCTAAAAATATGAATTCAATTGCCGAATGACTACCATTTCTAGCCAGAGGACCAAATGAAAATGGTATATCTTTAACTTTGTTTGTAATTAATGGTTATACATTCTATACAAAAGAACATGAGGACTTTACTATGATGAGAAACTGTGGTGTTATGCTTGTGGCTGAAGTGATTCACATATCTGGTTTCAAGGATAGAAAACCAATTTATTCAAATATGCCATATTTTGGCATTTTCAAACTGATATATGAGTTGTATTATACAAAACATCATGTGCCACTTTTATGTTGAAAATGTGTTGACAATATCATTGGAGTAAAATTTAATGAAATGGGCTTTGCGAAGGTGAATTTCAGTGTAGAAGGGAAAAGGATAAAATTTTCATAACGAACATAAAAGAAGTGTACGTATTTTATGCCTCTGATCCAACAAACATGAATTGTTTTATTATCCTGCTGGTGACTAAAAGAAATATTGAGTCAGATGAAAATTTAATCGAGGATGACGCTTTCATTTGGAGATCATAATCAATTCATTTCGGTCCCAATGTAGACAATGTATTTTATGTTAGATGGTACCAGAAGGACTTTATTTGGATTCTCAAAAGAGGAACCAAATCCTTGAATCCTTGAAAGTTGAAAGATAATTCAATTAGATGTTAAAAGTGTTTTAAATATATTATATTTTCCTTATAATATTATATGTTATCTACTACATTAACAAAATCTAAATTAAATTTTTGACAACTTATGTAGGAAATTTCTATTGTACATGATTATATTATGAATCCCATGAGAGAAAAAACTATAATAAAATAAACCCTTTGGATAGATTCAAAGGTAATGTTCTGATATAAATTCTTTATTTTACCAAAAAATTATATAATGGAACATTGATTTAATATCCATTATTCCATGCATAGTTTTTTTAATTTTAGATGATTTCAGTACATGTGTCATACCTATTATAAAATTAAAACCATGTTGTATTTGCTCAATCATAGAGGTAATATTGTTGTTTTCCCCATAAAATCATTGTCCATAGAATTAATATATTGTTTCAGATTTATATTTAATTTACCTTTTTAGTATTACTCACATAATAATCGTTTTCTTATAAAGGTGGATTCTTTTGTTTGAGTTGGGGTTCTCTATAAAAAATTCATGATACTTCTCCCTTAAAACCTTTTCACCTCTATAATGGTTCATTTATCACTTTGTTTCTAGTTACCTCATCTGCCTTGGAAGGAAGAGCAACGAAGCTGCCTCTATTCAATTACAAAGGTAATATTGATGTTTCCATAGTAAAATCACTTTCCATATGATTAATGTATTGTTTAGTATGTATGTTTTAATTATTTTCTTTTAGTATTACTGAAATAATAATGGTTTTCTTATATAGGTGGATTCTTTTTTGTGTTGGGGTTATCTTTCCAAAATTCATTCTACTTCTATATTAAAACCTTTTCACCCCTGTATTGGTGTATTTATCAAATTATTTCATGTTTACTCTGCTGCCTTTACTAGAAGAACAACAACACCGCCTTTACTCAATTATGGCGGTAATATTTATGATTGTATAGTAAAAATATTGTCCATAGAATTAATTTATTGTTTCATACGTACATTTAATTTATTTCTTTTTAGTATTACCCATATAATAATTGTTTTCTTATACAAGTGGGTTCATTTTTTCGAGTTGGAGTGATCCTTCCAACTTTCATGCTCGTTATCCCTTAAAACCCTTTCACTTATACAATGGTACATTTATCACTTTCTTTCAATTTACCTACACTACCTTTTGAGGAATAGAAATGATGCTACCTCAATGAAATTATATAGGTAATATTGATCTTTTCACAGTAAAATTATTATCCATAGAATTAATGTATTGTTCCATATTTATGTTTAATGTATTTATTTTTAGTATTACTCACATAATAATTCTTTTCTTATATAGGTGGATTATTTTTTTCGAGTATTTGTTCTCTATCCATATTTTATTCCTTTTTTCACTAAAACATATACATACTTCTTCTCTCATAAAACCATTTACTCACGTATGTTTAAATTTATCAATATCTTTCATGTTCCCTCCACTACTCAATGACACAAGTAATCTTCATACATTCACATTAAAAATATTTTCCATAGAATTAATGTATTATTTCATATTTATGTTTAATTTGTTTCTTTTTAGTATTAATCATAATAACTATTTTCTAATATAGGTGTATTCATTTTTTTGAGTTGAGGTGGTTTTTTCGAAACTACTCATGTAATGTTGGCAGTTTGATAATGAATGTAAATGAAAATTATGGTAACATTGATATGTTGGATTGTTTTTAAATGTATTTAATAATTTGTATTTAAGTAATTGTATAAAACAATGCTTGAAATGTATATATTATAGTTTTTTTCTTTTGGTATTTCTGTTTTAAATTTCATTTCATTTAAATTCTATATTAGAATTTTTTTTGTTGATATATGATGTGTTTCTATTGTTTTTTTGGTGTTGTCATGTGCTGTAATAGCATAATGCAGTATGACCATTTATCATTAGTTTTAAAAGAACTAAAAAATAGGCCCTTTATCAGGTCTTTTAAAAGTACTAATAAAAACACATTTATTAGTGCTTCTAAAAGTGGTGATAAAGGGTTCCTTTAGTGATTCTAATGTAAAGTGCTGATAAGTGACCCCTTTATCAGTGTTTTCTCAGTGCTGATAAAATTCTAGGGCTTTTAATGTCTCTCACATTTTCATTTCTTTTCCAGTTCTAAATAAGATCATTTCTAGCACAGTTAAAAACCAATTTTTTAGTAGTTATTTCATCATTTCATCATATCTTAACCTATGGGAAAAGGATAGGTTTCATAAACATCATTTCATCATATTCAAAAACCATATAAGGAAATAATTAAGATAGAATCCATGTATAATATTCCCAATAAATCATAAGTTAAATCAATGTTTTTTTCCTTTAATGAGTATAAACAGTGTTAAAGAACATAAAAACATTCTTGAATAAAATGTCTTTTAACTTTTGAAATCACTTATTCAAAAAATTACACAAATATAAATTAATACATTTTGTTTGAAAATAATCATGAAAACATAAATAGTAATCATTATAGAAAAAAAAATATAACTGGTGGTGAAAAAATAAATTCATGTTTTATAAGTTATAAAAATTCCCTCTATTATTTTCTCAGAAAAGTCGAAAAGTACCTCATTTGGAAAATAAAAAAAATATTTATTTCAAATATGTGTTTTAAAATTAAAAAATGGATAAAAATGAATTTAAAAAATTAGAAAAGTATAGTAAAAAAATTCATTAAATTTTTTTCTAGAACACACAAATATGAAAGAAAATGGTTTTTCAATTGAAGAGAGAAATAAAATTAATTATCTATAAAAATTTATTTTTAGTGTATTGAGTACATTTTGATTTCCCAAGACAGGATTCCACACATAGGTTACTAGAGCTCTGTGGGACACATGACCTCAAGAGTATCTCCTTGAATTCCAAAGCCTGCTGACAAGCATCGAGGGTCCAATGTGTGTCTGTTGGGAGACTATAACATCATTACTAGATTGTAACACAATAGATAGACGTAATAATAGTTAAATAGTAGAAGTAGTATAGTAGATGTCACAACAAAAGAAAACATGAATAATGAATAATAGAACAAATGGGAGTAATACTCAAATACTGACGATGATACATTACATGTCACTATAAAACTAGAAAACATTGATACAAGGAAGCATATAATACATGATATATAAAAAAACAAAAAAGAAACCAAAAAACTATCTAAACATCCCAATGTACATCTAAGTCATCTTCTAAAAATCTTCATTATAATGCAAGACCATAATAAAGTGTCCAAATTTGGATGCTTCCCTTTGTATATACCAACATAAAATTAATCCGCCCAGGTACGAAAGATGGTCACAAAAGGGTGTGAGATAAATCTCTATAGGCCACCACTAATGATGTAAATAACATAATTTCCCAATTATATAAACTGAAATAGCTTGAAAACATTCATATATAAAATTAATGTAGTATAGTAATGTAAATACCCAAGTAATCTCTTCTACATCCGCTAGTGTCTAAACATGTAAACAATTTATTAATACATTTTCTTCTAGTTTATATAAGTATCCCATGTGAGGTATAACTAGAAATGAAATCCTGATATGATAATAATAGAGAAGGATCCATGTTATAACAATTAATACTGTAACATTGATAATAATAATAATAAAGAGGATTCAAGGTAATAACCAAGGCATCCATGAACTCAGGGGTTGATCTGACTCAGGTGGTAAACTATAGCCTGCCGGTAATGGGTAAGAGTTTTATCCAAGGGGCATCACCTATGTAATTCCACAATAATGATCTAACCGATTCCAAGGAAAATCTCCAAGGTAAAATGAGATAAAAAATGAAAAGGCCCAAGGGTGAGTCCAAGGCGCCTCATGTACAAAGAGGTCATGTTGGATTGAAGGATTGTATCCAAGGAAACTTATAATAATAATAATCATGGAGTGATCCTATGGTGTCATAATGGGAATCCACATGTAGATAAGGACTGAGTTCCCAGGTGGGTATCAACCATGGTAACCAGAATCCCTAAAATAGAATGGTGTCCATGATTTCCCATGGCATTCCCTTGGAAATGGTATGCTAGTTTGATTATGAACTATCCCATAAAAATTATTAGGTCCATATTCAATTTTCTCCATATACATAATTCATCACGTAATTAGGGCCATGTAATACTCATTCCATTTAATAATTCATTTGGCATATTCCCTATCTCTTTATACAATTGACAAGGCTAAAAGAAATAAATCCATCCCTTTCTTTAGATACTTTATAATTAACCCATTAGGTTTAGTCCTCTACCTTCCATTATACATGGTAAGGGGTAATATAGATGTGTTACCAAGAAATTCAACTATATTCAATAAGGACAATTTATATACATAGTACAATTTCCAATTAACCATTTTAACATTAATTAATTAATTCGAACAATTACGTTAGAAGGTTCATGTGTAAACTTCATGGTTTTAACCATTTATAAATTCAAAATTCATTTAACAAAAAGGGACTAACCATTAGAAGGGTCAATCCTTATATGTTTTTTGATTTAATTAAACAGTTTCCTTTATCAAGGTCATGTTAAGGCACACATGAACGATGGCACATATAATCATCAAAAAAACTAAAATCACAATTAAAGATAACACCCTTCTTGGGGTAGTCTATGTTGAGTAAGTAACCACTAATTATTGGTAACATATTTAACAAGGGTCATAGAACACAATTCTAATTACTATATTCAAGGAACATGAATTTAATAGGCCAAACCCGATAAAATCAGTGCGCACACAACCAAACATTATAAAATGATGATACTTAATGGATGAGTTATAGATCACATACCTTAGCCATATAAAACTCTCCTTGTATAGTATCAGCCTTTAATTGTCATGGATTATAAGAGATTTGAAGAAAAAATCCACTCTCAGAAAATATGCCATTTGAGCATACATCTAAAAAGAATCATCGAGAGGAAGAATAACAATGAATGGACAAAAAATAATCAAGTACATACCAATTCCCATACAACATGAAGAATTGGGAACAAATAGGAGTTCAGATGATGATCCAAGATCAAAATCTACAAAAGAGGAAAAATGGTTCTAAAAAATGGAGGGAGCCCTTACTCTCAGCTGGAGAGAAAATGAGTGGAGGGGGTTTAAGATAAAACATTTTAATGGAATTTTAATAAAATCAACTAAAAACAAGGGTCACATATTTTGGATGCATGGCTTGAAAAATCATGCACCAACCATGAATCATCTGTTGTAGGGAGGGAAATTTTGCATAGCTAGGATGCATAATTAGGGAAACCGTGATCCAACCATGTAAACTCTTCTACTAAACTATATAATGTTTTTTCATCGGATTTCAGCACTTAGAACATAGTTAGGGAAAAAAGTTCAACCTCCTGCACCCCACTATATGGCCCCATAATGTTATAAGTTACCCTATGGCCTCACAAACACAATTTCTACAAACTATGTGGCCAATCTATTTTTCCCACAACCCGGGGTTCTGAGCTTCAAATATACCCCAATACACCACAAAAATATTTGGAAAATAATTATACATCCATTTAAGGTCCAAAATAAATTATTGGAAAAAAATTAAAGGGACTCATAACTGATATAAAACATGTGTTCTTACAGCATTCCCCCTTAAAGGAACTCATCCTCAAGTTCACCAACCAAGGGAGTCAAAACACAGTCTGATAACAACTCCGACCATTGGGATCATACATCAACCTTTCACTCCCAAGTATCATCATGTACACGACCATGCTACCATAAAACCTATACAATAGGGAAATACTATCCTTAGAGAGACTTCATGATATGGTTGATGATGCCTATAGGATACTCCTAAAACAAAGCATTGACATCTTACTGAACCTCCTTGGGATACAACATGTGAGACAGGTCAGCCTGTTAATAACCATGCTATAAAACATAGAAGACTTCATTCATGGAATAATAACTATGAGGTAATAGAAACTGATATACTACTGGTCTCAATCTATCCAAAATCTCAAGTGGCCCTCCATAATGAGGTGACTAATTCCCTTTCCTCCCTATCCATTAATAACCATGAATGGGAGACACATTCATGAAAACTCGATACCCAACCACGAACTCTGGGAGTCATAGATAGAGATCAATATATGATTTTTTTCTAGATTGATTAATAGACATATGATAACAGATCAGGTGAACCTACTCAGAAGTCTACGATAAGAGATGAGGACCTAGTAGGTCTACCTCTCCCACCTCTAGATAGTATAGGTATGAATGACACAACCTTCCATACAAGGCCTCAAAAGGATCCATCTTAATCATCACATGGAATATATTTTTATCGGTAAATCAAATGAGAGGTATATTATTTTCCTAATAACTTCCAAAATCAAGTGATAATTCTGGTATAATGTCCCTTGACACCTATATCATGTGTTTCGAATAACCATCATTATGAGGGTGAAAGGCTGTGCTTAGAAGCATATGCATACCCTTATCCTTTTCTAACCGTGCTAGAACCATGATGTGAAGAGAAAATCCATATATTAATGGATAGTACGAGGTAACCCATTCAATTAGATTTTTTCATGGAAATACAGTCATCATATATCATCAAAATAGAAAGTCTCCCAGATAGTAATGAAGTGGGATACTTCTGTCAGTCAGTCAATGACAAACCAATCTACATCACTACCACGAGGGGACCATGGTAAGAAGAAAGAAAATATATTTAAACTTCTTCCCATTTCCATTCCTGGACTATAAGAGGTTTTAATAATCCTGTAGGTCATAGGTGAGATTCCTTCAATGGATGATAGGTGGAATACCTATAAATAAAGCATTCTCTCTGACGTTCCAACCCCAGCCACCAATACTAGTGTCTCATGTCTCGATACATCTTTGAGATTCCTAAATGAACCACCCAATGAAAAGCATGGGGATCATGCGTTATTACCTCTCTCATATATTTAGGATCCCAGAAATGTCTACATATATTTAGGACATCATGTTTTTCCATAGACCAATGTATAGATAAGTTATCTCTAGAATTACTCTCATGGAGAAACAAGCCTTCATGATCTGAAAATTTCTTACTCCTCACCTTCTCAATGAGGTAAGAGGTTAATTTCAAGGTTGATAGGAAATTATTCCCCTGAATTTTATGAATATTTAAATACAATTCAGTAAAGAGGACCATCAATTTCCATTATTCACTCACTTACCATATTACTTATGAATTAATTTCTTGACTCAGTTCATCTGATACCACATTTCCTTTTCCAAGCATATAGGAATGATCAGAATCAGAGGAATAAAGATATTAAACCCATATTTGTCATCTGATATTCAGGTCACACTATGTAAAGATATATTTTAGGCTCTTTTGTTCTGTATACACCCCAAATAGGTCATCCATAAGATATTCTATCCAGCAACGTAAGGCAAGGACAACTGATGCTAGACCAAGGTCATGTGTTGGGTAAATTATATCATAAGGCCTCAACTTTAAAGATCCATATGTAATTACTATATACTCTTGCATAATTAATACACCTATCCTAGTGATAAATGCATCATAGGACACTTTATAGGCTCTTCCATGCTTGGATGAATTAGAATAGGTGCTGATACAGACCTTCCATTCCATTCTAGGAAGGCATTCTCACACACTTCTGACCTCATGAACTTAGAACCCTTATTTGTAAGACCAGTGAGAGGTGCAGAAGGAATAATAAGTTCTATATGAATTTATTGTAATATCCATCGAGTCACAAGAAACTCATTATATCAAAAATATTTTTGGGATGCTTCCAAAAAACCACATCACTGACCTTCTTAAGGCCAACTAATACTCTTGTTTCTGAGATAATATGGCCCAAGAAGTTAACATTGTCAATCCATAAGTGGAACATAGAAATGTACACATAGAGATTATTCTCTCCCAGTGTATTCAATATAATTTTAAGGTGCATAACATGGTTCCTATGAGTGTAAGAATAAACTAGTATGTTATCTATAAAGACTATGAAAAAAGAATCCATATAGGGGTGAAAAAACCTATTCAACAAGGCCATAAAAACCACGGGAGAAATTTTAAGACCAAACGGCCTAACAAGTTACACATAAAGACCATACCTAATATAGAATTTTGTACAAGGTAGGTCTAATGGAATGACTCACTCCTGATGATAGCCTAATCTCAGGTCGATCTTATAAAACAACCTAGATCATCGAATCTAGTCGAAGAGATAATCTATTAGAGCCAGCGGATATTGCATATTAACCGCAACCTAATTCAACCATCTATAATACAAACATAAAATAAGGGTCCCATTCACATTTCTAGTTAGAATTATGGGTGAACCTTAAGAGGAAATGCTAGGCTGTATAAAATATTTGGCCCGAAATCCTCAAACTACTAATTGATCTCCTTGAGCTTAGTAGGTTCTATCCTATAAGGATGAATAGACACTGGAGCTCCACCTAGATCAAGCTGAATTGTAAACTCTACCTCTCCATCAGGATGAAATATTGAAAAACTATTGGTAAAGATGTATCCGAATTTATCTATTAGTAGAGGTAATTCAACCTAATGTTAACCCTAGCCCTCCACAAAATGATTATAAATATGGGTGGTGACCACACCTATCCCATAATGATATGGTCCTAAATTTATAGACTAGACATACCACACACCATTTTTTAGATAGATTATTCCCTAGGGTGATGTAAATGACACCATACAATGATTTAAGTCTTCAAAGGTGTGATACGAGACCAACCAATCCATCCCAAGAATTACTTTGAATCCCTTCATCTCGAGTATGGAGAGGTCCCACAAGAAATGGTAACTTCCTTCTTTAAGGGGAAAATACCTACATTGGTGTATACCCTTTAACTATAATCCCAATGGTTTATCTATGGTTATTACACCTCAATAATACATTATTTCCAGAACGAGTCTTTCCCTTTGTCCTTGGGTTTTAAGGGGTTTTTTGGCCTATCATTCACATTAGTCCTTGGATTGGGGAACTTGTTAGCATAATGGATAAAATCTATGTAATTTAAACAATGATGTGTGGGAGGTGAATTCTGTGGGTGCTTCTCATTATTTTCATCATTATCTAAATTATCTTCGCCAGTTTGACATTCAGCTACTTGATGACCTTCCCTTCAACACTTCAAACATTTAGTAGTCCCCTTAAGGAAATTCTCTCAATGTTTCTTCCCAAAATTTGTGCATAAAATAAGGCACATTTTCTTTTCTGTATGGTTTCTTGTATTTTATTTTAACCACATCTTCATTTTCTTGTCAAAACCATGGTGTTGATAATTAACTCCAACCATTATTTTAACATTGATTTCACAACATAAAATCATTTCATAGCTACTAAAGTCTTTTATGGATAATTACTTATGGGATTTGGATTTATTACAATGAAGATCTTATTAACTTTACTTTAGGGTTGGATGATAATAACGTAAGCATCCCTCACTAGTCTGGTGAAATCCTCATATGTACCATTGATTCGTACTCCTTTTTATTAAACTCAATGAAATCATTTTCTATCTTCAAATGAAGAACACGAGGAAAGTACTTATTGAAGAATAAGATCTGGAACTCATACCAACACTTAGATTAAATCTCATATTGCTTTCTTGTATTTTTGATTTGAGTCCACCCATGGTCTACTTCAAATTATTACCGATGAATAGACACAATGTGTAACACCCAAGGTAAATAAAAAATATGACAATTTCATATTTATCCATATTTGTGAATAAAATATTAATATGACTTTAAAGGGAATTCTATGCTCGATGGCGTACCCAACACGCAACAACGAGTTTCTTGGGAATCTTACGTTGCACTCTAATAATAAAGTAATATTATTTTAAATGGTAGTTAACGCCTAGATGTTGTGATGGTGGGAATTAATAGAACTAACTAAAAAATGATTATATATGTTTTTCAAATATTTTTACTTTTTACAATAAATGTTAGAGGATTAAAAATGCGAATGAATCCAATTTTAAGCGTAAACATTCTAATATTCTTTAAAAGGTCGATTAACCGCTTTTTGATGGAGAACCTCTTTTAAATCAACATTTTGACAACTTTATGTGTTATATTTGACAAAATAAAATTATTCTTTAGAATCGGGAAATCAAAATTTACTTTGTGTAAATTTTTGGTATTTTTCCGAAAAAGTTCATTTTTTTTAATGAATAGTGTAAAAAGTTGTATTTTAATTCAAAACCTCTTTTTAATATAATTTATTTATATGATTAGATTATCTTTTAAATTTGTTTTAAAGTGAAATAAGAAAATATTTTTACCATTAGATCCAATAGTGGTCGTTGGAATTAATTTCACTTTGAAATCAGACTTAAACTAGTGTCAATCTTTCGATACTTATTGTTTCATAAAAACACGCTATTTGCTCTGACAACGAGAATTAATTATTAAATTAATTAATGCAACTTATATGTTTTGAATTATTTAAAATGGACTTCATTTTTGAATTCAGAATATCAAATATAGCTTAGGGTGAAGTTTTGGTATTTTTCTGAAAAACTTCAATTTTTGATGAATAGTGAAACCACTAAGTGATACTAATAAAAACTGATTTTCCGTTTAAATGAAATTTTGCCATCATTGTGTTTTTAATTTCAAAAATCCGACATCCATGGTTTTCATTAAGAAGTAAAATGTGGTTCAATGGGATTAAAATAATTTTTTGGTGAATAGTAACTTATTAAGTTTTTAATCGCGATTAGAGGTAATTAGTGTAGTTTAAGGTAAGAATAATGTTTTAATAAAATTAAAAGTCCTAGACACATGTCCTACCCTCATTGTATGTGTCATGGGCTACCAAGAAAATCCATGGGTCAACTTGGGGACCCCATGGAGCCACTTTGGTTGGAAAATGACATAAATATCTTTTTATTTAATGTTAAAGTAAAAATGACACAAACATGAGATGTTTTACTAAAAAAAATTTACATGGGGTTATACAAGTCATATTTTTGACTATAAATAGTAATTGAAAATATAAAAAGCTTTCCTACATCATAGTATTTTTTTTATAATTTTTAGACATTAAATAAATTTAATTATTTAGTACATCATGATGATGCAGCGATGACCTCATTATTTAACGATTTAAATAAAATGGAAAGATAATGTAATATCTAAGACCTACACATGTCCAAAACCTATTTAATGAGTTTATTTCGAACCCTTATCACCTTATCCTCGAAATAAACCAATGTGGGACCTTTAAAATCTGAAACTCTTTTGAAAATAAAGTAACATTTTGTAACTTTACATGAGTGCCCCTCCTCTCCTCTTATAAAAGGCCCCCACCTCTACCTCCTTGCCCACACACCCAAAGCCTTTGCCTCGGCCAACCCCTGACAATTTTGTCTCTTAACTTCCCTTTATTACTCCTTGAATCCTCACTTTGGTCAGAAGTCTTCCCAAGGAAGCCTTTGAGCTCAAACCAAACGGAGTTACCCGATTTTATGGTAATGTCTTCACTTGATTCCTTTTGTTTTATTTTGCTTCTCGAACCCCCTAAACACTTTTTATTCATTTATATTGTAACAAATCCAGTATATTAAATATACTAGGATGTTTTTATAATAATTATTCGAGCTACACTTACACACACGTACATCTAATGGTTAAAGAACATACTGTTTCCGTGGATGGCGAATTTCTTCCTCCTGAAATGATGATTGTTCAACATTATTTTAACACCTTAAAAGGTGGAAATTAAGATGAAACTATATTTATATATGATATATAATATGTTTATGTTTTCCTTAAGCTTATGTATTTTTCATTTTGGGCATACCTTTATGGTTTCCATTATGGGTAAACGCGATATCTTCATTTAAGGAAGTGCGGACTACCGTGCCCTGAAAGTGATTTGATTCGTTAATACCATATGTGGGACATATAGAGGATGAAGTTATGATATTATATATGATATTACAATGTAATTATAATATACCTTTATATAATTATGATTCCATTCTATAAAATATGAAATATAAATGAAAGTAGCGTTCATGCGTACGTACGGCTTACCGTCTCCATGAACGGTGCATTTCATTTCTTACCTCTAAATGATTATGTAATATTATAAATACATGTATATGCTGGATATATATGATATATATGATATAAAAATCATGAATATTATTATTGATATAATGAACCATTGACCACACGAACAACATGTAATTGTAAGAAGTTCACTTTTGACTTAAGAACCAAATATCGACAAAACAAACATTATTTACTTAAATGATTACATAATGTTTATAAAATGTAAATAAGTGATATAAAAGGAATAATGAACTTGAAAATGTTCTTAAGAAAATATAAATTAACTCATGTTTATTATTCAGGATGTTAAAGAACAATCGAGTCAAGTCGGACCCGAGGTAAGGGATCCTACTCCTCTCTTTCTTTTTAAGTACGCTCTTTATGTTATTCCTTTTAAAGCTCATCTTTCTTGTTATTGGGATGTTCTTTTATATTACTATTACTGTAATTTTTATTGTTCATATGATGAGAGACCCTATTTTCTCTCATCAATCCATTTTGGAAGTTTTAAGTGGCGCCGTTAGGCTGCCGAGTTTTCGTAGGGGATCTTTCATCTCACTTTTATTCCCGTGAGATTTATGCTACATTTCCCACAATTTCCTTTGAGTGGTGTATGTACTTCCCATTATTCTACTCTTTGTGTAATATACTTTTTTTTATGATTATTTACATCAATGATGTATTTACCTTCTTTCATGGGGTGTATTTTTCGAAAGATACCCAAGTCGGTAAGGGGACCTTTCACCCTCCTTTTTTTAAAAGACTTCTTTCGTTATGTCTTTTAATTCACATACTATTATGTTTGGATATGTTCTTATATATCCTTATTTATGTAAATATTATGTCGAAGTGATGAGATCCCCTTTATCTCTCTCATCAACCCTTTTTGTAAAATTTTATGTGACGCCGATAGGCTGTCGAGTTTTACCAAGGGAACTTCTTAACCCAATTTCGCTTTCTTTGGGTTCAACATGTAGTTATTGAATATGTCATCCTTGGAATATGTTTGAATAACCTTTGATTGTTTTACACTTAATATCCTATTATATTGGGTGTATTTATATTTTTCACACATAATTATGAGATTTATTTATCCTTAATTTAAGGATACCTTCTTTATAATGGATTTCATCTCATTTTACATTTCTTTTGAGACTTCATTGTTGTTATGAACCAATTCACTCTTATATGGTGTGTATACTGTCCTTTGACATATTATATCATGAATCCCTTAATTCTGATGACATTATAAATTTCGGATTAAATGTTATTCTGCTATTATTTGTATTCAAGAGTCTCTCATTTTGTTAAAAACTATTTAACAAAAATATCGTTTTAAATGTTTCAAAGAATTATTATTATAAATCTTTATCTTTAATGTCCATGTTTTCGTAATGGTTTTTAGTATTTATTTATATGGACATTAATGTTCTAAAATTATAATTCTATTAAAAGATTCAAAGTGGTATGGGACACTTTGATTCAAAAATCTCTTTTAAATGGTTTTTGAAAATGGATTGATTAATTCAATATATGGGAATTACTTATTGTGATTGCAAATGAAATTTTGTTATTGAAATGTTTATATTTTCAACATTTTATGTGTAATGATGGTACTTGTACATTTTACGGGTGGTTACGTGATAAACCATATGATGGGTGGTGCCGTGAATACCAGGATGGGTGGTTAAGTTATAACCTCCAATGCATTGTGTATGGAAGTCGGCTGTATGGATATTCCATTAAGTATGTATGGAAGATGGCCGAATGGCTATTCCATTAAGTGATATGTGTGGAATTCGACCTTATGGTTATTCCAATTAAGTATGTTTATGTCCCAAGTTACCTTTATATGTTATGTGATCTTTATATGGGTTTTATGGTAATCTTTTGGTTACAGAAGGGTAAGTAATGAACTTTTATTCAGTGAAGAGTTTTTACTACCTCGAAAAGGTGAAAAGTATTAATTTGATAAAGTATACATGGTTTACTTGTTGTTTTGAAAAAACTAACAGTTTTTATTCTTTGTGTATCCCTTACTGAGCTTTTTATGCTCATCCAAAGTTTTTTTGAAATGTTTTTTCACAGGACTTAATGTGGAATAGGGTCAAAGATGGGATCAAGGGAAAGTCATGCTATATAAAACATGGAACTAGACATGTTTCTTTTTAAGAGTTTTTATTTTATGGAATCTTAGTATAAGTGTCTACTTTGTAATCTTTTGAGATTTAATAGTTATGTCCTAATTCTCTAAAACTCTAAACCTGGAAAGATCCTTAATGTGAATTTTAAGGCTGGGGCCTTATAGTTGGTATCAAAGGTCAGTTTAGATAACTTTAGAGGATAGGGTATTCTTTAAACATAAGTGAAACTACCATAATGGTTAGGATTTCAGAAAGAGTCATAGTTTTTAGATAAATTGAATGAGTAAGTATATCTTCCTCATTAGTACATGATGGTTTTGTTGTTATACTCACACTGACCCTTTTTGGTTTTAGTAAATGGCTGGATCCAGCAGGCACCAAAGTAACAGTGGATGTGAAGGAAACTGTGACAGTTTTCTGAGTGAGCAGCTGAATGAAATGGGAGCTGCAATGAGAACTCTTGTGTTTATCCTCAACCAACTATCTGGAGTCATGATTGACCACCTAAACCTTGGTGATTTCTATAAGGCATCATATATGCGAGAAAAAAATACCTACGGAACTACAGGTAATAATCATAAAGGTAAGTGTGTACAAAAAACTATGTGTCAAAGATGTGGAAAGAAACACCTAGGAAAATGTTTCAAAGGGACAGAAATATGCTATAGATGTGGAAATGAAGGTCATAAAGCAAGAACCTGCCATGGAAAAAGGAAACATCTAGTTGACTTGAGGAAAGGGAAAGAAGTTATTTCTGAGGGATCAATTGAATGTTTTAAATGTGGTGTGCATGGTCATTATGAAAACACATGTCATATGAAGAAGTTTCGGGAATGGGATCACCAAGATCGTACAAATATTCATTTACCAATACCTAATGCCATTCTGATTGAGGATGAAGAAACTGACAATGACCAATCAAAGGTATGGATTATTTCATAACTATTGTTTTCCTATTTTGGAATCTTAGGATATGATTCATGATTTTGTTTGTAGGAAAGAAGTATTTCAGAATAAGTTGGAAAGGAATGGTTAATGGATCATGAAGAATGTTGAATGAGTAAGATGTCAACATATAAGGGATTTAAGAGTTATGGTAAAATTCTTAAGAGTATTAAGTCTCTTTTGGTGATGGGGTTACATTAGATGACTTTTTATATTATGTGTAACCATGATGTTTAATATATGAAAATTTTATTCAAGGAATAATTATCTTTTCTTTTGTGGACATAGTTATAAAGAACCATTTGGGTTTTTATGATCCTTACTTTTGAGGTAATTATGGGTTACTATATGTTATGATTAAAGTGAAAGGCATGAGATAAAATTGAGGTTAAATTATGTTATGGTTATTTTTGATGATTTTATCTCTTTTTGGGGAATTATTTTAGAATTATATAGTTTTGGAAAAAGGACAACACGCAGACCGTGTGACAACCCATCACGTCGGACAATGCTGCGGGAATCGAACCCACAACCAAAGTGCGACTGGTATTTATCGCCTACCACTGGACTACGTGAAGTCCCTGGTTATTTTGACTGATTCTTTTTAGTTATATGATTTTATGAATTAAAATTAAGTTTATTTTTGGTTATTTATGAAAATGATTAACCTATCATGGAGGATACGTGATTAGGTTAATTACTTTTCAATACGAGACTTTAAGAGTAATTGATGTTATTTAAAGATAGGTGTTAATTTGTACCTTGGAAGACTATGCGACTAAATCCTTCAAATATTTGGGTTTCAATATTAGTTTGGTTTACTTTGAAGTATTTTATGGACAATTTTTTTATCGAATAGTCCTTGTTGGACATTGGGTTTTGTTGGACAAATTTTGGAGATTAAGAATAGATTTTCTTTTTAAAGGGTTATCCTTTTCTGGATTATCTGACCTTGTACTAACCTTTTTGGTTTTGGTTTTGGTTAAAGACTAAAGACATGGGAAGTATATAGTTCTCTTTGGTGGAATAGGTGATTCTCTAGAATTTGATTATAGTACTCTTACTATGAACAAGTCTTCCTAAATACTCGTCTTTTGGAGAAAATATGAGTTTGTGTAAGGAATCTAATAAAAGTTGAAAGTCAACATGATAAGTGATTATGTTTCCTTATGAATAAATTACTCAATAAAAGTAACTTAAAACAAAATTTTGTCTATTAAATTTTCCTACTGTGGAATCGAATACCGTTTAACCCATCACAAGTTTGTGATTTTCTTATGGTTAACTTTCTCCTAGACATGTTTAGTATCACTCTCCCTCAAGAACATGACCCTTTGCTTTTTCTTCCATGTCCATGTTTTCCTACACGAAATCCTATTATGGGTTAACTCGGGTGACCTCTATACTTATCTTTCTTTATTTTAAAGTGATTGTTTTACCGACTCTTGTTCCGATGTGAGACTTTCAAGGATGTTTCCAAGATCAATTTTAAAATTGCGAGGACGCAATTCCCAAAAGGGGGGAAGGATGTAACACCCCAGGTAAATAAAGAATATGACAATTTCATATTTATCTATATTTGTGAATAAAATATTAATATGACTTTAAAGGGGATGTTATGCTCGATGGCGTACCCAACACGCAACAACGAGTTTCTTGGGAATCATACGTTGCACTCTAATAATAAAGTAATATTATTTTAAATGGTAGTTAACGCCTAGATGTTGTGATGGAGGGAATGAATAGAACTAACTAAAAAATGATTATATATGTTTGTCAAATAGTTTTACTTTTTACAATAAATGTTAGAGGATTAAAAATGCAAATGAATCCAATTTTAAGCGTAAACATTCTAATATTCTTTAAAAGGTCGATTAACCGCTTTTTGATGGCGAACCTCTTTTAAATCAACATTTTGAAAATTTTATGTGTTATATTTGACAAAAAAAAATCTTCTTTAGAATCGGGACATCAAAATTTACTTTGTGTAAATTTTTGGTATTTTTCCGATAAAGTTCATTTTTTTTAATGAATAGTGTAAAATGTTGTTTTTTAATTCAAAACCTATTTTTAATCTAATTTATTTATATTATTAGATTATATTTTGAATTAGTTTTAAATTGAAATTAGAAAATATTTTTACCATTAGATCCAATAGTGGTCGTTGGAATTAATTTCACTTTGAAATCGGACTTAAACTAGTGTCAATCTTTTGATACTTATTGTTTCATAAAAACACGCTATTTGCTCTGAAAATGGGAATTAATTATTAAATAAATTTATGAAACTTAAATGTTTTGAATTTTACAAAATGGAATTCATTTTTGAATTCGGAATATCAAATACAGCTTAGGGTGAAGTTTTGGTATTTTTCTGAAAAACATCAATTTTTGATGAATAGTGAAACCACTAAGTGGTACTTATAAAAAACTGATTTTCCGTTTAAATGAAATTTTGCCATCATTGTGTTTTGAATTTCAAAAATCCTATATACATGGTTGTCATTAAGAAGTAAAATGTGGTTCAATGGGATTAAAATAATTTTTTGGTGAATAGTAACTTATTAAGTTTTTGATCGCGATTAGAGGTAATTAGTGTAGTTTAAGGTATAAATAATGTTTTAATAAAATGAAATGACCTAGACACATGTCATACCCTCATTGGATGTGTCATGGCCGACCAAGAAAATCCATGGGTCAACTTGGGGACCCCATGGAGCCACTTTGGTTGGAAAATGACATAAATATCTTTTTATTTAATGTTAAAGTAAAAATGACACAAACATGAGATGTTTTACTAAAAAAAATTTAAATGAGGTTATACAAGTCATATTTTTGACTATAAATAGTCATTGGAAAGATAAAAGGATTTCCTACATCATAGTTGTTTTTTTATAATTTTTAAAAATGAAATAAATTAAATTATTTAAGACATCATGATGATGCAACGATGACCTCATTATTTAACGATTTAAATAAAATGGAAAGATAATGTAATATCTAAGACCTAAAAATGTCAAAAACCTATTGTATGAGTTTATTTCGAACCCTTATCACCTTATCCTAGAAATAAATCAATGTGGGACCTTGAAAATCTGAATCTCGTTCGAAAATAAAGTAACATTTTGTAACTTTACAAGAGTGCCCCTCCTCTCCTCTTATAAAAGGCCCCCACCTCTACCTACATACCCACACTCCCAAAGCCATTGGATCGGCCAAACCCTACCCATTTTGTCTCTCCACTTCCCTATCTTACTACTTGAAGCCTAACTTTGGGCATAAGTCTTCCCAAGGAATCCTTTGAGCTCTAACCAAACAGAGTTACCCGATTTTAAGGTAATGTCTTCACTTGATTCCTTTTGTTTTATTTTGCTTCTCAAACCCCATAAACTCTTTTTATTCATTTCTTTTGTAACAAATCCAGTATCTTCCATATACTAGGATGTTGTTATAAAAAGGATTCGAGCTACCCTTACACATACCTACATCTAATGGTTAAAGAACATACTGTTTCCGTGGATGGCGAATTTCTGCCTCCTGAAACGATCATTGTTCAACATTCGTTTAAAACCTTCAAAGGTTTCCATTAAGATGACACTATATTTATATATGATATATAATATGTTTATGTTTTCTTTATGCTTCTGTATTTTTCATTTTGGACATACCTTTATGGTTTCCATTATGGGTAAACGCGATAACTTCATTTAAGGAAGTGCGGACAACCGCCCCTCAAAGTGATTTGATTTGTTAATACCATATGTGGGACGTATAGAAGATGAATTTATGATATTATATATTATATTACACTGGAATTATAATATACCTTTATATCATTATGATTCCATTCTATAAAATACGAAATAGAAATTAAAGTAGCGTTCATGTGTACGTACGGCTTACCGTCTCCATGAACGGTGCATTTCATTTCTTACCTCTAAATGATTATGTAATATTATAAATACATGTATATGATGGATATATATGATATCCAAATCATGAATATCATTCTGGATATAATGAACCATTGACCTCACGAACAACATTTAATTGTAAGAAGTTCACTTTCGACTTAAGAACCAAATATCGACAAAACAAACATTATTTACTTAAAAGATTACATAATGTTTATAAAATGTAAATAAGTTATATAAAAGGAATAATGAAAATGAAAATGTTCTTAAGAAAATATAAATTAACTCAAGTTTATTATTCCGGACGTTAAAGAGATATCGAGTCAAGTCGGACCCGAGGTAAGGGATCCTACTCCTCTCTTTTTAAGTACGCTCTTTATGTCATTCCTTTTAAAGCTCATATTTCTTGTTATTGGGATGTTATTTTATATTACTATTACTGTAATTTTTATTTTTCATATGATGAGAGACCCTATTTTCTCTCATCAATACATTTTGGATGTTTTAAGTGGCGCCGTTAGGCTGCCGAGCTTTCGTAAGTGATTTTTCATCTCACTTTTATTCCCGTGAGATTTATGCTACATTTCCCACAATTTCCTTTCAGTGGTGTATGTAATTCCCATTATTCTACTCTTTTTGTAATATACTTTCATTTATGAGTATTTACATCAATGATTTATTGACCTTATTTCATGGGGTGTATGTTTCGAAAGATACCCAAGTCGGTAAGGGGACCTTTCACCCTCCTTTTTTTAAAAGACTTCTTTTGTTATGTCTTTTAATTCACATACTATTATGTTGGGATATGATCTTCTATATCCTTATTTATGTAAATATTATGTCCAAGTTATGATATTCCCTTTATCTCTCTCATCAACCCTTTTTTTAAAATTTTATGTGACGCCGATAGGCTGTCGAGTTTTACCAAGGGAACTTTATAACCCAATTTCGATTTCTTTGGGTTCAACATGTAGTTATTGAATATGTCATCCTTTGAATATGTTTGAATAACCTTTGATTGTTTTACACTTAATATCCACTTATATTGGGTGTATTTATATTTTTCACACATAATTATGAGATTGACTTATCCTTAATTTAAGGATACCTTCTTTATAATGGATTTCATCTCATTTTACATTTCTTTTGAGACTTCATTGTTGTTATGAAACAATTCACTCTTATATGGTGTGTATACCGTCCTTTGACATATTATATCATGAATCCCTTAATTCTCATGATATTATAAATTTCGGATTAAATGTTATTCCGCTATTATTTGTATTCAAGAGTCTCTCATTTTGTTAAAAACTATTTAACAAAAATATCGTTTTAAATGTTTTAAAGATTTATTATTCTAAATCTTTATCTTTAATTTCCATGTTTTTGAAATGGTTTTCAGTATTTATTTATATGGACATTAATGTTTTAAAATTATAATTCCATTAAAATATTCAAAGTGGTATGGGACACTTTGATTCAAAAATCTCTTTTAAATGGTTTTTGAAAATGGATTAATTAATTCAAAATCTGGGAATTACTTATTGTGATTGCAAATGAAATGTTGTTATTGAACTGTTTATATTTTAAATATTTTATGTGTAATGGTGGTACTTGGACATTTTACGGGTGGTTACGTGATAAACCATATGACGGGTGGTGCTGTGAATACTAGGACGGGTGGTTACGTTATAACCTCCAATGCATTGGGTATGGAAGTCGGCCGTATGGCTATTCCATTAAGTACGTATGGAAGTTGGCCGAATGGATATTCCATTAAGTGATATGTGTGGAAGTCGACCTTATGGTTATTCCACTTAAGTATGTTTATGTCCCAAGTTACCTTTATATGTTATGTGATCTTTATATGGGTTTTATGGTAATCTTTTGGTTACAGAAGGGTAAGTAATGTAATTTTATTCAGTGAAGAGTTTTTACTACTTTGAAAAGGTGAAAAGTATTACTTTGATAAAGTATACATGGTTTACTTGTTTTTTTTGAAAAAACTAATAGTTTTCATTCTTTGTGTATCCTTTACTGAGCTTTTTATGCTCACCCCAAGTTTTTTTGAAATGTTTTTCCTAGGAATTAATGTGGAATAGGGTCAAGGATGTGATCAAGGGAAAGTCATTCTATATAAAACATGGAACTAGAAATGTTTTTTTAAGAGTTTTTTTATGGAATCTTAGTAGAAGTGTCTACTTTATAATCTTTTGAGATGTAATAGTTATGTCCTAATTCTCTAAAACTCTAAACCTGGAAATATCCTCAATGTGAATTATTCATTTAATTCAATATTAAGTAAGGTTTAAGGTTGGGGCCTTATACAATGACTTTCCCATGATCAAAACACTTGTGATTAGAGAATATATTTTTAATTATAAAAATCCTGTGTTAAAAAACAAGTGGATCAGATGTCCTATAGAAAGAAGGGGGATGATGCCTCATGAAGGACCCGATAGAACATTTTCCATCCTTTGATAAGTTTGAAACTCATCCTGATCCATAGATTGGGAAATATGTGAAATCATAACAATGAGGTTATGTATTCTATCCACTATAGCGTTCATATATTCACAAGGATATTTGTTTTATTTTCTATCATAATAACCATTAAGATGGTTCCTTTGGTTTCCAGCTATTGGCTAAAACTAAATTCATAGAGTAGGAAACAATTATCTTAATTAGGAGCCACATAATCTTGCAAATTCACATATAGGATGTCTAAAGTAATACACCTTGAAAAATCTATGTCACCTAAGGTTTATCCTAGGTTATTCATATCCAACTTCTAATTAAATACCTCATGATTGTTCGTGATGTTTTTTATAAATATAAAGAATATATTCAGGAGTGTCTAATCATGTGTGAAAAAAGGACCGTCGTCATGTACCGGATTGACCCAAGTCAGGCCTAGAACATTTTTTCAGAGTTGTTACAACTAGGTACATTTATGCTATATTAACATCCACTTGTAGTATTTAGGTAGGTATGTATTTCTTGGAAACCACTTACTCTATCCTTTACTAATATTCCATGGAATTTCAGTAAATGTTAACTAATCCTTATACTTATCCTTAGATAAATCCATAGACATATTTTTATAAATATAAATTGGGATATCACTAATGTTTTACGATCCTAGTTTCCAAATATTTACTAAACCTTTCCTCTAATACCTACTATAGATATCCAAGATTAACATAAATGGATATTACATCTTTTCAGATGAATATCTAGTACATTGAAAAAATACATGCTCGAAGACTATAATAGTTTTATGTACTTGTAAACATAGAAAAAAATATTCTATCCTAGAAAAAGATCTTCAACACATAACATAAAGATCTACACCCTTAGTAATTCTATGTAAAACCTTTCTTCATAAAATGGATTAAGAAAACATAACAAAAGGTTGATCTCAGATCCTCAGTAAGGGTAAATAATGAAAATTTGTTTTCATAACATGAACAAAAGGGTATGTAAGATGAGAATTACATATGAAGATCTTACCTTGAATATTAAAGACCATTGTAAATATTTTAATTTGATAATACATAAAAAATAAGGAAATAAAGAACATAATAGCTGAAAGAATATCTTGGGAATAAAATAAGGAATTGAGGAAAACACATAGGCATATAAAACATCTATGTTGAGGTGACTTAACAAGGCCTTTGTAACATGTTAGGCTTCAGCTTCTCACTAATATAACTGCTTGGAGATTGGGATGACCTACCCTATACCCTCTTGTTTTAATCATGGGATCTCCTCCCATGTACCCTCTTGTTTCAGGATTTGGATGTGCTTTTGTTTCCCCTCTTGTCTCAAGCATGGGATTTACTCTCAATTACCCTCTTGTTTCAGGCATGACATTTATGCACATATACCATCTTGTTTTGGGTCTTGGGTGTTCTCTTGTATACCCTATCGTTTAGGGATTTGGATGTCCTCCCATGCACCCTTTGATATTATAAAATATTTATCATTACCCAATTCATTGGAGGGAGATATAGGTCTCACCCATCACATAATGAAATCTTAAATTCATATTCCACAATACAATCATTATATCATAACCCATGAAATATATGGGTCCCATAAATATCAAATCATAACCCATTAAATGAAATAGGTATCATTAACATTTTATCACATCATAACCTATGGAAAAGAGATAGGATTCATAATCATTTAGTCAAAGCATAACCCGTGATAATAAGTGGGTTTCAAAAGCATATGACCCATAGAGAAGAAAAAAATTTCATAAACATGTAACTTTTGAAAGAGAAAAAAATTTCATAAATATATAACCTGTGGAAGGGAAATATGTTTTATAGAGACCATGCCATTTAGCATAGAAATGTTATTAATTGAACCATTAGATCATTTTTTAGAAGGGGATAAGTAACATTAATGAAAGAAATCTTATATGGAAAATAATTTTGAAACATCTTTAAAAAAAATTATTCTTTAAAATATTCTTTTTTATTCAAAAAATGATTTTTAATACATAAACCCATTTAAATAAATTTTTTTAGAAAATACCTTCAAAACATATAAAGAAGGCCAGAAATAATTTTTAAAACCTTTTTCCATGAAAACATATAATATAAGTTTGAATAAATTTTAAAAAAAATTATTTTAAATTTTTTGAAAACTTATAAAGAAATATTGGAAATGTTTTAAAAAACATAACATTAAAACATTATAAAGAAATAATAAAATTTCTTTGAAAAAAATTTCTTTGAAAATAACTTTTAAAACTTATAACGAAATATTAAATTTTTTTGAATAAAATTTCTTCTAAATTAACATTGAAAAATTAAAAGTAAATCATGAAAATTCATTGAAAAACATATTAACTGAAAATATCTGAATGAATATTGAAATTATTTTAAAAACGATTTCTTTGGAAATACTTTGAAAATATGTAAATGAGGATTGAAAAAAATTTGAAAAAAAATTCCTTTAAAAATTATAAAATAATCATGAAAATATTTTGAAAAAAAGTTTCTATAAAAATCACATAAAAAATTACTTAAATATAAACCTTTTTAAAATGAAATGGAAGATTCAATGAAATGAAAAAAGGTAAATTCATACATGACGTATGAGGTAAAAAGACAATTACTTTTATAAGGAAAAAATGTTATAAAAAATTCCCTCTTCGAAAAGAGAAAATAAAATTCATTTGAAGATATTGGTAAAAAAAGGGATAAAAATGACTTTTATATATTATAGGAGAATTGTATAATATTCTTGGAAATCCTTTTTTGAAAACATAGATTTCCAACCGAAGAGAGTGTATGGTCGAGATTACATAAAAATACTTTCTTAAGTATGATTTTTTTTCTAAATAGTAGAAAATGGTACCCATAAATGAATATACCATGAAATAAAATAGGATAAGGAAAATCATGAGAGTTCTTGATATAAGGATACAATATTACATGAAAATAAGCATAATAATTAACAATCTCAAAAAATAATGATATTGTTTAAATAAACTCTTAATAATTTTTATCATGGGATCACAAAATCCATGAGAGAAAATAAATTACATAAAGCTTAAAATATTATGAAAAGATGTAGGTTTAGGACAAATCATGTAAATTTGAAGTATATTCACCTCAAAATGACTTTTGGCTCTTAACAAAACATTTTTCTCGATGAAGGAAAATGATGACAAAACTATTTTACCGTTTTGGTTAAATTTGAATGTAGACCCCATGAATAAAGGGTAAAAAAAAGGAAATGTGAATAAAAATATGTTTTTCTAAAAGATAATTTTAATACCATAATGGGAAGTACATACACCACTGAAATGGAACGAGAACCGAACATAGAACGTATATCATAGAAATAAATAGTGAGATGAAATCCCCTTACCTAGTGTCTTGACTCTCATCGTACTTGTTGAAGATTAATGTATAACAAATATAAGTTTATTATATATATTTTAAATATGAATTTTATTATATATAAAACAATATATGGGTTGATTATATATTTATATTACCCTCGTGTTAATGATCCAATGTTAAGGTTTCATTTCGGATAATATTCGATTTGTTATTTTCAAGCATATTAAATTGTTATATCATTGGTACATATATTTATATAATGAATTAAGGAATGAAAATAATGATATAAATATCATTTATAACCAGTGTTTTTATATTATAATAATATATATCATAAATAAGTATGAAATGGAATACACCATTCAGGGAGATTGTAAGCCGTACATACGCATGAATTCTATTTTCGTTTTTATTTTTGTATAAAAAAAATAAAAAAATGAAATATAAGTTTATATGTATATAATATAATTAAATTAGAATAATTTTGTTATATATATCATATAATTTCACCAAAACCATAATCAATACATTCCATGAAGTGTGTGAATGAATCACATAGCTTTGAGGGGGTAGTTGTCCACACTTCCCCCAAAAAAATGGTCACAATTACACCAAATAGAGAGTAAATAGATATGTGTTATGAAAGTAATAAATAATATTAAAGTCATAATAAATATATAAACATATTTTTCACGATAATGTCCACCATGATTGGTGGTAAAGGAAAAATGAGCAATCATCATTTCGTGAGCCAATTTTTCACCATACACAGAAATAATATGTTTGTACCCATTAGATGGATGTGTGTGTAAGTGAATTTAGAACTGTTAATATAAAAACATACTTGTATATTTAGGAAAAGTTTTTTTTATATAATCATGGAAGATAATATATTTTAGGGGGTGTATAATGGATAAAAAATTGACATCTTGAGAGAAAATGTTACCTCTTATTCAGGTAACTTATTTTGGTTTTTTCCAAAAGGCTCCCTTAGATGAGTTTCTACCCAAATACATGCTTAAAGGAGGAAGGGAGATAATTTGGGTGCTCATTTTAAGTAGTTTTTGTGTGAGACAAGGGGATTTAGAGGTGTTAGGAAGAGGAAGTGGTTGTAGAATTTTTTGTGGATGGAAAAATAATTACTTGGAATTTATGAAAACAAGTAAGGTGTACACATGTTATTACCTAAAAATGTCAACCAAACCCAAAAAAAATATTAATGGATTGTTTATGGATTATATATGTCCATAAAATGGATTTTGGATAAGTTTATAGGTCATTTGGGACCCTAATATTAAGGTTTAATCCATAATTAAGCTTAATTTGGCCTTAATCAATGTGATTAATTTTATTCAAATTTACTTATATTTATGGTAAAAATTAAAGTTGATATTATTTGAATCTAAATATTATACTTATAATAATGGTTTATGTAATTATTTCTAAATTTAATTCACTGAAGTGGGAAAATTAATATTAATGTCGATCCTATAGATGGGGCGAGAAAGATGGTTTTTAAAGAAAAATGTTCAAAAGTTTATTATGTTTTGTATTAAATCTACAATTAAAATTTATTTCAATGACCTAAATTTTTTTTATAGATTCATAATTGATCAAATATGAACTTAAAACAAATTTTAAATATAATTTAACATCAATAATTATTTTAATTAAAAGTCAATTTCTAACTAAAATGTAGTAGTTTTGTTGTTATTCATCAAAAAATGATGTTTCTCAAAAAAATCCCAAATATTCACCCTAATATAATTTAAGAATTATAAATTTTAAAATGAAGTTAATTTTTTCAAATTCAATTTTTAGATTTTAAAAAATAGATTTATTATATTTCAAAGAAGGATATGAAGTGTATTTAATTTTAGATAGCAGTGTTTTTAAAAATATAAGGATTTTACTAAAAGTTATATCTTTTATTATCAATATATTTTATATAAAACTATAATAAAAAATATTTGAAAATTTGTTATTACTATTCATATTAGTATGTTTAATGTCTAGGTTATTATTATCTGGATTAAATAATCTTAATAATAAAATCATGTTTCTTAGGAAACATTGGTGTTGTATGAAACATACACCAAGTCGGTGTTATCGATAGTCTATTCCATGTCAGTATTGCAAGTAACATAAACCAAGTACGTATTATGTGTAGAAAATGCCAAATTTTTATTGCATGTATCCAAATACAATTTAGTTCTATGAGATTAGAGGGTTTGAATTAATTTTTTTAATATATATATATATATATATAAGAATTATTTCTAGTGTCATGTGAAATGAAAAATTTCTAAAATATAAAGTAATTTGAAAAAAAATATTTCACAAAATTTTAGTGTGTTACGGTAGAGAGGAAGTATAATGCAGAATTCAAAAAATTAATCGAGAAATTTTCAATGAACATCCTACATGCCATACTAGGAACGCATAAAAGTTCAGATGGTGAGCTAGGATAAAAAACCAACAAGAGGAAAATGGGAGATCAAGAGGGAAGAGGGATACTATGCTGTCTGCTGAAGTGAAAATGATATTATATGGTTTAAGTTACAACATTTTGAGGTCATTTTTGAAAAATCACAAAAAAGGGTCACACAGTTGTCAAAACCATGAACCAACCATGCCCCATCTACTGTAGGGTAGATAAATTCACACTGTTAGGATGTTCAGTTAGTTAAACCATGCTCAAAGGGTGAAAAAATCATTTAATAAATAGTTTATAGTTTTCGCATGGGTTTGAATCCCCTGGTTCATGGTTAGGGAAAACCATGCACCTTGCTTAACCCCACTGTCAATCCTCACACGGTTAGAAGAAACAATGTGGCTTGTATCTCATGGATTCTACTAAACATGCATCCAATATATTCCCCCCAACCAGTGTTATGAGCTAATAAAAATCCCCAAACACCCTCGAAAACTTCATGAACTCATTAAGAATCTGTATAAGGTTCAAAATAAATGATTAGATCAAATTTAAATGGATAAATAACTGATATAAAAACCAGGTTCTTATGTAAATAATGTTAGGAAAATAAATGGAAAACATTTATTTTAAAGAAATAACCACATGAGAAGAAAATTAATAGGTTTATTTAGAGTTATATTTAAATATTACATAAGAAAAAACAAAATCATAAAAAATCCTAATATAAAATGACATTGTACCATAAATACCTTATCTTGAGTTTTATTACATTGTAAATAAATCTATTTTATTATATAATAAATTTAAATTTGTTAAAATTATGTACTAGAGTCATTTTGGTACTTATAATATCATAAATGTCCTCTTTATAATATTTTAACACCCCAATTTTATCAGCAATTCCTTATTAAATTCTCTATTTCCAAGTGTTATTATTTTTATTATTGTGAGTATTTTAACTCTACAGTTTCAGTACATGTACCTTTATCATGGATTCAATAAATCCAGAATATTAATAATGTGATGAAAATAATATATATAAATTATATAAATATTTTGAGTCATCCATAAAAGTTAGAGATTGAAAAATGAATTACACCATTTACGAAGACCGTAGGTCGTATATATGCATGAAGGTTGGTTCCATTTTTTAATGAATGGATCAAAAGATTGGTAAATATAAATTCAACATTCTAGAATAATTATTTATCATACATATCCTATATAGTTATCAAATTATTCCTCATTACTATCATTGGTAATATAAATGAAAAGAATCACATCACTTCACCGAGGTGGTTGTCTACATGTATAAATCAATGACATTATCGTTTACCAGTGGATTTGATGGTAATAAGGTAGACATGATATTATAATTCAATAAGTATAATTATGTTATAAATATAGTATATAAACATTATACCCATCCTAATACCCATTTATAAATGTTGGTGATGAAAAAATAATTTGTATCGCTATGTGGATATGGTAAGTCATACGTACACACAAGCGTTACATTCACTTGTCTATTGACGGGAAAGAGAGTTTATAATGCTGTTTTCATAATCATAATATAATTTTATCATATTTTGGATACAAATTCTCTTATTTTATTCTATATTAACCTAATTTACACTTCATCGAGGTGACATATTTTATAATAATTAATATTCATAATGTATAAAATAAATGGGGTATATTTTCCAAATTTGAACGATATAATTCTAAATCAGTAATTCCTATTATATAAATTAATAACTAATAATTAAATAAATAAATTTTAAATTATTTCTGAAAATTCGACAAAAATATCTTTTTAGAATAAAATACATTTTTAATCATAAAAATGAATATTTTCATATCATATGCATTAAAATATATATAATGATTGCTTATAAGATTTGATAAAGAAATTAATATTTATATTTAATTAAAATAATGCACTAATAATGATATTTTTTAATTATTAATATGACAATACATTTCACACAAAAATTTTCTTCAAGAAAAAATAGAACTCTTATTATCAAAATATTTTCATTAATTCTATTAATTTGATAAATATTGACTTAATTTTACAAATTTTTAGAAAATATAATTTTCATAGTTTATTAATTACTATTCATACCCACCAATCCAATGGCTATGTGATAGCAAACATAAAATATTTTTATAATGTTGCACACTTTCTGTAAACTTGTTTTGGAGTGTGACACAATCTATAAAATAAATCAGATTATTTAATGAGATATTTCTTAAAAATCATAAGGGTTTACATAACTACTGAATCTGAAAATTTAACTGTTGATTTATGTTTTTCTCAATCATTATGATTTGAGAAAATAATTTCTACTATTTTGAGTCCTAAAATATTCCAACTATTTGTGACAATAATTGTACTATTTCCATTTCAAAAAATAATTACTATTTTTTTGATTTTATCATATTATTATTTTATTTATTCTCATACATTAAATTTGCATTATAGTTATTGTTTAAATTTATAGTTTTCATTAAATGATAATTTATGAAGGGTTTCTTATTGTATCTCAATTTTTTGAAAGGCGATCTTTGATATATGCATTGAAATATTAATAATTCGATCAAATAGTAAATACAATGTATACAATCTTTTTATTAATTTTTTTTGAAATATGGAACGTGTTTAAAACATTTTCATATAAAGAATGGAAGAAAAATTATTATTTCAAAGGGGTATTTTTTCAACAATAAATTTATTATTTTTATAATTAAAAAGTGTGTGTGTGGGGGGGGGTGTTGTTGTGAAATTATATCTGATTTTATAATTATGAAAACGGGGGAGAATGTTGAGTGGATCCTCAAAATACACTATGTATTTTTATTTAAAATGATAAATTTGGTTTTATTTCCTTTAAAAGTATTAATAATTTATCTTGTGTATTGATTAATTTATGGTTAACTTTTATTATATGATAATATTTTATTACTTATAATATATATATCTAGATTTTTAATACTCATAACATGTTTTATAAGATTTATATTGAGTTATTTGGATAAATAAATCATTTAGAACCTTAAATTTCACCTTTACATGTTTTTACTATTATAGTGTAGCTAATTCACAGAGTAAATTCTCACACATAGACGATTAAATATCTAATTACCTCACATTCCTAATCCAAAAAGATAAATTTCTATATTTTTTAACTTTTATATTTCATATATAATATAAAAAAATTTATAATTGACAGATTATTATTGAGGTGAAATATAAAAAAATTATCTACATTTAATTAGAAGGTATATAAATCTGAATTGATTTCTATAATATCTTAAATTAGGTTAGATGTTCTGGAATGTTTTTAGTCTGAATTGAAATTTTCTTTGCAACTGTTTTCTACCTTATTTAGACGATAATGTGAGTTATATAAGTCCAATTGAGATGAATGATGACTATTCAAAGATCTAATAAATGTTTATAAATATAAGTAAAATAAACAAAACATTTAATCTAACATTTAGAAGGGCCAATTTAGTTCTGAACTTTGATAATTAAATCTATTTAAAAACTTTTAGAATTTCCTACAGGAAATCTCCTCCATGATTTCTCTTACATGAATTAACCTATGTGAATAACCTATGTAAGGCTTTAACATGAATCACCTATGTGATGAACATACATGTCTTACCTACCTGAATTCACCTACACAGACAAAAAAATAAACATGAAAATTACTAATGTGAATTTTCCTAAGTATTTGTGACTATTTCTATAGGTTTTTATGATAACTTGAAATATTCAACTTTCTTCATAATATTTCATTTTTAAAATTTTTATAAATTTATTACGAATATAATTAATGTTTTATTTTTCATGAAATTTCTTATTAATTTTATCTAATCTATATGAACATGTTTTAAAATTATTTTAAGTTTAATTAAATGATATCCCCATGGGATTATATGTGTATAGATATTCACACTGAAATTTTGGAATTTGAGATATTAAAATTTAAAACAGATAAAATAAGAATGTCCATCGTTTAATATTATGAGCATGTTTTCATAGAATATAAATTCATATTATATACTTATATATTAATTTATATATTTTATTAAACATTTTAGTTTTTATTTTTTTACAAAATATCTAGGAAGAATGAAATAAATATTATATTTTTATTGACACACATAATATTCTGTACGAAATAATATTAGACAACTTTGAACTAGTACTTGGGCTTCACTAGTAAAACCCCTTGCTTCCGAAAGAATAGAGGCTAACTGGTATTCAAAATTTTTAGATATTGTTTATGAATAAAATTTATATATAAAGTTAATAAAACTAAAAAATTTGATACAAAAATGTTCAATATTTTCTAAATCATTATAAGTGTATTTTTCTGTGGCGATCAACTAGAGCTCCAAGACAAAATAAATATTTTTATCACTTACCATTGGAGACTTTTTTTGCCTCAAGTCTCAGACTATGAATTATTCACCTGGTTATGTGGTTTTACTTGGTCCTATATTTATTATATATTTATTTTATTGAAAATGGTTATACTACAAATTAAAAGGTATGATTTTTTATTGTGAATCTAAAAAAAATCAAATATTGGGTGTGCCTCTAGGTTGAAAAAATATAAAGTATTTTAGGTGTTCATCTGGGTAAAAAAAGGCTAGTCTATTTTGTGTTAATTCATCCATAGTTTAAAACATTTTAATTATGTTGTGAATCTATATTTTGAAAATTCACTGTAATAATCCATTATAGCGGTTCTAGTGGGTTCCATATCTCTCGGTTTGTGAGAGAGGTAAAGAGTTGAATAAGATCATTTAGATCCAAGAAAATCGAAAAATATAAGGTGTTAATTTTATTTTTTTATACAAAATTTACATTAAAACATTGACATAATTATTATATTCATTTTAAAATTCTAATTCATCCCTCTCTCGGTAATATTCTCATATTAACTCTAGACAAACAATTGATACCAAAGGATTACCCATTGATTTATTTTATATTTGTGCTAAATATTTCTTGACTTAGTAACAATGGGGAACACATATTATTTAATATGGAAGGAACACAACAAAATTAAGGACAAAAACGTCAATAAACACCTCAATTTTATGGAAATGATAATTGGTAGTGGAAATACCAGATGGAATAATCCCTACAGACACATATCCTTGATCGTTGTAAAATCATGTAAAAGGCTTACTTGTTCCATAATTGTGACCCTGAATAATTAGTCAGGAATGATGTAGCAAAGTATGTTTTGAATTAAAAGGTGATGAATATTTTATATTATTCTATAAAATAGAAAATTTTATAGTCATGTTCCTAGAGGTTAAACTAATGATGAAATCTAGAAAATTATGCACGTTACACATCTTAGCTCATATAAGATTCTTAGAACTAAGTTTTCCATGTTCATAGTTGAATATCATGAAATTAAAATGAGTTAATTTTAATCTTTAAAAAAAATGTTACAATGATTTACTTTTATTTTAAATGGTATGAGCTATTTAAGAGAGGTAATTGAAAATCATGTTCTTATTGAAAGATCTCACAGATGACTTTCTAATAAGTAGAATGCAAAAAAGGTTTATATTGAAGAAATTAACTTTATCAAGTAATATAAACTTAATGATATTATTGGATCACTTTTATAATATGAGTTAGAACTGAAAAAATATTACTAAAGATGATAATTCAAAGGTGAAGGGGATTTATTTTAAATAAAATGTCTCTATATTCACTTATGATTCTATGTTATAGTTTTGGGAGATGAATTATACAATATATAATATAAAAAATAGGATATGGAGTGAAGAAATGGTATTCGATTAGATTTAGGAATGACTATTCTAAATATAAGAAGGATAATGGTAACTTCATTTAAAATTATGACCAAGTTGTAATTTTTTAAGAGTATAAGAAAATAAAAAATATAAATCCGAATTTACAAATATTAATGAAGTAAAAATATAATTGGAAGCAATATAAGAAAGAATATAATTAAATGGATGTCAACTGTAGTTGCACTACATATTCATGTAAAGGTGAAGAATCACGTTTTGAAAATAATGTTGAAAAATTGAGCTTAATGGCTTCATAAAATAAATAAGTTTGTCTTTAGAGCATCAAAAATAATGTTTGTTTCTTAGAGTGTTGATTATAAAAAAAATAATGGTGAAATATCAATCTTTCTATCATTTAATAAATGTGATGGTGGTAATGTTTCTTTTTTGTGATAATTCTAATGGAGAAGTAAAATATTTTAGTGAGGTTTGAATTTTTTTATATAAATAGTTATAAAACTTTATGTGTTTAATGATTGAATCATTATTCAATAATCATTTAAGAACAATGTGATGATAGAATATATATTAAGACTCAAAAAGAAAAATGAATTATATTTAAGGATAGATATTTTTTATTGAATACTAAAAGAAAACATTTAATCTAATAATATTGATGAATTAACTATTGAAAATTAAATATGTTAGATTAATATATAATCTAATAATATCTTATTGATTATGTGGTTGGGATATACAAATTTCAGGTTGATGTACCAGTTGTCTTTGAAACAAATAGTTCTTTAGTTTCCTGAACATAAAGTAGAGAAAACATTGTCCGTGACTCTTTCTTGAAAAGAAAACAACACAAAATCCATTTTTTATTAATTAAAGAAGTAAAAATATAAGTCCTCTTGATCTTATTAATTTTTTCCTAATAATAATGATACTTTTTGTGGTATGAGATATTGTTATTTTATTATTGATGAACTTATTAGATACAGATTTTTTTATTTTTATATTATTAAACATGAAACTTTACCTATGTTTATTATATATTTTAAATAGATTCAAAATGGGAAAATAAAAAAAATTAAATAGATAAAAAAGATCATGGTAGTGAATTAATAAATCTCTATTTTTAGGGTATTTTGGAAAATGTGTTTTTTAACTTTTTATCACCACCCAGGGCACTATAAAAAAATTGTGTAGTATAAAGTAAAAGTATGATTCTATAATAAAATCCTAGGGACATGTTAAATGAGTTTAATACACCTAACTATTTTTGGGTCAAAGCTATGGATATTTCTTGTAATGTTACTAATATAATTATTTTAAACCCTTTGTTGAAAAAGACATGTTATGATATTTTTAGGGGTTGAAAACTAAAAAATGGTTATTTTAGAGTTTTTAGATGTATAGTTTTTATTCTCCATAATAAGGTTGATTTAGTTAAATTTGATGCAAAATATAATTATTTCATATTATTTTTATATTCAAAAAATAGTAAGGCACATAGATTATACAATAAAATAACACATCTTGTCAAAGAATCAATTCATGTTACGTTCAATGAAAAATATTTGAATCAAAGAGATGATTATATTTTTTAACATGAATATGATGTTATAAAATTTAATTTTACAAAGGATTAACCTCAATAAAAATGTGAACATATTTATGGGGATAATAATTGTCATCAATGTAAAAATACTCATTAATTATCTTGGAAGAACCATAGAGGTCATCCTATAGATAATGTTATTTTTAATTTTGAATCCAATTTTCAAACTCGAAAATCTATTATTAATATTTATTCTCACCATGATTTTATTTCATATTTTTTACCAATACATGTTGATTTTTATTTAGTATATTCTAATTGGGTCTCATTTATGCATGAATAATTAACAAATCTTATTAAAATTAATGTGTGTACATTGGATATTCTAGAAAATGATTCTCATGTTATTCAAAAAATATGAACATAGAAAAACATGATGAATATTAAAATAAAAATATTTTTAAATTAGTTTCTATAGGATATTATAAAGTATATGAAAATAATTTAAATGAATCTTTTTACGTAGTGTATAGATCATAATCAATTTGAATATGCTTATCTTTTTACATCTTTTCATGGATTTTAATTGTTTGAAATGGATATTAAAACAACTTTTACAACTTTTTATATTTATAAATAATTATATAGTAGAAATACCCTGCTTTAGAAAATGAAAAGAATATTGATCCTGAAATTATGATATATAAGGCTTCAAATGGTTTGAAACAATATTCTTAAGCTTGTTATGATAAGTTAACATGAATTGTTTTGAAAATAATTTTTGAGAAAGGAAAGGATGATCCTTGTATATTTATTATGAAATGTTATAATGATATATTTATTTTTTAAATTTATATTTTTGATATTTTTTTTACACTATAATATGAAAATAATTGTAATGAATTTTGTGTTTTAATGTCTATTGAAATTGATATGAGTATAGTGGGGGAACTTAAATTCTTTATTGGTTAGAAAAAATTTAATTAAAATGGGTGGTTTTTGCTAAATCAATAACAATATTCTAAATAAAAACTTAATTTATTTGGTTTAGATTCATATAAATGTGAATATAATCCCATGGGTAGTAGTTATTAATTAGATTTAGATAAATCTGGAAAATATATTTTGGTTTAAACTTATAGATGAATGATTGTTATTTTTTTTATTCTTAACCACTTCTAGGTAAGATTTAATGTATTTGATATGCATGTGTGCATTATTTAAATATCTCCCTATGTAATGTCATTTTAAATATATTATGAGATTTATTAGATATGTTAATTGATATTTTAATCATTGTTTATTTTTTCCTCCATCATATAATATTTACTGGATAATATATTCGGATTTTGGATTTTAAAGATGCTTTAATTATTTTAAAATCTCATCAAGTATGTTTTATTTACTAGTTAAATATTTTGTTTCTTGGGATTCAATGAAACAAAATTATGTTTCCCTCTTAATTTATGAATTTTAATATAAAAATTTGGTATCATGATTTTCTCAATAATTATAGAGTGAGGATACAATTTCATATTTTAGGTTTGATTTTGATAATATTACTATTTTATATGAAAATAATTCTACAATTTCAATATCTATGAATCCATTACAACACTATAGGAAGAATATTATTGATGTTAAATTTCATTTTATTATAGATAATGTACCAAAAGAAAGTATAAATATGGTATTTATTTACAATGAAAATAAACATGCATATAGGTTTATAAAGCATAGAGACATTACTATGTTTTATGAAATGAATTGTGAACTTGGTATAATATCGATTTAAATTTAACTCTTTTGTATGTTTATTTTTTTATGTTTTATGGTGTTTATATTGTGAAAATTTTATGTTTAATGACAATTTGAAGTAATCATGAATATACCTTTTCATTTTACAATGTTAAATTCTATCAATCATTAGTTTGTGTTATTACTACTTTTAGTCTTCTCATACATTTTAATTGATTTATACTCATTGTTAAGAATTATTTTTCATTAAGTAATTGTTTTTTATGGGTTTCCCATTTTTTTTCACAAAAAAATATTTAATGTGGTTGATTGAGATATGTTTTGAAATATTAATATTTAAAAAAGATGTGAAATTAAATGTATAAATTTTTTGGATTCAATTGTATAAAATCTAATATTAGTATAAACTATATCAAATAAGGACAGGGAGAACCATTATTAGTTTAAAGGGAAAATTAATCTTTTATAACATTACCATTTTAATAATTTTAAAAAAGGGATAGATTTTGAAATTAAAATTTATTTTATAAATATCAAAAAGGGGAGTATTGAGTGGATCCTTGAAAAACTTTATGTTTTGATAATTATAATGAATTATTTGTTTTTATATGCATTAAAATAATTAATACTTATAATTATGTGTTGATTAATGTATAATTGAAATTTACTATATCATATTATTTAAATCCATAAAATATCTATATATTTATCATTTTATTTAGTAAAAACATGTTTCATGTTATTTATTTTCAGTTACTAGAGTAAATATATCATTTATGTCCTTGAAATATCAAGCATAAATTATTTTTACTATTTTTATTTTGCCAACTCAGGTAAAAAAGTATCTCACATAACTATTTTACATTGCCAATTCCTTCACATAGCCAATCCATGTAGCCAAATTTCTAGATTTTTTTACCTTATATATATATTTTCATAAAATTGGATAAACAACTTAAAATTGTGTAATTATAGTTTATTTTTAATTGTACGAATAACATATACATTTTATTAGAATACATAAAATTTAGAATATATCACTATAATGTTCTAAATTATGTTATAATCCAGTGCATTTTTTCAGTCTAAATTCTATAATTTTTTAGAACTATTTTTTTCTAATTTAATTAGACTATAACATGTGATATTTAAGTCATGATAATGTAATTCTATAATATTTATAAATATGATGAAATTTCCTAAATATAAGTCAACTAGACCCAAAGTATATTCTATCTTTTAAAATCCATTATTTAGGAATAAAATTTAATAAGTCAAGCAGTTTGTAAATTTCAAGGATTGGCTATATAGAACCACCTATATGAATTCTCTTACTTGGATTCTCCAATGTGGATAGAATATATGAGTCTCCTATATGATTCTTCTATATGGTTCTCTTATGAGATTCACCTATGTAGAGAAAAATGGACACATAAAAATCCCCTATGTGAATTTTACAACGTGGTTATGAAATTTTAAACATTGTTTCCTAAAAATATGAAATATGATATCTTTTATAAGATATTTCATATTTACATTTGATGAAAGTTTATTATGAATATAATTATTTCTTTATTTACTCTAAAATTACATATTAATTATATAGAATCCATAAAAACCTATGTTAAACTATTTTATTATGAATTAAATGATATTCAAATGTGATTAAATGTTTATAGATATTCTTGATGAAATTTTCAAACTTGATATATTTAAATTTAAATTAGATGAAATATGCAGGGTTAGACATGAATATTATCATGCACTTTTCTTTAAATGTTATTACTTATCATTTACATTAGCTTTAATTTATATAATTAATTCCATTGTGTAGTTTTTATATTTTTTTAAAATATTGAGAAAGAGGCATAATTATTATCATTTCATATGTTCATTAAATATGTACAAGTATCCAAGTGTGGAAAAATATGAATTAGTTTATTGGTTTCACATGTTCATCTCTTTATTTGGTAAAATGATACATGCAGTAGTATTCAAATTTTACATATGATTTATATAAAGAAACTATATATATAAAGTTGATAGAAATGATACAAGTGATAAAAAATAGATAAGTATTTTTTAATGAGTTACTAGTGTTGTATTATTTGGTGATAAATTATTACTCTCAATGAAAATAAAATAATTTGATCACTTACTTGAGAGTTTCAAGTTTCCTCAAATATCATACAATGAATCATTCATCTTGTTTTGGGATTTTACAAATTCATATCATTATCATATGTACATAATTTTAAGGGGTTATGTTTCCCATTAAAATTAATAATTCATGTTTTTGACTTCCAAAAAAGCCAAGTATTGGGTTGTTTCATGAGGTAGGAAAATGGTATACTATTCAGGTTGTACCCTAGGTATAAAATGTTATGTTTATTTTTGGTTTAACCCTCTAGGGTGGAGAATTATTTTTAATTTTGTTATGACTCGATGTGTGAAAAAGTAATTATAATATTCCCTTACTGTTGTTATAGTGTGTTCCATCTCTCACAGTGTAGGAGAAGGGTGAAGAGTTCACTATGATCATTTTAATCCAAACCACTATAAATGTCATTTATGTTAATTTATTTTATTTTTACTATATTTACTTTGAAACTAAAACATAATTATTAAATTTATTTTTGAAAGAAAATTCACCCACCTATTTTCTATTTTTCCATCTTAACCTTGTAAAAACAATTAATTCCACATTAGAGGTAGGTGGTCCCATTATTTCATACTAATTTGTATGTATATATATGTGATTTTGTGGTAATGATAGAAAGGGGTTCCAGTTTTTTATAACCAAATAAGGGATAAGAGAATTAATTGGGATTAAAGATCGAGGATAGATAATTCTAGGTGTGGATCATGTTTTTTTGTATAGTTTGAGATCTATAGAATTTTTTTGACCTTGTTACTAAGATGAATTATTTCTAGTTAGTCTTGATAGACCATTTAGTATCCAAGATTATATAATGGATCATTTTTGAATCAATATATGTCTTAGTGAAATTGATACATGATCCTAAAGTTGGATAATCCTCAAGTGGTGGTCTAATTTCATGTCTTACCATGGTTTATATTGGACGGGGTTCGTGGTTTTGGAATAAGATTTGGAACCTCCTAAATAGGGGTGGTATGAAAATGATAAGGCTTTTATAGGTGAGATCCTTGTTTCAAGTGGGAGAATGAGTTACACTATGGTATGACCCTTAGTGATTTATTTTAAAATCCTTGAATAAAGCATGTTAAGAGGGATTCTATTGTTGATGTGGACTATAGGTAGTTAAATTGGGAAATCCTCTTAAAGAACTCATAGTTTTAGTGTATATAAATTTATTGGATCATTTATAGAGTTCCTTCATACACTAAAGGGTGTGGTTGTGAATATTTTTGATGAAATGAATATATTTTATCTGATCTGTGTGAATATAGAAAATATTGAGAGCCTTATATGTGGTAAGAATGTTATGACATCTAGTTTTGGTTGTTAAATGGGAATGAGTAAATTGAATATTTCCTTCAGGTGTTAAGATTATCTTAGGTATTAGTTAACTAATTTTTTTATTATGTTGGATTTGTACAATGAGATTGGTCATGGTAAGTGATTTACTTTTGTTTATGGAATATCTTATAGTAATGTTCATGGAATAGATATATGACAAGAAAAGTGATAGGTTATGAGATATATCTATCATTTTTAGCATTTAAATAATCCTTAACCCTTTTTATTGATGTAATGATGACAGGGTTGTAGCCTTGAGACCTATGGATTAGTGTATGGAGTTAAACTACCCTACTAGTCAACCAATATGATTTTTTAAAGGACCATAATTAGAGTATGTTAATCTCTAGATTATCAATAATTTAGTTCTAGGAATGTAATTCCATTCAATGAACAATTTCACATAAATAATATAGAATATTGTCAGATAATTCAAGTTGAGGATTGGTATGGGACATGTAAATCATTTTTTGGGGATAACCCCCTCTGAGTGTTAAATATTCATTTATATTTGGAGGATATTCATTATGTTATAGGATATAAAAATTATCTATACTAACAATTCTGAATCTATTTTAACAATATCTTTATTGAATTCCTACGTGGCTGAGTTTGGATCTATTTCATCTTTTATAAGATTGGATTTCAATACACATAGGTATATCAGTGTTATTATATTCTCATGATGGGATTCATATGAGACGCGACAAAAATATTTAGAGTACATGAATTATCTTGAGGTTGTGTTTTTAGGTTTCATAGGGTGAAGGTTGTGTAATGATAAATTGACAGCTCTTCTTTTATGTATAGTTTTTATTTTTATTTCATGACAAAATGTTTTAAGGACATATATAAGGGGCCCTTCTTTGGTTATATGTTGGGGTATTTGGTAACACCATTTCTAGGAATATTATTGTATGTTGAAGCCTCAATATCCACATTAAATTCAAAATTTGAATAGGGGATCTAGATAAAGTATCTAGATGGATATTTTCTGCATGGATAAAGGAGTAATTGGAGGTTGTGGTTATGTCTCCACTATTTAAACTTTCATATAGTATATTTTGATCATCATGATGATATATCATTATCCTACATATTTTTTGTGTAATGATCTTGGGATATATTTTGTTACATCATTATAAACTTTGTGTGTTTTTTGTTTTTCCATTTAGTGTAAGTTTTTGTTTTACCCCAATCTTTATATGAGGATTTAGTGATTTATTATTGATTATCAATTACACTATGATAATTCTAATAGTATAGTCTATTAATGATGAATTTAAACTCTCGTCATTATTTGGAAACCTATAGAATATGGGGAGGAATTCCTGAGGTGAATTAGCTATTCTACTAAAAATAGTATACTAATCTATGAGTTTAGACATTAGAATATAGTTGCATTGAATTTTTTTAGTTGTATTATTATAATAGGTCATGGTAAATTGTGCTAGATCTGGTCAAATAATATGATTTACACCATCCTCATGCATCAAAAACACAAACATAGTAGAAGCCTTATTTACCATGTGTATATGATTTCTTTTAATTATTTTAGACTATTCTAATTGAAATATTTATTGTCGTATACTGTATTATATGATATTTATGTTTATTATTATATTTTTGAATTAAGAAGTAAATAAGAAGATGTTAATGCATCATACTAGTCATATATAGATACATGACTTTTGAATTATTTCTTATGAATGAGAAACATGTTTTCATAAAAGAAAATAGCATTAGAAAATTACTTGAAAATAAAAGAGAAATTCCTTTATTAGCTATATTTATGATGTGGGTTTCATTTATTTAAGCAAAGACAATATATGTTTTATTGTTTTCTCAAATAAATTATTTATAATGAATTAATTAATTGGTACTGTGATTGTGTTTTATTATTTTTTATTTGGATTTTTTGTTGTATAGTTAAACTCATGATTATTTATTTACCCATAAACTACAGGTCAAGAAAGTTAATTCCCCAGTATAGATCGTATAGGGATCTGGTTCCAAGAATGTGGCATATATGGAATTTTTTGTTCTATATTATTATAGAAATTTAAGAGGGTAATGTTGACATAAAAAATTTCATTGGGGTATTTTTCCCTTTTTTCATTATTTAGTTGTATCATTTAGGGATGTGGTAGGTTTTGATTTAATCTAGAAGGTTGGTTATAGACCTTAGGGTAGAACGTAGTTAGGTAATATTTCATTAACATAGAGTAAGACCCTCTATTGAGCAGGTAGGGTATGATCTTAGGTTGAGAGAGTGTTTATAAAACTTTATCAAGAGAGTAGTATATTTTTTTTTGGGTAATGCAGTCTATTTATTCAAATTTTAATTGGATTAAAATGAGTTCTTATTGGTTTTTATGTAAGGTTCACATAATGTTACAATCTTGGTTGGGAGTTAATGACTATATTCTATAAGGACCAGGCCTTATTACATTACATAATCTTAAATTTTAGTTAAGAAATCACTTCCATTCATATTGATAATATTTTAATGTTTAGAGTTTTAGAAAATTGGTATATAATATATATATATAACATTACAAATTCATATAGATAAGATACCCCAAGAAAAGTATAAATTTCTTCCAAAATAAAAAAATTTTAAAACTTGTTTTCTTTGAAAAATATTCTTAACATTTAACGTTCTCCCTTATTTGACTTACACATCCTTATAACCTATGAAAAACATTTAAAAAAATGATTTGAGCATAAAACTCTTATTAAACGATATAAAAATAAGGAAAGAAAACATTAGTCCTTGAATACTTGTTACTGATGAAATCATTTTGAAAAAAAGACATACTTGTTACTCATATAATCATACTTCGTGTAAATTGATATTTCCCTGAGATTTCTACAAAAAATATAGAACAAAAATAGAACCATATTAGTGTCTTGTATAATTACTTATATAATCTTTTAACCATCTCGACTATCTTATAATTTGTAACCCTCACAGCAACCCACCAATGTAACCCTTGATGCTACCATATTATGTAACTATCATAGTTACACATGGAGTAACAATATATATGACTTCCAACTTACACATTCACAATGAATTAGAGGGAGATACAGGTCCCTCACTTCATCATAAATAATTACGATGAACCAAAACACAATTATACAATATGAATAATTCCATAAGAACATTTCATTTTAATTTCATAAAACATAATTTTTAAAATAGGGTTTTGATTGAAAAGTCCCATACAAATATCATATTATTGATGTGAGACTTAATAGAGTGGATGTAATATGTTTATAAACTATAAATGTAGATATTTAAACATAATATAAACAAAATTAATCACACAAACAATTTTAATACCATATAATTAACGATGTAGAAGGTTAACCCTAAGAATGGAGATTGGGTTAAGGATTCCCTTACCTTGGGTTTTTCTTGCATAAAACTTTTTAAACAACTTATATAATGGTTAAAAGGGTGTTATTAATATCTTAAAGAAAAATATTCATGTTTATAAAACCTTATATAACCATTTCATAACATCATTTCACACTTTAATTATTAGTTTTTTGTTCTTTCCATTGTTTTGGATGTTTTCTTTACATGATTTCTATGGCCGAGTTGTAATGATACCATATGTTATTTTGTTATCATATTTGATTATGAATCATTAGATAAAACATTAATGATGTTTTTAGATCAATTTTTACGGTTCCTCGATAATCATGAACTTGTTTCATTATATAATTTAATTTCATGTAGAGAAGTTCATTTAAGAAAATAAAATAAGATTCAACATACATGTTACATTCTTATTTAACAATTAAAAGTGTTTTATAACTATCTTTTAAGTAATTAATGGCAATTTGAAACACATCATCCACAATATTTATAAATTTCCACATCGCGGATGGTGTTTTTATTTTTTGATTAAGAGGGAGAGGAGAGGAAGACAGATGAGTAATCCTTTACATGAACATGATAAAATAAATAATATACAATGTTCTCTTGATTTCATACCTACTTTTTAAGTAGATGGGAATAGAGTATAATAAATGAAAGGAATTGGAAAGAAAAAACATGAAAAAGGAAGATAATTCTTACTCTTGATCTCTTCTCCTTGAGATCCTCCATAAGGTCTTTAGTTTTGGCCTTTTGGTGATACTAGTAGGTCTTGGACGTGGTGAAGAGAAATGGGAATGGAATGTGACAGAACATAGAAAAAATTCATGTATTGAGAGGCGTCAGAGGAATAGGGGAATGAGAGTGGTATTTATAGTGGAAGATATGGGGGATTTTAAATTATTTTAATCATTATTATAATATAATTTCTCTAAACTATGAACAGTCTTGATTAATGTGACCCCAAATAGTAATAATTTCATTTGATTTCGAACCATGTGGGATTAAATCAGCCTTTCATCACCTATGAGGTAGTAAAAAAGAAATAATCATTTATCTAAATTTATCATATTTTACTATTCGTCAAACATTCATGAATTTTAGAAAAATCCCAAAAATTAATCCGAACCATTTTTCAACATGTTGAATTAAAAAATGAATTTTATTTTTTGAAAATAATTTTCTAAATACTATTAACTAAATTTTTAAGTAAAATCATAATGTATTAAAAAATAACAATTTTAAATCAATAACTCATTTTTTAACAACTTGAAAATTTAATCAAGATCTCATTATATTATAACCTTAATAAAATAAATAATAATTTGTTTTACTATTTATAAGGGTCATCCTAATTTTCATAAAGCTATGTTACTATTTACCTGGAAAACAAGTTGGTTCTATCAGACTCCAAATAGCTTAGTGATCACAAACATAGAAGACAATTTTTGGAAATTCAAATAATAGAAGCAGATAAATTAAGTTTAAAGGATAGTTATACCATCTACTTAAAAGACATTCATGACATTATATTTATTTTTCTAAAACTTGTGGTGTTACATTTTTCCCACCTTCTAGGAATTTTACCCTCACAATTTTATTTACTTATTACACAAGTGAGGGTACCTTTCCCTTAATGAATTTTCATATTAACATGATGCTTCTTCAACCATGTTGTTTCTCACCGAAAACTTTACCTGGAGGATTACATTATTCTGAAATACTTGTTCCCTTCGATCAAGAATATGAAATGGTTTTTTAGAAGAACAGTTCTCTCCCAATTGAACTACATCGGGGCTCAAGACATGAGATGAATCTGGCACATATTTTTTCAACATCAAAACGTGAATAACATTGTGTACCTGAGACAAACTTGGGGGAAACCCCACTCAATAGGCTATTGTTCCAATATTCTCTAGGATTTTATAAGGTCCAATGAACCATTGAATTATATTTACATTCTTATCAAAATGCATAACACTTTTCTATGGTGAGATTCTAAGAAAATCAAGATCACCTACCTCAAATGAAAATTATTTCCTCTTGTCATCTGTATATCTTTTGTACCTTCTCTAAGTTATCCTCAGTGTTGCTGGATCATCTTCACTTTCTCAGTCACTTATTCTACTAATTCTGGTTCCATCAACTTCAATTCCCTAACATCATCCCAAAAAGCTGGAGTTTGACACCATTTCCCATATAATGCCTCAAAAGGTGCCATCTGTATACTAGAATGAAAAATGTTATTACAAGAGAACTAAACTAAAGAAATATAATGATCATAACTTCCTTGGTAAGCCATTGAACAAGATCGAATCATATCATTTAATGTATGAATCATTCGTTCTAACTACCCATCTGATTGGGGATGAAAATTTTTACTAAAATTTAATTTTGTGTCCAATGACTTTTTAAGGCCCTTCCAAAAGTTATAAGTGAACCTAGGATCCTGGTCAGATACAATGTAAAGAAGAACTCAATGTAACCTGAGAATGTCTTTGAGGTACAATCAAGATAGACGATCAGAGGACATTACATCTCGAAAATGAAGCAAATGAGAAGACTTAGTCGGTCGGTCAATAATAAACCATATTTCATTATTTCCTTGAGAAGTATTTGGTAGTACCACAACAAACTCTATGGATATACTCTCCTATTTATTTTATAGCACTAAAAATGGTTGAAGCATACCCTTAGATAACTTCCACTCTCCTTTAACCTGTTGACATGTCAAACATTCCACAGTAAACACTACAATATCCCTTTTCATTCCATCCCACCAGTAATACTCTTGATGGTCTTTGTACATCTTAGTACTTCCAGGAGGAAATTAAAATGGAGAACTATGAGTTTCAAAAAACAATTCATTCTTCAAATGGAATCACAATACACACACAACATTTCACCAAATATAAAAAAACAATCTTTATCGAGGTTAAATTCTAGAAACATACCCATTTTAACCAATTATTCCTTTTTCTGTAGCTCACAACATTCTAGAAACACTTGCTAAATTATGTCTGATAATGATGACTACATTGAAACTTGAAACAAAACAGAGGTGGTTCCTACACCAATAACCTCTAAGACAAAATTTATCAAATCATTAATCAAGGGATCATTTTAGAAAGATAACATGGTTAATGGTGTATGATGTTTTTGACTCAAGGAATTCTCCACCTAGTTTTATTTTCTTTGATGGTAATTGATCATGAAATCATAATCCTTTATCAGTTCAATCCATCTTTTCTGCCTCATGTTTAATTATTTCTGAGTGAATATAAACTTCATTCATTTATGATGAGTATATATTTGACATTTGGATTCATTTAAATGATGTATCCCAATTTTAAAAGAAGAAACCATAGATGAAAATTCCAAATCATGTGTGGGACAATATAACTCATGAGGATTTATTTTTCTTGTAGCTTTTTCAATTACTGATCATTCTGCATCCGAACACAACCAAGTCCCTTCAAAGGAGAATCATTGTAGATAAAAAACTCACCATTTAGGGAAGGCAAGGCCAAAATTGGAGGATTCACCAATATCTTCTTTAGTTTCTAAAAAAACATCAAATTCTGCTATCCAAAAAAATTTAACTCCTTTTCATGTTTACATAGTTAGCAGGATATATAAAAATGATTTTTTTTAACAAACCGTCAGTAACAACATGCTAATCTAATAAAACTATGAATCTCTGTAATATTTTAACGTATTGGCCCTTCATCAATCAATTAAATTTCTATAGGATCAACTTTTATTCCATCCTTATTTACAATGTTCCCAAGAAAATATATAATTTTCAACCAAAAATCATATTTTCAAAATTTTCCATAGAGTTTTTCCCTTTATGGTATGCAGAAGAACCCTTAGATGTTTTCTACACTCCTCCTTACTCTAATAAAATACAAAAATGTCATCAATAAACACAATCACAAACTTATCCAAGAAATCATGAAATATTCTATTAATAAGATCCATGAATAAAGAAGGCACATTAGTTAATGAAAACAACATAAAAACAAATTCATATTGCCCATATCTAGTACGAAAAGATGTTTTTGGGATGTAATCGTCCTTCACCTTTAGATGATGGTATCCAAATCTCAAGTCAATCTTGGAAATGTAATGAGCTCTCTAGAGATGATCAAACAAGTCATAGATATGATTTAAAGGATAATTGTTTTTAATAGTGATGTAATTAAAGGATCTATAATCCATGAAAAGTTTCATGTAACCATCTTTCTTTTTAACAAACAAAATAAGAGCACCCCATTGTGAAGTTCTAGGATGAATGAATCCTTTATAAAGAAACTCATGCATCTAATTTTTCAATTCAATAATTTCTATTTGAGACATTTGATATGTGGGTTTTGAAATAGGTTTAAAATAAGGAACTATGTCAATTGTGAATTCGACTTCCTGGTTAGGTATGACACCAGGTAATGCTTTAGAAAAAACATCAATGTATTCATTTACCACTGACACATCCTAAATCTAAACAGTTCCCTTGTTTTCGATATTTAGGGAAAGATAACATTAATTTCTATCTTTCAACAATTTCTTAGCTTCCTGATATATTATCAATTTTATGGGTTCGTTCTTGTATACAAATTGAAACACTTTCTAAAAATAAACTTCATTATCTATAAAATCATTCTTAGCATGATAAATAGAAATCAAATCCATCCCTATAATGATTTAAAACTCTAGTATGAAAGAAAACAACCTGGTTTACAGGAAATTTATTTACACATATAACAATAGGAAGATCCTTAAATTTTTTTTTCAATAACATTCCCCACGACATTTTGAAAATATGTTCATGTCTCATTTGTTGAGGTGATATTTCCAGTTTACCTAAAAATTCCTCATAAATAAAGAAATGCATAGAACCCATATAAAAAAACATTAGAAAAATTTAAGTGAACAAACATGGTACCTTATACAACTTCATTGGATAGCCTAACATCTATTGAAGTAGTTACAAAGGATCTCACTACACCTTTCTGCTTATAGTCTGGCTCCTTCGCATCCTTTAGATCATTTTTGGGAAGAAATTTACATAATGACCCATCACACCGCATTTAAAAAACTTTAGAGTTTTCTTATCTGGATTAGTATTAGGATCATTTTAATCACAATCTCAAACCATATTTCAAAACATACCACATTGAAAACACTTACTAGTTTTGGTAATGAATTATCCCAGGTGTTTTTTTTAAAATTTTCACAAACTGGAAACTAAAATTTCTTACCATCAGATATCTTTGATGGATTCTTACACAATTCATTCCATCTGAACCTCTTCTTCTAATTTTTTTTAAAGTGAATGTGAGCATTAAAAAACTCCATCTCTACCCTCTCAGCACATCAGACAAGTTTCTAATAAATTTTGAATTCATAGGAGGCCAATGCCCTTTGATACCTTGACTTTAATCCTGAGTAAAAGTAGCTATTTTTTATCAAGATCCAGAGTAAGTTTTGGATCATACCTCATTAGTCAGATGATGTTTTCTTCATACACAGCCACTGAATCCTCCTTATTTTTCATCAATTCAAGGAATTTCTACTCCATCATAAGTCGTAACACCTTAGAAAAAATTTATTCAAGGAAAATACCTTTAAATTCACCCCACACTAAAGAAACAATCTCCTCTCTATCCCTGACATTTTTGACCATTGACAACCAATGATCAGCTTCAAAATAAAAATGATAAATGGAATGACTTTTTTTGATTATATAAACATCCCAAAACATTGAATATCTTTTCATTGGATTTAATCCATCCTTAAACCACTACGTGGTTCGGTGATCCACTAAATGCATGAGGGGGTTATCTCATAAAGTTTTACACTATCATAATGTTCTGTTGTGGTACCTATGGTTGTTATATTTCATGGATTCCACAACCATTTATTTCTTGAATTACTTAAGTAATTACTATCATAAACTGGTTGGTGCCAATCCCTACCATTCTAGGCTACAGATTCAGAAGGATATTGTTCTGTTGGTGCCTCTCCTCTTCACCTTCCTTGTTTCTTCTCTAGAAAACCATTCTGAAAAAACACATATTAATTGAAAAAATGTGGTAATATTGAAATTATATATCATTTAAAATTAACCATAGAGTAAAAATAATTAATGGTATTATATTAACATAATACTAACCCCTAAAATTTTCCAAACCATCCTTTGATACCAACTATAAGGAGCCAACCATATTACATTACATAAGCTTACATTTTAGTCAAGAATCACTACCTTTAGAATTGAGGATCTTTTCAAGTTTATAGTTTTATATAATTGGGATATAATACATACATAACATTCCACATTCATATATAGTAGATACCATAAAAATTTTATCAATTTTTTCAAAATATAATACTTTTAAAACATGTTTTCTTTGATAAATCTTCATAACATTTTACTTGGATTATTTCTTTGTCTTACACATATATATAACCTATGAAAATCAATTATTAACTTTGGATGAGCAGAAAAATCTCATTAAGGGATATAAAAATAAGGAAAAAAATTACTCCAATAATACATGTAACATATTAAATCATTTTTAAAAAAGACATACATGTTACTCATATAAACATACCTTTTGAAACTTGATATTTCTATGAGATTTACACAAAACATATAGAACCTAAATAGAACCAAAAATGTATCTTGGGGAATTAATTACATAATATTGTATCAATATCAGCTACTTTATAATTTTTAACTCTCATGACTACCTTACAATGTAAACCTCGCGACTACCTTATTGTGTAACCATCATAGTTGCACTTGGAGTAACCAAACGATTGACCTCAAACACACACATAACAAATGAAATGTAGGGAGATATAAATCCCACAGTTAATCATAAAAAATTATTCAAAACCATAACACAGTCATAAAACATGATTACTTTCATAATAATATTTCTTTTGAATTTCGTAAAACAGAATTTTTAAGAGGTTTTTAATAGAATAATCCCTTAAAAATATCATCTAATTGAAGTGAGACTTTGTGGAGTGGATGGAATATGTATTTAAACTATAAATAAAAATAATTCAACAAAATTTAATAATAATTCATAATATAAAAAATATTAATATAATTTAAATATTGATGTATAATGTTAACCAAAAGAATTGAAATTGGGTAAAGGATTCCCTTATATCAAGATTTTCTTACTTCAAACTTGTTTAAAACTACTTTATAATGGTTATAAAGGTGTTATTAATATCTTAAAGAAACCTATTAATGTTTAAACACATTATATGATCATTTCATAACATTATTTCACCCTTTAATTATTAGTATTTTGTTTCTTTTATTATTTTGGCTGTGTTCTTTACTTGATTTCCATAACCAGTTTGTATATGATTTTCATGTCATATGGAAAAGAAATTATAAAAGTGGAATAGAATGGTATTAATATGTTTTTAGAATATATTATGATACCATAAACCATTTTTTTATCATATATGATTATGGATAATTAGATAAAAATTAATGATTTTTGTTTAGATCATTTTTGGCGGTTCCTTGATAATCATGAACTAGATCCATTATATAATTTAATTCTTTTTATAGAAGTTCATTCTTGAAAATAATATCGATTAAAAACACACTTTAAATTCTGATTAAACTATTAAAAGAATTAAATGATCATATTTTAATTAATTAATGGAAATTAGAAACCCATCACCCACGATTTTGGTAAATCTACACATCGCGGACAATGTTTTTATTTTTTAAATAAGAGGGAGTGGAGATGAAGAAAGATGTTGAATATTTTACATAATCATGACAACATAAATAATATAAAAGATTATTTTGATTTATTACATACTTGATAATTGGGGTGTAATATATCATAAGAAAACAAAGGAATTGGAAAAAGAATAAAAGAAAAAGGTAGATAATTCTCACTCTTGATCTCTTCTCCTTGGGATCCTCCTTAAGGACTTTGATTTTGGCATTTTGGTGAGACCACCAGGTCTTGGACGTGGGGAAGTGACTTTGGGAGGTAATTTGGAAGAACATAAACAATTCTCAATGCTTGAGATGTGTGAGATGAATAGGGGAATGAGGGTGTTGTTTATAGTGGAGGAAAGAAGGGATTTTACATTATTTTAATCATTAACATAATATTGTTTCTCAAGACTATGAACATTATTTATTCATGTGATCCCAAATTGTAAAAATTGTATCTGAGTTGAAAAAAGTGGGCTTAAATCTACCTTTAATCACCTATGATACAGTACAACAAGTATTTATCATTTATCGTAATATATCAGATTTTAATATTCATCAACTATTCAAGAATTTCAGAAAAATTCCAAAAATTCATCGTAACCATTTTTTGATGTGTATAATTTAAAAATAAACTAAATTTTTTGAAAATAATTTTCTAAATATTGTTAACTTAATTTTTATATGAAATGATAATTTATTAAAAAATAACAATTTTAAATCTATAACTCATTTTTTAACACCCGAAAAAATTAATCAATATCACATTATCTTATAACCACATGAAAATAAAATAATAATATGATTTTCTATTCATAAGGGTCATATTACTATTCACCAAGAAAACATGTTGATCATATCATACTCCAAATGACATACTAATCACAACATTAGATGACCTCTTTTTGATATTCAAATCATCGAAGCGGAAAAATTATGTTTAAAATCTTGTTAAAATTATCCACTTAAAAAAATTTCATGAATCTCAATCTAATTTTTTAAAAACTTGGGGTGTTAAAGATTAAATTGAAATTAGATAAACACATGACCATTATTGAATCAATATTGTAGATTTGGAATGGGTATCACCTGGTTTAGGTTAGGAATGGAAGCATGGTTGATTATTTATACGGGGAGTGTTTGGATTTTGGAATTCGGTAAGGTATAGTTGTTGAGTTTTCGGGAATATTATTTGAAATTAAAATAGAGGTTTGTAATGTGATTTTTCCTCTTTATAGCCAGAAATTATTAAGAAATAAAAGTGAGGCATAGTGGGATAAAGTCATGTATGTTGTTTTATCTATGGAAAGTGGGTTTTTAGGGTTGATGGACTTGATAGAAGATGGATGGGTACATGTATGCTAATAATTATGTGAGTATAGTAGTGTTATAACTTTTTTTAGTAGATATTTTCTAATCTAATGTCATGTATGAGAAGTGAATATCTAATGTTTAGTTATCTAGTGAAACTACCCTTAGATAAATCATGTAGTAAATAATCATAAACATCCACTATGAGTTTTAGTTGGTGGATAATAAAGATGGATAGTGGTGGTTTAGTATTTAGGGTGACTCTACTTAGATATTAGGCAATTATAGAATTCTCGTGTAGAATTTTGATAGACAATACATTAGTGATAATATTATTTTGAAGTTAAAGTTTCTATATTAATGGGTTTAAGAAGAATATAAATATCTTGGGGGGTGTGTCATTGGAAATATTTATATTATAGGTTTTATTTAGTGTGAGTCCCTAAGATAAGTATATCATGATCTGATGAGCATATTGAAATTTTTGCAAGGGCTATAGTATTGTGATGTTTATTAATAACCTGTTAGGGTTAGAAAGTGTCAGTGATGTTATTTCAAGATATCCATATAATATTACCCTAGAGAAACTCTATAGAATTATAATTTTTGTATTGTTTTACTATTTTTATAGTACTTGAATAATTCAAGAAGATTCAAAAGGGTGTGGGTTTTTGAGGAAAATATTTGTATGCAAGATTTTAGGGTGGAAGAACCCATTGTATTTCTACTGATATTTCATTTCATAGAAATATGGATCCACACCTACGGTGATGAGTGTTTAATTTAACTTTTAATTACTGTGATGAGATGATTTATATCATTTTTGGGAGAAAAATAAATTTGGGAACTCATTGGTAATGACTACTTTAGTTAATTTGTTTGGTTGATAATGAAATGTTAAATTGGGGGGTCAGGTTATTTGTAGCTCAATTATTAAGAATTTAGGAAGTTCCTAAGGTGTAAAATGTGTTTTTTGGTATTTAAAATGAAATCAAGAAACCAAACATGAGCTAGGTATCAGACAAGGTGTCGATGACTATTTTTGTGTGTGATGATATGTATAAGCATCAGGGGTTTCATTTGACAACCAATGTCCTAATGAGTTCTCTGAAGGAATTTTGCAGTAAATTTGGTTATTGAGGTTGAAGAATCATATTTCATGTAAAATAAATAATACTCAGCAGTGTTTCATGTTAGTATAATAATTTCAAAAATAATATATGTATAATTCATTCCCAATTTATGATTTTTAATAAAAATCTAGTTTGGATGGATTGAGTAAAGAAGTTAGAGAGATTGTATTCAATATGAAATTAGAGATTTTTAATCTAAACATATAAATGGATAATAATGTCTTCATCCTATATTATTCTCAATAATTAGATTCCTTATGGTGGGGATATTATTATATCTGAATTCATTATGAGATAGTGAATTTTTTTAGAATATGAATTTAATGGATATCTGAGTTGTGATTTTAGAAATTGGGGTTTCCAATTTTTTATTTATTCTTTTATTCTAAATTGAATATATTTTTATAATGATTTTGGGTTTTTTTATGATAGTGGATTTTTAGTTCTAGTTCATGGTGAGTTAGCTACTAAAATTAGTTAAAGGAAGCTATTATTGAAATCATCACTAAGGGTCATCAATTCTAGTTAGAAGTAATAAAACCATAAGGGTCTTGGTTCATTCAATGGGTATTATGTTGCATGGGATGGGGATTTATAGAATAGAATGAGGATTCTATAACTAGAATTTCACTAATAAGTACTATTTTTTTCTGTTAACACATTGAATAGTGTAATAGTGGTTATTGGTATGAAACTAGTGCCCAAAACCTTCTAGACGAGGAAAGGTTGTGAGTGAGAGGTTTCATTGAGTTAATTTCTTGATTCTCAGAGTGATAATGTGTTACATAATTGAATGGACTATAGTTTGTTATCCTTAATGGATTTATTGGTTCATGTCATAGAGTAAACTGAAGGATGGTGTGATATCTAGGTGAATATAGTAATAAATTTTTATTCTAAGATGGTTATGTATGTTATAATTTCCATGGATTGTAAGTTATTAGGAAATGATTGACTTTCATCATAATTTAGTTGTTTGGATCATTTCAATCATGGTGTAACGATAGGTATATTGTGATGGAAGAGTGTAGTGTATATGGTCTGGTAAGTTCATGTTATTAAATTTATATGATATCCCTTATAAATGATTATATAATAATCCATGACTAGCCAAGTGATAGGAGGTGATGGATATATTCTATGCATTTATAGTTTATAATACTTGAACTTGTTTTGAAAATACTGAAAATCATGTTGTAGCATAGAGACCTAGGGATCAAGATGTGGAGTTAAAAATCATAGGATTTGATTCTTACATATTTTTGGGATGATACTGTATAGTGTTATATGATCACTTATTTCTCTATGATACAGGTCTCACTATGTCATTCCTTTCTATTTTGTTTATAATAATATGTATATTCAATAATTACATAGTTTAAGGAAGGTATTTTCATGGGAAAATTAATCCTTATGTAGAGAGTAAACTACAATATTCTTTAACATTATATAGTATTGTGATGGTTTCATCATATGATTTGATCCTCAACTAATCCTTCTGCTAATTCCCATCTTTATTTTTCAATTCCCATAGTGGGATTCACATGTTCTTAAGCATGTATTAATTTTTAATTTCTATTGATAGGAATACAATAAACATAAATTTTGTAATGTGTTAATTTACAATGTGGATCTTCTAATGATATGTAACACCTTTATAATTAAAAATAACAATATGTTTGATAGGTTACACGACAAACGACACTGTACCTAAACGGAAAAAAAATATTTTTATTTTAATGTAACAGTTTAATATTGAAATTGAATTGGAGGAAATATAAATGCCATATTAAATAAAAATTTATTGATTAATTATGAGGGAATAAGTTGTCAATATTAATAAATCCATTTTATGGATCCAAAATATATTTTTTTCAAAAATGTTTTATTAATTTTTGTGCATGGATAATATAATTAATTTATGATTTTTGTTGAAATTTAATTTTATAAATATTATATATTTTTGGGAATCATAAAATAATAATTATCTATTGGTGAGATGTTTTTTATTTTTCAAAAAGTCCCATTTTTATTGAATTGAAACAAATACAGATTTTTTAAAAACTATTATTTCTTTTAATTAAATCATGTAATTTAAATATCCAAATATATTTTCGATTTAGTAAAAAAGTAAAATATAATCCAATTTATTTATAATAAAATAATTAATTTTATTTAAATTATAATTTTTTTGATTTTGTTAAAAATCTATTTTTATGCCACAAAATACATTTTTTATGAAAATTACTTTTACGTACATAATAATTTTTCAATTTATTTAATTAAATTAACACTTAAGTAAGAATTATTTAAATGAAATATAATGATTTGTACCTATATTTATGCATTGAAATTCATATAATGAACAATACTAGTTATATAGTTAATGAAAAATCATCTTTTCTTTGAAAATGCATTTTTCAAAAACCTCTTTTCATAACATTTTGTGGATTTAACTTTAAACTAATTTCATCAAATTATGTAAATTTATTTTTGAAAAATTAATTACATATTTGGAATAATGAGTTCCAAAATTATAAAATAATACCCTTTTATTTTTAATAATTACAAATAATAACTATGGTAAATAATTATCACCATGGTAATGGTAAATCAGAGAATTAAGGTTAAAAATAATATGATATGGACTAGCAATTGACTAAAAATGAATCTTCAGCCAATTGGAAGAGTGTAGTTTGTTCATATCCATGAAATCTCGAATTTATGTCCACCTGATTTCATATTTATTTTATTTTAACATTTATGAAATATAAATAAATGATAAGGAAACAAATGTCACTTTCGTGATTTTAATAACTATTTTTTTTGATATAGATAAAAATAAAATATGTTCTATTGTATATATTCATTTTAAATATATATGATCTTAACATATTATATAATTAATATTTTTCATTAATTAAATAATGATCTTTAATTCTTACACAATATTGACAACGTAGTTATTCATTAAATAGAAAATTTTAATAAATGATATTAAAAATGTTAAAAGTAATATAATTTTAAGTAATTATTGTGCACCAAAATTTTTTAGATAAATATAACTTAGAATAATATTTTTATTTCATTTTATTATAATTACATTTTTTCTAGGTTTTTTAGTGAAAAATTAAATTAATAGTTAAAAAAATGACATTAATGTTATTTTATAATAAATAATATTTAATTATATTATTGAAAAATCCTAAATAACATATTTTCGATCATAGAATAGTTTCTTGTTTATAAATATCAACAATGGTCCATTTATAGACCAATTTTTCTCATTTAGTTACTACATTGAGGTCTAAGGAGTAAAATTTCATTCCCACACTAATTATAAAAGAGGGTTAACAAATACTAAAACAAATGGATAATGGTAAAAAACAAAATATAAATTTTCCAAATTTTATCATATTATAGATTTTTGACCCATAAATATTATATCATATAATTATTTCATTTTGGAGTTTTTTCTAAGAAAATTAATTTATATTGATTTAATACATTAGGAAATTCCAAGAATTCCCCTCCCATCTATTATAAAAGAGAACATCTTATCGTCTTTTCTTCAGACATAAAAAGACTTTTAGTACATAAAATTAATTAAAAATTAATAACATACCTACCTATAAATTAAGAGGTCTTGGTTTAGGAATAATACCATCCTAAGAGAGCATAAGTCGTAAAGTAAATGAGATTTTACAAATAAGAGGTATAATTATTAACCATGTTTTTCTATTTTATTTATTCATCCACCGTCTTAAAATATTTAACAAGAAAGATGTTATAGTAACATAAGTATATTATGTGTACTAAGATGTTATTATTTTAATGAAATAACCTATATTCGTCTCCTACATCCATTATGTGGGAAACATAACCATCAATCGTGGGTACCGAGTATTACCACCTCATGAACCGATGTAATTCAGTTTCCATCACCATCACTCATCACTGTTTATAATTATGGATTTAAAGTAAATATATTATTTTACTGAAAAATTTATAATTTTTTAAATGTAATATATCTTATATTTTCTTACCCATTCATTCACTGAAATAATATCTTCATTCCGGCATATGTGTGGACTACCACATCAATGAAGTGATGTGATTTGGTTTTTATTACTATAAAAATGAATGGTATATATATGTTTAATTAAGGATATATTATAATAGTTAATATTTAATTATAATTCCGTAATGATAATATAATAATTTGTTTCTTTTCATTAAGACCATTGATAAATTAAAACACTACTCATGCATACGTTTGGCCCACTGTCTTTGTGATTATAACATAATATATTTTTCATAATTATTTTTCATGGGAATTTCTAAAATTATAATTTATATATAAAAATGATAACTATTTCATGATTATAATTATATATATGACGTACTAATTAAATAAATGACCACAGTAATCCTTCTAAAGTCATTTTTGAACATATGAACCAGATATCATCAAAATGACTGATGTGAAATTAATTGATTAAGTAATTAAATATATCATAGAAATAAATAAAATAAAATGAATTGTAATCCAAAAATATCTTCTCCATAATGTAAAAAATTAACATACAATTATTATTTGGGATGATAAATAATGTGCGGGGTGAGTTAAAGCTCAGGAAACTGATTTTATCTCTGTTTACATTCATTGACGCCTATTTTAATGTATTTCACCAATGTATTGAATATGGTGTTTTTACATACCGATTTCAATTCATATCATGAATAATTCATATATAATTTTATTATAAATTTCAATTAAATTATTTCAGCCATGAGGATTTTACCTGAAAGTTACCAAGTGGTAAAATATTTTATCAAAATTTCCTTTCTGTTGATAAATAATTCATATTATTCACATATCTACATTTATGCGGTTTATATGCCGACCCATGGAAAATTTTAACATGAATACCTATTTATTCATGTTTTTTTTCAATTCTAGTTTATTCATTCATGGGGTTATAATATAAATGTTACCAAATAAGTAAATATTTATTTTACAATCTCCATTTTTTTGGGGTTGCCTTAATTTTCATTGAAGTAATTTTATAATACATCTTTCATAAAATACAACTACATTATTATCCTCTATAAATTTATAGAGTTTCAATATTTTATCCCATTTTTTTAGCCTTTTAACCATAAATATAATAATGTTTTTTTAAAATAAAAACCCATTTTATGTATCTTTTAATTAGATATATTATTCTTTTATGTTCATGTTTTTCATAAGTCTTTATTATCAATCAAATGATTTATTATGGAAATTTTATGTTATAATTATTATTTTTAAAATATTTTAGATGAATATTTCTAATTTTTTATGAAATTATTGTTTTATAATTTCATTAAATACATTAAAAAGGAATGTTTCTAATGTATAAAACATTAATATACATCCCCCCTAGAGTAACCCTTTTATTATATTTAAATTCTTTTACACATTTTCAATGTTTTTACATAGAAATATCTTTATCGAAATATTAATTCAATACAAATTTCTTTGTTTATCCATCGTATATGATTTTTTTATAAAACCTATAATTTTGATGAATTGATGGTATCTTATTATCTCTTTTTATTTTTTTATCCACTAACATTCTCTTGAAACATGAAATTTCTTATAGAAATTTTCTCTAGAAATTATATTTCTCCTAAACATACCCATTCTTATAATGGATATTGATTGATTAAGATAATAATTATATTTTTTATTTTTTATTAAATATGTACATTTTTATAAGGAATATTGTTGATGAATTAAATAGATCATCCATATATATGAAGAATAGATTAGACATGAAGTGATGGGTGGGGAAGAAAATTGTATATCTACTCGATTAATTGATAGGTCTCATGAGATAAATTAGTTGGCCAAATTAGATTGGGTTTTTGTGTATACATACCAAAAAATTAAACATTATTATTTCATGGAATTGAAGTTATAAATATCATGATTTCTGAGATATTGACATTTAGTACAAATATTTTACTTCCTTGAGAATTTAGTTATTAATACCCAATAGATTTTTGAATGATATTATCCATGGATTCATTTCATTCTCATGTTATTGATTAAATGGATTGAGTTTTATGTTATTTTTCTTACCGTAATGATTATGCCTTAGTTACTTATAATCAATTATATTTTCCATAACTTTTACTAAGCATCTAAGATTACCCTATATTTTTTTTCTTTACCCAAAGATATGAATAAATGTATTATGAATAATACCAAGTGTGTAATAAATTTTTTAGGTAATATCTTTAATTTTTCTAATATAATATGTAAATCATCTATGTATCTAGTTTTTTAAGACTATTTAGCTGATAAGTCCATTAAGATGAGATATTATATATCATATAATAATGTAATAATGTATAAAATGAATCTGGGTTACTAGAGCTTGGGTGTTACAAATGGTATCAAATAATTTTTAGTAGAAAACTTTGCAACTATATATATGAAAAAGATATATTAGTGAATAGGACCATATGAAAATCATTGACGATATTCCCAAAAAAAACACAATATATGATTCAGATGTGGGTAGTTTTAAATTTTTAGTTACCATAATGGGTTAATAAGTCTCTTTTTTATAATATTTCTATAATCATAGATACCACTTATTAGGTTTTATATGACAAATGTACCTTGGAGACATTTTTGAGTGTTAATAGATGTTTGTGGTAAATGTAACCCTTATGTATAACTTGTGTTTTAGTGATATGGTTATATGAGGAATACTTATTTTAAATTTTTTGGACAGAATTATAACGTTATTGATAATAATTTTTGTTAATATTAAAATTAATGTTATATAAATAATATTCAATTAGGATTATATGATTATTTGTGAAAAAAATAATGTTTATATAAAGATATAGTTGTTAAAAGTGATTTAATGATTAATTCTATTTCGGAGAATTTTTATCATATTTTTTTCACGTTATAAGAATTACATTAATATAGTTCTCAAAAAAAGAAAACCCATAAAATGGGCTAAAACTTGTTATATTTAGTGTCACAACCCATCTTCTAGGGTATGTGCCATGACTACCCCAAACCGGCCTTCTATAGGCCAGGGGCTGGTGACTAGAGCCAAAGGCGTTAACCTGCAAGTGGGAGGCATTTTCCAGAGTAACTTTATGTGCACACACTCTGAACCAAGTCCCACACAATGAAAAGGAAACAAGTATAATAATACAAAGATGAGTAAAATTACATGTAATATATGTGGGCCAGAATACAAACCCAACAAAAGAACTCAAAACAACAATGTAAAAAAAGGAATCTTTGAGGGTCATCTACGGGAACACCCACCTGACCGTGAGAGTAGTGTAGCCACTAGAAGCCACTGAAAAACATCCTTTCCACCCAATCCTATTAAGCCATACCAGATCCTAGGCCACCAATTCCACTGTCATAGAATTCATCAGTCCTGTTTCCCAGAACACCTCCGAGTCATGGTCTACCAAAGTCTCTGTTGAAACGTCATTTGTCTTCACCAGACACAACATGTGTGGTTTAAGACCCTGAATGGATGAGTAAAAAAATACATAGTAGGGACCCTGAAACAAAAAGTAAAGACCACACAACAATCCTCCAAGAAAAGCATGAAGGACAGGACATCTCACACAAGGTATACATTTAGGGTAGTGATAGAAGAATCATCAGCCACATCATCGAACACCTCAGCTACTGGAGAGATTCTCTTATATCAAGTATAGTGGGCCTTCAAAGTCTCATAGATGTGCTTCTAACTAACCATGTACTGCTTAGGTACCCTCCTCATAATATACTGTGGGCCTAAAAAGTCACCCAAAAGTGATTCCCACAAATCATGGACTACTCAGGTACTTCTCCTCGTCGCATATTGTGGGCCTGAAAAGACACACAAAAATGATTCATATAGTGGTCCTACATATTCATAAATAAGTGCTTCCCACTTGGCTATAGTCGAGTAAGAGAGATACAAAATTCATCAGTCATTAGGTCATAGCCAACCGCTGTGTTCCGTACGTAGTGGGCCTAGGAGTACTGCTCCTCATGACATTCATCACATCTAATCTTCCATAAAATCCCCCTTAGCACATTCCCAAAGATTCTCTTGGTTGAGAGGGTCCCAATTCTACAAAAATATAATCAATCTGACTAACTATTTTAATGTTATTTTTGTTTTAGAAAAATAGAGGTCGGTTGGGTCTGGGTCCGGTCCGAACTGGTCAGACCGACCCAACCAACCCATCTCAGGGGTTCCAAATACCCCAATTTAGTTCTAATTTACTTTACCTAACCTGGTTTTGGTTAGGTTCAATCAAGTCTGGCCTAGATAGTGGGCCAGGCCCAAGGGCTTCACTGGGCCAGGCCCAGTTTGGCTGAGGGTCCAGCCCGCCACGTCACCCGGGGACTCGGTCTCATCTGGACCGACTTGAAGAGAGTGAGTCTAGCCTGCTGGCACTAGTTCAGCCTACTAGGCATGGGTCTATCTCACCTATGTGGGTCCGACATGGTGTGGCGTTGGTCCGACCCACTAGCGTGGGTCTATCATACATAGCGTGGTACCACCGTGCTGAGTGCGGGACCGGACCAACTTGCTTGTTGGGGGCGTGACCCAATGGATGGGGGGCGTGGCTCACCTTCCCAAAAACGAATGCCCGGGCAGCTGGTGGTGCACACCTGGGACGCGGCAACCATCCATGTCCCCTCCTTGCTAGCCCCGCAGACGTGGTCAAATGACCGCAGCTACCAGCTTACCCGGGTGAATACCATGTCACCCCACTATTATCATGGTCTCCTACTACCTCATTGTGCCGAAGAACATGCCACCATCCTCCTCTTGTGGCTGCCACCATCGACTACTGCCACTAGTTCTAGTGCGCTGGTAGTTCCTTTAATGGGCCACCGAAGTTTCTATAGTGGTCTGTTTTCTATTCTGTCAACACATACAACCTCCAAAGAATATTACCTTTATGGCGAATGTCTCAAACCCAGATTTCCATCGATTTCTATTTTTGGACACAAAGAACACACGTGAAAGAGTGGCTTAAGACTTTTTTCTGTTAGCCCATTCCCTCCACGTTAGAAGTTTATAATAGTGGGAGGTCTGGGGATTTCATTCCAATCAACAAATGATAATTTGAACCCCGATTAATGAAAATCCCAGAAAAATTACCCTCCTTCATAAACGTACGATTCACGGATCAACATGTTTGTAGGTTGATCTGCGTTTGTTGTTTCTAGAATAATAATGGTGAAGAACTTGTAGAAATTAAACCCCAAAATCTTTGATGTCTGTTGCCACAACATTACGTTCCCAAGGATTCAAGACTTCGATGTCATTTGTCTCTACCAGCTCTATTCTTCAAGTTGCATCAAAGATGATTTATGTTCATCGATGTTTTTCATTATTTGTTGGAGAGGAAGTTCATCAGAGGTTCACTTAAGAATCCTCATAGTTTAATTCCTTGTTCCACTAACGTGTAAATAAAAATAAAAGGAAAAAAAGTCATACTATTTTTGTTACGTTACGATGTCGTGTCGTTACACTATTTCTATTATGAAATAGAATTGATGTTATTCATAATTAAAGTATCATTACACTATGAGTTAGCGAGCCATTAATGAGCCTCATCAATGTGCATCATAGGTACACTACAGCGTCTCCATACACTACTCAATGAATGAGAAAAGAAAAATAAAATAAAATATTCAAGTTATTTTATTATTTTTCAAAGAGTCCGAAAATTAACTTTTCTGTTCATCCCTAGATGGACGATGTTACGTCCTTTCTAATCGAATCCCAGTGTTATGAAATCAAAAGTGCGCTTAGATTTTTGATCTAAGCAACAGTTCAAATGTTATAAATCTCGCACATTTACTTAAGAGAACATAAAATATGTTCTAAATTCCGTTTTAGGCTCAAACTTCCTTGGAATGAAATGTTGTCAAAGTTTGTGGTCTCAGAATTTTTCTATATAAATTAAAACAATTACACAGAATTTAGAATACATTAAATTCTCACAACTATATGGTTTTACTTCCATGAAACCCAAAATAAAAACTAATCAAATAGATTCTTCTTCAATGTGCTCTCTTAGATATTTAATTCCTACCACCGAACTCGCAACATAGGAATCGACCACCCACTTTGGACTTGCTCTTGTTGATCCTCTATATCCACCGGGAACTCCACAAACGTCTTCCCATTGTCAATGTCCAGATCTCCACAGTTGATGACATGTGATTGGTCATGCACATACCTCCTCATCCGTGACACGTGGAAAACATTATGCACCTGGTGCATCTGTAGGGGAAGATCTAGGCAGTACAACACCTCACATACTCTGATTTGGATCTGAAAAGTTCCGATGAACTTTGGAGATAGTTTTCCACCCCAGCCAAATGTCAACAATCCTAATCATAGTGAGAAACGAATAAATACATGATCTCCCTCCTCAAACTCCAAGGGTCTCCATCTCCTTTATTTATAATACTTAGTCCTAATTTGGGTAGTCTTCATCCGCTCTTGGATGATCTACACCTTCTTGATGGTAGCCCATACCAACTCCGGACCCCTGAGTGCTGACTCCCATGGGTTTATCTAGTATAGGGGTGATCTACAAGGAACCCCAAACAAGGCCTCAAATTGTTCCCTGATAATGGTTGGGTGATAACTATTGTTGTATGAAAACTCCACCAGGGGCAGGTGGTCCTCCCAACTGTGACCAAAATCCAGGACACAAGCATGTAGCATGTCCTCCAATGTCTGTTTACTCCACTCAATTTTACCATACATCTGTGGAATAAAGGATATTCTCAAGCGAATCTATGTCACGAACACCTCATATAATCCCCTCCACATCCAAGTTCTAATTTGAGCGTCATGATCTGAGATGATTTTTGAAGTCACCCCATGAATCCACACTATCTTCTAAACGTAGAGGCATCCCAAGCCCTCTACTGGTCTCTGCTCTTGGATGTTTGGGAAGTGAGGAATCATGGTGAGTCAGTGAAAGATCACCTAGATAGATTCGTGGCCCTTGGAAGTGCGTGGTAACCTAATCATAAAGTCAATCGAGATACCGTACCACTTCCACTCCGGTACCATGAGTGGATAGGCTAAGCCAGCTAGAACCTAATGCTCAACCTTCATTTTCTAACAAGTGAGGCATCATGAAAGGAACTCAGCCACAACTTTCTTCATCGCCATCCGCCAGTACTGATGTCAGAATTCTTGGTAAATCTTCACCACTCTAATATGTACCTCCACAGGGGATGTATGGAACTACTTTATCACCTCATCCTGCAACATCAATGGAACTACAATGTGAACTCTGAAAAGGATGATGTGCTCCCAACATATCGAAAATCCATCAAGAGCCCATCCTGAGGAAAAATAAGCAAGTCAGGACTCACAGTCAACATCCACTAGTTATTCCACCCAGAATCATTATAAGAGTGGTGGACTAATAGTCATCGAATGAAGGAAAGCAGCTCCACCATCATCGTAGAAGGACATATACATCACCAACAACTGCTCTATCACCTCTCTCAGCCACTACAAACTGGTCCTTTTACGGAGCGCATAACCCACCAGATTCCCCTTTCCAAGAGTATAGACTATCTCTAAGTCATAGTATTAATGGAACAATAGTCATCACCATTGTCTTTCATTCATGTCCTTCTGGGAGAAGATATACGTGAGACTCTTGTGTGTAGAGTAAACCATAAATTGTTCACCCATCAAGTAGTGCTACCAAATCTTCAAGGAATTGACCACTGGTGCTAACTCATGGTCGTGGGTCCTATAGTTCTAATCATGTTGTGGGAACTGTCATATGATTTAGATGATTACTTCTTGATCCTGCATCAGGACACAACCCAGTCTAGTTCTTGATGTGTCATAGTAAACTACATACCCCACACCCTCCTCTAGTTGTCTCATGATGGGGCCACTAGCCACTCTCTTCTTTAGCTCCTGAAAACACTACTGACATTTCTCTATCCACACGAATGGATGTCAGTTCAATGTCAAAGACAATATAGGTGATTATACTCTAGAAAATTCAGGCATGAATCTACAATAATAACCATTCAACCCAAAGAAGCTATACACCACAATCACGATCCTGGGCGACTCCATAGAAAAAATCACCTCTATCTTCACCGGATCCAAAAAAAACTACAGCCTCTTAGATGAAATTTCCAAAAATATGGACTTTATGAATCCAAAAATAACACTTCAAGAGTTTTATATAAATCTGGTGCTCTGAGAGCATATCCAGGTCTATCAATAAGTGTGTAGAGTTATCCTCCTCTGACACCGAGTACACCAAAATTTCATCAATGACGACCACAACAAACCGGTCAAGGTATGGCTGGATGATCTTGTTCATGATTCCCATGAACACTACTAGGGAATTGGTCATGCCAAATTGCATCATAAGGAAATAATAGTGGTTGTACTTGCACCTAAAAGCTTTCTTCTGTATATCCTTGTCCCATACTGGAAACTGGTGATATCCTGATCTGAGGTCTATATTTGAGACCAATTTCCCCCCATCAACTAGTGAAAGAGATCATCGATTCTTGGTAGTGGATACATGTTCTTCACAGTCACCTGGTTCAGGCAAAGAATTTTCACACACAAACTCAAACTCCCATCTGCCTTCTTGGAAAAACGTACTAGGCTACCCATGGTGAAACTTCGGGCCTTACGAACCCCTTCTCACGCAAGTCCTCCAGCTGTACCCCTAGCTCGTGAAGCTCTGTGGGAGACATCTAATATTCCGATGTGGATATCTGTTCCATCTTAAGATACAAGTGAATCCAAAGTCTACCTCTCTATGAGGAGGTAGTGCTGGAACATATTTAGGGAAAACATCCTCGTACTCCTCCACCACTACGGGAAAGCTTCGACTCATCGCATCTATGATACTAAGGGTGAGGCTAGATAGCTGGTGAGTGATAAGATACACCCTCCTTGGAGAAAGACCTTCCTATGCCGCAAAGGTTTCCTTCTTACCGGTTAAGGAATACCTGGCCCCATCTCGGTAGACGCACCGCACAGTATGCCTAAAATAGTCGATCTGGGAATGGACTATGGAAATCCAGTCCATACCCAAGATGATGTCGTAAAGCCTTGATGCCACTACTAAAAGACACCAGACGATGATATTGCCTCCAAGAGTAATCTCACACTACCGACACCAGTGTGTAATAATTGAATACTCTCCTGTAGAAGTCTGTAAACGTAAGGATCAAGCCAATGACTCTTCAAGAATCTCTGAGTTTTGAATGAGAGATGTGGCAAGGTAGGTGTGACTAGAACATGGGTCTATAAGAACTGAAACTAGGGTGGATAAGACATAGATCATACCTTGGATCATATCATGAGCTCTGTTCCCATAATCCTTCACTACCTAAAGTTGTGCTCGCCCCTATCTGCCTGCTCCCTGAGGTCGGGGTGGACCACCTGGGGGTGGTGGTGGTAACACCTACAACCATCACCCACTGACTGCTACTCGGCCTGATCCCCTGCCACGTCTGCCGACCAAAGAACCTTCTCACCCATATCACTTCCTCTGACTCGGCGGCCCCTTGAATATCTTCTGGTCATCTATATGGTAGTTCAGGTAGTCATGTGCCATGTGTCCTTCCCTGCCACATGAGAAATAAATCCTAGTTCCTGGATGACTCTCTATGGTTTATGATCCATGTACTGCCAAACCTAAGTCCAGATGTCATCCTCTGAAGGACATGGTCTTCTTGATCCCTTACGTCTATTGTCCGCTTCCAATCAAAGACTCAGTCACTTGGGGTATGCTAGTAGATCATGTTATGGTATCCAGCTCAATCAGGAATTTCTCTACGATATAGGCTTGCTCTAGTAGCCCAGCCTGAGTAGGGATGATGAGAGATAACATCAATGCCCTGATATCCTATATAAGTCCCTACTTAAAGGCTCAAACCTAGAAGAAAGGGTCTCGTACCATATTAGTTGAGTAGTAAGATAGCTCTGTGAACCTCGCTGAGTATTTATCCTCCATCATGCTACCCTGCTATAGGTGAAGAAACTCTTGAATGCACACAGAGTGCAAGGTCATCGAAAAAAGAACTTCTGGAAAATCCACTCGAAGTCGATGTAGGTGAGGGGCGCCTCATTGTGCATTTGGGTTGTCAAGGATCACCATCTCTCAGCCAAGACCTATAGAAGGCTCGATACTGAGATATATATCTAGTTAGGTGGTGTCTCCACTAAGAGAAGGACATGTGTCACTACCTTCTTCCAGTCCTTAGTGACTTGAGGATATGTGTCTCCCCTAAACCTGGGAGTTATCTATCTTTGAAACTTATATAGGGCACTGAGTCTACACACGTCCTTTTCTGGAATCTCCGATTGTAGATGTTGACCATCAGGTGGTGGTAGCACTAGTCCACCCCCAGTGGGGCCATCTATAGATATGGTCCCTGAACGGACACCTCTTTGCTAGGCAGGCAATCCTCACGACCTCGTATCGAGATCCTGGATATTCATCCATGGGGAGGCATGCTTATATAGATCATGATTGACCATGATCAAAACATTATACCTGGTGATCTAATTATTATTTGAAATAACATAATGAGACACTTATAAAACCAATTTTTTTATGTATTGAGAAAAAAAAAGAATTCAAGGTCCTAGTGTATAGATACGTCGACCGCCACACCCACACTAGACTCCCCGAATCTGAATGTTTAACTCACTACAATTAACAATGTTTCCCCCAAAAAAACAACAGACAACCGGTCTTTGTGGTACGATTGACCACCCTGTGATACCACTTTTTATTGACTCATCCCACGTGGCCCCTATTTTGTCTATCCAAAGACCACCTTCTAAAGGCCATTGGATGGATACTAGTGTCGACAACATCAACCTACAATTGGGAGGAATTTTCCCGAGTACCTGTACACACACACATGCCCAAACAAGTCCCACACACCGAAAAGGAATCAAATATCACAAAAAAATATGAGTACATTTAAAGCTAATATATGTGGGCCATAATAAAAACCCAACAAAAGAAATGAAAACAACAATGCACAAAAAGGAAACTCTGATGGCTATCTGCGAAAAATCCCAACTGATCATGAGAGTAGTGTAGCAACAGGAAGCCAAAGTAGAACGTCCTGTCCACACGATCCTACTAGGAAACTCCTTGTCTTAGGACACCATTTCCACCATTGTAGAATTAGTAATTCCTATCTCCCTGAGCACCTCTAGGTTCTGGTCCACTGAAATCATTGTTGAAATGTCGATATTCTGCACCAGACACAACATGTGTGGGAGAATCCACAGCATGGGTGAGTAAAAAAATACTCAGTAGGGACCCCAAAACAAAAAGGAAGGACCACACAGAAATCCAAAAATCAAAGAATGAAGCACAAGACAACTCACACCAAATATAAATTTGTGGTAGTGGTAAAAGAATCATCAACCACATCATCAAACACCTAACCTACTAGAGAAATCCTCTTTTATCAAGTATAGTGGGCCTGTTGAGTCACACCGAAGTACTTCCCACTAAACCTAGACTTATTAGGCACCCTCTTCATCACATATCATGGATCTTCAATGTCACACATAAGTACTACCAATTAATAATGGCCAACTGAGGCACTCCTCCTTGTCACATACCGTCGGCCTGAAATGTCACACAGAATTGATTCCCACTATGGGACTGGAAAGTCACAGAGAAGTGATTCCCATAGGGGAATAATTGAATCACACAGAGTCAGAAGTTAGCAATCTTCATGTCTCAGCCAACCGCTGGGTTCGGTGCATAACTTACCTGGGAGAAACACTCCTCATGCCATTAATCACATCATAACATCCATTAATGCCTCATCATGTAATTCAAAAAGATAAGCCTCGTATTGAGGGTCCCAACGATGAAAAATTCTTGTTAATCAGATATCGTGTTTCCATTTTATTAGGGTTTTAGTAAAAAGGGGTCGGTTACATCTGGGTCTGGTCTGACCAGGTCGGATCGACCTGACCAACCCAGCGTAGGGGTCCCACATACCCCAGTTTAGTCCTGAAGGACTCGAACTGACCCACCTTGAGTCTGAGTCGGTCCAATCTGGCCTGGCCTGTGGGCCAGGTTCAAAGGGCTTCACCAGGACCTACGCGGTTTGGCCGAGGGCCCAGCCCCACGGGTTGCCCGATGACACAGTCTCTTCTAACCGAGCCCAAAGGGCATGGGTCTGGCTATTGGAATAGGTCCAAACTACCATGAATGGGTCTATACCACTGGGTGTGGGACCATCATGGCCCACTGAGTGAGGGAATAGCTTTCCAGCCCAAAGACCGGCCGCATGGGCATCCAGTGGTGCAACCTAGGATGCGACAACAAGCCACGTTCCCTCTCTGCTGGCCCCACAGACACAAGGCATTCCTCTTTCCACGGTCAAATGACTATGGGTGATACCTCATATAGGTGGCCCAAATGCATGCCAACACTCCACACGGTGGCTACATGGCACCACGTCACCCCACAACTGTTACAGCCAGCAGACTATTTCCTCCTGCCGTCACAACGCACCAACATGCCCATCACCGTCCTTTGCATGTGGATGCTACCACTAGTGATATCCAGTGCCAACACACCATCGGTTCTTTTAGTGGGCCCCCAGTTTTTCTCCGGTGGTCTGTTATCTATTATGTTAGTGTCTACGGTCTCTATGGAACATTCTCTTAACCACAAATGTCTCAAACCCAGCTTGCCATCGATTCAAATGTTTGGACACAAAGTAAACACGTGGAGGAGGGGTGCATGCCATATTCGTGTCACCCTGCACCCTCCGTGTTTGAATTTTATAATCATGGGAGGTCCGATTATTTACTTCTAATCAAGATATTATTATTTCAACCCCAGTTAATGAAAATCCAAAAAAAAATTACCCTCTCGCACAAACACCTGATTCGTGGATCAACCTATTTGTGGGTTGATTCGAGTTAGTCCTTTATAGAATAATATTAGGGAAGAACATGCACGAATTAAACCTAGACCTCTTTGACATTCATTGGTCAACGTTACGTCCTCGAGGTTTTCAGATGTCGACGTCGTTCGTTACTTCTGGCTCCATTCTTCGAGGTTCCTCGAAGATGTTTGATGTTCGTCAGTGTTTGTTGTAATTATTTGTAGAGGATGTTTGAAAGAATTTAATCAGAGAATCCTCATATTTTAATTCAGTATTACACTAACGTTTCAACAAAAATATACGGAAAACTCATTGCAAAATTTCTGTTACACTACAACATCACATAATTACACCGCTTCATTTATAAAACATTGTCATTGTTACATGTCATTAAAGTGTCATTACACTATGAGTAAATGAGCCATTAATGAGCCTCATAAATTCTAATCAACTCTAAACCATAGAGTCACCGTCTGCAACTCAACAGATTAGAAAATAAAAATAAAATAAAATTTTAATGTTAATTTATTATTTTTCGAATCGTCCAATAATTAACTTCTCTGTTCGGCCCGTGCTGGCCGAAGTTAAATCTTGTCTAGGTGAATCCAGGTGTTTAGAATTCAATAGTTCCCTCATATATTCGATCCGATCCCCATTTCCGAAATTAAAAAAACCCACTCGCACGTTTTATTAAGCATACTTATAAAAGTTAAAAATTCTGTTCTGGGCTCACCGAGCCTCAAAATCACGTTATTTCCAAGTGTGTGGTCTCAAAATAATTCCATATAATTTAAAAAAACTACATACAATTTCTCAGACATTACATTCAGTAATTTCATGGTGCTTGGTCACAAAACTAAAGGGTGAATAGGGTAGAACACATACCACTAGCCTAGATGATATTTGAGTTAGTATGTTTTTTTACAGATGTTATTTTACTGATAAATATTAATTTGATATTGGGAATAAAATTATTATGTCAATTTTTTATAATTCTTATGTGGCTTGAATCATTTTCAAGGTTTTATGAAGAACATTATTTTATGATTTAAATATCCATTTGGGTTAGTATATGAATTCATGTTATTATTATTATTATTTAATGGATATTTTGATATATATTATATTTTTGGTTAGTATGTGATTTTTTAACAAGGTGATAATTTTAATCATATTAATTGTCATGATATGGATTACCTTTCAGGTTAGTATCTAAATTTTATTAATGATATTCTCGTGAAGTTACATACATAATAATGTTGTATTGTTTTTTATCATGGTAATTAATAATATTTTTGGATGTAAGATTATTTATTTGTGGAATAAAATATGTTGAACCTTTAGTGTTATATTGATTATTTCGATGTAAAATGTATTATTTATTCATGTGAAGGATTTTATATATGTTAAATTTTATTATCCTGTGGTAAACAATTAAATTTTTGATAAAATATAATGATACAATTAATATATTATTATTTTTTGTATTATGTAATATGTTATAATTTAACTATAGTGATTCATGCATGAAAAAGTCATCCTGAATACTCATCATTTGGAGAAAAGATGAGATTATTAATGAAATTGGATAAAGGATGAAATTCTACTTTCCAATTAATTATATTTAATAATGTTCTTATTTTAGATGGAAAATAAATTAATGAACACTTGGAAATGGATATTCAAAAAAAATTTACACTATTATGATCATTTTGAAATGAGTGATGGTCTTTTCACCGATCACATACTTATGGTTTTTTTGTCTTTAAATGATTCTTAATCGTGTTCAATATCAATCTGTATTAATCCTTGGACATTATTTTCTCCTCCATGTATATATTTTGTCCTCTCACTTATTATCTCATAATTTGAATCCACATTTTTTCTTATTCTAGATGACCTATGTATTTCACTTTTATGCTTTTTAAGAGTAATTTTTATTAACCCATTTTCATATAATGGTTTTAATAAAAGATTTTTAATGACTAACTCTTGATTTATGAGATCATGTTCTAATTGAGAGGAAGAAATCTATTAAACCAAAATCATGTAACACATAAATATTATAAATGAAAACTATGCTCGATATCATATACTATCGGAAACACAAATCCAAAAAGAACACCTAAATATTTAAATTTAAGTGTTACTATTTAACATAGAAATTAAATTGATTGGAATAAATAATATTAACCACATTATGAAATATATATAATGATTATAATCAATATAAATTTATCAAATAAATCATAGTAAATAATTTATAAATAATTAATATGTAATTTTATACATCAAAAATACATTTTATTCAAAAATGATTTCTATTTCCTTTTTTATAAACTGAAGATAAAATTAATTTATTCCATACTAGAAAATAATATTTTACAAAACAAGTATTTTTTTCCAATCCTAATATCCAAATTAGAATAGGGTTAAATTTTCAGATTTTTAGAGAAGATTGGTTTTTCAATGAATTGTCAAAAATAATGATTTTTCTAAAATGATCATCTCTTTTCATTAAATAAAGTAATTTTTATGTCCTGTTATATTTCATATTTGATCTCAATGTGAAATATGATCTCTTTTATTAATAATAATATTAGTATTTTCATTTAATTTTATAATTTTCCTGAATTTGGTATAAAAATATTTTTATACATTAATCCCATAATTTCAAAAACATTTTGAAGTGTTTAATGTATTTACATTATAATTAATTAAAATTATTCACAATAAAGAATTATTTAATTATAATTTATAGACTATGTATATATATTAATTTAAATTCAAATGAAAAATATTATTTATCATAGAGATAATTCATACTAGTCATTTTCGTGAAAAATAATTTTTTTTGAAAATTTTTATCATGTTTTATGGGTATAATTTTAAATTAAATCTTCCACATCTGTTAATAGAATCATAAAAATTTTAATAATTATTTGGAATCCAGAGATACAAATTATGCAAATAGGTACCTTTTATTTTAGGAAATTATGAATAATAACTATAGTAAATAATGATCACTACTTTAAGGGTAAATAAGATAATTTGGTCCAAGAATAATATTATAGGCACTAAAACATGACAAAAAATCATTCCATTATCCTACAGAATGAGTTTAAGTTTTCCATTTACATACATGGGTCTAATATATGGACACTTCTTTCCATATTTAATTTATTTTTAGCTTTATAATATTTAAGCAAAAGATAATGAGAAAAAATACAATTTCTTTGTTTTAAAACTATAATAATTTGTGATAGAGATAAAAATAAATTATATTTGATAATAAATAGTAATTATAAGTATATGTTTTTTTACCATTTTAACTTTTTTGAAATTTTTATAATGGAAAAAATTATCTTAAATTCTTACACAACAGTGACACAACAATGACACAATATTTATTAAATTAATTAAAGTAAAAAATAAATTATTGTAAAAATGTTAAAGGTTATATAATTGGATTTAATTATTGTCCCCCAATACATTTTTAGATAAAAATTAAATATTATAGAGTATTTAATTTATTCTATTTTAATTCTATTATTTTTATTTATTTATCAAAGTGAAATTAAATGAAAAGATCCAAAAATGACATTAGTGTTATTTTATGTTAAATAATATTTATAAGATGATTTAAAATAAATACAAATCCAATATTTGTATAAATAATTGTTATCTGTTTTTAAATAACCTAAATGTTCCATTTAGTGTCAAATTTACCTTTTATATTAACTATATTGACCCTTAAATAGTAAAAACATTGTTATTGTGGTGATTGTAAAATAAAATTAACAGAGATAAAAACTATGTGATATGGGTAAAAAAGAAAACATAATCTTGTAAAAATTTATTTTATGATATTATATTCTCCAATAACCATCATATATATGACTTATATAATTTTTTATATTTTATACATGAAAATTAATGTATATTTATTCAAGACATTATGAAATTCCCAAAGTTCATCCTCCCTTATAAAGAAGAAAATCTTCTCCAATTTTAATAACACATAATAATCTATTTAGTTATATAAATCCAAGAAATAATATTCTAATTACATCCCTTCCCTATATATTTAAGACATTTTTATTCATAATACCAACCTTGGGGATCTTGTGCTGTAATAAAGGGAGATTGTCCAAAGAAGAGGTAAAATTCTTGGAAACATGTTTTCAATTTTTTTCATCTTCCACCATCTTAAAATTATTTTCAATAATGGAGATATAAAAAAGTATATAATATATTGTAATATTTTATTATGTTAATTTCATAACCTATATCCTTCTACTTGTTTCATCAAGCATGGAATAAAACAATAAATCATGTCTATTATGAACTACCCACTTACGGAATGATGTAATTCATTTTCCACCATCACATATTGTCAATATTTATAATTATGGATATAAAGTTAATATATGATATTAATGAAATATTTATAATTAATGATAAATAATAGAACATATATTTTTATACCCATCCATTCATTGGAAAATGGTAACACTATTCATGTGTATGTGTGGACTACCACCTCCACGAAGTGATGATATATGTTTCTTTATCGTAGCACATTAATGTTATATATTAGTGTATTTAAAGAAATAATATTTTATGTTTGATATAAATATTATTATATAGTTGTTATAAAATACATATATTTTTTCCAAAAATATAAATGAAAAATGAAAACATCACTCAAGTGTCTGTACGACCTACCGTCTAAATGATTGTAATGTTGTTCATTTTTCATAACCATCATTCATGTGTAGTTTTTTAACGAAGAAATGAAATGTAAAAATGATGATTATTTCATGATTATTATTATAGTGATGATTTAATAATTAAATTTTTGAACAAATTCAACATACCAAAATCAATTTGGATATATGAACCGACTATCGTGAAATCATCAGACATGAAGATAAATGATTAAGTAATAAAACATGACATAATAATAAATAAAGAAAATGGAATAATTAAAATGGTAATGGTTCTTAAGAGAATAAATAATTTCCATTTGTTTTTTATTCATCATTATAAAGAATTTACATGATGATTCAGACCTATGATAAGGGATTCTATCTCAATTTTGTTTCATTGATTCACATTTGAATGTTCTACACCAATTTAGTTTATATGGTGTATATACTACAAATTCTAATTTTAATTCATGAATCATTTATTAATAATTGTATGTTGTGTTTCAAATGGAATTATTTCATCCAAGGTTATTTTACTTGAATGTTCACAAGTGGTAATGGATTTCAACTCAATTTCCATTACATTGAGTCATATTTGATATTATGAACATATATACATTTATGTTATTTATATATTCATATTTAATATATTTAATGTGAATAAAAATTTATTCATGATTATTTATTTTTTAAATTCATGTATATTATTTTAATGGGTTTCAATTTTAATGTTAACAAAGATCTAAAGATTTGTTTTGACAACAAATTTTCCTGGAATTTCATTAATTTTTATTTAACGAATAATATAATCCAACATACATAAAACCCATATATTTGGAAATAATCAAGATATGAACGAAGTTTCCATAATTTTTTACAACTTTTCATGTATTTGGAACATGAATAAAGTAGCGAAATTCCTAAAATAAAAACCAATTTTCTATCTTTTAATATAATTTGTTTTTCATCCAAATCCAATTTTTTTCAAAACTGTTTTGAAAAACTTCATTATGTAAATAAAATAATTTATCAAGAATTTTTTTGTAATCCATGAATTTTTACAAGGTCTTAAAGGAATATTCTAATTGTTTTAGAAAAATTTCATTCTTGGATTTATTATCAAAAAATAAAAAGGATTGTTTTTAACATATATGAATTAGAGGACTTCCCCACCAATGCAACTATTTTATATTATTTTACTTATTCTAATTGTTTTCAATGTTTATAAAAAGAAAAATAATTAATTAAGACTTTTGTAAATTCCATTTTCATTATTTCTCCAAAAAAATTATTTTATTATAAAATCTATGAATCTAATGAGTTGACGTTCACCTCTTATATCTAATTAATTTTGTGGTCATTATCTTTATCTTGAAATATTCTCTTTTTTGTGATCATTTTTTATTAGACATTACATTTTACAAATTATCCATATTTATTATTCAATGGATATGATTATTTCATAATAAATATAGTATTTATAAATAAAAAGTTTAATTTGATGTTATTTAATGGACATGATAAATATTAATATTCTTTATTAGTTTTTCAATAAGAATATTTTTTCATAAGGCATAATGTTTGTGAATTAAATTGATCATTCCATATTTTAGTAATGCATTGTAAATATTGCATCAAGTGGGTCCCAAATTTATATTCCCCTAGATTTATTGACATATCCCATGAGATGAATTAGATGGAAAAATTTAATGGGTTTTTTGGTGTATACCAATACATCAATTGAACTATATTGGAACATGTTATTTATGGTATATATATCATGACATATGTGACCATGAAGTCCAAAATTAAATCTTTCAATCATGGAGAATGTAGTTATTGTTTTATAATAAATTTTTTCATTGATATTATCTGAAGATTCATTCCATACAAAATTTATTAATTAAATTTCACATATTTTCAGTTATTTACCAATCATATTGATTATTAATTATTTAATAATGAAAAATTATGTTATATGTAACTATTACTGAGCATCTGAAATCAATAGATATTTTTTATTTTTACTTGGATATAATGAATCTTATTATAAATAATACTATGTATGAAAGAATATTTTCAATCAATGTATTATATATTTCAAATTAATTATGGGAATAATGTATGTAAATGGTTATTTATGAATAGTTACCCGATTAATCCTTAGGGATGAAGTCATTACATCTTATTTAAATATAATAAATTTTACACAGAATCTTTATTACTAGAGTTAGGGTGATATATGAGATGTTTCTAGGGAAATTATATGAATTATCCAAAATAGGTGGGTTTTTTTTGGTGGTGTCCTATTTAGAATTTGATAATATGACATGTTTTCTTCAATGACTATTATTTATTTTCATTTTAAACACAAAAAAATTACATCATATATTAGGGATGAATTTGTTCAATCCTTCTATGCTATATCATCATGTACTAAAAAGTAATCTTGATGCATGCATAGAAATTATTTTCACCTTTCATTCCTTAGTATATATAGGGGATCTGGAAAGAGAAGGTTCATAGATATTGGGATAGAGGTCCAATGAGTTACATAGAGGTTGTAGTAATGTATTTACAGATTTATAATTTTTATATTATATTGTAATCATGTTGATGGGGGATCCATGTCTAGTCTATTATATTTTTATATTTCCTGATAAACATGAGTTATGTTTTATTATATCATTATATATGTTTCCTATTATTTTTGGTTACCTGTTAGTTATAATTATTTATATTCACTCTTATTTTATAGGATGATGTTTTTATTCATTTTTTATTGAATGGAAATTTATTAAGGAGAAAAGAAAAACAGAACAAGAAAAATACAAACAAAAAACACCAAAACCATAAAAAATGGTTAAGGTGAAAAGGAAAGAAACCAAAGCAGACAACAGCCCTGGTCTTTATTATCCAAAAAACAGCAACCAAAAAACCTTCCTTCTACCAAAAGAATCCAGCAACTAAACCTCCAGCCAAGAAAAACTCCAGCTGTCCAGCTTTAAAGCAGTAACCGCAGAAATCCAGCTCTGTAACTGAATTATGATCACAGTACTGCCCAGCTTCAAGCCCTATGGAAGTATCCAGGTATGAAGCAATAATAACAACTTATTTAACATCCTCTGAAACCAGACTTCAAACCAATCATGCCTCAAACCAACAACAACGTGAAAAAACATCTCCTGTAAAATGAAGAACCAGACCCCCTGTTATGTAAGAAGCCTGTTGCAAAAAGGCAGAATGCTGGGCTCCTATTACACAAGACTAAAAATTCAGAAAAAACTGAAACTCAACCTCCTCAATCTGTGAGTCATAAACCAGAAACATTGCTAAACTCATAGAATAGGTGAAAACCACCTTTGAAACCTATTCAAAAACCAACTAAGTAAATAAGGTATTGAAACCAAAGCCATAAAGTGACATGAACCATCCGAGAGAAAACTCATGGTAAATTATTTCCAGATTCAGTCAGCTCATCAAGACATGCTTTGTTCATGGTAATATGCTTTGAACTCCTAACCTTTAAAGCAAAATCCATGATTTTCCTGGCTTTAGGGGGTCTCCCTACTTTCCTTTTCAAACGTTGGGGCACTTTGCAGCCTTGAAGCAGGTCCTCAATGTTAGCAACTTCAGGTAATCCACTATCCTTTGAAAATATTTGTGAGCATCCATGGGAACCAGAATGATGGGCAGCATTTTGAGCATTTTTTTCAGAAGCAACATTACTGTTAACAGTAGATAACATAGCCGAAGTATCAGACATGCTCTCCATGGAAGCTGGTAGATGAATCTGCAGGTTCTTCTGAGTATTGATGCTGAAATCCATTTCTGTAACTGAATTATGATCACATTTCTGCCCAGCTTCAACCTCTGTGGAAGTATCCAGGTTTGAATCAACAAAAACATCTTCTTTATCATCCTGTAAAGAGATTAAAAAATCATTGATTTCAGTCTGAAAATTCAGAAAAAACTGATACTCATCCTCCTCATTCTGTAAGTCATAAACCAGAATACAAACATCATTGCTAATCTCAGAGAACAGGTGAAGATCCTCCTTTGAAACCCATTCAAAAACCGGCTGAATAGGCACAAGATTTAAAATCTTCTCTTCCTCCTCAGCTATATCAGCCCATGAAACTCTTTGTGATGAAGAAGAAACATGATACTTTGATAAAGATGCATTTTCCAAAGGAATATGAGTTTTAACAGGGGGGACATCTGACTTTAGAATTCCTTTTTTTTCAATAAAAACAGCCTTGTTCTGTTTATATCTTTTGACATCATTCCATTCAGAAACCTTAGACGACACCTTGGAATTCCTCTGAATCAATCTACAGTTAGAGATATTATGACCCACAATTTTACAAACATCACAAAAATAGGGCACATTCTCATATTCCAATCGAATATCAGATTTAATGCCATTAGCATTAAACAGAATCGAAGCAGGCCTTTTGAATTCCAGGTTAATGTCCACAAGTATTCTGGCAAAATAACCATTTTCACCATCCAAGGTGTGCTGATCTATCCTCATAGGAGTACCAATACATGAAGCAATGTCATTGAGGATTCTAGGATGCCAATACACCCAATTTAGACCATGCAATTTAACCCAAATTTGAGCATTAGATTGCTTGAGATTAAAAGGATTAAAATTAAAATTCCCTGCTGATAACCTTAGAATTCCAGGTTTGAGTTGAAGGCTACCTATTCTCCAAACTGAATTCAAGGAAGCAGAGGAGGAAAAGATAATGTGAAAATACCCTTTTCCGATTGAAATAAATTTCCAATCTCTTAAACTCCAGCAATGAGAAATTCTGTTTTTGAGATCAACAAAAGACCAGGGTTTGTCTCCCTTCGAGTAAATAACCCGACCCAGTAATGAATACTTACAAAGGTCCAGCCGTTGCTGCAATGAATTTGAATCCGCAAGCACTGAAAATCCACTATTTTCTATCCTGGTGATATTCGATTTAGATGAATCCACCTTTGTAGGATTTTTTGCTCCAGAAAGAACCTCTGCGAAGGAAAGATTCTTCTTTCGAAGAATCGATGAATCTTTGAAGCCCGAAGGTTCATAAATTTCCTTCGCCGCTTCTTGACGATTGTCCCTGAAGGACATTTTCCACTCTGGATTGAAAGAATCCATTGAGAGATTGAGGTAATAAGATCAAGGTTCCCCAAATCGCCATTGATGCGAAGGAAGCTTAGGTTTCTTTTTCCGAGTCACCATCTCCGCCTCTTTCCTGCCCAAAATCTCCCCATGTTCTTCATTTTTTATTCAATGTGTTGATACTAAAATTATATTCTCTTTTTGTGGTATTTATCCCCATTCGTCTAGTCTGTGGCCTCTAACATATGTGGAGGCATTCCAAATATCACATGAATCACCTTGATCATACTGGAATACAGGTTCCTATTATGAGAATTAAAATTTAGAGAAACAAGTGGTTAAATGTTGACAAATGGTTCCTACTGATTTTTTCCAATATGTTTCTAATAAAGTAAAGAGTCTTGAAAATTTGAAAAAAATAACTGATTGAAAAATATAATTATTATTATTAATCATTCTAAAATTTAAATTATTTGAAGAAGAATAGAGAAAAATAAATCTATGATCATTTTATTAATTATTAAGAAGTCATTGATGAAACAATTTATTTTTTATAGAAGAAATGGATAGGGATTAAAGGGGTTATCTTTCACTAATTTGGATGATCAGGTTAAAACTCATGATATTGAAATTATTATTTAAAATATTGAAATAAATATTAAAAAAAATAGAATGATTACTTATATGATGATTGTTCAAAGAGTGTATGATATTAAAATTGAGTTTAATAAAAAGAAAATAATTCCAATTGGATTCATAGTTAGATAACTAATTTTATGATTTCATTTTAAAATATCAATGAAAAATTATAATTGAGTTTCATTTTTTTAAAAGTTTAAATATTATTGGTAATAGTTTTGATGTGATATTTATTGGTAAACATAACATGAATAATGTTTATGGAGTTCAAACTACAATGGAGACACAGTCACATAAGAACTATGATATGAATTTCGATAGTAAACTGAATACTTGTATCATTATTATTTTTTATCAGTTAGATACATTGAATGAAATATTCTTTAAATATAAAAAATAGATTAATATGATGGGAATTGTAATTATTTAAAAATCAAAATTGGAATATTAAAAATATCATATTCATTCAAAATAAAAATTTTCCGGAGTTATAATTTTTAATGTTTTTTTGATAAGTTATGGAATATGTTAATAATTATATTTTTCATAATATTTATAATAAAGAGAATATTGGAATTTTAGGTTTTGATAATAAAAATCTCCAAATAAATGGTGATAAATATAATATAGTGATACATGACACAATGGTTATGAATACTAAATTTTTAAAATTTTAACTGAATTTAATTTATAAAGAATAATTTAATATTCATGATAGATATATTAAATGAATAAGGTGGTAATTTTTAATGGAAATTATTTATATATATTAGATGATTATTTCTTAAAAAATTAAAATTATAAAAAATTATAAACTTCATTATTGAAAAAATCACCTTTTATAACTAATAATTCTTCACGGAATGATATTGTTATTGATATTTAATATTTTGATAATAAAATTTCTTCCGTTGTGAATTTGACGAAATCACTACATATTAAAATAGTGACCATTGAGAAAGGATTAAAATATGGAAGGTACAATAATATGGGTTATATTTATAAATATACAAATGATGATTAATATTTCTAGTGTTTTATGATATATTAACTTATATAAGAGGTAATATTGTTAAAATAAGAAACATTTTTCAACATTGTAAAAATAAAATTATTAATTTGAACAAAAGTATTACATTTCTTAGATTGAATAAGGAGGCATGATAAAAGAAATTTTCAAAACATTTCAAACATTCTTCATGGGAAATTGATAAAATCTTATATTCTCATTAAAAAATCATTGATAATAAAAGATTTTAGAGAGATAAATAATGATATATATTTTAATGTGAGATATGGTTAAAATCCATTCTAGATAATCAAAAAAATGATTTTTTGAAGTGTATTGATTAAAACATAAATTTTATGAATGATATGAATGATAAGAAGGGTTCTAGGCTAACTATTCAAATGTATTTCATCATTCCAAAAAAACTCTTAGTTTTTGGTTTCCAAGTCAAAGGTTCAACAAAGAAATAATTAGGATATATAAAATGTGTGAAGAATAACTTTAATTTTTTATTCTGCTATCAATAATGTTTCTATTATAGTAATATTAAGTGGATTATTGTCTTCTAATATTTGTGGAATAAATCTGGTAGAGTTTAATATTGTGAAGGTTTGAATTAAATTAAAAAAGTCACGATGTCTTCCATATTAACATTTGGTTGTTATTTTGGGAATGGATTATTTTAATAATGTGGGTTTATTATTTCCTAATTATTGAAGTCCAACTTTCTATGTTTAGTTTGTAAGTACCATATAATCATAATATTTATATTTAGGTAAAGGAAACCCTTTATTATGCTAGTTTACTATATTTGTAAGGATTAAGTGAAAATTTGTTAGGTTTTTCTTGAAGAACCATGTCATAATAGGATCATTTTTAAGTTAATATAAAAACATTGAATAATAATAAATATGTATTATAAGGATTCATAAGGGTCATCATAAGTTTTATTATAAATTTACATATTGATCATTGGATTATGTTTTACTTTTTCACAAAAAATTAGATAGAAATTATTTTTTTTAATAGTGATTATTTTTTAGTTGGAATGAAAATAGAAGGAGATTATGGATGAAATTTCTAAAAGTGGTTATATAAAATTTAGGAGAAGAGGCTAATGTCACAGAGGTTGTAAAGGGTTTGTAATGGGTCATACATAAGCCTAATAATACCCACATGTATTTTAGAATTGTTAGAATATTATATATACATATGATAGGTATCATTTGATGGTTGATGTTTCCAAACCATGGAATAAATTTTTATTGAATTATAAAAACTAAAAAAATGAAATAATTGGGGATAAATTCATCCTAGAGACACTACATTAGATAATAACTTAAAGTCCTTGATTAATGGAAATACTGGTAAGAGAATCATGAAGTAGGTGTACAACACCTATTTTAGTTTCATTCTAGTTAATTGATCATAGATCTCAAACATAGTGGTGTAGGGAAGGATAAAAGATGACATTTTATGGGGTGATACCATCGAAAATGTTGACATGGTGAATTTTCATTCAAAATGATATAATATCCCCTTTCTATAAGAAAAGTTGACAATGGAGTTAGGATTTGTGGCACTACTCAATGTATATAAAGAATGTAAATGAATTTTTAATACCATGCTATTGATAAAGAGGACCATATTATGGTGAAGGGAAAATGGAGAGTATAATTTTACCCCACAATGGTTCTTATAGTTATTCATTGGGATTCACCTATGCATAAAGGGGATGGACATGAGTTTCTACCATGCCATGGTGAAGGATGAAAATGTCAAGTTTTAGGTAAAATGGTGGGTATAATTTTACCACACTATGGAGATTATAGTTATGAATTAGGGATTCATTCATGGTTAGAGGAATTTCAAATGAAAGAACTACTCATAGACCTATAGAAAAAAATGGGATGAATTACTCAGACACTCCCTTATAATAGATGTGGTATATGTGAAGAAGTAATTATTTATAGAACACATAATTGTTGATGGTTTTGTGAATTGTTTATGTAAATTTTGGAAATAGGAAGTCCCATTATGGTAGTCAAGGTTACAGTTTAGGACTTTAGTGATTATTCTTAAATAGAGAACCTAGATAAATCTTATGTTGTGTTCTATGATTTTTCATGTATCAAGTTTTCATCATGAAAGAGAAAAATATGAAATTTGTAAGTTTTCAACTTTTGTGGAGAAATTTTTTGTTAAAAGAGTCCAATGTCATGATAATCAAAGAACTACGTTAAAGTTATTCTTCATTCAATAAAATTCATGAGATAAAGTGACTATAACACTCTGAAAATTATAATAAAAAGATAATAATTATAGAACACATTGGGGAGTTATGTAAAATAATATTTCTATTTTAGTTATCACCATTCAACCTATCACTAAAAATTAGAGATAAATATTGAAAATTATTTTATGTGATGGTGGAGTACACTGATTCATATTAGGGGATGTTCATCGAATTAAAGTGGTTTGTTTGGTTACACTAAAATAATGCACCACAAAGGGAGAAATCAGAGTGATTGGAGAGAAAAGGGGTGATCCACACCATGGATAGTGGTGTTGTAGAAGTTGGATGTGTTCATATTCAATTTCCAATAGTAGTATTGGAAAAGATAGATATTAGAGAATATTTAACATCTAAATTTTTGAAAAGATGATGGATATTTCTAGTATGTATTAAAAAGTATAATTGAACTATATAAATGAATTTGTTTAAATTGGGATTAAATTTCCCTCAAATCCTTATTAAAATATCCAATACTCAAGAAGAAAGAGGATAATTTGATTTCAACCAAGTTAAATAAGGAAGATTTAAGAGAGTTTTGTCACTCTATAACAATTCTACCATTCAATTGTATGATTGTATTCCATGATGAATCATGGAATAATATTGATGTTGTTTATATATGATTTCAAATATTCTATATGAAGAAGTTTCTTTTGGAGGTCAAAATCACTAAATCATATCCGGTGAATCTATAATTGTAGATGGACTGTATTTTTTTTATGAGTGAAAAGTTATTTTCCGTTATAGTATTTACCATTAGAGGTATGTGTGTTGGAGGAGATTTGAAAAAAAAAATGAAATATTACAAATATTTTAATGAGTGTGACCCCAATCATAGCCTAAATAACCCATTAATATAAGCAAATAGGATATTAGTGAAATATTCCTTTTTAAATAAATATTAAAATTGATAGCTTGTTTGACACAAAAAAACACTAAATTGATCCCCAAAATAATAATTAAGGAAAATATAATATGAATACAACCTATAATAAATAAAAATATGTTAATCAATTAGAAATATATAAAAAATATATTTAGGAACATTTACATATTAAATAATAAATTTTTTAATTAAATAATTTTTTTTTTTGTTTGTAGATTTTGAATTTTTTAAACTGATCATAATTTTTGAATTCTACATATCAAATTTAGTCTGTTTTTTTTTTGAATTTTTCAAAAATAACTTATTTGAAATTGAATAATAAAAACATATATTTTTCCAATATAGTGAAATTTATGACATTATTAGTTTTTGAGAAACACATGGAATTTTATAAAACATTTTAATGGATAAAATATTTTTTTATGTAATATAATTATTTTTTGAAGATATTTTATTAAATTTATAAAAACTATATTAAGCGTTATAACAGAATGTCAATATTTTAATTATATTAGAAAAATTCTTCGTTTTTTCATTTATTTTGACATTATTTTAGTAAATTTTGGTTTTTTATTTATTTTAATTCTACTTAAATTTTATTTGTTTTATAATAAACGAATTTATCCCTTTAAATTAAAAACCATTAATAAATTTATCATACACATAAGTTTAATACATAAAAATACATTTTTTCATCTAAAAAACTATTTTTAAATGGTAAGTGTGTTAATTTGAAAATTAATTTTTCACATCAATATAAATTTTATTTAATGAAATTATTTTCCAAATTTCAAATATGAGGGCTCAAATTATTTTAAATATGGAAAAGTAAATTTTGTTGAGAAAAAATTATTTTCTATGGATGAAAATTTATATGGGAATAAATTGATTTACAAAGTTGAAATGACATAAAAAATGTTAAAAAAATATTTATAGATCGACGTTAGAGGTTTTTACAGACCAAAAATCACCCCACTTTTCACCTTTGTTCATTTTTTATCCTTGAACACAAAAATAGTTACATTACACTACTAAAAATTTAAAGGGTGCTTCCAAAATTTCTTTCTCTTCACTTATAAAAGGGGATCGTTTAAACATGTATTATTACACTATTTCGATCATGTTAAATTTTGAAACAATTAATTTTTTTCTTCTGAGAAGCCACCCTTACCTTCTTATTCCTCTTGACGTCATTATTTATGTTATGTTCTCAATTTCCAAGTATAATTCATTGAGGAAAGTCAAGATATGGATGTCAGTGTTACCCCCTTTATAATTTTTTCTTCTTGATAATACTATTCCTAACAATTTAAATCCTCTTCAATATGCTGAAATAATTATAATTTTTATACTAATAATCTAATATTTTAATTTAAAAACAAATATTTATTCATTCTCGTCCACTTAGAAAAAGAAAATAATGTTGATCGTTTGTTGAGAAGACTATCTATTCTACAAAGCAACATCTTCCATTTTTCATCACAATCCCTAAATAATGTTTTTAATGATCCTAATAACTAAAAAATGTTACATGAATAATTTCATTATGATTTTTATAAGTCAATTTATTATCTACTTTTCCTTCTCTCATTTTTTGAAAAGTGATAATGTTTATTGCGTGCATGTGTAGACTACAATCTCTAATAATAAAAGAGTTTTTCATCTTGTATTTTTATTCAATAAATAAAACTATTAAAATATGATTCAACAACTTAATAAAATTTAAATAAATTCATTGTACTAATATAATTATTAAATTATAACCAAATTTCCCTATATAAATTCTTATCAACTTAATTATGTTACATTCTTGTTGGGTCGGTTTAGCCACCCACTTAAACAATAATATAAAAAATATTTTGGATGACCATCAGATCCTAATTAAGGATACTATATGGTATTAATAATAAAAAACTTATTTGATTTTGGTTATTTAATGATATATTTATCATTAAAATCATTAATTAATATACCAATTCTTTTTTGTTAGAATTCACTAAAACATACGCATCTATGATTTCATCTTTTTGAATAATAACCAAAAATATCATGGAAATAAATTGTGACATTATAAATAATTAAAATGATTCAAATATTGTTCCTTTTAGGTTATGTTAATGTTAAAAGTTTTCAGAATAAAAAATAACAATATCATGATAATATAATTAGTTCAAATGATTCAAGATGAGTCGCACAAAAATTGAAAATTGATAAGAAAAAATGAATATCAATATAGATAATAATTATAAATTAGTTTCACAATGGTTTATATATATGATTAAGGTTATAAAACATGATATTAGGATTGTTCTTTTTGATATATAATTTATTAAATAACTTCTATGGGAATCAATAATAATTTTAAAGTATTATGTAATTAAAACATCATTATATGAGTTATATGGCTTATTTTGAATATATATCCCTTATTTTTATAAAATTAATTGATTTACCATTCTAAATATTTTCCCCCATTATATATCATTGGAAAAGTGTTTTAAATTCACATCTTTTTCCATGAAGTGTGACTTTCTATTCATTTACCACTCTATATTAAAAATATATTTATCATATTTATTTGTGTTTCAGGTTCCAACCATTATCCATCTATTATTATGTTATTGTTTTTGTTTGATCGTGTTTTCAATGTCAATCAATTTATTTCTTGTTCCTATACTGTTTAGAAATATTTTGAAATCCAATTTTATTTTTAAGCTTTTTTTATTCCTTATCTAGTGTTTGAATTTAATTTTAAAATATTACTAAAAATCAATTTTTATTTCAGTTAGTTATTTAAAAAGGAGAAAGATTTTCATTTAAATGTTTCCCAAACCCTATTTTATTTCCATAGGTTCATTATGATATTAAAATTGAGTTATTTTAATGTAAAAAAAATTAGTATAGATGATAATGAATTTTGTCATATATCTACCTCAAATGAATAAATTAAATGTCTATATCTCATAAGATATATATATTCATGACACAATTCAGTTGTTATCTAGAATGAGTGAAATTGTGTGACTCATAATGTGATTTCTAGGTGGGAACAATTAATTTGTCAGAAAATAATGGGTTAATGTGTCTCAATAAAGGACGTAATTTTTACTTATAGTATTTTTAATCCTATATTTGAATGTTATTACACAATTTGATCTTAAACTCTTATGATTAATTTTTTATATTAATGGTTTTTATTTATTGTTATGGTTAATATGGAACCTTGATGATTTTTAGGCTTTAAGTTCATATTCTATGTATTTTTTAGCTCATATATGTTTTATGATAATCACACATGATGATAATATATTTATATTATGTTAATGATTTTTTATGTTTATAAAGTCATTATTTTTAAATGTTTTCTCACCCCTTACTGTGCATTTAGACCTCACCCATTTATTATGTTTTTAATCCTTAGGTTATAAGGATGAGTGTTACTTGTGATTCACTTAGAATATGATCTGGTATTGTGAACATATAATGATGAATACTAGTAAATGAGTTGTTTATGTATCTAGTTTTATATGATTTTAAACCCATGGTCCTCCTATTTTTGTAACTCTTTTTGAGATGGAATTTCCATTCCAATAAATTATTGATATAAATGTGTTTATTTTGATTCATTTTTTTAGTTGGTATGAAAGGATGGTTTAGTTATTTTTGGGGATTTATTTACAGAATATTAGGGAGATACTTAGGGATTATTCTAAGGTATAATTCAAATGGGTAAATCTATGTATTGGACAACAACCTGAGGTTTAGGTAAAGAAAATATTAGGTGGTTCTCCTTGAAATTAAATCATTGTCAAAATACTATAAGTGGATGAAGGCTCTAGAATAGATATGCATAAGGGAAATAATTTTGAAAAAAGTGTTTTGGGTACTAACTCAATTTTCACCTTAAACATTACAAATATTTCCAATAGAGAACCTAGTTTGACCCTTCTAGGGGATATTCTTTGGTTGATAAAAAATCTCTTTATGTACCATTATGAGGAATTTTAATATGTTTAGGTTAGAGAACCAAATGGAAAATTAAAATGAATAACTTATATTGAATCCTTATTTTTTATAATTTAAGACACAATTATATATTATGATTAATTCCTTATTTATTAATAATATTGTTTTTAGATTATGTATTCTTATCCTCGAACAATATTTTTAAGAAATTTCTAGAGAATGGAGAAACTAAGTTATCAATGGGTGGCATGGGGAACACAATGATTGTCCCAATGATTTACCAAATGGGATGAGTGAAGGTGTGCAAAATTAAGTAGAAACTCCCAACCAACTATAATAATATATGAATAATAACATAAATAATATTGATCTCTCAAACACACAAGGAAAGGAGTTTCTTGTTATTGAGTCTTTCCTGCCAGAACTCCCACCCAACTTCAGTGGATATTAAAATCAATTTATTAATGAGTAATGGATCAATACAATTTAAATGATTTTTTATATTTTCTAATGATCAAAGAAACAGAATTTCATTTCTTATTTTGAACATCAATATGGATAGGCTGACTAGGGGTGTACTATCACTATGAATACAATGGAAAATTAGAAATTATAACCCATTAAAATGGGGGTTGTTCATGAAATTATTCATTACCCTAACATTTATTTGAGATATTTGAATAATAATGGAGTGGTAATTAATGGATATTTATCAAAAGAAGTATTATTCTATTGAAACTTATGAGGAATTGTTTTGAGGAATTTTGGGTATTCCTCTAGTTATATCTCTGAATCTAATAGTGAGATCTACCATTTATTTTATAGCATAAAATAAAATATTTGAAGGGTGTAAGTCATTATATACAATGGTATCTATAAAAATATTGTTCAATATGTGTTGACGGTGAATATAAAAATTGATGATGCTCATTATTTTGAGGAAGAGAAATGATAGTTGGAATACCAATATAACTTTTTTTGAAAGTCTTATAGAGGAAGAAATTTCAATCCCTTACTTTCCAAAAGGATGGGAATAATAACCAGGTTAATTGTGTCAGCCGATCATAGAAGTTTTTAAAGTGTTTTAACTTTGGTGCTGTGTTAGGTCCCCTGGTATGGTATTAGTGACTAAAGGAGGGGGGGTAAATAGTGATTATTTATTTATTATTAAAAATTCTAAATTTCTATAGTTCTGACAATTCTAAAAGGTGAATTAGAATGAAAAAATAGATGATGTTTTTATATAGGTTCAGAAAAATAATACCATATTCCTATATTCATTCTCCTATACTCCTTGGGGAGACTAGTACACACTATATCCTTACTTTTGGCTGGGAGTGATAACATGATTACATACAAATACAAACGTACCTTTTTTACACCGAGTAACACAACCCCTGACTATTGAAGGAGTAACAACCTACCATCACTTTTTTTTATTGGAAATCCCAAAATTTCTTACGTCAATGAGTAATAACCCAAGATTCCTTTTATATGGGAGGAATAACCCATTGACACCTTTTAGAAGGAAAAATCTAAAACTAGGACTCTAGAAAACAAATAGGTTATTGGAATAATTATAGTGAATAAAAAACAAAAAACAAATACAAAAAATTTGTAAAGATGATATATAAATTTTTTCCATGTCATGTTCTTTGATCACATTAGTGGAGGAAGATTAAAACATTGAAGATCCGTAGTGATAACAATAGAACAATGGAAGATGAATAAGTTTCTTATACAGTTCCGAGAGATTCATGAAATATATTATAAAATAATTTTTTTCTAAATTAATCATTTGTACTTGTACATATCTTTTACACATGAATTAATATTCTAAAACATTAAGAACATGAACTATAAGAGAATTAATATGTCTAATCTATTGATTTAATTTATAGTGTTTAATTAAAAAATATATGATCATTAACTAAATTTGTGGAAGCCTCACTGTAAAAAAACACAGACATGATACTATTTCTCAATGAAATATTAAAATTAATATTTAGTACATTAAGAGTTATATTTATGAAGAAAACTGAAAATCAATTCAAATTAAAGTATAATTCTGCAAATTATACATAAAGAAAAATATTTTTGAAAATAGGGTATTGTATAAATATAATAATCATGAGAACATTTCTCAGGTAAAATTCAATAATAATTTTTAAACAATGGTGAGATTATATTTTAACATAAAATATTAAACATTTTTCAACGTTATTAATTTTAAAAACATTAAATAAAATTGATAAATTAAATGTTTTATAAAAACTTAAATAGGAGTGAGTCACGACTAAACATTGATAAAAAGTGTGGTGAGAAATTAATCACCCTTATAATTGTCCAATTAGGGAAAAATGAATTTTCATACACTTGAATTTTTATGAAAAAATAAAAATATTTATGAGAAACTAAAAACATTTCCATGTATCTAAACAATAAATGGATCCATGAGAACAATAAAAATTACTCAGAGTTTGGTGTTTAATTGTGACTCATGACTCACCATTGTGTTATTGTGGTGACTCATGTCTCACTATTGGGTTAAAATAGCGACTTATTAAAAAAAATTGTGCAATTGAATGAAGATGAATATGATTAAAGAAAAACTAATGATTCTCAAAGATTCATAAGAACAAAAAAAAATATTAAAATAAATCTACTACAATTTAATTTATAAAATAAAATACCACATAAATGGTGTTCAAAATAGAATTTATTTTTATGGAAATAAAAGACACTAATATAAATAAGTAATAATAATATGATAGAATTTAATAAGAAAATAGATCACATGATTTATCTGGATGAATGCTACTACCAAAATCATACTGTAGCAAAGAAACAAAACCTCAATCTACAACATGAAAATAAAAAAACACGAAAATTATAGATCAAAATAGAAAAAAAAATATAGGATAAGAAAAAATAACCACTGTTGATGAGAAATGATGTGTGAATTTACTCAAATTGTTTCTCCAAGCGGTGATTCATAGACTCAGCATTGAGTTCTTGAGGTGATTTAAATTACTCACCAATGGTGAAAATATTTAGTAGTCATAAGTCTCACCATTGGTAAAATCCAATGGTGTAAATAAGGATCATCACTGGTTAATACCAAAGAGAAAAAAACTCTCACCATTGGTGAAAATGAATAGTGAAACAACAAGGGAGAGCAAAAAATAATGATAGTAAACAAAATAGAATCATTAGAGATTATTATTATTAAAATGAAAATAGCCAAAAAATATATATGTTTTCATTTCCTTCAAGGGGAATTCCAAAATAGAAGTGGAATATGAACAACTTTTAACAAGAGTGAATAAGAAGGGGAAAAGGGAAGAAATAAAAATGACCAGAGAGAATGAAGAAATACATGTGTGGATGCCACAAAAAAGATCACCAGAAGGTTCTCCATAGAAGAATGAATGAGTGGAAGAGGAAAGTCATGAAGGAGTTAATGGAAATTGTGAGAGTTCAAAAATGTGATGCATGGGATATGAAAAGATTATTAGACAAATTATATAAGAAGAGATGAGATCTACCGGCTCAGATTGAGTCTCAGTGTAAAATTTTCACCCCGCATCACATCCATCTTGTAAGAGATGAGTGTTATATAAGCCAAAACATTATGGATGGTGGCTAGAGGAAAATAAAAAACACATACAGATACTTAGTCTTACTGGAGACCTTATCCCAAACTATGAGAGCACACTGTTGAGTGCTATACACAAGCTCAGTCAACACTATTCATGAAATATGCTTGACCATGGATCTATGTAGGCCACCATGTGCTACCTCCTATTGGGGGATAACCTCCAGGTCCTCTTATGTGGTAGAAGGTTTAGTCTATATGGCCTTATCATTAGAATTTATATTTTATAAGTAACTTAATAAAAATAAAATTATAAAGAAAAAATATATCAAATAATTAAACAATGTTATAAGAGATAATATATTATAAATAATGTCAAATTAAATTAAATTTTATGAAGTGAAATTTATCAAAACAAAAATAGATTTAAAAAGTTAAAACCCCATTACAAACTCAATGATCCCATGACTATTGAAGTAAAATAAAGAGGTTGATTTAAGGAATGGAGGAGAATAAAGAACCAAATTATGATCCAACAACACCACATTGATTCAAGTGTAATTTTTTTCGGAATTATGAAAATAAAATCTCAAATCCTAGAACTATTGAAAATAATAGGCCAAAAAACCATCCAAACCAAGGTATAAAAAGTATATTATTAGTTATCACTACTAATAAGGCGGATCATGATAATGAATTAGTTAATTGTACACTCATTCTATACTCCAAATATTCAAATTCATTTTTTTGACTTAAGTTCCTAACATACATTTATATCAAAAAAATTATATATGAATATTGATTTGCCTCCTCAAATTTTGTTTGATGAACTGTCTATGAAAACCCAGAGTGGTTGGATGATAGAATATAAGATATATAAATACCCCCCTATACAGACTTATGGGTAGATATTTACTAAAAATCAACTTCCAACATCCTTAGTTCAAGTTGAATTGATATGGGTATGGATTAGTTATACCTACATAGGGAACATATCAATTGTCCAGATAAAGAGATATCATTTCATATACCAATCCATCTTATTATAAAATATATATGAATCAATGATTATGAGACACCTTTGGAGAAATCTACTAGAATATATGTTATGTTACCAATCAGCGAGGGACTCATATATCAAACAGTCAGGGATGATTTCAAAATTTATGTAATGCATGTTATATAGGGGCATACTACTATATTTCTATATTAACCACCTAGTCTTCCCCAGAACCTGATTTTGAGGTTTCTGTTGAACTCATACAAGGATCTATGCATATAAAAAAAATAGAATGTACCCAATTTAATTAAGGGTTTTGAAGAAGAAACATCAAGAGTATTTGGATAAGTGATTCACAAACCCGACTTTCTCATTATGGGGAATACTAGTCCTCTATAAAAAAAGTAAGGATTGACTAATGTACATTTTCATTGATTATCACAGTCTTAGTAAAACCACGAAAAATAATATAAATCATATACCCCATATTGATGATATATTCAATCATCTAAAAGAGCTCAATATTTATCGATGATTAACCTTAAATTATGATATTTTGATTTATAGGTTCAATGAAGGATATTTCTAAGACTACATTCCTCAAAATGTACGGACACAATGAATTTAGATTAAGGAAATTGGGAAAAATGAATTCTCATATTTTTATTTGGGATTTCATGAATAGATAATTTAAGGATAAAAATTAATTTTTTTGGACATATTTATAGAAAATATTATAATATATTTATTGAGTAAGTAAGAGAATGGAAATAAGTTTTATATTGGGTTAAAAATATAAAGGAAGGATAAATTTTATTCCATATATATAAATTTAAAATTCTTGAAATATAATGCGTCATTCATGGGCCATGTAATCACCAGTAAGGGCATATATTTACATCCTTCAAAGATTGATGTTATAGAGAAATGATCTAAACTGAACATGGTAATTTAGATCTGTAGTTTTATATGGTAATATGGATACTAAATTTTCTTTTTGGGTAATTAGAAATTGATATCAAATCCACTGACCATGTAAAAATGTATGGTATTGAAGTTTATTTGTATAGATGAATGTAAATAATGTTACATAGAACTAAAGAATATGTTGGTGTCTATAACTATACATAAAATACCCTCCTATGTGTAACATATTGTAATATCCAATGAGTCTTCTAAAATGGTCTTAGGATTCATCTTTATTCATAATGATAAAAAAATTATTATGTTTCACATAAATTAAAGACGCATGAGAAAAATTACACAATGAATTATTTAAAATTGAAAGTTGGGATATTTGTAAGACAAATTTTTTAACATTATCTCTTTGGTGAAAGGAGTGATATATTCACTAACCATAAGAGATTGAAATATATATTCACACATAAGGACTTAAACATGTTCCTATTTGTGAACATTGGAGTTGATAAGTAATTTTGAATCCTAAATACATTACCTCTTAAGGAATGAAGACAAGGTGGATGATACTCTGACTAGAAAGGAAAATGATACAAAATCCATGATGAAGACTGAATAACACACAATAATCATGGATTTTTTGTGATTGAATGTCGAATTGATCATAATAGGAGATAAATACAAAAAAATCCCAACTAATTACTAAAAAATTGATTCACATGGAGCTCAAATAAACCTAGAAAGATAATGTTAATCTCTGCAAAATTGTGATGAATAATCTAGAGTTTATCTTTGATAAATATAGAGTCATAAGGTTTTTAATTATGTATATTTTTTCCCTCAAAACTAAAACAAAAGATGTAACTATTCAATGATTCTTATAGACCATCCTCTTTGTTTCAATATAGAATCAAAAAGATGTATAGATATAGAAATTATAAAAACTAGCGGGATAACATAAATGGTTAGATAACAACATACAAATATTGATGCTTTGTATGCCAACATGATAATGTTGAATGAAAAAAATATAATTGTTTGTTGAAACCATTACACACAATAGTGTGAAAATGGTAAAATATTTATATATATTTCATCATAGGACTCACCAAAACATGTAAGGGCCATAATTATTTTTGGGCTGTAGTTTACCCACTTAATAAGTTAGTGTTGTTAATTTCTATCAATGAATATTTATCTGTTGATGAACATTACACTATATACATAGTGAAATGTTAAGGATGTAGAGAGTACAACTTCCCATTATATTTATTCAGGATCTTAGAATTAGTATATGGTCATGGAGATTTCATAATAAATAATAGGGACTAATATGAGTTTCAACACTTCTTATCAACATTAAGTAGATGGGTTTTTCTAATAAGGCTATCCACACTCATGAGGATATATTGATATCTTATTTGATTATATTTTAAGAAAATTTGAATAAACAACTCCAATCGTAGAGTTTAAAAATTACAATAATTTACATTCTATTATTCAAATAGAACCATATGAGGCTCTATATGGGAATATATGTAGGGATCCAAATTGATGGGATGATGTTGGAATGTGGAAGCTGATAGATCTTGACCTTGTCTACGAAATGATGTTGAAGCTTTAAACAATTCATTGGAATATTAAATCTGAATAGTATTTGTTGAAGATTTATATAGATAATCAAAAATGAGACCTAGAGTCTGAAGTTGTTGAAACTTAATTACTATATATAGATTTTTGGAATCATGTAATAGTATTTAGAAAGTAAGGAAACTCAATACCAAGGTATTTTATTCCATTCGAGATCCTTTATCATGTTAAAGGTATTTTTTTTTCATAGCACTCCATATAGAACTCTATCAAGGTCATGGTCTAATGGCCAATGATTTAACTTTATATTATCTATATATAAATAATATATTTATTATGATGTATCAAACACTATACCAAACTAATATTAAAAATAATTATATGTTTTGAATATTAAATATGGCATTAAAAACATAGATTCCAACTTAGATAGTATAAATTGATGTAACCATATCAATGTAAGATGATTGACATCTGAGAGAAAATTGTTTCCCTATGATTCTAATTTTTTTATGCCCACAAGGGATGTACCTTCACTATGGGTATATAACACCCCAAGTAAATAAAGAATATGAAATTTTCATATTTATACATATTTTTGAATAAAATATTAATATTACTTTAAAGGGAATGCTATGCTCGAGGGCGTACCCAATACGCAACAACGAGTTTCATTGAAATCCTACGTTGCACTCTAATAATAAAATAATAATATTTTAAAAGGTAGTTAACACCTAGACGTTGTAATGGCGGGAATGAATGTAACTAACTACAAAATGATTATATATGTTTGTCAAATATTTTTACTTTTACCCAATAAATATTGGAGGCTTAAAATGAAAATGAATCAAATTTTAAGCATAAATCTTCTAATATTATTTAAAAGGTCGATTAACCGCCTTTTGAGGGAGAACCCTTTTTAAATATACATTTGACAATTTTATATGTTGTATATGACAAAATAAAATCCTTCTTTAGAATATGGACATCAAAATTTACTCTGTGTAAAATTTTGTTATTTTTCCGATAAAGATCATTTTTATTGAAAATGTTGCATTTTAATTCAAAACCTCCTTTTAATATGATTTATTTATATGGATAGATTATATTTTTAATTAATATTAGAGTGTATTTAGAATATATTTTTACCATTTAATCTAATGGTGGTCATTGTAATTAATTTCACTTTGAAATTTGATTTAAACTAGTGTTGATCTTTTAATAGATATTGTTTCTTAAAAACAAGCTATTTGTTTTGACAGCGGGAATTAATTATTAAATTAATTAATGCAACATATATGTTTTGAATTTTCTAAAATAGACATCATTTTTGATTTAGGAATATCAAATATAGCTTAGGGTGAATTTTTGGTATTTTTCTGAAAAACAACAATTTTTTATGAATAGTGAAACCACTAAGTGGTAGTTTAAAAAACCGCTTTTTCGTTTAAATGAAACTTTAACACTTCTGTGATTCGAATTTTAAAAATCCGACATACATGGTTGTCATTAGGATGTAAAATATGGTTCAATGAGATTAAAATAATTTTTTTTGTGAATAGTAATTTTTAAGTTTTTAATCACGATTAGAGGTAATTAGTGTATTTTACGGTAAAAATAATGTTTTAATAATATGAAATGACCTAGACACATGTACTACCATCATTGGATGTGTCATGACTGACCGAGAAAATCCTTGGGTCAACATGGGGACCCCAGGGAGCCACTTTGGTTGGAAAATGACATAAATTACTTTTTATTTAAAGTTAAAATAAAAATGTCACAAGCATGAGTTATTTTACCAAAAAAATTCTTAAATTGGGTTATACAAGTCATATTTTTGACTATAGATATTAATTAGAACGCTAAAAATATTTCCTACATCATGATATCTTTTTTTATAATTTTTAGACATTAAATAAATTAAATTATTTATGACATCATGATTATGCAGCGATTACCTCATTAATAAAGGATTTAAAGAAAATGAAATGATAATGTTAAAAATATAACTTACACTTTTCAAAAACCTATTGGATGAGTATATTTATATCCCTTACCACCTTATACTAGAAATTAAATCAATCTGGGACCTTTAAAATCCTAAACTCATTTGAAAATAAAGTAACATTTTGTAACTTTCCAAGAGTGCCCTTCCCCTCCTCCTATAAAAGGCCCCCACCTCTACCACCTTACCCACACCTCCCAAGACTTTGGCCTGGCCAACCCCTACTCATTTTGTCTCTCCACATCCCTCTATTACTCCTAGAAGCCTCACTTTGGGAATAAGTCTTCCCAAGGAAGCCTTTGAGCTCAAATCAAAGAGAGATACCCGATTTTAAGGTAATGTCTTCACTTGTGTTCTTTTGTTATATTTTTCTTTTCCAACCCACAAAACTCTTTTTATTAATTTATTTTGTAACAAATAAAATATCTTCAATATAATAGGATTTTTTTATTAGAAATATTCTAGCTACACTTACACACACCTACATCTAAGGATTAAAGAACATACTGTTTCTGTGGATGGTGAATTTCTGCCTCACGAAACGATGATTGTTCAATATTCTTTTAACACCCTCAAAGGTGGCCATTAAGATGTCACTATATTTATATATGATATATAATATGTTTATGTTTTACTTAATCTTCTTTATTTTTCATTTATGTCATACCTTTATGGTTTCCATTATGGTTAAGCGTGATATCTTCATTTTAGGAAGTGCGGACTACCGCCCCCTCAAAGAGATTTGATTCATTAATACCATATGTTGTACGTATAAAGGATAGATTTAATGATATTATATATGATACCATACTGCTATTATAATACTATTATGTATCATTATGTTTTAATTCCATTAAATAAAAAATCGAAATGGAGGTAGCATTCATGCGTACGTACGACTTACCATCTCCATGAATGGTGCATTTCATTTCTTACCTCTAAATGTTATGTAATATTATAAATGCATGTATATAATGGATATATATTTTATATATGATATATACATAATGAATATAATTTTGGATATAATATATATTTTTCCACATGAACAACTTGTAATTATAAAGAGTTTATTTTTGACTCATGTAGCAATGATTTACAAAATGATCATTTTTTAACTTAAATAATTACATAGTGTTCATATGATGCTAGTAAGTGATATAAAAGGAATAATGAAATTGAAAAATGTTATTAAGTGAGTAGAAATTATCTCAAGTTTATTATTCGGGAGGTTAAAGAATGATCAAGTCAAGTCGGACCCGAGGTAAGGGATCCTACCCCTCTCTTTCTTTTTAAGTACACTCTTTTATGTCATTCCTTCTAAGCTCATATTTATTATGATTGGGATGTTATTTTATATTACTCTTACTGTAATTTTTATGTTCATATGATTAGAGACCCTATTTTCTCTCATCAATCCATTTTTTAAATTTTAATTGGCGTCGTTAGGCTGCCGAAATTTCGTAAGGGGATTTTTATCTCACTTTGCGTTTTCGTGAGATTCATGCTACATTTTCCATTATTTCCTTTTGAGTGGTGTATGTAATTTAAATTATTCTACTCTTTGTGTAACATACTTTCGTTTATGAGTATTTACATCAATTTTTTATAGTCCTTCTTTCATGGGGTGTACGTTTCGAAAGTTACCCAAATCGGTAAGGGAACCTTTCACCCTCTTCTTTTTAAAAGTCTTCTTTTGTTATGTATTTTAATTTTCATCTTATTATGTGGGGATATGTTCTTATATATCCTTATTCCCGTAAATTTTATGTCCAAGTGATGAGATACCATTAATCTCTCTCATCAACTCTTCTTCGAAAATTTTATGTGACTTCGTTAGGCTGTCAAGGGAACTTCTCAACCCAAATTTGATTTCTTTGGATTCAACATGTAGTTATTGAATATGTCATCCTTTGAATATGTGTGAATGAACTTTGATTATTTTACACTTAATATCAAATTATATTGTGAGTATTTATATTTGTCACACATAATTATGAGATTGATTTATCCTTAATTTAAGGATACCATCTTTATAATGGATTTCATCTCAATTTACATTTCCATTGAGACTTCATTGTTGTTATGCACCAATTCAATATTCTATGGTGTATATAATGTACTTTGGAATATTATATCATGAATCCCTTTATTCTCATGATATTTTAATGTTTTTATTAAATGTTATTTCTCAATTATTGTATTCAAGTGTCTCTCATTTTTTTAAACCCTTTAACTAAAATATCATTTTAAATGTTTTAATGATTTATTCTTATAAATATTTCTCATTAATATCCATGTTTTTAAAATGGTTTTAAGGATTTATTTATATGGATATTAATGTTTTAAAAATTTAAAATCTTCAATGTGGTATGGGACACTTTGATTTAAAATTCTCTTTATTAAATGTTTTAAATGGTTTCGAAAATGGTTTTTAGAATGGAGTCATTATTTAAATATCTTAAAATGTTATATTTTTATTGAAATGTGGGAATGTAATATTTAATTTATGATTATTTTATGTGCTATGATTATGTTTTGGTTCTTGGAAATTATTTTTGAATATGGGTGGTTCCGTGATAAACTAAGGGCGGGTGAGCCCGATATAGCTCTCCAATGCATTGGGTAACGCGAAGGAGTTAAACGTTAAGGTTTCTCCGAGGAGATTTAGGGAATATACTGTGATGGGTATTCCAAACGTAACCAAGAGGGTTACTCCCTACGTAATAATGTTATGAATTCCTCAAGTTACCTTTATGCCTTATGATTTCTATGATTTATTCATGATTTGATGAGGTATGTTAAAATTCTTATGTTTTATGAGAAAAGTATGATTTCATAAATGGACTATTGTTTTCTTTTCGTACATTTATATCCTTTACTGAGCTTTTTATGCTCATCCCATGTTTTTGAAATGTTTTTCACAGGTCAAGGGAAAGGTGCATGTTATGATGATAGTGTCAAGGAAGTGTCAAGAAGGAATCCATGTTTTATTTTAAATATGATTCCGTTGATAGGGAAAAATGAATACTATCTTTATATAACCACTTTGTTTAAATATGGAATGTAATTCATGATTTATGACCTAATTCTCTAAAACTCTAAACCTGAAAAGATCCTCAATGTGAATTATTCATTTAATTCAATATTTAGTAAGGTTTAAGGTCAGGGCCTTATAGTTGGTATCAGAGGTCGGTTTAAATAACTTTAGAGGTTAGAGTGTTGTTTAAGAAAAAGTGACAAGTTATGTATAACCAAAATGGTTAGTATATTAGATGGAGTCATCGTTTTCTTTGAAAGTTATAATGAGTTTGAGATAACTTGGATAAGTATATCTTGGTTTTTACCTTCCTTATTTTTATTTGATGATTTTAATGATATACTAACACTGACCTTTTTGGTTTTAGTAAATGGGTGGATCTAGCAGGAACCAAAGTAACAGTGTATTTGAAGAAAACTATGATGGTTTTATGAAAGAACAACTGAATGATATGGGAGCTGCAATGAGAACTCTTGTGTTTATCCTAAACCAACTATTTTGAGTCATGATTGACCACCTGAACCTTAGTGATTTTTATAAGGCATCGTATATGCGAGAAAAAAATCCCTACGGAAGTTCAGGTAATAATCATAAAGGTAAGTATGTTCAAAAACCTATGTGTCAAATATGTGGAAAGAAACACATGGGAAAATGTTTCAAAGTGATAGAAAGATGCTATAGATGTGGAAATGAAGGTCATAAAGCAAGAACCTTTCATGGAAAAAGGAAGCATCTAGTTGACTCTAGGAAAGAGAAAGAAGTTCTTTCTGAAGTATCAATTGAATGTTTTAAATGTGGTGTGCATGTTCATTATGAAAACACATGTCCTAAGAAGAAGTTTCAGGAATGGGGTCACTAAGATCGTACAAATCTTCATTTACCAATACTTAATTCCATTCTGATTGAGGATGAAGAAACTGAAAATGAAGAATGAAAGGTATGGATTATTTCTTAACATATGTTTTCCTATTATTGGAATCTTAGGATATGATTCATGATTTTGTTTGTAGGAAATAATTATTTCAGAATAAGTTGAAAAGGAATGGCTAATAGATCATGAAGAATGTTGAATGAGTAAGAAGTCATCAAATAAGGGATTCAAGAGTTATGGTAGATTTTAGGATGGTGAAATTCTTAGGTGTATTAAGTCTATTTTGATGATGGGGTTACATTAGAAGACTTTTAATAATAACCCTGATGTTTGATATATGAAAATTTTATTCAAGGAATAATTATCCTTTCTTTTGTGGATATAGTTATAAAGAACCATTTGGGTTTATATGATCCTTGAATTTGAGGAAATTACTGGTTAATACATTTTGGGTTTCAATATTAGTTTGGATTAATTTGTAGAATTTTATGGATAGATGTTAATTAAATTGTCTTTGTTGAACTTTGGGTTTTGTTTGAAATTTTTTGGAGATTAAAAATAGATTTTTTTATTTATAAATGATTATCCTTTTTGGGTATTATCTGATCTCATACTAACCTTTTTGGTTTTATTTTTGGTTAAGGTCTAAAGACATGGGAAGTATATAGTTCTCTTTTATGGATTAGGTGATTCTCTAGAAGTTGATTATAACTCTCTTAATGTGAACAAGTCATCCTAAATACTCGTCTTTTGGAGAAAATATGAGTTCATGTAAGAAATCTAGTAAAATTTGAAAGTCAACATGATAATTAAGTATGATTCCTTATGTTTTAGTTATGCCCATAAATTAATTCCTCAATGAAATGTAACTTAAAACAAAAATGTTGTCTGCTAATTTTTCCTACTGGGGAATCAAATACTGTTTAACCCATCACAAGTTTGTGATTTTCTTGTTGTTAACTTTCTCCTAGACATGTTTACTAGCACTCTTCATCAGAACATGACCCTTTGTTTTCTCCTCCATATTCATATTTTCATACATGGAATCCTAGTATGGGTTAACTCGGGTGACATTTTTACTTCTCTCCCATTCTTTTAAAGTGATAGTTTTACTGACTCTTGTTCCGATGTGGGATTTTCAATGAAGCTTACAAGCCCAATTTTAAAATTGCGAGGATGCAATTCCCAAAAGGGGGGAAGGATGTAACACCCTAGGTAAATAAAGAATATTAAATTTTCATATTTATCCATATTTTTTAATAAAATATTAATATTACTTTAAAGGGAATGCTATGCTCGAGGGCGTACCCAATACGCAACAACGAGTTTCTTTGAAATCATATGTTGCACTCTAATAATAAAATAATATTATTTTAAAAGGTAGTTAACGCCTAGACTTTTTAATTGTGGGAATGAATGGAACAAACTAAAAAATTATTATATATGTTTGTCAAATATTTTTACTTTTATCCAATAAATATTGGAGGCTTAAAATGAAAATGAATCCAATTTTAAGCATAAATCTTCTAATATTATTTAAAAGGTCGATTAACCACCTTTTGAGGGAGAACCCTTTTTAAATATACTTTTGACAATTTAATATGTTTTATTTGAAAAAATAAAATCCTTCTTTAGAATCGGGACATCAAAATTTACATTGTGTAAAATTTTGTTATTTTTCCCATAAAGATCATTTTTATTAAAAATGTTGCATTTTAATTCAAATCCTCCTTTTTAATCTGATTTATTTATATGGATAGATTATATTTTTAATTTATATTATAGTGTATTTAGAATATATTTATACCATTTAATCTAATGGTGGTCATTGGAATTAATTTCACTTTGAAATTGGACTTAAACTAGTGTCAATCTTTTAATAGATATTGTTTCTTAAAAACAAGCTATTTGTTATGACATCGGGAAATAATTATTAAATTAATTAATGCAACATATATGTTTTGAATTTTTTAAAATAAACATCATATTTTATTTTGGAATATCAAATATATCTTAGGGTGAATTTTTGGTATTTTTCTGAAAAACTTCAATTTTTGATGAATAGTGAAACCACTAAGTGGTAGTTTAAAAAATTGATTTTTCATTTAAATGAAACTTTACCACTTCTATGATTTGAATTTAAAAAATACGACATACATGGTTGTCATTAGGATGTAAAATGTGGTTCAATGGAATTAAAATAATTTTTTGGTGAATAGTAACTTTTATGTTTTTAATCGCGATTAGAGGTAATTAGTGTATTTTACGGTAAAAATAATGTTTTAATAATATGAAATGACCTAGACACATGTCCTATCATCATTGGATGTGTCATGGACGACCCATACAATCCATGGGTCAACTTGGGGACCCCATGGAGACACTTTGGTTGGAAAATGACATAAATTACTTTTTATTTACAGTTAAAATAAAAATGTCACAAGCATGAGTTGTTTTAACAAAACAATTTTTAAATGGGGTTATACAAGTCATATATTTGACTATGAAATATAAAAATATTTCCTACATCATGATATTTTTTTTATAATTTTTAGACATTAAAAAAATTAAATTATTTATGACATCATGATAATGCAGCGATTACCTCAATAATAAAGGATTTAAATAAAATGAAAAGATAATGTTAAAACAATAACTTACACTTGTCAAAAACCTATTGGATGAGTATATTTAGAACCCTTACCACCGTATCCTCAAAATACATCAATGTGGGGCCTTTAAAATCCTAATCTCATTTGAAAATTAAGTAACATTTTGTAACTTTCCAAGAGTGCCCCTCCCCTCCTTTTATAAAAGGCCCCCACCTCTACCACCTTAACCACACCTCTCAAGTCTTTGGCTCGGCCAAATACTAGTAATTCTGCCTCTCCACATCCCTATCGTACTCATAGAAGCCTCACTTTGGTAAGAAGTCTTCCCAAGGATGCCTTTGAGCTCAAATCAAAGAGAGATACCCGATTTTAAGGTAATGTCTTCACTTGTGTTCTTTTGTTTTATTTTGTTTCTCCAATCACCTAAAAACTTTTTATTAATTTATTTTGTAACAAATACAGTATCTTCAATATACTATGATGTTGTTATAAGAAGGATTAGAGCTACACTTACACACACCTACATCTAATGGTTAAAGAATATACTGTTTCTGTGGATGGTGAATTTCTGCCTCACGAAATGGTGATTGTTCAATATTCTTTTAACACCCTCAAAGGTGGCCATTAAGATGTCAATATATTTATATATGATATATAATATGTTTATGTTTTACTTAAACTTATTTATTTTTCATTTATGGTATACCTTTAGGGTTTCCATTATGGTTAAACGTAATATCTTCATTTTAGGAAGTGCGGACTACCGCCCCCTCAAAGTGATTTGATTCGTTAATACCATATGTGGTACGTATAAAGGATATATTTTAATGATATTATATATGATACCATACTGGAATTATAATACTATAATGTATCATTATGTTATAATTCCATTAAATAAAAAATATAAATGGAGGTAGCGTTCATGCGTACGTACGGCTTACCGTCTCCATGAACGGTGCATTTCATTTGTTACCTCTAAATGTTATGTAATATTATAAATGCATGTATATAAATTATATATATGATATATATGATATCTACATAATGAATATAATTCTGTATATAATATATATTTTACCACATGAACAACTTGTAATTATAAAGAGTTTATTTTTGACTCATGTAGCAATGATCTACAAAACAACCATTTTTTTAACTTAAATAATTAAATTGTGTTCATAGCATGGTAGTAAGTGATATAAAAGGAATAATGAACATGAAAAAGGTTCTTAAGAAAGTATAAATTAACTCAAGTTTATTATTCAGGAGGTTAATGAATGATCGAGTCAAGTCAGACCCGAGGTAAGGGATCCTACCCCTCTCTTTCTTTTTAAGTACACTCTTTTATGTCATTCCTTCTAAGCTCATCTTTATTATGATTGGGATGTTATTTTATATTAATATTACTATAATATTTATTTTCATATTATGAGAGACCCTATTTTCTCTTATCAATCAATTTTGGAAGTTTTAATTGGCGCCGTTAGGCTGCCGAAATTTCATAAGGGGCTTTTTATCACACTGCGTTTTCGTGAGATTCATGCTACATTTTCCAATATTTCCTTTTGAGTGGTATATGTAATGTCCATTATTCTACTCTTTTTGTAACATAATTTCATTTATGAGTATTTACATCAATGTTTTATAGTCCTTCTTTCATGGGGTGTACGTTTCGAAAGTTACCCAAATCGGTAAGGGAACCTTTCACCCTCCTCTTTTTAAAAGACTTCTTTTGTTATGTCTTTTAATTTTCATCTTATTATGTGGGGATATGTTATTATATATCCTAATTGCCGTAAATTTTATTTATAAGTGATGAGATAACCTTTATCTCTCTCATCAACTCTTTTTCTAAAATTTGATGTGATGCGGTTAGGCTGTCAAGGGAACTTCTCAACCAAATTTCTATTTCTTTGGGTTCAACATGTAGTTATTGAATATGTCATCCTTTGAATATGTGTGAATGACCTTTGATTATTTTACAAATAATATCCACTTATATTGGGTGTATTTATATTTTTCACACATAATTATGAGATTGATTTATCCTTAATTTAAGGATACCATGTTTATAATGGATTTCATCTCAATTTACATTTCCATTGAGACTTCATTGTTGTTATGAACCAATTCAATCTTATATGGTGTATATACTGTCCTTTGGAATATTATATCAGTAATCCCTTTATTCTCATGATATTATAATGTTTTGATTAAATGTTATTCCTCAATTATTGTATTCAAGTGTCACTCATTTTGTTAAAAACCCTTTAACTAAAATATCATTTTAAATGTTTTAATGATTTATTCTTATAAATATTTCTCATTAATATCCATGTTTTCAAAATGGTTTTAAGGATTTATTTATATGGATATTAATGTTTTAAAATGTTAAAAGCTTCAATTTGGTATGGGACACTTTGATTTAAAAATATCTTTATTAAATGTTTTAAATGGTTTTGAAAATGGTTTTTAGAATGGAGTGATTATTTAAATATCTTAAAATGTTATATTTTTATTGAAATGTAGGAATGTTATCTTTCCTTTATGATTAAGTTATGTGTTATGATTATGTTATGGTTCTTGGGCATTGTTTATGAAGATGGGTGGTTCCGTGATAAAATAAGGGTGGGTGAGCCCGATATAGCTCTCCAGTGCATTGGGTAACGCGAAGGAGTTAAACGTTAAGGTTTCTCCAAAGCGATTTAGGGAATATACTATAATGGGTATTCCAAACGTAACCAAGAGGGTTACTCCCTACGTAAGAATGTTATGAATGCCTCAAGTTACCTTTATGCCTTATGATTTATATGATTTATTCATGATTTGATGAGGTATGTTAAAATACTAATGTTTTATGAGTAAAGTCTGATTTCATACATGGACTAATGTTTTCTTTTCTTACTTTTATATCTTTTACTGAGATTTTTATGCTCATACCAAGTTTTTGAAATGTTTTTCATAGGTCAAGGGAAAGGTGCATGTTATGATGATAGTGTCAAGGAAGTGCCAAGTAGGAATCCCTATTTTATTTTAAATATGTTTCCGTTGATAGGGAAAACGAATACTATCTTTATATAACCACTTTGTTTAAATGTGGAATGTAATTCATGGTTTATGATCTAATTCTCTAAAACTCTAAACCTGAAAAGATCCTCAATATTAAATATTCGTTTAATTTAATATTAATTAAGGTTTATGGCCGAGGCCTTATAGGGTATATCTAGACTAAGACTAATAAAAACCATAGAATTATTGTTTAATAAATACTATATATGAGATAAGTTCAAGGCTATTGTGATTTCCACAAAATACATGAATGTTGAACCACCTACTCAAACTATAAATATATATTATCGAATTAATATGTTTTAAATATAGATTTTAAGGGGTTATGTATTTATATATTAATGCTATATTAACCTATTATAAAATATTTATATGTATTGATTCATCATAATGTTTTTATACTTCTCACAAGGTCATTTTTTCCCAATTACATTTATTCATGAAAAATATATATCCTTGAAATTGTCAAAATATTTCAAGGTAATAATTTTCTTATAATTAAATAGTAACAATATATATATATCATATAAATAATAATAAAACCCTGTATTAATTATAATTTTTTTGGGAAATTATAGTTAATATATGAAAAAATATATCCATTAAAAAAATAGTTTTTTTAAAATATATTATTATTATTATTAAGTTAAAATTTATAATATTTAGGTTTACAATTTGAGAAAATTATAATATTTTTTTGATTATATAATAAAAAACTATGTTATGATTAATTTTTTTTTGTTTTTTCTAAAAATATTGATTTTGAAATGGGAAATTTAAATATATTTTCTACAAATTACATGGTTTAATGACATTATTAGTATATATTTCTTAATATAGAATTAATATATTTTTTGAGTAAATATATTTTTTAAATGAATTTATAATTCTATAAAATGGTGGTTTTAAATTTTAATTTCATATTTTACATTTTGGAACCTATGATGTATATAGATAAATAAATTTATTTTTTTTAATAAAATATACATTTATTATTATAATATTGATTTTTATCAAAGATATAAAATTAATATATTAAAATATAATTATAATTTAAAATCATTATTGAAAAAATATTTAATAAGAACCATTTTATTTTAAATCACAGTTGATAAAATAATTTTGTAAAAACTAGTTACCATGGTAAAAATAAAAATGGTTTACAATGGATTATTAGGGTGTGAAAGACAAAAAAAATTGTTTAAAACATGTGTGGGAATCAGTGGTTGGGGAAATTTATGAACTCATCTATTATCCACCCCATTATTTCATAATTTTGTTGAAATTTTCCATGAGGGTGACTTCCCATAATCTAGAATGTTTTTTCTCTTTATAAAAATACTATCCCTTTTCACTTTTGAAAGGGGAACTCCTCTCCTCATTCCCCCTCACACCACAACTGAATTATTTTGGCGTATAATTTTATATACCTATAATAAAAATTCATTGAAACCTTAATTTTTTATATAAATTACAAAATACCATCCTTAAAAATCTTAACCCCCTTTGTAAAGAAGATAATCTAAGAAGTGAGGTACATATTTTTAACAACTCCCTTCTCATATCTATTTCTTTACAAGGACTTATTTCCCAAATTAAATTAAAAAATAATAATATTATAACCTTATTATAATTAGTATACTATAATTATATTATAATTATGTTATAATCACTTACTAACATACCCTTTTCCTTTTAGAAAAATGAACACGTGAATCATACTTTTGTGCGAACCACCTAAACCCCAAAGAAATGTGTTTCATTTTCATCCATAGACTAACTTGGATTGTGAGAAATGTGAATTAATTAAATATATGTTATATACATATTAATGTATTGATTAACAATTTCAGATATTTCTTCCTCCCTTCAAAAAATTAAATCATCAACTATGGAAAAGTGTGTACTAACACCTCTATTAAACGATGTATTCTATTTTTTACTAATTACTTCAATGATGGATTTAGTTTATATTTTATGATTATATATGATATATATAAGTAATATATATCAATATTATTTTTCTTAATGTATAACCCAAAATTTAATGATCATTATAAAGCAATCCATTGATATCAACTCATAACCTAAAACTAGTTCATCACTATTTGGCCTTCATGAAACGTTAATAAAAAACCCATGAAATGGAATTTACAATTATAGGTCTTAAAATAAAATAAAATCCAATTCCGTACATTATTATTAAATGATGTTCTATTATAGAATAAGGAATATCAACATTACTTTTTTGATCCTTGTTTAAAACAATCAATAATATTAACACCCAATGTAGAAAAGTGATTTTAAAAATAAAATATATAAAGAGGATTGTTGATAATAAATGGTATTAATAGAAATATATATGAATAAATCAATGAAATAGGTAAGTATGGTTTTTATATTAATGAAATATTAGGTTAAAACACTTTCATGGAAATGAAAGGTGAATGTAAGTGAATTAGTATTCAAAACTCTATTTTTTGAGTTATAAAATGTCATTTTTAACTTAATTATTCCAAAAATTTCCAATTTTATGGATTTTATAACCTTGGGGGGGGATAAAAGGGTTTTAAAAACATTCTATAGTTACCCAATCATTTCGTCCATAAATATTACATTTTAATATATGAATATTCATTATATATCATTATGATCCATGCGAGACCCATAATGGATTTGTGTCTTTGGAAACATAGATACATAAATAAATCATTAAAAAAATTTCTACATTAAATACCACGATGTTATTCACAAATATCACCCTTTTTAGAGATATCAAACTCAAAACCAATCTTTATATCTTGAGAAAAATGAAATATAATAATGGTTGTGAGAAAATTATTTTTAAGGGTAAATAAGGGAGATATAAATGATATTTTAATCATAACGTGAACATAAGTTAATGAGAATGTGGGAATAAAAATTTAAATTCATACCCATCAAGTAATATAAATTAGTCATGAGTCATGGAAAAAATCATAGCAATTCATACGAAAGGAATCATAATGGAATCAAAGAACGTGTTCCTTGATAAAATAACTTTATCAAAATATCATGAAATAAAAGAGTGGAAGAAAGTGTGTCTTAATAATAATAATATAAATATTATATCCATGATACCACCAAAACATTAATCACCTTTTACAATTAGGATAACCACCTGCGTACCTTCTTTAATAATCGTATATCCTCATATATACCCTCATTTGGTCTTGGGATAACCGACTGTACCCTATTTGGGGATTGCGATAACCACCTATGTATCCTTTCATCTCTTAAAAAATATAGTTTCACAAATTTATACGAGGGATATTAAAAACATATCCATAATATAATCATAATACAATCATATGCATGGCATGATATCATGAAAACATTCATCATTTTATCATAGTATAACCCATGGAAAATATAATAGGTTTCATCAATATTTTATCATAATAATAATAAAACATCCATAAAATTAATAAATATGGTATCATTGGATCATATATATAGTGAATCATAAGTAAAATCAATGGAGGACTTTATAGATAAAAATACCTTTAAAAGATAACTATAACATCTCTTGAAGTAAACAAACATTATTTTTTAAATCACTAAATTAAAATCTAAAAAATTAAGAAATACCTATGAAAAAATATACATTGAATATAACCTTGTAAAAATGTAATGTATGGTTAAAATAAAATATTAATAATGATGTATATAAAATTTATTCTTTTGGTGTATGTTAAAATAATTATTTTGTTCACACATTGGAAAAAAAGCCTTTTATTCATAAAAAGGCAAAAATATTCATTTTAAATATTTTTATAAAAATTAATATATATATAATAATTACTTTAAATATGATAGAATAATCTTATAAATTTTTTTGAAAAAACATTAGTGAGAATACATACATGGATGAAAAATATTTAGTAGTGAATAGAAAAAAGTTGGATCTCTATAAAAACATTCATTGCATTTATTGACTACTAAAAGAGAGAAAAATGAAATTAAAAGATTTAATCTGTAACAATAACCATATTATATGACTATAAATAATATTTTTTTGTGATATATCATATAATTTCACCATTAGAAATTTAAGCATAAATAATCCTGAGGAAAATGAGATTGTAACATAAAACCCTTTCCCCAAGTCTAACATGATTTTTAAGCACTCTAAATTCATGTATAATAAATTTTGATTAATAATAATTATATACCAAAACCTTATGAATTCTTATAATATCATATATGACCCATTTTTAACTCCATTTTATTAATAATGCTTTATTAAAATTTTCATCTAATTGTTTAACTATTTTGTTCTTGATGCATGTTTCAGTTATGTAGTTACAGAGTTTTTTAATTGACGATGATTCCATTATATTGAGAATTTTAATCAAGATATAAATATTATATATATTCTTATATAAATATTTTTTACCATATATAAAATTTTGAGATATAAAAAATTAATAACACCATTTTTGAGACAAAAGTCTGCAAGTATGTATGAATATTGTTCTCATTTTTTAATGAAGAGATGGATATAAATACAAAAAATATTTTATCATAAAATAATAATTATTACATCATAAATATAAATTATATATATTATATCAATCACTATAACCATCCATTATAGGTGGTGAGGGGGAAATAATTCATTTCTCCATGTGGAGGTGGTAGTCCACACATCCACCTGGGTGATTATTTAATATCATATTTGATTTGTGTTAGTTGAAAAATTGTTTTTAAATCATAATAATAAAATTTAATTATATTTATGATACAATATTCATCATTTTGTGATGGGTAAAATATTTTTGAAAAATGTGGGAGAAGAAATAAAATTTAAAGTGATCAGTTAATATTTATACATCTTCTTCTAGAGACCTCATTTTTCATACATCATAATTCATGAATGATTAGTATTAGAAGAATCCAGAGGATATTGGTTGAAGGGAAATAATCATAAAATATATTAGTGTGGATAATTTATGAACTATAATGCTAAAAATATATGAATATGGGAGGAGATAATGTTCCCTTTAAAAGTGATAAAGAGGACATACTGGGAATTTCTTAATAGATTTAGATATAATTAATTACATTATAAAGTTTAATGCTTCCAAATTTAAATATCCTTCAATGGAATATAATATAGGGTTGAATAAATTAAATTATTATGACCAAAAATTTACATTTAACCTATTAATTATTTTAAATTATGATTCAAAATATGGAATTCATTTTTTCAATTTAAATTTCTATAAATGGAATATATTACGTTTAAAATAATATCCCGAAACGCGATGAAAACCTGTTTTTAAAAAATTTATTTTAAGTATAAAACATAATTTACTTTAAATATTTTAAATGTAAAAACAATTACATTAATATTAAAATATTTTATAGAATATATAATATATAAATCTCATTAATAAAATTTATTAGTAATTATTTTTTTAATTTATTGTGATATGAACACATTATGCCCATAAAAACAATTTTATGAAAATTAAACTTTTTTACCTTTAAATGATTTTATCATCATTACTAACAATTAGATAACTAATTTATAGATGTTTAGTCATAAATTACCAATAAATTACATTAAAATATTTTTTAATAGTGAATAATATAATTTGTTTAAATAGCAATGCATACATGTTGAATAATACATTTCCTTGATAATGAGATTTTAACCATTAAATGGATTAATAATTTATTCATAGGAATTAATCTATAAATTTTACTTCTAGAAGATATATATATATATATTAATTTTTTTAATCCAATTCATATATCTCAATCCAATGGCTATATTATAAATGTATACTGTATGATATATTTAGTTAATCTCAAGATTGTGTGTAATACAACCTATCAAGTACATCAAGTTTATTTCAATGGAAATAAATATAAAATCTTGGGGTGTTAAATTATACAACAATTAAAATTAATTAAAAACTCTAAATTCCATCACACTAATATTAGGAAATGATGTGGTATCTAATTTATTACATCCTTGGGTTCCAAAATAGCTTATTCAAATTTATTATTTCTCCAGAGAACATTAACCTATAAAGTATTCTTGTTCCATATCCCTATATCATCATGATACAAGATTTATAATGGTTGTTATTCATTGTAAATATCCCAATATAGTGGTGTAACTTCTATTTTCAGTACATTTAAAGGATCAAGTGTGTACTTCTTCGGGGGAGATACATGAACCACATAGTGAACTTAATAAAGGATTGGTAAAATTTCTAATTGATAAGCTATCATACTGTCCTGATTAAAAAATATGAAGTGACCAATATTCCTAGGATTCATCAATAAATTATTAATTTTTTCTTATAACATCATCTAATATATAAATCCAAAGGAATAAATTCCCAATAACATAAAATTATATATTTCACTAATGGTTGTTAGCATAACTATTATGTCAAATCTAAGATTCCTTGATGTGATCCTAAATTGTTTTAAGCTTCTCGTATATTTACTATGTTAAATTAAGTCCCAATCGATATTTTCTCCAAATTAATCCTAAAACATTGGATTTTATCACTTTATCCCAAAAATGTCTTTAAAGGAGCATTCTAAATGCATGAGTCAATGCCATTTATGAAAGAAAAATAGACTAAAAAAAGATGTTGAACAAAAATACCATTATTGTCATGACCCGTCCCCAATGGCCCATGTCGTGACAACCCTATTCCCTCCTTTTATAGGCCAGGGGTTTGTGACTTGCACTGGGATGAAATATCCCTCAAAAGGAAAGCCATTTCCTTTAAACCTGTAAACACACATAACATGTACACAAACAGAGAAAACCACAAAGTATAACTGCTGAATGTAAAAAGTATGAAGTGAAGCAGATTGGGATAGTATACAAACCCAACTAAAAGAAATTACATCAAATAGGGAAACCAACGGATGAGGTCATCCACCACAGATCCTACCTAAAGGTTAGGTACAGATCATCATTGCATCTGTCCATATCAACCAGTCACCTCTGTGCACCGTCTAGTCCTGTCTCCTAAAACTTGGTCAAAGTTATATATTTTTTGCAAAAGACACACCACAGTATGGGAGAACCCCATTTAGGGGTGAGTATAACAATACCCAGTAGGGACCCCAAGACCCCCGAAGGTCTCCCAAAATTCTAAAAAGAAAGAACTACACAGAATGATCTCAATCAGAAATCACAAAGTAAAAGACTCGGCTCAAAATAGGTATAAAACTTATGCTACATAAATAAATATGATTAGTCATAAAGCCAGATCATGTTATTTTGTCGAGTGTCTTTTGCTGATAGGTCGTACAAGGTCGCTGGATCACATAGGATCATTAGGTTCTGACACACAGATGATCGCTAGATGCTGACCCACATAAGATCCCTAGGTGCTAACCCAGAGAGGATCGCTAGGTGCTGAACCACTCAGAGGATCACTGGGTGCTGAACCACTCAGAGTATAACTGGGTCCTAACCCACTAGGAGGATCGCTAGGTGCTGACCCAGTCAGAGGATCACTAGGTGTTGACCCTGATAGGATCAGTATCTATTCCTCACGTCATAGCCAGCCACTATTGGTCATCACCCAACGATATTTTGATTGGTTCAACACCGAGTGAACTTATGTGGGATAGCATCGAGCGATCCTATGAGTGGGTCAACACCCAGTGATCCTCTAAGTGGGTCATCACCTAGTGATCCTCTGTGGGCCAGCACCTAGTGATCATCTGTGGGTCACCACCTATCAATCTTCTATGGGTCAGCACCTAGAAAGGTTGTGCAGTATGGAAAAAAAATCCACTCGACAGAATAAGATGATCTAGATTTATGAGTAATCATCTTTATTTATGTACATAAAGTCGTATACCTTGTTTGAGATGAGTCTTTTACTTTTTGCTTTGTGATAGAGATCATGATTTTTGGTTCTTCAGTTTTTAAATTTTGGGAGACCTTCGGGGGTATCAGGGTCCCTACTGGGTATTGTGATACTCACCCCTGCATGGGCTTCACCCTCACCTTGTTGTGTCTTGTGAAGACGACAGACATCATTGAATGAGTTTTGGGAGCAAGGAATAGATGGTGCATGGAGGTGATAGTTTGACGTGGAGATCTACAATGACGAGCTATACCTACCCTTCAGGTAGGATCCCTGGAAGATGACCTTAAGAGCTATTTTTCTCATTTTTCTGTACTTTCTTTTAGGTGGGTTTGTATACTGGACCAATATACTTCTGTTCACACTTTTTTACTTTCAGCAGTTATACATCATTGTTTTCTTTTGTTGTGTACCCGATCTCTCTATTTACAGGATTAAAGTAAATGTCTTCCCGTTTTAAGTATATGCCTTCCTGGTTCTAGTTTCCAACTCCTGGCCAATGGAAGGTAGGGTTGGGGTAGTCACAGCATAGGCCCCAGGGGACGGGTCATGAAAAAGTGGAATCAAAGGGATTTAGGTCTACCAGGAGAACTATGGGTCTATGTTTTCAATGGAGTAGTAGTGTCAAGTGTATGGAGTTCGGGTTTCAGTTTGGAGAGTCTAGTTTTGGTGTGACAGTCGATGCATCCATACACTGGGAAATTGAATTCTGATTTCTGAATTAGTACATGAAAACAATGTTTGAGTGTGTTTTGAAAATGTTGTTTTAATTTTGATCTTTTGGAGTCAGCTGACCTGGTATAACTAATTGATCATGGTGCATCTTTTACTTTATAGGATGCCGCTGCGTAGAAAACTAGCTAGGATTCAAGTCAGAGATCATGATGAAATCCCATTGAGCAATGAGGCATTGGTTTAGGGCCCTCATTCGACAATAGTACCTTCATGTGCTGTACCAGCAGCACCACCACCTGTAGGGTAGCAGTTGCCACCAGCCCCACCAGCGGACAATGTATGCTGATTGATCATGTTGGACGTGTTCCAAAGACAGTGGCCTCCATGGTTTCTAGACGATACTGATTCGTAGGTATCAGAGGACTGGTTAGAGGCCGTGGCATGAGTTTTCCAGCTAGTTGGGACTCTAGTAGATTAGATAGTGATCCTAGCTTCTGGTATCTTCTAGGGAATAACAGGGAGATGGTTGATCCTGACGGTTCAGAAACCAAAGGATGAGACACTCTCTTGGTTGGACTTTGAGAGCCTATTTGGGGAAGAGTTCATACCATCGACTTTACATTCAATGTGTATTCAAGAGCTATTACTCTTATAGCAGGGTATCCTAATAGTGTCCCAGTACTCGGCGAGATTCACAGACCTCTCTCGCTACTCCACTGACATGGTATGAGACCCTTTCATTAGGGACCAAAGCTATGATCAGGGTCTCCAACAGGATATCAAAGAATCGATGATATCAATCAATATCCTGACGCGAGATGGACTGTTTGAGCGAGCGCTATTAGTGGAGAGTTTCCTAGCTGAGAAGGGACCGATGGTGAGAGCCACCACCAGATGACAGGTAGTTAAGTCATCTTAGTAGGTAGTAGTAAGATGACGTAGAGGTCCAAGCGGACCAAACCTTCGGGAGGACCACCCTAGTACACGGGGTCGGAGATGTCGTGGTCATGAGGTAGAGTAGGTCATATGAGGCCTAGATTTTGTTACTCTTGCGACAGATATGGGAACATGGCTTGCGACCATCTGACTCCCTGCATTTATGATCAGAAGACGGTATGGGGACTTCTGAGTAAGAGACATAGATTTTAATGAGGAAGTCTACAGTGCAGCGGATGTGGCAGTGAAGCAGGCCATGCATCAGGTGGTGGGCGACGATTTGAGGTTCTACTACCACGACCTCCATGTGGTCCACCCCGACCACAGGGAGCACATGTACATGGATGAAATCAGCATCAGGAAGTCAAGGATTATGACCACGGTGCTCCAGAGATGATTCGAGGTACAATATGTGTCTACTCCACCCTAGCTACATTTTTTATAGACACAGGTTCCAGTGACTCGTTCATTTCCATGCCTCTTGTTAGGAGCTCAGATACTCTAATAGATATTTTGGCTCAATCGTTACAATTAAAGACTCCAATAGGAGAGGATTAAACGATTATGCACTGGTGCATGCATTGTGAGCTCACTCTAGGAGGTGAGAGATTTAGCTGGGATCTCCTAGTAGCAACGTTGAGGCCTTATGATGTCATCACAAGTATGGACTAGCTATCCATGGTCCATGATCATATAGACTATTTTAGGTGAAAAGTTCGATGTGACAGCAAGTATGGGACCAATTTTCCTTTACTGGCGAGAAGGGAACCTTCACAGCTCCGGATAGACTATATCGGAGGAGGGTACATCTGAGCACTTATCCATTGGCTAGCCTTTCCCTCAGAGCTGTTGACAAGAGGAGTCTGAGATATCTGGTTTTGGTGGACTCGTATGCTGATGTCTTTCCTGATGTATTCATGGGACTACCTCCTAATAGAGGGGAATACTTATACATCGACTTGTACCATGGAATGACATCGATATTTATACCATCATATCAAATGTATCACGTATAGCTTCATGAGTTGAGGGTAGAATTGGAAGAACTACAGAGAAATGGGTTCGTAGGATGCATTGTCTCTCCATGGAAGGCCACGATTTTGTTTTCCAAGAAGGAAGATGGATGTTTAAGGCTTTTCATGGACTATCAGTTCCTGAATCAGGTGACCGTAAAGAACAAGTATCATCTACCGAGGAATAATTATATCTTAAATCAGCTAAAGGGAGATCAGTGGTTTTTAAAGATAGACCTCAGATCAGGCTGCCATCAACTCAGGGTACGAGATAAGGATGTACCAAAGACGGAAATCAGATGACGGTATGGCCACTATGATTTATTGGTGATGCCTTTCAGTGTGACCAATTCCCTACCAGTTTTCATGGGACTCATGAGCTGGTTCATCCAGCCTTACCTCAATCGCTTAATAATTGTCTTCATTGAAGACATCTTGGTGTACTCAACGTTAGAGGAGGAGCACACCACTCATCTAAATATAGTTATGCATACACACCAAGAGAACCATTTTTATGGTATGCTATCGATGTGCCGATTCTGGATACAAGAATTACACTTTCTAGGACACGTTATCTTGGAGTATGGATTTGTAGTGGATCCAGGGAAGATAGACGCAGTGCATTCTTGGGAGCCAACTATTAGTGTGACTAAGTTGCGGAACATACCAGGGTTGGATAAGTGTTACCGGTGATTCATACATGATGTTTCCAGAGTAGAAAAACCCTTATCAGCTTCGAAAAAGGAGGGAAAATCTTTCTTATGGATAGAGAGATGCAAGTAAAGTTTCTAGGAGCTGAGGCAGAGACTATTGAGCACCCCCATATTGTGAATAGCAGAAGAGGGAGTTGGGTATGTATTCTATTGTGGCACATCATGTAACGACAAAAAAAATCCTTAAGAAAAATTCCTCTTGAACTAATTTAATTTCTCATTATGTAAAATTAATCATATACAGTTATTTTATTTTATTATTAAGGATTTCGAAATACCGTTATGAAGCGTTACCATTGCTAATATAGTCGTTAAACAGTAGACTTTCCCCATAATATGCCCATTTGTTGGAGATCAGAAATGAGGTGGCCTTACTGGGATTCTCTCTTCACCAAGACAAAGCTGAGCTTAAACACAGTAAGCTAAATGGAAACTACCTAGGGGAGAAGTGTAAGTTGATAGGGATTACCACCCGAGCAATGTTATCTGAGCCACCCCAAGAGTCTGTCACCATCACACACCTTACCCTTTAGTTATATGCAAGTGTTATAAGGGTATATGTAACAAGACCTTAGCACTATGATTATGTGAATTATTTTTGTATATAATAAATAATATACATTCATTTTATTATTGTTACATTTTAAATATATTTTAAAGTACAAATAATATTCCTAGTTAATATTCATTTACGAAATCTATTTTGATGAATTAATAAATTTTTGAATTAAATAATATTTTAAAAAAATATTATTTCTAAATTAATTTTTATTAAATATAAATTATCATATAATTTTAAGAATACCATTGTAATTTTTATTAATGTTTGATAACAATTTTTTTCAAAACCCATGAATTTTCGATAAATATAAGTTTTTATTTTAAATCTAGAAAACAAAAATATTCAGAAAATTATTTATATAATATTAATATAAGTTTTTGGAATCCGGATGTCAAAACTTTCCAATGGTGAATTTTTCATAATTTTCAGAGACAGTTGAAATTTCGTGTAGAAATTAAATACCGTTTAATTATATAATGTGTTTTATGACATAATAATGACCCAATTATAATGTAATAAAATAATATAAGTGAGAATTTTAGAAAATATTTGTTTTACCATTAAGATAATGTTATTTCTGGTTTATTTTATATATTTTATAAAGCCTTATTGGACCTTCCAAGAATTAGAAAACATTTTATCTTTTTAAAATTATTTCTTTGAGAGTGTGACTTAACTCCACATAATAAAGCCTTATATTTTAAGTAGTTAGGCCATTTACCTATAAAATAAAGCTTTACAATTACCTTTGGAAAAAACAATGTTAAAAAAACCATGGGTTGTTTTGTGGTTTTGTTTAGTTTAACGTGTGGTGGAAAAAACATAAATAATAAAGAATTACCTCTCTTTTCCAATATAAACCCTCCCATGATCTCACTTCCTCTTCACTCAAAGGATTTGGAGCTCTACCAAACTCTGACCTAGTCTCTCTAGAATCCTCCCAAGGCTCACCAATCTCTCAATAAGCCTCTCTAACTCCCCTCCCAAGCCTTTGGGATATTACTTCCATGTAAGGGATTCCTTACTTTCTCATTTTAGCCAACTTTCTTGATATTGTTAATCCCTTTTGTTTTAAATTGTAAATGTTAGGGTATTATTTCACACCTCCACCATACTACCATATTTATGTTTTAATTATTATATAACCCTTTCTCTCTCATTAATTCCTCCCATTGACACCTGTTACCATTCATAAATTCTGTAAGGAACTTATCTCTCCTCATTTACATTCATGAAATTATTTTTTATTATGAATCTAAAATTACATTACTTATTTTGGGAAATGTATATATATAACCAATTACTATTAATTATCTATACATATGATTAGATTCCCCTTTCTCTCTCATCAACCATTTTTAAGAATTCTTCTGTCACATCATTATGAGGCTGCAATTTCACCACAATTTTCCAAGCCAAAGTCATTGTGTAGTGAATACCATTCCCATTTCTTAATCTGGGGTATTAACCTTTATGCACATTTTCTAATTGATTATATAGTTTCATGCACGAATTCTACATTACTTTATCATGGAATAAATGACAATTTTTAATGAATCTATGTTATATGATCCATTGGGCACACTTATGCATAAAATGAAATGATTATGAAGGGTGCGCCCTGATATCACTCCAATTCATTGGGTAAAGATTAGTATCATGAAAATTCATGTGAAATTATGGTTTAATCATGATAAATCAAGTTAAATTATTGTCTACTCATGCTCTGTGTGCAATTATCCAGGGCTCATGCGAATACCATGTTAATTGTTGTTTCCATATTTCAAAGTTATGATAATCATGCTATATCATGCCTTTATGTTCATGTTTCTTTTATGATTCATTGATATGCCTAATCCCTAACATGTATTTTAATTCATGTTATTCTTTTTTTACTACCTTACTAATATTAATAGATTACCATTTTCTTATGCATGTTTTCCTGTTATCCCATGCAATGCTAAGTACGAAGGAATGTAGTGGTCATGTAAAGTATGTTTTCAATAAAGATGTTGTGTTTCAATTTTAATGTAATTATGTAATGTTCCAAAACCCAAATACACTAGAAAACTAGATCTTATATGTTTTATCAAGTAAAGGATTTATGTAATAAATCATGATTAAGTGTGTAATAAATAGTAGGGTTGTTATAGTTGGTATCAGAGGATAGGTTTAGTTATTTTTGGGATTAAGATTAGAAAGCCCTAGTGAAATACTAAGGGATAAGACTAAGTATTAAAAAAACATCCCTATATTTTTTTGAGTATTGACTAAGTATTTTATCAAGAAAATACATCTATTTCAGCATACGAGTAGGTAGAGGTGGCTCTGGCGCAGATGTACCTAGGAGTGAAAACTCTGACAAGGAGTTTCGGGATTGACCCACGGTATCCTCGTACATGTAAATGGGCCTCGCTTCACTCTTGGTTATGACACTCCTGGGGATATGGTTTGGTCAATTCACAAGATTAGTATGAACCATTGTTAAGGGAATAAAAAATTTTCCCTAAGAATAAATGTTTGGTTGTAGATCATGGATAACATATATTAAAGCCTATAGATTCATATGTTATGGAAATAAAAGTAATTTATAAGTCATCCATTTTTGTCATGGGATTACCCTTTAAGTGTTACCCTTAACATTCCTTCATTCCAAAAAATGGATAGTAATAGTTGGACTCGGTCTAACAATTGATGCGAAGATCAATGTGATGAATGTTCTAATGAGATGCTCAATCCTATAGGAGTGGGGATCACGAACTTTGTCATGATACTCTCTTAGTTAACTGTATATTTAACTAGAAACACAGGTCAAGTGGAACGTTCACCCCCCAAGAAAGAACATATCACAATCAAGAGCATCCTGAGACAAAGTTCTCCTACTTTTAATGGATCATATGATCCCTTAATATATGAACAAAGGATCAAATCCATTGAAATGTTCTTCTCCATCCTTCAATGTTCTGAAAAAGGGAAGGTACTTCTGGATACTTATCTTATGGAGGGTGAAGCTGATCAATGGTGGAAATTGATAAAAAAAATATGAAGCCAGAGGAGGATATTGAGGCGTTGGAATAGAAGGATTTCAAGAAAATGTTTTTCAACAACAATTTTCCTCACACCCTCCAACTTAAGATGGAATGGGACTTCCTTGACCTCAAGAAATAAGACGACGAATCCATCAGAGCATATGAGGAAAACTTCACAATTCTTGCACAATACACCTTTGACTTGGTCATTACCCCTGAATGAAAGGTTGACTGCTTCTTTAGTGGGATGGAACCTAGCATAGGGAAAGCTATATCAATCCGTGGCTTCTAGAGCTATGATTTAATTGTCTGATGTGCCCTCATAGTCAAAATAGAGATAAAAGAATATTTGGGGTATTATAGGGATATGATGTGTAAGGTGGACTTCAATTATGGTGGTCCGATGAATAAATACAACGATTCTATGAAAATATAGCACCCCACTTGCCAGAGGTGTGGAAAGAACCAATATAGAAATTTCCTGAAGGGGATGAGGAAACAATATAGGTGTGAAAGAGAAGGTCACATAGTCATTAACAGCCAAAAAAACCTACGGCTTTGATAGAGGATAGGAATGCTTCATTCGACTTTAAACGCATTGTTCATTGCATCAACTACAAAGAACCCGGGATCATCAAAAATCAGTCCCCTAAACCAAGGGTTTTCGGAGGCGACCAACAACCTCCAAGGAAGAAAGGGAGAGATTTTTCCACCACTGCCGCTGAAGTGAACCCCAAAAATGAAGTGGTGATTTGTACTCTAGTTATTCATTCAATAATAATGAATTTATTTTTTGATTCTGGTTATACACATTCTTTTAAATACCTAATGTTTAATCGAACAATCCGAACACCACAAAAAATCATTGAAGTAATGATGTCAGTGAGAATGAAAATTGGTGAAATCATTGCATCCCATGAATATAAATCCTTCCCTATCATAATTATTTGATTAAACTTCTCAGTGAACCTCATCATACTCCCACTGGTGGAATTTGATTCAATTCTCGGCATGAATTGGATTTCAGTATTTAGATCCAACAGAAATTTTTAGGAGAGGAAAATCACTCTCCATATGGCGAATCAACCATCAATTCTATACACGTACAGGGAGAAAGATGAATCTTATTTAGTACAATCATCTCAAGCGTGGACATTACTACCTTATGAGCATGCATATCTAGATTGTATGATTGAGTCCATGGAGGAATCCATCCTTGAAGACTTGCCTATCGTGAGGGAATTCAAGGATGTGTTTCCGAAGGAATTTTCTGATCTCCCCCTAGAAGAGATGTTAAATTCTCAATTGACCTTATACCTAGGGCATTTCCAATATCCAAGACTCTATATATAATGGTTTTTTTAGATATTGAGGAGCTAAAAACTACAAGAGAATCTGGAAAACTGATTTATACACCCAATTGATTCACCATGGGGTGCACCGGTCCTCTTTGTTTGGAAGAAGGATGGATCAATGCGGATTCACATTGATAATCATGATCTTGACAAAATCACGATAAAGAAAAATTATCCTCTTCTCCAAATTGATGACTAGTTCATTTATCTACATCGAGAAAAATACATCTCTAAGGTAGATTTTCAGTCTAGATATTACCAAATAAGGGTGAAGAAGGAGGATATACCCAAGACTAATTTTTGTACAAGGTACGAGGACTATGAATTCATTGTAATACCTTTCAGACTCACTAATGGTCTAGAAATATTCATGTACATGATGAAAAGAGTCTTTAGATATTACCTTGACAAATTTTTGGTAGAATTTATAGATGATATTCTAATATACACCAATACAAAGGAGGATAATGAGGAGCATCTATGAAATGTACTAGAGACCTTGCGAAATGAGATGATCTATGAAATGTACATGTGTGAGTTCTGGATAAAGTAGGTCTCATTCTTGGGTCATATAATTACAAGTAATGGGATATTTTTGGATACCTCTAAGATAGCTACAATTGAGGGATATCTTAGGCCAACATCGGTAACATAAATCTATAGCTTTCTAGGGTGAGCTGGATATTATTGCTGATTTGTGAGAAATGTCACACGATTGCCAAACCCTCTTTATAAGATATCTCTTAAGGGAGTAAATTTTTCTTTCAGTGATGAATGAGAAGAGAGCTTAAATAAGTTGAAAAGGAGGCTTATCACAGAACTTGTGCTCACGTTACCAACAAGTGGAGATTTTTTTTTGGTATTTAGGGATTATTTAAAGAAGGGAATGAGAAGTTTGTTGATTCAAATGGAAAAAGTCATAGCCTAAGCATCAAGGCAATTGAAAGTTCATGAGAACAACAAAAAAACACATGATCTGGAGTTTTCTATAGTGATATTTGCTTTAAAAATATGGAAGAATTATCTATTTGGGGAGAAGTGTAAAATATATAGGCAATAAAAGCCTCAAGTATATATTCACACAGAAAGAGTTAAACATGCACCAACAATGATGGTTATAGCTGATCAAATATTATGACTTCTCAATCCATTACCACCCCGGGAACACTATCAATGTGGAGGATGCTCAAAGTAGAAAGGACCCAACGATTCTATCATTGATGAGAATTGAAAAAGATACAATCATCATATATTTTATGAAGTTGGACATGGGAATCATAAATAAGGGAACATCATCAATCCTTTCACAAATGATTGCTCAATCGTCTCTTTTTGAAAGTTTAAAGGATGCTCAAAAGGATGATATTGGAATTTAGAAGAATGTGGAAACTATTAGATAAGGGAAATCCTTGGAGATCAATTTCAATGAAGAAAGAATTGTGATATTTGGGTCAAAATTGTATTCCATCGAATCCAGAGTTTAAAAGGAACTTTTGGATGATACACATAGTTAAAAATTCTCCATTAAAACAAGAAACACAAAAATGTTTCAAAATATGTGATAGAATTATTGGAGGGATAACATAAAAAAGGAGATCACTGAGTATACATCAAAGTGTTTTGTATGTCAGCAAGTGAAGGATAAGAGGCAGAAGTATAAGGGGATGATGCAACCATTACCCATACTATCATGGAAATAAGAGAACATCACCATGGACTTTTTTCACTAGAATTCAAAAGACATACAAAGGAAACAATGATATCTAGGTTGTTGTGGATCGTCGTACAAAGACTGACCAGTTCATTGAAATTTGGGAAGATTTCTCAATGGATCAACTGGCATAGATATACATCAGAGATGTGGTATGGCTTCATGGAGTACCACTCTCTATTATATCTGATTGAGATCCAAGGTTCACCTATATGTTTTGGAAGATTCTTTAACGTGATCTGAATACTGATCTAAAATTCAGTACGACCTATCATCCTCAAACTGATGGCCAATCCGAGTAGACTATCCAAAAACTTTAAAATATGTTGAGAGAATGCTCAATGGACTTTAAAGGAGGATGGTATCAACATTTTTCTCTGGTTGAGTTCTCTTACAATAATAGTTTCCACTCAAGCATCCAAATGGATCCTTATTAAGCCCTATATGAGATGAGGTGCAGAACACCAACATGTTGAGATGATGTAAGAGAGTGAAAACTCTTACTTTCAGAAATGGTCAAAGAAATGGCGGAGAAGGTTAAGACCATCCAGTATCAAATTAAAGCTACTCAGGGTAGACAAAAGAGATATGTTGATAATCATTGACAAGACCTAGAGATTGATTTTTTGAGACACGATATTCCTCCATATATCACCATGGAATAGAGTTATGATATTTTTGAAGAAGTGAAATCTTATACCAAGGTACATTATCCCTTTTGAGATCCTTGATCGCATTGGAGCAGTTTCATATCCACTAGCACTCCCACCCAAACTATCTCAAGTACATGATTTTTTACATGTATCACAGTTGAGGAAGTACATACCTGAACCATCACATGTACTCAATTCAGATGTGGTACCATTGGATAATTACCCCTCTAAAGAGTATAATTCTATTAAGATCTTAAATCATAGAGAAAAATTTCTACAAAATAAGACAATTCACCTCATCAAGGTGTTGTGGTGAAACCAAAAGTTTGAATAAGAAACGTGGGAATAATAGGATTTAATGAAGTAGAGTTACCCTAATCTATTTTAGTGTGGGAAAAAGAAATTTCGAGGGAAAAATTTCATAAGAGGGGAAGATTTTAACGACCCAAAATTTCATTAATGAAAATTCCTCTTTGTCAAATTTAATGTCTTATTATGTAAAATGAAACATATGAACTTATTTGGTTTTATGATTTTTGATTTATAAATACCATTAAGAATTTTTTCTATTTCTAATATAGTCGTTAAACAGTGATCACATGATTAGTATAAATATATGGCTTTAACAAATCCAATTTACTCAGACAAAGGATGTGATGGCCTCATATAGTAAACTTTCCCATATGAAGCCCATTTTTTGGGTCTTGGATAGGAGGTGGCCTCATTGGGCTTCACTCCTTATGAATACAAAGCCGAGATTCAATAGGTTATGATCTAACAGAATTTCCTACATGAGAAGTGGAAGTTGATTGTGATTACCACCCAATCGATGCAATCTAAGCCACCCCAAGAGTCTGTCTCCATAGCACACCTTACCCTTCAGTCCTATATAGGTGTTATAAGGTGCTATGTAACAAGAACTTTGTACTATGATTATGCACATTACTTTTTATATCATAAACAATATATATTAATTTTATTATTGTTACATTGTAAAGAGTTTTTAATGCACAAATAGTATTCTTAGTCAATATTCAATTATGAAATCTTTTTTCATGAATTAATGTATTTTTGAAATAAATAATATTATAATAAAATATTATTACTAAATTATTTTTTATGAAATATAATTTTTTTTTTAATTTTGATGAACATAATTGTAAATTTTATTAAGGTTTGAAATCATTATTTTGTCAAACCCCATGAATTTTCGATAAATGTCAATTTTTATTTTAAAAGTAAAAATTCACATATTTAGAAAATTATTTACATAAAATTAATATTATTTTTGGAATCAGTATGTCAAAATTATCCAACAGTGTGTTTTTCATTATTTTCTGAGATATTTGAATGTTTTGGTAAAAAATTAAATATCGTTTAATTATATAATGTGTTTTATGACTTCACAATGACCCAATAGTGATGAAATGAGATACTATTAGTTTTATTTTCAGAAAATATATGTTTTAACATTACAATAATGTGATTTTAGGTTTATTTGATTTATTTTACAAAGCCATAGTGAACCCTCCCAGACTTATAAAACATTTTTTATTTTTTAAAATTAATTCCTTGATATTGTAACTCACCTCAACATAAGAAATCCAAATATTTTAAGTAGTTCAGAAATTGGAATTATAAAAAAATTATTTTAACTCCCCTTTGGAAAAACCCATAGGAACACCGATGGGTTGGTTTGGGGTTTTGTTTAGTTTAATGTGTGGTGGCCAAAACCTAAATAATAAAGAATCCCCTCTTTTTTCCTATATAAACCCACCCAAGCTCTCACTTCCTCTTCACAAAATGCCTTTGGATCTGAACCAACCTCTGATATCCTCTCTATATAATCCTCCCAAGGCACCCCAATCTATCAAAAATACTCTCTCAAGCCCCTCCCAAGCCTTTGGGATCACGCTTTTAAGTAAGGGATTCTTTCCTTTATCATTTTATCAAATTTGTTTAATATTGTTATGCCCTTTTATTTTCAATTGAAAATGTGGGCTTATGGTTTTTCACATCCACCATATTTCCATCTTTATGTTTGAATTATTTGAGACCCCTTTACCTTTCATTAATTCCTCCCACGTACACCCATTACCATGCTGAAATTCCGTAAGGAATTTCTCTCTCCTCATTTAGATTCATGAAATTCTTTTGTATTATGAATCTAAAATTCCATTAGTTATGTTGGGACTTGTATATATATGACCCCTTACTTACCATTTTATGTATATATGATGAGACACCTCTTTCTATCTCATCAACCATTTTTATGAATTTTAATGTCATGCCGCTATGCTGCCGAAATTGAACGATGAATTTCCAAGCCAAAATCTTTGGGTAGTGAATACGATGCCCATTTCTATATCAAGGGTATTCTACTTTATGACAATTTAGTTATTGATTATATAGTTTCATTTATTAATTTTACATTCCTTTATATTGAAATAAATGATAATGTTTAATGAATTCATGTTATATGATCCATGTGACACACATATGCATGAAAAGAAATGATTAAGAATAGTGCACCCTAATAGCGCTCTAATGCATTGTGTATAGATAAGTATCCTGATACATCAAGTTTAATGAGGGTTTAATCATCGTAATTAATTTGAAATTAGGGTTTACTCATGCTCCATGTGCAATGAACCTTGGATCATGCTAATACCATGTGAAGTGTTGTTTACACATTTCCATGTTATGATAATCATGCTATATCATGCCTTTATGTTCATGTTTCTTTTATAATACATTAATATGCCTACTTCCTAACATGTATTGTATTCATTATTTTATGCATTTTTTACTCCCTTAATAGGATTTATATCTCACCCTTTTCTTATACATGTCCTCAGGTTATCCCATGCAACGCTATGTATGAGGTAATGCAGTGGTCATGTAAATGAGTTTTTCAAGATAGATGTTGTCATTCACGTTTTAAGTCATTTTGTAATGTTCCTAAGCCTCAAACACACTTGGAATCTCAATCTTCTATGTTGTATCAAGTGAATGTTTTATTTAATAAATCATTATTAAGTGTTTAATAAAAATCAGGTTTGTTATACATCAGGTACTAGACTAGGATGTGTCTTGAGGTAGGAGTGAGTTGCGATCGCATATGGCTCACAATAGTAGAGACAAAATGAGAAAAACTATGCTACCCATGACCTAGAGTTAGTAGTAGTGATTTTTTCATTGATGTTGTTGTATAACTACATGATGGGTAAATGATTTACTATCTACTATGATCCCAAGAGTCTCAGGTATATCTTCTTACACAATGACTTGAACCTGAGACAATGGAGATGGCTAGTGTTCCCCCAGGATTATGAAATTGAGATAGTCTACACTTATGTGAAGGGGAATTTGGTGGAAGAAACACTCAATATGTGGTCCAGTTTATAGTTCCTGAGTGAGGCGACTGAGTAGCTAGGCGCGTTGCAGATATCCTTTGTGGATAGTGATGAAGCAGCTTACATCCTGTCTATGACAGTCACTCCCCCACTCCTTCAGCGAGTCAAGGGGGATTAGCTTGGGGACATTGATTGGGAGACCTGACATGTTCACATATCCTTAGGATAGGCTCCTAAATGAATTTCTTATGGTGGGGAGGATGCAATCCTTTTCAAAGGATGCACCATGGTACTCATGACGCAATGAGAGGAGGTGTTGAGGGAGTTCCACACATCCACATTGTCAGTACATCCTGGCATGGAAAAGATGTACCGGGACCTCCGACATCAGTACTGGTGGCTAGGAATAAATAATTAATGGAGAATTTTGTTTCACGATGCATCCCTTGAACGAAAGTGAAGGTTGTGCACCAGGTTCCAGTAGGATTGACTCATCCACTCAAGGTACCAGAGTCTAAATGGGACAATATCTTGATAGACTTTGTGACTCGACTAACACATATGACCAGGGGCCATGATTCTATCAGGGGGACCATTGAATGACTCAAAAAGTCTTCCCACTTCCTACCCATCTCAGATTAGGGATAAGTAGTGGTCTTGGTGTGCCTTTATGTACCAATGATAGTGTTTCTTAAAGGGGTTCCATCAACGATCATTTCAGATTGAGACACGCGTTTTACATTCTTATTGTATAAGGGAGTACATGAGGCATTCGGGACTCAGGTACAATTTAGAACCGCCTTTCACCCTAAGAAATATCATCAGACATAGTGTACCATACATATGATTGAGGGCACGATTCATGCTTGTGTCCTTAATTTTGTCTCTAGTTGAGAGGATCACTTTCCTTTGGTGGAGTTCGCATTCAAAAACAGTTATAACCCCACCATCAGAATGGTACCATTTGAGGCACTGTTTGGGTGACCATGAAGATCACCTTTATACTGGATAGACCTAGGGGAGTAAGCACTTTTGGGTCCAAAGTTGGTACATGCTACCACTGGGAAGGGGTAGATCATCTAGGAGAAGATGAAGACTACACAAAGTAGGCAGAAGTCTTATGTCGACAGAAGACGGAGACCCCTAGAGTTTGAGGAGGACATTCATGTTTTCCTTTATATCTCACATCAAAGTGGATTTTGGTGATTTTACTGGGTTGTCATGCTATCTTTGAGGTTCATTGGACCTTTCCAAATTCTCAACAGAGTTGGTTAGGTGGTGTAACAACTAGCTCTTCCCCCACAGATGCACAAGGTTCATAACATTTTCCACGTGTTACAGCCGAAGAGATACGTTTATGATTCATCACTCGTCATTAACTGGGGAGATCTAAAAATTGAAGATGGGGAAACGTTAGTCGAGTTCCCAGTGAAGATAGAGGATCAACATGAGCATGTTCTTCATGGATGGTTGATTCCTATAGAGTGCGTTCAGTGGCACAATGAGAACCATCAGAAGTGAACATGGGAGTGGGGGGATCAGATTCATGCTCAATACCTCCATTTTTATTCTAATCCATTCTTTTGGCTTTCAAGGATGAAAATACCTAAGGTGGGGAGAATGTAAAGACCCTTAAATTTCATTTAATTTGTTTTTTAATTAAATTGAATAATTATGAGTTTTTGAAAATTGACAACATGTGATTCCAAGGACAGAAAGCCCGAAACTAAATTTTGATCTTTTTTAAGGTACTTTTTGTAAACATGCGGGAGTGAATTTATATCTATTGAATCAGTGATAAAATTAAAAATATGAGAACACCATTGTACTCGCAGTTTTGTTATTTTCTTAAGGGAATATAAAATCTATTAGAAAAAATTGAAACGGAAAAGTTTTTTTTCTAACATTCAAAAAATTATAATAAAATAACTACATATTTTATTTGATTCTTTTTGAAATAGTTGAGCAGCGAATGGTGGGACCACATTGTAAAATCGGGGAATAAACGTTGGTCATTTAATGACTTGAACCTCATTTTGTGTAACCACAACACTTGTTGGTTAATAGGTTCATTAATTATGATTCATTAATGAAACATAAAAATTAATTAACTAGGGCAGATATTTCTTTTATTTAATCAGATATTTGGCATGTTTTTTGGGAACCCACTGGAGGACTCCGGACAAAGTGCTGGTGACTTCTTCCTCTAATTAAGAACGGTGTTTTGACGATGCACATTGAGGAATCGATCTGAAGGTCGAAGAACGACGAATGAAAATACATGTGCATCTTCTTCTTCTTCTGTAAAAAAACCCAATGTGTTCATGGAAGGGGGTTTAAATTTTTTATGCATTTAAATGATTTCATCTTTCTATTCTGGATTAATACAAATAATGTGGATTAATCGACTAACATATTGATCTTAGATTCCTTCATTCTTGTAGAAATTTTAAGTTGTGTATTGATTTGAAGTCCTTCCAATGTTATAATGCTAACGCGGAGGGCGTATGATGAACTGAACAATTCCCATACCCTCCACCAATCTTATTTTGATGCGTTCTTCATGGGAGACCAAAAAAATTGGTAGAAAGATGAAACCAAGGGTCACACGGTAAAGATGGATTCTGGGGAACCCTGTTGTCATAGTCATGAAGAAAATCGGACCACCTGAGATTCACCGGTGGCCAGCCAAACCACCTCCAGCATGGCGGCGGTGGCCGCTGGATCTCATTGGCTGCAGGGGGATTGAAGCACCCATAGGAATCGCTATGGATAGGGGCAACCGACCTTTTCCAGCCATGTTGACAGCCGGCGGCGCACTGCGGAGGATGCGGTGACAACCAACATGCTGCTATAGAGGAAGTGTCATGGCTCCAGCCACAGTAGAGGCAGACCAACATTCATGGGTCCCACCCTAGACCAGTCCACCGGACTGGTCAGCTTGAGGGGTGGCACCTGCCTGGCACCCCCTATTGGAGACCTCGAACGGACACAGTCAGTTCGAGAGGGGAGCAGACCCCACCCACCTGGTGGGCCACACCCATCCAGGTAAGTCGGGTCAGTCCTGCGGCCCTCTGACCTGGATCAGGCCAATCCAGACCGGGCTAGGCCAAGGCAATTCGGGCCAGGCCTAGTGGGTTGGGTCGGGTTGGTTCGACCAGGTCGGGCTGGACACAGACCCTTTTGACCCAATTTTCACTTAAAGGGTCATATCTTCTAAACCAATCATATGTTTGGATCATAATCTACTGTGATAAAACCCTTAGGAAGAGGCGTTCATTTTGAGATACTCCACATGAGGTTTTGGAATAAGTTGGAGTGTGACTGGGTTGTATCGAACCCAAATCCAATTGGGACCTCGGTACTAAAATACCTATAACTTATTGACCGGGCGTCTGATTGACGCACCGTCTATTGTGTTGGAACCCTTATGACATGGAGGTTATTCAGGTTACATTATTATGGGACTTCGTGGAGGTTGAGGTAAAAACTATGGATTTAGGAGAGGATCCTCCCAAAATCAACCGTGCTAAGTGAGAGAATGCATTGGCTTCCTGTGAAGTGAAGAAAGAATAATGATCCTCAATGGGTAATCACATAGAAATCCTCTGAGTGGGTCAGTACCGAGTGATCCTATGAAGGTCATCATCTAGTTATCCTCTGAGAGGTATTGTTCTTAGAGATCTTCTGAGTGGGTCGACACCTAGCGATCCTCTGTGGGTAAACACCTTGTGATCCCCTATGGATCAACACCTTGCGATCCTCTGTGGGTCCGCACCTAGTGATCCTTTATGGGTTAACACCTAGTGACCACGTGTTGTCTGGTATAAAAAGCCACTTAATAGAATAAGTTGATCTAGATTTATGACTAATCATCTGTATTAATGTTCCTTAGGTTGTATACCTGGTTTGAGAAGAGTCTTTTACTTTGTGCTTTGTGATTGAGATCATGCTTTGTGGTTCTTCCATTATGGAATTTTGGGAGACCATATGGGGTCTCGGGGTCCCTACTATGTATTATTATACTCACCCCATGGGCTTTTCCCACACATTGTTGTGTCTTGTTCTGACGATAGACAAATTTGACCCTGTTTTGGAAGCCAGAACTAGACAGTGCATGGAGGTGATCGGTTGACGTGGATAGCTGCAGTGATGAACTGTACATACCATTGAGATAGGATCTTTGGCGGATGACCTCAGGTGCTATTTTTCCATTTTTGCTATAATTTTTTTTGGGTTTTTATACTATCCCAATCAGCTTCAGTTCACACTTTTTACTTTCAATAGTTATACTTCATGGTTTTCTCTTATTGTGTGCCTCATTTGTGAGTTTATAGGTTTAAAGGCAATGCCTTCCAATTTTTGGGATATGCCTTCCCGGTGCTTCTCACCAACCCATGTCATATGGGAGGTGGTCTATGGGTAGTCCTAGAATGGGCCCTAGGGGATAGTTCATGACAATTATTATACAGATAATATGATCCAGTCATATCATTTAATGTTTTAATTGTACTTTTAGACTTAACATCTATCAATGGATGATTTTTAAACTCTATACCCAAATATTACTGAATAATTCTCTAGAAATTCAAGATATGATTTATGTATCAATATATTATAAAAAATTTGGTTCCCCATACATCCTTAATAGTTAATATATATCTTTTAAATATGATCAATAATGGAATCATCTCTAACAAAATTGAGATGTGATGACTTAGAAAAAAGATCTACCATAACCCAAATTCCATTATGACTTTTAGATGTTTTGAGGAGTGTGATGATGAAATAAATGGAGATATTTCCTCATTTCTATTATAGTATGGGAAACAGTTATAACACCCCCTTAGATATATGTATTTAAATCAGAATATACAAACATAAAAAGTATTGATATATATTCTATAATATATCTTTCCATGTTATTCGACTTGAAATACTATTTTTGAATAATTTATATCTTTATACATCCATAATAAATATAAAATGATGAGTTATGATATTATTTGAAGATCACCTCTAAATATGGTATCCACATGACATATAGTCGGTCCCTAAACCCTATTATTTCATCACAATCGTAGTTGATCATAGAAACATTTTTTTACTTTATCATTCCTCATATGACTCATTAATCACCATATGGAAGGATGGTTAAAAATTTACTATATAATTATATGATCTACCCCCTATGGTCATGATTACGGTTAAATACTCTCCAAACCCAACAATATTTGATATTTTATTATCCTCATTACAGATAATCTAGCACGATCCTTTACAGTCAATGTATCATCAACCTTGTTATGTTTCCCAGGAGGGATAATTTATTGATTAGTCATAATATTAAATAAACTCAATGAGTAACCACCAAAATTTTTAGTTTAAAATAATAATATGGACGAAATCTCTCTTAAAACGCAACACTAATCCAAATGGGATTTGATATATATATATATATATAATAAATATATTATTATTTAAAGGTGATTTCTATAACCTATCCATTGAATTGGTAGAAATGAATATGATTAGATTAATTATAAGATAAATGATTTAAATTATTAATAAATATAAAATTATTTATTACTTCATTGGAAATAAGAACTCATTTTTAGTTAAGTCATTTTATGCTTAAAAACATTTTTTCTTCCAAAGTAATTATTTGTTTCATTTTTTGTATGAAAATTATAATTTTTTTACAAATTTTAAAACATTATGTAATAAAATAAAAATATTTTTGAAATAATAATATGAAAATTTACTTTTGAAGAAATTAATGGATTTTTTATAAAGGATTTCTTTTTCAATGAATAGTGAGAAATTCTGATTTTTCAAATATCATAATTTATTTTCCTTAAAAAATGTAATTTTAAAAACCCATTATATTTTTTATTTTGTCATAATTTAAACTATAATAAAAACAATTTATAATAATATCAATATTTTATAATTTAATCCAAAATTTTCTTGATTCTTATCTATGATAATTTTTAGGCTTAATAACTGTTGGGAAAAAAATACATCAAGGTAACATTGAAGATTTTTTTTGTTGATTGTCATTATTGACAAAGAGGTTTTCATTGGTTAGTTGTGGTGTTCAAGGGATATTTTGTAAAACCTATGATGACAATGAACTATGAAAAAGTAATGAATGATCTAGAGGTGGTAAAAAAAATTAGTTACATGGTGGCGCTGTCTTCCATTGTTTGTCAATTTTTGGGTCTAAGAATTAGAGAATAGATATGACTGTTTTTTGAAAAGGGACATGCGTTCCAGATTCAAGGAGGTTTTGAAAGTTTATTTAAATTAATATTTCAAGATCAGACCATAAAAATATTTCAAAGTAAATAAGGGTGCATAAGTTTTGGAGATGGTGCACAAGGTGACTAAAGCGACAAAGGATGGGCTGAATGGAGTAGCGCGGCTGGTGTAAGGTTGTGTGATGTGCTCAGGGTCGCCAAAATGCCTATAAACAGATGAATGACCACCTTTGTAATCATAAAGATCAACACTTAGTTCAAATTTGAACTCAATTCACATAAGTGGTGAGGCTGCTCAAGTATAGGGTTACGTAAATGTTTCACACTATATGATTGTTACATGACAATAGTTATTTGGGAAAAAAGGGTGTGTGTCACACAAGAATTGAGTATAATAAGGTTTTTTCATGCATGTTTACAGTTGCGTGGAATTTGGTTTTCCATAAAAAGGGAAACACTTGTATTCCGTGATTAAAGAAGCACACAAGTCAACTAATGTTTGTGGGAAAGGTTTAAAATTTTCTATTTTATTTATGGAAAAGTGGTATTCATTAGTATATGAAATTTGGACTTAAATAGAGAATCTATATAGAGTAGAGGATGCATTCATCAATGATGATAAAGGGAACAAAAATTCCATAAACTCTGTGTGGATCTCTTCCAAGAGTAATGTAAAAAGAAAGAGGAAGATGGTGATCCTTCCAACTCGTAGTGAGCCAAAGGTAGAGCCTTGGGGAGTTACCATTGGGAATGTATTGAGAAAATCTTAAACCTTATAAAGGAAGTTATCCTAGGATAAAAAGATATATCCCAAACATTGTAATTTGGAAGTGAGACTTAGTTTATTTGGTATAATCGGCACATCATTGTTTTATTCTGCATGGATGTTGCATGGTGATGGGGAACCCATGTAAAAATCTCTATATCCTTATGGTTTCTTTATATCATTACATTTAGTGCATTATCATTAGATAAAAATGGTAAGGATGCAATAAACATTGACTTTAAGGTGCATAAGAATTGAACACTATAATAAAGAGGTCAAGATCTAATGGGATAGGAAGATGTTTAAAAAGAATATTCGTTCCCCAATTCACCCCCCTCTCAGGGTATCTAGGCCCCTTTCGGACCTAACAAAAATACATTTATCTAAAAACTGATTACCCCCACATTTTATGTATTTATGGTAAACCACATTTATTCCACTTATAGAAACTAAACTAAAAAATGGATACCAAATTTTTAATTAGGATATTCCAATTTTATGAAAAGTTTAATTCTACTTACGAACTTTTGGAATAGTAACTGTGGTAGATATTTGTCCCATTAGTAAGGAAAAAATCGGTAAACAAGGTTAAAACAATGAAATATTCTTTCAAAAGAAACCCAAAACTTGAAAATATTTTATTTAATGTTCTTAATATTATAATATACATCCCAAATAATAATTTATTTCATTTTTTATAATATATTTTTATAGTTACATTAATCTTATTTTATGTAACGAAAATTCTAAAATGTCAATCTCATGACATTAATATCTCTTAAATTTTTATAGAATATTAACAAGAGAATAATTTATATTACAAATTTTTTTACTATTAATTAATTTTTTTTCATCATCATAAGTTTTTTTATTTTTTAGTTATGAAATTATTTCCTTAAATTCTTACACTACAATAAATAAATTTTTATGAATGATATAGAAATATCATGTAAGTGATTTTAAAAACTCTAAAAGTAATTTCATGTGGTTGAGTAATAGTTCCCCAAAAATTTCATAGAAATTTCCAACAAATTAGAGACCTAAGATCAGTTTATATTATAATTACATTAATATTTATTTATTTAAAATTTTATTAAACGAATAGTATCAAAAATGACATAAAATTTAATTCATTAAAAATATTATTTTATAAAATATTTGAAAATAATAAAAATTATGTAATAGGAAAAGTAGTATGATAAATGATATAAAATTTCATCCTGTTTCCATTTATTATCAAATTATTACCTAATAATTAGTATTATAACCAAATAATATTAAAGAAGTAATTACCACAATTAATGATAAAATTGGTTAATGATGGCGTAAAACAAAAATATAATATTTATAATGATATCTAAACCTATATAAATATGAATAGATTTTTATATTGAGATATTATCCTCATTATCATTAATTATATTTCCTTTTTAACCACTTTACTTGAGTTATACACATATTATATTATAATATTTCATTAATTTCTAAAAACTCTCCTCCCCTCACATATAAAAGGACACCCCTTCACTTGTTTCATTACATCTCATTAAGCCATCTATCTCAATGAAAACCATCCCATTTCTGTTATAAAATCTTATTTAAAAAATTATAGGTTATGGTTTTCAGAAAATACCACTCTAAAGGAACTTAAGAAGGGATCTAAAAGAGGCCTATAGAAGAAGAGGTAATCATCTTAGCCAATCTCTTTCAATTTATTTCTTCTTTATTTGTCTTAGAAATATATTTTATTCATAATAAAATAAAAACTTCAGTATCCTTAGCATACATAAATGTTATTATTTTTACATAAACACATTTATTCACCATTTTTTTCATCAAATGGTAAGTAAAAGTATCTTCCATGTGTACCTGTGGATAATTGACTCTATATACTAATTAAATTCATTTTTAATAACCATTATTACTTAAGGGTTATTATGATGGATTTAAAATTTAAATATGATATTTGTGATATAATAATTATTATTAATTAGAATATAATATCTAGCTTCTTACATTCTCATCTATTGGAAAAAAATAATGTCGATCATACATACAAGTGGAATACCATATACACAAAGAAATGTGATTAATTTGATATTTACATACATGGAAATGTGGATATATTCTTTGAAAATATATGTTATAACAATTATTTTTGAATGGTGATTTGTTATTTATCTTTCATTCCTTTCATCAATTGAAAACTGAAATCTACTTTCCTGAATATTTATATACCTCTATCTCCATTAATGGTTAAATTCATTTTTACGATGCTATTTATAGATGAATATCAATACATATAATGAATATAAAATATATTTAAATAATGGTTGAAATTATAGGGTTGTTGGAACAATAATAAATCTTCAATTACTAAATCATGCGGGGAAAAATATGTTTGAGAGAACCAAGCTGTTAAAACTCAAAATAATTATAATATTGATAGATTATTAATGAAAAAGGGAGAATATTTTAATTGAACATAATATATGATAATATAAATAAAAATATTTTTATTTCAAAAATTAATAACTTTTTTAAAAGGAATATATATGAAGATAAATATTATTCAACTAAAGAGAAGTGTTAGTTAAGGAATTTCTTAACACAATTTCTTTTAATTGGGTTTTATTAATTCTTTGTTATCTTTGTTATTTCAAGAATATATGTGTATTGAAATATGAATATATTATGTTCTATTACAACTTGTTTTGTGTGGATTTAAATTTATTTCACATAACAACTTCATTGATTAATTATATTTCCAATTATATAATCTTTTTAAAGGATTTAATCTCAATTACTACCCTATTGAGTTATATTTTGATTTACATGCCTATTTTATTTTATGTTTGGTATATACTGACTCTTTGATTTATGTACCATGAATTTATATAAGTTAATTATGATTATATTTTCAATTTATATTTAATCATTTAAGGATATTTGATTTAAAAGAATACAAATAGGTAGAAATTTATTTTACAATCTATTTTTTGTAGGGTTGTTTATATTTTTAATTGAAGGAATATCATAATATATGATTCATGAATTCCACATATTATATTTTCCTCAATAAATATATGGTGTTTAATGTTTTCTTTAAAAAATCTCTCTTCTTTTTTTCTTGAATTAAGAAAGTAAAAGATGAAAAGAATATTTTATTTTATTTTTATTCTGATACGGTATATTTTCACCTAGTTTTTATATTTTTGAAAATAATTTACAGCTTTTTTTCAAAAATATGTTATTAAATAATTTTTATGTTATCAAAAAATTTTAAAATTATTTTAAATGAATGTTTTTATTTTCTATGAAATATTACTTTTCATATATATTTTTAAATATCAAAATGAATGTTTTAATTTAAATATATACAATATCAACAGACATTCCCTCCGCAATAACTTCTTTACAATTTTATATTATTCTACAATATTTCAATGAATTTAAAAATACGAAACATTGTTAGAACGTATTTTACTTTTTTCACATCAATATTATTCTATTACAAAGAATACTTTATTTTATAACAAAATATAATTTTATGATTTATTGATGGTCATATCCAATCTTTTGATTAATTTTTTGGCCATTGACTTTTTATTTATAAATTTACTTTGTTGTGATAACAATTTATAGAATTTAAATTTCTCATAAATATATATATTATTTGTATCATGGATATTCTAATTTCTATAACCATATACAAAATCTAAATACAATGTTAAACTATTAAAGTTATTCGATTGATAGGGGAAAAGTTTTATATTCTATATTCCTTACACCATACGGATATTTGTTGCTGAGATATATTGATCATGAATTAAATAGATTATTCGATATATGTGTAATCTATTAGCCATGAAGGGATAATTAGGGCCCAAAAGTACATATCATGTTGATACAACAACATGTTTCCTGAGAAAAAACTAGTTGGAAAGACTTGTTAAATGGGTTTTTTGGTATACCTTCCCATAGTTTTAAACTACCTTGGAACAAGGAATTGGAGGTAAATATATCATGTTGTTTGAGACGATGATGTGAAAGAGTAATAAATTTACTCCATTGATAATTCAGTTATTTTTATCCATGAAATTATTAAATTTGATATTATCAATGGATGAATTTATAACTCATGTTATTAATTAAATGTAATATGTTTTTAATTATTGAACATTCTATATTCATTATGAATTATTTACACATTATAGTTTCCTTTCTCATAAAAATTACTAAGATTTTTAGATCACTTTTTTCCTTTTACCTGGGTCAGGAATAATGAATCATTGAATGAGATTAAGGACACATAATATTTACATTCACTATGGTTTATAATATTTTTCAATGTAAAATGGGAATCATGTTTGTATTTGGTTCTTCATGGATAATAAAAAATCATTCATTCTGGATGATATCCCTTTAATATAAGTCCATTGTTATAAATTAGAAAACAATGATTTTAATAGATTTGGGGTTTTTATAGTTGGAATTATAGGATGTTCAGTAGAATCCTTCAGAATATGATTTAGGAAAATGTAGATTAGGGATCATCACCCAATAACAGTCTTTCAGGATAAGTCTATGTAGAGAAAAACATCATAATGCATTAATACAATATATATTATGTGGTTTTCATATAAAAATAACCCTTTATGGATACTACAAGTGAACATGGTTTTATCATAGATGAATCATGGGGTACTATAAATGAAAATAGTCGGCCGAGTATATCGCAAATATCATTATGGTGTAAAGTGAGTTCTCCCTTACAACACACAACTTTTGAAAGTCATGGTACATATGTGTGTATTAATACTTAATTTATTTATAAACCAGTATGAATGATTTGATAAGATGATAACCAAATACGATGAAGGTTAAACCTAGGGTTTCTTAGATTGAAAATAAGGATTTATGATTTTGACATCCTAAATAGTATTTCTCAAGATAATATGATTTACCAATATGTTTTTTTTCGAATACTATTATTTTTAGTTAATGAATTATACCAAAATAAAATGTGTTAATGATGAATGTGATGAAACATTCAATGATATTCATCATGATAAAAAAATCACAGTTGGAATGAAAAACATTGTGATTGTACTAAATAAACTATCTCATTATATGATTAAAAATATCAAAATTGATGAGTTTATTATCAAATATAACAAGAGAAAATGGAGTTTCATTGGAGTTTAATTAATTAATAATATAGAATAATGGAGATTTAACTTCATATATATTGAGAATTTGGGAAAACTTACTCAAGGGAATGTGATAAAGGAATAAGAAGATTCTTTATGTCTAGAAAATAATGACATAGATTAAGTTAATCTTGTAGAAAAATAAATATTTTGATGGATTAAAGTGAATATCATATAAAAGTACCATTTATAGGTCAATTATTTATGTATGGAAAACTTGAGAGTTATCTAAGTTAATTTCCTAAACTAATAGTTAACTCTTAAGAGATTATATTATGCCTATCAGTGATATTGAATTATTGAAGTTTAAATGTATTGGGATTATATAATAATGTTATAGAAGTATTATGTCCTTTTTATTATGGTTATATGTGTAACACCCCAATGCTGTTTTTTTATTTTATCCTCTTTTTTGTCATTGGATCATTCAGTTGAGGTTCAGGTTGACTCATTAATTTGAAAATTTTGGTTTTGGATGTTTTCAAGTTTTTCTTTGTTGTAAAATAGAGATGTTGATATTGGAAGTTGGTGAGTGATGGATGGAACATGTTTAGGGGAAACCATGCCCTCTTTCCCATGAAACCATATGAAAAATGTTGATAATAGGTAGTGGTGACTGCATGGTTGGTTCATAGTTTTTAAAATTGTGTTAGATAACCATGTGAAATGTCCCTCTTTGATGGTGAGGGGCATACAATTAGTGCATGTTTTGGAAAATCATGATGCCAAAATATTTGAGTTCCATAGTTCATTAAAAGTCGAAAATTACCTCTTTTCCACTCTGATGCTTTGACCCAAATTCAGTATTTTCTCCCCCTTCTACCTAAGCGCACCATGGGGGACTCCAAGCTTCTCCTACCATGCTATCCATCAACTGCTAAAGCTTCTCAAAGGTCCCTAGTTATGTTTATTTTATGTTTTGGATGATTTAATATTCTCTAACTCCACCTTTATTTGTTTCTTGGTTTTTTTTGATGTGGTTTTCCTATTGGCCAAACACTTTGTGTTAGGGTTGATGTGTGGTTTCATTTCCTTCATGCTAGGACGTAAAGATAGTATTTCTGGCATGAATCTTCCTTCTCCCAATGTTTTGTTTCTTTTATGAATTTTTAGGTAGGTGTTTTTATCTATTTCATTTTCAACACATTCCATTTGATACTTTATGTTTCTTATATAATTTATAAATGTGTTTCCCTTTCGTGAGATGTGTTGATATGAATTGATTTGGTGTTTTGATGATGAAAAATTGGCATGAAAGGGGTTTTCCAAGGTTTTAAAAAAATATTCCTAGACTTTATTGCATTTTATGAGTATTATAAAATTAAAATTGAACTTTTAAAGTGAAATTTGGTATTTGGGTGGTGTTCTCCCTTGGGTATGTTTTGAAAATGTGGTTGGATTGTTAGTTGGGAGTTATACATGGAATTGAGTTAATTTTATGATGTGATTCTTATGTGTGTCCTGTCGTGTTGGTTTAAAAGCAATGGATGCTTCTTTAAAATACTTGGTGTACAATGAAAATGAGTTTTTAAATTTTAATGGTGTTGTGATGAACATTTTCAAATGGATTTGGGGTGTGTGTGAATTTGGAAAGGGGATTTGTGCATGGGAATGATTATATTTCAAAATGTGTTCTTCTAATGGTTTCTTGAGGCCAATTTGTCACTTGGATGAAAATGGTTTCTTCCTTTAACCGTGGTTTTCCAAATTCTCTTCCACCCATTTGTTTTTCCAAAAAGGTTTCTTGATTATTAACTAGTGTTTTAGTGGTTCAGGTGACTCTAAACATGGGTTCAAATGTGTTTTTTGATCTCTCTACATTTTATTTTTAGGAATATTTTTGTTAATAGTTGTCATAATGGAATGATTGTAATTATCCATGTGGAATTATTATTTTATGTTGACTTTGTAAATTATGTGGAAATGATTTTGTAAATGTATTGTATTAAAAATGTAAATGGCCTAAGATGGCTCATTGTGTTTTCTTTTAAAATTTTGTTTGATGCAAAATTTATTTAAATGAATGATTGGAACACTATGACATTTTAGAGATTATTTTTCGAACTCATGTGATGTATGGTCCTAGTGGGTGTGTTGGATTTTTTTAAAATTGATTGATAATGTTGGTATCGTAAATGCCTGATTTATTTTTTTTAAATGAATTGGAAATTGGTTTTGATTATGTATATTAGCCATTTCCATGTGATATTTAATTGTTGAATGAACAGTTTTGTAAAAGAAATGGATTTTCCTATACATTCAATGTGTTGGATTATGCTTGTCAATCACTTGACCTTAGGATGATATCCCCTCTTATGGATCATGCACAAGAAGGTTGCTATGATTTTGGAGGCCACTAAACCTTTTTATGTGTTCCCCTTTAGTTGCTTGTGCATAAAGATGTCATGGGTTACAACTTATATACCATGTTTCACTAATAATTATTATCATGGGATTCCTAGGAATCATCTAGGGGGTCTAGTGAATCTTTCTTGTCAACCCTTATTAGACAAGTTGGTTCCAACTAGATTTATTGAGAGGCCATGTGGGACCTTCCACTAGATTGACTTGTTTAGAATAGCCAATTGGTTATTGGACTTGGTGGTGCACCATATGCCAATAGGTGAGTCTGAACTAAGTTCATCAAGATAGTTCCTCTAGATATGTTTTGGAAGTTCCCATGATTATTATTTGTATATTGTATTTACTTATACTTCTTATTTTTATTTTAGAACAACTAGTTTATACTGGTTAGATTTGATTCATTATATTTTTGTTTATCCATTTTCAATTGATTATTTAGGATTTTTACTTGGGTTTTGGATTTTAAATGGTTTTGGAAAACTTTTCTTTTAAACTGAATGTTAAGCGTTTTGTTTTTAAAATGAAATATCGGGAAAGGTATGTTTACTTTACAGAAATGTTTTATTATCCTAGTTTATAAATATATTTACAAACAATATTTTTTGAATTTTATGATAAAGTAAATGCATGGAAGTTATGGTGATTACCCATTGATCTATTTAAACACACACCTTAATTGTTTCAATCAGCGTCGTTAGAACCAAGCTATTACAATGATTCAAGTTTCTGGTCAAGTTGTACCATTGGTTCTGGTTTTTTCTTATGGTTGGTAGTGGCCAACAGGTTGCATGGAGATCGCGTCAGCACGGTTCAGTCTTAGTTTTTTAGTTAATTCTATTTTTTTATCTGTATATATATATATATATATTTCATTTTTTTTTCAATATTCAATTTCTATGGGTTATGATGCATGCTGATTTTGTTTATTTGGTCCCAGTTTGTTTGTAAATAATAATTCCAAATATGATTACATTGATTCCTGACACTAGTTTCCAGACAATGGGGGTTAACAATTCCCTTTGGGAAATGTATCAAACTATGTCTGGTGTTGGGTTTGATAGAATGCAGTTTTGGTATGTGAAAAAATGGTATTGGAGTGGGCCCTTGTTATTTTAGGTGTTAGTTTTAGTGTAGATTATGACTGTCAAGAATCATGAGTTAGGTACATGAAGGACATCATCGACCCTTTCTTGTTCGGACCCTATAAATTCTAGGGGTAGTTTGAGATTTGAGTCTAGGTTTAGTATTTGTTTTTGTGGACGAAGAATGAAAATGGAGGTGACACAAAATTATGTTGTTATCACAAATTGAGTAGTGACCCATGTGGAGTATGAGTACATGGTTCAAAGTTCTTTTAGTTATTAATGATTACTTGGGGAATGACCCAATTACCATGACTTCGGGTTAGGCATGGACAATAGATCCCAGTTATAGTAGTTTTGTGTGAGTTATTCTTTTTTTCAATTGATGTAACTTGGATTTTAAATTGAAAAAAAAAATTTAAATGGAAATAATTTCATTCATGTGGGTTCAGATTGACAAGAATGGGTTCTAAAGATAAAGTTATTGGGATTGAAAATGGGTTAATGGTTGGGTTCTACGATGAAATGGTATGTTTAACCCTTGAAATTCCTAATGAGAATTAACATATGTATGGGTATGTGTGAAAATTGATATATGGAATGTTTGCAAGGACGATATGTGGGGAAGTGGTATGGATGCACTTGCAACATCTCATATGATTACATGGGTGTTTATTTTAAATAAAAGGTTTAGGTTGGGTTTTTAAGTACGTTTTTGAAAGGGGAAAATGATTTAGGGGTTGTTTTTTCTTTAAAAAGTATGTTATTATTTTGTAAAAAAGTGATTTTGTAAATTGGATAGCTACCTTGGAAGAAGATGTTTTTTTAATTGGAAAAAATGGGATTTTTAAAAGGAGAACATATGGTTGTTATTGTTGTGTTTTACTTTTGATCACATTTTTTAGCTTGAGAAGTTCTTTTCGATTGTGTTTCATTTTTTTTGATTTTAGATTTTTTGCGTTGTGTTTTTAGAATATTCCACCTAAAAATGTCCCGATAGTTTCTCATGGATATTTTTAGTTTTTAATTATTCTCAATTGTTTCAAAGATTTTGTAGTGATGAAAGTCCATTAGAATTAGTTTAATGGATTGAGGAGGTTGATTGTATCTTTATATCATTGGGAACTCCTAAAAATGTGAGTGTTCATGCTCTTTTGGTTTTTTTTGGGTCATATTGTGACCAGTGGATGGTGGTTTTTCTTTCATCAATGAAAGTTGAAATGACATGGTAGGTGTTCTACACCACTATCATTAGATTGTTTTTACATGAGGAGGTGAATATGAATAAAGTGAAAAATCTCATGTGTTTTTGGTAAGGCCAGTTTGCAGTGAAGGACTATATTGGCCACTTCAAGGAGATAGTTTTATTTTTCATAGAGGTAGCATCATAGGATCTGTTGAGGGTTCATTTTTTATTTGTGGTCTTTTTATAGAGATCATGGAGCGAACCCTCTCCCCCAAGGATCTAAATTTTAAGAAGTTGGCAGATGCATCCTTATTATATGAGATGGCCTACAAAGCACATAAATTTCAAAATCTGGTATCCCTTACTACTCATGAAAGTTCCACATCTGATGAGAGGTGTGTTCTAGAAGAACCTATTTCTAAAAATCTATTTGTTTATCTTCTAACTTCTCATTCATTAGACAGTTCACTCGTATGTTTTCAATGGGGTTAGTTTGGTTATTCTAAGAAATCTCATTTCAATCCTCTAAGGAACCATTATCATTATGTTTGTTTGGCTTATTTGGAGAAGTTTTATAGGAATCATTACTCGGAGAAGAAGTCTTGATTATTTGATATCAACTCCTGATTGTTAGGAAGTGGATGATTTAGACATAGGTTCTATAACCATTGTCTCTTAAATGATGCTTGTGTGTAGTTAAGAATCACCAATGGTGTGGAGAACCTTGGAACAATTCTTGCCTCTAGTATTGGTGTAGAGTGTGTTTTGGATTCCTATTTTAGATTCTCCCTTGTTGTGAGTTATTCATAAAAGACACGATGGTACTATTTTTTAATAGTCATATTTTCATGCATCAGATGTGGATCTTTAAATGTATAGCCTTTCATAAATTAATTTTAGTTTTCTATTGTGTTTTTAGAGATATCTATGATTTTGGAAATAGACAATTTTAATTTGTCTTATTATTCAAAGAATGTTTTAGGTTCCTTTAATGGGTTTCACCTTGTATTAGGGTTTTGTTTTAACTGTGGAATTTTCCAGTTCTAGTGGAAATGATGTTTAGCTTATGTAAAGAAATTTGGGTTTTCTCATGTTGGTAATTCTTTCCATGGGCTGTTCTAAAGTCAAGCAATGGTGTTATTCAGGTTCTTATGGTGGGGAGAACCCTATTGGGTTCTCCTATTGTCCTTCCGGCTATTCATTCCTCTAGAAATGTTCATTGTGATTTGTGAAGTGAAAGGTCACCCCATGGTTTATGGTTTGGGTCATCATTATGGGATTTTAGAATTAGTTTTCTTTATCATGTGGTTGGATGAATTTCTAGATAAATAAATCATATATGGTGGGGAGAGTTTTCATTTCAAAACATTTTAATTTATATAATTTTATTCACTTCATGTTCTTGGTTCATTTAATTGAGGTTTCTATTGAGTTACTGATTTGAACATTTATGTTTTTGATAATTTTGGGTGTGTATTAAGTGGAAAATAGAGATTAAATCATTTCAGTGGGTGGAACATAGTTGGTTCACAGTTAGGGGATACCATGAACCTTCACCCAAGAAGCCATGTGGAAACTGTTGACTTTTGGGTAGTTGATATAACACGGTTTTATCATGATTTGGAAAACCATGAAAGATAACTGTATAACATGTTCCTTTGGGACAGTGAGGGGTGCACAATTTAGAAAATAGTGCATCCAAACTGTGAGAGTTTCCCAGGTCATTAAATGTTGGGAATTACCTATGTTAACTCCAATTTTTTAATCCCAATTGATGATTTTCTCCCCCTATTTGACCCAGGTAGACCATGGGGGCCTCTATTATTCTCCTCCCATTTTCTACATCCACCATTGAAGATTCATAATGGTTACTAGGTATGTTTATTTGAGTTTTGGGTCAATTTCATATTATCCCCTCGCCCCCTCTCATGGTTTCATTGTTTCTCTTGTGGAGGTTTCCCTCTTGGAAGAACCCTAAGTTCTATGGTTAATGTGTGGTTCAATGAATTTCATGTTAGGATGTGTGGATTGTCTTTCGGTCTTGGTTCTTCATTATCCCAGTGTTTCGTTGTATCCACACTTTTTGAGGTAGGGGTTTTCATCAATTTCTTTTGCAAAACACTCCATTTGATGGTTGATCTATCTTAAATAATTTATAAATGTGTTTCCCTTTCATGTGATATATTAGTATGAATTGAATTGGTGTTTTGATGGTTAAATATTATCGATAAATGGTTTTTCCAATGGTGTATTTAATTATAAAATTATTTGAATTCATGAAAGGTGTTTGAGAAAATGAAAATAAAAATTTTAAGGTGAAATTTATCGCTTTGAGTTCCCTCCCTTGGGTATATTTTAAAATTGTGATTGGGATATGATTTGGGAATTTCATTTGGAATTGGGTGACATTTACAGTGTGATGCCTATGTGTGTCTTGTTGTGTTCGTTTAAAATAATGTGATGTTTATTTTAAAAGGGGATTTTAAAGTAATTTGATGCTTTTTATGTTGGAATATGGTTTTCTAAAAGAAATTTATTATGATTCAAGTATTCTGGTTCATTTTACTTTATAGATGTTCTTTATGACTCGTTTTAAAAGTGAGAATTTTTTCCAAAGGGGTTTAAAGGGGGGAATGTGTTGAATGTTGGTTTTCTAAATGAAATGGTTTTTTTCAGGCTTAAAAATCTTTAATGTGAACCTAAAATGCGTTTGTAAATAGTAATGGTGATGTGAATCAAGTTTCAAAATGGGTTTTGTGTGTGTGTGAATTTAGAAAGAAGATTTTCCCATGGGAATGGATTTATTTCATAATTCATTCTCTTAATGGTTTCTTGAGGCCCATTTGGAACTTCTATGAAAATGGGTTCTTCCTATAAGCATGGTTTTCCTTTGGGTCTTACTCATATTCCTATTTATTTTTCAAAAATGGTATATTGATTTCTTAATGTTGTGTTGGTGAAACGTGTGACTTTAAAGGTGGATTAAATTGTGTTTTTGATATCATGGACCATATAAAATTTTGTGGCATGTTTTAGTGAAAAATTAGAATAAATACCCATTTATAATTGTTGATGTGTAAGTGTTATTTTAAATTAACATTGGAAATGATGTGGAAATGGTTTTGTAAATGTATTGGATTGGAAATGTTATAGGTTTGGGTTGGATATTTTTATTATCTTAAAATTTTTATTTTGATGTGAAGTGATGTGAATGCCTGAATGGAACATTGTGACATTTTAATGATTTATTTTGGAACCCATGTGATGTATGTGACCAGTGGGAATGTTGGCATGTTTTTGAAAATGGATTGAAAACATGGGTTGTGTGAAGTCCTAGTTCATATTTTTCAAATGATTAGGTAAGTGGTTTTGATTATGTAAAATGGTAGTTAAGATGTGTTCTTTAATTGTTGAATGATTGTGTTTGTATAAGAATTGATTCTTCATGTGTGTTTGTGTTGTTGGATTATGTTTGGAAACCACTTGACCTTGGGATGGGATCCACACCATAAGATTTTGCATGAGAACAATTTTATGATTTGGAGACCACTATACCACAGGATGTATTCCCCTCTAGTGGATCATGCATGAAAATATTTTTGGTTATAGCTTCTATACCATGTTTTACCAAGTATTTTTATCATGGGATTCATAGTCATAATGTAGAGGGAAATGTGACAGTTTTTTATTGGCCCTGATTAGACGGGTTTGTCCAACCTGGATTTGCTGAGAGGCCATATGGGGCATGCCACTTGATTGGCTAGTTTAGAGGGGGAAATTGGTTATTGACTATAGAGTTTCACTATATACTAATAGTTGAGTTTGAACTACCTATTTTAACGATTGTGTCTAGAGATGTTTGAGAAGATCCCATGGTTACTATCTATTTGTTCATTTTATTTATACTTCTTGTTTGGATTTTAGCCCTGTTAGTTCATGAAAATTTATTTATTTCATTCAATTTCTTCTTAGACCAATTTTGATTAATTGGTTTGGATTTTTTACTTGGGGTATTCCATTGAAATGGTTTTGGAAAAGTGCATCTATTTTTCAAAAGGAAATCTAAAATTATTGTTTTAAAATGGGAATTTGTGGAAATCTATGTTCACTTACTAAAAATGTTTTAAAATCCTATTTTATAAATATACATCAAACCAGTGTTTATAGAGTATTTAAGGAAAGGAAATTCGTTGAATTTATAGTGATTACCTATTGATCTATTTTTAAGCACACCCTACTTGTTCCACTTAACATCGGTAGACCCACGTTGTTTTGAAGGTTATAGTATTTGGTTTGCTTTTACCTTTAGAGAAGGTTAGTATTGTGGTTGGTGGTGACCAAGAGGTGTGTAGAGATCTTGTCAGCATGGTTTAGTCTAATTTTTTTTGAATTATGTTTTTTTAAATTTTTTGTATCAGGATCATTTTTTTGTTTGCTAATATTCTGTTATTTTTTTATGTTTCATGCTCATTTTGTTTTTTTTTTGATGATGGTTTGTTTGAAAAAAAAAAGATTCCCATAGTGATTACTTTAATTCCTTGCACTAGTTCCAACTCGTGGGGATCGAGAATGCCCTTCAGTCCATGTCTCAGTCCAGGTTGGGCATGAGGTTTAATGGAATCCCGGATTGGTTCTTGACAATAGGAGTAATAAAAAATATAAGGAATGATTCACAATAGTTTTAATGTATCTTAAAACATATGTTGAATGGTAATGATAACAACAAAATGTGACTTAGTGGAAATGTGATATTTTTTTAAATAGGGGATTAAGAGACAAATAACCCTTATCATTTTTGTAACATTGAGATAATATGTTTAGTTTATATGATTAGATGATTAGCATTGATGAAGTAAATTTGGTAGTACTGGTAACCATGAAATTGGTTAGTGATTTTATAAAATAGTTATTTAGGTCACAATTGGGTCATGAAATGTTCTCATGGAATATTAGAAGTATTTTATTCAAATGAAAGGGATAATAAATCTATATATGAATATTAAAATTATAAAGTACCCAGATCCATAATGGAACCCCACCTTCCACATGGAAAGATCACTATGTGAGTTTCTTCTCCATATAACAGTTCCACATAGACCCCCCATAAACATATTTTTTATTGTGGGGTGAAGAGTCATTGCCCCCCCCCCCCACAAAAAGATTATATTTTGGGGTGAGTCATGATTTCATATCCCCTCGTAATTGAAAAGTTGTTTTCTGGGAATGGTGTGATTTCTGATCCCCCTCAAAATGAATTTTACTTTGTGGGGAGATGTATTATTTTCAATAACCCTAAAAATGAATATATATTTTTATTGTGAGGGTTTATTTTATGCTCCCTATCAAAAGAAAATTCATGGGGGGTGATGAATCTCCCCATTTCCCCCTAAAAATTAATTTTGAATTTTTGGGGAGAGGCATTATTTTCAGGCCACCCACAAACCAAAGTCGTTCATGGGAGGTGGATTTTCATCACTTTCTATCAATACTGGAGGGTTGTTACTTCCCTAAAACTATGAAAACACCACACAAGGACTAATGGTGTGTGTGAGACTATTTTTAGTGAGGTGAAACTACGAGATAGGGAGATAAATAGTTTGAGTAATCAATTTTAGTAGGTAATCATTTACCACATATTGTGAACTAAAAGAGGTAAGAAGAATCTGTCAACATAGAAAATTAGAAGTATGCATAGAAATATTAGCTTGAGGATTGTTGTACTCATAGAAAATAATCCTCTGTAGATATCCATTTCCATAGAATATCCCAGTGTGGACCACCATACCATGAACTTTATAAGATGGAATCTTTACAGATGACCACCCCACATTGAAAAATGTATGTCTGATGGACCCCTTCATTCTCAATTCCCTTCCACATAGTTTTCCACATTATATCAAACCTTATAAAAAAATTCAAAAAAAATCACCATAAACCTCTTCCACAAATAATGAAGTCCCAAGTGGTCCCCATCACGAACTTTCAAGCCAAGACCTCTTCTAAAGTCCCCAGATATGTTTCGTCAAAGCAAAGGGAACACTAGCATATCCTCTCGATCAAACATTCCCATGATAAATTAGTTATTATTGGAAACATATTTGAAATGGAAGATCCATATAATGTTTCCAATCATACAGTCTTATATTAATAAGTATCCAAACATTGGAGGTAGTATAAGGAACCTCCCCGTCACAGTGTGAGGAGAAATATTGGATTTTTTTCCTTTAAAAAGGGTTTAGACGACATCATATGCTCATCTATGAATCCAAAAAATGGAATCCCTCACAGAGTAATACCCAAGAGTTTCATGTTGTTTGTATATTCCAGGATATGTAAGACCCCATCCTAACTATGGAAAAAGGGTATATAGACACATCAATGCGATTTCTCTCTCCTATAGCCACGATCTCATCCTCTAGCATACAGAGAAGATAGTGTCGTTTTACATATATAATTTCTCCCATTTCTAACACTTATCATGACTCACATGGTCTTATAGGTAAGTAATTATCATGATATCCTCATTATTAAGTACCGACATCGAGATGTGACTCCCTTTTTAGATCTTCCTCCCACTTCCAAATTGGCCTCCAATTTGGTATAGGCACTGAAACCATGCCTTAAACCTCAAAGGTAATTATTCCTAATTAATACACCTATGGAAATAATTTTTGGTATAAGCCTCAGCCATTTTGAAAAGGGCCTCCTATAATGTTATAATCCCCGAACTTCAAAACAACATGAGATTTGATTCTCGTGTAAAGGGGATACATAGGGAGCCTCTTGGATGCCCAAACCCAATACCACAAACACACCCCAATCCTCTATGGGACATATTACAAGTAGTTTCATATCTAAAATGAAGGGACATATTCCTACTAATACATTTTTATCAAAATTTATATTGGGTTACTTTCCTAGTGAGATCATACCCCCTCTCGTTAGGTTATGTCACTTCTAGGTCCTTTTGGATGATTAAACATTAGTCAAACACTAGACCATGGCTATGAACCATTTTAATAGACATCTTTCCCATAGGAATCTAATATTTATAGATCTAACATAATCACATTGACCTAAAAGGTATGATGTTTCCTGTTATGTGGAATTGAAATACATGGGTTATTATTGCTATCACGAGGACACATATGAAGTCAATATCACAAACCCAATATCTATTTAAAAACAAATCCCATATTCCTGGATGATGATAAATCCCAGAGAACCCCACAGGTGACTTAGAATAAAAATCAAAATAATAAATGATCTTATAATCACTTATCCTCATAAAAAGGCAACCATCAATAAAGAACCTTGGATATATACAGATGTCTTCATTGATGAAGAACCTTAGATATATATATACGATTCTAAATTCAACACATGATAATTATTTAATGTTAATGAAAGGATTACCTATTTTATATTTTTGATTAAATAAATGGTTAATAAATATGACTTAAATAAAGAATAGAGTCTTAGAGAATGAAAAATCCTCTAAAATGGTGTGATGAGACTGACCTCCCATCCTCTATGGTAATGAATTTTCTAAGATCTCAATTGATGAATCCAAATGGTTTCCTGCCTTTAGATGAATTGTCCACATAAAATCTAAAGAGTTCATGTGCAAAGATCTTAAAAAAATGATGAAGTTGATTTGAATCCTTAAAAAAAATATGACCACGTAACTCACAAGTTAGGCCCCCTCATACATAGTGAAATAGGTCCCAATACCTAGATCCAAAATAAATAATTATACATATATTCATTTATTGAAATTTTACATAGAAAAGTATTATTATTTGTGTTTTTCATATGTATCCAGCCATATTTTATTGGAATTAACTTTAATCCTACACAATGGTGTCCTCTCAACAAATTTAAACTTTTTCGTTGGCTATCAAGTCCTCATCATATAAGTAGACTCTATCACCCACCTAGTGTCTTCAACACTGAGTATCAAATTTAATTGTTCGGGAGTAACACAAAAATGTTACTATAATAACCTTGGATTCTGCTTGAAATTCCCTCTAAATCATGAATCCAAACCAAACATCTACTCAATGTCGACTGGTGGTCCAGAAGTAGACGACACCAGTTTTCATGTAAAATCATTTTGAGTGATTTTCCCTAGAATGCTAAAAACACTACCTTATCTAAAATAGGATGATCATGTGGACATTGATGAAACCATACATATGAAACAAGGGTCTATATAAAGTTATCCTTCTATCATTCAATGATTTTAATGTTGCACTAATACAAACCCTTAACATGATGGGGGTGCATTCCTCAGGTTTTCGGCCTTAGTCTCCCAGACCCGAGCACATATGACATCCTCCTATATCCAGTTATCAGAAAAATAGGTTTAGCGAAAAAAATATATTATCATAAAATAACCCTATAAACAAAATATGTCAGCAACTCACTATCAAGAACACACACCTTCACTCCCTCACGAAACCTACCTGCACAGTTTTGCAGCAGGTGGAGAAATTTTCCTGTAGATCCCTGATACCAACCAGGGGAATACCCAAATATCTACCTCCACACATGACTCTTTTTGGAATATGAAAACATTAAATAGAGGAAAATAGAAGGAATATATCCTTGATCCAACTATAGAATGTTGATATATTCCCATTCCACCTATAAATGTCACCCCTTATATCCCAAAAATGAAGATGGATATGCGTTAATTCCTCTCAACATTCTACATGTTTTTTAGTACATAATAACCACATCATTGGTGAGTAAGAGTAAGTAATACATCCTCATATACATATTTTAAGTGACCTAGAAGAGTAATTATAGTTACACCATGAATGGAAATTAACTCCCTACTCTTTTCAATGAGAGGCATGGCTATCCAATGATAAATGGACAACTGGATCTGGCCTGAATTCCCGTTCCAAAAATAGATCATCGGTATATCCCAGTAGCCACTCCAAGGAATGCATGTATCCCTAATAATATTCTATATACCTTTTAGAAAATTAAATTATTTAAATTATTGTGAATCAAATATGTTTCCATATATGAATGTTTTCACCAAAAGTAGGATGCTCCAATCATCCATAGAAAGACATCTAAAAACAATCATCTATAATTATAATTTGAAAAAAGACTCTGGTCGATAACCCTAATATGATGATTGTTAGTGTTCTTAAATCCTTGAGATATCTATCTATAGAGGATCCAGACCCTACTACTCTACCACCAAATTATTGAGATTTTAGAGTTAGTTGTGATGTTCCTCCACACAATCTTACAGCCAACAGTTCCGAAGGTCCTCATCGTACATCTTATAATGAAGGCTAGTTGAATTTCTAAAAATTCTTCACTCTAGATATTCTATCTTATGATGATTTTTTTGTATCCCTCAGTGTGTCTAGAAGATAAAATATAAATAAGATCCCCCTTGTTACCATCCACATGGAAAGTCCCCCCCCAGGGTGTACACGGTAGACTTTCTCCATGTAGTCTAATGTTAAGACATAGTGGTAGTCCTCCCCATGAAAGGATACATTGTGAATGTCCTCCACATAGATACATTTAATTTTTTTTCAAGAAGGTCCCCACAGAGATGAATCAACTTTCAGAAATCCCTTATATTTTGAGGAACTTGAGAAAATGTGTCTAGTAATGCCTAATGACTTGTTATTGAAAAGAGATACTCTTTATATAAGAAATCCGAAGGAAACAATCATTCTTCAAATGACCCTTAGATGACATATCTTCAAATATGATACAGTAAATCCTTTCTGAGGCCATTATTTACTATAAAATAATGAGAAAAAAATATAATTTGGTCATATCTGGATGAGGAAACTCTCATGAATGTATAAAGAACCATATTGATCATGGGGAGACAATTAGAGAAGGATGATATAATAGAATTTTTTTAGGCTTAGTCAATAAAATATCTAGCATTATAATGGTTCTGTCAGATCATTATGTGCATGAAATATACCTAAAAAGATTAAGCCTTCTTTGTCATTCAAAAAAACCATATCCTTATGATGAAATCAAAATTACATCAAGGTAATAGAAGATATGAACCATAAAATTGACTTTGTCACCCTCTAGATTCATGAAACCCAAATTTGATAGAATAATTGGATCTTTAATTCACATGTATAGATGAATTGAAATAATTTCATCAACTAATCGCATACCCCCTATTTGGTGTTAATGTCAGAGGATGGGGAAAACATGGTGCATTACAGTTAACCTCAATCCTTGATTAGTAAATCCCACCAAAAGGGATATCATGAAATTTCACAGCATCAGTCCAACTTCATGGAACAACATTTTCTCAAAAGTAATGCATGATCAATAAGAACTGGCCCATAAAAACTGTCAATGACATCATGATAAAAGAGGTTGATCAATCAAAATACTCTTTCATAAAGAATATAAAAATTTTGAGTAGTCCTCCATATTTAGGGAAGAAAATTGTTAGAAACTCTAAAATTAATTATAAGGATATATCTTAGGAACTAATCATATAATGTACCCATATCATGTCCGAACAAGTAACCTGAAAATTATAAGAGTGGCCACTGTATCATAGCCATAATCATAAATGATCAACCACATCCCGCATGTAGGGGGAATATTTGAAACAACCTTATAATACAAAAAAGTAGGCCCTAAAACATTTTGAAATTAAAACAAGAGCACCCCCAACCTATAGGTATGGGATAATTTTTACCCCAATATTATCGGATGTCAGAATTTTCTCCATTGGGAGGAGTTACAAAAAATTAATTATCCAAAATCATCCTATCCTATGATGTAATTTCTTCTTTAGGGATGAAAAAATTATATGGAGGTTCCCTTTAGATTACCCCTCACCAGACATCTGTAAAGGGATATTTGAATAAAAGGATAGAATCTTGTAGTAGTTTTGAAAAAAATGATTTTCCAAGAGCCATAACACTGCCAATAATTACAAATCTTATAGATTATGATCTTGGAGAAACTGATTCTCCCATTATTTAAAGACTAGAGAAATGTTCTCAATGAAGTTAACATATAAAAATGACATTAACATCTCTTATGAAAATACTATGGTATATAAAGTCAATGAACATGAATTAGAGGAGGATATATCCATTCAAAACATAGTCCACACCAAAAAAGCCGATGAAGGTGTGCATAATTGATAAAAGATGATTGAAAAAAATGTGGGAACTCCTTAAAATGCTTCAATGCCTCCCCAAAGAGCATAATCCAAGGAAATATGTTAGGATAAAATTAAATCCCGCCTATCACCCAAATGTTCCAAACCAATAAAAATAGAAGAAATATTAGATCAATATGAGATAGAAATTAATGAACTAAGAATGATTAATTCCAAATTACTAAAGGGTCATATTACCTCTTGATATGTTCTTCCAACAGAATCTCATTTCACACTTCTAGCATATGTATCTCGATAAGAAGAGACTTTCATACTTGTGAAAATAGATTCAAAATGTATGTTCAATGTCTAAAAAAACAACCAATTTATTTGGAACCATTGATATATAAATATAGATACTTACCTTAATTTTCCAAGAATTATGATAAATGTCATCAAAGTTAGAACCATCGACCTAAAGCCCATGTGTAGATTATACCAACACATCCAGTTAAACATATTGTGACCCCTGCTCTAGTACCTTCTTAGGAGGCTGTTCAAATGTGACTTTTTGACAATATTGTAGCATTGATAGACAATCTAGAATCCATGTATGGAATATATGTTCCAGTGTAGTAAAAAAATCCTTACTCAGAATGGGTCGATGTGATACTACACCCACTCAATTTTGGAAATTATACCTTTCCAAAATTTGATGGTTTTTGCAGATATAAAACAACATCTAAATCATTATGTATATCATTATAAACCCTTTATGGGAGCATTGGTTTAATAATATTTGACCAAAATCTTGTGCTTTGTACAAACCTTACAAGGAAGAGGACTCATATGGTTCACCAGACTACCTAGAGGGTCAATCAAAGGACAAGAATACCTCCACTAGAAATTTATTTACTAATTTAGCTCCACATTGATAAAGGATAAGGTATTTCACCTCCTGTATTATAAATAATGAGAAAATGATAGATTATTAGATTTTATTTTTAGGTGGAAGGGTATAAATTGACCCCAAAATTTTCGGTTACCACAAGAAGAAAGTTTTGGGTCATTTAAAAGAAAAACTCTATGATAAGTTTCATACAACACTCATTCCCATCAAATAAACATGTTTTTTGATATATTTATATTGTTTCAAAATGATTGGAAGAATCCATTTTTCTAAATAGATCCAAATCTAGATCAGAGTTAATTTCCAATGGAAAGAGAATAGGAAAATAAGAAACTACAACCTTCACATTCAAACCAGCTCATGCACTAGCACCTACTCCGAAGCCTACACCATATCACGTTGAACCCCATTGAGGGTGAAAAAATAAAATAAAAACCTCATCCAGATGAATTGAGGAGTCAAAATTATCCCAGTTTGAAGAATATAAGAACAATGTATACTCCTTCAGAGATGAGCATGTTCCTGGCTACTTTTCGATAAGCCTTGGAGAACAACTCGCTATCTCTACCAGAACCTAGAATACTCGATCAACTTAGCCTTTAAGATCACCCAAATTGTTGAAAATTTCACTGAATGTTTGGGAATAACATCTGGGAATGTTTCATTTTCAAATATATCCTACAAAAAATGGTTGATTTAGGGCATGAATAACTAGGTATATCACCAGGACCAGTAGACTATTTTTCCTCCTCCATTTTGGAAGAAGAAAGTGAATGGATGGATGTTACCAGTGTGGTCACATGAAAAATCATTGATTAGATAACTAGATAATAATCACCAAAAACCATACTATATTGAGAGCATAGTTAATGAAGAAAATTTTGATCTCAGTCACTTCTTCTATGACATGGTTGACTCCTTAATCATAGAAATCCTCCAAATTAAAATCTTCTTAGAAATCACGTGGAAGAAAAGGCGTGGAAAAAACACACGAAGATGAAAGTATACCATGGAAAAATCTATACCTGAATCTCTAAACATCATTCCTTTGGTCCCAATATAATGGTCACCACCCTACCTAATGGTACAATGGGTGATTCTATGACAATTAGTACAGTGAGATCCACCCAGGAAAATAGTACAACATACACTCACCTATCAAACAAAGTCCCTCTCAAATGATGAGCTTATATTTAAATCCATTAATCTCATTCAATTAATGGAATCTTATTTGAAGACGAGTATTATTAGGAATATGTGTTTCCAACACCAAATTTGGTAGGAATGAATCATGTCCAAAATGGGCGAAGAAATAAAAGGATATGTAACCACGATTTAACACAATATTATTGTGGTTCCCTACTAGATCCATCTACGCTGGTGAGACCCATGGGAATGCCCATTTAAAAATACTAGAAGGATAAGGATGTTTCTTACACAAAAGTGATAAATCATTTATAACCAATAATTTTGGAAGAAAATTAGATTATTAGGAGAAAACATTACCATCCAAGGTAATTGTGAAGGCCAAGGAAGCCTAATTCATCAGCAGAAACAAATTCCCTTCTCATTTTATCAACAATATAAAAAATATACCCTAGCTAAATCATCTTTGAAAATTCATTATAGTAAATAGTTCTTTTCTGGGAAATGTAATCCTTTACCTATAAGTAGAACATCCTAATGCAATTAGCCACAACTCTAGAAAATTATTAAATTGTGGATGCGTTAAATCATTCAAAGGATTTATAGGAAGCACTTGTAGAGGTTATGTTTTTCCATTAAGAGTTCAAAGATGATGTTTATTCAACTGAGGAATACAATGTAAAGGTTGAAACTGTAGAATTCCATGTTTTTATCTATTTCACCGAAGATGAAAAAGATGATGTTATAGAGGGACAACTTCATCCAATATTAATATATGGGAGATTAGATAGAATTGATATAAATCAAGAATTAATTGACAATGTATTAGTAAGAAATTTCATTCCTTTCAGAACACGTCACTCACTGTGGTACATTGATGCTGATCCTTCCCCTTCATCTCTATTTCTCCAAGGTTATGATAAGAATGAAAAAACCCCTCAACCGCATCAAGACCATAGTATGGTTTTGTGATATTGTGTCTTAATTATTTTATTGGTCATATGTAAAGACATATCATTCTATATCTTAATGGAAAGACCATAGTTTCATCAACCTACATTTATCCCTTCATCATACCATCAATGACTCTAATACTGTAGTAATAGGAATATTGGGACATTACATGGTGAAAAATATTCATTTGATTCTTGTGTCTCTCAATGTATTGATGTAGGATTTTATCAAAGTGGTGGGACGAAACACATAACTAATGTTTTTTCTTAGGTTACCACTACAAATGGTGTTGAAATCATCCCATATAACCCATTGGCAAACCTCATAAATAAATATGTGCTTTGTAATGACCCATAATATTATTAATCAATTTCTTCCATCTTTTATTTAATATATATACTAAAAAACACATGCATCACATAGAGAACTTAATAAAAAAATTATTTCCATAAATTAATAATAAAATAATTGGTATTAATAGAAATTAAGGAACCTATACTGATGGAATAGTAACATGATCGTTGGAATAGTAATATGACCATTAAGAAGAGAAAATTGGTCAACAGAATTGTAAACTCACTGAGTAAAGTATAAATATAATTTAGGACCCTTATTAATGAAAATATAATATATTAATATAATTTAATAATAAAATAAATGTCTCAAAAATGATAAATTGTGTATTAGTATTTTTTGAAACATAAATATTTATTTGTAATTTTATTATTAATATACTATTTTGAAAGAAAATTTATTTTTATAAAATATATTAACAAATGAATATTTTTTCCTATGATTATATTTTAATTTTATGTGTGCATAATTTATTTTTCAAAATTTTCATAAAATCAGTTATAATATTAAAGAAATTATTTTTCGAATAAATAAATATTTTAATGAAAAATTTAAATAACATTTTTTAGAAAATTATTTTCAAAAAAAGGAGTCTATTTTTGAAAAATACACATAAAAAATGGATTAGGTGAATTTTAGGAATTTTTCTAAAATACATGAGTTTTTGGTGAATAGTGAAATACAGTAATTTACGGTTTTTAGCCAATACATGAATTATTGAGTCATGGATGGTGTATAAATGATGTAATAAAATATTTTTTCAAACTCTAATAATAAATTAAAGATATTTATTCACATTAATAAACAATATAGATTGTCTTGATCCAAAATAAAAAAGTGAATAAATTAATAAAAAGCACCCCTCTCATCCTACTATAAATACCACCCCAAAAAACCACTTCTCATATGAAATTATAAGCGTTATGTTTTTATTGTATTCCTCCCAATTCATATGAATAAAATCCTATCCAATTTATGGTCTTGTTGGTCTCACTAAAAGACCATTTATAAGTCATTTAGGAGTTCTCAAGGCGATGACAAACAAATGGTAAAACCCTTCCTCTATCTCTTTTAATTTTTTTTCTTTTATTATACTTCCCTCACATACCCTATCCTAGGTAACATGTTAAATTAATTATAAAATATATACTAACATTTTATTATGTTTATGGAATATCAGTCATCAAATCCCTTCTCTGTTTCTTTTTTTCATGAAATGAAAATTTCGTCCATGAGGAGTCAATTCACCGCCTTCATGAACGACAAGTTTCCATTTTTAATTAACTCCTTCACAAATGGTCATAAAACCATTTTTATGGTTCAAGAATTTTATAATATGCGTGTTAAAACTTTGTTAATGTTTTTGAACTTGTATATAAACCTATTATTTAATAAAATGATACTAATTCATGATGAGCAAAAAACCGTCAAAATAAAGGTGAAATTTTTCAGTCAGAATTAATTATCATATCTTAATAAAATGATATATGGGACCATTAAATTTGTTTTACATGAATTAATATATTATAATTATATTTATATATTGTTCCTTTAATTTTTAAAAAACTTTCATAATTATATAGAAGTGAACCAACCATGAAACCATGGAACTAACACTCCCAAAACGATGAAATTAAACAATATAAGTCAACGAAATCACCATTAATAAACTTAATAAAATTATAATAAATCAAAAACATACATAACAGGTTCATAATAATCTAATTAATAATTATAATTTGATTATCTATGACATTAAGTTAATTTTCATAACACTTTTGGGCATAATGTAAGGAATTCTCTCTGAACATCCATGTTTTCTGTTGAGTTGGGCATTCTCTTTCTTTACCACAATGTAATTTGAAATTATTCATATATAATAATCCTAAAATTTATGTGTATGTTCCAAATATATTTACATAACTAAATAATTATTTATATTATTAGTAAATATATTTTTTACATGGTTCCCTTTTTAATTCCTTCATATAAGAAAGCCATATTAAAGGGAAATTCCCAATTTCATACCCATTTTCAAGTACACTAAAAAATATATTTTAAGAAAAAATTTATTTATAGAATTAATTTTTTCTCATGAAAAACTATCTTAGTTAATTTCTAGTTTTATTAAAACAATTACTACATTTCCCACTGAAAGACTCTTATATTTTTTCTCAAACCTCACAAAAATATATCAATTATAAAGTTTATTAAAAAAAATATTTACATGTTTTCACATTATATGGAAATAATTTTTCATTAAATATCCATATATTACCTTATTAATGTACATGTATTATTTAAATCTGTTATTATGTGGACCCCATTATGATAAACCCATTGGTTATTCCTTATGACACAATTATTATGCCCATTTCTTTCCATTGGTAACCCTTATGTTTATTCCTTATGTTTGATTCTTCTTGTGAAATACATATTTGTGAACATGTTTTGATGGGTTCACCAATATAGTGATCTAATTAATTGGGTAATTTTTAGTCTCATGAAACGTCATGTTGGGTCAGGTAGTTAACTTGATTCCTTTGTGGGACTTTTTCAACCATGCGATATAGTATTGGTAGTTATCCTTGACTCATGTTTATTTCATGTTATATATTACTTCTAGATTACTATGTTTCCATTATTATATGATTCCATGTTCATTATTTTATGCTTCCTTATGTTTATTCATGATCCCTTACTTTTTAGGTCATCATGCTATTCCTGTTAACCCATGTGCTATGTTTTATTTTTATTTATATTCCCTTATAAGGCTTTTTATCTCATCCATTTGGTCAAAGTATTCCCTAGTTTATCCTATGAATATAAAAGAGATAAAATTATGTTTTTTTATCATTATGAATAAATAATATAATTATGTTTAATTTTATATCCATGTGTTCATTATTATGTACCTAATATTCCAAATACACTAGACTTTATGATCCTTGGTTTGTATTTGATGGTTAATTATGCTTAAAATAATGCATTAATATATATAAAATTGTAGGTCCATTATTGTTGGCATTAGGACACAGTCTATTTTTTTGGAAATTAGGATTACCATACTTTATTGAGAACCATAGTTATAATTATTTTACCGAGGATAACTTATATTGAATCTTAGGGAATCACATGTTGGGATACACTTTTAATTTAAATTATTATCATTTAATGCTAAAAGTTTCGTTTTATATGATTATTATCTATTTATTCAAGCATTAATTATTTTAATTCATTTGTTAGTTAATGGATAGAAATAGGATAACTCTTGTAAATAATCAAGGTGATTGGAAATGTGATGATTTACATAATGATATGCCATATATGAATGGAAAAAGAGATCAAAATGTCATCAAATAACTAGAACATCTGACCACAGGGATGAAAAATAACATGAATTTAATTGAATTACCTCTTTATCCTAAGAAGTTTCAAGTTTTGGTTGAATCCCATATGAAAAAATTCCAATGATATTGAGTTAATCTTATAATTCACCTATCAAAAAATAATGGATTAACTCCATAGAGATGATATTCCCTGTCATCCAGTGTTTAGAGGAAGAGAAATTTATAGTTTTGGGTTATCATTTTGATGGGAAAACTAATCAGTGGTGGACACTGATCAAGAACACCAAGTCAAAGGAGAAAATTTATTCTATCGAATGGGAATATTTGAAGAAAATATTTATCAATAAATATTTTCACTAAATTCTACATCTTAAGATAGAGGGGGATTCCTCAGACTTAATCAAAAGGAAGATGAGTATATCAGGGAATATGTGAAAAAATTTACCAGGCTATAAAGATACAACTCATGCTTTATCATGATCACTAAAATCAAGTAAGATCACTTATTTAGTAAAATAATGTTGACTCTTTGAAAAACATTGGTGACTAGAGATTTCAATAGCTGTGAAGAGATTTTCCATGATGAAGTTAAGGTAGAAATGGATATCGAAGACTCTAAATAGTCTCATGGTCTTTAAGATAAAGACGGAAAATAAAATTCAATGTGGGGGGATAAACAGATAAATCACATAATGGAAAAAACTAATATCCTAGGTGTCAAAATTGAGGGAACAAGTATCCTAGAAACATCTTAAGAGGGACTAGGAGTTGCATAAATTGGTGAATATAGGTTCATGTGACTAATAATTGTCGAAGGGATATAAAGAATCCAAAAAATGTGGAGGAATAATGGAAGTCTAAAATCAACAATCATCCTATAGTTCTGTTTTTCAACTGCAAGTCAAATGGGAATTATGCGAGAAATTTCCCTAATCAAAGTGTTTTTGGAGGAAATCATTAAAGTCATCCTCCATGGGAACAGGGAAGTGGATGTGCTATCACTAAAATTAAGGTGGAACCCAAAAATGATGCAGGGATAGGTATTACGGTTATTATTTTATGAAATGTGAACATACTATTTTACACTATTTCTATATAATCATTCATATCATTCATTTTTAGTAGAACTATTCAAATACCACCTCAAAATATAGTTTTTGAGTTATCTGTTAGAATAAAAAGGGGGAAATTATTTTATTAAATTCTTATAATTGATTCTTGGTTAATTTATTTGGACTAAAATTCTAAGAAAATCTATTCATACTTTGGTAGATTTTGATACTATATTGGGCATGGATTGGATATCATTATATAAATTCAAGATCAATTTTCAGGAAAGGAGGATCACTCTTCACATCCTGAGGCATCCTCCAATATTTTTACAATTGTACGGAGGGGGATGATTATCCTTCATAATCATAGTATAAATTGTGGATATTATTTATTCTTGAGAAATTATATCCATGTTAGATATTTGTGATAATGGAGAGAATCACGATCGATGACATTCCCATTTTGAGGGAATACTCTGATATGTTTCGTACAAAATTTGATGATGTTCCTCCTAACATAGTGGACGAGATATTAATTAAAAATATCCCATTATATCTTTCTATATGAAATAAACCCTATAGGATTTCCACCATTGAGTTGGAGGAATAAAATAAGTAGTTACAAGAGAATATAGGCAATGGTTTTATACGCACATGGGTATCAACATGGGGTGCACCAGTCTTCTTAATCAAGAAAAAGATTGATCTATGAGACTCTGAATTGATTATAATGAGATCAAACAAATCATGGAAAATAAAATTTATCGCTTTACATGGATACACGAATTGTTTGATCAACTACATGGGGCCAAATATTTCTCTTTGTTGTAACTCTAGTCGGGATTTCACCAATTAAAGGAGAAGAAGGAAGATATTCCCAAGGATTCCTTTTAAACAAGGTAGAGACCCAATGAGTTCCTTGTTATTCCATTAAGACTCAATAATTATGCCATATTTTTATGGATTTAATGAATAGTGTCTTTAGAGATTATAATAAAAAATTTATAGCAGTCTTTTTTGATGACATTATCATACACTCCCATATCAAAGAATAACACAAGGAGAATATGAATACTCTGCTAAAGATCAATAGAAATGAGAAAATCAATTAATAGTAGTGTAAATATGCATTGTAGATGGAGGAAGTATCATTAATGGGGCTTGTTATCACCATAAAGGTAATATCTGTGGATTCTTATAAAATAAAGTCAATTGTGGGGTGGCTATGTCCCATATCTATTTTGAAGATACTTAGTCTCTGGGGTCTAACTGGGTATTAAAACTAATTTGTAAAGAACTTAAAAAGATTTTAAAAACCATTAACAAAGATAACTTTGAATGGAGTAATGTTTTATTTGGACCTATGTGTGTTAATATTGCTTTATAGAGTTGAAAAGGAGGCTTGTTATTAAACTAGTACTCATACTACCAACAAGTGGGGAACTCTATGTGGTGTAAAAAAAAATTCAAGGAAAGGATTGGGATGTGTACGGATGAAAAGTTATAAATTGATAGAGTATACATCAAGTTATTTCATAATTATTGAGGAATACTATACCACAAATGATCTAGAGTTGGTGGATGTGATCCTTACACTGAAATTCTTGCGACATTATCTCTAGTAGGATATTTTAGAGAAATATACTGATCATAAGAGCCTAATATATATGTTCACATAAAATTATTTTAATATGGGCCAACAAAGACAGATAGATCTATTAAAGGATTATAAATTCTCAATACACTACCATCATAGCAGTCAAAATAAAGTGGTTGATTATTTATGTTGAAAGGATCTTTAATCATTATAAATTATGATAATGGATATTTATCCAATCTTCGTAAACCTAAAAAGGATGGATATGAGAATAATTAAGAAAGGAAATTCATAAATTCATTCTAAACGAATTTATCAACCATCTCTTATCGATAAAATGAAGGATTCTCAATTAAATTAGAGGGAAATTTAGAAAAATATTGATGTTATCAGAGATGGGAAATTCTTAGAGTTCAAAATTTATGAGGAATGAATTATAATATTTGGGTCATGATTATGTGTACCATTAAATATAGAGATACAAAAAGTTCTTATGAGTGATTCACATATCCAAAAATTCTCTATTCACATAGGGAGAATAAAAATATATTAATATCTAAGAGAGAACTAATGGAATGACAACATGAAGAAAAATATTGTTGAACATAAATCAAAGTGCCCGATATGTTAGCCAGTGAAGGATAAAAGAGGAAAAGTTTATGGGGATGATGCAAAAAATATGTATACCAAATGGGAATGGGAAACATCATCATTTAATTTGTCACCTGAATTCCAAATACATCTAAAAGAAACAATTTTATATGGGTTATTTTGTACCATCTAATAAATAAAAATCACTTTATCAAATTAAAATATGACTTCTCACTCGATTAACTAGCACGAATATACATTAGAGAAGTGGTGAGGTAGAGTAGAGTACGATTATTGATTTTATACAATCAAGAACCTATATTTTACTCCATGTTTTTGTAAATTTTACAACATGACCCAACCATTAAGATGGACTTTAGTATAAATTATCATCCTCAAAATGATGTCTAATCGGAGAAAACTATTCAACCAAGGGAATACTTGTTGAAAGACTGTTCTATGAACAACAAGGGTGGATGAGACCAATTTCATCCTCTATTTGAGATAATATAAAATAATATTTTCCACTAAAGAATAAAAACGTTTCCATATGAAGCACGTTATTGTAAAAGATGAAGAACACCTACATGATTGGATAAAGATAGTGAAAGAAAGTTCTTTTGACCTGAAATGTTTGAAGAAATGGTATAAAAGGTGAAACCATTCAGTACAATATTTAGGCTTCCTAAGTCGACCAAAGATCTATTTTGATAGTCATCAATGTGACTAGGAGTTTAGGTGGGTGACATGGTATTATTTTGTATATCTCCATTGAAGAGGATCATGAGATTTGGGAAGAAATAACATCTGAGTCCTTAGAAGATCAGCCTCTTCGAGATTCCTGATCATGTTAGAGATGCGGCATATGGACTAGAAATTCTACCTACCTTGTCTCAACTACAAGATATCTTCCACATATCCCACTTGGGATGTAAATAATAAGTCCCTAACATGTTTTGAATCCGTAGTTGGTACAACTGGAGAACGAACTCTCCTTTAAAGTGATACTAGTGAATATATTAGATAGTAGAGATAAAGTTATTCGAAACAAGACTACTCACCAGGTAAATGTAATATGAAAGAATAATAAGTATGAATTGGAAACATGGGAACCAAAAGAATCGATGAAGGATAAGTACCCACGCTTGTTTATATCCGATAATGTAAAACGAAATTTCAGGGCTGAAATTTTATAAAAGGGAAGAATGTAATGTCCCTAAATTTTTTTAATATAATTTCACTTATTATAATTATTGTGTATATATTAAAACACATACATTACATAAATATCCTAATAAAACAATTATTTTCATAAATTAAGAATGAAACAAGTGGTATTTATAGAAACTAAGGATTTTATACAAATGAAATAGTAACCTGATCGTTGGAAAGTTATATAACCATTAAGAATAGTAAACCAGAAAATAGAGTCACAACCTTACCTATGAAAGTATAAATAATATTTAGGTATCACATAAATTAAAATATAATATATCCATTTCATGAAATAAGAAAATAAATGTTTTAAAAATAACAAATTATGTATTATTATTTTTGTGCCACATAAAAGTTTATTTATGATTTTATAATTAATATAATGATTTAAAATTTAATTTATATTAATAAAATAGATTCATAAAAGTATATTTTGTTTTCTTATGATTATAAGATAATTTTATGAATCCTTAATTGATTTTTAAATGCGTCATAACATGTATTATAATAGTAAAATCAATATTTTTTGAATAAATTATGATTCTAATTAAAAAATAAAATTTTAATATTTAGAAATTTATTTTTTAAAATTGAGTCCATTTCATAAATCCATATATATAAAAATGGTTTGGGTGAATTTTTGGTTTTATTCAAAAATTGTTGATTTTTTATGAATTGTGAATTATGATAATTTATGGTATTTAACAAATAGATGACTTAGTAGGTAATAAATGTTGTATGAATGAGCTAAGAACATATTGTTTCAAAATCTCCTAAGAGATTCCAAATATTTATGAATATGTATCAATACTATTGATATTCCAGATAAAAAACAACAAACAGATATATAAAATAATCAAAACACCCCTCTACCTATAAATATCACCCCTCACCACCTCTTTTTATCACACCTTATAAGCTTGGGAGATTGCTTATATTCTTTCCAATTCCTTCCAAAAAATCATCCCCACGTTCTCGTCTTTCTGGTCTCACCAAAAAACCATTTCCAAGGTCCTTATAGAGGTTCTCAAGAAGACAAAACCCAAGAGGTAAATCTCTCCCTCCTTCTCTTTTAATTTATTTTCTTTTCTTATCCTTCCCTAAAAACCTATCCAATGTTACATGATAACTCTAGTATCAGATATATAATTTTATTTTATTATTTAAATGGAACATCCTCATCAAATCTATTCTCATTTTATTTTTTTAAAAAATGAAAATATCATCCATGAGGTGTTGATTCAAAGCCTTCGTGGACGACAACTTTTTTTTTCATTACATCCTTTATGGATGGTTATAATTTTTTTAGGGATTAAAAAAATTATAATATCTGTTTTAAAACATATTTAATGTTATGTAACTAGTATTGAAACAAATTATCAAATATAATGATATTAATTCGTGATGACTGAAAAAATGTCTAAATAAACTAATCATTATTTAATTAACGAATCATTCTAATATCTGTAAAGATTATACATGGGACTATTTAAAATTATTGAGGTTCCTAAATATCATCTTATTCTAGTTCTATATATTTTATTAAATTTTAAGAAACATTTATTTTTATATATAAGTGAACTGACGATGAAACCATGAAACAAACACTCCCAAAATGATGAAATTAAACACTAAAAGTCAACAAAATTACCTTAAATAAAATTAATAAAATTATAATAAATAAAATACATATTTAAGAGGGTATGAATTAACTACATAATGGATCTAATTTGATTATCAATGACATTATGTTAATGTTCATAACACTTTCGATTATAAGGTAAAGTATTCTCTCCTATCCTCCATTTTTTCCATCATGCTATGATTTCTCACTTTTTACCCCAATGTAATAATGATATAATCTTATGTACTCATAATAAATTATATTTATATGATCCAAACATATGTGCCTATATGAATTCTTCCCTCTTTATGGGTAACAGATAATTTATAATGTTCCCTTTTCAATTCCTCATGATAAACATTCCTGATTGAAGGGAACTTCCAAATTTATTATCCATTTTCAAGTACATTAAAAAAAATTATTGAGCACTTAATATTTTTATAAAATTACACTTATTTTTCATGAAAAATATCTTAGGTTTTTTTGGTTTTCTGCAATCAATGATTCCTTTTTCACTAAAAGTCTCTTTTATATTTTCTCTTAAACGAGACAAAAGTGGATCATTTCTAAAGATTTTTAAACACACTTTTTACATGATTTCAATACATTTAGTTATAAATTTTCACGATCCATTACTATTTTAACCTATTAATATACATGTTTTATTTAAAGACATTCTTTCATAGACACCATTATGATACACGCATTGGTTATTCCCTTTGACTTTATTATGATACCCATTTCATTCCATGGGTTACCCTTATCACTATTTATTATGTTAGATTCCTCATGTAAAAATTATATGAATGAACATTTTATGATTATTGAACCTTGAAAGTTCTTGAATTCATTGGGTAATTTCTAGTCTCATGAGACATCATGTTGGGACAAGGAGTGAACCCAAATCCTTTAGGATTGTTTTTCCAGCATGTGATATAGCATTTCATTTAGCCTTGACTCATATTGAAGTCAGGTTATATGTTGATTCTACATTCCTATATTTCAATAATTTTATGATACCATTTTTTATATTTTAATATTCTATATGTTTATTCATGACCTATGTCTTTTTATGGCATCATTTTAAGCCTTCTAAACCATGTTCTATGCTTTATTTCTTGGTCTATTCCAACAATGATGTTTTTAGATCATCAATTTTTTTGTATACCAAATGAAATAATATGAAGATAGATGATATCAAAGGATGTTAGGATCTCATTGTGGATTATTAATATAATGATGTTTTGTTATATTTCCATGTTTTCAATATAATGTACCTAATCTTCAAAATAAATAATAAATCACAATCCATGGTTTATATTTTATGTTTAGTTATTCATAAAAAAATGTATTAAAATGATTAAAATGATAGGGAAATTATATGATTACAATTATTCAGGTTAAAGATATATTCATGTATTTTGAGATGCACTCACTAGTCTTGATGATATCAACCATGTTATTTAAAGCTGATGGAATTGAATAAATATTTAATTATCCCTTTAGTAATGATGCCTCAATAAAAATTATTCTCAAAAATAATGTAGGAAACCACTTAATCTGCTAAACCATTAGAAGTTATAATATCACCATTGGAATCTAGATCCTAGAACACTATAATTTCCCATAACCATAATTATTCCCATTCATCTCCCCTTCGTTCCGACACGGATGTAGTGGAAGAGGAAGATGAAATGGAATTAAATAATCTAAGAGAATCTCCTACAACATTTGAGGAAGGAGTTTCCACCACTGTCGATGACCTATGATAGATAAAGCAGCTTACAATGGAGTATACATGACCAACACTGATTAGTACAACTATGTACCTTTTTTAAAAAGAAATTTATGCTTCTTTTCTAAAGTAGAACGATGATTTGATTGCTTGGAATTATAAATATATTCGAAGACTTGATCCAAATGTGTCTACCCATCACTTACGTTTACCAGGAGACCACTGTGGTTACAATAAGGCATCCAAAAGGACACATCTGACTCATGCTACTGTAAATAATGTTTAAATCGACTAAAATTTCAATGTTTATTTTATTTGGGAAGACCAATATATCATATAAATCAGAATTAAAGGTTGCCACATATTCCATTTCACAAAATATAAAGTGTATTCAATTAATTTCTTATGTTAAAACTTGTTTCTCATGCCAACAATGACTCATGTGATCCTAGAGGACCCAAAGTGTCATTTTGATTTTTACAATTGAGTTTCAATTATTTTGTTTTCAATGATATGAAAATTTTCCATATGGCCCATTGATTGTTATCACTTTCTTCCATTCACATGAGAGCTTGAAATATTTACATGTACTTGTGATAAAAACCATATATGCCTTGAAATGTCAATACCTAATTTCTTATGTATGATTTTTGACAAAAAATAGTTTCTAAAACATGTTCTATTCTATATAGAAACATTATAAGAATAAAATTACATTATCTAAAGTAATGGAAATAAATTAGTATATATATTAATCTATTTATACATGAGATTATTTCAACAGAAAATTAAAATAGAATGTTTGTGGGAAATTATTAGTTCATGAACACGATCCTTTACCATGCTGAAAATTCCATCTGCAAAAGAAAATATATTCGAAGATGGAAGATAAGTGATAAATCGTGGAGTCGACCATAAATAAATAGATTTAATAGAGTGAAAAATGATCCAATTATGACACCTTTTATAGGAAAGGTCTCTCCTATGGGTGCACACAACATCCTATAAAGCATTCAATTGGGATAACTTCTTTCTCAAAATACACTCTCTTCTTTCTGGTGGGATTCAATTATAGTGAGGATTATTTGACGGGGTTTGAAAAATATCACATGGAAGATGAAAATGAGTTTATATGTATTAAATAGATAATTAATCTAGTTGTGAAGATAAAAATGGTAATGTACCAAGATCCAAAATTTATCCCAAAAGAAACCCCACCTTCTGTATAGCATGCTCGCTATCAATGTTTCTACTCCGCATAGCCCATCCACGTTGCTACACTTAAAAAGAAAAATTTATGGGGTGAGGTATCATATTTTTACCACATGAAAATGGAAATTCATTTGTTGGTTGAGGAATGATTTCTAGCCCCCCAAAAAATGAATGTTTCTTTGTGGGGGTGAGCCATGATTTCCATGAATCTTGAAAGAGACATTTTTCTTTATGGGGAGCAGCGTGATTTTAAACCCCCACCCCCCACCACAAAGGAGAATTAATTTTTGGGGTGTGGAGTCTCCATTCACCACTAAAAATTTATTTCCCATTATTGTGGTGGGGATTTATTTTTAGGACACCTGAAAAACAGAATCATTCAAGGGTAGATGTTTTTCATCACTTCCATTAAATATGGGAGAGTCATTTCATACTTAACCCTATGAAACCACCACATAGGAAATGATCGGGTGAGTGAGACTATAGTGTGAGAGTCATAATATAGAAAAAAAGGGAGATAAGGTTCGAGAAAATTATTTTAACAGGTCATCATTTGCTGAAAATTGAAAACAAAAAGGGTGAATTAGAATTTGTGTACATAAAAAAACAAGGTTCCTCATAGATAATAATACTTGAGGATAACTATCTACATAGCAAAGTCATTTTTTGAGTTCCATTTCCTGAAATTTATCCATATGGAAACTTTACAAACCACCACCCCCTATAGAAAAAAGCATGTGGGGTAGGGTTCTTCAGTCTTGGTTCCTTTTTGCACAACGTTCATCCATATCTCTATCCCTACATGATCAATTCAAAAAAGATCCTCTCTCTTAACCTCCCCCATTATGTTTTTCATCCCATATGGGCCCATTAAAAAACTATCAATCCAAGACCTCTAGGAAAGCTTCCATATATGTTTGATGAAACCAAAGGGAGCACCAATATGTCCTCCCGATCATAAATTACCATGTTAAATGTGGTCCTACTGAAAGCCTACATAAGAAATAGGATCCTTGTAATATTCCCAGTCATATATTACTATTCTTATAAGGATCCCAACCTCATAGGTAGTTCCATGAATATCCCCATTTCATAGTGTGAGAGTAACCACTTTCTTTTCTATCTAAGGAGTTCTGTGGTTGCATCATCCTCTCATATTTGATCCCTAAAAAAGGGAATCAATTTGGATTAAATCCCCTAGTGTTTCCTGTGGGGAATATCCACCTATTCATTTAAGTCCCAATCCTGGTTATGAAAAAAATGACCAGATAATCAAATAAATTCCCTTTTTCTCTCTCGTAGCCACAATCGCATCCACCATATGATAGAGGGGATCATGTGGTTTTCCAAATATGAATTCTCTTGCTTTTCAAAATCATCATGAGTCATGTGGGATTAGTGGTTAATAATTATAATGAAGTCCAAAAAATCAAAAATCTACCTTAGAGTTTATTTCATTCTAGTATATTTCTCTATCTTCTAAATGGTCCTCATATTCAGTATAAGCCCCAAAACCATTTATTATATATAAAATGTCTGTTTTATCGATTAAGACAACTATGATAATCCTATTTAGAATAATCCCCAAAAATAACGAAATGTGCCTCTTCAGTAGGTGTAAGCCCTAGAAATCTAATGATAGTTGGATTTGATACCCATCTAAATGGGATATGTTGGAAGCCTCCTTGGGGTCTATACCTAATTTTCTAAACTCACCATGGTCTTTTCTAGGACATATTACAAGTAAGTTCACATCAAACCTGGAGGTCCATATTACTTCTTGGACCTTTTTTATGACCATTATTTTTAGGATGTATTACAAGTATGATCATGCACACACCCAGGAGACCATTCCCTTCCAAGTCATTCAGTCTTCTTTATCTAAGTCACACAGTACCTCTTTCCTAGAAACTTTTCTCTTATAATTCCTTTTCACATAATGTTTAATTTCATGGTTTGGTCTTTCTCATATGACATTAAAAGGTATGATGTGTCCCATTAAGTTGCATTTAACTTTGTGGGTTTTGATTCCTCTCTTAAGGATACATATAATGTCTATCTCATGGACAATATTCTGACATCATCAAAACTCCCATCTTCAAAGATGGTGATAAATTATAGACTACCATACTAGGAGTCTTGAAACTATCATTTTAATAATAAATGATATAACAATTTCTTATTCGCAAAAAAAAGGGTACCATAGATGGAGAAACTATAATACATACGAATTTATTCATCGATCAAGAACCTTAGATTCATATAGATGATTATAAAATCTACACAAGATAATAATGAATTGTTAATTTAAGGGATACCTATTTTATATTTGGGATTTCATAAAGGATTCATGAATACATGTTAAATCTCTAAGAGAGTACTGAAGTAAGAAATAATTATCCTCAAAAGGTTGTGATGGGATGTACCTCCCATTATCCCAACCAACAGATTTTATATAATATCATTGGATGAATCCAAGTGGTATCATGCCTTTTGAAAGCATGTACAACACAACTCAAAAGAGAGTGGATGTGAAGCGCACCATAAATAATAATCTTTGATTAAGATTATTTCATTTTTATATTTATATATTTTATTCAATAGTATAATATTTTCACATGTAGAGATATCGGATATAGCCATGGATATTAGGGTCAAAACTGTGGCTATAGGCTATAAGGACAGTTCTTGAAATCCATGGAACATATTGTTGTGGCTATAGATAAAATTTATACCCATAGTTCACTAAAGCCTTTTCCATGGTTTTCCAATGTGGAAATAGATCTATTTCCATGATTTTCCAAACCATGGAAATAGTTCTCATAGATGTCCACCATTTCACTTGGGATATACCCATAGATGTCCATCGTGGAAACAGAGATAGAGTCTTGTTTTACAACTGTGGGTGTAGCACAAGTAAACTGTGGTTATAGGGCAAAAATAAAATACACCTAGCTAGATTCATTCTCCGTACCTGCACTATGTGAACCATCTTCAAAACCAAAACACCACATATGAATTTGTGTGTGTGTGTGTATCTATATTATTAAATATATATTTAAAATCTATGTCTACAACATGTAAGACGTGGCAACAACCCTTCCCACCTTTTTTATGGGTTAATGTTTTTTTCTTGCGTAACAGGGGGAGAACCATAGCCACTATTTTGAGATACTCCACATATAGAATATGAAAATAATAATCTATTGGAATGATTAAGGAAAATAGTGGCCATGGTCCTTGAAAAACACTCAATGTTCATGGTTATAGACAAACTATTGGTATAGCTATTGGAGAAAAACTCTATACCCATGATTTTACACAAACTATGTCTATAGCTTAGGAAAAAATCTCTATTTCCTCAAGTTTAGACAAACCATATTTATAACCATCATAAAAGACCCTATAGTAATAGTTTTACACAAACCATGGAAATAGCATTTGAAAAGCACCCTATAGCTATGATTTTACAGAACTGTGGCTATATCTATCGATAAAAACTCTATTGCTAGGGTTTCACTAAATTGTGGATACAACCTTCGAAAAATACCCCATACCCTCAGTTTTATAAAAAAACTGTGGCTATATCCTCAGTATAAATACCTATAACCATGGTGTTAAAAAATCTTGGTTATAGGTCTTTGGATATATCCCAAATTTTGTAGTGTTTTTATTTTCTTAATATAGATTTATTCAATTTTTGAAGAATATTTGTATTAATTACTGTTTTTAGTGATTCAGGTAATTAATTGGTATTACTATAATATATGATTCTGGAATTCATATGTTTTTGTTGTGATATTATGAGATACAATATGTTTTGAGGGAAAATTTTTTAAGTTTTATCTTAAGAAAATATCAGAAAATATCATTCATATTTCTTGGAATTGATTTTTTTAGACATATTTTAGAAGAATATTATGGTCACAAATTTATTGAATGGTTTATGTTGAAAATTGGGTTTTTTTATTAAGGATTCAGAGATTAGTTTAATATATTTATCCATATTAGATGAAATATTCTGAACATTTTGGTTTTGGTAAATATCCTGATATAGAATGAATGAATTTTCATTATTTTATAGATATTGTGATCCTCTAAGATTTTATTGTTGTTCTTTTTCCAAAAAAAATCATCCTAAATAATCAATTCATTGAGTAAAAGTTAAAGTGTAAATTCATTGATTTAAAACAAGAGGATGAAATTCTTCTTATGAAGTGGAAAGAAAATAAGTAAGTGCATTTTTTCATGTTCCCTTACATGTCTATAAAATAATCCTTCTAGAAGAAGGATATAGAAATATTTTTATACTTTCACTTTATTTCAAATGAATTTATTGTATTTTCACTATTTATTGTTTTATGTTCTTATGGCCATTACCTTTATCAGAACCAGGTTCTCTAAAATTATATTCTAGTCCCATATATTTTAGTTTTATACTCTATGTATATAATTCAACTTCCCTCTAATATTATTCTTATCTAGGAACCAGAATATTTGTTATTTTTGGAAACCTTTATGAGTCTGAGGTCCTCTTTTTATGAGATAACTTTATTTTCCCTGTTTAAAATGTTAATTTTGAACATCATTATTTTCATGTAATCACACTTTCATAACCAATAAGAAACTGAGATGTTGAAATTTATTTTAGGGGGAAAAAGTAACACCCAAAAACATTTAGTTTAAAATAATGATAACCTCCTTAGATTTAGAAACAAACAACACTGATCATCTAAAAAATTTATATATATATAATATATAAAAATATAATTATTTATATTTGATAGTTATAACCTAGACATTGACTTGGAGGATATGATTATGAGAAAATTAATTATGGAATATATTTTTAATGGTTATACTCTATAAATTTTTTTTATTAATGATTAGTAATTAAAGATTTATTTTTTAGTTGTACTATTTTATTCTTTAAAATTTTTATTCTCTTCCAATATTATTTATTGTATTTTGTGTATGGAAATTTTAATTTATTTATTGTACTTTTAGAAATTGAGTTTTATAAAATGAAAATAATTTTTTATATAAAAATAAAAAAATTTACTTTGAGTGAAATTATGTGTTTGAAAGGAATGATTTTTGATGAGTAGGGAAAAATATTAATTTCTCAAATACAATAATTTATTTTCATTATATAAACTAATTTCAAAGTCCCATTATATTTGGAATTCAATCTTAATGAAATACATGATCCATTTTATTTATTAAAATTTATATATATCTCTAGTTGAATTAGTGAGTTTCATAAAATTATATAAGTAAATTATTATGATTAAAAAAATAATATTTCTTCAAAACATTTTTTAATTGAATTTTAAGAATTTATATTAAATATAATTTCTGAAACATCCTGATATTTATTTATGAAAAATTAATGCCATATTTATAATTATTATTTTATATTTTTATAAATAAGTTTGTATTAATTTTTTCCTTTTTAACAATAACCATGATCAATATTTGTCACCTCAATGAGGGTAAACTATGCAAAAATATGGTTAAAATGTGTAAACATGGTCTAAAAATAAATGAAAAATATTCCTTAATTTCTTTTTAAATATAAAATTCATTTGTAACCATTACATTTTTTAATTTATTATATTTGGAGTAATTCTTTATTGATAATTCCATTTATATTATAATATGTAAATAAATCTCCGAAAATCCACTCTCTTGAATTTAGTAACTATATATTTTTATATTTGGATAAAAAGAGGATAAATTATGACAAAAATGTTTATATAAAATATTAGTTAATTTCATTATAATATTTAATTAAATTTAATTTTATTTTTTGATAGAATTACCTTTAATTATTATAAAATCCCGACATAGTGCTTGTGAAAGTTGGAGAAAAAAGAATGAAAATGATATTAAGAAAACTAAAAGAAATATTTTTTGGTGATTTATAGTGACCCATATTTTTTTAGTTGAATATAACATGTTAGGAGTGTGTTTAATATTTATATTATAATTCCATTACTAGATTGATAACTCTAAAGTATAATTAAAATAATGGTGTCCAAAATGAAATTATTGATATTTTAGAAAAAAAATTAGATTAATTAAAAATCATAAAAAAATATTTCCAGAAGACAAATAAAATAATATATTCTATAAATTTTCAAAAAAATTCGATTTGGGAGAATTTTTTTCCAAATAAGAAAAAATATAACCCTTCAATATTGAGGAAGTCATTACCATAGTTAATATTATTATTTATTAACCGAGGCTGTTTACCAGAAAATTAGTATTAAAATGATATATAAACATATATAAATCTAAATAAATGATTATTTTAAAACCTTATCCACTTAATAATTGATTAAATTCATTTTATGGAGGTATTTGACTTGATTTAGAAATATATTATATTATATTATTTCATTAATTTCTATAAGTTACTATCTTCTCACTTATAAAAGGATATACATTCAATATTTCCTTTACATACCCATGATCCATATAGGTTGACAAAATCATAACCAATTATCATCTCCACTACCTTAAACCCTAATTAGTGGTGTTGGACTTTTTAAATGACCATTCCAAGGGTCCATAGGAAGGGACCTAATGGAAGCTTATTGAAGAAGATGTAATCATCTTACACAACCTATTTAAAATTATTCATTCTTATAAAACCTATAAATTGGTGTTATTAAACCTAAAATAATCACTGATGTATCCTAAAAATATATGAATTGAATTATTATTATTATGGAACCACCTTTATTGAATGTCTTTTCTATCAAATGGGAAGTATATGTGTGGACTACCACCTCCACATTGGGATACGATTGTTTTCACACAACCATCATTCAAGGTTGATTATTGTCATAGTATTAATATTTAAATATGATATCTGTGATATAACTATATTTTTGGATTTTTGATATCATATCTACATTAATATATTTAAAATGTTGGAAAACAATAATGTCACTCATGCGTATGTGTGGACTACCACTCCTGAAGAGAGATATGATTCATTAAACTATTAAATAGATGGTAATAGGGATATATCAAACTAATATATATGATATATATGAGAAAATTATTATTATTTTTCATTCTTTTGTTTCATCCTTCGAATAGTGAAAAAACGTTCATGCTTATGAACAACAATACTTCTCTCTAAATAGTGTAATTAATATTTATATATATTCTAGTGTTTTTAAACTTTAAATATATAAAATGAATATTTATTATATTTATATCATTGTTATAATTTTTGAGATCATGTAATCATAATCAATATATAAGGGAAGAATTTTTTTCCAAAACATGCTTGACAAAACAAAATAGTTATCACAAACATCTACAATAATAATGATTGATTGATCATGAATGAGTGATAAGATGTTATAAGAGGATATTATATTTTGTTATAAATATTATTATGGTTCTTGTATTAATTAATTACATATTTGAAACCATTATACTGGAGTTTAAATCATGTTTTACTATGGGGAAGCATGGGGAAAGGGGGTTCTTAAATCTATTTCATTTCATTATGGTAAATTAGATATTCATTTTCTTTGTTTTTCTAATATTATGTGTGTAATAAGTTTTTTATGTTATATTTATCAATGTTCTCAAGTGTTTAATTTTCTTAAAAAAATTACTACATTTATTAGTTATCACACCGATGATACGATCTTTTTGAAGAATTTCATCTAAATTTACACTCAAATGAGTCATATATAGTATTACTAACCAATTATATTTTATGTGGTGTATGTTATTACATATTGATGAATTTAACATGTTTTTTTATTTATTATGATTAAATATTCATGTAAAGTTTAGTCATTCTATATGTTATAATTCAAATTTACCAAAGTTGTAATAATTTATTTTACAATGTCATTTTTCAAGGATTTCATATATTTTTTAATGAAGGAATATTATAGTATATCATCAATAAAATCCATAGTTTATTTTATTCCATGGATATGTAATAATATTCTATTTTGATTCTAAATTATCTTCTCTTTTGAACACGAATTATGTGATAAAATTATTAAACGTAAATCTAATATTATTTCTCTTTTGGATAAGAGTTTTTTTATTCTAGGTCAATATTTTTCAAAATAGTTATAAAAAAACCTTTTTATTTAATAAAATTATTTATTAAGGAAATTATATATCATCCTTTAACTTTTACCATATTTGACCAAAACATATCCAATATTTTTTAAAATAGAAATTTCAACTTTCATTATAAAATTTTAAAAGAAAAGTTTTATTTTTAGCACATGTAACATTCATAGTCATTTTAACCCCCATAAATTTTTTATTATACATATATTATTGTACAAAATATAAATTATTTTAAATGGAAAAATATTTATGAATTCATATTTTAAATATTTTTATCTACTTTATTCTTTTAATTAAAATACTTTATTTTACTATAGAATCTACATTTCTGTTCAATTTTGGGCTATTTCTCATCTCATGATTAATATTTTTATTGTAAAATGTCACTTTAAATATTAAAATTCATATTATATTAATTCATTATACATTAAATTCCTCCAAAATTTCATATTATTTGTATCATAAATATGCTTATTGCTTATTCCATATACCATTTCTATATACATCATTTTAATATGATTGTTATTTGATTTATTGCGGAAAATCATGATATTATGTATTAATTTCTCAATATAGATATTTTTTGAAATGAAATATTATTCATGATTTCAATACATCATTAAATATATGAGAAATAATCTAGACATAATGTTATGGGTGGTTCCCAAAATTACATTGACCACCAATGCATCAATAATTATCAAGATAGAGACCAGTTGGATAAAATTATTAAATGAATTATTGGTGTATACCTACCAAAATTTTCAAACTAACTTGGTGTAAGACCTTGATAGAAAAAATATCCTATTTTAAAATATAATTACATCCAAAACTATGCATGTCTATTATTCAGATTATTGTTTTTATTATCCGTTAAGATATTATACTTTATATTATCCACGGTTTCATTTCAGCTACAAGTTATTGATTAACTGGCATGTGATTTTAATTATTTACCTTTAAATATTTATTATTCCTTATTTACTCATGATATATTAAATTTTACATAACCCTTAGTAATCATTTGATGTTTGACATATTTTGTTTCCCTTACTCATGTTTTGAAAACGGTATCCTTAATTAAGTTGAAGGATGAATAATATTTAGTTTCACCATGTTTTATATTTTATTTCTAATGTAAAATATGAATCATTTTTGAAACTAGTTACTTAAGAATATTAAACCAAAAGGTAATTTATAATGATATCCATTGTAACTTTTTCTTAAGTAATAAATTATACATCTACTATGGGTTACTGAAGTTAGGGTTGTTACACCAACCATATTCTCTATCTCATATTCTTCTCTTTCAGGGTGAATATATACATTTATAATGTTTTATTAGAATACATGTCAGAACTTTAGCCCTAAAAATAATGCCTATATATATTTAAATAAAAAATACCATGACTAACTGAAAAACATCATATGGGATATTTTTCTTATGCTCCTTCAATTGGTGTGATGCATAAACCACCAACATATCATTATTCAGGAGGAATCATTTCATTCCATTTTTTGATGCATCAGTATAGGCCCAAAAACAATATACAATTTTGGGTAGTGTTATAATAGATTCACATACCAAAATTATCCTCAATTACTTGAAATATAAACCACATTGAACCTTTCAAAGGGAACTGAATCCCTTTTAGGCTAATATGGTCAGTGGATTTGATATTCTTAAAAAATTCTTCACAATACATCGATAGTATCCAACCAATCATAGAAAACTATGAATCTCATTCATAGTGGATGGTTTAGGTCAATGTTCAAAATCAGCTTTATTTCATGGATCCAATGATATATCCTATCTTGATATTATATGAAAAAATGATAATTTCCATTTTCCAAAATACACACTTGGTAAATTTAGCATAAATCTTATCCTTTCTTAGGTTATTTGGTATAATATTCTTGCCTGAATGGCCCGAAGGACTTCTTTTTTTTATTTTATTATAGACAATCCCCCTTTTAAGGGTTGAAGGGGAACCCGTACATGACCCGTAGGCCCAAGGCCCAAGGCTCGACATGACTCGTAATACATGACCCGAAGGCCCAGAGGTATACCATGCCCAATACATGACCCATAGGCCCAGCCCACTAGAACTGCCCCTCCCCAGCTTCTGCATCATTGAATGCCTTTAGCTCCCCTCCTGCATTGCTGATTGACTAGCATTGCCCCATACAAAGCTGTACGGTGCCTGGTCCCGATGGTGACTGCTATTGGTGCTCTGATCCTCATCTGGGGACTGCTCTATGTGAACTAGGCTACTTCATGGTCTTCAATGGCCCGAAGGCCTTGTGGCTCGAAGGCCTTTGAAGGCCCGAAGGCCCTGAGACCCGTAGGCCCAAACCGGTGGCCCGAAAGCGCAAATCAGGGAATAGTCCGGCTGATACAGTACCGAACAGTTCCTACTATAGAATATATATGAATATCATCATTAAATCATTAATATCATCATTAAATCATTTATGACTCGGGTTTGTCATAAATTTGACCCTCAATTGATAGTATCTAGTTTGAAGATCAATATTATATAAATATTGAGTTCCGCATAATTGATTGAGAAAATCATTAATATAGTACAAATGATACCTTTTCCTAATTGTGATATGTTTATGTTCTATATAGTCAATATAGAATCGTATTTATCTATAATAATTTTTAATATAAAGAATAAGTGAAATCCATAGTGATGAACATGTAAGAATAAATCTATTATCATGATTCTCCTTGAGTTTATTCTTCGATTCTATCAACTCAATTGGGGTTATTCGATATCGAGTCATTGAGATTGGTAAAACACTCGGTAAAAGTTATATTAAAAAACCACCATGATTTATAGATAGAATATAAAACCCTTCTAAAAAGGCATAAAAAAGATTTCACACTAGATATACCATAGATGTTGATTCTCTCCCTAACCATTCGAGATAAATACCACATTTGAATAAAACTCATGATAGATATAGTGGATGGAATTTCCATTGGAATTTTATATTCTTCATAACACTAACAAATAATCATAGGATATATTATAATATCATATAGGTATTTTATTACTTATAATTTATTATTGTAATCATATAATTTATTTCAATCCATTCTGATAATAACATTGAATTCATCATGGAAAAAATGTCAATATTTATTGGATTCACAATCCCAAGAGCATCAATCAAGGAAAAATTATATACTTGTGATTAAATCAACATACAATTATGATTATTCAATGCAAACTCTAAATATACTAATTTAAGTGGTATTGTGACAACCATAAAATTCATTAGACATAAAAGAGTGTCTAGAACATGAATAAAATAATATATTAAAAATTAAAGAGTGGATGGTACGTATACCCTTTACCATTTCATTATCATACCTAATATTAGAAATAAATATCACATGGGATTTCCCTTATTCATTGGGAAGAATAGGATTATGAATTCAATCATAATTCTTAGCCACCATATTTGAGCACTCATTAGCATAATTCCTATACTCCTTGAATTTGAAACATTGGAGTGTAGGTGGTGTATTCTATAAATATCTCACTCCATACAAATAATTACATAACTCCTTTTGATTATGTAAGAAATAAATTGCTTTATAATATTCTTATATAAACATAAGTCATTTAATAGTTCCCTTAAGAATATTTCTCTTATGAATCATTGAATAGAAATCTAATAAAGGAATCTCATCTTCTTCCCTCCAAGGATTCTGTTACTATAGTTTCAATTAAATTCCATCGTTATTTTCTTATAAAAACTATGATATTGTGGGGTTCCTTCAATATCTATTTCCACATTGAAATATCATAAAATGATTTATTTATATCTAATGAGGTGTTGTAAGGATAAAACAATTCTGAAATATGGATTTAGTCCACTAAAGAAACAACATATTATAATTTTCATAGAAATGATAATACTAGAAGTATACATTGCATGCCCAAAAAAAATTTCTGCATAGATACTGATGGATTCATCGCCCTTCTACATTAGTCCAAAGGATTATTTATATAATTTTATATGAATAAAAATGGGACTGTACTTATTTAAAAAGAACATACTAAATTCATCAAACCCTATGGAGTTAATTTCTTGATGTTTTCTCCTATTATTGATAAGAAATCACCATTTTTTTACATTTAATTCCAATGAAATAATCATTCATTGAGAAATTGAAAGCTAAAAATATCTATTAATAAGTATTGATCCATTACTATGTAATTAGTAGATCAGTGAAACCAGTAAATGAAGGTGTATGTTTCCCCATGAAGGTATCATAAGAATTCTCTTCCGTTTATTAATCATTTGGAAGCACTCAATTATTCCTTCCAGGAAAATAGTTTGTAATACTAGAAACAAGTATTTCCTTTATAACTTCCCTAACAATTGGTTTCTAAATTGTCTACCACTTTTTCTCGAACATGTTTCCTTCTAGTTCCATCAATTGAGTGAAACCGAAAAGTATTGTATGGTTAACAAAAATCATAGTGGGAAATCAAATAATCATGAAAATGTTTTTTTTTCAGATGACAAAATATTGACCCTTAAATTTAAATTTATGAAACTTTAGAATTAAATAAGGACATACACGATCATTATCTACTCAAATACTTCATAATGGATCATAAAAAATATTTATATTACCATAATAATATCCCTTGGGATTATTGATCTAGGTTTTTAAAATTAGTCCCACTCATTTGGAAATGGTAACAATGAAGGAATAAGAAATATCACCCATTCACATTTGTTACCCTTACGTGTATCTGGGCTATAGCTGCATCCACATGATTTTTCAAGATATTGATTTATTTTCTTGCAATACCACACTCCGTACATTACTATAAATCAATTTGATATCAGATACATCATATTTTCCTTATAAGGCCCTAGCCTTAAACATTACTTAATCTTGAGATATTTCAAGATTACACCTAGAGGATATTTCCAGGTTTGGAGTTTTAGAGAATTAGATCATAAAACTCGAATTACATCCCAAATTTAAAAAAAGTGGTTACAATAAATGATAGTATTAATTTTTTACCATCAATGGAAACATATTTAAAATAAAACTTGGATTCTTTCTTAACTCTTCCTTGACACTATAATCATATCATGTACCCTTCCCTTGACCTGTGAAAAACATTTCAAAAACATGGTATGAGCATAAAAATCTCAGTAAGGGATATAAAAATATGGAAGGGAAACATGAGTTCATGTATACATAAGAATCAATGAAATCATACTCTACTCAAAAAACATAATCACTTTAACATGCCTCATCAAATCATGAATAAATCATAGAATTCATAAGACATAAAGGTAACTGGAGGCATTCATAACATTCTTATGTAGGGAGTAACCATCTTGGTTACATTTGGAATACCCATCACAGTATATTCCCCAAATCTCTTTAGAGAAACCTTAACGTTTAACTCCTTTGCGTTACCCAATTCATTGGAGAGCTATATCAGGCTCACCCGCCCTTAGTTTATCACGGAACCACCCGTATTCATAATAGTGCCGAAGAACCATAACATAATCATATCACATAAAACATGTAATAAGGAAACATAACATTTCCACTTTTCAATCACAAGATATCAATACAACACATTTATATAAAAAAATTATGAAAACCATTTCCAATACCAAAATAAAATAAAAGTAAAACATGGTATTTATTTTTCTTTTAAAAAAATGTATGGATTGTAGAGGAAGTCGAAACTCAAATAATATTCACGGTGGTAGAGAAGTCATTGTTGCCGCATACATACGACAAAAAAATTCCCTTTTTTCGTTTAGTAAAACGATTCGTATAAAAAAGATTACTTTTGGATAAACGTAAAAGTCAAAGGGGTTTATACACTGTATAAAATAAGGTTGGGTATAAAACAAAATATGCCTCAATGAAAGGAGATTGAGACGAAGTCCCATAAAAATATCATTTTTTTAAAATAAAATAAATCTATTATGTGTATTTATTATAAGTACACATAAATAAATTACAAATACAAGATAGGAAATAATAATAGAATGACATTATTTGAAATAGGAGATTAACCCAAAGAATAGAAATTGGGTTAAGAAGGTCCCTTACCTCGGGTCCGACTTGACTCGATCGTTCTTTTAACCTCCTGAATAATAAACTTGAGTTAATTTAAACTTTATTAAGAAACTTTTTCATGTTCATTATTCCTTTTATATCACTTATTAGCATGTTATGAACATTATGTAATTATTGAAGTTAATAATGGTCGTTTTGTCGATCATTGGTACATGAGTCAAAAACAAACTCTTCATAATGACAAGTTGTTCATGTGGTAAATATCCATTATATCAAGAATTATATTCATGATGTAGATATCATATATATCATATATATCCAGTATATAAATGCATTTATAATGTTACGTAATCATTTAGAGGTAAGAAATGAAATGCACCGTTCATGGAGACGGTAAGTCATACGTACGCATGAACGCTAATTTCATTTCTATTTCGTATTTTATGGAATAGAATCATAATGATATAAAGGTATATTATAATTCCAGTATAATATAATATATAATATAATTAATTACATCCTTTATATGTCCGAAATATGGCATTAACGAATCAAATCACTTTGAGGGGGCAGTAGTCCACACTTCCTAAAATGAAGATATCAGGTTTACCCATAATGGAAACCATAATGTTATTCTATAAATGAATAATACAGAAGCTTAAGTAAAAAAATAAAAATATTATATATCATATATAAATATAGTTTCATCTTAATGGCCACCTTTGAAGGTGTTAAAAGAATATTGAACAATCATCATTTCGTGAGGCTGAAATTTGCCATCCACGGAAATAGTATGTTCTTTAACCATTAGATGTAGGTGTGTATAAGTGTAGCTATAATAATTCTTATAACAACATCCTAGTGTATGTAAGATATTGGTTTTGTTACAAAATAAATTAATAAAAATAGTTTATGGGTTTGGAGAAGCAAAATAAAACATAAGAACACAAGAGAAGATAATACCTTTAAATCGGGTAACTCTTTTTGATTTGAGCTCAATGGCTTCCTTGGGAAGACTTATATCCAAAGTGAGGCTTCTAAGAGTTACAGAGGGATGTGGAGAGACAAAATGGGCTGGGTTTGGCCGACCCAAAGGCTTTGGAAGTGTGGGTAAGGTGGTATAGGTGGGGGCCTTTTATAAGAGGAGAGGAGGGGAACTCTTGGAAATTTAAGAAAAGATACTTTGTTATAAAATGATTTTCAGATAAAAAAGGTCCCACAATTATACATTTATATGATAAGGTGATAAGGGTTCTAAATCCACCCATCCAATAGGTTTTTTTACAAGTTTAGGTCTTATATTTTACATTATTTTTTCATTTTATTTAAATCTTTAAATAATGTGGTAATCGCTGCATCATCATGGTGTCATAAATAATTTAATTTATTTAATGTCTAAAAATTATAAAATAATTACTATGATGTATGAAATCTTATTATATTTTCAATGACTATTTATAGTAAAAAATATGACTTGTATAACCCCATTTAAAAATTGTTTTAGTAAAACAACTCATGTTTGTGTCATTTTTACTTTTAACATTAAATAAAAATATATTAATGTCATTTTCCTTCCAAAGTGGCTCCATGAGGTCCCCAAGTTGACCCATGGATTTTATTGGTCGTACATGACACATACAATAAGGGTAGGACATGTGTAAAGTTCTTTTAATATTATTAAAACATTATTCTTACCTTAAATTACACTAATTACCTCTAATCGCGATTAAAAACTTAAAAGTTACTATTCACCAAAAAATTATTTTAACCCCATTGAACCACATTTTACTTCCTAATGAAAAAAATGTATGTAAGATTTTTTAAATTCAAAACAAATAGGTGGTAAAATTTTATTTAAATGAAAAATTAGTTTTTTAAGTGCCACTTAGTGGTTTCACTATTCATCAAAAATTGATGTTTTTCAGAAAAATACCAAAACATCAACCTAAGCTATATTTGATATTCCGAATTCAAAAATGATGTCTATTTTAAAAAATTAAAAACATATAATTTACATTAATTAATTTAATAATTAATTTCCGCTGTCAGAGCAAATAGCTTTTTTTTATGAAACATAAAGTATCAAAATATTGACACTAGTTTAAGTCCAATTTCAAAGTGAAATTAATTCCAACGACCACTATTGGATTAAATGGTAAAAATATATTATAATTTAACGTTAAAACCAATTCAAAAGATAATCTAATAATATAAATAAATTATATTAAAAAGTGGTTTTGAATTAAATTACAACATTTATCACTATTCATTAAAAAATGAACTTTATTGGAAAAATACCAAAAATTTACCCAAAGTAAATTTCAATGTCCCAATAATAAAGAATAAGTTTATTTCAACAAATAGAGCTTATAAAATTGTCAAAAGTTTGATTTAAAAAATGGTTTGCCGTCAAATGGGAGTAAAACAATCTTTTAAAAATATTAGTTTATTCCATGCTTAAGATTGGATTTATTATCATTTTAAGCATCTAAAACACTAAATAATTAATTAATAGACATAGATAAAAATATCTATTATTAATTACTTACTTGGGATGTTACATCCTTCCCCCCTTTATAAAATTGAATCCCCGCAATTTATTTACTTATCGAATAAGTGGGGGTATTTAGCCCTCATTGCATTTTTAGATTCCCATGTTGCCTCTTCAACCATGTGGTTTTTCCACAAAACCATTACCTGATGAATTACCTTATTCCGTAACACTTGATCCCTGTGGTCAAGAATATGGACCAGTTGTTCCTCATAAGATAGGTTCTCCTCCAGCTGAACTACCTCTGGACTCAAAACATGAGATGGATTTGGCATATACTTTCTCAACATCGAAACATGAAAAACATTGTGAACCTGAGATAAACATGGAGGTAAAGCCACTCGGTAAGCAACTGATCCAACTCTCTCCAGAATTTCATATGGTCCAATGAACCTTGGACTCAGCTTTCCTTTCTTACCAAATCGCATCACACTTTTCCACGGTGAAACTTTGAGAAAAACATGATCACCTACCTCGAAAGATAGATCCTTCCTCCAGTTATCCGCATAAATTTTATGTCTGCTATGAGCTGTTCTCATGTGTTTCTGTATCAGTTTCACTTTTCCTGCCAACTCTTCTACCAATTCTGGTACCATCATCTTCCTTTCACCCACTTCATCCCAAAAAGCTGGAGTTCAACACCGCTTCACATATAATGCCTCAAATGGTTCCATCTGTATACTGGAATGAAAAATGTTATTATATGAAAACTCAACCAAAGAAAGATGTTGGTCTCAACTTCCCTGATAATCCATCGAACAAGCACATAACATATCTTCCAAAGTCTTAATTGTTCGTTCTGACTGCCCATCTGATTGAGGATGAAAAGATGTACTAAAATTTAATTCAGTACCCAATGAATTCTGAAGGCCTTTTCAAAAGTTATAAGTAAACCTGGGATCACGGTCAGATACAATGCAGAGAGGAAATCCCTGTAACCTGAATATCTCTTTAAGATAAAAATGGGAAAGTTGATCTACGGAAAAATTATCTCATATAGCAAGGAAATGAGCAGATTTAGTCAAGCGATCAACAATAACCCAGATTGCATTATTACCTCGAGGTGTCTTCAGCAATCCCACAACGAAGTCTATGGATATATTTTCCCATTTCCACTCTGGCAATGGTAAAGGCTAAATCATCCCTTTCGGTAACTGCCAATTTTCTTTAACCTGCTGACAAGTTAAACACTTCACAATAAAATCATCAATATCCCTTTTCATTCCTTCCCACCAGTAATACTCCCAAAGATCTCTATACATCTTAGTACTTCCTGGATGAACTGAAAACGGAGAACTATGAGCTTCACATAACAACTCTCACTTCAATTGTGAATCACAAGGAATACACAATATCTTCCCAAATCTCAAAACACAATCATTATCAATGTTGAATTCAGGAAACTTACCCTTCTGAACCAGCTCTACCTTTTCCTGCAACTCACTGTCTTTCTTCTGTGCTTGCTTGATTCTGTTTGATAGAGAAGATTTCACTGATACCTAAAACAAAACAGAAGGACATCCTGCACCAAAAACTTTTATGCAAAAGTTGATCAAATACTTAACCAAAGGATCATGTTCCAAATGCAACATTGTTAATGAAGCATTACTTTTTCGACTCAAAGCATCAGACACTTTATTTTCTTTTCCCAGATGGTAATGAATTGTACAATCATAATCCTTGATTAATTCTAGCCATCTTCTATGTCTCATGTACAATTATTTTTGAGTGAATATATACTTTAAAATTTTATGATCGGTATATATTTCACACTTTACTCCATACAAATGATGCCTTCATATTTTTAAAATGAAAACAACAGCAGCTAATTCCAAATCATGTGTAGGATAATTTACCTCATGAGTTTTCAACTGTCGTGAAGCATAAGAAATTACCTAATCATTCTGCATGAGGACACAACCAAGTTCTTTCAATGAAGCATCGCTGTAGATAACAGGCTCCCCATTTTTGGAAGGTAGTGCCAAAACTAGAGCATTCACCAATCTTCTATTCAGTTCCTGAAAACAACCATCACATACTTTCGTCCAGATAAATGTAACACCCTTCCGAGTTAGCTTAGTCATTGGACTAGATAACCGTGAAAAATTTCTAACAAACCTTTGGTAATAGCCTGCCAAACCAAGTAAACTACGAATCTGATTTATATTTTTGGGTCTTGTCCATTCTTAAACAACCTTTGTTTTTGCAAGATCAACAATTATCCCATCTTTAGAAACAATGTGACCAAGGAAAGAAATTTGTTGCAACCAAAACTCTCACATGCTGAATTTCCCATACAATTTCTTTTCTTTTAAGGTATTCAAAATAACCCTTAAATGTCTCTCATGCTCCTCTTTACTTTTAGAAAACACCAAAATATCATAAATGAAAAAAACCACGATTTATCACCTGAGTCAACTAAGCCATCACTACAACAAACTATTTACTTCTGATTCTGACCATCATAGGATACTGATTTGAAAGGTCATTTCACTCTGTATGCCTTCACAGAAAATCTGTTCTGTTTCCTCTATGAAAAAACATTCTTAACACAGAAATATCTTTGGAGAAGCAACATGGTAATCTTAAAATGCTATATCATTTCAATTTGACCAAAAAAAATATTTTTGGATAATCATTTAATAAAATTCTAACTCCTAAAGTTATCTAAACCGACCTCTGATACCAACTATAAGGCCCGAGCCTTAAAACATTACTTAATCATGAGATATTTCAAGAATACACCTTGAAGATCTTTTAAGGTTTAGAGTTTTAGATAATTAGATCATAAAACTTGCATTACATCCCACATTTAAACAAACTGGTTACAATAAAATATAGTATTCACTTTTTCCCATCAATAGAAACATATTTAAAATAAAACAGGGATTATTTCTTGACTCTTCCTTGACACTATGATCATATCATGTACCCTTCCCTTGACCTGTGAGAAACATTTCAAAATCTTGGGATGAGCATAAAAAGCTCATTAAGGGATATAAAAATATGGAAAGGAAACATGAGTACATTTATACATAAGATTCAATGAAATCATACTCTACCCATAAAACATAATCACTTTAATATACCTCTTCAAATCCTGAATAAATCGTAGAAATCACAAGACATAAAGGTAACATGATGCATTCATAACATTCTTACGTAGGGAGTAACCCTCTTGGTTACATTTGGAATACCCATCACAGTATATTCCCTAAATCTCTTCAGAGAAACCTTAACGTTTAACTCCTTCACGTTACCCAATGCATTGGAGAGCTATATCGGGCTCACTCGCCCTTAGTTTATCACGGAACCACCCGTCTTCATAATAATGTCCAAGAACCATAACATAATCTTATCACATAAAACATGCATAAAGGAAACATAACATTTTTACTTTTTAATCACAAGATATCAATACAACACATTGATATTAAAACATTATGAAAACCATTTCCAATACGAAAATAAAAGAAAATTAAAACATGGTATTTATTTTTATATAAAAAAAGTGTATGGATTGTAGAGGAAGCCGAAACTCAAATAATAATCACAGCGGCAAAGAAGTCGTTGTCGCCGCATAAATACGACAAAAACATTCCCTTTTTTCATTTAGTAAAACGATTTTTATAAGAAATATTCCTTTTGGATAAACTTAAAATTCAAAGGGTTTTATACACCGTATAAAAGAATGTTGTGTATGAATCAAAATATGCCTCAATGAAAGGAGATTGAGATAAAGTCCCATACACATATCATTTTTTTAAATAAAATAAATCTATTATGTGTATTCACTATAAGTAAACATATAGAAATTACAAATATAAGATAGGACATAATAATATCATGACATAATTTGAAATAAGAGATTAACCCAAAGAATAGAAATTGGGTTAAGAAGTTCCCTTACCTTGGGTCTGACTTGACTCGATCGTTATTTTACCTTTTGAATAATAAACTTGAGTTAGTTTCTACTTTATTAAGAACCTTTTTCAAGTTAATTAATCCTTTTATATCACTTATTACCATGTTATGAACATTATGTAATTATTTATGTTAATAATGGTCGTTTTGTCAATCATTGGTACTTGAGTCAAAAATAAACTCTTTATAATGACAAGTTGTTCATGTGGTAAAATATCAATTATATCAAGAATTATATTCATGATGTAGATATCATATATATCATATATATCCAGTATATAAATGCATTTATAATATTACATAATCATTTATAGGTAATAAATGAAATGCACCGTTCATAGAGACAGTAAGTCGTACGTACGCATGAACGCTACTTTCATCTCTATTTCGTATTTTATGGAATGGAATCATAATTATATAAAGGTATATTATAATTCTGGTATAATAACATATATAATATCATTGATTACATCCTTTATATGTCCCACATATGGCATTAATGAATCAAATCACTTTGAGGGGGCGGTAGTCCGCACTTCCTAAAATGAAGATATCACATTTACCCATAATAGAAACCATAAAGGTATGCCATAAATGAAAAATACAGAACCTTAAGTAAAACATAAACATATTATATATTATATATAAATATAGTGTCATCTTAATGGACACCTTTGAAGGTGTTAAAATAATATTGAAGAATCATCGTTTCGTGAGACAGAAATTCGCCATCCACGGAAACAGTATGTTCTTTAACCATTAGATGTAGGTGTGTGTAAGTGTAGCTCAAATACTTCATATAAAAACATACTATTATATGGAAGATACTGGTTTGGTACAAAAGAAATGAATAAAAAGAGTTTATGGGGTTGGAGAAGCAAAATAAAACATAAGAACACAAGAGAAGACACTACCTTTAAACTGGGTAACTCTTTTTGATTTGAGCTCAAAGGCTTCCTTGGGAAGACTTCTGCCCAAAGTGATGCTTCTAAGAGTTATAGAGGTATGTATAGAGACAAAATGGGCAGGTGTTGGATTATCCAAAGGCTATGGAAGTGTGGGTAAGGTGGTATAGGTGGTGGCCTTTTATAAGAGGAGGGGAGGGGCACTCTTGGAAAGTTAAGAAAAGATACTTTGTTATAAAATGATTTTTGGATAAAAAAGGTCCCAAAATTATAAAATTCGAGGTTATGGTGATAAGGGATCTAAATCAACCCATCCAATATTTTTTTAAAAGTGTAGGTCTTATATTTTACATTATATTTTCATTTTATTTAAATCGTTAAATAATGTGGTAATCGCTGCATCATCATGGAGTCATAAATAATTTAATTTATTTAATGTATAAAAATTATAAAAAAATTACTATGATGTAGGAAATCATTTTATCTTTCTAATTAATATTTCTTGTAAAAAATATGACTTGTATATCCCCATTTAAAAATTGTTTTAGTAAAAAAACTCATATTTGTGTCATTTTTACTTTTAACATTAAATAAAAAGATATTAATGTCATTTTCTTTCCAAAGTGGCTCCATGGGGTCCCCAAGATGAACCATGGATTGTATTGGTCGTCCATGACATATCCAATAAGGGTAGGACATGTTTCAAGTTCATTTCATTTTATTAAAACATTATTCTTACCTTAAATTACACTAATTACCTTTAATCGCGATTAAAAACTTATAAGTTACTATTCAACAAAAAATTATTTTAATCCCATTGAACCACATTTTACTTCTTAATGAAAACCATTTATTCCGGATTTTTGAAATTCAAAACATAGAGGTGGTAAAATTTCATTTAAACAAAAAATCATTTTTTTAATTACCACTTAGTGGTTTCACTATTCAACAAAAATTGAAGTTTTTCAGAAAAATACCAAAACTTCACCCTAAGCTATATTTGATATTCCGAACTCAAAAATGATGTCTATTTTACAAAATTAAAAACATATAAGTTACATTAATTAATTTAATAATTAATTCCCGTTGTCAGAGAAAATAGCGTGTTTTTATGAAACAATAAGTATCAAAAGATTGACACTAGTTTAAGTCCAATTTTAAAGTGAAATTAATTCCAACGACCACTATTGGATTAAATGGTAAAAATATATTCTAATTTCACTTTAAAAATAATTCAAAAGATAATCTAATAATATAAATAAATTAGATTAAAAAGAGTTTTGAATTAAAATACAACATTTTTCATTATTCATTAAAAAAATGAACTTTATCGGAAAAATACCAAAAACATACCCAAAGTAAATTTCAATGTCCCAATCATAAATAATAAGTTTATTTCAACAAATAAAGCTTATAAAATTGTCAAAAGTTTGATTTAAAAAATTGTTTTCGATCAAAAGGCATTAAAACAATCTTTTAAAAATATTAGTGTATTCCATGCTTAATATTGGATTTATTATCATCTTAAGCCTCTAAAACACTATCTAATTCATTAAAAGACATAGATTAAAATATCTATTATTCATTACTTACATGGGATGTTACATTCCTAACAGTTCGAACTGATGATTTATTATCCTGGTTTATAAAATTAACTAAACCTATCACTAATACTAGTTAATGTGACCAAAAATTAAATATAATTATAGACCATTATAGAAAATTAAAGGTTTATTTTCTTTGGAAACATAGATACATAAATAATGGGAACATAAATTTTCTAAATCATATACCAATATCTTCTTCACAACTACAACCCATATTATAAATAACATACATAAAATATTTTTTCATACAATATAAAAAATGGAACAGAATAAATGGTGAGATCGGCTTCTCAATAAGGGTAGGACTAGGATACATCAATTATAATGTAATCGAAAAAATAGGATAAGGTTATGAGAACATGTTATTGATATTTTAAAACCATAACACATAATTCATAGATCACTATTCATAACATTAATCATGGCAGTTCATATGACATGAATCATAAAATAATTGAAGAAATGATACATGAGAGCATAAAATTCACATTAAACCATGTTATAAAATAGTCTCATAAGGTTTTTTATAATTATAATAATATAAATAATATCTCAAGGATACCCAATAAGTCATTAATCACATGATAGGATTTAGATAACTAACCCTGTACCTATTTCGTGTTGAGATGAACTCTTATGTACCCTCTTTTGGGCTTGGAATAGCCTTCTATGAACAATAATTTGGGATTGGAATAATACCCTATTTATTATTTAATCTCTTTAAGAAATAATCATTATAAAATTAACTGGAGGTCTAAGAAAAATGACAAACAACATAACCATAATCCATTCATGTTTATTTCAAAATATCATGAAAACAATTATCATTTGATCAGATCTTAACCCACAGAAAAAAGGGATTCATCAATATCTCATCCTCACAATCATAAAATATTCACATAGTGAATAAATATGGTATCACTGGATCATATCCATAGTTATGAAAAAGTAACATCAAGGGATTTTTTTCTTAGATGAAAATACCCTTGAAATCTTACAGGATCATTTAATGAGGAAAATACCCTTTTCTTTTCAAAATCCATTATTTTAAAAATTTATCATCCAAAATATTAAGAAATTTTATTTAAAAAAATAATAAAGGATATTTTTAGAGGATGTATCAAATAAATAATTTTTCAAAATGGTAGGAAAATCTATTAGTGTGGTGTATGTTAAAGAAATAATTTTTTTCACACCATTGATAAAGTACTCTCTCATTGAAAAAAATAAAAAGAAGATTCCTTTCAAATTATTATTTTTAAATTTAAACATGGATAAAAATTAATCTAAACAAATATATTTAAATAAAAAAATCAATATTTTTTAATGAAAATATTGACATGGAAGTAAAATATTTCCTACTTCACGGAAAATAAAATTAAATTCTACTTAACACATTTAAAAGGAATAATGAGATCATAAAGAGACATAATGAAATGAAAACATGTAATCTCTGGAAATAATTAGACTATAAGAAAATATATTTCAATTTTAAGAGATATATAATATATTTTAATCAATGTAAATTTAGTCATAAAAAGTCTAGGTAAAAATGAGATTGTAATATAAAACCCTCACCTTTTGTTTTTCATTAATTATAAGCATTACAATATCTTATATAAATCATTTATGTTTTAAATCCCTAAAGGAACCATATAAATCTTTACTGTGTAATATTTTACCCTCTTATAACATTTAAACACCCAATTATTAAGAATTCATTTTTATAATCCTTGTTTCTATGTGTTAACTATTTTTAATTATACATTTTATAATTAAATTCAATAATTGTACATTTTTCATAGTTACATAATATTTGGACTTTTAATCATGTTATAAATATCATATATACTAATTATATAAATTTTTTGAACCATCCATAAAAGTTAGATATATAAAAATGAATGACAACATACATTGAGGTGGTAGTCTATAGACGCACATTAACACTATTTCAATTTTCTAATGAAAAGATAGAACAAAAGATAAAAAGATATTTTTTTAATTATATAACCATTAGTATCCTATAAAAATAATATACACATATTTTTAATAAAACATTATAACTAATCATTTTTATCGTGAATTAAAATTACCCATATCGTTATGTGGAGGCTGTATTGCACACATACAGATGAGTGATACTTACATTTCTCATTTGATGGAATTTAGGTAGAAAATGGACATTAAATATTCTTAATAACATCTATGTTTATTAATGACACTAGAGTGAACATGTTAATAATTATAAAATAGGATTATAGAAGGTGTAATATGAAATATAATTAAAATATATCATTTATCATTTATAACTATTCTTTTAGAGAACTCCTTCGTCTTACACCATAATCCTTGAAAGATTGGCCTTAAGATAAGACCATGGGATCTGGGATAAAGTTAATGAATCAAGGAAGGCATTATGAAATTAAAATTTTTAAATAGAGGAATCCAAATTTTTGAATAAGGGAGTATAAGAGGTGTCCTTTTATATGAGAGGGACATGAAACACTTTGAATTAATTAAATTATTAAAATATAATTAATGTCTTTCTCTTGTTAAAATATTCCAAATATCCATGAATTTAAATGAAATATATTATATATTATAAGTAATTTATAATAATAAGAATTATAAAAGTTTGTGTGTCAATATTACTTTTAGCTCTTTGTTTAACCAATAGAAAGTCCCTTTTAACCATAACCATCGTAACTAATTATTTTCTATAATTATAATTCATTATGACCAAAAATGAAATTTAAAACATTATGAAATTTTATAATTCTTTACTCTTAATATGGGTTAAATTTTATTAAATTCAATATACATAAGATATGATAAATAGTTTAATATAAATGCGCAAAAATAAACAAGAACTCATTTTTTATAAAAATTATTTTTTAATAATACAACTGAATTTATATTCATTCATTACTAGGTAATAACTATATATTGCAAATTAAAATATTTTAATTAATATGTCATCTATAAATTTATATAATTTATTATGATAAATAAATATTTTACTGATAAAAATATTTTTATGATAAAAAACTCTTTAACTTAATATGGTTTTATCTTCATTTCTAACAATTATGTAAATAATATATGGATGATTATTCATATATTAAAAATAAATTCCATTAAAATAAATTTTCATTATTTATCATTGTTCTTTTTTGGAATAATAGTTCTTAAAATGTATAAAATCACTTTTTTTGTAATATATTTATTTTAATCCTTGAATTATTAAATGGTTATTTCCTTAGAATTAATCATTTTATTTTAATTAATGAAAACTCACACACACAAAGACACACACACACACACACAGATATATATATATATATATATACCGTAATATGGTCACTGAATTCATATCTTAGATTCTAACTACTATGTTATAATGGTATATTATATCACATGTTCAAAATTAGGGTTGTGTGTAAAGCACACTATCAAACACTTGAAGATTATTTCATGTGAAATGTATATAAAATCTTGGGGTATTACAAAATCAATTTATATGAAATATTTTATAATAAATTTTATTCAAAAATAATAATATATGTTGAAATTTTACTCATTACTACTACTTGTACAATGTCTAACACAAAATGTTTTTAAAACTTTTAATATTTTTTTCATGATTTGGTTTTAATTATATTAAAAATGATATATCTATAATATGTTTCATGTTTTACCATATATATTTATCTTAAACTTTTATTTTTTGTGTGACCATGTTTTCAGGATCAAATTATATAATCCATGATGATATTTTATACAATTTAGATGTTATAAAAACCAATTTTATTTTCATTAGTTCATTATGAATTGTGAATGATTTCCATAGGCTAATGATTTCCATTAGTTCTTTATTTTTACAGGCTAATGATTTCCATTGGTTCTTTATGAATTGTGGTGTTATTTATAAATTGTGAATGATTATTCTATAGTTATAGGATGTTATTAAATACAATATTATGCTCTTGTTAATCATGGGTAATATTTTGTGTTTAGAAAACATGTTATAGAAATTATGCTTCCATGCTGATCTTTTATGACATAAATTTCTTATAACATATAAATTGATTATCACTTATCTCTTTTGATTTTCCATCATGATGTTTGGATATATCCCTTAATCTCATGTTTTTCAATTATTCTAAGGAAATAATCATTAAGGAATGTTTTATTCTTCCTTTGTTGGATATTTTAGCTAACCAAATTCTTATCCTTTCATTCCCAATGTTTTGAGGATAATTATTACATATGACATTTATAGAATATGGTATAGTATAGTTCCTTTAAAGAGTTATGATTGCGAGTTTCAAATGATAACTATATTTATTACCTTTTCCCCAAATACACTGAACCTATAATTTAATTTAATATTATTATTTATGGAATGTAATATCTAAATCATGTAAAATATGAAAAATAAGTATTTTTAGCATGGTTCATTACAATTTGTATTTGAAAAAATGTTTTTTTTATTTTAGGGATTAGATTATTTACCTTTGGAATTTAGGTTATATAACATTAGAAAATACCATATAGATGAGTCTACATATAAGATTATGTCATGAAAAGTAGGTCATGTCCTCATAATGTTGTTTCTGTAGCAATATATACCTTCCTAGATACTCTAAAGGGGATGTGGGAATGTAATAAATGCACATGGGGGTAGTCACCACAAAAATGGTTTGTTGAGCATTGAATCGATCATCAATCTAATAAAATATTGGTGGGATTAAGACTAGAAAAATAGATTGAAAATACTAAGGGATATAATGTTCTCAATCACATTCCATTTAAAATCCAATAATATGTATTTATTAGGATAAGAAATTTGGTTATGGATCAAGAAGGAATCCAACCCAAAGGAGCTAAGATTTAACCAAGTGAGATTTAAATTTAAATAAAATCTTATGTGATCCTTTTAATGAGAAATACACTTTGAGGATTATTTTTCATGAGATAATGTATGGTTATTTTCTTATGATATTAATTATTCATCACTTATATTAAGCATTTTTTTGTTATATTAAATGGTCAAACTAGATGGATCCTAGAAAACTTATATTTCATAGACAATGACTAGATCGTCTCAATGATAAAGATAATGAGAGAATAAATGGAGTGTGAAACCATATGATTCATTCAAACTATAAATAATGAATTATTATTAACAAAGTGAATATTTTCAAATTCCTAAACACACAAAACAAGAGAAGTATGGGTCATCATGAAAGTTAATCAGATAAGGATAATGAATGAAATATAATTCAATTAAATAACTATTTTAAATATAAAAAAAGAAAGGGGTAATTAACATAAAAGAATTGTTGAATTTTAATCTTTTTAAAATGGTGAAAATAAAACTCACATGTTTAAGGTAATGAGATAATATAAAATTGTATATATCTATAATTTAATAAAAAATGGACATTTTAAAAATCAATTCCTGAATCTAAGGGATAATGAGGAAAATAGGCCCCAAAAACTACTTATACCACATGAATATAGAAAATCATATTCAATGAATTATTTTGTAATATGAATCTATTTTTTACTATATATTTATATACCACTTATTTTTTTATACATTTTTGATGATAATTAAAACATTTATAGGTATGATTAGTATATCTGTTAGAAATGAATATTCAAAAATATATGTTAAGGTTACTATATATTATGATTCTATTTGGACTGTATTATAAATTTTCTAAAAATACCTTGTTTAAATTTAATGTAGGGAAATGAAAAATCATATCATAAATCATTCCATGATCAAAATCTAGTGCATGGTTATTTAGGATCTCTATATGAAAATTAATCCTATCATATGAGTTTTAAAATTGCGATGATTCAATTTATTTTAGGGAGGAAGAATGTAATGAGAAAAGATTTCACTATATAATCTCATTAAATATTTAATAAATTCAAAGGAATGTTTCAAACAATACACCCAACTAAAATAAAAAACCTTGATATATTTTGAATATTAAATTGGTCCATTAAAAATATTCATAAAACTATTCCGAATAAATTGATGTAACCATATCAAATTAATAAGAAATTCTTTCTGAATATGGTATCCTTCCCGATGAATCCCATTTTTCATATATCATAAGGGATTTTTGTTCTATATAGTTTTTATTTCACCATGACCAATATAAAAATAAATAAATTAAATTTTGAGAAAAAATATACATGGGAGAAGTTCAAGCTCATGTTGATTGGCATAAGACCCATACTTGCTAAACTGCAACACAAAACTACAACGAGTGATTTTATGATGCTTAAATATAATGAAGAGATCATAAGAGTTTTGTAAGTAAAAATTATGATCATATAATCCTTAAATTATATATTTATAATTATTGATATATCGTCAATTTTTATTATATTCAAAATATAGTTTCTTTCACAATAAACCTTACGTTTAAAATATATATTTTTTCTATAAATATAAATTCCAATTCAAGGAACTCTATTCATGATGATTAAATAATAACAAGATATGTTTAAATTATAAATAATGAGTTAATAATTTTTGAATTAGTAATTTATAGGAAAATGAATTTTTGATATACAAAAAAAATTTGATTTCATTTGAAAAAACATTTTCACAGTATTTCATTTATTTATTATTAAGATAATTTTTAAAAAAATTATATCATGAAACTGAAAAAATTAAATTAATTTTTTTCATAATATAATAATATTTTCTTAAAATAATATTTCATTACAATTTTCTAAATTTATTTATTTTTAGGTGAATTGTGTGAAATATAGTTTTTACATATAACATCTCTTCTATGTTATTATTAATATATATATATATATATATAATATTAATCTATAAATCCATTTTTATTAGACCAAATATGAAAATTTTAATTGAATTAATAATATTTAAAAATATTATTATTAATTTATAAATTCATATTTAACATATTTTAATATAATTTATATTTTTCAAAATATTTTTTTCAATTCATTATACATTTAATATTATATTTTTTTTGTCATATTTATAATGTTAATATAATAAAATAGATTTAATATTTAGAATAATTAGGTCCAAATAATATATTTAGGATCAATTTATTTTCATGCATAAATGGTGAATTACATTTTAAAAAACTTGTTACTTTAGTAAAAAATGATTACAAAGCTGTTAACTTAGAGGGGAAGATCGAAGACATGTTTAAAATAGGTATAAGGTTGTGTCGTTAAGGCCATGATTAACATAATATTTCCCCATATCCATTATTTGTTACTTTTGTTGCTATTTTTCTTGAGACTGTCTTCACATTATAAAAATGATTTGGGAATTTAAAAAAATCAATTATTTTTTAGTTGTAAAACTATCACTCCTCTCCTCACATGACGTCACAGAAAAATGCACCATGATCAGAAAAAACTATGAATAAAACATTCCCCAACATCACTAGAGAAATTAAAGAGGATATTATATTATCAAAATACAATCCATAAAATTCATAACACCATTTATAAAGGAAATAATTCAAGAAGTCATAAATAAATTTCAAACAACTTCATTCTAATTTCTATCTCATTATTATCACTTAATCTTTCTCAAATTACATTACACCATCATAAAATGATAAAATAATATAAGAAGTAGTCAAGAATATTATTGAAATTATTCTAAAGTATTTAATAATCACTAACTTTTCCATTAGAAAAAATTAATAGATGAATCACGAGTAAGTATGGACTCTCGTCTCTATGAAGTAACATGTTTGGTTTTCTATCACAAAAAATATGTTTGATAAATAAGGCTAATGAACTAAATATGTTTGATATTTATATAAAAATTATTTTCAATAAATGATAAAAAATTCTTGTAAAATCACTAAATTTTATAATATATATTTTTTTTGAATAAATATAATTTTCTTGAAAACATTCTTTATTTGAAACACTATGTTTTAATGAACTGTGAAAACTATTAGAATAACTATTTAAACACAACCATTATAACATATATTTTAAACATTGTGGTGTAAATATTAAAAAAAATTAAATAGTAATTATAATTTATTTATATAATGAAAATATTCTAAAAAAAATAAAATTATTTTTATTATATTCATGATATGTTTCAAAAATATTATTTTCTTAAAAAATAGTTTTTAGTTCAATTTCTTTACATAAAATAAAAGTAATTTTTTAAAATTTAATAAATTTCAATTATAAATATAAAATTATATTTTTAGATCATAATAAAATATTTAACATATGGGGAAATAATTTGATTTTTCATAAAAAATTGATTTTTTTGTGAATGGTGAAAAATATGTTTTTTTTGTAAAAGATGTCATTTCATATATATAAAATAAATAAATAAAACTACCATTATGTTTTAAATATTAATTAAGGTAAAATAATTAATATTTAGTTATATTATATCCAATTAATAACATTGAAATAAATATTATAATACAATTTAGGATATGATTATTTTTGGGTATAAAATAGATTTTTTTGAAAACCTTTTTAAAGGGCATAATTGTAATAATTTTTTATTAATTAAAACAAACCATATTGTGGGTTTATTTATTGTATATATATATATTATCAATAAAGAAAAATTCATGTTCATATAATTATTATTACTAGTCATAGAGTTAATATAAAAACATATTTTTCTTAAAAAATATATTTCTATAAAACCCAATTTTTCATCACTTCATGGGTTTAATTATAAATTAAACAATTGAAATTATATTAATAGAATTTGAAAAAAATGTATTTATTATTTATAATTGTAATAATTTATCTTATCTTATAAGGGGAACTTAATTTTTGGTTATAATTAATAGTGAAAATAGTAAAAATATTTTGTCGCGATAAATTTAAAAACATTTTTTCTAGGGGTTAAACAAAAACTATATTGGATAAAATTTCCTAAAAACTTATATAAAATATAATTTAGTGATATATTTTTACATTATCATGTGTAAAGATATATAATCATCCTTTTTTATCCTTGGTTCTCCTAAATAATGTGGGTACATCTTTTTCTTTTCAAATATTACAAATTTTCCACTCACCACCCATATGAAAGGCCACCCCATCTCCCCAAAAATTCACATAATAAAATCCATTTATATCAGAAAAAACTGAATAAATATCTTAATTACATCCCTAAACATGAACCATATCCCTTATTTTGAACACAAATCAATCCTATGAAGCCTTTTGGTTCTTAGTTAAGGATGTTGTTTGAAGAAAATGTATCATGATTAACCAATCGTATTTATTTTATTTCTTCTTCCAACCCCATAAAATATTATTACATAATTAGTATATAAAAAATTACATATGCTTATAGGTTTTCATATTAATTTAATAACCTAAATCAATATCATATTCCATCAAATTTGATACAAAATTATCTTTCATGTGAATAGAGGACCTCTAGATCGTGGAATAATGTTATTATTTTTTCATTAACACAGTACACGGTTGAATATAAAGATGAATATAATATATATATATTATATTTATTATATTTATTACATATGGAATTATTATTCCATATATACCTTATTTATTTCCATTTATATGGAGATAAGATAACATCGTTTGTGTGTATGGTGGCCTACCACCTAACAAAGCGACGTGATTATGTTTTCCTAAATGATTATCATGTAAGGTAATTAGGAAAATTTAATGAATATATGTGATATATATAACATAATAATTATTCTAAAAAAATAATATATTATTTACTTTACTATTGTTACATCCTATGAGAAAATAGATACCTCATTTATGCGTATATGCGATATACAATCTCTATTAATAATGTATTTCATTTTTTATTTCTTGGTTTTATGGATTAAAATAAATAGATATATACTGGATATATTTGATATTTATATCATGGTAAAAATTATGGATATTTTGTAACCATGATAAATATTATTGGACAGAAAACACCAATTCAAAAGAAAAATGACAAACAAAGTTGTTATTACCTGAAACAAGATTTTATCATGGAATTATAAATTAACGAGTATCAAAATGTCACAAGTAATTCATATATGATATGATATATTTTTATTCCTATTTTGGTAATAAATGTATAACAAAAATATATTTAATATATTATAGTTTCAAATGTGTATGAACGATTTTGAGACTTAATGTAATAGATGTATACTTTCATTTTTATATTTATGAGATACATGCCATATTCACCACGTGTTTCTTATATGTGGTGTATATAATTCCTAGGGATAAAATTTATGTATATTCTCCATAAAATTATGGGGATTTTTATATCCATTTTAGGATCTCTCTTTTATGGGGTTTAAAATTCAAATGATATGAAAATGGTAAGTTATTTTTTATCAATTTATTCTTTGGGAGATATGTTATATTATGAACCTGCATTATTTTATGACAAGTATATAAAACCACATAGACCTGTAATATCCTGAATTTATTTATTCTTAGGATAATATATGTTTGATTTAATTTTATTGTATTATAGGGTTTATAATTCAAATTTTTCCAAAGTGGTAAGGATTTGACGTTACAATCTATTCTTTTATTGAGATTTTTCATGATTATACATAAAATGATGAAATACTATGATCTATCTCTCATGAAAATAATGAATTTTATTATTCATAGTTTTTTATTGAGAAAACATGTTTTAATTTAATTTTATTATCGTTATATACTCTGTATTCTAAAATAATTATTTTAATGAAAACCAACCCTATTTCCTTTTTAGTCAAAAATACCTTTTTATCTGTATCTATGTTCTATAAAAATAAATAAAAAATATTGAAAAAATTATCTGAAGTATTTATTTAATTTAAAGTTTCCCATTATTTTATTTTTACAAATTTTTTAAAATGAAATATTCATGTTTTTTCCCAATAAGACATGTTTGGCATTTACATAAAATTTGAACGAATTTTTCATTTAAACACATGCAGCAAGAATGGAATTTCCCATTTCCATGACCACCCAATGTTTAAAAATCTTATTTATAAATTATTAAAGTTATTTTAAAATAAAATGAATTTTAAAATTTTTATGCATTAAAACCGTTTTTTTAATGTGTAAAGGATATTTTTAATCATAATATTTTTAAATGATATTTAATTATTCCTTTATATGATCCCAAGGTTTTTTTAAAAGAAAATTATTTTGATATTTTATTAATATATAGTGTTATAATATATTTTCAAAGTGGAAATATATTTTTCTCAAGAAGTGTTCAATGTTATAATCCAAAATAATTTCCCATATGTGATGACATATTTTTGTGTTATATATGTTTTAATAAGGATATAATCCAAGAAAATCATTATTACTTTTTATTTGCATGGTTTGTTTTTATGATGAAATATTGTTTATGAAGCCCATTTCTCTTCTATGGGTTATAAAGGGTTAAAAATCATAAGAAACCTACTTATTTTTCAATTTATTGTTATATAATGTAATGATACACTGATTATGAAACCTATTTATTTTCTATAGATTATTCTATAATGAAATTTTTATGAAATAAATTTTTTAATGGGTTTTGAAATGATTAACATTTTATGATCTTGTCGCACACATACGTTTGATATTCATTTTGTGATTGGTAAGACCTATATCTTTCTTCAATTCACCTGGTAAGGATTTATATCTCATGGATTAATAGGACATGAATGATGAGTGAACCCAGTTTAGTAAGGTAATTTTTCCAATATGATAGTATTTGAAAGAAGATGGAATACTAATTTGGTTTTGGGAGTGAACCCATTCAACTACAACAGCCTCAGATATGATCATTGACTATTTTGGAATTTTTTATTCTTATATATATGCCAAAACTACATTTTTATTCCATTTTTTACCTTGTGGGTAATTTAGTTTGATACCACATTGATTCATGTCTTATAAGATTATAAAATTTATTCCTTGGCACAATATTATGATCTTTGATATGCATGGTACGATTTAAAAATTTTATACTCATGTTCACAAACAATTATGACCATGTTATTTTTGTGTATATCCACTATTTTTCCATAATGAGCATATAAGATTTCCCATTCTCAGGTTTCATTGCCCAAGTTTATGAAAATATTTATTATTTATGATGTGTTTCACGGGGGATATAATTATGAATAACTTAGTGGCAGATGAAATAGCTCACTTATAGTCCTATTATTTATGTATCTATGTTTCCAAAAGAAGTAGAACTAAATGATTATGGAGTGGATCATTATGTTATTTATTGAATATTTTTATATTAATATGTTATGTATGATATATTTGGTTTTTTCCATTACTTCCTTCTTATCCCCCTAAAAAAATGAAACTAGTATTCATTCATACGTCCTAACTACAACCTCAATGAAACGATTACTTCTATTTTTCACTAAAGACAACATGGGGTCTTTTTTATATTTAATGCATATATATGATGTAAATAAGTTATATATACCATGTTTACTATTATTTATTGATAACACTAAATATTAATGATCATGATAATGTAATTATTTAATATTAGTGAATAACTCAAAAACATGTTCAAAATTATTTTTATCATCATGAAAAGTGACAAAATTCCCATATAATGGAATTATTACATTATATGTATATTTAAAATATCATTACAAATACTATTAATGGTTAATAAATGTATAATGTAAGAAAAATAAGGAAAATTAACACCTTTTTTATGATCCTAGTTAAAAATAGTCAATATTTTTATTACTCGATGTAGAAAAGAGATTAAAAAAGTTCCTGAAGATAATTTTTATTAATGAAGTATATAAATGGAAATTTATATAACTAAATTTATTACATGGGTAATTAAAATGTTTATATTGATTATACAATAGGTGAAAAAACTTTTTTGGAAATAATGGGTAATGATATGGGATTTTGTAACTCAAATTTATTTTAGTGTGTATTAAAATTTCATATCGAACTTTTTTATTGAAATAAAATCACATTTACAATTATGTTATCTCTTTATTTCTAGTTGAACCATTATTTTTTCCCCACCCATTTATATTAAATAATTTCAATTCAATTTAAAAAAGTGTATTTTTGGGAATGGAGTTGCATGTATGACATTTATAATGTTGAAAACAAAATGGTTTCACTAAAAAATATATTTTCATGATTTTGTTTTCAATATATTCAAAATGATATAACTCTTATAGAGTTATTTCATTACCTGATAACACCCATGTTAGACATCTTGGTTTGATAGTGAATGATGATAGATAATGAACCATGATCACTACCTTTAGTAATATATGAGATGACGACTAGAACTGAGGGTATAAATATATCCCATATAGAAGGAGTTTCCATTAGTAATAAAATTAGTATTCTATAGTATAATGGAAACTAAAATGAAACCCTATAATTTAAAAGAAATTAAAAACCAAAAAATATCCCACAATGATCTTATAAAGTAAAATATATAATCAGAGTCCCTTAATAAATTACAAAAAGGAAATCATATTGAAGATAGTAAAGAATATCCTTGAAATCTTTGATGGTGCAGTTTAGATCAGTCCCCAAAGGCAACCTAGAATCATAAAAATGATTATATATATATATATGGTGTTAATAACTTGTAACTCAGTAATACAATACCCATGGAATCCCATGAAAATGGTTAAAGAGGATACTAATGTAACCATGGAAAAGTAAGAGAACCCACATGCAAACAATAGGGAAACAATCCAATACAATTATAACCATTTCACACTCACCAAATTCCAATTCTAATTATAGTATCATAATAAAGAGTATATTGATAATGGGTACCCCATACTACTTTCCCACTAATTTGTTTCTCTCATGACCCAACGTAGTACATCCCGACACACTCATCCCTTCTGTAATAACCATACCCAAAGAAAGCTGGGAAATTGTAACACATATAACCAAAGACACCTGGTCCACCTAGCCACATCCCAACCAAACACACCTATGAAATTTCATCACATTAAGAGATAAAATAACTATAAATGTAGGGTAACATGGAAATTAATGATATCATCCTTGTGACCACATCTCAAAATGCATGACCCACAATTTAAACCAACACATCCTCTAATCAAAAAAAAAATACAGTGTATTTTTTTTCTTATATACATCATATGTCATACATATCAGTCTTTAATGGAAGGTAGATTGAGGAATAGGGGGTATACATCCATCTATACTCCCTATCATAGATGTTAGGAAAAAAATCCAGATACTAAAAACAGTTGGCATCAGTGTTAAAACAATTTTTGGGTGGGGTTCATATACAAATCACATAAAATTTTATGATAGATAGATAACATGTAAGAAAACCTAGAGGGTTGAAAACTTGTAAACAAACAACATTTAAAAAATTAATCACAACCTCCTCCACTACTGGTGCCACCTATAAATTATTTTCACAACATAAGAAAGCTACATACACATAAGCCTCATTAAATCATTATTTTCAATTCATCTTGTTTCTAGATTCTCTTACAACATACATTCTAAAATTAACAAACACTTTCATTATATTTGAAATTCTAACCCATTAATTATATATATTATACATTACATTATTTTCCACACACTAGTTTATACACGTGTTTCTTAATCACTTCATCCCATAAAATATCATTATTCATGTCACTATTTCATTTTTATTCCATAGCTATATAGAAACATCAAACAAAAATAAATAACATACCATTCATGATACGCCAACAAAACCTATTTCACCACCACCTCACATCCTAACTACCAAGCAACTCAACCACCATACAACACAACCACCACACGTATCAATCATAACTCATCACAATGTAGTTCAATATGATATTATATAACAATTACTTCATTAATTTGAAGGGTATTTTCATGAATAATTGGGAATCCCTGGGAAATCTATTTATTATCCAAATATTCATTCTTATCCTTTTTATGTACAGTTTGGTTAATCATAAAAATAACGAGGATAAATAATTCAACAACCATAAAATTAATCTATCTTAACAGAAGTAATATTTATTAAAAAACTAATAAAAAACATTATAAGAATATGTAATACTCGTATGATATTTCTCTTCCAATTCAATTTAAATTTAGTAGATTAACTATCATTGATAATCTAGTTTTTACCATTAACTAAATGGAATAAATGAAATTGATATTTTCATAAGTGAATCCAAATATCGAGATATGTAGGATCCCTTACCAATTATGGTTATTCCCAAAAAAATGTTGGACTCAAAAAATGGAAATATAAGAAAATGTAACTACAAATATATACTAAAGGTAATGGATTAATCTACCTTTGAACTTATATGTAGAAATAGAAAATGATATATAACCATAATACTCCATGAAATAAAACATGATGTTATAGAAAAATACAGTGTGATCCAAAAAATTTAACATGCCTCGAAGCAAGAACATGAAGGTTCTCGGGGGACGTTGATGAGTCATATAAGATAAAGAACCGTACAGTGGATCATTTTGAGTCAAATAAACAAGGAAAAGTGAAATGAAAACTTTCACAAACATTTAAGAAGCAATATATGTTTTTATAAGTGATTAATGTGGTGAACATTCCTCATTAATTTCAATTATATTATATGATTAATGATCCATTTAATATATTTTTATTATAATGTTAAAATAGATATAAATACCTTCTTAGAAAGGCAGTTAAGTACCCTTATTAGTGGCTTTAAAACCATATCGATTATTAGATTTTACATTTACATCATTTTTATAAAATCTTGATGTTTAAAAAACATATTAGATAAAGGTAATACTGTGATTCACACCTATGACTATGATATTTTACAAGATATCATGATAATGATATGATATCATAATAAGGAATATTTTTCTAATGGAATCTGTAGTTTTACAAAATAACATTTCATTACATTGTACAAACAGAGGATCTTTTAATGTTTAGATTCTTGGATATTTGGAACAATATTCATGGAAAGATAAAAAAAAATTCTAATAAACTTGGAATGATTCTTCATGGGATATAATATGAAAACTTACCGAATCTCATAACCTAGGGACATACATCAACAAAAAGGGATGATTATAAGGCCCAGTAAGGGAAACAATTTACATGTGATCTTGAGGAATATCAATAAGAAAACAAGGAATATCAAAATGGAATGACAAAGGGATTATGAGTAATATAATAATAAAAAATGGTCCATAACATGGAAATTTGGCTATAAATATTTAATTTATACACTCATAATCATATCACTAAGGTTAATCACAAATATTCCATAAATGAAAATTACCCAGGTTATTCACCAAGGTATCATAAAACATGTCATTTATAGAGATCAAATTCCTTACCCAGCGAATTGGAGAGACATCATGGTACTCCCTTTATATTTATTAATTAATGTTGACAAAATATATCCTAAGAAAAACATTCACAAATAACCTATGAAGATTAAAAAATACAGTTCATATCAAAATCATGGAATTTAAAAATTTCTTAAAACATAATCATTATGTCATTTTCAGCCAAAAAAAATTAAGGGGTTTTCAATTATATTAATAACATAATAAAATAAATAATTTTTATATATAGTTGAATAATCTTAGAAAATATAGAGGATTTGGTATTCACAAGAAGAAAATAAAATAGAATTTATTTAGGAGAAGAAGGAAATTTTGAGACGTAAATTCAGCATTATAAGAAGTATAAAATGTGGTTTTAGAATTGGGTAAAATTAGTGGGGGAGAGTAACCAATTAATAAAAGAAACATATTATATAATTTTATAAAATAAATTTAAAAATATAACATTGTTTTTTAACTGTAACACATACCACCTAAAAAGGGAACTTGAATGGAAAAGATATGTGTAGATTTCCCTTACCATTAAGAGTTACTCATAGATCTTGAAGAATGGAACCTCGGGGTCCTGAGGACACCTTGGTGAGAATAATAAAGAGGAAAAACTATAATATATTTTTAGATTATGTTTTTTATTTAATTTAAATGGATATATGGGTGGGTATTTATAAAAAAAGTGGAGTATTTGTTTAAAAATTTCCACATATAAGCCTTGGAAATCATGGTTGAGGAAAATGAAAAACAACGGGATTACACATGGGTTTTACCATGGTTTTGGACATTAGGGAAATATTTTATATTATTTTAACACAAAATAACTATTAATCATATTATATTACTTTTTTTATAGGAATAGAATTGATTCCCCAAAATAATGTTTTTAAATTTAATGTTTTCATTTTAGACTTTTGGAAAGTATAATATTGGTTTGGAAAATGATTAAAACGAATTAAAATACATTATGCTGACAAAAATAAAATATTTTAGGTTTTGGATTATGGTTAATTAAATATTAAATAATTATAAAATAATTATGAAGACATTAAACATTCTAAAATAACCAATTTTTTTTACTACTTGTGATAAAATAATGTATTTTAGAAAATTGTTATAAATTCATTCTAAACTAAGTTGAAGATTTTGAATTCAAAACAGATTTTTACTTTATCATAATAATTATCTCTATATTATAATTTTAACTATTAAATATAAAATTAATTATTTATTAAACAAAATAGTGGTTTGAAAATTTATAGTTAAATTTTTGACAATTAAAAACATTAAATTTAATAATAAAATTATTGTATCCTTAATATTTACATACTTTTTGAAAACTAGAATTTGTGTTAGAAAATAAATTTATCAAATTCTATCTCAATTAAAACAATTTTTTATTATTATGAATAACTATTTATAGAAAAAAATTGTTCATACAAAGGAATCACACTTTACGTAACTAAGGACTGGTCACATAATCCTTTATAACACCCACGCATGACCTAAGGGTATGGAGTGGAATGATAATAAATTCATGTGGCTGGTCCACTATCATAGAAAAAGTCATAATTTCCACATTCTATAAATTCTCCCATATGATATTTCATTCTAAATTAACTTCTTGAATCTCATCTTGGGATAAGTCAAGGGAAAACCTCGGTGATTCTACCTCCCTCCCAAATTCTGACAAGTGGAATTCATATGGCATGAGTCTACTGGTTGGGGACATTGTATCTCCTTTTCTATATTAAATTTAATTTTTAATTTCAATTTATAAACTATAATTATATTGTTAATGTTTTTACCAAGATAATAGATTCCAATGATAATATTAACCGATATTCATATTTAAAAATGGTTATATTTTACCAACATTCATATAACGGTCGAATCTCAATGGTCACATTTCATTTTATACTCTATAAAAACAACTTAATCATTAAATAGAAATGGTTTTGTTGTTTATAATATAATATAACACGAATTTTCTTAGGAAAAAAATATCTTTTAATAGGTCTCGGTCATTACATTATTCTTTTTTATGAAAATTAATCCCTACATATTTCAACTAGTTCTCTATGTTTTGAAAAATTGTTGATACTTCTTTCTTATTATTTCATATGGTCCCCACATCAATTATTTATATTTATGGTTCCTCAAAAATAAATTTATAAGGTTGGTAGCCTTGTTTCATAGAACAATTTCCCTAAGGTATGTGATCTCTACTTGCTTCCCCTCATAAGAGAGGTCATGCTCTAATTGTACAACCTCCAGATTCCGTACTTGTGAGGGATCAGGTATGTACTTCTTAAAGATATATATTTGGAATACATTATATTCCTGATATATATTTTATGGAAGCTCAAGACAATAGGCTATTAATATTATGCATTTGGTGATTTCATAGGGGATAATGTACCTAGGGATAAGCTTCCCTTTCTTCACAAAATGCATGCCTATATTTCATGGTGATATTTGAATGCTTTAATTTACCAACATTATACTTCATGTCCCTTCAACTGTTTTCAACAAATATATTATACTGAATTTTTATAGCCTTTATGTGTTTTTAGATGGCTTGAACCATCACTATTTTCTCTTGCACCAGATCAATCCCAAAACAATTTCTATCACCAACCTCAACCAAACTAGTAGGAGTTCAAAATCACTTCCCATATAGTGATTCATAGGGTAGAATTTCAATACTCGAGTAGAAGATGATTTTTCCAAATAACTAAACTAATGGGAGGTATTGATCCTATCTAACATTAAATTCCATTGAGTATGTTCTCAGTAAGGCCATGAGTGTCTGGATACCCCCTTCAATTTGACAATCATCTTTGTGGTGATATGCCGTACTAAAATTAAATTTAGTATTAAGATCATGTTGAATACATCTATATAATTTTTATGTGAACCTTAGATAATGATCCAAAAAAATAGAAATTGGAACCCATGAAACCTCACCACATTCTCTATGTAAATCTTGGGAAGTTGTTCAAGAGGCAAATCTTCTCGAATAGTGATGAAATGGGCAGTCTTGGTGACTTGGTCCACTCTAACCCATATCTCATAGTATCCTTTGGATATTCTTGGGAGACCAATGAAAAATTACATAGTGATATAATCTCTCTTTCTTTTCATTATTGGAAATGGTTTTAATACCACTTTATGATGTTTTGGCATGTCCTTCACTTTCTGACACACCAAGTACCTTTTAGCATAGCCAGAAATCTCCATTTCTATATTATCCAACCAATAATGAACACTAATTTCTCTATAAATTTTAGTTATTCTAGGATTTATATAGAATATAGAGCTGTTATATTTTTTCATCAGTTATTTCCATATCTCTAGAATAGATGAAACACATAGACTTGTACAAAATTTCATTATACCTTCTTAATCAATAATAAACTTAAAAAACATCAATTTCATCAGAGCCTCTATATTATTTTGTAAAAAGGTATCTTCCCTTTTAGATTTATTGATTTTCTTTAGTAATGAGGGTTTATTAATATTTTTATAGGGTTAATGATTCCCCTTACCTTACGATTCCCATATCTATTTTTATTAGGTTCTTGAAAAAAGGATCTCCTAAAATCATCAACATTGCTAGCACAACATGGTCCTTCCTAGTTTGTGCATCAATGAAATTGTTTTCCCATTCAAGGGTTGGGTAATGAATTATATATTCATATTACATAGGAACATCAAAAAAATTCCATTTTCATGTGTCCAAATCTTTTTGTGTGAATATGAACTTAAAAAATTTGTGGTATTTGTATATATATAGAATTTCTCCCCATTAAGATAGTTCCTCTATATATTCTGTGAAAACATTACTGATGCTAGTTCGAGATGATGCATAGGATAATTATACACATTAGTATTTTACTTTCGAGATGCCTAAGAAATAACTTATTCATTTTTCATGAAGACATAACCCATTAATTTCATAGATTAATTGTTATGAAAAATGAATCCTTCTCTGATAGATGGTAGAGTTGATATAGGTGCAACAACCAATCTCTTAATCATTTAATGGAAAAATTATTAACAGACCATATTCATGATGAACTTAGCCTATCTAAGAGTTAACTTAGTTAGTGGATTAGAAATTAGTGAAGAAATTTTTCACAAATCTCCTACAACATCATGATAAACCATGGAAACTACAAATATCAGTTACTGTTGTAGGATGAGGATAGTCCTTTATAATTTTTTTATTGGCAGGGTCAATTGAAATTCCATCATTGGTTACACTATACCCTAAGAAAGAAGCTTATTATAACCAAAACACACATTTTTTAAACAATTCACATAACCTCTCCTACAATATTTTTCAATATAACCCATATAGGATCCTCATGCTCCTCGTGAATGTTGTAATATATCATTATATCATCAATAAAAACTATCAAAAATTTATCAAGGTAGCCTTAAATACTATATTTATCAAAACCATAAATATAGATGGAGAATTAGTCATGCCGAAGGGAATAACAAAAAACATCCTAATTCCCATATCGTGATAAGAAGTCATTATTTAGAATATATTATTTCAAAGCCATAAATTAATTATAACTATATCAAATATCATTCTTGGAATTGAATTGAGACCCATGAAACTGGTAAAAAATATCATCAATCCTTGGGAGAGGGTACTTTTTCTTCAATATTAACCCGTTATGTTATCAATAATCAATGTGTAATTTCATTTATTCATAATTCTTCTTCACAAAGAAAAACTTTTATCCCCAAGGATACACACTTGGGGTAGCAACCCAAGATTTTGGGAAATATTTTTTTTCAAATTAATTTATCTTTTTGATATTCTGTATTTCACGTTACAATAGAAATAAATATATAAATAAATATTATATATTAAAAACTAATTTAAACATTAATTAAAAAAACCTTTATTGAAATACACACAACACTAACTTGGATTTTGGTACACGTTACACTAACTTGGCATGAGCTACACAGAACACCAACTTGGCGCATATTACATGAAATACCCAGTTTCTATGAAACATCATTTTATTGTTATAATTTTTTAAATAGGTTTGTTATAAAAAATCCTTTAAAAATTTTAAAATAAATTTTAGAAAATAATTTTAATATATATTTATAATTTTATTATATAAAAAATCTTATTGATAATGAAAAATAAACTTATTTGTAATGTCTTTATATGTTTAAAATTACCATTTTGTTGAATGAACAATTTTTCATGCCCTTTTGTGAAGAAAAACAAAATTAATTTTAGACTCATCTAAAAATGGAATTTGATAAAATAATCATATTTTTTTAATTTATAATCCAAAATTATATTAGGGTGAATTTTTGTGATTTTTCTAAGAAACATTTTCTTATTGAATAGTGAAAAATACTACATTTTAGTTAATAATCACCTTTTAGTTTAAATAATTATAAATGTTGAATTATACATTAAATTTTTTTAAAGGGAAAATTATATAAATTATATATCAATAAATAAAATTTATTTCTTTATAATCAATTTCATTTTGAAATTGAATATAAAAACTTAACAAACATTGGAACATTTGTCTACTTTAATAACCCGTTATTTCATCCAGTCTTCCAGATTAACATTCAACATAGTTTTCTGGATTCTATGAATTCAATTAAAAAAAATGGAAATAAATAATTTTAATTAGTTTAATATTTATATACTAATTAAATAATGTTTATTTTTGGCCAATAATATTCATAAAAGTAATAAAAATTAATTGCAATGATTAATGTCAAATTAAGCTTAATTTGGGACTAAACCATAATAACGGGTCTATAAATGAGCTATAAACTTACCTAAAACCAAATTTATGGAATAACATAGGATATTGAACATACATTATGATTTTGGGGTTTGGTATTAATTTTTTTATGTAAGAACATGTGTATGCCTAACAGGTTTTCAAAAATTCATTGTGTGTCCTTTTCCTTCCCAATAAAGGCCGCCACCTATCCCTCTTCTTCACACCTCTAAAAACTCTTAAGATCTTCCAATATATACCCAATAAACTTATCAAAATACCTATATTACTCATAGAAGATTATAATTGGTATGAATGAAATCCAAGGAGGCCTTTTTGCAGAATCCAAAAGGAGTTACCCTAATAAAATGAAACACCTTCTATCTAAGTCCTTTCATTTATTTTCTTTCTCCACCCTCTCCACTATCTTTATTTCATGTTTTTTTTAAAACCATATATAAAATATATTAGGATTTTTATTCTACTTTTTTGGCCTAAAATTACACACACTACAGTCTAATGGGTAACAACCATACTCTATATGTGTATGGTGAACTATCGTCTCACTAAATGATGTTTGCTAATTTTTCCTTCAACACAACTCATGGGGGAAATTTTGATGTAAAATAAGTTGATATATATATATAATATATCATATTTATTTTGTCTTTAATATTTTACATTAATTTTAAAACACATACAGTTTTCACATTCCATTTGGTGTAAATATGATAATTTCGTTTGATGGAGTGTGGACCACCACCCCCTCAAAGCTATGTGACTCATTCACACACTACATGGAATGTGTAAAGGATTGGTTTCATGAAGTTATATGATATATATGATATAATAATGGATCCATTAATAATGATATAAATACACATATAGATACTTATATGTCATTTTATTCATTTCTTTCAAAATGACAATATATATTGAGACATTGTTAATGTGTACGTACGACTTATCATCTCAGCGAATGGTGTATTCCACTTTCTTACTAAAATATTATATATATTATTATAATAAAAAAATATTGTATATAAATGACATTTATATCATTTTTTACATTATCTTAATAATGATATTGGTATAATGATCATAGATATAACAAATTAAGACACATGCAAAGGACAAAGTGAATGTTACCGAAAGTGAAACCTTAACGTAGGAATGTTAAAACGAGGGTAATATATGATATTAATAAAAAAAATATTCTATTAGATATAAAAAATATTATTTTATAAATTATTTATTATTAAATTACAAATATTATTCTATAATCTTGTATGAGTACAAAGAGAGTCAAGACACATGGTAAGGGGATTTCATCTCACTTTTTATTTATCTGAGATACATGTTTTATTCCCCATCCATTTATTTTTATGGTTTGTATAATTCCCATAGATGTATTATATCATTATTATAATTATATTTATGGGAATTTACTTATATATATTTTTATTTATTTTAAGTGGACTATGTTTCAAAAACTACTTAATATGTAAAACGATATTACCTCAATTTACCTTCATTGAAACACATGGTGTCTTATAAACCTAAATTTTTCATTGAGGTCTATATAATGAATTTGAAATGTTATATAATGATTAAATTTATTTAATGATATTTTAGGTTTCATGTAATTTTATTTTCATAAAAGGGGAGTATGGTTCCAAGTTACCAAGTGTTAAGATTTTACTGAAAAAATCTCATTGCTTTTCAAGTTTTTTTAATAATTATGCCTCTTGGAATAAATAATATGATCCATATATCAAGAAGGCTCAATATGTTTCTTATACTATGGTTATTCAAGATATCCTATTGTTATAGTACAATTTTTCAACTCTTAGGTAATTAATATAAAATGTTTATATAAAATCTAATTGTCTCTCTCTTCGGTCAAAAATCTTTTATATTCAAAAAACATGTTTTCAAAAATGTTTTCAAATGATATTTGAAATAAATTTTCATGGAAAATGGATTTTAAAAATGTTTTATAGTTTTTAATTATTCATTTATATGTTTTAAATGATTTCATAAAAAAAATTTAAAAGGTTTTATGTTTTATAAAATATTTTTCAATTCAGATAGGATATTTTTCTCAATAAATATTTGTCAAATATATTTGAAAAATATTTCGCATCTAGGATAACATAAATTAGTTTTAATCACCACTTTATTGGATAATTATTCAATTTTTACATTTATATTCTTTCTATGAATGGATTATGCTTTGATGTCCTTCCATTTATGATATATTTTTCTCTATCAGGGGTTATAAGATTTTGAAACTCACATATTTTCACATGTTATTTGATGATAAAATTATTATTAAATCTATATATTTCGATAGGTTTTGATATGATTTCATGTTAACAATAAAAATTTCATTTAGTGTTTTATGATATGATTATTTATGATCTTCTAGAAAATGTAAGTATGATTTCATTATGAGATTTGTGGGACCTATATCTCCCATAAATGCATTGGGTAATGATTAATGTTTTATGAGATCAAATGGTACATGAGGGGGCATACCATGAAAAAAATAAGGTCTACATGAGTACATACAAATACTGAAATAAGAGGGTACATAGATGAACATCCCAATAACTAAATAAGAGGGTATATGGGAGAACATCCCAACCCTGAAACAAGAGTGTATACGAGTGAAAATACCAAGCTCGAAATAAGAGGGTACACAGGAGGACATCTCAAGGAAAAAACAAGAGGGTACATGGGAAGACATCCCAAGACTAAAATAAGAGTGTACATGAGAGGTAATACCAAGACATAATTAGTTACATGGGTGATTATCCCAAACCTAACATGTTAAAAAGGCCTTGGTAGGCTTCCTTGACACAGAGTTTTTATATTATAAATTGCTTTCCATAATTCCATGTACTATTTCTATGTTATTATTTCATAGATTGTGATCATTATTTCCTTATGATTCATGTCTTATGAATCACCAATCATTATTATTATATCTGATATAAAGGTAATGACATTCAAATGTTATGCTCATGTTCTATAGCATTTTGTTCATGTTAAGCTTACAATTTTCATTTATTTACTCTAACTGAGCATCTGAGATCACCCCCTCTTATTTTTCTTTTCCCAAGCTAATGAATAAAGATTTTAGGTATATGTACATTTGGTGGAGATCTTTATGGAATATGTTAAAGATATTTCACAAGGATAGAATATTTTGATTCCATGTTTCCAAAGACACTAGTCAATTGTGGTCCTCTGGCATTTATTTTCCTTATATATTGAATATTACTAAAAAAATCTTTAAGTATTCATGTATGTTTAGCATGGGTATCAATATTTTCTATCAAAATAAATATTTATTAAAACTCTTGAATCTAGTATGATTAAACATTACTGAGAACCCTAGGTATATTTCCAACAAAATTTCTAGGAATGTTTCTAAGGATAAGTATAAGGATGAGTTAATGTTTAGGAAAGTTTCTTGGAATTTTTGTAAACAATAGATTAAGTGGTTTTTTATAAATAAATCCATGTTTAGATAATACAAGGGGATGTGTCTCGAGTGTACATATACCTAAGAGTAACTACTCTGAAAAGATGTTACGTGCTTGGCTTGGGGTAATATGGTACAAAACAACGAGCCTTGATGCACACCTACTGTGACACTCTCAAGGGATATGATTTGATAATTAACAAAATTTTAATGAATCATTATGAAGGATTACACTATAATATTAATATGATTAAAAAATTATAAACCTATGGTTTCATCAATTAAAAATTATTTTTCATGATTTAGACATCTTAGAAGTAATTTTTCATGATTATGTGGCATTATTATATGATATGTGTTTCTCACCACATGTGTTATGGTTTTATTAAATAGAGATAAATAGAAGGATTGTGTTTAACATTGAATGTTTCAGATATTGAAATTATGGGAATTATGAAAATATATTTCTCAAATTGAAATCACATAAATATAATCATGAAAATGGTATGAGTATTGGTCAACCATATGAATATAAAGAGACCACAAATGACGTGTGAATGGTATGTGATATTCTTCTAGTATTATTTACATTGATTATAAGAATCGTGATTAGATTGAGTTTTAGTTAACTTAAGAAATTATTTATATTTCATATTTTAGGAAATAGGTACTGAGAAATAAGATGATGAAGCCAAAGTAATGGTTTAAGAATAATGTTGGAGTAATGAAGTATATATTTTTTGGAATTAAAGGATCATGTTATATGAATCAATAAATGTATAAGTATTTTCTGTATAAGTTTTCATAATGAATTGAAAAGCACATGTTGAATGGAGATGAAGACATAGAATTTTGATTTTAGGGAAATGTGATATTTTTTAAGGGATGGTAACCCTTAACTAATGCATTAAATTTAGATAATGAAAAATGATATGATTGGCATGAATAAGAAAATTGTAAAGTACTGATTACTGTGGAACATATTATTGAAAAAATTATCTATGTCATCGTGTATGGAGTTTATAACTTATTGGATTTTAACAATATATCTATAAATCATTAGAATGAATAATCATGTATTTTTTTAAAAATATTTATGATAATTTAGGTTACTTACATGTTTGAAGGGAATATACGATGAGGTTATTGAGATGTTTGGAATATAAAAACAAAGTGGTATATAGTGATATATGGGGGATAAATGTTATGATAATTTCATGAATTTCTATCCAATTATTTTAATTTTCATGTTTTGTAATGGTTATGAGGCTAATTATGTATGGAAAGATTAACTTAGACATTGGTTGATGGTTGTGAAAATAGTTTATTATCTTACCATATGTGGATTTATGCAGGTCAGATAACCTGTGATAAATATTTCACTCAGATGTTAAGTGAAGGTGGATGGAATTAAATAGCATTATATTTATTGATCTCTTGATATATTGGTTCTCCAGGAATGAAAAATTCACAATCATTAACTAAAATAAAAGATGATGTGGGAATTGATCAAGGTAAAACCAAAGGGCTAGATTTTACATCTGAAATGGGAAAAAATAAAGTAAATATTTATACATAGGATCCTTGATAGACAAAAAATTCCTAAAATCATGGAAATGGATATTGAAAAGTTTTATCCTAGAAAATTTATTTCTGATAAATAAGATGGTCCCTTATATCATTAATGATTTATGTTTTTGTGATCACCCACATTTATTGATCAAAGTTCTCTATCATTATCCATTAGAACTTGACTGTTTGATATCTTCCATGTCCATGTTTCTTATACCCACCTATGTTATCCTATTTGGAAACCCACATATATATATTAGTTTTGGTATTCAATATGTTTCCAACATTCCTTTTTAAAGGAAGTTATAGTATTCATATTTACAATTCAGCTTTCTATCTAATGAACTTTCATGTATTAAACCATTCATAACCCATAATAATTTTGAGGTAGAAATTCTTGGGAAGGGGTTATAATGTAAAACCCTGAGATTTTGATGAAATATAGTTTTTTAAATTAATTTTTCTCCTTTAGATGCTATATTTCAAGTGACACGTGAAATAGTTATATATATATATATTAAAACTCTATGTAAAACATTCCTTTCACTTGACAAAAACACTGATTGCTCTACATGAAACATTTACTTATCTTTATCTACATTTAACACCAACATGGATGTGTTACATGAAACACCATCTTATCTTATGGTAAACGCTATACCATGTTTCTATGAAATAACATTTTATTGTTATAATTACTTAAACATGTCAGTTATAACATATCCATGAAAATGTAGTAATTGGAATAGTGATAACTATATTTTAAATATAGTTATAATGGTTTTATACTAATAAAACACATTGATAATGAAAAATATTTTTTTTTGTAAAGTCATTATATGTTTTAAAATACTATTTTCTCGAATGAACTACTTTTCAATTCTTTATGAAAAGAATAGAAACATTAATTTTAGGCATGTAGAGAAGTATAATTTGATAAAATAAAAATCATTTTTGAATTTCTAATACCGAAATTATATTAGGGTGAATTTTTGGTATTTTTATGAGAATCTACATTTTTGATGAATTGTGAAAAATACTATATTTTACTTAATAATTTTTTTGTTAAAACAAATATTAATGTTAAATTATACATCAAATTTTTTTTAAGGACATATTAGATAAATTACACATCTACTAATACAACTAGTACTCTGCATGTGCAAACGCATGGGACTATTCAATATTCCTTCAAATAATCTGGTTCAATATCATTCAAACAAATTTAAAGTCAACCAACTAAACATAATGTTTAGAATAAAATAATGATAAATAAAATAAGAATACAAGATGGGATTATCTAAAATACCTGATGAAATAATAAAACATACATGCCCCCCTACTCTAAAAATTGATGCACTGATCTAATAAACACACATGATCTACTACTCAACCAAAACTCATGCTCAAATTCAATCAGTCATCCACTAGTCAAATAAAACACATGAACCAATTATCTAAAAAATGATCTAGTAGTGGAAAAAAATACATGATCCACTGATCAATGAAAATAAAAAATCCTCCACTGTTAAAAATGATCCACATATCTAAAAAATGTGAGTTCATGTATAGTATATTTAAAAATAACTATTAACAAAAATAAATTAAGATGATCCACTACACGAAAATATGTTAGTACTCGTGTCGTCCACTGAAATATCATGTTACTCCACTCATTTACCTATTTTACAGGATCGAAACCTAGTATACATGATTAAAACCTTTCATTCACCCTATTACTCCACCCTGTCACCCTATATACTGGATCGAAACCATTTATCCCTATTGGAATGGTTCACTTATTTCCTTCTTATGAGTTTTAGTATAGTATAACTATATGTGACAAATGAATTTTAATATATTTAAGAACAAATTAAAAACTGTTTAAGAAAAATGCATCTATTATTTTAACTGGAATTTTATTTGAGAGGTGTTATGGTGGTTGAATAATAGGAAATAATATAGGATCTCAGCACCTACAAAATCATCCAACTTGTCTATCTGAAGATACAAAAAAAAGATTAAAATTAAAAATACATACTAAAAATAATGAAATATATAAATATAACATTCAAATGAAAAATAAGTCATAAGAATAAATATGAATGTATGGATGTTATGTACTAAATGAATGTTTTTTATGCCTTTCATTTTCCTGTCATTTTATATACTGAATATTGTCATTGAAGTTAGGAATCAGAATATGGTCATCAATAAATAATTCATTGATTTCATAACTTTCACTGAGAATCATTGATCTAATTTCTTTCTATTATATAGGTTACATACCTTGTAACATAGTTAGATCTCCCTTATCAGATTATTTAGTACCTATCAATTTATGTAGCTTTGAAATAAATTTTTCATACAATAGATAAATAAATATGTACTCGAATACTTTTTGGATATTTATAGTATGTATATTGAATATTTTTCTTTCTCTTTCCACTTAAACACAAATATAGGATGTATGGGATGGAACACAAGCACAATTACCATTATTTAGGTATACATCTGTCCCTAAATAGGCATAATAATCCAGAATATCAACCTCAAGATATATGTGATAGACCTACATTCCCATCCAATTTGAAACAATGATTTTCTATTTTAGAATTTATGTTGAATACTATCATGAATAAATGCTGAAATAGTGACTTCTATGAGTATGGTGTGGTAAAGGAAATTTCCACGTATTATAGCATTTGTAGAGGAATGACCAAAAGTAAAATCACTACATAAGTTGGTTTTAATTGAAAATATACAAATAAAGTCTGATATAATTATTATAAAAGTAGATACCTTCCTTCATATCAAATTACACCAATTTTCATACTCAAAACATTACATCCACTCGAATTCCCACCCAAATATAAAAAATATAAATAAAACCATGAATAAATTATTTTAATTGGGAAACCAAATTGAGAAATATATAAAACCATAAAATGAGATTCCAAAAAAAGTTAAGTTTGAACATAATTGTTATGTGTCAATTATTATTAAAACAGAATATATGATAATGTTATTTCTCTCATTTAGTATCTTCCCTAAAGAATTTATTATGAGAAAAGAGGTTTATGATATATGGACATCAACTATTGCCTAGATGTGTTAGTCATCTCTTTCTTGAATTCCATAAACCATTCACCTATCAAACATAAGTCACATATCATTTCTATAAATAAGTATATACTATGAAAAATATAAATATTTCTGAATGGAGATAATCAATCATGAAAATAAGCTTCAACCGAGAAATGTCAACCACTTCATAAAACCAGAAAAAATGAAATTGAGTAAAAACATAGATGATGGAAGATTAAATGTTGATGTATCTAAACTCAATGTACATAGTGTTATGTTTTGGGTTTAAAAACATGCTTGAACAGAGAAAAATAATGAGTAAGTGGAGGGGCTTACAGATTTGTTTTCACAAATTGGAGATATTCACCCATGTTACATAGCCTAAACAGAGAGTTTCCAACAACTCTAGAAGACATGGAAAACTAAAATTGTATTAAAAATATTTACCAAGATAGATTGAATATCAGTGTACCGTGAAAATAAATATCACCATTCTTTAAACATTCGAAGTAGTATAAATAGTGTGTTAATATAGATTATGAAAATATCTATAAGGGCATATATTTTATAAAATCAAATAATTTCTTTACCATATCATTTCCATCATCACTGTTTGTGTCTAATGGGGTATATTTATTATTTAATCCATGCATGTGATGAAATTAATGAAAAGTACAGTCAATCATGGTCATATAGTGATAGGAAACATTTCCATGATTATTGCATGATAAAGCTTGAGGGGATGAAAACTAATCAACCAATGACCATATTTTCTATACATACTAAAACATTATTGCACAAATTTAATATGAATCATTTATCATTATTCTAATAGAAAATATAATATTATGTGTTTATATGATTGAAAAATTGTTTATGATAGAATATGTTCCAATGATTTGAATATCATACCATGATGGGGTACCAATGGAGTCTTTATTTATAACCATGACGGTATAAGGAATAACTGAATCAAGCCCCAGAACAAAAATAGTCGAGGAAAAAATAATTTAAAACATGATCAAATCTAGAAATAAAACCAAATAGCTAAAATAAAATAGAATAAAATGATTGATTGGGAAGAAAATACATACAGAGAAGATGTCCTGCATTATGGTGTTTTTATATCTATTGATGAAATTTTATGAGAGTAATATTTTTTAACACAACACAATTGGAAGAAAATAAATACAGTGAATATATTAGGATGACAGAAATAACATTCATGGATAGTTTGGATATTCACCACTCATGGTGATGAATAGAAACATTGATTGCCCTATAAAACTCAAAACAACACTATAACTATGGATGTGTAATTAAATAGGATAAAATTCTATAAAAGAGGGAATGTGTAAGATAAAATTAATGATGATGAAGTATCAATGATTCTATTCTATAAAAAAGTCCATGAATGTTTTATTTATAGTTAGAATTTTTTATAAAAAATACAAATTTATATTGGTTACTTAACCTAGGAACTGATCTAAAATACCAAATTCAATACACTTAAAAATGATCCATTGATCTAATAAAACCCAAGATTCACTTATCAAACAAAATAACATGATTTATTACCTAGAAAATGCATGATTAATAAGCTCGGTGAAAAACATTATTCCACTTTTCTAAAAAATGATCCTTTACTAAAATAAAATATATGATCCAGTAGTCATTGAAAATAGTAGATCCACTGCTGTGAAAAAAGATCCACTCCTATAAAACATTTCATGTCAGATTTAGTAAAAGTAAAAGTAACTAATAATATTTGGATTTTAAATTCATGATGACCAAAATAAAAACATTTCTAGAAAAAAATCTTTTTGTACCTGGTTTTTAGTTGTGATGTGTTATAGTGGTTGAAGAATAAGTAATAAGCCAGGATCTGAGCACCTAAACATTTATCTAAAATGGTAAATTGCACAGACTATAATGTTTAAGAAGAACACATAATCTATATTAGTAATAAGAAAACACTACCATAATTAGTTTATAAATATTTAATAGATTTCTACAAAAATACTATGTATGAACAATTTGGATACACATCAATAAGAAATTCAGATAAATTTGTGTATGACTAATAGGTAAAAACTTTCATATAAATAATATAGAATTTTTAATGTTTCAACAACCAATAATAAATTATGTAAAAATTGGTCCCAATTGAATGTAGGTGCACCAAACTGTTATCTCCAAGAACTACATTGACATGGTATGTAGAACTATATTGAAAAGTTTGAGTGCATTGAGCCTTATCTAAGGCAGTAGGTTCCATGGGAAGACATTCATTCACCACTATTTTTCTAGGAGAAGTTTTATATTACCCAGTATAATTTAGTAGGAATTCCCACAATGGCTAGAAAATCCACCATTACTAAAATAGAAATAAACCCCTAAACAAAATTACTTCTCATAACCACCTGAAGACAAGATGCACTACTTCAACATGAAAATAATTACACAATCAAATTTCATTTCCGACTATATTGTGACTGTGGGTTTTTGAAGATTAGGTTGAACATAAAAACTAATCAAACTGGAATCATTCAGGAAATAATTCAGTAAATTCTAATTTTGGATATGAATCTATTCATATCAACCCAAAATTGAGACCATAAGAAATATGGAAACTGATTTTCATAAGGAATATAGAAACCAATTTTCTTAAGAAATTTAGACATAAAAATTCATAAAAAATATATAAAACATATATGTTTGTGAAAATAAAAAATAGTTTAATATGAAATCCATAAAATTACTATAAAAATATGCATTGATAGGCAGAAAGATAATATGTTACAGAGGTATAATATCTTGGTTTTTAATAAGGTAACCAAATAAAAAATTAATTGACTTTATAAATTGCACTTACCATTACGGGATATAGGTGACAACGAGATACATTTTACTATTTTTATGCTTCCTATTGGTGTTATAGGTTTATTATTACTAATATTTTGAAGATAAATTTTTTCTATAGAATTTAAATTATTGTGAAAATATAAGCTTCTGATTGAAAAATAACAGAAATGTATCAGGAGTACATAAGAAAAATAAGAAAACCTAATTATCGTTGATTCTGTAGTAGTCTTCTTTTAAATATTATTGTCTCTTGATCTCGATGGGAAGTGCATGTTTGTATTGTGTATCTTATTATTTGATTGTAAAGTAATTGACCAGAACCATTGAATGTAGTACATTGATGAGAGTATAGACAATATATATTCTAAAGACAAATAATATGTAGAATATTAATGTACTCACTGAATATTATTATGAAAGAAATGATATCTTTGTTAAATGAATAGTAATATCACTAGTAGGGTTTTATGTTCGACTTCTTATAGTTATAGATATTTACTATGATGAATTAAATGTAATCCCTACTAATAATAAATTGAAAATAAAAAAGGATGTTAACTTCTAAGAACATCCAAAGGAACAGATTAAACATACTTTTTGTAGAGAGGTTCATTTGTAAGATATCTGAAGAATATATGTGTGGTGATAAGGTGTCTTGCGAGGAGGATTCAAGGAATTTTAAATAATTTTTGTCACTATATATTTTAATGAAAGGGATTTCATTAGGTGAAACATGTATAAAATGATTGAACTTGCAGAGTAGAATAGTATGGATTCTAAAGGAAACGATAGAACAAGTAGGTGGTTGAAAATTTAGAAGTTATATTAGGTGATAATGGAGTAGTATTTTAATATTGGTAACCCAGATATATATATAGAAGAATTCAGTGAATGAAATAAATGATGAAGGAGTAGTGGGAGGCGAGGACGAATGAGTTGAAACCCAAGATTGGGGAGACTGAATAGAGAAGCTAATTATGAGAGACCAAACAGAGAAGCATAAGAAACCATATATTGGGGATACCAAAGTAGGAAAAGGTGGAGTATTGAGAAGTATCAGAAACAAATTGTTTAGGAGATTGATGAAGTTAAACATGGAAGATAATGAGGGGGGGGAAATAGTGGAGTTGGGGAAATATTGGATTGGGGAGATGGAATTCATAATGGGGAGAGCTTTTCATTTGAAATGAAATATAAAGAAGGTTATGGGATGGGGAATGGAGGTGCTCAAATGGTTACACATGTCCAGTATCATACCTACATTAGTATATCTATATATTTAGTTCAATATAATCAATATCACTTTTAAATTTAATGTAAAAACTTAACATCATTTTGAACATTTTTCCCTTTTAAAACACATCATTTCATCCCATCCATGGGATTGGAATTAATCTTAATTTCTCACATTCTATGATTTTAATTTTTGAAAACTAACATGGAAACTGTAATTAGTATAATATTTAGCATCAAATTATATCATGTTAATTTTTTCCCAAAATATTATTCATGTGACTAAAATTAAACACAACCATTAATGTGAAATTATGTTTTATTAGGGATTAAACCTTAGTCTTAGGGGCCCAAATTTCCTTGACACTTTTCCAACGCCCATTCTATTTCCAAATTTCATCCATAAACCTTCCATATTTTTTATTTTTGGTATATATTACATTTTTAGGTAATGAGATGTGTACACATAATTTGTTTTTAAAAATTCTATTTGAGTCCTTTTCCATCCAAATAAGATGCCACCACCTCTCCCTCTTCATCACACCTTTCAATCCTCTTAGGTTCAGCCAAGAGTGGACTGAAATAAACTTCTCAAAATCCCTCCTTTCATTCTAGAAGCCGCTAGTTGGGCGTAAAGCAATCCAATGAATCCTTTTGGCACAAACAAAATGGAGTTATGTGATTAAGAGGTAACACCTTCCATCAATATCCTTTTTTTTAAATAATCCACACTAACCACCCTATTTATTCATTGATTTTACCATGATAACAGTTTTTAAGATATACCAGTATGTTTTTTATAATATGGGTTAGATCGAAAATAACACACACATCCATATAATTTATAATGAACATGTAATTCCCAAATGTTTTTATGAAATATTTTATTTAAAATATTTTAATTACTCAATAGCTTGCATAGCATGGAATAACGAGTTTAATAAAACCACATGAATCTATTTATATAAAATGACCGTTTTATTATAACCTTTAAGTTATCAGGAATAAATATAACTAATTAATGAAAATGTATATTGAATTCATTTTCTACAAATTATTTTTGAAAAATATAAATTATTTAACTATTTGAATTTTTTATTCAGAAATTGACTGAATTAATTTTAATAAAAAAATATTGAAATATCTATTCTATATAATTAATAAAATATGTTTGATATTCATCCGATAGATATTTTTCTATAGGGTATGAATAATCCATATTTTATGTATAAAAACCTATATTTTTTTCAAAAGGGTAAATTGACACCTTTTAATGGTGAACCCTTTTTAAATGATGATTTTGACACATTAATAATTCTTATATTAAAACATAAACATGTTCTTTTTAATAGGGATATAAAAATTTCCATTGGATGTAATTTTAATATTTTTTTGATAACTTTCATATTTTGAAGAATTATAAAAATACACTAAATTTTAATTGAAATGTTTTTTTTCATAAAAATATTGTTTATGGTCAAATTATAATTTTAAATTTTTTTAAATTATATGTAGAATATATTTTTATCATATAATATAGTGTATGTTTTTATCCTTAATTTTACATTGAATTCATATGTAAAAACATATAAATCTTTTGTAATGTCATAAGTTTTAAAACATGTTTTTTTTCTGACAATAAAATTAATTTTAAATTAATTACGCTAACTTATATGTTTTGAATTTTGAAAAATGGATTACATATTTGGAATCAGTAGGTCCAAACTATATAAAAATCATTATTTTATTTTGGGCATTATGAATAGTAACTTCGGTAATGTTTATTAATACGGTAAATGGGAAAATCGTGTAATTAAGAGTATTTAATACTATTATAAAATAATAGTAACAGTTGTATCAATATAATTTTATGAGTATTTTTAGACCTAAATCATCCTTGGGCCAAAACGTTGTCCTTCGAAAGCCACTTGGATGAGATTACAACAATTAATTTATTTTCTTTAAAGAAAAAGTAAATATGTCTTATTCAAATTTTATTAAATATATAATTTTAATATAATTCTATAAAAAATGAAAATTATATTATAAATACTAATATGAAAGGTAATTTTTTATTTATAATGGAAATTTATTTTCAATCATTATGAAATAAATAATTAATTGAAAGACTTATACTTGGTTAATCTAAAAATTAATTAATTGATGGGAAATCAAAAAAAAATTTATTAAAATTCTATTAACTATTAGAAGAACCAAAAACATGAATATATATTATTAGTCGAGTATATATTTTCAATAACAACACAAGAGTCTAGTTAAAATCCATTTTGAGCCTTATAGAAGAGACTGTGACACTTATATAATTTTATTTAAAGTGATGTAAATTTTTTCACGTTCATAATTTAAGAAGTATTACATTTTAAATGTTTTATTTCCTAGAAGATAAATTATACTACATATATTTATATGAAATTTATTAAATATATATTTCTTATAGTATTTTATTTTTAATTTTTATTCAAAATATAAGTATATAAAATAAATACACAAAGTTGATGTTGTAAGGATTTTATTTATAGTGATAACAAATAAATGTATATTTTTTTTAAATAAATACATGTTAGGCTAATTAATATGTATAATTAATTTTATAAATGATTTTGAACTCATAAGAATTTTATAAAATATTTTATTTGAAGATAACATTTTATTTAAATATTTCTTAAAATAAATTAATTTAATTGATTCAAAATTGACTGTATTGTTTTTTTAGAAAAACATTGTTTCATTAAATTACTTTAATATAAAAAATGTTTAAAAATAATATAAAATAATCCTCATATGGTTGAAAAGGTTCAGAGTTATTAATTTATGTTCTAATTTACAACAAATAAGTATATTTTTGACCATTTTAATTTTGAAATATTTTTTACCCTAGTTAAAAATTAAAATGAATAATTAGTTTATAATTAAAATGATATGGTTTAAATTGACATAAATAAATTTTTAAAATTTATTTTTTGATCATACTACAACCCTATACCCTATCATCCTTAAAATTTGTACATTTTGGATGTATTTGGATGGGGTTTCATATTATTATATGTTTATATATACGGAGTTTCAAAAAGTGAATCTCACCTCAATTAAAAAACAGAACCTCCTAGCTCACCAATTAACATCACTTTGAGAATTCATGAACTTCCATCACCTGAAATATTTCATTCCCAAGTTCTCTTGTAACATTATAGAGGTTCTGGTATTTTTCAAAGACCAACTCCGGTGCTCAAAAATGGAGATTTAGAGGAAGCACATCAAAGAAGAGGTAATATCCTCTACCGATTCATTCAAAGATATTTCTTCATCTACTTCCTATTAATTATTTTTTTAATTATAATGTAAATAAATTATAGTCATTTATATACTGAGATTTTATTTAAATTATTAAACAACCATATTACACCATCTATCCATCCCATAAAAAATGAAATAACCACATGTGCGTACGTACGACTTACCGTCTCCACACAGTGGTGTTATCTATTTATCACCACCACCATAATTTTAATGGTATAATGATGGAAATAATAACTACATATGATTATTATAACTTGATATTAATTATGAAATTTTATACACTAATCACTTTAATAACATTTAACAATTATGGGAATGATATCGTTGCTCGTGCGTACGTTCGACTTACCGCCTCCAAGATGCATTGCGATTCATTCGTGATAATATTTTTTAATTAATGATAATACAAATATACATAATGAATAAATATGGTACATATTATTTTAATATGATTTTTAAATTATATAACTATGACATAATAAGTCGAACCAGAACTTATTTGAAAAAACATGCATAAAAACATAAAGCAGTTAATATTCGAATATTGAGTGGAAATGATTTTATGTAGAAAAAAATGATAATGTGATCATATATGATATCATAAAAATTAATATGATTATGGAATAAGTCAATAAAATTAGTTAAATCATTTTATTGTAAATTTGGATATATCCAAAAAAAATCAGACCTATGTTAATGGATAATTTTTAAATCTAATTATTATTCGAGATTGTTTATTATTATGTATTTCCTAGGGTATATTTATCATACTCATATATGATTCCTAAATATGTATTCCAAAATATTATTTCTATCAATATACAATTGTTTAAGGTAAATGTTTCCCATCTCTGAATTGTTTTTAAATGATATAGACCAATGTTTCGTCGTTTTCGGTATGATGTACTTTTTTACATTTCAACAAAAGTACAAGAAGAATGTTCTCTTTTAATGTATATGACATGAACTAATTTTTTATTCTAATAAATAATTATTTTTATAATGCTTCCTTTGTAAGATTTCCATATTATTTTCAATTAAATTATTCTCTTTTAAAATTATGTTTCATTTTGAGAAAATATTTTTTTTGATGAATGCTGGATATTTTTCTCACAAATTAATTTAAAGTGTTTTATTAAAATTATTTTCCATGTACGTTGAAATGTTTTAATAGGGTTATGTTTCAAGTATACTTTCCCCATTTATTCCCATTATTTGATTGTGTTTATGATGAACTTCTATTTATGAAATCCATTTGTTTTATACAGTTTATGTAAAAATGGAATGATGATTAAAAAAACATTTCATTCCTTATGTTGTAATGAATGATTTATGTATTATTCATATGTAATAATGATTCAATTATAATATGGGTGGGACCTATATATCCCCCAATGCATGGAGTAAATATTTATATCTCATGAGATAAACATTAATGGAATGAGAAATAATAACAGTTCAATATTACAGAGCTGGAACGAGGAGTGATATTATAAGGCCCAAACCTTAATAATTACTTAATGTTGAGTTATTACAAGAATACACAATGAGGATATTCTCAGGATTATATTTTTAGAGAATTAGATCATAAATCATGAATTACATTTCACATTTAAAATAGGTGGTTACATAAAAGAAAATATTCATTTTTCCCATCAAAGGAGACTTTTAAAAATAAAATAGGGATTATTTCTTGACACTTCCTCGACACTATCATCACATCATGTACTTTTCCCTTGACCTATGAAAAACATTTAAAAAACATGGGATGAGCATAAAAAGCTAAGTAAGGGATATAATAATACAGAATGAAAACATTAGTCCATGTATACATAAGAATCAATGAAATCATACTTTACACATAAAACATAAGCACATTAACATACCACATGAAATCCTAAGATTCATGAATAACTCATAGAAATAATAATACATAATGGTAACTTGAGTCATTCATAACATTCTTACGTAGGGAGTAACCCTCATGGTTACGTTTAGAATACCCATCACAGTATATTCCCTAAATCTCTTCAGAGAAACCATAGAGTTTAACCCCTTCGCGTTACCCAATGCATTGGAGAGATATCACGGGCTCACCTACCCTTAGTTTATCACAAAACCACTCGTCTTCATAAATAATGTCCAAGTACCATAACATAATCGTATCACATAAAACATGCATAAAGGAAACATAAAATTTCCACATTTCAATCACAAGATATCAAAAACACATTGATATAATAAAAACATTATCAAAACCATTTTAAATACCAAAATAAAAGAAAACTAAAACAAGGTATTTATTTTTCATTTAAAAAAAGATTATGGCTTTTAGAGGAAGCATAAACTCAAATAATAGACACGGCAGCAGAGAAGTCTTTGTATTCGCATACGTAAGACAAAAACATTCCCTTTTGTCATTTAGTAAAATGATTTGTATAAAAATATTCCTTTTGAATAAAAGTAAAAGTAAAAGGGGTTTGTACACTGTATAAAATAAATTTCTGTATAAAAAAAATATACCTCAATGAAAAGAGATTGAGACGAAGTCCCTTACCTCATGTCTGATTTGACTTGATCGTTATTTAATCTCCTAAATAATAAACTAGAGTTAATTTGTACTTTCTTAGGAACCTTTTTCAAGTTAATTATTCTTTTTATATCACTTATTACCATGTTATGAACATTATGTAATTATTTAAGTTAATAATGGTTGTTTTGTCGATCTTTGGTACTTGAGCCGAAAATAAACTTCTTATAATTACAAGTTGTTCATGTGGTAAAATATCGATTATATCCAGAATTATATTCATGAGTTAGATATCATATATATCATATATATCCATTATATACATGCATTTATAATATTACATAACATTTAGAGGTAAGAAATGAAATGCACCGTTCATGGAGACGGTAAGTCGTACGTACGCATAAACACTACTTTCATTTCTATTTAGTATTTATTGGAATGAAATCATAATGATATAAAGGTATATTATAAACCCATTATAATATTATATATAATATCATAAACCCCATCCTTTATACATCCCACATATGGCATTAACGATTCAAATCACTTTGAGGGGGCGGTAGTCCGCACATCCAAAAAATGAAATTACAGCGTTTATCCAAAATGGAAACCATAAAGGTATGCCATAAATGAAAAAAAACAGAATCATAAGGAAAAAATAAACATAATATATATCATATATAAATATAGTGGCATATTAATGGCCACCATGAAAGGTGTTAAAAAAATATTGAGCAATCATCGTTTTGCGAGGCAGTAATTCGACATCAACAGAAATAGTATGTTCTTTAACCATTAGACAGAGGTGTGTGTAAGTATAAATGAAATAATTCTCATAAAAAAATCCTATTATATTGAAGATATAGGTGTTGTTAAAAAATAAAGTAATATAAAGATTTTATGGGGTTAGAGGAGAAAAACAAAACAAAAGAACATTAGAGAAGACTTTACCTTTAAATCAGGTAACTCCCCCTGGTTTGAACCAAAAGGGTTTCTTGAAGAGATTTCTGCCAATGTTAAAGCTTCTATGATTAATAGAGGGATGTGGAGGGATAAAATGAGTAGATTGTGGATGAGACAATGGTTTGAGAGGTGTGGGTAAGGAGGTAGAGGTGGGGTCCTTTTATAAGAGAGAGGACATGCACTCTTGGAATGTCATGAAATGTTACATTATTTTAAAATTATTTTCGTATTTTAAAGGTCACACAATGATATATTTCAAAGATAAGGTGATAATGGTTCTAAATCCACCCATACAATAGGTTTTTGACAAGGGTAATTCATAGATTTTACATTATTTTTTCATTTTATTTAAATCATTCATTAATGAGGTAATCGATGCATCAACATAGTGTCACAAATAAATTAATTTATTTAATATCTAAAAATTATAAAACAAATACTATGATGTAGGAAATTTTTTTATATTTCCAATGACTATTTATAGTCTAAGATATTGTTTACATAGACAAAACTAAAATTGTTTTACTTAGGTGTTACATACTTTTGAGATATTCTCCTTTCTTTAAAAATAAAATGATAAAGTGTCATTATCACCCAAAAGTGATTCCATGGGGTCCCTATGTTTTGAACAAGGCATACCATGGTCAGTCATGACACAACAGTATCATTAGGACACATTTTGGGGTCATTTGTTTTTATTATGATATTATTTTATTATCCTTAACTACCCGATTACTAATTAATCATGATAATTAAAGATAATTACAGTCGTTACTATTAATAATGTCCAAAAACAAAAGAGTATTAATTATATAATTTGGACCTTCTAATTCCAAATATGGAATCCATTTTATGAAATTCCAAACACAGAAATTTCAATAATTAATTTAAAAATAATTCCCATTGTCAGAACAAATAACTGGTTTTTTTAAACAATGTCTATGAAATGTTTGGCACTTGTTTATGCCCAATTACAAAGTGAAATAAATTAAAATGACCAAAATTGGATTTAATGGTAAAAATATATTCTAATTAAACTTTAAAACCAATTAAAAAGGTAATCCAACTATATAATTAAATTAGATGAAAAATCAGTTTTGATGTGAAATGCAATATTTTTAACTATTCATTAAAAACTGAACATTGTCAGAAAAATACCAAAAAATTATCCAATGTAAATTTCAATGTCCCAATTATAAAGAATAAGTTTATTTTTACAAATAGAGCTTATAAAATTTTCAAAATATTGACTTAAAAAAGGGTTTCCATCAAAAGGTAATAAAACAATCTTTTAAAAAATATTAGATTATTCCTTGCTTAAGATTGGATTTATTCTCATTTTAAGCCTAAAAACACTATCTAATTCATAAATATACATAGATATGAAAATACATAACTCTTTACTTACTTGGGATGTTCCATACTTCCCCCCTTTAGAAAATTTCATCCCCGCAATTTATTTACTTATCGAATAAATGGGGGTATTTATCCCTCATTGCATTTTCAGCTTCCCTTGTTGCCTCTTCAATCATGTGGTTTTTCCACAAAACCTTTACTTAATGAATCAAATTATTCCGCAACACTTTATCCCTATGGTCAAGAATCTGGACCGGTTGTTCCTCATAAGATAGATTCTCTTCCAGCTGAACTACCTATGGACTCAAAACATGAGATGGATCTGGCATGTACTTCCTTATCAATGAAACATGAAAATCATTGTGTACCTGAGATAACCTCAGATGTAAAGCCACTCAGTATGAAACTGATCCAACTCTCTCCAGAATTTTATATGGTCCAATGATCCTTGGAATTAGCTTTCTTTTCTTACCAAATCGCATCACACTCTTCCATGTTGAAACTTTGAGGAAGACATGATCACCTACCTCAAAAGAGAGATCCTTCCTCCTGTTGTCCACATAACTTTTCTTCCTGCTCTGAGCTATTCTCATGTGTTTCTATATCAGCTGAACTTGTGTTTCCAAATATTCTACCAATTCTGGTCCCATCAACTTCCTTTCACACACTTCATTCCAAAAATCTATAGTTCGACACTGCTTCCCATATAATGCCTCAAATGGTGCCATTTGTACACTGGAATGAAAACTGTTATTATAAGAAAACTCAACCTAAGAACGATGTTGGTCCCAACTTCCCTAATAATCCATTGAACAAGAATGTAGAATATTTTCCAAAGTCTGAAATGTTCAATTTGACTGCCCATTTTATTGTGGATGAAAAGCTGTACTAAAATTTAATTTAGTAACCAATGACTTCTGAAGGCCTTTCCGAAAGTTAAAAGTAAATATGGGATCACGATCAGATATAATGGAGAGGGGAACTCCATGTAACATGAATATCTCTTTAAGATACAAATGAGAAAGTTGGTCTAGGGAAAATTTATCTCATATAGCAAGGAAATGAGTAGATTTAGTCAAGAGATCAAAAATAAACCAAATTATATTATTACCTCGAGGTGTCTTCGGCAATCCCACAACAAAGTCCACGGATATATTCTCCAATTTCCACTCTGGCAGTGGTAAAGGCTGAAGCATCCCTTTCGGTAACTGCCACTCTGATTTAACATATTTATAAGTCAAACACGTCAAAGTAAAATTAGCAATGTCTCTTTTTATTCTGTCCCACCAGTAACACTCCCAAAGATCACTATACATCTTATTACTGACTGAATGAACTGAAAACATAGAACTATGAGCTTCGCATAATAACTCTCTCTTCAAATGTGAATCAAAAGGGACACAAAATCTCTTTCCAAATCTCAAAACACAATCATTATCAATTTTGAATTCAGGCAACTTACCCTTCTGAATCAGCTCTACCTTTTTCTACAACTCGCTGTCTTGCTTCTGCACTTGATTAATTATATTTGATAGAGAAGATATCACTGACACATGAAACAAAACAGAAGAACATCCTACACCTAAAACTTCTATGCCAATTTTAATCAAATTCTTAACCAAAGGATCACGTTCCAAACGTAACATGGTAAATCGAGCATTAATTTTTCGACTCAAAGCATCAGACAATTTATTTTCTTTTCCCGGATGGTAATGAATTGTACAATCATAATCCTTGATTAATTCTAGCCATCTCCTCTATCTCATGTTCAATTCTATCTGAGTGAATATATACTTTAAAATTCTGTGATCTGTATATATTTCACATATTACTCTATAAAAATTATGCCTCCAAATTTTTAAATCAAAAACCATAGCAGCTAATTCCAAATCATGTGTAGGGTAATTTATCTCATGATTTTTCAACTGATGTGAAGCATAATAAATTACATGATCATTCTATATTAGGACACAACCAAGTCATTTTAATAAAGCATCACTGTAGATAACAAACTCACCTCTCCTGGATGGTAGTGAAAGAACTGGAGCATTCACCAATATTTATTTCAATTCCTGAAAATAATAATCACATTCTTTTGTCAAGATGAACTTAACACCCTTCCATGTTAACTTAGTCATTGTACTAGATAACCATGAATAATTTTTAACAAACCTTCGGTAATAGCCTGACAAACCAAGAAAACTATGAATCTCAGTTACATTTGTGCGCCTTGGCCATTCTTCAACAACCTTTGTTTTTGAAGGATCAATAGTTATCCTATCTTTAGAAACAATGTGACCAAGGAATGAAATTTGTTTCAACCAAAACTCACACTTTATGAATTTCCCATACAATTTATTTTCTTTTAAGGTTTGGAAAATAACCCTTAAATGACTTTCATGCTCCACTTTACTTTTAGAAAACACCAAAATATCATCAATGAAAACAACCACAAACTTATCCAAGAACTCATGGAAAATTCTATTCATAAGGTCCATGAATACAGCAAGTGCCTTGGTTAAACCCAAAGGCATTACTAAAAATTCATAATTTCCATATCTTGTACAAAATGTGGTCTTCAGAACTTTTTCTTCCTTTACCTTCAACTGATGGTACATTGATCTCAGGTCAATCTTTGAAAAATACTGAGCTCCCTAGAGCTGATCAAACAAACCATCGATATGTGGAAAAGGATATTTGTTCTTAATAGTGATGTTATTCAATGATCTATAATCAATGAAAAATCTCATTGAACCATCTATCTTTTTAACAAATAAGAAAGGAGAACCCCATAGTGATGTGCTAGGTCGAATGAAACCTTTATCTAATAAATCTTGCAATTGCTCCTTCAACTCTAAAAGTTCAATTTGATCCATTCGATAAGGGGGTTTTGAAATTGGATTAGCCTCAAGAACAAAGTCAACAGAAAATTCAACTTCCCGATCTGGTATTATTCCAGGGAACTCATCATTAAAAACATCAGGATACTCATTTACCACTGACACATCATTAATCTGAACGGATCCTTTGTTTTCAACAATATGTGCAAGGTAACATTCATTTTCATCTTTTACAAGTTTCTTAGCCTCTAGATATGTTATCAATAGTAAGGGTTCATTATTGTATTCAAACTAAAAGTCTTTATGAAAATCTAATATTATGATGAATAAACATCTTTAGCTCTACAGTCAATCCTAGAATGGTAAATAGAGAGCCAATCTATACCCAGGATAACATCAAACTCTACTATAGGTAAAACAATAAGGATTGCAAGTAGGTTCTTTCCACGGATAAGGATATGAAGGTTCTTATAAATTCATTTTTCCTAAAAATTACCCCCATGTGTTTTTATCAAAATCTCAGGAGTCATTTCTTGAGATGGAATTCCCAATTTACTAGAAAATTTTTCAGAGATGAAAGAATGTGTAGACCCTGAATGAAAAAACACATTTTCGTAATCTGAAAAAACAAACAAATTATCTGATACTACTTCATTTTATGGCCCAACATCTACAGAAGTAGTTGAAAAGGATTTCACCACACCTTTTTTCTTGTCGTCAGACTGCTTCCCATAATTCGAGCTCTTTGTCAAACACTCGTTTTCATAATGACCCATCTCATTACACTTGGAACATTTAACTAACTGTAAATCAAATTTGGACTTACCATCACCCTGTTCTATTCCAGTGCAATCATGACCCTTATATCACATATTACCACATTGGTAGCACTTTCAATAATTCAAAAGACATTCCCCATCATGCTTTTTACAACATTTATTACAAACTAAAAACATAGTTTTCTTACCATCAGACCTTTTTGAAGGATTCTTCCCTTTATCCTGCCACCTTGGTCTCTTCTTCTGTTGGTTTTTATATAACAATTAATCATCAGAAAACTCCATTTCATCCTTCTTAGAACATCGAAAAGGATTTTCATAACTTTTTAACTCACAAGAAGCTAATTCCCTTCGATATTTTGGCTTTAATCCTTAGTAAAAACGATTGATTTTACTATCAAGGTCTCAGATAAAATTTGGAGCATACCATGCCAATCGAGTGAACCTTTCTTAATAAGCTTCCAATGATTCATACTCTTGCCTCAATTACAAGAATTTTTTTTCCATCCTAAGTCGAAAAACCTTAGGAAAATATTTCTCAAGAAACATACATTTGAATTCTTGGGGGGTGTTACAAAAATTACCCATACCAAATTGGAAATTGTAAAAAATCACTATTGTTCTTGTCGTCAGACATCCCAAAACATCTAAAGGCCATAATTATATATGTGTTATAGTTGATAAACTTATGAAGTTTGACCAATTCACTACAATTGGAAATTATTTCTCTCTAGATCAGCTTTCCCGAACATATGTAATGAAAGCAGTGAGATTGTATGAAGTACTAATTTCCATTATATCTGATCAAGATCTGAGGTTTACCCCAATGTTATCATGAAGTTTATAGAAAGCTATGAGTACAGGGATATGTTTCAACACCTTTTATCATCATCAGACATATGTACATTCTGAGAGGACAATTAAAACTCTATAAGTCTTCTTGAGAGCTTTCTATTTGTATTTCAAAGGTGGTTGGGATCAACACCAATCATTGGATGAATTTTATTAAAACAATAGCCTCTAATGCAGTATTTAGATATCTACTTATGAAGCCATATATGGATGAATGTTTATAAATCCATCTTTCTGGGATGAGGTTGGGGAAAAAAGCAATTTAGACATGATCTTATTGATCAAATGTAAAAAAATCTAGATCTATTCAACAACACATAAGAGCAGCTCATAGTCGATAAAAAAGTCACGCTAACAATGGAAGGAAAGACCTAGAGTTATAAGTGTTTGATATGGTGTTTCTAAAAATTTCTCCCTAGAAGAGGGTAATGAGATTTGGAATGAAGGGATTGGAGAGCCCTAGGTATACCATCCCTTTTCAAATTCTTGGTCTTGTTGGGAAGGTAGCTTATTGATTGGCACTTCCACGAAATCCCTCTCAGGTTCATGATGTGTTCAATTTATCATTAATGAGAAAGTAGATAACATATCCTTCACATGTACTAAACTCATAATTAGTACCATAAGAGAAAGATCTATCTTATGAAGAATAATTTATAGAGATTCGGGATTATAGAAAAAAAAAGTTTTGCAAAACAAGGCCACTCAATTGGTTAATGTTGTTTAGTAGAACCACTAATTTGAGGAAGTAATGTATGAACTTTAAGATATGAGGAGGGAAATATATCTTCATATTTTTATATCAAGTGAAAAATCTCAAAAGAAAAATTTAGTTTAAGGGGAGTAGAATATAACACCTAGATGTTTTTATGCAATATTTTTTATTAAGTAAATTTAATTATTGTATATCTTACATTTCATGACATAATAAGTTAAAGTGAACAGTGATACACCCATAATATAAAATAACCATTTTAAACAAGCCATTAGGTTAACAGGAATAAATATATCAGACTTATGAAAATGTTTGGTGATGTTATTCACAACCAATTATTTATTAAAAATATAAATCAATTAAATTTTTGTATTTTTTTGTATTAATAAATTGCGTGAATTAAATTTTGTAATGAAATATATTTAAATATATATTTTATATAATTAATAAAATATTTTATATATTCATCCAATATATATTTTTGTCACAGGGTGTTAACAAACACTAATTAGTGTATAAAAACCTACATTTTTTCCAATCGGGTAATTTTCCACCTTTTAATGGAAAACCCATCTTAAATTTATATTTTGACACATAAATAATTTTAATATGAAAAAATAAACATGTTATTTGGAATTGGCTTATAAAAAATACATTGGATGATATTTTAATATTTTTCTAATAACATTCATATTTTGATGAATAGTAAAAATACACTAATTTTTTTATTAAAAACATATTTTTTAATAAAGATAATTTATATGGTCATATTATAATATTTTATAGATTTAAATTTTAAATAGAATATATTTTTATCATTAAATATATGTTATGTATTTAGCATTAAATTTACAATGAATTTAGATATAAAACATTTCAATCTTTTTCAATGCCTTAACTTTTAAAAACCATTCTCTTTTTCCAACAATGAGATTAATTTTAAATTAATAACTACAAATTCTATGTTTTAAATTTTTAAAATTTATTCCATATTTTTAAATATTAGTACCAAATTATGTAAATGGAGTTTTTTGGAAGAATGAATAGTAACTTTGGTAATTTTTTAATACGCTAAAATGGATAATATGGTAATTAATGGAATGAATAATATTATAAAATTACGATAAAACTAATATTAATATCATTGGATGAGTTATTTTGACCTAAAACATCATTCGTACAATATGGTGTCCTTTAGAATCTATTTTGATAAGATTATGACATTTAATTTATTTTATTTAAAGAAAAATTATATATGTCTTAATCAAATTTTAATAAATATTTCATTTTATATATAATGTTATACATAATATAAATTCGATTATAAATAATAAAATTAAATCTATTTTTTTATTTTACAGGGTAATTTACTTGTAATTTTTATGAAAATAATAATCACCTTACATGCTTATACTTAGATGACGTAAAAATTAATTAATTGATGAAATCAATATCTTTTTTATTAAAATCCTAATAACCATTAAAAGAACCATAAATTGACCAAATATTATTATTAATTTATATATCTCCCATAAAAATACAAGGGTCATGTTATTTATTGTTTAAAGTCTTATATAAGAGATTGTGACAATAGTGTTATTTTATTTACCATGATGTTAAAGTTGTCACATTCATATTTTAGTAAGTATATCAGTTTAAATGTTGTATTTTATAGAAGATAAATTCAGCTAAATTTACTCTTATGAAATAATTTATTTTTATATTAATAATAGTATATTAGTTGTAATTTTTATTCAACAAATATGTATGTTAATTAATTATAAAAATGGTTGTAGTAATTATTTTATTAATAAATATAAAAAATGTCATTAAAATAAAAAAATAAATATAATTTTGGCCAAGTAATTTGTATAAATAATTTTATTAATGATGTTTACTTCTTAGGAATTTAATATTTTAGTTGTTTTGATGTTAAATTTTTATCTTAAAATTTTATAAAATCAATTAATTTAATAGTGCAAAAATTGACACTATTGTTTGTTTAGAAAAATAATGTTTCATTAAATTATTTAAAAATAATAATATATTTATAAAATATATATAATAATTATTACATTGTACAGAATATTATATGTTATTTATTAATGGTCTAATTGACATAAAATAATTAAATATTTTACCTTTTTCATATCAAAATATTCGTTACCCGAGTTAAAAATTAAAATAAATAACAAAGTGTTAATTAAAATGATAATGTTTAAATTGATATAAATACATGTATAAAATTTATTTTTTGATGATTTTACAACCATATCTCATATAAAATTCTAAAATGGTACATTTGTGATGTTTTTATGGAGTTTCATATTGTTATAAATTATTATTTAGTGAGATTCAAAAAGTGCCACTCAACACAATTATAAAATGGAACATCTTACTTCATCTAGTCACTTAACTTTGAGCCTTCAATATCTTCAATACCCTATCCTTTTACCTTATCAACATTCCTAGTAATATTCTAGAGTTTATTCTTCTTTAATGACAAACTCTAGTGCTCTAAAAGGATATTTAGGGTAAGCACATCAAAGAAGAGGTAATCTCCTCTACCAATTCATTCAAAATTCATTTTTATTATAAATATTATACATGAGTTGATTAATTATTATGTAATAAATCCAGTATCACTTATATATTTATAGGTTATTATAATCATGATAGAACCATATTATACCTTCAATCCATAATATGAAAAATGAAATCTCCACCCGTGCGTATGTACGTCTTACCGTCTCCACACTGTAGTGTAATCTGTTTTCCACCACCACCTTACCAGGATTTTTATAATGATGGAAATAATAACTCTATAAAATAATTATAAATTTATATTTGTTCTTAATTATTATACACCACTAAATTCAATAACATTCAATAATGATGGGAATGATATTGTCACTCCTGGGTACGTACGACCAACCATATCCACGATGCGATGAGATTCATTCTACAAGATCTTAATTAAATCATGATTAGATAAATGTAAAGGATAAATTAATATGGTATATATTATGTTAATATAATTTTTGAAATATATAACTATGACGTATTAAGGAGAACATGAACTTATTCGACAAATCATTCATAAGAACATAAAACAGTCAATATTCGATTAACGAGTAAAAATGAAATGTTACTAACAAATAGATGATAATATGATCATACATGGTATCATAAAAATTAATTTGAATTAAGAATAATTCAATAAAATTATTTAAATCACTATATAGGTTGTTTAGATACATTCAAATGTAATTGGACATAAGGTAAGGGATAATTTTCCAATCTCATTATTATCTAAGATTATTTATTCATAAGTATTTACTCTGGTATATTTATCATCCACATCTATATGTACTAAATATAAATTCCAAAATATTCTTTCTTTCATTAAATTTTTTTTTGAGGTATATTTTACCCATTGGTTAATTTTTATTAAGTGGTATGAAAGGAATATGTTGTCATTTTTGGTATGTGGTACTTTTTGAATTTCTGATAAAAGTACAAGAATAATGTTCTCTTTTAACTTATACAACATCAAAATATATTTAAATTTTCATAAGTAATTATGTACATGAATATTCTTTAGTAATATTTCATGTTTATTTTCAATTAAATTCCTTTATTTTATATTTATTTGGAATTTTGAGAAAAGAAAATAGTTTTCAAGAAGAAATGATATTTTCCACATGAAATAATTACATGTGCTTTATCAAAATTATTTTCCATCTAAGATGAAATTATTTTACAGGGTTTTGTTTCTAGTATACAATCCCCATTTATTTACATGGTTTAATTGTCTTTTTTAAGGAATTCTATTTATGAAATCCATTTGTTTTATATGTATTATGTTATGATGGAATGATGTTTCAGAAACTAATCGTATTCCTTGGGATAAGATGACTAATTTATGTTTTTGTGGAACTTATAAGAAATATTTAATTATGATATTGGTGATACCAATATCTCCCTTTAATTAATTGGGTAATGATTTATATCTCATGAGATAAAGATGGCTTGAATGGGAAATGATATCTATTCAGTATTGTACAGCTTGAATGAGGAGTGAACTCAGTTTAGTAATGGACTTTTTCCGCTATGATGGTCTTGGAAATCATCTTTGAAAAATATGAAATTATTTTACATACTTACATATATTCCAAAAAACATCATTTATTATGTTATGAATTTTTGTATTACATTAAATGATTATTACTAACTTTTCTTATTTATCCCATGGCATGATATCATGATCATTCATATGCTAGATAAGATTTGTAAAATTTATATTCTTAGTTGTTATGACTATGACATTATATATATATATATATACTACGTTTCCCTTACTGATAATATGAGATAACACTACTACATTAATTTTTTTTCTTAGTCCATGAATAAGGGTATTAAATATGATATGATTAAAAGGGGACTAGTTATGAAGAAATAAGTGGAGGAAAATGAAGATATCTTATGAACCAGTTGGTTAGGTTTATATGTTTCTAATGATACTACAACTATAAAGTGCGGTCATGGATTTTTTATATTTTTAATGAATATTCTTCAACATTTATGTGATATTAATTTATGTAAATTATTGTTCATAATAGAACATACTGTTTATGAGTACGATGAACTACTGCCTCACTAAATGACGATTGTTCATTTTTTACCATTACATCCTCTCATGGTGGAAATTATTATAGACACTCTGTTCATATATATCATATATTTTTTTTAAGATTATATATTCTTTTTACAAAAAATACATTTTTAACTTTTCATTTTTTGGAAAAATGATAATTTCATTTGAGGAATTGGGGACTAACACCCTTATAAAGAGATGTTATTCGTTCACACACTACATGGAATGTATTATTTTGTATATAGGGCTTACCGTCTCATGAATAGTGCATTCCATTCCATACATAAAAATTATATATTATTATTATACAGATATAATGTATATAAATGATATTTATGTCATTTTTTATGTCTTGAAAATTATTATATAAGTATAAGGACCAAATACATATCAAATTAAGACACATGCAATGAAAATGTTGAATATTACCCAAAGTGAAACATTAACCTAGTATTGTCAAGAAGCCGGTAACATAAGGTCATAATAAAACCATATATGATATTAGATATAAGAATATTATTCTGTAAAATATTTATATGAAACATATATTATTATATAGAAATATTTTAAAAGTATAAAGTTTTTTCAGACACAAGGTATTGGGGTTTCACCTCACTTTTTATTTCCATGAGATACATTCTTTATTCACCACACATCTTTTTGTGTGGTGTGTATACTTCTCATGAATGTATTAGATGATTTTTATAATTAAACATATAGGAATTTACATATCCATTTGATTATATATATTTCATGGGTACTAGGTTTCAAAAATTACCAAATCAGTAAAATGGTTTTTTCACAATTTTCTTCCATTGAGACAGTTGCCATGTTATACAATTATATTTTTCCATGAGGTGTATATGCTGGCATTGAAATGTTTTATAATGTATAAAATTTTATTTATGATATTTTATGATTTTTGTAATTACATTTTCATAAATATGGTGTATGTTTTAGGGTTTCCATGTTGTAAGAGTTTATTGAAATAATATCATTGCATTTCGAGATTGTTAATGATTGTGATTTTTATGAAATATTATGATCCATCTCTCAAGAAATATCATGAATTTTATTCTCATATATCTCTTCAAGATATTCTCATGTATTAGTACCATTTTTAAACTATTAGGAACATAATATAATGTTTTTATGTAAAATATGACCATTTATATCTTTTGTTGGAAGTCTATTGTATTGAAAATCCATATTTTCAAAAATGATTTCAAAAATGTTTTAAAAACTAATTTGAATCACATTTTCAATGAAAAAGGATTTTTAAAACATTTTGGGGTATTCAATTCTTTTCTTTTATCTTTTAAAAGATTTTCTCAATGAAAATGTTTTTTAAATGGTTTTATGTTAAAAAATCAATTTTCAATAGAGAAAGGATATTTTCCCCAAGAAATGTTTTTAAAAGAACTTTCAAAATTATTACCCATCTAAGATAACATCCATTGGTTTTACTCAATCATTTGTGGTGAAATTATTATATTTTTAAATTCATATTATTTTTATAAATTGATTATGTTTTTATGTCCTGAGTTATAAAAAAACCATTTCTTTTTCACATGTTATATGCATTTGAAACCCACTTCTTTTCACGGGTTATGTTTGTAATGAAATGATTATGCAACCCAGCTCTTTCCATAAGTTATGATATGATTAAATGTTTATAATACCCACTAATTTCAAGTTATATGATATGATTATTTATGATATTGAGTCACATTGTAGTATGATTTGATTATGAGATGAGTGAGACCTATATATCCCTCTAATGAATTGGGTAATGATGAAAGTTTTATGAGATCAAAGGGTAAACATGAGGGAATATAAAGGCAAAAAAGGTGGTATAAGGGATTAAATCCTAGAACTAGAGAAATATGGTATATGGGTGGACATACAATGCCCAAAAAAATAGAGTACATAAGAGGACATCCTAATCCTGAAATAAGGGGGTATATCGGTGGACATCCCATGCTCAAAATAAGAGGTTATACATGACAACATATCTAGCCCAAAATAAGAGGTTAGATAGGAGGAAATCCCATTACCAATATAATAGGGTACACTATAGGGAATATGAAGCCTAAATCAGGTACACTGGTGATTCACCCAAGCCTAACATGATAGAAATTCCATGGTACGTCACCTTGACATAGGATTTTTATACGCTTATGGGTTTTTAACAATTCCATATTCTCTTCCAATGTTATGATTTCATATCTTATGTTTATTATTTACTTATTATTCATGCACTATGATCATAAATTATTTATTTTTATTTTTATACGAGGTGAAATGTCTTCAAATATTATGCCCGATTTCTATACCCTTTTGATCTTGTTGTGCTTATGCATTTCTTTATTTACCCTTACTGTGCATATGATATCACCCCTTTCTTTTGTTTTCTTTCCCCAAGTTATGAATAAAGGTCATATATAGATGTAATAAAGGTGGAGATATTTATGGGTGATGTTAAATATATTTCACTAGGGTTGAAGATTTTGTTTCAATGCTTCTAAATATAGTTAAATATTACAGTCTGCAAGCAAGTATTTTTTATATACTTAATATTAATCCAAAATAATGAAATATCCATGTATGTTAAGCAAGATATATATAATTTTTTAGATAAACCCCTTATCTAAAATATCTTGATATCGTTTGTTTAAAATCCAAATCTCTACATTTTTTATTCTATACGGGATCTTTTATATCATCTAAGGTACACATATGGGTTCAATGGAGAACCCTACCTCTTTCTGGCAGGAGTTCCATGTTACTCCTACAGAAATACATCAATGTAAACCCTAACTATGGGGGTGTTCTATATATTTATACTTTAGTTTCGATATTCCTTTCACCGATCATCACCATAAAGAAGGTCAAGGGAGGTTCTTCTTGAAAAAGATCATGTCGTGATATCTCTCCTTTGAAAATGATTGTAAGATTTCCATTCAAGAATACTAAAATTTTCTTACTTCTTCAGTCGATCCTAGAATTGTTATTTGAGGTATATTGCATCCCTAATACAATGATGAATTACACCATGGTAAAGGACACTATATTTTCAATGATATTGTTCTTTCCTATTTTAATAATAGAGATTCTATACACTACTGATACTTGGATAGTCCCTCCAAGAGTCATTAATGATAAATATAAATCTAGAAGTTAATGTAATAATTTTATACTCTTAAAAAACATATAGGAAGTAAAAGAATGCATAAAACCAAAATCAAACAATGTACTTAATAGAATTGAGATAACAAAAAAATTACATAACTTCACATCAATTTTAGACTTTACTTTAGTCACTAAAATAACAAGGGAATGAACTTTCCCTCTTGGACTATGATGAGGATTATGGTGATTTCTTTCAATTATGTTGTTGTATTGATATTTATTCGAGATTTTCCCATGATGTCCACACTGAACCGATTGATGTTAGTCATGTACTATACCATCTTACCTTTGAAAGTAGTGTGGTGAAGTTAAAGTTTCACCTCACTATGATACTTCTGAGATATATGGCCATCTCTTCCAAACTTGTAACATTTTACACTCCAAAGAAAGAAATCCTTAATTCCTTTTACAAAAAAAATCATTTTTGATGTTTCGCATTTTTTTCTTTATCAGTTATTAGTTCTTCTCCCTATGATTGGATCCAAATATATATTATTTTCATTCAATTTATCTGATTAATTCATCTCTCTAAACTCTTAGTCAAACTTCATAGCAGTACTCTCTCTCTCTCTTCATTACTATCATAGTATTTATTGGATTGATTCATTAGTACATGGGGCATTATTTTGTTAAATAATCTACCAAAATCTCCATTATTATCAATAATAAAGCATGTGGAGTGATGCTAATGTCCTTTAATGTTCATATCATAGATTCCAAACGATTCAATTTCCCGTTGCTTTAGCTTTAGCAATTATTTCAAAATTTTATTTCACATCAAACGGGGAAAATATATATGGAGAACGGATCCACTGAACTATTACCAATCCATAAAGACAATCTCCTTTATTAGATTCTTTTTTTTAGGTTTCCACTAACAATAAGATCCTTCTTCAAAGAAATATAATTTTAGGGTGACATTCTCTTATTTTGGACAATGTAGTATGGAAAATATCTTTTCTATAGATCTTATCCATCTTTCATAAATCAATGGGTCGGTTGATTAACTAAAATAAGGTAGTTTTTGATTCATAAAAGACTAAAAAATATTTGTTCCCTTTGATTTTAATCTGATTTCTTGGTGAGATTCAAGTTATTGTTTATAACTATAAATAGTTAATTCATCATTCTCATAATGTTTTCATTTCCCTCTTAAATTGGATGGCCATTAGCATATGGTCCATTAAAGTAATAATTTACATGGTTACCACTATTTACCTCCATTTTCTAATATAAGAAAACCTTTGTGAGAAGCATGTTTATTTTAAGATTCTTATAATTCAAAAAAAATTATGTTTAAAACATCATGCTTAAATATATTATTTTTTAAAAATAACTAAATTTTACATAAATCTTTTATAATGGATTATAAAAAGTTTGTGATTAACAAAACATATTCCCAAAGAGAGCCAACCAGAAGTGTAGAAAGGCCCATTTGTAATGAAATAGTTCCCATTAAATTTTAGTAAAAATCTATTTTTTTGGATGTTACACCTAGATACATTTGTTACAGAGCCATATTCACTTATTTTTATCCAAACATGGATTTCATTATTCGAAAACCATTTGTAGAATATTTCAAAAAAATGAAAGGATATTTTACTATATTTAAACATTTCTATAGAGTTCATACTAAGAATTTAAATTAATAATACCCAAAAATAAATAAACCTTCCTTTTGTAACAACTTTGGAATTCATCCTTTTTTCTACAGAACGTTTCATTACAAGGTACAAACAAAGGTCAATTTGATGCTTAGTTTCATAGAAATCAAGAATATAATACATGAAAACCTAAAAAATTATTATAATACACATGGAAGTATTTTTCATAGGTTCATCCTAAGTATTACTACATCATATCGTAACATGGGGGCATACATCAATGGAAATAGGTGATCAAAAGGCCCACTAAGGGAAACAATTTACTTGTGATCTTGAAGAATATTAACAAGAACAGAATGAATATCAATATGGAATGAGAAAGAGATTTTGAGTCTTATAATAATAAAAAGAACATGATTCATCAAATGGAAATTTGGATAATTTTTTTATCTAGAAATTCATAAGAATATCACCAATGTTAATCACCAAGGTGTCACAAATGAATATTTCCAATGTTATTAACCATGGTATCATTTAACATGTCAAGTATAGAGAGTAAATTATATACATGAAGAATTGGAGCTTTATCAAGGTGGACCATTCATATGTATTAATTAATTTTTGAAAAATATATAATAATCAAACATTTCATAAATAACCCATGGAGAACAAAAAATGGGTTGCATATCAAAATCATGCTTTTTAAAAAGTGTGTAAAAACTTGATCATTATGATATTGTAAACACATAGAATGGGTATTATATTTTCATGAATGTTAATCCTTGAATAAAATAAATACTTTTTACATCTAGGTGATACCATTGGAAAATAATGTGACTTTGGTATTAACTAGAACAAAATAAATGATAATTTATTGAGGAGAAGAGGAAAAAGTTGAAATGTAAATTCAGGAGCATAATAGATATAAAATGTCAGTTTAGAAAAGGGTAAAATTGGAGTGGAAAAGTGACTATCATTTATAAAATAAACTCAATACTATAATGGGATAAAATAAATTAAAAAATATAACTTAGTTGAGAAATTAGTAGACATACCATATAAAAAGCGAACACGAATAGAAAAGAGAAAAAGAGATTTCCCTTACCTTGAAGAGTATCTCCAAAGTCATTTAGAATAAAACCTTTGGTGAGTAAGGAAACCATGGGTGGAATACATGAGCGAAGAAACTAAAATATCATCACATAGGATGGCTTTTGAGTGAACGTAAATTTATGAACGGGTGAGTATTTATATAAAAAGTGGAGGAATTGTTTAATAACATCAAAATACATACCATGGAAATCCTGGTTGTGAAAAATGAAAACCAAGGGATTTACCATGGTTTTGGAATTATGGGATATATTTTATGTTATTTTAATGAAAAAAATAGAAAATAATTAAATTACATCGCTTGGAAAGGAAAAGTAAATTTTCCATGAAAAAATGTTTTTGTAGTTAAAATTTCTATATTAGACATTAGATAAAAGATCAAAAGTTTGGGAATTGATTAAAATAAATTAAAATTATTGATATTAAAAAAATAAAATATTTTAGTTTAGGAATTTTGGTTAATTAATTATGATGTCACTATGAAATAATTATGATGTAATTAAAGATATCAAAAAACGCAAACATTATATTTTCTATTCTTATAAAATAAAGTATTTTAGAAAATTATCATAAATCCACCTAAACTAATATAAAAATTATGATTTACATAATTATTATTTTATAATATTAATTATCTAAATGTGATAATTTTAACTTTTCAATAAAAGAAATTAGTATTTATCAAAAAGATACCAGATTGAAAATTCATAATAAAATTAATGGCAGTTAATGATTTTCAATGACATAAAATAATTGTTTTATATTTTGTATATAAATAATATTGTTTTATTAATAATATTTAAATAATGTAAATTATTTTCATAAAATATTGTTTTATTATAAAAATTTCATCTTTTATAAACAATACAATTTGTGTCTAAAAATCATATTATCAAAGTTGATCTCAATTAAACCAATTTTTTTGTTAAAAAAAGTATTGATGGAATTAACATTATATTTATTAGAAATAATTACCATTTAAGTATTTATTTCCTTAAAACTTAACCCCTTATAAAACCCATGTACAACCTAAGGGTAAGGTATACAATGTTGATATATTTATTAGATATCTTGACTAACATCGATGGAGTGGTAATTTCTCCCGACATAAACATATCCCTTATGTGATTTCATTCTAGATTCACCTATTAATGCTCGCCTTGGGATATGTCAAGTTTTAACCGTAGTGATACTACATCACCTATTTTTTGATAAACTAACTTCATATGAAATGATTCTCCTGGTTGAGGCCTTTTATTCTTCTTTCTGCATTAATTATCCTTTGTCATTTATACTTATAAACCCTAATTGTAACATTAAAATTATTTCCAAGAGTATATTTTTTGTTTCTCATATTGAACAATAGTCATATAATAGTCGAATATTTATGGTCACATTTTTAATTATACTCTATTAATACCTTTTTATTATGAAAGAGATATCATTTTGTAGTGTATAATATAATATAACACACATTTTCTCTAAAAAATATATAACTTAAAAATTATGGGTCATTACAATGATTGTGGGAGGGAATTATGGGACAATTTGACCAACCTACAATGTTTTGACCAATATACTACAATGTGACTAAAATGATTCCATGAGACAAACCTACAATCATGATAAGAAATCAGATGAACATATGAATGAATATTCTGATGGTGTGAAAGAATAATGTGACCCTGAGATCAATATGGTACTATGAGAATCATTTTCCACCACAAGTCCAACTTACTACTATGATATTAAACTCTTATTATAAGACCAATTTTCTAAAATGAGACTACAACTTTGAGGCCACATATGACCACAAGGCTCACCAAATGTTTTGAGATGCACCTAATAATTCCAAGGTAGAGAAGACCCCAAACACACCCTTGACATATCCAAGCCCTGATAAACCACAATTTAGAGGATAGTAAGGTATGATACATTATATTTAGTAAATATATATCTATTATCATCCTTGATAATAAAAAATAACCCAGAATTCAAACAATGAAATTAGCCCAAAAAAACTCCCCACAATATCATTCTTAGTAATTTCATTATAGCTAAAACATAGTCACCATCCAATAGAATTCATCTATGAAAACCCTATAATATATATATAAATCCACACCCCTATCTTAGACTCTATAAGTAAAAATACAACAACCATATCATACCCCATAAATAATTGCCTCAATTATTCATATATTGTAAATCCACCTTTCATATCAAGATATTTTCAACATTAGGAGAGGCTTAAATGTCAAGATAGTTCTAAAGACCTAAAATATTTAGAATTTTTCATGATTGGGAATATGTATTCTTTTATTAAAATTGATTAATCTATAAAGGAAATAATTTTAAAGGGAATAATGTATATCTCTTTAAGCAAGAATATTCAAACATCACATCATCAAAGAAAATAAAACAAGGAAAAATTCAAAACACATCCAGGTACAAGGAACACATCAACAAATCATAGTCCATAACATTATCATTTAAGACACCATGCCTTATAACAAAAAACACTATGTGGATGATTCATCTATATTTCAGATTCCTTCAATGATCCAAGATATCCAATGGTATCTCTATGAACATTTCTTCATCCTCGATAACTAACTCTTGAAAATCAATAATGTGGGAGTAATCAAGAAGATACCGATGAATACGAGAATCATATATGATGTATTGGATCCTATCTAGTTGAGGGGAATTTATCAACCCATATGAAACCCTCACTTTATTCACAAATGACTCAACAAGTCTGAATATCCAGGTTGAAAGCATGCCTCCCTGGTCAAGGCATTGTTTCCCGTGATATGGGGAAACCCTTAAAAACACACGATATCCAACCTCGAACTAAAATTGGCAAATAAACCAATCTTTATAAAATTTATATCGTGTAGGAACTATATTCATACTGTCATGAACAAAACTAACATTCTCAATTGTACTTTGAACTACTTGTAACTCATAAATATATGTATATCCAACCTCGATCTTGCACAATATATAATTACACAACCTCCTACAAAAGAATCAATGGAATACATACTGATGGATGAGTTTTATCTATTGTTATAATAAAACTGAAATAAATGAGATTTTGTTTCCTAGTATCTAAAGAAATATTGGATGCATGCTCACAACATACCCTCTAGTGTCTATATAGTCAGATCCTTCAGTCCTATCATGGGGAATAATCTAGTGTTGAGGAATAACTAATTACAACATTCATGTCACAATCCTCTTAAGAATCATTATATAAAATGAGCATCTTCATCCAATAAAATTGACCTCTGAACTCCATGTAGCTACATGAACTCATCCACCTAACCCCTTGGATAAAAATACATGATGCAAAACTCCTTGATCGGTAGGTATGGAGACAACATCGTTAGTTGATCCATGATTACCCTAATAATATCATATATTATATGATCTATTTGTAATTTGGTGATATATCCCATCATAATTTCATCACACTTTAACTTAGGTACAACCAAGGGATGAAACAAACCACTAATAACAGGATGTCACTACTGAAATTAGATCTTTCCCAACGCTTCTATACCAACGGTTTGAAAAAACCGTTGGTATAGGTCCCCTTTCCCAACGGTTTGTCCAAACCGTTGGGAAAGGCCCCCAAATTGGCCACTTATCCCAACGGTTTGGCCAAACCATTGGGAAAGGTAGACCTATCCCAACGGTTTGGCCAAACCGTTGGGAAAGGCCCCCCAAATTGGCCACTTTTTCCAACGGTTTGGCCAAACCGTTGGGAAAGGTCCCTAAAGATGCCACTTTTCCCAACGGTTTGGCCAAACTGTTGGGAAAGGTAGACCTATCCCAACGTTTTGGCCAAACTGTTGGGAAAAGTGGGCCAAAAATTCAACATTCTTCCCAGAATAAAAATCAAAACCAAATACCTATACCAACGGTTGTTAAAACTGTTGGTATAGACCTATACCAACGGTTTTAACAACCGTTGGTATAGGTACTTCCATTTTTTATCAGACCTTCGTACCGAGAACATTATATAAATCAAAATTTAAAATATTTATGAGAATACATATATATATTTATGTAATTATGATCACAAAAGTCATGTTAGGTTAGTGGTTGAGTCGTTCAATGATAAATGAGGGGTCCTGAGATCAAATCCCAGCGAATGTTTTATTCTTGGAATTTATATACCAACGGTTCCATTATCATTGGTATAGATTTCATATTACCTATACCAACAGTTTCCAAAACCGTTGGTATAGGTCTATACCAACGGTTTTTGGAAAACCGTTGGTATAGACCTATCCCAACGGCTTACTTGGCTATGGTTCTCCAAACCGTTGGTATAGGCTATACCAACGGTTTGGAGGCCTATACCAACGGTTCCAAACCGTTGGTAAAGGTCAGTTTTCCAGTAGTGTGTTATTCCATCACCTAATATAAAACCAGAAACCGATCCTAGGGCTCTTCCACTAACCAATTTATCCCAAGCTCATAGCACTATACTCTCAAAACAGAACACATATTATATATCCTTAGATAAAATACCATTATAGATATTTTAAACCCATGAAGGAGTATATCATATATTGACATCAGGATAAAAAATGACCCCTGAAACTAAAATTGATTCCTAGAATCTTCAAATAATCCATATGATGCATTACCATGGAAAACTTGAATGTGCATCACCACAACCATTGATTCTATACAAAAACACTCCACCACCTAATCCATTAAAAAGTACTAAAAAATCATTTTATATAAGATACTTCCTCTCTAAACCACCCTTGAATCTAGGAACATTACATCCAACTCCTCCATCTCCTTTCAAGAATTTCCAAGATTCATAAAAACATCCCTATGAAAATTCCCACTCAGTTCATCAGGAGTGAAATTTCCCTTTACTTAGGATTTTGGAATCATAATGTTAAAGTACTAAATTAACTCCCGTTACCTTTGTTGTGTCAAATTTTTTCCACACCAAGAGAATATATACCCCAATCTCTTATGATTAGTGAATACAGTAATTAAGAAATCCATTGTGTAATATCATGATAGATTCTTTATGAACACAAAAATTTCAATATTTAGGTCATGAGAGTAATAGTCACACTTATTAAAAAGTATTTATCTAGACTTATAGTATATTATTTACATTGGATACATCAATATACATCCCACACCAAGATGGGAAGTGTCACGGAAATCCCAAAACATGAACAATAATATTAGAAACTAATGAATTAGAACATTTAACAATATTTGTTTTAAATAGTTAAACACTACATAACATGGATAAATTGAGATGGAATAATGGTGTTTCTTGGTCAGAACTATCAATGGGGTTGTAATCCTGAGGAAATGAGATATGAATCTATAGTAATATCCTTTGGGACAGAGGAAACTATGAACCTCTACCACATTATTAGGTGATTCCAAAGAATCAACTTCACCTATCATCATCATATCATTGACCACACCATACACAGACACCGAATACCCATGAAAATGAACCTTTCGCATCAAAAAAATTCACATGGAAATATTTCGTTGTGCTGGTGGAATTGAAGGACCAAAAATACCACTATGAGATGATTGGTATGTTCCTCCCCGATCAATTCTCAAATCAATATGAAATTTATGGATGCAACTACATGCTAGTAGAGGAACTCATATAACATATAGTATATTTTTCCCATTAATAAAACATTTATATTCATGAAATATAATGGAATATAATGGAATGACCATGAAATTAGACTACCTACATGCATATTAGAAGTTTTTCATATGGATTTCCTCATCCTTCACCAACAGATGATGCTACATAGACCCAAAATCTATCTTCAAAAACAAACATGATTCTTTAAAAGGTTTAAAAATAATATTCATAATAGGAATAGGGTATTGAATCTTCATTTTCCCCTCATTAAACATTTTTTATTCTATAAACTACCATAGGATACCATTATCCTTTGTGGAGAATAAGAATAGATCTCTTCATGGTCACACATTAGGTCTGATGAAAACCTTCTACATTAATTCATCTATTTGATTACTCAATACTCACAACATATAGTTTATTAACCAATAAGGATTTATATAGATATTATACACACCAGGTGGTAACTCTATCCTAGTCTTGATTTCATGTCGATGGGTTATTATTATAACCCTCGTGAGGATAAAATCCTAGAATTCCATGAATACTCTAAGAGTGTACCCAATCCTAAACCCAATAAAATTATTGATAGTTATTTTATAAGATAATAATGGGGATCCATATGAGTAATTCCCATATGAAAAAATTGTTCAATGATGAAAACTTCATGCTCACTATGGATATATGGGAATATGATAATATTCTAGTTGTTTTCAATAACTACACACATGAAATACATACAATCTATACTAAGGATGAAATTGTATGGATATATGTATATAGAAAATATATCACACATGAATTATGCTTCAACATTATCACTCTACTCCCACAGAACACATGAGATAAGAAATGATGGCATCTTACTGGTGTAGTCAACACTTGGGGCATGAGAATCCTTTCAAAGTCTAGTCCTAGAGATTAGACTAAAGTGGGTCAAACAAAGTATTGTAGGGTTCCTCAATCAAATATGGTTAAAAGGTATATAGTAATATAATCATACCTATGATGATCATTTTCAAACTTTGTTGTGACATATCTAAATCATAAAATTATTCATTCCTTTCTCCCCTGCCTCACTGGCGAGGATGAAATATTCGACAATTCTCTAGCCTAAGACCCTAAGGGTTATGGCCAGGACAAGTTTGAACTCTCCAAAATTCATTTCGTCTTGAATTTTTAACATGTAGTGGTGGCTGTATTTACTACTATGAAGGGGATTGAACTCCCAAATGAAACTGTCATCCAAGAGTGTTCTATCTCTGAGACTTATGGTGATCAAATCCCTTATAAATAAATTACTTAATAAAACATACCCCAAAATAATCTCAAAATACAATGGATCTAGAAGAATTAATAGAGGATATATGTGTCTTAATCTCAAAGGGATGAATCATAAAAGGCCTTGGATTTATTTCAATCTACAAACAACTATACTCTTCAAGGAACCCTACTAGCTCTTATCTCATGATAACCCCCCTTCGAAGTGCATACACTCAAATACCTCCTCTTTACTTTGAAATTCCAAATAAATAATCAATATAAATAGAGAGAATAGATACTAGATAAATTAGAATAGTACTTCTTTAATAATCTATATATGAGACTCATCTATTGAAGATACAAAAACTCCATCCTCTTCATATATGAAGAGAGAAGATCCTACCCCTTTACTATTGATGATATTGAATCTCTTTCCTTGTCACTTCCTTCGTTTTCAATGAAATAAATTCAACTAAAAGAAATAATAGTAGTATTATAAATAAATATAATCCTTTTTCTACTCCCTGAGATATAATATCAACCACTAATGTGTTTCACCCCTCATATAAAAAACTTTTAGAAAACTGAGTAAACATTCCAGGTCTAGGTCAAATAGAAAGAGATATCCTTCTCCTAAAAACATCACTCCATTTCAAGAGTATAGATTTTACCCTAATTATTATCTAGATATTTCCTCTATAAGTCTTGTAATGTCCTCTTCCAATAGTCATACTCATCAACCAGATCAACCCTCTATTGGTCAAACGATTTAGCCTACTAATCCTATCCTGCCTGAAACCAACACATGTGATATCCCCAAGAAATCAATGAAATGAAAATAATGATTACCTAATATATATAGAATTTAATTTTTTATGAATAATTTGATTAATTAATTTATCTTTATAATATATTTCTATTTAGATAGTAACAAAAATAACTATTATGTATGAACATGTCCTACATTTTTATCCTGCAAGAGGCCCCACCTCACGTGGTTATTGAATAGACCAAGTGTCCAAATGTTTAATCCTATGTAGATAAAAATACTATGTCATATTTAGTATCCCTAGTCAATGAGATCCACCAATATCCACTGATATTATTTCTCATCCAAATCATGAAATCCATATAGTTCCCAATTCTAATCATAATCATATCTCTCATCCTCCCATTTATACCACTATATCAAACCCCTCCCTCTAAGGGTACCTTTACTTGTAATATAATGAATTAAGGTAGATAATAAAGCACTAAGTACCACCCTCTGTAGGGACATGGTTGGAGACTAACAACATGGGAATATAAATATCATATACGGATGGAATTAAAATTTACCATAAAATAATGATTGGGAGATAATGTAAAAACAATGAAAAAAAATCTAATAAAAGAAATTAAAATCCAAAAACCATCCCATAATACATATATAAGGTAAAAAATACAATTAGAGTCTCTAAATAAAGTATCAAAAGGTAATTAAATGTCAATTACTCTATAGATAAACATATTTCTAAGCATGTAATGTCTATCTTGGCCCCCAAATTCCTCCCAGAAATATTAAATATAGATTATATATATGATGGATTTAAATAACTTGTATAATTAGTAAGATCATACTCTAGTAATCTCTTGAACTTGTGAAAATTTTAGACTAATAACACATGAAAAATCTTTATAATAAACATTCACCAAAAGAGGTAAACTCAACAATCGAATCGTCACCATGGAACACTCAAAAAATAATGCATCTAAGTATTGTAACATATCAAGATGCATATTGATAAAAGGTACCTCGTACCACTTTCCCATTGATTTTATACTCTCAAAACAACAACATCATGCATCTTGGTTCTCTCATAAATTATTCAATAACAAACCCTAAAGAAAAATGTAAAACTACAACACATCCCACACAAAGAGGTCAAGGCCATAACACCACATCCCTATAGAAGATACATGTTCCACCATATCACATCAACCACTACCATAACTATTATATTATCGTGTCATGAACATGATACAAATATAACTTATTACATATTACCACTATGCATAAACCCAGCTATAAACCACTTTATACTCTAATAAAACACCACCTATAGTTCACTTTTGAATTATGGAAATCCCATCTCATGCATATTACTCTCCCTTGGAAGAGATTACAGTGTAGAGGGTTAAGTGAGCCATCAATCCATCTTAGCATGGATGTTTGGGAGAAAAAAATGGAAACCAAAAACATTGGAGATAAGTGTAAACACACAAATATCATAGGTTACATATAGAAAAAAACTAAAAGTACTTGATATATAGATAAAACGGATGACTAACCCAAGGGTTCACAAAAAGGGAAACAAAAACATTTCCTTGGATACTCACATCCTCTTATAACCTCACCACCACCTCTAAAATCACTAGAAGATAGACGAAATCAAAATAATCACACGCTGAAATCTATATTTTATTTTAATTCAGCACATTTCATGATTCCCCCACAATGAACCATCTTTATATAATAATTCCATTCATTTAATTATTAATTTCAGCCCATGCATTATCCATTATACACAATACTTATTTTTCCACCCATTAATTTAAAACCATGTTCATTAATTACTTCATCCCATTCAATATCATTTACCATGTAAAAAATTCATGTTTATTCAACAACTAGTCAGAAAATACTCAACCAAAAACATCAAAACCAATGAATCTCATTCTAATGAACCTCATTTCATGACCACCCCAAATCATAACCACCGTTCATAAAAATCACCATACATTATAATTTTTTAAAAGGATTTAAAAAATTCCTTTTTATTTAAAAAGAGAAAAAAACCATTAGAATCAAATAGGGTACATGAATACAAAGAAACTCTGCCCAAATAATATAATATTGAAAACTAGATTTTCCCAAAATCTTTTACTTAGTCTTCTTTCTTCTGCTCGAATTTCAATCCAGTTAGAAAACAATATTTTATGGTCGTACCCCCAACCTCTCGATCTACATACACATGAATCAGTAGAGTTAATTATATGTAATAGGGTCTCGTTATCAAGGATTTTAGAATTAGATATTTCCACATACTTCTCCAAGATTTGACTAGGATATTTGTCTCTTAGTGTCAGCATCCTCTTAGCCTCTTGTGGTCCCACCTGAGGAAGTGTATCTAGATTATTATCCTCTATAGTTTGTTTCCCAACCACCACTTTGGGGTCACCCAAATACCTTGTATTTTATGGTAAATAATTTGGAATCCCTCATTATCCATGATAGATTTTAAAGAAGTAGGGAAACTTTTAGAGTTTAGTGTGGAATAAACTTCTAAAATTTTAATAGCTTTGTGCTTACATGAAGAAACCATTATTTCAAAAGAATGATGATGATCAAAAACACATTTTAATTATTAAAAATTTACTTGTTAAACTATCAATTCAGTATCAATTATTTCAATTTGGGATATAATTTATTTCAAGTCAACCCATTTTCCATTGCAGGAAGTATCACCATCATTGACATTCACCTCTTCTATGAATTTGATAACCCAAGATTTCTTCTTGTTTCCATTTCATGGCCAATAGCTTTCTACTCTCATTTAATACTCCACTAGTGGCCCCTATCTAGTGGGATATTGAGATCCAAAATTAACACATCCACCATACTGTTAACAGGATCTTCAAGGAGATCTCTGTCATGAACAATAGAGTTTGAGAAGTCCATGTCTTTTATCTTTTACTTCTATCAATAGAGATTAGTAGGGTGACCTCTCATCGCACATCCCTTACATGAGATCTTCTTCCAACATATCTCAAAATAGATCTCAATAGCCTTACACTCATTATAAAAAAGAGAATTTTTTTCGTACTCAACATCAATTTTGTTGTTATCATAAGGAGTCGAAAGGGTTACCTTATCAATCATGCGGAGATCATATTAATCTCTACTAGTACCATGGAAATTTTCAAAAATGAACATCCTCAGTCTCCATGTTAAGGTGGATAGAAGTCCCAATTGTCATGTCGATGGAATGAAAGATTTTAGGATTCCATAAGACCTAATTGAGTCTATGAAAATGAACATAGAGATGAAAAAAGTCAATTAGATACCATGAAAAAGTAAATTCCATAGAACATTCGTGTGAATGAACCATAACAAATTTAGAAACAAAGAACCAATTCCCTATGCTTGAAGTTTCACATCATATGAAAAAAATGAAATAGATTAAATCCTCACCTAAGAGGGACACATTTCCTATTACAGAAACCCCACAAAATCGAGATGCTACAAAAAAATTGTCAATATTCTAGGTTCATTCAAAATTAGGTAAAATTATACGAGTAATGAGGGAATTGATTACAATTTCCATTAACTCAAAAAATGCTACTGGTTTTTCTTTTAAAAGGACTGATGATCCCTAGGAAAGGATTATACCCAGACATGAATCCTTAAGCCGTGATAATTCCATAACACCATCCATTATCAGCCCTATAGTTGAACAATTCTTCATGGCATTGACATAGGTTCCACGTGAAGAATAATCTCAAGACATAGCAGCAGTCACCTGAAAACCCTGCAATGCCGCATCCAAGTAAGTAGACTTTACCGTTGTTTCATCCTTTCTCCCGAATGGCTCATCGATAAAAGATATAGGGACCAGGATTCACATAACACATTTAGATATTGAGACCAAATCCAGATCCAAAGATTATTGTTAGGCCAGATCTATCATCTTCTATGCATCAATATAGGTACAAACTTCAATATAATTATGAATATCTCTATAAAGTAACTATATGAACAATGAGGAGGGAGCCACCGATGTAGATCCACCGAAGGTAGAGAGATGTGTGAAGTCGAAGAAGTGCATAATCATCATGAGAATTTGTAACTCTTGAAATCTTCATCACTTCCTCTATAAATTACAATTTTATTTGAACAATTTATTTGATAAAAAATTCATTATTAATGTCATGTTTATTCTAAAAAAATATTCCATGGGAAACCAATTTATTAATCAGTTATAAAATAATATCTTTTTTTAAATAATGATGAGTTTAATAAAAAACTCAACGAGGTTCACTGGTTCATTAACTATAAGAACATACAATCTTGAAATAATTAAAATTTGGGAAAACATCTAAAAAACAATATAAGAATAAACACCAGAACAAGTAAAACTCATATTAATTTTCCCTTAACATTAATTTTCAAATTATCTAAATAATTATAATTATTGTGTTATTTGGTACCAAATTATGATGGAAAGAAAAAAGATTCATAATTCAATATGTTTATCCAATTATATAGTGATTATAAACACCCTACCTCAAAGGATGTTTCCAAACATGATGAACAAAAAACCAAGGTGAAATTAGATAACACTTTCACCATGATATCCCCAAGGTAAGGTCATAATCATCCTTTAATATTTTGATCCTAAGGGGAAATTAAAAGAGAAAAATTCACATACCTCAAATGATATTCGATGTTTTATAAAAACCGAGTGAAAACCAAACTATTTAACCAAAACCAGAAACACGAATATAGAGGAATTTAGAAATAATATTTTCGATTATATAGAGTTTATGAGGAATACATAAATTTATAAATCCATATAAATTAAATATTGTTGACATGGTTTTTATAATGTTTAATGTGGTCAACATTACTATTTAATTTGATTCTAATTTATATACAAATTATCCATTTAATTTCCTCAAACATTTAAGGGAAAAAGGATATAAATAAATTCATTCGGGAAACTATAATTTCTCTTATTTGATGTTTTAAATCCATATCTATGATAATAGTTAGTACTAAATACAATATTAATACAGTTATAAATTTTGAGGAAAAATATATAAATTTTTTACCATGAGACACACATGGAAATATGAGAATTGGTCTGACACTAAGAGACAAATCTACCACTATGATAATAAATTATGTTTCCATGAGAAGTAATCTTGTGACTATGATATCATCCTACTACAGTGAGATCAACTTAATACTATAATAATAACCAACTAATATGGAATGTATTTTGGCCAATATGTGAAAAAAATTTGTGGACGTGTCAATGAATTCTATGACCATGAGACTAATTTACTAATTTGAGACTACCCTTATACCATGAGACATACATACTACCATGAATCGAATATATTTAAATGAGACCAAACTTATACTATGAGACTATAACTGTGATCCAACATGTGACCATGTGTCTCACCTAGGAATATGATACTCACCAAACAATTCAAGAGGAAATAAAAAACCAAACACCCTTTAAAAAATCGAGGCCCGGAGAATTAATAAGGGAATAGTCATGAGTGTCTGAATACTAACATGTTTTATTTCATATATCAGCCTAAATTTATATTTTAGTTTGTATTATTTTTGAGTTATTATGTTTTTTGTATCAAATTATATAATTCATGATGTTATTTTTATCAATTTGGTTGTTTCATGAGAGCAATTTTATATATAAGGTTTCCCTTAAAAAATAAAATATATCAATTTGGATGTTTTTAAAAACCAATTTCCATCATTTTTTAATGATTTGTAATGTTATTTTTAATTTGGTACACCTAAGTATAGATGAATGATGAGTGGTTTGATATATCTCACATCAATGAATTGGATAATTTTTTATATCTAATGAAATAGGTTTTCTGGAGTAAATTTTTGTTACACATTATCATGGTAACTAATGGTGAGTCTCATAAAAGTAATGTTTCCCTATGCTAATGTGAGTTCTATAATTAAGAGCTGTTTTTATTGTTATTTTATACCATCATGATTCATGGTCTACATTAAATTATTATAATCAATTTTATACATATATACTCCCGTGAAAATATTTTTTAATTTTTAATGAAATTTACTTTGAAGTTCACTTGGGTATTATAATTATCACCCATGATGTTAGGATATTTACCTTATACTATGTTTTTTTAACTTATTCTTGAGGGAAATTTTAATAAATCATTTAATAAGCCTTTGGGATCCTAATTTTATCATTTCACAGGTTTTAATATATTCTTAACTACTAAGATTGTAGTTCTGAGTAAAATGAAAAGTGTGGGGGGTCAATGATTTTTTTTAAACTTTTCTATAATATATTAGAAATTACCATTTCAATAATCAATTTTGGTATTAAAAATCAATCTAAAAAATTCATAGTGTAAAAAAAATTAATTTAAGAGAAAAAACAAAATATGAAAATTAACAGGGCACACAATGATAATGTAGTTAGAAAATTTCTTAAGAATGAGAACCTATGTATCCTCCCATAAAGAATGATTCATATTTTTATATTACTCCCCTGATTTATATAGTAGTCATGAAAAACATTAAAGATGAAATAACATCGTTTTAATTGAAACCAACAATATAATAATGAAAATGAATCCCTTAGTTTTAATAAAAATAATGAAACGAAAGACCCTAACCTTAATAGTGATGAGTAGAAAAAGAAGGAGAGAATGTAGTGGGGAAAAATTTCTAAAATCACATTACAAAGAAGAAACATCACCATAAAATATGTGAATATGTTATATGAGAAGATACATGGTTAAGATAGAAGATGATGAATATAAAATAAAATCAAAAGAAAAAAACACATAAAGATAATAAGAAAAAGAAAAGAGACTGAAGGATTTTAATATTGGATTCCTTTCTATGATAGAAAATAAAAATCCAATTGATGTCCTATTTGGCCATTTCATCTTGGACTGATAATGAATTATTTGTTGGATATTGGCATTAATTATTATTTTTTGTGATAAAATCATCTAATTATTACTATTTATATATTTTTTATAGTTTATTGAGGAACCTTATGTAATTTCATGACATTAATATGATGATTCAAGACATTTAGTCCATTAATAAATGAATTAATTAAAATTCTAGAATGAAGAATCTAGATAGATGAAATATCTCATTGAATAGATGGTGAGACTGTTATAGGATATAAGGAATTTTCTACCTCAATGAACAAGATATTGTCTACCACATAATATCTAGTGAGATACTTATGGAACTCAGGGATTTATCCACTTCCACTAGTTGTCCAGTGACACTCCCTTGAGTAACCAATGTACCTCATGATTCAAAAGATGTAATTTTTTCCACTAGCTATCCGGTGGTGTTATATATTCTTGGTGGTGCATTTTCCCAATGAGGGTCTTCAATTTTACCCTACCCACATGTTTTTTTCCTATCGTATACTCCAACAAAATCTTATGTTCAGGTTCAAATACTATGACTAAAATTCACTCAAAAAGGATGTTAGAAATTCCATAAGTTATTTTGAATATAAAATCAAATTAAAGGTTCAAAAATTCGCCATTTTTATGATAAAAACACCCATTTATGATTAAAATAAAATATATTATGGGGTTAAAGATAAAAAAATAAGAATGTGTAAATGGTGGAAAGAAATAATATTTAGAAATATCATTTTCAAGAAGAAACATGTATCCCCTTTAATCAGTAAGATTATCATCATTTAAAAACATTCAATTTTAAAGTGAATCATCCCACTTTCTAATATCACAAATTCATTCATGATTATTAATTCCTCTATGATGATTTATACTTACAACCTTTTCTGAGAACCTATTTCTTTTTGATTTAGAAAACAATTGTTTATCTCTATTTTAAAATTCACTATCCCAAATTATTATAATTTTCTACTTAATATACATTATCCATTTCCTCAATCATTGATTTTAAAAAAACCTTATAAACAAATGTAGTTAGATATATATGAGATAAAAAATTCATGATATAATATAAGTTATTATAAAAACATGATCATGAAAATTTGAAGATGATTTTTTAAAAATAATATAATACGAAATTTTAAAATATAATAATGATATTGATAGAAAAATTATATTTAATAAGAGATACATTTTTTTAATTCTATTTTTAGATACCCCATAATAATATGAATCATTATAATGAATTTGGTTTTCTGAATATATCATCTAATTAATGTTTCATTGAAACAAATTATAACACAATGTCTCTTTTATGAAACTATTCTTTGAAATGGTTTTGTCAACTATGATTGGGCATAGTGTTTGAATGCTGAAAAAGTTTTCTAGATATACTTATGACACTAAATTGTTTTTCATTTAATTGGTATTTGAAGAAATTTTATCCCAAAAACTATGAGAGTTTATTTCATATATATAATTTATGTGCATAAAAATCCTAAAACAAAATATTCTTATTTTTTTTGAAAAAAGTGAAAATTATTTTTTTCAACTTCAATATATTAAGGAATGTCTAGAAATGAAATAACTCTAACTTTTACATTTCTTATCATATTTGATTCCTTCAAAAGATGCATTAGAGAAACATGATAGATTAAAACGGGTTCCCTTGAAATAATATTAGAAATTATTTTTATAAAAATTAATAAAAATTTAAATCATTTATAGAGATTTTAAATGAGATTATTTAGTGTTGGATTGAAAATGAGCACAAAGAAAAACGAAAAACAAAATATCTAACTAGGACATAGTAGGGGAAATAAGACTCTCAATAATACAAATATTACAATTTTTTCTGACAATTTTATAAACGTCATCCAAATTCTTCATACAGGTTATAGTTAATGGTCTTTTTAATTCATTAGATTGACCCATTCCAAAATGATTTATAAGTCCTATAGTGTATTTACATTGCTTTAGAAAACTTCCATCCCCAATTTATGATATTTTAAAACCTATAAATATATTTCAATTAGATTTAAAACTCAATTAAAATTATTTTCAAATAGTATTTAAAAATTAATTACAAAGATATTCATTTTTATACAAAAATTAAAACATCAATATATATTTAAATTATTAAATTATTATTTAAAACATTTTTTAGAAATAATATATAACAATTTTGTGCTTTTTTAAAATAATTTGTTATATTATAACTTTTTAATAATTTATATTAATCCTTGAGGGAGTTTTTTTAAATAATATATGACATAGGTTTCATCAAAAAAGATTTTTGAAATTTTTTATTTTCAAAACATTGTTGTTTAAAAAAAATTTATAAATAAACTCTTTCAAAAATGAAATTTTAACATCCATTTGAATAAGAATGAAATTTATATTAGCGGTGAATTCTAAAAATATTTCAATTTGATCATGGTGTGAAATTGGGGTGAAGTCTTCACCATAATCAATGCCTTATTTTGGATAATCTACCTTTTTATGAGTATTACTTTCTTTCCAAAGATTTTACCTTGATAATATAAATTATTTCAAAAAATCCATTTTTTACCAATAATTGGATAACCATTATGACGTATAATAGGAGTCTATAAATTACTCCATTGGAACAGATTAATCAATTTTTCTCATAGAAGAAACCTAAAATTCATTGTTAATACCATTATAATGGTTTTGAGGTTCTAAAGAAGAAATAAATAATGTTTATCAACTTTCTGAAATACATAACTTCAAATATGAGTTACAGAATAAAGAGCATCAATCATTTTTTTCATATGGGATAGTCTATAGAATTGTTTAATTCTTAATTTAACTTTCTAGAAAGAGATTCCTCATTGATATGATCTTTAGGAAAAGGAAAATTAGTTAAATTCAATGGTTCAGGGTTATCAACAAAATAATTAAACTCTAATGATGATTTAGGAATATTTTCATCAAATTTGATATGAATGGATATCTCAATGGGATTAGATACATTATTTAGAGTTAGAATTATTTTCACGAGTTTGAGTACCTAATAAAATTTACATTGTAATAAATTGTATCAAATTTCCCAAGGTTAGGTTGAGTTATAAGAATATAACATTAACATCAAAAAAATAGAAAATTGAAACATTCATAATTTTATTTTACTAATGACCTTAAAGGGTGTTGTTAAGGATGGGTTTTTAGAGAATATATTTTATAAAATAGATTGAAGTATTGACTAATTCATCCAAAATGTATTGAGGTTGTTTAAAATATCTCAATATGGATCTTTAATATTTACTAAATAGTTTTATTCCATCTATCAACAACTTCATTTTATTGAGGTGATCTAAAATAAAAAAAAGTATGATTATAACCTTGTGAAGAATTTTTTTATCAAAATAATTTTAATCCAACTTTCCCCCAAATTCACTTAAAATTTAATTTATTTAGATTTATTTTTTATTTTTTAACTTCTTCATAAATATTATAAAGGATTTACAAGGAAAATGTTTGTGTACCAAGAAAAATACCCACGTGACTATTTTATAATCGTATCAAATAAAAAAATATTCTTATTTTACTATAATAATTTGGAATATATATGGACTAATAAGATCATGTTATTCAAGATAATGGGCATTATAGGTTGGTACTTTTTAGCTCTATAATTTTTTATTGTTGTTAACCATAATGGAAAGGTTCACAAACAACATTATCATTAAAATGAATTTTTTAAATATTGTACTATATGATGATGGTCAATCTTGAAAATGGTGATGGGGATATTATTTAAAACGAATATATACCAAATCCATTAATCACTATATTAAAAATTCAAAATTTTAACTTTTTTATAAGTAAGATATTTTAAATTTATATTATAAATATTTTGAAACAAAATTATATAAAAAAATATTCAACTAAAATTAAAATCATTGCAAGAATAATATTGGAATGGGATTTTAAAAACATTATTACAAAATTTTATAATATATAGAATTATTTTTTCACATCATAAATAAATAAATAAACTTTTATATGTGAGGAAATGAGAAAACTAATTGTATATATACAAAGTATTTCACTACAAGAATTTTCACCGAACGTCATGTATCATCCATTGAGTTTTTAAAGGAGATTAAATTTGAAGGACCAAACACACATTTGATGGGTGACTCTATTATCCATGTACCAAATTTCAATTGGTGTTTACTCTTTAGAATTATTTCCTAGGAAATTAAGAAATTAATCTCTTACTACCTAGATTTGTTTCACAAATGGTAGCTAAGAGAGATTTTGGAACCATTTTTTTGAATAATATTTTTTAGATAAGATATGAGATAAAATATATATATACTTTAATTAATCATTTAGATAAATTTTTAAAAACAATTATATAATAATTTATTGTTTTATGAAAATTATTAGAGACATTTTTTGAGAAACCTTATTCTTTTTAATTTTGTATGAAAAATCATAATGTTAAAAACCCATAAAAATAATTATTTTTATTTCATTATAAACCCAATATATTATCTAGATTTTTTTCACCTATAGATAATTTTTGTATAGATTTTTTTAGATGATATATTTATGATTGAAACACTTGTACATTCTACTGATAATTTAATTTTATGGATAATTTGTCTATTTTTTTTAATGTCCACAATTTTAAATTTTTATATGATTATAAATCTTTTCAATATCTTATTACACTAATGTTAGTTCAAAAAATATATATTCATTTTGATCCAAAACAGATTTTAGATTTTTTTAGATTTAGAAGTGGTAAGAAAAAGATAAATAAGTGGAATTTAAGGAGGTAGAATAGGTGGATTTATAGATTAATTTTTAACTAACATCAACTTAATCCATGAGATACATAATACTTATGTTACTAGACTTTCTTGCAGTGAGAAAATAATATCATTCACTATATTTTGAATCTCTGAAGGATTCATTATTTTATTATTCTTCTCCTTGTTTCTATTTTTCATCAATGGGAATTCTGACTTTATGTGTTCCATGTTTTTTCATTTGAATCACATCACTTCTTATTCACTTTGATCATTATAATTTTTGTAATGTTGATACAATTTATTTATTTTAAAGACTTTTATCATCTTCTTGGAAAGGTGAGCTATTTTATGTCCATCATAATTGTTTTTCTAGTTTCATAAAAATAAATCAATCTTACTATATGACTTCATTGGCTTCTTTATTAGTAGGAATCTTTATTAGAATCCCCAATGTCATGAGAGATAAGATAAGCTCGCTAACTATAATTTTATCTACATCATTGAATTTATAGACTTTAATTACATTATGTGCTGATGAGTTTTTTAATATCCAAAGGATTTATAACACCTTGATATTTTATAGTATATTTATTTTTTAATAATTTTTTAATATATTTTTTACATGAAACACCATGTTTAAACGAATGATGACATATTATTAAAATATTTTGGGACGGTTATCTACTAGCCATTGAACTAGTAGGTATTAGTACTGTTAACTAAATTATGAATAAATTATGATATATATATTAATAAAATAAATTCCTTGGTTACAAATTGAATAAAAATAAAAATACAATGATTTGAAAGTGAAATATATATTTTTATAAAAATAATTTGCATGAATTTTTTTTTTCTCAATAAATTAAACAAATATATTTTGGGGAATAATTTAATATAAATTATTATATTTTATATGTAATCAATTATTTTAACTTTCATCTAATATTTTTTCTTGTTATGGAATTGTAATATGTTCCATTTGAATTCTTAATAATGTATTTTTATAAAAACATAGTTTTCATAGGGTGTAGAACTTTTATTTTGAAATAAATTTCATAAAATTAAATTTATATATTTTTTTAAATTAATTCCATATTTTTGAATTATGAGTTATGAATTGGTTAAATTGGTCACATTTTTTTGGTTAGTATGAATACTAATTTTAGTAAATCTGACCACCAGAGTAAGGTTTAAATCATGTTAAACTATATTAAAACTATGTGACTATGATATAAATTTTCATTAAAATTATTATAAGATGAAGTGAATTAGATTATTATCACATTAGGATTGAAGTTTAACTTTCCAATGGACTCTTATTCCATGAAAATAACTTATATAATATTTAAATCAATGAAAGATACAAAATGTAAGTCTCTTAGTTATAAATAACTATTTTCTACCCACATGGAGACAAAATAATGTTATTAATGAATATAAGTGTCTTTTATTAGATTACTTAAATTATTTAAATTTTTTAATTCTATTTATAATTTTTTTAATTATATTATGAGTTTATGGTTTTATGAAACACCGATGTAGTATTTCCCCAAAAAAAAATATAAAAAATGATTAATAAAATAATACATATAATATAATTTGAGGGATTTAATTTTTGAAACAAATATTTTATATTTATATGAAATAATAGTGTCACTTTGAATGATTATATTAAAATTAAAACTTTTTACTAGTCTCTTTTAAGTCAAATTACATGAATAGTGTCTAAATTTGGAGTAATGATATTTTATGAAAATAATATTTATTAAATAAAACAAAATTTAATAATTGAAGTGATATAATAAAAGGGGAGATATGATATGGTTGATTATTTATTCCATTTAAAATTTATATCCCTTTGGTAATAATTTTTCTTGAGAATTGCATCAATAAATTTTAATAATCTATGAAATTCAATGAGTGTCCCTCCAGTCAATTATTAAAGGGAACCGAACCTTTCTCATATTAACACCACATTAAGCCTTCTATATCTACCAAAATATACCATTTTTTCTTATCATCTGACATATCAACATTATTTATTTGATTTTATATCTAAAGGCTAACCCTATATACCGTAAGAAGAGATCTAAAATAGTCGTTTCAAAGAAGATGTAATCATCTTAACTAATCACTTTTTTTTGAATTCATCATTTACCTAATATAAATATTTTACATTCTTTATTAAATAATATATTTTGTATCGTAAATATATTGTAATGTTATTAGGATTTTGAAACCACCATTAAACACCCTATTCCAATAAAATTTATTTGAAAGTATCGTTCATGCGTACGTATGACTTAACATCTCCACATAACGATAGAACTCACTTTCTATAACCATCATTAATGGATTGTTATTATGAGGGTTTTAATTTTCATATAATATATTTAAGAAATAATTATTATTATATAAGTATAATATTATATCTTCATTTTTACCTTCGAAACTATTCGAAAATGATAAAGTTTTTTGGGCATACATGTAGGAAACCACATTGACAAAGAAATTTGTTTTTTCATTTATATTTTACACAGATGGTTGTAAAAATAAATTTAAGGAATATATTCTGTATATATAATGTAATAATGATCATGTAAAAGTGATTTATTATTTAAATTTATTTCATTATTTTTATTAGAAAATGGAAACATCATTTGTGAGTATGTATAACATGTTATCTCTATGAATGAAGAATTTCATTTTTTGATCTATTAATTTTATAAATGGATCTAAATATTTATAAAATCCATATATAATAAAAAAATCATAATTGAAATTACGGTGATTATAGATACATGATAAATTTACAATACCAAAACTATGATACCAAATCATACATGATAAATTAAGTAGTTATCATAAGGAATGATGATTATTTTTAATTAATGTTTTATAAAAGATTGATAAAAGGATATAAGTAAATAATATATCGTATGATATATAATATAATGGTTATAAAATATATGTAAAATTAATATATATTTTTTATATAGGTGGTTCAAGCATATATGATGGTAGTCGGACCTAAGGTAAGGGGTTTATGTTTAATCTAATTTTAATCAGGATTGTTTATGGATGAATTTCACTTAGAGAAAATTATAAAACCTTTATCTAATTAATAAAGTAAATTTTTATTACCTAAATTTAATTATAAATAATACATGTTTTTATTTCATTTACACTTAAAATACATTAAATTATTGAACAAAAATTTAAAAGGAAGAGTATCTATATTTTACTATTCAGAAAGAGAAAATTTTCTTCCATATCATTATTTTTCTAAAAAAAATTCAATAATGTATTTAATATTTTACTATAATTTTAATGTTATTTTTAATGATGATTAATTTTTTACAGAATAGTTTAAAAGTAACCATATTTTAATTTTTTGAATAATGTGCTTGTAAATTTTTTACAAAAAATATTTCCATTATTTTTTTTATTTTATTCAGTATGAAATTATTTCCCCCATCATAGATGCTCATTATTCTGAATTATACAATACATGATTCCATAGATATTTTAAATGATTTATTTTGTAAAATATTATCTAAATATATATATTTTGAAATTTATTTTTAAAATGAGAATGTTATTTTACTTATGAAATATTTCATTGATCCTAAAAATGAATTTTAATATATGATAAAATCCATTGATATAAATTATTATTTATAAGGTATATAAGATAATTATATCATTTTTTCTCTTCCCTAGTATGGTTAATGTATTTTATGGTTATATATTTAAAAAACCAAAGTATTTTCATTGTGTTGTACAGTGATGAATTGATGAAATGTTTATTTAACAAATTTTACTTTCAGAGATTATGATTTACTAATATAATGACTAATTTATGATATTGAGTCACACATATGTATAGATTAAATTAACTTAATGGTGTTTTAATTAAAAACAAATGATATTGTTTTTGATATAACCACAAATGGTGGTTATGTTATAAACCAAGGAAAGGGGGTTACTTTATAATCAATGAAGGGGGGGCCAGAAATTACCTACCAATACAATTCATTGGGAAGTGATTTATATCATAAGAGATGGAAAATACTAGAATGGGGAGTGGACCCAGTTCTGTGAGGGACATTTTCCACTATGATAGTTTATAGAGTGAATAATAAATATAATGATAGAATAAATACTGAACCCAATTTAGAATTATACTCTTCATAATGAGAATTAAACACTAAGGAAGTGATTTTTCATTTTTATTCTGTAATTCCATGCCTTATTTTATTATTATGATCTTATGGATTAGGTTATTTGATTACATTGTGATTCATTTATTATGAAACTCCATGATTTATTCTATAAATCATGATTATGTTTTTAGATATTTATGTTTTTATTTTAAAATGATATTCACTTATTCTCATTCCCTTTGACCCATTTTATGTTTAAGTTATCGTTGATATCTTCCTTATTTACACTTATTGAGAATCTGAGTCCAACATATATTATTTTTTCATTCCACAAGTTATGAAGAAATAATTATTAAATAAATGATATGGATGTGAGACATTAAAATATATAACATAATGTTAGAAACTTATAAGATTGTTGCTTATTTTTCTAAGCTACAAAAGATAATTGGCCATTAATAATTTTGCATGAATCATAATATTATGTATAGAATATTCATCTTATAAGGTGTAATGTATATGTAATAAATGTATGGGTTGTTATAGTTATTATAAGATAAAGATGTATATATTGTTTGGAAAAATGGATGAGAAAGATTTAGTAATATAACTAGGGATATGTCTTAGTATAGGAGAACACACCAATGTTTTGGTAATGAACAAGAATAACATGGGATAATCCTAAGGATTCATAGATTGAGAATAAGGTGTCATGATAAATTACATTTCATGATTGTGTGGATTACTACCTTGATTATTGATTCATACACTTTTCCTTTCTGGTTTTAGTCAATGGATGGAACTAGATGAAATTGTACTAAAAACAATTAAAATGGGAAATGCAATGATTATCCACCTAAGGAAGAAAATTTATTTGGGATTTGAAATCAAAATATTGTTTCTAAACTCATTCAAAATTCTCAATCCATTAATTATACCGATATTTCAAATATTTAATGGAAGGAGCAATGTAATGTTTAATATTTTATGAGGAAGCATACATCTTCATTTAGCCTAGCTTTTAATGAATTAGTTGCTGATTAATATATCAAAACCATTGAGAAAATATTTTATATTCTTCAGTACTTAGAACATGAAATACTTATTGTAGAATTTAATCATTAGGATGGTGATGAAAATAAATAATGTAACCTTTTTTGAATACGAGTCAAGGGGTTATAATTTAATCAATGGAATGTGATAAGTTTAATAAAATATTTTTTAGTAAGTACTTCCCATGTATTAAACATACAATGATAGCAGATTTATTTCATGAACTCAATGCCAATGGATATAAATCTATTAGTAATTATGAAACTAATTTTACAATGTTTTCCAAGTAATCTTCTAGTTTAATCATCATCACTGAATGAAAAATTGATCGATTATTTGGTTTTCTAAAACCAATTTTTCTAAAGTATTTATCTATAAGAGAAGTTAATAATCATGAAAAAATAATTGTATGTTCAGTCAAGGTATAAATAGAAATTAGATATTTCCACTATTCCCATGATTTATATAGTAAAATGATGATTGATTTTCATGAGAACATTAATAAATAACATGTTGGAATGAAATTCTAGTCAGTTACATGAACAATGTGTTTGAAGAAACATTAGAGGAATTACTTGAGAGGAATTCAGACATGTTTTAAATTTGGTAATGATGATCATAGATCCAATAAATGTTGAATGTAAATGAAAAGTCCAATTGATATAATGGGGTAATGTTATTTTCCAATTATTGCACCACCCATGATCCAATGAATAAAATTTAATGTTTATGGGAATTATGCTAACAAGTGAATGAATGGAGTATTTTATGATGATCAACATCAGTATCCTATAAATAACAAAGGAAATGGGAAATCTAATGTTATCAAAACTGCCAATTTAGGTTATAATAATGATGTGGTGGAAGGTACACTTATTATCCACTATAAATCAACTAAGGTGTTTTTTTATTCTAGATCTACCCACAGTTTTAAATATAAGGAATTTTTAAATGGTATTGAATTAAAATATCAATGATTAAATTTTTAGTTAGCTGTGAAAAATCTTAATGGCATGATGGTCACTTATTAAGTCTATTTTTCATCTATGACTGATTTTTTTTTTGGAAAATGTTTCCGGAAAATCTAGTGATTCTCACACTAGGTGAATGTAATGTAATTCTGCTCATTAATTGTTTTTCATGATGTGGATCCAATATTTATTTTCAAGTAAGTGAATTTATACTTCAAATTTTAAATGAAACCATTCTCATTTATTAGTGTGAGAGTGAATATAAAATTAAAATGAGAATTAATTCAACCATGTGGGTCTTAATTTCTATCAAATATGGATATTTTTCTAAGTTAGTCGGGGTGAAATAGAACATCAAAAAGATGCCTAATTTTTGGGATTTTTTTATATTTTGAGACAATTGTTCTAGTTCCCTAAAAAATCAGGATGTTATATTCTCAATAGAACTCAAACATGGTTAAATACATATTTCAATGAATGAATATTTAATGACCATATTTGTGTTATGGGAATTAAGGAAGAAACTATAGGGGAATATTGACAAGGGATTCATTTATACTGGTGAATCACCATAGGGTGAGCTTATTCTTTTTTTAATTGAATGATTGATCAATGTGACTCTGAATTGATTATTAGGAACACAAATAATTTAAAATTTAGGGAATCATTCCTCTACAGAATATTTATTACTTTTCTAATCAATTTTTTGGAGATCATAACTTTTATAACATTTAACTTCATTCTGGATATCATCAATTGAGTGTGAAAAATGAATATATACCAAAGGGGATAATTCATACATGGTATAAAAACATTTAATTTTTGTCATACCATTTGTTTATATGAACCCCCTTCTATATTATTTAATTTACTAAAAATATTATTCAGAGATTGCCTTTATTAATTTTGTGTAGCCTTTATAAGTGATTTTCGTAAATATTCATTAATGGAAGAGTATAGAAATCTCTTAAGTATTGTGATAAAACCCATGAAGAAGTATATTCCTTATGAATAATTTACTAAGTGTGAAATTTTGATTCATAATTTTTTATTCTTGGGTAATTTAATCAAAAGCGTTGTTACATAATTAGATCATTGAAAGATAGAAGTTATTGAATGTTGGCCAAGACCATCCTCTATGAGTAAGATACATATATTTCTTGGTTTGGATTAATATTATTGGATCAATATAGATAATTTTTCATGGATTTATAATACACTAAAATATTTAATTTGGAAATGATTCAAGTTCCTTTTTGATAGTTGAATGTGAGAAGAATTTCAAGGATCTGAAGAGGAGGTCAGTGAATGCACATGTCCTCATATTCACTTGAATGGGATAATGGTTTCTAAGCTATAGTTATGTATTCCAAAAGAGACTAGTATCTGTTCCCATGTTTAAAAATATGGTGATAACTTATATCACCCTTTAATTGAATGTTTATGAGTAAAATTACCCAACTCTTGATTTGGAGTTAATAGTAGGGATTTTTTAATTTGATTTATGTAGGAATTATGTTTTTGGATAATGGTGTGATATATAAAATAATCATAAAATTTTAATGTATGTATTAAAAATTAATGATTCAATAATTAACTAGAGAATATGGCTAGTTATGTTTAAAGAATAATATTTCCCAATATATTTCCACCAAGGTAAAGAAAACATATTAGAATATGTAGTGAGTCGAAAGGGTAATGAGAACTTATATATGACGAGGATCATGAAATATATGGTGTTTCTATATTTTCAAAGAATTGATATGTAAATATTTAAGGAATGGGGTAATATCTCGTCTTTCATAAATGTGTGTTAAACCATCCATCCATGTGAATATTAAGTATGACTAAAATGAAAATTTGGAACTATAAATTGGTAAGAAATGTTCCTAAATTTATCCATCATTGTGATAGGATGATAAGGTTTAGTAACCAAGTATGTTTTCTTCTATACCATATTTTAAGAAGGGTTAGCTTGATGAGGATCACATCTCATCACTCTCTATTTATTGTGGCTGTACAAATATGTATAGAGATATGAAGGTGTATTTCTTGTGGGACATCATGAAGAGAGACATTATTGAGTATATATCACATTTCTTGTTATTTTATAAATTTAAATTTTATAGATAGAAGTGTAAGGGGATATTAAATTCATTACCCAAAAGATAATAGATAATATCAAAACATCAGTACAGATGTTTTCATCGGACTCCATAAAACATAAAAAGGATATAATGTTATGTGTCCTTTAAACCACCCGCATAAAACATCATCACACTTCAGTACTATTAGACTATATTTCTCTTTGGATCATCAAGCCAGTATTTATATCATTTAAATGGTAAAATTTTACGGAATACCGTATTCTATTATTTATTTCCATGATTTGAAGTTTACCTCGATGTTTTATCCAACTATTCATAAGGCTCTATAAAAATTGATATATTTATGTAAAACATATCAACCTTAAAAATATTTTCACCCTAAGAGAACCATTAAAAACCTATAGGATAAGTTGAGATCTTGATTAATAAATTTCAAAGTAGTTTTGGATCAACACATTCCTCATGTAGAGTTTTTTTATACCAAATTATTTTACTCATTAATTTAGATGGATTAATGAAGCCCTATATCGATGGAAGTGCATAAATCCACCGCAATGGAATGAATTTGGAGTGAGAAAGCTACTAGGACGTGATATAACTAATGAAATAGAAGATAAGGTTATATCTTTTCACCATTAATCAAGGTCCACAAAAGTCAACACAAAAAAATTATACTGATAGTCATCCAAAAGAAACGTAGGTTTAAGTTTGTAGGATTTTTTCCTGTTTGATATATCCTTAGAATATGTTTATGAGGTTTTGAATGAAATTAATGTTGATCCGTGGATAAATTTGTCCCTTTGATATTCTTAATCTTATCTGATTATTAGCTTAGCATTTATCACTTCCATTGAATCTATATCAAGTTCAAAATGAATTTTATGACTCTATAACAAGGAAGTACATAACTAATCCTTCATTTTTATGGAACTTGATGGTTATACCACTAATGAATCATATTTTTTATGAAGAAAGATAATTTTAAATTTGGGATTATAGAGACAATTCCAACGAAAGAAAAACACTATGATGGAAAATGTTTTGTAAAGAAATCATTAATATTGAAAACCAATGGGGGACCTTAAGATGGGATGAGGTAGATGTATCCTCATTTGTTTATATTGAAACGATTAATTTAAAATGTCAAATTCATATTTAATAGAGTAGAATGTTGAAACCTTATATTTTATTTTATATTTCTTTTATAAATAATATATATTTCAACACATTGTGTTACACACAATAATATGTTTAAATGAATAATAATATATTAAAAAATATCATGGGATGGTTTTGGCCTAGTCTTTGGATTCGTGGGTATTAGTTATAGTAATGAAATTATGAATAGTTTATGTTTTATACATGTATAATAAAAATTCATTATCGATCAATTATTTAAAAATAAAAAAATCTCATGAGATATTTCAAGAAAATTATTATTATTTGCATAAAAGTAGTTTATCTTAATAAATTAAATAAATCAAATTTTTTGAATGATTTTTTTGAAATTTATATAATATACCTTTTATGAAAGGTTTAAAAATTCATCTAATATTTTTTCTAGTTATAAAAAATGAATAAAATCTATGTCAATGATGATAATTTATTTTTCTAAAATGACTACTTTAGTCACATCTTATATGATTATATTAGAATTATTTTATTCTATATATTTTTAGTGAATTACATAAAATATATTTTCAACATTTAATTAGAAGGCTTGAATTTTGTAGATAGTTCCCTATAACATTTGGTCAATAATAATTGCATCTTTGGTAAAATTTATTACCACAATAAAGATTAAATCATGTTAACCAAGGTTATATCTAAGTGATAAGGATATAAATTTTCACTCTAATTGTTATTATAAGAATGAAAATTGACCATCATCCCCTTTGGATGAATATTTAATTTTATAAGGGACATGTTTTCATGAAAATGAAATAAATAATATTTAAATAAATGAATGTTAAAAAATCACTCTATGTGTTTTACATATATATTTTATATCAATAAATGGAAAAAGAATGTTATTAAACAATATACATTTTTATTTTGATATTTATTAATATATCTTCATGATATAATTTATTTATTGTTTTTAGTAATTATATAATGACATTAAATTCTTATGAAACACTGATTCATTATTTCTAAAATTAATAACAAAATATAATAAATGATTTTTAAAATATCAAAATTAAAAATATTTATAATTTTATTATCATTCATGAATTTTTTAGATGAATATGATATATTACTATTATGTTAAATTATCATATTCCAATTATAATTTTATCTTTATGTCTTCAAGCCAAATTTAATGAATAGTGTTTCAAATGGAAATAATGGATAGTGTTTTAAATGAATTAGCATATAAATACTAAACAAGGAAATAATGGATAAAATATTAAAAAAATTCACCCCTTTTAAATTTATATTATATTTGGAACAATTTGGTTTTATAATTACCTATAATTATTTTTATCTTTTTTTATATTCAAAAAGTGTTTCTCCACTAAATTTTAAATAGGATCCCCTATTTTATTTTATCCCCACCACATTGATATTTCTAGATAGAAAAAACATTTAAAATTTATCTTATACACTCTCGTGGAAACATTATATCATTAATTTTCTTCCTATAGGTCCAACCTAGGATCCCTTATGAAGAGATCAATTAGGGTTGGTTCATAGAAGAGGTAATCACCATAATCGATCACGTTCATTTATTAATTATTTTTTCCCTCCTACAATTATTTTATATTGTAAATAGAATAACATATTCAGTATGATTGATATTATAAAATATTATAATGATTATGAAACCACCATTATTATCTATCTTCCCATCAAATTGGAAGTGATAGTATTACTCGTTCCTACTTATGGCTTACCATCTCTATATAGGGATACAATTCATTTTCCATAACAAAATTTCTTGGAGGGTTATTTTGATGTGGTTAGAATTTATATATGATATATATGACATAAATATTATTATAGAATGATAATATCATATCTACCTTCTAACCTTCCAAACCATTGGAAAATAATAATGTCATTCGTGCACAAGTGTGGACTACCACCTCTAGGAATTTAAGATATTTGTTTTTAATTTCATTTTTACATAGATGGTAATAAGTATTAATTTAATAAATATATATTATATATAAGGCCCCGGCCTTAAACCTTACTTAATATTGAATTAAATGAATAATTCACATTGAGGATCTTTTCAGGTTTAGAGTTTTAGAGAATTAGAACATAACTATTACATCTCAAAAGATTACAAAGTAGTCACTTCTACTAAGTTTCCATAATAAAAAACAACTCTTAAAAGAAACATGTCTAGTTCCATGTTTTATATATCATGACATTCCCTTTATCCCATACTTGACCTTATTCCACATTAATTCCTATGAAAAACATTTCAAAAAAAACTTAGGGTGAGCATAAAAAGCTCAGTAAGGGATACACAAAGAATGAAAACTGTTAGTTTTTCAAACATCAAGTAAACCATGTATAATCTATCAAAGTAATACCTTAACCTTCATGAAGTAGTAAAAACTATTCACTGAATAAAGTATCATCAATTAAATTTTTGTAACCAAAGTATTACCATAAAACCCATGTAAAGAACACATAACATATATAAAGGTAACTTGGGACATAGACATACTTAAGTGGAATAACCATACGGTCGACTTCCACACATATCACTTAATGGAATAGCCATACGGCCAATTTCTATACATACTTAATGGAATAGCCATATGACCGACTTCCATACCCAATGCATTGGAGGTTATAACGTAACCACCCATCCTGGTATTCACGGAACCACCCGTCATATGGTTTATAACATAACCACCCGTTAAAATGTCCAAGTACCAATATAAAATCATAAAACATAAAACCAATATAAAGGAATGATAACATTTCCACATTTCAATCACAATATATCATAAATATATTGACATAATAGAATCCTTTATCAAAAACATTTTCAATACCAAAATACATAAAAGAGTATATGGTATTTATTTTATTTTAAAAACATTACGGCTTGTTGAGGAAGCCAAAGACCAAATAATACTCGCGGCGGCGGAAAAGGTCGTCGTCACCGCGTACGTAAAAAAAACATTCCTTTTTTTTCTTTTAGTAAAACTCTTCATAGAAAAATATTCCTTTTGTATAAAAGTAAAATTCAAAGGGGTTTATACACCGTATAAAAGAAAGTTGTGTATAAAACAAAATATGCCTCAATGAAAGGAGATTGAGACGAAGTCCCTTACCTCAGGTCCGACTTGACTCGATCATTCTTTAACGTCCTGAATAATAAACTTGAGTTAATTTATACTTGATTAAGAACCTTTTAAAAGTTCATTATTCCTTTTATATCACTTATTTCCATGTTATAAACATTATGTAACCATTTAAGTTAATAATGTTTGTTTTGTCAATATTTGGTTCTTAAGTCGAAAGTGGACTTCTTACAATTACATGTTGTTCGTGTGGTCAAAGGTTCTTTATATCCAGAATTACATTCCAGATTTGGATATCATATATATCATATATATCCAGCATATACATGTATTTATAATATTACATAATCATTTAGAGGTAAGAAATGAAATGCATTGTTCATGGAGACGGTAAGCCGTACGTACGCATGAACGCTACTTTCATTTCTATTTCATATTTTATAGAATGGAATCATAATTATATAAGAGTATATTATAATTCCAGTATAATAACATATATAATATCATTAACTTTATCCTTTACACATCCCACATATGGTATTAACGAATCAAATCACTTTCAGGGGGCGGTAGTCCGCACTTCCTAAAATGAAGATATCGTGTTTACCCATAATAGAAACAATAATGGTATGCCATAAATGAAAAATAAAGAATCTTAAGGAAATAATAAACATATTATATATCATATATAAAAATAGTTACATCATAATGGACACCTTTGAAGGTGTTAAATGAGTATTGAACAATCATCGTTTCGGGAGGCAGAATTTCGCCATCCACGGAAACCGTATGTTCTTTAACCATTTTATGTAGTTGTGTGAGAGTGTAGCTCGAATAAATCTTATAACAACATACTAGTATATTGAAGATACTGGTGTTGTTACAAAATAAGTAAATAAAAAGAGTTTAGGGGGTTGGAGAAGCAAAATAAAACAAATGAACAAGAGAGAATGAATTATCTTTAAAAGTGTAACTCCTTTTGATTTGAGCCTAAAGGCTTTCTTTGAAAGGATTATGCCCAAAGGGAATACTCTAGGATGAGGATAGGGATGTGGAGAGAGTAAATGGGCAGGGGATGGCTGAGCCAAAGGCTTGAGGAGTGTGTGAAATGAGGTAGAGGTGGGGGCCTTTTATAAGAGGAGTGGAGGGGCACTTTTGGAAATCATGAAACTATTATTTTATTTTCAAAAGTGTTTCGAATTTATAAGGTCCCACATTGATATATTTCAAATATAAGATGATAAGGCTTCTAAATATTCCCATACAATAGGTTTTGGATATGTTTAAGGTTTAGATATTACATTATCTTTCCATTTTATTTAAATCGTTAAATAATGAAGTCATCGCTGCATCATCATGATGTCATAAATAATTTAATTTATTTAAAGTATAAAAATTATAAAACAAATACTATGATGTAGGAAATCTCTTTATCTTTCCAATGACTATTTATAATCAAAAATCGTATCTTTATAACCCCATGTAAAAAGTGTTTTCGTAAAACATATTATGATTGTGTCATTTTTACTTTTACATTAAAGAAAAAGTTATTTATGTCATTTCCCAACCAAAGTGGCTCCATGGGGTACCCAAGTTGACCCATTTCTTGATGTGGTCGGCCATGACACATCCAATGAGGGTAGGACATGTGTCAAGCTCATCTCATTTTATTAAAACCTTATTTTTACCTTAAACTACACTAATTACCACAAATCGCGATTAAAAACTTAATAAGTTACTATTCACCAAAAAATTATTTTAATCTCATTGAACCACATTTTACTTCCTAATGACAACCATGTATGTCGGATTTTTGAAAATCAAAACACAATGATGGCAAAATTTCATTTAAACGGAAAATCAGTTTTTATAAATACCACTTAGTGGTTTCACTATTCATCAAAAATTGAAGTTTTTCAGAAAATTACCAAAAATTCACCCTAAGATATATTTGATATTACAAATTCAAAAATGAAGTCTATTTTAAAAAATTCAAAAAATATAAGTCACATTAATTAATTTAATAATTAATTCCCGCTGTCAGAGCAAATAGCGTGTTTTTATGAAACAATAAGTATCAAAAGATTGACACTAGTTTAAGTCTAATTTCAAAGTGAAATTAATTTTAACGACCACTATTGGATTTAATGGTAAAAATATTTTCTAATTTCACTTTGAAACCAATTCAAAAGATAATCTACTCATATAAATAAATTAGATTAAAAATAGGTTTTGAATTAAAATACAACATTTTACACTATTCATTAAAAATGAACTTTATCTGAAAGGTACCAAAAATTTACACAAAGTAAATTTTGATGTCCCGATTCTAAAGAAGAGTTATTTTTGGTCCAATAGAATTTATAAGATTGATCAAAACTATATTTAATGACGGTTCACCGTCAAAAGGTGATAAGTGAACCCTTAGTGAAAATTAGGGTATAAATGCCTAAAATTGAACTCTTTCCGTATTTTAAGCCTTTATCTTTTATTGGGTAAATGTAAAAACATTTAAAAACATATATAATCATATTTTAGTTATTTCTATCCATTCCCGCCAGTACAACGGCTACTTTTTAACTAACATTTACAATAATATTATTTTATTACTTGTGTGCAACGTAAGTTTTCAAAGAAACTCATCGTTGCGTATCGAGTACGCTATCGAACGTAGAAACCCCTTTTAATTAAAATTAACATTTAATTCGTAAATATTAATAAATATGAAAATTATTTATTCTTTAATTACCTGGGATGTTACATCCTTCCCCCCTTTTGAGAATTACGTCCTCGCAATTTTATTCACTTATCAAAATAAGTGGGGGTATTTATCCCTCATAGCATTTTCAGATTCCCACGTTGCCTCTTCAATCACATGGTTTTTCCACAAAACCTTTACCTGATGAATCACCTTATTCCATAACACCTGCTCCCTGTGGTCAAGAATATGGACTCGTTGTTCTTCATAAGATAGGTTCTCCTCCAGCTGAACTACCTCTGGACTCAAAACATGAGATGGATCTGGCATATACTTCCTCAACATTGAAACATGAAAAACATTGTGTACCTGAGATAAACTAGGAGGTAAAGCCACTCGGTAAGCAACTGATCCAACTTTCTCCAGAATTTGATATGGTCTAATAAACCTTGGACTCAGCTTTCCTTTCTTACCAAATCTCATCACACTTTTCCAAGGAGAAACCTTGAGAAAAACATGATCACCTACCTCGAAAGATAGATCCTTCCTCCGGTTATCCGCATAACTCTTCTGCCTGCTCCGAGCTGTTCTCATGTGCTTCTGAATCAACTGAAGTTTTTCTGCCATCTCTTCTACCAATTCTGGTCCCATCAGCTTCCTTTCACCCACTTCATCCCAAAATGTTGGAGTTCGACACCGCTTCCCATATAATGCCTCAAATGGTACCATCTGTATACTGGAATGAAAGCTGTTATTACAAGAAAACTCAACCAAAGAAATATGTTGGTCCCAACTTCCCTGATAATCCATCGAACAAGCTCGTAGCATATCCTCCAAGGTCTGAATTGTTTAATCTGACTGCCCATCTGATTGAGGATGAAAATCTGTACTAAAATTTAATTCAGTACCCAACGACTTCTGAAGGCCTTTCCAAAAGTTATATGTGAACCTGGGATCACGATCAGATACAATGGAGAGGGGAACTCCATGTAACCTGACTATCTCTTTAAGATACAAACGGGAAAGTTGATCTAGGGAAAAAGTATCTCGTATAGCAAGGAAATGAGCAGATTTAGTCAAGTGATCAACAATAACCCAGATTTCATTATTACCTCGAGATGTCCTCGGTAATCCCACAACAAAGTCCATGGATATGTTTTCCCATTTCCACTCTGGCAGTGGTAAAGGATGAAGCATCCCTTTCGGTAACTGCCACTCTGCATTAACCTGCTGACAAGTCAGACACTTCACAGTAAAATCAGCAATATCTCTTTTCATTCCATCCCACCAGTAATACTCCCACAGATCCCTGTACATCTTAGTACTGCCAGGATGAACTGAAAACGGGGAACTATGAGCCTCACATAACCATCTCTACCTTTTTCTTCAACTCACTGTCTCACTTCTGTGCTTGCTTGATTCTGTCTAATGGAGAAGATTTCACTGATACCTGAAACAAAATAGAAGAACATCCTGTACCAACAACTTATATGCCAAATTTCATCAAATCTTTAACCAAAGGATCACTTTCCAAACTCAACATTGCTAATGAAGCATTACTTTTTCGACTCAAAGCATCAACCACTTTATTTTCTTTTCCCGGATGGTAATGAATTTTACAATCATAATCCTTGATTAATTCCATCCATCTCCTCTGTCTCATGTTCAATTCTTTCTGAGTGAATATATACTTTAAACTTTTGTGATCAGTATATATTTCACACTTTACTCCATAAAAATGATGCCTCCAAAATTTTAAAGCAAAGACAACAGCATCTAATTCCAAATCTTGTGTAGGGTAATTTACCTCATGAGTTTTCAACTGTCGTGAACCATAAGCAATTACCTGATCATTCTGCATAAGGACACAACCAAGTCCCTTCAACGAAGCATCACTGTATATAACAAACTCACCATTCCTGGAAGGAAGTTCCAAAACTAGATCATTCACCAATCTTCTCTTCAACTCCTGAAAACAATCATCACATTCTTTTGTCCATATGAACTTAACACCCTTACGAGTTAGCTTAGTCATTGGACTAGATAACCGTGAAAAATTTTCAACAAACCTTCGGTAGTAACCTTCCAAACCAAGAAAACTAAGGATCTCGGTTACATTTGTGGGTCTTGGCCATTCTTCAACAACTTTTGTTTTAGTAGGATAAACAGTTATGCCATCTTTTGAAACAATGTGACCTAGGAAAGAAATTTTTTGTAACCAAAACTCACACTTGCTGAATTTTCCATATAGTTTCTTTTCTTTTAAGGTTTGAAAGATAACCCTTAAATGACTTTCATGCTCCTCTTTAATTTTAGAAAACACCAAAATATCATCGATGAAAACAACCACAAACTTATCCAAGAACTCATGGAAAATTCTATTCATAAGGTCCATGAATACAGCAGGTGCATTGGTTAACCCAAAAGGCATAACTACAAATTCACAATGGCCATATCTAGTACGGAACACAGTCTTCGGAACGTCTGATTATTTTACTTTCAACTGATGGTACCCCGACCTCAAGTCAATATTCGAAAACTACTGAGCTCCCTGGAGCTGATACCACTTCATTCGATGGACCAACATCTGCTAAAGTTGTTTCAAAGGATTTCACCACCCCTTTATTCTTGTAGTCTGGCTGCATTCCCCCAGTTGAGTTCTTCGTTGGACACTCGTTTGCATAATGACCCATTTCATTACACTTAAAACATCTTACCGTTGGCTTTTCATTGCCTTCTTGATCATCTTCCTTACAGTTACGAGCAATATGACCAGACTTACCACACCGAAAGCACTTACCAGACTTGGATAAACATTCTCCAGGATGCATTTTACCACACTTCTCATAGGATGGATATTTGGTTTTCTTACCTCCTCGCTTCTTTGATGAATTCTTCCCCTTTGACTGCCAACTAGACCTCTTATTCTGTTGTTTGTCATAGAACACCTGATCATCGGCAAACTCCATTTCCACCTTCTCCGCACATCGAACAAGCTTTTCATAACTTTTGAACTCACGAGAAGCTAAATCCCTTCGATACTTTATATTTATCCCTGAGTAAAAACGGTTTATTTTACTATCAAGATCTTGTATGAAGTTTGGAGCATACCTTGCCAATCGAGTGAACTTTTCTTCATAAGCAGCCACTGAATCATCCTCCTGCCTCAAATCTAGGAACTGTTTTTCCATCCCAAGACAAACCACCTTAGGAAAATATTTCTCAAGAAACGTACCTTTGAATTCGTCCCAGTGAAGATCCTCAATCTCATCACTATCCCTGATATTTTTCACCATCGACCACCACTAATCATCTTCACCTTAAAAACGGTAAACAGCAAGAATAACCTTTTGATGTTCTGAACACCCCATGACATCAAAAATATTCTCCAGTGCTTTAATCCACCCTTCAGCTTGCACAGGGTCAGATGATCCTCTGAATGATGGGGGATGTTGCCTCATGAAATGTTCCACCACTAACATGTTCCTCTACGGTTGATCTGGCTGATCTCGTGCATGGATACCACCACCATTTATAGCCTGAGTCAATTGTTCCATCACTGTAACAAACTGTTCAGTTCTGTTCTTGACCATCTCAGGTTGCTGATTTGGAAGGTTGTCTTCCTCCTAATGTCATCCCAACATAGTTGCTTTGTTTCCTCTGCGGAAAACCATTCTGAACACAGAAATATCTTAGGCGAAGCAACATGGTAATCCGTAAATGCTATATCATTTCAATCATATTATAATTTAACACTTTTCTAACTCCTAAAGTTGTCTAAACCGACCTTTTATACCAACTATAAGGCCCCGAACTTAAACCTTACTTAATATTGAATTAAATGAATAATTCATGTTGAGGATCCTTTCAGGTTTAGAGTTTTAGAGAATTAGAACATAACTATTACATCTCAAAAGATTACAAAGTAGTCACTTCTAATAAGTTTCCATAATAAAAAAAACTCTTAAAAGAAACATGTATAGTTCCATGTTTTATATAGCATGAAATTCCCTTGATCCCATCCTTTACCTTATTCCACATTAAGTCCTGTGAAAAACATTTCAAAAAAAACTTGGGGTGAGCATAAAAAGCTCAGTAAGGGATACACAAAAATGAAAACTTTTAGTTTTTCAAACATCAAGTAAACCATGTATACTCTATCAAAGTAATACCTTCACCTTCATGAAGTAGTAAAAACTCTTCACTGAATAAAGTATCATCACTTACCTTTTTGGAACCAAAGGATTACCATAAAACCCATGTAAAGAACACATAACATATGTAAAGGTAACTTGGGACATAAACATACTTAAGTGGAATAACCATACGGTCGACTTCCACACATATCACTTAATGGAATAGCCATACGGCCAATTCCAATACATACTTAATGGAATAGCCATACGGCCGACTTCTATACCCAATGCATTGGAGGTTATAACGTAACCACCCGTCCTGGTATTCACGGCACCACCCGTCATATGGTTTATAACGTAACCACCCGTTAAAATGTCTCAGTACCAATATAAAATCATAAAAAATAAAACCAATATAAAGGAATGATAACATTTTCACATTTGAATCACAATATATCATAAATATATTGACATAATATAATCCTTTATCAAAAACATTTTCAATACCAAAATACATAAAAGAGTATATGGTATTTATTTTATTTTAAAAACATTACGGCTTGTTGAGGAAGCCAAAGACCAAATAATACTCGCGGCGGCGGAAAAGGTCGTTGTCACCGCGTACGTAAAAAAACATTCCTTTTTGTCGTTTAGTAAAACGCTTCGTAGAAAAAGATTCCTTTTGTATAAAATTAAAAGTCAAAGGGGTTTATACACCGTATAAAATAAAGTTGTGTATAAAACGAAATATGCCTCAATGAAAGGAGATTGAGACGAAGTCCCTTACCTCGGGTCCGACTTGACTCGATTGTTCTTTAATGTCCTGAATAATAAACTTGAGTTAATTTATACTTGATTAAGAACCTTTTAAAAGTTCATTATTCCTTTTATATCACTTATTGCCATGTTATAAACATTATGTAACCATTTAAGTTAATAATGTTTGTTTTTTCAATATTTGGTTCTTAAGTCGAAAGTGGAATTCTTACAATTACATGTTGTTCGTGTGGTCAAAGGTTATTTATATCCAGAATGACATTCCTGATTTGGATATCATATATATCATATATATCCATCATATACATGTATTTATAATATTACATAATCATTTAGAGGTAAGAAATGAAATGCACCGTTCATGGAGACGGTAAGCCGTACGTACGCATGAACGCTACTTTCATTTCTATTTCGTATTTTATATAATGGAATCATAATGATATAAGATTATATTATAATTCCAGTATAATAACATATATAATATCATTAACTTTATCCTTTACACATCCCACATATGGTATTAACGAATCAAATCACTTTCAGGGGGCGGTAGTCCGCACTTCCTAAAATGAAGATATCGTGTTTACCCATAATGGAAAAAATAATGGTATGACATAAATGAAAAATACATAAGCTTAAGGAAATAATAAACATATTATATATCATATATAAAAATAGTGACATCATAATGTCCACCTCTGAAGGTGTTAAATGAGTATTGAACAATCATCGTTTCAGGAGGCAGAATTTCGCCATCCACGGAAACCGTATGTTCTTTAACCATTTGATGTAGTTGTGTGTGAGTTTAGCTAGAATAAATCTTATAACAACATCCTAGTATATTTAAGATACTGTTTTTGTTACAAAATAAGTAAATAAAAAGAGTTTAGGGGGTTGGAGAAGCAAAATAAAACAAATGAACAAGAGAGAATGAATTACCTTTAAAAGTGTAACTCCTTTTGATTTGAGCCTAAAGGCTTCCTTTGAAAGGATTATGCCCAATGGGAATCCTCTAGGATGAGGAGAGGGATGTGGAGAGAGTAAATGGGCATGGGATGGCCGAGCCAAAGGCTTGAGGAGTGTGTGAAATGATGTAGAGGTGGGGGCCTTTTATAAGAGGAGAGGAGGGGCACTTTTGGAAATCATGAAACTATTATTTTATTTTCAAAAGTGTTTCGAATTTCTAAGGTCCCACATTGATATATTTAGAAGAAAAGATGATAAGTCTTCGAAATATTCCCATCCAATAAGTTTTGGACATGTGTAGGTTTTATATATTACATTATCTTTCCATTTTACTTAAATCGTTAAATAATGAAGTCATCGCTGCATCATCATGATGTCATAAATAATTTAATTTATATAAAGTCTAAAAATTATAAAAAAACTACTATGATGTCTGAAATATTTTTATCTTTCCAATGAATATTTATAATCAAAAATATGATCTTTATAACCCCATGTAAAAATTGTTTTCGTAAAACATATTATGTTTGTGTCATTTTTTACTTTTACATTAAATAAAAAGTTATTTATGTCATTTCCCAACCAAAGTGGCTCCATGGGGTCTCCAAGTTGACTCATGGCTTGTCTTGGTCGGCCATGACACATCCAATGAGGGTAGGACATGTGTAAAGCTCATATCATATTATTAAAACATTATTTTTACCTTAAACTACACTAATTACCACTAATCGCGATAAAAAACTTAATAAGTTACTATTCACCAAAAAATTATTTTAATCTCATCGAACCACATTTTACTTCTTAATGAAAACCATGTATGTCGGATTTTTGAAAATAAAAACACAATGATGGAAAAATTTCATTTAAACGGAAAATCAGTTTTTATAAGTACCACTTAGTGGTTTCACTATTCATCAAAAATTGAAGTTTTTCAGAAAATTACCAAAAAGTCACCCTAAGCTATATTTGATATTACAAATTCAAAAATGAAGTCTATTTTACAAAATTCAAAACATATAAGTCACATTAATTAATTTAATAATTAATTCCCACTGTCAGAGCAAATAGCGTGTTTTTATGAAACAATAAGTATCAAAAGATTGACACTAGTTTAAGTCCGATTTCAAAGTGAAATTAATTCCAACAACCACTATTGGATTTAATGGTAAAAATATTTTCTAATTTCACTTTAAAACCAATTCAAAATATAATATAATCATATAAATAAATTAGATTAAAAAGAGGTTTTGAATTAAAATACAACATTTTACATTATTCATTAAAAATGAACTTTATCGGAAAGGTACCAAAAATTTACACAAAGTAAATTTTGATGTCCCGATTCTAAAGAAGAGTTATTTTTGGTCCAATCGAATTTATAAGATTGATCAAAACTATATTTAATGAGGGTTCGCCGTCAAAAGGTGATAAGTGAACCCTTAGTGAAAATTAGGGTATAAATGCCTAAAATTGAACTCTTTCCGTATTTTAAGCCTTTATCTTTTATCGGGTAAATGTAAAAAAATTTAAAAACATATATAACCATATTTTAGTTATTTCTATCCATTCCCGCCAGTACAATGGCTACTTGTTAACTAACATTTAAAATAATATTATTTTATTACTTGTGTGCAACGTAAGTTTTCAAAGAAACTCATCGTTGCGTATCGAATACGCTATCGAACGTAGAAACCCCTTTTAATTAATATTAATATTTAATTCATAAATATTAATAAATATGAAAATTCTTTATTCTTTAATTACCTGGGATGTTACATTATATATATGATATAATAATTATTTTATAATTTTTATTTATTATTTTAATGTCTTTTTTATTTCTATTGAAAAATGGAAACAGAATTCATGTTTGTGTCTGAACTACCATCTCCACGAATGGCAGAAATAATTTCCCTATGTACAAAATTTATGGTTAAATATTAATATATTTTTAATGAATGTATATATAATTTATTTCGTGATTATTATTATCAAGATTATGGAACCATGATCATATTAAAATGACCAAAACTATTTAAGAAAAACATAAATGAAAAACAAAGCAGTTATCACACTAAATAATGATTTATATAAAGAATTGTTAATGAAAGGGTAATAAATGGATACAATTAAAACATATATTATAGGGTATATATGACTATAATTTTTGAATATATTCAAAATAAATATAAATTTACTATAAAAGTGGTTTTAAAAAGTACGAATGATTTTGGTTTTAATGTTATTTTAATTAGGGTTATTTATGGTTGAATTTCTATTAGAGAAAATTATATTATCCCTATGTAATTTATAAATTTTATTTCCATTATCCACATACTATTTATTTAATATAAATTATTCCCATTCATTTCACACTCTTTAAATACTGAAGAGGCCAAACAAACATTTTTATTGAAGACTGACTATGTTTTACTATTTGGATGATATCCTTTTTTATTCGAAATACATGTTTTTCAAATATATTTTCATGAATCTTTTTAATATTAACCTATGATTTATTAAAGATATTTTAATCCATTATTTTTTTTAATTTTCTTTAAAAAGGATATTCTTTTTATTTTTAAAATATGATACTTTTAAAATTTTTATCAAGAACACAAAATGAATGTTATCATTTAACATATACCGTAAGAATTGAAATTTCTACCATCATAAAAAGTCAATGTTTTGAAGGTTTGTTTACATGTTTCCATGGTTATTTTTAAACATAATATTTTCCTTTAATATTTTGGAAAAAAATTATTTTAATAATGATTTTCAAAATAGGACCGTAATTTTTCTCATTAAATATCTCATTAATATTGGAATGAAATTTTAATATTTGATAACATCCTTTGATGTTAAATTGAGAAATTGTTTGAGAAACCTATTTTTTTCAGTTTTATGATGTGATGAAATGATTAATATTTTATTATATTGTGGAATAGATATGTATTATTTTAATTGTTTTATATGTGGTTATATTAAAAATTCCTGACGATGGTTACGTAATAACTGAGAATATAGTTGTGTTATAAAACAAGGATGATGAAATACATTATAAGTAGGGATGGTTCGACCTAGAATTATAGATCTCTATAATATATTGGGTAATTATTGATATCCCAAGATAAAAACATGGTTAGAATGGGGAGTTAACATAGTTCAATAAAGGACATTATCCAATATTATTTTCATAGGTATTAACCATGAATACTATGATATAATTCCAAGTGTACTATGTCTAATATGTTAGTCTTGGAAATTATCATGGACTAATAAGGAATGAAATTTATATGGTTATTCCATAATTCCATGAATTATTCTGATGTTATCCACTGATGTATAATGTTCCTTCATTCTTTTATGATTTATATCTTATAAAATATCTAGAATTATTCCATGAATCAAGATTATGATATTTGATATGCAGTGTACGGTTTACAATTATTATTCAAATGTTTTAATACACTAATACTCATTCTATGTTTATGTGTTCATGGATAACTACCTTATTTTTCCTTAATAAGAATTTAATCTCCCCCTTTCCAATGTTATATTTCCCCATGTTATAAAAAAAAGTATTAAGTATGAAATTTTTTATAAGGGTGATAGTTATGAATACCTTAATGGGAAACTGTTATGGACTAGTTTTTAATGTATCTAGTTTTCCAAAGATACTATAAAGATATGATTATAACATGGATCATAATGTTATATATTGAATATTAATCTAAATATATGTACTATATATTTTTGAATAGTATTCGACTTTATATGATTTTCATTATAAGTTTTTCTATATTACGAGTATCAACAAGAGATGTTCCTCAAATAAACATGTCCCTAAAAAATGCCTCAGTAATATATTCATAAGGATATACACTAAAAAATTAAAAATATTGAGTTAAAATATCATGTCTTGTATCATTATCGTTATTTTATACTTCATGAGTAACATTTATAGGATTATAGATTAATTTTTTGATTTTAAAATTATAAAAATGATAAAATTCATTTATTTCTAAATAAGACTGCAGGGTGTTCATAGCTTTACAATTCAATTAAAAATATGAAATATCATCAATTATAGATTTTTTATCTATTTTAGTAGTGGTTTACATCCATTCATTATTATCAACCATATAGGATAACCAATAATTCTATGGTTTTTTGAAATATGCTTATCCCAATAAATAATGTTATTTCTATCAAAATAAAATTCATGACCATTATCTTTCCATTTTAGAGCACCATGGGTAATGGAAAAAAGATGTCATTTTATAAAAATAACATTTCATAAAAAACATTGAATTTTTTTGTAAAATAATTAAACATTTAATATGTTAAATTAAATCAATTAATTATTTACCCTTTAATACCAAATTCATGACTTCATAAAATCGAAAGAGTTTGGGTGAATTTTATTTAAATATTATTTTTAAAATAAGATTTAAAATAAATAAATTATCATATAAGAAATTGAGTTAATTATAACACAATAAAATTAAATAATAGAGTTCAAAACATTAAATCATTAAGTACAATAGGTAATAAATTGTTGAAATTGAAAAGGAACACATTGATAAAGGAGTACCATAGTAGATTAGGAATGAGTCCCTATATAGTAGTATTTAAATATAATATTATTTAATACAAGTGGGGGTAAGGGGTATATTTGTTTTAAAAAATACAATTTATAATCCTCTTCAAGAAATTATATCAGATGAAGATTCATTCTGATTTACTTTATTATCATAGTTAGAGAGGTTTATAATAAAAAATAAAAAACTATTCTAAATAAATGAATAGCGAATATATAATAATCATAAAAATAAGTGATGAGAATGTTTTTAGAGAAAGAGAAACATACAACTAACTTTATATAATGAATATAGACTTCATCCATTATTGTGATTGTTTTCAATTACCATGACTAAATGTATCCATGATGTTTACCCTATCGTTGGGTTTACCTTCAAATCTAGAATGTATATAATCACAAATTTTAGATATATATATTTTTACCTTTACCTTTGTAACCCTTTATATATTTATTAGTAATAATATATCTTCTATAATTATGGAATCCCTTGATCAACTAATATTGGTCCCAACAATTATAAAACAAATAGTTCTTATGCTCTTATAAATAGTATCCTTATAACAAATGCCTTAATAAAAATACACTATAAAAGATTAAAATGAAACACTCACAATATAACAATATGTTACAAAAGCTTCACAAAATATCTGATCTTAATATTTTTAAAAATATACATCCTCATCATATACAACATTTATTTATAAGAAAACCTATAATAGTAAAGAATTTATTATCTCGGAAGTGGTTATAATGAAATCCAATGAAATCATCCATCACATAATTGATTTATCACAACATATATATCATATTGTTATAATTATCTGTATCAATATAGTTTATTTTTATTTGGTGTATAAGAAAGATATATAATCATCTAGTGGAATGTATAAAATTATTCATTTAGAAGGTTTTTGAAAATATCATCAGATAGAAATGGAATTATCTATCCAATGATGTATTTCTTGTAGACATAGAAAAACTTTATCTGATATAATTAGTTATAAATTTTTTGAAATAAATTATAAAATAATATATAGTGAACATTGTAATAACTTGTCTAATATAGAATGTACAATTTTATCCTGTTATAACATTATATATGATGTAAATGATATTCTTCATCTGATAAAACATATCACTTTTCAGATATATAATTAATAAACATGTGATACCAATTTAAATAAGTGGATTGTGATTATCAAATGTATGGTTATAAAGTGTTGATAATTTCATTTATTATCAATGGCCCCCTTATAGAAAAGGATACAAAATAAATTTCATGAGAAGAAACTAATGTTAAAAAACCATAAATAAATATACTTCCCTTGTATAACATAATCATTAACGTTCCCTTTTTTCTTTAAAGGTTATAAATTTCATCATTTCTCCCCATTTTTCTTGTTGTCCCCTTTATCCCAAACCATTAGATTCACTCTCACTATTTTTTTGATACATTCTCCCCCATTATTATTTTCAAAAAGGAATTGGGTGATAGAAAGCATTACATAAAAAGGCAAGGATAAATTCTACACGAAAAAAATTATATTTAAATAATCACACCTTCAGGAAAAACATTCATGCAAAAATATAATGAAATACATTCATCCAATTTTATCATAAAATAATACATCCAAAAATATATTATAATTTTTTATTTTGATTATTACAAAAAATACCGAATTTAAAAAGTATAAATCACTCATTGAAATCCACTTAATAATTTGTTTCATTTTTTGACAACTTCTTAATACTATTCAGATTTAGAAATAATAACCATCATCTTTTTAACCTTATATTATATGAATTCATTCATATTGATATTATTTTAAACTTTCTATAAGTCAAAAAAATATTTCTTAAACATTGAACGACCTTCTTCAAACCCTTGTACATTATTCCCTTTGATTTTAGTCTCATCACATTTTTTCATTGTCTTATTTTTGAGATTTAAAACCAACCCTTAAAATTAACAAACATTAAATTTCTTGTTACTCACAATCTTTGAAACATAAATTTTTTCCTGTCGCATTCCATAATCTAGTTTGTGAAAATAAATGATATATCTTTCTGTGTGTTTCATAAAATTAAGAATTTATTTGAATTTCCTGATTCCTAATTTTATTTTCATTATAATATTTTAAAATATGATTCATTTTTAATAACTATGTCATAATTATTTTATGGAACATGATATTTCTTTCAATCAAACATTCCCTTGAATGTACTTTCAATTGGATTTCATGTTTAAAAATATTTTTATTATTCCTTTAATAGGTTTTATAAAAACCTTGAAATAGTTAATCATCCTCAATATTTTTTTTATAATTAATCCATTGATAAGAATATGTGGAATCATTTAAATCACCTGAAACATAACATGGTGTAGTTCTAGAGTGTTGTGTATTTTATCTTCTTTCACTAGAGTGAATTTGAGAAATATTAATAATATTAACTTCATTATCACTCCCATATTTTTCTTATAATTCTATATTATATTTTTCATCATATTACATATTTGTTTTTTCTTATAAAAAACTAAGAGAAACAAATTTTACTATAAGGTAATAATGTATTTTAATTTTTTACTATAATTTTTTCTAAATACTAATATTTTTAATCTCTTTATCTTAATTATCTTTCTTCTACAATATACATGTCCATAAATTTTCAATAGCCTACTCAAATTATATTTGGAAACATTTAAATTGAAACTTATCAATAAAAAATTATTTAAAATTTTCATTTGGAATTGAAATAGAATTTACTAAAACATGAGTTGGTTGTTCTTCTGGTTGAACAGATTGAGAAGTATTGGAAATACAATGTTTTTCTTTGGCAGTAATTTCAAATATTGACTAAATTATGTAAATTAATTAGAGAAAATCTCTGAATATTTAATCTTTTACATCTCTTACATAATTCCTTTTTTTATTATCTTTAACTCTATTATTTTTAAAATATTTCTCTATTAGATCCAAAGATTCAGTGACATCTGAACATAATGATATTACATCATCCTTATTTTATCATTTATTTTTATGAAACAATGAAATTTAGTTCCTCACAAACATTTTTCCTTCTTACATGAAATTATCATAGATTTTTTATAATTTTATATATTCCAAAATATCTTAATAATGGGTTTTAACTTCTACAAACAATGTATTTTTATTATTTTTAAAAATTAAATTTTCTGGGAAGAAAATGAAACATTTTTTTTATTGTTTCTTATCTAATATAAGAATTATTTTACCTTAATGAAAATCCCATATTCTTAATCATTTATACCTCTAATAATTTTTTGATTTTTTTTATAATGACTAGGTAAAAAGGGGATCTATATATTTAGGGACTCAAGTTTTATAGTCACAATGTAACCAAAAATAATCTTTTTGATTGTGAAATTTCTCATGTTACATAGAAAATCCAATAAAAATATATCTTATATTTTAAGTGTATCTATTTTCCAATTTCATTTAATAATAAAATTCTTAATCCAAAAAGCTAAAACATATGCATCTGGTGGTAAATGGAAAACACTCTTTAATTTTCCATATGATGAAAATAATGATATTTTTGTAATATATTTTCAAAAAAAATTATTAGTTTTTTGGGAAACTTACAATTTACATGACTGTCTTCTCCTTATAATGGTATCACACCCTATTTTTCTATTTTATTGATTTTAAAATTATAAAGATTCAAAAAAAGTTAAATATAATCCTTATTTATAACATATATTTTACTAAACTCAGTAGATATATAAATGTTTTTTATAATTTTAGTAATTCCAAAACCAAAAACATAATTTAAAATACAGAATGATTCCCAAAGGTGAAATATAATTACAGACTTCATCAAAAAAATAATCATCCTTCATTTAACATCCATTCTATTAGAAAAATTTCAATATGATTTCATTTCTTATTAATCAGGTGAACATTGGGGGCTTAGATGAACTATAAAAAACTAGAAAAAATAAATTCCTAATGGTTAATCTTATCATCTAGAAAAAATAGTTAAAGGGGCAGGGGTGACCCTATTCTTCTTTATTTAAATCCTAGAAGATATTAGGTTTATTTTCCACAAACACAATATATTAGATTATATAACTAAAAAAGATTAACTATTTCTTACTTTTCTCAAAAGATAGGAAAAAATATGAAATTTTGAATTTTAAGTTACTTTTATTATATGTTTTATCTGAACATAATTGATGGTAATGAATTTTTATAATTTTTAAAATAAAATAATAATAAATTTAATCCAAAAGAAAATATTATTACAAATCAAATAAAAATTTACCAGAAAAAAATGAAAAATTTACCACTTTGAAAAATTTACCACTTTGAAAAATTTTATATTTTACTTGCTTATAAATGTTTTCTAGATGAATTAAAAATAATGAAATTATGTAACGATTATTTTTGGGAAAATTGAGATGGAATCTCGATCGAATGAATATTTAAATTTTACAAGGAAAATTTATACTCAATGTTTCTTCAAAATATTTCTATATTTTTTTTAAAAATATTAATTTTTTTTATAATTTTATATGAAAACTAGTTCCATAAAATATCATAAGAAAATATTTTATAGAAAATACTATAGAATGTTTTTGAATTATTTTTCAGAAAAATATTTAAAAATAAGTGATATTTTGGAAAAAAACCCTAAAAATAGAAAAATTGGCCACCACTATTTTCAATAAATTTTTTAAAATCAGGATATGCGATAATAAAATGTTGATAAATGACCATTTTACATAGACTAGTCCATGAAATTGTTTAATATAGGCTAATATATTTAGATAGAGTGCTTTTGAAATGATACAAATGAGTTGTTTTTTCATTACAATGAATTATAAAAAAATATCTATTTTCTAGGTGTGACCCAAAATAAAATTATATCTTATATATTCAATTTTATATTATGAGTGGTGTGTTAGTTTTTAAACATGGGATATAATATATTAGTTATAAAAAAGAATAGTTTTACTAAACCTCATGAAAAATTCATTGAGTCTGTGTTGTCTACGTAACACATATGAACAATAACATTCATATTCTACATATTCATATTTAATAGTGGAAATTTCTACAAAACAATTTTATTACAAGAACAACACACTAAATTCTCTATTATAAAATGAAATGTTGTAGATTTATTTTTTCTATACAATTAGTATCATCCAACATCATTATATAAAAAGCCTTTAAATTCTAAACTATTTCCAGAGGAATAAAATAAATTATGTTCCATAGTTCCCTTAAGGTAAAAGATATTTCATTTTATATCTTCAGGATAAGAAGCTTTTGGATTATCTTGAAATCTTGAACATAGAAATATATAAAACATTAAATTTGTGAAACTGGATGAATGTTATATTAAACTACCAATACTTCATCTATATGTCATATTATTAACTAAATTCCCATTATCATTATGATCTATTATTTTTACAATTTGTGATAGGATTAATAAAACTTTTAGTATTGGAATATCCTAAATATTATATAGTTATTTTATATAATTTGTGTAGAGATAAAATTTCCTACTATTTTATGATAAATTTTAAAATAACATAAAAATGATACCTCAACCCTCATGATCAGTTCAAAAAAATATCTAAAAATATCCACAAAAAAATTGTAAAGTGATTATTGAGTTTAGATAAACATAATGTCATAAACATAAATTTTAACTATGATGGGTTATTTAAATTTGTTAAAATTTGTGGATCTGAATCTCCATTAACAAAATAATTTTGAATAAAAAATCTAGAAATTTTTTCATATCATCCCATTTGGGATTCATTATGTTCATTATGTACCTTACTAAGTCTAAAAAAATATCCACATATTTTATGTTCTAAAAATAGGTGAATTTTTTAAATAAAATTATTCCTGTATATATTCATTACGGAAAGAACACTTGACATCCTTTCGATGAAGATTAGAATTTATGAATGGTGCATAGGTTTGAAGTATACAAATAGACTCTTTTATATCTTATAGAGAGGAGTATTCTTCATAGTATATTCCTTATTGTTGATTATATCCCTTATAAATAAGTACTACCTTATTTCATACAAATATTCCACTTTCATCATCTTTGTATAGAGAAACACACATTATCCCAATAATAGAAAAATTTTGAGAACATTCAATCAAAGTCAAAACATTGTTCCTCTAAAATTTATTGAGCTATTCATACATTTACTTTATCCAATATTCATCACCTAAATACTCTTAAAGACATTGTTATTTTAATTTTTAAAAATATGAATAATTTTGACAATATTTTCATTACAATATTTTAATATTAGAATGTTAATATATATTAGAAATGATATTATAAATGGGATGATTCTTAAGGATTTTATGATCCATTAAATATTAAAAAAATTAGTTCTTCAACAACATTATGAATTTATTCAAGGGGTATATGAAAAAAAAAATATTTTTCCCGTGTTATTTCATGGGAAGAGTTTTTTAATATAGGTTCAAAACAATATTTTTAATGTTATCTAAATATTTGTTTGTTAGTTAGTTTAATACCGAAAGGTCCAGTTTAATCAAATATCACATAAAATGGTTTCTCAAAAGTATTTATATTTTACTAAAAACAGTGTAGCCTTTACAAGTTATAGAATAAAATATAATAATTACTTTTTAGCTATTTGATAAATTTTAAGGAAATCATTTTTAGTCTTCAAGATGAAAAATTACATCATAAATAATAAAGTAAGAATGTTTTGGATTTCATCCTATCTATAAATCATATGGTTTTTATGAATAAATGGTATAATTAAACCACATTTTATAGTATCACAGGATGTGTACAGACCCCCAAACCAGTATCCCATAGATGGTGTATACATTATTACATTAGAATAATATATAATTAATCATGTCCTAAAGGACTTATTAGTTTATTATCCTTGGTAAACTAGATACATACTTGAGTATTGAATTACATTTCGACACAAAAAAAATACAGACTAATTTTTTTCAAGAATAAAATTATCCCTCCTAGTATTTCTTTGTATATAAAACATTATGATCTTCATTTCTTTTTGAAAAATAAAAATCAATAAGGGTGAGATCATATTCTTCATAAGGGTCAAGTACAATAGAACCGATTAGGAATCTGTAAAGAATAATCAATATGGTAAGGTAAATGAATAATTTAAAATTCCATTTAAATAAATTGACTGTATGAATAGACATGTCATAATAAATATGGAAAGGTAAATAAACGAAAACATATGTCATGAAATCAATATAATAATATTGAATTGAACCCAGATATATAACTATTATGAACATATCTTGGATAATAATAACTGTATTCTTAATGAAGGTGATTCCTCATTATTGGGTGTTCTGAATCAAGAACATAACACATCTACCATCAATACCTTTCCCAGGGTGTTTTACAACTAATGGACATAAATTTTTCTATTTTGTAAAACTATATATATAATATCAATAAATTCACAAAAATATATGAAAACTAATGACAAAGAAACAATCAGGTTTAGCCAACTGGTTTGCCTCATGAGATATATTGATGTATCAAGGGGTTTTTTACAAATAGTCTTCACCCTTAAATTATTTTCTAAAACATTATTCATATATATAATAATCTTTATAATCTATAAATAAATATATCTTACCATTAATTATATATATTATAGAATGAATAAATATTATCAATATTTCCAATGTAAATCAAATAAAAATCATAGTAAAACAGAATATATTGGAATGAGATAAGGATTAATCAGCAAAATATTCAAGATAAATAATAAATATATTTAGAGTAAATGTAATATCTAATTATCACAAGAAAGTTAATATTTCAAGGTAAATATAATGACTATAAAAATAAATCAATAATGTTAATTTCAATACATTATTTTATAAAAATGATCATAAACAATCCATAAAAATATTAAGGAATGTATTAATATAACATATTTCATTAAATTAATAATAATTTGTCATTGCTATTGGTGGATAGAAATAATATAAATAGATATTTAAAATCATTCTTGATGAAAATATTTTTTTCATTTTGAAAATTAATTTATAATTTTATTTGAAATTTTGTTTATAAAAATAAATATGAAAACTTATAAAATAATCCTCAAAACATTTTTATCTCGTGATGGTGGAAAATTCCATATATAAATTATTTGTCAAAATAAATATTCCTTCCACATTTTGGATAAAATCCAAGAAATAATTTTTTGGAAGATAATACGAATATTTCTTTTTATATTTTTTTGTAAAAATTTAGAGAAGGGTAAAAAATTATTTAATTAACTATTTTTGGAATGTTAAAAAAAATTGAACACTTTATAAAAAAATTTATTAGAAGAAATCATATTTCTAATAGAAGAGAGAAATAAAGTTAGATTTTATTTAAAAAAATCCCAATTAATTTAATTACCAAAATAGTGGAAAAATTGTAATATTAATTTAGAAAATAAATAATAATAGGTGGATAAAATAATTTAAGAGTTTTTTAGTTATGATTCATAATATTTCATTATTTTATTCATGATAATGATAAATCATGATAAGAAATGATATTGTAACATAAAACCCTTACCACATTCGCAACACTGATTTACAATCCCAATAAAAATTATATCTTCTAATAGATATCTAAGTCCACGTTTTTTAAAATAGATAAATATTAAAACAAATTCATGTGTACTATATAAACCACATAAAATAAATTTGTGGTGGATATGGCATGTTTCTTACAAAAGTAAAAAGTGAGACAGAAATCCCTTATATTACTCTTCATTTTAGTCAAACATGAATTAACCTCTTTTATATTGGTTTTAACCATATTATTAACTTATTATTGAAACATATAACTATTTATAGTATCATATATTATCATTTTATAATATCTCCATACCCTTATGTTAATAATAATTTATTATTTTTATTGTTTTATGTGTTAATTTCCTTGTTTTCTCACACATGTTTCGTTAGGAATTATCCAGTTATTATGCATATTATATAATAAAATCATATCCAGAATAGTAATCATGATATAATTAATATATTTATTTAGAAATTATTTTTTTAATGAACCTTCATGAAAGTAATTTTTTAGAAATTTAGTATGTTATGATCATAAAATTGGTCATCCATACATACACATGACTAACATATCCATTTTCTAATGATCAATATAGAAAGAAGGTATGAAATAATTTCTATTATATTAATCATAATAGTATAATAAATTAAATTTTATATCTTTAAATATACTTATATATATCATCCATGGGGTTAGATATTAAAATAATGTCTAATCATTTTGTGATGTCGATAGTGTACACTCAAACGATCAAAGTTATCATGTTTCATTGAGTGAAAATGTAAGAATGAAAATGATATTTATTATAATTGGAGAATTATAGATATTTAATTAATAAAATAATTATATCATTTATATCACATAAAATAAATCACTTTACTGCATTCACTTTCCATGTAATGTGCTACTGAAACACGAATCACAATGCTTCGTGAGGCAATAGCCTTTCGTACACACACGTGACTTCATCATATCCAATAAGGAATAGAAATTAAAAAGATATATATTATATAATTACTCTTGAGGTATAATTATTTTACAATTATCTTAAATTTTCTTTTTATACGTCAGCATGCCCAATCATGAGAGGTGGTAGTGAAAAAAATGAATTCCATCACCTTAAGAAGCAGTAGTTCATAGTACACATGAATGAAGATTTCATAAACCATTTGAGGGAAGTAAGAATTTTTATATGTTATGAACTTTACATAACATAATATAGGTACATTTAAGTTTATTAATTTACCATATCATCATGTTTTAATATTAATTGAAGGATTTTTAGGATAAATTAATGTAAAAATTTCGTTGGAAAATGCAACATCTTATTTGGGTGTCCACATTTAGTTTGTCAAAAAAATCTCTTATAATGGATTTCTTCCTAAATTAATGCTTATAGGATTGGAGGATTGATGTTAGCAATGGATTTAAAACAATATTGGATAATCCAAAGGGATCGAGAGGTGTAATAATAAAATAATAGTGAGTGACCTTTTATAAGAAAGGTGAGTGGAATACTTGTCATTTTCTGAATGAAAAAGATGTATCAATGTTTTTAACATGAAAGAGGGTATAAAATGAAGTATTTTAGAGACTTTGAGGTCATATAAAATAAATATGTCCATAAAATGTATTTTGGACAAATGTTCAGTTTATTTAAACCGTTATTTTTTAGTTTAACCATTTATAAATCCATTTTTACAATAACTCTGGTAAATAATTTTTAATTTTTTCACTATTCATTTTGATAAAAAAATATATTTTTCAAATTCGATAATGTATATTATTTTAATTTCAAATATTTTATCTAATTTTCAAAATTCCATTCTCTAATGTTGGAAAATTTAATTTAAAAACAATCCTCTAGATCTGATGAGAAAACATGGTTTGGAAGATCAAAATTTCATATTTTTTAAATGGTTTTATATTAAAATTAAATATTAAAATGATAATAATGACATAAAATAGATAAGTTTCTATAAAAATGAAATAATATTACTCTGAAACTAATTAAAAATATTTTTTAATGTTATATAAAATTTAAACGAAATGACAGTTTCCAATTAGAATTCAATATTTTTCTCTATAGATTAAAAATGAATCTTTTCATTAAAATAAAATAATTACCATAAGATAATTTTTATATTCTTTTTTAAGAAATTAATATTATTTTTTCAAATAAATATTGTAAAATTAGAAAATATATATTTTAAATTATGTGAGTAATATGTGAATAAACCGTCTTTTAGAAAAATTTAGTTTTTAAGAAAATATTTACTTTTCTTATAAATTATTCTATGTTTATAAAAAAAGATAACTTATGAAAATGTTTAAACTATATTCTTTTATATGATTTTAATAATATTTTAACCATACATTCCAATAGAAATGTGATAATTATCTTATTACATAATAATATTAATATTATATTTTTTGGTAAAAATCGATCTTCTATGTAACATAAACTATGAAATAAACTAGTAGTTTCATAAATGAAAGAAAAAATTAGTGTTTCTAATAATGAAAGCTGTTACAGGGAATTATTTTTTTAAATAATTATAATTTTTTGGGGTGTTATGTTTCTTCTAATATTGGTTTTTTATTTCATATACGCTATCAAATAAAATGTTCGTATTTTAAAATTTTCGGGTGCCACATTCTCCAAACCTTAATTAATTAAAGTCCTTAGAATTAAAATATTATCATTGAAATCAAGGTTCTTACATTTGGAAATACCATTTCTGAAAATCCCAAATTTTAATAAGGGTTAATAAAAATATCATATTAATAAGAGAGATATGAATGGACAAAGTTCACATAGAATAACACATAACTATGAATCTCTATAGGAGAAAATTGGTGGGATATAATGATATGGAAATATATAAATGTCCTAAATAATTGTTGAGAGTGATAAAGGTCATTATACTCAAGAAAATTAGTGATCAATAGTACATTAAGTGCTTTAAAAACATAAATCTTTGATGATTTAAGACATTATGAATCATAAAATATGAATGTAATAAGATATCATTTTCATTTCAAGAACTCTTTTCCTTTAGTTGAGACATTATTTTATGTTCATAGAATATAAAAAAATATACTTACTTGATATGTTTCTATATAAGAGGAAAAATTCCATCGGTGGGCTGTTCTTCAAAAAATTACTATTTCAAACCTTACTCCATGAAATGAGTTTTAAAATTATTTTATACCTAAAGTGATAATATTTAATTTTAATGTAATTTAAGATCCATTAACCAGTGATTATTCATTCCATCGATCAATAATTATTATTATAAAAATATTATTAGTATATTTTATCCAATATGTATAACGTAACACCCTGAGATTTTGATATATATATAAATATATTTATTATTTTTGATATTTTATATTACACAAAACTCTGAGTTTATCTTGGTTTATAGGAAACACAGAGTTTGGCTTATGTCACACATAATACAGTGTTTGTCCTGACTTACATGAAATAAAGTGCTCAAACAAAACATGAAGTATTATAAAAATATTATTCTTTAATATGATAGTTATCATATAGATTTTGAATTAATGGGTATGAATATTATTAACTAAAATGTGACACCCCAAAATTTCATAGTATGTTATTTATTCAATGTAATTCAATAACTTCCACTACACGCAACATTGACTTCAAGAACACCACGACTTACCAAAATTTCTGTTCAATAAAGATTATGAATAGTATTAAGAAAATTTTTAACTTTATATAATTATTATAATTTTGGAATCCATATTATGAGTTTCTTAGACATAATGAAAAAAAAACAAAATCATTTTTTTCCGATAAAAGAATTATTTTAAAAAAAAAGTGCAATTTTACTACCTTTAAATAGTGAACACTTTTTTAAATCCAATATTTGAATCATTTATATATAAAATTTGAAAAAATAAACTTCTTCTTTAGAATCGGGACATAAGAATTTAGTTTCAATAAATTTATGGTGTTTTTATGATAAATTTTACATTTTGGTGAATAATGAAAAATACTATATTTTAATTGAAGACAAATTTTTTAATCAAAATAATTTATTGTTTTAAATTATAAATTTTATGGGTTAGATGTATGAATTTATTATATTTTTACTATTTAATTCAATGTTATTCACTGTAAATAATTTCACTTTGATACTAAACATAAACAAGTATCAATCTTTTGTTAGTTATTATTTCTCAAAAACACGTTTTTGGGTTTGACAACATGAATTTATTTTAAATTAATAAATAAGACTTCTATGTTTTTAATTTGGTAAAATAGACTTAATTTTGGAATTCATAATATCAAAATTATCTTTGGGTGAATTTTTGATATTTTTTAGAAAACATTCAATTTTTGATGAATATTGAAAAATCCTGAGTTATAGTTTAAAACAAAATCTTTAATTAAATAATTATTTATTTTATATAAATTTATTTTAGGTCAAAATAGATACATAATACCTATATACATTCAATGTAATTCATTAGAGAAATTTTATAATAATTTAAGATATATTAAAATTTTAATGAACTGTTTACCCTCTTTGACCCACCTCCGAGGAGGATTTACCAATTTACATTATACTTAATTTTACCACTTCAGTGAGTTGAATATCAAAAATTCGAGAGAAACAGTTGATATTGGTAAGTAAAATGTGGTTCAATAAGATGAAAATAATTTTTGGTTAATAGTAACTTTTTACTTTTATTTACCACTATTACAAGTAAATTGGGTGATTATTGGTAAAAATGATATTATTATTACCCTAACACATTTCCTAATTCAATTGGATAAGTATAATTTGACCAAAAACAACCTCATGTATTAAATATGAACCTCTTCTGGTCAACTTGGATTAGATTAAGACATTTATTATTATTTAATTCAAAGAAGAGTTAAAAGTGTTATATTCAATGTTTAATAACTAAACCATTTTCAATATAGGGTTAGACATACTATAAATTTGACTATAAATATTCATTAGAAATATATAAATATTTTATACATAATGGTATTTTATTTATAATTTTTAGACATTAAATAGTTTGATTTATTTATGACACAATGATGATACAATAATTACCTAATTAATGAAATATTAAAATAATTGATATTATAAATATCCAAAAAATGTAATTTGAGACTTTTTATGAATTAAAATAATTTTTTAGGTTACTATGACATGTTAGGGTTAGTTAGATGAATTTGTTTCTAAGTAATAATGCTGATATAATTATAGAAAAAACAATATACCAAATAGTGTCAAAATTGTCATAAAAAAGTTTTTAAAACAAATATTCTATTATTAATTTATATTATATTCTTAAAAATCTAAGGTTTTGAAAAATGACATATATAATGATAGTTGTATCATTAATTTACCACTTGGGTTTCTCATGGAAGTTTATTGTATGTTTATTAACCATATAATTTAAAAATATAAAGAGACGTGGTAAAGGTCAAACTATTTAACTAACATTTAAATCTAAAAGATAAGGTTAATATAGTGACCCAAACCTGTCCAAAACCTATTGTTTGAGTGGTTTTAGACCCATCCCCACATTATAATTTAAATAATTCATTTTGGTTCCATTAAAAACCGAAAATTATTTTATTATAAAATAATATTTATAGTTTTTTATAAGGTTCCCCTCACCCCTCATATAAAAGGGCACTCACCCATCCCTCGAATTCCACCTTTATATCCTTTTGGATCCGCCAAACCCTGACCAAATACCCTCTAAACTATAATACCTTAATCATAGAGGCCATTATATAGTCATAAAGCCAACGTAAGAAGACCTTTTGATCAAATCTAAATGAATAACCTGATGAAGTTGTAATTATTTCATCACCTCTTTCATGTTCATTTCTTATTCGACATCCTCTTTCTTTGTTGTTTCCATTCTAAAAAAATAACTCCAGTATATTCTATATACTATGATGTTATTATAAATATGGTACATCCAAATTCATTATTCTATCCATCCTTTGAATGAAATGTCACCATACGTGCGTACATACAACTTATTGTTTCCTCGTCGTGGTGTAATTGTTATTCAACACATTATTATTTTTATGGGTATAATAATGATGTGTATTGATGTAAATAATAAATATAAATTGATAATGATTTGGTATATATTATATAAAATCCAATTATATATTATTTTAATATCAAAAGAATTATATTATCGCCCGTGCATACGTACGGATTACCGTCTCCACGAACGCGATGAGATTCATTCCCCATCGTATCCATTCAAGACTAATTTTCATTTGACGATTAAAAATTATGTTTAAAGACATAATTTCATTCTAAATATTGATAAGATACATCCTATCCATAAAAAAATTACTTACTAAACAAATCATATAATGGAAAACGAATCATTTAACACCCGAAATGAGGATAATACTAAGATATTATTAACAAAGTAATGTTAAAAGATCATATATGATATCATATTAATGTATACAATTCATGTATAATTTAAGTAAAATTATTTAACCATTATACAAGAGTTTAACCTACCCTCTACCGAGGAAAAGTATAGGGTAATGGTTAATTTCACAATCTCTTCATTTTCTGAGGTTTTTTATATGTAATTATCTACTAGGACCTCTTTATCACCCACATCCATGTTTCATAAAAATGTATTTCAAAATAATCTTAATATTTTAAAGACTATAGGTTAAAGTCATTTATACCCTTTTATTACTTTTATAAGATGTTTATAAAGAAATCTTTCCATCATTTTCCAAACAAGGTACTTTATTACCTTTTCGACAAAATTATGGTAAGAATGATTTTTTAACTTATACGGAGCGTGTGGTTGTTTTCTGCTGCTATAACATCGTCGAAGCTTCCCTTACAAGCTTATAAGAATATTTCCAAATATAAATGATTTATTTTATAATTACGTGACTTTTAAATGATTTCAAAATAGAAAGAGATATTTCTCTAAAATGGTTTTGACTTCATCTATGTCAACATCCATTGATGGATTTTAAGTTTGTTTGAAGTTGATTTATTATGATACAAAACATAAATATTGTATTGAAGGTTTTATTATATGTTTGACTATGGATGTGTTATTTCATACCATTCATGGTTGATAGATAATGTATGGAAATTTTTTATGCTAGTTTTAATACAAATTCTTTTGTTATTTTTAAACCTTTTCATATGAGGAATGAATTAGACTTAGTAAGTCGCAGGTGGATCCCACTATAGCTCCTCGACTCATTGGTAGGTCTCATGAGATAAACTGGTGTCTTGGAAAAAGGCCTTAAGATAATCTTATTTTTAGTCTTGGCACAGCGCCTTGACTATGTGGTTATGAAAGTCTGGAATTATGCATTCCATAATTATGAATGTGGCTATTGATATTGCATGTGATTATTTGACAAGTAGAATATCAATGTGAGTAAGTAAATGGAATTATTTTTATTTATATTTTCTATATTATGATGATTATTATATTGAAAAGTATTTTGTTTTAGTTTTATACATAGCCTTAAATGTTTATGTTTATTTATGTATGTTTTTGCTATATTATTATCTTTACTGAACATCTGATCTCACCCCTTTCTATGTTTTATTTTTCCTAGGATCCCAAGAAGTGTTTTATGTTTAATATGCATGGTTAAGATAAGGGAAAAATGGCATCCTCAAAGGATTTTTTTTGTTTTTTATGTTGGAATGTTTATTGTAACGTTCATGTATGTATTCTATTTTCCAAGACTACTAAACTGATCAGTCTTTGGGGACATGATTCCTTGTAATCATGCCAATGTATTAATATAATGCACCAAATCTGGGAATCTAGGGTCGGGGAGTTACATAAAATATGGAAATATATTGTTTTAACATTTATACATAATTAATTAATTATTGGTTAACAAATTATAAATTATAATAAAATCCTTTTGAAAATAAAGGAAATTATTTTGTGGAAAACTATTTTTGTGCACCTAAACATGTTTTACCTTATAAAATTTGTAAAAAATAATTTTTTTGAATTATTTAAATGAAATTAATATATTATACTCTCAATAAAATGATTAAAATTCAAAATATGTTTTTTTAGACTAGAGATAAGAATAAATCCAATTTTGGGTTTAAAACAATATTTTTTTTTTCCAAGAAGAAGTATGATTTCCCTTGGTGAAATTATTTTAAAAATTATTTTTTCTACTTCAAGATAATTTATATGAAAAAAAATAATTCTTTACATTATAACTTCAAAATCATATTTGGGTAAAATTTTGTATTTTTTTTGAAAAGTATCATTTTTCAATGATTAGTGAAAAATACTAAATTTTAATAGAAAAATGACTTTTTTTAATTTATTTATAAAGATAAATTATTTAATAAAATGTTTTTAATGTAAAATTAGTTCAATTATAAATCCACTAATCCAATTTAGATTATAATAATACATTTCATATTGTAATTTGATAACAATAAATTCTAAACTTTTGATCATTTTTTCATTAAAACCCCACATTCTCATCGTGTTTGTTGAATTATTTTTAAAATTATATTATACAACTTTTGTGAATTATATTTTAATAATTTAGTTAAATATTTTAAATAAAAATAATTTATATTATCTAATAAGGATAAAATATTTTTTAACCATAATTATTATTGAAAGCAAATAAAATTAATTATAGTAATTAAGGTTAAAACATTGTCTTTCGCATTACATGTGTTTGTATTAAAATTAATTTTACACCAAGATATTATTTTTATTAAATGAATCATATTTAATATTTGTAGTTATTTGGTATAAATTATATATTAAATATTATTATTATTTTTTATTTAAAGGATAAATTACATAGGAAAATAAAAACATACATGTTTCCATGGTAAAACAACAAAGTGGGTAAATTTGAGTAATAAATAATGACTATGTGATAACATAAATGATAATGGGTTTATATTGTGTGTTTGTTGTGTGTATCGACCACATTATCTATCCAATTTATTATTGACATATTTTTGTGTCAGATTAGGTAATAATGACCTCCCAATAGTGAATGTTTTGGGGTATTTAAAAAAATGTCATCCTACCACAATTATAAAAGGTAACTCACCCCTCAATTACTCAAACATTTAAATACCATTTTCCTGAATATAACTAAGAAAAATAACTTAAAAAAATACTTACCCTCATAATATAATCCACAGTTTGGGATAAAATAAACCTTATTATGGTTTTGGTTTATACCTAAGGAGGATGCAATGTTCCTCAATGAGAATTTTTTTATTTGATGTTGCACCCCTTCCAACATTTGTTATGCCATGATGATATCAGAAAAATAGAATATACCATATACATAAATGTTGTTATGTTGAGTGAATGACCTTGAAACATATCCAAATCCATCAAATGAGTTTCAAAATTTTCTTTCATGTGTACAAAAAACTAACACCTCATGAACTGATGTCATTCTTTTTTCTATTACTAACCCTCAAGGCTGGTTATAATAAGCGACTTAATATTTTTATTTGATATTTATGATGATATAATTATAATGGAAATATTATACCACACAAACCTTTATAATCACTATTTTATGGGAATACAATAACATCGCTCGTGTGTACGGTGAACCACCAACTCGTGAAGTGTAGTGATCCATTCACGCTTTACATAGAAGGTATTATAGATGGGTTTAATAAACTTATGTGAAATATATGATATAAAATGATTCTATAATGATAAAAAATATCATTTACCTTTATTTCATATAATATAATAAGAAAATGGAAAGACTATTCATCTATATGTGTGACATTCCATCTCCATAAAACGTGCATTTCATTTTTTATCTCTAAATATTATTGATTACTATAAAATCATATATAGAAACTATATATGATATTTATTTCATTCATAAAATTATTTATATTATGGAACTGTTTTTTAGGAAAGGGGGCCAAAAATAACAAGTCAATATATTTAAGAAAAACTAAGCTCATATTTCCCAAAACATGACTTTAACATAGAATTCTGAATAACCAGGTAACAAAATGATATAATAAAACCGTATATGGTATGATATATATCAATATGGTTATGTAATATTTTTATAATAAAATTATTTTTATTATACATGAATTTTAAACATGAATGATAGAAATCAAGACTTGCGGTATAGGATTTCAATATGACATTTTTCTTCTCTGAGACGCATTATATATTCAACACTTATTTCATTTGTGTTGTTCATCTACATCCCATTAATTTAATTTATTATTATTATAACTAAAATTATTTTGATTTAAATATCCATATGAGGATATTTATTTCATGAGGTTTAGTGTTTAAATCATAACAAATCGATACGGTATTTTTGCATCAATTTTCCTTCTTTGATACATATGATTATGTTATACACCTATCATCTTGAATGAAGATTATATAAATCCCTTTAACATGTAATTCCAGGAATTTATTTATCCAAAATATATTTTATATTTCATATAATGATATACCTTCAAGTTTATTAAATTTAAAACATAAAAAAGTGGTAATGATTTTATTTTACAATCTCATCATTTATTAGAATTGTTTGTGGCTCAATTTCTAATGGTAAATTATTATGATCTATATATCAATAAACTCTTTATTTTTCTTATAATATAATTAAATAATGATGATACATGTTTGAAATTAATTTTCATATCTTAATGTACTCAATATTTCAAAAAATTGGATATAATAAAGATCATATTTATTTATCTCTTCAATCAAAAAACAATCTTTATTCCAAAAACATTTTTTTATCCGAATATTTTTAAAATACATTTTTAAAATATGTTTTTTAGGTGGAATGATATTTTATATAAAAACAATTTATGGCCATTAATTCTTTTTTTCAAATATAATAATAATGAAAATGTATTATGTTATAATAATTTGTTTCAAAGATAAATAAATATTTTCCATAAGAAATGTTTTAAATGATTTTTAACGATTCCTATCTAATTTACAATTTTAAAATAAAATAAAATAAAATAAATTAGTAAGTTATGACCTGTTTTATTGTAATGAATGATTATTTTCCTCATGGAATGTTCTAAGTATTTAATCATTAAAAACCATTTTCCATCTAAAATGAAATCGTTTGATGTTGCATATGATTAATTAAGGATATGATCCAGGGAAGAAATTATCATTATTTATCTAAATGGTTCATTTTTATGATGAAAATATTTTTATGAAAACCATTTCTATTCCACTTGTTATTCCATGATAAAATTATTATGAAACCCAATTCATTTTCCAATGGTTACACTTTTATGAAATGATAAAATTATTATGAAACTAGTTTCTTTTCCACAGGTTATATAATGTTGAAATTTTTATGAAACCCATATCATTTTATGGATTATTATTAGTTGAATGGTTTATGATCTTTTTGGGAACATATATATTATTTTCATTATGTGAGGGGGGTTTTCGATATAACAATTGATAGTGGTTTTGTTATAATCCAATATAGGTGGGACCTAAATATCTCTCAAATGAATTATGTAAATATTTATATCTCATGAAATAAATAGGATTATAATGGGGAGATAACTAGCTTAGTAATATATGATTAGAATGGGGAGTGATCCTAGTTGAGTATGATAGGGCATGAATGGGGAGTGAAATTGGTGGTGTAAGATAAGACTTGAACATGGAGTGAACCCAGTTTAGTAATGGAATATTTCAACTATGATGGTCTTTTAAGTTAACTTTGAACAACATTATAGATTGATATGTGCATCTAATCTAATATTATATCATCATATCGAACCTTAGATTATGTGGAAATGATTTTCTATGCTTATGTGCATGACACATATTCCATGTTTTATGCCAATGTCATACTTTCCTGGATAATGTTCTCATATTTTTATATGACTCATGCCTTATGAAATTTAAATAATATTCACATGAACCCTGATTATTATATTTTATATGTAGGTTACTGTTCTCAAATTTTATTCTCATGTTCTAATACCCTTATGTTCATATTTTTATTACGTATCTCCCTTTTTATCCTTACTGAGCACATTTGCTAACAATTTCTTCTGTTTATATTACCATAATATGAAGAAATGTTTTATTAAGGATATTTATATGAGGAGTGACAAATGTGATTATTTTTATGGGAAACCTTTGAGATCATTCACCTAACTCGAATATTGTATACCAAGTATCCGATGAAACTAAACTATTATGGGATTTAGGTGTGTGATAGTTTAATTTAGTAAATATTCATATATAAAGATATAATATATAAATCTTAAAGTAATATATTTATATAGATCAGTGATATTTGTATTTTTGGTATCATTAAGAAACTATAATGAGAACATTTTTTTTGATAACTAGAGATATATCTAAGGATATTTCTTGGGATGTATCTATGGATGAGATAATGTCTTGGAAAATGTTCTTGATTTTTTTAAAGGATAGAGTTATTTGTTTTAAAAAAAATTATATCTCTATATAGATAGTACAATTAGATATGGCTATGACATAAAGGTACCTAGGGTTAATAACTCCAAAAGGGAAAATAGATATGGAATCGATCATCACCAAGTGCCTGACTAAAGGCCATGTTTCATACCTAGTTCAATACCATTAGGGGATATGCTTAGAAAATTAAAAAATTATTTATAAACCATCTTAAAAGATTTAAATTAATGATTATTCTGAATACCCTATGATAATCCCAAGGTTTCATTTATTAAAAATAAGGTTTCATGATTTAGATATCCTATAAGTGATTTTTTAGTATTATGTGTCTTACCACTCTGATTAATGTTGATGAAACTATGATTTAAATTTTAGAGAATAGAGGGAACAGAAAAAATGGGTTAACATTGAATGTGATATAAAATTTTCAAATGGGATTTAAAATTGGATGATAAATATAGTAAAGGATAATGTGATTATTAGTAATCAGTTATCACAGAACATGATTAAAAAATGTGCACCTTAACCAAGTATAAAACTTACCAATGAAGAGAGAAATATATTTTTATGAGAGTTTAGTTGGTGGATAATATATAGGAATGAAGATTTAGTTTCCTATATGTTTAGAATGTGGGAAGAAACACTAATGTATGTTTCTTAGAGGAATGAAAATATGTTTTGAAGGTTCCAATGAAGGATATAACACAAGTAACGAAAAAAGGAAAATGAGAAGTTCTCTTTTCAAAATGGATGATAATAATTTTCTCCCTAATATTTCGTCAATAATTTAATTATTTAAATATGGAATTCATGGTCCATATGTATATATATTTTTCTAAAGGGAGAAATCATGTGGAGGATAAGCAATGTAGTATGTGTGAGGATGATGATGATGATTATGAAGAGACAAAAAATAACATATGAAAGGAAAGAGGTATTAAGGAGTAAGATTTTGAATTATAGTTAATGGTTAAACAAGGAAGTGGAATGAATGAAATATTTATGTATTGGAGTAAAAATATTATGTTATATTAATTATGAGATACATTTTTATTGTTCAGTATAAGTTTTTAATTGCAAATTTTAAAAAATATTTTAAATGGTACTAATGTAATTGAAAAGTGATATAATAGAAAATGATATATTTCATGAAAAACATATTATAAAGGGAAATATTACCCTAAATATGTTTTTGTTATTGAGATAATGTTGTGAGAAAAAAGATATCACTGACACAGATAAGGTAAATCTGATAGTACTAATTATCTTAGAACTGATAAACTATTTTTTGAAAATGTGGTATATCCAATCATGCATGGAGTTTAAGACATTTTTGTATTCATGGAATATGTCCAATAGTATTTTTTATATAATGTATGAGGAATCTGGTTTTTTTTCAATATTTTTTTCTTGTAATTCGAATTATTACCATGTTTCAAGCAAATATATGATGATGGAATTCAGTTTTTTGGTATGTGACAACCAATAGACCCTTTATGACAAATAGGGGATTAATGTAAAGTAGTTATTTTATTAATTTAATGACCATAGTTATAAATTTTGAATTTTGGAATGCTTATGAGGATAAACATAATGTAATGGTTTATATTGAAAATCAGTTGAATTTTTAGAGATTAACATATTACATCATCATATGAATATTTATCAATATTATATAATTACTGATAACATTTTTTACATGAGATTGAAGGAATGTATTTACATTCTATTATGTATCTTATTTAGTTCTTTAAACATGAAAAATTTTATCTCTTAGATTAATAGATAATGTGTAAATTGACCATGGAAGAAAAAAATAATTAAATTCTCCCAATAAAAGGATATCAAGTAATTACATTTCTATATGTTCTCAGTCACGATAAACATTAAACTCCCAAACAATAGGAAAATGACCATGAAATAAAATGTTGTAATGTTATCCTCATTTTTTTTTATACTAATTCCCTATTTTATTTTTCTTTTTTTAACTTTTTTTTTCTTTAACCTTCCCTAGGTATCAAACATTCTTATGATCCATGATCTCTATCACTCTACAATAGTATTTTGGTGTACATTTTCTCTTATATGTATATATACTCACATCCCAGCAAACTTTTCTTAGTAGGTTACCTATAATGTATTATTCTTGATGAAATTTACATATATCATTATCATTTTCCACAATATATTTTATTTTACCTTTTTATAATGTGTGTTTCTATTGGGAAATTTTCAAATGTTAAATGGTTTATGACACAGATTCATTTGAATAGAGAAATTCATTTTAAAGGGGGTAGAATGTAACACCCCAATAATGTTTGAAGTTTTTTTAAATATATTTAATCATTTCAATATTTTTCATTAAATGAATAATTTAATTTTTATTGTGTTTCAAACAACACTATGTTTTTCTTGTGTTACACAAAATACCAAGTTTAGCTTTAATTACACAAAACAATGAGTTTAAAAGAAACTGGAAATACTATTTAAATATTATCATTTAATATGATATTTATCAAATATATTTTAAAATTTATTATGTGAATAAGATTAAAAAAATTATGAGAATATATAATTTACATATTTTTAAATAATGATTTCTTTTGTATCCAATTAATTATAAATTAAAATAAATAAACTTTATAAAATGAATGAAATCGTTTTTTAGAAAACTATTTTTGTGAAAATAAAGACATTTTAACATAATAAATTAAATAAATAAATTTTGGTAAATTATTTTAATGAAACATATATCATAATTTCAATAAAATTTTCAACATTCATCTTATGTGTTTTCTAAACCATTCATAATAATTAATCAAATTTAATTAATGAAACTATATTTTTTCAAGAAATCATTATTCTTTCCTTTGGACAACTTATTCTAAAATTAATTCTTAAAAAATTTATAAGACATATTGTAAAATTTAATCATTTCCAATTATATTCTAATTTCAAAATTTCCTTAGGGTTAATATTTGGTTTTTTATGACAGGATTTTTTTTTAATGAATAGTAACAAAAATACAGAATATTAAATGAAAATTCCATTTTTTAGTTTATTTATGAAGTTAAATTATATTTTTAATTATTTTTAAAGTAAAATTTGATAAATTATAAATCAATTAATCAAATTTAGTTCATTTTAATCCATTTCATATTGAATTTTTTTCTACAATATTTTTAAACTTTTCAACATTTTCTCTTTGAAACCCCATTTTCTCATCGCATCTAGGGGATTATTTTTTAAATTATATTCTAGAACAACTGTGAATATAATTTGGAAAAATTTTATAAATATTTGGAATGAGAATAATTTATATTATATAATATGGTTAATTATTTTGAAAACATAATGGTTTTTTTAAAATGTTAAAATTAATTACAGCAAACAAGGCTAAAATGGTGTATGCACAATACATGTGCTTGTATTAATATTAATTTAACATACTCATATGAATTTTATTTAAGGAATATTATTTCATAGGTAGATTAATTATTTATAATTTATCTATTAAATCTGATGTTAATTTTATTCTTAAATAATAAATTATATAGGTAAATAGAAAATATACAAGTTACGGTGATAAAAAAATAAAATGGTCAAATTGAGTAAACCTAAATAATAAGGAATAATATAAAAAATAAGGTGTTTATTTAATTACATGGTGGTTTTTATAGACCAAATATATCCTCAGTTAAATTTTTTATACATTTTTTAGGAATATGAGGTAAGAGTTTTTTCCCAATAGTGAATACATCTGGGTATATACAAAAATAACACCCCTTACCATTAATAAAAGGGAACTCACCCCCTCACATATTCCCACCTCAATATACCTTTTTATGTACCCAAAAATTCCAAAATAACTTGAAAAATTTTATTTTCTCATCCAACATGACTTATTTTGGGTAGAAATCATAGGAAGACTTTGATGTAGTCTTAAAGAAAGATACCTGAAGAAGATGCAATGTTCATCAACGAGCATTTTAGTTTTGTTTATTTCTTTAAATATTTAAATTATTATATCACCATTATGATAAAATAACACCATTATATTCCAAATAAGTATATTTTTTTGTTAAATCAATGACCTAAAATGATTTCCAAATCCATCAAATGAGTAATGAAATCATTAATCATGTGTACTACAGACTACCACCACACGAACCAATGCCATTCATTTTTCCATTACCTCTTATAAAGGTTATCTGTAATGGTTGATTTAATAATTTAATATGATATTTATGAGGTTTTTAAATTCTATAATGTTTATATCAAACATAAATTTATACTCTCAATTTTTGGGAGTATTATAATGTCGATCGTGTGTATAGAGGACTACCGCCTCATAAAATGATGTGATTCGTTCACAATTTTCACGGAAGGTATTAATGATGGGTTTAATAACCATATGTGATATATATTAAAAAAATTATTATATATAAAATATATATATGTATATATCATTTTAAAATATTTATATAAATTTGAAAAAAAAATCGAAACAATGATTGTGTGTATTTACGACCTACCACCTCCATGAATGGGGCATTTCATTTTTTTACTCAAAATTTTATGGATTACACTAAAAAATATAAAGTAAAAATATAAAATAGTTATATCATTTTTAACTTTATAGATATTTATATTCATTGGTTAAAATTTTAGGATGAAAAATTACAATTCCAAACATAAAAGAAAAACAAAACTGTTATTGTCCTAAACATGAATTTTACATTGAATTGTTAGTAAACGGGTAAAAAGGTTAAAAGAAAAACATATATGAAATGATATATAGATATATATATATATATATATATGAATATGTTTCTTTAATATTATTATAATAAACTTATATTTATTATATTGTGTGTTTTAATGTGTATGAAAGACATTAACACTTAAGGTAAGGGATATCTGTGTCACTTTTAACATCCATGAGACACAACCTATATTCCACTCCAATTTACTTTTTATGGTGGATATAAATCCAATAAATTTACTTTTTGAGGATTATCATGAAAATTTTTTTGATTTAAATATCTATATGATTACATCTCTTTTACTTTTTAGGGTTTAAATGTTAACAAATCAATTAGGTATTTCTCTATCAATTTTCCTTCTTTGAGACATATGATTCTGATATTAACCTATATTCTTGTATGAGGTGTAAATATAGCCTCTATGACATGTAATAACAAGAATTTATTTATCCTAATGATAAATTAATTTCTATCAAATTATATTCCATTCTTATTTTTACATTTCAAATAAACTAATGCAGAAATGATTTTATGTTACAATCTCACTATTTATCGAGATTGTTTATGGATCTATTTCTGATGGTAAAATATTCTGATCCATCTCCCAAGAAACACTTTAAATTTATCATCATATGATTATTTCACGAGGATACATTTTTTCCTCATTTTTTTCTTTTTATGTACACAATAGTTCAAAATTAATGTTTTCAGAAAACATTATATTTATATCTATATTTGGTCAAAAACTTGTTTTTCTTGAAAAAATATGTTTTAAAAATGGTTTTTTAAAATATTGGTTTCCAATGTGGATATGATAATTAACCCCAATTTTTTTTTAAATTATCTGTATAGATTATTTTAAATGAAAATAATTTTGAACTATTTTTATGGTTTCAAAAAATATTCAAAGAGAAAAGAAAAATGAATTTTAAAGATTCGTTTATATGTTTTTAATATTATTTTAATTGAAAATTATTTTAAAATAATTCTATTTTTATGAAGTTTTCTTCAATGAAGGGATATTTTTCAGAAGAAACTTTCCATCTGATTTATACTTCATAATCATTTTTCATCTAATATAATATCATTTGAGGTTAATTTTGCATTATTGGGGATATGATTCAAGGATAAAATTCTCATTACTCCAATAAAAGTATTATTTTTATGATGATAAGATGTCTATGAAACATGTTTCTCTTGTACTTTATATACCATTATAGAATTCTTATGAAACCCACATATTTTTCCATGGGTTATGATTTTATGAAATAATGACATGATCATGAAACCTTCTTCTATTCCAAAAGTTATTTTAGGATGAAGTGTTCATAAAAACCAATAAATTTCACATCTTATGATTGGATGAATGTTTTATGATCCTATGGAACACAAATGTATGTTTCTTATTATGTGATAGGGGTTATGTTCTATCAAAATATTATTGTTATGTTATAAACAAAGATGGGTAGGGTCTATAACACCATCTAATGGATTAATTAAGGATTTATATCCCATTAAAAATATTGGAATGGAATGGGACGTGACCATAATTTAGTAAGATAGGAATAAAATAGGGATTTAACTTGATTTAGTAATATAGGACTCAAATTGGGATTTTTCCTAGTTCAGTAAGGCATAACTGGAATATGGAGTAAACCTGGTTTGGTATGAAATAACAATAACGGGTGCGAACCCAGTTAATTAAGGGACATTTTCCCTAACGATGGCCTTGGGAGTGAAAATTGGATACTATTATGGTTTGGGGAGTGAATATACTCTACAACAATGGCCTTGGTAGTGAACCATTTCTAATATGTGAATTATTTTATTTGATTTTGTACATTCCAAAAATAACATGTCTTATTCCAATGCCACCACAACATAAAAGGATAATAGATGTGTATTATTTGAAGGAGTTTCTGAATCCTTCTATAATTTTTCCCAAATATTTAGACGTAGTTATTTAAAAACCACTTATAAATTTTTTTAATTTTTTGAAGCTATGTACTTCTTACCCCTCCAAGATTACCACCTCTTTATTCATCCATATCTCCCCCAAGCCTCTCTATCTCAAAACCCAATCCCTAGAGCCACCATAGTCTCCCCATGCTAATATTTCTACGACCCCAATTATATCTCACCACCCCTATTACCCCCACCATAGTTCCACATTCCCCAACACTGCCAATCCTCGTTCCCTTAACCTCTCCCCTCACAGCCACCCGCCATTACCCCGGAACACCACCCCATTCGATATGATAACATAACCATTCTCCCTCACCACTCCCTCTGTTCCCCCAATCCCCATCCTCTCTCTCTCCTCATCCAATTTCTAGTTCATCACAGCCCATGGTTGAACCCTAATGATTTTTGGTGATTTATTTTCTCAATTTTTGGTTCTTAGGGGTTATTAAGAGTGATTTGGGACCCATTCTGGGGAATTCCAGTGAAGGAAATTTTTTGGGATCTATTTATGGTATGTTATCATCTTGTTCTTTTATTTTTGGTCAAATTAAATTTGGCCCTTTGTGATTATTAGTTTCCTCTTAATTTTTTGGGTGTTGTTGGCTATTTTCTGGTGAAATATCATTGTCCTTTTTAGGGGAAGAAAATTTTAAGTCCTTAATTATATTAAATAATTAATTACTTTAGAACCTTATTCATATTTATATCATCATTTTTATTCATTTCATTTCAATTATAACCATTTTTATATTTCTTTATTGTCCCAATTTTGATTGCGTCTATGAATTTGATTCTATTCAATTAATGATTCAAAAATATATTTTTAGGGAATGGTAATAATTGATGGTCATAATAAATTAGTTCTATAAGCACTAAAAGTGTGAATTTATAGTTGTTACTTCATTATATAGTTAATAACGTTCATCTGTTTAACATATTCCACAATGGTGTTCCAAATCGAAAAGTTATTCTTTATAAGATTGTTTTATATAATTAAAGTTATATTTATTGTTCACTTTTAATATCATTATTATTGGAATTTTTTCATTATATATTTAAATATTTTATATTAATTGACTATAAATATTATATTCAATAATAATATCAATTTTGAAGAAAATACATATGAGGGGTTTTGAGAAAATTAACCTTCTTCACTCACTTAGGTATTGTAGAAAAATCATGGTAAAATATGTTTTATGTGTTTTAGGAGGGATAATTCAATATGTAACCAATTTAGTGAAGGCATTATATTTTTATTCAAATATTTTCTTTGAGTTAATTTTCATTATGAGTTATATTTTATAATGGTATAGAGGATAATAAAAATAAAAATACTTTGGTTTCGAATAATTTTCTTTGAAAAAGTAATGGCTTATGAAAAAGGGCTTAATGAGAAGGAATTGAGAATATCAAAATAATAATAGAATTAATGGATGGGAATAACATGTAATTTTAATAAATAACATATATAAATATTGTTTTTACATGAGATTATAAATATATATTTATGAAATAATGGTGTCAGATAAGGAAACTTTACTATACTCTTCGAGGCACCTTCATTAATAATCAAATTGAATTATCGTTTTATAACTTTTTTTAGGTAACGTAGATATAGAATTTTGGAAAATGTATCTCATCTATATAGTTAAAGTAAAATATTGACATGAAAAAGATATATAATAGAAAATTATGGATTGCGTTAATTTTTTAACATTCATGGTAAAATATTTCATTGAGTTTTTGACCATGGTGATAAAAAGGTTTTTCATTTCCTTATAAAACAAATATGTAATTAAAAGTATACATGTTAATTTTAGGATGATATATGAGTATCATAATATTAGATTTTATTTCTCAAAATTTTCATTTTTAGGTCTTTTTTGTTATTACTATTTTGATTAACATTTATTGATTTTTTTAAAGAGAATTTTAATGTGAACTAGTCAGTGAGAATTGACCATGTCAGTTATTTATATTAATTCAACAGTCGGAGTGATGGAATAAATATAATTTGGGTTTGGATAAATATGATTAGTCTTTTTAAAGTGGATTTTTAAAATTTTGTATTGTTTGAAAACATAGATTTTTTATAATGGAATTATTTAAAAAAGGTGAAAATTATATAGTGAATTAGATAAAAATAGTTATTTTATTCTTAATCTTGTTAAAATGTATAGTTTCTTTATTTTTGATAAAAAATTATATCTAATGGATAAAAATTAAAATTAATTTGTGTTGTATATGTAGAAATAATAATTACATTATTTATATAAGTTAGTTATTTAGATTCTACATAAATAATTCCCTATTTTTATGGCCTTTTATAATAAATATTAAATTAAAAATTTTATATGTTGTCAATAATTATCATAGATATGTACAGTTTATTTTTCTGTACTGTGTTTTAATTTCATATTTTGGTTTCTGTATGATTTTTTGAAATATATGTTATCAAGTTAGTTTAATCTCAATAAATGATAGGATTTCCATAGAGGAATCATTTTACTGATCCTAGTAAACTCTAAATCAATGTTACATCAACCACATAGATAGATGATGATCTGTCAGCCTCCCCCTATAGCATCCAAGACACCTTTGGCCTTCTCCCAGCACTGCCTCTCACACCCTCCATTACGTCACCATTTAGCTCACCATTCATCTGTGTCCAATCAGTATCTAATACAACACATCCCCATTCAGCATCTTTAGTAGTTAGGTAGTAGGTTATCACTCTAATTTCTTCATGATTATATTGGAGGGTTACAATTATAGGTAAAACTATTAATGTCAATAAAGTTATCGTAATATAATATACAAATAACTCTTTTTTTCATAAAATATGAAAGAAATGTTATTACATAGATAAATATAAATAGCTCAGATGTATGGAATCTAAACGGATTGAAGATAGTTATCCCATTTTACTATTACAGGGTCCTTACAGATGATTCTCCATTATTATTTGGTCATATTCTAAGCCTGAGGGCAATGAAGAAATTTACCCTTTCGATTACCTATGTGGATTAGAAGAATGTACCTCAATATTGAAAAAATAAAGTCCTTGATTCATATATAAAGGTTATTTTAATCAATTATGTTGTAATTTAATGTCATTATATTATTAAATTCTAATATTATAAAAATGAATCTCTTTGTACATATTTTATTCCATTTTAACATTTTTGATCTTATAACACGAAAGTGGAGACTAAAACTTTTGGGTAGGAATTGGAATGATTTTAAATAGAGATTATGGAATGAATTTAACATTACAACTTTGGACACTCAACCACTTTTTGAAAATTTACTCGAAGATGTACCTATAATGAAATGAAATTTTTCTTCCGATAGCCATCTCCAATAAAAGCACATGGTATTAAAATATATACTATTATATTAATCACATTTTACATATATACACAAATATTAAAATAAGTTGAAATGTTTTACATTACTTTTAAATTATATGTTATTTATTTCATTACATTTCAAGGGAAAATATTTCAAGTTATGATAAAATAATATTCCTCACAATACTCGGTCAAAGAGTTTTTTCAAAAACAGATCGATTCTGGTAATATTTTATTTACATTAAATATTTAAAAGATAATATTATCTATTTCATAGATTAAACATTTTTTTACCATTTTTTATTTTAGGCAATGAATTTAGGGAACTAAGTCTCTCTAAAAGAACTATGGTTTGATGTTTACAAAAAAATATGATGGGACATAGGTTAATGATCCTCCCAAATGAGTTGGAGTATGAATTTTATTTTTATTGAAATAAATAATTTTTAATTGTCCCTATGTTAGTATATAGTTATTAAAATATGACTAATATTTTTTTATAGGTAAAAATATAATAACAGTGGAATTCAAATAATACAAAGACCTTCTTGGTCTTCTAGGACTATCCAGTTGGTCATGTCATTAGGATGGAGTATTCTAATCATGTATATTAGATGGGTTCGAGAACATTACTATCTATGTTCTTTGGTAGGATGTCAGGGATTGAAACAGTTTCTAATCATGGTTATAGTTACTCAGTACCATGATATTCTTAGAGGAGTTTTGTTGCAATGAAAAAAACCAATTTAGGAACATGAGACTTATATAATGATCCCAGATGCAAAGGTCGTCTCTCTATAGAAAATTTTTATAGAATTATATATAAAGACTTTTGGATCTATCCATTGCGATATAGCATCAATGGAAGTTAATGAGGATGTAAGTCACAAAAAACTAAAAATAATTTAGTATAAAAACTTTTATTGGTTTTAAGTTTCAATTTAAATATAACATACTATTTGATTTTCAAAATAATTTTCATGTAGGTACTGGTAGTAGGAAATGGAGATTGAGATGGATATGGTGTCGATTTTTTCTCATCGGGTTACGATTAAGGTTCAATTTTAATTTAGAGAAGATGTGTAACTTATCTTATATGATCTCATAGTTTTTTTTCATGAACACGGATAAGATATCAAATGTATTATTTATTTATTGTATAAGACATGTTGTTACTTTATTTAATGGCCATGATGGTTGAAGTAGTTTTCAAAATTTTGTTACCCATGCATAAATTTTGTTTTATATCCTAGTTATTGCTTAGATACTCAAAATAAGTATTTCATAGGTACTAAATTTTTTTATTATACAAATCATGAGTAGGACCATTGGTCATTATCATATAGAGACCATTTGTTTTGGGATGTAATTTTAGTTCCTCCTTATTTCATGATATCTTCAATTGGGGTTTTTGCTCATATTTTTGTATGGTACCTAGAGTAGATAATATGGAACAATAATCAATGTGAATTATCACTATTTTACATAAATTTTTAGATGTGGGAGTTTTTATTAGAGCCTTTCATATAAATTTTTATTGGGTATTCTAGGGATACAAGTTCTACAGTTTTATTTTTTAAGAGATAAAAAATGGTGATTTAAAAAAACACTATATGTGAATATTTACTAATAAAAATCTGTTTAAACTGGTTCAATATATGGTCAATTTTTAGTGGCGTTTTTGTTAATTTTTTCATTGGTTTAAACTAATGATAATTCCTCAATAGTTTTTTGCTGATGAAACCCATTTTAAAAAATATACTTCAATTGTTTCGAAAAATCAACTGCTCAATGGTATGAACCAAGGTGAGTTGGATATGAAAACTATAATTTGCAGTGGTTTTTAGAAACCATAACAAAACTATATAGCAATAGTTTAAACTGCATCCAAATAAAAACTGTTTCTAAAAGTCTATTTTGTCATAGTGTGTTATTCTCTCATGGATCTTGTTCTCTATTTCATTGTGTTTAATTCCTTAATAAATTCCAAAATTTATATTATGACTCAAGGATACGATATTTGATATGTATGTTATGGTTTTCAAATTTCATTCTCATGTTATCATACCATTATGTTCATGTTTTGATTATATATTCCCTTATTTTATCCTTACTGAGCATCTGATTTAACCCTTTTTTATTCATCCTTTCCCCATTTTATGAAGAATGGTTTTATATAAGGTATTTATATGAGCAGTTAAAATATGTGAAAATATTTGTGGGAAACATATAGTTTATTTCACCTAACTAGAATATTGTGTACCCAGTCTTCAAATACACTAATGTATTATGATCCTTTGGTGTGCGTTTGTATAATTTATTAATATTTATCTAAAAAATATAATAAATTTATATTAAATTGATGGGTCACTATAAATAAATCTGTATATGGTGATTTAATACATTAATATCTAAAACCTTATCCAATGTTTAACATAAAAACATTAATAACTAAAACCTAAATCTTGAACTCTATGTAGCATATGTAATTTATATCATACCTGGAAAACATTGTAAAGGTAGCTTCATACTCCACAACAATTTATTAATCCTTTTTAGTTAATCATTGAAATATACTCTTTATTTTATTTTGTATCTCATGAGGGAAATATTTTTCAAATAACTATCCCTAAAATATTTCCATTCAATGAGTTATATTTCCTCTTCATCACTAGTATTCTAGATCAATTAACACTATTTATCTACAAATCATTCAAGAAGGTACATTTCATGTGTAATCATTTCATTTTCACCTCATTCCAACACCATATATTTCTTCTCCAAATACATAATACATTCCCCAAATACCACTGGATTAGTATTCCCATAAAATATTTTGGGATTTTGTCTCATAAAGTGAACCAACATAGTAAAATATCATTGTGGAAAATGTTTATCCATTTAGTAGAATTTATTTTTAATTACATGATTAATCATCCCAAATATAGAAATGAATTTATTAGTTCTAATATTCATTGTTTTGGGGTTCTCCATATTGAAATATCTATATTTTCCAAGAGTATTAATACCCTTGTTCCTTCCATGTTCTAATTCTAAATAATTGAATATACTAGATTAGATCATAACATTATGAAACATAATGTATTATCCAAAACAATTAGTAAAATAATTATGCAAATCTAATCTCATAATCACCAACATAGTTTATTTGGGGATATCTCTATTTTCAAACTCCTTCATAATAGTTTATATGGAAAAAGTGATTTATTCCAGAAATTTCCACTGGGAGTGTCAAACTAAGTGTACAGTATGGGTTCTTTTCATAAACTATGTGATGAACATGACTTTTCCAGTGCAATATTTTCTAATATTTACACTTATGAACATATAATCTAGAACCATGCCCACTTTTAATATCTAGGAAAGTATTTATTTCCATGAAAACCAAATAATCTATAACTGAGTAAAACATCAGTACGTTTTAATATACTCATCTTAAATGTTTATCGTTCGGTTATGAAACCTAATCAGGGTTTTCCTAAATATAGTTCCTAAAGGTTCCAAAAAAGATACTTTGATACTAACTATAGTGACCCAAAACCTAGTATCTCATAGATTGTGTGTGTTTTATTAAAATTATAAATGATATTGGGAATCATATCCTAAAAAATGAAATAGTTTAGTAGTTTTGGTAAACTAGATCCATACCTAACTCTTATATTACATTTTAAAAAATAATTACAAAATAATTTTTTTTCTAGAATAACATTATCCCTTAAGAATATCCCCAAATTTCAAATATAGTACACTTCATAGATTCTTGAGACTGGAGAAAACAAGATAGAGATCAACAAAGTAGTATGGTTTAGGTAAAATCGAATCTATCATAAATTAATAAATAATAATCAATATGTTATGGTAACCATCTTAACAAATACTCTATTTAAATAAATTGAATATATGAATATTTAGGAAATAATAAATATAGGAAGGTAAATAACTGAAAAGACTTATGATTTAATCAATAAACTTAGATTTAAATTCATTTATAAAAAATATTATTGAAAAAAATTGATGGATAAAAAAACTAAATTCTTAATAAAGGGAAATATTAATTATTAGCTTCTATGTCTTAGTTACAAGATAACTCTATAATAAAAAATCTCACAAGATATTTTAAATCATCTAGCTACAAACTATTTTGGGTTTTCCTACTTTATCTCTACCGTTAAGACGTTTTAAAAGACAGTTTAAAACTACTGGGTACAAATACATTTGGTTTGGACAAATGATATCACTCAGTATAATTCCGCATGATTTTATATTATGAATCTTGTTAAATAATTTCAATTCATTTAATAGCTTATGTTGCACATAAAATTATTTCATATAGTATAAATCATACACAAAACAAGCTCTAAAAATGATTAATGAATGAAATAAGAGGTATTTTGATATATTAAAATGATTATTCTAATGAAATTATAACTTGACCTTAGGAATATTAATATGATCCCTATGAAATATAAATCAACTAAATGAATAGTAACATCACCCATGAAAATATAAATAAAATTTAGGTATCTTATTATTGAAAGATGTATATAATTATATCATAGTACAAATAAATTAATTTTTTTATATTATTAATTATGTATTAGTATTTTTATAAAACAAAAATGATTATTCATAATTTTCTAATTAATATAAATATCCAAATAAAAATTTACTTTTATAAAATAGAATATGAAGTTAATAGTTTTATATATAATGATTAAAGGTTAATTTTAGGAGACATAAGTAATTTTTTCAACATTTCATTAAATCAGTTATTATTCTAAAATTGGTATTTTTCAAGTAAATGATGATTTAAATTAATTAATTAATTTCTCATATAAACAAAATTATTTTCATAAAATTGAATTCATTTTTTAATTCAACATGTGGAAAAATGGATATAATGAATTTTTGATATTTTCCTATAATAGTTAATTTTGTTGTGAATAGTAACAAATATAGTTTTTAAGAATATACTATATTTTTTTTGTTATAACATCAAGAGATATTTGTGATATATATTTTACTAAACGTATGGAATAAAAAAATAGTGATTTTGTAAGATAATTTCTTTAAAATAATTCAAAACATAAAAGTATATTTTGCTTGATCAGAATAAAAGAATCGTTATCATTGTCAACGCAGAGCCTACACAACACTGTCAATGTCAAAATTGGTAACTTATATATATAATAATTGAGTTCTAAAAATTCTTTTTGATAAATTTTTTATTAGTTAATTATTTGTTATTTAATTATTTATTAATTGTAAAATTTATTCTTATATAACATAAGTCTTATATAAATGCATGTGTAACGCTCGTGCAGGGTAAGAAAAGACAAATTAATAATTTAAGGAATTTTTTTATATTGATTTGTGTAAATAAATTTAAATAATGAAGATAAATTATTATTTTGAACCTAATTTATTAATTTTTTTTGTTATTAATTCGTTTTTAATATTTATAAATGAAATAATTGTCTTCAATGCTTACAAAATGCTCATGTTGTACTGATGCAAGAAAATTAAAAATAAATAGGGTGTTAATTAAAATAATAAGTACAATTAAATGGATCCAAAATCAGATAAATCCTTTTACAAGAGATAGCTTCGACCATTATCTCCCTTTGATTCAAATTAGAGACATTTTTTACCCCTAATAATTATATTAATACCTTTAAAATAATTTATATAATGTTTATGTCAAGGTTTTCACACTATATATATTATTTATTATAACATTTTAATATACGTATTTCCAAAAAAAAGTTCCAAAACTAAATAGTATTTTTAAATATAACAATATTTCTTTTTTCATTAATTTTATTTTTAATTTTTTGGGAATAAATAACTAGCCTAATGTCTTTAATAATAATGATGTAGTAATTATTTAATTAATAAATAAATAAAATTAATGATATTAAAAATTACTAAATAAGGTTAATTTAATTTTCTAAGAAAATTAAAGAATTACCTAGATTAATATGATAAATATACAATATAATAAAAAATGTATTTGAATTTTAAACATTTTGTAGATGTTTTGAAAGTCAAAATTTATGAATAGCGTTATATTTGATAAAATCATTTTTCATGAAAATAATATTTAATTAAAATATTTACAAATCAAAAAATTATATAACAATGGAAAAATAAATTTTTTTGGTCAAAAATGTGATATCCTTAACTTTTTATCCATTTTTAATTCTTTATCACTTTATTGAAAATAATATAATTTAATATTTTAGATAACTTTTAAATAACCCATTACATCAATTATAAAAGGATTCCCCTCCTTTCACAAAATATCATCACCATAAGTTTTATTGATCTCTTATATTCGAAAAATTTCCATTCTCCTCATTCCTTGAAACATTATAGTTCTTTTTTTATCACAAAAGGACCACTTCCAAGTGCATAAGGAGGTTCTCAAGGAGAAAAGGTTCACGAGGTAAGGTTCCATTTTCTTTACTTTTAAATTTTCTTACACCTACTCCTTCTCCTAACATCCGATACAATGATTCTGGATAATACCAGTATTATATATATACTATTTGTTTTGTTTTTATTGTATAATAAATAAAAGATATCTTATTTTCCTCTTTTATTTTTGAATAATGAAGCCACCATTCGTGGTGTGTCTATTTCCCTCCATTGCAGATGATGAGTTTTTGATTCACTTTACCAGAATCATGGAAAGTTCTTATTCACATTTAATTGTTTAAAATTAACTATGTTTATATGTTATCAATCCTAGAGTATTTTTTTGATAATGAATACCATAATTAACCCAACCTAATAAACCATGAAAAGAATGCACCCAGAACAATGAAAATAACCAAATATTGTAAATAAATGGGTAGAAAATATTATAAAAAGATTATTTAAGGTATTATAATCCTTTTTTTAGTTATATAATAAATTAATAACATTATTCAAACCATTATAAATGATTTTTGAATACATTTAACGAAATCTAAACATGATGTAACAGACTTTATCTCAATTTTCATTTCATTGAGATATAATTGGTATTGTGAACCTAATAATTCTTGTGTATTGTATCTACTACCCCTTTGAGATCATGTTCTATTTAAAATTATATTTATATCAAATATCCAAATTATTTTTTCATGGATATGATTATTATCTTATCCGTATAACATTTTACAGACGGTGTTTATTTTGAATGATGTGCAAGCTGAGTAAATATTGATGAATTTTTATCCAATAATCATTAAGGATATTGAAAATGTATATATTTCTTGAATTAAATATATGTAGAAAAAATAATTTTGAATTACTGTGATGGGATGGGCTCCTTATATCCCATCAATGCATCAACAAGACTAATGGGAAAAAATAGTTGGTGACCAACCTTTCCTGTTTGCTTCTAAAGAGAATTAGACTGCTTTCTACCCACACACTTAAACCATATTGAATGTATAATGGTTCATGTAACAGATTCAAAACATCAACTAAATACTCATTTTCTTCATTAGGTAAACAATTTTTACTTTCCATGCTATTTTCACTATGAAAGAATATATAGATACATTTTCAATGACAGTTTATTAATGGAATGTCTTTTTCAACTTATTTACCTTGCCATAATGAATATGCCTTAATGAATTTAATTCACCTATTATTCTTTCAAATAACCCTTATTGATCAATTTAGATCACCCTTATAATGTTTTCATTCCATGTGTTCTGAATATTAAAACATTAAAAAAGAATTCAAGGATGCAATTTATTACATTTTTTATGTTTAATGTTGTATTTTCTATTAATCATTATATACTATGAGTATCATATATTTAATATGGTCTTTAAAAATTGTTAAATTGATTAGTCATTTTGGATTTGACTCCTTGTAATCAGACCAATGTAATAAAATAATGCATTGGAATTGGTTTTATAGGGTGGGGAGTTAAAATTCGTATCATAGGAAGTTTACTAGCAACCATGGAATCTAGATTTAGAAAACATAATTTAGGGAAAATAACCATAAGATAGAGTTTGAGGATAATCCTAAAATAACAGCCTAAAATATTGGTTATGTATAGATTATGATGGTCATCCTAACAGTACATCCCTCTTTAGATACTACTAGTGGTTTTGGTCTTGGCACATATGTATCTTGAAGTAAAAACTCCGACATGGTGTTCTGATCCTGACATGGGGTAACCTGGTACATGTCAACAATCCTTACTATGCACCTAGTTTGACACTCCTTGGGGATATTCTTTGGAAAATTCACATTTTCCATGAAATACATTATAAAAGGTAGAAAATTAAATATTTCCCCAATGAAGCCATATTTATGATTATGAGATTATCTATGCAGAAAATTTCAAATAATTTTAAGTAATTTTCTAGTTCAAAAATATATATTATGATTCATAACCTAATTTAGTATATGAAATTCTTTAGTTATGGTGCCAAATAGAAGAAATGAAGTCGATACTCATGGATAATGTAGTTATTTATCCACTAAGAAAGATAATAAAGTTAGTGTTGGAGCTATGTAAAACAATTATATATTATGGTAACTTACTCAGGTTATTATAAATAACAATAAAACACATGTGTTGGATAATTTCACGTGTTAGAATCCCCCCATATTTTTGTGAGAAAAATAATCCAGTGGTAGGAAAACAGTTGATGAAGTCCCTTGAAATGATATTTCTATCATTAAGGGGCAATGAAAAAAAGGTTGCATTTGAAGTATATTTTCTCAAGGGAGATGATTTTCAATGGTGGTCATTGATCCAAAATACTAAGGAGGAAGATAGAATATAAGAAATGTATTGGGGAAATTTTAATAAAACTTTCATTGAAAAATTCTTCCCTTGTGAGAAATAAACTGAAATGAAGTGAAAATTACATAGCTTATGGAAAAGGGAATAAGAGAGTGTTTCATAGTATAAAAATACCTTTACAAGACTATCCATGTATTCTATAGATTATTTATGAAAATTGTAAGACTTGATTGATCATTTATTTTATGGTATTAATCCATGTCTCCAAAGAGAACTATCTTCTCAAACATTTTTTTCATATGATGAAATAATATTAAGTTCCAAAAAACAAAGATTGAATTTCATAGATCTAATTTGTTTAAGGGAAATCAATAGAAGAAGTTGTCATCTGATAATCATGAAAAATTGTTGTTCTAAACAATTAAGGAAAAATGAAACTTCCATTATATGAAAATTATGAAATGAATCATCTTGGAAAATGCATGAAAGGCATGAGAGTTTATTATTTGTGGGGATAAAAGGGTCATCAAGATAATTATGACAAGGGGAAGAGATGAGTCAATGATTTTCAATGCTACAATTTTAGGGAGATATGACACTATAAAAATGATTTTCATAATCCTTAGGAAAACATAGATTATAAAATTAAAAGTGATAAATTATAAGCTTATGTGATCACAATTTTTGACGTTGAAGTTCCTATTAATGTGGATGCACATACATTATTAATTTCATTAAACTTATCCAATGATTTATATTATTTCAGACCATCTCATTATTTAATAGCTTCCAAATTTTATATGAAAATAATATATATTACTTTGATTTAATAATAGAATTTTTAGTCAAAATCCTATGGGATGTATCAATTTGAAAAAGATGTGTCAGTCAATCCACATTATTTCACATAAATATAATTTAGTTGATGACCTTATAATCATTCCTATCATTTAATTTGATAAAATACTTTGTATAAACAAGATTCCGAACAATGTTTCAAAATTTTATTTCACGAACAAGGAAGTTACAATTTTTTAAAAAGGTGTAGAATCTGTTATCTTTAGAGCCAAAACCTCATAATCAAATTTTAATCTAGACATATCCCCATTATATCTACTGAATAAAATTATTAGGTAGGAAGAGAAAAAAACATCTATGAATTAGGAATGAATTCTATAAATTGAGGATGTACTTAATATGAAATAATACATTAATGTATTTCTAGAGTATTTATCAGGACATCTCCCGAAGTGGGAAGTTGAGTTCTCTATTAATTAATTTCTCATGCAACACCAATATCATAGACTCTATATAGAATGGCCACTATGAAATTATCTGAGATAAACAAAGAACTAGATGAATTGAGTGATAAGGGTTTTATCAACCATGGAATTTTTCTATGGGTAGGGCCAATTATATTTGTCAAGAACGAAGATTTATCCAGGAGGCTGGGCATTGACTATTGAGAAATCAATGATATTTGAATAAATAATAATTATCATCTACCTCACATTGATAATTTAGTTTCTAAAATTAATGGATCTAAATATTTTTCAAAGACTGGTCATCGATATAGATATCATCAATTTTTTGTCAGAAATGATGATATTCCAAAGACAACATTTCGTACTAGGTATGGGAAATTGTGGGTTTACAATAATTATATTTGGACTAAATAATGAACCCTCTATTTTAAGGGATCTGGTGAAAAATGATTTAACCCAAAATATTGACGATTTTTATGGTATTTTGGATAAAATCTTGATATATTTAAAAATATATGAGTGACATGGGAACCGCTTGTGTGCAATTCTGGAGTCACATAGAAGAATAGTGTAATATGGGAAGGTTAATATATTTGAATTTTAAATTCAAACACTTTATTTTCTTTTCCATACTATATCAAAGAAAGGAATTTCATTTTATCCGTTGAAGATAAATGTAATGCAATAATGAACATTGCGAATAAACATAACCGAGGTATGTAGTTTTATTGGCTTAGTAAGATACTATCAGTATTTTGTATATAATTATTACCAATAAGATAAACCACTATCTAAGATCAGACTCTAGAGGTTACATTCATATAAGTAAAATAAAGTACATAATTTTTCCTTTAATTAATGAGAATATTTATCAACGTTTCAATTTTGACTCATCCATAGAGAAATTATGGGTTTGTGATATACAATGGTGCCCCAAATAATGGAAAAGTTTGTGTCTATATGAAAAATGGTAATGTTATTTCTTATTCATCTAGGAAGTTGATGACAAATTAACAAAATTATCAAAAACCTGATCTTGAGTTAGACTCTATAATATTTTCTATAATAATATGGAGAACCTATCATTATATTGAACAATGTGTGATAAATATGAATCACAAGAGTTTTTCATACATTTTTACATTAAAAGAAATAGATATGAGCGAAAAGAGATGGCTCGAGTTACTCAAGTATTATGATTGTTAAATACTTTATCCCAAGGAAAGGAAAATAATGTAGAATATGATTAAATTAGGAATTATCATTGAATCTTTAACGAAATTTGGTTTGAAAAAGATCTTATGTTCAACGATCTAGTAATTAATTATTTGGTAATTATTAAAGAAGGGGAAATATCCCTCCATTTTTAAATGATTTCTAAACCATATTTACTGGAGAAGATAAAAAGATCTCTAAATAATGATGATAATTTTCCAAAGAAAATTAAATCCACTGAGAATGTGAGATTGGAAGACATCATGTATTAGGTTGTAATCATGCTGTTTGGAAAGAGGTTACATGTCCTATCAATACCGGATCTAAAACAGAAATTATTAGATGATGCTCTAAACTCAAATTTCTCCAAACACCTTTGTAGTACCATGATGTAAAGAGATATGATGGAAAATTATTGGTGGGATAATGTTAAGTGATAAATAGATGAATATGTGTCAAGATTTCTAGTTTCATAACATGTGAAGTATTAATGAAAACAACCTAAAGAAGTATTCAACCTCTTCATAAACCAATGAATATATGGGATGATATTACGATTGAAGTTTTCATAGGAATACCAAGTACTCCAAGAAGGAATGATTCAATATGGGTTATTATTGATATTCTTATGAAATCATCTCATTTCCTCACAATGAGGGAAGATTTTCCACTTGATCACATAGTGATACTATCTAGTAATGATGTTTTAGGACATCATGGTGCACCTATATCATCTATGTCTGATCGAGATCCCCAATTTAAAAAAATATGGACAAGATTTTAGAAGGATTTGGATATTGAGCTTTATATGAGTAATTTTCATCACCCAGAAATTGACAGATAGTCTGAAATAACTATTCAGACATTAGAATTCATGTTGAGATCATACTCACATGACTTTCCTGGTATATTGGAGCAGTACTTACCATTACTGTAATTTACTATAACAATAGTGTCCTTTCATGCATTACAATCGAACCATATGAATCATTATATGGGAATAGATGTTGAACTCCAACTTATTGGGGTGAATTTGGTGAGAGAAAACATATTTCCTGAAACTTATTAAATTGAAAAAAAAGGAAAAGACAATTCATTCTCATTTTAAACATTATGAAACTAGGAAAAAGATTTATGCTGATAACTAAATAAAATATTTTTAATTTTAAGTGGATGAACATGTTTTTCTTAATGTATCTCCATGGAAGGGTGTATTTTGGTTTGGTAAAGAAAGGGAAACTGATCACTAGGTACATCATCCCATTTGAAATTATGGAATGAATGAGATCTTTAGCTTACTATTTAGCAGTGTAATAATGTCTCTATAATTTTCAAGATTTGTTCTATGTGTCATTATTATGGATGTAAATGAAAACCCCGATAAATGTACTCAACGATGAAGGAATAGAATTAGAACCTGATTTTTCTTTTTAAGAAGAGCATATCATGATTCATGATACAAGAGAGAAAGTGTTGAGAAATCAGACAACTCGACATGTAAATTTTATTTGGAGAAACCATATGATGAATTATGGAATTTCGGATCCTAAGTATGTTATGATGAAGAACCTCCATCAATTGTATAGAATGCAATGTTTATAAAAATTTAGTGGAATAATTTTCTGTATAAAGGAATAATATAACTCCCCATGATTTTAGGGTTTATATCATCTTAAATAATTTCAATTAATTCAATATCCAACATTGGACACAAAATTATTTCATATATTATAAATCATATGTAAAAAAAGATCTATAAATGAACAATTAATGAAATAAGAGGTATTTCTAGATGTTAAGATACCCATACCAACAAAATAGTAACATGACATTATGAATAGTAATTTGACTACTATGAGTAGTAAACCGAATAGACTAATAGTAACCATAGCCATGAAAATACAAATAAAAACTAATCATCTTATAAATTAACGTGTGATATAATTATATCATAGTATAAGTAAAATGTTGTAGAAATTTTTAATTAAGAAATTGTATTTTTACAAAACAAAAATGTTTATTTAGAATATTACCATTAATATAATGATTAAAAAGAAAATTTATTCTCATAAAATAGAATCATAAGTTAATATTTTAATCTATTTTTATTATAGTATAATTTTATGGTACCTTAGATAATTATTCAATGTGTCATAAAATGGATTATAATTCCAAAAATGGCATTTCTCAAGTAAATGATAATTTTAATTTAAAAAAAATTTCTCATATTTAGAAAATTATTTTCATAAATTGTATTAATTTTTGAATTATACATGTCAATAATTTCTAGGGAATAATTTTTTTGATTTTTCTGAAATATTTGAATTTTTACTGAATAGTTAAAAACATGTAGTTTTTATGAAAATACGGTATTTTCAGTGACATCTTCATGAGATACTAACAATATAAAATTTATTAAAAATAATGAATAAATAAAAAATTATTTTTTTAATAAATTTTTTTATATAAATAATTCAAAACAAATAAATTATATTTTTCTCGATAAGTATAAAAAAATATTTATCATTACAAACGTAGAGGCTTTGCAACACTGAAAAAGTCAAAATTGGTAACTTATATATATAGTAAATGAGTGCTAAATATTATTTTCATGAGTTATTTATTAGTTATTATGTATTATGTATGTTTTTAGTTGTTAATTTCTAATTTTAGTGTTATATAACACGAGCCTTATCTAAATGCATATGCAATGCTCTTGTAAGGTAAGAAAAAAAATCAACAAATTAAGTAATTTTTTTTGGTATAGATATGTTTAAATAAATTTAATGAAAAAATATAAATGATTATTTTGAATCTAATTAATTTATTTTTATGATAGAAATTAATTTTTAATCATTATTATTGAAATAATTGACTTTAACGCTTATTCAATACAGATTTATTACATGTGCAAAAAAAGAAAAATAAATATATATTTTTAATTAAAATTATATGTACCATTAAATAGATCTCAACATGAGAAAATATTTTTCAAAGATAATTTTTCAGTCATTATCTCTCTTTTATAAGAATTTGAGACATTTTAGACCAAGAAGAATCTTATTAAGACCTTTATAATACTTTATTTTAAGGTAAGTCAAGGTGACCACACAATAAATATCTATTTGTATAACATTTTAATTTATGGTTTTATATATTCTTTTGTAGAAATATTTATTTTTTGGAAAGATAATTTTTTTTATTATTCATGTAATTTTATTTTTAATTTTTAGATACTAAATAACTACCTTAATGAATTTTACAATAATAATGTTTTAATTAATAAATTAATTAATAAATGAAATTAATGATATTAAAAATAATAAAATAATTAAAATTTGATATTTTAATGATAATTCATGAATTCCCAAGACTAATATGGTGTGTATAATATATAATAATAATCTATATATAGTAAATGAGTTCTAAATTGTTGAACAAGGAAAAAATGGAAATATTTGGTCTAAAATGTGATATAATATTATTTTAGATATTTTTAAAATTATTTATCCCTATATTATACTTAATATAATTTAATATTTTAGGTAATTCCAAAATTACCTCTCACCTCAATTATAAAATGAGGACCCTCCCTTCATAACAGTTCATCTCCTTAATACTTATTTCTCCCATATATTATAACATTTTTTCTTTACGCTCATAGCTTTAAACAATCTAGATCATCTGTTGTCATAATAAGGCCTCTTCCAAGAGCCTGAGGATGTTCTCAAGGAAAACAAATTTGAGTGGTAAGATTCCTTTTTATACTCTTTTAAATTATTTTTCACATTATCCTAGGTCTCAACTCCAATCCAATGAATCATAAAAATTAAATTATCATAAATATACTATAATTTTTTTCTATTGATGTTATATCCATCATAAAATGTCTTATTTTCTTTTATTATTATTAAATAATGAAATCATCATATGTGGTGTGTCAATTCACTACCATTGTGGATGATGAGTTTTAATTTCACTTTACCACAATCATGTTAAGTTATAATTCACCTGAAATTGTTTAAAATGACCAAAATTGATATAGATTTTCAATTATAGATTATTAGTTTTTCCAAGGAATACCAAAATAAAATGTCCTTGGAAACCCTGAAATGAATGCTCATGAAAAATTGAAAATAAAAAATATTTGTTAATTGTTGGGAGGAAAATGTAACAAGAAGATTATGTATGGTTTTATAAACATTATTTTAGTTCAATATGAAATTAATAACACTATTCAAACCATTATATAAGAGTTTTTAACTCCTTGGAATCAATTCGAGCCCGAGGTAAGGAAATGCATCTCAATAGCCATTTCATTGAGACATACTTGGTATTGTGCCCCTAATCATTCTTTTGTGGTGTATCTACAGAAAAATTGGGATAATTTTTCATTTGAACTTATATTTATATCTAATATCCATATTCGTGTGTGATGGATTCGATTATTGTCTTAGTCGTTAACTATTTTACATAAGGTGTTTATTTTTAATGTTGTTCTAACTGGGTAAATATTGATGAATTTGTATTCTCCAATCAATATGGATATTGGAAAGGCATATTGTTAATTAATTAAATATATGTATGAATAATTATTTTGAAATTCAGTGATGGGTGAGGCCCTCTATAACTCCTTTATGCATTGAAAATTCTCATGTGAAAAAAATAGTTGGGGATAAACCCTTCGTGTTAGTTTTAAAACAGAATCAGAAGGGGTTCTACCAACATACATAAAATATCTTGATGGTATAATGGTTCATACTTAAAATACTTGAAATCCACTAAATAATTAATTTATTCCTTTAGTAATCTATTGTCACATTCCATGAGTTCTTCACAATGACAAAACATATGGATACATTTTCATTACTCGCTTATTTATGGCATGTATTTTTTTAGATTATTTACCTTTCCAAATTTTATAAGGAATTTGATCTCACACGCATTATGTTTACATTCCCTATGTTATGTAGATTCAAAATGATAATATAATTCAAGGATGATGTTTATTTTAATTTTTTATGTATCATGTTGTATTTTATATATTTCCTAATAATGTATGAGTATCATGTATGAAATCCGGTGTTCAAAAAAATGATAAACTAAATGGTATTTCAGGATATTATTTTCTATAATCATATAAATGTTATAAAATAATTCACCGGATCTAGTTTTTTGGGGTTAAGCGTATCACTCATGAGACAAGTCGAAGAATCAAGGGGTTTTTTAAAATGGTCCCCACCAGTAACTATAATTCCAAATAATTCATCATATATCAAAGAACCGATTTAATTTATGAGTCAACATGAATTAACCTTAAATATATGTATTGAATAAAGCATACCAATCATAAATAATGACCCAGTCAATCAAATTAAATTCAAATTAAAACACTATATATATGAATGAGATATATTTTATGTAATAGATGTATCCATGAAAAATAATTTGGATAAATAAGGGAAATTTAATGTCTAATGATAATAGGAATTTGAATTTTTCATGGTAGAGTTAATTAATATAAAAACTAATCAGTAAAGTGACTTTAAATTAATTTCAAGGTCAAAATGTCCATAAAACATACTTATAAATAATAAGTATGTAATCAATATGAGATATACCCATTAGAGTAAGAATAAAATGTTGTTGTTTTGATGTATAAAAATACAATAAAAATATCATTAATAACATTCTTGAGGGAAATATACCATTCATTTTGGAAATATATTTTAAAAGGATAAATTTTATTCATAATAATTTTATTTTAAAATAAAAAAGTAAACTTATATATTAATATTGAAAAAAAATTTGGGTCATGATAACCAAAAATTAAATACATTCTATACACGTTAAAACAAAAATTTCATTATGTTTTTTTAGTAAAAGTCAAAACAAATATTTTGAAAATGACATAATGGATGATTTAAAACCATTTTATAAAAAGTAAAACATGGTAAAACATGTATTTATTTTTTAATTATTTGAATTATATATATATTTTTGTAAACACTTTTACAAAACATTATTTTGGAAGAAAATGTATTTCCGACCGAATGGAGAAATATAATCAAGTTTTCGGAAAAACATTTTCTCAAATATTTTAAGTACCATAGAGTGGAAAATATTGTAATATTACATAAAAATAACTCTAAAACCCACATATAATAAAATCCATGGGTAAAATTAGGGATAGATCATTATGAATCATTATTGGATGTATAATCATGAGTAATACTAATAAAAGATGAGACACTACTATAAATCCCTTACAACTTTTGTAACATTGAATTATATTCCAAATGAATGATATATAATAAAATGGATAGGTATATCCCCATAATCATATGTATAATAATCCTAATATAAATTCATTTTCAGTATATAAACCTGATTATTTAAATTATTGGGAAATATGGCATGTGTCTCAAAGAAGTAAAAAATTGATATGGAAATCCCTTACCTCACACTTCCTTTAAATTAATCATAATTTAAAACAAATGTGTGTTTTAATAATGTTATTAACATATAAAAGAATAATATTTATATTTTAAATATCATATATGATCCTTTTATAGCATATTATCAACCTTCCATTAATTTTATTTTATTATTTTCAATATTCTAGGTATTAAGTTTCTGATTTTCTCATGCATTTTTCGTTACATATTATCTAGTTATTCTAATATTATATATTTTATATTATTAATATTAATAATCCGGAAATAATTATAAAATATATACATAAATTATAAATTTAAAACCAATTATGAAAGTGGGCATTGAAAAATAATTTATGTTCTGACCATGGAGAAGATAGGTTGTACACACAGCTAAGTAACGTTTCCTTCTTTCAATGATCATTATGGAAATAAGATAAGTAATATTTTATATTTTCTAAATTATAACATCATTATAAATTCTATATTAATTTTTTTTAAATATAATTATAAATATAATTCAACTATTGCGATGATGAAAGAGTCTCATCTTCTTCATGAAGGCGATGATCCCCAAGTATACGAACGACGTTACTATCTTTCATTGAGTGAAATAGTTAGAATGAAATTGATCTATATTATATTTTAATAATTATAAAAATTTCATATATATAATAATTATGTTTTTTATATAAAATATAATCAATAAAATTACCCATATAACATTTAATGTAAAACATTAGTGGTAAATGAATCAAATTGCTTCGTGAGGCTGTAGACTATCATATACATTTGCAACATTATCGTATCCCTAAAGGATTATAAATTAAAAATGTATATATGATATAATTAATCTTTAGGTATAATTATGTTATAATTATTATATATATATATACTTTATATCCACCCTCATACCCATCCATGTGATATGGTAATGGAGAAATAAAATAAATCAGTTCGTGAGGTGGTATTCTTTCGTAATAATGAATAATGATGTCATGAACCATTTAATGGTAATTTAAATGGTTTTAGTTAATAAAAATAACATAAAAATCTAATTATATGTAATATAATGAGTTAATTATTTCATCGTGTTTTTAGAATAATTTAAGGAGGTTGGGGATAAAATAATATTAAAATAATCGTTGGAGAATGTTACCTATACTTTTTTTATCCGCCTTAGGTTTGAAAAAAATTATTAATGTGATGGACTTATTCAAAAAATAGGGGTTATATAAAGGGAGTAAAGATTTTTTTATTTTATTTTGGATGGTCTAGTTTGATTCAAATGGATTTATATGTGTGAATAAGATGGAACATGGGACAAACTTTTATAATTGTGGTTATTGGCACACTTGAAATTTTTTAAAATAAGGTTTTACCATGTTTTTTCTAATGAAATATAGTCCAAAATGGAGTCTTAATAAGGATTAGAAATTATAGGGTCTAAATAAGTCAAAAAAATATTTTTTATGCATGTTTTTTTGTCATTTTAAAAATTATATTTTTTGTTTAACCCCTCAATAAATCAATTTTATCTTAATCATGGTAAATAATTTTTACTGTATTTAATATTTATTATGATAAAAAAATTTAGAAACCCATATTAGATAACATAATTTTTTAATATCTGGAATAAATAATCTGTTTTTTCAAATTACACTTATTGTAGAAGGGAAAAGTTATTTTAAAATTAATCTCGTAGATATGATGAGAAAGTAGGTTTTCCCAAATAAAATTTTCAAATGTTTCCAATGATTAAATATCAAAAATCAATATTAAAATGATTAAAATGACCTAAATTGGATTAATAACAATGATATAAAACTTGTTTTTACAAAATAAACTCTATATATAATTCTATATTATAAATAAATTGAATGAAAATGTAGTTTTTAATTTAAATTTTATATTTTCACTACTTATAAAAAATGAGTCTATTCTGAAAAATCTCAAAAATTTACCCTAAGATAATTTTAATAGTATTATTTCAAAAATGGTTTTTATTTTTTCAAAAAAAATTAAATTTGTAAAAAAATTATATTATTATTGTAAAGTATGTGTATATTTTCTTTTTTAAAAGAGAATTTTTTTCATAAAATATTTTCATTTATTTTAATTTACTATTATTCCATAAATGATTAATATATTACTAACAAAAATATGTAAATATATATTTTCATATTTTTGTTAATCCTAATCATACACACCATTCTAGTAACTGTGAATTAACTATATATTAAATAATAGTATTAATAGTATAATGTTGTTCGGTGAAACTCCATCTTGCATATAACAAAAATCCATAAAAAACCCATTTATATATGAAACAAAAGAAAAAATTAGTGTCTCAAGTAATTAATTTTTTTTTATGATATTGAATTTATATAAAAATCATAATGTTTCTAGGTGTTATATTTGCATCTAAAAATTGTGTTATGTTTCATATATGATATGAAATACTTTTTTTATTTGAGAATTTTAGGGTTGTATATGACGTATTACCTAATTTGTACTAAAAGAATTTATAGATTGAGTAGTTACTCAAAATTGTTATAGTAATTTCTATAATAACACTATTTCTTATTTTAACTAATCCATTTTCATGGTGAGTAATTTGTGATAAAAAGTTATGTATTATACCTTGTTTTCTAAAAAAATGATCAAATTAAAAATTCAGAAATTATCCATCATTATCAATTTCAATAGTTGAAAAGGTATAATTTTCTCTTTTTTAATATGGGAAAATAAAATTTCATAACAAAATAGGCTTTCAAATTATAAAATACAAAATAGACACATATATATCTATATTACTAATCAATAAACACACACACATCATATTTTCACCAAATAATTCCAATTTATGTTTGAAAACAAAAATTCAAGTGAAGTAAATAAAAAATATTTTAAGCATTAGTATTTGATTTAAAAATTGAATTAAGATTCTTTCCTAATAGGTTGGGTTAAAAAAATATGATACATTAAAAATCAGCTCGGGTAGATGTCTTACTAGTTATTTCATATAATGTTTGGATAATTTTATAACATTATAATGGAATAACCTTTTATAAAATAACTAATTATGACCTTTCATTTCAATAAGGCAACATAGATATTAGATTCTATAGTCTTATAAGATTAGTGTTTATGTTGATTCAATAATGTTTCCTTATGACTTTTACATTCCTCTATGTTTTGAAAATTAGAAACACTTTATAGTAAGTCAAAATATTTTTCCTAAGGATTATTTTCATAAAGAAAAATTTCACTTTCCTAAGGAAATTATTACCCCTACCTTTGATTTCATTAATCTATGTAAATAAAAATCATTTTATTACTAAGTCTAAAATTATGTTTCTTATGTAAAACCTCAGAATCATCTAATTCCTAGAGTATAGATGTTTTTTAGACTCTGAATACTCTGAATTGTAGACTCTAAATTCTCTGAATTTCATATTCTAAATTCTCTTAAATTCAGACTCCGAATTCTCATAAATTCAAATTCGAAATTCTTTGAATTTCACATCCCTAATTATTCAAATTTTAGATTTTGTATTCTCTAAAATTCTAAAATCAATTTATCTAAAATTCAGACATCAATTTATCTAAAATTCATATTTAGAATTCTCTGAATTTCTGACTCTAAATTCAATGAATTTCATATTCCAAATTCCCTCAAATTCACACTCTGAATTCATTGAAATTCAGATTCTGAATTCTCTAAAATTCAGACTCCGAATTCATTGAAATATAGATTCAGAATTATCTAAAATTTTGATACCAAATTATCTAAAATTCCATTTCTGAATTCTCTGAAATTATTATTCTGAATTATTTTGAATTAAAACTCTGAAATACTCCGAATTCAGACTCCAAATTCTTTATATTTCAGACTTTGAATTCCTCCAAATGTAGACTCTGAATTCATCATAATTTAGACTCCGAATTGCCCAGAATTTAGACTTAGAATTCCTCAGAATTCAGACACCAAATTCCTTAGAATTAAAATTTCAAAATCATTGGAATTCAGTCTTTGAAATCTTTAAAATTCAGATTCTAAGATTATGGAAAAACAGAATCAAAATATCCTTGTTTTATAGATTCTAATTTTTTATATGTTTAGACTATGAATTCTATTTATTCCTCAGACTCTTAAAAATATATTTGGTTAAGTAACATCCCTTTATCCATAAAAATTATATTATTATGAAAGGATTTCATACAATCTGTTTATAACTAACCATTATTTGAGTTACATGTGTATAGTTCACTCCGAGATAAAGAAAAAATATGACTTTTGGAGGAGGGATCTGACCATTGGAGTTGTGTCTATATATAGGAGATCATTTGAATGAGTAAATTATTAGTTCATCGACATATATAATACATGTTGCAAAGTGATTTTTAGGGAGTGACATACTCTCATGCTTTGTACGAATCTGAACTTCTTGTTCAGTGTGTCTTTGTGTGACTCTGATTGTTGTTGAGTATAATAAAGGGATTCCATGGATAAGAAGATAGAGGTGCTGACTACTTTAATTTTTAATGAATTTTGGGGATATGAAGAAAGAGGTGCCAACTGCCTTAAAAATCGAGGGCTTACTAGGATAGGAAGATCGATTCCAATATTCCTATTAAGGGCTTACCCTAGTGTGGGTAAAATAGGCTTTTATGAATGTATAATTCATGGTAACTTTATACAAGGTTGTTGGAAAACCTTATCTTTGGGTTAAAGGATTTCATACTTAATACTTATATTGTTTCATGTTTTATTTCAGCTATATTTTGATAAAATAATAAATTAAAACATTCTTATACTTTCTTGAACTTTTGAATACTCTGATAAATAATATTCTATATGATTTATGGAAGAATATTTCCTATGTAAACTTTTAATTTGTATATTTTCTAGAACGATATTTCTGAAACCTAAGAATGTTTTTATCACATAAATATTTTAGGGTTTTTTAATTTACTTTGGTTAACATTGTTAAACATAGTTTTCATTACGGTTAAAAATGAATGTTTTTAGACATACAATTCACCCCCTCATTTAATTGATCATCTACATACTTTATTTCAATTTTACAATTGGTAGCATAGGAGTTCTCTGAAGTACTTATATTCACATATAATTTTTCTTTCTCATGTTTTCATTGATCTAAATTTACATGATTAACATTTCATGCTCAAGTTTTTCTTAGTTATTTTTATTTTTGTTTATAAAATTTTACTGCATACATGTTTTTGTGGAAAAGATATATTCTTATAGAATGGAATGAATGAATATTTGTTCCACCAAAAATCTGAATCCTATTAGACAACCTATTTTTTATGGTAATGATTACGGATAATTTAAAGATATAATAAAATCTATTGACATTAACACTGGAGTAAATAATTTGGATAAGCATATGGGAGATTACAAAATTTCTGACAAGGAAGTCAAAACCATCACCAATCAAGTTAAATCAAAATATCAACTAAATTATAAGGTACACAATAAATTTTTATGTTCTATTCCCAGGAATATATATAATCAAATTTCTTCTTGTAAATCAGCCAAAAATATCTTGAAGAAACTTCAGGTTACTCATTTTGGGACTTCAAAAGTGATAGAGACTAGAAGAGCTATATTGGGGGAATAATATCATGAATTCCTATTTACTTATAAAGAAACTATTTTCAATGTACAAAAATGACTTCTGACTATCATCAATAGTTTTTAATATATGGGAGAGAGGGGTCTTGATAATGAATCACTTATGGATAAGATAATAAATATCATGCCAAATGAGTGGAAATAAAAAGGTATAGTTATTGAAGAGAAAATAAAAGCATCTCAAATAACTCTTAATTATATTTTTGGAACACTTATTCAATTTAATATAATTGTGAAAATAGATATTGGTATGAATAAAAATAATAATGGAAATAGATGTGTAGCTTTTATTAATATGAAATCCAGGACTCTAGAATGGGTTACAAGATCTAAGTCTAAGAAAGTTATTTTTCTATCTACGTCTAGTGAAAGTGATCATTTGAAAAATGAGAAATCCAATATTTCTATAAGTATAAACAAGATTGTGGTAAAGAATGAATTTTTAGTATAGATACAATAAGAAATAATGAAAATACAAGAAAGACTCAGAAGTCACATGTTATGAATGAAAAATATTTGGAAACATCAGGCCATATTTTCCAATGCTTAAAAGAAAAGGTGGGAAGGAAAAGTATTCTGAGATAAATATGAATAAGTATTACAATACTAAGGATAAAAAATATTTTAAATTTAATGATAATTAGAGTTCTATTGGTGGTGACTCTTTATATGAATCTTTAGAGTATGAAACCTCTAGCCAGAAGAATCTTAGTCTATTAGAAAAACTACCCATTGAAAATTATTTTCTAATGGCCATGGTACAGAATACAGAATCTATTACCAATGTATCGTTGAATTCAAATAAAAATGGTAATAAAAATTATAAGACTTTATATGAAGAATCATCTTAAGATTAGGATAATTCATTACCTAATTATGAATATGTCTTTAGGATTTCCAAAATTCATGAAAATGAGAATTCTAAACTCAAGAAAAAACATGAAAAATATAATATTATTATTTTTTTTAACGAAAGTAGTATTAGATATTTCTAAATATTTTGATCAGGAAACTTTTGAATTTTAATTTTTTTAATAAGCATAATGAAGTTAATTCTAAAAAGGACAACCTTTCTAAAGATCTTGAAATTTTATTTTCGAATAAAAATATTTTAAAAGCTAAAGCTTGTTCTAAAACTAATAAACTTGAGGATAAAAACATGATATTTAAACTAAATTTAGAAATATTTTCTCTAAGGAAATGTCTGTCAAACATTAATTCTGGTAAGGAAAATTTTAACAATATTTATTCTCAAATACTTATACTAAAAAATAATTCCAGATTTGGTTATACTCACTGAAAAACAGTTTTTAGTAATAACTATTTTGTTCCCCAATGTGCCCCATTTATTAGTAAATGTTAGTGTGGTTGACATTGGGAAATAAATTTTTCTTCGATAAAACTCAATATTTTGGTTTTCATAATGTTTACATTTCTAAGAAAATATGGCTTTATAAAATTTAAAATTATGAAGTATCTAAATCCAAAAATGTAGGATTCCAAATGTCTAACTCTTTATTTTCAGAAAAATAAAGAATGTACCAACAAAAATACATGGAATATGGATAGTTGATTTTCTAGGCATATGAATACTAACAAAAACTTCTTTGAAAATATTATCAAGACCAAAGGAGGAGAAGTAACATTTAGATATAATTATTAGGGTGAAATTGATGGTATATGTAATATTATTATTCTTGTAAAAGCATTAATTTCAAAAAAAAATTTGTTAATGGTATTAAATAAAACCTCATTTGCATATGTCAATTATGCAATGAAAGATACTTTGTAAATTTTAGGAATGATAAATTATTTGTACACAATTCCAAGGAAGAGTTTATTATTTCTTCGGATAAGAAAGAGAATGTATACAAACTAAATATAGAATATCTTAGGAGCCAAGATCAACCTTGTCTTAATGTAATGAAATATCAATTTTGGTTGGTGATAGAAGGTTAGGTAAGTGTAAATTTTGTAACCAATGAAACTCTCAACAAAAAGACCTATTAAGGATATATTGGGTCATATATTGGATTCTCTAAATGTTTTTTATCCTTGTTAATATGGAAAGAAATATAAATCATGTTTTAAATCAATATTTGAAGTCTCAAAATCTAATGTATTATAGTTAATGGATATGGATCTTTTTGGTCCAACACAATGTAGATTTATTGGTGAAAAATATTATGTATTTGTCTTTGTTGATGATTATACTATATTTATATGGGTATATTTTCTATAAAAGAAATCTGAAACATTTTCTTATTTCCAAAATTTTATATATCATGTTAAAAATGAGAAAAACATTCATTTGATAACTATTCATAGTGATCATGGAGGATAATTCAAAAATTCATATTTTGGATGTTTTTTTAGTATGAAAGGAATTACTCATAACTTCTCAGCTCCAAGAACTCTTCATCGGAATGGTGTACTTGAAAGAAGAAATCAAATTCTTCGAAGGATAACTAGAATCATGTTGAGTGAGTATTCTATATCCAAACACTTTTGGGGTGAAGTTTTTAGTACTACTTATTATACAATAAATCAAGTTTTTATAAAACTTTTTCTTAAGAAAATACCATATGAATTGTGGATCATTAGAAATCCTAAAATTTGATACTTTAAAGTATTTGGTTGAAAATTATTCATATTGAATACTAAGGATAATTTAAATAAAATTTCAACCAAGTCTAAGGAATGAATTTTCGCAAGATACTTCGCCACTTCTAATGATTTTTTGAGTTTTCAATAAAAATACTTGTACTATTGAATAAATAATGATGTTAAATTTGATAAATCTGCTCTTTTTTCATACAATTCCAAACTATATCATCAGATGTGTTTTAAAAAATTTATGACCATCCTTTGATAGAAGATTATTCTAACAAGAAATATCTTAATGAAAATATTTCTGAATCATTTATCCGAGAAAATTTCCTACCATATATTGAGGAACATGTTTCACAAAACCAAAATCAGTTGTTTCTTAAGAATCATCCCAGTGATTATATCACTGATGATGTAAATCAAACTTTAAGAACTAGGGGTTCCTTAATAAATAAAGTAGAAAATCTAGAATTCCATTCTTAATTAGGACCAAAAAGCACTGATAAATCTTTATGTTATGATTATTCGATTAAATCCATGCAAGATAAGCTAAATGAATTCGAAAGGAACAAAGTATAGACCTTGGTTGAAAGACATATGTAGACTTTTATATTTGGAGTAAAATGGGTCTTCAGAAATAAGTGTGATGAAAATGGAATCATAATAAGAAAAAATATGGATTAGTTGTTAAAGGTGATAATCACCTAGAAGAAATAGACTATGATGAAACCTATGCTCCTATATCTAGACTTGATTCTATTTGCATTCAACTTTCCTTTGAAGCATTTTTAAATTTCAAACTATTTCAAATGGATGTATAGTGTTCTTTCCTTAATGAATATCTTCATGAGGAAGTTTATGTTGAACAACAACCTTGTTTTTAAGACACAAAACGTCATCAACATGTTTTTAAACTTACCAAAGATTTATATGGACTTAAAAAATCCCCTAGAGCCTACTATGAAATACATACATGATTTTTGTTGCAAAAAAATCCAGTTAAGGGAACTGGTGATCCAACTATTTTTATAATGAAAGATAAGAAACATGTTTTCATTGTTCAAATTTATGTTGATGACATTATATGTGGTTCCACTCAGCAGTATTTAAATTTTTTTTTGAAAATCTAATGAAATTATAGTTTAAAATGAGTATGATGGATGAGATAACATTTTTTCTAGGTTTTCGAATTTCACAAAAACCAAATGGAACTAATTTATTTCGACATACATATATTAAAGATATTCTTAAAAATTATGGATATGAAAACACTAAAAGTATAAGTACTTCAATTTGTATCTCAATTTCTCCTAACCTTGATGAAGTTGGGAAACAGTAGATTAAACAACTTTTAGAGGTATGATATAAAGTTTTCTATACATGACTGCTAGTCATCAAGAATTAATTTTATCAGAATGATTATGTACATGATATCAATATAATAAAAATTAATCAGATTTTAATTAATTGAAAATAATTTTTCACTATTTAAAGGGAACAATGGATTTATGACTTTTCTATACATTTGGAAATTATTTGGTTTTAAAAAGTTTTTCAGATGCAGATTTGGGTGAATGTAGAATGGATAAGAAAATTAAATCTAGAACTAGTCATTTAGTAGGATATTAATTTGTTTTTTTCTCATCCAAAAAGCAACACTCAGTATGACCTTCCACTACTGAAGTTGAATATGTAACAATTGGAAGTTGTTGTTTCCAAGTTTTGTGGATGCAACACACACTCACAGACTGTGGCATGAATTTTACCAAAACATAGATATTGTGTGATAATATTAGTTCTATTTCCCTAATAAAAAATCATTCACATTACTCCCATGAAAAAGACATAGATAATAGGAATCATTTTATTAGGGATCATACACTGATAGGAGAAACCATTCTTCAATTTATCATAATGCAAGATCAACTTGTTGATATTTTCCCAAAATGTTTACCCTCCGATATATTTTAATACATTAAAAAAAGTTAGTAATGATAACCATAGGGTAATAATACATATTAACTTTTTGTTGAAACCTATCTGTTGACATTATGAAACTGCTTTTCATTGGGGGGTACATTTTCTCCTTTAATCAATTTTTTTCTCAAATAAGTTTTTTCGTAATCACATTTTTTGTCTTTTAATAAAAAAAATTCATAATCAAACATTTTCTTTAATAAAAATTTTCTGGAACACCAATTCTTAAATTCAATTTATTTGATTCACCTAAAAATTTCATGGTTTCAAAATTCTACTTCAATTATAATAATTTCCAAAATCTAAAATTTCTCAAGAATAATTTTTTTTCTTACTGGAAGTTTCCTAGAAATTTGAAAGGTATATTTCCTTAAGTTTCCGTAATTTAATATTTGAATTAACAGTATATTCATCTTATTTTAAGAAAAAAAATTATGGATTCAATTTCTTTGAATATGAATTTTTATTTTATAAATATCAAAATATTGAAATCTACAAAATCTATCATCAGATTTCATCTCAACCGTTAGATCAACTCGTGCTAGTTTCAACATTTGGATCAATTCCGGAATATGATCTGCCACATAAATGCCTATATAATAGCCCCTATTTCTATTCCCATATTGGTTTTTATGAATTTTCATGCAAAATTTCTTCCTCTATTCAAAAGGGTCATTCCACATTTCTGGTTTCTCTTAAATACAGATGTCATTGGAAGAGTATCATTAGAAAAAAAATTACTTTAACCAAGGAAATAACAAAGTGGAAAATATAAATAGAAAGGTTAGGAGATCCAAAGTTTATTTATAAGTATAATTTTCTAATTCAGAAAAATATTATGATGAATAAATAAGAAATCTTGTTCATAGTTAAACTGAAAGGACATTATTTAGTTTAACCTCACCTCTTGTTGTGTTTTATGAAACTATAAGTTTTTTTAATGATGGTGGGATAGATAATTTTTCTTTCAAAACTTATGGGAAAACCTATTCCCTTTCCTTTGGTATGGTTTCAAGCATCATTAGAATTCTTTAAGAGGGTGAAGCTATTTTCTATACCCCGAAATTGCACGATGGATTATGATGTTTTTAGAAGGAGAAGGATATAGAGTGTCATGGTTTGATGGGAGTGAGGACACCAATAATCAATCAACTCTCTATGAATATTAGGACCCTATAATTATGGGTTTAGGGATTTATCATTCCAAAAAAGGTGATAAGGACCCCATGAAGAAAATTGATATCAATCTTATGGATTTTCTAGTAAACACGAGGAAGATAAATTTGGTACACTATATCTTGTTGACTATTTCCATCATTAAAAATGGGACACTCAAATTTAAAATTTTTATGATTATGGAAATCTTATCCTATATTATAGTCTTTTTTCTATATTTGTTCAATATCAAATGATTTTATATAATAAAAATTTCAATATTTTTTCATTAAGTGATGACACATTGATGCTGATGAAAGACAGTTTCAATATCGAGTCCGAATAATTTTATTACTTGTCAAAAAGTGAGATTGATGCATTGGCCAAGAATCCAGATGTAGGAGAGACTTCTAGAAAGGGTCATAAGAAGAGAAACCCAATGGAACAAGATTCCATTAAAAACCCAACAGCTCATGAAACTCAGTCAACACCCAAAAAGTCTACGAAGCAAAAAACCTACCCTGATGAAGTATTTTCCAAGTGGAGAGAAGAGAAGTAGAATAGAAAGGAAAGAGATACTAGATTTTTCCTGGATCCTACGAAGGAAAATCATTTATGATTGAGGCTACTAATGAATTTGAAAAACATTAAAAGTAGAATAAGAAAAAGAAGAATATTTCTAAGGAAAAAATTGTTCATGGTCTTATAAATGATATTGGGAATGTTTTCGAAAAAATTCTGGAACCATAATCATGTTTAGAAGAATTAGTCCCTTTGACTTTGGGAAAGAATGTGGTAATTCTGAAACCTAAAAAAGAATAAGTTATATTTTAGGAAAAGGTAGTGGAATAATTATAAGAGGAATGAGGAGATGAAATTTATTATGTAATAAGGATAGTTGAAGAATATCATGAGAAAAAAAGTCTTTCTGAGTAGTTTTTGATGTTGACATCCTAGGATGAATCTACAAAACTTGCTTCCCTAGGAAGAGTAGATGAGGTTTCTGAAGAAGTGAATAAACCATCTAATTATGAAAGAATTAATCATGATAACATTGAACCTGATGACCATAAACAAGATGCTAAGAAGGAAAAGTTTGATGAATTTTGAATCATTCATGTTTTAGGTAGTGAACATGAATCCCCAAAAGCTGGTGCGACAATTTATATAGATGATAAAGGAAAAAAGGTGATAGTTGATACAGCTAAGAAAGATGTGGTGGATAATAAATATGTTGGTGTTTCATCAAAAATAAAGGATTTTGAGATAGAGAAAAATCATCACCAATGATGAAATCAGATTCAAAATCTTCTTCCGTGGGTCAGGAATTTTGGGATCCATCACTAAATAAATTAGTTGATACCATTCCCTTTCATTAGAGTGTTGACTGAAGGTGTCAAATACTTCAGCACTCATCCAATCAAAAATTAGATTCTGTTAGAATGCTTACGGAGACATTCATTGGGATTGAGACCAAATTTAAAACATTATTTATTGTATATGATTCTCATAGAAGGTATTTTATGGATATTATGAAGTGGTCCAAGAAGATGATTGAAGATCTGAGAATTATTTATGAAATTAATGATTCTATGAAATATCCCTTCGATATATAAGATAAGAGGATTAAGGTGCTTATAATATTATTTTTAGAAAAGATGAACCTATAACAAGCACCTTGGAATCAAGAAGTAAAGTTTCTGAATGGGAACCTCAATTCATTTTCTTTAAATAATATGAGGGGGAGAGATATTAGAACATATTTTGATGAAAAGAGAAGTATGCAATAAGAGCATTTGATGTATCAGGAAGAAATCCTAATTTCTCAGGATGAAAAGATGAAAGCTATAGAGAAGAAAAAATATTTTCATGAATAGCTGGTTAAGAACTTTGAAGAAGATCAAAAGGATCTTATGAAGTTGAAGACCATTGTGAATAATTTAATGCTGAAGGAAAAAAAGGATGATTTTTTTTTCAAATCCGATCTTTTTTTGTACCTTCCTTCTATCAATATTTACAATCATAAGGAAAATTTTTGTTGTAATTCATTTTTCTTTTTTTATATAGTTATAATTTTTCATGTATCATGTTTTTCCCATTATCTCAATTACTTTTTAAAAATCATAAAGGGGATAAAGTAATGATAAAATAGATTACTATGTAAAGAATAAAATACCCTTTGTATGAGGGATTCTATCTAAGGGGGATCTAACTCAAAGAAAAATTCCTTATTCTAGAAAAGGAAAAATATCTTTAAGGAAGTCAAGAATACGATCCTCATGGATTTAAAAACCTAAGGGGGGAGTTAGTCTTATTTATCATGATTTATAAGTAAAGGGTAATAAGTTTTTCATTTAAATTCACAAAGAAAAATTCTTATTCCTTAGATTATTTTTTCATATGGCTGTATCATCTTTCCAAAAAGGGGGAGATTGTTTAGTCAATAATACTTCCTTATGAAATTTCCATTCCTCTAGGTTTGGAAAATCACAAACACTTTATCGTAAGGAATTTTTTCCCTAAGGATTATTTTCATAAGGAAAACATCCCTTTCATAAGGATTTTTAAAACCTAACTTTGTTTTTATTAATCACTCTTAATAAAACTCATTTTATTACTAAATCTAAAATTTGTATTATTATGTAAAACCTGGGAATATTGTAATTCCTTTGATATAGAGTGTTCTATTTTCAGACTCTGAATTTTATGAGTTTCATACTTTGAATTCTATGAATATAATATTCTGAATTCTATAAAATTTAGACTACGAATTCTTTGAAATTCAAATTCTGAATTCTCCGAATTTCAAACTCTAAATTATCTAAATTTATGATTCATAATTCTATGAAATTTTGACATTGAATTATCTAAAATTAAGATTCTAAATTCTCTAAATTTTAGACTCTGAATTCTCTGAAATTTAGATTACAAATTTTTAGAAATTCAGACTTTTAATTCGTTGAAATTTAGATTCCAAATTCTATAAAATTCAGACTCTGAAATCTATAAAATGTAGATTCAGAATTTAATGAAATTTAAATTACAAATTCTTGGAAATTTAGATTCTGAATTCTTTAGAATTATGAAACTGAATTACTCCGAATTTAGACTCCAGAATCTTTAGAATTTAGTCTCCGAATTTAGCAGAATTCAGACTCCAAATTCCTCATAATTTAGACTATTAAATCATGACAATTCAAACTCTGAATTCCTCACAATTACTCAGAATTCAGATTCCAAACTTGTTGAAAAATAGAATCTGAATATCCATGTTTTATAGATTATAATTTTTTATATGTTTATAATCAAAATTATATTTTCTTCATAAACTTCGAAAAATATATTGGGTTATGTAACTTCATTTTTTCCTTACACATGATTTTATTATGAAATGATGTTTTACAATATGTTTATAACTAACCATCGGTTGATTTAAATGTGGATAGGTCCCTCTAAGATTCAAGAAAAAATATCACTGTTGGAGGAGGGAGTCGAACACTGGAGTTGTTCTTATAAATAATATCTCATTTGAACAAGTTCTTTAACAGTAGATTGACCTAGAGATTACATGATGTGAAGTGATTTCAAAAGAGAGATAGATTCACATGATTTTTGGGGATCTGAACATATTATTCAGCCTTTCTTTGTGTAACTCTAATTATTGTAGAGTACAATTGAGGAATTCTGGGAATAAGAAGATATATGTGCCAACTACAATAAAGATCGAGGGATTGTGAGGATAGCAAGAGAGAATCCGATATTCCAATCAAGGGCTTACCATGGTGTTGGTAATACAAACTTTCATGAATGAACAAATCAAGGGTCCTATATCCAGGGTTGTTGGATACCATACTATTTGGGTTAAAAGATTTTATACTTTTACTTGTTTTGTTTCAGGTTTTATTTCTACTGTATTTTGATAATAGAAGAAAGTATAACCTTCTTATACTTTCTTGTTCATTTATTTACTATGATATTGAAAATTATATACACTTTAAGGTAGAAACATTTCCTCTATAAACTTTTCATATGTTTCATTTCTGGAACCATATTTCCAGAACCTAAGCATGTTTTTTTTCATAGAAATACTTTTATGGCTTGTAATTTTACATTGTTTAACAATGTTAATTTTACATTTTTAAGGTTAAAAAAATTTTAAAATTTAAATTCACCCCCTTTTGTAATTAAGAATCTACATTCGTTATTTTGATCATAAAGTGTACACATTCTCATGCCTATAATTTGAAATAATGAAATTTTATTCAATAAATTTATCATTACATTTATGATACCTGAAGTTAAAATGAAATACTTTATCACATAATTTATATATTATTATTTGGTTATTAATAATTATAATAAAAAATAAAACATTATAAATTAAGGTTTTATCAAGAAATTAAATATCACATATACCATTTATTTCTTCTTGAGAATTATTTAAAAAGGGGAACATTACAAATTTCATCTTAAAAATGTTCTTGAAATTTTTTTTATTATAAGTCTTGTAGAATAAAAAATAATTATCCATGTATAATTTATTTTATTTGTAGTTACTATTTTTATTTTACTGAAATGAAAAGTTTTTAATTTTTTTCCATAACTTTTTTGGGTCTAATATTATATGAAAAAACTACTTTTGGCTTCTATATATATTACACTTTTATACATTGTAGATGATGATTATTTAGAAATTTATGATATAGAAAATCTAAAATATTTATTATTAAATAATGAATACTTTTCCTTCCAGTTTATAAAATTGTAATATTTAGTATAAAATGAAATTTTTTAAAAATGATGTAATTATTTTGAAAATGAGGATTTTATATTTCAAATCAAATAACACATGTACTTCAACAAGGTTTCAACTATATATACAAGTAATAAAAATTTTCCCACTGAAACAAAAAATCTTGAATTTTTTTTTAGTATAAATAATTTTAAATTTAGTTTCATGAATAAATACTTATTTTTATTCGTAATGGTAAAAATAAAATTCATACCAAATTATAATATATATTTTTAAAATTCAATGAATTTTTATTTGAAATTATTGAATCATATTAGCAATTCCCAATTTAGTACTTTTATATTTTTTTCAATGCATTAATATTTTCTCTTTCTATAAAAATATAATATTTGATACCTCTTCAAAACGTGGTAAAGTATCTTCACCATCAGATGTAATAAGATATTTCTATATATTTTAAGTAATATATTGATCATATAAACCTAGATAATATTATTTAAATTTAAATTTCATAAGGATTAAGTAGATAAAGTTGTCACCTATCATTGACATGTTTGTAGATTACATCTACTAAAAACCTATGCTTTATGAAAATAACTACAATTTCCAAAATAATTTTCATAAGAAATATATTCTTCTCTTGAACAACATGTATTATAATCTTTTATAAATTTATTATTATAATTATTTTATTTGATTATTGAATTCCCATGATTCTTCTTTGGTTTTAAAATATCTAGTCTCATATGACCAGGCTTCTATAATTTATAATATGTAACTTTAGAATTGTCTTTCTTATGAATTATCTATTTTATTTTAATTATACTTATAATTAATGAATTTTGTGATGGAAATCTTATTAATTATTTTTTAAATTCAATAAAGATAATTTTCACTATTTTTAGATGAACTATTTTCAATCTCAACTTTCACATTTTACTTTTTAGAAGATATAGAAAATGTTTCACATTATATAAAATTATTTACTATTGTAGATAAAAAATAAAAAGAAACTCCATTATTATTCATTTATTTTTATCAGTCTCTTTTTAATCTATCGACATACTTCATGATAGTATGAATAAGATCATAAATGACATTGTTTTTGATTCATTGTATCTTTATGAGCTATTATTGAATATCCAAATTTATTCTGCATGATATCATTAATATTTTTAACCAACAACCCATTAGTCTATCCTTTATCTCCAAGAGATCATAGTATTTTATAAATGGTAATTAATCATTGATGCATGTTGGATACTGATTCTATAGGTAAAACCATATCACAATAGTCTACTTGAATCATGACTATTCTCGTTTCAAGAATATTGGTAGATCTAATGTGAGTAACATCATGATTCCTTTATATATTTTTCACATTTTTAAGGATGTAATCTGACTATTGGTATTTCTGGCCATTAATCTCAGTAAAGTATTTTTTTTCAATATTGTTACATTGATATTACAACATTTCTTCTCTTATAAACATTGTAACATCCTTAAAATTAATTTGATTGATTCTAGGTAATATAAAAAAATTTATCATCTCCTATATTGATAATGATTATTTTCTTCTGATCACTCCAAAATAACTAATCACCACCATCAATGATTTTTAGAATTCATAAATTTAAATTATCTAGTGTTAAAATATTGTATCCATAATTCATTACAAAATAAAATATATCCTTCTATAAAATCATGTTATATTGAAATTTTTTCTAACAATTAAAATTTTTTCAAACGTAGGAAGATCCTATGATACTAAATATAGGATCAATAAATTATAAGTTTTAATATAATATGAGGTGGATTTTTGTTATTAATATATAACTTATACTTTTTTAATCATAAATAAAAAGTATATAATTCTATGATTCATACTGATTCACTTTATTATCATAGTAAGAAAATATTATAATAGAGAGTATGAATATTTTCAATATAAATACAGAATGAAAAAATATCAACTAAAACAAGTATTCACAATATTTAAATTTGAGTATGAAAAAAATATAACAAAATTTATAAAAAATGTTCCAAACATTATCATTTATAGTTTGGGAAGTAAATAAACTTGAAATAAGATATACTTAGTAATCTCTCTATCATTAGGTTTACTTTCCAAGAAGCATAATTCCCCAATCCTAAATATTGTGTAAAGATCTATTTCCTTTTACCTTGGGAACCATTGATCAAAAAAATTGGAAAACCATTATCATACATAATAATATAATAGCCTGAAAAAACTATATTAAACCTAGTAATTATGAATCCATATGTCATTATAGAATTAACAATAGTATCCTCAAAATAGAAACAGTATGAAAAATACTCTCTAAATTTTTATAATGAAGTGATGTCATTGTAACATGATGTTACAAAAATAAAAATGTAAACACAAGATAATTGGAGTAAAATGAAGATACCTCCTATAATAATGTCGATCCAATTTTTAATAAAACCCCCAATGGTCATATTTTATATATATTTGAGGTGGTGGTAAGGGAATCATATGAACTCCTTTATCACATGATAGGTTTTACACAGTGTCTCCATCTAGTGGTCTTATTTATCTACAGCCCCATAGTTTATTTTGTTTCTTTTTTGTAGAATGATATATCTTCATCCCAAATAATGTATTACATTTTTTATTTGGTAGGTTTTAAGAATGATCTGTCTCTATAATTTTTTTCCCCCGTTCGATGAAGTATGTCTGATAGACATTAAAAACATATTCTAATTGAATTAGTTACACTTTGAATATAATACATTATGGATTACCATAGAATTACAATTTTTTAACCTTTCTTCAAACTTTAAAGTCACATGTTCATCAAGTAATAAAATTCATCATGATGGAAAATATATTCTGTGTCTTTTAAAACACATAACCTTTCAATAAAAAATATTTATAAACACATAAAGTATAAAAATTTAGAATCTTATAATTTTAAAAAATTATTTTGTGATTTAAAAAACAAGGTGTAGAAAGTGTTGAAATATTCCTTTCGACTCCACAAATATATCATTCCCTCAGGAGTTCTTCATATGTTAATATTTCAACCATGAAATTAATTTTAGTAAATAAAAAATTAAATGATGAAATTCCTTGGATTTCATAGAAACCATGAATCCAAAGAATAATTAGAATCCCTTTGATTTATTTGAAACTAAGAAACCAAGAAACCTTCCTTAAATAAGGGTTAAACCCTAAAAATGTAGTGATGGAGATAAAAGATTATTTTTACAAACCCATTACCAAGGACAAAAATTGATTTAAAATATGTGATTATAAAGGATGTGGAGGGATGTTATATAAGAGGTAATTAGATTATTATGATATATAATCACGAATCTATAATGATTGTTGAGAATAGTTTGGAAAAATGTTTGAATAAGTTAAATCACAATTGTATTTTGATGATTAGGAATTTAAATTCAGTTTAGTTCCTCTAGAAATTTATCAGTGTGGATTGATGAAGAATTATTATATGGTAATTGGTATTCAATTATATTAATAAAATATTATCCTTTGATTTCTAATCATATTCTTTATAAGCGATGGAGGAGCATTGGGTAGAATATGTTATTAAAGAGAAGAGTAAAGGCATTTTGAGATATATTAAATACTCCATTGAAAATTATTTATTGAATCCAATACTTATCCATAAAATCCATAAATATAGATATTTTCACTGCTATAGTAATTTTCACTGATGAAACATATACTTGAGAGATTTTGGACTCTAGTGGGTAGATAGATAGCTACTCACAGAACTGGTGGCTCTATCCACTTCTAGAAGCTGTCCAATGACACTCTATTGGGTTTAAAGTAGAACTCCTGATTCTATGGATGGTTATTTTTGTTTTATCAACTAGTCAGTGGACTTATACAAGATAGATTATGGTGGTTCCCATCAAGGGTCTTCATATTGGCCCTCTACACTTGTATTGATTCATTAAAATCTTATAATAACCTCATTTTATGATGTTAAAATATTATACTAAAAAATCTCAAAAGAGATGTTATAAATACCTTTAGTTTCTATGTTCATAACAAAACTAAAGGTTTAGAAAATGTGCATATAAGATATTATAATATGGTTCCTTTAAATAAAAATTATGAAGAGTTTCCTAAAATATTATTATTATATAGATAACATCAAATTAAAATGAAACTATTAGTTCAATGTATATTATTATTTATTGATTGTAATGTCTAAATCATGTAAAATATTTAAAATAATGATTTTTTTGGATTATATATATTATTTATCTCATAAATTTATTCGATGGAAGTATATATGCGACCCATCATAGTTATTGAACTCAGATTCTATGAAACCAGATCATTATATCTGAAATAAGGAATAACTAGTAAAAGTTTTCAATTTACAGGATAATTTATAATTTAACAATACCAAATAATTTGAGAGTGTTCAATAGAGGAATCATAATTTCAATGTAAATACCATATTCCTAGTAGTTTATAGTTTTTGGTTACTTTATTACATTAGTTATACAAATAAATATCACATCCCAGTGGGATAAATATTTTTTTGAAATGTAATACTATATAAATACATTAATATCACATTACAATTGTTAATATAATAAAAATAATAATACTTTCTTAAAGATCACTAAAATTACATTTAGCATATCCTTGAATATGAGTCCAAATAATATTCTTGGAATCCTGAGTAATCAAAATATTATAATGGGGTGAGATCATAATCTCAGTAATGGTATCTATATCGCGTAATCTATCATAATCATTTTGAAATGGTAAATAAAAAAACATTAGCTATTTAATCAATAACATTTCGTAAAGAATAACATATAAATAATATATTATGATCAAATAATTCCATATAAATGATTGCATAATCTTTAAATATATCTATAGATATAATGAATAAAAATAATCATTTGGATATCAATAAATAATTTTATAATTATGGAATTCATATGTTTGGACTTTATAACAACACCGTTAAGGCCTTTTATGAATACATATTACATAAAAGGGTATGTTCTCAGATAAATACCCATGATAGTTTTCCTGATGATACCTACCAATGCATTGTGGGGATATATAAGACCAAACATATCACAAAGTAAGTTATTTCCTTCCACATATGATAGGGGATAAAAATAATCATTAAAAAATTTATATTTAATATCTTACGTATGAAATGATAATTACTTCCCTAGTAAATAAACATAATCGTAAACCATCCAGATTAATATAGAGAATTGTAAAAAAATAGTATGTCCCCTCCCAAATAATCATAAATAATCTACAGAAATATTAAGGATGCTATCATTAGAACATGTAATTATTGTATCATAACTAAAATAATGGTTTTTTTTTCATTTATGAATATAAATATAATATAAATATCACTAAAACATTATTCATGAAAAGAAACATTTATGTTTGAAAATAAATTTAAAAAATATAAATTTATAGAATATTAAAAAAAAATTATTATTTTTGAATAAGTAAAATTAATTTTAATTTAATTTTAAATTAAATAATTAGTCTTGAGAATAATAATTTCAGTTCATTTTGAGTATGTTAAAATATAGTCCTTTCTAATTTTTGTTAAAAAGAGAAAAATACATTATTGAGAAAATGTATAGAATATTAATTTTAAATCATTGCATAAAAATTGAAAAAATAGGTAAGTAAATAATTAAAAAGTCATTAGATAATAGAAAAAATATTCTTGATATAATTTTTAGAAAACTTGGATATGAAATAAAAATTATTTTCAACAGAAAAATGAAATAAAGATGGATTTTATGAAAATAATCTTCTCAATTATTTCAAGAAATGAAGAGAGAAACATGGAACTATTATTTGGAAATTTAATTAATAACAATATGATAAGAAAATATATTGTATTTAACATATAATATCTAATAATTCCCTTGATATGGTCATAATCATAAACAATCTTAAAAAATGTTGAGACTGTGGAATAAACACTTAAATCTTTTATTACATTTTAATCAAAAACACAATGAATGAAATAAAATAAAATGAAAACCTAAATGGCATGATGATAAATATATTAAAGATATGACATACCATACAGGAATTATATTCATTAAAAAATTAAATATTTTGTGAATATGGCATATGTCTTGTGAAAGTGAAAGCGAGACGAGAAACCCATACCCGAGGTCTAATTTCCATCATACATGTTTCCAGATCCTATTTAATAAATATATATTAAATATAAATATCCATGTGTGTGTTTTTGTTTATTATAAATCCATAATCACTTATTTTAAACTACATACTACTTGATTATAGTCTTTTTTGAACCGTTTCTAAATAAATTTCTAAAAAATTTTATTCTAGGGGACAACTACTTCATTTTCCATGTATGGTTTTGTTATGTTTTTTTGGTCATTTTAAATTTTTTATTGTTTAATAATATATATAATTTTATTAATTATAAAAATAAAATTTATTTTAATTAAATATATATGTAGATAAATCCATAAATTTTAGGTAGAAAAATGAATTACACGGTTGATGGTTATGGTTGGTCGTACGAACGCATGAAGGCTGGTTCTACTTTTTGAATGGATTGAATAAAACAAGTTATATAATATTTCATAATTAAATAATTATTATTATATCATATATATGATATATATTCATTCAATGAAACTTTTTTAACATCCATTTTTGAAAATTAAATGAAAAACATATCACATCGCTATGTGGAGGCAGTCGTCCACATGTACGAAAGAGAGACACTATTATTTTCTAATTAACTGAAATTTAAGGAGGAATATGTGATATTTTAACTTTATATTAATATTATTGTCCCTAATATCGTAAATATAAATTAATTATAAATTTATATCCATCTATCTGTGATGATGTTGGAAAAGTAATTGCATTTCCTCAGGAAGCCTTAGTCTGCCAGGCAAAAAATCAATGATTTAATTTCCCATTTCATTGAATATGGGATTGTTATAGGTTATTAAATTGAAATAATAAATTCCTTGTTTATTTAATATACTTTTCAATTGTATTTTAATAGTTTTATAACATTTTAAATGGTATAGTAACAAATAAAATTAAAACGCATCATTAAAAACCCTACCTCTTATTCAGAAAACCTCTTTAGGTTTATACCTACTACCTTTATAAAATAATTTTATAATAACAACATGTCATTTAGTTAATGTGAAAGTATTTAAAAAATATATTTTACTAGTTATTGTTTTATCCTATGGTCTCTTGATGTGTGGAGTGGAAGTGAGAGGGGTTTTTATTTTATAAGTTGGGGAGAGGACACACTGAGATTTTTTGCAAATAAAAAAATATATACACAAGTTTTATAATTGAATAATGATTTAAAATATCTCATTATTGAACATTATATGAGATATGGTTTAAATATGGTGATTAAATATTAATTATAAATATGTTTAGGTAAGTATAAATAATATATATTTCTTTGTTTAGCCCATGGTAAACCCTTTTTATCCATAATTTCAATAATAAAATTTTAATGTTTTTACTATTCATTATGAAAAAATATATATTTGAACATATTAAATAATTTAAATTAATCTTATTTGAAATATTTAATATATTTTTCAAATTCAATTAATATAATTTGTATAATATAATTTAAATTTAAACCAATTATCATGAAGAAAAAATGGGTTTCCAAAGAAAAAACATTCAAAAGGGTATAATGTTTTAATTTAAAAATTGAGTATGAAATTGAATTCAATGATGCAACACCATAAAATATTAATGTAAAACCTTGTATTCAATAGTGTGTATGAAAAACAACACCTTGTGTAAAAATAGAATATATCAACCCAACACATTTTAATTGATTTATTATCCTAATTAAATATATATATTCCATTGGTTGTAAGACACACAACACTGAGTGAGAATACATTACAAGAAAGATATAAATCCCATGATAGCTTGTGTTACAAACAATAATGAACTTCTATAATAGATTACACTACATAAATGGCAGAGTTTCATCACATAACAAAGTTTTATTCAAATTTTATTATTTAATATAATATGATATTATATAGGTGTTATGTTAGAGGATATAAATATTTTTAACTTTCCTTTGAAAATTTATGGTTTAAAAAAATGTAAAATTAATTCATTTGTTACAAATTAATTAGAAATGAAAATATAAACCAATTGGATATAAAAGTAAATATTATAAATTTTATGCTTCAAAAAATGTTTTGTCTTAATAAACATGATTAATTTATTTAGTGAATTATTTTAAAGAAATATGTATGTTATATACATATTCAAATATTTATGATATTTCTATATTTGGATTTATAATCACAAGAAATGAATAAACCTGATTTTATACATAAAAGCCTATATTTTTATTAAAGAACTTTTACCATATTTTAATAGAGAACCCATTTTCATTCCTAGTTTTTTAAAATTTTAGAAATATAATATGTAAAAAAAATTAATCATTTTAAAATAAATATAAAAATTATGTTATTGTGATTTTTTTTATATTCCTTTAAAGATTCATTTTTTAATTAATAATGAAAAATATTGAATTTTTGTTCAAAATTTCTTTTTCATATGATTTATTTAGAAGATTAAATTATATTTTAAATTGGTTTTAAGTATAAATTATATAATTGGAATCAATTTCAATTTTAAATTTACAATAAAAACATACCAAACATTCAAACTTTTTTACTTTATAAAAAAAACATTTTCTTCCCATCCATGAGATGAAATTTAAATTAATTTACTCCAATTCTATAATAGGAAATTAGAAAAATGGATTACAAATTGGAATCCGAATAATTTATATTTTCTTATATGGTATACTTTGTTTTTGATAAAAAAAATATTAGTTAATGTAATTATAATAAATTAGAACTATTAAGGTTAAATAAATCATAATTAGGGACTAACTATAACGACCCATACTTTACATACATTGTTAATACTTCAAAATTGAAGCACACTTATTACAACATATGACAAAACCACAAAGGACCGTATAGGTATAGTGTCTTCAAAAACTGGGAAACATAAACAACTGGTTCATAAATCTTCTACAGTGTCTCCCATTTATTTCATCATATCTAGGGTCCCTTTTAGCATATTCTACTTAATATCCATCTTCCTGACCTGGGGAAAAGAAAACATACAAAAAAGGGTGAGCTCAAATGCTCAGTAAGGGCAAATAAAGGAAATAAAAATCATATCATATCTTTTTGAAAATCATAACCTGCAAAAGAGATCATAATATCTTAACATGGAATAAATCATAGAAGTGAAAATGAGATCCCCATAATCATAACATAAAACTTTAAAATTTTTGTCATGCACACATAGTCATGGAAAATCATTTCTTGTTAGTCATGACTCATTTCCAAGACTATCTTAGTGGACAAAGTCCCTTTCTGAACCGAGTCACCCTCGTTCCAGTCCTATTTCACTGAACCGGTATAACCTACTGTTCCAGCCCTGTCTATCTCATGAGATATAAAATCTTTACCCAATTCATTGGAGGGAGATATAGGTCCCACCCATCTTATAATGAATCCTTTCTTATGTGTTCCACATAATCATAAATCATACATCATCGCATAACACATGTAACAAAAATGGGATTCTTGAAACATCATGACATCATAAAAAAATCATATAAGGTAAATGAATTCATAAAAATAATTCCCTCACAACATAATCAAATCAATGTAATATTAGGGATAAAAACATAACCCTATATTATCTTAGATGGAAAATAATTTTGATAAAACATTTGAACACCATTCTTGAGGAAAATATCCTTTCTACTTCAAAAAAACTTTTCTTTTCATAACATGTCATACAATTATAAACTAAAAGAAGTTGATTAAAAATAAACTTGAAAACTTATAAAGGAAGATTCTTGGAAATAATGTTTTAAAAATCCATTCTTGTCGTATAAGTAAAAAAAACATTCTTCTCATACTTTTGTCGGAAAAGTCAAAAAGTACCTCGTACGAAAAATGACAAAAGATTCCTTTAATATCTTTTACTAAAAACTCACCAAGGGGTAAAATTGAATTTAAACAATTTTACGTGGATGGAAATAAAATTACATATTGAGGAAACATGGATGTGGATGATAAAATACACCCCAATAAATTCCAAAGTATAAACAATCTCGGATAAAAATGAGATTGTGATATTTCCCTTACCTTAGGTCCGATTTGCTTTGTACATTTCCGAAGCTCCTGTATAATAGTTTAAATAATGTTATTGACATATTCCAGAATCATACATATTGATATGATATCATATATGGTCATATTCTTAGCTTCTTATTAGTACTATTTCATTGTTACTTGTTACTCGGGTCTTTATTGCCTTTTGTTCTTATGCGTGTTTTGCCGAATAAATTCTTATTCTTCTTTTAAGGTTATAGATACCTTATATCCAGAATGGTATTAGTTTAACATATATTATATTTATTCATTCAATTAATATATATAATTACTATGTAATGATGATCATGTAGAACGAGTCACATCACATTGTGGAGACGGTATTCCGTACGTACGCACGAGCGATGATATTGTTCCCATGATCGTGGAATTGTATTTAAGTGTATTTATACTATTTCAGTGTCAATATAACTTTATAATAATCATATATAGTTACTCATTACACCATTATACTCATCCTTGTAAGGTGATGGTGGAAAATAGATTACACCACGGCGTGGAGAAGGTATTCCGTACGTACGCACGCACGCTGATTTCATTTTTCCGTAGGATGGATAGAAGGTGAATTAGGGTTGTTTCATATTTATAATAACATATCAGTATGTTAGTAATACTTATGTTATTAGTTTATCATGAAACAATTAAAGAAGAAGAAGTTTAAGAAGAACGAAATTGAAAAGATCGGTAATGGATATTACCTCTTCTTTGAAACGCCTCTTTGAATCCTCCACTTAGGGAACTAATATTGGTCTTTGAAGAAGACCAAGACCTCTATTATTACTCTAGGGAAGTGGAGAAGGGATTTTTGCAGGGGTTGGACGAGCTTGAGTGCTCAAATTGGTGTGAGGAGGAGGGGGAGGTGGTCCCCTTTTATAAGGGAGGAGAGGGGCGCCTTAGGAATATCTCAAAATATTATTTTATATTAAAGTCAAAATCGGTTTATAATGGTTCCAAAGGGTCTTATTTCGAAGGTAAAGTGGGTATGGGTCGAAATCCTATCAACCAATAGGATTTAGACAAGTTTAGGTTATTATTTTAACCTTATAAATTGGATTTAACTCTAAGTTAAATAATTTAACTTTTACCGTGTCTTTTTGTTTTCTTACACTATATGGTTAATAAACTTACTATAACATGACAAACGAACTCCAAGTTGTTTATTATTAATATATATATCCTTATCTATGTCATTTGGCCGAACCTTAGATTTTTAGAAATAAAATAACAGTTAATAATATAATATTTTATTTAAAAACTATTTTGTGTCAATTTTGTCACTATTTGATATATGATTTTTGTGAAAGTCATAACAGAATTATATGTTCGAACCAAGTTGATTAAATCAACAATAATATATCATAGTAACCTATAAAATTATTGTAATTCATAAAAAGTCTCAAATTACATTTATTTTAGTATTTATAACATCAATTATGTTAACATTTCCTTAAAAGGGTATTTACTGCATAATCATTGCGTCATAAATAAATTAATTTATTTAAAGTCTAAAAATTATAAATAAAATATCATTATGTATGAAATCTTTTTAGATTTCTAATGAATATTTATATTTGAATTTATCTTATGTATAAAACCATATTAAACATGTTTTAGTTATTAAACTTTGATTTTAACTATTTTAACTATTCATTAAATAAAATAATATTAAATGTCATAATCTAATCCAAGTGGACCTAAATGGTCATATTATATTAATAATGTTTTTTTTGGTCGAATTACACTTATCCAATAGAATTAGGACATGTGTTAGGGTAATAGTAATATCATATTTACCCTTAGTTATCCTATTTACTATTAACCGCGGTAAAAAAAAGTAAAAAGTTACTATTCACCAAAAAATTATTTTTATCTCATTGAACCACATTTTACTTACTGATATCAACTGTGTCTGTCGGATTTTCGAAATTCCATTCACAGAAGCGGTAAAATTATGTTTTATGCAAAATTCAGTTTTTAACCTACCACTTAGTGGTTTCACTATTCATCAAAAATTGAAAGTTTTCAGAAAAATACCAAAATTTCACCCTAGGATAATTTCGGTATTCCGAATCCAAGAATGAAGTCCATTTTGAAAGACCGTATAGGTATAGTTTCCAAAGGTTGACTATACCTTTCCTTTGATACCAACTATAATGACCCATACTTTACATATATTGTTAATACTTCAAAATTGAATCACACTTATTACAACATATGACAAAACCACAAAGGACCGTATAGGTATAGTGTCTTTAGAAACTGGGAAACATAAACAACTGGTTCATAAATCTTCTACAGTGTCTCCCATTTATTTCATCTTATCTAGGGTCCCTTTTAGAATATTCTACTTAATATCCATCTTCCTGACCTGGGGAAAAGAAAACATACAAAAAAGGGTGAGCTCAAATGCTCAGCAAGGGCAAATAAAGGAAATAAAAATCATATCATATCTTTTTGAAAATCATAACCTGCAAAAGAGATCATAATATCTTAACATGGAATAAATCATAGAAGTGAAAATGAGATCCCCATAATCATAACATAAAACTTGAAACTTTGTGGCATGCACACATAGTCATTGAAAATCATTTCTTGTTAGTCATGACTCATTTCCAAGACTATCTTAGTGGACAAAGTCCCTTTCTGAACCGAGTCACCCTCGTTCTAGTCCTATTTCACTGAACCGGTATAACCTACCGTTCCAGCCCTGTCTATCTCATGAGATATAAAATCTTTACCCAATGCATTGGAGGGAGATATATGTCCCACCCATCTTATAATGAATCCTTTCTTATGTGTGCCACATAATCATAAATCATACATCATCGCATAACACATGTAACAAAAATGGGATTCTTGAAACATCATGACATCATAAAAAAATCATATAAGGTAAATGACTTCATAAAAATAATTCCCTCACAACATAATCAAATCAATGTAATAATAGGGATAAAAACAGAACCCTATATTATCTTAGATGGAAAATAATTTTGATAAAACATTTCAACTCCATTCTTGAGGAAAATATCATTTCTACTTCAAAAACACTTTTCTTTTCTTAACATGTCATACAATTATAAACTAAAAGAAGTTGATTAAAAATAAACTTGAAAACTTATAAAGGAAGATTCTTGGAAATAATGTTTTAAAAATCCATTCGTGTCGTATAAGTAAAAAAACATTCTTCTCATACTTTTGTCGGAAAAGTCAAAAAGTACCTCGTACGAAAAACGACAAAAGATTCCTTTCATATCTTTTACTAAAAACACACCGAAGGGTAAAATTAGATTTAAACAATTGTACGTGGATGGAAATAATATTACATATTGAGGAAACATGGATGTGGATGATAAAATACACCCCAGTAAATTCCAAAGTATAAATAATCTCGGAAAAAAATGAGATTGTGATATTTCCCTTACCTTAGGCCCGATTTGCTTTGTACGTGTCCGAAGCTCCTGTATAATGGTTTAAATAATGTTATTGACTTATTCCAGAATCATAAATATTGATATGATATCATATATGGTCATATTATTAGCTTCTTATTAGTACTATTTCATTATTACTTGTTACTCGGGTCTTTATTGCCTTTTGTTCTTATGCGTGTTTTGCCGAATAAATTCTTATTCTTCTTTTAAGGTTATATATACCTTATATAAAAAATGTTATTAGTTTAAAATATATCATATTTATTCATTCAATTAATTTATATAATTACTATGTAATGATGATCATGTAGAACGAGTCGCATCACATCGTGGAGACGGTATTCCGTACGTACGCACGAGCGATGATATTGTTCCCATGATCGTGGAATTGTATTTAAGTGTATTTATACTATTTCAGTATCAATATAACTTTATAATAATCATATATAGTTACTCATTACACCATTATACCCATCCTTGTAAGGTGGTGGTGGAAAATAGATTACACCACCGCGTGGAGACGGTATTACGTACGTACGCACGCGCGCTGATTTCATTTTTCCGTAGGATGGATAGAAGGTGAATTAGGGTTGTTTCGTATTTATAATAACATATCAGTATGTAGGTAATACTGATGTTATTACTTTATCATGAAACAACTAAAGAATAAGAAGTTGAAGAAGAAAGAAATTGAAAAGATCGGTAATGGATATTACCTCTTCTTTGAAACGCCTCTTTGAATCCTCCACTTATGGAACTAAGATTGGTCTTTGAAGAATACCAGGACATCTAGGATTATTCTAGGGAAGTGGAGAAGGGATTTTTTCAGGGGTTGTCCAAGCTTGAGTGCTCAAATTGGTGTGAGGAGGAGGGGGAGGAGGTCCCCTTTTATAAGGGAGGAGAGGGGCACCATAGGAATATCTCAAAATATTATTTTATATTAAAGTCAAAATAGGTTTATAATGGTTCAAAAGGGTCTTATTTCGAAGGTAAAGTGGGGATGGGTCGAAATCCTATCAACCAATAGGATTTAGACAAGTTTAGGTTATTATTTTAACCTTATCAATTGGATTTAACTCTAAGTTAAATAATTTAACTTTTACCGTGTCTTTTTGTTTTCTTACACTATATGGTTAATACACTTACTATAACAAGCCAAACGAATCCCAAGTTGTTTATTATTAATATATATATCCTTATCTAAGTCATTTTGCCGAACCTTCGATTTTTAGAAATAAAATAACAATTAATAATATTATATTTGATTTAAAAACTATTTTGTGTCAATTTTGTCACTATTTGATATATGATTTTTGTGAAAGTCGTAACAGAATTATATGTTCAAACCAAGTTAATTAAATCAACAATAATATATCATAGTAACCTAGAGAATTATTGTAATTCATAAAAAGTCTCAAATTACATTTATTTGAGCATTTATAACATCAATTATGTTAACATTTCCTTAAAAGGGTAATTACTGCATCATCATTGTGTCATAAATAAATTAATTTATTTAAAGTCTAAAAATTATAAATAAAATATAATTATGTAGGAAATATTTTTATCTTTATAATGAATATTTATAGTCGAATTTATCTTATCAATAACCCCATATGAAAAATGTTTTAGTTATTAAACTTTGATTTTAACTATTTTAACTATTCATTAAATAAAATAATATTAAATGTCATAAACTAATCCAAGTGGACCTAAATGGTCATATTATATTCCTAAAGTTGTTTTGGTCGAATTACATTTATCCAATAGAATTAGGACATGTTTTAGGGTAATATTAATATCATATTTACCCTTAGTTACCCTATTTACTATTAACTGCGGTAAAAAAAAGTAAAAAGTTACTATTCACCAAAAAAATTATTTTTATCTCATTGAACCACATTTTACTTATTGATATCAACCGTGTCTGTCGGATTTTTGAAATTCCATTCACAGAAGTGGTAAAATTAAGTTTTATGCAAAATTCAGTTTTTAACCTACCACTTAGTGGTTTCACTATTCATCAAAAATTGAAAGTTTTCAGAAAAATACCAAAATTTCACCCTAAGCTAATTTCGGTATTCCGAATCCAAGAATGAAGTCCATTTTGAAAGATAAAATTTTAAAAAGTGGTTATTACTATTCATAATGGCTATTTTAAATAATATTTTAATAGCATATCGTCGTTTAGTGAAACTCGGTATTGCGTACAACGCAAGCTATCGAGGAAGGTCGCGATTGCGTGTAAAGTAAGCCAAGCTAGTGTTGTGTAGAAAAAGATTCCTTTGATGATTTATATAACATAAAAAGCTCGGGTGTTACACTAACCCTTCATCATAAGGAACAAAAAGACCTAAAAATGTTTCCAAAATCTATTATTTCCCTCTTTTGACCCAATAATCCCATTGATAGATTTGGTTCCACTATTAGAGCCCCATGAAATGTGAAAAACATATATGAAATTCCTTTGTCAAAATATTACAAGAGTACCACTCATCTACTAAAAAGGCCTCATCTCCTCCCCCTTCCTCAAACCTCTCATACCACATAGGTTCATCCAATATCTACCAAAATATATTAAAAATATCCATGGAATAGTCATCCAATCCTCCCTTTTGTATGAAATCCTTTAATGGATGCCTTTAGATTTAAACCAAAAGTAGATACCATATTTTTAAGGTAACACTTTCGAACTATCTCTTTTTTTTCATTTACTCCACCAACCCATAAATTATTTATAAAAAATTGTTATATAATTAAATTAGTTTGATAAATAAAATGTGGTTTTCTGTATTAATGTATCTACCTACACTGACACACACCTCCATCTAATTGGGAATGAACGAAATGTTTACGTAAATAGTAAACTACTGACTTAGGAAATGACCACTGTTTTTTATTATTTTACTACTTCTCATGGTGGTAATTATGATGGAAACGCCTATTATATATTATATATTAATTATTAATTAATACTTATGTAATAATTTTAAAACACATTCCTTTATTCCATCAATTTGGTGGGTATACAGATACATCATTTGAGGAATTGTGAACTACCGCCCCCTTAAAGCATTGTGATTCGTTACACTATACATGGAATGTATAAATGATATTTTTAGATAAACATACATGGAATAAAAATAAAATATATTGTAACACCCTAAGATCCATGGTATTTTTCTCTTTGAATAATACAACAACATGTGATGTACGCTACTCCGAGTTCAAGCTCGTCATGACTTATCAAACTAGCCATTTTAAAAGTAGTTATGAATAGCAATACAAACTTTTTGAAATTTTATAAATTTTATTTCTCAAATTGGATTTCATTTTTTGATTTGGAATATCAAAATTATTTTAGGGTGAATTTTTTTTATTTTTATGATAAATTTCATATTTTGATGGATAGTGAAAAATATAAAATTTTTATTTAAAAACATTTTAATCAAAAACATATAATTTGTTAAATTATAAATTTTTATGGGTTTAAATTATAAATATATTATGTTTTTATCGTTAAATATAATTTATGTCATTTTATGTTATTTCACATTTAAACTATACATAATCACATGTCGGTCTTTTGATAGTTTTTATTTAATAAAACCCTACTTTTTGGTTTTGACAACGAGAATTAATATTAAATTAATTTCAGAAACATATGTATTTTAAATTTAGAAAAATTGACACCATATTTAGAATCATAAGGACATTTTTTTTATGTAGGTAAATTTTATATTTAGACTTTTTGAATAGTATCTTCAGTAAATATTTTATTTACCGTGGTTAAAGGGTAAATATGGTAAATAAGGGTAAAATATAATATTATAACAATATTAAATTACCCTAACCCATTTCCTAAACATATTTTATTATATATGTCTGACCATGGAAATACTTGTGGAAATTTTAGAACCCTATGGAGCCACATGTAGAAGAAAATGACACTTTATGAAAACTAATTTGAAGTTAAACAAAATGTAACCTAAACATATATATTTTAGTAAAACAATTTTTAAATGAGGTTAGATAATTGATATCTTTGACTATAAATAGTCATTATAAATATAAAACTATTTCCTACATTATGATATAATATTTATACTTTTTATACATAAAATAAATATTATTTATTAAAATAAATAAATATATTTATTTATAACACATTAATGAGGCAGTAATTACCTTATTAATGAAATATTAAAATAATTGATATTCTATATATGAAAATAAATGTAAAATGAAACTTTTGATGAATTTCAATAGTTTTAACGGTTAATATAACATCTTAGGGTTGATAAAATAATTTTTTTTCGAAGTGATATTGTTTTTCTTACTTTCATAAAAACCAAATACTAAATAGTGCCAAGATTGACATAAATGAGTTATTAAAACTAATACGATTTTCTTAAATTATATAATAGTTCTAAAAATATAAGGATTCATTAAAATACTTATATAATGATATACATTCCATTAATTAACCACTTGTGGATATATTAGAATTTTATAATACATTTATTAACCGTGTATTCTAAAAATACAAAAAGACCTGGTAAATGTTATAATATTTAACTAAAAGCTAAATCTTAAAGATAAGGTCAATATGTTTACCTACATTATATAAAACCTATTTTTTGAGATTATTTAGACCCATCCACACCTTATCCTAAAAATAAATCCATTTTTTCCATTAGAAACCAAAAATTATTTTATAATAAAATAATATTTCTAGCATTTCGTAAAGTGACCCTCACCTCTCTTACAAAAGGGTACTTCCCCTTCTCTAAAATTAACACATCCAAAGACTTTTGGCTCATCCAAAACCCTATACAATATCCACCCAAATACCCCTAATTCGACCTATAGGCTTTAAATTGATCATAAATCTATCCTAATGATCTATTCTGTTCAAATCAAAAATAAACACCTAAAGAAGAGGTAATTATTTCTTCACCTCTTTCAAAATTATTTTCTTCTTCCACTTCTTCTTTCATTATTGTTTCCAAAAAATAATATAAGTAGTACCTTATACATACTAATATATTATTATGAATATGATACAACCATATTCATTACTCTATCCATCCTATGAATGAGAAAGTCACCATATGTGCTTACGTACAACTTATAGTCTCCACATAGTGGTGTAGTCTGTTATTCAGCGCTTCATTTTTTTGATGGGTATAATAATGAATAAAATTGATGTAAATAAAGAATAGAATAGGTTAATTAATATGTATATATAATATATCATCCAATTACATAATATTTTACCATCAATAGAATGATATTGTCTCTCCTCCGTACACACGTCTTACCGTCTCCATGACGCGATGATATTTCTTCACCATCGTAACCATTCAAATATAATTTCATCTAATGATTAAAAATAATTATTATGAACTTAATATCATTCTATATTTAAATTAAATACATCCAATTCATAAAAAACATGACTTATATAACTAATCATATAATGGAAAAAAATCAGTTAACACACAAATATCATTAACAAAGCAATATTAGAAGATGATATATGATATCATTTTTATGTATGTGGTTCTTGTATATTTTAATATCAATAATTTCACTATAATATAGAACTTTAACATACCCTTGACTATGAAAAAGTACAAGGTAAGGGTAAATTTTACAATTTCAATATTTTCAATGGTTGTTTTTACTAAAGTATCTTCTGGTACTTCTTTATAATCCACATCCGTGTTCCTTAAAAATTTATTTAAAAATATTTTTACTATTTCCTAGAATTTGAGTTAAAGTCATTTATACATTTTTTGTCTTTTTATAATTTTTTTGAAAGGAATATTTTCTTCTTTTTCCTAATAAGGTACTTTATGACATTGTTGACAAAATTAAGGAAATAGTGTTTGTCAAAACATATATGGCATGTGCAGCTATTTTCAACCATTATAACACCTTTGAAGCTTCCCTTAAAATATTATAAGAATATTTTCAAAATAAATTTTTTCTTAACATTTAAATGATTTCCAAGAAGAAATATATATTTCTCTCAAATAGTTTATGGATTTATTTCATCTATGAAAACATCCTTTGGTGGATTTTAATTTTATTTGACGTTAATTTATTATGATAATACATTCCATATTTTATTGAAAGTTTTGTGATATGTTTGATTGTGGATTTTCAATTTTTATACCATTCATGGTTTATTGTTAAAGTATTGACATGTCATATGCTCGTTTTAACTGAAATGTTTATATTATGTTTCAACCTTTTCATATGAGAATAGTATTGGACTTAGAAAGTGGCGAGTGGGGCCTTCTATATCCCCTCAAGGCATCGGCAGGTCTCATGACACAAACTATTGTCTTGGTATAAGACTTTAAAAAAGTCTTATTTGTAGTCTTAGCATGAGGCCTTGACTATTCAGTTATGATGTTCGACATTATGCATTCTATCATTATGAAATTAGCTATTGATATTACATGTGATCATTCGACTAGTTAAATATCAATGTGAATAATTAAATGACGTCATTTGATTTATAAATTCCATATTATGATGATGTTTATGTTTAAAAGGATTTTGTTTTAGTCTTATACATTTCCATAAATATTTATGCTTATTTATGATAGATTTTGTTTTATTACTATCCTTACTGAGCATCTGGGGTCAACCCATTTTTATGTTTTGTTTTTCCTAGGATGCGAAAATGTATATTATGATTGACCTGCAGGAATAGGATAAAGAATATGAGTGTGTTTAAAGGGGATGAAATATTGTTGTTTTTACATTTTATATTGTAACGTAAAACTTATGTATACTTGTAGTAAATCCAAGGATAATAAACTGATTGGTCTTTCAGCATTTGATCCCTTGTGATCATGCCAATGTTATGTAATAATTCACTGAATCTAGTTAACTAGTGTCAGCGCATTATATTTGGTATCAGAGGATGTTTAGTACAAACCTTGGAAACTAGATTTATAAAAACATGGATTAGAGAACATTACCCTAAGATAAAAATTAAGGATTAGTATAGAAGAACTTTCTAGAATTTTGGTAATGTAGAGATTTTGTAAAATTTACAACAATACATCCCTGTATAGATATGAGCGGGTAGAGGCGGCTCTAGAACAGATGTAACTAGGGGTAAAACCCAAAAACACCCCTTTGAACTAGACTCAGACGAGAACATGTGAACGAAAATGGGTCTTTCTACACTCTTGGTGACGACCCTCCTCAGGGATATGCTTAGGATAATTCACATTTTCTTTAAAAACCATTTTGAATGATTTAAGAGTAAATAATTACTCCAAGAAAAATTTTCATAGGATTATGGACAATATATATAGAATTTTCAATTTATAATAAGTATTTTACTAGTTTGGAATTATGTATTATGATTCATAAACTAATCTAGTGTATGCCATTGTTTAAAAATGTCTCAAAATGGAATGAATGGAAACTGTATCAATTTACGTACTCCATGTAGGGATTTCCCTCACACTCATGATAATTATAGTGGAGCTGGTGATGTAACAGGTGATGAATATCTTATAACCAAACTGGGAAAACTCACTCAGGTTATGAATAATAACATTACCTGTATGGAGAAGCCATATCCAAAATGTGGAGGATCATTGTTATACCGCTTCAGGAGAAAAAAACCACCAACATTAAATGGGAAAAAAAATCTATTTGTAGCTGAGGAATGGATAAGTTCATTAGAGAAAATATTTCATGATTTGGGGAGTAATAAAATAAAAAAATATTTCATGGAATTTTATCGCCTCATAGGAGATGTAGAACAATGGTGGTCATTAATTCAAAACAAAAAGAAGGATGAAGAAGTATCAAATATGTAATAGATGGAGTTTAAATAGATTTTCTTAGAAAAATACTTTCCTTGTGAACGTTGACTAGATATGGAAAGGAAATTTCCGAGTTTGAGGAAAAAGGAGGATGAAAATGTCTCAAACTATGAGGCTAACTTTTCCAGGTTATAAAGGCATGTTGTATATTATATATGTAACCCAAAGAGTAATATTCATCGATTCCTTGATAGTTTAAAACCATTTCTCCATTTAGATTTAATCTCACAATCCTTATTATCGTACAAAGATATAGTCTCATGTGCTATCAAGACAAAAAATGAATTCCCAAAGTCTTATGACATTAATGCAGAGAAAGAGAAGAATAGATCAAATGAAAACTCATGAAATTTAAATAAGGGGAATAAGGGAAAAGTTGAATTTCCATCCAGTATTAAATGTTTTAATAAACACCCCAGTACTTTTCTGAAGGGAATGGTGGTCTGTTAGAAGTTTCAAGAAAAATGCCACCAAGCTTGTGATTTTAAGGGGAGGAAATAGGTTGTTAATGTGGAATGCTGCAATTTTAGAGAAATTTGGTATTATCCCAATGAATGTCATAAGTGCTAAGTAATCTTATATCATAAAATTCCATGAGAAAAAGGCCAATCTTATGTGATCATAATTGTAGAGGTTGACATTTCGAATGATGTAGTGGAAGGTACATTAATCTTTTCCACTAATTTATCCAATGCCTTAATTGTTTCTGAATCATCGCATTATTTCACAACTTCCCAATTTTACAAGAAAATTATTTATTTTCAATTTGATTTAACAAGGGAGTTGTTAGTAAAAACTCATAAGGGAAGTATCATTGTAACAATGTTTTGTGAATCAGCTACCATTATTGCATATAAACATGATTTATCTGTTGATATCAGCTTCATTCCCATGATTGAATTTGATTAAATCTATAGAATGGATTTGATTTCAGACCATGGTGTGAAATTTTATTATAAAAAGAAGGAGGTTACAATTTTTGATGAGGATAAGGAATATCTTATCTTTAGAGCAGAAACGTCAGTATCAGATTCTCATCTAGATCTACCGCCAATAGCTCTACTAAATTCAATTAATGGGGAAGAAGAGAGTGAAATAACTATTGGTGAGGAAAGGAATGTTCAAATAGAGGATGTAATTATTGTGTAAGAATATGTTGATGTGTTTCCAAAGGATTTACTTGGACAACCTCCTGAATGAAAAATTATGTTTTCCATTAACATAATTCCTCATTCATGGCCCATATTGAAGACCCCTTATGGAATGACCACTATGGAATTAGTAGAAGTAAATAAACTACTATAGAAATTGAGTAATAAACGAATTTTTCACCCTATTGTTTCTCCATGGGGCCTCTATTCATTTTGTTATGAAGAAATATAGATCTATGGGGTTATGCATTGACTATAAGGAGATCAATTCTATAACGATAAATAAATATTATCTCCTACCTTGTATTAATGATTTATTCGATCAACATCACAAGGCTCAATATTTTTCAATGATTATCTTTCGATATAGATATCATCAGTTGTGTGTGAAGAAGGACGACATTACAAGGACAAAATTTTGTACTAGGTATGGGTATTATGAGTTTACAGTAATGCCTTTTGGACTGAGTAATGCACCCTCAATTTTCATGGATCAAATGAATAGAGTTCTCAAGGTATATCTTGATGGATTTGAAGTGTTATTTCTTGATTTTGTCTTGGTATAGTCAAAATTCAATAAAGAACTTTAAAATCACTTGCACAATATTATAAAGACTCTAAAAAGAAATGAATTATATGGGAAGTTTTTCTGGTGTGAATTATGGATTTTGGAGATTTCTTTTCTTTTCCATATTATCTCTAAGGATGGAATCTCTGTAGATCCTTCAAATACAATCTAACTCTATGAATTTTCAGTATCGACGAGTATAACTGAGGTATAAAGTTTGATCATATTAGCTGGTTATTATTGGAATTTCATCCAAAATGTTTCCCAATTGGCTAACCCATTATCAAATATTACACATAATGGGGTGATTTTTCATTGGAAAAAAAGATTTTGAATAATTTTCTGAGGAATTGAATAGAATATTAGTCAATGATCCAATCTGGACTCTACCATCGGAGGATGATGGTTTTTTAATTTATAGTGATGCTTCAAAGAAAGGACTAGGTTGTGTCCTTATGCAGAATGGTAGAGTTGTAGCCTATGAATCATGACAGCTAAAAATTCTTGAACAAAACAATACTACTCATGATCTTGAGTAATAATTTGTGATCATTTCTTTGAAGATATTGAGTAACTATCTCTATGGTCAAAAATGTAAGATATATACCAATCACTAGAGTTTGAAGTATATTTTCTCATAGAAAAATCTCAATAGGAGGCAAAGACGATGGATTGAACTACTCAAGTATTATTATTTCAATATAAACTACCACCTGAGGAAGGAAAATAGGGTTGAAGATTCTTTGAGGAGAAATGATCTTGTTATTCTAAACAAGATGAGAGTCTAAAGTTATACTATGTTCATAAATCTAGTAATGATGGATATAGTAATAATCATGGTAGATGAAACATCGATACTTTTTCAAATGGATTCCAATCCTTCTATACTATAATGGATAAAAAGTTCTTAGACTGATGATGAGGAGTATAAAAAGAATATTAATGCTGTGAATGATGGGAGATTGATTGACTACATATATGAAGATGTAATTTTTAAATTTGGGAGGAGGCTTTTGGTTTCCGATAAACCTAATCTAAAAAGGTAATTGTTGTATTATAATCAAAGCTCGAATTTCTATATACACCCTAGTAGCACTAAGATCTATTGAGAATTGAAAGAAAATTTTTGGTGTGAAAACAATAATAGGTAGATTTATAATTATGTGTCAAGATATATGGTTTTTCACCAATTGAACATGGAAGACAACTTCCTGTAGGAGTTACGCAGCCTCTTCCCACACTTGAGTGGAAATGGGATGATATTACGATGGTCTTTTTCATAGGGCTTCCAATGACTCCAAGAAGGAATGATGCAATATGGGTCACTGTTGATCGTCTTACCAAGTCATCACCTTTTCTTACTATAATAGATGATTTACAACTTGAAGGTTTAACAAGACTATATGTAAATGAAATTTTAATACTTCATGGTGTCCCTCTATTGATTATTTCTGATCATGATCCCCATTTTACATCATGATTCTGGAAACGTCTTTAGAAAGCCCTAGATAATGAAGTTACTTTGAGGACTAATTACCACCCTCACACTAATGGAAAATCAAAATAGTCTATTCAACCTTAGAAAAAAAAAATTTGATCTTGCTAACATGACTTTCAAGGCATGTGGGATCAGTATTTACCTTTGGTAGAATTTTCCTATAACAGTAGCTTCCATTCAATTATTCAGATGGAAATATATGAAGTGTTATATGGAAAGAGATGTTATACACCAACTTGTTGGGATGATGTTGGTGAAAGGAAAATCATAATCCCAAAACATGTTGAGTAAATAATGAAAAATGTGATGATTATCCAAACCCACATCAAAACAGCTCAATGTAGGCAAAAGATCTATTCCGTTAACCGAAGGAAATATTTGGAATATCAAGTAGGATATCATGTTTTCTTAAATGTATATCAATGGAATGGTGTTGTGTGATTCAATAATAATGTTTAATTAAATCCTAGGTACACCAGACCTTTCATAATTCTAGAATGAATTGGATTTGTATCTTACCGTTTGGAAATGCCGCCAAGTCTCTCTAAACCTCATGATGTGTTCCACGTATCAATTTTGATAAAATACATGCCTAGCCCAATGTATGTACTCAACTATGAAGAAATAGAACTGGAACCTGATCTATCTTATTAAGAAGAGCCTACAAAAAATATTGATACCAAACAATAAGTGTTGAGAAATTAGACGACTCATCTGGTAAATGTTCTTTGGGGAAACTATAAAATGGAAGAGGAAACGTGGGAACCTGAGGAACTTATGATGAAGAACTACAAAAATATTTTTTTTAAGTGGTATTATATAAATTTCGAGGATGAAATTATTTGAAGGATAGAATAATGTAATATCCCAAACTTCTACATTACCTTTCTCTTTGAATAATACAATAGTGTGTGATGTACGAAACACTAAGTTCAAGTGCACCGCAACCTATCAAACTAGCCATTTTACAAGAATTTATGAATATTAATACCCAATATTTGAAATTTTATAAATTATATTTTTCAATATGGACTTCATTTTTGGATTCAGAATGTCAAAATTATGTTAGGGTGAATTTTTTGTTTTTTATGATGACTTTCAAGTTTTGATGAATAACAAAAAATACTAAATTTTATCTATAAACAACATTTTAAAAGAAATGATTCATAGTTTTAAATTAATCATTTGAGTGGTTTTAAAGAATAATTACATTATATATTTATAATTTAATATAATTTATGTCATTAGATGTATTTTTATATTTAAATTCTACAGAAACACATGTCGATTTTTTGATAGTTTTTACTTCTTAAAAACTTGCTTTTGGGTTTTGACAATGGGAATTAATTTAAAATTAATTTTTGGCACTTATGTGTTTTAAATTTTTAAAAATGAATCCTATATTTTGAATCATAGGTCCAAATTGTGTAAATAGGTAGCTTTATTTTTAGACATTATGAATAGTATCTTTAGTAAATATTTTATTTACCATGGTTAAAGGGTAAACCCTGTAAATAAGGGTAAAAAATAATATTATAATAATATTAAATTACCCTAAAACGTATCTTAAACCTATAATATGATACATTTACGACCATGGGCTTATAGGGGACTATTTTTGGACCCCATGGAGCCACTTGTAAGTCAAAATAATACTTTATAAAAATTCATTAAAACATAAAAAAATGTAACATAAATATATATTTTTTAGTATAACAATTTTTATATGAGGTATATAATTGAATTATTTTACTATAAATTTTTCTTATAAATATATAAATATTTCCTACATCATGATATTTTATTTATAAATTTTATACATAAAATAAATATATTTCTTTATAACACAAAACGGATGCAGTAATTACCTTATTAATAAGAGATTAAATAGTTGATATTTTAAATATTAAAATAAATATAGACTGAGAATTTTTATGAATTCCATGAATTTAATAAGTTAATATACATTTTATGGTTGATTAAATAAATTTTTTTCGAAGTGATAATGTTTTTCTGACTTTCACAAAAACCAAATACTAAATATTTTCAAAATTGAAATAAATGATTTTTTAAAACAAATACTATTTTATTAAATAATATAATAGTCTTGAAAATCTATGGACTGACCAAAGGACTTATATAATGTTATATATGTCATTAATGGACCAATTGAGTCTATCTTGGAATTTTATAGTATGTTTTTAACCTTGTATTATAATAATACAAGAACATATGGTAAAAGATAAACTATTAAACTAAGAGTTAAATAAAAAATATAAGGTTAATATGGTGATCTATACATTTCTAAAATCAATAGGATGAGAGAATTTAGACCCATACCTACCATTTCCTTGAATTAAATTCTTTTCGAGGCATTAGAAACCAAAAATGATTTTATAATAAAATAATATTTCATGCTTTTCCTGAAGTGACCCTCACCTCTCTTATAAAATGGTACTTCCCATTATCTTAAATTCATAGAATAAATTCTTTTTGGCTTGTCCAATACCTACTCAAATATCCTCCCAACTACCATTACATCGACCTAGTGGCCTTACATTAATCATAAATGCATCCTAAGAATCCATTTTTTTCAATTCAAAAGGAAACACCCGAAGAAGAGGTAATTATTTCATCACCTCATTCAAAGTTATTTTCTTCTTATATTTCCTCTTTCTTTGTTGTTTCCATAAAAAATAAATATCCAGTAAATTAAACATACTTAGATGTTATTATGAATATGGTATAACAAAATTCATTATTCTATCCAAACAATGAATGATAAAGTCACCATACGTGTATACGTACAACTTACCGTCTCCACATTGTGGTGTAGTTTGTTATTAAATGATTAATTATTGGGCTAGAAATAATAATGATTTTAATTGATGTATATAATAAATATAACATGTTGATGATTATTTATATATAATATACCATCAAATTACATTATAGTTCACCACCAATAGAATGATATTGTCGCTCATGCGTGTGTATGGATTACGTTCTCCACGACGTGATGGGATTTCATTCCTCATCATAACCGTTCAAGAATAATTTTCATTTGATGATTAAAAATAATATTTAATTACTATATATTGTACTGGATATGAATAAAATACCTCCTATCCTTAATAATCATGACTTACATAACAAACCTTATAAAGGAAAACAAATCAGTTAACACCCAAATATCATTAACAATGTAATATTAGAAGATCATATAGGATATCATATTTATGTATGTGGTTATTATATAATTTAATAACAATTATTTAACCATTACACATGAGGTTAATTTTACCTCTAATAAGGAGAATTACAATGTAAGGTTTAATTTTACAATCTCTTTTTTATCTGAGGTTGTTTTTACGAATGTATCTATTGGGAGGTTTTTATCATCCACATCTGTGTTCCTTAAAAATGTATTTCAAATAATTATTTCTATTTCCTATACTATAGGTTAAATTAAATTATTAATTTTTTTGAATTTTTATAAAATGTTTTGAAACAAATCCTTATATAATTTTCCTAATAATGTACTTTATGACTTTTTTGTCAAAATTAAGGAAAGAAAGTATTTTTAACTTATAGGTCGGGTGCTGCTATTTTATGCTGTTATAACACCATTGAAGATTCTCTTACAAGTTTATAAAAATATTTTCAAAATAAATTTTTTCTTTATTTTTGAATGATTTCAAATTGGAAATAGATATTTCTCTAAAATATTTTTTTGGATTGATTTCATATATGTCAACATCCTTTGTTGGATTTTACATTTACATGAAGTATATTTTTTATGATACAATATTACATATTGTATTGAAGGTTTTTTGATATGTTTTATTATGGATGTGATATTTTTATACCATTCATTGTTTATGGTTAATGTATTGACATTTCGTATGCTAATTTTAAAACGAATGTTTATATTATGTTACAATCTTTTCATATGAGGAATGCATTGGACTTAGTAAGTGATGGATATGGAGTGCTATAGCCCCTCAATGCATCAGTAGGTATCATGAGACAAACTAGTGCCTTGTCACATGGAATTGAAAAAATATTATTTGTAATCTTGGAACGAGGCCTTGACTATATGGTTGTGATGTCCGACATTATGCATTCCATCATTCTGAAATTAGCTATTTATACTACATGTGATCATTCAACTAGTATAATACCCATGTGAATAAGAAAATGGAATTCTTTAATTTATCTTCTCCATATTATGCTGAAGTTTATGTTTAAAATTATTATGTTTTAGTTGCATACATTTCTTTATATATTTATTATTATTTATGTTAGTTTCTGTATATTGTTATCCTTACTGAGCATCTGTTCTCACCCCTTTCATATGTTTTATTTTTTCCATGATGTGAAAATGTATATTATGATTGACCTACAAGAATAGGATAAGGGATATGATTTTTTTCAAAGGGGATATAATTTTTTTGTTTTCCCATTTCATAATTTAGCATAAAACATATGTATGTATCCAGTACTTCCAAAGATACTAAACTGATCGATCTTTCGGGATTTGATCCCTTGTGATCATGATAATGTTATATAATAATGCACAGACTATGGGTAATTAGGGTCGGGTAGTTACATATATATTATTCATGAAATAATAAACTTTAAATAAATAAATAAATATATATCATTTTATTTATTACCATTTTACACACCTAAAAAGCTTTAAGATCTTTCATAGGCTTGTAGACTACCACATCCTCGACACGATATGATTCCATTTTAAACACAATAATTAAATATATATATATATATAAGTATAAATTATAATGAAATATGGTATTTGATATATAATTATCATTCTAGAAAGATATAGTGTTACTTATATTCTTTTAATAACAATCATTAAAACATTAGAACATTACTCATGCGTACATAGGACCTATCGGCTTCATGATTGTAATTTTATTTTATTTTATTTTTCAAAACTAAATTTAATTATTTATTTGAAAATTATAATTAATGTACAATTATGATTATTATATAATTATTACTACTCTGTATATGTTAGATAACGACCAATTTGACCATTGATGACCAATCAATGTTGTTTTTGTCGCATTAATCGAATTTGGTCAAAACACCTGATGTAAACTATATTGTTTAGGTAGATATAAAAAACATTATAAGAAGTGAAATAAAATTGTTGATAAACATGAAAAACTTTATGAATAATTTATATAATTAACATAATAATATTATATAACAATTTAAAATATTTTCTCCCAAAAGGAAACTCAAGGAAAGGGAATTAGTCTCGATTTACATCTTATCGAGACTTATTGGTTATAATGAACATAGTTTATTTTATTTGGTGTATTCACTTCAAATTTTCATGAAATATCATGAATCTATTTACTATAATGGTATTATAAAATTCATTAAATTGTATTCCTTAATTATTCTTAGGATGTAAAATTTTTCAATGTGGTATGGGACATTTTGGAATCTTTAATGATTATTTTCCTCAATAATAACTTTAATGATATTTTAAGGGTATTGTAATTTGATAGAATTATACGAAACTTTTTCAATAAAACAATTAATTTTAATCTCATATGGTTAGTCATGACCTTTTTCAGGTATTAGTACCATTTTTCTACTCTTTTGATCTCCAAATTTATTAAAAGATGTTTTATCAAAATAAAAAAAATATTTCTCTATTTAGACTGAGAAGCTGATCTATTCTAAAAACATTGTTTTATTAAAAAAAATTCCATATTTTTCAATTTATCTATTCTATAAATGTTTACAAATTTTTTATTTTAAAAATTCTTACAAAGGAATCTTTTTATCGCTTTCTGAAACATTCATTTTTCTTACATTTTTACCGTGAAGAATAAATTTTATTTATACCATGTGCGACATGTATAACCAAAATTATTGCAAAGATTACTTTTCATTTTTAAAATGTAAAATTTGAAATAATTTTTTAAAAATTTATTTTCAATGAAAATTTTTTTAAAGGGTTTTTTCCAAATAGAAATATATTTTTCTCATGAATTATTTTAGAATATATTCTTTTAATATTAATAGTCTTGAACCAACTTGGGTCGACCCTAAATCAGTCTCCCGAGTCAATCCCTTACAAGACCTGAGAGGAATTCCTTATCCACTTAGGCTAGTGAAAAGTTCAAGGGCCTCAAAACAATGTACAAATGGGAATGATTTCTCAAATTGAAAATAAACTATGAAATAGAAATAATATAGAACAAGACATGATAAATAAACAATATGAAATTAATGAAGGTACAAAAACATGAAAAACTTGTCCATGAAAAAGAATACATGTAAAACCATGTGCTAATATTTGATACTGAAACCAAACATCACCAAAGGCAATCCGAACCAATTTGAAACCTGAACCTAGGATAAAAATAAGAAACAGAAAATATGCATGAGTATTAAAACTCAGTAAGTAGGCCCGACTAATTCTACTTCTAGTGAACATCATTTAAATAAAGAAACATTGATTCTAGGTTTGAAATACAATATATAAACCTATGTTTTCTAGAAATTACAATTTTAAATAAATAAATCACAACCCATTTCCCTCTTATTCTTAAAAAAGGTTTTTTGTGAAGATAAGCTAAGTTTGTGGGAGGGGTGTTAAAAAGGGGGACCAAGTAAGAGACAATCATTTCTTATTATAAAGTGAAATATAGATTATTTCCATTTTAAAAAAATAAACATATTAAACATTTACAAAGGAAACCCCAAAACCAATAGTAATGGAGAAAGTCTCACAACTAGGGAAATGGAAAATGAGTCTACTATGAGATCAACCTAAGAATACCTAGGAACTCAAAGAAAGACCACAAAATACTATACATACGACTCATCTTGAAGAAATTACGTATACGATGAAATCATAATTACCTAATGCCCAACAATCGTCATACCTGGCCTGATCTAGGTGACCAAACCCATAGCAATAATCCCTAGTATCCACCTGTTATGGCAGACAATCCAATGCATAATATAAACTATTACAATAATCATTATCAATAAACATATTTTCTAAGATAGGTTATCATGTACAATTCACAAGAGGGGTGTTCCACATTATTCATAGAACAAGCCACATATATATAACCAACCACACCACACAATTTGGAACCACCCTGACAACCTTATAGTAAGTCTCCTGACTTAAAATAATTATCATATGAGGGAGTCCCATAGAGAGAACTATCTTTATTTATGACCATACAACTTGATGGATACCCAAATCAAGAGGGGTTTGCCAAATATCCATTTTAAAATGAAAACCTGGCCATTTGATTGACAATATTTAACCATTTACCAAAACCACTTAGAATTGATTTCCAAAACAACACCTAACATCATATTTATAATAACATGGATAGTTATGCCTTACAACCTTTTTAAAATATTACTTTGTTTAATAAATGATGACACAAAACCCACCTTCCTAACCAGACACACATTTGAAAAACCCATTTCATATTTCTCGCACACCATTTAAATCAGAAACACACTAACTATAAGGACCCGTCCTAAAACATTACTTATTATTGAATTAAATGAATAATTCGCATTGAGGATCTTTTCAGGTTTAGATTTTTAGAGAATTAGGACATAACTATTACATCTCAAAGATTGAAAAGTAGAAACATCTACTTAGCTACCATTTTTTTCACAAAATAAAAACTCTTGAACAAAAGAGTCATGTCTAGTTCCTTGTTTTAGACAGCCTGGCATTTCCTTGATCCCATCCTTGACCCTATTCAACTTTATTTCCTGTGAAAAACATTTCAAAAGAAACTTTGGATGAGCATAAAAAGCTTAGTAAGGGTTATAATAATACGGAAAGGAAACATTAGTCCATGTATACATAAGAATCAATGAAATCATACTTTACTCATAAACCATAAGCAATTTAACATACCTCATGAAATCATAGGATTTCCGAATAACTCATAGAAATCATAAGACATATGTCACGACCCGTCCTCGGGGCCCGTGCCGTGACTACCCCAAGCCCGCCTTCCATAGGCCAGGGGCTGGCGACTAGCACCAAGGCGTAAATCAAAAAAAAGGGAAGGCATTGCCTTTGAAAAGTAAACAAGCACCACAAAGTAAGCAAACGGAAAAGTAAACAATAATTAAAAACTATACAAGCTATGCTGAAAGTAAAAGGGGCCGGAAATACAAGCCCAACTGTAAAGTACAACTGAAAGGGGAAAAACAGCAACTGAAAAGAAAAGTCGCAGCGTCGAGCCGTCCTCTGGAAGTCCCACCTGAAGGGTGGGTACAGATAGCCTCCACTGCTCCTCGGGTCCACCTGACCGCTCTGAGTACGTCCCGCCCAGTGGTCCACCTCCAGGTACTGTCCTGCTCCGTACGCCTCCACCACGATCAGCTCTTGTCACGACCCGCCCTCGGGGTCCGTGTCGTGACTACCCCAAGCCCGCCTTCCATAGGCCAGGGGCTGGCGACTAGCACCAAGGCGTAAATCCCAGTAAAAAGGGAAGGCATTTCCTTTGAAAAGTAACAAACACCACAGAGTAAGCAAGCGGAAAGTAAACACTAAACAAAGCAGAGTACAACTGAAAGTGCGGAAAAGTAAATGGGACAGAATACAAACCCAAACTAAAAGTAAAGTACAACTCGAAAGGGAAAACAGCAACTGAAAAGTAAAAGCCGCTACACCGAGCTGTCCACTGGAAATCCCACCTGAAGGGTGGGTACAGATAGCTCCTCTGCTCCACGGGTCCCGCCGTCCGCTCCGTGCACGTCCCGCCCAGTGGTCCACCTCCGGGTACCGTCCCGCTCTACAAGCCTCAGCTAAGGTCAACGTTGTCCGTCGTCTGCAACCAACACAACGTAGTGCGGGCGAAGCCCGTGCAGGGGTGAGTATAAGCTACTCAGTAGGGACCCCGAGACCCCTGAAGGTCTCTCAAATCCACAAAGGATAAACCACGAAGAAAAGTACAATCACGAAGTAACAACCGACACTGCTTAGGTATATGCCCATACATATACCTAAGTCATCAATTAAAATACGCTCCAACCTCCGAGCCCAAGTACAACTCAGTCCACACAGGAAAGTATACTTATTCCACATAGGAAAGCAAAACATAATCCACACAGGATTGCACAACACAATCCACACAGGAAAGCAACAGGATTCAGCTCACACAGGTATACTTCTTCAAGGATGATAAAGATGATCACTGATCCATCTAAGTCGTCGGACCCACGAAGGATCGATAGGTAACTAACCCCCGCAAAGACCCACACAGGATCGGGCCCACACAGGACCTGTAGGCGCTGGTTCACACAGGACCGCTGAGCGCAGAGACCCACACAGGATCGGGCCCACACAGGACCTGTAGCACTGATCCACGTAGGATCGCTGAGTGCTGTAGTCGTCGTCGTCGAATCCACACAGGATCTCTGTACTGTCGTCGTCGCTGTCACAGTAGCAGTAGTAGTCGTAGCAGTAGAACAGTCGCAGCCAGCACTAGGGTTCCCGCACACAGCAAGCTCGTTCGGAGGGTCCGCTCCACGAGCCGAGAGGCTGATACATCAACTGTCACAAAGACCAGAGTTGATTTATCCAAAAGTTCTGTATCGTCAATAGGAACTCAACGCAACAGACGGCGCGTCGATCGGACGCCCGGTCAGAGAGTTATTGGCATTTTCGTCTCCGGGGCCCGGTTAGTTTTTAAGGCTAAACCAACCCGACCATACTCCACCTGCGTCCAAACCTCGGGCGGAGTATGCCAAAAGAACTTTCTCACTAAGAGGAACACAACGCGACTAACGGCGCGTCAATCGGACGTTCATAGCTCAAGATATGAGTGTTTCCGCTCCGAAGGCCCGGTTGGTTTCGTGAACGAACCAACCCGGCCGAACTCAATGTAAACCGAAACCTTGAGTGCGATATACCGAAACGACCGTCTCGATCCAAGGATTGCGTTGCCGCAGACGGTTCATCATTCGGAGGTCCGAGGCTCAAGATATGGCCCAAAAACCGATTCTGGTTCGAAACGGGGGGTCCGGGTCCGGGCCGACCCGGCCCGACCCCCCCCCCCCCCCCCCCCTGGGGCGGCGCGGTGGCCGGCGGCGGCGGCCGGCGGCGGTGGCTGGCGGCGGCACGGCGGGCCGCGGCGGCCTGGCGCCGCGAGGGGCCGCACGCGGGGGCTAAGCCCCCGCTGATTGATGCGGCGCGGCCTTTGTGCCGCGCCTTTGCAACAAACGGCCCCCACGTGGGGGCCGGTTTAAAAAAAAGAACCGGGGGGCTGCTGCCCCCCCCCCCCCTTTCATGGAACCGCCCCCCTCTTAAAGAGGGGGGTTTTACATGCTGGCCGGGGGATTAATTCCCCCGGTTTAATGCCTTCCGGCCGGCCAGCTGGCCGGCCGGTTTTCTCCAACGGGACCGGAAATTCCGGTCCCCCCTTCAGCTTCCGACGCCGGCGGCCCGGCCGCCGGTCTTCTCTTCCGCCGCGGCCCGGAACCGGCCGCGGTCTCCTCATCCCGCCGCGGCCCGGAACCGGCCGCGGTGTTCGTCGTCCGGCGCGGTGCGACGGCACCGCGCCCCTTCGTCGTGCCTTGATTCCATTCAACGCGGCGCGACGGCGTCGCGTTCTTGAAGATTCTTCCTCGGCGTAGCGCGACGGCGCCGCGTAAAATATTTGCACGATCATCCGCGTGGTACGACGGCACCACGCCACTTGCTTCCACCCGCAAGAATAAACAAGAACGATGGAGGGGGGTTCGGCCGTGTTCGTGCGGTCCGGCCCCCTCACGTTAAAATAATAACGCAACTTAAATAATTCAAGCCACACGTTAGACTTGCTATTCACGATCAAGAATAAAAATAAGGAAACCAAAAAGAAATCAACAACCCCTACCTCGGGTATAAGGTTCGAAGATTGTGAACGTTCCGCGGAAGACGACGTCGCGGAGGTCGGGCGTCGCGGTAGCCGTTCGTCAAATTCGATGACGAAGGGATGTGTTCGAAGAGACACGTCGTTGGCGAAACTTGTACGCCGACGAAGGTTGTCCGAGGAAGAAGTGGCGTCCCCTTCGTTGACACGGTAAACGAAGAATGGAGGTGCGGCGTTCTTCGTCGGAGCTTGAGCGTTCTTCGTCAAGATGAACGTTCTTCGAGTTCTTCATCAGAGTTGAAGAAGAAGAAGAGCTCTCCACCTCTCAAGAAGACAAACAAAAAACCCCAAAATAAAATAAGACAACAACTTATTTTATTATTACATAACACAATAGAATTTCAAAAGTTTGAAATTCAAAAGGATTAACTCCCATAATTAAATAAGTAACTCAAGTCAATAAATGAGGTGTTAAAGGAGTTGGGATAATTTGAAAGGATTAGGGGTTCGTGTGGGCCCCACCACACTTAATCCTCCCAAGGGAGGTTAAGTGGGTGTGGGTCCCACTTCCAACCCCCTTTGGTAGGTTTTATCAAGTTATAATAAAATTTGTTCTACACAAATTTTATTTAACTCAAACTAAAAACCCCAAAATTAACTTTCAACCCGTAACAAACGCAACTCCCGAAAAGGTCTCTTTAAGCGAATATCGACGTTGCGAGTTCATCGGTGCCCTCGGATTTCAATTCCGAGCACCGGATCAAAAGTTAGGAATTCCCGCTCGTTCGTTCACTGAACGTACCCGAGCCAAACTTCAGAAATTAATTCCGGGCACTCCGGGCCTCGGAATCAGGTTCCGTCTGAAACCGCACTCTTGTAAAATTCTAAAGAAAATTAAGAAAAAATTTCCCTTGAATTTTACGGTTCTTTACATTACTCCCACCTCAGGGCTTTACGTCCCCGTAAAGATACATCAAAAACTAGGGAAACAAATGAGGGTACTGAGCACGCATCTGAGCCTCCCGCTCCCATGTGCTCTCCTGGAGATTCCCGTGCTTCCATCTGATGCGCCCAAGAGGAATCGATCGCCCACGCAGGACCCGCTCCTGTCGATCCTCTATCTCCACCGGGACCTCCGTAAAATTCGCCCCATCGTCAACGTCAAGCTCCCCATGGTCAATGATGTGCGTCGGGTCGTGCACGTATCTCCTCAGCTGAGATACGTGGAAGACGTCGTGCACCCGGTGCAACTGAGGTGGTAGAGCCAGGCGATAAGCCACCTCACCAATCCTGCTGAGAATCTGGAAAGGTCCGATGAAGCGCGGAGATAACTTGCCGCCTCGGCCAAATCTCTGAATACCACGTCGAGGTGAGACCCGCAAGAAGACGTGGTCGCCATCCTCGAACTCTAGTGGCCTCCGCCTCCTGTCAGCATATGACTTCTGCCGGCTCTGAGCTGTCCTCATCCGCTCCTAGATGACCTGGACCTTCTCTGTCGTGGCCTGGACCATCTCTGGTCCCACCAGTGCTGACTCCCCAGGGTCTGTCCAGCACAAAGGAGATCTACATTGTCGGCCGTACAACTCCTCGTACGGTGCCATCCCGATGGTGGAGTGGTAGCTGTTGTTGTACGCGAACTCCACCAAGGGTAGGTGGTCCTCCCAGCTACGACCAAAGTCGAGGACACAGGCACGGAGCATGTCCTCGAGTGTCTGAATGGTCCTCTCCGTCTGACCATCCGTCTGAGGGTGAAAGGCTGTGCTAAGACGTAGCTGCGTCCCGAACGCCTCCTGTAACCCCTTCCAAAGCCAGGAAGTAAAGCGGGCATCTCGATCGGAAACGATAGATGATGGAACGCCGTGGAGCCGCACAATCTCCTGAACGTAGAGACGTCCCAAGCTCTCCACTGAGCCCTTCTCTCTGATGGGTAAGAAGTGTGCCAACTTGGTGAGTCGGTCAACAATCACCCAGATGGAGTCGTGACCTCTGGAAGTGCGTGGAAGTCCAGTCACAAAGTCCATAGATATGTTGTCCCACTTCCACTCCGGAACCTCCAAGGGCTGTACCAAGCCTGCTGGTACCTGATGCTCTGCCTTCACATGCTGACAGGTGAGGCATCGAGAAACGAACTCTGCTACATCCTTCTTCATACCCGGCCACCAATGCTGTCGTCTGAGGTCCTGGTACATCTTCGCCACTCCAGGATGTACCGCTAAAGCAGAAGTGTGAAACTCTCTCAGTACTTCCTCTCGCAATGCGACTGGTACCATGGTACGTCCTCTGAAAAGGATGTCGTGCTCTGCTCCAAGGGAGAAACCATCAGGTTCCTGTCCCGAGGATATCTGTGCACGCCGTGTCTCATAGTCAGCGTCCCCGCGTTGTGCCTCCCTGACTCGCTGCAGTAGTGGAGGAGTGACTGTGAGAGACTGAAGAAAGGCTGCTCCATCTCTATCCACGAAGGATATCTGCAAAGAGGCTAGCTGCTCCGTCGCCTCCTCAAGTAGCTGAATGCCCGTCCTCCTGCTGAGGGCATCGGCTACTACGTTCCCCTTCCCAGGAGTATAGACTATCTCAAAGTCATAGTCCTGGAGGAACTCGAGCCATCGTCGCTGTCTCAGGTTCAGGTCCTTCTGCGAGAAGATATACCTGAGACTCTGATGATCGGAAAAGACTGTAAAGCGCTCGCCCATCAGATAGTGTCGCCATGTCTTCAGAGCGAAGACCACTACTGCTAACTCCAGGTCATGGGTAGCGTAGTTCTGCTCATGCGGCCTCAACTGACGTGATCCATAGGCGATCACGGCCCGCTCCTGCATCAGAACACATCCGAGTCCGGTCCCTGATGCATCGCAGTAGACTACGTACCCTACTCCCTCCTCAGGAAACCTCAAGATAGGTGCGCAGGTCAATCTCTGTCTCAGCTCCTGGAAGCTCTGCTGACATCTGTCTGTCCATACGAAGGGTTTCCCCTTCTTCGTCAAAGCTGTGAGTGATGCCGCAACTCTAGAGAAGTCTGGCACGAATCTCCGATAATATCCAGCTAGTCCCAAGAAACTCTGAACCTCAGTCACGCTCCTGGGTGGCTCCCAAGCTAACACAGCCTCAATCTTCGCGGGATCCACTGCAACTCCCGCCTCAGAGATAACGTGTCCCAAAAAGTGGACCTCACGTATCCAGAACTGGCACTTCGAGAGCTTACCATAAAGCTGGTGCTCTCGGAGTGTGTCAAGAACAACTCGCAAGTGATAGGCGTGCTCCTCCTCTGTCGTAGAGTAAATCAGAATGTCGTCGATGAAGACCACGACAAACCGATCGAGGTATGGCTGAAAGATCATGTTCATGAGAGCCATGAACACTGCTGGAGCATTGGTTACACCAAAAGGCATAACCAAGAACTCATAGTGGCCATACCGACATCTGAAGGCCGTCTTCTGCACATCCTCGTCTCTGACTCTGAGCTGATGATAGCCTGACCTGAGGTCTATCTTCGAGAACCACCGTGCTCCCTTGAGCTGATCAAAGAGGTCATCAATCCTCGGTAGCGGATACTTGTTCCTCACTGTCACCTGGTTCAGGCGACGATAGTCAACACAAAGTCGCAAGCTCCCGTCCGCCTTCTTGGCGAACAATATCGGGGAAGCCCAGGGTGAAACACTGGGTCGGATGAATCTCTTGCCCTGCAAGTCCTCCAACTGTACCCGTAGCTCTCGAAGTTCGGCGGGGGCCATCCGATATGCTGGAGTGGATATCAGGGCTGTCCCGGGGTACAAGTCAATATAAAAGTCTACCTCTCTGCGAGGAGGTAGCCCTGGAACGTCGTCGGGAAAAACGTCCGCAAACTGATCCACCACTGCAGGAAAACCAGGACTCCGCACGTCAACTGCTCCAAGGATAAGACTAGCCAACTGATGAGTGATGGGTTGTCCTCTCCTCCGCGGATGTCCATCCTGTGCTGCTAAGGCTCCCTTCTCGCCGGTGAAGGTGAACCTGCTCCCGTCGGTGCGTACACATCGCACCTTGCGCCTAAAACAGTCAATCTGTGCATGGACCGTAGATAGCCAATCCATGCCCAAGATGACGTCGTAAGGCCTCGACGCTGCTACAAGAAGATCCCAGCCGAAGCTCTCGCCTCCTAGAGTAAGCTCACACTGCTGGCACCAGTGCGTAATCGTCGAGTCTGCTCCCGTAGGAGTCTCTAGCCGTAAGGATCGAGCCAACGGCTCTGTCGGAATCTCCGAGCTCCGAACAAGGGCAGCGGCTATGAAAGAATGACTCACTCCTGTGTCTATAAGAACTGCATAAAAGGTGGAATAGACACATATAGTACCTCGAATCATCTCGGGTGCGCCGTGGTCATAGGCCTCTGCTGCCTGGAGCTGTGCCTGTCGTTGCCCGCCAGCTCCCTGTGGTCGGGGTGGACCTCCTGGTGGTGGTGGTGGCAGAGCCTCAAAGCGTCGGCCACCACCAGCTGCTCGTCCAGCTCCTCTGCCTCGTCCGCATCCTCCCTGCGGACCGCCACGGTCGACCCTCTTCCTCTGCCTCGGTGGTCCATCAACTGACTGCTGCTCCTCGGCACGGCGGGTCGGGCAGTCACGAGCCATGTGGCCATGCCCGCCGCACGAGTAGCACTGTCTGCCTCTCGGAAGACTGGCCCCGCGCTGTGTGCCCCGCACTACTGAGCCAGTGCCCTGAGATCGTCTGCCCGAAGGTCTGGTCTGTCTGGACCCCTGAGTCATCCGTCGACTGCCTGCTGCAGATGACTCTGCCACGTGCCGCCCTGCGGTGGGTCGCTGTGCTGGTGTAGACTCAGCAAGGAAGCTCTCGATCAGAAGGGCCCGCTCCAGTACTCCTGTCTGAGTCGGTATGCTGAGGGAGATCAGCGATGCCCTGATCTCGTGTCTCAAACCCTGCTCGAAGGTCCGGGCCCGGAAGAATGGGTCCCGTACCATGTCGGTCGAGTAGCGCGAGAGATCGGTAAATCTCGCCGAGTACTGAGCGACCGTCATGCTGCCCTGCCGCAGCTGTAGAAGCTCCTGGATATGCACCGCACGAAGGGTGGCTGGGACGAACTCCGAGCGGAAAAGGCTCTCAAAGTCCGTCAAAAGTAGAGATGCCTCATCGTGCACCTGGAGCATCAAGCTCCACCATCGTCCTGCTGCTGCGTGTAGTAGGCTCGCAGCGAGGATCACCATGAGGTCTGCTGGTGTCCTCACTAGCCTAAACACTCGAACCACTGCCTCCAGACAGTCCTCTGCTGCCTGGGGATCCGTCTCCCCGCGAAACCTGGGCGGTCGCTGGCGCTGAAACTCATGCAGTGCGCTGAGGCGACGTACATCGTCAGCGGCTGCTGCTAGAAGCATCGGGGGATCGGCGGGTAAAGCTACCGTCGGTGCCACTACTGGAAAAGGGCCCTGCACCGAGGCCTCGTCGCTCGGTGGGCTGCCGTCTCGCTCGACTCTCGGAACCCTAGCTGGCTGCCGTCGTGGGGACATCCTAAAAAGGAAACAGGTGCGCCACGGTCAGAACAGTATACCTGGTGAGCTGATATAAGTAATCACAAAGAAAACTTTGAAACACACACGCAATCAATGTTTTCGTGCATTAAGTCGGAAATCAGAAGTCAGGGTCCTGGTGTACGGATACGTCGGCCGCCGCACCAACACTGGACTCCCTGGACTGATAACCACACTCAATACGCTAAACATTATTGCTTCACATAGAAAAGATCAGAGTTCACGGTAGAACCGAACTCCTCTTATACCAATTTGTCACGACCCGCCCTCGGGGTCCGTGCCGTGACTACCCCAAGCCCGCCTTCCATAGGCCAGGGGCTGGCGACTAGCACCAAGGCGTAAATCCCAGTAAAAAGGGAAGGCATTGCCTTTGAAAAGTAACAAACACCACAGAGTAAGCATGCGGAAAGTAAACACTAAACAAAGCAGAGTACAACTGAAAGTGCGGAAAAGTAAATGGGCCAGAATACAAACCCAAACTAAAAGTAAAGTACAACTCGAAAGGGAAAACAACAACTGAAAAGTAAAAGCCGCTACACCGAGCTGTCCACTGGAAATCCCACCTGAAGGGTGGGTACAGATAGCTCCTCTGCTCCACGGGTCCCGCCATCCGCTCCGTGCACGTCCCGCCCAGTGGTCCACCTCCGGGTACCGTCCCACTCTACAAGCCTCAGCTAAGGTCAACGCTATCCGTCGTCTACAACCAACACAACGTAGTGCGGGCGAAGCCCGTGCAGGGGTGAGTATAAGCTACTCAGTAGGGACCCCGAGACCCCTGAAGGTCTCTCAAATCCACAAAGGATAAACCACGAAGAAAAGTACAATCACGAAGTAACAACCGACACTGCTTAGGTATATGCCCATACATATACCTAAGTCATCAATTAAAATACGCTCCAACCTCCGAGCCCAAGTACAACTCAGTCCACGCAGGAAAGTATACGTATTCCACATAGGAAAGCAAAACATAATCCACACAGGATTGCACAACACAATCCACACAGGAAAGCAACAGGATTCAGCTCACACAGGTATACTTCTTCAAGGACGATAAAGATGATCACTGATCCATCTAAGTCGTCGGACCCACGAAGGATTGATAGGTAACTAACCCCCGCAAAGACGCACACAGGATCGGGCCCACACAGGACCTGTAGGCGCTGGTTCACACAGGACCGCTGAGCGCAGAGACCCACACAGGATCGGGCCCACACAGGACCTGTAGCACTGATCCACGTAGGATCGCTGAGGGTTGTAGTCGTCGTCGTCGAATCCACATAGTATCTCTGTACTGTCGTCGTCGCAGTCACAGTAGCAGTAGTAGTCGTAGCAGTAGAACAGTCGCAGCCAGCACTAGGGTTCCCGCACACAGCAAGCTCGTTCGGAGGGTCCGCTCCACGAGCCGAGAGGCTGATACATCAACTGTCACAAAGACCAGAGTTGATGTATCCAAAAGTTCCGTATCGTCAATAGGAACTCAACGCAACAGACGGCGCGTCGATCGGACGCCCGGTCTGAGAGTTATTGGCATTTTCGTCTCCGGGGCCCGGTTGGGTTTTAAGGCTAAACCAACCCGACCGTACTCCACCTGCGTCCAAACCTCGGGCGTAGTATGCCAAAAGATCCGTCTCACTAAGAGGAACACAACGCGACTGACGGCGCGTCAATCGGACGTTCGTAGCTCAAGATATGAGCGTTTCCGCTCCGAAGGCCCGGTTGGTTTCGTGAACGAACCAACCCGGCCAAACTCAAAGTAAACCGAAACCTTGAGTGCGATATACCGAAACGACCGTCTCGATCCAAGGATCGCGTTTCCACAGACGGTTCGTCATTCGGAGGTCCGAGGCTCAAGATATGGCCCAAAAACCGATTCTGGTTCGAAACGGGGGGGTCCGGGTCCGGGCCGACCCGGCCCGACCCCCCCCCCCCTGGGGCGGCGCGGCGAGCCGCGGCGGCCTGGCGCCGCGAGGGGCCGCACGCGGGGGCTAAGCCCCCGCTGATTGATGCGGCGCGGCCTTTGTGCCTTGCCTTTGCAACAAACGGCCCCCACGTGGGGGCCGGTTTAAAAAAAAGAACCGGGGTGCTGCTGCCCCCCCCCCCTTTCATGGAACCGCCCCCCTCTTAAAGATGGGGGTTTTACATGCTGGCCGGGGGATTAATTCCCCCGGTTTAATGCCTTCCGGCCGGCCAGCTGGCCGGCCGGTTTTCTCCAACGGGACCGGAAATTCCGGTCCCCCCTTCGGCTTCCGACGCTGGCGGCCCGGCCGCCGGTCTTCTCTTCCGCTGCGGCCCGGAACCGGCCGCGGTCTCCTCGTCCCGCCGCGGCCCGGAACCGGCCGCGGTGTTCATCGTCCGGCGCGGTGCGACGACACCGCGCCCCTTCGCCGTGCCTTGATTCCATTCAACGCGGCGCGACGGCGTCGCGTTCTTGAAGATTCTACCTCGGCGTAGCGCGACTGCGCCGCGTAAAATATTTGCACGATCATCCGCGTGGTGCGACGGCACCACGCCACTTGCTTCCACCCGCAAGAATAAACAAGAACGATGGAGGGGGGTTCGGCCGTGTTCGTGCGGTCCGGCCCCCTCACGTTAAAATAATAACACAACTTAAATAATTCAAGCCACACGTTAGACTTGCTATTCACGATCAAGAATAAAAATAAGGAAACCAAAAAGAAATCAACAACCCCTACCTCGGGTATAAGGTTCGAAGATTGTGAACGTTCCGCGGAAGACGACGTCGCGGAGGTCGGGCGTCGCGGTAGCCGTTCGTCAAATTCGATGACGAAGGGATGCGTTCGAAGAGACACGTCGTTGGCGAAACTTGTACGCCGACGAAGGTTGTCCGAGGAAGAAGTGGCGTCCCCTTCGTTGACACGGTAAACGAAGAATGGAGGTGCGGCGTTCTTCGTCGGAGCTTGAGCGTTCTTCGTCAAGATGAACGTTCTTCGAGTTCTTCGTCAGAGTTGAAGAAGAAGAAGAGCTCTCCACCTCTCAAGAAGACAAACAAAAAACCCCAAAATAAAATAAGACAACAACTTATTTTATTATTACATAACACAATAGAATTTCAAAAGTTTGAAATTCAAAAGGATTAACTCCCATAATTAAATAAGTAACTCAAGTCAATAAATGAGGCGTTAAGGGAGTTGGGAGAATTTGAAAGGATTAGGGGTTCGTGTGGGCCCCACCACACTTAATCCTCCCAAGGGAGGTTAAGTGGGTGTGGGTCCCACTTCCAACCCCCTTTGGTAGGTTTTATCAAGTTATAATAAAATTTGTTCTACACAAATTTTATTTAACTCAAACTAAAAACCCCAAAATTAACTTTCAACCCGCAACAAACGCAACTCCCGAAAAGGTCTCTTTAAGCGAATATCGGCGTTGCAAGTTCATCGGTGCCCTCGGATTTCAATTCTGAGCACCGGATCAAAAGTTAGGAATTCCCGCTCGTTCGTTCACTGAACGTACCCGAGCCAAACTTCGGAAATTAATTCCGAGCACTCCGGGCCTCGGAATCAGGTGCCGTCTGAAACCGCGCTCTTGTAAAATTCTAAAGAAAATTAAGAAAAAATGTCCCTTGAATTTTACGGGTCTTTACAGCTCTGTCCGTCGTCTGCAACCAACACCACGAAGTGCGGGCATAGCCCATGCAGGGGTGAGTATAAGCTACTCAGTAGGGACCCTGAGACCCCCGAAGGTCTCCTGAAATCCTCAAAGGAAAATCCACAAAGGAAAGATACAATCACGAAGTAACATCTGACACAGCTTAGGTATATGCCCATACATATACCTAAGTCATCAATTCACGTTCTTCTCCAATGTCCGAGCCCACGCACAACCCAGTCCACACAGGAAAGCAAACGTATACCCACACAGGATAGCACAACACAATCCACAAAGGAGAGTAAACAGTAAATCCACACAGGATATCTCAACACAATCCACAAAGGAGAGTAAACAGTAAATCCACACAGGATAGCTCAACACAATCCACAAAGGAGAGTAAACAGTAAATCCACACAGGATAGCTCAACACAATCCACAAAGGATAGTAACACAAGATTCATCTCACACAGGTACACTTCTTCAGATGACGATAAAGATGATCACAGATCCATCTAAGTCATCGGACCCATGAAGGATCGATAGGTAACTAACCCCCGCAATGACCCACACAGGATCGGGCCCACACAGGACCTGTAGGCGCTGGTTCACACAGAACCTCTAAGCGCTGACCCACACAGGATCAGACCCACATAGGATCGGGCCAACACAGGACTGGGCCCACACAGGACCTGTAGCACTGATCCACGCAGGATCACTGAGTGCAGTAGTCGTCGCAGTCCACTGAGGATCTCTGCATAGTTGTCACCGCAGTCCACTGAGGATCTCTGCACGGTCGTCGTCGGAGTCCACGGAGGATCTCTGCACAGTCGTCGCTGTCGAAGAAGCAGTCGCAGCCAGCTCTAGGGTTCCGCACACAGCAAGCTCATTCAGGAGGGTCCGCTCCCCGAGCCGAGAGGCCGATACATCAACTGTCACAAAGTCCAAAGTTCATGTATCCAAAAGTTTCGTATCGCCAACAGGAACTCCACGTCGCAGACGGTGCGTTGATCGGACGCCCGGTCTGAGAGTTATTGGCTTTTTCGTCCCAGGGGCCCGGTTGGTTTTTAAGGCAAAACCAACACGACCGTACTCCACCTGCGTCCAAATCTCGGGCGAAGTATGCCAAAAGATCCATCTCATTTAGAGGAAAACAACAAAGCTGATGGCGAGTCAATCGGACGTCCGTAGCTCAAGATATGAGCGTTTCCGCTCCGAATGCCCGGTTGGTTTCGTGTACGAACCAACCCGGACGAACTCAAAGTATTCCGAAACCTTGAGTGAAATATACCGAAACGACTGTCTCGATCCAAGGATCGTGTTTCCGCTGACGGCGCGTTGTTTGGAGGCCCGTAGCTCAAGTTACGGGATTTTGAACAAAAATCGTCCGAAGACGGGGGTCCGGGCCCGGGCCGAGCCGGCCCGCCCCCCCCCCCCCCCCCTTGGGTCGACCAAACCGGGTCGACCCGGTCGGACCGGTCTGGCTCGGCCAGGGCCGGTCCGGCTCGGCTCGGCCGAGCGGCCGACGCGGGGGGAGCCGCCACCCCGCGTGACACCCCCGCGGCACCCGCGGGGTGTCGGCCAGACAGCCGGACGCGGCTAAAGCCGCGTCCCGAGTGACGCGGGGGGGAGCCGCCGCCCCCCACGACACCCGCGGGGTGTCTCCCGGGCGACCGGACGTGGCTTCAGCCACGTCCCGCAGGCGCCGGACCCGCGCGGCCACGGGTCCGCGAGCGCCGCGGCCGGTGCCTCGGCGGTCTCGTCCAGCGGCGCGCCGGGCGCCGCCGCCGGCTTCCGCGGGACACCAGAGTCGCTTCGGTGGTCCGTTTTCCTTCCCGTCTGCGCCGTTGTTCCTCCCGGGATCCGTTCTTCACTGCGGAATCATCAAAATTCCGTTGCGGCACGTTCTGTCCTCGCCCGTCAAATTCACACAACCACAAAGAACGGTGGAGGGTTGTCGGGCCATGTTCGTTTGGCCCGCACCCTCCGCGTTAGATATAAAAAACGGGAGAATTTTTATTCCACACAGGAAACAACAATTTTAATAAGTTTAAAATTGTTCACAAATCCGGTTCTTTAATTTTTTATAGAAACATTTACGGGAATATAAAAAGGGGTAATTCCAAAAATAAAATCCCTACCCCGTAGTCGTCGCGCGTGAGCGTTCTTCGTGGAAATTGATCGTCACGGAAGGCGTCGCGTCGTCACGGAGTCCGGTGTTGAGTCGGCGAACTCAACGGACCATGAAACATCATATTTAATTATAAATAATTAAATCTGTGTTTTGGTAAAAACCACAAGGGAGATTAAAAAGAAAAAGAAAGTCTGAGACTCTTACCTCAAGCAACCGATCGAAGATCCGTCATAGAGGAAGAGACGTCACAGAAGAACGTTGCAGGAAGGGAACGTCGGCATCGCGGATCACGGCGTCGCGTCGTTGATTTCCAGGTTCGGCGTTCTTCGCGTTCTTCGCGTTCTTCGCGAAGAAGGATAAAGGCACGAGGACTCTGTCAAACCTCTCAACCAGTAATCCTCCAAAAAGATTGGTTGGTCTTATTTTATTATTATGCCAACAAACGAAAAAGGGTAAGTAACGACCCATCAATTCGTTGAATTAATTCAATGAAAGAAACCGCCCATTTAATTCACGAAATAAACCGCCAAATTAAATGGTCTGTTAAGAATTTAAGAAAACACATCAGTTGACTTTCATAATGACGGGTTTTCACGGGTGCTTTACTTAGAGGAAAGAAACGGCGGGGCTCGTGCGGGCCCCACCTCACAAATATCCTACCAAGGGGGTAGGATATTTCTGGATAGAACCCTATCTGGTTCAACTCAGTTTAATCCGCTTTTAAGTGCATTAAAGTGGCTTCCAAGTGGATTAAGTGAAATAAAATAAAGTTGTCGAAAAATTATTTTATTTCTATACTTTAAGCCCGAAAATTAAAAACCACACCCGAGAAAACGAAACTCCGGAAGAGGCGTTTCTAAGCAAATATCGGCGCTGCGATTTCATCGGTACCCTCAGAATTTGATTCTGAGCACCGGTTCAAAAGTTATAAAAAACCGCTCGTCCGTTCACTGAACGTACCCGAGACAAACTTCGGAAAATGATTCTGGGCACACTGGGCCTCGGAATCAGGTGCCGTCAGAAACTGAGCTCTTGTAAAATTCCAAAGAAAATTAAGAAAAAAAAGTTCCTTGAAATTTAAGGGTCTTTACATTACTCCCACCTCAAGGCTTTACGTCCCCGTAAAGATACATCATAAACTAGGGAAACAAATGTGGGTACTGAGCACGCATCTGAGCCTCCCGCTCCCATGTGCTCTCCGGGAGGTTCCTGTGCTGTCATCTGATGCGCACAAGAGGAATCGATCGCCCACGTAGGACCCACTCCTGTCGATCCTCTATCTCCACCGAGACCTCCGCAAAAGTCTCCCCATCATCCACGTCTAGCTCCCCATGGTCAATGATGTGTGTCAGGTCGTGCACGTATCTCCTCAGCTGAGATACGTAGAAGACGTCGTGCACCCGGTGCAACTGAGGTGGTAGAGCCAGGCGATAATCTACCTCGCCAATCCTGCTGAGGACCTAGAAAGGCCCGATGAAGCGTGGAGACAACTTGTTGCCTCGGCCAAATCCCTGCAAACCACGTCGATGTGAGACCTGCAAGAAGACGTGGTCGCAATCCTCGAACTCTAGTGGCCTCCGCCTCCTGTCAGCATATGACTTCTGCCGGCTCTGAGCTGTCCTCATTCGCTCCCGGATGACCTGGACCTTCTCTGTCGTGGCCCGGACCATCTCTGGTCCCACAAGTACTTACTCCCCAGGGTCTGTCCAGCACAAAGTAGATCTGCAAGGCCTACAGTACAACGCCTCGTATGGTGTCATCCCGATGGTGGAGTGGTAGCTGTTGTTGTACGCGAACTCCGCCAAGGGTAGGTGGTCCTCCCAGCTACGACCAAAGTCGAGGACACATGAGTGGATCATGTCCTCGAGAGTCTGAATGGTCCTCTCTGTCTGACCATCCATCTGAGGGTGAAAGGCGGTGCTCAGATGTAGCCGTGTCCCGAACGCCTCCTGCAACCCCTTCCAAAGCCGGGAAGTAAAACGAGCGTCCCGATCGGAGAAGATAGTCGATGGCACACCGTGAATCCGTACAATCTCCTAAACGTAGAGACGCCCCAAGCTCTCCACTGAGCCCTGCTCTCGGATGGGTAAGAAGTGTGCCGACTTGGTGAGTCAGTCAACAATCACCCAAATGGAGTCGTGACCTCTGGAAGTGCATGGAATTCCAGTCACGAAGTCCATAGATATCCCGTCCCACTTCCACTCCGGGACCTCCAAGGGCTGTACCAAGCCTGCTGGTACCTGATGCTCTACCTTCACCTGCTGGCAGGTGAGGCACCGTGAAACGAACTCTGCCACAGCCTTCTTCATGCCCGGCCACCAGTGCTGTCGCCTGAGATCCTGGTACATCTTCGCCACTCCAGGATGTACCGTAAAAGGAGAAGTGTGAAACTCTCTCAGCACCTCCTCTCGTAAAGCGACTGGTACCAAGGTACCTCCTCTGAAAAGGAAATCGTGCTCTGCTCCAAGGGAGAAACCATCAGGTGCCTGTCCCGAGGATATCTGTGCATGTCGTGTCTCACAGTCAGCGTCCCCACGCTGTGCCTCTCTGACCTGCTGCAGTAGTGTAGGGGTGACTGTGAGAGACTGAAGGAAGGCTGCTCCGTCTCTATCCACGAAGGATATCTGGAAAGCGGATAGCTGCTCTATCGCCTCCTCAAGTAGCTGGATGACCGTCCTCCTGTCGAGGCCATCAGCTACCACGTTCCCCTTCCCAGGAGTATAGACTATCTCAAAGTCATAGTCCTGGAGGAACTCGAGCCATCGCTGTTTTCTCAGGTTCATGTCCTTCTGAGAGAAGATGTACCTGAGACTCTAGTGGTCAGAAAGGACTGTAAAGCGCTCGCCCATCAGATAGTGCCGCCATGTCTTCAGGGTGAAGACCACTGCTGCTAACTCCAGGTCATGGGTAGCATAGTTCTGCTCATGCGGCCTCAAATGACGTGATCCATAGGAAATCACGGCCCGCTCCTGCATCAGGGAACACCCGAGTCCAGTCCCTGATGCATCGCAGTAGACTACGTATCCAACTCCCTCCTCATGCAACCTCAAGATAGGTGCGCTGGTCAATATCTGCCTCAGCTCCTAAAAGCTCTGCTGACATCTGTCTAACCACACAAAGTGTTTCCCCTTCTTCTTCAAAGATGAGAGTGGCGCCGCAACTCTATAGAAGTCCGGCATGAATCTCCGATAGTATCCGGCTAGTCCCAAGAAACTCCGAACCTCTGTCACGCTCCTGGGTGGCTCCCAAGCTAACATTGCCTCGATCTTCGCGGGATCCACTGCAACTCCCACCTCAGAAATGACATGCCCCAAGAAGTGGACCTCACGTAACCAGAACTGGAACTTTGAGAGCTTTCCATAAAGCTGGTGCTCTCGGAGTGTGTCTAGTACAACCCGCAAGTGGTAGGCGTGCTCCTCCTCGGTGGTCGAGTACACCAAAATGTCGTCGATGAAGACCACGACAAAACGATCGAGGTATGGCTAGAAGATCCTGTTCATGAGGCTCATGAACACTGCTGTAGCATTGGTTACGCCGAAAGGCATAACCAAAAACTCATAGTGGCCATACCGACACCTGAAGGCCGTCTTCTGCACGTCCTCGTCTCGAACTCTGAGCTGATGATAGCCTAACCAGAGGTCTATCTTCGAGAACCATCGTGCTCCATTGAGCTGATCGAAGAGGTCATCAATCCTCGGTAGCGGATACTTGTTCCTCACTGTCACCTGGTTCAGGCGGCGATAATAGACACACAGTCGCAATCTCCCGTCCGCCTTCTTGGCGAACAATATCGGCGAAGCCCAGGGTGAAACACTGGGTCGGATGAATCCCTTGCCCTGCAAGTCCTCCAACTGTACTCGTAGCTCTCGAAGCTCAGCGGGGGCCATCCGATACGCTGGAGTGGATATCGGGGCTGTCCCGGGGTATAGATCAATATAAAAGTCTACCTCTCTGCGAGGAGGTAGCCCTGGAACGTCATCGGTAAAGACGTCCGCATACTGATCCACCACTGCAGGAAAACTAGGACTCTGCACGTCCACCGCTCCTAGGATGAGGCTATCCAACTGATGAGTGTGGGCTGCCCTCTCCTCTGCGAGAGTCCCTCCTTTGCTGTGAAGGCTCCCTTATCGCCGGTGAAGGTGAACCTGCTCCCGTCGGTGCGCACACATCGCACCTTGCGCCTAATGCAGTCAATCTGTGCATGGACCGTAGATAACCAATCCATGCCCAAGATGACGTCGTAAGGCCTTGACGCCGCTACAAGAAGATCCCAGCCGAAGCTCTCGCCTCCTAGAGTAATCTCACACTGCCGGCACTAGTGCGTAATCATTGAGTCTGCTCCCGTAGGAGTCTCTAGCCGTAAGGATCGAGCCAACGACTCTGTCGGAATCTCCAAGCTCCGAACAATGGCAGTGGCTATGAAAGAGTGGCTCACTCCTGTGTCTATAAGAACTGTAGCAAGGGTGGAATAGACACAAATCGTACCTCGAATCAACTCTGGCGCACCGTGGTCATAGGCCTCTACTGCCTGGAGTTGTGCCTGTCTCTGCCCGCCAGCTCCCTGGGGTCGGGGCGGACCTCCTGGTGGTGGTGGTGGCAGAGCCTCAAAGCGTCGCCCACCACCTGCTGCTCGGCCAGCTCCTCTGCCTCGTCCGCCTCCTCCTTGCGGACCACCATGGTCGACCCTCTGCCTCTGCCTGGGTGGCCCCTCCATCGTCTGCTACTCCTCGGTACGACGGGTCGGGCAGTCACGAGCCATGTGGCCCTGCCCGCCGCACGAGTAGCACTACCTGCCTCTCGGAAGGATGGCTCCGCGCTGTGTGCCCCGCACTGTTGAGCCAGTGTCCCGAGGTCGTCTTCCGGAAGGCCTGGTCTTCCTGGAACCCTGAGTCACCCTTCGTCTACCAGCTGCCGAAGACTCTGCTACCTACCGCCCTGCGGTAGGTCTCGCTGTGGACTCAGCCAGAAATCTCTCGATCAGAAGGGCTCACTCTAGCACTCCTGCCTGGGTCAGGATGTTGAGGGAGATCAGTGATGCCCTGATCTCGTGTCTCATTCCCTTCTCGAAGGTCCGGGCCCGGAAGAAGGGGTCCCGTACCATGTCGGTCGAGTAGCGAGAAAGATCGGTGAACCTCGCCGCATACTGGGCGACCGTCAAGATGCCCTGCTACAGCTGAAGAAGATCCTGAATGCGCACCGCTCGGAGGGTGGCCGGGACGAACTCTGAGCGAAAGAGGCTCTCGAAGTCCGTCCAGATGAGGGAGGCCTCATCGTGTACCTGGAGCATCAAGCTCCACCATCGCCCTGCTGTTGCGTGCAGTAGGCTCGCCGCGAGGATCACCATGAGGTCTGTTGGTGTCCTCACTAGCCTGAAAATTTGGACGACCGCCTCCAGCCAGTCCTCGGCTGCCTGGGGGTCCGTCTCCCCATGGATCCTAGGTGGTCGCTGGCGCTGGAACTCATGCAGATCTCCGAGGCGTCGTGCATCGTCACCGGTCGGTGCTGGAAGCATCGGGGGCTCGGCGGGTAAAGGTACCGCCGGTGCCTCTGATGTCAACGGGCCCTGTACCAAGGCCTCGTCGCTCGGCGGGCTGTCGTCGCACTCTACTTTCGGAACCCTAGATGGCTGCCGTCGTGGGGCAATCCTGAAAAGGAAAAAAGTGCTCCACGGTCAGAACAGTAAACCTGGTGAGCTGACACAAGTAATCACAAAGAAAACTTGAAACACACATGCAATCAATGTTTTCGTGCATTAAGTCAGAAATCAGAAGTCAGGGTCCTGGTGTACGGATACATTGGTCGCTGCACCAACACTGGACTCCCTGGACTGATAACCACACTCAATACGCTAAACACTATTTCCTCACATAGAAGAAAGATCAGAGTCTGTGGTAGAACCGACCACCTCTGATACCAATTTGTCACGACCCGTCCTCGGGGCCCGTGCTGTGACTACCTCAAGCCTACCTTCCATAGGCTAGGGGCTGGCGACTAGCCCCAAGGCGTAAATCCAAAAAAAGGGAAGGCATTGCCTTTGAAAAGTAAAAAAGAACCATAGAGTAAGCAAGCGGAAAAGTAAACACTAAGTAAAAACTGTACAAGCTGTGCTGAAAGTAAAAGGGGCCGAAAATACAAGCTCAACTGTAAAGTACAACTGAAAGGGGAAAAACAACAACTGAAAAGAAAAGCTGCAGTGTCGAGCCGTCCTCTGGAAGTCCCACCTGAAGGGTGGGTACAGATAGCCTCCACTGCTCCTCGGGTCCACCTGACCGCTCCGAGTACGTCCCGCCCAGTGGTCCACCTCCAGGTACCGTCCTGCTCCGCACGCCTCCACCACGATCAGTGCTGTCCGTCGTCTGCAACCAACACCACGAAGTGCGGGCATAGCCCGTGCAGGGGTGAGTATAAGCTACTCGGTAGGGACCCCGACACCCCCGAAGGTCTCCCGAAATCCACAAAGTAAAATCCACAAAGGAAAGATACAATCATGAAGTAACATCTGACACGGCTTAGGTATATGCCCATACATATACCTAAGTCATCAATTCCCGTTCGGCTCCAACGTCCGAGCCCACGCACAACCCAGTCCACACAGGAAAGCAAACGTATACCCACACAGGATAGCACAACACAATCCACAAAGGATAGTAAACAGTAAATCCACACAGGATAGCTCAACACAATCCACAAAGGAGAGTAAACAGTAAATCCACACAGGATAGCTCAACACAATCCACAAAAGAGAGTAAACAGTAAATCCACATAGGATAGCTCAACACAATCCACAAAGGAGAGTAACACAAGATTCAGCTCACATAGGTTCACTTCTTCGGAAGACGATAAAGATGATCACTGATTCATCTAAGTCGTCGGACCCACAAAGGATCGATAGATAACTAACCCCGCAATGACCCACACAGGATCGGGCCCACACAGGACCTGTAGGCACTGGCTCACACAGAACCGCTGAGCGCTGACCCACACAGGATTGGACCCACACAGGATCGGGCCCACACAGGACCGGGCCCACACAGGACCTGTAGCACTGATCCACGCAGGATCGCTGAGTACAGTAGTCGTCGTAGTCCACTGAGGATCTCTGCACAGTCGTCGCCGCAGTCCACTGAGGATCTCTGCATGGTCGTCGTCGGAGTCCACGGAGGATCTCTGCACAGTCGTCGCTGTCGAAGAAGCAGTCGCAGCCATCTCTAGGGTTCCACACACAGCAAGCTCGTTCGGGAGGGTCCGCTCCCCGAGCCGAGAGGCCGATACATCAACTGTCACAAAGTCCGAATTTGATGTATCCAAAAGTTTTGTATCGCCAACAGGAACTCCACGTCACAGACGGCGCGTTGATCGGGCGCCCGGTCTGAGAGTTATTGGCTTTTTCGTCCCAGGAGCCCGGTTGGTTTTTAAGGCAAAACCAACCCTACCATACTCCACCTACGTCCAAACCTCGGGCGGAGTATGCCAAAAGATCCGTCTCACTTAGAGGAAAACAACAAAGCTGACGGCGCGTCAATCGGACGTCTGTAGCTCAAGATATGAGTGTTTCCGCTCCGAGGGCCCGGTTGGTTTCGTGTACGAACCAACCCGGCCGAACTCGAAGTATTCCGAAACCTTGAGTGCGATATACCGAAACGACCGTCTCGATCCAAGGATCGTGTTGCCGCTGACGGTGCGTCGTTTGGAGGCCCGTAGCTCAAGTTACGGGCATTTGAACGAAAACCGTCCGAAGACAGGGGGTCTGAGCCCGGGTCGAGCCGGCCCGACCCCCCGCCCCCCCTTGGGTCGGCCGAACCGGGTCGACCCGGTCCGACCCGGTCAGACTGGTCTAGCTCGGCCAGGGCTGGTCGGGCTCGGCTCGGCCGAGTGGCCGAGCGCCCGACGCGGGGGGAGCCGCCGCCCCGCGTGACACCCCCGCGGCACCCGCGGGGTGTTGGCCAGACAGCCGGACGCGGCTGAAGCCGCGTCCCGAGTGACGCGGGGGGGAGCCCCCCCCCCCCCCCCCCCCGCGTGACACCCCCGCGACACCCGCGGGGTGTCTCCCTGGCGACAGGACGCGGCTTCAGCCGCGTCCCGCGTGCGCCGGACCCGCGCGGCCGCAGGTCTGCGAGCGCCACCGCCGCGGCGGTCTCGTCCGGCGGCGCGCCGGGCGCCGCCGCCGGCTTCCGCGGGCCACTGGAGTCGCTCCGGTGGTCCGTTTTCCTTTTAGTATGCACCGTTGTTCCTCCTGGGATCCGTTCTTCACTGCGGAATCATCAAACTTCCATTTTGGAATGTTCCGTCATCGCCCGTCAAATTCGCACAACCACGAAGAACGGCGGAGGGTTGTCGGGCCGTGTTCGTTTGGCCCGCACCCTATGCGTTAGATATGAACAACAGGAGAATTTTTATTCCACACAGGAAACAACAATTTTAATAAGTTTAAAATTGTTCACAAATCCAGTTCTTTAACTTTTTAAAGAAACATTTACGGGAATATAAAAAGGGGTAATTCCAAAAATAAAATCCCTACCTCGTAGTCGTCGCGCGTGAGCGTTCGTCGCGGAAATTGATCGTCGCGGAAGGCGTCGCGTCGTCGCGGAGTCTGGCGTTGAGTCGGCGAACTCAACGGACCAAGAAACAACAGATTTAATTATAAATAATTAAATCCATGTTTCGGTAAAAACCACATGGGAGATTAAAAAGAAAATGAAACTCCGAGACTCTTACCTCAAGCAGCCGATCGAAGATCCGTCGCGGAGGAAGAGACGTCGCAGAAGAACGTTGGAGGAAGGGAACGTCGGCGTCATGGATCACGGTGTCGCGTCGTCGATTTCTGGGTTTGGCGTTCTTCGCGTTCTTCGCGTTCTTCGCATTCTTCATGAATAAGGATAAAGTCACGAGGACTCTGTCAAACCTCTCACCAGTAATCCTCCAAAAAGATTGGTTGGTCTTATTTTATTATTACCCCAACGAACGAAAAAGGGTAAGTAACGACCCATCAATTCGTTAAATTAATTCAATAAAAGGAACCACCCATTTAATTCACGAAATAAACCGCCCAATTAAATGGTCTGTTAAGAATTTAAGAAAACGTGTCAATTGACTTTCATAATGACGGGTTTTCGTGGGTGCGTTACTTAGCGAAAAGAAATGGCGGGGCTCGTGCGGGCCCCACCTCAAAAATATCCTACCAAGGGGGTAGGATATTTCTGGATAGCACCCTATCTGGTTCAACTCAGTTTAAGCCGCTTTTAAGTGGCTTCAAGTGGCTTTTAAGTGGCTTAAGTGAAATAAAATAAAGTTGTCGAAAAATTATTTTATTTCTTAACTTTAAGCCCGAAAATTAAAAACCACACCCGAGAAAACACAACTCCGGAAGAGGTGTTTCTAAGAAAATATCGGCTCTGCGATTTCATCGGTACCCTCAGAATTCGATTCCGGGCACCGGTTCAAAAGTTAGAAAAACCCGCTTGTCCGTTCACTGAACGTACCCGAGCCAAACTTCGGAAAATGATTCTGGGCATACCGGGCCTTGGAATCAGGTGCCGTCAGAAACTGCGCTCTTGTAAAATTCCAAAGAAAATTAAGAAAACAATTTCCTTGAAATTTAAGGGTCTTTACAACATAAAGGTAACTTGATGTATTCATAACATTATTACGTAGTGAGTAACCCTCATGGTTATTCTTGGAATAACCATCACAGTATATTCCCTAAATCTCTTCAGAGAAACCTTAACGTTTAACCCCTTTGTGTTACCCAATTCATTGGAGAGCTATATCGGTCTCACCAGCCCTTAGTTTATCACAGAACCACCCGTCTTCATAAAAAATGCCCAAGAACCTTAACATAATCATAGAACATAACATAATCATAAATGAAAGATAACATTCCCACATTGCAATAACAATATAACATTTTAAGATAATGAATCCATTCTAAAAACCATTTTCAAAACCATTTAAAACATTTAATAAAAATATTTTTGAATCATAGTGTCCCATACCACTTGGAAGTTTTTATCATTTTAAACCATTAATATACATATAATTAAATCATTAAAAACATTTTTAAAACATGGATATTAATGAGAAATATTTATAAGAATAAATAATTAAAACATTTAAAATGATATTTTAGTTAAATGGTTTTTAACAAAATGAGAGACACTTGAATACCATAATTGAGGAATAACATTTAATAAAAACATTATAATATCATGAGACTAAATGGATTCATGATATAATATTCTAAGGGATAGTATATACACCATATAAGAGTGAATTGGTGCATAACAACAATGAAGTCTCAATAGAAATGTAAAATGAGATGAAATCCCTTATAAAGAAGTTATCCTTAAATTAAGGATAAATCAGTCTCATAATTTTGTGTGAAAAATATAAATACACCCAATATAAGTGGATATTAATTATAAAACAATAAAATTTCATTCACACATATTCAAGGGATGAAATGTTCAATAACAACATGTTGAACCCAAATAAATAGAAATTGGGTTAAGAAGTTCCCTTGGTAAAATTCGACAGCTTAACGACATCAATTTAAAACTCATAAAATTAATTGATGAGAGAGAAAATGGTATCTCATCACATGGACATAAAATTTACATCAATAAGTAAATAGAAGAACATATACCAACAGAAAAGGATGTAAATTAAAAGACATAACAAAAGAAGTCTTTTAAAAAGGGGAGGGTGAAAGGTTCCCTTACCGATTTGGGAAACTTTCGAAACGTACACCCCATGAAAGAAGGGTCATAAAATGAACATGTAACAAAACATAAATCAGAGTATATTATAAAAATAGTAAAATAATGGGAAGTACATACACCACAAAAAAGTAAATAGTGTCCAATGTTGCATGAATCTCACAGGAATAAAAAGTGACATGAAAATCCCATTATGAAAATTCGGTAGCCTAACGACGCAACATAAAACTTCCAAAAATGTATTGATGAGATAAAATAGGGTCTCTAATCATATTAAAATAAAATTTAAAGCATGAGGAATATAAAAGAACATCCCCCCAACATAAGAAATAGGATCTTAAAGTAAGTTACATAACAAGAGTACTTAAAAATAAAGAGAGAGGTAGGATCCCTTACATCAAGTATGACTTGTCTTGTTAGTTTCTTTATATTCCTAAATAATTAACTTTTTTCAAATTATAATTTCTTAAGGACATCATTTAAGGATTATTATTCAGTTCATATCACATATTATAATGTTATAATAATTTTTTAATAATGTTAGTTCATATCAGACGTTTTTGTCGATGTTTGGTACATGAGTCAAAAATGAACTTGTTTGAAAATGATTGTCCATTTAGTTATAAGTAAATAATCTCCATAATATTATTAATGATTTAAATATCATATATATCCAGTAAATATTAATTTTATACTATTCCATAACAATTGGAGATAAAAAGAAATGAAATGCACCATTCATGGGGACGGTAGGCCGTACGTACGCTTGAACACTACTTTCATTTCATTGACATATTAATGGATTTAAAAATAATTGAGAGATATATATATTATAATTACAGTATAATATATATGTTTCATATGTCACATAAGTTCATTAATTTCATTCTTTATACATTCCATGTATTACATGAACGAGTCACATCACTTGAGGGGGCAGTAATCAACACTTCCTCGTATAAAATTATCGCATTTTCACAACATGCAAAGCATAAAGGTATGTTTTAAATATAGAATACAGAAGCATATGGAAAACATAAATACCATATATTTAATATATAAAATACATTGAAATCATAATGGCCACCTTTAATGGAGTTAAAATAATATTGAATAATTATCGTTTTGTGAGGCAATAATTCTTCATCTACAGAAACAGTATGTTCTTTAACCATTAGACGGATGTGTGTGTAATTATAGCTCTAATAATTCATATAAAAACATCCTATTATATTTAAGATACTGGTTTTGTTACAAAATAATGGAATAAATATATTTTAGGGGGTTGAAGAAGCAAAATAAAACATAAGAACACAAGAGAAGACACTACCTTTAAATCGGGTAACTCTTTTTGATTTGAGCTCAAAGGTATCCATGGGAAGACTTCTGCCCAAAGGGAGGCATCTAGGAGTAATATAGGGATGTGGAGAGAAAAAAGGGAAGGTTTTGGCTGAGCCAAAGGCTTGAGAGTTGTGGGTAAGGTGGTAGAGGTGGGGGCCTTTTATAAGAGGAGAGGAGGGGCACTCATGGAATGTTATAAATGGTTACATTATTATAAAATGATTTTCGGATTTTAAAGGTCCCAAAATTATATATTTCAAGGATAAGGTGATAAGAGTTAGAAATTCAACCATCCAATAGGTTTTTGACAAGTGTTGGTCTTATATTTTACATTATCTTTTCATTTTATTTAAATCGTTAAATAATGAGGTAATCGATGCATCATCATGGTTCCATAAATAATTTAATTTATTTAATGGCTAAAAATTATAAAACAAATATCATGATGTAGTAAATCTTTTTATCTTTCGAATGAATATTTATAGTAAAAAATATGGCTTGTATAACCCTATTGAAAATTTGTTTTAGTAAAACAACTCATGTTTGTGACATTTTAATTTTAACTTTAAATAAAATGTTTTTAATGTCATTTTCCTACCAAAGTGGCTCCATGGGGTCTCCAAGTTGACCCATGGATTTTCTAGGTCTTCCATGACACATCCAATAAGGTTAGGACATATTTCAAGGTCATTTCATATTATTAAAACATTATTTTTACCTTAAATTACACTAATTACCTCTAATCACAATTAAAAACATAAAAGTTACTATTCACCAAAAAAATATTTTAATCCCATTGAACCACATTTTACATCATAATGAAAACAATTAATGTCGGATTTTTAAAATTTAAATCACAGAAGTGGTAAAGTTTCATTTAAACGAAAAATCCGTTTTTAAACTAACACTTAGTGGTTTTACTATTCATAAAAATTGATGTTTTTCAGAAAAATACCAAAAATTCACCCTAAGCTATATTTGATATTCCAAATTAAAAATGATGTCTATTTTAAAAAATTAAAAACATATAAGTTAAATTAATTAATTTATTAATTAATTCCCGCTGTCAGAATAAATAGCGTGTTTTTATGAAACAATATATATCAAAAGATTGACAATAGTTTAAGTCCAATTTCAAAGTGAAATTAATTCAAATGACCACTATTGGATTAAATGAAAAAACTATATTATAATTTAACTTTTAAAAAAATTCAACAGATAATATAATCATAAAAATAAATTAGATTAAAAATAGGTTTTGAATTAAAATATAACATTTTTCACTATACATTAAAAAATGAACTTTATCGGAAAAATACCAAAAATTTTCACAAAGTAAATTTTGATGTCCCGATTCTAAAGAAGAATTTTATTTTGTCATATATAACACATAAAATTGTCAACAAGTGGATTTAAAAGAGTTCTACCATTAAAAGTCGGTTAATCAACCTTTTAAAAAAAATTAGAATGTTTACGCTTAAAGTTGGATTCATTCGCATTTTTAATACTCTAACATTTATTGTAAAAAGTAAAAATATTTGACAAACATATATAATAATTTTGTAGTTAGTTTTGTTCATTTCCACCATTACAACGGCTAGGTGTTAACTACCATTTAAAATAAAATTATTTTATTATTAGAGCGAAACGAAAGGTTTCAAAGGAACTCGTTGTTGCGTATTGGGTAAGAAATCAAGCATAGTGTTCCCTTTAAATTAATATTTATATTTTATTCACAAAGAGGGAAAAATATAAAAATTTCATATTCTTTATTTACCAGGGGTGTTACATCCTTCCCCCCTTTTGGTAATTGCGTCCTCGCAATTTTAAAATTGGGATTGGAAACTTCATTGAAAGTCTCACATCGGAACAAGAGTCGGTAAAACAATCACTTTAAAAGAAAGAAAGAGAAGTACAGAGGTCACCCAAGTTAACCCATACTAGGATTCCATATAGGAAAACATGGACATGGAGGAGAAAACAAAGAGTCATGTTCTGATGGAGAGTGATCGAAAAACATGTTTAGGAGAAAGTTAACCACAAGAAAATCACAAACTTGTGATTGGTTAAACGGTATTTGATTCCCCAGTAGGAAAAATTAATAGTCAACATTTTTGTTTTAAGTTACTTTCCATTGAGGTATTTATTTATGAGCTTAACTAAAATATAAGGAAACAAACTTACTTTTCATGTAGACTTTCAACATTTACTAGATTTCTTACATGAACTCATATTTTATCCAAAAGATGAGTATTTAGGATGACTTTTTCAGATTAAGAGAGCTATAATCAAATTCTAGAAAATCACCTAATCCATAAAAGAGAAATATATATTTCCCATGTCTTTAGACCCTTACCAAAACCAAAATTTTTATAATAAGATCAGATAATCCTAAAAAGGATAACCCTTTATAAAAAGTAAATCAATTCTTAATATCCAAAATATGCCCAACAAAACCCAAAGTTCAACGAGGACCATTCGATAAACAATTTTTCTATAAAATTCATCAAAGTAAACCAAACTAAGATTGAAACCCAAATATTTGAAGGATTTATTCACATAGTCTTCCAAGGTACAAATTAACACTTATCTCCAAATAACATCAGTTGTTCTAAAAGTCTCATATCGAAAAGTAATTAACCTAATCACATATCTTCCATGATCGGTTAATAATTTCCATAGATAACACAAAATCAACTTATTAAAGATTCATAATATCATCTAACTAAAAAGAATAAGTCAAACTAACCAGGGAATTAACATAGTATAGTGGTAGGCAATAAATACCAGTTGCACTTTGGTTGTGGGTTCGATTCACGCAGCTTCGTTCGACGCGACGGGTTGTCCCACTGTCTGCGTGTTGTCCTTTTCCCAAAACTATATAATTCGTATAACATTCCCCAAAAGCGATAAAATATTCAAAAATAACCATAACATAATTTAACCTCAAGTTTGTCTCATGTCATTCATATTCCATCAAAACATATAGTAACCCATAATTACCTCAAAAGTAAGGATCATATAAACCATAATGGTTAACTTTATAATTATTACCTAAAATTCCACGTTGAGTTTGTTCTCTCATACATGATGCATTAGAGAACTCACCAAGGTTCAATTGGTTTATCATGACTCCTAATAGTTGGTTTAGAATAACCACAAGATTTCTCATTGAATCCCCCATTTCACCCAGTCTGTTAATTAGAGAACCACCACAGTTTCCTTCAAACCCATTTCAAATTGGTGCCTACTAGATCCATCCATTTACTAAAACCAAAAATGTCCGGGTGAGTATATAAACAAAATCATCATGTACTAATGAGGAAGATAAACACTAAGATATACTTACTCATTCACTTTATCTAAAATCTATGAATCTTTCTAGAATCCTAGCCATTATGGTAATGTAACTCATTCTTAAAGAATACCCTAACTTCTAAAGTTATCTAAACTGACCTTTGATACCAACTATAAGGACCCGACCTTAAACATTACTTATTATTGAATTAAATGAATAATTCACATTGAGGATCTTTTCAGGTTTAGAGGTTTAGAGAATTAGGACATAACTATTAAATCTAAAAGATTACAAAGTAGACACATCTACTCAGATTCTATTTTTTTCACAAAATAAGAACTCTTGAACAAAAGAGTCATGTCTAGTTCCTTGTTTTAGACAGCCTAACATTTCCTTGATCTCATCCTTAACCCTATTCAACTTTATTTCCTATGAAAAACATTTCAAAAAAACTTGGGATGAGCATAAAAAGCTCAGTAAGGGTTATAACAATACAGAAAGAAAACATTAGTCCATGTATACATAAGAATCAATGAAATCATACATTACTCATAAAACATAAGCAATTTAACATACCTCATGAAATCATAAGATTTCTGAATAACTCATAGAAATCATAAGACATAAAGGTAACTTGAGGCATTCATAACATTATTACATATGGAGTAACCCTCATGGTTACGTTTGGAATACCCATCACAATATATTCCCTAAATCTCTTCGGAGAAACCTTAACGTTTAACCCCTTCGTGTTACCCAATGCATTGGAGAGCTATATCGGGATCACTCTCCTTTAGTTTATCACGGAACCACCCGTCTTCATAAACAATGCCCAAGAACCATAACATAATCATAGAACATAACTTAAGAATAAAGGAAAGATAACATTCCCACATTGCAATAAAAATATAACATTTTAAGATAATGAATCTATTCTAAAAATCATTTTCAAACCCATTTAAAACATTTAATAAAGATATTTTTGAATCAAAGTGTCCCATACCACATTGAAGTTTTTAAAATTTTAAACCATTAATATCCATATAATTAAATCCTTAAAACCATTTTTAAAACATGGATATTAATGAGAAATATTTATAAGAATAAATCATTAAAACATTTTAAATGATATTTTAGTTAAAGGGTTTTTAACAAAATGAGAGACACTTGAATACCATAATTAAGGAATAAAATTTAATAAAAACATTATAATATCATGAGAATAAATGGATTCATGATATTATATTCCAAGGGACACAATATAAACCATATATGAGTGGATTGGTGCATAACAACAATGAAGTCTCAATAGAAATGTAAAATGAGATGAAATCCCTTATAAAGAAGGTATCCTTAAAGTAAGGATAAATAAATCTCATAATTATGTGTGAAAAATATAAATACAACCAATATAAGTGGATATTAAGTTTAAAACAATCAATTTTCATTCACACATATTCAAAGGATGACATATTCAATAACTACATGTTGAACCCATGGAAATAGAAATTGGGTTAAGAAGTTCCCTTGGCAAAATTCGACAGCCTAACGGCGTCACATTAAAATTCATAAAATTTGTTGATGAGAGAGAAAATGGTATCTCATCACTTGGAAATAAAATTTACATCAATAAGGATATAGAAGAACATATCCCAACATAAAAAGATGTAAATTAAAAGACATAACAAAATAAGTCTTTTAAAAAAATGAGGGTGAAAGGTTCCCTTACCGATTTGGGAAACTTTCAAAACGTACACCCCATGAAATAAGGGTCATACAATGAAGATTTAACTACCCATAAATTATATTATATTAAACAAATAGTAAAATAATGGGATGTACATACACCACAAAAAAGGAAATAGTGGCCAATGTAGCATGAATATCACAGGAATAAAAATTGACATGAAAATCCCCTTCTAAAAATTCGGTAGCCTAACGGTGCCACATAAAACTTCCAAAATGGATTGATGAGATAAAATAGGTTCTCTAATCATATTAAAATAAAATTTACAGTAAGAGGAATATAAAACAACATCCCACAACATAAGAAAGAGGAGGTTAAAGTAAGTTACATAAAAATAGTACTAAAAAATAAAGAGAGAGGTAGGATCTCTTACCTCAAGTCTGACTTGTCTTGTTTGTTTCATTATATTACTGAATAACAAACTTTGGTAAATTTATTATTTCATAATTACCTCATTTAAGGATTATTATTCAGTTCATATCACATGTTATAATGTTATAATAATTTTATAATAATGCTAGTTCATATCAGACGTTTTTGTCGATGTTTGGTACATGAGTCAAAAATGAACTTGTTTAAAAATGATTGTCCATGTATTTAAAAGTAAATAATCTCAAGAATAGTATTTATGCTTTAAATATCATATATATCCAGTAAATATTCATTTTATACTATTCCATAACATTTGGAGATAAAAATAACTGAAATGCACCGTTCATGGAGACAGTAGGCCGTACGTACACATGAACGCTACTTTCATTTCATTGATATATTAATGGAATTAAATATAATTTAGTGATATATATATTATAATTCTAGTATAATATATATGTTTTATATGTCACATAATTTCATTAATTTCATTCTTTATACATTCCATGTATTGCATGAACGATTCACATCACTTGAGGGGGCGGTAATCCACACTTTCTCGTATGAAATTATCGCATTTGCACAACATGCAAAGAATAAAGGTATTTTTAAAAAATAAAATACAGAAGAATATGGAAAATATAAATACCATAAATATCATATATGAAACACAGTGACATCATAATGTCCACCTTTAAAGGTGTTAAAATAATATTGAACAATCATTGTTTCGTGAGGCAGTAATTCGCCATCCACAGAAACAGTATGTTCTTTAACCATTGGAAGGATGTGTGTGTAAGTGTCGCTATAATACTTATTATAAAAAAATCCTAGTATATTTAATATACTAGTGTTGTTACAAAATAAAGGAATAAAAAGATTTTATGTGGTTGGAGAAGCAAAATAAAACATAAGAACACCAGAGAAGACACTACCTTTAAAACGGGTAACTCTTTTTGATTTGAGCTCAAAGGCTTCCTTGGATAGACTTCTGCCCAAAGTGAGGCTTCTAAGAGTAATATAGGGATGTGGAGAGACAACATGGGAAGGTGTTGACCGATCCAAAGTATTGAGAGGTGTGGGTAAGGTGGTAGAGGTGGGGGCCTTTTATAAGAGGAGAGGAGGGGCACTCTGGGAAAGTTATAAAAGGTTACATTATTATAAAATGATTTTTGGATTTTAAAGGTCCCAAAATTATATATTTATAGGATAAGGTGATAATAGTTCGAAATATATCCATCCAATAGGTTTTTCACAAGTATAGGACTTATATGTTTCATTATCTTTTCATTTTATTTAAATTGTTAATTAATGAGGTAATCACTGCATTATCATGGTTTCATAAATAATTTATTTTATTTAATGTCAAAAAATTATAAAAAAAATATCAAGATGTAGGAAATCGTTTTATATTTCTAAGGAATATTTAGTGTCAAAAATATGACTTGTATAACCCCATTTAAAAATTTATTTAGTAAAAGAACTCATGTTTGTGACATTTTAATTTTAACTTTAAATAAAATACTTTTAATGTAATTTTCCTACCAAAGTGGATCCATGGGGTCCCCAAGTTGACCCATGGATTCTCATGGTTGTCCATGACACATTAAATAAGGGTAGGACATGTTTCAAGTTCATTTCATATTATTAAAACATTATTTTTACCTTAAATTACACTAATTACCTCTAATTGTGATTAAAAACATAAAAGTTACTATTCAACAAAAAAATATTTTATTCCCATTGAACCAAATTTTAGATCCTAATGACACCCATGTATGTCATATTTTTAAAATTCAAATCACAGAAGTGGTAAAGTTTCATTTAAATGAAAAATCAGTTTTTAAACTACCACTTAGTGGTTTTACTATTCATCAAAATTTGAAGTTTTTCAGAAAAATACCAAAAATTCACCCTAAGCTATATTTGGTATTCTGAATTCAAAAATGATGTCTATTTTATAAAATTCAAAACATATAAGTTACATTAAATAATTTAATAAATAATTCTCACTATCAGAACAAATAGCGTGTTTTTATGAAACAATATATATCAAATGATTGACACTAGTTTAAGTCCAATTTCAAAGTGAAATTAATTCCAATGACCAATATTGGATTAAATGGTAAAAATATATTATAATTTAACTTTAAAACCAATTAAATAGATAATCTAATCATATAAATAAATTATATTAAAAAGACATTTTGAATTAAAATACAACATTTTTCACTATTCATTAAAAAATGAACTTTATCGGAAAAATACCAAAAATTCACACAAAGTCAATTTTGATGTCCCGATTATAAAGAAGAATTTTATTTTGTCAAATATAACACATAAAATTGTCAACAAGTGGATTTAAAAGAGGTTCTCCATTAAAAGGAGATTAATCGTCCTTTTGAAGAATATTAGAATGTTTACGCTTAAAGTTGGATTCATTCGCATTTTTAATACTCTAACATTTATTGTAAAAATTAATAATATTTGAAAAACATATATAATAAGTTTTTAGTTAGTTCTGTTCATTCCCGCCATTACAATGTCTAGGTGTTAACTACCATTTAAAATAAAATTATTTTATATTAGAGTGCAACGTAAGATTTCAAAGGAACTCGTTGTTGCGTATTGGGTAAGTAATAGAGCATAGAATTCCCTTTAAATTAATATTAGAATTTTATTCACAAATAGGAATAAATATAAAAATTCCATATTCTTTATTTACCTGGGGTGTTACACTAACAATGGGAAAAGAGGTATAAACCATTAAACACATATTGAGAAAATCATATTTAAAGACTTAAATCACCACTTTGAACTTCATCGACATGTTTATAAAAACTAAACCATGCCATAATAAATCACCAGTCATTTTAAAGTGAAAATAAAGATAGTAAATGAAATCAATTGGTATGAAAAAACATGAAAAAACATACCAAATGATAAAAATCCATTTTTAAAATCATACACACCTCTAATCATTTCTAAAACACTATTCGCACCATTCAAATTATTTAATAAAAAAAATTATTTTTTAAAAAGAAAATTAAAGAGAAAGAAATGACATTAAACACACAAACCCCATTAAAAACATCATTTATAAACAGATACGCACCTACAATGTGCCAAAATAGAATATCCACCACATACACAGCCGAATAAAAAAATGCAATTTGGGTAAAAATATTAAAGAAAAAATGATTGGATTTCATAAAAAATGATATTTATTTCATGTAAACATGATATATTGTATTATATTTAAACAAAATTCAGTTAAACCCCAATATCCTACCAAGCTAATTAATCACAAAACAAGTGAAATCAATTAAGTAGGTAAAAAAATTATCCAAACACAGGGAAACCAAAAATTTCCAAATGGTATAATTAATCGAACCACAATAAACCCATTTTTGGAAACTAAAACAGGTTCGAGCATCAAGAAATCAAGGTGAAATTAATTTATAGGGGATTATACAATGAGATCCAACATCAACCATCAATGAAAACCATGAATCTCGGGTGAACCATCGATCTCACCACAATTGCACTTATGGTAAGCTAAATCTGTCCCTATGAATCAAAACTAGACATTACATTTAAGGATTTGATCATACTAAAAACCTATGCATGGAATAACTTTACAACTAAAGGATGATAAAAATATTACCAATGGGGGTGGCTTCTAGAGGGGATGGTACCAGGGGTCATGGGTTGCTCTAGAAGGTGTCACATGGGTACCCATGAAAGATGCACGGTCTCTAAACTATGTCCCACCCACACACATGGTACCTCTAAACCCGAAACACCTATATTTCAATAAAAATTCAAAAATTTAAACAATGACTTCCCACAAACATTGACCTGAGCTGGAACCAAGGAAAAATCAAACCCATGTATAAAAATTCTCCCCACCATAATGCTTTTTGCCCCCAAAATATATAATAAGAATGAAACCCAAACAGAAATTTTTGCTCCTTTATAGTTCACAGAGACACCCAAAGAATGGTAAATGAAGAGATCACATAACACCACCAATGAGAAATGTGATAACTAGAAGAACTCAGGAGACCGAGGTAGAATTCCCTCTATGTGATGCCCAACTCCAAAAGCTTAAAATTCACCTAGTTGATCAGCCCAAAAGGCATATAACATTCTCTACTGTAGATCTAGCCATAAAATCATGATTACCTAAAACTTTTCAATTGAATGTCTTACTATGGAAAAAACTAGTTTATTGAAAAGTGGAGGCCCAAAGAGACTCCCTTCCAAAAGAAACAATCCAAAACTAAATTTATCGAGAGCTGAGATGGGTCTCCCCCCAATAAGAACATACAAAGTTAGCCAAACTCAAAAATTTTCCACACAGACCAAAATACCCCTCTGTAGGGGAGGGAGGAGGCCTTAACAATCAAGTCATCACATCAACAACTATCGATATACCGATAACATTACACCCCTAAAAGTAAACAAACCATGCCACACTAATGATAGAAATTTAACCAAGTCCATTTTGCACTACTGGGGTTCTTCTGACTTTGCACCATCTTAACATCAAGACCTATGGCTGTAGCTCTAATGATGGAAGAATATCTTACCTCGTAGTCAGGAATTAGAGAACCCAATACAAAAATCACTAATAAAAATTTAATAAATCACGCTTCCATTAAGATTGGATTCCAAAATGGGGTTTAACAATACACATTCTTTTAGCCAAAGGGAAAGAAATAGCATAAATTTCACCAGACAGGGATATTACATCCAATAAACATTATAGAAATAAAACTTTAAACTTATCACAAACATAACCTTACTCTTACATACAGGATGATGTGACCTTCAAAGAGTTGGGGACAGCTTCCTGAGGCTTCTTGGAAGCACCGCGATAGAACCGCTACAGGTGACCCAAGCTTCTACCAGTGTGGTAGGTTCTTGCAGCACTCGAGCAAGCCAAATGTTTTGGACCATTACTAAAAAATGATGATAAATCACATTATATGACTCTAAATAAGTTTACTAGATTATTGATGGCCTTTTAATTCCCCTACCAGCACCACCAGTATGAGGGCGCTTCTTATTCTTCATATGGAACTTATCTGCACTGCTTCCAAATACCAGAGGAGGATTCCCCATCCCAAGTCCTCTTGAGAACTCATCTTTAGCATGAAAGGATTTAATCACCGCATCATATTAGGTGGGTATGTTGAGTTTTTAAGGCATTGACTAAAATTGAGGATGGAGTCCAAACTCAAAATGTTGAACATTCATGTGATCATTTTCTACATACCATGGTTCATATGGGACTAGCTCTGAGAATATTTGATAAAATTATAGCACTGACCCCACACCCAAATGAAGACAACACACCTTCATCCACTGTATCAGCTTCCACATCTCAAGGAAATACTATTGGATAAATGATGACTTGAAGAACTCCCAAGTAAGATATTTTTTATACTCGCATTGAGGCAAAATCTTCCATTATTTCTAGGTTTCACCTTCGAGCATGAAGATATACAAATTTAGATTTGATAAATCAGGAATCACAAGAAAACTGAAGCCTCTATCAATCTTCCACATTCACTATTCCAATTCAAGAGGATACCCTGAACCATAATAGATTGGTGGGTTAATCTCGTGTAATAAAACCATGTAATCTATATATTGATCAACTAGAGGGTTCTCCATAGATGCACTACCAAAATCTATATATTTGGTATCCATCAAATCATTTTGGGGCAGACACTAAGAAATAAAAAACAATTAACTTGATAAATAAATCCATTACCATATCAAATTCATACTTTAACAACTCTAAACCAAAACATTTCAAACCCATTTTCCAAAATTAACAAAACCCCATAATGATACACAAGGGGAAACTAGTTTTGATGGGTGACTTTTCTATATTGTCGACATCTATATGTAAATCACACCACCATTATAGGGAGTATCCTACGGTAATTTCACCAGATCTACATGGATTTCCAGGCCCTGCAAGCTCACAGAGGCCACTTCCCAACTCCATTTTAATTTCCCAACTCCAAATAAACCATTAGAACAAAAGGACATTGACAAACCCAGAAAAGCCCTTGTAACATGAGGTTTGGAACGATCAAGGGTTCCTTATGGGTTTCCTATTCCTACTTCCCAATCCCTGAAAATACCACTCCACCTACCATGAAAACCCCAAAAAACAATGGGGGCTCCAAAAAGAAATATCCACTTAATTTTCGACCTCCTATGATACCATTTTTTCCTGAAACAACCTGAGTCGACCCTGAACTAGTCACACAAGTCGATCCATGGAAATACTTGAGTGGCGTTCCCCATCCTCCAGAGCTAGCGATAAGCACCAGGGAATCCAGAAAAAGTACAAATGGGAATAATTTCACCCAATGATCATAAACGAATCCGTAGAAATAAAATATAACAACACAATATAAATAAATGAAATGAAAGGAATGGACGAAAAACAATACGACTAACCCTTCCATGACTAAGACTCTACCAAACAATATGGGATACTCTTTGATACCAAATCCAAATGTTTCCCAAGGAGATCATAACCAAGATGAAACCTGAACCAATGCTAAAAATAAGAAACAAGAAATATGTGTGATTATAAAATCTTAGTAAGTTGGCACACCTAATTATACTCCCAGTGTACATCCTTTAAATAAAGAAATATTGATTTCAGGTTTGAAATACAAGCTATAGACATAGGTTTTCCATATTTTACATTTTGAAATAAAGAAATAATAACCCATTAACCTATCAATTTAAAATAAGGTTTGTTGCAGAGATAAGCTATTTTTGTGGGAGGGAAGGTTAATAAGGGACCATGTAAAAAGTTTTAATATTTCATTATAAATTGGAATAGGGATTAAGGAGTTTTAAAAAATCACACATTCAAAATTTATCATGGAAAATCCAAAACTAAAACCTAGAGAGATAGTCTCATAACAAGGGAAATGGAAAATGATTATAGTGTCGGATCAACCTGTGAATATCTAGGAACCCATTAGAAGATCAGAGCATACTATACATGTGAGTTATACGAAACGAACTCCATTCTCAATGAATTCATAATGCCATAACACCTAACCATTGCCCTACCTGGATGAGTCAAGGGGCCCAAACCCAATGTAATAAAATGAAGCATCCACCATGTATAGGGAAATTTCTAGTGCGTAATCTAAACTAGTGAAAAAAATGGTTCTCAGCAAACACATTTGCTATTTTTGGTTTCCATGCATATTTCACAAGGGGGTGTTCCATACTATTCAACCAACAAGCCACACATATCTGACCAAACTCACAACACAATTATGCACCACCCCGGCCACCTCCAGGTTGGTCTCCTAATTTAAAATAATTATCATAGGAGGGAAGTCCCATATCGAGAACTTTCCCAATTCATGATCAACCAACTAGGCAAGAGACCCAAATCAAGAGGGGGATTTCAAGTAGCCATTTCAAAATTCTATCTAGGACTTTTGTTTAATACCATTTATCCATTTATGAAAAACAATTCTAAACGATTTACAAAACCACACTAAACATCATCTTTATACTAACCTCTCCAAAAGTGCCTTACATCCTTTTCAAAAAAATGTTCATTGAATAAATGATAAAACACAACCAACCTTTTACAACCGTGAAAACATTTTAATAACCCATTTCATCAATCATGTAAACCATTTAAATAAAAAATACACTTATAATGGTCAAATATGAATAAAAAATTATGAACTTATTGTGTGAAACCCCTTTGAAGACTTAAATCACCACATAGAACTTCACTACATTCTTATAAAAACTGAACCACGACATAATAAATCACTTGAAATTTTAAGGTTTCAATAATTCCATTTAAAGAAAACACATAGTATACAAAACTAGAAAATAATTCCAAACACATTAAAAATACAATTTTAAAATCATCAGAACCTCTTATCATTTCTAAAATATGATTCACACCATTCAAATTATTTTCTAAACCATTTGAAATTTTATAAAATAATATTTAAGAGTAAAACAGATATTTACACATACAAAACCCATTCCAAAGCCTCATTTATGAACAAACGCTCACCAAAAATGTGCCAAAATAGAATACCCACCCCTACCATAGTCGAATAAAAAAATTACACAATTTAAGAAAAAACTATTAAACCACAAAACATTGGTTTTCATAGAAAAACGAACATTATTTCATGTAAATGTGCTACAAAATATTACACGCAAACTAAATTCTCTTAAAACCCAATTTCTCACCAAGATAATAAATCCCAAAACCAGTCAAATCAATTAAGCATGTTCAAGAATTATCCCAAAATGGGGAAACCAACAATTTCCAAAAGGTATAATTTATAAATAAATTATAAATGCTTATACTAAAACTAAAAGTGGTGTGAGCATAATATAATTATTGTGAACATAATTTAAAGGGGAATATTCCATGAGATCCTACCTCAACCACCAAGGAAACCCGAAATATGGTGTAAAACACCGATAACACCCCAATCACACCCACGTGAAGCTGAATCTGACCTGACACACCAAAATTAAACCTGAAATTTAAAGACTTGAGCATAAAAAAATCCCTAACCATGGAATAAATTTAGACCAAATAGAGGATGAAAATTTTACCACAGATGGAGGCTATCAGAGATGAGGTAATTGGGGGTTGTGGGTTGGCCAGAGAGGAGGGATGAAGATGTGTGGCAATGGGAAAAGAAAATATGCTTGAGAGGGGTAGACAAATTTGGCAGCACCGTCTGTGTAGTGTGAACCAGAAATGGGGAGTCAGCTGGAGAGGGATGGAGACCACAAGTCATGCTGGGGTTCGTTAGCAGAAGGGATGGACCAGCATAGATGGATCAGATATGGGGTGTACGTATGGAGATGTTTTGGGTCACGATGGGGGGCGGGGGTGCCGATTAGGGTTCAACTACCCCATTTTCTTTTTTTTTCTTTTGAATAAAACATATAAGAAATTAGTAATAATAATAAAAATAACAATAATAATAATATAATCAGTATAAGAATTCCTAATATTATCTTTAATGAACATTAATTTCATTTTTAATATTGATAATATTAATAATAATCTACAATAATAATATTATTAACTATAATAATAAAAATTATAACAAACATAAAGATAAAATTATTATTAACACATGTTCCATTCATAATAATGATAAAATTAGTAAAAGTTTTCATGGTAAAAATTTTAATAACCATTTTGACAATTGTAATAATGATTAATAACAAAACATATTTAATAATACTAATACTATTATACACAATATTAACAATATCATTACTATGCCATAAAATTGAGATTAATTTATTTTATTTTATTGATTTGATTTTTGCAACTATGTAGCCCATGCACCGCTCCAGAGACAATGAGAAAACCGTGTAGTAGCTTCTACCCACTCCAAAAGCTGTTTCAAAGGTACCCATGCAAGTTTTACAGTCTCCAAACGATTCCCTACCCACATGCCTAGACCATACAAACCTAAAACACTTATCTTTCAATAAAAATACAAAAATTTAAAGATGGTCTTCCCCGAACCCCCAACACAAGCTGGAACAAAGGAAAAATAAAAACCATCTCTGACATTACCATTGATCAATGATAAAAACCCATCATTTTACTATACGTGGGGTATATTGTATTGTTAATATACATATCCTACCTCTGGATTGTTTTTGATTTATTGGGTTAATTATAGTACTTATATTCACATTGTTGATTCATTTTTGAAATCCCCTTGAAATATTTATTTTTTTATGATCATTGAATGTCCCTTACTTATCCATGTAATTTATCATGGATATTCCTATTTATTAAAATGTATACCATTTATCATACGTTGTCGAATTTGATCAATAATTGATTATATTGGAAAATATTGATAATTCTATATTCTTTATTCAATATGATTATTTGATATGATATACTATTTATTTTGATTATTCAATATAAGGAATAGTTTGGACTGGTATCACATGTGTGAGGACCAATTATAGATATCCACTTGATGCATCAATAATATAATGTGACGAGTTATATGGACATCCACTTTAGATGGTTTTTTATCCGATATGTTAAAATGTCTTGTGAAATGTCTTAACGGTATTATTTCCATATACCTAGGAAACATGGTATCCAATAATTAAGTATTTACCTCATTTAGTTTCAGTTTTTAATCATCCATGAGATGTTGTAATGAAATATTTGTGGATACATTTAATTTTCATTTCATTAATTAAATGGAATGTGTTTCAGTTTCTTACAATACTATATTGAATTTTCCTTATTCATTAATATGAATGGCATGTGTTTTCCATTATTTACTATTCTATATTGACTATTCTCATTGATTAATTAATACTTCTTCTATATTTTCCCTTACTAAGATTTTGAGGTCAAGATTAATATTTTTTATTCCTTAAGAATCCAATAAGAATACTATGAATGATATGTTGGGATTTACTTTATGGATTAGAGATACCCCTAAATTTATTTATAAAAAAAATTATGATGTTATTAATGTAGTTTTTTTGAATACAAGACTCAATTTTATATCTAGTTTACAAAGAGTACTAAACACTTGGCCCTTCAGGATTTCATTCGTTGTAATCATTCCAGTATATTTGAAAGCATACATTTACTCCATGCTATTTGGGGTTGGGGTGTTGTAGTTTGTATTAGATGAAAGTTTAGTAGAAACCTTATGAACTAGATTTAAGAAAAAATAGGTTAGTAAACAAAAACCTAATGTAGAATTTGAAGATATGTTAAGAATAAATTAATATAATTTTGGTAAGTTATAAATTATGTGGGTCTTCCTAAATATGAATACATGTTTAGATATTACAAGTGGTTATGGTTTTGACAGAGATATACCTAGGAGTAATAACTATGAAAATGTATTCTGAGCCAGACATTGTGTAACCTAATACATGACAACAGTCCTTATTATTCACATGGTTTGAAACTCTCAAGGTAAATGCTTAAAAAAACTCAAGTTTTATTTAAAAACCATTATAAATTATTTTAAAAATGAATAACTGATGTTAACCAATGGTTATTAGATTTAAGAAAGGATTCGTAATTTAGAAATCCTATAAATGATATTATAGATAATATCTAGACCAGGGAAGGTCCTGTGGGGAAATAAATGGATGTAGTATTTATGTATCAAGGTTGTATTAAAATCCTTAGTTAAATGGATATTTAGTGATAAATATTATTACAATGATTTCCATCATATTTATTTTCTAAATTATATTTACATGAATATATTAAAGGAAAAACTATTAGTTAGGTGACACCCATTAAAATCTAGCTATGTTTCATGTCATTAACCAATGACTAAATAACAATAAGGGATTCGCTCTGACCACATACCTATGTAATGTCCCGATTAATTTTCCATATTTTATTTAATCAATTTGATGAATAAATTTTAATGACGAACCTATTGTATCAATTTTGAGTGTTAGATATTAATCTATTAACCATATTGGATTTTAACGATAGTAAATGACATTTAGTTTGGCATTAACTCTTTTATGGCCCTTAAGTTCCTTTAAAAATTTATTTTAATGCTTGAGGATTCAATATCAATTTTTGTATGAATTAGAAAACTGATCGAAGAGTAATTAAATGATGAAATTTTGTGTATATAAATATATCACATGTGTATACATAGGAGGTAAAATAATTCCTCAATAATATGAAATGTATCATAAATCAAAAATTTTGTCTGAATGCCATGATTTCTATTGATCCAATGGTCTTCCAAGTCATCAAACATTTATGGCTTTGAGGCCTTAAAATTTCTATTGATCACTCACTTGTTTATGATTGATGACCTCATTCACTCCCTATAATTATTTATGTTTATCCTATAATTACATATATTCAATTTCTAATAATTTTCTCCCATGTAGAAACCTAGTTAAATAGTATTTTATGAGACCTTTGTACTTCCCAATCACTCATCTCTAGAAGATGTTTTATGAACCCTTCTAACGATGTGGGATTTAAATATAGGAAATATAAAAAAATCTATTACTAAGATAAATTTTAAATTGTGAGGACATAGTTTAATTAATTTGGGGGGAGAATGAAACACCCTGAAATTATATAGCACAACATTTTATTCAAACGTGTGTGTGACATGCATCACCCTATGAAAAAAATATAATATATCAACCTAATACATTATAAAATATTTATTATTTTAAATAAAAATAATATACTCCATATCTTATAATTCACACAGCATCGAGTTATATTTCATTACACACAAGAGTGGCCTTCCACAAAATCTTAGGTTTCATGCAAGAGAGACCTTCTTTAATAGCTTTCGTTACACGTAAGATCGGGTTTCACTAAAAAAATGTATTACTAAGATATTATTATTTAATATAATATGATATTACATAGTTTTTATGTTAGTAGTTATGAATAGTATTAACTAACATATACTAATTTATGGTTTATATAAATTTAAAATTATTTAATGGTTTACCAATTAATTAGAAATGAAAATAAGAACCAATTAGATATAAAGAGAAATATTATAATTTTTATGCTTCCAAAGTAATTTCATATCAATAATAATATTTAAATAAAATTAGTGAATTATATTAATTAAATATATAGTTTATATATTTAATGAAATATATTTAATATTCATCTATTATGTTTGATATGTATAAGTAATGGATAAAACCTATTTCACACAAAAAAACCTATATATTTATCAATGTACTTTTACTACCTTTTAGTAGAGAACCCATTTTATATCCTATTTTTTACCCCTTTATGAATTTAATATCTCACAATAATTATCATATTTAGAATATAAACATAAAAATTATGCTTGTATGAATTTTCAATATTTTTCAATAAAGTAGCATTTTTTAACGAGTTTGGAAAAATATTGATTTTTTATGAAAAAATCATTTTAAAATGATATATTTATATAAATACATTATATTTTTAAATTTTTTAAATTGTAATTATATAAATGTTTTCTCAATTATTCCAATTTAAATGATTTAATAAAATTTTACTTTGAAATTGACAATTAAAAGATATCAAAAAGTTGAACGCGTTTACATAAAATACCTACATTTTCATCCTGTTTGTGGGATAAAATTTGAATTTATTTCAACCACTAATGTGATTAGAATTTGGATTAATGGATTTAATTTTATGAATAATAATAATTTAAAATTTAAAATAATTTCAAGATAGTATTTTAACAAAAATATTAGTGAATGTTGCTAAAATTAATTACAACCAATAATGTTAAATTAAAGTCAATAAGGGACTGAACCTTAATCTTAATAGCCAAAATGACATAGGAACCTATTAAATATACATTAGATGACCATATTTATACCATATAATCCCTTTGTTCTAATTGGGTCCATTATTTGACCAAATTTTAATGTGAAAAATTTGTATGGAATTCCATTGTCAAAATATTACAGGAGTGCCCCTCCTCCTCCACTATAAAAATTCAGCCTCTCGTCCCCATTCCTCATACCTCTTAAGAAACTTATGTTCAATGAATATATTCCAAAATAGATTATCAAAATACCTCCCCTAGAAATTTAAGCCTCCATTTTGGGTGAAATTCTTCCAATTAATACTTTTGGTATAAACCAAAAGGAGTTAACTAATTTTTAAGGTAACCCTTTTAAAGGATCTATTTTAATTCATTTACTCATCCACCCGTTAAATTATTTTTAAATGATTATTATATAATTAAAATTGTACTATATATTTACTGTGATGTTTTTTTCTTAATGGTTATATCTACACTTATACAAAACTTCATATAATGGGTGACGAACATACAATTTATGGAAACGAAGAACTACCATCTCATAAAATGATGAGTGTCTGTTATTCCATTATCACCTCTCATGGTGGTCATAATAATGGAAAATATAATTAAATATATTATATATGATATTAATTATGCCTTTATAATTATAAAATCATTTAAAAACATATATCTTTACACCTACAATTTTGTGGGTATACGATAATATCATTTGAAGAAGTGTAGACTACCTCCCCGCAAAGCAATGTGATTTATTCACACTATACGAAGAACATATAAAAGATTGTTTTATTTTAAACTATGTGACCTAAACTGAATGTATATGATATTAATAACATAATATCATTTATGGAAATATAATATAATATATATATTTATATCATTTTATTTATTATCCTTTCACACACACTTAAAAAGTGATAATTCCTTTCGTGGATGTGTGGACTAACGCCTCCTCGACACGATGTGATTCCTTTAACATAGAAAGAATAATATATATATATATATATTAGTGTATATGATAAAATAATATTTAAATAGTTATAAATTTTTTATTATTTATTGATATAATGTCACTTGCATCCATTCCATAACCATCATTGAAAAATGAGAGCATTACTCATGCATACATATGACCTACAGTTTCCATGATTGTAATATTTGTTCATTTATCATAACCATATTTAATGATTTATTTTAAAATAAAAATTAATGTATAAATACTTTATTTATGTCAAGATTATTATTTCTGATATGTTATATAATGAACCCTTTTACTATAGATGATATAACAAAGTTGTTTGTGACAGTTAAATAAAATTCGGTCAAAACACCTAACGTAAACATAATTGTAAATGTATATGTAAAATACATCATAATGAGGGAAATAAAAGTAACTATAAACATGAAAAATCTTACAAAGATAGTATATAATTGACATTAATTTATTATACATGAATTTAAGGGATGTTCACCTGATAGGATACACAATGCAGGGGATTTCATCTCAATTTACACACCATTGAGACTTATTTGTTGTTATACACCTAGTTTATTTTATATGGTGTGTGTACATTCAATTTAATGAAATATAGTGAATCTCATTACTATCATGATTTTATAACTTCCATAAATGTTATTCCTTCCTGTGGTTTATGATTTAAAATATTTCAAAGTGGTATGAGACACTTTTGAATGTTTAAAGATCATTTTACTCAACATTACCTTTAATGATATTTCAATGGTATTTAAATTACACGAAATTATATGCATTTTTTTTAATAAAACCATTAAATTTTCTCTCCTATGGTTATTCATGATCTTTTTCAATTATTGAAACCAGTTCTCTAATCTTTGCACTCAAAATGTTTTAGATGATGTTTTTTATGAAAACCCAACATTATTTATCGCTTTAGTTGAAGGACATGTTTTCTTCTAAAATCATGTTCTATTAAACTGTCTTAAAAAATTATTTAAAAATTTTATGGAAAATAAATTTTTACCCATTTTTATTTCATAAATGTTTTCAATGGAATCTTCTTGTCACTTTCCAAAAAAATATTTATATACCTTTTGACAATGCTAAAGGAATGTTCTTTTTACCTTGTATGACATTTATGAATTTACCCACATTCGTTCCTTATAATATTAATTTTCATGTTTAAATGTTTACATTTTAATGAAAAAAATTTTCAAATTGAATTTCAAAGAAAATATTTTTAAAATGGTTTTTCAAATGGGTTTTCAAAAGAAAATGATATTTTCATGAAGAATTATTTCAAAATATTTTTTATAATATTAAAATACATTAATGGCCAAAAAAATTATTTTACTCTAATTCTGTTATTTTTTATTGATACAATTTTTATCCTTATGATTAATTGTTTTTGATTATTGGGTCAAGGATGTATTTATATAATCATCTTTAACTCATTTCTGAAATCCCCTTGAAATATTCAATATCATATGATCATTTAATTTACCCAAGTTATCCATATCATTTATCATGGATATTACCACTTCCTAAACCATATACCATTTTAAATATTGTGTAAACTTTTCTAGTTGTTTTATTATTTTGTGAAATAATGATAATTTCGTATTTTTTATTCAATATGGTTATTTGGTAAGGCATATAATTTATTTCAATTATTCAATATGATGAATTTTTCAGACTAATACGGCATGGGTGGGGCCAATTTATTGATATCCCCTCAATACATTGGTAGTCTTATGGGGTGAGTTAGTTGTCTACCTACTTTAGATGGGGTTTTAACTGATATTCTAAAATTCCTTATGAAAGGACTTGACTCTAATGGTTATTTGTACCTATGAAAAATGGTGTCCAATAATAAATATTGTCCTTCATTTTTGTAGTTATTATCCAACCATGTTATTTTTCATTGATATATATATGGAAAAATTTAATTTTTCGTTAATTGATTAAATAGAAAGTGTTTCAGTTTATTAGATTTACATATTTATTTTTTATATATTTATTTTAATGGAATGTGTTTTCAGTTATTTATATTTCTATATTGATTATTCTCATTGATTCATTATTTATTATGCTACATTTTTCCCTTATTTAGAATTTGAGATCAACCTTATTATGTTTTTCACTAGAAATCCATGAAATGTACTATGAAAGATATGAAAAGATTTACTTGATGGATTACAATTATCATATATGTTTTTTTATAAAAAATTATTTTTTAATTAATGTAAAAAATTTAAATACAAGACACATTTTTGTATCTGGTTTACCAAGACTACTATGCTGTCAATCTTTAAGGATAATATTCCTTATAATAAAGCCAATGTAATTGACAGAAGATGTGAACACTAAGATATCTGGGGTTGGGGTGGTACAAATTACATGAAATGGATTAATAAAAATATAATTGAAATAATGTTGCATTTAATTTCCTAAAAAATGGTTGTTTTTAAATTCATTAAATGAAAATACTGTTTTCAATGAAAATATGTAATTTCCCACTGTTCATAAATAAGTATTCTATTTATATAATAAAAAAAATAAATGTAAGATAATTTTATCATGGATATTTTAAAAATAAGTTCATTTTTTCAAATAATGATTCTAAAATTGGAAATTTTTATTTTAAAATAAATTTGAAAAAGAATTATAATCAACTTTTTTGAAAAATACTATTTGTAAGCATAAAACATGAATCATTATTATCCCATATTTTTAAATAATATAGATGAATGATTAAAATTTAGATTGAATACATCAAATTTTAATTTAATTAATATAATTCCCCAATAGTTAATAATTTATTTTATTAAGATAAAATAACATTACTCCCATAAAAATTGTTTTCATAGAAATATATTTCTTTTACATTCATATGTTTTTTTTGAAAATATAATTGATTGATAACTAACTAATATATTATATATACATATTTTTTTAACAAATATACATTTCATTACATATTTTATCAAATTCATACCCACCAATCCAATGGATAACATATAATTATAAAATTAAATTATAATATTTATTATTATATTGTTATAATTTCAAAATTGGTGCTGTGTGAAATAAAAGAAATCAATTTTATAAAATTTATATAATGTTGAATATAATCAAAAATATAGTGGTGGTATATTCTACCACCCTTAAATAACTTTCACCCAAAAATTTTATTCTGCCCATCATAGGTCAAACCGTTATGGAAAAGATAAATATTTAGAATCGTTAAAAACATCTTCTTGATAAAAGATAAATAGAGGTAAAATGTTCATCTATAATAACACGTAACTAGTTTTCAATGTTTTAAAAAATTAGTGGAATGTAATAACATGTACTTGGATAAAAATTGTTAAAAATTATAGAGAGTGATAAATTTTCTTGATCACATCAAAGTGAATTATAATGATAAATTTAACGTTTGAAAAGCTATAAATCTCTATTGAGTGAAAATACCATTAATTAATCATAAATTATGTTAAATTTATATCATAATTATTTCACTATCCTTTTCCAAATGTCAGAGAATTTTTTTACTATCAAAATAGATAACACCATAAAATACATGTAAAATATTTTTATTTCATAATTACAATTTCATTATTTTTTGTTCATTGATCAATTTCCTCTAACTTGTTTACTCCAATAAATTAATATATGGGTTTAATTTTTTAATCTTAAATCACTAAAATAACATTTTAAAAGATCATAAGATCCATAAATGGGTGAAATTTCTTCCTATCTATCTATAAATATTGACCAAAATAAAAATGTTGGGAACAAGTTAACCAATATAATACATTAATCAATAAAACGTGAATATAAAACCATATATAAACCCAATTGATTCCATAAATAGTTATCCTTAAGACTCTTCCAAAATATTACTCAAAAAAATCAAAGTATAAAAATAGTTAGAATGAGGGTCACTAAATTTCTAAAATAAAATTAACATTAGATTCCCCAAAAAACATAATTTATATTATAATATTATATAAAAACTATTTTCATACTATTATCAAAATAAAACCTTAGAGAAAAAAAGCATGATTACAAAAAATATATATCAAATTATCAAATATAATTCTTAAATCAAAAAATTCAGTACACATCAGTAAAGATAAAACAAACCATAAAATAAATAAACAATTAAAATGTCACTAATACTATCCCGTAGGCATCACATTTTCTTTAATATATCAACATGAAAGACATATAAAGAGTGTTCTTTCAAAAATAATGTGTTTTCTAGAAATATCAACATTACACTAGATAACTTATCATGGCCATATTTATCATTTAAAATATTATTTCCAATCCTTAAAATTTTATATATTACAATCCTTATATATTTCTTAATACTTATAATGAAAATAACAAAATTCATGTACTAAAAAAAACAATATTTTTATTCATTCCACTTCATCTGTGGTTACAACATAATCGTGATAATGATTCCATAATGTCTTTTGAGGTATATTAACTTGATGATTGGGGTATTCTTTTGCCTAGTTCCCCATATCCTTATAATTGGAATAATGAAAATTAATGGATTATTTATTAACCTTTTATTTACATGTGTAATTAACATTAAATCTATACTAAAGGATATATCACATTCCCTTTAAGTAAGTTCCATGGTTTTTTTGAAAATTATCACATGGTTTAATTAATTCTTTGTTTTCTCCCCCTTATCTATTTTTTACTCTTATTCCATATTCATCTCTTGAATTCAAAAAAATCCATATATCTTGGAAAATTATTTCTATTTTTTTATAAAACATGATAATATATCTTCACCTTATGAGAATTATTGGAAGAGTAGCCCCCTTTAATGTATTATCATTTTCTTATCAAAGCAATGTAAAATAATTCTCATTGTATTATGTATGTAGTATGCATTATAAATTTCTATCCTCCCAAATATGGCTTCAAATGTGGAAACATTTTCTTGTTCCTTTTGTATCAGAATAAGGAATTTTAGCTTTCTATATGCTCGTTGATTGTGATAAATAAACTTCCAATAGGATTAAAATAAAATAACTCCACTCATTGATTTCAATTTATTATTTGTCATTATTGTTTGGAATCAATGAAATTTATTTTCAAACCACAGGATATGACAAGATACCATGAAAACAATCGCCATTTCCTTACATATAATATATTGAAATATATTCTCTAAAAAACATATCCACTACTGCATTAAAAATGGATTCATATCCGTATTACAATATAGAGTTTAGTGATGCTAAAATTTTATATTATTGTGACATGACATTGTGAATTAGTAAGATTTTAAATAATGACAAGGCTCAGCTTCCACATTATCAATGTAACTTTTTAAGCATGATCTCTTTCTCCATTTTCATCTTCATTATCGTTTAACATAGGGAAATACCTAGATAGATTATGTGAATTGGAATAGTTTACATTCATTATACTTTAAAAATCTATAAAGAATTGAATACATTTGATTATATTTGAATATTATAAATAATAATTTATTATTTAACACATGCTGTAAAATTATCATAAATTTAATAAAAATACGCATATCTAATCACATAATAAGAAAAATAGTTTCCTTTGAAATATTCTCAAATAATAAAAAGTCTTTTTCAAATCCTTTATAATTTTTGTAAAGATAATGTAAATTAACCCATGAATATGTCTTGGGAGTGTCAAACTAGGAGTGCAGTAAGGAAAACTCACATGCATGAAGTGATGGTCGTGTCAATTACTAATACTCTTTTTTCAGAGTTATTACCCCTTGGTACAACTATTCAAAGGCACCATCAACTAATTAGTTCTAGACTGGGAAGTATTGTTAGGAAAACCACATAATCTAAACCTTACCAAAATATTATGTTGGTGTCCAATACTTAAACATTTCCTCAATGATAGTATTTGATCTATGTTCTCTACTCTATATTGTCTTAAATATAAATCTCATGGTTTTGACTAAACATTATTTGATACCAAATGTAATGTCCCTGACCCTAATAGAATAAGGTCAGAGGTTACATTCTTAAATTTTGTTAGAATATATGACATTTCATCCCAAATGACCAAATTGTTTTATAGCATTGGATATATAGATATAAACACGAATCACACACTAAAAATAAAAATAAAAAATCAAAATATGGATTTTCTTTGAGAACACCACTATTACCTTTAGAATATCCCTTTGTATCTATCATAATACACATCGAGACATCTTGGAGAATAGAAATATAAAAAATGGAATAGATTAGATGCTTATAATGAGTATTTATATAGTTTAAGCAATCATAATAAATATGATAAGGTAAATAACTAAAAAACATTCCATCTAATCATCAACTTGTTCATGATGAATAATATATTTGAAAAAAAATTAAAATAAAGGTATATAAATAATAACATAATCATGAAACATACCCATGGATATCATAAGTAATCTAATAATAACATGGACTTTAATAACTAATATCATAATTGGGGAAATAAAATTTTCATACATCATAACCATAACATCGAGGAAATGTTCCTGGATATCACACATAAATGGGTAATAGATCGATCAAATACCAAAGAGTGTTTGTCTCATGATACCTACAAATGTATCAAGAGGGTATAGATAGCCCCACAAATCACCTACTATTTCCAATTCATGCCTCGTATGAAAGTTGATAAATCTAATCACAAAAATAATTTTATTTTTTAAATAATACATGAATTTTAAATAATTTTTACAATCAATTAACATAATATTATTCCATATAGAATTATAGATAGAATGGTATCGAAATAGTACATCCCTTTTTAGTAGGCCATAAAACCTCTATAAAATAATAATAATAATGGTATATTTAAGATATATTCCAATTTGAGATTAAGTTAAATATGGTTTTTTCACTGATGAAAAGAAATACCATATATGTTACATTAAAATCAATATTAGGGAAAATAATATTTTCACATTGAAAATCAGTTTTAAAAAACTAATAGTTTATAAAATATTATGAAAATAAATTCAATTAAAATGATTCATGGAAAATAAAAATTTAATAATTTAGGTAATGTGTTACCAATAGAGTGGGAAGTTATGTTTAAGTTGAGTAAATTGAAACAAGTAATTGTTTTATATTACAGGTAAAAAGTAAAAAATAACCTAATTTAAAAAAGAAAATATTATTCCTTTTAATCTGTGTTGTAAAAATTAAAACATGGTTAAAATTTAAAATTAAATATATATTTATAATAGAAACATATTTCTCAAAATAGTTTTTCAAGGAATCTTAATGGATGGAAAATCATTTTCAATAGAAATGGGAAATAATGATGTATTTTTTTAAAATATTATTCCCAATTACATTAAGATAAAAAATAGGAAACGATAAAATTACATAAAAATTTACACAGTAAAAAAGATGATAAGATAATATATTGGGTTTAAGAAATAAAATTCATGTAACACCCCCCATCAGTGAATTAAAGATTAGCAATCTCAAATTAAAATGAGATTATGAAATGAACCCTTAATGGTTTGGAATCCTTTGGATCAAAACCCCATGAAATAAATAACATAAAATAAATCATTAAAAAATAGAGAAAATTATGTTAATGATATAACATATTTAAATGGTAGTATATACACCTAGAAAACAAATTATTGCGGAATAGGGCGAATGTACCACAGAAGTAAAATTTAGGTGGGAAACTGCTACCTCTATTACGATTTACTTTTTGTTGTGCTTTATGGTCCAATATATTTATATATATATATAATAAATTTATTACAGGATCATAAAATATATATCCCAAATTATATGATTTTATGGTAATCTTTTATCAATCATTTGTTAACAATTATTTATTAGAAACACTGTTCTAGATGATAAATACATCGTTTTTTCATTTATGTTTTTGTTATGTACTTTTGGTACATATACATTGTTCAAGATACACCATCCATAGAATTTTAATCAAGATATAAATATCGTATATATGAAATTAAAATTTATTTATAATAAATCATAAAATAAAGAAAGAAGAATAAGTAACACTGTTTTTGGAGACGATAGGTTGTACGTATGAATGAATATTTTTTCACTTTTTAACAGAATGAAAAGAAGGTAAATAATATTATACATTTCCAGAATCATCATTGTATAATATTTATCATATATATTTATTAAATATATATTTATTACCTTCCATGATATAATAAAATGAAAATAATATCACATCACAACCTAGAGGCAGTAGTCCACGCATACGCTTGAGTGATGATATAAATTTCCAACGAATTGAATGGTAAGAAGGTATATATGATATTATGTTTTAATATTTATAATTTGGTATTAAATATATTCTATATACATTTATACCATAATTATAAAAATCAATGAGGTGACTAAACAGAAAAAAAAATTACATCATTTTTTAATTCGGTAGTCCGCAATACACATGGTTGAACTTTTTGTTCAACATTTGAAGGAATATTATATTGATAAAAATTATTTAATTAAAAAAATAATATATCACTATATTTATGTTACTGTTGTTATTATATTATCATATTTTGAGATTATTTTAATGCGTAGAGGAAGAAATAAAATAAAGGTGCATGCCTAAGAACTACACCTCATTTTTAGAGAACATCTGTAGGTATACAACAAATTCCTTCACATAATGTTTCTATGAACCCAAAGGGACTATATGATAGTGTGTTGGTATGTGAGGAAGGGATTTGGTATGTACTTCATAGATTAATGGGTTAATAATGTGAGGATATGAGAGAAGGGTGTCCTCTAATATGTGGGCGTGATGGCACACATGGAAATTTCGAGAAGAGAAAGATATTCCAATACTTTACATACACGTTAAAAAAAAGGTCCCAAATGGATCATTAACAAAACTAATATTATATAATGTCATAATATTTCCATAAAATAGGAATTATACAATATATTAGGCCATGTTATCCATTATATTTTTAGATGAACCCTCTAAAAACCTATTTTTGACTTTAATCCTGATAAATAATTTTTGATGTATTTAATATTCATTTTGACCAAAGATTATGTTAAACTTAATTTGTTAATATTAATTATTATAATTAAAAATATTTAATACATTTTTATAAATTATATTCATTGAATTTTTAGACTGTATTTTAATATTAAACATATATTTATGAAGAAAAAAATAGTTTTCCAAAGTCAAGACATTCAAATGTATAACAATATTTTATTTCAAAATTTAAAAAAAATTAGTTTAAATTATGTACATTGTATAAATAATATTTTTATTGATCTAATAATACATTTTGAAAAATGTTGAAATAAATTGTAAATTTTTTAATGTTTGAAACAAAAATAACATTTATAAAAAAAATCAGTATTGTAAATAATTTATTGAAAATTTAATCTATTTAGAAAATTCCAAAGAAAATGAAGTATTAATTTAATATTATTAATAAAAAAATGATGATTTATTTTTAGAATTAATTTTTATGAAAAAGTAAAATATTAATTTTATAAAAATTACACAAAACTCGATAGAACTATTTTTAAAAAAAACTCAATTATATGAACAAAACTAATTATATTCATATCCAATGCATAGTAATAAATAGTATATGAATGATTAAACTTTTTAATAAATGAATAATTTTAATAAATTATTATAAATATTCACCAATACTAACTAATATAAACTTTTATGATAAAAACACACTACTTCCATAAAAATATTTTTTCAAAATTCAATTTGATTTTCTTAAAATATATTTTTTCATTTATAATATATTTATATTAATGATTTAATTTTATCAATGCATAAACCATATAATTTTCGAAATTTAATTTGTCTGATTAACAGAAAAAAAATATAATAGTTATGCGATAAATATCATATTATATAGTAATATTTTAATATAATAGTATGGTATATTTCAACTCATAGTTGCGTGTAATGAAAGCTACAAGGTAAATAGAATTTATTTTAAGAGAAATATGTTTTAAAATACCATTATTACATTGAATGTATCTATATGGGAACCCAATGATGTAATGAGGTAAATTCACACACACTTATTTCCTTCCTATAAATATAAATGTCGAGGAGATAATTATTTTTAAGTGGTATAATGAAATGACCTCTAATTTTACTAAAATGTAAATATTTTAAAAAATAATTTGTTCTATAGATTGTTATTTGTAAAAACTAATAGAAGGAGATTTCTCTAATGTGTAGAGACCTGTGGGATATAGAGGTTTTATCTGATCATATCGTGGGTTCTCAAAGGGCTATTTTATAACTATATTGGTATTAAAATTCCTATGAAAATGAGATATGGATGATGACACTTGTCATTAAAAATGATTTCCATCAAAGATGAAAAAAATTATGCAATGAATCCAAATATGAAATTCTCATTACAACCTTGAAACAGAGGACTCTGAATTCTCAATGGAGGCTTCTACCGTAATGGATTGAGTGTCTCTCTTATTTGGCACACCTTGAATTATTTGTCTCTCATTTATATACGGAAGAAAAAAATGTTGCAGATATTCTATCAAAGAAAGAAATCACTAAAACAAGAATGATGAGCAATTTTAGGTCTTCTAATTTATACACACTAGTGATTGATGTTGACGTGCAAGGAGTGATCCACTCTATCCTTTGAAAACTCCATTGTAATGCCTAACCCTGTATGGGTTTAATATTTTTGTAAATAGGTTATAGGATTGGACTCATTCGGATCCTGGATAATCATGTTAATTTAGACATAAAATTTTACTAAAAATCATTATTGATTATATATATATAATAATTAATTTAATAAAATTTAATAATTTTTTAATATTTATAAACCTTATTTTTAACCATACAAATAAAATAATATTTTAATTTTAATAAAAAAAAATTTCATTCAATTTAATTAAAAATATTTTGGTTAATTATATTTTTATTTTTATAAAATCCATGAATTATTTAAACAAAAACTTATTTCATGAAAATAATAAGAATTAATAACTTCATCCCATACATAAAGTAGACACTTAAAAACGATTTTTATAAAACTTGTTTCAACATGTTATGTAAATTTCTATTAAAATTTTTATTTAACACCATTAGAAAATTGGTTGTATACAATGCAATTTAAATTTGAAATCAAAATGATAAAATTAGATAGAATATTCAAAAAAAATTATTTATACTTAAATAGTATGTTTAATAATTAATTAGCATGACTAAAATAATATTTATTAATAATTACATTAATAAAAACAAAATGACCCTAAACATGTTAAACAAATATTTTAAAATATATTTTATTGGTATGGAAAAAACACATCTAGCCTTCTGGTTTTAACTATATGGTACTCTTATACCTGAATATTGACATTAAATTATTGAAAATTTAACACATACTTCCATAATTACCGTCCTTTTAACTTACAAAAGGGGACCATGCACAGATTCATTTTATGCCATTAAATTGAAATTTCATTATATATCAAAGCCATTTCATTCATCCTAGAACCCTAAGATACTTAATTATTTAACTATTCACCATTATTTAAATTATGGAATCTTTTTTCAGGGTAATTTCTAAGAGATAACTTATGATACTGATGTATGTATTACCCCTTCTTAATAATATTTTCTTGAAATTATTCATCCAAATATTTTATGACCACATTATCATAATTTTATATATATAATTACTAAGAAAGAATTTTATTATATAAATGGATTATACCCTATATATTTCTTCTCATCCACTAATAAAAACAAAATAATTCTGATCATTTATTGTGTGGCGTACAGAATCAACTAAGAAAAATCTTTCTTTCTTCATAAGAATATCTCAAGAATTGATGCAATGATGGTGGTGATTAAAAAATATAATATATGTAATGTAATTATAATTCATATAATTTAATTTAATATCCACCTCTATCCCCTATGTTTTTCTAGGAAATGACAATATTTACTATGTTTATATGAGGAATAAGGCATCCACAATGTAGTGTATTTTATGTTTGATTTAGTTTACATATTCTATAAAAACACATTTTAAAATATAATTAAACAAATATAAATAAAATATAAATAAAATCATTATACTTATGTAATAATTGTATTATAACAAAATTTCACTAGAATTAATTTTTTCTATTAGTTATTGTTTATTCTTGTTGGGTATGTCTAACCACCAACCTGAAAAATTATGCCAAATGATATCATGGTAGAGTATGAGAAATTTATTAATAATAATATATGATATAAATATTTAAATAACTATCATATTTTGGTTCTTAAAATTGATAAAATATTATTAAATGAATTAATTATGATAAAAACGCATGTTCATTAACTATAAAAAAACATGATCATCAATGATTTCTTACATTAGGATATTAATAAAAAATAAAATTGAAAAAAATTATATAAATATAAATATTTAAAACAAATTAATTATAGTACATTTTATGAAATGAGAATTATGAAATCTGGGAAAATATCAAATAACAAAAATGTGATTACAAAACTACTCCAAAATGATCTTGATTACTCTACCATAAAATTGAAAATGGATAGAAACAAAATAATATACATGTAGATAATAATTAAAAATATTGTTCATAAAAATATTGCGGATAAAAAATAAGGTTTGTAAAATATTATTAAGAAAATTAATTTTTAACAATTTGTTAATGTACATTCCTTAAAATAAATAGTAAAGTTATGTAATTTGGAAACTCAAACTTCTTCCTTTGATTTATATAAAATAATTATGAACATCATTCCCATATATTCAGACAATTAATTTAATTTAATTTTTAAATGATCTTATCTAATATATATATGGGTGGAAAGTATTTTATATTCAAATACACATCCATGAACTATTTCAGTTCACTTATGTTTTTAGAAAATATGACACTTTTTTTTTTAAAAAAAGGTCGTATATATGAATTCTAATTTGATGATTTAAAAAAGGTTTCAAGAGATATATTCTGTGATTTTGATTTCATTTTTATCTCTATATGAAAAATATATACCCAAAAGTGTTATGTTTCATGTTTTACCATCCAGCATTCTATTATCATGCTATTTTTTCATGATCTTTTTTTAATTTTCATCCAATTTATTTTTTGTCATTATACTATTTAAAAATATTATAGAATCCACTTTTATTTCCATGGATTCATTATTCTATTATGGTTAAATACTTTTTATTTGAATGATTTATGAAAACAATAAATTTTATGTGTGTTTACTATGAAAATATAATGATTTTCCATTCATGGTTATATAAAAAATATTATATTTCCATGTTATAAGAGAATTATATTGTTGTGGAACTCGTGAGAATAGAAATTGTAGATGGGATCATATATCATCTTCAAATTAATTGAGAAAAATTATAAATATTATCATATAAAAATATATGGGAAAAATTTAGTCATTCATAAGAATGGTCTCAAGTTTTTGGCCCATGTATGTTATGTATATGTTGATACAATTATGTTGTCTCCTAAGTATGGGTGAAATTGTATGAATCATGAAGTTTTTGTTTCCCTATAATATTTTTATGCCATAGTGCGATGTTGTTATGAATTATGATATTATAAACTCAAGTTTCATTGTTTATGTTAAATTATTATATACTATTTTATGGGTATTGTGATTCCTTATTGACCTTTTATTGATTTATGATCTCATTCTATGTCCACATTAGTATGCATATATTTTATGATTATCCCTCATAATAATATTATATTTATATTATTCTAATATTTTTCTATTATAATTTTGAACCCATCTTTGATAAAATACTTATAATCAACCAAACTACATTTTTAATATCACCCCATTGTTATGTTTTAATACCTTATGTTATAGGGATTATTTTTATTAATAGAGGCTTAGAATATTCTCTATAATAGAGAATATGTGCTGATAAGTATAATAAAGTGAGTTTTTATTTATTTAATTTTCTATGAACCTAAAATAATGATCCCCTTTTTTGGGTATATTTGAGAGGTGGTTTTTTATTCATGTAAAATAATGATATAAATGTAATTATATATATAAGGTCTGGTTAAATAATTAGAGATGTCAATGGATTAGAGTTCATAGGAATATATCTAATTAAAAGCTATAAAGATTATCTCAGTGTGGGTAACCAATGTAAAATCCTTTGGTTGTTTTTCATTTATTAATTTATATTCTTTAAAAGTAATTTTAAACATTCTTAGAGAAACAAAAGAAAATATTTGAATAAGTTAAATAATAATATTAACCATATCACTTATATTAGAAGATCAATATAATGTCATAACTAATCATGATTTCAAGATAAAATATGTGTTTTGAAATTATAATAAATTTTTTTTATTTTAAATGTGTTTTCACACCATGATTCACCCAAACCCTTATTAGGTTATCTCCAACATAGTCTAGCTTTGTCACCAAATAGTGACATTAAAGAACATTTACCTTTATGATATTCTTTCTGTTATTTGATCTGATTCTTTTATTTAGTCGAATTTTATTATCCTAAAAAATGTTATTACTTCCATGATAAATAAATTAAATTTTGATAAGTTGTAATTCAACAAAGGAAGTAGTTTTTAGATTAATTTTTTGTCAGTCATTGATATTTCTGAAATACTGATGAAAATTTTAAAATAAAGGTATTGAAAAAACAGATCATGAATATATTAATTATTTTAATACATCCATAGGATTATCTAATGAAATTAAGATGTTTATGTGATTGTGGATATAATAATGATAATTAAATATATAGGAATGTAATGGTAGAATCTATTCACATATAATCTTTGATTATTTTAGGCTTTCAAGTGGATAACTATAAGTTTAATGGTGAAAATAAGTATCAAGATATCCATGTGCAAGTGATAATGAACGCTATCAGAAACCAATAAAACCAGAACTAGAAACAAGTACATGTGTTTATTGATATACAGGAGAATAATTTCTCCTGTAATTAGGAATTATAAATGATTAATTCAATGTTTCATAAGTTTCATAATGATTTTGAGAAGAAATCCAAAATCAAATGAATTTATGAAAATTTGGGAAATGAAGGAATATCTTAATACAGACGTATCATAATTGGATAACGAGTGGAAAATTATGTCACTATGAATTATAATAATTAAATATATAATTACTCAGATAAACAATATGAAGATTCAATAAATTAATAGGATGTATAAAATTACCCATAAATTGGAAGAGTAGAAGACTGGATGAATGAATCTCACGAATTTTATTTATGTTAATATTGAAGTAAAAAAAATTATCTAGTAATTAGTGGAGGAGGTTATATCATTTATAAGGAAAGTAAATCAATCATAGGAGAATGTCCATCCAATTCATAATGATCCATTACATTTATTATTTTATTATTCTTCTAAATATTGGAATGAAAAAATTTAAAATTTTATGATTTTTGGGTGAAAACCTAAAAATTTTATCATGTCACAAATATTGCATTTCATAAGAAAATATAGTCATGATTATAATGAATACTCTATGAGGAATAATAATATAAATTTCATTGAAATACCCAATATAGGGGAAAATTGGGGATTATCACGAAATTCACTAAAGTGGATACCTACATAATTTTTGGATAGTAAAATAAGTTATATTGGATGGTACAGATACGTATGCTACTATTTTGGTATTGTTAAATGTATTTTTAGTTTTTATATGAATTATTAGAACTTATTAGATCAAATAAATTTAATTTAATATATAGAACACTATGTTACCAACCGTAGAGTGTGAGGTATAGTTATTATCACAATAACTCATTAGAAGTGAAACACATATTTTTTGGGAGCATTTAGATAATTTCATCATTATTGAAATGAGAAAAAGACACAAAGCATGAGAATAAATATGTTCCCATGAGGAATAAATTTCTATAGATTATTAATGATTATAACCATGAAAAGTGTTACCAGAAAAGGTGTTCCAAATTTGTTATAAAATCTGAAATAGATTAGAAGTCTAAGAAACATTTGGGAAATTAGAAATATAGTCACATGTTTCTAGAGACAGTAAATTCATTATTAAAAGTGTATCCTAATGAAATATTTATGTTTTGAAATTTAAAAATAGACGAATAGATATACATAATAATAATATTTATTAGTTTTGAATTGGACCTGAGTGATGGGAAATGAAATCCTTTATGGTAAGGATACCCACGGAGGATCAGGTTCTGATTTGAGCCTTATAAAGAATATTATTCCCCTAGAGAATAATATTTATTTGTATTCCATTAATAAATTCCCAAATAAGAATATGGATTAATAATTGAATGTTAATTGGAAAATGGTGGTCCAAAGTGACTCATAATATTCCTCATGTTTAATAATACTGTAGTCCCATATCCCTTTAAAATTAAATTTGATAAACTAATATTTACGTGTTATTTGTTTATTGGTAGATAAAATCCATTGAGTAGTTTAATAAAGTGATTCAAATTGATATCATCACATACTATAAATTTCTAGTTATATTTTTAAATGTTTAAATTTATAATTATTAATAAATTGGTAATTTCAATAACATTGATTCAATATTAGGATGGGCTAGATAAATACCAATTTCTATCAATATGTATTCAATAAATAGAAGAAGATCATTTTCTAGAGATAAAATAAAAAGGAGAAATATTCCATAATTCTTTTAGTATATAATTAATTCTTATTCACTAACATTGTGGGGATTATTTTTTAAGATCCAAGGATATGTTCCTTGATAGATATAGAATATTATGAATCCTAGAAAATTATATATGTGGTTGAGTAAAATGGATTACATTAATGATATTAGAATAATCCATTATTCCATAAAATTATTTTAGACTCAGTTGGATTTGAGGTTTCATTAATGGATATTTATAATATTTTATGCATACATAATAAATGTATTTAATAATGCAGACATAGTTTCGAGAAGTGTCTATAACATTAAGGATAGATAAAAAATTTATGGACTTGTGATGACAGTAATAGAAAGTTAATTTACATGAATTTTATTTCAAGAACTAGAGCTTATATATCTTTATTTTATAAAAATCATTTGTGGGATTTGGGGGAGAATATCTATCTAAGATTTCCCAAGGTAAATAATTTATTTCATGAAAATTGATATCAATTAATGCCTATAAAGAATCAGTCAAAGTGAATTCTTATTTCAGTCTAACATAATATAGATAAGGGATCAAGATAATGGATTTAAATAGTAGGAACCACATTCCCATGTAATGATATATTCAAAATCATATATATTAATTACCTATAGAGTAGATATTATTTTGGAAATAATGTCAATCCTATAAAAAACAACCCTTAATTGACAGTATTTCCCTACCCAAATACGTATAATAAAAATCACATAAATGGTGTATGAAGCTTTGATAATGAAGTGATAGTATATACCATTCATGATGGGTGTCTCTAAAAAAATCCCAATGTAGATGTTATTTTCATACAATTTATGGATTTATCATGTGAATTGGTTTGATTTATTTTTCTAAAATCAATATTGGTGATGGATTTGTGTCAAATTGTTTTGGTTTGGTAGTTAATGATAAAAAAGAGAATATTTATAATGTTATAACAATATGTTATTCTGTGGATGTCTATAAAATATATTGATGATGAAAAGTTTTAAATACATTCAAAAGAAGATACCAAGTCACTAGTACGATCATAGGTATTATGGGAGATGACATAAAATGTTCTCACCATCATATACGTACCACACCGGGGATAATATACTAAAAACTAGAAGCAATTAGTTTTAAAAAAATTGAATAATCAAATTAAATCATTGGGATAAAACTATCCTATAACTTATAGAGCATCAAGAAGCATAATACATTGGTTTATATTAACAATAGTCCTAGAGAGAGATCCATGATGAAGGCAGATCACACCAAGCATAGGGTGGAATCATGTGAAGGATTTATGGGCTTCTTTGGTGTGATGTGTTGATTAAGGACTAATGGTTGTCATATGAGGGTGTACCATATAGAATTTTTCCATTTTTATGAAATATTATGGATGATATACTAGTCAATTTAACGTGGAAAACATGTGTGGGACTAGGGAGTAATGCAATTAATAAACATACATGAATAAAAAAAAGATTTTATGAAAATGTGTTTTGAATTAGCAATGATGAAGGATTACAATATTGTGGTGTATAAAAACAATGAGCATAAATTCACTACTCTATATATCTGAATTGTTTCACATTTGAATCTCACCAGAAAAAGACATAGAATCCTCACATGAGAATTGTGAATGCCAAAAATAGTGTAATTTGTGACTAAAATGAATAAAAAATATGAAGACTATTTAAATCCAAAAAAATAAGATTATGTCCATACCATAACAACATCCATGGTAGATGTGAAATGGAAAATCTATAGATACCATTCCATATTAGACATCACAGTTACCTTTTTATGTACCAATTTGAAATTAGAATCCCCAATACATGTGTTATTGATGTAATAGAGGCATTGATTGAGGTTGTTTGATGCAAGATACTAGGGAGATCATGTTTCCTTATTTTATATTTTGAATGTATTTTGTTTCATAGCTAGATGAGTGGAACAAATATTTACGAATTTTTCAAGTCAGTTTAGATATTATTTTTCCTATAATGATGTTATACATTGTTAATTATTATTGTATTGTTTAAGAAACTACTAGATAGTTTATATTCATGTGTTGAAAAGAATATTTTAGATGATATATAAGTATAAAATTTCAATCTATTTAAAATATTTCATTGATCTAGATCCCTAAAAATATGAATTTTAGTTTTCACCACAACATTAAATATTAGAAACTTGAGGGAAAATGAAACTACTTTTTTAGAAGGTGGAATTTATTGATCCGTGTTAGGAGAAGTTATTCTAATTAAATAGGTTTATTTTAAAACACTAAAATGTTCATGGTAGTTTGAATAATCATATTTAATGGATAAAAAATTTGTGAACCACACCATGAATAGTAGGGTATGGATGTTTCATGTGTACATATTTATCTATATATAGTTGTTCTAGAAAATAGAGTGAGTATGAAACATTAAAAAAGTAATTAGGGAGATGTATTGGGGAACTGATTCTTTGAGGAAATGAATAAAACATAGTTATTTATATGAATTTGGGAAATGAAGGAAGAAATATCTCTCAAAGAATCATTGAAATATTTTATAATAATTAAACAGAATTAGGAGAAGATTTCATAACCTTGTTGGAAGGGAGATTTATGAGGTTTTTGGAAAATCCTAACAAATCTACCAATAAGGGGGTATGATGTATTCCATGGAGGGTTATGTTATAATAATAAATTTATTCATAATGGTCATCCTAGTTTCTCTATGATGGTGTTTCATGAGGTGATCAGAGGTACTACCGCATATTTTCTTCATTAATACTAGCGGTTAGATTTATTTTTTTAGATTCTATTTCAAATTGAGTTTCCCAATAGATTGTTCGAAATGTATTTTAGTGTTAGGTATGTTATCATTGGGAAATGGTATGTTTTCCCAAAACACATAGAGGGGTACTTAAGGAATAACTTAAAGAAACCAACAATCAGTAATTTTAATGGATTCTTATTACTCTTCACATCAATGATTTCATTATCCTTATATAATCTCTATGCAATTGAACTATGTAAATTCCATATTTTTTATTACATTCTATTTATATTTTATAAGTCTAAATAGGTTAATTTTGGTGGGACAGAGTAAAAAAAATTCAAATAAAGGATGATGGCTTGTGGAATATTAAAGAGATCAACATTAATTATAGGGGATAAATAGTGTTTCTACTAATATTGAGGTCAAGATCATATTAATTTAGTGATAGTCCTCATATTATGGTTTGTTGCAATAGGTTTTCAAACACAGATTCGACCCCACACATATCCCGGTATCCCTCCCCAAAATCCATATTTGGCCAATAGTGATGTTCTATCTGGTAATCATAATGTATATTATCTACAACATTAGGTTCATTTGGGAGCCTCATAATGTTCATTATCATGAATCTATAAGGTTATTCAGGGAGAATCATAATGTTTTTAAGGAAGTTAGTATGGTTATTCCCATTACGGAAAATAAGTACAAATGATGAAAATTAAGGGTGAGTTTGTAAGGTTCATATGTACTATAAAATAAAGATCATCATCAACATGTATTCATGAATTTAAGAAAATAATTTCATCAAGATTTAATCTTTTTATCATTAATAAATAAAATTATAATAGTCATATCATTCAAAAATTAATATTTATTCACGTTGTTATAGAGAAACCCAAATTCATTTTTCAAGGGTTTTATTTTGTGATTTTATTAGTGATTTGAATATTGGGATCTTGATTGGATATAATAGGGATTTAACTAAAATATTTTAGGGTATATTCATTATAATAAACATTCACACAATTTTATGCATGGATAAATTATTGTATGTTCTATTCCCACCGTATTTTTTATATTTACTCTATATTTTATATGAAGAAACAAACAAGGAATGAAATAAAGGATTGTGGATAATATTTAAAGGAGGAAATACATGAAAGGTTTCTTGAGTTACATTATTATAATATATGAAATATTTAAGTACATTAGTTAATGAATAAAACACTAATGATCATTAATGATCATATGGAAGAAATGTAGAAATGAAAACATGTGAATTACTATAGTACTACTCTAATTATCTTGATTAATGAAAATGAAAAAGATAGTGTATAATGAAAAAACCCTTTCAATTTGGGGTTCTTATTGAAAGTAATTAACAACACTGTACGAAACTTATTATTTTCATCTTTATATTTCCATGAATATAAAATTTCACTAGAGTTAAAATGCATGATTGTTATTAACATCAATAAGGTAAAAATATTTAGTTTTTGTAATGAATACAGTGGGATGGGGGCCAATTCTGACAGATCTCTTAATATCAACATCTAGGATTTCTTCCCTCTCAAAAACTTATTCTTTACTATATTCAGAGTCTAGATCCTTCCTATCTGTTGAAAATCTCTATAATTCATTGGTTTTCTATATCTCTCTATTTTCATCTCCAATAATCGAGAAATTTCTTATTTTAATATCTATTTGTCTCTCATAATTTTTATTATATTTATTTGGTTTTGATGGTTCCCTTTCATTTGTAAATTCCCTCACATTCCATGTCTGCTAAATTTTGATACCACCTATACTATACCCTGAATATTTGTGATAAAACCCCATTTTTTTTCAAAAAGGGTATTTGGTTGTCTGGGTTTTTATTATTAGCATATCCAGGGGGATCATCTTTTATATATTATTCTCCCTCCTCATAAATTTCTACCCATTCTATTATGATGGCTCACTTATGGGGCCAGTATGATTGTATTTGAGGTATCTTGGGATGGTTTGTGTGGATTTTTTTGGTGTTAAGGGTTCTTTATGTTTTTTTATTCAATCCATATGGTTTCCAGTTGAATCAAATTGTTTGGTGGTGGTATGCTGCTCAATCCCAGTCGACGATGTTTTCTACTAGTTTGTGTAATTTCTTAATGGTTATTAAATCCTTATATCATAATTTTTTTTCATCTAGATGGTTTTAATATTGTTATTGGTGGTACTAAATAATGTGGTTCATGGTCCAGTCGAATTTTACCAATCTCTATTAAGTCCTTCCCTCTGCAAACATTTCTCTTGCCACTTGTTCTTTATCACCAAGCCATGATTTTTTTGTGCGATGATTTTTTTTTTAAATTTTTGGGATGGATATATTTTTCTGGTAGTAAGTGTTTCAGGAGGTGCGAACATGATGACAGTTATTAGGTTGGTCATAGTTTGGTGGTTCTAGTTTTCAACAATGACATTTTTGTTTGTTCTAGTTTTCATGATAGATGCCTACTAATAGCGATTCTTGGTGGATGGGGTACTCCAGTATTGGATTATTTTCCCCTAAATTTGATGGAGGTTTTATATGGACATGTATTAGTGTCTTTTTTGTTTTTTATATTAATTCCATAGAACTTATGTTGGGTCCCCACAAATGATGGGGTATGGATGATGATGATGTTGACTGGTGCATAGGGAGTGTCGCTTGAGTTTTCTTATAGTTGATAGTGTTGATGTGTTCTGTATTTGTGATTGATTTAAAATTTTAATGTGATGAAGTGCATACTAGTTATGTTTTCATTATTTTTTGATTTTGTAGTTTTGTTAGTTTTGAGGATCCAACAAAAGTATAAAATTGATTTATTCAAAAAATGAAAAAATTGTTTTAGAGGTAATAAATATATTGGATAGTATTATAACATTGTTTGTAGAAAAAACATTGTCCCATGATCTGTTCCATAAACATTATACATTAATAATGTAAAATGATGATTAAATTTTTTAATTTAATATATTTTCTTATCACATTTTGTTTAAATCAATAGAATCATAAAACTCACACAAACATGATAAAACAACCAAAATCTAAATTGAATTTCACACCATAAGTAAACCATACATAATTAGTATTTCTCAATTTTTGGAAGAAACAAGTGTTATCAAATCCATATGTTACAAGAAATGTTTCATTCATTCAAGAAATATTAATCATTTTTAATATAGTGAATTCTAATTGAATTCCACTTTTTTGTGGAAGAAACAACCAAATTTTTATAAACATTATGATATCTATATGATATCCCTTAAATAATAATTTTTTTATATAGCCATATATATATAACATGTAAGTTATTTTTAAAAAAAATTACGACAAAGGAAGATATAAAACTGATTAATACTGAAATAATAGACAAGATTACCTTATTAGATGATATTTTGAATCAAATACACATGAATATTATGAGTTGTACAATATAAATGGTTAGGTGGGATATGTTTTCAAACGTCTATGAATAAGACCACAATGTCAATGAGGAAAATAATCATGATTTGATTTATAAGTTTTATGATTTATTAATAAAATTAAAAAAAAATATTGATGGATTCTTTAATTGAATATTATATGTAGTCAAATGCATTCAATGATATGGAAAGAATGTGAAAGATTTGTAAATTTTAATGAAATTCATGAGAATACTACAACATCATTTGCATTTAAATTTATATCCTCATAAGTAGATAAACATGTTTTGAAAATCATTATATGATCCATAAAGAAACCTTGAGGATTATTTAAGATGATATAATAATAAAAGAATATCTAATATTATTATAATGTGTATTGAACTCAATTACATGTAAAAAACATGATAATAATAAAATAATTTATGAGTAGGAGGATATTATTGACGTGTTCCATTATTCAGTGCTATGGATATTAAAAAATGAGAAAGACATATTTAAGAGAAATCTAAACCGAGATTGTTTTTTAGTTGGGCGATGTGGTAAACATAATAGGTATGTGTTCGAAGAGTTTTAATTCTATTTAATGAAAAATATAAACTATACAGAATTGAGAAATGGAATTTCCCAATAGATGGCACTTTGATATTGGAATATCCTTCACAATTAAATTTCAAATGAATAACCATATAAGGTAGGTATAAAATCTATGACAAGATTACATAGAGGAGGAACAAACATCATTCAAATACAAAAAATTGATTCAATAATGGTACAAATAGATAAAATGAAATCAATAGATGAAATCAATGAAGTGCCTAAGGGAATAACATAATCATGGTAGAATTAGATGGATCTCTTAATGATTTTGAAAACCAACAAAGTATTAATAGAAATATAAATTACCTATTAAGAGAATCATCAATGTACATAGATTATCATTAATATAAAACTATTTTAATTCCATAAATATTATAATATAAAATATTATTTCATTCAAGTGTCGAATAATTTGTTGATTATAATTAAAAAAATTATGTATTTTTTAAATAGACTTCTGAACACAATAATTTCATGAATGGAAAAGAAGTAATAAAATAACCGGTAGAAGATAAGAGGTTATGAAGAAAGGAATGTCCAATTTTTTTTTGAATTTTTGTTAATTTATAAATAAGATTATTTTTATAAGTTTGTAAAATAAAGAATTATTTAAATGATCCAAACAAGGATAAATTATTTGTTGGAAAAAATTTGGATAAAAATCGATATGGGTGAGTGAGAAGGAGTGGTTTTGGATATGATGATGATAAATAAAAGATTAGTTTATTATCATCATCATCAATCAATGGGATGAAAAAATTATAGGATGATCACTAGCACTTCATAATGGATCTTTAATCTAGGAACTACACAATGATATAAGACATGTGATGGATAGGAAGTGGAAAAAAAATTAACACACATGAAATGGTTGTTGTAAACTTTTCATATACAAATAATAACATACAACCTCGAGGATATAAAATATATATGGGTGATCCACCATTTTGTTAGAAAAGGATAATGAAATGATATCCTATATAACTTATATGAAATTATCATTATTGATATTGTTTTAAGGGTTCTAACTTTAGATAGTGATTTTCTAATCACAAGAAATGAATAAAAATAAATATATATTCTATAAGGAAATGAAGGGGATTTTAATACAACCAAACACTATTAATCTATAAAATAATCATCCTATATTTGAAGAGGAAGGTGAATTCAATCATTCAAAACATTTCTTAGAACAATGGATTTTGAATTCTAAAATCCAAAAATATATATGGACTCCATGAAAGGATATAATGATTAAATAAATGGTGATTATAGAAGTTGTTTTTTAGAATCAAACTGAGAATAATAACACATGAATCCTAAATAGTGGGTTATCATAATAAAAATATAGAAATGTAAATATACTAAAGAATGTAATATTGAGTTTTGATGGATTGTATGAAGATATATAGATATAGAGTAGTGAATGAAACCGGTTATACCATCATGGTACTTTGATATGACAATATATTTCAATACACTTGCAATAAATTAGAAAATTATATTACAATAAAAAATATCAATCATAAAGTATCCTAATTCATAACACCCCCAAAATCATGAATTCTTGAATGTTAAAATTGGATGGCTAACAACATGATTAACACACTTCTAATTGAATGCCTGGTATAATTATTTTATTAGAAAATGTTATTAACATTATCAATATATTAAAAATTAGGATTTTATAATACCTATATGTTATTAAACTATATAATATTTTTGGAATGTGAGGAAGAAATGAATCGAATATTTTAGTATATCTAAATTTATTTAATACATAAAAATAAAGATGGTGACAAAGGTAAATATATTAATGAAACAGATGAAATATGTTTATATATAATCCGATGAAAATAAAATATTATTAATGTATATAAAAAAATATGTGAAATATTATTGGATTTAATGATGATGGCATTATAAATTACTAAAAAGGTAAAAAACTAGAATCTCATTAATTGGTGAGATGTGTGAGGTGATTGAAGAATAAGAAATTAACCAAGAAACTATAAAAAGATATATTAGAGGGGATGGATCAGAATATAAAATATATGGTAGAAACCATGGTTTAAAAAATAAATCATACATACTAAGAATGGAAAAAGAGGATGGAGGTTGATCCAGAAATACTATTATAGACAGAATCCAAACAAATCAGATAAGAATAATGTGTTTAGTTTAGAGAAATAATTAAAAGTGAATAATGTATCGAACACCATTTGATGATGAAGTAAAGGATGAAGAATGGGTTTGATATATAAATTTTGATCATGATATAAATAAATAACAAAATTGGGAACTATGAGAAATATCATAATGCTAGAACCTGATAGAAAATTATATGTTATTTTAATTCAAATAAAATAAACATAATTTTGTTGTTTGAAATAAATATATTGTAATTTCCAAAGTATTTGACCAAGTTTAAGGATATTATGTTTTTATACCTTCAAATTAATTCATAATAATAATTGAAAAAATATTTTTTTTGTAGTTTAAATACAACATGTCAAATTAATATTAACAACGGATAGTGAAACTGATATCATAAATGTGGTTCTTGTTGTGGAATATTTTATATATATCATCCCATGCGTATCATAATTTGAATAAATAATAACAAATAATCCATATTAAAAAATTTACTATATGTATTATAGTAATCCCATCATGAATGGTATGCTCATATTTACAGAAATTCAAAGAATGTATAATTTAAAAGAGGATGTGTTCTTCATAATTTATATTTTAAATTTTTTGGAAAATAATTATTCATAATATTAGTGTATGTGGATGAAATTATATATGAATGAAAAATTCAGTAATAAATGGAAACAAATTCTATGTTTGTTAGATTAGATATCAAAATAACAATTATTGGCTATTTAACTTTTTTTTATAGGGTTGGATGAGTGTAACACCTCTTGATTCTGAAGTAAGAACCGTGTATTGAATAGCCTGTATGACACACGACACCAAGAACATAAGAAACATAATATCGATATATTTTAAAATATATTTACTGTTTAAAATATATTCGATATAATTCAATGAAGGAAACACTGAGTTATCTTGAGTTACATGAAAGAGAGACCTTCCTCAAGAGCTTTCATTTCACGTAAGAGAGACCTTCCAAGATAGATTTTTCTACACGCAAGACTGAGTTTCACCAAATAATAATATTTTATGAAAATATTATTATTAAATATAAAATGATATAAGCTAGATTATGTTTTAATTTATGTATATTATTAACTAAATTATGAATTTTTTTTGTTTATATAAATAAAAAATGAATTCAAGGGTTACCAATTGGTGAGAAATTAAAATAGGAACCAATTATATATAACAAAGAAATATTATTATTTTTATGCCTCTAAATGAGTTTTATCTTAATAAAAATAATTAATTAAAATAATTTAATTTTTTTAATATAAATTTAATCAAATAGTATTTATATTCATCCATTAGGTTTGATAGAAATAAGATAAGAACAAACTCTATTTTCCACATACAAATATATATTTTTATAAATGGAATTCTACCAACTTTTAATGGAGAACCAGTTTCAAATCATAATTTTGAAATTTTAATTGAATTAATATGACAGAAAAAACATCATTCATGAAATATAAACATAATAGTTAGGTTAGGATAAATTTTTCTATATATTTGAAACATTTTATTTTTAAAAAATAATTAAAAATACATAACTTTAGTTCAAATATTAATTTTCCTCTAACATATTTATTGTGTAAAATTACACAATTAATTTTTTTATCTTTAATTAGATATTATTTTTATCAATTTATACAATTTATTTAATTTTAATCAATTTCACTATGAAATTTATTATAAAAACAAATCAATCTTTCAGACGTATATCTTCAAAAACCTGTATTCTCCTCCAGTCGCAGGATTAATTTTAAATTAATTTATCCCACTTAGATGATTTGAATTTTGAAAAATGTATTCTATATTTGGAATAATAATAATTTATAATGTCCAATAATATTATTATTATTTTTCACATAAATATTAGTGGAATTGATTGAAATTAATTATAATGTTTAAGGTTAAAATACGCTTTATAAGGGACTAAACCATAACCTCAACTCCTAATAATACCTATGAAATTTTAAAATATATATTATATGGCCATATTTCGATCCTTTCCTCTTTTTTATCTAATTTTATCCATTTTTTATCACATTGAATCATGAAAAAGGTGGGAATAATTCCTTTATCAAAATATTAGAAGAGTTCCACTTTAAAGTCCCAAATTTTCCATGTAAATTTTTTAATTATATGGAACTATTATGAGTATGAAAAAATTGACAGTGCATTATTCTGAGGCTCAATGTGCCAGGAATGAATTTATTAATGTTTTTTGGTATGTATAGTCAATGCACAAATGACATTTTCTAACATTTGAACCAGTGATCAGAGTTAAAATCAGAGGTCACTGTTGAATCCACAGATCCATAATTCACTTAAGGGAGGATTCACTTCGACTATAGTTGGTCCGGGGAAAAAGATAAATTTTTGGACTTTTCTAAAGGAATATATAAATAACATTGTAATTTTACATTCTTTCTTTTCCTCCAATGGAAAAGCAGTAACGTGGGACTAATGACTTGTCAAGCCCATAAATGGATTGACCTTTCAATCCAAAGTAATAGCATTGTTGGGGAATTAGGAAGGTTTTTAATTTATGAACCTTCAAAAACCCATGAGTGTTAGACACCCTCCCCCTATACTAATTATATAGAGCTTGGGGGGAGGTATCCGCACTAATTTACCAAACAATGAAGTTCTAACAAAGTTCCAAGAAACCAAACTCTTAGGGGACGGTGCCGGTTCTGGAAAGCGGTGATTAGGAACACTGAAACCCCAAACAAAAGATCGATGATCAAGCAATATATTTGGTGGCTAGTTGTGGGGGATAGTGAACACCGGCCCACTTCCTCAATCACAGGCGTTCTAGAGGTAATGTTTTCTTTCAGTTTTAATTTAAAGAGTAGTAGAATCTTTTTTCTTCCCTTGTATTGTTTTCAAGCTAACGCGGAGGGCACAATCCTAAGGAACCTGGCCCAAACCCTCCGCTACCTTGGTACCATTTTGTTCTCTATGGAAGACAGATGGCATTGTAGTACCGGCGACCGATGCCGGCAGGGACCAAGATGGTGGCCAACATCTGTTGGCCTCGAGGGAGGAGGCAGCGCACCCTCTACGCCGGAGGAACCGGCTGTGGATGATCAGCCACGATGGATGGAGGAGGTGGTCGGAACACTAGCTGGCAGTGGAAGAAGTGGCTGACATGACTAGCGTGCTGCCGCGGTAGACCAAGGGAGGCGGTCGACACACCTACCGACCACGGGAGGCGGAACGGTGTGTTGTGCGCCACTGGAGATAGAGGCCAACAATGGCCAACCCAAATGGGAGGTAGGACCCTCTCCAGTGAGTCTCGCATGCCACCTAGTGGAACCATGTGGCACCACCACTGTGGAAGAAACCGAACGGTCATCACAGCCATTTAGGAAAACCGGGGGGTCACTCCCCTAGTGGTGTCTAGGGAGGACCCCGCTACGGGCTGGATAGGCGGGCCGCACCCCCTTGCATGCATGGCCACCCCTTGCGGTCCAAGACACCCACCATGCGGGCCATGTCGGACCACATCCTAGTGGACCGAGCATGTTGTGGCCCAACCCAAACTGGCTCGGGTCGGTTCTGTCTGATTGGGTCGGACCGGACCCGGGCCCTACCAGACCTAAAAACACTTAAAGGGTAATAACATGAGAACCAGGCGTCTGTTTGAGAATACATCTATTTCTTTGAGACCCATGGAGTGATATGGTCATTTTTGTATACTTCACTTGAGTTTTGGAGACATTTGGAGTATATACGGGTTGGATCGAACCTGAATCCAACCGGGCCCATGGATCTAAAAGGCTTATAACTCACAGACCGGGCGTCCGATTGATGCACTGTCTATCGCGTTGGTACCCTTACGACCTAGAGATACTTTAGTTAACTCCTTTGTGGAGCTTAGTGGCAGTCATGGTATGACCGATATCTCTAGGGGACGATTTTATAGAACTTGTGTGCATCGGGTGCGAGGAATCCTGTGGCAGGATGTAACGTGAAGAAAGAACATCGATATTGTCTAGGTCAGCATCAATCGATCCTTTGTGGGTCCGAATCTTTTGATCTTTTTAGGGTCATAATCTATCAGATCCTATGTGGGTCAGTGCTCAACGATCATGTGTGGGTCCCTGCATACCGATCCTATGTGGGTCAGATCCTGTGTGGGTCAATGGGGGTTTTTACCTAATCGATCCTGTGTGGGTCAGCATTAGTGCTCTTAACAGTATACAATGATCAACCTTATGACTAATCATCTATGATTCTATACATATGTTATACCTAATTTGAGTTGAGTCTTCTACCTTTGTAGTGATATATTCATAGTGACACCAACGTTTTACTGATATATTCATGGTGTTACCTATGTGGTACTTCTATCTTCGTGGTGTTACCTATATGGTACTTCAATATTTGTGGTCTTACCAGTGTGGTACTTATAACATCATGGTGGTACAGTTTTTGTATTCTTATCTCATGTGTGATGTGAGTACATCTTTATAACTTAGGTTTATGTATTGGAATACGCGTAAGTATTATTGATGTCTATCTCTTTATGCTTGATATTGGAATATTTCTTTGTGTTATTTTTTTGTGGAACATTGGGAGATCTATGGGGGTATCAGGATCCCTACTGAGTATCGTTATACTCACTCCTGCATGGGTTATTCCTACACCATGTTGTGTCTTGTGCAGACTACAAACATCATTGATTGAGACTGAGGGAGCTAAGACTAGATGCTACTCAGAGGTGGACCATTTGGCGTGAGGTGAAACATGGATTACTGATTATGATATGTACATACCCTTTAGGTGGCATCACTGGTGGATGATACAAGATCTATTATTAAATTTTCAATTGTATTTGTACTTTTCATTTTTACTTTTACTTTTTAGTTTGGCTTGTATTCTGTACCATTTTACTTTCATCACTCTTTTACTTTTAGCACACTTCTACTACAACAATATACTTCGTGGTTGCCTCTAGTTAGGTTCATGGACTGTGTGTCTGTACAGGTTAAAAAATAAAAGCCTTACTGTTTTAGGGATATAACTTTCTAGTCCTAGTCTCCAGCCGCAGTCCTATTGAAGGCGTGCTTGGGGTAGTCATAGAACGGGCCCTGAGGGATGGCTCATGACAGCCACTCCTCCTTCACTATAAAAGGCCACCACTTCTCCCCATTCCACTCACCTCAAAAACCACTTAGGATCATCCCTGATATGAAATAATATATTCCAAAAAATTCTACCATTTACCTTGATTCCACCATTTTGGAATAATGCCTTTTAAAAAATCCCTTTTGTATAAACAAAAAGGAGTTACCCAAATCTTAAGGTAACGTTTTCAAACGATCTTATTTGATTCATTTAGTTCACCACCACATTCAATTTTATTATTCCATGTTCACATAATAAAACTAGTTTCCTAAATATAAAATGGGATTTTATACTATGGGATTGAAGTACACTAACTCAAATCCATCTAATAACAAATGAACATACTATTTCTTTGTATGATGAAATGATTCCTGATGAAATGATTACTATTACTTTTTATATAACCGCCTCTCATAGTGGAAACGTTGATGAAATCTATGTTTATATATTTTATATATGATATTAATTAATTCTTTATACTTCTGTAATAATTTTATAACACATAAAATTAATACTTTCCATTTTTTGTTAATACTATAACATCGATTGAGGAAGTGTGGACTATAACTCCTCAAAGTGATGTGATTAATTCATAATAAAAATGAAGTGCATTAAAGATAATTTCAATAAAAATATTTTAAATATATTAAATAAATAGTTTACTAAAATAGTAATATACATGTATAAACATATTTATTACTTTTCATTATTTTAAAATTCAATAAGGAAATGAGTGTAGTATTCATGCATACATATAACTTACCGTCTCCCTGAACATTGAATTCGATTTCATATCTCTAAATATTATGGATTATAGTAGATAAATATATATTGGATATATATATATATATATTATTAAAACTGTGTTTTATATTATGTATATAATTTAACCATGTTATATTTAATAAAAACAACAAATAATATGTTAAAACATACTCGACAAACTAGAAAATTAAAACCCAAAATAGTTAAAAAGATGAAAGGTTCTTAATAAATGAGTAATAAGATATTATAAGAGGATAATATATGATATCATAAGTATTAATATTGTTCTGAAATATGTAATTAACATGATTAAGACTATAATACAGGATTATAATGAAGGTTCACCCGAATGGAAACATAATGTAAGGGAATTCGTCTCAATTTACTTCCTATGTTGCCTTATTTGTTATTATACACCTTGTTTCTTTTATATGGTGTAAAAATTGAACTTTTACGTGATATATCATGAATTTATTTACATTCATGATATTTTAAATTTCATTTAATCTAATTTTTTCATGATTCTTATGATTTAAATTGTATCAAAGTGGATTGGGACACTTTGGGTGTCAAAATATTATTTTACTCAATAATAACATTAATGATATTTCAATAGTATTTCCATTTTAGGAAATTATATGACCATTATTAAAGAAAACCATTAGTTCTTCTCTTCTTTGTTTATTCATGACTATTTCAATTGTTAGTAATAATTATTCAATCATTGTTACTCAAAATGTTTTATAAAATGTTTTTCTGAAATCCTGAATGTATTTATCTCATTACTCAGAGAACATGTTTTCTTCTAAAAACCACCCTTTGTTATATTATTTCAAAAAACATTTTAAAATGATTTATTAATGAATTTTTTAACCTTTTTTACCACTATTTTCAATTGAATATTCTTATTGATTTCTAAAATTTATTTTTCATAACTTTTTACCTTGTACAACATGTACAAATTTTCCTACTATAATTTCATTAAAAATTACTATGGATGTTTGAAAGCATAATTTTACTTGAAAATGTTTTTTTAAATTGATGTACAATGAAATGTTTTTTCAAAACAAAAGACTATTTTTTCTGATGAATACTCTTTAATGATATGTTTATAATATTTCCATTCATTAATGACATTGACCCTTTATTTTACTCCACATGGAAAATATTGTATTGATACCATCCATATCCTTCTTATGGATGGTTTTTGATTAATTTGTTCAATGATATTACATATATTCACATCCTTGATTCATTTTTGAAATGAAATTGAAGTATTCAACCGCCAAGGATCAATTAATTTCCCTTAATTATCCATATCATCTTTCATGGATATCACTATTGGCTAAAATGTATACCATTTTAAATATGATGTGAACTTTGACATTTATATGATCATTTAGAGAAATACTGAAAATTCATTATTTTGCATTCAATACAGTTATTAGACAAGATATATTACTTATTTTGATTATTCAATATTAGGATTTATTTGGACATGTATGACATGGGTGGGGAAAGGTTATAGATATCCCCTCAATGCATCAATAGTCTCATGGAATTAGTTAGTTGGATAACCTCATTAGATGAGTTTTAACCCAATATGTTGTAAACAATCTGGTGAATATTATAGATGTGAATGATACCAGGTACCAAGGAATCATTGCATCCAATAATTTATCATTTCCCTCATTTAGTTTTAGTTATTATTCATCCATGAGATAATACATCGACATATCTATCAATTCATTTCATTTTTGGTTTAATGATTATATGGCATGTTTTCTCAGTTTCTTATCTTTCAATATTGATTTTCCCCTTTATCATGTAATCTGAATGGCATGTATTTTTGGTTATTACATTCTTATATTGTTTATTCACATCACGGTTTGTTGATTATATGGAATGTGAGTTAAATTAAAAACAATGACATAAATATTTTTCTAATTGAATAATTATTTATTTCTTTATACTTTACCTTTACAGATTATTTCACCTCTCCCTTATTTTGTTTTCTTTTCCCCGTGAATCCAAGAAGCATACTATGAATGATTTGTTATGATATACTATATGGAATAATATTATTTTTAAGGTTATTTTTTAATTATATTTAAAAAACAATGTTGTAATTATTGTATTCATTTTTAATACAAGAATAATTTATGTATCTGGTTTACGAAGACAACTAACCTCTAAATACATTGGGATATGATTCCTTGTTATCATGCCAATGTTACTAATCAAAGACATGCACATTGATATTTATTGGGTCGGTTTGTTATAGTTTTTATCAATAGAAGTTATGTATCAACCCGGGGAACGATATTTATAATAAAATAAATATGAAAAAAATAAATATTTGGTAGAATTTGAGGACAATTATAGAAGAAAATCTTATAATTAGGGTATGGTAGAGATTACACGGGTATGCCTTGAAATATTTCCCTCTCTGGATACTACAAGTGGATTTGGTTCTTGCACAGATATTTCTAGGAGTAATAACTCTATCGAGGTGTTCCAAATCAGACTCATGCTAACCTTGTTCAAGAAAAATGGCCTTATTACACATCTGGTTTGACAATCCTAGGGGGGTATTCATGGGATAATTCAAATTTTATTTAAAAATTTCTAGGAAGGATTTTCACAATGAATAACATAGGTCAACAAATGGTGTTTTAGAATGAAAATAATGTTTCATTATTTATAAATACAAATAATTATTTTATAGATAATCCCTAGACCAAGTAACAAACTATGTGTATATAACGGATGACGGATTTATATATTATGGTTTTATTGAAAACCATAGTTAAATGTATATTTTTTTACTAACCTTATTTCATTTATTTTTTTCATATTTATTTTTAAATTATATTAATTTAGGTTTAGAAAAATAAAACCTATAAGTATGTTGATAAATAATCGAATTTGGAAAGGCCATGTGTCTCGAATTCATGACTGAAGGACGATAAGGGTTTCACGCCAACCACTGACCTACCCAATATCCTTGTTAATTTTTCATTGTGTTAGATCAACAATTTGATGAATACATGTAAATTTTGAACTAGTGTTATAACTTTTGAGGATTATATATTAATATATTAACTATATTGGTTTTGGAAGATAGTTAGAGGAAAATATATACACTTTACACAAATTAATAGGTCTTATGATCATTTAAAAGTTTTTCTAGTGTTTTAGGAAGAAAATTCATTATTGTTAATCAATTTTAGGGATTAAAGAGAATAAACTATAATTAGATCAATCCACCACCACAATTTTGGATTGATCATTTGAAATTGAATCATATCAAGTGATAATATTTTCTTTATATTCATGGTTAGTAATATAATTACCGAACATTAGGAAAATGACTTCAAAATAAAATGTTGTACTAATAATATAATTTTTGATGAAGTTATGGTATTATAAATGATTATAAATTTATGTATTTGAGATCCTAAAATTTCTAGTCAACATTCACCTTTTTGTTATTGAGGACCCCAATCACTTTCTATAAATAGTTACACGTTTCGTCCATGTACGTATCTCTGTAGTCCACTAATTTTATCTAACTTAGAGACCTTGTTATATGTTAGTCCATGTGACTATTTAACTTCTCATTCCATCATTTCTTGAATTTTTTTTATGATCACTTCACATTATATTGAATTTAATAATAGAAAATATCAAACAATCTATCACCACGATCAAGTTCAAATTGATAGGACACAACTTAATTATGGTGGGGATAATGTAACACCCCTAATTTCTAATATAAGAATCATTTATTTGATAGTGTGTGTGACACACAACACCAAGAACATGAGGGTTTATAATATCTAGATACTCTATAAAATATTTATTATTAAATATAGGTTCTATATATTTCAATTTGTGCAACACTAAGATATAATTAATTACATTCAAGAGCGACCTATATTAATTTCATGAGTTAAAGGCACAGGCTATCTTCCATGATAACATCTGTTACACGTAAGATTGTGTTTCACTAAATAAAAATATATTATTAAAATATTAATATTTAAGATAAAATGATATAACCTAGCTATTATCTTAGACATTATAAATACTGTTAACTAACATGGGAAAAATTTTGGTTTATAAAAATAAAAATTTAATTCATGGGTTACCAAATATAGTGAAATGAAAATAAGAACAAATTGGATAAAAATAAATTTTGTTATATTTTTTAATCCAAAAGATTTTTATCTTAATAAACACTATTAATTAAAATTAGTAATTGATTTAGATATATATTCAATAAAATATTTTTGGTATTCAAACATTGCATTTTATAGAAAGAAGATACGGAAAAACTATGTTTTACACATACAGAACAAAACATTTATAAAGTTAATTTTTCCACCTTGTAATGGAGAACCAATTTAAAATCTTAAATTTAACACTTTAATTGATTTAATAATTCAAAATAGAATTAAGATTTTATAGGAAATAAAATAAGTAGGTTAATGTGAATTTCTTATATTTTTATGAAACATTTAATTTTTAATGAATAGTTAAACAAACTGATTTTATGTTCAAATATTCTTTTTCATCTAATTTATTTATAATGTAAAATTATACATTTAATTAGTTTTAATATTTAATTAGAAAGTATTTAAATTTATTGATACAAAATTTCTAAATTTAACAAATTTCTCTTTGAAATTTATTAAAAAAACATAGTAATATTTTGGATGGTTTAATTCAACAATCCACATTATCGTCCCGCCAGCAGGACGAATTTTAATTTAATTTATGCCACTATATGATTGGAATTTTGAGAAATGGATTCCATATTTTATATTAGAATAACATATAATGTTTAATAAGAGAATGTTTTTACAAAAAATATTAGTTATTGTCATTAAAATTAATTACAATGATTAAGGTTAAATTAAGCATATTATGAGAATAAACAATATCATTATAGCCCAAAAATACCTATAAAATTATACAAGAGATATTGGATGGAAATATTTTGATTTTATACTCTCCTGGATATAATTGAGACTATTATTGGATCCAATTTGAACATATAAAATGTGTGTATAATTCCATTATCAGAATATTATAAGAGAGCCACTATTACTTAAATATAAAAGGCCACCAGTACTCCCCATTCCCCACATATCTAAAATCACATAGTTTAAGAAAAAATTGTATTCCAAAATACCTCCCCTTGACCTTGAATCTTTCATTTGGGAAGAAATCCATCCATGGAATCTCATTGGTATAAACAAAAATGAGAAACTCGATTATTAAGGTATTGATTTCAAACAATCTATTTTAATTCATTTACATATACATGACCTCAAATATAATAATTTTTTGTTCATATATTAAAAAATAATCCAAACTTTACAAGGGTGCTTTTATAGAATTGGTTATACCTTCAATTTCACACACTTCCATCTAATGGGTATCAATAATGTTATTTATGAGTACGGAGAACTACTGGCTCATGAAATGATGAATGAAAATTTTTCCTTTACCGCCTCTCATGGTGACCATTATGATTGAAAATATATTTATATATGTTATATATGATATTTATTATGTATTTATACTTATTTAATCCTTTTAAAACACATACATTTAATAATTTCTATTTTTGTTTATTTGATAATATCATTTGAAGAAGTTTTGACTACCACACCTCAAAGAGATGTGATTAATTCATACAAAACATGGAATGTATTAATGATAAATAAAATAAGCATATATTAAATGTTTTAATTATGTTGGGAAATTTATTTATAATATAAATTTATATACATATAATTTATTTTTCATTTTTATAAAATACGATAAGTAAATCAAAGTAACATTCAAGCGTGTGAATGACTTAGCGTCCCCATGAGCGGTGTATTCCATTCATTATCTCAAAATATTATTGTTCATTATAGATACATATATATTTGATATATATTATATTCACATAAGGGATTACATTTTGGAGATTATGTAACCCTGTTATATATGATAAGAAAAACTAATAACATGTCAACACATACTTCGACAAACAAGCCAATTAACACATGAAATGGTTAAAAGAATGAATGGTTATTTACAAATGAGTAATAAGATATTATAATAGGATCATATATGATATAATAAGTGTTAATATTGTTCTTAAATAAGTTATTAACTTGTCTAGAACTATTATATATCAGGTTAAAGGTTATTCAGCCGAAAGGAAACACATAGTAAGAGATTTTCTTTCAATTTACACCCCATTTAGACTAATTTGTTATTATGCGCATCATTCTATTTACATGGTGTAAATACATTATTTTTACATGGTTTATCATTAATATTATTAATTTATCTATATTAAAACACTAGGCTTATTATTTAAAACGATTCAAAGTGGTATGGAACACATTTGAATGTTTATATATTATTTTCCACAATAATACCTGGAATAACATTTCAATGGTATTTCTATTTGAGTAAATTATTCGTTAGCTAATCAATAAAACCATTAAATTTTATATATTAGGGTTATTAATGACATATTTCAATTATTAGAACCATTTTTAATTCTTTAGTACTAAAATTGGATTGGAAAATTTTTTTCACAAAACCGGATATCATTTCTCCCTTTAGTCAAGAAAATGATTTTCTCTAAAAAGACGTGTTTTATTAATGTGTTTCCAAAAAAAATTTCAAAATGATTTTGTAAATAAAATTTTAAAATTTTCTTCTTTTACCAATATTTTCAATTTAATATTCTTATTACTTCCCAAATAAGGAATTTTTCTTACCTTTTTACCATGAAAAAGGAATGTTCCTTTTATATTGTAAGGAATATATAGATTTTCCACCATCATTTCATAAAATATTCCTTTTCATGTTTAAAAGGGTAAATTTTGAAGAAAAATAATTTAAATTTGGTTTTAAAATAAAATGTTATTCAAAAAATTTTCAAATAAAAGAGAAATTTTCTTCAATAATTTTTTTAAAACATATTTTTAGAATATTACCATTCATCAATGAAAACCCCATTAATCTACTCTAAATGGGGTATATTGTATTGACAGCGTACATATCCTTTATATGGATGGTTTTTTATTGATTTGGTAAATGATTATATTTTTGTTCACATCCATGTTTCATTTTTTAAATCCCCTTAAAATATTAAATCTCCAATGATCATTGAATTTCCCTTAATTATCCATGTAATCTATCATAGATATTACTATTTCATGAACTATATACTATTTTACATATGGTTTCTACTTTTCCAGTTATTTTATTATTTGGTGAAATATTGATAATTATGTAATCTTTATTAAATATTTTTATTTGGTATGGCATATTATTTATTTCAATTATTCAATAATAGGAATGTTTTGGGATGGTATGTAATGGGTGGACCCTATTATCGAAAACCCCTCAAAGAGTCTATAGTCTCATGGGATGAGTTATTTTGAAAAAAATATACAAATTAGTTTTTATAATATATGTTGTACCTTGTACCTAGGAAACAACACATCCAATAATAATTAATTTCCTTCATTTAGTTTCAGTTATTATTCATCCACGAGATTTTCCATCGATATATCTATATATACATTCCATTTTATATTAACTAATTATATGGAATTTTTTTTAGTTTATCATATTTCCATATTTATTTTTCCATTTATAGTTTTTTTAATGGGTTGTTTTTTCAGTTATTACTTTTCCATATTTTGTATTCACTTCGTTCTCAGTTTATTTATAATATGGCACGAGAATTCAGTTATTTACCATGTCATAACTATTATTCTCACTGATTTATTATTTCATCGATTATATATTTATTTTATTGAGAATTTTATCTTACCCTTATTTATATTCCTTCTCCATAGGAATACATTAAGCGTAATGTGAATATTATATAAGGATGTACACAATGGAATACTGTTATTCTAGAAGTTCAATATTTAGAAAGAAGTTTTTTGTTTTGAACTATATATATTAATTTTTAATAATATGCTCATATTTGTATCTGGTATACAATTATTACTAAACTATAACTCTTAGATATTTGATTCCTTGTAATCATGCAAATTTTATTGATTAGAGACACCTAATCATGGATTTTTTTGTTCGGGTCCCTAGAGTTGGTATTAGAGGTAGTTTAGTAGAAAAATATGTATCTAGACTTAGGTAAATATAGATTAGATTTCATGAAAATAATTAATAATTTGAGGATATGTATTGAAATGCTTCTTAAAATTTTGGTAAGGTAGATATTATGTTTTCTTCTTAGAAATACATCACCGTCTGGATACTACTTGTGGATGTGGTTCTCGAACAGAAGTTCCTAAAAGTAATAAATCTGAGAAAATGTTATGGACATGACTTGGGGTATCTTAGTATATGACAATGAGTCTTACAATTCACATGGTAATATAGTCATAGGGGATATGCATTGGATAATTCAAATTTTATTTACAAACCTCTATAAATGATTTTATCAACGAATAACCTAAGATAAATCAAATGTGTTATAGAATGAAAAAAAAAGTTGAATTATTTTGAAATACAACCAATGATATTACAGATAAATAATACACCATGTAAATACCTATGTGTAAAAAATGTATGATGTATTTATAAACTGTATTTATAATGAACACCATAATTAAAAGGATGTTTAGTCATTAAGCATATTTCAAGTATGTCCATATTTATTTTGGAAATTATATTAATTTGGTTTAGAAAAGAAAAAATATAATATTGGGTACAACAATCAAATATATCTAAGACATGGGTCTTGAACCCATGAATAATGGGCAATAAGGGTTTCATACTAACTATTGACCTACGCAATGTCCTAGTTAATTTTTCATTATTTGTTATTAAACAATTTTAAAAAGATATGTTAATTATGAACTAGTAATACCATTTTTGAGTATTAGATCTTAATCTATTAACAATATTGGTATTGGAAGATATTTAGAGAAAAATAGTTAGTATTTTCACTCTTTTTTAGCCCTTACAATCCATTAAATGTTTATTTTAATTCCCTAGGCATAAATAATTAATTATTGGTAATTTGTGTGTCATAGTAATGGGATGATTTATAATTCAATCGAAGAATAATAAGATGTTAGGATTTTTTATTTGAAATTGAAACCTATCTTGTAAGTATGTTTCCTTATATTCTTGGTCAGTAAAATAATTACCCAATATTAGGAAAAAAAATTCAAAAAAATGACATCGTAAATTCTTAGTTTTTTTAAGCGATGGTATTCTAAATCATCATAGATTTATAGCTTCAAGGACCTCAATATTCTATTTAACATTCACTTGTTTGTTATTTATAACCTCAATCATTCAATATAAATATTTTCACATTTCCTACAAGAATGTTTCTCAACATTCTACTAATTTTCTTCTACTTAGATACCATGTTTTATGTTAGTTTATGAGACCTTTATACGTCAAATTATATCTTATCTAGAGGGTGTTTTATGAAAAATTATCATGACTTTTTATTTCAATAATGAAATATGAATCAATCTATCACCACAATCAAGTTTAAATTGTGATGAAGAATTTTAATTAATGTGGGAAGAATTTAACACCTGAAAATTCAAATGTAAGAACCTTGTATTTGATAGTCTGTTTGAAATGCGCCACAAAACATGTATAAAAATATAATATCTAGATACCTTATAATAAATTTACTATTTAAAACAGATTTAATATATTTTAATTCATGAAACATCTAGTTAGTATATGTTAAATTCTAGAGAGACCATCCTCAATTGCTTGCATTATATGCATGAGCATCATTCCCAGATAGCCTGTGTTACAAGAAAATTAAGTTTCACCAAATACCAATATATTATTAAAATATATTTATTTAATATAATATTATATAACCTATCCATTATTTTAGTTGTTAGGAATATTATTAGTTAAAATATTAAATTATTTGTTTTATATAAATATAAAATATGTTCATGGGTTACCAATTAATGAGAAAAAAAACCAATTGGGTATAACAATGATATATTATTACTTTTATGCTTCAAAATTAGTTTTATATTAATAAAAATAAAAAATTACAATTAGTTAATTATTTTAATACATATTATATCAAATATTTATTATATTCATAAATTATGTTTGATATACATATGACTAGAATAAACTCAATTTTACAAATAAAAACATCTATTTTTATACAGGCTATTCTACAACATTTTAATAAAGAGCCCATTTAAAATATTCATATCGAAACTTTAATTTATATAATCTGTAAAAATAAACTTAATATTTTAAATAGAAACCTAATAATTATTCTGGGGTTGTTTTTGATGTTTTCAAAAATAATTTGTTTTTATCAAATAGTAAAAAAATATAGAATTTTTGTCCTAAAAATCATTTTCATCTATTTTATTTATAAGATAAATATATACATTTAATTTTATCTAGTATTTAATAAGATATAATTTTTATCAATTAAAAAAATTATGTAATTTTAATCAATTTATTTTTGATATTAATTACATATATGTAGAAACATTTCAGACATTTTTATTTTAAAAACCTGTATTGTCGACCCTCCAATGAGATGAATTTTAATTAAATTTTTAGAATAATATATGATTGGATTTTGATAAAATGGATTCCATATATGGGATTAAAGTAATTTATAATGTATAATAATATCATCCTTTTTTGACCAAAAATATTTGTGAATGTGATTAAAATTAATTATATTGATTAAGATGAAATTATGTTTATCATGGGACTAAACCTTAACCTCAATGCCCAAAAAGAACTATAAATTTATCCATGATATATTATATGACCATATTTATACCATGTTAACTTTTTTAAATTATTGGGTCCATTATTTGATCCACATACAACTTGAAAAACATTGGAAGAACTTCTTTTTCAAAATATTACAAAGGTGTCATTCCTCATTCACTATAAAAGGGAACCACTTATCCATATTCCCCACACCTCTTAGACCACATATGTTTGGACATGATCTGACCAATTATCCTCTAAAAAATATCAATCATATACCTTGAATCTTCCCTTTTTGTGTAAAGGCTTCCAAGGAATCCCGTTGGTATAAACCAAAAGGAGTTACCGAATTTTTAAGGTATCACTTTCGAACAATCCCTCTATTTTAGTTTACTTAACCACCATGTCATTTCTTCTTCTTAAATATTCATATAATAAAAAAAGTATCCTCTATATAATAGTCATTTTAATTGTAAGGTTTTTACCAAAATTTACACACATCATCACCTAATGGGAAACAAACAAACGGTTTCTATGTACGGAAAATTACTACATCACAAAACAATAATTGTTAATTTTTTATTTACAAACTATCATGGTGGAAATAATTATGGAAACTATGTTTATATATGTTATATATAATATTTATTATATATTTATACATAACTAATCATTTTATAAAACATAAATTTAATGCATTGCATTTTTTTTCTAATATGATATCATCGTTTGGCGAAGTGTAGACTACTTCCCTATCAATGGGATGTGATTCATTCATACTAAACATCGAAAAAAAACATAGAAAATTGTAATAAAAATATAATAAAAATAGTTAATAAATAGTTCACTTGAATTATAATATACATGTATATAGATATCATTTACTTTTTATTCTATTAAAATATGAAGAATATATGGAAGTAGCCTCTATATGTATGTATGTATTATTGTCTCCATGAATGATGCACTATGTTTCTTATCTCTAAAAATTATAGATTATTCAAAATACTTATATATAGGATATATGTGATATTTAAATCATGTTCTAAATTATGTAGATGGTGTAACCATGTTATGTTTAATAAGAACAACAAATAACAAGTTAAAATATACTCGACAAACTGGGACACTAAGACCAGGAATATTTAAAATCCTAAAAGGTTGTCAGAAAATGGCTAGTAATATATTTTAATAGGATCATATATAATATCAAAAGTATTAATACAGTTATGAAATATGTAATTATCATTTTAAAACTATTTAAGAGGTGGTTAAAGTATATTCACCCAAAAGGAAACCCAAAGTATGTGATTTCATCTCAATCTACATCACACTGAGACTTATTTGCTGTCATGAACCTAGTTTATTTTATATTGTGAAATTAATACAATTTAACATGAAATATAAAGAATATTATTACTCTAAATTTATTATATCTTTCATTTAATTTTATTCCATCATGAGGATTATGATTTAAATTGTTTCAAAGTAGTATGAGACACTTTGGATTGTTTAATGATTATTTTCCTTAACAATATATTTACTGACTTGTTGATTCTACTTACATTTAAGGAAAATATAAAACTATTGTTCAATAAAAAACTAATTTTTCTCTCCTTTTATTATTCATTATCATTTTAAAATATTATCATCATTTTCCACTCTTTGGTACTCAAAATGTTTTATAAAATGTTTTTCAGAAAACCCCACTTTATTTCCCTACATTGTAAGAGGAAGTGTTTTCTTATAAAAACCATTTTTTATTAAAGGGTATTCAAAAATGTTTTTAAAAATATTTTGTAATAAAATTTTTACCACTATTGTATTTTACCAATGATTTCAATAGAAAATTCTTATCGTTTTCTGAACAAGACATGTTTGATAAGCTTTTATAGTGAAAAATGAATGATCTTTTTACCTTTTAAAAAATATATGAATTTACCCACCAAAATTCATTCAAGGAATAATTTTCATTTTTAAGATGATTATTTTTAAATAAATGTTTTTTAAAAAAAATCGTGATTTTTTTTTAAAATATATTTTCTTCAAAAATACTTTTAAGATATATTTTTATAGTATCTTTATTCACCAACAAAAATAATCCATAATTTTAATCAAGATGGGGTATGTTGTATTGATACCATCCATATAATTCCTCTAGATTGTTTTCGATTTATTTGGCCAAGGATATTATTTTTACTCAAATCCTTCATTGATTTTGGAAATCCCCTTGAAATATTAAATATTTTATAAATATTTAATTTCCAGTAATTATTTATGTCATCTATCATGGGTATTACTATTACCTAAACCATAAAAAATTTTACATATGAAGTCTACTTTGACATCTATTTTATTATTTGGGGAAATATTTATAATTTTGTATTATTTATTCAATACAGTTATTTTATAAGGTATATTAATTATTTCCATTAATCAATATGTGGAATATTTTGGACTGGTACCACATGGTAGGGCATGATTAAAAATATCCCCTCGATGCATCATTAGTATCATGGGAATAGTTAGTTGGATAGATAGTTTAGATGGGTTTTTACTAAATATGTTTTATACCATCTTGTGATATGTACTGACAGTAAAGGTACCATGTATCTATGAAACATGGCATCCAATAATTAATCATTTTCCAAAATTTAGTTTCCATTATTTTTCGCCAATGATATTTTTTTGTCATATCTATGGATGAATTTTATTTTTAGTTCAATAATTATATGGCATGCATTTCAGTTTCATATATTTCCATATTGATTTTTCCTTACCTAGTTATTTGAATGAAATATTTTTCCAGTTATCACCTTTCCATATTATTTGTTTGATTAATTTTCGTTTAATTAATTATATGAAATGTGAGTTCAGTTACTCACCATGTCATAAATATTATATTCCATGAATCATTATTTCAACCACTATACTATACGATTTTTAAGAATTTGACCACAAAATTATTTAGTTTGCTTTTATCATGGAATCCATGATGCAAACTAGGAAATATATGCATGGATATACTAGATTGAATAAAGATATTCTTAATTTTATTTATTTAGAATGAAGAAAAAAATTATTTTTTAATTACTATATTCTGTTATAATGAAATACTAATGTACATATCTAGTTTATAATGACTACAAAATGATCATTCCTTTTGGATTTTATTCCTTATTATCATGCCATGTTATTGATAGCAGACACTTTCTTCATGCTTCTTCGAGTTGGGTCACTACATTGAGATTAAAAATGAGAGGTAAACAATTATATTATAAGATATATACACAACCAAACTTGTTGGAAAATTTGATATACATGATTCAAATCCCAGATAATGTAAAATTGAATTTATAATGATTTAATGAATGAATATAGATTCAATGACCATATATAGTAGTATTTATAAAATAATTACTCTGAGTCTATCATATTTTGGATCTAATGACCCTAAAATATCATATCATATGATTTTGAAAGATTGATTTAAATGTTATACTAAAAAAGAAACTTTTCTGGCAATGAGGAGAATTATAACGTACATTTATAATACTCTTATATATGGATTCATATTTATGGAATGGGATAGGAATGATAATTAATCATTACAGTATACTGATTGGGCTTGTGATATGGTGAATAAAAATTATACAAGTGGAGGTTCTATTTACATTCGCATTGTTCATTCCATCTATTTGATTGAAAAAAGGAAATAACATCACTAAACATAGCTGATGAAGAAACACATTTATGTTAAAAAGGTATAAGAACACCTTCAGTTTAAGAGATTTTTATTAAATTATTTTACATTAGAATTGAATCGACCAATAACCATTAATTATGACAACATGAGTATTATTGAAATTTTTAAGACTATAGGGTGTCAATCTTAGACTATGCACATAGAAATCTGATATCATTAATTAATGAAAACATAATGAAAAAATTATATAAGACATATTTTGTTTAGTTGGAAAAAAAAGTTAATGATATTATCATAAAACCCCTAGATACAATAGTTTTGGAGAGACACAGTTTGAACCTTGGTATTCAACTACCTCCTTTAAACTAAGTATATTCAAAAGATAATCCATAAATTTTTTAATATCTTATTCAACTATTTTATAAGTTCTTTAATTATATATATTTTATACAAATGGTGTGATATTTTATATGGGGAGTTATATAGAAAAAATGGTGGATAGGTATGGATATAGTGTAAATAAATTGGGCCATTGATATATTCTCATGTTTCATACATTGATACAAGGATCACCAAGTTTTAAAGATTTTATTGATGAAACATTTCACATAATACAATTTAATTTAGTTTTTGGAGGAGTATTGACATGGGTAGAAACCCAACAATTTACTTTTATTATTGGTGGAAAAAATAAGTATCTTTATAAGGGAAACGAAGGAGTAGTAGGGTTGAAAAAGGGAAAAATGTAATAGTTGGTTATATAAATAAAGGAAAAACTAATATATAATAGACTTTGAAAATAAGGTTGAGAATTGAAAAAAATACAAATAGGGGTAATATTGTAACAATATCATTGATATTTTGAATTAATTGTTAGACATTTTTATTTTGAGTTATATTAAAGGCAATATTCCTATGTATAATTTAGATTCACTATATAATCATATATTTTTATTTTTTACTTAAGGGAAAAATAAAATTAGGTTGATCAATTATATTATCATGTATGATCTAGTATCATAAGGTTCAATCTTGCCTTTAATAGGGTAATCAATAAGGATATTAGGGTTAATCTTATGGTGTCATTAGGTTCAACATGGATCCTCATAATTTTAATTATGTGGGTTTTATCACCCCAAAAAAATAAATGAATAAAATTTTATTCGATACCATATTTGACATGAAACACAGATATTTTTCAACCAATGAAACATATTTCCTAAAATTTAATCTATTTGATAGATTATCGAACATGAAACCACATGTACGAATGCACCACAATATAGTATGCCATTATAATCTAGAAAATAAATTATAATGTTTGAATAATAATAAATTAATAATGAAAATTATGGTTATTTATTGAATATAAGTAAAATAAAAATTTATTTAATAGATAATGATACCATTTCTGAAAATTTGTATTTTTTAATTGAGGGTTTGGTCGTGTTTCTCACACCAAATATAAAAATAATTTAATCCAATTTTAGAAAATTTATATGATAAAATGAAATTAAATATCGAAGTAATCATATAAATATTATCTTAAGGTTATTTTTTTAGATTTTTCTGAAATGTTTCATTTTTTGATGAATAGTGAAAAAATAATGGGTTTTCATTTGAAAACATGTTTTCATTGAGATAATTTACAAAGTTAAAGTTTGTTTTAATTTTTTTAAATAAAATTAATTATATTTTATTATAATCAGCCAAATAAATATTGTTAAATTAAATTTCATAGTAAATTTAAATATTAAATCCTTTTATAATTGTAAGAATTTTCATTTTGAAACCATACTTTCTCATTTTTTATGTAGGTATAATTTTAAATTCAATTTTGAAAGGTATATGAATTGAATTTTGAAAATTATATACAATAATAGGAATCAAAATAATTTATATTATCTAATAATTTTAACTTAATTTTTTTTAAAATGAGTAGTAAAAGCATTTAAAAATATTTACCACGGTTAAGGTAAAAATAGGTTTACCGTAGGGTTAAACTAAAAAATATATGCATATAAATAACCCATTAACATTTCTTGTATAGACATATTTCGATATTATAATGTATAATACCTTAAAATAATCTATTCTCGACACTTTTTTAATGTAAAGAAAGTGGGTACACCTTTTATATTCAAATTTTAAAGGGTGTCACTCAGCAAAAATATAAATAGCCAACACCTCTCATATCTTCCCCACACATTAAATCCATTTTGGATCAACCAAAACTTACCTAACAAAATCACAAATTTCAATAAAATATTTCCAAGTACATTTTTGGGTCATAAATCCATTCTAGGAATACATTTGGTAAAACCATTAATAGGTGGTCTTAGAAGAGGTAAAATTCATATCTTTTCATTTCTATTGAATTTCTAATTACAAATCACTCAAAAAGTATTAATTTTTTATTATATAATATCAATATTTTATATAATATATTTAGATATTATTAATATATGTTCATGGCCAATATTAATCTCCTCTTACCTATGATGGAAAAGATAATTTCACTCGTGTGTACATAATAATACATCCTTACAAACCGAAGTGACACATTTTCTATGAACACTGATCATGATTAGGTATGATGATAAATATAACATACATATATATATAATATTTATAAAAAAATTATAACTACATTGTTATTATATCAAATATATCTATTTTACATTCCATTCCATATGGGATATGGTAACTTCACTCATTTGGGAAAAATACTGCCACATCATAAAGAGACATAATTAGTTTTTCACAAAAAAATTATTTGGAAGGGAACAAGGATACATTGAATGAATATATGGTATATAAAAAATTATTTTAGATATTAATTACATATTTATCTTTTTTAAAACACAATATATCATTTTATTTTTTACCTTTTATCTCAATTAAGGATGATAAAATCATTCGTGTATGTGTTGATTACCACCTATACGGGTGATGTGACTCTCATTTCATCACCAAACCACATGGGTGATATATATAAGTATATCTAAAGAAAACATATTTTATTAATGATATAATTTTATGTATTTAAATATAAAATATTACTTTCCTCCTTTTTATAATGATCGTTGAAAATAAAAATGTTACTTATGCAAACCTCCAGCATACCGTCTCTATGATCGTAACATACTTCATTTCTCAAAACCATTATTAATTTTTGGTAATAAATGTTTAAATTTTTTTATAAATATGATAATTATTTCTAAATTATTGTCCTTGAGTTGTTGAAATAATTAACTCTTAGAACAATATTTAACCAACTGATGTCATTTTTGACACATATGAAAGTATCATCAAAACACGTGACATAAACATAATTCATTAATTAAATTTATGTAGAATAGAAATAAGTGAAATAAAAAAATATACATGAAAAAGGTTCCTAGTAAATAAAATTATTTACATAAATTTATTAAACAGTAACATAATGAATGTACTTAATGAGTTGTTGTCAAGGAAAGGGATTTGTGGTGTCTATTTTATTTATGGGAGATGTATGATATACAGAAAAATTATATCTTTACTGGTTTGTATATACTTACCCTTTCACATGACATACCATTAATATCAATATTTTAAATTCATTAAAATTTTCATTATATGTTATTATTTATTAGGGTTTGAGATTTAAAACATTTCCAAGGATGTATGAGACATTGTCTCAATTTCCCTTCATTGAGGCATATTGTAATGTTATGCACCTAATGTTTGTTTATGGTATATATAAATTAAATTTTTTAATTTAATATAATAAAACAATATCTAGATACTCAAATTTGTGGTATTCTTTACTATATTAAAATATGATATAATAAATCACATCCTAGAGGACTGAATAGTGTAATAATCTTAGTAAACAAAATATATATAAGATTCCAATGATACATTTGAAAATAAAAACTAAAAAATATTTTTTTGATAATATAATTATTATCTAGAGAATATACTTGAATATAAATAAAATTATACCTTATGGTTTCTGGGGAAAGGAATTAAAATAAGTATGATCTCAAATGATCAGTAAGGTTTTGTTAAAATAGATTATATCTTGAATCAATAAGTATATTCATTATGGAAGGGTAAATAACAAAACAGAAAGTCCATTAGAATAATTTTACTCTCCTGAATATATAATTTATAATATATATATATATATATATAGAAATAATAGAAAAAAAATTCCATTTAATCAACAATAGATAATAAATTGAATCCATCTATAATATAATTGCTTAAATATTATGGATAATAATAACAGAAATCTTAATGAACAAAATTATTAATTATTGGGCATCATGTTCTCATGCATCATAATACTCAAACGTCATGAACATTCACAAAAATTCTTAAATAATTAAATATAAAACCATTTAATACAATGTCACTAATTTTTCTTATGATACATACAAATATATCTAGGGGATATATAATAATATGATCCACCAATTAATACATGTCCAAACTATACCACTTTTATCGAATAATTAATTTCATTTCATTAACAATTATCCCTATCATAAAATAATTTTATTAAGTAAATAATATAAATCTATCAATATTTTCCCATATAAACAAATAAAATTCAATTTAGAACACCATATGTATAAATTATATACAATTTAATAAATAAAAGCATATCTAATAGATATTGTTGATATTTTGGGTGTATTTAATGAGAAATTACCACAAGCATTTGAATATTTCAATTGAAGGTTAATGACAACAAAGATGAATCATGAATGTGAATTTCAATACCTTCTAAATAGAGAATCATCATAATCCATCCATATGAAGAATAATTATAGTATTAATATGAAACATTACCATTACTGTAATAATAAATATTTTTTGTTGAGGAATAGAAAAATATATACAGATTGTCAGAAACATTGTTGATGAAAATAAACATTTCATATTGAAAATCACATTTTAATACTAAATGTTCATATTTTTGTAAATTATTTTATTTTAGTATAAAATTTTAATCTTACAAAAAAATAATTGAAAAAATTATTGCCCATAAAGTTATGAAATTCCAAACATTCCGAGTAAGTTAAATCAAATATTCCTTTCACATTTTAAGTAAAATATAAAAATTCATTATTTAAAAAAAAAACTTGAATATTCATTTCAAAAATAATTTTGGATTGTAAAAATGGGTAATTTTTTTTGCCACAAATCATTTGTAAAATATTTAATTATTTTAAAAAATACTTTTAGAAAACAAGGTTTTCCTATAAAACCAATTCATGATTGAAGAGTGAAATGAAATCAAGTTTTTATCGAAAACAATTTCTAAATTTCTTATTGAACTAATGTGTGGGGAGATGGTGATATTTCATGAAAACATCAAGAATAACAATATTTTAATGAAATTAAACATTTTATTAAATAACTATCAAATAATTTCCTTCAATGGAAATACAATTATAAAGAGACTTTATTAAAATGAGATTTTGAAGAAACCCCTTTCAATGATCATAACATTAAAGTGAGAATTATCCAATGAATAGATTTTGGGTAAAAAAATTAAATACACATTAAAATTTGTTATAAATAATAATTTTTTAAAATTTAAATACACACATAATAATTGAATATCAAAGACAACAATTATGTAATATTACCCAATGAAAAGGAATTGAGTTAAAATAAATTTACAACTTGGTAACTTTCAATTGAAACCCCATGGATGAAATAATAAAAATTCAAATATAATTTATCATTAATTAATAATTAATAATGATATTTAATGTAAAATACGAATTATATAAACCAAATAAAATAAATTAAGAGCATAAAATTACAATTTTCCTCAATAAAGGGAAATTTAGAGGAAGTCCCTTACCTCACACTTCCTTCTATTTGAACTTGATTTGGAATCATATATGGTAGCTTTAAATCGATTATTATGATATAGTATTACCATGTTAATTTTTATAATATAATATATGTTCCCTTATTAAATATTATCACCCAATGAATAATAATCATTCATTATTTTCAATAATTCTATTGTTAATTGCCTTATTTTCTCATTTGTTATTTTTCATAAAGGTTCTTGTTCTATTAAATAGTATATGGTGTAATTATCTACATAATAAAAGTAATTGAATAGTTTTTATATTTATAAATCATTTAAAAATATAAGACCAATCATGAATGATGGTTTTGATAAATGAATAACAATATAATCTTAGAGAAGGTATGTCATATGTATTCATGAGTAGTGTTTCAATTTTTCAACGAACATTATATAAATAAGGTAAGTAATATTTAATATTTATGCATTTATAATTATATCATAAATACAATATTATTTCTATAATTATTCATATATATATATATAATTCAGGTTGTGTGTAGATGAAAATAGAGTTACATCATTATTTGACGGTGATAGACCATAGGTACACACATGAGGTTGAAATCATGAAGTGAGTTAAAAGGTAATAAAAAAATTATATATTATTTTTTAAAAATTATAAATATAACATCAATAAAATAATGAATTCATTTATATAAAATATATTCATTAAAATTTTCATTATTAATTCTATGTAAATATTTATTGAAAAAAACACATCGCTTTGAGAGGTGGTAGTCTATCGTACACATGAGATAAATTATTGTATCCCTTATAAAAAAGAAAGTAAAAAAGGTATATATGATATAATGAGTCAATAGGTATAATTATTTCTTAAATATAATATATAATATCATTATACCCATCATCATATCCATCCTTAAGAGTTGGTAATGGAAAAAAATGACATCAGTTCACGAGGCTGTAGTCTGTCATACACATGAATGGTGATTTCAAACATAATTTGAAGGAAGTAGGGATAGTTTTAGGTAAGTACTTCATAATAAAAACATATAAGTATATTATATATAGTGTGTGAACAATATATAATAATTTATGATTATAGAGGATGAATTAAAATAAAAATGGTTACTAAAGAACGTTACATCTTCTTCATGTAACCTCTTTAGGTTAGCACCAAAATACTTCCATGTTTGGATTTCATCCAAAAATTATTCATTTAAAATTATAGGATGGAATTTTAAAGACATATGATATTTTATTTTTTGAAATAAAAGGTTTTGAACATGTGAAAAAAAGGATATTGGTGGGTCTCTTTAGGTGAGGTGAGTGGAACCTTTTTAATTTTTGGATCGAAAAACCAGTAACCATATTTTCTGGATTCCAAAAGGGTCAAACTAATAGTTTATTTAATAAATAGACATTTTAAGGTCTCAATATTTCAATAATATATGTTTTTGAAAAACCATTGTCATTTTAACAACAATATTTTAGTTTTAGGCTTGTGTTAACCAATGTATACCTTAACTACGGTAAATAATGTTTAATATTTTTATTATTAGTTTTGATAAAATATTAATTTGAAATTATCATAAAATATTAATTATTATTATTAGAAATATTTAATAAATTTTTTCAAAATACAATTCATATAATGAAAAAGTTTAATTGAAAACTACTCCTTTAGATGGGACCATAAAGCGGGTTTTTATGATGTAAAATGTACAATTTTTAACAAATTTTGAAAACAACAAAACAAAATTAAAATGATTAAAATTAAAATAATTTGAGTAATATATATATATATAATTGAGATAATTTTACTTTAAAACCTACAAAAGAATTTTTATAATTTAAAAATATTTTAAATAAAAATGATATTTTCAATTAAAATTCTGTATTTTTCAGTATTCATTAAAATTTAAATATTTTTTAAAATTTTGTGTTTATAATACTATAATAAATTTTATATGATGATTTAAAAAATTAAGTTAATTATCTCAAAAAAAAATTTAAAAAATTTAAAAATTAAATTTAAATTTTTTTAGCAATGCATGATTAAATGATATTTTGGAAGAAATATAATATTTCATAAAACCACTCTACCTCTTTTAAGAGATTATTATATTATATATAATTAATATATAAACAAAATATTCATTATTGATTTATTACTATTAATACCCACCGATTTAATGGATATTTTATAGCGGTATAGTACTTTTTGGTTCATTTAGACTCATAGTTGTGTGTTGCAATGGCTATCGAAGATATTAAATTTAAAGAAATACATTCCATTGGTTGTTTGTGTTAAGAGTTGCATGTTTCATACTCTATAAGATGCATTTATTTTCTTTTATAATTTTTTTGTTATACCTTCTCCCAACTATAAATAATATTTTTTAGGGGTATTTTTGACGATCTTGATTATCATGAGTTTTATATTTAAAAATACCATTATTGAATATCCCATATTATAAAAAGGTTTAATAAAACACCATATTTTGAGATAAAGGGATGTAAAAAAGGTAATATTTAATAATCTAATAACTTTGTTTCCATATATAATATCATAGGTTGTAAATTAAATCATAGACATGGAAGAGAATATAAACACATAAGGATTAATATATTTTGATAGAGGTAATTTATCACAAGAATGTGGATGTTCAAGTGAAGGATAAAGACCAAAAAACCATAAAAGTACGATGAGTTAAGGGACCATTTGACACATTATAAATAATGGTACCAAAATATATTTTTTAAATATCATTTTCCCCTAGTAGAATAATTCATTTCCTATATAATAATATAAAGAAATACACTAACATGATATGTTTCCATTTATAATCAAAATATAATCTTATCATTATAATTAAATCAATTTTTAATTTCTCAAATACTCTATGAAATAAATATCTTAATTAATTTTATTCATGATGCACTAAAATTCAATTTTAATAGATTTTAAGAACTATACTAAAATGATATTTCATTTCTTTTATCACTGCATAATATTTTAGATAAATGTATAGTATATGCTATCCCTAATGAATAAATGATAATATGTTGAAGTAATACATTAATATATAAAAAAATTCAAACATAAAGATAATTAACTTTATAAATGGTTATACATATGACCATTTCAAAATATTATTATCTAGAACCTTATAAAGAAGGTCACTAAATTTTAAAAAAAAAATATCATTAATCCCATAAAAACATGAAGTATCTCTTAATAATCACATAATAAACATTTTACTACCTTCATCATGTGATCTCATAAAACAAATAAATATGACTAATTACTATAAGACCTTATTGAAAATATTCATGATTCATTGTTACATGAATTATTGGATATAATCTTTAATTAAATAAAATGTTGTTAACACCATCAATGATAGAATAAAACTCTTTGTCAAAAAATATTTAAACTGTTCAAAGTTAGTCAGTAATATATAATTTACTTTATCCATAAAAAGTTTCTATATATATTCACATAATTATCTCATCATCATGGAAATATGTTGGGTTATCATTCCCATAATCAATTTCATCCAGTAAGTTCATTATGCCACTGCATAATTTTTCCTGTACATCAGTACCATTTTGCATTCACTTTGAAATCCTAAATGTAAAATTACTATAGTAGAATACTTATGAATTATATAATTTATATAATATAATAAAAAAATTATATAATTCATTAATCTAAATACATACAAATTAATCATTATATTTAATCTGAGACAATATAATAATCTAGAACATGATCCATTAGATTCATTTGTGGTATATTTCATTCACACCTAGGGAATTCATTTTCGTAGTTCATCACCTCCAAAATGTTGAATTGTTGACCATTGAAAACTTTTTTCTATATATTTTAATCAAATTCATGGTGGTCTTTCACTACACATATATAGAGAACTCCCCATCAATTTAATCAAGTACCAATGTGTTTCATTCCATAATTATCACATATAAGAATATCCTTTTTTACCTTATTCCCTTTATCCGTCATTTTATCTATTATCCTATAATTCTCTTATATCCCTTAAATTCCCTAATACATTGAGAATTAATTCACCTTATTTATAATCCATGATACTATGTTCTCAAATAAGGATACTTTTTAGGAGACCAGTTCCCTTTGAATTATTTGATTAATCCAATCAATGACCTGATCTTTCTTACTCTTTTGATTACATGCATCGATACAATTCCCATTCATTCTAATGGGAACAATTTCAAAATAATGACTTATATTATATTAGGTCATTTATTTATGGAAAATATCTTATTATCCCAAAATTATTTAAATTCGTAATATAAATTGGAAACAAATTTCATAGATAATCTCATAATCCTATTTTTTTTATTTGGGAATATCACTATACTCAAATCCTTTATAGTGGTATTTATTGAAACTGTTGATCATCCTAATAATATCCCTTAGTAGTTTCCAACTAAGAGCACATTAAGGCCCATTTTTGTGAACTAGGTGAGGATCTAGTCAATCCCAATTCTCACTTTTTGGAGTTATTACACCTTGGTACCCCTATTACATAAGAACATCTACATGTAGTATCTAGACATAGATATATTTCTTGGAAAAATAACATAAAATCTTCCTTATCAAAAATAAATTATGTTCATTTATACTTTAGTTAAATTTTATTATATATTTATATCCCCTAATATTGGATTCTATAATTATAGTTCCCATTGTTTCTACTATTATTTCACTAATACCAATCGTAATAACTATTACCCCAGTAACATGAAGTTGGTTTCCTACATTATTATATTGGAATAAGATATAAATAAATTCATATCGATGAACCCAGTAATTATATAGCCTTGGTAAAATGTATAGATACATGATTCCCAAAATATATTTGAAAATACAAATTATGGTTTTTTATTTATTTTTGGAATATCATTATTTCATATATATTATCCTATAATATCATTCATAATACACATCATGGATTATAGAAAAATGAAATAAATTAATGGTGACCACAAATGATCAGTAAGGGTTATGTATAGTAGAATCTATCTTGAATGAATATGTATAATCAACATGAAAAGGTAAATTACAGAATAAACATGCCATTAGAAAAACATAGATATCAATAATTGGTAAGGATTAATCATTATGGAATGTTCATTAACTTGAAATACATGCCACTTAATCAATAATATGAAAGTCATTTAGATAAGGAATAATAAATATAGAAAGGTAAATAAATAGAAAAACATGTGATATAATCAATACCTAATAATGAAATAAGTTGATAGATAATATCATTATGAGAATATCATGTGTAATAATAACATAATTTATAGGATGAAAACTATTAATTATTGGAAATCATGATCTCATGCATCATAATACCTCTACAATCATGGCATTTCACAACAAAATATTAAAAAAATGGTAGAAACCTATATAATGGTAGCTTAATGATTTTTCCCAAGATACCTACTGACACATTGGGGGGATATATATAATTATGGATCCCACCCATAACTGAATGTTATGAATATTCCTCATATATAAAATAATTGAAATAATTTCATGAACGATGTGCCTTATCATCGAATATCCATATTGAATAGGGAATATACATTTATAAATATTTCCAGAGAGAAAATTCAAATTCAATAGTGATCACCATATATATATCTGATATATTTTTTTCAAAATAGACATATACATGATAAATAATGTGGGTGTTATGGGAAACATAATGTACAATGATCATAAGAAAGTAAATATTTTGAGTAAATGATAAGAAATTCAAATATGTTTTAAAAAAGTTCATGTAAATACATTCTTTTGTCAAAATGATCACAAACCATCTATATATGTAATAAGGGTAGTATCAGTAAAAAATATACCCATTGAAGTAAAAATAAATGGTTTATATCATTGAGTTATAGAAATACAATAATTAGATCTTTAAAATCATTTTTTAGGAAAATTCTATTTTTATTTGAAACTCACTTTTTAAAAAAGGTTTAAAAAAAGGTAAAATAAATTTTATTTTAAGAAAAACATTTAATAATTATAAAAGAATTTTTAAATCATTGTTCGGTCATGACAATTGTAAATTTTATACATCTTTTGTATGTTTAAACAAATATTCCATTTGCATTAATAGTAAAGGATGAAAGGACCTTATCTAGAAAATATCAGGAATAATACTTTAATGTTTTTCTAAAAATAAAAATGGTTTATTTTTTTAATTAATATTTTTTAAATAGTTAAGAACATTTTTGAGAACATTTTTTTTTAAAAAATGGTTTCGAAGAAAACTAATTTTTGACTAATGAGAGAAAAAGAGTCGAGTTTTATTAAAAACATTTCACAGTTATTTTAATCCCCACAGATTAAGAAAAATTGTACTATTACATGAATATTTAATTCATAACTAGATAATAATAAAATGAATGTTTTTATTAAAAAATAATCAAATAATTTCCCTAGATGTAAATTAAACTATAATCAATCATGATTAAAATGGATTCATGATGTAAGCCCTTGCGAAGATCATAATGTTGAAGTGAAGAATGACTAATAAATATATTATTTATGTCAAATGTAAGTCCATAAAAAACAGGTGTATATAAATCATAATGTATTCAAAATGAAATTAACATATAAGTAAAAAATAAAAAATACAATGTTGAATTATAATAACGCAATGAAAAGAAAATTAGGTAAAAAAATATTTTCCATTAGGTAACCTTTAAGTAAAATCCTTATTGATGGAATAAAAAAATTGTATCATAAAATACCATTATATATTATATGATCATGATATTACATGTCATAGTGGTAATATATACACCATATAAAATAAATTAGGTGCATAACATTACAATATGCCTCAATGAAGTGAAATTGAGACAAATCCATTTACCTCACACGTCCTTTTGATTTAACATGATTTAACCTCCAGTATAGAGGTTTCAAAATTCCTATTCACTTATAATAAAATTATCTTAACATTTATAATATCATATATGATCTTATTAGAACATCTTTTCACCCTTTCCTTAATAAGAATTCATTATTTTCATTATTTCTAGTGATAATTGTCTTGTTTTCTAATTTTTTAAATTTCGTGAACATTACATTTCAATGGAATATTATGTAGTATCATTATCTATAGAATAATATCATGAAATAATTATCATATTTATATATTATTATGTGTACCAGCATTTTTCACATGCCAAAACAGTGCAAAATGGACTATTCTCGAGTAGTAGTCATAATAAGGCTAACAAATGTCCACAAAATTCATTTTATACATGTTCATTGGGAATTTTACAAATTATTGTGTTATATTAACCCCCTTGTAAACCTATTTCTACCTTATTTATAGTAAATAATTTTTACTATTTTCCATATTCATTGTGGTAAAAAATTTATTTTACCACAATATACAACATAAAATATGACTATAAAAAATATTCAAACCAATTTTCCTATTTACATTAATATAAGTGGATAATATAATTAAAAATAAATCTTATATATGTGATAAGAAAGTAGTTTTTGAAAGAGAAAAATTATCAACACTTTATAAAGGTTTTGTTTTCAAAAGCCAATATGAAAATTATTACAATAACATAGATTAGATTAATATATATATATATATATATATAATTAAAATAATTTTAATTTAAAACAAAATAATAATTTAATTCAACAATATAAATTATTTTATTCAAAATATATCTTTCAATAAAAATTCATTAATTTGCACAATTTTTCAAAAAAAGTAATATTTCATAAAATTCCCAATTATTCACCCTATGAAAATTTTGATAATATAATTTAAAAATTCAATATCATATTACCAAATATACTTTATAAAATTAGTATATGTAAAATTTATATTATCATCAAAAAGTGAAACTAAAATGTCTTATAAAAAAATACAGTTTTTCAAAAAGATAAATTTTTCTTTTAATTATTTTTATTTTAGTTGTAATTAATAGATAATAATAAATTTTAGAATTTACCTATTTCTATTCATATCTTCAAATTTAATTACTATTTGATAATGGTATACTACAATATGGTACATTTACACTCGGTTTTGTGTGTTCCAAAAATCTATCGATTAAATTGTATTTAAATAAATATATTTCATGTGTTGGATTGGTTTAGTGTTTCATGTCAAGTCCACTATCAAAAACAAGGTTATAATTTAATATTTTGTTGTTGTTAAATTTAATATCAAGAATACATCATTATTTATGGTACTAGATGTTTCATTTTTTATTATTTCATCCAAGGGAATTTGACATGAAATTTACCATGTGGAAATGAATTTTATAACTCAAATTCTTTTTGTTGGTTTATATTACCTCTTTATTGTATGTGATTTTTAATAATTGTGTATGTAATTAATTATTATTATATTATTTTTTTCGTTTAACTTTTTTAATGTGTAATTATGTTATATAAAACAGATTTAATAATTATTTAACTATCACGCAAATGATATTATCATTTCAAGGGTTTATTTCACAAGATCATTTTAATCACGATTATTTATACTTGAATTTCCATAAAAGGGAATTATTTGATAATTCAATACCCCCAGTATTTTTTAACCTCGTGTTATTCATGTTGTTTTTATATAATAATTCAAATTTAAAACACTTTGTTACTCAAAATGATTGATAAAGTTTTTTTATAAAATTTCACTTCATTTCTCTCTTCGGTCAAAAAACAAGTTTCAACACAAATAAATGTTTTCTAAAAAATCCCAACATTTTTAAAATTATTTAAAAATGATTTATTGAATATTTATAAACATTTTTTATTTTTTTTAAAATTAATTTAATTTAATTTTCATGTCATTTTCCAAACAATACAGATTTGAATTTTACTGAAAAATGTAACAGAATATTTTTTTACTGTGTACTATATGTATAGAATTTATACCCATCATGAAAACTCCATGTTTAATAGATTAATTTATATTTTTCTATTTTTTATTCCAAATAAATTTATTTTCAAAATTTTTATTGATCTTTTAGTTTAAAATTAATTTTTTTTTTAAATGTTATTTTCCAGATTATTTTTTTGAAGGATCTTTTATATGATATTTACTTTCGTCAATGAAAACAAAAACTTATTTTTATATTTTTTCACTAGTGAAAAGTTATTTTATAACATAATTATTTAATCTATGGATTTTTTATGATCATTGTATTTGTGAAAAGTATTAAAATTCACCTCTTTGATTCATTTTGGTATTCATTCAAATTCCTATGAAAATATTCACTTTCCTGTGATAAATGGACAATAAATTGTCCCCCAAATATCCATATATACTATATCTATATGTTTATTTCTTCAACCATATATTATTTCTAAATACAGTTCTCTAAAATAAATGTTATTCTTTAATTTAATCAAGTATATATAAATTTATATTCATTACTCAATATAGATATTTGATGGGAATGAATATTGTTCACGAATAAAATTGACTATTAAATATTTGAGGAATAATTTGGAAATATAGATAAGGGTGGGGACTAAAATTACACATCTCCTTGATTCATTAGTACTATTATGAGGTCATTTAATAAGACAACAATAAATAGGTTTCTAAAAATTGTTCTATAATGTCTTGTTAAAGTTATTGACGATAGAGGTATCATCATTTGAAGAACATGATGTTTGTTGATTAATAATTTCCTTCCTTGACAATTCATTTATTATTATACATGATATTTTTATAATGATATTATCTATAGATGCATGAAATTAGAATTATATTATCTAAATGGAATGTGTTTTCTATTATTTGTCTTTTCAAATTTATTATGCCTTATCCAGTTATGATAGTCATATCATTGATAAGATGCCATCTATTTTCTGGTATATAACTATCCATATTGATTATTCAGGTAAAATTATTTATATTGAATTTTTGTTCATATATTTACCTTTCCATGTTCATTATGCTTATTTATTCAAGATAATGCATTGGAAAATAACTCATACTACGAATTTGAGCTCACCCTTATTTTTTTCCTTTTCTCTGAAATCCATGAAGAGTACTATAATTTATATGATAAGATATTAATGTTGTAATAATGATATTATAAAAAAATATAATAATGTAATTTGTGTTTCCAATATTATTCAAGACTCAAATATGTATCTAGTTTACCTGGATTACTAAATTATTCATTCCATCAGAATACATTTCCACGTATCATATTCGAATGAAGTAATGTAGGAAATAAGCTTTGGATTGCTGGAGTTCGGGTCACTATAAATTGTATCATATTATGTTATGTAGAATCCTTGGGAACAATATTTATGAAATCATAGATTAAGGAAAATAACCCTATGATAGACATTTATTATATATAAATAATAACGTCCAAAAAAATTTATAAGGAAGATACCATTTGGTTTTTCCTGGAAATACATACATGTATTTTTACGATATATATACATGGATCTAGAAAAGTTGTATATAGGAGTAATTAATCTAAAAAGGGTGAATTGGGATTGACCCAATCATCACATGGTGTATTACTAGAAGCCTTTTCATGCACTTGGTGTGACACTCCAGGGTATACTCTTAGGTTAATTACCACATTCATTATAAATAATTATTGATGATTTGAATTGAGGATGACGTGGAATGACCTATGATAAACTTATAAGGTATAAAACAATAAAAGTAAACTTCTTATTTTGTGGAAAATAATTTCATAAAGAAATTAATTTCCAAGTGAAATTGAGAGTATTATGGAAGAAAATAAATTTTATCATTGGGATCAATTTATTGTTATTTTTATTAAATATGGGGAACATGATCACTATCAGAGTTGATTATCTCTTCAAAAAGTAAACCCTTGACCAAGGATGGGGATTTGGTGAAATAAAATGGATGAAATATTTGTGACATGGGATTCAATAATTATATTGTAGAATTATTTTTGAAAATGTAATATTGGTAATAATAATTATGAAACATCTAATGATTATGTCATACTTTCATAATGATATATTTATTAATTAACATAATTTTTATGGATACCAAATGGGTTTTTGATTTTATGTTTTTCCATATTTTTATTATCTTAAACAAAAAAATTTATGAAATCTGGGTGGTTGGAATGTCACATGATTAATGATATTTTTGGAAACATTTATGGAAATACTAGCATTATTTTCGTATTAATTTTAGAGAATGATTCTTTAATAAATAATTCCATTAAATTTTATGTTAATACGTTTAAAGGTATTTGAATTTTTTGGTTTATCTTATCTTGATGTTGATGTAAATTTGGGTCATCACAACTTGGGAACATTATATGAATTATATTAATAGAGTTTAGGAAAAATGATATTACTTTTCACTTGGTAAAATACATTGGGATTGAACCTGAAAGTAATGGACGATAAGGGTTTAGTTCCAACCAATGACCTAAGTTATGACTGATTTAATATTCCATTGTTTTTAGTAATATTATTTGATGAATAAATAACAATGATGAGCCAATGGTGTTTCTATTTTGGTTTACAGATTAAGGAATTATATTTCATAACATTTGACAACCATATTGGGTATGGAATAAAGTTTGATATAGATGTAATGATTATTTGTTATTTCATGAAATTTATTTTGTAGTAACAATGGATAGTAGTTATTTAGGAATAGGAAATTAATTTTTTTATATTCATTTATATAATTAAGTGATGAATTTGAAATGGATAAAATCATATCTAAAGGTTGAAATTTTTCTTAATAAATAATTTTTTATCATGTAATTATATTTTATTTATATTCATAGAAATTAAATGAATTCCACAAATTTTTTAAATGGGAGTGAAAAATTTATACCCTATTAAATTCAAATCTTATGAATAAATTGGTTTTTGAAATTTTCATGGATTTTTGGTTTTGAGGACTTTAGCATTCCATTTATAATTCAATTTATTTGGATTGATGACCTATATCACTCTCTATAATTATTTTCACTTTTACATCCATGTATATATCTTTACGTTCCACCAATTTTCCCCTACATTGGTAGTGAGTTATGTTTTGTTATATATGGAATTTTTACCTTCCATTATCTCTTATTAAAATGATTGTTTGTTACCCCTTTTTATAATGTGTGTTTCAGGAAAGGAATTTTCAAATAGATAACCATTGATTTCTTTGTTCTTGATTAAATTATAAGGACTTAATTTATTTAATGATGGGGAAAATATAACACTCTAAAACATTAAAATGAGGATATTGTATTTGATAGTATATAGTACACATAACATCGTGCTTAAACAACCAAAAAATATATTTCGTTAAACCTCATCTCTAATATCTTGCAGAACACGCAAAATAGAATCTAAATGAACTATAATATTTTATACCGTTATAACGTAGTCGTCAATTTTTTATAATTAATATTAATAAATAAATAATTATATTTATTAATATATATTGATTTGAAATAAAATTATAAAAATTTAAAATAAATATAAAGGTTTTCTGAAAAACTGTATTTTCTTCTAAAATATTATTTTGTCATGCTTTTGAGTCATAATATTAAATTATTTTTTACCACTTATATAGAATTTTGTTGATATAATGATATTAATTAAGAACATTATCCTAAAAAATTATTTAAATTTTATTTTTCAAAAAATTATCTTTTTCGAAGAATAATGAATGATACATATTTTTATTTAAAAATAGATATTTTCTTTTAAATTATTTAAAAATAACAATTATATATTTAATTTTTTATAAACTATTATTTGTTATGGTATATAATAATAAATAAAAATTAGTTCATTATGACCAATTTCATTTTGAGTTTTCATTTTAAGACCTTCTATATTTATGAGAATTTTCTATTTGAAAACCCATTTTTTATCACATTCACGAGTATTATTTTTAAAATTAATTTTACACTTATATAAATTGAATTTTTAAAAACTGATTATATAATTGGTACTAAAAATATTTATTTATTTATATTATATTTAATAGTGAAATAGTAAAAATTAATTACCATAGATAATGTAAAAATAGGTTTTATGTGGAGTTAAAATGAAAAGATAACAGTGGAAATAACCTAATTATTTTTTAATAAAACAATTTAATTTACATATTTCAACCTCATCATGTCTAATAATAAATAATACTCTATTTGGGACCCCTTATGTGTTTAAAATTTTTCTATACAACTTTTTGTTTTAAAATATTTCAAGAATACCACAAAATAAACTTATAAAAGAACGCATGTTATCATATCTTAATGACAACTTAAAACCTTTTTGGTTTTTTCCAATACACGACCAACTAAATTCAAAAAATCCATCACATAATCTTATAATCCATGTGTTGGTTAGAAATCCTTTCTAGAAATAATATAGGGTTTATCTATAGAGGGGGTTTGTGAAGAGGTAAATTTTGTAACTATGTTTTTTTGTATTATTTCATCTCCCACCACCTAATAATATTATTCATTTATGAAAATATTATATTAAAAATATTTCCCATATAAATATATGTGATTATTTTCAGGGTATTAACTATATACATATCAACTTTTATTATATTGGAAATGATAATGTCACTCATGGGTACGATAGACTATCGTCTCACAAACTGATGAGACAAATTTTCCATCAACACCTTTAAAGTATTGAAATGAGTATGGATATAATGTTTATATATATAAGGAATTTTTAAAATAATAATACCTATATATATTTATATAATATATACCTTTTTTAATTTCCATTCTGTAGGGGATATGTTAATAACATTTATGTGGTTGGTGGAATACCGTTATGTGAAGCGATGTGACTTTTTTTCACTAACACTTTACATGGAATATAATTATGATAATTTTAATGATAATATGAGATATAAATGGAAAAATTATGATATTATTTACACATTTTTTATTCTTAAAATATAATATGTTATTTTATTTATTACATTTTCACACTCTGAAAGATGATAATTTCGTTCATGTATATGTGTACTACCACCATCACTGAGCGATGTAAAAATATTTTCATAACCACACCATATGAATGATATAAATAAGTATATTTAAAAAAATAATATGGTATGTATTATATTATTTTCATTATTTAATTATAAAACATTTCTTACCTTCTTTCTAAAATGATCATGGAAAAATAGAAATGATACTCTTGCGTTCGTATGATATGCCATCTGTGCGATCATAACATTCTTAATATCATAAAAAAATATTTCATTATTATTCATAAAATTGTAATTTATTTATAAATAAGATAATTATCTCAAGTTTAGTATTTTTTATATTCTTAAATAATGAACACTTGGAATAATAGTCATCCTCCCAAAGCCATTTTTGAGAGATAAGTAAAATATCATGGAATCACCATACATAAAATTAATTTAATACGTAATTTTATATATCATGGAAATAAGTGTAATAAAAGGAATAATTAAATTTAAAAATTTTATTAATAATTTAAATAGATTACATACTTGTATTATTCATAAAGATAAATAATGTATGTGATGAGTAAGACTGTAGGTTAGGTATTTCTAGCCTCTCTTTTAATTATAGGTGACATATTCCAATGTACAACATGATTATTTTATGTGGCATATATACCACCCATTTTTCATGTTATTTAACTAATATCATTAATTTATTGATATTCAATTTTTAATTACATGTTATTATTTATCTGGGGTTATGATTCAATAGGTTACCAATGTTGCAGGAGACTTCATCTCAATTTTCCATCATTGTGGTATATTGTAATGTTATGAATAGAATTTCACTTATATGGTGTATATAATATCCATTTTATAGGTAATATATTGAATATTTCATAATTCAGGGTATTTCAAGAATCAATTTGACTTATATTATCCAAGGGGTTTTGACTTGAAAATTACCATGTGGTAACGAATTTCCTAACTCTATTTCTTTTCATTAGGTTATATCACTTATTCATCATCTTAAGTATTATTTATTTATATATTTATGTAATATTTATTATATTATGTTTTATTTCCACATTTATAAGATTATATTTCTATTTTATACTTAATTTATTAATTGATTAATCCACACATTAATGTTATGATCTTTGTAAGGGTTTATTTTATAATTTCATTTTAATCAAGATTATTTATAATTATGTTTTTGTTGAATGAAATTATTTGATCATTTTATAATATATAAATTTCATTTTATTTTCACTTAGTTATCCATAATTTTTTAATGTAATAGTTCCATTTCAACTATTTGGTACTTATAATTATTGATAATGTGGTTTTACTAAAATCCAATATCATTTCTTATTTTTGTTGAAACTACCCTTTCATCCAAAAACACATTTCATTAAAATGTTTCCAATTTTTCCCTAAATTATAAATAATTATTTATTAAATAATTTCTCCCATGTTTTACTATTTTTAAATTTTTTTAATGGAAAATTATTTTCATTTTTCAAAAAATACCGGTTTGGATTTTACAAAGAATGTGAAAGTAATAATTGTTTTAAAATATTATTTTATATAATTGAAAAGTCAATTTTGAGTAATTCTTTTTTCACAATATGTTTTTCTATCTTTTATAGTTTCTAAAATATATTTTCAAATCAAAAAGGGTATTTTCCTCAAGATTGATTTTATTGAAATTTTAATGGATTTTATATTCATCAATGATATTAACTGATTATTTTACTTATATTCCACTGGGTATATGTTTTATTGATACCATCAATATACGTTTTATAGATGGTTTATAAACATTTTTACCAATTAATGTATTGAAATTCACTTCCCTGATTCATTTTTTTCATTTCAAGCATTCTATTTAATATATTCATGTTCCAATGATCAATATAAATTAATTTTCCAATAAATATCAATAAACTTTATCAGGGATATAATTATTTCCTAAATCATTTATTATTTATATATATTTATTCATACATTGAAATTTTTCCATTGACCTTGGGAAATATTGATAAATATATATTCACTTCTCAAAAATTAAATTTGATGATATAAACCATTGTTCCACAATCAAATCGATTATTTGATATATGAGGAAATGTTTGGACATGCAGAGGTGTGTGGGGAGCATAATTATATATCCCCTCAATGCATTGGTAGGATAATGAGGTTAATTATTGATATCAAATTAAATAACTTTTAAAAAATTATTTGGAGTCGTCTTGTGAAAGGTTTCAATAGTAGAGGTATAATGTACCTGAGCACATTACTTTCAATGGCTTGTGATTTCATTCATTAAGAATTAATTTATTGTTATCCAAAATATTTTTACAATTATATTACATCTAGATGAACTTCATTATCAGTTTATTCATTAAATGTAATTGTTTTAAATTATTTACCTTGTTGTATATATTATCAAATATCCAGTTATGATAGTACTGTTATTGAAGAAATGGATTATTTTTCAATATATTTACCTTTCCAAGTTGATTATGTTTGTCATATTATTTAAACTGATCGTGGGTTTTGTTATTCAATATACTATGTTGATAATTCTTATTGATACATGATATCTTCTGCTAGACATAACCCTTTCTGAGAATTTGAGATTACCCTTATATTGTTTCCTTTCCCAAGAAAATGGGACGTGTACTACGATTAATATTAAAGGATATACAAAAGGAAATAATGGTATTATCGAAATAAAGCTAGGTTTTAATTTTTTTATCAAATGTAATGAAATACTTAAGTGTGTATGATGTTTACCAACTCAATTAAAATATTCAGTGCATCGGGATTTGATTCCTTATATCTTATGAAAATATAATAAAGTAAGAAATTGACTATAGTCTACTAGAGTTGAGGTCGCTACATATTTTTCAAGGTTGTAAGTGGAGCCCCATAAGGATCTTCTTGATATCTTTTAATGTTTATAACTCCAAAAAAATAATTTGAAAAGATGAAACTTAAGGGGGGTTTCATTATTTTAATATATACTCATACTAAAATCTCATCACTAGCATGCCAACAATGAATTCCAGAAAATATTTTTCAACCGTGATGACTTTATTAATGATTATGAATCATATATTATGATTGATATCATGATAAAAAATCAATATTGATTGATGATGTAATATAAAAATTTGTGCTCAATTAAAATGGGATTTATATTTTTATGTTATTATATATTTAAATAAAAATATCATGTTAATATTTCAATGAAAATTATTCAAAATATGAACATGATTTCAAAATATATGAAATATTTAAACAATTTAAGGCATGGATAATTTATGGAAAGTTACATTCCCATAATATTTGATATTCATGTTCCCTATTTTTCAAAAATGATGAATAATATAATTAATTGGGATATCAAGAAATTGATTTTTAGGTGGAATCATTTACAGTATTTTTGGAGTTTCAATTTCAAAATATGGTAAATATTAAATTATATTGATATGTAAACCAATTATCATTCATTAAAATATGTGACCCCTGAATAAAATTGAACAGGTAAAGTGATGTAGTGTTAATAAAAAGATCTATATTAATGATGTTGAAGGATAATAGAAAGGAATAATGAGAAAACTGTTATTGTAGAGTGTTCCTATTTAAATTCGTTGAAAACTATTTGATTAAAGTGAGTAAATTAATATTATTTCCTAGATTATAGTTTTTCATAAGAGATCTAGTAGAAAAAATCTATTGGATTCCTGCACTAATCCATTACAGAATCATTTTAAAAATAATAGTAGAGAGTATTAAACCCTTGTATGTTGATACATTATCATTATATTCTCTTTGGAGTATCCCTTAATAGAGAACAATGCATAATTAGTTTCTATTTTATTGATTTATTTCACTTATATATCACATGATTTAGTGAAAAATATTTTTTTATACTAGTCATACTAACAGGGGAGTAATATACAAAAGGGAAAATAAATTCAAACATAAACTAACTCAATACCTCTTAAGGTGTGGAAGTTTTTGGTGAATATAACATTTAAAAACTATATTAATGATACCTAATTGATATAATATTCATTTAATATATTATACTATTATTCAAATATATATGTGCAATTTTGTGATATTTTAGTAGACTTATGTTATATATGTTGGTATTGAACATAATGATTCATCAACAAATAAATAGAGTAGAGAAAAGATATTTTTCTTAATTTTAATACTAACCTTATCCATTTATTTTTTGGAAATAATATTAATTATCACCACATTCAAAATGAATAATTATTATGATATTCTTTAGAAATTTTATATATTTATATATTATTGTATTTATAGTAACTATTTATGATTTAAAAAAGTGAATTCGCATAGAATTTTTAATAAATGATAATATTCATATAATTTAAATCTTTTGGTTTTATTGACTAGGTACTAAATATTTTTTACAACCTCTTTGATTTCTGAAATTTTATAGAATCATTAATTATATAAAGTATTTTTATATCTTAACAAAATATGTAAAACATTTTTTAAATCTAAGGGTTCTATGAACATAAAACGAGGGGTATTGTTGGGAGAATATATTGTTCTATATTTAATTCCAACACATTTAGTGTTGAGTATTTCAATAAACAAATTATTGTAATTATAATTACTTATTCTAGGTGTGATGTTTTTTATATCTTTTTATTTTTAAATTTTTCTCAATCGAGAAAATATTTTTCTTTATAAATTTTCTATGTATCCCTAGAAAACATTTTATTTTTAGTGGAGGATTAAATTTTACAAAGTATTTCAATAAAAAGGTATGTATACATTAATAAATTTTTTTACTTGGATATAACCTTCGTATATTATATATTTAAGTTACACATAAATAATATAATATTAAATGTTTATTGATTTTATTATGTTACATTTATCTTAATAATGATATTAAATATTTTTATTATTTAAATGACTATTGGAAAAATAATTATTAGGATTAAAAATTATATTCTAGTTTAATATAATAAATGTAAAAATATTGGTGGATTGCAATTTATAGATTGAAAAATACAATCATTTTTGTAGACTAAATGATTTTCAATTCATTCTAACAGAAGTTATTATTTTAATTTTTAATATCCCCCAAGGAAAAATTTCAAAAGATATTCATATGTATCATATTTTATGAGAGATTTACTCATAAATGAGAATATTAAATACTAAATATATATTTATATTATTTTATGAAATTATTTTTATTGAAATTAAAATGATTTCTGAGAGTATATTTAATTATGATTATTGAGTAGATTTTTGGGAAATGTTATAAAAAATAAAAAAAAAATTATAAATTATTGGATATATTTTCTTAATTTGTCAAAAAATGGATTCATCTAATAGTTTTACTTTTGAAATATAATTTTTAACAAGATAATTTACATATTGATTATTATTTAATGGAATATATAGATTTTTTCAGGAGATTCTAATGGAATTTTTTGAAAAATTTCACCATGAATTTCATCAATTTTTTTTATTTTTTATGATCTACATCAAAAGATAATCCTCAAGTTATTTATCTGAATAAATAAAAATTATAACACCTATAAAAAAATTTTGGATCAAATTCAATTCATTCAATCATACTTCATCATAGTTTTCTGATTAATAGTGAATTGTAAAAATTTTACTTTTTCTTTTATTTAAGTGAAAAATTATTTTAATATGAAAAAAAGGTCATGAAGTATTTCTGTAGTCTAATCTTAGATGAGATCAATCTGAAATTACATAGAAAAAATTACATACACTTAATTATGAATATAATTTCAGTAATGAATATTTAATAAATTTATCAAACCTTCATTGTATTTTGATGGAGTGGAGTGGGGGATAATTATCAGTGAACCTAAACCATTGTGAAAATATTATTTATCATTATATATTTGTTATTTATTATTTTATTATCCAAATAATGTATAAAATATTAATATATGAATAACTTGAATTGGGGTGATTTGTTTTATAATGTTATATGTTTATAAATAAATTTACCCCTCTTTATTTATTTAGATATTAAACAAGGTTAATATAAAAAATGGGTTGACAAACAATTATATGAAGTACAAGTGAGATAAGATATTCCTGGAATATTTTCTGAAAATGATGAGAAATATTACCTTATATGTAGAGTGAATATTTATATAATCATCAGTTGGTTTTGTTTCGTAATCTAATATTTTAGATGATATATGTTCATATTTCACAAGAATGATGTCAATAAAGTGGTATACAGATCATGATAGTTATAAAGTCATCATAATAATTATAAAACTCATGAATAATTATTATCTAGGGTTATAATTATCTTAGACGGATTAATAATGTTGTCATTTTTTTATTGTAAATATTTTATTTTAATTATAAATGTAAAAAATGAATTGTCTCCCTTATTTATTAGAATAGGGGAAATAGTGGTCGGTGATTGTCACATTTGTTATCGTCATATACTAATTGAAACAGAAAATTTTTAATGAATTCCTTAACATTTATATTTTATAATCAAGTGGTTAATGAAATATAAATTTAGTAGTAAGGGATGGGGTTATTAATAAGTTTCAATATAAAGATGGTCGGGGAGGGATATTTTATTGTGGTGTCAGAGATTCATGTAACATATATACTAATGGATCAAGCAAAGTATGTTCAAGAATATTATTTCGAATATTAATTAGTATTAATTTCTATTATTCTCTGAGATACAATGGGTGAAAGATCTGAATAATCTAACTTCATATAGTATATCATAAATAGAGTAATGATGTACTCGAGTATGAAGGAAGATGTTATAATGGATTTTTATAACTATAGTGGGGGTATTTATTCTAAATATACAAAGATTTTTCATGATACAATGTGAAAATTTCAGTGGATAAAAATGAACTATGTGGTAGAGATATTTATTAATATTTCACTCACTTATCAATAGGTGAAGGTAGTGCATCAATAAATAAGGGGCTATTATAACCCCACATATACCAATATGAAAATAGGGGAATATCTTGATAGATTTTTTTATTTCCCTACAAATATAACCACTAATTAATAATGTTATTTTTGTAGTTACATATCATATTACATTTTTCAAATTTTTATTTCAAATTTAATAACAATTTAATATATATTTTTTAAAATATTTATATAATGGATGTCAATAAACATCATTGTAATTTTATGTTTATAATTTTAGATACATATGAATGTTGTACGTACAACATTTGGAATGATATTTAGAATGCAATTGGTAATTGTCTAATGATCAAAAATATATATCATCCCATTATACTAGGTAAATAAAAATGGACTATATATATTCTAGATGATATTCTTATAGGTTGTGCTTTTTATTATTAGTTACATGGGGTGATAATGTTATTTTATTTAAATTTAATTATAATAGATATTATGAGAAATAGCTTTATTTGAATAATTATCTCTGTAAAATTTTGAATTTGTAAAAAATTATGAATATATGAGATATAATCCCCTCATAGAGCCTAGTTAATTATTGAAGATAAATTGTTTTATTTAGTTAATTAGGAAGGGAGTAATAGTAAACCTATGTTATATTAAATCAATGGTGGATTATCAATGGATACCTTGGGGGTTCTTGGTTGGAGATAAGGTATTCATGTGAGTGTCTACAAATTATTTTCAACCATTTGTGTTCGTGTAACATATTGGATAAGTTTAATATTATTTATCATTATTTTCTATGAAATTAAAATTTTTTGTATGTTTCTTTGAAAATGAGATATGAAAATTATTGATTGTATGTATTGAACTATGATATAGTTGATTTGGAATTAGATTTTAATTTTACTATGAAAGAAATTTAGATTATTTATTCGCAATAGAAGGTGTTGATGGAAAAAATTATCCCAGTAGTTCATTTTATGTGGAAACATGACGATGTTTGATAAAACCCATAAGATACTAAGAGAGATATTTGTAGTGAAAATAACTATATTTATTATGGAAGGAATATATTATTGTATTTACAATGGGTGATATCTTATTGTGTAAGGAACTGTAATACCCAAATATATTATGTAATCATTCCTAGGACAAAGTTTAATTTTGTGTTCAATACAGTGGTTGGGAGAGTTATTTTAGGGATTCATTGTTCATTTCACGGTCTAAAAATAGAATATAATATTCCAGAATATCAATAATAAATATGTTGTTAAAGAATGAATGGGTACTTATACAGCTAGGTAATCATGCATTTTAAACATATATTTCATGAATTTTATCCTAAATAGAATTTATGATTTGTATATTGTTAATCTAACTACATATGTCAACTGTGTATTCTTGATGAATGTGGATAGAAAAAAAATACATGGTTATCTTTATTTATGGGGGTGAGCTTTCATTTTAACAAAATATTTTATTAAAAATTAATGAATTTTTTAAAACAACTATTTCCTTTCAGTCAATCTTGTTAAATTAACAAACTATCATTGAAAATTTGTAGTGTATATCTCTGTTGGTGTTTAAATAGTTCCTATTGTAAAAAATAGATACCATAAAGAACTTGGTGAATCGATAGTAAATCAAATCTTAGGAACCCTCAATCGTTCATGTTCTTACATCCCTATATTTATAATTTTTTTGAAAACACTATAAACAAATATAAATTATAACTAATGAAATTTAAGGATTTGTGTTGTATTGAAGATAAAAAACAAGAATTGGTCATCAAATTATATTTTCTTACAATAAGAGTTTCATTTCATCATAAATAATACTCTATCTAGTAATGTTGTCTTTAGATAACTCTCATCATTGGACCATAAGATGAAAAGTTTTTTGACCTTTTGATTTATGATCAATGAATACGTATTTATGTTATATTAGATTTAATTATTATAATATAAATTTTAAATTCTGGTAAAGGGTATAATGAATGGATATGAATGGTGTTTCCTAGATATTTTTAAAATCACTCTATAAAAGGCACACTATTACACAACAACATCTTATTTGAGAAATAATTTAGACACACTTAATAAAATTATGATACAATGTTTAAAAAATCCATCATGGATAATTATATTAGTTTTGGCATAGAATAGATATATAAAAATCAAAGGATATCAGTATATTGGGAGATTATTACTATAAATCCCCAGACCTCTACATTGATATATAGTGCTGAAAACATACTCTTTAAATGTTATAATAGACAAAAAATGAAGATAAAATAACATAAACATTCATAATAATAATTTCAATGAAAAAATATTATTAATAATGATTCAAAAGAAATTTTTACATTTATAAATTGGAGAAATAACAGAATCACATTCCAAACAAACCACATGTTTTACTCATCAAATGTGATTTTTTTGAATTATACCATGAACATGTTATTCCATAAAATGTATTCAAAATCCACTAGAAAATACAACACACATTGAATAATTATAGACAAATCATATATATTATCTTCTATTATAAACTAGGTAAATATAAAGATAATATGGTTATGCTCAAAACATTATTAAGGGTAAACATGGGATGTTACATACCGCCCCAGATGTAACTAAATGGTTCTCAGATCCAATGGGACACATGACATCATGATAGAATACTTGTATACCAGACGCTTCTAAATAAGAGTGAGGTCCAAGGTGGTATAATGAGGGGACAATAGCATCATGATCATAGTAGTACAACTGTGAACTAGATAGATAAATAGAATAATCATAATAAATAACTAACAACATAAGGTACGAATCCAACATGAATTAATAACTAACAATAACCATATTCATTACCATAATGGAAATTACAATATGTCTTGTATATATCAAAAAGGAGAAGGTGGGAATGGAAGAATTCATGGAATACTATACATTCATCAAAAGAACAACAAGACCCAAATGACTATCTCTAATAGCATCATGATCCATAGATCGATCTGGATCATTACAACCCCCAATGTTGTAATAAAAATCATGTATAAACCACTATGTTCTTTCCCTTGTTCGTACTTGAATCCACATAATCATCTGGGGTACCATTAGTGGCACATATAGGGGTTGATATAAACATAGTAGGCCACCACCAATGGTTTCTATACTTATCCAGTCTGTGCATATAATATGGAAGTGTCACGATATAATGATAAGTTGGTATAAAATATGTAAAGGGTAGGCTATGGTTCTATAAAGACACTGGGATGACTGTACCTTCTTATGTCAAATCCATAGATTATATGGACAAATATACATGTGTATAAAAATATACTATTTATGTATATTGTGAATTACATATCTATATAGGTGGATATGAGTACTATCATAGACCCTTGGCATCACTCAGGCATCCAGGGGCTATTCCACGAGTGTCACAATTGACAAGGGAACCATTCCCAGTAAAACATAATAAGGGATTCCATGCCAATCATCACATTAAATAGGATCTACATGCATAAATCATATATTTAAGGGTTATAATTTCCATAATATAATAGTAGGGATGTCATGCCTGAATACTATCAGTAGAGTCTCCATGCTTATTTAAAGATTATTGGGTCACCATGCCTTTATCATATCAAGAGGGTCTCTAGTCCCATTTATCACAAATAATAAGGGTCCCCATACCCATATATGACATTAAAAGAAGGTACTCCATGTTCGTATATAACAACGTTATAAGGAAATACATGCTGATATATCAATAACAAAATGATGATTCCTTGTATCGATTATAATATCTATAATAAAGAATCAAATGATTAAATATGATAAAACAATCCCTTAATAATTCAATAGAATTTATCTTTTACATAGGTGCAATAATTTTACAAATTAATATAGGTCATATGGTCATACCACTAGCATCTATTTAATGTTTAATAAATTCTTATTTGTGATATCCATGCTACACCACCACAATTTTCCATTTCATTTATGATATCATAATTTTTATGTGAAACAAAAACATTATAAATGATTTATTATCCATTTAGAAGTTTATAATTACAATGGAAATTTCATAAACAAATATTAATTAGTAGAAATATTGTATGGGGTTCTAAGAGATTTATTAGGTAATCATTTAAGGAAACCAAATGAAGGTAGATTCACTTTAGGGGTAACCCATGGTGAAACCGATATGAGGCACAATGGAAAATTATTTAAAAATTTTAAAATATGAGGGATTGTAACTAAACACCCTATTGTGTGCCTATAGTGGATAACTCATACACTATCAGTCTTTTGGTTTTGACCACATCAGAGTAAAATGAAAAATTAGTTGAATTCAAGAAAATAGGGCATGTGATCCACACCAAAAAAACATCACCTATAAATATGTTATTAAAAATTCCAAAGGAGTGGAGACCATACCAAGTGGAATCCAAAAATACATTTAGAAGATGAATCATAGTCTGGATAAAAGAATTACCCAATAACCTAGCTTATTCATAAAGGAGAAGTCAAATGGGTGGTCCATTAATAAGTGGGATGGAAAGAAAGAAATTTGGGGTGAGGTAAAAAAGGGGTCCACACCTTTAAAACATTTCATAGAATTTAGATAGCCTATAAATTTTTTACACATGTTGTAATGATGAAAACTTATTTTTTGGGGAAATTACATTACACATAGTTAGTAGGACTTCCTATACCAATATCCATAATGTATTTAATATGGTCTATGTATTGAAATCAATATGGTGTTGTTGGATTTCATCATGTCTCTAGTCCCTTACACATTTACCTCTAATGAAAACATTTTTTCCAAAGGAATTTTTTTTTGGTTTAATCCATAGCACCACTACAATAATGGGTTTAAGCTAAAATTAACAGGATTCATTATTGTTAAAAAAAATAAGTCTCTTATTGTGTTCCCTTCCAAACACACAATTTTAATGCATATTTTTTTCTTAATTTTCAATTGTTTCAAATGGACATTTGATCTATATACCCATGTATTAAATTGATAATTTAAATTATGATGAATTATGAAATCCGAATGAAAATGGATTTATTGGAATAAGAGAATGGTAATTTTGTAAGTTTGATTTTATTTTAAGAAAATTAATTATTATTTTACTAATGGGATAATTTTTCATGAATAAAAAATTTTCCAACTTGGGTTAGCCCACCAACCAGGGCTTGCACGCTACTTAGGAAGACCACAATGGAAAACACAACTATACATACCTATGGGAGGGACAAATTTTTTGAAAAGATTTAAAAGGGATGAGGCCACTGCAGGGACCACCTAGATGAAATTTTTTAGTGATTTCATTAGTGGTAAATAATTCTGACCCATAGCGGTAAAACCCGTGAGGTTGAAGGAGGAAAAGCTCATATGGATGGTGAAATCCATAGTGGTAGCATGAATGCTATTAAACCTGACATACATCATTTATATAATCATCACATTCCTTATCTTATATACGAGAACACCAACTATACCTATTTTTGATGTGGGATAGTGATTTAATGGTTACTTTTAATTTTTACAAATGAGGTGACACCTCACCTCGACCCCAAACTCACCTTTCTCAGACACTCTAATCTTCCAAACTTTTCCACTTTGTATTAGCCATCCATAGAGGCTTCTAATTAGAAGGATCCTTCAATGACACCCAAAACCATTGGGTTGAGAAATCCACCACTTCTGAAGCACCTGGATTCCAGGTAAATACTCATACACCTCAATTGAAAACCATGATATCATTTCAATCTCCCATAAGACACATAGATTGAAAACATGAAGAGGTGAGCTCCAATGTCATTCCACTGCATCTCCTACAACATCCTAATGAATTCTTTGTAGTATATTAAATACATGAATGAGTAAGGGGCCCATATTTTCATGATGGATATTCCAAAATAGAATCACTTTTTCATCTAGGGATATCTTTGAACACATCGAGTCTCCAATGATATCACAAAAAAAATATAATTTTTCAAATTTTGAACAAAGATATAGAAATTTTTCATCCAATTGAATAAAAGGTCATAAAAAATAAAAATTTTCAATGCTTATAAAAGGAGAGGCTATAAATCATTTGGAGGGAGTTCAAACCACATGGGAGGAGAGGCCATAAAAGGATAATGTAACTGAAAATAACTATTTTCCTTTCTTTTTATTTTATTCTATCAGTGTTTCATGTTTCTATTAATTTATTAGAGTTTCTTAAACACTAATTCATTCATAATTTGTTAAATTTATTTACCCAATCATATTTTCTTCATTCCTTTTTTATTATTATCCTTATTTTCTTCTTCATGTTTTTATAATTCTTCTTCTTCTTGTAATTTTATTTTTTATTTTATTTTGTGTAATTATTTTATTCATTATTTTTTATTCTCTATCTCTATCTCCATATTATTATCAATTTTTTTTATTTTATATGATATTCTTATATAAATTATTTTTATTTTGTTTTTTTATTTTATTTATGTTCTGATATTTTTCTTCATTCTATCCATAGTTTCCCCTTACCATAAAAAATGGTGGGCTTACTTGAGGCATTATTTATGGGAGTTATGTGGTTCATTCCATTCATTATTCCTTTTAATTATAATTTTTATTACCTTTTGAGAAAGAGTGACGTTCATGTGTGTGGGAGTTTTCCACCATGACATTGAACTCAAAATTATTTCTATTATTCCTTTAATTATTTTCCCCCCATTCACTAAAAAATATCATCATGTGTGGAATTTTAGCCATTTAGTGAAAGAAATGACATATCATGGAGTAATTTCATAGAATATTTCAGTCTCTCAATTGAGGTGTTCCATAAACCATGATTACAAAAGGATGTGGAATTGATATAGCTAAATGTATTCAAAATTTCACAACATAAATTAATATATTAGTATTTTAGGAGTAAAATTTCAGGACTAAACTATCAAACTAAATTTTCACACAAACAAGGATAATGATGGAACCCGAAATCCAATCCATAAAGTCCAAATTATTTATTTTCTAATCAAATTATATCATTTAATGTTATTATATATTTTATAATTTCATTTATCTTCTCAAATTCAATTATTTTAATTAAATAAATAAAAATGAACACATATTGATTTTAAGATAATTATATTATACATGTAAACAACTGTGATTCTTATCAAGTGATACTATATTTATTATACATTATGATACATTGGGAATATAATTTTTTAATCCATATTAGATATGTGCTTTAAAACTAGAACAATTGTTGTGAAGCTAATCTTTTTTTTTTCTTTTTTTTTATATTATCACATTGTAGATTGTTTTTTGTTATTTTATTTAATATCTAAAAAATTTATTAACTCACCCTGTCCTATAGAATATAATTTTTCCTTATTTTCAAGATAGATCTACAGATATCAGATCCAAATTAATAAAGTGGGGGTGTTCAAGGACCTAATGAAGAATATTTAAAAAATCTTATAACAAACATTGGTTAAAGGATTTGTCAAATAGTTAACTAACTACTAAGTGTACATCGCATAATTTTATCAATAAACAACCAATAAACTAGTAGGTTATTCATTGTTTCCTCCAATAATTTCTAGTGATATTCCCTAGTTGAAATACATGGTTAAATATACCAAAAAAATAATCTAGTTCAATATTTAAATAGTAGAAAATAATTTGAATGATATATAATGAAAAATGCATTGGAAAACTGGGAACATCAATATATACCTATAGATAATCTAACATGAAGAAGAATATGATCCACTGATACTTCCTGATTTATTTGAGGACAGAAAAGCTGTTGATTCCAATTTTTATGAGTACCCACAACCCAACAATATGAATAATTAGAACCAATATGACCATGTTAATCTATAATGGATCCATAACGAGGAAGAGTTTCCTACTAAGCTTCATGTTGGAAATAAAAAAGATCTGGATGAATTATGGAATGAATGAGAGGTTGAACTTGATATCTCCATTTTAATAAATATATAATAAAAACCATTTTATATTTTTATATATTTTAAGGAGGACACCACCCAATTGGAGGAAATTTATGAAAATATGGGGGAGCCTGACTAGCTACCTATATACAATAAGATTCATCTTCATGATTCACTCACATCTATGAAGACGATTGATTGAAAAAAAAATAAGAAGATGATATTATTTAAAAATATTTCATTATTGATATTCTTGATATTATTAAATTTTATTTTATTATTTTTCCATCTTTGTTTGACTTTTTAGATTTGTTAAATAATTATTTTTCAAATGATGAGGATGAAGAAGAAAAAAATGAACTTGTTTAGGAACACATTGAGATACCTATATTTTATTATTAAGAATGTGAGGATTAACATGAATAAGCCCATTATCAGGATCCTAAGGAAATCATGAAAAAGGGTAATCACCTTTAAAGGGATAAATTTCTTATTAATAATTTGATTTGAAATTTTATTCATATCAAAATACCTATTTTTCTTTTCCTTTGATCATCCAATTCATGTATCCCATCATAGGACAACACTAGAAAAAAGGGTGTGTTTTTATAAGTTGCATCCAAAATAGGATGATCCGAACATCATCAAACCCATACCATGAATTATATAATTAATAGTTAAGGGGATGGGTTTGGTATACATTATACATGGATAATTATTTGTCAATTTTGATGAATTTCATGCTAGGAAAAACCACATGTGACTATTCAAATCCAAAAAGATCAACCAAACATCAAACTTGGGATAATATTTGGTTCTTCAATATGGAGGTAGTAAAAATCATTGGCCAATTTTGGGGATTATAAAAAGTATTATATTTAATTTATTTCAAGTAATTTATAATTAAATTTGATTATTTTATCTGGAATATCACTCCTTATATCCTTTTGATCTTTAATGATATGATATTGTTGTTCAATTGATTAATAAAATTTTTTTAGTTCATGATGGAAAATGGTGCCCCTAAATACTTTGAAAAATGTTTTAGGTGATACCAGGAGTTCATTCTTTTATTTATTATTTTATAAAACTCAATGTAATTTTTTGAAAACCGGTTTAGTGTCTTAACCTAAAAATTGCATGCCCATTCTTAGATTTATGCGTTATTTTAATTAAATAGGATGCAAGATTTTATTTGGATTACTCACATATGATGTTATAGAATGATAATGAAATTGAATGAGTAAAAAATATAATAGATTGATTAAGGTGAATAATATATATTTAAATGAGGACTTGTGATTTGAGAAAATTAATTTATTTCTATAAATGAAATTTCCCTATCATTTTTCATGATTTGAATTTCTTAAATTCATGTGAATTGATTTGATATTATTAGTCCTTCCATGATGATTTAACAAAATAAAATGTCTCATTCCCAATATTATTTATAGACCAAGTACTTCATATTTAATCTTTTAAATATTTATAGAGTGATCTTAGGACATTCCATATACTAGAATTTTAAATTGATCTTGTCAAATGTAATGACAATGAAAAAAACATTTGAAATGATAAAACCATATTTTAAAAAAACCTTATCCTTGAATACCTATTTTATATCAGTATGTTTTTCCCATATTGACAATGGATTCATTTATTATGATGAGACATGTTTCGAACCATTTTTATACATTTGTACCCTCCATTTAGTATCTCTCTGATATTTTATAGTTGATGATTGGGGTTGGGAATGTCGTAGAAAAATGGATTATATAAAATTTTAAAAAAAAGTGAGGGTTGTTATATATTTTTGTTGATAGAGTTTTTTGGTTTTTTCACTGTACATTATTTTTTTCCCTTATTGAAAAAAATGTAAAGATATGAATGAGTTGTGACATAAAACAATAAAAAATCACAATTACTAGATTTATAATTTTTACCATATGTGGTTAATATTTGAATTCATGTTTTAATCTATGAATTTCCTTCAAAAAATAAAAATAAAAAAATTTGAATAATAAAACAATGTATAAATGTAAGGATACTTTCAGGAGGGTACACAAATAAATCATTATTCTTCCAATTACTCATGACCCTACAATGAGTTTGGGGGATTTAGGAGTTGTATTATAATGTGTATAACTTCATTAAATATTCAATTTTGATATAATTATTTATATTTTAAATATAAACTTTTTATTTGTGTCTTAATTTTCAATAAATCGACTCCTACCTACCATAAAACTCAGAGATATTTGAACCTCAATGGAAGGGCACTCATGATTACATGTTTTTTTATTTAAAAAACTGATAATGTAGTTATTATTCAATACAATTGATAAGGAATATTTTCTAATGATATTCAAATAACTATATTTGAATTAATATCATGATTGATGATTGAAAATCTCTAAAAGAAAAGTAGATAATAATTCAGCATGTTTAATAATAAGAAATTAAGGAACCTAAATGAATGAAATAATATGATCCATCATTTTTCATTGTAGAAATGTAAAATAATTTCATTTATTTTTCCTTTGAGAATTCAGAAATAAAATTGATATTTTATGTGGGATTTGATAATTTTAGATGACACTGATAAATGTTAAATATTTATAATTTTTAATTTGATATTGGTAACACTAGTTCTAATTGAATTCCATATTGAGATTTTATGATTAATGAAAATCCTGGTTTCTGTGTTGTGTTATTTAACACAATCAATTATTCAAAGCATATTATTAATCAATTTAAAGTTGTTTTTAATTAATTTATGACTTAAATACCAATGTATTGAATGGTTTTATTAAAATGTGGAAAATTATTAATGTTGAATGAAAATGGTTTTATTTAAATAAAAGAATTGTTATTTTTTATGTTGAATTTTATGTATAAAATATTGAAAGATATTTTATAATTCATATTTTTTTTAGGTATCAAAAAATATGCCAACATGGACCAGCCCATCAACTAGGGCCTGCATGCCACTTAGCTTTCCCACAAGGGGCCACATGGCCATACATGGCCATTGGAGGGCTAGTATAATGGAATACATCATGGGGTATGAGGCCCTTTTAGAGAAAAGGGGATGAAATCCATGGGGAAATTAATGGGTGGTAGAGAACACTGGCCCATGGTGGTGAAACCCATGAGGTGAAGGGAGGATCACCTCACCCAGATGGTGTATTCTACAGCTCCATCAGAGCTCTTCCGACCTCGAGTGACTCAAATGATCCAATCACAACAAGACTTATCATATATATGATAAAATCCCAAATACTCTTTCTAGAGGTGGGTCAATATTTTAATGGGTAGTATTCATTTTTAAAAATGTGAAATTGTTTCATCTCAATGACATTCTTGACTCACTAGAAAAAATGCCACTACTTGACTTCGTCACACACTACTACTCTACACTGAGTGTCCAAGGCTACTCCATAGTGGAAGGCTTCATCAAAGAGACCTCAATGCTTGAGGATGATCCTTATTCAACTTCCTAGACACACATGAACTATAGAATACCACATTCACCTCAACCAAACCCCATGCGATCATTTCAATGTCCCTCTATCCAATTTGATGTCCAAAGATGAATAGAAGACCTCCAATACAATTCCATTGATTCCCTGCCATGTCCTTAGGTCAGAAATTAATTCCATGAATTTCATAACCTCCATGGACTATAAGTATAAAGAATATTTCATCACTATAACACTGGGTAAGCCTATATGGAAACACCCTATCATCATATGTATCTTTGAACACCCCATGTCTCATGAGAGATCATAAAAATATATATTATCAAACATTGATCCAAGGTATTGAAATATTTCATTTGAGTGAAGAAAATACAAATCACCAATGTAGTTATTGATTACTATAAAATGAGGGGATATAAATCTCATTAAGGGTGTTTGAACTACATCAGGGAAACTGAGCATGTACGTCGACCTACCGCTCCCAATTTTGATATTATTCATGACTGTTCTACCATTTCACCAACACTGAATTGACAGACTGGCCTCAGAGAGCCTTCATGATCCAATCAATGATGTGTATAGGATACTCTTAAATATAATCATCAACTTTCAGCTCAACATACTCAAGACTAAATGTATTATATGTGTTTGTATGATAGTGACAATGATCTGAAACAGGGAAGACATCATGCCTAACACAATACCTTTGATGTTGAAGAAAAGATTAAGATATTGTACTCACTATAACCTAAATCTCAAACACCCTGATAAATAGAGGAGAACACTTTCTTTCCTTTGAATTTTCATATTCTTAAGTCTGTTTGATACCCATAAGAAAACATGATCCATGAAATCAAACTCCTGAGGTCACTAAAAATGATAAACATAAGATTTTTGTCTTCAATAAGTGGTAGAAATATGGTTTCTGATCAAATTAACATACTTTTAAGTATCCTTCGTGAGATAAGGACCAAGTATAACTACTTTTCCTTCCTCAAACTAGCATTGAGGTGTACATAATTCCCATCCATAAAATTCCACATACTAAACATTCTGAATCATTTCCTTATAAAATTTATTGCTGGAGAACAAGATGAGAGGGATATAATTTTTCCAAGATTCTCAAACATTAGGGACACATAATTAGAGAATGTTATCCAACACTTGTATCATATATTACATCTATCAATATGTGTTTGGTTTAAAAGTAATTATCATAAGCACTTTTTTAACCACAACTCTCTATAAACCTTTCCAAATCCATGATGTGAAACAAGTGTCCCAATTTGAAATGATAGTATATGGGACCCCATAGAACCATATAATCTCACAGAAATTCATTACATCCCAGGTCTTCTAATGAGAAATTATCCTACATTTTATTTTAAATGGGATACATGTTTCAATCTATCAACAAATACATAAACCATGTTTCTACCTCGATGTGACCTCATTTGTCCAACCAAAAAATTTATCATAATCTCTTCCAATTTCAATTCAAGGATCAATAATTAATATAGTAAGAAAAATGGAAGTTTTTATGACCTTAACCTAATTATTTGTGGAGAACTTAGTGATTAATAATGTTATATTAAGATTTATCGCATGCCACCAATACTGGAAATGCATATCACGATACTTTATAGAGATACTGGGGTTCACATCCCACTGAGAACAACATGAATCTTGAATCTTATCCTCTGTCATATATATAGGAACCCAAATACACTCATGTATATTATTGATTTCATATACATATATATACCATATAGATGGTGGTTCCTCATATTTAATAATAATGAATATGACCAAGTTTTTAGTGGTTGTGAATGACCACACCTATACTCTCTTCAGATGTGATGAGGTATCGGGTAGCGTTGAAAGACAATTATTTTCATGATGGTACTGAACCTCTATGTGCATATCAGAAAATAGTGAAATTAGTTTCCACTCACTCTTGTCCTCTTAAACTACCTTTGTTTGAGTACTCCTTCTCACAACATCAAAAACTACATTTCCCATCCCATGCATGTAAGAAAACTCAATGTCAATAGACTATAGGTATTCAACCACTCTTCTTTGTAAGGGATTTGAATCAGAGTATGTGAATATATACATGAGTATTTTTTGGGTTATAAACTCCCCTAAAATCTCTCCTACTAGGAAACATCTCCATCCACGTAATGCATAAAAATAGCTACAAAAACGAGATTGTGTTTCTGGTAATTCTTCTCATGAGGACTCAATTTCAATAACCTATATCAAAATAATTAATACTCAATAATTACAAATGCTACTAGCATGATACACGATGAATCATTATATAGTTTATTTCTTGTTCCCAGAATTTGTAGAAACATGATTGACACTGAATCCATTGTCCCTTTAATCCCCTGAAATGATGTCTCACAAGACTCTGACCATATAAACATGACACCCTTTTTATTCAAGTCTGTATGAGGTTCTTCTAAGAATTTGATATCCTATATTAAACACCTTTAATAACAATCTATCCCAAAAAAACATCATATATCAAAGACGTTGTTGTGACACTTCTAGGTAACTATAGAACCAACCTAATTTGGGTGCATTTATACTCCTTCCTCAAAGATAATTTGAATAAATAAGTGAACCTTATTGATCCAAAAGTGTCTTTTAATGAACATATCATACAGATGACTCTGTATCAATGTATTTAAAAATATTTTAGTATGCATCGCATAGTCTATAAAAGTATGAGATTACACAAATTTGTTTTCCAAGAACACCACAACAAAGGATTACTGAGAGGGGTGGAAACCCATATTGAACAAATTCAGAAAAACTGCATCAGTATTCTTGATAATAAATGTTTAAAACAAATACTCATAAGAATAGTAATAACTATGGAATGAAATAAATGGTATATCATAATCTATAACACAAACCTAGTGATAACCAGATCTCAAATCATTCCCGAAGAATACAATCACTCCTTTGGAATGATGAAATAGATCATCTATGTGAGTTACAAGATACCAACTCTTTGTAATAAGATGATTCCACATAAGGTAATCTATACAATGCATGAGTGATTCATTCTCCATAATAGAAAAAAGGACTGGTGAAACACATGGATATGTACTGAGACATATAGAACTATTAGACTCAAAATCTTCTATCATCCCTTTGATATTCTGCATATTATTTTTGTCCATACTCTAAGGACGAATGGATACTAGTGTATCTCTATACACTAGAATGATATTAATCTCAACCAATCTATTACGAGGTTCTTTAAAAATGTATTTTAGGGAAAATCCGTAAAACAATTTAATATAGGATTTAATTCAGCCATATTTACACAAGGATCATTGAAATAAAGGATAGAAATATTGGTATTCAGTCCACCTAGCCCAAGATTTTCTTATCCAACTCTATCTTACAGGAAAATATAATCACCCATGTGTGTATTGGTACCACTATATGGTGATGAAAAATGAACCATATGATGATAGCAATCAACATAGGTGTGATATGGCACCAAGGAATCTATCCCAAAAAATGACATCAAAGACTTTATATTGAGAATAAAGAGGTCCCAAATGAATAAATGGATTCCAATCTCAAGGGGTAATTTCTTACACTAGCCTATACTCTCAAATCATATTCCCAAATGGGTGTCATGTTTCATAATAATAGTTGTGTACTAAATATCAATTCCAATGATATAGAAAATATCCATTGATCTAAAGTTGTGAGATTATACACTATATAATAGGTATAATAATATGATAGAGGATTCTAGAATAGTACCTTGAATAGTAGATTCCCTAGAACCCTTATCATATTGAATATTTTAAACTAAAAAAATAAACGTGATCCACGACCCAATACTACAATCTGACTAACCAAAGAACATGTGATCTAATGGAAAAATATATCTAATGCCAAGATATATTGAACATGACATCCTACTCTATTTTTATGGACTATTGTACTCTAGATAACTTAATTGAGGGGTTCTCCTACTTGTACTATTATTGAAAGAGTTAATATAGATCCTCTCCCACGAGGCATGAATGGGAAGGTACTACAAAAATTTTAAAGATGTACCAATATTCCACAACATTGGTACACATAGATGTATAAGAGATACTATGGATTCTTATTCCAAGGATTCCTACACTATTGAAGAACCATTTAACTACCATTGGTTGTCAACTGAAATCCACTTCTTGCATGATGTTTCTCAAATAATTTCTCATGACCACTAGTTGAACTAGAATCCGGTTTCAATTCAAAACCATTATAGATCAAGAAATTAGCTTTCATCAGGATCTACATAGTGATGAGAGAATGTTCCACTCTATTATATATGGTATTTAATCACAAGAATATCACATGGGATTAAATATGACGCCTAAGGCTATCCTCAAATTGTTTTTCTTTTCTGGCTAATTAGTAGTATCGATAGCCACAAGGTGATGATGCTCTGTAAAATGAGATGAATAGTCCATAAAAATCATATAATCTGATGATATGTTCATAAAATCCCATTTATTAATGGATTCATTGTGTTTTGGAATAAATAGTCATAGAAGGTAGATTTTAAATCACTCTAAATCACATCTTGATACTTACCTGACTAGTTTAGAATATCACACCAACATTTGGTTGATCCAAAAAGCATATATGAACATTGTTTCGTTATCCCCTCATGATATGTCTCATGATTCTCAAATATTTATATGAATGTATCATTAGAAGACTCTATTCCCAAGGTCCACCATCCCTTAAAAAAAGAAGGTGGGTGTTGCTACTGAATCTCCAGCATCTACTCTCCCATAGAACGGACAGATCATAGAGCTCCCTCGATAGTCTGAATAATCCGTAGAAACTCTCCTTGAAATTGGTAATCGTCATCCACATTTGGGAAAAAAGTAGATTCCACATGAGGCAGTATAAGAGGTATCCCTAGTAGACCAGGGTCCACCACCACTAGTGAATTTTCATCCCCACCCTCCTTGGGAATGACTAGAGGATGTAATGATGGAATATATCTAAAAATTATAAGTACAATACCTAGATAAGTTCAATAGTGATAAATATCATAGATACAAAAATATTATAGATACAATACTTCTTTTTGAATAGTCACACCCATCTACCTGCTCATAATGCATGGTGTAGCTGATAGATCAATTATAGAGAACAAAAGATATGCTACATACTACCCACAACTATTGTTGGGTCTGGGTCATGTTCTGTGTAATATGACCAAGTACACTGTATATAGAGTTTTAATTTCAATTTATAGTGGAACAAATCCTTTAAATAGAAATTTTAACCCTTATTGAATTTTGGCTATTTCATTTATGAATTTCAATTTCATTTAATTTCATTCTCATTTATATAGAAATTGTAATTAAAGGGTTGAATTATATGGATCACCAGTAATATCTTATAAGGACCTATACTCCTAATAAATTAAATATTGGCATATATTTAATACAAAACACTCACTTATCATGTCCCTAAAGAAAATGATACCATAATACATGAATGTAATAATAAGAACCAAGATATGATGTAGGAAATGAAAGTAATAAATATAAGTTTATTGGAAAAATGAATGACCTAAAATTCATGTTATTTTCCTAAAATGAAGCATGATAGTGATTTCATTGTGTATGAGGCCTAGTATATGATATAAATATCAATTATTAATGTAAACATCACACATCATGTGAATCACCAAACTATGGAATCAAGGAAATAATAAAAATCATAAACCAAAAGATAACATCCAATACCATGTAATTTGGACATTCTCTGTATGTTGGTTAGCTACTCCCCGGAACAATTTTTTAACAAACAACTCATCCTAGTCTCCTTTATAAAATACCAAAATAGTAACAAAATAAAATAAACTCCATAATAGAACTTTTTTACATCTAGACCTGCATTCTACGAAATGATGCCCCAAGTTGATGGTCCATAAGGCCTCAAGCATTCCACCTAGTATGCGAGAGGCTACCGATTGGTAGCAGTGGTTGAAGGTGGTATTGTTGAGAGTGTATACCATCATGATAAGATTAGAATAATTGTGAAATATGATAATAAATAGAGAAATCATAATAAGTAATTGATTGTGTAAGGTAAGCATCCAACAAGAATAAATTACCAACAACCATCAAATATTGTTTCATATACAAAAAGATGATATGTCAAGAATCAATAAAAAATGGATAGAAAAGCATGCCAGTAGACATGAAGTACAATACATGAATCAATATAATAAAAAAACCATATATACTATCTCAAATAGAATTATGAGAAATATCCTTATCATGTGATTCCCCACCCACATGTTATAATCAAATATAGAAACAATCATTGGGAGCTCGACCATATGTTTACATGCAACAACATAATTAGCACAAGTACCATCATCAGACTACATATATTTCTAAATAAACATATAAGGCTTCCAATAATGATATCTATAAATATATATAAATATACCCCCTTTGTGGGGGAGGGGGAATCGTCATCTCATGGGAGAGAGAGTTCCTTCAGGCCTTTCTCCAACCTGAATTTCCTTCCTCCATTTCTGAAAATTTCGATTAACCCTAAAGTGCCTGATATAGTCAATGGACTACCGAATCTCCCTCTTACGTTATTTGAGTTTACGGAATCCTCACCTTTTCTGAATCTTACCTTGGTGGCACAGTTCAAGCACAGAAGGCCTTAAGTTGAAAATTTCGACCGATTTGTCTTCGGCGCATATGATCTTCAGGAACGATCGGAGGTGGGGTTTTTGGAATGTAAGAAAATATTTATCAGGATTGAATCGGAGGCATATTTTATTCAAGCTTGGGCAAGGGCTCGACGCAACATCAATGGATCTCGCTTAATGCTACTGTGTTGGTCTTTCGATCTCCATATGAACCGTGATATGCCTTCCATAGCGGTTTGGGTAAGCTTCCCTAAACTCCCCTTACCGTTTCAAAATCCATAAATTATTCACATGTTGGGTAATATGGTTATTAGAAAACTTTGTTATGATAGTCGTACCGAGGCAGTTTTCCATCTGGTAAACCCTCGGGTGTGTGTTGAAATGGATGCATCCCTCATTCCCTTTGATTTCATTTGGATCACGGTTGGCGAGGAGTACTGTTGCAAGCAGAGTGTTGTGTATGAGAACTAGACTGTCTTCTTTGGTTCTTGCAAGAGTTTGGGTCACCCAATTGAGTCTTGTCATGTTGGACCTCATTCCCAATCGATGATGGATCACTGTAGTGGGAAGGATACCATTGTGAGCACTGAGAAGGGTTCAGGGATCAAGGCATTGGACAAGTGTGTGAAGGGGGGTCTGGCTCAGACTTCTAGAGGATAGACTGTTGTAGGGAGAGGCTCTCATATGGGTGTTTCAGCTAGGGAGGCCTCTGCACCTGGATCTTGGAAGTTTTATTTTTATGTGGGAGTACTAGATGGGTCTACTTCCACTAGGAGGTTTCAGGAGAATGAGAAGAATGTTGGGCATGTTGTTTCATTGGAATCAGAACAGGTTAGAGATGTTCGAGGATCTAACTCTGTGTAGGTGTCTAACATGGATAGGGCTAAGGTTAATAATCATATTGATTCTCTTTCTAGACCTTTTGTACCCATAAATAGTAGGTTTGAAGGTCTTTTTGAGGACAGGTTACATGAGCGTCAGGAGGAGGAGATCAATGCAGGAGATGATGGTGAGGCGGAGGCCTTGGGAGATCTGCAGGTTGTTTGCATGGAGCAGGATCCTGTTTCAGGTTATGTGGAAGACAAAAATTATGTTGTAAGGCCTAACATCTTGTTGGAAGGTTTTGGACATAGGCTGGGAGATGGAACCAGACATAATGGATTTGTTCCTTTGGTTCAAGGCGATCAAGTGATGAAAGGCCTTGGTGGCGGTAATTCTATGGATGGTCCTCTATCTGAGGGTAAGTGGATGGATCCAGACTCTATGGATAGGGAAGTCTATCCTCTGGAGGATAAGAGGTCACCATTGTCAGATGATATCTCTACTGATCAGGGGCTGGGGAATAATTTGGAGTGCACTGGGTGCCCTTTAAGGGAGCAGGCCGGAGAAGGAAGGGGGGTGTTCAGGGGAGGAATGGAAAACTTGAGTCCTCCTTACAACCGTTCATTCAGTAAAATCATCCAAAGTGGGACTCAGAAGATTTATTCTGGCGGAAAATCATTATCTGTAATGCTGGGAAGGAGACCAAGGAAGGATTATTCATATCTTCTACGGCTAATGAATACTAGGTCTGCCTCTAAATGGAATGGTGGATTGGTTCTCGCGGTCATGAAGGGCAGTGGAGTTAAAGAGGCATCCCTGGATATTCTTGTTCTTGATCATCTTAGGAATCGAGTACAAAGTGCATGTTTTAGGAGACATCCAGAGTAGTAATCAGCTACTGGGGAAGAACAATCCTACTTGCGATACGGGGATGACTATGGGTACTATGATATGTAACTCTTTGTTTTCCTTATTTTTGTTGTTTCTTTTTCCTTGAATTTTTTTTGTGTCAGATGTGGGGCACCGGGCACCCTTAAACCGGCATTATGAAATGAAAAAAATGATTTTCAGATAAACAATAACCATGTGTATATAAAAATATTTTCTGTATATGTAGTGATTTCTATAATAATATATGTGGCTAATGATATCTACATGGACCCAAGGAATGACTCATGTGTCCATTGGTAGTAACAGGAGTCTAAATGTTTCATGTGATTCTATGCATGATATCACATAATAAAGTAATCCTTTCCTAAAATCGTAAAAATAAGTATCTCCATTCTTAAATCATAACAGTAAGGTTCATCATCCCCATTTCATAACTATAAGGGTCTTAATGCATGTATCATTTATGTAAGTGATCATCATTCCAATATATTATAATAGATAAAGGTCATCATTCCACGATTCATAAATATTGAGATGTCATTCCTAAATCTGGTTTTTATTGTCTCCATGAGTGTATCATAATTGTAATGATGTCATGCCCAAATCATATCAGTGGGGTTATCATTACCATTTCAAAATTAATTTTTCACAATTACTGAATCATATAAATAGGGTTTCTATGACTGTGTATCACAATTAATAAGGGTCACCATTCCCATGTATCATATTAGTACAAGGGAATACATTACAGAATATAATAATACTATATGGGGCTTCATGTCAATATATCATTAAGCAAATAAGGGGTTACCATGACCATTATCATAAACGTGATTTATCAATCAAAAGAATTAATATGAGACAATATGTAGTTTTTAATTCAACAACATTTCTATTTAAAAAGGGTATAACCATTAATATAATTAATATTGGTGATGTGGTCATACTGAAGGAATCAGGCGTGTTGTGGAATCCCCAAATTGGTGGGGATTGAAAATTTTACACTAACAATCAATGCATTATTGTCAACGTTGGCGAAACGATGCCCGGTTAATGCCGAGAGTCACGTGCGAAGATTTTTAATCCCAAAACTAAAACGTAAAATGAATGTTTTAGATCCAAATACACACAAAACATATTCTCATTGTAGGTGATTGTTGTGCAAATAATCTGAAGATGAATTCCTCTAGATCATCCACACATGGTTTGAGAAATCTGCAGGAGTGCTGATCGACAAATTCCTCGTGCTAGCATAGAGATCTGACGAACCCTTCAACGCTACCATGGTCACCAAATTGCTTCACTTGCAATGCTTAAGAGAGATCTTGATGTGATCACCATGGATCCTGAGAATCTATCTCTATAACCAGGGAGAGTGGAGATGAAAGATGTTGGTCTGAGTGGTTTACTCAAGAGGGGGGTGAATTGAGTACCAATTAAAATTTCTGTATTTAAAAACAGTGTCTTAAAGACCCCCAAATAAAATAATAAATTAAACTGTAGTGAATTTATATTAAAGTAGAGGTTCTGTCAGATTCTCAAGGGATTGATTAATTCCCAGTTAATCAACACAGGAGTGTGTGATTATCTTTTGAAACTAACTTACTAATCTACACATAACATAAACACTTGCTAATTTAATTATCAAAGTAACTTTAAAAACAATATTGGTTTTAAAGTGATTAGCAGTGGAATAAAACTTTGAAAGAGATGGCACAACAATGTAACCAAGAGGTTCAGTCTCAAGCCGAGACTTAGTCCTCTCAAAAGTTTATATAAAAATGATCCACACCCTGGATCGGGGTTCAACAGTTTACAACTGTCCAGGTCCAAGACCTCTACCACTGTTCTTCGTGGGAAACAGTACAACAGCAACCATCTGTCCAGGTCACACATGACCTCTACCACTGTTATTCGTGGTAAATAAAGAATCAAAGAGTTTGGTAAGGATTTACAAATCCTTCAGTTTGAGTACAGGAGACAGTGTATATGTTAGATACAGCAGATAACACACACTGCTCGAAATGAATGATAATAAATCACAGAACAAGAGATGTAGAGTTTAGAAGTGGTTCTGGTGATTTCAGTGTAGCTCTGGACTCCTTTGGATTCGACTAGAAGTGAGTCTGAGTCCTCTTCTCGTTTCTGTTTGAGAAACAGAGTGTCGTATGCTCCAGGTTCACAGACAGTAAAAATGTAGTAGTTGAAGTTCTTCAGTGTTCTTCTTGTATGCACAGAACACTTCTCGAGTATGCTTGATTGTCTATGAGCTTCTCTGTGTTCTTCTCTTTCTCGTGTTTTTGGTATATTCCATCCACCGCACTTTTCTAGTTCGCTTCTTGTTGTTGTTCGTTGATGTATCTTGGGCAGCGTAGTCTTCTCGTATTTATCTCCCAACAGGGGACAGAAAAGATTTCTTTTCAGCAGGTACGAGGTACGGGTTCCTGACATCCGACAACCTTTATCAGATATTTGACAAATCATTAAAATGTACATGATATGACCGTTAGATAGATTAAATATAGGAAATAAATAAATTCAAACAGTGAGTCGAGTGATCGGTAGGTAATTAGCATCGGTAGCTTGAACATCGGTAGCTTAATGTCATTAGTTGCTTTGACTCTATCGGTGGCTCTATGTGTCAGTTGGTACATGCTTGTATCGGTGACTTTGTTTATCGGTAGCTCCATGCGTCGGTAGCTCCATGCATCGATAGCTCCATGTGTCGGTATCGGTAGCTGTGAGTCTGTATCGGTAGCTTCGTCCATCGGTGACTCTTATTCCATCGGTAGCTATTTATACTTACACCGGTAGCTCTATGTTTTTATCGGTAGCTGTCTGTAAGTAGCTTACATTTATAAGTACATCGGTAGCTCTGTGTTAAGTATATCGGTAGATCTGTGTTAAGTCTATCGGTGACTCTGTCTGTCGGTAGACTAAGTCTATCGGTAGACTGGGTACCGGTAGCTCTTTATCAGTAGCTATAGGCAGATTACTTCTGTTTTATGCAGAACACGTCAGATTGGGTTAGAATCAATTTATAACTTGTATGAACATGGATAAAAGAGGATTAACATATTACAAAGACTATTTTAAAAATTATTATTGGTTTGATCACAGATTGGAAAGAATTAAAGTATAGATCAATGATACTTAACAATATCATATATAATGAAAGCATAATTGGGATTTTCAACACATATGAATACATGATTGAGATTATCAAAACAGGTGAGGTCAACAATCTCCCCCTTTTTGATAATCACAATTAATGATATGGGCATTTAACATAGTGAAAATATAATAGTAAAGAGTGTAATATTGAATTCAATTTTCTCAGAGAAAACAACATCATAGATAATAGAAATAGTATGATATAGACATAAGTTATCAGAGGTAACAATCATAAGGTACTATATAAACATAAGGTATCAGAGGTAAAAATGAAAAAAAGGTAATGTGTCTCCCCTTATTCCTTATTTTTCTCCATTGAAAATATTTCTCATTCTCTCATTTTGTTCTCCCCCTTATTCTCCCAGTTTGTTCTCCCCCTTATTCTCTCATAAAATGTTTCTCCCCCTTTGTGATAATAAAAAAGTGGGAAAGCATATATAGGAGACAAATAAAACATGAGAAGTAAAAGGAGTTCTGTATTAGAGTAGTCAAAAAGTACAAAAACAGAATACAAATGAATTCCTATCAAAAATCCTGGCCACTGGATCAATCCACATCTTCCACGTGAGATTTCCCTTTGGGATCAGAAGAAGGCTCGGGTGGTGAGGATGCAGGTGAAGGTTTTGGAATGCCAGAAAAGATCAAAGGAGGTTGGGCCACTGACACAGAGTCAGGCCTGTAGGTTGAAGATCTTTGGGTGATCATTGGTGTGAGGCTTCGAATAGCTTGAGCAGGAGTCAGCTGGACTGTGGAAGCAGCTGAGGCAGAAGCAGGCAAAGCAAAAGGTATGATGACTGGTCTAGCATCAACATGCAAGAAGGGCAGCAGCAGATTTCTAAAAATCCATAATAATTCCTCCTCCTATTTCCATAGCAGAGATGAAATCATCTTTGTTCTCCATGAATTTCTCTAAGGCAGGAGTCAGTTCTCGTAGCTTGCTCACTTGTTCTCTGAAAGCTTGAGTGACTGGAGGTAGCTTCATGTTTTCCAACATCATCTTGAAGTGGTGTTCGAGTTGATGCTTGGTGAAAATTTTGGTGAAGTAGTAGTCCAATTTGCTTTTTATGGCTTCCTGAGAGGCAGAGGCTTCTCTCATATAATCTTGAACAATCTTCATTATTTCTCTGGCAGAATCTCTTGTAGGAAGCACCACTCGGCTCAACTCTGATGAGTCCACAGAGCCACTGGTTGAAATAGAACCAATCTCCTCCTTCAACATTGCTCGAACTGAATTCAGATCAACTAAAAGTTTGGATGTGAGAGGGCCAAGAGAGAAGGAAACAGTTTCTTTGAAACTTTTAGACAAACCACTGATGAGGATTTGAACTTGAGAGTCCTGTAATTGAACATGATCCTTCACTGAGGTTTTGAAACTTTCAAACACCGAGACAAACTGGCTTACTACACTCTTCACATAAGCTAGGTCCTTGTCAGCTTGAGACTTGGAGATCATATAAGAATCCAAAGCAACAACTGATGTCTTGAGAGCTTCAAGATCTGCTTCGATCCTAGAAGACTGAGTCTGGCACTCTTTCACTTCTTCCATAAGCTCAGACATAAAAGAAGATAAATTACAATACAGAGATAGCTCGAAGGATCTCTCTAACATTTTCATTTCTTCATAAAAGCTTTGCTTCATCTCAGCAACTGATGCACTGAATGATTCTTTCAGCTCATTCTTCATGGATTCAAGATCAGATTTAGAGACAAAAATATTTGAGACAACTGCAACAGATCCTCTTGCTGAGGCCAAACTAACTACAGAATCAGTCATTATAGAATTAATTGAGGATGCAAGAGAGGTTTCCATTAACTTCACTTCTTCAATAAAACTGGATTTGAGGTCCTCTTTCAGCTTATTCAGATCATGAAATCTGACCACATCATCTGGCAACAACTCAGAAGCAAGATCATAATTGGTCTTCGGTCTATTCATAGTCATCTCATTATCTGAATCCGGATAATCCAATACACAGACTATAAACCCTGGGTCTTCTACCCAGTCTCCAAGCTCAACAGCTACTGTAACATTTCTAAGAACAGATTGATGTTCCCCTTCAATGGGTGCATTCTCATGTATCACAACAGCATTCAGTGCTGGATTCCCTTCATTAGAATCTTCTACTACAAGTTCCACAGGTGCAGCATCTAGAAGATCTTATGATACAGGTACAGCTTCTTCTGTATCTCTTTCTACTTCAGCAGCAGGAATAGTTGAGTTTCCAATAAAAGGACTCATACTTAAACTACCAGAAGCAGGCAATTCAGATACATTCTCCTTTTCCTCTTCTTCTTGGTGAGGTACAGACTGGTCTTCCTCATAAGTAGACAAAATTTCCTCTACCTTTCCTTTCCTAGAATAAACAAATTCTGCAACAGGACTTGGGGGAAAGTCTGGATCTCCTCCAACATCCATGGGAGTTTCTTCTTCTTCTTCTTCTGTTTCATCACTATAAACAGGTTCCTCTTCATCAGGTACCAAACTCGGATCTCTTTCATCCTTTGGTCTTGAGGGATGATCCACAGGATTAAACCTATCATATATCTTCTGATCATCACTGACCCATTCTCCCTTCCATGGGTTCCAGTTAATTTTCATGTACTTAAAAACAGTCTAGGTGATGCATAAATTGTTCTTGACTACAACTGTCTCATCCTGAGACTCAGCTATTCCATTCACTTTTATCATTACTGAAATCAGCTTGGAAAAGAACAAAGCATTAGTCTTTGACTTTGGTCTAATCATGTCTTCCATTTGAAGCATTAACAATCTGCACAGATTGATTTTTACACCATGTCTTAGAAAATGAAGAAGATAGATATCTTGATATCTCAGATTTGCAAAATCTCCTCGCCTCGGTATCAACACATGTTGAACAAACTTGAAAAGCAGTCGATTCTCTCCATCCATTTCAGCAGCAACCACTTGCCTTTGATTCCCATTACCAGTCAGTTCTTTTAAGGCGGTTTCATAATCAAAGATGTCACTGCTAGGTGGCATTGCTCTTGATACATACCCAGAGACACCTTCATGTGGTACTTTCAAACTCTCAGCCCACTCTACTGAAGAAAAAGACATCTCTTTTCCATTTACAAAAGAGCTTACCCGATTCTCATTTTCAGATTTCTCGAAGGTTACAAACTCGTAGAACTGTTTTACCAACTTCGGGTAGTATGGGCCATTGTTATTCGAGAAACAATCCACCCATTTTTGGTCCTCCAGAATCTCGAGTACTAACGATTTTCTAGGCAGTAGCCATTCCACGCACAGTTCCTTCTCGATTACTATGTCTCTATTCTGCAAGTGAGGATTCACTGGTCGCCTTCCCGGTCTAGTTCTGACTTCACTAACACTGGCTTTATGCTGTGTCTTCTGCTTCTTAGCGTTTGGTTCTACTCTTTAATCTCTGACGATAGGAAGCTTAGTTTTTGCAATCGCGGGTTTAGGGTTCTTGGCCGATTTGGGAGCAAAGGTTCGAAGGTGAGAGATTTTGAGCTCGGTGAGGTAGGAAGTGGCTTAGACTTAGTTTTATCATTTAGGAATTCCAAATAAAAGACTAAAATAGAGTAATAAAATAAAATAAAATGATTCGTATTCTTGGCGGCAGACAGAAGTTTTAAAACCTTGCATCGGTGTGAGTTAATCATCGGTGAGAAAAACAAATCGGTGAGAATTGTACATCGGTGAGAATTTCACATCGGTGAGAATTTCACATCGGTGAGAATTTTCACATCAGTGAGAATTTCACATCGGTGAGAATTTTCACATCAGTGAGGATTTTCACATCAGTGAGGATTTTCACACCGGTTGTGATTAAACATTCCCAATTCGTGTCTTATGTAACTTAGCCTATCCGAACTTAAAGGTTTAGTGAAAATATCAGCCAATTGATGTTCAGTGCCAATAAATTCAAGAGAAATATCACCTTTTTGATAGTGATCTCTTAGGAAATGGTGTCTTACATCTATGTGTTTGGTTCTAGAGTGAGATACAGGATTCTTAGAGATGTTTATTGCACTGGTGTTATCACATTTGATTGAAACATGTTTAAAAACATATCCATAGTCCAAAAGAGTGTGTTTCATCCACAGAATTTGTGCATAGCAACTACCAGCAGCTATATATTCTGCTTCGGCAGTAGATAATGCAACTGAGTTCTGTTTCTTACTACACCAAGAAACTAAGGATTTTCCAAGCAAATGACATGTTCCTGATGTGCTTTTTCTATCTAACTTACAACCAGCAAAGTCTGCATCTGAATAACTCATTAACTCAAAGGATTGTCCTTTTGGGTAAAACAAACCTAAGTTAACCGCGTGTTTGAGATATTTAAAAATTCTTTTAACAGCAAGCAAATGAGATTCTTTTGGATTAGCTTGAAATCTAGCACACATACACACACTAAACATAATATCAGGTCGACTAGCAGTAAGATAAAGTAAACTACCAATCATACCTCTGTAATTTGTTTGATCAACTGGTTTCCCAGTTTCATCTGCGTCCAATTTACAGGTAGTACTCATAGGAGTTTCACTTTCCTTGATACTATCCAGACCAAAACGTTTTAAAAGATCCTTTGTATATTTACTTTGATTCAATATAATACCATCTTCATTTTGAAATACTTGAAATCCAAGAAAGTACTTAAGCTCTCCCATTAAGCTCATTTCAAATTCATTTTTGCATACTTTTTGAAAAATCAGTACATAAAGAGTGTTTAGAAGATCCAAAAATAATATCATCAACATATATTTGTACAACTAAAACATCTTTAGAAATTATTTTAATGAAAAGAGTTAGATCAGCAATCCCTTTAGTAAAACCTTTTGAAATAAGGAAATTGCTAAGTCTACCATACCAAGCTCTTGGAGCTTGTTTTAAACCATACAAAGCTTTAGAAAGTTTGAAAACTTGATTTGGAAAATGGGGGTTAGTAAATCCAGGTGGTTGTTCTACAAAAACATCTTCAATTATAAAACCATTTAGAAATGCACTTTTCACATCCATTTGATATAACTTGAAATCCAGATGTGCAGCATATGCAAGTAAGATCCTAATGGCTTCTAGTCTAGCTACAGGTGAAAAAGTTTCCTCATAGTCTATACCTTCTTCTTGACTATATCCTTGTGCAACTAGTCTAGCTTTTTTTCTAACTATATTTCCAGATTCATCTACTTTATTTCTAAAAACCCATTTTGTGCCTATTGTCAAAGTGTCCTTAGGTCTGTCAACTAATTCCCAGACTTTGTTTCTTTCAAACTGATTTAATTCTTCCTGCATAGCTATTACCCAGAATTCATCATTGATAGCATCATTGATATTTTTGGGTTCTAGCTATGAAAGAAAAGCTTGATGTTCAACCTGGTTTCTTAGAGAAGCTCTAGTTTGTGTTCCTCTATCAAGATTACCAACAACAGCTTCTAAAGGATGATTCTTTAGAATCCTCATTGATCTGGTAAAGGATGGACTAGAAATTTCAGGTTCATCTATAGGTTCGGGTTCAACAGAAGCAGATTCTGGAGAAGGTCCAGAACTGGATGCTTTTATAACAGGTTCTTTAGATTTATCATTAAGGTCCAGAATAGACAAATCTTCTTCAAGATTCTTAGGAGAGGTTTTAGGCTCATGTGGATCAGTTTCATCGAATTTGATGTGAACAGATTCTTCCACACATTTGGTTTTCTTATTGAATACTCTATAGGCTTTACTTGAAATAGAGTAACCCAGAAAAATTCCTTCATCACTTTTGGAAGCAAACTTATCCAGATTATCTTTAGTATTCAGAATAAATACTTTGCAACCAAAAACTTTAAAGTAATTAACCTTAGGCTTTCTATTGTTCCACAATTCATAAGGGGATTTCTTAATAACAGGTCTAATTAAGACTCTATTAATGACATAACAAGCTGTATTTACAGCTTCAGCCCAAAAATAAATAGGCAGATCATATTCATTGAGCATGGTTCTAGCAATTTCTTGAAGGGTTCGGTTTCTTCTTTCTACTACACCATTCTGTTGGGGTGTTATAGGGGCATAAAAGTTATGAGTATAGCCATTGTGTGAGCAATAAGATTCAAAATCTTGATTTTCAAACTCACGACCATGATCACTCCTCAAAGTTTTAATCTTAAGTCCACTAAGGTTATCTACAGATTTAGAGTATTTAACAAAAGAAGAACAAGCTTCACTTTTGTGAGCTAGAAAATATACCCAAGTATATCTAGAAAAGTCATCTACAATAACATAAACATAGTGCTTCCCATTTAAACTAGAAACTCTTGATGGTCCAAACAAATCCATGTGAACCAATTCAAGTGGTTGAGAAGTCGAAACTTCTTTCTTTGATTTAAAAGAAACATTGTGTTGCTTTCCCTTTTGACAGGGGTTACACACTCTATCATTTGGGAATTCTAATTTAGGTAGGTCTCTAACTAGGTTTTTTCTAGAGATTTTTCTAAGTGAGTGAATGTTGCAATGTCCCAATCTTCTGTGCCATATCCAAGATTCTTTATGAAAAGCATTCAAACAAGTAATATTCTGCTTAGCTAAAGAATTCAGATTAACAGCATAAACATTTTCATTTCTTAAGGCAGAAAATACCAAAACATTCTTAGAATTAAAAACTTTGCAAGAATCATTTTCAAATTTAACATGAAAACCATCATCACATAACTGAGAAATACTTAATAAATTGTATTTAATGCCATCAACAAATAAAACTTTAGAGATCAAAATTGAATCAGTGTTACCAATCTGGCCTAGGCCGATGATTTTCCCTTTTGAATTATCACCAAAGGTGACAAAGCCTCCATCAACTTTTATTAAACTCTTAAAACAAGAGAAGTATCCTGACATATGTCTTGAACATCCACTGTCCAAATACCAGGTCTCTTTACAGGAGCTCTTTAAGCAAGTTCCCTACAAAACAGATTTAGATGGGAGATGATTTTGGTACCCAGATTTTCTTGGGTCCAGACAGGTTATCCAATAACACTTTAGGAACCCATATTTGTCTAATGGGTCTCATATAATTTGTATAATTGACATGCTTTGAAAGATAAACTTTATTAGATCCATAGCTATGTATGTAACTGGTTGAAGCATATGAATTTCCAAAATTACCTTCATTCTGTCCAGATTTAGAAATGAATCTAGTTTTGGCAATTTTCCTTTGTCCAGGTTGGTATCCTATACCAGTAGTATATTTAGGTGCTATTTGCTTTCCTAGAATCTGTGTTAGTGTATTTTTTCCATTGGTTAACTTCTCTAAGTCTTTCTTGAGTTGCTCATTAGATAGTTTCAGTTCAGTGTTTTCTTTTAACAGTTGAGCATTCTTCTCCTTTTCTATATCAAGATCAGATTTATGCTTAACACTTAAAGCATGATGTTTCTTTAAACCTTTGTATTTATCCTTAAGTTCATTACATGTCTCTTCCAGCATATCACAGTACTCAAACAATTCATTTTTAGACATTGTTCCAGAATCAGAATCAGATTCTGTATTATCTCCAGAGTAGTAATTTAAAGCAGGAGTTTCAGTAGTTACCTGAGAAGTGTTTGTCATAAAGCACATGTTTGCCTTATTTTTGTGTTCAGTTTCAGAGCTTTCAGATTCGGTAGAGCTATCCTCAGAAGCACTCCAGGTAGCCTTCATGGCTTTCTTAAACTTATTGTCCTTATATTCATATTTCTTTTTATACTTCAGCTTTGGACAGTCGGCTTTAATGTGTCCTTTTCTCTTGCACTCATAGCAGACAACATCATCTGATTTGTCATTCTTCTTCCAATTCTTTTTCCATTTACCTTGGTGATCATACTTACCCTTATAATTTGTTTTTCTGAAGAACTTCTTTTTCCTATAAAATTTCTTAAATCTTCTAGCAATGTGAGCCATCTCAGCATCGCTGTCAGAATCACTTTCACTGTCTTCACAACTTGAACTTTCAACTACAGCTTGAAGATTTTCTTTGTCCTTATTCTTTGAAGTTGAGGATTTGAAAGCGACAGACTTTCTTGGAGGTTCATTTTCTTCCTCTTTGTTCAATTTAAGCTCTTCTTCATACATCATCAGCTTGCCAATTAGTTCCTTGACAGGTAGAGCAGCAATGTCACATGATTCTCTGATTGAGACAGATGTGCCCCTCCATCTATCAGGTAGACATCTCAAAATTCTCATAATTTGTTCCTTCGATGAGACATCTTTCCCCAGCGATATCATTGTATTGACAATTTCATTGAACCTGAGATACAAGTCAGAAATGGGTTCGTCAGGCTTCATTTTAAAATTATCATACTTGATAGTATAAGTGTTCAATCTCATTTCTTTAACATCCATTGTTCCTTCATGAGAAACAGCTAAGGTATCCCAAATTTCATATGCAGTTTTACAAGAAGAAATTCTATTAAACTCTTCATCTCCTAGATCACAATACAAGGCATTCATAGCTTTACAGTTGTTATTGTAAGCAGTCTTTGTAGGTTCATCCCAAGTAGATCTAGCAGTAGTGGGAATTTTGTATTCTGATTCAATATCAGTCCAAATATCAAAACCTATTCTTTCTAGATGACTTTTCATTTTCATTTTCCATTGAGCATAATTAGTTCCATTAAAGAAAGGTGGCCGGTTAGTAGCAGCACCCTCAAGTCTATTGTCCATGATGAGAAAATTTTAAAGAGATAAAAATTTAGATATAACAGAAATTTTAAGAACTTTAAAATACAACTACAATCACAGTTCAAAAGCAGAGTACTTTTAGAAAGTATTTTCAATCCTCTGATACCAAGTGTTGGTCGGAGTGGTTTACTCAAGAGGGGGGTGAATTGAGTACCAATTAAAATTTCTGTATTTAAAAACAGTGTCTTAAAGACCCCCAAATAAAATAATAAATTAAACTGTAGTGAATTTATATTAAAGTAGAGGTTCTGTCAGATTCTCAAGGGATTGATTAATTCCCAGTTAATCAACACAGGAGTGTGTGATTATCTTTTGAAACTAACTTACTAATCTACACTTAACATAAACACTTGCTAATTTAATTATCAAAGTAACTTTAAAAACAGTATTGGTTTTAAAGTGATTAGCAGCGGAATAAAACTTTGAAAGAGATGGCACAACAATGTAACCAAGAGGTTCAGTCTCAAGACGAGACTTAGTCCTCTCAAAAGTTTATATAAAAATGATCCACACCCTAGATCGGGGTTCAACAGTTTACAACTGTCCAGGTCCAAGACCTCTACCACTGTTCTTCGTGGGAAACAGTACAACAACAACCAGCTGTCCAGGTCACACACGACCTCTACCACTGTTATTCGTGGGAAAGAAAGAATGAAAGAGTTTGGTAAGGATTTACAAATCCTTCAGTTTGAGTACAGGAGACAGTGTATGTGTTAGATACAGCAGATAACACACACTGCTCGAAATGAATGATAATAAATCACAGAACAAGAGATGTAGAGTTTAGAAGTGGTTCTGGTGATTTCAGTGTAGCTCTGGACTCCTTTGGATTCGACTAGAAGTGAGTCTGAGTCCTCTTCTCGTTTTTGTTTGAGAAACAGAGTGTCGTATGCTCCAGGTTCACAGACAGTAAAAATGTAGTAGTTGAAGTTCTTCAGTGTTCTTCTTATATGCACAGAACACTTCTCGAGTATGCTTGATTGTCTATGAGCTTCTCTCTGTTCTTCTCGTTCTCGTGTTTTTGGTATATTCCATCCACCGCACTTTTCTAGTTCGCTTCTTGTTGTTGTTCGTTGATGTATCTTGGGCAGCGTAGTCTTCTCGTATTTATCTCCCAACAGGGGACAGAAAAGATTTCTTTTCAGCAGGTACGAGGTACGGGTTCCTGACATCCAAAAACCTTTATCAGATATTAGACAAATCATTAAAATGTACATGATATGACCGTTAGATAGATTAAATATAGGAAATAAAGAAATTCAAACAGTGAGTCGAGTGATCGGTAGGTAATCAGCATCGGTAGCTTGAACATCGGTAGCTTAATGCCATTAGTTGCTTTGACTCTATCGGTGAATCTATGCGTCAGTTGGTACATGCTTGTATCGGTGACTTTGTTTATCGGTAGCTCCATGCGTCGGTAGCTCCATGCATCGGTAGCTCCATGCGTCGGTATCGGTAGCTGTGAGTCTGTATCGGTAGCTTCGTCCATCGGTGACTCTTATTCCATCGGTAGCTATTTATACTTACACCGGTAGCTCTATGTTTGTATCGGTAGCTGTCTTTAAGTAGCTTACATTTATAAGTACATCGGTAGCTCTGTGTTAAGTATATCGGTAGCTCTGTGTTAAGTCTATCGGTGACTCTGTCTGTTGGTAGACTAAGTCTATCGGTAGACTGGGTACCGGTAGCTCTTTATCAGTAGCTATAGGCAGATTACTTCTGTTTTATGCAGAACACATCCGATTGGGTTAGAATCAATTTATAACTTGTATGAACATGGATAAAAGAGGATTAACATATTCCAAAGACTATTTTAAAAATTATTATTGGTTTGATCACAGATTGGAAAGAATTAAAGTATAGATCAATGATACTTAACAATATCATAGAGAATGAAAGCATAATTGGTATTTTCAACACATATGAATACATGATTGAGATTATCAAAACAGGTGAGGTCAACAAAAGAGAACTCCTATGAATAGTTATTTGTGAATGCCCCGCCGGCCCAACTTCTAGTGTGTTATGTGTTTACCCGGAAATCCAGAACTGATCCCCGAACAATCAATGCACTATTAACAAAATATTATGACTACTATACTGAGTCATAAATAATATTATCATTTTCGTGAAATATATTAAATAGATTACATGACAATAATTAAGGCCAAAACATGACTCTTCATTCCCATAAATATTAATTGAATCTTGAGTAATTTTAATAATTTTCAGCTACTATTTCTAATGGATTTAATTAAAACTAGTATTAACATTTAATAAATAAATTTAATATACAATATTCTAAACCTAAATAACATGAATCTATTTATTGCATTGGTGATCGTTTTTCCATGGACAAATCCCGAACCCCAGTGGTGGGGCCCACCATGTCCTAATCTCCTGTTCAACTAAATAGGTCAGATTGTCAAATACCATTTTGTGTGTGATCATCGAGGAACTTATCTAGATAGTAGTGAATATTATTTGAAGACCATGAGTGGGATCTAGAAACCCATCATAACCCCTAAAGATAAAAGGTTTTTCACAGTAGGGACAACCAATCTATGAACACGAACTATGTAATATAATCTCTTTGTCTATAATTTCTCATAAATCAGGACACACACACATGTCATCTCCCTTTTCATGGTTTATTGTTTGATGATCTTACTAGATGGATTTACCATCAACTACAATGGCCATGGTCTTATCAAGGTACACACATCCATATCAAAATGGTCTGAGATATATTACTTCCATATCCGGGAAGTGGAAAATCCTTTATAACCATTCAACAAATGCCATTATACCAACGATGCACCCAACACAAACTACCTCACCGTGACTTAATTGTTATGGTTTTGGTATTAAATCAAAGTACGCAAAAAAATGTAATACATTGGTAACAATATCAATGTCTGGATACCACTACACATGATAGTAGATAAGAATATTCAATGACACCCAAAACATGTGGTGTTCATATCGGTGGGTCTGCCCTCATGATCTCACAACTAGATATCACCAAGTGTGAACATCATGAGAAGAAGTCTCAAAGCTTATGATCCTCCATCGCCTTCTAGTAAAAAATATACTCTATCCAATCAGTAAGATGTATCTAGACCATAGAAAATATATTTAATATTAATGTCATATTATCTTGAGGTTCTCATTATAGCCTGGGATATGTTATAACCTATCGATATGACAATTGATCTTTGGAAATTACCATTTCAATAGTTGACGCAAAGAAGATTACACTATAATGGTAAGATGACATCATGTATATTTAACTGTATAGATGATATTTTAATAAAACATACTACATAGTTGGGTCTAGGGTACCCACTATTTCCACACTCACACTTGCACTAGAGCCATACTTTTAACCAAACTTGTATGCTACTCACATGATGAAGATCATGTTTCTATTGATTAATGGATTTAGCTACTAGGCCTACCACAGTTTTGTGTGTGGAAATTCTTCTGTTTAGACCTCATCTCGATAGTGAAACTTCTCAAGAGATGGTCCCCTGAGTATATCCATTTTCCCACTATCATAGATGAAATCTTGTCCAGTTAGAATAATATGAGAAAACATTTCTTACAAGGTGTGATTCCAAGAACTAGAAAAAATCATTGTGTTTAACTGCTTCATAACTATATTTGAAGTTGCAACGTACTCTGTCATTGTAAGTGTGGCTACCACAGGATAATATGATCCATTCTCACTCATCATCATAGCCTAAATGCAATACTATATCACATTGATCTATAACCAGATAGATTAGTCTGATTTACAAGTAGTTTTCCAAGATATAACTGATATTTTCCTACTGTAATGTATATCCTCACAATAACGGTTTTTATACATATCATGGAATACATGATTAATCCATTGCTTTGACATATGGATTTAACTCATCACATTTATCTCCTCCTATGTCTCAGACATGTCAACCTGGAGAGATTATTCCTTGGGAAATAGACAACAATTCTGCTCTTAAATTATTCCACATTATATTTTTTAATACTAGGTTACTTTATATACGGTTAAATAGGTACATGCAACCTTTATTATCATAATGTGATCTGACTATCCCCTTCTGGTTTCACTGTATATACACATTATAGAAATGATGGTGATGAAATCAAATGCACAATAACATGATCATAAAAATAAGGTATTGCAAGTAAAATTCTAATGGATTTTGGAAAACTGACTTGGTATAACCAATCGATCCTTATCGGCACCGCAGTTGTACCATCCATGTGTCAAATCATTTTAATACCCAGAACACTATTCAAAATAATACACCCCTTTTCACTTTGATACATAGAATCCATTAAATGGATTTTAGTTGGTCTGATCAATTATATCTATATGCCACAAACAACATATTTGTAGGAAATATTATTTGCATTTAATAATAGATCACTGGCCATGGAGAATATGAAAACCATCACCATGGTTTTATCCTTCCTATGTAGTATGTGTCTTTGGAATATACTATGTTCCACATGTTCTTGTGAAAATAGTTCCTCTACCAACTATCTGTGCATCTTGAGCATTGATTAAACACAATTAAATATAGCTCATATTATCTCTAATAGTGATGTTCACTCTTATAGAGAAATATAGTCTATTACATAACTACCTAATTTTCTATCATAAGGATTAATTTAATGTCCTAAACAACCGTTATGATGATTACAAAATATGCACAATGTGTTTGTTCCTAATGCATGTTTGTTTATGTTCTTATAAACTCTTTGCATCCAAACACATGTCCATATTAATTAATGTATTAATCATCATATTATGACTAATATGATATCAATTTTTAAATCTAGTTAGAATATGATTATGGTATTACGCCGTTATATGTAAAACATTTCATGTAATATAATGTATTTTTATGCCACTTCCAACATTGATACTCAATACATCATAACTCTGATGTATAAAATGTGTGTTTAGGAATTAATCCACGCAATATTTTGTTGGAAGATAATAACATGTAAGATATAATATAAAATCCTCCTTATAAACATTAAATTTTTGATGTAGATAAGGTAATGAGGGTGTAGGAATTACTCCACACTACATTAGCATGATCAATAATTGCATTGTCAAGATATTCTTTAGTATGCCAGATCAAAGATACTCATATCTTCTGACCATGAACATTCTTAATTTTATCATTATTTAATTACATAGAGGAATAATATGAAGTATATATACCTCTTTCTTTCCCTTTAAACAATTCATTTTCTTTACTGAACTAATGTTGAATGCTTTGCTACATACCATTATTTCTAAAGGGTTCTTTGTAAAAACTAAATACATCGGTAATACCAAAAGTATTTACCTATTTCGAGCCTGAAAACAATACATGTTATATTATAGAAGTCCACTTCTAGTATTACATTGAAAATTAATTAACTTTCCACAACTAGGTATATGTTTTACATTTTTATTCATCACTCATTGCCTACGATTCATATATTACTGAACTATTAATTGATTGTTGGATACCAAAAACAACATCCATTATAGAAACCGCGAATAATTTCTCCTTGTGTCAAAAGTTCATGTGAGATAAATGTTTTGGTTATACCAAATAATAGTTCTATATGAATCTGTGATTTCGATTAAAAGAAGTCACCCCATTTTCCCCACTAGCTTAGGTATCACCTTTTCATATCCACTTAGAGAATACACCATAATTCCGGTAAGGATTCTATACATAAATGTTTTCTGTATTAGAATAAAAAAATATAACCAGTATATTGAATTTAATACCCAAGAAGTAAAGCTGAATCAATAAAATTGATGATTTTTTTGAAGAATAAGCGTGTAATCATTCTTCTTTAATTCAGTTTATTGATTTTAAACAAACATTGTTTTATTTTAAAATATGAGTTGTAAATAACCTACTTTCAATACTTCATTCATTGAAGAACATTGCTAATGTGTAATTGGAATTACATTCCTTGTTTCGTTTTTCACATTGTGTTTCAATTTATTCTCTAAAAGAATTAGAGATAAAATTACCTTGGATATTCATATTATCTTGGCGAACCATACCTAAATTGGAATTAAACAATTTTACTCAATTATTAAAAATGTTATAACATAAAACAAGACTTGAAAAAAATGGTGAAAATGATAAGAGAAAGGGATCCATTTAATGATCATGATCCATATTTCAATTTACACATTCCGGAATAAACATGAACTTATTCATATCATTGATTCTCTTTGTCCTTAAAAAATTCCCGTAGATGAGACTTCAAGTTATATCATTCATGCCCAACTATAAAAACAACAACTGACACCAGAAGTTGATGAAAGCACAATGATATAATTATTATATGATTTTTACATTAATCATCTGTAATAAATATCACCCTCACTTCTAAAGGTAGTTTAACAGTGTCGGGGACACTGCAACCATGTGTTTATTATATCATAATATCATGCATAAGAGCCCATATTGTTCTTGGATACTTGTGTCCGCAAGGACATTTAATCGGTGTAATATTTACCATAGTTTAATCTTGTGTTATTATATTCCATTTTAATACAAAAATGAATTTTAGTAGATTAGTTCTTTTATAATGATTACCAGTTAAGACATTTTGATTCATTACTTAAATCCTTTAATGTCTCCCACTATTCTATCAGATTCTCGGATCCATCTATGGTAGAATCAGAATACTCAGTCGCTTGAGTATTCTAGTGGAAAAGATCCTGAAATAACATATTATAGTCTACATGTTATGACTACACTACTACATTGAGGTTTCACGGTGTGATTTTTGGAAAGATGGCGACATTAACATGCAGTTCCTTGATTAGTTGAGTGATGTCCCATCTTCTAAAATCCAAACAAGATTTAATCAACACTTTCCTCTAAAATGATAGAATGTTAGATATGGATGATCCTTACTGTCACTTTACATAATTCAACGCATCACTCTTATAAGGACTCCCCAATAGTCAGATTCACCCTCAACTATGGCATGACTGACACCCCAAATACCTAGTTTTGTCCAAATTCGAATGGTGGAATGTATATTAGACTTAATATATCTTTGAGGGTTCTATTATTTATAATTTAATGAATGAAATCATTTTCAATTTTATAATCACTTACAATGAGATTCCACTCACAAATGAACATGCAAGAAATAAATTTCATAGTGTCACATGTTTTTTTATCTTGCACGCTTGTTTATAACAATTCTATGTGATCGTGCTCTAACTACACATTCAAAAAAATAATAAACTGTGCAGAAATAAAATGAAAAACCAGATCTTGAGCTGGTATTAATGGTTGATCCATTATGTGAATAATTGACCAACCTAAACCCTATGGGTAATACCTTGATTCTCGTTGCTTGCAACTCGAATTGTAACGTAAGCCCCTACAATGCATCACATCTCATTTCTAGTTCATTGTTAGTACTCGGAACGATTTGTGTCACTGGTTGTCTCGTCATTATACAATAATTATCTCACATAGGGAAGGGAATCTTGGGGTATAAATATACATCTATGAGAATGGGCACACCTTCCCTTATACATATAACGACTCTAAGTCAACACACAGATCAACTTTTATTTTTCTAATTATTACGAAACCATTGCAATAAATTAATTAATTAATTAATTAAGTAAACAAGCACCATACATGCATTGGTCTGTCTCAGATCATGATCATCATACAATTTAACTCATGTGTATAAACTAAATGCAGAATTAAAAATAAACTTGCATTAAATAAATTTGAGGGCACTTAATTGAATTAAAAACATAACTCTAATTTTTAATTCAATAAGTATTTCGTTCACTCCTAATTAATTAATTTAATTTTAGAAATAAAATTAATAAATTAATCAATATATTTTTCCACCAAATTAAATTAATTTTACAATGAAATGTAATATTATAACAAAAAAATTATTATTTTATTAATTTAATTCAGAACCAAAATTAAATTAATTAAATATTGATTAAAATAAAATTACCCGGGCTTCTAAAACTTTGGGTAGGGCTTTTCAAGCCGGAACGAACCTACGCTGGCCCAGTCTAGGCTGAGTGGACCCCGTGCAGGGCCATATGCCGAGCAGGCCCACTAACACTTGTTCCAGACTGGGAAGACCTGCTCGGTATTCATTTAGAGACGGTTCATGTCAAACTGGACTTGGAGCAGGTTACCTCGCAATCCCATTACTGACATAGGGAGAGGACGTGCTTGATTTCCGGTTTAAGCGGGAGGCTGGGTTCCATATCTCTTTGGATCCAGTCGTAGGTAGAGTCCCGTGCGGGTTTGGGTGAGGGGAGGTTGGATCCAAGAAAGTCGACGTGCAGCGTTGAGTGAAGCCGATGTGGAGGAGGGTGCCAGTGATGAGTCTGGTCACTGTGATTCTAGACCTGGCGGAGGGGAAGCCGCACAGCGGGATGTACTGCTGCAGCGGAAGGGATCCATGCTGTAACTGCAGTAGGCAGCTGGAGTGAGGAAGCGCCACCGAGTGAGGTGCCGCCCCTGAATCCGAGTAAAATTTTTTAGTTGGGGACCTGCAAAATTGGTCTCCCTTTACATTCTTTTTTTAATTTCTAAAGCCAATACATAAGACTTAGAAAAATAATAATTTTTTAAAAAATATTATTATTATAATAAAATTGATATTTTTATCAAAATAAAATTTATATTATTATTATAATATATTATTATTTTTATTAAAATATTATCAATACTAATCTGTTATGGGTGAGTATTTCGACCATAGGATTTTCATTCTAAGTACAAAAAATCACCGGAATTCGGTCTTGAATCTGAATTCAAAACTTCGGATGATCGCAGACAGATCATATGATGTGTATGTTTGATTCTGACGGCGGCATTGGAATAGTATCGATGCCATTCATTATATTTAATGAAAATTTAATTTATATATGGCTTAAAATCAACATGCATCCCATTGATTCCACGTGAAGGAACCGAGCATAAAGCATAAGACTCAAATAGGTGTGATTTTAAAATAATTCCACCGACGATTGACGTAATCATATCGACATCAGAAAAACAATGCCTGATGAAAGATGAGGATCATACATGAATAATTTAAAGCACAAAACAAAACAATAAAATACCTTGTTTATACTCTAAGCAGTGCACAACGTTTGCAGGTTGTCGGCGATCGCTTCTCCAAATATCTGATGTCGAATTCCTCTAGATCGTCCGCATGTGCTTCAAGAAATCGGTGGGAGCATTGATCATCAAATTCCGGGTGCTAGCGTGGATATCCAATGAACCCTTCGATGATCCAACAATCATCACATTGCTTCGCTTGCGATGCCTAAGGGGAGCATTATCCGAGATCCTTGGATCCAGAGAATCTCTCTCCAGAAGATGGGATAGAGGAGAGGAGATAGAACTCCCATGAATAGTTTTTTTTAAATCCCCACCTCCACTATTTATGGTGTGTTATGTGTTTACCTAGAAATGCCAACCATTCCCTGAATAATCAACACACTATTAGCGACATATTATGACTACTAAACTGAGTCATAAATATTATTATCATTTACATGTAATATATTAAATATATTACACGAAAATAATTGTAACACCCTGTGATTTAATGAAATATAATCTTTTAATTTATTTTATGTCCTGTGTTTTATGCTACCCCAAGATTATATTGTTTTATACGTGACACCGTATTAACTTGCAGTATATAGAACACTATTCTTGGCTTGTGTTGCACACAATTTCAATTTCATTTGATAGAAAGCAAGACTCATAATATATTTTTTCAATGTACACATGAAATAAGTTTGGATTATGTTATACGCAACACCGAAGTAATATTTCACTACACACAACACTGACTTGGCTTGCGTGACACGCAAGAGCGAATTTCCCCGATATCTTGCACTGTACATGATACTGAGTTTTAGTAAGAAACGATATATTATTAAAATATTTTTATTTAATGGCATATAAACTGTCCATTATGAATTGTATTTACCACATTTTGAATTTTATATAACATTATAATTAATATTACTCATTTTCTAATGCATTATATGAGAAGAAAATAAAATTTTCAGACCAAAGAAGTATTTAAAAAAAATGCAGTTTACCACCTCTTGATGGTGCACCCATTATAAATATAGATTTGACACATTTATATGTTAAATATTGAAAAATAAACTTCTTATATGGAATAGGGCCATTAAAATTTACTTTTGTTTATTTTTTGGTATTTTTCTAATAAAATTAAAATTTTAATAAATAGTGAAAAATACTGCATTTTAATTAAAAACTGTCTTTTTATCAAATTTATTTATATAGTTAGATTAACTTTTTAATTGTTTTTAAAGCATAATTGCATTTTGTTTTTATCATTTAATCCAATGTTTGTCATTTTAAGTAATTTCACTTTTAAATTGGATATAATCACATGTCAAAGTTTTGAAAGTAATTATTTCTTAAAAACCCACTTTTTGTTTTTGACAACATGAATTATTTTTAAATTAATTACTACAACATCTGTGTTTTGAATTTGGAAAAATGGATTCCATATTTTGAATATGTAGGTTCAAGTTTTTAAAATAGTTAACTTTTATTTTTAGACATTATCAATTGTAATTTTAGTAATTATTTTATTTACCATGCTTAAAATGGTAAATCTGGTAAATAAGGGGGTAAAATAATAATATTAAACAACCCCAACACATGTCCTAATCCTATTGTATGTGATATTTCCGACCCTAGGCATCCTTGGGTCGATATTTAGATCTCATGGATTCACATGGATGTGAAAATGTAATTCCATAAAAATTAATTTAAAGTAAAGATAATTATAACCTGAACATATATCTTTTACTAAATGGATTTCAATATATAGTTATATAACCGATATATATGTCTATAGATAGTAATTAAAAAGCTAGAAATATCTCATAAATCATGGTATTTTATTTATAATTCTTAAACATTAGACAAATATTATTAATTATAACACAATCATGATGTACTGATTACCTAATTAATGAAAGATTAAAATAAATGAATTTACGAATATTGAAATTAATTTAATATAAATATTTTGATACCATTAACAAATTTTTGGGATGACATTGACATATTACGGATGCGTTAAAACCTTTGGTTCAATGTAATAAAGTTGTTATGAATTTTTAAAAAACTCAAATATGATTAGTGTCCAAAATTGACCTAATTCATAACTTAAAACATAAAATAGTTTATTAAATGATATTAAATCCATAATAAGCTATGATTTGTTAAAATGGTTAATATTAGTCCAATTATTTCATAAATATTTATTTGGGACTTTTTACATGATTTGGTAATTAAATTAACACATAATGTGTAAATAACATGCTATCATGGTAAGATTAAAAAGGGTAAAATAAGAGGGAATCAAAAAAAAAATAAGGATGAAAAAATATTCCAAACTTGTCTAGAAATTATTGGATGATGCTTATTCGAACCAAAATCATATTATATTCTAATTAAATAAGCTTTGGATTATTTTTAATCGATATTGAATTTCTAATAAATTAATATTTTGAGAGTTTCCAAAAGTGCCTCCTCCTCTCTTATAAAAGGGAACCTCTTCCCTCTTTTATTCACTCCATTTCAAGCCATCAATCTCATCCAAAGCCTTATTATTTCTCTTCTCAACTCCCCTATTAACATTCTCAATGTGATGTTACTCTCAAAATACTAACTCTAGTGTTATAACATGAAATTTTAAGGAGGCACATTAAGGAACATATAATCTCTTATACTGATTAGATCAAATTTCTTTCTTCTTTTACATCCTATTGATTAGTTATATTATTATAAAGTAATAACATCAATATCACTCATATGATTATATTTTATATTTAACCTCCTATCAGTCTTATGAAAAATGAAATCACTAGGCGTGCGTACGTATGACTTACCGTCTCCACACCGTGGGGTAATCTATTTTCACCCCCACATTACATGGATGTGTATAATGGTGGAAATAATGAAAATATATGATTATTATAACATTATAATAATTATAATATATTATAAAGAATCCAATCCAATACCATTCATCAATTAAGGGAATGATATCATCGCTCATGCATACATACGACACACCGTCTCCCAGACATGATGAGATTCATTCTCCACATGAACCATTCAAGTATGATTCTAAAGTATATAAAATAAATAGTCATGAAATATATGACATAATAATTCTAATGGATATATATATATATATATCATTTACTTACTTCTATTCAATTTAATAAGGAAACGAAAACAATGTTCATGTGTGCATACTGCCTACCGTCTCTATGAACAGTGTATTCCATTTCTTTTAAATATATAATATATATATATATATATATATATATTATATTATATATAAATTATTTTTCAAATTCTTTAAGTAATTAAATCATGATATTATTAATAATATCAAAAATAAAAATTCAAAACAATTAATGATAAAAAACAATTATTACCCAAAAAGTTTTTTTAACATGAAATTGACAATTGAACGGGTAATATAAAGTCATAATTGAATCATATATGATATCAAAAATATTATTATGGTTATGTTACAAGTTAATAATATTTTTGAACCCACGATAATGAAGTTTCATAAATATACAGAAGAAGTCAAACCTAAGGTAAAAGATAATTTTTATATATCATTTGTATCCGAGATTGTTTAAATGTAAGTATATACTTGGCATATATTTTTCATCCATGTCCATGTTTTCTAAAAATATTATAATAAAATGTTTACAATTCATATATGTATGTTTATAGTCATTTTTATCCCTTTTTCCTTTTACTACGTTGTATAGAAGCAATCTTTCTTTTTTTTACCATATAAGGTACTTTTTGAGTTTTCCAGCAAAAGTACGAGGATAATGTTTTTCTAACTTGTACGATGTGAATGGATTTTTACGGTTTCATCACCCCTTATTTCTATTAATATTCCTTAACACTATTTCAAGATTATTTCCAAGTAAATTCTTTTCTTTTAAAATTGCATGAAATTTTTAGAAAAGAATACATTTTTAAAGAAGAAAGGATATTTTCCTCAAGAATTTAGCTCAAGTGTTTTTTCAAAAATATTTTCTATCTAAGAAGACATTGGGTTATGTTTCTATCCCTATTTTTAATTTGATTGTGTTTATGGTGGAATAATTTAATTAAATCCATTAATCTTATATGGGTTATGTTATGATGAAATGATGTTTAAGAAATCCATTTTATTTCATGGGTTATGCTATGGTGAATGTTTATATGTTTTGAGGAACATGTTATAATGGATTCATTATGAGATGAGAGAGACCTATATCTACCTCCAATGAATTGGGTAAAGATTTATATCTCATGAGATAGAAATGACTAGAATGGAATGTAAATATGCTTCATTAATATAGGGCTGGAATGGAAATTAAATCTGGTTCAGTTATACATTGATGGAATGGAAAGTAAACCATGTTCAGTAATGGACTTTGTCCACTATGATGGTCTTCGAAGCAATGCCTTGAATACTATGGAAATAATATTATGTTCTTATTAGTTTTCCACAATTACAGGTTTTATGCCGGTGTTATTCTATCATGGTTAATGTTTATTTATAATCAATGCCTTACATACAACCATGATATATTTTATGACTCAACAATTGGATGTTTAATCCTTATGTTCACTTTTTTATGTTCAAATGATTATGGCTTGTTTTGTGTTCTACATGTTTACTCTTACTGAGCATTTTAGATCACCCTTTTTATGTTTTATTTTCTTCAATAGAAAGGTTTGGGGTAGGAAAACGAAATGGGATGATATTTATGAGAGATGTTTAAGATATTTCACTATAATAAAAAGATTATGATCCAAGTTTCCAAAGACACTAAACTAATATGTTCTTCCGTCGTCTGTTTATGTCATGTATTATGTATTCCATAAAAGAAATGCAATGTCCATGTACATTATGCTAGGGTCTCTATAGTTTGTATCAGATCGATGGAGTAGTCAACCTTTAGAAACTAGGATGCAGAATATTTAGCGAGATCCCTAGAAATATTTCAAAGATATATCAAGTGATGTAATAAGGATAAGTAAATTATATGTTACAAAATTATGTTTTTTTATAATCATGACTAAATTAGGTTTAAAACAAATATATCATATATTGAAATATTATTAGTAATTTAATTTAATTATGTGTTTCTAATCTCCGATATGTAATTCTATCACTTTTCCTTTTGATCTTAGTCAATAACCAGAACTACGTAGAATATAGTTAACCAGTGAATGTTTCAGTTGTGGAAATTATGGGAATTTTGAAGATCAATTTCCTAAATGGAAATATCATGAATTGAATCATGAAGATGGTATGAGTGTTGGTCATAATTCTAAGGATAAATAGATTGTAAATGATATGTTAACGGTATGTGATGATCTTACAGTATTGTTTACATTGAACCTTAGAAGGTTGAGGTTGAAACAAAAAGACATGATCCATATTTTAGGAAATAAGAAGATGATGGATAATGAGTGATAGTTTAAGAATAATGTTTGATGATTGAGGCGTATATGTTATGGAATTGAAAGATATTGTAATATATATCATGAAAGATATAAGTGTTTTTAGTATAAGGATTGGAAAGGATATGCTGAATTTTTTTAAGGATATAGAAAAGCGATTTAAGGGTAAGGTGATATACTTGGAGAGCACATGATTAAGGGACATATAACCCTTAATATGTCCCTTATTTTATGATAATGAGGATTGGATAAAGATATGTTGGATTTGAATAAGTTAATTGTATGATTCTAGTTTCATGAAATCTAATTATGGTTTTATTGAAAAAAGGGTTACGCTATCATGGATGAAGTATAAAACTTTTTGGCACATAAGGAATATATCTAATTTGTTTTGGACTAAGGAAAGATGAATATTTTCAATAAGGATATCTAATAAATTTGGTTGTTACTATGACTCAAGGGAATACATGATTAAGGTATTCACATGTTTGGAATGTGGAAACCCAGAACAAAATTATGAGATAAGGGAGATAAAGGTTATGTCTATTTAGTTAACCTATTTTTATGATTTATATTTTTGAATGGATTGTAATGTTATCCATTTATGGATTGAATAAGTTATATTACGGTTGAAGTTTGTTCAATTAATGTATTATCTAACTATAGGTGGACTTATGAATATTTGACTTCTAGTAATGAACTTTATGTTGACATAGATTGAATGAACTATCATTCTACATCATTATATTATAACACTTCAAGAATGAAAATTTTGACTTCATTTATTTAAAAAAGATATGATGTAGAAATTGTTCAAGGCATGAACAATGATGAGATTGTACCAAAATCAAGTATGTATTATTATCATGCCAAATTCATCAACTTTAGGGAAATGACATGGAAAACTAAAAATGTTATTCTAGTACCCTCTTATCTGATGAATAATATGGTCCATTAAATCAATATATATTTATGGCTTTCTGGTAGATAACTTTCTCTAAACCTTATTGTCTATCACCATCCATAAAAACATGATAGTTAGATTTCGCTTCCATATTAATGTTTTCACATAGAACATATGTTCTACAATGTGGAAATCCTATGATGAGTTAATTTGGGTAATCATTATGAGTCTAAACCTCCTTCTAAAATGTTTTTTTAGTATCATATTTCCCGATGAGGGTTTCCATGAAACACACTTCAAGAAGAAAACCATTTGTAACCCCAACAAATTTCAAGGGCAAAATTCATTTTAAGGGGGTAGAATGTTACCCCATGAGATTTTATTAGATAGATTTTTTTGTTGTATTTGATGTCTTATGTTTTATGCTACACCATGATTAGCTTGCACTATACGCAACACCATATTATCTTTTAGTATACCCAACACTATTCTTGGCTTGTATTGCACACAATTTCATTTTATTTTGATAGAATTAAACACTGAGTATAGATTTTTTCCAATGTAAAAATAAAATAAGTTTTTATTATGTTATACAGAACACCAAAGAAAGTTTTCACTACACACAACACAGACTTGGTTTGGGTTATATGAAAGAGAAACCTTCCTCGATAGCTTTTGTTGTAAGCGATACCAAGTTTCACTAAACAATGATATATTATTAAAATATTATTATTTAATGGAAAATAAACTGACCATTATGAATAGTATTAACCACATTCTGAATGTTATATAATATTATGATTCATATTACACAATTATTATAACATGATATGAGAAGGAAATAACTTTTTATGATAAAAGAAATATTCTCCAAAAGATGAACTTTTACCACCTTTTGATGGTTCACCCATTTTAAAGCTAGTTTTTGAAACTTTTATAAGTTAAATCTGACCAAATAAACATATTCTCTGGAAGAGGGATATAAAAACTTACTCTTGTTGATTTTTTAATTTTTTTTTAAAAAAAATTAATGAATAATGAAAAATACTGCATTTTAATTCGAAAACTCCTATTTATATAGTTAGATTATCTTTTTAAATAATTTTATTGTGAAATGGGATTATATTTTAATAATTTAATCCAATTTTTTCATTGGAAATAATTTCACTTTAAAATTGGATATAAACACATGTCAATATTTTGATAGTTATTACTTCTTAAAAACCCCCTTTTTGGTTTTGACAATGGGAATTAATTTTAAATTAATTACTTCAAAATATTTGTTTTGAATTTGGAAAAATTAATTCCATCTTTGGAATCATATGGTTAATTTTTTTTAAATAGGTACATTTTATTTTAAGACACTATGAATAGTAACTTTAGTAATTATTTTATTTTCCATGGTTAAACGGGTAAATCTAGTAAATAAGGGTAAAAAAATAATATTAAACAACCATTACAATTGTATTAATACTATTGGATGAGATACTGCCTACCATGGGCATCCTTGGGTCGATTTTGGGACCCCATGGATTCACATGGATGTGAAAATTTCATTTTATAAGAATTAATTGATTGTAATGTTAATTATAACATAAACATATATATTTTAAGAAATTGATTTTAATATATGGTTATAAAATTGATATATATGTCTATATATATAAATTAGAAATATAAAATGATTTACTACATCATGGTATTTTATATTTAATTTTTAGGCATTAGATAAATATATTTATTTATGACACAATTATGATGTAGTGATTACCACATTAATGAAAAATCCAAATAAATAAATTTATAAATATTATAATAAATTTTATTTGAATATTTTGGATCTATCCACGAATTATATGTAAGAAATTGACATATTATTTATGAGTTAATGCATTGGGTTTTTAGGAAAAATGTTGTTATGATTTTTTAAAAAATTCATATATAAAAAGTGTCCAAAATTGACATAAATCATAACATAAATCAAAAAATAGTTTATTAAATGATATTAAATTCCTAAAAAACTATGATTCATCCAGATGGTTAATATAATTCCAAATATATCATAAATATCTTTTTTTTGGGTCGATTTTCATGATACGGTAATTACGCTAACCCACAATGTGTAAATAACATGATATCACGGTAAGATTAAAAAGGGTAAAATAATGGTCAAATAAAAAGAGATAAGGATAAAAAAATAATCAAAACATGTCTAAAAATTATTGGATGATGGGTATTCGGACCGACATCATTTTATATTATAATTAAATATGTTTTGGATCATTTTAATCAAAATTGAATATATAATAAATTAATATTTTCAGAGTTTCATAAAGCCCCCCTCGTCTCTTATAAAAAGGAACCTCCTCCCTATCTACTTCACTCAATTTTGAGCTTTCAATACCAGAACAATCATGCCAATTTCTCTTCTAAACATTCCTAGTAACATTATAGAGGTTATGGTATTCTCAAAAGACCAACTCTAGTTCCATAAGAAGAAAATTAAAAAAGGCATGTCGAGGAAGAGGTAATCTCTTCTGCCGATTCTTTCAAATTTATTTCTTATTTTACTTCCTCTTCATTTGTTATTTAATTATAAAGTAATAACATCAGTATCACTCATATAATAATATTTTATATTTTACCTCTAATATATCCTACAACAAATGAAATCACCGCACGTGCGTACGTATGGCTTACCGTCTCCACGCCATGGTGTAATCGGTTTTTCACCACCACCTTACTTGGATTAGTATAATGGTGGAAATAATAACTATATATGATTATTATAACATGATTATAATTATAAAATATTATTCACCATCCAATCCAATACCATTCAACAATTATGGGAATGATATCATCGCTCGTGTATACATACGACTTACCATCTCCACGACGTAAAGAAATCCATTTTCCATGTTAACCATTCAATAATGATTATAAAGTATATATAAAGAATATTAATAAAATATATGACATAATAATTCTAATATATATATATATATTTCATTTACATTCTTCAATTCTATTTAATAAGGAAACAAAAACAATGCTCATGCGTACGTACGGCCTACCGTCTCCATGTACGGTGTATTCCATTTCTTTTATCTATCCATTTTATATATATTTATATACTGAATATATATATGATATATATATATATATATCATGTTTTACATTCTCGAAGTAATTAAATCATGATATAATTAATAATATCAAGAATAACAATTCAAACACAAATGATAAATAAAAGAATTATTACCCAAAACATTGCTTTAACATGAAATTGACAAATGAACGGGTAATATAAAGTCATATGTGAATCATATATTATATAATGAATATTATTATGGTTCCGTTACAAGTTAATAATATTTTTATACCCAACATATTAGAGTTTTAGATGAATATAGAAGAAATCAGACCTAAGGTAAGGGATAATTTTGCTATATAATTTTTATCGGAGATTGATTATATCTAAGTATATACTGGGGATATATTTATCATCCTTGTACATGATATATAAAAATATTTTCATAAATATTTTACTATTATTTTATTTATTTTAGAGTAATTTTTACCCCATTCTACTTTTATTATGTGGTATGGAAGTAATATTTCTTTTGTTGACCATATGAGGTAATTTTTTACTTTTCCAGCAAAAGTATGAGGAGAGTTTTTTAACTTGTACATCATGAATAGATTTTTACAGTTTCACAAAAACTTATTTCTATAAAGATTCTTATACACTATTTCAATATTATTTTCAACTAAATTATTTTCTTTTAAAATTTCATGACATTTTGAGGAAAGAAAACTATTTTAAATAAGAAAGGAGATTTTCCTCAGGAATTAAGCTAAAGCGTTTTATGAAAATTATTTTTCATCTAAGTTGACATAGGTTAGGTTTATATAACTATTATTAAATTGATAGTATTTATTATGGTATTATTTTTATGAAATCCATTTATCTTATATGGGTTATGTTATGATCAAATGATGTTTAATAAACCCATTTTATTTCATGGATTCTGTTATGGTGAACGTTTTTATGTTTCGTGGAACATGTAACTATGATGTTATTATGGGATGGGTAGGACACATATCTTCCTCCAATTAATTGTGTAAAGATTTATATATAATGAGATAGACATTACTACAATGAAAATTAAATCTAGTGTAGTAATATAAGGCTTGAACGACAAGAAAATTAGATTTAGTAATACATCACTGAAACAGTAAGTAAACCTGGTTCTATAATGAACTTTTTCCACCATTATGATCTTTGAAGAAATGCCTTGGCTACTATGGAAATCATATTGTTTGATTATTAGTTTTATAAAATTACATGTGTTATGATAATGAAATTATATCATGTTTAATGTTCTTTTATGATCAATGCCTTACATACTGCCAAGATTTAGTTTATGAATAATGATTTTGATGATTAAAATTTATGGTTATGTTTTTACGTTCAAATGTTTAGGACTTTTATTTATGTTATCCTTTTTTACCCTTATTGAGTTTTTTATCTCACCCTTTTTATGTTTTCTTTTCCATATGAGAAAATTTTTATGTAGGAAAACAAAAGGATAAGATCATTATGGGATATGTTCATGATCTTTCACCATGATTAGAATATTATGATTCGAGTTTCCAATGACACTAAACTAATACAGTCTTTGTGAATGTGTTTGTATCATGTATTAAGTATTCTGAAAAATAAATTTAATTTCCATTTACATGAGGCTAGTATCTTTACAATAATTGAGTCTGAATCATGACTCATCATTCCATGAATTTTAATAGAACTTTGAATATTTTTTATATTCGTCAATTAATATTTTTCAGGTATTTACATAAAACTCGTAAATACATTTAATAAATAAATTCAATGATAATTATTATAAACATGAATAAATAAATTTATTTATTTAATTTTTTATTGTTTTTCTTTGGAAAAATCCCAAACCCCCGTGGTGGGTCCCACCATGTCCAAATCTCTTATTCAACTGAGTATGGAGGATTATCAAATATGTTATTTTATGCGACCCTCTATGCCATTATATCAATAATATTAAATATTATTAATAGACTAGGAGAGGGATCTAGTAACCCATTATGTCCCCTAAAGAGAAAAGGATTCTCATAGCGACAATAACCAACCTATGAACAGACACTGTGTAATGTAATCTCTTTTTCTAAAATATCTCATAAACCAGGACGCTCTCACATGTCTTCTCCCATTTCATGCATTATTTGTTTTGATCTAAATGGATGGATTTACCATATATTAATAGTGTCATGGTCTTATGAAGGTACTACCATCCTTATCAACATGGATTAAGCTATATTACTTCCATATCCAGGAAGCGAAAAATCATTTCTTGACCATTCAACCAATTTCATGTCACCAATGACACACCCAACACAAACTACCTCTCCACAACTTCATTTCCACGGTTTTCATCTTCCATCAAAGTAGGAAATAAAATGAAATTCATTGGTAATTATCTCATGTTAGGAGACCATTACACATGATTTTAGATAGGAACATCCAATGAAACCCAAAACATGTGGTGTTCTTATTGGTGGGTATGTCCTCATGATCTCACTACCAGAGATCACCAAGTGCGAACTTCATGAGAAGAAGTCTGAATGATTATGATCCCCCATAACCTGCTACTGAAACAAATACTGTGTCCAATAATTAAGATATATCTAGACCATATAACATATATTTAAGATTAATTTCATAGTGTCTCAAGGTTTTCATTAAAGCCTTGGATATGTTTTAACCTCCCGATGCAACAACTAATCATTGGACATTATAATTTCAAAAGTGGACACAAAAAAGTCTACATATAAAGGTATATTGACAAAAAGTATATCTAAATGTATAAATGATATGGTAATCAAAATTACTATATAGTTGGGTCTGGGGCACCTAGTATTTCATCTCGTACCACTCACATCTATTCAAATTTTCATAAATTGATAATTGTGTTAGCTATTATACACCACAATAATTATCCCTTTATTTTACGATATTACAATTTATAAGTCTAGAAAAAACCTTTTAAAATATTTATTGTCTATTAATTTTTTATAATTAATATTCAAATATCATCCAAACACCACAAGGGTTGGAAACAATTGGTGGAAACCTAAGAGATTCACTGGGGTCTCAGTTAAGGAAACCAATTGTAGGATGTTTCAATTCATGGGAAACACATGGTGAATTCAGTGAACGAAACAATGGATTGTAATATAAAACACCATAAAATTTTGGTATAGTTTCTAGAACACATACCAAATGATTATATATAAGTATTCATCTAGTATTAGGCTTTATTTTCGTTCATATCAGAAGAAAATTTAAAAATAAATGAATAACATAAAAATAAGGCATATATTCCTACATGAAAATTGCATTGTTGATAGAAATAGAAAAAATAAACAATGACTAAAGATTAGATAACATACCAAGAGGAATATAGTAAGAATATCAAAATATTAATTAGAGTATAGATAGAAGGTTTATTGATGAACCTAAATTAGGATAAAAGGAAAACTCAAATTAGGGGTCCTCATATGCATGGGAGAGAAATAAAAAAACGAGAGGTGAGGATAAAGAAAATGTGTCCTCCCCTTTAAAACATTTTATGTAATTTATATTGCATATAAATTATCTACTCATCATGTAATTCTTAGGCTTTCCATTTTTTAGTTAAAATAAATTACTTATCAGGAATAGGCCTAACCGGGCTAATATGGGTAATGTATTTAATAAAAATTGTGTATTTAAATACTTTTTGTGTAGTTGTACAACAACCATGCTCAATCCCCCTACTAGATTCCCTACAGTAACAAAATGACACACCCTAAGGTGTAGTTTCTAGGTTTTATACATAATAGGGATTCCAAAAAATAATCAATCAAAATTTATATGACCCATACATAATAAAAAAACTAAACTATGGCATGAGAGATATCAATTTGTTGTCATAATTGAGAATATTATAAGAATAGTGGATTACTCTCATGATCATAACATATATAAACATATACAATAAGTCATAGACCCAAAAACATGACATAAGGATTTTTTATAAATAAATATAAGAGTCATAAGACTACATAATAAGAAATAATGAATTATGAAATATTTGAGCATATTATATGAATAATTCAAAAAATTTTGCCCTATAATGAATCATAGAGAGTCCAAATATTGTGAAAAATCAATCTATAATCATTTCCACCCTAAAAAAATTGATTATAGAAACATAATTTCATTTTAAAAATGTAACCTAAAAACATAACTTACAATATTATCTTCATACAGAGATATGTGAAAAAATCATCCCATAATCATGACAATAAAAAAACATCCCTACACCATAAGAGGTAAAACAATACCCATTTCATTATAGAGATATAAATAGTCTACTCATTATATAATATTGAACAGTTCAAATATATATAGGAACATAAAACTATTCATCATTCCTACACATCGTTATTAACTCATTGGAATGAAATGGGATTTATGAGGACATCCATAAAACATCATTATGATAAACCATAAAGAGAAATAATGTAGATTATACCATAATATCATATCATAGGTAGAGCATAACAATCCTTAAAAAATATTGGTGTTGTTAATAAAGAACTATATAAAAATATTTTAAATATTATTTTTATAAAATGTTAAATATAATTTTCAATTTAAAAAATTAAAAAAAATAAAAGGGAAATTTGACATTAATTATAAAACCATGGAAACATTTAAATTATTCTTATGGATAATGAAATAATATTATATTATAAAATCCATCGATACCATAAACACATAAAAAAATTATTTTCAATTTTTTTAAATGATGTAAAAAATTCACTTGTTAAAAAAAGAAGACACAAATAAAATATTTCAATAGAATGTTAATGGGAACCAAAATTATCATTAAAAAATTATTTAATGTAGATAAAAATATTAATTAAACACTGTCGAAGAAAATTTTAAGGAAAGCAATGATTCCTAAAAAATAGAGATATAAGGTTAAAATTTTCTAAATACCTTCTTTCTATATTTTAGAGAATCAATTGGGCAGAATTGATTTTATACTTCAAAACTAAAGAAAAAATCATTGGGGGAGGAAAATAATTTTGGTTTTATAGTGTGATTCTATAAAATACATCTCAATAGATATTAAAAAATAAAAAATCATAATAAAAGTGAGTTTGTATAATAACCCCTTGAAAATTTTGTATCTTTTAAGTAAAAACATCTGTAATGAGATATACTTTGATGGACTAGTAAATAAAATTAATTTTAATAAAATGTATCATAAAATAAAATCAGGGTTTATATATACTCTTCAAAAAATAATGAATGTGGGTAATAAAGAACATTACTCATTGAATGGTAATTTTCATTGGGAAACACATAAATAAATAATATCTCATGAATCTAAATAAAATGAAAGATATTATTGTTACCAAGTGGTTTGGATTTTATTGTCAATAGGTGATAGAGGTGGAGATACCTATGAAGAGGTTTTCAAATTGATTATTCTTTTATAATTATTTTAATCATAAATATTTAGGTTATAACATGAAGGCATAACTGAACTTCTATGAGATGAAGGGGATGAAAAAATACGGTGAGATTAGATGAACCATATTTTGTGTGGAGTGAATGAAATAAGAATGGAAATTACATGTCGATTGTATTAATCCTGAATTATGTAAAATGAAAACTCATTGGAATCACATGATTTTTCATTAAAATAGTTCAATTATATGTTATTTAGTATGACCATGTGTCGGTGTAGTGAGATATTATGTTATGTGGGGTGATTGTGCATTGGAGTAGTTTGACATTGGATTGGAGAATAGTGACCGTATGTTATCTTATGTGACCGCGAGTTAGAGTAATGTGACTTCCTAATGGTACATACAACCACAAATAAGAAAATTGTGGCTGGTTGAAGGGTATAATAGATTGTATGTTGGAACAGTTCCAAAACAAGAATGGGCCAAGACAACACACATTATAATGATAAAATGCATAATGAAAACATAATGCTCAAGTGGTTTGTTGTAGATGGATCTAAAAGTTAATAAATCTAGATATGAAATGTATTTAGACCTATTAAATAATAAATACCCTAATAAATACTATCATTTTTCTTAAAAATAATTGTCTTGGATGAAGTTAGTGGTATAAGAAGGAAGATATATTTAGTGAAAATGTTAAGGATCATGGGAAAAAAAGTTTAAGAGAATGATGTGTTGTACACATATTTTTTAACAAGAAAAAGATGACAGAAGTAATGTACTGGCCAGGAAGTTCACTTCAAGTAGAAGTGTTAGATTATTCTTGATGGAAATGTTAATGAAGTTATCATGGAAAACCTTATTTTTTTAAGAAGGTTTCCACTTCATATTTCATGCATGTAAATGAAAATGATAATTGTCGATAATAGATTGTACAATTATCATGGTAGGAATGAGGTATAGGTTTGATGGGTTTTATGAGGAAAAACTACATTACTAAAGTTGGCATGGCCCTATCACCATATAATTTAGTATCAATACATATAAAGCTATTTATTATTGAAGAAATAATATTTTAATGGATATTGAAGAGTTTGTGATATTTTATCATCTACTGATATAGTAAAAATTAGTTATTGAGGTGGATTATTACAGAAATTACGGAGAGGAAAAAATAAAATAATTCATATTATTTGAATTTGAAAGTATTGGAATGGTGTAAAAAATATTTGAATAAATATTAAAAAAAATTAAACATCACTACATGTTATTTATTTTCTAGTTATATATTATAAGTTTGTGTTTGAGTGTGCAAAAGTGATATGTATAGAGAGAGATGAAAATGATGGGTAGTTCTTACTTGTTTTTTTAAGAAGCTGAGGATGAAGAATATATAACACTCATAATGGTTGTGTGAATAATTCAATCAAGATAATGATTATATGTTAAAGCGTATTGGTTAAGGATCATTCCATTTTAATTTTTTTTAATGTTGTATATTTTTTAGGCACACAAAAACTATCCATTAACTATAATGAAACTCATGTGACAGATACACCATACTTTCTGTAAACCACACATAACATTTTATTGTTCAGGTATGATGTCAGATTCCATCTAGATCATTTGAAGAACTATCTAACCTTATTTAGTAGTGAACCATGAAATAACTTGGATTCATATGGGAATACTTGTGTGTTTTGTTTCAGTGGATTCAGTTCTCTATAAATAAATTAGAATGTTTTTTTAACATAATAAAAATAAAAAAAATTCATAACATCAATACCTCCCAATAAATGGTCACACATACCCAAAATAGTATTTACAATAGGAATCTTATCCAACCTACTTCATTTACTCTACACTATTTAAACCTTTTTGTAAAAAAGAGAAAAAATGACATTCATAACATTGTTTATAGTATGGTTATTATTATCTTTTATGGGAAGAGTTATCAAATATATATGGAAAACCGAAACCCTATACATTATCCACGATATATGATATTATGTAAGATTTTTTAAATTGTTTCATGCCTCCTACTAAGGGTGATCCTTTATCATCTATAGAAATGTTGATTCTAGATATTTACAGATGGTCCAAAATTTTATTCTTTTGGATATCTAATAGTGTTTATTTATACAGGTTAAATTAATGTTAACTACTAAAGTAATATCTGATAATTGGAATAAAATGTGTTTATGAAATATTAAAGTGAAGAATGAAAAGTGATATATTTAAATATTTATAAAAAATGATTCAAATATGGGATATAGTGATTCTGTTGGTGAATATATCACAAGGGTTACTGGTATTATGAGTATCCGAATATGTCTCTCAAAAAAAATAGGAAGACTCAACAGTTTCTGAAAAGTTTTTTTGAATTATTCTCAATATATTTTATTTCAAGGATTTTTATTTATAAGGAATGGATCATTAAAAAAATTAAAGCTGTATTTTTTAATAAAAATGTTATTATATATGAAATGGTAGAAGGGAATGGTATCATAATAAAAGGAATGATTGATCATGAATTCTTATTTATATCCTCAATATAATAAAAAAAGAACATTTTTATTAATATAGTGGTTAGTTATTAATTTTAAAAAGATGGATAAAAAAATTAAGATCAATGACTTGATGACTTCATTTTCTAAAAATTAGAATATTAAAAACATAATGTTTATAGGAATGGTAACATTTAATTTATTTAACTTTACCTATATTAAATTTTAGAGAAAAAATTCCATGACTAAATGAATATCAAGATAATGATGAAAAATATTGAATTATAGAATACATACAGATATGAAATCATAAAAATCAAAGTCATTTTAAAAAATAAAGAATAATAATTTATCTAGGTATAAAAAGATGAAAATTTTAAAAGTGTGATGAAGATGATGATAGTTATTATGGGGATGTTTAGATTTAATTTGATTAATGTTTCAAGAATTTACTTATTATAATGGTAAATTATAATGGTTGCAATTTTTATGAATTTTGTTACTTGAAGAAGAATAATATGAGGAAACAGATATGGATTTCATTAGAACAAGATAATTGAGTGAATGAATCTATAAAATGAAAATATTGGGAAATATAATATGATTGTAAAAAATATATTCAACCTTTTAATAATCCTAAAATAGTGCATGAAGAAGAAGAAGAAAATATTTTCATTGATATTAGTACCATAATAATGTTACCCGATGAAGAGAGAAATGTCATCATCAGTCGTGAAGAAGAGATTAGGGAAAGAAGAGAGGATTTGATATTATTCAATCGAAACTAGTTGAAGATGAACAATAAATATCAATATCATAAAATATAATATTCTATTTTATTGAAATATTAAAAAACATTAAATATCACAATTTCAAAAAAAATATCATCATTAGTGGTTATTAACAATTTTGATGATATTGGTAAGGAAATTTATAGTAAGAATTATGTTAATATTATAGAATATTTAGCCCTGACAGTAAGAACTTTTGAGAAACAAAAAAATAAATAAATATAAAAATACTATAAATGGAGAACCAGTTATTGAATACATGAAATCTAATATAAATATATGTATTTAAGGAGTAAAAAAAATTTGGTTTTAAAAAATGATCTAATATTTATGGTTTGATTGATGTTGGAATATTGATACATTATTCTAGAAAAAATGTTGATTGTAATAGATAATATGGGTTTTAAGGATATTTCTATTATTGTTGTGGTTATGGAAATAGAGAATAAATTTTATGGTTAAATAATTAGTACTAAAATGGATATATGAGATATTAGATTCATTATTTTGTGTAGATTCATTTAAAAAAAATAAAATATGACAAATCATGTTTATATATTGAAAAAATATTCCAACTATTTGAAACATTTTTCGAGTGGTTTGATATATATAAATATATTCGAAAGGGTTCTATATTTATGATACCATTTCAACATTGTTTGGATGTTAATGTTCAAAAGCATCTGGATAAGAAAGGTAAGGTAACAAAGAAGGAAATTGGGTTTGAAACATCTCTCAAGGATATATGAGGAGAATGACAGTGGATCCTGGATATTTTGTGTTGTTTACACATGACTGGATAGTGAAATATATTGAATAATTTGAATGACTACAAAGAATGAATAGTGATTGTTTGAATTGATTTGTCTATTTGAATCAAGGGAATTATATATATTATTCATAGAAAATATAATAGGAAATCATGAAGTGCCTTATTTTTTTTACTAAAATACACCAAATTTGTTGAGTATCACACATATTTTTCATGAAGAAATATAGTTCCTATTAGAAGATTTAAATTTATTGTGAAAAAAATTAGATATAGGGATGTTGTGAATATAATATAGTGAAACATGAAAAAATTGATCTAGGTTTGTTATAAGAAAACATCATTCGATCTAACAATGAAGGAAGATGATAAAATATGGAACATGAGTATTTGTTATATATTCCAAAAGAATATGAAAAATATTACAAATAGAGGATGTTTACGTAATGTACTAGATAGGTTAATATGTCATGAGTGGTGTTGTTCTATAGGCTAAACGGGATATTTTCAAATTCATCTCACAAGAAGGTTGACATACATATATCTCATCCCTTAGGGCTTATTCATTCTAACATATGTGTGCCAAGGAAAATTAAATAAAAAATGGTTATATGTATTAGATCTTTGGGATTTTATGTGTTAGAGGATTCATCAATTTTAATGGATCCCCTCATTAAAACAGTAGAAAAGTTTAACATCCTGAAATAAGAGACACTCGAAAAGTTCCTCAAGTTATTCAGTTACATTGCCTCAAGAACACATCCCTATATTCTTGAGGCTTCCAAATAATAGAGAGGTTCCAATTTTGTTACGATTGGGAGACTGAAGAATTATTGTTATAGTAGAATATTAGTATAGATTAAATAATAGGTCATTATAAGATTTAGCACAAATTAAATACAATAAAAATGTAATGAATGATATGATATAATAAATTGAATATTATTCATGAATCTCCATATGATGCAATAATATACATCAAAATAAATACAATAGGTAATGCATAGTTATATATAATTAATAGAAAAAAGAACCCTAAAGGCATTGTCTATGATAATTTTGAGCTCTGGATCAGTTATATTCTCCTCAACAACCATATCCATGTACAACAACACAAGCATAATCTACAACTGGATCCAAAAACCATCTGGTCTATTCAGGTATGCAGTGCAATGGTTTTTAAACCATTGATTGAGATATACACAATAGGTCACCACCAATGTTATATAATTTTATCCATATGATGTGTAATAAATACATCTATGTGTAAGTATAGTAATAGACCTATGAATAAATAAAAAAATGTGTCATCAAGTTCCCTATTCACATTTTATAATCAAATTAATTATCATCCATTGGGTGCTTTCACCTATCCCTAACAACATTCACATAGACATCCCAGGTACCATCAATTTCATAGATATGGAATGTGATAAACTTAGTTGTCCCCAACCAATGGTGTATATAATTATTTAAGTATTGTATATATAATGCTATTATGTAGATATAATGATAAGAAATAATAAAAGATAAAAATTATCGAGTCTGTTTCCAGAAGCCCACCCATTAGATTCTGCTTACTTTGGCCTAAAATAGATAGTCTCTGAACAAGTAACTATTTAAATAGAAAATTATAGTCAGTTTATATAGTGGCTTATATACCTATATATATTTGAATCATGGAACTATCCAAGACACAAGGCATGAATTAGGAATCTATGAAATTTATGGGATGTTATGCATTTATCGTAACTATAAGAGACCATCATGACCATATACCATTCACAATAAGGTATTTCATGCCTAGATTCATAACTATAGGGTTGTCATTCTTGAATCATATCTGTATGTTCTCCATGCTTAGATCAAAATTTTAGGGACACTACGATAGAATCATATCAGCAGGGTCACCATTCCGGTTTCACAATTATAGGGTCACCATGCCCATGTGATATCAATAGGGTCTCCATACTCATGTATCAAAATTAAAAATGGTCCCCAAAACCATATATCACATTATTATAAGGTAAAAAATTCCATTATATAAAAATAATGTACGAGATTCTATGCAAGTATATAAATAATAAAAGGAGGGTCTCCACAAACAATATCATAATAGATACAAGGAATCAATGGACTTAATATGAGCCAATTGGTATATTAAAATTCAATATAAATTTTTTACAATGGCAGATCCATTTTTCTAATTTATAAACGTGACGTGGATATACCACTCACCTATATTAAATTAATCATAAATTGATAATATTGTTAGATATGATACACCACAATAGTAATCCATTCATTTAGGATATCACCGTTTAGAAGTAAAACAAAGACCATATAGAATATATAATGTTCATTTAGACATCAATAATTAAAATGGAAATTTCATCAACACACCTCAAGGGGAAGAGAAAAGTGATGGTGATATAAAAGAGACATTTGGTCTTTATTTAAGGTAAAAAATTAAATGAAAATTCAATTTAGGTTCAACACATAGTGAAATCTGATTCCGACACCATTTAAAATAATGTAAAAAATAAATTTGAGGGATGTTTACATGACCAAATAGCTTATGCCTAAAGAGGACAAATTGTCTAGTATTAGCCTTTTATTTGGTCCAGATAAGATTAAATGAAAAAAATAGTTGAAGACATTGAAAATAGTGCATATGAACCTACAGCAAAATAGTTTCGTCAATTAAAACAAAATGATAAATGGATGTTAAGGAGTGGAGAACATAACATGAGTAATCCAATGAGATTATGAAATCCTGAATCAATGTCTGAATAGACAATTATCTAATAACTTATATTAGGCATCAAGGAGGCCTAAAATGAGACTTCTTTCGGTGAATGGGAGAGATATAAAGAAATGAGGGGTGAGAAAAAAGAAATGGGTCTGCCCATTTGAAACATTTCACAAAATTTACTTCATGTGTAAATTTTTTACATTAAATGTAATTGCATGGATTGCCCTTATTGGAAAGTCCATTACACACTACGAATAGTCATACCCATACCAATACACATCACGTATTTAATACACATAGTGTATTCAAATACATGTCAAGTAGTTGTTCGGTAGACATGATCCACCCGTTCTCATCTCCATCCAAGGAAAAAATGACCCACCCAAAGTCATAGTTTTTAGCTTTAATCCATAAAAGGAAAGCAACAAAGTGTTCAACTAAAAATTTAATGCATTTTTAGCTGATAAGAAAATAGTTTTCTTACATGTGAGAATGATTTAGTGATCATAAATGAGAATATGATAAGAATAAGACCATATGATCATGAATATAACATATAGAATCATACTCAATAATTAATAGACTACAAATCATAATCATAAATAAAAAATCATCAAACTTGTGATTATATCAAAAGAATAAGCTATAAGTTTGTATCATAAATATATACATAGAAAATCCTCATTTTGTTTATATAGCTAACTACAATCATTACCAGCCTTAATCATTTTAATATTTCTACCAACTCTCATTAAAAAAAAATCTTATAAGCATAGCTTACCATAATTATATCCAAGCACAAACATACGAAAAAATCTACCCATAATAAATTACATAAAAAAATTACTTACATCATATGCAGTAAAAATACCTGATTCATTAGAGGTATATAATAAATATAGTCATTAAATAATAATAAATCATTAATAATATATATTTATATATATATATATTAGAACAATAAATCATTCATCATTCCTACACATAATTATTATATCATTGGAAATAAATGGGTTTCATGATAATTTACAAAAAACATCATCATAATAAACCATAATGATAAATAATGTGGATGATATAATAATATTATATCCCAAGTGAGGCATAATAATCCTTAAATCATGGTGGAGTTGATGAAAAACAATTTTATATGACAATTTTAAATATTTTCAGAAAAAATAGAAACATATATCATTTTCTTATTTAACACATAAGAAAAAAATAAAATAAATAAATGGGGGAATATGATCTTCATTGCAATACCATGGAAAAAATTGAATGATGTTTCATATTGAATAAAGTATGTAATGGTGGAAAATCCATTCATATAGTAAACACTTAAATTAACTCTATTATTTGTTTGTAAATGAAGTGAAAAATTACATGTTCAAAAAACTAAGAAAATTTATATATTTTTTTCAAATAATGTTAATGAGAATAATAAAAATCTTTACAAAAACATTTTGAGTAGATAAAAACAATATTTATCAATTTTTTAGAATATAGTTATAAAAGATATTGATTTCCAATAAAAATAGATATACAATGTCTACATTTTATAAATACATTATGTCTTCCATTTTGAGAATCAATGTGTATAAAAATGGGTTGAGTACTTTGAAACCCAAGAAAGAATCAGAGGGGATGAAAATAGATTGGATTTAAGAGAGGTATCTCATGGAATACCCCTTAATATATATTGAAACATAAAAATCTTCTCAAAAGATAGACTGTAACAAAAACCCTCACAAATTTTCTGTCCTTTGAGTTAAAAACTCTTTAAATGAAGTTCCATTGATGGACTAATAGGTTAATATAATTTAAATAAAAAGTGTAATAAAATAAATTTAGTGGAATTATATACTCCCAAAAAATAAATAAGGTTGTTAATAAATAACATTTCTCATTGAATAGAAATTATGATGGGGGAAACACATACAATATTAGTTTCTCATGAATCAAAATCAAATTAATGATAGTATTATGATTAATAGGTTTTGAATTTTTCGTTCGTCGGTGATAGTAATTGAGATTATGGTGATGAAAATGTTGAAATGATTAAGGTGTTGTATTTTTTTCAAGATAAGAAAAATGGTCAATATAATAAGAAAATATCATTAATCCTCTATGAGATGAATCAGTCACGCAAAAACAAAATGATATTTGATGAACCATATTTTTTATGTCGTGAAATAAATAAGTAAATCAACTACAAGAACATTAGATTAATCGCACATTATGTGACATGACCACCCAATTTTATCAGGTGATCATACATTGGAATAATATGATTTTATATCTTGTGGTTTGCTCGTGTGTTGGTGTAGTGAGTTCATTAGTAATGTGGTGTTATTTTTAACTAGTATAGTTTGACCATGAATTGGATTATTAAGATAGTATGTTATGTTCTGTGATCATACATTGAAGTAATGTGACTATATGATGGGGACATTTTTACAGATATTGGAACAGTGCAGCTAACTAAAGGGGATAATATTCCATATTTTTGAACATTGGGGCCACGGGAATGGTCCAAGTGATGACAAATTGTAAAATATATACCATATAATAAAAATTGATTGACTATGTAGTACATAGAAGATATATATAAAAGTAACTATATATTAAGATACAATATATAGTGATATATTAAATATTAAATATCGTGATAAATACTGTCAGTATTCATGAAACTAATTCTCTTAGATTAATATAAAAGGTAAAAAAGGTAGGGATATTTAGTGTAATGGTTAAAGTTCACTGAAAAAATTATGAAGAAAAGACGTGTTGTTCATACATATTTTCACAAGGAAAAGAAGACATACTTGACATGTTGGCCATGATGTTCACCTTCAATATATACGTGTTATATTATTGTTGATGGAAATGTTTTAGAATTTATCATGGATTACTCTATTGTACATAATAAGGATTCCACATTAAGTTTCATTCATGTATAATCGAATGATAACATTCTACAATAGATTTAAAATTATCATGGAACGAATGAGGAATAGGTTTAATAGTTTCTATGATGATTAATTATGAGGACAAAGTTATAATTACCCAATAAACATATAATATACTTATTGATACATACAAATATATTTATTGAAGATGAAATAAGAGTTTAATGGATTTTGAAGAGTTTGTGATATTTCAACATATTTTGATACAATTATAGTCTATTATTGAGTTCGTTTCTTATCAATGGTATGGGGAATACCAAATCCAAGAATTCTAGTAATTTTAATATTAAAATATTTACATGGTGTCATAAATATTTCAATAAATAAGAAATAAAAAATGTACCATCACTACATGTTATATATTTTATGGTCATTTCAGATTAGTTAGAGTGTGAGTGTAAAAAGTGAGAAGTTTGGAGAGATATGAAAATGAGGGGAGGCTCTAACTAGAATTTTTTATGAAATTTAATATGATGAATATCTAACCTATAGAAAAGAATCTATGAAGAATTCAATCCACCCAAGGATGATGTGTTGAAGCCTATTGGTTATGGTTTTTCCATTATTCAAAATCATTTTTATCATTTTATAGATGAAAGGAAAAAAATCAAGATTAATGGACTATAGTGAAATACAAGTGATGGATACACTATACATTTTGTGAACTACATGGATTGATTTTTATGCATGTTGTTGAATTTCTTCTAGGTCATATCATGGAATATCTACCCCTATAGAGTAGTGAACCTTGAAAATTTGGCTGTGATTGATTGTTTTGTTTCAATGGTTTAAATTATATATAACTAATGAATTTTTTTTTGAACAAAAGAAAATGGAAGAATAGAATAGCACTAATACCCCCTCCCCCGCATAGTGGTCACACAGATACTGAGAGGTCCTTACAATAGGTACAATATCCCGGATCTTTTATTGAATCTATGTTGTTTTTAGATTTTATAAGTACAAGAGTATTAATTATATTTATAATAAATTTAATAGTAAGCATATTATTTTATCATTTAGATTATTTATCTTATCTAGAAGGAAAAAACACAACCCTATCAATTTTCTATTACTTATGGTGTTCTTGAAGTACTTTCAAATCATTTCACTCATCCAAATGATGGTGATCCATTATCAACTACATAATATTGGAATTCTTATATTGGTGGATGATCCAAAAAATTATTCTTTCATATCTCAAATACTATTAATTTATATAGGTTAATGTAATTTTTAACTACCAAAGGAATCTATGAAATGTTGATGAAAATTTATGCTAGGAACATGAATGAGAGTAATAAAAAGATATATAAATAAAGATTAAAAATAATGATTTGAAGATGGGAGGTGTGAACCTATTTTTGAGTAATTAACAATGTATACTGATATTATTGGAATCTTAATATTCATATACAAAAAATAAGAAGACTCAATAGTTTTTAAATATATATTTTGAATTATTCTACACAGATTTTATTCTATTGATTAATTTTTATAAGGAAGGTATAATAAATAAATCACTCTAGATGATGTTAATAATAATATTATTAAATATGAAAAAGGAAAAGGTATTGATATAATAATAAATGGAATAGTTGATCATGAAATCTACTTTAGAGACACCAAGTAAGAAAAATCATGGAATATGTTTCTTAATAAATAGGTTAGTGATTCTGATTCAAGAGATCGATTAAGAAAGAATATCAATGAATTACTATCTTTATTTTATAGAAATATGAAAATATGAATATGAAATTACATAGTAGAGTTACTATTGATGCGCTTTAACATGGAAACATTTTATATTATTAATAAAATATTTGAATACTAAATGAAGATAATGATAATGTTGAAAAATTTGGAAGAAAATAAATCCTATAAAAAAGAAATCAAAAGAATCAAATTGTTCATAAAAATGTCGGAAAATGATGTTCTCTAGGTACAGAACGGGAATTTTTTCCCCTAATGTGATTAAGATGATGATATTTTTGAGGGGAAAGGTTAAATGAAAAGTGATTAAGGTGATAATAATTTACTTTTAACAATGTCAAATGATTAGGGGTTTAATAATGATAAATTTAATAACTCTATAGAAGAATGAGAATAAAAAACATGGATGTATTTTATGAAAATTAGATAATTTAATGAATGTGTCTTGAATATTTCCAATATTGAGAAATAAAATAAGTAGTTAAATAAATACGTTTAACCTAAAAACAATCAATAAATAGTGCATAAAGAAAAATAACCAATATTTAAAATGTTATTTTAAATACTATGAGGTTAATTGATGTAGAAAAAAATATTATCATCAGTCTTGAAGAAAATATGATGGAAAAGGATAATGAATACGAACTTGTTAACCAAAACTGGTTGAATATGAATAATAAATATTTAAATAATAACATTCAATATTGAATTTTATTTAAAGATATATAAACTCTAAATCATATAATGATCAAAAAATATAATCCATAGTTGTTAATAACTAGGTTGAATATATTGGTGAAGTGTTTTCTAAGAATAATATCTTAAGAGGAAAAAATATTTTCCTCAAACAAGTGATTTAATTTTTTTTGAAACTTCTATGAAATAAAACATTTAAGATAAAAATACTAAAATAGGAAACCCTTTAATGGATTAGATGAAATTTTATATGATTAATAATATTTAAAGAGACTATAATAATTTTGTTTCTCAAAAAGGATCCATGATTGATGGTAATATTGATGTTGGAATATAGTTAAATTATTCTAGAAAACACGAATGTTACAATGGATAATATTGTTTTTATGTATGTTACTAGTAATGTATAGGATTTAAAAATTGATAAAAATGTTATGGTTCAATTATTAGTACAAAAATGGATTTAAGAGGTATTAGATTAAAATTTATTTTGGGGATTTTCCCACACAATGAATAAATAATCAAATACAATATGAAAATCTTGTATATAAACGGACAAAAGATTAAAACATTTTGAAACTCATTATGAGGGGTTTGAATTTTCAAAACATCTTCCAAAATCTTCTCTGGTTAAGATACCATGTCCAAAAGTTTTTGATGGAATTGTAAGAAAGTAGAAAAATAATAAAGGTAAGGGAAAAATTATGAATCTTTTGGTTGAAACTAATTTCAAGGATATATAATGTGAATTACTATGGATCATGTATAGTGGGTGTTGTTCTTGAATGATATGATAGATTAAGATATTTAAGAATGTGAAAGTATGAAAATAATGAATAATAAATTTTGGAAATTATTTTTCACATTGAATCAAGAGTATTAGATATGTTAATGTTGCAAAATACAAGAGGAAATCAATAATTTTCTAATTTTTTGATGAACAGATAAATAATATATTGAGTGTTTCACATAAATTTGATGAATATATATATTTACTACTATAATAAGTTATTTCATTGAGAAATTTATTAAATATAAGGATGTTTTTATAAAATTATAATGAACCATGAAAATCTTGTTCCTTGTTTGGAATGAGAATAATTCTAGTTATCTATGTATGAAAAAAGAAAATAAATTATGGAATATAAGGATTGGTAATATATTATAAAGAAACATGTTTTTATTTAAAAATTAAGGATTTTTTTGTAATGTAATAGATATTATAAGATGTTGAGTTTTAAATTATTCTATTACCTAAATTAGAAACATTCAAATTCATCACACAAGAATGTTGACATAATTACATCTCATCCCATAGATATTATTCAATCTAACATATGTTTTCAAATGAAAAATAAAATAAAAAATTGAGATATATATTGGATCTATGGGAATTTTTGTTAGGGAAGTCATGAATTTTGATGGATTCCCTTATATCCCAGTTGAAAAGTTTAAGATCATGAACATTCCTCCACTAAAACTATTCCCTAATCAAATCCATCACATGGCATCATGAAAGCCTCCTTATATGCTAGAGGATTCCTACTAATATTAAGGATCCAATTCTAGTATAGTGTTGGGACTATACCCTCATAGTCCGAGTATCATAGTGGTATCAAATATATAATTGAGCAAAGCATAAACAGAATAAATGAAAGATAATAGAAATAAAATTACTGTTAGTCAATAATAAATGGAAACATAATCATGTATGTCCATTTAATACTATAATATACATCGAAAAACATAAAAAAAGAAAATATATAATGATATATACTGATGAGAAATTTTTTTTACTAAAGGCACTCTACCTGAGTTTCTTGATCTCTGGATAATTCATATTCTCCTCGGAACCCATATCCTAGTATAAAAAAACAAGAATAATCCAAAACATGATACTATAATCATGAGGTACATTCACATACTCTAGTGAAATGGTTTCCCAAACATGATGTGGTATATACTTAGTAGTTCACCACAAATGGTATCTACTGATATCTAATAGATGAGTATAAAATACATCAATGATTGGGTATAGTAATAAAATGGTGAATAAATAGAAGCAATCAAGTTGAGCTAAGCTTCTCTAAGGATACATGGTTGACTGTACCTTCATCAGTGTATCCTATGTTCCCCTCCAAGGAATTCTATAAAAATGAAACCATGTAAATCTCAAGTATTAATAAAAACTTTATAGACATTAAATTTTATTTAATAGAGAAGGCCATGTAAACATGAATTCCATACCAAAACTCAAGCATACAATTTGAGAAATTTAATTTATGTAACTTGAATGGAACTAAAATAATCCATGCAATTATGAAGTAGTTAATAGAACACATTAATGAGAATTTCATTTATGAAAAAATATATTCAATTGATTTCCACTTTTTTCTAGAAAATACATCACACCTAAAAAATGGTTTTATTAATAAATGGGTTTAAGGGATATAACCCATGTAATTATCAATTTTTATATTCCATTATATATTCCATTTATATCAATATGAGTTCTATGAGAAAATAATATAACATAATTTAATTAACGAGGACACATCCATTAAACATATTTCAATTCAATTAAAATGATAATATTGAAAAATTACCAACATAGAGCACAAAGTAAGCTAGTGAAGAGTAATTGGTTCATCTAAACCATTTAATTAATTTTGGAATTTATAAACATACATACAAAAATATAGAACACAACCAAGGGGTGGTTTAATCATTACTCAAAGACAGTGATAAAGAAAATAATTGAACTCACCAAAATAGGTGGCTCGAGTAGAGTTTATTGACCTATAACCATGCAAGAGGTTACTAGGTCATAGTCTAAGAATTAAATTAATTAAATTCATGTTTAAGAAGAGACACACATATATTTTGAAATGAATAAAAAAACATGTTATAAATTACAAGTTATTAATGGAAAATCAGATATACCACATACCTCATGGATATGATTCTTCAATTATCTAACATCCATCCTTTAATGAAGAAAAATTTATAGAAATCAAAGATACATAAAACCAAAAAAAATAGGGTAAATGTTATCTAATTAAAATAACATTCAACATGGAAATAAAAACTAATAAAAGAGTGAAGAGTAATCATAGACTCACAAATGGGCTTCCAATGTAATACTAGGTGAGATATTATAATTCCAAATGAGGGAGATCTATCCAAGTTGGTGTAGATGAATTAATGGAGAAACATAGTGAGATCTAAGCCAAATGGGGGAGGAAATGAGGGATAAAATCTCATTTATAGTCGGAGAGGAAAAGTAATAATATTACACATTTGGATGTGGTTAATAGTTTTGATGTAATGTTTAACTATCCATGCAACCAACATGTAGTTCCCACTTTTCAAGGTCTGTACCACACATGGTTTGAGTTAACCATGTGCCAATTATTTTGCACTACTGGTGATGTGGCAGTATCCAGATGGGCTAGGCACATGGTTCAAAAACCCATGCGTATATTGTACAACTGTAGTTATAATTTGTTAAATACATTTAACATAGACATTCACCACACCTATCATGGTTTATGAAACCATGATTCACCCACATTAATTAACATATGATTTCTCTAGGAGGGATACACAGTTTTTCCAAACTATTCTCCCCTAACAATGTCTCTAGAAAATTCTGTTTCTAGTTCCTCACACCCCCAAAACTCATCTGAAATCTGACAACACCACTCAATACTAAAATTCCACTTAAAAAATATACCTTTATGTTTTCAATAGATCATTTAATCATCTTGCAATTTGTTTTAAAATTCTACCCATCCATCAGATTGAATGATCAAATTAATTTATAATTTTCAATGTCCGGAAAACATGAGGCTTTATAATCTATCAACCTTAGAGCCTCTCATCCCCAAGAATCCTTGAGGAATAATGAAAACAACACCCGACCTATATAAGTCATGTATATTCATTTAAAATATTATGTTGTTTTGCCCAATTTCAAAAAAACCTCAAATTACAACATAAATAGTATGGTCCAAAAGGCTTTGAAACATGAGAAAACACTCATATTTAAAACTAAAAGTAGAGGTAGTTTTTACTAGATCCTTTCTAACATGATGTAATTTCACTTTACAATTTCTTTCATCAACCGGTTTATGTAGATACCTATCCTAGGTTCTATTTTTTGTGGCCAATTTCAATAGATTTCCCTCCCCACAATCATAACATTCCAACATGATAAATCCCTTATAATTCTAAAGATGTAATTTAGTATGTTTCTGAGCATCAATGATTGTTCGATTATCAACTAACCCCATTTTTTCTGATATATCCACAAAAAATCCTTATCTAGTACTTTAACTTTACTCACCTAATCCTAATAACAATTTATTAGATGTTCCTCACCAACCACAATAAAAAAAAGAGGACAGAAAGTCTAGACCATACTAGTTGACTGTCTATCAATCTACTTTTCACTATCAGTTTATTCTTTGATAACCATAGAATGATGACTTCAACCCATTCAATTTTCATTTTTATGTATGGCATGCTCACTAAAACATGTTACCATATTCTAATGATGTATCTGGCCAATCAAATTATCTATGATATCATTCTATAGGAAACAAATAGGTGTATACCTAATTCAATACCCATGGATTGAAATCCATTAATTAATACAATTGAGATCGAATGCAAGTCTAGGGTAACCATAGAATCATTTACTAGGGTCCAAGGAGATTATAAAATTTATTCAATATTTATCATTTACAAGTGTGACATAAATAAATATATGAAACAACCAAAATTACAAGAACTAATCGATCCCCAAGTTGTATTATCCTAGAGGTCAATTTAATAAACTAAAATATATCCATGAGTCTAACCAAGGCCTTAATACATGGGAAGCCTTGTATTGTAACACCCCAGAATGATAAAGGGTTAAATGACTAAATGATTTGACTTGTGTCAATAAGGTGCACCTACCTTTTTGGGAGCCTACCTGATTAGAACTCCACAGTTAAGAGTACATAGCCTGGAATAGTGATTAGGATGGGTGAGCTTCTGGGAAGATTCCCAAGGTGTGTGTGAGTGAGGATAAAACACACATAAAATGACATGTGTTGTCCTATGGGGATTGTCATCAGTCAGATTACCTGTTCGAGCAAGTTGGTGGGCCCTAGGATAGAGACTATGTGTATACGGGGAAACTGGTAGTACCTGGAGGGCCAACACCCCACAACCATGTTATGGGGGTGTGTCTGGATACCACTACGACCTAGTTGTAACATTTGGTATCAAAGGTGGTAAGTGTGGTGCCTTTCCTGGGTTGAGATGTAGGGCCAAAAATGAGTATTTTATGCTCTAGGGGGGGTGAATGTAACACCCTATAATGATAAAGGGTTAAATGGACAAATTATATGACTCATGTCAACATGGTGCTCCTTCCTTTTTTGGAGCCTACCTGATTAGAACTCCACAGTTATGCGTAATTGGCCTGGAGTAGTGATTAGGATGGGTGACCTTCTAGGAAGATTTCCGGGGTGTGTGTGACTGAGGAGAAAGAACTCTGGAAAGAAAATGTGTTGGCCTATGGGGATTTTCATTAGTCAGGTGACATTTTCGAGCATGTAGGTGGGCCGCAGGGTGGGGACCACGTGTCTGCGGGGCAATTGGCTGTACCTGGCGGGCTAGGACTCGACGACCATGTTATGGTGGGGTGTCTGTGTTATCCCTGGGGCCTAGTTGTTACAAGTATCTCACAGTGAATTAATTTCCTATAATATTTTTCCATTCATCTATTGAGAAATCCAAAATGTGTTTATTTATCATGCCAATGTGGTTTTAATTTATCATTTCATCATGGGGTAAAACAGAAACTCTCTTAGTGTACTTATGAATATTTCCAAACAAGGGCCATGATCTGCTCTGAACATGGATTATACTAAGAGGATATCAATTATTACCAATGAGGTCGAATACACTCCCATAATATCCTAGATTATTCACATAGATGTGTTTACAACCAATCATATCTACTTATTGGCAAGAAGAATAATTGAACCTTCCTAGAATAGATTTGTTGAAGTGATTGATCATGACAGCTGATGTATCCACATTAACATATGATGGTTCCCACACTAGTGTGTAATTATATTATCATTCATGCATGAAAAACATTATTCAGCCTAAATAACTATTCATTTATATGAATGTTACATAGACAAATACTTCATCATTATATTTTATTTCATGAACAAAAATGCCTTAAATGAATTTCATCCCCAAGTCACTCAGTCTCCCTGAGTTAGAATATAATTTCTAGACTTGATCCAACAAAATAATTGGTTTTTATATTAAGCATTACTTCAGGGACAAAATAACTTAAAGTCTTTTTACATGGAAATTCAATGGAAAAGATTACCACTCCCACATGGTCATTTAGGTTTATGATCCCTCTAAATGGAAGTAAATTATTTTCAAAAATTGATATGTAGATCCACACCATAGGATTTTCCTAGTTATGATTTATTGAGAAAAGTAACTCATCTAATGGAACATGCTATGTTGATCACTGACCATGGTTCGAAACATTGCAAACACACTTCAACTAGGTGAAAATTATGAGAAAATACAACAGCTGTCTTTATACAAGTGCATTCGGTAAAATTCACTTTATATGTATACATTATCCTCCTCAAAACCATGGTCACACACGTCACAAGACTATGTAATGAAATACGAAACTAAACTAACCAATGTTCCACAACTCCTGATAATTTTATAGCATCATCTCAAGAATCCAAATGAGTCAGATTTCATTTAATACCCACATCAATCTACCTCAAAGATGACTAGGGACCAAAACATAGTAGATCATGGCATAAATAATTTCCATTAAACTCATATAGGGTTTTTTTCCATTTTATCTATTTGATGGCATCCCATGTATTAATGCATAATATATAGATGTTTTATCAAAACTATAGCATACCCTTTGATTATATCATTTGGAAAATTGACCCTATACATCCTAGTATCTAATAGACATTACAAAATACTTAATTCTAATTTTATACTACCTCATATAATCGTTAACCTATATCATGAAATACCAATTCATGCATCATTTGAGAAGAATATGAATGATAAATCAACTGAATAAGTGGATTACCATTCCATAAGAATGTATAACCTACTAAAATAGAATATTACATGATGCTAACACAATTAACAATGGTAAATTTATTATGTGACCACCTATCCATCCCAGGGTTCATTTTTCAAACTAAGAGTACTATATGGTATGATAAACCCTCCAATTTCACCTCAAATATGGAAATGATCATAATAATTTAGAAATTCTTTCAAGTTCTAAGGGTTCTACCTCCACCCAAATTCCCCCATACTAATGTAGAAATTATCGATCCTATAGCTCGGTCAGGATGAAAGGATCACTAGGCTTATTGACCTAACCACTAAGCTCATCAAATAAGAAAAGGTCAATAGATACCTAGGGGAAAAGTACCCTTTCCCCTATAAGGAAAAATTCATAGAAATATTTTAACTACCCTTACACAAAGTCCAAAACTAGGAACCCCACCAAAATGTTATATTTAATCATTTTACCTAAGTAATATTTATGGACATCAAGTACCAATCATAAGGAATATGTACATGTTACTTTATTTATCTATCTTCATACGGAAGCATATGAAAGTTATATCATACTTCTTTTTAATGTTTATTTATTTAGCTAACGTCATGTCACAAATAGACTGTTTATCTCATAAATTAATTTTATGCATTTTATATACCCATAATTTTCTCCATACTGGTCATAGGTAAATAAAATTTTAATTCCAATATATAGATGAAAACAAAAACAATGTTGTAATTGGTATTTTAATTAGAAATGCCTCATAATAAGTTCATGTAAACATTAGATAATGGATATTTTGTCATTTTAAGGGGGACTGGTTAAGTAGTATTAACCTATAAATCTATGTGGGATGCTATATTTGTTTTTGAAAAAATATTAAATAACCAATCCATTAACAAGAGTATACCCCATGGGTTATACACCAATTCATGAGTTACAATGGTTACTAGCAAAGGTCCCATCATTTATTCTAATATTTAATTTCACCCTTAATTGGTTGATATCCAAAGAAAAAGTATTCACGATTGACCAATTAATTATATTCATGTATATATATTAACCATAATAGGTCAAGAGAAACCTACATGGGTCAAATCAAGAATACAACCAATATGTAATTGCAAAAATTATTGGTCATAGTTTCAAAACATTCATATTTATTTAAGGTTCAAGTTAGATGGATCCAAAATTCTGAAATTATAATGGCTCATGACATTATAATTTAAAATTTCAATCATTTAAATTCAAACCGTCATTTATTTTGGTTAAATTATATGGGTTATCAATCTATAATTTTTAAAGGCGCATAAAAAATTATAAATTAGGCAAGTAACTCCCATTAAAGGGTGATTATTAATGTATCGACCCATGAATCTATCTTTTAATGGATCAAAATGATATGATTTTTATGTTAAGGTGTCCCCATAAAGTTGTATGGGAAAGCACCATTTAGGATTTTTTTGAAACACTTATAACCAAACATATATTATGATCATATCAATTCATTATATCACCTAGCAGTAAGGAATGCAGACATATAAATAGTTAATAGAAATATAATTTAATGTAGAAAAACATTCTAAAAAATATAAAAAATATGTATTTAAATGAACAATCTACTAAAAAACACATGGATCATCCAACATGTAACATATTTTTATGAAATACAATCAATATGACAAGGAATATTCCTGGCATGTGAATCTTTATGTACCTACAATTATGCACTTAAAAACTCTCTATTTCCATACCATATAAGGGTAAAATACCATTAATATCTTATATCAGTGATCATCATAGAGTACAAAAATCACTCCATGTGAAATAATTATATACTGTAATATCAAACAAAAATAGTCACATCCCTTTCCACTTAGCCTTTTCACCTTGTGAGGGTTGATCACTCCAAGATGTGACTATTTACCAAGTGTTGACACATTCCTAATATACTCTATACCAGCCCAAAATATTAAGACAAAAGAAAAAAAGCATTAATTCCACTTCGTATCATCTTTATATTGGTCCACTAAAACAGTTCCTCGATCTGGTTCGTAACGTGGAATCAAGTGTACATCCCCACATGACAGAGGTTGCAGACTAGAAACATGGTCTAACAATTAATTGGTGTGGAGACTATACCCACTTAGTCAAAGTAGCACAATTGTATATAAAAATTAATAGATCAATAATGGAAGCAGTATAAATGAAATATTGTGGATGTATAATGAATACCGGTTAATAATAAATGGAAGTGTAATCATGAAAGTCAACATGACACTACAATAAAAAGAAGAATACATATAAAAGGTAGTACATAATTATACAAGAATGAAAATAAAAACCATCCCCAATGGATTTATTCCTAAGAATAATAAGTCCTAGAACTATCAAGAGCTCATCATATCACATATCCTTGTACAAAAATGGAATAATATTCAACAAAATGATCCTCCAATTAGGAGGTATCTTTAGGTACACTAGTGAAATGGAATCCTGAAATGGGTGTGGATATTCTTAGTTGGACACTACAAATTTTTTATAATGCTATCTAGTCCATGAATATAATATAAAACTGTGTGTGGGTACAATAATAAATAATTATAAAAAAATTGGTTTTGATTCCCCATGGACACCAAGCCATCCATTCCTGATCAGCCACAGTTTTTGTTTCTCTGACATGTAATAATGTATATATATGCATATATGTGTACATATTTATATATAGATATATGCAGGCACTAGAAAGGTCCTAAGGTAGAATACCAAGGCATCCACATAGTAGTAGTGGAAGGTTCATTTATTTAATTTAGTGAATTTTCCAAGGCATCCTTATAAGGGAACAAAGCTTTGGTCATAAAATTATAAAAGTCATATATACCCTTGGGTAATCCCATAGAATCAATTTATAATAGTGATGAATCATGTAATAAATACCATTTTTCCAATAATCTTGTTCATAGTATTCCTACATGGGTATCCATGTTAGGCTCATTGAATAATATAAGACATTTAACCCATGATCCAGTCTAAGGTGTTCTATATAAAGAATATAGGTGTGTCTCCATAGTATATTACAATTTACTAATCTAATGAGACAATCTATATAGTTCTATATAAGGAACACATTTATATCCAATTTATTTACATAATCTATGTAACATATGATCATATTCATAACCTTCCACATATGGATCCCATGTATCTCTCATGGTACATATAATCTCAATCAGCCTATAAGGCCATCAAATGAATTCCATGTATGGAACCTGAGTACCTCTCTGGGAAAAAATAATTCATTCAACCTATCAGCCCATCCAATTTATTTCATTTTAATTAACAAAATTTTTTCTCATGTCTTAAAACAATTCATATTAAATTTCTATTAAATTAAAGTCCATATTTGTAAGCATGTCGTACCCCAATTCAAGAACAAAATATTGGTTATTTCATTTAATTAACTAAGAAGGCCATGAGAAGGTCCATACCATTTATATTTACTTATTAGACCATTTATATGTGCAATAAATTTATGCAATAAATTTCTCTAGTAGATTAACATTTTTTATTAGATTATATATCATCAATGGCGATTTTATTTTAAAATGTGGTCAAGGGATGAAACCCATATCATTATAAATTTTACTACAGAATTACGAATTCCATTTAAATCAATATTAAGAAAATGAGAAAAAAACATTCCACTATTTAACTCATCTAGACACATCCACTAAATAGATTCCCTTTCATGTCAATTGATAAGATTGACATATTTAAAATGTCAAGAATAAAGAGAGAAAATGATGACCAAGAGGTTTGTCTAAAACATTTATGTAATTTATGCATTCATATATGTTAGATCTCATTTAAATAATACACCCAAGGGGAGTATTAATCAATATCCCAATATGGTACCTAAAAATATAAATGAAGTTCCCTCAAGTGGTGGTTCGGGTTGAGGTCTCCAACTTCCAACCATCTAAGAGGATACGTGGTCACAGTACAAGAATTATTTTTAACGGAATTATTGTTTGATAAGAGAGACACATAAGTTAGGAATGAAAAAAATTGAACATGTTATAAATGATGATACATTTTTTGGAAAGTATATGGACCACCAACCTCATGTATTTATGGATTTTATCATTAAAGATCATGATTTTATTTGACCATATTCAAGATATATTGAAGAAACAAATATTTTTTTATTGAAAATAGGATAAAAGATATCACATTGAAAGAGAATTCAATAAATATTGTTATATTGTTAATTGAGGGTAGAGGAATCATAGAATCACCATCGGTCATACAATGTAATTGATGATGAGCAATTATGAGGCTAAAAGAGGGATATCTCTCAAAAGAGGAGGAGAATAAGGAGAGGTGATCATGGGGAGATTGTGGTTGAATTGGGGAGGAAAATGATGGGAATCTCAATTATGATCAGAGGAAAAATAATTAATTTTAACCCTTATAATGAGGAACACGGTTTGGCTGCATAGTTTAAGAAACCATGAACCTACTATGTTTGTCACACTACCAATGATACATAACCTACATGGTTTTTCCATATGGGATTATATGAACAAACACACACTATGTGGTACTACTAGTTAAGTCTAACTAACTATACAATCTTTTGAATAGTTTGGTAAATTGAACACAACCCATCCACACACCTCTACAATTTGTTACAAAAATGTTTCACATCCATTCAACCCACTGAACGTTTTTTAATAAAAGATGATAACCCCAGATTATGGGATGAATGGTTTCTCGTAGAAGGGAATACAGTTAAAAAACACCACTCAACCCTATCTTTCCCTTATGTAATGTGATTATATAGTTCCCAACGCCCATAAAAATCATTTAATATCCCCGAACACATCTCAAACCAAAAATCACATCCAAAAAGAAATCATATAGTTGTTCCAATTCATGTATTTAGATTGAAAATCTTGGTAAAATGAAAGCCTATATAGAAAATAGAAATATGAAATTCATTTAGAATATTCAATGGTCTAAAAACATAGGGCACTACAAAAAGGTTTTTTATTTTTTTAATAAAATGGGATCTCTCCTAACTTGTAGTACCAAATGGGTATAATAATATGGATCCCTGATTTTTGAAATAAATCATTTTACATGTGATAAATTTAAAAAAATTCAAGGGACTTCAGGATGTTCCTAAGTTTTAGGAGAGCATGGATAAAATAATTTAGTTACTATATGAAGATGTTATAATCATGTAATGTCACAGAATACAATAACATAAAGTTTCAGTGTTATGTTTACATGAATGGTATTGAACATGAGTTTAGTTAAACATACACAAAATTGATGTAACTTAAAGAATAAATGAAAGCATTGATTAGATGGTGCAAACCATATATATTGTACATGATACTTCTTAGTTCGTTAAGATAAAATCTATTGGTGGAAATTTCCACATTAAAATCATAAAATGTTTTCAACCAACATAAACTTATTGCCAAATGAGATATATTATAATAATGCCTCATGTTTTTTTGTAGATATGGGTATTTGGAAGCCCATGAAATACCAAAATCAATAGTGAATATCATGATTTTAATTACCAATAGGTTTGGATTGTATTTTCCATTAATTACATCTAAATTAAATAGCGTATAGATTTCATAACATGAAAAATAGAGGACTTATTTATTCTACTGATGGGAAAGTTCTAGAAAACTCGATTTAAATGGTTTCATAGTGAGGTATAACTATAAGAGTAAGTGAATATGATTTTATTTTTGTTAAATAATGTGATAAAATTTTAGAAATAAGTTATTTTATAAAAGTTTTATGGGCTGAATGTATTGATTTGTCCAATTCATATGATGATTGACAATTTTGTTCCCCTCATCCATGAATGATGAAGAAAGTAGGGTCCTAAATTATATTTCGATTTCAAGGACATTAGGTTCAACCTAGAAGAATATTTTGGAATATTTAAAATACATATTTGTATTTAATAGTATATCCAATAGATGTTGAGGATACTTTGGATCATTAATAGTAGCATAAAGACACTAATGATGAATTGAATCAGATGGATAAAAATGAGATATCTAAGTTAGTTCCCAAAACATAACATAAAAATTTTATTGGAAAAGAGTGTTTTTATGAATGAAGTTGAATTTAAGAGGTGAAGTTGTAATAAACAACATAATAAAGGTTTGTAATAGGTACTCATAGGTTTGAGGAGTTGATTTTTATGAGTCCTTTTCGACATATTCTAGATTTTTGTGCATCCAATTTTTTATTTTTATTAATACTCATAAAAATATATGATTATTCAAATGGATTTAAAATATATCATTACTAATGGATAATCAGAAGAAGATGTTAATATTGAGAATCCAAGTGGTTTTGTTCTAGGTAATAAAGTAAATATGTGTGTAAATTAAATAAGGCTTTATATGTGTTAAGGAATTCCCCAAAGAACCTCATATTTCAAGTTGGATATTTTTGTAATGAATTTGAAATTTATAAGAGGATTAGAAGACATAAATATCTATATAAACAATAATAAAGAGTTATAATTTAATGTTATTGTTTATATATGTGATATCATATTTTATAGAAATAAAGAATAAATGTACGATATGTTTTATATGGATATAAGAGAGTTTTATAAAATGTCTATTATTGGAGTGATAAATTACATTCTTGTCTTATTAATATCACAAAATAAAATTTTTATTTCCAATTCTGAATTGTAATATGATAATGAAATGTGAAATAGTTTTTACCATAAATAATAAAATCCTATTCCGAAACCCATTTTAGTGGGAACAATTTTGTAAAAATATGATAATAGAAGGGATATTGATACTTAAAGTCATAGAAAATATATTTTATGCCAATTTTATGTAACAACATTTAGAAGATTGTTGGTTTGTATAGTTACCCTGTGTTCCAAATTTTGGAATGATTTGTAGATGATATCATTTTTTTATGGAAAAATATTTGTCAAATACATTAAAGACAATTCATATTATTGTATAAAATATCATAGTTTGGGAATATTTTATTTTTTGTCTATATATTTTCTAACTAGTAAGGTTGTGTATATAATAAAATATTCAAATCTAGTGTATTTTTTATATGATAATTTTTTTTTGAGTTGGAAGTGCCGTGTTGTAATAGCATTAATTGAAACATAATATTTCATGTGAAAAAAATCATGATATTACATGTCAAAGAGGTTTTATACAAACCTTATAAAATAAAATAGTTTTATAACTTGATATAAGACTTAAATAAGGAACATTGAGACAAAAAATCCATAAGGATTTAGTAATCATTCGAATCATAATCCTAAATGAAGAATAACATCAAATAAAAGTTGAAATATAATGAAAATCATGGTATTAGTGGTATACATTTCAAAGGGATATTTTATGAACCACAAAAAATAAACGAGTGGTGAAATTGCATATGTATCTCTGAAATAAAACATAGAACATGAGTCCCTTTCCAATTTTTTAACTTTTTATCATCAAACCTCAAGAAAGACTGACCCTATAATGGATCTATAATTCCAAATAGTTTTCATTATAAACATCATAATATATGTTCAGGGTCAGTATGTAAACTACAAGTAACATCCAATCCATTGTGCCGAATTAGACGATAAACCAAAACAAGAAACAATAATCAAACAAAATATGTAATCATGTCATTCCATATTAAGTGTCAAGTGTTAAATAAAAAAACAAAATAATGACCATAAACACTACCAAGTGGGGCTTGAATCCATGCATAAATCCCTCATCCATGCTCCAGCCCAACTTAGTCATCTACCATAGGGAGTTTTCCCTTATCCTATCCTACAAAAAATAAATACCTTTGGGTTCTGATCTGGCTACCTGAGTAGGGTGTGATTGCAACTCAATAAGACACCACCAATAGTGTCTATAGACATATACATTCAATAATAGTATATATAGTTGTATAAATAATAAATTAAATATATAAAATATAAAATATTTCATAATTCATTATTTTTTAATTAACCATACAATTACAAGGGTTCATGATGAAACTCGAACAATCAATACCCTCTTTATCCCACGACAGATTATGAACCATATCACATTGGGAATCGCAATCCATTATTTTAGACATCTATCAATCATTTAATTCTAATTTCATTTCATGCCTACATGAAACTCTAGTCCAATGCCATTATCTTTGGTCTAGAACACCATTTCACGTACACCATGGGTATTTTAAGCATCCTTCCCGATCCCACATCTCATTTATATCACAAATAGGAATTTGGAGCATCATTCCCTATCCCACACACATTATCACATGCTTGGATTTCATGACTAGAACACCATGTCTAGAATCCCATGGGTATTTTTAGTATTAGTACCTATCTCAAACCATATTTATCAATTAGTCAGATATATCACATATATCTCAATTTTCCATTTTAATCATCATTAACCCACTTTTCAATTATTCACATAATTAAACACCATTTAAATTTTATAAAAAAACCTGGTTCATCACATTAATCACACAAAAATAAAATGAACACTTCACTATTAATCCAATTAACAAAATTTTATCATATAAACCATCAAACATTAATGTTTAAGATAACCATATATTAATTTATATTATCAATAAATTCATAATCACATCAATTAATCAATTTAAAAATACTAATAATTTCCCCGAAATCATAATTCCATTATTCCAAAAATTTTATAATTATACTAATTAATTCAACCATTTAAATATGATTCAAGATTCAATTTTCAACTGTCAAAATTGAAATTCTATAATCACACAAATGAAATTATAATCCAAGACTATGGGAATTGAAATTTAGACAACCTACTTCTAGATCATTGATAAAAACTCTCCCAACAATAGTCTTCAATTGATATTGAATGGTCAGATAAACAACGATATAAGTGATACAGGACTAGAACCTAGGATCATGATCAACCCAAAAAAATAATATTTGTATAAAGGTTAATCTGTAATATTTGGAGGACTAGGAATATAAGAAACCAATGAAAAAAGGCTTAATAGGGATAGATCTCATAAATGGGATTCCAAATTAGATGAAAAGAATATAAAAAAGCACCATATATTTTTTATAGGTTGAGAAAAGGAAATCTAAATGGGCGGAGAATGAGATTACACCCCCATGAAACCTTTAAAAAAATTCTTGGAAAATTACATTGAGTGTAATTCCTTTATACATTGTGTAATTTTTATTACAGGGTTATGATGAAAACCCATCTCTTCATGTCAGAATTTATCCCTACTAACTACTGAACATATTTTAATAAGATTAGCTGACATATAATATTTTCATGTTGTGAACCAATTCACTATTTGGAACCATTCATGACATGTTTCTTGAAAAAGTTACACATCGTGTATACCATTTACATAACATTTTCTACAAAGAAAAAAAAAATTCAATATAATTTTTTTAATTATTTGGAATTTTTACAAGTCTTTGAAAATTAACGACCCTTGATTCTGAGGCCTATTGTGGCTAGAATGAATTTTTTATCTTTATTAAGGCATGTTCACTAAAGGCGCGGGCAAAATTTTCTATCTTTTGAACTGGTGCTCGAATTAGAAATCTGAGGACACCGTTGAATCCATGGTGCATAGATTCGTTTAAGGGAGGCTTCACTTCAGCCGCAGTATGTTGGGAGAAAAAGTTAGTTTTTTGGAAATTTTAATGAAAAATAATATAACATGTAATTGTTATTTTATATTCATTTTCTCCAACAGATGTGTAGCGGTGGTGGGGCTGATGACTTATCAAGCCATTTAATTTCATCACCCATCAAATGTGTAACTCCACTATTGTGAATTAAAGGAGGTTCATTAATTTATTTAATGAACGCCATTAATTTCTCAATGTGTTAATCACCATTCCACATTCTATTTAAATGAAGCTCGGGGTGGGGTTTTGGCACAAATTCTTCAAGAAAGGAAACTCTGGTGAATTTCTACAGCAACATCCACCGATGGAGGATGAAAGCTTTGGCAGCAATGATCTGGGATCGAAGAACACTGAAGACTCCACCAAAAGTGGATGCTCCTCTCACCGCAACTGCGACACCTCAAACAGATCATGAGTTAGGGGAGTTATTTTTAATAATGCTTATATTTTATGATTTCATCTAATTCTTTTTATCATCTTAATTCAACGAGAGTGGGCCAAACAAACAAGGCTTGGACACTCTGCATCTTCATTCTGGTTCCATTCTTCAGGATGAGTATCCTCAATTTTATGGCAACACAAAATAGTCGGTCATTATATGACGGCGGCATCCCATGAGACCCATTGGCTAAGACAGGTGTAAAAAAGGAGCTCCGGAGCTTCACTGAAGCCCAACGGAAGATCCTTCGGCGTGACACCAATGACCAGCACCGACAGGAAACATTAGCATCCCACATCGGTCGGCCGCGGTGGCTGCAGGTGGCGCACCGTTCCATGCCGCGGAGGGGTACCATGACATTATACCGCGACGGTCAGCCCTCGGCTGGCTGTAGGGGTAGATGTGACACACCATCGCGCACTTCATTAAAGTGGCATGGATTCAGAGCCGCGAAGAGATGGAAAGAGACACGCCTCCTACGGGTCACGTGGGTGACAAGGTGCCGCCACTTAGCGCTGCCCTTAATTATGCCGAACTTCCCCTTTGAGCCGCTCGGGAGATGGTGACCACGCGCCCCCGACACGGGTCGCACCAGGGATTGGGTCAAGCCTGACATGGACTAGCCCAACACAGCCAGCCCAGGCCGATTCAGGCAGGGCCAGGTCAGACCCGGACTGGGTCGGTCCGACCGGACCTGGACCCCTCTCGGGCCCAGAAACGCTTAAAGGGCCATATGATGTGAACCAGATGTCTGTTTGACCAACCTTCTATGGAGCTAGGATCCTTAGAGAGATATATTCTTTTTTTGGATACTCTATGAAAGTTTTGGGGAATGTTGGAGTACAACTGAGTTGGATCGATCATGAATCCAACAGGTCCCTCGACACTAAAATGTCAATAACATACAGACCGAGCATCCGATTGACACACCATATATTGCACTAGAACCCTTATGACATGACTAATCATCGGTTAACATCTTCGTGGAAATTCACGCTGGTTGAAATATGCATGATCAAATGAGGAGCAGCTCTCCCAGAATTAAGCATATTTTGGGTGGGAATCCAGTGGTTGGTAGTGAGGCAACGGATGGAGACAGATCATATGGAGGTTAGTACCGAATGATCTTTTTTGAGTTAGCACTAATCCTATGTGGATCAGATCCTATGCAGGTCATCTGTCAACAATCCATTATGGGTCAGCGCATACCAATCCTACGTGGGTGAGATCATGTGTGGGTCAGCGCTCAACGATCCTGTGTGGGTCAGTGCTCAGTGATCCTGTTTGGGTCAATGCGTACCAATCATGTGTTTTTCAGATCTGGTGTGAGTCAGCAGGGGTTAATACCTATCGAATTCGGGCGGGTCGGATCCTATGTGGGTCTTTCAGGGGTTAGTACCAAACAATCCTATGTGGGTTAGACTCCGTATGATTAGTAGTAGTGCCTCTCGATAGAATAAGGTGATCTAGATTCTCGAATAATCATATATACTTTATTCATTACTTATACCTAGTTTGATTTGTGTCTATTGATTTGGGCCTTGTGATTGATATCATGCTTTGTGGTTTTCCTCTGTGGAATTATGAGATACCTTTTGGGGTCTCTACTGGGTATTGTTATACTCAACCCTTCACAGGCTTCTCCCGCACCTTGTAGCATCTTGTGGAGATGATGAGTGGCTCGGCTGAGACTATAGAAGCCAGAAACCAGCGGTACACGGAGGTGACTGGTCCATGTAGAGAGCAGTGGAGACGAGTTGTACATAACCATTAGGTAGGATCGTTGGTGGAAGATTACAGGAGTTGTTTTATATTTTTCAGTTGTAGTTGTACCTTTCAATTGGGCTTGTATTCCGAACCAATTACATTCAGTACACAGCTTTACAACTGTTGTTTTTCTTCATGGTTGCATCTTGTTATGTTCTTGGATTTGTGTGTTTGTACAGGTTTCAAGGCAATGAATTCTTGTTTTAGGGATATTCCTTTCCGGTGCTAGTCACTATCCCCTGGCCTATGGAAGTCGGGCATGGGGTAGTCATGGTATTGGCCTCAGGGGATGGGTCATGACAATGTGTTATCAAAGGAGTCAGTTCTTCTTATGAACTAAGACTAATATTTTAATAGAGAAATAGTGTTAAGTTTTTGGAGTGTGGTTTTCAGTTTGGGGAGTCCTCTGTTGGTGCGGCGACCGACATATCCATAATCCAGGACCTTGAATACTGATTTCTGACTCGGTGCACGAAAAAACTAATTGCGTGTGTTTTGGAAATGTTTTTACATTGATCTATTTGACTAAACACACCAGGTATATCTTATTGACCATGGAACACCTATTTCTTTATAGGATGGTGCCGCATAGACTGCTATCCAAGATTCCTAAGAGAGTATACGAAGACAGTCCACCGAGTGACAAGAATTTGGTGCAACACCCTTTTACAGTTGTAGCACCTTCGGGTGGTGCACCTGCTGCACCACCACCTGTTGGGTATCAAATTCCACCGGTCTCACCAGTAGACCATGAACACTGACTGAGCACGTTGAAAAAGTTCCAATGATAGTGGACTCCAAGGATTCATGCCGAGAAAGATCCCCAGACAGCCGAGGACTGGCTAGACGTTGTGGCAAGAGTTTTTGGCTTGGTTGAGACACTAGCTGAGCATATGTTTATCCCATTTTCTATCCTTTTTAGGGCATAATAGATAGATGGAGGAGGATGATTCTCCAGACACATGACGAGACGACCCTCAAATAGGAAGACTTTGAGAGCCTCTTCTGGGCAGTGTTCATCCCAGTGACACAATGATCTGTGCATATCCAAAAGCTCTTACACTTACACCAGGGAAGCCTCACAATAGCCTCGTACTCGGTGAGATTCACGGACCTCTCGAGATTCTCCAAAGACATGGTACAAGACCCATTTTTTAGGACCCAAACCATTGAGCATGGTCACTAGTGGGAGATCAGAGCATCAATGATATCGCTGAATATCATGACACATGTTTTAGTTCTCGAGTGAGCATTGTTGGTGGAATGCTTCAAAGCTAAGCAGGAACCAACGGTGAGAGCCAACACCTGACGATAGGTAGACGAGTCATCTACAGGAGACAATATATAGATGTGGTAGAGGTCCAAGCGGGCCAGACACATCGGTGGATGACCCCATGACACGGGGTCAGAGGTGCGAAGCTCGTGAGGTAGAGAAGGTCAGCTTGGTGGTAGATTATTCTTCACATATGGAAGGCATGGCCACATGGCTCGCAACTACCCAACCTATTGTACCGATGATCAGTAGAAAAATGAGGGGACACCGTGGAAGAGACAGATATTTGAGCGAGGAGGTCTGCAAGGTTGTAGATGAGGCAGAAGAGCAGACTGTGCAGCAGGTGGTGGGCGACGATTTGAGGTTCTACCGCCACCTCCTCAAAGAGGTCCACCCCGACCATACGGAGCATGTGGATAGGGGCGAGAACATCTATAGGTAGTAGAGGCCTATGACCATGATGCTTTAGAGATGATTAGAGGTATGATCTATGTCTATTCCACCCTATCTGTAGTACTTATAGACACATGTTCCGGTCACTCATTCATTTCCACGACACTCGTTCAGAACTCGGAGATTCCAATGGTGTTGTTGGATCGATCCATATGATTAGAGACTCCCAAGGGAGTGGATTCGATGAATACACACTGGTGAAGAGAGTGGGAGCTCACTCTATGAGGTGAGAGCTTCAGCTGGGATATCCTAGTAGTAGTGTCGAGCCTTTAGGATGTCATCTTGGGTATGGACTGGAAATCTACAGTTCATGCTCAGATTGACTGTTTTTATCAAGACTCGTCCTCGGGGCCCGTGCCGTGACTACCCCAAGCCCGCCTTCCATAGGCTAGGGGATGGCGACTAGCACCAAGGCGTAAATCCTGGTAAAAAGGGAAGGCATTGCCTTTGTAAGGTAAACAAACACCACAGAGAAAGTAAGCAGAAGAAGTAAAAACTAAGTAAAAGCTGGTACAACAGTATGTGCGTAAAAGTAAGTGGACCAGAATACAAACCCAAACTGAAAGTAAAGTACAACTCGAAAGGGAAAACAACAACTAAAAAGTAAATCCGCAACGTCGAGCCGTCCTCTGGAAGTCCCACCTGAAGGGTGGGTATAGATAGCCTCCACTGCTCCTCGTGTCCACCTAGTGGTCCACCTCTAGGTACCACCCTGCTCCGCAAGCCTCAACCACGATCAGCGCTGTCCGTCGTCTGCAATCAACACAACGTAGTGCGGGCATAGCCCGTGCAGAGGTGAGTATAAGCTACTCCGTAGGGACCCCGAGACCCCCGAAGGTCTCCCAAAATCCACAAAGGATAAACCACAAATAAAAGATACAATCACGAAGTAACAACCGACACTGCTTAGGTATATGCCCATACATATACTTAAGTCATCAATTCCAATACGCTCCAACCTCCGAGCCCAAGTACAACCCAGTCCACATAGGAAAGCAAACGTATTCTACACAGGAAAGTAAAACGTAATCCACACAAGATAGCACAACACAATCCACATATGAAAGCATAACATGATTCATCTCACACAGGTATACTTCTTTGAAAGACGATAGAGATTATCACTGATCCATCTAAGTCATCGGACCCACAAAGGATCGATAGGTACTAACCCCCGCAATGACCCACACAGGATCAGACCCACACAGGATCTGTAGGCGCTGGCTCACACAGAACCGCTGAGCGCTGACCCACACAGGATCGGACCCACACAGGATCGGTAGCAGTGATCCACACAGGATCGCTGAGTGCTGTATTCGTCGTCGTTGAATCCACTGAGGATCTCTGCACAGTCGTCGTCGCAGTCACAGTAGCAGTCGCACCCAGCTCTAGTGTTCCCGCACACAGCAAGCTCGTTCGGGAGGGTTCACTCCACGAGCCGAGAGGCTGATACATCAGCTAACACATAGTCTAGAGTTGATGTATCCAAAAGTTCCGTATCGTCAACAGGAACTCAACGTCGCAGACGACGCGTCAATCGGACGCCCGGTCTGAGAGTTATTGGCTTTTTCGTCCTAGGGGCCCGGTTGGTTTTTAAGGCAAAACCAACCCGAACGTACTCCACCTGCGTCCAAACCTCGGGTGGAGTAAGCCAAAAGATGTCTCACTAAGAGGAAACCAACAAAGTCCACGGTACGTCATTCGGACGTCCGGAGCTTAAGATATGAGCGTTTCCGCTCCGAGGGCCCGGTTGGTTTCGTGTACGAACCAACCTGGCCGAACCAAAGTATTCCGAAACATTGAGTGCGATATACCGCAACGACCGTCTCGATTCAAGGATCGCATCGCAACTGACGGTGCATCGATCATAGGTTTGTAGCCCATGTTATGGGCAAAAGACCGAAGACGATCCGAAAACGGGGGTTTCGGGCCCAGACCGACCCGGCCCGAGACCCCCCGGTCGGCCCGGCCCGGCGCGGCCCGGCCCGACTGGGAGCGGCCTGGCCTGGGCGTGGCCCGGCCTGGTGGACCGGCCAGGCGGCCGGCCCGGCCTGGGCACAGCGCGCTGGCCAGCTCGGCCAACGGCTGAGCCGTTTGGCAGGGGGGGGGGGGGGGCTCCCCCCTAGTGTAACCGCGGACCCCCTTTAATGGGGGATGTTTTTGTAAGAATTCCAGGGGAATTAATTCCCCTGGCATCCTTTTTTCCGGCCGGCCCGCACCGGCCGGCCGGTTCTGCCAACAAGGACCGGCGACGGCCGGTCCTTCCTCCTTCGCCGACACCGGCGGCCCGGAACCAGCAGCCGGTCACCCTGCTCCGCCGCGGCCCAAAATCATCAGTGGCTTGGTTCATACGGCGCAGTGCTAAGACACCGCACCCTTCCGCCGCAACCCTGCTCCGGCCGCGGTGTCTCCGGTTTTCTTCGACGTGGCGCGACGGCGTCGCGTCCTTGTTCAACTTCACAGCGCGGCGCGACGGCACCGCGCATTACTTGCCGTTCGATCCTGCGTGGTGTGACGGCACCACGCCATTCCGTCCCAACCACAAAGAATCAAACAAGGATATAGGAGGAGGGTCGGCCGTGTTTGTGCGGTCCGGCCCCCTCTCGTTAATCGTTATCATTTGATCGTATAACTACGAAGAACGACAAACTAGAAATCATGAACGAAAATAAATAAATAATCCCCTACCTTGATAAAAGAGATGATGAACGTCGGCGTCACAAAGAGAGGATTCGAAGACGTTGATGAAGATTTCGTCATGGAAAACCATCGCGAAAAGAGACGTCACGGAAGAAAAACATCATGGAAGAAGACGTCGCGTCATGGGTCGGTGTCGCGGAAGACGGTCTCCGAGGGCTCGACGCTCCACGTCGGAGATCGTTCGTTCTTCGTGTTCTTCATGAAAGAGAAAAAAGAACTCAAGACTTCCTTAGATTTTTCTCCAAAGGCTCTCAAACAACTAAACACCAACCCAATAAAATAAGTTCTTAACTTATTTTATTAACACATCAAGGCTTTTGAAATTCAAGTGTATGAATTCCGCATTAACTCACCTCATTAATTCCATAAGTTAATAAACATAAGTTAATAAAATTAATGGGAGTTGAGGGGGTTAGAGGATATGAAGGGGTGGGGTTCGTGTGGGCCCCACCACCCTCATAACCTCCCAAGGGAGGTTGGGTAGTTACCCAACTTCCATCCAAAGGATTAAACACTTAGAGTAAAAATAAAAATTGTTGTTAAATTTTTATTTTTAACTTCCACAATTTTTATCATCAACTCTCGTGTAAACGCAACTCCGGATTAAGCGTTTCTAAGAAATTACTGGCTCTGCGGTTCCATCGGTGCCCTCGGAATTCGATTCTGAGCACCGGTTCAAAATATAGAAAAACCCGCTTGTTCGTTCACTGAACGTACCCGAGCTAAACTTCGGATTGAAATTCCGGGAACACCGGGCCTCGGAATCAAGTGTCGTCTGAAACAACGTTCTTGTAAAATCCCAAAGAAAATTAAGAAAAAATTTTCCTTGAATTTTATGGGTCTTTACAGTTTTAGGTACAAAGTGCGGTGTGTCCATGAGGATGGTATTAGTTTTTCCATCACCGATGAGAAGGAAACCTTTACAGTACATGATGGACTTTGTCGGAGTAGGGTGAAGAAGATCACTCACAAGTTGGCTAGCCTCACCCTCCGAGTAGTTGACGTGAGGAGTCCCAGTTATCCTATAGTGGTGGAATGGTATGCTGATGTGTAGCCTGATAATGTTCTAGGACTATCTCCATGCAATATGGTAGAATTTCACATCTACCTGTACCCATAGATGGGACTGATATCTACACTAGCATATCAGATGGCTCTTGTGGAGCTTCAGGTGCTACAGGTATAGTTTGAGGACTTTTAGGGAAAGAGGTTCATAAGGCCCATGGTTTCTCCATGGGAAACCCTGATCATGTTTGCCAAGAAGGCAGATGGGATATTGAGAAATTCTATGGACTATCGACCTCTGAATCAGGTGACTGTGAGTAACAAGTATCCACTCCTGAGGATCTATGATCTCTTCGACCAGCTGAAGGGAGATCGATGGTTTTCAAAGATATACCTCAGATCAGGCTATCATCAGCTCAGAGTATGGGATGAAGACGTACCAAAGATAGACTTCAGATATCGGTATGTCCATTATGAGTTCTTGGTGATGCCTTTCGTCATGACTAATGCTCCATCACAATTCATGGGGATCATAAATAAGATCTTTTATCCATACCATTATTGCTTTGTGGTGGTCTTCGTCGGAGACATCTTGATATACTTAATGTCAAAGGAAGAGCATGCCACACACCTATAAATAGTCCTGGATATACTCTGAGAGCACCAAATTTATGGAAAGATCTCTATGTTCTAGTTTTGGTTAAGAGAATTTAATTTCATGGGGCACGTTATCTCAGAGGCTGGGGTCATAGTGGATCTAGCAATGATAGAGACAATACTTTCTTGGGAGCCACCCAAGAGTGTGACCGAGTTTTAGAATTTCATGGGATTGGCTGGGAACAACTATAGATATGTACCTAACTTCTCTAGGGTAGTGGAATCCTTGTCATCTTTGATGAAGAAGGGGCAGCCTTTATTATGGAAGAAGAAGTGTTTGCATAGTTTTCTAAAGCTGAGGCAGAGATTCACGACTGCCCCCATATTGAGGATACTAGAAGAGGGCGTTGGGTACATAGTTTAATGTGATGAATTAGGGAGGGAAATAGGTTGTGTCCTGATGAATGTGTGAGTATTGATCACCTATGGATCACAATAGTTGAGATAGGCCAAGAAGAACTACGCTACACACGGTCTGGAGTTAACAGTAGTGGACTTTACACTGAAGATGTGGCGACACTACATGATGGTTGAACGGTTTATTGTTTACTTAGATCACAAGATTAGAAGGTATATCTTCTCCCTGAAAGACCTAATCCTAAGACTATGAATATGGATATATTTCCTCCAGGAATATGACTTTGAGACAGTATATACTCTTGGGAAGGGGAACATAGTTGTAGATTCACTCTGAAGGAGGTCTAGTCTATAGCTGCTGAGTGAGGCGACATAGCAGCTAGCCACGTTGAAAATATCCTTTAGGAATATATATGGAGCAGCTTACCTCCAGTCTATGACTTCCAATCCCCCACTTCTTCAGAGATTTTGGTAGGTACAACTTGGGGATGTTGACTGGGAGGCCCGATGTTCTCAGATATCCACAGGACAGGCTCCAGATAGATTTTATGATGGTGGGAAGAATGTTTTTGTCTTCCGAGGACACACTATGGTACTAGTGATGCTTTGAGAGGAGGTGTTTAGTGAGTTCCAAACATCCCATTTAGTGGTACATCCTAGAGTAGAAAAGATTTACCAGGACCTTTGGTGTCGGATCTGGTGTCTAGGGATGAAGAAAGTTGTTGCAGATTTTGTATCCCCATACCTCAATTCTCAGCAAGTGAAGGTTGAGAATCTGGTACCAAAAGGCTTAGCTCATCCACTTGGGGTACTGCAGTGGAAGTGGGATGGTATATCCATAGACTCCATGATGGGGCTACCACATATGTCTAGGGTCCACGATTCCATTTGGGTGATCATTGACTGAATCACCAAGTCGGCCAACTTTCTACCCATCCAAGAGCGGGTATCAGTAGAGATCTTGGGACGTATTTACATAAAAGAGACTATGAGACTTCATGGGGTGGCATCGATGATAATCTTAGATAACGAAGTATGTTTTACATATCACTTTTGGATGTCATTACATGAGGCGTTTGGAACTCAGCTACGCTGGAGCACAACCTTTCATCCTCAGACAGATGGTCAAACGGGGCGAACCATAAAGACCCTTGAGGACATGCTTCGTGCTTCTGTCCTCAATTTTGGAAGCAGTTGGGAGGACCAACTTTCCCTAGTCTAGTTTACATACAATAATAATTACCACTCAACTATCAGCATGGCTCCGTTTGAGGCTTTGTATTGGTAACTATGTAGATTAACTCTTTGCTGGACAGACCCTGGGAAGTCACCACTTATGGGTTCGGAGTTGGTACAGGCTACCACAGAGAAGGTGAAAATCATGCTAGAGTGTATGAAGACTGCACAATGATGGAAGAAGTCTTATGCTGACCAGAGAGGGAGATCCTTGGAGTTTGAGGAGGGAGACCATGTCTTCCTGTGGCTATCACCCAAAGAGGAATATGGAGGTTTTTTCGTGGTGGAAATTTGTCTCTATGGATCATCTAACCCTTTAGGATCCTCAGTAGAGTAGGCGAGGTGGCATTCCATCTATCTCTTCCCCCATAGATGCACCTGGTGCATAATGTTTTCCACGTGTCACATCTGAGGAGATACATGCAAGATTCATCGCACGTTATTGATAGGGTAGAGCTAGACATCGATGATGGGACGACGTTTGCAGAGATCCCAATATAGATAGAGGATCGACAAGAGCAGGTCCTTTGTGGGAGGTCGATTCCTCTGGTGTGAGTTCGATGGCAGCATGGGAACCTTCAGTAGGGAACATGGGAGTAGGAGGCTTAGATGCATGCTCAGAACCCCAACTTATTTCGTTTGTTTTTTTGTAGCATTCAAGGAAGAAAAGCCCTATGGTGTGGAGAATTTAAAGATCCAAAAATTGCATGTGATTTTTTAAATTATTTGGAATTATTACGAGTGTTTGAAAATTGACAGCACTTGATTCTGAGGCCCGGTGTTCCTGGAATTATTTTTTGAAAATTTTTAAGGTACCTACAGTAATCGCACGGGCGATGTTTTATATATTTTGAACCAGTTCTCGAATTAAAAACCCGAGGAAACTGTTGAACCCGCAGTACAGGGATTCTCTTAAGGGAGGCTCTACATCGGCCGTAGTAGCTCGAGGGAAAAAGATAGTTTTTATAATATTTAAGGAAATGTAAAATAACATGTAATTGTTATTTTATTTCCTTTTTCTCTAAAAAATGTTACATGATGGTGGGTCCAGTTACTTGTCAATCCATTTAATGGATTGACTCATCAACAGAGTAACTCCTCGGTCAAGAATTAAAATATGTTCATTAAATCATTTAATAAACCTCGTTAATTCCTCAATGTTCATAACACCTGAGAATTTTATTAGAAATATTTTGTTTTTATATAAATCATCAAAGAAATCTTTCACTACACACAACACTAGCTTGGCTTGATTTACACGCAACCGCGGCCTTCCTCGATAGCCTGCGTCGTACACAATACAGAGTTTCACTAAACAATGATATATTATAATATTAGCCGTTATGAATAGTATTAACTGAATTTTGAATTTTATAACATTTTAATTCATCTTACACATTTTCTAGAATGAGGTATGAAAACAAAATCAGTTTTTTGGATAAAAGAAGTATTTTTCAAAAATGCAGTTTTACCACCTTTTGATGGCGCACCCACATTAAATATAGTATTTGACAAGTTTATAAGTTCAATTTTACAAAAAAAATTCTTCTTTAGAATCAGGATATAAAAATTTACTTTGGATAAATTTTTCATATTATTCTGATAACTTTCATATTTTAATGAAGAGTAAAAACACGCTATATTTTAATTAAAAACAACTTTTTTCATCGCAATAATTTATATGGTTAAATTATAATATTTATTATTTTTAAAGTATAAATTGAATATATTTTCACCATTTAATATAATGTATTTCATTAGCATTAATTTTACATTGAATTCATAGGTAAAAAAATTTCAATCTTTGGAAATGTTTTAACTTTTAAAACCCGTTTGCTTAACAACGAGATTAATTTTAAATTAATTACTGAAACTTCTTTGTTTTGAATTTTGAAAAATGGATCCCATATTTGGAATCAGTGTGTCCAAATTATGTTAATAGGTTACTTTTAATTTTTTGATATTATGAATAGTAACTACGGTAATTTTTTTATTTACTATGGTTAAAGGTAAATAGGGTAATTCAAGGTTAAAAGAATATTATAATAATTCAAAATTACCTTGACTCTTGTCCTAAACTTATTGGATGAGTATTGGCCGACCATGGGAATATTTGGGTCGATTTTGGGACCGCATTGAGCCACTTGGTAGTGACAGTGACAATTTGGATTAATTAATTTAATGTAAAGACAAAATTGACATTAACAAAAATCTTTTAGTAATTAATTTTTATAAGGTGTTATATAAATTATATTTTCGACTATAAATATTCATTAGAAAGATAAAAATATTTCCTACATAATAATATTTTTTTTATAATTTTTAGACACCAAATAAATTAAATTATTTATGAAACAATAAGGATGATGTATTTACCTCATTAATAAATGATTTAAATAAATAAGATTATAATGATTAAAATATTTTCCAAAACATGTCCAATTATGATTGGATGATTTTATTTCGACCATGAGTCATATTATCTTCATCTTTAATGATTTATTGACCTTTTGAAACCGAAGATAAGTTTATAATAAAATAATATTTCCACACATTCCAAAGGTGCCCCTCTCCTCCCTTATAAAAGGGAACCTCCTCCCACTCTTCCTCACACCAATTTGAGCCTTCAAGATCGGCCAACCCCTGCCCATTTAACTTCCCCACTTCCTTAGAAACATACTAGAGGTACTGGTCTTATCAAAAGACCTACTCTAGTTCCTTAAGAGAAAGTTTAAAGGAGGCACTTCGAGAAAGAGGTAATACCTTCTACCATTTTCTTCATGTTCCATTCTTCTTCTACTCCCTCTTATTTAGTTGTTTCATTATGAGGTAATAACATCATTATCCCTAATATACTGATATATTATTATAAATATGAAACAACCCTATTTCACCTCTTATCCATCCTACGGAAAACGAAATCACCGCGCGTGCGTACCTAGGGAATATCGTCTCTACGCCGTGGTGTAATCTGTTTTCCACCACCACCTTACTTGGATGGGTATAATGGTGTAAATAATAAATATATATGATTATTTTAAAGTGATATTTATTCTGAAATAGTATACATACACTTCAATACAATTCAATGATCTTGGGAACGATATCATCGCTGGTGCGTACGTACGGCCTACCGTCTCCACGATGTGATGCGACTCGTTCTATATGATCTTCATTGAATAATGATTATATAAATGAATTTAATGAATTAATATGATATATATTACACTAATACCATTCTGTAAATGATGTATCTATATCCTATAAAGAGTAATAAGAATTTATTCGACAAAACACGCATAAGAACAAAACGTAATAAACACCCGAATAACAAGTAGTAATGAAATATTACTAATAAGAAGTTAAGAATATGACCATATATGGTATCATAACAATGAATATGATTATGTAATAAATCAATGACATTATTTAAATCATTATACAGGTTTTTCGGACATGTACAAAGCATATCGGACCTGAGGTAAGGGAAAATATCACAATCTCATTTTTATCTAAGATTGTTTATACTTTGGTATTTTATGGGGTGTATTTTATCATCCACATCCTTGTTTCCTCAATATGTAATATTATTTCCATCCACCTAAAATTTTTTAAATCCAATTTTACCCTTCGGTTAGTTTTTAGTAAAAGATATGAAAGGAATCTTTTTTCGTTTTTCGTACGAGGTACTTTTTGACTTTTCTGACAAAAGTACGAGAAGAATGTTTTTTTAAACTTATACAGCATGAATGGATTTTTAAAACATTATTTCCAAGATTATTCCTTTACAAGTTTTCAAGTTTATTTTTAATCAACGTCTTTTAGTTTAAAATTGTATGACATATTAAGAAAGGAAAAATGTTTTTGAAGTAGAAAGGATATTTTCTTCAAGAATGGAGTTCAAGTGTTTTATCAAAATTATTTTGCATCTAAGATAATATAGGGTTTTGTTTATATCCCTTTTATTACATTGATTTGATTATTTTGTGATGGAAATATTTTTATGAATTCCTTTATCTTATATGAACTGTTTAATGATGTCATGATATTTAAGATTCCAATTTTTATTACATGGGTTATGCTATGATGTATGGTTAATGATTTTGTGGAACACATAAGAATGGTATCATTATAAGATGGATGGGAACTATATCTCCCTCAAATTCATTGGGTAAAGATTTTATATCTCATGAGATAGACATGGCTGGAACGGCAGGTTAAACCGGTTCAGTGAAACAGGACTGAAACGAGGAGTGAACTCGGTTCAGAAATGGACTTTGTCCAATAAGATAGTCTTGGCTATGAGTCTTGACTAATAAGAAATGATTTTCTATGATTATGTATGTATTCCACAAAGTCTCATGTTTTAAGTTATGATTATTGGGATTACATTTCACTACCATGATTTATCCCATGTTATGAAATTATGACCTCTTTTGCAGGGTAAGATTTCCAAGATGTTACGTTATTATAAATTTGATGCGATTAATATTTTTTTTGTTTACCCTTAATGAGAATTTGAGCTCACCCTTTTTTATGTTTTATTTCCCCAGGCCAGGAAGAAGGTTATTAAGTAAGATATGCCAAAAAGGGACTATAGATATGATGAAATAAATGGGAGACAGTGTAGATGCTTTATGAACCAGTTGTTTATGTTTCCCAGTTTATAAAGACACTATACCTATACGGTCCTTTCATGGTTTTGTTTTATGTTGTAATAAGTATGCTTCAATTTTGAAGTATTAACCATGTGTGTAATGTATGGGTCGTTATAGTTGGTATCAGAGGAAAGGTATAGTCAACCTTTGGAAACTAGGATGTGAAAGCCTTAGTAAGAAACCTAAGGTTATGTCTAGGCATAGAACACAATCTTAGTGTTTTAGAAATTTCCATGAACAACCTATGATAAGACCTTAGGTGTAAAATTTTGTTCTTGATTATGTGGTTTTCTTTTAATAATTAGTGTTTCTCACACTATTCTTCTTGGTTTTAGTCAATGGCTAGAACCTGAAGGAACCATGTTAATGCTGAATGTGATGGGCAATGCAATGATTGTCCCCCTGAGCAACCAACCGATATGGGAGCTGGAATGAAAAATCTTGTAGCCATGCTCACACAACTTTCTCAAGCTATGAATCATGCATGACATCCAAATGAGCAAAGGAAGGAGAAACATTCTGTTGAATCCTTCATGAGGCAGCGTCAACCTTTATTCAGTGGGTCTTCTGATCCATTAGTGGCTGAAAAATGGATCAGTACCACTGAAAAGATATTTTCAGTTCTTCAATGTTTTGAACATGATAAAGTCATCTTAGCAGTGTATCGTTTGGAAGGTGATGCTGATCAATAGTGGAATCTTATCAAGAATACGAGGCAAAGAGATGAAATTGAGTCCATGGAATGGGATGAGTTCAAGAACTTATTTTTCAATAAGTACTTCCCTCATATTCTTCGAACAAAGATGGAGAAGGAGTTTCATGAACTAAAGCAAAAGGATGATGAATATGTTGGTACCTATGAAGCAAATTTTACAAGACTTGCAAGGTATGCTTCTGGTATTATTATCCAACCCGAGAGTAAGATCGATCGATTATTTAGTTGCTTAAAACCAACTCTTTGAAGGGAGTTAGCCATAAGGGACTTCAATAGTTACGAGGAAATCGTTCGATGTGCTCTCAAAGTTGATATGGAGATTGGAGTAACCCATCAGTCATATGGGTTTGATAAGAAGAGGAAAATGGAATTCAAAGGAAAATCTAAAGACCACACTGAAAAGAAGATGAGTTTTCCCTTATGCTCAAAGTGTGGAATGAAACATGGAGGAAATTGTCTTAAGGGGACAAGAAAATGTTATAAGTGTGGAAAAGATGGTCATCGGGCAATTTAATGTCGAAATAATGGGAAGAAGATGTCTAATGATGCAAACAAAGGAAGGGATACACAGAATGAACCTACTACACTTCAATGTTTCAAGTGCAAGGAGATGGGGCATTACGCCAATCAATGACCAAATCCAAGGGTTTGTGATGATGATCGACATCAACAAACTCTTAAGGCCAAAGACAAAGGAAAGTCACATGCAATTACTATCGGTGATGTGGAGTACAACAACGAAGTGGTGAGAGGTACACTTACCATACACTCTAAAGTAGAAAATGTTTTATTTGATTCTGTATCCACCAACTCTTTTATTTATGAAGAATTTTATAAGGGTATCACCGTATTACCTCAACAATTAGATGTTGAGTTGGTTGTGAGAACTCCTAATGGCACAACGGTCGCATCAAAAGTTTATAATTCTTCCCCGATTGAAGTTTGTGGGAAAGTGATTCCTGAAAATCATATGATCCTTCCTATAGTGGAATTTGATGTGATTCTTGGCATGGATTGGAATTCTTTATATGGAGCTCATATCAATTTCCAAAGAAGGGAAGTCACATTTTATATTCTAGATCAATCTATGATCATCTATCGATGTAAGGATGAACATAACCTTCCAGTGGAAATTTATTCCATCTTATGGGTCTCGATCCCACTAAATGAAGGTTATTTATCTCAAATGGTTGGTGAGAAACTCATGATTAAGAATATGCCCATTGTACGTGAGTTTGACGATGTCTTTCCGGAGGAATTGCCAGGTCTTCCACCAAATCGTGAAGTTGAGTTTTCAATAGAACTCGTACCGGGTGCTTTGACTATTTCAAATACACCTTATAGAATGGCCCCAATTGAGTTGTAGGAATTGAAGAAGCAAATCCAAGATAATCTTGATAAAGGATTCATACGCCCTAGTGCATCACCTTGGGGAGCACCTGTTCTGTTTGTTAAGAAGAAAGATGGATCAATGAGACTCTGCATTGATTATTGAGAACTTAACAAGATCACTATCAAGAAAAAATATCCTCTCCCACGCATTAATGACCTATTTGACCAACTACGCGAAGCTCATTACTTTTCCAAGATTGATCTTCATTCAAGGTATCATAAATTAAGGGTCAAAAGGGAGGATATACCAAAGAGGGCTTTCCGTACAAGGTATGGACACTATGAATTTATAGTGATGCCATTTGGTCTTACTAATGCCCCTGCTATCTTCATGGATCTGATGAATAGAGTCTTTAGAGACTATCTTGATCAGTTTGTGGTAGTCTTTATAGATGATATTCTTGTATATTCAAAGAGCAAGGAAGAACATGAAGATCACTTGAGAATTGTATTAAAGACCCTAAGAAAGGAGAATCTTTATGCCAAATTTACCAAGTGTGAATTTTGGCTTCAAAAAGTTTCATTTTTGGGTCACATAATCTCAAAAGAGGGGAAATATGTGGATCCAGCAAAAACAGAGGTTATTAAGAGATGGTCGAGACCAATAACAGTAACCGAGATCCGAAGTTTTCTTGGTTTGGGTGGATATTATCGACGTTTTGTGAAAGATTTTTCACTATTATCTAAACCACTCACCAAGTTGACTCAGAAAAGAGTTATGTTTGTTTGGACAGAGGAATGTGAAGAGAATTTCAAGGAGTTGATAAGAAGGTTATCCAGTGCACTTGTGCTCACACTGCCTTGTAGTGGAGAAAGGTTTGAGATCTATAGTGATGCATCCAAGAAGGGATTGGGGTGTGTTCTTATGCAAAATGATATGGTGATAGCTTATGCCTCAAGGAAATTGAAAATACATGAGCAAAATTACCCAACTCATGATTTGGAGTTAGCTGCAGTAATATTTGCATTAAAGATTTGGAGGCATTATCTTTATGGAGAAAAGTGTGACATATATACTGATCATAAAAGTTTAAAGTATATTTTCACACAAAAGGAGCTGAAAATGCGCCAAATAAGATGGTTGGATCTGATTAAGGATTATGACTGCTCAATTCATTACCACCCTGGGAAAGAAAAAAAGGTGGCAGATGTATTAAGTTGACAAGACCATGCTAGCTTATCCATGATGAGGATAAAAAATGATCCAATATTTATGGATTTAGAAAGGATGGATCTTGGAATTATAATGAAAGGGGAAAATCGTATCATTCTCAAATTAATGTTTAACCATATATACATGTGAATATTAAAGAGGAGCAGAAAGAAGATGTCGAGTTATAAAAGAAGGTGAAAAATGTTCCTGAATTCAACCTTGATTGTGATGGGATAATAAAGTTTAAGAATCGGGTTTGTGTTCCTCCCATCCCCGAATTAAAGAATGATCTGCTGGACGAGGCTCATAGTTATTCATTCTCTATTCATCCTGAAAGCACGAAGATGTATAGGGACCTAAAAGAGTACTTCTGGTGGGATGGCATGAAAAGAGATGTTGCTGAATATGTCTCTCGATGCTTGGTTTGTCAGCAAGTTAAAGCTGAGAGACAGAAGTCTAAGGGAATGTTACAACCATTACCCATACCCGAATGGAAATGGGAAAACATCACTATGGACTTTGTCACCGGACTTCCTAAAACATCCAAAGGCAATAATGCTATCTGGGTTATAGTTGATCGTCTTACGAAGTCAGCACACTTGATTGTTATTAGAGAAGATTTTTATCTTGATCAGATTTCTAGGATATATGTAAAGGAAGTGGTAAGATTGCATGGAGTACCACTTTCCATTATATCTAATCGGGATCTGAGGTTTACCTCAAAGTTCTGGTGAAGTCTTCAGCATACTCTGGATACAGAGTTGAGTTTCAGCACTGCTTATCATCCTCAGACAGACAGTCAGTCTGAGAGGACAATTCAAACTCTAGAAGATATGTTGAGAGCTTGCTCTATGGATTTCAAAGGTGGTTGGGATCAACACCTACCTTTGGTGGAATTTTCTTATAATAATAGCTTTCACTCCAGTATTTAGATGGCTCCTTATGATGCTCTCTATGGAAAAAAAATGCAGGACTCCAACTTGTTGGGATGAAGTTGGGGAAAGAAATCTATTAGAACCTGATCTTGTTGATGAGATGGAAAAAAGGTCAGATCTATTCAACAACACATAAGAGAAACTCAGAGTCGACAAAAAAGTTATGCTGACAACCATATAAAAGACTTAGAGTTTGAAGTGGGTGATAAAGTGTTCTTACGAATATCTCCCTGGAAGAGGGTCATGAGATTTGGAAAGAAGGTAAAGTTGAGCCCTAGATATATCGGTCCTTTCGAAATACTGGATTGTGTTGGGAAGGTAGCTTACCGATTGGCGCTTCCACCGAATCTCTCTCAAGTTCATGATGTGTTCCATGTATCTTTCCTGAGAAAGTACATACCTGATCCTTCACATGTACTCAGCTCAGAAGTTGTACCGCTGGATCAAGATCTTTCTTATGATGAACAGCCGATAGGGATTCTGGATCATAGCGAAAAATTCCTACGGAACAAGACCACTCGCTTGGTGAAAGTTTTATGGAGGAACCACCAATTAGAAGAAGCTACATGGGAACTTCAGGATATGATAAGGGAGAGGTATCCTCATCAGTTTGTTACGAAGTGACGAATTTCAAGGGCGAAATTCATTTTACGGGGGGTAGAATGTAACACCAGAGACTTTTATGAGAAATATTTTGTTTTTATATAAATCATCAAAGGAATCTTTCACTACACACAACACTAGCTTTACTTGCTTTACACGCAACCACGACCTTCCTCGATAGCTTGCATCGTACGCAATACCGAGTTTCACTAAACAATGATATATTATAATATTATCCATTATGAATAGTGTTAACTGAATTTTTTATTTTATAACATTTTAATTCATCTTATACATTTTCTAGAATGAGGTATGAAAACAAAATCAGTTTTTTGGATAAAAGAAGTATTTTTCAAAAAATGCAGTTTTACCGCCTTTTGATGGCGCACCCACATTAAATCTAGTTTTTGACAAGTTTATAAGTTCAATTTGACAAAATAAAATTCTTCTTTAGAATCAGGATATAAAAATTTACTTTGGATAAATTTTTCATATTATTCTAAAAACTTTCATATTTTAATGAATAGTAAAAACACGCTATATTTTAATTAAAAACAACTTTTTTCATCGCAATACTTTATATGGTTAAATTATAATATTTATTATTTTTAAAGTATAAATAGAATATATTTTTACCATTTAATATAATTTATTTCATTATCATTAATTTTACATTGAATTCATAGGTAAAAACATTTCAATCTTTGACAATATTTTAACTTTTAAAACCCATTTTCTTAACAACGGGATTAATTTTAAATTAATTACTGCAACTTCTGTATTTTGAATTTTGAAAAATGGATCCCATATTTGGAATCAGTGGGTCCAAATTATGTTAATAGGTTACTTTTATTTTTTTGATATTATGAATAGTAACTACGATAATTTTTTTATTTACTACGGTTAAAGGTAAATAGGGTAATTCAAGGTTAAAAGAATATTATAATAAATCAAAATTACCTTGAAACTTGTATTAACCTTATTTTATGAGTATTGGCCGACCATGGGCATCCATGGGTCGATTTTGGGACCCCATTGAGCCACTTGGTAGTGACAATGACAATTTGGATTAATTAATTTAATGTAAAGACAAAATTGACATTAACAAAAATCTTTTAGTAATTAATTTTTATAAGGGGTTATATAAATTATATTTTCGACTATAAATATTCATTAGAAATATAAAAATATTTCCTACATAATGATATTTTTTTATAATTTTTAGACACCAAATAAATTAAATTATTTATGACACAATAATGATGAAGTATTTACCTCATTAATAAATGATTTAAATAAATAAGATTATAATGATTAAAATATTTTCCAAAACATGTCCAATTCTGATTGGATAATTTTATTTCGACCATGATTCATCTTATCTTCATCTTTAATGATTTTTGGATCTTTTGAAACCGAAGATAAGTTTATAATAAAATAATATTTGCACACTTTCCAAAGGTGCCCATCTCCTCTCTTATAAAAGGGAACCTCCTCCCTTTCTTCCTCACACCAATTTGAGCCTTCAAGCTCGGCCACACCCTGCTCATTTCACTTCCCCACTTCCTTAGAAACCAACTAGAGGTACTGGTCTTATCAAAAGACCAACTCCAGTGCCTTAAGAGAAAGTTTAAAGGAGGCACTTCGAGAAAGAGGTAATACGTTCTACCATTTTCTTCAAGTTCCATTCTTCTTCTACTCCCTCTACTTTAGTTGTTTCATTATGAGTTAATAACATCAGTATCCCTCATATACGGATATGTTATTATAAATGTGAAACAACCCTATTTCACCTCTTATCCATCCTACAAAAAATGAAATCACTGCGCTTGCGTACGTACGGAATACCGTCTCCCCGCCGTGGTGTAATCTGTTTTCCACCACCAACTTACTTGGATGGGTATAATGGTGTAAAGAATAACTATATATTATTATTGTAATGTTATATTGATTCTGAAATAGTATACATACACTTCAATACAATTCCACGATCATGGGAATGATATCATCGCTCGTGCGTACGTACGGCCTACCGTCTCCACGATGTGATGCAACTCGTTCTATATGATCTTCATTGAATAATGATTATATAAATGAATAGAATTAATGAATATGATATATATTACACTAATACCATTCTGTAAATTATGTATCTATATCCTATAAATATTAATAAGAATTTATTCGACAAAACACGCATAAGAACAAAAAGTAATAAACACCCGAATAACAAGTAGTAATGAAATATTACTAATAAGAAGCTAAGAATATGACCATATATGGTATCATAACAATGAATATGATTCTGTAATAAGTCAATGACATTATTTAAATCATTATACAGGAGGTTCAGACACGTAAAAAGCATATCGGACCTTAGGTAAGGGAAAATATCACAATATCATTTTTATCCGAGATTGTTTATACTTTTGTATTTACTGGGGTGTATTTTATCATCCAAATCCATGTTTCCTCAAAATGTAATATTATTTCCATCCACCTACAATTTTTTAAATCTAATTTTACCCTTCGGTGAGTTTTTAGTAAAATATATGAAAGGAATCTTTTGTCGTTTTTCGTACGAGATACTTTTTGACTTTTCCGACAAAAGTACGAGAATAATGTTTTTTTAACTTATAAGACATGAATGGATTTTTAAAACATTATTTCCAAGAATCTTCCTTTACAATTTTTCAAGTTTATTTTTAATCAACTTCTTTTAGTTTAAAATTGTATGACATGTTAAGAAAGGAAAAATGTTTTTGAAGTAGAAAGGATATTTTCCTCAAGAATGGAGTTCAAGTGTTTTATCAAAATTATTTTCCATCTAAGATAATATAGGGTTCTGTTTCTATCCCTATTATTACATTGATTTGATTATGTTGTGATGGAAATATTTTTATAAATTCCTTTATCTTGTATGAATTGTTTTATGATGTCATGATGTTTAAGATTCCCATTTTTATTACATGGGTTATGCTATGATGTATGGTTTATGATTTTGTGGCACACATAAGAATGGTATCATTATAAGATGGGTGGGACCTATATCTCCCTCAAATTAATTGGGTAAAGATTTTATATCTCATGAGATAGACATGGCTGGAATGGCAGGTTAAACCGGTTCAGTGAAATAGGACTGAAACGAGGAGTGAACTCGGTTCAGAAATGGACTTTGTCCACTATGATAGTCTTGGCTATGAGTCTTGACTAATAAGAAATGATTCTATATGATTATGTGTGTATGCCACAAAGTCTCATGTTTTAAGTTATGATTATTGGGATTACATTTCACTACCATGATTTATCCAATGTTATGAAATTATGATCTCTTTTGCAGGGTAAGATTTACAAAATGTTATGTTCTTATAAATTTGATGTGATTGATATTTCTTTTGTTTACCCTTCCTGAGAATTTGAGCTCACCCTTTTGTATGTTTTATTTCCCCAGGACAGGAATAAGGTTATTAAGTAAGATATGCCAAAAAGGGACTATAGATATGATGAAATAAATGGGAGACAATGTAGATGATTTATAAACCAGTTGTTTATGTTTCCCAGTTTCTAAAGACACTATACCTATACGGTCCTTTAATGGTTTTTTTATATGTTGTAATAAGTATGATTCAATTTTGAGGTATTAACCATGTGTGTAATGTTTGGGTCGTTATAATGTGTTACTCACCTTTCCCCCTCATATTTAAATGGAACTCAAAGTGGGGTTTTGGCACAACTTCTTCAAATGAGGAAACTCACACGATGTTCTGCGGCAACATCCACCGATGGTGGATCGAAGCTTAGGTGGAAACGATCCAAGATTGAAGATCACCGATGAATCCATCCAACATGGATGGTCCTCCCACCGCAACTGCGACACCACCAACAGATCTCAAGGTAGGGGATCTATTTTCAATAATTCTTAAATTTGATAAATTATTCTCCCACTTGTTATCATGTTAACGCATAATGAATAGGCAGAACAAACCAGGACCGAACCCTTCGCCACTTTATTTAGGTTGCATTCTTCGGGACGGGGTTCCTCAAATTGACGGAAACACAAAATAGAGGTTCACTCTCTGACGAAGGCATCCTGGGAGACCCGTATGTGCATACGGGTGTGAAAACGGTGCTTCAGAGCATCACTAGAGCCCTGAGGAAGACCCATCGGCATAGAAACAGTGTCGACAGGCGACGACATCGGCCGACCAAGACAGCAGCAGGCGGCGCGCCGTCACGCACCGCTGAGGGGAGACACAACATCTTGTTGTGGAATCTGTATAAGGCGACCCGCCCTCGGCCAGCCAAGGAGGTGGAGGCGGCACACCATCGCGTGCCGCACTGAAGTGCCACAACTTCAATTTTGTATAATGGTAGCAAGGGACCCACCTTTTTTAGATCCCATGGGTGATAAGGCGACTCCACCTGACACCACCCTTAATTAATCCGAACGACTCCTTTGAGCCGTTCGGGAGTCGGTGACTACGCGACCCCAGCACGGGTAGTGCCAGTGAGTGGACTGAGCCCACCATAGTCGATCCCAACCAGGAGGGCATAGTCCGATTCAGGTCGGTCTGGGTCAAACCCAGACCGGGTTGGGTTGGTCAGACTGGGTCAGACCGGACCCAGACCCCTGTCGGGCCCAAAAATGCTTAAAGGGACATAAAATGCGAACCAGACGTCAGTTTGACCTAACATGTGTGGATTTGGGATCCTTGGAGTGAGAAGGTACTTTTAAGATACTCCAAGAGAGTTTTGTAAAATGTTGGAGTACGGTTGGGTTGGATCGACCCTGAATCCAACAAGGCCATCAACACTAAAATGACAATAACTTACAGATCGGGCATCCAGTTGAGGTAGCGTCTGTTACGTTGGAACCCTTATGACATTAAAGATCATCAGGTATCTTTATCATGGGACATCATGCCGGTTGAAATATGACTGATAGATTTAGGAGCGGTTCTCCCAAAATCAAGTGTATTATGAGCGGGAATCTAGTGCCAGGCAGTGAGGTGGAGGTTGGAGACAGATCATACGGAGGTTAGTAGCAAGCGATCCGATGTCAGTCAGCACCAATCCTGTGTGGGTCAGATCCTATGTGGGTCAGCGCAGAGCGATCGTGTGTGGTTCAGTGCTCAGTGATCTTGTTTGGGTTAGTGCATACCGTTCATGTGTGGGTCAGATCCTATGTGGGTTAGTGGGGGTTAGTACATATTGACCCTAGGCGGGTCAGATCCTAGGTGGGACTTGCAGGGGTTAGTATCTATCGATCTTGGGTGTGTCAGACTCCATATGGTGGTGCCTCTCGATAGAATAAGATTATCTAGCTTCTCGACTAATGATCTATACTTATGTGCTTTACTAAAACCGGGTTTGAGGTGTGCCAATTGCTTTGTGCATTGTGAATGAAATCATTCTTTTTTGGTTTTCCATCGGGGAATTATGAGAGACCTTTGGGGGTCTTGGGGTCCCTACTAGGTATTTTAATACTCACCCATGCATGGGTTTCGCCCACACCTTGTTGTGTCTTGTGCAGATGATGAGCGGCTCGGCTGAGACTATAGAATACAGGGCCAGGCGCCACATAGAGGTGACTAGTCAATGTGGAGAGTAGTGGAGACTAGATTTACCTACCGTTCAGGTAGGATCTTTAGTGGATGATTCCAGGAGCTTTTTTCTATTTTTCATTTGTTTTTGTAACTTTTAGGTGGGCTTATATTCTGACCCCTTTACTTTCAGTACACACCTTTACTACTGTAGTTTTACTTTGGGGTTGCATCTTGTTGTGTTCTTGGATTTTGTGTCTGTACAAGTTTAAATGAAATTCATTCCTGTTTTATGGATACAAATTTCATGTTCTTGTCACCAACCCCGGGTCTATGGAAGGAAGACTTGAGGTAGTAATGGAATGGGACTTGGGGGATGGGTCGTGACATTTTAATTTTTTAAAGACATCTTTTTCATCCCATTGAATGTAAATCATATACAAAAAATCATGAGAGATCCCCAGAAATGGTTGGGATCATAAAATAGTCCCACCGTCTAACAACATTTCCAGGATATATACTCCAAATAATCTCTAATATTTTGAGTAAAAAATAGCCGGACATTGAAAAAACATATATTCTTCTCTCTCCCATGATTCCTCCTGAGAAAGACCATGTTTCCATATTACTTGAACTGTCAGCACAACCCTTCTTCCCTATAATTAATCACTATGAACCATAATACATATCAAATAATACTCGAATGATAAATTTATCTCAATCGAAACATCATCAATATCAATAACACGAGAAGGGTTGAGGTGATTCTGCCAAAGTTGTGACACATATAAAAAATATTTCATAACACAGATCCTCTATAGAAGATCAAATCAGCACTCCACCATCTTGATTCTATAAAAAATATAAAATAGTATGAAAAACAATGGTGCCAAAATTACCTGCCTCCATATCATATGGTTACCCAATCTTGGTAAAATACAATGGAATGCATGATCTCACATTATTATATAGAGGTCGATGATGTTGATCAATATATGACTTCTGTATAATCTGATTCTTATCCATATGTTTCTGAACTAGATGAACCTACTCTAATTTACCCTACATCAGACTCTATCCCAATAATTTTTATTCACATGGTTCCATCCAACATAGAGTTGATCTGAATTACCTATAATAAATATCCTTATATGGTTCTATATGAATAGTCTCTTGATAACTATTGTTATAGCTAAACTCAAAGAGTGACATGTATTTTTACAATGACCCACCAAAGTGTAGAAATAATTCCCATAGAATATATTTCAAAAACCTATATTGTACATTTTGACTGGAAATATGTCTATAGGTGGATAGCCGTACTCATAAATACTTGTGTACCAAGAGCCTTATGTTTTCCCTGATAGATGTATGAAGTGAAACCTGAGTCATGGTTTGAAACTATACATCGTAAATCCTGGTAAAATAGACATTATCCCAAACATACTTATATATCAACTGATCAACCAAGAAATTATCTTGAACAGTAAATAAATGTGCCAAATTTTCTATTTGTTGAAAATTTAACCAAACAACACCATTCTTATGGTGCATACTTGATAAAACAGGAAAAAAAACATGATAAAGCCATCCCACATCTATTATATAAGTGGGAAAAAAACATTAGCAAAACATCGAGTCAATGATGCTCAGCCTAAAAATTTTGATAGGTATAGCATCATGTCACAAACCCTAAAATATATATTCTCATGCCAGATAACCTATACTGTCAACATCGACCACAATTCATTTTTTTATAAAAGGATTTACCTTCTAATTATAGCCATGAAATTCTGACAGCATCTCCTTCCACGAAATCATAGGTAAGAAAACATATTTCATGATATATATGATCTCATCCCCATCTATGGTACATTCTAAAGGTGACTCCCCATCATCATGTATTTCCATAAAAGGAAAAAAAATCCAGATCTTTATACAACATCTCCCTAATCTGACTCAAATGTGTGGACTCCACTAATACCAATGTAAGGTTAATCTACTCTTGGCCCTCCCAAACCACAACATTCATCTCTACTAGAAAATTCATAACATTCTGCTTAGATATAGATTCTTGAACTACTTGAGTCTGTGTTTTCCTTCTAAAATCACTAGAAAAATTGTTTCCCTTCCCATTCCTATATGCTAGCTGAGAAGTTTAATGAGTGAATATAATCAAACCACCTCTACTGTTTGAGATTAAAAACCCGCTATGAAAAGATACAATTCATGCTCTTTTTTTGGTATAAGCTATAAAATTTTCTCTCAATAGATAATACTTCCAACACATAAAAGAATAAAATACTACCACTAATTCAAGGTCACGTGTAAGGTTGTTCTGCTAACGTGGCTTCATTTTTCATGACCCAAACACTATAAATCGATCTCCCTACCTCAACACTCCAAAAATACCAATCCTAGATCCTTCAAAAAACATTATACACTCCTCATGTATCTTAGATATGATCATGATTAGTGTGGTGGTCAAACAGCTCTCTAAATCCTAGAAATAGTTATCACATTCCACAGACCATTAAATAACAACTAACTTCTTAGTGAAGTCCAAAAGGGGTGTAACCATCTGGAAAATACCTGAATGAGCCTTTGATAATTACTTGAAAAATCCATAAAATTGAAGTTATATTTTTTTATGATTCTCTAAGGAATCCACTTCCCGCACAATCTATCTATCCACTAACACTCCTTCCTCTATGATGATGTAAACTAATCAATATAGAACTAACAAATAGATATCATGGTGTATTTCCAATGATCACTCTGTGTACTCAAGACAATGTAATAATTTTTTTCATGATCTTCATGAGTCTTGGAGAACACCAAGATGTCACAAGATATTAATTATCAATCCAGGTCTGGGAGGAAGAAATGGTTCATCAGGGCCATAAACACTACCGAATCATTCATCATCCCGAATGGAATCACGTCGAACTCATATATTCCATACCCAAAACTAAAATAAATTGATGGTATATCTGATGGAGAACACTAAGCTGATGGTACCATTATGTAAAATCAATAATAGAGAATTTTTTTTCAACTAGATAAATTGATCATTAGTACATATAGGTGGATACCAATTCTTTACAATCATCTCATTCATCTTCTAATAATTAATATACAAGAACAAGTTCCAGTCCTCCATCTTAGAAACAAACATGAGATACCAAGGTGGTGTAATCAGATAGATAAATCCCTTATCTACGAAATCTTCTAGGAACATCCGATTCCCTTGATCATCTATTGGTACAATTTATAAGGTTGAATGGAAACTGACTTAGCATCAGGCCTGGGTGCAATCGAAAACTCCACATCGTTCTTTGGTGGTATCCCTATGATGTAACTAGGAAACATGTCCTATAAATGATCTACTACCAATGGAAAAACATCATGTTTAACACCCCCCATCATCTATAAAGGGCATACAACCTATGCGTTGACCTCCCCCTATTACTGATGAACTGGCTGTGTACAACCCACATTGACATCCAAATCTCTAGGATTATCATAATTATCACTCTAAAGATTCTAAAGGTCACCATTAAATGGTATCAATACATGATAGAGATTTAAAAATCCAATCCATAAACATAATGAGTTAAAAATATAACAAATCACGTATGTAAATATATCATCAGAAACAATACTCCCCAACCTTGAGAGAAAACCCCTTTTAAAAATAGATGTATCTTGACTATAATCCCAATGGTGTACCGATCGTCATAACCCCACTAATGATATAAAAATCTATGATAAAAACATTACCATTTTGTGTAGATATTATATAATGAAGGGTTACAATATCACATAAATAATAATCAAGTTATGATGCTACTAGAATAATACATATGACTATCGATGGTACAACCATGTTGTACACGAGTGAAATATTATATGCATGAAACATTCATGGACCTATAACTATTGGTGCAGTCTAGGTCCCCTGAGATTTACAACTCTACTGACATGGGTGGTGTTTCCAAAAAGTACCTTCTCTACTACCTCGACTAACATGGCCTATAGAATTCCATCTCCTAGACTGATAAAGGACAAAAAACTCCCTTATCATGCATAAATTCTTCTAATATCCTTCATCACTATCTTCCATCCCTGGTATCCTAGAGAAAAATTAGATATGTCCCATCCCATAGAAATATAGATACTCTACCAGTGGTTCGGGGAACTATCTACATGAAGGTAACCTGGCCCACTACATTGGTGGTAGAGCACTCTTTTCATGTACGGAGTAACTGGGCCTTCCCTTGGAAACTCTACCTACGACTACTCTACATAACATTTTAATAGCAACACCTCAATATATCTAAATATGTACCACCTCTATGGAAAGAAAAACCACATTTCATTCATTGGTATCCTCATTCAGGTTGACCTTAGATATAGGAGCCCGATTCACCAATTCTATAATGTTTTTTAGTTAAAAGATGTTAACTTGTCGATTAAGCTCACATTTAATCCAACCCCAAATCCTTTCACTACATCCACCGCATCTTCTACAAATATTTGAGTAAATCACTAAAATCTATAATAGTGACCATTATAGTCTATCATGGACATACTCAACTAGTTCAACCACATGAACTCAACTACCCACTCCTGCATGAGTTTCTTGGGGGTAAAAGTGATCCAAGAACATAATTTGAATGTCCTTGAACTTTTTATTCTTAGACTACCATCCCATGTCTATAAGTACCACCAACATTTCACATGACCATGTAACATATAAAAATAAATCATGACTCTATTCTTAGTAAGAGAATCCAAGTGGAAAATGATCATTTTTATAGAATCAATTTATAACTGAGATACCTCAAGTCTAACCTCTACAGTGATTATCAAGGGGTTATGAAACAAGAACTCATGTGTCAGCTCTAGCATACTCTTCACACCCTTCCATGGTTATTTTTTAAAAACTGAATAAACTGTGAAAATTTCTCATAGAAAATATATGTAAATTACTCACATGAAACTATCAGAGCATTTAGTTTTTCAACTGGAGGCACATTTCCAACCATGTAATCCTATCATCATATCAACCAAGGTTACCATGGAGGCATAACATTAAAATTACAAACACATGTATGAGGTTACATTAAACAACATACAACATCATGAATGAGGATAAATTCACATAATTTCCTAACATGTCATCCCAAATACCCTGCCAGATGGTCAAAAAATGAGACTCTACACTACCCTCAACCATACCATATCTTGGTTAGAGCTCACATAGCATAAATAAATTTAAAAAATGTAGTATTTCCATGAAAACCATTTTATACAGTTTATTTAGCTCATTTATAATCATTTCAAAATTTTCATTTTCATCTCAGGTACAAATCCAATTAAATTAAACATGTAAATTAAATTGTTTACGTTTATAAAACTCACCAAAAACCTTATTTTCCATACATTACTAAAAACAATGCATGTAATAATAATTTCTAAGTACCTATAATGATGAATTTATACTAATCCTTTGTGAAATATTGGGCCACAAATAAAATATCATAAAACAATAACATCACACAAAAATTTTATCACCCATAGGGAAATAGAATCATACTGTAAAATCCAACATCAATAAAAAAACACCACTCTAGGTACTTATGTATTCCCCCATACAATGGTTTTCTACTCCCATGCATGAGCACATGACCAATGACTGAATCTTCCTAGTCTACTATACAGCTTTTCAAAATACTGATAAAAATTAAAATAAAACAAAGCTCATTCGATACATAATTGTAACATTCCATCCTAGGTGCCATTTGCCGGTACCCTGATCCAGTTTTCTACATGACCTCGGGCATGCCTCCCCCTAATCTAGAGGCTTCCTACTAGAAGTGACTATATAAAATATTATTTATGGGGATATTATACCCTCTTTATCAATGTAAGACGACAAAACATTAATTATTCAATAACCAATAGAGAATAAATGATAATTATACATAATAAAATTAAAATAAATATCAATGTCACATGATGAACCAAAATAATAAATAATATCCAATTTTTTAATCATGTCATTCTATATAACCGTCATGTGTTAATTGAGAAATTCATAATTAAGAAACTGAAAAATCTCAAGTGGGACTAAAAAGCATTTTCGGATACACCATCCATGATCCTCCCCTCCATAACAATCTAATATACGGATATTTCTATTATATTGTCCTACAAACATGAAATATATTTGTGTAATGATCATGAATTCCTTGTAGGGTTTCAGTCAAACTCAGTAGGGTACCTCTAATGATGTCAAAAACCATATCTAGTGTATAACAGTGTTTGTAGTTTTAGAAAGAATAACATAAAACTAGGAAACTAAGTAGTTTTCTTAATTCAATATTCTTTAAGTAACCACATAATTACATGATTTTGTGATGAAACCATAACCATCAATACCACAGTCAACCCCTTCTCAAGTATAAACAATATCACATAGGGAATCCCTATTTATTATATCATAGGCTTCCATCAATCATTTAACACCAATTTCATATCAAATCTATATGGAACTCTGGACCAATTCTAATGTCTTGGGCATAAAATTTAATGTCTAGAACCCTATGGGTATTTAGAGTTCCATTACTTGTTCCAAACCTCATTGTTATCATATATTGGTACATGGATCATGAGTCTCTATCCCACACTCATTATCACAAGAATTAATTTTGTGAGCAGAATATTATTCCTAGCACCTCTTGGGTAACTGTAACATCAGTCCTTGTCCCACACTCCATTTATTAATCAATCAAATATATCACATATATAACATTTTTCTTGTTTAAATATCATTAACCCTCTTATAAATTATTCACATAAAAATACAAAATTCATATTTTACAAAAAAAATTATTTTTTATCACATTAATTAAATGGAAATAATATGAACACTTGACCATTAATCAATTTAACAACATTTTATCATATAATCCATAAACAATTAATGGTTAAAAAATGATCTGTTAATTACCATTATCGATCAATTCTCAATCACATTAATCAATTAATGTCACAACCGAATAATTTACCTAAAAGGATAATATAATTATTATACAAATTTCATAAATTCATTAATTAATTCAACCAATTAACTAATCTGAATGAAGATTCATTTTTTGAAAGTCAGAACTGAATGTTCACAATTACATGAACACGATAATAATTCATTAATATGATAATTGAATTTTAGACAACATACCTAATGATCATTGATGAACACATTGATGAATACAACACAAAATTGAAAAGAATTGTTGGATAAACAATGAAAGATGTGATATAGGACCAAAACCGAGGGTCATGTTAAACCCTCCAAAACCAACAATGGTAAAAGGGTCATATTATTCATCGAGATAACTAAGAATGGAAGGAATACCAAGAAAAAAAATAATTACTAGGGATCGATCACACAAATGGGACAACCAAAATGGAGGAAAGACATACAAAAATAACCCAAATTGTTTTCTAGGTGAAGAGGAAAAATCATCATGGCTATGGAATGATATTACACCAACATGAAACCTTTATAATATATTCCTCATGAAATTACATGGCCTTTATTTTATTACAATTTGTGTAATTATTTTTATAGGTTTATGATGAAAAACACATTCCCTCAAGTGAGTATTTATCCCGATTAATTATTACACATCATGTAACAAAATTCAAGTGCCTAAAATATTTTCATGTCATGAACCAGTTTACCATGTGAAACCATTTATGATATGTGTTTGGAGAAATTTCCCCATCATATCACCCATTTATAGGGAATGTAAATATTCTACAAACTTTTATTCATAAAAATGAAAAAAATACCTAAAATGAGATCAACAAATATCTAGAAAAGTTTATGAAAATACAGTACATAAAATAAATAAAAGGTGAGTATGAAATGTGTCTCAAAGACGTAAAAAGTGAGAGGTAAATTCCTTACCTTATGTATTGAACTATTTCTCCCTCATTCAATCCTCCTGTATAATAAATAAATGTTTATTATAAATTTATAATAGAACCATACATATTTATACCATACCACATATAATTTAACTAAGTCTATTAAGTACCTTGTTATTAAAAATTCTATGTTAATGTCATGTTTTGGGTAATAATCGATTTGTTTTACATTAATGTTTTGATTTGTTATTTTCATTCCTATATTATAGATCATGGTTTCATTACTTATAGAATAATAATTATGGAATAATTATCATATTGTACATAAAATATACACTACCAATAATTAAAGGTGGTTCTTAGAAATAAATTATTCTATGATCATGGGGATGATAGGCGGTACATACGCATGACTAGTGTTTCAAATTTTCAATGATTATTTTTGAATGGAGGTAAGTAATATATTATCTTTAAAAAATGATAAAAATACCATTAAAAACTTATTATTTCATTAAATATAATAAAAAAAATTATACATGTGGTGTGGTTATGAAAATAGTACCACATCGCTTTATGAAGGTGGTAGTCCACATGTACATGGGTGTAGTTATCATATTTCATTTACTGAAATGTGAAGAAGGAAAATAACATATAATATATTTTTGTAATGATAAATTTGTCAGTAATATAATATTTATTTCTATAATATGACATTTAATTATTAACTTTACCTTTTCACCATCCATGTAATGCGGGAATGGATAACATTTCTTCACCTGGTAGTTGTCTATAGTATACAAGTTCAACGTTATAATGTTCTCAAAAAAATAGAAACCATAATGGTATGTGGGAAATAATAATTAAATAATAATAATAATATCATAAATATATTAAATAAATAATTAATCAATCATTATGCCTAACTAGTAGAGGTGTTAATGGAGAAATTAATGACATCATGTTCATGAGGTGGAAGTTCGTTATACACATGAATGATGATTTAATAACCCATTTGATAGAAGTGGAGATAGTGGTTGGTCATTACATCTACATAAAAAAATATAAGTACATCGATGATTATGAGGATATTATATATTCATTATATAATAATAATTGAAGGGTTTATAGGATGAAATAAAATAAAAACTCTCTTTTATGAATGTTACCTCTTCTATTGGTATTATCTTTCATATTACACAAAAATTCATTATAGGATGGATTTGTTTCTCAGAAAAAGGATAATATGATGAGGGTATAATGGTTTGGAAGTGATTTTGGAAATATTTGGTATAAAAAATAAGTATTTGCTGTGTTAATAAGAGAGAATATAGGGTTTCCTTTTGAATGTGGGTGGGGTGGGTTGGGAACATAATGTATTATTGAAAAGAAATACATGATCCCATATATTCCACATTTCACAAGGGTCCAAATTTGGCCATTTTATAATATGAAATGTTTAATTGATTAATTATTTCCATCGAATTTTTATTAGACATGTGAATGGGTCAACGGTACCATTATTATTTTATGTTAACTCCCGATAAACACATTTTTACAATAACCATGATAATTAAATTTTGATACATTTCCTATTATTTTTGAACAAACATTGATTTGGAAATATAAGAAATTAGAAATTATAATTATCCAGAATATTTAATCCATTTTTAAATGACAATCACATAAGTAACAATATTTAATTTAAAACTAATCACACCAATGCAATGAGAAAGAAGGTTTTTAATGAGAAAATGTTGAAAAAGTGGAATTAATTTTATATAAAACATAAATATGAAATAGGATGAAATGAAAAAATTGGATATAGGGAAATAAAATAGAAATAATTTTACATTAAACTCAATTAGAAATGTAATTTAACATTATGAATAATTTAAATGAAAATATAGTTTCAATTAAAACTTGTTATTTTTAACTAGTCATCAAAAAATTAATAATTTCTGAAAAATTTCAAAAAGTTACCCAAAGATAAATTTTAAATTATTATATAAAAAATTATGTTTATCTTTTCAAATCAAATTTCGACGGGTTTAAAAAATTAATTTTATCATAAGTAAAAATGGTGACAAAACTTATTTTTAAGAAAATATAGTTTCAAAGCATATATTAGGATTTATTATTATTCTCTTGTAAATAAAAAAATAATAACATTTATTAAATCTTCATTGAATATATATTATAAATATTTCATTAAAATAATTAACTAAATGTTCTTTAATTAATTTATTTATATAAAACACACTTGTGGACATATAAATTTTTTATAGATATATATTCCTTTTTAATTCCAAATGGTTTTTTATTTTTATTTATAACTAATTTTTCACAAAATATATATTTTTTATATAATTTTTTAAAAAAATATTTTCATAATTTCGTTAACTTATTCTTATTACCATTAGAATGGATAGGTGATGACTACCATATTAGTAATTTAATAATATGTCACATTATTTTTAAACTTCTTTATATGTGTATCTCAAGATAAACATAGTATAGTGTTTAATGAAAAATATAAAAATAATTAAAATAATTAGAAAAAATAAATTTCACAAATTATCAAGATTTTTTTGGTAACACGGGTCATCATTTTCATATCACTCTTACAAATGGGAAAACCTTCACTGTTACACATAGAATAACCATAACTATTACACATGAAATATGCATCCCAATTACAATAGGAATATACATTTAATTATATCCCCATAATCTATTACTTTAAAACTAATTATTAAACTCATTCTATTTAAAAATTTCATGGGATATAAATAAAATTTTCACCCACCCTCAATTTATAACCAAACCACGCAACAACATAATTAATTCTTAAGAACCATAATATAATACACATAATTTGGAATCATAATAATTCTCTTTTCATTCATAGGAAAACATATATGGTTATTAATATATTAATTCCACTTAAAAAAACATTTTGAAAACTACAATGAATCATATTCATTAAAATAGAACATTCTTTTTCACATTTTGTAGTGAATATTGCAAAAATTCATAAAAAGATTAATTTTGAAAACCATTGAAATAAATTTAAATGAAAAAAATATTTCTATTAGAATTCATGTTTTTCCTTATAAATATATCAAAAAAATAATTTAAAAAATATTTATAAGGAATATATATATATATTTTAGGGAAACATTAAAAGAGGATTTTATAGAGAAAATATCTAGTAATGAGTTTGAATCATCATGTATGTTATTTATGATGATGAATAATAAAATAATGTTAAATATTAAATTCCTTGATAACCATTATCAGGTTAATCATTCCATTAATATCACTTATATCCATGTTATAAAAATTAATTTATAACTAATGTTCACATTATATGTTGTGACTATATTCGGTTCACAAGTTTAAAATGAGTTTATTAGGTTGATTATGGACCTATATGACATTATTCAATAATATATAGAATAATAATCTTGAAATAATTAAAAATTTTATATATATAAATAATATTATTATATCCAACCAAAAAATATTGTTATTAAAAATTAACAATATTACAATCATGGAGACAATAGGTCATACATACACATGTGTAACTTTTCAATTTTTCAAAGATGATTATTGATATAAGGTATGTATTATTTTAACACACCATAAATATTATTATATAATAAATATTATGTATTTTCATTAAATATACTTGTATATATTATCCACGAGATATGGTGTTGAAAAAATAAATCACATTACTTTGTAAAGGTGGTAGTAAACACGTACCCACGAAACAAATTACCATATTTTACCAAATGTTGAGTTAAAAAGGTAACTAGTGTATTATGTATTCAGAAAGATAAATATTTTTCTAATATCATATATAAATACTCATTCTATCATTATACTCTATATGTGAGATATGACGATGAAAAACAAATAAAATCGGTTCGTGAGGTGATAGCTCACCACACACATGAATGAGGGTTTTGTTTCTCATTTTTAAAGGGGAAGTTTATATTGGTTATGACATTTACCTAAAAAATAATATTATATTTTGGATACTCGTGTTATTTTTTAGCATGATTTAAGTTGGTTTAATGGAGGGAGATGAATAAATAAAACATAAATATACTGTTAAAACTATACCCACACTTTGGAAAATTTCATTTTAGTGACACCTTAAGAACACTATAATTGATAGTAAACACATTATATGGATTATATAATGGGATGATGTATTCTAAAAAGTAATATTGGTAGGTAATTTTTGAATTTTTTTTTATTTTTAGGTGTAATGAAATAAGAATAAAGGGATCCCTTTTAAAGAGTGGGGATGGGTACTCTTAGAAATTTTAAAATATGTAATTATTATAAATTAATTATGATGTAAAGATGGATACATATTGATAATGGTCAAAGATAATATAATTAATTGGAAAATTCATCTCATTTAATCAAATTTGTTCAAGAATGATTCACAGTTTATCCTTTAAATTTCTGTTTTAACCCATTGTAATTTTGTTCTCAATTAACATAATATTAATGTTTTACATCATTTAAGGGTTTATAATGTTTCATTATAATAAAAAATACACATAAATATACAATTTATTTTATTTTAAACCATATCCCATTCAAAATTTTAAATCCCAGTTTTTTATAAATTTAAAATCATTTAAAAAACTTTATTTGTTATAAATTACCATTAATGTCCATTTTTATTATTATTAATTTACATTGATTTTAGTAAAGTAATTAAAATAATTGAATACAAATAAAATTAATATGAAACTCTAAAATATGTGATTTCAATCTAAAAAATTAGTGGGTTACATTAATTTCCCTAAATAATACTATTAATTATATTTTAAATATCATTTATTTTATTTTTCAATTAGTAGAATTATTAGCACATCAGTGTTGTGTATTTATTTAAGGTAATAATATTAACACTAAAAATTATGTATAAAAACTTCAATACTAAAATAAATTATTTAATAATCAAATTAATACTTATATCCATACACATCCACTATTCCCCATGTTAAAATTATTATTGTTATTAAAAACACGTCTGTGACATTTTTTACTTCTCATTACATAATATATTAAAAATTCCATAATGACTTTCAAATTTCATAAAATAGAAATATAAAAGAATTTTTTTTGTATAGATGAAATGTAATCATCCAAAAAAATTAGGTAAAGTGTTAGTTTCATTGTTTAGTTGTTGTCATATAATTTTTAACTTAAAATAACTCATATACCAGTAACTATTCTAACAAAATTACTATGGTTAATATTTATATTGACAAAAAATAAAAGGGACTTATTTTCCATATTTTTAAAACAATTTAACAAATAATTAATAAATTTTAAAAATTCCAAACAATCAGTTGGAGGAATTATGTTTAGAAGTAAACTAAAAAAATACGATGTAAACATTTTTTTTCCAGAAAAATTCCTTTCTAAATATGAAATGTTTATACAATAAAAAAACATATTAAAGTCATTTATAAAACCATAATTGTATTGTTTTAAATTTAAAATGACTAATTATAATTTTAAAATTCACCAAAACTGAATTTTTCTTTGTAAATAATTGAAAATAAGTACAATTTTAAATAAAATTAGTTTTTTTCAATATGAATTGAAAATTAAAATTTTTAGTATATACTAAAATAATCACCCTAAGATATTTTTTACAGGTTTAATTCAAAATTATAATAAAATTTTGAAAAATAATATTATATTCTATAAAATAATGATTTTTAATTTAATCATACAATGTGAAAAACCTAATTTAATTATAAATAAAGTGTTTTCCTTTTGAATGAAAAGTACTTATCATTATTGTAATGAATATAACATTTAATTATTTAAATAATTAATATTTATAATATATGAATTTAATTTCTTCTATCATTACTTGGGTTGTTAATATATTCCTATTATAAAAAATATAGGTTCATAATACAAAACATGTATGAAATAAAGGAATTTTAGACAAAACCCTTTCCTCAAGTTCTCACTTACATCGTACACACTCTAAACAAGTACATAATAAATTTATGTTTATAATAAAACTTTATCAGATACATATTTATATTTATTTTACATTTTACCATTCACTAATAATTTCTTATTATCCCTTATGTAGTAATTATATGTTAAAATCAATATTTTTTGTTAACTATTTATTTTCTCATGCATTTTCTATTTTACTGATACAAGTTCTTTATCCTTTTTAATGTTTAAGTCATATAAAATATATTTAGTAATTTATAAATAATTTTTTTATATATTTATATAGTTTCATATTAAATTTATATATCTTATGTTAATGGTTTACATGGAACTCATAGAAATTCTATTTTTCGATGATTATTGATTTAACAAAAGAATTGAATTTATAAGTAAACAAAATTTTGAATGTTTCAAATAAAAAAATATTAATATAACTGAAAATCATAATTATTTAAAAATATTACTAATATGTAACGTTATTCAACCATTCATGATGTAATTATTATAAAAATATGCATGTAGGTAGAAAGAACAACTAAAACAAATACATGTAATAATGATTAAATGAGTAAGGAAATGTTATTTTATTTTCGTAAATTGAATTTTAATCACATATTAAATATATGTTTTAATAATTATATGAAATTTTATAATTTTTTATATAATATTGTGGTTAAAAATGAATCACTTTACTTTGTAGAGGCTGTAGTTGACATATACACGGGAATGATGTTTTCATTTAATTTTTTTAAAATAAAGTAAGAGAAATTTAAATTTATCATTTTTGAGTCAAAATTATTTTATGAATATCATATGTATTTTTTGGATCCATCATTAAAATTATTATTGTGAGGTTCTGATGAAAAAAGAAACACTCTATTATGTGGAGTTTATATTCTATACATACACATAAGAGACATTTTCAATTTCCATTGGATGAAATCTCTGTATAAAAAATTAGTTCCATTAACATAAAAACATTTTAGATTATTAAATATAATTATTTAATTATATATCTATTTTAATAATATATTTTTATGAGGTATAAGAAGAAATACTCATGAAAAAATGTTTTTAATACATATACCTCCTCCTAAGAAATCCTCAAATCAATCAATCATTATGCCTTCTTGGATTGGAAAATTTTGGAGATAATGATGTCTTGTACATGGGTATAATTTTTATGATGTTATTTTTTCTCATATTAGTTGATCTATGGTTCTCAAATAGTGATGATATGTTAGTATAGATGGTTACATTTTAAACGACTGTGGTGGAACCCTTGAAAACACTATAAATCCTAAAATATAAAAATTGTATTTCTCTTAAATTGTTTCACCAATATTATATCATTTAGAATATTATATTATTAGAAATTGAAATAAATTAATCAAATAAAATTTGTACATGTTTTATTTATATTTTGATATATTACTCTTACTTCAACCCCTCCTAAATTCTTTTAATGGCTAGTGTGGTGAAAAAGTATTACCTTAGTAACAATTAATTATAGATAAAAATTATATTTTACTCAACTCCAAATTATAAATCACTTTTCCCAAATTTTAAAATCCTTTCTTTATATTCAATTATATTAATATTTCATTTAATATGTATTTTGAAAAAACACAATGAAAAGATATTTTTAAAAAAACCTTTTAAAAAAATAATAATGTTATCATACCAAAATGATTATTACAAAAAAATTATTGGATTATATTTTAAAAAATGATACATATTATTATTAAAAAAACAATAAATAAATAAAACGTTTTGTATAATTTATTAATAATGAATAAATAATTTTTTTTAATAAGAATGAAATAATTACACTGATTTGCCAAATATCAAAAATTGATTTATAAGATAAAATTAATTTTAATATATAAATAATACTATTTACTAAAAATAATTTTTTTATCAAAAATGATTTAAAAACAACTACGACATTCTTATATAATGATTATATCACAAAATTACTTTATTTTTAAATGATGTATTCTCAACCATTTATATATAAAATAGATATTTCATAAAAATAAAATAAGTTATCATAATCTTATTTTATATGATGATGTGAAAAATGATGTTCATTTAATCAATATAAATTTCATAAAAATTAAATTTCAACTTTATAAGAATATAAAAAATGTACTAAAAAGCTACTTTTATTTATAAATAACCCTTCTATAAATTAAATGTTCTTAACCATATATTATTTTAATTTATATTGACTGTTATTTTTTTTTTAAAATTTAATATTCATAATGTATTTATGTTTACATTTAATTTATGTAAATCATTTATCCTTTATGTTTAGTGTGTCATAAATCACATGATATTCAATAATATGTTTACTTAAAGTAATATATAATAATTTCATGAGATATTACAACCACATCACCATTATAATAAAATGAATTTTCATTGTAATAGTAGATCACTCTAAGGGACTTATGAGAGTATATATTTTTTCATAAGATTAGTAAGAGGAATATATAACAAATACCATGATTATTTTACATTATAATATGTTACACTAGAACTATAGTATATTTATCTTCTCAAAAATATAAAAGAAGAAAATTTTATTTTAGCTATTATAATTGGATGTCTATGAAACACATCATTATAATTTAATTCCATTTCATAATATTTTAATATATTTTTCATGATTCATTAATGAAATAAATTAATTATGTGATGTTGAAATTATTCAAGAAAAATGGCGTTGATGATTTTTTGATTATATGAGATTATGTTAATGAGTTTTTTAGAAGTAATCAAAAAATTTAATCCTAGATTTCTAGATGAGCGATTGAAAATAGATTAAATTATTAAACAATGTGTTATTCTAGTAATTTTTTGGATTTATTAATACATTAATATTCTCTAAGAGAAAGATATATATAGAAACCAAATAATTATTGAGATAATTCATGAATTCAAAGGTTTATGATTGAGATAAATACAATGTAGACACTTTAGAAATATATTGTAGAAACATAAATTGAATAGAAGGAGATAATTTATTATGATAATCTAATTTATACCTTTCTTTGAATAGAAACTCACCTATAGTAACAACAAGAGAATTACCAAATCAATAGGTTATTGTGAATAGTTATAAGGGATTATTTTTATTATTATATAATGATTTTCTCAATATTGTAAATTAAAGAGATGAACATAAGATTCTATAAGAAAATTACATGACCCATTCATAAATTGGATTCTCTCAATTTTATAATAATTAAAGGATCACTAAAATGTGAAGGTACACATAGGCCAAAACTAATATATCTGCATAATTATTTGAATAGTTATGTATACATGAATTCATCCCAAGCCTATAAATATATTAGACATAAAAAACAATGGATAAAAAAGGAAACAAAACTAAATATACTATAATAAAATTACACTAAATTAATATAGTGATGCATTCAGTGACCATATGGATAAATATGGACTCATTTAATTTGATACCTGAAAAGGTTTTAGGTATGATAATTTTATTGAAATTTCAATAACAATGGTAGGTATCGAAAAAAATTAGTATACCTACACATATGTAAACATAAAATATTAATGTTACTTTCCCAAAATAATAACACAGAATTTGTGTGTACATATATTATATAAGAACCATTATGTATCATATCTCTCATATAATATAATCACTAGTATTAATTGTAATGTGTTTATACATTTTTATACATAATAAATCAATATACATAAATAATAGTAATGGTATTATTGTAACTAGAAATAATGAAAATAATTATGGGAACATTATTCGACAAATTTAATGAATTATTTTAAAGTATCATATTTTTCTATTAATTAATTAATTAATTTAGTTTTACACATATTAATGTTCCCATTCAAACTATAAAATTGTTTTTTATTTAAAATGAAAAATAAAATTTTGAAGGAAACAACTCCCAATAATAGTAGTGTCATAAATTGTGTACACCCAAATCAAGTAGAACTCATAATTTGAGTAAATGAATTATATGACCTTAGGAACTTATAACACATCCAATGGGAATGGGGTATATATATACCAAGTCAAGGAAAATTTAAGTTGTTACTGTTTTAAAATGAGATATTGTGTATAAAATTGAGGAACTGTGATCCTATCCCATTTTTGTAATACTATTTTACAACAATCATATATTTTAGAACATATTCATCCCTACCTTGGATTTATTCTTCTGAAATCATTTAATGTTGTTCAACCCATGTATCATTACTAATATAATAATATAAAAATTATACACACATATACAAAAAATCCATAATTTCAACATGATATAATTAAATACTACATGTGAATGTGACATAACTAATTTGATGATTCATGGTTAAAGAATAAAATTTATAATAATATATCATTTTAATATCATTCAAAACAAAGTTAATTGAGTATAATAATTTGTTATTAAATAATACTATTTGAAAATGATGGATTATCAATGGAATTATTATTTCCTCAAAACCATGTAAGAACATATATATTACATTAAATAGGAAAATAAAAAATAAACATAAGCCTTAAACTCTAATAGTTGTTTTTAACTTGAACATCATTTTAGTTATAAGTTCTTAACAATTAAACTAACCATATCAAACCCCAAAAAATATTAGGAATTTCCCAAAAAGACCATATTGAATAACTATTGACTTTTCACACATAAACCAACGAAAACACTTATAAAAAAAACAAATACACCATAGAAAACCCTATACCATTCCTAATGTCACACACAAAATTCCCAACCAAATTTATCCTTGACTACCTTGACTATTTAAGGAATGTATGATAAACACCCTATAAAATTACAATTACATAACTCTTTTTTATATTTGATACCCTAATGGATCTCACAAGGAATATAAAAAACCCCAAATAAAATCATAATAATGAAAAAAGTAAATTATTATGAGTCCTAAAGTCCCAAACATAAGACAAAAAAGAACGGAATTCATGAAATTCACATGTTATAAGAAATAACTCAAAAACATAAAAAAATAGGTGACCATCCAATCAACTATCCTAAATAGATATAAATAGAAAAACAATATTGTAAAAAATAATACATATAATAAATTATTGGTTAATAAATAATTTAGCAAGAGGAAAGGGTAACACATGAGTGTAAACAACTACACAAAAGAGATGATCCCAATTAATCTAAGAGTTTGAATTTCAATAAATTTTCATTTAATCCCTTTCATAAAAACCATTTTATCATAAAGATATTATGTTGACCCTATATAATCCGCAAAACTAAGGAATCAACTCTCCAAAAATGAAACCTATAAACTAAATGTTTCATTTTGTTCATTTTCTTATGATCTAATCTGGTAATATTTCAAAATTTATTTTTTTTAATTATTTCTAAAAAAATGAAACACATGTAAAATTTGTATAGAAATAAACACATTCATATAAATCATGGAAATATATTTTTTTCAAAGTCTTCCATTGTTCATCTAAGAATTACCATAACACTATATTTAATAAAATAATTTTCTAGTATTCCATTTCATAAAAAAGTAAAGAACTATTCATTAATTTGAAAAAAAAAATCATAATCATAAATTATTATCAAGAATTCAAAATTCCATGTATTTTGTCACAAATTAAGTATTTTAATGAATAAATATAGAATAATTAATAATTTACTTAACTATTGAAAATATTATTTTTACTTAAATGTAACATAATATTTATTAAAATATTTTTTGACTGCAAGATCTGTTGTTATAATTTATTGGGGAGTTTCTTGAAGAATATGATGGAGTGGATATGAATAAATGTGTTGGATTTTTCTGTCAATACATAAATCACATCAAAAGTAACATTTCATGTGAGTTTAATATGTTTGTATAAGAATTCATATAATGATTACTCTGGTCAATAATTAATATATATATAATGAAATGGATTCATGATGACATCTGTTAAAGAAGATGTCTCATAGCACATATATTTTTATTACACAATATAAGATAATTGTAAAGGTGGATTTCAACCATCAAATATATTTAATTTAAAAAATAATACTTACTTTTTTTGTTATCCCATTATATTTAATAAATTGGAGGTTTATTATTATGAATATTTAATAATTAAGTCTAATAATATTGATCATTTCTCTATAATATTGATGACCTGTATTATTTAAATGATTAGTATATCCAAATGGATGTCAATAAGAGGTGTTATACCATAGATGTGAGACCATATCATAGAGTTGAAAATATTTTTTGTTTATAAGTATGATTGAAGGATCCAATCTATTATGTGTTGTACAATGTAACAAACAAATAAGAGTATGTTTTTATGGCATGCTATTTGTTTCCACACTTATAAGTATTCTAAGAATTTATTTTAATGTTACTAGAATTTGGGAGACAACTATGACTTACTGTCAATATCAAATCATAATTTTTTTGAATGTTTAAAAAATAACTATTTGAACTACTATGCTACGTATAAATGTATGAAGGTCCTCTATGAAGGTGAAAAATTGGTATGTTTGAATATCCTTGTTAACAAGTATTTAACTGATTGTTCTAGTGGTAATTTATGAAAATTTCATATTTATGGTTAATGATTATCGTTGTATTTATTTTATCAATATATAATACAGGATCAATGTAAAATTATCATGATATTCTATATCAATTTTTTTAATCATATTAAGAGAAATATAAGAAGAATTTTAGAAAAAATGAACATGGTTGTTGATGATTATTGGATAATTATTAATCATTAATTTGTTGTAATTTTGATAGAAAATTTCTCATGTGTAAATGTAATGATTTTTATGATGTTAATTAAAGAGAATAATAAAATATATTAACATAAAATATAGATGAAACACTGACTACTACAATATTATGTGAATAATGTAGATAAATTAAAGGTCATGTAATAATCCTTTAATTGCTTGATGAGATTGTGAAGTGGACTTGAGTTTGTTAGTATAAAATTTAGACAATTTTATGATGTAGTTTGATTTTATTGAATGCATTAAGAAAAATAATAATATTATTTTGTATGAGGAAACAAAGAAATAATATAAAAGGCCATGAGAGACATTTTGAGAAATTTAAATTTGTATTTGAGGAGTTTTTGTGGAATTGCATTCATAGTTTTTTATAATTGTTGATTTGTTCCCTTAATAAAATAGGCCACGCTTAAAAGATAAAGATATAGATAAATCCCACACATGTGGTAGTTAGACTGAACAAAATAATAGAGCTATATCATTGTGGTTTACATTGATATGATGTTAAATTGTTCCTTTACCGAGTATGCCTTCCTGGGAAAATAGGTGTGCATTTAAGGGTTCATGGGAGTATAGTGGAGGTGCCACCATACAGTTTGAAACATCAAAATGTATAGTGTGTGTGGAAAATTTACAAGAATAGAACATGATATACATGAATCTTACTTTCAAATGGAGCTTGATTCATTATATAAGATCTCTAGTCTGATTGAAGGTCATATGAGGGACGAGTAAACATGGGTATTATTCACCCTACATTAAAACATACCAATATAATTGTGGTTATTTGATTTAGAATATTTTCATCTACTGATCAATGTGGAGTGACATCATCCTCATACCTCATTCAATGGTTTATATATTTTTTTCTATCATTATTGTACTGTGCCATTATTTTTCCATACTATGTAAAAAATGATACATTCTGGAAACCCCAACATCATGCATTGAATCCCATTATATTATATATTCTAATTATCAAATAACATGATACCATCAATGATGAAGAATTAATATATAGACTTTGTATCATAAATTCAAATACACGTTTGAGTTTGAATTCCTTTGAGATGGTACATGTATTTTATAACATAATCAAATGAATGAAAATAAGTTAATTTTATATAAAAATGGATTCCATCATTTTTATCATCAAAAATTACATGTGTTAAAATGGAAACCCATGTTAAAAAAATGTCAATATTTTAAAGAATTTTTAATTATTTAAGATCATAGTTTTTTTTGGGACCACTAATATGACATTGAAATGACATGCCACTTAGAGGAGTTGTATTCAAAGTCTTCTATGAAATTTGATCACCAAAAAATAAACATGTTTATAAAACTAGAGATTTTTGATAGATCCCAATTTCCATGAATTGAAATTGCATTCTCATGTTATTTTTAATTGAATGGAAGAGGAGTTCCATGATAATTTTAGGTTTCATAAAGATGGTTCCATGTTGTCATTCTATTTACCTAACTTTATGTCTATATGAGTATTGACTGATTAAATGATCTACTGTCTTTATAAATATTTATTATGACGGTATCGGAAATTTTTCCACATATAAATCCTCATGCAGAGAATATAGAACCTCACATAGACAATTTAAACACAGATGAAGAAAGTTATTAGACTTATACATTTATATGGTTAAGTGAAGGAGGATTTTAGCCATCTGATACATTAGTTTGATGGTATTTTTTATTATACATGAAATAAAGTTACATGGTCTTGTATTATTATGTAATGTATAAGAAGAATTTATCCTATAGAAGGATACACAATGATTGAGTTAGTTTTAGTTCACAAAGAATAACAAATAAGAATTAATATAAATCAATTCACATATGATTCCTAATATTTTTTAAAAAAAGTTGTAAATATCATCTATAAAATGAAGGTTTTGAAATTTATATATCTAAAATCATAAGTAAACATTTAACAATATTCTCATTAGAATTAAAATATCGGAAAAATGTGGAAGAATATAACTTATATTATCTTGATGGACATTCAGTTAGTCATTATTATATAATAGAGATGTGACGGGGAAGTGATATCATCTAATCATACATAAGAGTATACTGAGATGATTATCATATTGTTTTGTTGATAAAACTCATTCAAATTTGAATAATTTTATTTAATTTTACTAGGAATATGTGGATGTAATAAATAGTGTTGATATAGTAATAGTCAAAGCCTATAGTTGAATAATGGGTTTATTATTTTTATGAAAATACATTATCTATAGTTGAGAGATATGGTCATGAAATATTTTGGGAATGAATTATTGAGGATCTTTTGGTTCTTATATAAAAAAATCTATTGAAAATATTGTTCAACCAATAAAATGATTTTTCTAACAAAGATTTTATTTATTTATTTCTCAATTGTTTTCTAATAATTCTAATAACTTTTAATAACTACAAAGTTATAGTGATAATAAAATATTTGAAAAACCCCATGGTTGATCATGATTAGAATTTGGTTCTAGCATTGCTAATGTACCACGTAAAAATAATTTTCTTCTTTTATTGGTTTTATTATCAACATGCCATTTGTATATGATTTTTTAGAGTTAATATCTTATCCATTCTTCATAGAAGAGTTTTGTGTCACAAAATATTCGTTGCTAATTGAAAATATAGTAAATGTTAGTGAAATATATTTGTACTGATTCACCCCCTCTCAATTTTCCAGCAAGATCCATCTGGTCTCTATAAGTGGTATTAGAGGGAATGGAAGGCTATGAATAGGTAATTTTTTTTTTAAAATGTATATATAAATATAATATTTGAATATTATTTTAATTTAACTCAGTTGGAAAATTAATTTACTATTCATCTTGAAGACATGATGGTCTCTTCCAATACGCTAAGAAACAAGAATAAGATAGAATCATTAGATTTCAAAAAATATCAACGAAAGAAGAGAATGATCCATAAAATAACAAATAATATAAATTTCAAAAAAAATTATTTTATAAAAATAGTACCAAATGATTTGTTTGATGAAACCTTCTCAAGGGTTGGAGTGTATGAGGAAGATGGGACTATCAAAATTGATGGAGAATTCTACTGTAAATTTTATCAATATATAATGAATTTTATAAATGAACTATTTTCATATATATATTTTTTGACTATAATATTCATAATGAAAAATCATAGCATGTAGAAGAAAATAAAAGACCATAAGAAATACATGGTAATAAATTAAAAATGTATAATTCTATCAGAAGCCTCATTGAATAAAAATAATATAATGTCATTAAATGAAATAAAAATATTTCATTTATTAAAGATTAATTTAAGAAGAACTATTTTTAGAGTGTAATGAGTAAACACGTTTTTTGTTATGTAATTTATTCACCCAAAATAATATACATTATTTAAATTACGTTCAATGACTCTCATTGTGAAAAAAGCACTTATCAGGTCAAATATAATGACAATTTAGTTGTAGAAAATACAATGTTTCATAAAGAGTTTATTCAGAATATCCATCAATTGGAAGAATCATATTGAACTAATATTAATGTCAAGGATCCCAATTGGATGTCAAATACATAAGAATCGGGGATTTTGAAAAATCCATGTGTGAAGGTAGTAGACATCATTATGACTAGAGTATTAAAATCAAATGATAATGGAATTAAAGTATAAAATCAATTGAAACTGAGGTGTTTTCCCTCAATATGAAATATCATGAATTGGAAGTAAAATTGAGAAATTTTAGGGAGATACATGTTGGAACATACCAAACTACTAAGATGAATAATACATCCACCAAAATATATGAATAGAGTCACACCTTAAAATGTGATATTTTTATAAAAAAAATTAATGAGACTCATTTCTATATGGAGACCCATATTGGTGGTAATAAGAGAACATGATAATCTCATAACAATCATTCTATAAGGTCATGAAATAATGTTACCCATAACATAGTTAATTATGTTTATACTAATGTACTTTCATATTATGCTTTAATTTAAAATACAAATACTTTTAAAATTTTTTAAAATGAAAATACTAAAAATTCCACAAAATACCACTCTAATGTTTTTATAATGTTAAGAAAAATAACACCCAAAATATTTATTCAATTTAGGTGAGTGAAACGAAGAATCAATAAGGTAAAAAATATTTTATGACCGGTATAATAAGAAAAAAAGTATATTGGATGACTTCTCTTTTAGTGGTGGAATGTTGGTACATTAGGATATTGTATGTTGACACTACATAGCAATATCTGAACAATATAAAAGTCTTACATACAAGGAAAGTAGATGTGATAAAATAATAAACCTTAAAAACTAGAAAAGATTCGATAGGACAATATTAATCTATACACTATGATCTAATTCATATGCATAGATTATTTCTATTTGTACTGTAACACATGTGGTCTCATAGATTATTATTATGGGTACACAAAACCAAGTAAAAATACTATACTAACTTGAATAGTGGAACACATTCCATACAAATAATGGTTAGAAATAAAAAAATAATACACTGTCTTGGGGGTTACAAATATGATTGATAGTGTTCAATAGGTGAAAACAACATTAAAATCCACTCTTAAGTGGATTAAAAAGATAGATTCTATGAATTTCAAGTCATCCAAGAAAATATAGTTCTACTATTCAAACAGAGGTTGTTCTATATAACATAGAAAATAGGTTATGGAAAATGAAATGACTTTAAGCATGATGAAATAAAAAAATCAATATATAAGACAAATAATAAGATAATATTGATTGACTACATTCCCAAATAATACATTGATATTCTACTTGTGAATAGGAACTCAAAAACATTGAAGAATCCTTATAAAAGATACACGTAATAGTTGTTTAGAAAGAATTTTCTTAATCAAGTGAAATATGGTAGAACAATTAATGAAATTCAATATCAATCTCTATTTTGAGAATTTATAGAAGGAAAACAGAATTTACACCTGAATAATAACTTGAATTTTATGTGAGGCTTTCAAAAAATAATAATTCTTGTACTTTAATATAATTTTGTGGAATGTTCAAGAAGAATGAACATAATGGAATAAATTTCAAAACACTTCTTCCCTTCCAAAAAAATGTTTAAGATAAAAAACAATAAACAATGGAAGATATTTCACCACTAGTATGAGTGATGATAAATAATATTCTTTGAATAAAGATAATTTAATTTAAAGAGTCCATGATACCAATGAAATATCAGAATGTGAAATGTAAATGAGACTCAAGCGTGATGAGTACTGGACACTTTATAGCTATAATAAACTGAGTCTTTGGCTTTATAGTGAATTATCATCCACTTTTCACTTATTAATTACCCAAAATACTAGTCTACTTTAATCCATTACTTATTATAACGTATAATGGTGAATACAATGTTTGTAATTGAATGTTATGTAAAATATGAAGTGGAGAACTAAATGAACAAAGAGGAATAAAAAATTTCAGAATGATTATTTAAGATCAGATAATTAATTGAATTATTTAATAATATAATATCATCAGCATAATCTTCTGGAAGATGATATGATGATAATTTTCACCATGTAAAATTTGAAGAGTAATCCCCATGAAGAATATATAACACAAAGGTTATTATATCAAGGTTTATTTCATGAATATCTAGATGTTTTTGTAATATCTATAAAAACTAAAAATGGTGGTAACCTAATTACACTTTTTGTCATTTCCATAATTATTTCATATATGTACATAAAGGGGTAGTGTAGTTAGAATTGTAAGATAAAATAAATAGGGATTTAATTATTAATTAACTTGAATTATCTCATGTGTTTTTTGAGATAAGTGTGTGGTATATATTTCATGTTTTATAATTTGGTTGTACTTTCCCATAGAGGAAAATATATAAATAGCATCATATGATGAATTTGTTAATAGACAATATTTATGTATTGTTGAATTCACACTTGTTTTCTACAATGGGTAAGACATTATAGACAAAGATTTGAGTCGCTAAAGAAAAATTTATATATAAATACATTTTATAATTATCTCCATCACATTTTGATTTAATGAATAATTTGAATTTATTGACAGTTAGGGTGACAATATGCCTTAAAAATATTTAAGGGAATGGTATTTGACAACAAATAAAATAGTGATTTCAGAAATTCCATACGGATGGTTGATGGGTATGATTGTATTATTATCTACAATAAACAATAAGGAATCATAGTAAATGTATGATTATGTCATTGGTGATTTTTGGTTAATAATGGAATGATAAAGTTGAATAAAATTTCATTAACATTGAATATGGTTCGTAATGATGATTGGAGAATTTTAATTGATTCATTTAATGTCATTTGGTAAGAAAATTATCCAATAGTAAATGCGATGAATTTTACTAGGTTATTTAATGTTATAAATGGAAACTATTAATTGGAAATGGAGATGACAGATGGTCTACAATTTTATTATTCAAATAAGAAATTTTAATTAACCATGATGTAAAATTCAAATCATTTTAAGTGGAGAATCTAAAGTGGGTTTGAACGAATTAGTAAATATCTTGGAAAATGTTATACATATATTTTATTTAATTGAATCCCTTCAAAAAAATTAAAATAATATATTTCATCTTAAAAAATTATATAATTGAGATGGTCATGGGATATGATTTTAGAAATATAAATTTTTATTTGAGGCATTTTGGTGAAATTCATACTTAGTTTTTAATATGTGTTGTGTTGGAAATTTTAAAAAAGTTATCCAAAAAACCATAATGGGTGAAACCTTAATCCCACACATATGGGTGGTGGCCTCAACCATGTATTCGAGTCATCTCATAGATCAAGGAAGAAATATTGAGGGGGAATATCGGCCCTAAGGAGTGCCCATACATGGGTGGGATGGCATGCATGTGGCAGTGCAAAAGAGAAGAGTGGAAACACCACCATGTGGGGTGGCATGAATGTGTGCCCAGTGTTTATGGTGTGTTTCTAGGAGCATACATTTTTATAATCTCATCTAAAGATTGAGAGGAGTGATATTTTTTATATTTAAGAACCATGATAATTTTAGGTCAAATGATGGATAAGAATTCTTGGTACAGTTCACCCATCATTGAAACTAACGCATATAATCATGGCCACCCAATTTGACAAATATATGATGTGTTTTTTCTGTGGAAACTCATTTTATTCACCAAATTTTTTTTGGGTTCATTAATATATAGTTATCCAATATAAATAATCCAACACATTCACAATTTATATTATTTAAATAATGAGACATGCTCAACACCTGAACATCATGCATATAATATATGTCTTCTATAAATTTTTCTATTAAAATAACATGATACATACCAACACGAGAAATGAATATTCATAGAGTGTATTGTGTATTCAAATTAATATTTTATTTTAGATTCTTTTGAAATGAAACAAATGATATTTATTATGACCAAATGAGGTCCTTCACCAAGGGGAGAAGCTAAGTACGTGTAATAAAAGACGTTATATTTTTCTGCATCACGAATATTGTGTGTTAATAATGAAAATACATCTATTGAAAAATCATTATTTTATTGAATTAAGAATTTGTGATCAAAATCATATATATTATTAGATCTTGAATAAATTCGTTTGATGAAATGTAACTTCAGGGAGAGGTGGTGTAACAAGCCTATAATGTGATATAACGCGATACCAATAGTTTTGTTAAAACTTATGATTTTTTATAGATATAATTTTCCTTATAGATATAAAATAATTTCTACATTACATTTGTGTGAAGGTAAAATAATCTCATGATCCTCCATTGTTGGTAAAAGAGGGGTCTTTATCATTGTTTAATGTTTCTGCCATTATGACATTATGATGATTGGTTAATTCCATTAGATAGTTTTTGTATATCAACATGTTACATGAATAATGGGTAAAATATTATGATCATAAAACAATACATGAAGAAGAAATAATATCACTTAAATAATTTACATATAAAATATGAGAGAATTATACATTGATGTGTATATGGTTACATGAAGGTGGAGGTAAATTCTCGATAAAATAGAATAGTGGGGTTATGTTTGATATATAAGATACATTTACATGATCATATACTATTACACAAAGTATAAAAATAATATAACTAGAATAATAATACACACTGATTATGGTATTTTATGTTTTAAATGAATAAGTAATAAGAAATAGAGAAAAAAAATCATGCTTATGTCGAATGAACTATAATTATTATTTGAAAACATCATGTATAAAATTATGTTCTTTCCATTTACATGAATGAAATAATTTAAATGACTTGAGTTGTATTTTCAAGATAACTGAGTTAGTTGGTAAATTAAGAAGATTAAAAAATAATTATATCTTCACTTCCAATATATAAATTATTCTAATATTTCATTGGGAATAAAAGGAAGTTTAATATTCTTCTCATTTTTATGAGTATATTGAGAGAACATGCAAACAATTTTATTGACAAAATTCAGTGGAAGTCAAAACATTCACTGAATAGTATTGGTTTGACATGTATATATTCAATAAATTTTTATTCTAGTGACCTAGGATTTTCATACGTAGATATTACATCTTTTTAAATGAATAGTCTACACATTACACGAACTCACACAAGAGGATCGTAATAGTTTAGTGTCTTTGGAGACTTGGTATACAATACACTAAATAGGTGAAATATCTTCAATGATTCTCTGAATGGTCTTCTAATTTAGTCATATTCAAATACATATACTATAAAAACTCTTATTCATACAAGGGGGAAAGGAAATACATAAAATAGTGAGCTTAGATGATCGATAAGAATAAAAAAGATATATTTATGTATAATACGAACATAATGGTATGAGATCCTGATAATAACATTAGAAAACCATACCCTGTAAGTGAATGATTCTAATCACGAGTTATGGAATAAATTTTGGCTGTTAATAAGACATGAATCATATCAAAGCTAGTGGTCATGGTCCATGAGAGCGTAACAATGGCATCTAATAAGGAAATTGTTGCATCCACATATGAATATAAAATAATTTCTAAATTATCCAAGGATCACTATGAAGGCCATCAAAGTGGAATGAAACACTACCCAAACCATCATAGTAGTCACAATTACCTCCCAAGTCCATAATAGAATAACAATACCCTTACATAATCATGTTAACTCTATGTTCCTATGTTTTCTTACATAACCAGGTTCACTACCTGTTATAGTCATGTATTAATGAATCAATAGTGTTTCCAATTCCAGACCTTTCAAACTAAATAGGGTTTACTATCTATTCTAGTCCTTCTTAGAAGAACTGTGTTTACTCCCTCTTCCATTTATTTCAATCTCATGAGATCTAAATATGTACCCAATTCATTAGAGGTTTATTTATTTCCTAGCCATATTTGGTTATAGCATAACCTCCATTCTTGGTTATAATGTAAAAAACTTCACATAATGAATATAATACACTTGTGTTCCTCAAGATTATCAATAAATAATCTTCTTAAAATGCATAAAATGAAATGAGTTTCATGAACATGTCATCTTAACAAAGACTATGGAAAATAAACAAGACTCATAATCATTTCACCATTCTAGAAATGCATAACATGTGGTTGAAATGAGGGTATCATAAGAATTATTTCATGGTATAAACCTTGGTAGATAATAATGTTTCACAAACATCTTTTCATCACAATAATAGTCCATTTAGAGAAATAAAGATAATGGTATCTTCAGATGTTATCCTTAGTAAAGCATAAATAAAATTATACGATTTTATCTTATATGGGAACAAATTTTGAAAGATAAATCACTTTGAACATTCCTTGTGTAAAAAAAATATTTCTTTGATTTTATTAAAAAATTAAACATTTTTGAAAATCCTTTTCATTGAAATTAAACATGACAACTTATAAATGAATATTTAATAATAACTTAAAATCATTCTAAATAAAAATATACTTTTCAATTTTAAAACACTTTTTAAAGAATAAAACATTTTCTAAATCCTTTTCTTTGAAAATAAAATCATTATTGATCATTTAAAAACTGTAGGAGGAAAATATCTATTCTAAAAAAAATAAAAATTTTAAATGTTTTTTAAAACATTTTGAAAACAATTTTTTTACAAAAAGTTTTTCTCAGAAAAATTGGATTTCAAGCGATGAGATAGAAAAATAAAATCATTCATAAAACTATTATTTTGAACACTTAAGTATATAGAGAGAGGAAGATTAAGGTAAAACATGTATCCCAATGAAATAATAATAGGATAATAAAATTCATGAGTATCTTGAGATATGGATCATAATATTTTATCATTAATAACTTATCCTTAAATAAGTTCGATAAACGATGAGATTTTAAGAAAAATATTTACCACTTTGGTAGCTTTGAGACATAATCCATTTGAAGGAATATCATTAAATGACACATAAAATATAATTAATAGAAATAAATTAATTATAAAACAGGTCAGAGAGGTTGTATATACACCTCATACATCAATATAGGTGCATAACATAATCATATGTCCCAAAGAACAAATAGTGAGAAAAACAACCTTATTGATTTAAATTCTTCTGAACTCTATACCCCATAAATGAGGTATCCTCATATTCACAAGTAACCTCCCAAAATTTTAATGATAAAATTTATGAAATACATTCTAGTGGTGTAGATACACCACATAAAATAAATAGGTGGTGAATATAGAATGTGTCTCCTAGAATAAAAAAGTGAGACAAAAATTCCTTAACTTAAGTCTTGACTTCCTTCACAGATGTTCAAAAATCTTATATAAGAAAAATTATTATAAAAATATTTTAGATCCATATTAATATATATCATACTCTATATAGTTTTCCCATGGAATTTTCCCCATTTTATTAACAATTCCATGTTAAAGTTATATTTTTTTGGTAATAAATTCATTACTTTTCATGTGTGTTTGGACTTTATTAGTAATATTACTTGAAGCATGGGTTATAAATATTCAGGTTATAAAAAAATAAAATAATAATCTTATATTTTTATTGTATAGGTTTTTTAGTGTAATCTATAACATTTAGTGATAAAAAATTACATAAACCGCTCATCGAGATGATAGGTCATACATAGACATGACAGTCTTTCCTGTTTTCTTTTCAGATTGATGGAAATAAATTTAAATGATATATATATAAATACCATTTCATGATTGATTTATATATATATATATATCTCATATGTTCATTAAATACATAATTATTACGTTCAATGTAATGAATGAACAGATCACATCACTTTGTAAGGCAGTAGTCCGCCATATAGAAAAGAAAAATTAACGTATTCCCCCAAAATGGTGAGTATAAATATACTTGTGAAATAATAATTCCATGTTAAAAATGAAATCATAAATATCTATTTATAATTAACAAATCTATTATTATAAATATCCTTGATAGGTTGTAATGGAAAAATAAATGACAGCATTTTGCGAGACGACAATCCACTGTATGCACGAACAACACTTTCATAATCAATTCGATTGGGGGTAGAGATGAGTTAATGTCATTATATTGAAATAAAAAATATACTTATATTTAATATATTGAGGTTTTTATATCATAATGGTATAATAATATGTTAAATGGGTGGAAGAAGAAATAAAAAAAACTGTCGTTGATTAATGTTATCTTGGATTCTAGTATCTCCCTTAGGATTTTACAAAAAACCATCCTGGGATGGATTTATGAAAACAATAAGGATTTTATAATGATATTATTGTATTTTTTAGGTTATTTCGGATGTATTTTGTTGATCCAAATGGCATGAATTGTTTTATTATGTGAGTGGAGAGAGTTCACTTTTATAATTGAGGAGGGTGACATTCATTAAATACAAAAAGTATTCACTAAGGGGAGGAAAATTTAAAAAAAAATGATTCCAAAATATATTTATATTGTCTTTTATGGATGATTTTATATATAAACTCCTCCATAAAAATATAAAGTCATTTTATTGTTATTTATTATTCATCTGGTTTAAATAATGATTCCCTGTTAGTTTTTTACAATGGTAACCGATTTCATTTTATAAACCTTAGTAACTTAACAATTATCTATAAAATTATAATGAGATGGTTTATATAATTTATATCTACTTATTATAAATTAGAAATTAAATTTATTAAATAAAAAAAATGTAAGTTTTAAATATTTATTTTCATAGAGACACATGTAATGTGGAAGACCCCATTTTAACTATAATCACGATAATTTATTTTAACTATTTTTTAAAATTATTGTAAAAAATTAATGTAACCTTATATTATAATATAAATTATTTTTATTATAAATATTGAAACCATTTTTCAAAATACCAATAATGAATAAGAATTATTTTATTTAAAAAAAATCCCACAGACATGACGAGAAAGAAGGTTTTCAACGAGAAAATGTCTAAAATATGACAATGTATTTTTATTATAATTCAATTTAAAATTGACTTAAATGACCTAAATTGGATTAATATATTCATTATTGAATTGATTTTAATTTAAAACATATTTAAAATATAATATAACTTTGTTAAAAAAATTAACAAAAAAATAAGTTTTCAATTAAAACATTGTATTTTTCGTCATTCATCATAAAAATAAATTTTTCATAAAAAAACATAAATTTACCATAATCTAATTTTTTTAAATTCAAATTTAAAAATTTTATTTTTATTTTTATAATAAAATTTATTGATTTTTTATGAATTAATTTTAAAAAATGTCCTCTAAAGGTAACAATACTTTTTCCTAGAAAAATAAATTTAGAGACATAAACTTTGACATATTCTTATCCTTTTTAGAAAACACATATGATAAATATTACACCTTTGGTTGAAAATATCATATATTAATTTAATTATAATAATTCAAAAAAACAGATGCTTTTAAAATATTGATGTAAACTATTTTATATGTATTAAGATACTTTTCCGGAAAATGATTTCATATATTTTCAAAAAGCATTTATTTTAATTTCAAAGTAATTGGTCACCCAATAATTCCTTATATATACATGTTTAAACCAAATGCTTTCATAATTTCAATAATTTTATTCATAACCTATATTCCAACAACAAATTTATAACAATACTAGTATATAATACTATTTTTATAGTATGTCATGTTTCATTTAAACTCAGTGTAATGTGTAAAGCATGATAAAATCATTATTTTATACAACACAAGATAAACATAGTGTTTCTTTTTACAAAAGTTAAAATAGTTTTTTCATGTAATTTAATATATTAAAAATATTAAATAAATTTAGAAAATATAATTCACAAGATAATGGGGTGTTATATAGATATAATAGCAGTCATTGTCCTATAGTTAATAAAAATCATAATTTAGTTAATGAAAATACATCTAGTGAAGTAAAATGATCATTCACAGAAAGTGTGTTGGAATGAATCTTTATGAAAATGTTAGAGCGAGTGTAAAAAATATATTTATGAACTTTTGGTATTAGAATAATGATTTCAACCCACTTAGAAAGACAGTTTATTTCATACACAAACATTATATGATAATTATATGGTTTTGTAATTACTTTAAACTTTTATTAATAATAAAATATGATAGAAAAACACATATAGAAAATTTTCAGGAGTATATTAACATATTATGGAAAACCCATGTAAAAATATTTATTTTTTACTACCAGTTTTACATTCAACATTACATATGTATGTGATTGTCGAGAGAAGACATTAGATCCATTCGACTTCACCTGTGTAGAGTTTTGAGAGTAAGAGTGTATAGTTTAAATTAATGTCAACGTACATAATAGTTGATTAAACTAATGAACCCCCTCATAGTTCTTACATTATATAAATAATATTTAAAATATAAAACCTATTACGTGCTATGATTTAATCTTTATAATGGTCATTAATTGGATGATTATCCACGGAATGTTTTATATGAAGTGGGTATTAATTTTAATATTAAATTCACATAAAAGTATTAGAAATGGGACAAAATTGTGGAGTATAAATAATTGTTATAGAAAGTTAGAACATGTGGAAATAATAATATAGATAAAAGTGAAGAAAATATATTCTATAAATGTGAAAGTAATTTTTTTTTCTAACTATCAATGGTAAGATTATGGAGGAAAAAGAAGACTAACATGGTTTTGTTCATATTTTCTACAAACAATGTAATGAAGAAACATGTCACTATGATTATTTGGAAGTGGTATTATTTATTATATATAATATGAAAGTATATAAAAAGTGAAATAAGTCATCATAACCAATCAATTAATGTAAACTGATTTGGATAAAGGTACATACGTTTTTATTATAATGTCTATTTGTAATGTGATTGATTCCCTTTTGTGCAGGATGCACAAAAGCCTAGTTATGAGGAATTTTAGTATTTTTTTAAAGGATATACCCTGATCATTTCTACTCACATAATGATTATTATTGTTTTTTTATCCTTGGTCAGTCCATATCACACCAAGGACTATCTTTTGTAACAATAATGGGTGACCCATTTAAATCTAGTGTGTTCCCCAACGTTGTTGAGAATGTGGAATCCAAAATAGATTATATAACTACACCAGGAATAGTTCGTATGTTTTATTTCATAAGGAACATAAAAATAATTTTAGATCACTACCCCCACCATCAGTTATCTTCCACGGATCATGAACAGATATTATAATGTATTATCAATGATTTATCTTTATAGATTTTATTTTCAAATTTAAATATATATCATTTAATTGATATTTTCATCATTTTATTTTAACAACATTGGAAAATTTGAATTTGGTTAACAAATGGTGGATTTTTTCATTTTAAGGGAATGTTTATAATTTTTTGAAATAAATAATTTTTTTGTACCATATTTATATTATTTTTGAAGCATTGGATATTGTAACAATTCGATTTCCACCACATCCGGATAGTGATGATCTAATGGAAGATGAAAAAATAAATATGAAGAGTGAAGGAAATTTTAATTCGTTTATTTTATCTTGCATTTCAAAAAATAATAGTTTCTAAAGATCAGTGGAATCAAAACAAAAAATGCTATTTTGGAAAATGTAGAGAATATATATAAAAGAAAACAAAAATCAAGAAATAAAGCATGATGATGTTGAGACTTAATAATATATTTTTCTATACGGATGATGGGGAGACAATTGGTAACTTCATTAATATAATGTATGAAGTTGTAAAAATAACCAAAGGATGTGGTGAAATGTTTGAAGACACCACAATTATATAGATGTTATTATATATATTCCATCAAAAGTTTGATTAATATATATCTACTATGAAAGATAATAATCTATCTGTAATTTATCATGATTATTTTTATAGTACTCTTATTTAAAATTAAATTGGAAAATATAATTCTTGAAAATATTTGAAAGGATGAAAATAATATTGGCATAAATTCAATAAAAAATAAGTATGTTTTTTTTGAATATTATGAAGTTGGATATTCATATTTTTATTTTTATTTTTATATAATTATTTTTCAATTAATTATACCATCTCCAAAATTGTGAAAATAGGTAAGGGAATTTTCCAAGGTAATTTACTACTTAATTGTTTAAATTTTTGGGATGTTGGTAATTTTTTAGTAAAATATCTTAAATAAAAACAAGGGATTCTAGTTATTAGGAATATGAAAGAGAAATATTATTATTAAATTTATTTATCCTGGAACAAATTAAGTACTAGGGGAAAGGGTTCAAATTTCTAAGAGAAAAAAAGTGTAAATTCAAATCAATAATTTAAGAATGTCGAATCAGTGATGAAGAATAAGTGGTTAATAATGAATGAAATTATAGTGAAAAACTTCCCATTTATGTAGTGAATGATTTTTTTAGAAGTGATAATGGATGAAATTATTGAAATAAAGATGAGGATATTCAGAGGAAGTTGGTAATGAATATACAATAGAGATAATATCTCTAGAAAATATCAATTCATGAAAATATAAGAAATTTAAAAATGAAGATCAATCATTGAACAATATGGAGTACATTTATAGAGAATAAAAATTTATTTCAATGATGAAAATTTATAATATGTAGATGTTTGTTCACAATGTGATTATTTGTAATATTCTTTTGGATGGAAAGGAAAATTATTTGTAAAAGAAAATTAATCTTGTTGAATAGGAACTAATCAATGATGAAGAAGAATTTTACCTATCTATAAACAATTTACAAAAATGAATTCATAAAGGTGGGATGTCATAAAAAAAGTAAAAGTAAAAAATATCAACAAATTAATCTTCTAAATATGATTTATATAATTAAATATTTTATAATGTGTCTAGGAAGAATAATTAAGTAATAAATCTCATGTTTTTTTTCTAAATCAAATGAGTCTAAAAATATATTACTTTTAGGAATCTAAATAATTATATAAAAAAATTAACACCAAAAAATGGATTACCGATAAATAATTCCAATATTACCAATTTCAATCAATCAGTTATATAAAATTATGACTTGTAAAATGGATAAAAACAAGGGATGAGACGTTGGGTAAAATTCAAGAACATATTTATGGAAAAGATAATTTTTTTAAACGAAAATATACTAATTTTTTATATAGTTAGTGATGTGTAGGTTTTATAAAACCAAAAGAAAATATTTTTTTTTAAAAATTCATCATTCAATTTTTAAATGGATTTGGAAATAATTATTAAGGGGTTTTCACCCTTCTTAAAATAAGGATGTTTAGAAACAAGATATGTATTCTTGGAAGAAGACACATAACTTGTTTTAATTATTTTCGGAATTGTTTTAAATGTTTGACCAACTTAGAATTGATACAAATCAATTGATTTTACTTTTATAATTTTAAAAAATTATTTTTAGTACTCTAAATCCATAGAAGATGAAAAAATCAGATTGAAAAAGTCATAGTCTATGAAGAAGAATGTAAATCATCAAAATGAGAGAGTCTGTGGGGCTAGGATATTGGTTTTTCGTCTGATAGGATAACATATTTAAAACTATTAAAATGAGTTTCAAATTTTAATAGAGACTCAGTAACATTTGGATATGTTAGGTTACTAAACATTGGAGGAGTTTTCTAAAAAGTTATTAGAAAATATAAGGTGAAATAAAAAACGAATTATTTTGATGGATTGAAATAAAATATAATGAGTAATTTGTGTATTTTTAATCATGTAAATTTAATGGTGTTTAGTAATGATGTATTCTTACTTTGGAACCTAGAAGATGGTAGGATTATCACTATTGCATAATGAGAAAAGGGTAATTTTTCCATGTAATTTCTAATGAATATTCATGCTATGTTAACGTGGAATAGGAGGATAAATTTTTCATCTAAAGGATTGGAAAGGTTGGCCAAAAATCAAGATGAAAATTATTTATCTAGGAAAAAATATTCCATATTTTACATTTTTTAATGAGAAAGGAACTGGTTGTGTCCAAGATGAAAAAATGTAAATGTTAATTACTCCTCTCCTACATAGGTGTAGATTCAATTTAGTAAAGCATTAAAGATCAAACATTCATATGTTTGTGGTACCATCATGAAGAAATAAACCATTTTATATATGTACATTATTACTTTTATTTTCTCAATTAATTCATATTACTGGTGTTATATTTATGATACATAAGTTTGATGCCATAAAAATTATTAAAGTGTTTCGATGATGTGTATAAAAGGTGTGAGGTATTTCTCATAAAATATTTATATAAAAAACCAAATTAATTGTTAAAATAGAATATTTTATGATTATTTAGAGAATAATGACATTTTACATGAACTCAATGAATCATACCAAACCAAAAAAGTTTTTTTTGAAAAAAGTAAAAATATTTGTTTGGTGAAGAACACTTAGACAATTATGGTCGAGCATAATAATTATCATTATTTTTAGATATTATCTATTAGTATATAAGATGAAGTCCTCAATAAGTGTTTATTGAAAAAGAATTGAAATATTTAAACCTATGAGAATATTATTTTTTAAAAATTAGGGAATTGATGTGATATTTCTAGAATATTCTAGAAATAGAATAGGATATTATTACTTCAATAATAAAAGAGGGAATATTTTTGAGTTTTATAATGTGAATGTGGTGTAATAATCAATAAAATATGCTTGAAATGATAAATCTGGATTCATATGTGATGATGATCTTATTTTTTTACTGCCTAATGAAATTTCTGAATAGGATAAAAGTTTCAATGATGTATATTTTTGAGAAAAAGATTAGTAAATTTCAAGTGATGAGGGAGAATAAAATTCCACTCATCCAAGTAAGAGAAATATTTTTCATGTCTAAAACATCTGTGTAAATCATTTATAGGAGTTGTAAACTAAGAGGACTCTATGAAAAACATCTCATTCATCACTATTTTCTAAAGTTAATTTTAATGATGCTGAATAATTATTAATGAATCTTGAGTGTTTTTGTTATATAAATAATGAATATAACTGAATTGATAGGAATCAAACTTGACAGTTGTTTTACAAACTGGAGGAGAACATTTTTTTAATAATAATGTGGGTGTTCTGAAATATGATTTATTATAAGGGAAAATTAGTGTAAAACAAAGAAATGGTGGTGTGAAAAGGTTATTCATATGGTGAAGGAGTGTAAATAAATAATTATTTTTCACCAGATGAAAGTATTTAAAATATTATAATATTTATTTATAATGTTTTACCAAGGAAATACATGCCTTTTTAAATATATTTCATATCTACCCTCATCAATGGGTTGTAAGAAAAGGAGGCTTAAATCGGGAAAACATGTGAGTTGTTTCTTATAAAAAATTAAATCTATGTTTACCAGTCGATGAGGGAATTATGCTGTATAAATAAATCTCTAAGATATTTTTTTTCCAAATTGGATTCCTTATCAAATATTTTAAATTTTAGTTAGGGAAGAGTTTACAAAAATATTTACATAAATGAGGAGAAAATGTATCTCTTATTGTTATTGTTCATATAGATGACATCATATCTACTATATAAATTGAATAGATGTGACTGATGTTTTCCATTAAGGTGAAAATATTATTTTAAATGTCCATGTTGGGTGTAATTAGGTACTATAATATATTATAAATTTCAAAAATCAAAAATCACATTTATCTTTCTCAAGAGGGGAAAACTATGGAAAATTTGAAATGATTTGAATTAATGATTTGAATCCTATTTAAAAAACAATTTCAATAAGAAAAATGTTTTCTAAATATGACATGGGAAATAAAAATGATCCTAAATTTTTTAGAAAATTTATTTGAGGTTTTATATATTCAAGGGTTACAGACCAAATATAATGTTTGTGGTCACACAATTTTTTAATTATCAAAGTGAACCAATACATTATCATTTGTTTTTGGATAATGGATTCACAGATATATTTGATTAAAAATATATTTTAAATTAAAACATTATAGCCTTGGGAAGTTAAATGTTTTTATTTATTTATTTATTATGTATACGGTGTGTTAATGATAGAAGATCCAATTTAGAGAGAGCTTTATTCTTTGGTGAAGGGGTTGTGTCTGTGTGTATCAATTTGATAGAAAACATAAAAATGAAATTCATTGAAATTAATAATTTTTGAGGAGGAATGTTTGAATTAATCTTACTATACAACATAAATAATGTTGATGGGGACATTGTTTAAATATTTGATGGATGAGATGAAGATACCAGTTTTTCATGGATGCGATAATCAATGTTTTAAAAATTTATTAATGATTATTTTAAAAAATTCATGAAAAAAGAACATTGATATTAAATGACACATTATCATGTTGTGATAAATGAATTGATGTTTTAATATGTTGCTAAAATCATAAAATGGGGTTTTATATCACCAATCAACTATCAAAGTATTCTTTCATGGATTCAACATTTAGTTTGGGAGTTCAACATCAACCATATTCTAGATAATGTATGTTTTTCATGATCCATATCTCATCTTTTCAATGGATATTGTTTTGAGAGGGGGATAAAAATTAAAACCTAAATCTCTAAAGATTATATATTGTTATTTGATTTATATATTTAGTGGGATTATATATTTATAGGGATTTATTAAAAGGGGATGAAGAGATATAATTGTTTTCCGTGTGTGCAAACTATTCTTACTGCTTAACTATATAAATGCATAATTTTTTTTAAAATTGATTTGATGTCCTACCGATGAATATAATGATGTTTTTAGGACATTATTGAACTATTTACAGTTTGTATCTGATCATTTTCTGATGGTATATTTTAAAAGGTTAGAGATCACCATGTTTGATGAACAATTGAATACAGATAACTTATAATAGTTAATCTTGTATTATTTATTAAATAGCCTTGTTTCATTCATTTATTTCACTCAAATAATCATTGAATTATATCTTAGTGATCAATTAATATTAATTCTATTTTTTTTTACTCATTTAGGTTCTATTTTTTTTAAACAATGTGTTAGAATTTTGAGGCCCAGAGTTGTTTTGATGATATTATGAGGAGTTTGTTTCCATAGAGATTCAAGTATATGTGTGTCATTATAAGATCACCATCTTATATTGTGGTATGTTCTTGATTAAATCATGTTTTAAATCAAATTATTATTGTTAATTAATTTTTTTTTCAATTGAATGAGTGGGATTAAGGGTGTCATAGGGATTCAAGACATGAAATGGGGGTGAAAGCGGAATCTAGTACATTTTGGATGGTTGGGGCTTTGTTAGTTTTAACTGTGCGTCCTAACCATGATTTCCTAGAGGTGGAGTGGATGGTATGCGAAACTCATAAAAGGTGTAGAGCAAACCATGTGTCTTTGATAGATACACTATGCATGGTTACCATAAGAGTTTTCAAACCGTGTGGGTTCCCTAATAGACTGTGCTTCCTAGCCCCCTCTTGGATAGTGGGTGGTGCATGGATGGATCAAGGTTTGACCAATTGTGTGTACAAACCCAACACCCATTAAAAATTGTGAAATTTGACATTTCCCCCTAGATCATTATGTTTCTTCATATAAATTTCTTCCACATTTCACCTCTAATAGCAAGAGTGAAAAACCAAATCTCTCTAAACATTCCAAGGACCAATATCCCTCGTTTCTAAGCCATTTGGTGGAACCTTTTGTATAGATCACAGAAACTGGGTATTTTGACACCCCATATTATTATTTTTTCAAATTATGGACTGTGTAGTTATTCTTCTCCTTTTGAATCCTTAAACCCTCTATTTTATAATGGATCATAGGTTGTGTTATCAAAGGGAGTTCAACTTAGAATCAAAGGCCAAGGTTTATATTTCTATTTCTTACTAAATTGATATCGGTGTTCTATATGTTATATCCCATAGTATCATGGTTAAATTCATATGTATGTTGTTGTTCCCTTATTTAATTTTTCTAAATGGTTGGTTAATCATGGTTGAGAGGTTGAATTATTTGGTTAACTGATGAATTGATCCCCTCTTGATCCATGCAGGATGCATTGAGGTGGATTAGACTAGGATATGGGACACCAAAGGGTTGAATCTCTTCCTTGGGAATGGAATTTTATTTTCATGTGTAGAATTGAATTGTTTTGAGTTAGATCCCAAGAAAATTAGGTTAACATGTTTTCCAAAGTTATGTAAAGAATTGATGTTACATGTGTTTAGTTGATGACATGACATAAGAGGTGTTTGTTATAAGTGTGAATGTGTTAAATTAATTATGGGATGAAAATGGAAAATGAGGTAAAGGTCCAAATCATGTAAATGAGAATGTTTCAAATGGGATAAAACATGAAGATATATTATCTTTTAAATGAAATATAGTTTTAAACTACTGAATGTGTTTAATGAGATATGATTTTTAAATGGTATATATGTTTATTGGTTAAAGATGAATGTGTGCACGGTTTGGTGTTATTTGGGGTATTTACAGGAGTATCTACACCAACATGTAGGGTTATAATAAGGCTCTAAACCCTATGCCTATATAGTCCGAGTTAGGTATTTTGAATGAATTTCTATTCTACTATAAAATTATTAAGATATGAGGACTTATACTGAGGATCCATGGTATGTTTTATGATCACATGGTTAGAGGCTCCTCAGAAAGTGTTATGTAATTTAGTGCAAAAATATTTCTTAGTGAAGTAGAAAACGTGATCATTGAAACATTATGAGTAGTTTATATGTCCGATATAGGCTGAGGTGAATTTTTATGAAAACTGTTAACCCATGGAACAAGTAATGAATGTGGGTAAAAAGAATATTGTTAACTAATATCACCTAATATATTATGTTTATATTGTAATTATTTATGCACACACACACACACTATAACTTTTGAGTATTCATTTTATAGATAAAATTGGTGGTGGCCTACTATGTGGTACTCAGACCCTCCTCAATCCTCAATTGATTACATGAGAAGACTTCATACAGGGCCAACGAGGACACAAAAAATAAACCTAATCTAGATAGTTGACATGGGTATGAGATATGAATAGATGAGAGACCCAGACATGGAGTCGGGACCCATTTTGGGGATCCTATATACTGGATTTATTTTTGTGTTTTCCTTATACTAGGAACTAAATGACATGACATAGAATATTTACTGTTTGTTTGTTGGAATGTACACAGTTTTAGGAAATGGAACTGTAATGACTTGTGGTTATTTATTTTTATCCTTTATTTTTTTTGTTTTCTTCTATGTATTACTCTAGTATGGAGAGTTTAGTCTCCCCACATAATATAATAGAACCTCAAATCTAGTCAGCATCCTATGGCATATAGGGATGCACACATGATGTTACGTGGTGACCCATATCAGGGAGAGAGGATACAAAGTAGTTTCAGTGGTTTCTTTTGTTTTTTCTTAATCATTTGGTATAGTAGATAAGAGGATAAAATTTGTTTTCCCTTGTCCATTATCCTATGATTGAGAGTATCAAACCCATATACCGAGGGAGGGATTGCTATTTATAATGTTTTCTTTTATGGTTGGATGATATTTCATGATTGTGTGTTTCTCCTATGGTGTGATGTGACTTACTTATGATATTTTTCTCCTGATTGAAATTTCACGAGATTGTTTATTCATAGACCATTTTATGAACCCATGGATCTAGGTGGAATTCATCATTTTAGGTACACACGGGGAATATGTGTTCAACTTTAGGGATGGAATGCATTTCATTTTTCATGATAATTTGGAATAAGTGGTGTCTAATTAATATTATGAAAAAGGAGAAAAGATAATTATTTTAATGAAATTGATAAAAATAATGCCTAATGTAATATTATAAATTGGTTAAAAAATGATTTTGATTAGTTGTAATGAAGGAATGTTTCCAAAAAAGGATATCTCAATGTTGTTAATGTATATTGATTAAAAATTGTATCAAATATAGGAATTTTGATTGTGTTATTTGGTTTACCCAAAGTTGTCAATGACCCATGGTATAAATTATTTAGGGTAGTGAAAGATATGTGACAAAATCCATTGGGATAGTTTATATAGGATGGGTTGTTTATGGCTAGTAGAGAGTCATATTTTTCATAAACTATGATAGTTTATGTTATTTTATATGAGACGTGTATTTGAAATTATTTAGATTTTCTACCATGAAGATGTGTGTTAGTGGGAAAAAATTAGGATATCACTAAGAACACTCCTTCGGTGGCACCAAATGAAACACCAAATGAACTAGGATAAAAGATGGGAGGAGTAATTCCATGATAACATGTCTTGTTTTATGAAGATAATGGAATGGGACCTAGGGTGGGATGTTCCAAGATATGTTTGAAAAAAATTATGGGTTTCGGATGCAACACCATCAAATTTTTCTTTCAGAGAGGGTGGACCTCATGCAGCTGAATTATGTATATATTCAATCTATATTATTTTGGATCAAATATAACTCCCCATATGAATAGATTAATATTTTGAGACTTATATTTTGTGAGAACTCACAATTATATGGTTTGATATTTTGGTACAAGCACAATATTCTGATGGTATGTATTTGAAATATTTCTATTCAATGTTTCATAAACAATTCTTTATGGAGTCCTTGAGGATGAAAAAGGTTGTGGTGTTTATGAGGTTGATCCAGGTGACTGTGATAGTGATGGATCAGAATTGTAACATTAATTACTTTTAAATCATTATTTCAGCATTTTTAGGGGATGAAGAAGCTACAATGATAATTTTTTAGGAATTAAATAGACAAGAGATACATTCCCTATTTAATATCTCAAGTTTAAATAGGGTTATTGATTTATTGGATTGGTCCCTTATTTCAGATGGAAACCTTAAAGAGGATTCTGGTGGTTGGTATGAGATTCCAAAAGGGAGATATAATGGTGAGATGTATGATGTAAAGAATCTCAAATGGAGAGTTTTTACTAGGTTTGTGGTGGGAAAAGTAGTCAGATAGGTGAACTAGGCTCTTAGGGCAGTGATCGAGTTTATAATAATCAGTGTGGATGATAGGGATACATTCATGGTCAATATACCCAATAACAAGTTTAGTTCCAAGTTTGTGGAGGGATAGGGAATATTAAGAGGTTCTATAAGAACCCTGCATATATTTTAGATGATGGAGGATCATATCTAGTGAAAAGTTCAGACAGGGGGTTGGTTACCCCATATAAGGAAGGAATATTGAGCTTCACTGGATGTAATAGTCATATCAGAGTACATTATACTCTAGGAATAGGGTTTCCCTATCAACTAGGCATTATTATTCTTGGGAATTATACTGGATAACATGATAGAGAAGATGGTCACATTTATGTAGTTCAACCCCCACCAAGAGATGGGGAGGCAGGACCATCCATTTTTTCATTGTATGATTCTTGTAACTTCCATGATTTCTAATTCTTTTATTGATGCTAGTGCCTTATATTCCATTATATGTAGTAATATTTTTAGTGTTTTCAAACTATAAGTGGAGAATATGTTTGAGTATTTTTCATTTGTTACATTATTATATTTATTAGCAAGAAAATATCCAACAATGTAAGGAGTGTCACATTGATGTTGGTGGGATCCGTTTTATGTGGGGCTTGATTGTGTTGGAGATGTATGGTATATTTAGATATTGGGGATGTTTTTTATTGTGTTATATCTAACCTATATTTAATCTTAACACTATAGGGTATCATTTACATCCCTTAAGGTTGAAACTTGTATTCACTATAGGGATAGAGATATCTAGGAAGGTCATGTAGGTCTCATTTGTCAATAGTTGGGTGAGCTCACAACCTAAGAATCATGTATTGTGTTTGATGATGGGGTAGTATAGTATATTTTTATTCTTTTTGTGGTGGATTTGTTATGGGATGTGTTTCTTGATGAATATTTGGGACTAATTCTTGATAGATATGTGTCGTTCATGATTAATTTTTTATTAGGAGAAGAGATTGATTCTATTCAGCTATATTGAATAACACCAAAAGGGATTTTGGAGCATAAAACATAGTATGTGTATTTAGAGAATAAAGGGTTTATTCATATGAGAAAGTCACATTGGGGATAACTAGGTTTATTTTCTATAAAGGACATTCAGATTTTGTGGTTGTGTATTGAATATCATATGTTGAATTAGAATATGGTAATGAATTTACTCCATCTTCCACAGATCGATGATAATTTTGACCAGCTGAGTGGTGATTCAGTGTTCTCCAATGTTGATTTAATATTTGGGTATTATCAGATGAGGATGACTCATTTGGATACACCATGGACTTATTTAGTATGAGGTATCAGTTACATAAATTTTTTTGGATGTTGTTCAGGTTTCCCACCCACCAAGAGTTTATATGGATCTAATGAATTTATTATTTCACTCATATATGGATCCTCTTGTAGGGGTATTTGTGGATGAATTATTGATGTACTAAAAGACTCATGAAGAACATTCCAAATAAAATTACATCATCTTGATTATAGTAAAAGAGCATAGGGTGTACACCATTATATATATGTTTTATTTATAGATTGACTGGTCAAGTTTATTGTTCACATAATCTTTGAGAATGTTATGTCGGTGGACTTTGATAATCTTCTAGAATTTGTGTCAATGGAGTATCTGAATAATTTTTTTGATGTCGGAATATATATAGGATTTTCTGTCTATTATATAAATCTCAATAAAGAATTTTCTTATTTGGAAGCACCAAATCCATGTTTCACCAATATGTTAATCCTGCTTGAGTCGTATGAAGTATGAGCTAATTCATTCCATGAGTTAAATAAAGAGATTACTACTATATCAATTTTGATCCTACCAGAGCTATGTAACGAGTATACTATATTGTGTTATGTGTCTAGTGTTGGTAATGGGGACGTATAGAGTGAGTATCATATGGTAGTGGCATATGGATCACAATAGTTGAGTCCACATGAATAGAGGTACCCTACACATGATCTTGAGAGGGATGCAGTTGTTCATACATTAATTTGATGGAGAATTTTCATGTCGGGGGAAAGGTTTATTATGCATTACAGTCTTAAAATAATTAAGTACATTATCTCCTAATGAGTTTTTAATATTCAGCAGTAAAGATGGGTCGAATACATGTAGTCAGTTGATTTCGAGTTGGTTTAAAAAATAGGGAAGGGAAAAAGTGTTGGATATTTTTTATATCAAAATAATCAAAACCAATAATTTCTAGAATGTTGTTCAGAGTAGATGATAATGACGTTTATAATGAGATATATCCAGAGGATCAGAATGTTCATGGGTAGATGGCCCTTGAATCCTTGGCCATCAATCCCATGCTTTTGATAAAAATCAAGGAGAGGGAGTAAGAGGATACAAAATATTTCACCAGAGGTAAATTCTTGAAGGAGGGGATTCACCCTCTAGATGGACTGTTTGTGACATGGATATAATTTATTTTCATGGATGCGTCATTGGGCCTACTGGTATGAAGGAAGAATTAGTTAATGAGTCTGATTCTTCAAAATGGGCTGTGTATCTAGGTTTATCCAAAATGTATTACAATCTTCATTGACAATATTGTTTTCTAGGTTTGAATAATGGGGTTTCAAACTTTGTGATGTGATAATAAACTAGTTAGTATGTGAATTCTAAGCATCAGCGATCATGTTGTTTTTTACAACCCTTTCGAATTTTAAAATAGAAATTGGACGATGTCATGATGTATTTTTTCGTTGGTCTTCTGAGGATTCCGCCGAATATTGATGTGATAAATGTAGTTATGGATCATTTTATAATGGTGAAACATTTTTTAGCAATTTGATAAACCTTCACTATGGATCAGTTGTGTGAGTTGTATGTTCGAGAGATTGTGTTGTTGCTCTGGGTGTCACTGACTATACTTTTACATCATGATGTAAATTTTACTTCCTGCTTCTAGTAGGTTTTATAAAAGTAACTTGGAACCCATGTGTTTAGGAGTATTAATTTACACCAACCAAAACACATGAAGTTGTAGCGTACTATTCTTGTGCTAGAGGACATGTTGAGGGTATACCTTCATGAATTCAGTGGATCTGAGGAGAAAAAATATGTGATTTTTGAGTTCACTTATAAAAACAATTACCCAGAAACGATTCAGATGATTTTATATGATGTGATCTATGGTAAATCATTTAGATCACATTTATTATGGATAGAGATACGAGATTTATACTTTTTGAGACTGAGTGTTGTGCATAAGTCACCATAATAGGGTTAGTTGTTTTAGAAACGTATGAATATGAATCAGAGTAGGTATGTGACTTATGTCGACCATCAACATTAACACCTTGCGTTTATGGTGGGTGATCATGTTTTTCTTCAGGTGTCCCCATGATTGGGTAAACATTTGATTTGGGAATAGGGTATGTTGGAGTCCATGTATGTGGGGTCGTTTGAGATTGTGTAGAGGATTATAAGGACAGAATTATGATTGGTTCTTCTATAGTGGTACAATGGAATGCATGATGTATCTCATGTGTAAATGATTCAATAGTATCACCATGAACCATACCATGTAATAAGTGTTGAGGATGAAGAGATTTAGGATGATGTGTCCTTGGAGGTGCATCATGTTCATACTGTGGATTGTAATGAAAAATCCTTATGTGGAAACATTGTACTATAAGTTCAAATGTTATGGATGTATGGAGGTTTTCAATAAGAGACATGTGAAAGGGAGATAGATATGCAGTCCTAGTGGCATGATTTTTTTACCTTGTAAACTCAATTATTTTCAGAGAGTAGCTTGATGGTTAGCTATTGTAAGGTGGGGAGGTAGTAAGATCCTTAACTTCTAGTGAGGTATGTTATTTTTTAAATTCTCGTTTATATGAATTTATGATGGTTAATGAAATGTTTATTAGGTGCATAAAGAGTATCATGGGTATCCTCCAGATTTGGTACACAAAAGGGGGGAGAAAGTGGTAATCCAGTGCACATGTTATGGTTCAGGCATAGTTAGTAGTAACTATGTTCCCTATACTGGTCTTCCTAAAGGTGGAGTTCAAAGTTTAAGAATCCATGGAATGGGGGAGGCCAAACCATGTGGGCTTCTATAGAACTGTCCCATATGGTCACTGTACGATTTGTGAAGCTATGAAGGATCCTGAGGAGACTGTTCAACCAGGCCCCCTCTAGGATAGAAGGTAGCGTATGGTTGTCTCTTGGTTTATCCAACCATATGACCAAACCCTACACCCCCAAAAAATGTGTAAATATACCATTTTCTCTTGCATGATTTATGTTTCTTCACATGAATTTCCCCTCCATTTATCCTACAATAGAAAGAGTGATGATCCAAATCACCCAAAACATCTCACTAATCGATATCACTCATTTCATTTCCATTTGTAGCGTTGTTGTGTGTGGGTCAAAGATATAGGTGAATATAACACTCTTCATCCTTACATTTACATATATTAGGGATTTTTATGTTTTAGTTTTTTTACAATGACCTGAAACCATTTTTTTACTACAGGCCATACATTGGGGATTTGGATGGGAATTGAATATGAATCAAATGTCACATTTCATTTTTTGGTATCCTACAAAATTGATTTAGGTGGTATACATGTTACTTCCCATTGTCCTGGGGTTAAATTCATGTTTTTGTGGTTGTGACCTTGTTCCATTAATATGAACATCGGTTTTCAATTTTTGAAATCATTAATTAATTGGGTACTTTAGGAATTGAACCACTCATGATCCCGTTGAAATGAATTGCGTTCGATTTGATCATTTTATGGGCCACTCGTGGGGTGGGATTCTTCCTTGGAAATGCAATTGATTTTTATAGTGTATAATTGAATTTTTATTTCTTAGATTCTATGATTTATATATTAAAATGTTAGCCTGATTTATGAAATGATTTTTTGTTACTTGTTTTTAGTTGATGATGTTTTATGAGGGGGTGTTTCATATAATGGTAAATGTTTTAAATTAATTTCAGGTTGAATGTGGTAAATGTGTTATAGTGTTAGGGCATTTAAATGAGAATTATTATAATGGGATAAGACATTAAAATGTATTATGTTTTAAAAAAGAAATTATTTTAAATTGATGAATGTGTTAAATGATCTTTTGTTTTTAATTGTTATATTTAGTGATTGGTTAAAGAAGAATATACAAATGGCTTAGTGGTATGTGGGGTATTAAATTTTTGATTGATATCGAAGGGTACGAATATGTCACGACCCGTCCTCGGGGCCCGTGCCGTGACTACCCCAAGCCCGCCTTCCATAGGCTAGGGGCTGGTGACTAGCACCAAAGGAATAAATCTCGATAACTAGGAAGGAATTTCCTTTATAAAAGTAAACAAAACACCATAGAGTACAAGTGGAAGTAAAACACTAAGTACAAAAGAAAGTGCTGAAAAGTAAATGGGCAAGAATACAAACCCAACTAAAAGTACAGCTACAACTGAATGAAAGTACAACAGAAAAAGACAAAGAGATGGAAGAAAGGAAGCAGCTCCTGGGTCGTCCACCTCGGATCCTACCTGAAGGGTAGGTACAGATAGCGCAGCTCCTGGATCGTCCACCACAGATCCTACCTGAAGGGTAGGTACAGATAGCGCAACTCCTGGATCATCCACCACGGATCCTACCTGAAGGGTAGGTACAGATAGCCTCCACAACGCTCTCACCAGTCAACCTCCTCTGAGTGTTGTCTCACCATGAAGTCCACCTCCGGATACTGACTCGTCGTATGGTCCACCTCCGGGTACCATCCAGTCCTCGAACACTCGGCCTCTTTCAGCGCTGCCCGTCGTCTGCATCCAACACAACGAGGTACGGGCATAGCCTGTGAAGGGGTGAGTATACGATACTCAGTAGGAACCCAGATACCCTCAAGGTATCACTAAAACCAACAAGGATAACCACAAATAAGATCTCAATAGATAACCTCTACTTAGGTACATGCCCACACATATACCTATGTTATCAAGTAACCCATATCAATCATGAGAAACACAAAGATTGTGAAATCAACGGATAACCACTACCCAGGTATATGCCCATACATATACCTAAGTTATCAAGTGACCCATCTCAATCATGAGGAAACAAAAAGATGATGGACTCAGCTCAAACCTGGATTTTCATTATCGAAACCGTAACTACTGAAGAGCCCCGTCTCTAGAGTGTACAGTGGTCCTGTCACGACTCCGAGGTACTGCTCACTAACCTAAGACTGCTGAGGTACTCCTCCTGTCGAGTACCGCGGGTCAGCCAACCAAACACAGTAGTGCTTCCCGCCGGGGTACGCCACCCAAACACAGTAGTGAACACCCCCTAATAGCCTGCAGAGGTACTCTCCGGATGAGTACCACGGGTCTGCACTGTCACACAGGTAGTGCTCCGTTCTCCATGGGTATGCACCCAAACAAATTAGTGCTCCGTCCACTGGGCTAGTCGAATCACTCTAAGGTGAGTCGGTCAAGCAGTCGTCAGGTCTCAGTCGACTACACGGTCTCCATACTCTACACGCTCGTCTCTGTGAGGGTCCGCTCCACGAGCTATAGGTCGATACTCTAAGTATCTCAAAGTCCCACGAATAATTATCTCAAAGGATCTTCTCATCATAGGGGTCTCAACGCAACAGACGGCATGTCAATCAGACGCCCGGTCTGTGAGTTATTAGCCTTTTCGTCCTAGGGGCCTGGTTGGTTTCGTGTGCGAACCAACCTGGACGTATCTCAAGTGCACCCCGAACTCTCATAGGGTATTCTCATAGTGACCGTTTCTCAATGTGATCACCAATTCCACGGATAGTTCGTCAAACAGACGTCCGGTCTGAAAGTTATCAGCTTTTCCGTTCGAGGGGCCCGGTTGGATTTTGGGTACAATCCAACCTGGACACTATCCAACTACATCCAAATCTTGAGCAGAGTATTCCAAAAGTTAAGTCTCAATAAAAGGAATCCAAAAAAGTCGACGACACGTCAATCGGATGTCCGGAGCTCAAGATATAAGTGTTTCTGCTCCGAGGACCCGGTTGGTTTCGTATCCGAACCAACCCGGCCGAACCCAAAGTTATCTAAAACCTTGAGTGTAATGTACTGAAACTACCGTCTCGATCCAAGTATTTCATCGCAACTGACGGTGCGTCGATCGGAGGTCCGTAGCCCAAGTTATGGGCATTCGAACAGAATCTATCCGAAATGGGGGGTCTGGGCCCGGCCGGCGTGGTCCGGCCCGACTGGTGCGGCCCGACCATATGGCAAGCCGTGGCTCGGCCAGCATGGCCGAGCGGAAGCCGCGGAGAGAGGGGGGGGGGGGGGGTTGCACAGCCCCCTCACCATTGATTGATGCCGGCGGCGGTTTGCGCCGCCGCTGTTCCTCCAGGATCCTGCGCGGCCGCGGGATCCCCCGTGCCGTACCGCCGCGGCAAGCCGTGGTGGTTTTCTTCCTCCGGCGGTGCGCTAGGGCGCCGCCGCCTCCGGTCGCCGGCGCCGCCGCGCCGACGAACTGTGCCTCCAGGGTTTTCGCGGGCCATCGGAGTTGCTCCGGTGGTCTGTTTTCAAAACCGACTGTGCCGGCGTTCATCTCGGGTCTTGAACTTTACTGCGGAAGATTCAAAATTACCTTGCGGCCCCGTTTCTCATCGCTCGTAAATCCACATGCCAAAATAATCAAACCGCGTCTCTTCGTGGTTTTCCAGCGCTGCGCGACGACACTGCTTCTTTGTTCGACTTCAACGGTGCCATACTTCTTCGCCTAATTTCATAGCCTCCGCGCGGTGCAACGGCACCGCGCCACCTTACACATGCCGCAACAAAATAAAAAAACAAGGGGGGTGGAGGGTCGGTTGTGTTCGTGCGGTTCGACATCCTCCTATTATTACGATATCAGGCGGCTCAAATAAGATGACAATCAGCGATGAAGGTAATCACTAACAAAAAGAATATAACTCCCCCACGGGTTTTCCGAAATAAAAAGGAAATTCCAAACCTGCAAACAAAAACTTTTACGGATCAACTTAATAATGAGTTGATCTTCATTCTTGTTTTAGAAGGAAAACAATCATGAGATTATTAATATTCTCAAATTAAACCCCTACCTCGAGCGTAGTTGACGAATGAGGTTTGTCGCGGAAAGGGTCGCCACGGATTTGATCGTCGTGGAAGAAGAGGATCGTCACGTCGCGGAGGAACGGTGTCTCCCTTCCTTTGACGTGGAAAGAATGAATGAGGAGATGCGCGTCGAGTCGTCGATTTCCGAGGAAGGAGTCTCTCATCGTCGTCCGTCGTTGGAGGTCGGCGTTCTTCATCGGCGGCGGTGCGTTCTTCGACGAAGAACGAAGAACTCCAAGACTCCCATTTTTCTCCCAAAAACTCAACACAACAAGCCCATCAATAATGAAATAAGACTTGTCTTATTTTATTAAAACACAAGCCAAGGACTTTGAAATTCAAAAAATGAATCAACCATATAATTGAATTTAATAGAAAAGTTTAAACCACCCAATTAATAGAGGCGTTTAATATTTAAATAAACGCACGAGTTGACTTTCAATAATTGGGGGGGGGGGGTACGGGTGCGTTACTGAAATTAAGGAGGGCTGAGGAAGTTGAAAGGGTGGGGCTCATGTGGGCCCCAACCCACTAATATCCTAACTAGTGGATTAGTTAGGATGTGGGTCCCACTCATCCACTTTAGCTTAGGTTAACACTTCCTTGAATAATATAAAAATTGGTCACACCATCTTTATTTTATTTCTTTACTTAACCCAAAAACTTAAAAACCACACCCGAGCAAAGGCAACTCTGGAAAAGGTGTTTCTAAGCAATTACCAGCGCTGCGATTCCAACGGTGCCTTCAGAATTCGATTCCGAGCACCGGTTCAAAAGTTATAAAAACCCACTCGTTCATTCACTGAATGTACCCGAGCCAATCTTCAGAAAATGATTTCGGGCACACCGGGCCTCGGAATCAGGTGCCGTCAGAAAATGCGTTCTTTTAAAATCCCAAAGAAGATTAAGAAAAAAAGTTCCATTGAATTTTACGGGTCTTTATAGAATATATTGGGGATCAAAACCCTACAACTACAATTCAAGGGTCAGGGAGTCAGACTGATGATCTATTCCCCTAACGGATACATAAAACATGGGTATCTAGAATGGGGTTCCAAGGTATGTTTTATGATCATCTGGACTGAAGATACAATGTAATTGTTATGTAATGGTTTGAAATATTTTTCCTTATTAGTGTAGTAATGATGATATTTTCACCCGTACGAATATTTACTATTTCGAGAAAAGGTCGATGTGAAATTTTATGAAAAATGTTAACCCATTGAACAAGTAATGAATGTCAATAAAGGGAAACAAGTTAAAAAATTGAACCTATTATAACATATTTATACAATAATTATTTATGTACATGGATAAACTATATATTTAGACTGTATATATTATAGAATCCATTGTTGGTGGCCTACTATGTTATACTCACAACCTTCTCTGGTTGTCATTGGGTACCTGAGTACACTTCATGGTTGCGGGCCATGAAAATGGAAATGAACCACTTCAAGATGGATTACATGGGAATGTGATGTGCATGAAAGAGAGATCCAAATATGGAGTCCAAATCTATTTTGGGTATCCGATAGTTTTTCATTATTTTGGGTTTTCTTTAAACATTATAATGTTTTGCATGCCATTGCTTATTTACTATTTTTTTATTTGAATATACCACATTTTGGGAAATGGATCTGTAATGAATGGCGGTTGTTAATTTGTTACTTTATTTTTTTATTTTTATCTTTTGTGTTTTACTTTGAGGTAGAGGGTATAGTCTCCTTGTAGATTATAATATAACCTCCTTAATAGTGGGAACCCTCTTGTATACAAGGAGGAAAGCATGAGGTCATGTGGCTACCCAAATCAGGGCACCAAATATAGTGGCACTCAGGCAAGGGACGTCACAATAGTTGTATTGGTTATTGTATCCAATAAATAAATCATATTCAAACTCACATTTTCCATGATATGAATATGTTTTTAGAATAATATAGATAATTTTGATGCGTTTATATAGTTATTATGGATCAGGAAATGGGTTTATGATTCAAGATGTTGACAAAATAAATCACATAATACAAATTGTTTTATGATTCCATAGATAATGATATAGGAAGATAGATTTTCACATTATGTAGGATCGTAATGTTACTGAATGTAGTATCAAAATAATGAGGTTGTTTTAAAAAAAAGGCCAGTTTCATCAAATTTGACATGTACGATTTCTTCAATTGTACATGTAATTTTATTGAAAACTCTATAATCCTAAGAAGTTGTGGAGTAGCCTATGAAAATTCCTTCATCAGATTTTTGTGAGAATTTGTGTAGATTATCTTTAGTATTCATAATGAATACCTTACAACCAAAAACCGTGAAGTAGGAAACTCTAGGTTTTCTACCATTCCATAACTCATAAGGAGTTTTATTATGAAAAGGTCTAAACAAAACACAATTTATAATATAACAAGCAGTACTTACAACTTTAGCCCAAAAACGTTTGGCTACCGCAAATTCACTCAACATGTTTCTTTTTATCTCTTGAATAATTCTATTTATTCTTTCAATAGCACCATTTTTATGAGGTGTTCTGGGTGCCGAGAAGTTATGAGTAATGCCTTTTCTACTAAAAAAAGTTTTAAAATAAGAATATTGAAATTCACCTCCATGATCACTATGAATAGTTATCAAAGGATTATTTTTCTCTTTTTTAACCTGGGCTCTAAAAATTTTTAAATAAGAAAAGATTGTGATTTATTTTCTAGAAAATGGACCCACGTAAATCTAGTGTAATCATAAACTAGGAAAAATACATAATATTTTCCTCCAATGCTTCCAGTTTCTGTTGGAATAAAAGATCCATATGCAATAACTTTAATGGATCAGTGGTTCAGACTTCACTGATAGATTTAGAACTTTATTTATGTTGCTTTCCATATTGACAGGGATCAAAAACTTTTAAAGAATCAAATCTAAGCTCTGGTAGATCCTTAACTAGTATTTTATTAGAGAGTTTGAATAGGTTCCTATGGTTATAGTATCCTAACCTTATATGCCACAACCATGAATGATCTTCCATTGCTCTAAGTCAAGGTAGGTCTTGGATCCTATGGTCTTCTATGTTTAGTGTGTATACATTTTCTTGCCTATTGTCAGAAAGAATAAACTCTTCCTTTGAATTGTGTACTAAGCACTTTTCATTATTAAAATTCACAAGGTAACCTTCCTCACATAATTGACTTATGCAAATGAGGTTTGGCTTAAGACCGTTAAAAAATAAAACATTTGAAATTAATGTTTTTCCAAGAAGAATAATGTTACCTATACCAATAATTTCTCTCATAGAATTATCTCAAAAATTTACTTTTCCTCCTTTCGTATTGATAATATTAACAAAGTTGTTTTTGTTACCAGTCATATTTCAGGAACATACACTATCCATGTACCAAGTATTGTTGTTGGTATTATATTTAATTTCCTAAAAATAAGAGTGTTAGACTTTTGGAATCCAAACTTTCTTGGATCCAGAATCTTCAGAAAGAAAAATTTTAGGTATCCACATTTTCATTGAAAAATAAGATTTATGAAAAACTAAATATTGTGTTATGTTTAAGGAACAATTTTTTTCATAATGCCCACCACACTAACAGTTAGTGCAGAAAGGATCTCTTTGAGGAACAAAATAGTTGTTGCTAAAAATCGGTTTTGAAAAAGTATAACCAAATCCATAATTGTTCCTTAGAGGTCGAATTTGGGAATACATTTTATCAAAATTTTCCTTCTCTAGGGTTATGTTTGACAAACACTTCTTCAAGGAAAATATTTCAGACATTAGTATAATCACTAAGTTCTTATCCTAAAAAACATCAGTTTTAGCACTAGAGTTAGCCTCAAAAACATTTTTCGTAGAAATTACTTTTTCTAGATCCTTAGAATGTTTATCCATCTCAAAATTATCTTCCTCAAGGTTTTTTGAAATACTTTCAAAATCAATTATTTTCTTATCAAGATCTTTTGAATGATCTGATATCTCATTAGTATGAATAGAAATCCTAGAATTTGTCTTATCAATATTTTTCTTGAATTTAGAATTTTCATTCTAAAGAAGCTTAGAAAACCTAGATACTTCTTCACAGATAGGTAATTCATCAGAAAATGATTCTTTATCCGAGGATTCATAATATTTACTATAATTATAAATAGCATTCAATGATACATTTGTGATGGATTCAGCATTGTTTACATTTTCCATTAAACAATTATTTTCAATAGGTAGTCTGGCTATTAGGCCAAGATTCTTATGTCCAGAAGATTCACAATATAAGGATTCATCAGAAGAGTCTCCACCACCAGCACTCCAATTTTCATTAGATTTAAAAACATTCTTAGCTTTAGCTTTGTATAACTTCTTTCAATTTTTCTCATAATTCATTTTCTTTTTATCTTTTCTCTTAAGAATAGGAAAATCTGGCCTTATAGTACAACTTTTTTTCATTCATAACAAGTGACTTCAGAGTATTTCTTGTGTTTCCTTTCATTCTTCTTGTATCTATACTTAATGTATTTATTCCCAACTATCATGTTCATCCTTTGAGAAAGATTAGCTAATTCATTCTTATAATTTTCACATTCACATGATTCAAGTTTGAATAACAACCTTCTTAGATTTAGATCTTGTAACTCTCTAGGGAGTCTTTCATTTCATATGATTATAAGTAGTTGTAAAATCAACACATCCGTTTCCATTATTTCTCTTAACATTGGAAGCATCACTCTTCATTATAGTCTCATGTTGAAGAAGATTTCCAAAAATCTCATCAAGAGTAATCTATGAGACTTTCCTATTCTCAGCTATTGATGCCCTCTTGGATTCCCACTAATTAGGATTGATGTCTACAATCTTGTCTACAAGTGCCTCATAATCTATAGCATTCTCACCCATTGATTGTAATTTGTTAACAATATTCAAAAATCTATGATGTACCTTACATATAGGTTTTTCATAAGGAATGAAAAAAAATTATGGTACTCATCTCTAAGAATAGATCTTCTTGTTTCAATAACTTTGTAAGTTCCAAAATGTGCAACTTCAAGCTTCTTCCAAATACAATTTGCTGCTTCACACGAATAAATTTGGATATATATATTCCGAGTAATGGAACAAAACAATGTATTTTGTACCTTATAGTTTAGTTGATATTCTGACTTCTCTTGATTAGTAAAAGTTCTAACTTCATTATCCGGAATCATGTAATCTCTAGTAAGAATATCAAAGTTGTCCACTCCAGTGTTAATAACAAAAGTATTCATACGATATCTCTAATATTCGAAATCATTCCCATCAAAAATAGGTGGTCTAGTAGGATTTAAGTTGTAAATGGAACCAAAATTCATTCTTTACATCTCAGTGAAATGTCTTTCAACACAAACATTTCAGTAATAAATGTTTGTAAACAAGGACATAAATATCATAGGCATGGAAAATATAGAACAAGGAAAAACATGATCAAGAAAACTTATATGTGAATATAAATATTTTAGGGACCTCCTCTGATACCAATTCTAGGATCATAATGATACTAATTGTAGTATCAAAATAATGTTTTAGATGCTCAATATACAAGAGGGGGTGAATTATATACTTTAAAAAAATCATTTGGAACTTTTAAAGATTGTAATGTTTAATAAAGTTAAAAATGGTAAATTGACAAGACCTCTTAGTTCTACAAAGATGATTTATTCCAGAAATATGGTTCTGGAAATGAAACATAAGAAAAGTTTACAAAGATAATGATTATACCTTAAAGCATATAGAATATTATTAATCAGAGTGCAAGTATAAGAAAGTATAAGAAAATTATACTTTCCTCAACACCCACAATGCAGCAGAAAACATGAAACAAAACAAGTAACAAGAAGTAAATATTTTAACCCAAAGAGAAGGGTATCTGACAACCTTGTATAAAGGTCTCTTGATTTATACATTCAAGAAAGCCTATCTTACCCTCAACAGGGTAAGACCTAGATACGAATATCAGAATCTGTGTGGTTATCCCCTTATGGACTCGAACATCAAGGTATTCGACACCTCTATTTTTCTATCCCTAGAAGCCCTCGATTGTACTCAGCAACATTCAGAGTCGCACGAAGCAATTTGGAACAAGATTTTCAGTATGCACAAAGCATGAAAGTCTCTCTCTTGAAATCACTTCAGCATCATGTAATATCTAGATTCGTAGAACAGTGCTGAGCATGTTCAAATGAGCTACTATTTATAAGCACGTCTTTAATGGTCATCTCCCTCCTCCAACGGTCATATTTTTCTTTGAATTTAGGAGGGAACAGTACACATGTCACTCAAACAATGGTTAGTTAGTAACTGAATGTATGACATAATTTTATAACCAAAACACGAGTAATAAAAAATATGTTTGCTTAACTAAATCCCCTTTTCAGAGTATAAGGAAAAAAATAAAAGTTCGGAGTCTAACAAAAAACATTCGGGGTCTATAATACATGGGTGTTTGGAATATATATTCAAAAGAATTCGGAATATGAATTCATAAGAATTCGGAGTCTGAACTCAGAATGTTCAGAGTCTGAAATAAGAAGAATTCGGAGTCTGAACTAAGAATGTTCAGAACTTGAATTCAAAGAATTCAGAGTCTGAACTCAGAAAGTTTGGAACTTTAATTCAGAGAATTCGGAGTCTGAATTCAGATCCTGAAAAAGAAATTCTCTATATCTAAGTATTTATAATATTCTGAGGGATTAGTTACAAAATTTAATTTTATACATAGAAGGAAAATGAGTTACGTTTAGAGAAAATATTCCATGAACAATGGAAACATGGTAAGGAAAAATTTTCATGGGGAAGGAAAATTTTCCTTATCAAGATGAAACAGAGGGAAAATAAAATTTGTCTTAAGATAAGTTGTTTTTTATTTCAAAACATGATGGAATGGAAAATTCATAAGGAAACCTTATTGACTCAACATATTATACAAATCTACCCAATAAATGATATTAGGTCATTTTTGGGTGGGCCTACAAATTTGAATAACACCAAAGTGGAAGGGTAATTATACACCATAAATAATTTAATGTAAACTTTTGATTCTTATGGAATATTAAGGACCACTACTACATAAAAGAGTTATATTTTTTAATGGATGTTGAGATGATTTACTTATGATTTTTATGTATAACCACACCCTAGTGGCAAAGAACAGGTTGTTCTTAGTGACTCTAGGATTCTAAATAAGCCAAAGAAAAAATTAATATACCACATCACAACTACTAGAGTGAAATGTGGTTTATGATATAGGGATATTATCCACGATATAAAGGAGTCTAACCAGTTATTTTTATGTTTTATTACTTTGGATGACATCTATGATTTGGTTCCTCTATAATTTTTTAAAGTGTTTATGTAATTAAAAAAATTATTGTTAACTATAATATTATGCCTCAAGAGGGGAGGATACACCATAAAAGTTGGAAGTTTCAAATAGTTTTGATGATAGGGATTTATCATGGAGTGTTAGTGGTCATTTATAACATGTTATAACTAATAATTTCAATTTTCGTTTTTAGATTAAATGTATGATAATACAAAGTCTATGTTTGAATAAGATGATTTAAATTTTTATTTCACATTCAAATTTGGAATAGTTCAAAAAACTTCTACAGTGAATATTTGGAAATAGTGTGATAAAAAATTGTAAAGTGTGGGTAAAAGAAGAAAAAAGAGGGATCTTAAGATAATAATTTATATATATGTAAAAAATAAATAAGTTTGTGCGCTTTTTCATGGTCTAAGGAACCACAAAATTAGAGGATGATTTAAGTGGTATTGTACACATCTTATTCATGATATTTGATAAAGAATGTTGTTCCCATGAAATTTTATAGGTTATGTTCTACATGAATTATACTGTGAAAGTCAATAAGTAAAGAAATAACTTATTTTACTCACTGGATTTTTTGTATGTCTATTATGTTTACTAATATTTAGTTTTTATAAGAATTTATCATTATAATGTGTGTGATTAGAAAAGGATAATAAGTATTCCTATAAGTGGAGTTTGAATGTTATAGCCTACACAACTCTACTCACATGATGACACTTTTGGGTATTTTAAACCTTGATATTTTTATATCACACCTAAGAAAACCCTTCTCACATTTAAAGGAAAACCGTGGAAATGTGTTGTGTTCACTCATATTAGCGTGCATGTTTTATTGAATATCAGTTATATCACTAAAATTTAATAGTTACAAATGTCTGTTTAACGAATAATAGTAAAAATAATTTTATGTCCTATATTCAACTCTCCCTCCCCTTTATCTCATAGAACTCCTATAGGTAGATTCTCAATCTCCAAATTCATATATTCCAAATTGCTTTTTCCTAATTGAACATAATATTGAAATCTTGTTGTTAGAAAAACATTAATATGAAAATAATAATTTGATATATAGTTGATACCATATACTAAAATAACAATCATTGATTTCATTCAATCCCTCCTACGATCAAACAAAAACCTATAATTAAGAAAATTTATTTCCCAATCAACCATCCAAATTAAAAATTCCATAAGTGAATAGCCCCAAATATTTAAATCCAAACCATTAAAAAAACAAAAACTATGAACCATAAATACAGTATGTATACTACTCATATAAACATATATTTTAATCCAAGTCATAGAATTTATAATTGTTAATACATTGAAAATACTAACATCTTCTAACATGTGATGAACTATGTATAAAAAATAACCATCATTTTTATGTAGCTAAATTTAGAAAAATTATAAAAAATTTATAAAAATTTAACCAATACCTACTAATATTCAATATCAAATACATAAGTAAATAAAAATATAGTTTTCAAATAAAGTATAAGGAATGATAAAATGACAGAATAGAGGAGATATAACTTATTTTAGTGGAAAAAAGTTCCAATATGAACTAGGGACAATGTGAATATGAGAAATAAAAATATTAATAAAGTAAGGGGAGATCCACCAATCTCATTATGTTTCTGGAAGAAATTTAATATGATATCCCCCTATATAGTGTAAAAGTTTTTGTGGTAAAATATTAAAGTACCACCTTTTACAAATGAATTAACAATGGGATCACTGAACACTCACTGTTCACATTATACTACCGCTATGTTTTCACTTATATATAGTACTAAGTAGGACATTACATGTTAGTTGATTCCATATGCACATTATTTTTATAGATCATACTACCTCTAAACCATAAAGATAATCTATTTATTATTTTTTTTCATCAAAATATTTTTATGTCTACCAAAATAAATTCACTATTTGAAATAATTTTCCACCATGTATTGTTAGATTTAAAAAAATCAAAATTAATATCATTTTATAAATCAATCATTTTACAAAACAATGTATATTTAAAAATCATAATTGAGGAAAACACCATTCATGATAACATAAAATATTTAACAATTTTAAAAATTGTACACAACATTAATAATCGCTTCTGTATTAAAAAATTTCAAAGTGTCATTACATTATATTTGAAAACACAAGTATGTTTTCACAACTTCATATGGATCAGTAGTATAAAAAATATACATCAACATATTAGTAATAGTTATTGTAAAAAATCCATAAAAATGATGAATAAGTAAATTAAATTGAAAAATTGATATAAATATTCATAATATATATATTAATGAATTTAATTAAATATCTCACCTTTGATAAGGATATTTGGACACAACTAATTGCATTATTAACTTATTATAATTAGTTGATTTTATACAAAAATAATTATAATAAAATAATATAAAATCGACATGTATTAATGTGTATCTATAATGATTATGCATATTCCATTAAAAAATTGGCTCACAGAAAAACCCTATTATACATCTCCCAATAGAAAAAATTCTAAATGATTAATTTTTAAAAAATACCACTTCTGCCTTTGGTAACATATAAATACATACTCATCCCCTTGTTACATTATCATACATGATAAATATTTTGATCAATATTCTATTATGTCACTTATGAATCACTAAAATATATATATCTTCTCTATAATGTAAGATAAAATAAAAAAAACGATCTTAGATAAATTATAACAACATAAAATACATATTCAGTTAACCAAAATAAAACCACCTATAAAATTAAGTGAAAATATATGTAACCATGGGATGGTTACTATTTGAAAGAGTTTTAGTTGTATTTTTGGTACAAATTCCTTAATAAATTAAATATAATTAAATGATTAATTCTATGAAAGAATCATCAGAAAAGGAACGAACATTATATGTTTCAAAAATTTAAAATTATAAATCCTTCAAAAATGAGAGGAATTTGTATATTGGTGGTACATAGTGTATTTATTTAATTATCTACAATAAATTAATCAACATAAATGTTTAAAAATTCAAAATATAAACTAACCATACACAAAAATGACCATTAATGGAAGAACATTCTAAGTAGAACTGAAGAAAATATATCCAAATCAATATTATAATGTTCTAAATTCCCATGTAGTTAAATATTGTGTCCCTTTCTCAACTAGCTCATGGTGTGCTAGTAATTCTAATGTGACTCCAATATTAAATTATAACATATGTTTCCAAACAATTATCACTATACATATGCATACATGAAATTACAATAGTGAAGCTTCATGTCCATCAAATGGCACATTCCGGGCCTAAGGGTGTAGATCCAATAATAATATCCACATATCTCATCTCCCATATAGGATAATAAGGTTTTGGGATAAATATGTGTCTATAAATTTGATTGAATAAAATATATCATTTTTAAAGATATCAAACCATTCTATAAACTATACAATAAAAAATCATGTATCAACAAAATCCAAAATAGATTCCTACATATTACATGTGGTTAAATACCTTTATATACCTGCATTGAGAATATATTAGAATCTCTGATAAAATTATTATATTAGTTAAATAATGAATATCTCATCCCCTGGGAATGTATATGGTGTATACTTACTCAAATAATCTAAATTTATATTCCATTAGGAAAAAGGATGGTGTATACGAAGTTTACAAACCATGAACCCATCCAATATGAATATAAGGTATCTAAAAACCCATCACATCATTCATAATATGGGCATCACTACACTCAATACATGATTAATTATTATTTTATAAGAATATAACCCATTTTACTTGACTAATATACCATTTAAACATATATAAAATTTATATAATACTAATAATTATTCCAGTATAATATAATTCAATACAACATGTGAACTTGACATATATAATAAGTTGAACCATAAATAACATAAGAAATTTAGAATAACTAGTCATATATTTATAAAAAATAAAAAATACATGGAATAATTTAAAATCAAGGGATAGAAGTATGAATACATTGATTTCCCATTATAATATGAATTTACTTAAAACCATTATAATTATTTTGTGTTAAAATATAGATAATATATAGTCATTCACTCAATATTGTTGAAGTGAGAATTATTTTCTGAAACATATTCTAAATATCATTTTTTCACATTTCAATAAGATTTATTAACACTAAAACTTCTTAGTACATTCACACCAAGACCATATTACCTACCACTTAAATCCATATAACCAAAACTATTCAGTAATGATAAGAATTTTTAAAATAAACTCACAAAATGGACATACTCTTCCCTTCCCAAATCCACCCCCTTAATTATCCTCCATACAAATCCCCAAATACCTATAAAATTTAAGGATTTTAATAGAAACACCCATTATAAGGGAATTCCCATCATTGATTTTTTATTTCAATATTTGATATAATTCACTTGTTATATAGAATCTGTGACTAAAAAATACACAATGTAATAAAATAAAATTCATAAGTATCCTCAAGTATATAACATGATAATCCAAAAAATATAATTAAAAATTCCCTATTTTTATTTAAAAAAAATCCAAGGTAAAGGAACATAAAGTGAATAGAAAATCCATCCTATAAGTATACACATAATAAATAAATAAGAACTATTAAGAGTAAAAATGAATATTTATAAGACATGGTAGACTAACCATTTATTTAATATGTAAAAATATAACCCCTAAGACATGAAATAGTATAAATAATAAAATAACATTAACATAGATAGTGGGAATGAAAAACATTTCATATTATACAATTAATATTTAACATAAAATACATTAAATATCCCAACAATAAATTATATCTTTCTAATTATTTATATGTATTTATCAGAAATCTTTTCATGGAACCTCTGAAAAAATTTATAAGCATTGTTCAATAACATATGATTTAATCAGTTTATATATAAATTAAAATGATTTAGTTTCTTATAGATGAGAGAAAATTCATAAACAACATATATTTAAGGAAGAATAATTATATAAACCATGTAAATATTAGTTAAAAACAATTTATATCTCATGTAAAAATTAAAATGATAATTATATCCAAAAGATACAAAAACAATATTCTTTTTTGTTAAAAATTATTACATTTAAACATTTAACAAAAATTATAGTCATATTTATAATTAATGTTTGTTATCAAAGAGGCATAATTATAATGTCAAGTGTTTCTAATATTTAGAGAAATTAATAAATCATATTTCAATATCTCATATAACTATCCAAAAAATGATATTTTCTTAAATATATTAAAAAAATATTAAGAAACCTAATGAATAGATTCAAAAAAAAAAACGTTTAAACTATTATATTTTTTTTGTAAATAAAATTTATGCACTTTAATTAAAATTATCCAAATTATTGTGTCCACTCACCAATATATCCATATATGATCTCACCCTTTCCCAAAAATAATAAAAATTAATCCTATAGTTACGTAACTAAATTCCACAATCAATAATATCAAAATTTAACCAAAATTTTGGTAGGCCTAAAATACATAAGTCCAAATCAACAAAGATAACTCAATTCCGACTCTTGGAACCAAGAAATATAAAACCCAGAAACACTATAACCTAAATTAAAATTCTTTTTATCCTAGATAACATAAATTCAAACGGTATGTTATCCAAAAAACATAATTTCTTAAAATTAGAGGTGAACTAGCTGTACAAAACCCACAATAGGTTTCTATAGAAATATTTTGAAGAAGACCAACATTCTATGATAAATTTCACTACACCTTTCTAATATCCAATATAAAATCCATATCTTATATAAATGAAGTTATATAATAAAGGATACATAATGAGGAAGAAATAGACTATATCAGAATAAAAATATAAAAAAATTAAAATTCTCTATAAAAATAATTGATCAATAAAATAAGAGAAGAGATATATAATAGTGTAAAGAGATATCCAACCCTCCCAATTGTTTAATATAATAAATTACAAGCAAAGGAACCTCCCTAAAGGGGTTAAATTATTTATATTGAAATTGAATAAATGTACCCTTATAAAAATGAAACTAGTTCTAGTATAACATGTAATTGGTTCCCCTATAATGAGTACCTAGTTGTTTATCTCTGACTAGCACTATTTCTTCACTTTGGAGGTCTACATGGGATCATCTCCTTATATCAAATTACATGTGTTTTTAATGAGAATTCATAAGGTACATATTGTTATACAATTCATTTATTGTTAGATTAAACCACTTGAAAACCTTACATGAAACTATGATATAATATAGATTCATCCAAAACATATATAAAACAAAATAAATTCTATTATTAAAGTAGAAAATGTTTTTGACAAACATTTAAAAAATAAACCAAGATCCAAATTTAATCATGTAATTTTCAAACCGATTAAAATAAAATTTTAGGATGTGGTAAAGTGTATTTATTTTTTATTATAATAAGTATTAATCTATCATATCAATGTTATAGATTTTGGGAATATATTCTAGCTCAAAATACATTCATTAATAAATGATATATTCCATGTGAATTAGGATATCACCTTCTAATTATCAATGTTTAACCACTCATAATGTCTCTTATAAACATTGTACAAAACCCTTTGACTCATGTATGGTTCATTATCACTCTCTTATATATAATTATTTGAAGATAATAGTTGGTTATTTTATTTTATATATTGAATATGTGTAACTATTTATTTGTGTAATATATTTATTGGACTATCAATTTACACACCCTCCTAGTACATATTATTATAACATATTGAAATAAAAATTGGTTTAAAATCAATCATTCCAAGTTCAAGTTCTCAGATCATAAATTGATAATTGACTAAGTTCCTATATTAGAGGTTATGAATTATTATGTGATTCCTTATAAATTTTTTATTTAAAGAAATATCATAGAGAGTATGAATTCAGTTTTGAAAATGGACGTTCTCATTTTTTTGATGAAAAGATAAATATTATGGAAAGAGACAATGGATTCATATTTTATCCTAGAAGGTTTTTATGTTTATGAAATAGTATATATTTTTATTAATATATAATGTATTATAGTTGATTTTAGTTTTTACTATTGGTTCAATATGCATGTAAATTAATGCTGATTCAATGTGTTTTATTATTCTCCCTCTAAATTGTAACATAAAAGAGTAATAAATTGTGATTGTGTAATATGAATATAAAATTCATTATATTGATGAATGAGACAAGAATTTGAAGGAGGTTTAAATATAAACTCATCATACTATATTTATGGATATATTGGTTTTTTATGATAAATCTATGGAATAATTATTTATATTGGTAAATAATATTGTCAGGTTAATCCTATATAATAGAGAAATTATTGATACCTAACCATTATAATAAAATTTTATAACAACTCTATAGGATTATTTTTATTTAATTATTTTTTAATCATATTAATAGATAATTATATGTGTGTACGTTAAAAAAACAGAGTGAAATTTTGAATCCTTATGAGTTGAGTGGTCACCCTATGTTGAAGAATGAAATATGATTATAGAAGGATACCACCTTCAATTTTGATAAAGTATTTAATATTAATGAATTAATAGTGAATATTAAAGTTGAATTATAGGGTGATTATGATAGAGATAAATTCATTATATTTGTATAATTCTTCTATAAAATATTCAGAAGAAAAACATGGATGTATAATGTAAAATGTTTCATATAAATAATTCATGTTAGTAATTTTAAGATATTTTATCAACAAAAAACCTGTAGAAGTATCAGGATAATGATAATGTTTATATTAAGAGATAATTAATGATGATTAACAAGGAATCTAGTGATGGAATTTATATATATAAAATTTGATACGTATTCATCTTGTTAGTGAAATGCATTATTGAATCATGAATCAATAACTTTTAATGAGGACAATGAATAGGTTTAGTTTTGCTAGAGTGATGAATGTTATAATGTTTTTATAGACTTAGAAGTGGGTTTTTGGTATTTTCTAAATAGATAACTTATAATAGGATATGATTGAACCACCACTATAAAATAACCAGAAACCAAAAAACCCATAAATGGATTCCAATTTCATAATGAAAATATTCAATAGTAGGATTAGATATCATGATGTATCAATCCCAGATCTCAGGATATTATTGACATACATCACCAACTATATCCCTTCATTATCCACTTTTTCTTGATTAATTTCACCCCAAACATTCACCATAAGGATTCCAACACAATGAAATTAGCCCATAATCTTCAACATAGCTAACACTCATCACCATGTCAAAGAATGAAACTCTAAACCCCTTAGATACTTCAATATAAAAAAACTAACAATAGATGACCACTAGAACCACCTCATTTCATTGGAATATAAAAAACCTCATCTTTCAGTAATGGAACCAGAAGAAAATTCCATGGTTTTCGAGCTAAACACAAACAACAAGTCTCTGAGATAGACCATTATCACTGAACACTATCATTTCAATTGAGTATAAAATACCAAAACCCAACAAACATTAAAATCTAGAAAACAAGAAAACCAAATTCCAACAAAATATAAACCATGAATATATATTAGAAAAACAATTTCGAAATGATATTATATGATAAACCACAACGAATTAATCATTGAGACACTCAATAATAGAGAAGATAATTTTTTAATAGAAATATCAAAATATTTTAGCGAATCCACTGGTAATGATAATTTTTTTAAGAGGATATAGAGGAATAAAAAATAGGTAATTAAATCTAATTATGAATGGATGAAATTTTTTATCTGAAAAATATTTGAAAACATTGTATAGAAAATGAATCAGTGAATAATTTTCCTAATGAATCAAATATAGAGATGAATTTCAATAAAGTAGATTAATTTTTTAAAAAATATCTATATAAATCTCATTTTCGGAAATATATAATAAAATAATTGAAACAGTTTTTATGATAGTTGTAATAAAATATGTGTTGTACATATATAAGTTAAATTTAGATGAATAAGAATGTTTATTAATGATTGTTCAATTTAATTTTGGCATTTTTTTAAATAACTAGGTGAATCATTAAAATAATTCATTTGAGATGATAATAACACTAATTAAATTGAAACTAAACCTTATAATAATTTAATTATCACTATAGACACATAATAAGTTGAAAATAATTATTTAAATGATGAAAATAATGGGATGAAAATAACCACTTCTTGATAAAATGTTGGTACAAATTTTGTTCACCTAATGTGTATTAAAAAACAAGAAACAAATTCGACAAGAAAATATGTATTATAAAGCTATGATTATATTCCAGAATATTATAAATATATACTTTTCCAATATTGATAAATTTGATGAAAATAATAAATGTTTATAGTCGATGAAAATGTCACCAGAAAATTTTGATGATTTTTTGGAAACTATGATAAAATTGTAATGTGAAGGAATTTGATTTTATTTTTTAGTTTATATCCCAATGGAATAAATTATTTGGAAAATATTCATTTATATCAATTATAAATAGGCTATAATTTTATTGGAAATGATATGAATGTGTTATAAGAAAACCCATATAGAATTTCAAAATGAAGGTAGAGGAATAAAATAGATTTGTTGAACTTAAAGATAATTTTTATAGGTGTGATCATAAAGAATATAAAAATAGTGAATGTTTCCAATTTTACCAATGTAGATGAGATAAAGAGTAGCATTTGAATCTCAAAATGAGGGAAGTGATCTAGAATATGAATTTTTTCATAATGTTATATATAAGAAATTAAAAGGTATGTATCCTTGGATATTGGTTAGTGGGTTCTAATAATATAATAACAAAAACAATAAAATGATTTTAAAAAATATTATAGAGGATTTTTTATAAATGTAAATTATAGTTTACTCATTATTAGAGACATTGGGAGTAGTAAAATTGTTGAGATTAATGTCACTTTAAATGAACTTATAATATCTAATGGATTGATACTTAATTTTTTTAATGAATGTTATTTTTGAAATAGTGGGAATGAATATATTGAATGGAATAAATTTATTACAACTAAGATATATATTTGTGACCCAATTATCAGACTAATATAAAAACTAAGTGGGACTATATTTAAAATAAAAATTAAATAAAATATTATTATTCAATTTTCAAGGATGAAAATGATATATGTCCTCAAAAAGTTTTCTTTTTTTAAAATTAAACATGAGAAGACATGTATGATAAAATATTTGTAGAAAAAAATTTGATGATACTTTTTGAAATAATAAATCTAATGAAATTTCATCAAAAATGAAAAATAGTTAGAAAAAATCATATATTGTGGAAGGATAAAATGAATCAGATACATGAATGTATACATTCAAATGTTTGTTGAATATTGATTTCGAAATACATTGATGTAGAAAAGACCCTTTTAATAAATTTTAGGAATAATTTTCAAATATGAATTATTTTTTCTTCATTATGCAGATGTCAAAGACTCTTTAATGGTCTAAAATATTTTTTCCATACCTTAAGTAATAAATATGATTTGTTGCCAAAATATTTCAGTTATTAAATTTATCTAAATATATAAATGGTGAAATTGAATAATTTTTTGAATAGAAAAAAATATTAATAGAATATTAATCTCCATAAAACCAAATTAAATGATTATAATGATGAAAAACTAGACTTAATGGACCATGGAATGACCATGTAATCATAACATTGGTTTCTATTCTATATTTCAGTTCTCCAGTGATCAAAGTATCATAAGTTTTGTTATAGTAATAGGAATAAATTTATGTATGTATAATGAATGAGAATAATAAGGTATTCTAATTGGATATAATACTTTTAGAACAAGTTATAAGAGTTATATCAAAAATCAAATAAACCTTATGGATAGATTTGATATTACTTCCTTGGTGGATCAAGGTATATAGTAATAGCTATAGTTATTTATTTATTTGACTAAATATATATTTGATAGAAGAAATGACTATAAAGAAATAAATTTAACTAAAAAAATATGTTCAAATAACATTCAAGTAGATTCAAAAGTAAAAGGGCTAAATAAGTCCTAGAATGCATTAGTTCATAGTTATAATGAATTAGAAAACATGATGATCTTGAATACGTCAATAGAGATATAAAAGTTGTTTCCAAACATACTTGACTATGAGAATTTATAATAATATAATATTATTATAAAAATTATAAAAAGTACTTGTAGAAGGATCATTTAAAAGTTAATATCCAATTTCTTCTATAAAGACAAATTAAATAATATTTTAAAAAATGACACATGAAAAATGATGTCATTATCCAATGTGTAAAACGTGACATGGATAAATTGGGTTTCCAAAAAATAATCCCACATTATGGTGATTTTTCATAGAAAAAAATAATCTATTTTTTAAATAATATTTTATAATCCGGAGTCGAAATATTGATGATACATATTTTTTAATTGAAAGGTATTAAATGATAAGAATATTTTTTCAATATGTATAGAAATTTATATTTTTGAAATATAATTATCATTATCATTAATGAAATAATAATATGATTGAAGGTGTAAATTAAACAAAAATTTGGTATTATCCATGATGATAATGTTACAAGTTAATGTAAGATTAAGGATGCACTCTATGGGCATAAAAAATAACATGAGCATATAATTAAAAACTTGAAAATTGTTTTAAGAGAAAGAAATTTATGATATGTATTGTGAATAATAATAGTTATATAAAATAAAAAAACTCGAACTCATACATTTTTAACGACATAATTAGAATATTATTTTTACTAATAATTAATTAAAATATTATAAATAAATTTCATACAAAATGAATAAACACTTTGATATATTAATTATTTATTAGATTAAAATTTTATTTGGGTTTTCTATGGGGAATATATCATAGTACATATTTAATTTATCATAAAAAATCTAGACATGAGTTCTTTATCTGATTAGAAATAAAAAATAGAGTTTTATCAACTATATAATCTATTGAAAATAATTTATCACAATATTTGTAATTATGTATAATATATCAAATGTATTTAAAATATTTATAATTATTTAAAATTTTTAATGAAATTATGACTAAAAATCGTGTAATTTATTATACATTTTAACTAATTCCAAATTAATCATAACATCCAAGATTTTAATGAAGTAAGGTAAACCTTATTCTATATAAAAGGAACTATTTAGTATGGACTGAGGTTTGGAAATAGTAACATTTATCCCACTCTATAAGATTTGAAGTGTCCAGATCAGTGTGAATCACTGAGAGGAGGAGGGGGTGAATTAGTGATCCAATTAAATCTTTTTACTAATATATTCTTTTCAATTAAACATCTATGTTTGGTTAAATCCTTGATCCACTATTATTTTCTCTCTCAACCTTAACTCAAATTCTGCTGTAAATGTAAAGGCACTGAACACAAGGATTTATAAGGTTCGCCTCAAAGATCTACTACTTGCTATGTTAATTGTTAGCCAACCTAGATTATCCACTATAATATAGTTATCAATTACAATGGATGATACAGAGTCCTATTATATCTCTCCTGAGTCCCACAAGAGTGTCTTTATACTTCACCCCATAGTGTTACCAGATCCCAAATGAGATGTTCTAGAGTCTCAATGATGTCTTATTCTACTCCCAGAATCTCATAGGGTTCATCTAGATCTTGAGTCACATGAATTGATTCCCTAATTGTTCTTTCTTGATTCTATGTAGATGATCTCATTTCTTACCACATAGGATTGATGAATCACCCTTGTTTGTGTATCTCTTCAAGAATCTTCAACAACCTTTGGTAAGGTATGTGGGCCTTGCTCAATATTTTTTTTAGTCATGGAGATCAGTCTTTAACTCAACTATTCTTGGGAAATTAATCCTTCTTCTAATGAATACCCAGCCCCACTTTTGCCTGTGAAAATATTTCACACAACCTCTTCAAGAATGCTATAGTAATTCTGAACAATATCAGCTCTATCGTCCTTATTGGATTCTCAAATACTATTAACTCAGATATAGGATCTTCTTCAATTTAGTCTGGCATCAGTCTTAGTTCAACATCACTTCATGCATGGATGGCATGGGTATCTCAAATACTTCCCAAATTTTATTGTAATTGTGCATGTTTTCAGGCATGTATAATATGTAACTTATAAATCCAAACTCTCCCACTTTTCTTGCATCAATAGTCTACTTTTCTTCTCATGCACTGTCTTGTTTCTAAAAATGCACAAATTAAAACTTATTTGGAACATTTTCACAGAAACTTATTCATTTGATTTGGGTTCAGTGCATATTAATCAGGTGCATGTATTCTCTTGTTGGTTCAACACAATATATCCTTTCTATATCTTCTTCTTTACTTGTGTGAAAACCCCAATAGGTATAACCTTTTGACCTCACAAACATTCTATTTCGTCACACAAATTCTTGTTTTTGGTTCTTTGAAAAAATACACTTATTATTTTGTTTAGGTTCAATATATGTGTGTGTTTCTTCAAAACCGAATGGTTATATCGTCTTAAGTGCGTTATTATTCTTTTTATAAAGACCTAGAAATTCGGTGAATTTTTTTTCTTAAATACATGGAAATTTTACGAGTCCGCAGTTTCTGACTGTGCTTGAATCTGAGGCCTGGTGTGTCCGGATTCAATTTCTGAAGTTTTGTTCATGTACGTTCAGTAAACATACTAGCGATATTTTATATCTTTTGAACCGGTGCTTGGAATTGAAATCCGAGAGCACTGTTAAACGCGCAATGCCAGTATTCGCTTGAGGAGACCTTCACCACAGTTACGTTCTGGCGATAATGGAAGTTAGTTTATGGAGTTTTTTAATTAAATTAAATAAAAATAAAGGTGTTACTTTATTTTTATTTGTTGGGTGGTTAAAACCTCAACGTGGAGGTTAGAGGTGGGTCCCACCACACCCTAACCTCCCTTGGGAGGACATTATGAGGTGGGTCCCACCACAGCATAACACCCCTTTGGAAGATGTTATTAGGTGGGGCCCATCCGAGACCCTTAACTCCTCTAACCCACTTTAAACACATTGAACTTCCCATAAATGGGGGTCCTCTTGAACTTCCCCATAATGGTGCCAACACACCTAAAGATTAATTAATGACCACAATTAATTATCTTTTTGAAAACATTTGAATTATTTTTGAATACATGGAAACAATAAAATAATATAGAAGCTATTATTTTATTTTGGTTGGTGATTCTTTTGTGTGGGACTTTGAGAGAGGACATGGGGGATTTTGGAGAACTTCATCCTCTAGACGAAGAACATGAAGAATTCTCCTCATCTTCGAAGAACGACGAACACCATCTTCGATATTCGACCAAGCCAAAATAGAAGGATCCACCTGCGAAGAACGCTAACGACGCTTCTTCCTCGAACACTTTCGGACGTCGACGAATCGACATCCTCCCTTTTCCCACGACTTTGTCAACGTTCATCGATTCAATGTAGGGGGATTTGAGTTAATTTAAATATGACATTAAACCTTCATTCTTCATCATTCTAATTTCTGGATTTGTATGCCAAATGTTATCGCCATAACGAGGAGGGTTCGGACAGCATGAAGACGACCGACCCTCCCCCTTCAGTTGTTCTTATTTGTTGACGATGGAGGCCGACCCAAATAAAATCAGCGGTGCAAGGCCGCCGGGTCGCAAAGAGAGCATGGCACCGTCGTGCCGCGCGGAAGGAGAGTCGCGACCACGATGGGTCGTGGTGGAGGCGCGCGACACCATCGCGTCATGGAGAGGAGCTGAGGGCCACAACCAAACCGGGCGGCGGCGGAGTAGGTGCGGCACAGTCGCGCTCCGTGGAGGATCATGGGGCCGCGGCCAGGCTGGGCCATGGCGGTGGTGGTGCAGCGTAGTCGTGCCGCGCGTAGGGAAGTAGGACCTCGGCGCCATCACACCGTGGTGGATGTGTGGAGGCGGCCCGTCGGACCGGCCGCTGTAGAGCCGTAGCGGCTGGCTGCTTGAGCAGCCGAGAGGAGCGTGACCCCTTCGGGTCCCGGGTGTGCCGGACCGGCACCACCTGGCACCAGTTCGGTTCACACAAACAGTTATATTGTTTAGGTGCCATGAGGTGTGAACCACCCCCCTGGGCACGGCCAGGGCAGGCCGCCGGGCCACCCATGGCCGGGGCGCCCTCGTCCGCCCCACCCTCATCCGGGCCTCCATCGGCTGGGCCACAATCAGTCGGGCCTCCTTTGGCTGGGCCGCCCACTACAGGGCTTCCCTCGCCCAGGGCACCCACGGTCGGGCCTCCCTCGGGCCGGTCCATATTCGGCCGAGCTGCCCCCTCGGGCCGGGCCGTTTCCTCGGACCAGGTCAGACCCTTGGATCAGGTCGGACCCCGGTCCAGACCGGGTCAGGTCGGATCGCTCCAACTAGGTTGGACCAGATCTGATCTCGCTATGGACAATTTTCACCTTTCCACCCATGTTTTGGGCTACGGGTGTCCGAACGATGAAACAAGTGCGGTGACGGAAGAATTAGAGTAGGATGGTACTTTTAGCATACTCCACTTGAGGTTTGGACATAGTTGGGATATGGTCGGGTTGGTTTGAACATAAAAACCAACCGGGCCCCTTTAACGGAAATGCCAATAACTCACAGACTGGGTGTCCGATTGACGCGCTGTCTGTCATGTTGAGTTCCTTATGATGAGACGGTACTACGAGATACATCAACTCGAGACTTCATGGTAGTTTATGTATCGAACCATGGATCGAAGAGCGGACCCTCCCGGAATCGAGAGTACTATGTGCAAAATCCCTATGGCTGGCTGTGACTGAAACGATAGGATCCTACATGGACCTACTACTGTACTAGGATCCTCCGTGGGTTCGACAGTGACGATAATGTACTAGGATCCTCTGTGGGTTTGATAGAGATGATACTGTACCAGGATCCTCTGTGGGTTCAACAATGATGAATTCTGTACCGTGATCCTATGTGGGTTCGGCATCGCTGATATTATTCTATGATCCTATGTGGGTTCGACAGAGGAGATTATTCAGAGGCTACATCTAATAATCTCTACCCCTCTTCATGTGTTTTATACCTGTTTAATCTGAGTCTTTTCATTAAATAATTATCATCATGGTGATTGAATTTACTTCCATTGTGGAATGGGTTGTTCTTGGGCTTGAGTTTTGGAGCCAGACTGTGTTTGGTAACTTAGGTATATGTATGAGCTTATACCTAAGTAGGGATGGTTGAAACTTTTTGATTGTATCTTAATACTATGGTTTATCCTTAGTGGATTCTTGTAGACCTTCAAGGGACTTGGGGTCCCCTACTGAGTATTGTTATACTCACCCCTTCACGGGCATCACCAGCACCTTGTTGTGTTCTGTGCAGATGACAGACATCAGTGATCGAGGAAAAGGGTGACGAACGGGAGGTTGCTCAGAGCTGGACTAGATAGGATGTACCTCAAGGACTATTTGTTCGATTTCTATACCTACCCTTCAGGTAGGATTCCATGGTGAATGATCCAGGAGCTGTTATCCCTTTTTACTTGTAATTGTACTTGTTGTTCAGTTGGGTTTTTATACTGGTCCACTTACTTTCAGTACACTTTAATTTTCTATATTATTACTTGTTACTTCTACTTCTTGTGTTCAGACTGTGTGTGATATATGTTTAAAGGAAATTCCTTCCCTTTTTATCGGGGATTCACCTTTGGTGCTAGTCGCCAACCCCTAACATATGGAAAGTGGGCTTGGGGTAGTCACGACACAGGCCCCGGGGACGGGTCGTGAAAAATTGTTATCGGAGGAGTCGGTTCTACCGTAGAACATGGTTTATGATTCTTTTAATTGAAATAGTGTTAAGTGTTTTGGGTGTGGTTATCAGTTTAGGGAAACCGGTGTTGGTGCGGTGGTCGATGTATCCATACACTATGACTCCGAGTTCTGATTTCCGAGTCAGTCCGTGAAAACACTAAGTGCGTGTGTGTTTCCTCTGAAAAGTTTTCTTCATGATTACTTTGTGTCAGCTCATCAGGTATATTGTTTTACCTTGGAGCACCTGTTTCTTTTAAAAATGGCCCCATGAAGGCATCTAGCTAGGTTTCTGAGTTTCGTATGTGATGGTATCCCACCTAGCGATGAGGACTCGGTGCATGGCCCCATCACAACGGAGGTACCATCGGTGCCACTACCCGCTGGGCCACCGTTACCACCAGTACCAATAGCAGAGAGTGAATGTCGTCTGAGTGCATTTCACGAGTTCTAGTGCCAGAGGCCACCCAGGTTCTAGGGAGAGATGGACCCACAAAAAGCTAAGGATTTTCTAGAGGCTATTATGAGAGTTTCCATATTGGTAGGGACACCAGTCGGCCTTATAGCGATCCTTGCCGTGAGTCTCCTACATGAAACAGTAGGCAGATGGTGGAGCTTGATGCTCGATGTGTATGATGAGGAATCACTACTCTGGGTAGACTTTGAGAGTCACTTCCAGTCAAAGTTTATTCCAGCCACCCTTCATGTGGTGCAGATTTAGGAGTTACTTCATCTGCAGCAGGGCAGCATGACAGTAGCTCAGTACTCAGTGAGGTTCACCGACCTCTCGTGCTACTCCACGGATATGGTACGAGACCCATTCTTCAGGGTTCAGACTTTTGAGCAGGGACTTAGGCATGAGATCAGGGCTTTGATGATCTCCCTCAGCATCCCAATGCAAGTTGGGGTGCTGGAGTGAGCCCTTCTAATAGAGAGTTTCTTACGGAGCAGTCACCAATAGCGAGACCCACCACAGGGATACACGTAGCATAGTCTTCTGCAGCCGGTAGTAGAAAGATTTCGCAGAGGTCCAAGTGGACCAGGCCATCAGGTGAGCAACCCTAGGATACAGGTTTGGTTGTCCAGGGAACACAAGACAGAGCCAGCCATACGAGGAGTTGGCAATGCTATGCATGCGGCGGGCAGGGTCATATGGCTCGTGACTGCCCGACCCGCCATGCAGACGAGCAGCAGACAGTAGAGGGACCTCCTCGGAAGAGGTATAGGTTCGACCATGGTGTTCTATTGGGAGAAGGAAGACATGGCAGAGGAGCTGGCCGAGCAGTAGGTGGTGGACGACGTTTCAAGGCCCTACCACCACCACCACCACCAGGAGGTCCACCTCGACCACAGGGAGCTGGAAGACAGGGGCAATCTCTACTCTGGGCAGTTGAGGCCTACGACCATTGTGCACCTGAGATGATTCAAGGTACTATCTATGTCTACTCCACCCTTCCTACAATATTTATAGACACAGGTGCGAGTCATTCTTTTATTGCCGCTGCCTTCGTTTGGAACTCAGAGATTCCGATGGAGCCATTGGAATGATCCTTATCACTAGAGACTCCTATGGGAGTAGACTAGATGATTACGCACTGGTGCCGGCACTGTGAGCTTACTCTAGGAGGTGAGAGCTTCGGCTGGGATCTCCTCGTTGCAGCGTCGAGGCCTTACGACGTCATCTTGGGTATGGACTGGTTATCCACAGTTCATGCTCATATTGACTATATTAGGCAGAAGTTTTGGTGTTTCCGTGATTATGGGATGAGGTTTACCTTCACCGGTGAGAATGGAGCCTTTCCAGCGCATGATAGACTTGCACAGAAGAGAGTGTAGCCAATCACACATCAGTTGGATAGCCCCATTCTTAGAGCGGTAGATGTGCGAAGTCTGAGTTTTTTTTGTTGTGGTGGACCAGTACGCGGATGTTTTCCCTGACGATGTTATAGGACTACCTCCTCGCAGAGAGGTAGACTTATACATTGACCAATACCCTAGGATGACACCGATATCTACTCCAGCATATCAGTTGTATCCCGCCGAGCTTCTTGAGTTGCGGGTATAGTTGGAGGACTTGTAGGGGAAGGAATTCATTCGGACCATTGTTTCTCCCTGGGCAGCCCCAATTCTATTCACCAAGAAGGAGGATGGGAGCATGAGGCTTTGTGTCAACTACTGTCACCTGAACCTGGTGACTGTGAAGAACAAGTACCCACTCCCGAGTATTGACGGCCTCTTTGATCAGCTCAAGAGAACACGATGGTTGTCGAAGATAGAACTTAGGTCAGGTTATCACCAGCTCAGAGTTAGAGATGAGGATGTGCAGAAGATGGCCTTCAGGTGTCGGTATGGCCACTATGAGTTCATGGTTATGCCCTTCGGTGTAACCATTGATCTAGCAGTGTTCATGAGGCCCATGAATAGGATCTTCAAGCCTTACCTCGGTCACTTTTTCATAGTCTTCATCGACGACCTACTGATCTACTTCACTACTGAGGAGGAGCATTCCTACCATTTGCAGGTAGTAATGGACACACTTCGAGGGAGAACCAGATTTATGGTAATCTATCAAAGTGCCAGTTTTGGATTCGAGAGGTTCACTTCATGGGACACGTCATCTCGGAGGTTGGAGTTATAGGGGATCCGGCGAAGATTGAGGCAGTGATTTCTTGGGAGACACCCAGGAGTGTGACGGAGGTATGGAGTTTTCTTGGACTAGCTGGGTACTATCGGAGATTTGTACCAGATTTCTCCAGAGTTACATCACCGCTTTCAGTATTGAGGAAGAAGGGGAAACCCTTCGTGTGATCAAAGAGATTCCCGAAGAGGTTTTAGGTGATGAGGTAGCGGTTGAATAGTGCACCAATATTGAGGATACCAGAGGAGGGCGTTGGGTACATAGTTTACTACGATGCATCAGGGACTAGACTTGGGTGTGTCCTGATATAGGAGAGTGTAGTGATCGCATATGGTTCTTGGCAGTTGAGACAGCATGAGCAGAACTATGCTACCCATGACTGGGAGTTAGCGGTAGTGGCCTTTGCCTTTAAGATGTGGCAGCACTATCTTATGGGTGAATGCTTCACAGTCTACTCTGACCACCATAGTCTTAGGTATATCTTCTCTTAGAAGGACCTGAACATGAGACAATGGCGATGGAATGAGTTCCTCCATGACTATGACATCGAGATAGTCTATTCTCCTGGGAAGGGGAACATTATAGAAGATGCTCTCATTAGGAGGTCAGACATTCAGCTGCTATGAGAGGCTACAGAGAAGCTTGCCACGTTGTAGATATATTTTGTGGATCTTTATGGAATATCATTTCTGAAGTCTCTTACAATCACACCTCCACTTTTTCAAAGAGTCAGGGAGGCACAGTGTGGGGATGTTGACTGTGAGGCTCGACATGCACAGTTATCCACAAGACAGGCACCTGCTGAATTTATTGTAGGTGGGGAGCACGCCATTCTTTTCAGAGGACGTACCATGGTACCAGTTGCACTTCAGGATGATTTATTGAGCTAGTTACATACATCTTCATTAGCGGTACATCCAGGAGTGGCGAAGATGTATCAGGTCCTCCGACAACAGCATTGGTTTCCAGGTATAAAGAAGGAAGTAGCATAGTATGTCTCACGATGCCCCACTTTTAAGCAAGTGAAGACAGACCACCAGGTTCCAACAGGATTAGTTCAACACTTAGAGGTCCCAGAGTGGAAGTGGGAGAGGATATCCATGGATTTCGTGACGGGACTTCTACATACATCCAGAAGACACAACTCTATATGGGTGATCGTTCACCGACTCACCAAGTCGGCCCATTTCCTACCTATCAGAGAGCAGGGTTCATTATAGAGCTTGGGACGCCTCTATGTATAGGAGATAGTGTGTTTTCATTGAGTACATTCTTCTATCGTCACCGACCATGACACACAGTTTACAACCCGGCTATGGAAGGGGTTTTAGGAGGCTTTCGGGACATAGCTACGTCTGAGCACTTCCTTCCATCCTCAGACTGATGGTCAGACCAAGCGTACCATCCAGACCATCAAGGACATGCTTCGTGCTTATGTCCTCGACTTCAGTCATAGTTGGGAGGACCACTTACAATTATTAGAGTTTGCCTACAACAATAGCTACCACTCCACCATCAGGATGGCACCTTTCAAGGCACTTTACAGCCCACCTTGCAGATCGCCTCTATACTGGACTGACCTAGGGGAGTCAGCACTAATGGGACCAGAGATGGTGCAGTCTACAACAGAGAAGGTGCAGATCATCTAGGAGAAGATGAAGACTGCACAGAGCTAGTAGAAGTCCTATGCTGATAGGAGATGGAAACCACTGGAGATCGATGATGGCGACCACGTCTTTCTATGGGCATCACCTCGACGAGGTCTACAGTGATTTGGCCGAGGTGGCATGTTATCTCCACGATTAATTGGACATCTCCAGGTCCTTAGAAGAGTAGGCAAGGTGTCTTACTGCTTGGATCTTCAACCTCAGTTGCACCGAGTGCACGACATCTCCCATGTATCTCAGCTGAGGAGATACGTGCATGACCCATCCCACATCACCGACCATAGGGAGATGGACATTGATGATGGGTAGAATTTAATAGAGGTTCTAGTGGATATTGAGTATTGATAGGAGCAGGTCCTGTGTGGATGGTTGATACCTCTGGTGCGCATTCACTGGCAGCACGAGATCCTCCAAGAGAGCACATGGGAGCGGGAGGCTCAGATGCATGCTTAGTACCCCCATTTATTTCTTTAGTGTGAGTTGTAGTTTATGGGGACGTAAAGCACTGATCTGGGGAGAATTTAAAGGTCAGGAAATTCAGGATAATATTTTTTCTTAAATACATGGTAATTTTACGAGTCCGCAGTTTCTGACGGCCCTTTTTTCCGAGGCCTGGTGTGCCCGAAATCAATTTCTCATGTTTTGTTTGGGTACGTTCAGTAAACGTATGAGTGGGATTTTATATCATTTGAACCGGTCTTCGAAATTGAAATCTGAGAGCACCGTTGAACTCGCAACACCGATATTCGCTTAAGGAGATCTTCACCGCAGTTGCGTTCTTGGGAGAATGGAAGTTAGTTTATGGGGTTTTTAATTAAATTAAATAAAAATAATGGTGTTACTTTATTTTTATTTTTTGGGTGGTTAAAACCTCAAAGTGGAGGATATAGGTGGGGCCCACCAAACCCTTACCTCCATTGGGAGGATGTTATGAGGTGGGGCCCACCACACCATAACCTCCCTTGGGAGGATGTTATTAGGTGGGAACCACCCGATCCCCTTACCTACTCTAACTCCCCTTTAAACCCCTTGAACTCCCCATAAATGGGGGAGCTCTTGAACTTCTCCATAATGGTGAGAACACACCTAAAGATTAGTTAATGACCACAATTAATTATCTTTTTGAAAACTTTTGAATTATTTTTGAATGCATGGAAACAATAAAATAATAAAGAAGCTATTATTTAATTTTGGTGGGCTATTCTTTTGTGTGTGACTTTCAGATAGGACTTGGGAGATTTTGGAGAACTTCATCCTCTCGACGAAGAACACAAAGAACACTCTTCATCTCTGAAGAATGACGAACATCCTCTTCGATCTTCGACCAAGCCAAAAGAGAAGGAGTCGCCCATGAAGAATGATGACGATTCTTCTTCCTCGTATGCTTTCCGATGTCAACGAATCGACATCCGCCCTTTTCCCGCGACTTCATCAACTTTCATAGATTCGAGGTAGGGGGATTCGAGTTAATTTATGTATGAGATTAAACCTCCTTTCTTCTTCGTTCAAATTTCTGGATTTGTTTGCCAAATGTTATCGCCAGGAAGAGGAGGGTTCAGACCGCATGAACATGACCGACCCTCCCCCTTCAGTTGTTCTTGTTTGTTGATGATGGAGGCGGACTGTGAAGAAAACTGGCGGCTTAAGGCCACCAGCTCGCAAAAAGAGCATGGCACCGTCGTGCCGCATGGAAGGAGAGCCACAGACATGATGGGCCGCAGAGGAGGAACGCGGCGTTGCCACACCATGCAGAGGAGCCGAGGGCTGCGGCCAAACCAGGCTGCGACAGAGTAGGCGCGTCACCGTCGCACCGCACAGATGATGAGGAGGTCATGGCCGGGCTGGGCCATGGTGGTTGTGTGGCGGCGCCGTCGCGCTGCGGTGGAGGTGTGGTGGCGGCATGGCGGGCCGGCCGCCATGGAGCCGAAGCGGCTGGCTGCTTGGCTAGATGGGAGGAACGAGACCCCGTCTGGTCCTGCGTGTGCAGTAGCGGCGCCACCTGGCGCCGGTTCGGATCGCTCGAATGGTTATACTATTTGGGTGCCATGGGGCACGTGCCAATCCCCTGGGCCCAGCTAGGGAAGGCCGCCGGGCTGCCCACGGCTGGGCCACCATCAGCCGGGCCGCCATCGGCAGGGCCGCCATCACCCAGGCCGCCCTCGTCTTGGCCGCCCTTGGTCGGGCCGCCCTCAGCCGGGCTGCCATGGACCTGGAGAGGCTGGCCGCTCGGCCAGCCGGGAGAAGCGGGACCCCATTAGTTCTCGCGTTTGCAGGACTGGCTCCACCTAGCGTCGGTTCGGTTCACCCGAACGGTTATACTGTTCGGGTTCCATGGGGCGCGCGCCACTCCCCTGGGCCTGGCTTGGGCAGGCCGCTGGGCTGCCCACGACCAGGATGCAATCAGCCGGGCCACCATCGGCCTGGACGCTATCGGTCGGGCCGCCCTCGGCCGGGCCGCCCCCTCAGGACAGGCCATTTCCTCAGACCTGGTCAGACCCTCAGATCGGGTTGGACCTCTGTCCGGACCGGGTCGGGCTGGGTCACTTCAACTGGGTTGGACCGGACCCGGAGCCGCTATGGCCAGTTTTCACCTTTCCGCCCATATTTTGGGCTACTGGTGTCCAAACGACGAACCGTATGTAGCGATGGAAGGCATAGAGAAGGAAGGTACTTCTGGCATACTCCACTTGAGTTTTAGACATAGTTGGGATACAGTTTGGTTGGTTTGAACCTAAAACCCAACCGAGCCCCTGGAACGGAAATGCCAATAACTCATAGATCGTGCATCCGATAGACACGCCGTCTGTTGCGTTGAGTTCCTTATGATGAGACAGAACTACGGGATACATCAACTCGAGAATTTGTGGTAGTTGATGTATCAACACCTGGCTTGAAGAGTGGACCCTCCCGAAATCAAGCGTACTGTGTGCTGAAACCCTATGGCTGGCTGTGACTGAAACGATAGGATCCTACGTGGACCTACTAATGTAGTAGGCTCCTCTGTGGGTTTGACTGCGACGATACTGTATCAGGATCCACTATGGGTTCGACAATGATGATAATGTACATGGATCCTCCGGGGGTTCGACAACAATAACTTCTGTACCAGGATCCTACGTGGGTTCAACATCGCTAATATTGTTCCAGGATCCTACGTGGGTTTGATAGAGGAGATGATTCAGTGGCTACATATAATCATCTCTACCACTCTTCATGTGCTGTATACCTGTGTGAGCTGAGTCGTGTCTTTCAATCATTATCATCGAGGTGATTGACTTTACTTCCTTTGTGGAATGGGTTGTTCTTGGGCTCGAGTGTTGGAGCCAGACTGTGTTTGGTAACTTAGGTATATGTATGAGCATATACCTATGTTGGGATGGTTGACACTTCGTGATTTTATATTACAACTGTGGTTTGTCCTTAGTGGATTCTAGGAGACATTCGGGGGTCCCAGGGTCCCCTACTGAGTATTGTTATACTCACCCCTATATGGGAATCGCCCACACCTAGTTGTGTTCTGTTCAGATGATGGTCAGCACTGATCGAGGATGAGGGTGACATATGGGTGGTTTCTCGTAGCTGGACTAGACCGGACGTACCTCAGGGATGAGTTGTTTGAGTTATGTACCTACCGTTTAGGTAGGATTCCCCGGTGGATGATCCAGGAGTAGTTTTCCATTTTTACGTATACTTGTACTTGTTGTTCAGTTAGAATTATATATTGGCCCACTTACTTTCAGCAAACTTTACTTTTCAATATTAGTACTTGTTACTTCTACTACTTGTGTTCAGACTGTGTGTGTTACAGGTTTAAAGGAGATTCCTTCCCTTTTTATTGGGGATTCTCCTTTAGTGCAAGTATCTTTCCCCTGGCCTGTGGAAGAGGATCTTGGGGTAGTCACGATATGGGCCTCGAGGACGGGTCGTGACACTTTTTTCCTCCTTCTTCTTCAGATGTGCACACACTTTTTGTTCTTTTGTTTTCTTTTCATGAATATATTATCTACTAATTCATGTGTATGCATGTTAATCCTGCATTCCCTTTTTCCTCTTATGAACACACATGGAGTATTTGGTTCTTTTTCTCCTCTAAGGGCCTCAGGTTTCTTCTTCTTCAAATAAAGAACACATAACCTGAATGGTTATGTGAATTGTGTTGGAATGGGATATTCTTGTTTTTGAAAAAATGGAGGAATCCTCGGCTCAGGTACCTTCATAGAGCATCACAAGGGTGCATTCACCAGTTGTGTACTTACGTTATACTACACACGAAGGCACAATGAGGGTTTGAAAGAACCTCTTGCGTGCTTGTGGTTTCTCTTCACACAGAGGGTGAAAGTTCTTTTTTGAACCGAGGGTTTCATGGTTCTTCTCTCTTAGAAACATGAGAGGCGTGTGTGTCTCTTTCATGCAAGGGATACGTGGTACTCCTTCGCGCAAGGGATGGAAAATAGGCGTTATTCACGTAAGAGATGTGCGGCTCTTCCTCTTTTCATTTCTAGGCTCCATAAAACTCTGTTTTTCAGGAGCTAGAGGGGTTTTCATTTTCTTTGTTTCTTTGGCGATACAGGATCTCATTCCTTCGAGAATGGAATTAAAATATTTCGTCTTGGGGATACTCTTCTTATAAGTAAGAGATTATCAATCAAATCTGCATATATAGAATGAAGATCATGGATTTGAATGCCTGAGATCACTGTATTTGATTATTTCATCTACAGGATATGATTTCCCAAATTTCAATGTTTGTTTCTCTTCAACGTGGGATTCTGGATTTCTCGGTGTAATCATCAGGTTCATGTAAAGAGGAACACATCTAGAGCTTCTTCTAGATCACTCGAGCATCATGACTTGGAATCTCACCTTTAGTTGCATCGGCCATGTGCAATATTCTTCATTCGTTGCATGCATGATACTTTTAATGAAATCATGATATCTTGATGATCAGAAGATCATAATGCACGGGATTTCATCAATGATAGTGGTTGAGATCTCAATCAAAGTGGATCAGCTTCATTTATGGAGAGCATCGACATCGAGTGGCCAAAGGGTGAAAATGAAGTGGTGAAAGAGATCAGATGGTCTCAGTTTAATCATGCAGTGTGTGGGATTGATGCACTTCCACTATTAGATGATCAGATTCTGCGTTGATTAAATGGTTGAGTGAGAAGTGGGATGAGATGAGCGTCCAGGATTAGTTCCACAATTTTAAAATGTCACCCCACATCGAAATGGAGACACGGGATCCTCGCGATTTAAGTATCAAGCCACGAAAGACTTCAATCATAATTCTCCTCATCCCCTCACGGTACTATCACACATCGTGTTCACCATGCATAAATACTTTGAAACCTACACTTTACTCCTCAGGCGTGCTCCAAGCACCCACTATGCACTCGCCGCACGGGTTCACCACCGTACATGAACCTGTAGGGTTATATTTGGCCTGCATTCACCTCTTACGAGCTGGCTTCGAGGCCTTTCCCTTAGTCGTCATAGACCCTCGAGTCATTCGTATTCCTTGGTTGAGGGTTTCAACTATCCTGCATGGTTGGACCAATTTTTTGGTAAAGGAATATACTAAGAAAGAATTCATCCTTAAAACACAAAACCACCCTTCTTAATTAAAATCCCATTAATGCATCCATTCTTCTTCTTCATCTTCAAATATCATTAATCATCCCAACAGTTTGGATCATAAATTCAAAACCTCTTCATTAAGCTTCATTGAATCAAATTAATGTTGATGTGTGGGTTCTACTTATCCTCATGAATTTAAAGCATAATTCATGGTAACATTTTTTTGAGTGATATGTTATCCATTAAAAATATGTCTTGAACCCTAAATACCATCTCTTCAATGGTATGATTTCAAAACATCGTACATTTAGATTCAATGCCTGGATATTCAACACTTAATCCACATAGTGACTATGGATGGATCTTTACTTCTTTCCTCATACAATTGAGTATTACATGGACTTCTTCAATTTTTTTTAACATTGTGTCATCTTGATATAAGTCATGGAATATAGGATCAGTTCAACAATCATAATATTTGTTATAAATAATGTCCATGAATGACATCTAATGAAAGTTTATATTGATTATCTAAGTGACATGAGATTTGGAACAAATTCTACTCTTCAATCATCATTATCACTTCATCACTACCTTTCCATACACACATTGACATCTTATTGACAACAAATGAAGCATTATTATCTACAATCTCCCCCTTTGTATTATATTGTCAATATCCAATCAGAACATATTTATAAGGGTCTATATGTGTGCCAATAATTTCTACCACATATTGGAAACCAAAAGAAAATTTTTTGTGGGTCTTTTCAAAAAAACTTTCTCCTTCCTTTATGGAATATCTTCTTGAATATTTATGAGACGTGGATGATGTCATGTGGTTAACTTAGCATAACGCCTTTAGTAAATAAACTCTATGTCTACTTGGGCTAACCCGATGTAGATTACTATAGAGATATGTCCAAGGTATTAAATGTTTTCCATAAAAACCATACATGTGAAATCATTCTATTAATGTATAAACTCTTATCCTAGGGGTTAGAAGTAGTCATATTTATCAATTAAATGCTACATCATGTAATAATTCACCATGATTATTAGAAAGTTCATGTGAAAAGATAAATCTCCCCCTTTGATCCCATATTGTCGTCAATCAAGAACTCCCCATTAATTTTCATGATAAATACAATTAAGAACAAGGGATGAAAGTTTGATTAGAATACCCCAACTACAACTTCATGAGTTGATATAAATGTCAAGGTTTTTCTTGACATAATACTTGATATCACCTCCTTCAGTTTTTCTCCCCATCAAGGGGTACACTACCATTGATTTTCCATGGTGTAAAATAGTCATGAGATGATCTCCAAGATATTCATATTGACAATCTTCCACTGTGGAACCCTTCAAGTAATTATCAAATTATGAATAATGATTCCATATCATCGTTCTCCAATTTTTTCATTCATTTCTCATTTTTAGAATGACCTTCATCTTTAATTCCCTAAAATATAATCACACATATACAAAAAAAATATATGGAAATATAATGGAACACTTGTGAGCTTCTGAATTGAAGCACTGGGGTTGAGAATTTCCTCTAAACCCAAGAACTCCTTCCCATGCCTCTCTAAAGTGTCTGGTACTCTTCATGCAGGTGTTTCCTCTCCATTTGAAATTTTTTTTCTTTTTTTATTATGGTGGACCATTTACATAAATTTTCCTTCAACTTGTGTGGATTATTTGTCTTTACTTCTGCCAGCAGTGAAGTAACTTCCGCTGCTGCATGTTCTTCAATTTTCATTATCTCTATTTGGCCTGGTAAAATAGTTATACATCTGTATGCATGATGTCCAACCTTCTTTCACCATAAAAATAGTAGTTTTGAGACACTTGGGATGTCATGTTCTAAAAACCTCTCATGAAATTTAAATTTACCTTCATATAGAATGACTAGTTTCCATTTTTTCCTTTTCTTTTGTTAGTAATTCATATTCTGATCTTTGAAGTTCTTTAGAAATTTGAATTTGATTAGTCTAGATAACTAAACACTCCTTCTTAACTTTTTCTGATTTGGCGATTCAACATGGATTCTTCATTATATTACTGTTACCTTTCTTATGGAACTTATTAATATTGTCTTCCAGAATGTCTTCAGTCAATCCCATCGTCTTCTGGATTGATTATCCTTTTAGTTTCATATTGCTTCCATTCATTTCTATGGGTTGTTTGCAGTGATCAATAGAATGAACATTCATTCCACAATAAAAGCAAATTTTGTTTGTTGAGATGTCAATCTTGGAATCTGGATTGAACTTATTCTTGGGAATAATTTCGTTCACTATTTTCTTGACTTCATTGTATTGGATAATCCCAATGGAATATTTTCAACTCCTTTAACTTTCTCCTACCATTTTTTGGTCTATAAATAATACCAACATATGACTAATCCATGGTATAACTAATCCAGAACTCATCATATCAGTTTCCACTTTTATTGCAATTATCACAAAAGACTTCAAGTTACTCAAATATTTTCTGGATAGAATGATTCTTCTTCATCGGTGTTTTCTACCGTTTCTTGGAGGATTCTTCATTTCTTCACATCTGATTTCCCTGAATGTAGGCCTTTTATAATATTCATATACTAACATATTTTTCCCGCAATCATTGTCTTAATGCCCAATTTTCCAGAAACACCAATATATCCAATAAATATCATTTTTTTCTTTTAGTATTTTCCTGGAAAGATTCCATGCTTTTTTGTACATGGAATTGAGTTTTTTTATTTAGAGCTTCAATTTGGGAGTTTATCTACTTAATAATCCAATTATCCATCCTCAATATATTTATGGAAGCATTAACATTTTTATTAGTCCACATAATCCCATCTTTTAGCATTGATCCAGTACCTAGAGATGAAACAACATTAGTAGAAATAGAAATAACGTGGCTATGGGATACCTTATTCTTATAGGATTTTGCCATTGTATTATAGGATGATTTGATATTCCTATTGGAATCATATTCCTTAATTAATACATGAGTGGAATAATCTCTTATTTTAGCTGTTTGGGATGTTCTAGCTCGTAGTGATTATTGATTATTCAATTACACCTCCATCTCTAAAAACATCACGCTAAGGGAGTTCTTCTCATCCTTAACTGATCTAATATTACACTACAAACTATCCTTGATAATTAAAATTTTATCTCCATGCATATTTCTTAATTATATCAATGATATGTCAATATTATTTAATTTTTTTCCTTTCTATTCAAGTTGAGCAGCTTAGACAACCATAGAAACTTTGTGAAACTATTTAAATGCATGAAAACATTATACAAATACAATCTCAAAGAATTATTTCACACAAATACTTCCCTAAAATTCTTTAGTAACATGATCATGTATTTCATTACAAAGAAATATTTTTTCTTCCTTGTTCTACACTAGTTTTGTGAGAGTGATTTATATTCCTACACTTTTATCTGATCATTCTTCCATGGAATTAGCTTCTTCTTCCAGCTGTAATTTTTCATTTTGAAGATATCTAATAATTTAAGCAATGTGTCTTGCCACTTCACTAGGGATATTATTCAAATGATATCTGAGTGAAGTTTGATGATCACTAATTGATCTATAATCATCAAAACTTGAATAAGATTTATTAGAAGAATAATAAGTATTGTCACATGTTTTACCCTTCAGATTAACTTCAATAGAAGGTGTCTCCACATTAGTAGTAATATTATTCTTTATCATCCATTCATGTTTCTTCATTATGTTTTTCTGAGTCATGGTAGAAATCCCCATTTGAGGTCGCTCACTCATTTCCTCAAATCTACACAACACAAATACTCCCTTGGATCTTTTAGATGTAGCATCGCTCTGAAACAAATTGAAGTGCCTAGATATGTGGGAATCACTAAGAGGGGGAGGGGGTGAATCTGTGATCTGTTTAAATCATTACACTAAATGATTCTTTTGAATTAAACCACTATGGTTTGTTAAATCCCCGATCAACACATTTTGTGTCTCTGAACCTTACCTTGAATGGTGCAATAAATGTAAAGGAACTGAACACAATAATTTACAAGGTTCAGTTCAAAGACAAAATCTATGTTATGTTGGTTATTCCCATCAACACAGAATCTCCACTATAATCTTGTAATAAATTACTATGATCAATACAGAGTCCCACTATATCTTTACTGAGTCCCACATGAGGGTGTTTATAATGAATCCCATAGTGTTACCAAAGTCCCACTGGACTGCTCTAGTGTCTCACTGATGTATTCTTCTCCTCCATGAATGTCACAGGGTTCTTCTATCTCTTTAGTCACATGAGAGTCTTCATTATTTTTTATTTCTTGATTAACCATAGAAGATATTATTTTCTACACACAGAGGCTTACTAAATTTAACTTTCTTGTGTATCTCTTCAAGAATCACCAATAGCCTTTGGGACAGTCAGTTGGCCTTGGTCAATAATTCTGATCACTTTAGTTGATTGTTCCTTAGCTCAACAATTCTTGGGAAATTATTCCTTTTTTGATGAAGATGCACCCTCATGTAAGTTTTTGAAAATGGTGTACATAACCTATTCATGAATGGTAGAGTAATTCTGAACAATATCAGCTCTGTCTTCCTTCTTGGGTACTCAAATACTATCAACTCAAATATTGGATCTTCTTTAACTCAGTCTGGCTTCAGTCTCTGTTCAACTTTACAAAATGAATTGATTGCATGGGTATCTCAAATACTTCTCACACGTGCATGTGATTAAGCATGTTTGCATGCACATATAATATGTAGCTTGTGAACCCAAACTCACTGAGTTTGGTTGTATCAACAGTTTATGTTTAGTCTCGTGAACTATATTTTTTTCCCAATATGCACACATTCGCTCTTCTTTGGATATTTTGCACACAGAATTATTCTTTTTATTTGGGTTTAGTGAATATTAATCACGTGCATGTATTCTCCTCTTGGTGAAAATCAATATATCTTTTCTCTATCTTCTTCTTTTCATGTGTGAAAACCCCACTGGGTATATCTTTTTGATCACACACATGTTCTCTTTCTTAACACACTTTCTTTTATTTGGTTCTTTGCACACATACACTTATTATTTATTTTAGGTTCCATATATGTGTGTGTTTGTTCAGACCCTAATGGGTGTAGCCTCTTGAGTGTGTTCTTATTCTTTCATCCTCCTTTTTTACATGTGCACACACATTTTGTACATTTGTTTTCATTGCATGTTGATGGTATCAACTCATGCATGTGTATGATTGTGAACCATTAATTACATTATTAAACTTATTCACACACCATAAATCTTTGGTTTTTTTTATTCTCTAATGGCCTCAGGTTTCTTCTTATTAAAATAAAGAACACACAACCCAAATGGGTATGTGAGTGGGGAATGAGTGGATTATTACTCTTTTTAAAGCAGGGGACGAATCCTTAGATCAGGTACCTTTGTAGAGTATCACGAGAGTGAATTCACATGTTGTGTACTTTTGGTATGCTACAAATGAAGGCACAACGAGGGTTTGAAAGAACATGTTGTGTACTCAAGGTTTCTATTCGTATAGAGGGTACTATTTATTTCCTGAACCAAGGGGTTCATGGTTCTTCTCTTCGCACAACACGATAGGTGTGTGACTCTCCATCGTGCAAGGGTTGTGTGGGACTCTTTAGAGTAAGGGATAAGTGGGATGACTTCTTCTTTCATGAGATATGTGGCTCTTCTTTGTCATGTAGTTAGGCTGCAGGGAACTCAGCCCTTCATGAACCAGAGGGGTTCGTGTTTTCTCTATTTTATTGGAGAAATAGGATATCCTTTCTGTGAGAATAGTAGTTACACATTACGTCTTGGGGATACTAATTTTATAGGCAGAGGATGCTGGTTCAAATCAGTGTATATGGAATGAATATCTGGGATTTGGTGCCCAATTTCTATGGCCTTGAATATTTCAATCACAGAATAAGATTTCCCAAATTTCTCAGTTTGTTTCAATCCATTGCAGGATTCCTGATTTCTCACTGTAATACTCATGAGCATGTGAAGTGCAATGCATGCAGAGCTTCTTCTTTATCACTCAAGCGGAATGACGTGGCCTTGTACATTCAGTTTCTTCATCCACATGTGATGTTATTCATTCATTGCTTGCATAAATATTTTAATATATGCATGATATCATATTGCTTATATGATCATCATGCATGATATTTCATCCTCGACCATGGTCGGGAGCTCGATCACAGTGGATCGCCTTCATCTGCGGCAAGCAGCGGTGTCGGGTGCCCAGATGTTGATGATGATATGGTGAAGGAGATCAGACTGTCATGGTTTAATGATGCATTGTGTGGGATTGATGGACATCCATGATTAAATGATCAGATACCACATTAATTGATTGGATGAGTGGGATGTGGGATGAGATGAGTGGCCACATTTAGTTTTGTGTTTTTGAAATTCCATCCCACATAGAAACAGAGACACGAGATCCTTGCGGATCATGTATCACGTCCTGGCAGCCTTAGATTAGAATTCTCCTCCTCCCCCACGGTACCTCCCTATAACATGTTCCCCATGCAGGCACCCTTATACACCCACTCTCTACACCTTGAACGCACTCCTAGAACCCATTATGCACTTGTCGCACGTGTTCACCGCCATGTGCGCACCTACAAGCTTATACTCGACCATAATGGTCCTCTTGTGGGCTAGCTTTGAGCCCTTCCCCTCAGGCCTTGTAGACCCTCTGGTCCTACATATTCTACAGGTGAGGGCTTTAGCTGGACTGCATGGTTGGACCTATTTTTTTGGAAAAGTCATATACTAAATATTAATTCATCTATAAAATGTCAAACCACCCTACTTCATACAAAGCTCATGCATTCTTCCTTTCTCCTTCTCCATCTTCAAACAACATTAATAATATTTAATGGCTGGATGATTAATTCCAAACGTCTTCATTAAGCTTCATTGAATCAATAATGGTTGATGTGTGGGTTCTACTTCTCATAAATTTAAATCATAATTAATGGAAACCTTGTCGTCAGTGATGTGTAATCCTATAAACACATGTCTTAGATCATTAAAGATCATATATTCATTCTTCTGATTTCTAAACATCATCCATTTAGATTCAATGGATGGATCTTTAACAATTCATCCACATAGTGAATATGGATGGATATTTACTTCTTTCATCATGCAATTGAGTATTGCATGGACTTCTTCAAGTGTTTTAACAATGTATCATCTTGATAAAATTCTTGAAACAAAGGATTAGTTCAACAATCATCCTAGTTGTTATGGATAATGTCCAAGAGTGACAACCAATGACATTTTTTATTGATTCTACAAGTGATATAAGATTTGGAACAACTTATCCTCTTCAATCATCATCCTCACTTCACCACTACCTTGCGATTAATATATTGACATCTTATTGGAAAAAATGTAACACTATGCTCTACACGAGTTCTATTAGTTTTAAAAATATTCTAATTGGATGAAGTTGATTTTGAGTGACAAAGTTGATGGGATGCTTAGTTAAAAAATTAATTATCTAAGTATTATAATTTTCAATGAATTGTGTCATATCATATTAATGGAATTAAAATTGGATGATACATCTTGGAAGAAGTGGTTTGAAAAATTTAGGTGTTTCATTCATGATATTTAGGGGACTTTAAAATATATGAGAATGACAAATAATATTTTCGGATTTCAATGAAAAAAATATTTTATAATAATATTTTATATTTATATATAATTAATTAATTATTACACTAATTTTTGTAAAAAAAAATTAGTAAAAAATTAGGTGAGCCATAGAAACCCAAAGGGGTTGATCATCCAAAAATGTGGGAGTTGTGCTCAACAGCATGTGATCCATCCCATCATGGGAATCATGAGGCGGTATGTGAATAAAATATATTTATAGTTCCTCCAAATGAAACTGGGAGTGGGTATATTGGGGGTGAAGATGAGCAGTAGAGTTCCACCGTGCGGTGCATCCTGGAAGTATATGACATGAAGACTAATGTAGACATAGATAAATTCAAATATTTGTAATTTGAAAAAAAATTTAAATATTATAGAGAAAAAGGATGATGTATGTCCTAATATGGGATATCATAGTAACACGTCATAGTCACCTGGTTATATAAAAGACACAAATTTCATACCGACAAATTAAAAGTCTACATATCTCTATCTTCTTCATAAAAATATTATTTCTTACTTATCCCAACGTATTTAATCAAAAATTTATTGATTAAAATAGACTAGATGTGTAATTCTGATAAAATAAATTACTTAATTTGGATTGGGAATGTTGTTGTTGTAAAATACTATTACAAGATACTACACATACAAATATTGACCAACTGAATGGTTTTGGATTGAATGTGCATAGTGAGTTTAACCAAACCATTAGATCTATTATAAGAATTCAATCAGACATAAAGATTTCTAATCAACAACACGATCATATTTCCTTACAACATGATCTATTCATATATATTATTTAGGTATTGATTGAATATAAGTGTTACTTTGACCGGCTGCGTGACCAAATCTTGGATCGACCATATAAGATGACGCTGCCATATCCAATGAATTTAGAGTTGGTGAATATGAGATACATGGCTGTGACAAGTCTAGGATCGATATAGTATAATTCCATATAAGAGTTTATTATGCATAAGGGATCAAGGAAGACATGTCAATTTATGGTATAAAGGATATGATTCAGTGATTTTCATAGAAACTCGTAGAAGAATAATATATATAAGAGAATCCACGTGAAGAATAAGAGATGAGTCTGATGATGCCTAGTGACTTGATCTTTGAAGATATATAAGTCATCAAATGGATTATCACGACCATTTAAATCAAGGTATAAGAATAAAATGTTTTATATGTTTTAATGAAATATTATTAGATCAATTACAAGGGATATTCAAATAAGGGGACTCCCATATTGTATAATTTTAAATGTATGGGGGTTATCCATAAATTTATTCCCACATAAGTGAGCCATTGATGATTAGTGAGATGTGTAATGATATGACTTATTCATTTATTATGTATGGGTAAACTAAATACCTACCTAATGGTCTGTACAGTTGGGAGTGATATATTTAAATCCAACACAATGATTATTCATTCTACATAAGAGTCACTCCGAACCTAGATAAGGGTGAATCAGGTGATTATAGATGACGGGTTAATAATTGAAAAAAATATCAAAACCATAAACTTATGGTTCACATAGTTGTATTGATGGTATTACTTTTTCATTATTATATACTTCAAATAAAGGAATCATAGTTTTCATGAGATCATATTAATATACCTATATATATTGAGGAGGTTTTTATAAAGAGTTGATGTAGAAGATGCTATAAATTATAGATCCATTGAAATAAGTTTTGGATGACTATATTCAAATCTAAATTTGAACTAAGATATGTGGGGATTTTTGATATCATAATAATCATGAATGTTTCTGCATCTTCTTGTAGTTATAGATAAATGAAATATAAGTCATTTTATATGAAAAATTTTGAAGCTTAGAATTGTTGAAATACTCGATGGAAGAGGATAAAGGTCAAGGAGAATTTGAATTAATATAAGTCATGGTATATAAAATTTTGAATTTACACAGTTTTTCAAATTAATAATTGATAAAGGGAGAGTGAAAATAAGTATTCAATTTTGAGTCAAAATTATCATTTTAACACATTTAACCTTAGATTTGAAATCAAAACAAACAAAAAAATTAAAATAGTTTACTACTTTTATAGATACCATTTTTTTTAGAATGATTATTTTTATCAAATATTGAAACTCTATTCCACCAAATTGAATTTTCCAAACATGTCGAATGAAGTACATTTTTTACATTGGTGGAATGAGTTCATTTTTAAATTGAAAAAACCAATACTTCGGTGCCTTTTTCAAAATATAATCTTTATAAATATGGATAACCTCTATCATTATAGATTTATTGAGTATTATTTCATATAAATTAGGTATATATAATTATATTTGATGAATATTCATAAATTCAGAATAAATAATTACACAATTTCTCTCCAAAAAATGAAATACTATGAACAGTAGATAAGAATCCATCTGATAGAAGTTGTTATGTTCTCTAAATGATCCTTTCTAAACCCATCTAATAAATATTTCCATTCTACCTGATAGTACATGTTATTCATACGATATGGAATTCATATGCATTGTAATGGGGTTTACATGGAAACCATCATATGAATATGTATATATTCTTTCATGTGAAGAGTAGTTCATTTGATGTTGTTGCATCCAGCTCTGAAGAATATGCAATATGAAAATTATAGGTTTTCTAATAAATAAAAGAAACATTTGGGGAGGATGAGGCTTTTCAATCACTAACTTTCGTAGTGTTATTATTATTGTTTTTGTAAAAACATTTTAATTTGAGTGATCACTTTATTGAAATTTCTTAAAGTGTTGTTCGTCAAGGAATCAGATTTCTGAGGATATTTTCAAATGAATTATATTTTTTTGTGATTTATGTGTTTGAAAAATATGGTTTTGTTTATGGATTCATGGGACAATAAGATAGGTTTTTTAAGATCATGATAATTAAGGGTTTCTATGGCTAGGGAAACATTGTTCTTCCAATGTTAGTGTCGAGGGATTCCTTAAAGAAGTTAGTCCATTAATGTTTAATGAAAACCAAGGATTCCAAAATTTAGGGTTCCTGAATTCCATAACACTAATGGATATAGTGTATATATGTTTTATAAATGTTTTTTAAGATTTATTTATAACATCCTAATCATTCATTTTAATTTTTTTAAAGTTTTTATTTCAACTATACATTTTTACATAAATTTCTATGTTATACTAATTTTATTATATCTGATAATAAAATTATCATCAAATCTATTTTTATGATTACTTTATTTCAAATCGAAAGAAATATTCATCCAATTAACAAATATTAAGAGTTAATGATAATTAGTCTTATTACATTATAAATTTTCATTCACCCCTCTTGTAGTGTTTCGATGTACTCTTCTTGTCCTATATGAGCTATCAAATAATGTTATACAATTTTACCTAGTTTTATTTGTTATAAAAAAATTCATTTCATAACCTTTATACTATTTTTTATAAACTGATTTCACTAATATGTATTTTCTATTAAGAATAGTTTCTTAAAAATGATAGTTTTAAATTTTTGAACATTAGAATACATAGATCCCAGTAGGCTATCCATCCTTGGTGGTACTGATTGTGTGTATTTGAGTGATCAGATAGATAAATTCATTATAAATTACTAATTAGGGAATTTTTTCACAATGATGAAAAAAATAAAAAATTAAATACAAAAAGGTTTTAACTTTTTATAAAGACGAGATGTTAGAATATCATCCAAATTATAGAGTCATAATTACTTTTGTGTTATATGTCTAGGAAAATCTATATTCAAATTCTCTTTGTGAAGTATCTAACAGTGTATAGAGAAAGGTTTAAGTTAGTTAATTTGGAACATCGAATGTTATTGAAACTAAAAGAGTTATTTTAAGTGATTATTATGAATAATTTAATTTTAAAAAATGGAGAATCTCTTCTTAAGAAACATTAATGATTTATGAAAACCCTGAATAACATAAAAAATTTGGAGATAAACAACTGACTAATGAAATTTTGGTAATGATGATTACTGAGACTATGCACAGTGAATGAGAATCTAAAAGAATACATATTGATGATAATAAATAGATGAAGATGATTGTTTTGGATGATATTATAATAACAATCATTTATTATTATGGCAGTCTAAAAATATATAATAAATATTCGAAAAATATGTAATAATATTTTAATACTAAATAAAATTATTCTAAAAAACACAGTTCAAATGATAATTTATCAAAATCATCAAAGAAGATGGAAGTTAAATATGTGAAAGAAATTTGTTTAACAAAAAAATGTGAAATTGAACAACCTCGTATTTTGAAGAGGATTAAAAACGTAGTTGGAAAGGTGAATTTTTTTAAGTAAAATATGAATCATATATAATATAGGGAGCATACATACTCTTCACGGACGATATTCTTACGAGTGTAACTAATTGGGTTATATTAGACCAAATTTTCAAATACTCGTGTTAGAGGTAATGAAACAATGAATTTTTTAATAGTAATTAAGGCATAAAGGAAAAATGTTTTAATGTTATAGGAACCTATAATTCTAGTGGTGTATATAATTATTCAGAGGAATTTTCCCATGGTAGTTATGACAATCAATACATTATAGGGATTATTTTATAATTCCAATGAAATGAATTTTTAATGGCAATTGTATCTAATTAATCTAAAAAAATAAATATTAAATAAAAAATATCTCAATTTTTTTGGATAATTATGATTATACTTCATCCTGAGAAGAAAAATATAGTTCATCATAATAAGATCATTATTTACCATGTTTGGAAGAAGTGTGTAGTTTTTTAAAAAAAATTAAGAAAAGGTTAATAAAAACATCATGGAATAAAATTTATGATTCCATGATAATATATATTATATTATTCATGATTTTAATGTGGTTTTTATTATGAATTCATAGTTTGATACTCATCTCATGTATATAGAAAGTGAAATTAATTATATTATATAATTTAATGAAAATAATGTTTTGATGTTTTCGACTCTTTCCATATTTGGTGAGTTTTATAATTTCAAATATAGAAATGTGGTTGAGTTAATTGTATTAAATTTTTATGCTGAGTTAAATAATGTAACTCAAAAACTCCATGAAAATTTATTGAGTTTAGGAAAGTATAATGCTGCAACATTATTGTTTCCTCGTTTTGAGATGGTTCCAAAATTTCACAATCTTACCCCTAATGCTAGATTAGTGACAATATGGATGAAAATATTTCTCAAAATAACTAAATAGTATGGGGACATTATTATGGTCCAATAAATACTCATAATATACATTTGGGTGTACATGATAATGTTCAATATTACAGAGATTGATTTAAACTATATTGAGGCTTTCAAGAGAGTAACATTTAAGTTGTTGATTCTATTTTTTCCATGTTTCTTAAATAAATTTTTGGTAATATTCCTAATTTTTGAAAATATAAATAATAATGAAACCTATGTAAGAGAGAGGTTTTATATCATTAGTGAAAAAATAATAAATAAAACAAAACTAGTTTTTATACCATATTTGAATGTGATTCATGGGAAATTAGAAAAACCCACATCATGTGATGAAACATAAAAGGTAAATGAACTGTTCTTAAAAAAATTGAATGAAGTAGAAACATCCCATCCATTCATGAGAAATGTTTTTTAAAAATGTTAGATGTGGATCTCATAACTCTTATCATGACTAAAGTGGAGAATAAATTGGATGATTTGTCTTTTGGATTAGAAGAATATAATGTCTTGTACCTAAATGATAAATATTATAAAAAAACATATAAGAGGAGAAAAATAAGAAATAATAAAAATATGTGAAATCCAAAAAATCTAGAATTATTTTAAGTTATTTTAAGAAAATTCCTAAATCATTTAAACTTAGAACTCTAAGAGAACTTATCTCAGCTTCTCTTGTTTCCATTATTTAACCTATAGTTCCTCAATTTTTTATGAGAAAGTGATAAATCCCAAATATCGATTTTTCATTTATCATTTGAGAAGAAAAAAAGGAAATGTAGTTGTTTTTTTAAAACACAATCTAAATAACGTGATAATGTTCTTAATGTTCTTAAGAAGCGTGGAAAAAGAAAAATATTTCAGTCATGAAGAACTTGCAAAAGAATTGGAAAAATGATTAGATTATAAATAAGAAATTCATGAAATTTATTCTAGTTTAATATTATCTGAGTATGAAAACCCTAAATACCTTAAATCTTATGATTTAGGTGAATCCTTCAAGGAAGATTAATATTATCATTCACATACAAAGGTTTTAGAAAAACATCAGTTTGATAGTGAAGTTCATATAGAAGATATTTCTAATGAAAATTCTAATTAAATTTAAGTATAATATTATGGTTTAGGACACCTAACTCTATATACTGTATACTTTTTTCCAATTCAACTTATTATACTCCATGCAGAAGTTCATAAATAATTGAAATAAATTTGAATTCCATTGAAAATTTTAAGATGAATCATAAATATGATCTTAATTTCATTCCATATATCCAAAAAATGTTCACATATATAAAAGGGAGGACTTTTGTTTTGGAAATTCACAATTCGCATAAGTATTTCACTGAATAAATAATTAAAAAATGGAGATGAATTTATTTATTTAAATAGAATTATAATGAAAAGGTATAATAGTGAAAAAATTCACTGTTTTTTCAAATTTGATAATGGTGATATGATTTTTAGGATTCTGGAATCGTTTATATAATTAATTAATAAATAATATTGTCTATGTTTCTATGAGAAATGAGTTCTATAGTAAATGAAAATTAATAATTAATTTAAATTCTCAAATCAGTTTCTATGACCCATGGTAATGAAATTATAGAGAAAAGGAATTATATAAAAAGGTTATAAGTGGAATTTACTAATTTAAAGAATGATAACTGACCGTTTAAAATTATGTTCGAAGAAGTCTTGTGGAACACGAAAGAGAATCAGATGTTTTAAATTCATGAAGATGAATTAGAAAAGATAAAATAATTTAATGCCAATTCAGATATGTATCAAGAATAAATAAAAGCATTGAATATAATTTTGAAGAATCTATCAGAGATATAATAAAATCATGAACTATTCCAAATTTTTAACATAAGAAACCTATTTTTGAAATAATTTTTGAAACAATGTTATTGAATATTTTTTGGATGGTTATTTTCTAAAAACTTATTCAATGAATGTTTTTTAATATTTCGGATGTATGTTTTCTTCAAGTATAAAATCATCAAATTCCTCTTTTTTTCTTTATAAAACATTTCTGGTTCACACTATACCATGTCATATTTTTTTCAAAAAATTAGTGGGGAAAAAGATAGAATAGATTATCATTGAATGCAAATTTTTAGACAAAGATTATGTAATATAGGGGTATAAATAAATAAAAATATGAAGATAATAAAATATGTAAAAAGATAAAGATTATTTTTTTATATGGTGAAAATAATATTCAATGTTTTTAAACACTAGTTTATCTATTTGTATGTTCTGTTTTATTCATTATATGGGTAATCATTTGGTCAAAAGTCACCTTTAGAAAATTGATATCATTTATTTATTGATTTAGAACCTCATACAATTAAAATAATATATTTTAATTACCTTATACTTTTTTGTTTTTAGAATATTTTTTGGGAAATATTATTTTTATTATTAAAAGAAAATCTATTCCATTGGTGGGATTTTCCCAAACCGGAATAATAAACTACACCTTTTTATCTGTCAAAAGTGTTCTATTGTAAATTAAAAAATATTGTACTTTTGTTAATTTGTGGAAATAGGTATATTGATAATCATATGAAACAGTACCTTTTTACACCATCTGGGCTCATATTCCATTACATCAGATAGATATAGTTATATACATAAAAGATTTATAAAGACAAAAGAAAAAAAATTAAAACCTAGTATCACTAGAAAATGTTTTACGTTGTCCAGCTTAAAAAATAAATTGGAAAATTGAATCTATGTTCTATGGATGATCGTTTATAAATAATTCAAATGAATAATTCCATTCAACTATAAAATTGATGTTGTTTTAACTAGACAAAATTCAATCACATTCTAAAGGAATTCCCATGGTGTCCAACTGGAAAAGTGGTTTAGAACCATTAAAGTGATGAAAAGTTCATCTACATTTTTAAAACCAAGTCCAAATAATTAGGAATAAAACCATTAGAGTTTTTATTATAAATAGATTAAAAATTTTATGAGGTGGATTTTTTAGCATCATTAACTATCCATGGTTTATTGTGAAGATTTTTGTAACATTCTGTTACTTTGAGTTATCACTTCATTGCAATTACATATAATGTTTTTAATTAAGGTATCCTATCTATGATGATATTTTTAAATGCCTTGTTCTTTTTTTAATTTGATTTTTTTTCTAATATGTTGTAATAGAGGTAATAATGGGATAGTATGATAGTGATATTTAGATAATACTGATTGAAGTATCATGTGGTTATGGGAATTGGGATTAACTAATCTAAGTATATAAGGCTTCCTTAAAGATGAAATACATTTATGTTTTGGGGATATCCATGGATTCCCAATGTTTGTGTTTTTTACTACTTTAACAATAATGATTAATTTTTTGATGTCTCTTATAATGGTTTTTATGTTCTATTTTGATATTAATTTAGTTTCATTTTACATAGTTTAAGAAGATTCTATTTTTTATGAACATGTTTTTCTGGAATGTTGTATATTATATTATTTTCCCTAAATAGAATAATATAAGTATTTAGAAAATTATTTTTTATTGGTTTCATTAAATCCACCTAAAAAATAAATTTGATTAAACAATATAAGGAATTTATGAAAATTAGTTGATTTATTTTAGAAACTATATTTAACACAATATTGTGGTGTTTTTACGTATTTCTATGACCATTAAATCAATTATTTAGTTAATATATATATATATATATATATATATATATATTAGTTTTTCCAATATTATTTTGGTTGAGGATCCAAATTATAAACTGAGAAAGTATATTCTTATTCGTGAAGGATAAAATAGAGGGACCAAACTCTAATCATTAATTCATAGCCTAAACATTCAGAAAATGATGAAGATATCCACTATATTATGTTTTTCACTAAGGATGAAGGAAAAGAAATAAGATAATAATAGAATGATGTCTATTGAAATTAATTTCAGATAAATAATACAGAAAGAATAAGGAAAGGTGTTGTGAAAAATTGTTTCAAAAAAAGAATAAAATAATAATAATAATAATGTGTCATATATATCTTTTTTTTCAGTGGACTAAAAAACAAAAGGCAAAAAAATAAAATTTGTTCTTTGAAGAGTATTATAAAAAGTTATTCATAGAAGAGAAGAATTGGAGGAGGTTCTTACATGTTGTTGTTTATATAAATCAAAAATAATGATTAAACATTGTAAAACTATGGAATTCAACAGAATCCACAAAAAGTGTAGGAATAACTTTATATTTCGAATGAAATAATGATTTTGAATATTGTATACACAATATGTCAATGATATAGTAGGGTGATATAGTTGGAGAAGGATATCACCAATATTTGGACATATGATTATTCTCCATCTAATCCCTCCAGAGTGTAGGGGAACACACTTCATGATCATTATTGTTTATTGGATGATCCACTAAACAAGGATATTTTCATATTTTACATTTTAATGGAGTATTATTTAATGTTTTCACCAAGTAATAGTCTTTCATAATGAAACACGAAACCTATAAATCTCATATATACATTATTGTTTTGTTATGGTAATTAATTATAAGTCAATTTAAAGATATAATATATATCCTAAAAAGTATATGAGGTAATGGGATAAAAATAATAAATTTCATGAAAAATAATCTAACACAAATACAACAAACTCAGTGCTGATAATATCCCTAAATGTTCTTAACAATTTCTAATAGAATGAGGTTCACCTCTATTGGATTCCCTATTTATAATTTCTTCCATATTTTAATATTTTAATCTATTTTCGATATAAAAATACATTTTATTTTTAATTAATATGATATTTCTAAAAAATATAATTCGTATTTTCCAATAATATGATAAACAATAAATAGAGAAATAAAATTAGGTTGTAAATGTCATCCCTCTCCAATGAAGAAGAAATATCTTTCTTATCTTTATTTTCATATTTAAAATAATGATGATATATCTTGGAAATCCAAAAAATAATGGTTCATATTACCTCCAAGAAATATGAAATACCCTTTACCTTATAAGAATAAAAGAATACCAGTGATATTGAGGTACAAGAAATATCATGCCTGAACAATCCTTAATAAGGAAAACCAAGAATAAGTGGTGGTGAAGATCTTTCTATAATATCCCAATAAATAATATTTAGTGGATGAAATGATATTTTGTATTTTATTACCAATGAAATTGTTCTTTTTTGTCGTATTTTTGAACAAATGCAGAAGGTGATACACATCATTTAGGTGAAATAAATAACATAGAGAAGTATTTGCAAGAAAAGGACCATAAATGTGAAAATACCTCCAAAATGTTGGATCCAATAAAAAAATACACTTGAATCTTGAGAAAATTTCATCAAAGCTATAAATCAAAATGATCTTAGAAGAGAATGAGAGGGAAGTGATCATAAGTATTCTTGATGGGATGAATAATTCAAATGATGAAAAATTGGAAAATTTAATTAATATCAAGAATAATTCGTTTGAGATTATATACAATAGGATCAAGTAGCTTGAATCATTGTTACATTAAATAAGTAAAATAAATTATGGGTAGGTTTTAAGGATTATGATGGAGTTCGAAGATAAGTGGAGTTTAATTGACGACTAGAAGAAGTCTCTACATATAAATTGTTTTGAATTTGAAGAAATGGATATCATTATTTAAATAAAAAATACTAAGTAATCATAAAAGAAGAAAAAATTATCTTCTATCATAGAGTGATTAATATTGGATTATATTGATAAAAGACCTCAAAAATGTTAAAATAATACCATTCCATCATTTTATAGTATATATTAAGAAGATGTAAATGAATACATATCATCCATACCTATATATAATTATTCATCTATATCTATTTTAATTAAATGTGTTATTCTAAAAATAAAATATTTATAATTATGATGGAATAAAGTATATGAGAATTCTACCACTATTTATTGGGTGGATAGAAGAGATATACTGGTTATTGGTTCCTCATGTTCATCCCACCCAATGATTAAAGGAATTCATAAAAAGATGATAAAAAATATGGACAGCTTCCAATCAAAGTAAAAATATCATGATTTGTTTGGTCATGTTAGTTTTTTCATAAATTCATGTTTAGTGAATTGTATCGTTGGGAAAATACATTGAATGATAGAACATAATGGAGACCCATATTGAGTTGGAGAAAAATATGGAAGAATAACCATCAATATACATGAAAAAATATATCATTATCAAATTTTTTTATATTTTTGGAAATATCATTGAGATTTCAATAGTAGTTGTCATGTAAGTGGTGCATGTACATCTCAATATGTATCAAATGTAAATATTTACAGAAGTATATTGAATTTAAAAAATTACATAAAAATTAAATTCGGGTATAAGGAAATAAATCCATAAGTTATAATTCTCTCAAGATATCATAGTAGAAAATTTAATTTTCCATCAAAAAAAAGAAGAAGGTAGATAATTTAAAAATAATGTCAATGATGATTATAAAGAGTGAAAATTCAATATGTTCGTATGTGAATAAAAGATCACTTAAATTTACATGCGTATAATCCTAAAAATATAAAATTTAATTGAATAAATTATATTAATCTTACCAAGATGATTTGGAGAGAGTGAGAACAATAAACGAGTCACAAGAAATAGAAAGTTAAAAAAAGAGATGAAATTCCACATGAATAATTGGAATTCAATGAGTAGTTGTCCAAAATGGGAAACTATTATAAAAAATATGTTCTATGTGGGGTATGAAAAAAGCATGGAAATAATGCATGAGTTTATTTAAAAACATTCCCTACACCATAGAAATCCATCCACTGGATGAGGATTACATAATGTGGTGCCTATTAGTGGATATATAATAAAATAAGATCCATCCCACACAAAGAAATTGAACATCTAGTGAAATTCATGATTCAATGTATAGTATAGAATTTAATGAATAGATATCGAAGCATGAATAATTGATGAAATAAACCAACATAGTTGTGAAAAATATCTCAGCCTTGTTATTCACATTAATGAACAAGAAGATTCATAGAATTGCATTAATCATTATGTATTTTATTTTTGATTAAAATGTATTTAATTAAGGATGAATTTTGATCTTAGGGTTGAAGACCTGAGATATGATGATTGATATTAAATCATGAAAATCACAATGATGATTCCAAAATATGAGATTTATATATAAATTAGTATTTGGGTATATATGACTATGATATCATCTTTGATGATGTTTAAGAATATGGTCACTATAAAAAATTGATAGACAAATGAATAATATTCCATCCTTCTTTAATATTACAGTTATTATTCATTACAACATGTATTGAATTAGATCTACCATATATATGACGGGGATGTATTAATCACTTGGTAGGCACTTGAAGAAGATCAATTTTAATGTTTTGACAGCATAGAATATCATGTTATACATCATCTGAAGAGATCAACCATTATAAAGATCAAGGGGAATTTACCCATAAGGTGGGACATGTGGAGAATGTTGAAGATGACACCTGAATCATAATATCATATAAAACTTACTATAATATAAATTAATATATATCATATCATTAAAGAGGTATTATATTCTAAAATATTCTACTTGACAACTAAAATAAAATTACTTACAAAAAAAGATATAAATTGAATTAATCAATGAAATCATAAAAATGAAAGGATAAATACATATTAATACTGTCAATCCTACAATTTATATGTGAATACTATTAAAATGTTTGTTTAAATTAATGCATGATCTTTAGGATTATTAATTATTTAATAGTTATTTATAAAAATTGATATATCAACCATGTAATATAGTTTGATGGATGTTGATGTAAAGAATTTATATTCTAATTTCGCATGGTTCCAATTAAATTTTTTATAGAAAAATATTTTATCTGAATCATATAATCTTGTTTTCTATGTTAATCAATTATTATTTAGACTTATATTGTGATGATAGATTGAATTTTACCTGATAATGAATTGATACATGTTTCCCAGGTGCTTCTTACTTCCTATTAAAAAGGGGTAGATATTTTTTTTTATTTCATATAAAAATAGATGATGATTGTTCATATAAACATACTATTTAAAAGGTATTAGACGGTATTCTTCAAAAAATAAATGTGTAATATTTTTTAACCCACATTGTGTGAGTTGTATATAATATCAATGATATTTCAATATGATGGATAAGAACTGGATTAAAGAAGTAGATTGAAATTTTATTTAGGAATATAAAAATGACGAATAGTAATAATCTCCCGTTATATATTCCAATTGTCATATGTGATTTCATAATGGAAGATACATCTTTTAATAAGCACTTCAAATATTCAAAGAGTTCCACTAATAGTGGGTATGAGACATTAACATATATATCGACAAAGGAAAACACATGAGGAATTCCATTAAATCTTTTTCATGAGGATATTTGAGATGTAATTAAAGTTTACTGATAACATTACTATCTCTATTTAAAAGAGTTTAGTAAAAAATCAGGCCATCCCCTCAGGAGCTAATTGGTTATCTCAAACACACTTCTTGGATTTCTGATCGACCACATGGGAGATAGCTCAGTTTGGAAATTCTGAGGATATAGGTTACTATTTTAGAGGAATATTTAAACCATAATAAGGTAGTAACATGTATGATGGGTGCATAATGAAGGGGAATAATGAAATCATGTTGGGTGAGAATATGATGGCGGAGAGGAATCCCTTCACAAACCTAGATACACATAACAGGGTATCATTGGATTCATGGAGTATTATTAAGGTTAATATGATCACAACATCATTTTGATTTAATATCTTATATTATAATTTTACTATTAATCCTCCATTTAAGAGAGGTATAATTCATATGAAAAAATCAAAGGATACCACAATGTTATCCTTATCCTCAAGATCAAAAGACTACCTGTGCACAATGTATTTAGTTGACCACACATTATTTTGGATAGACTGCTTATGATATTCTTACAAAAAACTAATTAATTTGGATTTATTATGGAGTTTTTGAAAATATTTGGTATACTATTTTTCATATAAAAACATCAATTTTATGCATATTTTTGGGATCAAACATGCATAGGGAGATCAAATGCACTACCAGATCGATTATAAGAAGGGAATAAACTACATAACAATTATACCATGTAGATATACTACTATAAATATTTATAACTATCATTTCTGTAATGTCTATTGGTAAGTGTTATTACAATCAACCGCATCCCAAAACCATTTTTGACCATATAAAATTAATTTTCTTTGTGTGGTGAAAAAATAGATTATCCAGATTCAATATGAAAACATGAGAAGAGTCAAAGAACATTATATTTTAATTATATAGATGACCTTGTTATGTGTACTGTCTTATAGAACACATATGAATTGAGGGTATATAATCCTTGTTGTATTTTTTTATCACAATAACTCATAAATGAAGATGTCATTTGGAAACTATCACATGAAGAAGAATATATCTATATAATGATTCCTGATGAAATAATATTGAATAAAATATATACCAGGATACGTTTCATCAAGGAAATATAAAAATGGTAAGAATAAAATGATCTCTAAGAAGTCTGAAGACAAGAGGAGTGGATCCACATAAAGGGAAATACAATAAAGTGAACTCATACATAAGGAAATTTCACATTTAATAGGATTAATATGCCAGTTATTACTATATAAGTATCCCAATGATTCATAGTGATATGTGTAATGGTGTTCATTATTCTATATTTTTATAAATGTAAATTAATGATCTAGGAAATTATCTCAACTACTATGAGTGAGATAATTAATGGAAATTCTATAAATTTTCATTATATGTATGATTTTATCAGAACCTACATAATGGAAAATCAATTGATTCTAAACAATGGTTTCATTATTGAATATGATATATCATGAGAACCTAAATTATGAATCTGAAAGATGTATTGAAGGTAGAACATGTAGATTATTATATGTTGAAAATAAATCATCCACGATCTATATGAATGATAATTTATATAAATTATTTAATTCGGATTATCATGGCGATATAATTTAGAAGATAGTGAAATTTATAGATCTACAATAATGAATTTTTGAGGTTTAGATTCACTCTATATTATGAGTTTTAAAAATCAAAGAAATTCAAGAAGGAGGGTAAATTTTATAGTTACTAAAAATTCATACACTTATGAATAATTTTTATATTTATAGTACTTATGAGAAAAATACAATTTCCAAAATTGTGAATAAATTCATTAAAATTGAAGATGATGGATGTGTATTTGAATTCATGAAGGTGTAGGTAAATTAATTCATTTATAAATATCCCTTTTCAAAAACAAAAAAGAACTATAGGGATAAATTATAAAACTAATACATCTGTTATTATTATGATTCACACAAACAAACACACACACACAGATATATATATATTACCATCTAGATAAGAATTGATTATTTATTGATGAAAATATTTCGATAGTTTCAAGGAATAAATGAGTGAATGTATAAGATAATCATAAATTCACATATTAAGATTATAAGAACTGATATGAGAACCAATGAAATAGGTTTTCACTAAAGGTGATATAATGAAGAATAAATGAGTGATAGAATATGATATAGAGAAATTAATATGCACTAAATAAATATTAGAGAATAATTAATTGTGTTGTGAAAATTATTTCATGAAATAAAAAGGGAAAATAAGATGAGTGTGTCATGCTAATTTATTAACAAAAGAATATTAAAATAATGGATCAGTACTCAGCTTGGTTACTAGTAAGAGTGTGTTTACTACTATTCCTAGAAAAAAAGAATAAGAGAAGTTTTTCCCATAATTATATTAATGAAAAATAAGAACTTTGATCATAAAAAAATAATAATTATGTTGTAAAATAGTATTCTCATATTATGGAGGAATATCTTCATTTAAAAAAAGACATGAAAAAGATAAATATTTTATATATAGGAATTATATTGATCAAATGGGGAGTTGTAGTTGGATAGGGATATCACCATGTCCCAGGTAATAAAATTTATTTTTCCCCTATTGGGTAGATTTTTACTCACATTTGGTTTTAGAATGTTTTCTAGATTTCCACCTTAATAGGACTCTCAATATATTGGCATGTTTGGTTGAAGATTAATTACTAGATTCATGATGGAGATGTCTTTCTCATTGATTGTTTACCTTATAAATCTAATTTAATATTTTGTGTAAGATAGTGAATAAAGGAAAGGTAAGGGAACTAGATAATCAAGAACCTAGATGGTCTAATAAGTATGGGGATTCAAATATTAAATTTAAATAAAAATACACCAATACTGATTCAACCCACCTCTTAGGGTTGTGAATATACCTATGTATTCCTTGTAGGTAAATGTATTTATTTTTATGGTATTATATAAATTGATTTGTTAGGTAGTATTGAAGAAATAAAATATACCTCATGAAGGGAATTGTTTATTATAGGTAGTTTTGTTTCATTAAATTCCCTGAAGAAATGTTTAGTCATGTTTACAAAAATAAAGGTTGACTATATTGTGAAATTATAAGTTATACCTAAAATAATTTTGATGAAATCACACCATGAATCCATTAGTGTAAATGTTATATAATGATGATTAGTTTTTAATCATTAATGTGAAATTAATTTTTCAATATATATATTTAATCATTTGAGTTTGAAACATATTAAAATCATATATATCTTTTTCAAGAAAAAGGTGGAATATAGTGAGCTCACATTAGATTATGTTTCTAAAAATAATAAATTCTTGAGTATCTGGTTGAATACATTTATAAAGGATGAATTTAAAACATTGAGTTTGTTTTTAGGAGTGAAATATATTTCAACATCGTTATCAATACATGTTTAATATTTTCCCCTATTCATTATTTTACATTTACTAATAAATGGGTATAATATATTCAGGACTTTCCAAGAAACATGGAAATTTTCATATAATTATAGTAACGATGTTTGGATAGAATATTTTCTGGGGTAAATTATTTGAGCGGAGATATGGAGGTATATTTTTATGTTGAATTATTTTAGTAGTCAATTATTGTTTCCAAAAGTCTATAATAGAAAATGATTTAAATGAAATAGATGATATCAAAGGATTGAAAGGGATTGAAGATCCATTAATCATACATGGTAAAAATAGTATTATACATTATAAAATTATTTTAATTTCTCCCATTAAAACTTCTTTACCTATTAATTTTTGATATATTTGTCTCTTCTTTGCTGAATACTAGAGAATTTTTAACGAGTAATTGATTAATGTGATATTAAATAGTTTTTATGTTATATTTAGAATCAACAATCTCATAAATTTATAAGAATATTATTATAGATATTAAATAGAAATAAGACTGGTGATTTTAATAAATGTTAAAAACTATGATATATATGGAAATTCAATATAATTAAATATCCATCTTAAGAAATTATTTTCACATTAATAATAAAACCATCAAAAATATTTCTAGTTAGAATAGAGTGAAATTGTGAGTTTTGTTTATGTTTTAGAGATTAAAATCAATTCCTTTTGGAATATAGAGAGTTTATATAATTGCAATTACATTGAAAAGATTTTTTACGGTTTGATAAAATTTTATTACGTATAGTTAATATTTGTAATTTTTTGGATGTTGAGAAGGTTCCATAGCACATCAATATTAATAAGTGTTTTCCCTATAACAGTTCCAGACTACCCCATAATCTATATAGTTATTCCATATTTAATATTCCAAAAATAATTTTATATATTGAAATGCGAGGATAACTAATAATTCCAAAATTATTTTTTCATATGTTGTACTACATCTCATTAATTTTAATGTAGTTTTGAAGCCTGAAAAAAAAATTCGCATTGAAATTATTCATACCATAATTAATTAATGATTTATCTGGGATTTAAAAAATGGATTTGGGGATTTATTATATATAATAATTATATTTGATCTATAATGTTTATATTTTACACTGACTATGTAATTTTTCATAATATAAAGTATTTCCATTGGTTATTTTTATGATTTATAAATATTATTATTTTCACATAATTAAAAAGAAATAAATACCAAAATATATAGTGTGAAATCAAAAGATTCATGTTTCATGTTTGATAAAATAGAATGTCTCACACATCATCCTTTAATAATAGAACCTTGAAGCATAATAGAAGGAGTTATTTTATAGTTCGACCGAGTCATTGTTGATTTTTAATTTCATTGTATTAGATCATGGGAAAATATTTAGATAATAATTCTATTCATTTTTAATAATTGATAAGTCATATGATATGGGATGCCACACACCAATTATTAATTATTTCCCAATAATTATGTATCTGTAAACCATGTAAAAACTTATGTGTTTGTTCCCAAATTATCTACCACTATACAATATCCTGTTTTTATTATTTTGATGAATAATTTATAAAGTAAATGTAAGACATGTGATGTTTTTTTGGTGGGATATGTTTCTAGGGTCATTCCTTAATCACCCAATGATATAAATTCTCACACTAGGAACACCTGTCAATCTGATCATGAATAAAAAATTCAATGAGCTATGATAAAACAACCAAGAAATTTTATATTAATTAGTTTATATTATGAAATAAATAATTGTATGATGAATTTAATTTAGGGTTTATGATATATGGAGTTTTATATATTCACATATATGGTTAGAGAATTTTTTTTCCCATAATGGTTGTGATATTTTAATATGTTATTAGATATAGTTTTTAGTTGGTTGATCATCATGTGATTTTATCAAATAACTTTCTATTAAAAAATATATTAATAAATGGTGGAATAATATTTTATGAAAAAATGCATTTGGACCTTAATATAAATCATTATTTTGTGTTATGGTTGGTCATATGTTTTATTTGAAGATTATAATTTTATTTTAAAACCATGATATTTTCTTAATAAGATAGATTTTTAGGATGTTCATTATATGTAAATTTTTTGGAAAATATTTTTTTATTAAATATTTCTCTTGGATGAAAACTTTTATATTTTATATACTTTATTAATAATGTTTGTTTAATGAATAAAATTATTTTTTGAAAGAAACTATGAAAATTGGACATGAGTTTTAGTTGGAACATCCATTATTTTTATTAGTTCATTATATATCCCTATTTGTTTATTTGATTGATAATAAATGTTGATATTATGATGATATGATGTAAAATAATTCCATTGAGATATTATTTCCTATTATAGTAAAATTTTATAGATTTATTTCATGTTCATGGAAACATTCCAAATTAGAATTATAGGTAGACTTTTCTGATAGTGGTTGATTGAAAATATATATTTTAAAGGACATATGACAATTTTTTTTAACCATGTAGATTAATACATGTTTTTATTAAATTATTTTGTAAATATATTTATGGAGGATCTCTAAAATTTTACACAATCATGGATTCCATATGTTGTTAAGGGGGGCACAATATTTCACGATTATAGTATTCTTGAAATAATAATTCCTTCTTATATATCATTATAAGTGGAATAAAAACCATTTTAATTTTGTTCTATATAATAAGTCATGTCGTGCCATTATTGGTTATATGACAAGGAATAAAGAGTTTTTTTGTAACTTTTTTCATCTATGTATAATGGTGTGTCTTTAAGGTTATACATCCAAGACCATTGCATCTTTATGTTTGAGGAAAATGTATTAGGTCATGTTTTGGGATTTACAAAATAAAAAATATTATAATTTTTAAAAATTACCCAAAAATGATTTTTATGAAGAAGAATAAACAATAGTTCAATATGGTTACTAAAGAATATAGTCTAGGTCAATTAATTGGATATTACACTGGTTTATAGGTCCATAATAAAATTTATATAGGGATATCATAAAAGTTTGAGGCCATAAATAAGGGTTAGAAGAAACTAAAATTTTGGGTTAGGGAAAAGGTTAATCAGGACAATAGGTGTTTTAGAGACTAATGGGAATCAATATGAAATTAAACAATGTAAATGTCCTAGGTGAGTAGGGAACAGAAATATTCCCCTATTGATAAGGATCAACTCATAAGGAATGAAACATTAGTGAATTTGGAACCCTAATAATCCATTTTATATATAGGAATTGAATTTAATGATATGTGGTGTTATAATATATCTTAAATATTTCTTGGAGTCTCCCCTTAAATGGGGTTATTCATTCTAGCCATTATACTGGTTTATGTGAAGTGGTATTTAACGAGTGGTTTTGGTTTCCAAACCCTTATATGACTACAATACCCTACCTTTTTATTATATATCCTTGGTTTTTATTTGACAATCACATTGGAGATATTTTATTAAATAAATGAAAAATATTCCTGGGTTATGTGTGTTCATTTAGATATGGAATCTATTTTTTTTGTGGTGAATCATTTAGAAAGTAAATTTATCTATAGTGAATATAAAATAAAGATTGTATTATATTATAAAAAGGTAATTATTGAATTAAATTGTAAATGTAAATTTTAATAATCATATCATCTAAATAAAATATGTTTAAAAGGGGGAAAAACATTTGTAGGGTCAAATCTATCATATTTGCTAGAATAACTAACACTTTTCAATATATATTTAAGATTATTTGAAGAGTGATGTAAACGTAATTTTATCGATCACATTGTTCATTAATTATAATATGAATATGAGATGAATGGGTTCAATAGCTAATGGTATCCATGATTGAGATGAGGGGTGTCTACAACAAAGTGATGCGCATGGTTCAATTATTATGTTTTTGATAATGTGTATGAATGCTTACTTTGTGGAGTATACATATTTCAGAACCATGTACATACCTTTTTTGTTCCCTTTTTGTTTGAGTTAATTTGTTCTTACATTTGTTTGTGTATTCTAATAATTTTTCATTGTTCATACTGATTAAATGAAACATGTTGAAACATTGCTCCATCCTCTTGAAATTGAAATCCTGTATAACTATTTTTAGAATGTCTGAATATTGTTATATAAGTGTGGTTTTGTATTGTGAGTTCTATGTCTTTTGGATCTCATCACTACATTTTGTATAATATATTAGCTTGAAATCTGATTAAAATTAGGTAAATTTCATTTACACATCCAGTTTTTTTTGTGAATGTATAACATTTTTTAAGTAGTGGTCTTTGAATAAAGAATGTTTGAGGTTGACAAATTCCCTGAATCAAGGTTCTTTTATAGATGATACAAACTAATGATAATATATATTAAATAGATTTAATGGTTCCATTTGAGGGTTTTAAACTCGAATTGATGGAATATTGAGTAATGGGAATGACTCTACTAAAATTAAATTGGTCTAGATCATGTAAGGATAACAAAAAACATGGTTTTAAATATCATTGAAGATAAAACCTTTACGTCACTAATTTTGAAATTAAAATACATGTATAGTAATAATATTGATGTAAATATAGTTATTCGGTTGTATATAATATTTTATCTAAATATATTGGATTGTTATTTGGTGTCTAATAATTTCAATTACATTAATTAAACTGAGAGAAAACTAGAATCGATAGGTGTGATATTCATAGGGACCATATGGAATTTATTCTTCATAAATCACTTATAGGATCATAGGATAAAATTTCCAATGTGTTGTGTAATTAATGAATTCTATCTAATTTAACATTTTAATAATTTTATTGATCTAATTTTGAATGATGATACTAGGAAAATGTTTTATGGGGGACAACCAGAACAACATTTATTACCAATGGTAGAGGGTTGTTCTCTAAGAAGAAATTGTTGAAGAAGAATTTAGCAAAAATGGAGAATGTTTGAGCAAATTCATTAATCCCATACCATTATTATGTAATTTAAAAAAGGCTAGTAATATAAAGAAGTATTGAATGGAATGTTGAGATAATTCATGAAATGTTTACTCTTAGAATTTAGTTTTCTAATTTTATATCTGAGTAATATACATTGTTTATAATTAAAGATAGTTAGTTCAAGTAATGGAATATTGATTCTGGGGACTCATTTGAGTCAAGAACTTTTTTAGGGATCATCATGAACAATACATATGGAATATTCAATATTGAAGATATTATGAATAATAAAACTTTTGTGATGGTTTTAAAGGGTTGTGTGAGTGTTTGAACAATGAGAACAAACAAACTATTGTTATAAGGATTGAAGTATATTTGAGTACAGTTGATGAATATAATTTTATATTGGCCATCATGATGCCATGGGTTCTTATAAATGTTTTTTTGAAGCCAATATGAAATATCACATGGGGATCCATGGGGGTGTCTAAATGTGTTAAATAGTTATTTTTTTGAATTACTAAGAGTTTGAATATTCAAATAGTAGTTGGAATAGATAATTAATTTGTCAAAATATGCTTCATTATTTTCCCAATTTCATTAGATAGAAAGGTATGAAAATAATGTCTACTAAAGTATTATTAAACTCAGTACCATAGAGTAAGGAAAATGTGAAGAGTTTATACATAGGAAGAAGTGGAGGAGTTGATTATTAGGAAATTCTAAAAAACCAATATGTCATATATTTGAGTTGGTTAATACATATGTATAAGGGATTAAAATGGTTCATCCTGAACAAGGGTTCATTATACCAGGTATCCTTAATAGAAAATGATAGATGGAAGGGGTGGGAGTTCATTCACATGAAAACATACAATGTTTTTTGAACCACTGTTCGATGGTGAGTAATGGTGGTGATAGAGTTCGATTTAAATCATAAGATATCGAACTCTAATAATGAAGTATATTATTGAAACAAATAATATTTTTAGTTATATTAGATGAAATTAAATAATTTTCAAAAAAAGTTTCTCACAACACTAAAACAATGGTCTACTTGATTGGACGATTCCAATGAAGAATGAGAGAGTCTATAGAATAAGTATTCAATTTATTTTCCAAATTTATTTTTGGATATAATAAGTTTGTTATATGGACTACCTCCGGAATTACAATCCTTCTTCACCATAGGGGAAATATATTTATGATGCTCTATGGAGTACAAGATAGGTCAATGTATCCCACATAAAATTATTTGGATGTTTATCTATATTCATTTAAATTATATAAAAGGTTTAATTTAAAAATAGAGACACTAGAATATTTTTTATTGGGAATTGTTATGAAGAATATAGATTTTTTATATGATAATAATCTCTTGAAATTCCTTAGAAAGCGTAAATTTCAATTCAAAGAAAAGATCGTGTACTTTGAAAAGAACATGGTCAAATATGAAAGAAAAAACATGGAATCAATAGAGAATGACCAGGTTTAATTAATAGGGAATGCAAAATATTTAATATTATATAAATCCCCCATGTTTCAAAATAAACTAATATTATATAATGAGATGATTTAGATAGAGTCTATGTTTGGTATAATTCCCTATAGCAAGATATATTAAAAAACCATAGGTATTTAGTATCTTGAAGAAGAGTTTTATAATATATATTATTAGAAGGAGTACAACCTTAGGAGTCGAGTTTTTATACTAGGACATAATGCTTGTTTATAAGCTCATAACTATTTTAAAAAATTGACTACAAAATGATTATGGGAGAGAGAGAGCCTATAAAATGTGGTGAATCTCATTAACTTGAGATAATTGTAGTTAGATATATTGAATAATATGTAGTCTATATAGAATTTTAGAACATGGGTGAAATATATCATATTGGTAAGAAATGTTAAATGAAGAATAAAGGGGTATACTTATTGATGTATGAAGTATAGCCCAGTGGGGTTTTTAATTATTTTTTAATAAATGTGTGTATTGTGTTTATTAAATAAATGCAGAAAATAAATAAGAGAGTGATAAAAGAAAATAATTTAACGATTTTTATTTATACAAAGGACTTAATACATCTTTTACATACATGATATAGCATATAAACCCAACAATTACTAATAGTAAACACCTGGTAATCCAAAAAGATGCACAATAGGCATAAATAAGTAGTGCACATTACCTAAATCAAGCACAACCATGAAAGTGATAGAAAATAAAATTTAAATAAGACTGAGACTGAGAGGAAAAAAACTCCATTTTGAGGGAAAAAAATGAATGTTAAATAATTTTAGGTGTGTTTGGATGCCCTTAAATGAAGATATTTATAAGCCTTTACTGTGATAGTTATAAAATATGTCTATTAAAAGATTAATTTGAATTTACAAATAAAAAAACCACTAGTTTATATATATAGATACAATAGTGAATCTTTACTATTATTTATTTTTCAAATAAAATTAGTAATCCATTTTTCTAATAAATTATATTTCTTCAAATTTGTATTTTAAATGAGTTGTAGTGAATATACAATGTATTTTACACATCTTAAATTTTAGTTTAAAAAATTTAGAATTATAAATAATATTTCGGTATTTTTAATTATTTAATAAAATATAATAGAATTTAAATAAAACATTGATATAATTAATATTCCAGTGCTATGCTTTAGATCAAAGAGATCATAACTGACTAGTTCTAGGTTTTGTGTCTCATGTCGTTCAATTCAACGACCCTGCATTTCAATCATTTGATTGATTTTTCTTTCAGTTTCACCGACCATTAGAATCAAATAGATGTGATTTTGAACACATCTATGTCTTTATATCAATCCTACAACACCCTTCAATTCAACTATTAGTTGAATATCATGATTGACATATCCAACCATCCCTCTATAATTTTCTCCATAGAATATACAATATATTTTACGCAACAAATGAGATATAATGAAATTGTAGGATTTGATCAAGGAGGTTAAATTCAACTATTTTATTCAACCCTATTTTAACTGGGGAAACCATTCAACACCAACTCTTTCCATATCAAACCAAACCATAAATTAATCAAATAAAAAATGGAATGATATGATCTATTATCAACTACATGAGTGGAGTTTAGTCTTATATAGTATAAACATTAAATCTATAATCACAAGTATATACTTCCAAATCTATTTTATTAATATATTCACATATAATAATATATATATACATCACTATCACAATGAAAAATGGGTTTCAACTGGCATGACTTGATAACATAATAAATCACAAAGTGAATATAAAATTAATATATGTCAGTCGATATTTGTTTCAAAGTAAACCACCTATTAAAAACCCTTCAACCATTTTGTGTCTAATATCACAAAAATCATTCATTAGAATAAAATAACATGGTCTGTTGGAAAGGAAATCCTTCTATATATAAGATGCAAAGCCCTTAAAACATTCTCATATACATTTCCTTATGTTTGAAAATATAAATACCCATCTTTATCCTTTTAATAAATTAAGGTATGATGTTATTAATTTCATATGTTATTTTTATGTTCAAAGATGATTGTAAGGGATGTTTTATTTATTCATTTCAAGATAAGATAGATATTTTTGGTTTATGTAATTGATTACTATTTTTATTTATAATTTTTTTGTACTATAAATATTAAATTTGAAAATAGAAAGAATATTTTCAATGAAATAAATGATTTTTAGTTTTCAATTTCAAAATAACCCTTATAAGGTGGTTTTAATTTCTGAAATAATTTATGGGGTTCATCATTCAATTTTATATTCACTACATCAAATCTATTTGAATTTATTATTAGAGAACGTTATTATTTTATTTATTTTTCAGTAAAACATGTTATCATTTTATTTTGATAACGCATATATACATTAATATATGTAAATTCCATTATAAATCTGTCCATTTCCGATAATATGTGACAGTTCATGAAAGTGACAATTTCATTTTTAACAAATCATTGATGTATGAAAATATGAAATGAACAAATAATTAATTCATATGAAAATAGTATCTATGTAAATTATATGGGATTAAAAGAATGCATGAAAGATAAATATAATTTCATTTCCCTTATTTTATGTAATTTATTAATGTAAAGACATTATGTTGCATTTTTTTCAATAGATCTCTTGTGAAATGTAATTTTATGAAATTTTAAAATAAATACTCTAAGGATAATATAAATATATAAATCAAGATAAAACTGTATTAATAATACTCAACACATGAATGTTGTAAATGTGGTAGGTAATTGGGGAGTGAACCCATCCTTTATTGAGTGGGAAGTCCCAATATATCCTTCTATGTTCTAAGTGAAAAAGAGTTTTTTTCAATAGTTTCCATTATGTTTTCTAAAAAACACTAGATTTTGACTAATTAAATTTTGGAGTGTAATCACTTTAAATATTATATTATATATTAATTTGTAAATAATTTAAATATTTTGTTGAAAGATATTTGAAATGATTTTTTGATGAAATTTTCAAAAGAATAAGTGAAAATTTATTTCAATTATATATTTTATACAAGGTATTTCAACATTTTTAGAACCCCTAGTGGGAAATATAATGCTCAAAGCATGTTTTAAATGATATTCACATGTATATTAGAAGGTGTAACTCAGATGTCTCAACATTGGGAGGTTTCATGTGAGGAAGCTTAATAGGAATGGATTTTTATTTTTAAACTTTTATAAATTGTAAGATGTAGTCTAATTTTCTTGTACCCAGACTGAAAAAGGACCTCATATCTATAATGAAATAATTATTTTTACATAAACTATTTAAAAAAACATATCATGTTTTAAGCATCAAATCCATAATAGGGGGTTAGAGTGTTATATGATGAGGATTATAAAGAGACATAAAAGGAAAGTTTAGTGGTGCAAAGAAATCAACAAAATTAAATTATGAATTTTATTGAAATATTTTCCATAGTTGTTAAGAAAAAAACAATATCCATTTTCTTTGAAATGTTCATAGATGAAGGATTTTTTCACAAATAATTAGATGAATAAATTGAATTATTTCATAGATATTTATAAGAGTAAGTACTCATGGATTAACAAGATGGTTTCAAAGAGCCCAAAATAAATTTCAATTACAGTATTTTATAGAGCATATATGGGAAGATTCAAGATCCCATGTAGTAGTACCATATATTTGATGAATTAATATAATAGAATAACATAATTTTGTGAAGTATATATCATTTTATATATGACATATTTTCAAAAAATGGTATATACATCACAATTATCTTGTTTTTTTAAAGATAATATTGGGGGGGGGGGGGGTTGATATGAAATTTATTGATTACTAGAATGAAAATTATAATATAATTTTTGAGATAATGGACTAGGAGGAAGCCATTAAAAATCAGGTACTTGAATATTATCGTACTAGAAGCACAAAAAATTGATATTATCTGGGTGGTAATATTTAAAAAATAGCTTAATAATTTGGAATGTCTTGATGAAAACATATCTCTACCACATTTTTCAAACATTTAAAAATACACAATGAGAAAGAAAAATGACAATATAATTGGGTTGAGTTTATGGAATAGGTCCCTTATTTCTTAAATGTTTTAACATGGATTAATACAATGGATTTTAAATGACCACACATTACTCATGTTGCAGGAGTTATAAGTTGGTTTATATAAAATCATGGAAAGGAGAAAAGTAAAATATTAAAGTGGAAAATTTAGTATCTCAATTGTTTAAAATTATAGACCTTATTTTTTGGAATAGAATATCATTTATTTTGGTTTATTGATACAGAAAACAGAAAATATTTTCAGAGAAAAACAATTACTTATGGTTTTGTGTCTAACTATAGTGGAACTTTCGTAATCTAGATTTCAATACTATACCCTGTTTTTTAATATATACTATATATGTAGAAAATTTTGTGATAAAGGATATATAGAAGGTGATGATATGGCTAAAGGGATTATTGGGTGTACTAAAAAAGATTCATTAGAATGGAATTTTATTAAATTATAGAATGTTCTTGATCTATCATGTAATGAATTTGGTCCTTCACTCATGAAAAAAATATATTCAACTAAAGGATTGCTTAATCTAGAATAATGTCAAGTATACAGTTCTATAGATGTAGGATTTATATTGAAAATTAAATAAAAAATACCATAAATGGGAATATTCATTTAATTTATATTTATTTCTCAATGGGGAATGAATGATGTTGAAGAATATATTAGAGACTCATAGACTATTTTTATCAGAAATAAGATATTAAAAGTTTCTATAGTGACCTAAGAGACTTAGTGAATCTAAGAAATTAATTCTCCACTTGAATATTTTAATGTATAAAAAGATAAATTAATTTCATTATATTTACTAAAAATTATAGAATGAGTAAAATTTGACATTACATATAAGAACAAGATGGAAGAATTTTTAAATAGTAATGTAAGTTATAACATATTTGGGGTGGAATACTTTGTGATGGAATCTTATTTTGAATGATGGAAATTTTAAATTTTAAATTTAAATTGTGTAGGAATGACATCGTCAATACATAAAGATATATAAGAATTATTTTAATTGATTTGTAAGACTATTCAAAGGGATATCTAAATTAAAAGTTGATTTCAATAATTGTTCACAGAGGATTAAAAGTTGTGCAATGTCATCCCACGAGTATTTAACTATAGGGTATGATGTTTCCTTATTAGGTATGAGCCCACATGGGTCTCCGTGTTAGGGTTTTTCTCCCATCAACCACCTATATCTCTCTTATTGCGGTTCATCTGTGTTCCTCCCCTCGATGCTTTAGCCTGAGATCTCATGTATTGTTGTGTCTTTTACTGAGGTGGCATCATGCCGATCTTTGGTCCATTACAATCCCTATAATCTCACTATTTTTAGCTATTTTAAAACTCTACCCTTCCAACAATATCGGGATCCCAAGGTGGTACAAGGAGGGTATGTTTTTCGAGTTTCTTACCACTGTGATGAAGTTCTTTTTAACATTTCTTCTTCAACTATCGGAATGTTGGGAGGATCTGGTCATCATGTGTGGTTTTGAAGGCGGAGATGGGTTTTGTGTTTTAGTCATGAAACATATCTTGTTCGGGGGATTATTTCAGTGAATGTTCTTTTGTTTCTTTCTTGAATACATTTTTTTATTTCGGTTGTGCTGCTAGAAGCGATTTTGGTAAATGTTTTTATATGGGTTCATGATTTGGGGTTTTCTTGCTCTAGTGTTGTGGTTGAAGTGTGTTTTTTTGTAGTGGTTGATTTCATTCACATTTTTTTGTGATTCTAACATGGTGGAAATCTCCAGGTGGTTGATAGGTCGATTTTTGAAGTTTTTGTAGTATATGAATTGCTTCTTCAAGTTGTGTGGAATGGGTATTGCATTATGGAACTACAGTATTCTATCAACAGGGCATGGAAACCAGTTCACCAACAGGGCTGCTCCAGAAGAGGTCCAGATCATAGTGTTTTCATTATTCATATCTATTTGTATTTGGAAGTATGAGAGGGCATGGAAATTGCAATCGGTGCCAGGACCATGTAGTCCTACAAGGGATAGCTTGATGAGAAGCAATGTGATGGTGAACACTGTTCATATCGTGATTAATACTAGGGATGAGTTATCTCTATATATAATTTGGATGTTTTTAACCTTGTTCTCTTGGACTGTGGGGGAATTTTTGAATGTTTTAAGTCACTGATGTCATGTTGGATTACCCTCTCCCTTAAAGGGGGGTTACACAAATAAAACAAATTTCACAGTTAGTAGTTACATATAGAATTTACTAGGTACATGGTCTTGTGTAGGGATTGGTAAGCGGTGGCCTCATATCTACCTAATATAGTAATATTTTTATAGAGATGTGAGGAAAATAAAACAAATATATTGAAACATATTGAAATCTTGTATTTATTTCATATTAATTCATTAAAAATAAAAAGTAGAAGTGTTTCTTTCGAGGGGTATGACTGTGTCCGAATAATGAAAATTTCACTTATTATTCATTCTTGTCGATTTGAGTTATTTTATTCTTCAACATTTTTGTCTATTCCTAAAGGTCATTCACTATCAATATAAAAATATGAATCAACCATGTTTTTATAGGAGGTACAGATGCTTTCAACATTTGGTTAAACCCTTATTGGAACTCTCTTTTATTATTAGACTTGGAACCCAATTATTTTGGATGGTTTGTTTATTTTTGTAATGAATAAATAAGGGGGATCAAGGTTGGATGTAGGAAAAATACATGGTTTTATTTAGAATTAATATATTTTATTCATTACACAATGTTTAATGGTCTTGCAAGAAAATTTCCACAACTTCTAATAGTTTTTACCAATTAGGGGGAAATATGAAAAATAAATGGCGTGTAATGTTTACATTCTATATAAATTTATTAGGAATATTATTTTAAAATGTGTCAAGGAATCTTATTTTTCATACAATTCCTCAACTCTATTATCTCAACACATGAGGTACACCGTATTAGACCTCCCCCAATCCTGAACTATAATTTTTTACACTTCATCATCCGACCTTTGAATTGAGATTTGATCATCTCATTAGATAGCCACCAGTGAGTTATTTATTCCTAAGTCTCCATTCTACATTTTTCTTCATATCGAAGATGATATTTTATTGAAATATAATAGTCCGTATTTAAATGGATTTAATTCAATATTACATTTTCATTTGATATAGACTAATTCATAAGTCACGACTAGATGAGTGTTCTTCTATAGGGATAATGTTAATGGTTTATACCTTCTTTATCAAATTATGGTTGTTTATACCTTGTTCATGTCATTCAACACACTGAATATTCCATAATTTTCTTTCTAAAATTGTAATCCCATTATTCAAATTTTAAATTAATTTTATAAAGATTCCATGAAACCATTATACTAGATTAGAGGATTTCAACCTCAACATGATCCACTATTGTTGTGGGTTATCCCTTTTGACCACGATTATTCCACCATTATGGTGTGTTTTCATACATTATATTGTTTAAAATTATTTATGATAATAAAGTTAATTGTTAAAAGCCACATGAATCTTTTAGAACTTTTTAATTTTTATATAAATTGAATGAAATGGGTAAATACATCAGATTAGATATTATTATGATGGGATCAATAAAATTATTAATGATAGAATTATTAAAAAGCTTAATGAGTGGTGGATGTTTGTATTATAATGATAACATAGGGTTCAAAATATGAAACCAATGACTTATTAGGTTTTTATGGCCATTTCTACTCCTTAGATATGATTTAATTGGATTAATTGGATTCCATGGACATTTTTTCTCCAAGGATCCTACCTAAATGGATTTCATAAACGTTTCTAATCCATGGATTATGTTTACATTGATACCTAACCTATTAGAAACTTGGGGAAATTTATAATCCTTGGATCAGATTTACTTGGTTTACATGACCCGATATGATACCATGGTCATTGTTACTCAATAGATATGTCCCATTAGAATTATTTAGACATTTAAAATAAATGAATCCAATTTACATGAATTAATTCGAATAACCATATGTCTTATCTATTTCTACTACTTGGATCCAGTTTACAAGAATTATATAGCATACATGGATGCCTTGGAAATTTCTACTACTCAAATGATGTTCATTATGGTGTGTTACATGATTACATGTAATATTTCATTGAGGATTTTTACCATGATTTATAGTCAACCCTTATAAATTAGTTTTTTCTAGTTGTGAGACATTATAGATTTGTACATTAATGGCCCATCTTTTCAAAAAAAGTATGAATTGTTACTTTTTCCCCTTAATTTTTTACTTTGGACCTATCTAATACAGTTACAGAGGTTATGAGGGTCTTTCGAGCTTGTTTAGAGACCGAAACCCAATATGTAAGAGAAAAAAATTGGGCCATGTAGTATGAAAAAATGGTGCGGCCTAGACCGCATGAGTTCTCCTAGTAATATGAGGGGTTTCATAAGAGAGCAAAGAGATGAACATTTTTATTCAACCAGGCCAGCTAAGGCACATTCTCTGAGGGTTTTAGATAGAGTCTTTATACATGGATTGTGCATGGTTAGCCAAACTATGCACCTAGATTGTGTGGTGTACCTTATCAGATATTGGGTGAGGCATAGTTGGAGAAAGGTATATCCAACCGTGCAACCGAAATGTTTGACATAGTAAATGAAGGAAAAAAAAATATTTTCACCAAATATGGTTTTAACCCAATAACCCGCATTTCTTCAACCTATAGTATATATATTAAGGAGATGATATCCTCATGTCCTCTTCTCAACCAAGTGGTTTTCATATCACCCTGATATTTCATCCTTTTTTTGGGTTTCAAGATGTGTTATAAATGTTGAGTCATGCTCTTTAGTCCACTCCAATCAGTTTCTATATTCTATTATCCTCATTTGTTCTATTTATTATTTACCTAAATTTCCCCATTTTAGGGAATTTTTTGATTTCATTATCATCACTCATTATAGATCAATTCAAAGACTAAAACAAGAAAGGGAATGTACAATGATCCTAAGGTAGGTTGTTTAACTTTTTTCTAACATTTTCCAACTTCTTTTTTTGTGATACATTTTTCCATGTGCTGTAAATTTTTAGTGGAGACTAAAAATTAATTATTTAGTTTAATTTAATAGATTATTATGTATATAATTATATTAACACGTAGATAACTATATCACTAGTTTACAACCATATATTACGCTACCCTATTGGGTCAACCTTTCTCTAAGGACTATAAATACCCTTATTGTATTCCATGTTCCTTATGATGTAATTCAAAACTGTTAAATTTAATTAACTAAATTAATTTTTTTTCATGTTTTATATTTCATTATTATATAAATGATTGGATATTGTTATCCAAATCTTAACCGTATACTATGCTGATGGAGATACAAGGTTCCTTACAAAATTAAACCAGATATGGGTCCATAATGCCTTAATGTTACAAATTTTCAATGAATTGAAATTGTGTCTATGGAGAAACTAACAATTCCTTGGATGGTGTCATTATAAGTTTTCTTTTTCCCTCTTGAAAACATATACCAGTAAGGGGGGGCCCCTTGGATGGGTTAGGTGGTGAGATAGTTTTACCATTCCATGAGAGAGACATGGACCCCTACGTGAGACACATAGGATAGAATCAATGGATTTGTCTTGTTGTTTTCACAACATGATGGGAGTGAATGAATGGATCTCAATCATGGGTAACCATGGATGATCTTCCATGAAATTTGATATATATATATATATATATACACACACACATTGTATTTGTATTAATGCATTGAATCACACTATTTCACTTTGGATGGTATTAGGGTGAATAATCTTATACTCTAGAGAGTTATTTAAAATTAAAGAACACAGATGTAAAATAGATATTCCATAGATGCATCTGTGAAGAAAAATCACATTCTTGGATATGGTCCACATATTGGTACCTTGTTTATGAAAGTCATTGTTATGTTTTTAATTACACCTTAATTTCTATTTTTACCTTGGTTTATACACATTTGTCTTATGCGAAAGATGGTAAACATGGATGGGAGTTTCGAGGGGAACCTAGGCCGGTGAATGTTATTTAATTATTTTCCTACATTTATTATTTTTAGCACATTCTGAATATTATATTAATGAACTAGATTGATCTAGACATCATTGGTGGTGTCCTAATTAGTACATATCAAACCGTACTTGGGCCGCCCTTGGTATATTAGTAGACGTTATGATTTTTTGGTATAGATAAGGGGATGTGGACAACCTCTGATGCTTGACTAGTCATTTTAGGATGGGGCTCAGGGGAACAAGACTTGTCTTATTTATATGATATTAGTAGTAGTTTATTCTTGGAATTTTTGTAGTATTGTATAGCATGTGTCATATTTTGGTTTCCCTTTTTCCCATGTACACATTTTGAATAGCTACATTATCATCATCGTAAGTTTTTATCTACTTTTTTATTCAGATTCCTCTTATTGGTCATCTCTCTTTTATAATTTATCTTCTACATTTCTGTTAATTCTTTTTTATTCCGACTCTGCTTCATATCACTATTATATAGAATTGTTTTATACACTAATAAAATAGGTTGTAATATCCCCCTGGAAAAATCAAAGGTGCTCACTACTATAAAGAATCCTCTATTTTACTGGGAAGCAAGCATGGGGTTATGCTACTGCCCGTCTCAGCTCACGAATATGTGGATCCCATGAATGAATGTTATAATGTGGTATCTAATTGATTTTAATTTTTTTTATTAATTTTTAGGTATTAGAAAAAAAAATTATTGCAATTTGGAAATGATATTATTCTTGATATTAGTTATCCCACATATAGGGGAAACACAAATTACATTGGATAGGTTATTGTTGTTGTTATATGAGATTTTATAGTTTTATATATTTCACCATTGGTAGATGTATTAATTTTGGGCCATTATAAAAATTGATATTAATATGAGGGTATTTATCCTACCATGGCCCAATGATATGAGGTTGAATAATGTTCTTGATAATACTAGGCACCCTAGGATTTAAATGTCATGCATTATGCCATACCCTATCTATATTTCTACATTTTTTTCTATATTGCATGTGCATGTTGTGATTACTTATTTGTTATGGCCAGTAGCATTCTAGTGTTTCATGAAGGAATGACATAATTGGATTAATTAATTTTTATACATTAGTAAAAAAAATTTCCCCACATTGATTGATGGTGAAACCATATTTGACCAATAATGACACCATAGTTTTTTTTCATGGTTAATTACAATAGAAATATTAGTGGATAGTTCTTCAATAAATTGAAAATAGAATTCATATAATCAAATAACAATACATGGACTTTTACATCTTGATACTAGGCATGCATTCTAGGTCACAGTTACAAGACGTGACCATTTTAGTTCATAAAGAGTATGGAATTTATTATATTTGTAATTGGTGATAAAATTAAATGGATTGACATATCAATATATAAATAAATAAGAATGAACATAAATAAATTAAGGTTTCATAATAAAATGGTTACCACTAAATTAGAATGCCAAATTAAATGTAAAGGGTATTTTAATCTATTCCATGCATTTGACACTCCATATACTGGAACCTCTTAAATAGTATGAGACATTTTGAAGGACCATATCATAGTAGTGGGTAGTAGGCGAGTTATCTGGATCCTTATGTGACTTTTCTTATCATCTAATCCTATCATTAGAAGTGGGGAGAGAGTTGTGTTTCTCCTATGAATTTATTGGTACACATCCTTTCTTATTATCTATTTTACAATCTATTATAAATATTATATAAAGAGTGTTCTTGGAAATTTTAGTGTTATGACACCATGGAATAGTAATATCATACTCCAAGAATGTGGCTAAGATAACACTTTTGAGGTTGTGGGTCCTAATACACCAATGATACCTCCAATAATTCCACCAAAGGCACCAAATAAACATCTCTAACTAGGCGCTGATGATCATTTACAAGAAAAGTTATTTCATTTAATCTAGTCTATACAATGTTCTCCCTAACATGCCCCAACTATGGTAGAGTTCAATTAGGTGTTCTGGTAGTATAAACCTCCCATATTCAAATGGAATGTTGGACTAAAGGCGGTCGATTCATGGATTAAGACCATGTTTTCCATGTTCAAGCATATCAAGTTTCCTATATAGGAGATGGTCAAGATCACCACCTACATGCTACAAGACTCAACCAAGAATTAGTGGTATGTCCTTGAATCGTTTGGACGATATCAAGGTTTTCTTTGGGAGAACTTTCAGATATCCTTCTTTGTCTACTTCTTTTTATATAGCTTCAGAACAAACTGTTCTCATGATTTCCAGCATCTACATCAAGGTGACCATTTGGTGATGTATTATTCAACTATCTTTAATAAATTACATAAATTTTTACTCTCCTTGATAGGAGAAGAGCTTACGACTATGTGATTGTTAAAGGATTTTATTACATATGCCTTCCATTCATTGGTGGTCATTATTCAGTTAACCACTATTTCAATGATAGTGAATGCGTCCGTCACAATGAGTGGAAAGTGAGGGAATATGATAGTGTGATCAAATTTAGTTTATCTTTTTTGTGAGGATGTGGTTTATCTAGAGACATGAAATTTCATTTATAGAGTGAATACATGGACAATACCATCCATGTTTCATGCACCAATAGTTATGTGTTGTTACACTAATGTGGATGTAAAGGGTATAAAATTCGCCAAAAAAAGAGGAACCCAAATGTTCACTTATCTTGTAGTAGGATGGGTCACCTTCAATAGTTCTATAGATCATTCCCACCAATGCCCTGTGAAATGGGATCTATACAGGAAATTATTTCAGGTAAATGGTCAATAAATCTACATCAGCATGGGAGTTGGTCTTCCACTGGCCGAAGAAGAGGTGGGGGTGGTATTTTCCAAGGTATCTAGGACTCAATGGTTTATCCCTATTTTATTGGACCTCCCCATGTTAGTTAGGATTTATTTGAAGACCACAGGTCATTCCATATCTATACAGTGCAACTTATAATTAAGGAAAAGAGTCCATGGACTTCTACAGTATGATCTATTATTCTAGTAACCTCTAATTTAGATTCTAAGAAATTTGAAAAATCTGAATCGTAATCCTTTTATCTATTACAATTATATAATGTTTGGTCCTAGTGATAGAGTAATTTAGTGGTGTGGTTAATCTGGAAATAGTAATGGGGTTTCGAGCAGAGGGTATACACCAATGGGGGGAGTTCTCCCTTGATATCGCCATAGACTATTTCCTATGGAATTTCATTATCCATGATATGAACATCTTTAATATCATTCTTGGTATATACTAACTTTTATATTGTCATATAAATGTTTATTGCTACCATTGAAGGGTTTCGTTCTCATAGCCTAATAGTAGAACACATCGTTATAAGGGGGAGTGAGATTTCTAGGCTAGTCATTATGGATCTAAGAGTACTAGGATGGGTAAGTTAATAGCCTATATGGAGAGTCTCTTTACGAGAAATCATGTAAATAAGCTTTTGGAACTCCCTTCTATTATGGATCAATTTATGCTGTTTTCCATGATGATTTCACAATTTTTCCTCATGAGAGAGAGAGAGGTGAAGTTCACCATCTATATTGTTCAAGGTGATTCACCTATTTTTATTCATCCCTATAGGATGGAACCTACAATGCTCCAAGAACTTATGATGAGGAAATAATATCTATTAAAAAAAGTCTTCATATCACCCAACACTTCCCAATGGGGATAAAACATTCTTTTAACCCAGAAGTTGAATTGTACCCTCTATTTGTTCATGGATTACCACTGACTGAACCAGAATATGGTGTAGAACTGGAATCCACTTCATCATATAAATGAATTCATTGACTGGAATCAAAGATCTCATGTTTTTTGCTTAGATAAATTTGAACTTGGGCTATAATTAGGTGTGTGTGAGGCGATAAAACAAACCATGTACTAAATTCCAATGCATGTATAGAATGTATGAGTATCGAGTTATTCTGCTCGGCCTTAGGAATACTTTAGATGTTAATTTGACTTTGATGAATTAGGTTTTCCTCCCGCACGTGGATTCATTTGTGTTAGTCTTCATAGATGAAATCTTAATTTTCCTTCACACCATACATGACAATTCCAAACATATTGAGATTATATAGAATACACTGAGAGGGAACTAGATATATATGAATCATTTTAAATTCCACTTATGGATTAGTATGTTTTACATAATGGTACATATCATTTTTGACGTCGGTGAACCTGTTAACCCATAGAAGGTTTTCACCATAGTTTACTGGTTACAATATGAGAATGTATTTGATACAAGCAGTATTTGGGGATTTATAACTATTATTGGTGATTCATCCTAGATTTATACCACATATTAGTTCCTCTTAATGGAATAGATATAAATGGTATCAAATTCATATAGTTTGAATCCTGTGGGGGAAAATATTCAAGTGATGAAAGGAAGACTGACTTATGAACCAATGACGATACTTCCAATCATAGACACATGCCTTAGTTTTTTTTTGTGATTCTTCAAGAATCCCTATAAGAGTATTTCAATTTTCGGGTGATTAGCTGGAAGTGTATGGCTCCCGCCAGCTAAAAACTCATGAGTAGAATTACCATACACATGACCATGAGAAACCTATTGGGGTTTATGATCCACACTTTTGGAGGCCATATTTATTGGGTGGGTGGTTCATTATTTACCTGGATAAAAAATTCTCAAATACATCTCCATACCAGGAGACACAAATCTAAGGTTTTGCAAGTGGGAAGGGTACATGATGTCCTTTGACATTGAACATTCTTATATACCCTAAACAGTTAATGTACCGGTTGATTCGTTGAGCTAGATGACATAGAAAAAATCTATTCAAGAGGACATCAGTTAGTGGTAGTTGATATATATATTTTCTGAGTCACACCTATGGGTTCAAAAATTGCATGAGAAGCCTATATTAGAATCTTTTCAATATCATAAACCATTCAAGAGAAGGTGTAGAAGAGGATGATATCTGATCCCGAGTGCCTCATCATAAGCGATATTCTTATTTGTGGGTTCCCACTACCTTGTTGGGTTATTGTTGAGTATAATATAATTCTTTCATTGGGGAATTTTTGGGTGCCTTTTGATATATGGAGAGAGTTGATAAATGAATATTATGACGTTTTTTGGGTAGTTCACCCTATGAATTCCATGATTTATGAAGAATTATATTGTTAGTATTGGTGGTTAGGTATTAATTGTTTTATTTTATGTTTATTTACTATGTGTTCCACCAATCTGCAGGTGAAGGCTGGTCACAAGTGACCCGCTGGATTTATACAACCTCTATCCATCACTGAGTGAAAATGAAATAAAATAACCAAGGATTATGTGATGGGAATTCCAAGAAACCTTCAAGGTATCGATGTCGTATGGTTGATCATCAAAAAGATGACCTAGAGCACACATTTCTTAATAATTTTGTATACCTTATTAGTTGAAGAGATCAAGATGCATTATATCAGGGGGATTTTCAACCTTCATGGTGTTACCTATTTTATCATATTTGAATGAGATTCCCATTTTACATCATGGTTATTTTAGGGGATATAGAAGGTGTATGGTTTATAGGTTCTATTGAGTATAGCATATAACCTTCAGACTAATGAGTAGTCTGAGTAGGCGATATTGGTATTAGAGGATATCCTCTGGGAATGTATCCTGGATTTTGGAGGTCCATGGGGGAAATATGTACCTATTTTGTAGTTTTTATAAAAAAAATATATTCAATAACTGATTCAAATGAATCCATGTGAGTCCCTATGTGGTAAGTAATGTCATTCACCTATGTGATGGTTAGAGGTAGTTGAGGCAGGGCAATTAGGTCCTCATCTGGTTCGAGAGACTCCAGAGTTGGTACAACTATTTTAAAAGCATATAGATTCAAATAAATCCATGAAAAAAACTTATACCTATTATCATTATAGAACTATAAAATTCGAGGTGGGAAACCTATTATTTTAGGGAGTATTGCCTAGATTTGGTCATAATCGAATTAAAGGATATGGAATGTTATCTCCCTACTATGTTGGGCCTGTTGAGATAGGGAAGGCAGCCATGATCATAACATATACATTTTTATTACCATAGTGGTACCACTCCTTGTATGACATATTAATTATATCACATCCTCACCAGTATCATGATGACCCATCCGATAGTGACCTTCCGAGCTTCGACTAGAGGGCAGTGGGATATACCCAGTACCAGTCAGCTGCCGGTCCAGCCAGCATGGTCCGCCATTCCTCCAATCGCCGAGCGACCTCCTATAAGAAGAAGTTTTCACCTGGCGCGGAAGTATGATGTTCTGAAGCACCTCACCGGCATCCCAGAATGGTTGTCCATCCTTGAAGACCTTCACATGTCACTAGATCTGCGCGAAGCACTCACTGAGGCTTTAAGGATCCCCCTCCGGTTTGAGACAGAGATAACAGCTTTAGAGGCCTTCCATGCTGAAGCAGTTGAGGATGCCGAATGCCAGACCGTCATCTCATTCTCGAGAGAGGATGAAGGATTCCCTATATAGTGGCACATCTGCCTGTTGTATATCACCGGCCAATTCAACGGTGTGGAGGTTCGCCGCTATTTCGTTGACACTGGTTCCAGGATCAACCTTATCCCTATACAGACACTACGGAAGAAAGGGTTATCTGAAGATGATCTGACTCCCTCCGATTTAAGGATCTAGGGAAATAACAGGATAGAAAAGACCTCGGTCGACAATATTCATTTGAAGACCCAGTTCGGTGGCCTAGTTGCCAGTACTGAATTTATGGTTGTCTCCCAGGACAACGCATACAATGCATTGATGGGTAGGCCATGTCTCCATCTGTATGCAGTGGTCCCCTCATCATATCACTAATGCCTCAAGTACTCCCTTAATGGTTGAGTAGGTGTACTATAAAGTGATTCATCTCCTTTCGCCTCTTATGAAGCCCGCTACTTGGATGGTGATTATTATAAGAGTAAGGTTAAAAAAGTCTAGGCAAGCGTTTTTGATCCAATTGCCGCTACGAAGGACCCTTGGACATGCCTGAATGACGCCTACATCTTCCCGATCCATTGTTTGGAGGCCACAACCCCCGATATGGTCAGTGTTTTTTCATTTCCGGGATAAGGGGGAATCATGCTCCCAGATTCAGGAGGTGCTAGAAGATCACTTCATATTCTTATACGAACCAGGCTCCAGTGATCCCAAATCCTCCCACTCCCATTAAGTATCGAGATGTCCGGCTCATGGAAATGACAGTACGTCATACTTGTATGTTTATCCAGGCTGGAATAAGTCAGATCCAACGGACGTGCCACTACTGCTTCGATATTATCAAGTGTGGCCCCTTGGGCTGGAGACCAGATGGTATCGGGTCGACAGATTTCATAGCCATGGTCTCGGCAGCGCTGGGGTGCCCCGATTCAATGTCCATGACCACAGAAGCTGGCAGCGGCTTCCCATCAGGGTTTGGTAGCTCAGAAGCAGCTTCCCCCATGGAAGATACCTCTGTATGTGGAGAAGAAGATATGGATGATGATCCGCCAACCATTGAGGAAGGCATCTCAGCCACGTTCGATGAGTTGGTACAAGTGAACCTCAGAAGCATGGCTGATCTGAGACCCACATTGATCAGCGCCACTATGTCCCCAGAGGATCAGTAGTGGTATGTGGAATTCCTCAAATAGCACTGTGATGTATTTTCTTGGAGTTACAACGAGATGCCTAGACTAGATCCTTAGGTAGCCATCCACCGCCTCAGTCTCCCGTCAAACCATCATGGTTTCAAGCAACCTCCCAGGAAGATGAATCCGACTCACAATGCCATGGTCGAGGCCGAAGTTGACAAACTCATCAGAGTCAACTTATTCAAAGTGTTCAAGTACCCCATGTGTTTAGCCAACATCATGGCAGTCCGAAAGAAGAATGGGAAGATCAGAGTCTGCATCGACTTCCGTGATCTCAACTGTCACTGTCCGAAAGATTATTTTCCCCTTACAGTGACATAATTGTTGATTGACGCTACGACCGTGTTCCAAGCCCTCTCCTTCATGGATGTTTACTCTAGATATAATTATATTTGGATGCCCCCCCGAGTATGAGGAGTCTACCGCTTTCAGGGAACCTCAATGTACTTTCTGTTACCAGGTTATGCCCTTCGGCCTGAAGAATGAAGGTTCCACCGATTAGTGGGCCATGCATTGCATATTTAATACAATCCTAGGAACATAGGTGGAATGCTATGTGGATGGATTGGTGGTCAAATCCCGCCAGCGACAGGACCATCTCAAGGACCTTGAGAAAGTGTTTGGTTTCCTCCGTTACCACCACCTGAAGATGAACCCATTGAAGTGTGCCATCGGGGTCACCTCTAGGAAATTACTTTTCTTTGTTGTTAGATACTGAGGCATCGAGATTGACTCGTAAAAGATCAATTCCATCAGCCAGATGCCTCCCCCGAGAAATATTCGAGAGCTTCGAGGTCTCCAAGGCCACTTAGCCTATATACGCTGATTCATTGCATATCTGGCTGGAAAGTGTAAGCCCTTTTCCCAGCTCATGAAGAAGGGAACCTCTTATGAGTGGAATGAGGAGTGCTAGACCACCTTTGAGGAAATCATGAAATATTTTCTCTAGCCTCCGGTCTTGATGCCACCCATCTCTGGGAAGCCGCTGATTCTCTATGTCACTACCCTGGAATGATCCCTTGGCACCCTTATCGCCTAGAAGAACAATGAGGGGATGGAGAACAACCTCTACTATCTCCGCCGCATGATCCTCCATACAGAGATTAGATACTCCCCCATTGAGAAAAGCTACATTGCAGTCATATTTGCTGTGCAGAAACTATGGCATTACCTGCAGCACCATGAGGTACAACTGGTCTCTTGGGTAGAACCGCTAAAGTACATTCTGATCCATCCCATGTTGACTGGCTGACTAGCGCGATGGGCGGTGATCCTCCAGAATTTTGACATCAGGTTTCTGCCCCAGAAGGCTATCATGGGGCAGGCATTGGTAGACTTCCTAGATTTCCATCCAACCTCCATGGACCAGTCCCTGGACCTGGATTTTCCCGATGAGGAAATCCTCTTTGTAGACCATGTCGTCCCATGTTGGGAAAAGAACTTCCACGGTGCCTTCCGGAGCCCCATAGGTATGAGGCTTAACGATCCTAGGCTCAACAGAGTGGGACAAGGTGTCGCCTTCATCACCCTGGTGCAAGCCGTTCTGTCGTACTCATTCTTATTGTCAGAAGACTGCACCAACAACGAGGTAGAGTATTAGGCCCTCATCACTGGTCTCGAGATGTCCATTGAGATCGACGTGCCCCATTTGCATGTGAAAGGGGATTCTGATATAGTAATCAAGCAGGTCAATGGAGACTATGCTGTCAGAAATCCATAGCTCGTACTATTGTTAGAATGCACTCTCCAGCAAATGACCCAGTTCCTTTCTTGGAAAAAGGTTATCCATGTCCCTCGGTCATAGAACGGTTGAGCAGATGCTTTGGCTAGCTTGGTTGCGTCGCTTGCAAAGCTCGAGCAGGATGATCTAATTATCCACGTGGCGCTATAGAGAGTCATTTCTCATGTCACCGCAGTGGATGACGACAACCCACAGGTAAACCATCTTACCAACGGGGCCTCTACGTCTGGGCCCCTGGGTAGTCCGGATGCGGTGATCGAAGTAATTGCTGATTGGAGGACACCCTTGGTTGAATACCTCCAACACGGTAATCTCCCGTCAGACCGTGCTGAGAACAAGAGAATCCGACGCTGCGTGCTATATTTTACTCTCTATAGTGGTCCCAGTCTTGATCGGATCCTCTACAAACATGGATTTTATGGTGTTCTCCTCTGTTGCATCCAAGGAGTAGAGATTCCACAGGTCATGCAAGAGGTTCACGTCGATTCCTATGGTGCCCATCAGGCTGGGCCAAAACTGTCTCACCAGGTTCGAAGACTAGGGTATTTTCGGCCCTCCATGACCCACGACTGCATCGAGTTCGCCATGAGGTTCCATGTGTTCCATGTTCATGCTAACATTGTGAATCGGCCACTGAAGCCTCTCCATACTACCATGTACTCTTGGCCCTTTCCAGTTTGGGGGTTAGATGTCATAGGACTGTACTGACCGACAACTGCTCACCAATTCCGATTCATGCTAACTGCTACAGATTTTTTTCCCAGTGCATAGAGGCAATTCTACTCAAGGAAGTCAAGTCCAATTCTATCGTCGACTTCGTGAGTTCCAATATCATTTATCGATTTGGGGTACCTCATTCTATCCTCACCGATAATGGAACCAACTTCCGAGCAGCCGAGCTGAAGAAATTGTACGCCAAGTACAACATTCGCTCCAACCATACCTCCCGCTATCACGGGCAAGAAAATTGAAAGATTGATGTGTTCAATAAAACCCTCTCTAACATTCTGCAGAAAATGGTTGGTTAGAACAAGAAGAGTTGGCCATATAAGCTCCCCAATTCCCTATGGGATTATCGGACGACAACTCGTAATTCCACCCAGGTGACCCCATATTCCCTGGTGTACAGAACGGAGGCCATACTGCCCATCGAGATTCAATTTCCCTCATTGTGCACATCAGTCTATGGCCTGCGAGCACCAGATAGAGTGGCTGAAATCCATCTATCTGAATTGGATTCACTGGACGAGAATAGGCTTCGTGCCCTGCACAACCTAGAAAGGCATCAGAGCAAGATGGATTGAGCTTTCAATAAGATGGTTCGCCTCCACTCTTTCCTGCAAGGCGATTTGGTATTAGCTCTCATGACACCAATGATCCCCGGAAGGAAACCACCGAAGTTGGAGCCCATGTGGGAAGGACCTTTCATTATACATAAGGTTTATCCCAATGGAGCATACTCAATGGTGACCATGGATGGTGAGCATATAACTCCTCCCACCAATGCCATGTTCCTCGAGAAATAATTTTCCTGATGACTTGGTCCTGCACGACCTTAAACTACATATGGCCCTATATTTGGGCCCCTATGGTCCCCCATGACCTTAAACTGGCCTACGGTCCTGCATGACCTTAAACTCCTCGTCTCACATGACATTAAACTGTATGTTGTCCCACATGATCTTAAAATGTATCATTAAGAACTAAGTGTGGCTTGATTCCCATCCTTATGGGATACATATGACCGCATGGACATTTAGATTTCAGGTCCAGCCCCATCTCGTAGAGATCCCATGATCTCCCGATCACCTAGGCCCCTCGGCCTGTCCCTCTCCACGAGGGGGATATATAGGTGTGGTTCAAGGTTTTTGGTGCTATTCCCCCTTCTCCCAGGGATCCAAAATCTCTTGTATTCTCCCAAATTGAGTCCCTCGACCCTTTGCAGTGATCCGCCAATGTGTTCAGAGTACTCTGGTCTTGGACATGGAGTGTCAGATTCAACATAGGCAGGTTCCTTCCACTTGTCAAGCATTGTGTTCCCCTTAATTTGGGCCCCCGTTATCTCTCTCACCCGAAGGGACCACCAAAAAAGGAATGGATACCACAGCTAAGGGATCTCCTACCGTTACGGGCCAATTCCCCTGAGGGTGTTGGACAAAAAAATGATACAAATCCCGGATTGTGAACGTGGTCAGCGGTCAATGCTCATTTGTTTGTCCCCATTTCAGGATAACGCGACGGGATTCTATGTTGCGAACATGGTCAACAGTAATCCACTTTCGTCACGCTATCCCCTTTAGGCCTTGAATGTTGGTTGCATGATTCACATTATGTTCCACCCCATCGTGTCCAGGTGGAATCTTGACACTCTTTGCACTAACCCTCAGTGTAACTCCACATGTCAGGCAGACAAAGCAACAATACGGAGTCTCTCGGGGCTCCCGTGATCCGAGAACTAAGACTATAGACTGGGATCATCTCTAAGAGCCATGCGCAGCATGACCCTCATCCTAAGGGGATATGTAGGGTCACCCAGACATTGCATTTCTGGTCCAACTCAACTGGAAGCTAGAGTCTCCTGCCCTTATCCTCTGACCCTCGCTGGCCTCTTGGCCCGAGGTTCCTCTCCCAGAGGTGCGCACGGTGATCTGGACCTCATCCACATTCACGTTGGGTATGTTTTATCTCATCATGCGCATTTCCCTAGGTCCAATCCATACGACATTAAAATGTGCTTGCTGGTCCTACCACATGACCATAAACTGCGATGATATCATCCCGGCCGCATGACGAAAAACGACACTACATTGTGATAACCTCATCATAGAGGACATCACGTTGGGAATCAATAAATTACAATAACATTTTTCAATTCTCGTATATGGCTTGATTATTGTGTTGATTCCAGGAATTTCTACCCTAGGCCGGTTGCTCCACAAAAGAAAAACCATTCACCATAAAGGACAGACAAGATACATCAAATGCTGCTTCTTTTAGTGTGAGGGCTAGACCCGCACACCCCTTTCATCCTTTTCATAGGTACCTTACCATGTCGTTCCACCCTACAAGAACTACATACATCTTGATTATCATCTTCATGAGATACGTTGGAGCACCCGAGCACTTCCCCGCGGGCCCAGCCTAACTTTCGGGTTCGGTCCCTTGACTGGAACACTTCTCTTGAGAACACATGGTAAGTAGGTCTTATGTCCTCATTCATGTCCGGTTTCATAACCACCTTACCATGTGTCTTCTACTCTCCTTACCCATCCTTGGTATGAGTTCTAAGACCTTAAACTAAGACCCTTTCCAGAACTATATATGGCTTGATTCCCATCCTTATGGGATACGTAGGAACGCCCAGACATTTCATATTGGGTCCAGCCCCAGGAATAACAAGTCCATCCCCCCTCACTGTTGGCCCCTTGGCCTGACTTCTTGGGGAATTGTTTAACTGTAGAATTTGACCCGGAAAAATTTGGGATGACCCATAATGACATTGGGATGCGACAATTCCTTCTCCAGAGAGGTCCTGTCTAAAAGTAGAGATGATCCATGATCAGATTGATGTGTCCACCTAATGTGCTTCCACCAAGGTGGAGTAATATTGGGAGCATTGGATTCTGGTCGAACAAACCGCCACTTCACATTCCATTCTTTTCATGCCCCTTTATTCATATTTTTATCCTCTTTCACGTTTTAAGGGACCCCCTAATTATATGGATGCTCAACCTATGGTCCACCTGTTGTCTTAGGCCAATGTTCTGGAAGACTGATCACATTTCAAGGGACCCCCTAATAGTATGGATGCTCGAACAATGGTATGCCAACTATCCTAGGCCAACATTCTGGAAGGATGATCGACAATATTTGAGTTAGGTCCCGTCTTGCGAACATGGTCAGTGGTCGACCCTCATTATTGACCCCATTTCAGGCTAATGCAATAGGAATTCTGTGTTTCGAAGACGGTCAACAGTCGTCCTTTATTTCCATGCTCATCCCGTAGTATTCTGAATTTGGGTAACGTGATTCGCATTTTTCATTCCCCTATGTTCGGACTGATTCCAATGCCCTTGGAATTGCCCCGTTCATACACTAGGGTTCATTGAGAAGACGAAACATTAATTGGTCTGAGGTCTTCTTCATTTGGATGGGCCTCCCTCTTCTCCTCAAGAATCCAGGTTCAAATTTCAAATTCTCGATTCTTGGTTAACCCTCCCATGATCAAATGAAGTATAGTAAGAACCTCTTGGGCTTCTCACATCCCATGTGAGCTTAGGGAAGGGTTACTATTTACTTCAAGATTATGGTGGAGCATGTTAAGCCAAAGGGACATGTATGTTAATTAAAGGGGAAAGTAAATGAATTTTTCCATACATATAGTTCAAAAGAAAAAGAAGTAGTAAAAGCAAGATAAGTGTATGGGTGTGGCCAAAATAGGGCCCCAAAAGGTTGGTTGCTTGAATAGATATCTCCAATGCTGCCACCTTTTCGTTGGTGGCCCCCAAGACTACCTCCCGTCCCCTGAGGACCCTTTATTCATCGGTGGCCATGGGGTGCAGCTCGCTGACCCTGGCCCGCGCCTGCACCTATTCAGCTTGGAGCTCGATTATTTGGAGACTAACTTCTATGAGTTGGTCTTGTGAATCCGCCAGCTGGGCCCTCAGCTGTTCCACGAGATCAGAGCAGTTTTTGATGAATACCTCGTGCACTTTCGCCTGTTCCTTGAGGCGTTGGACCTCCTGATCCGCCCTCAGAAATGCTCAGGTACTCCCCGAATCCTCCTGGCATCGGATGATGTCAGTGTGCCGGCTACTCTCACGCATCTTCTCAGCCATGTAATCATGTACCATCAGATGAAGGCATTGGGAATCCTCCCATATAGCACACATGAAGCGCAACCAGGTGTGGAGTGGCCCCATTAGTTTCATCCATTCTGCCTGGGGCTGATTGAGGAAACGCCAGATGCACTTTTATCCCTTGTGTCACGTCATCTAACTCTCCTCGGCCGCTTCTAAATATGAATCATCAATTTCTTTGGGATCAGCAGGCCGATAGACAGGGAAGATAGCCAACATGGTAGTTGTAGGGTCCTCCTCAGAGATTTCTCCCAGGGGAATAGGCTCATCAGCATCTGGGTGACCTTCCTCTCTCCCTTCAATCCAGGTGGAACCCTCCTCGATTTCCGGCCCTACCCTAATGGTGCACCCCCGATGTCCGCCGCTCCCTGTTAACCAATTGCCGGAGCCAACTCATTTTGGGAGGCATGTTCTATATGGGGCGATACATTTTCCATTGGCACACTCACGGATGGTCCGGGCTCAGCAGACCGAAGAGCCTCCAGTGCTGTGATCACTGTAGAAATAAGGAGCACCCTTATCTGTTGAGTCCTCCAAAATTAGTTGTCGATGTCATGGAAAGGGACTTACAAGAACCCAAGGCATCATCCTATAGTGCTCTAGCCGCTACAGGAGCTGTCGTGGCGGGGGATCCCTCAGCACTTGTCAGCCCGATAACGAGCGTCGGTGCCCCGACTTTCCCTATTGATGCTTCATCCCCTCCTTCGGTCAGAGACGCTTGATCATCGCTAATTTTCCCCTGAGAAATATTAGGAATGTGGGTTAGGGATTGAAAAGGAATGAGAATACAAGGTAATATAAGGGTTGAATCATTCCTCGAGTATCTCGGTCATATCCATATCATAGCCGACGATCTCACCACTCTCCTGGAGACTCCCTTGGTGGGATGCCCCCTACGACCATTCACCTTTAGGATCCCCTTCTCCTTCTCATTCACCTTCCCCTTCTCCTTCTTCCTCCTCTCCTACCTCACTGCTCTTCGACTCATTGTCATTGTCATCTTCTCCCGGCGACATCCTTTCCAGATCATGCTCCTGGCCGAGCAACACCTTTACCAAGAGAGGTGGACCCACACGCCAACCCTATTGACATGTGTATGTGTCCTTGTCTATTAGGTATGCATGTCGTTGATGGAAGCTCACTCTGTCAGCGACCTGGAAAAGCCCGACTTCTGGCAGCTGGATCTCGTCTCGCACTATTTTCTGCCAGAGGGATTCAGTACTCATTGACTGGCGCAGGGTTATCCAAGCTGACCATAGCGCTGGGAAGAAAACATCCTGGGAAGGTTCAAGAAAATATTTTATTTGCTTCCCAGGAAGTTCTTTGGCCACACCGTGGGGCCCTCCTCTAGGAAACAAGGGCGCGACCATGCCATGAGATGCCCCCGCTACTGAGGTCCTAGACTGTGCATGCCCCATTTCCTGAGGCACTTCTGGTCCTTCTCCTCTAGCGGCACCCTGCCTGCTCTCTCGCTGCTGAGGTTCCGTAGTAGAGACTTTGAGCTACCAAACTCACTTTTGTAGAAGCCCCTAAGGGTATGTTATGGTCTAATATTCAGAATACTCGATCGAGAGGCCAGCGTTTAATCCGGGGGAAGAAAAGTGATTATGTCTCCGGAGCCATAAGTTGTGAACATCAGCCACAGCTGACGATGGACACAGGGATGGCTCTCCTCCCTGACATATGTGTATACTCTCTTCGGCATTCACTGGAGGCATCCAAACTACCTAGAGAACCTAGATGACACATAAGGCTCGTATAAAATCTTCCCATCAATCCGGGCCACGAGTACCCCGCCTCTAATGCTCTAGAAGTACTCCTTCTGCTCCAGCGAGCCTTTCCCATCATCTATCAGCTGACCAGTTGGGGTGGGGAATGGGATGAAGGATAAGTTGGTATGATTACCTATCCTAATTCGTACTCCATCCTCATTTATCATCATTGGCATGAACCAGAAAATATTCATCAGAGAGGGTCGCAGGATGTTTCTTGGAGGACGGATGACATTCGGGAAGGGGTATCCACCGTAGTGAGCCGCAACCCAGCTCTGGAAGATCTGGAAGGGGCCACATACTCTCCTAGGAGATCACCCTCTTGAGATGAGTCCTAAGATGGCATACTGTCAGGCCAGCATGGGGACCCCCAGGTTGAACCTCTTGTAGGCAGCCATGATGGCCGCCATCACCAGGGTCGCTGGATAGACGCCCATCCTTGCTTCCCACACCGGCAAGAGCCACCCGCTCAGAAATGCAGTAGGGAATCTGGAGTACCAGAAATTTGGGTCCCAGGCCTCATTGATGATGTATCACCATGATTGGTATTGCCCCGCCTCTAGGATTCTCCAATGTGATCTGCTCTTTCTCCTCTGAGCCACGGTTGGACACCATTTCCCCTCCTTGGCATCTTTACTTACGGATCCTTCTCTAGGAACATGCTGAACCATTACATGTAAGTGATGTCCTTCAAGAAGTCCTTTAACTTCAGCTTCTTCTTGGACAACTCTAGAAGGTGCCACCTCAGTATGGGGGTTCGAGACATTTCACCCAAGATGTTCATCAGCGGGGGGAACTCATCGTATTAGTGGCCCTCCAAAGGGATGCCTACGATGTAGTGGATATCCCATAGAATGATGCTGACTTTACCATGATGAAGGTGGAACACGTTGGTGTCAGGGGACCACCGGGTGAACAGCTCCAGCCCGAGCTCAGGCTGCCGGTAGAAGTGGAAATATGATGTCCACACCACCTCGAATAGACCAACATGCCGTAGCTCGACCCCAATTTGGTCGCATGTGTGGTGAACCCAGTTCTCTCAGGCCCACTCGCTGGTGTGAAGTTTCCTCTAGACCATAGATCCCAGTCTTGCAGCCAACCCTTGGTCTCATCAGTGATGCTCTGATGGAAAGTGCTCGCATAGAGGGACTGCGAGCTATCCGTAACAAGATCACCCCCATCAATGATCTTGGTCCTCAGATTCAGGATTTAGACGTCCATATGCATGGTTTCTCTGGCAGGATTACCATTTTTGGTGATGTTGTATCGAGGAAGGTTGTCTTTGCGGGTCACCCGTGACAATGGTGTATCATCCTCGAAACCCAGCAGGGGAACATCCTCCAGAATGCCGAAGTCCCACAACAGTAGATTGTCAGAAAAGGTGTACTCTTCCTAGGTGGGGGTTAGCATGTTGAAGAGGATTTGGTTATTGGAGACAACCCTCTTTGAGACAAAAACCTCCGGGTTCGCAGCCATCTTAGCATTGCGGGAAGCGGCCACCCCCTCATTAGCACAGTTTGTGACCATCTTCGTCCAACTATGTTCGGGTGTGTTGTGCGAAATCTAGGATTCTAGAGCGGAATCTGAGAGTCTGGCGCGTAAAATCAGTGTGCTGCACAAAATTTTAGGCCATGGCACAAAAAGTCCCGGGTTTTCGCGTAATAATCTCGCCAAATCTCGCTGGAATTACGCGCCACCAAGCGGGTTTTTATGCAGGAGAGGAAGAAATTTTGAACACTATAGTTCAGAGCTTACCACGTGAGAAAAGGAGTACATAGAATGGGACCCAAAACCACTTTTATAGGCGAATCCTGGGTTCTGTGCCCGCGCAAAAATCCTATTCCACGCCTGGAAAGGTTTTGCACACCGCTTGTAATTTTTGCGTGCAGGAGGCCCACAAAGCCTTGCATTTCGACGTTTCCCTCAAAATCTGATCATTCTGACCCCTTGCCGATCCAATTATGAGGGGGGGCATTTGTAGATGCCGAAAAGTTCATAAGTGCTGGAGAATGTTCCAAAACGAAAAAGCAAAGTCGTATTTGTAACTAGAGGCTCGGTTTGGAGGGCCCGGAGGTGTTGCGCGAAAAAAAGGGTGAAGAGCAGAAAAACGTAGTCCCGTGCAGAATGTACCAGGATTCACAAAGAGTCCCGGCTCTGGCGTGAAATAATTTCACGCCCGCACCCCACGTAGTTTACCTTTTACACCGTCGCCTCTGTCGCGCAAAATATTTCGCACAGCCCGGAATTCCGCGCTGCCGGATCCTTATAAATAGAAGGAGACCCCCCTTCTTGTTCGGGGTTGAAGAATTCAAACAACATCTCATGCGCGTAATTGGCATTCCGCAAGTGCACAATATGGCCTTCATGTATGGTTCTTTTTCGCACCAAGTCGCCCCAGGATCCGCCATCACGCGAGAGCCCCATGGCTTAAACTAAACTCCAACCCCTTCGGGGTCTACCACTTGTGCGCAATACCTTACTAGGTGTGAAAGATGGCCAAGCTGCGTGCAATCCTTCATTTGTGAGCACACCACTTATTTTGCGCGCAATCCCTTCCTTCACGTGCAAACCCGTCAATTCGCGCAAAAAACCTCAGCCCCCTTATTTCGCGCAAGCAAGATTGGTTTCATGCCACCTCAAGGATTTTTGCGCCGGACCCCTTTATTTTGCACAAGACCCAAGGGCTGCACGCAATCCTTCAGGGCCCTTCACCTTGGTCCTCCCTGGGCACCGCACTTGAGCGAACGCCCGATGCCCTCTTTCTGGGTTCCATTCGCTGGTGTCTTGTGCACCCCGGGCATCCGTGTCATACATGGTTTTCCCATACGACCTTCTAGGATTGTTTGAAGTAACTTCAATGTCCCTTGGACAATCCTTCCCGTTGCGTTTCTCTGCCTCATGCTTCTTCGCATAGGCACACTAACGGGTATTTTTTTTCGCATAGCCACGCTAACGTGGACTCCTCGATGGTTCTCTCCACAACACCCCATCAGTATGGCCTTGCCGATGCTATCCCTCCCACAAGGAGTAGAGGGTACCAGTAATGCTAGTCCTTGGGGTACAGAGCAATCCCACCTCATCCGAGCTGCAGGACGATAAACTGCCAGGCACCTAGTCCTCAACACATGGCGTTAAACTGCGACCTAGACCCATGCCCCGCATGCAGCGTCCCCCCTCCTCGGACATTCTCCACACCCACTCGTCTCAAAAGGTATGGGATCACCTCTCATAGCGGATGATATCCTCATTATTGGAGTGGCCTTTTTCCGCAGGGAAGGTTATCCACCTTGGTGTAATCCCCTAGCCTTCATTCTAAGAGGCAGCATCCCTGGTCCTCCTCACTTCCACGGTGCCAAGGCCAGCAGAGGGCGTGATAGGGAATGGGGCCTCTCCTCTCTTCTTGGGTGCCAAATCCCTCTCCTGTTGTGCTTTGTCTCCCTCGGGCCTCCATCTTAGAGTAAGTCCCGACACCATGGGCCACTCAATGTGTAATCCCCTCTTTGCTTCCCATGGACGCACCCTTTGTAACGTGATCGTCAAGTCTCTGCTACCTCTTGTTTCTCACACTGAGCATGACTCCCGTGAGCTTAGAGTGATCACCGAGCATCACGCAACTTGAGCCACCTCAGAGCATAAGACCCAAATTCCCCCATCCCGCATGATGTAAAACTGTACAACCGAACTATAGAGATATTGATCTATGCTAAGGCATGGTACATAGGAATCCTCCACGAGGATCAAGCCCCACCACCATGGGCCATCTCAGATCATAAGCCCCATCAAACCTAAACTACGAGGACTTTGATACATGCTAAGTCATGGTAGATAGGAAGACTCCATGAGGTTCAATCCCCACCACCATGGGCTGTATCAGAGCATAAGCCCCATCCAACCTGAACTACGAGGACTTTGATCCATGCTAAGGCATGGTACATAGGAATCCTCCATGAGTTTCAAGCCCCACCACCTTGGGCCATCTCATAGAGTAATCCCCATCCATCCCGAACTACAGGGACTTTGATGCGTGCTAAGGCATGGTATGTAGGAAGCCTCTATGAGGTTCAAGCACCACCACCTTGGGCCATCCCAGAGAGTAAGCCCCATCCATCCCGAACTACGAGTACTTTGATTCATGCTAAAACATGGTACGTAGGAAGCCTCCACGAGGTTCAAGCCCCACAACCATGGGTAGTCTCAGAGTGTAAGCCCCATCCAACCCAAACTACATGGACTATGATACATGATAAAGCTTGGTATGTAAGAAGCCTCCACCAGGTTCAGGCCCCGCCACCATGGGTCGTCTCAAAGTGTAAGCCCCATCTGTCTCGAACTATAGGGACTTTGATCCGTGCTAAGGCATGGTACGTAGGATGCCTCCATGAGGTTCAATCCCCATCACCTTGGGCCGTCTAAGAGCCTAATCCCCATACATTCCAAACTACGAGACTTTTATCCGTTCTAAGGCATGGTACGTTGGAAGCCTCCACTTGGTTCAAGACCCACATCTCTAGGCCGTCACAAAGCGCAAGTGCCATCCATCACGAACTATGTGGACATTGATCTGTTTTATGGCATGGTACGTAGGAAGCCTCCACAAGGTTCAAGCCCCACCACCCTGGGCTGTCTCAGAGCGTAAGCCCCATCCATCTTGAACTACAGGGACTTTGATCCTTGTTAAAGCATGGTATATAGGAATCCTCCACGAGTTTCAAGCCCCACCACCTTGGTCCATCTCAAAGCATAAGCCCCATCTATCCCGAACAATGAGGACTTTGATCCGTGCTAAGGCATGGTACGTAGGAAGCCTCTATGAGGTTCAATCCCTATTTCCACCTTGGGAAGCCTCAGAGCGTAAGCCCCCTCCATCTAGACCCCAGGTCCCCATTCACGTCGGATCTCCATCACCATGGGATGCCTTAGAGTGTAAGCCCCATTCTCGTCCCGCATGATGTTAAACTGTATCTTCTACCTGAACTACGAAGGCTTTGATGCCCCGCCACTGAGATACGTAGGAAGCCTCCATGAGGCTCATGCCCATCACTCATGTCTCATCTTGATATATCCTTTAAGCCCACGTGTCTCAGGAAGCTCATGCCATAACCCGGAGGTTCTACTTCCTCTGGGTCACATCCACACGTTCATTCTCACTGGTCGCCTCTTCAGGTGTCCCACCGTATCATTGAACTATGCAGACATTGATTTCCTGGCACATGGATACGTAGGAAGTCTCTTCGAGACCCAATCCCAAAGCCACCATCCATCCTGATTCTTACCCGTGCTGCCACATACTGGTTGGATCATGCCACTTCATTTTCCATTCCCCTCCACAGCATTCGGGAAGCCGTCCACGTGCTGGCCCCAACATCGGGGTTCCCTCCAGGGGGTTCTTCAATCCGATCCACTCTAGCTAGTATTCCGATCAGTCTGATCCGTCTCTGTTAGACGTTAACCTTCCAGAATACCCTGTGATAAACATGGGAAGTTGAGGAAAACCTCAGATACATGCCTATGGAATATGGTTCCTCACGTTCGATGTGGGATGCATCAGGCTTCCGCGCCTTCAAGAGGCCCTATAATAAGGGACAAAATAAAGACATGCCAATCCCCAGTGTCAAGACATGATAGTGACACCACAAAGAGACCGTTCTCCTAATCGAAGGATGATGCCCTGACCAGACCCCTTAGAAGGTCTAAACATAAGCGGCGTAATTAAATGGTGTCCATGAAGATATGACATAGAGAAGAGCTTCACGAATTATGTTTTAAATCTACGAGGGAGACCTAGACTAGGTGACGAGCTCCAAGGAGGAATCCACAGAAGCATTGAATGACATCCCATCATCCTGTTTTGATGAAGGAGCAGACGTCCCTGAATAAGGAGCAGATGTTTCCTGCCTTTGGAAATCAGAAATACAGGGTAACATCAGCACGTCCTTTGCATGACGGATGCACGCACCCCGAAGAAAGCTTCAGAAACACCCCTCAAGAGATGCATATAAACTTAATGAGAATTTTAGAGCTCTAGAATTTTGAAAAAGGTCGTGGAGGAATCGATCTATGTGAAGGTAGTAAGCTCCATGATGGAAAGGAGCTTCGCGGTAAGCCATTGATATTTGTGAAAAAATAACTTCACAAATACCAATTTTTTCTCCAAAAAATAGTGGTATCTTGGAACTAGTGAGCTTTGCGAACTATGGAGAATTGAAAAATAGTGTGCTACACAGAGCTCAGAGCTTCGTAAAGGAGCTCTGCGAGATGAATATTTGAGAATCCTAATTAAGTGAGAAGTGCTTCCATGTGGATCAAGATATGAATGGGGTATAAGAATAAGTATCATTACAAAGTCCAAGTAGTTCCTATAAGCTTCTGGATAAGAAATAAAATATTTGTTTTCAAATATCATATTTGTTAATGGTGGTTAAGAAGTACATAAATATTTCATTACCCTATTTGTGCCAAGAGGGTGAACACATACTTGAGGATTATCTCCCTAGTATATCAAATGTTAAAGGGAATATCCATCTCAATGTATTCCACATCAAATGAATGCTTTCTAGTTTATTTTTTGGTAATGGATTATTTATAAACCATACCAAGGACGTAGCTACTCTTGTTGAGTAGTGAAACTTGTAAATCTTGTGTTCATTTTGTTGTGTGTGTTTAGTAGGGAAAGAACTATTTAACATGAGGTGAAGTTTATTTCAAAAAGAGGAATCATAAATTAAAAATATATCACTGATTCACCCCCTCCCCCTCATAGTGATACTTGGATCCTGACTGGGTAGATTTAATTGGTATCAGAGTCAGGTTGCCTTCGTTTGTTCTTTGATGAAGTTTTGAAGAGATGTCTTCATAGAGAATCTAAACTATGTGAATAGTAAAGGGATTCTGATATTTGATGGAATGAATTATCATATCTAGAAATATGGAATGATGCCTTATCATATATGTATTGGATATGATTTTCTTGAAACAATAATAGATATATTTCCTACTATTAATGACAAGGTTCCTCTTACTCCTGCAGATAAGAAGAATCTTGAGAATAATGGTGGATCTAAAAAGGAATTACTCACTTGTCTTTCTAAGAGTGAATTTTTAATAGTGAACGGTGCCGCTACAACCAAACCATACAAAGAAAAAATTGAAAATATCTATTAAGGAAATACCAAATTTAAGAAGGAAACACTTCAAATCCAGAGGTTGAATTATGAAGACATAAAGATGGGTGAGCATGAATTATTTGGGGACTTCTTTACCATGATAAATTACATTGTCAGTAAAATCAGATACCTTAGTGAAAATTTGGATGATTCTACATTTGGTGAAAAGATCTTGAGAATTCTTCCCAACAAATTGGATGATAAAGTTTCCTCACTGGAAGATAATGATCCTAAAACGTTATCGCTGGATTATTTTCATAGCACTCTAATAACTTTTGAAATGAGAAGGGATAAGACTATGAAGAGAAAAGGAAGAGATGATAATGAAATGTATTTCAGGTCTGAAAATAAAGAGAAGTCAAAGAAAATTATTATTGAATTTGAAAATAGTGAATTCGACTATGAATATGAGGTATGTAAAAATTTTGAGGAAATATCGTCCTTGTTTTCTAAAATGTCAAAAGCTGCATAGTGAAATACCAAGGGAAACACCCTTTGAAATGTTTTGAATGTGGATTTGTTGGCCACATTGCAGATAATTTCCCTTTAAAGGGAACAATGAATATAGTGATGAAGAATACAGAAGACCAAGAAGGTCATCGATGAAATAGGGTGTAAATGATAAATATTCTTCAAGAGGTAAGGTAAAATAGATCTTCAAATAAAAATGAATAATATTTTCATCCAAAAATGGTGATTTTGATGATAGAAAGACTGGATCTGAAAAAACTGTTGCTAAGAATGATAGAGTGAGTACCTTTTTGCAAGAGTGAATAATGATGATTATGAGAGCAGTAGTAGTGAAAAATAAGAACCTCAATATGAATACAATTGAAAAGAAGTGTTGAAGGAATGTTAGAGAAACATTAGAAGGCTTGAGAAGGAAAATAAGAAATTGACAAATGAAAATTATTCGTCTAAGGAGCAAGAATGTTTATCGGACAAGAAATAAAAATTTGAAAAGTAGATTAGTGATATGAAAAATTCTCTTGACATAGAAAATAATAATAATGATCGTCTGGAAGTAAAGATGAAGGAAAAAGAAGTTCAGTTAGAACTTGTCCAATATAAACATTCTAAAGATGACGACACGAACCAATGGTTCAAAAACTCTGTTACAGATGTTGGTGAATGTTCTTCCAAGAATAAGCCTAATAAGGATCATTAAAAGTTTCATTCATAGGTTGAAAATAATGATGGATTGGGTACTGATAAGAGAAATGTTGGAAAGGCTACTTATGTGGTCAAGTCTAGAAATACAAATAAATCAGAAAAATATAAAAAACATGAGTCCAGAAAGATGTCTACCACTTCTAGTTCTAGTAAGACTGATGATAAATCTTATCTAAGAATAATTATACAATTAAAATTATTAAATCCAACGAACAACAAAATTTTTGTAAAAAGATTTTTGAGAAGCGTGTTCATAACACTGGCCCGTATGGAAGTTTCGGAGGAAAATATTCATTCTATGGCTGTTGTTGGTATTGTGGAGTATTTGGACACATAGGAAATATGTGTTGGTTCAAACAACAACATTAAAACTATTCCACTAGTTTTGAATGACATGGATTTTGGGGGAGTCAATCCATTCATAAGAGAATATCCCTAAATAAATTTCCGAATTTATCTCAGATGGTTGGTGTGAAAGTTGAAAATAGGTTCCACCCACTAGAAACTATTTGTGAAAGATGTGATTGACGTGGACATCTTGCTAAGGGATGAATTATTATGTTACCAGAGAAACAAAAGATTCTTAGTAATCCTTAGAAGATGAATTTTTTAAAAGAATAAAGGGATAGGTCTGTTATGTCTGGAAATAAAGAGTCCATGGTTGTATATCTAGAAAACATTGACTTGCCTAGGAAATTGGAGGAAGCACAACAAAAAGTGGAAGTAAAAAGAATAAAAAAAATCTCTTGTTGTAAAAACTGTTTTGAAATCTACAAAAGGAAAACATCCATGGATTCTTGATAGTGGGTGTTTCTCTCATATGATAGAATACTTAAATCGACTGAAGAATGTGAAAGACATAAAAATGAATAATTATATTTTTTAATGATGAATTTTAGAGTATTAAAGGTGTTGGATCAACCATCATAGGAAAAGAAAAGATGAAATCTTGGAAAACACTATATGTTGATGGAAAGAAACATAACATGCTAAGTCATTCATAACTCTATGATGAAAGAAACAATTTAATCTTCATAAAAGAAGGATTAATTGTCAAAAGTAAAAATTATTGAAATATAGTTACAAGTGGACAACGTACAAGATGGAATTTGTTCCATGTTCGTGAAGTGCAGAACTCTTCTTACATGGGTCTGGTGGATGAAAATCAGTTATGGAATTATTGGCTGGGACATATGTGTCAGAGAAATATGTGCAAGTCATCAAATTGAGATAGTGTCTAAGATATTACTTATTTATCAAGACGAAGAGATTGGTGTTGAACTATTTATGAGAAAGGGAAGATTACAAACTCTTTGCATAAGTGAGTTGAAATTTAATCAAAAATACCCTTGGAAGTCATACAATCTGATATCTTTGGACCAATGATAAAGAATTATACAAATATAGATAAGTAAATCAATAAATTCATTTATTTCTTTACTCACATTACTTGTGTTTTTCATGTGAGACATAAGTTAGATGCTCTGAAAATGTTTAATAGTTTCTAGAGGAGAGCAGAGATGGTAAGTGAGTATTCTATAGAGAAGTTGAGAATTGATAATGGTGGTGTGTATAAGAATTAATATTATTAATATTATATTGGAAATCTTGGAATTCGGCATGAGTTTAGTTCATCAAACCCACCTCAAAAAAATTGGGTTGTTGAAGGAAGGAATTGAGGTCTTGTTGAAATGGGGAGAACTATGTTACATGAACATAGTCTTTCTAATTATAATTGTAGGGAAGCCAAGTACACTGCTATGTATATTCAAAACGATGGTTTCTTTTGGCCAAACTCAGATATGAATCTATATGAAATGTTCTAAGGATAAACTCCAAGTCTAAAACACTAAATGTTTTTTGGAGTCCATGCATTTTAAAGAAGAAAGGTGGAAACCTTGGAGAGTTTGAAAAAAGAGGATATGATGGAATTTTTCAAAGATATGATGTAGAAGGAAGAGGATATAGATGACTAAATTAATATAAAGGATGAATTATTGATTATTGAGATATAAAAGTTATTGAAAATGTTGAGAAATAAAAGCAGTCATATGATGATGTGGATGTTGAGAAGGATAGAGAAGATTTTATTAACAATTATGATAATGCTACAGACTTTATTAATCCTACCAAAGAAGATGAATATGTCTCAGTAATCTCAAGTGATGAGGATGATGTTTGAACCACTCATCCAAGGTTGAGGAAACATATGGAGGCTCAGAACATTATTGGAGATCAACATCAAAGGGTTCGAACAAGAAGAATAATGAATTCTATAACACATACTTCTATTTACTCAAAAGATAAACTGAATGATGTAAATAAAGCATTTGAGCATCCATCATGGGTTCAAGCTATGAATGAATATCTTGATCAAATAGAGATGAATGATACCTGAAAACTTATACCCAAGCTGGACAACAAGATCATTATTGGTAACAAGTGGATTTTCTGGAACAAGCAGAATACAGAAGGTAATGTAATAAGAAACAATGCAAGATTTGATTGAAATGGTTATTAAAATATTGAATATATTTATTTTGATGAATCCTTTTCTCTGGTGGCAAGATTATAAACCATTAGAATCAATATTTATATTACTGCACAATGAGGTTACAAAATATTTCAAATGGATGTAAATTATGCATTCTTGACTGGTGACCTTGATGAGGATGTTTACATTGATCAAACATGTGGATTCGTTGTTAGGAAGGATGAAATTTATGTGTGAAGGTTGAATAAGGCTTTGTATTGGCTAAAAAGGCTCCGAGGGAATTGTATTCTAAATTACATACTTTCTTGAGGAAGATTAATTTTAAGAAAGGTAGTGTTGACATCAATCTTTACATCAAAGAGTGTCAGGAGTTTTCACTAATTGTAATAGATGACATTATCTTTGATGGGAATGATGAAAGATCATGTGAGATAATTTTTAAGGATATGAAGAATTTATTTGAGATTTCCATGCTGGGAGACATGAAATACTTTCATGGGATAAAAATTTCAAAGATGAAAAATCACATTTTTCTGTGTCATGAAAAAATTCTAAGGAACATCTGATGAAGTTTGGGATGGAAAATTCAAAACCAATGTCCACACAAATTTCAGTAGAAACCAAGTTTTCTAAATATGGAGAAGGCAAGGAAGTTGATTATAAAGAGTTTCAAATGATTATTCAAATTTTATTATATTTGACTGCCTCCAGACCTGACATCATCTAGGCTGTTACATTATGAGCAAGGTTTCAGATCACTTTTAAAGAATCAAATTTTATTGCTGGAAAACGAAATATAAAATATATAAAAGGCCAAAAAAATGGAATAAGGTATTATGGATCAGGAAATATTGATCTATTTAGGTATTCAAATGCTGATTGGGTAGGAAATGTTGTTGATCAATGATCTACATATGTTGGAGTTTTATTTATGGGGAAAAGTTGTGTTTATTGGCATAACTAGAAACATAATTTTGTTACACTTAGCACAACTAATACAGAGTAAGTTTCTTCTACTCAAGATGCAACACAACTATTGTGGATGAGGACTTAGTTGGAACATCTACATATTGAAGCAAAGCTACCCTTGCTCTTGGGTAGGGATAATCAGAGTGAAATCAATCATACAATGAAATCGGTACAACATTTTCGTTCAAAACATATTTCCAAAAAGTACCACATCATCAAAGAGCAGGTGGAGAAGAATTAATTAAGGCGGGAGTACATTCCTACATTTGTACAAGTTGCAGATATATTCGAAAAACAGTTACCAAATGAACCATTTACAAAATTGAGGTTTAACATGGGTGTCTAACCTCCTTTCGTTAAGGTTGAGTTACATGTTTCTGTCTACTCTCTCATCATACCTTTGGATAGATTTATCCAGGGGGATAATTTTCATAAATATATCCTTACTGAAGCATACATAAAGGGGGAGTTGCAGTTAAGATGTGAATTTAGAATTTATGTTTGTGAACTATTCTAAATGTTTGTTGGAATGGTTGTAGATTGGTTGTAGAGTGTTTGTAGGAAACATGTGAGTGTGTGAACTATTCTAACTGTTTGTTGGAATGGTCGGTGAATGGTTGTAGAGTGTTTGTAGGAATAAATTATTATTTTCAAGAATGTCAATAAAGGATGAGGATGAAAGATGATTTGATGTCATTTCATAGTCACTGCTTTTGAAAAGCAGGGTCTTTCTATCAATAATTCTTGTTTCCTAGAATGAGTTAGCTCACATAGGCTTAGAATTGTTGTTAAGAGACATATTGCTCGAGGATTAAAAGTTCAGTGATTTATGAATCTTGGATGACAACAAAATCTAATGGGGGAGGATTTTTGGGACCATGTTGTCTGATGAAGTTGTTTGATAAACAAAGTACTGTCTTTTGATGTCACCAATGTTTGAGAACAAGGTAAATCACCTCACTTTGTATAAGTGGGTGAGGAATGATATGAAGGTTACAATACTTTTCATGGTAAATAAAACTATTCTTTTTTGGTTTGTATTTCACAAAGATCATATGTTGGTTGGAGAAATTATGATGCTGTCATTATGAAGGAAACGGGGAGAACGATTTAGCTAATCAGCATGGTTGGTCTTGCAGAAATAGGTGTCCAGGGTGGTGCAATTTCCCAGTGTTTGTTAAAATTTTGGGTTACAAAATATAGAGTTGGGATAGCATCCCGAAAATGGATTTTCATGAAGAGCATATCAAAATATGGTAAAGTCATGAATTTCCAGAAGGTGGGATTCATGAATTGTATTTCATAAAGACATAAAGAAAATTGATGGTGTTCTTCGCAATTATGATGATCTTCGCGAATGGTAGAGGTGAAGAGCATTACAAGAAAGCTTTGCAGCACAATGGTTGAAGGAGCATCCCGGTGGTGAAAAAGAAGGATGATCATTATGCCCATGAAAATGAAGAAAGAACATCACGACAATGCAATGGATTTTATGTAATTTTATGTGATTTTGACGAGCTTTGTGAATCTAGAAAATATCCCTAGTTCTTCACGAAACAAAGTGAATTTTAGAAAACATTTTAGATCACTACAATTTGATGATGACATGGAACTGAGGTTGATGGAAGGTCCAATAGTCGGTGGTAAAATTCTATAAATAGGACCCTACCCTATCAAGAGATGCATAGATACTTACATAGAATTTTAGTTATCTGGAATAGGGAAGAAGGTTCGCAGAGGAAGCGAGCTCTGCGAAGGCAGTAAGCTCTATCAAGAAAAGGATTTTTGTGGTGAGCTTTTGGGATTTGTGAAACAATAAATTAAAAAAGGCCAATCTATGCACCTTAAAATTGTTAGATATGTGATCTAGTGGGCATTTCCAACTAGGGATCTTTTCGAATTAGAGTTCTCTGTGAAGGTGGGAGCATCATAAAGGAGATTTGCGAAGGGGATCTGTGAGCTTAAGATTTGAGTACCCAAATTAAGTGATAAGTGCTTTCTGGTATATCAATATATGACTTGGGTTTTGGAATAAGTATTATTATGAAGTACAAAAAGTTTCTATCAGCTTCTGGATAGGAAAAAAAGAGTTTTTTTCAAATATCAAATTTGAGAGTGGTTGTTAAGAAGCACAGAGATATAGTTTTACCCCATTTGTTCTAAGAGAGTGCACACATAATTGATTATTATCACCCATGTATTACATGAGTGAAATGGAATATCCTACTCATTGTATTCAACATCAATGAATTGTTTTCTAATGGATTTTTTGGTACTTGATTATTTATGTACCGCACCAAAGACGTAGCTACTCCTATTGAGTAGTGATCCTTCTAAATCCTGTGTTCCCATGGTTGTGTGTGTTCAAAAGAGAATGAACACATTAATAGGAGGAGAATGTTATATCAAAAAGGGTAATCATAAAAGAAAAATATATCACTGATTCACCACATCCCCCTCTCAACGATACTTGGGATCTTGACGGGGTAACTTCAATTGGTATCAGATCCAGGTTTCGTTCTTTTATGCTTTTCTGATGTTTTGAAGAGATGTTTTGATGGATAATCTGAACTTTACGAACTGTAAATGTATTCCAATATTTTATGTGAATTATTATCACATCTAAAAATACATAATAATTCATTATCTTATGTCTCATAGATATTAAGTTCTTGAAACTACAATATATTTATTTATAGCTATTGATAACAAGGTTTTTCTTACTCCTATGGATTAGAAGAATCTTGAGAATGATGGAAGAGAAAAAAATTCATTACTCACATCTCTTTATATGAATTAATTTTTAAGAGTGATATGTGCTACTACAACCAAATGAATCTGGGACATACTGAAAAATATCTATAACAAAAATAAAAAAGTGAAAAAAGGAAAACCTCAAATCTGGAGGCTAAAATATGAAGAAATAAAGATGGGTGAGCATGAATCAATTGGGGGATTATTTACCAAGATACATGACATTGTCAGTACAATCATATGTCTTGGTGAAAGTCTTGAAGATTTTATAGTTTTTGATAAGATTTAGAGAATTCCTCCTGATAAATTTTATGCTAAAGTTTCATCACTAGAGGATAGAGATCCTAAAACGTTATCACTGGATGATATGAATAGCACCCTCTTCACTTATGAAATGGGAAAATATAATACAATGAATATTAATGGAAAAGTTGATTGAAAAATGTCGTTCGGGGCTGCAAAGAAAGATAAGTCAATGAAAATTCTTATTGAAGATGAAACTCACGAATCCAACATTGAAAATGAGGTATGTCAAAATATTGATGAAAAATTGTCCTTGTTTTCTAAATATGTGAAAACATTCATAGGAAAATACGAAGGGAAACTCCCTTTGAAATGTTTTTAATGTGGAGTTGTTGGCCCCTTTGTGTATAATTTCTCCCAAAAAGGGATAAATGAAGATAGTGATGAAGAATACAGAAGGCCAGGAAGGTCATCGAAGAAACAGTGGTTCAAAGATAAATATTCTAGAAGAGGTAAGGATAAAAAGTTCTTCAAATCAAAAAATAAAATGTTTTTTGTCATTAAATGAATAATATGATGATAGAGAGATATAATCTAAAAAATCTATTACTCAGAATGATAGAAAGAGTACCTTTTTTTCAACAGTGAATAATGATGATTATGAGAGTAGTAGTACTGAATAATAATAAACTCAACTATAACTGTATCTAAAATAAGAGATGAAGGAATGTATGACAAAGATTAGAAGGCTTGAGAAATAAAACAAAAAGTTGAAAAGTAATATCTCTTCATTAAATGACCAAGATTGTATTCCTGACAAGAAAGAAAATTTTTTAAATGAGATTGTTGATTGGAAAAATTATCTTGAGAGGGAAAAGAATTGTAATGATCATATGGAAGTAAAGATGAATGAAAAAGAAGAGGAGTTGGAAGTTGCCCAAAATAAAATCTCTAAAGATGAGGACATTAAAACAAGGTTTAAAAACATTGTTACAGAATTTAGTGAATGTTCTTCTATGAATGGTCATAATAAGGATCAAAAAATGTTTCCATCAATGTATTAAAATAAATATGTAATGGGCACTAATAAAACAAATGTTGGAAAGGCTATGTATGTCGTCAAAGTTATCAATTCTAACAATCAGAAGAATCTAACAATCTTGAGTCCAGAAAGATGTCTACAACTTCTGGTTCCAGTAAGACTGAACATAAATCTGGGCTGAAGAAGAAAGTTATAATTGAAACAGTGAAGGCCAAGGAACAGAGAAATTCTTTTATGAATATTGTGGAGAAGCATGTTCACAACTCCGATCCATATTAAAGATTCTGAGGAAAATATTTATTCTTGGATTTTTTTTATATTGTGGTGGATTTGTACACATGGGAAATATTTTCTTGTTCATCAAACAACTTTTATACTATTCCACTAGTTTTGAATGAAAATGATTGAGGGGGAGTCAATCCTTTAAAAAGAGAAAATATCTAAATATATTTAAGAATATGTCTCAGAATGTTGGTTTTAATGTTGAAAATAGGTTCCAACAACTGGAAACTATTTTTGAAAGATGTAATCGACCTGGACATCTTGCTAAGGGATGCCATATTATGTTATCGGAGAAACAAAAGTTTTTTTATAATCTATAAAAGCCAGAGTTATTAAAATCTAAATGGGACAGGTCAACTAAGTCCAAAAAGAAAGAGTTCGTGGTTGTCTAGCCAGAACACATTGACTTGGCTAGGAAATTGTAGGAAGAAAAACCAAATGTCGATAAACAAGAAGAAAACAAAGCTCTTGTGGTCAAAATGACTTTGAAAGCTACAAAAGGATAATGTACATGGATTCTTCATATCAGGCATTCATCTCATATAATAGGATACTTAAATATTTTTATGAATGTGAAAGAATTTAGAAAATGAATAGTGAAATTTGGAAATGATGATTCTTTGATGATTAAAGGTGTTGGATCAACTATCATTTTAAAATAAAAGATAAAATCCAGGAAAACACTATATATTGATGGGATGAAACATAACCTACTAGGTGTGTCACAAATCTGTGGGGTGGGTAAAAAAGTTATCTTCAAAAAATATGGGTTTTTTGTGAAAAGTGAAAATTATTTAAATATAGTTATAATAGTCCAATGTATATGAGGGAATTTGATCCAAGTTGGTGAAGTGAAGAACTCCTGTTACATAGGTGCGGTGGATGAAAATTAGTTGTGGCATAAAATGCTGGGACATGTGTGTTATAGAAATATGTGAATCTTATCAAATCGAGATAGTGTCCGATGAGCAAGCAGTCTACAAATATATATGTACTTTATTACATTCATTGACGACTTTATTCTCATTACTTGTGTTATGTACATGAGACATAAATCATATGCTCTGACAATGTTTAAGAGTTTTAGGAGGAAATCATAGAAGGAATGTGAGTATTTAGTGAAGAAGTTTAGAACTGATAATGGGGGTGAGTATACAAATAATGATTTTTAATGGTATATTGATAACAAAGAGTTCAGCATGAGATTAGTTGACCATACACACCTCAACAAAATGGGAAGCTGAAAGAAAGAAATGAAGTCTAGTTAAAATGAGGAGAACTATTTTACTTGAACATAGTCTTTCTAATTATTATAGGAGGAAATACATGAGTACTGTTGTGTATATTCAAAACTGATGTTTCTATTTTCCAAACTCAAATATTACTCCATATGAAATTTTCTATGGAAGAACACCAAGTCTGGAACATATGAAAGTTTTTGGGAGTCCATGCATTATAAATAAGATAGGTGGAAACATTGGAAAGATTGAGAAAAGATGAGATGATGGAATTTTTCTTTGATATGCTCTAGAAGGAAGAGGATATAGATGGCTCATCAAAGAAACAAGAAGAATTATTTATTCTTGAGATGTAAAATTCATTGAAAATGTTGAGAGTGGAAAGACGTCATATGCTTATATAGAAGTTGATAAGTATAGAGAATATTTTTCTAATGATTTAGATAATGTTGTAGATTGTGTTAATCCTACTCAAGAAGAGGAATCCGACTCAGCAATCTCAAGTGATAAAGATGATGTTCCAAAAACTCATCCTATTCTAAGAAAACATGTGGAGGCTCAAAATATTATTCGATATCAACATCAGAGGGTTGAAACAAGAAGAACAACGAATGATATAACACAAACTAATATTTATTCAAAAGTTGAGCAGAATGATGAAAATGAAGCATTTGAGCATCCAGAATGGTTTTAGGCTATAAATGAAGAGATTGATCAGATAGAGAAAATGATACAAGGGAATTGTGCCCATGCCAGACAACAAGAACATTATTGGTACAAAGTTAGTTTTCTGGAACAAGCTGAATGAAGAATGTAATGTAATAAGAAACAAAGCAAGATAGGTTTCCAAAGGGTATTCACAAATTCAAGGTATTGATTTTGATTAAACCTTTTCTATGGTGGAATGTTTAGAAACAATCATATTCTATCATGCTACTACTACACAACGAGGTTACAAAATCATTCAAATGGATGTAAAATCCACATTCTTGAATGGTGACATTGACGAGGAATTTTACATTGATCATCCTTGTGGATTTGTTATTGGAAATGACGAATGTTATGTGTGCAGGTTGAAGAAGGCTTTTTATGGTCTAAAAAATACTTTTAAGGCATGGTATTCTTATTTAGATAGTTTCTTGAGGAAGATGAATTTTATGAACGGTAGAGATGACAATAATCTTTACATCAAGTAGTTTCAGGAGTTTTCACTAACTATAATTGTTTATGTCGATGACATTATCATTGATGGGAATGATGAAAGATCATGCGAGAGATTTTATATGGAGTTGAAGAAGTTATTTCATATGTCCATGTTGGGAGAAATGGAATAATTTTTTGGGAAACAAATTTCATAGAAATAGAATCAAATTTTTCTATCACAAGAAAAGTATACTAAAGAACATCTGAAGAAGTTTGGCATGGAAAATTTGAAACTAGTTTCCACACCAATTTCAGTGGAAACCAAGTTGACAAAATATGTAGAAGGAAAGGAAGTTGATCAGAAAGAGTTTTGAAATCTGATTAGAAGTATGATATATTTGACTACCTCAAGACCCGACATCGTCTATGTTTTTACTTTATTTACAAGATTTCAGAGCGCTCCTAAAGAATCATATTTGATTTCTAGAAAAATAATTCTCTTATATATCATAGGAAAAACCAAATTTTGGAATCATGTATGATGTCTTAGGAAATATTGATCTATTTAGGTATTCAAATGCTGATTGGGAAGAAAAGTTTGATGGTTGAAAATCCCCATTTGGTGTAGTTTTCATTCGAGGGTAAAGTTTTGTTAGTTGGCATACCATGAAACAGAATTCAGTAACTATTAGCATAGATGAAGCTGATTATGATAATACTACTCAAGAAACAACTTAACTATTGTGGACGAAGACTCAGTTGAATGATCTACTTGTTAAAGTAAAGATACCCTTTCTATTTTGTTGTGATAATCAGAGTGCAATCAGTATTACAAGGATTTTGGTACAACATTATCGTTAAAAACACAATGACATAAATTATGACTTCATCAAAGTGAAAGTGGAGTAGACTGAATTGAATGTGGAGTACGTTCCTATAACTAAAAAAGTTGCTGATATATTCACAAAACCTATATCAATGGAACAATTTAAAAAATTGAGGTTTAACATTGGTGTCCAACCTCATTCTCATCAATGTTTAGGTACGTGTTTATGTCTCCTCTATCTTCTTACATTTGGATATCATTTGTCAAGGGGGATAATTTTCATAAATCTATCCTTATAGAAGCATGCATAAAGGGGGAGTTTCAGTGAAGATGTGAATTTATCATGTAAGTGTGTGAACTATTATAACCGTTTGTTGGAATGGTTTCAGAATGGATGTTGAGTGTTTTAGGAAACATGCATGTGTGTGAACTATTCAAACTATTTGTTAAAATGGTTATAGAATGGATGTAGAATGTTTGTAGGAATCATTTTTTTATTTGTATTAATGTCTATAATGGCTATGGAGGAATGATGATGTGATGTTGTTTCCAAGTCACTTCTTTTAAACATCATGTTCTTTCTATCAATAATTATTGTTTCCTATAATGAGTTAGCTCACGTAACCTTAGAAATTTTGATATGTGAACCACTCCTTAAGGTTTCGATGTTCATTGATTTATAAATCTTTGTTGAAAAATAAATACAAAGGGGGGATTGTTGGGACCAATTGGGATGATGAAGTTGTTTGATGAAAAAAGTATTGTCTTTTTTGTCAACAAAGTTTGAGAACAATGGAAATCACTTCACTTGGTTTAAGTGGGTGAGGAAAGACAGTAAAGTTACAACACATTTCATGACAAATCAGATGATTATTTTCTGGTCTATATTTCAAAAATATCATAAGTTTATTGGAGAACATATGATGCAATAATTATGAAGAAATTTGGGAGAAATTATGAAATCAATCAGCATGGATGGTCTTTTTGAAGCAGGTATCCAAGTTGGTGTAGTTTCCCAGTGCTTTCCCAATTTCTGGGTTATAAAATTTGGAGTTGGGATAACATCACAAAATTTGATATTCTTGAAGATCATAAAAAAATGGAAAGGGAATAAATTTCACGAATATGGGCTTTGTGAAGTGTATTTCGAGAAAGACATGAATAAATTTGACGGTGTTCTTCGTGATTATGATGATCTTCGTGAATGATAGAGGTAAAGAGATTAAAAAGAAATCTTTGAAGCACAATGGTACAAAGAGAATCATGGTGGTGTGAAGGAAGAAAGATTACCATTTCGGTGAAATGGATTAAATCACATCATGGTAGTTAAAAGGATTTGACAGAACGCTTTGTGATTATGACGAGCTTCTTGAATTTATAAAATATACATGGTTCTTCTCAAAACGGAGTGAATTTTGGTGTAAGTTTTGGAGAACAATGATTTGATGCAGATGTGATGTTGAGGTGGTAGGATGGTTATAAAGTTAGTGGAAAATCCTATAAATAGGCCCCAACCCCCTCAAGAGAATCTTAGATACTTAACATGAATTTTAGAACTCTCTAATTGTGAAGAAGGTTCACGGAGGAAGCGAGCTCTACGAAGGTAGTAAGCTTCGTGATGGAAAGAAGATTCACGGTTATTCGTTGAGATTTTAGAAATAGGAACATCACAAAGACCTATCTATACTCTATGAAATAGTGATCTATTCTATCTTGTAATCTTTGAAAACTACAGATCTTTGTGAACTAGAGTTCTCCACGAATGTGGGAGCTTCACAACAGTGCTTCGTGAAGCAGCTCTATGAGATGAAGATTTGAGTACCCAAATTAAGAAAAAAGTGATTTTCAGTGGATCATGATATGACTGGGGTATTGGAATATGTATCATTATAATGTCTAAGTAGTTCCTATCAGCTTCTGGATAGGAAGGAGAAGAGTTTTTTTCAAATATCATAATTGAGAATGGTTTTCAAGAAGCACAGAGATATTGCTTTACCGTATTTGTCCTAAGAGGGTGCACACATACATGAGGATTATCTCTTAAGTACAACATGAGTGAAAAGAAATATCCTACTCGTTCTATTTGAAATAAAATTATTGTTTTCTAGTGGATTGCATTGTACTGGATCATTTCCTTACAATACCAAGGATGTAGCTACTCTTATTGAGTAGTGAACCTTGTAAATCTTATGTTCCAGTGGTTGTGTGTGTTTAGGAGGATATGGAATATTTAATAGGAGGTGAAGGTTATTTCCAAAGGGGATTCATAAAAGAAAAAGATATTACCAATTCACTCTCTCCCCCTCTCAGTGATACATGGACCCTAACATGGTAACTTCACATTTAACACTAGTACAAGATACTGTAAAACAAAGAGTTAAATATGGATACTTTAGGTTTAATCATATAATCAATGTCCAAAATCATCCTCCCAAGTTCTTTTGATACATATAGAGTGGGTGGGGAAGATAAAATGTTATGATTAGTGGATTAATGATCACCAAAATGCACATGTTCAGATATTTAATACATGTTATGATAGAAGAACATGAGATACTGTGATGAAAAAATTATGATGAACAAAATAGTGATGTATTTTATGACAGCTCACCGAAATCCATTGAGATTGAAAAATCACCCAAAAACAAAATACCCATTAGCTAATAATAATAAAAATAATAAGTAAATTTTTATTTTTATTATAATGAATATTATTATCATCATTCATATCCAATTTCTAGAATAAGAATAATCCAACAATGAGAAAATACAGTAAAATTATTCCATAGTTAATTTTTTTCAAGAAGTATTTTCAAATTAATTTCAAGGCCTATAAATATTTCTTCCAATTATAAATTATTATAATGGAAAAATTCATTTTTAACATATAATGATGTTTTAGAAAAACCATAAGATTAACATTGAAAAATATGAAAAAAAACTTATTATATAGAATCCTAGAATTAAAATCACAAAAAAAAATTATTCAGTGTAATTATATTCACTATGATTTATTCCACATCAAACTATTTATTTTATTTTTATCATATGATAAAAAATTTAAACTATAGGTATACTATGTTTTTACATAAATATTTATTTTTAACTGTATTTAATATTTATGAAATTTTAATTTTATCTTTGAGTAATTTTTTTCAACCATATAATCACTGACCTGAATCTAATGAAAATTTAGATCCTAGAGTAAAGGATTGAAACTGTAATGAATGATATGAAATCAAATGAAAAAAACATACATTATTAGTTATTCATGAAAACATCATTAATTTTATTATAAATCACACACTTTTTTTGTTCATTGTAATTTTATTTTGGTTTCACCTCCATGAACATCATTTCATTGATTTATATTATAGAGAATAAAAACAATTACGCAAACAAGAAAAGAATACCCCCTCAACACCTTTCAAAAAAATTAATCTATCCTTCATCAATGCATGATTAATGACCTATGAAAATCCAATGACATTCAATTTAGAAAACCAACCACAGACTACCTCTACATAATTCCTTTAACATGGGAAGTCAAGAATTAAAAAATTTATTCTCAAATGTTCCACTAATATTCCACGAAATCATCATATAAACACATCAATACTATGTTTCCATTCTCAAAATATAAATATAAAATTATTATAATTTAATAATTTAACAATTTAAATGAATACATGATATTTTTGTTATCATTATTCATCACCCAATAATATTTTTTTCCTCTTAATATAAAAAACAAAAATTGGTTCCATTATTCCCATATAAAAATATAGGTAAAAGATAAATTGTTAATCAATGTAAAAAATGTAATAATTTAATATATAAAAAATCATCATCCCACAATATTCAACTAGCACATAATATTACATATAATCATCAAGTGGATGAAAAAATTCTCTAAGACTGATCAAATACTTATAAAAACATATTGAAGTAATTTTTTATAGAGTACTATATTTTTCCGTTTGTGAAAAAATAGGGACATGAGAATCAATGATTATCTTTTTCTTGATCAAGAAAAATTTGTCTCTCTACATAACAAACAATACATTTTATATACAAAGTGTAAAATCTAAACTCTATTATACTTAATAAAAAATTTTGAATATTAAATAAAATATTTTTTTGGTCTTGTATAATTATTTAATACATGGAATTTTTGAACCAAAATGATGAACTAGAATTTTGTAATTCCTAAAACCTAGATTAGGATCTCACATTCGATATTTTATTACAAATAGAAGAATTGTAAATCTAGGAATATGGGATAAATTAGTGGATTAAAAAACAATGATATTTTTACCCTTCTAGAGAATATTGATTAAAAAAATTTGAAACCAAGAGGAGGATCTCAACTAAATTATTTTATTATTAAGAGGGGAATTTCATCCAGAATAATTTTTGAAAAATGTGGTGAATTTTAAACTATTTAATTTAACAAACAAGAGTATGATCTTGAATTAATGTATTTTCAAGGAATGATTTAATATGGACTAATCGTATATTAAATACTATATATGGATCAAGACTCAATGCTTTTTTGAAACATGAATGGATCACGGCTCATGATTTTTTATAAAGAGAAAGATATCAACCCAAGGATATTTATAAATAAGGGGATATAAAATCAAGGTGTTTTGGTTCGATTAATAAGATGGAAAGTCATGAATTTTATTTCCATGATAATGTATACCTATATATGATTTATTATAAGATGAATATTTTGTATGTTAGTTTTTAAAATGGGAATAATGCATAATCTCGTGACACAAAGGATATTCAAATCAACCTGGAAAATTTGAATATAGAGAAGGTAATATATATATTATCAATAATTATCTTTAAATTCGAGTTAGTGATAGTTCAGAATTGGATATCCACTGGAAATGGAAATAAAAACAAAACCCCATTAGAAAATTACACAATTAATTAAGGGAACCTTTCAATATGACCTTGAATATTTCCTTAGTGGTTACTAAATAGCTCAAAGGGATTACAGGTTTCACTATGTAGAGGGTTTTATATTTTTATTAGTCGAAAAACACATTAAAAGATTATATAAGTGGGATAATTGGTGATATACAAAGGTAGCCGTTTGAATTTGGGGAAAATTTATCTGAGACCATGAAATTTTATTATTTTTTATTAGTATATGAACATAAAATATATTGTTCACTATATGAATCAGAGTTCTACTAGATGTAAACCTTCTAGAATCTCTAAGATAATTCATCCCTTCGTCCATCTTCTTCAGCAACACACACAGTGGATTGTTGACGAAGGGGACGTTAGATTCTGGAATCATAACGGGTTGGGGTCAACTCTCAGATTCCCTAGCTGCCCATATATCTCCATTTCTTTCAGGGAGGCTAGTGGTTTCCCTATCCATATTTAGACCACTCTAGATGCATCTAAAAAACGTTTTTGACAATATCATGCTCTCTAGTGACCCTAATTTGTTTGTTTTCATTGGATCGACTTCTTGTATGTTCTCTATTAGAGAATTTCTATGAATTCAGTCTGTTGCTTCCCTTTAGGACCACTATGGTGATATTCTATGGTGAAAATGGTTTCCTTCCAAAATTATCTTCCTTTCTTGGTGTGTACGATATGGTGTGTTACCCTATTATGACAATGTTCAACGAAGATGTTTTTGTCTGGGTTAGAAGTGTTTGTACTGAAAAGAGCTGAAAATAGAATATGATATCCACCTATTATTCAACAAATATTGGGATAAGATGATATGGAGCCCTTTCGGTCATCTTACTGGTTGGTCAGATCGGTTCTATTTGATTGATTTCTTCCATCAGCAGTGGTTCATTGGGTTGGACATACCAGGTGTGGAATGGGAGGCAAGGGTGGTTATTTTCATTGTAAGATGTTGGTTGCTATGGACCTCTCAAAATGATATGAAACACACTAATATAAAGGTATCTCACATGGGTATCATCATTAAAGCCCTTAACATCATTCATGATTTTTGCAGGATAGAAAAAAAGTATTGAGGTTCCCCTTCTATCTCTCTCCTCATTCCCCAGCACTCCTTGCCCAGTTTGGATACACTCATTTTTGTTGTTTTGGATAGATGGAAGTATCCTATATCAGGGTTCATGATGAATACAGATGGCTTTTGTTGCATGGGCATGATGTGAGGGGGTGGAGTTATAAAAGGCGTTACTGAATTGGTGATTATTGCCTTTTGAGTCTTCTTATGCCTGAGTGACTCTCTCCAAGCAGAGGATCTCTCCGTGCATTTTGGCCTGCTAATTTGTAATCATAGGAGCATTCCACTCATAGAGATAGAGACTGATTTGATGACCCTCTTTAATTCACTTACAAGTAAGGGTCTGGCTCCATGGTCCCTCATCTGCACCATCAGACGTTGCTTGAATTTACCGGATGATCAAATTTCTATTCTTCATACCAGTAGAGAGGAGTATGATGTGGACTATTTGCTCACTTCTATTGAATCTCAGAAATATTAGTCTCTTACTTTTTTCTAAACATGGATCCATTCCCTGGGGTGGGAGATGCACATTATTATAGGTGATGCTCTAGGACTCTATTATTTCAGACGTCTGTAATTTTTCTCTTGTAGTCTTTTCAACCCCTTTATTCATTAATAAAATCATAAGAAACATTGGTGGTATTTTGTATCATTTATTTATATTTTATTGTATTGAAGTCTAACAAAAAATACGGTTTCTAGCAGTTAGGGTCATATGGAATAAACCAATTTTATATCTCGTTATTTGAGATAAGAGTAAAACTATACCAACATGAATAATGAACAAAAATATAGTATATGTGACTGTTATAAGGAAAATTTATATAGTTTAATTTTATTCCACATGGACCTTAAGATAATTATCAATGATTATGTTCATTGATCATAGACCAAGAGAATGTAATGAGGTGTTTTAACTATGAATAATTTCAATGTATTTAAACCTAATATAATTTGGTATATCCATGAACTAGGATAGTATTTTTTGGGTATGAAATAAAAATATATTTCAAAATCTAGACCATGACATATATTAAATTATACCTCATTATTCATTCATAATAAGAATAATTAAACATATAGTTCATAAGGGGGTATTTTTATCTTAGATGATGATTACTAAATAAATCCAGATATCAAATAGGGAACACAAAAGTAAAGATACATTTGTGAGTAAGTATATAATAGAATATTCATTGTAAACTGAATGAAAAAAATAACAGTAAAATTAGGAAAGGGATGATTTCATTATTTGTCATATAGTACAAAATCTTGGAATTATTATATATAATAGGGGAATAAGAATCAGAACTTTTATTATTCACAAAAATCCATGTCCAGATTTAGGGTATGTAAAAGTATGTGGGAATGGATTGATGAAACCATTTTTAATGATTAGGACCCGAAATGAAATGTACAAAGATATGTATCATGTGTAGTTGAAAATGGAATAGGATGAAGTAGTGTCATGTTATGAGGAATGAAGGTTTAAACCAGATTTGAATATTTAATTTCATGAAATTATTATTGAATAAGGAGTGGGTAAAAGTGAAACATATAACCCAATCAACAATAAAATACCCCATCACCCCTAAGTATCCATCTGAAATAAAACATTATCAACACTTGGTGCTAGTATATAGGGTGGCATAATCCCAATGAATGGTCATCGAAGGAAACATGATGTGAATGATGAGTCAAAATGCAATGAATTATTATATAGTTTTGGCTCTTATATAATGGTATTAGGTCATGTGGAATGGGATAATGTATGTTTTTCATCATCATAAATGAGGAAACACCTTTCTTGTAGATTGAGGTCATATGAGGATTATATAACATAAAGTTTAATTTCATGTGTTAAGGACTATATGATATTTATTTTAGGGTTAAGCGATTCAGAACACATTAATCTAACCAGGATTATTAAGAGTGATGATTTCCAAGAGAAGTAAGGATGTATCATATACATGTTAATTTAATCTTATCCATCACAAAATCTATTAGTATTCAAATTTATTCTATTGGATCAAATATTTTTAAAATAATTATTATTGGATTGATTTTTTAAGATGTTAGTACTAGGTGTAAAAATGGGACGGTTCTTCTAAAACTACATCTGAAAACATTTTGATCCTTATAAGGTTAAACCAACGATACTATGGAAAATATATAATTTAATAAGCTATATATTCGCACTTGAATGAATGAAATGTTTTTCTCATATCCTTGAGGTATGGGGGACCTTTTTTCATTTTTTTTAAATTACTTATTACTCTTAGGGATCTAATGTGAATTATTTTATGATTTGGAAGTATTTAACTCAACATATTCATTATTATCCTAATTTTGGTGCAACTCCTTAAATATAAAATCACCCCTGGATTATACCCCCCAAAAAATTATTGTAGGGGTGTAATTTTCATAGTTTCTAAAATTCAATTAATTTGGTCTCTTGATCCTTTAAATATGGTTGAAATTATAATTTTTCACAAGGTTAAAGGGACTAAGTGTTTTTCAAAAAATAAATATGAATACCATATTTTTCTACCATTATTAAATTTAAATATATATAACGAATTAATATCCAATATTTTTTAGTTTGGATTAACATGTGGTGGAATCTGAGATGTATGTATTTATGATTTAAACCAGAGTCATTGAAATTTAAAGGATGAAGTTATTAGTGATAATAAAATTGACAAAAAGACACCAAAACTATCAAAAACCAACTATCATGGCGGTTTTAAAGTAATAAATGATGAGTCTTGTTGTTAGTACTCTCATATAATGAGAAAATTATCTATGATGTATAAAATGGATGTCCAAGTTCATTCTGTTGTGGAAGAAGTGATTTAATAAAACTAATAATTTATAACCAATAAATAAAATAATTATACAGATAAATATGATCATGGTGTTCATAGTGTTTTTAGAAAAAAAAAAGAAATATATATTTTAATGGATATATTTCTTATTTTTGAAATTTATTTGATATGATTTAATGAGAAGATGTTTTTTTAGAAAAAAAATTTATAACTATTAATTATTTCCAACCTCTCTATCAATATATTATTTATTATCTTAATTGATGTTATTTTAATAAATATTTATTATCCATTTAATATTTAAGTGATGGACCCTAATGTTGAAAACATGACACAATGAATGAATTTATTTTAAAAAAATTAGATAACTCCTAGATTAACAATCGTAGAATAATAGTTTGATTATTGATATGATATTATATTATGGTATATGATCAATTGGGAAAGTATATACACTATGGATATGAGAATGATTTATGTTGTGGGATTAAATTTCAAAACTAAAAAATGATATGGGATTTTCTTATTTTATCGGTTAATTTTGGGCAGTCATAATTCACACCTTACAAGACCTCATGTGCTATGTGATGACTAATTTATTGATATATGAATTTAAAACACGAAAAATTATCATAATATAATTAAATATGTTTATTTATTATCCTGTATTATAAATAACCAATTTCATATGGTGTAAATTATATCAATTACTATGGAAATATTCTCATGTAGGTAGACACATTATCCTATAATCCTTTTGAATGTTAAGGGTTTGAAAAAGTATAAACCAATTTCTTTTCTACAATTTTTTGAACCACATAATGGAAGAATTAAATAAAATAAAATATGAAAAAATATTACTGAGGGAGAATTTATTGTGTGAAATAAGATCACTACAACATTGAAGTTGGAGAAAAGCGTGTTATGGTGGATATCCAAAAATGATATATTTACTATTGTAATGGTTATGAGAAATGGAATGGAACAAATTATCATTTGATCCATATATTCAAAAACATATTTATCCAACACCAAATGATTGAAAATCCCTTATGGAGTAGACAAGGTTGAGATGCTTAATAGATATCACAATTTTGAATGGTGAATGAAAACAAATTCATTTATCTAATTGGAATTATCTTTTTGACCACCATAACTACATCATGACACCGGTGCCACAATCTGGTAGCCCAAGTTGATTGGTCACATGACACCAGGAATGACTCCCCATATCCTAGAGTCTTCTGACTAGTAGTGAGGGTCTAAATTCTAATAGGGGGTGACTATATGCTCTTTATTAAAGTAAAACCACATTGGAAAGACAATAATAATAAGCATAAGAAAAAATGACATATAATAATAAAAACCGATATTTGAGTACCAAAAAATGACGAAAATGGAAATGAAATATCAAAACTGAACAATAGATATGCCATGCCAATGTACATTTCAAGTGTAAAAAAATGAAAACCCAAAAGTAATGACATAGAAAACTCTCGAGTGGGTCCTAAACCACATACGACTACCTCATCCATGCTCTATCCCAAATCATCCATCTAACATATGACGTATTCCGTTATCATGACCCAAAATCTTGATGTCTATTCAGGTACTAATCCAGAATCTAGACTACAGTGTGAGTACATCTCAGTAAGACACTACCAAAAGAATCAATAAAATATCCATCGAATAACAAGTATATGTAGTTGTAAAAATATAACATAAAATAAATAAATTAAATAGTTTACAACTACTCAATTTCCCTTTAGTTAACCAAATATCACTCGAGTTTCCCGGAGGACACCCAATCTCTCAATACCTAATTTAGGCTAGGCTGAAATGTAAACTAACCTTAAGGTATATCATATATTTTAATTCCCATATTATGTTTCATTGTCACCATTCACATAAGAATTCCATAGTTACCATTCATTATTTCAATTACACCATTTTTTTTATACAACCAACCATATACCACACACAATTATAACATGTGAACTCCATTTTCATGATTCATTATTTTAATTAACGCGATGGGATTTTGAGGCAGTAGACCATGTACCACACAAAATTATTAAATGAGAATTCCATTATTACCATTAATCATTTCTCATCACACTGTTGGATTTTGATGAAACCGACCATGCCCCACACATGATTATCACATTAATCAATCCAAAAATTTATTAATAAAAATAAAAAATTTATATACCCATCATTCGATTAATTAATTCAACAATTATTTATTCACATTAAGTCCATTAATTAATAAAATAATTTAATATTCATAGACAAAATATCAATAACTCCATAATAAATTCAATAATTTATTATCCCAATTCAACAATCCCAATTCCCATTTTCACAATTCACTTAATTAATTAATTTATAAAATTAATTAATTTAATCATGAACTCAATTGGTAATCATATAAAGAAAATTATAAAATTACGTATACAGAATTGAATCCTATACATTTTTATTTAAATTATAAACCACCTATCTTAATTCGTGGATGAATGATCGCCCTATGAAAATCCAAAATTAGTGTAAGATGGTCGAATCAACAATGAAAGAAAATATATATACTAAAAACTATGATCAAAATAAAATCCCAAATACCCAACTGTGAATGGTTTAACTGATTTTTTAGAAGAAGGAGGAATATAAGGGAATAAAAAAGGCTGGAATGGTGTCTAACACTAATATGTAATGATCTGTGAGGATGAATGTGCACTAAATCTACTAAGAGTCACAATATGTTAGGAGGAGGATATTTGTATACAGATAAAATTTTCAATTTAGTTTCATAAAATTTTTAAAATAAAAATTCACACATTTACATTGTGTCTTATGTGATTACATGTCGTGTAAATTTTTATAATGGATTACACTAAAAAACATGTTGCCTCCGTTTTATTTTGTTAAATCCCTCAAAAAGGTACATAATGTGTGAACCATTTACATGGATTTTAAATGTTATACAGTTTATGTTTCTTCAAATTTTTTTTTAAAACAACCTAAACCTCTTTAAATGTCTCCCCACTCACCATGAACCCATGAGAACACTTAACGAGATGTACTTGGAAAATATCTAGATCTTACAATCTCCCCACAATATATAAGATCATCCTTGAGATGTACCTCGATGTATCTCTATGATCTTCTTTCAAAAATATTGGTCCACTTAACCCTCATATATTCTTCTCTCTCCCATATTTCATCCTGAAACTATACATGTTTCCAAAATACATGAATTATCTAGATAATATTTCCCCACAACTCTATGTCACTATGGTCCAACACATGTATTAGATATTTTCCAAAGGATGCATCTATATGAATCTCAAATTTAACCACATTGATCACATAATAAGGTTTAGGGTAATAACATAAATGTCATGAAACCTGGAAAAATTGTGCCTTACACTATATCTCTATGGAAGATCCACTGGGTATGCCACTGACCGGATTCTTTACACAATCTCAAAAATTCTTGAGAACCTAGGTGCTAGTTTCCTTACCTTTGAATCCTATAGTGACCCAATATAGGTGAAACCTGGAGGAATACACAATCTGTAATGACCTAATGTTTTTCAATGGAAATTCCCTTCTTATATTTATGTCATGGAAACACAACATAATGAACTACTAAGTGATAAGTGACCTTTAAACATAGGTTTTTCACTTCTATGTTTTGAATTTCGAAAATCCGACATACACGGTTGGGTTCAAGATGATTTTTGGAGTCTAATGAAACAAAAATAATTTTTTGTGAATAGTAACATACCCTTGTGAATATTAACATACCCTTATGAATAGTATTATGACCCTTATGAATTGTAAATCATCCCACATAAGAGTAACCTTACCCAAGAATAATTAAATAAAATTTAGATATCTTAGAAAGTGACAATATGACCTTAGTAAACGTTTTGGTATTTTGTAAGTCATAAATAATTAATTATAATTAATTAATTAATTTAAAAGAAAATTTATTTCCATAAAATTTATTCATAAATTATTGAATCAATTTCTTATAGTTTTTCTAAAATTTTATAAGACCCTATGTAATTTTTGAGAGCACTATAAAATCAGTTTTAATTTTTAAAAAACAGTTTTTAAGTAAATTAAAATTTTAATTAAATATTAAATTAACAGTATTTAAAAATTTATTTTTGAAAAATAGACTTCATTTTTGGATTCTAAACATCAAAAAATGGTTGGGGTAAATTTTTTGAATTTTTCTGAAAAACTTGAATTTTTGATGAATAATGAAATACCGTAATTTACAAAAATAAGCTAAATATGATAATTATAGAGTCATGTGTGATGATCTACCGATTTAATCCCACATGGTTCGGGATAACATGATAAAATTACTATTCCTGGTCATGGAATACTCACTACTCCTTTTCTTGTGAAAAAATAATAAACTAATGAATTTTATATTAATAAAACCCCTCTCCCCTCCACTATAAAAACCACCCTTCACGTCCTCATTTCCTCACATCTCTCAAGATCCAGGACTTCTATAAACTCTTCAAAAACATCCTCCCTATCCCCTCTACCTATTTAAAGATCTTATGGTCTTATCAAAAGACCAAGCCTAGCTTTTTTAAGGAGGATCTCAAGAGGAAGATTTAAGAGGTAATTTCTCTCCCTCTAGTCCTTTAATTTCTTTTAAAGATCAAGTTCATTTCATGATCTCTCCCCACCTATCATCATCAAAAAGGTATTGTAACTCCATTATTATACATATAATGTAATTTTATGATTATAATGGGATATTATATCATCCAACCCCCTTTACCTCTTTCTTTTATTTTATTAAAGAGAACGTTGTTCGTGAGGTGTTAATTTATCACCTTCAAGAACGACATGATTTATTCTTCCATTTCTACCTTCAGATCTGGTAATGAAACCATTTTATGGTTTATACAAAATATTTTATATGTATTATGTCCATTTTAATGTTCTGGAACTGAATTATGAACATATTACTAAGTGATAAATTAAAACAAGTTAATTGTGATCGAAAAACCGCCCAAATTAACTCAAACAATCTTCATTTAATTTTTATCTAATGATTCATCCACATGTTATATGATATAACTCATTATAATATCATTTTAAATTATGTAATTTCATTAGTAACATGTATTATTAGTTCTGTATGTTTACCAATGTTCTACCCGAACTTCAATTTATGAATACAAGTGAACCACCCAAGAAAAACCATAAAAACGAACATCCCCGAACAATGTTTTTAAACTATATAATTCATCCAAAGGAACATAAAATGACATAATGAAACCATAATGAACCCTATTAATGTATAAATGGTTTTTAAATTTCTAATTAAAGAATATAATGTCATTATACAGGACATTAATGAGAAGGAATCATTCAGATACATGGTAAGGGGAAAATCTTGAAGCCAATTTTCTTTCCTATGGTTCTCCCTCTATCACTCCAATTTGGTATAGAAACATCATAAAAATAATTTTTTCATCATTATATTACCTTTTTTAGGATATACATATTTCCTATTGAAGTTTATGTCAAGCCAAATGTTTTCCAAAAGAACTCTTCTTTTAAGAACTCAACTTTTACCTCTCATTCATGGTTGATGGTTCTTGTATCAAGTATGTTGTTCCCTCTTTCTTTTACGAACCCAAAGCTTATGAATGTATTATTGTGAGATGAAACCCATTACTTTCTAGGGGTTAGTTATTTTCATTTTTGATATGTTTTCAATGTGGAAATCATGATAATGATAATGTTGTGATGTGATGGGTGCACCCGAAATTATATAGCGCAATATGAATGTTTCAATGTGATGGGTGCACCTAGAATTATACAGTGCTCTAATGCATTGGGTAAAGTGAAGAATCTCATGCGTAAATGTGAACTGATGTGTGAACAAGATGTTATATTGGTTCACAAGTACGTGTTGTAGTTAACCATTAAGACATGATGTTTCATTTTTATGCGTTGCCACATTTCAAGTCTTTTATTTATGCTTCCTCTCATGTTCATGATCTTTTTCGTATGTTATGATTATGATCACCCCATGCTATTTTGTTCTTATATATCCTCTTACAGGGCTTTTAGATCACCCTCTTTGGATGTATATCCTCAGGTGACTACATGTACTAAGGAGAGGACAAGTGCCAATAAGAATCTAGAGAAGAATAAATTAAGTAAATGTTTATACTTGATGTTGTAATTGTACTGTATGGTCCTATGTGTAATAATATTATGTTGTTTATATTTAAAATGATTTAATAGTAATTTAAGAAAAGTAAGGGTCGCTATAGTGGTATAAGAGGAAAGGTTTAGTTAATTTGAGAATTAGGATTAGTGAACCCTAGAGAAAACCTATATAATGAGACTAAGTACAAATATGTACACAATAATTTTTAAATAGGGATCCCATATGTTATGTTTTTGGTAGAAATTTTTTAAATGAATAAGTTATTCATGACTTGTTTACTTATTTTTTGTTCTAACCTTTTCTATTTAAGAAAATGGTGGGAACCAGGAGAAATTAGGCCAACAACTCGTGCGAGGGCCAATGCAATGATTACCTGAACGACATCCCCAATGTTTTGGGAGGTGGATTTCAGAACTTCATGGTGATTCTTACCCAATTATATCAGGTTATGAATAATGACCTTAATAATGGGGAACATCATCCTTCACCAAAACGGGAGAAACTGGCTATCGAATGTTTTATGCAACAATGACCACCAACTTTTAGTGGATCTTCCAATCCACTAGTTGTGGAATAGTTGGTTAACTCCATGTAGATGATCTTTTCTATTCTTCACTATTCTAATATGGAGAAGGTGACCCTAGCTGTTAATCATCTAGATGGATAAGCTGATCAATGTTGGTATTTGATTAAGAACACCAAGCCAAGGGAGGAAATTGAAGTGATGGAATCAGAAGACTTTAAGATAATGTTTCTTAATAAGTATTTCCCAAAAACTCTTCGTACGAAGATGGAGATATAATTTATAGATATCAAGAAAAAATAAGTAGAATCTCTCACAACCTATGATGAAAATTTCACAAGGATTTCAAGGTATGCTTCGGGTTTTGTTATCAATAATGATAGAAAAATTGATTGATTCTTTAGTGGATTACAACCACACCTTCGAAAGGCTCTCGCAATTCGAGACTTTGGGAGTTATGAAGAAGTTTTTCGGTGTGATCTCAAATTGGAGATGGAGTTTGGAGTATGGTACCATGGATATGGTGATAAGAAAAGAAAGACGGAGTTTCAAGCTGGTGGATCTAATGGAAAAGGTGGGAAGAAAAATCAACGACCCACATGCCAAAAATGTGGGAAGTTTCACCATGGGAACTGCCTCAGAGGGATGAGGAAATGATTTAAGTGTGGGAATGAAGGACACTATACTTAAGAGTGTCGAAAAGACACGAAAAGGGAGGAGAATGTAGCTGATGAAAGGAGAGAACCACTCATGGTCCAATGCTACAACTGCAGGGAGCTAGGGCACTATGCAAACTAGTGCACTAAACCTCGAGTTCTCGAGGGTAATCGACGTCAGCAACCTCCAAAGCCAAAGGAACAAGGGAAGGCTTATGCCATCACTACTGTAGAGGTGGAGCATGATAATAAAGTCATACAAGGTACACTTTCTATTTACTCAAGAATGGAAAAAGTCTTATTTGATTCTGGTTCTTCGCATTCTTTTATATCTTGCAAGTTTTCTAGAACTATATAATCGAAGCACCGAATCCTTGAAGTAGAGATACCTGTAAAAACACCAAGTGGTGAAATCATTGCAACCCAAGTGTTTGACTCTTCACCCATTGGCATATGTGGGAAGATTCTTCCAACAAATCTCGTAATACTTCTCTTGGTGGAATTCGACGCTATAATGGGAATGGATTGACTCTCGTTATATAGAGCACATATCAATTGTCAAGATAAGAAAATATCTTTTCATATTATGAAAAATCCCATGATTGTCTACAAATTCAAGGAAGATCATGAATCTCCTTTGAAAAATCCTTCAATGGTGTGGGTGTTTATTCCCCATGAAGAATCATACCTCGCCCAAATGGTTGAGTCGAAGGAAAGTTCCAACCTTGAGGAAATGCCCATCGTGAGGGAATATGATGAGATATTTCCTGAGGAGTTACCCGGAATTCCCCCGGATCGTGAGGTAGAGTTATCAATTGAACTCATGACCAAAGATACTCTGACCTCGATGTGTCCCTATAGGATAGATCCAATCGAACTGGAGGAGTTAAAGAAGCAGCTACAAGAGAATCTGGACAAAGGGTTCATACGACCTAGTGCATCACCTTGGGGTGCGCCAGTGCTCTTTGTGAAGAAGAATGATCCAACAATGCGGCTATGTATCGATTATCGGGAACTCAACAAGATCACCAAAAAGAATAAGTATAATCTTCCAAGGATTGATGAACTATTCGATGAGTTAAGAGGTGCTCAATACTTCTCATAGGTGGATATTCTTTCTCGATATCATCAGGTAAAGGTGAAGAATGAAGATATTGAGAAGACTACCTTCTGTACAACTTATGGGCACTATGAGTTTCTGGAGATTCCCTTCGGAATTACTAATTCCCCTTCAATCATCATGGATTTTATAAATATAGTCTTTATACATTACCTAGAAAAATTTGTGGTAGTGTTTATTGAGGATATTCTCATCTACTCCAAGAGCAAGGAGGAACATGAAGAACATCTAAGACTTGTGTTGGCGACATTGAGAAAGGAGAAGTTGTACTCCAAGTTCTGTAAGTGTGACTTTTTTATAAAGAAAGTTATGTTCTTGGGACATGTGATCACAAGTGAGGGAGTTTCTATAGATCCTTCAAAGACAAAGGCGATTGAGGAATGGCCCAGGCCCTCTAGTGTCACAGAAATCCATAGTTTTCTTGGATTAGATGGGTAATAATGACGTTTTTTGAGAAACTTATCGCGATTTCCAAGCCCGCTAACTATGTTAATAAGGAAAGAGGTAAAGTATGTCTTGACAGAAGAATGTGAGGGAAGCTTTAAGGAGCTAAAGAGAAGGCTGATCACTGCACCTGTACTCACAACACCAAAAAGTGGAAAATGTTTTGTGATATATAGTGATGCTTAAAAGAAAGGCTTGGATTGTGTACTCATGAAAAATGACAATGTGATAGCCTATGCCTCACGACAGTTAAAGATACATGAGCAGAACTACCCGACGCATGATCTAGAGCTGGAAGCCGTGATTTTTTCTTGAAAATGTAGCGGCACTACCTTTATGGTGAGAAGTGTTACAAATACACCGACCACAAGAACCTAAAGTATATATTCACAAAAAAGGAGCTCAACATGCATCAAAAGGATATGGTTGGAGCTAATCAAGGATTACGATTTCTCTATTCACTATCATCCTAGAAAGGCGAACAAGGTAGTTGATGCTCTAAGTAGAAAATAACCCGCAAATCTATCCCTGTTATGGATTGAGAAAGACCCTATCTTCTTAGATATGCAAAGGATGGATTTGGAAATCATAAGGGCAGGGGATACATCATACCTTTCCCAAATGATTGCATAACCATCCATCTAGAAGATGATTAAGGAAGAAAAAATGGATGATGTGGAGATACAAAAGAGGGTGAATGCAGTAAATGAAGGGAAGCTTCAAGAGTTCCATATCGACGATGATGGTGTGATTTGGTTTGGAACGCGGCTTTCTGTGCCTTCATCACCCGGGATAAAGAAGGAGATATTAGAGAATTTACATAGCTCAACTTTCTCTATCCATCATGGGAGCACCAAGATATACCGTGATCTCTAAGAACACTTTTGGTGGGATAACATGAAGAAGGAGATTATAGAATATATATGAAGGTGCTTGGTATGTCATCATGTTAATGTTAAGCAGAAAAAGTATAAAGGTATGATGCAGCCATTGCCTATACCCATGTGGAAATGGGAAAATTTTACTATGGACTTTTTTACAGGTCTCTTGAAGATGTCAAAGTGAAATAATGTGATTTGGGTTTTGGTTGACTATCTCACCAAGGCTACCCATTTTATCGCTATTTTGGAAGATCTATTGCTTGAAAAACATGAAAATATATATGTGATGGAAGTGGTGATACTTCACGGTGTTCCATTTTCAATTGCCTCTGATTGTGATCCAAGGTTCACATCTAAATTATGGAGGATCCGCCAACATGATTTGAGTACTGAATTAAAATTCAGCACGACCTATCACCCCAAAACTGATGGCCAATCTGAAATAACTATTCAGATGCTTTAAGTTATGATAAGAGCCTACTCTCTTGAATTGAAAGGTGGTTGGGATCAACATCTCCCATTGGTTGAGTTCTCATACAACAATAGCTTCCACTCGAGTATTCATATGGCTCTGTATGAAGCTCTTTATAGAAAACGATCTAGAACTCCAACTTGTTGGGATGAAGTTGGAAAAAGAAAGCTACTTGGACCCAATGTTGTTCAAGAGATGATAGATAAGCTTTAAGTCATCCAGAAACACATCAAATCTTCTAAAAGTCAGAAAAAGAGCTATGCTGACAACCATTTAAGAGACTTGGATTTTGACGTGGGAGATAAATTCTTCCTTCGAATATCTCCATGGAAGAGAGTCATGTGATTCGGGAAGAAAGGGAAGCTAATACCAAGGTATATTAGCCCTTTTGAGATCCTTGACCGCATAGGAGCCGTGGCCTATCATCTTGCACTTCCACCAAATATGGCTGAAGTTCATGATGTGATTCATGTATCACTACTGAGGAAGTACATACTGGACCCCTCACATGTACTAAACTCTGAGGAGGTGTAGCTAGAAGAGGACCTCTTTTATGAGGAGCAGCCAGTAAAGATTTTGTATCAGAGAGATAAGGTTCTACACTACAAGACAACCCATCTTGTCAAAGTTTTTTGGATGAATCATAAGTTTGAGGAAGAAACTTGGGAACCAGAAGAGGTAATGAAGGAGAAACACACTCACCTGTTAGTGTAAAGTGAAATTTTGGGGGTGAAATTTCATAAAGGGGGAATAATGTAACAACCCAATGTTTTTCAATGGAAATTCCCTTCATATATTTATGTCATGAAAAAACATCATTATGAAATAATAAGTGATAACTGACCTTTAACAATAAGTTTGTCACCTCAATGTTTTGAATTTCAAAAATCCGACATACACGATTGTGTTCAAGATGATTTTTTGAGTCTAATGAATCAAAAATAGTTTTTGGTGAATAGTAACATAACCTTGTGAATAGTAACATACCCTTATGAATAGTATTATGACCCTTATGAATGTTAAATAATCCCAAAAATGAGTAACCTTACCCATTAATAATTAAATAAAATTTAGACATCTTAGAAAGTGAAAATTTGACCTTAGTAAACGTTTTGGTATTTTGTAAGTCATAAATAATTAATTATAATTAATTAATTAATTTAAATGAAAATTTATTTCCCTAAAATTTATTCATAAATTATTGAATAATTGTCTTATAGTTTTTAGAAAATTTTATAAGAAATTACGTAATTTTTGGAAGCACTATAAAATCGGTTTTAATTTTTAGAAAACTGTTTTTTATGTAAATTACGATTTTAAGTAAATAATAAATTAATAATATTTTAAAAAAATATTTTTGAAAAATGGTCTTAATTTTTGGATTCTACATATCAAAAAATGGTTGGGGTAATTTTTTTTGGATTTTTTTGAAATACTTGAATTTTTTATGAATAGTGAAATACCGTAATTTACAAAAATAAGCTAAATAAGATAATTATAGAGTCATGTGGCATGTTCTGCTGATGTAAGCCCACTTGGTTCGGGAGCACATGATATAGTTACTATTCTTGGTCATGGAATTATCACAATTCATTGTCTTGTGAAGAAATAATAAACTAATGAATTTTATATTATGGAAACCTCTCTCCCCTCCACTATAAAAACCACCCTTCACACCCTCATTTCCTCACACCTCTCAAGCCCCAAGACTTCTCTAAACTCTGCCCAAACATCCTCCCTAACCCCTATTTCACGTTCAAGAGCTTCTGGTATCATCAAAAGACCATGCCTGGCTTCCATAAGGATGATCTCAAGAGGAATATTTAAGAGGCAATTTCTCTCCCTCTTCTCCTTTAATTTCCTTTCAAGTTCAAGTTCATTTCTGGATCTCTCCCCACCTATCATCATAAAAATTGTATTGTAACTCCATTATTATACAGATACTGTAATTTTATGATTCTTATGGGATATTATATCATCCATTCCCCTTTCCCTCTTCCTTTTATTTTATTAAAGAGAACATTGTTCGTGAGGTGTTAATTTATCACCTTCAAGAACGACATGCTTTATTTTTCCATTTCTACCATCATATATGGTCATGAAACCATTTTTATGGTTGAAACAGAATATTTTATATGTATTATGTCATATTTAAAGTTATTTAACTGACTTATGAACATATTACTAAGTGATAAATTAAAACAAGTTCATTGTGATCGAAAAAATGCCCAAATTAACCCAAACAATATTCATTTAATTTTTATCTAATGATTCATAAACATGGGATATTATATAACTCATTATAAGATCATTTTAAATTATTTAATTTCATTAATAACATGTAATATTAGTTCTGCATGTTTACTCATGTTCTACACGAACCTCAATTTATGAATACAAGTGAACCGCCCAAGAAAAACCATAAAAATGAACATCCCCAAACAATGTTTTTAAACACTATAAGTCATCCAAAGGAACATAAAATGACATAATTAAACCATAATGAACCCTATAAATGTATAAAAGGTTCTGGAATTTTTAATTAATGAATATAATGTCATTATACATGACATTAATGAGAAGGAAGCATTCAGATACAATGTAAGGGGAAAATCTCGAACCCAAATTTCTTTCCTCGGGTTCTCCCTCTTTCACTCCAATTTGGTATAGAAAATTCTTAAAAATAATTTGTACATAATTATATTAGCTTTTATGGGATATAAATGTTTTCTAATGAAGTTTATTTCAAACTAAATGTTTTCCAAATGAACTCTTCTTTTAAGAACTCAACTTTTACCTCTCATTCATGGTTGATGGTTCTTGTATCATGTATGGTGTTCTCTCTTTCTTTTGGGAAACCGAATCATATGAATGTATTCTTATGAGATGAAACCCATTAATTTCCATGGGTTAGTTATGTTAATTTTTGAAATGTGTTTTTTGTGGCAATCATGATAATGATAATGGTATGATGTGACAGGTGCGCCCAGAATTATATATCTCAATATGAATGTTTCAATGTTATGGGTGCGCTCGAAATTATACAGTGCTCCAATGCATTGGGTAAAGTGATGAATCTCATGAGTAAATGTGAAATGATTTTTGAACAAGATTTTATCTTGGTTCACAAGTATGTTTGGTAGTTACCCACTAAGACATGATGTTTCATTTTTATGCATTGCCACATTTCAAGTATTTTGTTTATGCTTCCTCTCATGTTCATGATCTTTTTCCTATGTTATGATTATTCTCAACCCATGCTATTTTATTCTTATCTATCCTATTACTGGGATTTTATCTCACCCCCTTTTTATGTATATCCTCAAGTGACTACAAGTAATAAATAGAGGACAAGTTACAATAAGAAGCTAGAGAAGAAGAAATTAAATAAATGTCTATACTTGATGTTGTAATTGTTATGTATGATCCTAGTTTTCCGAAGACACTAAACATTTGGATCCACTATGTGTAATACTATTATGTTGTTTATATTTAAAATGATGTAATATTTATGTACGAAAAGGAAGGGTCGCTATAATATCACCATATCTAAACTCTAGGGTTCATTGAAATTTATCAACAGAAGACTTCTACCTACATTGAGTCATAGTCATCCGCTTTTGAATAAACCGAACCTTCTTTTACATCACCTACATGAGGCTCTATAACAAAAAATCTTACTTTTATACCTCCATCCATTATAGATGATATTTGAAATTCCTTCTATAATGATCCCCTTATGGTTCCATCTGAATCGTAGCATGATTACTATTGTTATAAGATAACTCCAACAAATCATTGTGCTTTTCGCAAGTCCAACCAATGTCTTCGACACATGCTCGTATCATATCCTCAAGTACCTAAACAATACACTATTACTTCCCATATGTCCGTGGGTGAAAATAAATAGTTAATAAAATCGCTATACCATTTTCCTTATGCAAGCCCTACTAGAAGTGTGATGTTACAATGAGAGTCATGATATAAAATAATAGTCAATGGAACCTTGTATATATGACCTATTTATAGAATGTAAATATATCCTGACTTTTCCACCAATCCATTATCTTGTATTGGCAAGTAATATAGAGAAATATTCATATATTCCACAATCACCCAGCTAGTTTCCTTCTTATGAGGCATCCTCAGGATACCAAACCAAACATTCATAGTTACATCATCCCACTTCCCATCCAGAATGGTAAATAAATGTAGCAAAACACTAGGTCATTGATGCTCTGCCTTCACCTTCTAATAGATCTAGCATCATTTCATGAACCCTACTACGTCCTTTTATATTCCAAGCCACCAAAACTATCATCATTAATCACAATTCATTTTGGTAACACCTAAACGTACAACCTTCTTTGACGCATGATATTCAAGAAAAGGATCCCCAACATAATCATTGGCATGAAAAATTTATTCTTGAAATAGATGATCTCATCCTCATTAACGATCTAATAGGAAGGTGACTCCCAACCTTCCTGACTTTCCCTCAAGGTTAAGCATTTCATATCCTCATACTACATATATCTAATTCATCTCAAAATTGTATACTCCAATGAAATTGATCAAAGAGTCATCTTCTCCTAACACTCTAGAACCATAAAATGCTTGTCTTCTTGAAAATTCATCACTTTCCACTCAGTAGTAGAATCCTAAACAACCAATGTATATATTTTATGATCAAGGATTCCTCAATAGTATATAAATTATTTAACATATATGCATGATCAAAATAAAACTAATTCATATTGTCAACCCATCTTTGCCTATGGATATTCAAATCACATTGTGAAATGATTTAATTTAAGCTCTTATTATCTACATACATAGTAAACCTTTTCCCAAAAGATAATATTTCTTATACTTTAATGAATAAACAACTATATAAAAATCGGGTTTGTGAATATGGTAGTTCTATTCATGTGGATTCAACTACTAAGAGCCATATTCTATAACCCAATCCCCAAACATCAAAACTACTCCAAGACCTATCTTAGAAGTGTCAAAAAACATTTAATAGTGCTTACTCTTGTCATGTACAATCATGATTGGTGCTGATGTGAAGTACTTATTCAACTATTTCAGGAATTTTCACAATATTATGACCATTAAAACATTAAAACATTATCGGTCAAACCTGAATGTAGCACTAACCATAATGGAAAATTATTGATGAATATCTGATAATATCCAGAAAATCCTATTAATTTATAGACAATGAAACTATTCTTATACTGATCCCATGAAACCAATGATTGATCATTTTTTGGTTCCATAATCAATTGGTCCCATGATCAAAATCTAGCTCTAATATATCTTAACATCCTAACCGGAGATCCACACATCAATTCCCCAATCCAATCAGTCACATGACCTCAGGTGCGCCTCCCCATACACCAGAGGCTACTGACTAGTAGTGGGGGTCAGAAGTTAGTTAAAGGGAGATATAACCTCTTTATCAAAGTAATACCATAGTGGGAAATCAATAATAATAAAAAATAACATGTATGACATATAATAATAACTAGGTAAATATGAATATCATAAAATGACCAAAAATAAGAATGAAATATCAAAACCTAATAATTGATATGCCATGAAAATGTATGTTTCAAGTGTACAAAAATGAAAAACTAAAATCAAGGACACTACAAACTCTCATGCGGGTCCAAAAACATGTTTGGGTCCCCTATCCAATCTCCATAAACAATCATCTATCTAGCACATGGCCATTTCCCTTTTCCTGTCCCACAAACATGACGTTGGGTTTGGTACCGATCATAGAGCACAAGTTTTGTGTGAGTAAAACACTATAGGCCACCACCAATAGTTTCTAAAACAATATGTAGTCAATAATTATTGAATTTATTTTTATAAATGAAAAATAAAATCAATAAATTAATCAATTTCAATTATTCAATTATTATTTATTTAACCACATAACACTAAGGTTCGCAAGGACACCCAAACTCTAAATACCTACTTTGGACCATGACAGAGTCTAAACTTCCCCCAAGGTATACCATATAACTGAATTCTCCTGATAACATTCATTATAAAAATTCACAAATGATTTCCATAGTTAAAATTCATCATTTAAATTACCACCATATTCTTTTGATACAATATACCTTGTCCCACACACAATTATCACCTATGAATGCCACTATTAACATTCATCACTTTAATTAACACTGTGGGATTTTGATGGAGTAGACCATATCCCATACACAATTATCACTTGAGAATTCCATTTTAACAATTCATCATTTCTTATCATACTATGGGATTTTGATATAGTTTAACATGTCCCACATATGATTATCACATTGAATAACCCACCATTTAATTAATTATGATTAGAAATTTCATATACCCATCATATAATTACATAATTCAATAATTAATTAATCACATTAATTCCATAAATTTATTAAAATATTAATTATTCATAATAACAGCTTCAATAAATCCATAATTAATTAAACAATTAATAATTGCAATTCAACAATCCAAATTCCCAATTTCTCATTTGCATGTATTAAATAATTCATGAAATTAATTAATTTAATCAAATACTCAATCATTAAGCATGTAATATTATTTCTATAACTAAAAACACATAATTGAAACCTAGACATTAGGATTTGAATAATAGAAAACCAAACTCAATTCATTGACATAAAATCGCCAAATTAAAATCTCCAATTAATGTAAGATGACCGAATCATCAATGAAAAATGAGATATAGAACAAAACCTTAGATCATGATCAACCCCCAAACCTAGAACTCTCAACGATTCCTCATGTTTTTAGAAGGGTGAGGAATGTAAGGGGACAAAATCAAAAAGGGATTACCAGGTATCCAACACCAATCCACAATAATAATATATTAATAAATCACTCTAAATTTTCAAAGGTCTTCCCTAGGGTTGGAAGAAGAGATATATATCCAAAAAATAGAGAATCCATTCATATAACATGGTTAAAATAATATTTTAAGAATCTACATCATTTTAATGTTATTTCAAATCATTGAAATGTTTTAATGTAATACATTGAAAACACCAACACCTTAGATATATTTTATTAAAATCCTCAAACAATTACAAAATGTGTAATCCCTTTACATGGTGTGTAAATGTTAGGTAGTTGATTTTTCAATCCATTTTATTTTAAATAACCCAAACAACATTTAATTCATCCCCACTCACCATGGACTCATGAAGGCACATAATGATATATTCCTTGAAAAATGAAAGATCGTACAACCCAAACCCACGAACAAACAATCCTTCATAATTCATTTTTCTTAATTTGGTCTTCTATATCTATTCAAATTAGATCCCAAATCCCAGATTTAATGTATAGGATATGGATCAAAAATTAATGAGGTTTTTATGGTTACGAATATAAAATAAATTTGTCTTCATGTCCCATTTTCTCACATTAAATGTAATATCTATAAAAGATAGTGGAAATGAATTTTTTCCCATAGATTGAAGAACATTACAATGAAATTCCACATCCAATTAATATAAAAAACAATATAAAAAATTTAAGAGTTCACATAAAAGGATAAAATATGAATTTCAATTAAATATTTAAATGTAATAGATAATTCTATATTTTCTATAAATAAAAATATTTTCAGTATTGGGTTAAAATTAATTATCATCTTATCAATAATATATTAGATAAAAATTTGGTCTATTTACTCCCAAAAACCTATTAAATAATGGGTAAAGTCACATGTCATGTATTAAAAAATAATTATGACAAGATATGCATGCTGAAATTTTATAATCTCAAAATATAAATAATGGAAAAGAATGGTTGTCATAAATAATTCAATATTAATAAATGTTATTTTTACTGTATCATTAACTATATAAAAGTGAAATCAAGTGAAACTAATAATTGTGAGATAACTTATGGGAATACTAATCAATAAATTCGAACTTTTGTGTATAAAAGTTATTTCAATCATGTATTTCCATTCATTATTCATATATTAAGGACCCATGAAATTTTTATACATACATAGTTCTTAACCAACAAAAACATCAAACATCCTTTGTAATCAATGTTCAACACCCAGTTAATTAATCATTCTTGAATTTTTAACCATATGTTCCCGATATAGATATCCCCTTATCTTAAACACTTCATAAATTCCTTATTTATAATTTTCTTAATTTTTTTTAATAAACATTTTTATAATATTTTATAATATTTTTAATTATTTTACACATGCATATGGAAATTCAGTGTAGAGATGAAATTGATAAGATGGGAAATGAATGTATTTATTAAAATTGCCACACATGTTAAAATCATTTAGCAACTTGATTATTCCTTCTATTTAATAGGTAAATTTTTCGATTTCCTTCTATAATTTGATGTTTTGGAGAAATAAAATTCCATAATATCGCATAAAATAATATAAATAATAACGGTGTAAAAATTTAAATAGGATTATAATGATATGACTAATAATATCATTGAAAACATCTATTTTTTATAAAAATCATCCTATTTTTAAGAAATATTTCTCATGTTTAAAATGATTCTGATGAGATTGGATTTTTTTTTGAATTTCCTATAAGTAAAACATAAAAATAAACATGTTATATGAGTCTTTTTTAAATAACACAAATAATTACTATCGTAAAGAAGTTACAAATATTTTTTACCTCACACCAACATAAATTTTTCCATTATTCGTAATGTTATCATATGAAATGGTATATGTTCATGAAAATCATAATTATGTATAGGAAATATATTATAATATTAAAATGGATATGTTCATCCTAATGTTATTAGGTGATGATTGGGATATGTATTGTGATGAAATAAACTATATTTATTGGAGATCCCTTAATTATTGATTCACCTATTACTCATTGATTGTAAGTCATGATCAATAATGATGCACACTATGAATTCATATTGGGAAGGTTTAAAGAAATAATATTGAACAGATACAAGTTTAATCTTGCATCCTCTATCTGGCCAGCCCTTAATCAGTATTTCAATTATATTGCTCCTAAGACTTAATGGTTAGTGACCAGGAATTATACTCTCAAATATTAGAGAAATAATTGACATGGCATCCCACTGAAAACCCTGGATGGTATACCCCTAGTCTTATGAACATGACCATTGATAATTTTATCACTCATTATCAAAGTTATAATCACCATACACCTACCCATACTTATCTGGACTTTTTGAATTATTATTTATGAATAATGATACCTTGATATGGAAGTGTAACAGGTTTGGTCAATTCAATACGAAGGATTATGATAACTTACATTGAAGGGCTTCCAATAGATCACCAACATGGATTATGAAATTCAAGAAATACTTTATACAATCTTTTGAATTCTACTCCTTTGGAGGATGTGAAAGGACAAGCTACCCACTCAAGATCAAATAAGGAAGACTGGACAACACATGGTGTCTGCCTGCATTTTATTCTTTAGGGAAGAAGAAGATATTCCTCACCTATTCTTTAATTGATGTTTTGTATAGAAGCATTGGGCATATGTAAAGTACCTGTTTGGAATGCATATTTATACTCAATTTCAAGTTCTTAACTTTATATATCATATCACAAATTCTATCCAAAGTGAGCTGATCTAGAACTGTTTCCTGGGAGCTGTTGCAACAACAATTTCAGTAACCTGGACAAAAAGGAATAGTAGCACCTTTGATGGCCAAAAATCATCAATCTATTTTGGTAAAATGGAGATTCACAGTAAGGTTTATGGAACCCCAATTATGCAAGTAGTAGGTATGTCAAACAGATTTGAGGACCTTGACACTCTTCGTTGGTTGGGGATTGTTGGCATGCTGAAAAAACCCAATGCGCTTAAATTCATAACATGGATCCCTCCTATCCCCTCATGGATCAAGGTGAACATTAATGGAATGACGTTTGGTATTCTAGGACACTCAGGTTGTGGTGGTGTTTTTCGCACCTACCATGGATTTTTCAAGGGAAGTTTTTACCATTACACTGGAATTGCTGTGGCTTATAAAGAAAAATTATGGGATATTGTGTATGCAACCTGATATGTGACTCAATATAAGTGTAACAAACTATGGATTGAATCCAACTCGGATATCGCTATCAAAGAATTGCAAACAAGAAGGAAGAGTGTGCCTTAGAAAATTTTACCTCGTTCTAATGATCGTATCGACAATATTGATTAGCTCAACATTGTGATCACGCATGCTTATTGAGAAGAAAATCAAGTGGAAGATGCATTAGCGAAGAAGGCGGTCTCGGAAATGGGTATGATGTGGTCTTTTGGAATGCCAGATGTTTTTATCCCTATGGTGGAGGTAGACATGGGTGACACTTTACACAACCAACTTTATAATAACCCCTTGTAACAATCCTCTTCATTATTCTTTTTATATAATCTTTTCTTAAGGCTAGATGACCGGACCCTGGACCTTTTGGCTATGTAGATATATAAATGCGAGAATTTTAAATCACTATATAATCCAAAAGAACACCACCTATTCAATTTCTCATATTCATTCCATTACTATTCCTGGTTTTTTCCAATAGCTTCTTCAACCCATCGATTTGATACTTAGGATCAGTGATTTGTTTATGGACAGTCAGAAGTCAATGTTTAGTGTGTCGGATCATAATACTAATGGGTTGATCCAAAATTTTGGTTGAAATTTTATAAATATTGTTCATTAATTATATCCTTTGTTACTACAAATATTAAAAAATTTATAGCACTAAAACCACTAAAACATCAAAATAATTAGTCCTAGTGACTTTGGTGTCCAAATAATCTCCAAAAAATCCGTAGAATCTAGAATATACATGATATTCATGTGATTGAAAATTGATCCATAAGAAAAATGCACTATACATAAAAAATTACATAGAAAAATTTTATTTTCAGAGACATCTCATATATAATAGAAATTTTACTAGTGTATTGGAAGTTTGATTATGACATAAAAACCCATCGTAATTCAAGAAAATGATAAGCTATTGTAATAAAATATCTATTATTTTTATAGATACACATATTGGTACAAAGTGTCCATCCAAATTTAGTGTATTAAAAAATGTAGATGAGAATAAAAATAATGATTAATAACATAACTTCTAAAAACATGGCCCCCAAAGATTCAGTAGATGTTCAGATCTACGACACATAAAACCTACACAAAATATTTAATTTATGAATTCTATGTAACATTATAATTTCATGTATTTAAAAGATGATATGATAGTTATGTTAATTATCATTTTAGGTGTTTGAACATAAGAAATAAAAAATATCATAATTGGGTAATGTGTCTCAATGTTATACATGGTCTATGGTGTTACCCTCTAGTGTGTTAGTGATCATACTCATGTGGTCCACTATAAAGTTCGCTGATCAATTTTATTCCTTAATATGAATGAAAAACTCATAAAGAATTATAATCCAAAAAATATATCCTATATTTGCACTATATTTTTAAGAGGTACATTAAAGAATAATGATCATAAAAATACTATAGATCATAATATATCAAAAATAAATTTTTATAAATAAAACATTAGAGAAATAAATTATAATTTTTTTGTGGTTTTTTGGGATAAATCCAATGTCCTCAATGAGTTTAAAATCACATGTGGACTTCCCTCCACCATCAATGATAAAACTTCAACAAAATCTGTCTTTTAATAATCATAGATAAGATCGAATTGACACATCCACCGTGGACTCTATTTGATTGTTAGAGTGGTGTGATGATAATTTCTCTCCTCGAATGATACCCTGCTAGAAACATAAAATAATAATTATTCATATTTGTAAATTAATCATTATAAGGGTAAATATATTTTTCTGAATCTTTGATGAGGCAACGATATGAAATAGAATGTCTACATAATGATTAAAAATAATTCACACTTATAGGATATAAAAAGGGTAGTAAAATTAGATTTGTAGATCTATCATCCTCAATTCCATATTTTGACACCATATGACTTAAAAAAATAACATTATCATCATTTAAATGAAATTTTAAAGAATAAGAAAGTATACTTTTTATTATATATGATTGAATATTTTTCCATGATATGAAAAAAGTGATCCAATAAAGATCATTACATACTAAGGACTTCCATAAATACCTCTATAAAATCTTTAGTAATTATGAAAATATAAGGACCATATATCTATTTTATGTTTCTTTGGAATTAGAAAGGAAAAATGTTAAGAAAATTTTGTTGTACCTCTCGTACCCCTCAAGGTTTTATTTTCATGATCACAATCACTCAATTATTTTACTAATCTTGTTTTAAGTGTTTTTGTATGATAGGCACAAGGTTGCCAAGAAAATGGCCCAAGGAAGAATCATCAAGTGGACTGAAATTCAGTCCACCGGCCAGCCGGTGGACCTGGCAGAGGCATTGCCCACTGCCAGGTTCCACCGGTCAGCCGGTGGCTCTGTCACCGGCCAGCCGGTGGCAATCTGACTCAACAGTGAGACCTACTGTCTCACCACCGGCCAGCCGGTGGCCTTCTCACCGGCCAGCCGGTGGCTCCTGGGAAGAACAAGTTTCCATTCTCCAAGGCACCGGCCAGCCGGTGGCCCTGCACCGGCCAGCCGGTAGACCAGTCAAACTAGCCGTTGGGTTTGACCAGTCAACCTTCTTTTGGCCTCCAACGGCTCCGAGGACTTCTCCAACGGCTCCGAAGGCCCCCAATGGGTTCCATGCCTATAAATAAAGGCCAAGGAAGCCCCGGACACTAACCGGATCACATACCAAGCGCTCGGACATATTGTTGCACATTTGGCGAACCTCCGGCGCTCCACCTTCAAGGATCCTCAAGTGCTCCAACCAATTTCCAATCCAAGGAGCACCTCAAGAAGCTTGGGAGAGCACGCTACATCAGCTCCATCATCTAATTGGCACCCAAGTCTTCTTCCAATACGGTTTTTATTTTATATTCATTTTGAGCTTTAAAATTGGGTTTGTGCCTACAAACCCCAAACTCTTTCTTCATCTCCCTTTCTTTTGGGTTTCACACCACCATTAAGGTGTGAAGAGGTTTCTTCAAGCCTTTCCTTTTAAAAGGCTTGAGTTTTCGGTGAGCTAGCCTTCACCCGTTAAAAAGGCTAATGGGTTCTTGCTAAACCATTAAAAGCAAGTGGGTTCTTGCTAAACCACAAAAAGCAAGCTGTAATAGGTCCTAGTGCTACCTCAAAGCCTAGTGGGTTTCTTGCTAAAACCATTGAAAAGCAAGCGGTAGGAATCTCTCAACGGTTGAGTTGGGAGCGGAGATGTAGGCCGGGTTTTGGCCGAACTCCGTTAACAATTTCTTGTGTGATTGCCTCTTTATTTCCGCTGCATTTTTACTTTGATTTTAATTTGTTAATCATTTTTTTAAAAGGCAATTCACCCCCCCTCTTGCCATCTTTTCCGCGTTTGTTCCGACCCAACAATTGGTATCAGAGGGACCTTTGAGTAATACCCTTACCCGGTTTCAAATTTAAGATCTTTTTTTTGATGGCATCTACCTCTTTCGCCCCCGAGGGCTACTCATTGGTTCGGGCTCCATTTTTTGATGGGACTGACTATAATTATTGGAAAACCCGCATGACCACTTTTTTAAGAAGCATAGGATACCCCATTTACAAAATTGTCATGCAAGGTTATTCTTTGTCTTCCCCCGACGAATCCAAATGGACCCCCGCCGATATAAAGAATTTTGAGCTTGATGGCAAAGCCATGAACGCTCTCCATTGCGGCCTAGACCGAAATGAATTCAATCGAGTGTCTACTTGCACCTCCTCACATGAAATTTGGAAACTTTTAGAAGTAACTCATGAGGGCACTAACAAAGTCAAAGACACTAGATTGGATATGTATAGGCAAGATTTTGAGTCATTTTCAATGCATCCAAATGAGTCTATTTCCGATATGTTTACTCGCTTTACTGACGTATGCAATGGAAGGAAATCTCTTGGTGATGATGTTTCAGCTGAGACGATGGTCAAGAAGATCTTATGGGTCCTTCCGAGCTCATGGGCACCAAAGGTGACGGCGATCCAAGAAGCTAAGGACGTCAAAAATATGCCGGTAGAGGAGCTCATCGGATCTCTCATGACTTATGAGATCACAATGAGGAGGCAAGCACAAAAGGAGGGCACACCAGTCAAGAAACCAAAGAACATTGCCCTCAAGGTACAAAAGGAAGTAAGCTCCTCCTCATCTTCTTCCTCATCTCCTTCCTCATCGTCCTCATCATCAAGCGGCGACTCGGAAATGGAGAATCTCGCCCGCCAAATGCACAAATTTATGAAGAAGCACAAGAAGAAGAAGAAATCCCGCAAGGCGCGTAAGAAAGAAACCACCGCAAGATCCGAGCCCAAGGTGAAATGCTACGGGTGCGGCGAAAAGGGCCATTACAAGCCCGATTGCCCACTCCACAAGAAACGGGCTAAGGAAAAAGGAAAGAAAAAGGTCCTCAAGGCGACATGGAGTGACACCTCATCATCATCATCCTCCTCCTCCTCCTCGAGCGACAACGGTAACAAATGCCTAATGGCATTTCATGAGGTAACATCTTCTTCCTCTTCCTCTAGTTCTTCAAATTCATTAAATCATTTATCATATGAAGAACTCCAACATGCTAGAGACCAATTAGAAAATGGTTTTCACGAACTTTCTTCTAAATTTGTTTCTTTGAAAAAGAATTTCAAAAAACTTTCCTCCGAAAAAGACCAACTTCTCAAAGAGAAGGAGGAACTCTCCCTAAAAATCCAAAATTTCCCCAATGTTGATTCTTTGGAATCAACCATCAAGGATCTTAGAGAAACTCTATCCAAGTTCACCCAAGGGGAACAAAATTTGAACAATTTACTTGGTTCCCAACGCATTTCCCGAACCACCCAAGGGCTTGGCTATTCCAAGCAAGCCTCCTCCTCCCATGCTCCAACTATTTTTGTAAGGGGGAGCTCTTGTTATAAATTTTGTAACTATTGTAAAAAACCCGGGCACATGATATATGAATGTAATTTCAAAAACGCTCGGTATGGTAGGCCCAAATCGATTTTTTATTCGGATGAATTCTATAGGAGAAGACCCACTACAAGACAATTTTGGATTGAAAAATCCCTTCTTGCGAGTCTCACCGGGCCAAAATTTGTCTCTTTTCAAAATCCCTCTCCCCGGTGATTTGTTGTTTTTATTTAGGGGGAGTTAGCTTTGTTTTTGTCAAAACTCTCTATTCAAACTTTCAATTTCAACTCTTGGTTTCAAATTTTTCAATTCAAAATTCTCTATTCAATTTTCATTCATAACTTCCAATTTTGATTCAAAACTTTCAATTCAAACTGTTATTCAATTTTTGATTCAAAACTTTCAATTCAAATTTCAAATTTCATTTGGTTTAAAAATCTCTATCTTGTTTTTCAAAGTTTTCCCTCAATCAAGTTTTATGCCCCATGCTATTTTGATAATCACAAAGGGGGAGAATTCTTGGTTGATTGGGGGAGAAATCTTTCTCTAATGCATTGCTTGTTTTCAATTAAAATCTTTTAAAGCATGCCTTTCATTTCATTTTTACATTGTTTATTTCGGTGATTGTGATCATCAAAATAGGGGGAGATTGTTGTACCTCTCATACCCCTCAAGGTTTTATTTTCATGATCACAATCACTCAATTATTTTACTAATCTTGTTTTAAGTGTTTTTGTATGATAGGCACAAGGTTGCCAAGAAAATGGCCCAAGGAAGAATCATCAAGTGGACTGAAATTCAGTCCACCGGCCAACCGGTGTGATGGCACCGGCCAGCCGGTGGACCTGGCAGAGGCATTGCCCACTGCCAGGTTCCACCGGTCAGCCGGTGGCTCTGTCACCGGCCAGCCGGTGGCAATCTGACTCAACAGTGAGACCTACTGTCTCACCACCGGCCAGCCGGTGGCCTTCTCACCGGCCAGCCGGTGGCTCCTGGGCAGAACAAGTTTCCATTCTCCAAGGCACCGGCCAGCCGGTGGCCCTGCACCGGCCGGCCGGTAGACCAGTCAAACTAGCCGTTGGGTTTGACCAGTCAACCTTCTTTTGGCCTCCAACGGCTCCGAGGACTTCTCCAACGGCTCCGAAGGCCCCCAATGGGTTCCATGCCTATAGATAAAGGCCAAGGAAGCCCCAGACACTAACCGGATCACATACCAAGCGCTCAGACATATTGTTGCACATTTGGCGAACCTCCGGCGCTCCACCTTCAAGGATCCTCAAGTGCTCCAACCAATTTCCAATCCAAGGAGCACCTCAAGAAGCTTGGGAGAGTACGATACATCAGCTCCATCATCCAATTGGTGCCCAAGTCTTCCTCCAATACGGTTTTTATTTTATATTCATTTTGAGCTTTAAAATTGGGTTTGTGCCTACAAACCCCAAACTCTTTCTTCATCTCCCTTTCTTTTGGGTTTCACACCACCATTAAGGTGTGAAGAGGTTTCTTCAAGCCTTTCCTTTTAAAAGGCTTGAGTTTTCGGTGAGCTAGCCTTCACCCGTTAAAAAGGCTAGTGGGTTCTTGCTAAACCATTAAAAGCAAGTGGGTTCTTGCTAAACCACAAAAACCAAGCTGTAATAGGTCCTAGTGCTACCTCAAAGCCTAGTGGGTTTCTTGCTAAAACCATTGAAAAGCAAGCAGTAGGAATCTCTCAACGGTTGAGTTCGGAGCGGAGACGTAGGCCGGGTTTTGGCCGAACTCCGTTAACAATTTCTTGTGTGATTGCCTCTTTATTTCCGCTGCATTTTTACTTTGATTTTAATTTGTTAATCATTTTTTTAAAAGGCAATTCACCCCCCCTCTTGCCATCTTTTCCGCGTTTGTTCCGACCCAACAAATTTTTCAATAGATTAGGTGAATTTCTTATTCTCCTTTTTATATACTATTTTGGGAAATTGAAAATAATAACAAAAATATTCTGATAAAAATAGATCATCTTACCAATAGGCTACTCAAGAGTCAATTCAATGATGTGAATGCAAAATTATCCTTATTGGTTAATTGGATTATAGTCCAATAATATACACACACTCTCTAAATCTATTTCTACTCTCTTATGTACAAAGTCATCATTTTTAATTGTTAAAATAGTAACATATAATATTTTAGGCACATCCTAGATTGATATGTCAAATTGAGAGTCAAAAATGGGGTTGAATGATATGCACCCTAGGTAATTTTTAATAAAATTCTTTACTTATTCTAATAACATGGGATTAAGTGACCATATAATATTAAAGGTGGTTAATACCCATCCTATAAAAAATAATATTCTTTAAAATAGAGGGTAATTTACATAGTGTATATTCTAAGGTCCATATAATTTATGTAATGTTTCCCCCCAAAATATTTAATTTTATTTCTCATTTTCAATAAGAAGATTATTTTAAATAATTTAACTAAGTTTTTCATCATTCAATGGGTATGAATATTTAGAACATGGGGGGGGGGGTTGTTGTTGTTTTAGTTCCACTATGGGGGTGTAGTATAGAGTGAAAGGTCACGTGAATCATGATATGTGAAAAAGTGCCTCAGAAAAAATTTGTGAGTAATGCATGAAATCTAACAAAAAAATAATACCCAATTTCATAAAGGTAAAGAATATGCCCATAATAAAATATATAATACATGGTGGATCAAAATAAATAATGGTTTGACCATAAAAGATATTTGATATAAATTCATCCCAAATAGTAAAAATACACTTTATAATGGAATGATCATAATTTGGAAATGATAAAAATCAATGTTAAGAGAATCCTTACCCGATATATCCTAATGGGAGATAAATAGAGTCCATTTTTATTTTATGGGGTATATCATAGAGTGAAAATTATTTTATATTATGATATCATCAAAAAAATCTTGAGAATGTGTACCATTATGAAATTTTTGGATTTCCTTGGATGTTTTGAGGATGGGTCTATAATGAATGATAAGAGATAAATGACTTTCATGATCATCATCCACATTATGAATGTTTAAATCAATGAAAAATAATATATTTAATCCACCCAATATAGTACATATTCAAGAAATACTATCAGTAATGTCTGGGATCTATATTCCCATTACACTACCAACCATATCAGACTTAGATCTCCAGCTTGTAAGGATGAGAAATCAGTTTTAGTAATGATGTTAAATGAAGAACCAAAATCACATATAGTATCATAAAAGTAAAAATCACATACAGAGAATGGTGTGTTGAATTTCCTAGTATCATATTACATCTTATGAATATGCATGTTTGATGTGATTATTGTATATGAATTATTCCCATGTTTGATCCACTAATTTCCATTTATAACAATGATAATTATGAATAATACCTTTAATAACATTTATTTACTGTGTAATTTAAATTAATAATTCATGTTGATGGATTTTAATCTAATCAGGCTTGAACATTTCACAAACCACTTTTCTCATAACCTGTTCAACAATCCCATTGCTTTCTTAAACACAATTTGAAATTGAAGGGGTTTGTGGAGAACATATTCAATATTTTTATTTCACTTTTCATTCTCTATTAGAATTTCATAAATTAGTATTAAATTCAGCATATCTAGAGATGAAGTGAATCTTGGTGTATAAATAGATACGAATATCTCATCTATTTATATCACACATCCTTTTATAGTGGTTCAAACATTCACATTCATATTTTGTGTAGGTTGGGAAATAATATATATATATATATTTCTTGTATTATAGTTCTTATAGGGTCGTAATTATCTATCTTATTTTCGACAACTTCCTCCAAAACTCTATACCATGACTATCTAACTCATTCTGTTTATAAAGAACCATTTAATTCAAAAAATTCAACAATAATAGAACGATTTTTTTGGAATTAACATAGTGTTGTCAACATGTTGAAAATTGGGATTCAAATATCGTTTTGGGTTGTTTACATCCTTATCTATTAGATGTATTATATTTGATGTTTTCTTGATAATGGAGTCTTTGTTGTATCATATATCCATGCCTAAATTTTAGGGGATATTCCCATTTAATGTTGCATCATGGTCCTATGGGATTCGAATTTTATTTGGGGTGTTTACTATTTCTATTGATATATACTCTCTATAAATATAATTATACAATCCAATGTTTCTAGTAATTGTGTAAAAAAATCAGTTAGATTTTAATGTATAGTGAAAACACCAAAAGGCCTCATAGTATTAGGTTGTGTTGTTTTTGGATCAAATGTTATACATCTCAATACGGTAGTCATATAATCAAGAATAATATTATTTTAATTACCTTAAATTGTTCAATTGTATGAATGGTGTACAACAATCACTAATGGCATACCATAATCGTTGAAATGTTGGGAGTTTTGCACATGTGCTGATGTTTCTTGGCCAATAGTCCTCATAAAACAGAATCCATGATGCTCTTCGCCATAGGTTAAGTGACATTATATAACAATAGTATGAGGAGTTTCTCTTTAATTTTGTGATGTGGGTGGCTTGAAAAAAACTTATTGAGTCATTCTACACACTCAATCAATGACTAAATATATACATTCATGATCCCTAAATTCATTCTGAATGTTAGTGGTTCCCAACACAAGAAAAAACCATTACAAGGAAATATAATCATGTCATAAAGACATTATATATATTCAGTTTTTGAATAATAAATCTAATATTTCTCATCTTCATCAAGATAGAATGGGAATGTTATAAATATAATTTTATCTTAATATAAATTTATTTATTTAATTTCATAGAAAATCACACTAAAATTTTATAATATTTATTTGGGTTTTCTCTAGAGAGTACATGGAATTTTTAGAGATGGTAAATTAACAATGATTTTGTTTTCAAATACTGTTATGAAATTTTCATATGAAATAAATATTTGTTGAATATTAATATATTTAGAAAAAAATTCAAAAATGGATTATATATTTTTTTCTATCATTATTTTCAAGCATTGTATAATGTGTTATCTTGGATTCAAATGTACACCCATTATCAATTTTTATAAAATAGAAGAACTAAAAAAATTAGGTGAATGTTGATCTATCCCATATACCAAGAATCTATAAATCAATCCCAAAGTCAATGTTCAATTATGTGTCTACATAAAAAAGATCTATATGATGGGATTATCTCATGAATCATTGAAAAGTGATTAATGGAATACTATATCATTTAATGGAGATGAAAATTGCATTATTGGTCTAAAAAATAAAAAATAAAAAATGTGAAAGAAACAATAACAATACTAAAATGAAGGAATAAAATATAAATAAATAAACTCCCCTTTACTGAATTAAATAACTTCCTCCTTCTAAAGGTCTTTAATTGTTTAACAAAATGATGTGTATTATATCTATTTGTATCACAGTTTCTGAACTAAGTTGTTATATTTAAAGGACACTAAATAATTAAACATTTAATGAAATTATGAATATATTAATTGAATATAATAATAAAAAGGATGATGGTTTGTTTTATGTTTTTAAAAAATAATAAGTATATTGGAATAATATTTTTTATAAATATATTTATTGAAATGTAATAAGAAATTGTTTTAATGGAAATAAATTTCAATGCTGTAATGTATCTATCATACCATATCAACTATTTTTTTACCATTATCATTTAAATAACAAATTAATAGCCTATATTTTGTGAGCTCATAATCTATATGGTTGAAAACATTAACATAGTAAAGGAAAATATTTTTATCCTAGGATAACTCAATAATGAAAAATATCAACACCCTACATTGATTGTTATTACAAGTTGGTATTATAGTATATGGTCTCAAATATAAGAATATATTATCTAAAAAATGACCTATTTTGAGTTATGGGATTTTATTTGAACTCTATAAATAGATCTGATTCTGATTTATTTTACTGATAAAATTTTTATCTAGCTAATAACACATAAATAAAATACATGTACTATGTGATATTTATTTGATTTATTGATCAAATAAAAAAATATTTTCAACAAGTTATATTGTTATTGGACTCAAAATTATCAATTAAATATGTGAAAAATAGGATTACTAATATGGAATTACACTTCCATGGGTGGATGGGTCATTGTAAAAAAAATTTTCTGGTGAAATGGTGTCAAAAGGTATAAGATAATTATTTTTCTAATCATATAATATATCACTTAATAAGATGGGGATACAAAAAAATGAAATATATAATTGAAATACAATAGAAAGAGGGAATTTATTTCATGAGATTAAAACACTATAATACGAAGTTGAGAGAGAATCATGTTTTGGAGGAGATCATTGATTGAGAGAATACCTCCTCCAATAATGTTGTTAAATTTAAAGGAACCACATATAATCTTCTCAAAATATTATAAACCAACTACAAACTAATCTTAATGTGAAAAACATGCATTTATATAGTGGATATGTGTTTAGAGTCTAAACATTTCACCAATATTTAAAGGGATATTTAGACAAATGTTTTAATCAATGTTACACCAATGTGTTGGCCTTCAAAACTCATGCACCAACAACCTTCCATAAGGATGATTTCCTCAAACATGGAATATCGACCTCCCAATAAAACTTGATCCCATTATATGTCTGAATAAATATTATATGGCACAAAATGTAGTCTAGTGTTCATGATTATGTATCTCTTACAACATTAAATTAATTTTTTGTTTTCCTCCATCAAATGAATTATCATGTAAGGATGATCCTAATAATTGTTTTTCATGTTTTATTAATATTTATTACTTAAATTTAATGTTAAAAAATTGAATGTAAAAATAATAACATCAAATATAGCATACACTACATTAAATGTTGACATATAAAATTTTCATCAAATTTTCAATGGCTAGATCTAATCTTATATTTTTCATAAATAAATATATTTATTAAATTTTTTTTAAATGATATTTTATTTCTTATAAATAAAATATTGAGTAAATATTAGTTTATCATTTATTAATTTTGGAAAATATTTGGAAGGAACCAGATGAGTGGGTGTCTGATTTAAAAAAATCCCCCATAATTATGTGTTCATGTCCATCTCTTCAGGGATGAACTATATAAAAACTTATTGGAATTTTATCATGGGTGATGTATCAATGATAATATTTTATGTGTTTTTTAGATGAATGATTCGATATTTCATTGGTCTAGTCATATGGATTTATTCACCCCACAAACAATAAATATTTTATTCCTATTGAGATGGATCAACTAATGACCAAAAGCCTTCAACCCATAAAACATCACAATGGGGGAACCTTTTTCAATGAAAATGAAGATTTATATAAGTATTGTTTCATTTTTCTGTATATAAAGGTGATCAATTACTCTTAAATGTTGGAGTAAACATGTTTAGGTGGATCATGTGAATATGAAAAAGAATATACAACTCTCATATCAATTTTGTGGTGGTTGTTAAACAATTAAAATTTAGGTAGTGATCTCAAAGAGTAAGTCAGCCTCTAGTATTGAGCACATGTTTACATGTGCTAGTGTATGAGTGGTATATTTTAATAATAATATAGCCCTTAATTTTTACCAAGATCTTTATATTATGATTTTATAATGTAAGAAAAAACACCTTTAGTGGAAGGTGGGGTATCTCCATTTTCTTCACTATAATCAATAAGAAGGGAGGTGTGGTTCATCCACTTGAGAATTAGAATATTTAATTTAAATATCATCATCATTAGAATGAGTTCACTCTTACCAAAGATATGGAAATTAATTGTCTGTTATTGCAACCATGTTTTTGGAAACGAAGTATCCCATTTAATGAAAAATCATTTGTATAATAAAATTTTCTATTAATTAGATTTCATTGATGTATATGTACTCGTAATTAGAAAATGATTTATTTTTCTCGCACGGTGATAATCAACTCCATGATGGGGGAATGAATTCCATGACTATTATAATGAGTCCAGTGACTCATAATGTTTCCACTTCTAACTCTTTATTTCATTGATATTGATAACACTATTTCGTAAGAGGCCCTAAAAGGAGGGTTCTATAGATGTAATTATTCTGAAAATTTTGGTCATGAGTGGTAGATTCAAATTTTCCATAACAATAGTGTGTGTTAGATTCTCTATCTTATATGTAACCTAGTTTTCAAACATATATTAATTTCTATTTTTTACATATTTCTATATTTTTTCTTTTTTAGGGTGAGTGACTAAGACACATGGAAAATGTTCATAATTTCTGTCTAAAACCCCATAATTTTCAACTTTTATATTTTACAAAAAATAAATTAGGATAAATATTTTATTCATCACGTTGACCAATAAATAGTCATATAAGAAATAATATGTATTGGAATGCAATGATACTCTATTTTAATTCTGGATATCTTGAAATTTGATCATGATATATTATAGGGAAAAATAATGTGCACAATAAACCTAATAATTATAGATAGAATAAAGACTATTATATCTTTTATCAAATTTAGGTTTCCTTATCCCTAAATCAAGAGTCTAAATTTATTCCAAATTTAGTGTAATATATATAGTTTGTATTTTTCTATACATCCTCACCAGTAATGGTGGATCTTGTTTAGTTTCATAATTGGTTAACCAAATGGATTCTATTAAATGTTATAACATTATAGAAAACTGCTAAAATAAAATATGATACAATTATTGGATTAAAAATTTTCCTAACACAAAAATTAGGTTATCCATCTATTTATTTATATTTATCATTCATAGGGATGGTTTATTTAGAAGAAATATGTCAAAATAGTTGATAAAGAAATTAAACCACTGAATAGTTCATTATCATTTTACCTATAATTGTAGAGGTCATGTATATATTTTTTTATCATTGATGAACTAAATTATTAAATTAATTTCTGTTATATAACTTCTCAATGGGAAATTTATCTAAAAAATAATTATTAAAATATATGAATGATGTACCATATATTGTTTATATGAGAAAACTATTATTTGGTCATTATTACATTTATTTTTTTCCAAACATTGGCCCATAAAAGGATAAAAATTTAGTAATACTCTATTATAGGTCCATAATTCCAACAAATTTCAACATAGTGAGGTTCGTTAAATTAGAAGGAGGATGAGTTATGTACATAAAACATGATATGTATATCTTCCTAGTTTTACAATTTAATTTTTGTATACCATATCCCTCACAAAGTATTATATGGAATGATTTTTTTCAATAGATATTGAAATTCTTGTAAAATGGATATCTCTTGAAGAATGTTCTAATATTTTATATGATAAATCACATAACATTATAGTTGATTTTGTCATGATGGGGAAAATAATTTGTATATAAGTGGTTTTATTAAATGAATATGTGGATGTGGGAAATAATTATAAGGATAACTAAACCGGATTTTAATTGACATTGTGTTATCATCCTACAAATAAGGGTCATCCAAAGATTTTATGGCCATAATATATTTTTTATTCCCAATTCATATATTTATATTGATTGTTTGTGCATTAATATTCATGATAATATCTATCATATTTTAAAATTTGGAAAACCTCACTTCAGTTGAGATGGTCTCAACATATTTACATGATGGTTCATCTATGGATATCGTCACACCATATCACATTTCCTTGGTGTTGGACACATGAGTATTGTATTGTTGAAATTATTTTGAGTCCCAAAATAATTTTTTCATTGATTAGGGGAGTGTACATATTATGGTCAAAATTGGGGAATGTTAACATGATTAAATGAGTGCACATGGATGAGGAATATGGATGTTGTGTATTAATTTGATTTTTTTAAAATCTTAAAAAATACTACATTAAATTATCCTAACTATTAAATATTATGTAAATTTTGAATCAATGAAATTTTAAATTGAATATATAATATAATGTTACCATAGGATGCTTAATATAAAAGAATAATAAAAATTATTTTCAGAATTGATGTAAAAATGTACCTCAAAAATTCATATTCAAATTTGGATGCACTTCATAATACATTTATAATATCATGTTCTCAAAACAATGAGTCTATATTGGATTATATTTTTGAATCTTATATATCAATTATTGTCTAATAAATCACACAACACATGTATATATGATTTACAAATATACATCATGCACGAAATTGTCATTTTTTTCCAAGCTCATCTATCTTCATTTTGTTCAAGACCATAAAATGGATTTTTAGTAATTTACATAGAATATATTTTTTTGATCAAATAATATTAACCATTTAAGTGAATAATTACATATAAATGGATTAATAATAACATTTCTTAAGGTAAATAAGATTGTATATACCATGATATGAATGAGATTAACTATAGATGTAATCACATGGCAGTAATAGGATTCATTACAAGTAACCTAATGATCAAAACTGTACATACTGAACAATTATTTTCAACTAATGATTTCATAATAATTTGAATATATATATATATATATATATATATCTAGATTTGATTATTTATTATAATTTTATGTTAGTGATGATTATGGAACGTCATTTCTATGTGTTTTTATGATAGACACGCCTCTTTCTTCTCATAATTATTTTCATCTAGATTTCGTCAGTGAGGGATAAAATGAAAAGCTTTTTTGGTGGTCACCAAATTCATCGATTCAATTATTAGTGGAGATAAATTCATATGTTTTAAACTAATAATTTTCATGTTTATATTGTTGGTGGTGGTTTCTCATTCATTTTTTTAGGTAGAAATGGTTGGTGAACATCTTTATCCTCGGTGCTGATTTTGTTTTATATCTATTCGCTTATTGTAAATGCATGTATTGGAGAGAATTAGTATATATGGTTAATGGTGTAATGGTCTTTCACATGTTTATAGGTGTTTTTTTCCTTGGTTTAGTGTGGGATGAAGGGATCTATCCAGTTGGTGATGGGGGTGACATGAGTGATTGGGTTAGTGATAGCTTGGGTTCACAGTCATTTTCAGTGAAGTTGATTTGATCATCAATCATTTGTGATTATCTATTATTTCATATGTGTCATAATAATGGGTTATTCGTGGTAAGGTTGAACCTTTTGTTAATTGAGTTCTATGATTCATCATAGGTCCCAATAAATGTTTCGATGCATTTGGAGGGTTCCACTACATGGCCCTATTGATGTTTCTACTAGGTGAGTAAACATTAAAGAGGCATGGGTGGGATTTTAAAGATTATTCATCCATTCATCCAATTTTTTTGGGGATTAATGGGTACCCTAAATCATTTCTCATATTTATTTCATGCATGTGATGTATGAAATTGTGTAGCTGGTGGTGTAGGAAACCTACAACCATTTTCGGTTGGGTTACTCGATAGAGAGAAGAGTGTTCTAGAACAGATCATATGTCCCTTCACCAAATATCAATATGGGTCTAAGGGGTTCCCTATACCATTGTTCTATAGTAGAATGACATAACATCTTGTTAGGTGGTGATGCAACATATATGAATCGATTCAATATTTTAATAACTAGTATAGGGGTTCTAAGGCATTTTACTGGTGCTTAACAAGCATTAGGAAACTTCATGACTTCTCAAGTCATATAGAGGGGTAGTGTTAGTGGATATTCATATGTTCTTAGTTGTTGGAAATCCCTGATGGTGGTCCTGCAATCTATTTATTTTTATTCTTTGGTTCTTCTGGTATTTTGGACCTATACTCCTTATCTGGGTCTATGTGCCTTGTTTTTTCACAATAAATTGATTCTATTCTCCATTAGGTCATGTTTTAGATTCCCACATATCATAGTTTCAGAACATATCCCCTTTTTTCCATCTAATCAATGGGGTTTTACACTTATATTTTAAAAAATTCGGTTTCCCATTCCTAGGAACCATGCTAGTGAGTTATCATTAATATGATATTTTATTTGAATAAAAATGATTTTAAGAAAATATAACATTGAAAATTGTTCCCAAATTAAAAGCATTCTATTTATTTTATTATCCTTGATAGACTATTACTGGAAATTCTATGATGTGTTTTTATTGAATTTAACAATGTAAAATAACACCTGACCACAAATAAACACTTAGGTTTGCATGTATATATTATATGTCTTAGATAAAAATGTGAAACTATAAAATTTAATTACTAATAAATTATAATAAATAAAACCGAATTTATCTTGAACATAGTGAACCTTTACACTGACATCAAGAAAATTCTTCATGATATCTAGAGTCTACCAAAAATACCTTAGGGAGAAATATATACCTAGAGGGATATGATTCCTCATAAAAATATATATTAGGTATATGGATTTAATTATACAACTAAGAAATATAAGACATCCACATTAAACTCAATTAATGTACTAAAAATTTTTTATATTGGAAAAATTTATATACGAGTCATGTAGTCTATGAAACAATGTATTCAATCAAATACAAGATTAATAATGAATAATTTTTTTGAGTCCTATATAGAAAATATCCACTATATACTAGTACTATAATGATCTTTATCATCCATATGGGAATGTGTATCTCTATCAATTAAATTAATTTCATTTTTGTTACTCATAAACTAATAATGAAATCATAAGTTTCATATGCATACGAACTTGGTGATTTCTACACAATACATGTCAAATAAGAAATATTAAAAGTATCACTATTTTAAATATATACAAGTATAAATTTTAATGGTTTTTTGAATTCAATGTCATGAAATCACAAGGCATATACATATTTTCAATGTTTATATATATAGTGGATAATTATTATAGTAACCGTATTGTATGAGAAGTGTATCAAAAAAATATTTATAAACATTCAAGAAAAATATTGTATTGTCAACCCATTTTATAATAAAATACAACAACCCAATACTCTCTCTCGTGTGATAAAAAGCTCTTAAGGTAGAAAAAAATTCAATTAAATTCATCCACCATATTAGAAATGATGATATCGTACACACTAAACATAATAACATGATTATGGACTGATTATTAGAACCACATATCATACACATTATAATTCTAACATGTAGATACCATATAAAAATGATGTGATCTAGTATAGACATCCTATGAGGCCTTAAAACAAATTTCATGTTATGAGTATTTTAAAAAATGAGCATCATGGAACCAAAAATACCATTTTAGAAAAAAAACCCCTTCTTATCAATAACTTACATTTTATATACAAATATAAATGATAAACATAAATAAAATATAACTTGAAAAATATAAAGATGTGTAGTCACAAACAAAATTGGGTCACCATCCAACCGACGCCAGACCCGGTTCAAAGCAAGGATATAAGGGAATTCCCAATCCCCATGGGTTCACATAAGTTCCTTGGTATCAAAAATAAAAATATGAAATGATATACCCAAATAAATAAATATAAAGCAAACAAAAAAATAAACCGAACACAAATTAGAAGTCACAACCAAAGAAACCTATAAAAAACAATAAAGTGAGTTACATATATAAACTAAAAAAACAAAACAAAACTACCACTTGGTTGGGTAACCAAAAACCAACTAAAAAACTGCCACCTGGTGAGAGGACACCTCCTTCAATCCATCTTCACAACACCATACCTAGAAGTCTACTAACAACATGAACCCCCACTCCCAAAAGTTGGTCCCTTATTCATATCAGATATAATCAAATATACGTACAACTAAGGGTGTATGCAAGGTGTGTGAAAATACCCAATATAATTCCACCATGAAAAGATTCCCTGTTAAAAATTTAAATTACAACAATAACTGTAGGTTTAACATAAAAAAAGTGATAAATCTTTAAACAATTTTAATGAAATAGTTTTATAGCGTCCAACTATAAAGAAAACAACATAAATAATAACCCACACACTAAATTTTATGGTAACCCCAAAGTCACATTGTGTGTTGACATTTAGAGAAACTATAATAGGGAGAACAAAATATGGGAGATGCCTGCAAGATACTAGCGAGAGGATAGACCCTAGAACCTTGTGTCTCAGTGAAAAGTGGCGCAGGGACCACAAAAACTGGTGATCTCAGGCCCAAGACATTAGTAGGGAACAAACCCATATCATAGTGGTCTCAAAATCAACATCAAAGAGTTTATTTAGTGTTGTATCTTAAATCCTCTTATGTGAAACCAGGCCGAGGCCACATTCAGTTCACTAGCGCACTTCTCCCAGTCTACCCACCTAGTACCCAAGCATCCTATTTTTTGCTAAATTAAATTACATATGTCACATAACATCTCTATCACTATCTATAAACCAATAAGACATCACATTACTCATGTCACCACATATAGACACATGATGCCCATTTTGGAATTATGGACATCCAAAAAACATTTTTAAAAACCAATCTGCACCTTTCATATCATTTAATAAACCATTAATAAATTTTATAAAACAATTTCTTGTCAAGTCACATTATTTTTACTCAAAAACACCCCAAAACGCAACTTTTCAACAAAATACACATCCACACCCTATCACAACACAATATACAACTCTTATTAAGTTAAATAATCCAAATGGACAACTCAGATGACATAATCAAATGACTCAGTGAGGGATTCCACAAAAATGAACTTCGTATTAAGATAACATGTTACAAAATCAAATCAATGCATGTTTAATTTTTTTAAAAATTGATTTCACAAGAAATTAAATAATAGATTAATATGTTAAACTAATAAAACAAAAAATTTAAGTAACCAAATAAAATTAAACTAATATGTTACAAAATAAAATCAATGCATGTAAAATTATTTTTAAAATATGGTTTTCCACATAAATAATTAATAGAAGTCCATGATAAATAAATCAAATAGGAAAATTAATTAATCAATTAATTTTTATACATGGAACAAAATACCTAAGTCAATAAAACATTGTGAACGTGGAATGAAACTCCCACCGCATGATAATTACACCTCAAAGGATACAAAAATACCATAAAAACCAGAATTATGAGTGAAAACATCAAAACCAAACCAATTTACACAGTAAAACCCAACCTAATCATCTAACAATGGAAGTAAAAAATCAAACAAGGAGGAATTCAACTATAGTGAGGGTGGGGGAGGCCAACCAAGAAATGGGGGAGGCTCTAGAGGTGCAACGTACTAGAAAACATGCTGGAGATGAGAGGTGGGGCGGGTCTGTGTGAAGAAAAGAGGGATACATGGGGATATTTAGAGAGGGAGGTAGGGTGGCATGTAAATTCAGTGAGGGAGGTAGGGAAGGGTAGTGATGGTCTAGGAGAGGGAGTAGAGGCGGTCCGACGAGGAGGAGGTGAGAGCAGCTGGTAGGGTTGAAGAGGGAAGGGGGTGACCCATGCCCAACTGACCAATGGGGAAAGGGAGAGAGCATGACGGTGAGAAAAAAAGAAAAAAGAAAACGAAAAAGAGAAAAGAAAATAAAAAATGAAATGGAAAATAAAAACTCTAAAATAAAAGCTTAAAAATAAAACTCTACCCTAAAATAATAATAGTAATAATATTATAAACTTTATAATTATTACAATACATAATAGTATAAACCTAATTAAATTATTAACTTCTGTGATAATAATAATAATAGTAACACTATTGATATTACCATAATGAAATAAAATAACCTAATTAAAATAATAATAATAACATTATGAAAATTTATCACTATTATTATTAAACAATTCTTGATTTCTATCATCTTTCTAATTTTTTTATGTGCTAAATTAATAAATCAACTCATTTATTAATTAATTACTAGCATATCGGGTAGGCTGTATGGCGATTCAACAAAGATAAATGGCTTCGACCGTTCACTTCTCGTGCACCGGACACAAACAAGCCAAAGACGCCCATTTGTCAAAAAAATGAAAAAACTCACGTCAGGCCCAACCCACATCTCAAAAAGTCAATTTTAAAGGAAGAAAACTCATATAAAAATTAAACTTTTATTAGATATCATTACCTAAGTCCAAATTCTGAAGTTCGGGTGTGATAATTCCCCCACCCTTAAAACATTCTGCCCTTGGGAAGTAAACAAGAAGCCCGATCAAGGTATAAAAACTTATACTCCTACTCATCCCATGACTTCAAATCCCAGGTCTCGGGCTCTTCAGTCACATTATTCCAAAGAATGACAACCAATAGAATAGACTTCCCATGAAGCACATTCTCTTGGGAATCTATTATCGGCACTGGCCTCCCAAACCCTAATAAATTGGGCTCTATCGCTAACTCTTCTCAGTTCAACACATGCAACAGATCCAGTTTGTACCTTTTCTATTGAGAGACATGAAATACATTGGGAATCAACATCAATTTAAGGAGAAAAGATATCCTTTATTCCACCTTTCCAATCTTCTCGATAATCTCGAAATTTCTATCATACCGCAACTTATGATTTCCTTTATTCCCTAAATGACAGTTACCCAAGCGAGGGGACACCATCAATAAAACCCAGTCACCCATTGAAAACTCAAGATCATGATTCCTATAATCATCATATGACTAGTGGGGACTATAAACTATCTATAACTGCTTCCTGATTAAATCATCTTTCTCAGACGTCTCTTACACAATGCTCGGTCCCAAAATTGAGGTATCCTCTACCTCATCCCATCATAAAGGAGACCGAAATGGTCGGTAATAGAGAGCCTCGAAGGGTTAAATTTTAATAAAGGATTCGTAACTCTTATTATAATAAAATTAAACCAATCCCAAATGCTTATTCCATGATCCTCTGGAATCCATGACACGCGCTAGGATCATGTCCTCCATAATCGGATTTATACACACTGTCTGACCATCCGTTTGAGTTTGGTATGCTATCATCATTTTGATCTTCGATCCCAATGCCTTTGAAGGCCATCACAAAACTGAGAGGTTATATAGGGGTCTTTGTCATAAATGATCACAAAAAAATATAAGGACCTATCCTTAAACATTACTTAATATTGAATTAAATGAATAATTCACATTGAGGATCTTTTCAGGTTTAGAGTTTTAGAGAATTAGGACATAACTGTTACATATCAAAAGATTACAAAGTAGACACTTCTACTTAGTTTCTATAGAATAAAAAAAACTCTTAAAAAGAAACATGTCTAGTTCCATGTTTTATATAGCATGACTTTCCCTTAATCCCATCCTTGACCCTATTCCACATTAAGTCCTGTGAAAAACATTTCAAAAAAACTTGGGGTGAGAATAAAAAGCTCAGTAAGGGATACACAATGAATGAAAACTGTTAGTTTTCAAACATCATGTAAACCATGTATACTTTATCAAAGTAATACCTTCACCTTAATGAAGTAGTAAAAACTCTTCACTAAATAAAAGATCATTACTTACCCTTTTGTAACCAAAGGATTACCATAAAACCTATATAAAGAACACATAATATATAAAGGTAACTTAGGACATAAACATACATAAGTAGAATAACAATACTGTCGACTTCCACACATATCACTTAATGGAATAGCCATACGACCAACTTCCATACATACTTAATGGAATAGCCATTCGACCGACTTCCATACCCAATGCATTGGAGGTTATAACGTAACCACCCGTCCTGGTATTCACGGCACCACCCGTCATATGGTTTATCACGTAACCACCCGTCAAATGTCCATGTACCATTATAAAAATCATAAGACATAAGACAAATATAATGGAAAGAAAACATTTCCACACTTTGATCAAAATATATCACTTAAATATATTGACATAAAAAATCCATTATAAAAACCATTTTCAATACCAAAATACATAAAAGAGTATATAGTATTTATTTCATTTTAAAAAAACATTACGACTTGTTCAGGAAGCCAAAGATAAAATAATACTTGCGGCGGCGGAAAAGGTCATTGTCACCACATACGTTAAAAGAAACATTCCTTTTTTGTCGTTGTATAAAACGCTTCGTAGAAAAAGATTCCTTTTGTATAAAGGTAAAATTCAAAGGGGTTTATACACCGTATAAAAGATAGTTGCGTATAAAACAAAATATGCCTCAATTGAAGGAGATTGAGACGAAGTCCCATACAAAGATCATTTTTTAAATAAAATAGATCTATTATGTGTATTCACTATATTTACACATAATGAAAGTATAAATACCAGATAGGACATAATAATATCATGACATAATTTGAAAGTAGGAGATTAACCCAAAGAATGGAAATTGGGTTAAGAAGTTCCCTTACCTCGTGTCCGACGTGACTCGATTGCTCTTTAATCTCCTGAATAATAAACATGAGTTAATTTATACTTTATTAAGAACATTTTTTAAGATTAATATTACTTTTATATCAATTATTTCCATGTTATAAGAATTATGTAATCATTTCAGTTAATAATGTTTGTTTTGTCGATATTTGGTTCTTAAGTCGAAACTCGACTTCTTACAATTACATGTTGTTCATGTGGTCAAAGTTTCATTATATCCAGAATGATATTCATGATTTGGATATCATATATATCATATATATCCAGAATATACATGTATTTATAATATTACATAATCATTTAGAGGTAAGAAATGAAATGCACCGTTCATGGAGACGGTAAGCCGTACATACGCATGAACGCTACTTTCATTTCTATTTCATATTAATGGAATTAAAACTAAATGAGAGATATGTATATTTTAATTCCAGAATTATATTAATCATTTATATGTAACATAAATAATATATATCAATTATATATATGTACTTATAATAGTAGATTACATTTGAGGATAAGAAATGAAATGCACCGTTCATGGAGACGGTAAGCCGTACGTACGCATGAACGCTACTTTCATTTCTATGTCATATTAATGGAATTAAAACTAAATGAGAGGTATGTATATTTTAATTCCAGAATTATATTAATCATTTAGATGTAACATAAATCATATATATCCATTATATAAATGTACTTATTATAGTACACAACATTTTGGGATAAGAAATGAAATGCACCGTTCATGGAGACGGTAAGCCGTACGTACACATGAACGCTACTTTCATTTCTATCTCATAATTCAATGGGAAGAAATAATAATTATATAGAGGTACATTATAATTCCAGTATAACATCATATATAATATCATTAAATCCATCCTTTATACGTCCCACGTATGGAATTAACGAATCAAATCACTTTGAGGGGGCGGTAGTCCGCACTTCCTAAAATGAAATTATCGTGTTTACCCATAATGGAAGCCATAAAGGTATGCTCAAAATGAAAAATACAGAAGCTTAAGGAACAAAATAAACATATTATATATCATATATAAATATAGTGTCATCTTAATGGCCACCTTTGAAGGTGTTAAAAGAATGTTGAACAATCATCGTTTCGGTAGGCAGAAATTCGCCATCCATGGAAACAGTATGTTCTTTAACTATTAGATGTAGGTGTGTGTAAGTGTAGCTCGAATAATTCTTATTAAAACATCCTAGTATATTTAATATACTGTATTTGTTACAAAATAAAAGAATAAAAATAGTTTATGGGGTTGGAGAAGCAAAATAAAACAAAAGGACTCAAAAGAAGACATTACCTTGAAATCGGGTAACTCCATTTGGTTTGAGCTCAAAGGCTTACTTGGGAAGACTTCTGCCCAAAGTGAGGCTTCAAGGAGTAAGAGAGGGATGTGGAGAGACAAAGTGGTCAGGGTTTGGACGAGACAAAGTCTTTGGAAGTGTGGGTAAAGAGGTATAGGTGGGGGCCTTTTATAAGAGGAGAGGAGGGGCACTCTTGGAAAGTAAAGAAAAGTTACTTTATTTTAAAATGATATTCGAATTTAAGAGGTCCCAAATTGATATAATTTGAGGATAAGGTGATAAGGGTTCGAAATATACCTATCCAATAGGTTTTGGACATGCGTAGGTCATAGATTTTACATTATCTTTTCATTTTATTTAAATCCATTATTAATGAGGTAATCGCTGCATCATCATGATGTCATAAATAATTTAATATATGTAATGTCTAAAAATTATAAAAAAAATATCATTATCTAGGAAATCGTTTTGTATTTTTAGTGAATATTTATAGTCAATAATTTGACTTGAATAACCCCATGTAAAAATTGTTTTAGTAAAACATCTCATGTTTGTGTCATTTTTACTTTTACATTAAATAAAAAGTTATTTATGTCATTTACCAACCAAAGTGGCTCCATGGGGTCCCCAAGTTGACCCATGGATTTTCTTGGTCGGACATGACACATCCAATGAGGTTAAGACATGTTTCAAACTCATATCATATTATTAAAACATTATTTCCACCTTAAACTACACTAATTACCTCTAACCGCGATTAAAAACCTAATAAGTTACTATTCACCAAAAAATTATTTTAATCCCATTGAACCGCATTTTACATTATAATTACAACCATGTATGTCGGATTTTTGAAATTCAAAACATAGAAGTGGTAAAATTTCATTTAAACGAAAAAATCAGTTTTTATAAGTACAACTTAGTGGATTCACTATTCATGAAAAATTGAAGTTTTTCAGAAAAATACCAAAACTTCACCTTAAGATATATTTGATATTCTGAATTCAAAAATGAAGTCCATTTTAAAAAATTCCAGACATATAAGTTGCATTAATTAATTTAATAATTAATTCCCGCTGTCAGAGCAAATAGCGTGTTTTTATGAAATAATAAGTATCAAAAGATTGACACTAGTTTAAGTCCGATTTCAAAGTAAAAATAATTACAATGACCAATATTGGATTTAATGGTAAAAATATATTCTAATTTCACTTTAAAACCAATTCAAAAGATAATATAATCATATAAATAAATTAGATTAAAAAGAGGTTTTGAATTAAAATACAACATTTTACACTATTCATTAAAAAATGAACTTTATCGGAAAAATACCAAAACATTACACAAAGTAAATTTTGATGTCCTGATTCTAATGAAGAGTTTTATTTGGTCAAATGGAATGTATAAGAGTGAACAAAACTATATTTAATGATGGTTCGCCATCAAAAGGCGTTTAGTGAACCTTTAGTGAAAATTAGGGCATATATGCCTAAAATTGAATTCTTTTCGTATTTTAAGCCTCTCTCTTTTATTGGATAAATGTAAAAAAAATTAAAAACATATATAATCATATTTTAGTTATTTATATCCATTCCCGCCAACACAACGGCTATGTGTTAACTACCATTTAAAATAATATTATTTTATTACTTGTGTGCAACGAAAGATTTCAATGAAACTCTTTGTTGCGTATTTGGTACGCTATCGAACATAGCAACCCTTTTAAAGTAAAATTAATATTTAATTCGTAAATATTAATAAATATGAAAATGTTTTATTCATTATTTACCTAGGATGTTACATCCTTCTCCCCTTTTGGGAATTGCGTCCTCGCAATTTTATTCACTTATCAAAATAAGTGGGGGTATTTATCCCTCATAGCATTTTCAGATTCCCACGTTTCCTCTTCAAGAAATATGGTTTTTCCACAAAACCATTACCTGGTGAATTACCTTATTTCGCAACACTTGCTCTCTTCGGTCAAGAATCTGGACTGGTTGTTCTTCATAAGTTAGGTTCTCCTCCAGCTGAACTACCTCTGGACTCAAAACATGAGATGGATCTGGAATATACTTCCTCAACATCGAAACATGAAAAACATTGTACACCTGAGATAAACTCGGAGGTAAAGCCACTCGGTAAGCAACCGATCCAACTTTCTCCAGAATTTCATATGGTATAATAAACCTTGGACTCATCTTTCCTTTATTACCAAATCTCATCACACTTTTCCATGGAAAAACCTTGAGAAAAACATGATCACCTACCCTGAAAGATAGATCCTTCCTCCGGTTATCCGCATAACTCTTTTGCCTGCTCTGAGCTGTTCTCATGTGTTTATGAATCAACTGAACATTTTTTACCATCTCTTCTACCAATTCTGGTCCCATCAGCTTCCTTTCACCCACTTCATCCCAAAATGTTGGAGTTCGACACCGCTTCCCATATAATGCCTCAAATGGTTCCATCTGTATACTGGAATGAAAACTGTTAATATAAGAAAACTCAACCAACGAAAGATGTTGGTTCCAACTTCCCTGATAATCTATCGAACAAGCTCGTAGCACATCCTCTAAGGTCTGAATTGTTTATTCTGACTGCCCATCTGATTGAGGATGGAAATCTATACTAAAATTTAATTCAGTACCCAACGACTTCTAAAGGCCTTTCCAAAAGTTAGAAGTAAACCTGGGATCACGATCGGACACAATGGAGAGAGAAACTCCATGCAACCTGACTATCTCTTTAAGATACAATCGAGAAAGTTGATCTAGAGAGAAAGTATCTCGAATAGGAAGGAAATGAGAATATTTAGTCAAGCGATCAATAATAACCCAGATTTCATTATTACCTCGAGGTGTCTTCAGCAATCCCACAACGAAGTCCATGGATATATTTTCCCATTTCCACTATGGTATTGGTAAAGGCTGAAGCATCCCTTTCGGTAACTTCCACTATGCTTTAACCTGCTGACAAGTCAAAAACTTCATAGTAAAATCAGCAATATCCCTTTTCATTCCATCCCACCAGTAATACTCCCGCAGATCTCTGTACATCTTAGTATTTCCAGGATGAACTAAAAACGGGGAACTATGAGCCTCACATAACAACTCATTATTCAACTATGAATCACAAGGCACAAATAATCTCTTCCAAAACCTCAAAACAAAATCATTATAAATGTTTAATTCATGCAACTTACCCTTCTAAACCAGCTATACCTTAGTCTGCAACTCACTGTCTTCCCTTTGTGCTTTCTTAATTCTGTCTGATAGGGATGATCTCACTGATACCTGAAACAAAACAGAAGAACTTCCTACACAACCAACTTCTATGCCAAAGTTCATAAAATCAAAAACCAAAGTATCTCGTTACAAACGTATCATGGTTAATGAAGCATTACTTTTTTGACTCAAAGCATTGGCCACTTTATTTGCTTTTCCCGAATGGTAATGAATTGTACAATCATAATACTTGATTAATTCCAGCCATCTCCTCTATCTCATGTTCAATTCTTTCTGATCGAATATATACTTTAAATTTTTTTGATCAGTATATATTTCACACTTTACTCCAAACAAATGATGCCTCCAAATTTTTAAAGCAAAAAAAATAGCAGCTAATTCCAAATCATGTGTAGGGTAATTTACCTCATGAGTTTTCGACTGAAGTGAAGCATAAGAAATTACCTGATCATTATGCATAAGGACACATCCAAGTCCCTTCAACGAAGCATCACTGTATATAACAAACTCACCATTCCTGGAAGGAAGTGCCAAAACTGGAGCATTCACCAATCTTCTTTTCAACTCCTGAAAACAATCATCACATTCTTTTGTCCAGATAAACTTAACACCCTTCCGAGTTAGCTTAGTCATTGGACTAGATAACTGTGAAATTTTTTCAAAAAACCTTCGGTAGTAACCTGCCAAACCAAGAAAACTATGGATCTCGGTTACATTTGTGGGTCTTGTCCATTATTCAACAACTTTTGTTTTAGAAGGATCAACAGTTATGCCATCTTTTGAAACAATGTGACCTAGGAAAGAAATTTTTTGTAACCAAAACTCACACTTGCTGAATTTTCCATATAGTTTCTTTTCTTTTAAGGTGTGCAAGATAACCCTTAAATGACTTTCATTCTCCTCTTTACTTTTAGAAAACACAAAAATATCATCAATTACACAACCACCACTTATCACCTGATTCAACTGAGCCATCACTGTAGTAAACTGCTCAATTCTGATTCTGACCATCTCAGTATGCTGATTTGGAAGGTCATTTCCCTCAGTATGCCTTCCCAAAAAACTTCTCTGTTTCCTCTACAAAAAAACATTCTTAACACTTAAATACCTTAGGTGAAGAAACATGGTAATCTATAAATGCTATATCATTTCCATCATACCATAAACTAATTTATAATTTAACAATTTTCTAAATACTAAAGTTGTCTAAACCGACCTCTGATACCAACTATAAGGCCCCGACCTTAAACATTACTTAATATTGAATTAAATGAATAATTCACATTGAGGATCTTTTCAGGTTTAGAGTTTTAGAGAATTAGGACATAACTGTTACATCTCAAAAGATTACAAAGTAGACACTTCTACTGAGTTTCCATAGAATAAAAAAAACTCTTAAAAAGAAACATGTCTAGTTCCATGTTTTATATAGCATGACTTTCCCTTGATCCCATCCTTGACCCTATTCCACATTAAGTCCTATGAAAAAAATTTCAAAAAAACATGGGGTGAGCATAAAAAGCTCAGTAAGGTATACAAAAAGAATGTAAACTGTTAGTTTTTCAAACATCAAGTAAACCATGTATACTTTATTAAAGTAATACCTTCACCTTCATGAAGTAGTAAAAACTGTTCACTAAATAAAAGATCATTACTTACCCTTTTGTAACCAAAGGATTACCATAAAACCCATATAAAGAACACATAACATATAAAGGTAACTTGGGATATAAACATACTTAAGTGGAATAACCATATGGTCGACTTCCACACATATCACTTAATGGAATATCCATATGACCAACTTCTATAAATACTTAATGGAATACCCATACGGCTGACTTCCATACCCAATGCATTGGAGGTTATAACGTAACCACCCGTCCTGGTATTCACGGCACCGCCCGTCATATGGTTTATCACGTAACCACCCGTCAAATGTCCAAGTACCATTATAAAAATAATAAGACATAAAACAAATATAATGGAAAGAAAAAATTTCCACACTTTGATCACAATATATCACTTAAATATATTGACATAACAAATCCATTATAAAAACCATTTTCAATACCAAAATACATAAAAGAGTATATGGTATTTATTTCATTTTAAAAAAACATTATGGCTTGTTCAGGAAGCCAAAGACCAAATAATACTCGCAGCGGTGGAAAAGGTCGTTGTCACCGCGTACGTTAAAAGAAACATTCCTTTTTGTCGTTTTGTAAAACGCTTCGTAGAAAAAGATTCCTTTTGTATAAAGGTAAAAGTCAAAGGGTTTTATACACTGTATAAAAGATAGTTGTGTATAAAATGAAATATGCCTCAATGAAAGGAGATTGAGACGAAGTCCCATAAAAAGATCATTTTTTAAATAAAATAGATTTATTATGTGTATTCACTATATTTACACATAAAGAAAGTATAAATACCAGATAGGACATAATAATATCATGACATAATTTTAAATTAGGAGATTAACCCAAAGAATGGAAATCGGGTTAAGAAGTTCCCTTACCTCGTGCCCGACGTGACTCGATTGCTCTTTAATCTCCTGAATAATAAACTTGAGTTAATTTCTAATTGATTAAGAAACTTTTTTAAGCTTACTATTCCTTTTATATCAATTATTTCCATGTTATAAGCATTATTTAACCATTTAAGTTAATAATGTTTGTTTTGTCGATATTTGGTTCTTAAGTCGAAAGTGGACTTCTTACAATTACATGTTGTTTGTGTGGTCAAAAGTTCATTATATCCAGAATTATATTCATGATTTGGATATCATATATATCATATATATCTAGCATATAAATGTATTTATAATATTACATAATCATTTAGAGGTAAGAAATGAAATGCACCGTTCATGGAGACGGTAAGCCGTACGTACGCAAGAACGCTACTTTCATTTCTATGTCATATTAATGGAATTAAAACTAAATGAGAGATATGTATATTTTAATTCCAGAATTATATTAATCATTTATATGTAACATAAATTATATATATCCATTATATATATGTACTTATAATAGTACATTACATTTGAGGATAAGAAATGAAATGCACCGTTCATGGAGACGGTAAGCCGTACGTACGCATGAACACTACTTTCATTTCTATGTCATATTAATGGAATTAAAACTAAATGAGAGGTATGAATATTTTAATTCCAGAATTATATTAATCATTTAGATGTAACATACATCATATATATACATTATATATATGTACTTATAATAGTACATTACATTTGGGGATAAGAAATGAAATGCACCGTTCATGGAGACGGTAAGCTGTACGTACGCATGAACGCTACTTTCATTTCTATCTCACACTTTAATGGGAATAAATAATAGTGATATAGAGGTATATTATAATTCCAGTATAACATCATATATAATATCATTAAATCCATCCTTCATACATCCCACGTATGGCATTAACGAATCAAATCACTTTGAGGGGGTGTAGTCCGCACTTCCTAAAATGAAATTATCATGTTTACCCATAATGGAAGCCATAAAGGTATGATAAAAATGAAAAATACATAAGCTTAAGGAAAAAAATAAACATATTATATATCATATATAAATATAGTGTCATCTTAATGGCCACCTTTTAAGGTGTTAAAAGAATGTTGAACAATCGTCGTTTCGGGAGGCAGAAATTCTCCATCCACAAAAACAGTATGTTCTTTAACCATTAGATGTAGGTGTGTATAAGTGTAGCTCAAATAATTTTATAAAAATATCCTAGTATATTAAATATACTTGAGTTGTTACAAAAGAAAAGAATAAAAAGAGTTTAGGGGGTTGGAGAAGCAAAATAAAACAAAAGGACTCAAAAGAAGACATTACCTTGAAATCGGGTAACTCCCTTTGGTTTGAGCTCAAAGTCTTCCTTGGGAAGACTTCTGCCCAAAGTGAGGCTTCAAGTAGTAAGAGATGGATGTGGAGTGACAAAATGGGCAGGGTTTGGCCGAGCCAATGGCTTTGGAAGTGTGGGTAAAGAGGTAGAGGTTGGGGCCTTTTATAAGAGGAGAGGAGGGGCACTCTTGGAAAGTAAAGAAACGTTACTTTATTTTAAAATGATATTCAGATTTAAGAGGTCCCACATTTATATAATTCAAGGATAATGTGATAAGTCTTCGAAATATACCCATCCAATAGGTTTTGGACATGTTTAGGTCATAGATTTTACATTATCTTTTCATTTTATTTAAATCCATTATTAATGAGGTAATCGTTTCATCATCATGATGTCATAAATAATTTAATATATTTAATGTCTAAAAATTATTAAAAAAATATCATGATGTAGGAAATATTTTTAGATTTATAATGAATATTTATAGTCAAAAATCTGACTTGTATAACCCCATGTAAAAATTGTTTTAGTAAAACATCTCATGTTTGTATCATTTTTACTTTTACATTAAATAAAAAGTAATTTATGACATTTTCCAACCAAAGTGGCTCCATGGGGTCCCCAAGTTGACCCATGGATTTAATTGGTCGGCCATGACACATCAAATGAGGGTAGGACATGTTTCAAGCTCATATCATATTATTAATACATTATTTTTACCTTAAACTACACTAATTACCTCTAATCGCGATTAAAAACTTAATAAGTTACTATTCACCAAAAAATTATTTTAATCCCATTGAACCACATTTTACTTCTTAATTAAAACCATGTATGTCAGATTTTTGAAATTTAAAACACATAAGTGTTAAAATTTCATTTAAACGAAAAAAATCAGTTTTTATAAGTACAACTTGGTGGTTTCACTATTCATCAAAAATTGAAGTTTTTCAGAAAAATACCAAAACTTCACCCTAAGCTATATTTGATATTCCGAATTCAAAAATGAAGTCTATTTTAAAAAATTACAAACATATAAGTTTCATTAATTACTTTAATAATTAATTCCCACTGTCAGAGAAAATAGCATGTTTTATGGAACAATAAGTATCAAAAGATTGACACTAGTTTATGTCCGATTTCAATGTGAAATTAATTCCAACAACCACTATTGGATTTAATGGTAAAAATATATTCTAATTTCAATTTAAAACCAATTAAAAAGATAATCTAACCATATAAATAAATTAGATTAAAAATTGGTTTTGAATTAAAATACAACATTTTACACTATTCATTAAAAAATGAACTTTATCAGAAAAATACCAAAAATTTACACAAAGTAAATTTTGATGTCCCGATTCTAAAGAAGAGTTTTATTTGGTACAATATAATGTATAAGAGTGAAAATAAAACTATATTTAATGACGGTTCACCATCAAAAGGCGATAAGTGAACCTTTAGTGAAAATTTGTGCATATATGCCTAAAATGGAATTCTTTTCATATTTTAAGCCTCTATCTTTTATTGGATAAATGTAAAAAAAATTTAAAACATATATAATCATATTTTAGTTATTTCTATCCATTCCTGCCAAGAAAACGGCTATGTGTTAACTACCATTTAGAATAATATTATTTTATTACTAGTGTACAACGAAAGATTTCAATGAAACTCTTTGTTGCGTATCTGGTACGCTATCGAACATAGAAACCCTTTTAAAGTAAAATTAATATTTAATTCGTAAATATTAATAAATATGAAATTGTATTATTCATTATTTACCTGGGATGTTACAAAAAACACCCAATGAAGTCTGACTTCCCCATGAACATACAATCTGCCCAACTCATCCACTTTAGTTGTATCTGTGATCGTAATAATGTTGGGGGATTTTTTTGAATGGTCAATCACTAACCAAATAGTGTTATTACCCCAAGGTATATGAGGTAAGTCAATAATTATTTCCATGGAGACCTCATCCCACTTCTAGGTAATAATGGGTAATGGGTGAAGAAAACCAGATGGTATTGGATGCTCTGCTTTCACCTGATGAAAATTATAGAATGTGGATAAGAATTCAGCTATGTTCTGTCTCATACATGGACACCCGAATAGGAGGTAAACATCATATTACATCTTGGTCGTATTAGGATAGATGGACCACTGACATCAATGACTATCTTGCATCACCACATTCCACAGAGACAACGACACCACTGCACAACCCATGAATCACAAGATCCCCTTAGGAGAGAAACACCAATAAGGAGAAGCCTCCCCACAAATAAGTGACATAATAGACCACTAATTAATGGAAAATTTCATTATTAATTATAATAATAAAAAATCATAGTAATCCAGGATAGGTGTGTCATAATATTTCAACATTGGGGAGTAAATCATAAATAAACTTGAAAATCAATGAGATTGATACATAAAAATCATAAAACTATGGTAATTATGAATCATAATACCCACAAAATAAAAACATGAAATTAAAAATAAATTATCATGATAATTAATAAAATCATAATAATACTATAAAGAGGTATTTATATAATTCTCATAATAGAAGATATGTTCATATAAAGAAATAATTCTCAAAGAAGGGAATTTTAGGTAAAAATCACTTACAAAGATCATATCATTGATGTAGGGATTAATCAATGGATTTTTTGTTTTGGTAAAATGTAAAAATAAATAAATTTAGATTAAAAAAATAAAATATTCAATGGTTATTACACACAAAAGTTAAGCATTACATAATACGTGAGGTAAAAGGTTAACTCAATGAATGGAAATTATGTTATGAAATTACTTACAGTGTGCGTCCTTTTTGTTGAATATGATTAAACATACTATATTATGGTTTTTGACAAGTTATTAAATTATTAATGATACATTTAAATATTTTAAATATCATATATTATATTTTTTAAACATCTTACAACAATTTCGTTAATAATATTTCATTATTTTCATTGTTTCAGGTGTTAATGACATTGATTTTGGATTTCTTCTTTGTTATGAATGCAATAGTTCTTATGAAAATAATATTATTATACCATATATATAATAATAATTATGAAATAATTATAATATTTATACATAATTATACCTTTTAATCCCAATTACGAATTATTTTTTTGAAAAATGATTCACATTACGATCAACGAGAAGGAAGACTATATGTAAAAATGAGTAACATTTAAAATTTTCGATGATCATTCTGGAAAGGAGTTAAAAAATATTTTAAAATTAAATATTGTTTATAATATCATAAATGAAATATCATTTATTTAGAATATACTAATATGATTCTTCCACTAAGTGTGGTGATAAAATATAGAGTAAGATCACTTCGTGAAGGTTGTAGTTACATAAACGACGTTATCATCATTCAGTGTGTGAAAAGTTACGAAATAAAATGAAACATTAAATTTTCAGCAAGAAAAATATTTCGTTATTAAAATTATGATTTAAGTTATCTAACATATATTTAATATATTTATCTTTATTATAGTCATTAAAAATCATTAGTGCAAAAATGAATCACATCGCCACGTGAGGAGGAAGTCTGCCTTACAAACGACTGATGTTATCAAATCCGCTATGGAATGAAAGTAAAATATTTATATATGATATAATGATTAAATAGGTATAATTATTTTAAAAATATTACATATATACTTTATATCCTTCAACATACCAAATAGTGAGAGGAGGTAATGGATAAACAAAAGACATCGGTTCATGAGGCGGTAATCTACTATACACACTAATATTGATTTTTTAACCCATTTGACCCAAAAGAAGAATAACATAAGTTATTAAATTAAAATAATAATATATAATTATATTTAAGAAACTAATGTTATTATATAATCATGGTTTTTAAAATAATCTAAGGAGGAAGAGGATGAAATAAAATAAAAACACTCATTGAAGAACATTGCATCTTCATCGGGTAACATTTTTTTGTTTGATCCAAAGGCCTTATGTTGTTGTATTTATACCCCACTACAGATTATAGGATGAGTGGAGGGAAGTGAATATGTTATTTGGTCTTGTGATTCTTGGATAATTTTTTGTGTATGATGATATTAGGAGAGCTAGTGACATTTTATAAGTGATGTGAGTGGAAGACTTTTAATTTTTGAAAAGAATGAATTCCACAAACGTTTTATTCTTTCAATAATGATAACATAATTTACCAGTCTTTATATTATAAAACATAATTTCAAAATATATCCATATAATATATTTTATACTTTTTTGAAATTTTAACAAATATTCTTTTAGTTTGAATCCCCAATAAAACATATTTTACTCTAACCACGATAATTAACTTTTAGTTTTTTCACTAATAATTCTGAAAAAAATAACTTAGAAATTTTAGATAATATAAATTATACTTATCTAAAATATATATTTTAGTTTGAAAATTTTAATTTATATAATTGGAAAATTATAATTTAAAATTAATCATACCGATGCGTCATGAAAACATGTTGTGAGTGATAAAATCATCAAATGTATACTGAGTTTTTATATCTATTTTATATATGAAATTTCAAAAACTTAAATTAATTGGATTAATATATATATATATATATAATAATTATAATTTTAATTTAAAACATATTTAAAATAAAATTTATACTCATAAATAATTTAAATGATAATGAAGCTATAATTTAAAATTTAGTACTTTTAAATATTAATAAACAAATTAACAATTTTAGAAGAATATAAAAAAGTATCCCAAATATATTTATTACAATATGATTCCATAATTAAATTAATTTTTTAAAATAAATTTGATAAAGTTTTAAATAAATTAAATTTAAAATAAAATCATAGACGTGATGAAAAAATGGTTTTCAAGAAGTATATTTCTTTCAAGCACACGATAATTTTATATTAATTCTATGTGTTATATTTACAATCATTGTATGAATATATTTTAAAATACACTAATATAAATTTTATAAATTAAATTAAAAAATTCTTCATTATAGATTAAATTAATAATTTAAAATAATGCATCATTATCAGCTATTAAATAGATTTTTGAAAAAAAACAACTTTGTAAACCCAAAAACATATTAATACTAAAATAAAATGTATAAATGGTTTTTAATGATGTTAATTGGATTAAATATAAATAAATAATTCTAAAGTTACATTAAATATAATATATAAAATAATGTGACATTTTAGGTAAATAAATTATTTAAAATAAATTAAATTTTTACAAAAATCTTATTCCTCAACTGTTCACTAAAAATTAGTATTTTCTAAAAAATAAAAAAATATCAGCCCTATTTTTTTATGTTATTATGAAAAAAATTAATTTTAATTTATCTAATATAGTGTATAAATGTAACAAAATTCTATTATAATATTTCCATTCATAAAAATAAATAAATATCATTTTTTATGAAATTTTTTTTGAAGGAATGAATTATATTATTATAAATTCATTTATTATTTAGTATGTATTTATCATTATTTTATATTTAGTGTGACCTATATATATATAAATATAAATTTATATATTTAATAATTATTTTAATATAATAAATAACAACTAATATAAAGGCTTGATTAAAATAGTAATATATATCGTGGGTTATTTAATCTTGATGTTTCATGGGTAATACACTCCCAAACATACAAATATTAGAAAATTTTATACAATAAGATATTCAATAGAATAAATTTTTATAAAAATAAATATATAATAAATTATTTTGGTGTTATTGTGTTTTATAAGATTATTGTTGTTTTACTTATTGGCCATTAAACATAATTTTCTTCAATTAAAATATTGTGGTGTTACTAAAGTTGTCATCTCATGAAATAACTTCATAATTTTGACATTAACCTCATCCCTCTCCCCAATAATATTTGAAACCAAATTAAAATCATTTTAAAACATGGTATGGAATTTAAATAAATAGTAAGGGAGTCAAAAATAGGGTAATAAAGAATTATTGCATGAATACTTATAATAATTTTACTTTCTAAAGTAAAAATTGTATTAAAAAAACATTTTATTACCTTAGAAATGAGGTTCACTGACTTCTAGTTTTTATAAAATATTTTATATTTAATATTTAAGGATAAAACAAAAGTCTTAATGCATTCATTGAAATAATGTAAAAGGAAAGGGTTTATTTCACAAACCTATTTTATTCTCCCTTTATAAGTGGCACATAAATTCCTATTTTTATAAAAATAAACTCATTACCATCATTTTTAAAATACTAATGACTTTATAAAAAGACACAACACAAATTGATAAACAAAATAGGTAACATGAGACATCATTTTAATATTAATAATATCTATAGAAAAACCATAAAAATCATAAATCAAATATGTTTCATTGTTCCCATTGAATAACCATCATAGTTATACTAGGAGTAACCATTATAATTACACTTGAAATATATATCTAGTTTATACATGGAATAACTCTCATGTTGAACATCTAATAAAACAATCCCTAATAGATTATAGGGATATCATAAAATACCCAATCCTTATTCAATACTGGAATCACCCTTGATCTTAATAAATTCTCACAAATTATAACCTAATAAAAACACATAAAAGATTATATAAAAACTCCCTTTTCACACATAAGAAAACATTTCTGCATATTGAAATATTAACTTAATTTTAGAACCCTCATTAAAAACAAACAGAACATAGAGAATTGGTTATTCATTGAAAAAAACATTGAAGATTATAATAGATTGTAAATATTAAATAATGGTTATGGAGGTGGGAATAGTCATTCTCACCATATAAGTTAAGATAAAATATTTATTTTTCATTATTTATTAAATTCCATAATATTCAGAATAAAATATATAATAAACACCATTTTAAATCCTTTAAATAAAATTTTAAAATATAAATAAAATATTCATTAAAATTAATTTGTAAAGATATAAATAATTCCATAAAATAACATTGAAAAAATTTGTATCAACGAAAAATAGTTTTAATCGAAGCTTTAAAGGATGGTTTTTTATGAGAGTGTCCCTTACCTTATTCCTTAATTATCACATGTATTCATGATCATCATGAATAATAAATATATTTTAATTATTTACTTAAATTGGAACTTATTTCTTGTATATTTTTCCTAATATTTGACATATTAAATGGTTATATGCAACCACTTAATCATTTAGGTTCACATAATATGTTTGCATGATGCTCGTCTCATTTGTCCAAATTGAATTTGGTAGGTTGACTAAAGAATAAAGGGTTATAACAAAATATTATACAAAATAATAAGAATTAATTAATTTTTACATTTATTAATAAAATATACTTTTAAAACGAATCATAAATGATGGTTATGGAAATTGAAATATGTTATAATCATTACGGTGGTAGGTGAAATGTACACATGAGTAACATTTTCATTTCTCATAAATCATTTTGGAATGAATGTGAGTGATTTTTTTCATTCTAGGATGATCAGAATATCATAAATACTTTATTAATTCATTATATAAACTTATATATATCATCCATGTGATTTGGTGATGAGAAATGATTCATATACCTTTGTAGGGGTTGTATTCCACACGTACGCACAAATGGAATTACCATTTTCCTATGAATGAAAAATATATGAAAATAAGTTTATTATTATATTTAAAGTTTTTAATTATTTAATTAATATCATATATATATATATATGCATGTAATAAATCATTATATGAATTTGATAGAGGTGGATATAGAAAAAAAATTACATCTCTCCATGAGGTGATAGTCTATAGAAAATACAGACAATGGATTCTTTTTACATTTGATGTAGGTTAGAGAAAGATATTGTTTATTCCATTAATATAATAACATATAATTATATTGTATATAATGATATTATTATATAATTACGTTCAAGTAGTATTTTTAGGATATAGAGAAAACACTCATTTTTAGTACACTGTAGGACAACTAATGAAGCTATTCAACACAAAATAATGACCCTATAATATTGGTGTGGATATTATGAAATTATTCATGATGTTATTTTATGAAAAATAATCTGTTTATCTGTGATCAAAAGAGTAAAAGAAGTTCCCATATATAAGAGAGGAGTGAGCCACTCTTGATATTTCATAAAATAATAAATTCATATATTTTAATTATCATTTCTAAAAAAAATATGGAAATTGATATTATTTGAAGATAATATGATCATTATTCAAAATAATCTCATGTAATTAAATTATTATAATTTTTGACTATATTGTTACCATTATCGTTTTTAACCTCATATTATCCTTTTTCACCCGTACCTCAATAATATGGTAATTTAAAATTTTAGGGTCATTATATTTACAATAAATGGCAAAATCCCATAAATGGACCATTTTGGAATTTATAAACCATATAAATACAAATTTTATAAATATAATATTTTTAGGAATTTTAAATTATTTAATATAAATAGTATTAATATCAATTTTCAAGCTGTTCCATTTAATTTGAAATTAATTACATTTCACAAAATATTGAATATATTCCATCCAAACATCCCTAAAATGTAATATTTATATAAAAAATTGTTACAATACCACAATTAGTTCATATTATACAACTTTTATTTTTTTTGATAATATTTAGATTTTCTCAAATTAATTGAAAAATTACAAACTCAAAATTATTTAAAGATAAAAGGTAATTATTTCACCACTAAAAATTAAACAAAATACCATGATGGAAGTAATAAATTATATTTCAAATGATAATTTGTAAATAATCATATCATTTGATTATCCCTATATTAAAAAACTATATTTAATAATGCGAAGGGGATTTCTTATTTTAGTTTTCTTCATATAAAATAACATAAAGGCCAAAATCATTCCCAAAATGAAGAAAAAGGCCACATGTTTGACTTTTGGATATTTATTTATGATATATAATCAAAAATTAAATAATTAGGTCTGTTAGGGTCATCTTATAGTCTTTATGATTTTATTTTTAACATTAATTTCTTGGTTTACACTTTGTGTTTGTAACAATAATAATTATGGATCCTATTAAAAATATATAAAGATAAAAAGAAGTTAGTTAATAAATATGGAACCCCTAATTAAAAATATGGAATCCATTTTTTGAAATTCAATTCATTGAAGTGAAATAACTTAAAATAAAATTTAATACAAAAAACATTATGAAAAATAGTTTTTTAAGAAATATAACTTTTAGGTGTGAAATTTTTTTCATACTTAATTAGAGTATAATATTTATAAAAAATATTATAATTGGTTTCTAATTAAATAAAAAATAACTAATTAAATTTTAAATCTAAACCAAAAATACAATTTTACTTTCTAAATACTATAAAATAAAAGAATGTTTTCAACAAACAAATAGAATTTATCAAAATTTATCATAAAAAAGCCTTTTTAAAAAATTATAAAAATTATTAATTAGATAATATTTACTTGTATAACTCCAAAAATAATTCCATTTCATAATATTATTATTATATATTTTTTAAATCCAGATTTCAAAAAATACCATACGATAATTGAAAACCTATTTTGTTTAAAAAAATATTTTCAATTTTGTCCTTAAAATAAAATAATATATTTAAAATTAAAATTAATCTATAAAATATAATTAATTAATAATAAAAGTATATGAGAATTATTTACCTAGAAATTACCTAGTTTGTTACACTTCACACCATTGAGGAATTAATAATGGGAAATCTGAATGCTTTAATGAAAGTAATTATTTTATGAAAAATATTCTTGAGGTAGGCGTTGGTTCCAAATTTCTTTGAAAACTAGAGAAAAATATTTCAAAATATCATCAAATGATTTAATTATTTTCTTATACATACTATAAATCTATTTCTTATAAGCTGTATTGAATCATAAACATGTATCTCGACCTTAATGGAGACTTCTCTAGACCTTCCATGTAAACCTCAGTCCCCAACCAGAAAAAAATGAATGTGATAATCCATGTATCCTAACCACTTCCAAAATATATATCCTAGAATGTTAACAAATATCTAAATATTTTATAATAGATATGAGTTGTATTGATTTCATAAGGCGATCGTAATAGATCCAAATATAATTTAACCCTTTAGATGGTTTTGGATGTCCGATAATGAAATATACAGTAATATTCTCCCAAAACCATTTGGGTATGGATAATAGTTATAAAATAACCATAATTTTTTTTATATTACACATAACCTAATGAAATACCATTAACCATGATAAATAAATTAATATATGTATTTTTTATTTTTTCCTATGAAAATTACTCTTTGATATATCTATACATTTTCATACATCTCGAATGAAAAGATAATAATGAAATATGAGAATAATTCAATAGCTGGATCATTAATTATTGTATGGAGGGGATGAAAAAATAGTTAATAAATTATATTATTCCATTACAATCATGGTTAAAATCAAGAACATTTATCACCTTCTGATGAATCTCTACAAATTCAATATACACACCTTTAAAAATTACTATAATAAATGGTTGGAAACTTATTTGAGAGACATAAAATTTCTAAAATTCCTTATAGATCTTATTATGAATTAATTTAATATTAAAAAACAATTGATCTACTTTATCCACATCATATGTTATCCCAAATGATCTTTTTAACTTAGATCATCTTCCACTTAGTTCACTGTTTGGGGTGGTAATGTGCTGAAAAGTCACATTCCTTAATTAGATCCAACAATATAATTTTTGAGGGTATTTTACTATTTATGGTTGAAGATAAATGGAAAAAATATAAAGGTGATATATAAGTCACAAATTTTCAAATAAATATATTGTATCAATATATTAATTGAAAAAATCATTTCTCCGAGTTCAAAATCATGATTCCGGTAACAACTCTCATGTGTTTTAAATTACAATGGGTATATACAATAAAAATTTATTTTACCATGATGATTCATCCCAATACCTTATTTAATGAATTACTAATTATCAAAAACCAATCTCTATTGTCGATTTGTGTTATATTTAGTTAAATTATCATCCTTATTTTCATCTCTGTGAAGATAAATACACATTCATATATCACTATTAAAACCCCCATTCTGAGCCATATTAGAGGGTGGAATATATAGATATGATGAATCTCACACCAAAATATTGATATATAAAACCAAACCATGAAAAAATGGATATTGGTTACCTGGGATGGTCTCAGAAAATTTTTCATAAACATTTTCCATGAAATATCCAAAAATACACAACCACATTGGATTATATAACCTAAGAATAAAACATTGTGGAGCCTAAATTCATAGTTGGTAAATTTATTATGAAATTTCCCTTTCATCATGATCTCCATGATAATTATAAAATGATCAAAATTTTATTTATTTATCATTTAATATATCTTAACACCATCTATTAATAATACAAAAAACACATCATGGTAATCTATAAAGACTCTATCAATTATATACATGAAGAGATTAGGGGAATTATAAAGCCCTAAGGGAATCACATAAAATTCATATTATGAATATTTCATAAGGTTGGTTTTCTATTATATATCATACTTCATTACTATATATTTATGATATCCAAAATGATGTTCAATATTACAAAAGTATTAATCTCCTTACAATTGGTAAAAAATCTTCAATTTGATGTAAATGATACTTTTTGTTGATATTCGTCATGTTCTATTATTCATAATAAATGAAAAAAAGTATTTGAACCATTTTTTTTATAAAAATGAATAGATTCTCATCATGATGATTCACTAGGGACATTGAATCCCTTATATAGATTATCTGAGATTTTCATATTCACTTCATGAAACTTAATTGGGTCTATTCTATGAGTATTTATGTTGGTATAAAATTAGATATGAGATATATTTAAAAATAAACTTCATGATTAAAGGGTAGACACGGAAATTATTCAGAAATGATATTTGAAAATTCCCATACAACATTATAATCCTAAATTTTTATATTCTCACTAATAATATAAGATACAAAAACTACATGGATAATAATTAATATGAAGAAGATATATGTTATTTCTATTGGATGTTCATATTAATTATCACATAAACTAATAATATTAATTTCTTTTATAATGTGAAGTTTTTCTTCTCTTGCATGGTAATTAATATGGTCTTCATATAAATAAAAGAAATCTATTCTTAGAGTTACATCAAATTCAATAAAAGGTGTAATCACTTTTCCAGAAATATTAATTAGGGTGTAATAATAAACTTGAGATATTTAAATCATACCATTTCATGTTTTTAAAACATAATAATAATATAACAATTGAGGTGGAAGACCAATACCCATATAAAATTCCAAAAACAAAAAATAGTGGCTAAATCGAGAATAAAATTAAATATTTTTTATTATATAGTATATGAAAAGTGTATCTTTCACTATGTAATTATCATAAACTAGTTAGGATGTCATGATCTCTTGATATATTTATTTATCTTTTGGATGAAGATATTGTTAATTCCAATAATCATAAAAAACCTTCATATTTAATCCTTGGTTGGAATAGTTCTCAAACTACATATTTTTTCAAAAATTTTGAGTGGGTGGGGGATTAATTGGAATATTCATTTTCTCTATTTTATAAACTATCCTTTTCATCAACTCTTGAAATTCATGGCCTTTATGACATTATTTCCAACATTTTATATACCACCCCACCCCATTCCTGAAATTTCATTTCTGTTTCATCCCACATTTAGGCCATGTAGATAGCTTGAATTTCTATACACCTCATTATTTATTTGATATTTCACGAGACTCCGACATCATTTTCTTTTCTATATAATAATTGCATTGTCCATCAAATTATGTATTCCATCTCCTAAAACATTTGGTTTCTCATATAGATAATAATTGCATTGTCCATTAAATTCATTATTGATATGATAACTTCTAGATCAATACATTCACTAAAAACAATAAGGAAAGTTTATGAATCATGGTATAATAATAAGTGTGATATATCAAATTATCATTAAATATCAATCACAAGTTATACAAATTACTACACCTTTTCTGTATTTCAAAATAAAAAGAACTTCATGGTTGACTCAGAACATGTTCAAGAGGAGACACAAATGATCCCCTAGACCATGACTTAAAAAAAACCATAATACTATGAACCATAGGTGACTACCATCTACAACATGTGATCATGCCACCATTTACCCTATAATGTGATTTTATGGATCACCCTGAACCCTAAAATACACCTCGATCAGTAATGGTATCACACCAGACACAAGACTACCACCACCTAGGTTGTACAAGATGAATATTTCAGCCACACCAAGGCCACATTGAACATCGTCACTGAGGAGATAACAACCCACCAAGGTGAATAACCCGTTAGTTCACCAAGAAGGACTGCCTTCCCTGAAGACACCAACCTGATCCAAATTGTCATGGATTCCATCCAACCAAACCGAAGTGGGGACGTGTGTGAAGGAGAATGAAGAATGGTATAGGAAATAAAGTATATATATATATATAACCATTCAACCACATTAATAAGAAACAATCACAAAATCAAACTCGAGGGGGGACATGAGGAGATATCTTGTGAGGAGAAAGATCTACAAGCACCAGGCTATCCTTCATCCCACATTCACATCAACGTAAAAGACATGAAAATTTCAATAGAAAAACTCTAATAATCAGACAAAAATTACCCAATCGGATCTGGAATCAGAACCGGAAAATGACAGGAGGACCCTGATCAATGAAAATAATTAAAAATAAATGAGTGAGGAACCATCAAGATGTAATGAAATCATTAAAGGCCATATAGGGGAAAGAAAAATGACCTGCAACCAGTTTCGTCAGTGGACATTTAGTGAAACAGGTGTCTACAGAGTTCTAGAGGTCATGCCAGTCCTTGAAAATATTATTCAGTTGAGAGGAATACCACAAAGCGACAAAACTGCTTGGCCAGACTCATGATCATGCCATACCTAGAATAAGAGACGGTGAAGAAGTGAGATAATAATGGATTTAGGGAAACCCTACAATAAGGATAACTCCAATGTAATGAATCCCTTTTTCGTCCTATCCCATGACAACTTCATCATGACCTTAGAAACCATAGGTTTAATTTTTGTAATCCACGGTTATTTCCCAAACATTTAGATGTTATCCTATGCATATATATTCTACCCAAGGACTCCCTATTATTATATAATATATATTCATTAACTAAACATAACCTATGATACAAACTATTGAAACCAATACATTTCATTCATAATTATTTCTTAATAATAGATGAATTTTTATTACATTTTATAAATAAACTCCTAGGGACCTATTTTTTCTATATTTGGAATCTATATAAATAATCATTTAATTGCATGAAATATCCTAAAATTACACCATAAATATCTTCTCAATTATTACTCTTCTTATAAATAATATAATTAATTCCATTTATCCTAATCTATGGATAGGAAACATAATAAAAAGTGAGCTATAATGCTCAGTTTGGGTATCTAAGAGAGATATCAATCAATGATTATATGAATGAATAAAAGAAGTGTATGTGTCAAGTCATGAACCAAACATTCAATTTTCATCAAAATTATATAATAGATGGTAAACATGAATCATATAATAATACATTATCATTTCAAAATACATGAATCATATGGGTAATAAATCATCTCTAATCAACTACAAACCAAACGATCAAATAAATATCATATAGACATGTTATAAAAGTGTGGAAATATAATTTTGAGAAAAACCAGTTCATATAAAAAAGATAATTGCTGATACCATCAAATCAGAGTGGATTTTCCATTAACACCTATTTTCCAAATCATAAATTATATAGCATCATCACCTATTTCCCAATGTTGATCTAGCCCATTGATCTGATTCCCATATTTTATCAAGAAGATTGAGCTGATACCCATAATTATATAATGATATATATATCTTTACCTAATGAATTTGAGAGATATATAATTTTAGTACCACTGATAACATAATTAATAAATTAAATATGTGTTCCACAAGATCATAAATCATTTATAAAATAATTTTATCAAAATCCATGTAGTGAAAATGGGGTTCATTAACATTTCATGGTATCATTATAGAAAAACCCAAGGAAAACAAATAGGTTATATAAAAAACTCATCATCACAATCATAAATCATATATAGAAACAATATGTATTATATCATTATATATTTTACCCTTTAATACTTAATTAAAATAAATTTATATTATAAGTTACGAAAATGACATTAAAAGAACCGTTATAATATTTTTTTAGGAAAATTCACTCTTAACATTGAAATAAAAATTTTCAATCTAACTAAATTATTTAAATAAATGAAAAAAATTTATTTGAAAATAATAAGGAAAAAATATAATAAAAGGTTCAAATAGTTGAGAGGTAATGATGGAAGAAAATTCTGCTTATGTTGTATACGTTAAAAGAAAAAAGTTCTGTCACACATTTATAAAAACTCCAAAAGTAACTCATTTGGAACTGAAAATATGATTCTATTTAAATATTTTTTTTAAAATTCGATAATGGGTAAACATTAAATTAAGATACTTTTAAGCTAATATTAAAATAGTAATGATTATTTTTAAATACATATATATGGATGTACAAATATTTTTAAATCGAAGATTGAAATAATGTGAGAATTTAATAAAAATAATATCTCTATCATTATAGTTATAAATTATTGTAAAATGAATTGGAAATATGTAATCTAAATAAATAACTCTATTAGATAAAAAATTAAATGATATTATCTAATAAGGATCACTTATCTTCTTCAATTTAAATACATTCATAATTAATAATGATTAATGTGGTATTGAAATATAAATCCCATTGCTAATATATCATATTTAAGCACACATATTCAGAAAACATAAATAATAAATATAGACTCAAACATATTCTTATTGATTCTTGAATTCATGATTCTTACCTACTTTCCACTCCTGATGTTTCATGTATCACCTATCGATGTTTTCCCTATTTTAATTCATGGTTCGATGAAAATACCTCAGTGTAAACTATCATGTCGAGTCATCTCAGGACCTCTCCCAGGGTTCCCCTCAGGACTTGAAATAAATTCTTCTTACCAAAACAAGTGCTGGACTCCTTCCTGTACTTTATGGGAATCAAATGTTTCAACATCTATAGACTCTATAGGTAGGGGTGATTTTCAACCTTTATGGTGAGTATCATTTTGGTTTTCTCGGGGTATTAATACATTATTATTCTATTGTATATCATTATAATCTTTCCTAATCACATTAAATTTGGGGTTCTAATGGGTTTTAACATTGGCTTGAATTTGCGTCTCCAAGATTTTGTCTCCAAACATGTTGTTTTCATTCTGTTTTGGTTTTCTAGTGGAGTAAGTTTCATGGTATCAGTTCTTATTTTTTTTTCAAGGATGGGTTTTTCTTCACCAAATGAAACTGAAGGTGGTGAGGAAAGAATTACTAAGGTGGATGGATATACCTGGTTTTATATCAGTGTACAAATTTTACAATGATGTCATTAACAGTATAGCCTTCAACAGCCCAAATACTTTTTCTACATGAATGATTTTTTTATACTGTGATGTTTAGTGAGAATGTATTACATGATAAAGATGGATGATGAAGTCAACCTATTGGAATTTCAATGATTGTGGTGACCAGTGATGGGTTTTCATTAGAAGACTTGTAACCTTGAGTTTAGGATGAACATGGCTATATGTCATGACATATTCCTTTCTTTATGATATAGATGGTTCCAATCACATCATGGGTGATTTTGAATTCTATACCTTCTTTCTAGTGTATTTGGTTTGATTTATGCTACCTGACATCTTTCTTGGTTTTGAAGTTTGAATATTAATTCGAAATTTGATAAATTTCACACTTAACCTAGAAAATTGAAAATTGAAAATATATAAAAACTTGGTTTATTTGGATCATCCCATGTATGATTTACCTATTACATCTAATCTCCCATATAGTAAGTTTTTAATTAACATCACTACTCAAGATGATAATGACATTATTTTTCATGTGTGTTTCAGTTTAGATGTCTTGATATTTATAAAATTACCTCGTTTTATTAATTTATATAATTAAAATAATAATATCATATATCATATATATTCATTATACAAATACATTTTCATTCATCTATAAAAGAAATATATATAAAATGAATTAAACTATTTATGGATATAGTAAGTTGAACAAACAAATGGACATCTATTTCACATTCCAATAGATGGGGAGAAATAAAAATAAATTATATATCTCATTTAAATAATATTCTTATATCATATAAATCATATAAATTCATTAATGTATTCTTTATTATTATCCACATAAAACAAAAAAATGAAAAACAAATCACACTCTTCTATAGAGGTGATTGTCCACACTTAAGCACGAGCATGATTGTCTCCTTCCAATGGATTGGAAGGTAATAAGATGAATGTGTAATTATAAATTCATAAGTATAAATATTACATAAAAATAATATATATCCTTATAATCAATCATAATCACCATCCATGAGATATGTTGATGCAAATTAATTTTTTGTCTTTATAGATATAGAATGTTCCATATATGCCTGAGCAATACATTCACATTTCATATGATGGGATAGAGGGAGGATAATGGTGATCCCATAATTATAGTAACATTATAGTATTTTTTCTGTATATAATTTATCATTTTATTTGTAATCACGTGAAATTAGAGGAAGTAAAAAAATAATGAAATTTAATGTGGTCGGGCAAGATGATTATCTCTCTTTTGGTTGGCCTACATTAGATAATTCCTTAAAGAAATATGGAATTGTATTTAGAAAAGAAAAGAACAACGTAATAATAGATTTTTATGTTTATATGATATTTTTTTTGGGTTTTTTTGAGATATAAGGCGCATTGTTACTTAATCACGAGAATTTTGGCGTGTCCTCTTATAAGGAAGGAAAATGAAAAATTGGTAAGTGTTTAAAAGATTTAAATATAAAAAAGTAATTCTCAAGAAAAAATATTGAAATTGGAAATTAATTAATAGAAAGAAATGATATGGTTGTAATAATTTCTTCCGAAGAAATTTATATATGATTTCATAGAATTTTAAACCATATCTTTTTATTAACAAATCCATTAAACATATCTAACATTATGTGAGTTAAAAAAATATATCATTCATTAAGAGTTCAAAATATTACCAAAAATTGAAAATTGACACATCAGTGGAATATATATTACATTTTAAACATAATTTCATTCAGTTGTATGAGGAGAAGATTTTTTTTTAATTTTAAATCTTTTAATGAAATATTTTTTATTATAATATGTCATTAATATCAATTTTTTATCAATTAATTTGCTCTGGATTTAAAGACATCAAGGAAAATATATAATTAAAATAAAATATATTAAAAACATATATAATATGTTATATTTATCTACTAAATACATGGAACAAATAAAATCACTCAAATTATGTTACAATAAATATTATTAAAATCAAGTACTTTATTATTATATTAATTGAAGTCATATTGTTTTAGTGTAGTGTAAGCATTTAAGGAAAATATATAAGGAAAAATATATATAAATTAAAATAATGAACTAATAATATTTATAATGTAACAGATCCTCCTTTTACGAGCATTTAATAAATTTAGTGATAATGAATTAAATAGTGACACTTTATATTTATTTTTATGTTATATTCATATTAATGTCATAATCATAGAAATATGGATCCAGGTTACCATATATTAAATATATGGATAGAAATAGAAAATATATACCCATACAATGGTATAATTTAAAATGTTAATGTACTTTAATTATTTTTCATAGTTTTAAACCATATTTTACTCATTTTAAACTTACTTGGGTGATAAAACCTACAAATGTTACATTTAATATTGACCAAAAATAGAAGGGAATTATTTACAGAATATGATCATCCTAATTAAAAATAAGAGATTCATTTTTTAAAATATAATTTCTATATATCCCAAAGGTAAATTTTATAATAACTACACAAAAACATACGATACTAGATTTTATGAAAAATAATTTTTCTAGAATAAAATTGTATTTTTTCATATCCCGTGTTTATAAAATATATTAAGATAAATTTAAAACAATTTAATGAATAGATATTATATAAATTTAACTAAAATATGTCTTCAATAGAGGACAATTTTATTTTATTTAGATAAATAGGCATTTCTCACATAAAAATAGTTCTATAGAAAAAGATCCATATTACATTCGACTTAGTATAATTTCAATTTTTAATCCATTGACCAGCATTGAATTTATTTTTACATATATTTTTTCATAATTTAAATATTCAAATTCATATACTCTAAATTTTTGGCTAGATAACAATATTATACTATATTATGGTTCATTTAGTATCTGTGTTACATAATTTAAAATTTATTGGAATCTATATATTTGAAGATAAATGATTATTTTAACATCATGGGGGTGTCATAATCACTTTGAATATATTCAAGATACTATTGAAAATAAATCATAGTTGTAATCGTATAAAACATTTGGTGGGGATGTCCCCCTCAACTAGACCTGGAGTCTTATTCCCTATTAAAGACACAACAATCCCCATTATGATAAGTAAATGAGAAACATTGTAGACAAAGGTTTATATGGGCTTTATGAAAAATTAATAAGGGCATCACAAAAATTTCAACTAGGGGATTCATGTCAAGAATGAAAAATTCCTAGAAATGATTTATTTTTTATAAATAGTGTATAAAATTTGGGTATTGACGGTCCCTATCTTTTTTCATCTAGATAAGTGTATAATTCCACTTATATAAATCAAAATCTCTACTTGGATATTTAACTAGTCAATAATATTAGATGATATAATAAAATGTGAGTAACTAGTATCAAATAAACCAACTACTAACAAATAACCTATATTAATTATATTTATCACAATCACAATTACCAAATTATTTTACACTGGAGACTCTTTCACAATGTGAAAAATACCCATTTCTAATTCTAATGGATAAACCCCCTTTATAATCAAATAATATAAGTGTTTTGTTGATCATCTTGATATCAATGAAATCATTCTGCTATAAAAATCAATAAAAAATCACAAACCCTCTACAAGTGACCTCATAGTTTACATGAGTTGTAGATATTATGTTCCTCCATGAAATTATACATCACATGTCCAACCTTGAAGGACATGAAAAAAGCATGTGGGCATTTACTAGATATGTCATTTAATTTGGAGGAAATCTTATCTCAAGATCCACCATAACATTTTTCACTATAAGATTCATATCACTTACTATTACCATTAATGGTACTTATAAATATATTACTAGGTGTATGAGGAACTCCTATTGCACAAAAATTTCCAGGAAGATCAGTTTTCACCACCAAATCTTTAAAAAAACATTTTACATATATTAAAAGATTCATCATAATGAATTGATATGAAATATCATATCAATGGCCCACCTAAAACCTCAAGGCCTTAATATTCTCATTTTAAACTACTTTAGGATAGGAATAAGAATTTTTCAAAATAACATTGGCACAAATATTCATATGTATATCACCTTGATTAGGGCTAGGAAACTCTGTGGATTTATCCAATACCATAGAATCTATATAGAATTTTTCTCTACAAAATATCATAATATATTTCCACTCAAATCCATCATTCTTATTCAACATAAATACTTAGTCTCATAACCTACGTCTTGTACCTTCAAATTTTAATTTACTATATTTTTCCTATATATAATATGAAATATAAAAAAGATGTACTAGAACTCAATAATTTGAAACCAATCTTTTTCCATTTAATAATCATTCATTCCCTAGTAAAATTGTGTATTATGAGGAATAAATTACTGGACATGATCTCTATTAGAACCCCATTAATGTATAGACATTGTAAACTAATCTTGTGTAGGATATCCCCCTTATCCTTGGAAAAGACCCCATAGACAATAACCTCTACAAGGGAATGGTATACCAGAGGGTTATCTCAAAGATTCTTATTAGATGTTCCAACTTAATGTTTATTTGGATGTCTTTGTGGGGGAATGGTACTTAAAAATATCAAAAAAAAAAAGGAATGAATATTCAAGAGTCTCAAGATAATAAATTGTATCAATAATAATCCATCTTAAAAACTAAGATAAATGTATACATAAATTGATGATTTATTTATAACACCTCCCTAAAGATTCATTTTTCCAACATCAAACAGTTAAATAAGGATATTTATGATGATATTTTTATAGAAACTCACTCATAACATACCAATTATTTAGTTAAAATATTATATATTATCTACCAGGATATAAAAAAATATATATAGAATTTTAAGATGAGGCAGAACATTCCATTAATAGAAAATCTCAATGAAAAACCCAGACAACCCTCCTAAAATATAATCTAGCCAGTTTGGAGAAGATATTAAGGGAATTTCTGATCCCCATATTCTGGAATGTTGTTCCTTGTATTCTAGAATCCATAATAAGGGAAAAAAATTTCCCTATTAAAAATACTAGAAAATGATAATGGTTAAAAATAAATGTTGCAAATTTGGAATTCTAATAAAACTAATACTATTAAAACCCCACAAAATCTATAAAAAAACAAACAAATCATCATAGAACTTGTGAAAATGTACAAAAAAAGGATATCATCATAATAATTAAATTGCATGCAGTACTTGTAACCACCAACTCCCAATATCTCATTGTCAAGAACAACAACTTCCTTCCAACAGTTCTTTCCCATTTTCTAGACCTATACTAGACTATCATGAAACATCTAATGGAAAAAGTCGTGTTTGATAAAAAATATAACAGTATGATTCCACTAATCACTCAATAGGAAATACATATCAAATAAAACAATTATCCTAAAATATTATAAAGAAAGGTGGAATTGTATTCATTACTTGGATAATCACAAAAAATTCATTTCAGGACCCATAAATGGAAAATATCAATAGGTAAAAAAATCACTTCCATCAAGACATGCATAAATAGTCAGTTTAAACAAAATTATCATTTAAAATTGTTTTTTTCAAACAATTACATGTTTTAATCCTTTAAAATCATATCACCGTACAAAAGAGTCTCTGTATTTTCATAGTATAATGATTCTCAAAAATTTTAGTGAAATATTCCACTAGCTATTCATGGATTTATATATATTATGGATACATGTAATATGAAAACACCACTATAGAATGACATTACCACAATCAATATATTTTTTATAATTTTAATCATTACTATTTTTGTAAAATCACATGTAAATAAAAAAGTAATTCATTTTCATATTTATTAACATTTTATATTTGAATATTAATTTTACATTAATGGGTATGCTATGTTTGATGGGAACAACATTCTTCTTTGAAATCTTATATTGCACACAACGTTGAGTTATACTGAAAAATAATCAAATAATAATATTATTTTATGTGATAGATAATGCCTAGCCATTGTAATGGAGGGAATGAACCAAACTAACTACAATATGAATAAACATGTTTGTTAAATATTTTCACATTATCCAATAAATTTTAGATGCTTAAAATAAAAAAGAATTTGATTTTATGCATCGATACTGGTATATTCATTAAAAAGTCGATTTACCGCCTTTTGATGGAGAACCCTCTTAATATAATGTTTTGGCTTTTGTTATATGTTCTATTTGAGAAAATAAAATTATTATTTAGAATTGGGACTTAAAAATTTAATTTGGGTAATTTTTTGTTATTTTTCTTGTAAAATTCATTTTTTTAATGAATAGTGAAAACCACTTTATTTTAATTCTAAACTGTCTTTTAATCTAATTTATTTATAAGGATACATTATATTTTTAATTGGTTTTAATGTGTAATTATATTAGGGTTTTACTATTTAATACAATTTTGGTCATTGGACGAAATTTCACTTTGAAATTGAACGTAAATAAGTGTTAATATTTGGATTGTTTTTATTTCTTAAAAACACGCTTTTTGCTTTGACAGCGTGAAATAATTTTAAATCAATTTCTTCCACTTATGCATTTTGAATTTTCAAAAATGTATTCTATAATTTAAATTTTGAGGTCCTGATTGTGTAAATAGGTAAATTTGGTATTATACATTATGAATATTTATTTCAGTAAAAATATTATTTACCATGGTTAAATGGTAAATACGGTAGATAAGGGTAACAAATAAATTGATAATAATATAAAATTACACTATCATGTGTTCTAATAATATAGGTTGATACATTTACGACTTCATGCATCCTGGGGTCTATTTTAGGACCCCATGGAGCCACTTGTGAGTGGTAATGACACTTTATATTAAATAATTTAAAGTAATGAGAAAAATGACATTAACATATATCTTTTAGTAAATAAATTCGTACATGGGTTTATATAAGTTATCAACTAGACTATAAATATTCATTTTAAATTTAAAAGTATTTCCTACATCATGATATTTTTTTATAATTTGTATACATTATATAAATAAAATTATTTATGACACAATAATGATGCATTATTTACCTCATTAATGAATGATTTAAATAAATAAGAATATAAAGATTAAAACAGTATCCAAAACATGTCCAATACTTATTGGATGAGTTTATTTCGAACATGAGTGATCATATATTCGACTTTAATGAGTTATGGACCATTAGAAACCGAAAATAATTATATAATAAAATAATATTTCTAAAATTTCCTAACGATCCCCTCCTCCACCATATAAAAACCCTCACTTATAACCCATTAATCAAACTTATAAAGCTAAATGGCCCATCCAAACTCTACCCAATTAATCTCCCTACATCCCTCTCCTCCTTGTAGAAGTCTTGCTCTAGGCAGAAGTCAATTCAAGTAATCCTTTTGGTTCAAACCAAATGGAGATACCTAATTTAAAGGTAACCTCTTCCCTTAAGTTCTTTTGTTTTATTTTCCTTCTCCAAACCCTTAAACTCTTTATATTCCATTATTTTTATAGATTCAATAGTATCCTCAATATAATAGTTTGTTTTTATGAGAAGGATTCATACTACACTCACACACCTCCATCTAATGGGTAATGAACATATTGTTTCTCTGGATGGAAAACTAACGCCTCCCAAAACAATGATTATTCAATATTCTCCTGCCACCTCCTATGGTGGACATTAAGATGAAACTATATTTATATGTGATATTATATATATATATATATTGTTTCTATACTTTGGTATATTTCATTTATACAGTACCTTTATGGTTTTCATAGTGGGTAAATACGATAATTTCATTTGAGGAAGTGCGGACTACCGCCCACTCAAAGTGTTATGACTTGTTCATGCCATACATGGTACATATAAATTATGGAGTTAATAAAAATATATGTGATATTATACTGGAATTATAATATACCTATTTACCATTATGCTTTCATTCCATTAAATATGCAATAGAAATGAAAGTAGCGTTCCAGCGTTTGTATGACTTACCATTTCTATAAACGGTGCATTTCATTTCTTATCTCCAAATGTTATATACTATTATAAATAGATATATACACTAGATATATATGATATATATGATATCTAAATCATGAATATCATTCTCTAGACAATGTAATTTCAACCACATGGACAATTTATAACTATAACAAGTTTATTTTTAGCTCACGTTCCTAACATAAAAAAAATGTCTGATATGAACTTTAATGATTAAAAAACTATTATATAAATGTAATAATTGATATAAAATGAATAATAAACCTGAAAATGTTTATAATTAAGTGTAAATTAACTTTAATTTATTTTTCGGGAGATTGAAGAACGATCGAGTCAAGTCGGACATGAGGTAAGTGACTTTGTCACAATCTACATTCATTGTGGGATATTTTTTTTATACATGAATTTTTTTATACGATGTATACACACCTTTGAATTTTCAATTCATTCAAAATGAATCTTTTTCTACGAGGTTTTATACTAAACAAGAAAAAGTTATGTTTTTTTTAACGTAAGAATTGACAATGACCTTTCCGCTGCTGTGAATATTATTTGATCTTTGGATTCTATAAAAAGCCATAATGAATTTAAAAGGAAATTAAATACCATATAATATTTTACGTATTTTTTTATTGAAAATGTTTTTGATAAGGGATTTTTTATGTCAATAAATTTAAATGATATATTTACATTGAAATGTGGAAATGTTATCTTTCGTTTATAATTATTTTACGTTTTATGAATATGTTATGGTTCATGGGAATTGTTACGTATACGGGTGGTTCTGTGATATACCTAGGGTGGGTGAGCCCGAGATAGTGCTCTAATTCATTGGGTAACGTGACAGAGCCAAACATGAAAGTTTTTCCTAAGAGATTTTGGGAATATATTGTGATGGGTATTCCAAATATAACTCACTATGTAGTTGCGAAAGATAAAATGTAAGTATGTTATGGTGAAACAAGTTACCTTGATGATTTATGATTTCTATGTGTTATTCATAAATCATATGATTTCATGAGGTATGTTAAAGAGCTTATGTTATGTATGTACTGATTAACTAATGATATATTTCTTTGGTTTATATCTCTTACTGATATTTTTATGCTCATCCCATGTTTTGAAATGTTTTTCACAAGATATATAGATGAATATGGTTAGGGATGGGATCAAGGGAATGTCATTCTATCTAAAACATGGAACTAGTAATGACTGTTTTTTTCAAGAGTTTTTATTTTATGGAAAAAATGGAAAATAAGTAGAATTGTCTAGTTTGTAATTCTTGAGATTTAATGTAATAGTTATGGCATAATTCTATAAAACTCTAAACTTGAAAAGATAATTAATGTGAATTATTCATTTAATTCAAGATTATGTAATGTTTTAAGGTCGGGTCCTCATAGTTGGTATCAGGTTTCAGTTTAAACAACATTAGGAGTTAGGATATTATTAAATTAATATACATAAATTATTTTCAGTTAATGTTATGATTGAAATGATAAATCATTTACATATTACCATGTTGTTTCACCTAAGATATTTTTGTGTTCAGAATGGTTTTCCGCAGTGGAAATAGGGCAGCTAAGTTGGTACGACATCCCGAGAAAGACAACCTTCCAAATAAGCAACTTGAGATGGTCGGAATCAGAACTGAATAGTTTGTAGCAGTGATGGAACTATTGACCCATGCTATAAATGAAAGTGGTATCCATGCACGAGATCATCTAGATCTACCACAAAGTAACATGTCAGTATTAGAGAATTTCATGAGTAAGTATCCCCAATCATTCAAAGGATCACTTGACCATGTGCCAGATGAAGGGTGGATTAAAGAAGTGATGAAGTTTTTTGATGTCATGGGATGTTCAAAACATCAAAAGGTTAGTCCCTCTGTTTACCATTTTGATGGTGAAGCTGATCAATGGTGGTCGATGGTGAACAATTTCATGGATAGTGAGGAGATTGAGGCTCTTGATTAGGATGAATTACAAGGTATGTTTCTTGAAAAATATTTTCATAAGGTGGTTCATCCTAGGATAAAAAAAAATTCCCATAATTGAGGGTGGAGGATGACTCAATGGCTTCTTATGAAGAAAAATTCACTCGACTGGAAAGGTATGCTCCAAATTTTATACGAGATCTTGATGGTGAAATCAATCATTTTTACTCACGATTATAGATAATTTATCTATGGTATTTTTCTTCTCATGACTTCAAAAGTTATGAAAACATGTTTAATGTGTAGAGAATGTAGAAATGGAGTTTTCATATGATTAGGTGTTCTTTGACAAACAATAGAATAAGAGGACAATTTGGAAAATGAAAGGAAATAACTCTTCAAAAAATGTCTAATGGTAAGCAACATAAATTTACAGTTTGTGAAAATTGAGGTAAAAATCATGCTGGGTAATGTCTTTTGAATTCTGGTTTGTGCTACCAAAGTGGTTAAATGGGTAATAAGGCTCATAATTTTACATAATAAGATCAGGGTGATGGTAAAAAAAAATATGATTTACAATCAGTAAAATGTTTTATGTTTAATGAAATGGGTCATTATGCAAATGAGTGTCCAACGAAGAACTCAACTAAGGGAAAATATCTAGACTACAAGAATAAAGGGGTGGTGAAATCCTTTGAAACTACTTCAATAGATGTTGGGCCATCAAATGAAGTAGTATCAGGTACACAATTTGTTTGTTCTGATTATGCTAACGTGTTGTTTGATTCAAGGTCTACACAGTCATTCTTTTCTGAGAAGTTTTCTAGTAAATTGGGATTTCCATATCAAGATATGAATCCAAAACTTATTGTAAACACACGTAGAGTAAATGTTGAGAAAAAAAGAAAACATAAGAACCGTTGTATCCTTGTGTGCGGATAGAATCTACCTTCAAACCTTATTGTTTTGCCTCTAGTAAAGTTTTATGTTATTTTGGGTATGGATTGGATTTCCGTTTATCATGATAAGATTGAATACAGAGATAAAGAGGTTTCTTTTCAAAAATATTTTTAGTTTGTGTACAATAATTAACCCTTACTTTTAATAACATATTAGGAAACTTAGAAGATAGTAAAAGATGGAAATGAATGTTACCTTGCAGATATTGTTGAAAACAAAGAAACTATTCAGATTAATGATGTTCCAGTGGTAAATGAGTACCTTGATGTTTTTTCTGATGAGTTTCCTGGTATTATACCTGATCGAGAAGATGAATTTACTGTTGAATTAGTTTCTGATGCTAAAATAATTTCAAAACCCCAAAATCAAAACGATCAAATTGAACTTTTTGTGTTAAAGAAGAAAATAAAGGAGTTATTAAATAATGGTCTCATTCGACCTTACACATCCCCATGAGGTGATCCATTCTTGTTTTTTAAAAATAAAGATGGTTCAATAAGTAAATTTTATTGATTTAGAGGATTTAATAACATCAATATTAAGACCAAGTATCCTTTTTATCATATAAATGATTTGTTTGATCATCTCTAGGGAGATCAGTATTTTTTGAAGATTGATTTGAGGTTGGGGTACCATTAGTTGAAAGTAATAAAAGATGACATTCCAAAAATCTTGTTTCATACTAGATATGGCCATTGTGAATTTTTAGTTATGCCTTCTGGTTTAACCAATGCACCTGATATATTCATGGATCTATGCATAGAATTTTCTGTGAGTTCCTGGATATGTTTGTGGTTGTGTTCATTAATGATATTTTGTTTTATTATAATATTAAAGAGGAGTATTAAATTCATTAAAGGTTTGTCTTTAAAACTTTAAAATAAATGAAACTATATGGGAAATTAAGGATGTGTGAGTTTTTGTTACAACAAATTTCTTTCCTTGGTCACCTTGTTTCAAAAAATGGCACATCCATTGTTCATTCTAAAACAAAAGTTGATGAAGAATGGAAAAGACACAAAAATATAACTGAGATTCAGATTTTTCTGGGATTTAAGGGATATTACATAAGGATTGTTGAAAATTTTTCAGGGTTATCTATCCCAATGACTAAGTTAACTAAAAAAAGGTGTTAAGTTCATTTAGAAAAAACAATGTGATCATTTTGTTCAAGAATTGAAAAGTAGAATAGGGAATGATCCTGTTTTGGCACTACCTTCCAGAAATGGTGAGTTTGTTATCTACATTGATGTTTTATTTTAAGGACTTGGTTGTGTCCTTACGCGAAATGACCAGGAAATTGTGTATGCATTACATCAGTTGAAACCTCATGAGTTAAATTACCCTACATAGGATTTGGAATTAGTTGCCGTTTTTATGCTTCAATAATTGTGAGGAATAATCTTTATGGAGTAAAATGTGAAATATATACTGAGCACAAAAGTTTTAAGTATATATTAACTCAGAAAGAACTAAATACGAGACAGAGGAGATGTCTAGAATTAATTAAGGATTCTGATGTCATAATTAATTACCATCCAGGAAAGGAAAATAATGTGGCTGATGCTTTTAGTTGAAAAAGTAATACTACATTAACCATGCTACGTTTGGAATGAGATCCTTTGCTTTTTGATTTGATGAAATTTTTAATAGAATTTTTTAGTGCAGGAAATTCCTACGTTTTGTTTCAGGTGTCAGTGAAATCATCTCTATTAGATGGAATTAAGAAAGCACAGAAGGAAGATAATGAGTTGGAAAAAAAGACAGAGTTGGTTCATAAGGGTAAAATGCCTGATTTTAACAATGACAGTGATTGTGTTTTGGGATTTGTGAAGATATTATGTGTGCCTTATGATTCACAGTTGAAGAATGATTTGTTATGTGAAGCTCATAGTTCTCCATTTTTAATTCATCATACCAGTACTAAGATGTGCAGAGATCTTCGAGAGTATTACTGGTGGGTTGGAATGAAAAGGGAAATTTCTAATTTTACTGTGAAGTGTTTGACTTTCCAGAAGGTAAAAGAAGATAAGAAGTTATTGAATAAGATGCTTCAGTCTTTATCAGTTCCAGAGTGGAAATGGGAAAATATATTCATGGAATTCATTATTTGATTACCAAATACATCGCAATGAACTAATTAAATATGGGTTATTGTTGATCGATTGAATAAATCTTATAATTTTCTTCATATTCGAGATACTTTTTCTCTAGATCAACATTCTCAGTTGTATGTTAAAGAGATATTCATGTTGTATAGTATTCCCCTGTCCATTATATCTGATCATAATCCCAGTTTTACTTATATCTTTTGGAATGGCCTTCAGAAGTCATTGGGTACTGAATTAAATTTTCATACATCTTTTAATCCTTAATCACATGGGCAGTCATACCAAACAATTCAATCCTTGGAGGATATGTTATGTGCTTGGTTGATGGATTACAAGGGAAGTTGGGACCAATATCTTTTTTTGGTTGAATTTTCTTATAATAACAGTTTTTATTCCAGTATACAGATGGATCCTTTTGAGGCATTATATGGGAAGCAGTGTCGAACTATACCTATTTGGGATGAAGTAGGTGAAAGGAAGTTGCTGGGAACAAAATTGGTAGAAGAGATGGCCGAAAAAGTCCAGTTTATTCAGATACACATGATAACAACTTAGAGCAGGCAGAAAAGATATGCAGATAACCGGAGGAATGATCTTTTTTTGATGTAGGTGATGATGTCTTTCTCAAAGATTATCCATGGAAAGGTGTGATGCATTTTGGTAAAAAGAGATTGTTGAGTCTAAGTTTCATTGGACATTACAAAATCATGGAAAATGTTGGATTAATTGTGTATAAAGTGGATTTACCTCCAAGTTTATCCCAGGTACACAATGGTTTTCATGTTTCAATGATGAGAAAGTATAAGCCAGATCCGTCTCATGTTTTGAGCCTAGAGGTAGTTCAATTGGAAGAGAATCTCTCTTATGAGGAATAACCAGTATAGATTCTTAAACAAAGATAGAAAGTGTTTCAAAATAAGGTAATTCATCAAGTAATTTTTTTTTGAAAAAACCATATAGTTGAAGAGGCAATGTGGTATTCCGAAAATGCTATGAGGGATAAATGCCCCCATTTATTTGATAAGTGCATAAAATTGTGAGGGCGCAATTCCTAAAAGGGGGAAGGATGTAACATCATAGGAAAACAAACAAATAAGACATTTTCATATTTATTTACATTTTTGATTTAAATATTAATTTTACTTTAATGGGAATGTTATGTCCGATGGCGTACCTAATACGCAACAATGGGTTTCTTTTAAATCTTATGTTACACACAACGTTGAGTTATGCTGAAAAATAATAATATAATAATATTATTTTAAATGGTAGTTAATGAATAGTTGTTTTAATGGCAGGAATGAAAATAATTAACTACAATATGAATATAATGTTTGTCAAATGTTTTTACATTATCTAATTAGTTTTAGATGCTTAAAATAAGAAAGAATATTATTTTAATCATAAATACTCTAATATTCATTAAAAAATTGATTTACCACCTTTTGATGGAGAAACCACTTTAAATCTAGTTTTGGCCACTTTTATTTGTTCTATTTGACAAAATAAAATTCTTATTTAAAATCAGGACATCAAAATTTATTTTGGGTATATGTTTTGGTAATTTTTTGATAAAATTTATTTTTTAATGAATCGTGAAAAATAATGTATTGTAACTCAAAAATTCCTTTTAATCTAAGTTTTTATATAGTCAGATTAATTTTCTAATCTATTTTAAAGTGTAATTATATTATTTTTTTACAATTTATTCCAATTTTAGTCATTGTATGTAATTTCAATTTGAAATTGCACATAAATAAGTGTCAATCTTTTGATAGTTATTATTTCGTAAAAACACACTTTTTCTTTTGACAGTTGGAATTGATTTTAAATTAATGTCTGCCACTTCTGTGTTTTGAATTTGGATAAATGGATTAAATATTTGAAATCAGATGGTCCAAATTGTGTAAATAGATCACTTTTATTTTAAGACATTATGAATATTTGCTTCAGTAAAATTTTTATTTACCATGGTTAAAGGGTTAATCTAGTAAATGAGGGTAAGATATAATATTATAGTAATATAAAATTACCCTAAAATGTGTCATAATCCTATTATTTGATACCTTTCTAACCATAGTCATCCATTGGTCAATTTTGGGACCACATGGAGCCACGTGAGAGTGACAATGACACTTTATATTAATTACTTTAAATTAAAGAAAAAAATGACATAAACCTACATCTTTTTTTAAATAAATTATTACATGCAGTTATATGAGTTATATATTTTACAATAAATATTCATTTTAAATCTAAAAATATTTCCTACATTATGATATTTTTTATAATTTTTAAAAATCAAATATATAAAATTATTTATGACAACAGAATGAGGTAGTATTTATCTCATTAATGAATGATTTAAATGAATAAGATTATAAATATTAAAATAATATCAAAAACCTATCCAATACATAAGGGATGATTTTATTTCGAACATGTGTCATCTGATCATTGACTTTAATGAGTTTTGGAACTTTAAAACAAAAAAATAATTATATAATAAACAAATATTTTCACACTTTCCTAAAGAACCCCTCACCCTTATAAAAATCCCTCACTTCTAACCCATTACTCACACTTCTCAAGAACCTTGGAAGATCTGAACTCTTCCCAATTAATCTCACTATGTCCCTCTACTCCTCCTAGAATCTTTACCTTAGGTAGAAGGCAATTCAAGTATACCTTTTGGTCCAAACCAAAGTGAGATACCATATTTAAAGGTAACGTCTTTTCTTAAGTTATTCTGTTTAATTTTCCTTATCCTACCCAATAAAATACTTTTATAACATTATTTTAATGAAAAATAAGTATCTTCAATATAATAGTTTTTTTGAGAGGGATTCAAACTTCACCTACATTCACCTCCATCTAATGGGTAAATAACTTATTGTTTTTATGGACAAGAAACTAACGCATCATGAAACGAAGATTGTTCAATATTCTACTACCACATATTATGGTTTCCATTAATATAAAACTATATTTATATGTGATATATATTATATTTATATTATTTAAATTCTTCTATATTTTTCTTTTATAGAATACCTTTATTGTTTCTATTTTGGGTAAATACGGTAATTTATTTTAGAAGTGTGGATGACCGCCCCCTCAAGGTGATATGACTTGTTCATTCCATACATGGAATGTATAAAGGATGGATTTAATGATATTATTTATGATATTATACTTGAATTATAATATTACTATTTATCTTTATGTTTTCATTCCATTAAATACAAAATAAAAATTTAAAGTAGCATTCATGCGTACTTATGGCTTACCGTCTCAATGAATGGTGCATTACATTTCTTATATACAAATTTTATGTAATATTACAAATAAATATATATACTAGACATATATGATATATATGATATATAAATAATTAATATCACTCAGGAGATAATGGAATTTTGATCACATGGACAATTTATAAATATAACAAGTTCATTTTTATCTCAAGTTCTGAACATCGAAAAAATGTCCGATATGAACTCAAATAATTAAATAATTATTGTAGCAAGAAAATAATTGATATAAAATGAATAATAAATATGAAAAATGTTCTTAATCAAGTATAAATTAGCTATAGTTCATTATTCAGGATATTAAAGAATGATCGAGTCATGTCAGACATGAGGTGTGGGAATTCATCTCAATATCCTTTCATTGAGGCATATTTTGTTTTATACATGTCATTATTTTATAGAATAACACATCCCAACATTACAATATGTAAATAAAAAGACCCAACAAAATAAGTCTTTTAAAAAGAGGAGGGTGAAAGGTTCCCTTACCGACTTCGGTATCTTTCGAAACATACACCTCATGAAAGAAGGACAATACAAAATTGATGTAAATACTCATAAACGAAAGTATATTAGACAAAGAGGAGAATAATGGGAAGTACATATACAACTAAAAGGAAATGGTGGTAAATGTAGCATTAATCTCACGGGGATAAAAGTGAGATGAAAAATCCCTTACGAAAACTCGGCAGCCTAACAGCGCCACCTAAAACTTCCAAAAATGGATTGATGATACCAAATAGGGTCTCTCATTATATTAACATAAAATTTTCATCAATAGTAATATAAAAGAACATCACCCAACATAATAAAGAGGATCTTAAAAGAAGTGACATAAAGGAGAGTACTTAAAAACAAGGAGAGAGGTTGGATCTCTTACGAGAATTCGGCAGCCTAACGGTGCCACTCAAAACTTCTAAAATTGATTGATGAGAGAAAATAGGGTCTGTCATCATATGAAAATAAAAATTACAGTAAGAGTAATATAAAATAACATCCCAATAATAAGATATATGAGCTTAATAGGAATTACATTAATGAGTGTACTTAAAAAGAAAGAGAGGGGTAGGTTCCCTTACCTCGTATCTGACTTGACTCGATCGTTCTTTAATATCATGAATAATAAAATTGAGTAAATTTCTACTTGCTTAAGAAACTTTTTTCAAGTTCATTATTTATTTTATATCACTTATTACCATGTCATGAACACTATGTAATTATTTAAGTTAATAACGGTCGTTTTAACGATCATTGCTACTTGAGCCAAAAACAAACTCTTTATAATTACAATTTTGTTCATGGGGTAAAATATCCATTATATCCAGAATTATATTCATTATTTATATATCATATATATAATATATATCCATTATATACATGCATTTATAATATTACATAACATTTAGAGGTACGAAATGAAATGCATCGTTCATGGAGATGGTAAGTCGTATGTACTCATGAATGCTACATCCATTTCTTTTTCATATTTAATGGAATTAAAACATAATGATACATAATAGTATTATAATTCCAGTATGGTACCATATATAATATCCTTAAATCTATCCTTTATACATACCTAATATGGTATTAACGAATCAAATCACTTTGAGGGGGCGGTAGTCCGCACTTCCTAAAATGAAGATATCGCATTTACCCATAATGGAAACCATAAAGGTATGACATAAATGAAAAATAAATAAGCTTAAAGAAAACATAAACATATTATATATCATATATAAATATAGTGACATATTAATGGCCACATTTGAAGGTGTTAAAATAATATTGAACAATCATCGTTTCGTGAGGCAGAAATTCACCATCCACAGAAACAGTATGTTCTTTAAACCTTAGATGTAGGTGTGTGTAAGTGTAGCTATAATCCTTATTATAACAACATACTAGTATATGGAAGATACTGGTGTTGTTAAAAAAGAAATGAATAAAAATAGTTTAGGGGGTTGGAGAAGAAAAATTAAACAAAAGAGAACAAGTGAAGACGTTACCTTAAAATCAGTTAACTCCCTTTGGTTTGAACCAAAATGGTTTCTTTAAGAGCTTCCTACCTAAGATAAGGCTTATATGATGAGGAGATGGATGTGGAGAGACAAAATGATCAGATCTTGGCTGAGCCAAAGGCTTGATATGTTTGGGTATGGAGGTAGAGGTGGGGGCCTTTTATAAGAGGAGAGGAGGGGCACTCTTGGAAAAGTATAAAATGTTACTTTATTTTCAAATGTGTTTCATATTTTAAAGGTCCCACATTGATGTATTTCGAGTATAAGGTGATAAGAGTTCTAAATACACGAATCCAATAGGTTTTTGACATGTTTAGGTCTTAGAGTTTACATTATCTTTTCATTTTATTAAAATCGTTAAATAATAAGGTAATCGCTGCATCATCATTATGTCATATATAATTTAATTTATTTATTCTCCAAAAATTATAAAAAAACAACTATGATGTAGGAAATTTATTTAGCTTTCCAATAACTATTTATAGTTAAAAATCTGACTTGTATGAACCCATGTAATTTTTTTTATTAAAACAATACATGTTTGTGACATTTTTACTTTTACTTTAAATAAAAGGCATAAATGTCATTATCTTACCCCAGTGGATCCATGGTGTCCTACAAATAGACCCATGGGTTGCCTTGGTCAGACATGACTCATCCAATAGGGTTAGGACAAGTGTCAAGATATTTTAATTTTATTATAATATCATTTTTACCTTAAATCACACTAATTACCTTTAACCGCAATTAATAAAACTTAAAAGTTACTTTTCATAAAACATTATTTTCATCCCATTGAACCACATTTTACTTAATAATGAAAATCATTTATATTGGTTTTTTGAAATTCAAATCACAGAAGTGGTAAAGTTCCATTTAAATGAAAAATCAGTTTTTGTAACTACCACATTGCGGTTTCACTATTCATCAAAAATTAAGGTTTTTCATAAAAATACCAAAAATTCACCCTAATATATATTTGATATTCCAAATTCAAAAATGACGTCTATTTTACAAAATTCATAACATAGAAGTTGAATTAATTAATTTTATAATTAAATCCCGGTGTCAAATCAAATATCGTGTTTTTAAGAAACAATATCAATCAAAAGATTGACACCCATTTATGTCCAATCTCAAAGTGATATTAATTCCAATGTCCAACATTGGATTAAATGGTAAAAATATATTCTAATTTAACTTTAAAACTAATTCAAAAGAAAATATAATCATATAAATAAATTAAATTAAAAAGTGGTTTTGAATTAAAATACAACATTTTTCACTATTCATAAAAAAATGAACTTTATCGGAAAAATACCAAAAATTTACAAAAAGTAAATTTTGATGTCCCGATTCCAAAGAAGAATTTTATTTTGTCAAATATAACACATATAATTGTCAAAAAGTGGATTCAAAAGAGGTTCTCCATCAAAAGGTGGTTAATCGACCTTTTAAAGAATATTAGAATGTTTACGATTAAAATTGGAATCATTCGCATTTTTTATCCTATAACATTTATTGTAAAAATTAAAAATATTTGAAAAACATATATAATCATTTTTTAGTTAGTTCTGTTCATTCCCGTCATTACAACGGCGAGGTATTAACTACCATTTAAAATAAAATTATTTTATTATTAGAGTGCAACGTAAGATTTTAAAGGAACTCATTGTTGCGTACTGGGTAAGCCATTGAGCATAGTGTTCCCTTTAAATTAATATTAAAATTTTATTCACAAATAGGGATAAATATAAAAATGTCAAATTCTTTATTTACCTGGGGTGTTACATCCTTCCCCCCTTTTGGGAATTGCATCCTCGCAATTTTAAAATTGGGCTCGGAAACATCATTGAAAGTCCCACATCGGAACAAGAGTCGGTAAAACAATCACTTTAAAAGAAAGAAAGAGAAGTACAGAGGTAACCCGAGTTAACCCATAATAGGATTCCATGTATGAAAACATGGATATGGACGAAAAAGAAAAGGGTCATGTTCTAATGGAGATTGACAGAAAACATGTTTAGGAGAAAGTTAACCACAAGAAAATCACAAACATGTGGTGGGTTAAACGGCATTAGATTCCCTAGTAGGAAAAGTTAATAGACAACATTTTTGTCTTATGTTACTTTTCATTGAGGAATTTATTTTTGATCTTAAGGAAACATACTTACTTGTCATCTTTACTTTCAACTTTTACTATATTTCTTACATAAACTCATACTTTCCCAAAATGATGAGTATTTAGGAAGTCTTATTCACATTAAGAGTACTATAATCAACTTCTAGAGAATCACCTAATCCAAAAAAGAGAACTATATATTTCCCATGTCTTTAGATCTCAACCAAAACCAAACCAAAAAGTTTAGTATGAGATTAGATAATACCCAAAGAGGATATATTTTTTTACAAAAAGAAAAACTACTCCTAATCTCCAAAATTTGTCAAACAAAACCCAAGGTTCAACAAAGACCATTCAATAAAAATCTATCCATAAAATTCTTCAAAGTAAACCCAACTATGATTGAAATCCAAATACTTGAAGGATTTATTCACATAGTCTTCCAAGGTAAAAATTAACAGTTATCTCCAAATAACATCAGTTTCTCTAAACGTCTCATATTGAAATGTAATGAACCTAATCACATATCCTCCATGATAGGTTAATAATTTCCATAGATAACGCAAAATAAACTTACTCTTAATTCATAAAATCATCTAACTAAAAAGAATAAGTCATACTAACCAGGGACTTCACGTAGTCCAGTGATAGGCGATAAATACCAGTCGCACTTTGGTTGTAGGTTCGATTCCCACAGCATTGTCTGACGCGACGGGTTGTCACACAGTCTGCGTGTTGTCCTTTTTATAAAACTCCGAAAATAACCCTAACAGGTTTTAACCTAAAAAGTTTCTTTATTCCTATCATTTTCATCCATATTCATTACGATATCAACATCTTAATTCTTGATGTCTTATTTCACCACCATAAGATATAATAAAATGATTCCCAAAATGAATAACAACATACCTTGATCATGGCATCCACTCAGTTTCATCGTCATCTTGTTCACGTAGGTAGAAGTCCCATGCATTACAACAATGATTTATAGATCCTTCAAAATCATTTTCTTCCTCCATCCAAATACACCTTGTACCACATGGGTCATATGGGTGTTCACAGAAAAACTATTTTGGAAAATGATCATGTATGGCATATAATTCCAAAACATTTGATAAAACATGATTTCTATAAAATAGTTGGACAGAATTTGAGTTGAAACTTTCTATTATTGGTCCTTTTAAAATACCATAAGTATGTGCTGAGAGACTATATTTTAAAAAAAAATATAAATAGGTTGCGCAAGTGTATCCTTCCTCAGCACCATTTTTAAAATCATAATATGCTTCAAATTCTTGTGATAAGGTAAAATATTTGAAAATACCTTGATAATATTTACCTTTCTTGAAAATATGAGAATATTTTGAAAATAGTATTTGTCTAAATACAACCCATGATCCATGATGATAACATGGTATAGTGGAGGTGTTTGATATCTCAAATAACTGCTTGCAAGTGAGTTGTATGCTAGAAAAAGTTTCACAATCATCCAAACATGACTTTGCAATAATTATTGAAAGCATTTCATCAGGAAGAGATAGGAATTTTGTTTTAGATCCTCCTCATTCCATTAGTAACTACCTTTACTTGACCTCAAAAAAGTTATAAAACAAGGATTTAATTTAAATAATAGATATAAGGACTAAACATGTGTCTAACAAAAACTCCTAATCCCTAAAGTTGTCTAAACCGACCTCTGATACCAACTATAAGGACCCAGCCTTAATCATTAATTATTATTGAATTAAATGAATAATTCACATAGAGGATCTTTTCAGGTTTAGAGTTTTAGAGAATTAGGACATAACTATTACATCTCAAAAGATTACAAAGTAGAAACTTCTACTAAGTTTCCATATAATAAAAACTCTTAAAAAGAAACTTGTCTAGTTCCATATTTTAGATAGCATGAAGTTTCCTTGTTCCCATCATTGACCCTATTCCACATTAAGTCCTGTGAAAAACATTTCAAAAAAAACATGGGGTGAGCATAAAAAGCTCATTAATGGATACATAAAGCATGAAAACTGTTAGTTTTTCAAAACAACAAGTAAACCGTGTATACATTATCAAAGTAATACTTTTCAACTTTATGAAGTATTAAAAAATCTTCACTAAATAAAATATCATTACATACCCTATTGAAACCAAAACATTACCATAAAACCCATATAAAGAACACATAACATATAAAGGTAACTTGGGACATAAACATACTTAAATGGAATAACCATACGGTCGACTTCCACACATATCACTTAATGGAATAACTATACAGCCGACTTCCATACCCAATGCGTTGGAGGTTATAACGTAACCACCCATCCTAGTATTCACAACACCACCCGTTATATGGTTTATCATGTAACCACCCATCAAATATCCAAGTACCATTATAAAATCAAAACACATAAAACAACTATAAAGGAAAGAAAACATTTCCACATTTCAAACACAATATATAATATAAATATATTGACATAACAAATCCATTATCAAAACCATTATCAATACCAAAATACATAAAATATTATTTGGTATTTATTTACTTTTAAAAATATAACGACTTTTTGAGGAAGCCAAAGATCAAATAATACTCGCGGCGGCGGAAAGTTCATTATCACCGCATACGTTAACAAGAATCATACTTTTTGTCGTTTAGTAAAACAATTATTATAGAAAAGATTCCTTTCGAATAAAAGTATAAGTCAAAGAGGTTTATAAACCGTATAAAATAAAGTTGTGTATAAAACAAAATATGCCTCAATGAAAGGAGATTGGGACGATGTCCCACACAAAGACAGTATCCATGGATTAAGGATAAATCAATTACATAATTATGTGTGAAAAACTAATTCACCATATATAAGTGGATATTAAGTGTAAAATAAACAGAGGTCATTCACACATATTCATAGAACGACATATTCAAGGAGTATAAGTTTATCCCAAAGAATCAAAACTCAGTTAAGAAGTTCCTTTGCAAAAATTCGACAGCCTAACGACGTCACTTCAAAATTCAGAAAATGAGATGATGAGAGAGAAAATGGTATATCATAAATTGGACATAAAATTTACATCAATAAGGATATATAAGAACACATCCCAACATTACAATATGTAAATTAAAAGACCTAACAAAAGAATTCTTTTAAAAAGAGGAGGGTGAAAGGTTCCCTTACCAACTGGGTATCTTTCAAAACATACACCCCATGAACGAAGGACAATAAAAAAATTGATGTAAATTATCATAAAAGAAATTATATTACACAAAGAGTATAATAATGGGAAGTACATATACCATTAAAAGGAAATGGTGGAAAATGTAGCATAAATCTCACGGGGATAAAAGTGAGATGAAAAATCCCTTACGAAAACATGACAGCCTAACGACGCCACTTAAAACTTCCAATAATGGATTGATGAGATAAAATAGGGTCTCTCATCATATTAACATAAATGTTAATCAAGAGTAATATAAAGGAACATCCCTCAACATAACAAATAGGAGCTTAAAATAAGTGACATAAAGGAGAGTACTTAAAAACATGGAGAGAGGTTGGATCTCTTACAAAATTTCGGCAGCCTAACGGCGCCAATCAAAACATCCAAAATGGATTGATGAGAGAAAATAGGGTCTCTCATCATATGAAAATAAAAATTACAGTTAGAGTAATATAAAATAACATCCCAATCATAAGAAATATGATCCTAATAGGAATGACATAAAAGAATGTACTTAAAAAGAAAAATAGGGGTAGGTTCCCTTACCTCGTATCTGACTTGACTCGATTGTTCTTTAATCTCCTGAATAATAAACATGAGTTAATTTCTACTTTCTTAAGAACATTTTTTAAAGTTCATTATTCCTTTTATATCACTTATTTACATTTCATGAACACTATGTAATTATTTAAGTTAATAACGGTTGTTTTAACGATCATTGCTACTTGAGTCAAAAATAAAATCTTTATAATTACAATTTTGTTCATGGGGTAAAATATCCATTATATCTAGAATTATATTAATTATTTAGATATCGTATATATCATATATATCCATTATATACATGAATTTATAATATTACATAACATTTAGAGGTAAGAAATGAAATGCACCATTCATGGGGATGGTAAGCCGTACGTACGCATGAACACTACTTCAAATTCTATTTCATATTTAATGGAATTAAAACATAATGATACGTAATAGTATTATAATTCCAGTATGTTACCATATATAATATCATTAAATATTTCCTTTATACGTACCACATATGGTATTAACGAATCAAATCACTTTGAGGGGGCGGTAGTCCGCACTTCCTAAAATGATGATATCGCGTTTACCCATAATGGAAACCATAAAGTTATTCCATAAATGGAAAATACATATGCTTAAGGAAAACATAAAAATATTATATATCATATATAAATATAGTGAAATCTTAATGGCCACTTTTGAAGGTGTTAAAATAATATTGAACAATCATCGTTTCGTGAGGCAGAAATTCACCATCCACAGAAACATTATGTTATTTAACCATTAGATGTAGGTGTGTGTAAGTGTAGCTCGGATGAATCGTATAAAAACGTCCTAGTATATGTATGATACTGGGGTTGTTACAAAAGAAATGAATAAAAAGAGTTTAGGGGGTTGGAGAAGCAAAATCAAACAAAAGAGCACAAGTGAAGACGTTACCTTGAAATCAGGTAACTCCCTTTGGTTTGAACCAAAAGGGTTTCTTGAAGAGATTCCTGCCTAAGGTAAGGCTTCTAGGATGTAGAGAGTGATGTGGAGAGACAAAATTATCAGAGCTTCTTCGAGCCAAAGTCTTGAGATGTGTGGGTAAGGAGGTAGAGGTGGGGGCCTTTTATAAGATGAGAGGAGGGGCACTCTTGGAAAAGTATAAAATGTTACTTTATTTTCAAATGTGTTTCGGATTTTAAAGGTCCCACATTGATTTATTTCTAGGATAAGGTGATAATAGTTCTAAATATACCCATTCAATTGGTTTTTGACATGCGTAGGGCTTATAGATTACATTATCTTTTCATTTTATTTAAATCGTTAAATAATGAGGTAATCACTGCATCATCATTATGTCATAAATAATTTAATTTATTTAATGTCAAAAAATTATAAAAAAGAAATTTGATGTAAGAAATTTTTTTATCTTTCCAATGACTATTTATAGTTAAATATATGACTTGTATAACCCCATGTAAAAATTGTTTTATTAAAACAATACATGTTTGTGTCATTTTTACTTTTACTTTAAAAAAAGGCATAAATGTCATTATCTTACACAAGTGGCTCCATGGGGTCCCAAAAATCGACCCATGTGTTGTCTTGGTCGGCCATGACTCATCAAATAGGGTTAGGAAAAGTGTCAAGATATTTTCATTTTATTATAATATCATTTTTACCTTAAATCACACTAATTACCTTTAATCGCGATTAATAAAACTTAAAAGTTACTTTTCATCAAAAATTATTTTCATCCCATTGAACCAAATTTTACTTAATAATGAAAATCATTTATATTGGATTTTTGAAATTCAAATCACAGAAGTGTTAAAGTTCCATTTAAACGAAAAATCAGTTTTTATAACTACCACTTTGTGGTTTCACTATTCATAAAAAAAATTAATGCTTTTCAGAAAAATACCAAAAATTCACCCTAAGCTATATTTGATATTCCAAATTAAAAAATGATGTCCATTTTACCAAATTCATAACATAGAAGTTTCATTAATTAATATTATAATTAAATCCCGCTGTCAAATCAAATAGCATGTTTTTAAGAAACAATATCTATCAAAAGATTGACACTCGTTTATGTCTAATCTCAAAGTGATATTAATTCCAATGTCCACTATTGGATTAAATGGTAAAAACATATTCTAATTTCACTTTTAAACCAATTAAAAATACAATCTAATAATATAAATAAATTAGATTAAAAAGTGGTTTTGAATTAAAATACAACATTTTTCACTGTTCATAAAAAAATGAACTTTATCGGAAAAATACCAAAAATTTACACAATGTAAATTTTGATGTCCCGATTCCAAAGAAGAAATTTATTTTGTCAAATATAACACATAAAATTGTCAAAAGTGGATTTAAAAGAGGTTCTCTATCAAAAGGTGGTTAATCGACCTTTTAATGAATATTAGAATATTTACATATAAAATTGGATTCATTCGCATTTTTAATCCTCTAACATTTATTTTAAAAAGTAAATTTTTTTGACAAACATATATAATCATTTTTTAGTTAGTTCTGTTCATTCCCGTCATTACAACAGCGAGGTGTTAACTACCATTGAAAATAAAATTATTTTATTATTATAGTGCAACGTAAGATTTCAAAGGAACTCGTTGTTGCGTACTGGGTAAGCCATCGAGCATAGAATTCCCTTTAAATTAATATTAACATTTTATTCACAAGTTGGGATAAATATAAAAATGTCATATTCTTTATTTACCTGGGGTGTTTCAATGACCTTTCCACCGCCTTGAGTATTATTTTATCTTTGGCATCCTTAACAATCCATAATGAATTTAAAAGGAAAATAAATATCATATACTCTTTTATGTATTTTGGTATCGGAAATGGTTTTGATAATGGATTTTTTAAGTCAATATATTTAAATGATATATTGTGATTTAAATGTGGAAATTTTATCTTTAATTTATATTTGTTTTACGTGTTATGAATATGTTATTGTTCGTGGGAATTGTTACGTATATGAGTGGTTCTGTGATAAACCTAGGGCGAGTGAGCCCGAGATAGCTCTACAATGATATGGGTAACATGAAAGTTGTAAAACTGAATGTTTCTCCAAAGAGATTTAGGGAATATATTGTGATGGGTATTTCACATGTAACTTCCTATGTAGCTATGAATGATACAACGTAAGTGTGATATGAATGCCACATGTTACCATTATGATTTATGATTTCTATGTGTTATTCATAAATGTTATGATTTCATGAGGTATGATAAAGAGCTTATTTTATGTATGTACTGATAAACTATGGGTTTCTATCATTATTTTATAACCCTTTCTGAGTTGTTTATTCTCATCCAATGTTTTGAAATGTTTTTCGTAGGACATAAAGATGAATAGGATCAAGGATGGGATCAATTGAAAGCCATGTTGTCTAAAACATGGAACATGACATGACCCTTTTTTCAAGAGTTTTTATTTTATGGGAAAATTGGAAACTGAGTAGAATTTTCTACTTTGTATTTATTGATATGTAATGTAATAGTTATGTACTAATTTTCTAAAACCCTAAACCTGAAAAGATCCTCAATTTGAATTATTCATTTAATTCAAGAATATGTAATGTTTTAAGGGAGGGTCCTTATAATTTTCTACAGTAGATATAATACATATGTATTTTTTGTTATTCCCAAACAAATAACCAATATCTCATTTACATAGGGTGAATCAAACATAAAGAGTTAACCCTTTCATTTCAATGATTCTCAAATCACATCAATCATTAATTTCAAGTTATCCCCAAGTTTAATGTCCAAATGAAACTACTTTATTTTAAAAACAATATCAATTGGTTTTCATTATTACTAAAACCTTTCAAAAAATTAATTTCATTTCAAGACATAGTTTATTTTAGTCCCAAATATCTCCCCAATTCGTCATAATATTCATTTATAAACTAATTCACTCATTTCAAATCTATTTCCCAAAAATTCATTAGATTATTTGAATATCCATAACATGAAGAGGTTCAACACACCCATTCAATTTTTGTTACACCGATCAAGGTTTACAATTCACGATTATAAATTTATTTATAAATATATTTAATATAAATAAAACAATAATGGTTTGGAATGAAAATAATTTAATTATTAAACCACCTACCTCATATAAAATTATTGAAATCACCCAGCACAAGATCCACATCTGGCTAGGAAAGGGATTATTACTAATCAATAAGAATTTCATAAACCAAAAATATATAAAATAGTTCCAAATTAATCATCTCATGAATAATTATAGAGGTAAAAAAATTATACCACAATGATTCATAAAGAAAATACAACACCTAATAGAATATTTGATCTAGAATAAATTTCCTTAATCAATGGCCTCATTCAAGAGGGGTAATGTATATCAAGAAAAATAAAAAATATGGTCATGGAAGGTGATTATAACCTTTAAAATCAGGATCCAAAAACTATATATCCATATTGAATGATCATTTGGAGGCATATAATCTACATTATCCCTATGAGATGACTCCTTGGTCGAGAACCTATTCCATAAGTGGGTAGAATGAGAAAATTAAAATGAGTACTAGTTCATTAAAATAATATTAGTGGTAATAAAGTCATGTCTCATAGTTTGGATGCTTGTTTTGGAGAAATGTGTGCCAATTGTTCATGCCCTTTCAGGATACTGTAATAACTTCATCATTTATACTCACAGTTTAATAAATAGTGAACCATCTATTCCAAGCCCCATTATCCTAGCCACATCGTTTGTGGTATAGGAAAAAATTATCACGAACTATGTTCTTAATTGTGAACCATTCTCTAAAAAAGAAACCCAAGGTGCACGGTTTTCATAGATGACATACACAATTTTCAATAAAAATGGTCAAATAATTCTTGGCCCAAAAACCTCAAAATATTTCAAAAAGAAAAACAACAAACCACATGAAGCATATTAAAAAAAGATGATATGAAACAAAATTGATGTACTTTATATAATCTATCACAAAATTACACAAAAATGTATCCATACTATGATATTAAAAAATTGGCCGATGGGATGATTTGTTCATATACCTCACAAGAAGAAGTGTTATTTCCTATCGATTTATTGGGTTCATATATCTTATAAATTTTCAAGTAGTAATATAAATATATGATTTTTCCCTTTCAGTTTTCCTAGATTATTCATACATATACCCCCTACGATTAAAGGAATAAATATAAATATACAATTTAATTACAATGAATACATGGTAGATACCACTACTGAATAATAAATAATTATTTTCATTATTTAAGTATCATGCTATGTTTTTATAAAGTGATTCTTAGATATATTAATTCCCCCCAGACACTAGTGGAAATATTTTATTGGATATTTCCACGTTGTATCATTCAAGTTCGATTTGAAAATGTGTTGCTTAAATTATCCCAAGAAACATCTAATAACTATATAAATTAATTTTGATCCCCATAATATTTTTTATTCACCTATTTCACTTAAGGGGAGGCATTCATTTAACCATGTATTCACTAAAAATAATACATACACTTCATTTCCAAAATTCAATTTTCCATTAAAGTATAATAATAAGAAATCTATGTCACTAACACTAACCTATTTTTAGAAAAAATACATTCTCTCATTCCTAATAAAACTAATTCAAATATGGAAGCATTAAAATTAATATTCCTTGATTGTGATACCCACTTCAACCAAAAAATGAATATTCGTATCTTGTATACATTATTGGAACTCTTTGACATAATAAACCCTTCTATATCATTCATATAGATGTCTTTTAAAAAAAGACTTGTTAGAAATCAATTTTTATATCCATAATAAATTACATAATCATGAAAGACTACTATTTATCATTGTTTTCTTATTGATTTCAGCATACATCCAGAGAAGATGTTTCATCATTGTCAACATCATTATGTTTTCTAAAACCATTCACAAGAATATTTTATGTATAGGTTCCCACATTACTATTCATGTACATCTTTTTATTGAATACCCATTCAATCATTATATGTTTTATATTAGTTGGTGGGTATATATAAATCATAATATGGTATTGGTACCTAGACTCCATTTAATAACTTATGAATTTTTTCCATCTAATAGTAAACATTTCATCTACTTTATACTTGTTTAATAAATGATCCTTTTCTTCAAGGACTAATGTGTCACCTAATATGGTGGGAAAACAACCATACAACTATAGTTATCTAGTCCCTCTTATAAACCAACACAATACTTATATGTCATGAAAACTTTTATCTCCATTTTCTATTTTTTGGAAATTTTTCTCATACCAATAGTTGTGGATATTGACAATCAACTTCGTCGAAGACAATAATTCTCCCACTATATCTAATGAAAATGAATTTCATTTCTAGAAATATGAAATTTATTACAGAAATGGATTTTAAATTTGAATGGTTATATAATTAATATACTTTATTTTCCTCAGTATATCCTTTAAATATGCACTTCATGCTTCTTCATGATAATTTTTAACATGTACAATCATGTAAAAAGACTCACATCCCTATAGAGGTATGTGTGAATGAATAGATTTATATCAATACCATAACTCGCATGGAATCCCATATTCCAATTTAGTTTGCACTTATTTTACTATTTACATTATTATATTTAATTCATATCATCAAATGGACAATGTTATGGTGTCATCAGAGATTATCAATCAAACTTTTTCGAGAAGGGTCTTATTCACTAATTCACTAACACCGTAACTCAATTGTGTATAAGGAAGGGTGACTTGGAAACATATCCCACAATAATTTAACTGGTAAATGAATGTTAGGTTTACCTACTCTCCAATGTATCTCGGGTGGAGATTCTTAATCAACCTACCTTTTTGATTCTCTTCATTATTATGATATAACTATGACATGCAAAAGGAATCAGACTAATACCTCCTAAAGTAGATATATCTTTATCTATAATAGTCATCAAAAAAATTATTGAAGTAAGAAAACTTCCCCTTTCTTATTCAAGAAATTGACCAAATATATCCATATCAACTAAATCCAAAAATTACATTTTACCAACACAATTAAAAATAAATTTGTCTTCAATCATTTTAAATTATAATGAATTGTGACATACTTTCATGGTTTTTAACACCGTATATTCTAAATACCCTTCATGATATAGTTTTTATAAAAATATTATTTACAAGACCTATCTAGAATAGTTGTATACATGTATGATATGATTCATTATCCCTTTTTTTCATGTATTTCCAAAACAATATTTTCTAGTAAATATATATATATAATCCATTATTCATATGTTCTATACCATAACATATTTTTTCCATATACATAATAAAAAATTAATTTAAAAACTTGAAATAAAATCCCATTATTACAAAAAAATGTCTCTGAGATGATGTTTCTTATAAAATATGGTAAAAAATATTTTTATTCTACAAAATAACCATTCCCATAAGAAATTTAAGACGATAAACTCACACTGTCCATGCTTCTATTCTCACATCATTTATTGTTCATAGATCAACCTCACATTTTACAGTTCCATTTAATCTACATGGATCCTATATTTTAATTCACATATATAACTGATATTTAATGTTCAATACACATCATGTAAATATAGATATATTTCATTAAATGAAATATATACCCAAACTAGATGAATTTATAGGCAACCTCTTATTTGAAATGATTCTATTTGTCTGGCGGCATTTCATTTCTAATTAAAAATTGATTTCATCCTAATCATTACCCGGTCTCTGTATATTTATCTTATTCAATGGTTGGAAAATCAGTTACTTTGAACATTGCATAGCCTTTGAGACATTATCCTTTCTATTCCTTCCCTCATCCACTGTAAGGATATATATTTTTGGATTATTCATATCGTTATATTCATATAAAAATGAAGACAAATTTCTTTGGATTAATCAAATATATTTATTTATATTTTAATAATTGATGAACTTCAAAAACCATTATATTAAAGAGGAAATAATTTCATCACTTGCTAGTTCATGGTTCAGTCTAAACCCATGGGTATCTAGTATTTCAATAAACCCAATTATATTGAGCACTGAGGACCTTACAAGTTCAATTAGGATGGCTTGCACCTATACAAAGCACTAAATTTCCCATAATTTTGTTATCATGATCTATCATGGATTAACTATTTGAGATATGATAACATCTGTTTATATGAAGACACAATATTTAAACATGAATTATTTAATAATTCCTTACATACAATTCATATAAATACGTTCTAAGTATGTTGAGGTAATAGGTTTTCAAAATATAAAACATTCAAATACAACATTTTAGTCATAAAAATATCATATTTATATAAAAATAAACATAGAAGTACTAATTCCCATAGATATGTTAAAACATTATGACATAAAATTTGGAAAATACAAAAATAAATGATGAGCTATAATGTCCATATAGGGAAGAAACATGGAAATATTATATGAAATTAGAGTCAAGATTCATTCTATGATATAATAAATAATATGATCATATTTGTGGAGAAATGGACTAAGTAAATTTTGTATAAAGATCATAAACATGTGGTAACAGAAAAAAAATGATACTATAATCCTAGGACAAGGATCATTCGCATGACAATAATCATAAAGAGGACAAAGTCCCAAAGTGGATTAGGATCAATCCCTAATCCCTTATATGATAGGTCATGAAATAAAATGATTTAGAAATCACATTATAAGGATATATAATTTCTATACTGAACATATCATTAATTAATATCATATATATTAATTCCACATGAGGAAAGTAACTCATATATAAATCCTAAGAATGATCGAACCCATGAGAATAAATAGGGTTTCATATTTCTGATTCAAGGAACAAACTAAGGTTAAATCTTAAGTATTCCAAATAGAATGTTAAATTAAAACATTTATATATTCCTATATAAAAATTAAAAATAGGTATTCAACTTATTGTTACCATATAAATAATTAATTCTAAGGATTTTATGAACAAAAACTATGAACGAATAACTTTAGTGAAGCTTAATGAAATAAAAAAAATGATATATTTAATGAAATAAAAGACCTATTTTCTAAATAAATATAGATCTGAAACAAGAGTGTTATCCATAAAAAAATAGATTTTTTAAGCTATATATGGTTAAAATTCATTTTATGGGGTTGATTCATGTCAGGATTTGAAAAATAGGAATGTTCCTTTAAACTGGATTTTCATAAAATTGGGAAATTCAATGGGAATTTAAAAATGTATAGCTATAAAAATTTTGGGGGTATTTAATAGTATATATTTTTAGGGAAAATATATAAATAATACAATAGTTACATAATAATAACATTCTATAAAGGTGAGGAAAATAATGATATTGTTTTACTGGATAGTCATGAATGACGTACAAAATAATCAATTTTAAGCTGTTAGACATCATTGTTGAAATACCAAATAATAAATACTAATTATGTAAAGTTATTTTGTATATTTGGGTAGGTGAACACAATGTTCACATGATATAACACTTAATTATATTTATATTTATAATAAGATTATTAAAGGAAAATAAATTTATGGAAAAGGTGTGAAAACTATTGTATAAAAGGATGGTAATTATTCTTAACATAGTTTCATTATAAAAAAGTCTTTGAAAACATTAGTATGATATATTTCAATCAAAATAGATCTCCTAATATTAACATATAGTGTACCATATTAAATTAATTTTTAAGCACATGGACAAATGTGATAACTTGTGAATGGAGATTGATTTAGGAAAAAACATAAATACTTTTTGTAAGACATCAATCATAGAAACAATAATATAAGGCCTTGGAGGGAAGTTTATTTTATAATTTATTCAATTATTTATGATATTATTATTCATGGGGGTAGTTGATTCACCTTAAAAATATTGATTGGTTTATAACATCCATAAAAGCCTCAATGAACGATGATTGAGGTGGGACCCATATGGATTGAGAGAAATTATATTAAACCTATTGAAATTGAGTTATATTAATGATGGAGTTAAAATAAAATAAATAAATATAATAAAGTATATTATATAATAATTAAAATTATTAACATCATTTAAAATAAATTATGTGCATAAAAAATATGTTTTTGAAAATTTAAATTTTTTAGTTGAAACCCCTGCAACATGCCCAAAGAAACACTTCACATACACATAAATACATGAATAATTAAATTATATTCTATAGATATATAAACTTCTACCCTCACTCATATACATCTATTATATATTGGTACTTTCTTAAAAGTATATGTCTGTGATGTGTGTTATTCATGAATGTTTGATTAATATCTTCATAACATCTAATGCATATTTTTCTAGGAAGACCGCATTGTATCTTTTTTATATTATTAGTAATATTAATATTTATCTAGATATAATTATTCCAACTAAAAATATTTTTATATCCCACCATGAGTTTTTGGCTATAAAAAGTGAGATTAATTTTCTAGGGAGATAATAGTTATCATGTAGGCATTATTAATGATTCAATTCAGGAACTATGGAGATGGAAATAAGGTAAATGAAAAAAATAAAATTTAAAGATAATATTAATCTCATATATATACTATTTATTCATCCATTATATAGTTTTTATCCAAAATTATTGGTGGTAATGAAAAATAGAGGATGCCGCTTTGTAGAACCCAGAGTTTGTGCAATCCATTAACAACACTTTGTCTTTTTATACGAGAGAGAATAATGAATAATTATTATGAAATTAATATATTAACATGTATGATTTATAATGATACTTATATCATAATTTTTTAGTGACAAAATACTAAAATAATTTAATGGTTTGAGAAAAAATTGTTTGAAGAATGTAATAATTTTTGGAGTCTTATTCTTCTCTTTCAGATTCCCCTATAAGTAACGACATTAATATGAAATATATAGACCGAGGGATAAAAGATAGGAAATTTAATTAATTGGAAATTATTTTTAGTAGGGTTCGATGGAAAAAAATATTTGGCGGTGTAACCATATAAGGGTGAAAGTGATCCTATTTTATCTGTGAAGAAAAGTTTATAGTTGGGAATAACATTTACCTTTCTATGATATCAATAAACTATTTTGTATTCATTTAATCTAAAATATAAAACTAATATATTGTTGGGATACAAATGGATAATAAATATAAATTTCTATAAATATTCTGATCATGTTAAAAATTCTTTTAAAATTGGTTTTTACATTAAATAATTATGATTTTATCTTGGTCAAAGGATATTATCTACATAATTTATATTTTATTTAAAAATATTGGGCTATCCAATATTAACAAATTATTATGATTTAAAAATATATTTAATATTTATAAAATCTATATCATTATATTAACAAGATAAAATAATTTATTAAATTAAAATATTTTTTATAGAAAATGTTTTTTGAGGAAAAATGAACTTACACTATTATGAGATCTTTAGATTAATTTAGTAAAAAATGACTTTTATCCTTCGACATGAGTAGTTATTGTAGATGTATCTTATGTAACTACTACATGTTAGTGGAAATACCTTATTATTATATTTTGTTATAGACTTAGTTCTTTAGAATGCTATCTCTGTCATCTTTGATATCAATTGATATAGCACAAAAACCATTATTAGCATGATCACTTACACCGTCAATATAAAGATGTTTGAAAAATACTATATTTTTATTATAAGATTTGGGGGAACTCATACCAATTATCAAGATCTATTGTAATATGAATATTCATGGCGAATCCAAATTTAGTAATTAGTCATTTTTATCATGTATAATTGCTTTTGTATGTGTTGATAATTCAATTAAAAGGGGTTTTCATCACAACTCTACATAAGATTTAATTTTTTTATATCAACAAGAATACTTTGTTAATTACAGTCCTCCTATAGTTACATATGATATTGTATCAAATATTTATCTTCTAGTTTGGATTAATTTTAACAGAGATTGTGCATAAAAGGGTAACTCTAGGCCCTTAGTGTTTGGTAATGTCTTCAATGAAAAAAATAAAATTTTCCTTGGTTTCCTCTATAGATCATGTGGTATTACTTTTATCCTTTAAGATGTGATGTGTGGAGTAATCAATGTGGGTATTAATTCTTAAAAAATAGGATGGAAATTTCTATGGATAGAGAGTGGCCCCATGAATATAGTGTATTAAATAACAAAAAAAATTCAACTCTCATAAAGCCTGAAAGTAAAATGAATGGGATTCTTAGTGTTTCTCAATTCTATAAATTATGTCTTTACTCATGAGAATTGGGAAAAAATGGATGCAGATTATCTTGCTAATAAAGGTGTAGACTATAATGACCCCATCTGGTTGGATAGAATTCCTTCATTCATATTATACTTTTCTAAATGAAATCATTATTAAACAACCCATTTTAGAATTTACAAATTTTTTATATTTCACAAAAGATTACCCAACCTCGGACAATATCTCACCTTTTTAAAAAAATCAATATTTTATTATAAACATATAAAAATAGTTTTTAGTGTGCAATATTAAATGAGTTTCTAATATCCAAAATGTGTGTTCTATAAAATAAACATAATATATTCAAATGACTTATATTACATATTAAATATTATTTTTTAAAACTAATGGTTTTGTGAACTTTTAATTGAAAATTTTATCAAAATAGCAATAGTCTTTAGAAAAAAATGGTATTTTTACCGTTCAACTAAAAATTGATTATTTCATAAAGATTTTAGAATTCATACTATGTTAATTTACATATAACGAATTAAGAAATGTAGTTTTTTATAGAAAATTAATGTTTTAAAATTTATACAATAATAATTTTACCTCTAAAATGAAAATTTAATTTTTTAATAGAAATAATATTATTGAAATAAATTTTTTTAACTCATTATGTTTTCTTAATTTTATACCATATTTATTCATAATTTCTATGAAATTATTATATTAGTCCACATATAAATATATTTTTAAATTTTCAATTTATTTAATCATGGAAAAATATAAAATACAAAAAATATTTATTTTAAAATAAATATTATTTTTATAATAAATATACATAAAAAATAATATTTTATTTTTAATTATTTTATATTAATTATTTTTCACTACTCCATTGATATTTAGAAATTAATTCAAATTTTCTGAATCCAACATTTAAAATTTCAATAATAAAAACATTTATTAGTAACACGTAAATATATATATACATATATATATATATATATTAATTAAATATTTCTATCATATTTTTATTTTTTTTCGAGTTATATTATTTTAAATTTACTTATTACAATCCATGACATCAATATGCATATATGACATTTTAAAAATTGATTATAATTGCAATGACTAAATTTGAAAATACTATAATTCCAATTATCATATGTGCAATGGAAGGATTTTATTCTTATATATATATATGTTTATAAATTATTCCATTCACACTTCTCATTTCTATATTTTTCTTTCTAGGTCTGACAATATGCATTTTACTTTCATAGTAATCCTACTCATTGTAGGTTTTGTTAAAATAATAGAGATTCTTAATGGAACTTGTCATCCATGGAAGTCATTGTGATATAGTTATTACTATTCTTAATTTGATTTTCACTAATAATTTTTAGAGTATTGAATGATGTAATCATCTATGATATGTAATAATTAAAATTATTATATACATGGTTTCATATACCCCACATATAATTATCTATTATTATTGACTAAATTGTCATTTTTATGAATTATAACTTATGTTGCCCAACCTCTAATAATATATTAACTATTTTGATTGAATATTGAAATGTTCAATAAAATTATAGAAATAAATAATAATAATAATAATAATAATAATAACAATAATGGATCCTACAAAATGGGGAATTATAGTAAAAATCTTAATCATCGTGTATTTTTTGCACCTCACTGTACATAGATGAAAATTTGAAACATTCGACATATGCTGAATCTTCTTCAATATTAATATACTTATATCTACCCATATTGATTTATCCATGTAGCATCTCAACATTTAGTGGGAATTTCAGCACATAAATCATCCTTTCATGATGTGGTACTATGATCCGGTTCATGTAACAATATTGGAAGCTATGGATAGATATAGTATTTTCTTTAAGAATTAGTTGTTAACAGAGAGGTTGAATTGGTAGAGTTTACAATTTGGCCTACAACAAGAAATATTTTCAGATTAGTACATTCTCTTGATTACTATTATAAATTTTCAAATTATTAATTTTAAAATTCTCCCCCTATTTTAAGGACACCTATCCCTCAACTATTAGATGTAGAATAATCAGTCTCATTAATATTCTAGTAGGAAGGATCTATAAAACTATCTTCATAGAACGAGTTACAGAATCACCACTAATCATAAATTATAAGATAGTGCTTTATCTACCCAGCCTTATTATCTTGTGGGTCTATTATCTATTGAGTGGAGTCTCATCTCCATGAATGGATTAACATTGATTTCACATGCCTTAATTCTATAGATGTTGCAAGATTTCTATGGAATCTTCAATGTTACCAATGTTAATTTTTTTGACACACCACACTAATAATATATTACCATTAGAAATATATATAATCAAAAAGTATTAGAAAACCTCGTAATGAATCAATTGTGTCCAAATTCATTCAATGTAAGGAATTGAACTACAAAAAAAAAATTATTCGATAGATTATTTTATTTATCCCAAAGAATGAAACCATTTTCTAATTAAAATTATTGTTCAATGTGATATGAATGAAAACATAACCAATCATAAAATATTAAATTTCCAAAAAATACTAATTTTATCTATTCATGATTTATTATTATTAAATTATTTAGTCATGCATAATAAATACACACACATAAAATAAAAATCCTTTCCAATTATAAAATATCTGAATAATGGAATAATTATGAGTTGTTAAATATTGTTTAATCCATTAAGATATAATGGGATTTTCCATAACCCTGGGCTTAATCCTTGAGATGATACTTTTCTTAAATTACAGGGCTCTAAACTCATGTGTATTTCACATTTTTTTGCACCATCTCTCAACATGAACCGTGGCACCATGAATTACATCAAATATTAAAATATATGATCACATGCATGAGAGAGGAACTTGTGACGTGAAATTACATATTTTTTATTTATTTGTGGAAAAACATACCCTTATGATAATTAAATATGGAGGGATGATACAAATACTAATAAAATAAAAATAATTATTAGACTATAAAACCTAAATAATCTAATTTAATATGATAAAATCCAGGAAATAAAATATAATTTCTAAACAAATTCCACAAAATTTGTGTCTAAATTGACCTTAATAAAATCCAAATATATTATTTTATATCATGTGTTATGCTAAATGGGTCATTCTAGATAGATCTTGTTAGACCCAGTCTATTCTGGGTTGGGGAAACCGAGTTGCGCAATGAGGGTTCTGTTTAATCACATGCACCAAAACAAATACCACAATTAAAAAACCAATATATATAAATATATATATAATATAATATATAATAAAATATAAAATAATAAAATATGATATATATGTATATATATTGAATTTAATTGTCTAATACCCCAATAATTAGAGTGTAATGGTATTGAATTGTAGTTGAATTCATCCACCAAACAAAACAACTTATTTATTATTATATTTTAAAAAATAATGATATAATTATTTTCTTGCATGAAATTTAATTTTTTGATAACATATTATTAATTATTGAATATAATATACCATCCCACTATACTACTTGAATGTTTACCATTATCTATGATCAATTCTCATCATTCTTATAACACATCCCCTCTAGAAACCCATTACACCAATAAATATACATGTGAATTTAAAAATTTATTTTAAATTTCATTCATAGTTATATTTTCAAGACCCTAAATATTCGATCAGGTATATCTTGGTTATATGAATTTAGATAAATGTGAAATCTATTTTATTAATACATAATAAACCCAAATTTTAGAATACTATAAAATTTAATCTAAAATTGATATTTTCTTCCAAAATAATTTCCCTTTTATAGAAATACCAACTAAAACAAACCAATTCAAAATATAAACATGATGATATGTGATTTGAAAATATTTATTCATGATACATTTTTAAATAATTATTCCACAAAAACCCTTTCCAATATTTCTATAATTATATTACGAAATTAAATTTATGAATGAAGAAATAAATCAAACAGAACCATATATGATAAATATTTTATTTGAAATATCTAACATTTTTTTATTATCATTTTGCATTGTGGCTCAATGATGGAAATATAGGTGTCTACTTAGATCATTAAAAAATTCCTAGAGCTTCTATATAACCGATCTTATATTCTCATGTGCTATTATGTGAAATGAATGTAAATTGCATTGTTCTAATGATATCATATGTAATGATAACTCAATAGAGAATATATAATTTATCCAGAATTTTTATTATATTGGAATCACTCCCTATAAGACTGTAACGTCATTAGTTTTCTTATGAGAAATTGACCCCTTTAAGTTTCATTCATTTTATATTTTATGACCTAATGTGAATAATATTCGAGGTTATGCAGGTATTAGGGGTTTGTGGGGAACATTGGTAATAGAGAACAATTTTCTTTTGGAAAATAAAGAAGGCTACATGGTTAGCAGAAACTGAGAGAGACCAGCCACATAGTTATGACTAACTATGAGAGACCCGGATTAAAGGGATGTTGAGAACACAATGTTTTCAAAACTATGTCAATGGATGCTCATGAATGTATGGGGAACATATGATTTTTAGTTGAGAAAAAAATGCATTGTTTTTGCATGGTTTGTCAAATTGGGTTTAGTAACCATACATGTGACCCCTTAACATAAAATAAGGTTCAAAATTGGTGTATAGTTTTTTCAACCATGTGGAAAAATAGTGTGAACCAGATTTTTTTAAGGTAAAATAACCAATTTTCCATAATAACCTTATAATATCAAACATAATTCTATTTCTACCATGTTAGATAGCTAATTGATTTTAACTGCCTTTTTGAGCCAACTATTTAGATCTTCATCTTGTTTATATGTCTGATCTTGGAATCTAGAACTGTCTATATCATTGGATTCACATTAGTGAGTGATATATTACTTTTCTTCCATTATTTTTCTTACATGGTATCATTTGTTCTATTTAGGAGAAATCTAATATTCCCTACTTTTTGGTTTTTCATCCATTATTAATTTTTCTTTTGGTCTAAGATGAATCAATAATATGATACTAGATGAGCACTATAAAAAGAATCTTTTATAAGTGTTCTATAATTTTCTTGAATGTTTTATAGATTTATAGAGATAGTTTATATTATCCACCCAGAGATAACGTTTGGTTCAACCCCAAAATTGAATTGAATAATCAAATTGATTGTATTAGAACCTATTAGGGATTTCCACTAGTTCCTCCAGATTTAATGGTGGTTTTTTTTCAGAAACCAAGGGCTCCCATTGTGTTTTCTATTTATATTTCCCTTGTTATACAACCCATGGTTGAGTGTGTGTGGTTTTCTAGTTAGAGGAATTCATTGGTGAACTTTATTTTAATGAATTGTTTGTTAGTAGATGGACATTTCATCCTTTTAATGTTTTTTGTTTTGATTAAATGTTTTATATGGAATGATTATATGTGTTGGTAAAATCATGTATTGTGATATGTTATGAAATGTGATTTTGTAGAATTAATTAGATGAATTGGGATAGTAGTGGATTCCTTGGTAGGTATAACATGGATCCTACCTCTATCTAATTCCTTGTATGTTGCTCATTGGTTCTTGATGGAAGTAGTGGATTCGTTGGATAATATTTCCCCTTGGGTCCTAATTACATGAAATACTAGGGCCTTGATACTCCATAGATCTTTATTTCTTGGTCTCATAATGAACATGGTTTGTTGACAAGCTCTATGGAACCGAATTTAGGTCTAATTATGATTCCATCGAGTTGTTCCAAAGAAATAAATAGGATTCCTTGGTTCACTATACAATGAATTGATCCTTATGAGGCCAAAAATTTCTTATTATATGAAATTAATGCGGTGAATCTTTCATGATTGATTAAATGGATCAATCATGGTAAATTTGACCCTTTTGGTTATATGGTGTGGCCATGATTGATTTGATATACCTATAATACAAAAAGTACATGGCTGATATGATATATTTTTTATTATGAATGGTCATGGGATTTATATCATCATTTTTATTTATTCCTTAAAATAGGATATTAGAACTTATTTTCAAGAGATCCATATTTAGATTATTTGTATCACCTTATAACATTATATTTTTCCATTAGCATTGAACTTGTATTATTGTCATATCTGATATATACCTTGCATAGTTCTTTAGCTTACATTGCACAACCCTGATTTTTTATATAAGCATTGGGTGGTGACCAACTAGGCTTGCACCCCCCCACCCCCAACTTGTTCAAGGAAATGTTGGGTATCCAAACATACTATTTGGATTTAGGTAGGGATAAGGGAAAGTTCCCATAATTATATGGATGATTTTGTTCTATGCAAAGGAGAAGGGGAGAATGGGATCGAGATGAGGATAGTGATGGTATCTTAATATAGTACTTTTTGATATTTTTTATTTTAATACATGTATTGTAGCATTTCATGTATACCTATTTGGGTAGCTCTGTAGAAATATGAAACGATCATCATTGTATATGAGTTTACTCCGGAAATTGTTCCGTATAACTATCATTTGTATTTTGAGAACTTATTCAGTTATTTTAATGCTTCCACTATAGATATGTATGATATTATGTTATGTTACACTCTAAAAATGGTCCACAGTCTCCCCATAGACACACCCAAGGCCCTTTATACTAGTTGTTCGACACTGTAATCTACGGAGATAACCATGAGTCCATGTGGCCAACAAGACTTGGGGTACTGTTCAGTGGAATATGGGTTTGAGATATAAAAATTAGTATCATAGGTGTTTTATTTTATAAATAATTATTTTAAGACAATATAAAGGGATGAAAATGAGTAGGAATTTAGTAATGAGATATTAATAGGAGTAACTATCACAGTTATAGGAAAAATCAAAATTACCTTGAATGGAAATTGTTGTGTTCATGTTTTGTACATTTACTATTGATTTGATTCTATCTTTGGGTGATAATTTTTTTTGTGAAGTTTTCTTTGATATATTTTAGTGTCATATATTTTTTGGAACTCGATAATATTGGGGTGTTCCTTCTCATGAATAATTTTATAAATCTACTATAATTCAAATTCCATACATCATGTCATGACATATAGGGTGCATTTCATGACATTATGACTTCATGATAAGTTCCTTATGAGATATATCTACTATTTTGATTGATTTTATCTGTAGGGAGTTAGAAAACATGGTTATTAATTAGAGCTCCTATTGTAACCTATGTAGTGTTTTCCTAGTTATCCTATAGTATACACCCTAAGAAGATAATTATGGCACATTATGTTTGGGACTATGAGTCTCATGTAGAGTACCAATTTATTGTGTGTGTTAGTCATATGCCATATTTTGGTTCATAAGGAGTATGGGACCTTATGAAATGGATGTGTTGTACCATTTGATTCAACTACCTGAAAAGAAATGTGAAATAAATATGAAAAAGAAATGGAATATGAAATTGTTTAAAAGATAAGTTGACCTAGACCCGACTATTGAGTGGGTAGTAGGAAGTGTCTCTAGTTACATTCACGACAATTTATTTTTACCAATATTAGATTTAGGTGATATAAATGTTGTAAGATATAGTTATTGGAGGGATTTGTCTTATCTTATGCCTTGATCAGTGAAAAATTATATCATTTTTTAATGGTATGTGTTTGGGATTGTAGAGACGCATCACCAAGAAGACCTCCAATCGTACACCAAGCGGGTGGTCATGACCCTGATCTGGGGGTGGTGTGACATGGGATATCTATTGATCCTCCAATAGTTCCAAATTAGGCTATAGTGGTGTTCCGAACATAGGTTATTGGGAATATTTCATCTAGAGTTTTAAGAATTTTATATTAACATTTTGTAGGATCAACCCAGGCTTCCTCATGTCTATTTGACCAAAAATCATGTTATAGTAGTAGTATCCTACCATATTTTTGGGGGATGGAAGCCCATACGATGATGATATTTTTATTAATAATATTGTATCCATAGTTTATCATCTATAAAGCCCTCCAGAGAGGGGATTGAAACATGCAACTTATATGATTTAGCGAGAAACAAATGACATGTTGGATATTCTAAACTAGGATGATACACAATGTGATATGATTTGGAAGGAATCCCAAACCAAATTCAGTGACTAATGTTTCCCCTAGACACTAAGATCAATGTTAGGATATTTTGTTTATGTGTCTCTAGTTTGGAGCAATTATAGCTATGTGGTATTCAGAATACATTACAAAGCTAGAGAATTTTTCATTGATATATCATAATGATAAGGGTTAAAGAGAGATATTTTTTTGAAGAAGGTCTCAGACATGTTGTTCGATATAAGGTCATCAAGTTATCATTGATTATTGTTACAGATACAATAAATATGGTGGTAATTACTATGTGAAATAAAATGAATTCTGGCGGTAGTGAGCATAGTTCTGTAGTCTCTTGACCTAGTGTTCTAACTTTCAATTATAGTAGGAGACATTTTTCAGATTCACATAATATGAGTACCATCCAGTCTATGAGAATTGGAATCTTGGTTTCTTATCATCATTGTGGCAGTCATGGGAAATTCACAAATCAGTGTGATCACAACACAGTTGAGTAATACGATAATGTAATTGTTGGACATGTGAAACGTTTTTGCACGGGCATCCATCTAGTAGGGAGTTTTAAGGGTCATCTATGATAGAAGGGTGAAGAGTACATTTAAAAAACCCATGTGAGAATGGGATCTAGGTCATTATGGTTTGTTTAGACCGAGGTCGTGTTGGATGGAAATGATGAGGTAGCCAGGAACCTATTATACCCAAACAATAGAGCGGCCCTACTCTTGGTAGTGAGGATGTCTCAAAGGGCCACGATTTAGGCTACATATATTTATTACAGCTTACACCTGAATTGAATAGATCTAGAACTTTAATAATTATAGGTATGATCTTAGTATCCTATATTATTTTCCTTTCTATTTAAAATATAAGTGTTTTACATAGTTTCATTTCTATACATGTTGGGTATGGCATTGTGTTTTTTTGTTCTATTTTATGAGGAAATTATGATGATTAAAAATCTACTGAGAATCAGAATGGAGGATGTACATCAGTGTTGGTATAAAATCCATAAGTTTGGTAGGTTTCACTTCATATGGAATCTATTTTTCCTTGAGATGATCAAGATTGATGTCACATTTAAAATGGGCTATAGTGTTTCTTATCATGTCATCATTGATTACTATCATCTATTTGTGACATCTGTATCACTGTAAGGTAGATATTATATTCAAAACAATCAATGGTATATCATGATGATTTTATCTACACTAGAAAATTCTTGTCTAGGTCGAATGAGATCCGAAATTGATACATTGTATCTATATGAATAGGGAGCACATCAAGATGAATTTTCTCAAATTATTGATCATTTTGGGAATTTATTCCCGATGAGTTTTTTTAAAATCCTATGATATAGGTGTATTTATCTATCGATACAGTGTTAGGAGTTTCACCAGTATCCTTTCTTACTTATACGATTACTTTTCAGAAGCTATATGATCTCTAGTGGCAGCTAGAGGACTTAGAGGAAATTGTGTTTATTTAACCCAATTCTCTTTTATGGGGTTTACCAACCCTTTTCGGAAAAGATAGATAGTACCCGTAGGATATGTGTAGATTACAATTAATTGAACTAATAAATGGTTAATAACCTATATCCCTTTTATGAATTTATAATCGTTTTCATTAGCTTTGAGGAGATCAGGTGTTCCTCAAACCTGATTTGACGTTGGGTTTTGACTAGGTTCATGTTCACCATGAAAAAATACATAATATAACATTTCATAGAAGTTATGGACTATGTGTGTATCTGTTCATGTCTCTCATCCTCCTAAATACAATAAAATTTTTCCTTGCACTGAGGAAACAAGTTATACATCAATATCTGGATTAGTTTGTATTGTTTTCGTGGGAGATATATTGGTGTTTTATCATGATTGACACGACCATACCAAACATCATCAGATTTTTTAGATACCCTGAGATAACATCATTTATTTTCTATTCCCACAAACTTCCACTTATGGATGGATATGTATCAATTACTGAGTCATATTATCTCAAAAAGAGTATAATCAGTTGACCTCGAGAAGACGAGAGTGGAAATTACATGGGAGAATCCCAAGAACATATTTGATATATGATGTTTCTTGAGTATAGCTGGATATTATAGGATTTTCATAGAGGAATTATAATACCTAGAAATTTGGATCACAAGATCAACTATGAAAAGTCTTATGTTTATATGGTTAGATACATATGATAATATATTTGAGGATTTTGAAGGGATATTGAATTCAATGTCAATACTAATATTTCTATATCATGGTAGAATCTACCATGTCTATTGTAAATGATTAAGTATCGATCCTAGAGTTGTTTTGATTCATGGGGTAAGATTTTTGGCGTATAGGTCTTGGTATTCGAGGCAAGACCTGAAGAATTACCCGACATAGGATCTTGAGTTTGGTAATGATGTTCATGTTTTGTGTTCGTGAAGGCATTAATTACTAGTAGAGAGTTTTGTGTTGTACACAGACGACCAAAGAATCATGTATATATTTACAAAGTGATATGAATATGAGGTATTGAAGGTTGGTTAAACACCAAATGTATTTTGAATTCGAGAATGAATACATTCTTGGGAAGAGAAATGTAATGGTCGATGCATCGATCAGGAGGAAATTTATACATGTAGTTTAGGAAGAATGTAGAAACTACGATCTTATGGATTATATCTCTAAGATTCACTTGGAGGAGTTGTATAGTCATGGTCTGAATTATCTTTCATCCTTAACTATTAAATCAACCATATAGGATAGAGTGAGGATTACATAGTTGTCGAATTTGGAGTTCCTTCTTCTCCTTGAGTGTGTGGTATGTTTGGACCCGCCTACTGGTTAGACCATAGGTGAGGATGAAATTATGTGTTTCCAAAGAATAGTATGGGTTTCAGTGGACATACATGAGGAAAAGACGTCAGATTTTCATGCCTTAGTTTGGGAAGGGCATCCCAAAGTTACCATGATGTATCAGGACATACATCTCTATTATTGGTGGCTGGGTATAAAACATTAGATATCTTGTTTTGATGAGGTGTTTCACCTATCAAAAATTGATGGTGGAACATTAGTGACCAACTAGATTTTTACAAAAGTTACCTATTCCCGAGTGGTACTAGGATCATCTTGTGATGGACTTCATGACCTGTTTTCTGTTGTCACCTCGAGGTCGTGATTCTATTTGGATTATTATTGTAAGGCTCATGATGGTTTCTCATTTCCATCAAATCATGTAACCCCTCATTGTTGATGATATTAGGAGGTTTTATATCCTTTTGATGGTGTGGCTATACAAGGGACCTCACATAATTGTTTCAGATAGGAATGCACGATTTAGATCAATTTTCTTATAGTGTTTGGAGTGTATGTTGTGTACATAGGTGATTTTGACAACAAAATACCACCCACAGACTGATTGATAGTTGGGGAATATGATACAAGTGCTGGATAACTTACTATGAGCATGCGTCTTAAATTTGGGGGTTATTAGGAGGGTCATATTTTGATTATTGTTTTCTCAGAACAGAATATCTATTACAAGACTATTTAGATGTAACCATATGCTTATTTGTATAGTAGGTAATGTTGATCGACCCAGTGATGGTTAGAAAAAAGTGAAGAAAAATTATGTGGACCTAATATCATGCAGGAGACTTCTAAGCTAGTCCATTTGATCCAAAAGCGTATGGATACTATATACTCTTGAAAGAAATAATATTCTAATATTTTTGTAAGTCATTTATAGTTCACGATCAGGGATTGGGTCTTTTCGGTATTTCATAGAGGTTATGACATTGATATGTAAGGATACATGGTAATACTAAACAATGTTAATCCAGGAATATCAATATTTTATATAGAGGTGGGCTTGTAACATATCGATTGTAGTTAACTCAGAGGTAACAAGACTTTCAAGACATCTTCCACATATCTCAGATGCACCGTTATCATTCAGGCTTATATCCTGTTTTTTATCCTGAGGAAGTTGACATACCAGTATATACGTCATTGGAGGAGAATCCAATTCAAATCATTGAAAGGATAAAAAAGTTTATCAAGGCATGGTTATTTCCTCTATTACTAGTGCTATGGTATAATGGTCATTTATAAGAGGAGACCTTGGCGAGGGAGGTTGCATACAAGATATGTGGCCAAAGTTATTCTCAATCATCTTTTGACCACCCTTGATAGAGAAAAATTGGGGATGGATTTCTTTAAGGGGGATTATTATAAGATCCCCATATTCTATATGAGGCACACATCGATTTAAATTATTTGTAAAAAAAATTTATAGCTTAATTTGACTACCCTTTGAGGTTATGGGGGTATCATGGAGGTTTTGTACTCATTCAAAGCCTGAAACTAGGCTTGATTGGGAAAATAATGAATGACACATGGATAGTAGAGTCTATAAGGGAAAAATCACATGACTAATAATAACTATACATGGTATTGGTAGAGGGAAAGGTATACCAACATGGTTTTTCTAGCCATATGGATGGTGGTGCACACCCATGTGAGGCACCTACAATTTTTACATGATCCAAAATGCATTTTTTCACATGGTTTGTAAATTTGTAGATAGTGACCATGGGGGTTCCCCAATTCATAGTAGAGGTCACACAATTGATTCACAGTTTGGAAAACCAATTTGACATACTATGAGGGCCATAATTGTTTAGGAAAAATGACATATTCTCCAATAAAAAACATATAGCCTCAAACCTAATTATTTTTTTATCATTGTACAACCAATTGAGATTGAGATCCATATTTAATAAGATTATCTAGATTTTTATCATGTTTCTCCATATAATTTAGGAATCATGTTCCATCTGTCTCTTTTGGCTCAGACCAGTGAGTACTCCATTTATTTTCTTCCATACTTCATTGGAAATGGTATCAAATTCCCTATTTTGGTGAAAGATAATATTCTCTATTTTTTGGGTCTTCGTTCATTCTATACTTTTCTTCTGATCTTAGCCTAATGAGAAGTTAAAACCAGATGACCAATCCACCATGGACCTATGGTAGGGGATATATACATTTCTTGAATGTTTTGGTTTACTATATAGATAATTAACATTACCTAGAATTTCATACCTTCTTGCACAGACCTGAAATAGAATTTAAAAATATATATGATCATATTAGTAAATGTTAGGAATTATTAATAGTTACTTGAGACCAATTGAAGGTTTTTCCCTAACCATGGTCATCCATGGGATCTTCCTTTGTAATTTTACTTGTTATACGACTAATGGGGTGAGTGTGATTTCCCAGTTACAGGAAAACCATAAAGAACTGAATTAAAATGAATTGATTATTTGGAGATGGATATTTTTCCCTTTAAATTTTTTAGTTTTTGGTTAAATAGATTATTTGGAATATTTATATGAGTGCATAAATTCATGGACTATGAAATGATATGAAATGTTAATGTATGTAAAGAGTGATATGAATTGAGATTATAGTGGATTCTCTGGTGGGTATTATTGATTCAATAAGGTTTTCTTATGACTTTTCCATTCTTTCATGTTTTGGGAGACTGTTGAGTAAAAACCGGTTTCCTTATGACTTTACCAATCCTCATGTTTTGAAAATCAAAAACACCTTATCTTAAGGAAAATTTGTTTTTACCCTGTGCATTGCTTTCATAAGGAAAATTTCCACCCCCAAGGAAATTTATCCTTACCATGTTTTCATTGTTCATTATCTTGTCTAAGTGTAAAATTCGGTTTCATATTTAAAACCTCAGAATCATATAATACTTAGATAAAGAGAATTCTGTTTTTAGGATTCGAATTTAGACTCTGAGTTCTATGAATTTAGACTCCAAACTCTTATAAGTTCTGACTCCAAGTTCTCTAATTTGAGACTCCGAACTCTTCTGAGTTCTGACTCTGAGTTCTCTGAATTCAAACTCCAATATATTCTGAGTTCTGACTCCGAATTCTCTGAATTCATACCTCGAACTCTTCTGAGTTTTGAATACTTGTTCTATGAATTCAGACTCCGAACTCTTCTGAGTCTTGACTCCGAATTCTCATGAATTCTGACGCCAAAATTTGTAAGATCTGACTCCGAATTCTCATGAACTCTAACTCCAAACATTGTAATTTCATGTTCTGAATTCTTGTGAATCAAGATTATGAATTTTCTTGAAATTCAAACTCCAGAATTCTATTGAGTTCAGGTTCAAATTTATTAGAAAACAGAATCCGAATATCATTGTATTATAGACACCAAATGTATTTTTGGTTATACTCTGAACTTTTATTTTCAAACATTCCGAATATTTTTTTTATGTAACAATATTTTTTCATACACTTGTTTTTCTTATAAAATGATGTCATGCATTTAGGTACAAACTAATCGTTGCTTGAGTGACACGTGTATATGTCCGTCCAAAATTCAAAGAAAAATATGACTGTTATAAGAGGTAGCTGACCGTTGGTGTTGTGGTTATAAATAAGAGCTCATTTAAAAGAGGTCATAACTTTTGATGAAATATTTGATCAATATAGAGATTACATGCTGCTGAAGTGATTTATAGAGAGAGATACATTCCATGATTTGTGCGTACTAAACACATTTTTTTGATTTGATTCGTGCGACTCCAATTTTTGCTGAGTACATTCAAGGGATTCTGGGGATAGGAAGATAGAGGTGTCGACTACCTTGAAGTTGAGGGCTTCCTTACTGAGGAAGACAGAGGTACCGACTACCTTAATGTTGAGGGCTCATGGGGATAGCAAGACAGACTATGATCTTCGTATAAAAGGATTACCCTGGTGTGGGTAAGATAGAATTTTGTGAAAGTATAAATCAAGGGACCTTTGTACAATGTTCTTGGATACCGTTCTCTTTGGGATAAAATAATTACTACTTGTTACGTGTTTGTTTCATGTTTTCCACTGAATTTTGATTGTTGAGGAAAGTATAAATATCTTATACTTCCTTATACTTATATACTCTGATTTAGTAAGATTATATACACTTTAAGGTAGAATCTTTATCTTTGTTAACTTTTATTAAGTTTCATTTTCTGGAACCACCATTTCCTGAATCACTTTCTCAGATTCATATTTCCGGAATCTAGAAAGTGTGTAGAACTAGTGGTTTTGTGAATTTTTCATTGTTTAACTTTCTTAAACATTACCAACTTCAAAACTTCCAAAGAAAATTTTAAAAGTGTACCATTCACCCCCCTCTTGTATTGTGATCATTATTAGATACCTCATTCAATATCAATATTATTTCAATCCTACATTTGGTATTATAGAGTATATCATACTCTATATACCATCTAAACAATTAGTATCTCTGCATTGGTTCAATCTGAATTAATATCACGACTAGATTCAGAAGAGATTTCATCATCTTCTTATTTTTAGAATCATATTTTCGGACTCATAATGTCGGTATTCATTTTTGTCTTAGAGATACTCTTGTTCTTTATTTTTTTACTGATAAATATTTTCCTTTTTTAAAAACTTTTATTACAGACAAGTTTGTGTGAAAAGAATTTCTTTAAGATGGCACAAATCAATGATGGTTCCATTGACAACCTAAATCCAACAAAACCGCATATTTATAAAGGGAATAATTACGAATATTGGAGAGATCACATGAAGACATTCATTATCAGTACTGAAGTAGACAATTTTGTTATGCTTACTGGAGGATATAAAATCCCCGAAAAGGACGTTAGTCCATTCACTAATCAAGAAAATCATGAATATAAACTAAATTATAAGGAACAAAATACATTGATTTGTTCCATGACTAGAAGTATATATAGCCAAATTTCGTTCTGTGAAGCAGCAAATTGTATTTGGGAGAAACTTGAAGTTACACACTTTGGAACTTCCAAAGTAATTGAAACAAGAAGATCCATGCTCAGAGCTGAATATCATGGTTTTTTCTTTCGTTATAGAAAACACATATGTAAGGTGCATCATAGATTCATGACTATCATTAATAGTTTACAATCTATGGGTGATAAATTATTAGTTGATGAAGCTCTTGTGGATAAAATCATAGACATCATGCATAATGATTGGGAATCTAAGAGAGCAGTTATAGACGAAAATAGGAAAGTCACTAAGATTACTCTTGATAAACTATTTGTAACTATTCTTCAACATGAGAATAGAATGAAAAGAGATGTTGATAATGTAAAGAATAAGAATAGGAATAGAAATGTTGCTTTTACTACAACTTTAAATCATATTAAAGCCAAGACTCCTGAGAGAGTTACAAGATCCAAATCTTATAAGGTTGTTATACAATCAGAATCTAGTGGAAATGAATATTAAAAAAATGAACTAGCCAATCTTGCATGAAGGATGAAATTGATTGTTGGATAGAATAACTTTCAATATAGATATAAGAAGAAAGAAAGGAAAGATAAGAAAGATTTAGAAGTTACATGTTATGAATGAATGAGAGATGGACATATAAGGCCTGATTGTCCTATGCTTAAAAGAAAAGAAAGAATGGAAAAGCATTCTGAGAGAAACAAAAAAAAGTAATACAGAGCTAAAGATATGAATGTTTTGAAAGCTAATGACACCTGGAGTGCCAGGGGTGGTGACTCTTCAAATGAATCATCAAATTAAAAAATCTTCTGGACAGAAGAATCTTGGTTTAATAGCTAGACTACCTATTAACAATCATTTCATAATGGCTAAGGTACACAATTCTGAATCAATGACCAATGTTTCTTTGAATGAAAATTATAGTAATGATAAAAACTATGAATATTTGGATAAAGAATATTCTTCTGATGAAGATGAATCTCTTCCTACCTATGAATAAGTTTCTTGGTTTTCTATGATTTTTGAGAATGAAAATTCTAAAGTCAACAAAATGCATGATAAGAAAATTCTAGGATTTATATACTTACTAATGAAATATCAGATCCTTCTAAAGGTCATGATAAGAAAACCCTTGATTCAGAAAGTGTTCCAAAAAACCATGAGGATGTAAATTCAGAGAAGGATAAACATTCTAAAGATCTAGAAAATGTAATTTCTGAGAAAAATGTTTTTGAGTCTAACTCTAGTTCTAAATCTAATTTTTTTGAAGACATGAACTTAGTTATTAGACTGGAATCTGAAATTATTTCTTTGAGAAAGTTTTTTTTTCAAACTTTACCTTAGGTAAGGAAAATTTTGATAAGATGTATTCACAAATCCAACCTCTAAGATATAATTATTGATTTGGTTATACTAGTTCTAAACAGATTTTTAGTAACAATTATTTTGTTCCACAAAGTGCTCCATTCTGCACTAAGTGTCAATGTGGTGGAAATTGGGAAAAAAATTGTTCCTTAAATGAAACCCAGTCTTTAGAATTTCATAAAGCCTATTTTTCTAAGAAAATGTTGGGGCCTAAGATTTTGCATTCTGAAATTTCTGGATCCAATAATGTTTTTGTTCCACAAGTAAACTCTTATGTTTATAGGAATGGGAAGAAAGTACCCACAACAATACATGGTACATGGATAGCGGGTGTTCACGACATATGACCGGTAACAAGAACTAATTTTTAAATATTATCAAGACGAAAGGAGTAAAAGTAACTTTCGGAGATAACGCTAAGGGAGAAATTATTGGTATAGGTAACATCGTTCTTCATGAAAAAACTTTGATTTCAATTGTTTTGTTTGTTAAGGGTCTTAAGCACAACCTCATTAACAGAAGTCAATAATGTGATGAAGTCTACCTTATGAATAGTAGGAATGACAAGTGCTTAGTACACAATTCCAAGGAAGTGTTTATTCTTTCTTCCAATAGACTAGAGAATGTTTACAAAGTAAACATATAAGACCTTAGGAGCCAAGATTTACCTTGCCTTAGTGCAATAGAAGTTCATTCATTATTGTGGCATAGAAGGTTAAGTCATTGTAACCATTGGATCCTATGAAAACTCTCTAAGAAAAGATAAGTTAAGGATCTACTGGAGCTTGGATTTGATTCTTAAAAAGTTTGTGATCCTTGTCAATATGGAAAGAAACATAAATCATGTTTTAAATCAGTCAGTGAAGTCTCAACTACTAATGCATTACAATTAGTACATATTGATCTTTTTGGTCCAGCACAAACTGGTAGCATTGTAGGAAAGTATTATTTTTTTGTCTTAGTTGATGATTACACTAGATTTTGATGGGTCTATTTTCTAGAAAAAAATCTGAATATTTGTTTTATTTCAAAAGCTTTAGAGCCCAAGATAAAAATGAGAAAAACCTTCCTTTGATAACTATTCATAGTGATCGTGGAGGAGAATTTCAAAATTCAGTTTTTGAAACTTTTTGTAGTAGAAAGGGAATTACTCATAACTTCTCGGCTCCCAGAACTCCTCAACAAAATGCTGTTGTTGAAAGAAGAAATAAATTTTTTCAAGAGATAACTAGAACCATGTTAGGTGAGTATTATATAGAAAATTATTTTTGGGCCGAAGCTGTATGTACTGGTTGTTATACTATAAATAGATTTTTGATTAGACCTTTTCTTAATAAAACTCTTTATGAGTAATGGAATGGTATAAAACCTAGACTTTCCTAGTTTATGGTTTTTTGTTACAAATTATTCATTCTGAATACTAAAGATAATCTTCACAAATTCACACCAAAATCTGATGAAGGAATTTTCTATTGTTACTCCACAACTTCTAACGCTTATAGATTTTTCAATAATAACACTTGTACTGTCAAAGAAACAATACATGTCAAATTTGATGAAACTAATCCCTTTGATTTTACACAACCCCAACCTACATCATCAGATGTGTTTTCAAAAACTGATTATCAACCCATGATAAAATATCCTTCTGCTAAGGAAAATGTCCAAGAAGATGTTTCTAAAGAATTTACCCCAGAAGATTTCCTACCCTATGTTGATGAACTAGTTTTACAGAACCCAAATCAGTTGTTTCTTATGAATCATCCCATTGACAGTATCATTGGTGAGGTAAATCAACCTGTACGGACTAGAAGTTCCTTATGAAATGAAGTAGAACATCTGGCATTTGATTCTCAATTAGAACCAAAAATCACTAATGAAGCTTTAGGTGATGATGATTGGATAAAGGAAATGAAAGATTAACTAAATGAATTTGAAAGGAATAATGTCTGGACCTTCGTTGAAAGACCTAAGGAAACATCTATGATTAGAGTAAAATGAGTCTTCAGAAATAAGTGTGATGAAAATGGAATCATTGTTAGAAATAAAGATAGATTGGTTTATAAAGGCTCTAATCAATAAAAAGGAATAGGCTATGAAGAAACCTATGCTCCATTAGCTAGACATGAATCTATTCGTATTTTACTTGCCTTTGCAGCATTCTTCAATTTCAAACTTTTTCCTATGGATGTGAAATGTGCTTTCCCTAAAGGTTATGTTCAAGAGGACGTTTTTGTTGAACAAACTCCTAGTTTTGAAGATAAAAAACATCCTGAACATGTTTCTAAACATTCCAATGCATAATATGGACTTAAGAATGCCCCTCGAGCCTGGTATGATAGACTTACAGGATTATTGCTTAAAAATAATTACATTAAGGGAAATGCAGCTCCAACCTTTTTTTAAAGAACGATAAGAAAAATGTTTTGATTGTTCAAATCTATGTTGATAACATTATATTTGGTTCAACTCACCAATCTTTAACTGATTACTTTGCGGATCTATTGAAATCTGAGTTCGAAAAGAGTATGATGGGTGAGTTAACATTTTCCTTGGTTTTCAAATTTCTCAAAAACTAGAAGAATTTATATATCCCAACATAAGTATATTAATGATCTTCTTAAAAAGTATGGATTTGACAGCACTAAGAGTATAAGTACTCCCATTGGTACCAAAAACTCTCCTGATCTTGATGAAGATAGGAAACCAATAGATCAAACATCTTTTAGAGGTATGATTGGAATTCAACTTTACTTGATAGCTAGTCATCCAGACTTAATGTTTTCAATATGCTTATGTGAAAGATATCACTCCAATCCTGAAGAATCTCAATTAAAGGAAGTGAAAATAATTTTTTGCTACTTAAAGGGAACCATGGATCTTGGAATATTTTATACTTCTGGAAATGATTTTATTTTAAAATGTTTTTCTAATGCTAACTTTGGTTGATGTAGAATGGATAGAAACAATACATCTAGAACTTGTCATTCCTTAAGAGATTCATTAGTTTCTTGGTCTTGAAAAAAGAAACACTCAATAGCACTTTCCACTTCTCACAGATGAATATGTAGCAACTAGAAGTTGTTGTCCTCAAGTATTGTGGATGCAACACACCCTCAACGATTATGGAATGAGTTTTACTAAAACACCAGTTTTGTGTGATAATACAAGTGACATTGCCTTAAGCAAAAACCCTGCACATCACTGTTAGGAAAAAACACATAGACATTAGGTATCACTTTATTAGGGATAACAAACTAAAAGTAGTTATCATTGTTCAATTTATCGGAACACAAGATCAACTTGCTGATATTTTCACAAAATCGTTATCCTACGATAGATTTGAATACTTTAAACAAAAGTTAGGAATGATAACCTTAAGGTAATCATCTTTATTAACTTCCTGTTGAAATAAATCTCTTTACAGTAATAAACTCTTCTCAATAGGGGGAGTACATTTGATTGTTATTATTTAAAAAAAATATAATTTGTATTCTAAATTTTTCGTCGTAATGGAATTTTTTTTATTTTCTGCCGTAGTCAATATTTTTTTCCATAGTCTCAAACTTTTCGTAATGAATATTTCCGTACTATAAATTTTCATAATTAAGATTTTTGTACAAGAAAATTTCGTAATGGAGATTTCTATACTCAAAATTTTTCGCATTGAAGTTTTTTGTTTTCAAATTTTTTCATAATCAAAATTTTTCAGAATCTAAAGACCTTCAAGAAAATTTATTTCCTCAATACGAATAATCTTCTTGGAAATCCAAAAGGTATGTTTCCTTTCTTATTTTTTCGTAATCATCCTTTACTTGTTGGTATTTTCATTTGTTTTAAAAATTTCCATATTCTATTTTCCTTAAATCTGAATATTAAAAACCTCAAAAGATCGAATTCTATCAATTTTTCCTTGCGCCTATCATCTAGGCCGTCAGATCTGATCAGAAGAATTTTCAGCCATTGGATTGAATTTGGAAGATGAATCATCACTTCTAACTCCTATATAAAGGACCCTCGAAGGGTTTTCCCACATCGATCCCAAGCTCTGACGTGCTGAAGTTCTAACCCTCTACTTAATCCCGTTTCGAATCTCTCAGAGTTTTCTCAATTCTGAATTTTTGTTGAAGAATCCTCTCAGAATGATATGTCTACTGTCAATCCAATTCCAGAGTGGCAGGTGTATAGAGAAATTTTGGTGCATCTGAACTTCTTCAATATGTATGATTCAATTATTTCGATGGACATTAAGTTGAATGGATGGGAGAGTGTTTCCATATCGTAGCCGGGGGCTCAATAGTTAGTGTATCCAGATTTTCTTGTTGAGTTTTAAGAATTCATTAGTTTATTTATGGAAGAAGGAAGAGAGTAGTTTTCCTTCAAAAGCAATGGAGAGACCTATTTTGTATAATCAGGCATCCAGCTTAGTTGGTGTTCCATATGAAGGAGAAGCTGAATTCGGTTCCCACAAGTTGCTGAATGTCAAAGGATGTTTTGTAAAGGTGAAAGCTCTGGAGTGGCTCGGTCTTACTGATTTCAAGACTCCGAATATTTCTCACCTCTCTACAAATATTCGGATTCTTGAACTATGGGTGCAAGGACTTATCATTCCGAGAAAAGGTTACAAGGAGACTTTGAAGAAGAGTGATATGTACATCATAGATTTTCTGGTGAACCTGAGGAAGGTTAATTTGGTTAAGAATATTCTGATTAGGATCGATAATTTCAATAATGGAAATATGAAGGCTCATATTATCAAGTACCCGACTATTATTTCTAATTTTATTGTTCGATGTCTAGAATCTTTCAAAATTCCTTGCTGTTCGAAGCGAAGGAATTGTAATGTTATCCTAGTCAGTGATGATACACTGAAAAGGATGAACATTTCTTTTTCTAAGGACTCAAGAGAATATTATGACCTACCAGTGGATGAAGGTGGAGCTCTTCTGAAGAATCAATAAGTACATGAACCATTGAGAAAGGGAGGAAATAGGAGGAAGTTGAAGGAAGTTTAAGAGGAAGGAAAAACCCCAAAAGCTAAGGATGCTCAATCTGTACCTCCTATACCTAAGAAAAAAAAATCATATCCAAATGAAGTTGTATCAAAATGGAGGGAAGATAAGAAAAACCAGAAGGAAGGAGAGCCACATTTTGGCTTGGACCCCGCTGAAGCAAAATACTTAAAGGAGAAGACAGTTGTGTATCTTGAAAGGGAAGAAAAGGAAAAGAAAAAAATGAATGAAACAACGATTGTTCATTCTCTTTTTAAGGCTATAGAAAAAGCTTCCGGGAGTATCCAAGTACCAAAATCATTGATAGTAGAAGCTTTACCTAATACCCCAAGAAAATATTATGTTACTCCTAAAAAAGTCAAATAAAAAGTAGAAGAAAAAGTAGTGGAAGAAGTGGAAGAAGAAAAAAGATGTGGAGATACTGAATATTTGATTAAGAAAGTGGAAGACTTTAATGAGCAGGAAATTCCATCCGAGAAGTTGTCAATCTGAATATCTGAGGAAGAATCTTTAATGCTGGCTACCCCTGGGAAAGAGGAAAAAGGAGAAGATGACAAGGCTGAAGATGAAGTCAATATGATCTCTCAGGAAGAAAGTTATAATCATGACTACATTCATCCTGAAGATGCTGAAGAAAGAGCTAAGAATGAGAAGATAGATGAAGATAAAATTGTTCAGCTGTCTGACAGTGAACATGAATCTCTGGATGAGGAAGTCGTTCCGAGAAGTGATAAGGAAAAATAGGTGGTAGTTGAGACACCTACAAAAGCCATTGTAAAGAAGAAGGAAATAGGTGGATCTTCAAAGAGGAAAATTTTTGAGCTAGAAAAGAACATTCACCTAGAAATGTATCAGATTCAGAATCATCATCTCTAGGACATGATTTTTTTGTCCAGTCTTTGAAGAAGCTGGTTGGCACCATTATGATTTTCCCAAGAATAGACTATAGATGCCAGATTCTTCAACACACACTAAATTAGAAATCGGATTTAGTGTCCATGGTGATGGACAAGTTTGTCAAGCTTGAGGATGATTTCAGGAATTTCTTCATCAATTATGAAGCCCACAGGATATCCTACAAGAAGATGACCACTGGGTCTAAGACAACTATAAAATATATGCAGATTATTGATGAGTTTCTAGAAAGTGTCAAGGATTATTTTGACACTGAAGATGGGAAAGATCAAGGATCTCACCAATAGAATTAAGAAAAAGTGAACTATTGAGAAGAATACTTAGATATAATAAATGAAATATTTAAATGGAAATATTTATTCTGTTTCCCAAAGGTGGGAGAGAGAAAGAGATCTTTGGAATGAGATTGAAGAAAAACTTGTTAAGCAAGAAGAAGTCCTGAAGGCTCAGGCAAAGGATCTTAAGTCTTAGGAAGAAAGAATCAAGGCTTTAGAGAAGAAAGATGAGGATCTGGATAAGCTTCTTAAGCGAGAAGAGGAAGATCATAAGGAGCTTAAAAATCTGTATACTATAGTCAAGAAGTTGATGCCGAAGTAAAAGGAAGGATAACCTTGTAGCAATCTTATCTTTTGGTGTATTTTTCATCCCTGTAAAAATTCCTTCTAATCATAATAAAATTGTTGGTTCCTTGTATTTTGTATGTGTTGTACTAATATTTCAGGTACTATAATTTCATTTCCATTCCCTCAAATTCTTTCTGAAAATCACAAAGAGGGAGAAAGGAAAAAAGATAACCAAGTAAAGAATAAATATCCCTATGTAAGGGTCAGTTCATCTAAGGGGGAGTTTTTGTTACAGAGATTTTCGTACTCAAGATAATGAAAATTCTCATTCTGGAAATGTAAAATACGATCCTTAGTGTTCCAAAGCCTAAGGGGGAGTTAGTCGTATTCATCTTTTCCCATATTATAAGGGAGATAAGTTTTATTTTCAAAGTCTAGAAAAATATTTTCTATCTCTTTATTTTCATTTTTGATAGGATGTTTGTGCTTTCCAAAAAGGGGTGATTATTTAGTCAATAAGGTTTCTTTGTGAATTTTCCATTCTTTCGTGTTTTGGGAGATTGTTTATTCAATAAAGGATTCCTTATGAATTTTCTAATCCTCAAGTATTTAAAATCACAACATCATTATCTTAAGGAAAACTTCTTTCTGCCTAGTGCTTTTCTTTCATAAGAAAAAATTCCTTCCCCATGTAAATTTATCCTTACCATGTTTTCCATTGTTCATTATCTTGTAAAAATGTAAAATTCGGTTTCATATCTAAAACCTCGGAATCATATAATACTTAGATAATGAGAATTCTGTTTTCAGGATCCGAATTCAGACTCCGAGTTCTCTAAATACAGACTCTGATCTCTTATGAGTTCTGACTATGAGTTCTATGAATTCAGACTCTGAACTCTTCTGAGTTATAACTATGAGTTCTCTGAATTCATACTCTAAACTCTTCTAAGTTCTGACTCCGAGTTATCTAAATTCTGACACTGATGTTTATAAGTTATGACTCCGAATTTTCAAGAACATGGACTCCGAACTTTGTAAGCTCATGTTCCAAATTCTTGTAAATCCAGATTCCAAATTTCCTTGATATTCAAACTTCGGGATTCTATAGAGTTCAGGTTAGGAATTTCATAGAAAAAAGAATCCAATTATCATTTTATTATAGACACCAAATTTTTCTGGGTTGGACTCTGAGCTTTTATTTTCTTACATTCCAAATATTTTATTTTGTTTATGTAACCATATTTTTTCTTACACTTGTTTTTGTTATAAAACGATGTCATGCATTTAGTTACAAACAAACCGATGTTTGAGTGACACATATACATGTCCCTCCAAAATTCAAGTAAAAATATGAACCTTGGAGGAGGGAGCCGACTGTTGGTGCTCTGGCTATAAATAGAAGCTCATTTGAAAGAGATCATAACTTTTGATGAACAAGTTGATCAATCTAGAGATAGCATGCTGCTTAAGTGATTTATGAGAGAGATAATTTCTATGCTTTGTGCGTACTTAAAACCTTATTCAGATTTTCTTCGTGAGACTATGAATGTTGCTGAGTATAGTCGATGGCTTCTGGGGATAGGAAGACAGAGGTTCCGACTACCTTGAAGTTGAGGGCTTCCTTGATGAGGAAGATAGAGGTACCGACTACCTTAAAGGTGAGGGCTTTTGAGGATAACAAGACAGAATCTGATCTTCGTATCGAGGTATTTACCTGGTGTGGGTAAGAGAGAATTTCTTGAATGTATAAATCAAGGGACCTTTATCCTAGGTTGTTGGAAACTCTTCTCTTTGGGTTAATAGAATTACTGCTTGTTACTTTTTTGTTTCAAGTTTTCCACTGAATTTTGTTTTTTTAGGAAAGTATAACTATCTTATACATCTTTATACTTGTACACTCTGATATTTTAATATTCAATACACTTTATGGTAGAATCTTGATCTTTGTTAACTTTCATTAAGTTTCATTTTCCGAAACCATCTTTTCTAGAATCACTTTCTCGGATTCATATTTCTGGAATCTAGAAAGTGTGTAGAACTAGAGGGTTTTTGAATTTTTACTTGTTTAACATTATTAAACATTACCATCTTTAAATGATCAAAAGGAAATTCTTAATGTTTACAATTCACTCCCCCTATTGTATTTTGAGAATTATTAGATACTTCATTCAGTATCTATATTATTTCGATCCAACATTTGGTATTATAGAGTATATCATACTCCACATACCATATAAACAATTGGTATCAGAGCATTGGTTCAATCTGAATTAATCTTGTGATTAGATTCAGAAGATATTTCATCTTCTTCTTATTTTTAGAATCAGATGTTCGGACTCAAAGTGTTCGGATCCATTTTTTCCTTAGATATAATATTGTTTTATATTTTTCACGTTGTGAAATATTTTCCTTCTTTACAAACTTTTATTACTAAAAATTTTGTGTGGAATGATTTTCTTTAAGATGGTAGGAATCAATTTTGGTTCCATTGAAAAAATAAATCCATTAATACCACCTATTTATGATGGGAATGATTACGATTATTAGAGAGATCGCATGAAGACATTCATTATCTATACTGGAGTATACAATTTGTTTTTGCTTACTGGAGGATATAAAATCCCTGACAAGGAAGTTAGTGCCTTCACAAATCAAGAAAATCATGAATATCAACTGAATTATAAGGTACTCAATACATTGCATTATTCCATGACTTGAAATATATATAGCCAAATTTCATCTTGTGAAGCAGAAAATTGTATTTGGAAGAAATTTGAAGTTACACACTTTGGAACTTCCAAAATCATTGAAACATGAAGATCCATACCCAGAGTTGAATATCATGGTATTTTCATTCCTTATGGACAACCCATATGTAAGGTGAAATAGATATTCGTGACTATCATTAATTGTTTACAATATATGGGTGAGAAAGGATTTGATGATGAAGCTCTTGTGGATAAAATCATAGACATCATGCCTAATGAGTCAGAATCTAAGAGAACAGCTATTAATGAGAATAGAAAAGTCACTCAGATTACTCTTGATAAACTTTTTGGAACTCTTCTTCAACACGAGACTAGAATTAAGAGATATGCTGATAATGTAAAGAAGAAGAATGGGAATGACAATGTAGGTTTTACTACGACTTCAAATCATATGAAAGCTATGACTCTTGAGAGAGTTACAAGATCCAAATCTAAGAAGGCCATTATAAAATCCAAATATAGTTGAAGTGAATATTTAGAAAATGAAAAAGAAAATATTGCTCAAAGGATGGATAAGATTGTTGGATAGAAGAACTTTCAATCCAGATATAAGAAAAATTAAAGTAATGATAGGAAAGATTCAGAAGTTACATGTTATGAATGTAATAGAGCTGGACATATAAGACTTCATTGTCCTATGATTAAAAAAAAAAGAAATGAAATACATTTTGAGAGAAATAGAAAGAACTACTACAAAGCTAAAGCTAAAAATTTTTTGAAAGCTAATGACACCTGGAGTGCCAATGGTGGTGACTCTTCAGATTAATCATCAGATTACGAATCTTCTGGATAGGATAATCTTGGTATAATATCTAGACTACCTATTAACAATCATTTATTAATGGCTTAGGTACACAATGATGAATCAATGACCAATGTTTCTTTGAATGTAAATTATAGAAATGATAAATACTATGAATATTCAGATGATGAATCTTCTTCAGATGAAGATGATACTCTAAGTACCTATGAATAAGTTTCTAGGTTTTCTAAGCTTCTTTAGAATAAAAATTCTGAAGTCAACAAAATGCTTGAAAAGGAAAATTCTAGGGTTTCTATACTTACTAAAGAAATATAATATCTTTATAAAGATCATGATAAGAATACCCTTGATTTTGAAAGTATTTCAAAAAATCTTTAGGAAGTATATTCTGAGAAGGATAAGCTTTCTAAGGATCTAGAAAATGTAATTTCTTTGAAAAATGTTTTCGAGCCTAACTCTAGTTCTAAAGATAATGTTTTTGATGTCAAGAACATAGTTATTATACTGAAAGCTTATTTTTTCATTGATAAAGTGTTTGTCAAACTTTACATTAGGTAAGGAAAATTTGGATAAGATGTATTCACAAATCTGACCTCTAAGGAATAATTCTTGTTTTGGTTATACTAGTTCTAAACCTATTTTTAGTAACTAATATTTTCTTCCTCAAAGTGCTCCGTTCTGCACTATGTCTTAGTGTGGTGGACACTGTGAAAAAAATTGTTCCTTAAACAAAACCCAGTCTTTAGGATTTCATAAAGCCTATTGTTCTTAAAAAATGTTGGTGCCAAAGATTTTTTTTCTGAAATATCTAGAACCAAGAAAGTTTGGGTTCCGAAATACTAACACTTTTGTTTTCAGGATAGTAAAGAATGTAACAACAACAATAAATGTTACATGGATCGTGGGTGTTCCCAACATAAGACAGGTATCCGGAACTAGTATGAAATATTTTCAATACGAAAGTAAGAAAAGTATCTTTCAGAGATAATGCTAATGGGGAAATTATTGGTATAAGTAACATCGTCCTTCTTGGAAAAACATTGATTTCAAATGTTTTGTTTGTTAAGGGACTTGTGTAAAACCTCATTAGCATAAGTCAATTATTTGATGAAGGATACCTTGTGAATTTTAGGAATGAAAATTTCTTAGTACACAATTCCAAGGAAGAGTTTATTCTTTCTTCCAATAGGAAATATAATTTTTACAAAATAAACTTAGAATACCTTTAGAGCCAATACTTACCTTGACTAAGTGTAATGGACGATCATTCCTGGTTGTGTCATAGAACGTTAGGTCAATGTAACATTAAGAACCTATGAAAAATCTCTACGAAAAGACTAGTTAACGATCTACCAGATCATAGATTTGATTCTTCAAAACGTTATGTTCCTTTTCAATATGGAAAGAAACATAAATCACGTTTTAAATCAGTCGGTGATGTCTCAACTACTGATGTATTATAGTTAGTACATATGGATCTTTTTGGTCCAACACAAACTGGAAGCATTGGAGGCATGCATTAAGTATTTGTCTTAGTTGATGATCACTCTATATTTATGTGGGTCTATTTTCTAGAAAAAAAATTTGAAGATTTTTCTTATTTCAAAATTTTTAGAGCCCATGTTAAAATTGAGATTAACCTTCCTTTGATAACTATTCATAGTGATCATGGAGGATAATTTCAAAATTCAGATTTTAAAACTTTTTGTAGTAGAAAGTGCATTACTCATAACTTCTCAGCACCCAAAACACATCAACGAAATGGTTTTGTTGAAATAAGAAATAGAATTATTCAATAGATAACTAGAACCATGTTGAGTGAGTATTCTATAGCCAAAAAATTTTGGACTGAAGCTGTATGTACTGCTTGTTATACAATAAATCATGTTTTGATTAGACCTTTTCATAATAAAACTCCTTATGAGTTATGGAATGGTACAAAACCTAGACATTTCTACTTTAAGGTATTTGGTTGCAAAGTATTCATTCTGAATACTCAAGTCAATCTTCACAAATTCACTACAAAATCGGATAGAGGAATTTTTATAGGTTATTCCACAACTTCTAAGGCTTATGTGGTTTTCAATAAAAACACTTGTATTGTCAATGAAACAGTACTTTTCAAATTTGATGAAATTGATCCCTTTGTTTTTAAACAACCCCAACCTACATCTTCAGATGTGTTTTCAAAATCTGATTATCAACCCATTATATAAGATACTTTTGATAAGGAAAATGTCCAAGAATATGTCACTGAAGTATTTACCCCAAAAGATTTCCTACCATATATTGATGAATAGGTTTTACAAAACCCAAATTAGTCATTTATTAAGAATCATCCCAGTGATAGTATCATGGGTGATGTAAATCAACCTATATGAACTTGATGTTCCTTAAGAAATGAAGTATAACATCTAGCATTCCTTTCTCAATTAGAACAAAAAACGAACTAATGAATCTTTAGGTGATGATGATTGGATAAATGCTATGCAAGATGAACTAAATGAATTCGAAAGGAATAAAGTTGGGACATTGGTTGAAAGACTGAAGGAAACTTCTGTTATTAGAGTAAAATGGGACTTCGAAAATAAGTGTGATGAAAATGGAATTATTATTAGAAATAAATCCATATTGGTTGCTAAAGGCTATAATCAACAAGAAGGAATAGACTATGATGAAATGTTTTCTCCAGTAGATAGACCTGAATCTATTAGTATTTTACTTTCCTTTGCATCATTCTTCAATTTAAAACATTATCAAATGGATGTGAAATGATATTTTCTTAATGGTTATGTTCAAGAGGAAGATTTTGTTGAACAACCTCCTGGTTTTGAAGATAAAAAACATCCTGAACATGTTTTTAATCATACCAAATCTTTGTATGGACTTATGCAATCCCCTCGAGCATGGTATGATAGACTTATATGATTTTTTCTTCAAAAATAATTACATTAAGGGAAATGTATATCCAAATATTTTTAAATAAGGAGTTTTATATGAAAAAATCATTAGATAATGATTCTAGAATATAAGGGCATGTGTTTCATTGAGGAGGGGGAAAACTGTGGTGTGGAAAGATCATTTGTGGGGTTGAGGCATGGGGTTAAATTTTGGTGATTCTTCCAAATACAAAATGACCATTGAATGGTCACCTAGCTAAGTTTTTTATCCCTATAAAAGTAAATTTTTTGGTTCTATCATTTTGTAGGTATCTCTATTCTTGAGTAGTGTGGCAACATAAATCTTTTCTTGGTAGTATAGTTCTACTATTTAGTGGAACCACCTACATCATGATATGATCTTTTTTATTTAGATATGTAGTTTTAATTCCAAATATTTCTAGGATGAGGATTTTAAAAAACTCTTGTTGGAATGGTACCTACCATTATATCATGGTCTTTTCCTCTGTAATCTTTTCGACACTATTCAGAGGGTTCTTGTGTCATGTTGTTATGTTTTTCAGACTGACTATAAAATTTCAATCCCCCACGATCCCCATCATTCTTTTTTATTTTTTTCTCAGTTAATGGGAATACCAAGTGACTCATAATTACTTATATTATCCCATTTTCATTTTCCTTCAACCTTGTCCGTTGTAGACCATTCCTTTGTAATTTTTATTGATTTCTATTCATTTCTTCTACCTATTCTAAACCTATTCCTCATTAGGAGAAGGCTATTGTCAAGGGGAATTTTTTTTTGGTTTTTTTGGCATGATAATGTTGTGTGATGGTGATTCCTAGGTGGACCAAAGTGTTAACTATAATTTTGACACTCAATGGATGTCTTTATATTCTTATTGCTATGTGTAATGATTTAGAAAACATTTTTAGGAAGGGTATCATTCATCATTGCTCCTATAGATATACAAGTCAAATAATCATTATTATTATCATTGGGGAGATCATATCAAATGTATTAATAAATATAATATTTGGATTAATTTACATTGATGTGGAAGGGGAAAAAATCTTTTTTACTAAATTTGATGTTATTATTGTTGATTTTATACTTGCATGATAAAATTATTCAAAAACACATCCATTGACGTATTTCATTATTTTATAGTTTATATGATTGTGGAATACAATTTTCGTGACTATTTTATATAACATTTAATTAAAATAGTTATGAATTTATATTCTATAAAAACATGGATTTATTTGAAACCACATTTTGTGTGAGAATTCCCTCGAAATGTGATGATGTAAATGTGATTAATGACATTTAAAAAAAAATAAAAATAAATATTTATTATTTAGTGGTAATTTAATGTTGTAGTGAATGATAATGATGTTACGAGATGTGATTGTGATATTGGGTAGTTGAGATAATATAGTTTTTGTGATGTGTGGTGGTGGAAATTTAGGGTGTATTGACAAGAGAATGATTGTAGTTCTAGGAAGTATTCTATTATGGTATTAGAGTAGACAGTAACTGGGAATGTAGTATGGGGTACCATTTTATGGATATAATTATTATAATTTAACTATAATTTGATTTATTATTTATAAATACCCAAGTTTGAAACATATGGAAATTACATTTATTTTATGTAATATTGTTTACATTACAAAACATATATGTCCACAGTATGTATTTGTTTATTGATTTTTCAAACATTGAACACATCCTTCTACCTTGGTGAATGTTCTTAAATATCACCCATAAATATCTTTCCCATTAGTTTTCATACCTTAAACCTTTATTTATATCATGGCGAAAAGGAAATAGAAAAAGGGTGAGCTCAAATGCTCAAACAGGAAAAATAGGGAGAAAAACCATACACATTAGAATGTGAAAACATGAACACAAAGTTTAAATTTCAAAATCATGACTCATGATATAAATCAAGGAAGTATGTAAGGAATAGATCATAAAGGAATATTAACTATGATAAAATAGCATTTTCCTAAAACATGGTATAGTCGAAATATATTAAGAAGATAATATTATTTCAATAGTATCCATGTAATTGCTTCAAAGACCATCATAGTGAATAGTTTCAATTATTAAACTGGGTTTACTTGTCGTTCAATCCATGTATCACTGAATCAGATTTACTTCTTGTTCTCACCCTGTATCACTAAACATGATTTAGTTCCATTCTAATAATCGCAATCTCATGAGATATAAATCTTTAACCAATCCATTTTTGGGATATATAGGTCCCACCCATCACATAATTAAAACATTCTTACATGTTCCAGAAAAACATAAATCAGTCATCACAACATAACCCATGAAATAAAATGGGTTTCTTAAACATCATTCTATCATAAAAAATATAAAATAAATAGAGTTAATAATAATTATTCAATTCTAAAAATAATATTATCAAAGTATTAATACATATAGAAACATAACACTATGTCATATTATATGGAAACTAATTGTGATAAAAAAACTTGAACTAAATTCATGGGGAAAATATCCTTTCTTCTTCCAAAACCTTTTCTTTTCTCAAAATGTCACTCAAATTTAAAAGAATATTATTTAGTAAGAAATAAAATTTTAATATTGTATAGGAATCTACATTAAAATAAGACTTTGTGAATGAGTTAAAAATACATTCATTATGTATAATTTTAAAAACATTTTTCTCGTACTCCTACAAAAAAAGTCAAAAAGGACCTCGTACCGAAAACGAAAGAATGATTAATTCCATACCATTTAATAATAATTCAACAATGGGTAAAATAAGAATTAATAAATAGTACATGAATTGAAATAATACTATAAATTTATGAAACATGGATTTGGTTGATAAATATACCCCAATAAATACTTACGAATAAACAATCTCAGATAATAAGTAGATTGAAAAATTATCCCTTACCTTAGGTCTTATTTCTTCTATATGCGTCTGAAAATCATGTATAGTGGGTTTAAACAAATTATTAAGTCGAAACAGAACAATAATAATATTTATGATATCATATATGATTCACTTATAACTTTATATTACCCATTCATTTATCAATTCCATGTCAAATCAACGTTTTGGGTAAAAATCGTTTTATTTATCGTACGTTTTTTACTTGATATTCCTTATCATATTACATAGATCATGATTTACATTATATCATAAAGTATATCATGATTTATATATCATATATATTCAGTATATAAATATATATAATAGATTGATAAATGAATGGGAATAAACTATTCATGGACACGGTAGGTCGTACGTACTCATGAATGTTGTATCTGTTTATTTATTGAATTGAATGGAAGAAAGTAAATGAATATATATATATATATATACAAAAATAAAGTACCATTATTATTTCATATATTTCATGATTATTTATAATATATACTATATAATCATTCTTGAATGGTTAATGTGGATAAGGAATCTCATTGCGCCGTGGAGACGGCAGGTCGTACATAGGCACAAGCGACAATATCATTAAATTAACGGTTAAATGGTATTTAATTGGATGATATATTAGTTATATAGAACAATAATAATTTTATATTCATTTTTTAAATCCATTATACTAATAGTTATTTCCATCAAAAATTATTTATTGTTGAAAAACAAATTACACTGTGGCGTGGAGATAATAAGCCGTACGTACGCACACATGGTGATATTATAATTCATAGGATAAATAAAAGGAATTATAAGGTTGTATTATAATTTTAATAACATATCTACATGTAGAATATTTTGTATTTATTTCTATATTATGTAATAAATATAATAATTGGAAGCAGAATAAGAAAAGAATTTTGAAAGAGGTGATAAAACAATTCTGTCTTTTTTGAGTATCCCCTTTTGATTTTCACAAAAGGCCTTTTTAGGATGGATTTATTTCCAATGTGTGGCCTCTAGGTTGAAGTGAGGGAAGTTGTAATAGAAAATGGGTAGTTATTGGTAGATAAAAATGACTTTAGAGGTATGATTTAATTATAATGAGAGGTTCCCTTTTATAAGAGAGGGGAGGGGCACCTTTAGAAATACCAAAAGTATTAAATTAATATAAATTAATTATTAAATTTGAATGAATATAAAGTGGATTATTTAAATCATTGATGAGGTTTTATAGAAATAATCTCAACCAATAATATTTATACATGTTTTGATTTTATTTTAACCATTACTATTTTTATTTATCTTTATTTAATCTATTTAATTTTAATTGTGGGAATAATATTATAAAAAATAAATGGTTATGAATATTTACTTATTTGGTGTGAATTCTTCATAATATTATACATTATAAAATTTTAGACATTATATTTTTATATTTTTTGTTTTTATATTTATTCCTTATTTTTAAATAATTTAATAATATGTTATTTTTGTATTGTATCAAGTGTCAATTTTGACAATATTCATTTCATTGGATTTTAAAAAATTATACACAGAAGATACTTTCAAATAAAAATATATAATACACTACTAACATGTCATGGTCATATAGATAATTATTGGAGCATATTAATTAGTTCATATTATATTTCCTTTATTATTTTTAACTAAATTTATTTGATATTTCTATTAAAAAAATAATTTCTACATCACTATTGTGTTATCGTTAATGGAAATTATTTAATCTATAAAAATTATAAAAAAATAACATGATTTAAATACTTTCATTATGTTTATGGAGACTATTTTTGTTCAATGTTTAGTCATGTTTATCACTACATTAAAATTAGTATACTTATAAGGTATTTTTGGGCGACATGTTGTCACTTTCTTTTGTTTTAATTATAATTATATCAGTTTCATTTAACAAAGTCTATTAAATGAATAAATTCTCACACATAGGTGATACTTGTCATGTTTTATTCATCCAACAGTATTTAGGTAGTTTTTAGAGTAATTTTATTATCTTTTATCACATTTTTGGTTACCATAATTTACCTCATTTACCTTTAACTATGGTAAATTAAAATTAATGTCATTACTATTCATAATTTAGAAAAAATGTAAAAGTAACATATTAGAAAAAAATTTGAACAAAATAATCCTAATATGGATTCCATTTTTAAAAATTAATAATGAAAAAGTTTCAGAAATTAATTTCAAATTAATTAACATTGTAAAAACTAGAACGTTGGTTTTGAAGAAATAATGACTATCAAAATATTAACATGTGTTTATATCCAATTTAAATGTGAAATTACTTCCAATGAACAAAATTGGAATAATTGATAAAAAAATAATCCTATTACACTTCAAAAATAATAATAAATTATAATCTTACAATATAAATAAATTAGATGAATAGGCATGTTTGAATTAAATTGGAGTATTTTTCCCTATTCATTAAAATATGAATATTATCAGAAAAATACCAAAACTATTACCAATGTAAATTTTTATCTTCTCCTCCAATGATTACACTTATTTTTTCTAATATAATAAATGAAACATTTAAAAATTTGATTTAATAATGGTGATCCCACACAAGTTGACAAAACTACATTTTTTTTAAAAATACTTCTTTTATCTGGAAAATTGAATTTTTTATTATATCGTTTTATAAAAAATAAGTAAGTTGAATGATAATGTTATATAAAATTCCAAATGTGGTTAATACTATTCATATAGGCTATTTTATATCCAATTAAGTATTAATATTTTAATAATATATCGTTGTCTAGTGAAATTTAGTATTGTGTAAACGCAAGCTATTAAGGAGTCTATCTCTTTCTTGAAATGAAATAAATGTTAGTGTTTCTTTTAGTGCCAATATACTTTAGTTTTTCATATGACATATTAAAAATAATGTTCTTTTTTCATTGAAATGAATTTATACTCATTGTTGTGTGAAATTAATTCTATCAAAAGAAAATGAAATTGTGTATTACACAAGGGAAGAATAGTGGTGTGTGTACTACAAGATAATACAATGTTTCATATATTTCATGATAATCTTGGTGTATCATACAATAGAAGACATCAAAAAAATTAAAAAATATCTTTCTCATTAGATCTTAGGGAGTCACCTTATATGTAACACCCCAAAATTTCATAGTGTGTTATTTCTTTAAAATAATACAAAAACTTGCACTACACGCAACACCGAGTTCAAGCACACCATGAATTACCAAACAAGCCGTTCAAAAGAGGTTGTAAATAGTATTAACTAAATTTTAAACTTTATATAATCCTTATAATTTTAGAATCCATATTATGAGTTTCTTAGACATAATACAAGAACTGATTCATTTTCAGTATTGCACTTTTATCAACTTTTAATAGTGAAACCTTTTTAAATACAATATTTTAAACTTTTTGACTAAATGGGGACATCAAAAAAATTTAAAATGAAACATCCCAAGCTTCCACGGTATGCTTTCCTTTGAATAATACAGTAGCGTGTGTTGTACGCAACTTCGAGTTCTAACACACCACAACCAATCAAACTAGCCGTTATGAATAGTAATACCTACTTTTTGAAATTATATATATTTTATATTTTAGAATGGACTTCATTTTTGAATTCGGAATATCTAATTTAGCCTAAGGTGAAATTTTGGTACATTTCGGATAACTTTCATATTTTGATGAATAGTGAAAATTACTAAATTTTAATTAAAAACAACTTTTTTAATCAAAATAATTAATAGTGATAAATTATGAATTTAAGTGGTTTTAAAGTATATATATAATATATTTTTACCATTTAATATAATTTTGGTCATTGGACATAATTGTACAATTAAACCGAACATAAACAGGTGTCAATCTTTTGATAGTTATTATCTCTTAAAAACACGCTTTTTGTTTTGACAGCGGGAATTAATTTTAAATTAATTTCTGCCACTTCTGTGTTTTGAATTTAGAAAAATGGATTCCATATTTTGAATCAGGATGTTCAAATTGTGTAAATATGTAACTTTTATTTTTAGACATTTTGAATAATTACTGCGGTAAAAATTTTATTTACCATGGTTAAGGGTAAATCTGGTAAATAAGGGTTAAAAAATAATTTTATAATAATACTAAATTACCATAAAACGTGTCCTAACCTTATTGGTTGATACATGTTAGACCATAGGCATCTTTGGGTAGATTTTGGGACCCCATTGATCCACTTGTAAGTGATAATGACACTTTATTTTAATTAAGTTAAAATGAATACAAAAATGACACAAGCATATATCTTTTAGAAAAACAATTGTTACATAGGGTTATATATGTTGGATTTTAGATTATAAATATTCATTAGAAAGATAAAACGATTTCCTACATAATGATATTTTATTTATAATTTTTAGACATTAAATAATTTATTTTATTTATGACACAATAATGATACAATAATTACTATAATAGTGAACAATTAAAATAATAGATATTATAAATACCCAAATAAATATAATATGAAACTTTTAACGAGTTAAACTAATTTGATAGTATAATATGATATATTAGGATTGATTTAATGGACTTTTTTAGAAGTAATCAATCTGTTATGAGTTTCACAAAAATCAACTATTGAATAGTGTCAAAGTTGATATAAAAGAGTTCTTAAAACAAATATTATAATATTAATTGATATTAAATTCCTAAAAATCTATGTTTCGGCAAAGAGACTTATATCAGGATAGGTTCATCATTAATGGACCACTTGGGGGTCTCTTGGATGTATTTAGTAAGTTTATTAACCATATTATATAAAAATACAAAGAGACATTGTAAAAGTGAAACTAATTATCTTAGAGTCAAAACTTAAAGATAAGGTTAATATAAGTACCCAAACCTGTCTAAATTCTATTGTTTGAGTTGTTTTCGACCCATCCCCACCTTAACCTTTGAATAATAAACTTTGGATCCATTAGAAACCGAATATGAATTTATTATAAATTAATATTTCTAGCTTTTCCAAAGGTGCCCCTCACCCCTCTTATAAAAGGGCACTCCTCCTTCTCATTTCTTCACACCTTCAAAGCCTTTTGGTTCGGCCAAACTCTGCCCAAATAATCTCCCAACTTCCATCAATACAACCTAGGGGCCTTAGTTTGATCAGAAAGCCAACCTAAGGAGCCCTTTTGATCAAATCAAAAGGAAGAACCCGAAGAAGAGGTAATGATTTCACCACCCTTTTCTAAGTTCATTTCTTCTTCCACTTCTTCATCCTTTGTTGTTACCATTCTAAAATTTTAAATCCAGTATCATATATATACTGTGATGTTATTATAAATATGGTACAACCATATTCAGTATTCTATCCACCCTTTGAATAACATGTCATCATATGTGCGTACGTACGGATTACCGTCTCCACGTCGTGGTGTAATTGTTATTAAATATAATATTATTTGGATGGGTATAATAATGATGTGTAACTCATGTAAATAATAAATATAACATGTTAATGATTCTGTATATATGATATACCATCCATTTATATATTATTTTAATATCAAAAGAATGATATTGTCGCTCGTGCGTACGTACGGACTACCGTCTCCATGAACGCGATGAGATTCATTCTCCATCGTATCCATTCAAGTATAATTATCATTTGATGATTTAAAAAATTATGTTTAAAGACTTGATATCATTCTGGATATGAATAATATAAAACCTATCCTTTACAAACATGTCTTACGTAACAAAACATATAAAAGAAAACAAGTAAGCTAACACCCGAAACAACGATAATACTAAGATATTATTATCAAATCAATATTAAAAGATCATATATGATATCATATTAATATATATGATTCTTTTATAATTTAATAACAATTATTTCAATATTATACAGGAGGTTAACCTACCCCAACCAAGTAAAAGTACAAGGTAAGGGATTTTCTTATCTCACATTCAATTCCGTGAGATTTCCATTATTCGCCACTAAATTATTGAAAGTGGTGTATTGTGTACTGGCATTTGATATATATTATCATGATTATATTTATATTCATGTTATTCTGTAAATAATTTTGTGGTTATTAACTTTTGTCCATACGACTCAGTTGATTAACATGGTAAGGGGTTTTCATCTCACTCTTTATTTCCGTGAGATTCATGCCATATTTCCACTATTATCTTTTGTGTGGTGTATGTACTGGCCATAATTGTATTCTTTGTGTAATACACTTTACCTTATGTGTATTTACATTTTCATTGTATGATACCTCTTTCATGGGTTGTATGTTTCATAAGTTACCAAATTGATAAGGGTTTACTTCACAATCTCTTTAATATCCGAGGTTGTCTTTACGTAAGTATCTACATGGACATATTTACTATCCATGTCCATATTTCATAAAAGAGTTTTCAAAGGGATTATTTCTAAGGTAACTTTTACTAAAACATCATTTTAAATGTTTTAAATATTTATTCTTCTAAATCATCCTCATTTATGTCCACGTTTTCAAAATGGTTTGTAAGGATTTATTTATATGAAAATGAATGTTTTAAAAGTGTTAATTCCATTCAAAAGTTTCAAAGTGGTATGGGACACTTTGATCCAAAAATGTATTTAAATGCCTTACTTTCTAAATTGTGTAACATTTAAATGTTTTCATGAAAAAGGGATATTTCTCTCAATAATTTAAAAAAAAACATTTTCATCTATGTCAACATCCTTTGATGGATTTTAAGATTATTTGAAGTTGATTTATTATGATATAAAACTTCCATATTGTAATGATTTTTTGTGATATGTTTGACTGTAGATGTGTCATTCATGGTTTATGAGTAAAGTATTGACATTTCGTATGCTAGTTCCAATAAGAATGTTTATGTTATATTTCAACCTTTACTTCATATGAATGTGTTGGACAAGTATGTTCCAGGTTGGGGACTAGTTGAAGTAAGCCCTCCAGGTTGGGGACTGGTATAAGTCAGCCCTCCAGGTTGGGGACTGGTAAAAGTAAGCCCTCCGGTTTGGTCTCCGGTTATTAGAGGCACTCCGGGTTGGTGTCCGGTTATTAGAGGCACTCCGGGTTGGTGTCCGGTTATTAGAGGCACTCCGGGTTGGGTTCCGGTTACAGTTAGCCCCAAGGTCCTGGGACGAGGCCTTGAAAAGAAATTAAAGTTTAGCATTATGCATTCCATCATTATGAAAGTGGTTATTGATTTTTCATGTGATTATTAGATTAGTATAATATCCATGTGAATAAGTAAATGGAATTATTTCATTTTACTTTTTCCATACTATGTTGAAGTTCAAGTTTAAAAGGCTTTTGTTTTAGTAATGCATTGCCTTAAATGTTTATGATTATTTTGAATGTTCCGCTATATTGTTATCCTTACTGGGAATTTGAGCTCACCCCTTTTCTATGTTTATTTTCCCCAGGATGTGAAGAAGTATGTTATGAATGACCTGTAGGGATATTATAAGGGGATAATAGTGTGGACTGTGGAGATATTATGTTGTTGTAGTAGTTTTTCATTTTATGATGTAATGTAAAACTTATGAATATATCTAGTGTTTCCAAGGCTACTAAACCAATCGGTCTTTCGAGATTTGATCTTTCTTGTGATCATGCAAATGTTATGTAATAATGCACCGACTCTAGGTAACTGGGGTCGGGGCGTTACAGTTGGTATCAGAGGAAGTTTAGTACAAACCTTGGAAGCTAGATTTAGATAAACTCTGATTAGATCACGTAGACCTAAGATGAACTTTGAGGATTAGTATAGAAGAACTTCCTAGAATTTTGGTATTGTAGAGATTTTGTGAGTTTTCTGAGCAATACATCCCTGTCTGGATACGAGCAGGTAGAGGCAGCTCTGGCACAGATGTACCTAGGGGTAAAACCCGAAAACACCGCTTTGAGCTAGACTCGAACGGGAACTGGTGCACGACAACGGGCCTTGCTGCACTCTTGGTTACGACACTCCCGGGGGATATACTTAGGATAACTCTCATTTTCTTTACAAATCATTATGAAGGGTTTATGAGTATATACTTCCTCAAAGGAGACATTTTTATGATTATGGATTATATCCATAAACTATTTAATTTATGTTATGTGTTGTAAAAGTTTGGGATTAGGTATTTTTATTCATAAACTAATCTAGTGTATGCCAATGTTTAGAAATGGCGCCTAGTAGAAGGAATGAGAACTCCAGCAATGCACATGATACAAAGAGAAAGAAGGATCATATATTTTATGGTCTTAAGCCAGAATTTACAAGAGAAATAGTCTCGCATGTATTATCATCATATGAAGAAATAATATCATGTGTTGATAATATAAGTAAAGAGTTTACTGAGTCCTATGGCTTTGAAGGGAAGCAAGAGAAGAAAAGGGTGGAAGAGAGAAAGATGGATAAAGGGAAGAGGAAAAAGAAGAATTTTCCCACATGTGGTAACTGTGGAAAGAAACACCCTGGAACTTTCCTGAAAGGAATGGGAGTTTGTTATAAGTGTAGAGGAAAAGGGCACAAAGTACGTGACTGCAAGGGTAAGAAAATGGTATCAAATGTACAATTCTTCATTTGCAAGGAGTTTGGACACTATGCGAACCTATGTCCCAGTCATCAGAATATGCCGCAAATGATGTTATTGGATAATAATCAAGTTATGATACTACCACAGATGAAGATGAATGATTAGAGTTCTTATGTTGATTATGTCAATTGAGTGTTGTATCAACAATGTACTTGTGATAATAATTATGGAGTATATAAGTATTGTACTGCAGTACTATTTCATTAAAGACTTGAGATTGTGTGGAACAAAGAAAGGTGACTCAACAGCAGGATAAATTTTTGGAAAATATATGGTTGAGAGAATGATAAACCATAATATAGTTCTGATATCGAGTTAGTGATTTTGGAATAATACATGATTGTTTTGGATAAATTATATTGGATATTCTTGACTACCTTGGAACTGATTAGTGATCTGTATATTCCATTATTGTTGGGGTTTAAAACATTTTTGGATTGATGAGGTATATCCAGCATTCTATATGGAATAAAGGAGCATGAATGCAATAAATAAGGAATATGGTAATTCAGGATGTTTCAGTGTATTAAAAGAATACACGACGAAGGTATTCATATGCTATTACATGGTAAAAAGGATCTACATTATGTTTAACTTCCTTATAAATGTTGGACTGTGAGTTTGGTCAGAAATATTTTGGATAAATTCTAGTTTGAGATTAATTTTGGATTTCCATAAAAGGACAACCCGGAGGTCGGGCGGCAACCCGTCGCGTCCGGCAAGGCCGCGAGACTTGAACCCGCAACCGAAGGGCGCCAAGGGTGTATCACCTACCACTGGCCCAAGAGATGTCCTGGATTAAATAATGTAGTTTTTTTTAAAAGATCTGGTTGATGAATTATAAATTCGTTTATTTTGGAACCCTGTACGAATAGTATAAATAGAATTTTTTTTACGAGTGAAAGATGAGTTTGTGGTAGAAATTTATTAATGGACAAAACTCTAATTATAAAGTAAGTATATCTCCTTATGATCGTATCCAATCTCATAAATGAATTCCTCAACATTAAGAAAAGGAACTTAGAACAAATTTTTTTTCCTAGATGGTACCTTAAATCATCACTAATTTATGGCTTTGGGATTGTTGGCCTTTTCATAGCCATGTTCTCTACCACTGTCCATCAGATAATTGATGGTTAGATTTCTCTTTCATATCCATATTTTCCTACATGGAAACCTAGTATGTGTTATTTTCGGTAATCTTCATACATTCCACTCTTTATTTTAAATAGAGGCCTCATTAATTCATTTTTCGATGTGGGATTTCAACTAAGATATTTTGAAACGTCAAAAATGTGTTATCCTAATACCCTATATTTTGTTGAACCGATGGTATTTTAAATCATCATAGATTGATGAGTTTAAGGACCTCAATTTTGTATTTGTTTGTGATTGATGACCTCAATCACTACCTATAAATATTTACGTTTTTCCTCCAATTATATGTCTCTAATTGCCACCAATGTTCTCCTAATCGAGATCATAATTTGGTGGTGACCCTTTCATTTCTCATTTCCTCATATTAAAAATAAATTTTAGTAACCCAATTTCCAATGAGGGTTTTCCCACAAAGATATTTTTTTATTTTCAACCTTTTATTTTCGAAGAACAATTTCAAATTGTGGGGACGCAATTTATTGAAGGAGGGGAGAATGTAACACCCCAAGATTTCATAGTGTGGTATTTCTTTAAAATAATACAAAAACTTGCACTACACGCAACACCGAGTTCAAGCACACCATGAATTACCAAACAAGTCGTTCAAAAGAGGTTTTGAATAGTATTAACTAAATTTTAAACTTTATATAATCCTTATAATTTTAGAATCCATATTATGAGTTTCTTAGACATAATACAAGAACAGTTTCATTTTTAGTATTGCACTTTTATCAACTTTTAATAGTGAAACCTTTTTAAATACAATATTTTAAACTTTTTGACTAAATGGGGACATAAAAAAAATTTTAAAATTAAACATCCCAAGCTTCCACGGTACGCTTTCCTTTGAATAATACAGTAGCGTGTGTTGTACGCAACTTCGAGTTCTAACACACCACAACCAATCAAACTAGCCGTTATGAATAGTAATACCTACTTTTTGAAATTATATATATTTTATATTTTATAATGGACTTCATTTTTGGATTCGGAATATCTAATTTAGCCTAAGGTGAAATTTTGCTACATTTCGGATAACTTTCATATTTTGATGAATAGTGAAAATTACTAAATTTTAATTAAAAAAAACTTTTTTAATCAAAATAATTAATAGTGATAAATTATGAATTTAAGTGGTTTTAAAGTATATTTAGAATATATTTTTACCATTTAATATAATTTTGGTCATTGGACATAATTTTACAATTAAACCGAACATAAACAGGTGTCAATCTTTTGATAGTTATTATCTCTTAAAAACACGTTTTTTGTTTTGATAGCGGGAATTAATTTTAAATTAATTTCTGCCACTTCTGTGTTTTGAATTTAGAAAAATGGATTCCATATTTGGAATCAGGATGTTCAAATTGTGTAAATAGGTAACTTTTATTTTTAGACATTTTGAATAATTACTGCGGTAAAAATTTTATTTACCATGGTTAAGGGTAAATCTGGTAAATAAGGGTTAAAAAATAATATTATAATAATACTAAATTACCCTAAAACGTGTCCTAACCTTATTGGTTGATACATGTTCGACCATAGGCATCTTTGGGTCGATTTTGGGACCCCATGTATCCACTTGTAAGTGATAATGACACTTTATTTTAATTAAGTTAAAATGAATACAAAAATGACACAAGCATATATCCTTTAGAAAAACAATTGTTACATATGGTTATATATGTTGGATTTTAGATTATAAATATTAATTAGAAAGATAAAAAGATTTCCTACATAATTATATTTTATTTATAATTTTTAGACATTAAATAATTTATTTTATTTATGACACAATGATGATGAAATAATTACTATAATAGTGAAAAGTTAAAATAATTGATATTATAAATACCAAAATAAATATAATATGAAACTTTTAATGAATTAAACTAATTTTATAGGATAATATGATATATTAGGATTGATTTAATGGACTTTTTTCGAAGTAATAAATCTGTTATGAGTTTCAAAAAAATCAACTATTGAATAGTGTTAAAATTGACAGAAAAGAGTTCTTAAAACAAATATTATATTATTAATTGATATTAAATTCCTAAAAATCTAAGGATCGGCCAAGAGACTTATATCATGATAGTTTCATCATTAATGGACCACTTGGGGGTCTCTTGGATGTATGTAGTAAGTTTATTGACCATATTATATAAAAATACAAAGAGACATTGTAAATGTGAAACTAATTAACTTAGAGTTAAAACTTAAAGATAAGGTTAATATAAGTACCCAAACCTGTCTAAATTCTATTGGTTGAGTTGTTTTCGACCCATCCACACCGTAACCTTTGAATAATCAACTTTTTATCCATTAGAAACCGAATATGAATTTATTATAAATTAATATTTCTAGCTTTTCCAAAGGTGCCCCTCACCCCTCTTATAAAAGGGCACTCCTCCTTCTCATTTATTCACACCTTCAAAGCCTTTTGGTTAGGCCAAAATCTTCCCAAATACTCTCCCAACTTTCCTCACTACAACCTAGGGGCCTTAGTTTGATCATAAAGCCAACATAATGATCCATTTTGATCAAATCAAAAGGAAGAACCCGAAGAAGAGGTAATGATTTCACCACCCTTTTCTAAGTTCATTTCTTCTTCCACTTCTTCTTCCTTTATTGTTACCATTCTAAAATAATAAATCCAGTATCATATATATACTGTGATGTTATTATAAATATGGTACAACCATATTTAGTATTCTATCCACCCTTTGAATAACATGTCACCATACGTGCGTACGTACGGCTTACCGTCTCCACATCGTGGTGTAATTGTTATTCAATATAATATTATTTGGATGGGTATAATAATGATGTGTAACTCATGTAAATAATAAATATAACATGTTAATGATTCTGTATATATGATATACCTACCATTTATATATTATTTTAATATATAAAAAAAAGATATTGTCGCTCGTGGGTACGTACGGACTACCGTCTCCACGAACGCGATGAGATTCATTCTCCATCGTATCCATTCAAGTATAATTATCATTTGATGATTTAAAAAATGATGTTTAAGGACTTGATATCATTCTGGATATGAATAATATAAAACCTATCCTTTACAAACATGTCTTACGTAACAAAACATATAAAAGAAAACAAGTAAGATAACACCCGAAACAACGATAATACTAAGATATTATTATCAAATCAATATTAAAAGATCATATATGATATCATATTAATATATATGATTCTTGTATAATTTAATAACAATTATTTCAATATTATACAGGATGTTAACCTACCCCAACCAAGTAAAAGTAGAAGGTAAGGGATTTTCTTATCTCACATTCAATTCCGTGAGATTTCCATTATTCGCCACTAAATTATTGAAAGTGGTTTATTGTGTACTGGCATTTGATATATATTATCATGATTATATTTATATTCATGTTATTCTATAAATAATTTGGTGGTTATTAACTTTTGTCCATACGACTCAGTTGATTAACATGGTAAGGGGTTTTCATCTCACTCTTTATTTCTGTGAGATTCATGCCATATTTCCACTATTATATTTTGTGTGGTGTATGTACTGCCCATAATTGTATTCTTTGTGTAATAAACTTAAACTTATGTTTATTTCCATTTTCATTGTATGATACCTCTTTCATGGGTTGTATGTTTCATAAGTTACCAAATTGATAAGGGTTTACTTCACAATCTCTTTAATATCCGAGGTTGTCTTTACGTAAGTATCTACATGGACATATTTACTATCCATGTCCATATTTCATAAAAGAGTTTTCAAAGGGATTATTTCTATGGTATCTTTTACTAAAACATCATTTTAAATGTTCTAAATATTTATTCTTCTAAATCATCCCCATTTATGTCCATGTTTTCAAAATGGTTTGTAAGGATTTATTTATATGAAAATGAATGTTTTAAAAGTGTTAATTCCATTCAAAAGTTTCAAGGTGGTATGGGACACTTTGATCCAAAAATGTATTTAAATGCCTTACTTTCTAAATTGTGTAACATTAAAATGTTTTCATGAAAAAGGGATATTTCTCTCAATAATTTTTTAAAAAAACATTTTCATCTATGTCAACATCCTTTGATGGATTTTAAGATTATTTGAAGTTGATTTATTATGATATAAAACTTCCATATTGTAATGAATTTTTGTGATATGTTTGACTGTAGATGTTTCATTCATGGTTTATGAGTAAAGTATTGACATTTCGTATGCTAGTTCCAATAAGAATGTTTATGTTATATTTCAACCTTTACTTCATATGAATGTGTTGGACAAGTATGTTACAGGTTGGGGACTAGTTGAAGTAAGCCCTCCAGGTTGGGGACTGGTAAAAGTAAGCCCACCAGGTTAGGGACTGGTAAAAGTAAGCCCTCCGGTTTGGTCTCCGGTTATTAGAGGCACTCCGGGTTGGTGTCCGGTTATTAGAGGCACTCCGGGTTGGTGTCCGGTTATTAGAGGCACTCCGGGATGGGTTCCGGTTACAGTTAGCCCCAAGGTCTTGGGACGGGGCCTTGAAAAGAAATTAAAGTTTAGCATTATGCATTCCATCATTATGAAACTGGTTATTGATTTTGCATGTGATTATTCGATTAGTAGAATATCCATGTGAATAAGTAAATGGCATTATTTCATTTTACTTTTTCCATACTATGTTGAAGTTCAAGTTTAAAAGGCTTTTGTTTTAGTAATGCATTGCCTTAAATGTTTATGCTTATTTTGAATGTTCTGCTATATTGTTATCCTTACTGGGCATTTGAGCACACCCCTTTTCTATGTTTATTTTCCCCAGGATGTGATGAAGTAAGTTATGAATGACCTGCAGGGATATTATGAGGGGATAATAGTGTGGACTGTGGAGATATTATGTTGTTTTAGTAGTTTTTCATTTTATGATGTAATGTAAAACTTATGAATATATCTAGTGTTTCCAAGGATACTAAACCAATCGGTCTTTAGAGATTTGATCTTTCTTGTGATCATGCCAATGTTATGTAATAATGCACCGACTCTAGGTAACTGGGGTCGGGGCATTACATTATACCCCCTTAAAATGAATTTTTCCCTCGAAATTTTTCGGGGTTATAAATGGTTTACTACTTCAAAGTTTCTTTTATATACACCCATATCGTAAAACAGAATAAAATAATTTTATTTTAAAAAGGACAGTTTGAAACATAACGTTTACCCAATGTATGTCATAAATGGTAATCCACAAAGGATAACATAGGTGGGATGAAAAAAATAAGAATCTGAATTAAAAATATAACCATCATGTTCAGATGGATATTGATAGAGAACAAAGTTTGGAGAAAGTTAACAACCAGAAAGCCATAAATCTAAAAGATTTAAGGGACCTTCTATTTCATCGAATAAGAAGGTGGTAAGATAAAATTGATCTTTTTTGATATCCTTTCCTTAATTATGAATAAATTTGAATTAGAATAAATACTTAGATGATTTTTTTTACAATCTCACCATTTTTTATAACCTGAAAAATTTCCACTTCATATCTTGTTAAAATAAATGAAGTTGAATTTTTTGTTTTTGATGTGTTAACAGATCATGTGATAAAATTATAGGCCATTACATCCGTCTCAAAATAAATGTTAGCACATGTTATAAAATATGCATAAGTACACCTATAGTGAGATTAGACTTCATTATTACTAATGTCATCTAATGGTTAACTTAATCATTCAATAAATTTATAACAATACAATACTTATAAAATGTTAAAATACAAAACTATATAAAATGATTCCTTACTAGGTTTAAAATTTATCCACTATATATCATCAGTTATCTTTGGTTGGTCACATTCTAAAAGTGTGAACAACGTCATCATTTATTTTCTTGACTCATGGTAACAACCGAAATTATAAGATATCCTTATTGAAAACATGGATGTTTCCCTGTTCCAAAACATGGTGGATTATTCCTTAAGTCCCAAAAGGTTGTATACTTCATCTATGATAGAATAACCCTCTTGTATACAAATCCATAATTAGTTCTCAAGAAACTATCATTATCTAATTTATTTATTATAATCCAACATATCTTTATCCAAACAACATTATTGTAATTTAAGGAACATATTAATGGTTATCTTTCCCTTAATCAGGTTTTCTCCAAATATATCACCATATTCATAAATAACGTTTTTTTCTCCATATGACTATTCAAAGTATCCTTCCCAATCCTTAATGAAAAACATAAATTGAATGCACATATATATTTCACGATTCATATAACATAATCTTTGAATTTTGAATCATATACACCATAATCATCTTACTTTATTCTTAAACCATTACTCAGAATCCATCATGTTCATCTTTCAAATAATTTTAATTATGTCATAAGGTTTATAAACATCAATATTCATAGATTTAATGTAAACAATACTATAATAACATCACATACCCTTCACATGTCGTTTAAAATCTCTTTATCCTTAGCAATATGGCCAATACTGGTAACATAATTGTGATTATATTCATGATGTTTCCAATTAGGAAATTAATCTTTATAATTTTCCTAATTTTCATATCTAAAATATTCAATGGTTAAGAATTGTCTATGTAGTTTTGGCTATTGACTAAGACCAGAATGAATAGTGTGATAAATACATATCAAAGATTAGAAAAACAAATCTAAGGTAAATTACTTATAATATTTCAATATATGATATCTTCATTTTAACCCTAGTTTATTCATGATTATCACAAACCCCCTAGGATTGATACATATACATGACTTATCCTTATGGTATCCATAGGAATATCCTGAAAATATATCTAGGTATTTCAATAATTTTTTCACATTCTAGTTTCTAGTGGTTGTTTAAACCTTCACTCTGATACCAATTCTAATGACCCAATCTTTATGTACATTATCATTGCATTTTTTTGTAAATACTTAGTCTTTTAAAAAATATATATTCCCACAGACCATATTAGATTAGTGTATTTGGAAACTCAGAGCACTTACTCATATCTTGGTGAAAGATCTTCAAAATCTCCCATAACTTTCACCCCCTAGTTTTCCTATATAAAACATTTTTTTTATATCCTGAGGAAAATAAAACATAAAAAGGGTGAGCTAAAATCCTTAGTTAGGGTAACCATGGAGATCGACCATAAATATTAGAATGTAGAAACATGAAAATAATATTTAAATATCAAAATCTTGAGTCATGAAATAAATATTGGCAGTACGTAAGGCATAGATCATAAAGTAACATTAACCATGATAAAAATAGCATTGGCATAAAACATATAATTGTGGAAAAATATTAATCACATAATATGATTTGAATAGTCTACAAGGCGTTGATGCCAAAAACATTATTTTATACTAATTCCATTACAGAACTTAGTTTACTTTTCATTCCATCCATGTATTACCAAACCTGATTTACTTCCTATTCCACCCCTATATTGCAGTACCCAGATTACTTTCAATTCCAGTCATGTCTCTATCATTAGATATAAATAATTACCAAATGCCTTGGAGGTAGATACAGGTACCACCATTATTATAATTAAATCATTCGTACATGTTCCACAAAAACATAAATCATTCATCATAGCATACCCCATGAAATAAAATGGGTTTCTCAAATATCATTCCCTGAAAATACAAATAAAATAAATACATTTAATAAAAAAATTCCATTATAAACACAATAAAATCAAATTAATAATAGTGGTATAAACATAACCATATTTCATTTAATATGTGAAATAATCTTTGATAAAACACATGACCTTAATTACTGAGAAAAATATCATTGCTTCTTAAAACATTTTTTCTCTAAATGAGTAACTATTTTAATAGAAAATTATTTAGATTAAAATAAAAATGAAATTTTGTAGAGTGAGATTTATAGAAATAAGTCATTATGAAGCCGTAAAAATATGTTTATGCTGTATAAGAGAAAAACATTCTTCTTGTACTCTTTCAATAAAAGTCAACAAGTACATCGTATGGAAAACGAATGAAAGATTCCTTTCAACCCATTTAATAAAAAATAACAAACGGGTAAAATGGACATTAATAAATATTAGAAGAATATAAATAATACTATATAATTTTGAAACATTTATATGGTTGATAAATATAACCATGTAAATACTTACAAATAAACAATCTATGATAATAATGAGATTGCAAAAGTATCCCTTACCTTAGGTCTGATTTCTTCCATATGTGTCCAAAACTTCTTTATAGTGGGTTTAAATATATCATTAACTCATAAAACACATATAGTAATATTTATGATATCATATATGATACATTTATTAATTTATATTACTCATAAATTTATCAATTCTATTTTAAAGCAACATTTTGGGTAATAATTGTTTTTTATTGTATGTTTTTTGACTTGTTATTATTCATATTTTTACATATATCATGATTTACATACTACTATAATGTATAAAATTATTTATATATAATGTATATATTGTATATAAAATTTATAAAATATTGAAAAATGAAATAGAATACACTGTTCATGGAGACGGTAGGTCGTATGTACGCATGAATGATATTTATGTTTCCTTATTGAATTGAAATAAAGAAAGTAAAAGATATATATATATATATATATTTATAAATACATTAGCATTATTATGTAATAAATTTAATTCTTATTTATTATAGGTACTTTATAATCATTATTTAATGGTTAATGTGGAGAATGAATCTCATCGCGCCGTGGAGACGGGAGACCGTACGTATGCCCGATCAATGATATCGTTATCTTAATGGTAAAATGGTATGGAATTGCATTGTATATTAAATATAAATTAAACAATAATGTTATATTTATTATTTATGTCCATTATAAAGATCAATATACCAATCCACATTAAGTATTTTTGAATAACACATTACACTATGACATGGAGACGGTAAGCCGTACGTACACACCCATGGTTATATTGTTGTTTGTATGATGGATAAAAGGAGTTATAAGGTTTTCCCATAAAACAAATATAATATAAAAATGGATAATATATTGGATTTATTACTTTTTATGGATACAACATAAGAATAAAAAGTAGAAGAAGAAAAGAATTTTAAAAGAGGTGATAAATCAATTACATATTTTTTAATATCTTTTTTGGATTTTCACAAAAGGCCTCCTTAGGATGGATTTTTTCCAACACAATAGACTCTAGTATGAATTGATGGATTTTTATATAAGAAATGTGGGGGGTTTTTCTAAGAAATATTTCATTAGAGGTGTTATTTAAAAGATAATGGCATGTGGCCTTTTATAAGATAGGGGAGGAGCACCTTGGGAAAGACAAAAAGTATTAAATAAATAAAAATTAATTTTTAAATTCAAATTCCTACAACGTGGATAATATCTAATATTTGATGTGTTTGGGTCGAAAAAATTTCATCTAATAATATTTAGACATGTTTTGATTTTATTTTAAACCATACCATTTTGATTTATCCTTATTTTATCTATTTAATTTTTTTGTGGTTATAATATTTTATATAATAAATGGGTATGAATATTAAATTATGTGTTGTAAATTGTCCATAATTGGATAATTTATGAAATTTTAGACCTTTTAATTTTTAATTTTTAATTTATAAATATATATGTTTTTTTAAATAAATTAATAATATGTTTTTTATAAAATACCAGGTGACAATTTTGACACTATTCATATATTTGAATTCAAATAAAATCCACACAAATGATAAGTTCAAAAAAAATATTTAATACAAATATTAATTTCTATAGTCATATATAAAATTCATTGATCACAATAATTTATTCATATTATATTTCTGTTATTACTTTTAAAACCATTTATTTGATATTCCTATAAAAAACAATTATTCATCACTGTTATCTCATCATTAATGAGAATTATTTAATATATAAAAATTATAAATAAATAAAAATGATTTAGATATTTTTCATTTAAATTGGTATACTATTTATGTTATATTTTTTATTTATATTATCACTATATTAAAATTAGTATACATATAAGATATATGAGGGTGACATGTTGTCACTTTCATTTGTTCTAATTATAATTGTGTCCCTTTCATGGAATAAGTTAATTAAATGAATAATTTATGACCCTTAGGTGATATTGGACGATTTTAATATATTAGATAGGATTTGGTAGGTTTTAGTTTAATTTTATTATCTTTGTCGTATTGTTTGTTATCATAACATACCCGATTTACCTTTAACCATGGTAAATATAATTATCATAGTTACTAGTCTTAATATCAAAAAAAAAGTAAACCAGTAACATAATTTGGACCAACTAATTCAAAATAGAGGATCCATTTTTAAAAATTCTAAACACAAAAGATGAATTAATTAATTTAAAATTAATTCCCATTGTGAAAACCAGAAAGTGGTTTTTTAAGAAGTAAAAACTATCAAATGTTTAACATGTGTTTATATCAAATTTATATTCGAAATTACTTCGAATGACTAAAAATGGATTAAATGTTAAATTAATAATCCAATTATACTTTAAAACCAATGAAAAAATTAATCTAAATATATAAATAAATTTGATGAAAATGTCATTTTGAATTAAAATGCATTATTTTTCACTATTCATTAAAGTTTACATTTCATTAGAAAAATACCAAAATTTCACCCAAGTAAAATTTTATGTTCCTTATCAAAATAATACCTTTATTTTATCAAATATAATATATAAAAATGTTATTAACTGGATTAAAATTTGGTTCACTATCGGAAGGCAGCAAAACAACATTTTTTAAAAATACATCTTTTAACTGAAAAATTGAATTTGTTCGTAAGTCATGTTCTTCGAAATAAATAAGTTGAATTTTAATGTTATTTAAAAGTTAAAATGTGGTAAATATTATTTATAATTTCTAGTTTATATTCTACTAAATAATAATATTTTAATAATATATTATCATTTAGTGAAACTCAGTATTGCGTACAACACAGACTATCGAGGAAGGCCACTCTTGCATGTAATGAAAGCCAAGTCAGTGTTTAATTAAGTGAAATATTCCTTTAGTGTTTCATGTAAAATAATCATAATATAGTTTTTTTACTTTGTACCAAATCTATACACAGTGTTGCGTGAAAAGTATTATATCCAAAGAAGTTGAAATTGTGTGTAACACAAACCAAGAATAGTGTTGCATATACTACATGCTAATAAAATGTTTCATATTGAACAAGATAATATTGGTGTAACATAAAACACAATACATAAAAAATAGAAAAATATATCTCATAAAATATTGGGGAGTTACATTATATGGCGAGCATAGCTTGGTGAGGATGGGATTGGTCAGTTGACCTTCCTAGGTGTTGTTGGTTATTTTGTTTTCCCACATGTTTATTAGTATAGTCTTTCACGATCCAAATGAGAGTCTGTGGTGATAATACTAATGATTATACATGTTAGGATCATTCCATGTACATACAAACAAATATTTAAGTTTCATGAAGGATTTTGAGTACCGAGCTTGGCATTACTATCTTGGGTCTTTGTCCTTCTATTGGGCCATTGTTGCATGTTTGATTCTTTTGGTATTTTTTCGATGGTATTTTTATTTTTTATTTAATAAAATCATTATTGGTGGTCTTGGGGTTACAATAAAATTATTTCATGGTGATTCATTGTTGTGGATGTATCCAATCTCTAAATCCTACTTTATATAGAGATAAATGTCAAATATATTTTAGATTTTTATACCTTATGGTTTAGTCTCAAATTTTGGGACGATTAAAGGCACAACTCAAGGGTTATTGACTCCGTTTAGTCTATATCATCTCAAGAGGGATGCCTTGGGTTGTAGGACTTTATGACATAGTTGTATCAAATGTTTTAGTTGCGGGGTATGATGGATGTTAGAGTTAGAAACTCTAAGAATCGAATGTGTTGGTAGGAAAATGGTTCCATTAGAACATTTTATTTGAATTAGGGTAGGAAGACCAGCAAGAAAATGAGATTATAGGGCCTCTATAATCTTATTGATGGAAGGAAACCTACATAATGACTATGCGAGGTGGCACCACATTTAGGGTAGAGGTATATGAGAGGTAAATGAAAATTGGGGTTTTATATTCTTATCATAATTAGGAGATCCTGGGAAGACAATTTTTTTAAATGGTTATTTATAAAATTTCATAATATATGTTTTAGGGAATATTTGTTTTTTTATTTATGTAACTATAACTTTTTTAATTTCTATTTCAAGATGTTGAGGATTAATAAGAATTCCTTATTTACCATCAAAGGGTTCACCTGGTCAAGGGGGATATTTAGTTGAATATGATTTTCCATTCATTAGAGAAAATACATTGAGAATTATATTTGAGGTGTCTTTTATTAGGATAAAAACATGTGGTTATATGACCTTGAGATCACATATAGTCTGATATGGGCCACAAAAGAGTATTGGGTCCCACTAGTTATCATTAAAATAATGGTTACAACTCGTCAGTGGTGGAATTTGTATCATGGGGATCAAACAACGAAATATGTTTCATGCGAAATAAAATATAAAAGGTGTTATAACCATATTTCCTATCACAAATTAGGATATGATAGAAAAGGTATAAGAAACTTTATTATTATTTGGGGACTCTTTCATTAATAGAGATTATGGTCATGTATAAGAACCATTTAAAGTTATCCCATAATATTTCTCCAAACAATGACTCTTCTTCACATTTCCTTGAGTATATACCCTTCACTTTTTTATAGTGTGAAGTTACTCCATTTATATTATCAATGTACTTGGATATCTATAATAAAGTAGAGGTGATTCAGTATACACACACTTCAGGTATTTTGTAGCTAGACGGGAACCGATAGGGTTCCCTAAGGAGTCTATCTATCAATAGTAAGTCCCAATTCCAATACCATTAAATTTAGGAAAGCGGGGAATATAACTCAATAGTTTCATTTTCATCCTTCTATGGCTATTGGTTTTCATTTTATTTCTTGGTGTTTTGGACCAGTGTGATTTTTGTTGTGGCGGTTGTGTTCGTAATGACCCTGAACCTCGTAACCATGATTTGTTTCCTTATTTTCTTATGTTGGTACTATGTACAAATAATCACATACTAATGGACCAAATGGTATATTACTATTTTTTAAACTAGATATATAGTTAAAACCCACAATACATTTTAAAAGATAAATTACAAAACAAATCATCAAGTATTCCATTAATACCCCTTTTTGTAACACTTAATATCAACAATAATATAATTCATGGATTGTATGGAGAAAATGAATCATATGAAAGGGTTGACCACAAATTATTAGTAAGGTTAATTGTAAAAGGGATGTTATGAGTTAATATGGCATAAATAAAATGGAAATGTAAATTAATGAAACTCATTCCACTTAAAATATTCACATGAGCTAGTAAACCTAAAAATAGACATCCTAATTGTCTAATAATAGCATTAAAATCAATAACTAATATTATAATTATGGAATTCTTAATGCCGGACATCTGAAACATATAGTCGAGACCTTGACCATGAAATCTGAAACAAAATGGGCAAGGTCCTGGCGAAATCCATGTCTGTTTTTCTCATGAAACATAAAAATGCATCTAGGGGATATAGGGGGCTCCTCCTATCACATACATTTCCCAATTAATTCTTCATATTAATGGGGGAAATCATAACCAACATAAACATTATTTTTAAAAAACAATCATATGAAATGTGAATAGTTTAAACATAAATGAAAAATGGTATCTAAATATAACATCTACATTACACTTGATCATAAACCCTTAAATAAAATATTTCTAATGACATAATCAAATATGAAACTCAATTAAGAATCGTATTCAACAAATGGTTATGACATTGATGAAAAAAGTCTAAAAAGTCACAGAAAACGTATTGGGGAAAAAGCATATTAACCCATATAAAAAACTATTTCATATAAAAATAATAGTATCCTTTAAAATTAATTTTCAATTATAAAATATAATAAAGTAATGTAATAGTGTTTTCAATTAATAAAATATATATTCTTTCAATGGAATCTAGAAATAATAGTCATGGCGATGGGAAAGTCATTGTCTCTATGTGCGTTGAAAATAAAACAATCCTTTGATTTTTTGTAATGATGTTCCTTATGAAAAACATAAAAAAATATTCCCTTGAAAACCTTTTAATAAAATTAAAAATAAAGATAATATATAATCTATAATACATTTATAACAATATAAATAACTACATTAACCAATTTCAATAATATAGGCTTAGAGAAAAATATTTTTTTTAATTAAATATTTAACATTTCATGGTGTCCCATGCCACTTTGAACATTTAAATCATAAGCCCCATGAAAAATAAAATTTAAAAGAAATAAATAAAAGAATAATAAATATATTAATGACATTATATTTCAATGGAGTTATATATGCACCTCCTAAAAGAAGGTTGTTTTATAACATCAAACTATATCTCAATGAAACGAGATTGAGACGAAGTCCCTTTTCCGTAACTATCCTTTAGTTGAACATGATTCAAATCCTATATAATTTTATTAATAATTTTATTAAATTATATATGAACATTATTAATATTTATGATATATTTTATGATCTTATTATTTTATTTTATTAGCCATTTATCGTAGTATTTCATTGTTTCCCCTTTTTTGTGTGTTAACAACTTCATTTTATTATAAATGTTTTTTCATGAATGCATGATTTCTTTTGCATAGGAAATAAAAAAAATAAATAATGACATTAATATTATAAATAATATATATTTTAATTAAAATTATATTTATATCCACTTTTGACTTTTTGATATATAAAATGAATCACATCGTGTTAAGGAGACGGTATGATATACATATGCATGAGCGATAGAATCACTCTGTTATTAATGAATGGATAATGATGTTTATTATATATTGTTTTTTCAAGAGTCAATATAATGAAATATTTATCATATAAATCCACTATTTATTTTATTATACCAATCCAAGTAAAGCGGTGATGAAAAATGAATTACACTTCGGTGTGGAGATGATAAGTCATACGTATGCATGCACATATCTTTATTTTAACATAAGATTGGTAAAAGGTAGAATATAGTTGTCAAAAATTCATAATTACATATAAAAATATATATGATACATTATTTAGTACTTTATAATATAATAAAGTAATTAAGAGTAAGTGGAAGAATAAACAAAGATGAAAGAGTTGATAAAGTTAATTAAACTTTCTTCAGCAGTCTTCCTTTATATCTTTTTTAAAGGACAATAGGGTAGTTATTTTTGAAGGACTATAATCTCCAGAACATGTATAATTATGTTGGGAGGATAAATGGTTATGATTAGGTTTATATATAATGCTCAATGGTGTTTGAATAATTCAGTTTGGAGGAGCCATATTATATTTTTGGTGAGGGGAACATTTGGAAACTCTCAAAATAATAAATTAATATTAAATTAATTTAAAATTAAAATATTAAAAAAGTGATTTATTTGGATGGTAATATTATTATTGTTATAAAACTTCTAAAATTATAATTTTTATATATGTTTGGGTCACATTATTACCCTAATCATGTGGCTTTAACCCTTAGACATGCTGTTTGACTCTTACCGTGACAATATGGATTATTACTCTATGAGGTTCTATATGATTAGTAAAAAAATTAAAAGAAAGAATAAATGATTCATCCCTGAAACATTAAAAAATATATAAATAATCTATCATATTGTTAAATTTACATGGTTTTTATATGATTTAATAAAATTTTATACATATTTAATATATCTTTCCTGTTAATTTTGACATCATTCATTACATTAATGTTTAAAAATATCAACACACAAGATAACATCAAAAATAAACTGTCAATACATACCAATCAATTATAGGTAATATATAAAATTTTTTATCACATTAATCTTATCAATGTATTTTTATTTTAGTTTTTTCTATAACAATTATTTATATGTCCATTAATTAAATTATTACTACATCATCACTGTCTAAACCTTTATCATAATTAATTTTCATAAAAAATAACTTGATGAATTTAAAAATATTATATTTCAAATTACAATTAACAGTTCATGTTATATTTTAAATAACTATATATAAAAAATTTAACACTTATTAAAAACATGAATTTGAAATATTTGACTTTCCTTATAATAAAACACTAGAAAAGGATTAAATCCATCCATGTGGTTCCATGTTTTCATAAAATCATCTTAATAATGGGTTTTTAGATACTCTATATCAAAATAGAAATATAACATATAGTAGGGTAATTTAATAATAATAACAATATTACATTTACCCTTAATTACCTTATTTACCCTTAACCAAAGTAATTTAAAAAAATACCCCATTTACTATTCATTTGGTCAAAAAATTAAAGGTACTTATTTAACAAATTTTTACATTATTATTTGAGATATGAAATAATTTTTTCATAATTAAAAACATATAATTGTCTAAAATTAATTTATAATAAATCTGGTTGATGGAATGAGAAAATGAGTTATTAATATGAAAACATTCAAAATATTAAAGTGTTTTTATATCAAAATTCAATGTGAAATTGATTCTAATGACCAAAATCTGGTTAAATAATAAAAAACTGATCAAATTATAATTTTAAACCAACTAAAAATATAATTTAACTTTATAAATTATGAAGAGGGAAAATTTACTTTCAATAAAATTTCAATATTTTAATACTATTCATCAAAACCTGAAACTTATCTAAAGAATAAAAAAATTAAACCAAAGTAAATTTATTTATCTATATGTTTATTTTATCAAATAATATTTATAAAAGTGTCAAACCCTATATTTAAAACATGTATTCCATAAAAAGGTGGTAAAACTTCTTTTAAGAAAATTTAATCTTTTATGCTTATAATTCGTTTAATTCTTATCTTAACCCTATATAACTTATTTGATGAATATTGAATATTTTTTAATTTATAACATATCTATTTCAGTAATATCATTCACTTATCGTAATAAATTTAATTTGATATGATAAATTTCAATTGTGGGAATAAATATTGTTTTTTAATAATCTCACATCCTTTTTATTCAATTGGTTTTTATATTAATTTACAATTAAATTGTAATAAATGAATTCATTTTGTAAAAATGTGTAAACTATATTTCCATAATGTAGTTAATCAATTTCATTACCGCCAACTTAACATCTAGTGTTAAAATAATAGTATTTAATAGTATATTAATGTTTTATTAAGTTAAATTTTTCTGGAAACAAATACTATCGAAGAAATTTAATGTATATAAGATGAGGAATACCGTAAAATACTGTCCTGTAACATTCTATCATCCTTCAACAAATTTTTTCCTCTCAATTCGATATCTCACCTTTAAAATCATAAGTTGATTCCTGAAATTTTTTATTTGAGGAACCCACATCGTAAATATTTTTAATTAAACATCCCCTCATTAGGTAGAAAGAGAAATGAGAAGGTCACAAAAAAATTATTATGAATAGGTTACCTTTATTAGAAACTAACAACTAGGACATTGAAGAGAAATCAAACCATCATGTTCTGACAGAGAGTGTTAGAGAACACGGTCACCAAAAATTCTATGATTACAAAATCATAAATAGGTGATGTGCTAAAGTGGCCATTAATTTTATGGTAATAAAATTAATCAAATAGGATTTCTTTTATAAATATAATTCCAATAGTTGATGTATTTTTTCACTATCAAGATTATCACTTAAGAAAATAATATTACATTATTTAATTTAATGATATAAGCTTGAACATATCTATTAGTTGTTATTTGATATATTTTTTCTTTCATCTCTAATTATAGGAAATAGATATTATTGTTGATTTTTTCATAGAAAAATCACTTCAATAGAGAATAAGAACCACTAATCATTACTTTAGACTTTAAATAGAATCTGAAACTAATATTTTTATCAATATTATTTAACAAATAACTATTTAACCTCAAAAAAATAATATCCATAGTTCACCTTAATCCATTCAAAACTTATGACTCATCCCAAATTATTCTGTCCAAATTCATAGTTCAAAAACATTCAAAATATCATAAATAAATCTTAATATTAGATTCCCTAATGACATAATGTATCTCTTATTTTCACATATTACATATATGTATAACTTTATCACCATAAAAAATGTAATGAAAACCTTCACTCGTCTAAGTACATAATGAAGTTGTACCATTATACAATCCTTATATATATCTCTAGAATCTTATAACCACAAAACCATTGATGAAAAAAATCTTGGATCTAAATACACAACAACAGTAATCATTAAAATTCAGTATTACAACACTGACTAAGCTTCATTATCTTATTCCATAATACCTCCATAATTTCATTTACATTTAGTACTATCTTAATCATTAGTAGTGTAACCATGAAATTTATATCATTAATAATTATTACCGTTGAACAAAACACAGAGCATAAGGTAATCAACACTAATCATAGCTATATAATAATGAAGAACATTTATTGGATTTCTAAATCATAAAACTTTTTAAATCTATGAATCATTCAGTTTTACAAATGTCAACAATGTTATTAAAAAATATATATGATGATATCCTTTAAATATACTTATCGTCAATGTTAGTCATAGAGTTATGTTTTCTAATCCATGATTTCTTAAATCTAGTTTCCATGGATTCTAATAAAATATCCATGAATCCAAGAGTTATTACCGTGATCTCAGAATCTTTGTACCATATCCATATATTATTACATTGGTAATATGTAAAAGAGATCAAATCCCAAATGAAAAAATAGGTTAGTAGTCTGGGGGAACTATATACACACCTGAACCCACATTACATTTTAAAACATAAATTACATAATGAGTTTCATTGAGTCTTCTATTAACCCCTATTTGTCTACCCATATATTTCATTCAAATAAAATTATTGGAATAAGGTTTAAAAATGAAAGGTATGAAAGGGGTGAGCTCCAATTCTCATTAAGGGCTAGCATATAAAATATATATGAGTAAATATTGCATAAAAACATGGGATGGTAAATAACTGAAAAACATGCCATTTAAAATAATCTTATGAGCTATTAAACATAACCATGGATATTCTATTAGTAGAATAATCACATTTAAATCAATGACTAATCTCATAATTATGTAATGCCTAATATTCGACATCTAAAAAATACCATTGTGGCCTCAACCAAGACAACTGGAAAAAAATCAGAAAGGCCTTTTCCAAATCCTTAACTTTTTGTCTCATGTGGCCTACCGATTAATCCAGGGGCAATAGGGTGCCCCAACAATTAAACACTATTTATAATGATTTCATAATATGAATGGCGGTAAACCTAAACAACATAATCATTCATATTTAAAATCTACCAAACATGAGTAGAATACTTTAAACATGAAACAATTTGTATCTAAATAGACCATTCAAAACCGGAATGGTCATAAAAATTCAATAAGAATTGTTAAAATACATAATAAGTGATTAACCTCAATTAAGTATAATATTCAATAATGGTTGTTTACATTGATAAAAATAATATAATAAAATCAAATAAAAAGTTTTGGGGAAAATTCATTTCAAACCATATAAAAAACAATTTTATATAAAATTAATTTCTTTAACAAATCATTTAGAATTACAAAATAAAACAAATAAGGGAATATGCTTTCTCATTTGAGAAAATATTTAATATTGTAATTGAAACTTTAAATATTCATCATGGTGGTGGTAAATTCATTGTCATCGTATATGTTAAAAATATATCACTCCTTTTCACATTTTTCAGAAACATCTATATAAAACATGTAAAAATAATCACATGAAAAACATTGAATCAAATTGTATAAAGAGATAATATTTTCTATTATAATACTTTTATATCCATGTAAATAAATATGAAAAATTATAACAAGAATATTGACCTGGAGAAAATGAATTTATAATTAAATCATTAAACATTTAAGGGCACCATACCACATTGATCATTTAAAACATAATCCCCATGAAATAATGACATTTTCAAGAACATTAAAAAATTATAATAAATAAATTAATGAAATTATATGTCAATTGGGATGTATATTCACATCATAAAATATATTGCGTTTATAACCCAAAAATATTCCACAATAAAAGGAGATTGAGACTATGTCCCTTATCCTCCACTTTAGATTAGTTAAACATGATTTATCATCATATATAATCGTTTATGTAATTTTATTTACTTATATGAGAACCTTATTCATATTTATTATATCATATATTATTTTATTATTTTATTTTATCACCAATTTGCTTATAACATTTTATTATTACCCTTGTTTCTGGTGTTTAATCCTTTATTTTTTATGCATGTTTTTACATGATATTCACTGTTATTTTGTATAGTATATATATCCAAAAACTAAATAATTATTTCAATGTTATAAATATCATATTAAATAATTAAATTTATTCTTATATCCCTTATTTATTGTTGTATATAGAAAATGAATTATATCGTGTCATGGAGATAGTTGGTCGTATGTACAGGCCAGCGATGATATCATTCCCTTATTGGGGAAAGGATAATGAAGTCCATGGTATATTAATTTTCTAGAATAAATATCATGTCATAATTAGCACATATATTTTTTATTTTTATCATTAGACCCATCTATGTAACGTTGCGATGAAAAAAACTGTTTCCCCACAGTGAGGATACAGTATGTTCTACACAGGCATGCACAATTCTTTCTTTTATCATAGGACGAATAAAAAGTGAAATATGGTTGTCTAATTATCATATTAAAATATAATAATTCATATGAATCTATATTTATTATTTCTAAGTAAAAAATTTATATGAAGAGGATGTGTATAAAGAAACAAACCTGAAGTTGTAGATAAAGTTGATTACATCATCATTGGATAACTTCCATTATAACGTCTTTTATGGGACATTGGGTTTCTATTTTGGATGGAATTGAATTTAAAGAACGTGGATAAGAATTTTTGGAGTAGAAATGTTTGGGTTATTTTGAGTTGTAATGATATATGTGTTTTGAATAATTGAGGTAGGAGGTGGCATATTATAGTTGTGATGAGAGGCGCTTTGGAATCACTAAAAATATTAAATTAATATAATTTATTTTCAACTAAAAATGAATCTACGGTGAATTTTTTATAAGAAAACTTTTCGATGGTTTTGAATAATATCAAATAATTATTTTATAAATGTTTAGATGACATTATTACCCTTATCATTTTCCCTTAACACTTAGTTAAACCGATTAGCACTTATCGTGATAACATTTTGTTCTACTCATTAAGGGATAATATAGTTAATATAAAATTATAAAAGAACCATAAATATGTTATTTATGATATTTTAAAACGTATCCCAATCATTTATCCGGATGTAATATTTTTAAAAAAATTATATCATTTAATAAAATGCTATTTATTTTAAAATATCATTAATATCAATTTTAAAACTATTAATTTATTAACTTTTATAAAAATATCAATACACAATATAACTTTAAAAACTAGTAATACATCCATAAAATGTATAGGAGGTATATATAATTCTTTTATGAAATTAATTATGTCATATTATATTCAATTCAATATTTGTAATAACATTCACTTGATATGTCCATTATTTAAACAATTACTACATAATCATTTTTGAGATCCATTAATGTATTATTTATTCCCTAAAAAATAAATATTAATATTCATGATTAATATAAATATTTAATATTTTGAAAAAATATTTATATTCTATGTTATCCACTTAATAACCCTATATAAAAAATGTAAAACATATTAAAAACATGAGTATGATAAATTTGACTTTCCTTTTAATAATGAACAAAAAAGTATAAATGTCATAAAAGTGGCTCCACACATCCCAAAAAATAGTACCAATGATAATTTTTAAACCCACTCATCCAATAAATATTGTAAAAGTTTTAGGGTAATTTTATAATTCTCATAAAATTATTCTTACCAAAAATTACATTATTTACACTTAAATATAGTAATTAAAAAAATAATAGACCATGGAAATTTTTCAATTTTTTTTTCTTATCTACTATATGTGGGCCTTTTTACTACAAATATGTAATACATTTTTCAAAAATAGAAAAACATAAGATTATAAAATTAATTAAACATTAATCTTTTGGACTGAACGAAAAAAAATGAGTTTTCAATGTTAAAATGTTCAATAGATTGAAATTTTTTTATATAAAAATTAAACGTGAAGTTGATTAAAATAAAATAAATTTGATTAATTGAAAAACATTTATCTTATTAAACATTAAGAATAATTAAAGATATAATTTAACTCTATAAATTGTTCATACAAAAAAAATTGGTTTCAATAAAAATGAAATATTTTATCGCTATTTAATAAAACATTAATCTTATTAGAAAAAAATAGAAAAATTAAACCAAATTAAATTTTGATATTATTATATCATCTAACATTATTTTTCAGATAAAATTTATAAAATTGTAGAGAACCATATTTAAAAAAAATACCCCATTAAAAGGTGGTAAAATAATCTTTATAAAAATAACCTTCTATTATTTAAATGGGTTTTATGATTAAATTAAGCCTATAAAACATTATGGATGAATTTAAAGACTGTTATTTTCAGATTCGAATCATATAAATGTTTTCATATCATTCACTAATAGTGATTAATTTAATTTATTATGATAAAATTCCATTTTGTTCATAATGTTTTTTCAGAAAAACACATCCTTTTTATTCAATTTTTTTTATTTTCATTTAATAATAATTGGAAATAAATAAAATAATTTTATAAATATGTGTAGCATATATTTTAATAATATTTTTAATCATATTAACAACCAACATTATAGTGGATAGTGTTAAAATGATTTTATTTAATATTACATCGTAGTTTGTGTATGCTCTGTGTTGCGTGCAACAAATAATATCTTTGAAATTGAATTTATTTAAGTAGATACATACCATAAAATATTGAGGTATCAAATATTTTGTTATTAGAAATATTTCTTATTTTTTCAGGGAACTCAGTAGAGTGAAGGTGGTAAGGTTCACCATCAGCCTTAATATCTGCCGCAAACAAGTCCATTTCATCAGCATTCCTATGTTCTGCTGAGAGGAGATAGTGTAACGCCCCGACCCTAGTTACCCAGAGTCGGTGCAATATTACATAACATTGGCATGATCATGAGAAAGATCAAGTCTCGAAAGACCGATTAGTTTAGTAGCCTTGGAATAACTAGATACATCCATAAATTTTTGTTTTACATCATAAAAAAAACATCTTGTCTTCATATCCCCTCATACTATCCCTGCAGGTCATTCATAAATTACTTCTTCATAATCCTGGAAAAAAAATAAAACATTGAAAGGGGTGAGCTCGGATGCTCAGTAAGGATAACATTATAGCAGAAGCCTTCATAAATAATCATAAACACTTAAGGCAATTTATAACTAAAACAAAAGCCTTTGAAACTTGAACTTCAGCATAAAATGGCAAAGGTAAAATGAAATAATGCCATTTACTTACTCACATGGATATTCTACTAGTCGAATGATCACATGAAATATCAATAACCACTTTCATAATGATGGAATGCATAATGCCAGACTATCATAACCACATAGCCAAGGCCTCGTGCCAAGACTACAAATAAGATTTTGCCAAGGCCTTGTGCCAAGACACTAGTTTGTCTCATGAGACCTACCGATGCATTGAGGAGCTATAGCGGGCTCCACCCGTCACTTATTAAGTCCAATGCATTCCTCATATGAATAGGTTTAAGCATAAAATAAACATTCGTATTAAAACTAGCATACGAAATGTCAATACTTTAACCACAAACCATGAATGGTATAAAAATAGAACATCCACAGTCAAACATAACTCATTTGATACAATATAGAAGATTGTATTGTATCACATTAACCTCAATCATGAATTATCAAGGATGTTGACATAGATGAAAATAATCATCAAAACTATTTGAGAGAAATATCCCCCATTTCTTGAAAACATCTAAAAGTCACACTATTTGTCAACAAGCCATTTAAAAGTAGACTTTTGAATCAAAGTGTCCCATACCACTTTGAAACTTTTAAAAGGAGTTTTAATTTTAAAACTTTAATGTCCATATAAATAAATCCTTAAAACCATTTTTAAAACATGGACATTAATGAGCAAGATATAGAAGAATAAGTCTTTAAAACATTTTAAAATGGTATTTTGGTTAGAGGTTCTAACCAAAAGAGAGACACTTGAATACAAATAATTGAGGTAATAAAAACTTTGTAATATCATGAGAATAAAGGGATTCATGATATACAATGTCAAGTACATTATATACACCGCATAAAAGTGATTTGGTGTATATCAACAAAGAAGTCTCAGTTCAATGTAAATTGAGATGAAATCTCTCATAAAGGCCGTATCCTTAGGTTAAGGATAAATCAACGACATAATTATGTGTGAAAAATATAAATACACTAAATATGATTGAATATTCAGTGTAAAACAATCAAAGGATATTCACACATACTCTTGTAGAAACAACACCAACGAATTGGATATTTAACTCAACAAATGGAGATTGAGTTAAAATTACTCTTATCAAGTTCATACCGATCACTTGAGAATTTATCAATGGAGTGATTATGTGTATCAAAATTATATCCACAGAAAGGGGAGTGGAAATTAAGGCATAATCAAATGAATAGAGATTCCACACATAATCTTGGAGTAATATAATCAATGAAATATGTGTAAAGCCAAATGAGTGGAAATTGAAATCTCAAATTCCCTTATCGATTAGGTAACTTACGAAACATACACCCATGAAAGAAGTATCATAACATGATTATGTAAATACCCATAAAATAAAGTATATTACACAATGAATACAATCATGGGTAGTACACATACACCACATGCAATAATTAAGTGGTGATCAATGGAATTCTCACGGAATTAAAAGTGAGACAAGAAACCCCTTACCACGTTAATCAACTGAGCCGCATGGCCAAAAGTTAATAACCACCAAATGATTTACAGAATAACATGAATATAAAGTGAATCATGATAATATATATCAAATGTAAGTACACAATACACCACTTTCAATAATTTAGTAGCGAACAATGGAAATCTCACGGAATTGAAAGTGAGATAAGAGAATCCCTTACTTTGTAATTTTTCCTTGGTTGATGGTAGGTTTACCTCCTGTATAATGGTGAAATAATTGTTAATGAATAATACAAGAATCAGTTACTTTAATATGATATCATATATGATCTTTTAACATTGATTTGTTAATAATATCTTAGAATTATCGTCATTTCAAGTGTTAACGGGTTCATTTTACTTTATATTATTTGTTATGTGAGCCATATTCGTTATTAATGGGATGTATATTATTCATATCCAGAATGGAATCAAGTCCTTAAACATCATTTTTAAATCATCAAATGATAATTATACTTGAATCGATACGATGGAGAATGAATCTCATCGCGTTCGTGGAGACGGTAGTCCGTACGTACGCACGAATACTACTTCCATTTAATTTTTATTTTAAAAGAATCGAATCCAAATGATACATAGGTATATTACTATTCCAGTAAAATATAATATTTTATATATGTTACTTAAGTTCATTAACACCATCCTTTATACGTTCCATGTGTGGTATGAACGAGTCATATCATTTTAAGGGGGCGGTAGTCCGCACTTCCTCAAATGAAATTATCGTATGTATATACAACATGAAACGAATAATTGTATGAAATAAAATGGAATTACAGAAGCTTATATATAAAATATATATCATTAATATCATATTTAATTACAGTTCCATCCTAATGGCCACCATGAGAGGCAGTAAGATGTATTTGAACAATCATCATTTCGTGAGGCGTTAGTTTGCCATCCACAGAAACATTATGTTCATCATCCATTAGATGGAGTTGTGTGAATGTGTAGTTTGAATCCTTCTTATAAAAACATCCTAGTATATTGTGGATACTGGTGTTGTTACAAAAGAAAGGAAATAAAAAGAGTTTGGGGGTTGGAGAAGCAAAATAATTGAAAATAATTTAAGAGAAAATGTTACCTTTAATTTAGGTAACTCACCTTGGTTGGAACCAAAGGACTTCTTGAAATGCTTTATGCCTAAGGGGAAGCTTCAATGAGGAGGAGAGGGATGTGGGGAGCTTAGTTGGGCAGAGTTTGGACGAGCCAAGTGTCTTGAGAGGTGTGAGGAATGAGTAGAAGTGGTCTCCTTTTATAAGGGAGAGGAGGGGCTCTTTAGGAAAGAGTGAAAGTATTACTTTATAATATAATTATATTCGGTTTATAATGGTCCAAAAATTATTGAGGTCGAAGATAAGATGACTCATATTCCAAATAACATCAACCAATAAGAATTGTACAGGTTTTATATAATATTTTAATCATTATAATCTTATTTATTTAAATTATTTATTAATGAGGTAAACATTTCATCATTACTGTGTCATTAATAATTTAAATTATTTGATGTCTAAAAATTATAAATAAAATATCATTATGTAGGAAATCTTTTTAGCTTTCTAATGAATATTTATAATCGAAAATCCAACATGTATAACCCTATGTAAAAATTGTTCTTTTAAAATATGTAAGCTTATGCCATTTTTGTATTCATTTTAACTTAATTAAAATAAAGTGTCATTATCACTTACAAGTGGATCAATGGGGTCCCAAAATTGACCCAAAGATGCCCATGGTCGACCATGTATCAACCAATAGGGTTAAGATACGTTTTAGGGTAATTTAGTATTATTATAATATTATTTTTTAACCCTTATTTACCGGATTTACCCTTAACCATGGTAAATAAAATATTTACCGCAGTAATTATTCAAAATGTCTAAAAATAAAAGTTACCTATTTACACAATTTGAACATCCTGATTCCAAATATGGAATCCATTTTTCTAAATTCAAAACACAGAAGTGGCAGAAATTAATTTAAAATTAATTCCCGCTGTCAAAACAAAAAGCGTGTTTTTAAGAGATAATAACTATCAAAAGATTGACATTTGTTTATGTTCGGTTTAATTGTAAAATTATGTCCAATGACCAAAATTATATTAAATGGTAAAAATATATTCTAAATATACTTTAAAACCACTCAAATTCATAATTTATCACTATTAATTATTTTGATTAAAAAAGTTGTTTTTAATTAAAATTTAGTAATTTTTACTATTCATCAAAATATGAAAGTTATCCGAAAAGTACCAAAATTTCACCTTAGGCTAAATTTGATATTCCGAATCCAAAAATGAAGTCCATTTTTAAATATAAAATATATATAATTTCAAAAAATTAAGTATTACTATTCATAACGGCTAGTTTGATCGGTTGTGGTGTGTGTTAAAACTCGAAGTTGCGTACAACACACGCTACTGTTTTATTCAAAGGAAAGCGTACCGTGGAAGCTTGGGATTTTTTATTTTAAATTTTTTTTGATGTCCCCATTTAGTCAAAATGTTTAAAATATTTTATTTAAAAAGGGTTCACTATTAAAAGTTGGTAAAACTACAATACTGAAGATGAATTTGTTCTTACATTATGTCTAAGAAACTCATAATATGGATTCTAAAATTATAAGGATTATATAAAGTTTAAAATTTAGTTAATACTATTCATAACCTTTTTTGAACGGATTGTTTGGTAAGTCATGGTGCGCTTGAACTCGGTGTTGCGTGTAGTGTAAGTTAATGAATTATTTTGAAGAAATAACACACTATGAAATCTTGGGGTGTTACATTCTCCCCTCCTTCAATAAATTGCGTCCTCGCAATTTGAAATTGTTCTTCGAAAATAAAAGGTTGAAAATAGAAAATATATTTGTGGGAAAACCCACATCGGAAATTGGTTTACTAAAATTTAGTCTTAATATAAGGAAAAGAGAAATGAAAGGGTCACCACCAAATTATGATCTCGATTAGGAGAACATTGGTGGCAATTAGAGACATATAATTGGAGGAAAAACGTAAATATTTATAGGTAGTGGTTGAGGTCATCAATCACAAACAAGTATAAAATTGAGGTCCTTAAACTCATCAATCTATGATGATTTGAAGTACCATCGGTTCAACAAAATATAGGGTATTGGGATCACACATTTTTGACATCTCAAAATATCTTAGTTGAAATCCCACATCGAAAAATGAATTAATGAGGCCTCTATTTAAAATAAAGAGTGGAAAGTATGAAGATTACCGAAAATAACACATACTAGGGTTCCATGTAGGAAAATATGGATATGGAGGAGAAATCTAACCATCAATTATCTGATGGAGAGTGGTAGAGAACATGGCTATGAAAAGGCCAACAATCCCAAAGCCATAAATTAGTGATGATTTAAGGTACCATCTAGGACAACATTTTTTTTAAAGTTACATTACATAAGGAAGAGGAATTCATTTATGATATTGACTAAGAACATTATGAGATATACTTAAATTTTAAGTATATTTTCATTCTTTAATAAATTTCCACCACTAACTCAATTTTTTTTAAACGATGAGTATTCAAGAAGACTTGGACACACTGGAAGAGCTAGAATAAACTTCTATAGAATCACATGATCCATGCAGGATAAACCATATATTTACATTGTCTTTGAAGATTAATCAAAACCAAAATGGTTAGTGAATGATCTAATGATCCCCCAAAAGGATATTCATTGAGATAAATATGCACTAATCTTAATTTCTAAAATTAAACCAACAATACCCCAAAGTTAAATAGATACCATTCAATAACCAATTGTCCTTAAAATCCTTTAATATAATCCAAACTAATATTGAAACCCAAAACATAGAATAATTTGATTATGTAGTCTCCCATGTTACATTGTATCTCCAAATGACATCAAATACTCTTAAAGTCACATACTTAAAAGTAATTAACATCATCACATATTCTCTGTTATAGGTTAATCATTTCCATAAATAACCCAAATCACTATAAATCAACAATAAAAATGTAGATAAAAATCCACCATTACTCTACAAATGAAACCTCATTGTATTCTATTTTCCTTGGGCATATAGTGTTCCTAACAAAACGAACATCTTCCAAAATAACATTTATCACTTAATCACCAAATCATTTTCCTATACCGAGGGTATTCATTTGATAAGACATAAGAACCCAAATCATCTTATTATTGATCAATAAAATCATTTAACAAAAAAAAATAGTCATACTAACCAGGGACTTCACGTAGTCCAGTGGTAGGCGATAAATCCCAATCGCACTTTGGTTGTGGGTTCGATTTCCACAGCTTTGTCCGACGCGACGGGTTGTCACACGGTATACGTGTTGTCCTTTTTCAAAAACTATATTCTATAATATTACCAAAATGAGATAAATTTTTCAAAATAACATAATTTAACCACAAATGTTATATCATACTTTGCATTTTCATCCCAAATTATAATAACTTATCATTTTCTCAAACCCCAATGATCATATAAAACCAAATGGTTATTTATACCTATATCGACAAGAGAAGAGACAATTATTCCTCAAATATCATTCTCACATGGCAAACTGAGGGGTTACAAATACAATAGAAAATTATTCCAAAGTAAACCCATCAATAAGGAGTGCTAATACTTTTTAAATTTTTCTCCAACCATTTATTTCCGCATAGCTTCTTCTTTGAGCAAGAAAATATCCTATAAAATAGGACATTCACTCGGGTAATGGCCAGGTCCCCTACATTTACGACAAATGACTGTAAATGGACTCTTGGGACCATTTTTATCTTCTTCCATAGTACTCTTCATTTTTCTTCGGCAATTCTTCACTTTATGTCCTTCCTTCCCGCACGTAAAACATTTCGTTGTCCCATTGAGACACTTTCCTGGGTGTCTCTTTCCACAATTCCTGCATGATGAAAATTGAGGTTTCTTTTCTCCATGGTCTCCATTGCTGGAGATCTTATCATTTATCACCTTTCTCTTCCTTGTTGAGTCTGGGAGTTGGTTAATATATATGTTGTTGATCATATTTTTGGAAAACTGATTTGGCATAAAGACGATATCTTTTACGCCTATCAACATTCCATTTTGTTGCTCATTTCCACCATCATTCCCACCTTGTACATCATTCTCAAAGTCACTATGACTTCCTTGGAATCCAGCCATTGACTAAAACCAGAAAGCATTGTGTGAGTAATAGTAGTCGTAAAATCATTTAGAGATTAAAATGTCACCATATTCTCAATTTGAAACATATTAGGATTAACCAAGGTCATTTACTCTCATCTTATGTATATATTACTTAAATCGGTTTGTAAAGAAAATGTAAATTATCCTAAGCATATCCCCCGGGAGTGTCGTAACCAAGAGTGCAGCAAGGCCCGTTGTCGTGCACCAGTTCCCGTTCGAGTCTAGCTCAAAGCGGTGTTTTCGGGTTTTACCCCTAGGTACATCTGTGCCAGAGCCGCCTCTACCTGCTCGTATCCAGACAGGGATGTATTGCTCGGAAAACTCACAAAATCTCTACAATACAAAAATTCTAGGAAGTTCTTTTATACTAATCCTCAAAGTTCATCTTAGGTCTACGTGCTCTAATCAGAGTTTATCTAAATCTAGCTACCAAGGTTTGTACTAAACTTCCTCTGATACCAACTGTAACGCCCCGACCCTAGTTACCCAGAGTCGGTGCATTATTACATAACATTGGCATGATCATGAGAAAGATCAAGTCTCGAAAGACCGATTAGTTTAGTAGCCTTGGAATAACTAGATACATCCATAAATTTTTGTTTTACATCATAAAAAAAAACATCTTGTCTTCATATCCCCTCATACTATCCCTGCAGGTCATTCATAAATTACTTCTTCATAATCCTGGAAAAAAAATAAAACATTGAAAGGGGTGAGCTCGGATGCTCAGTAAGGATAACATTATAGCAGAAGCCTTCATAAATAATCATAAACACTTAAGGCAATTTATAATTAAAACAAAAGCCTTTGAAACTTGAACTTCAGCATAAAATGGCAAAGGTAAAATGAAATAATGCCATTTACTTACTCACATGGATATTCGACTAGTCGAATGATTACATGCAATATCAATAACCACTTTCATAATGATGGAATGCATAATGCCAGACTATCATAACCACATAGCCAAGGCCTCGTGCCAAGACTACAAATAAGATTTTGCCAAGGCCTTGTGCCAAGACACTAGTTTGTCTCATGAGACCTACCGATGCATCGAGGAGCTATAGCGGGCTCCACCCGTCACTTATTAAGTCCAATGCATTCCTCATATGAATAGGTTTAAGCATAAAATAAACATTCGTATTAAAACTAGCATACGAAATGTCAATACTTTAACCACAAACCATGAATGGTATAAAAATAGAACATCCACAGTCAAACATAACTCATTTGATACAACATGGAAGATTGTATTGTATCACATTAACCTCAATCATGAATAATGAAGGATGTTGACATAGATGAAAATAATCATCAAAACTATTTGAGAGAAATATCCCCCATTTCTTGAAAACATTTAAAAGTCACACTATTTGTTAACAAGCCATTTAAAAGTAGACTTTTGAATCAAAGTGTCCCATACCACTTTGAAACTTTTAAAAGGAGTTTTAATTTTAAAACTTTAATGTCCATATAAATAAATCCTTAAAACCATTTTTAAAACATGGACATTAATGAGCAAGATATAGAATAATGAGTCTTTAAAACATTTTAAAATGGTATTTTGGTTAGAGGTTCTAACCAAAAGAGAGACACTTGAATACAAATAATTGAGGTAATAAAAACTTTGTAATATCATGAGAATAAAGGGATTCATGATATACTATGTCAAGTACATTATATACACCGCATAAAAGTGATTTGGTGTATATCAACAAAGAAGTCTCAGTTCAATGTAAATTGAGATGAAATCTCTCATAAAGGCCGTATCCTTAGGTTAAGGATAAATCAACGACATAATTATGTGTGAAAAATATAAATACACTAAATATGATTGAATATTCAGTGTAAAAAAATCAAAGGATATTCACACATACTCTTGTAGAAACAACACCAACGAATTGGATATTTAACTCAACAAATGGAGATTGAGTTAAAATTACTCTTATCAAGTTCATACCGATCACTTGAGAATTTATCAATGGAGTGATTATGTGTATCAAAAGTATATCCACAGAAAGGGGAGTGGAAATTAAGGCATAATCAAATGAATAGCGATTCCACACATAATCTTGGAGTAATATAATCAATGAAATATGTGTAAAGCCAAATGAGTGGAAATTGAAATCTCAAATTCCCTTATCGATTAGCTAACTTACGAAACATACACCCATGAAAGAAGTATCATAACATGATTATGTAAATACCCATAAAATAAAGTATATTACACAATGAATACAATCATGGGTAGTACACATACACCACATGCAATAATTAAGTGGTGATCAATGGAATTCTCACGGAATTAAAAGTGAGACAAGAAAACCCTTACCACGTTAATCAACTGAGCCGCATGGCAAAAAGTTAATAACCACCAAATGATTTACAGAATAACATGAATATAAAGTGAATCCTGATAATATATATCAAATGTAAGTACACAATACACCACTTTCAATAATTTAGTAGCGGACAATGGAAATCTCACGGAATTGAAAGTGAGATAAGAGAATCCCTTACTTTGTACTTTTTCCTTGGTCGATGGTAGGTTTACCTCCTGTATAATAGTGAAATAATTGTTATTGAATAATACAAGAATCAGTTACTTTAATATGATATCATATATGATCTTTTAACATTGATTTGTTAATAATATCTTAGAATTATCGTCATTTCAAGTGTTAACGGGTTCATTTTACTTTATATTCTTTGTTATGTGAGCCATATTCGTTATTAATGGGATGTATATTATTCATATCCAGAATGGTATCAAGTCCTTAAACATCATTTTTAAATCATCAAATGATAATTATACTTGAATGGATACGATGGAGAATGAATCTCATCGCGTTCGTGGAGACGGTAGTCCGTACGTACGCACGAATACTACTTCCATTTAATTTTTATTTTAAAAGAATCGAATCCAAATGATACATAGGTATATTACTATTCCAGTAAAATATAATATTTTATATATGTTACTTAAGTTCATTAACACCATCCTTTATACGTTCCATGTGTGGCATGAACGAGTCATATCATTTTAAGGGGGCGGTAGTCCGCACTTCCTCAAATGAAATTATCGTATGTATATACAACATGAAACGAATAATTGTATGAAATAAAATGGAATTACAGAAGCTTATATATAAAATATATATCATTAATATCATATTTAATTACAGTTCCATCCTAATGGCCACCATGAGAGGCGGTAAGATGTATTTGAACAATCATCATTTCGTGAGGCGTTAGTTTGCCATCCACAGAAACATTATGTTCATCATCCATTATATGGAGTTGTGTGAATGTGTAGTTTTAATCCTTCTTATAACAACATCCTAGTATATTTTGGATACTGGTGTTGTTACAAAAGAAAGGAAATAAAAAGAGTTTGGGGGTTGGAGAAGCAAAATAATTGAAAATAATTTAAGAGAAAATGTTACCTTTAATTTAGGTAACTCTCTTTGGTTGGAACCAAAAGACTTCTTGAAATGCTTTCTGCCTAAGGGGAAGCTTCAAGGAGGAGGAGAGGGATGTGGGGAGCTTAGTTGGGCAGAGTTTGGACGAGCCAAGTGGCTTGAGAGGTGTGAGGAATGAGTAGAAGTGGTCTCCTTTTATAAGGGAGAGGAGGGGCTCTTTAGGAAAGAGTGAAAGTATTACTTTATAATATAATTATATTCGGTTTATAATGGTCCAAAAATCATTGATGTCGAAGATAAGATGACTCATATTCTAAATAACATCATCCAATAAGAATTGGACAGGTTTTAGATAATATTTTAATCATTATAATCTTATTTATTTAAATGATTTATTAATGAGGTAAACATTGCATCATTATTGTGTCATTAATAATTTAAATTATTTGATGTCTAAAAATTATAAATAAAATATCATTATGTAGGAAATCTTTTTAGCTTTCTAATGAATATTTATAATCGAAAATCCAACATGTATAACCCTATGTAAAAATTGTTCTTTTAAAAGATGTAAGCTTATGCCATTTTTGTATTCATTTTAACTTAATTAAAATAAAGTGTCATTATCACTTACAAGTGGATCAATGGGGTCCCAAAATTGACCCAAAGATGCCCATGGTCGACCATGTATCAACCAAAAGGGTTAAGACACATTTTAGGGTAATTTATTATAATATTATTTTTTAACCCTTATTTACCGGATTTACCCTTAACCATGGTAAATAAAATATTTACCGCAGTAATTATTCAAAATGTCTAAAAATAAAAGTTACCTATTTAAACAATTTGAACATCCTGATTCCAAATATGGAATCCATTTTTCTAAATTCAAAACACAAAAGTGGCAGAAATTAATTTAAAATTAATTCCCGTTGTCAAAACAAAAAGCGTTTTTTAAGAGATAATAACTATCAAAAGATTGACATTTGTTTATGTTCGGTTTAATTGTAAAATTATGTCCAATGACCAAAATTATATTAAATGGTAAAAATATATTCTAAATATACTTTAAAACCACTCAAATTCATAATTTATCACTATTAATTATTTTGATTAAAAAAGTTGTTTTTAATTAAAATTTAGTAATTTTTACTATTCATCAAAATATGAAAGTTATCCGAAAAGTACCAAAATTTCACCTTAGGCTAAATTTGATATTCCGAATCCAAAAATTAAGTCCATTTTAAAATATAAAATATATATAATTTCAAAAAATTAAGTATTACTATTCATAACGGCTAGTTTGATCGGTTGTGGTGTGTGTTAAAACTCGAAGTTGCGTACAACACACGCTACTGTTTTATTCAAAGGAAAGCGTACCGTGGAAGCTTGGGATGTTTTATTTTAATTTTTTTTTGATGTCCCCATTTAGTCAAAAAGTTTAAAATATTTTATTTAAAAAGGGTTCACTATTAAAAGTTGGTAAAACTACAATACTGAAGATGAATTTGTTCTTACATTATGTCTAAGAAACTCATAATATGGATTCTAAAATTATAAGGGTTATATAAAGTTTAAAATTTAGTTAATACTATTCATAACCTTTTTTGAACGGCTTGTTTGGTAATTCATGGTGCGCTTGAACTCGGTGTTGTGTGTAGTGCAAGTTATTGAATTATTTTGAAGAAATAACACACTATGAAATCTTGGGGTGTTACAGATAGAACATGTGGGGGACTATCATATGATTGTCCTCATATTCATGGACCCATAACTAAGAATTTTTATAAAGGTATCCATATGTAAAAAGTTATTATCTTTTATCTTAGAAAGTTTCATGTTGTGGAGGATCTAGTTCCAGTGGCCAAAAATTACAACTGGTGTGCTCATCAAATCATCTACCCTAGTTTGTTCCTTATTTGATTCAGGTGCATCACAGTCCTTTTTTAACCTAATCTAGTCAATTTTATGGAACTAGAAATATATAGATTTCATATTCCCCTTCTGTTGACAACACAAATATATTGTCAAACTGGCATAGTTTATGTGTGATAGGGCTGTATAATTGAGACGGGGTATCATCCGGCATGTGGGGATTTTTCCTGCAATATATATATGAATCAAATATCTTTATCTTCATTTATTTAATATATCCCACATGTATCATAATCAATTTGTTACATGGGATGGTTGCGATATAAGATGTGGATAGTCAGCATGTAGTTTTCATTATCAAGGTGGGTTTTCGTTTTGGAAGTATACAATTGGATTTCATTAATTCATTTTTGTTAAAGTTATAAGTTACATCATTATGCACTAGGATGGTGTAGGATCCATGTCTAATTAGGGATTTTATGTATATTATCTGGAAATAGGTTGTGTTGATATCCCCACAATCTGATATCTTGTTTGGGATTGATTTATGGTCGATGATTCCTCAAATTTCACTTCCTATTTATTAAATGATAAACTATAAATTGTATAGTTTGAGTATTTAGAAAGCTTCCCACATATAAAAGAGTCTCATCCAGCATAGGGTGTTTCTATGTTATTATCCAGTATTTTCCCCCAAAAAAAAGATATTATCCTAATACTTTTTACAGATTACCTAAGGTTGAATCAGGTATAGATAAAGAAACATTACATATTCTAAGGATCAAAAATAATTTTCACCACTTGAATAGAGGATAATAAATTTCTAAGACCTATATTATATTTAGATATTACCTGTTGAGGTTAAAGGAGGATGATATCATGTATAATTACTTTTCTTGAGGGTATGGGAACTTCATCATCATGGTCATGTATTTCAGTGTCATGAACTCACCAAATAATTTTATATATCTCATGATCTATTTATATCAAGAGATTATAGACCAACATTTTTTCATTAATGAAATATTGATATAATCAATGTCAAAAAGGACCATGTTGATCATCCTGCAGTATTATTACATGTCCTTTGGCACCACTAGCTCTATGATATGTTGTTCAATATATATGTTTTGAACTATAGATGTGGATTCCCTTGAGAATTTAGTGTCATATCCATGATTTTATTTCAATGTAATTTTATTTATATTTTTTCTCTCTTTTACCAAATGTGATTTCTTTGAGTTTTGTGTGAAAAATGGTGTTTTGGGCATTACCATAGGTGGTGCATAGTTTGAATATATTTAAGATAAATTGTTCACCCCTCTCTAGGTAATTAGGTAGCCAATTGTCATTTTGAACAGTAGTGACAAATAGGATGGCATGTAGACTGTAAAACCATATAGTCTAACCATGTGGCCTATTCTAACATGATAGTGTGGGATACACGGTTTCAGAACATTTTGGAAAACCATGTGGGAAGACTATGGTGCCTTTAAAAGTCATTAAAAAGTGGAAAATTAGATTTCTACCCAAATTAGTTTTAATAATAAATCATATCTATTCTTCTATATTTTTTATTTTCATTCACAATATCCTCCTATAAGATTTCTAAGACCTCTGGATCATCAATCCATTGGTTTTTCTGACCCATGATCTTTAAGGAATCATCCACTAATCCTATTTTCATTTTATTTCACCCTCTTTCAAGGGATTATCCTCCATCCTTCACGAGGACAGAATTTTCACCTAGTTTTTTGAAATAATTAATATTTGAAAGTTGTTTTTTGGGAGAAATATTTAGTTTTTCATCTTACTTTTATTGGGTCTTGTTTTGGTGTGGTTGTGATTTCACACAAATTTATTAAATATTCAATGTGTGTGGTAGCTGGGTATTTGCTATTACCTTATTATATGATTAGGATATGATTCTTTGGTTTTGTAATGGTGTTATTTTGATTATTTTTTCCATGAAAAATAGATTTTTGAAAGGGATTGAGGCACATTTGTGATAAAAGATGGTTTTTTAAAATAAATTTGTTGCATTTCTTATATTCTTCATTGTACTGTTTCTTTATAATGTTTTATTCCTTGTGTAAATGGTGGAAAATGTTATTTGAAACATATTAAATCGGAATAATGTGTTAGATATGAATCTTCAAATAAAAATTTTCATTTGTTTCATTTTGGATTATTTTTTTGAACCATTATGTGCATTTGAATTGTGAAAGTTATGTGAAGCATGTTATAGAATGGATTTCAAATGACTAAGAATTTGAGAAGGGTATTTTCCCATGTAAATGAATGAATTTAATTTGTTTTTTTTTTCTTTAAATGTGTTTCAAGAAATTTTAATGTGGTGAGAAATGTATTTCCAAATGTTTTTGTTTTGTAAGTAAAATGGACATTGGTATTGTTTATTTAAAAGTTGTTATTTCCTAGTTTGATGGTGATGATTGGAATGATTTTTTGAGTGTATTGACTTATATGATATGTGAAATTAAAATTTGACCCCATATGGAATCCTAGGTATCATGGTGGGTGACCTAGAACTAGTACGAATGCCCATATTCAAAAGTGTAGGAGGACCATATTCATATAGCAAGAATGGAAAATACAAAATAATGTAAAAAATGTGACCTGATTAGACACCATTAGACCACGGTATGCTTTACCCTCTAGTGGATCCTGAAGGGAAACAAATTTATTTTGGTCTTATGAAATGGATACCGTTATATTATCAGATGGGTTCCCCTCTAATGAATCATCCACATTAATGTTTTTGGTAGTTGAGTGGGGTGATTTTGATCACTGGCCTATAAGGTTCACAATATCCCATTTATTGAAATGTTTAGGTCAATTTGTCTTCTAATGTTATAGAATAGAGTATTTTCTTTATGTGGAATCATATTGGGATTTGTCTCGCATCCTATATACACCATTGGGATTAGGTATAATTTGTTATATATGATCTAGGTAAAGGAAAAATGTATCCTGGTGGTGATAGTGGATACAATTTCAAGTGTTCTACTTCTTTCAGGTGTTTATAGTGGTAGATTAAGGGTGATGTCCATCTCGATGCATGGTGTTTTTGTGATATATTTTTTATTCCCATAACATTGGTGTAATTTTGGTTTTGTTTAAATTAGTCAATTATGAATCTAAAAATTATTAAACCTTATTTGGATGAGGTTATCAATTATTATGATGGTTATTCATTTTGGGTTTTTGTGATTATTAAAGTAAGAAATGTCATTCCCAAATTTAATTCATGATACCCATAAACTAGTTTGCAACACCGTGAAATCGGTAATTACCCTTGGGCCATGGCACAAACTAGGTCATCTATCGGGTTAGATGGAACCCAAAATTAGTTTGTAAAAAAATGGAATCAGAGCAGGTTTCTCTCTTTTTGAGTCATGTTATTTTGGGAAAGAGTATGGAAATATTAGAGATAGAATTGTAGAGGATTGAGGTTCTGGTTTCCAAAGGGTTGTCTAGGCAATGCGCCTCATGACAAGACTTGAGTCAATATGGGATGATGGTATTTTATTTGACATCACCTCCAGCCAAGACGTACAGACACTATGTGGGGGTTGATTGGATTGTTAATCTAGTTATTGTGAAATAATTTGTTTTGTTTTGACTTATGAGAGTATTTGAGATATTTTTTATTTGATAGATTTATTCAGAATTTTGTGTTTATTGTTTTCCTTTTTTTACCTTGCCTTAGAAATATGTCTCCACTGAGATATCCTATTCTTATATGAAATGAAAAAGGAGATATTTATCCCTCACCAATTGATAATATGATAGTGGAATATTTTGTTTCAGATGTCTACGATTTGGGAAATGGAGCGGGCTCTTATCGTACTATTGTTAGGGAGGCCAAACATGGTCCTGGAATGCGAAAATAATAATAGTTTCTAAAGAACAATAATACTTATCTATGATTTAGAACATAACCTAAAAAATCATTTGAGTGGCTTTTGATGATATAGAAGATGTTCAAATTTCATGGAAAACCTATGTTAGATAGAATGAAATATGTTTCGTTAATGTTTTAAGGTCCCATTTAGAAGTGGTGGGACATAGGGGTGTAATCCGGGAAGCACGAGAAGATTGCTTGAAAAGACATAAATGTCAATCTCAATGAGAATTATTTTACTAAGACTGTCTCTTTTTATAGGTGATGAGATTTTTCAGTGCATATGTAGTGATACTAGACCATGGTGGAGTAAACTATCCTCTTTGTATTGTTATTTTAGTATTCTCCCATGATCATTTCCTATGATTAGATGAAGATTTAAAAGTTCCATATGGGGTTGTGGAATGAGATAAAATCTCATTTCGTCTTGTTCAAGATGAAAACATATACTAGGGTGGTTGATCATGCAATGAAATTGGATATTTAACATGGAATCATGTCTATTTTCCCTAGTAAAGTATCATAAAAGGGCAGTGAAAGTTCTTTTGTGATGAAAAAGCAGTGGGGTGAGCAGCATAAGAAGATTGGTGGTAGTTTATGATATCCATCCTAGAAATCATCTTATGTGGGTTCAGATTCTATGTATGTTTTGGGACAGCAGTTTGAGAAATCATGGAACATGTGACCAGCGTTTTCCTCTACACCCATGCCTTTTTAAAGGTGAGGATTTATATGGAAATTGTAGCAATTTTGAAATGTGGTGCTCCAATATTAGATCGTTGAAATACATGTAGTTCCAGAAGGATGTGATATCTACTAAAAAAACCCCTTGAAATAGGTTCCTGGATTAGAGTTCATGGTTAAAGGGATGAATCATCTTTTATATAGAGTCAGTTTAATGAAGTGGAAGTTAGTGGTCTCTCTAAGGAATGGGTTGAGATGAGGAAAATTCATGGTTTGGACCGAGTACCAGTGGTATCTGATACATTTCCTATGAAATTTCATGGTTCCTTTCTTATTAAATCATCATTATCTTTTTTCGTCTTAGATATTGGGCCTTAATTTTATTTTATTCTTCCTATCTTGTGGATGTGTCAATGTTTACAACTCAACTTATGCCGAATGTGAGGGATTTGATAACACCGCATGGTAAGAAGTGAGATCAGCATTTCAATTTTTTATAATCTGCATTGACAATTTTAGGGGTAGAGATGGAATGAAATTTTCTAGTTTTAGAGATGTAACTCTTTGATATGATCCTTGTTATGGATTGGATGACATGTTTTTAGGTTCACATCAATTACTATCTTTGGTGAGTATGTTTTTAGGACAAAAAAGGAAGTAACCATGTTTTTCATGGTGAATATGATCATCAGTTGGGATGAGCAAGACATCCACTCCCAAAATTGGGAAACCACATTATTTAGATCTCATCAATCACTTTAGAAGATGGTGGTGGTGTTCTTGTGGGTGAACTAACTCATGTGGTGGATTAGTTCCCAATTTTTTCTATATGATTTCTTAGGTTTGCATCCAGAGAGGGAAGTGGAGTTCAATATAGAATTGGCATCGTGAATACTACTGTTATTTTTTCCATTGTATCATATGACCCCCACAATGTTGAGGGTTCCAATGTTACTATTATTACATTTGGAACCCAAAGAATTCATTTTCCCTAGAGTATAACCTTCTGTCACCATAGTTTTTTTTTTGAAAAGGTTCGATGGATCTCTCCATTTGTCTATTTATTACCAAAATATAAAAATGTTAATAAATAAGAATAAATATCATTTTTCCCATAATGATATAATTTTTGTTCAATTTATGTGTGTAATATTTTTATCCAAGATTTATGTTTATTAAGAGTATAATTATGCCATAGTGAAGGAAGAATATGTTCCCAAAACAACCTTTCGATGTAGGTAAGACCTTGTTTTATACATGGAAATGCCTTTCGGGTTGGTGATTTATCCAGCTATTTTTATGAAGATAATGAATAGGTTATTCCCCCGTTATCTTGATTAAAATTTCATGGTATTTCTAGATGAAATCATGGTCTATTCTAGGACCAAGGAGGATTGATGGAGGAATTTTAGAATTGTATTAGGCACCCTTCATAATAATCATCTCCATGAATCTTTTTCAATAGGAACCTTTTGGATCTTAGAGGTCATGTTTCTGGGCCATGAATTATTATAATAAGGTTTTTATGCACCCCATGAAGATATTTTATGTGATTCAATGTGAAGAACAAAAAATGTGTATGAAATTTCAATCTTTTTTTCCTTGGTAGGGTATTATAGGGGGGGGTTCCAGAATTTTTCACATAATTCATCATCCATGAAAGAATTAACCTATAATTGGGAGAAGTTTTAATGAATCCTAGAGTATCAAGCATCCTTTAGGGAGGTTAAGGAGCACTGGATCATGTCCCCCATTTTAATCCTACCATAATCTGTAAATGGATATGTGTTCTATAAAGATTCCTAAGGTAGGGGTTCTAGGTGTGTGCACATGTAGTATGAATATGATTGGTGTGTGGTTCATTCCAACTTCAACCACATGAGAATCATTACCCCAACAATGATATGATATAGTGGTAGTGATGCATGCCTGGAAGATGTTGCACTCTTAATTTTTGGGGAATTTTTCTTTTGTTTTATTATTACCATGTTTCCGACAGTTTCTCCAGGGCGCACATCCGTCCATAAAGGATATGTTGTGCTATTTCTCAACATTCCCTCTTTCTAAAGTCACGAGACATCTGTTTCTTATTCACGAGATTTTCCCCCTTGATCATAATTAGATGGTGGGATGTTGATCTCTCCTTCCGTGGAATCCTCATCAGAACTCATTACCTAATCCGAGTCTCCCATAATGATGAAAATGTTATTCTTGAAACTCTTTCGTCGTTCCATATCTTTATGGAGGCCAATTAATTACACTACTTCCGTTAGGAAATTCCATGGGGTCGAGTTAGGGAACCAACCTTCGATCGGGGAGTAGTCATGTTGGACTTCGCTGGCACGTTTGGATATTGAAACATTGGTGTGTCTGGGTTTATTCCCTTTATAGTAGGTCTTCTCAAGGGCGCGGAAACCAGATGCGTCCCACATCAAGTTCGTGGAATTATATTCCATATGCATGGCTTTGTGGTTTTACCCATCTTCCTTTGTTTAACAAATGTTATTCCTCTAGTTTTATTTATATGAGATATGGATCAGACTAATCAGGACATTGACAGTAGTGGATCAGATGCGTGCATCCCCAAGAGGGAGAACCTAGGGAGTTTACTGGATAGGTGGATCAAAACTTCTAAAATAGATGGATTTGAGGATGCTTGGGTCTCTATTATGGGGACTCCATGGTCTACCATTGGCTGGGATTAAACCTCAGAAAGGTTTCCTATGTACCCTTTATGGACTACATGGATCAAAACCCAGGTAGTTCGATGGGGTGATGAATCAGGGTGTACATATATGGCAATAACTTGGAGACATGATGGGGCTTAAACATGGATTGTGACCCATTGCAAGAGGTAAACTCTTGGTTGTATGGTTATCGATTGTGGGGGGCTCACACATTGTTATCCGCCCATGTGAATGGCGTGATATCACTGGGATTTTCTAGCCCAGATAGTAATTAGAATGGGCGATGGAATTTTTGATGTGGTGGATGGATAATAAGATTGAATTATCATGAAGATGATGATAGTATTGGGATAGAACATCACATGGGCTTATTAAAAATCCTTATGGTGAGAAATAAAAGTCCATGTAGTTTGGTGGGGGTTACAAGCCATGTGAGAAGGCGACCCATGAGAATAGAAGCATGGATGGGACCCATAGGAAGTAGAACAACCAGGTTGGGGCACGACATTCCCGAAACACAAAGGATCAATTGAGAGATCAGTATTGGACATGAACGTTTGGATTGAACCTCATGTAATATTCATATGTATCCTCATGGAAGGGAATCGATGAACACGTAGTTCAGGTTGGGGCATGGAATCTGAGAGTGCGCCGAGCACAACGACCTGAAGAAAAATTGGGGGCTTACGTGTGGTTAGAAGCTCGTGAGTTGGTCTGCTACCAATCGGTCGGACTAAGGATTTGGGTCCCAATAAAGGGGACACAAAGGTTTACTGGTTTATGGGGTTAAACTTTATAGAGGCTTCCTGAGTACTATGTCTAGAATAAGGGGATCAAAACCAATGTAGTTCGAATAGGTTTACCATTGTTTAGGGGTGAACCTCAAGGAGGAATCCTACGTACCCTGTCTAAGAGATAGGGATTATAACCCACATAGTTTTAATAGGTTGAATAGGATCGGGGTGTTCATGTAGGACATCGACCCGAAGAATTTGTTGGGGATTATGCATCGATAGCAGCCTGAGAGTTGGTCTGATGCCACTGAGACAGACCAAGGATTTAGGTTTCTAAAAAAGGGGAAAACAACAACATAATGTAGATTGGGATTGAATCTTGAGGAAGATTCCTACGTACGCTTCCTAGGAGACAGGGATCAAAAATATTCATAGTTCTAATATATATAGTTTAGCATTATGTGGGACGAATGTGGCATACAGTTTAACATCATGCAGGACAAGGAAAACCGGCGTGAAGTGGTTGGCACCAATGTGGGTTGGGAATGACCTCAGGGAGGCTTCTAACATACCTTTCCTAGAAAAGGAAAATAGCATAGACTACGTACTTCATAAGGGGTGAATATGGATTACATGCTAAGACGGATTCGGGAGTATTCTATAGTCGATGCTGACTCAAAGCCCACATGAGGCATGCTTTTTGTGAGAAACAAGAGGAAACAAAGACCTGATGATCAAGTCACAAAAGGTGTGTCCATGAAGAAAACAATAGGTAATATGTGTGGTTAGCAGTCCATAGATATGGAAATTGGGAATTAGTCTAGGATGGAGGCCAGGTGGGGATAAATCACAAAGAGAGAGGGATGGAGTAGCAATGGTCCATGTGTACATCTCTCCTATAGTCATTGTTCACCAAAGAAGAAAGTAAGAGAAAGGATGCCACCAAATGAAAAAAAGTCTATGGGATTACAAGAAGATGGTTTACCTTCACCATGGATAGATTTTACTCTATAAAAGGGGATATCATTCCATGTGATGAAGATATAACTCCCGTGGAGACCAGTGGGTGCGTAGAACGTACCAGATGGGGAACCTTGTGAATATGGCATGGGGAAAGGCTACCGTTTTATGTCATGTGTTGGGGATGGTGGTGTTTGGAAGTTTAATTTCCTACATCTCGGACTATGGATATTCACTACTTAACCCTGGGACATACATATCTAATACCCAACCACACTTGGGGAAGGTAAGGCATTAACAATTCCATGTGAATATGTGGTTATGGAGTGATCGATTGAGTGGATGACATTAACGTGGCTATACGAAAAAACAATAACCATTAGCATCCCTATGAGAAGAAGCATGAATCTAAGTAACACAATATGAAACAACTCCCAAGGGACCGTTAAATCACTTTGTAAAAACCTAGAGGGTCGTACGGGAGAAGGGTTTGCGAAGCAAAGATGTTCGCAGGAAGGGGCCATGTGATGCTCTGGTGCCCCACAATATGAAGAGACTCTGCGAAGGGGTATTCTTAGTAAAGTGGAGTGGATTAGCCTATGAATGGAGTATACTTGCATATAAATGGATATTCAATAAGTTAAAGTACTTTCGTGGAGTAGGAATTCGTAGATCTTGGATGCCTGGAAAAGCTTGGAAATGTGAGGCAATGTACTTCGTGAAGCATAGTGATCCTGTCTTGGAATGGGGTTCACATGTGAATGGAAGGTAATTTCTGAGGCATGAGTACTTGGGGAAGACCTGAGTTTCCTTAGGGAGATCCTTCCTTTTCAATGGACTATGGGTTTGACGAAGGGAATCCTTGATTGATGAGGGGTTTTTTCAGATAATGGATTGGTACTTGGAAATGCCCAAGTACCATAAAGATCTCATTCTTATAAATTATTTACAAATTAGAAGTTACTTCATGATTTGATATCTAAGAAGGATAAATGATGGTGTATCCATTCTTTGGGTCTGAGGGAAGCCCGATATTTATAGGAGAGAGGCGGTGTGAAGCTCTGATAGCTTGTTGTGAAGACTCTTGGAGATTTACGATCAGAAGTCGATTGCATCAAGTTTTCCATAAAAGAGGAGTCAACTGTCAATTTTCTAGGGATTATAGAGGTGATTTGGTTACCTTTCCGGCACAGATATTTCCATCAATTTCATCATAATCTTGAAGTTATCTACCTATTTTACTCTATGACAATCACATAGGAGGCTATAGATTTTCATCGGCTGCAGTGCTGAAGGGTGTTGTGCTAGTTGCGGTGCTAAAGGGATTTGTGAAGGAGCTTCATGAAGAAGCCCCATTGGAATAGGTTTTCTATTTGTGTCCTTTTTCTTTGCACATATTTTGGTTCCAAATAATTCCTACCCTCAGACTTGGATCCGAGGAGAAAATGAGGGTCTATGTATGATGGTAGATCGACAAAAGTATTAGGATAATATCAATGCATGATCACGATGCAAATAGGTGATGCACGAGTTAATAAAGTTATTATGTTCACCATGACCAGGCATGCCACGACACTCGGGAGTCATTCCCAATATATAGGGGGGATAACCTCTCATTTTTCCTTACTTATCTCTGCATTATTTGTGATTGTTCTCTTGATTCGTGAAGATCCACACTTTCCACCATCGTTTCTTGTGAATAATTCTACTTTTACACTATGGTGCACAATGAGTCTTGTAAATCCATGATTTTTTACTCCACGGCTTGTGCCTGTGAGGTCTGGGGTGGGGCTCTATGACCTATCGTTGTGATTGAGCTCTACGATTGAGCTCTGTGATTGAGCTCATCGGTCTAGAAAAAAAACTTCAAATGTTTTAGGAAGGAATAGACTATGTATGAGCTATTAGGGGGACATTATGGACACTACCAGGAGGGAGGAGATGACGAATAACTTGGGCATTGGGGAGTGTGTGCAGATCCACTCAGACCACGAATCTCTAGTGGAGCTACTGTCAAACAGCCAAAAAAACAACCTTTTATTCAAAAGACTACCCCTATATGGTTTTGGTCTGAAGGATGATGTTCCCATTCTCGAGGCATTTACGGACGATGAATCCTATTGGTTCAGGAGTACTCCATGCCTACGCTAGTGGTTCTGGGCGGCTGACACTCATATATGGGAGGACTATACACCCATCAATGTTGGCTCTTTTTATAATAATGTAAACAACATCGATGTGAAGGCATTGCATCTAGAGGTTTCTCCTCTGTAGAACCTCATCATCTTGAAGGAAAACTTGGAGAACCCAGAGAAGGGGTGGGACAATGAGTTGGGTTTTCACTAGGGATGAAATTTAATGGATGAGTGGGAATTATTGTAAATGTTCTTTGCCTCCTATAAGGAGTTCAAGGTAGTTCTGAGGTGAGTGGGCCTGTATAAGGGGGCATGGGCCTCCCAATTACAAAACTACCAGTCGATGAAATATATTCTAGAGTTTTTGAGTAGTTTTTCTTCAAGGACTAAAACATTTCAATTTCACCATGGGGAGGTTGGAATCAGCCTCTATGACCTCCAAAAAATCTCATGGATCACAATATTGGTGGTGAATTATAATGAGTTCCTCCCCACTACCAATATATGGGAGTAACCAGAGCAGATAACGCAACTGTAAAAGGCATTAATGGACCTGGTTCCTGGAGAGGACAAACATTCTATGAGGGATGTCCACTTTATGCTATGATTCAAGAAGTTCTTGAGTTCCCCCGCAGATGGGATGTTCCCTACTAACCCCCCTCACTTTCCCAAATGTGGTCCATCGCATCAAATAGTACTCATACTAGTGACTTTTGGATGACACCCAATAGAAGAAATCGGGGTTTAGTGTCAAAACTATGTAGAAACAAGTGGTTTGATTGGCAGTGTTTATTTCAACACTCATTTTTGGCCGGATACTTCAAGTAAGTGATACAAACATGGACATACGGTTGAGAAAATTTATCATGGCCTCCATATTAGTGATGGGGAGCCGATCAACTTGGAAATTCTGATTCTAGCTAGGTTGTAAAAAGTTTTGTGGAATATCAGTGAAGGAAAGAACCCAGATAGGTGGTGAAGGTTGTTTAATCAGTTGTATTAGTGGATAGAGGTGCATATTGGCACCCACAAATACATGAATCCCATTTTTCCTCTAGATCAGACATCTGGTCAGCTATTGTGAATGTTGTGGGGAGTTCATCGACAATAATGACATAGCCACTGGTGTAGAACCAGGTCTAGAAGGTGGATGATTTCAACTACCACTAGTTCCCAATACCAATTGGTGTGTTCACTGATGACAACCAAAGAATGGAAGAGAATTTTTCCTACCTATTAGACTTTACGGATGTAGTCCTGGTGGCAGGGGTTGATTTTGAGCCTCTCTATGAGCCGCACACAATGAACTATTTCGTGAGGCATGTTTGGTGCATGTAGAGGCTCACCTCGCCGGTCAACTTAGGAGTGCACCACGGGGACCATCCATGCGTGATGAGGCAGTTGTGGCACTTGTTCACACGGTAGGATATGATGATGTGGAATGAGCTTCCCCCACCCAAATCACTATATGGGATAGTGAAAGAATATGCCATGACATGGGATGAATCCTACCTAGGGGAGATGTTGAAATAGTAGACTTTACATTCCATTGATGGGTTTCCACCTCAACCTCAAGGTCGATGCTGGAAGGTGCAAGAACATCATGTGGTAGTGAGGGTACAATAACTGTGAGGCCTATGTCGATTTATAGGAAAGTGGCAGTGGTGGACCCGGAAGTCCTAGAGGAGAAAAGTCAGCCAAAGGGGAGATGAACCAGGGGGTTCTATAGGATACCCATTCAATCTCTAGGGAAACAACTCCACTATATAGATATGCCTAAGGATGCCATTTTACCAATGGAATGAGACATATGGGATGTCAACTGACAATTCCTCAACCCTTCCCAGATGTTGAATCATCTAAATCAACCTGGTATTGATTTTTTGGGGATCAATCATGCTAGGGCTGGATATGTAATATCTCAGATGGAGGAGGTTAAGTACATTTCCAAGATGGAGGACTTCAGACACTATCAGGGTTCTCTTCATTGAATTACGGATTAAGTGAAAGTGTTTTTCAATCGAACATTACCTCTACATATATTTTATACTAAATTAACAGATAGATTCCCCCTACCAGAAGAATCGGATGGGTCCTCTTGCGGGAAGAGGCTGGAAGAGGGAGACCTCAAGAAGAAGGTGAGGTCACCAACTTGGACTCAGACCTAGAAGATTTTGTGGAGGCTCTTAAGGTGAACCTTAAACTATTATCCATTGATACAAATTTAGTATTATTAACTCTTATCAACTAACATTTGACCTCTGAAGAAGAGCCTCATATGAAAAATGCACTCTCGCACAACGGTTGATGCATCTTTAGGATCTTCACACTCAATAATGTCGATTACCATGCCTAACAGGGCCACAAAACTGAGGGTGTTCTCTCGGAGTCTTTGGATATCCCAACCATATATTGTGGGATATGCCTCTGTGTTCCGGTGACAAAAAATCAGGGGAGAGACCAATTACTTTAGCTCTATATGTTTTCTTCACATAATCCATAACTCTCATCCATTGATCAGGTCAAATGATGTTTGTGAATTTTTTGTATACATACTTCATCAAATTGAGTGGGATACATTGGTGAGGATGACTAGGGCCCCTTGTGCAACCTTACCCAGGGGAACGTAAGGGGTCATTGAGGCAGACACCCATACTGACTAAGTCGCAGTGATCCCAATCACATGTGGGATTGCCAGTAGGATCAAACCAGAAATCATCCAGGTAGAATCTGACATCAGGGATCAATCAGATGACATGTGACATAACCTACCCAACTAGACACTAGATTAGGATCCTTCTGATGAGTTCCTTGAGGCTTTCCCTATATATGAACCTACCGACCCCAAGGACCGGGACGAGACGAATTCCGATGAAGGTGACAAAAAGGGAATATGCCGCCAGTCAGGGAAGTAGATCATGCGATTCATCAGCGATAACACTAAAATTCAATGGATTGACAAGATGTGGAGGCATCAATCATGGAATCACTAACTATGTGCTAGAGGAGCCTATTCCCAGCTTCCTCATATGCTCATCCGAGATTTCATCGAATAGTTGATACAGGGGCATGAATGCGACCTTAGTGTGGGATGGAAACCAATGACATATGTGAACATAAAGTAAATATAGGAGGATGAGAATGAGATATATAAGATGTGGTTATGGGAGAATGAGAGCTTGTATTTCCTCAAAGTGAACTTGAGTCTCATATCACTATTCTTGACCTAGCTGGTAGAGGATAAGGAAAAGATGAGGAAAGACTCAGTGGAGATGGCTAATATCCAAGCTGATGAGGATCTATACCAGATCAAGGCTAATGAATTATGCCCAATTACCATCGAGGAGGAGAAGGCGCTTAACAGTGTACATTAGATCTTTGACTCTACCAGCTAGTCCGTGGTGAAGCCGGGATGCTCTTTTAAAGAGGTCAACCCATCTATGGGAGGGGATAATCTTTGGTCCTGATAATTTGTGTAAAAAAATAATCATACCTTCATACTTTTCTTATTCTTGTTAATTCCATGCATGAGGTATGTTAATTGTTTTTTATTTCTGCATTTCCATTGCATTAATGAAATATCCAGCGACCAATCTATAAGCTCAAGTGGGTCATGCCTAATGTGAGAAATAAGGGATGAAGAAATTGATATTCCATTTGAATATTTTAGTTCCAACCAAACATTGGGAATCCATGTCCTAGAAAAATGATCTGGATCTCTAGGAAGAAATAGGGAGGCCTGATTGAAGAAAGAAGTTCTCATAGCTGTCAAATTACCTCTTTCCCAATGTTCTCTAGAGAATGAGTGTGGTAATGCTAGGGGAGTTAGATTCGATCCAAACCTAGGGGTATGGATGTTGAGAATCACAATACCAAAAATTCAGAACATTGTATGAATGGAATGACAACGAAGCGATAGATGTTGATATTTTTTGAAACACAGTATCCGTATTGTGTTAGCCTGTGATGGGGATAAGAAATAAGGGTTGACTACGGACCATGGTTGAAACACGAGGCTTGACTGAAACTGTCATCCATTAGTCTTAGAGAACGTTATCTCAGGATAGTAGGAGATCCACAAGCCAAGCATTCGTACTGATAGAGGGTTCATTCGGGCATTGTAACGACCCAAAGTTTCATTAATGGAAAATGCCTCTTGATCCAATTAAATGTCTCTTTATGAAAAATGTTTTTATAAGATGTCAACCTCTTTGGTTTTATGATAAGAGTTGTGACCATTACTTTTATAGCCATTGAACAGTGATCACATGATTAGTATAAATATAAGGCTTTAACGAACCCAATTTTTACTCAGACAAAGGAAGAGATGGACTCATCCAGTAGAATTGCCCCATACGAAGCCCATTTGTCAGATCTCGGAAAAGAGGTGGCATCCTTGGGCTTCTCCCTTGACCAAGCCCAAGCTGAGCTTCATTATGTCAAGCTCTAACGTGACCATCTATGAGAAAAGTGGAAGTTTATAGAGATTACCACTCGAGCGATGTTATCTGAGCCACCTCAAGAGTCTGTCACCATCGCACACCTTACCCTTAGGTCTTATGCATATATTTTAAGGGATTATGTAACAAATAAGTAGTACTATGTTCATATACATTATTTTGTTTATATAATAATGAATATAATTTCTAGTCATTTTTGATACATTGTAAATAGTTTTTAAAGTACAAATGGTGTTTTTAGTTATTACTCAATTAAGAAATCTATTTTATTAAATTAAGGGATTTTTGAATTAAATAATATTTTAATAAAATAATATTGTTATTAGTAAATTAATTTTTATTAAATATAAATGATCTTATAATTTTATGAATGCAATTAAAATTTTTATTAAGGTTTGAAATCCATTTCTATCAAAACCCGTGATTTTTTGATAAATGTCGGTTTTTATTTTAAAAGCGAAAATTCAAATATTTAGAAATTTTTTTAGATAAAATAAATGTCATTTCTGGAATCAGGACGTCAAAATTATCCAACGGTGAATTTTTCATAATTTTCTAAGACAGTCATATTTTTGGGTAAAAAATTAAATACCGTTTAAATATATAATGTGTTTTATGACATCATAATGACCCAATGGTGATGTAATAAAATACCATAATCCTTATGTTCCTCAAATTTATGTTTTACCATTAAAATAAAGTGATTTTGGTTTTGTTTGACTTACTTTTCAAAGCATTAATGAAACCCTCAAGACATATTCAACACTTTGCCTTTTTAAATTAATTTCCATGGGAGTGTGACTCACCTCCACATAAGCAACCCTAATATTTTAATAGGTTCGGACCTTGTCCTTGTAAAATATTGTTTTCTTCTTTCCTTTTCCAGAAACCATGGACAAAAACCATGTGATGGTTTGTGGTTTGGATTAGTTTAATATAAGGGGTCCCAAACCTAAATAATAAATAATTCTCTCACCTTTCCTATATAAACCCACCCAAGCTCTCACTTACTCCTCACTAAAATACCTTGGAGTTCGTCCAACCTCTGCCCTACTCTCTCTATAATCCTCCCAAGGTTCCCCAAGCTCCCAAGAAGCCTCTCACAAGCCTCTCTCTAGCCTTTGGAAGCACACTTCCAAGTAAGGGTTTTTTCTTCCTTTCTCATTTTTGTCAATTTTCTTTATGTTGTATTTCCCTTTTAATTTAAATTATGAATGTTGGGGTATGGTTTTTGACCTCCCCCATAATGCCCTATTATTGTTTGAATGATGGGAGACCCCTTTCTCTCTCATTAAATGCCCCCCATGTACACCCGTTACTGTGCCGAAATTCCGAAAGGAACTTCTCTCTCTTCTTTTACATTCAAGAAATACTTTTGTACCATGAATCCAAATTACATTTCAATTGTTGGGACATGTTTCTATATGAAATCCTTACTGTCCATTACATGTAAATATGATGAGGAACCCCTTTCTCTCTCATCATCCTTTTTTATGAATTCTTATGTCACACCGTTACGCTGCTGTAATCGCACCAATTTTCTAAGCCAATGTCACTGTGTAGTGAATACCATGCCCATTTCTCCATCAAGGGTATTCACCTTTCTGCACATTTACTTATTGATTTTAAAGATTCATGTATGAATTCCACATTACTTTATCGTGGAATAAATGATTATGTTTTATGAATCCATGTTTTATGATCCATGTGGCACACTTATGCATGAAATGAAATGTTTAAGAAGGGTGTGCCCTTATAGCGCTCCAATGCATTGGGTAAAGTATAGTATCATGATACGTCAAGTGCAATGAGTGTTCACTTATGATAATTCAAGTGCAACGAGGGTTTACTCGTGCTTCATGTGCAATGAGGGTTTACTCATGCTCCATATGCAATGAGCCTTGGATCTTGCTAATTCAATGTTAAGTGTTGCTTCCACATTTCTATGTTATGATCATCATTCTTTATCATGCCTTTATGTTCATGTTTATCTTATACTCTATTGTCATGACCATTTCCTAACATGTATTTTACTCCTCAGGTTATTCCATGTGTACTCCCTTACCGGGCTTTATAGCTCACCCTTGTCTTATGCATGTCCTCAGGTTATCTAATGCAATGCTAAGTACGAGGGAATGTAGTGGTCATGTAAAGGAAGTTTTCAATAAAGATGTTGTATCTCATGTTTTAAGTTTTTATGTAATGATCCTAATCCCAAAGACACTAAACCTCTCGATCTTCATTGTTGTATCAAGTGAAGTTCTATGTAATGAATCATGTTTAAGTTGTAATAAAAAGGATGGTTGTCATAGTTGGTATCAGAGGATAGGTTTAGTTATTTTTGGGATTAGGAAACCCTAATAAAGCCTTATATACAAGACTAAGTATAATAAAAACATCCCTAAGTTTTGGTAAATACTAAGTAAGTGGTTTATCAAACAAATACATCCCTGTATGGTTACGAGTAGGTAGAGGTGGCTCTGGCACAGATGTATCCTAGGTGTAAAACCAGAAAACACCGCTTTGAGCTAGACTCGAACGGGAACTGGTGTATGACAACGGGCCTTGCTGCACTCTTGGTTATGACACACCCGAGGGATATGTTTTGATAAATTCAAAATCTTAGTATGAACCCTTATTAAGGGAAAAATGACCCTAAGAATATATGTTAGAAAGTAGATCATGAAAAGCCTATATTGAAGCCTATAGACTCATGGGTTAAGGAATGAAAGTTTATTTATAAGTCATAAAATTTAGTCTTTGTATTACCCTTTTATGTGTTACCCCTAACTTTCCTTTTATTCCAGCCAATGGCTGGTAATAGGAGGACTCAGGATAACAAATGTTTTGAAGATCAGTGTGATGACTGTACTAATGAGATGCCCAATCCAATGGGAGCGGGAATCGCGAACTTTGTCACACTTCTCTCTCAGCTAACTCTAGTTTTGAATAGAAACAGGGGTCAAGAGGAACATTCAACCCCCCCTAAGAAAGAACAAGTTGCTATCGAGAGATTCATGAGACAAAGGCCTCATACTTTTAGTGGATCATCTGATCCCACGATCGCTGAACAATGGATCAACTCCATTGAAAATATCTTCTCCATCCTTCAATGTTCTGAATGAGAGATGGTTCTCCTGGCTGCTTATCGTATGGAGGGTGAAGCTGATCAATGGTGGATGTTGATCAAAAATACGAATCCTGAGGAGGAGATCGAGGCTTTGGAATGGAAGGAATTTCAGAAGATGTTTTTTGATAAATATTTTCTGTGCACCCTCTATCTTAAGATGGAAAGGGACTTCCTTTCCCTCTAGAAAAAAGATGAAGAATCTGTGGGAGCATACGAGGAAAACTTCATAAGGCTTGCACGATACGCTTCCGGCTTTTTCGTGACCCCCGAATGTAAGGTTGACTGCTTCTTTAGTGGGATGAAGCCTAGATTTCGGAAAGAATTAGCGATCCGTGACTTTGACAGCTATGAGGAAATTATTCGATGTGCCCTCAAGGTCGAAATGGAGATCGGGGAATCACAGGGGTATCATGGGGACAAGAAGCGTAAGGTGGCATTCAAGGCTGGTGGTCCGATGGATAAATCCAACGGTGCTAAGAAGTTCCAGCACCCCACTTGCCAAAAGTGTGGGAAGAAGAACCATGGAAATTGCCTTAAGGGGATGAGAAAATGCTTCGGGTGTGGAAGAGAAGGGAACCAAGCTATTAACTGTCGGCAAGAAGGACCCGCCGCTGCGACAGAGGATAGGAACGCTCCATTCGAACCTCAACGCGTTTTCAATGCTATAAATGCAAAGAACCGGGTCATTTTTCAAATCAGTGCCCTAATCCAAGGGTTATAGGAGGCAACCAACAACCTCCAAGACAGAAAGGAAGAGATTTTGCCATCACTTCTGCTGAAGTGAACCCCAACAACGAAGTGGTGACAGGTACGCTAGTTATTCATTCAATAATAGCGAACATACTTTTTGATTCAGGTTCTACTCATTATTTTATATCACGAAAGTTTAGTAGAACAATCCCAGCACCACCACAAATCATAGAAGTAAAGATGTCGGTGAGTACGGCAAATGGGGAAATCATTGCATCCCATGAATATAAGTCCTCCCCTGTTATAATTTGTGGATTGAATTTCCCAGCGAACCTTATCATACTCCCTTTGGAGGAATTTGATGCAATTCTTGGCATGGATTGGATTTCCTTATATAGAGCCAACATAAATTTTTGGGAGAGGGAAATCACACTCCATATGGAGAATCGACCCCCGATTCTTTACAAGTTTCAGGAGGAAGATGAATCTCCTTTAGCTTCATCATCTCAAGCATGGATATTACAGCCCTATGAGCACGAGTATCTGGCTCAGATGATTGAGTCCAAATAGGAAACCATCCTTGAAGAAATGCCTATTGTGAGGGAATTTGCGGAAGTGTTTCCCGAGGAACTGCCTGGTCTTCCTCCAAGAAGAGATGTTGAGTTCTCAATTGAACTTATACCTGGGGCGCTACCAATATCCAAGACTCCATATATAATGACTGTTGTTGAGCTTGAAGGGATGAAGAAAAAACTACAGGAGAATCTGGATAAAGGGTTTATATGCCCAAGTGCTTCACCATGGGGTGCACCAGTCCTCTTCGTCAAGAAGAAGGATGGGTCAATGCGGCTCTACATTGATTATCGTGAACTTAAAAAAATCACGATAAAGAACAAGTATCCACTCCCAATAATTTATGACTTGTTCGATCAGTTGCGTGGAGCACAATACTTCTCCAAGGTGGACTTGCGGTCAGGATATTATCAAGTAAGTGTGAAGAAGGAAGATATTCCCAAGACTGCTTTTCGTACAAGATACGGACACTATTAATTCATAGTAATGCCTTTCAGACTCACCAATGCTATATCAATATTCATAGACTTGATGAATAGAGTCTTTCTAGATTACCTTGACAAATTTGTGGTAGTATTTATAGATGATATTCTAATATACTCCAAAACCAAGGAGGACCATGAGGAGTATTTAAGAACTACACTAGAGACTTTGCGCAAGGAGAAGCTCTATGAAAAGTACAAAAAGTGCGAGTTCTGGTTGAAGGAGGTCTCATTCTTGGGCCATATCATCACAAGCAATGGGATATCTATGGACCCCTCCAAAACAGATGAAATTGAGGGATGGCCGAGGACAACATCGGTAACAGATATCCGTAGCTTCTTGGGGTTAGCTAGATATTATCGACGATTTGTGAGAAATTTCTCACAATTGTCCAACCCTCTTACCAAGCTAACTCGAAAGGGAGTAAAGTTTTCTTGGAGTGATGAATTCGAAGAAAGCTTCAAGGAGTTGAAAAGGAGGCTTATCACTAAACCCGTGCTAACTTTACCCACAAGTGGGGAGATTTTTGTGGTATTCAGTGATGATTTGAAAAAGGGCTTAGGGTGTGTGCTGATGCAGAATGATCAAGTGATATCCTATGCCTCAAGGTAGTTGAAAATCCACGAGCGAAACTAGACAACGCATGATCTAGAGTTGGCGGCTGTGATCTTTGCCCTGAAAATCTGGTGGCATTATCTCTATGGAAGGAAATGTGAGATATATACTGACCACAAGAGTCTTAAATATATATTCACACAGAAAGAGATTAATATGCTCCAGAGAAGATGGATAGATCTAATCAAGGATTATGACTTTTCAATACATTACCACCCTGGGAAAGCAAACAAGGTGGCGGATGCCCTAAGTAGAAAGTATCCAGTGATTCTATCAATGATGAAAATTGAGAAGGATCCAATCTTCTTAGACTTGATGAAGATAGACGTGGGAATCATAAAGAAGGTAACATCATCAATCCTTTCACAAATTATTGCTCAACCATCTCTTTTGGAAAGGTTAAAGGATGCTCAAAAGGATGATGTAGGAATTCAAGAAAAAGTGGAAACTATCAAAAAGGTAAAATCCTCAGAGTTTAATGTTAATGAAGAAGGAATTTTGCGGTTTGGGAAAAGACTATGTGTTCCATAAAGTCTGGAGCTGAAGAACTAACTTTTGGATGATGCACATAGTTCAAATTTCTCTATACACCTAGGGAGCACAAAGATGTATTGAGATCTCTGAGAAAACTTTTGGTGGGATAATATGAAGAAGGAGATCACTGAATATACATCAAAGTGCTTGGTGTGTCAGCAAGTGAAGGCCGAGAGGCAGAAGTCTAAGGGGATGATGCAACCATTGCCCATACCAGAATGGAAATGGGAGAACATCACCATGGACTTTGTCACCAGACATCCTAGGACATCCAAAGGCAACAATGCAATCTGGGTTGTTGTGGATCGTCTTACAAAGACTTCACACTTCATTTCTATTCGGGGGGATTTCTCATTAGATCAACTATCATGGATATATATCAGGGAAGTGGTAAGGTTTCATAGAGTACCACAATCTATTGTGTCTGACCGAGATCCAAGATTCACCTCTATGTTTTGGAAGAGTCTTCAACATGATCTGAATACTGAACTAAACTTTAGTATGGCCTATCATCCTCAAACTGATGGCCAATCCGAGCAGACTATCCAAACACTTGAGGATATGCTGAGAGCATGCTCTATGGACTTTAAAAGAGTATGGGATCAACATCTTCCTCTGGTTGAGTTCTCTTATAATAACAGTTTCCAATCGAGCACCCGAACGGTACCATATGAAGCCCTGTATGGGAAAAGGTGCAGAACACCGGCATGTTGGGATGAGGTCGGTGAACGTAAGCTGCTTGGACCAGAAATGGTCGAAGAAATAGTAGAGAAGGTGAAAACCATTCAGCAGCATATCAAGGCAGCCCAGAGTCGACAAAAGAGTTATGCAGATAATCATCGACGATACCTTGAATTTAAAGTTGGAGACATGGTATTTTTATGCATATCTCTGTGGAAGAAGTTCATGAGGTTTGGAAAGAAAGGGAAGTTAAGTCCAAGGTACATCGTCCCCTTCGAGATTCTTGATCGTGTTGGGGCTGTGGCCTATCGACTAGTACTTCCACCTACTATGGCCAAGGTGCATGACGTATTTCATGTATCCCTCTTAAGGAAGTACATACTGGACCCTTCACATGTACTGTCTTCCGAGGTGGTAGAATTAGAAGATGATATTTCTTATGAGGAGCAACCAGTGATGATCTTAGATCGTCGAGAAAAAGTTCTACGAAATAAGACAATTCCCCTCGTCAAGGTGTTTTGGAGAAACCACAAGTTTGAAGAAGAAACTTGGGAGTCGGAGGATATGATGAACCTGAGTTACCCACATTTGTTTTAGTGTGGGAAAAGGAAAATTTCGAGGGTGAAATTTCTTAAGGGGGGAATATTGTAATGACCCAATGTTTCATTAATGGAAAATGCCTCTTAATCTAATAAAATGTCTCTTTATGAGAAATGTTTTTATAAGATGTCAACCTCTTTGGTTTTATGATAAGAGTTTTGACCGTTACTTTTATAGTCGTTGAACAGTGATCACATGATTAGTATAAATATAAGGCTTTAACGAACACAATTTTTACTTAGACAAAGGAAGTGATGGCCTCATCTAGTAGAATTGACCCATACGAAGCCCATTTGTCAAAGCTTGGAAAAGAGGTGACATCCTTGGGCTTCGCCCTTGACCAAGCCCAAGCTGAGCTTCATTATGTCAAGCTCGAACGTGACCGTCTATGAGAAAAGTGGAAGTTCATAGAGATTACCACTCAAGTAATGTTTTCCGAGCCGCCCCAAGAGTCTGTCACCATCTCACACCTTACCCTTAAGTCTTATGCGGCTATTTTAAGGGGTTATGTAACAAATAAGTAGTACTATGTTCATATACATTATTTTTTTTGTATATAATAATGAATATAATTTCTAGTCATTTTTGATACATTGTAAATAGTTTTTAAAGTACAAATGGTGTTTTTAGTTATTATTTAATTAAGAAATCTATTTTATTAAATTAAGGTATTTTTGAATTAAATAATATTTTAATAAAATAATATTGTTATTAGTAAATTAATTTTTATTAAATATAAATGATCTTATAATTTTATGAATGCAATTAAAATTTTTATTAAGGTTTGAAAGCCATTTCTATCAAAACCCGTGAATTTTCGATAAATGTCGGTTTTTATTTTAAAAGTGAAAATTCACATATTAAGAAAAAAATTTAGATAAAATAAATGTAATTTCTGGAATCAGGATGTCGAAATTATCCAACGGTGAATTTTCATAATTTTCTGAGACAGTCAAATTTTTGGGTAAAAAATTAAATACCGTTTAAATATATAATGTGTTTTATGACATCATAATGACCCAATGGTGATGTAATAAAATACCATAATCCTTATGTTCGGCCAATATATGTTTTACCATTAAAATAAAGTGATTTTGGGTTTGTTTGACTTACTTTTCAAAGCATTAATGAACCCCTCAAGACATATTCAACACTTTGCCTTTTCAAATTAATTTCCATGGGAGTGTGACTCACCTCCACATAATCAACCCTAATATTTTAATAAGTTAAAACCTTGGACTTGTAAAATATTGTTTTCTTATTTCCTCTTCATGAAACCATGGACAAAAACCATGGGATGGTTTGTGGTTTGGATTAGTTTAATATAAGGGGTCCCAAACCTAAATAATAAAGAATTCTCTCACCTTTCCTATATAAATTCACCCAAGATCCCACTTACTCCGCACTATAATCCCTTGGAGTTCCTCCAACCTCTGCCCTACTCTCTCTAGAATCATCCCATGGTTCCCCAAGCTCCCAAGAATCCTCTCACGATCCTCTCTCTAGCCTTTGGAAGCACACTTCCAAGTAAGGGTTTTTTCTTCCTTTCTCATTTTTGTCAATATTCCTTATGTTGTATTGCCCTTTTAATTTCAATTTTGAATTATGGGGTAAGGTTTCACACCTCCCCCATACTGACATCTTATTGTTTGAATGATGGGATACCCCTTTCTCTCTCATTAAATGCCTCCCTTGTACACCTGTTACTATGCCGAAATTACGAAAGGAACTTCTCTCTCTTCTTTTACATTGAAGCAATACTTTTGTATCATGAATCTTAATTAAATTTCAATTGTTGGGACATATATCTATATGACCTCCTTACTGTCCATTACATTTAAATATGATGAGGAACCCCTTTCTCTCTCATCAACCTTTTTTATGAATTCTTATGTCACGCCGTTACGCTGCCGAAATCGCACCGATTTTCTAAGCCAATGTCATTGTGTAGTGAATACCATGCCCATTTCTCCATCAAGGGTATTCAACTTTATGAACATTTACTTATTGATTGTAAAGTTTCATGTATAAATTCCACATTCCTTTATCATGGAATAAATGATTATGTTTTATGAATCCATGTTTTATGATCCATGTGGCACACTTATGCATGAAATGAAATGTTTAAGAAGGGTGCACCCTTATAGCGCTCCAATGCATTGGGTAAAGTATAGTATCATGATACGTCAAGTGAAATTAGTGTTGACTCATGCTAATTCAAGTGAAACGAGGGTTTACTCGTGCTTCATGTGCAATGAGGGTTTACTCATACTCCATGTGCAATGAGCCTTGGCTCAGGCTAATTCAATGTTAAGTGTTGTTGCCACATTTCCATGTTATGATCATCATGCATTATCATGCCTTTATGTTCATGTTTATCTTATGCTCTATTGTCATGCCTATTTCCTAACATGTATTTTACTCCTCATGTTATTCCATGTGTACTCCCTTACTGGGCTTTATAGCTCACCCTTTTCTTATGCATGTCCTCAGGTTATCCCATGCAATGATAAGTACGAGGGAATGTAGTGGCCATGTAAAGGAAGTCTTCAATAAAGATGTTGTATCTCATGTTTTCAGTTTTTATGTAATGATCCTAAGCCCCAAAGACACTAAACCTCTCAATCTTCTTTGTTGTATCAAGTGAAGTTCTATGTAATCAATCATGTTTAAGTTGTAATAAAAAGCAGGGTTGTCATAGGCATAAAAGGGGAAGAGGATCAAAATAATGGGCATAAAAAGCATGAAGGGTGGAGTGATGAGTTGTTTGAATGGATTCCAACACTCTCGAAATTACGCCACCATGATGGAAACACATTAGGTGGGCATATCAGTCTGAACGAGGATCAAACCTACTTTTAGATAGTGCCTCTCTGGCGAAGACCTAGAATGCCTTTTAGTTTTACATCATGCCAATGAGGATGATATACACATAGTTTAATATCTTATGATAAGGACGATACATAGAATTGTTTAACGTCATATGAAAATGATGGTGCACATTGTTTTATGGTCACACCTCTAAGACTGAGGAAAACAACTTAAAGTAATGTTTCTTGGACTATAGGCTCTTGGTTTAAGTTCATAGAGATTTGACTGTGATCAAGGATGAGGGGCCAGAAAGGTTAATGACCCTGAGGTTGGGCCCGAGAAAAAATGCTTGGGCATCAGTACGTACACCATAAATATGAGAATCAATCTAGAAACAGTTCATATGGACAATGTGGTCAGAGATGAATCAGTGTATGGGGAATACTATTTGGAGAGGAAGGTTGCACATCCCATAATTATCATGCAGCATCCAGAAACATGTTCAGGGTAGAACTAAAATTTAATTCCATTCGTCAAGAACATGGTTACCCAGAATGGAAAAACATGGTGCAATATATATCGTGGCATGAATGAGGACTGTATGAGTCCAAGACACACATCGAGTTCACGATGGGATTTTGTTTTAGACTAAAGTCCATAGGTTGTCTAACCTGGGGTTGGACCTAAAGGACAGTGCTCAGGTTTTCCTACATACCCCATGAGGATTGGAATCAAGCCATATGTAGTTCTGGAAGACTCATATAGTTTATTTTCATATGGTGGGATAGAGAGAGCATGGAGAGATCCCAAAGGAGGGAGTACATGGAGCGACTATTATATAACCTACGTGAATGTTAACCAATGTAGTCCATACCACACTATGAAATCTGGGGGGAAATCTTATGTTGAGAGACCAAAGATGGTGAAATTTGGTCTTCACCCGAGGCAATGAGTTCGGGAATTCCTTCGTACCCATTAGAATGGGAATCATACTATACATAGTTATAGAGGTGTAGTTCATTTTAACATCATATGAGAAGGGCATGAGTTGGAATCTCTAAAGAGGTACATGATGTGTTAATTGTAATCCCGATGTGAATGAGTTCCACACATTATAAACCATACCATGTGTTCCTAGTGGGATTATTTAGACCATAGTACAATGGTGGTATATTTTTGGTTGGGCATAAGAAAAAAGTACAAGATTTTTTACGTACCCCATTAGGATGTAATCAAGACATATGTAGTTATCATATTTCCATTTTAATGGAATTTTGGATGAAAGGAATCTATGGTTCTACTGCTCCAGTACAGTTCCTACAAAAACCATAAGCCCACGTGGGTCATGCTTGATGTGGGAAACAAAGATTAGCAGTGGGACTTTCCTGGTATAGGGAGGCATGCATTAGGAGAAATAAATTTTTTCTTGAATGACATCCCAAAATTATTGAACCTCCTAATAAACACACATAAATTCATGGAGGTGTAAACCCCTATGTGTTGGAATTCCACTTGAACGTATGTGAGTGGGGAGATGTAAATCATGTAACTAGAGATCTGGATCACAATGATGGTGGTGTGGTCATAAAGGTTAACTATTTACATTGTTTGAAACATGGAATCTATGTCAAATTATCCCGCCATGGGGACAGAAAACTTATGGTCCAAAAATGAACATGTTCAAAATAGGGGACCTGTCGCAAAATGTTTCTCATCGTATTCTAGGGAATTGGCCTAAGACAGTAGTTGAGCCAATTTTGCATGATATTGGGTTGTAAAGGGGGTCACTTCTGATGTGGTAGAGTTTGGAGAAAAAAAATAAAGCGCTCTTGAAGTGTGGACATGAAACGAGGGAATTCCAAATTTAAAATATGATACTTTGTTCTCTCTTCCATGACAGATTTTTGTACACCAATGAGACGTGTCAGATAGAGGGAGATGAATCCCATTCTATGGAAAAGGGTCCGGTGGATGAAAACACCTAGTTTAATGTAAAAAACCGTAAATTTCAAGGAAATGTTTTTCTTAACTTTCTTTGGAATTTTACAAGAACGCAGTTTCTGATGACACCTGATCCCGAGGACCGGTGTGCCCGGAATCATTTTCCGAAGTTTGGCTCGGGTACGTTTAGTGAGCGAACGGGCGGGTTTTTCTAACTTTTGAACCAGTGCTCGGAATCAAATTCTGAGGTCACCGATGGAATCGCAGTGCCGATATTTGCTTATAAATGCCTCTTCCGGAGTTTCCTTTGCTCGGGTGTGGTTTTTAAATTTTTGAGGTTAAGTTAAGAAATAAAATAAAGTGGTGCGACAACTTTATCTTTATTTCACTTAAAAGCCACTTAAAGCTGCTTAAGATGAGTTGAAGCGGATAGGGTGCAATTTAAAATATCCTACCGTCTTGGTAGGATATTTTTGAGGTGGGTCCCGCACGAGCCCCACCATTTATTTTCCTCTAAGTAACGCACCTGCGAAAACTCCTCATTAATGAAAGTCAACTGGGGAATTTTCTTAAACTCTTAAACGCTCCTATTAATTGGACTGTTAAGACGTTACCATTAATTCCCTGAATTAATGGTTTGTTTCTTAACTTGTTTTCAAACCGTTGGCATATTAATAAAATTAGACCAACACACCTTTCTTCTTGGGTGCGTTTTGTTGAGAGGATTTGGAGATTATGTGCCTTCATCCTCCTTCGCGAAGAACGCGAAGAATGCTAAGAGCACGAAGAACGCCGTCACCCTCCGAGATCGACGACGCGACACTGTGTTCTGCGATGCCGACGATTCTCCTTCCACGACGCTTCTTCTGCGACGTTCTTCCCCGCAACAATCTCCGATCACCAACTGCTTGAGGTAGGAGATTTCAAATCTTTTAAATTTCCTTTGTGGATCTTATCCTTAACATGGATTTAATTCAAGAAATTAAATCCATGTGTTTCCTTTAACCCTCGGAGATCGTCGACACGACGCCCTTCCACGAAGACGCGACACCCTTCCGCGACGCGACGATCCTCTTCTTCCGCGATGGTCAATTCCGCGATGAACTCTCGTTCGACGACAACTACGGCGAGGTAGGGGTTTTATTTGAGATTAATTTTTATTCCCGTGGTAGTTTCCTTCTAAAAAAAGAACCCGTATCAGGGTGCAATTTTAATTTATTAAAATTGTATCTTGTTATGTTTTTTTCATGTGTTGATTATTTTTTTCCCGATTGTTATCACCTATGGCAGAGGGTGCGGGCCAAACAAACACGACCCGACAACCCTCCGAAGTTCTTCGTTGATGCGCAGATTGGCAGGCGACGAAAAACGGGGCTGTAAATTAATTTTGAAGGCTTTGCAGTAACGTTCGAGTCTCGGGACGAGCACTGGTGAAGACCGCGTGCAAATCGGACCACCGGAGTGCGTCCGGTGGTCCACAAGAACCCCCCGCCGGCGCGCCACGCTGGCACGGCGGCGCCGGCGGCCAGAGGCGGCGGCTGGCAGCGGCCGACCGCCCGGAAGCAGTGGCGCCCGGCGTGCCACCGGGAAGACCCACCGCAGCTGAGGCCGTGGCGGAGCTGGCCTTTCCCGCGGCCGCGCGGTACCGCGGAGGAAGGGACGCGGCTTAAGCCGCGTTCGGTCACACAGAGCGGCCCCACGCGGGGCCGCGACACTCCTTCACGCGGGGGGGGGGGGGGGGGCAGCACACCCCCGCGCCGCTCGGCCGTAACCGACCGAGCCGACCCTGGCGGCCGGGCCGGGTCGCGCCCAGGCTGGGCCGGGCCGCCCCGGCCGGGTCGGTCCGGGCCCAGAACCCCCGTTTTAGACCTTTTTCGGTATTTTGCTCATAACATGAGCTACGGGCCTCCGAACGATGCGCCGTCAGAGGCGATGCGATCCTTGGATCGAGACGGTCGTTTTGGTATATCACACTCAAGGTTTCGGAATACTTTGTGTTTGGCTGTGTTGGTTTGTACATGAAACCAACTGGGCCCTCGGATCGGAAACGCTCATATCTTGAGCTTCGGGCGTCTGATTGACGTGCCGTCGACTTTGTTGAATTCCTATAAGTAAGATGGATCTTTGGATTACTACTACCAAGGTTTGGACGCAGGTGGAGTACGGTCGGGTTGGTTTTTCCTTAAAAACCAACCGGGCCCCTGGAACGAAAAAGCCAATAACTCTCAGACCAGGCGTCCGATTGACACGCCGTCTGCGATGTTGAGTTCCTGTTGAAGATACGGAACTTTGGGATACATCAACTCTGGACTATGTGTCAGTTGATGTATCAGCCTCTCGGCTCGTGGAGCAGACCCTCCCGAACGAGCTTTCTGTGTGCGGGAACCCTAGTGCTGGTTGCGACTTCGACGACGACTCTGCAGAGATCCTCAGTGGATTCGACGGCGACGACTACAACACTCAACGATCCTTTGTGGGTCAGTGCTACCGATCATGTGTGGGTCTGATCCTATGTGGGTCAGCGCTCAGCAGTCCTATGTGGGCTAACGCCTGCAGATCCTGTGTGGGTCCGATCCTGTGTGGGTCTTTGCGGGGGTTAGTTACCTATCGATCCTGTGTGGGTCAGATCCTTTGTGGGTCATTGCGGGGGTTAGTTACCTATCGATCATGTGTTGGTCAAATCCTTTGTGGGTCATTGCCTGGGTTAGTACCTATCAATCCTTTGTGGGTTCGCCGTCTTAGATGAATCAGTGGCAATATCTGGCAATCTTTATCGTCATACAAAGAAGTATACATGTGCGAGCTGAAACCCAGTTTTTCTTTCCTTTGTGGATTGTGTTATGCTATCCTGTGTGGATTTACATTTTTCTTTCCTGTGTGGACTGGGTTGTACTTGGGCTCGGATGTTGGAGCCGAATGAGAATTGATGACTTAGGTATATGTATGGGCATATACCTAAGCAGTGTCGGATGTTACTTCGTGATTGTATCTTTCCTTGTGGATTATCCATTGTGGATTCTGGGAGACCTTCGGGGGTCTCGGGGTCCCTACTGAGTAGCTTATACTCACCCCTGCACGGGCTATGCCCGCACTACGTTGTATTGGTTGCAAACGATGGACAGCGCTGATCGTGGTTGAGGCTTGCGGAGTAGGACGGTACCTGGAGGTGGACCACTAGGCGGGACGTACTCGGAGCGGTCGGCTGGACCCGAGGAGCAGTGGAGGCTATCTGTACCCACCCTTCAGGTGGTATTTCAAGTGGATGGCTCGACGTTGCGGCTTTACTTTTCAGTTGTTGTTTTCCCTTTCGAGTTGTACTTTACATTCAGTCTGGGTTTGTATTCTGTCCCACTTACTTTCTGCACTCACTATTGTACTTGGGTTTTTACTTAGTGTTTACTTCTTCCTGCTTGCTCTATGGTGCTTGTTTACTTTATAAAGGCAATGCCTTTCCTTTTTTCTGAGATTTATGCCTTGGTGCAAGTCGCCAGCCCCTGGCCTATGGAAGCTGGGCTTGGGGTAGTCACAGCACGAGCCCCGAGGACGGGTCGTGACAAATTGGTATCAGAGGAGTTCGGTTCTACCGCAGAACTCAGGACTCTGATCTTTTTCTATGTGAAGTAATAGTGTTTAGCGTATTGGGTGTGGTTATGAGTTCAAGGAGTCCAGTGTTGGTGCGGCGGCCGACGAATCCATACACCAGGACCCTGACTTCTGATTTCTGACTTAATGCACGAAAACATTGATTGAGTGTGTGTTTGATGTTTTCATTGTGATTACTTTGTGTCAGCTCACCAGGTATACTATTCTGACCATGGCGCATCTGTTTCCTTTTTCAGGATGGTCCCACAACGGCATCCAGCTAGGGTTCCGAGAGTTGAGCGTGACGACAGCCCACCGAGCAATGAGTCCTCGGTACAGGTCCCTTTGACAGCTGAGGCACCGGTGGTACCTCTACCCGCCGAGCCACCGATGCTTCGAGCCCTAGCCGCTGACGATTCACGTCGCCTTAGTGCACTGCATGAGTTCTAGCGCCAGCGAACACCCAGGTTCTTCGGGGAGACGGACCCCCAGGCAGCCGAGGACTAGTTGGAGGTAGTTGTGCGAGTTTTTCGGTTAGTGAGGAAACCAGCGGACCTCATGGTGATCCTCGCAGCGAGCCTACTGCACGCAGCAGCAAGCAGATGGTGGAGCTTGATGCTCCAGGTTGACGATGAGGCATATCTTCTCTGGACGGACATTGAGAGCCTCTTCCGCTCAGAGTTCTTCCCAGCCACCCTCCGTGCGATGCACATCTAGGAGCTTCTTCAGCTGCGGCAGGGCAGCATGACGGTCTCCCAGTACTCGACGAGATTTACTGATCTCTCGTGCTACTCGACAGACATGGTACGAGACCCATTCTTCTGGGCCCGAACTTTTGAGCAGGGATTGAGACATGAGATCAGGGCATCGCTAATATCCCTCAGCATTCCGACCCCGGTAGGATTACTGGAGCGAGCCTTTTGATCAAGAGATTTTTTCTGAGCCTTCATCAGCACCGAGACCTACTGCGGGGTGGCACGTAGCAGAGTCTTCTGCGGAAGGCAGTCGACAGATGACTCAGGGGTCCAGGCAGACCAGACCCTCACGCAGACGACCTCAAGACACTGGCTCAGCAGTGCGGGGCAAACAGCGCGGAGCCAGACTTTTGAGAGGCAGGCAGTGCTACACATGCGGCGGGCAGGGCCACATGTCTCGTGACTGCCCGACCCACCATGCCGAGGAGCAGCAGACAGTTGAGGGGCCACCCAGGCAGAGGTAGAGGGTCAACCATGGCGGTCTGCAGGGAGGAGGCAGACGAGACAGAGGAGCTATCCGGGTAGTAGGTGGTGGGCGACGCTTTGAGGCTCTACCACCACCACCACCAGGAGGTCCACCCCGGCCATAGGGAGTTGGCGGGCAGAGACAGGAACAGCTCCAGGCAGCGGAGGCCTATGACCACGGCGTGACCGAGATGAATCGAGGTACTATCTGTGTCTATTACACCTTTTCTGAAGTTCTTATAGACACAGGAGCGAGTCACTCTTTCATAGCCGCTGCCCTTGTTCGGAGCTTGGAGATTCCGACAGAGCCGTTGGCTCGATCCTTACGGCTAGAGACTCCTACGGGAGAAGACTCGACGATTACGCACTGGTGCCGGCTGTGTGAGCTTACACTAGGAGGCGAGAGCTTTGGATGGGATCTTCTTGTAGCGGCGTCGAGGCCTTACGATGTCATCTTGGGCATGGATTGGTTATCTACTGTCCATGCTCAGATTGACTGTATTAGGCGCAAGGTGCAATGTGTATGCACCGACGGGAGCAGGTTCACCTTTACTGGAGAGAAGGGATCCTTTGCAGCACAGGATGGACTCTTGCAAAGAAGAGTACAGACCATCACTCATCAGTTGGCTAGCCTCATCCTAGGAGCAGTTGACGTGCAGAGTCCTAGTTTTCATGCAGTGGTGGATCAGTACGCGGACGTCTTTCCCGATGACGTTCCAGGGCTACCTCCTCGCAGAGAGGTAGACTTTTATATTGAACTGTACCCCGGGACAACCCCGATATCGACTCCAGCGTATCGGATGGCCCCTGCTGAGCTTCGAGAGCTACAAGTATAGTTGGAGGACTTGCAGGTCAAGGGATTCATCTGACCCAGTGTTTCACCCTGGGCTTCCCCGATATTGTTCGCCAAGAAGGCGGACGAGAGCTTGCGACTTTGTGTCGACTATCGTCGCCTGAATCAGGTGACAGTGAAGAACAAGTATCCGCTACCGAGTATTGATGACCTATTCGATCAGCTCAAGGGAGCATGGTGGTTCCCGAAGATAGACCTCAGGTCAGGCTATCATCAGCTCATAGTTCGGGATGAGGATGTGCAGAAGATGGCCTTCAGATGTCGGTATGGCCACTATGAGTTCTTGGTTATGCCATTTGGTGTAACCAATTCCCCAGTAGTGTTCATGGGCCTCATGAATAGGATCTTTCAGCCATACCTCAATCAATTTTTCTTGGTCTTCATCGACGACATTTTGATTTACTCGACGACTGAGGAGGAGCACGCCTATCACTTATGAGTTGTAATGGACACACTCCGAGAGAACCATCTTTATGGGAAGCTCTCTATGTGTCAGTTCTAGATACGTGAGGTCCAATTCTTAGGGCACGTCATCTCTGAGGCGGGATTTGCAGTGGATCCTGCGAAGATCGAGGCAGTGCTAGCTTGGGAGCCACCCAAGAGCGTGACAGAGGTGCGGAGTTTCTTGGGACTAGCCGGATACTATCAGAGATTTGTGCCTGACTTCTCCAGAGTTGCAGCACCACACTCATCTCTTACAAAGAAGGGGAAACCCTTTGTGTGGTCAGACAGATTTCAGCAGAGCTTCCAGGAGCTGAGACAGAGGTTGACCAGCGCACTTATCTTGAGGTTGCCTGAGGAGGGAGTAGGGTACGTAGTCTACTGCGATGCATCAGGGACCGAACTCGGATGTTTCCTGATGTAGGATCAGGCAGTGATCGCCTATGGATCACGTCAGTTGAGGCCACATGAGCAGAACTACGCTACCCATGACCTGGAGTTAGCAGCAGTAGTCTTCGCTCTGAAGACATGGCGACACTATCTGATGGGCGAGCACTTTGTAGTCTTTTCTGACCATCAAAGTCTCAGGTACATCTTCTCTCAGAAGGACCTGAACCTGAGATAGTGGTGATGGCTCGAGTTCCTCTAGGACTATGACTTTGAGATAGTCTATACTCCTGGAAAGTGGAACGTGGTAGCTGATGCTCTCATCCGGAGGATAGGAATTCAACTACTTGAGGAGGCGACAGAGAAGCCAGCCGCTTTGCAGATATCCTTCATGGATAGGGATGGAGAAGCCTTCCTTCAGTAACTCACAGTCACTCCTCCACTACTGCAACGGGTCAGAGAGGCACAATAGGGGGACGCTGACTGTGAGACACGACATGCACAGATATCCTCAGGACAGGAACCTGATGGCTTCTCCATTAGAGTAGAGCACAAAATCCATTTCAGAGGACGTACCTTCGTACCAGTTGATTTATGGGAGGAAGTGCTGAGAGAGTTTCACACTTCTCCTTTGGAGGTACATCCTAGAGTGGAAAAGATGTACCAGGACCTCAGACGACATCACTGGTGGCCAGGCATGAAGAAGGCTGTGGCGGAGTTCGTTTCACGATGCCTCACCTGCCAGCAGGTGAAGGCAGAGCATCAGGTACCAGCAGGCTTGGTAAAACCCTTGGAGGTCCCGGAGTGGAAAGTGGGACGGGATATCTATGGACTTCATGACTGGACTTCCACGCACTTCTGAGGTCACGACTCCATCTGGGTGATTGTCGACCGACTCACCAAGTCGGCTCACTTCTTACTCATCAGAGAGAAGGGCTCAGTGGAGAGCTTGGGGCGTCTCTATGTTCAGGAGATTGTACGACTTCATGGTGTGCCATCATCCATTGTCTCCGATCGACATGCTCGATTTACTTCCCGGCTTTGGAAGGGGTTGCAGGAGGCATTCGGGACGCGGCTACGTCTGAGCACCGCCTTTCACCCTCATACGGATGGTTAGATGGAGAGTACCATTTAGACTCTCGAGGACATGCTCCGCGCATGTGTCCTCGACTTTGGTTGCAGCTGGGAGGACCACCTACCCTTGGTGGAGTTCGCGTACAACAACAGCTACCACTCCACCTTCGGGATGGCATCGTACGAGGCGTTGTACGACAGACCTTGCAGATCTCCTTTGTGCTGGACAGACCCTGGGGAGTCAGCACTTGTGGGACCAGAGATGGTCTGGGCCACGACAGAGAAGGTCCAGGTCATCCAGGAGCGGATGAGGACAACTCAGAGCCGACAGAAGTCTTATGCTGACAGGAGGCGGAGGCCACTAGATTTCGAGGATGGCGAACACGTCTTCTTGCGTGTCTCACCTCGACGTGGATTACAGAGATTTGGACGAGGCGGCAAGTTGTCTCCACGCTTCATCGGACCATTCCAGGTCCTCAGCAGGATTGGTGAGGTGGCTTATCGCCTGGCTCTACCACCTCAGTTGCACTGGGTGCACGACCTCTTCCATGTATCCCAGCTGAGGAGATACGTGCATGACCCGACGCACATCATTGACCATGGGGAGCTAGACGTTGATGATGGGGAGACTTTTGCGGAGGTCCCGGTGGAGATCGAGGATCGACAGGAGCGGGTCATACATGGACGGTCGATTCCTCTAGTACACATCAGATGGCAGCACAGGAACCTCCAGGAGAGCACTTGGGAGCGGGAGGCTCAGATGCGTGCTCAGTATCCACATTTGTTTCCCTAGTTTTAATGTATATTTATGGGGACGTAAAGCCCCGAGGTGGGAGTGATGTAATGACCCGTAAATTTCAAGGAAATTTTTTTCTTAATTTTATTTGGAATTTTACAAGAACACAGTTTTAGACGGCACCTGATTCCGAGGCCCGGTGTGCCCGGAATCATTTTCCGAAGTTTGGCTCGTGTACGTTCAGTGAACGAACGAGCGGGTTTTTCTAACTTTTGAACTGATTCTCGGAATCAAATTCTGAGGGCACCGATGGAATCGCAGTGCCGGTATTTTATTAGAAACGCCTCTTCCGGAGTTGCGTTTGCTCGGGTGTGGTTTTTAAATTTTTGAGGTTAAGTTAAGAAATAAAATAAAGTGGTGCGACAACTTTATTTTTATTTCACTTAAAAGCCACTTAAAGCTGCTTAAGCTGAGTTGAAGCGAATAGGGTGCAATTCAAAATATCTTACCATCTTGGTAGGATATTTGTGAGGTGGGGCCCGCACGAGCCCCACCGTTTATTTTCTTCTAAGTAACGCACCCGCGAAAACTCCTCATTAATGAAAGTCAACTGGGGCGTTTTCTTAAACTCTTAAACTCTCATATTAATTGGATTGTTAAGACGTTACCATTAATTCACCGAATTAATGGTTCATTTCTTAACTTGTTTTCAAACCGTTGGCATATTAATAAAATAAGACCAACACACCTTTCTTCTTGGGTGCGTTTTTTGAGAGGATTTGGAGATTCTATGACTTCATCCTCCTTCGCGAAGAACGTGAAGAACGCGAAGAACGCGAAGAACGCGAAGAACGCCGTCAACATCAGAGATCGACGACACGACGCCGTGTTCCGCGACGCCGACGATTCTCCTTCCACGACGCTTCTTCTGCGACGTTCTTCCCCACAACAATCTCCGATCACCAACTGCTTGAGGTAAGAGATTTCAATTCTTTTAAATTTTCTTTGTGGATTTTATCCTTAACATGGATTTAATTCATGAAATTAAATCTGTGTGTTTCCTTTAACCCTCGGAGATCGTCGACGCGACGCCCTTCCGCGACGCGACGATCCTCTTCTTTCGCGATGCTCAATTCCGCGAAGAACTCTCGTCCGACGACAGCTACGGCGAGGTAGGGGTTTTATTTGAGAATAATTTTTATTCCCGTGGTTGTTTCCTTCTAAAACAAATAACCCGAATCAATGTGAAATTTTAATTTATTAAAATTGTATCTTGTTATGTTTTTCATGTGTTGATTATTATTTTCCAGATTGTTATCACCTAACGAGGAGGGTTCAGGCCAAACAAACACGGTCCGACAAACCTCCGCAGTTCTTCGTTGATGCGCGGATTGGCGGACGATGACAAATGGGGCCGCAAGTTAATTTTTAAGGCTTTGCAGTAAAGTTCGAGTCTCGGGACGAGCACTGGCGAAGACCGTGCGCAAATCAGACCACCGGAGCGCGTCCGGTGGTCCGCGGAACCCCCCGTCGGCGCGCCATGCCGGCACGGCGGCTGGAGGCGGTAGTCGGAAGCAGCGGCGCCCGGTGACACAGAGCGGCCCCACGCGGGGCCGCGACACTCTTTCACGCAGGGGGGGGGGGCAGCACACCCCTGCGCCGCTCGGCCGTAACCGGCCGAGTCGACCCTGGCGGCCGTGCCGCGCCCGCGCCCGCGATCGCCGTGCCGGGTCACGCCTAAGCCGGGCCGGGCCACCAAGGCCGGGCCGGGCCGCGCCGGCCGGGTCGGACCCGAACCCGGGTTGGGTCGACCCAGGGGGGGGGGGGGGGTTGGGCCGGGTCGGTCCGGGCCCAGACCCCCTGTTTCGGACCTTTTTCGGTCTTTTGCTCATAACTTGAGCTACGGGCCTCCGAACAACACGCTGTCAGTGGCGATGCGATCTTTGGATCGAGAAGTTCGTTTAGGTATATCACAATCAAGGTTTCGGAATACTTTGTGTTCGGCCGGGTTGGTTCGTACACGAAACCAACCGGGCCCTCGGAGCGGAAACGCTCATATCCTGAGCTTCGGGCGTCCGATTGATGTGCCGTCGACTTTGTTGAATTCCTCTAAGTGAGACGGATCTTTTGGCTTACTACTAAAGAGGTTTGGACGCAGGTGGAGTATGGTATGGTTGGTTTTTCCTTAAAAAACCAACCGGGCCCCTAGAACGAAAAAGCCAATAACTCTCAGACCAGGCGTCCGATTGACGCGCCGTCTGCGACGTTGAGTTCATGTTGACGATACGAAACTTTTGGATACATCAACTCTGGACTATGTGTCAGTTGATGTATCAGCCTCTCGGCTCGTGGAGCGGACCCTCCTGAATGAACTTGCTGTGTGCGGGAACCCTAGAGCTGGCTGCGACTTCGATGATGACTGTGCAAAGATCCTCAGTTGATTCAACGGTGACGACTACAACACTCAGCGATCCTTTGTGGGCCAGTGCTACCGATCCTGTGTGGGTCCGATCCTGTGTGGGTCAGCGCTCAGCGGTCCTGTGTGGGACAGTGCCTACAGATCCTGTGTTGGTCCGATCCTGTGTGGGTCTTTGCGTGGGTTAGTTACCTATCGATCCTGTGTGGGTCATTGCGGGGGTTAGTTACCTATCGATCCTATGTGGGTCAGATCCTTTGTGGGTCACTGCGGGGGTTAGTACATATCGATCCTTTGTGGGTCCGATGGCTTAGATGAATCAGTGGCAATATCTGGTCATCTTTATCGTCATACAAAGAAGTATACCTGTGCGAGCTGAAACCCTGTTTTGCTTTCCTTTTTGGATTGTGTTGTGCTATCCTGTGTGGATTTACGTTTTTCATTCCTGTGTGGACTGGGTTGTACTTGTGCTTAGATGTTGGAGCCGAATGACAATTGATGACTTAGGTATATGTATGGGCATATACCAAAGTAGTGTCGGATGTTACTTCGTGATTGTATCTTTCCTTTTGGATTATCCTTTTTGGATTCTGGGATACCTTCAGGGGTCTCGAGGTCCCTACTGAGTAGCTTATACTCACCCTTCACGGTATATGCCAACACTACGTTGTGTTGGTTGCAGACGACGGACATCGCTGATCGTGGTTGAGGCTTGCGGAGCAAGACGGTACCTGGAGGTGGACCACTGGGCGGGACGTACTCGGAGCGGTCGGCTGGACCCGAGGAGCAGTGGAGGCTATCTGTACCCACCCTTCAGGTGGGATTTCTAGTGGAGGGCTCGACGTTGTGGCTTTACTTTTCAGTTGTTGTTTTCCCTTTCGAGTTGTACTTTACTTTCAGTTTGGGTTTGTATTCTGGCCCACTTACTTTCCGCACTTACTGTTGTACTCGGTTTTTTACTTAGTGTTTACTTCTTCCTGCTTGCTCTGTGGTGCTTGTTTACTTGACAAAGGCAATGCCTTCCCTTTTTACCGGGATTTATGCCTTGGTGCTAGTCTCCAACCCCTGGCCTATGGAAGGCGGGTTTGGGGTAGTCACGGCACGGGCCCCGAGGACGGGTCGTGACATTTAAGGTCATTGGGTGGACCATTGATAGGGGACCTAGTGCAATGGAATGTGTGCAGGGTGGTGAAGTTGCAAAATTCACTGGATATGAGGACCCAAGATGCCTTTCATATTATGACACATCCCTGGGGCTGGACACAATGACTAAATTTTTGAGTGTTCCCATATATCCCTTGAGGATGGGAATCAATGCACACATAGTTGTCACGGGAAGATCATAGTTTATGGTCGTAGATATCAGACTATAATTGAATGGAGAAAAGGAGACACATGCTGTGGCTACATAAAAATCCGACATGAATGAGGATAGTAGGAGTCTTTATCACACCATGTGCTCCTAGGGGATATTTTTTTTTGATGGAATAAAAATGAAAGTTTGGCTGGGCCTGAGGAAAAGTGACTGGGCATTCCTATGTATCCAATTAATATGGTAATCAATCCATATGTATTTCTAGAAAATCGTGTGGTAGGGTACCAATTCTAGGGGAAATAATGTCATGAAGGTATTTCCCATGTACCAAAATAAGCATCATTTGATGAATTTTGATTGTTCTTCAGAGTGGATGTGTTTTTTTGTGATGAAAAAAAACTCGAGCAGAGAATACATGCATCACTACAGGATTCAATCCATATACAGGACTTGAAAAATGGAATGGTGAATGACTGACACAATAAATGATGTTCCCTTGAGTGAGGAAATCATAATGTTATGTTGTTTTTCATCATGCGGACAGGATGATAGTGTCATAGTTTAGGGTGGTATGATAGGAACAACCAACATATTTTAACATCCAACATCAAAGACCCAACTGTATAACGTTGTGTGGGACCAGGAAGCATAGTTTAATCTCATATGTCTTGGATACATATAGAAGATTGTGGTTTTAGATGGTATGCACATGGTATGATAAAGCCTTCTTGATGTGAATGAGGACCATGCCCACACCACACCGTGCGCAACTCCATAGGAGAATCCTCAATATGAGGGGCCAAAACATATCAAGTGATATGGTGTTATACCCAAATACAAAATGTATTGTTGTTCCTATGTATCCCATACAAATGGGAATCAATCCATTCATAGTTCTGGAATATGTCTTACTATTTAACATCATGTGATAAGGATGAGGGAAGATCATGGTTGGGGTCATAGAGATTAGATTGAAATAATTTACTCTTCTATGTAGGATCAAACCTTGAACAAATCCCTAACCCCATGTGAGCCACACTTGGTGTGGGAAACAATGGTGGAGATGGTCATTGAAATGAGCTGAATACAGAAAATGGGGAAATGGTGCAGATCCTTGAATGACACCACATCGTGGATTCACCTTCTTAACACACAAATATGCTCTGAAATATAACACTGATAGAGTTGAGTTTACACTTGGTAAAGATGGAGTAGAAAGGATTGTGAATCATAAAACCAATATTTAAGGCTAGACATGGGTGGCATAACAATGGAGGATAACTATTTACTGTGTTCAAAACACAATATCCATGTCATGTGACCTGAAATGGGAATGTAAAAATGAGCATCAACCACTGGCCATATTTGCATCATGGGTCTTATGTCAATTTTTTGTTCAAAATCATTGTGGATGTCATTGCATGATGGTAGGAGAGCACTAAGGCCAAGAATCCATGCCGTTCGGGAGCCCATTCGAATGTGAAAGATAGAGGAAGCCCAAATAAAGGGAAACAAGAAGCATATAAATTGTTGAAAACATGTCCATGTAGAATCCAAAAGTCTAGGTCATAAACTAGAGTGATCCTTGGAATGATGGTGAACTTCTCAATAATGTCGACAGTTCTAACTTGAGAGCAGGAAACTCGAGAAGATAAGTAGATGAAATTGGAGTGGAGATAACTCAATAGAAAAGTATGTGGATGAACTATTTTAAGTCCAAGGTGAATGTCGACATAAGACCACACCATAACACACCCCCCAAGAGAGGTTAGGCCAAGTTCCCAGAAAAAGAGATGGATTCTAAAAACTAGGGATGGACATGATGAAAAACTGTCCAGGTGTTCATACGTATCACATAAGGGTGGGAATCAAGCATTACGTAGTTCTGAAGATTGTCGTGTGGTTTAACGTCATGCGACAAGGATGGGGATAAAAGGGGGTCTAAAAGGGGAATTTTTATAGTGTGGTGAATAACTTGATGTGAATGATGACATAATCCAACACATTCCTCACCATTCATAATCCACAAAGATAACATTAGGAATGTGCCCAAGAGAAAGAATAGATGATTTCAGGTTGGACTCGAAGACAAAATTTCTTGGTTTTCCTACATATATCATGAGGATGGGAATGAATCCAAACATAGTTCTTCAGAAGACATGAAATTTATCTTCAAGTGACATGGACGTGTTAGATCATAGTTTATGGACATATAGATCGGACCGTAGATGCCCCGTTTAAGTTCATGTGCATTTGACAGATGGGTGGAAGGGGTAATTCATCGTGCTTTTCATTTGGGATACCATAGAATAGAAACAATGATTGAGGATAAATAATAACCATGTTTTCAACATATTATATGTATCATGTGACCTTGAATGAGAACAAAAAGTGAGCATTGATTGCTGACCATATTCATATCGTGGGACTTCTATCAAATTGTCATCCAAAATCCTTGGGGACATTGGCCCGAGATGGTAGGAGAGCCTAGGGGCCTATAATGAATTCCTTTCATGGGACCTTTCAAATATGAAAGATGATGGAAACCCAAATGATGGGATGCATAAAGCATGGTTGTTCCCATCCAGTTTAATGTCTGGCAACAAGGACAATGGATGAAGAAGGGGAATCTCAAGGGGATGTGTGTGACGTCGAAAAGAATTTCTAACATGAACAAGGAAATAGAGTCCATACCACATCGCACAATCCTAAGTGAGAACTTGATCCAGGGGGAGAAAAGTTAAAGGGACCTGAGGTTGGCCGACATATAGAAATCTCCAACCAGCTTGCAGTTTAGCATCATGCGAGATAAGTGCTGAGTAGTTTTAGATCTTTCATTTCGGGTAGACTGTGATCACATGACACTTTATGTGGTGATTTACTTACTAAAACTCCTAATATAATGTGATAAATGCTCAGTGTGGGAATCAAATAATGGGATTAGGTTATCTCAAACATATAGGGGAATGAAAACAATGGAAAGGGATCAGGCATAGTCAATCCCAACCAGACCAAAATCCCTGCTCATGGCATACTGGAGTTCAAAGGGATGTCTGGAAAAAATGAATTGATGCACCCAATATTTGGGACATATTGGGGTGGTGATAACGATATAGGATGGTTGTTCACTGTGTTCAAAAAAAAAACATCCATATCATGTAACCTAAATTGGGATCAACCAATGAATGTTGACCACTGATAATAGTCGAAACGGTGGAATTGTATCAAAGTTTCGTTCAAAATCCTCCATGACGTTGGCCCGAAATGGTAGGTGAGCCATAAAGCTGAGCATATGTACCGTTCATGGGTCCATTTAGATGTGGATGTTGATGAAGACCCCAATTAAATGAGATGCATGAAGCGTGAATATGCCCATGTAGTTTAACATCATGTTGTAAGGACACAAGAGGTGGAGATTTCCATGGTGGGGGATACATGGCACGAAAATTATAAACATGATGTGAATGAAGGAAAACACAGCCCACACAACCCCATGTGTTTTGATCCAAGGTGAGATCTTGATGTTTTGGGATAGTCCTATTAACAAAATGTTCGGGTGTTCCTACGTATCCCATGAGGATTGTAATCAAGCTACACATAGTTCTGAAAGGTCCATGCAGTTTAAAGTCATGTAGTGACGATTTGTGAGGATAGAATAACGGGGTGGGAACAAGGTGTGATCATAGAAAACCCGACGTGAGTGGGGCCAAAGAAGTCCACAACACACGTGGAAAGATTATCTATGAGAAATATACCTAAGGGTAGTCAAAGAAAAAAAAATTGGGCTAGAATATAAGATGAAGCGTCCAAACATTCCCACATATCCCATGAGGATGGAAATCAACCATAAATAGTTCTTTATATATTGTGTAGTTTAGCACAATGAGGTGAAGATTCAAGGATATCTTAGTTTATGGTTATATATCCCCTACAATTTTTTAGTTTATTGTCATGTAGGAAGAGTACTGGGTAGTTTATTGTCCTTTATCGTTGACAGATCACTAATTTTAAAATCATGCTGTGATGATCGGATAGTTTTGAGTCATGTGGGACTGTTCAAGACAGGTACTACTTGAATAATATCGCATTGGTGGGAGGAGTAATATACTCACCATCCTTTGTATCTTGGGAGTACATACCCTTCGGGTAAACCTTGACAATGATGTAAGGGTCATCGTATTTGGGCTCCAGTTTGGGTGGTTGCCTACCAAGTATCATAAGTGTACTTAGGGGAAACACCATATCACCTTTTAATAAAGATATGAGGTGAAGTTTATTATTGAAAGATCTGGAAATATTTTTTTGATGCTGATCCAGATTTCATAGGGAAAAAATCTTGTTCTCATCATCTACTTCCAATTTAGCCAGACTGATTTTGGCTACTTTATCTTGTTTCAACTGATCTTAGACAATTATACGTAATGACGGAAACTGAATCTTGAAGGGCTGGATTTCCTCTGTTCTGTACTCCAAGGAATATGGGGTCACATGAGTGGAATTACAAGTCTTCTTCCAATAATCCTATAGGGTTTTGGTATGTTTATCCAGCCAACTATTATTATTCTGACCAACCATCATCTACAAAAATATTATAGAATAGTTTTGTTGAACACCTTGATCTACCCATTTTCTGGCACATGATGGCACAATGTATGGTTAGAATGGATGTTGTACATGGAATATAACTTCTTCAATTCAGATTCCTAGAATTTGGTGATGTTTTCCCTAAGGAAAACGTAAGGGACTCCAAAATAGTAGATGATACTGGAGCTCAAAAATTCAATGATAGAATGAGCCTTGACCCAATTCGTTCCAACAACCTCTACCTTCAGGGTAAATAAATCTGTAGTGGTCAAGATGAACCTACATTAGAGAGATGTCACCAGTAAAAATGGTTCCATGACATCTTTTCCCCTTATCGCAAAGAGCCAAGAGTACTTGGAATTGTGGAGATGCTCTACTAGGTGATGCAAAAAATTATCACGGACTTGGCATGCATGTAAATTCTTGAAAAACTCAATTCAATCACAGATCATTGCACGCAAAAAATACCCCAATATTTAGATATGGTGAGAGAGTTTCATTACATTATGATGAGCCCCATAGGAACTGGAATGACCCTCATTCATGACCTAAGATATATCACATCCTTGAATGAAATGGAGGAGAACCCCATCAAACCCATGTCTATAGAGGATCTCCTCAAGACCGGGAAGAATCATGTGGGTGAGCTGAAATTCCCACCATTATATTCACTCACACATGGATCGATCAGAACGGAGATTACCATGTTGGAGAAACTCGATAAAAGGGGTCCACCATTTAAGAGTCACTTCTAACACTGCGTTATGGGGATGTGGGGGTCCTAACGTGGAGGCACTAGTAGTGAGGTGGCTTACCTGTAGGCTATCATCATCATCCAGAGTAATGGGAGTGATGATTATATGATGCACCACATGGATATTAAAATCATCTTGGTTAGGCCTTACAAGATATGCGGCCAAGATGGACAAGGCATTGGCTCGACTGTTTTGCGAATCAGGTACATGAGTAACATATGGCCTAGATGGGAACTATGCCATTAGCCTGTGGGTATGTTCTAATAGTTGTATGAGATCCACCTTCATGATGGAATAGTCACTGTTGATCTTCTTGATGACTAGTACGGATCCTCCATTCACATGTAGGTGGGGAACTTAAATCTCGAGGGCCAATGCGATACCGGTAAAGAGAGCACGGTACTCTGCCTCATTGTTGGAATATCATTTCGACAACATGAATGATTATGGTAGAAAAGATTATACTAACATGATATAGATGATACCTAGGCCCAATTTTTGAGTCTGGGATCATTGATTCTTATTCCGGGAGGTCTGAGGGATGCACCATCAATGTGCATTTGACCACATGGAATGTCTTGAACTAACAAGAGGATTGCCTCATCTAGAAAATCAATATCTAGAAACTGGTCCATGGGAGCAATATTGGTGGCAGAGAAGTCTGCCAATGACTATCTCATGATATCCATATGGAGGAAAAAAATGATGTAGAACTTTTTGACGATCACTTCCCATCAGGATAGACAACCTTTCAACATGGGGTAGTTCAGAATATACTACCGCAGATCCACTCTAGACTGTAGTTGTGTCTCATGGTACTGCAAGTAGTGTCTCAATTCTTTCACTACAAATACCAACACAATTCATATCATCTCAATATAGGAATATCAGGTCTCTGTATCGAGGTGAATGCAGCTAAGATGGTATAAACTAGTATCTATTATCTCATTGTTCTTCTGGGTGAGAAGCGCCCTGAGAGATCATTCCAAAGCGGTCACAAAAAGGACTAGTGGATTTTCTGAAATGGGTGGAATTGATAATGGAGGTTCGTACAGGTACTGCATGATCTCCTCAATAGTAGTCTGACACTCCTCATCCCACTGATAATCAACACCTTTCTTCATAAGCCGAGAATAATACTTACACTTACAATCAATATTTGACATGAATTTGAATATATAGGCTAAGTGTACATGAAACACTTAGTTCCCATGGATGTTTCTTGGATGAGACGTCTGACTGATGGTCATGATCTTCTCTGTATTGATCTTGGTGCCTCTATAGCAGACAACGAAGCCAAGAAACATTCTAAAGGTGAACCCGAAGGCACACCTGAATTGGTTCATCATCATACGGGGAGAACGGAGGAACCAGACCAATTTCTAGAGATCATTGTGATGGTCCTAGAGGTGGTAAGATTTGACCACCAGCTCATCCACGTAGTATTCCACCAATTTCTTGAGGATCAGCTTAAATAAGCAATGCATGGCGCATTGACAGGTGTCACATACATTCTTTAGATGGATGGGAATTACCTGGTAAAAAAGCAACTTTTGGTACCCTGATGTCTATAAAATATTCATCCTCAAGAGAAATTATAATATTGTTATACCATAAATACCCATCCATGAGAGAGAAATCCTAGATCCCAGAGGTGGCGTCAATCTATAGTTCCATCACAGTAAGGGGAATTTCATCCTTCAGGTAGTGACAATTGAGTTCCCGGAAGATGATGCAGACTCTGATACGTCCATTATTATTTATAACGAGAACACTGTTATCCCACCATATGGGGTACTAAACCCCCTTAATGAATTTGGCTCTGATGATCTTATGAACCTCAACCTCGACCATGGAATCATGAGAAGGGTGCATCTTTTTGTGAAGTTGTTTCAACCCGCAATGATTCACTAGAAGACCAAGGTGGAGGATGAATACCTTATCATCTAATCATAGAATCTCATCATAACTCCAAGAAAACACATCAAGATTCTACTTCATGAAGCCCATGTAATGTTCTTTCTCTTCGAAAGTCCTTGTACCACTGATTAGGGTAGGTTTCAGATCCATCTCATTACCAAGGATCACCTGTACCAATTCATCGACCATGTTGGAGACACCCTCTTCGAATGGAGGTGGAGAATCACACAAATCCACTTTTTAGTACATGGGGGAGGAATCCACAGCCACCCGTTATTCTTCTGATTCATCATATCCTGATGGGACACTGGTGCCAACCTGAGCGGCGATGGAAACCACATTAGGGAGATACTATACTACTGAGACGATAATTATGAAAGATTTTTACCTGATTCCATCATAAATTCGGCCCAAGGGCCCTCACGTGATGTTATCAAATCAATTTTGGAGCATTGGCCAGAGATATTTTATCTCATCCTAGTAAAACAACAATGTAAGACATATTATTGTTTCCATGGGGCAGACATCCCGATACCTTATGGGAGTAGGGGCCATAGATCACTAGAGCCAAATTTTTATAGGAATATGAGGTGATATCCAATTTACCCATAAACATGGTAATGTGCTTAACCCTCATTATATAAATAGAAAATCATTACCCCATGTCCGAGGTCGTGGTCTCCAATCAGTGGATTTTTAAAATGTTGGCATCGTCCAGGTCTGTCCATGGGTTGGTCGCAGGCATAGCGTGTTCAACCTCATTAGCATAAATCTACTTAACATTGGTCCTTTAATAGTATGCATCTAGGTAGTGGGATCAAAAAGATGTAAATTGAGATTCATCACCTTGGAGTACACCCAATCGATCATTAATGGGGTACTTAAGGAATTGGTGACATGAAGAAGGGACCTTCATGTGCATGTGGATCCATGGACTACCCATTTACATGTTGTATGTAGTGTCTTGTGAGACAACCACAAACTCTACATAGGAAACTAGGCCACCAAACTAGAACATCAGGTGGATCTTGCTAGCCAGTGTCTGTTTAGTCCCATCATAACCTTGAATTTCTAAGTCATAGGGACTCTAATCTTCCTCAGACGACCCCATATTTCAGAGAGTATGGGTCACAATGAGGATGATCTCTGACCCTATATCAACAAGACAATGGAGAACCACCATGCCATTGAAATGGAAAATGATGTATAGTGGGAGGATATTTCTCTATAGGGGAGATCCTTCATCTTCTCCAAATAAAGAGATAATGGAATGACATTAAACATGATCCACTACCTCAGAATGAATGTATTTTGTAGTTACAACCTTTGTCTCAAACTTAAGGGGGATTCTTAAAACTTCCACAAGGTAATCACACATATCCACTGATAGGAAATGATATGTGAGGATTGAGAGCCTCAGAGGAATGATGTTAATATTTTTAATTATATGATACTTGTTTTGCAAGCGTGATATTCCTCTAACATGAGGTCATTATGTGGAAGGAGGTATGACATGCCCTTCTAGCTAAACTGGTGGCTGGATGGTGCTGTGAATGTCATGTTGCTCACCTGTCGAAACCTGTGGAGTGACTACCAGACGAGGGATATATGTAACACCCCGAGCTTCCACGATACGCTTCTCATTCAATAATGCAATAGCTTGCATTGTACGCAACTTCGAGTTCTAAAACACCGCGACTAATCAAAGTAGCCGTTATGAATAGTAATAACCACTTTTTAAAATTATATAAATTTTATATTTCAAAATGGACTTCATTTTTGTATTCGTAATATCGAAATTATCCAAAGTTGAATTTTTTGTAATTTTCTGAGAACTTCCAATTTTTTATGAATAGTGAAAATTACTTAAAAACAACTTTTTTAATCAAAATAATTTATAGTGATAAATTATACTATTTAGTGGTTTTAAAGAATAATTAGAATATATTTTTACCATTTTATCTAATGGTGATCATAAGAATTAATTTAACATTGAAATTGGACATAAACAATTGCCAATCTTTTGATATAAATTGTTTCTTAAAAACACGCTATTGTTGTGACAACGGGAATTAATTATAAAATTAATTAATGCAACATATATGTTTGGAATTTTGTAAAATAGACAACATTTTTGAATTCGGAATATCAATTATATCTTAGGGTGAAATTTTGGCATTGTTCTGAAAAACTTCAATTTTTGATGAATAGTGAAACCACTAAGTGGTAGTTAAATAACTGATTTTTCGTTTAAATGAAATATTACCAATTCTGTGATTTGATTTTCAAAAATCCGACATACATGGTTGTTATTAAGAAGTAAAATTTTGTTCAATGAGATTAAAATAATTTTTTGGTGAATAGTAACTTTTAAGTTCTTAATCGCGATTAGAGGTAATTAGTGTAGTTTAAGGTAAAACTAATGTTTTAATAATATGAGATGAGCTTGACACTTGTCCTACTCCTATTGGATGAGTCATGGCCGACCATGAAAATCCATGGGTCAACTTGGGGACCCCATGGAGCCACTTTAATTGGAAAATGACATAAATACCTTTTATTTAATGTTAATGTAAAAAATGACACAAACATGAAATGTTTTACTAAAACAATTTTTACATGGGGTTATACAAGTCATATTTTTTACTATAAATGATCATTGGAAATATAAAAATATTTCCTATATCATAGTATTTTTTTTATAATTTTTAGCCATTAAATAAATTAAATTATTTATGACATCATTATGATGCAGCGATGACCTCATTATTTAACGATTTTAATAAAATGAAAAGATAATGTACAATCCAATGCTTACACTTGTCCAAAGACTATTGGATGGATAGATTTATAACCCTTATCACCTTAGCCACGAATTATATAAGTGTGGGACCTTTATATTCCGAAAATCATTGTATAATAATGTAAACTTTCCTTACTTTCCAAGAGTGCCCCTCCTCTCCACTTATAAAAGGCCCCCACCTCTACCACCTCATTCACACTTTCAATCCATTTGGCTTGGCCGAAATCTTCCCAAATACTCTCCCAACTTCCCCCTCTTACTCCTAGAAGCCTCACTTTGGGCAGAACTCTTCCCAAGGAAGCATTTGGCTCAAATCAAAAAGAGTTACCCGATTTTGAGGTAATGTCTTCTCTAATGTTGTTTTGTTTTATTTTTCTTCTCCAACCCCATAAACTCTATTTATTCATTTATTTTGTAACAAAACAAGTATCCTAAATATACTAGGATGTTTTTACAAGAAGTATTCGAGCTACACTTACACACACCTACGTCTAATGGTTAAAGAACATACGGTTTCTGTGGATGGCGAATTTCTGCCTCACGAAACGATGATTGTTCAACACTCATATAACACCTTAAAAGGTGGCCATTAAGATGTCACTATATTTATATATGATATATAATATGTTTATGTTTTACTTATGCTTCTGTATTTCTCATTTATGGCATACTTTATGATTTCCATTATGGGTAAAACGCGATAATTTCATTTTAGGAAGTGCGGACTACCGCCCCCTCAAAGTGATTTGAATCGTTAATGACATATGTGGGATGTATAAATGATGGAGTGGATGGTATTATACACTATATTATACTGGAATTATAATATAAATTTATATCATTATGATTTCATTCCATTAAATATGAAATAGAAATGAAAGTAGCGTTAATGCGTACGTACGGCTTACCGTCTCCATGAACGGTGCATTTCATTTCTTACCTCTAAATGTTACGTAATATTATAAATGAATGTATATACTAGATATATATGATATATATGACATCTAAATCATGAATATAATTCTGGAGATAATGGATATTCTACTACATAAACAACTTGTAATTATAAGAAGTTTATTGTTGACTCAAGTACCAAAGATCGACAAAACGACCGTTATTAACTTAAATAATTAAATAATGTTCATATCATTGTAATAAGTGATATAAAAAGGATAATGAAATTGAAAATGGTTCTTAATAAGGTATATATTAACTCTAGTTTATTATTCAGGAGGTTAAAGAACGGTTGAGTCAAGTCAGACACGAGGTAAGGGAACTTCTTAACCCAATTTCTATTTTTGGGTTAATCTCCTACTTTCAAATTATGTCATGATATTATTATGTCATATCTTGTATTTGTACATTATTTATGTGTACTTATAGTGAATACACATTATATATGTACTTTATTTAAAAAAATGATCTTTTTAAGGACTTCGTCTCAATCCCCTTTCATTGAGGCATATTTGGTTTTATACACAACTTTCTTTTATACGGTGTATAATCCCCTTTGAATTTTACGTTTATTCAAAAGGAATCTATTTATACGAAGAGTTTTACTAAACGAAAAAAAGGGAATGTTTATCTTTCCGTACATACGCGGCGACAACGACTTCTTCGCCGCCATGACCATTATTTGAGTTTCGGCTTCCTCTACAAGCCATCACTTTTTTTAATGAAAAATAAATACAAAGTTTTAACTTTCTTTTATTTTGGTATTGAAAATGGTTTTGAAAGCGTTTTTAATATATCAATGTGTTGTATTGATATCTTGTGATTGAAATGTGGAAATGTTATGTTTCGTTTATGCATGTTTTATGTGATAAGATTATGTTATGGTTTATGATATGTTTAAACCTATTCATATGAGGAATGCATTGGACTTAATAAGTGACGGGTGGAGCCCGCTATAGCTCCTCGATGCATCGGTAGGTCTCATGAGACAACTAGACGTGGAATTGGCCGAGGCCCTTTCCCAATTTGATTTATGGTTTTGGCCGAGGCCTTAATCATTTTAGACGTCTTGGCCAAGGCCTTGACAAAATGTTTCAGAATGTCTGGAATTATGCATTCCATCATTATGAAAGTGGTTATTGATATTGCATGTGATTATTCGACCAGTAGAATATCCATGTGAAGAAGTGAATGGAATTATATCATTTTACTTTTTCCATATTATGTTGAAGTTCAAGTTTAAAAGGATTTTGTTTTAGTTATACATTTCCTTAAATATTTATGTTTATTGATGAAAGCTTCCGCTATATTGTTATCCTTACTGAGCATCTGAGCTCACCCCTTTCAATGTTTTAATGTTTTCCAGGATGTGAAGAAGTATTTTATGAATGACCTGAAGGGATAGTCATAAGAGGATATGAGTGTGGACTATGAAGACTTTGTTATTAGTTTTTCACTTTATGATGTAATGTAAGATTTATGAATGTATCTAGTGTTTCCAAGACTACTAAACTAATCGGTCTTTCGAGACTTGATCTTTATGATCATGCCAATGTTACGAAGTAATGCAACGACTCTGGGTAGCTAGGGTCGGGGCGTTACAGTTGGTATCAGAGGCAGTTTAGTACTAACCTTGGAAGCTAGATTTAGATAAACTCTGATTAGAGAAAATACCCCAAAGATAGACATTGAAGATTAGTATAGAAGAAAATCCTAGAATTTTGTTATTGTAAAGATTTTGTGAGTTTTCCGAGCAATACATACCTGTCTGGATACGAGCAGGTAGAGGTGGCTCTGGCACAGATGTACCTAGGGGTAAAACCCGAAAACACCACTTTGAGCTAGACTCGAACGGGAACTGGTGCACGACAACGGGCCTTGCTGCACTCTTGGTTACGACACTCCAAGGGGATATGCTTATGATAATTCTCGTTTTCTTTACAAACCACTATGAACGGTTATGAGTATATACTTCCTCAAAGAAAAACCTTTTTATGATTATGGATTATATCCATAAATAGTTCAATTTATGTTAAGTATTTTATAAGTATGGAATTATGTATTTTGATTCATAAACTAATCTAGTTTATGCCATTGTATAGAAATGGCGCCTAGTGGAAGGAATGGAAACCGTATCAATGAACGAACTCCATGTAGGGATTTCCCTCCTACTCAAGATAATTATAGTGGATCAGGAGATACAAATGGTGCTGATCAACTTATTACCATACTAGGACAACTCACTCAAGTTATGAATAATAACCTTACTCGTATGGATCACCCTGATCCACAACGTGGAGGATCAATGTTAGACCGCTTCATGAGGCAAAAACCACTAACATTTAATGGGGGTAAAAATCCATTAGTAGATGAGCAATGGATAAACTCCTTAGAGAAAATATTCCACGCCTTGGGGTGTAGTGAAAGGGAAAAGGTTATCATGGCAGTTTACTGCCTCACTGGAGATGCTGGTCAATGGTGTTCATTGATTCAAAACACAAAGGAAGATGATGACATATCGAATATGGAATGGTAGGAGTTAAAAGATCTTTTCTTAGAAAAATACTTTCCTCGTGACCATCGAGCAGATATGGAAAGACAATTTCTGAGTCTGAGGCAGAAGGAGGATGAGAATGTCACAAAGTATGAGGCTAACTTTACAAGGTTAGCGAGGCATGCTTCCGATTATATACGTAACCCAAGGAGTAAGATTGATCATTTATTTGATGGGTTAAAACCATTTCTCCGTCGAGCTTTAGTATCACAATCCTTCTCATCATACGAAGATATTGTCTCGTGTGCTATCAAGACAGAAAAGGAATTCTCTAAGTATTATGACAACAAAGTAAAGCAAGAGAAGAAGTGAAAAGTGGAACAAGAGACAGATAAAGGGAAAAAGGGAAAGAAGGATTTTACATTATGTTATAATTGTGGGAAGAATCACCCTGGTACTTGCCTAAAAGCAATGGGAGTTTGTTATAAATGTGGAGAAAAGGTCCACCAGGCTCGTGATTGCAAGGGAAAGAAAGAGGCTATCAAAGTATAATGCTACAATTGTAGAGAAATGGGTCATTATGCAAATGAATGTCCTAAGCGTCAGGGAAACTTACCTCAGAAAAGGCCAAGGGATCAAGGACAATCTTATGATGTTACTATAGTTAAATCAGAATAACTAATGTAATGGTGCTTTTGAACTCATGGATTATATTCTGGTTATTAGAATAATGTGATATATATATAAGGATTGTACTGCAGTACTTGTTGATTTCAGTAAGGTTTTAATATGATTAAGGTAATTATATTTTTAGTATGTGACAATAAGAGAAACTTTACTTTGTTTGGAGAATCTGATAAATTGATTTTGGAATTAAGAGACCTTTTAGAGAAAGTATGGACAGAGGTATATTGGATAATTATAAAGGTTGGAGTGGATTAAGTTGATCTTTGGATAGAATTGTTTAAGGTTAAAAAATTTATGAAGATTATTTTTGGAATATTATGATACTATAGTTTTAGGAAAAGGACAACCAGCAGGGTGGGGCATAACCCGTCGCGTCGGACAAAGCTGCAGGAATCGAACCCACAATCATGGTGCGACAGGCCTTTATTTCCTACCACTAGCCTACAGGAAGACCCTGGTTATTACAAAATAATTTTACTAATCTAAATGGTATGTGTTGACATTTGTAACCTTATACAATTAGGATAAGTATAATATTTTTGAGTGAAAGGTGAGTTGAAGGTTGAAACTCTAATTGTCAATATATATATATATACCTATCTCTTATTCAATGAATAAATTAATTCTTAAACTTTAGTAAAGGGGTATTAAAACAAAAAAATGTGTTATCCTAATACCTTATGTCTTATTGAACTGATGATATTTTAAATCAACATAGATTGAAGGCTTTGAGGCCCTCAATTTGATAGTTGATTGTGATTGATGACCTCAATCACTCCCTACAAATATTTACGTTTTTCCTCCAATTATATTTCTCTAATTTCCACCAATGTTCTCCTAATCAAGATCATAATTGGGTGGTTACTTTTTCATTTCCCTTTCCCTCTTATTAATGCTAAATTTTATTAATCTTATTTCCGATGTGGGTTTTCCTCAAAGGTATTTTCTCTTTTAAACCTTTTATTTTCAAAGAAAAATTTCAAATTGCGAGGATGCAATTTATTGAAGGAGGGGAGAATGTAACACCCCGAGCTTCTACGATACGCTTCTCATTCAATAATGCAATAGCTTGCATTGTACGCAACTTCGAGTTCTAAAACACCGCGACTAATCAAAGTAGCCGCTATGAATAGTAATAACCACCTTTTATAATTATATAAATTTTATATTTCAAAATGGACTTCATTTTTGTATTCGTAATATCGAAATTATCCAAAGTTGAATTTTTTGCAATTTTCTGAGAACTTCCAATTTTTTATGAATAGTGAAAATTACTTAAAAACAACTTTTTTAATAAAAATAATTTATAGTGATAAATTATACTATTTAGTGGTTTTAAAGTATAATTAGAATATATTTTTACCATTTTATCTAATGGTGATCATTAGAATTAATTTAACATTGAAATTGGACATAAACAATTGCCAATCTTTTGATATAAATTGTTTCTTAAAAACACGCTATTGTTGTGAAAGCGGGAATTAATTATAAAATTAATTAATGAAACATATATGTTTGGAATTTTGTAAAATAGACATCATTTTTTAATTCGGAATATCAATTATAGCTTAGGGTGAAATTTTGGCATTGTTCTGAAAAACTTCAATTTTTGATGAATAGTGAAACCACTAAGTGGTAGTTAAATAACTGATTTTTCGTTTAAATGAAATATTACCACTTCTGTGATTTGATTTTAAAAAATCCTACATACATGGTTGTCATTAATAAGTAAAATGTGGTTCAATGAGATTAAAATAATTTTTTTGGTGAATAGTAACTTTTAAGTTCTTAATCACGATTAGAGGTAATTAGTGTAGTTTAAGGTAAAACTAATGTTTTAATAATATGAGATGAGATTGACACTTGTCCTACTCCTATTGGATGAATCATGGCCGACCAATACAATCCATGGGTCAACTTGGGGACCCCATGGAGCCACTTTAGTTGGAAAATGACATAAATACCTTTTATTTAATGTTAAAGTAAAAAATGACACAAACATGAAATGTTTTACTAAAAAAATTTTTACATGGGGTTATAAAAGTCATATTTTTGACTATAAATAGTCATTGGAAAGATAAAAATATTTCCTATATCGTAGTATTTTTTTTATAATTTTTATCCATTAAATAAATTAAATTATTTATGACATCATTATGATGCAGTGATGACCACATTATTTAACGATTTTAATAAAATGAAAAGATAATGTACAATCCAAGGCTTACACTTGTCCAAAGACTATTGGATGGGTATATTTCGAACCCTTATCACCTTATCCACGAATTATATAAGTGTGGGACCTTTAGAATCCGAAAAGCATTGTATAATAATGTAAACCTTTCTTACTTTCCAAGAGTGCCCCTCCTCTCCACTTATAAAAGGCCCCCACCTCTACCACCTCATTCACACTTTCAAGCCATTTGGCTCGGCCACAATCTTCCCAAATACTCTCCCAACTTCCCCCTCTTACTCCTAGAAGCCTCACTTTGGGCAGATCTCTTCCCAAGGAAGCATTTGGCTCAAATCAAAAAGAGTTACCCGATTTTGAGGTAATGTCTTCTCTAATGTTGTTTTGTTTTATTTTTCTTCTCCAACCCCATAAACTCTATTTATTCATTTATTTTGTAACAAAACAAGTATCCTAAATATACTAGTATGTTTTTAAAAGAATTATTCGAGCTACACTTACACACACCTACGTCTAATGGTTAAAGAACATACGGTTTCTGTGGATGGCGAATTTCTGCCTCACGAAACGATGATTGTTCAACACTCATATAACACCTTAAAAGGTGGCCATTAAGATGTCACTATATTTATATATGATATATAATATGTTTATGTTTTACTTATGCTTCTGTATTTCTCATTTATGGCATACTTTATGATCTCCATTATGGGTAAAACGCGATAATTTCATTTTAGGAAGTGCGGACTACCGCCCCCTCAAAGTGATTTGAATCGTTAATGCCATATGTGGGATGTATAAATGATGGAGTGGATGGTATTATACACTATATTATACTGGAATTATAATATAAATTTATATCATTATGATTTCATTCCATTAAATATGAAATAGAAATGAAAGTAGGGTTAATGCGTACGTACGGCTTACCGTCTCCATGAACGGTGCATTTCATTTCGTACCTCTAAATGTTACGTAATATTATAAATGAATGTATATACTGGATATATATGATATATATGACATCTAAATCATGAATATAATTCTGGAGATAATGGATATTCTACTACATAAACAACTTGTAATTATAAGAAGTTTATTGTTGACTCAAGTACCAAAAATCCACAAAACGACCGTTATTAACTTAAATAATTAAATAATGTTCATATCATTGTAATAAGTGATATAAAAAGGATAATGAAATTGAAAATGGTTCTTAATAAGGTATATATTAACTCTAGTTTATTATTCAGGAGGTTAATGAACGGTTGAGTCAAGTCAGACACGAGGTAAGGGAACTTCTTAACCCAATTTCTATTTTTGGGTTAATCTCCTACTTTCAAATTATGTCATGATATTATTATGTCATATCTTGTATTTGTACATTATTTATGTGTACTTATAGTGAATACACATTATATATGTACTTTATTTAAAAAAATGATCTTTTTAAGGACTTCGTCTCAATCCCCTTTCATTGAGGCATATTTGGTTTTATACACAACTTTCTTTTATACGGTGTATAATCCCCTTTGACTTTTACGTTTATTCACAAGGAATCTATTTATACGAAGAGTTTTACTAAACGAAAAAAGGGAATGTTTATCTTTCCGTACATACGCGGCGACAACAACTTCTTCGCCGCCGTGACCATTATTTGAGTTTCGGCTTCCTCTACAAGCCATCACTTTTTTTAATGAAAAATAAATACAAAGTTTTAAATTTCTTTTATTTTGGTATTGAAAATGGTTTTGAAAGTGTTTTTAATATATCAATGTGTTGTATTGATATCTTGTGATTGAAATGTGTAAATGTTATGTTTCGTTTATGCATGTTTTATGTGATAAGATTATGTTATGGTTTATGATATGTTTAAACCTATTCATATGAGGAATGCATTGGACTTAATAAGTGACGGGTGGAGCCCGATATAGCTCCTCGATGCATCGGTAGGTCTCATGAGACAACTAGACGTGGAATTGGCCGAGGCCCTTTCCCAATTTGATTTATGGTTTTGGCCGAGGCCTTAATCATTTTAGACGTCTTGGCCAAGGCCTTGACAAAATGTTTCAGAATGTCTGGCATTATGCATTCCATCATTATGAAAGTAGTTATTGATATTGCATGTGATTATTCGACCAGTAGAATATCCATGTGAAGAAGTGAATGGAATTATCTCATTTTACTTTTGCCATATTATGTTGAAGTTCAAGTTTAAAAGGATTTTGTTTTAGTTATACATTTCCTTAAATTTTTATGTTTATTGATGAAAGCTTCCGCTATATTGTCATCCTTACTAAGCATCTGAGCTCACCCCTTTCAATGTTTTAATATTTTCCAGGATGTGAAGAAGTATTTTATGAATGACCTGCAGGGATAGTCAGAAGAGGATATGAGTGTGGACTATGAAGACTTTGTTATTAGTTTTTCACTTTATGATGTAATGTAAGACTTATGAATGTATCTAGTGTTTCCAAGGCTACTAAACTAATCGGTCTTTCGAGACTTGATCATTATGATCATGCCAATGTTACGAAGTAATGCACCGACTCTGGGTAGCTGGGGTCGGGGCGTTACAGTTGGTATCAGAGGCAGTTTAGTACTAACCTTGGATGCTAGATTTAGATAAACTCTGATTAGAGCACATAGCCCAAAGATAGACATTGTTGATTAGTATAGAAGAACATCCTAGAATTTTGTTATTGTAATGATTTTGTGAGTTTTCCAAACAATACATACCTGTCTGGATACGAGCAGGTAGAGGCGGCTCTGGCACAGATGTACCTAGGGGTAAAACCCGAAAACACCGCTTTGAGCTAGACTCGAACGGGAACTGGTGCATGACAACGGGCCTTGCTGCACTCTTGGTTACGACCCTCCAAGGGGATATGCTTAGGATAATTCTCGTTTTCTTTACAAACCACTATGAACGGTTATGAGTATATACTTCCTCAAAGAAAAACCTTTTTATGATTATGGATTATATCCATAAATAGTTCAATTTAAGTTAAGTATTTTATAAGTATGGAATTATGTATTTTGATTCATAAACTAATCTAGTTTATGCCATTGTATAGAAATGGCGCCTAGTGGAAGGAATGGAAACTGTATCAATGAACTCACTCCATGTAGGTATTTCCCTCCTGCTCAAGATAATTATAGTGGATCTGGAGATACAAATGGTGCTGATCAACTTATTACCATACTGGGACAACTCACTCAAGTTATGAATAATAACCTTACTCGTATGGATCACCCTGATCCACAACGTGGAGGATTAATGTTAGACCGCTTGATGAGGCAACAACCACTAACATTTAATGGGGGTACAAATCCATTAGTAGCTGAGCAATGGATAAACTCCTTAGAGAAAATATTCCACGCCTTGGGGAGTAGTGAAAGGGAAAAGGTTATCATGGAAGTTTACCGCCTCACTGGAGATGCTGATCAATGGTCGTCATTGATTCAAAACACAAAGGAAGATGATGAAATATCGAATATGGAATGGATGGAGTTAAAAGATCTTTTCTTAGAAAAATACTTTCCTCGTGACCATTGAGCAGATATGGAAAGACAATTTCTGAGTCTGAGGCAGAAGGAGGATGAGAATGTCGCAATGTATGAGGCAAACTTTACAAGGTTAGCGAGGCATGCTTCCTATTATATACGTAACCCAAGGAGTAAGATTGATCATTTATTTGATGGGTTAAAACCATTTCTCCGTCGAGCTTTAGTATCACAATCCTTCTCATCATACGAAGATATTGTCTCGTGTACTATCAAGACAGAAAAGGAATTCTCTAAGTATTATGACAACAAAGTAAAGCAAGAGAAGAAGAGAACGGTTGAACAAGAGACAGATAAAGGGAAAAAGGGAAAGAAGAATTTTCCATTATGTGATAATTGTGGGAAGAATCACCCTGGTACTTGCCTAAAAGCAATGGGAGTTTGTTATAAATGTGGAGAAAAGGTTCACCAGGCTTGTGATTGCAAGGGAAAGAAAGAGGCTATCAAAGTTGAATGCTACAATTGTAGAGAAATGGGTCATTATGGAATTGAATTTCCTAAGCGTCAGGGAAACTTACCTCAGAAAAGGCCAAGGGATCAAGGACAATCTTATGCTGTTACTACAGTTGAAGCAGAATAACTAATGTAATGGTGCTTTTGGACTCATGGATTATATTCTGGTTATTAGAATAATGTGATATATATATAAGGATTGTACTGCAGTACTTGTTGATTTTAGTAAGGTTTTAATATGATGAAGGTAATTATATTTTTAGTATGTGATAATAAGAGAAACTTTACTGTGTTTGGAGAATCTGATAAATTGATTTTGGAATTAAGAGACCTTTTAGAGAAAGTCTGGACAGAGGTATATTGGATAATTATAAAGGTTGGAGTGGATTAAGTTGATCTTTGGATAGAATTGTTTAAGGTTAAAAACTTTATGAAGATTATTTTTGGAATATTATGATACTATAGTTTTTGGAAAAGGACAACCTGCAGGGTGGGGCATAACCCGTCGCGTCGGACAAAGCTGCAAGAATCAAACCCACAATCATGGTGCAACATGCCTTTATTTCCTACCACTAGCCTACAGGAAGTCCCTGGTTATTACAAAATAATTTTACTAATCTAAATGGTATGTGTTGACATTTGGAACCTTATACAATTAGGATAAGTATAATATTTTTGAGTTCTATTATCTTTTTGAGTGAAAGGTGAGTTGAAGGTTGAAACTCTAATTGTCAAGATATATATATATATAACTATCTCTTATTCAATGAATAAATTAATTCTTAAAATTTAGTAAAGGGATATTAAAACAAAAAAATGTGTTATCCTAATACCTTATGTCTTATTGAACTAATGATATTTTAAATCAACATAGATTGAAGGCTTTGAGGCCCTCAATTTGATAGTTGATTGTGATTGATGACCTCAATCACTCCCTACAAATATTTACGTTTTTCCTCCAATTATATATCTCTAATTGCCACCAATGTTCTCCTAATCAAGATCATAATTGGGTGGTGACTTGTTCATTTCCCTTTCCCTCTTATTAATGCTAAATTTTATTAATCTTATTTCCGATGTGGGTTTTCCTCAAAGGTATTTTCTCTTTTCAACCTTTTATTTTCAAAGAAAAATTTCAAATTGCGAGGACGCAATTTATTGAAGGAGGGGAGAATGTAACACCCCTATCTTCCACGATACGCTTCTCATTCAATAATGCAATAGCTTGCATTGTACGCAACTTCGAGTTCTAAAACACCGCGACTAATCAAAGTAGCCGTTATGAATAGTAATAACCACTTTTTAAAATTATATAAATTTTATATTTCAAAATGGACTTCATTTTTGTATTCGTAATATCGAAATTATCCAAAGTTGATTTTTTTGTAATTTTCTGACAACTTCCAATTTTTTATGAATAGTGAAAATTACTTAAAAACAACTTTTTTAATAAAAATAATTTATAGTGATAAATTATATTATTTAGTGGTTTTAAAGTATAATTAGAATTTATTTTTACCATTTTATATAATGGTGATCATTAGAATTAATTTAACATTGAAATTGGACATAAACAATTGCCAATCTTTTGATATAAACTGTTTCTTAAAAACACGCTATTGTTGTGACAGCGGGAATTAATTATAAAATTAATTAATGAAAAATATATGTTTGGAATTTTTTAAAATAGACATCATTTTTTAATTCGGAATATCAATTATAGCTTAGGGTGAAATTTTGGCATTGTTCTGAAAAACATCAATGTTTGATGAATAGTGAAACCACTAAGTGGTAGTTAAATAACTGATTTTTCGTTTAAATGAAATATTACCACTTCTGTGATTTGATTTTCAAAAATACGACATACATGGTTGTCATTAATAAGTAAAATGTGGTTCAATGAGATTAAAATAATTTTTTGATGAATAGTAACTTTTAAGTTCTTAATCACGATTAGAGGTAATTAGTGTAGTTTAAGGTAAAACTAATGTTTTAATAATATGAGATGAGCATGAAACTTGTCCTACTCATATTGTATGAGTCATGGCCGACCAAGACAATCCATGGGTCAACTTGGGGACCCCATGGAGCCACTTTACATGGAAAATGACATAAATACCTTTTATTTAATGTTAATGTAAAAAATGACACAAACATGAAATGTTTTATTAAAACAATTTTTACATGGGGTTATACAAGTCATATTTTTGACTATAAATTGTCATTGGAAAGATAAAAATATTTCCTATATCATAGTATTTTTTTTTAAATTTTTATCCATTAAATAAATTAAATTATTTATGACATCATTATGATGCAGCGATGACCTCATTATTTAACGATTTTAATAAAATGAAAAGATAATGTAAAATCCAAGGCTTACACTTGTCCAAAGACTATTGTATGGGTATATTTCGAACCCTTATCACCTTATCCACGAATTATATAAGTTTGGGACCTTTAAAATCCGAAAAGCATTGTATAATAATGTAAACTTTCTTTACATTCCAAGAGTGGCCCTCCTCTCCACTTATAAAAGGCCCCCACCTCTACCACCTCATTCACACTTTCAAGCCATTTGGCTCTGCGAAACTCTGCCCAAATACTCTCCCAACTTCCCCCTCTTACTTCTAGAAGCCTCACTTTGGGTAGAACTCTTCCCCAGGAAGCATTTGGCTCAAATCAAAAAGAGTTACCCGATTTTGAGGTAATGTCTTCTCTAATGTTGTTTTGTTTTATTTTTCTTCTCCAACCCCCTAAACTCTATTTATTCTTTTCTTTTGTAACAAAACCAGTATCATAAATATACTAGGATGTTGTTACAAGAAGTATTCTAGCTACACTTACACACACCTACGTCTAATGGTTAAAGAACATACGGTTTTTGTGGATGGCGAATTTCTGCCTCACGAAACGATGATTGTTCAACACTCATATAACACCTTCAAAGGTGGCCATTAAGATGTCACTATATTTATATATGATATATAATATGTTTATGTTTTACTTATGCTTCTGTATTTCTCATTTATGGAATAATTTATGATTTCCATTATGGGTAAAACGCGATAATTTCATTTTAGGAAGTGCGGACTACCGCCCCCTCAAAGTGATTTGAATCGTTAATGCCATATGTGGGATGTATAAATGATGGAGTGGATGGTATTATACACTATATTATACTGGAATTATAATATACATTTATATCATTATTATTTCATTCCATTAAATATGAAATAGAAATGAAAGTAGCGTTCATGCGTACGTACGGCTTACCGTCTCCATGAACGGTGCATTTCATTTCTTACCTCTAAATGTTACGTAATATTATAAATGAATGTATATACTGGATATATATTATATATATGACATCTAAATCATGAATATAATTCTGGAGATAACGGATATTCTACTACATAAACAACTTGTAATTATAAGAAGTTTATTATTGACTCATGTACCAAAGATCGACAAAACGACCGTTATTAACTTAAATAATTACATAATGTTCATATCATTGTAATGATTGATATAAAAAGGATAATGAAATTGAAAATGGTTCTTAATAAGGTATATATTAACTCTAGTTTATTATTCAGGAGGTTAATGAACGGTTGAGTCAAGTCAGACATGAGGTAAGGGACCTTCTTAACCCAATTTCTATTTTTGGGTTAATCTCCTACTTTCAAATTATGTCAAGATATTATTATGTCCTATATTTTATTTGTACATTATTTATATGTACTTATAGTGAATACACATTATATATGTACTTTATTTAAAAAAATGATCTTTTTAAGGACTTCGTCTCAATCCCCTTTCATTGAGGCATATTTGGTTTTATACACAACTTTCTTTTATACGGTGTATAATCCCCTTTGACATTTACGTTTATTCAAAAGGAATATTTTTATAAGAAGAGTTTTACTAAACGAAAAAAGGGAATGTTTTTCTTTTCGTACGCACGCGGCGACAACGACTTCTTCGCCGCCGTGACCATTATTTGAGTTTCGGCTTCCTCTATAAGCCATCACTTTTTTTAATGAAAAATAAATACAAAGTTTTAACTTTCTTTTATTTTGGTATTGAAAATGGTTTTGAAAGCGTTTTTAATATATCAATGTGTTGTATTGATATCTTGTGATTGAAGTGTGGAAATGTTATGTTTCCTTTATGCATGTTTTATGTGATACGATTATGTTATGGTTTATGATATGTTTAAACCTATTCATATGAGGAATGCATTGGACTTAATAAGTGACGGGTGGAGCCCGCTATAGATCCTCGATGCATCGGTAGGTCTCATGAGACAACTAGACATGGAATTGGCCGAGGCCCATTCCCAATTTGATTTATGGTTTTGGTCGAGGCCTTAATCATTTTAGATGTCTTGGCCAAGGCCTTGACAAAATGTTTCAGAATGTCTGGCATTATGCATTCCATCATTATGAAAGTGGTTATTGATATTGCATGTGATTATTCGACCAGTAGAATATCCATGTGAAGAAGTGAATGGAATTATCTCATTTTAATTTTGCCATATTATGTTGAAGTTCCAGTTTAAAAGGCTTTTGTCTTAGTTATACATTTACTTAAATGTTTATGTTTATTGATGAAAGCTTCCGCTATATTGTTATCCTTACTGAGCATCTGAGCTCACCCCTTTCAATGTTTTAATATTTTTCAGGATGTGAAGAAGTATTTTATGAATGACCTGCAGGGATAGTCAGAAGAGGATATGAGTGTGGACTATGAAGACTATGTTATTAGTTTTTCACTTTATGATGTAATGTAAGACTTATGAATGTATCTAGTGTTTCCAAGGCTACAAAACTAATCGGTCTTTCGAGACTTGATCTTTATGATCATGCCAATGTTACGAAGTAATGCACTGACTCTGGGTAGTTGGGGTCGGGGCGTTACAATATATGAATAAGTATTATCCACAATAGAATATGGATGATCGTAGCATGATCGTGGGGGGTTTTCTGGATCAAGTAACACAAACAGCAGTGAAGGAGGACCTGGTGAAGCCAGATGAGAAGGTTGTGCATAATGAGCTCTACATTGGGCATGCTATCTGGTTTCGATGGTATAAAAAACATCATTGGAGGCACTGAATAATGCATCCTAGTTAATCATGTAACTGAAGGTCGGCCGATGCTGGCATTTTCTGGGGATGTTGGGTGGATCCGTCTGGCATTCTTCATCATTGTGAATCATGTAGGGGTTTAACAACTCCATGGTGTTAACCAAAGCATACCCATTTTTATCACATGAAGGATCCTCCCACACCAGGTAAATTCTGTTGGAATTATTCAACTCTAGTGGGATGAAATCTCCAAGAGTACGGGATAACAATGGCATCAGTGGGGGAAATTTTTTCCCTTTGGGCCACCAATGCCTTCCCTTCTCGAAAGAGGAAGGCTGAGACATCGATGGAAAAGGAGTGGCTGTGAGCGGTGTAGAAAATTCTGAAGGCCTGGGTTAGTTAAGAAATTCAAAAATAATACCACAATCATGGGTGACTTCCTTATGATCCATCCGGTTGTCATATTTTTGATACCCTTAGTTTGGAACCTACTTCCACACACCTTCGTTGTCGTTGTTTCGGACAGGCTATAAGAATACACATTACACCACTGTCATGGTTGGACCTAACATGACTACGTTGTAATCAACATGCTCTTGGATCAAGTCTATAAACACAACGAAATTATTGAGGGTGTTCCCCCAGATCCGGTGATATGGGTAGTAATTGGGGAGATCATTGAGACCTGCCACTTCAGGCATTATGCATCCCGGCAACCAGATAATTTCTTATTCCTAGGAACTTCAGAAATAAACAGGGACATGAGCCTCATTAAATTAGTATGTATGGTTCCTTCAATATTGTAAGGGGTCTCTAGGATCTTGGCCCTGTTGAGGGGCTTGAGGAGCCTATCGAAGAGGCAGAACCTGATTATTTTTCCAAGGTGGTGGCGACTTGTTACGCAGCGGGACATTCTTATTCTGAGTTAGGCTCTACTAGGCCAGAGGCTTCTCTTTAGGTGGTAGACCTATGCATGGATATAACTGTGGTTCCATTGGTAATAACTCTAGCTACATCAGGGGACTCTATTTGGACTACCATGGCAGGCTCAGACTTACTGGCTCATCTCGCTGGAATTATAGGGGGTAATAGACTACCTACTTGGCCTACTACAGGGCATCACCAAGACATTATGCTTTGTCAATGATATCTATAAATCCCCCCTTGGTTGTTCTGGGTGATGAGAAAGGGGACCCATTTTGTATTTCCATTTCCCACACACATTTTTCGTAGTTGTTCATAAGTCAGTGACATATAAAGTGAGTTGGTGAGGGAAGTACACCTGGAGACAAAGTATGTGAAGTGCTCGATAGGCCTCTAATTGAACATGAAGTGATCTTTAATACTCATCTTGTAGGTGGTAGAGATGAACGGGTAAATAAACTACCTCTGAAGATCTTATGAATTGGATACTGATCCAATGGATAGCTCGTTGTACAAAACAAACTCAGGCGATTCTTATGTTTATACCAAACAATGGAGTTTGGAGGCCTCCTTCTGCCCTAGATTTCATAGAATTCGTCCACACCTTGAGATGAAGTGGGATAGATGCTGAAGAAAATTCGCCATCCTATAAAAGGGGGAATGTTATGGTTTCAGAAACAAGGTGGTGCTATAATATCATCAACCCATTCCAATTATAGCTTTCCATCAGGTAGAATTTCCATCTGTCGAGTTTCCAAATCCGTGGGGAGTGTAATGCATGCTACCATTGGATCATATGGGTAGGGATTCATGTTCCGAAAAGGATCCCTAACCACCACTTCATTGGAAGGTTCTTCAATATGATATGTTGGCTGGGTAGCTCTTATAGTGGTTGTTGGGGTGATCTGCGGGACCATGGAGGGAACAATATGTGGAATGGCTAGGAGATCCTGAGCTGGGTCCTAAGGATTATGGTGTTGCTTTGGTGGATTTGGAGATGAATATCACGCCCTATTTCCATTATCTTTGGCTTTTTCCATTTCTATGTGGGTGATATGGTCAGGGTCAACCTAAGGTAACTCACCAGGAAGAGTGTGTACCTGCCCCTACTTCCCCAGTCGAGGGTTACCATAGTCTGGTCACCACTCTACATGATATTCAATGAGAAAGTCATTGACCATATTTTTTGTTCAATGAGATGTTGACACAATGTGGCCATTACGTGATCATCATCCCTCTTTTGCACTGATCCAGAGAGGTCAGAGGGTTTGATGGCCCCAAGATTCCATTTTCCCTTATTGTGATTACGTCCACGGGATAATGACTCGGTAGGTATTGGATGACCTAGTAAATATCTTTTCTAGTGGGTAACCCTTCCCAATGGATCCAATTGGCATGGAACACACACATTGGATATGTTCTCTTCAAGGAGCTCTAGCTCATTCTATCCCTCTGATATGTCAACCAGGTTGACCGTGGATATAACTGGAGGCATATCATCAATATTGCCTAAAAAGTAAGGTGGGAGCCATATAGAAATGAAATGAAGGGATTAATAAAGTCCCCCACCATAGATCTAGATGTGTGGGGAAGACTTCTTGATAATTTTGAAGAGCACTTTAAAGCATTGAATGCATCGTTTCTGGAGGGTTTGATATTGACCGAGCGACTTAGGGTGCTGGGCCATAGGGAGCATAGCCAAGTTGACCATGTGGAATTGCTGGCCAAAATATTCATGGTGATCCTAACTGTTGGGGTAAGATACTTACCAATGATGGAGATGGAAGTGTGTCACCCAGAGGTTTTTGCTAAAGCACACGACAACATCCTGAGAAAGAGAATCTGGCGCACTGAAGTTCGTGGTTGCGTCTGGCAAGAACTTCTCTAGGTAATGATCTGTTATATGGATTTCCCACAATCACCTTGGCTCCAAATCATGATTCGGCCCTTTGTTACCCCATTAGTCGACTGGGGTGGATGAGGGATTGATAAAACCACAGAAGCAGATCGATGAGATGTTATACTGGCTTTGATAGAATATGCAGAGAGATATGAAAAAACCTAGCATTTTGGGTTATCCTATAAATAATGGAACGACTGCTCCACCACATCTCGATAAGACAGAAAAGTGGACACAACTTCCCTTGTATGGACAGTGGTTAGTGGAAGAGTTATAGGCTATTGTTTATCCTCCATCAGTCCCCAAAATAACTCTTCGTGATATTTGGATGAGGTAGAGAATGATCCTATTGACAATAGGGAGGATTTCACTTACACGCCCCTGAATTGGGCCAAATCATTTTTCTCCTAGATGTATCTTAGGAGGGAGGAAGAAATATGGTGGACCTCACATTCCAGGTGGATGAGGCTAATATGCCTTGTTCTTACCCTAGCCCCCGACAGAGAGGATCGAGGTGAAGGTTCCATTACTGAATCACACTCTGCCTTGGAATCTGTAAATCATACACATTTTATTGCGGTCTGAAACTTAAAAATATTCTTCTATTGGTAGTAGAAACTATCCCTCCTACCTAGGATAGTTCATGAGGACATGGTAGATTTTCTTAACACGGAGGACCTTTGGCCGATTTGGTGCAAGGGATGATAGGGATTCCACCAGGGTGAGTTGGGGTGTAAGAATAACTCAGAAACATATCAAAAGGAATACATGGAGGGACCCTATTATGACTTGTTGGCACACGGAGGGAATCCCCATGGAAAGTGTTGGAGTGGTTAGGTCCTCCATTAAAACTAGTGGGAGCATGGGTAGTACCTCCATGGTTTTTTTCCTGAGCAGTTATGGTATGAGGGGGGCCTTTGTACAAGTCAAACTGAACATGGGGAAGACCCCCCATGTTGGATTCCAAGGAAGCATGGTATCTCTCCTTCACTTTGATTTCCCGGATGAATACAACCTTCTTCAGTTATAGTAAGAACATGGGGAAGACTTACACATTGGTGGTTGAGAGGACGAGGAGGATCTTCGCATTGGTGACTGGAAATAGGAGGAACGACACCATACCTGGGATAATATGTGTGAATGAAATCACTCTAATGGATGTTAGTGTAGTAGAGAGGGCCGTCACTCGGACTGATGGTGGCACGAGGAGGACCTCCATGTTGTGATTGGGAGTGAGGAGGAAAAACACTCTCATTGTAGGTGACATTGGTAGGACCTCTCTATGGGATGTTATCATCGTTGGTCAGACATCATTGGGAGTGGGGGAAGACATGCGCTCTCATTGGCTATGGCACCGGGAGGACCTCCGTGCTGGATATTATCTCTGCGGGTTGGCCCGCGATGGGAGATACCTATGTCGGCGGCCAAGAGAGTTGTCCCGACCTACCCATAGGGTGGTTGGGGCCCCGATCTAGGTCATTTGAATTATTTAATCTGTTCAGTATAAATAGGGCATTGACGGTATGCATCGGTGGTGGAATGGGCCACTGTATCTATGGATGAAGACTTCTCCTGGGGGGAATTCCCCTACGCCTGTACTGGATGTTGGATTCGGGTTAACCGGACTCTGGCCAGTGGTGTAGGTATATAAATTACCTACTCCTCAGCCCGTGGGGTCGAGTGGTGGCACTGACACGGAATGATGGGAAACCTCCTTGGCAGTCCCTAGGATTGGATCACAATTGGGATATCCCCCGGGCATCCCTCACATCATTAGAATAAGGGAGCATGTCATCAATTCATTTTGGGGAGAGGCTCCCGAAACAATTTTAGGATGGAGAGGGGAGCAGTGGGTCCCTACATGGCCCTTGGGGATAATGGCGACTATGTGGCGTAGAAGCCACAAGGTCCTGTCGGGCCATATCCAGATTTGGTATGATCCCTTCTTCCTTGTACCATTGAATGATGTCATTAATCACCCTCCACTAAATGATTTTAGATTGTGATATGGGGCATGGGCACCCAATAGCTGTGGATTGGAGGCCTTTTACGGAGATATGGGGCCACCTGGGATGGATTCATTGGTGTTTTCCCAAACCCTGCATCAATGGTGGGATGGTGATTGGATTCCTATCATAGTATCTTGGGTCCTACAATGTAGTGTGATTCAACCATCAGAACTGAAAGGATGAAAGCAATGTCCAGTCCCATAGCGTCATTCTGTCTTCCATGATTTTTAAGAAGAATCCACATTGACCACATCACATACAAGTATTTCCTACATCCAACTACACCAATCTCTGGTGAGTTTTATGCCAGCCCAATATTTTATTTGCAGCACCTGGTACTATATAACTAGATTCGGAGACATGTTTATCCACTAATGTCTCAAACTCTACAAATCTCTACATTGATGAGAATAATTTCACGTCGGGTACACCATTTTTTTTGATGATTTTTTCATGGAGGACATCCATTCACCGAGGACACACTGCGTAGTTTCCCCACATTCCCAATTTCCAATGGAGGGAGGCATTTGTCACTTATTTAGGGAAGATTTCTCCTTGATGAAAAATTTATTAGCGGATATTGGTTTCTCATTCCATGGATTCCTCCTTGGAATGCGTTACCTAATCTAACTATTCCATTAAGATTAATACTTTGTTCATGAAACTCTTCACTAGTTCCATATCTTTTTGGATGTTGATTAATTACACTACTTCTATCAGAAAATTACAAGGGTTCGAGTTAGGGATGTAACCTTCGTTCAGGGGAGTTTTCATGTTCAACATCACAGGCATGTCTGGACACTAAAACACTGGTGCATATGGGTTTCTTCCCCTTATAATTGGGCTTCTTGAGGGTGAGGAAGCCTGAGGAATCCTAAACTGAGTGCAGCGAAATATATTCTATAAGACCTTCTCTTAGATTTTCCTCACAATCCCATTTCAAACATAGGGTATGACATAAGTTTAATGACTACTGGAGGTAGATCGGACTAATCAGAACATTAATGGGAGTGGATCATATGGTTGCATCCCCAAGATGGATCACCTTTGGAGTTTACTGGATGAGTGGATCAAAAATTCTAATAAATACAGATTCGACGATACTTGGGTCCTTATTTAGGTGATTCCATGGTTTACCGTTGGCTGGGATTGAACCTCAGGGAGGTTTATTATATACCCTTTAGGGGAAAAAAGGATCAAAACCCATGTAGTTTTAGGAGGTGATGAATTAGGGTGTGCATAGAGGAAAAAACCCTAATACATGCTGGAGATTATGCATGGATAGTGAACCAATGAAAGTGGGACACTATTGGTCAGATGGTTACGGATTGTGTGGGGCTTATGCATGGTTTTCTACCAAAGGGAATGGTGTGATCTCCACGAGATGTGTGGGCCCAAATAAAAATCCAGATGGACTATGGAGGATTGGATGATGTTGGTGGAGAATTAGATGGAACCGTCATGAATAGGATTATAACATTGGGATTGAACCTCAAGGAGGCTTCCTACATATCCTCATTGTGGGAAATAAAAGTCGACATAGTTAAGTGGGGTGATGGGACACCTAAGAAGGTGGATTGTGAGAATGGATGCCTGGATGGGACCCGAAAAATGTAGAACCTCTGGGATGGGGCCCAACATTCCCGAAAAGAAGAGGCTCAAATAAGAGACAAGGATGGGACATGAATTATGGTATTTAACCTAAGGAAGACATTCTATGAATCCCCGTGGAATGGAACCAAAGTCTACATAGTTTAGGATGGGGCATGGAATCTGGGTTTGGGTAGAGGACAACGACCTTACAATACACTCAGGGCTTACGCGTGGTTAGCAGCCCATGAGTTGGTCATATGCCACTAGAACATACAATGATGCATGTCCCTACATAGGGTACACCAAAGTTTACTATTTTTTAGGGTTTAAACCTAGGAAGAGTTCCTACATACCCTATCTAGGAGACTCATTTCAAAACCCATATTGTTCAAATATGTTTACAATTGTTTGGGGGTGAACCTCAGGGAGGCTTCCTACATACCCTATTTAGGAGTTAGAGATCAAAACCTACGTTGTTTGAATATGTGGTATAGGATCAGGTTGTGCATGGAGAATAGTGATCCAAAGATGATGATAGGGGTTACATGTGATTAACAGCTTGAGATTTGGTTTGACGCCATTAGGACATTCCAATGATGTTGGATCACAACAAAGGGGAATAAAACGGCTTAATATAGATTTGGATAGAACCTCAAGAGGATTCCTATGTAACCTTATTGGTATATTGGGATTAAAACCCATGTAGTTCGAATACATATATTTTAGCATCATGTGGGATAGAAGGGGCATATAGTTAAACATCATGAGGGATGAGGCGAACTGACGTGAAGTGGTCAGGACTGATGGGTGTTGGCATGAATCTCATGAAGGCTTCCTACATACCTATCCTAGAGGGGGAAAAGATCAATGTCCATATTGTTCATAAGGGGAGCTTGCAGGTTACATGATAAAGTGGCTCAAGGTGGATGCCATGGTTAGTGATTACTCCAAGCCCACATGAGTCATGCATGGTGTGAGAAACAAGAGGCAATAAAGTCATGATGATCACATCATGAAAGGAGAATACATGAATAATATATTGGGGCTTATGTGTGGTTAGAGGCCCAAAGAGATAGATATTGGGACTTACTCTAGTATGGAGGCCTAATGGTGATAATGTCCAAAGGGAGAGGGACAAGGTAATGAATGTCCCTATGTCCATCTCTCCTATAGTCTTTGCACATTGAAGAAGAATAGAGGTTCAACGATTCCATCTCCCATAAGAAAGCATAGGGGCTTACACCAAAATGGTTTCCCATCCCCATGGAAAAATTCCACTTTCGTAAATAGGATCTCATTACATTTGAGAATGATCTCACTCCCATGGACACCAGTGGGTATGGAGAATGTTCGTGATAGGGCACCCCATGTATATGGCTCGGGGCGAGGCAGTATTTTAACATCATGTGATGGGGACGATAGTGCTTTCCAGTAAATCATTATGCAACTCGGACGATAAGGATTCATTCCTCGTCCCTAGGACTTACATAAATGATACCCACCCACACATGGGGAAGTGAAGGAATCAACAATCCAATGTGGATACAGGGTTATGCAGTGATCTATTGAGTGGATCACATTAGCATGGCTATGTGAAAAAGAAATATCCATTTGCGTTCCTACGCAATGGAGAATGATGATATACAACACAATATGGAACACCGCCCAAGGGATCATGAAGTCAATTCATACAAAATAGGAGGGCCGTACATGATATGGGTTTTCAAAGTAAAGAGGTTCCTAGAATGGGACCTTGTGATGCTCTGGATCCCCACAAAGTGGATAGATTCCACTAATGGGTATGATTCATGAAGTCGAGTGGTCTAGACTAGGCATGGGGTATACATAAATATAAAGGGTGCTTCACGAAATGAATGTGCTTTCATGGAGTAGGACATTACAAATCATGGGTGCCTTGAAAAGCATGGAACTACGGAGTAATGAAATTCAAAAATCACATTGATCCTTACTTGGCATGGGGTTCACATGTGCATGGAAGGTACTTCTCGAAGAATCAATACATGGAAAAGACCCGAGTTCCCTTTTAGAGATCCTTTGTAGTGGCTCATGGTCTCTGGGAAGGGAATCCCTGCTTGAAGAGGGGTTGTATTTGAGATAAGGGAAATGCACTTTGAAATTCTCAATTGCATTAAATATGTCATTTTTCTAAATGTTTCACAGAGAAGAAGTAGATCTGCAATTTCAGAGCTGAGAAGGAGAATGGTTGCAGTATCCGTCCATTAGTTCCGATGGAAGGATAATATTTCTACATGAGCGGTGGTGAGAAGCTCATAGATATTGTTACAAAGCCACATAGTGCTTTGTAATTGGAATCATATTTCATCATGATTGTGGTAACTGTGGAGTTGACCGTCATCCACTCTTTGGCGTAGAGGCCTCCTTAATTTTCTCTATAGTGGTAGAAAATGATTCTGTCAGTTTCCAAGGGATCGTAGAGGAGAAAAATTACCCTCTATGATATAAATATTTCCATCAATTATGTCGTAAACACAAAGTTTTCCACCTCTTTTTCACTATAGAGAGCGTAGAGGAGTCCATGGATTTGCACTGACCACGGTGCAGAAGGGATTTACATGGGTCGTGGTGCATAAGGGATTTTAAATAAAACTTCATGAAGCATCCCCTTTGGAATTACTTTCCCAATTTCATCTATTTCATCTACACATATTTTGGCACCCAAAAATCATAAAAACATTCCCCACATTTTCTTTTAGAATTATATGAACTTATGGAAACATCATCGATTTGGGGTAAGGGAAGTGTGGTTGTAGATACTATGATTAATAATGATCTCTTGAAAGTCTTGAATGATTTAATTTATGAGTGGAATTTTATGGTTTAATTCTCTCATATGCATATCAGTTCCAAGCATCATAATGGAGGTACCTTCATGGGTATTGTTTAGATGACACCTTCCCATCTAGGATTTATTAAATGAGAGAATCCTGTTGATGAGTTTTTCTATCTATCTATATAGTTTTTTAATGGTGGGTACCTTCAATGGGAATGGTTGTTGCATTGTAAGGGATTTTTGTTCTTTGTTGGCCACTTCATTGTTCCATTGTCATTAAGGTAGGAGGTGATGCAAGATAGTCACAAATCCTAGTGGTCCATTCACCCTAGATCTACCAAGACGTACTTTGATGTGAATTGATTATTTTGGTGGCTTGGTAAGAGGCTGGAAATTGATGACATTTAATCTCTATGTTAAACATGTTATCCCACTATTGATGTTCACTAAAGGCACGCGTGTTTTCTTCATCCATCACCCATCACTACTTGGAAGTGGGATGATATCGCCATGGAAATATCTGTGGGATACCTCATACACCAGTGAGAAATAATTCCATTTTGTACGTTATTGATCATATAAACAAATCAACCCATTTGATTCAAACCATGTATTCTACAAAATATTACGATTTTGGTCTATTGTATGCTAACGAGGTTTTGAATATTGAAGGTGTTCAATCAAAAATTGTTTCTGACATGGAGACCTTTTTTACTCGCATATTTGGCACGACCTTCAGAAGGATATGGGGTCACATGTCTGGTTGAGTAAAACATACAACCCTCAAATAGATGGAGAGACAGATTGGGAAAATTAGATTTTGGAAAAAATAATTATAGCATGTCTGTTACATTCTAGAGGTTCAACCGATAACCATTTGGGATTTCATGAGATTTTGTAAAGAAATAATCAAAATTACTCAATTTTAATAGCTTCCTTTTAGTCTCTTTATTGTTGGATCTGTTGGTCTTTTTTATGTTGGGATGAGGTGCCTGAGACATCATTATTTGGATATATCATTGTGGAAGAAACATGTAATAAAGTTAAAATAACATGGAAGTAGTTTGTAATGACAAAGGGTCATTAAAATTAATATGAAGATCAATGGAAAAAATATTTTGAGGTTTACTTTTGTTACCGGTATTTCATGAAAGTGGTACCTAACTTGGGTCATCATCATTTGTGTATGAAAGGGAAGCTGAATTCATGGTATGTTAAAAAATTTGAAATTACTGATAGTGTTGGTAATGTGGCATATATGATATCTTTTCCATCCCAATTGATATAAATTACTAATGTTTTCCATTTCTCTAAGATGAAAAATTATATCCTAGATTTTTCTCATGAATATAATTTGGATAGATGGAATTAGAGCATGATTTATCTGTGTTAAAGAGGCCAATGCAGATTATATATTCTTAGAAGATGGCGCATTGTGTGAAGTATATTCCTTTGCTTACTTTTCATTGGAAGCATGGTGATTATGTTCATGAGACTTCAGAGTGGAAGCCTTTGGTTGAAGAGGATGATCCTTTTTTTATTCTCTGATCATACTTTGGAGTGAATTTCCTTGGACGGAACGATTTTAGGGTGATTAGAATAGTCACATCTGTGATTATTTTCAAGGTAATTTTTATATATTGTATTTAATTTACCCCTTGAGTACCCTTGAGGTTTTGGTGGAAAATGGAGGTTTTGGTCATGATAGAAGGTGGTTCATTGTTGGTGCACAATTCTGGAAAATTGTGTGCCCTTCTCCAGGTAAGAATGCAACCAATTTTCATTTTGGATAGTGGAAACTGCATGATTGGTGCATGGTTTGTCAAACTATGTGGGCAGACCATGTTGCACATTCAACGTGAATTGTGATGGATGCAAAATTTGGAAAATTGTTCCACTAAAACATGTGACTTACCTAGGTCATTAAAAAGTATCGAATTACCTTTCTAAACTATTCGATTTTAACCCCAAATCACTTTTATTCTACTACATTCATGATTTATAGCCATGGAAGCCTCTTAAAACATTGTCTGATTTATTGACCCACAATCGTTGGGTGTTTTTGACACAACTTATTCAATGAATCATCAAGTAAGCCTATTTCTTGAAGATTTCTCCCACTTTCTAGGGTTTCTCCTCCCTCTTCCTTGAGTTCATTTTTTCCAGTCGATTTTTTTGACATAAATAGGGTTTAATACTATGTTTTTGGGAGAAATCATGAAGTTTTTTGTTTGATATTTCCCTTATGGAATCTTGTGCTGTACCAATAGTGGTTGGACATTGATTTTTGGATGTTTCAAAATGTGAGGTTGGTGGTTCCATGAATATAAATTATTAGGTTATTTTTATATTTTTCATGGTTGCATAAATGATTGATGTGGATTATTTGTGGATTTCCAAATAGTTTTTGGAAAGGGTTTTGGACACCTATTTTATTAATATTGATTTTTAAAGGAAATTCATTATATATATTTTATGTTTCATTGAATTTTTTATTGATTTTATTTATGCCCAGTTTAAATGGTGAGAAATATTTTCTCAAAGAGATATAATGTTTTGAATTTTTTTTAAAGAGTATGAACTTATAAGTTTAATGGATTTTTTCATTTTGGATTAATTTGGTTTACATCTTCAATGTTTTTTTGAATTGTGAATGTATTGTAAAGAATGTTATAAAATGGATTTATGTGAGAAACAAGGGGGATATTCCGATTGAAATGATTGGATTTTATATTTGTTATTATTTTTTTTCAAATGAGTTTTATGAATTCTGTAAGTGGTGGTGAAATTTTTTCCAAATGGTTTTGTTGTGTTTGGAAAATGGAATGTGGGTTTTTATGTGAATGTTTTGATTTCCTTTTGTTCTTACAGTCCTAGGCATGTATATGTGAATGTTTTGATTTTTGTGATATGTGAAATTTTATTTAAGAACATAGGGATTCTCTGGTATCAAGGTTGGAGAACTAAAACTACTATACTAGTTGATATAGAAGTGAATGAGGCCCATATTCATCAAGTATGATAGATGATTACAAAACTAACAAAACATGTGATATAATCGGTGTCAACTAGACCAATAGATATGTTCCACTCTATTAGATCATTCATGAGAACACTTTTTATTTGGGATTATGATATGGAAACCATTAGACCTTTGGATGGGAGCTCCTCTAATGGATCATGCATGGGAACTCTATTGGTTGTTGAGTTGGAGGATTTTGATAATCAATGTATTGGGTTTATAGTTTTCCACCTGTGATAGTAACCCATAGGGATTTTATCACGGTTCTCTCTTATGTAATTATGCTTATGTTATGTGGTGCTAGTTTTTGGAATACATTATACCTTTTGTACATATTTATTTCAAGAAAACATTTTCTTAGAAATTTTTTTTATTAGGTAGTGTTTCATTATAATTTTACCCTTAAAATGATTTCTTGAAATTATTTCAAATAATCTTATAGAAATGTGAATGTTAATATTTCATCTATTTTAAAAGAATTAAATCTTCTCTTATAGAGAAATCCAACTTGGATATGGCTCACACAATACATACACTGTTGGGTGTATGTAGACACTGTTATGCATGACCCATGTAATGGAAATATGTATCATGGTTGTGATGGTGGATCTAGTTTCTAGTATTACACTTCTTGTAGTGTTGATGGTGGAATCTTGAGGATGATATTCCTCTTACTAAATTGTTATTTATTGGATCGTTTGTTTTTTCCCATTCCATCATTTTACTTTTCGTTTTCTGTGAAGTTCTAAATGTTGAATTTAGAAATTATTTTACCTCGTTTGGATATGGTTATCAGTTAGTGTAATATTTATTCAATTTTGTTGTTTATGATTATATAAACAGGTTAAATCAATACAAAAGTGAATTAATTATACCCTGGTATTTTATTTAAACTCTTGGGGGTCAGGATTACCCTTCTGTCCATGCCACAATTATGGGCAGGTGTCGGGTTGGATAAAACCTAGTCATGGTTCGTGACAATTGGTTTTGTAAAATTATTTTATTCAATAACCATCACTGATCTATGATGTTTTCTCTTTGGTGGTACCCAATAATGTTGTATAGTTTTGTAGTTTTCTCATTCTACAGTTCTATTAGAGTGGGTTCACATTTTATTTCTCATGCGTTGTTGCCCATTGAAATTGATGACTAGGAAAGGACATGGTTTTTCATAGAATTATTTGTGTCATGTTATATTTTATATAAACAATTTAAGGTGTTAAATGCTTCTATAATTAATTATCTTGGAAAGGGTGATTTTAGAGGTTTTCATTGATGCTTCCTATTTTTTTTGGTATGTGACGTGATGCAGTAGAAGGAAATGATCTTTTATAGGTCTAAGAAGATATTTCCACATGAGAATTACTATTCAAAAATAGAATTAAAGAAAGTATCATTCTTGTTTTCATTGATTCTTTGGTGAAATTACCAAATCGGAGAACCCTTTTTGGAAATTAAAAATCACAAGAGAATAGGTACATATTTTTACAATGTGATTAGAATCTATACAAGTAGAGTAGGATGGGTTTTATCTAATATTACTATTTTGATATCTTGTAAACCCTAGGAAATGGGAATTATATTTATGTTACATTGAGATAAAATTCCTAAGGAGATGTTGTTTGAGAGTCGATGGATAGTTTGAAATGGGAGGAGGATATTTTAGAAATTCATCTTCATATAAAGGAATATTGTGTACAAAGTTCCATATATCAGATGACCATTGATGTTTCATTGACGCAAGAAGTGGAAGAGTCCTAGTGGGGAGACCTGGAGGTTGAAGTTATTTTTGACAATTCTATCTATTGTTATTCTCCTTAGGCATTGATGGTTGTTGTTCATAACCTCATATCATTTCATGGAAGGATTATTTATCCAGAGTTGACTCTTAAGGGACTTCTTCCTGGGTTTCTAAACTCATTTTTTACGTAAAATAGTTTGAAAAATGATTCATGGTATGATGATTCATGGATTTTGTTTAGGGATGAATCCTTCTATGGTAGAGTCCATAGATTAATGCATTTTCTTTGATTATGCATTGAAAGAACATCATATTCCTTGTGGGTTCTATTAGCCCATGTATTTAATTAAGAGGAAGTGGGTTGAAATCTCTTTAAACTTCATCATAGGAATACCCTAATATTATGGAGGATGTGATTCTATCTGGGTAATCAAGGATTATATGATGGAGCATGATCAAGTCATAGAGATCATGGAGCCATGAGTTATTTTATTCTTGGCAATGAGTTATTTGGATGATGTTGGGTGTTTAAATGACATTCATGATGGTTTAATTTAATTTCTTGTCAATAAATTATTAGGGAACAATTTCAATATGATTTTATGTTTTAAATATGATGACTATTAAACTGGATAGTAGTTCAGATAGCATGAATAATTTGTTATTAGAATTGATATAATGTTTACAATACTAGAAAAATCTAGGAAAATGTTGTATATTTTTTATTAGTATTTGGTGGTGTTCGTGATTTATTTGGGAATGTTATATTGGTTATTATTTCACTTCATATGGATTTTGGATAATTATTTTAATGGGATTTATGTTAAAAAGAGGTAAAACATACTAGGATGCATGATGGACCTACACCACTATTGAGGAGGGAATTTGATACCTCTCGGATATGAAAATATGGTAGTGAATGACATATAATGTGAGGCATAGAGGTTCATGGGAGAATAAGTGAGCCACCATGTGGGGAGGGATGATGGTGAAGTAGGTCATCATCGTGGGCCAGTGATAGCGAGAGACTAGAGCATTTGGAAATCAATGTTTCTAGGGTTAAGTCATGTTTGGTAGTATTGATAAGTATTAAACTATGGTATGATTAATTGTGGAGAACTCTCATCCACTGTGTCTCCACATTAAAAAATGAATAATTAAATGTGGTCATCTAATGTGGTCATCTGAGCCGTCTGATCTCTAATCTACATTATCTTCTTCATTTATCTGTTATAGTTATTGGTTTAATCATGATTTTTTTATTAAGTGTCACATGTTTGATCTAAAAATTGATAATGAGATCCTTTTGGGTATTATGATGATTCTATTGTGATTAGAATAACATGAAAATTCATTTTCATGGTATAAAAATGGAAAAATATAAGATATATAGAGGTGAGAGAAATGAATTTCCGATGATAGTGATTCTTGTAATCAAAAATCATGAGTTAAGAAATTGTGTGCATGAAGGCAGGTAGTGATGATGTAATGACTCAGTTAAATGTTTCTTTTATCTACCTTATGGTGATATTTTCTTTATATATATTTATTTTTTGGAGTCCTCTCATTTTTTGAAGAAAATAGAGCACCCAAAACAACTCTGGTTTAAGAAAAATAATGATTTTACACAGTGTGTTCAACCTATTCTAAACACACCTATACTTTTTTATAATTTCCTATCAATGAAAGAATAAGTACATCATTATAAGATTCTACCTTATCTTTCATGAAGTACACATAGAAACAATGAGATAATGTATCCATATACTATGTTCCTGATATAGAAAAACTTTTGTGCTTTAATTATTTTTGAGAAGGATTCAGATATATTATGTGTGGGTAGTGTATGTTCATGAAGGTAGCACAAATGATTGAATGAAATGTGAATCAATCATTAAGGGTTTTAGAATAAATAAACCATTGTCACACTAAGAAAGTAGTGTGAATTTCATGCATTTCATGATGCCTATGTGAACGAACAATCATTGGGTAACAATTATGGATAATGTGATGATTCCATGGTGCACATGAAGAAAGTGATATGTTTGGGAAATATCATGTCTATTAAAATTTGGATGTTTTTTATTGTGGTTAAATGTGATAAAATAACATGAATTCATACATTTTTGAATGTTCATGTGAAATAATTTTGGATTCACCAAAAATACTGAAGTGTTAAGTGGATTTAAATTTGTGTGTATTGAAAACAAATTATGAAAATGAAATTATTCATGTATGAAAGTGTGATTTTTTTCATTTGGATATATGTTATTTTTAAATTAAGAATACCATGCATTTTATTCAATACATGTTTTCATTTTTAATAGTATTGTATGTGAAAAATAATTTTCATAAATTGGGTGTTGTGATATTTGTGACATTAAAATGAGAATTATTTCGGAATATTTTTGTTTCTTTGTTTTCAGTGTTTAGTGAGATCAGGTCTTCAGTAGAAGGATTTTCTTTCCTGAGTAATGTTTCATTGAAGTATCTTATTATATATTGTGAGAATATATTATTTTACCAATTCTAGGTTCAATAAAAATCTACTTGAATTTTTACACAAGATAGTATGATCAAAAACAATTATGTATGAGAATTTTCAATTTATATTTCCACATTGGATCATGATATCATAATTTGAGGGCTACTGCTGGGGGGTCTACCCAGTTGCTGATGATTTTGAATTGGTGTGGGGGGGGGGTCTAACAAACGATTTATGGTTGAATGAATCTTTGGGAACAACAAAATTTTAATTAGGGGGTCTAACAATTTACTACTGTAATCACCTTCTGTTGTAAAGGCCAATTCATATAGGGGGTTTTCCATCATGGAAAGGTTTATGTATTTGTATCGAACTTTTTTAATCCCTATGTTATATGACTTCATTTTTATATTTCTTACCAGAAGAGGATGAGTTTTAAGGATGAGGGATCAAGACATTAAATTGTTGTAGAGGTTGAAATAAAAAAACCATTTTTAAAAAATAGTTTACAATATATTAATGATTTCTATCAGTGGAATCTAACTGGTCACTAGACACTTAAAAAATAATTAGTGCACAAGGTACCCTTCGTAGATATAGAATAAATTTTGAGAATTAGATAATTTTAATTATGTGAAAAAAATAATAATTTCAACCATTGATGGAATGAACTACCATAGTTTGAGAAATATAATACTTTCTTAACTTTTATCATTTATCCTAGAAGTGAGAGAATATACACCATTGGGTTTACCACTAATAAATGAGTATGCTTCTATGAATGAATCAAATAATAGTAATCTAAATTAATATTAAATGACTCCGAATGAAATCTTGATGGGTTGGTTAGAAAATGTGTACAGTAATGTGATGGATCTCCAACTCCCAAAGAAATATGGGATAAACAGAGAGGTAGTTATAAAAAAAATCTCAAATTCAAATGAAGAATATTGAAAATATTGAGTCACAAATTCAAATATATAATAATGTAGGATGATTAAATTATTTATGAGTACATTACAAGAGTAAATATAATGATCACGAATATGATACATTTTGGAGAGATGATAGATGACTCATTTGTAGTGAAGAAACTATTGGAAATTTCCCAGATAGATTCAACTATAATATTTTATCTCTTGAAGAGGGAGAAGATAAATAACTATATCAACACAATAATAATCTCATATCATATGAAATGAGAAAAGTTGAAAAATCCAAGAAACCAGTAAGAGATGAGATATCTTCTGAATCCATGATAAAAGGTGAAACAAAAATAAATGAATAATGAGAATCATGGGATTATATAGATGTAGAATATGAATATTAAATTAGTCTAATTATGAAATTATTTAAAAGAATTTTCAAAATGGGAAGATAGAACTTAAAATGAAAAAACCATCATGGTACTAGAATTATCACAATAATGGCCATTTTGATAGCTACTATCCAGAGAAGAAGGCTAGTGAAATAGACATAGATTAAGAGGATACAAAGTATCAGACATGGAAGTGGAAAAATAATAAAAAGATTTTTAATTTTATTAAGTGAAATATGATGAATATAGAAACTGATAAATATGTAGCCCAATATAGTGTGTTATAAGATGAAATATATTCTAAGAATTCAATTTACATTTTACCTATATCTAAGAGATATGGAGACTCATTTACATTCAATGAAGGTGATGAGAGAACTAATTTTGAATAGATGAAAAAATAAAATATTGAATCTATTATAGTGTAAAATATTCAACTTATGAAATAAAATAACTAATTGAAGAAAGAAAATGATGAAAATTCATTTGAAAAAAAGAATATTTCCTTACAGAAGAGATTCATATTAATGAAATAAGAGAAAATAGGATCAAGATAGATAAGATATATGGAAAGATGAAAACTATTGGAAATTAATATCCTAAAAAGGAATAATAATTATTTTTTGATGAAAATAAATATATAATTTGAAATTAGAATAATTTGATATGATATTGAATGGTTTTCAAGAAAGACTTATTGAGAAAGTGGAACTATTCCCTAAGACACAATCTAAATTCCTTGTATCTCAATGTGAGTTGAATAAGATGAATATATATTTCACCAATGTTGTCGATATTATGTGTGAATATTCCAAAGATGGTTATGTGAAAGGTTCATAAAAATTGATTCATTCTACACAAAATGAACTTCAATGTATATTTTGTATATCAAAAAATGATAGTATAAAATAAATAGTTGATCCAGTGGTCCAAAAGAAAAAATTATATAATTTACTACATAATTAATGAGTGTAGTAATTCAGTTTGAAGGTTTACACCTAGGATGATACACACACAATCAGTATAAAATCAATAACTATAATCATTAGAGATTAACTACACTCAGCCTATAATATCAATATTCACAGAAAAATATTAGTGTTATAGAGTGTTTGGTCATTAAGATTATTCATTTTTGTATAAAATTTCACTACCTAATTGAATGCATGAATCATTGTATATTAATGATGAGAAAATGAGATCAGATTTTCAGGAATAGAAGCATAAGACCAAGACTTCATCTAAACTATCAATGAAGAACATTTATTAAACATTGATGTTTTTAGTATATGTGGTCATGATGATTAAAAATCAGATAAATGTAGTATTATTTTCTCAAGTGATATTTCTCATAGTGAAATTGAGAGCATAATTCAGATAGTAAGGGAATATACATTCACTAGTGAATTACATGAGAAGTCGAAAGAATTTATTAATGATCAAAATATGGCGAATGAAAATTAAAATAAAGTGGTGACAATTTTTGAATTTAATTATGATGACGATTCATCTAAAAATTATGACATGAAAAATGCTAAAGTGTGAAATATTTTAACGAATTGGTCATAATAATGAATATTGAGAAACAGTCAAAACAACCCAAGAGATAAATGATAACTCTTTGAAATCATTAATTAATTGGATAATTAAAAAGTAAAGGTAGAGAGGCAATTATCATCATGAGTGATATTTCTATTAAAAAATAGGTACCTTCCTATTCCCTTATATAAAATATTTTGATCAAATAGATAGAATATTGAATGTGATGGATGAATCCCTTTTTGGGGAGCATATATGATTTCATGATTTCAAAGGATCACAATCTTTTGAAAATTATTATCATTCCTTAATTGTTAATTTTAATATTAATGAAAAACAATTATCTTAAGAGATTTGATATTCAATTAGAAAGGGGTGCTATATGTTTTTTCACTTGAACATTTAGATGTGTTTGTTGTGATGTGTGTTGGACATTTCAGAGTATTCTTGCTCAACTATACCCTATAAAAATATTTTTGAAACATTTTTTAGTATGGTATAACTTTATAGAATGTGAATATGCTTGATTCTTATGTGACATCATTACTGTTTTCTACACTAGGATGTCCAACATGGAATAAGAGTTCATTAACAAAAATTCCATTTCTCTTTTAAAGTGTGGTTTCATTCATTGAGAAGAAACTAATGTTGAGTGGAAGTTGGTAGATGATTCAACTCCTATATACCCAATTGTATTCATCTCTAATAAGAGAGAGAAATAAATGAAAACATATTTATATCTAATTATTTACAATAGATACAAAGGGTAATATTGATGTTATAATTGAATTATTTATAAAGTAGTGATTGGGAGAAAATTTCAATAGGTTTTTAGGTTTCCAATGTGACTATTATTGAACTAGTAATCATTTTAGATAGCATGTGTCATTAGTCATTTGAATTGAAGAAATGTTAACAAAATATTAAGAGTCCATAAAGAATGATATTTAATTTTCAGGACAATTTTATGTTGGTAGTGGTTTTTTTGGGGAAGGTTGCCTTGGTTGGATTTGAACTTCATGTGGATTTTGACAATGTATTTTTATGGATTTTTTATTAAAAATTTATAATTGTAATAAAAAACATAAGGGACACATACAACTATTTAGTTGAGAAGGTGCTACCTCTCGACTAGTCTAGAAAGGTAGTATAGTGACATAAAATGTGAACCAAAGATGTTCCTGGGATCATTAGTGACCACCATGTATGGTGAAATGATATATAAGGAGATATACGACATAGGGTAGTTCCAATGATTGAATAGAGAATTTGGTAACAAATTTTTATGGGTTAAAGTTACTTCTGGAATTAAAAAGAAGAAATAAATTTTTGTATGTTTCTATGTGGGATGCTTACATGAACTACAAAAGTGATTTAATTTTTTTTTAAAGAAATGTGATCATCCAATGGAATAAATTGAGTTGTCTCATCTCCTAGTTGTGTTATCTTATTCTTTTAGATTTCAGAGTTCCTGTGCTTGATAGGATTTGTCCATGAAGTGTCTCCCATTTGATCATGTCAATGATTCTAAGATATTTTTGTGTATTCTGATGAATCAATTGTGATCAAAATCATATTATATTTCATTTTCATCACAAAATGAAGAAAAAACAGAATATATATAGTGGGGAGAAAAATGAATTTATAATTATGTTGATTTCTGTAATTGTGAAGCATGAGTTAATTTATTGTGAACTCAGTGTAATTTAGTGATAGTAATTTAAGTTAGTTTAATGTTTCCTATAAATATTAAAGGATGAGTTCAAATGTACTTTTCGATATATTTTGAGTTGCGATATCGTTTTTCTTAAAAAACTGCCCTATATTCAACTATTATGGTTCTTGAGGAAGAAATATTTTACGATGACTATTTGATAATTGCCTAACATGCTCAGATTTCATTGTGAATATCTCATCGGTGAAGTAATAAAGATATCACTGAAAGGTCCTCCTTAAGATTTTATGAATTAAACTAAAATCCCACAAGAAAATGTGACCTTTTATTAGGTACAAGAAATATAAAATCAAATCTTGCATTGTGTTTTTTTGATAATTATTGAGAGATAGTTTGTACGAAAAATGTGTGTGGTTAAAGGCAGTACACTTACACACATGGAGTGTGAATATATCACAAAGGGTTTGAAAATATTGAAACCAATTACAAACTAAAAATTGTAATATGTTCATGAATTTTATAATGAATATATGAAAGAATATACATTGTGTAATAATTATGGACAATGTGGTGTTATCATGTTTTACATGAAGAAAGTGATAATTTTTAGAAAGATAGTGTGTGTAAAATGTTGATTGTGTGTTGTTGGGGAACCATGTGGAAACCATAACATGCATTTTTGAATGATCACATGTTCACCTTAGTGAATTTAAGATTTATATAAAAAACTAATGCATTACGATTAATTACATGTGTGTGAATTACATAAACATTTATTAACATGAAATTATTCATGCATGAAAGTTTATTAGTTATGAATTTGTGTTATTTCACATATTATGTTAATAATACCATGGAGTGTATTATTTACATTCATGAATTTAGAAGAAAAATTTAGATGAAAAATAATTTTTAAAAATTGGATTCCAAGATATTTGAGATTGAAAATGTAGTATTATTTATGATGTTTTTTTATCAATTTTTTTATTGTTAAATGAGGCTATGTCATTAGGAAATGTACGAATTATTTTATGGAATTATTTCATTCAAGAAGAATATTTAAACAATGATGATATATTATTTTTTGAATTTATGACTTATTGAAAAGGAAATTGAAAATCTGCACAAGCTAGTGTGATCCAACAAGCTTGTGGAGAAAGATATTAAATTGTTCATTCTATAATTTTTTATTCTATATGATGTTGACAGATATAGGAGGGTTGTCTAACCATTTGTCGAATATTTTGATCGGGGTGTCAAACTAATCACTGTGTAGAAGGTATAGTTGGGTGGTCTGACCAATTGTTGATGGATGATCAAAACTAGAGCGTATAACTAGTTAATAATTGGGGTTATAACCAATTAATATTGTAATCACATTATATTATATTTGATAATACATATTTTTGGGTCTAAAAAACATAGAATGGTTCATATCTTTTTACAGATCCCTGTCAATCCCTATATTCTTTCCAATAATTGTTGTTATTTCTTGTAGGGTGATGAAGAGGATTAAAGATGATGTAATTATACTTTAATTAGTCACAACAGATGAATCAAATGTAAAAGAATTCATAAAAATATTTTACCACTGATTGACACCCCTCTCAGTGGTATCTAACTGATCCTTATACAAGACAGTTTTAAGGTACATTGTCTCTAAGTAATATGTTCATTTAACCTCATAAATTTGGTGTGTATTGTATCTTTCTTTATTCCACTCAGTTTCACATCAGCTCTAATTTTGACCCTCAAATGGACCAACAGACAGAGTATACCATAAAGGCATTGAATGATATGCTGTGGGTATATATTTTTTACTGTAGTAGATCTTGATAATATCTTTTTCCATTAGTTACGGTAGATTATAATAATAAATATAACTGATCTATTAGGATGGAACAATTTGAGGATTTTTATATGTGCTTATTTTTTTACCAATGGTTTTGATCCAATATTGGAGAGTCTTTATATCTCTGTCCCAATTTGGTAAAAATTGAAACAAAATGATTACGAGGTTTTTGATATGAAAAAGTTGAAGAAGACATGTAATAGTCTAATACCAATAAATAGTGGTGGTATATTGAGATTTAGGATGGGGACCACGTATTATTTAATGTTTTTCTACTTCATGGGTAGTTGATGGTATGTAGGGGAATTAATCTCTCACCCTAATTTATTAGAGAAGTTGAGGTATTGTGACACATTGGGGAGGTATTTTTTCAATTGTTTCAACCACTATTCCTAGACAATATCTTTATGGTATTCATAATGTCTTATCATTAGTGGTATCAACATAATAACACTCATTTCATTGACTGGGTGTGTTCGATACCAAGGATGATATGGTTCTTGACGAACAACTTGTAGATATATATGATCATTTTTATAACATGCTTCATTGATGGATCACTACATTGGATAGTGTGTTGTGGAGGAAAGTGTAAAAGAGTAGTGTACAAGGGTTCATGATCTCAATATGAAATACTAGCAACTAGAGGTGTTTTCAGTTTTTTCATTCATTATTTTTTAATTTTATAATAAAATATAGTCGATTTATTAATTTTTACTTTTCCCTCTATGATTATGTCTAAATAAAAAATTATGTTTAGAGTAAAGGATAAATCCTTCTTAATTAAAAAACCTTATACTATGAATTTTTTTGAAACTCTGGAAGTGGGTAATTTCAGACCATAAAAGATAATACCTTGATATGAGAAGTCTATTTCTATCAGTTATGTGCCACATTTATTTTTTTTTGTTTTTTTGGTAGTCATTACCAGAGACAGTGTGAAGGGTGAGATGGTGTTGCAGATGATCATGTGGAGAAGAGATATCTTGAAGATGGTATGAGATGACATGAATATGTTTCCGGTGTAATGAGATCATTCTGAGGTATCTCCTAAGATTTTATTGGACCATGTCCCTTTTTCCTATTACAATTATTAACATTGAATATTGATAATAATAATTTTTTGAGATAAATTTCATATAATAGTCTAGACCTTCTAACTCATTGCTTTTTGATAATTTTTGTAGTTATGACATCGTAGAGGAGCTACAAGAGACTTATGGGGTAGAATAATGAATTATAGATATAAAAATCAACTAAGAAATTTTTTTACAATTTGGAGGCATCAACACGGCTATGGGGGGGTTACTGCTGCATAGAGAGGCTGACTGTGGCATAGAGTTATGGGTTGGCAACTCTTGTTGTTAATATTTGTTTTTATGTCTATGGTTATGTTAATTGATGTACATGGTTTTCCCATAAGAGGTAACTTTTATGTTTATTTAATTTTTGGGGTCTCTATACCACAAACCAGTGTTTCTTCTGGATCCTTTTCTTGTCTATGGAGTCCTATAACATGATTTTTTATCATGTGACATGATCTCTTTTTAGTTTTTGAGTTCTTCGAAATGATCATCATTGTGTTTCATGGACATAGTTTTGACCATATTTACTATGACATGGTCTCTATCCTTGTAACATGGGTTTCTCCAAAATCATATTTTCTATACTGTAGTGGACTATCTTGCACCATGGTGTTATGTTTTATAAACTATCTATAAAACCATAAATCCCCTGAAACCACATAATTCATTTAGTTTTCTATTAGTTATTTAGGTAAACTGGTGAGTACCTTGGTGATATTTCCACCCCTTTACATTGGATATCAACCTCATCCTTTAAAGATTAATCCATAGGGTATTTAGCTAAGTACCATTCATTTTATCTACCTAATTTCTCCTAGTTATTTGGATAGAGAAGGTTTCATTCAAAGGGACCACTGGATTTGGGATTTTTTTGATTAGACAATGGTTTTGGTCGTTTCATTCTAGTTTTATCATGGGGTTCCCTTTCATTTTTATTCATGGATTCTATATTCTTATTGTTCTTAAATTTTGCAAAGTTTTGGAAAGCAATGTCGAGGGAGGAGATCATTTATCTTCACTTTATTATTTTCTCATTTAAAATAATTATGCATTTGATTTTTCTTTCCAAGAGGGTTTTCAATGGGTAAATAATAATAATAATTGGTTTAAATGATATTATAGATGTGTGGAAAAGAAATACATGATTTATGTATTTTTATGTTACTGTTATTGAGATTACACATTCATGATGTAATTTCTGAAAATTAGAGACATTGTTTTCAATATATTATTCTATTTGATATTATTGTGGAATCCATTATTTTTGATTGTTTTATTTAGCCATGAATTAAATTATCTAATAACATATATATAGATAATAACTTGGTTTCACATGAAATCTCAGTTTGTGTGACATTTAAATTCAAAATTAAACATGTAAACAAGTATAAATAAATTTTGGTATACTAAAAAGTAATATATGAACGGTGGGTTCGATGTGTGTTCATGATATGTGAATAAGATGTGATGATTTGTGGCTATGATATGTACTAGTTTAGATAACTAAGAGGTTTTCATGTGTAGATACGGTAATGCTGGTCTTTTTGTCGATAGATTATGGGAGTTTTAGGATGTTTGATGTTGGGGACTATGAGAAGGATATCATTGGAATAGTGGTACAATGTACCCCTGTTATCAATATTATCCTTATTATGTTACAATAATTATTTTTTTTCATTTGGAGATCATTCCACATAGAGAGTGGGATGGGTTAGATGACATACATAGGTGTTGTTGGTTATTGGGTCTCTTAATAGGTGAATTAGTAATCTACATTCACATGTTAATGAGTGTCCTTGGGAAATATCTTATTGAGTATACATGTTATTCTCAAACCATGTATACACAAACTATTTTTTAGGATTCTAGTTGGATATTGTGGAATGATCGAGAAATTATTTTCTTATGTAATCGATCTAGATTTTGGTTATAGTCATCAGAAATTTTTTTGGGCAATTATTTGGATAATCACTACATTAATTATGTTATTAATTCATTCATGGATGGTTTTGGGATTATATAGGTAATATTTCATAAAACTTATTTGGGTATGATTTATCTAATCTCACAAAAATATTTTATATAGAGGGAAATGAAATTCATATATTGGAATTTTATATACTCTTTGAACGTTGTTAAGCATGGGCCTGGTGGAGTTGGGACTTATTGGACATTATATCGTTTCATCCATTATCGACCTAGGAGGTGTATATTTGGATAGAGGGGGTCATGATAAATCTTCATTATTATAAAATTTAATAATTTAAATGAATTATTTTTATTATTGATCCTTGTCAATCGAACATTCACTGGACCCCTCCTATGGGACCCCTATCATCATAAAATCTTTTTCATCCAAATTGGTGTAAAATATAGATATAGTTAGTGTGTAACTATCTGGGACTGTATCGTAATAAATATTTATTTAACTTACAATCTAGAGTTAGAGTCTAGCAACCAATTAATGCTAATAAGGAAATAATTAATATCACATCAATGAGAACCTTATATGAACACGATTTATGTAATCTAATCTCTATATCTCATGATATCTCATAAATCAGGATGCAAAATCTATTTAATTATATTTTATTGGTTTTTTAATTCATTGATATTTTGTAGATATACTTACATTCAATTCCCATGGTCATGGATTTTTCAATACTACTCGGATCTGGATTATCATGACCTAAATGATATATCCCCCCAAACAAAGAAACTAAAAATTCTATAATTATCATTCAACCAATTACAAAACCACTAATCACACACCCAAAAAAAGATACTTTAAAATGTATTAATGTCAGTTTTGCTTTTAAAATCATCAATTAACATGATCAAAAGGTACATATTGATAATGATTTCAAGTGGAGAGTCTAATAAACATGTTCATAGATTAGAAAAAGTTGTGACACCAGATTCATGTGGGGTTCCAATTGTCAAGTCAGTTTTCATGAACAAATCTAATATAACAATAGCGTGTGATATTTATAAGAACAAGATTAAATGATTAAGTCCCCGCAAAAGAAAATTCTATGGATGTAACACCCGAGACTTTTATGTTATATAAACCATCAAAGGAAGTTTTTTCTACACAACACTTGCTTGGCTTGCTTTACACGCAATCGCGACCTTCCTCGATAGCTTGCGTCGTACGCAATACCGAGTATCACTAAACAACAATATGCTATTAAAACTAGCCGTTATGAATAGTAATAACCACTTTTTGAAAATTTATAAATTTTATTTTTCAAAATGGACTTCATTTTTGGACTCAGAATATCGAAATTAGCCTAGGGTGAAATTTTGGTATTTTTCTGAAAACTTTCAATTTTTGATGAATAGTGAAACCACTAAGTGGTAGGTTAAAAACTGAATTTTGCATAAAACTTAATTTTACCGCTTCTGTGAATGGAATTTCAAAAATCCGACAGACACGGTTGATGTCAGTAAGTAAAATGTGGTTCAATGAGATAAAAATAATTTTTTGGTGAATAGTAACTTTTTACTATTTTTACCGCGGTTAATAGTAAATAGGGTAACTAAGGGTAAATATGATATTAATATTACCCTAACACATGTCCTAATTCTATTGGACATGTTTAATTCGACCAAAAACAAACTTAGGAATAAAATATGACCATTTAGGCCCACTTGGATTAGATTAGGACATTTATTATTAATTTATTTAAAGAAGGGTTAAAATAGTTAAAATCAAAGTTTAATAAGTAAATCATTTTAATATGGGGTTATACAAAAGATAAATTCGATTGTAAATATTCATTAGAAAGATAAAACGATTTCCTACATGATGGTATTTTATTTGTAATTTTTAGACATCAAATAATTTAATTTATTTATGACACAAAGATGATGCAGTAATTATCTTATTAATGAAATATTGACAAAATTGATAATATAAATACCAAAATAAATGTAATTTAAGACTTTTTATAAATTCCACTAATTTTATAGGTTACTATGATATATTAATGTTGATTTAATCAACTTGGTTCGAACATATAATTCTGTTATGACTTTCACAAAAATCATATATCAAATAGTGTCAAAATTGACACAAAATAGTTTTTAAATAAAATATTATATTATTAATTGTTATTTTATTCCTAAAAATCTAAGGTTCGGCCAAATGACTTAGATAAGGATATATATATTAATAATAAACAATTTGGGGTTCGTTTGGCATGTTATAGTAAGTGTATTAACCATATAGTGAAAGAAAACAAAAAGACACGGTAAAAGTTAAATTAATTAACTTAGAGTTAAAATCTAATTGATAAGGCTAAAATAATACCCTAAACTTGTCTAAATCCTATTGGTTGATAGGATTTCGACCCATCCCCACTTTAGCTTCGAAATAAGACCCTTTGGAACCATTATAAACCGATTTTGACTTTAATATAAAATAATATTTTGAGATATTCCTAAGGTGCCCCTCTCCTCCCTTATAAAAGGGCACCTCCTCCCCCTCCTCCTCACACCAATTTGAGCACTCAAGCTCGGCCAACCCCTGCAATTTTCTCTTCTCCACTTCCCTAGAATAATCCTAGAGGTCCTGGTCTTCTCCAAAGACCAATCTTAGTTCCTTAAGTGGAGGATTCAAAGAGGCGTTCCAAAGAAGAGGTAATATCCATTACCGATCTTTTCAATTTCTTTCTTCTTCAACTTGTTCTTCTTTAGTTGTTTCATGATAAAGTAATAACATCAGTATTACTTACATACTGATATGTTATTATAAATATGAAACAACCCTAATTCACCTTCTATCCATCCTATGGAAAAATGAAATCACCGCGCGTGCGTACGTACGGAATACCGTCTCCACGCTGTGGTGTAATCTATTTTCCACCATCACCTTACAAGGATGGGTATAATGGTGTAATGAGTAACTATATATGATTATTATTAAGTAATATTGATACTGAAATAATATATATATATACTCCAATACAATTCCATGATCATAGGAACGATATCATCACTCGTGCGTACGTACGGAATACAGTCTCCACGATGTGATGCGACTCGTTCTACATGATCTTCATTTCATAATGATTATATAAATGAATTGAATGAATGAATATGGTATATACTACACTAATACCATTCTGGAAATGAATTATCTATAACCTAAAGATAAGAATAAGAATTTATTCAACAAAACACGCATAAGAACAAAAAGTTATAAAGACCCGAGTAACAAGTAACAATGAAATATTACTAACAAGAAGCTAATAGTATGACCATATATGATATCATATCAATATGTATGATTCTGTAATAAGTCAATAACATTATTTAAACCATTATACAGGAGCTTCGGACACGAACAAAGCAAATCGGACCTAAGGTAAGGGAAATATCACAATCTCATTTTTATCCGAGATTGTTTATTCGTAAGTATTTACTGGGGTGTATTTTATCATCCACATCCATGTTTACTCAATATGTAATATTATTTCCATCCACCTAAAATTGTTTAAATCCATTTTTACCCTTCGGTGAGTTTTTAGTAATACGTATGAAAGGAATCTTTTGTCGTTTTTCGTACGAGGTACTTTTTGACTTTTCCGACAAAAGTACGAAGAATGTTTTTTTAACTTATACGGCACGAACGGATTTCTACTGTTTTATAAAGCCTTATTTTCATGAAGCTTCCTCTAAAAGATTTCATGACTATTTTCAATAAAATCTCTTTCTTTTAAAATTGCATGATGTTTTGTGAAAAGAAATTGATTTTGAAGAAGAAAGGATATTTTCCTCAAGAATTCATTTCAAGTGTTTTATCAAAATTATTTTCCATCTAAGATAATAAAGGGTTCTATTTCTACCCATATTTTTACATTGATTTGACTATGTTGTGATGGAATTATGTTTATGAATTCCTTTATCTTATATGAATTGATTTATGATGTCATGATGTTTCAAGAATCCCATTTTTGTTACATGTGTTATGCGATGATGTATGTTTTATGATTATGTGGCACACATAAGAAAGGATTCATTATAAGATGGGTGGGACCTATATCTCCCTCCAATGCATTGGGTAATGATTTTATATCTCATGAGATAGACATGGATGGAACGGAAGGTTATTTCGGTTCAGTGATACAGGACTGAAACGAGGAGTGACCTCGGTTCAGAAAGGGACTTTGTCCACTAAGATAGTCTTGGCAATGAGTCATGACTAACAAGAAATGATTTTCCATGATTATGTGTGCATGCCACAAAGTTTTAAGTTTTATGTTATGATTATGGGGATCTCATTTTCACTTCTATGATTTATTCCATGTTAAGATATTATGATCTCTTTTGTAGGTTTTGATTTTCATAAAGATATGATATGATTTTTGTTTCCTTTATTTGCCCTTGCTGAGCATTTGAGCTCACCCTTTTATGTTTTCTTTTTCCCAGGTCAGGAAGATGGATATTAAGTAGAATATCCTAAAAGGGACCCTAGATATGATGAAATAAATGGGAGACACTGTAGAAGATTTATGAACCAGTTGTTTATGTTTCCCAGTTTCTAAAGACACTATACCTATACGGTCCTTTGTGGTTTTGTCATATGTTGTAATAAGTGTGCTTCAATTTCGAAGTATTAACAATGTATGTAAAGTATGGGTCGTTATAGTTGGTATCAGAGGAAAGGTATAGTCAACCTTTGGAAACTAGGATGTGAAAACCTTAGTAAGAACCCTAAGGATAAGTCTAAGCATAGAACACAATCTTAGAAATGGCCATGAATAACCTAGGATAAGACCATAAGCATGAAATTTTTTTTTCTTGAATTATGTGGTTTCCTATTATAATTATTGTTGCTCACACTATTCTTCTTGGTTTTAGTCAATGGCTGGAACCCGAAGGAACCGTGTTAATGCGGAATGCGATGGGAAATGCAATGATTGTCCCCCTGAGAAACCAAATGATATGGGAGGTGGAATGCAAAATCTTGTAGCCATGCTCACACAACTTTCTCAAGCTATGAATCATGCAGGATTTCCAAACGAACAAAGGAGGGAGCAACATTTTGTTGAATCCTTCATGAGGCAGCGTCCACCTTCTTTCAGCGGGTCTACTGATCCATTAGTTGCTGAACAATGGATTAGTACTATTGAAAAGATATTTTCAGTTCTTCAATGTTCTGATCATGATAAAGTCATCCTAGCAGTGTATCGTTTGGAAGGATATGCGGATCAATGGTGGAATCTTGTTAAGAATACGAGGCAAAGGGATGAAATTGAGTCTATGGAATGGGACGAGTTCAAGAACTTATTTTTCAATAAGTACTTCCCTCGTATTCTCCGAACAAAGATGGAGAAAGAGTTCCTTGAACTGAAGCAAAGGGATGATGAATCTGTTGGTACCTATGAAGCAAATTTTACAAGACTTGCAAGGTACGCTTCTGGTATTATTATCCAACCTGAGAGTAAGATCGATCGATTCTTTAGTGGCTTAAAACCAAGTCTTCGAAGGGCGTTAGCCATAAGGGACTTCAATAGCTACGAGGAAATCGTTCGATGTGCTCTCAAAGTCGAGATGGAGATTGGAGTAACCCATCAGTCACATGGGTTTGATAAGAAGAGGAAGATGGAATTCAAAGAAAAATCTAAAGAGCACACGGAAAAGAAGATGAGCTTTTCCTTATGCTCAAAGTGTGGAAAGAAACATGGAGGGAGTTGTCTTAAAGGGACAAGTAAATGTTTTAAATGTGGAAAATAAGGTCATCGGGCATTTGAATGCCGTGATAATGGGAAGAAGATGTCTAATGATGCAAACAAAGGAAGGGATACACAGAATGAACCTACTACACTTCAATGTTTCAAGTGCAAGGAGATGGGGTATTATTCCAATCAATGCCCAAATCCAAGGGTTGATGATGATGGTCGACGTCAACAAAATCTTAAGGCTAAAGACAAAGGAAAGTCACATGCAATTTCTATCAGCGATGTGGAGTACGATAACGATGTGGTGAAAGGTACACTTACCATCCACTCTAAAGTAGCAAATGTTTTATTTGATTCTGGATCCACCCACTCTTTTATTTCTGAAAAATTTTCTAAGGGTATCACCGTATTACCTCAACAATTAGATGTTGAGTTAGCTGTGACAACGCCTAATGGCACATCAATCGCATCAAAAGTTTATAATTCTTCTCCGATCGAAGTTTGTGGGAAAGTGCTTCCTGCAAATCTTGTGATCCTTCCTTTAGTGGAATTTGATGTGATTCTTGGCATGGATTGGCTTTCTCTACATGGATCTCATATCAATTGCCAAAGAAGGGAAGTCACATTTCATATTCCAGATCAATCTACGATCGTATACCAATGCAAGGATGAACATAACCTTCCAGTGGAAATTTCTTCCATCTTATGGGTATTGATTCCACTAAATGAAGGTTATTTATCTCAAATGGTTGGTGAGAAACTCACGATTAAGAATATGCCCATTGTACGGGAGTTTGATGATGTCTTTCCGGAGGAATTTCCGGGTCTTCCACCAAATCGTGAAGTTGAGTTTTCAATAGAACTCGTACCGGGTGCTTTGCCTATTTCAAAGACACCTTATAGAATGGCCCCAATTGAGTTGCAGGAATTGAAGAATCAACTCCAAGAGAATCTTGATAAGGGATTCATACGCCCTAGTGCGTCACCTTGGGGAGCACCTGTTCTATTTGTTAAGAAGAAAGATGTATCAATGAGACTTTGCATTGATTATCGAGAACTTAACAAGATCACTATCAAGAACAAATATCCTCTCCCACGCATTGATGACTTATTTGACCAACTACGCGGAGCTCAATACTTTTCCAAGATTGATCTTCGTTCAGGGTATCATCAATTAAGGGTCGAAAGGGAGGATATACCAAAGACGGCTTTCCGTACAAGGTATGGACACTATGAATTTATAGTGATGCTATTTGGTCTTACTAATTCCCCTGCTATCTTCATGGATCTAATGAATAGAGTCTTTAGAGACTATCTTGATCAATTTGTGGTAGTCTTTATAGACGATATTCTTGTCTATTCAAAGAGCAAGGAAGAGCATGAAGATCACTTGAGAATTATATTTAAGACCCTGAGAAAGGAGAAGCTTTATGCCAAATTTACCAAGTGTGAATTTTGGCTTCAAAAAGTTGCATTTTTGGGTCATATAATCTCAAAAGTGGGGATATCTGTGGATCCAGCAAAAACAGAGGTTATCGAAAGATGGTCAAGACCAACAACAGTAACTGAGATCCGAAGTTTTCTTGGTTTGGCTGGATATTATCGACGTTTTGTAAAAGATTTTTCACGATTATCTAATCCACTCACCAAGTTGACTCGGAAAGGAGTTAAGTTTGTCTGGACAGAGGAATGTGAAGAGAATTTCAAGGAGTTGAAAAGAAGGTTATCCAGTGCACCTGTGCTCACACTGCCTTGTAGTGGAGAAAGGTTTGTGATCTACAGTGATGCATCCAAGAAGGGATTGGGGTGTGTTCTTATGCAAAATGATATGGTGATAGCTTATGCCTCACGACAGTTGAAAATCCATGAGCAAAATTACCCAACACATGATTTGGAGTTGGCTGCGGTAATCTTTGCATTAAAGATTTGGAGGCATTACCTTTATGGTGAAAGGTGTGATATTTATACTGATCATAAAAGTTTAAAGTGTATTTTCACACAAAAGGAGTTGAATATGCGTCAAAGAAGATGGTTGGAGCTGATTAAGGATTATGACTGCTCAATCCATTACCACCCTGGGAAAGCAAACAAGGTGGCAGATGCATTAAGTCGACAAGACCATGCTAGTTTATCCATGATGAGGATCACAAAAGATCCAATATTTATGGATTTACAAAGGATGGATCTTGGAATTCTAATGGAAGGGGAAAAATCTTATCTTTCTCAAATGAATGTTCAACCATCTATACATGTGAAGATTAAAGAGGCACAAAAAAAAGATGTCGAGTTACAAAAGAAGGTGAGAAATGTTCCTGAATTCAACCTTGATTGTGATGGGATAATAAAGTTCAGGAATCGGGTTTGTGTTCCTCCCATCCCCGAATTAAAGAAAGAGCTGCTGGATGAGGCTCATAGTTCTTCATTCTCTATTCATCCTGGAAGCACGAAGATGTATAAAGACCTGAAAGAGTACTTCTGGTGGGATGGCATGAAAAGAGATGTTTCTGAATATGTCTCTCGATGCTTGGTTTGTCAACAAGTTAAAGCTGAGAGACAGAAGTCTAAGGGGATGTTACAACCATTACCCATACCCGAATGGAAATGGGAAAACATCACTATGGACTTTGTCACAGGACTTCCTAAAACATCCAAAGGCAATAATGCTATCTGGGTCATAGTTGATCGTCTTACAAAGTCTGCACACTTCATTGCTATTAGAGAGGATTTCTCTCTAGATCAGCTTGCCAGGATATATGTAAAGGAAGTGGTAAGATTGCATGGAGTACCACTTTCTATTATATCTGATCGAGATCCGAGATTTACCTCAAAGTTCTGGCGAAGTCTTCAGCATACTCTGGATACAGAGTTGAGTTTCAGCACTGCTTATCATCCCCAGACAGACGGTCAGTCTGAGAGAACAATTCAAACCCTAGAAGATATGTTGAGAGCTTGCTCTATGGATTTCAAAGGAGGTTGGGATCAACACCTACCTTTGGTGGAATTTTCTTATAATAATAGCTTTCACTCCAGTATTCAGATGGCTCCTTATGAAGCTCTCTATGGAAAGAAATGCAGGACTCCAACTTGCTGGGATGAAGTTGGGGAAAGAAAGCTATTAGGACCTGATCTCGTTGATGAAATGGAAGAAAAGGTTAGATCTATTCAACAACACATAAGAGCAGATCAGAGTCGACAGAAAAGTTATGCCGACAACCGAAGAAAAGACCTAGAGTTTGAAGTGGGCGATAAAGTGTTCTTACGAATATCTCCCTGGAAGAGGGTTATGAGATTCGGAAAGAAGGGGAAGTTGAGCCCTAGATATATCGGTCCTTTTGAAATACTGGATCGTGTTGGGAAGGTAGCTTACCGATTGGCGCTTCCACCGAATCTCTCTCAAGTTCACGATGTGTTCCACGTATCTCTCCTGAGAAAGTACATACCAGATCCTTCACATGTACTCAGCTCAGAAGTTGTACCGCTGGAGCAAGATCTTTCTTATGAATAAACATCCGATAGAGATTCTGGATCGTAGCGAAAAAGTCCTACGAAACAAGACCACTCACTTGGTGAAAGTTTTATGGAGGAACCACCAACTTGAAGAAGCTACATGGGAGCTTGAGGATATGATGAGGGAGAAGTATCCTCATTTGTTTGTTACAAAGTGACGAATTTCGAGGGCGATATTCTTTTTAAGGGGGGTAGAATGTAACACCCGAGACTTTTATGTTATATAAACCATCAAAGGAATTTTTTTCTACACAACACTTGCTTGGCTTGCTTTACACGCAATCGCGACCTTCCTCGATAGCTTGCGTCGTACGCAATACCGAGTTTCACTAAACAACAATATGCTATTAAAACTAGCCATTATGAATAGTAATAACCACTTTTTGAAAATTTATAAATTTTATTTTTCAAAATGGACTTCATTTTTGGACTCAGAATATCGAAATTAGCCTAGGGTGAAATTTTGGTATTTTTCTGAAAACTTTCAATTTTTGATGAATAGTGAAACCACTAAGTGGTAGGTTAAAAACTGAATTTTGCATAAAACTTAATTTTACCGCTTCTGTGAATGGAATTTCAAAAATCCGACAGACACGGTTGATGTCAGTAAGTAAAATGTGGTTCAATGAGATAAAAATAATTTTTTGGTGAATAGTAACTTTTTACTATTTTTACCGCGGTTAATAGTAAATAGGGTAACTAAGGGTAAATATGATATTAATATTACCCTAACACATGTCCTAATTCTATTGGACAAGTTTAATTCGACCAAAAACAAACTTAGGAATAAAATATGACCATTTAGGCCCACTTGGATTAGATTAGGACATTTATTATTAATTTATTTAAAGAAGAGTTAAAATAGTTAAAATCAAAGTTTAATAAGTAAATCATTTTAATATGGGGTTATACATAAGATAAATTCGATTGTAAATATTCATTAGAAAGCTAAAAAGATTTCCTACATGATGGTATTTTATTTGTAATTTTTAGACATCAAATAATTTAATTTATTTATGACAAAAAGATGATGCAGTAATTATCTTATTAATGAAATATTGACAAAATTGATAATATAAATACCAAAATAAATGTAATTTAAGACTTTTTATGAATTACACTAATTTTATAGGTTAATATGATATATTAATGTTGATTTAATTAACTTGGTTCGAACATATAATTCTGTTATGACTTTCACAAAAATCATATATCAAATAGTGTCAAAATTGACACAAAATAGTTTTTAAATCAAATATTATATTATTAATTGTTATTTTATTCCTAAAAATCTAAGGTTAGGCCAAATGACTTAGATAAGGATATATATATTAATAATAAACAATTTGGGGTTCGTTTGGCATGTTATAGTAAGTGTATTAACCATATAGTGAAAGAAAACAAAAAGACACGGTAAAAGTTAAATTAATTAACTTAGAGTTAAAATCTAATTGATAAGGTTAAAATAATACCCTAAACTTGTCTAAATCCTATTGGTTGATAGGATTTCGACCCAGCCCCACTTTATCTTCGAAATAAGACCCTTTGGAACCATTATAAACCGATTTTGACTTTAATATAAAATAATATTTTGAGATATTCCTAAGGTGCCCCTCTACTCCCTTATAAAAGGGCACCTCCTCCCCCTCCCCCTCACACCAATTTGAGCACTCAAGCTCGGCCAACCCCTGACATTTTCTCTTCTCCACTTCCCTAGAATAATCCTAGAGGTCCTGGTCTTCTCCAAAGACCAATCATAGTTCCTTAAGTGGAGGATTCAAAGAGGCGTTCCAAAGAAGAGGTAATATCCATTACCGATCTTTTCAATTTCTTTCTTCTTCAACTTCTTCTTCTTTAGTTGTTTCATGATAAAGTAATAACATCAGTATTACTTACATACTGATATGTTATTATAAATATGAAACAACCCTAATCCACCTTCTATCCATCCTACGGAAAAATGAAATCACCGCGCGTGCGTACGTACGGAATACCGTCTCCACGCCGTGGTGTAATCTATTTTCCACCATCACCTTACAAGGATGGGTATAATGGTGTAATGAGTAACTATATATGATTATTATTAAGTAATATTGATACTGAAATAATATATATATATACTCCAATACAATTCCACGATCATAGGAACGATATCATCACTCGTGCGTACGTACGGAATACCGTCTCCACGATGTGATGCGACTCGTTCTACATGATCTTCATTTCATAATGATTATATAAATGAATTGAATGAATGAATATGGTATATACTACACTAATACCATTCTGGAAATGAATTATCTATAACCTAAAGATAAGAATAAGAATTTATTCAACAAAACACGCATAAGAACAAAAAGTTATAAAGACCCGAGTAACAAGTAACAATGAAATATTACTAACAAGAAGCTAATAATATGCCCATATATGATATCATATCAATATGTATGATTCTGTAATAATTCAATAACATTATTTAAACCATTATACAGGAGCTTCGGACACGAACAAAGCAAATCGGACCTAAGGTAAGGGAAATATCACAATCTCATTTTTATCCGAGATTGTTTATTCGTAAGTATTTACTGGGGTGTATTTTATCATCCACATCCATGTTTACTCAATATGTAATATTATTTCCATCCACCTAAAATTGTTTAAATCCATTTTTACCCTTCGGTGAGTTTTTAGTAATACGTATGAAAGGAATCTTTTGTCGTTTTTCGTACGAGGTACTTTTTGACTTTTCCGACAAAAGTACGAAGAATGTTTTTTTTAACTTATACGGCACGAACGGATTTCTACTGTTTTATAAAGCCTTATTTTCATGATGCTTCCTCTAAAAGATTTCATGACTATTTTCAATAAAATCTCTTTCTTTTAAAATTGCATGATGTTTTGTGAAAAGAAATTGATTTTGAAGAAGAAAGGATATTTTACTCAAGAATTCATTTCAAGTGTTTTATCAAAATTATTTTCCATCTAAGATAATAAAGGGTTCTGTTTCTATCCATATTTTTACATTGATTTGACTATTTTGTGATGGAATTATGTTTATGAATTCCTTTATCTTATATGAATTGATTTATGATGTCATGATGTTTCAAGAATCCCATTTTTGTTACATGTGTTATGCGATGATGTATGTTTTATGATTATGTGGCACACATAAGAAAGGATTCATTATAAGATGGGTGGGACCTATATCTCCCTCCAATGCATTGGGTAATGATTTTATATCTCATGAGATAGACATGGCTGGAACGGAAGGTTATTTCGGTTCAGTGATACAGGACTGAAACGAGGAGTGAACTCGGTTCAGAAAGGGACTTTGTCCACTAAGATAGTCTTGGCAATGAGTCATGACTAACAAGAAATGATTTTCCATGATTATGTGTGCATGCCACAAAGTTTTAAGTTTTATGTTATGATTATGGGGATCTCATTTTCACTTCTATGATTTATTCCATGTTAAGATATTATGATCTCTTTTGCAGGTTTTGATTTTCATAAAGATATGATATGATTTTTATTTCCTTTATTTGCCCTTGCTGAGCATTTGAGCTCACCCTTTTATGTTTTCTTTTTCCCAGGTCAGGAAGATGGATATTAAGTAGAATATGCTAAAAGGGACCCTAGATATGATGAAATAAATGGGAGACACTGTAGAAGATTTATGAACCAGTTGTTTATGTTTCCCAGTTTCTAAAGACACTATACCTATACGGTCCTTTGTGGTTTTGTCATATGTTGTAATAAGTGTGCTTCAATTTCGAAGTATTAACAATGTATGTAAAGTATGGGTCGTTATAATGGACCCATTTTTGTCCCATCAATACGATGTATCAAAACCATAGGGTATATATTTAAAATTATTTACATAGTATCTCAAGGTTCACATTATAAATGGTAATTTCTATAACCACCTGATACAACACATAATATAAGAAAATTACCATATAAATATTGGTAACATATGTATAAAAACAATTTTAGTAAGAGAATAAACATGTATATATCAAAGTATAATCATGGGATAGAAATAAAAGTGCACATTGGATTTGGGGATAAAAAACCACACCAATGACAAAAATACCAGCCTTAGAATCCTCCTCTTACATTATTTAGAGATAAAAATTAAATCATTGATTTTATAATTCCATGGTGAATCCATAAGGTGAATTCACTAATACAAAATAATGTCATTGTTAATGAAAATATTAGACGAGGATGGATAGAATGCGGAAGAAGATGAGGGGATATAAAGAATCTTAGTTTTACTCAAGTGTTTGGTCACTCATTGAAGAATAGGAATGAAGAAGAATATGTGGAGGAAAGATGTTGGGAATCCACTTTCTTCATACATTTCCAAACCATGAAGTTAGGGAGGGACAATCATTTCTCAAATAATATATTCTATATAATAATAATAACATTGATTAAAATGACGATGATTAAAAGATTAAAATTATTGATATAAATACATATAAAATATAAAATAGAAATGATGATAAAAATAATGATAAAATATTTGAAATTTCCGAAACATTCGAATTATATCAATTAAAATATTTTTTACATCAAAATATATATTTTATAATCAAATATATTTCATAAATATAATTACTGATTATTTTTTAAAAATTTCATCCCAAATATTATAAATAATTACTCAGTCATTAATATATTTTAAAAAAACATTTAAATAACTTTAATAGTTCCATTATAATAAAAAAAATTTAAAAAACAATTGTGAGTAAAATTTAAAAATTCTAGATGATTTTTTAAAGAATGGAAAATTATAAGGAATGGTCTATAAATTCTGATATCAAACATGAATTATTTATTGGATTATGATGTGTGATCATCATTCAGAGTTCATAAGATCATTCAACATGTAAATATATCAATTATTTTTTAATAAAATTTTATTTTTATTAAAAATGAATAGAAAATTATTTCATTAATGAATATATAAAAATTCATTTGATATGGACCAACATAACTAATTTAGTATGGGAACATGTTATTGTTCACCGATATATTTGACAGAATTGTAATGTTATTGAAAAAGTATATGATTTTTAATTTTTTTTCTTTTATTATGTTTTGATACATTTTTTATTTGTATCCCTATAGAAATTGTATCACATTAATTTTCTATTAAATATTTTTTTAGATATTTAGTAAAAATATTATTTTTAATATTATTGATTGGTTTATATTTTTATAGGAAATATCATTCCCAAATGATCTAAATTTAATATATTATCTTTAATTTAAAACCGCTAGTTATTGGGGACTAGACTAAACTCCAAGGGCCGACCCCATGTTGGATAATTAAGTGGTCTTCAAGGTCGGGGGTTAAAATAACAATAGCTTCTCATAACTTGAATAATAATTGAGAAGAGTAACAGTTAAGAATATTAATTTCAAATTCATAAACACAGTATCTATTACAATATATGATGTTGAAAACTATAACTTATGTGGAAATAATATTAATAACACACATTAGACATCCCTATAATAATGAAGAATTTATATATAAATTTCTCCCCTTAACTTGAACTTCCTTAGTAAATCCTAACTAATATTAAGAAAATAATTAATTACATAAATAATAATGAACATATAATTATTAATATTATTTTAGATGATGTTGATATATCATATAATGTGATAGAGATGAATAATGTTGTGTGAATTTATGAAATGAAATAAAATTTATAAATTTCTAATTATATATAATTTATATATATATTTTTTATGATACTTCAAAAAACAAATTTTAAAATATAAATTCTTACTCATTTAATTTATTTAATAATCATGAAGTATTTAATTATATAAGTAATATTTAAAAAATAATAAATTTATTTTATTTAGAAACAAACCAAAACATATATATATATACAATTTTTTTTTAATTTTATTGGATTTATGAACATTCTATAAAATGAATATATTATATGAAACTATATGAAAATAAATATTTTTACATTATAAATTTTTTTTACATTACAAAATATGATATGTGAATATTAATTTTTGTAAATGGTATACATAATTGAAATTATAATGGAATTAATTTTTTTTAGTCTAAAAATTTATTATATAGAATGTAATTTTTGAAAATGAAATATTTATATTTATCGTGAAAATATAAAATTTTATTATTTATATCTTAGTATTAAGGGTCCATAATGTGGTATAATTTTTAAATTTATATTTATTATAGGATATTCATTATTATTATTTTTAAATTTATGATTTAATGATTATTTAAATTACATATATTAGTTTATTTTGATTATTTAATGTGTTTTTATATAAAAAATTGAATTCACTTTTTCTATTGAAAGAATGTAGTTGGTTTTTTTTTGAAAACTATAATTAACTTTATCGATATACATATTATTTAATAATTTTATTACAAATCATCTTGAAGCATGTAAACTAGTTTAGATAGACGAATTGTGTCACACCCTAAATTATAAGGGTTATGTTTCATCATACAAAAATGTATAGTGAATGATAATATAATTATAAATTATGATAAGTAGTAAATAAAGATCACATATAAATCTCCATGCTTCATGTCTCAGAGTATAGAAGTGAAATTTATGATTTCAATGACCTAGAACCCATTCTAACGGCCCAATTTTGGTAACTACATGACTCAAGTTCAACCCTCCCCCACTATGGGGAATGAAACAGATTAGAAGAGAGTCTTGGAAAACCCTCATTGGGAGACAATATAGTTATAATAATAACAAAAATAATATAAATATCTAAACAAAAATATCAATATCTGATATATTAGATTATATTATATGTCAGGCAATATAAAACTGCAAAAATATTATTACACAAAAAAGAACCAATGTCATTCTATACAATCATACAGAATAGGTGGAACTGCCCAGTTTTTTAGTCCTACATAGTTTGTAATATTATGGGAATAAAAATAACTGCATAAGAGATAGATTTATCCATCATCAACCTTCGATTAAGCCTACTTTACATCCATATCGAGCTACTCCGACCCAGTTACATGTACATCTACTGGGGTTCATGTATAAGGTGTGACAATAATCGTCACTAGGAAACCAGCAATTATGTTTAGAACATAAATGTTTTTATGTTTTTATTAATGTAACCTATGAAATGAATTCTATAAAGAATCACATACATACACCAATTCAGTAATCATGTGGATATGAATCCATCATAACAGAAAAATCACTCTTACTTCATCCAATATTTGAATATTGGAATATATATCACATATTGTATTATTTTATATTAACATTATTGGGATAGAGTTTCCCATGATACCATAGAAGTAATTGGTTGGCTCACATGTATCCTTTTAACACATAGAATTATAACATGGTTTTTATCCATGATGTTCATCCATATACACATCAAGTGGCATGCATACATCTCATGAAATATTATAATGGTCTGGTGTTTTGTTCCTATCTTATACATAATCATATTTATTAAGTTTCATGTGTTCATCCTATTAAATCATTGATTCTCTTAAAAATTCAGTAGCATTGAATAAATACGGGCTTCCAATATATAATTACACTAATCTCTAAAGTATCATATAGAAAATATCCATCATTTCCTTCCATTTAATACACCCCTAATATATTCCCACAATCGAATATGAATAGACATTTAATGTACATGTTATTTAACTCCAAGATAGATTCATTAAAACATTACTGTATCATCCCACTAGAAACAATCCCAAGTATACTATCATTATGTCTTGTCACATCCCCATGATTAAAATTTTTACACATTTTGTATCCTCTTCTGATCACAATAATACTAGGTTTGGACTCTATCCACCCCTTTGGTCAGTCAATATATCACAACAGTTATAATGTTCATATGAAACCAATAACATTTGCGATAATCACATTTCAAAAATTCTAGGACTCAAATATATCACATCACAACTTATATGAAATTAGTTTAAAAAAAAGAAACATCAACCCCAGGTAAATCATTTATGAAAACATTGGTTATTTCATAAGAACCCATACACATGGTAAGGATTGGATGCCCTTGATCTTCCCAACACTCAAAACACCCATCCCAAGTGATAGAGGAATCAAGTCTATTCCCATAAGTCCTAAATTTAATAGTCTTATAATAGGAAGATACCTGATTGAGAAAATGAATGTTAACCATTAGTAGGTCATCATTTAGGTTTGTAAAATACCACAATTGGACTCTTCGCACATTAAATGATAACCCCATAAGTAAAAAAACAATCAATTACATTTTCTATAATGATAATAAAACATAGAAATCTAACTAAAGCTACACTGAATCAGTCACAAGAAAGAATATCACTATTAAATGCATTTTAAAAACTCTCAAGATCATACTATCCCTCTAAATCCATCACCGGCATTTTTCAATTCCAAATAATAGGTCACAATTTTATTGAACCAAATTCCTCTATAGAAGCTATAGATAAACCATTTCTCGTCCCCTATATATATCAAATCTACATATCGATCATCATAAATCATCAATGAAGACTCTACACGGATTATAACATCAATTTTCATGTTTAATCTAGACAACACCCAAATTATGTAATCATGTGAACTCATGTGTTCCTCCTCGTATTTCAAATACCATTGACTTGTAGCTTTGTTATAGGATCAAATAATTTTGAGACTAAACCCCCATATTAGAGTAAAAATAATGGTAGAAAATATCATATCATCATACAAATCAATGAAAAATCATATTTCATTAGAATAAATCAAGAGAAACTAAAAAAAGTAAATGAATGTCGTAATATGGAAAAATGATTATTCTGGTATATATCTTCTGATCACCCAACACAAAACAATATATACCACATATGGAATATATAAATTAAAAATATGTGATTATCTATGAAAACCCCCTAAATGTCTCTTGATCAAGGTCTATATAGCATGTTTTACTTAACAAGATCAATCCTGATACATAGAGCCTCTACTCAACTCGGACCAATGAATATTAAAGGATACTCAAGTACCCATGTTCAATGAACACTTTAGAAAGTAGTGTGTAAAATATAGTAGTGAACCACCAATGTGGTCATGTAAATTAAAATGAAATGAAATTTATTTTCATATGTTATATTCGTAGATTCATAAATAGAGTCTTGATGCATAAATAATAATCCCCATTGACCATCAGGTTATAATGTGAAACACAAAATCGACGATACTTGCTTCATCCTGTTCTATGGTGTCATTGAGAATTTCACATATCCTTAGCAAATACATTTATACCATGGGATATTTCAAACATTAGAACACAAAATTAATAACCCCTAGATCCTAGGAACCATCCATGGGATCATATAATGTTAGAGATGTCATTTGATGACAATAATCACTACGAAATCTGCATCCTAAATCATTAAATTTAAATCCCCATATTGGATAAAATTATGGGATAGTAGGGAATTAATCATTGTAATTTTCTATCACTAATACAATCATGTATAATTTTCAATACAAGGAATCACATGGTATATCTACCAAAAGTATTTGTAATGACCCGAACCATTGGGGCCCGCTTAGTCTACATAATGTTTATTTGAAAATACCCCGAGCATGCCTCCATCGTCTAGGGGAAGGTGACAAGTTCCTAAATAAATGAATAAAGTGGGGTGGATTAACTTAAAGTACTATATGAACCAAACCATCCATATCCTTGAATAATCATAGTGGAAAAAATAAAAAATATAGTAAAAAATATTCCATCAACCATGGATGTAAAAAAATCAATGGAATGAAAAATACAAAAATAGAGTAATATGAAAGGTAAAGGGGAAATATATATGCCCAACCAGAAAATTTGTTACTTCCATAAAATAAATGAAAAAAATAAATTTTGAGAGAGTTTGGTGGAAGAACTCAATTCCTTGACCACCATACTTAGTCAAATACACAATTTTATCTCTAGGATCCTTTAAAATCACCACTGAATTATCCTTAATCAACATAAGATGCAAAAAATGCAGTAAAATTCCATGTAGTGGTGATTATTTACATTACTATTTGGACGCTGAAGAAATAGTATGAGAATTATAGAGAGACCTTGTTCAAGCAGACAGCTCAACCTAAGGAAAGATAAATGAAACACAATAATAGATATATATTATCATAAATGAAACACCGATAAGGGGGTAAGGGGATCCCCATATTAAATCTAATCCCAAGATAATGAGTTGGAAAACAGTTCCATGATGTCAATATTCAATTCCTATTATATTATATTTATTTCCAAAGAAGATACATTGTGGAGAAACACCTCAACACAATTGTATTGACCAGAACAATTATAACTAAAATTCCCCTTGATATTTAAATAAATGTATTATTATGTAATATATATATAGATAAAACATACAATTATTTGGTTTTATTATATCCTATCATATTTTAATAACCAATATCATCATTAGGGCAGATAATATATCCATTTAACAGTTATCACATGATTTGTTTAAATATTGGGTTAAATCAAATCAAATAGACATAGGAAATGGAAGTGATGATCTCAACTACTTGGATCGTACCATATAAAGACAATTTATTATATATTATGATGGAGATAACATCAATTCTATTTCCCTTGATCAATCCCAATATAAAATCCAATTACATAAGAACAAGAGAAACCATTTAGGGGAGAACTTAATGCTCATAGAAATGACAGACCAAACAATATATGTTGAACCACTCTATTATAGTCTTTCCATCCTGAACCATAAAATTGGTGAATATTTGTGTTTATTAGAGGGATATTTATCAAAACATTGAAATATGAATATATATATATATTATAATTTCAATATAATACTTATCATATTTTCTTTTTATTATTACATTACAAATGTTATTTCTTTTTTTAAAATCAATCAAAAAATGTATTTTTGTTTAATATTAAATTTAAATTATGAATTACATTTTAATTAACCTGTTAATTTTTTAAATAAATAATAGTTTAGTAATATAGTATTGTTAACACTTTTTATTATATATAAATTATAATATATGTTTTTATAAGTGAAATTAAATTTTTATAAGTTTTCAAAAACTATTATCGTCAAAGATAATGATTTTCAATAAATGTTGGTTATTATATTAAAATTTTAAATTAAAATATTTATAAAAATATTTCAAAAAGGTATATATTATTTTAGGAATCATAATTTAGAAATTATCTAATGGTTATTTTTTCTTAATTTTCTAAGACAGATGAATTTGCGGGTAAAAACTAAATACAGTATATATATAGTGTGTATTATGACATAATAATGACCTCAATTTGATGTAATAAATTCTATAAATGGTATCCACTACCAAATATATGTTTTCTATTAAAAATAATTTGATTTAATTATTATTTTATTAATTTTATAAAGTCTTTATGAACCCTTCAAAAATAGTAATATATTTTTTGTTTTTAAAACAATTTCTTTAAGAGTATGAGTCACATAAACATTAGAAAGGGTATTATTTTTTTATATTAGGACCTTAGACATATAATATTATAAACCACTAACATATGTAATAACCCTTGTGAAATAACTATGGTAATGTTTTTGGTTATGGTTATCATAGTATATAGAGTCGATAAGTAATGTTTTAGAAATGATAAAGAATTCCCTCCACATCTTCTATATAAATACAACAAATATCCTATTTACGTTCACTAAATATAATTTCAAAACATATATACTCTACCATTCCCACTCTAGAGTCCTCCCTAGATTCCCCAATATCTCAATAATATCCTCCCAAGCATTTGGAGTTACACTCCTAAGGAAACAGATATTCCAGTCTCCTTTTTATTTAAGAACATATTTTATATTATGCATCTTAATCACTAATTTTTATTGTTCGCATTATTTTGTTCCTCAATAATATTACTACATATAATATTTCCATGAGATAATATACGTTTTTCACTCTCATTATCTTCCCCATGATACTTCATACACACCCATTTCCAGGCCAAACTTTAGCGAGGGATCTTTCCATTCTTCTGTTTATTCCAGTTTTTTCATTATCTTATGTCTTCTATTTCCAATAAATTTTATTGGGATATATTTTGCCTATAACTATTAATATCAATTTTCTAACTATATTCAGAGACCCATTTATATCTCATCAACCAATCTCATTATTGTTTTAGTGATTTCATTTTCCTATCGAAATTTCACCATGATTTTCCATGACAAACAATTTGGTAGTGAATACTTGTACCCATTCATATCAAGGGTCTCATCCATTATGAAATTATACATATAGATTGGGTATTTTATATAGGTATTCTATATTCTATGGTCATGCAAAATTATTTTATGATGAATGAATACATGTTCTATGATTTATGTGGCACCTTAAGCTTGGGAATGAAACTAAAGTGATGGGTGTGACAATAATTATTTAGCACTCCAATTCATTGTGTAATGTTTAGTATCACGATACATCATTGTTGTATGGGGGGTAAAACTGATTCCTTTATGAGACATTCCCAATATGGTTTATCGGAAATTAGACATAACATATTTTTATGATGCAGTATTTTATTTCATTTCCATATTTTCCATGATTCCTTTATGATTATCATTATATATCACAAATTATTATTAATATTTTGTTATTATAACCCCTTAAATTCCCAATTGAAATGATTATTGTCTAACATGTACATGTTTTTCCATGTTATTCCGTGTGTATTCCCATACTAGGCTTTATAACTCTCCCATTTCTTAAGTATGTCCCTGGGTAATCCCATTTAGTGTTAAGGGTTAAGGAATAATAATATCATTTTTAGGTTTCATTAAATAATGATGATATATTTCATGTTTTATGTTGTTATGTAATGTTCCTAATTGAAAAATACACTAGACAAATCGACCATCTTGAATTTATTACGTTTAGCCTTATGTAAAAAATCATGTATAAATGTCTAATAAAGGGAAGGGATGTTATAGTTTGTATGAAAGTATTTTTTTCATTTATGGGATTAGGATTATAAAAAATTAGATAAATAACAATATGGAAAAAATAATTATAATAAATTATCCCATAATTTTGTAAATTCATAGAATAACAGTTCATTACAAAAATACATCCATATATGGATACTACAAGTTGATGTGGCTCTGAAACAGATGTACATAGAGGTAATACTAGAAAGAACCACATTGACCATGACTCAACTAGGAACTGGTGCATGAGAATAAGCCTTTCTACATAGTTGGTTGGACACTTCTAGAGGATATTCTTTTATAAATTCCTATGTTCTTTCTAAACCATTATTAATGGAAGAAAATTCTTACATGTGTCTATATTAGGAACTAGATCATGGATAATATATATTAAATCATATAAATTCATATGTTTAGGAAATATATATAGTTTAGAAGGTATCCAATTAATGTCATTAGAATCCAATTTATGTGTTTTATAGTTTAAAAATGAGGAACAGTAATTGTCCATTTTTTCCATCCAATAGACATACAAATGATGAATCTAGTAAAAAACTGATGTGATGGAAAATGTGATGATAGCCCTAGTGATTTATGCATCCTGATGGGAGAAAAATTGTGAATTTTGGGATGATATTCTATTGTATGACCCAGGTATTGAAGGGAAACTGAGATTAGTAGGAGAGAATAATTCTTCCTATGAAATATCAATCTACAGTTGAGAATTTAATGTTGAAAAGGTATCAGGAATTCAATAGATCATATAATACCTTTACTATGGATCAATGGGTCAACTATATTGAAACTATAGTATCCATACTTCAATGTTATAGTAAAGAGAAGGTTCTATATGATAATTATCATATGGAGGGTTAATCTGTTCAGCAGTGGAAATTGATCAAGAATATGAAGCCCGAGGAAGGGATTGAAGTGATGGGGATGAAGGAACAGTGCAAACTATTTATTGATAAATATTTTCCTTGAACATTTTGAATTAAAATTGAAAAATATTACATTGACATCAAGAAAAAAAGTTGACGAATCCATCAGGGTATCTAAGGAAAATTTCATAATACTTTCATGATGATCCTCCATCATTGTTGTTACCCATGAATCTGAGGTTGAACACTTATTTTTTGGGACAAAACCTATTCTATAAAAACCCCAATAAATATGATACATAAATAGCTATGATGAAATTTTCCAATGTGTCCTTAAATTTAAAATGGTTATCGGTGAATCTAAAGGTCATCATCAGGATAAGAAGTGGAATGTGGTGTTTAATTCTGGATGTTCGAGTGAGAAATCAAACGGTTCCAGGAAATTTCAACAACCCGCTTATCTACAGTACAGAATGAAGAACTGCATAAATCACCTATGGGGGGAGAGAAAATGATATAGGTGTGGTAGGAAAGGACACATAGCTAGATACTACTGAAAGGAGAATCCCACTAAAGCATTATAGGAGAGTAATGTTCTATTCAACCCTCAGAAAAATGTTAATTTTTTCAATTTCAAGATACATAGAAACTTTTCCTTCCAATTCACTATGCTAAGGGTTTTCATATACAACCAAAATCTTCCAAGGTATAAAGGGTGATCTTATTCAACAAAAAAAGTGTTGTTGATACTAACAGTGATGTGGTGAAAATTAAGCTAATTATTTATTATAGAATAGTAAACTTACTCTTTGACACTAGTTCTATAAATCACTTAAAATCATAAAATATTATTATATCAATTCAATCACCAATACATAAAATTAAATTAGAGTTTTCAGTGATAATGGAAAATGGGGAAATTATCACATCCCATGTATATAAATCCTCCCCTTTCAATATTTACTAGCAGGACATCATAGTGAAACAATTCAAAATCCCTTTGGTGGATGTGGATTTAACTACATGTATGGATTGGATACACAATTATTTATCCAACATAAATTTCTAGGAGAATTAAATAACCCACCATATTAAAAATCATCCATAGAATCTATACAATTGCAAGGGGGAGGAATAATCTCCATTAGAAAAAAAATTATCTAGCATGGATATTATTCCCCTATGAGAAAGTTTATCTTTATAAAACGATCAATTATATCGAAAATAAAATTTATTAAGACATTCCCATTGTCAGGGAATATGGTGATTCATTTACCATGGAATTTCTGGGTCTTCCTCCAAGGCAAGAAATTGAATTTTTAATCAGTATTATACCTGGGGAGTGTCCATTAACGAAGAAAATATACAGAATAGCTGCTATGAAACATGAGTATTTAAAGAAAAAACTACATGAGAATATGGATAAAGCGTTAATACACCACATGTTTCAGCATGGGGTCCCTCAGTCCTCTTCATCATAAAGAAGGATGGGTCAATTACCCTTTTGATTTATTATCAGGAGCTTAACAAGATAACAAGAAAGAAAAAGAATCCTCTAAAATGTATAGATGAGTTGTTAAATCTGTTATGTGGAGACTAATACTTCTGCAAGGTGTATCTCCATTCAGGGTATTTCCATGTTAGGGTAAAGAATGATGATATCACAATTATTTCTTTTCGTATAATGTATGGTCACTATCAGTTCATAATAATGCCTTTCAGACTCACATATTCCATATAATGATTTAGGGAATTTATTAATATATCCCTTATATAAAACCTTAAAAACATTAATACTTAAATAAGATATTATAATATACATCAAAATCAAGTTATATAATGAGAATCATATGAGCACTGTGATAAATACATTACAAAAGGAAAAACATTATGAAATGTATAGAAAAATTTTGTTTTGGTAGATGGATTATCCCTTCCATGGGAATAAAATCACAATAAATGGGTGCTTATGGACCCTTAATGAAGAACTAATTGAAGGATGGATTTGGCCAACATCTGCATCAGATATCTGTAGTTTCCATGGATCAGCAGGGTACTATAATCAATTTCTGAAATTTTATTCCTGATTTTCAAATTCCGTAATCAAGATAAAATGAAATAATATAATGTTTTCTTGGAATGATAAATTTTAATATAGATTCAAAGAGATGAAATTGAGACTTATCATTGCACCTTTACTCACACTACCCACAAGAAGAGACCATTTATTGTAATACATTGATGATTAGATGAAGGGAATGGGTTGTGTGTTAACGGAGGATTACAAATTCCTTGCCTATGAATCAAAGTAGTTGAACATTAATGAATAAAGCTACCCAACAAATAATATGGGGTTAGATAAAGTGATGTTCACTTTGAAAAATGATGGAATTATAAATTGGGTAGAAATGTTAAATATGTATGACTCAAAATATCCTCAAGTATATATTCTCACAAAAATATGTGAATATGCTCCACCAAAGATGTTTTGGGTTGATAAAGGACAATGACTTATCAATTCACTACTATCCTGGAAATTAAATTAATGTGTTAGATGATCTATATATAAATGATCAAAAAAATTAATCATTTATAGGAAATGAGGGGATCCAATCTTCATGGATTTAAAATGATTGAAATATGAATCATAAAAGAAGGAATGTAATTAATCTTTTCAAAAATTATTGCTCAACCAATCTTTATAAGGAGGATAAAGGATGCTTAAATAGTTGATGTTGTAATTTTGAAGAATGTGGAAACAATAAGAAAAATTGAAATCCTGAAAGTTGAATGTTAACAAGGAAGGAGTTATAAGATTTGGTTCAAGACCACATATATAATAAAATCTTTAATTAAAGAAGGATATATTGGATTATGCACATACCTTGAAAATCTCTATCTATAATGGAAGAAAATAGATGTATCATGATATTTGAGAACACTATATTTGGGACAATATAAAGATGGAGATCACATAGTATACTTTAGGATATATTGTATGTCTCCAAGTTAAGGTGGAATATAAAAAGACCAATGGGATGATGTTACCATTACCCATACATATATAGAAATGGGAGAACATCACCATACATATTATCATTGGTCTTCCTATGGAATCAAGTGTAAATAGTTATATAAGGGTTTTGGTGTACCATATTACGAATAATGATCACTTTATTGTAATTCTTGGTGACTTCTCACCAAATCAACTTATAAATACATACATTAGAGATGTGACATGCTTTCATAGAACAAAAACATCGATTATATCAGATTATGATATATTATTTTCCTATATGTTTTGAAAGAATTTGAAACACACTCTAAGTTATGAGTTGAAATAGATCATGGATTAAAACCCTAAAACTAATATACAAATGTGTGTTGAATATCTATACACATTAGGACAATTTGAGAACTTGATCAATTCACTACTAGAAAAACAGGCTATGACCACAGATCTATAGCCACAGTTTTAAAACCATGGCTATAAGTCTTTTTATTCAGGGCTATAGCCAAGGTTTTGAAAACCGTGGATATATACCAGACATATAGCCACAGTTTTCAAAATAGTTGCAATAGGCCTTTTTTGGAAGGGCTATTGCCATGCTTTTGAAAACCGTGGCAATAGGTCTGCCACCCTTGCACGGGAGAAAAAGTTTCCTGCAAAAAATTTCGGGAAGCACTATTCCCGCGGGTTTTAGGATGTTGCCACCATTTTTAATAATATATAAAACTTATTATATATAGATATACAAAATTCCTTGTTGGTGTAGTGGTTAGGGTGCAGGAACGTGAAGGGAAGGTGCTGGGATAAAATCCTACTAGACAGACATTGTTTTTAGGCTATTGCCACGATTTTCATGGGCTATAGCCATAGTTAAAACTTTGGTAATAGGTTCCTATAGCCACGGTTAAAAATGTGGCTATAGGTCAGCTGCCACATTTGATAAAGTAGAAACCTATTTCCACAGTTTTCAAAACCGTGGCAATAGGCCACCTATACCCACGGTTAAAACCGTGGCAATAGGTCATACCCTACCGCCACAGCGATAGCACCCACGGTTGGGAAAAATCATGGTTGTAGCCTACGACCATAGTTTTGGGCGCTATTTCCATGGTTGATAGCTATGGAAATAGCCTATTTTTCTAGATGTGATTGATATAAAAAAAGATAGTACCAATATCTTCCTTGGGTCGAGTTCTCATACTATAACAATTTCCGCTCTAGCATCCAAAAGGCCCCCTATGAAGCTACTTATTGGAATAGGTGAAAAACACCTAAATGATGGGATGATGTTGGGGAATGAAAAATGCAAGGTTTGGAAATCATAGTGAAAATAGAAAATATTGAAAAGAACATTCATTAGCATTTCATGTCCGATCAGAGTCAAAAAAATCTGACAATCATTGACGAGATGTTCATTTTGATGTTGGAAAATTGGTATTCCACCACATTTATACATGTAATAATGTCATGATATTTTTGATGAAGTGAAAGTTTAGTAAATGAAACATCGATCCCTCTGAGATCCATGATCGCATTCCAGTGGTTTCCTATCAACTAAAACAACTAACTAACTAAAATCAAGTTTATGATTTATTCCATTTATCCCACTTGAGAAATTACATACCAAATCTATCACACGTACTCAACCCAAATGTGGTACCATTGGATAATGACCTTTGATATGAAGACAAGATGGTGAATAAATTATATCCTAGAGACAATGTTTAACAAAATAAGACAATGCACCTTGTCAAAGTGCTATGGGGGAACCCAAAGTATGAATAAGCAGCATGGGACCTATAATAGGTTACAAAAAAAGTTACCCTCATCTATTTTAGTGTGGATAATGAAAATTGTGGTGGTGAAATTTTTAAATGGGGTATGGTTTTAATGTCTCAAATAGTAATAAATAAAATTTCCTTTATGAATGAATTAAATATCTTATAATCTAATATGGTTATAGATAAAATATGACCTTGTTGGGTTTTGTTATATAATACCATATTTATTTTTCTATTAAGTAACAATGAAATTTTTATTATAACCATTTAATAAATATCACATGATAAGTATAAATATATAGTTTTACCAAATCCAATTGATACAGACAAAGGATGTGATGGGATCAATCAATAGGATTGTACCCAATGAATCTCATTTATTAGATCTTGCATGTTAGATATCATCATGTTGATTTTCCTTTGATTGAACATCAGTTGAAATCAAATAACTTATAAATTATAAAAACCGTTAATTGGAGAAAATCAAGCTCACCGATATAAAATCACAAACCCTATACTCCAGACCACACTATGAAAGTCTCACATTCATTCACCTTACCTGTAGGATTTTGACTAATTTATTAATAGGATATGAATCAAGACCATTATAATATATATATATATATATTATATTTTTTATAGCATAATGTTCATATTTTATTCTTATATTTTTTTATAAATGATATTTATTTTTATACATTCTATCACAAATTGTATTTTTGGGTAATATTCAATTCTAATTAAGATAATTTTTTGATTAATTAGTATATTTTTTAAATAAATAATATGTTAGAATAATATTATTGTTAAATAAATTTTATTAACAATAAATTATCATATAGTTTTCATGATATCAAATGTAATTTTTATAAGGCTTTGAAAACATTTATTGTCAAAAAACCCAAAAAATTCAAAAAATGTTAGTTATTATTTTAAAACTGAAATGGAAATTATTTATAAAATTATTTGGTTAAAATAAATATTAATTTTGGAATCAGAATGTTGAAATTATAAAACATTTAGTTTTTCATAATTCTTTGAGATAATTTTATTTTAGTTAAAAATTAAATAAAGTATAAATATACATTGTGTATTATGAAAACATAATGACCCAAAACTGATGTAATAAATACTATAAATTGGATCTATGAAAAAATATATCATTTAGCATAATAATAAAATGATTTTATGTCAATTTAAATTAATTTTATAAATCCTATATCAATCATCAAAAACCATTTATATATTTAAATGTTTTAAAATCATTTCTTTATGTGTATGACACACATCCATATAAGAACAAGAATTATTTTATTAGGGTTGGACCTTGAAATTAAAAAATAATTACCAACACTCCAATTTGGTAGAAACCGTGTGGGTAAACGATGGGAATGTTTTTGGTTTTGGTAATTTTATTATATAGAGTCAAAAAAACATTGTTTAAGAAATGATAATTATTTCCCCACTAATTTCCTACATAAATCCACAAATTGTCCCATTTATCTCCAGTCCAAATCCTTGGATAAGGTCCTTAATATGACCTTACCTCTATATAATCTTCTAAAGGTTCCACCAAGCTCTCAAAAAACTCATCCCAATCCATTAATGTGACACTCTCAGGGTAAGGGATCTACCACAATACCTTTTTTTTCAAGAACCTGTTTTATGTTATGAATCTTAATTAGATTATATTATTATTTGGGGTACGTTTTTATACATGAATATAAATGTATTAATTATTTAAATCAGTTATTATAACCATTTCACTCTCACTATTTCCTCTGAATAAAATTTATGTATATCTATTACCATGTTGAAATTTAGAACGGGGTTTTTTTCTTGTCAGATTTATTCAAGTTACGTCATTATATCATAAAATGTATTTATAATTCGTATTTCTTGGATATATTTATAAATATCCCTATTATTATCCATTTCATTAAAAATTATTGGATACCTTGTTGTCTATCATCAACCAATTCTATTAATTTATAGATGATCCAATTATGCTGCTGAAATTTCAATGCAATTTTCCATGAAAAAAACTTGTGATGTTAATACTCATACCCCTGTCCTATCAAGGGTTTTCAAATTTATTAAAATACACTTATTTAATAGGTACTAAAATATTTTATTTCAAACAACATGATCCTATAATAAAATTTGACGATGAATGAATACATGTTGAATTATTTATGTGGAACACATAATCTTGAGATATAAATGAATGTGACAGGTGTAACTAAAATTATATAGTGCTCCAATGCAATGGGAAATTTTTAGTCTCATGAAATTCCATGTTTGGATATGTATTCAAACTAATTAACATAGGATAATATTTTCTTCATGATTTCTAGGAAGTTATCCTTGACCTATGTCTATCATGTTGTGTTTTTATTTTTTTCCACATATCCCATGATGCCATTACAATTATAATAATATAACATGCCTTATTATTAATGTTTATAACTATAACACCTTCTATTACCAACTGATATTCCTATTTTATAACATTTCATAATCATTTTCATATTATTATATGTTTAATACCTTACTAGGATTTATAGCTCACCCCTTTCTTATATATGTTCATAGGTTATTCAATCCAGTGTTATGTAAGAAGAAATAATATGATAATGTTAAAGATGATTTCAAGAAATATGATGTATTTCAAATTTTAAGTTGTTATGTAATGTCCCTAATTCCCAAATATTATATAATTCTCAATCTCTTAAGTTTTATTAACTATAAATTTATGTAATAAATATTGTATTATGGTGTGATAGAAGGAATATTTGTTATAATAAGGATAAGATGTTAATGGGACACAATGTCTACATAGTGGACCCATCCCCTTGTACAATAATTGGGTTTCACTATGAATATGGAGGAACCACAACCAAGTATAATAGGAGGGTTCCACTATATAGATAAAGGGCCCATTCCATGACATAGTAGGAGGGTTCCACTCTATAGAAAGATTACTGATGACCTCGTACAGTATGAGGGTTATACTCTATGGATTGTGAACCCCTTCCTAGACAGAGTTTTAGGATTCCACTATAAAGGTAGAGGAACCCTAACATGACACTACAAAAAGTTTTGAAAATATAGATAGAAGATCTGTGGCCTAACATTGTAGGAAGGTTCCAATCTGTTGCTAAATGACCATTTACATGTAAATATTGGAGTGTAACATTCTATAGGTTGAGGAAACATGCTACATAATAGTAGAGTTCCACATATTCTATGAACCCTAGCCTGGAACCAATAGGAGGGTTCCCCTCAATCTATTTTGAGGATAATGGGGGATTGATATCCCTGAACTCTCTTTATGGATCCTTCCAGATCACTTTAATCATCAAGAACCCCCTATATAAGATTTATTCTTATAAAATCACACATCATATATCAAAATCCACTATGTTGGAAAATAGTTTTTTCTATATTGAAAAATAATCCAGATTGGATAATAATGGGCTAAAATCCAAGTCAAACTTAATGAGATATGGGAGAAATATGATTCCTCAAAATGTAAGTAGACAACATGTAATGGGGTGCACATGGTGTGTGGTATCATTTCCCTACCTAATGGTGTACTATCAAGTACATGGATAACTAGCCATATATCACTACACACTATGTAAGGGTATTACACAAAATGTATCATCCACCTGGTACCCACCCTATGTGATTGTATCTATGCCCATGTACACTATCCATGTGCTAGTTAATGTCATGTTCCTATTCATTTATTTGTAGTTATAATCATGGAATACACGCTGGGACACATACATAGGGTGACATAGTGTGTGGTCGTCATACATGGAGTATTATTTATAATTCACCCAGAAATCCTTCATCCCTGGACAGAGGACTACACATCAGGTGTTCTTAAAAATAAATGGTGTGAAGAACGATTTTATTGTAAATCCATAGAAATTCACACATGTCTTCTAGTTTTGGTTCCCCCATTGAAAATCAAACTCATAAACTACCCAAAATCAGTGTAAACCAGCTACAATCATCGATTCAAACACTATGTTGGATGGATATCAAAATATACTGATCTAGGGTGGTTTTTATGTGCCCACACTCCCCACAAATATCGATCAGTCAAAGATTCCAGATCTGTGATATTCATCATCTACAACTTGTGATCAATTGGATTCAATTCTGAAAATTTCCAATAATTTCTTTGCATAAGAATATGTCATGAATGTTCGGGTTTTATGACCCTTGAACCCCCCATAAAATGACAAGAAATTTCCTTGTAGGAAAATGTCATAGAATAAAAATAATAATGTGGGGAATTTTAATACCAAAATATTTTAAAAAACAAAATTTTGATCTATAGATTAAATGACACACAATAGAGAGCATAAAAGAGTATATAACTCCCAAAGACTTTAAAATATATATATATTTAAATAAATTTAATCTCTTAGCTATCTTTTCTTACACACAAAAAAAAATTTATTTTTGGTAGCATATTTAACATTCTACACTAAGATTAAACGACCCATGATGTATATAACCATTATATCCTAGCCCTTAAATTAAAGGGTATTAATATTATTAAGTACATAATGATACATATGTGTATATATATATATATATATTTATTTATCAATATAAATAATCAATATTTTTAGTAAATAATCAATCAATTTTTATAATGTAATATTACTCTTTAAAAATATGATTTATTCAAAAATTATTTTCAGTGATCTTCATGAAAAATAATATTATAATGAAATTTTGGAAAATTTTGAAAATATATTTGATGAAAATAAATAATTTTTTTAAAAACTAATATCAAATTTTATTTTGATGTGATTCTTTGGGATTTTTCAAGAAATATTGGATTTCTATGAAAATCAAAAATACTATTCTTTTGTAAAAATGTCATTTATTTTAATTATATTAGGTATTATAAAAGTCACATTTTGTTTGGATTATAATTTAATGTTAAAAATATTATTTATTTATATTTAATCCACTTAATCACATTTTAATCATCATTATATTTTATTTTATTATATGTTTTTAATGGCTTTAGAAGGGGGTTTTAATGAATATTGTTTCAAAGTGCCTAATGTTTCTACATCTTAAGTAAATATTATAATATATAATGATAATTTTTAAAATAAAATTTAAGGACTATATATAATTAAAATATAATTTATATTCATGCAATTATTGTTATTTTACATAGATTTAGTATAAAATCTTCTTGTTCTTCAAATAAATACACATCTCGATAACCCGCTTTTTCATCATGCCTTCCGTTTTTTAATAAACTTTTTTCCACTTATAGAGAATTAATTTGGAATAATAGAAATTAATTTTGAAAGAAAAATTTCAAAATTATATTATTAGCAGTTTTTTTGAATTTTCCGAACAAAATAATTTTTTTGATAAATAATGAAAAATATTGAATTTTAAATGAAAAATGAATTTTTAATTAATTTATTTATAATGTAAAATTATAATATAAATGGTATTTAATTTTATATTAGGTAAACTTTATTTCTATTAATAAAATTTATGTCCTTGTAATCAATTTAATATTTTAATTTTCTATAAAAATTTATATATCATTTGAAAATTTTCACATGGAAAACTAGTTTTATCATTGCGTTTATAGGATTGATTTTTAATTATATATTTCCCCTTCTATGAATTAAATTTTGAAAAAATAATTCATATTTGGAATTAATTTTTTTATAATACATAATAATTTCAAATTAATTCTTTTACCAAAATTGTTACACACCATAATTTTTATGGCATGTCTGTTTTAATTTAATTACTTTGATAGCATATAATACACAAAAATATAGGTTTGATCACAACACTATTTAGTCACATTTTATAGTGTGAATTAAACTATAACATAACTAACGAATTAATATTGTAAATTTATATTTTATATATTGAATAAAATATTTTTACACTCATTCAGTATATTTGAAAGGAATAAAATAAGAACAAACTAACTATTATAGATAAATAATTTTTTTTATAAAATTAGTCTCAACAACTTTTAATGAAGCATCAATTTCAAAATAAAATTTTCCAACATTTATAAATTTTATTTCCCAAATTAATCTTCATTTTTTAATTTGGAATATTAAAATTATATTATGGTGAATTGTTTTTATTTCTCAAAGTAGTTTTATTATTTTGATGAATAGTGACAATCATAGCATTGTAGTTAAAACTAAAATTCATTTAATGTTATCTTAAAATCATTTTTAAATTCACCTTTGTTCATTATTACATATATTAATCCAATTTATGTTGTTAAAATCTTTTTTATATTAAAATTAGATATAAAATGTTATTGAACTTTTGAACCTCTCTTTTACCTGCCTTCTTGCCACATCTTTGGGATTAGTGTTAAAAATAATTTAATCACATCATTGAATTGAATTTGAAAAATTGGGCCTATTTGTTTTTAATAAGTATCATATTTAGATTCTAATATAATTTTTTCCAATATTAGGGATAGTAACTATGGTAAATATATATTTAACACGATTGTGGGTATATAAGCTAATTTAAGGTAAAAACAATATTATAATATTATATAGATTCACAAAAAAATTTACAAATTTAATTAAAAGAGTGTGTTTTTAAAAAATCAACCTTAGGATGAAATTATAATTTTTTTTTCAACATAGGAAAAATATGATAGTTATTGTATTTTATTTAAATATAATTGAAAAATGTCATAATCATATTTTTAATAATAAAATCATTTTTAAAATACTATTATATAGAATATAAATTTGATTATAAATATAAAAATTAACTATTATAAATATTTATTATTCATTATAATTTATTTTTAACATTTGGAGGAGAAAATGTAACGCCCTAACCCCAGCTACCCAGAGTCGGTGCATTACTTCGTAACATTGTCATGATCACAAGAGATCAAGTCTCGAAAGACCGATTAGTTTAGTAGCCTTGGAAACACTAGATACATTCATAAGTCTTACATTACATCATAAAGTGAAAAACTTATAACAAAGTCTTCATAGTCCACACTCATATCCTCTTCTGACTATCCCTGCAGGTCATTCATAAAATACTTCTTCACATCCTGGAAAATATTAAAACATTGAAAGGGGTGAGCTCAGATGCTCAGTAAGGATAACAATATAGCGGAAGATTTCATCAATAAACATAAACATTTAAGGAAATGGATAACTAAAACAAAAGCCTTTTAAACTTGAACTTCAACATAATATGGAAAAAGTAAAATGAGATAATTCCATTCACTTCTTCACATGGATATTCTACTGGTTGAATAATCACATGCAATATCAATAACCACTTTCATAATGATGGAATGCATAATGCCAGACATTCTGAAACATTTTGTCAAGGCCTTGGCCAAGACGTCTAAAATGATTAATGCCTCAGCCAAAACCATAAATCAAATTGGGAAAGGGCCTCAGCCAATTCCACGTCAAGTTGTCTCATGAGACCTACCGATGCATCAAGGAGCTATAGCGGGCTCCACCCGTCACTTATTAAGTCCAATGCATTCCTCATATGAATAGGTTTAAACATATCATAAACCATAACATAATCGTATCACATAAAACATGCATAAAGGAAACATAACATTTCCAAATTTCAATCACAAGATATCAATACAACACATTGATATATTAAAAACGCTTTCAAAACCATTTTCAATACCAAAATAAAAGAAAGTTAAAACATTGTATTTATTTTTCATTAAAAAAAGTGATGGCTTGTAGAGGAAGCCGAAACTCAAATAATGGTCACGACGGCGAAGAAGTCGTTGTCGCCGCGTATGTAAGGAAAGAAAAAAATTCCCTTTTTGTCGTTTAGTAAAACTCTTCGTATAAAAAGATTCCTTTTGAATAAACGTAAAAGTCAAAGGGGATTATACACCGTATAAAAGAAAGTTGTGTATAAAACCAAATATGCCTCAATGAAAGGGGATTGAGACGAAGTCCTTAAAAAGATCATTTTTTTAAAATAAAGTACATATATAATATGTATTCACTATAAGTACAAATAAATAATGTACAAATACAAGATATGACATAATAATATCATGACATAATTTTAAAGTAGGAGATTAACCCAAAAATAGAAATTAGGTTAAGAAGTTCCCTTACCTCGTGTCTGACTTGACTCAACCGTTCTTTAACCTCCTGAATAATAAACTATAGTTAATATATACCTTATTAAGAACCATTTTCAATTTCATTGTCCTTATTATATCACTTATTACAATGAGATGAACATTATGTAATTATTTATGTCAATAACGGTCGGTTTGTCGATCTTTGGTACTTGAGTCAACAATAAACTTCTTATAATTACAAGTTTTTTATGTGGTAGAATATCAATTATCTCCAGAATTATATTCATGATTTAGATTTCATATATATCTTATATATCCAGTATATACATTCATTTATAATATTACGTAACATTTAGAGGTAAGAAATGAAATGCACCGTCCATGGAGACGGTAAGCCGTACGTACGCATGAACGCTACTTTCATTTCAATTTCATATTTAATTGAACTAAATAATAATGATATAAATGTATAATATAATTCCAGTATAGTATAGTGTATAATACCATTTACTCCATCCTTTATACATCTCACATATGGCATTAACGATTCAAATCACTTTGAGGGGGCGGTAGTCCGCACTTCCTAAAATGAAATTATCACGTTTTACCCATAATGGAAATCATAAAGTATGCCGTAAATGAGAAATACAGAAGCATAAGTAAAACATAAACATATTATATATCATATATAAAAATAGTGAAATCTTAATGCCCACCTTTGAAGGTGTTATATGAGTGTTGAACAATCATCATTTCGTGAGGCAGAAATTCGCCATCCATAGAAACCGTATGTTCTTTAACCATTAGATGTAGGTGTGTGTAAGTGTAGCTCGAATACTTCTTATAACAACATCCTAGTATATTTGGGATACTGTTGTTGTTACAAAAGAAATGAATAAAAAGAGTTTTGGGGGTTGGAGAATAAAAATAAAACAAAACAACATTAGAGAAGACATTACCTCAAAATCGGGTAACTCTTTTTTATTTGAGACAAAGGCTTCCTTGGGAAGAATTCTGCCCAAAGTGAGGCTTCTATGAGTAAGTGAGGGATGTTGGGAGAGTATTTGGGCAGTTTTTGGCCGATCCAAATGGCTTGAAAGTGTGAATGAGGTGGGAGTGGTGGGGGCCTTTTATAAGTGGAGAGGAGGGGCACTTTTGGAAAGTAATGAAATGTTATTCTATTATACAATGCCTTTTGGATTCTAAAGGTCCCACACTTGTATAATTAGAGTCTAAGGTGATAAGTGATTTAAATCTCCTCATCCAATAGGATTTGGACAAGTGTATTCCTTGGATTTTACATTATCTTCTCATTTTATTTAAATCGTTAAATAATGAGGTCATCGCTGCATCATCATGATGTCATAAATAATTTAATTTATTTAATGTCTAAAAATTATAAAAAAATACTATGATGTAGGAAATCTTTTTAGATTTCCAATTACTAATTATAGTCAAAAATATGACTTGTATAACCCCATGTAATAATTATTTTAGTAAAACATTTCATGTTTGTGTCATTTTTTACATTAACATTAAATAAAAGGTATTTATGTCATTTTCCAACTAAAGTGGCTCCATGGGGTCCCCAAGTTGACCCATGGATTGTCTTGGTCGGCCAGGACTCATCCAATAGGAGTAGGACAAGTGTCAAGCTCATATCATATTATTAAAACATTATTTTTACCTTAAACTACACTAATTACCTCTAATCGCGATTAAGAACTAAAAAGTTACTATTCACCAAAAAATTATTTTAATCTCATTGAACAACATTTTACTTATTAATGACAACCATTTATGTAGGATTTTTTAAAATTAAATCACATAAGTGGTAATATTTCATTTAAACAAAAAATTAGTTATTTAACTACCACTTAGTGGTTTCACTATTCATCAAAAATTGAAGTTTTTCAGAACAATGCCAAAATTTCACCCTAAGATATAATTGATATTCCGAATTAAAATATGATGTCTATTTTACAAAATTCCAAACATATAAGTTGCATTAATTAATTTTATAATTAATTCCCGCTGTCACAACAAATAGCGTGTTTTTAAGAAACAATTTATATCAAAAGATTGACAATTGTTTATGTCCAATTTCAATGTTAAATTAATTCTAATGACCACCATTGGATAAAATGGTAAAAATATATTATAATTATACTTTAAAACCACTAAATAGTATAATTTATCACAATAAATTATTTTGATTAAAAAAGTTGTTTTAAGTATTTTTCACAATTCATAAAAAAATTGGAAGTTCTCAGAAAGTTACAAAAAATTCAACGTAGGATAATTTAGATATTACAAATACAAAAATGAAGTCCATTTTGAAATATAAAATTTCTATAATTTTAAAAAGTGGTTATTACTATTCATAACGGCTACTTTGATTAGTTGCGGTGTGTTAGAACTCGAACTTACGTACAATGCAAGCTATTTCATTATTGAATGAGAAGCGTATCGTGGAAGCTCGGGGTGTTACATTCTCCCCTCCTTAAATAAATTGCGTCCTCGCAATTTGAAAATTTTCTTTGAAAATAAAAGGTTGAAAAGAGAAAATACCTTTGAGGAAAACCCACATCGGAAATAAGATTAATAAAATTTAGCCTTAATAAGAGGGAAAGGAAAATGAAAAAGTCACCACCCAATTATGATCTCGATTAGGAGAACATTGGTGGAAATTAGAGACATATAATTGGAGGAAGAACATAAATATTTGTAGGGAGTGATTGAGGTCATCAATCACAATCAACTGTCAAATTGAGGGCCTCAAAGCCTTCAATCTATGTTGATTTAAAATATCATCAGTTCAACAAGACATAAGGTATTATGATAACACATTTTTTTGTTTTAATATCCCTTTACTAATGTTTAAGAATTAATTTATTCATTGATTAAGAGATGGGTATATATATATTTATGCTTAATAATTAGAGTTTCAACCTTCAACTCATCTTTCACTCAAAAAGATAATAGAACTCAAAAATATTATACTTATCCTAATTGTATAAGGTTACATACCATTTAGATTAGTAAAATTATTTTGTAATAACCAGGGACTTCCTGTAGGATAGTGGTAGGAAATAAAGGCATGTCGCACCATGATTGTGGGTTCGATTCCTGCAGCTTTGTCCGACGCGACGGGTTATTTCCCACCCTGCAGGTTGTCCTTTTCCTAAAACTATAGTATCATAATATTCCAAAAATAATCTTCATAAATTTTTTTAACCTTAAACAATAATATCCAAAGATCAACTTAATCCACTCAAACCGTTATAGTTATCCAAAATACCTCTGTCCAGACTTTCTCTAAAGGGTCTCTTAATTCCAAAATCAATTTATCAGATTCCCCAAACAAAGTAAAGTTTCTCTTATTGTCACATACTAAAAATATAATTACCTTCATCATATTAAAACCTTACTGAAATCAACAAATACTGTAGTACAATCCTTATATACATATCACATTATTCTAATAACCAGAATACAATCCATGAGTCCAAAAGCACCATTACATTAGTTGTTCTACTTCAACTGTAGTAACAACATAAGATTGTCCTTGATCCCTTGGCCTTTTCTGAGTTAAGTTTCCCTGACACTTAGGACATTAATTTGAATAATGACCCATTTCTCTACAATTGTAGCATTCAACTTTGATAGCCTCTTTCTTTCCCTTGCAATCACGAGCCTGGTGACCCTTTTCTATACATTTATAACAAACTCCCATTCCTTTTAGACAAGTACCAGGGTGATTCTTCCCACAATTATCACATAATGGAAAATCCTTCTTTCCCCTTTTCCCTTTATCTGTCTCTTGTTCCACCGTTCTCTTCTTCTCTTGCTTTACTTTGTTGTCATAAGACTTAGAGAATTTCTTTTCTGTCTTGATAGCACACGAGACAATATCTTCATATGATGAGAAGGATTGTGATACTAAAGCTCGACGGAGAAATGGTTTTAACCCATTAAAGAAACGATCAATCTTACTCCTTGGGTTACATATATAATCTGCAGCATGCCTCGCTAACCTTGTAAAGTTGGCCTCATACTTTGCGACATTATCATCCTCCTTTTGTCTCAGACTCAAAAATTTCCTTTCCATATCTGCTCGATGGTCACGAGGGAAGTATTTTTCTAAGAAAAGATATTTGAACTATCTCCATTCCATATTTGATACTTCTTCATCTTCCTTTGTATTTTGAATCAATGACCGCCATTTATCGGCATCTCCAGTGAGGCGGTAAACTTCCATGATAACCTTCTCCCTTTCGCTACTCCCTAAGGCATGGAATATTTTCTCTAAGGAGTTTATCCATTGTTCAGCTACTAATGGATTTGTACCCCCATTAAATGTTGGTGGTTGTTGCCTCATGAAGCGGTCTAACATTGATCCTCCACGTTGCGGATCAGGGTGCTCCATACGAGTAAGGTTATTATTCATAACCTGAGTGAGTTGTCCCAGTATTGTAATAAGTTGATCAGAACCAGTTGTATCTCCAGATCAACAATAATTATCTTGAGCAGGAGGGAAATCCCTACACGGAGTTCGTGCATTGATACGATTTCCATTCCTTCCACTAGGCGCCATTTCTATACAATGGCATAAACTAGATTAGTTTATGAATCAAAATACATAATTCCATACTTATAAAATAATTAACATAAATTGAACTATTTATGGATATAATCCATAATCATAAAAAGGTTTTCTTTGAGGAAGTATATACTCATAACCGTTCATAGTGGTTTGTAAAGAAAATGAGAATTATCCTAAGAATATCCCCCGGGAGTGTCGTAACCAAGAGTGCAGCAAGGCCCGTTGTCGTGCACCAGTTCCCATTCGAGTCTAGCTCAAAGCGGTGTTTTTGGGTTTTACCCCTAGGTACATCTGTGCCAAATCCGCCTCTACCTGCTCGTATCTAGACAATGATGTATTTCTCGGAAAACCCACAAAATCTCTACAATAACAAAAATTTAGGAAGTTCTTCTATACTAATCCTCAAAGTCTATCTTTGGGCTATGTTCTCTAATCAGAGTTTATCTAAATCTAGCTTCCAAGGTTAGTACTAAACTGCCTATGATATCAACTGTAACCCCACAACCCCAGCTACCCAGAGTCGGTGCATTACTTCTTAACATTGGCATGATCACAAAAGATCAAGTCTCGAAAGAACGATTAGTTTAGTAGCCTTGAAAACACTAGATACATTCATAAGTCTTACATTACATCATAAAGTGAAAAACTAATAACAAAGTTTTCATAGTCCACACTCATATCCTCTTCTGAGTATCCCTGCAGGTCATTCATAAAATACTTCTTCACATCCTGGAAAATATTAAAACATTCAAAGGGGTGAGCTCAGATGCTCAGTAAGGATAACAATATAGCGGAAGCTTTCATCAATAAACATAAACATTTAAGGAAATGTATAACTAAAACAAAAGCCTTTTAAACTTGAACTTCAACATAATATGGAAAAAGTAAAATGAGATAATTCCATTCACTTCTTCACATAGATATTCTACTGGTCGAATAATCACATGCAATATCAATAACCACTTTCATAATGATGGAATGCATAATGCCAGACATTCTGAAACATTTTGTCAAGTCCTTGGCCAAGACGTCTAAAATGATTAAGGCCTCGGCCAAAACCATAAATCAAATTGGGAAAGGGCCTCAGCCAATTCCACGTCTAGTTGTCTCATGAGACCTACCGATGCATCGAGGAGCTATAGCGGGATCCACCCATCACTTATTAAGTCCAATGCATTCCTCATATGAATAGGTTTAAACATATCATAAACCATAACATAATCGTATCACATAAAACATGCATAAAAGAAAAAATAACATTTCCACATTTAAATCAAAAGATATCCATACAACACATTGATATATTAAAAATGCTTTCAAAACCATTTTCAATACCAAAATAAAAGAAAGTTAAAACTTTGTATTTATTTTTCATTAAAAAAATTGATGGCTTGTAGAGGAAGCCGAAACTCAAATAATGGTCACGGCGGCGAAGAAGTCGTTGCCGCCGCGTATGTACGGAAAGAAAAACAATCCCTTTTTTTCGTTTAGTAAAACTCTTCGTATAAAAAGATTCCTTTTGAATAAACGTAAAAGTCAAAGGGGATTATACACCGTATAAAAGAAAGTTGTGTATAAAACCAAATATGCCTCAATGAAAGGGGATTGAGACGAAGTCCTTAAAAAGATATTTTTTTTAAATAAAGTACATATATAATGTGTATTCACTATAAGTACACATAAATAATGTACAAATACAAGATAGGACATAATAATATCATGACATAATTTGAAAGTAGGAGATTAAACCAAAAATAGAAATTGGGTTAAGAAGTTCCCTTACCTCGTGTCTGACTTGACTCAACCGTTCTTTAACCTCCTGAATAATAAACTAGAGTTAATATATACCTTATTAAGAACCATTTTCAATTTCATTATCCTTATTATATCACTTATTACACTGAGATGAACATTATGTAATTATTTAAGTTAATAACGGTCGTTTTGTCGATCTTTGGTACTTGAGTCAACAATAAACTTCTTATAATTACAAGTTGTTTATGTGGTAGAATATCCATTATCTACAGAATTATATTCATGATTTAGATGTCATATATATCTTATATATCCAGTATATACATTCATTTATAATATTACGTAACATTTAGAGTTAAGAAATGAAATGCACCGTTCATGGAGACGGTAAGCCGTACGTACGCATGAACGCTACTTTCATTTAAATTTCATATTTAATGGAACGAAATCATAATTATATAAATGTATAATATAATTCCAGTATAATATAGTGTATAATACCATTTACTCCATCCTTTATACATACCACATATGGCATTAACGATTCAAATCACTTTGAGGGGGCGGTAGTCCGCACTTCCTAAAATGAAATTATCGCGTTTTACCCATAATGGAAATCATAAAGTATGCTGTAAATGAGAAATACAGAAGTATAAGTAAAACATAAACATATTATATATCATATATAAAAATAGTGACATCTTAATGGCCACCTTTGAAGGTGTTATGTGAGTGTTGAACAATCATCATTTCGTGAGGCAGAAATTCGCCATCCACAGAAACCGTATGTTCTTTAACCATTAGATGTAGGTTTGTGTAAGTGTATCTCGAATCCTTCTTATAACAACATCCTAGTATATTGAGGATACTTTTTTTTACAAAAGAAATTAATAAAAAGAGTTTAGGGGGTTGGAGTGAAAAATAAAACAAAACAACATTAGAGAAGACATTACCTCAAAATCGGGTAACTCTTTTTTATTTGAGACAAAGGCTTCCTTGGGAAGAATTCTGCCCAAAGTGAGGCTTCTAGGAGTAAGTGAGGGATGTTGGGAGAGTATTTGGGCAGAGGTTGGCCAAGCCAAATGGCTTGAAAGTGTGAATGAGGTGGGAGTGGTGGGGGCCTTTTATAAGTGGAGAGGAGGGACACTTTTGGAAAGTAATGAAATGTTATTCTATTATACAATGCTTTTCGGATTCTAAAGGTCCCACACTTGTATAATTCGAGGCTAAGGTGATAAGGGTGTTAAATATCCTCATCCAATAGGATTTGGACAAGTGTAAGCCTTGGATTTTACATTATCTTCTCATTTTATTTAAATCGTTAAATAATGAGGTCATCGATGCATCATCATGATGTCATAAATAATTTAATTTATTTATTGTCTAAAAATTATAAAAAAATACTATGATGTAGGAAATCTTTTTAGATTTCCAATGACTATTTATAGTCAAAAATAAGACTTGTATAACCCCATATAAAAATTGTTTTAGTAAAACATTTCATGTTTGTGTCATTTTTTACATTAACATTAAATAAATGGTATTTATGTCATTTTCCAACTAAAGTGGCTCCATGGGGTCCCCAAGTTGACCCATGGATTGTCTTGGTCGGCCATGACTCATCCAATAGGAGTAGGACAAGTGTCAAGCTCATATCATATTATTAAAACATTATTTTTACCTTAAACTACACTAATTACCTCTAATCGCGATTAAGAACTTAAAAGTTACTATTCACCAAAAAATTATTTTAATCTCATTGAACCACATTTTACTTCTTAATGACAACCATGTATGTCGGATTTTTGAAAATCAAATCACAGAAGTGGTAATATTTCATTTAAGAGAAAAATCAGTTATTTAACTACCACTTAGTGGTTTCACTATTCATCAAAAATTGATGTTTTTCAGAACAATGCCAAAATTTCACCCTAAGCTATAATTGATATTCCGAATTCAAAAATTATGTCTATTTTACAAAATTCCAAACATATAAGTTTCATTAATTAATTTTATAATTAATTCCCGCTGTCACAACAAATAGCGTGTTTTTAAGAAACAATTTATATCAAATGATTGACAATTGTTTATGTCCAATTTCAATGTTAAATTAATTCTAATGACCACCATTGGATAAAATGGTAAAAATATATTATAATTATACTTTAAAACCACTAAATATTATAATTTATCTCAATAAATTATTTTGATTAAAAATGTTGTTTTATGTATTTTTCACTATTCATAAAAAAATTGGAAGTTCTCAGAAAGTTACAAAAAATTCAACTTAGGATAATTTCTATATTACAAATACAAAAATGAAGTCCATTTTGAAATATAAAATTTCTATAATTTTAAAAAGTGGTTATTACTATTCATAACGGCTACTTTGATTAGTCGCGGTGTGTTAGAACTCGAACTTGCGTACAATGCAAGCTATTGCATTATTGAATGAGAAACATATCATGGAAGCTCAGGGTGTTACATTATCCCCTCCTTCAATAAATTGCGTCCTCGCAATTTGAAAATTTTCTTTGAAAATAAAAGGTTGAAAAGGGAAAATACCTTTGAGGAAAACCCACATCGGAAATAAGATTAATAAAATTTAGCCTTAATAAGAGGGAAAGGGAAATGAAAAAGTCACCACCCAATTATGATCTCGATTAGGAGAACATTGGTGGCAATTAGATTAGTAAAATTATTTTGTAATAACCAGGGACTTCCTATAGGCTAGTGGTAGGAAATAAAGGCCTGTCGCACCATGATTGTGGGTTCGATTCCTGCAGCTTTGTCCGACGCGACGGCTTATGCCCCACCCTGCAGGTTGTCCTTTTCCTAAAACTATAGTATCATAATATTCCAAAAATAATCTTCATAATTTTTTTAACCATAAACAATTCTATCCAAAGATCAACTTAATCCACTCCAACCTTTATAATTATCCAATATACCTCTGTCCAGACTTTCTCTAAAAGGTCTCTTAATTCCAAAATCAATTTATCAGATTCTCCAAACAAAGTAAAGTTTCTCTTATTGTCACATACTAAAAATATAATTACCTTTATCATATTAAAACCTTACTGAAATCAACAAGTACTGCAATACAATCCTTATATATATATATCACATTATTCTAATAACCAAAATATAATCCATGAGTCCAAAAGCACCATTACATTAGTTATTCTGCTTCAACTGTAGTAACAACATAAGATTGTCCTTGATCCCTTGGCCTTTTCTGATGTATGTTTCCCTGATGCTTAGGACATTCATTTGCATAATGACCCATTTCTCTACAATTGTAGCATTCAACTTTGATAGCCTCTTTCTTTCCCTTGCAATCACGAGCCTGGTGACCCTTTTCTCCACATTTATAACAAACTCCCATTGATTTTAGGCAAGTAACAGGGTGATTCTTCCCACAATTATCACATAATGGAAAATCCTTCTTTCCCTTTTTCCCTTTATCTGTCTCTTGTTCCACCGTTCTCTTCTTCTCTTTCTTTACTTTGTTGTCATAATACTTAGAGAATTCCTTTTCTGTCTTGATAGCACACGAGAAAATATCTTCGTATGATGAGAAATATTGTGATACTAAAGCTCGACGGAGAAATGGTTTTAACCCATAAAATAAATGATCAATATTACTCCTTGGGTTACGTATATAATCGAAAGCATGTCTCGCTAACCTTGTAAAGTTAGCCTCATACTTTGCGACATTCTCATCCTCCTTCTGCCTCAGACTCAGAAATTGTCTTTCCATATCTTCTCGATGGTCACGAGGAAAGTATTTTTCTATGAAAAGATCTTTTGACTACCTCCATTCCATATTCGATATGTCATCATCTTCCTTTGTGTTTTGAATCAATGACCACCATTGATCAGCATCTCCAGTGAGGCGGTAAACTGCCATGATAACCTTTTCCCTTTCACTACTCCCCAAGGCGTGGAATATTTTCTCTAAGGAGTTTATCCATTGCTCAGCTACTAATGGATTTGTACCCCCATTAAATGTTAGTGGTTGTTGCATCATGAAGGGGTCTAACATTGATCCTCCACGTTGTGGATCAAGGTGATCCATACGAGTAAGGTTATTATTCATAACTTGAGTGAGTTGTCCCAGTATGGTAATAAGTTGATCAGCACCATTTGTATCTCCAGATCCACTATAATTATCTTGAGCAGGAGGGAAATACCTACATGGAGTGAGTTCATTGATACAGTTTCCATTCCTTCCACTAGGCACCATTTCTATACAATGGCATAAACTAGATTAGTTTATGAATCAAAATACATAATTCCATACTTATAAAATACTTAACATAAATTGAACTATTTATGGATATAATCCATAATCATAAAAAGGTTTTTCTTTGAGGAATTATATACTCATAACCGTTCATAGTGGTTTGTAAAGAAAATGAGAATTATCCTAAGCATATCCCCTTGGAGTGTCGTAACCAAGAGTGCAGCAATGCCCGTTGTCGTGCACCAATTCCCGTTCGAGTCTAGCTCAAAGCGGTGTTTTCGGGTTTTACCCCTAGGTACATCTGTGCCAGAGCAGCCTCTACCTGCTCGTATCCAGACAGGTATGTATTCCTCAGAAAACTCACAAAATCTTTACAATAACAAAATTCTAGGATGTTCTTCTATACTAATCTTCAATGTCTATCTTTGGGCTATGTCCTCTAATCAGAGTTTATCTAAATCTAGCTTCCAAGGTTAGTACTAAACTGCCTCTGATACCAACTGTAACGCCCCGACCCCAGCTACCCAGAGTCGGTGCATTACTTCGTAACATTGGCATGATCATAAAGATCACGTCTCGAAAGACCGATTAGTTTAGTAGCCTTAGAAACACTAGATACATTCATAAGTCTTACATTACATCATAAAGTGAAAAACTAATAACAAAGTCTTCATAGTCCACACTCATATTCTCTTCTGGAAATCCCTGCAGGTCATTCATAAAATACTTCTTCACATCCTGGAAAATATTAAAACATTGAAAGGGGTGAGCTCAGATGCTCAGTAAGGATAACAATATAGAGGAAGCTTTCATCAATAAACATAAACATTTAAGGAAATGTATAACTAAAACAAAATCCTTTTAAACTTGAACTTCAACATAATATGGAAAAAGTAAAATGAGATAATGCCATTCACTTCTTCACATGGATATTCTACTGGTCGAATAATCACATGCAATATCAATAATCACTTTCATAATGATGGAATGCATAATGCCAGACATTCTGAAACATTTTGTCAAGGCCTTGGCCAAGACGTCTAAAATGATTAAGGCCTCGGCCAAAACCATAAATCAAATTGGGAAAGGGCCTCAGCCAATTCCACGTCTAGTTGTCTCATGAGACCTACCGATGCATCGAGGAGCTATAGCGGGCTCCACCCGTCACTTATTAAGTCCAATGCATTCCTCATATGAATAGGTTTAAACATATCATAAACCATAACATAATCGTATCACATAAAACATGCATAAAGGAAACATAAAATTTCCACATTTCAATCACAAGATATCAATACAACACATTTATATATTAAAAACTCTTTCAAAACCATTTTCAATACCAAAATAAAAGAAAGTTCAAACTTTGTATTTATTTTTCATTAAAAAAAGCGATGGCTTGTAGAGGAAGCCGAAACTCAAATAATGGTCACGGCGGCGAAGAAGTCGTTGTCTCCACGTATGTACGGAAAGAAAAACATTCCCTTTTTTTAGTTTAGTAAAACTCTTCTTATAAAAAGATTCCTTTTGAATAAACGTAAAAGTCAAAGGGGATTATACACCGTATAAAAGAAAGTTGTGTATGAAACCAAATATGCCTCAATGAAAGGGGATTGAGACGAAGTCCTTAAAAAGATAATTTTTTAAATAAAGTACATATATAATCTGTATTTACTATAAGTACACATAAATAATGTACAAATACAAGATAGGACATAATAATATCATGACATAATTTGAAAGTAGGAGATTAACCCAAAAATAGAAATTGGGTTAAGAAGTTCCCTTACCTCGTGTCTGACTTGACTCAACCGTTCTTTAACCTCCTGAATAATAAACTAGAGTTAATATATACCTTATTAAGACCCATTTTCAATTTAATTATCCTTTTTATATCACTTATTACAATGATATGAACATTATGTAATTATTTAAGTTAATAACGGTCGTTTTGTCGATCTTTGGTACTTGAGTCCACAATAAACTTCTTATAATTACAAGTTGTTTATGTAGTAGAATATCCATTATCTCCAGAATTATATTCATGATTTAGATGTCATATATATCATATATATCCAGTATATATATTCATTTATAATATTACGTAACATTTAGAGATAAGAAATGAAATGCACCGTTCATGGAAACGGTAAGCCGTACGTACGCATGAACGCTACTTTCATTTCTATTTCATATTTAATGGAATGAAATCATAATGATATAAATGTATATTATAATTCCATTATAATATAGTGTATAATACCATCCACTCCATCATTTATACATCCCACATATGACATTAACGATTCAAATCACTTTGAGGGGGCGGTAGTCCGCACTTCCTAAAATGCAATTATCGCGTTTTACCCATAATGGAAATCATAAAGTATGCCATAAATGAGAAATACAGAAGCATAAGTAAAACATAAACATATTATATATCATATATAAATATAGTTACATCTTAATGGCCACCTTTTAAGGTGTTATATGAGTGATGAACAATCATCGTTTCGTGAGGCAGAAATTCGCCATCCACAGAAACCGTATGTTCTTTAACCATTAGACGTAGGTGTGGGTTAGTGTAGCTCGAATACTTCTTGTAACAAAATCCTAGTATATTGAGGATACTGGTTTTGTTACAAAATAAATGAATAAATATAGTTTAGGGGGTTGGAGAATAAAAATAAAACAAAACAACATTAGAGAAGACATTACCTCAAAATCGGGCAACTCTTTTTGATTTGAGCCAAATGCTTCCTTGGGAAGAGTTCTGCCCAATGTGAGGCTTCTAGGAGTAAGAGGGGGAAGTTGGGAGAGTATTTGGGCAGAGTTTGGCAGAGCCAAATGGCTTTAAAGTGTGAATGAGGTGGTAGAGGTGGGGGCCTTTTATAAGTGGAGAGGAGGGGCACTCTTGGAAAGTAAGGAAAGTTTACATTATTATACAATGTTTTTCGGATTCTAAAGGTCCCAAACTTAAATAATTTGTGGCTAAGGTGATAAGGGTTCTAAATATACCCATACAATAGTCTTTGGACAAGTTTATGCTTTGGATTGTACATTATCGTTTCATTTTATTAAAATCGTTAAATAATGAGGTCATCGCTGCATCATAATGATGTCATAAATAATTTAATTTATTTAATGGATAAAAATTATAAAAAAACTACTATGATATAGGAAATATTTTTATATTTCTAATGACTATTTTTAGTAAAAAATATGACTTGTATAACCCCATGTAAAAATTGTTTTAGTAAAACATTTCATGTTTGTGTCAATTTTTACTTTAACATTAAATAAAAGGTATTTATGTCATTTTCCAACTAAAGTGGCTCCATGGGGTCCCCAAGTTGACCCATGGATTGTCTTGGTCGTCCATGACTCATCCAATTGGAGTAGGACAAGTTTCAACTCATCTCATATTATTAAAACATTAGTTTTACCTTAAACTACACTAATTACCTCTAATCGCGATTAAGAACTTAAAAGTTACTATTCACCAAAAAATTATTTTAATCTCATTGAACCCCATTTTACTTCTTAATGACAACCATGTATGTCGGATTTTTGAAAATCAAAACACAGAAGTGGTAATATTTCATTTAAACGAAAAATCAGTTATTTAACTACCACTTAGTGGTTTCACTATTCATCAAAAATTGAAGTTTTTCAGAAAAATGCCAAAATTTCATCCTAAGCTATAATTGATATTCCGAATTCAAAAATGATGTCTATTTTACAAAATTCCAAACATATAAGTTTCATTAATTAATTTTATAATTAATTCCCGCTGTCACAACAAATAGCGTGCTTTTAAGAAACAATTTATATCAAAAGATTGACAATTGTTTATGTCCAATTTCAATGTTAAATTAATTCTAATGACCACCATTGGATAAAATGGTAAAAATATATTATAATTATACTTTAAAACCACTAAATAGTATAATTTATCACAATAAATTATTTTTATTAAAAAAGTTGTTTTATGTATTTTTCACTATTCATAAAAAAATTGGAAGTTCTCAGAAAGTTACAAAAAATTCAACTTAGGATAATTTCGATATTACAAATACAAAAATGAAGTCCATTTTGAAATATAAAATTTCTATAATTTTAAGAAGTGGTTATTACTATTCATAACGACTACTTTGATTAGTCGCGGTGTGTTAGAACTCGAACTTGCGTACAATGCAAGCTATTGCATTATTGAATGAGAAGCGTATCGTGGAAGCTCGGGGTGTTACAGAAAAAATTTAACTAAAGGCCATCATAATGATGATATAGTTATAGTTTAATTATTATAAATATCAGATAAATGATTTTAAACATATTAAAATTAATTACATTTCACATAATTAATAACATAAAGAATATATTAGATAACTGTGACATGTTATTGACATATTAGATGTATTTTGCCTAAGTAATCATTTTTTAGGAAATTATCATAAAGTTAAATATTTAATAGTATTAAAATTCACATAAATGATACTTTAAAATAAATAACATTTGATTAAATGATACAAAAATCATAAAAAACTAAAATTCGTCCATATAATAATAATAATAATAATTGTATATATTTTTTCAATGATCCATTTTTGTTTCTTTTTCAATTTTATAGAAAATATATTAACCATAAAGTGTAAGAAACCATGTAGCCACGAGAAGAGTTAAAGGGTTTAACCACGTGTTAAATACAAAATATAAGGTAAATATTTTCCCCTAGACATGTATAAAATAATTGGTTTTTAATATTTAGACACATACTCATATTATAATCTAAATAACAAACATTGCCTCGATTTAAAACCAAATATGAATTTATATTAATTTCATTTTTTAAGGGATTCCAAGAGTGATCCTCTCTCAAATAAACATGCACCAATTGTTCAGCTTTCATCACACATAAAAAACGTTTTTTGGGGCCAATATCTACCCAAATAATTTTCTATAATCCCTACCCACATTATATATTCCATATTTTATTCTTAAAACGCACCTTATAGGTGTTATGTTTTTAATCATCAAAAGTCTTACGAAGAAGAGGTAATTGTTTTACAAAATTATTCATGTTCACTTCTTCTTCTACAACCTATTCATGTTCCATTTCCATAAAAAAGTAAAAATCCCATTATAAACTATATTATGAGATGTTATTATGATTATTTTAAAGCCATATTACATGATTTATTCATTCATCAAAAAATGAAAACATCGCTCGTGTGTATATATGGATTAGCTTCTCCATGACATGGTGTAATATGTTTTTTATCATCAATTTATTTGGATGGGTATAATGATGGATATAATGGATATAAAAAATAATTATTAAAAGATATTAATTATTTATAATTAATATACCATTAAATTAATTACCTTTTCATTATTATGGTAATGATATTGTCGCTCATGATTATATAGGACTTGTCGTCTCCATGAGGCTATGGGGTTTATTTTCCATGATAACTATACAATAATCATTATAAAAATGACTTTAATGAGTAAATATAATATATTTTAAATTAAAATAATTGTTTAGATGAATATATATATATATATATATCCTATATATAAGAAACTTTACTCACAAGAAAAATCATGCATTAAAAAATGACACAATTAACACCCGAAATAAGAGTAATAATATAATATTATTTACCAAATGATATAAAATGATCATATATGATATCATAAAAAATGGATATCATTATGTTATTAGTTAATAATATGTTTTAAAAAAAATTAAATGGAGGATAAAAACCATACAACTAATGTAACATACTAGGTTATGGTAATTTCTCAATCTCATTATTACCTGAGATTGATTATAAATAAGTATTGACTAAGAATATTTATCATCCATGTTTGTGATTCTTATAACTAATTTCCAAAATATTTTTTATATTATCCTAATATATTTTACAGTATGTTTCCTATGTTTTAAATTTTATAAAATTGAATTAATGGAATATTTCATTAATTTTTAAAATTAGGTACTTTATGAAATATTTGAAAAATAAATAAAATGATTGTTTATTTTTTAACTTTTACTACATGAGAGAATTTTACAACCATCAGGTTTCCATGATTATTTGAAGACTCCTTCATATGTTTATAAGGTTATTTTCATTGAATGATTTTTATTTGAAAATTGGATGTCATTTTGAATGAATGGTTTCAATGTAAAATACATGTATTTATCTTAAGAGTTTTTTATGTTTTTAGTGTAATTTTGTCTATTCCAACTTCATTTGATGAATTATATACTCTATTTAGGTTGATCTATTTTGATATCATCTAACACATTTTAATAATATTTTTTTATCATTTTGAATAGGGATGTGTTATTTTTATACCATCCATGGTTTGTGGTTTATGTATTCACATTTCAAAAACTACTTTTCCGAAAAAATGCTTTTTTATTATGTTTCACCCTTTTAATATGACGAATTAATTAAATTAGTATGTTATGGGTGGGGAACTCTATATTCCCTTGATGCATTGGTATGTCTCATGAGTCATAATAGTTTGGGTGTTGGCTTATATCTTACACATTTACGTATGATGTCTTGGATGAATCCATGAAAGTATGTTTACAATGTCCAACATTATGAATTCCATCATTATGTGATTATTTATTGATATTCCATTTGGTCATTATACTAGTATAATATAAATGGTTATGATTTCAGGATCATTTTATTATTTATATGTTATTATTTATTATGTCCATATTATGCTCAACATATATTTCAATTGAATTTTTTTCTATTATCCACCTTGCCTTATTTTTTAGGCTTATATTTTCATGATAGCTTACACTGAACAGTTACCCTTACTTAATATCTAACCAATCAACTTTATTAGTTTTTAATTTTCCAGGATTCCTGGATAGGTATTATGAATGACATGTAGGGTTAGACTAGTATAATATTGACAATATCAATGCATTGACTATATTGAATTTTATAGTTTAAGCTGTTATGCAAGGTTATTGTATGTAATTTGGATTTCCAAAACTAAAAAACATATCAATCCTTTGAAATTTAATTTCAATAAATATTTTAAATATATTAAATTATTCACCATCTCTATGGTTTAGGGGTCAGGGCGTTACAGTTGGTATTAGAGAAAGTTTAGCATCAACCATGGATACTAGACTTTGTAATCAAATATTAGGGGGCATAAACCTATGATATTATTTTATGATAAGAAAAAAAGATCATCACATATTTTATTCAAGGTAGATATTATGTCAGTCTTCTTATAAACACATCTATTTCTTGATATTAAAAGAGTATGTAGTTCACGATAAGATGTTCGTTTGTGTCACAAATCTGAAATGATTTGTCAGTGCTAACATGGTGTAACCTATTACAAAAAAAATGGAAATACAATTCAATTGGTTTGAAACTATGAGGGGATATTATTAAGATAATTCATATTTTATTTACATAACATTATTATGGATATAAAATTAAATATGTCCCTGAATAAACTGTGTTTATGATTATGAGATTAGAAGTGCAAAAAAATTTCAATTTATTTTATGGATTTTACCAGTTTTAAATTATTAATTATTAATCATATCCTAATATATTGTATTCCATAATTTATATATGTATCCTAGTGGTTGTAATGTAAACATTTTTAATACATGTAATCCTTAAATGAATTTCTCTCCTATAATAGAAAAGGATATTGGAAATGGAGTTTCAGTTGGTATTGAACAACTTATAACCATACATGCATAGCTAACTTAGATTATGAAGAATACATTAACTCATATGAAGGATCTTTATCCGCAACACAGAGGTACAATGTTAGACCTCTTCATGTGAAAACAATCCAAATCATTTAATTGGATAATAAATCAATATTTAGACGAACAATACATAAGGTCATTATAAAAATTATTTAATAGAAAGGTTAGGGGAGATACCTTTTTCATAAAAAATGCATTAAAAATAACATGGGAAGATATAAGGGGTCATATAATTACACATTTCCTTATACTAATAAGAAAAATGAAAATAAAATATCAAATATCAATGTCACACTCGTTTAAAGAATCCTAATTTCCATTACAGTCAGAATCATAATCAAGTCGACCATAAGACATAGTAACCATGGTTTGATTCAGATATTAATAATATTTCCAAAGTCTTACTTTCATAAACTGAACAGGTTTTAAACCTTCAATATCTATGCCAACATTTTTTTTTCTTTGAACAATACCTACCTATCATTTGGTTTTATAGTGTTCTTTTGAGTCCTTGAAATCCCCATACCATCACTTAGAGTTTCTTATCCACAAGAACATGTCTAAATACTTCTTGATACTTTTCCAATATCACTCTTGAATTCACAAAATCCACATCATTGTAATTCACACAATTATTAGGAACCAAATTATCAGCCAAAACTAACCTTGATTTATTCAAGACCTTCTGGTATTCCAAAATTTGGTGCACCAAAAAATTGTGTTTTGTATCCTCAGCTACATGAGGATCTTGTGAAATTTCATCAGGAGCATATTCTCCCAATTATGATGCATAAACCCCTAAATGACCATTACCTCTATCAGTAATGGATCGTCAACCACAAAAAAATCCCATCATTCTATATTGTTTTCCTCCTTATCATCTTCTTACAGGAAGTCTCATCATGAATTTTTAATGAACAAAAACCCCATACAATATTTTTATAGCACTTATCATTGTCATATCCCTTAACATGAAATTCCTGAAAAAGTTAGAAAATATCTAATACAATAACTTTTAAGAGATATAATCATCCATGGTAGTAAAATATATATTATGAATTAGATAGGAACATTAGTATACTTCCACTAAGTCCCTAGCATAATGGCCAAACATCATAGCCCCACTGGTACTATTAATTTCAATTGAAATACCCAGTAGAGAGGTATATTAAAAAAAGATTTGAGGATTTCATTAGATCATATGAAGGAAAAAAATTTGATCTAGACCAGATTATCGGTATTTTTTATGCAGAAAGGATTGAAAGATCAATCCCATATTTGAAATATAACCATACATGGCTTTAGAGAAATTGATCTGACCCCCATATTATCCTCTAAAGATCCTATATTGAAAAAATTATATAAAAAAATTCTCATCCCATAGGTATGCTTCTATGATTAGAAAACCCCCAAATAGAGTTGATCATCAAAACCAAATTATTTTTTCCAATTATTTCTCCACTAGGAAGAACAAGTCTGGAAATAATTGAATGCTCACAATGGGTAAATATATCATGTATAGAATTCTTTTTAGAGACATCATGGATATTTCCCCCCTTCCAATGATTCTCTCTACGATACCATCACTCACAAATGTGAAATTTCATCATTCAAACTCACCTTAAACTTTTGTAAGGCCCCGACTAAAATTCCTAATAACCATCAATTTACCAGATAAATATCTCATCACTACCTCATCCAAAGGAGTTTTTCGATCGACCTACCCAATGTAGGTCGTGGATTTTAATTTAAATGGAAAAAATGGGTTTCTGGCCCCCAAACTGTTCATCCTCCTTTAAATATTTCAGTACCACCATGGAACCATTAAACTCTACCACAAGAGGCTTCACCCTGGTAATAGTGGACACCACCACAATTTAGAATTATGATAAATCTAATCCCAATATAGCCAAATGAAGCCCTATAGATCTGTCAGTCAAAGATTGTAGCACCACATCCTTTCTACGATATTTCAACATGATAACCACTAGGGCTCATCAAACAATAGCAACTTCTCCCAAGACCACCATAGTCAAATCTGTTGTAGATCTACGAGGTGTATCCCTCAAACTAGCCAATGAAACCCTAAAACCGGAGCACCAAATTTTATTTGACATGGAAGAATTAGTAAATTGAAGTCACTAATTCAAAATAAGATGGATGAAGTAGAAATAGAAAACATGGTATTGAACGATTTTAAAAAACATTTCTTTGGAAAATATTTTCCTTGATAACTGCAAGAAGATATGGGCATGAAATTTCTGAGTCTAAGGAAAAAGGAAGATAGTAATATTTTTCAATATAAGGCCTAATTTACATTAATTTTTGGGTATTCTATAGACTACAAACATAACCCACATAGTAAGACTGATTGTTTCATTAATGGGTTAAACAAATTTCTCAAAGGCATTGGTCTCCCAAACATTCTCATCATACGACGATATAATATCCTATGTTATCAATAAAGAGAAATTATTCACTAAGACTAATAAACTTAATGGAAATATATAGAATAAGATAATGGTGGGGAAAGAAATAGATAAAAAAATGGAAAGAAGGATTTTACCACATGTGATAATTATGGGAAGAAACACCATGGTGCCTACCTAAAGGAAATGAGTGTTTGTTACAAGTGTAGAGATAAAGGTCACAAGTCTCATGATTGTATGTGAAATAAATATGATTTTATTTTTCAATGATTCAAATACAAGAAGATTCGGGATTACACGAATTAGTTTCCCTAACAACAATGAATTGTAGCCCTAGAAAGGAAAAGGGATGCAGGTCAATATTATTCTATTACTACAGTCAAAGGGGGATAATTAATTCATTTTATTTTTAGGATTAATGAATTATATTATTATAATATTTTTAATGGAATAATTAGATATATAAGGATTGTGTGGTAATACCTTTACTTTCTGAACTTTTAAGCATTCATTTTTTTCATTATGGTATCAAGGTCATGATATTATTCCTATATTTTAGTATGTGAAAAAATATCACTATTTTTTTATTATAATAGGATTTTAATTTTGTTTTCAAATTTTCTTGATGTTACTTATATATTTATGGACTGAGAATTTGAACAGATGTATTTTATTTAAGTCTACCATTTGGAATTGACTGAGTTGATCATGTGATATTATTGATTGTGGTTAAAGTATGATTTATCATATTATATAACCTGTGAAAATTTTAGTTTCAATAAAAATTAAAGGCTAAAGGAATGATTCATTTATCTTATGATTCATAAAAATTCTTCAAATATGAAAAAATAATCTTTAAGATTTATTTTTAGGAGTAAGTGATGAAGTAAAAATAGATTGAAATACAACAAATGGATTCGATTTTGCTTATTACATGGAAAGAAATAAATTAAGTGCTTATCTGAATAGTAACAAAATTCTTCCACACTAAGGACATGATCTTGAAAAAAATATTTTTCTTTATACATTCTTTTATGATGAATTAAATGGTCCCTTATATTTTCAAAGATTTATAGTTGTGTGATTGTTAACTTTCTAAAAACCATATTCACTATCACTATCCATCTGAACATGATGGTTTGATTTCTCTTCCATTTCCAAGATTTAATATATGGATCCCTAGTATGTGTTATCTCTGGTGACCTTTATACTTCCCTTTCATTATTTTAATGTGGAACTTTTATTGAACCTTGTTTCGCTGTTGGATTTTAATAATGAAATTTTGAATACTCAAACCTTAGATACTAAACATGAATGTAAAAATTGATAGAATGAAATTTATTAAAGGAGAGGAAAATGTAACACCCCATGATTATATTAGTATGCCTCTTTTAATATTAAAATTATTTGATAGCTAACAATAGACACAACATGGAGATTGAACAAAACACTATTTATTCATGTTTTTCATAGTCAATTAATTTCAATCACTTTTTAGAATTAATAAATGAAATTTATATGTTATAAATCCAATAAAATATTTCATCATTCGTAAAATATATTTTAAAGGCCTAAAATTATTATATACCCAATATTAAACATAAAAATGTATTTCTTTAAAAAATTAGTCATACATCCTTTTAATGGCACATGTGTAAAAAATCAATTTTTGGGAATTTTTGGGAATTTGTTTTTTAGAATACAATTCATTTTTAATAATGTTTTTCAACATTGTATTAGGTAAATTTTTTTTTATTTTTAGGAGATGATTTAATATTTTTTGGTGAATATTGAAAATTACTCCATTATAGTGAGATGCAGACATTTCATTAAAAATTATTTAAAGTTATTTATAAAGTCACAATAGATATAAAATTAATATTTTAATCCAATTTATTTCTTTGAAATAAATTTTATGTTAAAATTTTTAATAAAAACATATTGATTTTTATAATGTCTCTTAACCCCCCTATACCTCTCTCCACACCTCTGGGATTTGTGTTAAAATACATTTAGCCACTTATATTAATCAAATAAAAAAACATGTGTATGAATAGTTGTAATCCTTATGATATTTAGAGTTTAATAGGATAAAACATTTATTTGGATATTATGACAAGTACTTTTAGTATATTTTTATTAAATGGTGTTAATGGAGAATTTGATAATTAAAGGTGAAATTTATACATTAATATTATAATGTTACTCAAACAATTATCCTAATTTCATTGGATGAGTGGATATCGATTAAGGACACCTTATTCAGAAATAATTTATTTTATTTAATCCAATTTGTAAAGAATATGATGTTTACTTCTTTTTATTTAATGATAATTTAAGAATGCAATACTCATATTTTTTAAAAATAAAAATTTTCTAATATTGGGTTTTAAAAAAAGATAAATTCAACTATTAATATTCATTTTTAAAAAATAAATTTAACTTCATGATGTTAATTTAATTATAATTTTTAGTCAATATATATTATAATAAAAGTATTTCATGTTGATGATGTAGTAAAAGTTTAATTAATATATATATATAAATACATGTTATTATAAATATGAAAATATTTATAATTTGAACTAAATAATGATATACATATAATTTTTAGATAAGTTTGATATGTTAGCGATATATTATAAGTGTTAGTTTTATTTTATAATAATTTATGGTTATTTTTAAAAATATAAAAATGAATAGTATCAAAATTGACTTAAATGACACATTAAAATAATTTATATTTTATTAAATGATATAAAATTCATAATAATGTAACATTCATCCAAATAACAAGAATAAGTTGAAATATGACATCAATGATCCATATGGGGTTCGATTGGAATTTTATTGTAACACAATTATCCCTAAAGAGTAAAAATTATTGTTTTTGTGGTACGAGTAAAAGGATTTCACTATTAGTCAAAGACAATGATAAGTTTAATGTTGTGACAAAAACATGTATTAAAATCATTGGTTGAGAGTATTTAGAAACATAAACAAATTATCTCATAAATAAATCACATTTGAGCTATCTTAAATTGAAAAAAAATTATATTAAGTTAATATTTTATGCGATTCCAAGAGTTCCCCTCCTCTCTCCTATAAAAGAGAACACATTCTCCAACTTTCATCAAACATAAAAACCTATTTGGTTTGGCCAAGATCTTCCCAAAATCCTTCATAGAATTCATCTAGACATTCTAGAGTCCATATTTTAGGCATAAAACCCTCTTTATAGGTGTTATGGTTTTAATCAAAGGAATTTCACCAAAGAAGAGGTAATTATTTTACCCACATATTCATATTAATTTATTCATACAGTTCCTCTTCGTGTGTTGTTTCTATAATAAAGTAGTAACCCTGGTATAAACTATACAATGGGATGTTATTATAATTTTGGTAAAATAATTTTAATTGATTTAACCATCCTATATAAAAGTAATACAATTCACATGTGTATGTTTGACTTACCATCTCCACACTGTGGGGTAATCTTCTTTTCATCACCACTTTCTTTGGATGGGTATAATGATGTATATAATTGATATAAATAATAAATATGATATGATATTAATTATTTATAATTAATTTAACTTTTAATTTCATACTCTATCACCATTAATAGTATGATATCATCGCTTGTGTGTATCTATGACCTACCATCTCCATGACACAACGAGTTTCATTTACATTTTTAACCATTTAAGAATGATTATAAAAATGAATATAATGAGAAAGTAAAATATATATTAGCTTAATATCGACATTTAGATGATATATATATATATATATATCATATTCATAGGATTCATGACTCACATGAAAAAACTTCCGTATGAAAATCAAGTAGTCAACAACCAAAACTTCAATAATAACAAAATATTATTGAGAAAACTATTTAAGAAGATCATATATGATAAAATAAATATGAATATCATTCTAGAATTAATTAATAAAAAGTTTTAAACCCATATATATGAGTATAAATCAAATTTAACCAAATTATGGTACAAGATAATGGTTAATTCACAATCATATTCTTATAGGAGATTGTTTATACATAAGTAGAATATTTATCATCGATGGAGATGTGTCATAAAAATGTTTCCAAAAATAATTTTACTTTTATACTAATTTTTTTAAATACATTTACCCAATTTCTAATTTTAATAAATTGGTTTTAAATGAATCTTTCTATTATTGTCAAAATGAGGTACTTTATGACATTATTTTCAAAAATACGGAAATAACGTTTATTTTTACATTCTATGACATTACAAGATTTTACAAACATCATGAATCCATGATGATTTTATGATTCCATTACATTTTTATGAAGATATTTTCAATGTAAATGGTTCCTTTAAAAATTGTTCAACCTTGTAAATAAATGATGTCAATGTCAAAATTGGGTATTTCTCCCCAGAGTGTTCAATGTTTTTAGACAATTATAATCTATGTCAACATTATTTTTTGAATTTTATTCCTTATTTTTAATGATCTATTAAGATATAATCTAACATATATTATTAATTTTTTATGATAAGTTTTACTATGTATGTGGTATTTTGTTACCATTCATGATTTATGGTTTATGTATTCACATTTCATATGCTATTTTTTAAATACAATTTATTTGTTGATTTTGTTTCAACCTTTTCAAATGAGAAATGAATTGGACTTAGTATGTGTTAGGTGGGCCTGATATATCCCCTCGATGCATCAATATGAAATATTTGAAAAACAAGACTGTGTATTGGATTATTTATTACCCGTTTATATATTGTGTTGCTGCTAAAGCCTTAACGATATTTTTATGATGTCTGTTATTATGAATTTCCACATTATTAGATTAGTTATTGATATCCCATGTGATTATTCAACTATTAGAATATATGTTTTTATGTTTTATAGATCATGTGATTATTTATATAGTCTTATTTATTCTAGCCATATTATTCTCAAGATATGTTTAAAATTCATATGTTTTAGTTATTCAGTATTCCTTATTTTATATGCTTATATGTTCATGATAGCTTCCCATATACTCTATCTGTTACTGTGTATCTGAGCTAACCCTTTATAATGTTTAATATTTTATAGGATTCAATTATGTTTGTTATGAATGATATGAATAGTTATTATAGTTGAATATTTATATTGTTAATGGATTGAATATATTGTATTATATAGTTTATATTACAATGTTAGGTTCATATATGTAATCTGGATTTCCAAAATTTCTAAACTAATCCGGATTTTATTTCATGAAATCATTCCAATGTATTAAAATAATGTACATTCTCTTTGATTCTGGGATTGGGGAATTTAAAAAATGTATTTTGAAAATAATATTAATTAATTATTGTGGACAAGGTAAAAATGGGTTCATTGATGGATAAAACCATAATATAATGGTTAAAATGAAATCAAAACTGGTCTAAAATATATTTTACAACAATATATAAACATAATACCTTATATTAACGATGGTTTTACATTATAAGATATATATAAAACGAAAAAGGTTTTTTTAAAATTAATTAATTTCATTATTTACAAGTGTTTCACTCACCTCACTTATAAAACCCCACCCACATTTCACCTCTATTCACACATTTAGAACACATTTCTCCATACAATAATTTCCCAAATAAATTCTCTAATTCCATCCTATAATCCTATTATCCCAATTTTGGTGCTAAATACAACAATGGAAGGCCATTGGTGCAATGTTAAAGAAGTTACCCGAAGAAGTGGAAATGTTCATCAACAAGGGTTTTTATTTTATTTCTTCCTTTACCTCCTTGAATTCATATTCAACAATGATTATATAATATCATAATTATATTAAATATAATGTGATTTTATTATGTTAATTTCATATCCAAAATCCTTATTATATTTTTTCATATGGGTTATAAAATCTTTATTCTTGTTTGTGATGGACTACTGCATTGTGAATCGATATATATAATTTTTCCCTTACCTCCTATCATAGTTGGGTATGATGATGGATAAAAATTATATATATTATTTTAATAATATAATTTTATTAAAAAAATAAATTATCATATTTTCCTTTTAGAATAAATATAAATTTTTTATAACATGTATACCACAGAATATTGAGTTCGTTTGCAATGTATGCAACTCGAGGTTTAAACAAAATTATTTTTAGTAACCTTTTTTCCATAAATTAAATTATATAACTTGGATACAATTTTTATAATAAATTTATATTTAATATATCCAATAAAATATTTTTAAATTCTTTCATTATATTTTATAGGTATAAGACAAGAACGATCTAAATTTTACACATAAAAAAATATATATATTTTTATAAATGTTGTTTTTCTACCATTTAATGGAGAAAATATTTTACATTTAAATTTAAAATTTTTTATAAATTTTATAATAAAAAATAATTTTATTTATATATGAATTCCAAAATTATCTAAATGGTAATTTTTGGTATTTTTCTAAAATGTTTCACTTTTTGATAAATTGTGGTCAATACAAAAAATAATTGAAAATTGATTATTTGTGTAACCTATTTATATTGAAAAATTATATCTCAAATGGTATTATATTTTAAATTATGTTAGTAATGGATTAATTAATCCAATTTAGGTCATAGGAATCAATTTAACTTTTGAATTTAATATAATGACATATTATGCTTTGGAACATTTATTACTTTAGAACCCATCCATGTCGTCCCCTATGTAAGATTAAATTTATATTAATATGTACCCACAATGTGATATTAATTTTAAAAAATGGAATTATTATTTGGAATAATCATTATTTATAATTTTTTATAATTTCAACTTATTGTTTCCCCAATAATATTAGTGAATTCAATTAAAAATAATTATAATTATTAATGTAAAATTAATCTTAATACATGATAAAAACAAAAACATAAGATCGAAAATTACATAGATCCTTATAAAATTCCTGTTTTTACTATATTTAGACCATATATTACCTTTTCCATAATTTGGTTCACTATTGGGGCTATGTTCCATGGAAGATTAATGTGTGGAATTACCTCTTTTAAAAATTTATATAAATATCAATCCTCATCCACTATAAAAAAGAACAAAATACTCCAAAATATTCACACATATCAATACCATCGACTATTAAAAAGCCTACCAAAATAATCTCCAAAACTAAACCCCATAAAAATATAATAATAAAATTCATAGGAAATAAATACAAGGAATTTAATTCATGAAGACCAAATTGAGTTACTCGAAAAATAAGTAACATTATTCAAAGATAATTTTTGTTTTATTTCATTATCAAAGAATAAAATTATTTTTATTAAATTGTTATATAATAATATATGTATGAAATATATATTCATGTTTTTATATATTTTTTTATTTTGAACTATACATACGCACACTTCAATCAAATTGGTAATGAATTTATCATTCGTGTGTTTAGAAGACTATCGCCAAACCAAATGATGTTGTTTATTTTTATTCTAACGCCACTTATGGTTTTGAATTATGATGAAAAGAATATATTTATAAGATCAATAGGATTTTTATATTTTCATTATTCTTATTAAATTCTTATATAACTCAAACCTTCACATGTTCAATTTTTTGGGAATATGATAACATCATTTGTGGATGTACGGACTCTCACCGACACAAAACGATGTGATGCGTTCACGATATACATTGACATTATTAAATAAATGTTTAATTAAAAAATGTTAAAATTATAACATGAATAGGAAAATTTAATTATAATATACATATATATCATTTAATTTTAATTATTATAAATTGAAATAATTGAAGCATCATTCATGCATATGTATGGCCTACCATCCCCAATGAACAGTTCATTTCATTTCTTATCTCAATTTTTTTTGAATTTCTATAAATAAATATATAATAAATCTATATGATATTCAAATCATGTTTTAAAATATGTATAATATTAAATCACGATATATTTTTGAATAACAACAAGTAAAAAAGTAAAAACATACTAACAAAATAGGCAATTAACATATGAAATAATGAAAATAAATAAATATTATTAACAATAAGTTAAAAAGATATTATAATAAGTTAATATATTATATTCTAAATATGAATATGGTTATTTTATAATATAATAACTTGCATACAAAATTATACATTTGGTTAAAAGATGTTGACACAACAAAATTATATGTAAGGGATTTTAATCTCACCTTTTACATCTGTGAGATAAATTCTAAATTCAATAATTACTTCTTCTATGTGGTGTATATACATAACAATTTAATATATTATATCATGAATACTTTTATCTTCGTGGTATTTAATGTTTTACTTTTAATTTCATAAACTAGTGGTTTTTATCTTAAAAATTACCTTGTGTTAAAAGTTTTATTTACAATCTCACTTCTTTTCATGATGGTTAAATTTATCTTGAAGCAATCACTTAATTACAATAATTTTTATTATTTTTTAATAAATTTATATCAAATATTAAGGCTATTATTTTATGGATATTATTATTACATAAATAATATTTCATTTTTTCATATAATGTTCAGTTTGATAGTTATTTTATTAATTGGGGATATATTGCTAAATTCATATCCTTTTTTAAATACTGATATTTGATAAGCAATATTTATTATAAATCAAATTAATCGATATATATATATAATTCATTGTACTCATAACAAAACAGGTTAATGACTATTTAAATTAATCCCCATGGTGTATTGGTAGTCTCATGAGATGAATCCGATGGACAAATTAGATTGGTTTATAGTCGATGTGTTAAACCATCATATGAAAGGACATGACTATAAAATAAAATTGTTCCTATGGAACATGGTGTCCAATAATTAATCATTTCATTTATTGAAAATTTAGTTATAATTAATTTTTTCCCTTGATATTTTTTCATTAACATTATCTATGTATATAGATCATTATCAGTTATTAATTAAATGGAATGCATTGTAATTGAATACATTTACAAATTAATTATTCCTTATCCCATTATTTAAATTGAAAGTGTGTTTGGTTATTTTTCATTGACTAATTTTTATTCTCATTTATATTTGATTACTTATGTTATACGCTTACCCTTATAGAGGATTTGATCACACCCTTATTTTTTAACCTCTCCCAATTATATGAAGAAACGATTGTTGAATGAGATTTGAAAGATGATTTTCATTTTATTTTAGATTGTATCATGTTTTATTTTGTATTTCCCAATGTAATATTGGTATCATGTATGTAATATGGTATTCCTAAAAATGCTGAAATTCCTGTTCTAATGGGACCTTATTCCATGTAATCATTCAATTGTATTAAATTAATGCACCATCTCTGGGATTCTGTGGTTAGTGCGTTGCTGGGGAATCAAAGGATGTATAGTACAAAAAATGGAATCTATATATTGAAAAAATTGATTATGTAACTGATCTATATGATAGAATTTTATGATATGTTTATAATAAGATATTTAAATTTTTTAAGGTATATATTATGTGGATCTTCCTAGAATAAAATATTTGTCTCGAAACATCAAGTGGGTGTGGTTTTGAAATTGATATACCATGGAATGACAACTATGAAAAGGTTTATTGATCTGGACTCGAGCGTAACCCAATAAATGATAACGGGCCTTGCTGTGAACCTGATCTGACACTCTTTATGGGTATTATTATTATAATTCTCATTTTATTTACAAACTATTATAAATGATTCAAATAGAAAATTTACACAAAGAAACAAATGTTTATGATTCAATTGCTTAATTTTCTTGAATTTATTTTCTCTGTTATACTATATATGTAATTATACAATTGGATTTTTAGAGATAATTTAGTATATGACACTATTTATAAATAGTGCCTGGAATGATGAATTGTACCAGTTCTTATTGAAAATTTATAGATTTCCTTGATGAGTAAACTAATACAGTTGTTATTAAAATAGATAAACATAATCAGGTTATAAAAAATAACCTTTATTAAATTGATAAACCTATTACATACTGAGAATTTCTTATACTTGATCACTTTATGTGACAATATACCTAATCATTTAGTGGGACCATAAATCAAATTTTAGCTGAGAAATAGATTAAGTCTTAGGATAAGATATTTATAGAATTGGGATCTTGTAAAATGGACAAGGTTACATTTGCAGTATATTGTCTCAATGGTGATATTAATCAATGGATTTTCTTGTCCAAAATATTTGGGAGTAATAAAAAATATAAATCATGTGTGGGATATGTTTTTAAGAGGGATTAATTGATAAGTGCATCTCTTGTAGTAAAAAAAATTTATGAATAGAAACTTATAAAGATTAAAGAAAAAGTAAGAAAAAAATGTTTCATATTCCGAGAGTACCTTTTTAGGATTATCCAGGTATGCTTCATATTACATACAAAACATAAAGTAAAATAATGATCACTTTTTTGAAAATCCATGTCTTCAAAGGTATTGGGTGTCCCATGTTTTTTCACCATTTAATGAAATTGTTTTTTTTCATCAATATGGTGATATTTTTTTCTCGAATCAATATATTCAAAGGAATCCAATTCATGAAGAGGCCATTAGAGCACCATGGAATAGGGAATGAATCAAATTAGAAGAATAAATTTTGGTGATTTCCATATTGTAAAATATTTGGAATGAATCACCGTGGAGAATTCATTAAGGGAATGGAAGTTTCATACATGTTTATAGAAATTGTTCATCATGAGAAATAATAGAATTGAAAGATGGAAAGTAATGATATTCAGTGTTATAACTGTATGGAGATGGGTCACTATGTAAAATATTTTTCAATGCATGAAGGTAATCTAGCATAGTAGGGGATTAGGGGAGATATCCATGCTTATGAAATCATAATAGTAGAGGTAGAAGTTCCCAATGATGTTGTGTCAAGTACATTAATAATATAATGAATTTTATCCTACAAATTTTTTGATTTTTGATTTCCTCGTTTATTTATATCTACCTAGTTTACAAACAAAATTAGTTATTTCCATTTTGATTTCGTAAGATATTTTTTAGTTAAAACTCCTCAGGGATGTATCATTGCAATAAATATTTGACAGGTTGACCCTATTATAATACATAAATGTTATTTCTATATTACCCTCACAATCATAACTATGGTTCAATTTTATGTAATCATCGGTATGAATTGGCTCTAAAAACATGACCCAAAAAATTATTTCAAGAGGAATGAAATTATAATTTGTGAGGAAGAGGTATAGTTACATATCATTAGAGAAGAATATTACTCATATAATTCATATACAGATCCAACCCCAACAGATCTATTTAAGGAATTTTTTTAGGAAGAATAGAAAACTACATCTAATGGTGAAGATGATAGTATTAAAAACATATAGGTTCATACTGTGCAAGGATACATTAATTTATTTCCTGAATAATTACCAAAAAATACCTGAGAGCATGAAAGTAAAATTTCCATTAATTTAGTCCCCAATGAAATGGTAATATTAAAGAATCCCAATAGAATGGGCACTTAGGACTTAGTGGATTTGAAAAAAAACTATAGGATTTGAGTAATAAGTGATGAATTCTACCTACTATTCCACAATGGGGAAACCCCTGATCTCTTTGTTAAAAAGAAATATGGATCTAGGAGGTTTTGATTTTATTATAGGGAAATCAATGTTTTTAATATGAATAATAATTATCCTCTACCTTACATCAGTGACTTGTTGGATCAACATCCCTGAGAACAATATTTATCAAATATTATTCTTCATTGTTGGTATTAGTAATTGTATGTCAAGATGGAATACATTCGAAAGATATCTTTTTGAATGAGGTATGGAAATTTAGAGTTTATAGTTATTCCATTTGTATTTTTTAATTAATTTTATTTTTTTATAGAACTAATTAATATATTATTCAAAGAATATCTTGATGATTTTGTTGTTGTATTCATTAATGATATCCCAGTGAATTTGTGATGCTATATGGACCATGATACTCACTTCTAGATTATTTGTTATCCTCTTATAAGGTGAGAGTTATATGAGAAATTTAGTAAGGGAAATATTTTGCATCAAGAAGTTTCTTTCATGGGAGTATTGTACATAAGGCTATTATATATATTGATCCTACAAAGACTATGGCATTCAAAGGATGGGGAACCCCAAAAAAATAACTGAGGTATGTAGTTTCAATACTCTGACATCTTGTTGTTCGTGATTAGTTACAAATATTTCTTAATTGTAGAACCCGTAAACCCAACTTACACATAAAGGGGTTAATTCTGTTTGGACAATGGAATGGGAATAACTCTTTGATGAACTAGTGATAAGATTATTCAATGCTCTGATTTTGACTCTACCATCTTTAATGGATACATTATTCATATATAGAGTGGAATTAAAGATGGGATGTGGTTGTTTTCAAATGGAAAATGATAATTTTATTTCATATGAATCAAGGAAATTAAGGAATCATGAACAAAATTATGCAACCCATGATATTGAGTTAGTACCTATAATCCTCACTTATAAAATATTGATGTGTCATATCTATGGTGAAATATTTGAGATATACCAAGATCATAAAATCATATAAAAAAATTTCTCAAAGAAAAAGATCAATATGAGAGAAAGTAAATGGCTCGATCAAATCATGGAATATGATTTATCAATACACTTCCACTCAGGAAAAGAAAATAAGGCAGCATGTGCATTGAGTAGAAAGGATCATGGAGTTCTAACCGAAATAAGGAATGTGAAGGGTCATATGTTTGGGGATATATTAAATAGGCATATATTAATATATAAGGATTGGGAGGCATCAATAATTTTTCAAAATCTTTGAAGACCATATTTATCAGAGAAGATAATGAATTCTAAATATGATAATGATAACATCTAGACAAAAATGGTTTAATAGAAAGAAACTTTTTAGCCTTTGTTTGTGATGATGGTGTCCTAAAATTTAGAAAGTGTCAATGTGTTCCATATATACCATATCTATGCCGGGAATTATATTATGACTCTCATAGCTCAAATTTTTTTATACTCCTTGGTATCACATTTATGTATAGGGACTTCATGATTCAATTTTTATGGGATCACATGAAGCGATAAATTCCAGAATATGTTTCCAGAAGTTTGTTTTGTAAACATCTAAAAGCGGTGAGGCAGAATCCATAATAAAACTACATCCTATTCCTATTTCTAGGATGAAATGTGATGAAATTATTATGTTCATTTTTACTTGACTACCAAATACTAATAGGATAAATGATGCAGTATGGGTAATCATTGATCACCTAAAATAATCTGCACATATTCTTTATAAAAGTGAAGACTATCCTCTTGAGAACTTATCAAGGCTCAATTTTAAATAAATTTTAATCATAATAGAAAAAAATATATAAATTGTTTTTGATAAAGAGCTTAACCTTACATAAAAATATTGAAATTTCAATAAAACGATTTTTACACTAGCATTCATTTGAGATATTCCTACCAACATCAAATTAATGGATAGTCTAAATGAAAAATAGAAACTATGGAAGTCATGTTGAGGTTGTGATTAAATGAATTTAATGATATGTGGGATTCTTAGTCATCTTTGTTAGAGTTTGACTATACTAATATCTTCCATTTAATAATTCATATGTTGTCAAATGAAGCATTATGTAGAAAGATGTTTTGTACTATGAATTGTTAGGATAACAGTTTTGAGGGGAAAATCACCCATGACATATTGAACAGATGGAGGAGAAGGTAAATGCTCATTGGGATCATATTAATGAAAATCAATGCTGAAAAAAGATTTATGATGATAATTAGAGGAATGATATAGAGTTCCACGTTGAAGATCATGTTTTTTGAAGTATCTCCTTTGAAGGGATCTACAAGGATTAGTAATAAAGGGAAACTGTGTCCTATATGAATAGGGCCCCTAGAACGTTTTGAAATAGTTAGGGTTATATCTTATCAGTTATAAATGCTGCCAAATTTATCAAAGGTGCATGATATATTCCATAAAATTATGATTTGAAAGTACATTACTGAACAAATGTATGTGCCCATCTATGATGAAAAAGTGTTGGAACCTAATAATTAATACTATGAATAACTCAGCCAAATTTTTGATATTGGAGAGCAGGTTTTGGGAAAATAGATGACTTTGATGGTAAAGGTACTCTAGAGAAATCAAACAATTTATGAACCAAAATGGGAAGTAGAAGATTATATGAAGGAGAACAACCCACATATTTTAATTAAGGTAATACCCTTAAAATCTAATGGGTTAAATTTTTTTAGGTGTGAAGAATCACCCCAATAATTTACCATATTTTAATTTTATAATAAATTGTATATTATTTTTATCTTTCAAAACATGTAATATTGAGTTCGTTTCTAATTCACACAACATAGGGTTTAAACAACGAACTATTTATTCAAGTTTTTCATAATCAATTAACTTTTAGCACTTCTAGTCAATCTATATAAGAATTTTATATTTTATGTAACTAATAAAATATTATGAAATTCTTCCAATATAATTCATTTTTATAAGACATGAACAAATAAAATTTTACACAAAAAATCCTATATTTTTCTAAAAGCAATTTTATAGAAATTTAATAGAGAACCTATTTTAAATATAAAATTTTTAAAATTTATAAATTTAATATGTCAATATAAAATACATTTTGGAAATTGGTATTCTCAAATTATATTAGTTTTTTTTTTTCTAAGATGTATTATTTTTGGAAGAATAGTGAAAATACTATCATTTAATTGAAAACAACTTCTACATATAATTTATTTATATGGATAAACTCTATTTAAAATTGGGTTTAAAATCACATTATATTTATTATATATCAATTAATTAAATTTATTACATTTTAATCAATTTGAATTTAAAATCGAATATAATAACATAGCCAACTTTTAAACATTTTTACTTTAAAGATGTGTTTTGTCATATTGTCTACAAGATTAAATTTAAATTAATTTATACCACTTATTATAATAGATCATTGGAAAATAGTTTCCATATTTGGAATTAGAATAATTTTAAATTTCTAATAGTATTTGAGGGAAAAATCACCCAGTGTTTCCTCTCGTTATGGTTTTGGTGTAATTATTTTTTAGACCAATCCATATGGCCATGAAAGATTATGGTTGGTGTTTGCTGATGCAGTGGTTTACGGTGGAGTGGTTTTCTTGTGTTTTCCCACTTTTTGGGCCTCAAAATCGAGTTTTTTTTCAAAATGAATACTTTTCGCGTAAGAGTACACAATATGCGAACCATGAACCATAGTTTTTAGAATTTACAAGGTAGTATGTGGAATGAATTTGGGAAATCAAAAAAATGATGGATTCCACATAATAGTACTATATGATCCAGAAAGTGCTGAATACTTATCGCGAATGGAAAATAGTTTAGTGGGAGTCTTCTAATTCACAAGAGGAGTATGGTACATAGAAGACTTGTGGAATGTGGTATGGATTGTTGAGGGAAAAAATGTGATAGTGATTTTGGCCATTGTGAAGGATGAAAGGAAGTACACAGTTGTGTAGGGAGAATGGTTCATGGGAGGATGGTATGCATTGATGATTTTGGAAATCTTGGATTAATTGATTTTTCAGATCTATATCCATATATAATCAGTGATAATCCCCTCATTAAGGAAAATAAATTTTCATTAAAGACATCATTTCTCGAGAAAATTGGATATATAAAATGTGGTTCACAGGAAACAATTCTTTGAATGAGAAGTGGTTTGTGAGGAAGATTTTGTGAAAGAGAAATAGTTCATGGAAGAAATTATTGATGAGGTTTTTTGCGGAACTGTATCCCACAAAGGAATATGGTAAGCGATAGAGAGGCGATTCTTAAAAGAGAAGTGGTCCACCAAAGAGGCATTCTATGGATGAAGGAAGTCCAGTATGAAGAATCCATACACAAAATCACTTTGCAGAGACAATACGTAAAGGATTACATGTCATCGAAAGTGGAGCTAATTCATGGAAGATGTGGTCCATGAGGTATATTCACTACATGGTTTGTGAAAGAAGTAGATTATTCGCAAAGGTACACAAATAGTTCAGGAAATCTATTTCTTCTTACTAAAAGTACATTGAAAAGTGGATATCATCTATGGATGAAAAAGGGATTCAATAGAGCATCTACTTATAGATTAGGATGTGTATAATCACTAAAATGAAGGGACCTAATTGTCCATAAAATTCATGTGGATCTCTTCCAATAGTATTGAGTGATGGAAGTGGAAAAAGATGATCCTTTCCACCAGCACTAAGCCATAGAATGATACATAGAGAGTGACCCTTGAAAATGTAGTTAGGAGACCGTAAACATAGTAAATGTAGTAAACCTAAGCATATAATATGTACCCCAAATTTTTTAATTTTTAGTGGTGATTAGTGGATTTGGTACATCAAGAAATTGCCTTTGTATTCTATTTAGACTTAGCCTAGTGAGGTGGAATCTTGTAAAATCACTATGTCATGTGCATTATTTCATTTATGTTCATATATTTCTACTAGAGAAAGGGAGGTGGATGTTATTCTTAACGATGAAACAAGTCTTCCAGTGGAACTAGTTTTAATTTATCATACTCTGATTCACCCCCATCACTCAGGTTATATTACATAGTAGAGATAACAAAGGAAAAATAGTCTAAAAAATATATATTATTGAATGATGTTAAAATTAATTATAGTGATTAGGCCAAATTTAAGCTTAATAAGGAAGTAAACCATAATAATAAAGGCCAAAATGACCAATAAACTTGTTCAAAATCCATTTTATGGACATATTTTTACCTTATACTATATTGTATCAAATTTGGATCATTATTTGAGCCTATTGACATTGAAAAATGTGGGTGGAATTACCTCTTTCAAAATTTACAAAAAAATGGAACTCCTCCTCCACTAAAAAAATTAATTCACATATCCCAATAATTGACACATACAAATACCATTTCATAATCAAATCAATTCCTAAATAAAGTCTCTAAATTCCAAACCTAAACCTAGAATCATCCCATTGGAAGAAAATAAATCCAAGGTTTTATTTCACTGCAAACCAAATGGAGTTACCTAAAAAAATTATATTATTCAACAACCACATTTGTTTTATTTAATTATAAAAACAATAATTTATTTTTATTTAAGGAATTTATAATTAATTAATTATCCTTAATAAAATGATTTGTTTTTATTTTAAGGGTTCATCTGTCAAAAACAAACACTTCCATAAAATGTGTAACAATTTTACCGTTCGTGTGTACAACAGACTACCACCACACGAAACGATGTCATTAGTTTTTCATTTTCCAACAATTATTGTTGGAAATTATGTTTAAAAATCTATTTTTATATAATATATATGAAATTTATAATATCTTTAGGAACATGTAATTTATATATAACACATACCGTCATGCATTCCATTTTGTGGGAATACGATAACATCGTTTTTGGTTGTGTGGACTACCACCTCATCAATGTGATGTGATGCATTCAGGCTACACATGGAATGTATTTAGGATGGTTTTAAAACAAATTGTGAAATATATGACATTAATATGATATTCTAATTAAAATTATAAATATATATCATTTAATTTTTATTATTTTAAATCTAAACAAATAGAAGTAGCGTTCATCGGTACTACGACCAACGGTCTCTATGAATGATGAATTTAATTTATCATCTCAAAATTTTATAGATTAAACTTTTAGAAAATGGAACTATACCTACGTCTCAAAACCATTGGTATATCCACAAAAACCATGGGTAGAGGATACACCCAACGTTTTTGGAATCGTGGGCATTAGATTCATCAGTATGGCTCTATGTTATAACATATATTTGGAAATTCTATAGCCAAAGTATCAAGACTATGGATATAGGTATTTTACCCCGTTTAATAACTCTATAAAAATGGTTTTAAAACTGTGGGTATAGGTTTTAAAAAATAGGTGGTTGTAGGGTTCAACCCCACAAAGTGTTCATCACAAACTTTCGGCCTAACCACAACCCCCACATCGCATATGTGTGTATATATATATATATTTACATAAATATAATTATATAAACCATGGGTATATAGGGAAAATCATGGGATTATGTGTTCCTTCCAAAAATAATTTCTCAAGGAATGATTTTTCTCTCATGCTCACACAATAAATCTATACCCATAATTTTTCTAAATTGTTGGCATGTGTTTTTTTCCCAGAACAATCCCCACCGTATTTGGAAAATCATGGGAATTGATTTGAACAATACCAAATATTTTTTTCAAAACCATGGGTATATGTAATTAACTGAATCCTATACCCATGGTTGAACCAAACTATGAATATAGGGGGCCTTTACCCATGGGTTTTGAAAATATATGGGATAGGTTTTGAAATAATATCTATTCCCATGATATTTTGGGGAAAATGTGGGTATATGACCATTTTCAAGTAGTGTTACTCTAAATAAATATATAATAAATATATATGAAATTTAAATCTTGTTATAAAATAATTATAACATGATTTCATGACCGATGTGAGAAGAAATAAAAGTATCAATTAAAAACATACTAGAAAAACTAAGTAATTAACTCCCGAAATAGTAAAAATAATGAGTGGTTTAAATAAAGTTGAAATAAGATATTATAAGATGTTAATATCTGATATTAAAATAGTATTTTGTTTTATTATAAGTTATTAACATTCTTTAAGACAATTATACATGAGGTTAATGTATGTTCACACAAAAAGAAACACAACGTAAAATATTTTTCAACACAGTTTTTATATATTTGAGATAAATGGAATATTCACCCCTTACATAATTTGTTTGGTGTATCTACTTAACTTTATGATTTATTATTTCAATGAAGCATCACTGTAAATAACAAACTCACCATTTCTGAAAGGAAGTTCAAAAACTAGAGCATTCACCAATCTTTTATTCAATTCCAGAAAACATTCATCACATTATTTTGTTCAAATTAACTTAACACCTTTTCAATTAATCAAAGTAATTTGACTAGATAACTGTGAAAAAACTTTCAACAATCCTCTGGTGATAACCTAAAAAACCAATAAAACTACGGATCTCGGTTATATTTGTGGGTCTTGGCTATTCTTTAACAAAGATTGTTTTAGCAGGATCAACAGTTATGCAATTTTTTAAAACAATGTGACCATGGAAAGAAATTTGATGTAACTAGAACTAACACTTACTGAATTTCCCATACAATTTCTTTTCTTATAAGGGTTTCAAGAAAATCCCTAAATGACTTTTGCGTTCCTATTTACTATTATAAAAACCCATAATATCATCAATGAAAAAACCGAAAACATATCCAAGAACACATGGAAAATATTATTAATAATATCCATGAATATAGCAGGTTCATCGGTTAAACAAAAAGAAATAACTAAAAAATCATAATGGACATATTTATTATGAAGTTCAGTCTTTGGAATGTCTGGTTCATTTACATTCAACTAATGGTACCCCGAACTCAAGTTAATCTTTGAAAAACATTGACCACTCCAGAGCTGATCAAAAAAATCATTTATATGAGGCAACAAATAATTTTTCTTAACAGTGATGTAATTCAATGATCTATAATCAATGCATAGTCTCATTGAACCATCATTTTTATTAACAAAAAAGATAGTATCACCACATGGTGATGTTCTATGTCGAATGAAACCTTTACATAATAACTCCTGCATTTACTTCATTAACTATAAAATTTCAATTTGATCCATTCGATAAGGGGGTTTTCTAAATTGGATTAGCATCATGAACTAAGTAAATTGTAAATTCAACTTCCTAATCAGGTATATTACCATGGAAATCATCAAGAAAAACATCAATGTACTCATTTAAAACTGGAACATCATTAATCTGAACACTTCCTTTATTTTCAACAATATGTGAAAGGTAACATTCATTTCCATCTTTTACTGGTTTCTCAGCTTCCTGATATGTTATCAAAATCAAGGGTTCATTATTGTACACAAACTGAAAATCTTTCTGAAAATAAACCTCTTTATCTCTGTAGTCAATTTTATCTTGATATATATAGTACCAATCCATACCCAAAATAACCTTGATCTCAAATAGAGGAAAAATAATAAGTTTTTCTGATTGATTATTTCCGCACACAAGGACATGGTGGTTCTTATAATTTTTTTGTCTCAACATTTTCCTTATGTGTTTTTTCTATAAGTTCAGTATTCATATCTTGAGATGGAATTACTAATTTACTAGAAAACTTATATGAAATGAATGAATGTGTAGAACCTGAATCAAACAACACATTGGCATAATCTAAACAAACAAACAATGTATATTATAATAATTCATTTGATGGCCCAAGAAATCATGAAGTAGTTGAAAATGATTTCACCACACCTTTCTATTAGTATTCTGGTTTCTTTCCTTTAGTTGTGATCCTCGCTGGATACTCATTTGCATAATGACCCATTTAATTGCACTTAAAACATCTTACCACTAGATTTTCATTTCCTGCTTGATTATATTCCTTAGATTTACGAGCAATATGACCAGACTTACCACACCGGTAGCACATCCAAGACTTTTATAAACATTCTCCAAGATGTTTTTTACCACACTTCTCAGAATATGGATATTTAATTTTCATTCCTCCAGACTTCTTTGATGAATTATTTTCCTTATCCTACTAATTGGACCTTTTATTCTATTGTTTTTCCAAGAATAATCGATCATCGGAAAACAAAATTTCCAACTTCTCTGCACATCAAACAAGTTTTTCATAAATTTTGAACTCATGAGAGGCTAATTCCCTTTGATATCATGGCTTTGGTCCTAAGTAAAATTGATTTATCTTACTATCAAGATGTCAAATGAAATTTTGAGCATATATTTCCAGTCGAGCGAATGTTTCTTCATAAGAAGCCACATAGTCATCCTCCTAACTCAATTATAGGAATTTATTTTCCATCATATGTCAAACAACCTAAGGAAAATATTTCTCAAGATACATACCATTGAATTCATCCCAATCAAGAGAATCAATCTCCCCACAATCCCAGATATTTTTCACCATCGACCACCAGTGATCAACTTCACCATCGTAATGATAAACCGTGAGACTAGAATTTTGATATTATGAACACCCCATGACATCAAAAAGTTTCTCTAGTGATTTAATCCAACCGTATGCTAGCATAGGGTTAGATGAACCTCTGAATGATGGGGGATGCTGCCTCATTAAATGCTCTACTACTAAATTTTTCATCTGTGGTGGATCGTTCTGATCTCGTGCATGGATAACACCACCATTTATAGCCTGAGTCAACTATTCCATTACTAAAACAAACTGTTCTGTTCCTATTCTAGACATCTCATGTTATTGATTTGGATGTATTTCTTCCTCCTGATGTCATCCCAATATAGCTTCGATGTTTCCTCTACGGAAAACCATTCTGAACCAAGAAATATATTAGGCAAGGAACATGGTAATTTGTAAATGCTATATCATTTCAATATTAACATAAATTAATTTATTGATGTTAATTTAACAATTCCCTTACTCCTAAAGTTTTCTAATCTGAAATTTGATACTAACTATAAGGACCCAGCCTTAAAACAAAACATATTCTTGAATTAAACGAATAATTCACAATGAGGATCTTTTGAGGTTTTGAGTTTTAGAGAATTAGACCATAACATATACATGACGACTTGAATAATACATGTAGACACATCAACTTAGTTCCTATTTTTTTACAAAATAAAAACACATGAAAAATGTCATGTCTAGTTCAATGTTTTAGATAGCAGGACATTTCCTTGATCCCATCCTTGACCCTATTCCACATTATATCCCGTGAATAACATTTAAAAAACTTGTGATCTTCATAAAACTCTCAATTAGGGATACAAAAAGAATAAAAACTGCTAGTTTTTCAAAACAACAAGTAAACCATGAATACAATATCATAAGTAATACTTTTCACCATTATGAAGTAGTAAGTACACATCACTGAATAAAAGATCAGGTTTTTACCCTTTTGTAACCAAAAGATTACCATAAAACCCATATAAAGAACACATAATATATAAATGTAACTTGGTACATAAAAATTATTAAGTGGAATACCCATACGGTCAACTTCCACACATTTTACTAAACAGAATAGTTGTATGACTAACTTCCACACCCAATTTATTGTAGGTTATAAAGTGACCACCTGTTCTGGTTTATCACAGAACCACCTGTCATATGGTTTATCATGTTACCACCTATCAAATGTCCATGTACCATTATAAAATCATAATATATAAAATATTAAAAATAAAAACATTTCACTAATAACATTTAATTTTCAATCACAAGAAATAATTTCAAGATATACAAACAATCAATCCATTTTAAAAACCATTTTCAATACCAAAAAACCCACAAACAGAATAAAGGATTTCCTTTTCATTTTAGAAAACATTATGTATTATAGGGGAAACCAAATAATGATTGGGGCGACAGAGATGTCATTGTCACCAAAAAAGATAAAAACATTCCATTTGTCATTTAGTAAAATGCTTCATAGAAAAAAAAATCACCTTTGAATGAAAGTTAAAATCAAAGGGTTTTATTATACACCATGAAAAAGAAGAAGGTATATATTATCAAAATATTCCTCAATGAATGGAGATTAAGATGAAGTCTATTACCTCGTGTCCGACTTGACACGTTCGTTCTTTAATCTACTGAATAGTAAACTAAAGTTAATTTATACTTACATAAGAACCCTTTTCAAGTTCATTATTCTTATTATATCACTTATTTTCATGTTATAAACATTATGTAATCATTTATGTTAATAACATTATTTTTTTCGATATTTGGTACTTGAGTCCAAAATAGACGTCTTATAATTACAAGTTGTTCACATGGTCAAAAGTTCATTATATTCACAATGATATTCATGATTAAGATATCATATAAATCATATAAATCCAGTGTATATATGTTTTTATAATAGTACATAACATTTTGGAGATAATAAATGAAATACACTGTCTATGAAGATGGTAAGCCGTACGTATGCATGAAATCTACTTTCCTTTCAATTTCGTACTATAATGGAATTAAAACATAATGATACATTGGTATGTTATTATTCCAGTATAATTTCATATATAATATCATTAACATTGTCCTTCATACATCCCACATATGTCATTAACGTGTCATATCACTTTGAGGGGACGGTAGTCCGCATTTCAAAAAATGAAATTATCGCATTTACCCATTATGGAAACCATAGAGGTTGGATATAAATGTAAAATACAGAATCATAAAGAAAAAATAAACACAATATATATCATATATATAAATACAGTTCCATCTTAATGGACACCATGGGAGGCTGTAGGAGATAATCGAACAATCATTGTTTCGTGAGGCGTTAGTTTTCCATCCAAAGAAAAAATATTCTCTTCACCCATTAGATGGAGGGGTGTGTAATTTTAGTTCAAATAATTCTTATAAAAAAATCCTAGTATATTGAGGATACTGGTCTTGTCATAATATAAAGTAATAAAAAGATTTTATGGGTTGTATAAGTAAAATAAAAGAAAATAAGTTATGAAAATCCGTTACCATTAATTTGGGTAACTCCTTTTGGTTTGAACCAAGAGGACATCTGGATGTTCCATCTACCCAAGTTAAGGCATCTAGGAGGAGGAGAGGGATATTGAGAGCTTATTTTATTGGGGGTTGGATGATCCAAAGTTCTTGAGAGTTGTGAGGAATGAGTCAGAAGTGAGGGCTTTTTATAGTGGAGGTCTTTAGGAAACTGTGAAAATATTATTTGATTATATAATGATATTCAGATTCTAAAAGTCCAAAACTAATTAAAGTCAAAGATAAGATGAATAATGGTCGAAATAAAATCATCCAATAAGAATTGAAATGATTTGGGATATTGTTTTAATATTTATAATCTTATTTATTTAAATCATTTATTAATGAGTTAAATACTACATCATTATTGTGTCATAAATAATTTAATTTATTTGATTTCTAAAAATTAAAAATATACCATTTTTTAGGAAATGGTTTTCTCTTTCTATTGAATATTTATAGTCAAGATGATAGCATATATAACCCCATGTAAAAAAGTTTTTTACAAAAAGATATTAGTTTGTGTCGTTTTTATCATTACTTTATGTTAATTAATTTAAAGTGTCATTATCAATCTCATGTGGCTCTATCGGGTCAGAAAATCTACCCAAAGTGGACCAAGGACGTAAATGACTTATAAAATATGGTTATGACATGTTTTAAGTTAATTTTTTATTATTATAATATTATTTTTACTTTGAATTACCCTATTTACCATAAACTAAGGTAAATAAAAGTCGAAAGTTACGATGCACCAAAAATTATTTTCTTCTTATTGAATCAAATTTTACTTAATAATAAAAATAATGTATGATTTATTTTATATATTCAATCCAAATAAGTGGTAAAATTTCATTTAAATGAAAAAGGCGGGGTTTTAACTATGACTTTGAGGATTCACTATTCATCAACAATTGAAGTTTTTCAGAAAAATACAAAAAATTCAGTCTAAGATATTTTGATACCCTGAATTAAAAAATGATGCCTATTTTACCAAATTCAAAACATAGAAGATTCAATAATTAATTTAAAATTAATTCCCGTTATCAAAACAAATAGCGTGTTTTTAAATAACAATAACTATCAAAAGATTGATACTTGTTTATGTCAAATTTCAATGTGAAATTAATTACAATCACCAAAATTCTATTAAATAGTAAAAATATATTTTAATTAAACTTTAAAACCAATTAAAAAGATAACATAACCATATAAATAAATTATATTAAAAGGCACTTTTGAATTAAAATACTATATTTTCCACTATTGATTAAAAAATGAACTTTATCAGAAAAATACAAAAAATTTACCCAAAGTTAATTTTGATGTCCCAAATATGAAGAATAATTTTATTTTGTCAAATAGAACATATAAAAATGAAAAAAACATTATTTAAAGAGGGTTCCTCATCAAAAGGTGGTAAATCGGCCTTTTAGTAAATATTATAGGATTTATGCTTAAAATTAGATTCATTCATATTTAAAGCCATTAACTTTTATTGGATAAATGTAAAAACATGTATAAAACATGTATGATAATATTTTAGTTTGTTCTATTCATTATCGCCAATACAATCGCTAGGTGTTAACTACCATTTAAAATAATAATACAATACTATTATTGTGCAACGTAAGATTTCAAAGAAACCCATTGTTGCGTATCAAGTAAGCCATTGAACATAGCGTCCCCATTAAAGTAAAATTATTATTTAATTCAGAAATATTAATAATATGAAAATGTATTATTCTTTATTTACATGGAATGTTACATTTCATATAAAATATGATGATCAATTAATGAGAAATGTGAAATTTTGGCTTATGTGGGAGAATTTATCATTTATTGAAATGGTTATTTTTTTTGTATTAGTTTGTACTAATTATGTATATCTTAAAACTGAAAATGTCCATGAGAATTTTAGTGATCCAATTAATCTATCTCATGTTGTATGGTTTGGATGGAAAATAATAGGGTAACAATTATTCGTATGAAATCCATAATCATAATGATTACTCTTTCTGCACTATATTTGGGAGAGCATATTCTAAGAAATTATTGTTTTTATTAGAGGACATTTTAAAAAAAAATTAATGATTTGGATATTTTCATGTGAGGTTATCTAAAGAGTTATGAATACCATCATAGGTCTATAATAATAAGTATGATCATATGTTCAATTTCATAGACACCACTTTATAGTTATAATGTGATGGGATATTAAAGTGATTAATGACACACAATGATACATTTTACTAGGTTGAATTATATGAAATGATTTGGATTAATGAGAAGTATTGATTTACCTTTTTCTTTTGAAGTCATATCTACTATATAGAAAACATGTAGGGTATATATGATCATTAATATTTATGTAATAATGGAAAAAAATTTAATAATAAAGATAATTGTGGTATTGAAAAGTGATATGGTGACTATTTGATTAATATTATTTCAAAAAATGGTCCCCATATTTTGGGATTGAATTATGAATGTTATGAGATGACATTTATATTTAAAATAAACTAATTTTTGGTTTCTTAGTAATTATTTCTCTTGAATAATAGGTATTACTATAAATTTTGTTATACATATTTATTATTTCACCATATGAGGATATAAGAATTTGAAACTATCTTACCAATTACTAACTTTTTTTTCGGTTAATGTCAAAATTAATGTGGAATAAATTTTTATCCCTTCTATGGAGATACTACCCTTTAAAAGTTTATTTTTAGTGATTTAGTCATGAAAAAAACATCTTGAGTACTCATAGTTTCTAGAAAAAGACGTTATTATTGACAAAATTATACTATAAATTAAAATATATTTGTCAATTAGGTATATTTCATTAATCTACCTTTCTATTTTCTGAGAGAAATCATCAATTTATAAAAAAGGAACCCAATGAATTGTTATCATATTAAATTAGAATCTAATTCTTCATATAGCCTTCCCAAAAAATAATTTATTTAACGTTTTGAGGAAATTATATTTCCATCACTCATTCAATTGAATATAATAAATTATATCAGTCACTCTCCATAATTTTATTCTATTTATTCTTTGTCCAAACCATCACTTCCCACCAATGTTCCCATCTTTGAAAACATAGTATGTATTATTCTAGATTACACTTGTTCATCCCTTTCAATTTTGTAATGAATATATTTTATTAACCATTTTAGTGATTTGGGTTGAGAAAATAGTATTTTAATATGATAATCTTTTGATTATAAAGGCTAATGTCTAATTAATAGGACATAATTAATTAAAGGGGTAGAATGTAAGACATTGAAATTTCGAAAACTAGAATTATGTTTAAATGTGTAAATGACATAAGAAACAGAGTTTAGAAGAGAAGGTAACTATTATATAATTTATGATATGTTTTTTAAAATAAATTTAATAAATTTAATATATTTTAGTATATGGTTCCCTTGGATTTTTATGTTTGATAACATATTCAACAAGAAACACCAAGCATAAACAACACATAATATATACAACTGTTATAAGCTAGCTACACAATTTGTGGTTATTAATATATTTAATACTCTGTTATAATATATATATATATATATAATAACAAATGTAAATTATTGAAAAATTTTTATTTAATAATCAATCAATTTTTAGTAATATAAATTTATTTTTCAAAATTATCTTTTCTTTAGAAATGATTTTCTATGATTTTTATGAAAACAAATATTATAATAAAATTTTGTGATCGTTTAAAAATTTTATTTGATAAAAATAAATTAAAACATTAAATCATAATATCAAAAAAAAATTGAGTAAGATTATTATTTTTATTGAAAATATTGATTTTCATTGAATACTGAAAAAATGCTTATTTTTTTATAATATAATTTATCTTAAATTATTTATGTAATTTAAAAGTAATATTGTGATATGAATGTGATTTAAAGTAACATAAGTATTACTTTGTAATATTAAGGTAACCATAATACATTTTAATAATTATTATATTCTATTATTATAATAGTTTATTTTTTATGATTAAAATGAATTTTTTTTTCTGAATATCGTTTTAATGTGTGTATTGTTACTACTTTTTTATTATTTAAAATAATATCTAATGTTTATTTTTTTATGTGAATTTTGTAGATTATATTTCAATAAGTTTTATGTTAGATTCATAAAATTATTATTATTATACATAGTTTAAATATAAAATAATATTGGGCATGGAAGAAATACACTTCTCAAAAACAAACTTTTTCATCATATCTACATGTTTAGTTTTAATTTTAATTATTTTTAAAATTTTACATCATTTATTTGAGAAAATGAAATTAAATTTTCAATTCATCATTTCCACATAATATTGACTTAAATTTATAATAATTTTATGGAAGGATGTATTTTTTATGAATAATGAAATATACAGAATCTTAATTCAAAAAATCCAATTCGTTTAAATTATTAAGAAAGATAAATTAATTTTTCGTTTTTTAAATTTAATATCACATAATTAATGTATATATTAATCATATTTATCTAAATTTAATCTATCTCATACTAAATTTTTATCTAGAAACATTCTAAGCATTTCAGTGTTTTTTATTTAAAAACTTAATTTCTCAACGTGCCCACACAATTAATTTATAATTATAATTTTCCACTTCCATGAATTGAATTTGGAAAAATGGATTCCATTTTCAAAATTCAAATAATTTATATAATATGATAAGTTAAAATTATTTTTTAAACATAATTATTGGTGAAAAGAGTAGTAATTAATTAGCGTGGCTAAAGTAAAAATGGGTTCACTCAGTGTTAAACTAAAAAGTAATGGATAAAATTAACTAGAAACCTATTTGAAATATATTTTATGGACATATTTCAACCATATACTTTTTATTATTTGACATTGTTCATTATTGTAGCTTTATTACATGATAAATTTGTGGGGGAAGTCATTCTTTCAAATTTTACCAATATTCCACTCACCAAACATATAAATGGCTACCCCATATCCTCTTATATTCAAATATTCAAAACATAAATATATATAAATTATTATAAAAACAATTATATACTTCACTAAATTAATTAAATAATCCATATTGTGGGAAAAAATAAAACTGAGTAATATTTTTGGTTAAAACCAAAAGATTTTACCCGAATAAGAGGTAATGTTCTTCAACGTGAGTTTTAAAATTATTTCTTCCTCCTCATCATCAATTATTTATTAAAACGTTTGTATATAATATCATCAAAATATTCCATATACATATATGATATTATGTAAATTTAATAATCAAAATACATCTCCTCTTCCATCAAATGGGTTATGAAATCTTTATTCTACTATATCATAGACTATCGCCTCATAAATTGATTTCATTATTTTTTCCATTAGCATAACTCATAGTTGGATATGATTATAGATATTAAGAATATATATGATATTAATAAAATAATTATACCTATGTATTCATTATATAATATGTAATATTATTTCTTTCAATTCATTAGGGGATATAATAATGTAGTTTTGGTGTAAATCAGACTACCGGCTCGCGATGCGATGTGATTTATTTCTCACCAACCGTTTACATGGAATATATCACGGATAACATTAATAAATATATGTCATTTAAATGAAAAAATATATATTAATTAAATAATTATCATAATTAATTAATAATATCTAATTTTATTTCTTAAGCATTCAATTGTTGAAAGATTATACCGTTGGTCGTGTATGTGTGGACTACCCATTTCACGAATAAGTGTGACTCTATATTTTGTTACCACATCATACGGATGATATGTATAAACATATTAGAAAAACGTATATTACATTATGATGTTATGATCATCTTGTGTTGATTAAATTTAATTTATCCCATTTCTATTCATATCATTGAAAAATAGAAATGCTACTCATGTGTAGGTATAGACTATCGTCTCCATGATCACAACATACATAATTTTTTAAAACCATTTATTGTAATTGTTATAAATAGTGTAATTGTATTATAAATATGGTAATTATATCATGATTATTTTCAGGATATGATATAAATAAATGTTATGTGTAAAAACACGAACACTCATACAAAAACACTAAGGATAAAACAAGGCAATTTATACTTGAAATAATGAAAATAATGATTCATTATTAATGAATGGGTGATAACACGATATAAAATAATAATTTTTTATATAATAAATATTAATATGGTTACTTAATAAGTAGATAAAACTTTTAAAACCACTATATAATAGGTCAAATAATGTCCATCCAAAAGTAATCATGATGTAAGGGGTTTCGTAACTCTGTTTCCATTCATTTGGTTAATCTTACACATTAATGATTATGTCATGATAAGATAATGTTTTTAATTAAATTTTATTATTTTATGTTTTATTAACAAGTTTATGTGTATTTACATTTCATACAGAAATTACTGTCATTTATTAAACCCCACTTCTATGATATGATCTTTTAATAGATATTTGTTTCAATTTTATATTTTTAGGCTTATGTCGTGTTGTGAACCAATATTATTTTATTATTTGAATATATGTACCCTTTGAAAAGTAATTTCATGAAATTATTTATTCTCATGAAATTTTAAATAAAATTTAATGTCATACTTTCATGGATATTATGATTCAATTTTACCAAGGTTGTATGATATTTATGTTACAATCTAATCGATTATCAATATTGTTTCTCATGAAGTATTCACTGTCAAAATTATGTTATATTCCACTCAAGTATTATCTTTATTTATTTCTCATCACATTATTCATGATATATTAATGTAATAGTTTCATTTTCCCATTCATTTATTCTTAAAATTACTGGGAAAATGATGTTATGAAATTTCTTCTTTATTTATATCTTTACTAAAATCCCATTTCACTTCCAAAGCCTTGTTTTCTAAACAAAAAAATTAATTTTGTTTTATAATTCCCCCACTTATTTACTAATTAAAGTCTTAACCATGTATTTCATTTTAAAATTTTTTTTGAGAGTAATATTCATTTTGTTTTCTAAAAAAATATAGTTTTCTTTTAAAAATATGTGAAAGGACTTTTTATTTTAACTTGTATGGGATGAAAGAAATATTCCACAATTATGACCATTATTTTATGTATATTTATTTTATATGATTTCATGTATTTTTTCAAAGAAAATGATTTTCAAAATGTTTTAAAAAAATTCATCTAAATAAAATCTTTATTTTTCTTTTAAAACTGTATTAAATAAATTTTAATTTTTAATTTATATGTTTCTACGGTTTTTTTAAAGAGAATGATTTTGAAAATAATTTTTATAATATTAAATTTTCTAAAAACAAGTTTTTACAAAGAGAAGAGGTTGTTTTCATTAAAATATATTTATTTATATTTAAATGGTATCCCAATTTATGAATGTCAAAAACCTTATTACATATGCTCCAATAAGGATATTTTGTAATGATGCAATAATTATTATTTATTTTTACATATGGGTTAAGGTTGTTTCAAATATATTTTTATGGAACCCATTTTGTTCTTAAGATTTAATAATATTACAATGTGAGTTTTTTTGAGCCTATTTCTTTTCTATAGTTTTATCATGTTATAAAATATATAGTGGATGGGTTATGAATTTTTTGACTAAATGAATGTTCTAGTTCCATTATTCAAGTTTTGGAACTTTAACATTGATTATATGGTGTTTTCCCCTGGACAATGTTTGGTGAGAACATTATAGCTTTTACAATGCGTTCACTAAGATAGTTCAACAATTAATTTTTAAATGATTTTCTTATTTATAGAATTAAATTTAAAGATAAACATATGGTCAATTAATTTTTAATGGTTACATTAGGGTTTAATGAGGATGATGTTTTAGGATAACAACACATTTTATCTATTCTTTCTATTGGTCTATATTGTTTTCTTTGATCATGATTTATATATCATGGAACATTATAACTGATTCCGATTACTATTTAATTTATTAAAGCCTTATTCCATGTTTCAATATTGATGATTCAAGAATTGACGTGTATGTGTTCTTTTATGATTCACTCACATAATCATATTGCTTCTTCACACACATATGATTATATTATGTTAATTGATTAAATTCACTTATCAATGCTTATTTTTACCCTTAATGAGAATTTGAGCTCTCCATTCATATGTTTAAGTTTCCCAAGGTTACTAAGAAATGGTGTTTAAAAAATTATATCTAGAAGGGACTTCAAATGAATAATTACGTTGAACTAATTTGAAACATTAAAACATCGGTTTAGTGTGACAAATCCTCATTTGACCACATGAGTATTGTTTATGTTGTATGATGTAATAATTATCTGGAACTCTAAAAAAATATTTTCCAAGAGAATGGAATGGATCAAATTTTTCTTTTATATATTTTCATGATTAGATAAAAATATTGTGTTAATCATATTTTTATCAAATATATAAATTTAAATATTAGGATTTCATCAATGGATTGGAGAGTATGGGTTCTAGGATCATATATAAAAGCAAAATAACCATGATGATAATCATCATTGGGCATGAATTCTCATCCCTTGAATATAATTTTGTAATCCACGGTTTGAAACAAGACATAATTAGAATAAAAATTTAAATAATCAATATAATTTGACTAAATGCCTCGTGAAAAAGATGCCAATATTAAAAACATCAAAGAGGAAATATAATTATTGATCGATTAATTTAAAAGGGGGTTGAAAAAATGCAGTCCCAACCTTGAGAGAGTGGATCATTAATTTTTGAAAAAGACAATTTCCAACGATAAAAATGCCCTATTTCATTTTTTGTTCCTGGATTCACCTTGACACAATTTTCGGTCATCACTCGATCTTGATTTACCAATGAAGAATGATGAAATCATTTTCTTAAGAATCCCTTGGTTTTCTAGATAAACCCAATGATTTTCAATAGTATAATATTTATAAAGAAAAATATTTTAGTACTTTTAAAATTAAACAAATAAATATATATGTATATATATTAGTTAAATTCAGGGGGAAATTGTGTTCTTTACAACAATTCCCACACTGACCATCTTTAGGTCTCACCTCTGGTAAATCCCACACTTCGAATTCAACCATGGTCTAAATTGTTTTATTTAAGACATTTTAACCCCCCAAGTTGATATGAATTAATATATTTTCTAATGAATTATACATCCTTTATATCATCAATTACAAATATATCCTAGATAATCTTGTTCTACACGCAACACTCAGATAACTTGCATTATAAATTACGATGAATTTTCACAAAACCATGACATGTAATTAACATTATTAAAATGAGACTATTAAAACCTAACCAAAAGACATGGTAGTATAATTAATAATACATACATTTCAAATATTATTTATAATTTTTTTTATATTAAGAAAACCCATTGGTGAGAAAATTCTATTTTTTCTAATTTCATTAAATAATTTAAAAATAATGTTTTTAAAAAAATGATTTCAATTTATATTTTATAAAAATAATAAAATATATTTTTGTAAATTTTAGAATATTAATTTGAGAAATAAAAATTAATTTCTTATATATTACTATAAATAATTTCTTTGGGTGTTTCTTTGGGATTTTTGTAAACAATATCAATTTTTGATAAATTGTGAAAATACCGAATTTAATGTAAAAATTTTCTTTTTATAGAAATAATTTTAAAAGATAATTTTTAATTGAAATTTTTTTAAATAAAAATCAGTTTAAATATTAATAATGTAATCAAATTTATTCCATTTAAATAAATTTAAAATTTATTTATGATATTGAAACATTTTAATCTTTTAAAAAGTTTCTTTTTAAAACTACGCTTTCTCATCATGACTGCAAGAGTAATATTAATTTTAGGTTTTCTGTTAATTAAACTTATAAAAATAGATTCCATATTTTTAATTAGACTAATTTATATTACCTAATAATTCCATCTTAATTATTTACCAAAATGAATGGTATAAATAAACACAAAATATTTACCGTGGTTAAGGGAAAAATAGTTATACCAATGTTTAATCTAAAAAATATTGGCCAAGAGTGTTTCAAAAAAATTTCCAAAACAATGTTTGTGAAAACATTTATAAATTATACATTATATTATATATAATAATAAATTTTTTCTTCTTTTTTCTATCAACAAATATGGGTTGACATTTTCTTTTACAAAAAATTATAAGTATGCCACTGAACTTACATATAAAAGGCTACCCACTCCCCTCCTATCATAATATAAGAAAACCATTTATTTAATACAATCCCAAATAAATTTTTAATTTCCCTCCTAGAATTTCTATTCCTCATTTTTATCATAAGGAAAAACTATGAAGATGTTTCTTCAAAACCAAATGAGGATACAAAAAAAGAGGTAACATTCATGATCAACTATTTTTTCTACCTCTAAATTGATAAATTTTTATTATAACCATGATGATATAATATCCTAATTATCTCCCAGATAACAATAAGTATTTTATGATCATGACCTATAAACATATCGAATTGCATGAAATGGGTAATGAATTCATCATTCTGTACGGTTGACTAGCACCTCACGATCAAATGTCGTTCATTTGTACATTAGTACCACTAAAGGATGTTTATAATGATGGATTTATTATTTATATGTTATAATTATTATATTATTATAATTATTGAATAATAATATTACACAGTCCTTCATACTCTCTATTTTTTGTGAATATTATAATGTCACTTGTGTGTGTGGAAGACTACTACCTCGCAAAGTGATTTGATTTATCCATGATTTAACTGAATGGTAATAAGGATGGTTTTCATGAAACATTGTGGAACATATTAAATAAAAATATGAATATAATAATAATATATCACTTACTATTATTTTTTCAATGAAATAGGAAAATGGATACAACGTTTATGCGTACGTACGACCTATTGTTCCATGAATGGTGCATTTCATTTTTATTTCTATAATTTCTATAGATTAATATTACTATATATATAATGTAAATATATTATATTTATATCATGGATATAATTATTTATATTATTAAATCAGTATCAATTTTATAGGTCCAATAAAATCAACCCATATATGAAAAACAAAGCAGTTATTACCTAAAACATATCATTAACTTTGAATTTTTATAGAATAGGTAATAATTTGTAATTAAAATTAATATATGGAATTATATATATTATTATTGTTATTTAATATATGTATAATAAATGTATACATATTATATAGGTGGTTGGAATGAGTATAACATAGTTCAAAACTTATGTTATTATATTGTGGTCTCAAATATTCATCATTGTGATTTACGTTTTGTTATGCACCAATATTCTTTCATGAGGTGTATATAAATCCTCATTGACATGAAATAAATTTATTTTTTTATTATAATTTGTTATAAGATTCATTTAATTTAATTATTTCATTGGTATTATGATTAAATGTTACCAAAGTGGTAAGAGTTTTAGGTTATTATCTCACTGTTTAATGGGATTTCTCATGATTATGCTTCCAATGATTAAATTTTATGATCTCTCAAGAAACTAATTAATTTTATTATTGTATAGATATTAATGATATTTTCAACTAATGTTAACATTACTGAACTAATGTTTACCTAAAATAACAGGGAAATTATTTTTAAGGAAATCATACATTATTTCTCCCTTCAATTGGAAATCTATTTTATTCCAAAACCATTATTTATAAAAATGTTTTTAATTTTTTTACAATAATATAATAATTTAAAGAATTATATTTTACTGAAGAATTTTTATTTTTTATATTCTAATGAAATCAGCATGTGTTTCCCAGACTAAAACTATTTATATTTTATTAAAATCTTAAATGGAATCATCCTGTTAAAATATAAAAATTTTATCAAAATTGTCAACATAATGACTAGTAAATTATTTGAATATTATGTTATATGTTTTTAAGATTATTATCAAATGAAATACCTTTAAAAATGATTTATACATGAAATAAAATTTTAATTACATAAAGGATATTTTTCTCAATAACTTTTTTAAATAATTATTAAATCCTTATTTATAATATTATAATTATATTTTCAAGAAAAGATTACATCAAAAAATTATATAATGTATTTCATTATTCATTTATTTAGAATGAATGGTTATTTTCACCAGGAAGTATTCCATGTTATTTTTCATTCAACATAATTATCCTTATAAGATGACATCTTTTGTGGTTACATCTAACTTATCAGGGATATGAACTATGGATACCATTACTATTATTAATATAAATGGTTTATGATGAAAAAATATCAATGAGACCAATTTATCTTCCCAAAATTTTATCATGTGAAAATTATTATGAGACCCACTACAGATTAGGGGTTTTAATACTATGAAATAATGATGTTATTAAGAATCATGACATTTTTCCTCAAGTTATTATTTGATGAAATGTTAATGAAACCGATTTCATTTAATTGTTTATGATATGAGAAAATTTTAATGCTATTGTGTAACATATATGTATGATTTTCATTATTATATGGGTGTGAAATATACCGTCATCTAATGAAATGAATAATGATTTATATCTCATGAGATATACAATATTGGAATATAGTGTAAACCCAGTTTAGTAAGGGATGGTTTCTACTTTGATGGTCATGGGAGTGATCCTTTACTAATATGAGGAGTTGTAGACTAAACCCATTTCAAAATTATATACCTGTAAGTGAGCCTTGTCCAATATAAAAATTATATTCTATTCTTATGTGAATGCCACAAATTGATTTCCTTTTCCACTATTATTCTCCCATGTATCATGTTTATTAATTATAATACTATTCATTTCTCTTTAACTATAAATCGTACTACCATTGATCAAAATAATGATCTTTGATATATAGGTTATGGTCTTCAAAAGTTATTATCATTTTCCCATACCCATGTGTTCGTTTGTATTTACATATCTACCTTATTTACCATTACAATGCATTTGAGCTCTCCATTTATTATCCATTATTTCCCCTGGTTATGAGAAATGTATTATTTACGATATGTATACGATGGGTGATAGTATGATGATCATATTGGGAGAGATGTAATTTACTTATGAACCATCTATTTACGTTTCAATGTCTTAAAATAAAGTAAACTAGTATTCCCTTATGTCTTGTGTTATTGATATATAATAAATTTTTAAAAAATTATTTTATAACATTGTATGATATTATCATGTTGTTACCATTGGTTTCAAAGGAATGGTTTGCATAAATATTATAATCGTGGATGAAAAAACCATAGTGAAATCCCTATAAAATTTATAAGCATAACTCTATGGATGACTAAATGTATATGAAAATATCTAGTAATTTTATAATGAATATAGTTGGTAGTTTCCAAAAAATTACATGCTTGTCTGAATAATAAAAGTGAACATGGCCCCGGTATAGTGGTACCTAGTGGTAATAACTTTGAAAAGGGTACATTGAGTGAGAATCGATTATCACCCTATGGAAGAAAATGAGCCTTACTAAATACCATATTTGATTCAATGTGAGGATATTCTTTATAAATTAAATAAAAACATGACCAAAAGGAAGGATTTAAATAGATGGTGAATATAGATGACCTTGGATAAACATGTAGTGTCAAATACTAAATAATGTTTTATTATTTATACATCATATATATGAGTTTCAAGATTATTTGGTTTCCCTATACCATTATTGTTGACTAAAATATGTTTTTTGGTTTTAGTCAATGGACGGAACATGAAGAAACCATATTAATGTTGAGTTCTATTGAAAAATAAATGATCTCCCTTCTGATAATCCAAATCTCATGAGAGATTTAATGAAATCCTCTTTTCTATCCTCCTATTACATTGTGAAGATATGAACCCTGATAGACATCCAAATTATTAATAAAGGGAACTACAATTTGTGGAGTCCTTCATGAGGAACATCCACCTCCTATTATGGGAACTTCTAATAAATTAATTTTCGACAAACTATTAAGCACCAATAAAATTATTTTTTCCATTCTATGGTGTTTAAAATAGGAAAAAATAATATTCGTTGTCTAGCATATGGATGTAGAAGCGGATAAATGGTGTAAAATTATATAGAATATAGGGAAACATGATGAAATTGAATCCATTGATAGGGATGAGTTAAGGAACATGTTTTAAAAAATGTACATTACTGATATGATTCATACAAATATGGATAAGGATTTCATTAAACTAAAGAAAAAGGATGATGAATCCATTGGAACCTATGGGGTAAATATTACAATACATCACAGGTATAATTATAGTATTATCATAAAACCTAAAAGTATGGTTGATCATGCAACGAACCGAATACAGAGCCACTCAAGTGGTGCCCCGTGCCAGGTTCGCCACATGACCTCAAACGCATTTCCCCAAACTCCAGAGGCTGCTGACTTGCAGCGAGGTCGTTGGTGAGTTATTGGGGAAACTATGCCTTCATTTGGTAAGGTATACAAGGTGAAGGAAATAGAAGACAATATCAGAAGCAATAAACAACATACGATAACTGAAACTAAATAGCGGAAGCAATGTATAATATAATAATGACGTAGTATGGTACATGTATTAAAGGAATGTAGCAAACACAACAATGTTCTGAAATACAACTGAGAAGCAAGGTACAAAAAAAACAACAAGTCCAGTAGCATCGCAAGCCTAACCTTGGTCTTATGCTCTCCAGATCTAACTAGAAATCATGTACCCGAAGTAGAAGGTCCAAAATCCCTAACCACACTTGAAACCATATAACTTGTTTGGGCCGAGAAGAAATACCCAAACAGGGTGTGAGACTAATCCCAATAGGCAACCACCACAAGATCTATGCCCTACTGTTAGTGAGTAATATAGAAAAAGTAATGGAAATAAATGTAGCAGAGAAAAAAAAGTACACTAAAGTAAACAATCCTACAAATATCCATTAACATTTATTTATTAATTTAATACAATATTTTAAGTTTTAAACAATTAATCTAGAAAACAGCTCTATATTTCCATGGAAAAGCAAGTAACACAATAAGTATCTCAGCAGACTACCTAAATAGAAAGCAGTACAAAACCCAAGCTTGTTCTTTGGCTTGGTGGACTCATTACAACCAACCAACAATATTCATGGTGACTCTTTGGGTGGCTCACACTGGCAGACCCCTCTAGTCAAGTAAACATACAAGGGAACATACATTATGGGAAGATCTCACGATCAATTCCCTATGGACTTGCAACGATAGCTATAGACTTTCTGAGGAAGCACTTACGTCTAATTCCCACTATAGTCTCGATACATAACTAAGGACACTCTAAGGAAGCACAAAATCCCATTCCCGTAGGTCCTGCGAACGATACTAATTTATAAAAGACTCTCTAGGGAAGCCCTTAATCGTCAATTCTCTCTTTAGTCCACCACACCAGGTTCCCACAGCGCTGAGTAGTGTGGTCGTGCGTAATCGACTATTAGAAGGACAAAGTAAGCCCAATAAACTACTTGGATAATAGCTATAATGCATCAACATCATATAAACTGTAGCCAATACATGAAATCAACTATATCAAGGAAAGCAAACAATGCAAAAAGGTATGCCTCATAGGAAACACAAACCAAACAACAATAAACAGCCAGAACAAGGGAAACACCCAAGGGATGATCCATAAACATGGTAACAAGAAATTATTAATCATCTCATAAACTATAGCATTCAATCAATATAGGGAAAATAACAATACAAAATCAAAACCCTAACCCGAGATACCCGATAGGTGGGTATCCAACACATTGGCACAAAAAACTCAAACAAATTCAACGTAGGGAAACAAACCACCTACATCGATCCTAGGAGATCGATCTACATGAACCTCGGCCCATGAATTACCCTAGAATAATGAAGATCTGCAAAAACTTCTAAGACGTTCAACCTCAGATAACTCTCACAAGAGAAGGAATTAGAAAACGTGGGAAAAAAAGAACCAGGAACTCACCGATGAGATTCTCTTGCAACCGATAGCGTTCGATTCAGATAACTATTGACAGATCAGTGGCTTAGATATGATTCGTCCTCCTCAGACACTCTGGGTGTAATTAGGTGGAGAAGAAGATGAAAAAATGTATAAAACGCGACCCCGGTCCGTTTAATTAAAATAAAAAAGAAAAGTACACGGCATGTACTACATGAGTACTCGACGTGTACTCACCCTTTCTGTACACCGCATAAATCAACCTCCACATCACCGCTACACACCGTCTGTGTGTCCCAGACACGGCCAACAGACGACCTCACACAGGATAAAATTACACGTTGTGTACTCATAAATTACATGTCGTGTACTTAGAATATTTCCATATTCATCTATTTTTCCTATTTTTTTTTCTAAAAAATGATTAGAAAAGGAAAAACATACCTGAAAAGAAGGTCCTGGTTCTTACAAAATAACACCCTTAAAGAAATTCGTCCCTGAATTTCCCTAGTAAGGTGGTGAAGAAGAAACATCAAACAACTCTAGCCACTATGATCGCATATCAGCCTCCCTCTCCAAAGTCTCGTCCTGTACATGGTCGTGCTTCCATATAACCCGTACCAGTGGAACAGAACGGCCATGGAGTAACTTTGCACTACAATCAACAATCCTGATAGGATGCTCCTCGAATAATGCATCCTGCTCCAGATCAACTTCCTGGGGCTGAAAAACATGAGACGGGTCTGAGAAATAATGGCAAAACTGAGAAACATGGAAGACGTCGTGCATAGCCTGGTACTTCTGAGGTAACTTCAACCTATAAGCAACCAGCCCGACTCTCTCCAGAACCTCAAATGACCCAACGTATCTTGGTGAAAGCTTACCCTGTCTCATGATCTTCTTGTGTCCCAACCTCGGTGTAACACGTAGGAAAACCTGATCCCTGACCTTAAAATCCAGAGGTCGTCTCCACTGATCCGCATAATATTTCTCCCAAGAATGTGCAGTATCCATCCTTTTTCGAATCAACTCTAACTATTTTGTGGTCTCCTGAACAAGACGAGGTCCCAGCATAGCTGCTTCTCCTGCCTCCAGCCAACATAAGGGTGATCGGCACGGCCTACCGTACAAAGCCTCGTAAGGTTCCATTTGAATAGTTGCTTGAAAACTATTATTGTAGAAAAAATACACTAGAAGTATATGTTTCTACCAAGAACCTCCAAAATCGAGGACACATGCTAGTAACATGTCCTCTAGCACCTGAATCGTGTGCTCTGACTGACCATCTGTCTGGGGATAGTAAGCTGTACTCAGAAGTACCTGTGTACCCAAAGCCCTCTTTAGCCCTTTCCAGAAATGCGATGTAAAGCGAGCTTCCATATCTGAAATGATAGTACGTAGAATCCCATGCAAGCGTACAATCTCATGGATGTACAACCATCCAAGCTCATCAACACCAAAGGTCTCCTTAATTGGAATGAAGTGACAAACCTTCGTGAGCCTGTCAATGACAACCCATACCACGTCATTCCCTCGAGGCGATCTCGGAAACCATGTTACGAAATAAATCACAACATCATTTCACTTCCACTCGAGAATGGGTAGCTTTTGTAAAAGTCCTGCTGGTCGCTGGTGCTCTGCCTCCACCTACTGACAGGTGGAACATCTCATGACAAAACTATCAACATCTCTCTTCATACCTGGCCACCAATACTAGCGGTGTAGATCACCATACATCTTGGTGACGCCAGGATGAATTTTCCAAACTGAGGAATGAAAGTATCACATCATCTCCTCGTGTATATCTTCTTGCACCCATACGCGTCCCTGGAAATGCAAGATCTCATCCTCACTTACAGTCCATCCGGGAAGAGGGTCCTCTCCTGACACACTCTCCCGCAAGACTAGGCCTTCAGAATCTGATAGCTGCCTCATTTGAACTCAGTCGAGAAGCATCGAGGTAATAGCTACAAAAGATAAGAAAGTCTTCCCTTGTCTGTTGTGCACCTCCAAATGCATCTCATAGAACATAGCCATATACTTCCACTCACTACTGGCTTCCGGAACTACCTGTATCTGAGTCCTCCAGCTCAGTGCATCAGCCACTACATTTCGTTTTCCAAGCGTATAGGCAAGCTCGAAATCAAAAGACTTTCGGTAATCAACCCTCCTCCACTATCTTAGATTAATGTCACGCTGCGTGAAGATATACATGAGGATCTTGTGGTTAGTATATACCACAAAATGCTCTCCGAATACGATAATGTCTCCAACAATGCAATGCATGAACAACTGCATCCAACTCCGGGTCATGCGTAGGATAGTTCCTCTCTTGTGGAATCAACTGCCGAGATCCATATGCAAAAACATGATCCTCCTGCATAAGTACTGCTCCAATCCCAATGCCAGATGCATCAACGAAAACTGTATAACTCTTGCCCGGCTTCGGCAGGACTAGAATCGATGCTGAAGTAAATCTATCCTTCAGGTCCTAGATGAACGATTCGTAGGCTTCTGACCAAACATATTTCACCCCCATCAAATTCAGGCCCATTAACGGCACTTCTAGGTGTGAGAAGTCCTGTATAAACCAGTTGTTGTAACGAGCCAACCCAAATAAACACCATACCTCGAAGACGTTCTTCGGCTGCTCCCAGGTGACTACTTCTCTCATATTTTATGGGTCTACTGATACTCCTGTCTCTGAGATGAAATGACCCAGGAAGTTAATCTCATCCATCCAAAAGTGGCACTTCGAGAGATTAACATATAACTGATGCTCCATCAGTGTACTCAAAACTATCTCAAGATGGGTAGCATGTTCCTGTCGAGTGTGAGAGTACACCAAGATGTTGTCCATGAAAACCACCATGAAGGAATCTATGTAAGGATGGAATACTCTGTTCATTAGCACCATGAAAACTGCTGGCGCGTTCGTGAGACTGAACGACATAACCAAGTACTCATACAGACTATACCTACTCCGGAAGGCTGTAAGAGGTAGAGCAGATGGTCTGACACGCAACTGATGGTAGCCGTATCTCAAGTTTATTTTTGAGAACAGTCTGTCTCCTCGAAGCTGATCAAAGAGATCATCTATCCATGGAAATGGATATCAGTTCTTGACCATTAGCTGGTTCATCTTTTGATAATCCACACAAATCATAAGGGTGTTGTCTACCTTCTTCACAAATAGGACATGTGATCCCCAAAGAGAAGTACTGGGTCAGATGAAACGCCTTGTATGCATCTCCTCCAACTCCTACTTAAGCTCCTATAACTCTTGTGTAGCCATCCTATAAAGAGGAATGGACACGGGTGCCGGACCTGGCACAAGCTCAATATAGAAGTCTACCTCTCACTCCAGAGGAAAACCTGAAAAGTCTTTTGGAAAGACATCTGAAAGAGATCAACCACTGGAGGAAATTATACCTGATATGTCCTGTGGTCATCTAGATATATGCTAGCAATCTGGGCCGCAACACCGCCCAAACCATGATGCTCTGTTCCAGCTCTGCTCGCCTAGACATCTCATTCGCCCTTGTGAAGAAAATATATGCACTCTGGTGATGTGAAACTCACCCGGCGGAGATAGAAATCAACAAATTCTAGGAAGGGAACTAACTCATCCATCCCATGAATAACATCATAGCTTGTCATCTCCAAAACATAGAGACTCCATGAAAAACGACGCCCACCAAACTCAAGGGGCAGTCTGAGCACTGTCGCACGCTAGCAGCTCAAATTCCCAAGGGAGTGTCTAGCGTCGTCATATCCTCTGAAGTATAAACAGTAAGTCTAAGGCTTTCAACAACATGCACAAAAATAAAACTATGTGAAGATCCTATATTGAACAGTGCAAAGGATAAAACTGAGGCTACTAAAATCATACCTCACACTATAGAAGGTCCAAGATCCTGCTACTAATGAATCTTCTCTATAGCAAAAGTCAAGCCAGTAATGCGGCCCTGTGTAGCAGCCTGAGATCTATGTACTGCTCCTCCCTGAGCCTCACCACTGAGTCCATGACATCTACCTTGTCTGGAACGACCTAAAGTTCTCCAACCCCTACCTGCTATGGAACTGGTAATCCTAATCCTCTACACGGAGTCAAAGTTGGTCCTTCTTCACTATCCGCTGGCAGAAGAACCTTGCAGAAGCACTGCAGATGACCCTTCTTACCGCAATATTGGCACTTTACTTGGTCCCTCAGGCACTGGGGCATCCTATGACCACTTCTTCCACACTGACAGAACACCACTTGGTTTCCATAAGGATGGTATCGTCTACCAGAAGGAATACCTCGCTTCCTCGAGTCACCTCATCTAGACTCTCGGTGGCGCTTCCTGCTGTCTGTCTGGAAAGAATCAGCCCTGGGTGCTGAACCACCTTGATCCACCGCTCTAGTTTTCCTCAGTTTTCTCTCTGTAATAAGTGCCTGGTTGACTATCAGATTGATAGAATTCAACTGAAATACATTCACCTGTGACCTGATGTCTGGTCTGAGGCCTTCCTCAAACATCCTCGCCAAAAAATCTCGTCATTCCCCAGAATGGGATTGAAACACTGTGACTCTGTAAAGCAGGAGGAATACTCCATAACTGTGATAGTACCCTACCGCAGGTTCATGAACTCACTGGCTTTGTCAGACCACAACATCGCCGGGTAGATGTAGTCATAGAATGTACGCTGAAACTCATCCCAAGCCATATCCTGTTGGCGCCCAGTCTTCGAAACCACGTCCCACCATCTCTTGGTGGAATCTCATAGTATATAAGTCGTGAGATTCACTCTCCTCTCCGGAGGTGTCTCCAAATGCTCGAATATGGTCAGCATGGCCTCTATCCATGACTTCGCAGCCTGAGGTCCTCCAACCCTAGTGAATGTGGGATGGTGTTGCTTCGGAAAATCCCGTGTTAGATCTTCCATAGATGGTGAAGGATGATGATATCCCAGCAAGGTCTGCATGAATCTCATGAAACCCTCTCTAAATTGAGAATTGGCACCAGTGTATGGGATCCCTGTAGGTTCCTTGTCCGGAACGATATATGGAACTACATGTAGTCCCTGATCTTCCATATCAGGCGTACGGTCACTGCCTGGTTCCTGACTTATAACAGGAGGACGTCTTGGTACCATAGCTCTGAAAAGTCAAAATCAGACCTTCATTAACGATGAACACATTTGAAACATAAGAGGGAAAACAGAACAGGAGGGAAAACATTAAAATTTGGAAAAAACATGACTACACGACGTGTAGTACTGCTACACGGTATGTTTCTTAAAAGTTTACCCTGGGCGTGTAGCTTGGCCATACATGGATGTTTAAACCACCCGTCTACATGACATGTTCTCAAACTAAACGGCATGTACTAACCCCTTTCTCCATCCCCGTTCACTCCTACACGGCTAGAAACATGGACTGTCCCAGTAGGAAACAACACGTCATGTCTGTCAACTAAACAGCGTGATCTTAAGATCATTCCCATGTCTGTGTCATTAGTCACACAGACGGGTACACATACCCCTACTACACGGCGTGTCAAAGGATACATGGTGTGTACTTGACAAGCCTCGTCTGGTCCGTGTTGTTAGCAACACGGCCTGACACACAGGCGACCCTACACGACGTGTAAAATAGTACATGGCATGTTCCAACAAGAACCTTCACAACCCCGTGTCCCTGTCCACACAGTCAGTGACACAGCTAATTACTAAAAGGCATGTATTCATGATATAGACATTGTGTATTCTGGTTTCATCTAGATAGTAGCCTCAGAACTGCACCGGAGCCCAGAAAACAATGAAAAGACAAGGGTTAAGGTTCCAAATTCTGATCCATGGGGGGCCATACTCCCAGGGAATCAAAGCTTGGCATCATAACAATGGATATAACAAGTAAAAAGTATAATAAACTCACATTCCAAAAAATTCTGATCCTCGAGGGACCATACACCTCTAAGAAAAAACTTTGGCGTCCATTTTTACGAAGCTCTAAACAAACGATACCCTATCAACATAGCATGTATTCTATCACAACAGCTATCACAACAACATGCATCATTTATCAAAAATTCTATCCCAACAGCATGCAGTTTCAAATGCAATCTAGATGGAATGGAAAAATGCATGACATGTGATTTTTTATCAAGTTACTATATGATGCATGAGATGGCATGCCCTTATCTCATCAGATTGCATCAAAATAGAACCACAATCATATAAACAGTAATAACACAAAACAAGTGCACCACCCAACAGTGAAATCAATTAAACTGTGACATTTTCAAAAGGCAAAACTTGAAATATTCAAGGTAACCTGGCTTTTTCCCTGTACACGAGGTCTAGAACTCCCAGGAACAACTATATACCATTTTCTTATTCGTCTGATCAATGTCTAATGTCGCAAAACAATAAGTCAATATAAAAGGAAAGAACTCCTTTAATACTACTTTGTAACGACCCGAATCCGGATCCACTCAAGTAGTGCCCCATGCTCAGTTCACCACATGACCTCAAGCGCATTTCCCCAAATTCCAGAGGTTTCTGACTACCACGAGGTCCTTGGTGAGTTATTCGGGAAACTATAGCCTCATTTGGTAAGGTATACAAGGTAAAGGAAATAACAGACAATAGCGGAAGCAGTAAACAATATAAAATAATTGAAACTAAACAGCAGAATCAATGTACAATATAATAATGATGTAGTATGGTACATGTATCTAAGGAAAGTAGAAAACATAACAACGTGCTGAAATATAACTAAGAGAAAAGTACAAAAAAAATTAAACACCAACTCCAGCAGCATCGCATGCCGAAGCTTGTTCCTATTCTCACAAGCTCCAACTAGAAATCATGTACTCAATGTAGAAGGTCCACAATACCTATCCACAACAGCAACCATATAAACTGTTTGGGCCGAAAAGAAGGACCCAAATAGGGTGTGAGACTAATCCCAGTAGGCAACCACCACAATATATGTGCCCTACTATTAGTGAGTAATATAGAATAATTAATGGAAATAAATGCAGTAGAGAAATAGAAGTACACTAAAGTAAATAATCCTACAAATATCCATTAACATTTATTTATTAATTTAATAAAATAATTTTATTATTAACCAAGGAATCTAGAAAACAGCTTTATATTTCCAAGGAAAAGCAAGTAACACAACATGTATCTCTACAGACTACCTAAACAGCATGTAGTACAAAACCCAAGCTTATTCTATAGATTTGTGGACTCGTTACAACGAACCTACAATACTCATGGTGACTCTATGGGTGGATTAGACTGGAAGATCCTTCTAGTCCAGTAAACATATAAGGGAATAGACACTATAGGAATCTCTCACCGTCAATTCCCCTACGGGCATGCCACGATAGCTATAGACTCTCTGAGGAAGCACTTACGTCTAATTCCCCATATAGTCTCGATACGTAACTAAGGACACTCTATGGAAGCACAAATTCTCATTCCCATAGGTCCTGCGAATGATACTACTTTATAACAGACTGTCTAGGGAAGCCCTTTATTTGTCAGTTCCCTCTTTAGTCTACCATAGGAGGTTCCCACAACCCTGAGTAGAGTAGTCGTGCGTAATAGACTGTTTGCAGCCCAAAGTAAGCTCAGAAAACTACCTGGATAATAGATAAAATGCATCAAAAGCATATAAACATCAGTCAATACATGAAATCAACTATATCAAGGTAAGCAAGAAATGAAACAAGGTCTGCCTCACAGGCAACCTAAGCCAAAAGGTGATAAAAAGCCAGAACAAGGGAAACACCCAAGGGGTGATCCTAAAACATGCTAAAAACAATTATTAATCATCTAATAACCTCAAGAATACATGAAATCTAAGGCAGATAACAAACTGGATCAAAACCCTAACCCGAGATACCCGATACATGGGTATACGACACTTTTGCACCAAAAACTCAAAGACATTCAACACAGGGAAACAAACCACCTACCTCGATCCCAGGAGATTGATATACTTGAACCTTGGCCCGTGAAACATTCTAGAATGGAGAAGATCTAAAAAAATGTCTAAGACGTTAAACCTCAGATAACTCTCACAAGAGAACAAATCGAGAAACGTGGCCAAATAAGAACCAAGAACTCACCGCTGCGATTCTATTGCAACCAACAACGTTCGATTCAGATAACTTGTGATGGATCTGTGGCTCAGAGAATATTTGGCCTCCTCAGATGTTGTAGACGTAATTAGGCAGAGAATAAGATGAAAAATAGGTTAGATGTGACCCCGGTCCATTTAATGAAATAAAAAGAAAAGTACAGAGCGTGTACTTCATGAGTACACGGCGTGTACTTTCCCTTTCCGTACACCGCATTAAGTGGCATCCACATCACCGCGACACACCGTGTGTGTGGCCCGGACATAGCCAACACATGGCCTTGCGTGAGAGAAAAGAACACGACATGTACTCATAAAGTAAATGGCGTGTACTTAGAAAATATCTAGATTGTTCTATTTTTCTGCTTTTTTCTCAAAAATGACCAGAAAAGGAAAAATATACCTAAAAGAAGGTCCAGGTTCTTACATATTAATTATTCATTTTATTAGAAACATAAATCTTATTGAAAATATCCATATAGAACATCTATAAAATTGTTTAGATTGTTTAGTCTATAATTTTGGTGAAAATAGAGGTTGGAGATAGGTGTAAATATCATGGTTATAAAAAGAAGAAAAAAATGAAATTTAAAATAAAATATATGAACCATGGTGAGAAGAAGATTAAATTTATTTTTTTATCATTGTTCAAAAACATCAATTGAGAAACATATGTAAAGGGGACATGTAAATGATTAAATGTGGAATTCAAGGTCATCAAGAAATTGAGTTTTTATGCGATGTGAAGATGTTAGATATTGATACAAATAGTGTTAATGGTGCACCGAATTATACTCCCACAATATAATGTTTAAAATTCCTGTAAAATTTGAATTATAGTAATAAAATCCCAAATTATTCAGTTACTAGTAGTAATCGACTTCAGTTTCCTCATAAGACAATAGAAAAAGGAAAATCTCATATGATTGTTATTTTTGATGAGGGGTTCAATAAAAAAAGGGGAAAAGGTAAACTAATCATCAACTATAGAACACTTATTATCTTATTTTATTATAGATATACCTATTTTTTCACATCTGAAGAATTTTTCAAGGGTACAAGATTCCAAAAAAGGATTAGTTGTTGAATTTTAATTGAAAATACTTGATGTTAAAATTTATTCACCTAAATTCATTTATTCATTTTAAATTTAAGTTTGTTGGAATTTCATTCCTAAAAATCATTTCATTTCCCCTATGGTTGAAATAAATGTTATCTTAGGAATGTATTTGATTTCTCTACCAATTCCATCATTAATTTTCATAGAAGTGATGCCACATTTGAGATTAAAAACTAAACTATGATCATACATCAGTGTAATGATAATTATGGAAAACTATTGGATATCACATCAATTGGGTTGTTCATAAATCATATTCAAATGGGTTATTAATCACAAATGGCTATGGATAAAATCGACATCGATGATGTTCCATTTATTTAGGAGTTTTTGTCAGAACCTGAAAAAAACTTCTATAAAATGCACAGAGTGCTACCAAAATTTATCTAAGAGTGTATCAAATTCCATAGGCATTGATTTGACAAGTCATATATCTTAAAAAGCGTTTTATTCTTGAATTTTTAGTTTATTGAAGTTAGAATGAATTAAATGTGTCATAGATGTCCATTCAATTTTTTTTCACCGACTTTAATTCATGAAGGTTAGTTCACAGAGGACCATTTCTGGAGGTCCAATTTGTAGAGCTCCCTTCATGAACATGTGAATAATGAATCGTAACCTTTTCACATCTTATATATATGTTCACAGATCCCACATCACTAATGCATAATACTTCATGATGTCCTTGAAAAAACTTCATTCAGATAAGAGAGTCCCCATCCATTCAGGAAGTACATAAATTTTCCTGAAGACCTCCATTTCTTTAATCTAATACCCTATCATAACCCACTAATTCCTTTATTCGAGATGGGTTATGTGACTGGTATATGAAATCACGCTATCAATTCATGAAGGTCCATGTATTTTCAATACACTCTTCTATTAAACCCCAGGGCATCGCAAAACCCACACTCTAGGGTTCATGATATCCTCCACCCTAGGTGGATATTAATTTCATGAAGAAAAAAACATTCATGAAGGAAGAAGGATATCAGAGGGGATTTGGGATTCACAATAGACACCCCATGTGAATTAAGACATCCATTATAATACCATGATCCCCCTAAATACCAATATTGTCTGATACCCTGAGCTCTAGGAAGCCATATCATTCATAAATATCCCACCACAGTGACCACTTGTCTATACTAGGGGGGTCTTCAACACACACACTCGCTTGATTTCATTTTCATCTTGTGGTCATGAACCTATGTTTGAGTCACATTTCAATAATCAATAAACCACCATGAAATATGGACAGTTGTGGTGAAAACATTTTTGGTTGGGTCAATAACATTTTTGGTTTCACTCTTATGCGTCCCCAACATCCACACGAAAAAATTTCATGTATCGAGATACACCAGTACACCCCCTAAAATATCTGAACTACTCCCATTTGTCCCCTTCCCATTTCATGAGTAGATATTATCATCTTGGATTCTTCAAGAAACTTTATTCAAACCATTCCTCAATAATATCTTAAAAACACATCTCATGGATCCTAATTCATGTTGAACCAGAAAGGTCCAATTTTTCTTAAGTCCCGCACAAGCCATTTATAAGAATATTCTATATAGTAGTCCTTTATACATGAAATTAATATATATTATACCCTATAATTGATGAATAGTATGAATTATTCTTCAATAATGTTATGCCTTCTTTCCATGACCTTGATAAAACATTTCATAGTCCTCACACTATGGGTTAAAACTATAGAATACCCTATCATTCATGAATTTGATACCTTATGCCTCAATCATGATATGAAATATTCCATGATCTTGAGAATAGAGTCACTAATATTCACTAAATTAATTTAAACTATAGAATAACCAATCATTAATCAATAGGATTCTGTAGGCATCCCTAGTTGTATGCATCATATCGTGATCTTGAGAATACATTCCTTAGTCTTCACTAATTGACTTAAAACTGTCGAATTTCATATACAAGAAGTATAGGATACCACATCTACTAACTGTGAGTTTCATTATGTACCTAGCTCAATATTACTCATTCCATGATCATGAGAATACATTATATATTCCTCACTACATGATTTAAACTATATCATACCCTATCATTTACGATTGGATTCTTTATACATCAAGAATAATATGCCTCCGGATAGGATCATGAGAAGGAAATCCATATTCCTGAAAACATGAAATAAACCAGTAGTGTAACCTATATGACCCATAATGGGCCTCCTAATCTACTGTAAGCCCAACCATATAACTCAACCCACTAGAAAGTCGATATTCCCTCATGTCCTAACATTAGTAATGTGAAAGAGAAGCCCAAGAGTGAAGGACCAACATGTATATCGATAATCCCATGTATACCCATGTGTCTCCTCCTCTGGTGTAAGCCCCAATAATATCACTTGACTGATTATCAATTCAAGATTCCCCCATTATTTGAAATGATAAACGCATAATGTGAAAATCAATGCACAATACCCACACACCACATCCTTTCACAATATGTTAAATAATAATCTTACCTCATGCAATGCACATTGGATTTCCACATGACTTGATACGAGGAATACCTAACTAGAATATTGATCATATAATCCTCTATCCACAACCCTTTTTTCTTCTCCGAATAGAAATACAAATAGCTTCCACACAATTTCTTCTCCCTCATAGAGCATGGGCGGTTCCCATGGTTAAGCCCCATCAACATCAATTCTTCTCCATAATAGCACATGGGATGCTCCCACATTTAATCCCCAACCACATAATCTATACTTCTATACATTAAATGGACACCACCATATGTAATCCTAAACCACATCATCATTGGTTCTTGCATTGCATTGACCACCAATTTGGTAAAATCCCTAACCATACTCAAATGGGCATCCACCTTAGCTGTAAGGACCATTCCATTCTGAATTGAATGGGATTTGATTCCAAAATTATAGATATGTGTACAAATCCCCACTAACGTTTAAACATGACATCCAAATCCCCCATTAAGGTTCTCTGGGACACGTCCTTGTAAAGATCATTCCCATATCACCTGCAAGACCCCACTTCCTTCAGGTCCATTAGGTAGAGCAATACATAAGTCCCACACAATTCCAACTAAGTGGAATCCTCTTTTGATGGCCATTTTTCACACATAAGCCCTAAAAAATCTCTCAACAATTTCGTTTTGTGACACGTTTGTCTTTAACACATGACAATATAATGCATTGATATATCCTTATATAGAACCTTAAACGATGGCATCAATATTTGTGGGTTTTGATCCCTGTATTCTAAATAAGGTGTAATGTATGCCTACCTTAGGTTCAATCCTAAAAAATGGTAAACTTAGGTGCTCCCACCTAGGGACAAAGGTTTTAGATCATCCTCTATTAAAAATTCTAATCTATCGATTAGTAAACCATCATAGTGTGACAACATCCCATAATGGGACACACCTCCAGGATCCACCTCAAGGGTTGTTTAAATCAAAATATTTATCACTAAATGGATTTAATCATCTTCCCTAGGAGTACCTGCAGAAGGTGTTATAATACATATCTAAAAATTCATGGCATGACATCTTCCCTGTTTGGGAATCACATCCTTGATCTGCCTATATAGAGTGTTATAATCAAACCTCTCTATATAAGACATTAAAATTGTTCCTCTATCTATATCTATAGGATATAATTCATATGACATAACATAAACTCATACCACATCCATATGTGTGGGATTCTTAAGGTACAAATTCTTGGATGAATAATTCCTCGAACATCATTACATCATGATCGTCTTGTGATGCCTTGGGTTTTGTGCCTTATGATTCCTCATATGAGTGGCCCTCCTAAGAGAAAGAATAAAATTTAACAATGAGTTTGGTGTCCAGAGATTTCCATAAAAGATTCATGATTCCATATACTCTAACAAATGGTTTCCGACCTGTTGAGACATATGTGGTGTAATTAACCAGTCTCTATGAGGAGATATCACCTAGATTGAGTTTCTTTAACACAACTAAAGTCTATGAGGAAGACCCATAAAAGGAAATTATTTCCAAAAATAAATACTTAGAAGTAGGAATAGAAATCCTATCACACCACTTAGATAAATGATCCTCCATCACCATCAATGGTGATAAATTCTTCCCACCTTCAAAAAGAATGAAAATAGTTAATGAAATGTGCATCACTGTGATGATGTGTTCCTCTACTATGAAAACCTGACAAATTGTTTTGATGTCATTGTAGAATACATTACCTTCCACCTCCCAAAATGTGATGTTGAGTTATCAATTGATATCATACCTATATACACAACAGTTTAAAAGACTCCTTACAAAATTTCTTCGATTTAGTTGTAAAAATTAATGAAGAAACACTAGGATTACCTTAACAAGTCATTCATTAGGCCAGATGTGTCACCTTGGGGGGCACCTATAATTTTTTTAGAAAACATGGATAACTGTGACACAACATTGATTAATAACAGACAAAAAAGACCAAAATAATAACCAATATCCTCTTCACCAAATATACGACTTGTCTAATCAAATATGTGGGTTTAAAAAAATTTACTTGTCTCATTTATCATTATGGATATCATCAATTGTGGGTCAATAAGGAGGATATACCAAAAATAAAATTCAATAAATTAATGGACACTATGAATATATATTTTTCCATTTGGTTATACTATTTTCCCTCTATTTTCTTGGAATTTATGAATGGTGTCTTCATTGATTACCTTGATCAGTTTTTGGTTGTCTTTATATATGATATTTTTTCTATTAAAAGCGTTTGTAAGGGAATTATAACCAACTAAAAATTTTAGTAAAGGGCCTATAAGTGTTGATAATATGTGAAAAACATAAAAAATGTGAATCCTGGAACGAAAAGGATTCATTGTTTTATCATATAATCCAAAGAGAGGGTATGTGATTTGATCCAAACAAATAGAGGATATTCGATGTCGGCCTAGACTAACCATTGTTACTATGATCTAAATTATTCTTGCTGTAGATATATATTATCAATGATTTGTGGATAATTTTTTAAGGCTATTTAATTCTATGAACATGTGTATATGGAATGGAGCGATGTTAATTTAGATGAATGAATGTGGGGTAAAGTGAAAAGAACTGAAGGGACAATCAATAAACATTTATGTGATTACATTACCCTATATAGGATAATTTTTTTAATCTATATTGATGCATCCAGAAAATGATTTGGATGTTTCCATATGAAAAAATTAAATGTATAAAGATTATGCCTCATGAAAATTGAATATTCATGAGAAATTGTACCAACTTATGATTTAGTGTTAGAAAATGAATTTTTTTAATTAAAGATATGAATAGTTATCTTTGTAATTAATTATTGATATATTTACCCATAAAAAAATTTAATATTATATATTCACACATATGGACATAAATATGTTCTAGAAATGATAGTGATATTTGAATAATGATTATGACTTCTCAATACATTACCACCACTGGATAGTGAAGAAGGTGGCCAATTAATTGAGGCCAATCGATCTATCTATATTATCGATGAGGATTGTTATAAAATAAGCAATATTTTAGTTTTTTATAGATTAATATGGAAATATAAATGGTATGGGGATAATATTTTCTTTCTCAATTACATGTTCAACTATCTATCTAAGTGAATTTTACATAGGTGTCAAATGATGTTATTGAGGAATAAAATAACGATAGAAATTTTACCAAGATTAACCATGACCATGAAAGGAATGATAAGATTCATAAACCTTGTATCCACTAAATATATAAAATTTTTGAGTAATTAGTTGTTATAATAATTTCATAGTTCTTTTATTATCGATTCCATTGGGATTTAAGAATATATATAGAGTTTTGGTAGGATATTTTTGGTGGGATAGATTGAAAAGAGCTATCAAAGAGTTTGTATCTCGATGGTTGGTTTGTCAGTAAGTTAATACTAATAGGAAAAATCCTAAAGGGATGTTACATCAATTTTCCATACTATAATATAAATGGGAAAACATCAACAAGGATGTTGTTTTTTGACATCCCTAAACATCCATAGGAAATAATGCTATATGGGTTATATTAGACAACTCTACTTAGTCAGCGTAGTTCATATCTATCACAGATGAATCATCCCTATATCATATTTACATGATATACCATAAAGAATTAGTAAGGATGCATGGAATTAAATATAACATTATGTATAATTGGGATCTATGTTTTACCTCAGTGTTAATATGATGTCCTCAAGAAGATCATTATATGGAGTAGACCTCAGCACATTATATCTTCCTCGGACATATAGTTAGTCTAAGTGAACAATTAAAATCATAGAGGATATGTTGAGAAACTATTAATATAATTTCAAAGGTGTTTGGGATAAAAAACCTCCAAGAGTCAGGTTTTATGAAAACAATATATTTCATATAATCATTCAGATGGATCATTATAAGTCCCTCTATTGAAGGAAATGTTTATCTTCAATGTGTTGTTATGAAGTTGGAGAAGGAAATATTATGGGAAATGAGATAGTTGAATAAATTTAAGATAAGGTTACAACCAATTAGAAATAAATTAATGAATCTCCTATTCGCCCAAAAATTTTAGATAAAAAACATCATCAGAATCGATAATATGATTTTTCTGCCTATGTGTTTCTACAAATTTCTCCATGGAAGAATGTTTTGAGATTTGGGAAAAAGGGAATCTAAGCCCTATGTATAATAGTAACTATGAATTTAAGGCTCATATAATGATTGTATCTTACAACATGAAACATCCAACAAAAAAATATTATTTCCAATATGAGTTCCATGTACTAGTCTTAAGGAAGTACATACCTGAACCTTCACATATAATAAATTCAATGTTCATACCACTAGAGAGATATCATTATTATGAATAATAAAAAATTGATATTTTAGATCTTATAAAGAATGTTCTATGATACAAGAACACTCACTAGGTATCTGCTTTATGGTGACACCACGTGTTTGAGTAATAGATGGTGGAACTCGAGGGTATGATGAGGCATGAGTATCCTTTTTTGTATTGGGGAGATGAATTTTTATGGTGACATAAATTTTAATGGGGGTGGAATATAACACCAATATTTTAATGAAATAATTTTTTTGAATAAATTAGATTTATTTTACAGCTTGAGTTACATTCAACACCATGTTAATATTCATATATACAACATTAAGATAACATGAATTACAATTGACAATGAGTTTTAACAAAACCGTGATATATTATTAATATTATTCAAATGAGACTATTATAAACTATTCATTAAACATAGTGATAGGATTTTTAATAAATTAATTTTAAATATTAATTTTTTAAAAAGAAAACAAAATGATAAAAAATCTAAATTTTCAATAAAGTGTTTTTATATATGAAAAATAATATTTTCCCAAAAATATTATATTTATTTCAATTTTTGGAAGAATTATAATGATTTTGGAAAATTTTAGAAATTTATTTTTACAAAATAAACTTCATTTATAAAATAATATTTTCAAAATTATCTTAGGGAGAGTTTTTGGAATTTTTATAAAAAGACTCATTTTTTAATTAAGAGGGAAGAATACCCGATTTTATGTGAAAATATCCTTTTATTTTAAATTATTTATAAAGATACATTACATATAGAATTATGTTTCAAGTATAATTAGAAGAATAATACACCCATTAATATAATTTCTTTCATTGGAATTATTTTTAAATTTAATTTTGATGTAAAAGCGTTGTAAACTTTTGGACATTTTTTCTTTAAACCCCGTATTTTTTCTTGCTTATGTGGGATAAATTTAAATTAATTATATCCTAGTTTTGTCAATATGATTTGGAAAAAATGGATTCCATATTTCTATTCATAATAATTTATATGATCAAATAATATCAAATATATTTTGGTCCAAAATGAATAGTGAAAATATTAAATAGTATTTTCCACAGTTAATGTAAAATAGGATTTATATGGGAGTTAATCTAAAATCATAATTGTCACAAATGACAAAAAAAAATTAGAAACTAATTTTATAGTTATATTTCGAACTTATCACTTCTAATAATTAGAAAAAGTAATTTTGGAGCCTTGTGACTTGATAAAACTGTCGTAATACCTTCTCATATTCAAAACATTATAACTATGCCATTCACCTTAATTATAAAAGGCCACACCTATAATCTATTATTAAAAACATAAAATCCTTAATATTAAAAAAATAAATATCTATATCACTTCCAAAAATCCATCCTCTCATCTTATATTGTTTAATTTGGACATTATTCCCACCTAGGAATTATTTTGGAGCAAACTAGAAGAGCATTCCCAAAGAAGAGGTAAACACCCTCAAGATGGGTTATTGATTATTTATTCCTACAATATATCCAATTATTATTATAAATTTATGATAAATAATATACCTTTCATTCATATACATATTTTTTATTCGATGTTCATGAATTACTACCATCCCCACATGCATAAAATGTGTTACGAAATCATTATTCTTGTGTATGGAAAACTCCTACCTCATGGGTCGATGTCATTAATTTTTCAAAAAAAAACACTAAAATCTATTTATAATGATATATTTATTATTTATATGGGATAATTTTTATGTTATTATAATTTATGATTTATTATACGATAGATCCCTTTATACTATACATTTTTTGGCAACACAATAATATCACTCGTGTGTACTATGGACTACGACATCAGAAAATGATGTGATTCATTCACCAATTAAATGGAGGGTAATAAGGATAGGTTTAATGAAACTAAGTTATGTATTTTATATTTAAATTATTTTTTAAGGATAATATATCCTTAAACATTATTTCTTTCAACATGATAAAAAATGGAAACTGTGTTCATAAGTACGTAGGACCTATCATCTCAATGAATCAGGCATTTAATTTTATATCTATAAATTTAATAGATTAATATAAACACATATATAATTAATATATTGGATATTTATATCATATTATTAATTATTCAGATGATTAAATCGTGATCAATATATGTATATAAAAAATACAAAATCAAAACATATATGAAAGACAAAGTGGTTCTTAATAGAAACATAATATTAACTTGGAATAGATAATAAATGGGAAATAAATGGTCGTAATAAAGTCATATATGGTACGGTATATCTTATTATGTTTGATTAATATATGTATAATAAATATAAAAATATTATGATGAAGTTTAAAATAAGTATTAGGGGAGTCAAGACTTAAGGTAATAGATTCTTGTCTCAATTTTAGATCTTTAAGACGTAAATTATGATATGCACCAATATTCATTCAGATGGTGTATATAAAACCCCTTTGACATTTTATATCAAGATTTTTTTAATCTCATTATATATTATCATTATTTTAATTCTATAATTTAATTGAAATTGAAATTCAATGTTACCAAAGTGTCGTGTGTTCAATTTTATAATCTAATCATTTTTTGTGATTGGTCATTGTTATGCATCTAATAATGAAATATTATGATATATAACTCATTAATCTAATTAATTTTATCATCCACTAGTTTTTATGATATTTTCATGTAATTATAGAATTTCAACAATCTTTTTTATATAAAATAATTGTTATTTTTTAAATAAAATTTGACTTCATTTCCATCTTTGATCAGAAATACATTTTCTTCAAAACCCATGTATTATAAAACTATTTTAAAAAATGTTTTTATATTATCCTATGATTTAAAAAAAACAGTTATGCACATGATTTAAATTTATAGAAAGTTATTTTCATGTAATATTCATGTTTTTTTCTAAACAATTAACATTTGGTTTTTAGAAAAAATGTGAAAGGATTCATCATTTTAACATTTGTGGAACGAAAAAAAATTAAAATTTACTAAAAATAATTACTTCAATAAATCATTTTTCATTTTTCATGGTTATTTTAGAAGTAAAAAATATTCCAAAAATTTTATATTTAATTTTTATTCAATGTGGAAAGTATATTTTCATCAATAAATGTTTTATATTATTTTTAAATCATCCATTATAATTTTTCATGAATTTATTCATAGAAAAATATTTACATAAATATTTATAATTTTTTGTTTTAAAAAGTTATTTATAAGAAAGTATGTGTTCCTACATTAACATTCCTAGATATTTTGCTTTCCAAATCATTCTCTAAATATGATAATGTTATTTGTGTTTAATTATGCTTCATTGGGGATATAAACAAAAGATACCATTATTATTAATTAGCTAAATGGTTTTGAATGAAAAGATTTGTATGAAACCAATTTCACATTCACGTGTTATACCATGAAAAAATACCTATGAATCCTTCTTCTTTAATTATTTACACTTTGATGAAATGATAAATTGATTTTGAAACCTATAACTTTTTATTGTTTATGATTTTATGAAATGTTTATGAAACGGATTACATTTCATGGGTTATTTTTTTTATTAATTCTCTTTATCTTGAGGAATACATATATATGATTTTCATTATAATATGGGTGAGACCTATATATCCCTCCAATGAATTAGGTAATTATTTTAATCAAATGAGATAAAAAGTATTAAAATAGAGAGTGAACTCATTTTAGTGTGGGAATTTTTTTACCATGATGGTCTTCAGAGTGAACCAGGACTACTATGATTTTTTGGGGAGTTATGTCATTCAAATATGATAGCCTTTATATTAATCCCTGTCTAACTTCAAAAAAAAATTATATTCTTATGTGAATGACACAAATCCTTGTCTTATGCCAATTTTATGCTCTTATGTCTCATTTAATTTTATTATTTTATTATTCATGTCTTATGAAATACCAATCATCACACCATGACTCAATATTGTGATATTTCATATGGAGGCTGTGGTTCTCAAATGATATTGTCATGTTATTATACCCTTATGTTCATTTATGATTATATTTATCTCTTTTTCACTATTATTGAGCATATGTTATCTCCCTTTATTACATATCATTTATTAATTTTATAAATAAATATATTAAATATGATATTTATATGAATATTTAATGTTATGAAGTTTATAGTGGGAGATGATGTAGCTTACCAATGTATGAGTTTTTTGTGTTCCTATTTTTACAGAGGAACAAAAATATTACAGGCCTCAATTCCATTTCTACTTAATGTAATGAATGGTGATAAAAAAGAATGTAATATCTATGTATGGTCATCCTAGGTCATTACAAAATATTTTTAAGATATATCCCATTTAACATGAAAAACTATGTGCACATGATATAATGTAAAGAAAAGATCTCTTATTTTCCAAATTTTGCTAACATCTGTCCATAGAAGAGAATACCATATCATTACTCGACTCCAGAATTATATATTAATATATTTAAATGTATTAAAATGAATAAATGGTGTCTAAGTTGTTCCCTCATATAATATTTTCATCCACATGAAGAAAAATATAATAAAACATTGGGATATTAACCCTACATTTGGTTCAACTACTCCCAAGATCCCTCTTATAAGATCACATGCTTCCACAACACCATAATTAAGGGAATGGTCCATCCACATAGGATATTATCATTAAAATCTGTGATATCAAAAAAATTCTCCTTCAGGTTTCTCTTTAAGGTTTCTCCATCTTCGATGTATCACTCACCCTAGTCAGTAACATATATAGGTTAATGCATGTATATATTCATCTTTAACATATGAAAGGCATCATGCACCTAATCTAGCTATTATGATAAGATGAGGGATCAATAAAACTCAATTACCCTTTTCAAGATCCCATATTTGTTGATGAATGTCATGGATAGCTATCATCCCCAGCCGAAATTCAGTAACTCTCTTCATGGCGAGACTATCAAGAATAAATGGTCTCCCTTATCAAACAGAATGTGTATATAACTTTGAAAAATATTTTATTTTTGTTAGATATAGGAAATCCTACACCACTTTAGGACCACATAGGCCATCTATTCCATTTCCTACACCATCTCAAGACTGAAAAATAGTATGTCACCAATCTCATTCCAGCATCAAAGTAACCTTTTGGTTCTCCCATATTGGGACTCAAATGGTTTTATAGCTATATTAGAGAGAAATGTATTATTATAATAAAACTATACCGATTGTTATTGATCCTTCCATCTCTGAAAAATGTATATAATGAATAATCTCAGAATATCCAACATCAGATAGATAGTTTTCTTTGTCTTCCCAATTATCTGGGGGTGATATGTTGTACTAATCATCAGCTGGGTATTGAATGCCTTTTATCAGACACTCCATAACCATGAAGTGAACCATGGATCATGGTCTATGAGAATCATATTGGGAAGCCCATGAATTCATGTCATATTTCACATATAAAACATTACAAATCTCTCTACTAATATCTATTATCTGATATAGTGGACGTTCATTGACTTTGTGAGTTAGTAAATGATCTCCCTCATTGAATCTAGGCTTCTCATTGTCCACAGAAGACCTATAAAAATATTTATGGATATGTCATCCCATTTCCACCAAGGGAGATCAAGAGGATAAAAAATACATTAAAAAATGGGTTCTCATCCTTCACCTTCTATAATTTGATACACCAAAGATGAACTCTAATACACTCCAACTCATGCCATCCCATATCAAACATACACTAATGGTGATTGTACATATTATAGGAACTAGAATTTATATCTGAATGAGAAGTGTGAATATACCTTATAACCTCCTTATCATCATGATCAAAACCAACATCCATCCCTGTAATATAATGACATGATTCCCTCATTCATTGAATCTATATGGTTATTCCACCAAGGGTATATAGTCATGAAAAACATCATAGTTAGTGTCTCTGAAATGATCCTCCCCCACAAAGTGGAGAAGTAAAAGAGTCGTCACTATCAACTAATGAAAAACTACACCCACCTCAGCAAAGAGGGTCAAATAAATGGAAGAAATCTTCTTAGACCCCTCCTTCATCATGCAATAATGGGGCTTCAAGTTAAAGTCATCTGCCACCACATTTCCCTTTCCATGAGTACAAACTCTCTCAAAGTAAAAAACTAGAGGGAACTCAATCCAGAGAATCTATTTCAATATCAGATCTATCTTCAGGAATAAATTTCATAGAATCTGATAATATGAGTAAAAGATGAAATGTTCTCATAGAAGAGAGTGCATCTGAATCCTTAGAGTGAATACGACCACTTCCAACTCTAATTCTTGTGTCACATAGTGATGATCATGTATTCTTAACTATATCAACAAATATGTGATGACTTATTGACTCTACATTAATTAGTATTTGATCATATCTATAGAGGAATCACAATACACTACGTAAAATACTCCCTAATCATGTACTCTCTCAATAGGATAATTATTATTCTTTTTCCCCAAATCCTCAAAGGAACTCTGGAACTACTCAGTCTTGGTAAACATCATACCTTCCCTTATTAGGGAATTCAAAGGGATTGAAAACCATGGGAATTACTCCATGAACCTAGCGTAGTACCCAAACACTCTAAAAAAACACTAAAGCTCTATCATGATATGGGGTTACTCATAATCAAGCATTACATTAATCATCACAACCTCCATAATTAATACAAGCTCATAAATTACATTCCTCCAAAAAACTAACCTTATAGATCTAAAATGAGAACATTGAGAGAATATCATATAGATGGATCAACTGAAAAATGTTTAGGATAATCCATAATTTTATAGGATTCTCCTCCCCAAATTTATAGAATAAATTTATGTTTTCAATGAAGACAAAAGATAATCAGTCCTTATATGGAGGATAGATCTGATTCATCATAGCCATAAAAAATATTTGGGTATTCATAACATCTAAAGGCATCATTATAAACTTCTAGTTTTTTAAGAGATATCATAATTCTAGCTTCATTATATCAACCTCATGCACCCGGACTAGGTGGTGTCCAGATCTAATATTGATCATTGAGAACCATATAGTGCTTTGAAACAGATCTAAATGGTAATCAATTTTTAATAAGGGTGATTTTTATTTACCATGTCCTAGTTTAATTGAATGTAATAAATAAAATCAAATGGATTCCTTCTTCGTTTCCCCAAAACAATATCGGAGCTGCACAAAGGGACACACTGGGCCTAATAAACCCCCAATCATGAAGGTACTCTAACTATACCATTAGCTCATGCAGCCCATGTAAAATCGTGATCAATTTGATTATATCAAGCGCTCACATTCTAGTACACTTTTTAACCTTTTGATAATATCATTTTTGGGTTTTACTTTGGGTATGTTTCGGGTGATACTTTATAATTTCAGATGCTTTTAGACAATATTTGGGCAGTACATGGTTAGTGCTCGGATTTACCAAATAGCTCCCCATGGCCAGAAAACCATGAAAAGTGAAATGAAGGGTATTTTAAAATTTATCTAATTGTTTTTTCAAAGTTTTTTCCCTCATATAAGATTCTATGAACCCTTAAGAAGATAGGTATAGTTAGGGTATGTGATTTGGAATATTGTGCACCCTTTCCTCGGAAACCATTCTCTGGATAGTATTTTATCATAAATATTTATTTTAATGTCCCAAACACCTCGATATTAAACCAAAATTTACCCATCTCATGCCTAACCAAAATAATTTATTTGTTTGTTCCTTCAAATAGATTATAAATCCTCTAGAACTATATTCATGATGAATCAATGATCATATTGAAGGATCTTCACGTGTCCAACTATGAAATTTTTTCACAACTATTTTCCTATCCTTCGAATATATAATTCTAGAAGATGATGATATTTTATCCTCCATTGTAAATGAGTTTAGATATAGGTTTTTATATATCATTTTTTTTATCATGATGTTGGTTTTTCCTGTAAATATCATTCTTCTTTATGAAACTGATCTTTCCTTTTCAATTTGGGGATTTATGGCATGGTAAATGCTTACCGACAATCTTTAGTTAGGTGTTATAAATTTCATGTCCTGTAGATTAGATTATAATTTTGTTTTTGTAATTTTTTAATATAAATTTATATCTTTGGGAATTTCATATTAATTTTGATTAATTAAATGACAAATTATTTAAAATGAATTGAGTATGGAATTATGTGGATATTGTGATTATGAAATTGTTCCATTAAATGGATTGTGTAATTGGACCATTAATGTTATTATGTATTGATTAATGATGGGAATTTAGGGATTGCTGGCTTAACATTTAAGGTTTAATGTCTTACATGATGAAATTTTGATAAATGATTTAATGGTGGATTTTTCATATTATTCCATGTGATTAAAGCATTGAACCATGGTTTTTTATATAATTGAAATAGTGTACCATGATGATAAATTTTTATTAGAGGGTTAATGATTATTAACATTTGTAAATTCTATATACATGAAAGGATTTATTGAATGATAAATAGTGCGTGGGATAAGGATCACTGAAAATAAAGTGACCTTTACCAATAGAATGTTACTGACAGATAATATATCTATTAGTAAAAATGATTAATTTCAATAGATATTCAATTCTGTTGATATTAACTATATGTACCAGCAATTAATTTCACCAACATATATATTTGTTTATATTAGTAGTTCAATACCAACAAATCTTTTACTAACATTTAAATCTATTTCCTTATAATGATAATACCAACAATTGATTTACTGATAAATGAATCTATTGTTATCAGTTATTGTTACCAACACATATTTTACCATTTAAAAAACCATTACCAATAAATTATTCAACAATATAAAATATTTTACAAAAAATTTAATATATAGTTATATATATATTATCCATTATAAGCATATCATTTTGATAATAAAAATTTATAATTAATTAAACTATCAATAATTTTGTAATTAATTAAAATATCCATATTCCTTATAGAATATACTTTTTTATATAAATTCTATAGTTTTTTCTTTATATATATATATATGATCTTATATAGCTTGGTTAGTTATCTATTTCTTATATATATATATATATGAAAAAAGAAAAAAAACCTTAATATGCCTCTGCAGTGTTCCCTGCCATTCCCCGCCGTTCCCCACAACCCCCTCCTTAAACTCGACCTATCTGTTCCCCATCGACATTCCTTGCAGTCAGCGTTCTTAATGGCCAATGTCCCTCATAGATAACGTTCCTCGCGAACCTCTCTGTTCCCTACCTTCATCGAGTGTTCCTCCTTGATGAATATCACCTCCCTGTTCCCTACCGATGTCACCCTCAGACTTCATCGCGTGGAACGCCTCGATGAATACCCCCTCACTATCCTTGGATGACGTCGTGCAGACCTCCTCAATGAATACCCCCTCCCTATTCACAGCTGACTTCGCATAGACCTCCTCGATTAATATCGCCTCCATGTTCTTGGACGACATCCTCACACAAAATCCCTTTATGGGGGGAAGGGTGAAATAGAGGTGAAATTAATCACCATTGGTCAACAGGCTTTGTGGTAGTGATGAAGGTTAAACCAATCCCTGGTAAAGGGGTCTTGATCTGTTATTTATTTCTCTTTGTTAGTTCTTGAGTTTTTTACCTGCTTTATTTTCTTGATGTTTATTATATGCAATGACTGGTCATATTCACTTTCCCCTCAATTTGGGTTTATTGTGGGATCTTTGTTCAGTGATAATGTTTCCTATGAATACATTGTGTGGTTTTGTTAGGATTATATTATTCCTTCACACTGCTTGTACTTTTATTCTTTCATAGTTTATGCTGTAACGATCCTACCACGTGCACATAGAAAATTTTTTAAAGAACAAAAATCCTTTTGTATATTTACTACTTTAAATGTTTTGTATACTTTGAATTATGAAAATCTTGTTTTCAAAACTATAATAACATATACATGGAAGAAAATATCATCAATATACTTTCATTGCCTCTTACATGTTTCCTTCTATTATTGTAAGGTGGCGTTGGAGCTTCATTATAGTTCCATCTTTTTCATGAGATTGTTCTCTTTTCTCATCTTTACATACTTTGTTGTGCATGTGGAAAAGGGTAAGGGATGGTTTGGGATGGTAAGTGTTGTTTGGAATTCATATATTTCTCTATTTTTTGGAACCCATCTCTTAAATCTATGGTTATGACATTTAATTCAGTAGGAAATGGACTGTTTCCATCAATAATATTTTAATAATTTATCGTTGAGAGAACTTCTGTTAGCTAATTTTGGATGCTTAGGGGGATGTTCCTTTTTTTTGTTGAATCACCGATTTGACAGCCCATCCAGAAGGGATAGAAGAAAAACAGAATGTTATGGTTATTTAAGTATTCTTTGTTTTATTGATTAATATGTATATTTATGTTGGAATTTTTTCGGATCCAATTCCTAGGTACTGTTAATTTGCTAGGAATTTGTAATGTTTCAGTCTACTATTTTTCCTACAAATAATTTTTTTTCTTTTATATTTTTCATTCATTGTCTCTATTGATTATTATAGGGAGTAATAGATAGGCATTTTTATTCAATCCCTTGCTTTTGAATTTTAAGAGGCTTAGTTTGCTAAGTGACATTGTGTTAAAAGTTATTTGGAATTTTATTATTGCTAAATATTTCGGCATTGCTGAACATTTTGAACAGATCTGTAGAAATTTTATCTCTTTTCTGTTTTACATAACATTTTTGATGATATGTTTACATCTATTTGCATTATAGTGGTGGAAAGCCAATGATTCTTTCAACGGTTAGATGCCTTTGACTAGTTACTAGGAGTTAAAAATAAATTAAACATAATGAATATTTTTATAATTTATTGTATGATTTTCTTAACCAATGATGAAAGTAATCCATTCTTATTGTTCAAGGTTTGCATAGCATGGAATTTTCAGAGTAAATTTTTTGCGCATTCTATGAAGAACAAGGATTATATTGCACTGGATGATACTTATTGAAATATGTTTATATCACTTCCTACAGAAGATTAAAAAAAATAAGTGATGTCTATTTAACCTTTATATTTAAACACTTATATCTGTGTCAGTTTTTTTAATAAGAAATCTATAATTTTTTTAATAAAATCTCCTATCATAAGTGATAAATTATATAAACACTTTTTTTAAAAGTTTCACTAAATTTAGTAAACCTTGTTCATACTTTTTTTAGCAATTTTTCTTCTGAAATGAAAACCATTATATACTTTATTCTATAGCTAGATATGGATAAAGGAGTATGGAATGCATATAGTGAGCTACAATAATGTTTAAAGGTCCTATTGTATATGTATAAAAGATAATTGATCATTCCATGGTGTTTTTAGGATTTCATTTTGGCCTTCATGTTTATATTCAATAAATGAATTATAAACCTCCAATTTTATCTTTTATATTATGATTGATGTCTTAGCTACTCTGATACATGTGACATGCCATCCCATCCAGGAGTTAAGTGATCTAGTTCCCAAAATCCCATTATCCCAATAGTTTTTAGTAGCTACTCAATTTCCTCTCATTTCCATCACTTTTTTCCAGTAGATATTTCAATCAATAATAGAGTGAAAATAATATCTTAGCAAAAACCTTTGGACATAAAAAAGAAATTATATTGTATATAAGTTGGCTCAGACTCTTTTTGAGGTTCCATATATTGGGAATTTTAAATATATTTTATATTTCATCTATTATGATATAATAGAGGAGGACCTACTTTTATGGGTTTGAGTTGAAGCAATAACATTTCTTCACTCACAAGGCATAAATTTCATATATTTTTTTGACCAGAACTATTTGATTTATAATGAATTGAAGGTTTAGAAGATTCCTCCCCTCCTTTTATCAGTAATACATGACACTCTTAATGTCTTATGCATGCTTGTGTCAATCATCTTAAAACATAAAAATCACTATGGATACTTAGAACTATCTATTTTCTACTTAAGATGTGTTCCCTTATCTCTCTCCTAACACCCCTTTTATTGTTGAATTGAAGTTTTGAACATGTATTTAGGGTCTGTTTGACAACATTATTGAATCAACAATCAATTAATGTTTTGTTTATGGTTATGTTTTGATTCCTTAGGTTGTATAGAAACTATTTTCTATTTCTAACCATGTTGAATATCTCGAATTCATTCTATTTTAAAACCAATTTTCTGATTACTGTTATAAAAAGATTTTATTACTCTTTTAATCCTTTCGTGATGCAGCCCTGATTTTTTTATTGTTGTAGATGATTGTTTGTGTCAAGAACATGATCATTGGTTCTCGAAATGATAGGTATAAATATGTTGTGTCAATTAAAATGTTTTAGAATTGCATTCCCATGTTTTTTATCCTAGATTTAGATAAATAAACATGTAAAGATTCTTATATCAATTTATATGAGTATTATGTAAGAATTTGTTACTTATATTTGCCACTATTTTGCGATTTGTTCATTGGTGTCATTATAATAACTTGGAATTCCTAGAATTTAGGAATCTATTTATGAATTAGTTCACCTTTTTTGGTTTGTATTTATTATGAAATTGGTAAATTTCTATGTTTTGGAATTGTATTCTCATGTTTTTACCATGATTTTAGGTGAATCAATCCATAAAAATTCTTATTTGTGTTTCTATGAGAATTATACAAGTATTCCTTACTTGAGTTTTCCACTGGTTTATGATTTTTTCACTATTACAATCACTTTGAATTCCATGAATTTAGGAACCCATTTTGGAATTAGTTTATGTTTATAGGTTAAGAGTCATAGAATATTTACTTTCATTGTGAAAGGATGATAAACATTTTTACCCTACACACCATGTGTTCAAAGAGAAAGCTAGAAGTTTAGGCATCACCTTCAACCCTCTAACCACGTTGAATATCTCAAAACAAACTATTCTAAAACTCGTTTTCTATTTACTATTATAAATAATTTCTGTTATGATTCTTTTAATCTCAACTTGTTGCTGCCCTCATTTTGTTTATTGTTGTAGATAATTCTTTGTGTCAAGAACATGCTTATTGGTTCTGGAAATGACATGTGTAAATATTCTGTGTAAATTACAATGTTTTAGAATATTATTCTCATTTTTTAATTCTAGATTTAGATAAATCAAGATGTAATGATTTTTATTTCTATTTATATCATAATTATGTAAGCATTTGATACTTGTATTTTCCATTATTTTGTGATTTGTTCACAAGTGTCATTGTAATCATTTTGAATTCATGGAATTTAGGAATCTATTTCCGAATTAGTTCACCTTAATTGGTTTATATTTTTTAGAACATGGTAAATTCTTCTGTTTTGGAATTGTATTCTCATGTTTTGACCATGATTTTAGTTGAATTAGTCTGTGTAGATTCTTGTTTACGTTTCTATGAGAATTATGCATGCATTCCTGGAATTTTCCACTGGTTTGTGATTTGGTCAATGATGTTACATTAATTTGGAATTCCTATATTTTAGGAATCCATTTTGGAATTAGTTTATTTTTATTGGTTTAGAGTCATAAAATCATTACAAATTTTAATATTATTTGTTCTTCAATAATATTAACCATAAATGCATTATGATGTTCAGTAGCTTCCATCCTACTCTTCAAAGCTGCACGATATTCCATTTTACCCTACACATCATGTATTCAAATAGAAATCTAGATGTTTTGGCATCATCATCACCCTTATAGATGTGAGATTCATTATTAAAGGCTTCCAAGAGATGGGCATGATGCATTCAAATTTTGAGAAAAAGGTGAGTTTTCTGTTTTAATCATAGTTGTTATGATCTTACACTTTTTTGGTTTCTTCTTTCACTGAACATTAGGAATTGGATCTAACTAATTCACTAAGTACCAATTTTTAGTAGTTCTATCCATTTCTATGTCCTTGACTGTCGATATGGGTGATGAAAAATGCTCACTATGATTTTTTTATACTTCCATTTACTTTTATTTTGGTTTTAGTTAATGAAAATATTTTGTGATGATTTTTGGGTATGCTCTTTGTTTTTTCATGATGTAGATATTGGGGCCAAAGGGTGTGAAATAGCAAAGACTTGAGGTGTCTTTCTCATATTGGAGCTAACATGATTTTTTTTTGCTGGTATTGAAGTTAGATCATTTTTTGGTATCCTCTTTGGTTGTGTGTGGTGGATATCATAGAGCTAAACGATGTGTTATTGCTGCTGCTTGAGGTTCTTACTGGTGCTAGAGTTGGCTTGCTAGTTCCGGGGCATAGATGGATCACTGGTTCAGTTGCGCTGAAGGTTGTGGTATAGCTGGAGGTGACTCGCTGGTCCTGAGGCATGGATGAGTCACTGGTGCTAGAGCTAGCTCACTAGTATTGGGTCATGGGTGGGTCTCAGACATGGATGAGTTACTGGTACATGGGGGGGGGTGAGGATCTTTTTCGGGGTTGGATCCTACATTTTTGTATTGATTAATTTTGTATTAAATCTCATTATTAATATAATTATTTTTTATTTCTATGTTTTAACATTTATGTAAATTGTATTTGGTTTAATAATTAAAATAGATGAATTATAAATAATAAATTAATAAATATAATATAAAATATTACTAGCGATAAAAATTTATAATTTTTATCCAAATGTAATTTATAAATAGATATTATATGTTGGAAATATTATTACCAACAGAAAAAGTTTTCTTAAGAATATGTTGCTAAACTCTTTAACCTATATATATATTATCTGTTGGTATTATTATTATTGTATCAAAATTATTTTATCAGTCACAAAAGAATTTAGCGATAGATTTTTTACCTACAGTTTAGTGACATGGACATATGTGTTGGTAAAACGTTTTACCAATAGAAAATATGTTTTTACCAACAGATATGTCCCAGTTAGAAAAAGCTAAATATTTTGTAGTGGATTGTTGCATCAAAAGACCACGGGCTTCAAGACATGAAATTATATCCCTAAATAATTGCATGTGATAAATGACTATAGGAAAAATACTAATGATTAAAAAGGTTATATTTTGTTGATTGATAAATGTTTCATCGAAGATTAATTGATTCTTCAAAATCACAGAGGGTTCTAAACATGACATTCTAGGCCCACAAGGTTGGCATTGAACTATTCTTACAAGTGGCCTTAATTATGAAATTTTGTAAAATGGATAGTTTTATCCAATGTTATAAAGAATTTTGATTCCCTATGATATATGGTTTAAAATCTGGCTATAGTAAAAGTAGGTATAGAAGGTTCGGGTGTCAATGTGAACCCAGGTAAATTATGTTCTTAATTAATGAATTATGAAATGTGACAAATATTTATTTTTGATACATTTTTTATTATTAAAATGAATAATCTATTATAGATTTGATATTATGTTAGATACTATTGGTGGCAACCTACTGGGTTGTACACACACCATAATCGAACTACCTAAGGGGTACCTGAATAGACATCATTTTTGGTGGACACGAGAATAGAATGATTCATTGGTTAGACGGATGATTTGCGGTGAATCATGGATGAGAGAACAAGTAATTGTGTCGTGACCCATGGGGTGTTGTTTAGGGTATATTTATTTCGAGTTTTTAGTTTAATATTTGAAACATATATGGAATGAAATATTTATTTTTTTACACGTGTTATTGTAGTTCCTATTTTGGTTAATCATGTGATACTAGTCTATATTGGTTATTGGTTATAACATTTTGTTATTATTTATTTATTTACACTTTTTTCTACTTTGATGAAGAGGTTATAGCCTCCCCATGTTATATACTTGATTCTCAATGCAACTTGGATTCCTTTGGCATATGTGGCGGCGTTATTGAGGTCTTATTGTGAGCCGAATCATGGGAATGGTGTGGGGGGCCCTGTTCAGGACGATACAAAGTGGTATCAGATGAATGGTTTTATTATTTTTGTCCAAATATTTGGGGAAGGCAGACCTGAGATTAGTATTATTTAATACTTTGTAACAAGACTGTGCATCTGAGAAGGTAACAAATGAATGAAGGAAAAACCAAGTATCTAGGATGGGGGTTAATGTTATTATTGTTTGATGTTAGAGTTTAATGTTGTCTCAGCTCGAGTGATGCACTTGTTTTATGATGTTATTATATTTTTGAGATTTATGAATCATGGCCCAAAATGGTATGATAAATTTTTGATCATGCATCGTTTTACTCACTCATGACATATTGAAACATGTATCATTTTATCCATGAAAAAAGACGGTTTTAAGGTAAATAGTTTAAATGAAAAATATTTTATTTCTTATGGAATTTAAATAAACGTCGTGCCTAATTTAAAATTGGGAAATTTTACATGGAGAAAAATGTGGTAACATGAAATGTAAAATGGGTGTCAATGAGAAACATGAATTGTGAATGTGTTTTACCACTGTAAACTGTAACCTAGAGGATTTATGATTGATACTAATTATGGGGTATTGGTTTTGACCATGTAGGGAGGTATGATGGAAGGATTTGTGATATATTAATGAGAATACCACTTGTTAAATTGGATAATATTGTATTATGGGTCCTAATATATGTTTTTGTAAAATTATAAATATTCCTATATGACAAATTTTTTTATAGGATGGCCCGATGACAGGGATAGAAATGATCTTCAAATACTGGCACTTGAGGCATCGATAAATCTAGGTGACGAAGACGAAGAGAATTTTTGTGAGAAAAATTCTCAGTTTATGAACTCTGTGAAAGGATAAAAAGTGTGGGGTTTAAAAATTCTATTTTAACTGACACAGGAGTTCCAATTATATCACCCTCCGAATTTCACCTGAGAGGGTGGATCTAAGGCATCTGGGTTTTAAATGGAGTATATCCAGATGATTCATGACCACTTGGAGACTCCAATTGATAATAGATTCCAATTGGATATATATATATATATATATATATTACATGATAAGGTGTATCATTTAAGGGATATACATAAATGGGATGGAAAACTATAGAGCATGGTGTGGAAGGAATTTCAAGAGATGTTCCTGGTGCCCTTTCTCCAATTGATTCCCAATCAAGAGAAAATCTTTGTTTAGGTGGTTTAATCAAAGAGGAATGCATGTCATTTAATATGTAGGATTATTTATTGATTTTCATTTCTTTGTTCTATATTTTTATGGGGAGGGTGCTATGATAGTGAATCATTTTCATGAATGGATTAAATCCAAAATTATATCCCATGTCAACATCTTTGTACGAACGATGTTTTCAAAAGTAGTAAATCATACTCTAAAATATATAGGGAACCAAAATGAATCTTCTATTTTAGGATGTGTTATATTATCTAGATAAATAGGAGTTATTTATTCTAGTATTAGGAATAATCTTTGTGGATAATTTATCTAGTGAGATAGAATGCATAGTGGATGCAGGGAAGAATCAGTTACATAGGAAATTACCCGAGTTGTAACACCCCGAGATTTTATGAAAAATATTCTTTTAATTTAATTAATGTCTTGTGTTGTATTCTACACCAAGATTACATTGCGCTATACGCAACACCATTTTATCTTGCAGTATACACAACACTATTCTTGGATCGTGTTACACACAATTATTCTACGCAACATTGAGTATATATATATATATATTCAATTTATAAATGAAATATGGTTGGATTCTATTATATGAAACAATGAAGGATTCTTTCACAACACGCAACCCTAACTTGGCTTGCATTACACGCAATCACGACCTTCCTCGATAGCGTGTGTTGTACGCAATACCGGTTTTTAATAAACAATGATATATTATTATAATATTGGAATGAATTATCCGTTATGAATAGTATTAACTAAATTTTGAATTTTATAACATTATTATTCATCTTACACATTTTCTAGAACATGGTATAAGATCACAATAAATTTTTCGGGTAAAATAAGTATTTTTCAAAAAATGCAGTTTTTCCATCTTTTGATGGCGCACCCACATTAAATCTAGTTTTTGACATGTTTATATGTTCAATTTGACAAAATAAAATTCTTCTTTCGAATCAGGATATAACAATTTATATTAGATAAAGTTTTGATATTTTTCCGATAACTTTCATATTTTAATGAATAGTAAAAACATGCTATATTTTAATTAAAAACAACTTGTTTCATCATAATATCTTATGTGGTTAAATTATAATATTGATTGGTTTTAATGTATAAATAGAATATATTTTTACCATTTAATATAATGTATGTCATTAGCATTGATTTTACCTTCAATTCGTAGGTTAAATCAATTTAATCTTTTGCAATGTTTTAAAGAAAAACCCATTTTCTTTCGACAACGGGATTAATTTCAATTTAATTTCTGCATCTTTTGTGTATTGAATTTGGAAAAATGGATTCCATATTTGGAATCAGTGGGTCCAAATTATGTTAATAAGCTACTTTTTAATTTTGGGCATTGTGAATAGTAACTACAGTAAATTTTATTTACTATAGTTAAAGGTAAATCGGGTAATTAAGGGTAAATATAAGATTATAAAATTACCCTAACACTTGGAAAAATCCTATTGGATGGCTAAAAGTAGACCCATATAACTTAAGGGTCGGATTAGATTCATTTTATGGACTTTTGTCCATGAAAATAATTTAATTGTTATTAAAACCAAAGAATGTGACAACATGTCACTTTCTTAAATATTATAAGTATAATAATTTTAATCTAGTGATAAACTTCATGAAACATAAAACATAAATAGTCTACAGAAAGATAATACAATTATCTACATCATAAGAATTTATTTAGAATTTTTAGGGATTAAATATGTATCATTTATTATGACACAAAGATGATGCAGTAATTATCTTATTAATGAAATATTGACATAATTGATGTTATAAAGGACCAAATAAATGTAATTAGAGACTTTATATGACTTACACTAATTTTATAGGGTACTATGAGATGTTATTGTTGATTTAAGTAACTTTTTTCTAACTTATCATTCTGTTATGAATTTCATAAAAATCATGTACCAAATAGTGTCAAAATTTACAAAAATTAGTTTTTTAAACCAATATTATATTATTAATTGTTATTTTATTCCTAAAAATCTAAGGTTTGGCCAAATGACTTAGATAAGATTATATATATTAATAATAAACAACTTGGGGTTCGTTTGGCTTGATATAGTAAGTTTATTAACCATATAGGGTAAGAAAACAAAAAGACACGGTAAAAGTTAAATTATTTAACTTAGAGTTAAATCTAATTGATAAGGTTAAAATAATAACCTAAACTTGTCTAAATCCTATTGGATGAGAGTATTTCAACCCATACCAACATTATCTTAGAAAGAAGACCCTTTGGAACCATTATATACCGAATTTGACCTTAATATAAAATAATATTTTGAGATTTTCCTAAGGTGCCCCTCTAATCCCTTATAAAAGGAAACCTCCTACCTCTCCTCCTCACACCAATTTGAGCATTCATTCTCGTCCAAACCCTGCGAAAATCTCTTCTCCACTTCCCTAGTATCATCCTAGAGGTCCTGGTCTTCTTCAAAGACCATACTTAGTTCTTTAAGTGGAGGTTAAGTAAAGCCGCATCAAAAAGAGGTAATATCCATTACCGATCTTTTTCAATTTATTTCTTCTTCAACTACTTCTTATTTAGTTGTTTCATGATAAAGTAATAACATCAGTATTTATTATATACTGATATGTTATTATAAATATGAAACAACTCTAATTAACCTTCTATCCATCCTATGGAAAAAGGAAATCACTGCGTGTGCGTACGTACGGAATACTGTCTCCACGCCGTGGTGTAATCTATTTTCCGCCACCACCTTAATTGGATGGGTATAATGGTGTAATGAGTAACTATATATGATTATTATAAAGTTATATTGATACTGAAATAGTAGACATACACTTCAACACAAGTTCACGATCATGAGAATGATATCATCGCTCGTGCGTACGTACGGAGTACCGTCTCCACGACGCGATGAGATTCATTCTCCACATTAACCATTCATGAATGATTATAAAGTATATAGAATGAATAATAATGAAATATATGACATGTTAAATCTACTGGATTTATGTATATATATATATATGTATGTCATCTACTTACTTCCATTCAAGACAATAAGGAAAGGAAAACAGCGTTCATGCGTACGTATGGACTACCGTCTCCATGAACGGTGTGTTTCATTCCATTTATCTATCTATTATATATATATACTGAATATATATGATATATAATTCATGTTTTATATTCTATAAGTAAGTAAATCATGATATAATTAATAATAATGTCAATAACAACAAGTCCAAACACCTACGATAAATGAAACGATTTTACCCAAAACGCTTCTTTAACATGGAATTTACAAAAGAACAGGTAACATAAAGTCATAAGTGAACCATATATTATATCATAACAATGAATATGATTCTGTAATAAGTTAATGACATTATTTCAATCATTATACAAGAGTTTTGGATACGTACAAAGCATATCGGACATAAGGTAAGGGAAATATCACAATCTCATTTTTATCTGAGATTGCTTATACGTTGGTATTTACTGTGGTGTATTTTAGCATCCACATCCATGTTCACTCAATATTTAATATTATTTCCATCCACCTAAAATTTTTTAAATCCAATTTTACCCTTTGGTGAGTTTTTAGTAAAAGATATGAAAGTAATCTTTTGTCGTTTTTCGTATGAGGTAATTTTTAATTTTCCGACAAAAGTACGAGAAGAATGTTTTTTTAACTTATACGGCATGAATGGATTTTTTAAAAAAAATTAATTCCAAGAATCTTACATTACAAGTTTTCAAGTTTATTTTTAATCAACTTCTTTTAGTTTAAAATTTTATGACATGTTAAGAAAGGAAAATGTTTTTGAAGTAGAAAGGATATTTTCCTCAAGAATGGAGTTCAAGTGTTTTATCAAAATTATTTTCCATATAAGATAATATAGGGTTCTATTTCTATCCCTATTATTACATTGATTTGATTATGTTGTGATGGAATTATTTTTATGAAATCCTTTATCTTATATGAATTGTTTTATGATGTCATGTTTTTTAAGAATCCCATTTTTATTACATGGGTTATGCAATGATGTATGGTTTATGATTTTGTGGCACACATAAGAATTGTATCATTATGAGATTGGTGGGACCTATATCTCCCTCCAATGCATTGGGTAAAGATTTTATATCTCATGAGATAGAAATGGCTAGAATGGTAGGTTATACCGGTTCAGTGAAACAGGACTGAAACAAGGGTGACTCGGTTCAGAAATGGACTTTGTCCACTAAGATAGTCTTGGAAATGAGTCTTGACTAATAAGATATGATTATTAATGATTATTTGTGTATGCCACAAAGTTTCCTGTTTTAATTTATGATTATTGGGATTTCATTTCACTACTATGATTTATCCCATGTTATGATATTATGATCTCTTTTGCAGGTTAAGATTTCCAAAAGATATGTTCTTATGAATATGATGTGATTGATATTTCTTTTGTTTACCCTTACTAAGCATTTGAGCTCACCCTTTTATGTTTTCTTTTCCCCAGGACATAAAGAAATGATTTAGGTTTAGAAAAAAAAAGATCTTTATGGGAGAGGTTGAAGATCTTTCACCATGATTAGAAGATTATATTCCGAGTTTCCAAAGACACTAAACTATTACGGTCCTTGTGTGTGTATTTTTGTTATGTACTAAGTATTCCGAAAAATTAATGTAATGTCCATGTACGTCAGGCTTAGGGTCTCTACAGCTGGTATCAGAGGAAAGGTTTAGTCAACCTTTGGAAACTAGGATGTGAGAACGTTAGTGAGATCCCTAGAGATATTTCTAAGGTATGTCTAGGGATGTCCCTGAGGATAAGTATACGTATAGGATATAGTCCTAGAACTACAGTAACGATATTAGAGTTTAACATAAGATGTTTGATATTTAGGGTTCTCCCAATTTAGTATATTGTTTTCCATAGCATGATTTTTATCTCTCAGACTATTCTTTGGGTTTTAGAAAATGGCTGGAAACAGTAAGATTCACGCTAATGGAGGATATAACGGAAAATGGAATGATATTCTTCATGAGCAACCAAAAGAAACTGGACTTGGAAGTCCAAACATCATTATTATGCCGAATCAAAAATCACATAATATGATCAATAAACTCAAATTTTGTAAGTTTCCTAACTCGGCTAATAAGAGAAAGATGGAGTTTCATGATGATCATAGAGGAAAGAAAGTTCAATTTCCCCTATGTAAATCATGTGGGAAGAGGAATCAAGGAGATTGTTTCAAAGGAACTGGAAGTTGATTTGGGTGTGGAAAAGAAGGACACAAAGCCAGTAAGTGCAAAAAAAAGGTTCAGTTAACACCAGGGATGAGGATAATAGTATTGCTACGTCATCAACAATGGTTAAATGTTTTAAATGTGGAATGTACGGGCATTTTGAAAACCAATACCCTAAGGGAAAGTCTCATGAAGAGAACCAGTATGGTCGTATGGGTATTATTTATGTTGATGATGACGAAGAGACTAAAAATGATATGTGAGATGAAAGAATTGTTGAAGCTCGGTCAATGGTTTAAAAAGGTAGTGGATTGATTACATGTTTATCAAGTGTAATGTTGTATAAGTAATCTAATGGTACAATGGAATAAAGAGACATCTAAGGATCGTTACATTGTTTTCTTTCATTGAGTTTTGAAAGTGTATGATTAATACTACCAGTATCAATGAAAGGTTATTCAGATATTTTTGGAATATAGAGGATGTGTGCATAATGAAGGGATAAGGAGAAAATTAAATGTTTGATAGTATTCATGAGCTCATGACTGATATAAGGAGAAGGTTATATCATGGTTTGTGTATATAGAATTTTTGGATTTTGGTATGTGGAAAGAGTTAACTTTTGATAGGATTGATGTTTTCACTAAGGGTTAATGGGCATTCATTTTTCAAGAGAATACATGATTAAGGTATTCACATGATTGGAATGTGACCAACAAGATATATGGGGGATAAATGATGTTATTCACATGCTTGGTTGATGACATTTGAAGTAATCGTTTTCTTTATACTATGAGCTTGGAACGAAGTATTTTAGATAAGCCTAAAGATTGGACTGGATTATGTTGAACATAAGTTAGTATTGTTTAAGGATAGAAACTTTTTTCGATATTATTGATGGGAAGATATAGTAATGTAGTTTTAGAAAAAAGAAAAACCTGCAGGACGTGCGACAACCCATCGCGTCGGACAAGGCTGTGGGAATCGAACCCCCAACCGAAGTGCGACTGGCCTTTATCGCCTACCACTGGCCTACAGGAAGTCCCTGTTTAGTAGTAACTAGTTTTATTATATTAAGCAATATGATATATGAATTATAAGTCCATTTTAGGAACCATATATGATTAATCTCACTATTCATGGACTTATGTATTTTTTGATAACTTTTCTAACCTTTTGTTTGAGACAGATGGAATGACCCATCATTCTATCACATGATCTGTTAACACTTCATGAATAACAAATTCAACTTCATTTCTTTAAGAGATGAAGTGGAAATTGTTCAAAGCACGAACAATAGTGAGATTTTACCAAAATAAAGTAAGTATTTATTCTAATTAAAATTCTTCAACTTTAGGGAAATGATCTTGAAAACCAAAAATGTTGTCCTAGTGATCTTATATCTGATGAATCAGATGGTACCCTAGATCATTACAAATTTATGGCTTTGCGATTGTTGGCTTTTTCATAGCCATGTTCTCTACCACTCTTCATCAAAACTTGATGGTTAGATTTTTCTTCCATATCCATATTTTCACCTATGTTCTCCTACGTGGAAACCCAGTGATGAGTTAATTTGGGTAACCGTTACATTTCATACTTTAGTTTTTAAAGCCATGTTTTGGTATTCCTTTTTACGATGTGGGTTTCTATTAAACCAACTTTCGAGTAGTAAACCATTTATAACCTCATCGAATTTTGAGGGAGAAATTCATTTTAAGGGGGGTAGAATGTAACACCCCGAGATTTTATGAAAAATATTCTTTTAATTTCATTAATGTCTTGTGTTGTATTCTACACCAAGATTACCTTGTGTTATACGCAACACCGTATTAGCTTGCAGTATACGCAACACTATTCTTGGATCGTGTTACACAAAATTATTCTATGCAACACTGAGTATATATATATATATTCAATGTATAAATGAAATATGGTTGGATTCGGTTATACAAAAAAATTAAGGATTCTTTCACAACACGTAACCCTGACTTGGCTTGCATTACACGCAATCACGACCTTCCTCGATAGCGTGTGTTGTACGCAATACCGGGTTTTAATAAACAACGATATATTATTATAATATTGTCATGAATTATCCGTTATGAATAGTATTAACTAAATTTTGAATTTTATAACATTATTATTCATCTTAAACATTTTCTAGAAATAGTATAGGAACAAAATAAATTTTTCGGGTAAAATAAGTATTTTTCAAAAAATGCAGTTTTGCCGCCTTTTGATGGCGCACCCACTTTAAATCTAGTTTTTGACATGTTTATATGTTCAATTTAAAAAAAATAAAATTCTTCTTTTGAATCAGGATATAAAAATTTACATTAGATAATGTTTTGATATTTTTCGGATAACTTTCATATTTTAAGGAATAGTAAAAACACGCTATATTTTAATTAAAAACAAATTTTTTCATCATAATATCTTATGTGGTTAAATTATAATATTGAATGGTTTTAAAGTATAAATAGAATATATTTTTACCATTTAATATAATGTATGTAATTAGTGTTGATTTTACCTTGAATTCGTAGGTTAAATCAATTCAATCTTTTGCAATGTTTTAAAGAAAAACCCGTTTTCTTTCGACAATGGTATTAATTTCAATTTAATTTCTGCATATTTTGTGTATTGAATTTGGAAAAATGGATTCCATATTTGGAATCAGTGGGTCCAAATTATGTTAATAAGTTACGTTTTATTTTTGGGCATTGTGAATAGTAACTACGGTAAATTTTATTTACTATAGTTAAAGGTAAATCGGGTAATTAAGGGTAAATATAAGATTATAAAACTACCATAACACTTGGAAAAATACTATTGGATGGCTAACAGTAGACCCATATAACCTAAGGGTCGGATTAGATTCATTTTATGGACTTTTTTCTATGAAAATAATTTAATTATTATTAAAACCAAAGAGTGTGACAACATGTCACTTTCTTAAATCTTATAAGTATAATAATTTTAATCTAGTGATAAACTTCATGAAACTTAAAACATGAATAGTCTCCAGAAAGATAATATTATTATCTAAATCATAGGAATTTATTTAGAATTTTTAGGGATTAAATAATTATCATTTATTATGACACAAAGATGATGCAGTAAATGTCTTATTAATGAAATATTGACCTAATTGATGTTATAAATGCCCAAATAAATGTAATTTGAGACTTTTTATGACTTAAGATAATTTTATAGGTTAATATGACATGTTATTGTTGATTTAAGTAACTTGGTTCGAACTTATTATTCTGTTATGAATTTCATAAAAATCATGTACCAAATAGTGTCAAAATTGACATAAATTAGTTTTTTAAACCAATATTATATTATTAATTGTTATTTTATTCCTAAAAATCTAAGGTTCGGAAAAATGACTTAGATAAGATTATATATATTAATAATATACAACTTGGGGTTCGTTTGGCTTGATATAGTAAGTTTATTAACCATATAGCGTAAGAAAACAAAAAGACATGGTAACAGTTAAATTATTTAACTTAGAGTTAAATATAATTGATAAGGTTAAAATAATAACCTAAACATGTATAAATCGTATTGGATGAGAGGAGTTCGACCCATCCCCACTTTAGCTTCGAAAAGACCCTTTGGAACCATTATAAACCGAATTTGACCTTAATATAAAATAATATTTTGAGATTTTCCTAAGGTGCCCCTCTCCTCCCTTATAAAAGGGAACCTCCTCCCTCTCCTCCTCACACCAATTTGAGCATTCAAGATCGGCCAAACCCTGCCAAAATCTCTTCTCCACTTCCCTAGTATCATCCTAGATGTCCTGATCTTCTTCAAAGACCATCCTTAGTTCTTTAAGTGGAGGTTAAGTGAAGGCCCGTCAAAAAGAGGTAATATCCATTACCGATCTTTTTCAATTTCTTTCTTCGTAAACTTCTTCTTATTTAGTAGTTTCATGATAAAGTAATAACATAAGTATTTATTATATACTTATATGTTATTATAAATATTAAAGAACTCTAATTAACCTTCTATCCATCCTACGGAAAAAGGAAATCACCGCGCGTGCGTACGTACGGAATACCGTCTCCACGCCGTAGTGTAATCTATTTTCCGCCACCACCTTAATTGGATGGGTATAATGGTTTAATGAGTAACTATATATGATTATTATAAAGTGATATGGATACTGAAATAGTATACATACACTCCAACACAAGTTCACGATCATGAGAACGATATCATCACTCGTGCGTACGTACGGACTACCGTCTCCACGACGCGATGAGATTCATTCTCCACATTAACCATTCATGAATGATTATAAAGTATATATAATGAATAATAATGAAATATATGAAATGTTGAATCTACCGTATTTATGTATATATATATGTATGTCATCTACTTACTTCCAGTCAAGACAATAAGGAAAGGAAAACAGCATTCATGCGTACGTACGGACTACCGTCTCCATGAATGGTGTGTTTCATTTCATTTATCTATCTAGTATATATATATATATATATATACTGAATATATATGATATATAAATCATGTTTTATATTCTGTAAGTAAGTAAATCATGATATAAGTAATAATAATGTCAAGAACAACAAGTCCAAACACCTACGATAAATGAAACGATTTTACCAAAAACGCTTCTTTAACATGGAATTTACAAAAGAACGGGTAATATAAAGTCATAAGTGAACCATATATTATATCATAACAATGAATATGATTCTGTAATAAGTTAATGACATTATTTAAATCATTATACAGGAGGTTTGGATACGTACAAAGCATATCGGACATAAGGTAAGGGAAATATCACAATCTCATTTTTATCCGAGATTGCTTATACGTTGTTATTTACTGGGGTGTATTTTATCATCCACATCCATGTTCCCTCAATATGTAATATTATTTCCATCCACCTACAATTTTTTAAATCCAATTTTACCCTTTGGTGAGTTTTTAGTAAAAGATATGAAAGGAATATTTTGTCGTTTTTCGTATGAGGTACTTTTTGACTTTTCCGAAAAAAGTACGAGAAGAATGTTTTTTTAACTTATATGGCATGAATTTATTTAAAAAAAAATTAATTCCAAGATAATTACATTACAGGTTTTCAAGTTTATTTTTAATAAACTGCTTTTAGTTTAAAATTTTATGACATGTTAAGAAAGGAAAATGTTTTTGAAGTAGAAAGGATATTTTCCTCAAGAATGGAGTTCAAGTGTCTTATCAAAATTATTTTCCATATAAGATAATATAGGGTTCTGTTTCTATCCCTATTATTACATTGATTTGATTATGTTTTGATGGAATTATTTTTATGAAATCCTTTATCTTATATGAATTGTTTTATGATGTCATGTTGTTTAAGAATCCCATTTTTATTACATGGGTTATGCAATGATGTATGGTTTATGATTTTGTGGCACACATAAGAATGGTATCATTATGAGATGGGTGGGACCTATATCTCCCTCCAATGAATTGGGTAAAGATTTTATTTCTCATGAGATAGACATGGCTGGAATGGTAGGTTATACCGGTTCAGTGAAACAGGACTGAAACGAGGGTGACTCGGTTCAGAAATGGACTTTTTCCACTAAGATAGTCTTGGCAATGAGTCTTTACTAATAAGATATGATTCTCTATGATTATGTGTGTATGCCACAAAGTATCATGTTTTAAGTTATGATTATTGGGATTTCATTTCACTATTATGATTTATCCCATGTTATGATATTATGATCTCTTTTGCAGGTTATGATTTCCAAAAGATATGTTCTTATGAATATGATGTGATTGATATTTCTTTTGATTACCCTTATTGAGCATTTGAGCTCACCCTTTTATGTTATCTTTTCCACAGGACATAAAGAGAGGATTTAGGTTTAGAAAAAAATGAAGATCTTTATGGGAGATGTTGAAGATCTTTCACCATGATTAGAAGATTATATTCCGAGTTTCCAAAGACACTAAACTATTACGGTCCTTGTGTGTGTGTTTTTGTTATGTACTAACTATTCCGAAAAAGTAATGTAATGTCCATGTACGTCAGGCTTAGGGTCTCTACACGAGTGATCCCTCATGAATTTGTAGGAAGTGAGATAATAATAGCTAGTATTCCTAACCATTGGTAGAGTGCTAAGTATGAGGAATGATGGGGAATCTACTATAGTTCGGCCGGAATCCGTGAAATATGGGTAGTGATAGAGTAGAAATATTGAACGAGAGTATGAGAAAGGTGTTTTATACCCTATATAAGTCTAGCAGTAATATGTATACTGGTTCTAGTAGTAAATCAAGTGTGTTCGGTACGGCTAGGAAATATTTTTAATATCCATATCATGGTTCAATGTATGGAACTACAGCTGCATCATTGGGATAAGGGTTAAAAAAATTTCTGGTCTTTCGGCCTACACTTCCGGATAGTGAGGCTCGACCATGGACAATTATAGGTACTATTCTTATAGATTATATACATTATAGTTTTTTATTTGATACAGGTGTCCCTAATTCGTGTATATCTATAAAAAGTTTAAATGGGATATGTCTGTATATGGTGTTTTTGTGCATGGTTATAATAATCAATACACTATTGGGAGTATGGTCGAGAGGCAGCTGTTTGTGAAATAGATGTTCTCTCATGTTTGGGGAGTACCATTTTCTCTGGTATATTTATATTCTAAACATGTTGGGTTCTGAATTCATTTTGATTATGGACTAGTTGTTAGAATACTCATGCCAAATAGATTGTTACCATAGGCAATTTACCATTACATCTATTGAGGGTGAAAAATATGTTCATCGTGGAGAGTCAGATATCTAGGAAAGATGTGCATGTCCATCTCATCAGTAAATAGGGGTTCTCACCACCAATGCATTAAGAATGTTATTAAATTATTTGGGTATGAATTAGAATTTCATTAAACCCTTAGTGGATTGGATTCATGATGTATTTCTTGAATACCTCTTTGGACTTCCACCTGAGATAGATGTCGAGTTTTTGATAGATCTCATACTTGGAGTTAAGATAGTTTCTATTAAACATTATATAATAGAACCTACATAGATTCATGATATAGACACTCAACTGGATGATTTAATAGATAAATGTTGTATCCATCTAGGTAAGTCACCTTGGGGCTCTGGTTTTCTTTTAAAAGAAAGTTGATGCGACTATTTTATTTAGTGTTGACTAACAGAATTTGAACAAGATGACCATCAAGAACTGATATCATCTTCCACATGTTGAGGATCTATTGGACTATTTGAGAGGATCTTGTGATCTCTCCAAGAAATACTTGATCTTGGCGTATCATTAGTTGGTATTTTATCATTTTGATATACCAAGGACAATTTTCGAAACTACTTACGGCCATTTTAATTTGTTTTCATGATGTTGAGGGGAAAAAGGTATTAATATGTTATGTACATGAGTAATCGATTATTTCACCAATACATAGATCAGTTTTTGACGTTTCTATGGATGGAATATATGTATTCTCAAAACCTCAAGATGACCATGCCCAACATCTTTTCACCACGTTGAGTACAATAAGTGATAATCAGATATACAAAAACCTAACTATGTGTCAATTCTGGATAGGTCATCTAAATTTATTGGGTCACATCATCTGAGAGGATAGTTCTTCTATTTAAAAAGTGAATTTCCAAATAGTTATTTGTAGGGAGTATCCCTTGAATGTATTTTATACACATAGTATTTTGGGGTTAGTAAGAAATTATCATAGGTTCATTTAGGATTTATCCTTCTTGTACAAACTATAATATATATTTAAAATGTTGGTAATAATGTTTTAATTCCCTGGAGACTATGATAATTGTGTCTTACAGTTGAATATGTGCCTAATTACTGCTCCAATAATGATCCAACCTGAGCAAGGTTTTGACATTATGTTTTTTTGAAGAATCTAAAATAGGATATGAAGTAGTGATGATGTAGGGGGTCAAGTTATGGGATTTGTCTCATGAATATTGAAGCAACAAGAATGGGATTACACTACACATTACCCTGAGTTATCTATAGTGGGTTATGATTTTAATTGTTGGAATCATCATTTTAATGCCTCAACCGCAATTTCTCAAAGCCGGTGCATTATTTATTACATTGGAATGATCACTTGAAATTAAAATCCCAAAGGACTAATAATTTCATAATTCATGGAAAATGTATTACATAATAGATCATTACACTACAATTTCAAACATAAAATACAACATAGATAAAAATTTGAGAACACCATTATTATCCAAGCTTAACCCTGCATGTAAATCATAATACACTTCCTACCATCCTATAAAATAATACATAAAAAGGGGTGAGCGCAGATGCTCAGTAATGTTAAACAATTCAGTGGAATATTTCATAAATATAAATAATCTTTTAAGGAAATATGTATAATAAAACAAAATCCTTTTAAACAAAAATTGAAAATAATACGGTAAGAATAAATGAAACATTCCCATCTAAAAATTCACATAGATATTCTACATCTAGAATAATCACATGAAATAACTAGCCTTTTATAGAGGTAATATATAATGTGAGACATCTTAAACACATTATCAAGGCTTCATCCAATGCACCATATATAATTGGGCAAGACATTAGAAAAAACCCAAACATAATTGTTAGATGAGACGCACTGATGCTTCGAGGGGCTATAGCAAGCCCCACTCGACAAATACAAATTCTAATGAATTATTATTATGAATGGGGTAAAACATAACCCACATAAACATTCATTTAAAATCTACCATATCAAATGTCAATACTTAATCCATAATACTGGAATGATATAAAAATAGAATATCCAAAGTCAAAAATATCACAAAACCAATATTAAAATATGGATGATTGTATCATAATATATTAACCGTAATTAATCATAAAATTGAATACAAGGTGTTGATATATATTAAAGTGATCCAACAAAATCAAATAAACTCTTTTAGAAATATCTATTTTTTACTTTGAAATCATTTGATAGCTTGCATAATTATAAAATCAAAAATTTCCATTGAAAATAACTTAGTAATCCTGTAAGGGAATCATTATAATATTAAGGCATCATAAATGTTTAAAATATCCACTAAATCCATATATGTTAAAAAAAATTGTTTCTATAATTATTCAAAAATGTCATATAGTACCTCATTTGTAAAATGACAGAAAGATTCATATCAAACTGTTTTATAAAAAATAAAACATAGGTATAAATGAATTTTAAAAATAGTCTAGGAATATAAATATTATTTTTATATACATTTATAATATATTTGGATTTGGATAACTAATATTTCCCAGTAGATACTTATGCATAAACAATCTCTGATACCATTGAGATTGCGAAATTAACCCTTACCTTATACATTCTTTTATTTAAGTGTGAGTTTTATCATGGATAAGTTTAAATTTTTTTAAATAATACTAGGAAAATGTCCTTATTTATGATATCATATAAGATTCATTTATGACTTTACATTACCCGTTGATTAATAATTTCCATGTTAAAGCAACATTTTGTGTAATAATCACTTTATTTATCATAAGTGTTTTGAATGGTTATTTATGATTGTATTAGTAAGGTTATGATTTATATACTTCATGAATATAAAACATGATTTATATGTCATATATATTATATATATAAATATATATAATTTATAGTTAAATAAAATTGAATACACCATTCATGGAGACGGTAGGTCATACGTACTCATGAATGTTGTTTCTGTTTTATCACTTCTTGAATGGAAGTAAGTGAATAAATTATATTTTTATATATAAACTCAAAGAATTATTATGTTCTATATTTTATAAATAATTATAATATTTATTATCATAATCATTATTATATTTTGAATGTGGAAAAAGAGTCTCATTGAGTCATGGAGACGGTAAGCAGTATGCACGCACGAGCAGTGAAATTATTTGATTAATCGTTAAGTGGTATAGAAGTGGATGAAATATTAATTTTTAAGAAACATTATCATGTTATAATTATTATTTATATCCCTTATATTCATCATAATATCCATATAAATATATTACACATGAAAAAAAATTTACACAACTTCGTGGAGAAGGTAAGTTGTACGTACACACACATGGTGATACTATTTTTCATTGGATGGGTAAAAAGAGGAATATAGTTTTCCCATATTTATATTAACATATCATCATGTATAAGGTATTTAAAATATTATTTTAATATGTAAACGAAATATAATGAATAATTAGAAGAAGAATATATCTTTGAATGAGGTGATAAAACAATTACCTTTTCCAGGTTTCAGCTTTTGATTTACACAAATTGACACTATAGGAATGCTTTAAGCCTGATGTTTAGAATATAACATTATATAAGGTGTTTTGGTATAGGAAATGGTCTGGGTTTGGTCGAGATAATGGGATTTGACGGTGTGACTTAATGATAAGGAGAAGTGTAATTTTATAAGAGGGGTGAGAGCACTTTTGGAAGGTCATAAAATATAAATTTATTATAAATTTATTTTCATTTAATAATAGATCCAACATTATTTAATTATAGGATAATATGAGGATTTTTATGAATACTCTAAAAAATAAGTTTTATGAAAGTTTAGGTCCCAAATTTAACCATATCTTTTGGCTTTAACCCTTCATCAAATTAGTTAACTCTTACCATGTTTTCTTGTATTTTAATACTATATCATTAATATTGTAACTATAAAATGCCAAATTAAATCTTTTTTATTATAAATGAATGTTTAACACTATATATCTAATTTGGAAAAATATTATATTTTTATTACTATCATATCATTCAATAAAAGAGTGTTTGCTTTAAAAAACCATTTATGTCAATTTTGTCACTATTTATTAATTGATTTTTGTTAAATTCATAACAACTTTATTAATTATTATAAAATGAATTAAATCATCCATAACATGTAAATGTTATCCATAAATATTTTGTATAGAATACAAAAGTTCAAATTATATTTATTTTAATATTTATAATATCATTTATTTCAATCATTCATTGATAAGATAATCACTATATCTTTATTATGTCACAAATAAATTTAATTATTTAATGTATAAAATTTAATAATAAATTATCATGAATTAGATAAATTTTATATATTTTCAATAAATATTTATAGACAAATTTATCTTATTTATAACCCAAAAATAAAAATTATTTAGTTATTAAGATTTGAATATGGAACCTTTAACTCTTTTTTGAATAAAACATAAAAAAATTCATAATCGGAAAAAGAGGATTAAAAAAGATCATATTTTTGGCCTAAGGTTTATTTTTGTTGAAATATAATTATCTTATGAAATTAGGAAAAGTGTTAGGTTTATTGTTTTGTTATTATAATATCATGTTAACCAATAATTGAATTATTTACTTTTAACCGTGGTAAATAAAATTCAAAAGTTACTATTTATCAAAATATTAATACCCTATTAGAACACATTTTGAATATTTATTACAACCATGTATGTTGTATTTTCAAAATAAAATTCATAGAATCAGAAAATTACGTTTAATGTTAATCTTATAATGTGGATAGAAGGTGGGAGAAAAGACGTTTAAAATGATAAATGAATTTTTATATCTAATTATATAATAAGAATTACTACAATGATCTAAATTGGGTTATTGTTAGGTCCACAAAGGTGAATACCCTAAGAGGGGAGTGAATCAGGGTAAGACTAATTTAAAATTATAGCCCGTTCAGATCTTGTTTCAATGTTAAGAAAAACACTCTTCTCTCTCTTTCATGTTGCACAATATAAACAAAAATTAAAGAATGAACAAGACACAATGATTTTTACTTGGTTCACCCTCACTAGGCTACATCCAAGGACCATACGCCGACAAGTTTCCGGTCGTACCAAATTCCACTAAACTTCACTAGCTGTGGATTATAAGGTTCGGGCTAGATCACTTCTATGCCCAGGCTCACTGCCTTTACAATGTTTATGGTCATCTCACTGGTTTCCCAAGGGTCACTCCCTGTTTCTCTCTCTGTGGCTCACTACCGATGGAGAGGATCACCTTCTTCCTCTTCCTTAGCTCACTACTTCAGAAAGGATACACTCACAGTTTATAGACCTGTAGGTCTCTTCATTTTCATTAATTAATGCTTCTTACTTTATATGTATATGCTCTGTTGAAGTCCAGCTTTCACCCGTAGACGAATCTCTCTTTGCACCGAAGGTATCGGGAAAACCTCCAGCTTCCACGCAGCTCAAAAACACTGTCGGGGAACTCAACCTTACTTGGAACACAAGTCTAATCTGGCGCGCAAGTCACAACTGGCACGCAAGGCTTCCTCAACACTTCTGCGACACAAGCCTCTACAACTCCAAACCTGTGCGACACACTTCCTTCCTCGCCTAAACCACCTCAGGCGCGCAACTAACACTTGCCGTACAACTTCCTACATTGGCGCACAAGTCCCACTTGCACGACACACCACCACTTGCGCGACCACCACACCAACGCGAAGGGAGATCTGAATATTCAAAGTGTTGATCTATGGTGAAGAATGAGGAGGTGTGGTCCAGTATTTATAAGCAATTTGACCACCCTGCACGATGGTGCGCAAGTCTCCCTTCGGCACGCAAGTCTCGGCGCGCATGTCTCTGCCCCTACAAGTCACTTGGGCGACCCAATTCCAAACTTGCGTGAACCTCTTTAGATTGCCATATTTTGATCTTCTGTTCTTGAAAAACCACAGGCATTCAAGTTCACAAGCTTCCAAAAAATCAGCACGCAAGTCTCTTTCACGGCGTGCATGTCACTTGCGCGACCAACCCAATACTTGCGCGATCCTTATCCCTTTGCCATATTTTGATGATCTGATCTTAAAAAACATATGGCGTGCAAGTTTCCAAGTCTTCAAGCACACGGAGCGCAAGTCCATTTTCCAAAAACCACTTTTCATTATTTGTTGATTTTCAGGCCCAAAAATTTGGCAAACACTGGAAATAGGCGCCACCTTGTATCTGTTCTTTTTGTACCGCCTCCAGATTATCCATTCCATTTTCGAAGTTCATGAATCAAACATGGATCGTTGACCATAGCTCTTGAACTTGACATTCCACCATGAAATCCCCTTTGTCATCAAATTTGTATGTCATGGTTTGCATTTTCAACAATCACAACACAGATGTTCACTTTGTCAACAAACAAAATCACCTCAAAAAAAACTTCAATGATGCCTTGAAGGATTTTTTCCCAACAATCTCCCCCTTTGGGTTTGATCAAAACTCTTTCATAAAAAGATACATCGTTAAATCTTTAGCCACCATTCACCTTTTGCGATTCTGATAGCAATCAAGGATTTACTCAACACATACACTAAGCCCACATGGGAAATACTCATCGTGAGAAACAAGAGTAAATGAAAAGTTCATCAATGAATCACTTCATCTCTGACATCCACTGTTGACACCAAAATGATACCAATTTTTACCAAACTGATACCAATTGTAGGAAATCTTCTTACCTCACTCCAACATCTCTCTTTTGATTTTATCATGATTCTCAGCTGTCATGATATCTATTCTTTGATCGATCACTTCTAGCATCGTCAGATTTAATACGCTCCCCCTTTCACATTTCTCTCCCCCTATCTGGATGCTCCACCTGTCAGCGTCTCCCCATATCAATCATGATTTATCAAATTGTCACACTCTCTCCCCCTTGAACAATCACTATTTTCTCCCCCTTTGTCAACGAACCCAAAGGTCACATGTTTTCAGTCTATAATAGAGTAAAGAACACATATCATCACATTAGGGAAAACACATCATACCTCGGAAAGAGGGGGTGGTTCCACATCCAAACTATTTCATGTGCGGGGAGTCGACTGAACTCCCAGAGCCAGTCGATGCCATTCAAATGCTATCTTGGGTAAGGCCTTTATCAGAATTTCTTCCACCTGTAGTTCTATAGGCACATACTCCAACTACATGATTCCCCGCTCAACATTCTCCTTGATAAAATGATACTTTATCTTAATGTGCATTGTCCTTGAGTGATGGACATGATTTTTTCTAAGATTGATAGCACTTGAGTTATCACACTGGATTCCGATTGAATACTTCACTTCAACTCCCATATGATCAAGCTGCTGGTTCATCCACAATAACTGTGTGCATGCTTGAGTGGCCGCAATATACCCAGCTTCTACGGTGATCAATGAAATGTAATTGTGCTTCTTGCTAATCTAAGAAAAACACAATCCACCAAGATAGAATGAACCACCTGACGTTGATTTTCTATCATCCATTGAACCATCCCTGTCTGCATCAGTATATCCCAATAACTCTGTCTGAGATTTGTCAGTATATGTCAAGCCGAAATACACTATGCCCTGGATATATCTAAGTATTCTTTTCTCTGCAAGCCTATGGATTTCCTTGGAATTACTCTGATATCTCAATGTTTGGCATGTGGCGAAAACAATATCAGGCCTTGTCGCGGTCAAGTATAACAAACTTCCAATAATTTTCCTATATTCTGTGATATTAACTGCCTTTCCATCTTCATCTTTTGATAATTTCATTCGGGTAGCAACCAGAGTCTTCATCTGCTAAGAATTCTCCATTCCAAACCTTCTTAGAACCTCATTTGGATATTTGGATTGAGAAATGAATGTTACATTCCTTCCTTGAGTCACCTGTAGACCCAGGAAAAATGTTAGCTCTACACTCATTGAAATCTCAAACTCATTTTAAATGAATTCGGAAAACCTTCTACACTGAGCTTCATCTGATTCACCAAAATCTATGTCATCGACATAAACCAACACCATCATCCTTTGATTACTGTCATTATTGAAATAAAGATTGTAATCAACCCCACCACACTGGAAAACATGCTTCTTCAAATACTCATCAAGCCTTGAGTACCATGCTCTTGGTGCTTGATTCAGCCCATATAATGCCTTCTTCACCCGACAAACTATACTCTCATCTTCATGAATGAGAAAACCATCTGGTTGATCAATATACACTTCTTCTTCCAGAACCCCATTCAAGAATGCAGATTTTACGTCCATCTGGAAGACATTGAACTTCTATTGCACTGCAATGGCCAAAAATAATATGACTGTCTTCAGCCTTGCAACCGGTGAAAATGGCTCATCAACATCTATTCCCTCTATCTGGGAGTATCCCTTCCACACTAGTTGTTCTTTGTTCCAAATCACTTTGTCATCTTCATTCATCTTGTTACGATAAACCCATTTAGTCTCAATAACATTCTTGTCTACTGGCCTCAAAAAAATCTCCCATGTCTGGTTCTTCTCAATCTAATCAAGCTCTTCATTCATAGCCTGAAACCAGTTTTCATCTTCAGCTGCACCAGAAAAACATTTTGTCTCCACTTGAGAAAAAAATGATGTTTGCTGCAATGATTTCGTTCTTCGAGTCTGAACTGGAGCTGTCTGATCACCAATGATATTTTTCCTATCAATTTTAGCTCGACTCTTTGGCTTCCTTGCAGACACAGACTTGAAACTTTATTTTTCATCATCAGTATCTTCTTCTGAGTCAGCCTCTTTCCCTTATGCTCCCCCTGTGTTGCTTACATCATCATCACTTTCTCCAGAAACTATTCACTGGGTCATTGAGCATTCTGTTCATTTTCAACTATAGTGACATCATTGCTGTCAACAATTTTTCCCATCCTGTTGTTGAAGCATTTATATGATTTGATTTTCCCTTAGTATCCAAGGAATATCCCCTCATCTCCTCGTGACTCATACTTCCTGTGATTCTATTTGTTGAGAATGAATCACTTACTCCTGAAGATTCAAAAGTATTTCAGTGTTGGCTTCTTTCCATATCACATTTCATTCGGAGTCTTCCCTTTCTTCGGACACAACCGAGACTTGTTCGAAATATAGAATGATGTCAAAATAACTTCCTTCCAAAATTTGTCTGGTAGGTCTTTTTCAATAAGTATTGTTCTGTCCATGTTGTTGATGATCTGATTTCTCCTTTAAAAAAATCCATTCTGTTGGGGAGTTCTCACTGATGAAACTTGATTCCATATCCCATGTTTCTCGAGATATTCTTCCACTTGACTGTTTGTGAATTCTGTACCGTTATCTGTACGAAATTTCAAAATTTTCTGCCCAAGAATCCTTTATGATTCCCTCTGGTACTGCTTTATGCAACTGAACACCTTTGGCTTATGGGTAATGACATATACCCATGCCATTCTGCTATAATCATCAATGAAATGAACAGAGTACCTTTTCCCATTTATAGCTCGTGGTGAGATAGGTCCACATACATCAGCATGAACCAATTCGAGCACTCCAGTTGATTTCTTTTCCTTTGGCCTATATGTCTTTCTGGTGATCTTCCCTTGTTGGAAAGCATCACATGTATGAGTGAGATCACGTTATATTTTGGGACGCTCTCTAGCAACATCACACTTTACCAGATCATTCATAGATGGTTCGAATAGGTGACCTAGTGGCTTATGCCACAGCTGGTTTTCTTCCTCTCTGGAAAAAAGGCACGAATCTTCTTCCCCACCTACAAGTTAATGATTTCCCCTTGTCCTTTTTTCCTATAGAACAACTGCTCCATCTATTCCTTTCACAACACACATCTTCTTGGTAAATCAGATAGAGTGCCCAGAGTCACACAGTTTACTGACACTGAGAAAGTTATGACTAAGGAACTCTACTACCAAGACATCAGCATGTCTCATCTCTTTACCCCCAAACATGGCCTTTCATGAGCCAACAATCGTTAGGCCTTCATCATTTACAAATTTGACAACTCATTCATTGTCATATTTTATGCCTGTAACAAGATCCTTATTGCATGTCATATGAGATGTGCAACCACTATCAAGGATCCACACATCAGAGCGATCTGATGCTTTATGGGAAATCTCTGCCACCACTGCCTTCTCAGTTTTCTTCTTCTTGGTCCATAATTTTTCCCTCACACTCGACATGGATTGATATTTCTGTTCTTTCACAGAGTATGATGGACAAGCTTCATCTTGCAGAGCTGCAAATCTATTGTTCATTTTTAACTCACTTGTTGGTTTATTGATTTTCTGCTTGTGTACATTTTGATTTTTCATTGCCATATTTCTCTGAATGGTCGAAGTGTAGTACCTAGCCATGTGCCCAAATCCTCCGCACCAAAAACAGTGTCCTTCGAAATATATTTTGGAAAACTGTTCTCTATTTGGCTTCCACCTCTGTTATTGTTCCCTTATATATCTCTTGGATATGAAACACACATACTGGGAATGTCCCATCTTCCCACAACAATAACACCTGATATATGGTACATTACATCGTGTTACTTCAGCACTACTATTTTCCCTTTGGGATCTCTGAATATTCTGATTTTTCTTTATGGAAAAATCAACCTTCAATTTTGGGACGGGTGCATGCGGTCTGACCTCAATTGTCCCAGATTTTTTTTCTGATTAAGCCATGACAGAGCCTTAAATTATGAGATCAATTGCTGCTTCTTCCCTTCTAAACTACTAGGATCCACTTTCATCTTTTTAGTCTTCGTAACAACCTCCCTTCCCAATAATGTTTTAGGAATCAAAGGTTTTTCCTTATCTTTAACTTTTTTTTGCAGACCGAAAACTTCCTCTTCATGATCTTTGATAGGCTTGACGTGATCTTTCAATCTTTCATTCAAGCCATCGATCTACCTTTTCTATTCTTCAATCTTGAGCTTATGCTCATCAAACTTTTTTTTGCTCTCTGGCCTTGAAGACTTAAGGTTTTCTATTTCTTTTACATGATTGGACTTATCGTCTTCCTGTTGTTGCATGTAGAGTCTGGAACCATGTACCACCTTGTTGGCTTTCTTTTTTTTTCACTCCAAATATCTATCTCTTCATGATCTTCTTCTAATTCATCCTCCATGTCAACTCTACCTTCAATTTCTTTTTCTTCTTAATCAGCGTCGATTTCTTCCTTTTCTTGAGCACTACCGACAATAGCCACCATTGCATTTTGTCCATGATCTTTACAATTTTAAAAATCCTCAACCTCTTCATCCTCAGACTCTTCTAAACTATCTATTTCTTGTGAAAGAAGATTTTTCTTCTTGAAGAAATTTCTCTTGAATTGTTTCTTCCCTTTCACAAATGCTGAAGTCTTTTTCATGGTAATTTCAAATTCTTCATCATCATTATCGTTATCTTGAAACTTTTTGGGGAACCTTCCGCAAGATCACCAATCTTTCCACATAAAAATCATGCTAGTGTAAGTTTTCCTTTAAATTTCTATTTTCCTCTTTGCATATTTGAATAAAGGAATGACATAACCTCATCTGTCTCTTCTTCTTCCTGATAATCTTCAATGGTGAGCTTCTTCATGGCCTTAATTGCCATTTCTTTGTATTTCCCTCTTTCCACAGGCTTGTTATCATCATTCCTCATCTCATATGCAATCAATGTACTATGAAAATTGTCCAATGTAAGCTCTTTGGGATCTTTATCTTCTAGAACTGAATCTTTCGGATTGATCCGAGGTGGAAACTTCCTCAAGATGCACTTTACGATCTTTTTGTCTTCAATGACTTCACCAAGTCCTCGCATATCTTCCACAACAACATTTGCCCTGTCAAAGAATGCATCAACATACTCATTTGGGTTCATCTTCAGATCTTCATACTTATTCCACAGCACTTATAACTTTGCCTCTCTGACCTCTGTATCTCATTCATATATATTTAATAGTTTTTGCTACATGGCATGTGACGTTTTACATGACATCACCTTTGTGTAGATGGGACTGGAAATGGCTCCCCCTAAGGCATTGATTTCTTTTTCATCAGCATCCAACTCTCTATGCTTAGCTTCTGATAATGCACCACTATTAATATCAGCTGTGATACCTTGCATAGCTGCTTAAAACACCTCCATTCCCAAAGACCAGAAATAGTGTTGAATTCGATTCTTCCATATCTAAAAATTAAAAATGTCGATGATCAGTATCCCTTTATGATTCGTGACCTCTATTGAGAGAAGAAAAAATATCATCCTTTGCTCTGATACCAATTGTTAGGTCCACAAGGATGAATACCCTGAGAGGGGGTGTGAATCAGGGTATGAATAATTTCAAATTGAAGCATGTTCTAATATTGTTTCACTGTTATGAAAAACACTCTTCTATTTATTTCATGTTTCACAATATAAAAATAAATTAAAACATGCACATGACACAATGTTTTTTACTTGGTTTGCCCTCACTGGGCTACGTCCAGGGAGCATACGCCAACAAGTTGTCGATCGTACCAAATTCCACTAAACCTCACTAGATGTGGATTACAAGGTTCGGGCTGGATCACTTCTATGCCCAGGCTCACTGCCTTTACAATGTTTAGGGTAATCTCTCTGCTTTCCCAAGGGTCACTCCCTATTTCTCTCTCTATGGGTCACTGCCAGTGGAGAGGATCACCTACTTCCTCTTCCATTGCTCACTGCTTCGGAAAGGATCTGCTCACAGTTTATAGAACTGTAGGTCTCTTCATTTTCATGATGTAATGCATCTTTCTCTGTATATATATGCTCTGTTGAAGTCCAGCATTCAACCGTAGATGAATCTCTCTTTGCACCGAAGGTAGTGGGAAAACCTCCAGCTTCCACGCAGCCCGAAAACACTGCCGGAGAACTCATCCTTACTTGGCGCGCAAGTCTAATACGACACACAAGTATCAGCGCACAAGTCACAACTGGTGCGAAGTCTTCCTCAACACTTTCGCAACACAATCCTCTACAACTCCAAACCTGTGCGACACACTTTCTTCCTCGCCTAAACCACCTCAGGCGCGCAACTAACACTTGACGCGCAACTTCCTGCACTAGCATGCAAGTCCCATTTGCGCGACACACCACCACTTGCGCAACCACTACACCTGTGCAACTGGAGCTCTGAATCATCAAAGTGTTGAACTCCGGTGAAGAATGATGAGGGGTGGTCCAGTATTTATTGGCAATTTGACCACCCTGCATGACGGCGTGCAAGTCTCCCTTCGGCGCGCAAGTCTCGGCGCGCAGGTCTCTGCCCCTGCATGTCACATGGGCAACCCAATTCCAAACATGCCCGAACCTCTTTCCTTTTCCATATTTTGTTCATCTGATCTTGAAAAAGCACAGGTGCACAAGTTCTCAAGCTTCTAAGGCATCAGCACGTAAGTCCCTTTCACGGTGCAGAAGTCACTTGCACGTTCTTTTTCCCTTTTCATTTTTTGATGATCTTATCTTGAAAAACATATGGCGCGCATGTCTCCATGTCTTCAAGAAAACGGCGCAGAAGTCCCTTTTCCAAAAATTACTTTTCTTCATTTGCCGATTTTCAGGCCCAATAATTTGGCAGACACTAGAAAACGGAGCCACTTTGTATCTGTTCTTTTTGTACCGCCTCCAGATCATCCATTCCATTGTCGACGTTCTTGAATCAAACATTGATCGTTAACCACAACTCTTGAACTCGACATTCCACCATGAAATCCCTTTTTTCAACAAATTTGAATTTCATGGTTTGCATTGTCAAAAATCACAACACAGATGTTCACTTTGTCAACAAACACAATCACCTAAAAAAACTTCAATAATGCCTTGAGGGATTTTTTCTCAACAGTTAATATATTTATTATTATAAAATTGTGACATTAAAACCATAATAATGTAAAATATTTATTTAAATGAAAAATTTGGTTATTATCAATAATGTAGTGTTTTCAGTATTCATCCAAAATTGAATTTTTTTAATGAGAAATATGGAAAAATCACCCTTATCTAATTTTGATTTTCTAAATTAAAAAATGAAGTCTATTTTACCAAATTATTTTTCAATGAGTATCTAAAATTATTTTTATTATTTTTCACAAAAAGACATAAAAATTTGTTGTTTTAAGAAAATAGTATTTCTAAAGATATAACTATTTTACCAAAACAAATTCATTTCATTATAAATATGTTTTATTTATATAAAAAAATTATAAATAACTATTAAAATTGATTTAATACTATTCATATTATGACATGTAATGGATATGTTATAAATATGTCAATTAAATAATTAAATTACTAATGTGTTGTTTCACAGAAACTCAATCTTGCATGTTATGCAATCCAAATCAGTGTCGAATAAAACAAAATATATTGACCATAATGTACCATGAAATATTAGGGGATAAAATTCTCCCCAAATTTTATAAATTGTGTCCACACAATTTAAACTCATAAATAAAATCTAGCCGATGGACTTTTCAAAATACCTTTAATGAAATACAATATTGGAAAATGGATTAATGAGATAACCATTTTATAATAAATAATGGGAAATATGATGTCTATTGTAAATAACACATACTAGGGTTCTATGTAGGATAACATGGAAATGAATGAAAATGTAACCATCATGTTCTGATGGAGAGTGAGAGAGAACATAATTTGGAGAAAGATAACAACCAGAAAAATATAAATCTATGGTGATCCAAGGGACCATTTGATTCATCACCATGTGAAGTACATGGAAAACATTTATGGTTTTATGATTCTTTCCCAAGAGATTAATAATTTTTTATTATAGGAAGAAAAGGAAGCATAATTACATGATAAGTAGAGTTTCAACCTTGAAGAAATTTATACCACAAACACACCATTCAGTCCAAAAGATTATAAATCTAAAATATATTCAATTTTTCATAAATTAATTGGGTTAAAAAAATGATTTTATACTTAATATATCATAACATAATAAACTACGTTATATAAACTAGGAAATCATGTAGGCCAATTATAGGTGATGCACCCTTATTGAACATTGGTTGCAGGTTCACGTCATGTGGCCTTGTCGAACGTGACAGGTTGCCACCCGACATTTGGGTTATCCTTTTTATAAAAATACGTCATTCCAAAAAATAAATCATAAAAAAAATTAACCATAAAAAATATTATAAATTGTCCTACTTAATCCCTTACGTCTTTTAGGCTTATCCAAATTACTTTTGTCCAAACTCATAGTACAAAGATTTATAATGAAGGTAGCATAACATATATGTGGTTACCTTCATAATTTATTACTTGAAAATGTGGTAATAAGACTAATTACCAGAAATTTTTTTTGAAGAAGTTACTAATTTTTTATTCTTCATGCGAAACATAGAACACTGTATGTAAACCTTAAATTATAGAATGTTAAAAACTCCCAATAATGATGGTATAAACTAGGGTTTTAACAATCCATTAATCAGTTTCATGGATGTAAATAATATTCAATCTTATATGCCCAAATAAATTATCTCTTATTCCAAAATCATGATATCTGTATCAATAAAAAATTAAGGGTTTTATTTCCCCAACCATATGTTTTCCAAAATTTTTATCTTGAAACTATTTCACTTTATTTGGTACCATATAATCTCAAATCCTTAATGAAATAATATTTCAGTACAATCCTTATTCCCTTCATAATTCATATAAATAGTAAATTTATTAAAGGTATTCAAATAATATTATTCATGAATAGGAGTATTAATCATTCCACTTCATCTATGGAATTATCATAACTTGATAATTATCTAATAGTATCATATTGTGGTATATTCTTGTGGTGATAGGTAAATTGATTCTCATAGTGCCTCATCACCTAGAAGTAGAAGCATTGTACATCCAAAATCATTTTCATACACTTTCAATCAGGAACATGGTATCCTTTTTCCCTTAATTATAACAAACTCACATTCCCTTCAAGAATTTACTTGGGTGATTCTTTCAATAGTTATCACATGTGGGAAAACCCATCTTTCCCTTTGTTCTTGTATCTATCTTTTTCACATCCATCCTATTCTTCTCCTTCTTCCCTTAAAATTCATAGTTCTCAGATAATTCTTTAATTATCTTATTAACACAAGATATTATTTCCTCATATTAGGCGAATACATGGGAGACTATTTCCATTCAAAATGATGGGTAAAACCATGAATGGTTGGTTCCTTCTTACTCTTTGGAACATGTGTGTCAGTGGAGTTATCATTCATTATAATAGGATCCATTTCTAAATAATGACATACACTATCAGAGATCATATTATATTGTATAATATAAAAACTATAAAATTTCACAAAATAATGTTTTATATGTATCTAGTATCATAATCTTATAAATGGTATCTTTAGGGAAAAATTTACTCATAAATTCTCCATAATGTTTTGTAAAGAAATTGTGAATTATCCTAAGTATATCCCATGAGAGTGTCAAACCAGGTGCGTAGTAAAGACCATTTTTCTATGACAGATTTCCCCGAGTCAATCATGGATCACCTTGTCAATGTTTTCACTCCAAGTTACATCTGTTCCAGAACCATGTCCACTTATAGTAACTAGACACAGATGTATTTCATTAAAGACCAACATAATTTTAACTTTACCAAAAATCTAGAATATTCTTCCATACTTACCCTCAAAGTCTATCTTAGGGTTGTGATATCAAAACTATGTTTTCTTGTATATTTACAAGGTTGTTGAAAAACATTCATTGATATCAACTATAATGCCCCGACATCAGTTTCCCAGATCTAGTGCATTATTTATTACATTGGCATGATTAAAATAATGTTAAACCACAAAGGAACGATCTATTTAGATGTCTTAGAAAATATATTATCTACATTAACATTACATTATGATTTCAAATATAAAATACAATATAGAAAATCCTTTGAGAAAACCATTATTTTCGTAGATTACCATACATATAAAAAAGAATACAATTAATGGAATCTTGTAAAATAAAACATAAAATTTTGATGATGTTAGATGATCACTAAGGGTAAATAATTCATTAAAATCTATCAGAAATACACATAAAGATTAAATGCAAGATTTATAACAAAATGAACATCATTTTAAACATAAAAATGAACATAATATTGGAAGAATAAATAAAAAATTTCTATATAAACATACATACTGGTATTCTACTAGTCAAATAATCAAATTTTATTTCTAACCATAAAAATAGGGAATACATAATATGTGACATCTTAATAACATCTTCAATGATTTATCTAAGACACCATACATTATTGTGTAAGACATTATCCAAAACCCAATCATTTTTTTCTCACTAGACATACTGATGCATCGAGGGGCTATAGTGGACCTCACCCGACACTTACAAAGTCCAATGCATTATTCTTATAAAAGGGGTGAATCATAACAAACATAAATAGACATATTAAAACTAGAACATGAAATCTCAATACAAAAGACATAAGTTATGAATGATATCAAAATAACACATCCGTAGGAAAAATAACATAAAACATTTAATAAAATATGGACGATTTTATCATTATATATTAACCATAATTAAGAATAAAATCCATCAAAGGATGTTGACACAGATGGAAGTAATCTAAAAAATCATTAATACCATTTTAGAAATATCCCTTTTTACAATGAAATCATTTGGAAGCATGCATAATTATAAAATAAAACATTTCCTTTTAAAATAACCTAGTAAGCTTGTAAGTGATGTTTCAAAATTCAAAGCATCAAAACAGTGGAAAAAATCTGTCCGCACTTTATATGTTAAAAAAATTTAATTTTTCAAAAGGTCCTATAGAACATCGTTTATTAAACGATAGAAAGATTCAATTCTAAATATATTTTTAAAAGTAAAACATGGTTATAAATGACACTAAAAAATATTATTGGATTGGAAATTTTTTTTAATTCTTGTATATGAATCGTCGATGTTGGTGATAAATATGTGCTTGTATATACTTGCGTATAAACAATCTCAAAAAATAATGAGATAGTGAAATTAACCCTTACCTTATATTATCATTCAGATGATGGTGTGTTATCTTCCAGTATGATGGTTAAAAAATTATTAAATTACACCCTGTCCATATCATTATTTTTGTTATCATATATGATTCATATATGATTTTATATTAAAATTTATTAATTATATCAAAATTAAAGCACAATTTCAGGTAATAATCACTTTCTTTATAATAAATTTTTTGACTTGTTATTTTTTATCGTATTATATAGATCAAAATTCTATTTCTTAAAGAATTTAAAACATGATTTATATATCATATATATTTTGTATATAAATATATATAATTTATTGAAAAATAAAATGGAACACACCATTCATGATGACGGTAGGTTATACGTATGCATGAACATTATTTCCATTTCTTATCATATTAAATGAATGTAAGTGAATGAAATATATGTATATATATATATATATCATCCTTGTATAATAATTATGTCATATATTTCATACTTAATAATATTATTTATTCTTATAATCATTCTTGGATGGTGACCATATATGATAAGTGTCATCACATATTGGAGATGGTAAGTCGTACATACACACAAATGTTAATATCATTTCTGTAATGGTCAAATGGTGTTGAATTGGATGGAATATAATTTTTTTAGAAACAATATCATGTTATAACTATTAATGAAATCCATTATATTTAGGATCATACTCATAGAAATAATGTGTACATTAAAAATAATTTACACCGTGTCGTGGATATGGTAACCCGTACGTACGCACACATGAAGATATGGTTTATTGTAGGATGGGTAAAAAGAGAAATATGGTTGTCCCATAATTATAATAAAATTTAATTTTTATAAGGTATAAGATTTATTATTTTAATATTGAAACAATAGAGAAACAAGAAGTAAAAGAAGAAATGAACTTTGAAAGATGTGATAAAACAATTCCCTTTTCATGTGTCTCCTTTTTATTTTCACAATATCTTTTCAGGTTTCTCCTTTTTATTTTCACAAAATGGATCCATAGGATAGATTTTATACCATTTATTAGCCACTTTAATGATATTAGGGATGTCGGTAGAGGAAATGGGAAGGTTTTTTCTGAGAAAAATGGGTTTGGAGGTGTCAATTAAATAGAAGGAGAAGTGTCCTTTTATAACATAGGTGAATGTCACTTTTGGAAGATCAAAAAATTTTAATTTATTATAAATTTATTTCCAGTTTCTAATTTCATAAAAGTGATTTAATTCTAGTAAAATATGTGAATGGGTCAAAATCCAACCATCCAATACGTTTTAGAGAAGTTTAGATAACTAATCTAACAGTATCTTTTGACGTTAACGATTAGTTAAATAAGGTAACTCTTCTCATGCATTTTCGTATTTTTATAAAATATGGAGATTAAATTTACTATAAAATGAAAATATTACCTCAATTGGATAATTAAAGAAATTTTTAACAAAATATATTTCATTTTTTCTAATCTATTATTTTTATGACGGTTATATCATTTAATAAAATAGTATTTTTTAGAAAACTCAATTATGCCAATTTTGACACTATTTTGTAAGTTACTATTTTTAATGTCATAAAAAATTTATTTATTAAAAAAAGAATTATAGAATCTATAAAATGATATTTTTATCCAGAAAATTCGTGAATGGAATCAAAATTTTAAATTTACATATGTTGTAATATTTATAATATCAAATATTTCAATCATTAATTAATATGGTAATCACTACATCATTATCGTGTCATGAATAAATTTAATTATTTAATATATAAAAATTATAAATAAATTATAATTATGTAGATAATTTTTTATCATTCCAATTAATATTTATAGTTTAATTTATCTAATTTTATTCCATATATTAAAAATAAATTAATTATTAAAATTTGAGTATGACACTTTTAACTCTACTTTGAATAAAATATAATAAATAACTTAATCTGACACAAGTGTTATAAAAGGATCATATTTTCAAAATATGGTTTATTTTGGTTGAAATATACTTATCCAATTAAATTAAGACAAGTGTTATGTTAAATTGATTTTATTATAATATTATTTTTACCTTTAATTACCCTATTCACCTTTAATCATGGTAAATAAAAATAAAAAAGTTAAAATTCAACAAAAATTATTTTGATCCTATTATACAACAAATTTCGTCTTTATTATAACCTTGTATGTCATATTTTAAACAATTAATTCACAGATTTTGTAAAATTACATCTAATATAAATATTCTAATGTGGTTAGAAGCTGGGTAAAATGAAGTTAAAAATTTTAAACGAATTTTCTATGAAATTCTATTTTAAAAATGATTACAATGATATAAATTTGGTTAATATATGTATTACTAATATGTTATGACTTTAAAACCAATATAAACTAATTTAATTATTTAAATGAAAAAGTCAGTTTTGAACAATAATGTAGTGTTTTCACTATTCATCAAAAATTGAATATTTTCAGAAAAATACCAAAACATCAAACATTGATAATTGTGAGGTAATGAATTCAAAAATTTATTCTATTAAAACAAAATTATATTTCAATGAGTGTTTAAAATTAATTTTTTTTGTTCACAAAAGGTCATACAAATTTGTTCCTTTAAGAATACAATATTTCAAAACATATAACTATTTGGACTTTATATTATAGCTAAATATTTAGACATTGCATGAAATTTTGAACAAACATGTTAAAATTTTATCTCTTATCTATTTTATATAACATTTTTTATGATCTGTTTAGATCTATTTGCATTACAGTGGTGGAAAGCCTATGATTCTTTCAACAGTTAGAAGCCTTTGACTAGTTACTAGGATTTAAAAATCAATTAAACATTATGAATATTTTTATAATCTTTTGTATGATTTTCATAACCAATGATGAATGTAAGTCATTCTTGTTTTTCAAGGTTTGCATTGCGTGGAATTTTCAGAGTAAAATTTTTATTCTTTCTATGAAGAACAAGGTTTAGATTGCGATGGATGATACTTATTGAAATATGTTTATATCACTTCCTATAGACATTTTAAAAAAATAAGTGATGTCTATTTTACCATTATATTTAAACACTTATATCTATGTCATTTTTTTAATAAGAAATCTAGAAACATTTTTATAAAATCTTCTATCAAATGTGATATATTGTATAATCACTTTTTTTAAAAGATTCATTAAATTTAGTAAACCTTGTTCATACTTTTTTTTACCAATTTTTCTTCACAAACGATAACCATTATATACTTTATTCTATATCTAGATATGGATAAAGGGGTATGGAATGAATATAGTGAGATACAACAATGTTTAATGGGCCTATTTTAGATGGATTAAAGATAATTGAGCATTCCATGATGTTTTTAGGATTTCATTTAGGCCTTCATGTTTATATTCAATAAATGAATTATAAACCTCCAATTTTATCTTTTAGATTATGATTAATGTCCTAGCTTGTCTGATACATGTGAAATGACATCCCATCCAGGAGTCAAGTGATCTAGTTCCCAAAATCCTATTAGCCTAATAGTTTCTATTAGCTACTCAATTTCCCCTCATTTCCATCACTTTTTTCCAGTAGATATTGCAATCAATAATAGAGTAAAAATAATATCATTCCAAGAATGTTTGGACATAAAAAAGAAATTATATTTTATTTAAGTTGGCTCGGCCTCTTTTTAAGGCTCCATATATTGGGAATTTTTTATATATTTTATATTTCAACTATTAAGAGATATTAGAGCAGGACCTGCTTTTATGGGTTTGAGTTGAATCTATAACATTTCTTCTCTCACAAGGTATAAAAATCATATATCTTTTTTTACCAGAACTATTTTATTTAAAAATAATTGAAGGTTTAGAAGTTTCCTACCCTCCTTTTATCATTAATACATGACACTCTTAATGTCTTATGCATGCCCATGTCAATCATCTTAAAATATAAAAATCACTATGGATACTTGGAACTATCTGTTTTTTTACTTTAGATGCGTTCCTTTAGCTCTATCCTGATACCCCTTTTTGTTGAATTGATGTTTTGAACATGTATTTAGGGTCTGTTTGACAACATTAATGAATCAAAAATCATTGAATGTTTTGTTTTTAGTTATTTTTTGACTCCTTAGGTTGTATATAAACTATTTTCTATTTATAACCATGTTGAATATCTCAAATTATTTCTATTTTAAAACCCATTTTTTGTTTACTGTTATAAAAAATTTGTTATGACTCATTTAATCCTTTCTTGATGCAGACCTAATTTCTTTATTGTTGTAGATGAATCATTGTGTCAAGAACATGCTAATTGGTTATGGAAATGATTGGTATAAATCTGTTGTGTCAATTCAAATATTTTAGAATCCAATTCCCAAGTTTGTTATCATAGATTTAGATAAATCAACATGTAAAGATTCTTGTTTCTATTTATATGAGTATTATGCAAGAATTTTTAACTTATATTTTCCACTATTATGTGATTAGTTCATTGGTGTCATTATAATCATTTGAATTCCAAGAATATAGAAATCTATTTATAAATGTTTTCACCTTTATTGGTTTGTATTTCTTATGAACTTGGTAAATTTATATGTTTTTTAATTGTATTATCATGTTTTTTACCATGATTTTAGGTGAATCAATGCATAAAAATTCTTATTTATACTTCTATGATAATTATACAAGAATTCCTTACTTGAATTTTCCATTGGTTTATGAATTGGTCACTATTACAATCACATTGAATTCCATGAATTTAAGAACCCATTTTAAAATTAGTTTATTTTTATAGGTTTAGAGTCATATAATCTTTACTTATATTATGCATGGATGATAAACCTTTTTACCCTACACCCCAGGTGTTCAAAGAGAAAGCTAGAAGTTTAGGCACCACCTTCAACCCTCTAACCATGTTTAATATCTCAAAAAAAATTATTCTAAAACTTGTTTTCTATTTACTATTATAAATAAATTCTGTTATGATTCTTTTAAGCTCAACTCGTTGTTGCCCTCATTTTTTTATTGTTGTAGATTATTCATTGTGTCATGAACATGATTATTGGTTCTGGAAATGGCATGTGTAAATCTTTTGTGTAAATAAAAATGTTTAAGAATATTATTCTCATTTTTTTAATTCTATATTTAGATAAATCAAGCTGTAATGATTTGTATTTATATTTATATGATTACTATGTAAGAATTTGTTACTTTAGTTTTCCATTATTTTGTGATTTGTTCATTGGTGTCATTATAATCATTTGGAATTCTTGGAATTTAGGAATCTATTTCTGAATTAGCTCACCTTTATTGGTTTATATTTTTTATGAACTTGGTAAATTCGTATGTTTTGGAATTTTATTCTCATGTTTTGACCCTGATTTTAGGTGAATTAATCTGTGTAGATTCTTGTTTATGTTTATATGAGAATTATGGATGCATTCCTTGAATTTTCTACTAGTTTGTGATTTGGTCAATGATGTTACATTCATTTTGAATTCCTAGAATTTTGGAATCCATTTTTTAATTAGTTTATTTTTATTGGTTTAGAGTTATAAAATCTTTACATATTCCAATATTATCAGTTCATCAACAATATTAACCATAAATGCATTATGATGTTCAGTAGCTTCCATCCCACTCTTCAAAGCTGCACAATATTCCATTTTACCATACACATAAGGTATTCAAATAGAAAGCTAGAATTTTGGGAATCATCTTCACCCCTATAGATGTGAGATTAATTATTAAATGATTCCAAGAGATGGACATGATGCATTCAAATAATGAGAAAAAAGTGAGTTTTGTGTTTTAATCTTAGTTGTTATGATCTTACACTTGTTTGGTTTCTTGTTTCACTGAACATAATTCATTGGATCTACCTAATTTATTAATTACCAATATGTGGGTGTTCTATCCTTTTCTAAGTCATTGAGTGTCGATAGGGGTGATGAAAAATGCTCACTATGATTTTTTATACTTCCATTTACTTTTATTTTTGTTTCAGTTCATGAAAATATTTTGTGATGATTTTTGGGTATGATCTTTGGTTTTTCATGATGTAGATATTGGGGCTAAAGGGTGTGTAATAGAAAAGACTTGAGATTTCTTGATGTTAGTGGAGCTAAGACAATTTGTTTCGTGCTGGTATTGAATTTAGATCATTTTTTGGTATCCTCTTTGGTTGTGTGTGGTAGAGCTAAAAGATGTGCTATTGTAGCTTCTTGAGGATTCATACTGGTGCTGTAGATGGCTTGATGGTTACGGGGCACAGATGGATCACTGGTGCGGTTGCGCTGAAGGTTGTCGTATAGTTGGAGGTGACTCTCTGGTCTTGAGGCATGGATGAGTCACTGGTGCTGATGCTGGCTCACTAGTACTGAGTCATGGGTGGGTCCCAGACATGGAAGAGTTACTGGTACATGGGGGGGGGGTGAGGATCTTGTTCGGGGTTGGATCCTACATTTTTGTATTGATTAATTTTGTATTAAATCTCATTATTAATATAATTATTTTTTATTTCTACGTTTTAATATTTATGTACATCACCTTTGTTTAATAATTAAAATAGATGAATTATAAATAATAAATTAATTAATATAATATAAAATATTACTAGAAATAAAAATTTATAATTTTTATTCAAATGTAATTTATAAATAGAAATTATATGTTGGAAATATTATTACCAAAAGAAAAAATTGTCTTAAGAATATGTTGCTAAACTCTTTAACCAACATATATGTTACTTGTTGGTATTATTATAATTGTAACAGAATTATTTTATCAGTCGCAAAAACATTTAGCGACAGAGTTTTTAACAACATTTTAGTTATAGGGAAATATGTGTTGGTAAAACCTTTTACCAACTGAAATTATGTTTTTACCAACAGATATGTCCCTGTTAGAAAAAGATAAATATTTTTTAGTGGATTGTTGCATCAAAAGACCATAGGGTCCCAGACATGATATTATAGGCCTAAATGATTGCATGTGATAAATGACTATAGGACATATAATAATGATTAAAAAGGTTATATGTGGTTGATTGATAAATTTTTCATCGAAGATGAATTGATTCTTCAAAATCACATTGGGTTCTAAATATGACATTCTAGGCACACAAGGTTGGCATTGAACTATTCTTACAAGTGGACATAATTATGAAATTTTGTAAAATGGATAGTTTAATCCCATGTTATAAGGAATTTTGATTCCCTATTATATATGGTTTAGAATCTGGCTATAGTCAAAGTATGTATAGAAGGTTCGGGTGAAAATGTGAACCAAGTTGAATTACGTTCTTAATTAATGAATTATGAAATGTGAAAAATCTTTATTTTTGTTACATTTTTCATTATTAAAATGAATATTATATTATAGATTTTATATTATGTTAGATACTATTGGTGGCGACCTAATGGGTTGTACACACACCATACTCGATCTAACTAAGGGGTACCTAAATATACATCATTTTTGTCGGACACGAGAATGGAATGATTCACGTGTTAGATGGATGATTTGATGTGAATCATGGTTAAGAGAATAAGTAATTGTGTTGGGACCCATGGGGTACTATTTAGGGTATATTTATTTTGGATTTTTATTTTAATAGTTGAAAAATAAATCGAATGAAATATTTATTTTTTTACACTTGTTATTGTAGTTCATATTTTGGTTAATTATGTGACACTATTATGTATTTTTTATTGGTTATAACATTTGGTTATTATTTATTTATTTACACTTTTTCTACTCTGATGAAGAGTTTATAGCCTCCCCATGTTATATACTTGATTCTCAATGAAACTGGGATTCCTTTGGCATATGGGGTGGGGTTATTGAGGTCTTAAGGTGAGCCGAATCGTGGGAATGGTGTGTGGGACCCGGGTCAGGACGATTCCGAGTGGTATCAGATGAATGGTTTTAATATTTTTGTCCAAATATTTTGGGAAGGTAGACCTGAGATTAGTATTATTTAATACCTAGTAACATGCTTGTGCATCTGAGAAAGTAACCAATGAATGATGGAAAAACCAAGTATCTAGGATAGGGGTTAATGTTTTTAATGTTTGATGTTAGAGTGTAATGTTGTCTCATCTCGAGTGATGCACTTGTTTTATGATGTTATTAATTTTTTTAGTTTATGTATCATGGCCCAAAATGGTATGGTAAATTTTTTATTATGCATCATTTTACTCACTCATGATATATTGAAATATGTATCATTTTAGCTGTGAAAAAGACGGTTTTGAGGTAAATTGTTTAAATGAAAATTATTTTCATTCTTATGGAATTTAAATAAAAGTCGTGCCTAATTTAAAATTGGGAAATTTTTCTTGGTGAAAAATGTGATAACATGGAATGAAAAATGGGTGTCAATGAGAAACAAGAATTGTGAAAGTGTTTTACCATTGTAACCCGTATCCTAGAGGAGGATGATTGATACTAATTATGGGGTATTGGTTTTGACCATGCAGGGAGGTATGGTGGAAGGATTTTTAATATATTTATTATAATACCACTAGTTAAATAAGAGAATATTGTATTATGGAACCTAATATATGTTTTTTTAAAATTATAAATATGCCTATGTGACATTTTTTTAATAGGATGGCCTGATGACATGTATAGAAATGATCTTCAAATACAGGCACTTGAGGCATCGATAAATCTCGGTGATAAAGAAAAAGAGTAGTTCTGTGAGAAAAATTCTCAGTTTATGAACTCTATGAAAGGATACAAAGTGTGGAGTTTGAAAATTCTATTTGAATTGACACAGGAGTTCCAATTACATCACCCTCCGAATTTCACCTGAGAGGGTGGATCTATGGAATCTGAGTTCTAAATAGAGTATATCCAGATGATTCATGACCACTTGGAGACTCCAATTGATAAAATATTCCAATTGGATATATATATATATATATTACATATTTAGGTGTATCATTTAAAGGGATATACATAAATGGGATGGAAAACTATAGACCATGGTGTGGAAGGAATTTCAAGAGATGTCCATGGGGCCCTTTTTCGAAATGATTCCCAATCAAGAGAGAGAAGTTTTGTTTAGGTGGTTTAATCAAAGGGGAATGTATGTCATGTAATATATAGGATTCTTTATTGATTTTAATTTCATTTTTCTCTATTTTTATGGCGAGGAGGCTACTATAGTGAATCATTTTCATAAATGGATTAAATGAGAAATTATATCCCTTGTCAACATCTTTGTACGAACGATGTTTTCAAAAGTAGTAAATCATACTCTCAAATCTATGGGGAACCAAAATGAGTCTTCTATTTTAGGATGTTTTATATTATCTAGATAAATAGGAGTTATTTATTCTAGTATTAGGAATAATCTCTTTGGGAATGTTATCTAGGGAGATAGAATGTATAGTGGATGCAGGGAATGATCAGTTACATGGTAAATTACTCGAGTTATCCCTCATGAATTTTGTAGGAAGCGACATAATAATAGGTAGTATTCCTAACCATTGGTAGAGTGATAATATTGAGGAATGATGGGGAATCTACTATAGTTCGGTAGGAATCCATGAAATATGGGCAGTGATAGAGTAGCTATATTGAACGAGAGTACTAGAAAGGTGTTTTATACCCTATATAAGTCTAGCAGTTATATGTCCACTGGTCCGAGTAGTTAAGGAAGTGTGTTTGGTCCTTCTAGGAAATATTTTTAATATCCATATCGCGGTTCAATGTATAGATCTAAAACCGCACCATTGGGTTAAGGGGTACGAAAATTTCAGGTCTTTCAGCCTACACTTCCGGATAGTGAGGCTCGACCATAGACAATTACAGGTACTATTCTTATAGATTATATACTTTATAGTTATTTATTTGATACAGGTGTCCCTAATTCGTGTATATCTATATAAATACTAAATGGGATATGTTGGGATATGGTGTTTTTGTGCATGTTTATAACAATCAATACACTTTAGGGAGTATGGTCGAGAAGCAGCTGTTTGTGAAATATGTGTTCTCTCATGTTTGGGGAGTACCATTATATATGGTATATTTATATTCTAAACATGTTGGGTTCTGAATTCATTTTAATTTTGGACAAGTTGGTATAATACTCAGGCCACATAGATTGTTACCATAGGCGACTGACCTTTACATCTATTAAGGGTGTCAAATATGTTCGTCGTGGAGAGTCAGATATCTAGGAATGATGTGCATGTCCATCTCATCAGTAAATAGGGGATCTCACCACCAAGGAATTAAAAATGTTTTTAAATTATTTGGGTATGAATTAGTATTTCATTCTACCCGTAGTGGATTGGATTCATGATGTATTTCTTGAACACCTCTTTGGACTTCCACCTGAGATAGATGTAGAGTTTTGATAGATCTTATACTTGGAGATGATATAGTTTCTATTAAACATTATATAATAGAACCTACATAGTATCATGATATTGACACTCAACTAGATGATTTAATAGATAAATGTTTTATCCATCTAGGTATGTCACCTTGTGGTTCTCCGTTTTTCTTTTAAAATAAAGTTGATGCGACTTTTCTATTTAGTGTTGACTACATGAATTTGAAAAGGATGACCATCAGGAACTGATATCATCTTCCACAAGTTGACGATCTATTGGACTATTTGAGAGGATCTTGTGAGTTCTCCAAGATTTACATGATATTGGGGTATCTTTAGTTGGTATTTTATCGTTCTGATATACCAAGGACAATTTTCGAAAGTACTTATGGCCATTTTTAGTTCGTTGTCATGATGTTGAGGGGAAAAAAGGTATTTCTATGTTATGTACATGAGTAATCGATTATTTCACCAATACATAGATTAGTTTTTTGTAGTTTTTATGGATGGAATATTGGTGTGCTCAAAGTGTCATGATGACCATGCCCAACATCTTGACACCATGCTGACTACAATAAGTGAGAATCCGATATACAAAAACCTAACTACGTTTAAATTTTGGATTGGTCATCTACATTTATTGGGTCACATCATCTTAGAGGGTATATCTTCTATTTACAAAGAGAATTTCCAAATAGTAATTTTTAGGGAGTATCCCTTGAATGTATTTTATACACATAGTATTTTGGGGTTAGTAAGCTATTATCATAGGTTCATTTAGGATTTTTTTTCTTGTACAGACTATAATCTTCCTTTACCATGTCGGTAATAATGATTTAATTCCCTAGAGACTATGAGAATTGTGTCTTAGAGTTGAATATGTGCCAAATTACTGCTCCAATAATGATCCAACCTGAGCAAGGTTTTGACATTATGTTTTTTTGAAGAATCTAAAATAGGATATGAAGTAGTGATGATATAGGGGATCGAGTTATGGGATTTTTTTCCTGAATATTAAAGAAACAATAATGGGATTACACTACACATTACCCTGAGTAATCTATAGTGGGATATGAATTTAATTGTTGGAATCATCATTGTAATGCCTCTACCCTAATTTCCCAAAGCTGGTGCATTATTTATTTCATTAGAATGATCACAAGATATTCAAATCCCAAAGTACTAATAATTTCATATTTTTTGGAAAATATATTACATACTATAACATTACATTACAATTTCAAACATAAAATACAACATAGATAAAAATTTGAGAACACCATTATTATCCAAGTGTAACCGTGCATGTAAATCATAATACACTTCCTGCCATCCTATAAAATAATATATAAAAAGGGATGAGCTCCAATATTCAGAATTGCTAAATAATTCAGTGGATGCTTTCATAAATATAAATAATCGTTTAAGGAAATATGTATTATAAAAACAAAAACCTTTTAAACATAAAATTGAAAATAATATGGTAAGAATAAATGAAACATTCCCATATAAACATTCACATGGATATTCTACATATAGAATAATCACATGTAATAACAAGCCTTATATAGAGGGAATATATAATGTGAGACATCTCAAACACATGGTCAAGGCTTCATCCAATGCACCATATATAATTGGGTAAGACATTAGAAAAAACCCAAACATAATTGTTATATGAGACCTACTGATACATCGAGGGGCAATAGAAGGCCCCTCTCGACACATAAAAATTCTAATGAATTCTTATTATGAATGGGGTAAAACATAACCCACATAAACATTCATTTAAAAACTACCATATCAAATGTCAATACTTAATCCATAATAATGGAATGATATAAAAATAAAATATCCACATTCAAAAATATCACAATACCATAATTAAAATTGGGATGATTGTATCATAATATATTAACCATAATTAATCATAAAATTGAATACAATATGTTGATATAGAAGAATGTGATCCAACAATATCAAATAATTTTTTTAAAAATATCCATTTTTTACTTTGAAATCATTTGATATCCTTCATAATTATAAAAGAAAAAATTTCCATTGAAAATAACATAGTAATCCTATAAGGTATTCTTTATAATGTTAAGTCATCATAAATGTTTAAAATATACACTATCTCCATATATGTTAAAAAACATTGTTTCTATAATTATTCAAAAATTTCATATAGTACCTTATTTGTAAAATGACAGAAAGATTCATTTAAAATTTTTTTAAAAAAAGTAGACATATGTATAAATGAATTTAAAAAATAGTCTAGGAATATAAATATTATTTTTAAATACATTTATAATATATTTGGATATGGATAACTAATATTTCTCAGTATATACTTACGTATAAACAGTCTCTAATACTATTGAGATTGCGAAATTAACCCTTACCTTATACATTTTTTATTCAAGTGTGAGTTTTACTCGTGGATAAGTTTAAAAAAATTTAAATAATACTAGGAAAATATTCATATTTATGATATCATATAATATTCATTTATGACTTTACATTACCTGTTGATTATTAATTTCCAAGTTAAAGCAACATTTTGTGTAATAATCACTTTAGTTATCATACGTGTTTTGACCGGTTATTTATGATCGTATTAAATAGGTCATGATTTATATACTTCATGAATATAAAACATTATTTATATATCATATATATTATATATATATATATATAATTGATAGTTAAATAAAATTGAATACACCATTCCTGGAGATGGTAGGTTATACGTACTCATGAACGTTGTTTCCGTTTTCTTACTTATTGAATGGAAGTAAGTGAATGAATAATATGTATATATATAATTTCATAGAACTATTATGTCCTAGATTTTATAAATAATTATAATATTTATTATTATAATCATTATTATATTGTGAATGTGGAAAAAGAGACTCATTGCGTCATGGAGACGCTAAGTAGTATGTATGCACGAGCAGTGAAATTATTTCATTAATGGTTAAGTGGTATAGAAGTGGATGAAATATTAAATTTTAAGTAACATTATCATGTTATATTTATTATTTATATCCATTAAATTCAACATTATATCCAAATAAATATATAACACATGAAAAACAATTTACACAACTTCATGGAGACGGTAAGTTGTACGTACGCACACATGGTGATATTGTTTTTCGTAGGATGGGTAAAAAGAGGAATATAGTTTTCCCATATTTATATTAACATCTCATCATGTATAAGGTATTTAAATTGTTATTTCAATATGTAAAAGACATATAATGAAGAATTAGATGAAGAATATATTATTGAATGAGGTGATAAAACAATTACCTTTTCCAGGTTTCAGCATTTTTTGCACAAATGGACACTATAGGATGGCTTTCAGCCTGAAGTTTAGCATATAGGATTATATAAGGTGTGTTGGGAGAGGTAATGATCAGGGATTGGTCGAGATAATGGGGTTTGTTGGCGTGAATTAAATATAAGGAGAAGTGTAATTTTATAAGAGGGGAGAGGGGCACTTTTGGAAGATCATAAAATATGAATTTATTATAAATTTATTTACTTTTTAAAATAGATACAACATTATTTAATTCTTGGATAATATGAGGATTGTTATAAATACTCTAAAAAAACAGGTTTTTGGAAAGTTTATGTCACAAATTTAACCATATCTTTTGGCATTAACCCTTCGTCAAATTAATTAACTCTTACAATGTATTATTTTATTTCAATACTATATCATTAATATTTTAACTATAAAATGCCAAAATTAACCCAAGTTGATAATTAGTGAATTTTTAACACAATATATCTAATTTGGACAAATATTGTATTTATATGACTATTATATCATTCAATATAATAGTGCCTGTTTTAAAAAATCATTTATGTCAATTTTATCACTTTTTATTAATTGATTTTTATTAAATCCATAACAACTTTATTAATTATTATAAAATTATTTAAATCATCCATAACATGTAAATTTTATCGATAATTTTTTTATGGAATAAAAAAGTTCAAATTATATTTATTTTAATATTTATAATATCATTTATTTCAATCATTCATTGATAAGTTAATCACTACATCTTTATTGTGTCACAAATAAATTTAATTATTTAATGTATAAAATTTACTAATAAATAATCATGAATTAGGTAAATATTATATATTTTAAATGAATATTTATAGCCAAATTTATCTTATTTATAATCCAAAAATATATATTATTTAGTTATAAACATTTGAATATGGTACTTTTAATTATTTTTTGAATAAAATATAAAAAAAATTATAATCGGACAAAAGAGGTTTAAAAATTATCATATTTTTTTACCTAAGGTTTATTTTTGTTGAAATATAATTATATTATGAAATTAAGAAAAGTGTTAGGGTTAATTTTTTGTTATTATAATATCATGTTAACTAATAATTGCATTATTTACTTTTAACGGTGGTAAATAAAATTCAAAAGTTACTATTTATCAAAATATTAATACCCTATTAGAACACATTTTTAATATTTATAATAACCATGCATGTTATATTTTCAAAATTCATGTCCTAGAAGTAGAAAATTACGTTTAATGTTAATCATCTAATGTGGCTAGAAGGCGGGAGAAAAGATGTTTAAAATGATAAATGAATTTTTATATCTAATTCTATAATAAGAATGTCTAAAATGACATAAATTAGGTTAATATATGTAATATTATAAAATTGTGACTTTAAAACCATTATAATGTAACATATTTATTCAAATGAAAAAGTTGGTTTTTGACAATAATGTAGTTTTTTCACTATTCATCCAAAATTGAAATTTTTTAATGAAAAATACGGAAAAATCACCCTTATCAAATTTAGATTTTCTGTATTAAAAAATGAAGTCTATTTTACCAAATTATTTTTCAATGAGTATCTAAAATTATTTTTATTATTGTTCACAAAAAGACATAAAAATTTGTTGCTTTAAGAAAATAGTATTTCTAAACATATAACTATTTTACCAAAAAAAATCATTTCATTATAAATTAGTTTTATTTATGTGAAAAAATTATAAATTAAAATTAAAATTTATTTATTACTATTCATATTATGACATATAATGGATATGTTATAAATATGTAATTTAAATAATTAAATTACTAATGGGTTGTCTTGCAGAAACTCAATCTTGCGTCTTATGCAAGCCACGTCAGTGTCGAATGAAACACAAGTTATTGACCATAATGTACCATGAAATATTAGGGGCTAACATTCTCCCCAACTTTTTTAAATTGTGTCCACATAATATAAACTCAGAAATAAAATCTTGGGGATGGACTTTTCAAAATACCATTATTGAAATACCATATTGGAAAATGGATTAATGAGACCAACATTCTATAATAAAGAATGGGAAATATGAAGTCTATTATAAATAACATAGAGTAGGGTTCCATTTAGGAAAAAATGGAAATGAATGAAAATGTAACCATCATGTTATGATGGAGAGTGATAGAGAACATTTTTTGGAGAAAGATAACAACCAGAAAAATATAAATCTATAGAGATCCAAGGGACCATTTGATTCATCACCATGTGAAGTACATGGAAAAAAATTTATGGTTTTTTGATCCTTTACCAAGATATTAATAATTTTTTATTATTAGAAGAAAAGGAAGAATAATTACTTGGTAAGTAGAGTTCCATCCTTGACGAAATTTCTACCACAAACACACATTTCCCTCCAAAAAATAATAAAACTAAAATATATTCAATTTTTCATAATTGAATTGGGTTAAAAAATGATTTTATACTTCATATATCATAACATAAAAAACTGGATTATATTAACTAGGAAATCATGTAGGCCAATTGTAGGTGATGCACCCTTGACTAACTTTGGTTGCAAGTTCACGTCACGTGGCCCTGTTGGACGTGACAGGTTTTTGCCCGACATGTGGGTTGTCCTTTTAATTGTAATACAACATTCCAAAAAATAAATGATAAAAAAAATGTAACCATAAAAAATATTATAAAATGTCCTTCTAAATCCATTATGACCTATAGGATTATCCAAATTACTTTTGTCCAAACTCATAGTCCAAAAATTTATAAGGAAGGTAGCATAACATACATCTGTATACCTTCATCATTTATTATCTTAAAATTTGGTAATAAGATGAATTTTGAGAATTTTTTTTAAAGAAGTTAATTATTTTTTATTCTTCAGGTGAAAAAAAAGAACACTATATGTAAACCATAAATCATAGAATGTTGAAAACTCCCAATAATGATGGTATAAACTGGGTTTTCAACAATCCATTAATCAGTTCCATGGATATAAAAATATTCAATCTAATTTTCCCAAATAAATTATCTCTTATTCCAATATCATGATCTGTGTATCAATAAAAAATTAAGTGTTTCATTTCCACAACCATATATTTTACAATATGTTTATCTTAAAATTGTTTCACTTTACTTGGTACAATATAATCTCAAATTCATAATGAAATAATACTGCAGTACAATCCTTATTTTCTCCAGAATTCATATAAATAGTAAATTTATTAAATGTATTCAAACAATATTATTCTTGAATAGGCATATTAATCATTCCACTTCATCTGTAGCATTATCATAACTTGATAATTATCAAATAGTATCATCTTGTGGTATATTCTTGTGGTTATTTGTACATTGATTCTCATATTGTCTCATCACCTAGAAGTAGAAGCATTGTACATCAAAAATCATTTTCATACCCTTTCAATCAGGAACATTGTGTCCTTTTTACCCATAATTATAACAAACTCACATTCCCTTCAAGCATTTACTAGGGTGATTCTTTCAATAGTTATCACATATGGGAAAACCCTTCTTTCCCTTTTTTCCTGTATCCATATTTTTCACATCCATCCTATTCTTCTCCTTCTTCCCTTAAAATCCATAGTTCTCAGATAATTCTTTACTTATCTTATTAACACATGATATTATTTCCTCATATTATACCAATACATGGGAGACTATTTCCATTCAAAATGATGGGTAAAGACCATGAATGGTTGGTTCCTTCTTACTCTTTGGAACATGTGCATTGGTGGAATTATCATTCCTTATAATAGGCTCCACTTATAAATAACGACACACGCTATCATAGATCATATTATATTGTATAATATTAAAACTATAAAAATTCACAACATAATGTTTTATATGTATCTAGTATCATAATCATATAAATGGTATCTTTGGGGACAAATTTACTCATAAATTCTTCATAATGTTTTGTACAGAAAATGTGAATTATCCTAAGCATATCCCTTGAGAGTGTCAAACCAAGTGCGTAGTAACAACCATTTTTCTGTGACATATGACCTTGTGTCAATCTTGGAATACCTTGTCAATTTTTTTACTCCATGTTACATCTGTCATAGAACTACGTCAACTTATAGTAACTAGACACAAATGTATTTCATTAAAGACCCACATAATTTTAACTATACCAAAAATCTAGTATATTCTTCTATACTTACCCTCAAAGTCTATATTAGGATTGTGATACCTAAATTAAGTTTTATAATATATTTACAAGGTTGTTGAAAAACTTTCTTTGATATCAACTGTAATTCCCCGACTTCAGTTTCCCAGAGATAGTGCATTATTTATTACATTGGAATGATTAATAGAAATTTATACCAAAAAGGAATGATCATTTTAGATGTCTTAGAAAATAGATTATATACATGAACATTACATTATAATTTCAAATATAAAATACAATATAGATAATCCTTTGAGAAAACCATTATTTTCTTATATTACCATGCATATAAATTGTAATACAATTAATGGCATCATGTAATATAAAACATAAAATATGGATGATCAAAGATGATCACTAAGGGTAAATATTTCATTATAATCTATCATAAATAAACATAATGTTTTAAAGAAAGATTTATAATAAAAATAACATCATTTTAAACATAAAAATGAACATAATATGTCAAGAATAAATCAAAACTTTCAATATAAACATACGTATGGATATTTTATTTCTAACCTTTTAAACATCGTATAAATAATATGGGACATATTAAAAACATCTTCAAATCTTTATCCAAGACAACATACATTATTGCGTAAGAAATTATCCAAAACACAATCATTATTCTCTCACTAGACATATTGATGCATCGAGGGGCTATAATGGACCCTGCCCGACACTTACAAAGTCCAATGAATTATTCTTATAAAAGGGATGAATCATAACCAACATAAATAGACATATTAAAACTAGAATATGAAATTTCAATATAAAACCCATATGTTATGAATGATATCAAAATAACACATCCGTAGTAAAAATATCATAAAACCTTTAATAAAATATGAAATATTTTATCATAATATATTAGCCAAAAATAAGAATAAAATCCATCAAAGGATGTTGACACAGATGGAAGTAATCTAACAAAATCATTAATACCCTTTTAGAAATATCCCTTTTATACATTGAAATCATTTGAAATCCTGCATAATTATAAAATAAAACATTTCCTTTGAAAATAACCTAGTTAGCTTGTAAGTGATGCTTCAAAATTCAAAGGCATCAAAACAGTGGAATAAAGATTCCCGCACCTTATAAGTTAAAAAAAATCTTAATTTTTCAAAAAGGTCCTATAGAACCTCATTTGTTAAACGATAGAAAGATTCCTTTCAAAATATATTTTTAAAAGTAAAACATGGGTATAAATGACACTAAAAAATATTATTGGATTGGTAATATTTTTTTTAAATGCATGTATATGAATCATGGATATGGGTGATAAATATTTCCCTGTAGATACTTACGTATAACCAATCTCAGAAAATAATGAGATATTGAAATTAACCCTTACCGTATATTATTATTTATATGAGGGTGTGTTATCTTCTGGTATAATGGTTAAAAAAATTATTAAATTACACCCTGTCCATATCATTATTTATGTTATCTTATATGATTCTAATATAATTTTATATTACGGATTTATTAATAATATCAAAATTAAAGCAGTGTTTCAGGTAATAATCGCTTTCTTTATCATAAATTTTTTAACTTGTTATTTTTTTCCATATTACATAGATCAAAATTCTCTTTATTAAATAATCTAAAACATGATTTATATATCTTATATATTTTTTATATAAATATATATAATTTATTGACAAATAAAATGGAACACACCATTCATGATGACGGTAGGTTATACGTATGTATGAACAATGTTTCCATTTCTTATAATATTAAATGAATGTAAGTGAATGATATATATATATATATCATCCTAGTATAATAATTATGTCATATATTTCATACTTAATAATATTATTTATTGTAATAATCATTCTTAGATGGTGACCATATATGATAAGTGTCATCACATCCTAAAGACGGTAAGTCGTGCATACACACAAATGATAATATCATTTCCTTAATGGTCAAATGGCATTGAATTGGATGTAATATGATTTTTTCAGAAACAATATCATGTTATTAGTATTAATGAAATCATTTATATTCAGGATCATACCCATAGAAATAATGTGTACATGAAAAACAATTTACACATCGTCGTGGAGATGGTAACATGTACGTACGCACGCGTGAAGATATAGTTTATTGTAGGATAGGGAAAAAAGAGAAATATGGTTGTCACATTATTATATTAACATTTAATTATTTATAAGGTATAGGATTTATTATTTTAATATTGAATCAATAGAGAAACAGGAAGTAAAAGAAGAAAATAACTTTGAAAGAGGTGATAAAACAATTATCACTTTTCGGGTATATCCTTTTTATTTTCACAAATGGGATCCATATGATAGATTTAATACCATGTATTAGCCACTTGGATGATATTAGGGATTTCTAGAGAGTTAATGGGAAGGTTTTTTCTGAGAAAAAGGGGTTTAGAGGTGTGAATTAAAGATAACGAGAAGTGTGCTTTTATAAGAGAGGTGAATGGCTCTTTTTGAAGATCATAAAATATTAATTTATTATAAACTGATTTCCAGTTTCTAATTTCATAAAAGTGATTTAATTCGAGTATAATATGACAATGAGTTAAAATCCTACCGTCCAATACATTTTAGACTAGTTTAGATAACAAATCTAACAGTATCTTTTGACTTTAACGATTTGTTAAATAAGGTAACTCTTCTCATGCATTCTTGTATTTTTATAAAATATGGTTAGTAAATTTACTATAAAATGAAAATATAACCTCAAGTAAATAATTATATAATTTTTTAACAAAATATTTTTCATTTTTTCTAGTTTATTATTTTTATGACTATTATATCATTTAATAAAATAGTATTTTTTAGAAAACTCAATTATGTCAATTTTTACAATATTTTGTAAGTTATTATTTTTAAAGTCGTAAAAACGTTATTTATTAAAAAAAGCATTATAGAATCTATAAAATGATATTTTTATGCAAAAAATTCGTGTATGGAATCAAAATTTTAAATTTACATATGTGTTAATATTTATAATATCAAATATTTCAATCATTAATTAATAAGGTAATCGCTACATCATTATTGTGTCATGAATAAATTTAATTATATAATATCTAAAAATTAAAAATAAATTATAATGACGTAGATAATTTTTTATCATTTCAATTATTATTTATAGTTTAATTTATCTAATGTATATCCATATATTAAAATTAATTTAATTATTAAAATTTGAGTATGACACTTTTAACTCTACTTTGTATAAAATATCATAAATGAATTCATCTGACACAAGTGTTACAAAAGGATCATATTTTTAAAATATGTTTGATTGTGGTTGAAATATACTTATCCAATTAAAATAAGGCAAGTGTTATGTTAATTTTATTTTATTATAATATTATTTTTACCTTTAATTACCCTATTCACCTTTAATTGTGGTAAATAAAATTAAAAAAGTTACAATTCAAAAAAAAATATTTTGTTTCTATTATACCACAAATTTTGTTTTTATTACAACCATGTATGTCATATTTTAAAGATTCAATTCACAAATTTTGTAAAATTACATTTAATGCAAATCTTCTAATGTTGACAGAAGCCAGGTAAAATGACGTTAAAAATGTTAAACGAATTTTATATGCAATTCAATTTTAAAAATTATTACAATGATGTAAATTTGGTTAATATATGTATTACTAATCTATTATGACTTTAAAACCAATATAAACTAAAATAATTTTTTAAATGAAAAAGTAGGGTTTGAACAATAATGTAGTGTTTTCACTGTTCATCAAAAATTTAATATTTTCAGAAAAATTCCAAAACATGAAACATTGATAATTTTGATGTAATGAATTATAAAATTGAGTCTATTAAACCAAATTAAATTTTAATGAGTGTATAAAATTATTTTTATTGTTCAAAAAAGGTCATACAAATATGTTCCTTTAAGAATACAGTATTTCAAAACATATAACTATTTTATCGAAATTTATACATTTCATTATAAATATGTTTTATTTTAGTGAAAACATAATAAATAAAAATTAAATATTATTTATTAGTATTTATATTAATATATTTAATGTATATGATATAAATATTTCATTTAAATAATTACAACACTATGGTGTTGTTCCGTAGAAATACAATATTGCGTGTTATGCAAGCCATGTTGGTGTAGCATGCAACACAAGCTGTTGAAGATAACATACTGTCAAATTATCAGGGTGTTACAATCATATATTGGGATAAAATATTATTTTTTATAATGATTATATGATAATAATGTATTTCTATTCACAATTATAATTTAATCTCTTGAAGGGTATGTGGGTTGAGTATATATTGTATTTTAAAATTGCCCTGTCATATAGGAATGATAAAGTAAAGAATATTACTATAACATTGAGCAGGAAATATCACACTTAATATGTTCAGAAGTTCATTAATGAGTAGAAGATAATGATTTTACTAGTTTAGATGCATGTTTAGGTTTTTGAGGGATAAGAGTATATTTCCCTAATATTAGTATCAGTGGAGTCCACAAATTTGATCCAGATATGGGAGACGAAATATGAAGATCTGATGTTATTTTCCTTGATTAATGTCTTTGATTGTAACACCCCAAGCTTCCACGGTATGCTTCTCTCTGAATAATACAATAGAGTGTGTTGTACGCAACATTGAGTTCTAACACACACCAAAACCAATCAAACTAGCTGTTATGAAAAGTAATACACACTTTTTGAATATTTATAATTTTTATATTTCAAAATGAACTTCATTTTTTGATTTGGAATATCGAAATTAGCTTAGGGTGAGTTTTTGGTATTTTTCTGAAAACATTCAATTTTTTGATGAATAGTGAAAAAACACGGAGTAATAGTTTAAAACTGAATTTTTATTTAAATAATCATTTATTTTATTTAAATTTATTTTATGTCAAAATAGAGACATAATACCTATATAAGTTCAATGTAATTAATTGGAGTAAGTTTATAATAATTTTAGATATATGAAAATTTTATTTAACTTTTCACCGTCTTTTACCCATCTCCAAAGAGAATTTGAAAATTCACATAAAACATAATTTTACTGCTTCAGTGAGTGGAATTTTTAAAATCCAAGATACAAGGTTAATATTAAGGAGTAAAACCTTGTTCAATAAGATAAAAATAATTTTCGGTGAATAGTAACTTTTTACATTTATTTACCACGGTTAAAAGTAGATAGGGTAATTAAGGGTAAAAGGATATTATTAGTACCCTAACACATGTCCTAATTCTATTGGCTAAGTATAATTCTACCCAAAAAAACTTTAGAAATAAAATATAAACCACTTTGGTCATGTTGGATTAGATTAGGACAATTATTATTCTTTAATTCACAGAAGAGTTAAAAGAGTAAAAATCAATGTTTAATAACTAAAACATCTTTAATATAAGGTTATACATAAGATAAATTTGATTATAAATATTCATTAGAAAGATAAAAATATTTCCCAGATAATGGTAGTTTATTTATAATTTTTAGATGTTATATAATTTATGTAATTTATGACACAATGGTGAGGCAGTAATTATCTAATTAATAAAATATTAAAATAATAGATATTATAAATATCCAAATAAATGTAATTTGAAACTTTTTATGAATTACCCTAATTTTATAAGTTAATATGACCTGTTAGTATTGATAAAATAATTTAATTAGAATTAATAATGTTTTTATAACTGTAATAAAAATCAATTATTAATTAGTTTCAAAATTAACCTAAAAGAGTATTTTAAACAAATTTTATATTATTAATTGATATTCTGTATTGAAAAATCTACGGTTCGAAAAAATGACTTATATAAGGTTATATATATTAATAATTAACCACTTGGGGTTCAATTCTCTTGTTATAGTAAGTTTATTAACCATATAATATAAAAATACAAAGAGACATGGAAAATGTCAAACTATTTAACTAAGAGTTAAATATAAATGATAAGGTTAATATAGTGACCCAAACCTATATAAATTCTATTTTTTAAAGTATTTAGACCCATCCACACCTTATCCTATAAATAAGTCACCTTGGAGTCATTATAAACTGAAGGTGAATTTATTTTAAAATAATATATTTATGTTTTTCCTAAGGTGCCCATCACCCCTCTTATAAAAGGACACCCACCCCTTCTCTCAAATTCACACCTTCAGAGCCTTTTGGTTCGGCCAAACCCTACCCAAATATCCTCTCAACTTCTCTCACTTATTCCTAGAGTCCTTCCTTTAGTCATAAATCCTACTTAAGGATCCCTTTTGATCAAATCAAAAAGAAGAACCCGAAAAAGAGGTAATGTTTTCACCACCGTCTTTTAAGATCCTTTCTTCTTCCACTTCTTCTTTGTTTGTTATTTCCATTTTAAAATAATAACTCCAGTATATTATATATATTATGATGTTATTATAAATAGGGTACAACCATATTCAGTATTCTATCCATCCCTTGGATGACATGTCACCATACGTGCGTACGTACCACTTACCATCTCGACGTCGTGGTGTAATTGTTATTCAATACATTATTATTTGGATGGGTATAATAATGATGTGTAATTAAAGTAAATAATAAATATAATATTTATTATTTATATATGATACAACATCCAATTATATTTTATTTTAATATCAAAAAAATGATATTGTCGCTCGTGCGTACGTACGAACTACTGTCTCCATGAACGCGATAAGATTCACTCCCCATCCTATCCATTCAAGACTAATTTTCAATTGATGATTAAAAATAATATATAAGGACTTGATATCATTATGGATACAAATAAGACACAACCTATGTTTAACAAACACGACTTATGTAACAAAACATATAAAACAAAACGAGTAAGTGAACACCTGAAACGACGATAATACTAAAATATTATTAACAAAGCAATATTAAAATATGACATATGATATAATATTTATGTATATGATCCTTGTATAATTTAATAAAAATGGTTTAACTATTATTCGTGAGGTTAACCTACCCTCTACCAAGAAAAATTACAAGGTAAGGTTTAATTCTACAATCTCTTCATTTTCCGAGGTTGTTTATACGTAAATATCTACTAGGACCTCTTAGTCATCCACATCAATGTTTCCTAAAAATGTATTTCAAATCATTATTACTATTTTAAATACTTTGGGTTAATGTCAATTACACCCTTGTTTAACTTTTTATAATAATTTTATAAAGGAATCTTCCTGTCGTTTTCCAAACAAGGTCCTTTTTAACCTTTTCGACCGAATTAAGGGAAGAATGTTTTTTTAACTTATACGGCGGGTGATACTATTTTCCGCCATTATAAAATCATATAAGCTTCCCTTTTAATATTATAAAGATATTTTATAAGTAAATGTTTTATTTTATAATTATGTGACTTTTAAATTAATTAAAAAAATAGATATTTCTCTCAAATAGATTTAATTTCATCTATATCAACATCCTTTGATGGATTTTAAGTTTATTCGAAGATGATTTATTATAATAAAAAACATCCATATTTTATTGAAGGTTTTGTGATATGTTTGACTATGGATGTGCTATCTTTATACTATTCAATGTTTATGGTTAAAGTATTTACATTTGGTATGCTAGTTTTAATTCGAATGTTTATGATATGTTTAAACCTTTTCGTATTAGGAATGTATTGGACTCTGTAAGTGATGGGCGGAGCCCGCTACTGCTCCTCGATGCATTGGTAGGTCTCATGAGACAACTAGGCATGTAATTCGCCGAGGCCCTTTCAAAATTTGATATATGGTTTTGGCCAAGGCCTTAATCATTTTTAGACATCTTGGCTAAGGCCTTCAAAAAATGTTTCAGAATGTCTGGCATTATACATTTCCTCATTATGAAAATAATATAGATGGTTAATGTGGTCATTCGACTAGTTGAATACCTATGATTATGTTTTATTATGGCATTATTTACTCATCTCATATTCCTTCCATAAATGTATTAATTTTTATTATTGGTAAAGGCATGTGGTTCCAATTATTCACCATGCTTAATAATTATGTTATAATTCACTGTATTGCTTACCCTTAATGAGTGTTTGAGCTCACCCCTTTCTTATGTATCATTTCCTTGGATGTGAGGAAGTTAGTTATTAGTGACTTTCAGGCATTATTTAGGAGGCTTGGATGTTTCCAATGGAATAAATCTATCTTTTATTTATTTTCATGTTGTAAAGTTGAACTTATGTATGAATTTGTTTCCAATAATACTAAACTGATTGGTCTTTCGAGACATGATTTCCTTGTGATCATGTCAATGTTATGTAATAATTCATCGACTCTGGGTAACTAGGTTCGGGGCATTACATTGATGGTGGGGATCCCCCTTCATATTGGACCATATAGGAGGATGAGATCATCTATGTCTGGTTTGATTTTGTTGTGTCTATGATTATGCAGGATGAGATGATGTGTTAATTCAATGTCTCTAAGTGGGGGGGGGGGGTTAGTTTGGGTTTGAACAAAATATAGCATGACCTTTTTCAGCAACATTGGTGGTCGTGCATGAAAAAGAAGATTGTAGGTTTCATGACATGGTCATACACTATTCAAAAGGTAAAGGTCAAGAATCAATGTATTGTTGGTTTACTAAAGCCATTTCCCATTCCAAAATCTAATTCAGATGATGTTAACATACACTTTTTGGTGGGTATCTTGATGATTCTTGGAATAATGATTCTATTTGGGTAGTTGTGGATAAACTGATGAAAACAGAGTATATTTTGATGATAAATGAGACTTTTTAACTGGATTAGTTTGGAGGCTTTTATGATTGTGGGATAGTACATTTTCATGGGTGATAAAGTGTATACTTTTGGATCCCAAATCAAATTTTACATCACTCTTTTCGAAATGTGTAAATTTGGTGCTTTCTACACATGTATTACGTTTTATGTATTTCCAACCACATAAATATAGGCAATAAAAATGTACTTTAATGGATTTGGGTTATATTATTTGGGCATTTGTTCAAAAATTTGGAAGGTCTTTGGTATAGATTTTGTTCTCCTATAGTTCACTTATAAGAACATTTATCAGGAGAGAATTAATATGGAACCATATGAGTCTCTTTATGGTAGGATTTCAGATCACCTCTATATTGGATGGATGTAGGTGGGTTATAGATGTAAGGTGGATGCCTCATAGAGGATATGTCGTAGTGGGTTCAACTTATTTGTGAATGTATGGATATTGATCATATTAGTCCGAAGTTGTATGCAGATTGATGTTGGCGACCCCCTGATTAGGCAGAGTGATCGTGTATTGCATCTGGTGTCACCATGATTGGGTCACCATAGGATATTGAATTATGGAATAATGGAACCCAGTGTTGTTTGAACATTTGATATTCTAGAGTGAATAATACTTGTTGTGTAAGAATTGGATATTCCACAGATCTAAAGTTTTATGCATGATTTTTTTCAATTTTTATGACTTTAGCATCATACACAGACCCTTACCATGTGATTGATTTCAATAATGTTGAGCATGAGACTTAGGAGTCCATTACTGATCATATGATACATGATATGGATCGCATTGAGAAAATGTTGTGGGAATAGTCCATGTGACTAGTTATAGTGTTTTGGAAACATGTCCCTGTTCGGGAGGAAACACGGGAGAGAGATGCAGATATGTGGACTCAATGACATGGTCTTTTCATCTCAAAATCTTTGATATTTTTGGGGGTAGAGTTAGAGGATGATCTATATTAGGTGCTGAAATTGTAAGATACTGACCCTTCTACATAGGTGGATTTATCAAGATCAAATACTCTTTTACACTAATTTTTAGCATAATTTGGATGGGTTTTACATTGGGGACATTTTGGGTTTAGCATAAGACATTAAGATGTTTTTGAGGGTGTTTTGGAATTTCATAGTTCGTGGATGGTTTGACTAAACCACGATTCTATGCTATAAAATTGGGAATATCAAAAAAAGGGATTTTCATGGTTGGAGAACATTTTTTCAAATCTTATTCCCTCTTAGTAGAAACATTTCACCTCTAAAAGAGGTGCATTGTTATGGTGGATGGTATTACAAAACATGCTCCCCAGCCGGGGAAACTGTGTGAATGGAATTATCTTATCCAAAAAATTTATTTTAAAATCTATAACCCCCATTTTTATCCTTAAATTGACCAATCTTGCCTATAATAGAAGTCCATCAATTTTGGGAGCTTGCATAAAGATTATAAAAACTCTCGAACTTTGTTCTTGGAAAACTACAGATTATATAGAAGGATTTATGAAACAAATCGAGAAATAAAAAATATTTTTGCATATAAATTAATTTTCCTTGATTTTTTTCTTTCTAACCTAAACCAAGGTAAATTATGTTATACCCACCACTATGAAAATCTGGTGCTATATGCACCACTGATTTCACATGATTAACAAGAAACAATGATTTTCTACAAAAAAAAACTTGTAATTACTATAATTTTATAAATTTTATCATCATAACATACATGCTAAACATAGAAAAAAAGGATATAATTTTTAAATATTTATTAATCATCGATTTAAATAACTAAAACATCTAGATATAAAACATATAATTTTTTGTAAAGTCATTATGTGTTTGAAAATAATATTTTCCCAAATTAATTTCATTATATTTCCTTATTTTAATAGTAAAATTGAGATTTTATAAACTTTAATAAATTTAAATTGATAAAATAAATTTATTTTTTTCATATATTATGTAAAAATTATTATAGGGGGATTTTCTGTGTTTTTTCGTTAAAAACATCAATTTTAATGAATAGTGAAAATACTGAATTTTAATTCAAAATGTTTTTTCATATTATATAAATTTATAGAAATATTATATATTAATTTTTTTGTAAAGTGTAATTAGGCCTATTTTCAATAAATTAATCAAATACAGGTCTTAGGAACCAATTTAAGAATGATTTTGAATATAAATGCATTTCATTATTTTGTCAATTATTTCACAAAAACCTGCTGTACTGAGACATTTTTATTGCAAAATTTAAATTTATTTCTATCTATAATATGATTATAATTTTGTAAAAATTAATTTCATATTTTGAATAAAAAAAATATGAAATTTAATATAATTTATACATAGTATTTTTTTGAGAAAATATTAATGAATGTAATTAAAATTAATTATAGCGATGATTGCAAAAAAGATTTCATAGTGGTTAAATAATAACATAAGTGAAAAAATAACCCAGAACGATGTAAAAATGAATTTTAGATACATATTTCTGCCAGCTTCCCTATTTTAAAAAAATTGAAAAATTATTGGTGGCACGTGATGTAAGGGATACCCCTCAATAGTGTTTTCGTTTTTGTATTTACAGGAATGTCACTCATCCACTATAAAAGAGAAACACCCCTTTAGTTTTTAAAACCCCTTAGACCATTACCTAATTCAAACCCTATGAAAATATCCTCCTCGATTATCTAACTTCATCCTAAATACCTCCCTTTTGGAATAAATCTATCCAAGGAAGCCATTTGGATAGACGTAAGAGGTGTTACCCAAAAAAGATGTGACATCCTTCCATAAGATCTTTTGTTTAATTTTTGTACCCCCTAAAATAAAATTATTCATTGATTATGTAACAAAATCAGAATCCTAATATTTTTGAAAAGTTTTTATTTTTTTTTAACATAGACCCATAAAAAATTCCCTAAAATGTAAAATGAACTTACCATTTGTGTTTATGACAGACTACTGCCTCACAAAACGATGTCATTAATTTTTTTATTTATATAGCCTAATGATTGGTAAATATTATGTAAATACTATTATTTGATGTAATATAAGATGCTTATTATTCATTTGTACTTCTGGAATTATTATATTATATATAATTTGAAGTTTTCCATTTTTTGTAAATTAGATAAAAAATTTTGTGGACGTGTGGACTACAGTCTCCTAAAAGTGATGTGATATTATCCCAATATACATATAATGTATTACTGATGGATTTAGTGATACTATATGATATATATTTCCTAAAAATTCTAATAAAATATAATTATATATATACATAATTTATCGTATTTCTTTGAAGAATACAATAAAATGGAAATATCATTCATGCAAATGCACAACCTACCATATCCATGAATGGTGTATTTTTTCAATGGGAGTGCCTTGGTCAATGACCAAAGCACAATTTATTGAATAATAAAGCAACAATGTTACAAAAGACGAAAAGATGGTATTTTCTTACAATCTCAATAAAGAAGACGAATTAAATTAGATGGCAGGGCATCCATCCAAGTTATGTTCTGGTGAATACATTTGTTGGCATGGGCATCAGCAACAACATTTGCTTCACGGAAGGCATGAGTATCAATGTAGTCAATCCAACGAAGCAAATTCAGGAAATTCATCCAAAGAGTGGTAAGCGGACAAGATAGATGAATCAATCCATTCCAAATAGCTTGGACAATGGTGGTAGAATCAATTTTAATCCAAAGATTTCTCCATCCTCTTTGGAGAGAAAACTCAACAGCATGGATGACCCCCAACATTTCTGATTCCAAAGTTGAAGCAAAACCACATCCACCGTAGAAACATCCATTGCACTGACCAGAAGCGTCCCTATAAATTGATCCATAGCTGGAATGACCAACATTTCCCTTTGAGGCACCATCGATGTTCACTTTGATCCACCCTCGCTTCAGGGCTTGCCAGAATACTTCAAAGGTACGTCTGGGTAGAGGATAAATACTTGCAAAACGAATATGGTGCACAATCTCCAAATCACCAACATAATTGTTGCAGCAGTCTTTTTGGATTGAAGCAGCCTCTAGAATCACTATGAGAATTAGAGATTTTCCTACATTGAGATGTAATGAGTGTTTATTATGAATAATATCATTTATGACATACCATATCTCATGTAAGAGATCTTTCACAACTGTAAGAAATATTTTTTTAATTTGTTGTGTGGATTTACGGCTAATACACTTTTTCAAAAGCATACAGATCGAGTCAAAAGAGGGCCACCTGCAGATAAATAATTCAATAATGTAGTTCCATAAAGCAGAGGCCATAGAACATGATAATAAAATATGATCATAATCCCCCCCATGTTGGTCGCACAATTGGCATTTAGAACAGAGTTGAATGCCAAAAGTTTGCAGTCCAACATCAGTGGGTAATCTATTATGAGCGATACACCAACTAAACGTGAGCCTTGATGGTTTTATCCAAATCCTGTTAAAAGAGATCACCCATTGAAATTTGGAGTCAATTCTAGATAAGTTATGATTGTACAAAGTTTTTGAATCAAGAATGTCATTTGGGGAAGGTTCCGAAACAAGGAAATCCACAGAATTAATAAAGGGGTACTTTCTAATGATCTGGGTGATGCTGTCAGGGAGGTCTTGCCTATGATGTTGTAGAACATCTTTAAAAGGGTGACTAGTATCCTCAGGGGTATTATTTGGAGGTAACATAGTTTTCAAGGGGGTAACAGTCTAATTATCACTCCATAAATTGATGCAAGAATCAGCGCTAAGCATCCACTAGATTTTTCCATAATCTTATGATAAGATTTCCTGATGGATGTCCAAATCAAGGAATTGATGAAATTAAAATTCCCCTTAAAAATTTTATTGAGAAATCTATGCATTAAAAATCGGTAGCCTTGGAGGTAGTGTTGATTAAGCGCCAAGTGTGTCTAGATTGAAGAGCATCATTAAACAATTTTAAATATTTAATACCAATACCTCGTTTGTCAAGAGGTTTATAGTAGATAATCTAAGGAATAGTAACAAGTTTCTTTTCAAAAGTACTTCCCATCCAAATGAAATTTTTTATAAAGGTATTAATTTTTTAAAGGTACATATCGGCCACTTATAAATCATGAGGGAATAGACCATTTTATAGACGATGGTCGATTTGATGAGGTAAATTCTACCAGCCATGGAAAGGGATTTTCCGTACCAAGTCGAGAGTTGATTAATAATTTGATCAATTATATTAGAGAAGAAACTAAATTTAGGTATCCCCCAAAATATCGGAACACCCAAATAAGTGAAAGGGAACAAAATTTTTTTAATTCCAATATTATTGGTAATAATAGGTTTTCTTCGAACGGGGAAGTTTTTTCCAAAGAAAATATGAGATTTGTTCCAAGAAATGGCTTGAACTGAAATATCCTCATAATGAGTAATAGCTTGATTGAGGACTGGAATATTTCTTTGGTCCCCTTTGAGAAACCAGATGATATCATCTACATATAGAAGGTGAGTGGGGATATTAAGGTTTCTGGCAGCCTGGATAGGCTTGAGCTTATTTTGATCAACCAGAGTAGTAAGGAGTCTGCAGAAGTAATCTTCAGAATTGAAAAAGAGGATGGATGAAAGAGGGCCTCCCTATCTAACTCATTTAGTGGATTTGAAATAGCCACGAGGGGTGCCATTAATCAAGATGGAGATATAGGAATATTTAAAAAAATTAATTCTCTTAACAGAAGTCTCATTGAAACCAAAGTTTTTAAAAATTTGAATATGAAAGTCCAATCAATAGTATCAAAATCTATTCTTATATCAAGTTTAATATCACTACTACCCATCCTCCTATTCCTGTTTAAGCTATTGGTACATTCAAAGACGAGACAAATATAATCATGAATAGAGATTCATTTAATGAAACCAAACTAATTCCAAGAAACAATTTTATTACATATAGGAACAAGCCTATTAGATTTAATTTTAGTGATAATCTTAAAAAGTGTGTTTATCAAGGCTATAGGTTGAAATTGATGAATCTATGAATAATTTTTACCTTTAGGAATTAGAGGAAGAAATTGAGTGTTAATTCCATTGGGGAGGAATCCATTGGAAAAAAGGACATCACGAGATTGCAAAAATGAAAATGTATAACAACCCAATGCTTTTGGAAGAAACTATTGTTGAAACCATCTGGACGAGTAGCACTATCCAGTTTTATACTAAAAACCATGTCTCTGATTTCATGATCCAGAGGAATGCCTAAAAGAGATTAATTATCTTTTTAATCAACCATCAAAGGTATAATATCAGGTTTGATATCTACATTTATATCAGGACGATTAAAAATGACAAGAAATTAAGAGACAACATGGCTCGAGATGGCCTCTTCAGTGTCAATGATTATATCATTGTGTAAAAGTTTAGTAAGAGGGTGAGTGGGTTTCCTAACTCTTTGTAGGGAGTTATAAATTTTTTTATTTCTGTCACCATCAGTAAGACATTTGTTTTTAAATATTTTTTTATGCATATTATCTTTGAAGGTGAGCAAAGAATTATGTTTTAAAGAGAGATTAACCTAAGCCTGAGGGTCTACATTAAAATATGAGTTTGTATTGAGAGTTTTAATTTTCCTTAGCTCTTTTTCAAGAGCCAAAATATCCAAATCCATTTGTGAAATTGGAGATTTAAACAAAAATTTGAGTGCATGTTTTAAGGTTTTCAACTTGAAAATATAGGAAAATGAGTAATGTTGATGTTTCATTGAATCCCAAATGTTCCTAATAAAAGTGACACAATTGGGATCCGAAGACCAAACATTATTGAATCTAAAGGGAAATATAGGATTACGCTTTCTAATGAAGGAACTGGACAATATGGGATGGTGGTCAGTGTTAAGTATGGGAAGGGTAATACAAGAGACGTTGTCCCAAATGTCAAGAGCTTTCATGTGGACAAAGGCTCTATCAGGTTTACTGTAAATAGTTTTATTATAATGCCTTCTATAGCAAGTATATTTAGCACCCGTGAGAGTAACATCAATAATATTGCAATCCTCAATAGAGGATCTGAATTCTCTTGAAGATATAGAGAGATGTGAGTGACCCATTTTTTCGGAAGAATTAAGAATGGCATTAAAGTCTCCCAAAACAATCCAAGGTTCATGAATAGAATTGGCCATAACAAAAATGCCTTTCCAAAGAGACCATATATCTTGATATATAATTTTGGAATATATCATTGTACAGTAAGTATGTTTCCCATCCGAGTAGAAGTCACAGGTAAGTAGTTGTTCCGAGATTTTAAAAATGTTGGGGTTTTAGAGAGAATTATGATAGAAAATCTATATAGAGTTAGTCTGGAGACCATTCTAATAGGAACCTATGAAACTGTAATTGAGCGAGCCTATCCTCATGAGGTCCAAATTATAATTAACTTTAGGCTCAAAAATAGAGAATAGATGTGGTTTATGAGTGGTCAAAAACCTCCTGAGAACGGTGGAGGTATCATTTTTCCAATACCTCGACAATTCCAAAAGAAAAAATTAATTCGATATGTGTTTGGGGTTAGAACCCCCTTTTTTAGATTTATGAGAACCTTTCTTCCTCTGAGATCTTCAAAATTTTTTAGAGGAATTATATTTAGATTTATCCTCACAGGATTTGACCTTAGAGCTATGAGAAAAAGAACTAGTCTTTTCTATATCTGAAATCTAAACAGAAACATTAGTATTTCTAGGAGTTGAGGGCAAGATGATGCTACCCTTTGACTGATCCACAGCTAAACCCAAAACATGCGGCTGTGCAGGAGAGGTCTGAACCAAATTTTTTAACAAAACAGAGAGGGGGTGGCATCAGATATATCCAATGCACTAGAAGAATTTCTAGAGGAATTTACCGTTGAGGAAGGAACCTGCTCCACAACAGAAGAGGGGGGTGCAACAAGTATGGAATATGTGAAGACTGGGGGACTGTCTTCAGGTTTAACCATAGGGGAGCACTGTCCTGAAGCAGTATCAGTATTTGGAGTAAAAATAATCACAGAATTATCAGAATAAATGTGAGTAGTGATGTCCGGATGAAAATTTAAAGAAGGGTCCGCAGAAATATTACCATTAAGTTCTTTCTTGTTCAGATCGACAGAAGAAGACATAATAGAAATTCCAGAAGCAGGATCAGAACTATATTCAGCAAACTTTTGAAGAATTTTTATCGAGTTACCTGGTTCTGAGCTTTCAACCTTGTTACCTTGTATGTTAACAGGGTCAGTATCATGAATTCCTTCCAATCCGTGGGAGGGGGACTCAATCTGGGGACCAAATGTATTCTTCAAAGGATCATGCAAGGTGTCTGATCCTTCCAAAGTAGCAGCAGGGCTGATGCTCCCCTTTTCCCTGCACTCAAACTCATTGCTAGCTGGTTTACATGAAACCAATTAATTAATATTCAAAGGGAGTGCAGTGGAGAGGCTGGTGCTATCCACAGTGTTTCCATGAGCTTGAAAGCTATGGAAAATTCCAGAAACCATATCTTCAATTTTAGTGGCTAATTTTCCTTCCATGAGAAGGGATTCCTCCTCATTGACAATGTCCCCCCATGATTTTCCATCAAGGGGGCCAAAGTCAGATTTCTTAACCCAAATATCTTGATTTTTTCCTATGGGGTTCATGTTTTTCAAGAGCACCCTTTCATTTCCTGATATGATTAACCACCTTCCAAACATTTGTGATTGGAGGAACAAACTGTTTTCTAACCACTCTACAATTAGAGAGATTATGCCCTATTAATTTTCAAACCTCGCAAAAGGGAAGTTTTTTTCTCATATTCAACTCTGATCTCTATTCTATAATCAGGGCCATTGAAATTAATAATAGATGGGAGCTCTGTAGCAAGGTTAACCTCTACCATGATTCTAAAAAATAGTCTTAAGTCACCATTTAAGGTTATATGTTCACTCTTGACAGGAATTACTATACAGGAAGCCACATAATTTATGAATTTTGGATTCCAATAGAACCAATTCAGTCCACGGAGTATCACCCATACTTGTGTTATAGAATTTCTGTGTGTGTCTGGGTAAAATGAGACATCCCAGTATGAAATTCTAAGAAAACCAGGTTTAAGTTGGATGTTACTAGATTTCCATACATGTTGAGATCTTCCTATGAGTTGAAGAGCATGTGATAGTAACCGTTTCCAATAGGAACCATCTTCTACATTGTCATTACCCAGCAATGCGATATTCTGGTTTTGAGTTCTGTCAGAGGCCAAGGGAGATCTCCCGAGTTGTAAGAAACTCTTCCAAGAACCGAGTATTTACACATTTGCGCTCTTTGTCGCAGTGCTTCCGAATCTACATCCACTGTAAAACCACCACCATCATGATTTTTGAAGTGTGGAGGTCTGTTTTCCTTCATGCTACTCAGATCCGAACCATGGATTGCATCGCGGAAGGAGACATGAAAAGCCAGATTCCACATTTCATAATTGCAAGAATCTAATTTTAAAGATATAGCATCCAAAGGCGTAGGAGTAGAATGAGAAGAAAACACCCATTGTAGATCAAATCCATCCATGGATGAAATTTAGGCAAATCTAAGAGACAAACTAGGGTTTGGCGCAATCATCGAATCGCCTCACGAGCCGCTTTTGAGGATCCCATCATCCCCTTAGTTTTTTGAATGGTGTATTTTATTTTATATTCATACATTTTAATGATTATTTTTAATATTTATATAATAAATATTTGTTATATTTATTTAAATTTTTAAATTCATTTGAATAATTAAATCATGATTTAACTAAATGATTTAAGAATGGTAATTCAAAATAAATAGAAAAAACAAAGCAGATATTACCCAAAACATAACACTAACATGAAATTTTTAATAAAATTTTAATATAAAGTCATAATTAAAAATGATATGGTATTATATATATAAATATGTTCATTTCGTATATTTATAAAAAACTTATATATGTTTTACAGGAGTATAAATGAGTACTGTAAGATACAAGACATAATGTAAGGGTTTTTCTCATTTCACTTTTGTTTTCATGGGATTTATGCATTACTCACCACTAATTTATTTTGTGTGGCGTATATAATTTCCATGAATGTATTATATTATTATTATAAATAAGATTTATGGGTATTTACATTTCAATTTAATAATATTTCTTTAATGTACTATATGTTTAAAATTTTTTAAAATTGGTAAAGAAATTTTTTTCTCAATTTTTCTTCTATGAGATACATTCAATGTTATGCACCTATATTATTCAATGATATATATAAATTTACTTTGAAAAGATATATCATATATCTACTTATTTTCATGATATTTATTTTTTAATACAAATAAATTATCTTTGATGGGGTGTTTGATTCTTGGTTACCAAAGTGGTATGAGTGTATTTCAATAATATCATCGGTTATAGGGATTTTTTTATAAATATCCTCCCACTGTTGAAATAATATTATACAAAATAGATGAAAACTCATGAATTAAATTTTCATATATATATTCAATATATCATCATTTATTTATACAATTTTCCTCTCTTTGGTACTTAAGTAAATTAAGAAAAGGTTTTTATGAAAATATGAACTTATTTATCTCTTTAGTCGGAAATTAGTTTTAGTCAAAAAAATGTGTTCTCAAATGTGACTAACAAATGTCAATAAAATGATATAATAATATAATTTTAATGGAAAATGGATTTTAAAAATAATTTGTTATTTTCAAATATTTTTTTATATATTTTCAATGATATTTTCAAATAATAATGTTTTCAATATTGTTTTATGTTTTGAAATGATTTTTTCATAGAAGAAATGATATTTTACTCAAGAAATGTTATTACAATATCTTTACAAATTATTTTCCATATAATATTATATACATTGGTGTTACACATTACTTTCTGTAATTTTATCCAATTTTTCCATTCTTATTATTTCGGTTAATGTTTTATGTTTGGAGGTCATGATGTTTATAAACCCTATTTCAGTTTTACAAGTTATATATTTATCTAACCTATATCTATTTCATGGGTTATATTATGTCGAAACCTGATTATTGTTTAATTTTTTTGATGAAATGATTGTGAAAGCTGCCTAGTTTTTAAAAGTTTGGATATGATGACATTTTTATGATACCAATTTCATTTTATGGGGTATTATATAATTGTTTCTGATCATGTGGCACATGTATGTATGATTTCATTATGATATGGGTGGGAAATATATCACCCTCTAGTGAATTGGTTAGATATTTGTATCTCAAGAGATTGACATAAACAGAATGGGAAGGGAACATGGTTCAGTAATGGTCTTTTTTTACTATGATGGACTTGGGTGTGATAGTTGACTAATAATATGGTCATGGGAATAAACCAAGACTACCATGATGGTATGTGGACTGAACCCATTATACTAATATTTCCTTGGAAGAAATTTCATGGCTACTATGGAAATAATTTTATATTATTATGTGCCATCCACAATTCCATGTCTTATTCCTATATTATGCTTTTCGGGTTTATTCTATTTTTTCCCTTATGATTCATGTCTTATTAACTATTAATATTTAACCCATGATTCGAATTTATGTTCTATTATATATATGTAATGATATTTTGATGTTAAAACCAAATTTTCATACTGTATTTATGTTTTCTATGATTACATTTGTTCATTTTTTGACATTACTACGAATTTAATTTCACCCCTATTTAAGTCTCCTCTAACTAGGTTATGAAGATATGAAGTATGTATGATGTGTCTAAGAATGGGTTTTATCATCAATAACCTAATTTGAGATAGTGTAGATCACTTATGTAGCAGGGTTTTTGTTTCCATGTTTAAAATGGCACTAAACAAATAGGGTCTTCGATTTTATTTTTCTATAATGTATTAATTATTTTATAAAAATTATGAAATGATAATGTACGAAAAGAGAGTTTCACAATAGTTTTTTTCAAAAGAAATTTTTAGTTAAAATTTGGAAACTTGGATAAGAAAACCTAGTTAGGACCCTGTTGACATGACCAAGGATAAGTCTAAGGATGAGGAAAAATACAAGAAATATTTCCTAGAATTTTGGTAAATGATATACTGTGTGGTATCCTATAAATACATCCATGATTAGATTATAATAGTGTAAGTTTCTTTAAATCCAATGTACCTATGGGTACAAACCATGAAACACATAATTGATCTATTCTCGATCAGGAATTAGTGCACCAATATGATCCTTGCTACACACGTGGTTTGATACTATCATGGGATATATATTGGGAATTCATAAACTCTTTAAAAACCATAATGAATGATTTAAATAGAATTTTTTTATGAATATCCTTTGATAAAACTAAGTATTCATATATTAAATAAGGTTTCATAATTTATAATTCCTATAAGTGATTTATCAGGATTATGTGGTTTCCCACAATGATAACTATTTCATAATATATGTTTCTTGGATTTATTAAATTGATTGAACGTGATGGAACCGTGATAATATTGGATAATATGGACACTAAAATGATTGACCACCCATTAGTTTGTGTTCTACGAGAACTTGAATGCAATATATCATTGCTATGATCATCCATATTTCTCATGAAATGAATCATGTTGGGCATCCAAACAAGAAAAGGAGGAAAAATGTTTTGTTGAGTCCTTCATGAGGAAACATCCACCTTATTTTAATGGTTCTTTTGATCCACTTATTTCTAAACAATAGATCAGTACAACTCCAAACATATTCTTTGTTATGTAGTGTTCAAGATATGATAAATATATTCTAGTTCTTTATCAATTAGAAGGTGAACATGATTTGTTCTAGAGAATAATTAAGGATACATGGAAGCTTGATGATATTCAATCCATGTATTTGGATGAGTCAAGATCTTATTTTTCAATAAAAAAATTACAAATATTATTTATATAAAAATGGGAAAATATTTCATTGAGTTAAATAAATGTGATGATGAACTTATTGGTATCTATTATGCTAATTTTACAAGACAAGAATTGTACACTTCTGGTATTGTTATCCAACATCAATGTAGATTTGATAGGTTATTTATTGGTTAAATCCATTTATGATAATTAAATTGTCCATATGATATTTCTTAGTTACAAATAAATTTTTAACTGTGAAAACAAGGTAGTAATAGAGTCAGAGTAGCATATCAATATCCTGGTCTTGACAATAAAAAGTTGTTTTAGTTTGAAAGAAAATATAAAAACCAAGAATAGAAAAAATAATATTTCCATTATGATATAAGTGTTGAAATAATTAGGGAGGAATTTTTTTTTAGTTGTACAATAAATGTTTCAAGTGCAGAATGGATGGTCATCAGACATTTTATTTCTAAATTGATGGGAATACGTTATATAATAATGTGATTGGAGAAAAATATGTGAATAATTAATATTCCCTTCAAAAACGAATCATGTTTAATGAGAATAAAAAATTAATCCTAATTGTTCTAAATATAGAAGGTTATTCATTATGATCAATGTTAAAAACCTCCTCGCCTAATTGACAATGGGAAATGTCACTCTATCTGTATTTTCAGAATAGGGGTGTGATAATGGAATGGGGAAAGGTTCACATACCACCCACTCTAGAACTACTAATATCTTATTTTATTCTATATATACCCACACTTTTGTATCTAATAAATTTTCTAAGGGTATAAAGATTCCATTAAAACAATAAAATGTGGAATTATCCCTGAAAACACATAATGGTACAATGATTTCCACTCATGTTTGTGATTACTATCTGATTTCTATTTGTGGGAATATACCTATTTCAAATCATTTAATTCTTCCTGTTGATGAATTTTATGTCATTTTATTCATGATTTTGAATTATATTCATAAAGATCACATCCATTGTCAAAGAAGGGAAGTTTCAGTTTATAATTCAAACCAAAAAGTGATCATTTATCAATGTGATGATATGTATCAACATCCTTTAGATATTTCATGTAGTTTATTGGTATTAATTCCCATATATTAGGGAATTTATTCTCAAATGGTTAGGTAGAAAATCATCATCGATGATATTCCCATTGTTTAAAAACTTTTTTATGCCTTTCTAGAAGATTTTAGTATCCATCCATGAAAACATGATGTTGAGTTCTCAATAGAACTCAACCCTAGTTCCACAATAATTTTAAAGACTCCCCATAAAATGGGCCTAATTGTGTTGTAGAAATTTTATATGAAACTCCAATGAATCCTTGTTTTTAGATACTTTTAGACAAGTGTGACACCATGGGGTGAAAATAGTCTTTTGTGAAAAATATGTATGGATCAATGCCACTCCACATTGATTATCACGAGTTGATTAAGATCAATTTTATGATCAAGCATAAGTTTCCCTATATTGATAATGTGCTTGATCAACTGTACATAGCCCAATGGTTTTCCATGATTGACCAAAATTGTGGATATCATCAATTGAGGGTCATTAAGGAGGTTATACAGAAGAAGAAATTCCATTAATAGTATGGAAACAATGAATATATAGTGATTCCGTTTTTACTAATTCTCTATATATCATGATGGATTTTATGAATAGAGTCTTTAGAGATTACCTCATTAATTTTTTGGATGGCTTTATAGATGATATTCTTATTTATTCAATGATAAATGAAGGGAATGAATAACACTTGAGAATATTAAAAATTAACCTAAGGAAGAAGAAATGATTTGAATGATTTTAAAAATTGTAATTTTTGGCTGAAAATGCTTTCATTTTGGGGTCATATTATCTCAACAGAGGTTATAGTAGAAGATCCTTCAATGAATAAATATATTGAATGTTCGACTAGATGAAAAATAGTGAGTGAGATCTATATTTTTCTTGTTTTAGCTGGATATTATCAATGCTTTGTAGAAAATGTCACATAACTATATAATCATCTAACCTTGTCTACTCAGAATGGTTCTATGTTTACCTAGACATATGAATGTGATGAAAATTTAAAGGTATTGAAGAAAATTTTAGACATTATACATATCTTTTATAGTTCCTTGTCGTGTATAAATATTTTTAATATATTATTAAGCAGCCTAGAAGTGATTAGGATATGACATTTTGAACAATAACATTTTTAGACTATTCATCAAGGAAATTGAAGAATCATGAAATAAATTACCCAACACATGATTTGGAGATAGCTTTGGTAATTGTTTCATTAAATATATGGAGGAATTATAATTATGGATTAGATTCTGATATATAAACAAATAATAAATTTTTGAAATATATATTCCCAAAGAAGGAGTTGAACATGTTCCATATAATATGTTTAGAGCTAATAAAATATTTTGACTTCTCGACACATCACCGACCTGGGAATGCAAATAAGGTGGCTGATGCATTGATTCTAAGGGATAATTATATAATATTAATGATGGGGATCACAAAGATACAATATCTATGAATTTCAAAATGATGAATCAGGAAATCATGAAGTAAGGGTAAAATATTTATCCTTCTAAATTTAATTTTCATCTCTCAATCCAATTGAAAATAATAATGGAATAGAAGGAAAATGTGGCCCTATAGAAGAAGGTTTGAAATGTTCCAGAGTGTAACAATGATTTGGATGGAATGATATGGTTCATGAACCATGTATGTGTTACATCTATAAAAAATTTGAAGAATGAGATATTAAAGTTATCTCATCCTGAATGTATATTTTTTAAAGAGATGTGAATGAATACTTTTGCTGTGATTTCATGAAGGGAGATATCACAGATTTTTTATCATGGAGCGTATTATTCCTGTGTGTTAAGGTTGAATGAAAATAGTTTAAGGGGATCATATTTCAAGGATTTACATTAAAGAAGTGTTAAGGATTCAGGGAGTACCTCATTATATTGTATATGATTTGGATATATGGTTTACCCTAATGTTATGGGGAATTATTCAGCAAGAACATGATACGTAATTGAGTTTCATCACTACTTATCATCATTAGATGTATAGTCATTCAAAATAAAAAATTAAAACACTAGAGTATATGTTTAGTTCTGGTTATCTATATTTAAAAATTATTTGGGATCCAATCCTTCCTAGAGTTGTGTTTTATTAAAAAAGTATCCTTCTCTTATGAATTCATAAGGATATTTATAAAGACATCTATGTGATGAAATTTAGACCTCCAATGTGTTTGGATGAAGATGGAGAAAGAAATCTATTGGGAGTTGAGATAGGTGAATAAGCGGTAGAGAATATTATAACCATTCATAATCATATCAGTGTAGATCAATGCTGGTAGAATGGTCATGCTAGTAATAGTTGACATGATATAGAATTTTATGTTGTCAATATTTTGTTTCTATGAATCTCCCTCTAGAAGAATATTATTAGGTTTGTGAAGAAATGAATTCTAATCACTAGGAATATTAGTCCCTTATAAATTCTTCATCCTATAAATATTTTATCCAATGACTTCTCACATTTTACCAAAATATCTCATATCTATTACTTTTCTCATTTATCTGTCAGGAAAAATTACAAACCTTAACCCTCACATGTACGGAACTCATAGTTCATATCATTGGAGTAGGATCTCTCTTACTAGTAACAAATAGTTTAAATTATGGATCATACAAATACGGTTCTATGAATCATGACCAATCCCTTTGTCAATTTTTTGGGAGAAATCACTAGTAATAGGAATCTATATGGAAACATTAGAATATGCTGAGTCATAAGTATCCTTATTTTTTGTATTTGAATAATTAATCTCAATGGTGAAATTCATTTTATGGGGTGTAGAATGTAACACCCATACTTTTTTCTAGCCTTTTTTTAGAATAATTTAATTTTCTTTTATGTATTTCATTTCATGATACATCATGATAATATTGTGCTACTAGAAACACCACCATGGCTTGTGTTACATGTATCATGAATTTTATACAAAAAACATTTCATTGTTATAAATATTAATATTATATCATTAGAACATACTAATTATAAAAATAAATATTAACAGTAATAGTTTTTTTAAAATATTCATTATAATTGTTTTATTTAAATAAAATATATTTATAATTAAACATATAATTTCTAGTACTCATTATATGGCTGGAAATATTATTTCCTCAAATGAATTTCTTTTTATTTCATCCTATAAACAATAATGAAATTAATTTTAGACCCCATTAGAAATTGAACATCATAAAAAACATTCATTTTTTAATATGTAATGAAAAAATTATCTTTCTTTTAATTTTTTCTTTTTTCTGAAAGACGTCATTTTTGATAAATAGTGAAAAAACTAAATTTTAATATAGTCTTGATCTTTCATCTATTATATTTATATATTTCAATTATATTTTAATTTTATTTACAGTATCATTAAGTCAAATTTACATCAATTAAACAAATTTAATGTACTAAAATAAATGTAAAATTGAAATTGTATATTAAAACATTTCATAGATTTAAACATTTTCAATTTAAACCCTATGTTGCGACATGTCTATGGGACTAATTTAAAATTTATTTATACCAATTATGTGATTAAAATTTGAGTAAAATTTAAAGTCATAATATTAATATTTCTAAATTTATTTTATGTAAAACAAATAATATTATGAAAAGTGTTAGTGATAGTAATTAAAATTAATTACAGTGATTAACATAAACAAACAAGAGTATTTAGTGGTTTTATCATAACGTAAGTGAAAAAATAACCTAGGACCATGTTAATAAGTAATATAATTGACATATTTAATTCAATAACCCTATTTTATTGATTTTATTATATTTTTTGATGAACATGACGTAATGGAGACCTCTCAATAATGTTTACCCATTTATATTTACAAGAATGTCACTCCTCCCCCAATATAAATGGGAAACACCCACACACTTCAACACTCCAATCAAGAACTTTGTATGAGCCGATAACTAAAAGAAATATCCTCCCAAAAATTTTAAAATCATTATATAATTCTCATTTGGGTATAAATCCAACAATGTAATCTTATTGGTGAAAACCAAGAGGAGTTACCAAAATAATATTTAACATCTTTCCACAAGAACTTTTGTTTTATTTCCATTCTCCACCCTCTAAAATATTACATTACCATTATTATATAAAAAATAAGTATCCTAATATTTTTTATATAATTTTTTATTCTATTTGTTTGACCTACACATAAATACACATCCATTAATTGGGTGACTAACTTATCATTCATGTGTCCAACAGACAACCACATCAGGAAATAATGTCATTACTTTTCCATTACTAAATCTCTTTATTAGAATTTATGATGTAAATAATGTTTTAGATATTTCATTAGATGTGAATGATTTATTTAATCTATTAAAAATTCAAATATTACTCATACATTCATGCTTTTTGTTTTTTAATACTATATCTTCGTTTATAAATGTGTGGACAACAGCCTCGTCAAAGAGATGTGATTCAATTTCACATATGACCGATAGTATTAAAAATGGGTTTAGTTATTGTTTATGATATTTGTTACATAATAATTATAAAATAAATATATTGTGTGTATATATATACTTAATTTACTTTTTTTATTTCAAAACAACAATAAAATGAATAAATCCTTCATACATACACATGACATTCTGTATCCGTGAATAGTGTATTTCATTATCTATTTATACATGTTATATATGATAATAAATATTTATTGAAGGAATATTTATTATATTTACATAAATTTTTTACATTCAATAAATAATTGAATCATGATCAATGTAAGAGAATCATGAATAATAATTCCAAACATATACACAAATCCAAGTGAACATTATCCAAAACGTAAAATTAAAATGGAATTGATAATAAAATATGATACAATTTCATAATAAAATAAAATATGGAATTAAATATAATAAAATGTGACTAATGTGGATTTATAATAACATTAAATTTATTATATTAGAGTTTTCATTGTGTATGATGAGAGTCAAGACATAAGGTGATGATTTTCTCCACTCATTTTTAATTTTGAGATATTTTTTAATTATTAATGACTCATTTATTTTTGTTGTGGGGTATATACATTGAATGGATTTATTCTATTATTTTTATAATTATATTTTTTTGTATGTACAAATCCATTTTCTGACCATTCTTTCATTCAGTTTATGTACCAAATGTTACAAAATCGGTAATTTAATTTTGTCTCAATTGGATTTGTTAGTGACACGTTCCATGTTATGAACCTATATTATTTTATGAGGTGTATACACACCCATTTTATATATTTTTATAATGAATATAATTATTTTAATGATACATAAATTTTCATGTAATGTCGTTCTATTACAAGGGTTGTTTTATTCAATGTTACAAATGTTGTAAGAGTTTATTGAAATAATCACATTGTTTATCGACATAGTTAATGATTTTTCTTTCATTTCTGAAATAATATGATTCATATCAAAATAAAACAAATGAATTTTTTTCTACAATGTTTATTCAAGATATAATCACTTATTATCACTACTTTCTACCATTTGGTAATTAAGATAAATATGAAAAAGTTTTTAGAAAAACCGTACCATATCTCTATCTTTGATTGAACATATGTCTTATTAAAAAATCACTTATTCAAAAATATTTTCAAAAATATTTATAAAATGATAAAATATTACTATTTTATGTAAAAAAAATTCAAAAAAATTCTACGGTTTTCAATTCTTTTTTTAGATATTCAAATACATTTTAAAAGTTTTTTTAATTTTTTTTTTAAATTTTTTAAAAAAGGTTTTCAATTAAAAAAATATAGATTCCCAAATAAATGTTTTTTAAAGATCTTTAAAATTGATATTAAATATAATATGACATCAATTGGTGTAACACATTCCTTTCTGGGAAATGATTGATGTGTTGCATTTATATTATATTTCAAAATGGTTTCTGTTTTTATTGAATGATGATTTGAAACAAATTTATTTTTCATGGTTTATATGTTTAGGAAACCCATTTCTCATCACAGGTTATATTCTTAATAAACCCACATATTTTCCTGTGTTATTATTTTAATACATTATTATGAATTATATCTCTTTTCAACATGTTATAATATGATATCATGTTTATGATACCCATTTCATTTCATTGGTTACAATGTAATTTGTTTATGATCGTGTGACACACTTATTTATGATTTCATTATGAGATGGGTGAAACATATATATCCCATAAATAAAATTTGTAAATATTTGAATCTCATGTGATAGATATGGATGGAATGGAAAGTGAACTGGGTTCAGTAAATGAATTTTTATACAAATCTATTCTTAGGAGTAAACCTTGAATACTAAGATTGTTCTTGGAGTGGTCAATGACAACCAATATGATATGTGTATTGAACCCATACATCTAAGGTTAAATTGGTTATTATGGCTTTACTAAAAGGGAAGTAATTTTATATTGTTATATATCTTCCAAAATTATGTATTTTATTATGATGTTATTATTTCTAGTATTATGATCATGATTACCTTATGATCCACATTCTATAAACTGCCAATATTTGTTCCATGATTAATATTTATGATCATTTATATGATGGGTATGATCCTCTAATGTTTGATCAAATTCTCATTCCCTTATACTCATTTTATGATTATATATATCTATTGTTTTACCATATCAAGTATATGAGATCACACCTTTTTATGTTTCATTTCCCCAAGTTATGAGGATGTGTATTATTAATGATGTGTATAAGAAAGGTGATAGTCATGATAAACCTAGTGGTAGAAAATGATTATCACTTATTTACTAGTGTTAATGTTTCCATGTTTCCAAAGTAACTAAACTAATAATGTATTTGGTTTTAAATTTGTGTAATGTATTATGTATTCGACAAACAATGATGTATTGTTAATGTGTGAAAGTGACAGTCTCTATAATATGCACCAATACCAGTAAGAAATATCTTCTTTTGTGGGGTACCCTATTCTGCAAATCCCTTTATGGAGGAAGATGAACGTTTTTTCCTTTTTTGGGATGATTTTAGATCTAGATTTTGATAAATCTTGATCCCCTTGATCCGGATCTGGGTTTTGGTTATAGATATATTATGTTTTCATGGAATTGATCGTTCCATTTCAATTTGTATATTTCCTTCTTGGTGAATTATCTTTTATGATCTTGAGGTAGGGGGTCAAAATATTTTTATCGTAGTCTTTAATAAAGTCATGGGTATGAAATTTGAAATAAAAAGTTCCATGTTCGTCAATTGCATCTTGAATTGGATTAATTAATTAATTAATTTATTAATGGAATGATGTGATTATGAACTTTATTAGGCATTGGGAATATGAAAATTTTAAATTAAAAGGATTGTGTAATTAGATGATTAATTTTATTATGAATTAATGAATGATGGTATTTAAGGAATGGATGGATTAACCATAAAATGTATTAAATAATGAAATGATTATAAATGGATTCATAGTTAATTATTCATATTATTCCATGCAATTAAAGTGTTGACCCATGACAGTATTTATAATTGAAATTATATACCATGATCAGAAATGTCGATAAAAGGAGTAATGGTTATTAAAATTATTAAATGATATATATTTTTAGGATGTGATTGAATGATAAACAAGGTTTGAGGAAATGAGAAATTCTAATAAATCCCACATGGTGCTTAACATTAGATTCTTGGAAAAAATTCATGCATGTTATAAATTAGTGTTGGAGAAAGACTAGTGATTCAAATTAAAAAAAGTTATTCATTGAAAAATTATGTGTGGGAAAAAGAATGATTCATCAAACTCCCATAGGGTTCTAGAAATGACATTATAGGCCCAACATATTTTTATTGGACTATCGTTCCATGTAGAAAGAGTTATGAAATTGAATTAAAGGTATATTAGAATCTCATAATACAATGAATTGTAATTCCCTATGATATATGGTTTACACTCTAGCTTGTGTCAAAGAATGTATGGTGGTTCTAGTGTCAATGCGAACCCAGGTAAATTTTTTTGTTAACAAAAGAAATAATGAAATGTGATAAATTCTTTATTTTTGGTGCATTATTTTATATACAACTACATACACTGTTATATATTGGATATTATTTTAGAAACCCTTTTTTTTCTCTTGAGTTGTACTCACATCATTCTCAGGCTTCCTAATCTATACCCAAATAGACTTCATGTTTTCGAGAAAGAATAACGTAAAGATCCCTATGTCATATGGATGATTTGCATTGCAGTCGGATGGGGGAACCAAAAATAGTGTCATGACCCAATTAAGAGTTGTAACTCTGTCTATATTTTGGGGTATTCATATTTACAGATGGAACATATATGGAATGAAATATCAACTATTTCAGTTTTGTAAATGTAATTATTGTTTTTATTTATCATGTGATACTAGTATTTGTGTAACACCCCGACCCCAGTTACCCAGATTTGGTGCATTATTTCAATAAATTGGCATGATTACAAAGAATAAAGTCCCGACGGACCGATCAGTTTAGTAGTCTTGGAAAATAGATTACATAAATGAATGTTACATTCCACTTTAGGACATACAAAACAACATAAATAATCATTATGAATGCCATTATTCCCTTGTCTTAACCCTTCATACCAATCACAACACACTTCTTGGAATCCTGGGAAAAATGAAACATAGAAAGGGGTGAGCTCAAATGCTCAGTAAGGGTAATTAATACAGCGGAAACTTTCATAAATAAACATAAAAATTTAATGCAATGTATAACTAAAAAAAAAGCCTTTTAAACTTGATCTTCAGCATAATATGGAAAATATAAAAATAAAATAATTCCATTTACTTACTCGCATGTACATTCTACTAGTCGAATAATCACATGCAATAACAATAACCACTTTCATAATTATTGAATGCATAATGCCAGACTATCATCACCAAATAGCCAAGGCCGCGTGCCAAGACTACAAATAATATTTTTTCAAGGCCTCATGCCAAGATACTAGTTTGTCTCATGAGACCTACCAATCCATCGAAGAGCTATTGTGGGCTCCACCCTTCACGTACTAAGTCCATTGCATTCCTTATATGAAATCATCTAAATATAACATAAAAATTCGTATTAAAACTAGTAAACGAAATGTCAATACTTTACCCAAAAACCATGAATGGTATAAAAATAACACATCCACAGTAAATCATACCACAAAACCTTCAACACAATATGGGAGATTTCTATCATGATAAATCAACTTCAAAACAAGTTTAAAATCCATTAAAGGATTTTGACGTTGATGAAAATGATTTGTAAACCTCTTTGAAAGAAATACCCTTTTTTCATGAAAACATTTAAAAGTCACATAATTTTTAAAATAAGTCATTTAGAGATATTTGTAAATCAAAGTGTCCCATACCAATTTGAAACTTTTTAATGAATTAACATTTTAAAAACATTCTTGTCCATATAAATACATCCTTAAAAAGCATTTTGAAGACATAGACATTAATGTGAAATATTTAGAAGAATAAATATTTAAAACATTTGAAATGTTGTTTTAGTAAAACGTCCCGTAAATTAATCCCTTTGAAAACACTTTCATAAAACATGGACATGGATAATAAATATTTCCTAGTAGATACTTACGTAAAAACAGCCTCAGATAATAAAGAGATTGTGAAATTAACCCTTACCAATTTGGTAACTTACGAAACATACACCCCATGAAAGAGGTATCATACAATGAATATGTAAATACACATAAATTAAAGTGTATTACATAAATAATTGAATTATGGGCAGTACATACACCACACAAAAGGGTGGCAATATGGCATTAATCTCACGGGAATAAGGGGTGAGATGAAAACCCCTTACCTTACACATTACTTTAGTCGAGGGTACGTTTAACCTCTTGTATGAAGATCATATTATGTTATTAAATTATAACAGAACCATATTAATATTTATGATATCATACATTATTCATCTATGACTTTATACTACCCATTTAATAATAATTTCCTTGATAAATTAACATTTCTGGTAATAATCATTTTCTTTGTCGTACATGTTTTAACTTGTTACTCTTGATTGTATCACATAGATCATGATTTAAATAAATCCAGAATATAAAACATGATAATTATATCATATATATTTATAATATAAATATGTATAATAGACATATATGGAAAACATCATTTATGGAGATGATAGTCCGTACGTACGCATAACCGTTGTTTCTGTTTTCATATAGTATTGAACGGAAGTAGGTGAATAAGAAATATGTAATTACATAAATACTTATATATATAAATATATATACCTCCAGTAGAATTATTATGTCATATATTACATACTTATTAGTAATATATATTTTTATAATCATCGATGAATTGTGAACATGGAAATGAATCTCATCGAGTTGTGGAGACGGTCATCTGTACGTACGCACGAGCGAAAGTATCATTATTTTGATATTAAAATAATATATAATTGGATGGTATATCATATATAAAGAATAATTATCATGTTATATTTATTATTTACATGAATTATACATCATAATTATAACCATATAAATAATAATATATTGAATAACAATTACACCACAATGTGGAGACAGTAGTCCGTACGTACGCACATATGGTGACATGTCATTCAAGGGATGGATAGAATAATGAATTTGTTTGTTCCATAATTATAATAACATCACAGTATATAGAAGATACTGGATTTATTATTTTATAATGGAAATAACAAGGAAAGAAAAAGATTAAGAAGAAAGGAACTTTAAAGAGGGTGGTGAAGACGTTGCCTCTTCTTCGGGTTCTTCCTTTTGATTTGATAAAAAGGGCTTCTTAGGATAGCTTTATGATCAAACTAAGGCCCCTAGTATGAAGTTAGGGAAGTTTATAGAGTATTTGGGCTGGGTTTGGCCGAACCAAAATGCTTTGAAGGTGTAGATTAATGAGAAGGGGGAGTGCCCTTTTATAAGAGGGGTGAGGGGCTCTTTAGGAAAAGCTAGAAATATTATTTTATAATTAGTTGATATTCATCTTCTAATGGCTCCAAAGTAGATTATTTAATGTTTAAGTTGGGGATTGGTTGAAAACCACTCATCCAATAGATTTTAGACAGTTTTTTGTCATTATATTAACCTTATCTTTTAGTTTAAACTCTTAGTTAATTAGATTGACATTTACCATGTCACTTTGTATTTTTATATTATATTGCTAATAAACATACCATATACATCAAAACGACCCCCCAAGTGGTCAATTAATGATACATCTATCATGATATAAGTTTCCTGGTCAAACATTAGATATTTAGGAATTGAATATCAATTAATAATATAATATTGGTTTTAAAAACTCTTTTATTTCAATTTTGACAATATCTAATAATGGATTTTTGATAAAGTATTAACAACATTATTACTTTGAAAATAATTCATTTAATCAATTATAACATGTCATATTAACCTATGAAATTCATTTATGTCATAAAAACATTCAAATTATATTTATTTTAACATTTATAATACCAATTATTTGATTCTTACATTAATAAAGAAAATAATGCATCATTATTGTGTCATATATATTTTTACTCTTTCTATGCCTAATAATTATAAATAAAATATCATTATGTCGGAAATATTTTCATATTTCTAATGAATATTTATAATCGAAAATATAACATATATAACTCTATGTAAAAATTGTTTTTCTAAAATATATAAGCTTATCTCAATTTTGTATTTACTTTAACTTAAATAATATAAAGTGTCCCTATCACCTACAAGTGGCTCCATGGGGTCCCAGAATCGACCCAAAGATTCCCATGGTCGCACATGTATTCAAAAATAAGGTTAGGACACATTTTAGGGTAATTTATTATTGTTATAATATTATTGTTTAACCCTTATTTACCGGATTTACCCTTTAACCATGGTAAATAAAATATTTACCGAAGTAATTATTCAAAATTTCTAAAAATAAAAGTTACCTATTTACAAAATTTGGTAATCTTGATTCCATATAAGGAATCCATTTTTCCAAATTCAAAACACAGAAGTGGCAGAAATTAAATTAAAAGTAATTCCCGCTGTCAAAACAAAAAGCGTGTTTTTAAGATATAATAACTATCAAAAGATTGATACATGTTTATATCCGGTTTAATTGTGAAATTATGTCCAATTACCAACATTGTATTAAATGGTAAAAATAAATTATAAATATACTTCAAAACCACTAAAATTCATAATTTATCACTATTAAATATTTTGATTAAAAAATTTGTTTTTAATTAAAATTTATTAATTTTCACTAGTCATCAAAATACAAAAGTTATCAGAAATGTACTAAACTTTCACCGTAGGATAAATTAAATATTATGAATACAAAAATTAATTTTATTTTGAGAGATAAAATTTATAATATTTCAAAAAGTAGGTATTAGTATTCATAACGGGTAGTTTGATTGGTTGTAGTGTGTGTTAAAACTCGAAGTTGCGTACAACACACGCTGCTGTATTATTCAAAAAGAAGCATACCGTGGATGCTTGGGGTGTTAAATTGTAAATTTTTTATTTCCCCATTCTAAAGAATAAATTTATTTAGTCAAATGGTATATATAAAAGTTTAAAATATTGGATTTAAAAGGGTTCACTATTAAAAGTTGGTATAAGTGCATTTTTGAAAATTACTTCTTTTGTCTGGAAAAATGAATTTGTTATTATATTATTTCTATGAAACTAATAATATGGATTCTAAAATTATAAGGATTATATAATGTTCAAAATTTAGTAAATAATATTCATAACCTCTTTTGAACGGTTTGTTTGGTAAGTCGTGGTGTGCTTGAACTCAGTGTTGCGTGTAGTGCAAGTTATTGAATTATTTTGAAAAAGTAACACACTATGAATTCTTAGGGTGTCACATTCTTCCCTCCTTCAATAAATTGCATCCTTGCAATTTATAACGACCCATACGTTACATACATTGTTATTATATCAAAATTGAAGCATACTTATTACAACATATGACAAAACAATGAAAGGACCGTATAGGTACTGTGTCTTTAGAAACTGGGAAACATAAACAACTGGTTCATAAAGAGTCTACACTGTCTCCCATTTATATCATCATATATATAGTCCCTTTTGGAATATCTTACTTAATAAAATTCTTCCTGACCTAGGGAAAGAAAACATACAAAAGGGTGTTCTCAAATGCTCAGTAAGGGTAAACAAAAGAAATATCAATCACATCATATTCATAAGAACATAACATTTTGGAAATCTTAACCTGCAAAAGAGAGCATAATTTCATAACATGGGATAAATCATAGTAGTGAAATGAAATCCCAATAATCATAACTTAAAACATGAAACTTTGTGGCATACACACATAATCATAGAGAATCATTTTTTATTAGTCAAGACTCATCGCCAAGACTATCTCTATAGACAAAGTCCATTTCTGAACCGAGTTCATTCCTCGTTTCAGTCCTGTTTCACTGAACCGGTTTAACCTTCCGTTCCAGCCATGTCTATCTCATGAGATATAAAATCTTTTCCCAATTCATTGGATGGAGATATAGGTCCCACCCATCTCATAATGATTCCATTCTTATGTGTGCCACAAAATCATAAAACATACATCATAGCATAACCCATGTAATAAAAATGGGAATCTTAAACATCGTGACATCATAAAAAAATTCATATAAGATAAAGGAATTCATATAAATAATTCCATCACAACATAATCAAATCAATGTAATAGTAGGGATAAAAATAGAATCATTTATTATCTTAGTTGGAAAATAATTTTGATAAAACACTTGAACTCCATTCTTGAGGAAAATATCCTTTCTACTTCAAAAACACTTTTCCTTTCTTAACATGTCTTACAATTCTAAACTAAAAGAAGTTGATTAAAAATAAAAATGAAAATTTTTTAAGGAATATTCTTGGAAAAAATGTTTTAAAAATCCATTCATGCCGTATAAGTTAATAAAACATTCTTCTCATACTTTTGTCGGAAAAGTCAAAAAGTACCTCGTATGAAAAACGACAAAAGATTCATTTCATATCATTTACTAAAACTCACCAAAGGGAAAAAATGGATTTAAACAATTGTAGTTGGATGGAAATAATATTAAATATTGAGGAAACAGGGATGTGGATGATAAATTACACCCTAGTAAATACCAAAGTATAAACAATCTCGGATAAAAATGAGATTGTGATATTTTCCCTTACCTTAGGTTTGATTTGCCTCGTAAGTGTCCGAACCTCCTGTATAATGATTTAAATAATGTTATTGACTTATTCCAGAATCATAATTATTGTTATGATATCATATATGGTCATATTCTTAGCTTCTTAGTAGCAATATTTCATTGCTACTTGTTATTCGGGTGTTTATAACTTTTTGTTCTTATGAGTGTTTTGTCGAATAAATTCTTATTCTTCTCTTTATGTTATAGATACATCATTTCCAGAATGGTATTAATGTACTATATATCATATTTATTAATTCAATTCATTTATATAATCATTATGCAATGAAAATCATGTAGAACGAATCACATCACATCGTGGAGACGGTATTCCGTACGTACGCACGAGCGATGATATCATTCCCATGATCGTGGAATTGTATTGGAGTGTATGTATACTATTTAAGAATCAATATCAATTTACAATAATCATATATAGTAATTATTTACACCATTATACCCATCCATGTAAGGTGGTGGGGGAAAATAGATTACACCACGGCGTGGAGACGGTATTCCGTACGTACGCACGCGCGGTGATTTTGTTTTCCATAGGATGGATAAATGTTGAAATAGAGTTGTTTCATACTTATAATAACATATCAATATATGAGTGATACTGATGTTTTTACTTCATAATGAAACAACTAATGATGAAGAAGTTGAAGAAGAAATAATTTGGAAAGGATCGGTAATGGATATTACCTCTTTTTGACGCGCCTCTTCTTAACCTCCTCTTAGGGCACTGGGGTTGGTCTTTGAAGAAGACCAGAACCTCTAGGATGATTCTAGAGAAGTGGGGAAGTGAAATGGGCAGGGTTTGGCCGAGCATGATGGCTCAAATTTGTGTGAGGAGGAGAGGGAGGAGGTGCCCTTTTTTAAGGGGGGAGATGGGCACCTTTGGAAATATAAGAAATATTAGCTTATATTAAATCCCAACCCCACTTAAAAACTTCCAAAATAACTCATATCCGAAGATTAGATGATAAACGGTTGTAATCTAATCAATTAATAAAATTTAGACATGTTAGGAATTTATTTTAAACATTATCAACTTGATTTATCCTTATTTATCAATTTAATTTTATTTATGGTAATAATATTCTAAATATTAAATTATTATAAATAATTACATATGTGTTGTTAATATTCCATAATTTGACACTTTATGACATTTTAGACCATAAAAAGTTTAATTTATATTTTTTAAATATATTTGTGATTTTTAAACAATTTTATAATATGTTATTTTTATAAAATAACAATAGTGTCAATTTTGACACTATTCATTTATTTGAATTTAAATAAAATATATACAGAAGATATGTTCGACCTAAAAGCTTTAATAGATTCATAAAAAGTCATATGTATCTAGAAAATTAGTGTATCACATTAAATAGTTCATATATTAATTATTTTAATATTTTAAAACCATTTATTTGATATTTTAATTAGTAAAATAATTTCAACATCACTATTGTGTCATAATTAATGACACTTATTTAATCCCTAAAAATTCTAAATAAATTTCTATGATGTAGATAATTGTATTATATTTCTGGAGACTATTCATTTTCGATGTTTCATTATGATTATCACCAAATTAAAATTATTATACTTATAAGATTTAAGAAAGTGACATGTTGTCACATTCTTTGGTTTTAATAATAATTAAATTATTTTCATGGGAAAAAGTCCATTAAATTAATCTAATCCGACCCTTATGTGATATGGGTCGTCTTTAGTCATCCAATAAGATTTTGGGAGGTGTTAGGGTAATTTTATAATCTTATATTTACCCTTAATTACCTGATTATCTTTAACTATGGTAAATAAAATTTACCGTAGTTACTATTCATAGTGCCCAAAAATAAAAAGTAGCCTATTAACATAATTTGGACCCACTGATTCTGAATATGGAATCTATTTTTCAAAATTAAAAACAAATAAGTTGCAGTAATTAATTTAAAATAAAGCCCATTGTTAAGAAAACGAGTTTTAGAAGTTAAAACACTGCCAAAGATTGAAATGTTTTTACCTATGAATTCAATGTGAAATTAATGCTAATGACATACATTATATTTAATGGTAAAAATATATTCTATATATACTTTAAAACCATTCAATATTATAATTTAACCATATAAATTATATCAATGAAAAAAGTTGTTTTTAATTAAAAATTAGAGTATTTTTACTATTCATCAAAATATGAATGTTATCAAAAAAATATCAAAAATTTATCCAAAGTAAATATTTATATCCTGATTCAAATGAAGAATTTTATTTTGTCAAATTGAACTTATAAATGTGTCAAAAACTATATTTAATCTGGGTGCACCATCAAAAGGCGGCAAAACTGCATTTTTTGATAAATACTTATTTTACGCAGAAAAAAAAATTATTTTGTTCTCTTACCATGTTCTAGAAAATGTGTAAGATGAATAATAATGTTTTAAAATTTAAAATTCAGTTAATACTCTTCCTAATGGCTAGTTTATAATATTATAATAATATATCGTTTTTTACACATGCTATCGAGGAAGGTCGCGATTACATGTAGCGAAAGATTCCTTTGATGATTTATATAACATAAAAACAAAATATTTCTCATAAAAGTCTCGGGTGTTACATTCTACCCCCCTTAAAATGAATTTCGCCCTCGGAATTCATCACTTTGTAACAAACAGATGAGGATACCTCTCCCTAATCATATCCTCAAGCTCCCATGTAGCCTCTTCTAATTAGTGGTTCCTCCATAAAACATTCACCAAGCGAGTGGTCTTGTTTCGTAGGAATTTTTCGCTACGATCCAGAATATCTATCGATTGTTCTTCATAAGAAAGATCTTGCTCCAGCGGTACAACTTCTGAGCTGAGTAAATGTGAAAGATCAGGTATGTACTTTCTCAGGAGAGATACATGGAACACATCGTGAACTAGAGAGAGATTCAGTGGATGTTCCAATCGGTAAGCAACCTTTCCAAAATGATCTGGTATTTCGAAAGGACTGATATATCTGGGGATCAACTTCCCCTTCTTTCCAAATCTCATGACCCTCTTTCAGGGAGATATTCATAAGAACACTTTATCACCCACTTCAAACTCTAGGTCTTTTCTTCGGTTGTCGGCATAACTTTTCTGTCGACTCTGAGCTGCTCTTATGTGTTGTTGAATAGATCGGACCTTTTCCACCATCTCATCAACAATATCAGGTCCTAATAGCTTTCTTTCCACAACTTCATCCCAGCAAGTTGGATTCCTGCATTTCATTCCATAGAGAGCGTCATAAAGATCCATCTGAAAACTGGAGTGAAATCTATTATTATAAGAAATTTCCACCAAAGGTAGGTGTTGATCCCAACCACCTTTGAAATCCATAGATCAAGCTCTCAACATATCTTCTAGAGTTTGAATTGTTCTCTCAGACTGACCATCTATCTGAGGATGATAAGCAGTGCTAAAACTCAACTCTGTATCCAGAGTATGCTGAAGACTTCGCTATAACACTGAGGTAAACCTCAGATCCCGATCAGATATAATAGAAAGTGGCACTCCATGAAATATTACTACTTCCTTTACATATATCCTTGCAAGATGATCTAGATAGAAATCCTCTCTAATAGCGATGAAGTGTGCAGACTTTGTAAGACGATCAACTATGACCCATATAGCATTATTGCCTTTGGATGTTTTAGGAAGTCCTGTGACAAAGTCCATAGTGATGTTTTCCCATTTCCATTCAGGTATGGGTAATGGTTGTAACATCCCCTTAGACTTCTGTCTCTATGCTTTAACTTGCTGACAAACCAAGCATCGAGAGACATATTCAGCAACATCTCTTTTCATGCCATCCCACCAGAAGTACTCTTTCAGGCCCCTATACATCTTCGTGCTTCCAGGATGAATAGAGAATGAAGAACTACGAGCCTCATCCAGCAGCTCCTTCTTTAATTCGGGGATGGGAGGAACACAAACCCAATTCCTGAACATTATTATCCCATCACAATCAAGGTTTAATTTAGGAACATTTCTCACCTTCTTTTGTAACTCAACATCTTCTTTCTGTGCCTCTTTAATCATCACATGTATAGATGGTTGAACATTCATTTGGGAAAGATACAATTTTCCCCCTTACAATATAATTCCAAGATCCATAATTTGTAAATCCATAAATATTGGATCTTTTGTGATCCTCATCATGGATAAACTGGCATGGTCTTGTCGACTTAATGCATCTAGAACCTTGTTTGCTTTCCCAGGGTGGTAATGAATTGATCAGTCATAGTCCTTAATCATCTCCAACCATCTTCTTTGGGGCATATTAAGCTCCTTTTGTGTGAAAATATACTTTAAACTTTTATGATCAGTATAAATATCACAACTTTCATGATAAAGGTAATGCCTCCAAGTCTTTAACGCAATGATTACCACAGCTAACTCCAAATCATGAGTTGGGTAATTTTGCTCATGGATTTTCAACTGTCGTGAAGGATAAGCTATCACCATATCATTTTGCAGGAGAACACATCCCAGTACCTTCTTGGATGCATCACTGTAGATCACAAACCTTTCTCCACTACAAGGCAGTGTGAGCATAGGTGCACTGGATAACCTTCTTTTCAACTCCTTGAAATTCTCTTCACATTCCTTCGTCCAGAAAAACTTAACTCGTTTCTGAGTCAACTTGGTGAGTGGATTAGATAATCGTGAAAAATCTTTCACAAAACGTTGATAATATCCAGCCAAACCAAGAAAACTTCGGATCTCAGTTACTGTTGTTGGTCTCGACCATCTTTCGATAACCTCTATTTTTGCAGGATCCACAGATATCCCCTCTTTTGAGATTATGTGACCCAAAAATGAAACTCTTCGAAGATAAAATTCACATTTGGTAAATTTGGCATAAAGGTTATCCTTTCTCAGGGTATTCAATATAATTCTCAAGTGATCTTGATGTTCTTCCTTGGTCTTTGAATATACAAGAATATCGTCTATAAAGAATACCAAAAACTGATCAAGATAGTCTATACAGACTCTATTCATCAGATCCATGAAGATAACAGGGGAGTTAGTAAGACCAAATGGCATCACTATAAATTCATAGTGTCCATACCTTGTACGGAAATCTGTCTTTGGTATATCCTCCCTTTTGACACTTAATTGGTGATACCCTGAATGAAGATTAATCTTGGAAAAGTATTGAGATCCTCGTAGTTGATCAAATAAGTCATCAATGCATGGGAGAGGATATTTTTTCTTGATAGTGATCTTGTTAAGTTCTCGATAATCAATGAAGAGTCTCATTGATCCATCTTTCTTCTTAACAAATAGAACAGGTGCTCCCTAAGGTGACGCACTAGGGAGTATGAATCCTTTATCAAGATTCTCTTGGAGTTGCTTCTTCAATTCCTGCAACTCAATTGGGGCCATTCTATAAGGTGACTTTGAAATAGGCAAAGCACCGAGTATGAGTTCTACTGAAAACACAACTTCACGATTTGGTGGAAGACCCATCAATTCCTCCGGAATGACATCATCAAACTCCCGTACAATGGGCATATTCTTAATTGTGAGTTTCTCACCAACCATTTGAGATAAATAACCTTAATTAAGTGGAATCAAGACCCATAAGATGGAATAAATTTTCACTGAAAGGTTATGTTCATCCTTGCATCGATAGACGATCATAGATTGATCTGGAATATAAAATGCGAATTCCCTTCTTTGGAAATTGATATGAGCTCCATATAAAGAAAGCCAATCCATGCCAAGAATCACATCAAATTCCACTATAGGAAGGATCACAATATTTGCAGGAAGCACTTTCCCACAAACTTCAATCGGAGAAGAATTATAAACTTTTGATGCGACTGTTGTGCCATTAGGGGTTGTCACAGCTAACTCAACATCTAATTGTTGAGGTAATACAGTGATACCCTTAGAAAATTCTTCAGAAATAAAGGAGTGAGTGGATCCAGAATCAAATAAAACATTTGCTACTTTAGATTGGATGGTAAGTTTACCTTTCAACACATCATTATCGTACTCCACATCGCTGATAGAAATTGCATGTGACTTTCCTTTGTCTTTAGCCTTAAGATTTTGTTGACATCGACCATCATCATCAACCCTTGGATTTTGGCATTGATTGGCATAATGCCCCATCTCCTTGCACGTGAAACATTGAAGTGTAGTAGGTTCATTCTATGTGTCGCTTCCTTTGTTTGCATCATTAAACATCTTCTTCCCATCATTGCGGAATTCAAATTCCCGATGACCTTCCTTTCCACATTTGAATCATTTACTTGTCCCTTTAAGACAAATCCCTCCATGTTTCCTTCCACACATTGAGCATACGGGAAAGCTCATCTTCTTTTCAGTGTTCTCTTTAGATTTTTCATTGAATTCCATTTTTCTCTTCTTATCAGAACCATATGACTGATGGGTTACTCCAATCTCCATCTCAACTTTGAGAGCACATCGAACAATTTCCTCGTAGCTATTGAAGTACCTTATGGCTAACACCCTTTGAAGACTTGGTTTTAAGCCACTAAAAAATCGATCGATCTTACTCTCAGGTTGGATAATAATACCAGAAGCGTACCATGCAAGTCTTGTAAAATTTGCTTCATAGGTACTAACAGATTCATCATCCTTTTGCATCAGTTCAAGAAACTCATTCTCAATCTTTGTTCGGATAATACGAGGGAAGTACTTATTGAAAAATAAGTTCTTGAACTCGTCCAATTCCATGGACTCAATTTCATCTCTTTGCCTCGTATTCTTGATAATATTCCACCATTGATCAACATCACCTTCCAAACGATACACTGCTAAGACGAATTTATCATGTTCAGAACATTGAAGAACTGAAAATATATTTTCAGTAGTACTAATCCATTGTTCAACAATTAATGGATCAGTAGACCTGCTGAATGAAGGTGGAGGCTGCCTCAGGAAGGATTCAACAAAATTTTGCTCCTTCATTTGATTGTTTGGAAGTCCTGCATGATTCATAACTTGAGAAAGTTGTGTGACCATGGCTACAAGATTTTGCATTCCAGCTCCCATAACGTTTTTTTGCTCAGGGGGACAATCATTGCATTGCCCGCCGTATTCCGCATTAACACGGTTCCTTCGGGTTCCAGCCATTGACTAAAACCAAGAAGAATAGTGTGAGAAACACTAATTATAATAAGAAAACAACATAATCTTCAATAAAATTTCACACTTAAGGTCTTATCATAGGTTGTTCATGGCCATTTCTAAAACACTAAGATTGTGTTCTATTCATAGACTTATCCTTAGGATTCTTACTAAGGCTTTCACATCCTAGTTTCCAAAGGTTGACTATACCTTTGCTCTGATACCAACTATAATGACCCAAACTTTACATACATTGTTATTACTTAAAAAATGAAGCATACTTATTACAACATATAACAGAACCATGAAAGGACCGTATAGGTATAGTGTCTTTAGAAACTGGGAAACATAAACAACTGGTTCATAAAGCGTCTACACTGTCTCCCATTTATTTCATCATATCTATAGTCCATTTTGGCATATCTTACTTAATAAGCTTCTTCCTGACCTGGGGAAAGAAAACATACAAAATGGTGAGCTCAAATGCTCATTAAGGGTAAACAAAAGAAATATCAATCACATAATATTCATAAGAACATAACATTTTGGAAATCATAACCTGCAAAAGAGAGCATAATTTCATAACATGGGATAAATCATAGTAGTGAAATGAAATCCCAATAATCATAACTTAAAACATGAAACTTTATGTCATTCACACATAATCATAGAGAATAATTTCTTATTAGTCAAGACTCATTGCCAAGACTATCTTAGTGGACAAAGTCCATTTCTAAACCGAGTTCATTCCTCGTTTCAGTCTTGTTTCACTGAATCGGTTTAACCTGTCATTCCACCCATGTCTATCTCATGAGATATAAAATCTTTACCCAATGAATTGGAGGGAGATATAGGTCACACCCATCTCATAATGATACCATTCTTATGTGTGCCACAAAATCATAAACCATACATCATATCATAACCCATGTAATAAAAATGGGAATCTTAAACATCGTGACATCATAAAAAAATTCATATAAGATAAAGGAATTCATATAAATAATTCCATGACAACATAGTCAAATCAATGTAATAATAGGGATAAAAACAGAATCCTTTATTATCTTAGATGGAAAATAATTTTGATAAAACACTTGAACTCCATTCTTGAGGAAAATATCCTTTCTACTTCAAAAACACTTTTCCTTTCTTAACATGTCTTACAATTCTAAAATAAAAGAAGTTGATTAAAAATATAATTGAAAATTTGTAAAGGATACTTCATGGAAAAAATGTTTTAAAAATCCATTCGTGCCGTATAATTTAAAAAAACATTCTTCTTGTACTTTTGTCGGAAAAGTCAAAAAGTACCTCGTACGAAAAACGACAAAAGATTCCTTTCATATCTTTTACTAAAACTCACAAAAGGGTAAAAATGGATTTAAAAAATTTTAGGTGGATAGAAATAATATTACATATTGAGGAAACATGGATTTGGATGATAAAATACACCCTAGTAAATACCAAAGTATAAAGAATATCGGATAAAAATGAGATTGTGATATTTTCCCTTACCTTAGGTCTGATTTGCCTCGTAAGTGTCTGAAAATCCTGTATAATGATTTAAATAATGTTATTGACTTATTCCAGAATCATAATTATTGTTATGATATCATATATGGTCATATTCTTAGCTTCTTAGTAGCAATATTTCATTGTTACTTGTTATTCGGGTGTTTATATCTTTTTGTTCTTATGCGTGTTTTGTCGAATAAATTCTTATTCTTATCTTTAGGTTATAGATAAATAATTTCCAGAATGGTATTAATGTACTATATATCATATTTATTCATTAAATTCATTTATATAATCATTATGCAATGAAGATCATGTAGAACGAATCGCATCACATCGTGGAGATGATATTCCGTATGTATGCACGATCGATGATATAGTTCCCATGATCGTGGAATTGTATTGGACTGTATGTATACTATTTAAGAATCAATATAAATTTACAATAATTATATATAGTAATTATTTACACCATTATACCCAATCAAGTAAGGTGGTGTGGGAAATATATTACACCACGGCGTGGAGACGGTATTCCGTACGTACGCACGCGCGGTGATTTCGTTTTCCGTAGGATGGATAGATGTTGAAATAGGGTTGTTTCATACTTATAATTACATATAAGTATATGATTGATACTTATGTTATTACTTCATAATGAAACAACTAAATAAGAAGAAGTTGAAGAATAAAGAACTTGGAAAGGATCGGTAATGGATATTACCTCTTTTTGACGCGCCTCTTCTTAACCTCCTCTTAGGGCACTAGGGTTGGTCTTTGAAGAAGACCATAACCTCTAGGATGATTCTAGGGAAGTGGAAGTAAAATGGGAAGGGTTTGGCCGAGCTTTAGGGATCAAATTAGTGTGAGGAGGAGAGGGAGGAGGTTCCCTTTTATAAGGGGGGAGAGGGGCACCTTTGGAAATATAAGAAATATTAGTTTATATTAAATCCCAACCCCACTTAAAAACATCCAAAATGACTCATATCCAAATATTAGATGTGATAGGGGTTTAATCTCATCAAAAAATAAAATTTAGACATGTTAGGAATTTATTTTAAACATTATCAACTTGATTTATCCTTATTTATCAATTTAATTTTATTTGTGGTAATAATATTCTAAATATTAAATTATTAAAAATAATTACATATGTCTTGTGAATTTTGTATAATTGGAAACTTTATGACATTTTAGACCATATAAATTTTAATTTATAATTTTTAAATATTTTTGTGATTTTTAAACAGTTTTATAATATTTTATGTTTATAAAATAACAATAGTGTCAATTTTGACACAATTCATTTATTTGAATTTAAATAAAATATATACAGACGATATGTTCAAAATAAAAGCTTTAATAGATTCATAAAATGTCATATGTATCTAGAAAATTAGTGTAGCACATTAAATAGTGCATATAATAATTATTTTAATATTTGTAAAACCATTTATTTGATATTTTAATTAATAAAATAATTTCAACATCACTATTGTGTCATAATTAATGATAATTATTTAATACCTAAAAATTCTAAATAAATTCCTATGATGTCGATAATTGTATTAGCATTCTGGAGACTATTCATGTTTGAAGTTTCAGTAATATTATAACCAAATTAAAATTATTATACTTATAAGATTTATGAAAGTGACATGTTGTCACATTCTTTGGTTTTAATAATAATTAATTTATTTTCATGGAAAAAAGTCTATTAAATGAATATAATCCGACCCTTAGGTGATATGGGTAGAATTTTAGTCATCCAATAATATTTTGGCAGGTGTTAGGGTAATTTTATAATCTTATATTTACCCTTAATTATCCAATTTACCTTTAACTATGGTAAATAAAATTTACCGTAGTTACTATTCATAATGCCCAAAAATAAAAAGTAGCCTATTAACATAATTTTTACCCACTGATTCTGAATATGGAATCCATTTTTAAAAATTCAAAACATATAAGTTGCAGTAATTAATTTAAAATAAATCTCGTTGTTAAGAAAATGAGTTTTAGAAGTTAAAACATTGCCAAAGATTGAAATGTTTTTACCTATGAATTCAATGTGAAATTAATTCTAATGACAAACATTATATTAAATGGTAAAAATATATTCTATCTATAATTTAAAACCATTAAATTTTATAATTTAACCATATAAATTATCTCAATGAAAAAAGTTGTTTTTAATTAAAAATTAGCGTATTTTTACTATTCATCAAAATATGAAAGTTATCAGAAAAATATCAAAAATTTATCGAAAGTAAATTTTTATATCTTGATTAAAAAGAAGAATTTTATTTTGTCAAATTGAACTTATAAATGTGTCAAAAACTAGATTTAATTTGGGTGCGCCATCAAAAGGTGGCAAAACTCCATTTTTTGATAAATACTTATTTGACCCAAAAAAAAATTATATTGTTCCCATACCATGTTCTAGAAAATGTGTAAGGTGAATAATAATGTTGTAAAATTTAAAATTCAGTTAATACTATTCATAACGGCTAGTTTATAATATTATATTAATATATCGTTGTTTACACACGCTATCGAGGAAGGTCGCGATTGCCTGTAGCGAAAGATTCCATTGATGATGTATATAACATAAATACAAAATATTTCTCATAAAAGTATCGGGTGTTACAAAATTTGATATTTTTTTTCAAAAATAAAGGTTGAAAATATAAAATATCATTGTGGGAAAACCCACATCAGAAATTGGGTAAATAAAATTTAGTCTTAATAAGAGGAAAATATAAATTAAATGGTCACCACTAATTATGATCTCTATTAGGAGAACATTGGTGGAAATTAGAGACATATAATTTGAGGAAAAATGTAAATATTTATTGGTAGTGATTGAGGTCATCAATCACAAACAAGTATAAAATTGAGGTCCTTAAATCCATCAATCTATGATGATTTGAAATACCATCGGTTCAACAAAACATAGTGTATTAGGATAATAGATTTTTGGTTTTAGGATATCTTAAATAAAGTATAAAAAAAATTTCTTCATAGAATAAGGGAAGAAGAAAAATATGTTCTTGACAAGTATAGTTCCATCCTTAAACTAATTTCTACCACAAACTCATCATTCACTCTAAAAGATAATATAATGTAAAAAAATATTCTATTTAACCTATTCGTATAGGGTTCCAAAAAATGAATTTATAATTCATCTACCAGATCTTTTAAAAATCTACATTATTTAATCTGGGACTTCATGTGGGCCAGTGGTAGGTGATACACCCTTGTCACCCTTCGATTGCGGGTTCAAGTCCTGTGGCCCTGCCGGACGTGATGGGTTGCTGCCCAACCCCCGGGTTATCCCTTTATGGAAATACAAAAATAATACAAACTAGAACTATCCAAAATACTTCAGTCCAAAATTTATACGTAATGTAAACACAATGAAGATCCTTTTTTCCGCGTAATATCATGTGAACACCTTCATCATGAACTCTTTTAAAACACAACAACATTGTGAATTACCATAAAACCTTATTGATTACATTCAGGATCCCTTATTCCTGAAAGAATAATGGATATACTCTTTCAATCCAAAAATGTTGTAAACTCCAACAATGATGGAATATAAAAATCATTATTCAGTTTCTAGGTGGTCAAGAATATCCAATATAATTTATTCAAATCAACCATATCTTGTTCCAAAATCACTACCGCGTTATCGAGAACATATTAAGGATTACCTTTCCTTCAACCATGTACTTTCAAAAAAGTGTAGCTTACTATTAAGTCACTTTTCTTAGAACCATATAATCTCATGTACTTAATAAAATAGTACTGCAGTGTAATCATTATATACTCAATAATTATTATAATCATTACATTATTGATATAACACTCAAATGAAATAATCTTATAATAACAACATAAGAACAGTAGTCATTCTTCTTCATCTGAGGTAGTATCATAACTTGATTATTATCTAATACCATCATTTGTGGCATACTCTAATGATTTTGACATTGGTTCTCATAGTGTCCCAACTCATTGTAAATGAAGCATTGTACATTTGAAACCTTTTTCTTACACATGAAGTCACGTACTTGTTGTCCTTTTTCTCCACACCTATAACATACTCCCATTCCTTTTAGGTAGGTTCCATAGTGTTTCTTCCCACAGTTATCACATATGGGAAATTTTTTCTTTTCCCTCTTCCCTTTATCCATCTTTCTCTCTTCCATCCTTTTCTTCTCTTTCTTCCCTTCAAAGCCATAGGACTCAAGAAATTCTTTACTTATCTTATCAACACAGGATACTATTTATTCATATGATGATAATATGTGGTATACTATTTCCCTTCTAAATGATGGCTTAATATCATGAATGATATGATCCTTATTATTCTTTGGATCATACGTATTACTCGAGATCACATTCCTTCTTCTGGGCGCCATTTCTATACAATAGCATAAACTAGGTCATTTTATGAATTTCACTGAATAATTCCAAACTTGTAAAATACATAATGCAAATTGAAAAGTTTATGGATATAATCCATAATCATAAAAATGTCTACTTTGAGTAAGTATATACTCATGATCCCTTCATAATGGTTTGTAAAGAAAATGATAATTATTCTAAGCATATCCCCCAGGAGTGTCATAACCAAGAGTGCATCAAGGCCCGTTGTCGTGCACTAGTTCCCGTTCGAGTGTAGCTCAAAGCGGTGTTTTTGGGTTTTACCGCTAGGTACATCTGTGCCAGAGCCGCCTCTACCTGCTCCTATCCAGACATGGATGTATTGCTCAGAAAACTCACACAATCTCTACAATACCAAAATTCTTGGAAGTTCTTCAATATTAATCCTAAAATTCTATCTTATGGCTATGTGCTCTAATCAGAGTTTATCTAAATCTAGTTTACAAGGTTATTTCTAAACTTCCTCTGATACCAACTCTAACGCCCTAACCCCAGTTACCCAGAGTCGGTGCATTATTTCAATATATTGGCATGATTACAAGGAATCAAGTCCCGATGGACCGATCAGTTTAGCAGTCTTGGAAAATAGATTACATATAAGAATGTTACATTGAACATTAAGACATACAAAACAACATAAATAATATTTATTAATTCCATTATTCCCTTGTCTCAACCCTGCATATCAATCACAATACACTTCTTGGAATCCTGGGAAAAATAAAACATAGAAAGGGGTGAGCTCAAACGCTCAGTAAGGGTAATCAATACAGCGGAAACTTTAATAAATAATCATAAACAATTAAGGCAATATATAACTAAAACAAAATCCTTTTAAACTTGAAATTCATCATAATATGGAAAAGATAAAAATCAAATTATTCCATTTACTTACTTGCATGTATATTCTAAAAGTCAAATAATCACATGCAATATAAACAACCACGTTCATAATGATGGATTGCATAATGCCAGACTATCATCACCACGTAGCCAAGGCCTTGTGCCAAGTATACAAATAAGATTTTTTCAAGGCCTCGTGCCAAGATAGTAGTTTGTTTCATGAGACCTACCGATTCATCGAGGAGCTATAGAGGGATGAAAGAGCGCTGTCGTGGGTGCCCTCAAATGATTAGTGTGATTTGGGGTACTTAAGTGCAGCAGAGTGGCTGACCAAGGTCGTCTCTCAAAGGAGGAAGTGAATTTAACAACTTATTAGAGGTATTCTAAAAAATAAAATAAAATAGAATAGAATAAAAACACTACTTTAAAGGATTGGGGTTTTTTGTAGTTTATGAATCTAGAAGAATTTTGTTGGAAGAAGATTGTATAATTTTTTTTTGTTTTTAGTTTTGAAATGAATTTCAATTTAAATGACACAACAAGAAGATGTTTTTTTTAGAAATCCATTTAAAAAGCGTAATCGATCTAACTCTAACTCTTCACTTTATTATTAATCATTATCATTTAAATTAACATTCACTTAATTATGATCCCTTAATTTGTTAAATCCCGAACCCTACGAGAATTAACTTTACCACAAAGATGATGTGAATTTAAACCTAGGCTAACTTTGGAATGTGCAATCGCAGCACCCTGCTTTGATTGATGTTCTAAGATTAGCTTATGATCAGTGGTAAATTAAGGCACATATACATTCTGGAAATGAGGATGAATTGTGTTTAGGGATTATATTTGAACTCTACAAATTTATCCTGTGTGGTCTTGTATTACAGATTAAGATCGCGCTCTCACAATTTACACAAAATCCCGACCTCACGTGTTTTTGTGTTAATTGTTCAATTGCTTGCTTAGTTTCTTACAATTTAAAAACATAATTCATGGATCATATTAAGTGAATTACAGTAGCTCATTGATTCAAAATAATTAAATGAAGAGGGTAGAAGATAGATCGATTACTAAGACTACTCTTCCATGGGTGGCGTAATCATCGTAGAAGCGTTTTGCATGTGCAAAGGTTTAAAATGGGTATAACCCAATAACTCTTCTACTCAAGAATTCCAGCCCAATTAGGAAGATTAAGAGAAGAATAAATTTAAACAAAACAGAAGAAAAGAGAAGAAATATAAGAAGAGCAATGAAGTTTATTACACAAATGAAAACATTACAAAATGAAGAAGAGAAGGAGGCTTCGATGAGGGGATCCTTGCTTCAAGAGCTACCCCTCTTAAAATGGTTGGAGAATTTGGGTGAAACAAATTCTCCTCTGCCTCCAATCTCCCAATGCACGTCCAACCCCTCCAAATTAGAAAAACTCCAATTTATAGAGGGGAGGGGAGGATAGGTTACAAGTGGTTTCAAGTGTGAATGTGGAAATTCGGCCAAATATTTTATGCAAACTTGCACCGCCCATTTGACCACCAAAACGCGTGAATTGGCCGGCCTTCCAGAAGGATGATTTATGCCACACCATGTCCCCGAGCTTTCATCAAAATTTGGGCTCAATCCAAGCCCGTATGTAGAATATATGGCCCAAATACAGAACCTTCTCCATTCTGGCGAGCCCATCCCAACTTTGACTTCATGACCCAATTTCAACAAACAAATGAACTCTTTAGCATTCGTGTCCTGAATAAAAGTTGTAGATAATTAAGTTAGGAATACTGTTAAAAAATTTCAAATTCAAATAATAAATATAATATATTTATCTTCGAAATACTACAGTGCACTATTAAGGGTAAAACTGGAATTTTCACCAAATTTTGAAATGAATGATCAAATCCCAAATATTTTATAAATAAACATGTTTAACACAATGTGAGGAAATTATATCATTTATTATCAATAAAATATTCAATAAAATAATGTTTTATCAACTCCCCCACACTTACCCTTTTGCACACCTGGGCAAAACCTCATATCAAGTAAACATCAATATCAAATCAAAACCAATTTTAAAACACATATCTTTAAGATCAATCAATTTCACACCAAGAATAAAAAAGATATCATGCCTCATAAAAAACCTTATTTCAAGTTCTCCATTTATATCATTCAATATATTTCCACTTCATTTATCCACCCATGCATAAAACACTTACCTCGCTTGAATTTTCTCTCATCACTCAAATATCAATTTTTTTTTGCAATGTCTTTCTCATCCAAACTCATACAAGGGTCACCATAGGCTTGATAGATTCCTACATCGCTACCCGATGTGAGTCAAGGACATATGTTTATCATGAGGACTTTTCAGGGTTGTTCTATGGCTTTCGTTTGGTAGGATTAAGATGTGAAAAACTCTGAGGCTGAATGAGGAGGGCTTGACTCTTTTAAAGCAAAATTGCATTAATCTAATTTTCACTTAAATATGGTCTTCTCTTCAATCCCCATAGTATCAATTCAGCTCAATCATCATGAAAAGTCATGAAAGGTTTACACCATTCATCATTTCAGCATAAAAAATGTCAATCTTCTCAAACATGATTTTCTTGAAAGCTCCAGATGGGCACAGCTTTCCACCTCAATTAGAAGATCCAGAAAAGGCACAGCTTCACTTGTCATGAAAGCTCCAGAAAAGGCACAGCTTTCAATATAATGACTTTCTTTAGCAGCAAACACATCTCTTCAGAATTTAATTTTCCACCCAAAGTATCACATAATGTGGTGGCACAACACAAGACAGCTTCCCCCACACTTAAGCTCAACTAGATTATGCAATTTCATTTCAAGAGTTGGTTGGATAGGGAAAATTGGCTTGTAATGTGGCTTAACCTAACAGGATGCGCATGGCTTCTAAGGGCTAAAAGGATTAAATATTCAAGGTAGGCCATTATAAAAAAGGATTATTTGAAAAGGGGGCTTTAATACCAAACAAATGCCTCAATCATTTAAACACAAGTACCTCAAACCCTCAAGTTTTGACAGGAATAGATCAAATTCTGGTTAAATCAAGTATGGTTTGGTTCTCTCAAGAAGTGAGGTGAATGTAAAGAATATGAAAATTATGGTTTAGAAGCCTCACAGGAAAGTGATTTCAAATATAAAGACAGTGAGATTGGCATGGGATTCAAAATTCAGCGTACTTTGCATGAAATTACTAAATATTTGAACTTGAAACAAAGTCATTTCAGTATTCATTTAAGCTTAGTTTCAAGGGGTAAATTGTTTCACTTATTGATATGCATTTAAAAATGGTGATGAGAATCATTTCAGCTCAAAAGTTTCAAAAACACACAGAAAATTGTAAAATAAACACACAAATTTTGAAAAACACACAATTTTTTTTTTGGTTTTTTTTAACAGGAAAACAATTGAAATTACTAAACTAAAAGGTTCCCTCCCCCACACTTAAAATATTGCATTGTCCTCAATGTGAACCCTTGAGATGATATATTCACATGAAATGCGGAATTTTTAAATAGGACAAATAATATAAAAGTGACAGGGTTAGGAACAGCCTGATGTGATCAAGTGATGATGGGGTCATGCAATGTGATAAAATCCACTGCATCAGTAGGACGTCCCTCAATGTATCTCTTCAAACGTTTCCCATTGACTGTAAAGCTCCTTCCAGTGTCCTCTTGTGTGATCTCCACTGCACCATAAAGAAAAACATTAGACACAATATAAGGACCTAACCATCTGGAACGCAACTTACCAGGCATCAACTTCAGTCGTGAACTATAGAGAAGGACTTTCTCTCCAACATGAAACTCCCTTTTTTGGATCATTTTGTCATGAGCTGCTTTTGATTTTTCCTTGTAGAGCCTTGAGTTCTCATATGATGACAGGCGAATCTCCTCAAGCTCTTGAATTTGCAACTTCCTTTGAATTCCAGCTTGGTCAAAATCCATGTTGCATTTCTTTATAGCCCAATAAGCCCGATGCTCGACTTCCACGGGGAGATGACACGCTTTCCCAAAAACAATCCGAAATGGGGACATACCAATGGGGGTCTTGTATGCTGTCCTATAAGCCCACAATGCATCATTCAAGCGCTTGCTCCAATCCTTCCTATTTGGCTGCACGGTTTTCTCCAAGATTTGTTTCAACTCACGATTTGAAACCTCAGCCTGGCCATTTGTTTGGGGGTGGTATGGTGTTGATTTTTTGTGTGTCACCCCATACTTTCGAAGGAGGGATGAAAACTTCCTATTGCAAAAGTGTGTCCCTTGGTCACTGATGATGGCCTTTGGTACTCCAAACCTGCAAAAAATTTGTGCTTTGACAAAGTCCACAACAACATGAGAATCGCCAGTCCTGGTGGCCTTGGCCTCCACCCATTTACTCACATAATCAACAACAACCAAAATGTACAAAAATCCAAATGAACTAGGAAAAGGACCCATAAAGTCGATGCCCCATACATCAAAAATCTCACAAAATAGTATGGGTTGTCGGGGCATCTCATGTCTCCTAGAAATGTTCCCAGTGTGTTGGCAACGAGAGCATGACTTACAAAACACATGGGCATCATGGAATAATCTAGGCCAATATAATCCAGAGTCTAAAACCTTCCTAGCTGTCCGTTGGGGTCCAAAGTGTCCACCACATTCAAGTGTATGACAGAATTGCAAAACAGACTCAAACTCATGATCAGGAATACACCTCCTAATGACTTGGTCACTACACATGCGCCAGAGGTAAGGATCATCCCACACATAATACCTAGACTCACTTTTTAATTTTTGGACTTGATGCTTCTTCAAATTTACTGGGATTTCAGAGCCAACAATGTAATTAACTAAATCAGCATACCAAGGATGCTTACCTGAGATGGTATAGAGATGCTCATCGGGGAAAGTGTCCCGAAGTGGTACCTGATCCAAGGTGTCATCCTCTAGTGTGTGAGTAAGCCTACTCATGTGGTCTGCCACCAAATTCTCTGATCCCTTCTTGTCCTTTATCTCAATATCAAATTCTTGAAGAAGGAGCATCCAACGGATAAGTCGTGGCTTTGCATCTGGCTTCTTTAGGAGGTACCTCAATGCTGCATGGTCAGAAAAAACAACTACTTTAGAGCCCAATAAATATGAACGGAATTTATCTAAAGCAAATATGACAGCAAGAAACTCCTTTTCTGTGGTAGTGTAGTTTGATTGGGCTGAATCTAGTGTCCTCGATGCATAGGCGATCACATGTGAACGCCCCTCCACCCTCTGAGATAAGACAGCTCCAACCGCGAAGTTGGAGGCGTCACACATAATCTCAAATGGAAGGTCCCACCGTGGGGGCTGTATGATATGTGGAGTGGTCAGACACTTCTTTATCTCATCAAAGGAAGTCCTACAAGAATCATCAAACACAAATTCAGAATCTTTTTGAAGTAATCGTGACATAGGAAGAGCGATCTTACTAAAATCTTTGATGAAGCGCCGATAAAATCCTGCATGCCCTAGGAAAGATCTAACATCACGCACACATGAAGGATAGGGTAAGGATGAAATAATTTCTACCTTAGATCTATCAACCTCTATCCCATGTTTTGACACCACATGCCCTAAGACAATGCCATGCTCTACCATAAAATGACACTTTTCAAAGTTCAGGACCAGATTCTTCTCAATACAACGATTCAACACATTTCCCAAACTACTTAGACATTCATCAAATGAAGACCCATACACTGTAAAATCATCCATAAATACCTCCATGGAGGTCTCAATAAAATCAGAAAAAATACTCACCATACATCTCTGGAAGGTACCTGGGGCATTGCAAAGTCCAAATGGCATCCTCCGGTAGGCAAATGTGCCAAAGGGACAGGTGAATGTAGTCTTCTCCTGATCCTCTGGAGCTATAGGAACCTGAAAATATCCAGAAAATCCATCCAAGAAACAATAGTGTGTTTTCCCAGCTAGTCTCTCGAGCATTTGATCAATAAATGGGAGGGGGAAATGGTCCTTGTGAGTGGTCTGATTTAGTTTCCTATAATCAATACACACACGCCAACTGTTTTGCACCCTCATTGGAACTAAATCATCTTTCTCATTTTTAACAACAGTAAAACCGGTTTTCTTAGGCACAACCTGAATTGGACTTACCCACTGTGAATCAGAAATGGGAAAGATTATACCTGCCTCGAGCAATTTCTCAACTTCCTTTTTAACAACTTCCAGGAGGGTGGGATTGAGTCTCCTTTGTGGTTGTCTCACCGGTTTAGCCCCATCCTCCAAGAGAATCCTATGCATGCAAATGGAGGGGCTAATACCTGATATGTCAGCCAAGGTCCACCCAATCGCCCTAATGTTCTCCCTCAAAATATTCAAAAGCCTTTCTTCATGTTCAAAAGGGAGATTGTTAGCAATGATAACAGGTAATCTCTCACCACTCAACAAGTATGAGTATTTCAGATTTGGTGGCAATGGATTGAGTTCTAATGAAGGAGGGTGTTGTATGGATGGAGACATTGAAGGAACTGAAATATGTGCACAAAGAGCATCAGTATCAGAATAGACATCATCAAAATCATAGAATAAAGCATCAAATCCATCAGCATACTCAACAGCCATTTCATAATCAGAGTGAACATGATCAAAATCAGAATATGAATCCACATCAAAATCAAATTTTAGAGAGTCTTGTTCATTAGAAACGGGTGTGGAAGTTCTCTTAGTCATTAAACCAGAACCAATACTCATAATCTCCCTAAGCATAGGACAATCCAATTCCATGATGTTTTTACTTGGTGGTTCAAAATGGGAGATAACAAAAGCAGAATGGTCCTCTGAGGGGTACTTCATGGAATCCATAACATTAAATATCACAACTTCATCTCCAAACTCCATGGAAAGTGTACCCTCATTGACATTTATGATAGTTTTTGCAGTTTTTAGGAAGGGTCTACCTAAGATAATGGGGGCATGAGAACTTACCTGATCATCCTCCATGTTAAGAACATAGAAATCCGCTGGAAAGATCATGTCTCTTACCCGGACAAGTACATCCTCAAGGACTCCCGCTGGATATGCCGTAGCTCTATTCGCCAATTGCACCACTACTCTTATTGGCTTCAACTCACCAACCTGCAAGGAAGAGAATACAGAGTGAGGCATCACATTTATTGAAGCTCCTAAATCACAAAGAGCATCAGAGAAGTGAAACTCCCCTATGGTACATGGGATGGTGAATGTCCCAGGATCCTTGCACTTTGTTGGCATTGCTAGAGTTGGTGTAATGAGTGCCGAGACATTCCTTCCAAGGTTGATCCTCTCATTTCCCTTGAGCCCTCTTCGATTGGTACAAAGTTCTTTTAAGAATTTCGCATACCTTGGAATTTGCTTAATGGCTTCAAGTAGAGGAATGTTGATCTCCACACGCTTGAATGTGTCCAAAACCTCCTTTTTCATTGCTTCTTCAGCCGTCTTCTTGGTTTGAACAACCCTGTTTGGAAAAGGAAGGGGTTTAGGAGGAACATCATAAATTTTTTTCTTACCTTTATCGTTCTCCTTGGATTGCTCATCAGTTGGTATGGAATGCGGCTTCTCTGAAGTTGAGGTGAATCCCGGTGGAATGGTAGGTGCAGATGTATCGTTCATTTGCTTCCCACTCCTCAATGTGATGGCACTAACATTCCCCTTTGGATTTGGAGTGGGTTGGGAAGGTAGATTTCCAGAATTCTTACTCACAAGTTCATGGAGGGCGGTGGCAATCTGACTCATTTGAGTCTTCAACTCTCTCAGCTCCGAACCATGACTCTTCAGCTCATTCTGTTGATTAAGAACAATTTGTTTCAAAAGATCATCAGTGTTAGAGTCTACCTTGTGTTGGATATTCCCTTGTTGCTGACTTGTTGATGTTTGAGCTTCAAATCTCCTTTGGGGTTGTTGGAAACCCTGCTGGTAAGGCGGAGGCTTCTGGAAGTTTGGTTGAAAAGGGGGCCTTTGTTGTTGTCCAGAGCCATACCTCATGTCCGACTGATCTTTCCACCCTTGGTTGTATGTTGGATCAAACTTCTTTTGGGGATATGGTTGTTGTTGTTACTGCTGAAATGGTCTCCCAGGGAACACTGCTGCACAATCTTCTGTTTCTTGGAGTTGTGGGCAACAGTCAGTCGGGTGGCTTGTCTCAGTGCAAATACCACAAGGCCTTGAAGGAGGGGGTTGGGACGTCTTTTGAGCCAATGCAATCTGCCTCACCATAGTTGTCAATTCTTCTAACTTAGTATCAATCAAATGACTTTCAAGAGAAGAAGGACTTACCTGATGTACTCCCCTGACATGTGGTGTACCTCTATCACCGAATTGTTGGGAGTTTTGGGCTATCTTGTCGATCAACGCACGCGCAGCTACTGGTGTCTTGTCCACCAATGCTTCTCCAGCCGAAGCATCCACCATGCTCCTCTCCATGGGTGTGAGTCCTTCATAGAAATACTGGATGAGTAGTTGCTCACTGATTTTGTGATGTGGGCAGCTTGCACACAACTTCTGGAATCTCTCCCAGTACTCATACATTGACTCCCCTTGGGCTTGCTTGATCCCCAATATCTCCATTCAAATGGATGTGGTCCTTGATGCTAGAAAAAATCTCTGCAAGAAAAGACGTTTCAAATCGTTCCAACAAGTTACATCTTCGGGTTGTAAATAATACATCCAATCTTTCACAGCTCCATCAAGTGAGAATGGGAATGCTCTTAGTTTGATTTGATCTTCAGAGACATTTCTAGGTTTTAGCGTTGAGCAAACCACATTAAATTCTTTCAAATGTTTATTTGGATCCTCACCAGAGAGGCCATGAAACTTTGGAAGTAAGTGAATTAACCCAGATTTCAGTTCGAAGTCCGATTCGAGATTTGGGTATGCAATACAATTTGGTTGATAGTTAATATCAGGTGCAGCCAATTCTTGAATGGTTCTATTAAGTTCATTTCCATTGTTTCCAGCCATTGGTTCTTGTTTTATGGTTGAATTTGAATTGCTTCCAATTTCAATGTTCTGATATTGGAGTAATTCTCCAACTGGTTGAATGTTGAAACTTCCCGTAGACTGAGAATGTCTGATTCGTGCCCTAAGGCTACGTTCAATCTCAGGGTCAAGATCTAAGAGATCTTTGGGATTAGTTCGTGTCATAGATCAAATAAAAATGAAAAGAAAGAAAGTGGACCATAGTAAAATAAAAATGAGAAGTTTGAGTTGATGGTTCAAAAAGAAGTAGAAGAAAATAAAAGAAGAAGAAGAAAATTCAGATTGGGTAAAGAAGAAAGAATGAAAGAAGAGAGGAAGAGAATAAAATTTAAAATAAAATAAATACCTCTAATTGGTTGAAATAATTACTTGCCTCCCCGGCAACGGCGCCAATTTGAAAGAGCGCTGTCGTGGGTGCCCTCAAATGATTAGTGTGATTTGGGGTACTTAAGTGCAGCAGAGTGGCTGACCAAGGTCGTCTCTCAAAGGAGGAAGTGAATTTAACAACTTATTAGAGGTATTCTAAAAAATAAAATAAAATAGAATAGAATAAAAACACTACTTTAAAGGATTGGGGTTTTTTTGTAGTTTATGAATCTAGAAGAAGTTTGCTGGAAGATGATTGTATAATTTTTTTTTGTTTTTAGTTTTGAAATGAATTTCAATTTAAATGACACAACAAGAAGATGTTTTTTTAGAAATCTATTTAAAAAGCGTAATCGATCTAACTCTACCTCTTCACTTTATTATTAATCATTATCATTTAAATTAACATTCACTTAATTATGATCCCTTAATTTGTTAAATCCCGAACCCTACGAGAATTAACTTTACCACAAAGATGATGTGAATTTAAACCTAGGCTAACTTTGGAACGTGCAATCGCAGCACCCTGCTTTGATTGATGTTCTAAGATTAGCTTATGATCAGTGGTAAATTAAGGCACATATCCATTCTGGAAATGAGGATGAATTGTGTTTAGGGATTATATTTGAACTCTACAAATTTATCCCGTGTGGTCTTGTATTACCGATTAAGATCGCGCTCTCACAATTTACACAAAATCCCGACCTCGCGTGTTTTTGTGTTAATTGTTCAATTGCTTGCTTAGTTTCTTACAATTTAAAAACATAATTCATGGATCATATTAAGTGAATTACAGTAGCTCATTGATTCAAAATAATTAAATGAATAGGGTAGAAGATAGATCGATTACTAAAAGACTACTTTTCCATGGGTGGCGTAATCATCGTAGAAGCGTTTTGCATGTGCAAAGGTTTAAAATGGGTATAACCCAATAACGCTTCTACTCAAGAATTCCAGCCCAATTAGGAAGATTAAGAGAAGAAGAAATTTAAACAAAACAGAAGAAAAGAGAAGAAATATAAGAAGAGCAATTATGTTTATTACACAAATGAAAACATTACAAAATGAAGAAGAGAAGGAGGCTTCGATGAGGGGATCCTTGCTTCAAGAGCTACCCCTCTTACAATGGTTGGAGAATTTGGGTGAAAAAAATTCTCCTCTGCCTCCAATCTCCCAATGCACGTCCCAACCCCTCCAAATGAGAAAAACTCCAATTTATAGAGGGGAGGGGAGGAGAGGTTACAAGTGGTTTCAAGTGTGAATGTGGAAATTCGGACAAATATTTTATGCCAACTTGCACCGCCCATTTGACTACCAAAACGCGTGAATTGGACGGCTTTCCAGAAGGATGATTTGTGCCACAGCATGTCCCCGAGCTTTCATCAAAATTTGGGCTCAATCCAAGCCCGTATGTAGAATATATGGCCCATATACAGAACCTTCTCCATTCTGGCGAGCCCAGCCCAACTTTGATTTCATGGCCCAATTTCAACACACAAATGAACTCTTTAGCTTTAGTGTCCTGAATAAAAGTTGTAGATAATTACGTTAGGAACACTTTTACAAAATTTGCAATTCAAATAATAAATATAAAAATATTTATCTTCGAAATACAACAGTGCACTATTAAGGGTAAAACTGGAATTTTCACCAAATTTTCAAATGAATGATCAAATCCCAAATATTTTATAAATAAACATGTTTAACACAATGTGAGGAAATTATATCATTTATTATCAATAAAATATTCAATAAAATAGTGTTTTATCAAGGGCTCCACCCATCACTTACTAAGGCCAATGCATTCCTCATATGAAATGGTCTAAACATAACATAAACATTCGTATTAAAACTAGCATATGAAATGTCAATACTTTACCCATAAACCATGAATGGTATAAAAATAACACATTCATAGTAAAACATATCACAAAACCATAAACACAATATATGAGATTTGTATCATGATAAATTAACTTCAAAACAAGTTTAAAATCCATTAAAGGATTTGGAAGTTGATGTAAATGATTTGTAAAACTATTTGAGAGAAATACCCCTTTTTCATGAAAACATTTAAAAGTCACACAATTTATAAAAGAAGTTATTTAAAGAAATTTTTAAATAAAAGTGTCCCATACCAGTTTGATACTTTTTAAAGGAATTAACATTTTAAAAACATTCATGTCCATATAAATAAATCCTTAAAAACCATTTTGAAGTCATAGAAATTAATGAGAATGATTTAGAAGAATAAATATTTAAAACATTTAAAATGATGTTTTAGTAAAAATTACCTTAAAAGAATATCTTTTAAAACTCTTTAATGAAACATGGACATGGATAATAAATATTACCCAGTAGATACTTATGTAAAAACAACCTCGGATAATAAAGATATTGTGAAATTAACCCTTACCAATTTGGTAACTTACGAAACATACACCCCATGAAAGAGGTATCATACAATGAATATGTAAATACACATAAATTAAAGTGTATTATATAATTAATACAATTATTGTCAGTACATACACCACACAAAAGACAATAGTGGCAATATGGCATGAATCTCACCGGAATAAGGAGTGAGATGAAAACCCCTTACCTTGCTCGTTCCTTTAGTTGAGGGTACGTTTAACCTCATGTACGAAGATTGTAGTATGTTATTAAATTAATCCAGAACTATATTAATATTTATGATATCATACATGATTCATTTATGACTTTATACTACCCATTTAATAATAATTTCCATGTTAAATTTACATTTCGGGTAATAATCGTTTTCTTTATCGTACGTGTTTTAACTTGTTACTCTTGATTGTATCACATAGATCACAATTTAAATACTTCCAGAATATAAAAATTGATAAATATATCATATATATTTAGAATATAAATATGTATAATAGACATATATGGAAAACACCGTTTATGGAGATGGTTGTCCGTTTGTACGCATAAACGTTGTTTCCGTTTTCCTATAGTATTGAATGAAAGTAGGTGAATAAGATATATGTAAGTACATAAATAATTATATATATAAATATATATATCTACAGTATCATTTTTATGTCATATATTACATACTTATTAGTAATATATATTTTCATAATTGTCGATGAATGGTGAACATGGAAATGAATCTCATCGTGTCGTGGGGACGGTAATCCTTATGTACGCACGAGAGAAACTATCATTCTTTTGATATTAAAATAATATATAATTGAATGGTATTTCAAATATACAGAATCATTATCATGTTATATTTATTATTTACATGAATTATATATCATTATTATAACCATCTAAATAATAATATATTGAATAACAATTACACCCCAACGTGGAGACGGTAGGCCGTACTTACGCACGTATGGTGACATGTCATTCAAGGGATGAATAGAATAATGAATTTGTTTTTTCCATAATTATAATAATATCATAGTATATAGAAGATACTGGATTTATTATTTTATAATGGAAATAACATAGAAAAAAGAAGTTGAAGAAGAATGGAACTTTAAAGAGGGTGCTGAAGACATTACCTCTTCGTTGGGTTCTTCCTTTTGATTTGATAAAAAGGGCTCTTTAGGTTGGCTTTCTGATCAAACTAAGGCCTCTATGATGAATTTAGGGAAGTTGAAAGATTATTTGGGCAGGGTTTGGCTGAACCAAAAGTCTTTGAAGGTGTGAATTAATGAGAAGGGGGGCTGCCCTTTTATAAGAGGGGTGAGAAGCTCTTTAGGAAAAGTTAGAAATATTATTTTATAATAAATTCATATTCGGTTTCTAATGGCTCCAAAGTAGATTATTTAAAGTTTAAGGTTTGGATATGTCTAAAACCACTCAACCAATAGATTTTAGACTGTTTTTTCATTATATTAACCTTATCTTTTAGTTTAAACTCTTAGTTAATTAGATTGACATTTACCATGTCACTTTGTATTTTTATATTATATAGTTAATAAACATACCATATACCTTCAAACGACCCCCCAAGTTGTCAATTAACGATAAAATTATCATGATATAAGTCTCTTGGCTGAAACCTAGATTTTTAGTAAATAAATATCAATTAATAATGTAATATTTGTTTTAAAAACTCTTTTATGTCAATTTTGACAATATTTAATAATGGATTTTTGATAAAGTCTTAACAACATTATTACTTCAAAAATAATTAATTTAATCAATTATAACATGTCATATTAACCAATGAAATTATTTTATGTCATCAAAACTTTCAAATTATATTTATTTTAACATTTATAATACCAATTTTTTGATTCATTAATTAATAAGGAAAATACTGCATCATTATTGTGTCTTATATATTTTTACTTTTTCAATGTCTAAAAATTATACATAAAATATCATTATGTATGAAATATTTTTAGATTTCTAATGAATATTTATAATCTAAAATATAACATATATAACCATATGTAAATTTTTATTTTCTAAAATATATTAGCTTATGTCATTTTTGTATTTACTTTAACTTTATTAATATAAAGTGTCCCTATCACCTACAAGTGGCTCCATGAGGTCGCAAAATCGACCCAACGATGCCCATTGTCATACATGTATCCATAAACAAGGTTATGAAACTTTTTAGTTTAATTTATTATTGTTATAATATTATTTTTTAACCCTTATTTACCGGATTTTATCCTTTAACCATGATAAATAAAATATTTTCCGAAGTAATTATTTAAAATGTCTAAAAATAAAAGATAACTATTTACACAATTTAAAAATCCTGATTCCAAATATTTAATCCATTTTTTCAAATTCAAAAAAGAACAGTGGTAGAAATTATTTTAAAATTAATTCCCGCTGTCAAAACAAAAAGCGTGTTTTTAAGATATAATAACTATCAAAAGATTGATACTTGTTTATGTCCGGTTTAATTGTGAAATTATGTCCAATGACCAACATTGTATTAAATTGTAAAAATATATCATAAATATAATTTAAAACCACTCAAATTCATAATTTATCACTATTAATTATTTTGATTAAAAAAGTTGTTTTTAATTAAAATTTATTAATTTTCATTATTCATCAAAATACAAAAGTTATCCGAAAAGTACCAAAATTTCACCCTAAGATAAATTCGATATTCTGAATCGAAAAATGAAGTCGATTTTGAGAGATAAAATTGATAAAATTTCAAAATGTAGGTATTACTATTCATAACGGGTTGTTTGATTGGTTGTAGTGTGTGTTAGAATTCGAAGTTGCGTACAACACACGCTATTGTATTATTCAAAGAGAAGCGTACCGTGGAATCTTGGGGTGTTAAATTGTAAATTTTTGATGTCCCCATTCTAAATAATAAATTTATTTAGTCAAATTGAATATATAAAAATTTAAAATATTGTATTTAAAAGGGTTCACTATTAAAAGTTGGTAAAAGTGCATTTTTGAAAATTACTTCTTTTGTCTAGAAAAATGAATTTGTTCTTATAATATGTCCAAGAAACTAATAATATGGATTATAAAAATATAAGTATTATATAATGTTAAAAATTTAGTTAATACTATTCATAACAACTTTTGAACGGCTTGTTTGGTAAGTCATGACGCGCTTGAACTCGGTGTTGCGTGTAGTGAATGTTATTGAATTATTTTGAAGACGTAACACACTATGAAATCTTGGGGTGTCACAATGTACTGGAAATTGATTATATTAATTTATTATAGTATATATATTTCTATTGTAGTGATTCTTGGATAAATATGGGTTAGTCTCCCAATCTTATATATTTTCCTCCTATAGTAAGTTGGTATCCATTGGGATACGGGGAGGAATTGTTGAAGTCATGTTGTGTACCAGCTCAGGGAGTCAATGTGTGGAACATGGGTTGGGATGTTACAGATTTGTAGGAGAAATAGATAATCCACATAAGATATAAGAGACTTATAGGGGTGTAAATCAATGAAAATTCCTATCTCACACCTTCAAGGTAGTCCCAAAACGTTATCCTCATTGAATTCCATAAAATCGTCCTTTAATGAATTAATTGATATAATTAAAGATACCAACATGAAAAGGGTATAATCACTAACTTATGGGTAATGGGTAAATGTTTCCTACTCGCCAGATTCCCTCGATCATCCATGAGAACTCTCTCACCCAGAAAAAAAATCACACCCCTTCATTCTGAAGTCATATGACTTGATTGTGGTGATATTTGATCTGGTGTGGGACTATTTGTGGTGGTTTTAGAAGGAAATAATAATATCATCCCCCACTAGTAAATCATACTCTTATAGGCCCACCTTCTACTCTTCTATATATACCTACATGGAGTTACCCTAACCATTCATAGGAGATTTATGATCATGATGACTTCCCTTCCATGGTGGTTTATACGATACCCGTCTTCCATCCTCAGAATGTTAAGGAAGGAAATCACATTTCAAGTGATGTCACCCCTCACATGCATAACATCCCCACTCACTATGATTCTGAGATACATTTTGTGTTCACTAAACTGCATAACCATGTACCAATTTCTTATCATGATATGATAACCTCCACTAAGACCATGCTTACCAGTGCCCACTAGATGATATAGATGACACAACCCTATGATTCCAACATCCTTCTACAACATCATGGTGTAACTATGATAAAAATATATCTTTCAATATTATTAAATCTAACAGTTCAACATATGTGGGAATTCACATAGGAACTACACTGGAACAAATGTCCCATAAAAGACCTAGATAAAACTTCTCTGCATAGAATTTATCATCCCTAATCTTATGGAGAGAGTACAATGTAAGTTTATTGAACCTTGTACCAAACTCATATAATTTCATCCATCATAGCACATACTCCAAAATCTCCCAAATCTAAATTGATATTTTGTATAAGGGGTATTACTCCTCACAAACCTGTTGGTGGTAGTAATATCATGGTAGTTTCGACGCATCAATAATTTTTGGGACTTGGCTTCACTAGTTCCTAACTACGTTATGGAGAAGGATGGATACCAGATAAACCAACTAATTAGTTATGGTCCATATAATCATAAAACCTCTGGTCATGGAATCAATACAACCCTCTACTATTTATGGATTTACCTCATAACAAAACCATAGTGGGATTTGGAAATGGAACTTGCATGGTTTTCTATGACATCAATCATCCTCATCCAACATTTCCAGGGTAATATATATATCTATAGGTGGAGGTAACTCTAAAATAATTATTATAGAAAATATCTCATATGATGGACCCTAAACTAAGTTCTCATTAATCATTATATCATAATCAATATACTAAATTGATAACTTGGTTGGATGTGTTTTTGGAGGATTCCTAGTAATTTAAAAAATAATGACTAGGTTCATAGGGTAATATATATATATATTTAGGGAGTTTACTCAAGAAATGAATTCAAAGGAATGAATCTTGTATTATTCATGTAAAAATGTTACCTACAACCAAGAGGCTTCATATTCCAAGTTGACTGGAAGATTGTGAAAGTCCTCATGGATGGATACATCAGCTACCACACTATCATAGGGTTAACTATCTTGAAATATGAATTTGATACACTATGATACCATTTCCCTATGTTCCAAACCAAAAATTATAAGTGTAAAAAACTTCTAACAAATTCTCGAGGTCGAACCACCTTAGAAACCAATCGATCAAGATCCAATCCACTAGGGCCTTCGTAGAAAATGGGTGGTCAAGCCACAACTGTCCCATGACGACCTCCATATGGTAGGGGCTAGCGTTATGCAATGGAAGACATAAATAAAATAGTAGGTAATTATCCAATGTACCTATACGTTTTCCCTCATCCATATCCCAAAACAATTGAAGATGAATAAATATAAATGACAATAACATCTAGATTAGGAAAGATGCATTAAAAACTATCGTGAATACAAAATACCGTGACAACATAATCCCAAATGTAATGGGGAAAAAAATTCCAAACAAGAAAATATTTCACAATATCAAAATAATGGGAAAAATATAATGCTGACAGTGCCACACTCTATATATATGATACATCACCAATATGTATGATCAAATTCACCAGGTTTCCCAATTCCCCTATAAAATCACCACCAACATATCTATCATCTATATAAGACACACCATGTTTAGGAAAAGTCCATAAATGGATGAGTATATACATTCCCATTAGAAAATCCTAAAAAGTAGGGGCACAATGTTAGAAAAGATATAAGTACATAACTGATCATATAATAAGAAAAATGAAATCCACAAATAAAGATATGTTCTCATACAAGGAACATAGATGAGAATAAAATGGGATCTCCATCTCTCAACCCATCCCATAATGATGATAATACAGATATTTTAAATAGGGCCATTATCGATTCCCAATATCTCAGGTGTCCTCCAAAACAATTAACCATGTAGAGCCACACCATTCCACAATTTCAAATAGTCGAGGGGACACAATATCTAGGTAGCGGACTAATTCCCTTGTATAACATGAGGGTTCTACATAGTACAAAGAGTACCCATTACCTGGTATGACAGGATGCTTCCCCTATATAGATAGGGGTCCCATCCTAGGCCCATGAGTATGGGCCCACTCTATATAGTAACTATTCCCTAGTACAACATGAGGGTTCAACATAGTGTATAGAGGAACCATACTGTGACACAATATAAGGGTTCTGCTCTATAGATAGAGGACCATTTCCTTAACAATGAAGATCTATTACACTCTACATATAGGGTACCCATTCCCTGACCTAGTTGAAGGGTTCCACTATATAACTAGAGTACACTTTATCCAAAACAATAAGAGGGTACCACTCAGCAGAATGAGGACCCATCCCCTGAAATAGGAGGATATTCCCTCTCTAGGGTGAGTAAATATGTCCTATAATGGAATTTATGTTACACTCAACAAAGTATGATGAGTGTGAGGGATTTCCAACCTCAACAAATCTTTGGTGATCCTACATGGTCATTTCATTCATCAAAAACTTCCAAATAAATTTTCATGCTCATAACATCTTCAACCATATATGAAAATCAACAATGAATGAAACTATCACTTTCTATATAGAAAAACACTTAGTTTTGGGTACTCATGGGACACAATATTAGTCTAATTAAAGGATATATGAGAGTTTGGTGTTTTCTAAAAAAGGAAGTACATGAAATGTAAGGGATCCATATAGGGTCTTTCTCTATTCTTATTCGAGGTGGTGCACTCTGCGACACATAAATAAATTTTCACGTGTCATTAAATAGTTTGTAAGTACACTACATAGTCTGTCTCAACAACCCAAGAGACACCCATATAATTGTGTATATTCCCATGTACATTGTCCACATTATAGTAAATAGAATTTTCACGGTATTTTTCCAGGTCCTGGTAGTCCCAGAGTACACAATGAGATGACATCATTAGGTCACATAGCATGTGGGTGTCTCACAAGATGTGTGATAATTAATTCACAAAGAAACCCAATCGTCCATATCCATGAGACTACATAGTGTGTGTTCACCATACTATAAGGATAGAAGTTGGGGTTTTCATATAATCAATAGGAATCTCCAAAAAAATTATGACCCATTACCTTTTCTGAAAATCAATCCTATTAATTGCCCAAAATTGATGAAAATCACATCCTCTAGTTGATTTAATCCCACCATTGGCTAGAAATCAGAATTGGTTGATCCATGTAGGTATGTTGTGCACCTAGCACACCACCATCACTTCTAATCATCCAGGGATCACAAATCCACGAGATGCATCATCCACATCCAATTATTTATCTTTGTTAATACTGAAATCTCTTATATTATCCTCACACATGAATCTATCTCAAATCTTGGTTTAATCTTGCACTCGAGCATGCCCTGTAATGTCAGACTGTGACCCCATTGGCCACCGATGAAGAAATAAATGAATTATTAGGAAATAGAAATATAAAATGATTATAATCATTATTGTAAAAATATTTCTCATCCAACGAATAAATACAGGGAATACATAGTGCGAAACTACATATAATGGGAATAATATATAGAATGAAAAATTAAATATGATTAAACATATCATTCCATGTATGGAAAGATCCTTGAAATCAATGAAGACTAATAATTAATGATTCATTAATTTAGAAAGGGGTGGAAACCGACAATAGATGAGACCACTATTGATTTTATATTGTCCATTGGTGAATAATGTAGTTTCCAATGATAGGGAAGACCCATTAGAATTTTCAATCCTCGATTGACCCCAATCTGGTTGTCATCCATCATCTCATCTTGATTCCCCAATGATTGATGGTGTAATCCTTATCTCAAAACTTTCACGATTATGTAGGTTCCCCAGGAGAATAGCCATAGAATATTATGTATATAGAACTATGGTTTTTTCATTTAACATAAAATAAATATATTATTTATTTATTCTAATTATACTCACCTACCAACGACCCCCTCTATTGTACATCCCTTATAGACAAACATTTCTGTCATGCCAAGGGAAAATCATGTTCTCCGAATTCAAAAATGGTCTCATAATTTCGATCTAAGAATACATTTATCATATATCACATTATTTATGGAAAACTATGTGTGTGTGATATAAAATATATAGAATAATTTTTATAAAATTAATTATAGATTCATGAGGCCTCAAAATCATGACCCATATCCGCTCTTGGTTTTAAAAATATTTAATAAAATTTCCCAAAGTCTTACAAGGAAATAAATTGATCTCCAAAAATATAATGTACAATTAAAAATCCTCAGAGTCAATAAGAAATTGTCCCATCATCACAAGATCAAAATCTAGATTTGAGGTGGTAATCCTTGAAATCCCTTGTCAATCATATTTTTTCCTCGGAAAATAATCAATGACATGCATCCCAATTAATCACCATTATATCCTTGGGAGGTAATCCCCAACATCCAACATCATTTAGATCATATATATATATATTCAAAAGGTAATCTCATATATCAATTTACATATATCTACGGAACATCATCCACAAAGAATCATCTTATAATAATAATAATAATAATAATAATAGTGTGGGTTGGACACCTCACAAAAACATCATACATAATTCAGGTTATACTCCCATTTGAAAAAATAGAATATCAAATTTATTACAATACTCCATGAAAAAAATCATCAAATCAGTTTCTATGGTGACCCATATGATAATCATAACACATTACTATGCTAAAAATGTTGTGGGTAAACACAAAATATGGAAACCCACTATGGTTCCCAATTTCAATTAATTAGAAGGACAATCTGTATGGGGTTCTTACTCTCACCATCTACTATGAAGTCAAAAACCATTAAATGTAGTGTATAAATTACCTATACCCCACCATAATCATCTCGAGGCCTTATTTTCATCCTCAGAAGTGTTGTTCCATTATCCCTTAATATAAATGTATTAAATCTGAAATCACTTCTAAACACATTCTTGATTGGTTTATTCACCCAACCTATTATCAAACTACCTGGGATAAATCAACAAGGTCTTCATTTTCTAGTAGGAGTGGATCCCTTACACCACAATAATATTCTTGATTAGACAAGAATTAATGAATATCCTCATTATAACATACAATATTATGGGCTATCATTTGTAATTCATCATGCACCACTCTACTCAAGAATATTATGGATAACTATATTAAATGATACTTCCTTCACTTGATTGTTAAAAATTATCACCCCTGTGTGGTTTTTTATCACAAGGAACACTATTAAAGTAATGGTAACACCAATGCATGACTAAAGAATAATCATTTTCCCAAGGTCACCTCAAGGCCCCTAGGATATTTTAAAAATCTGTTTTAATCACTCAATTTTATCAAAACATGTAACATAAATTATAAAATAGTTTTAAAAAATTATTGGTTCAATTAGAGATTGGTAGAAAAATAATCAAATTATATTTAAATAATATATATTTACTAAATTGGTAATGTTCTAGGGACCAAAAACATAATACATAAAGACTTGCATATTATTACTAAAGACTAATCATTATAATAGAACATCATTAAAAAATAAATGGATATCATCTTTCAATAAGAGGACCTAATTTTTTTAGTGAAGAATAAAAAAGTATAATTTAATTGTCAAATTAAATTATAATTAATTCAACTATTATTTTAATTACAATCAAGTGTAAAAAAATTCCTATACAATTATCTTGAAAATATATATAATAAATTATAATACTTCTATAAGAGACTGACTCATATTCCTTAACATTCAAAACATATATTAATAATACTTATTGTTATTATAATAACTTTTTATTTTATAAAAATCTATAAATAACATCATTGTCACAGAACAAAATTGGTTCAATGATACCACAAGACATGTTCCGTCGTTGATTTCACTTATAAATATAGTTTGAAATCACACATCTCAATAAAGACTCTATAGTAACCATGATCACAGACATTTCCATAATTATTTTGTCTTTATCCCACAACATACCTTTCAGGGACCCACAACTCAATGACACCGCATGTAAACATTGAATAGCATTTTGATTCCAGCTATAAACATCGTCTATAAACTCCCATACCAAATGATCACCCAACTTAACTCATGATCTAATGAAAAACACATCATTGATTCATTATATATCTAACAAAAATCATTAACCTTGATTTTATGAATGTAAAATTCATTTTACCATAAAACCCATAAGGTATCTTCAAAAGGGATGAATTTCACACATTCCAAAGTATAGAACATGATAAACCACTAACCTATAAATTGTATCAATTCTTTTATTCTGTTGACACCCTATCCCTTCTAAATTTTACTATCTCATATCATGATCAATTACCACATTGTTGACCACAATTGAAATCAACCAGTTCAAAAACCATATATATCATTCCCTTCAAAACAAAACGTTGATACCAAAAAACATTAAGAGTTTTCATTATTTATATTGAAGGAATATCCATGCTTACATCATTTACATGGTAGAACCTCTTGTGTACAAATATAATAACTAAAGCATCAGCCCAAAATTTATATCCTAAATGATCTCACAAAATTGGCTAAACCTACTTAGTTTACCCTCATAAGGCCCATCTCATCTCATCCAAAATAACTAAATCACCAATATATTTAGTCTCACTAATAAAGGATTCTAGGATATCACACCAATTTGATGCATCCTGTATTAAAATACAAAAACAAGGAGCATTGTCCCCAGTTCTATATAAAATATGACATGAAAAATCATGTTCCAAACTAGTCACTCTTTGGTTTAAAGACAGACACACAGATGTATATATATATATATATATATATATATATATATATATATATTACATTATATTACAAGTCACAAACCAACTAATAAGCATTGATTCTCACTAGACATCTTCATTTGGGGCTACCACCTCAAGAATGATAATCCAAGGACAATCCTGATCTAGCCTCCATATAAGAAGATATGATCTCCGGGATGACATTCTCATTTTTATGAATATTGATAAATAACATCATCATACTATTAATACCTTGACTGAGTAACTATAATCATATGTTTTTGTTAATTATAATTCTTCCGAGAATCTATTTGGAAAATCATTGTATTGATTATTATGGGAAATTTAAATTATTGTAACCAGATTTATTCAAAATATGTATCAAAATTATCCATAAGGGGTAAATTACTATGGAATATAATATATATATATATAACCATTAGGGGCTACAAACCATTCTTTAAAAAGATGTACTACATAGTTAGCCTTGAGCATCATATCCTGATAGAATACACATGAACATTCATTACAATTAATATATTGTAATTCAGATAAGTAGAATGCGAACAAATATTTATATGCGAAAAATCATATATAATTTTTATAACAAATTAAACCAATAGAAACAATGAAATTTTTAATTTCAATCTCAAAAAATAACATGTATTTAATGGGAATCATATAAGAAAAATATGATATATTTGCATATTTTTATTTCCAATGAGATGAATTCCAAAATATAACAAATTGTTGATTAATAGTATATTACGTGAGAATAATTTTACACCTAAATAGAATATACCCTTATATTGAAACAAATAATATAAATATCATCCCCTTGTTAGCATTTACATCTTCTCGAAATTGGTTTTCATGATGAATTAAGATTACTTCAATCACATGATTGGTTAAATTACTAAATATATTTTCTATCGTCACCACAAATAGAAAGAAAAAAAAGTGACATAGAAAATATTATAACATTCCCATTCTAGTTCTCTCTAATAACTAATGGTATTATATCATCACATGATCCTAACAATTTCTCCCCATACGTTTTAGGATTCCAACTTTGAATGTATTTTTAGGGTTGCATTGTATGATGACTATACCCCTTTATCATAATAAAAATGTTAATGAAAATAAACAAATAATCATACTAATTAATTATAAATGTGAGTTCAGTGAATATATTATAAAAAATGAAAAAAAAATGAATGCAATCATATAAACCAATGGTAATTCGTGTATACATAAAATGATCACCGATCAGAACAATAAAAAATTCCATGTTCAATATAATGTATGTGAATATATTCTTCAATAATAGGTCCATATGATAATGTATATCTCAAAAAATAAACCAAACTATTCCATTGAATCATTATACAACATCTCTTTTCCCAACCTTAAACTTTATAAAATGAAGGCTATTCGAGTACCAAAGTTCCATGTGTACATACGAAAGGTGTGAGAACAAATAAATAGGAAATCAAAAATGGCTACCAATACAAGAACAATAAATGAGTTTTTTAATAGGAAATATAATTATAATATTAAAAATAATGATAAATAATAAATAGTAATCATTTGTGATCCTTGGGTTCTAATATGACACCTAGGATCGACCATACCTACATCTTCTAGTGTGGGGATGAATCTATGCATTTCATTAATTCTAAAGGGGATATATGCCTAAACCTTGTACCTTGTGAACATACCAAAAAAATGGTATAACCCATGGATCCAAGGAACCATCTTAGGCATCCCATAATATTATATCAATCATATGATCACATGTATAACCCAGAATCACACATCATAAATAATTACTCGGTATATGGGAGGTAATAAATTTCATCCCATTATAATAAAACATCGTCAAATCTTAAGGAGGTGATCCCTAGAATCTCATACAACCATTATCATCTGGTATAATAATAATAACATAGTAATCAAAAAGCATCTCTCCCAATATACTATGTTAATGTGGCAGATTCTTTTATCCACTAGGCCAATCTCCTATCATATTAACTGTAACAACTATATCTTAAAGTGGTTGTCCCTTGAATTGCATCCTCAATCATATTTGTATCCTATGAAGAAAGTCAATGGAATCATTAATAATTAAGAACCTTAGGATCCTATGGTCGTAATACATTGAATCTAACATCATTATGATCTACTACCTACAAAAAATTTTATCCCAATCATCTATAATAATATTTAAGAGGGACTACATAAACCTAATGTAATCAAATAAAAAAAATTAATGGTTTGGACACATATCAAACCAATCGCTTATACTAGAGGTTGGACACCTGGGTGAATAAAATGTATATAAAAATAACCATAGACCTTATAGAAACGAAAAATCAATTCAGTTCCTTTAATAATGCCCACAATCATCAATTCCAACTCCCATGCTCACCATATAGGGGTAAACACTATACTGGGGAATCAGGTAGGGTCCCCAAGGTCACTAATAGTATATAAACCTTATTTCTAGTCCACAAAATAAACATTATCTTTAATCCCAACACCCTAAAATCAAATGAACTGACATCACTTAACATATCTATAATCCCACAAGGTCCCAATATCTGATTAGGTAATGCTACATCATCAACACGCTATAGGAATAATGAAAATCATATTTGATTTCTAAAGTCATCCTTAGTTAGTACATTCACCCAAAAAAGTTCTTGACTACCATAGTCAAATACACTAACTTCTCATTCATCAGTTTGGGGGAACTAACCTCTCCCACATTTAAACTATTATATAGGCATAAAGGAGTCAATAGGTTCTACCTAACATACACCAGCCTATTGAAAATAATTCTCCACTCACCCCTCCACAAGGGATCTGATGTCACTTATACTAAGAGATACTATATTCACATGTCCAATAATTTATCACACCTCCAGGCATGTGTGTCACAATTCCTACTATTATATTTAATACTTTAGACACCAATGGATTAGTTTTATTGCCAGTTCCCAAGTATCCATCATCACCCATAAAACATTGTTAAATTTATTCAATAGAATTTTATATTATCTTTAAATTGTTATATTAATAAAAATTGAATTTGTTACATTGGGTAAATTTCACATAGTTGGTGAGAGAGTTTATCAAATTTCATGAAATAAATAATAATTTACTTAAATGGTTGTGTTGGAGGTACCACCAATATCATACTTAGAGAAATACCCATTATAACTAATGCCCGATCATCCTTGTTGAAGTATTTCTAAGAACAAAATTTCATCATCTATACATATTATGGCCTAATTTTATTTATAACACATTAATTAATTATAAATTCAATTTAAATTTATTTTATAATTAAATTTATTTTACATTAATTAAAAAACTATAACGAAATTGTTTTCCCATTATCCAGAATTTAATCTATTATATATCATAAGACACATTTAAGATCCCAACCACATTTTCATTATATACTAATATATTCATAAATAATACCAAATTTATTTAAAATTGCATAAAAATAATTCTAAATTATTTTTTTATTAATTTAAATGTAATTATTTTTATTTTATTCTCCTGAAAAACATTTTATAATATACAATAATCCTTAATGAAAAGCAGAGAATATATTTTTATAAAAAAAATCGTGTGAAAGTATTACCTTACGTAGGGGGGGGGGGTACATATGATAGGTTAAATTTTTTTTTTTACAAATTTAGTGGTACCCAAAATTTTAAGTGATATATATAAATGTATAAATATTATTTGTCACTTTCATCTTATACATATCTCTCTACATAGAATACTGTCTTTTTGAAAAAATTGAATTCTAATATCCATTAAAATAATAAAGCAACATCTAAATCATATAACATTGAATGTAAATATAGTTTCGTTCCCCACTGAAAAATATAATAAGAATCAATACGAGATTGAAATTCCATCACTAGTGAACCGATATTCTTCTTTAATTGAACCCCCAATGAAGATACAATGCCTCTACCTCCATTACTATATCAGATCAACAACCGATACCAGGGGAAACCTTTATTCACCATCATATGATATAAGGGACGGTAAATTTTGGTTTAAAAATTTAATTTTTCTTATTTTATTTTATTTAAATACCCATTAAAATTATCTTCTTAGAACCTACAAATAAATATGAGTTTATACATCAAATGGGTAATACCTTAATTAGGAATTCAGTTGTAGAGTAAAAATTTTCAATCTGAAACTCCATTTTAGGTATATAAGAATTTTTATACATGGAATAATAAATATTTAATTAAAAAATATTAAAATACAATTAAAAATAATCTATAATAGAATCTCACCACATTCCAATCAGTTTTAAGATCAATAGAATGATATGAAAATGTGTCAATATATTTTCAATAGGGAAACATTCCATTTAGAACTCATGAAACCTAGAAAACCCAAAATTCAAAATTCATATAAATTTAAAATCATGTAAAAGTATATTTTTTATGTGGTTTACTAGAAATAGACATAATGTTGAACACCCACAATGGTGACCTTCACTAACTATCCTAAGATCATCCACAAATAAAAGTTATGAAATGAATAAACATTCATAAGAACATTAATGAGAAATCCTCAATATCCAAAGTAATTAAAAACAAGTTCTACAACTACCCTAATGAACAATTGAATTCAACAATGATCGACCATACCTATATATCATATCTTACATAAAATATCATTCATTATTTTCTATATAATGATACAAAATTTGGAATATACTACCCTAACAAGGGATATATACCCCCTAACAACATCCCTGTCATTATCAACAAATCCCAAGATGATCATCCCCTATACAGTCAAACCCATAAATCATACATGTTATCAAATATATCTATTATATAATATTTATAATTAATATAATTAATTAATTAGTTATCAAATAATCAATGGAATTCAAATTGAATCGAATATAATAATAAATATAGGAATTTGGTTACCAAATTTTCATCTTTTACACATGATAACTTTATGTCCACAATTACAAATTTTCTAATTTTATCTATATTCATATTTTATTAAATATTAATAAAAATAAAAAATAATCCACAAGTTATTTATGTCTAAAAAATATATGTAAACCATGAGTTCTTATCACTTCTCTATGTCATCTAAGAATATTATATGAATGCCATGTGAATTTGAAATAATTACAAAATTATATAATTAAATCATTCTCAAATACCTAAAGCTTTCAACATAAAATAAAATTATGTGGAATCAAAATAATATAAGAAGTGAAAGTGATGGAAACTAAAAATAAATTATTAACAAATCCACTCTAGTCACATGGATAAAAAATGAAATTGGGATGGATGATTCCCCATATCTCATCCAAATAGTTACTAAGATCCTTAATGGGGATTATAATTTAAAAAATATCTTTTCTCTCAATTAATGAAGATGAGCTAGGTCATGTAGTTACTCATTCTGAACAACCATGGTCACCCATGACAAATATATTTCCTATTTTGAGCCCTTTCAAACATAGACTTGTGTTAATAATGTATACCCAGGAAAAGGCCCTGTGGAGGGATTGGTATTCAAACCCACATAAGAGGCGTTTTTCTTTTTTCCCACCAACAGATATGGGATATACAATCTAAAGTTATTTTTTTATTATTTATGTCTCTCTTTTCATGGTGAATGTATTGTGTCATAAATTCTCAGCTGATATTATGAGTATCCACATAAATGAGAAGTGATGGATTTCCCTAATTATTTGGATAATAGTCAGTAAAAATGATTCTTATACCATATTATTAAATAAAAGAAATATGATTCTACGAGTAAGGTAGACTTATATTAATAGATTATTTGTAGTGACATTAACATAAGATGATTTTTAAAATGATCATTATTGAGTAAAGAGACATGTTATGTTGAAGGCTGAACAAAAAAAATTACATCACTCATGGTGTGATCTTCTTCTACTATATAAAATGGAAATGGAATAAATTAATATTTTTAAATTTTGACATCATGTATATGAGAATTGATAAGTCTCTATATACCATCTATAACATGTAAAAACTTATGTGCAATAGGTTGTTCCTTGCACTTCAAATGAAGATATTTTTGTGCTAATTATCAAAAGAATAATATATGTTCTAGATAATAAATAAGCTAATTTTGGGTTTCAATATCTCTATGATGGTTAGTTAACATGAATAATATTGAAATAAATAATTAAATTACATTTATTAATTTTTTTAATGCTTTAATGTGATTTTATGTTGTCTTGTGGCCATTGAATAATTTCTGAAATTTATTAAAAATAATAAAAAAAGGATACATATTTATATAATTGGTGTAATAATCACTCAATGTATGTGTGTATTTTGTTTTTTATACATAGTAAATCCTTATAAATAAGTTTTTATCAATTAAAAAAAAAGGTCTCACCCTATATATAATTTGGGTGAAAAATATATAAGTATGTTTCGTTGTGTTTTTTCACATGTATAATGCAATTAAAACAAAAAACATTGGAAAATGAATCTTATAATACATGTGATTCATGTAGATTTTATCTGTTATTGGATGTATATATAGGTTTCATCTTCTATTGTGTGTGTTTGAAATTATTTATGTGTAATTTTTAAGGGTCAAATTATAACTTTGTCTCATTTTATTTTTGATTAATCATAGTTGAGTTTAACTATCACTCAATACAATGAGAATTTAAATGATGTATAATAATAAGAAACTCGTGTTTTGTATATAAATTTAATGGTGAAAAAAATATTCTGGATTATGCATGACCTGTTAAAATATATTCCAAAACACAATAAACACATATTATCGTGTCTAATGCTATAATGAAAAATTAAATCGACAATTCTTCACGGTTATACAGAAGAAGAGAAACATTAAAAGAAGAAATGAGTGTGTAAAATTAGTCAATTATGAGGAAATATAACTATGATGATTCTTGTGATGTACATTTGACATCATAATATCATACTGTTTATTTAAATCCATGATCCAGAAATGAATAATGAATATCCCATTCTATAATTTTCATATTAAAAAAGATAATTTAAGTGGGTTTTAAAATAAATTGAAGATGTTTTAGATACATTTAATCAATCCCAAAATGATAAAAAAAATTGAACTCCGATATATGAAAGTGTTTAAATTTTTTTATCAGCAATTAAAAATAGATCAATTTTATTGAGATGCATGGCTACAAAATTTTCAATGCCTAAAATTTTATGTAACATAATCAATAAATTTTTGAAATAATAAATAAATTTATTCCTGTGTTCTTAAATTTATGTATTAAAATAAAATATAATTTTTGATTCAGGAATACAAATGATGAAGAAGGAAGATTATTGATCCACTAACACTATGTAAATACTCATACTAATATATGAAAAGTTCTATTGTTTGAGATATTACATTGTAAAGGATTTTTCGACATAATGATATATTTTGATGTACATTTTTTATACAATAATAGATAATGAACATAAAAATTAGTGGAGTATTTTTTGAGAGATATGTATTTTGGAGTGTTTCAATAATTTCATGAATATTTGTTTACCCATTTTAGGGGTCATGAAAAATGATATTCGAAGAATATCAAATGAGTTGAAAATGAGGATAATAAAAAATCAGGGTAACCCAAGTTGTATTATTTATTACTATGTTTTTTGGTATGTGGTGTTAATGTCTTCTCAGTATTCCATTAGGGAATGTTTTGGATAACATATTATATTTTTATAACAACTCATTCATGTTATTGGATTCTTGATATCAAGATTAATTAAAATGGAATAATTTGTGAGAAAATTGATGATACATGATGAAATTATAAGTTTAGAGATGTTTTATTTCACTTAATGAAGAGAAAAAATGTTTTCATTCGAACTAGAAACACTTTTTAAAAATATAGTGTAAAGGACCAATATTTATCATGTGAATCCACTACATTCTGTTGGGTGGTTGAGAAAATGTATCAAAAAAAATGAAATAATGTATCTATAAGCTGTTTTAACCATGAAAAATAATAGGTTATATTATATATTTGTATAATTATAGTTAATTAAAAAAATAAACAAGGAGGACTTCATGTAGTAGAGTTTTTTTACATATGATGAATTTGATTGTTTTTTATATTAAAATGCAACGCTGGAGAGATGAAAATTTTTATCACTTTTTTTCTATAGATTTTGATGAATTTAAAGTTTTAATTATTCAAATGAAGAGTTTCATATTCCCTTTGATTATCATGAAGAAATAAAATATTACTAATGTTGGAGAAGTGGGATAATATATTGGGTATATTTACATCCGTGGAATGAATCTTATTCTACATTAAGAGGATAAAGAAATATAAAAAGTTTCATCTTATAGGATATTGTGTTGATGAGTTGTTATGGGATGTAGAAAAAGTTCGCATTTTTAATATAGTTAATTTTAAACATATTTAATTTATAGTTCATGTGTTATGATACGAAAATATTAAATCTATAACCTAATTTTTTGAATGATATTAGTTTAGAATCTGGGATGGGACATCACAAACACAGTATAGATAATGATTTCTAGTAGGGGAAGAACCATGTATATAAAACATATTCCACAATACATTCATTATATACTTTTCATTTCATATATTATAGGTTTAAATAAAACGAGATCCATTTACGTTAACTAATGTTATTGATTTAATACGAAATGGTCTTAATGTAAAATATTTAGTTTTAGCTTTTGTTAAAAGTCATTCAACAACATATTCAACAACCATTTTATGTGTGTATATACAATAATGTATTATTTTCAATTGGTATCATATTAAAGTTTCTCTATGAATTAGATAAAAATTTATATCATAACAATAATTAGAATAAAAATTTCTCCTCTCGTTAAAATATTAAATTTTATCCCTATTTCTCTTAATTGTTGTATATAATGTTCAGAATTTGAGATCTTTTAGAAGAACCTCATATAGAGGAATCTATACATTGTCTTATTGATACTGAAATTGAGGTTTCAAATAATACAATATGAATTGGTAGAAATAAATTATCAAATAGGATTATTAATAATGAATATTTTAAAGGATACTCTGGTAAATAATTATAGTCTAGGTTTTAAAAATATGGATAAATCTATTTATTACTATTCTCTTATTGGTTGAAGTTCAGGGTTTTGTGAATTCATTAAATCATCTAAACACAAATATAATTATGTGAATGACTTTATTTATAATTTTCTCATTTATGTAATGAAATATATATTTAAATTTATTAAGGGAGTTCATTGTTAAAATTAATAAAAAAAGTAAATGAATATGAAATGGAAGAAGAATTATTAAATATGATGAGTCGAAAAAATCATACAATTCTTGTGAAGGTCTCATTATAAATTTTACAAAAATAAATAAATTATTTTGTTTTGTTAGTGAATAATTAGAATGATATTTATATGTGTTCTTTTTAATTTCTATTGACGAAAAGGTATTCTATGAATTGGAGAAGCTGTAAAAGACCACTTTGAATGTAATGGTTATACAATGTAATGTGGAATTAAGTATATTTAATGAGTTGGCCAGTTCAATATGAGTGAAAAATAATTATTCATGATGAAAAAAATTAAGATTATAAATTGTGAATGTTAGAGTATTATTAAATTAGTCCATGTTAGTATAAAATTCAATCAACATGATGTCTTTTATTCTTGGAGAAGTGTGAAAAATAGATAAAATTATCAACCACAATATTCCCAATCCTTAGATAATAAATTTTATACCTTTTCTGTTTTTTATTTTTGTTTCTCCTCAAAATGGATTCATATTGGTGTTAATGATTTACTGATAACATTGGGAAATACCATATCATCTATCTTAATGAAAAAGCTACCCAGAACACAATAAACATTGGTTTTTATAGATATGTTTTTAAAATGAGAAAAATAGTTCATTAATATGATAAAATATTGTAGAGTGAAAAAATAATAATAACCAAAAAAAATTGATGGGTGTAGGGGAGAATACCTATGAAAATTTCTGATGAAAATGATTCCAAATTGATGGTGACCCTACAAAAAAATCAATCAAGATTAACTCCACCCTAAATAAAATGAAACAATTATATTGGAAGGTGATGATGATCTTATATATTTGGGTATAGTGAAATTGACTGCTATAATAATATATTTTTTTGTACATGATCATGAATTCCTAGATAAATGGTGGATAAATTTGAAAGCATATAGAAAACTACTAGAAAATACGCTCTTCAAAAAAAGAAAAATCATTTAATGAAAAATTGATTTCAAAATTGAATAAATATATATGGGGTGTAAAACATTAGTGGAAACTTTTATGATGAATGCTGGTATAATCCAGTCAAATACTATTATTATAATCTTTATAATCTTAATCCACCAAAATATAAGATGCAAGAAATGTTGAAAAGTGAGTTGTCTTTGGGTGATAAATAATTGAAGAATGTTTTTAAATCAAATTCCCCCTAAGATTGCAATATAATATAATTATGAGGTTGTGAATAAAATGGGGATGATATTACTCTACTATTGTTGTAGATGCTATATTATAGACCATTTTGAAATTTCCATGAATCACGAAAAGGAGATGAAAAATACGAAAATAAAAAGGAAATAAACCAAATAATCATATTTCCAGATTGATATATTGTTTAAAACTTATTTTAAAGAGGATGATGGGATACTGAAAAATATTATCTTAAAAACTAACTAATATGTGTGATGAATGTGTAATATGGATAAACATATAATTTTTAATTCTTAGACTATGTGAAATTGACAAATGGGAAACATAGTGAAATCACATGTCAAATAAAATTATAGAAATTCCACAATTAGAAAGGAATCCACACCCCCTGTGGAGGAAGAAAATGAGGCTAATGGTATATTAATCAGAATTTCCAAATTGAATATATTGTCTAGATGATTAGAGAAAAATTAAAAAAAATCATATTATTCTTGTTCTATATGAAATGAAACTTATTGAAGCTAGGTTAGAAGTTGAAAAACATAAAAATTCCATATTTCTGAACTTATTCAGATCTGGAATGTCAAATAATATTCTATCATGAAGAAATTTAAACATTTTAGACCTTCGTGCAAAGGATTTTTTTGGTTGAGAAACTATTCTCATTATTGTTTTTAAATATGAGGTGTTATTGGAGTATGTAATATATTCTTATGTCATTGTGATTTTATTTAAATTACCAAAACTGATAATGAATAAGTACATAAGTAATATATTGTTTTGGAACATTAAAAATAGTGGGAGATTACATAGTTAAAATAATATTTCTTAAATTAAGAAATTAGGGAAGGCCTTTCAAAATTATAAGGATATAATAGGATCTTCAATATCAAATAACTATTTTTATTCATATTTATTTTATTAATTTTTTGTAGTGATTATATAAATAAATGGGGAAGAAATAACATTGCACTTGAAGTATTTTTATGTTTTTTATCATGTGATTTCTAGGATATTATGAATATTTAAAATCTATTTTATAAAACCATGTAGAATAGAATGTTTTGATTCTATGAAATACATCATACCATAATGTTCCAGGTAAAAACTATATCGTAAACTATCTCACAATGCACATTATAAACCTGATCTTTTATAGATTTAATTTAAATGTATAATTTCTGAATGCTAGAATTTAATTTCATAAAAACTGAAATTATTTAATGAATTTAAAATAGAGATATTAGGTTAATATTAATTTTTTGGATTTTTCAAAATTAAATTGACATAATGATGAATAGTGGAATATATTGTATTCAATAATATGGTTATTTTAATAATATTATTAGTATATATGTATGACTTATAAATTTATGAATCAATTTTTCTGAAATTTTTAATTATATGTTATTTTAAATTAGAAATTATAAATATTTTATTATTCCTTACAAAACAGTGATTGATATTGTATAACTAATGTAATTTATTTGTAGAAATTGTTTTCATATATGATACTATTATCATGTTAAAATAATTTTTTACCACATAAATATATTTAATTTGAATGAAATTATTTTGATTTTATAATCATAGGGTCCAAATTATCTATTAAGGGTAAAATAATTTTTATTTATAAACAATAAGATACCTTAGAAATAAATTACTCCACACAATAAAAGAAAAAATGGAAGAGGAGTAATAGATGGGGTAAAAGGATTAGAAGATTAAAAAATTTAAAGAATTGAGTTCTTGAGAGATGATAATCCATGTGTAAAAAAAACTTAATTATTGCCTATTTTTTAGGCAGATGAAATTTTTAACTTTTGAACCCTTTTCGTAAGATGAAATATTTAGGTAATTTTCATTGTCAATAATTATAAAAGGGTCATATCACCACCACATCAAAACAATAATAAAAATTATTTTATTCATTTGAAAATATAACCTACTTCATTCCAATATAAACTTATTTTATTATCATTATCTTCTGGTAAATATATATTATCTGAATACCTACCATTGAAAAAAACCTCTTTGAGAACCAAAAGTTTTAAATTCATATTCAAAATTTCAACTAATATTTTTTTCTAACCTTTGAATTTTAAATTTATTTTTTCCAAATATTATGTGTTCACTAAAGGATTTATATTATACATAATTTATTTGTGAAAAAAACATTAATCACCTTTCCCCTTTCCCTTATGAATGAAATCGTCATTCATATATTGTGAGGACTACCACCTCAATGACAAAATAAGTCTCATTTCCCTACACCACCATATAAAAATATATCAAATGATATTATTAAAGAGAGAATTTTTTTTATCATCTCATTATTGTCATATTAATACATATTGTGGAAAAAATTAATGATATTATTAGTGAAACAATATTGTTAATTCATTCTTTTATAATGAGTATAATTTGAAGAAAATGATATATTATTTCTAGAAAATGTTATTATAAAATTATATTATCCTTATATCTCATTAAAATTATATAACATCTAAATAATAAAAAATAAATTAGATCATTATGATAATTTTATAATGGTATTACAACTACTCAAACTCATAATCTTCCACTAATCATCGTAGTATCATGTTTGGGTCACATTAACAACCTACTTGTACATTATTATTCATTTATATCATGGATTAATATGATAATGTATTAATATTGAACATATCAATTAAATGTGTAGTTAATGTTCTTTTTTATATCTGTTTAATATCAATATTTAATTCATTAATTATGAAAACACACATTGATTTAAAAGATTTGTGGATACATTCTTGTTGTCACTTTTATGTTCAAGGATAAATAAAAAAACTCATTTAATGAATTTATAACATCATAAAATAATATATATCATAATTAATATATACATTAATAAAATTATAAAGTGGATAATTTTAAAATTAATTAATTTGAACACCCCTATTAGTAAACTAATAAATACAATTAATACAATAAAGGCCCTATATGGAAAATATTTCCAATTAATATATAGAAGAATAATTAATGATGAGTATTCAAGAATATTGGAATAAACCATGTTTTAATTTTTTTGTAAAAACACATTTCAAAATTATTTATATTCTCTTGTTTTTCTCTAATGGATATTCCAAAATCATTAATGATATGGTCAGGCCCATATGGTTCTTGTTTGGGACCCAGTGCTTTGTATTCGATGAAATGGAATGAGACACATCACTAGAGAATGGTTAGTAGTATACGTTTGGGAAAACCAGGCATTATAGTATTAGGAGATTAATGTTAAGTTAAGCTATGCATAGGAGGCCACACATATGTGAAAAAAACTACAAAGGAATTTCCTCAGGGACCCAGATGGGCTATGAATGGTATGCCAAACCATGCCCCTATCTCACATGAGTAGTTTCAAATTGGAAGTATGGACACATGGTTAGTGTGTTGTTTGTCCAAAAAAAGTAAAAAAAATCTAAATTCCCATTTAAAATTTCAAAAATTACATTTTACCATTACTACTATATTTCTCTCAATCTTTGATTTTTTCCTTCAATGACACAACACCTCCCAAGGTTGACTAATCCTTAATTTATCTTACAAAATAAGATAAGATCCTTTTTCAATTTTACACTGATCATACATCCATTTGTTATGTTTTTATCAATATTTAAGTTATTTAATAAATTACATATCTTTTTTCTTTTTTCTTTATGTCTTGTAATACTTTCCATGCTAGCTAATATGCATTATTTTCAATGATTTTTTCAATTTACCTATTTTTTATCATTTTTTGTTGATCTAATGATGATAATATGTTAGTGTTCCTCTATATCCTTAAGTTAGTTGGTCAATATGTTTTCCCTCAATTTCTCATCAATTATATTTTTCAGTATTTTGATGCATAACGTTTTTCCCCACGTTTTTCTCCAAAAATTAATTTTCTTTAACTTGGAAGATTATATTAGAACTCAAATACTCTAATAAGACCATTATTTTCATTTTAGGTAAATGAAATCAATGTGACCTACCCCATGGGTGTTCCACATATATTCCTACATGAACTTATTAATACTCTTAATGAAAATAACCTTTGACATGTTTGGTTTAACATTTCAATGTTATCTAATTAATTTAAATAACGAAAATGATGACTTATAATTATACAATTATTTTTAAATTGGATGCAAAAAAATTACAATGAAATATCATATGATACAAAACATCACATACAACTAGGAAATATTGAATTATATTCATATGAAATCATATAAATAAAGTCAATTGAAAAGAAACATTATCACATTGATTTTTAATATTCAAAATTTTATGGTGATGAATGTCACTATAGACCTTTATTCTACTAATGTATTTGTAACACCTACTCTTTACATGGATTATTAATGTAATTCCATGACAACAAAGAGGACATCACCCTGATTATTTCATCCTATTTTAGTTGGATATTCACACCATTGAATTTAGTCTTATATTTTTAGTATGTGAATGACTATATGTTGCATCGATGATTCACTGATTTTATAACAATTTTTTTAACCCTTACATAATCTCCTTATATTCATCTTGATTGACTTATACATTTGATTACTTTAATACTCACCCTGGGTTCCATTCATTATTAGTTTGGGATTTACTATGGAAATGCTCTATGGACTCGGTTGTAAACATTACCCAAGGAATACCGCATGTGTCCCCATGGATTAAAATTATAATCTGTATCGAAGTTTCACTATTTCTTAATATTGATTTAGTTCATCCTTATAAGTTTAAAAAGTTTTGGTTTCACCTTAGGTCCAGCTTTACTATGATTTTTTCTTGGATGCCTTGGTTTCTCCTTGGGTATACATTATTATTTCATGAACATGGTAACCATCGTTTTATTATTTAGACCCTAAACATTTACAGGAAAAATATTCAATAAAATTGGGATTATGTAGATGTTGGTTTAGTCGGTCAGGTATCCCATGAAGAGTTTGATCCAAACAGAATTATTATTTCTTACTTATATTTTCATAGATCATTTTTATACCAGCACAATATTAAATTTAAAATCACATAGTGGATTTTAAGAGATTCCACTGGAGGAGAACTAATGATTATAAATGAAACCCTATTTGAGATTCCAATTGGTACTAACAATAGTGGAAGAAGGTGAATTTAAGATGAGATCTGGTTGCAAATACCCTTTCATGAACGGGACATGTCGCAATTGCCCCAAAGTAGAAAAGGGTGTCACCAATATTGTTTTTGGAAATGGCATGTCGCAAAAAAGAAAAAATAATCAACAGGATGAGGATCCATCAAAAATAGCGTCATTTTGGTTTTTTAAATATTTATTTTGACGTGATCCACTGTAATAACCTTAATGAGTTTTTGAAACCATTTTTTTGAATGGGACCCATCTCCAATAATATAAAAAAATTTAAAAAATTTAAATTGAATAATAATAATATTAATAATAATTATAATTATTATTAACTAATAATTAATATTCAAATTAATAAAATATTAATAATAATTTTATTAAAATATGATAAATTATAAAATAATAAAAATAATATTCATATAGTAATATAAAAATTATATTGGTAAAATAATAATATTAATGATATAATAATATTAATATTACTAATATAATAAAAAATGAAAAATTAATGAAAACCTCTTTATTCGTGAAAAATACAAACAAATAATAAAGAAAAATTAATCCTAAATAATAAATAATAAAATAATAATAAAATTAAATAAAGTAACAAAATAATTAAAAATGTAATATTCAAAATAATATAAAAACACAATATATATAAATGTTGATACAGAAAATTACAAGAAATATTTAATTGAAATTTTTTATCAGAAAAAATTAATAGATCACTAAGGGTGATAATCGTCCAGAGGAGATGGAGGATATAGATGAGATAGTGGAAGGAAATACATTCCTAAACCACATTTCAGACATTACATGTACTCCAACTTCTTCTACTACTGCTTATGATGCCATCAATGCATCTCCTACTGTATCTTCATATACATCTCATATAGTAGCTGTTGATATCATAACAACTCTTCCTAATTTTACTGTTACCATTGACACATCTGATCATGCTCCCTACGCATACTCTCTATAAAGCCCTCTATAAGATCATAGCTTCGTTTGATACTCTGTTGCTGATGTTTATGACTCTCTATGATCTGCTATTGAGATGGATCCTGAAATCATAGTTGTTCCTTAATAAACCACAATTATCAATAAAGAGTTGATGCAAACAACTCGGCTTCACTTGAAGGCATACTAGGTCACCTACATCCAAGTTGTCTCCTCAAATAGGTGGTAATTGGTCTGAGTATTAGTTTTAGATTGAATCTCAATATTTTTCTAGGACATCACAACCCTATAAGACTCTTTCAGTTATAATGTAAAATTAAAATATTTATATTTTTATTTGTAGATAAATTTTTAACACAAAAAGAAAATATACTAACCACAATTTGACAATGGAGAGGACCTCTAATATATATAGTGGTCGGATAACTGCACATCCGCTTATAAATTTCTAACTTCAAAATATCAAGTTGTTCGACTACCTATATGAATATAAAATAAACATTTTACATTTAAAGTTATATTAAATATTAAAAAAAAAGTACTTATCATATGCTCCATATGCGTACTAAATGTAGGACTATGGGCTCAATGTGTCGCCTCCTATCTCCCCCAATTTTTTCAACCTACCGATGATCTCCTTTAAATAATAACACCCAACCAGTGTTAACATAAACCATGCCAAACCTGAGATGAATTGTAATCCATTCAGTGGATGTGACATGAAAAATCAAAATCTATCACTTCTGATTTCTCCATTTCATTGCATCTCAAATTGTACAAAAAACTGACTACAACACTGACGCATGGTCCACATCCTTTCCATCTAAATTGAATCACACATTCTCTCATAAATGAGATACCATAAAACCTACAACTATTTTATAATATTAATTTATTAATTAAATTAATTTTAAAATAAATATCATTTATTTGTGTACCTGCCAATGATCAAACATGTTGTGTTGCACATCAATGATAATCTGAACCCATAATACTCATGGTTCCAAAAATTATTTTTCCAATATAGTGCACCCCAATCCAGTATATATATGTGTAAATATATGAATAAAAGAACAAAAAACCAAAAAATTAGTACATAAATAAATTATTGAAAACTATCTAAAACGAATAGATAAACATACCTTGGCGTGTGTGGATGAAAGACATGACGTGGAAGACAATCGTGGATTGGGTTAATAATCATCAATCACATAAGACCAATATTTGTCTAAGTCCCCCCTGAACTGCTTGAAGTTTGAGGGTCGAACAATCCAACATTCTAATCGTCTAAAGTTTGATAATATTCTTGCAATAGATGATACATATCCTCATCCATCTAAAACAAGAAATGACTATTGTTAACAAACAGTTGAAAACAACTACTATATGTAGATTAATATTATATATAAATATACCTAGAATATAACTATGTCGATGTTTACCTTCATCCTCATATCTATATCTGACAATGTCAATGAATTTATATTCCTCATCATCATCATAGATTTCATTATGAGTTTCAGTTTTATCATCTCTAGTCATATCATATTAATTTGTAACATCATTAACATCATCATCTCCATCGACCCCTATCTGTGGGCTTTCATCCTTGATATTCATTGATCATTATGAAAAAGTTTTTTTTGGAGCAGTGTATTTAAAAATTTCAATTACTTCCACATCGAAGAATGCATATTCACTTTGAGTGAACTGATTTTTTGGAGGTTTTATTCTTATTAGGCTCTTTAAATCACTCATCTATCTTAAAGTAGCTCAATATTTTGAAGAATAACTTTTTTGTTCCATATGAGGTAATTAAAATGATTAATTTACTACCAGAAGATATTTATATTTAATATCAACGATTCCAAGGATCAGATGAACACCAAACCCTCTCTCAATATCTAACCACTTCCATTTAAACGTCTTTATGTAATATTTTCCCAAATAGAAAAGTTCGATAATTTATTTCATCATGCAATAAAATTAAACTCCAGTTTCTCTATGATGATATCCTCTCATGAAAACACCAATGTCTTTGTTTTATATATTCCCCATATACATGTGTATGAAATGTACAACCATTCACCAGATGTGAATTATACAATTTTCCCAATTTTTTTGGTGGGTTAATCAATACACACAATCGATTATAAATTTAAATAGAATGCTGAGATACAATAAATTTTTTAATACAATTAACAATATAACAGATAAAAAATTTATTTTTTATGATGAAAAAAAATAATTCATGTTATTAGTTTTTGAAACCAATAGAAATTTTTTTTGTCAACCCTCTTCTAGAGCATCTGCTCTAATTTATAAAATTCTTTTCTTGGTATGATTATCATATATCCTTTAAATAAAAAAATATTAATTTAATGTAAAAAAAATTATAGTATAAGTGACAGTAGGACTCACTCTCAATATTGTGTCATTTCTTCATAATTGAACCGAACATATGTGTGAGATTTATGATGATTGTTATCTAAAATTCATCATTCAAATTCTCTACTAAAGCTATATTCCGGCTTAATGAAAACTGATAACTGTATAACCATTTCATCATCAACATTTCCCTTGTTACATCCAAATTCATTAGTGTTTTGTGGGATATTCATATTGAAATTAATTATAGTAGAAAAAATAAATTTCCTCTTATAAATAAGCATTTATTGTTGAACCTTCAACATATTCTTTATTATGTACTTTTTTCTTCAATTTATTCAGGCATATCTCGAATGTGTACATCCATCAGACTGTACTAGACCTCCACATTTTTCTTCATGTAGAAAATCTAATATAAAATTTTCCATTGAGTCAAACAATGCTAGCAAGAATATTTTTTCCAATTTATAAAAAATTAAAACATCTTCTTACATTCTGTTTAATGCATCATAGTCACTTTTATCCAAAAAAATGTCTCAAAAAAGTATGATATTTCTTTTAGCACACCCCGTATCATAGAATTCAAAACTCCTTTTAATACAATCAAGATAACTCATTCTATTATAAAATGACAGTTGTGGCTTTTTAATCCATTAAAATTACCATTTTCAACACATCTACAGAAATTAGTAGAATGACCATCTCGATGTCTCAAATATTCAATCCACTAATAATATAACAATGGATTTTCTTTTGAGACTATATAATCTTCTTTTGGCTTCACTAAATTTCGTGATCTGACATTTTCTAATAGTTTCATTTCTAATCACCTGTAATTCGGGGAAAAATTTAATCATGCCTTTACATTATCATTGATGTTACCTAGTGTATCCAAAAATCTATGAAATAAATTATTAAAATGTTCTTCTTAATATTCATGACATTTCACATGTGATGGACCAAAAAATTTAGACCAATATGGATGATTTCAAAAAATTCTTTGTTTTATCACATTATTTTTTTTCAAAGACAACTATTTTCTATAGGTTTATTGTTGGTCCAAATGTAATGGTAGGAAAAGAAGAGACAGTTTATTTTAACATTCTACCTGAGATCATTGTTTGTGGTTCATAACATTCAATTGTTTCTTTTCAGAAATTATATTTGTTACTCAAAAAATATGATCAGTAGGAAGAAATTTGTGATAACATCCGAAAAAAAGGTTTTTCCCATTGACGAGCAGAGACAATGTTTTTTCTATCATAATGTAAGAACATGATTTTGGACCATGTTTACTCTAGGCAGATAACATGAAACTTTGGGAATTCAATAATTATCCACATCAATTAATCGTTGAGCAATATATTTTGTTTCTCAGCAACATCAAATGTTCTGACACCATTAATCTATAATGAATTTAACTAATCAATTAATGGTTTCAAAAAAACATAATATTTTTTCACATGTCCTATAATTAATATTGTCAATAATATATATGGTTCTTTCATCAATATCCAAGGATATAAATTTTACTAAGATATAGAGATAGAGTAACATGAATACTGCCTACTATAAGAACCAAATGGTTGGAAACCATTATTAGAAATACCCAAAAACATTTTTTCGGCATGTAAAGTAAAGGATAGAAGCAATTTGTCAAAATGTCTCCATGAGTCCCTATCAGATAGAATATTTAAGGTTTTAAAGGTTAGAATATTGGTTTTTGTCCATGAAATCAATCCCACAATGTTTTTAGACATAAATAAACAGTGAAATACGTTCGTAAGTGTGATATATATCAAATTTTTTATAGAAATAAATCTAGACATCCCTTGTTGATCCTCTTTATACCCTGATTTTCTACTTTTGGGATACGTATTCAATGACTCTTGTTCACCATAATAGAAGATGAAATATTTTTAATATGCATGAAACTTCTGATAAACAAGACCTAGATTGTGAACCGTCATCCTTCTCTCATTTTAATTTATAGGAAACATATTCCCTTCATGTAGAAGTGTTTTTACCAAAGATAATGTTAGATAAAAATAATATTTGGAATTACATTATCTGATTTAATATCCATAAATTTAGAAACAACATCAAATTTTCTAGTCATGTAACTAGGATATAAGGCATCCTCATTAGACCTTAACAACTCATAAAATTAAAATGGTTCCAACTCACGATTTAAATTAATATCATCCTGAGTTTTATGATGTTCAAAAGATGGACTAACCAAATCATATACTAAATTTTAAAACATTTCTAGATCCAGAAACGATTTTTTAGTATTTTCTCTTGAATTAAATTAACTATATTTACATGAAAGAAAATAATCTGTTTGAAAATAAAAATGAAATAAATGAACTTAAATGCTATCAAATGTCTCGAACGTTGAAAGTGGTCATTTTTTACAAGAACAAATATTTTTCCATTATTAAACAAATTATGGTTTTGATGATGCAAATGATATGAAAGCTTTATAAACCTTGGTATATGAAGGAATAAACCCATAACCATTTGGATTCTTGAACTAATTAATCCAACCACGATCATCTACTAATTATTTTTGTCGAATTCCATGTTCCTTATTTCTCTAAAAAAAATATAAAACAATTTTTTTAATTTGATATTATAATAACATTACCCATAATAGAGAAAAATATTAAATTCATTTTTCTATCATATTATTTTAATTTTCATTATTTAATAATTATTTATAGTATTTGATTACACTTTTTACTAATTTATTCTAAATTATATTAATTCAATATAATTACCACTGATTATTATTAATTATAGTTATTTTTTACTAATAATTTCTAATTACCAGCGACATAATTTCTAGCGGATTAGTGAGAGATCATTTTCCTAAAAAAAAATCTCCTTGAAACTTTCTTCTATTGAAATCACTATGAATAATCCCTTAGATAGTATAGATATCTATTTTTATATACACGAGAATGTAGAGTAGCACAACAAGGTCTTCCTACTATATATTCATGTACATACGAAAATGGATATCCATACATTAGACGATATTTTTCCAAGTAATTTCAATAAAATAATTTTTCTAGTAGATGAGGGGTCGAGAAAAAGACCCTCTTTTCCTAACAAAACAACTCCTCGCAAATTTCTCTAACTGAAATAAATATGAAAAATTTGTTCTAACGTACGCATGTATATTTTTGTATACACATGAATTGATATCCTGAAGGCCTTGTCATGATGCTCTTCATCCTAGTGTATACAAAAATGGATATCTGTACATGAGGACATATTTTTTAAACTAATATAGGTGGGAGAAAATCTCAAGGATATAAGGCATTAGAAAAAATGGATCTCCCAATCCATTGGGAATTGTGGAAATTTATTACAATTTTTTACGTTTAATTATAATTTTTTTTTCTACTTTAGATTATTTGTCAGTATTAGTAATTATTGCTAATTATTAGTATTTTTTTGGAAATTATTAGTAATAATTTATAATTATAACTATTTATTAATAATTATTACTAACTATTAGAATTTATTACTAATAATTACAATTTATTACTAATTATTAGAATTTATTACTAATTATTACAATTTATTAATCATTATTACAATTTAGTTATAATTATTAACATTTAATAGTAATTATAACTAATTATTACAATTTATTACTAATTATTACAAATTATTACTAAATAGGACTAATTATTTCTAATTATATGTAATTATAAGGATTTATTACTAATTATTATACTTTATTATTAATTATTAGAATTTATTACTATTTATACTAATTGTTGCAATTTATTAGTAATTGTTGCAATTTATTAATAATTTTTTCAATTAATTAATAATTGTTACACTTTATTACTATGTTTTAGATTTTATAACTAATTCTAAGAATTTATAACTAACTATAACGAATTTTTAGAATTTATTACTAATTATTACAATTTATTAATAATTATAACTAATTATTACAATTTCATACTAATTATTAGAAATTATTGCTAATTAGTACATCTTATTTCTAGTTGTTAGTAATTGTTATAATTTATTACTATTTATAACTAATAATTATAATTTTTATTAATTATATATAATTATTACTAATATTAACTAATTATTAGAATTTATTAATAAATTTCACTAGTTGTTAAAATTTAATACTGATTAGTAGAATTTATTATTAATTATAACTAATAATTGGAATTTATTTATAATTATTATATTTTATTACTAATTATAACATTATTTATTATAATTTATTACTAATAATTATTTATTCCAAATTATAATAATTTGGTAGTAATTAATATTTTTTTCTCATTATATAAAATTATTAGAATTTTTTTCTAATTATATCATATTATTAGATTTTATTTCTAATTGTTAGAATTTATTAATAATTTAAATAATTTTTAGAATTTATTACTAATTATTAGATCTTATTACAATTTATATCTAATCATTAGAATTAATTTATTATTAATAAAATTTATGAAAAATTATTAGAATATATTACTAATTAGTTCTAATTATTAGATGTTGTTACAAAATTTTTCTTATAATAGGAATTTATTTATAATTATTAAAATTTATTTCTAATTTTTAGAAATTATTACTAATTATAACTAATAATTAGAATTTATTACTAATTATTAGAATTTATTGCTAATTATTAGAATATAATAGTAATTACAAGTAATTGTTGGAATTTATTACTAATTATAACAAACTATTTAAATTTATTACAAATTATTCCAATATATTACTAATTATTCCATTTTATTACTAATTATTAGAATTTATTACTAATTATTAGAATTTATTACTTGTTATTACAATTTATTACTAATTATTACCATTTGTTACTAATTATTATAAGATATTACTATTAATTACTAATTATTTTAATTAATTTCTAATTATTATAGTTCATTACTTATTATAACAATTTATTACAATTTATTACATATTATTACTAATATTAGTAATTATTATAATTTATTACTAATTGTTTCAATTTATTACTAATCATTACAAATAATTAGAATTAATTTCTAATTATTACTAATTTGTGGAATTTATTACTAATTGTATCAATTTTTACCAATTATTATAATTAATTACTAAATATAACTATTTATTACTAATTATTAGAAATTATTTCTAATTATAAAAATTTATTACTAATAATTTCAATATATTTCTTATTATTAAAATTTATTACCAATTATTACAGTATTAAAATTTATTACAATTTATTACTAATTATTAATATTTATTTCTAATATTTATTAATTATTGCAATTTATTTCTATTTATTTTTAATTGTTGAAATTTATTACTCATTATTGCGATTTAATATTAATTATCAAAATTTATTATTAATTATTACAGTTTATTATAATTTATTGAAAATTATCATAATTTATTAAAAATTATTACAACTAATTAATAACTATTACAATTTTTTACTAAGTATTATAATTTAAAACAAATTTTTATAATTTAATACTAATTTTTATAATTTAATACCAATTATAAGAATTGAATACTAATTATTACAAATTAATAATAATATTTAAAATAACTATTAATTAATACTATTTCATAATAATTACACGTAATTGTTTATAAAAAAAATTAAAAAAAAGATAAATAAAACAATCTAAATTTTATTTTATTTAATAATAGCTAATAAAAAATAATTATAAATAAAATAAAATAAATTAAATTATGTTAATAAATTTAAACAAAAATAGATAATTACCTTTAAACTGAAGATTTTGATGGATAGAAGATGCAAATAATGGCCCGAATTAAAATTTTAAAACAAGAAAAAAAAATTGAGAGAAAATTTTACACTAGAGAGAGATAAGAGAATTTAGTTAAATGAGAAAAAACAGGTGGGGTATATATAGGTACGATTAGTTGTGACTGCTCCCGTTGCAAATGAACACAATCCCTATTAATTAGGCATGGTGATTAAAAAGTCTTTTGTGACGGGTTCTATCGCAAAAGACAACCTGGAAACATGTTATTTATGATGGGATTTATATAATCCCTTAAATACTAAAAAAATAGTGGGTTATTTGCAACATGATATTATAGGTTGTCGCCAATACCCTTTCATGCAGGTTAGCTCACAAGGGGATTCAATCCTTTTGCGATGGGAAGGACTGTCACATCGCTAGAACGTTATTTTTTTGTGGGTGCTGTAGCCGGTGATGTAGCAGTACTGTAGCGGGTACTTTTCGGTACTATGAAAGTCGTAACTATTGACCTTGGGACAACGATTTGGGATTGGATTCCTTAAGGCCTTCGGTCCACCCAGGCCTTCAGGTTCGTAAGGCTTCCGGGCCACCTCATAGCCTTCAGGCTTCCTCAACGCCTTCAAGGCCACCTGATTTACAGTTACACAGACGGAGTCTACAAGGAACTGCTCCAGAAGAAGATTTAAGAGAAGGGTACATTCACCATAGCAGGGCTAAATAGATTTGGAAGTTTCAGAAGGCATGGATTTTTCCATCGGTACCGCACCTATGAACCTCTTCATAGGGACATGCTAGCCGAACAGCCATGTAATGGTGGAGATCTGATCATGATGCAGATGTCAGGGAGTGGCGGTTTCATGTAGTCTTAGTATGTATGATTTCCTTAAGACCTATGGTTCCTGTAATGTCTCAAAGACTACGAGCAATGTAATCTATAAGAATACGAGCCTTGTAAGGGTCCCCCCTCATCCCTTGAAAAGTGGGTTATCAAAAATCAATAAAAAAGAAGGCTTCGGGCCATTCAGGTCATATATGCTAGTATAAAAAATGGAAAGCACCCAATCATGGTTTCTTGAACATTTTATAGCATGTTATCATGAGGATTAGGATAGAGATTTTGGTCATTATTCTATTAGAGATATTTTTTTATTTTATCCATTTAACATACATGTATTCAATGTATGACTAATTCTATAATTTCAGCTTCTTTTTTATCTCAACATGACACTACCATCATTTATATACATTATTTTATGTTACTGTTCATTATATTTTTTAATTTTGGAAATTTATCGGATCTGATAATTAAAATTTTATCATTGTTTTATTGGGATACACTTTAACCTGATGGAATTTTACCCCCATGGAAACACCATAGGCCCTCCCTAGAAGTTGGAAGCCTCTAGTGTATCAAGATGAACACTTGAGGACAGGTGGTGAATCGAGTTGTGATAAATAGAAGTGAAACATGTGTGGGATTTCACAAAGATATATTCAATATAATTTTCCTTTTTCAAATATTTGTATTGTTATAGAAGAGACTAATATTGTATCAAAACGTAGTAATGATACATTTCTTGGGATTATCTAACCCTCATACAAAAAAATCCAAATTTTCTAGGATGGTATTTTATGTTTTGTACAATTCAATATAATGCTTCTTTGATTTCACCATTGTGTGGGGGAAAGAAGTTTTGATGTTTCTTACCATTGTATGCTTCCTATTACCTTCAAATGATATGGATGGGTTGTGTTGTTTCATTAATCATAGTAGGCATGTGAGGATTAACAAGTCCCACATATTACATGGCTATCTATTTTACTATGATCATTTCATGTATTGTGAGTAGTTCTTTGATTTCTATGTCAAATGCATGAAACCAATTTTTGGATGATTGAAATCAATAATTTGATTAATTAATTTTCTTGAATCAACATGAAAAATGTTTTACCATATTGAACTATGGTGGAAGATTGATTATCTATTTACAGTTTGTTTTATCCTTGGACTATTCGTAACATAAGTTAAAAAATTAGATGGTTAAAATTATATAGATTCCAATTTAAATTTAAATATTTTTTGACTATTTATATATATACTGATGATCAATTTTATTAAATCATCATAAAATTATATGTGGTATTACACGTAGCACCAACATAAATTTATAAAGTGTTATACTTTATAACATTGTAATGGAAAATGCTTTTATCAAAAACGTGATATATATATATATATATCTACATATAGATGCACTTATTAGCAGTTGATTTTTTAATACAAATTTAACTTTTTCCCACTAAATTGTGATTCCAATAATAACTTAAAACTAGTTTTACTCCATAACATGTAATTTCAAATTATATATCGAAACCCAAATATTTAAAAATATGAATCTAACAAATAACTAGACCTTAGATCATGGGTAGTTATGTTGGTATCTTTTGGGATGTGGTCCCTTATGATCATCATTATAACACAAGGTCATTTATTCCCTTCTTATAAATTGTTTTGGTTTTTTCTTGGAAATCATAGATATATTCCTCCATGACAGCCTTTGGTTGAGTTCCATAATGGTCGCATCGACCATGCTCTAGAGAAAGTGGGACATAACCAACCTGTAGTGTCAATTACGACACATCCTGTTAAATCTATCTTTGGTGTTGATTCCATCTTAAGGTTTCCTTTAGATTTTTAAAAGTGTCCAAGAATCCCCAAAACCTTCCCCTACTATGGTAAAGCTCACCTAAGAGGTCCAGCAGTAGAATCCACTTATAATCTAATATGTATAGTGGTCCTCATGATGTTGAGACATGGCCAGAGGCCATATTTCTATCATTGAGCATCTAGATATGCCTCTTTATATGAGGAATAAGAATGAAAAATATAAGATTCATGGATTGACAAAGCATTATAGGGATGTTATTACTTTGGAAGACAAAAATTATGACATGGTCTAGAGGGATTTCTAGGACACCTTCTATTACTATTTCATTTTTTACAAACATGGAGAGATTAAAGATATTGGAAATTAATACACAAGAAGAATAGATCACATTCTGATATGGATTATTTTTCTCATATTATGACACATTAGTGTTTTTTACATCTTTCACTGGTGATTATATTTAGAGGGAAATAACATTTGAGGATGGGGATATATATATATGTTAAAACAATAGGTAAATTTAATTTGTAAAGATACCATTTTCGATGATAATGAACTAGAATCTAGTCAATGATCACAATATAAGTGAAACTTATAGTACATGGTATGGTGGTTCAACACCGTGGTAGGGTAGTATTTTATCCAGTGGTAGGAATAATAATTTGGAGGGTTCCTAAATGAGTTTTGGTATCTAGTGTATCCCATGTGGTAGCCCTATAATGTTCCATGAATGTGGATGAAAAGGGCCAACAAAGTCTCAGTGAGACTGGGACATAGAGACATGCTTATACTATGGTGAAATGGGAAATAATTTCATGTTTTTATATAACAATCAATCTATTCATAGTGTAAGAGGGCCTGCAGTGGCTCCACCTTCCATATAATGATAAGTAACTTCAAGCCAAGACTTATACTAGACGAACACTTGATGTATAGGCTATGGAGGTGGATGTGGACGAGGTGGCTAATCTCAGGATATGCATCACCTACTGAGTGGATTCACTCAGGCTAGTTCGACTACTACTCAGGGACATGAATCCAGCCATTGAAATTACACGTAACATATACCTATAGAATTGGGTCCCATGATATCTTCAATACAAGAATCATTTTCAGTACCCTCTATATTTATTTCCTCCCTCTTTTTTCATTTGTAGTTCTCATTCTTTAATCTCGGTGACCATTATGGAATTTATTGACCTAAACATTTGTGATTTATGTAATGTGATTACTCTAGATTCTCCCTTAGTAGTACGAACAAATTGTGTATGAAAGAATAATGATTTATCCTTGAGATAGGTGTGTGTCATTTATTATTGATATTCTTTTTCATTGAGATGATTGGGTTTGACATCATCCACATGATATAATGGTTGATTTTCAATCATGATTTTGTTGATTACTATCTCTGGAGGGTGTCCTCAACATCCACATAAATAAATTTTTTTATTCACAAGGGTAAATGGGGTGACTTGGAATGTCTAGTTTGACACAAGAATCATTGGATTGGTGAAGCTACATCCCATATTTTAATACTTTATTTAGATAAAGAATTAATGTTTTAGGTTTATTTCCACTCAATTTCCCAGATATTGAGGGATATATTCCCTAATAACTTTTATTTACAGCCTCCCAATAGAAAAGAATAGTTTTATCTTTAGATAGATCTAGGTTCTACCCCAAAAGCTTTCCCACATTAAAATAACAATCCCACTTATCTTTATAAAATCAATATGAAAGTGTAGAACATATAAGCCATGAGATTTATAGGACCTGGTACTTATCCATGGGGATCACATATTCCTTTCATCAAGAAGATGAATTGTGGCCTCAAAGAGTGTGCGGAAGCCCATAACTTGAATTAGTTTTTTAGTTAAGAACTGATATCCTCTATCCCATTTAGATGACCTCCCTATTATTATCATCGAAAATGTGGGGGATATCTAAATGAATTATTTGAGGTATGGTAATAATATTTTTTGATAGGAAATCATACATACACCCTATAGTGGTTTTAATTAATAATATACATTATGGGTATTTTGTTATGATATTCGGGATGAAAACTGTACCAAAAATATTCATGGATTTGATGAATCATGTTTTCCACATGTATCTAGAGTCATTTTTGGAAGCCTTATTTTAAAAAATCATTATGTACTCACTTAACTAACACAAACATGCACAACATGTTGATCTAATAGTTTGAACACAGAGAGAGAATTAGCTTTTTTCTATGCTCCCGACTCACTTGGATCGGTAATGCTCACTTCCTAGGCCAAATCATATAAGAATTAAGTGTTTTGTGGATTCACATATGGTGTTTGTAGTAATTCTCAGGAAGTATCCCAATTAATTGTTTGATATAAAAATTTTATTGGTGACATCTAGTTTTTATAAATGCTTTATTATATAATTATCACACATTTCAACACATTATAAGATATTTACTAAATAGTTTTTTATGTTAACGTTTTCTGAATACTATGAGAAACCCCATCAATTTTTGAATGTTTTATTGACTTCAGAAATGATCATGATTCCATCATTTTTGAGAAGCTATTATATAGTTCATTATGATACATAATGCATTAGTCTAGGAGCCATTCCAATGCTGGGAGATCATGTCATTGTGTATGGGTCTTGATAGTTGAGGCTTCTTGAGTAAAATTACATGATTCATGATCTTTATTTTCTTGGTGTGGATTATGATTAGAATTATTGGAGGCAATATCTTTTGTGAGAGAAGTTTTTGGTTTATATAGACCCAAAAAGGCTCAAATAAATAGCTAAAAATTGTGATATAAATCTCATATAGTGATGTTTGTTTGAATACTTACAGTCCTTCAATTTTGATCATTCCTATATTCCTAGGATTGGAAATGATGTGGCCTATGCTCTGAGATATAAGACTCAAATAGAGGTAGTTTTGGAGGCCAGTAGTGAGTATAAACCAATGAAACAATTTTCTATGATGTGATTAGATGTGAAAGAGAATAATGTGAAACAATTAAATAAATATTTATAGGGAATAACTTCACATTTTGATAAAGTAAAATTGAGAAAACATTCAAAACCCTTGGGATTCATCCTTAGGGCGGTTGTTCTATGAGAGGATCCACCAATAAGTTGGTTCATTGATGGGTATGAGATATTTCAAATCATGGATGTTTCTAGGTACATCAAAAAAATTAGAATGAATTGACTTCAGAATATCATTCCATTACGTGGATGGTACACTTAGGTATTTCAATAATCCATCATGCTTTATGTATCCAGTATTAGTGGGTACTGGTGAAAATTAAAACCACTATCCTCATTACTATGTGTTCTAATTTATAGTGGGTGAAGGTGGATCTCTCGTAAATGATAGGTATTTAGTTCCCAATTCTAATTCTATAGTGAAATCTCATGACTTCACAATGTATTTTTTGAATAGATTGTCATGATACCACTAAGGTAGGAATGTTCTATAGGTTATCATCAAAAGGAAAATGAATATATCTACATTTTTAACAACAAAGGTGACTATTTTAGTAGATTTTAATGAAAGGATATATGTTTGATAAATTATACAACGTTATGGATTTCCACCAAAAAATTGATCAGACAGAGATTCCCATTTTACATAATGGTTATTGTATGGGTTTTAGAGGGATTTGTTTTGACTATAAATTCAAATTATAACATATCACCCATATAATGTAATGGTTTCTTAGCATATAATTTAAGTGTTATAGGACATTCAAATGAAAATATTCATATATTACCGAGGTTCTTGTAAAAAAAGATACCTCTTGATGAGTTGAAATAAAATTAAATATTTCAAGAAACAATACGTTTATATATTCTAATGGGACCATATATGTTAGACCATTCCATTAATCCCAATTATATTTATAAAAAGAAGAGACATATCTAATAGGACATCATCACATCAAGGAGACGTCAGAGTTATTATAGATTTTCTGAAAATTCATGGAATCCACTCAGTCAAGAAAAAAGTATTATTCCCATCATTTTTGTTGTCCTCTAATGATTAAGTATGTGGATTAGATATTCTTAGATTGTTTTTATTTAGGATGGGGTATCATCATATCAAGATATGGGGTAATACTTCACATCTTTATTTCCCGCAATTTTTTATTTTAGAGGGAGTATGACGTGTAGACTATAAGTTAAGGGAACCTCATAGGTACTGATCCAAGGACAACTTCTTTTTTGTATCTAAAATACATTATTATCACTTATATCCATCTCATATTAATTAGTATTATTCTGTTAAATTAGACTATGAATCCCCATATAAAAAACCAAATTTATGTTCTTTATTAGAGCACAGATGATCTTTGAGGAAGGTCATTTCCTCTAGTATAGGTGATATGGATGAAATAAAAAGTACAAGATAACACTTCAGAAAGAGATGATGGCATAAATTATCTCTCTCTAGAGTTATTCTTGGAAAATTCCTTACAACCCTCTGAAGGGAAATATGGGGATGAGTTATCTTATATCGAGTAGGTTCCAATATAAAATCTTTATTTTTGTGTTATAAACTCTTTAAGTTTCATTTTAAACTGTTGTTTTTATCAAATAAAATATATTAATGGTTGATGAAAGGGATAATGATTATGTGAGGAAACTTTGGATCTTGGAGCTATGGTTTTTATGAAAAATATTGAAGTTAATAGGTTATTCAAGGTTATTGGTAATGATATAACACAATTATATAGCCCTATAATATGAGGTTAAAATTTAGTGTAATCATGAACATGAGGACATAAATCCATGTAACAATAGAAGAATTTATGAGAGAACCCATATGGTCTATTCATAATTCCTCAAACCATTTTACTAGCCCATATGGGTACTTCTATATAGGTTTATGTCCACATGGATTGCACATTGATTTAACAAACTATGTGTTAATCCCTACACTGCCTTTAAAATATGTATAATTACCCTTTTAACTTAATCTTTATACCAATAACCTCAATTTTATTATCCCTAAAATATATAAAACCTCCATCCATTGGTAGATATTCCATGACTTTTATCTAGTAATTGAAGCTCCTCAATCAATCAGGATTTAATCATACCAACTAATAACATGTGGGTTAGCCTTCTATAAATTATGGAATATGTAATCTTATTTTATTTGTTTATCTCCACATCATAAACACAGTTTCTATTTTGGCTAACATGACCATTTTTTTTGTTATTTTTCCTTTTTATCCTTTTGTTATCATTCCATCAATGATCTGAGGCCAATACTAGTTAAATATTCTTCTACCTACATACGGATTATTGTTTATAGATTTTCCTATAGAGTCTCATCAATTATATTTTCATTGTTGTTCCACACATTGGTTTTACCACATGTTTCTCTAAAATTTAATATTTCATCAATCTGTTTCATATATTAGAACCTATATGGACTGATAGACCCCCCTTCTCATCATTATAGTCCAATGATATAAATGGTAGACACCTCATGGGTGTTCCATGTATATACCTATAAGAAAATATGACTATTATTAACCTGGAAAACCTTAGATGTGTTTGGTTCAACAAATAAAAGGTATTGAATAAATTTAAATTGATGTGATGATGCATTATTATTGGGAAAGTATTATTCACATATTCCTTATTAAATTAAAATGAACTGTTATCTGGTATGACACCACATATAGGGATTTTTCATTGTTTGATGAAAAATAAATAGAAATAATTATATAAATTAAATGGAAGTGCATGATTATAACACAGACATTGATTATTTTTCAATGTAAGGTGCATATTATTATAATAGACCTATTTTATATTAAACAAGTGGTCAAACATGATATATATTTGGATTCAAGATAGAATGACTTTTACACTCAAAGGATGCCATCTAGATTCATTGAGATGGTTTTTGAGGGAGATAACACCATTTGAATTCATCCCTGTAATTATTAGAACATGAATGGACTAGTTTAGTAGTAACGACTCACTTGTTTCATTTCTGAAAATTAAAATGCCTTTCATTTAATAACTAGAATTAATTTTAAATCTTCGAGCTCCTGATTCCTGGTATTCCCTCCTTGTTCTCAGTAATCCGTAGCATGATATTTATGTTGACATGCTCCATGGACAATGTAAGTCACCCTTCTAGTGGAAGGACTTATGTGTGACATATGGATGAAACATAGACACAACTTACATGCTATAAAGTTATTCATCACGAGTTAGATCAACATTCTAATGTAAAGGAAGTCATGGTTTCACCTCTAGAACTACATTCTCTTATTTTCTATTGGACACAATAGTTACACCTTGGGTCCTTCATTAGTATTTTTTCTACTTCTCCACCTTGGTTATATATATAAGACCCTATACATTTATATAACACATTTTTAAGAACATTTAGATTATGTTGATGTGGGTACGATTGGATGAGTATCCCATGATGATTCTGAGCCTGACATGGTATGTATTTTGTGTATTTATTTCCACTAACTATTTTTATACCTATTCACTATTACAATTATACTCCTAGATTGTATATGTATAGTTATTGTTGTTGGTGTCTTACTATGTATATATAACACATCATTCCAGCCATTGATTAGTTTGTGGATATATTTCATGAATAAAAGTTGGGATAAATGAATGTTCTTAGTCATGTATGCTTCATTTTATTATAGCATGAGTAATTTATGCCCTGAAATGAGCATAGCATCAAGAATGAATTTTAGATGGTTTTTATATTTTTTAATTCCATAAACATATATTTTTTGTATGTATTATTCCATGAATGAAACTTATTTTGTATAACATCATGAAATTTATAACCTTTGGTATACAATGCTTATTTTTATTATGAAATATATTTCTCTTATTTAGATAATTATCTATTAAACTAAATTTTTATTATAATTTTTTTGTATCAACTAACTAGATAACATAATCTCCCCACAAACAATCCTTAGTCCCTCACTCCTAGTTAGGAGCCTCTTAAATGTAGGGAGGCAAGCAAGAGTCCACGTTGACAACAAGGTTTAGTTACACAGTGGTGAACCAGGTTTGGGATGTCATAAAAATGGATATCAGTATGGTTATGAATTGATTTATTAATATATATATGATTGTGATATATGATTTAAATGTATGTTTGTGGAAATTAGGAAAATTTGATAGGATTTTCCATCCCAATATCCTCCCATTGGGACATATATGGTGTTATGAACCTAGTTTAGATTATGTTCTGTACATACTGCCAATTTGAGGTGTTATGTTATGAAATTTAATTATTTTTGGTATTTTAAAATCAATTAGATTTCCTCACATTGAATGGGGATTGAATGAATTTATACCCAATTGATATGTGGGGGGTTTCCATTCCATTTTTTATTCATTGGTACACTTAAAATAATCCAGACTAATTTTATGTCTTATGCGGCATACATTTCAATGAATGTTTTTTACAAATATCTAATGAAATTTTTGGGATTGAAATTATATATATTTTATTCCCCTCTCAAATAATTTTTAATATGTAGTTGTTCAATTCATCATAAAACTCAATCTTTTCCTGGATTAGAAAACCATAAAATCGTTTTTCAAAATATATGTTCATGTAATCTATTAGGAAATAAATCCCTATATTGATATTATAAATTCAACCAAGTTGTCGATAAGATTAACCAATGGGTAGTGACCAATAAAATGTTTGGTTTATAATTGACTCAATCATCACCCTGATACATAACAAGTGGGATTAATAATTCAGACATTGATTCAAACATCTAGAGGATATGAATTAGAATATTCACATTATCATAAAGAAAAATTAAGAAAGTTTACTACTAACATTAACTCCATCTCATACAAATTAAAACTATTAAAACCAATTAAAAACATCCATGTATTACCAAACAAATTGAAAGTACCCTGACCCCAATGATTTTTTGACAAGGGAACTACCTGATACATTGATAATACCCCGTATATTTTAATTTGATTATGAAATATTCACCTTTATATAAAAATTATTATATTGAATTAGAATTTAACTTTACATATTATTAAATATATTGATATCTGTGTTTTCATTCATCCAACGCTTCCATATGGAATGTTGTTAAAGTTCCTCAAGAATATTTTTGAATGTATTAGAAATAATAAGGTGATAGGTGGTGCCCAAAATTATATTAATCATTAATCAATTGATAGGTATCATGATATAACATAGCTTTGGATTTGGGGGATAATTCACCCCATATCAATATAGTATGTTGGAATAAAGGGTTAACAATATGTTTTGATGTTTTTTATTATGAATTTCATGTCTATGATATCAATATTTATTATTTTACATGTTTTTATTTTTTTTGTGGATGTAGAAGGCATTCAATTTCATTTGATTGTTGGTTCTTATTGCATATTATTTTACCAAAATAATTTTTACCCCATGTTTACATTGTTCTTTAATATAATTTTTTATTTTCCTTACAATGCTTTTAAGATTATCCATATTTGTTTTCCTTCCCCTAGAAATCCTATAGGTTAACTATGTGTATCATTAAAGGATATAGTTAATGGGATAACTTTGTTCTATTTTTTTTTCATGTTGCATCATATGATTTCAATTGTAATTTATGGATATATTTATTCTTTAGAGACTAAAAACATTAGGATATTATGATTACTCTTATATTATTTAAAAACAATGTAATATAGAAACCAGAAATGGGAATATGGATTCTAGGATATTAATTTTGGTATAAAATAGGGTTTAATAGGAACCATGGAGAATTATAATGGAACAACCTAGTTGTATAGCACAATAACTATTAAAACTAATCATTAGTTATATTGAAAAATCAATAAAACATGATAGTAATTATATTTTACAATTAAATATCATGATCTAAATATGAGAATTAAAATTTTAAAAGATTGAATCTTGACATGGGAATGAGAAAAATATCAACTATCATATTCAGTATCATGATCTTCCACCAAAATATGACAATTAATTCAAAGATGAGTATAATTAAAACATATCTATATCACTATAATTTTCCTTGGTTATGAACAATTATCTCATCTTCAAAGAGAAACTTGTTGAACAAAAAGTTGTTGTAACTATGTTAAATCACATTATGTGACTAAAATATCAATAATTCATTATAAATACTCTTCCATTGGTAGAATAATAATGGATTAAGTCCTTAGAGATTATCATTCTCACTTTGGGATGTATTGAATAGGGGAAAATGTGTCATTTTGGTCTATCATATAAAAAGAATGTAGACTAATAGTTGTTAGTAGTTCAATGAACTAAATAGGAAGATAAGATAAATTCCCTAGATTTGGGAAATTATGAGGTGGTATTATATAAAAAATACACTCATCATGAGTAAAGGGAATAAATGAAGAGGATTTTTCTCAAACATAAACAATATATAGAAGAAATGTTTAAAAATTATATTCCAACATTACATGGTTATAAATGCATGTTGTCTATTATTTACATAGAATGGAATGAAATATATATCATATTATTTATTATTTAATATCGAGACTACGAAGGGAATTGGTATAGAATCCAATTATTTTCATATGTAGATATCACATCCTAGTACATAAATATTCATTACATAACATAGTGATCCTTACCAGAATCTTATATGCCTATTTTCTATGGAAACATGGACACATAATAAAATGGTTTATAAATTATCTAAATGATTTACCAATATCATCATCATTTTTTTCACCCTTCTCAAACATAAATTAAATTATATCATGGGGAAAGGAAACAGAGTAAATAGTGAGAACATATAATCATTATGGGTAAATAAGGTATATATCAATGATAATGTGAGGATAACATGAACATAAGGGTATGAGAATGTCAGAATAATAATTGAAAATAATATACTATATATCTTAAATGAATGAAATTTTTTGAGAAATAAATAATTATTGTTCATAAGAAAATTATCATAGAGGAATAAAATAACACAAACCATGGAGGCCAGACATTGGAATTAGAAATCGAATTGTGGGATACACCTAAGAATATAACATAATTTTTATTGTATTTAAATATCTTTTCAAAGACTATCATTGTGTTTTGGGTTCACTCCCAAAAAAAACATAGCAGTCAAGGTTCATTAGAAAAACAATTATAGTGGAAAAAGCCTTCTACTAAATTGGGATCACTCACAATTAAATTCTAATTTATCTCATGAAGTATAATTATTACATCAATTCAATAGTGGGAGATATAGGACCCACCTATAAAAAAATAAATTCAATAAGATGAATTTCACAAGATCATAAAATTATCACCATATTAGATCCCATAAAAATAAATTGGCTTCATAACAATTTCATCATTTTATAACTCATGGAAATTAAAGGGATTTTATAAAAATCTCATCATTTAATCATAGTATAACCCATTTAAACATAAGTTCTATCAGAAAAATAATATCAAAAAACATGAACATCTTGATAAATAATAAGGATTGTATCATTATATCATATCCTCATTAGATAATAAGTGTAATAAGGGGTCATAATCTTTAATGAATACAAATACCATAAATATATCATTAAAAACTCATGGAAAAAACATTTTTATATTTTAATCACTCCTCTAATATCCAAAAATTTAAAAAATTTAATGGAAAAATATTTCCTATAAAATAAAAATAGAATGTTTTAAATAATTACACAAGGAATTGAGTGGTAATAATGGATAGAAATTATATTCATGCACTATATGTTAAACAACATTAATTTCACAATTTTTTTTAAAAATAAAAACCCCTCATTTGGAAAATTATAAGAAGATTACAACAATAACATTGTTGTAATATTCCAAACATGCATAAAAAATTTCTTAAATTAATAAATGGAAATAGTTAAAATGCATCTATGACACATTTTTATGAAAACATCAATATATGTAAAATATTTTTTTATAGAATTGGTAAATAAAGTGTATTTAAATTCAAAATAATTATTGTATCTCTTTTGTACAAAAGTTGAGAAAAATTAATGGAAAAAGGCATTGTCATGAAATTTTTTATGGATAATAAATTTCAAATATTTTTGATAGATAGTTCGTAATATATCAAAATCAAATACATTTTCATATGCAATCCATTTTAAAAAGGGATTGTAAAATAAAAAACATACTAGTTTAATAAATATTGAATCATTCTAAACATGAAATAAAAAAATTAGTTGTATTTTTACATCCAAATAAAATTAATAGTAATAATCATAAAATTCATTTATAGAAATTATATAGACTAAATTAATGAAACAATTGGTGAATATGTCACATTTCTCAAGGAGGTAAGAGTGAGAAGAAAATCTATTACCTTATATGTGAATTACATTATATACACATTGATAAATAATGTATAATGAGTATAAATTTATTATAAAAGTTTTATAAAATAATATATATATATATAATACCATAAATTATTTACTGAAAACCTTTTTCATTAAATTGTTATCAATTCTATATTAAAACTATTATTCTCGAGGACATATTCTTTTTCTTCAAATATGCTTTGGATCAATAGTTTTGGTGTTTATATTTTGATTATTATTACATAATCTGTATAGTTTTCTTAATTATATAAAGATTATATATATTTATTTTAATCATGGTTATATTTACTCACAAAATAAATAGATAGAAAAATGAATTCCACCACTAAAGAAGATGCTAAAGAATACGTACAGATGAACACTATTTCAGTTTTCAATGTCTGAAAAGAAGATATGGAAATAAAAAATAATTTATGCTGATTTGTTTTTATAACTTTGATTTCCAATATATTATAATAAAAATTAATGTGAAATGAAACGCATGCCACACTATTTTGTGGTTGATGTCATCCACACGTATGCACTATCAATGTTATCATTTTCTATATTACAAAAAATAAATTAATGTGAACTAAAAAACATACCACTTTATTTTGTGGTGGATTCCGTCCACATGTAAAAATGATCAACAATATAATTTTCTAACGGTTTATTACGAGATAAGGTCAATATGATATTATATTTAGAGAATTATTATTATGTGATACAAATTATATATATAAATAATTATGAACCCCAGAACACCCTGAGATAGGAGGGGTGAATATGGGTGTCCAATTATTGTTCAAAAGTGACGGAGCTTTTTCCCATGTTAGTTGGTACCAATTAATCATATCTGATGGGAGTGTTCATAAGAAAAAAACCACATGAACAGATAAAACAGAACAATTTTACATGGTTATCCAATAATTTATTGTTCATGTAGTATATGATTACAATGTTTTGGTCTTACCTAAATCCACTAATATTCAGTGTTTTTGGAATACAATAGTTCTGACAGAGTCACTCTATCCCAGGGACATAGTGTCCCTTGGAAAACTTCCATCAACACCTCATAACTCAATAATTTGGGTGAATAATTACTCAGTTTATTGACATGAAGATCCCTTCAATAGTCTATCATTAAAGTCTTTTTTACTATCTTGAACGAGACTCTTCTTGCACAATAGACAAGAGATTATTCATTTTGAAATCAGTATTCATTGAAAAGATGATATTTAAAACCGCCTTTCATGAATCTCACTATGTCAAAATGGAATAGTGTATCATCACGAAGTACAGATAAAACAGAGGCATTGGAATCAGTAAAGACACAAAATGAATTTTCATATTTATCATGCTCATATAGAAATCCAGATTCATGAAGCTCCCCTAGCTTCAAAAAATCAGAGAGATTCATGATATTTGTTGATAAAATTTCATGTATTTTTTAAATGATATGGGGTAGCCTCATATTTATAGGATCAACTTAAACTTATAGTCCAACAAATATATCATACATTCCAGATCTTACAAAAATAACTTCATGGTGAACCTTTAATCATGAATATTCATACAGAATTGAAGAGGTAAATGAATGACTAAAAAGAATGTGATTATTTATGCCAATTACATATTCTAAAAAATAACACAATTAAAAATCCCAAAAAGGGTTACATAAATCATATTTTAAAAATTCTATCACCTATTTAACGTCTTAAGGGATGTTTATACTTGATTTATGTAGTGGATGGCCAATCTAGAGGGCTCAAGGTTATGTAAATAAGAGAGAGGATGGGTTTTCATTTAAAATTGAGGAGATAGGATCCCATGGAATTACATAAAATATTAAAATATATTAAAGCAAATTTCATCCCAAATGGTTCATATTGGAATATTAATTGTTAAGGGATAATATTTTAGAACATTTCATATTGCAATTTTCCAATTTAAATATTTTATATTTTCTATTTGATTTAATAAAATATTATTTTCAAACAATATTTTTATTTCTAATTTATAAAATATTCCTTTAATTTGAAAATTTGACATAAATAAAAAGTTTTAATTTGATTATAATTAATTCAGATGACACTAATAAGTCATATTATTCTTTAATAATTGTGTAACAGATTAACTATCTCAAATTTTCAAATTATTTGAATGTTTAAAATCAGTTAATATGCTTTTTATTAATTGGAGAAATAATGCATCGAGTTTGAGTAATCATTTAATGTCATTATATAATTAATAAAAATTATAAATAAAAATATATATTGAATATAATTTCGATATTTAAAATATATACACTTAGACAAATTAATAACACTCTTTTTTTTCTAAGTGGTCACATAAGATACATTCTAAACTAAGAAAATGAAATTCCGTGACTTTGATTGAATTAAATATTATTTATGTAATTTTAATTTGTATGTATCTATAAAAAACTCAATTTCAATAATAATGTGATAATTTTGTGATTAAATTCATCCATAAAGTGTTTGTATTGAACATAACGGCCCTATGACTTATTTTTAACATACATTTATGGATTTAGACTTTACCGAGATGAAAATTTTTACGTTGGTAAATATTCATATTAAAAAATAAAAGGGAAGTAATTACAAAATATGAATCTAATATTTAAAAATATTTATTAAATAATAAATAAATTAAATTTCAATAAGTGGGAAAAAATTGTTTTTAAATAAATGTGCAACACATAATAAAAAATGTTTTCAAAAAATGCAATTTTTAGCATAACATATAGATTATTTATATCTCAATACATAAAAAATATTAAATGAATGTTGAAACATTTAATTAAAACTAATATATATATATATATATATTGAACTCATTTAATAAATATAAATATTTTAATTTAATATTGAAAATGTATATTATACGTATAAAATAGTTTTTCTGAAAATAAATTTTTTATATTCAATTTATATTTATTTTGATGTATAACTAATTGATAAGAATTTTATTAATTATAAACATATATAAACAATATTTTTTTATAATATAGTAATTAAAAATCATACCCACAAATCCAACTTCTAGGTTAAAACTTTCACTAAAAATAATAACAGTTTTAAATTTTTTTTATGGTACCTCTCAACTCAATATTATGTGTAACACATGCTATTAAAGAAATTAAATTTATTTATAAAATATATTTCATAAAATATATTGGTTATAAATTTTATCCCTAGTAAATTGATTTTAACCATAAAAAATGATGATATTGATAAAATATGAAGTTATATTTGTTTCATTAAATCCTACTGTTTCCATGTAGCTTATTCGAATTTTGGATTTCTGTAGGAAACGTTCATGAAATTAGTAGTCTTTATCAGAAGATGCCTTTCATTATGTTCAATGATTTATTATAGACTTTCCCTATAAGGCCCCAACCATAACCCTACTTATTATTGAATTAAATGAATAATTCACATTGAGGATATTTTTAGGTTTAGAGTTTTAGAGAATTAGGTCATAACTATTACATCTCAAAAGATTAAAAAGTAGACACTTCTACTAAGTTTCCATAAAATAAAAACACTTAAAAAGAAACATGTCTAGTTCCATGTTTTAGGTAGCATGAATTTCCCTTGATCCCATCCTTGACCCTATTCCGCGTTAAGTCCTGTGAAAAAATATTTCAAAAACTTGGGATGAGCATAAAAAGCTCAGTAAGGGATACAAAAAGAATGAAAACTATTAGTTTTTCAAAGCAACAAGTAAACCATGCATACTTTATCAAAGTAATACCTTTCACCTTTTCTAATTAGTAAAAAAAACTCTTCAATGAAAAAAATATCATTAATTACCCTCTTGTAACCAAAAGATTACATAAAACCCATATAAAGAACACATAACATAAAAAGGTATCTTGGGACATAAACATACTTAAATGGAATAAACATACGGTCGACTTCCACACATACTTAATGGAATAGCCATACGGCCTAATTCCACACATACTTAATGGAATAGCCATACGGCCATCTTCCATACCCCATGCATTGGAGGTTATAATGTAACCACCCATCCTGGTATTCACGGCACCACCCGTCATAATGTCCAAGTACCACTATAAAATCATAAGACATTAAACAAATATAATGTAAAGAAAACATTTCCACATTTCGATCACAATATATCACTTAAATATATCGACATAACAAATCATTTATAAAAACCATTTTCAATACCAACATACATAAAAGAGTATATGGTATTTATTTAATTTTAAAAAACATTATGGCTTGTTGAGGAAGCCAAAGACCAAATAATACTCACGGCGGTAGAAAAGGTCGTTGTCACCGCGTACGTTAAAAGAAACATTCCTTTTTGTCCTTTAGTAAAATGAATCATAAAAAAATATTCCTTTAGAATAAAATTAAAAGTCAAAGGGGTTTATACACCGTATAAAAGAAAGTTGTGGGTAATACCAAATATGCCTCAATGAAAGGAGATTGAGACGAAGTCCCTTACAAAGTCGGTATCCTTAGATTAAGGATAAATCAATTACATGATTATGTGTGAAAAATACAAATACACAAAATATAAGTGGATATTAAGTGTAAAACAATCAGAGGTCATTCACACATAATCATGGAAAAACAAAACCAATGACATAGATATTTAACTCAATGAAATGAGATTGAGTTATGATTTCTGATACAAGTCTGTCTAAATGACATAAGAATTTATCAATGAGATGATTATGTGTAGAAATAGTATATCCACACAAAGGTTTGTGGAAACTAAAACATAGATATTCCACACATAATCTTGGCATAATAAAATCAAGAATTAGTGGTTTAACCCAAATAATTGAAAGTGGGTTAAGAAGTTCCCTTACAGAAATTCGACAGCCTAACAGTGTCACTTCAAAACTCATAAAATGAGTTTATGAGAGATAAAAAGGGTATCTCATCACTTTGAAATAAAATTTACATTAATATGGATATATAAGAACATATGACAACATAATAGTATGTGAATTAAAAGATATAACAAAAGAAGTCTTTTAAAAAAAGGAGGGTGAAAGGTTCCCTTACCGACTTAGGTAACTTTCGAAACGTACACCCCATTGAAAAAGGGTCATAAAATGAATATGTAAGTACCCATAAATGAAATTATATTACACAAAGAGTATACTAATGGTAAGTACATACACCACTCAATGGAAATGGTGGAAAATGTAGCATAAATCTCATGGGGATAAAAGTGAGATGAAAAATTCCATACGAAAAATCGGCAGCCTAACGGCGCCACTTAAAACTTCCAAAAATGGATTGATGAGATCAAATAGAGTATCTCATCATATTACAATAAAATTTACAGAAAGATGAATATAAAATAACTTCCCCCATACTAACAAAGAGGATCTTAAAAGAAGTGACATAAATGAGAGCACTTAAAAAAAGAGAGAGGTTAGATCTCTTACGAAAATTCGGTAGCCTAACGGCACCACTCAAAACATCCAAAATGGATTGATGAGAGAAAATAGGGTATATCACCATATTAAAATAAAAAGTATAGTAGGATTAATATAAAATAACATCCCAATAATAATTAATATTATCTAAAAAGGAATGACATAAAATAGTGTACTTAAAAAGAAAGAGAAGAGTAGGATCCCTTACCTCAAGTCCAACTTGTCTTGTTCGTTTCTTTATATTCATGAATAATAAATTTTTTTCAATTTATAATTGCTTAAGTACCTACTATAAATATTATTATTCAGTTAATATCACATGTTTTAATGTTATAATAATTGGTTAATAATATGAGTTCATATCAGACGATTTTGTCGATTTTTGGTACATGAGTCAAAAATTGAACCTGTTGGAAAATAATTTTCCATGTAGTTATAGGTACATCATATCCAGAATAGTATTGATGTTTTAAATATCATATATATCCAGTATATATTAATTTTATACTATTCAATATAATTTGGAGTTAAAAAATTAAAAGCCCCGTTCATGGAGACGGTAGGCCGTACGTACGCATTAACGCTACTTTCATTTTTTTGTCATATTAATGGAATTAAAACAAAATGTGATATATATATATATGTCATAATTCCAGAATTATATCCATAATTTAGATGTTATATATTACATATATATCCATTATATATATTTACTTATAATAGTACCTAACATTTTGAGATAAGAAATGAAATGTACCGTTCATGGAGACGGTAAGCCGTATGTACGCATGAACGCTACTTCCATTTCTATTTCATATTTAATGGAATTAAAACATAATGATACATAATATTATTTTAATTCCAGTATGGTATCATATATAATATCATTAAATATATCCTTTATACTTACCACATATGGTATTAACGAATCAAATCACTTTGAGGGGGTGGTAGTCCACACTTCCTTAAATGAAGATATCGCGTTGACCCATAATGGAAACCATAAAGGTATACCATAAATGAAAAATACAGAAGCTTAAGTAAAACATAAACATATTATATAACATATATAAATATAGTGTCATCTTAATGGCCACCTTTGAAGGTGTTAGAAGAATGTTGAACAATCATCGTTTCGTGAGGCAGAAATTCGTCATCCACAGAAACAGTATGTTCTTTAACAATTAGATGTAGTTTTGTGTAAGTGTAGCTCGAATACTTCTTATAAAAACATCCTAGTATATTTAATATACAGGATTTGTTACAAAATAAATTAATAAAATGAGTTTAGGGGGTTGGAGAATCAAAATAAAACAAAAGGACACAAGTGAAGACATTACCTTAAAATCGGGTAACTCCCTTTGGTTTGAGCTCAAAGGATTCCTTGGGAAGACTTCTACCAAAATTGAGGCTTCAATGAGTTATAGAAGGACGTGGAGAGACAAAATGGGCAGGGGTTTTCCGATCCAAAGGCTTTGGAAGTGTGGGTAAGGAGGTAGAGGTGGGGGCCTTTTATTAGAGGAGAGGAGGGGCACTCTTGGAAAATAAAGAAATGTTACTTTATTTTAGAATTAGTTTCCGATTTTAATGTTCCCGAATTGATGTGTTTATAGGATAAGGTTATAAGGGTTCTAAATCTACACATACAATAGGTTTTGGACATGTTTAGTTCTTAGATTTTACATTATCTTTCCATTTTATTTAAATCGTTAAATAATGAGGTCATCGCTGCATCATCATGATGTCATAAATAATTTAAATTATTTAATGTCTAAAAATTATAAAAAAAATACTATGATGTAGGAAATCATTTTATATTTCCAATGAATATTTATAGTTAAAAATATTACTTGTATAACCCCATGTAAATATTGGTTTAGTAAAACATCTCATGTTTGTTTCATTTTTACTTTAACATTAAATAAAAAGGAATTTATGTCAGTTTCCAACCAAAGTGGCTCTATGGGGTCCCCAAGTTGACCCATGGATTTTCTTGGTCACCATGACTCATCCAATTAGGTTAGGACATGTTTCTAAGTCATTTCATATTATTAAAACATTATTTTTACCATAAACTACACTAATTACCTCTAATCGCGATTAAAAACTTAAAAGTTACTATTCACCAAAAAAATATTTTAATTCCATTGAACCAAATTTTACTTCTTAATGAAAACAATGTATGTCGGATTTTTGAAATTCAAAACACAGAATTGGAAAAGTTTCATTTAAACGAAAATTCAGTTTCTTTAACTACCACTTAGTGGTTTCACTATTCATCAAAAATTGATGTTTTCCAGAAAAATACAAAAAATTCACCCTAAGCTATATTTGATATTACGAATTCAAAAATGAAGTCTATTTTACAAAATTCAAAACATATAAGTTTCATTAATTAATTTAATAATTAATTCCCGCTGTCAAAACATATAGCGTGTTTTTAAGAAACAATAAGTATCAAAATATTGACTCTAGTTTAAGTCCAATTTCAAAATGAAATTAATTCCGACTGCCACTATTGGATTAAATGGTAAAAATATATTATAATTGAAATTAAAAACCAATTCAAAAGATAATCTAATAATATAAATAAATTAGATTAAAAAGGTGTTTTGAATTAAAATACAACATTTTTCACTATTCGTTAAAAAATGAACTTTATCAGAAAAATACCAAAAATTTACAAAATGTAAATTTTGATGTCCCGATTCTAAAGAAGAATTTTATTTTGTCAAATATAACACATAAAATTTTCAAAAAGTGGATTTATAAGAGGTTCTCCATCAAAAGACGGTTAATCGACCTTTTAAAGAATATTAGAATGTTTATGCCTAAAAATTGGATTCATTTGCATTTCCAATCCTGTAAAATTTATTATAAAGAGTAAAAATATTTGACAAACATACATAATCATTTTTTAGTTTGTTCCGTTCTTTCCCGCCATTAAAATGTCTAGGCGTTAACTACCGTTTAAAATAATATTATTTTATTATTAGAGTGCAACGTAAGATTTCAAAGGAACTCGTTGTCGCGTATTGGGTACGCCATCGAGAATAGCGTTCCCTTTAAAGTAATATTAATTTTTTTTTTCACAAATAGGGATAAATATAAAAATGTCATATTGTTTATTTACTTGGGGTGTTACATCCTTCCCCCCTTTTGGGAATTGTGTCCTCACAATTTCAAAATTGGGCATGAAAAATCCATTGTAAGTCCCACATCGGAAAAGGAGTAAATTAAACTATCACTTTAAAAGAAAGAAAGGGAAGTAAAAAGGTCACCCGAGTTTTCCCATACTAGGATTCCATGTAAGAAAATATGGACATGGAGGAAACAAATGGTCATGTTCTGATGGAGAGTGATAGTAAACATGTCTAGGAGAAAGTTAACCATAAGAAAATCGCAAACTTGTGATGGGTTAAATGGTACTGGATTCCCCAGTAGGAAAAGTTAATGGACAACATTTTTTTTAGTTACATTTCGTTGAGTAATTTATTTTTGAGCTTAACTAAAACATAAGGAAACAAATTTACTTGTCACATAGACTTTCAACTTTTACTAGATTCCTTAATCAAACTCATATTTTCTCCAAAAGACCAGTTTTAAGGAAGACTTGTTCACATTAAGAGTACTATAATCAACTTCCTGAGAATCACCTAATCCACAAAAGAGAACTATATACTTTCCATGTCTTTAGACTTTAACCAAAACCAAAACCAAAATGGTTAGTACAAGATCAGATAATCCAGAAAAGGATAACCCTTTATAAAAATAAAATCTATTCTCAATCTCAAAAATTTGTCCAAAAAAACCCAAAGTTCAATGAGGACCATTTGATAAACAATTTTTCCATAAAATTCTTTAAAGTAAACCAAACTAAGATTGAAACCCAAATATTTGAAGGATTTAGTCACAGAGTCTTCCAAGGTACAAATTAACTTTTATCTCCAAATAACATCAGTTGGTCTTAAATTCTCATATTGAAAAGTAATTAACCCAATCACATATCCTCTATGATAGGTTAATCATTTCCATAGATAACCCAAAATAAACCTACTCTTGATTCCAAAAATCATCTAACTAAAAAGAATTAGTCAAACTAACCAAGGACTTCACGTAGTCCAGTGGTAGGCGATAAATACCAGTCACACTTTGGTTGTTGGTTCGATTCCCACATCTTTGTCCGACGCGACGGGTTGTCACACGGTATGAGTGTTTTCCTTTTTACAAAACTATATAATTTTTAAAACATTCCCCAAAACGAGATAAAATATTCAAAAATGATCATAACATATTTTAACCTCAAGTTTATCTCATGCCTTTCATTTTCCATCATAACATATAATTACCCATAATTACCTCAAAAGTAAGGATCATATAATCTCTAATTGTTACCTTTATAATTATTACCTGAACTTCCACATCGATTGGACATCTCGTAAATGATTCATTAAATATCATACCAAGGTTCAAGTGGTTTATCATTACTCCTTGATAGTTTGTTTAGAACAACCACGAGTTTCCTCATTGAATCCCCCATTTTATCTAGTATCTTAATCAGAGAACCACCACAGTTTCCTTCAAACCTGTTGTCACTTTAGTTCCTACTAGATCCATCCATTTACTAAAACCAAAAAGGTCAGTGTGAGTATATCAACAAAACCATCATGTACTAATGAGGAAGATAAACACTAAGATATACTTACTCATTCACTTTATCTAAAACTAGGACTCTTTCTGAAATCCTAACCATTACGATAATGTCATTTATGCTTAGAGGATACCCTAACCTGTAAAGTTATCTAAACCTCCCTTTGATACCAACTATAAGGCCCTAGCCTTAAACCATACTTATTATTGAATTAAATGAATAATTCACATTGAGGAGCTTTTCAGGTTTAGAGTTTTAGAGAATATGGTCATAACTATTACATCTCAAAAGATTACAAAGTAGACACATCTACTAAGTTTCCATAAAATAAAAACTCTTAAAAAGAAACATGTCTAGTTCCATGTTTTAGGTAGCATGAATTTCCATTGATCCCATACTTGACCCTATTCCTCATTAAGTCCTGTGAAAAAATATTTCAAAAACTTGGGATGAGCATAAAAAGCTCAGTAAGGGATACACTAAGAATGAAAACTGTTAGTTTTTCGAAGCAACAAGTAAACCATGCATACTTTATCAAAGTAATACCTTTCACCTTTTCGAAGTAGTAAAAAAAACTCTTAAATGAATAAAATATCATTACATACCCTTTTGTAACCAAAAGATTACCATAAAATCCATATAAAGAACACATAACATAAAAAGGTAACTTGGGACATAAACATACATCAATGGAATAACCATATGGTCGACTTCCACACATACTTAATGGAATATCCATACGGACGACTTCCACACATACTTAATGGAATATCCATATGGCCAACTTCCATACCCAATGCATTGGAGGTTATAACGTAACCACCCGTCCTGGTATTCACGACACCACCCATCATAATGTCCATGTACCATTATAAAATCATAATACATTAATCAAATATAATGGAAAGAAAACATTTCCACATTTCGATCACAATATATCACTTTAATATATCGACATAACAAATCCATTATAAAAACCATTTTCAATACCAACATATGTAATAGAGTATATGGTATTTATTTCATTTTAAAAAACATTACGGCTTGTTGAGGAAGCCAAAGACCAAATTATACTCACGGCGGCGGTAAAGGTCGTTGTCACCGCGTACGTTAAAAGAAACATTCCTTTTTGTCCTTTAGTAAAATGCTTTGTATAAAAAAGATTCCTTTTGAATAAAAATAAAACTCGAAGGGGTTTATACACCATATAAAAAAAGTTGTGGGTAAAACCAAATATGCCTCAATGAAAGGAGATTGAGACGAAGTCCCTTACAAAGTCGGTATCCTTAGATTAAGGATAAATCAATTACATGATTATGTGTGACAAATACGAATACACAAAATATAAGTGGATATTAAGTGTAAAACAATCAGAGGTCATTCACTCATAATCATGGTAAAACAAAACAAATGACATAGATATTTAACTCAATGAAAAGAGATTGAGTTATGATTGCCGATACAAGTCCGTCTAAATGGCATAAGAATTTATCAATGATATGATTATGTGTAGAAATAGTATATCCGAAAAAAGGTTTGTGGAAACTACAGCATAGATATTCCACACATAATCTTGGCATAATAAAATCATGAATTAGTGGTTTAACCCAAAGAATAGAAAGTGGGTTAGGAAGTTCCCTTACAGAAATTCGACAGCCTAACGTTGTCACTTCAAAACTCATAAAATGAGTTGATGAGAGATAAAAAGGGTATCTCATCACTTGGACATAAAATTTATATTAATAAGGATATAGAAGAACATATCCCAACATAATAGTATGTGAATTAAAATACATAACAAAAGAAGTTTTTTAAAATGAGGAGGGTGAAAGGTTCTTTTACCAACTTGGGTAACTTTCGAAACGTACACCCCATTGAAAAAGGGTCATAAAATGAATATGTAAGTACCCATTAATGAAATTATATTACAAAAATAGTATAATAATGGTAATTACATACAGCACTCAAAGGAAATGGTGGCAAATGTAGCATAAATCTCACAGGGATAAAAGTGAGATGAAAAATCCCATACGAAAACTCAGCAGCCTAACGACGCCACTTAAAACTTCCAAAAATGGATTGAGGAGATAAAATAGAGTATCTCATCATATTAAAATAAAATGTATAGCAATATGAATATAAAATTACATCCCCCATAATAACAAAGAGGAACTTAAAGGAAGTGACATAAATGAGAGTACTTAAAAAAAAGAGAGAGGTTAGATCTCTTACGAAAATTCGGCAGCCTAACGGCACCACTCAAAACTTCCAAAATGGATTGATGAAAGAAAATAGGTTATCTCACCATATGAACATAAAAAGTACATTAGGAGTAATATAAAAGAACATCCCAATAATAATAAAGATGATCTTAAAAGGAATGACATAAAAGAGTGTACTTAAAAAGAAAGAGAGGAGTAGGATCCCTTACCTCAAGTCCAACTTGTCTTGTTCGTTTCTTTATATTACTGAATAATAAGCTTTGGTAAATTTATAATTTCTTAAGGACCTCCTATAAAGATTATTATTCAGTTCATATCTCATATTTTAATGTTATAATAATTGGTTCATAATATGAGTTCATATCAGATGTTTTTGTCGATGTTTGGCACATGAGTCAAAAATTGAACTTGTTGGAAAATAATTTTCCATGTAGTTATAGGTACATCATATCCAGAATAGTATTGATGTTTTAAATATAATATATATAAAGTATATATTCATTTTATACTATTCAATAGAAGTTGGAGTTAAAAAATTAAAAGCACCGTTCATGGAGACGGTAGGTCGTACTTACGCATGAACGCTACTTTCATTTTTTTGTCATATTAATGGAATTAAAACAAAATGAGATATATATATATATATGTTATAATTCCAGAATGATATCCATAATTTAGATGTTATATATTACATATATATCCATTATATATATGTACATATAATAGTACCTAACATTTTGAGATAAGAAATGAAATGTACCGTTAATGGAGACGGTAAGCCGTACGTACGCATGAACGCTACTTCCATTTCTATTTCATATCTAATGGAATTAAAACATAATGATACATAATAGTATTTTAATTACAGTATGTTATCATATATAATATCATTAAAAATATCCTTTATATGTACCACATATGGTATTAACGAATAAAATCACTTTGAGGGGGCGGTAGTCCGCACTTCCTTAAATGAAGATATCGCGTTGACCCATAATGGAAACCATAAAGGTATGCCATAAATGAAAAATACAGAAGCTTAAGTAAAACATAAACATATTATATATCATATATAAATATAGTGTCATCTTAATGGACACCTTTGAAGGTGTTAGAAGAATGTTGAACAATCATCGTTTCGTGAGGTAGAAATTCGCCATCCACAGAAACAGTATGTTCTTTAACCATTAGATGTAGGTCTGTGTAAGTGTAGCTCGAATCCTTCTTATAAAAAATTCCTATTATATTTAAAATACTGGTTTTGTTACAAAATAAATGAATAAAAAGAGTTTTCGGGGTTGGAGAATCAAAATAAAACAAAAGGACACAAGTGAAGTCATTACCTTAAAATCGTGTAACTCCCTTTGGATTGAGTTCAAAGGATTCCTTGGGAAGACTTCTTCCCAAAGTGAGGCTTCAAAGAGTTAGAGAGGGATGTGGAGAGTCAAAATGGGCAGGGTTTGGCAGAGCCAAAGGCTTTGGAAGTGTGGGTATGGAGGTAGTGGTGGGGGACTTTTATAAGAGGAGAGGAGGGGAACTCTTGGAATGTAAAGAAATGTTACTTTATTTTAGAATGAGTTTCAGATTTTAATGGTCCCACATTGATTTGTTTCTAGGATAAGGTGATAAGGGTTCGATATCCCCCCATCCAATAGGTTTTGGACATGTGTAGGTCTTAGAGTTTACATTATATGTCCATTTTATTTAAATCGTTAAATAATGAGGTCATCGCTGCATCATCATGATGTCATAAATAATTTAATTTATATAATGTCTAAAAATTATAAAAAAAATACTATGATCTAGGAAATATTTTTATCTTTCCAATTACTATTTATAGTCAAAAGTCTGACTCTTATAACCCCATGTAAAATTGGTTTTAGTAAAACATCTCATGTTTGTGTCATTTTTACTTTAACATTAAATAAAAAGGTATTTATGTCATTTTCCAACCAAAGTGGCTCCATTGGGTCCCCAAGATGACCCATGGATTGTATTGGTCGGCCATGACTCATCCAATGCGGATAGGACATGTGTCTAGGTCATTTCATATTGTTAAAACATTATTTTTACCTTAAGCTACACTAATTACCTCTAATCGCAATTAAAAACTTAAAAGTTACTATTCACCAAAAAAATATTTTAATTCCATTGAACCACATTTTACTTCTTAATGACAACCATGTATGTCAGATTTTTGAAATTCAAAACACAGAGGTGGAAAAGTTTCATTTATATGAAAAATCAGTTTCTTTAACTACCACTTAGTGGTTTCACTATTCATCAAAAATTGATGTTTTCCAGAAAAATACCAAAAATTCACACTAAGCTATATTTGATATTACGAATTCAAAAAATGATGTCTATTTTAAAAAATTCAAACCATATGAGTTGAATTAATTAATATAATAATTAATTCCCGCTATCAAAACAAATAGTGTGTTTTTAAGAAACAATAAGTATCAAAAGATTGACTCTAGTTTAAGTCCAATTTCAAGATGAAATTAATTCCAACGACCACTATTGGATTAAATGGTAAAAATATATTCTAATTGAACTTCAAAACCAATTCAGAAGATAATCTAATCATATAAATAAATTATATTAAAAAGACGTTTTGAATTAAAATACAACATTTTCACTATTCATTAAAAAAAATGAACTTTATCGGAAAAATACCAAAACTTTACACAATGTAAATTTTGATGTCCCGATTCTAACGAAGAATTTTATTTTGTCAAATATAACACATAAAATTGTCAAAAATTGGATTTAAAAGAGGTTCTCCATCAAAAGGCGGTTAATCGACCTTTTAAAAAATATTAGAATGTTTATGCTTAAAAATTGGATTCATTCGCATTTTCAATCCTCTAACATTTATTGTAAAGAGTAAAAATATTTGACAAACATACATAATAATTTTTTAGTTAGTTCCGTTCTTTCCCGCCATTACAATGTCTAGGCGTTAACTACCGTTTAAAATAATATTATTTTGTTATTAGAGTGCAATGTATGATTTCAAAGTAACTCGTTGTCGCGTATTGGGTACGCCATCGAGCATAGCATTCCCTTTAAAGTAATATTAATATTTTTTTTACAAATAGGGATAACTATAAAAATTTCATATTGTTTATTTACCTGGGGTGTTACATTCCACATAATAAATATCAAATTTATAATGTATGACCTCTGGCGGAAGTACACGTGATGGATCAGGTATGTACATACTTATGAGATATACATTGAACACATCATAAACAAGATAGGTTCAGTGGAAGTTCCAATTAATAAATTATTGTTCCTATAATATCATGAATCTAGAAATGTACAGTAATCCAAAAGATAAATTCTACCCTATTTATGAATTTCATAACCTTATTTCAGGGTGAAATTGAAAGAAAAATATTCTCACAAACATCAAATTTTAGGCTAGGCTAATGATTTTTAGATTTAATTTTCTATTGATTATGAGTTATCAAGTCGGGTTTATGAATTTATCTTACTATCTATATCATCTAATTATCTATCTCTATTCATAATAGGTAATTTCTCCATTATTATTATTGAATTATAGAGTTGAATAGATATTTCATTATATGATTTTATAAGGACCTGTCAAAATGAACGAGTGGAATCTATTGTTGTACGGAATCTCATCTAGGGGAAGGTATTGATCCAAACCACCTTTAAAACCCATAGAATAAGATATAATCATATAATCTAGGAAATGAATTATTTTTTCATTGTGTACATCTGTCATACGATGATAAGCCGTAATAAGAATCATTTGTGTCTCATGATCCTACTAAAGACTTATCCATAACATTGAGACAAAACTCTTATCCCAATAAAATAAAATATAATATGGTACTCCATGAAAACATAGAAAATAATTAATATATATTATAAAATTATATAATAGAGATACATATTCTAAAATGGTTATCATGTATATTGATAACAGAAGGAGAATCACTACAACACATATTGCATTGTGTCATTTTTGTGTTATGGGGAGTCTAATGAGAAAATATATGGTTATCTTCCCCAAATTACATTTTGGTATGGGTATTGGATGTAATATTCACTTATAAAAATTTCACTTATCCTTTTCTAACTAACATACTATGCACTAGAAAAAATAGTCTATATTATATCTTCCCATTCTATAATATTAGAATTACTGTTTACGATTTATATACATATATTCACATATAGTATGAATAGTGAGTGGTGAAATGTGAACTAAATCTAACAAAACCTAGTTTTAATATGGTCAATAAAAAAGACATACATTTTTAAACCATATTATCCCCTCAAAATAATTGTTAAACTAAGGACCATTTTATACCATATTTTTCAGATCTTCCTTCTAGTCCTTTTTAATCATCATATGGACAGATGATTAAATACACATTTAAGTAAGTTAATATTCCTTCCCATCATTAGTTATTTCAAGAGCCATCCTAAAAATATATATATTAAATCAATTTTTATCATCACCCCATATAATAATGAATGGTCTTTCTATCTCAAAGCACCTCCCACATAATTCAATTTCTCAGGGTTGTCATATATTGAGAACACACAATCCTCAGTTATCTCCGACCATTTTATCTAGTTCCTATTGAAATCCTTCTATTTCAAAATATACATAATTTTATTTATTAGTATATATATTACACCTTTCTCTATATTGAATATTCATCTCTATCATTAATGAAATAATTACCATAATGAATTGAAAATCATGAGTTCGATAAATTTTCACATAAACATTCAATTGGAATGATTCATAATCTATCACCATATCATTCTAAAATATAATACATCCAAATAAAATCTTTAACGCAAAATTATAGATTAAAACCCCATATCCACTATTGGGTAATCTAAGCATTTGATCACCGACTAACATTCTATTGAATTCATTGAAATTTTATTCGCATTCATTTTTTGATAGGATGATATATCACTTCCAATTTAACAATTGTAGTATATTAGACAGACAAAACAATTCTCTACAAGGCACTAATAATATCTTTCTAATCTAAGAAAACTAAAGATCTATGTCACGAAAGTTAGTATTGGATAATTCTCAATAACATTTTCTTTTAAAGAACAACTTATATACCCTTACATGAGATTTTATGACCTATGAATGAAACTTTCTATATATATAACTCAAACATGGTAAGTTTTTTATAGATGAACTCTTTTTTAACACCCTTAAATTCAAAATTATGATTTTGTTTTCAATAACATGTATGACACATAACACCAACCCCATAAGAGAATATAATATCCCCAAAGTCTACTATAAATTTACTATTTGAAATAAAATCTATAGATGATATTTTTTGTAATTCACAGAATATAGAGATTTATTATGTGACATGTAAGAGCGGCCTTCACGAATATATTTTGTTACATGGAAGAGTGACCTAACTTGATATCATGCTATACACCCAAGAATGAGATTCAATAAATAAATCTGTATTATTAAAATATTTGTATATAATAAAATATTATATAAATTAGTTGTTAATTTTTTTTGGAATAGTAATAACTAACATATCAAAATTATGGTTTACATAAATATAAAATGAATTCAATGGTTAATAATTAGTTATAAATTAAAATAAGAACTAACTATATATTAAAAGAAATATTATTATTTTTATTCTTCCAAAAGACTGCTACCTTAATAAACCTAACTAATTACATATAGTGAGTTAATTTAATTAAGAAAATATTTTATATATTCAATTTTATATATCTAATTTTTTTCTATTAGGTTTTATATGCATAATATAGGAACAAACAAAGTTATTTTAGATATTAAAACCTATATTTTATAAAGGCAATTTTTCCTCCATTTAATGCATAACCTATTTTAAATTTTAATTATTAAACTATAATAAATTGAATTTTTTAAAATAAACTACATATTTGAATTCATATTATAATAATTATCCTTGGGATATTTTTTTTATTTTTCTGAGAAAATAAATGTTTGATAAATAATTACAAATACCGTATTTTTGTTAAAAACAACCTTTTAGTTTAAAAAAATAATTATTTTAAAATTATATTTTAATTTTTTATAATTTAAAATAATATCAATAATACTTATATTAATACAATTTAGTTTATTATTATCAATTTTACATTGAAATTGAATATAAAAACTCAACAACCTTTTGACCATTTTTTTTACTAAAACCAGTTAGACCATCTTTCTTCAAGATTAGCATGAATCCAAATTTTTATAATAATGCGATTTGAATTTAAAAATAATAGAAATTCACCATTTAAGATTATATTTCTAGTCCAATAATATCAAATTAATTCTTAACTAAAATATTTAGTGAAAGTGATTAAAATTGATTATAGTGATTAAGGTGCGATTATGTTTTAAAATGGACTACACCTTATATTTAAGGGGCCAAATGATCTAGAAACATGGAAAAACACAATTAAATGTCCCTAATTCAGAATAAAACAATATAATATTTAGTTGTTTTTGGGTTTTTATAACATTTTATAGGTAATACCATGTGTACAATTAACTTGTTTCAAAAAATTCCAACTGAGTCCTTTTCCTTCCCTAAAAAAATCCACCACCTCTCTCCAATCCTATCACAAATCAATAATCATTGGAATGACCATCCTATTACCATGTATTATCTGAGAATATTTCCGCTCATCCTTGAATCCTTCCCTTGATAATAAATCAACATAAAGAAGATTTTGGTTCAAACCAAAATAAGTTACCAAATTTAGAGGTAACGTCTTCTCTGCAGCTTTTTTATATTTATTTCCACTAATCAACCCCTATACTCGTCTAATTATGTGATTTCATAGAAAATTGTATTTAAAATTTACTAATATGTTTTTATGTTAGTATTTCTACCTAAACTAACACACTCCTCCTTATAATGTGTAATGAACATATTATTTGTGTGTATGGAAAACTATTGTCTCACAAAACGATGATTGTTCATTTTTTTCATTTACACTATTCTAAGTTGGCCATTGTGATGGAAACAAAATTTATATATATTATATATTAGATTTATTATGTCTTTAATATGACATTATTATTTTACACAACCTACCCTCATACATTCTATCTTGTATTAATATGATAACATCATTTGAGGAAGTTTGGACTGCATCCCACTCAAAGCGACGTGATTCATTCACTCGATCCGGGGAATGTACAAAGGATGAATATAAGTAAAAGTTTTAGAAATAATAAAAATATATGATATTTATGAGATAATTACATTTATATATTTATATACATATCAGTTTCATTATTACCCTTTCACACACTAAAAAGTGACAGTGTCAGTCGTGGAGGTGTGAACTACTGCCTCCTCGACAAGATGTGATTCCATTTACATCACGATAATTCTATATATAGTTATATATTACTAAATTATATGGTATTAATAATATTATATTATTTATAGAAAAATATAATTCTAGTTACCTTCCTTCCATAATGATCATTGAAAAATGAGGACGTTACAGATTCGTACGTACGGCCTGTCATCTCCAACATTGTAACATTGGATCATTTTTTATAACCATATTTAATTACTGATTTCTAAAATATAATTTATGTATAAATATGATAATTATGTCATGATTATTATTCTATATATGTTAAATATTTACCCCTTTGACCATAGTTGACCAACTATATTTTTTTACACATAAAATGAATCTTCTCTCAACACCCGATGTAAACATAATTGCTTAAATTATTTTATATTATATAGTAATAAGTAAAATAAATGTTTTTATAAATAATAAAATGGTTTTAATAAATATATAATTAAAAAAATTATTATACATGATGTTATTCGAAATTATCCCAAAAGGAAACATAAGGAAATGTACTTTTTCTCAGTTTTTATTTCGAGATGCATAATTTTTTTGTCTGGAAACTAATTTATTAAATATCTTCTACTAATACCACATTAACATTAGTATAATTAATTATATAAACTTTATGGTATGAATATTTTTGAATTTATGATTATTACTTTTGGGTCTTTCAATGTATATTTAAGGGACTTTGGTCTCACTTTTCATTACTTATGAAATAATTTATTTTTTTGAACTTAATTTCTTATATATGGTGTATATAATAACACATAGAAATGTAATATCAGTAACTCAATTATCATGATGGTATTTATATGTTTAAATTTATTATTATTAATTTTTTCTCATTTGATACATATGAAAGGGATTTCGTCTCAATTTACATTCTAATGAGCCTTATTTGTTGTCATCCACCATGTTTCTATTATATGGTGTATATTTTTTCCTTTTAAATGATATATCATGAATATAATTACACTCAATATATTATAACTATAATTATATTTTATTCATTCATGAGGATTATGTTTTAAAATGTTTCACAATGGAATGGTACCTATTGGAATGTTTTTAGTTTATTTTACTCGATAATAAAATTAATGATATTTAAATGGTATTTCTATTCAACGCAATAATATAACCAATTATAAAAACATTAATTCAGTATTATATAGTTATTCATGAAAATTCTCATTTAATAGAAAAAAAATTTACACCCTTTGGTGCTCAAATGTTTTTGAAAATATTTTTAAGAAAACCCAAATTCATTTCACACTTTTTCAGAGAACATTTCTTCATCTAAATTCCATGTTTTAATAAAAAAATTCAATTATTTTAGAAAAAAATTCATAACATCATTTTTATCCTTTTTTCTCTTAGAATTGTTTTAAGGGATTATTTTTTTCAGTTTCTAAAGAAGTCATATTTCTATCCACTTACCATGAAAAAGAATGTTATTTTATCCTCATATGAATTTTATGGACTTACCGTCTATCATTTCCTTGATGAATCAAATACATGTTTATTAGATTAATTTTTAGAAGAAACGTGTTCAATTTTTTTCATAATGTTTTAAAAAACGAATATTTTCCTCAATAATGTTTCAAATTATATTTTTAAAATATTTCTATTCATTAAAAAACATAACTATTTATTTTACACACCTTGGGGTATGTTGTCTTGATACCATCCTTAATATTAATCTAGATGGTTGATGATTGATTTATCCAAGGACATTATTAACATTCAATTCACTCATTACTATTTTTCCCCTTTAAATATTCAATTTCCTATGATCATTTAAAAGTTAATTTACCCTAAATATCCATTGAATGTTTCGAGGATATAATTATTTTTAAACCATACACCATTTTTATAGAGTATTTACATTGAAATTTTTCATTTTATTTTGGGGAAATATTGATAAGTCATTATACATTATTCAATGTGAATATTTGATAAGGATTAATGTTAATTTGATTTGAGGAATGTTCTGAAAATTCAATACATTGGTTAAGGACCATTTAATGCAAGAACTACATGTTTGGGACCAGTTACTAAAACCCATCGACACATTAGTAGTCTCTTGGGGTAAATTATTTTCAATAATTGGGACATTTTGAACTGTCTCCTGATGGTAAAGGTATTATGTTCCTATGAAATATTAAGTCCAACAACAAAGAACTTGCTTTATTGAGAATTTATTAATTATTATTCACCGATGATATTTTGTGTCATCATATCTGTGGGTTTATTTCATTTAATTTCATTAATTAGAATTCATGTGATTCAGTTTCCTATATTTCTGTATTTATTTTTCTTTATCTATTTATATTAATGGAATTCATTTCCATTTATTACGTTTCCATATTTATTATACACTTGCCTCTAAGTTTGTATATCACATGGTATCTATGTTAATTTAATTACCATTTAATAAATATCAAACCCATAGATTCAGAAATTCTTCCTCTATAATTTTATATTATTGAGAATTTTAGCTCACCCATATTATATTTCTTTCCCTAGGAATCCTAGATTCCAACTATGATTGATATGAAAGGATTTAATATATAGATTATATTCATAATTGATGTTATTTATTTATAAATATGGAATTAAATTATGTTATAATTTTTGTAATCATTTGTAATAGAAGACACATTTATGTATCTAGTTTACCAAGAATAATGAACTATCAGTCCTTCGGGCTTGATTATATGTAATCATGTTAATGTAATTTCATAGTAGACCTTATATCTAGTCTATCTAGGGTTAGAGTGTTATACATGGTATCAGAAGACGTTTAGAAACATCCTGGGAAACTAGATTTATGAAAATATAGTCTATGGAACATAAAAATAAGGTAGAATTTGAGTATAAATGTAGAAGAGCACCATATAATTTTGGAAAATTAGAGATTATATAGTTCATTATAGAAGTAAATCCATGTTTTTATACTAAAAGTGGACACGATTCTGGATCATATGTACCTATGTGTAAAAAATCCGACAAGGTGTACGAGGCTTCAGTCGAGGTAACCTGGTACACGACTAAATTACATACTCCGTACTTGGTTTGACACTCCATGGGGATTATAATAGAATATTCAATGTTTTCTAGAATACCATTCAGAATATTTTTATAAGATAATGAAAATAAATAACCCATATTAATCCAATGGTGTTTTGATTTGGAAATAAGGATTCAAGATTTAAAAATCCTATAAATGATATCGTGGGTAAACCCTAGTACAAGGAATGACCTATATTTAAATAAATTGATGATGCATTTATGTTTTTAGGTTGTATTTAAAACCTTAATTTAAAGGCTATTTAGTGATTAATCTAATTTCAAAGATGGACATCATAATTAATGGGAAATTACATAAAATTTTTCTAGTAAAGGAAAACTTGTATGTCGGGTGAAAACCAATAAAATCATGATCAGATTCTGGTCTATAACCCATTTCAAAAGGATTATAATGGTTTTATGCCAACCACTAACCTATGCAATTCCGTGGTTAATTTGTCATTGTTTTTAATTAAAAAATATTATTAATAAGTATTAATGATTGACCTGTTGTATCACTATTTAAGATTATAGAGTAATCTTTGAAGATTATTTCTTTTGGAAGATAGGTAAAGAAAAACAACTAGACTTGTCACTCTTTTATATGGCATACAATCAATTAAATGTATATTTTAGTGCTCCAAACATATAGAAAAATAAATTACTGTTAATTAATTTATTAGATTAATGGGATGAATTACAATTTGATCGAAGCACAACTAGGAGTTAGGATTGTATATATGAAATTGAAACCTATCCATTAAGGATATTTCATTATAATCTTGGTTAGTAAAATAATTATCCAAAATTATGAAAATGAATAAAAAATAAAATATTGTCCAAATACCTTATCTTCTGTTGAACTGATGGCTTACTAAATCATTGCAGACTTATGGGTTTGAGGCTCTTAGATTTATATTGATCATTAAATTATTTGGGATTTATGACCACAATCACTCGATATACATATTTACATTTTTCTTACAATTAAGTATCACTACATTCCCCTAATGTTATCTATCCTATATACATAGTTACATGGTAGTCTATATGACCTTTGTACATTATATTCTCTCTTTTATTATTGATAAATTATGAACCCTTCTCACGATGTGGGATTTGAAACATTGGATTTATCAAATAATCCATCAACAAAATGTAGTTTAAATTGTGAGGACTCAATTTAATTAACATGGGGAGAATATAAAACCCAAAATTATAAACTACAACATTTTATTCAATAGCAAATATGACATGCATCACCGAACACAAAATGGAATATAATATCTCAATTCTGTAATATATATTTTCTATTATAAATAAATTCAACATATGATATTTCATGTAATGCGCATTATACTGAGACAGCTTGTGTTACCTGTAAGAGAGCCCTTCCCCGATAACTTTTGTTACATCCAAGATCAACCTTAATAGCTTGCAATACACACAAGACTAATTTTCACCAAAGAAATATTTATTATTAAAATAATATCATTTAATATAATATGATATAAACTATATATTAAATATTTTGTTATGAATAATAATTATTAACTTATAAAAGTGATGGTTGATACCAATTTATAATGAAATTATTGGATAAAAATTAATGAGAAACTAAAATATGAACCAATTGGATATAAAAAATAAATATTTATATTTATATCCTTCCAATTTAGATTTACTTTAATAAAAATATCTAATTACAATTAGTGATTGATTTTAATGAATAATATATGTTATATATGAAAAAAATCTTATTTTTATTATTTATCCATTAGCTTTGATATGCATACGTTAAGAACCAACATTGTATTACCCATAAGACCATATATTTTTATAAAGGCCATTTGACTACCTTTTATTAGTGAAACAATTTTAAATCTAATATTTAAATCTTTGATAAATTTAATATCATAAGATAATATTAATTATATTTATTATAATTTCATAATTAATATAGTTTTAATTTTTGGTATTTTTCTGAGAAACATCATATTTTTATGAATTGTGAAAAATAAAGCATTTTTGTTAAAAACATCATTTTCAATTAAATAATTATTAATGTTATAATATATAATTAAATTTATAGATGTAAAATTACATCAATAATAAATATATTTATACAATTTAGTTTATTATAATCAATTTACCATTGATATTTAATACAAAAACACAACAATCATTTGAACATTTTTTTATTAAACCCATTTAAATAGTCTCTCTGTAATATTAGCATTAATCTTAATTTTTCCACTTATATTATTTAAATTTAAAAAATCATAGATAGAAATTTAGAATAGGTATGATATTATGAGTCTAATAATATCATCTTAATTTATTTCCATAATGATTAGTGAAAGTGATTAAAATTACTTATAGTGATTAAGGTGTAATTTGGCTTAAAAATGTATTAAACCTTATATTTAAGGGCCCAAATGACCTACATACTTGACCAAAACCCATTTTATATAGATCCTTTATCTCTAAAAATTCCATTATTGAATTTGGTTGGTATTTTATGACTTTGTTTTGGTAATAACATGTGTACACCTAACTTGTTTCAATATAATTCCAAGTGAGTCATTTTCCATCCCTATAAAAGGACACCACCTCTCCCCCTTCCTCACTCATATAAAAACTTATTCACTCCTAAAATACCTTCCCAATTATTCCCTCAACATCCATCCCATCATAATATAATATCAACATTTGGAATAAAGCAATACACGTATGATTTAGGTTCAAACCAAAAGATGTTACCAGATTAACAACTGACATCCTCTCTCATGGTTTTTAAATTCATTTCCATTCTTCAACCCCTATACTCTAATTATTCTATGACTAATTAAAAAACAATTTTATCAAAATAATATGCTTTATTTAAGTTAATATTTATAACTAAACTTACACAATCCTCCATAAAATTGGTATTGAAAATAAACTTTTGTGAATGGAGAACTGTTGTCTCATGAAATGATGACTGTTCATTTTTCAATTTACATTATTCTCAGATGGAAATTATGATGGACACACTGTTCAAATATCTTATATATGATATTTATTATGTATTTAATATTTTCTATATATTTTACAATAAATAACCCTATACATTCCATTTTAAGTTAATATGATAACATTGTTTGAGGAAGTATCGACAACCGCCCCGCAAAGTGATGTGATTCATTCATACGATCCATGGAATGTATAAAGGATGGTTATAATTGAACACATGGGTCATAAACAATATATATATATATATATTATATTAATGAAATAATTTAATTTCTATAAATATATATATATACATATCATTTTCTTTTTTATTCTTTCACACACTAAAAAGTGATAATGTCGGTTGTGGACGTGTGGACTATCGCCTTCTCAACACAATGTGATTCCTTTTACATCATGATAATTTTATATTTTATTTTATATGACTAAATAATATGGTATTAATAATATTATTATCATTTTGTAAATATATAATTCTACATACCTTCTTTCCATAATGATCATTGAATAATGAGAATGTTACATATGTGTACGTACGACATTTCATCTCAATAATTTTAACATTCATTCATTTTTCATAATTATATTTAATGTATGGCTTTAAAAGTGTAATTTATTTATAAATATTATATTTATTTAGTGATTATTATTATATTGATGGGATATATTCTCCTCTTTTCCATAGTTGACCTACCATAGGAGACTCTTGTATCACTTTTCATTCTGTAAGGCATAATTTATTGTTGTGAACCAAATTTATTATATTTATGGTGTATATAATACCACATTGAAATTAATATCATTAGTTTTATTATATTCATGGTGTTAAAATGTTTTTATCAGGGATTATGACTTTTGGTTATTTCAATTCATATGTAAGGGATTATTGTATCATTTTTCATTCTATGATGCATAATTTATTATTGTACACCTAATTAATTTTATGTGGTGTACATACTACCACATTTACATATAATTTCTTAATCTCTGTTATCATCATGGTATTCATATGTTTCAATTTATAATTATAATGATAGGTTATTTAAATTCATATGTATGTTATTTGATTTCAATTTATATTCAATTGAGACTAATTTGTTTCCATGCTCCTAGTTATTTTATATTGTGTATATAATTTCCATTTAAATGATATATTATGAATCTCATTACTGTCATGAAATTATAATATTCAGTTAATTTTATTCCATCACGAGGATTATGAATTAAATGTTTTCAATGTGTTAATTGATAGGTTGCAATGTTTAATGTTTATTTTCTTCAATAATAACATTAAAAATATTTCAATGGTATTTCAATTCAAGGAAATTACATATTTTTTTTTAAAAAAAACCCTATAATTCTTCTATGGTCATCCATGACAATTGTCAAGTATTTATACAATTTTTCCTATCTTTGTTAATGAAGATTATGTTAAATTTCTTTTATGAAAACCCAACATCATTTCTCGCTTCCTTTTGAAAACATTTCTTATTATAAAAACCATGTATTAATGAAATGTTTTAAAAAAAATAAAAAATTATTTGGAGAACTTATGATTAACATTTTTTTCTCGTAATGATTTTTTCAAAGGAATTTTATTATCTCTTTTTGAACAAGGGATCTTTATTACCTTTAACAATGAAAAAACTATGTACCTTTTACCTTATATGACTTGTATAGATTTACCTGTCGTCATATGTTTAAAGCTTACATTTAAGGTTTAAATGGTTAATTTTTTAGGAAAATGCTATCAAATGTTATTTTCAATTAAAAGGGTGTTTTTATCAAAAAAATGAAAATAAAAGAATAATTTTCTCCAGTAATTTTTAAAAGATATTTTAATAATATTTCCATTCATCAACGACGAAAACAGTTTATTTTACTCCATATGGGGTATATTTTATTGATACCATCCTTAATATTCATCTGGATGGGATATGATTTAATTATTTAAGGATAACATTTACATTCACATTCACTATTTCTTTTGACCCTTGAAATATTAAATTTCATATGGTCATTTAACATTGATTTTCCCCTAAATATCCCTATCAGTTCTCATTGATATTATTATTTCTTAAACCATATGGAATTTTTTATATATTGTTTACTTTGATATTAATATGTCTATTTTGGGAAATATTGATAAATTCGTATACAATTTTAATTATGAATATTTGAATAGGAATATTTTTTATTCAATATGTGGAATTCTTTGGAAATGAAATACACGGGTTGGGAACAATTTGAGGTCATCCATATGGGTTGGGAACCTATTACTGATGCCCCTCGATGTATCTGTAGTCTCCTGGGATGTATTTGTTATTAAATTTGGAAAATATTAAATAGTCTCCTAATGATAAAGATATCATGCTCCTGGGAAACATGACATCAAAAAACAAAGCATTCCCTATATTGATATTTTTTTCTTATTATTAATCCATGAGATTTTCATCAATATATCAATGGATACATTTCTCTATAGTTCATTGATTATATAATATGTGTTTAAATTTCATAACATTCCATATTGTTTTTTTTATTATCTAGTCATTTCAATGGAATGTCATTCTATTTATTACCTTTCTATGTTATTTATGCACTTCTTTTTTAGTTTTTTGGTAATATGGTATGGGTGTTCAGTTATTTACCATGCCATAAATATTAATCCCATTGATTCATTATTTCATCGACTATTTTTTCCCTTATTGAGAATTTGAGCTCACCCATATTAGGTTTATATCCCCATGAATCTAAGAAGCCTACTATGAAAGATATGAATGAATATTCTATATGGATGAGAGTCATTATCAATGTTATATATTTTGAAAGAATAAAAAAATTATGTTGTAATTAGTGTAATAATTTGAAATACAACACTCATTTATAAATCTTCTTTACAAAGACTAATAACTCTCAGTCCTTTATGCCAAGATTCCATGTAATTAATAAAATGTAATTGATAGAAGACATAGAATCTAAGTTGTCTAGTGTAAGGGAGGTACATCATTCCTCACGTTCTTTAGTACAATTATCAGTTGATCATCATGCTCTATCTTCATCATTTAATATATATGAATATCATCTATATACAATTCAAAAAACCGATCAAGGTAATCGCTTGAGACTCTATTCATGAAATCCATGAATATATTGTGGAAATTAGTTAGTCTAAATTATGTCATTATAAATTCATAGTGAACATAACTTGTATGTAATGATGTATTGGGAATATAATATTTATTGACATTCTATTTATTGTATCCAAAATTAAGAACAATCATATAAATGTACTATTCTTGATTATGTTGATCAATAAATTCAATAATATATGGTATAGTATACAGATTATTTATAGTGATCTTGTTATGAACTCGATAATTACTGTAGATACACATTGATCCATCATTATATATAAAGAAAATAAATGGTTCACCTCTTGGTGACTCGCATGACCAAATTAATCGATTTAAAGATTACATAAGAGTTCTTTATTTATTTCTAACATCACCATCAGGACCATTATATATGAAATAATTGAATAGTTTGTAAGTGCACAACATAGTGTGTCTCAACAACCCAAGCCACGTTCATCTAATCTTGTATCTGCCCATGTACATTGCCCACATTATAGTAAATGGATTTTTCTTGGTTTTTTTCCAGGTCCTGGTAGTCCCAGAGTACACACAGAGATGACATCATCATATCACATAGAATGTGGGTGTCTCACATGATGTGTCATAATTATTTCACCATGAAACCCAATTTTCCATATCCATGAGGCTACATAGCGTGTGTTCACCATACTATAAGGAAAGAAGTTGGGGTTTTCATATAATCAATAAAAATCTCCAAAAAAATCATTATCCAGTTCCTTTTCTGAAAATAAATCCTATTAATTGCCCAAAATTTGTGAAAATCACCTCCACCGGTTGATTTCATCCCACCATTGGCTAGAAATCAGAATTGGTTGATCCATGTAGGTATATTGTGCACCTAGCACACCACCATCACTGCTAATCATCCAGAGATACCAAATCCATGAGATGCATCACCCACATCCAATTATTTATCTTTATTAATCCTCAAATCTCCTATATTATCCTCATACATGAATTTTTCTCAAATCTTGGTTTAATCTTGCTCTCGAGCGTGCCCAGTAATGTCATACTATGACCCCATTGGCCACTGAGGAAGAATTAAATGAATTATTGGGAAATAGAAATATAAAATGATTATAATCATTATTGTAAAATATTTCTCATCCAATGAATAAATACAGGGAATACATAGTTCGAAACTCTATATAATGGGAATAATATATAGAATGAACAATAAAATATGACTAAACATTTCATTCCATGAATGGAACGTTCCATGAAATCTATGAAGACTAATAATTCATGATTCATTAATTGAGAATGGGGAGGAAACCGACAATAGATGAGACCAATATTGATATTATATTGTCCATTGGTGAATAATGAAGTTTCCAATGATGGGGAAGACCCATTAGAATTTTCAAGCCTCGATTGACCCTAATCTGGTTGTCTTCCATCATCTCATCTTAATTGTCCAATGATTGATGGTGTAATCATTATCTCAAAAATCTCATTATTATGTATGTTACCCAGGAGAATAACCATATAATATTATATATATAGAACTATGGTTTTTTCATTTAACATAAAATAAATATCTTTTTTATTTATTCTAATTATACTCACCTACCAATGAAAAACTCTATTTTACATCCTTCACAGAAAAACTTTTCTTCATGCATAGGGAAATCATGTTCTCTGAATTCAAAAATGGTCTCATAATTTTGATCTAAGAATACATTTATCATATATCATATTATTTATTGAAAACTATGTGTGTGCGATATAAAATATATAGAATAATTTTTATAAAATAAATTATAGATTCATGAGGCCTCAAAATCATGATCCATGTCTGCTCTTAGTTTTGAAAATACTTAATAACATTTTCCAAAGTCTTAGAAGGAAATAAATTGATCTTCAAAAATATAATGTACTATTAAAAATCCTCAGAGTCACTAAGAATCTGTCCCATCATCGTAAGATCAAAATCTAGATCTGAGGTGGTAATCCTTGACATACCTTATCAATCATAATTTTTTCCTCTGAAAATAATCATTGACATACATCCCAATTAATCACCATTAGATCCTTGGGAGGTAGTCCCCAACATCCAACATCATTTAGAACATATATATATTTGAAAGGTAATCTCATATATCAATTTCCATATATATATGGAACATCATCCACAAAGAATCATATAATAATAAAAATAATAATAATAATAATAATAGTGTGGGTTGGACACCTCCCAAACACATCATAAATAATTCAGGTTATACTCCCATGTGAAAAAATTGAATATATTATTTATTACAACACTCCATGAAAAAAAATCATCAAATTAGTTTCTATGGTGACCTATATGATAATCATAACACATTACCATGCTAAAAATGTTGTGGGTAAACACAAAACATGGAAACCCACTATGGTTCCCAATTTCAATTAATCAGATGGTCAATCTGTATGGGGTTCTTACTCTCACCATCTACTATGAAGTCAAAACCCATTAAATGTAGTGTATAAATTACATATACCCCACCAAAATCATCTCGAGGCCTCATTGTCATCCTCAGAAGAGTTGTTCCATTATCACTTAATATAAATTTATTAAATCTGAAATCACTTCTAAAAACATTTTTGTTTGGTTTATTCACCCAAAATATTATCAAACTACCTAGGATAAATCAACATGGTCTTTATTTTCTAGTAGTACTGGATTCCTTACACCACAATAATATTCTTCATTACACAATAATTAATGAATATCATCATTATAACATACAATATTATGGGCTATCATTTTTAATTCACCATGCACCCCTCTACTCAAGATTAATATGGATAACTATACTAAATGATACTTCCTTCACTTGATTGTTAAACATTATCACCCCTGTATAGTTTTGTATCACAAGAACCACTATTAAAGTAATGGTAACAACAATGCATGACTAAAGAATAATCAATTTCCCATGGTCCCCCCAAGGCCCCTAGGATATTTTAAAAATCAGTTTTAATCACTCAATTTTAACAAAACTTGTTACTTAAATTATAAAATCGTTTTAAAAAATTATTGGTTCAATTACACATTGGTAGAAAAAATATATATCAAATAATATTTAAATAATATATATTTACTAAATGGGTAATGTTCTAGGGACCACCAACCTCATACATAAAGACATTTATATTATTACTAAAGCCTAATCATTCTAATTCAACAACATTCAAGAATAAATGGATATAAACCTTCAATAATAAGACCTAATTGTTTTTAGTGAAGAATAAAAAATTACAATTTAATTATAAAATTACATTATTATTATTTCCACTATTATTTTAATTACAATAAATTTTAAAAAATTTCGTATGCAATTATCTTAAAAAATAGATAATAAATTATAAGCCTCCTATAAGAGACTGACCATATTCATTAACATTTAGAACATCTATTAATAATTCTTATTGTTTTTATAATAACTTTTATATTTTATAAAAAAATCTATAAATAACATCATTGTCAAAGAACAAACTTGGTTCAATGATACCACAAGACATTTTCCAACTTTGATGTCACTTATCAATATAGTTTTAAATCACACATCTCAATAAAGACTCTATAGTAACCATGATCACACTCATTTCAAAAAAAATTGTTTTAATCCCACAACATACCTTTCAGGGAACCACAACTGAATGACACCACATGTAAACATTGAATACCATTTTGAATCCAGCTATAAACATCGTCTATAAACTCTCATACCAACTGATCACCCAACTTAACTCATGATCTAATGAAAAACACGTCATTGATTCAGTATATCTCTAACAAAAATCATTAACCTTGATTTTATGAATGTAAAATTAATTTTACCATAAGAACCATATGTTGTCTTCAAAAGGGATTAATTTCCCACATTCCAAAGTATAGAACATGATAAACCACTAACCTATAAATTGTCTCAATTTTTTTTTTCAGTTGACACCCCATCCCTTCTAAATTTTAATATCTCATATCATGATCAATTATCTCATTGTTGACCACAATTGAAATCAACCAGTTCAAAAACCATATATATAATTCCCTTAAAAAACCTTTATAACAAAAAACATCAAGAGTTTTCATCATTTATTTTGAAGGAATATTCATGCTTACATCATTTACATGGTAGAACATTGTGTGTACAAATCTAATAACTAAAGCATCAACCCAAAATTTATATCCTTAATGATCTCACAAAATTGGCTAAACCTACATAGTTTACCCTCATAAGGCCCATCTCATCTCATCCAAAATAAATAAATCACCAATATCTTTAGCCTCACTAATAAAGGAATCTAGTATATCCCACCAATTTGATGCATCCTATATTAAAATACAAAAACGAGGAGCATTGTCCCCAGTTCCATATCAAATATCACATGAAAAATCATGTTCCAAACCAGTCACTCTTTGGTTTAAATACAGAAACACAGATATATATATATATATTACATCATATTACAAGTCATCAACCACCTCATAAGCATTAATTCTCATAAGACATCTTCATTTGGGGCTTCCACCTCAAGAATGATAATCCAAGGAAAATCCTGATCTAGCCTCCATATAAGAAGATGTGATCTCCGGGATGGCATTCTCATTTTTATGAATATTGATATATAACATCATCATACTATGAATACCTTGACTGAGTAACTATAATCATATGGTTTTGTTAATTATAATTCTTTCGAGAATCTATATGGAAAACACTGTATTGATTATTATGGGAAATTTAAATAATTGTAACTAGATTTATTTATAATATATATCAAAATAATCCTTAAGGGGTAAATTACTATGGAATATAATACATATATAGACCCATTAGGGGCTAAAAGCCATTATTTACACAGATATACTACATAGTTATCCCCGAGCATCATATCCTGATAAAATGCACATGAACATTCATTAGAATTAATATATTGAAATTCAGATAAGTAGAATGCCACCAAATATTTATATGCGAAAAATCATACATAATTTTCATAACACATTAAACCAATAGAAACAGTGAAATTTTTAATTTCAATCTCACAAAATAACATGTATGTAATGGGAATCATATATGAAAAATATGATATATTTCATATTTTTATTTTCAATGGGATGAATTCCAAAATATAACAAATCGTTGATTAATAGTATATTATGTGAGAATAATTTTACACCTAAATAGAATATACCATTATATTGAAACAAATAATATAAATCTCATCCCCTTGTTTACATTTACATCTTTGTGAAATTGGTTTTCATGATGAATTAGGATTAAGTGAATCACATGATTGGTCAAATTACTAAATATATTTTTGATGATCACCACAAATAGAAAGAAAAAATAGTGACATAGAAAATATTATAACATTCCCATTCTAGTTATCTCTAATGACTAAGGGTATTATATCATCACATGATCCTAACAATTTCTCCCCATATGTTTTAGGATTCCAACTTTTATTATATTTTTAGGTTTGCATTGTCTGATGACTATACCCCTATATCATAATAAAAATGATAATGAAAATACAAAAATAATCATACTAATTAATTATAAATGTGATTTCAGTTGAATATATAATAAAAAATGATAAACAATAAATGAATGAAATCATATAAACCAGCGGTCATTCATGTATATATCAAATTATCACCCATCAGAAAAATAAAATATTCCATGTTCAATATAATGTATGTAAAGATATTCTTCAATAATAGTTCCATATGATAATGTATATCTCTAAAAATAAACCAAACTATTCCATTCAATCATTATACAACATCACTTTTCCCAACCTTAACCTTTATAAAATGAAGGCTACTCGAGTACCTATGTTCCATGTGTACATACGAAAGGTGTGAGAACAAATCAATAGGAAACAAAAAATGTCTACCAATACAAGAACAATAAATCAGTGTTTTTAATATGAAATGTAATTATAATATTAAAAATAGTGATAAATAATAAATAGTAATCATTTGTGATCCTTGGGTTCTAACATGACACCTTGGATCAACCATACCTACATCTTCTAGTGTGGGGATGCATCTACGCATTTCCTAAATTCTAAAGGTGATAGATGCCTAACCCTTTTACCATGTGAACATACTAAAAAAATGGTATAACCCATGGATCCTAGGAACCATAATAGGCATCCCATAATATCATATAAATCATAGGATCATATTTATAACACGAAATCACACATCATAAATAATTACTCGGTATATGGGAGGTAATAAATTTCATCCCATTATAATAAAACATCGTCAAATCTTAGGGAGGTGATCCCTAGAATCTCATAAAACCATTATCATATGGTATAATAATAATAACCTAGTAATAAAAAAACATATCTCCCTATATACTATGTTAATGTGGTAGATTCTAGAATCCACTAGGTCAATCTCCTTTCATCTTAATTATAACCACTATATCTTAAAGTGGTTGTCCCTATAATTGCCTCCTCAATCATATTTGTATCCTATGAAGGAAAAAAATGGAATCATTCACCATTAAGAAACTTAGGATCCTAAGGTCGTAATACATTGAATCTAACATCATTATGATCTACTACCTACAAAAATGTTATCCTAATCATCTATAATAATATTTAAGAGGGACTACAAAAACCAAATATCATCAAATAAAAAAACATTAATGGTTTGGATACATATCAAACCAATCACTTATACTAGAGGTCGGCCACCTGGGTGAATGAAATGTATATAACAATAACTATAGACCTTATAGAAACAAAAAAATCAATTCAGTACCTGTAAAAATGCAAACAATCATCAATTCCAACTCCCATGCTCACCATATAGAGGGTAAACACTACACTAGGGAATCAGGTAAGGTCCCCAAGGTCACTAATAGTATATAAACCTTATTTATAGTCCACAAAATAAACATTGTCTCTAATCCCAACACCCTATAATCAAAATAACTCACATCACTTAACATATCTATAATCCCCACAAGGTCCCAATAACTGATTACGTAACGCTACATCATCAGCACACTATATGAATAATGAAAATCATATTTGATTTCTAAAGTCATCCATAGTTAGTACATTCACCCAAAAAATTTCTAGACTACCATAGTCAAATCCGCCAAATTCTCATTCATAAGTGTAGGGGAACTAACCTCTCCCACATTTAAACTATTATATAGGCATAAAAGAGTCTATAGGTTCTACCTAACATACACTAGCCTATTGAAAATAATTCACCACTCACCCCTCCACAAGGGATCTGATGTCACTTATACTAAGAGATACTATATTCACATGTCCAATAATTTATCACACCTCCAGGCATGTGTGTCAAAATTCCTTCTTTTATATTGAATAATTTACACACCAATGGCTTAATTTTATTACCATTTCTTAAGTATCCATCATCACCCATAAAACATTGTTAAGTTTATTCACTAGAATTTTATATTATCTTAAAAAATTTTATATTTATATAAAATGATTTAGTTTCAATTGTTAAATTTAACATAGTTGGTGAGAGAGTTTATCAAATTTCATGAAATAAATAATACTTTACTTAAATGGTTGTGTTGCAGGTACCACCAATATCATACCTAGAGAAATACCCATTATAACTAAAGCTCGGTCATCCTTGTTGAAGTTTTTATAAGAAAAAAATATCATCATCTATCCATATTATGGCCTAATTTTATTTATCACACATTAATTAATTATAAATTCAATGTAAATTTATTTTACAATTAAATTTATTTTACATTAATTAAGAAAACTATAACCAATTTTTTTTCCCGTTATCTAGAATTTAATCTATTATAAATCATAAGACACATTTAAGAGCCCAACCACATTTTCATTATATACTAATACATTCATAAATAATACCAAATTTATTTAAAACCACATAAAAATAATTCTAAATTAATTATTTTATTTATTTTATTATTAAGATAAATGGAATTATTTGTATTTTATTTTCCTAAAAAACATTTTATAATAAACAATTATCCTTTTTGAAAATCATAAAAAGTATTTTTATAAAAAAAAATCTTGTGAATGTATTACCTTACGTAGGGGTGGTACATGTGATAGGGTAAATGTTTTTAGGCAAATTTAATGGTACCAAAAATTTTAAATGATATATATAAATGTATAAATATTATTTTTCTCTTTCATCTTATTTATATCTCTCTACATAGAATACCGACTTTTTGATAAAAATGAATTCTAATATCCATTAAAATAATACAACATCATCTAAATTATTTAACATTGAAAGTTAATATAGTTTCTTTCCCCACTAAAAAATATAATAATCATCAATACTGGATTGACATTCCATCACTATTGAACCCATATCCCTCTTTAATTGAACCCCTAATGAATATAAAAATTCTCTACCTCCTTTCCTATATCAGATCAACAATCGATACCAGGGGAAAACTTCATTCACCATCAGATGATATAAGGGGCGGTAAATATTGGTTTAAAAATTTAGTTTTGTTTATTTTATTTTATTTAAATACCCATTAAAATTATCTTCTTAGCACCTAGAAATAAATATGAGTTTATACATCAACTGGGTAAAAACCAAATTACGAATTCAGTTTTAGAGTAAAAATTTCAATCTAAAAGTCCATTTTAGGTATATAAGAATTTTTATACATGGAAGAATAAATATTTAATTAGAAAATATTAAAATAAAACAAAAAAAATCTATAATAGAATCTCACCACATTCCAATCAGTTCTAAGATCAATAGAATGATTCGAAAATGTGTCAATATATTTCCAATAAGGAAACCTTCCATTTAGAACTCATGAAACCTTGGAATCCCAAAATTAAAATTTCATATAAATATAAAAGCAAGTAAAAGTATATTTTTTAAGTGGTTTACTAGAAATAGACATAATGTAGAACACCCACCACGGTAACCTTCACTATCTATCCTATGATCATCCACAAATAAAAGTTATGATATGAATAAACATTCATAAGAACATGAATGAGAAATCCTCCATAACCAAAGTAATTAAAAACTATTTCTAAAACTCCCATAATGAACAATTGAATTCAATAATGATCGAACATACCTATATATCATATATTACATAGAATATCAGTCATTATTTTCTATATAATGATTCAAAATTCAGAATATACTGCCCTGACAGGGGAGATATACCCCTTAACAATAGCCTTTCCATTATCAACAAATACTAAGATGATCATCCTCTATACAGTCAAACCCATAAATCATACATGTTCTCAAATATATCTATTATATAATATTTATAATTAATTTACTTAATTAATTAATTATCAAATAATCAATGGAATTCAAATTGAATCGAATATGATAATAAACATAAGAATTTGGTTTCCAAAATTTCATCATTTACACATTATAACTTTATGAACACAATTATAAATTTTATAATTTTATCAATATTTATATTTTATTAAATATTAATAAAAATAAAAAATAATCCACAAGTGATTTATGTCTAAAAAATATTTTTAAACCATGAGTTCTTATCACTTCTATGTGTCATCCAAGAATTTTATATGAATGCCCTGTGAATTTGAAATAATTACAAAATTATATAATTAAATCATTATCAAATACCTAAAGCCTTCAACATAAAATCGAATAATGTGAAATCAAAATAATATAAGAAGTTAAAGGGATGGAAAATAAAAATAAATGATTAACCAATCCACTCTAGTCACATGGAAAAAAATGATGAGGGAGAAAAAATGAAATTGGGATGGATGATTCCCCATATTTCATCTGAATAGTTACTAAGATCCTTAATGGGGATTATAATTTAAAAAATATCTTTTATATCAATTAACTAAGATGAAATGGTTCATGTAGTTACTCATTATGCACAAACATGGTCACCCATGACAATTATATTACCTATTTTGAGCCTATTCAAACCTGGACTTGTGTTACTAATGTATACCCAGGAAAAGGCCCTTTAATGGGATTGGTATTCAAACCCACATAAGATGAATTTTTCCTTTTTCCCACCAATAGATATGGGATATACAATAAAAATTTATCTTTTTATTATTCCTGTCTCTCTTTTCGTGGTGAATGTAAATATGTCATAAATCCTCAGCTGATATTATGAGTATCCACATAAATGAGAAGTGATGGATTTCCCTTATGATTTGGAAAATGGCCAGTAAAAATGAATCGTATACCATATTATTAAATAAAAGAAATATGTTTCTATGAGTAAAGTAGACTTGGATTAATATATAATTTATAGTCATATTTAAATAAGATGATTTCTAAAATGATCATTGTTGTGTAAAGAGACATGTTATGTTGAAGACTGAACAAAAAAAATTACATCACTCATGGTGTGATCTTCTTCTAATATATATAATGGAAATGGAATAAATTATTATTTTTAAATATTGAAATCATGTCTATGAAAAGTGATAAGTCTCTATATACCATCTATAACATGTAAAATAATATGGGCAATAGGTTTTTTCTTGCACTTCAAATGAAGATATTTTTGTGCTAATTATCGAAAGATCAAAATATGTTCTAGATAATAAATAAGCTATTTTTGGGTTTCAAGATCTATATGATGGTTAGTTAACATGAATAATATTGAAATAAATAACTAAATTCCACTTATGAATGTTTTTTAATTCTTTAATGTGATTTAATGTTGTCCTGTGGCCATTGAATAATTTTTGAAATTTGTTAAAAATAAGAAAAAAATTGATACATATTTATAGAATTGGTGTTATTAGCACTCAATGTATGTGTGTATTTTGTTTTTTATACATGGTAAATCTGTGTAAATAATTTTTGATCAATTCAAAGAAATGTTTCACCCTATACATAATTTGGGTGAAACATATATAAGTAGGCGTGGTTGTGTTTTTTCACATGTATAATGCATTTAAAAAAATCATTTGGAAAATGACTCTTATAATAAATGTGATTAATGTAGAGTTTTACTATGATTGGATGTATATATAGGTTTCATCTTTTATTGTGTAAGTTTGAAATTATTTAAGAGTAAATTTTAAGGGTCTAATTATAAGTTTTTCTCATTCTATTTTTGTTTAATAATAGTTGAGTATAACTGTCCCTCAATACAATGAGAATTTCAATGATGTATAATAATAAAAAACTCGTGTTTTGTATATAAAATTATGGGTGAGAAAAATATTAGGGATTATGCATGACCTGTTAAAATATATTCCAAAATACAATAAACACCTATTATGGTGTCAAATGCTATTATGAAAAATTAAATCGACAAATCATCAGGGTTATACAGATGAAGAGAAACGTTAAATGAAGAAATTATTGTGTAAAATTAGTCAATTATGAGGAGATATAACTATGATGATTCTTGTGATGTACATTTGACATCATAATATCATAATGTTTATTTAAATCCATGATTCACGAATGAATAATGGATATCCCATTCTATAATTTTCATATTAAAAAAGATAATTTAAGTGGGTTTCAAAATAAAGTGAAGATGTTCTAGATACATCTAATCAATCACAAAATGATCAAAAAAAATTGAACTCTGATAGGTGAATGTGTTTTAAAATTTTTATCACCAATTAAAAACAGATCAATTTTAATGAGATTCATGGCTAAAAAATTTTCAATGCCTAAAATTAGAGGTAACATAATCAATAAATTTTTTAAATAATAAATAAATTTATTCATGTGTTCTTAAATTTATGTATTAAAATAAAATATTATTTTTGATTCAAGAATACAAATTATGAAGAAATAAGATTATTTATCCACTAACACCATGTAAATACTCATACTAATATATGAAAAGTTCTATTGTTTGAGATATTACATTGTAAAGGATTTTTGGACATAATGATATATTTTGAGGTACATTTTTATACAACAATAGATAATGAACATCCAAATTAGTGGAGTTTTATTTGAGAGATATGTATTTAGGATTGTTTTAATAATTTCATTAATATTTTTTTACCCATTTTAGGGGTCATTAAAAATGATATTCGAAGTATATCAAATGAGTTGAAAATGAGGATAATAAAATATCAGGGTAACCCAAGCTGTATAATTTATTACAATGTTTTTTGATATGTGGTATTAATGTATTCTCAGTATTACAATTGGGAATGTTTTCGAAAACATATTACATTTTTATAAAAACTCATTCATGTGATTGGATTCTTGATATCAAGAATAATTAAAATGGAATATGTCATGAGAAAATCTGTGAATAATGATGAAATTAGAAGTTTAGATATGTTTTCTTTCACTTAATGAAGAGAAAAAATGTTTTCTTTCGAACTAGAAACTCTTTTAGATAAATGAAGTGTAAAAGACCAATATTTATCATGTGAATCCACTACATTCTATTAGGTGGTTGAGAAAATGAATCAAAACCAATATGAAATAATTTATCTATATGTTGTTTTAACTAAGAAAAATAATAGGTTATTTTATATTTATGGATAATTATAGTTAAGTAAAAAGGAAACAAGGAGGACTTCATGTAGTTGAGGTTTTATACATTTGATGAATTTGATTGTTTTTGATATTACAATGCAACGCTTGAGAGATGATAATTTTTATGACTGTTTTGCTATAGATTTTGATGAATTTAATGTTTTAATGATTCAAATGTAGAGTTTCATATTTCCTTTGAAGATCATGAAGAAATAAAAAATTACTAATATTGGAGAAGTGGGTTAATATATTGGGTATATTTAAATCCGTGGAATGAAACTTATTCTATATTAAGAGGACAATGAAAGATAAAAAGTTTCATCTTGCAGGATATTGTGATGATGAGTTGTTATGGGATGTAGAAAAAGTTCACATCTGTAATATAGTTAATTTTACTCATATTTAATTCATAGTTCATGGGTTACAATACTAAAATACTAAATCTATAACAAATTTTTTTGAATGATATTAGATTAGAATCTGGGATGGGACACACAAACACAGTATGGATAATGATTTCTTGTAGGGGACGAACCATGTATATATAACTTATTCCATAATACATTCATTAAATTCGATTCATTTCATATATTATAGTTTTAAATAAAATTAGATCCATTTACTTTAACTAATATTAATGATTTAATACTAAATGGTATTAATGTAAAAAAATTAGTTTTAGCTTTTGGTACAAGTCATTTAACAACATATTCAACAACCATCTTATGTGTGTATATACAAAAATGTATTATTTTCAATTGGTATCATAGTAATGTTTCTCTATGAATTAGATAAAAATTTATATCATAATAATAATTACAATAAAATTTTATCCCCTCGTTAAAATATTAAATTTTATCCCTATTTCTCTTAATTGTTGTATATAATGTTCAAAATTTGATATCTTTTAGAGGAAACTCATATAGAGGAATCTATCCCTTGACTTATTGATACTGAAATTGAGGTTTCAAATAATACCATATGAATTGGGAAAAATAAATTATCAAATAGGATTGGGAATAAGGAATATTTGAAAGGATACTTCGGTAAATTATTGTAGTCTAGGTGTTAAAAATTAGGATAAATCTATTTATTACTAATATCTTATTGGTTGAAGGTCAGGGTTGAGTGAATTCATTAAATCATCTTAACATGACTATAATTATGTCAATGATTTTATTTATAATTTTCTAATTTTCAAAATGAAATATATATTTAAATTTATTAAGGGAGTTCATTGTTAAAATTAATAGAAGGAAGTAAATAAATATGAAATGGAAGAAGCATTATTAAATATGATGAGTCGAAAAAAATCATAAAATGCTTATGAAGGTCTCATTATAAATTTTACTAAAATAAATAAATAAATTTATTTTTTTGCTGAATAATTAGAATGATATTTATATGTCTTCTTTTTAATTTCTATTGACGATAAGGTATTCAATGAATTAGAGTAGCTATAAAAGGACACTTTGAATGTAATGGTTATACAATGTAATGTGAAAGTAAGTAAATTGAAAGAGTTGTCTAGTTCAATATATGTGAAAAATTAATATTCATGATGAAAAAAATTAGGATTATAAATTGTGAATATTAGAGTATGATTAGATTAGTCGATGTTAATATAAAATTCACTCAACATGATGTCTTTTTTTCTTGTAGAAGTGTGAAAAATTAGATAAAATTATCAACCACAATATTTCCAATCCTTATATAATAAATTGTATACCTTTTATGTTTTTTATTTGTGTTTCTCCTCAAAATGTATTCATATTTGTTTTAATGATTTACTGATAACATTGGGAAATACCATAACCACTATCTTAATGAAAAATTGACCCAGAACACAATAAACATTGATTTTTATAGATATTTTTTTAAATGAGAAAAATAATTCATTAATATGATAAAATATAGTAGAGTAAAAAAAATAATAATAACAAAAAAAATTGATGGGTGTAGGGGAGAATACCTATGAAATTTTCTGATGAAAATGTTCCCAAATTGATGGTGACCCTACAAAAAAAATCAATCATGATTAACTCCAACAAAAATAAAATGAAGCAATTATATAGGAAAGTGATGGTGATCCTATATATTTGGGTATAGTGAAGTCAACTGCAATAATAATAAATTTTTTTGTACATGACCATGAATTCCTAGAGAAAGGGAGGATAAATCTAAAAGCATATAGAAAAGTAGATATGGAAAATAGGCTCTTCAGAAAAAGAAAAATCTTTTAATGAAAAAATTATTTTAATATTGAAAAAATATATATCGCTTGTAAAACATTAGTGGAATCTTCTATGATGAATTATGGTATAATCAAGTCAAATTATATTAATATAATCATGATAATCATAATCCACCAAAATAGAAGATGCAAGAAATGTAGAAAAGTGAGTTTTCTTTGGGTGATAAATTATTGAAGAATGTTTTTAAATAAAATTCCCCAAAAGTTTCCAATATAATATATTTGTTAGGTTTTGAATAAAATGGGGATGATATGACTCTACTATTTTTGGAGATGCTATGTTATGGACCATTTTAAAATTTTCATGAATCACCAAAAGGGGATGAAAAATATAAAAATAAAATGCAATAAAACAAATAATCATATATCTATATTAATATATTGATTAAAACTTATTTTGAAGAGGATGATGGGATAACGAAAAATATTATCTTAAAATCTAACTAATATGTGTGTTGAATGTGTAATAAGGATAAACATATAATTTCTTATTGTTAGACTATGGGAAATAGAAAAATGGGAAACATAGTGGAATCAGATGTCAAATAAATTTTAAAAAAATACACAGTTAGAAAGGAATCCACACCCCATGTGGAGGACGAAAATGAGGCTAATGGTATATTAATTGTAATTTCCAAATTGAATATATTGTTTAGATGATTACAGAAAAATTAAAAGAATCATACTATTCATGTCTTATATGAAATGAAACTTATTCAAGCTAGGTTAGAAGTTGAAAAGCATAAAAATTCCATATTTCTGAACTTATTCAGAACTGAAATGTCAAAAAAAATTCTATCATTAAGAAATTTAAACATTTTATACCTTGATGCAAAGGATTTTCTTGGTTGAGAAACTATTCTCGTTATTGTTTCTAAAGATGAGGTGTTATTGGAGTATGAAATATATTCTTATGACAATGTGATTTTATGTAAATTACGAGAACTGATAATGAAGAAGTACATAGGTAATATATTGTTTTGGAACATTAAAAATATTCGGAGATTACATAGTTAAAATAATAATTCTTAAATTAAGAAATTATGGAAGGCCTTTCAAAATTATAACGATATGATATGATCTTCAATATCCAATAACTATTTTTATTCATATTTATTTTGTTAATTTTTTGTAGTGATTATATAAATAAATGGTGAAGAAATAACATTGCACTTGAAGTATTTTTATGTTTTTTATCATGTGATTTCTAGGTTATTATGAATATTTAAAATCAATTTTAGAAAACCATGTAGAATAGAATTTTTTGACTCTATGTAATACATCATACCATAATATTCTACGTAAACACAATATCATAAACTATCTCACAATGAAAATTATAAACCTGATTTTTTACAGATTTAATTTAAATGTATAATTTCTCAATGTTAGAATTTTATTTAATAACAACTGAAATTATTTGATGAATTTATAATAGAGATATTAGGTTAATATTAATTTTTTTGGATTTTTCAAAATTATGTTGACATAATTATCAATAGTGGAATATATTGTATTCAATAATATGGTGATTTAAATATTATTATTAGTATATATGTATGACTTATAAATTTGTGAATCACTTTTTCTGAAATGATTAATTATATGTTAATTTAAATTTAAATTTATAAATTTTTTATTATTCCTTACAAAACAGTGATTGATATTGTATAACTAATGTAATTTATTTGTAGATATTTTTTTCATATATGATACTATTATCATGTTAAAATAATTTTTTACCACATAAATAAATTTAATTTGAATGAAATTATTTTGATTTTATAATCATGGGGTCCAAATTATATATTAAGGGTAAAATCATTATTATTTATAAACAATAAAATACCTTAGAAATTAATTACTCCACATAATAAAAGAAAAAATGGAAAAGTAGTAATAGACGGGGTAAAAGGATTAAAACATTAAAAAATGTAAATAATTGAGTTCTTGAGAGATGATAAACCATGTATAAAAAAGCCCTTAATTATTGCCTATTTTTTAGGTAGATTCCATTTTTAACTTTTGAACCCTTTTCTTAAGAAGAAATATTTAGGTAATTGTCATTATCAATTATTATAAAATGGTAATATCACCACCACATCAAAACAATAATAAAAATTATTTTATTCATTTGAAATTATAACCTACTTAAATCCAATATAAACTTATTTTAGTCTCATTATCTTCGGGTAAAAATAGATTATCTGAAGTCCTTCCATTGAAAAAACCTCTATGAGAACCGAAAGTTCTAAATAAATATTCAATATTTTAAGTAATATATTTTATCTAACCTTTGAATTTTAAATTTTTGTTTTCCAAATATTATAAGTTCACTATAGGATTTTTAGTATACATAATTTATTTTTTAAAAAAAAACATTAATCGCCTTTCTCCTTTCCCTTATAAATGAAACCATCATTCATACATTGCGAGGACTAACACCTCAATGACGTAACAAGTCTCATTTCCCTACACCACCATATAAAAATATATCAAATGATATTATTAAAGAGAGAATATTTTTTTTATGATTTCATTATTGTCAAATTAATACATATTGTGGAAACCATTAATGATATTATTAGTGAAACAATATTATTAATCCATTATTTTAGAATGAGTATATTTTGAAGAAAATGATATATTATTTCTAGAAAATGATATCATAAAATAATATTATCATTATATCTCATTAAAATTATAGAACATCTAAAAAAAATTTAGATCATTATGATAATTATATAATGATATTACAACTACTCAAACTCATAATCTTCCACTAATCATTGTACCATCATCTTTGGGTTAGTTTAACAACCTACTTGTACATTATTATTCATTTATATCATTGATAAATATGAGAATGTATTGATATTGAACATATCAATTAAATGTGTAGTTAATGTTGTTTTTTATGTCTGTTTAATATCAATATTTAATTCATTAATTATGAAAACACACATCGATTGAAAAGATTCATGGATACATTATTGTTGTCACTTTTATGTTCAAGGATAAATAAAGAAAACTCATTTAATGAATTTAGAACATCATAAAATATTATATATCATAATTAATATATACTTTAATAAAAGTTTAAAGTGGAAAATTTTTAAATTTATGAATTTTAACACCTCTATTAGGAAACTAATAAATACAATTAATACTATAAAGGACCTATATGGAAAATATGTCCAATTCATATATAGAAGGATAATTAATGACGAGTATTCAAGAATATTGGAATAAACCATATTTTAATTTTTTTTGTAAAAAAACATTTCAAAATTATTTATATTCTCTTGTTTTTATCTAATAGATATTCCAAAATTTTTAATGATATGGTCAGATGCATATGGTTCTTGTTTGGGACCCAGTGCTTTGTATTTCATGAAATGGAATGAGGCACAACACTAGTCAATGGTTAGTAGTATATGTTTGGGTATACCAGGAATTTGAGTATTAGGAAGATAATATTTAGTTAAGCTATGCATAGGAGGCCACACATATGTGAAAAATAACTATAGAGGAATTTTATCGGGGACCCAGATGGGCTATGCATGGTATGCCAAACCATGCACCTATCTCACTTGAGTAGTTTCACTTTGGATGTATGTACACATGGTTTGTGGATTCTTTTCCAAAAAAATAAAAAATAATCAAAATTCCCATTGAAAATTTCAAAAATTACATTTTACCATTTCTACTATATTTCTCTCAATCTTCGATTTTTTCCTTCAATGACGCAACACCTCCCAAGGATGAATGATCCTTAAATTATCTTATAAAAGAATATAAAATACTTTTTCAATATGACTCTGATCAGACATCCATTTGTTATGTTTTTATCAATATGTAAGTGATTTAATCAATTACATTCCTTTTTTCTTTTTTTCTTTATGTTTTGGAATACATTCCATGCTGGCTAATATGCACTATTTTCAAAGATTTTTTCAATTTACCTATTTTTTATCATTTTTTATCTAATTATGATAATATGTGACTGTTACTCTATATCAATAAGTTATTTGGCCTATATATTTTCCCTCAATTTCTCATCAATTATATTTTTCACTATTTTGATACATGATGTTTTTCTCCAAAAATTAATTTTCTTTCACTTGGATGATTATATTAGAACTAAAATTCCCTAATAAGACCATTATTTTAATTGGAGGTAAATGAAATCATTGTGACCTACCCCATGGGTGTTCCACATATATTCCTACATGAACTTCTTAATACTCTTAATGAAAATAACCTTTGACATATTTGGTTTAATATTTCAATGTGATCTAATGAATTTAAATAACTAAAATGATGACTTATAATTATACAATTATCTTTAAATTGGATCCAAAAAAATTAGAATGAAATATCATATGATACAAAAAATCACATACAACTAAGAAATATGATTGATATTCATATGAAATCATATAAATAAAGTCAATTGAAAAGAAAGATTATCACATTGGTTTTTAATATTCATAAGTGTATGGTGATGAATGTCACTATAGGCCTTTCTCCGACTAATGGTTTGGTAACACCTACTCTTTACATGGATTATTAATGGAATTCCATGACAACAAAGAGGACATCACCCTGATTAATTCATCCTGTTTCAGTTGGATATTCACACCATTGAATTTGTCCTTATATTTTTAGTATGTGAATGACTCTATGTTGCATCGATGATTCACTGGTTTTATAACAATTTTTTTTCATCCCTTACATAATCTCCTTATATGCATCTTGATTTACTCATACATTTGATTACTTCAATACTCACCCTGGGTTCTATTCATTATTAGTTTGGGATTTACTATGGAAATTCTCCGTGGACTCGGTTGTAAACATTACCCAAGGAATACCGCAAGTGTCCCTAGGGATTACAATTATAATCTATATCCAAGTTTCACTATTTTTTAATATTGATATAGTTTATCCTTATAAGTTTAAAAAATTTGGTTTCACTTTAGGTCCAACTTTACTTTTATTTTTTCTTTGATGCGTTGGTTTCTCTTTGGGTATACATTATTATTTCTTCAACATGGTAACCATACATTTATTATTTAGACCCTAAACATTTACAGGAAACCTATTCGATAACATTGGGATTATGTAGATGTTGGTTTAGTCGGTCAGGTATCCCATGAAGAGTTTGATCCAAACAGGATTATTATTTATTACTTCTATTTTCATAGATCATTTTTATACCAGCACAATATTACATTTAAAATCATAGAGTGGATTTTTAGAGATTCCACTAGTGGTGGACTACTGATTATAAATTAAACTCTATTTGAGATTCCAATTGGTACTAACAATAATGGAAGAAGGAGAATTTAAGGTGGGATCTGGTTGCAAATACCCTTTCATGAACGGGACATGTCGCAAATTCCCCGAAGTAGAAAAGGGTGTCCCCAATATTGTTTTCGGAAATGGAATGTTGCAAAAAAATAAACCATATTTAACGGGATGAGGATCCAGCAAAAATAGCGTCATTGTGGTTTTTTAAATATTTATTTTGACGATATCCACTGTAAAAACCGTAATGAGTTTTTTAAACCATATTTTGGAATGGGACCCATCTCCAATAATATAAAAAAATTTAAAAAAATTAAATTGAATAATAATAATATTAAAAATAATAATAATAATAAATATTTAATAAATAATATTCAAATTAATGAAATATTAATAATAATTTTATTAAAATTTGATAAATTATAAAATAATAAAAATAATATTCATATAGTAATATAAAAATTATATTGTTAAAATAATAATATTAATGATATAATAATTTTAATATTACTAATATAATAAAAAATTATAAATTAAAGAAAACCTCATTATTCGTGAAAAATATAAACAAATAATAAAGAAAAATTAATCCTAAATAGTAATTAATAAAATAATAATAAAATTAAATAAAGTAACAAAATAATTAAAAATGTAATATTCAAAATAATATAAAAACATAACATATATAAATGTTGATAGTGAAAATTACAAACAATATTTAATTCATATTTTTTATCAGAAAAAATAAATAGATCACTAAGGGTGATAGTCGTCTAGAGGAGCTGGAGGATATGGATGAGATGGTGGAAGGAAATACATTCCTAAACCACATTTCAGACGTCACATGTACTCCAACTTCTTCTACTACATCTTATGCTAAAATCAATGCACCTCCTACTGTATCTTCAGATACATCTCCTATAATAGCTGTTATTATCGTAGCAACTCTTCCTACTGTTACTGCTACCATTGACACATCTGATCATGCTCCCTATGCATACTCTCTATAAAGCCCTCCATAAGATCATAGCTTCTTTTAATACTGTGTTGCTGATGTTTATGACTCTCCATGATCTGCTATTGAGCTGGATCCTGACATCATAGTGGTTATTTAATAAACCACAATCATCAATCCAAAGTTGATACCAACAACTTAGCTTCTCTCGAAGGCATACTGGGTGACCTACATCTAGGTTGTCTCATCAAATAAGTGGGCATTGGTCTGAGTATCGGTCTTAGACTGACTCTCAGTCTTTTTCTAGGATATAACAACACTATAAGACTCTTTCAGTTATAATGTAAAATTAAAATATGTAAAATTTTATTTGTAGATAAATTTTGAACACAAAAAGAAAATATATTGACCACAATTTGACAATGGAGAGAACCTCTAATATATAGAGTGGTCGGATAACTAAACATCCTCTTATAAATGTCTAACTTCAAAATATCGGGTCGTCTGACTACCTATATGAATATAAAATAAACATTTTACATTTAAAGTTATATTAATTATTAAAAAAATCACTTATCATATGCTCCATATGCGTAATAAATATAGGACTATGGGCTCAATGTTTCGCCTCCCATCTCCTCCAATTTTTTCAACCTACCGATGATCTCCATTAAATAATAACACACAACCAGTGTTAAAATAATCCATCCCAAACCTGAGATGAAAGGTAATCCATTCAGTGGATGTAACATGAAAAATCAAAATTTATCACTTCTGATTTCTCCATTTCATTGCTTCTCAAATTATACAAAAAACTGACTGCAACACTGACACATGGTCCACAGCCTTGCAATCTAAATAGAATCACACAGTCTCTCATCGATGAGATACAATAAACCCTACTACAATTTTATAATATTAATGTATTAATTAAATTAATTTAAAAATAAATATCATTTATTTGTGTACCTGGCAATGATCAAACATGCAGTGCTGCACATCAATGATAATTTGATCCCATGATACTCATGGTTCCAAAAATTAATTGTCCAATATAGTGCACCCCAATCCAGTCTATATATGTGCAAATCTATGAAAAAAATAACACAAAACCATAAAACATAGTACATAAATAAATTATTCAAAACTATCTAAATTGAACAGTTAAACATACCTCGTCGTGTGTGGATCAAAGCCATGACGTGGAAGGCAATCGTGTATTGGGTTAATAATCATCAATCACACAAGACCAAGCCCCCTCTGAGTCCCCCCTAAACTACTTGAATTTTGAGGGTCAAACAATCCAACATCCTAATCGTCTAAAGTTTGATAAGTTTCTTGCAATAGATGATACATATCATCATCCATCTAAAACAAGAAATGACTATTGTTAACAAATAGGTTAAACAACTACTATATGTAGATTAATATTATATATGAATATACCTATAATATAACTATGTCGAAGTTTATCATTATCATCATATCCATATCTGACAATGTCAATGACTTTATATTCCTTCTCAGCATCATCAATTTTTTTATGATTTTCAGTTTTATCATCTCTTGTCATATCATATTCATTTGTATTAACATCATCATCTCCATCGACCAATATATGTGGGGTGTCATCCTCGATATTCATTTAGCATTATGAAAAAGTTTTATTTGAGAAGTCTATTTAAAAATTTCAATTACTTCCACATCGGAGAAAGCACATTCACTTTGAGTGAACTGATTTTTTTGGAGGTTTGATTCTTATTATGCTCCTTAAAACACTGATCTATCTTGAACTAGCTCAATATATTGAAGAATTACTTTTATGTGCCAGATGAGGTAATTAAATTGATTAATTTACTACTAATAGATATTTATATTTAATATCAACAATTCCAAGGATCAGATGAAGACCACATCCTCTCTCTATATCTAACCACTACCATTTAAATATCGTTATGTAATATTGTCCCAAATAAGAATGTTAAATAATTTAATTCATCATGCAATAAAATTAAACTTTAGTTTCTCTATGATGATATCCTGTCATGAAAACACCAAGGTATTTGTTTTATATATTCCTCATATACATGCGTATGAAATGTAAAACCATTCACCACATATGAATTATACAATTTATCCATTTTTGTTGGTGGGTTACTAAATACACACAATCTATTATCAATTTAAACAGCATGCTGAGATACAATAAATTTTTTAAAACAATTAACAATATAACAGATAAAAAATTTATTTTTTACGATAAACAGAAAATAATTCATGTTATTAGTTTTTGAAACCAATATAAAATGTTTTTGTCAACATTCTTCCAGAGCATCTGCTATAATTTATGAAATTTGATTCTTTGTATGATAATCATATAACCATAAAATAAAAATAATAATAATTTAATGTAAAAAAATTATAGAATAATTGATAGTATAACTCACTCTCAAAATGGTGTCATTTCTTCATATTTGAACCGAACATATGTCTGAGATAAATGATGATCATCATCTAAAATTCACCATTCATGAACACTGCTAAATCTATGTTCTAGCTGAATGAAAACTGATAATTTTCTGACCATTTCATCATCAACATTTCCCTCATTACATCCAATTCAGTAGTGTTTTGTGGGATTTTCAGATTTAAATTAATTATAGTAGAAAAAATAAATTTCCTCTTATAAATAAGAATCTATAGTTGAACCCTCAACATATTCTTTATTATGTACTTTTTTCATCAATTTATTCATGCATATCTCGAATGTGTACATCCATCAGAACTGTACTATACATCTACATTTTTCTTCATGCAGCAAATCTAATATGAGAATTTCCATTGAGTCAAACAATGCTAGCAAGAATATTTTTTCCAGTTTATAAAAAATTAAAACATCTTCTTACATTCTTTTTAATGCATCATAGTCACTTTTATCCACACAAATGTCCCAAAAAAATTTGATATTTCTTTTATCACATCCCATATCATAGAATTCAACAATCCTCTTAATACAATCAATATAAGTCAATCTATTATAAAATGACAGTTGTGACTTTTTAAACCATTAAAATGACCATTTTCAACACATCTAGAGAAATTGGTAGAATAACCATCTCAATGTCTCAAATATTCAACCCACTAATAAAATAACAATGAATTTTCTTTTGAGAGTGTATAATCTTCTTTGGCATCACTAAATTTAGTGATCTGACATTTTCAAATAGTTTCATTTCTAATCACCTGTAAATTGGGGCGAGATTTAATAATGCCTTTACATTATCATTCATGTTACCTAGTGTATCCAAAACTGTATGAAATAAATTATTAAACTGTTCTTCTTAATATTCATGACATTCCACATGTCATGGAACAAAAAATTTAGACCGATATGGATTATTTCCAAAAATGATTTGTTTTATCACATTGTTTTTTTCAAAGAAATCTATATTCTATTGGTTTATTGTTGGTCCAAATGTAACGGTAGGAAAATAAGAGACAGTAGATTTTAACTTTCTTCCTGAGATCATTGTTTGTGGTTCATAACATTCAATTGTTACTTTTCAGAAATGATATTTGTTCATCAATAAATATGATCAGTAGGAAGAAATTTGTGATAATATCTGAAAAAACAAGGTTTTTCCCATTGACGAGCACAGACAATGTTTTGTCTATCATATAGTAAGAACGTGATTTTGGACCATGTTTACTCTAGGAAGATAACATGAAATTTTGGGATGTCAATAATTATCCACATCAATTCATCATTGAGCAAGATATATTTTTCTAATTAACATCAAATGTACTGACACCATTACTCTACAATGAATTTAACTAATCAATCAATGGTTTCAAAAAAACATAATATTTTTTCACATGTCCTAGAATTAATATTGTCAATAATATATATTGTTCTTTCATCAATATCCAAGGATATAAATTTTACTGAGTTATAAAGATAAAGTAACATGAATACTACCTACTATAAGAACAAAATGGTTGGAAACCATTATTAAAAAGACCCAAAAAACATGTTTTTGGCATCTAAAGTAATGTACAGATGAAATTTGTCAAAATGTTTCCATGAGTCCCTATCAGATAGAATATTTGATGTTTTAAAGGATAGAATATTGGTTTTGGTCCATGACATCAATCCCACTATGTTTTGAGACATAAATAAACAGTGAAATACGTGTGTAAGTGATATATATATTAAATTTTTTATAGAAATAAATCTAAACATCCCTTGTTGATCCTATTTATATGATGATTTCCTAATTTTTGGATAAGTATTCAATGACTCTTGTTCACCATAATATAAGATGAAATCATTTTAATATGCATGAATCTTCTGATAACCAACACCTAGATTGTGAACCTTCATCCTTATCTAATTTTAATTTACAGGCAACATATTTCCTTCATGTAGTGGTGTTTTTACCAAAGATAATGTTAGATAAAAAAACTATTTGGAATTACATTATCTAATTTAATATCCATAAATTTAGTAACAACATCAAATTTTATAGTCCTATAACTAGGATATAAGGCATACTCATTAGACCTTCACAACTCATAAAATTAAAATGGTTCCAACTCATGATTTAAATTAATATCATCATGAGTTTCATGTTGTTTAAAAAATGGACCAACCACATCATGTACTAAATTTTAAAACATTGCTGGATCTAGAACCAAATTATTCGTATTTTCTATTGAATTACATTAACCATATTGACATGAAAGAAAACATTCTATTTGAAAAAAAAATGAAATAAATGAACTCAAATGCTGTCAAATGTCTGGAACGTCTAAAGTGCACATTTTTTACAAGAACAAAGATTTTTCCCTTCTTAAAAAAATTCTAGTTTTGATGATGCAAATGATATGATAGCTTTAAAAAACTTGGTATATGAATGATTAAACCCATAAACAATTGGATTCTTGAACTAATTAATCCAACCACGATCATCTTATAATTATTTTTTTCGAATTCCATTTTCATTATTTCACTAAAAAATATAAACCAATTTTTTTATAATTGGATATAATAATAACACTACCCAAAAAAGAGAAAAATATTAAATTCATTTTTCTATCATATTATTTTAATTTTCAATATTTAATAATGATTTATTGTATTTTATCACACTTTTTTACTAATTTATTCTAATTATAATAATTAAATCTAATTACCACTGATTATTATTAATTATAGTTATTTTTTACTAATAATTTCTTATTACCAGCGACATAATTTCCAGCGGATTGGTGAGAGATCATTTTCTTAACAACACATCTCCTTGCAACTTTCTTCTATTAAACTCACTATGAAAAATCTCTTAGATAGTATAGATATCCATTTTCATATACACGAGAATGTAGAGTAGCACAACAAGGCCTTCCTACTATACATTCTTGTGCATCAAAAAATGGATATCCATACATTAAAGGATATTTTCAAGTGATTTCAATAAAATAACTTTTCTAGGAGATGAGGGGTCGAGAAAAAGACCCTCTTTTACTATGAAACCATCTCCTTGCAAATTTCTCTAACTGAAATCAACATGAAAAATTTGTTCTAACGTACGCATGTCTATTTTTGTATACACAAGCATGGATATCCTGAAGGCCTCGTCATGATGCTCTTCATCCTAGTGCATACAAAAATCGATATCTGTACGTGTGGACATATTTTTCAAACTGATATAGGTGGGACACAATCTCAAGGATATAAGGAATGAGAAAAAATGGATCTTCCAATCCATTGGGAATTATGGAAATTTATTACAATTTGTTACGTTTAATTACAATTTTTTTCTACTTGTGATTATTTGTCAGTAATAGTAATTATTGCTAATTATTAGTAATTTTTGGAAATTATTAGTAATAATTTATAATTATAAATTATTATTAATAATTATTACTAACTAATATAATTTATTACTAATAATTACAATTTATTCCTAATTATTACAATTTATTACTAATTATTACAATTTATTACTAATTATTACAATTTATTAATAATTATTACCATTTAATAGTAATTATAACTAATTATTACAATTTATTACTAATTATTACAATTTATTACTAATTAGGACTAATTATTGCTAATTATCTGTATTTATTAGGATTTATTACTAATTATTATACTTTATTAATAATTATTAGAATTTATTACTATTTATTTTAATTGATGCAATTTATTAGTAATTTTTGCAATTTATTAATAATGTTTTAATTTAATTAATAATTGTTACACTTTTTTACTATTTTTTAGATTTTATAACTATTTATTAGAATTTATAACTAACTATAAATTTTTTTAGAATTTATTACTAATTATTAGAATTTATTAATAATTATAAATAATTATTACAATTTCATACTAATTATTATAAATTATCACTAATTAGTACAGTTTATTTCTAATTGTTAGTAATTGTTAGAATTTATTACTATTTATAAAAAATAATTATAAATTTTATTAATTATAACTAATTATTACTAATATTAAGTCATTATTAGAATTTATTACTAATTTTTACAAGTTGTTAAAATTTAATACTGATTATTAGAATTTATTATTAATTATAACTAATAATTAGAATTTATTTCTAATTATTAGATTTTATTACTAATTATAACATTATTTATTATAGTTTATCACTAATTATTATTTATTCTAAACTATAATAATTTGGTAGTAATTATTAATTTTTCTTCACATTATATAAAATTATTATAATTTTTATCTAATTATAACATATTGTTAGAATTTATTACTAATTATTAGAATTTATTTCTAATTTAACAAATTTTTAGAATTTATTACTAATTATTAAATCTTATTACAATTTATATCTAATCATTAGAATTAATTTATTATTATTAGAATTTATGAATAATTCTGACAAATTATTAGATTATATTACAAATTAGTACTAATTATTATATTTTTTTACTAAATATTTCTTATAATTAGAATTTATTTCTAATTATTAATTTTTTTTCTAAATATTAGAAATTATTACTAATTTTAACTAAATATTACAATTTATTAATAATTATTAGAATTTATTACTAATTAATAGAATTTAATAGTAATTAAAAGTAATTATTGGAATTTATTACTAATTATAACAAACTGTTTAAATTTATTACTAATTAATCCAATATATTACTAATTGATCCATTTTATTAGCAATTATTATGATTCATTATTAATTATTAGAATTTATAACTTATTATTACAATTTATTACTAATTATTACCATTTATTACTAATTATTATAAGTTATTACTATTAATTAATAATTATTTTAGTTAATTTCTAATTATTATATTTCATTACTTATTATAACAATTTATTACAATTTATTACAAATTATTACTAATTATTAGTAATTATTATAATTTATTTCTAATTGTTTTAATTTATTACTAATTATTACAAATAATTAGAATTAATTTCTAATTATTAGTAATTTGTAGAATTTATTACTAATTGTAGCAATTTTTACTAATTATTACTATTTTTTAATAAATATTACTATTTATTACGAATTATTAGAATTTATTACTAATTATTAAAATTTATTACTAATAATTACAATACATATTTTATTATTAAAATTTATGACCAATTATTACAGTATTAAAATTTATTAAAATATATTACTAATTGTTAATATTTATTTCTAATATTTATTAATTATTGCAATTTTTTCCTAATTATTATTAATTCTTGAAATTTATTACTCATTATTGCGATTTATTATTAATTATCCTAGTTTATTATAATTTACTGCAAATTATTACAATTTATTACAAATAATTAGAACTGATTAATAACTATTACAATTTATTACTAGGTATTATAATTTAAAACAAATTATTATAATTTAATACTAATTTTTATAATTTAATACCAATTATAAAAATTTAATACTAATTATTACAAATTAATAATAACTATTCAAATAACTCTTAATTAATTCTATTTCATAATAAATACACGTAATTAATTATAAAAATAAAAATAAAAATAAAAAATGATAAATAAAACTATCTAAATCTTATTTTATTTAACAATAGCTAATAAACAATAATTATAAATAAAATAAAATAAATTAAATTAAGTTAAAAAAAATTAAAAAAAAATAGATAATTACCTTTAAACTGAAGCTTTTGATGGATATAAGCTGCGAATAATGCCCCAAATTATGATTTTAAAACATGAAAAAAATTGAGATAAAATTCCACACTAGAGAGAGAGAAGAGAATTCAGTTAAATGAGAAAAAATAGGTGGGGTATATATAGGTAAGATCAGTTGTGACTGGTCCCATTTCAAATGGACACAATCCCTAATAATTAGGCGTGGTGATTAAAAAGTCTTTTGTGACGGGTTCCATCGCAAAAGGCAACCTGCTGACATGTTATTTGTGATGAGATTTATATAATCCCTTAAATACTAAAAATATAGTGGGTTATTTGCGACAGGCTATTATAGCCTGTCGTCAATACCCTTTCATGCAGGTTGGATCACAAGGGGATTCAATCCTTTTGCGATGGGAAGGACTGTCACATCGCTAGAACATTATTTTTTTGCGGGTACTGTAGCAGGTGATGTAGCAGTACTGTAGCAGGTACTCTTCGGTACTATGGAAGTCGTAACTATTGACCTTGGGACACCGATTTGGGATTGGATTCCTTAAGGACTTCGGGCCACCCAGACCTTCAGGTTCGTAAGGCTTCCGAGCCACCTCATAGCCTTCAGGCTTCCTGAACGCCTTCAGGGCCACCTGATTTACAGTTACACAGACAGAGTGTACAAGGAACTGCTCCAGAAGAAGATTCAAGAGAAGGGTACATTCACCATAGCAGGGCTAAATATTTTTGGAAGTTTGAGAGGGCATGGCCTTTTCCATCGGTACTGAACCTATGCACCTCTTCACATGGACATGCTAGCCGAACAAGCATGCAACGGTGGAGGGTTGATCACGATGCAGATGCCGGGGAGTGAAGGTTTCATGTAGTCTTAGTCTGTATGATTTCCATAAGACCTACGGTTCCTGTAATGTCTCATAGACTATTGGAAATGTAATCTATATACCTACGAGCCTTGTCCAGGTTCCCCCTCATCTATTAAAATTGGGGTTATCAAAAATCAATAAAAAAGAAGGCTTCGGGCCATTCAGGTCATATATGCTAGTATAAGAAAGGGAAAGCACCCAATCATGGTTTCCTGAACATTTTAGAGCATGTTATCAAGTGGATTAGGACAGAGATTTGGGTCTTTTTTCTATTAGAGATATTTTTTATTTTATCCATTTAACATACATGTATTCGATGTATGACTAATTCTATAATTTCAGATTTTTTTTATATCATCATGACACTACCATCATTTGTATACATTTTTTTATGTTACTGTTCATTATATTTTTTAATTTTGGATATTTATCAGATCTGATATTTAATATTTTATCATTGCCTTATTGAGATACACTTTAAACTGATGGAATTTTACCCCCATGGAAACACCATAGGCCCTCCCTACAAGTTCAAAGCCTCTACTGTATCGAGAGGAACACTTGAGGCCTGGTGGCGAATCGAGTTGTGATAAATAAAAGTGAAACATGTGTGGGATTTCACAAAGATATATCCAATATGTTTTTCCTTTTTCAAATATTTTTATTGTTATAGAAGATACTGTGATTGTATCAAAACGTGGTAATGATACATTTCTTGGGATTATCAAACACTCATACAAAAAAATCCAAATTTTCTAGGAGGGTATTTTATGTTTTGTACTATTCAAAATAATGTTTCTTTGATTTAACCGTTGTGTGGGGGAAATAAGTTTTGATGTTTCTTACCATTTTATGCTTCCTATTACCTTCGAATGATATGGATGGGTTGTGTTGTTTCATTAATCATAGTAGGCATGTGAGGATTAACATGTCCTACATATTACATGGATATCTATTTAACTATGATCATTTCATGTATCATGGGTAGTTCTTTGATTTTTATGTCAAATGCAAGAAACCAATTATTGGATGATTGAAATCAATAATTGGATTAATTAATTTTCATGAATCAACATGAAAAACGTTTTACCATATTGAAATGTGGTTGAAGATTGATTATTTATTTACAGTTGGTTTTGTCCTTGGACTATTAGTAACATAAGTTAAAAAATTAGTTGGTTAAAATTATATAGATTCCAATTTAAATTTAATGATTTTTTTACTTTTTAAATATATAATGGTGATCCATTTTATTAAATCATTATAAAATTATATGTGGTATTACACGTAGCACCAACAACAATTTATAAAGTGTTATACTTTATAACATTGTAATGGAAGATGCTTCTAACAATAACATGATATATATATATATGTAGATATAGACACAGTTATTAGCAGCTAAGTTTTTAATTCAAATATAAGTTTTCTCCACTAAATGGTGATGCCAATAATAACTTAAAACTAGTTTTAGTCCATAAAAAGTAATTTTAATTTATATATCGAAACCCAAATAAGTAAAAATATGAATCTTACAAATAACTATACCTTAGATCATGGGTAGTTATGTTGGTTTCTTTTGAGATGTGAGCCCTTATGATCATCATTATAGCACAGGGTCATTTATTCCCTTCTTATAATTTTTTTGGTTTGTTCTTGGAAATCGTAGATATATTCCTCCATGATATCCTTGGGTTGAGTTCTATAATGGTGGCATCGACCATTCTCTAGAGATAGTGGGACATAACCAACCTGTAGTGTCACTTACGACACATCCTGTTAAATCTATCTTTGGTGTTGATTCTAACTTTGGTGAGGGTTTCCATTAGATTTTGAAAAGTGTCCAAGAAGCCCCAAAACCTTCCCCTACTATGGTAAAGCTCACATAAGAGGTCCAGTAGTAGAATCCACTTATAATCTAATGTGTATAGCGGTCCCCATGATGTTGAAACTTGGACAAAGGCCATATTTCTATCATTGAGCATCTAGATATGCCTCTTTATAGGAGGGATAAGAATGAAACATATAAGATTCATGGTTTGACAAAGCATTGGAGGGATGTTATTACTTTGGAAGACAAAAATTAGGACATGGTCTAGAGGGATTTCCAGGACACCTTCTATTACTATTTCATTTTTTACAAACATGGAGAGATTAAAGATATAGGAAATTAATACACGAGAATAATGGATCACTTTTTCATATGGATTATTCTGCTCATATTATGACAAATTAGTTTTTTTACATCTTTCACTGGTGATGAAACTTGGAGTGAAATAACATTTGAGGTTGGGGATATATATATGATAAAACCATAGGTAAATGCCTTTTGTAAAGATACCATTTTCAATGATAATGAACTAGAATCTAGTCAATGATCACAATATAAGTGAAACTTATAGTACATGGTATGGTGGTTCAACACCGTGGTAGGGTAGTATTTCATCCAGTGGTAGGAAAAATAAATTGGAGGGTTCCCAAATGAGTTGGGGTATCTAGTGTATCCCCTGTGGTATCCCTATAATGTTCCATCAATGTGGATGAAAAGGGCCCACAAAGTCTCAGTGAGATGGAGACATAGAGACATGATTATACTATGGTCAAATGGGAAATAATTTGATGTTTTTGTATAGCAATCAATCTATTCATAGTGGAATAGGGCCTGTAGTGGCTCCACCTTCCATATAATGATAAATAACTTCAAGGAAAGACTTATACTAGACAACCACTTGATGTATAGGCTGTGGAGGTGGATGTGGATGAGGTGGCTAGTCTCAGGATATGCATCACCTACTGAGTGGATGCACTTAGGCTAGTTCGGCTACAACTCAGGGACATGAATCAAGAAAAAGAAATTCCATATAACATATACCTATGGAATTGGGTCCCATGATATCTTCAATACAAGATTCATTTTCAGTACCCTCTATATTAATTTCCTCCCTCATTGACATTTGTAGTTCTTATTATTTAATCTCAGTGACCATTATGGAATTTATTGACCTAAACATTTGTGATTTATGCGGATTGATTACTCTAGATTCTCCCTTACTAGTACGAACAGATTGTGTATGAAAGAAAAAGGATTTATCCTTGATATAGGTGTGTTTCATTTATTATTGATCTTATTTTTCATTGATATGATTGGGTTTGAAATCATCCACATGATTTAATGGTTGATTTTCTATCATGATTATGTTGATTACTATCTCTGTAGGGTGTCCTCAACATCCCCATACATAAATTGTTTTATTCACAAGGGTAAATGGGGTGACTTGGAATGTCTAGTTTGACACACGAATCATTGGATTGGTGAAGCTACATCACATATTTTAATATTTTATATTGATAAAGAATGAATGTGTTAGGTTTCATTCCACTAGATTTCACAGATATTGAGGGATATATTCCCTAATAACTTTTAATTACATCCTATCAAGAGAGAGGAATAGTTTTCTCTTTAGATAGATCTAGTTTCTACCCTAGTATCTTTACCACATTAAAATAATAATCCCACTGATCTTTATAAAATCAATATGAAAGTGTAGAACATATATGTAACATCCCAGGTAAATAAAGAATAAATTATTTTAATATTTATTAATATTTACGAATTAAATATTAATTTTACATTAAATGGGTTGCTATGTTCGATAGCGTTCCCGATACGCAACAACGAGTTTCTTTGAAATCTAACGTTGCACACTAGAAATAAAATAATATTATTTTAAATGGTAGTTAACACTTAGTCGTTGTATTGGCAGGAATGAATAAAAATAACTAAAATATGATTATATATGTTTGTTAAATGTTTTTACATTTATCTAATAAAGGATAAAGGCTTAAAATATGAAAAGAATTAAATTTCAGGCATAGATACTCTAATATTCACTAAAAGGTCAAACTATCGCTTTTTGATGGCGAACCCTATTTAAATATAGTTTTGGTCACTCTTATAAATTCTATTGGACCAAATAAAATTCTTCTTTAGAATCGGGACATCAATATTTACTTTGTGTAAATTTTTGGTATTTTTCCGATAAAGTTCATTTTTAAATAAATAGTGAAAAATGTAGTATTTTAATTCAAAACCTATTTTTAATCTAATTAATTTATATGATTATATTTTCTTTTGAATTGGTCTTAAAGTGTAATTATAATATATTTTTACCATTTAATCCAATAGTGGTCATTGGAATTAATTTCACCTTGAAATAGGACTTAAACTAGTGTCAATCTTATGATACATATTGTTTTATAAAAACACGCTATTTGTTTTGACAACGGGAATTAATTATTAAATTAATTAATGTAACTTATATGTTTTGAATTTTTTAAAATATAAATCATATTTGAATTTGGAATATCAAATATATCTTAGGGTGATGTTTTGGTATTTTTCTCAAAACATCAATTTTTGATGAATAGTGAAACCACTAAGTGGTACTTAAAAAACTGATTTTTCATTTAAATGAAATTTTACCACCTCTGTGTTGTGAATTTTAAAAATATGACATACATTTTTGTCATTAAGAAGTAAAATTTTGTTCAATGGGATTAATTTTTTTTGGTGAATAGTAACCTTCAAGTTTTAATCGCGATTAGAGGTAATTAATGTAGTTTAAGGTAAAAATAATGATTTAATAATATGAAATGACTTAGAAACATGTCCTACCCTTATTGGATGTGTCATGGACGACCAATAAAATCCATGTGTCTACTTGGGGACCCCATGGAGCCACTTTGGTAGAAAAATGACATTAATAACTTTTTATTTAATGTTAAAATAAAGAGGTCACGAACATGAGTTGTTTTTCTAAAACAATTTTTAAATGGGGTTATACAAGACATACTTTTTACTATAAATATTAATTAGAAAGATAAAAATATTTACTACATCATAATATTTTTTCTATAATTTTTAGACATTAAATTAAATAAATTATTTATGACACCATGACGATGCATCGATTACCTCATTATTTAACGATTTAAATAAAATGAAAAGATAATGTAAAATATAACACCTACACATGTCAAAAACCTATTGGATGGCTGGATTTCGAGCTATGATCACATTATCCTCTAAATATATAATTTTGGGACCTTTTAGATACGAAAATCATTTTATAATAAAGTAACCTTTTATAACTTTGCAAGAGTGCCCCTCCTCTCCTCTTATAAAAGGCCCCCACCTCTACCACATTACCCACACCTCTCAATCCTTTGGCTCGCCCAACCCCTGCCCATTATTTCTCTCCATATCCCTATATTAATCCTAGAAGCCTCACTTTGGGCATAAGTCTTCCCAAGGAAGCCTTTGAACTCAAATCAAAAAGAGTTACCCGTTTTAAAGGTAGTGTTTTCTCTTGTGTTCTTATGTTTTATTTTGCTTCTCCAACCCCATAAACTCTTTTTATTCATTTCTTTTGTAACAACACCATTATCCTAAATATAATAGGATGTTTTTATAAGAAGTATTCAAGCTACACTTACACACACATGCATATAATGGTTAAAGAACATACTGTTTTCGTGGATGGAGAATTTCTGCCTCACGAAACGATGATTGTTCAATATTCTTCTAACACCTTAAAAGGAGGCCATTAAGATGTATCTATATTTATATATGATATATATTAGTTTTATTTTTTCCTTATGCTTCTGTATTTTTCATTTATGTCATACCTTTAAGGTTTCTATTATGGGTAAACACGATATCTTCATTTTAGGAAGTGCAGACTACCACCCCTCAAAGTGATTTGATTCGTTAATACCATATGTGTTATGTATAATGGATAGATTTAATGATATTATATATGATAACATACTATAATGATAATACTATTATGTATCATTATTATTTAATTCCATTAAATATGAAATTGAAATGGAAGTAACGTTCATGCGTATGTACGACTTACCATCTCCATGAACGATGCATTTCATTTCTTACATCTAAATGTTATGTAATATTATAAATGCATGTATATAATGGATATATATGATATATATATATGATATATACATAATGAATATAATTCTGGATATAATGGATATTTTACCCTATGAACAACTTGTAATTACAAGATGTTTATTTTTGACTCAAGTTCCCAGGGTCGACAAAACAACCATTATTATCCTAAATAATTACATAGTGTTCATGACATGGTAATAAGTGATATAAAAGGTATAATGAACTTGAAAAAGTATATTAAGAAATTATAAATTAAATCACGTTTATTATTCATGAGGTTAAAGAACGACCGAGTCAAGTCGGACACGAGGTAAGGGAATCCATCTCAATCTCCTTTCATTGAGGCATATTTTGTTTTATACACAACTTTCTTTTATACGATGTATAAACCCCTTTGACTTTTATGATTATTCAAAAGTAATCTTTTTATACGATGTGTTTACTAAACGTAAAAAGGGAATGTTTTTTTTTTCATACCTATGCGGCGACAACGACTTCTCCACCGCCATGTCCATTATTTGAGTTTCGGCTTCCTCTACAAGCCATACATTTTTTTGAATGAAAAATAAATACCATGTTTTAATTTTGTATTGAAAATTGTTTTCATAATGTTTTTATATCAATGTGTTATATTGATATCTTGTGATTGAAAGGTGGAAATGTTATGTTTCCTTTATGCATGTTTTATGTGATAAGATTATGTTATGGTTCTTGGGCATTGTTATGAAGACGGGTGGTTCCGTGATAAACTAAGGGCGGGTGAGCATGATATAGCTCTCCAATTCATTGGGTAATGCGAAGGAGTTAAATGTTAAGGTTTCTCTGAAGAGATTTAGGGAATATACTGTGATGGGTATTACAAATGTAACCAAGAGGGTTACTCCCTACGTAAGAATGTTATGAATGTCTCAAGTTACCTTTATGTCTTATGATTTCTTTGATTTATTCATGATTTGATGAGGTATGTTAAAGTTCTTATGTTTTATGGGTAAAGTATGATTTCATTATTATGTATATATCAACTCATGTTTCCTTTAAATATTTTTATAACCATTACTGAGCTTTTGATGCTCATCCCATATTTTTGAAATGTTTTTCACAGGTCAGGGGAATGGTACATGATATGATGATAGTGTCAAGGAAGTGTCAAGAACGAATCCATGTTTTTATTTTAAATATTTTTCCATTGATGGGAAAAATGAATACTATCTTTTATATAACCACTTTGTTTAAATATGGAATGTAATGCATGTTTCATGATCTAATTCTCTAAAACACTAAACCTGAAAAGATCCCCAATGTTTAATCTTGTAATAATTCAAGATTAAGTAATGTTTATGGCTGGGGCCTTATAGTTGGTATCAAAGGTTGGTTTCGACAACATTAGGAGTTAGAAAATTGATAAATTATAAATTAATTTACGATATTATTGAAATGATATAGAATTTGAAGATTACCATGTTGCTTCTCCTAAGAAATTTCTGTGTTAAGAATGGTTTTTCATAGAAAAAAAAGAAAAACATTTCTGGGAAGGCTTACAGAGGGAAATGACCTTTCAAATCAGCATCCTGAGATGGTCAGAATATGAACTAAACAGTTTTTTGCAGTGATGGCTCAGTTCACTCAGGTGAAAAATATTGGTTGTTTTTATTGATGATATTTTGGTGTTTTCTAAAAGTAAAGAGGGGCATGAAAGACATTTAAGGGTTATTTTAAAAACCATAAAACAAAAGAAATTGTATGGGAAATTCAGCAAGTGTGAGTTTTGGTTGCAACAAATTTCTTTCCTTGGTCATATTGTTTCTAAAGATGGAATAACTGTGGATCCTACAAAAACAATGGTTGTTGAAGAATATCCAAGACCCAAAAATGTAACTGAGATCCATAGTTTTCTTGGTTTGGCAGGTTACTACCGAAGTTTTGTTGAAAATTTTTCACGGTTATCTAGTGAAATGACTAAGCTAACTCGGAAGGGTGTTAAGTTTATCTGGAAAAAATAATGTGATGATTGTTTTCAGGAGTTGAAAAGAAGATTGATGAATGCTCCAGTTTTGGCACTTCCTTCCAGGAATGGTGAGATTGTTATCTACAGTGATGCTCCATTGAAAGGACTTGGTTGCGGCCTAATGCAGAATGATCAGGTAATTTCCTATGCTTCATGTCAGTTGAAAACTCATGAGGTAAATTACCCTACACATGATTTGGAATTAGCTGCTGTTTTTTTTCTTTAAAAATTTGGAGGCATCATTTGTATGGAGTAAAGTGTGAAATATATACCGATCAAAAAAGTTTAAAGTATATATTCACTCAGAAATAATTGAACATGAGACAGAGGAGATTGCTAGAATTAATCAAGGATTATGATTGTAAAATTTATTACAATCCGAGAAAAGAAAATAAAGTGGCTGATGCTTTGAGTCGAAAAAGTAATGCTTCATTAACAATATTGTGTTTGGAACGTGATCCTTTGGTTAAGGATTTGATGAAAATTGGCATAGAAGTTGTTGGTGCAGAATGTCCTTCTGTTTTTTTCAGGTATCAGTGAAATATTCTCTATCTGGAAGAATTAAGCAAGCATAGAAGCAAGACAACGAGTTGCAGAAAAAGGTAGAGCTGGTTCAGATAGGTAAGTTGCCTGAATTCAACATTGATAATGATTGTGTTTTGGGATTTGGGAAGAGATTTTGTGTGCCTTGTGATTCACAGTTTAAGAGAGAGTTTTTATTTGAAGCTCATAGTTCTCAGTTTTCAGTTCATCCAGGAAGTACTAAGATGTATAGTGATCTTCGAGAATATTACTGGTGGGATGGAATAAAAAGGGATATTGCTGATTTTACTATGAAGTGTTTGACATGTCAATAGGTAAAAGAAGAGCGACAGTTACCGAAAGGGATGCTTCAGCCTTTACCAGTGCCAGAGTGGAAATGTGAAAATGTATCCATGGACTTTTTTGTGTGATTACCGAGGACATCTCGAGGTAATAATGAAATCTGGGTTATTGTTGATAGATTAACTAAATCTGCTAGTTTCCTTCATATTTGAGATAAATTCTCTCTAGGTCAACTTTCTAGATTGTACCTTAAAGAGATAATAAGGTTGCATGGAGTTCCCCTCTCCATTGTATCTGATCATGATCCCAGGTTTACTTCTAACTTTTTGAAAGGCCTTCAAAGTATATGGGTATTGACCTAAATTTTAGTACAGCTTTTCATCCTTAATCAGATGGGCAGTTAGAAATAACGATTCAGACTTTGGAGGATATTCTATGTGCTTGTTTGATGGATTATCAGGGAAGTTGGGACCAACATCTTTCTTTGGATGAGTTTTCTTATAATAACAATTTTCATTCCAATATACATATGGCACCATTTGAGGAATTATATGGTAAATGGTGTCGAACTCCATCTTTTTGGGATGATGTGGGTGAAAAGATGCTGATGGGTCCAGAATTGGTAGAAGAGATGGCAGAAAAAGTTCAGTTGATTCAGAAACACATAAGAACAACTCAGAGCAGGCATAAGAGTTTTGCACATTACTGGAGGAAGGATCTATCTTTCGAGGTAGGTGATCATGTTTTTCTCAAAGTTCCACCGTGGAAAAGTGTGATGCAATTTGGTAAGAAAGGAAAGCTGAGTCCAAGGTTCATTGGACCATATGAAATTTTGTATAGAGTTGGATTAGTTGCTTACCAAATGGCTTTACCTCCAAGTTTATCTCAGGTACACAATGTTTTTCATGTTTCGATGTTGAGAAAGTATATTCCAGATCCATCTCATGTTTTGAGCCGAGAGGTAGTTCAGTTGGAAGAGAATCTCTTTTATGAAGAACAACCAGCCTAGATTCATGACCGTAGAGAGAAAGTGTTGCAGAATAAGGTAATTCACCTGGTAAAGGTTTTATGGAAAAACCATATGGTTTAAGAGGCAACATGGGAATCAGAAAATGCTATGAGGGATAAATACACCCACTTATTTTGAAAGTGAATAAAATTACGAGGACGCAATTCCCAAAAGGGGGGAAGGATGCAACATCCCAGGTAAATAAAGATTAAATCATTTTCATAGTTATTAATATTTATGAATTAAATATTAATTTTACATTAAAGGGGTTTCTATGTTCGATAGTGTGCCTGATACGCAACAACGAGTTTCTTTGAAATCATACGTTGCACACTAGTAATAAAGTAATATTATTTTAAATGGTAGTTAACACGTAGCCGTTGTATTGGAGGGAATGAATAGAAATAACTAAAATATGATTATATATGTTTGTAAAATGTTTTTTCATTTATCCAATAAAGGATAAAGGCTTAAAATAGGAAAAGAATTCAATTTTAGTCATAGATACACTAATATTCACTAAAAGGTCGTACTATACCCTTTTGATGGTGAACCCTCTTTAAATATAGTTTTGGTCACTCTTATAAATTTTATTGGACCAAATAAAGTACTTATTTAGAATCGGGACATCAAAATTTACTTTGTGTAAATTTTTGGTATTTTTCCGATAATGTTCATTTTTAATGAATAGTGAAAAATGTTGTATTTTAATTCAAAACCTCTTTTTAATATATTTTATTTATATGATTAGATTAGCTTTTGAATTGGGTTTAAAGTGAAATTAGAATATATTTTTACCATTTCATCCAATAGTGGTCGTTGGAATTAATTTCACCTAGAAATTGGACTTAAAATAGTGTCAATCTTGTGATACATATTGTTTCATAAAAACACGCTATATGTTTTGACAGCGGGAATTAATTATTAAATTAATTAATGTAACTTATATGTTTTGAATTTTTTAAAATATACATCATTTTTGAATTCGAAATATCAAATATATCTTAGGGTGACGTTTTGGTATTTTTCTGAAAAAGCTTCAATTTTTGATGAATAGTGAAACCAGTAAGTGGTACTTAAAAAATGATTTTTCATTTAAATGAAGTTTTACCACCTCTGTGTTTTGAATTTCAAAAATCCAACATACATGGTTGTCATTAAGAAGTAAAATTTGGTTCAATGGGATTAATTTTTTTTGGTGAATAGCAACTTTTAAGTTTTAATCGCGATTAGAGGTAATTAGTGTAGTTTAAGGTAAAAATAATGTTTTAATAATATGAAATGACCTAGAAACATGTCCTACCCTTATTGGATGTGTCATGGAAGACCAAGACAATCCATGGGTCGACTTGGGGACCTCGTGGAGCCACTTTGGTAGGAAAATGACATTAATAACTTTTTATTTATTGTTAAAATAAAAATGTCACAAACCTGAGTTGTTTTACTAAACCACTTTTTAAATGGGGTTATACAAGTAATATATTTGACTATAATTCTTCATTAGAAAGATAAAACGAATTACTAAATCATGTTATTTTTTTTATAATTTTTAGAAATTAAATAAATTAAATTATTTATGACACCATGATGATGTAGCGATTACCTCATTATTTAACGATTCAAATAAAATGAAAAGATAATGTAAAATCTAAGACCTACACTTGTAAAAAAACTATTGGATGGGTGTATTTAGAACACTTATCACCGTATCCTAGAAATATATAATTTTTGAACCCTTTAAACCTGAAAAGAAGTTTATAATAAAGTAACCTTTTATAACTTTCCAAGAGTGCCCCTCCTCTCCTCTTATAAAAGGACCCCACATCTACCACCTTACCCACACCTCTCAAGCCTTTGGCTCTGTAAAAACCTACCCATATTGCCTCTCCACATCCCTCCCTTTATCCTATAAGCCTCACTTTGGGCAGAAGTCTTCCCAAGGAATCATTTGAGCTCAAATAAAAAATAGTCACCCATTTTAAAGGTAGTGTTTTCTTTTGTGTTATTATGTTTTATTTTTCTTCTCCAACCCCCTAAACTCTTTTTATTCATTTCTTTTGTTACAACAAAAGTATAATAAATATACTAGGATGTTGTTATAAGAAGTATTCGATCTACCCTTACACACACCTACATCTAATGGTAAAAGAACATACTATTTCCGTGGATGGCGAATTTCTATCTCACGAAACGATGATTGTTCAATATAATTCTAACACCTTCAAAGGTGGCCATTAAGAGGTCAATATATTTATATATGATATATAATATGTTTATGTTTTCCTTATTCTTCTTTATTTTTCATTTATGTCATACCTTTATGGTTTCTATTATGGGTAAAAGCGATATCTTCATTTTAGGAAGTGCGGACTACCGCCCCCTCAAAGTGATTTGATTCGTTAATACCTTATGTGTTATGTATAAAGGATAGATTTAATGATATTATATATTATACCATACTGGAATTATAATACTATTATGTATCATTATGTTTTAATTCCATTAATTATGAAATAGAAATGAAAGTAGCATTCATGTGTACGTACAGCTTACCGTCTCCATGAACGGTGCATTTCATTTCATACCTCTAAATGTTATGTAATATTATTAATTCATGTATATAATGGATATATATGATATATATATGATATCTACATAATGAATATAATTCTGGATATAATGGATATTTTACACCATGAACAACTTGTAATTACAAGAAGTTTATTTTTGACTCAAGTGCCCAGGGTCGACAAAACGACCATTATTATCCTAAATAATTACATAGTGTTCATGACATGGTAATAAGTGATATAAAAGGAATAATTAAATTGAAAAAGGTTTTTAAGAAAGTATAAATTAACTCACGTTTACTATTCAGGAGGTTAAAGAACGATCGAGTCAAGTCGGACATGAGGTAAGGGAATCCTTCGAAATCTCCTTTCATTGAGGAATATTTTGTTTTATACACAACTTTCTTTTATACAGTGTATAAACCCCTTTGAATTTTATGATTATTCAAAAGGAATCTTTTTATACAAAGCACTTACTAAATGACAAAAGGGAAGATTTTTTTTGTCGTACGTATGCGGCGACAATGAATTCTCCACTGCTGTGACCATTATTTGAGTTTTGGCTTCGTCTACAAGCCATAACTTTTTTTGAATGAATAATAAATACCATGTTTTACTTTTTTATTAAAAATAGTTTTCATAATGTAATTATATCAGTGTGTTGTATTGATATCTTGTGATTTAAAGGTCGAAATGTTATGTTTCCTTTATGCATGTTTTATGTGATACGATTATGTTATGGTTCTTGGGCATTGTAATGAAGACGGGTGGTACCATGATAAACTAAGGGCGGGTGAGCCCAATATAGCTCTTTAATGCATTGGGTAATGCGAAGGAGTTAAACGTTAAGGTTTCTCTGAAGAGATTTAGGGAATATATTGTGATGGGTATTCCAAACATAACCAAGAGGGTTACTCCCAACGTAAGAATGTTATGAATGCCTCAAGTTACCTTTCTGTATTATGATTTCTATGATTTCTTCTTGATTTGATGAGGTATGTTAAAGGGATTATGTTTTATGGGTAAAGTATGATTTTATTCTTATGTATATATCAACTCATCTTTCCTTTCCATATTTTTATAATCCTTACTGAGCTTTTTATGCTCATCCCATGTTTTTTAAATGTTTCTCACAGGTCAAGGGAATGGGACCTAAAATGATGATAGTGTCAAGGAAGTGTCAATAAAGAATCCATGTTTTATTTTAAATATTTTTTCGTTCATGGGAAAAATGAAAACTATCTTTTATGTAACCACCTTGTTTAAATTTGGAATGCAGTGCATGTTTTATGATCTAATTCTCTAAAACACTAATCTTGGGAAGATCCCCAATGTGTTATCTTGTAATAACTCAAGGTTAAGTAATGCTTAAGTCTAGGGCCTTATAGTTGGTATCAAAGGTTGGTTTAGACAACTTTAGGAGTTAGAAAATTGTTAAATTATAAATTAATTTATGGTATGATTGAAATGATATAGCATTTGAAGATTACCATGTTTCTTATCCTAAGATATTTCTGTGTTAAGAATGGTTTTTCATAGAGAAAACAGAACAGCTTTTCTGGGAAGGCTTACAGAGGGAAATGACATTTCAAATCAGTATCCTGAGATGGTCAGAATCAGAACTAAACAGTTTCTTGCAGTGACGGCTCAGTTGACTCTGGTGAAAAATGTTGGTTGTTTTTATTGATGATATTTTGGTGTTTTCTAAAAGTAAAGAGGGTCATGAAAGACATTTAAGGGTTATTTTGAAAACATTAAAAGAAAAGAAATTGTATGGGAAATTAAGCAAGTGTGAGTTTTGGTTGCAACAAATTTCATTCCTTGGTCATATTGTTTCTAAAGATGGAATAGTTGTGGATCATGCAAAAATAAAGGTTGTTGAAGAATGGACAAGACCCACAAATGTAATTGATATACATAGTTTTCTTGGTTTGGTAGGTTATTACCGAAGGTTTGATGAAAATTTTTCATGGTAATATAGTCCAATGACTAAGCTAACTTGGAAAGGTGTTAATTTTATCTGGACAAAAGAATGTGATGATTGTTTTTGGGAGTTGAAAAAGATGATTGGTGAATTCTCCAGTTTTGGCACATCCTTCCAGGAATGGTGAGATTGTTATCTACAGTGATTCTTCATTGAAAGGACTGGGTTGCGTCCTAATGCAGAATGATTAGGTAATTGCCTATGATTCACGTCAATTGAAAACCCATTAGATAAATTACCCTACACATGATTTTGAATTAGATGCTGTAGTTTTTTCTTTAAAAATTTGGAGGCATCATTTGTATGGAGTAAAGTGTAAAATATATACCAATCACAAATGTTTAAAGTATATATTCACTCAGAAAGAATTGAACATGAGACAGAGGAGATGGCTAGAATTAATCATGGATTATGATTGTACAATTCATTACCATCCGAGAAAAGAAAATAAAGTGGATGATGCTTTGAGTCGAAAAATTAATGCTTCATTAACAATGTTGTGTTTGGAACGTGATCCTTTGGTTAAGGATTTGATGAACTTTGGAATAGAAGTTGTTGGTGTAGGCTGTCCTTCTGTTTTGTTTCAGGTATCATTGAAAAATTCTCTATCAGGCAGAATTATGCAAGCACAGAAGCAAGACAGTGAGTTACAGAAAAAGGTAGATCTTGTTCAGAAGGGTAAGTTTCCTGAATTCAACAATGATAATGATTGTGTTTTGAGATTTGGGAAGAGATTGTGTGTGCCTTGTGATTCAAATTTGAAGATAGAGTTGTTATGTGATGCTCATAGTTCTCTGTTTTCAGTTCATCTAGGCAGTACTAAGATGTATCATCAGTAGTATTACTAGTGGGACGGAATGAAAAGGGATATTGCTGATTTTATTGTGATGTGTTTGACATGTCAACAGGTAAAAGAAGATCAGCAGTTACCGAAAGTGATGCTTCATCCTTTATCGGTTCCATAGTGGAAATGGGAAAATGTATCCATGGACTTTATTGTGGGATTACCGAGGACATCTCGAGGTAATAATGCAATCTGGGTTATTGTTGATCGATTAACTAAATCTTCTCATTTTCTTCCTATTCTAGAAAGTTTCTCTCTAGATCAACTTTCTCGATTGTACCGTAAATAGATATTCAGGTTTCTTGGAGTTCCCCTCTCCATTGTATCTGATCATGATCATAGGTTTACTTCTAACATTTGGAAAGGACTTCAAACGTCAATGGGTACTGAATTAAATTTTAGTACAGCTTTTTATCCTCAATCAGATGGGCAGTCAGAAAGAATGATTCATACTTTGGAGGATATGCTATGTGCTTGTTCGATGTATTATCAAGGAATTTGGGACCAACATCTTTCATTGGTAGAGTTTTCTTATAATAAATTTTTTCACTCAAATATACAGATGCCTCCATTTGAGGCATTATATGGTAAACGGTGTAGCACTCCAGCTTTTTGGGATGAAGTGGATGAAAGGAAGCTGATGGGACTAGAATTGGTAGAAGAGATGGCAGAAAAAGTTCAGTTGATTTAGAAACACATGAGAACAGCTCAGAGCATGCATAAGTGTTATGAGGATAACCAGAGGAAGGATCTATCTTTCGAGGTTGGTGATCATGTTTTTCTCAAAGTTTCACCGTGGAAAAGTGAGATGCGATTTGGTAAGAAATGAAAGCTGAGTCCAAGGTTCATTGGACCATATGAAATTATGGAGAGAGTTGGATCAGTTTATTACCAAGTGTCTTTACCTCCGAGTTTATATCAGGTTCACAATGTTATTCATGTTTCAATGTTGAGAAAGTATATGCTACATCCATTTCCTGTTTTGAGCCAAGAGGTAGTTCAGTTGGAATAGAATCTCTCTTATGAAGAACAACTAGTCCAGATTCATGACTGTAGAGAGCAAGTGTTACGGAATAAGGTAATTCACCAGGTAAAGGATTTATGGAAAAACCATATGGTTGAAGAGGCAACATGGGAATCTGAAAATTCTTTGAGGGATAAATACCCCCACTTATTTTGAAAGTGAATAAAATTGCGAGGATGCAATTCCCAAAAGGGGGAAGGATGTAACATACCATGTAAATAAAGAATAAAGAATTTTCATATTTATTAATATTTACTAATTAAATATTAATTTTACTTTAAAGGGGTTTCTATGTTCAATAGTGTGCTTGATACACAACAACGTGTTTTTTGAAATCTTACGCTGCACACTAGTAATAAAATAATATTATTTTAAATGGTAGTTAACACGTAGCTGTTGTATTGATGGGAAGGAATAGAAATAACTAAAATGTGATTATATATGTTTGTTAAATGTTTTTACATTTATCCAATAAAAGATGAAGGCTTAAAATACGAAAAGAATTCAATTTTAGGCATAGATACTCTATTATTCACTAAAAGGACGAACTATCGCCTTTTGATGGTGAACCCTCATTAAATATAGTTTTGGTCACTCTTATACATTATATTGTACCAAATAAAATTCTTCTTTAGAATCGGGACATCAAAATTTACTTTGTGTAAATATTTCGTATTTTTCCGATAAAGTTCATTTTTTAATGAATAGTGAAAGATGTTGTATTTTAATTCAAAACCTCTTTTTAATATAATTTATTTATATGATTATATTATCCTCTGAATTGGTTTTAAAGTTAAATTAGAATATATTTTTACCATTTAATCCAATAGTGGTCGTTGGAATTAATTTCACCTTGAAATTGAACTTAAACTAGTGTCAATCTTTTGATACATATTGTTTCATAAAAACACGCTATTTGTTTTGACAGTGGGAATTAATTATTAAATTAATTAATGTAACTTATAAGTTTTGAATTTTTTAAAATAGACATCATTTTTGAATTTGGAATATCAAATATAGCTTTGGGTGATGTTTTGGTATTTTTCTCAAAAGCTTCAATTTTTTATGATTAGTGAAACCGCTAATTGGTACTTAAAAACTGATTTTTTGTTTAAATGAAATTTTACCACCTCTGTGTTTTGAATTTCAAAAATCTGACATACATGGTTCTCATTAATAAGTAAAATGTGGTTCAATGGGATTAAAATAATTTTCTGGTGAATAGTAACTTTTAAGTTTTAATCGCGATTAGAGGTAATTTGTGTAGTTTAAGGTAAAAATAATGTTTTAATAATATTAAATGACCTAGACACATGTCCTACCCTTATTGGATGTGTCATGGCCGACCAAGACAATCCATGGGTCTACTTGGGGACTCCATGGAGCCACTTTGGTAGGAAAATGACATTAATAACTTTTTATTCAATGTTAAAATAAAAATGTCACAAACTTGATTCGTTTTACTAAAACAATTTTTAAATGGGGTTATACAAGTCATATTTTTGACTATAAATATTCATTAGAAATCTAAAACTATTTCATACGTCATTCTATTTGTTTTATAATTTTTATACATTATATAAATTAAATTTTTAATGACACCATGATGATGTAGCGATTACCCCATTATTTAACGATCTAAATAAAATAAAAATATAATGTAAACTATAAGACCTACATGTGTCAAAAACCTATTGGATGGGTGGATTTAGAACTCTTTTCACCTTATCCTAAAAATAAATAATTTTGGGACCTTTTAAATCCGAAAAGAATTTTATAATAAAGTAACCTTTTATAACATTCCAAGAGTGCCCCTCCTCTCCTCTTATAAAAGGCCCTCAGCTCTACCACCTTACCCACACCTCTCAAGCCTTTTTCTCGACCAAACCCTAGAACATTTTATCTCTCCACATCCCTCTATTACTTCTAGTAGCCTCACTTTGGGCAGAAGTATTCCCAAGGAAGCCTTTGAGCTCAAATCAAAAAGAGTTACCCGTTTTAAAGGTAGTGTTTTCTATTGTGTTATTATGTTTTATTTTGCATCTCCAACCCCCTAAAATATTTTTATTAATTTATTTTGTAACAAAGAAAGTATCCTAAATATAATAGGATGTTTTTATAAGAATTATTCGATCTAAACTTACACACACATGCATCTAATAGTTAATGAACATACTGTTTCCGTGGATGGCGAATATCTGCCTCACGAAACGATGATTGTTAAATATTCTTCTAACGCCTTCAAATGTGGCCATTAAGATGTCACTATATTTATATATGATATATAATATGATTATGGTTTCTTTATGCTTCTGTATTTTTCATTTATGTCATACCTTTATGGTTTCCATTATGGGTAAATGCGATATCTTCATTTTTGGAAGTGCGGACTACCGCCCCCTCAAAGTGATTTGATTTGGTAATACCATATGTGGTACATATAAAGGATATATTTAATGATATTATATATGATAACATACTAGAATTATAATACTATTATGTATCATTATATTTTAATTCCATTAAATTTGAAATAGAAATGGAAGTAGCGTTCATGCGTACGTACGGCTTACCGTCTCCATTAACGGTGCATTTCATTTCTTACCTCTAAATGTAATGTAATATTATAAATGCATGTATATAATGGATATATATGATATATATATGATATCTACATAATGAATATAATTTTGGATATAATGGATATTTTACCCCATGAACAACTTGTAATTAAAAGAAGTTTATTTTTGACCCATGTGTCCAGGGTCGACAAAATGACCATTATTATCATAAATAATTACACAGTGTTCATGACATGGTAATAAGTGGTATAAAAGAAATAATGAACTTGAAAAAGGTTCTTAAGAAGTTAGAAATTAACTCAATTTTATTATTCAGGAGGTTAAAGAATGATCGAGTCAAGTCGTACACGAGGTAAGGGAATCCATCTCAATCTCCTTTCATTGAGGCATGTTTTGTTTTATACACAACTTTCTTTTATATGGTGTATAAACCCCTTTGACTTTTATGATTATTCGAAATGAATATTTTTGTACGAAGTGTTTACTAAACGACAAAAGGGAATGTTTTTTTGTCGTACGTATGTGGCGAAGATGACTTTTCTGCCACCGTGACCATTATTTGAGTTTCGTCTTCCTCTACAAGAGATAACTTTTTTTTGAATGAAAAATAAATACGATGTTTTACTTTTATATTGAAAATAGTTTTCATAATGTTTTTATATCAATGCGTGGTATTGATATCTTTTTATTGAAAGGTGGAAATGCTATGTTTCTTTTATGCATGTTTTATGTGATACGATTATGTTATGGTTCTTGGGAATTGTTATGAAGACGGGTGGTTCTGTGATAAACTAAGGGCATAAGAACCCGATATAGCTCTCCAATGCATTGGGTAACACGAAGAAGTTAAAAGTTATGGTTTCTCCAAATAGATTTAGGTAATATACTGTGATGGGTATTCCAAACATAACCAAGGGGGTTACTCCCTACGTAAGAATGATATGAATGCCTCAAGTTGCCTTTATGTCTTATGATTTCTAAGATTTATTCATGATTTTATGAGGTATGTTAAAGTGCTCATGTTTTATGGGTAAATTATGACTTCATTCTTATGTATATATCAACTCAAGTTTCCTTTCCATATTTTTATAACTCTTAATGAGCTTTTTATGCTCATACCATGTTTTTGAAATGTTTTTCACAGGTCAATGGAATGGTACATGATATGATGATAATGTCAAGAAAGTGTCAAGAAAGAATCCATGTTTTATTTTAAATATTTTTCCGTTGATGGGAAAAATGAATACTATCTTTTATGTCACCACATTGTTTAAATGTGGAGTGTAATGCATGTTTTATGATCTAATTCTCTAAAACTCTAAACCTGAAAAGATCCCCAATGTGTAATCTTGTAATAACTCAAGATTAAGTAATGTTTAAGGCTGGGGCCTTATAATATAAGCCATGGGATTTATGGGACCTGGTAATTGTCCATGGGGATCACCTATTCCTTTCATCATGAAGATGAATTGTGGCCTCAAAAAGTGTGTGGAAGGCCATAACTTGAATTAGTTTTTTAGTTAAGAACTGATATCCTCTAGCCCATTTATATGACCTCTCTTTTATTATCATCAACAATGTGGGGGATTTCTAAATGAATTTTTTGAGGTCTGGTTATAATATTTTGTGGTAGGACATCATACATATACCCTATAGTGGGTTTAATAAATAATATACATTATGAGTATTTGGTTATGGTATTCGGGAAGATAAGTGCACCAAAAATATTCATGCATCTGATGAATCATGCTTTCCACATGTATCTAGAGACATTTTTGGAAGCCTTATTGTAAAAAATCATTATGTATTCACTTAACTAACAAAAATATTCACAACATATTGATCTAATTTTTTTCACACAGAGGGAGAACTAGTTGTTTTCTATGATCCCAACTCACTTGGATTAATAATGCTCACTTACTAGGCCAAATCATATAAGAATTAAGCGTTTTTTGGATTCAGATATGGTGTTTTTAGTGGTTCTTAGGAAGTATCCCAATTAATTGTTTGATATAAATATTTTATTAGTGACATCTAATTTTTAGAAATGCTTTATTATTGAATTATCACACATTTCAACACATTATAAGATATTTACTAAATAGTGTTGTATGATAATGTTTTCTAAATACTATGAGAAACCCCATAAATTTTTTAATGGATTATTGACTTCAACAATGATCATGATTCCATGATTGTTGAGAAGCTATTATATAGTTCATTATGATACTTCATGCATTAGGCTAGGAGCCATTCTAATACTGAGAGATCATGTCATTGTCTACGGGTCTTGACAGTTGAGGCTTCTTGAGTGAAATTACCTAATTCATGATCTTGATTTTCTTGGTGTGGATTATTATTTGAATTATTGGAGGCAATATCTATTGTGAGAGAAGTTTTTGGTTTATGTAGACCCAAAAATGCTCAAATAAATTGCTAAAGATTGTGATATAAATCTAATATAGTGAAGGTTGTTTGAATACCTACAGTCCTTCAATTTTGATCTTTCCTATATTCCTAGGATTGGAAATTATGTGGCCGATTCTCTAAGATAGATGACTCAGATAGAGGTAGTTTTGGAGGGCAGTAGTGAGTAGAAACCAATGAAACCATTTTCTAAGAGGTTATTAGATGTGGAATAGAATAATGTGAAACCATTACATAAATATTTATAGGGCATCACTTCACATTTTGATAAAGTAAAATTGAGAAAACATTCAAACCCCTTGGGATTCTTCCTAAGGGAGGTTGTTCTATGAGAGGATCCACCACTATGTTGGTTCATTGATGGGTATGAGATATTTCACAATAATGTATGTTTCTAGGTACATCAAAAAAAATTAGAATGAATTGACTTCAGAATATCATTCCATTAAGTGGATGGTAAACTAAGGTATTTCAATAATCCATCATTTATTATGTATCCAGCATTAGTTGATACAGGTGAAAATTAAAACCACTATCCTCAGTACTAGGTGTTCTAATTTATAGTGGGTGAAGGTGGATCTCCAGTAAACTATAGGGATTTAGTTTCCAATTCTAATTCTATAGTGAAATCTCAGGACTTCACTATGAATTTTTTGAATAGATTATCATGATACCACTAAGGTAGGAATGTTCTATAGGTTATCATCAAAAGGAAAATGATGAACTTTAAATTTATAACAACAAAGGTGACTATTTTAGTAGATTTTAATGAAAGGATATATGTTTGATAAATTATACAACGTTATGGATTTCCACCAAAAAATGGATCGGACTGAGATTCCCATTTTACATAAAGGTTATTGTAGGGGTTTTAGAGAGATCTTATTTAACTAGAAATTCTTATTATATAATATCTCCCATATAATTTAATGGTGTCTGAGCATACAATTTAAGTGTTAGATGACATTCAAATAAAAATTTTCACATATTACCGAGGTTCTTGTAAAAAAGATACCTCTTGATGAGTTCCCATAAAATTAAATATTTCAAGAAACAATACATATATATATTCTAATGGGACCATATATTTTATACCATTCCATTAATCCCATTGATATTTATATGAGAGAGAGACATATCTAATATGACATCATCACATCATGGAGACGTCAGAGTTATTATAGATTTTCTGAAAATTCATGGAATCCACTCAGTCTAGAAAAAATTATTATTCCAATCATTGTTGTTGTCCTCTAAAGATTTAGTATGTGGATTAGATATTCTTATATGTTTTTCTTTAGGATGGGGCATCATCATATCAAGATATGGCGTAATATTTCACATCTTTATTCCCATCCATTTTTTATTTTAGAGGGAGTATGGTGTGTAGACTATAAGTTAAGGGAACCTCAGAGGTACAGATCCAAGCAGAACTTCTTCTTTTTATCTCAAATACATTATTATCACTTATATCCATCTCATATTAATTAGTATTATGCTGTTAAATTAGACTATAATTCCCTATTTAAAAAAACCAAATTTATGTTCTTTATCAGAGAACAGATGATATTTGAGGAAGGTCAGTTCCTCTAGTATAGGGGATATGGATGAAATACAAACTACAAGATAACAGTTGGGAAAGAGAGGATGGCATAAATTCTCTCTCTCTAGAGTTATTCTTGGATAATTCCTTACAACCCTCTGAAGTGAAATACGAGGATGAGTATCTTATATCAAGCAGGTTTCAATATAAAATCATTATTTTGGTGTTACAAACTCTTTATGTTTCATTTTAAACTGTTGTTTTTATCAAATAGAAGATATTAATGGTTGAAAAAGGGATCATGATTATGTGAGGAAACTTTGGATCTTGGAGCTATGGTTTTTAAGAATAATCTTGATGTTAATAGGTTATTCAAGGTTATTGGTAACTATGTAACACTTCTATATAGACCTATAATATGAGGTTAAAATTTTGTGAAATCATGAACATGAGGCCATAAATCCATGTAACAATAGAAGAATTGATGAGAGAACCCATATGGTCTATTCATAATTCCTCAAACCATTTTCCTAGCCCATATGGGTACTTCTATATAGTTGTATGTCCACATGGATTTCATATTGATTTAACAAATTATGTGGTAATCCCTACACTGACTTTAAAATATTTATAATTACCCTTTTAACTTAATCTTTATACCCATCACCTCAATTTTATTTTCCCTAAAGTATATAAAACCTCCATCCATTGGTAGATCTTCCATGTATTTTATCTATTAATTGAAGGTCCTCAATCAATCGATATTTAATCATACCAACTAATAACATATGGTTTATCCTTCGGAAAATTATGGATTATGTAATATTATTTTATTTTTTTATCTCTACATCATAAACACAATTTATATTTTGGCTAACATGCCCAATTTTTTTGTTATTTTGTCTTTTTATCCATTTTTTATCATTCCATCCCAGATCTGAGGCCAATACTAGTAAAATATTCTTCTACCTATGTACGGATTATTGTTTATAGATTCTCATATAGATTCTCATCAATTATATTTTCATTGTTCTTCCACACATTGGTTTTACCACATGTTTCTCTGAAATTTAAGATTTCTTCAATAAATTTCATATATTGGAACCTATATGGACTGATAGACCCCACTTGTCATCATTATAGGCCAATGATATAAATTTTAGACACCCCATGGGTGTTCCATGTATATAACTGTAAGAAAATATGACTACTATTAACCTGGAAACCCTTCGATGTGTTTGGTTCAACAACTCAAAGGTATTGAATAAATTTAAATTGATGAGATGATGCATTATTATTGGGGAAGTATTATTCACGTAGACCTTATTAAATTAAAATGAACTGTTATCTGGTATGACACCACAAATAGGCCTTCTTCATTGTTTGATGAAAAATAAATAGAAATAATTATATAAATAAAATGGATGTGCATGATTATAATACAGACATTGAATATTTTTCAATGTATGGTGCATATTATTATAATATACCTATTTTATATTAAAGAAGTGGTCAAAAATGATATATATATGGATTCAAGATAGAATGACTTTGACACTCAGAGGATTCCATCTAGATTCATTGAGATGGTTTTTGAGGGAGATACCAACATTGGAATTAAGCCCTCTAATTATTAGAACATGAATGACCTAGTTTAGTAGTAACGACTCACTTGTTTCATTTCGGAAAATTAAAATGTCTTTCATTTAATAAATGGATTTTATTTTATATCTTCGAACTCCTGATTCCTGGTATTATCTCCTTGTTCCCAGTCACCTATAGCATGATATGTATGTGGACATGCTCCATGGACAAGATAAGTCACCCTTCTAGTGGAATGACTTATGTGTGACATATGGATGAAACATAGACACAACTTACATGCTATAAAGTTATTCATCACGAGTTAGATCAACATTATAAGGTAAAGGAAGTCATGGTTTCACCTCTGTAACTACATTCTCTTATTTCTTATTGGAAACCATAGTTACACCTTGGGTCCTTCATTAATATTTTTCTACTTCTCCACCTTTGTTATATACATACGACCCTATACATTTATATAAAACATTTTTAAGAACATATGGATTATGATGAAGTGGGTACGATTGGATGAGTATCCCATGATTAGTCTGAGCCTGACATGGTATATATTTCGTGTATTTATTTTCACTAACTATTTTTATACCTATTCACTATTACAATTATACTCCTAGATTGTATTTGTATAGTTATGTTGTTGGTGTCATACTATGTATATCTCAAACATCCTGTTATCCATTGATTAGTTTCTATATAGATTTCATGAATTGAAGTTGGGATAAAGGAATGTTCCTAGTCATTTATGCTTTATTTTATTATAGCATGAGAAATTTATGCCCTAAAACGATTATAACATCGAGAAGAAATTTTAGATGGTTTTTATATTTTTTTTAATTCCATAAACATATATTTTTTGTATGTATTATTCCATGAATGAAAATTATTTTTTATAACATTATGAAATTTATAACCTTTGGTATACAATGCTTATTTTTATTATGAAATATATTTCTCTTATTTGGATAAGTATCTATTAAACTATTTTTTTTTGTAATTTTTTTATATCAACTAACTAGATTAAATAATCTCCCCACAAACACTCCCTAGTCCCTCACTCTTAGTCAGGAGCCTCTGAAATGTAGGGAGGCAAGCAAGAGGCCATGTTGACAACATGGTTTAGTTACATAGTGGTGAACCCGGTCTTGGGTGTCATAAAAATGGATATCAGTATGGTTATTAATTAATTTATTAATATATATATGATTGTGATATATGATGTTAATGTATGTTTGTTGAAATTAGGAAAATTTGTTAGGATTTTCCATCTCAATATCGTCTCATTGGGAAATATTTGGTATTATGAACCTAGATTAGATTATGTTCTGTACATAATACCAATTTGAGGTGTTATGTTATTAAATTAAATTATTTTTGGTATTTTAAAATCAATTGCATTTCCTCACATTGAATGAGGATTGAATGAATTTGTACCCAATTGATAAGTGGGGGGTTTCCATTCCCTTTTTTATTCATTGGGACACTTACAATAATCAACAATAATTTTATGTCTTATGCGACATAAATTTTAATGAATGTTTTTTACAAATATCTAATGAAATTTTTAGGATTTAAGTTATATATATTTTATTCCACTCTCAAATAATTTTGAATATGTAGTTGTTCAATTCATCATAAAACTCAATCTTTTACCTGATTGGAAAACCATAAAAACATTTGTCAAAATATAAGTTCCTGTAATCTCTTAGGAAATAAACCCCTATATTGATATAATAAATTCAACCAAGTTGTTGATAAAATTAACCTATGGGTAGTCACCAAAAAAAATTTGGTATATAATTGACTCAATCATCACCCTGATACATAACAAGTGGGATTAATAATTCACACATGGATTCGAACATCTAGTGGATATGAATTAGAATATTCACATTATGATAATAAATAATTATGAAATTTGACTACTAACATTACCTCAATCTCATACAAATTAAACTATTAAACCTAATTACAATCAACCATGGATAACCCATAACATTAAATGTACCTTGACCCCAATGATTGTTTGATAAGGGAACTACCTGATACTTTGATAATACCCCATATATTTTAATTTGATTTTGAAATATTCACCTATATATAAACATTATTATATTGAATTATAATTTAACTTTACATATTATTAAATATATTGATATCTGTGTTTTCATTCATCCAATGCTTCCGTATGGAATGTTGTTAATGTTCCTCAAGAATATTTTTGAATGCATTAGACATAATAAGGTGATAGGTGGTGCCCAAAATTATATTAATCATTAATGATTTGATAGGTATCATTATATAACATAGCTTTGGATTTAAGGGATAATTCAACCCATATCAATATAGTATGTTGGAATAAGGGACTGACAATATATTTTGATGTTTTTTATTATGAATTTCATATCTATGATATCAATATTAATTATTTTCCATGTTTTTATTTTTTCATGGATATAGAAGGCATTAAATTTTATTTGATTGTGGGTTCGTGTTTGATATTATTTTACTGAAATAAATTTTATCCCATGTTTACATAGTTTTTTATTCCAAATTTTTATTTTCCTTACAACGCTTCTAAGATTATCCATATTTGTTTTCCTTCCCCTAGGAAACCTATAGGATAACTCTGTGTATCATTAAAGGATATAGTTAAATGGATATATTTGTTCTCAAAATTTTATCATGTTGCATCATATGCTTTAAATTGTAATTTATGTATATATTTATTCTTTAGAGACTAAAAACATTAGGATATTATGATAACTCTTATATTATTTAAAAACTATGTAATATAGAAACCAGAAATGGGATATGGATTCTTGTATATTAAATTTGGTATAAAATAGGGTTTAATAGGAACCATGGAGAATTTATATGGAACAACCTAGTTTTATAGCACAATCACTATGAAAACTAATCATTAGTTATATGGAACAGTCAAGAAAACATGGTATGAATTATATTTTATAATTAAATATCATGATCTAAATATGAGAATTAAAATTTTAAAAGATTGAATCTAGATGTGGGAAAGAAAAAAATATAAACTGTCATAGTCAGTATCATGATCTTACACCAAAATATGAAAATTAATTCAATGATGAGTCTAATCAAAACATAGATATATCACTATAATTTCCCTTGGTTATGAACAATTATCTCATCTGAAAAGAGAAACTTGTTGAACAACAATATGTTGTAACTATGATAGATCACATTATGTGACTAAAATATCAATAATTCATTATAAGTACTCTTCCACTGGTAGAAGAATAATGGATGACGTCTTCAGAGATTATCATTCTCACTTTGGGATGTATTGAATTGGGAAAAATGTTTCATTTTGGTCTATCTTCTAAAAAAATGTAGACTTATTGTTGTTAGTAGTTCAATGAACTAAATAGGAAGATAAGAAAAATTTCATGGATTTGGGAAATTTTAAGGTGGTATTCTATAAAAAATACATTCATCATGAGTAAAGAGAAGAAATTAAGAGGATGTTTCTCAAACATAAACAATATATAGAGGAAATTTTTACAAATTATATGCCAACATTACGTGGTAATAAATGCATGTTGTCTACTATTTACATAGAATGGAATGAAATATATATCATATCATTTATTATTTAATATCGAGACTATGAAGTGAATTGGTATAGAATCCAATTATTTTCATATGTAGATATCACAACCTAGTACATAAATATTCATTACATAACATAGTGATCCATACCAGAATCGTATATGCCTATTTCCTATGGAAACATGGACACATAATCAAATGGTTTATAAATTATCTAAATGATTTACCAATATCATCATCATATTTTTCACCCTTCTCAAACATATAATAAATTATATCATGGGGAAAGGAAACATAGTAAAGGGTGAGAACATATAATAATTATGGGTAAATAAGGGATATATCAATGATAATGTGAGGATAACATGAACATAAGGGAATGAGAATGTCAGAACAATAATTGAAAATAATACATTATATATCTTTAATGAATGAAATTCTTTGAGAAATAAATAATTATTGTTCATAATAAAATTATCATAGAGGAATAAAATAACACAAACCATGGAGTTCCAGACATTGGAATTATAAATGGAATTGTAGGATACACCTAAGAATATAAAATAATTTCCTTTGTATTTAAATATCTTTTCAAAGATTATCATTGTGTTTTGGGTTCAATCCCCAAAAAAACATAGCAGTAAAGGTTCATTAGAAAAACAATCATAGTGGAAAAAGCCTTCTACTAAATTGGGCTCACTCACAATTAAATTCTAATTTATCTCATGAAATATAATTATTTACTCAATTCAATAGTGGGAGATATAGGACCCACATATAAAAAAATAAATTTAATAAGATTAATGTCACAACATCATAAAATTATCACCATATTAGATCCCATAAAAATAAATTGGTTTCATAAAATTTTTATCATTGTATAACTCAAGGAAATTAATGGTATTTTATAACCATCTCATCATTTAATCATAGTATAACCCATTTAAACATAAGGTCTATCAGAAAAATAATATCAAAAAAACTTGAAAATATTGATAAATAAAAAGGATTGTATCATTCTATCATATCCTCATTAAATCATAAGTGTAATAAGGAGTCATAATCATTAATGAATACAAATAACATAAATATATCATTATAAACTCATGAAAAAAGACATTTTGATATTTCAATCACTCCTTTAATATCCAAAAATTTCAAAAATTTAATGGAATAATATTTCCTAAAAAATAACAATGTATTGTTTTAAATAATGACATAAGGAATTGAGTGGTAATAATGTATAAAATTATATTCATGAACTATATGATAAACAACATTAATTTAACAATTTTTTTTAAAAATAAAAAAAACCCTCATTTGGAAAATTATAAGAAGAATACAACAATAAAATTATTGTAATATTCCAAAAATGTATAAAAAATAACTTAAATTAATAAATGGGAATAGTGAAAAAGCATCCAAAACAAATTTTTATGAAAACATCAATAAATGAAAAATATTTTTTGATAGAAGTGGTAAATAAAGTGTATTTAAATTCAAAATAATTATTGTATCTCTTTTGTAAAAAAGGTGAGTAAAATTAATGGAAAAAGGCATTTTCATGAAATTATCTATGGATAATAAAATTCAAATGTTTTTGAGAGATTGGTCATAATATTTCAAAATCATATACATTTACATATACAATCTATTTAAAAAATGGATTGTAAAATAAAACGCTTACTAGTTTGATAAATTTTGAATCATTGTATCCTTGAAATAAAAAAATTAATTATATTTTTTTATCCACATAAAATAAATAATAATAATCCTAAAATTCATTTATAGAAATTATATAGACTAAATTAATGAAACAATTGGTTAATATGACACATTTCTCAAGGAGGTAAGACTGAGAAGAAAATCTATTACCTTATATATGAATTACATTATACACATTGATAAATAATGTATAATGAGTATATATTTATTATACATGTTTTATTAAATAATATACATATATATATAATACCATAATGTATTTACTGAAATCCTTTTTCATTAGATTGTTATCAATTTTATATTAGAACTGCTTTTCTTGAGGAAATCTTCTTTTTCTTCAAATATATTTTGGATCAATAGTTTTTGAGTTTATATTTGGATCATTGTTACATAATATATATAATTTTCTTAATTATATAAATATTATATATATTGAGTATAATCATGGTTATATTTACTCACAAAATAAAGAGATAGAAAAACTAATTCCACCACTACAGAAGATGCTACGACATACGTACAGATGAACAGTAATTCAGTTTTTCAAAGTCTGAAAAGAAGATATGTAAATAAAAATTAATTTATGCTAATTTGTTTTTTATAACATTGATGTCCAATATATTTCAATAAAAATTAATGTGATGTGAAAAACATACCACATTATTTTTTGTTTGATGGCATCCACACTTACACACTATCAATGTTATCATTTTCTATATTTAAAAAAATAAATTAAAGAGAACTGAAAAACAAACCACATTATTTTTTGGTGGATTCCATCCACACGTAAAAATGATCAACGATATAAATTTATAACAGTTTCGTACAAGAGATGGTCAATATGATATTGTATTTATATAATTATGATTATGTGATAAAAATTATATATATAAATAATTTTGAACCCCAGAACACCCTGAGATGGGAGGGGTGAATCTAGGTGACCAATTCATGTTCAAAAGTGATAGATCTTATTCCCATGTTAGTTGGTACCAATTACTCATATCTCATGGTAATGTTCATAAGATAAAAACCACATGAAAAGATAACATAGAACAATTTTACATGGTTATCCAATAATGGATTGTTCATGTAATATATGATTACAGTGTTTTAGTCATACCTAAATCCACTAATATTCAGTGTTTTCAGAATACAATAGTTCTGACATAGTCACTCTATCCCAGGGACAGAGTGTCCCTTGGAAAACTTCCATCAACACCCCATAGCTCAATAATTTGGGTGAATAATTACTTAGTTTATTGACTTGAAGATCCCTTCAATAGGTTTCCATTAAATTATTTTTCTTTATCTTTAATGAGACTCTTCTTATACAATAGACATGAGATTATTCATTTTGAAATCACTATTCATTGAAAATATGATATTTAAAACTGCCTTCCATGAATCTCACTATGTCAAAATGGAATAGTGTATCATCACGAAGTCTAGATAAAACAACGGCATTGGAATCAGTAAAGACTCAAAAAGACTTTACATATTGATCATGATTATATAGAAATCCATATTCATGAAGCTCCACTGGCTTCAAAAAATCAGAGAGATTCATGATATTTTTTGAAAAATTTCATGTATTTTTTAAATGATGTGGGGTAGCCTCATATTTATAGGATCAAAATTATTTTATAGTCCACCAAATATAACATACATTCCAGATCTTACAAAAATATCTTCATGGTGAACCTTTAATCATGAATCTTCATTCAGAATAGAAGAGGTAAATGAATGACTAAAAAGAAAGTGATCATTTATGAAAATTATATATTCTAAAAAATAACTCCTTTAAAAATCCCAATAAGGGTTACAGGAATCATATTTTCAAAAATCTATCACCTATTTAAAGTATTAATGGATGTTTATACTTGATTTATGTAGGGGATGGTCGATCTAAAGGGCTCAAAGTTATGTAAATAAGAGAAAGGATGGGTTTTCATTTAAAATTGAGGAGATAGGATCCCATGAAATTACATAAAATATTAAAATATATTAATGAAAATTTCATCCCAAATGGTTCATATTGGAATATTAATTGTTAAGGGATAATATTTTAGAACATTTTATATTGCAATTTTCCAATTTAAATATTTTATATTTTCTGTTTGATTTAATAAAATATTATTTTCAAACAATATATTTATTTCAAATTTATAAAATATTCCTTTAATTTGACAAATTTACATAAATAAAAAGTTATAATTTGAATATAATTATTTCCGATGACACTAATAAGTCATATTAATCTTTAATAATTGTGTAACACATTAACTATCTTAAATTTTCTAATTATTTGTATGTTTTAAATCATTTAATATACTTCTTATTAATTCGAGAAATAATGCATTGAGATTGAGTAATCATTTAATGCCATTATATAATTAATAAAAAATATAAAAAAATATATATTTAATATAATTTCAATATTTAAAATACAAACACCTAGATAAATTAATAACACTCTTTTTTCCCTAAGTAGTCACATAAGAAACATTGTAAACTAAGAAAATGACATTTCATGACATTGATTGAATTAAATATTATTGATGTAATTTTAATTTGTATGTATATATAAAAAACTCAATTTTAATAATAATGTTATAATTGTGTGATCAAATTCATCCATAATGTGCTTGGATTGAACATAACGGCCATGTGACTTATTTTTAACCTACATTTACGGATTTTCCCTTTACCGAGATGAAAAATTTTTCCATGGTAAATATTAATATAAAAAAATAAAAGTGATGTAATTAAAAAATAGTAATCTAATATTTAAAAATATGTATTAAATAAGAAAAAAATTAAATTTCAATAAGTGGGAAAATCTGTTTTTTTAAATAAAGGTGCAACAATTGATAAAAAATATTTTCGAAAAATGCAATTTTAAGCACAACATATAGATTATTTATATCCCGATACATGAAAAATATTAAATTAATGTTTAAACATTTAATTAAAACTAATATATATATATATATATATATATATTTAACTCAATGAATAAAAAAAAATTAATTTAATATGGAAAATGCATATTATGCGTATAAAATAGTTTTTCTGAAAGTAAATATTTTATATTCAATTGATATTTATTTTTATTTATAAGAAATTGATAAGAATTTTATTAATTATAAACATATATAAACAATAACTTTTTATAATATAGTAATTACAATTCATACCCACAAATCCTACTTCTTGGTTAAAACTTACACTAAAAATAATAACAGTTTAAAAATATTATATGGTTCCTCTCAACTCAATATTATGTGTAACACATGCTATTAAAGAAATTAAATTTATTTATAAAAAATATTTCATAAAATATATTGGTTATAAATTTTAACCATATTAAATTGATTTTAACCATAAAAAATAATGACATTGATAAAAATGATGTTATATTTGTTTCATTAAATCCTTAAGTTTCCATGTAGCTTATTCAAATTTTTGATTTCTACAGGAAACGTTCACGAAATGAGTAGTCTTGATCAGAAGCTCTCTTTCATTAGGTTCAATGATTTATTATAGACATTCCCCATAATAAATTTCAAATTTCTAATGTATGACCTTTGGCTGAAGTACACGTGATGGATCAGGTATGTACATCCTTATGAGATATACTCTGAACACATCATAAATAAGAGAGGTTCAGTGGAAGAGCCAATTAATAAATTATTGTTCCTATAATATCATGAATCTAGAAATGTACAATAATCCAAAAGATAAATTCTACACTATTTATGAATTTCATAACCTTATTTCAGGGTGAAATTCAAAGAACATATTCTCACAAACATCAAATTTTAGGCTAGGCTAATGATTTTTAGCTTTAATTTTCCATTGATTCTGAGCTGTCAAGAAGTTTTGATGAAATTATCTGACAATCTATATCTATTCATAATAGATAATTTCTCCATTATTATTCTTGAATGATAGAGTTAAATAGATATTTCGTTATAGGGTTTTATAAGGACCTATCAAAATGAACGAGTGGAATCTATTATTGTACGGAATCTCATCTAGAGGAAGGTATTGATACAAACCACCTTTAAAACCAATAGAATAGGTTATAATCATACAATCTAGGATATGAATTATTTTTTCAATGTGTACATCTGTCATAGGATGATAAGCCGTAATAACAATCATTTGTGTCTCAAGATCCTACTAAAGACTTATCAATTACATTGAGACAAAACTCTTATCCCAATAAAATAAAATATAATGTGGTAATCCATGAAAACTTAGAAAATAATTAATATATATTATAAAATTATATAATAGAGATACATATTCTAATATGGTTATCATGTGTATGGATAACATAAGGAGAATCACTACAACCCATATTGCATTGTGTCATTTTTGTGTTATGGGGAGTCTAATGAGAAAATACATGGTTATGTTCCCTATATTCCATTTTGGTATGGGTAATGTATGTAACATTCAGTTATAAAAACTTCTCTTATCCTTTTCAAACTAACATACTATGCACTAGAAAAAACAGTCTACATTATATCTTCCCATTCTATAATATTAGAATAACTATTTATGATTTATATACATCTATTCACATCTAGAATGAATAGTGAATGGTGAAATGTGAACTCAATCTAACAAACCCTAGTTCCAATATGGTAAATAAAAAAGACATACATTATTTCTAAACCATATTATCCCTTCAAAATAATGGTTAATCTAAGGACCATTTCACACCATATTTTTCAGATCTTCCTTCTAGTCCTTTTTAATCATCATATAGACAGATGATTAAATACACATTTGAGTAATTTAATATTCCTTCCCATAATTAGTTATTTCAAGAGCCATTCTAAAAATATATATATTAAATAAATATTTATCATAATCCTATATTATAATGAATGGTCTTTCTAGCTCAAAGAATCTCTCACATAATTCAATTTCTCAGGGTTGTCTTGTATTGAGAAATCACAATCCTCAGTTATCTCTGACCAAATTATCTAGTTCCTATTGAAATCCTTCTATTTCAAAATATACATAATTCTCTTTTATTATTATATATATGACAACTTTATTTATATTTATAATTCATCTATATCATTAATGAAATAATTACTATTATGAATTGAAAATCATGACTTGGATAAATTTTCACATAAACATTCAATTGGAATCATTCATAATCCATCACCATTTCATTCTAAAAGATAATACATCCCAATAAATTCTTTGACGCATCATTATAGATTAAAACCCCATATCCACTATTGGGTAATATAAGTATATGATCATCGACTAACATTCTATTCAATTCCTTTAAATTTTATTCTCATTCATTTTTTGATAGGATGATATATCACTTCCAATTTAACAATGCTAGTGGATTAAACGGACAAAACAATTCTCTACAAGGAACTAATAATATCTTGATAATCTAAGAAAACTAAACATCTATGTCACAAAAGTTAGTATGGGATAATTCTCAATAACATTTTCTTTTAAAGAACAACTTATATAACCTTACATGATATTTGATGACCCATGAATGAAACCTTATATTTATAAAATTCAAAAATGGTAAATTTTTTATAGACAAACTCTTTTGTAACACCCTTAAATTAAAAATTATGATTTTTTATTCAATAACATGTATGACACGCAACACCAACCCCATAAGGGAATATAATATTCTCAAATTTTACTATATATTTACTATTTTAAACAAAATCTATAGATGATATGTTTTTTAATTCACAAAATATAGATATTTATTATGTTACATATAAGAGCGGCCTTCAAGGATATATTTTGTTACATAGATGACTGACCTTCCTTGATATTCTGCTTTACACCCAAGAATGAGTTTCAGTAAATAACACTGTATTATTATAATATTTGTATATAATAAAATATTATATAAACTAGTTGTTATTTTTTGGAATAGTAATAACTAAAATATTAAAATTATGGTTTACATAAATATAAAATGATTTTAATGGTTAATAATTAGTTAGAAATTAAAATAAGAACTCATTATATATTAAAAAAATATTATTATTTTTATTCTTCCATAAGACATCTACCTAAAAAAACCTAACTAATTACATTTAGTGAGTTAATTTAATTAAACAAATATTTTATATATTAAATATTATATATCTAGGTTTTTTCTCTTAGGTTTTATATGCATAATATAGGAACAAAACCAATTATTTCACATATTAAAACGTATATTTTATAAAGGCGATTTTACCACCATTTAATGTAGAACCTATTTTAAATTTTAATTATTAAACTCTAATAAATTGAATTTTTTAAAATAAACTACATATTTCAATTATTATTTTAATAATTAGCCTTGGGTTATTTTATTATTTTTCTGAGAAAATAAATTTTATTATGAATACTGACAAATACTGTATTTTTGTTAAAAATATACTTTTCTTTTAAAAAATAATTATTTTAAAATTATATTTTAATTTTTAATAATGTAAAATTATATAAATAATACTTATATTAATACAATTTATTTTATTATTATCAATTTCACATTGAAAGTGAATATAAAAATTCAACAATCGGTTGACCATTTTTTTACTAAAACCAGTTAGACCATCTTTCTTCAAGATTAGCATCAATCCACGTTTTTCTAATTATGCAATTTGAATTTTGAAATAATGGAAATACACCATTTAAGATTATATTTCGAATATAATAATATCAAATTATTTCATAACTAGAATATTTAGTGAGAGTGATTAAAATTGATTACAGTGATTAAGGTGCCATTATGTTTTGAAATTGACTACACCTTATATTTAAAGGGACAAATGATCTATAAACTTGGAAAAACCTCCATTAAATGTCTATAATTCAGAATAAAAAAATATAATATTTAGGTTTTTTGGTTTTTTAAAACATTTTATAGGTAAGAACACGTGTACAACTAACTTGTTTCCAAAAATTCCAACTGAGTCCTTTTCCTTCCCTATAAAAAGCCACCACCTCTCTCCATTCCTATGACATATCAATAATCATTAAAATGTCCATCATCTTATAAAGTATTATTTGAGAATATTTCCCCTCATCCTTTAATCCTTCCCTTGAGAAGAAAGCAATATAAGGAAGATTTTGGTTCAAACCAAAAGAAGTTACCCAATTTAGAGGTAACGTCTTCTCCGTAGCCTTTTTATAATAATTTCCATTAATCAACCCCTATACTCTTCTAATTTTGTGATTTCAAAAAAAAATTAGTATTCAAAATTTACTAATATGTTTTTATGTTAAAATTTCAACCTAAACTAACACACTCATCCTTCTAACGTGTAATGGACATATTATTTCTGTGTATGGTAAACTATTATCTCACGAAATGATGATTGTTCATATTTTCATTTCCAATATTCTAGGTTGGAAATTATTATGGAAACACAATTTATATATATTATATATTATATTTATTATGTCTTTAATATGAAATTAATATTTTACACAACCTACCCTCATACATTTTGTCTTGTATTAATATGATAACATCATTTGAGGACGTTTGGACTACATCCCACTCAACGAGACGTGATTCGTTCACACGACCTGGGGAATGTATAAAGGTTGAATATAAATAAAAATTGAATAAATAAAAAAATAAATGATATTTATGAGATAATTACATTTATATATATATATATATCATTTTCATTATTACCCTTTCAAACACTAAAAAGTGACAGTGTCAGTCTTGGAGGTGTGAACTACTGCCTCCTCGACATTTTCTGATTCCATTTAAATTACGAGAATTTTATATATAATTATATATTATTAAATTATATGGTATTGATGATATTATTTTAATTATAGAAATATATAATTCTACTTACTTTCCTTCCATAATGATCTTTGAAAAATGAGGACGTTACACATTCATACGTACGACCTGCCATCTCCATGATTGTAACATTGGATCATTTTTTAACCATATATAATTACTTATATCTAAATTATAATTTATGTATAAATATGATAATTATTTCATGATTATTATTCACTATATGTTAAATATTTACCCATTTGTCCATAGTTGACCAACTATATTTTTTTACACATAAAATGAATCTGGTCTGAAGACCCGATGTAAACATAATTGCTTAATTTTTTGTATATGATATAGTAATAAGTAAAATAAATTTTTTTATAAATAATAAAACGGTTTTAATAAATGTATACAGTCAAAAAAAATTAGTATACATGATGTTATTGGGAATTCTCCCAAAATGAAACACAAGGAAATGTACTTTTTTCTCAGTTTTAATTTCGTGAGGTATAATTTTATTATCAGAAAACTATTTTAATAAACATGTTCTACTACTACCACATTAACATTAGTATAATTAATTATATAAACTTTATTTTATGTAGATTTTTCAATTTACAATTATTACTTTTCGGTCTTTCAATGCATATTTAAGGGACTCTAGTCTCACTTTTCATTACTTATGGAATAATTTATTTTTTTGAACTTAATTTCTTATATATACTGTACATACTAACACATAAAAATTTAATATCAGTTACTCAATTATCATTTTGGTATTTATATGTTTAAATTTATTATTATTACTTTTTTCTCGTTTGATACAAATGAAAGGCATTTCATCTCAATTTTCATTCTATTGAGCCATATTTGTTGTCATCCACCATGTTTATATTATATGGTGTATATTATTTCTTTTTAAATGATATACCATGAATATAATTACTCTCAATATATTATAACTATAATTAAAATTTATTCCTTCATGAGTATTATGTTTTAAAATGATTCACAGTGGTATGGTACCTATTGGAATGTTATAGATTATTTCACTCGATAATAAAATTAATGATATTTTAATGGTATTTCTATTCAAGGAAATCATATTACCAATTATTAAAATATTCTTTTAATATTATATAGTTATTCATGAACATTCTCATTTAATAGAAAAAAAATTCCACCCATTGGTGCTCAAATTTTTTTAAAAATATTTTTAAGAAATCCCAAATTTATTTAAAACTTTTTCAGAGATCATTTTTTTCATATTAATACCATATTTTAATAAAAAATTGAATTATTTTAGAAAAAGATTTGGTAACATCATTTTTATCCTTTTTTCTCTTTGAATTGTTTTAAAGGAATATTTTTGTCAGTTTCAAAACAAGTCATATTTCTATCCACTTACCATGAAAAAGGAATGTAATTTTTTCCTCATATGAATTGTATGGATTTACCCTCAATCATTTCATTGAAGAATAAAATAAATGTTTATTAGATTAATTTTTAGTAGAAACGTTTTCAAATAAAAAAAATTCAAAATGTTTTAAAAAACGAATATTTTCCTGAATAATGTTTCAAAATATATTTTTGAAATATTTCTATTCATCAAAAAACATAACTATTTATTCTACTCACCTTGGGGTATGTTGTCTTGATACCATCCTTAATATTAATCTAGATGGTTGATGATTTATTTTTCCAAGGACATTATTAACATTCAATTCACTCATTACTATTGGTCCCCTTGAAATAGTCAATTTCCTATGATCATTTATGAGTTAATTTATCCTAAATATCCATAGGATGTTTCGAGGATATTATTATTTCTAAAACCTACAATATTTTTCAAAGAGAATTTACATTGAAATTTTTCATTTTATTTGGGGAAATATTGAAAAGTCGGTATACATTATTCAATGTAAATATTTGATAAGGATTTATGTTTATTTGATTTGAGGAATGTTCTGGACATTCAATACATTGGTTAAGGACCATTTAATCCAAGAACTACATGTTTGGGACCGGTTATAAAAAGCCCATCGACACATCAGTAGTCTCTTGGGGTAAATTATTTTCAATAATTGGGAGATTTTGAACTCTCTACTGATGGTAAAGTTATTATATTCCTAGGTAATATAAAGCCCAACAATAAAGAACTTCCTTTATTTAGAATTTATTAATTATTATTCACCGATGAGATTTTGTTTCATCATATCTGTGGATGTATTTCATTTAATTTCATTAATTAGATTCCATGTGATTCAATTTCTTATATTTTTGTATTGTTTTTCCTTATATATTTATTTTAATGGAATGTGTTTCCATTTATTACCTTTCGATATTTTTTATACACTTTCCTCTAAGTTTGTATATCACATGGTATCTATGAAGCATTTATGTTTTCAGGTTATATTTAAAACCTTAATTTAAAGTCTATTTAGTGATTAATCTAATTTCAAAGATGGACATCGTATTTAACTGGGAAATTACATTAAATTTGTTCTAGTAAAAGACAACTTGTATGTCGGGTGACAACCAATAAAATCATGATCAGATTCTGGTCTTTAACCCATGAAAAAAGGATGATAATGGTTTTAAGCCTACCACAAACCTATATAATTTTGTAGTTAATTTGTCATTGTTTTTAATTAAAATATATTACGAATAAGTATTAATGATGGACCTGTTGTATAACTATTGACGATTATAGAGTAATATCTGAAGTTTATTTCTTTTGGAATATAGTTAATGTAAAGTTACTAGACTTTTCACTCCTTTATATGAAATACAATCAATTAAATATATTTTTTAGTGCTCCAAAATATAGAAAAATAAATAATTTTTAATGAATTTATTAGAATAAAGGGATGAATTAGAATTTGATCGAAGCATAACCAGGAGTAATGATTGTTTATATGAAATTGAAACCTATCAATTAATAATATTTCATTATAATCTTGGTTAGTAAAATAATTATCCAAAATAATGAAAATGAATTAAAAATAAATTAGTGTCCAAATACTTTATCTTCTGTTGAACTGATGTCTTACTAAATCATTTCAGACTTATGGGTTTGAGGCTCGTAGATTTATATTTATCATTAACTTATTTTTGATTGATGATCTCAATCACTTGCTATAAATATTTACATTTTTCCAACAAGTAAGTATCACTACATTCCCCTAATGTTCTCTATCCTATAGACATAGTTACATGGTAGTCTATATGACCTTTGTACATTATATTCTCTCTTTTATTATTGATAAATTATGAACCCTTCTCACGATGTGGGATTTGAAACATTGGATTTATCTAATAATACATCAACATAATGTAGTTTAAATTTTAAGGACTAAATTTTATTAATATGGGGAGAATATAAAACCCAAAATTCTAAACTACAACATTGTATTCAATAGAATATATGACATGCAACACCGAACACAAAATGGAATATAATATCTCAATACTGCAATATATATTTTCTATTATAAATAAATTTAACACATGATATTTCATGTAATGTGCATTATAAAGAGATATCTTGGGTTACCCATTAGAGAGTCCTTCCTCGATAACTTTTGTCACATCCAAGATCTACCTTAATAGCTTACATTACACAAAAGACCGATTTTCACATAAGAAAAATTTATTATTAAAATAATATCATTTAATATAATATGATATAAACTATCTATTAAATATGTTATTTTGAATAGAAATGACTAACTTATAAAAGTTATGGTTTATACAAATTTATAATGAAATTATTGGATAGAAATTAATTAGAAACTAAAATAAGAACCAATTTGCTATAAAAAATAATTATTAATATTTTTATGCTTCCAACTGAAATTTACCTTCATAAAAATATCTAATTACAATTAGAGAATTATTTTAATGAATAATATATGTAATATATGGAAAGAAATCTATTTTTATTACTTATCCATTAGCTTTGATAAGCATACGTTAAGAACCATCATTGTATTACACATAAGACCATATATTTTTATAAAAGCCATTTGACTACCTTTTATTAGTGAAACAATTTTAAATATAATATTTGAAACATTGATAAATTTAATTTTATAAGATAATCTTCATTGTTTTAATCATAATTTCATAATTAATATAGTTTTAATTTTTGGTATTTTTCTGAGAAACATCATATTTTGATGAATTGTGAAAAATAAAGAATTTTTTTTAAAAAACACCATTTTCATTTAAATAATTATTAATTTTACAATATATAATTAAATTTTTACAAGTAAAATTATATCAATAGTAAATATATTAATACAATTTAGTTTATTATAATCAATTTACCATTGATATTTAATATAAAAACACAACAATCATTTGAACATTTTTCTATTAAACCCATTTAAATAGTCTCTCTGTAAGATTAGCATTAATCTTAATTTTCCACTTATATTATTTAAATTAAAAAAAACATAGAAAAAATTTACAATAGGTATGATATTATGAGTCTAATAATAACATCTTAATTTATTTCTATAATTATTAGTGAATGTGATTAAAATTAATTATAGTGATTAAGGTGTAGTTTGGCTTAAAATGTATTAAACCTTGTATTTAAGGGCCCAAATGACCTACATACTTGACCAAAACCCATTTTATATAGATCCTTCATCCCTAAAAATTCCATTATTGATTTTGGTTGGTTTTCTATGACTTATTTTGGGTAATAACATGTGTACGCCTAATTTGTTTCAATAAAATTCCATGTGAGTCATTTTCCTTCCCTATAAAAGGACACCACCTCTCCTCCTTCCTCACTCATATAAAAACATATTCACTCCTAAAATTCCTTCCCAATAAGTCCCCCAACATCCCTCCCACCATACTAGAATCACACCATTGTGAATAATTCAATACATGTATGATATTGGTTCAAACCCAAAGATGTTACCAAATTAAGCGATGACATCCTCTCTCATGGTTTTTAGATTCATTTCCATTCTTCAACCCCTATACTCTAATTATTCTATGACTAATTAAAACACAACATTATCAAAATAATATGATGTATTTAAGGTTATATTTATAACTACACTTACACAATCCTCCATCTAATTGGCATTGAAAATTATATTTTGTGAATGGAGAACTATTGTCTCATGAAATGACGACTGTTCATTTTTTAATTTACATTATTCCCGGATTGAAATTATGATGGACACACTGTTCAAATATCTTATATGTGATATTTATTATGTATTTAATATTTTCTATATATTTTAAAATAAATAACCCTATACATTCCATTTTACGTTAATACGATTACATTATTTGAGGAAGTGTGGACTACCGCCCCACAATGTGATGTGATTCATTCAGACGATCCATGGAATGTATAAAAGATGATTAAAATTGAACACATTGTTCATAAAATATATATATATATATTATATTCATGAAATAGTTCTATTTCTGTAAATATATATACATATAATTTTCTTTTTTATTCTTTCACACACTAAAAAGTGATGTTGTCGGTCGTGGACGTGTGGACTATCGCCTTCTCACCACAATGTGATTCCTTTTACATCAGGATAATTTTATATTTAATTTTAAATGACTAAATAATATGGTATTAATAATATTATTATCATTTTTTAAATATATAATTCTACATACCTTCTTTCCATAATGATCATTGAAGAATGAGAACGTTACATATGTGTACGTATGAAATTTCGTCTAAATAATTTTACCATTCGTTCAATTTTCATAATTATATTTACTGTATGACTTTAAAAGTGTAATTTATTTATAAATATTATATTTATTTAATGATTATTATTCTATTGATGGGATATATTTTCCTCTTTGCCATAGTTAACCTACCATAAGAGACTCTTGTATCACTTTTCATTCTGTGAGGCATAATTTATTGTTGTGAACCTAATTTATTATATTTTTTGTCACGAACCGTCCTCGGGGCCCGTGCCGTGACTACCCCAAGCCCGACTTCCATAGGCCAGGGGTTGGCGACTAGCACCAAAGGCATAAATCCCGATAACTGGGAAGGCATTTCATTTATAAAAATTACAAAACACCACAGAGTACAAGAAGAAGTAAAACACTAAGTACAAAGAGAAGTGTTGAAAGGTAATTGGGCCAGAATAAAAACCCAAATGAAAGTAAAACTAAAACTGAACAAAGTACAACAGAAAAAGACAACAGCTGGAAGAACGGAAGCGGATCCTGGGTCGTCCTCCTCGGATCCTACCTGAAGGGTAGGTATAGCTGGTGCAGCTCCTAGATCGTCCACCACAGATCCTACCTGAAGGGTAGGTACATATAGCCTCCACAACGCTCTCACCCGTCAACCTCCTCCGTGTGTCGTCTCGCCGTGAAGTCCACCTCCGGATACTGACTCGTCGTGTAGCCCACCTCTGGGTACCGTCCAGTCCTCGAACACTCGGCCCCCGTCAGCACTTTCTGTCATCTGCAACCAACACAACGAGGTTCGAGCATAGCCCATGCAGGGGTGAGTATAACGATACTCAGTAGGGACCCCGAGACCCTCAAGGTCTCACTAAAACCAACAAGGATAACCACAAAGCAGATCTCTACAGAAAACCTCTACTTAGGTGTATGCCCACACATATACCTAAGTTATCAAGTAACCCATCTCAACCATGAGGAAAACACCAAGATCATGAAATCAACGGATAACCACTACCCAGGTTTATGCCCATACATATACCTAAGTTATCAACTGACCCATCTCAAACATGAGGTAAACACATGGTCATAGACTCATCTTAAACCAGGATTTTCATTATCGAAACTGTAACTACTGAAGAGCTCCGTCTCTGGAGGGTACAGTGGTCCTGTCACGACTCTGAGGTATTGCTCACTAACCTAAGACTGCTGAGGTACTCCTCCTGTCGAGTACCGCGGGCCAGCCACCCAAACACAATAGTGCTTCCCGCCGGGGTATGCCACCCAAACACAGTAGTGCACACCCCCTAGTAGCCTGCAGAGGTACTCTCCGGACGAGTACCGCGGGTCTGCACTGTCACACAGGTAGTGCTCCGTCTTCCATGGGTCTGCACCCAAACAAATTAGTGCTCCGTCCACTGGGCTAGTTGACTCACTCCAAGTCGAGTCGGTCAAGCAGTCGTCAGGTCTCAGTCGGCTACACGGTCTCCGTACTCCGCACGCTCATCTCTAGGAGGGTCCGCTCCACGAGCTACAAGTCGATACTCCAAGTATCACAAGTCCCACGAAGAAGTATCTCAAAGGACCACATCGTCATAGGGGTCTCAACGCAATAGATGGCGCATCAATCGGACGCTCGGTCTGTGAGTTATTAGCCTTTTCGTCCCCGGGGCCCGGTTGGTTTCATGTGTGAACCAATCCGACCGTATCTCAACTGTACCCTGAACTCTCATAGGGTATACTCTTAGGGACTGTTTCTCAACGAGATCACCAACGCCGCTGACGGTTCGTCAAACGGACGTCCGGTCTGAAAGATATCAGCTTTTCCGTTCCAAGGGCCCGGTTGGATTTTGGGTACAATCCAACCCGGCCACTATCCAATAGCAACCAAACTCTGGCGAAGTATGCCATATGTTCCATCTCATCAAGAGGAATTCAACGAGATAGACGACGTGTCAATCGGACGCCCGGTCTGTGAGTTATTGGCTTTTTCGTTCTAGGGGCCCGGTTGGTTTCGTGAGCGAACCAACCTGACCGCTCTCCGATGACATCCAACCCTCGAGCAGAGTAAGCCAAAATATCCGTCTCACTTAGAGAAATCCATCAAAGTCGACGGCACGTCAATCGGACGTCCGGAGCTCAAGATATGAGCGTTTCCGCTCCGAGGGCCCGGTTGGTTTCGTGTACGAACCAACCTGGCCAAACGAAAAGTAATCCAAAAAAGTTAGTGTAATATACCGAAACGACCGTCTCGATCCAAGGATCGGATCACCCCTGACGGCGTGTCGATTAGAGGCTCGTAGCTCAAGACACGGGCAAAAGACCTAAAAGGTGCCGAAAACGGGGGGTCTGGGCTCGGGTGGACCCGGCCCAAACCCCCCTGCGTCGGCCCGAACCGGGTCGACCCGACCCAAGTCCGGGTCCACCCCGGCGTGGCTCGGCCCGGGCCGGCTGGGCGCGGCCTGGCCCGGTGGTCCGGCCGGGCTCGGCCGGCGCGCTGGCGCTGGCCAGGCTCCGCGCATGGGAGCCGCGGTACCCTCGAGCTGGGGGCCGCTTCGTGTCACCGAACGCGGCGCACTTCCGCGTCCCACGGTCCCCGGTCCCGCGTGGCCACGGGACCCTTCCTCGCCGCCGCGGCTGAAGCCGCGACGGATTCTTCTGGCGGCGCGCCGGGCGCTGCCGCCCCCGACCGCCGGCGTCGTCGTGCCGGCAGGGGCTTCCGCGGACCACCGGACGCACTCTGGTGGTCCGATTCGTCTTCGGTCTTCACCAGTGATCATCCCGGGACCCAAACTTCACTACAAATCCTTCAAAACACCTTCGCGGCCCGCCTCACCATCGTCCGTCGATCCGCACTTTGATAACAAGAAGCGGGGTCTTCAAATCGCCTTCGCGGCCCCGACTCCGCCCGCGATTTCGTTTGGCCCCAACGACGCTGCGCGACGGCGCTGCGCTCTTGCGCCGCGTTCTTTCTCGTGTCCGCACGGTGCCGTTGCACTGTACTGCCTTTGTTCGTGCCGCAACGAATCAAAACAAAAAATGGGGAGGAGAGTCGGCCGTGTTCGTGGGGTCCGACCTCCTCCCGTTAAGTCGGTAACAAGTGGCCCAAAAGACAAAGAACAACAAGGAAAAATTTCACAATCAAAAGAGAAAAAACCCAAACAGTTTTTCCCCGCAACAGATTATTCCCAACCCGCAAGGAAAATGTTCGCGGATCAACTAGGTAATAAGTCGATATGTGTTCTTTGTTTTCTTTAGAAAGAAAGAAACAAGGGAATAAAATCATTCTTAAACATAATTCCCTACCTCAAGCATTGTCATTGAACACAAGTTCGTCGCGGAATTAACCGTCGCGGAAGAAGAGGATCGTCGCGGAAGAGAAGGATCGTCGTGGAAGGAGCGTCGCGGAAGAAATGTCATTGACATTGTGGTACACGGCGTCGCGTCGTCGATCTCCGAGGGTTTGGCATACTTAGTCGCGGGTCGGAGCGTTCTTCGCGTTCTTCGCATTCTTCGCGTTATTCATCGAAGAAGAACGCTTTCCTCCAAATCCTCTCCACACCTCAAGTTCCAACAGAAATAAAATAAGAGTTATCTTATTTTATTAATGCACATGACACATTTGAATTTCAAAAGGAAGGAAACAAAAAATTAATTCAGTGAATTAATTGTAATGATTTAACTGCCCAATTAATGAGGCATTTCTTAACTAGAAGAACGCACGGTTGACTTTCATTAAAGAGGGGGGTTGTGGGTGCGTTACTTAGAAGGAATGAAACGGTGGGGCTCGTGTGCGCCCCACCTCACAAATATCCTACCAAGTGGGTAGGATATTTTGGGTTCCACCCTATCCGCTTAACTTAGCTTAAGTGGCTTTTATGTGGCTTTAAGTGAAATAAAATAAAGTTGTCACACCACTTTATTCTATTTCCTAACTTAACCCCAGAAATTAAAAACCACACACGAGCAAACGCAACTCCATAAAAGGCGTTTCTAAGCAAATATCGGCGCTGCGATTCCATTGGTTCCCTCAGAATTCGATTCCGAGCAACGGTTCAAAAGTTAGAAAAACCCGCTCGTTCGTTCACTGAATGTACCCAAGCTAAACTTCGGAAATTAATTCTGGGCACACCGGGCCTCAGAATCAGGCGCCGTCAAAAACTGAGTTCTTGTAAAATCCCATAAAAAATTAAAAAATATCCCTTGAATTTTACGGGTCTTTACATTACTCCCACCTCAGGACTTTACGTCCTCGTAAAGCTTTAACACAAACTAGGGTTACAAAAGCAATACAGAGCACGCATCTGAGCCTTCCGCTCCCATGTGCTCACCTGGAGGTTCCCGTACTTCCAAAGAAAGTGCAACTGAGGAATCGATCGTCCTCGTAGGATCCGCTCCTGTCGATCCTCGATCCCCACTGGAACCTCCGTGAAAGACACCCCATCTCCTTCCTCCAGCTCCCCATGGTCGATGATATGTGAAGGTCTACGCACGTATCTCCTCAGTTGAGATACGTGGAAGTCGTCGTGCACCTGGTGAAACTGAGGTGGATGGGTCAAGGGGTAAACCACCCCACCTACCCGGCTGAGGACCTAAGAAGGTCTGCTGAACCTCAGAGATAACTTTTCGCCTTGGCCACATATCCGTAAACCTCATCGAGGTGAGACCCATATAAGGAGGTGATCGTCATCCTAGAACTCTAGAGGTCTCCAATTCCTATTAGAACTGAAACTCAAAATGACTGTTTCCACGAGGGTAAGGTTGACCGACTCAAGAGTGATCGATCGCACCCTCCTGTGCATGAGTTACCCTGTGCTGCCTGGGGTTTCCTTTTCGCCGACCAAGGAAAACCCATCCCGACGTCGTAGTTAAACCACAACCTTATTGCCTAATATCGTCAATTTTTGTATGAACTGTGATTGCCCAGTCCATACTCAACCAACGTCGTAAGGCCTCGACGCTACCACCAAGAGATTCCAACCGAAACTCTCGCCTCGAGGGTCTGACCACACCGTCGGCGTAAGTGTGATTATCGAGTCTCCTGCCAAGGTATCTCTAGACGTGAGGGTCATGTCCACGGATTACCGGAAACTCTAGGTCTGGGACAAGATTTGTGAAAGAAAGGAATTATTCATATCGACGGCCGTTACTACAGCAGCTAGTAGTGGACACAGACTATCCCTTGAATCATTTTTAGAGCCATTGGGTCACACTCCTTGACCGCATGCAGCCGCACTGTTCCTCCGCCCTCTAGCTTCCTGAGCCTGGCGGGGATAACTAAGGTGGTGGTTGTAGAATGTTAAGATGTACACCAACTCATGCTACTCTCCTAGATCCGCCTCTACGTCTACTGCTTCGCAGACTCATCTCTCCTTAAAGCTTCCTCTTCTTGAAACATTTAACACGCTTGAGTCTCTAATACTGGTGCCGATTTCTTGTTTCTTACAGCACTGTGTTGTCTTCATCCGCTCCTGGATGATCTGCACCTTCTTTGCTTATGATCTGGAAGAGCTGCTAAAATTTCTCCTTTGCTGAAAAGAGAAACTCGGTCTCATCCCCTGGATGAACCACACCCATTTCCTAATATAGTCAATCCTGACATGAATGATTCATTCATGACATGGATGACGTCGTAAGGCCTCAACGTATCTACCAAGAGATCCAACTGTCACTCTCGCCTCCAAGGGTTGAGTCACACTGTCTGCATCAGTGCGAGGTCACTGGGTCTCCTCCAGTAGAAATCTCGTAAGTGAGGGTCAAGTCAACAGTCTTAACCGGGACCACTCGGTATCAACAAAACAAAAGGACAGGAAAGCAAACAAAGATAAGTGGCTTTTTATTATTGCAGCTCATAGTACAAAGACACGAATACAACAGCAATATGGAACTAGAAGTACAAGAGATGTATCCACTAGTTCCTCTCCTGTCCACCTACTCCCGAAGCTCTACTGCCTTGTCCACTTCTCGGCTGTTGCTCAAGAACCCACCGCTGCTTCTTCCTCGGTGGCTCCTCCAAAGACTGCGGATCAACTATGCGAGGAGTCGGACAGTCACGTGCCAGGTGACCCTTCCTGCCGCAGGAGTAACACTGCCCATTTCTGGCACGCCTGGCTCTGACCCCACCCCGGGTGCCCCGCACCACCGATCCTAAAACCCGAGATCGCCCAACTACTGGTTTGGTCCTCTTGGACCTCTGTATCATCTGTCTACTGCCCACAGATGACTCGGCTACTGATCGAAAAACACGAGGCAAAGGCAGCAGCTCCCGAACACGCTCGGGGTGTAGATCTACTGGCACAAACTCCACCCTAAAGAAGGTCTCGAAGTCTTCCCATGCGAAGGTCATCCCGTTGCAAAACTGGAACAAGCGGATCCACCACCTGCCTGATGTTTCCTGAATAAGGCTGGCCGCAAAGATCACCATGAAGTCTGCTGGCGTCCCCACTAGCCTGAAGACTCTCACCACAGCCTCCAGCCAATCCTAAACCACCTGTGGGTCCGTCTCTCCCCGGAACCTGGGTGGCCTCTGGCGCTGGAACTCGTTCAGCACGCTGAAGTGGCATGCATCGCCTAATTCTGGGGATGGTGGCATCAGTGGCCCAACGTATGGTAGTACCACTGGTGCCTCCGCTGGTGCCTCGACTGCAAGAGGGCCCTGTACCGAAGCCTCGTCACTCGACATGCTGTCAGTACGCACATCCCTATGGGATCTAGCTGGTCGTCCGTGAAAAGGTATCCTGAAAGAAACAACATGACACAATCAAACGATTATACCTGGTGAGCTGACCTGGTTTGAACTGTTTTAAGGGAAGACCTTTGAAAGCACACACACAATCAGTGTTTTCATGCACAAAGTCGGAAATCAGTTGTCAGGGTCCTGGTTTATGGATACATCAGCCTCCCGCACGAACACTGGACTCCGTGAACTGAAAACCACACTCGGTACTCTTAACACTATTTCTTCACAGAAAGAAAAAATCAGAGTTATAAGTTCTGCGGTAGATCCGACTCCTCTGATAAAAATTTGTCACGACCCGTCCTCGGGTCCTGTTCCGTGACTACCCCAAACCCACCTTCCATAGGCCAGGGGCTTGAGACTAGAACCAAAGGCATTAATCCCTATAACTAGGAAGGAATTGCCTTTATAAAAGTAAGCAAAACACCACAGGGTATAAGCGAAAGTAAAATACAAAGTATAAAGAGAAGTGCTGAAAGGTAAATGGGACAGAATACAAACCCAAATGAAAGTACAACTAAAACTGAACAAAGTACAACAGAAAAAGGCAACAGCTGGAAGAACGGAAGCTGCTCCTGGGTCGTCCTCCTCGGATCCTACCTGAAGGGTAGGTACAGATAGCCTCCAAAATGGTCTCGCCCGTCAACTTCCTCTGTGTGTCGTCTCGCCGTGAAGTCCACCTCTGGATACTGACTCGTCGTGTAGTCCACCTCCAGGTACCGTCCAGTCCTCGAACACTCGGCCCCCGTCAGCACTGTCCGTCATCTGCAACCAACACAACGAGGTGCGGGCATAGCCCGTGCAGGGGTGAGTATAACGATACTCAGTAGGGACCCTGAGACCCTCAAGGTCTCACTAAAACAAACAAGGATAACCACATATAAGATCTCAACAGATTACCTCTACATAGGTGAATGCCCATACATATACCTAAGTTATCAAGTAACCCATCTCAACCATGAGGAAAACACCAAGATCATGAAATCAACGGATAACCACTACCCAGGTATATGCCCATACATATACCTAAGTTATCATGTGTCCCATCTCAAACATGAGGTAAACACAAGGTCATAGACTTAGCTCAAACCAGGATATTCAATATCAAAACCGTAACTACTTAAGAGCTCCGTCTCTGGAGTGTACAGTGGTCCTGTCACGACTCCGAGGTACTGCTTACTAACCTAAGAATTCCGAGGTACTCCTCCTGTTGAGTACCGCGGGCCAGCCACCCAAACACAGTAGTGCTTCCTACTGGGGTATGCCACCCAAACACAGTAGTTAACACCCCCTAGTAGCCTGCAGATGTACTCTCCGGACGAGTACCGCTGGTCTGCACTGTCACACAGGTAGTTCTCTGTCCGCCATGGGTCTGCACCCAAACAAAGTGGTGCTCCGTCCACTGGGCTAGTCGACTCACTCCAAGTCGAGTGGGTCAAGCAGTCGTCAGGTCTCAGTCGTCTACACGGTCTCCGCACTCCGCATGCTCGTCTCTGGGAGGGTCTGCTCCACGAGCTACAGGTCGATACTCCAAGTATCACAAGTCCCACGAAGAAGTATCTCAAAGGACCACCTCGTCATAGGGGTCTCAACGCAAAAGACGGCGCGTCAATCGGACGCCCGGTCTGTGAGTTTTTAGCTTTTTCGTCCCCGAGGCCTGGTTGGTTTCGTGTGCAATCCAATATGGCCGTATCTCAACTGTACCCCGAAATATCATAGGGTATACTCTGAGGGACCATTTATCAATGATATCACCAACGCCGCTGACGGTTCGTCAAACGGACGTCCGGTCTGAAAGATATTATCTTTTCCGTTCCAAGGTCCTGGTTGGATTTCGGGTACAATCCAACTCGGCCACTATCCAACAGCAACCAAACTCAGGTGAAGTATGCCCGAAGTTCCGTCTCATCAAGAGGAATTCAATGACATAGGCAACGTGTCAATCGGACGCCCGGTCTGTGAGTTATTGGCGTTATCGTTTCCGGGGCCCGGTTGGTTTCGTGACCGAAACAACCTGACCGCACTCCGACGTCATCCAAACCTCGAGCGGATTAAGCCAAAAGATCCATCTCACTTAGAGAAATCCATCAAAGTTGATGGCACGTCAATCGGACGTCCAGAGCTCAAGATATGAGTGTTTCCGCTACGAGGGCCCGATTGGTTTCGTGTATGAACCAACCTGGACGAACCCAAAGTATTCCGAAACCTTGAGTGTAATATACCGAAACGACCGTCTCGGTCCAAGGATCATATCTCCACTAACGGCGCATCGATCGGAGGCCCATAGCTCAAGATACAGGAAAAAGACCGAAAAGGTGCCGAAAACGGGGTCTCTGGCCCCGGGCCGACCCGGCCCGACCCCCCTGGGTCGACCCGACCCGAGTCCGGGTCTGACCCAGCGCGGCACGGCCCGGCCCGGTGGTCCGGCTGGGCGACTCGGCCGACGCTGGCCAGGTCCCGCGCATGGCATCCGTGGTCCCCTCGTGCTGGGTGTCGCTTCGTGTCAGCGGACACGGCGCGCTACCGTGTCCGACGATCCCCGGTCCCACGTGGCCACGAGACCCTTGCTCACCGCCGCGACTTTAGCCGCGGAGGATTCTTCCGGTGGCGCACCGACAGGGGCTTCTGCGGACCACCGGACGCACTCCGGTGGTCCGATTCGCCTGCGGTCTTCGCCAGTGATCATCTCGGGACCCGACCTTCGCTGCAAAGCCTTCAAAATTCCTTCCCAGCCCCCCTCACCATCATCCGTCGATCCGAACATCGACAACAAGAAGCGGGGTCTTCAAATCGTCTTCGCGGCCCTGACTCCGCCCGCGGTTTCGTTTGGACCCAACGGCGCCGCGCTTCTGCGCCGCGTTCTTTCTTGTGTCTGCACGGTGCCGTTGCAATGTGCCGCCTTTGTTCGTGCCGCAACGAATAAAAACAACAAAGGGGGAGGATAGTCGGCCGTGTTCGTGCGGTCTGACCTCCTCCCGTTAAGTCGGTAACAAGCGGCCCAAAATACGAAGAACAACAAGGAAAAATTTCACGAAGAAAAGAGAAACAACCCATACAGTTTTTCCCCGGAACAGATTATTCCCAACCCACAAGGAAAACGTTCGCGAATCAACTAGGTAATCAGTTGATCCGTGTTCTTTGTTTTCTTTAGAAACAAGGAAACAAGGGAATAAAATCATTCCCAAAAATAATTCCCTCCCTAAAGCGTTGTCGTCGAACGTGAGTTCGTCGCGGAATTAACCGTCGCAGAAGAAGAGGATCGTCGCGGAAGAGATGGATCATCTCGGAAGGAGTGTCGTGGAAGAAACGTCGTTGACATCACGGTACATGGCATCACGTCATCGATCTCCGAGGGTTTGGCATACTTTGTCGGAGGTCGGAGCGTTCTTCGCGTTCTTCGCGTTCTTCGTGTTCTTCGTCGAAGAAGAACGCTTTCCTCCAAATCCTCTCCACACCTCAAGTTCCAACAGAAATAAAATAAGAGTTATCTTATTTTATTAACGCACATGACAAGTTTGAATTTAAAATGAAAGAAATGAACAATTAATTCAGTGAATTAATTGTAACGATTTAACTGCCCAATTAATGAGGCATTTCTTAACCATAAAAATGCACGGTTGACTTTAATTAAAGAGGGGGGGGGGGTTGCGGGTGCGTTACATAGAAGGAATGAAATGGTGGGGCTCATGTGGGCCCCACCTCACAAATATCCTACTAAGTGGGAAGGATATTTTGGGTTCCACCATATCCGCTTAACTTAGATTAAGTGGCTTTTAAGTGGCTTTAAGTGAAATAAAATAAAGTTGTCGCACCACTTTATTTTATTTTTTATCTTAACCCCAAAAATTAAAAACCACACCTGAGCAAAAGAAACTCCAGAAAAGGAGTTGCTAAGAAAATATCAGCGCTGCGATTCCTTCGGTGCCCTCGGAATTCGATTCCGAGCACCGGTTCAAAAGTTAGAAAAACCCGCTCGTTCGTTCACTGAACGTACCCGAGCTAAACTTCGGAAATTAATTCCCGGCACACCGGGCCTCGAAATCAGGCGCCGTCAGAAACTATGTTCTTGTAAAATCCCAAAGAAAATTAAAAAAAATTCCCTTGATTTTTACAAGTCTTTACATTTTTGGTCTATATTTTACCACATTGAAATTAATATCATTAATTTTATTATATTCATGGTGTTAAAATGTTTTTATCGAGGATTATCACTTTTGGTTCTATCAATTCATATGTAAGGGATTATTGTATCATTTTTCATTCTATGATGCATAATTTATTATTGTGAACCTAATTTATTTTATGTGGTGTACATACAACCACATTTACAAATAATTTTATTATCTCTGTAATCATCATGGTATTCATATGATTCAATTTATAATTATTATGTTAGGTTCTTTCAATTCATATGTATGGTATTTCATTTCAATATACATTCAATTGAAACTAATTTGTTTCCATGAACCTAGTTATTTTATATGGTTTATATAATCTCCTTTTACATGATATATTAGGAATCTCATTACTCTCATGAAATTATAACATTTAGTTAATTTTATTCCATCACGAGGATTATGATTTAAATGTTTTCATTGTGTTAATTGATAGGTTGGAATGTTTAATGTTTATTTTCATCAATAATAACATTTATAATATTTCAATGGTATTCCAATTCAAGGAAATTACATAAACATTTTAAAAAATCGTTTAATTCTTTTATGCTCATCCATGACCATTGTCACATATTTATACAGTTTTTCCTATCTTTGGTAATGAAAATTATTATAAAACGTTTTTATGAAAATCCAACATCATTTCTAGCTTCCTTTTGAGATCCTTTCTTATTATAAAAACCATGTATTAATGAAATGTTTTCAAAAAATAAAAAATTATTTGGAGAAGTCATGATTAACGTTTTTTTCTCATACCAATTTTTTCAAAAGAATTTTATTATCTCTTTTTGAACAAGGCATCTTTATTACCTTTAAAAATGAAAAAACTATGTAAATTTTACCACATATGACTTGTATATATTTACCCATCGTCATATGTTAAAATCTTACATTTAAGTTTTAAATGGTTAATTTTTTAGGAAAATGTTATCAAAAGTGATTTTCAATTAAAAGGTGTTTTTATCAAAAAAATCAAAATAAAAGAATAATTTCCTCCAGTAATTTTTTAAAAGATATTTTAATAATATTTCCATTCATCAACGATGAAAACACTTTATTTTACTCCACAGGGGGTATATTTTATTCATACTGTCCTTAATATTCATCTGGATGGGATATGATTTAATTGTTTAAGGATAACATTCACATTCACTTCCACTATTTCTTTTTCCCCTTGAAAAATTCAATTTCATAATGTCATTTGACATTGAATTTTCCCTAAATATCCTTATCATTTCTCATTGATATAATTATTTCCTAAACCATATGCAATTTTTCATATGTTGTTTACTTTGATAGTAATTTGACTATTTTGGGAAATATTGATAAATTCATATACAATTTTAATTATGAATATTTGAATAGAAATATTTTTTATTCAACATGTGGAATGATTTGGAAATGAAATACATGGGTTGGGCACCATTTGAGGCCATCCATATGGGTTGGGGACCTATTACTGAAGCCCCTTGACGTATATGTAATATCATGGAATGTATTAGTTATTAAATTTGGATAAGATTAAATAGTCTCCTAATGATAAGTATATCATGATCCTGGGAATCATGACATCCAAAAACAAAGCATTGCCTTTATTGAGATTTTTTTTCATAATATTAATACATGATATTTTCATCAATATATCAATGGATACATTTATGTATAGTTCATTTATTATATAATATGTGTTTCAATTTCATAACATGCAATATTGATTTTTTATTATCTATTCATTTCAATATAATTTCATTACATTTATTACCTTTCTATGTTATTTATGCACTTCCTTTCCAGTTTTTTGGTAACATGGTATGAGTGTTCAGTTATTTACCATGCCATAAATATTAATCCCATTGATTCATTATTTCATCGACTATTTTTTCCCTTATTGTTAATTTGAGATCACCAATATTATGTTTATATCCCCATGATTCTAATAATCTTACTATTAAAGATATGAATGAATATTCTATTGGATGAGAGTCATTATCAATGTTATATATTTTGAAATAATAAAAAAATATGTTGTAATTAGTGTAATGATTTGAAATACAACACTCATTTATAAACCTTCTTTACAAAGTCTAATAACTCTCAATCCTTTTTGACAAGATTATATGTAATTAATAAAATGTAATTGATATAAGACATAGAATCTATGTTTTCTGGTGTAAGGGAGGTACATCATTCCTCACGTTCTTTAGTACAATTATCTGGTGATCATCATGCTCTATCTTCATCATTTAATATATATGAATATCATCTATATACAATTCCAAAAACCGATCAAGGTAATCTCTTAAGACTCTATTCATGAAATCCATGAATATATTGTGGAAATTAGTTAGTCTAAATGATTCCATTATAAATTCATAGTTAACATACCTTGTATGTAATGATGTATTGGGTATATAATATTTATTTACATTCAATTTATTGTATCCAAAATTAAGAACAATAATTTAAATGTACTATGCTTGATGATGTTGATCAATAAATTCATAAATATATGGTTTAGTATAAATATTATTGATAGTGATCTTGTTAAGAACTTGATAATCACTGTAGATACACATTGATCCATCATTCTATAAAAATAAAATAAATTGTTCACCTCTTGGTGACTCACATGACCAAATTAATCCATTTCAAAATTACATATGAGTTTATTATTTAGTTATTACATCTCAATTAGGACCATTATATATGAAATCATTGAAATTGGTGTAGAAACAAGTATGAATTATATCGAAAAATCATTTTCACAATTTTGTGGAAGACTAAGAAAATATTCTGAATTATTTTTTCCAAAATAAGTATATATTTTATATTGATTTTCTCCTCAACCTTATGATATAACACCACATTTTAATAGGAATAATCTATCATATAAGGGATGTAATTTTAACGATATGTTCATCTTTTGAATCACAATGATATATATAATAGGTTCTTTTGGAATATCAAATAGAATACATTCCTCGAAATTTATACGGGATTTATGAAATGAAAGCCAATACATTCCCAAATAACATCGAATTCAACCAGAGGTCGAATAACAATATTTATTGGTTGTAAATTAATAATAGAATTAATTTGAGAATAATCTTATACATTTACTGCATTCATAATCCCATGTGGGGTTGTACCTAATAATTGAACATCTAATCATTGAGGTGGTATTATGAAACTAATAATATATTATTTATATATAAAATAGTTGTTAGATCTATACTAAAAAATGAATTCAATTTTATATAGTGTATTTTGGTTTTATCATTCACCATATCATTATCATACCCCTCATAAATATATTTACAAAATAATATTTCCAATTTTCTCTATTCCTATTTGGTTGTTTATATCGATTAACATCATTAACTATCATATTTTAGAACTAGTTGTTATAATTTCCATACTTCATGAATTTAATTAACTGGAGTGTGGTTGGTGTATTATATGGTCAGTTCTAAATATTTACTTCGTTATGAAACTTAAACCCATCACGTTGGAAATTGATTTCCCAATTAACTTCCATTTTACCCTAAAAATGTTATCCACTCCCTTATGAAAAATAATCTATGTATCCTTTCACACATTGAGCCTAAATGAAATATCATTTTTTACCTATGGTTTTTATAAGTTCCCTTGAATTATATCTTCTATTTTATATAAAAATGATTATATAGATTAGAATAATTAATTACCCTCTCCACATTGATGAATAATCAAAAAACTTATCCATAACTACTAATATCTCTTATGGATAACACCCTTCAAAGACATAGTTTTAAGCCACTAACGAATTGGTCAACATTACATTCTTGTTGCATGATTTTTCTTGAATCATACCTCATAAGTCATATAAAATATGCCTCATAGGAACCAAAATATTCAACATCCTTCTTTTTATGCTCTAGGAAACCCTTCTCCATATTCGAGAAAAAATTATGAGGAATGTACTTATTAATAAATAATATCTTAAACTCATTCTACTTAATGCTACAATTTCATCATATTGACTCATTTTTAAAATAATAACCCATCATTGATCTTATTTCCATATAAATGTAAAAAATACAAAATAAAAAAATCATATTATGATCACTGGAGAATGTAAAATATCTTTTAAATGGTATTGATACATGTCTCAACCACAGTTTGATTAGAATACAAACTGGAATATAGTGGGAGATTCCTCATAAATGCTCTAGTGCAATTTTATACCCTCTATTTCTCATTTATAATGATAAAATTATTCATATCCTATTAATTTTGTGTGAGCATGGAAACCATATTTTTCATTCCATCTCCCACAAAATTTAGTTTCTCTAGAGTAAAATCACTAAATTTTCTATAACATTCATTATTATTGTCATTCCATTTGAATTTATTCATCAACTAAAACTAACAAGAATAGTGTGAGAAACAATGATCACAATTTAAAATAATTCAATCATTAATATCATTTATAAGATTCATAAATTAATGTACCTTCATCAATGTTCCATGAAATTTAAGATAGGAAATTATTGATCATTATAAAACATTAAGATTTTATCATATAATTAAACTTATCCCCAGGGTTCCCATTAATGTTATATCATCTATGTTTCTAAAGTAATGCTAATACCTTCCATGATAATTTATGTATAAACAAATACATTTCCTATATATATATATATCTCATCATAATAGATTAATATTTATTTCATAATTCAATGATCCATGCTAGAATAATATAGGTCCACTTTCTTTTGAATTATGAACAAAAAAACAAAAGGATAATAAAATATAGAAATCATCTTCCACTAAGATAATAGTAAATAAATACCTTCTTAGAAATATCATAATTCATAAACTTTAGAATGGGAAGATAACATAGGGTGATCTCATATGCTAAATATGTTTTAAGAATGGATATATCAATGATAAAATGAGGATAACATGAATAAAATGGTATGAGAACATGATCAAGCCATTTAAAAATAATAATCTTCATTTCATAATTCACAATCTTCTGTCATGGAAAAATCTTGGCATTTCATATAATAATAATTATAACATAAATGAAGAACATATTCCATAGAAGCATGATATTGGCATAAGACAAAGTAATTTGGAAAACACATATACATAGAAAATAATTTACATATTAGTAAAATATAATTTCGAACACTATCATATTTGACTGGATTCACTCCTGAAACCATCACAGTATTGAAGGTTCACTCACAAGGCTATTATATACGATAGAGTTCCTTACTAAACTAGTTTACTCCCAATTCCAGTCCTTAATATCCCCTAAACATTCAGTATTTACCCAACGAATTTGAGGGAGATATTGTTCCCATAATAATGATAATGAAAATAATAAATATCTATTCCACATGCTTATAAAATATTTATCATATTACAACCCATGAAAAGAAACAAGTTTCATAAACATTTCATCATAGAATAACCCATGGAAGAAGAATGATTTTCATAAACATATTTTAATCTTAAGAATCATCCATCCAGATAAAAAATAATGATTGTACCCTTGGATCATATCTTAATTAGATCATAATTTTTATCAGGAGTTATTACCCTTGTTGAATTTAAACAGCAATAGATGATCATTAAAACATTTATGAGGAAAATATTAGTTCCATTTTGAAATCAACCATTTAAACCCATGAAAATTTAAAAAAATGATGAAATTTTTTTCAAAACAAACTAGAAACCTTTAATTTAATTTTATAATAATTCATTGATCATATATATGGGAAATTTTGTACCTTTAAAATAATTTATGAATCATTCCATTCATATGTTTGTAAAAAATCAAAAAAGACACTCATTCAAAAAATGACACATGTAAATCATTTCATATGATTTTTAAAAAAAATCCCAAATGGGTAAAAATGACTTTAAATAATAATTTATAAATATTGAAACACATCGCTAATTTTTTTAGAAGACATGAATATATATGAAAAAGTGTTTTCGACAGAATTAAGAAATAAATTTGACATTCCTGAAAAGATATTTTTGGAAACATGAGTACATAAGGGTATGATAGAGAATGGAAATCATTTTTTTATGAAATTAGTAATGGATAATTAATTTAATAATTTTCTTGAGAGATATATCATAATATTTAATCAATGGAGACTTATTCGTTAACCATCCCTATAAACAATGAGATTATATCATTAAATACTAAAAACCATGGTAACTTTTGATTTGTAAGAACCATTAAATACTAATCCTTATATGGATATATAAATATAAATATCATTTATAATATGAATTATAAAATAAAATCTTGGGTAGTATATAAACCATATTTTATAATAAATAGGTGAATATAGGATTTGTCACATATAAGTTAATGTTAGTGAAAAATCCCTTACCATAGGTATGACTTCTTTTTTATGATTTGGAACCCCCTATATAATAAATATATATTTATTATAAATATATTAATGAAACATATTCACCCATATCATAAAATATATTGTTTTCTTATTAATTTTTATCACATTTTTGTTAACATTTCACTATTAAAATTAATGTCCCTTGGGACATCTACTTCATTTTTTGTGTATGTTTTTGTTCTATATTTTTGGAATTTATATTTTGGTATTGGTTTCATAATCCCCATAATGATAATAATGATATTAATATAATATATATACATAATATATATTTTTATATTCATTTATAAAATATTGAAATAGATTACTGAATTCCCCATTTCGTGGAGATGGTTGGCCATATGTACACATGAAAGATGTATTAATTTTTTGATTGAATTAATAGAAGAAAGTTAAACAAAAAAGTATCTATTAAAGAAACATGATAGAATAATATATATGATATATATTCATCAAATATGTCCCCATTACCATTTAAATATAAAATTGAAAAATGAATGTCCTCACTTCGTGGAGGTGGTAGTCTGCATGTACGCATGATGGACATTGTCATTTTACAGAAGATTGAAAGGTAATGATTTATATATGTATTATAATTATATTATTATAATTACATTATAATTATCATATATAAACATTAAACTCATAATAATAACCATCCCTGAAATGTGGTAATGGGAAATGAATTTTTAAAATATGTGGATATGGTATGTTGTATACACACTTGAAAAATATCTTCACTTCCCAATATATGGGATGTGGTTAAATAAAATTGGATTAATATGAAATATCATTTCATTATATTTAAGATACTTAATTTTTTATTTTAAGATGAATATAAAAAATGTACAGATGCTAAATAAAAATAAAAAATGAAGGGATGAATTAAGGTGGAAACCTATTACTTGAAAGTACTTCATCATATGTCCTCTTGTGGGATATAGTAAAGGGATTTTGGTTAGAAAATAACTAATAAATTATATATAGTGTTGTTGATAATGGGGTTTTGTAGGGTATGGTTAATCTATAAGGCTCAATTTTATGTAAATAAGATGGTGGAGGGGTTCCTTATTATAAATGAAGGAAGTGGAACCCTTTAAAATTATTAAAACATTGAAATATATTAAATTCATTACAAAGAAAAATTGTTTAAAATGGATAATAAATAATTTAGGGATTTATTTTTATACAATATAATATCCACATTGTCCACTTCAATTTTTTTTATTTTTATATAATTTAGTTAATCAGTAGCTTTATAAAATATCAATATTTCTAATTTGGATAGTATTCAATTAATTTCACATAAATACATAAATAAAAATATTTAATTAGAATATATTTAATTAAAATAAATATAATATGTAATACTATTTTATAATTTTTTTCACAAATTAACAATATCAAATAATATTTCTTTAAATATTTTGAAAATAATTTATTATATTTATTTTTTGGAGAAATATTTCATTAGGGTTTCATCAGAATTTATTGTTATTATATAATTACTAAAAATTGTAAATAAATTTATTCCATGAATTAAATTTAATTAATATAAACAAAACACTTATATTCAATCAAAATGTTAATTTTTTTCCAAATATGAAAGAAGAAGAGACATTTAACACTAACAATGTGACATTTTGTAACATTATTTGATTTAAGTATTCTAGAGGTCATTTTCATGCAAATGTGTTCATTAAACAACTAAATTTAGATTAAAAGGAGATAATAGTTCAATTAGATTCATAAAATAACAATATAGATGAAAAATTGAGGCCATATCACTTATTTAAACCTACATAAACTTAATTTACCCTTTATCGAGGTGATAAATTTTACACTGATTAATATTCTTATTAATAAATTATAAAGGGAACATCTTTAACAAATATGGACCATTTGTTTCGAAATATGAAATATGTTTTTATCAAATTCAATATCTAAAATTTGTATAAATAAATTTTAATTTAAGCGAGAAAACATGAGAAAAACCCAATTTTTATAAAAATACATTTTTAAACATAGAAATAGTTTGTTCTTATCTGATGACTAGAAAAATATTACATGAATATTAAAACATCATATTATCTATAACATATATATATATTTAAATTTTTGGGTAATAGTTAAAATTTTAATTTAATAAGATAACTTTTTATTATGCACATAAATTTTTTTAATATATATTTCACATCAAAATGTTTTTTATTTTAATTTTTTATTATTTCATAAAAATGAATAAATTTTAGACATACTTCAAACAATTTTTTATAATTTATTTTATCCTATTCATACTGACTAATAAAATTTACAGATGAAAACTATCAACCTAAATAATATAATTTTAATGGTATATCATATAAAATGTATACACATTGTGGTCTATAACTCACACCATTAATGAAATTAAATTTACTAAGAAAAAATATTGTGTAAAATTTTTAGGTGTTAAAGATGCTCTTTTGGAACATATAATCATATGAGGATATATTCTTAAGAGACATTAATAAATTAAAATTTTCAACAAAGTTAAATTTATTCAAGTGAAATACGATGAAAAAATGATAGGTTGAGTAATATGGGAACAAGGGGAATACATGTTTGATGTTATTATATACAGATGATATCTCTGGGTATAAATAACATAGTTCATTCAATATAGGAGTATTTTATTTTTTAATTTATAGTGAAAATTCCATCATGATTTATATTTTAAATTCTAGGTAGAATCTATTTATATTCATAACATAACATTAAGGAGAATAAAAATTAAGAAATAAAATTCTTCAAATGTTATGGTAATTTACATTAGAATAGTTCATGGGGGAACTCCAATAATATGATTTTACCACAACTAAATTAGATGTCTCTAAAAATACGGTGGTTTGTAAATTGATTGATTCCTCAAATGTACTTACTGATTTATTTGATTATAGTTAATTAAAGTCTTTTATATCATCCATGTTTTCTAAAAATATTAAATATTTACCAATAAACCTCGTAAGGGGGTTATTAATTATTAAAACAATTACAAATCCAATTTTATAAAATAAGTGTAAAAACATTCCAATTGTGGTTCTTCTGAATACCGTGTATGAAAACATGGTTATTTAATGTTTTAAATTAATATAATCATTAATAATGATTGAATTTAAATTTATAACACAAAATCTTATATCCATGAGTATGGTAATATGATTCATGAATGTGAACTGGAATCCCATGACTTTATAGTGGAAATTTTGTCATGTATATACTATTTAGATCCTCCCCTATATCCCTAATTTGTTAAATTTTTTCAGGAGAGGAATATCATGTTTAATATATTAATATAGATTATATCTACATAATTGAGTATGTACATATGGTATAACAATAATTGATATTTTTTTAGAGTAATTACATTGGCATCCACCAAATTTTGAGGTTTTGTTATCCATTAAACAGTTTCCTGATGCAATCCCAATATCTAAACACCAAATGGAATAAATTTACTAGAGTTAGTCATGTTAAAGAAAGAGAAAAAATATTTGTGAAATAATTGATTTATATTACCTAAATTTAAATGTGTGTAGAATATACAAACACTACATTTTTCTTACATGAAAATTAGATTATTTTTCTGATAAAAAAAATATAAAAATAAATAACTATTACATAATATAAAATAAATATTACTTAAATCATTCTTGGAACAAGAAGCATGAATCAATAGTACATCGGTGATCATAATCAATATCATCCTATCATAAACATTGGATAATCGACGTAATTATTCGGTAACAATTTTAAAAAATCATTGAATATGTAATATACATAATAATGAAATATCATAACATAGTGGTCAAAGACCCCCACATAGTTTTGAATAATCATAGGATCATGTTCAAGAACACTATTTTTGTATAAGTAAAAAAGTCATAATTGTAAACAAATATTGCACTATATTCATGAATAATTTACATATTTTCCTGAGATATCTCACATTACCCAATCCATGGGAGGGATAAATTATTCTAGTTCTACATTTCACATCAAAAAATAATCATAATCATAAATTCCACATAGAATGTAAAAAATAATAGAAATAATATAAACCCATAGAAGGATATGAGAATTATAATGTTTTAAAAAATTATAATTTAATGAATAACCTGTTTTTTTGAAAAAAATATGGTATATCATACATTGAAATTGAATATCGTAGTTATTTTAAGAAGAAGAAAATCAAGAGGACTTAGAGATGTGTTTCAGAAAAATATGTCCTTTTGATAAATCATTGTATTTATATTGGATATAATTTTGGAAAGCTAGAAACAACTAAAGCCCTATTAACAACATATAAACATTTTTTGAATAATTTTTTAAAAACATTATTGTAATATCCATCTAGAAATGATGTGAAATATGGATAATAAGAAAATGAAGTAGTTTCATTCAAGAATCCCCATACATTTACTATTTCATCGTTTTTCATCCTCCTAAAATAAAAATATAATGGTTACTAAAAAATGGAAACAAAAATGAATTATGTACATTGTTATCAGTATCTATCAATTATAATAATTGGATTATATTTTTTAATTATATTAATAAATAGGTAAATGGTTTGATATCAAACATCCCATAAAATGACTCATATTACATCGATTAGAGGATCATGATTTATTTTCTACTTAAAGATATTTATGATTTAATCCTTAATATTATAATTTTATTTATTTAAAAATTAATATATTACAAATAATATATTAAAATAATATCTAAGGGTGTTTATATGAAAATAATTAGAAACATCCCCATTGGTTGTTAACAGACTATTAACAAAACATTCTCAATAGAAGATGTATAGAGTATAATAAAATATTAATATTCCACAAAGATGATAATTAGAGTAGGTTGAAATCATTACTAGAAAATTAAAAACATAATAATTAATCATAAAAGATATGATTATTAATTGAATTGGAAAAATAAGGTATAGAAGAAGAATGTTAGAAGAGAGGTTTAAAATTTACCCGTTTCTATAAGTTTATTCTTTTACATGACACTAAACTCATTAGATGTATGGTGATGGATTATTGAAGAATGTACCTATAGATTATAAGAGGAAGTATATTGCTAATTAGGTTATATATTAATAAAATATCAAATATTTTATAATTTAGAATAAATTATAATCATAATTGACTAGTTTAACAACAATGAATATGGGAAAATAATAAAATATTTTTTAATGGAATACATTTGAAATTAGACATTTAAATTTGATTTTATTGGTTTTGAAAGGGGATATATATATTTGGATGATTTATTTATCTCCTTAAATATTAATTTATTCTACCAAATAATTTTATAATTGATGAGGTCATTATTTCAATAATAATGATTTAATTTATAAAAAAAATTTAAAACAAATTTAATTCATCAATTACACAAAAATTTTAATGAATTTAATAGGACTACCAATTATATCAAACCTAAGAATATTTGATTTGTTGATTCCAAACCTGATATTTATTTTATCAAAATAAAATTCTATCATAGTTAATTTTGATTATTAACAAAAAATTATTTTTTATGAAATAATTTATTATACATTTTATTAAAAATGGGTTTTTATTTTTTATGAATTATTATTATTGATTCTTATTTTATAGAATTAAATTATTTATACTTTCTTAAAATATTATTTATGCTAAATTTTATAATTATGAGGTCAAATTATTGTTTCAACAATCTGGTATGTAATGTCTCAAAATTCCCATGTATTATTTTTAGATATTATATTGATTGATTTCAAGAACTGGAACTCATATGATGTCTGATTAGGAGGCCCGATGCTCTCAGAAAAATGTATGAAAAATATTTAACTTTTTAATAGTAAACACAAGAAATATTTTATTAAAAGTGGAATAACTCTTAAATGGTTTCCCGAATTAGAAATATGAGGGCATCATTGATCATAGAATGGCGAGTTTACCCTAGGTGTGACATAACTTCAGTCGGTGCGGGAAGTATATAATGAAAGAGATGTAGGACAGAACCATAAATAAAATAATTTAATAATAAAATTATATTGATTTAGTGACATTCCTTTTGTTCCAAAATTGTTAGAAATTTAGGGTTAGCATCATTACACAAGAATTTATCGAGAGGTGTGGAGAAAGATGATCTAGAGAAATTGTTCATGGACGAAGACAGATCAATCGTACGATATACCTCAAATTCGACAAACCATTGCAATAACAACATCGATTCTTAATTATCCTTTAGCAATAAAAACAAATAGAGATAGGGAGAGATTTCGTGAGTTATATTCACATTCTTTAATTATATAATGAACAGATACAAACCAACAAACAGATTGGACCGCAGATCGATCATTGTTGTGGGATAGGATATTTTCTTCAGTATTATTGAGATATTGATCACTATTTCTCTTCATTTTTCATTATAACATAAATGTATTAAGGTGGAAACAAATAATGGTTATGGTTATTTCCTCTGATTTATTCTTTGTGCTTTTCTACCCCCCCCCCCCCCACCCCCATTATTCGTATTGATTGATGTTGGATCCCCATAGTCATGGGTCAACCATGCCATGTTTCTCTAAATGCGATCTGACCCCCGAATTGGAAGAAAATCGACAAATGTCCAGATCAATGAAAATCAAAACCTGATGAGCATAGATCTATGAATGTTTAGAATTATGGGAATTGGAGACATATTTTCGGCTCGTGGAAGAGGAGGTGATGACAGCAGGCGCACAGTTGGGAGGCGTGACAGGGAGAGGCAGCTGGTTCCCTAGGCGATAGAGTAGCATACAGGTCGATATAAGAACACCATAGTGGCGACCACGTGGAAAATGTGTGGAAGCCATGTGGGATGTTACTAGGATTGCCACATGCGGTGGCCTAGGTAGACTATGCACATGTAGTCTCAGATAAGTAATCGTGACCGTCAAGGACATGATATATGGGATGAGCCGAGTGGGCCAATGATAGGTGGGCCGAGCTGAACCTGGGTTGAATCAGGGCCGAGCACAGGGTGACCATGTTGGATCCATGACATAGTCGATCATGATCCGTGGAATCTCCAGCAGTTGCGGTTTCTACAGTCACAGATGGTCGACATTCATGGTTGACGCCATGGATATTCATCCATGACATGTTGAATAACCACCATGGTTGGTTCATAGAAGTCGGCCTATGGGGAATTTGTCTACCATTTTCCTTCCATAGGTCTATTCACCCCCATTAAACCTTCTAAATGGCCATACATTCAATATGTAACATCTAGTTGACGAGTCATCTGTTGAGTTGAGACCTTAATTTTGAGACAATTATTTTGACTAAAATGGTGAGATATAATTTTTTACCAGTATAGGGGTAGAGTTTTCCCTTGTTTCGTTCCCCAACGGTTTGGTATGGAATTACATCCACAACACAGTATTTCAATCCCCTCTAGATAATGATTCCCAAATATAGTATGGTATCCATCAATGGGAATAAAGTCTTATGCCTTATCATTCATAGTGGAGTTTTATTAAATAGATATATCCATAGAGAGCAAGGAGATGGTCTTCCATATTACGACCTGCATCAGTAGGGTTACTTGTATTCCCCTGTGTGTCTGGCAGGATCCTTTATATTTTTGGTTGATTAATATTTGATAAATCGTAATCCTGAGTGTGTCTCTGAAGGATCTCATCCCTATGTGTCAGAGTACATTTTGACCAATGTGTTCTCTTTGGACAAGGCCCAATTGATCTAGAACACTCCATGAGTATCTCTGATTATATCATAGCTCGAGGAGTGAGTTATCCCAATAAAAGCATGCTTCAAGAAGAATCTTGTTGATTTTTATAGCTTGTGGTATACCACTATGATTTATGCCTTAAATTTAGTATATCTGGATGTTTTGATATGTTTTGTAGACATATACTTATGTAAAGATGACTATACTTTCATTTATTATATTACATTATAGTATTCATTTGGGGTATCAGGGTGTCGAACTATGCATTGTTATCTGAACCCTGGTATAGGGTTTTCCCACATGTGTCGTATATGGTGAAGATGATAAACATTTTGATGGAGTCCTAGGAAGAAAAGTACTAGGTAGTTCTTTGTGATACAAGACATACCGAGATGTGTTCCTATTGTAACTCCCCAATCATTCACGGTACGCTTCTATTTGATTAATACAATAGCGTGAGTTATACGCAACTTCGAGTTCTAACACACCACAACCAATCATACAGGATGTTAAGAATAGTAATACCCATTTTTTAAAATCTTATACATTTTATCTATCAAAATTAACTTCATTCTTGGATTCGGAATATCAAAATTTTATTAGGGTAAATTTTTGGTACTTTTCTGATAAGTTTCATATTTTGATGAATAGTGAAAATTACTAAATTTTAATTAAAAACAAATTTTTTAATTGAAATAATTAATTGTGATAAATTATCCATTTTAGTGATATTAAAGTATAATTAGATTACATTTTTACGATTTAATCCATTGCGGGTCATTGGAAATAATTTCACATTTAAACTGGACATAAACAAGTGTCAATCCTTTGGTAGTTATTATTTCATAAAAACATGCTATTTGTTTTGACAACGTGAATTAATTTAAATTCATTAATTAAAATTATATATTTTAAATTTGTTAAAATAGACATCATTTTTGAATTCATGATATCAAATACAGCTTAGGCCAAATTTTGGAATTTTTCTAAGAAACATCAATTTTTATGAATAGTGAAAAACACTGAGTTATTGGTTAAAACTGAATTTTTTATTTAAATACTATATTATTTTATTTAAATTAATTTAAGTCTAAATAGATACATAATACTTATATAAGTTCATTTTAATTCATTGGAGTCAGTTTACAATAATTTTATATATGTAAAAATTTTATTGAACTTTTCACCATCTTTTATCCACCTCCTATGAGAATTTGAAAATTCCCATAAAACATAATGTTAACGCTTCTATGATTTTAATTTCGAAAATATGAGAGACACGGTTAATGTCATGGAGTTAAATTTTTATCAATAAGATAAAAATAATTTTTGTTGAATAGTAACTTTTTACTTTTATTTACTGCGGTTAAAGGTAAATAGGGTAATTCAAGGTAAAAAGAATATTTTAATAATTCAAAATAACCTTAACACATTTCCAAACCTTATTGGATGACTAATGGATGACCATGGTAATCTTTGGGTCTATTTTGGGACACCATGTAGCCACTTCTGAACGATAATGATATTTTAGATAAATTAATATAATGTAAAGGAAAAATTGACATAAACAAAAACCTTTTAGTAATTAATTTTATATGGTGTTATATAAGTAATATTTTTCACTATAAATATTAATTATAAAGATAACAATATCTCATATATAATTCTATTTTATTTATAATTATTATACATTAAATAATTTAATTTATTTATGACACAATGATGATGCGGTAATTATCGTATTAATGAATAATTAAGATAATTGATATTATAAATAACAAAATAAATTTAATTTTAGACTTTTTATGAATTAGAATAATTTTATAGGTTAATATTACATATGAGGATTGGTTATATGAATGTTTTTCGAAGTAATCATGCTATTATGATTTTATTGAAAACAAAATACCCAATAGTTCCAAAATTGACATAAAACAGGTTTTCAAAAAAAAATATTATATTATTAATTAATATTACATTCCTAAATATATAAGGATCGTTCAAAAGAATTATATCATGATAGGTGTATAATTAATGGACCACTTTTGGGTCGATTGTATGTTTATAGTATGTTTATTAACCATATAATATAAAAAAACAATGAGAGATGGTAAATGTCAAACAAATTAACTAGGACTTAAAACTAAAAGATAAGGTTAATAAAGTGACCCAAACCTGTATAAAAACTATTGGTTAAGTTTTGTTCATCCAATCCCCACCTTATAATTTTAATAATCTACTTTGGGGCCATTAGAAACCGATTATGAATTTATTATAAAATAATACTTTATGTTTTTCCTAAAGAGCCCCTCCTCCCCCTTATAAAAGGAAACCACTTCTAACCAATTCCTCACACCTCTAAAGCCTTTTGGATCATCCAAACTATACTCAGTTAATCTCCCTATATCCCTCTCCTCGTCGTATAATCCTTACCTTAGTAAGAAGTCACTTCAAGAGTCCTTTTTGGTTCAAACCAAAGGGAGCTACCAAAATTAAAGGTAATGATTTCTCTTAGCTTCTTTTCTTTTATTTTACTTCTCCAACCCCTAAACTCTTCTTATTACTTTTCTTTTGTAACAAAAATAGTATCCAAAATGTACTAGGATATTTTTATGAGATTTATTAGAACTACACTTACACACACCTCCATCTAATTGGAGAAGAACATAATGTTTCTGTGGATGGAAACCAAACGCCTCACAAAATGATGATTGTTCAATTATCCCCTACCTCCTCTTATGGAGGAAATTATGATGTCACTCTAATTAAATATGATATTAATGATATTTATTTTATATATAATCTACTATTATTCCATTTTATATAATATAATTATTCGTTTCATGTTGTATATATATATACGATAATTTAATTTGAGGAAGTGCGGACTACCGCCCCCTCAAAGTGATATGACTTGTTCATACCATACATGGAACGTATAAAAGATGGTGTTGATGAACATAAGTAACATATATAAGATATTATATTATACTGGAATAATAATATACCTATTTATCAGTTGGTTTTTATTCCTTTAAAAATGAAAAATGAAATGGAAGTAGTGTTCGTGCGTACGTACGGATTACCGTCACCACGAACGCGAGGAGATTCATTTACCCATCTTATCCATTCTAGAATAATTCTCATTTTCTGATTAAAATTAATGTTTAAGGACTTTATATCAATCTTGGATATGAATAAGATATAACCTATACATAACAAGCATGACTTATGTAACAAAGCATATAAAGGAAAATGAACCAGTTAACACACGAAACGACGATAGTACTAAAATATTATTAACATCAAAATATTAAAAGATAATATATGATATCATATTTATATATATTATTCTTGTATAATTTAATAACATTGATTTAACTATTATACCGTAGGTTAACCTACCCTCAACCAAGGAAAAGTACAAGGTAATGGGTTTTCATCTCACTCCTTATTCTCGTGAGATTCATGCCATATTTCCACTATTCCTTTTCGTGTGGTGAATGTGATGCCCATAAATGTATTATTTGTGTAATACAGTTTAATTTATGTGTATTTATATATTCATTGTATGGTACCTCTTTCATGGGGTGTATGTTTCATAAGTTAGCAAATTTGTAAGGGTTTGTTTTTCAATATCATTATTATCCGAGGTTGTTTTTACGTAAGTATCTACTGGGACATATTTATTATCCATGACCGTGTTTCATAAAATAGTTTTCAATGGGATTCTATTAAGGTAAATTTTACTAAAACATCATTTTAAATGTTTTAAATATTTATTCTTCTAAAACATTCTCATTAATGTCCTTGTATTCAAAATGGTATTAAGGATTTATTTAAATGGACATGAATGTTTTAAAATGTTAACTACTTTCAATTGTTTCAACGTGGTATGGGACACTTTGATTAAAAAATATATTTAATTTTCTTCCTTTCTAAATTTTGTGATGTTTAAATGTTTTCCTGAAAATGGGATATTTCTCTCAAAGAGTTTGGAAAATCATTTTCATCTATGTCAAAATCCATTAATGGATTTGAAACTTTTTTGAGGTTTATTTATTATGATACAAATCATTCATATTTTGTTGAAGGTTTTGTGATATGATTGACTAGGGATGTGTTATTTTTATATTATTCAGGGTTTAGGGGTAAAGTATCGACATTTTGTATGATAGTTTTAATACGAATGTTTATGTTATGTTTAAACCTTTTCATATGAGAAATGGATTGGACTTAGTAAGTGACGGGTAAAGCCCGCTATAGCTCCTCGATGCATCGGTAGGTCTCAAAAGACAAACTAGTGTCTTGGAAAAAGGCCTTGACAAAATCTTATTTTTAGTCTTGGAACATGGCCTTGACTATGTGGTTATGATAGTCTGGCATTATGCATTCCATCATTATAAAAGTGGTTAGTGATATTTCATGTGATTATTCGACTAATAGAATATCAAAGTGAATAAATAAATGGCATTATTTCATTTTATTTTTTCCATATTATGCAAAAGTTCAAGTTTAAAAGGCTTTTGTTTTAGTTATACATTACCTTAAATGTTTATGCTTATTTATGAAAGTTCCCACTTTATTGCTTACCCTTAATGAGGGTTTGAGCTCACCACTTTCTATGTTTTATTTTTCCCAGGATTTCAAGAAGTGTATTGTGATTGATATGAAATGTTAAGCCAATGGAATAATGGCATTCATAAAGGATTATTTATATTGTTTTGTATGTATTAAAGTCTAATGTAAAATTCATGTATGTAATTTCTTTTCTATCACTGCTAAACTGATCGGTCCTTCGGGACTTGATTCCTTGTAATCATGACAATGTATTAAAATAATCCACCAACTATGGGTAACTGGGGTAGGGGTGTTACCATTGGTATCAGAGGAAGTATAGCAATAACCTTGGAAACTAGATTTAGAAAAAATCTGATTGAGGCACATTACCCTAAGATAGACTTTGAGAATTAGTATAGAAGAACACCGTAGAATTTTGCTAATGTAGAGATTTTTTGAGTTTCCAAGAAAATATATACCTGTCTAGATACAAGAAAGTAGAGGCGGCTCTAGCACATATGTACCTAGGGGTAAAACCCAAAAACACCGATTTGTGATAGACTTGAACGGGAACTGGTGAATGACAACGGGCCTTGCTGCACTCTTGGTTACGACACTCCCTGGGGATTTTCTTAGGATAATTCTCATTTTCTTTACAAAACAATATGAAGGGTTTATGAGTATATATCTCTTCAAATAAAATTTTTTTGATTATATATTATACCCTTAAATTGTTCAATTTACGTTAGGTATTTTACATGTTCGGAATTATGAATTGCGATTCATAAACTGACCTAGTGTATGCCATTATTTAGAAATGGTACCCAATAGAAGGAATGAGAACTCCAGTAATACGTATGATCCAAATAGTAAGATGGATCATGTCTTTCATGGAATTAGGCCACAATTAAGAAGGGAAATATTCATCCATGTATTCTCAACATATGAAGAAAATAGTATCATGTGATAATAAGATAAGTAATGAATTCTTTGAGTCCTATGACATTGATGGGAAGCAAGAGAAAAAAAAGAATGGAAGAGAGAAAGATGGAAAAATGGAAGTGGGAAAAGAAGAATTTTTTCATATGTGATAACTGTGGGAAGAAATAGCCTGGAAGTTTCTTGAAGGGAATGAGAGTTTGTTATAAGTGTGGAGAAAAATGACACCAAGTACGTGACTACAAGGGTAAGAAAAAGGTTTCAAATGTACAATGGTTCAACTGTAAGAAGTTGGGACACTACGCGAAACAATTTCCAAATCATCAGATTATGCCCCAAATGATGCTATTGGATAATAATCTGGTTATGATCCTACCTCATATAAAGAAGAATGAGTAGTGTTCTTATGTTGTTATTAAAGGATTATTTCATTTGAGTGTTGTATCATCAATATACTGGTTATATGAATTATGGGGATAAATAAGGATTGTACTGCAGTACTGTTTTATTGTGGATTTGAGATTATATTGTTATAAGAAAAGTGACATACTAGTAAGCTACACTTTTTTTTTGGAAAATACACTGTTGAAGGATAGGTAATCCTTAATATGGTCCTGATAATGAGGTAGTGATTTTGAAATAAGATATCATTTATTTGAATAATTATACTATATATTCTTTACTACCTTGAAACTGATTAATGATTTTTCATTGTTGGAGATTAAAACATTTTTGGATAGAAAGTGTATATCTAGTATTCTAAAAAGAATAAGGGAGCATGAATGTAATCAATAAGGATTTACGGTAATTCAGGATGTTACCATGTTTCAAAATAATACATGATGAAGGTGTTCACATGTTATTACATGGATAAAAGGATCTTTATTGTGTTTAATATCCTTATAAATTTTGGACTGTGAGTTTGGATAGTAGTATTTTGGATAAGTCTAAAGGTTGGAATGGATTAATTTTGAAAGGCTGTTTTTGGATTTTCATAAAAGGACAACATGCTGACCGTGTGACAACATCACGTCGGACAAAGCTGCGGGAATCAAACCGACAACCATAGTGAGATTGGGATTTATCGCCTACCACTGGACTACGTGATGTCCCTAGATTGTATTAGGTATTTTCTTTTTCTAAAGGGGCTGATATGTGAATTATAAATTCATTATATTTGGAACCCTATACGATCATGATAAATAGAGTATTTTTGAGTTGTATTATGTTTTGTAGTGAAATATAAGTTTCTGGTAGAAATTTATTTATGAATAAAACTCTAATTATAATGTAAGTATATCTCCATATGATCTTTTCCAATATCATAAATAAATTCCTCAACATTAAGAAAAGGAACTTAGAAACAAAAACAATGTCCTTGATGGTACCTTAGATCATCAAAAATTTATGGCTTTGTGATTTTTGGACTTTTCATAGCCATGTTCTATACAACTCTCCATCATATATTGATGGTTATATTTCTCTTCAATATCCATGTTTCCCTGCATGTATCCCTAGTAGTTGTGTTATTTTCGGTAACCGTCATACTTACAACTCTTTATTTTAAATAGAGGCCTCATTAATCCATTTTTCGATGTGGGATTTCAACTATGATATTTTGAAATGCCAACCCCAAGTTTCCAATATAGATCATAAATTGAGAGGATGCAATTTAATGAAGGTGTGAAGAATGTAACACCCCAAGCTTTCACGGTACGCTTCTTTTTGAATAATACAATTGCGTGTGTTATACACAACATCAAGTTCTAACACACAACAACCAATCATACTAGCCGTTAGGAATAATAATACCCACTTTTTGAAATTTTATACATCTAATATTTCAAAATAAACTTCATTTTTTGATTCAGAATATCTAAATTAGCTTAGGGTGAATTTTTGGTAATTTTCTGATAACTTTCATATTTTGATGAATAGTGAAAATTACACAATTTTAATTAAATTTTTTTAATATAAATAATTAATTGTGATAAATTTTGAATTTGAGTGATTTTAAATTATAATTAGATTATATTTTTACCATTTAATCCAATGCGTTTCATTGGACATAATTTCACATTTAAACTGTACATAAGCAAGTGTCAATCTTTTGATAGTTATTATTTCTTAAAAACACGCTATTTGTTTTGACAACGGGAATTAATTTAAATAAATTAATTCAACTTATATGTTTTGAATTTGGTAAAATAGACATCATTTTTGAATTTATAATATCAAATATATCTTAGGCTGAATTTTGGTATTTTTCTGAGAAACATCAATTTTTGGTGAATATTGAAAAACGCTTAGTTATTGGTTAGAACCGATTTTTTTATTCAAATAATTAATTTTTTTATTTAAATTAATTTATGTCAAAATAGATAAATAATACTTATATAAGTTCATTGTAATTCCTTGGAGTCAGTTTATAATAATTTTAGATACATAAATAATTTATTGAACTTTTCACCGTCTTTTACCCACCTCCTAGGAGAATTTGAAAATTCCCATAAAACTTAATTTTACATCTTCTGTAAGTTGAATTTCGAAAATCCAAGAGACAAAGTTAATATCAAGGAGTAAAATGTGGTTCAATAAGATAAAAATAATTTTTGGTGAATAGTAAATTTTTACTTTTATTTACCGCGGTTAAAGATAAATAAGGTAATTAAAGGTAAAAAGAATATTGTAATAATTCAAAATTACATTAACACATGTCCTAACCTTATTGGATGAGTAATGACCGACCGTGGGAATCTTTGGGTTGATTTTGGGACCCCATGGAGCCACTTATGAATGATAATGATATTTTAGATTAATTAATTAAATGTAAAGGAAAAATTGACAAAAACAAAAACCTTTTAGTAATTAATTTTTATATGGTGTTATAAAAGCAATACTTTTTACAATAAATATTAATTAGAATGATAAGATGATATAAGACATAATGGTATTTTATTTATAATTTTTACACATTAAATAATTTAATTTATTTATGGCACAATGATGATACAGTAATTCCCGTATTAATGAATGATTAAGATAATTGATATTATAAATAAATAAATAAATGTAATTTGAGACTTTTTATGAATTAAAATAATTTTCTAGGTTAATATGACATATTAGGATTGGTTATATAAATATTTTTCTAAGTAATAATGCTTTTATGAATTTATGAAAAACAAAATACCCAATAGTGCCAAAATTGACATAAAAGAGTTCTTAAAACAATTTTTATATTATTAATTGATATTCTATTCCTAAAAATCTAATTTTATGCCAAATTACTTATATAATGATATATTTATCATTAATGGACCACTTGGGGGTCTATTGGAAGATTATAGTATGTTTATTAACCATATAATATAAAAATACAAAGAGACATGGTAAATGTCAAACAAATTAACTAAGAGTTAAAACTAAAAGATAAGGGTAATAAAGTGACCCAAACCTATCTAAAACCTATTGGTTACGTTTTTTCCGACCTATCCCCACCGTAGAATTTTTAAATCCACTTTGGATCTATTAGAAACCGAATATGATTTTATTAGAAAATACTTTATGTTTTTCCTAAAGAGCCCCTCCTCCCCCTTATAAAAGGACACCACTTATGAGCAATTCCTCACACCTCTCAAGCCTTTTAGATCATCCAACCTCTACCCAATTAAGCTCTATGCATCCCTATCCTCCTCTTAGAAGCCATACCTTTTTCATAAGGCACTTCAAGAGTCCTTTTTGGATCAAACCAAAGGGGGTTACCCAAATTAAAGGTAACGATTTCTCTTAGCTTCTTTTTCTTTTATTTTACTTCTCCAACCCATAAACTCTTCTTATTCATTTCATTTGTAACAAAACCAGTATCCAAAATATACTAGATATTGTTATGATAATTATTCTAACTACACTTAAACATACCACCATCTAATGGGTGAAGAATATAATGTTTCTATGGATGACAACCAAACGCCTCACGAAACGATGATTGTTCAATTATCCCGTACCACCTCTCATGGTGGCCATTATGATGAAACTGTAATTAAATATTATATTAATGATATTTATTTTATATATAATCTTCTTTAATTATATTTTATTTCATATCATTATTCATTTCATGTTGTATATATATATACGATAATTTCATTTGAGGAAGTGTAGAATACCGCCCCCTCAAAGTGATATGACTCGTTGATACCATACATGGAACATATAAAGGATGGTGTTAATGAACATAAGTAAAATATATAAGATATTATATTATACTGGTATAATAATATACCTATATATCATTTGGTTTTGATTCCTTTTAAAATGAAAATTGAAATGGAAGTAGCGTTTGTGCGTACGTACGGATTATTGTCTCCAAGAACGCGATTAGATTCATTTCCCCAACATAACCATTCAAGACTAATTCTCATTTTATGATTAAAAGAAAATTTGAGGACTTTATATCATTATGGATATGAATAAGAAACATCCTATCCATAACAAACAAGGCTTACGTAACAAATCATATAAAGGAAAATGAATCAGTTAACACCCAAGACGATGATAATACTAAAATATTATTTACAAAAAAAAAATTAAAAGATCATATATGATATCATATTTATATATATTATTCTTGTATAATTTAATAAAAATTATTTAAATATTATACAGGAAGATATCCTACCCTCAACCAAGGAAAAGTAAAAGGTAAGGGGTTTTCATCTCACTGCTTATTCTCGTGAGATTCACGCCATATTGCCACTATTACCTTTTGTGTGGTGTATGTTCTGCCCATAATTTTATTATTTCTGTAATACACTTTAATTTATGTGTATTTACATATTAATTGTATGATACCCCTTTCATGGGGTGTATGTTTCGTATGTTACCAAATTGGTACGGGTTTGTTTTACAATCTCATTATTTTCCAAGGTTGTTTTTATGTAAGTATCTACTGGGACATATTTATTATCCAAGTCCATGTTTCATAAAATAGTTTTCAAAGGGATTATAATAAGGTACATTTTACTAAAACATCATTTTAAATGTTTTAAAGATTTATTCTTCTAAACCATTATCATTAATGTCCATGTTTTCAAAATAGTTTTAATGATTTATTTAAATGGACATGATTGATTTAAAATGCTAATTACTTTCAAAAGTTTCAAAGTGTTATGGAACATTTTGATTCAAAAATGTATTTAAATGTCTTCCTTTCTAAATTGTTGGACGTCTGAATGTTTTCATGAAAAAGGGATATTTCTCTCAAAGAGTTTTAGAAATCATTTTCATCTATGTCAAAATCATTTAATGGATTTGAAACTTTTTTGAAGTTGATTTATTATTATACAAATCATTCATATTCTGTTGAAGATTTTTTGATATGTCTGACTGGGGATGTGTTATTTTTATACCATTCATGGAATATAGGTAAAGTATCGACATTTCGTATGCCAGTTTTAATACGAATGTTTATGTTATGTTTAAACCCTTTAATATGAGGAATTCATTGGACTTAGTAAGTGACGGGTGGACCCCACTATAGCTCCTCGATGCATCAGTAGGTCTCATGAGACAAACTAGTGTCTTGGCACAAGGCCTTGACAAAATCATATTTTTAGTCTTGGAACAAGGCCTTGAATATGTGTTTATAATAGTCTGGAATTATGCATTCCATTATTATAAAAGTGGTTAGTGATATTGCATGTGATTATTCGACAAGTATAATATCCATGTGAATAAGTAAATGGAATTATTTAAATTTATTTTTTCCATATTATGTTTAAGTTTATGTTTAAAAGGATTTTTTTAGTTATACATTTCCTTAAATGATTATTCTTATTTTTGAAAGTTTCCGTTGTATTGCTTACCCTTACTAAGCGTTTGAGCTCACCCCCTTCTAGGTTTTATTTTTCCCAAGATTCCAATAAGTGTATAGTGATTGATATACAGGGTTAAGACAAGGGAATAATGGCATTCATAAAAGATTATTTATGTTGTTTTGTATGTCTTAAAGTGTAATGTAACATTAATGTATGTAATCTATTTTCCAATACTGCTAAACTGATCGGTCCTTCGGGACATAATTCCTTTTAATCATGCCAATGTATCAAAATAAAGCACCGACTAAAGGTAACTGGGGCCAGGGCGTTACACCTATGGATTTTTAGACAGCAGTGCGAATACATCTTTTCATATATTTTGGACTTGTGGATGCAAAAAAATTTCTTTTCTTCTTTTATTTGACATTGTTTACTTTCCTGCACTTTCATTATTGTTCTCTGGTTGTGGAGTATATTGGTTTTCATGCATTTATTACTTAGTGTTTTTTTACATTTCTGCAATGGTTTCCTGGAGTTATGCGGCTGTGTATATGTACTCTATGCTAATTCCTTCTATTTGTGGGATATGACTATTCAGTGATAATAACCAACCCCCGACCTATTAGAGGTGGTCTTGGGGTAGTCACGACATGGGACGCTTGGGGACGAGTCACGAGAGAGTGGTTGCATATGGGGGTCAGTTCTACATTATTATTGGGTGTCTATGAGATTGGTTTTGGTCAATAATGTTAAGTTTTTTTTGATCGAATTTTTGGAAATGGAATCTAGTGTAGGTGCATTGGCCGACATATCCATAGATCTGGACTTTGAGAAACTTCTTTTTGACATAGTACATGAAGAAAACTATTGCAGGGAAATGCGATGGTATATGTGTCATATTGGAATGGTTGTTTTTTCCATGTCCATTTTGAGGAATCTCTACATATATACATTATTCACTATGGTACATCTTGTTTAATTTTAGTATGACTCCATATTGATATCCATCTAGGATTCTACCGTAGGATCATGATGATGATCCCCCTAGTAACGAGTCATCGCTACATGGGCATATACTAGAGATATTACCTCTAGGTGTTTTTCCAGCTATACCACCTCCCATATAGGCACTACAACTTCCATTAATATCAGCTTAGGGTGAATATAGGATGAGTTCACTACATGAGTATTAGAGGTAATGACCTCCCAGGTTTTTGGGTGAGCTAGACCCATAAATTGTTGTGGGTTGGATAGAGGTTGTCACCCATGTTTTCCACCATCTGAGGGCACCTTCTGATAAGATGATAGTCATTGTTGTGAGTATTATTTTGGGTTCTATGAGGTGACGTTGGATCTTAGGTGATCGACCACATGACAAGACAACTCTTTCTTGGACATACAACTTGAGTCTCTTTAGAGAGTATTTCTCTCTAGACACGTTATGATCAGTTCACATAAATGTTCTTCTACATCCATAGCGGGTCAGTATGACCATGGGAGAGTATTTGGTGAAGTTTACTGAATTTTTGGAATGCTCTTGGATATGGAACGAGGCTTGATCATTAGGGATCAGACCTTCGAGCATGGATTACATTGGGACATCAGGGAATTGGGGGCATCCCTTAGCATTCCTATATAAGTTTGGGTACATGAGTGAGTTTTGAAAGTGAAGAAAACTATTGAAAAGAATACACCGGTAGTGGGAACTAGTATTGATCACTAGGTAGTTACTCCCAGGGTATCTTGAATAAACATAGGGATAAACGATGTTACTAATACGGTGGTCATGGAAATCAAGATTGTGATTTCATGACCCTTTATATAGATTATTAACATATGGTCGAGGTTCCACTAAGGAAGAGGAAGTGACAGGAATAGGGTGTCCGGCATGACAGATGATGTGGTAGAGGAGAAAACAGGGTAGTAGGTGGTGGTCTAAGGGTTGAATTATTATCACTGCCACCCAAATTTGATCCACACTAAGCTCAAGGAGATGGTGGGAACAGAAGAGACCAATTGCAGGTAATAGAAACTTATGAACTTGAGGATACAAGGAGGATTAAAGGTATGATATATGACTCTTCTACATTGGCTGATGTTTTGATAGACACATATGGTAGTAATTAAATTCTTTCCATGAATCTTTTTTGAGAAACAGGGATTCTGGTTGAATCGTGGACTATACCCTTATTCATGGATAAACTTATGAGATGAGATTCGATGATGACACACAAGTGCCGATAGTGTGACCTAACTCAAGGAGGTGGGATTTCTTGTTGGGATCTCTTGGTAGTGGCATTAATTACATACGACTTCATTCTTTGTAGGGATTGATTATCCTAATTTCAAGATCAGATTGAGTGTTTTAGTTTTATATTTTGGTGTGTCCATAGTGATGAAACATGGATTTCTTTTGTTGGTGAAAAGAAAAAATAGTCACTACCGGATGGACTCACACAATGTAGGGCGTAGCCAATCACTCATAAGTGGGCTAGCATAACCCTTAGTGTAGTGGATGATATGAGTGCTCAGTTTCCTACAGTGATGGAGGAGTATTGGGAAATGTTTCTTGAGGATATTCTAGATTTACCTCCCAATATAGAGATATATGTTTCTATTGATCTATACCTTGCGATGAAAAAAATATCATCACATGCATGATAGATCCCACAGAGCTTTATGAGATGAGGGTATTATTGGTAGACTTATAGGGGAAGGGATTCATGAGATATAATGTATCACCAGAGCCAGCCCCAGTTTTGATTCCAAGAAGAAATATGGGAGCTTAATGTTATGTGTGGATTACGAGCAGTTGAACTAGGTGATTTTGAATAATAAGTGTTAACTACAGGGGATCAATGTCCTCTTACATCAGTTGGAAGGGGTACTATGGTTCTCAAAGATGGACTTAATATTTGGCTATATCCAGCTATGAGTATGGGATGATGATATATAGAATACATCCTTCAAATGTCTTTATAGCTACTATGACTACATGGTGATACCAGTTGGCATGAAAAACACCTGATAAGGGATCATGGGACTCATAAATAGGATCTTCCAGCCTTACTTAGATAGTTTTGTGGTGCACATTTTTTAAAGGTTGGGGTTGAAGCCTCAATTTATTATTTCAAGAAAAGATCTCTTTAGGACTAGGTAGAGGGAGACCTATTGCATAGCGCGAAGTACAAAGGACAAGGGGTCAGAATACAAGGCTTGAAAGTCCTTTTTTTGGCCCAAAGGACCCCTTAGTGAAGAGTGCTACTACAGTTCCCACACTGCTACAGTGTTTTCACTGTTGTAGTACCAACTTTACAGTTAGTTCTCAATGTGTCAGTTCTGGATTCAAGACATCCATTTTCTAGGACATCTCATTTTAGAGGCTTGAGTTGTAGTATATCCATCAAATATTGAGACAGTGCATGCTTGGGATCCACCCAAGAGTTTCATAGAGGTATATATTTTCCTTGGGATTTCAATGTACGTTTGGATGTTTGTACTCGCCTTCTATAGGGTGTCATCGTCGTTTGATTCTTTGACATAAAAGGATCACAGTTTCATGTGGATGGAAATGTTACAAGAATGTTTTTTGTAGTCGATGCATGGAATGACGAGTGCTCCCATATTGAGATTTCCATAGGAGGGTATTGAGTACATAGTGTACTGATATGCATAAGAAAAAAAGCTTATTTAAGTCCGGATGTAGAGGAAAATGGTGAATTACTATGTTTCATGTTATTTTAGAATACATTATTAGATCTATCTGACCAATGATATTGAGTTAGTAGTTGATGTCATCGCATTGAAGATGCAACATCACTACATAATGGGCAATTGGTTTATCATATACTCCAGTCACAAGATTCTCAAATATATAATCTTTCATAAGGATCTGAACTTGAGATAGAATTGAATATTAGAGTTCCTCTAGGACTATGACTTTTAGACTGTCTATAATCCTTTGATGGGGAACATGGTAGTAGATTTTCTCAGAAAGAAATCCATTTCATAGTTATTGAATGAGGTGTTAGATCTGTAATCCTCGTTATCATTATTATTTGTGGACTGAGATGGAGCATCTTACATCCATTTTATAGTTATCGCCCCTACACTCTTACATCAATATAGGGAGGCCTACTTGGTGATAATAACTATGAGACCTTATGTACTCAATTTTCCACAAGGCATGATCTTGGTTTATATTTTAATGATGGGGATCTTGTCATTATTTTTAGAGAACTTAACGTAGCATTAGTGGGATTGTGGGAGGAGGTTATACGGGAATTTCTGACGTACCCTTTGGAAGTACATCACAGGCTGTGAAATATGTACAAAGACAATTGACATCAGTTTTTGTGGTTAGGAATGAAGAAGGGAGTTTCAGAGTCTATCTCTCGATGCCTTACTTTTCAGCAAGTGAATGTATAGCATCTGGTACAGTGGGTTTTGTTAAACCTCAAGAGGTTGTATAATTAATGTGGGAATCGATATTGATGGACTTTGTGACATGTTTACTATTTATGTCTTGGGGACATGATATGATCTAGATGATCGTTGTCTAAATTTCCAAGTGATCACAATTACAAGCTATTTGACAGAAGAGTTTAGTAAAAAGCTCATGACCCCACATTGTGCAAGAGATGGTTCATCTACATGGAGTCCCATCAACGACAGCTTTAGTTCATGATTCTACCTTTATATACTTGTTATAAAAGGGATTGAAGGGGGTATTTGGGACTCATTTACGCTTGAGCATAGTATTCAACCCATAGGTGGATGACAAGACTAAGCAGACCATTCTGGTTATTGAGGACATGATGTGGGCTTGCATGTTAGACTTTGGCCATAGTTGGGAGGATCACCAACCATTGGTGGTGTTTTCATACAACACCCACTACCATTCCACCGTTGGTATGAAACCACTTGAGACCATGTACTTGGATCCCTGTATGCCACCCCTTTTCTATAATGACCCTATAGATTTAGTATTCCTAGGCCCATAGTTGGTGTAAAATACTACAGAGAAGGTGAAGATCGTCCAGGAGTGGATGGAGACTGCAAAAATCAATCTAATACTTTATGCTGACAGGAGATGAAGGCCTTTGGAGTTTGAGGAAGGAACCCATGTGTTCCTTTGATTTTCACATTAATGGGGATTATAGATATTTGTTCGGGGTGGAAATCTATCTCTGATATTCATCATCCCTTTCCAAATACTCTGTATAGTTGGTGAGGTGGAATACCACTTGGCTCTATGACCATAGTTTCAGTAGGTAAATGACATCTTCCACGTGTCATAGATGTGGAGGTACATGCATGTACTATCGCACGACATATAATAAGCTGATATTGAGATTGAGGATGGAGAGACTTTTGATAAGTACCTAGTGGATATTTAGGATCGGTAGAAGAGGATATGTAATGGGCGATAAATTATTTTTGTGATTTTCCAATGGTAACACGAGAATCTCATGGAGGACACATGGGAGTTGGAGGATTAGATTCTTTCTCAGTGACGTCATCTATTTGTGTAGCCTATGTTTTGGAATTCGGTGACGTAAATCCCCAATTTGGGTTAAATATGTGGTATTATATATTCAATGTATATTTCAGATAATATAGTGAATGATTTCAAGAACAAGAACTATGAAAGCGTGTGATTCTATGTCCCGGTGCGCCAGAAACAAATGATATAAAAATATTAATCTTTTGAAAAGCATGTGCACTCAAGTTTCCTAAAATGGGAAACTAACTCTTAAACTATTTTCCAAGTCAAAGATATGAGTTCACCATTGAGCTCATAATAGTACCCTTATCCTAGGAGTGACACAACAGTAGTCGATGTTGGTCGTCTGTACAAAAATTCATGGAGGACATAAGCTGAAATAAAATAATTTAATAAAGAAATTATTTTGACTCATTGACTTATTTTATAAATTATTATTTTATAAATTCAGGATTATCATCATTATAATATAATTTATTTGGAGGTGTTGTGAATGAACCTCTTTTGAAACTGCTGATGGATGATAACAGTTTGATCGAAAGGCATACCTCAGATTCGATGAACCTGGCCAATGACGATATGGAATAATTATTCTTTTTCAGTTATCAAATCATATTTTGGTATTGATTATTGTTTTGAATTTTTGTGTTTGTCGTTTAATAATATAATTAATGTGGACCAATCAAAAAAAATATTATCCTAGGGATCGATCATTATTGGGGGATGGAATATTATCTGTCGGATTATTAGGATATTGTTCTTTATTGATCTACATTTATCATTCAAATGGAAATTACTTGATTTTGACGTAAACAAAGGTTGGGGTTCTTTTCCCAGGATTCACTTTGTTCTTTTCTCCCACCATTCTTCACATTAATTTTAATTGGATCCCCATGGTCATGGTTCAACCATTTTGGATTGCTCTGAATGTTATCGGACACCCATATTAGAGGAATATCTATAATAGATGATGGATTGTTTTAGATCGGGACCCGAGGAATTCATATCTACCATTGTTTCAAATTCATGGAATTGGAAGAGGATTGATGGATTTTGGATGAGTATGGGTTGGTGAATGGTGCATTCAATGGCGCATGATGGTGCAGTGTGACTGGCCGAGCATCCACAACATGATGATATCCATGTGTAATGTCGCTGCCGACCGCATTGTTGGAGGCCGTGGAACTGCAACAAATGTGTAACTATTGTAGCTGCAGAACCAAGATGGATGTGGGAGGCCTCAAGTGATGGGGCCAGGTGGTCTTCATGTGGCGACCTCGGTGGCCCACATGAAAGAAGGATAGGTTAAGTAGGTCGAGATATGTGGGCTAGGCTATGGTGGTGGTGTCGAGTGGGGCTAGGCTAGGTGTGTCAGGTCAGGTCGGGGCAGGACCCAGGGTGAAGGGGGCAGATCAGCACTATAGTCGACCTTGACAGTCGACCCTAAGAAACCACATTTCCAACTACCGTGGAAACAAAAACATTGGATGGTCGACATACAACCAGGGTCAGTCCACGACGTCTGGTTGACCACCACAGTCGGTGGTCCAACCATGTAGTTGGTCCACATGCCCAATGACCCCCTTTAAAACATAAAACAATAGTAACTTCTAAAAATATTGTCTAATGAATGATTCATCTGCAACATTGATACCCTAACAATTAGATGATCCTTTTGAGACAAGTGGTATGTTTTTAGTATGAAAAATTATAGGTTGAGAGAGTTCCCTTGTTCATTTCCTAGAGGGTTCAGTATGGCATTACATCCACATCATTAAATTATAATCCCATCTAGAGTCTTATTCCCAAATAGAGTATTGTATCCCTCCATGGTACTAGAGATTGATCCTCTATCATCCCTTGTGGTATTTTGTGGAATTGACGTAACCACGAAGAAAAGGGAATTGGTTTTCAATCTAGTGGGTTGTATTAGTAAGGTTGTTGGTATTCTTGAGTGTGTTTGGGAATGATCCTCCACATTTTATGTTGATCCAGATTGGTTACATGGTATTCACCAATGATTCTAAGTCGTATCCCCTCCCTATGTATGGTAGTCTTCCTTAAAAACGTGCTCTATTTGGGTGGGGGCCATGTAAAGACCCGTAAATTTCAAGGGAATTTTTTTCTTATATACTTTGGACTTTTTCGAGTTAGTGGATTCTCACGGCACTAGATTCCGAGGCCCGGTGTGCTCGGAATCAATTTCCGAAGTTTAGCTCAGGTACGTTCAGTAAACGAACGAACGAGTTTTTCTATCTTTTGAAGAGGTGCTCAGAATCAGATTCTGGGGGCACCGTTGAACTCATAGCGTCGGTGATTTCTTAAGGGGACCTTCACCTCGAACGCAGTTGGGGTGGTGTGGAAGTTAGATTTTCGGGCTTCGTGAAATAAAAATATATTTTATTTTATTTTTATTCTTTATTTTTGAAATTCAAATTTGTTTGAATTAATGTGGGGGGTCCACCACCCACATTAATTCAATGAAACTCCTCATTTAATTAAATAAGGAATGATCTTAATAGATTAGGGGGAATCCATTGGAGAAACTCCCCTATTCTTCTTATCTCTTCCTCTTCTCCTCTTCCACCATTGTTGCACCACCAAGGGACCTCCTCCTCCGACGATCGAATGAGCAACGAACCTTCAAGGAAACGATGACGTCATCTTCCGACATCAATGAATGACGATACCTCTCCGCAGATCTGTCAAGTGATAAAATCACGAGGTAGGGGTTATTTTTGTTCAAGTCTTATCATCTTTCCTCATTGCATAAGGTTTGGCCACATGATATCATCATAACAGGAGGTGATCGGACCGCACAAACACGGCCGATTCTACTCCCCTCTTCTATGTTAATCTTTGTTGATGTTGGTGGCAGAGGCACGTGGTTATGTTTCACCATGTGGTGATGGGCAGGGAACCACGGTGATGCAAGGCAGTGGTGAAGGCAGAGAATGCAGCGTGGGGCCGTTGCACCGTGAAGAGACATAGAGGGTTGCGGCCGGAGTAGGCCGCGAAGGTGGTGTGCCGCGCCGTCGCGCCACGCCGGAGAGATCGAGGAAGGCTGCAGCTAGAGTGGGACGTGGGAAAGGGGAATGGAACTGTTTCACCGTGCCGGTGAGACAAGTCACAGCCTAACGCTGCGATGAACCAGTAGGGGCGGCTAGTCGAGCCAGCTGCCAGCGTCTCCAGGAGGCGGGACCCCTTCTGGGTCGCACGACAGCTCACAAACCGGTCGCCCTTAATGGGCGGTCGTTACCTGAAAATGGGGGGGGGGGGGTGTAACCCCCCCAACTTGCATCTAGGGAAGACCCCACAGGGTCCGCCATTTCCAAAATCAGGGGTTTGTGCCCCCTTTGCGTCCTTCTCAGCCAGCGGCCGAGCCACGACCGGCTTCCGAGCTCGGCCGCAGACCGCACGGGCTGGCCCAGCCACAAGCCAGGCGGGCCGGGCCAGCTACAGGCCACACAGGCTGGGCCTCACCCTATCGGGCTGAACCCGAACCCGGGTCGGGTTTACCCATTTCAGGCCGGCCCAGGGGGGGTTGGGCCGGGTTGGACCGGGCCCAGACCCCCACTTCGGACCGTTTTCTGTCTTTTCCCCATAATTTGACATACGGACCTCCAATAGATGCACCGTCAATTGCATAGGAATCCTTGGATTGAGGAAGTCGTTTCAGAATATTACACATGAGGTTTCTGCAATGTTTGGGTACGGCCTGGTTGGTTCGAACCTGAAACCAACCAGGCCCTTGTAGCAAAAACACTTATTACTTAAGCACCGGACGTCCATTTGAAATGCCGTCAACTAAGTTGAATTTATCATTATGAGGTGGTCCTTTTGGATTACTCTTCTTGAGGTTTGGATGCAGGTGGAGTACGGTCGGGTTGGTTTTAGCTTAAAAACCAACTGGGCCCCTGGGACGGAAATGCCAATAACTCTCAGACCGGGTGTCTGATTGATGTGACGTCTGTTGCATTGAGTTCATATTGGCGAGGCGGAAATTTGGGATACATAAAATCTAGACATCATGAGAGTTGATGTATTCAAACCCTTGTATCATGGATCGGACCCTCCCAGAATCGAGTGTGCTGTGTGCGGGAACCCTAGAGCTCGCTGCGACTGCGACGATGATGACGACTGTACTTGGATCCTACGTGGGTTAGGCAGCGAGGACAACTGAACTTGGATCCTCCATTGGTTCGGTAGTGATGACGTCTGTACATGGATCATATATGGGTTCATTAGTGATGTTTTCTGTACTTTGATCATACAAGGGTTTGGCAGTGACAACTTCAGTACATGGATCCTACGTGGGTTCGGCAGGGGTGATGATTTAGAGGCTACATCTATCATCTCCACCCCTCTTTGTGAGTAGTATACCTGTGTGATCTGAGTCTTGACATTCAGTCATTATCATCGATATGATTGACTTTCTTTCCTTTGTGGACTAGGATGTGCTTTCCTATGTGGACTGGGTTGTACTTGGGCTCGTGAGTTAGAGCCGAACAGGAATTGATGACTTAGTTATATGTATGGGTATATTCTTAAGTGGAGTTGGTTCATACTTTCTGTTTGTATCTTTCCTTTTTGGTTTATCCTTTGTGGATTATAGGAGACCTTTGGGGGACTTGGGGTCCCTACTGAGTGTCGTATACTCAACCCTGCACGGGCTATGCCCGCACTACATTGTGTTGGATGCAGACGACAGACAGAACTGATCGAGGTGGAGTCTTGGGGAGCGGGACAGTACCTGGAGGTGTACCACTTGGTGGGATGTACACGGAGCGGACGGCCATACCCGGGGAGCTGAGGAGACCATTTGTACCCACCCTTCAGGTGGGATGTCCGGAGGACGACTCATTGGTTTCTGGTTTACTTTACTACAACTATTCATTATTTTCTATTGTATTGTACTTTCAGTTGGGTTTGTTTTCTGGCCCATTTACTTTCCAACACTTACTTTTGTACTCATTTTACTTAGTGTTTACTTTAGATTGTGTCCTCTGTTGTGTTTGATTACTTATATAACGGCAATGCCTACACTTTTATCGGGATTTACACCTTTGGTACTAGTCGCCAACCCCTGGACTATGGAAGGCGGGCTTGGGGTAGTCATGACATGGGCCCCGAGGACGGGTCGTGAAAAATTGGTATCAGAGGTGTCGGTTCTACTGCAGAACTTAGGACTCTAATAATTTCTTCTTGTGAAGAAATAGTGTTAGGGGTATTGAGTGTGGTTATCAGTCCAGGGAGTCCAGTGTTGGTGCGGTGGCAGATGTATCCATACACCAGTACCCTGACTTCTGATTTCCGACTCAGTGCACGAAAAAATTGATTTCATGTGTGTTTAAATGGTTTTCCTAGTAATTACATTGTGTCAGCTCACCAGGTATACTGTACTAACCGTCGTGAACCTGTTACTTTTCAGGATGGCCCCACGAAGGCAACCAGCTAGGTTTACGAGCTTTGTGCGAGATGACAGCCCACCGAGCGAAGAGGCCTCGGTGTAGAGCCCCATTACAGTGGAGGCACCTACGGTGCCTCTTCCCGCTAGGCCAAAAATACCACCGGCCCTAGCAATAGAGAGTGCACGCCGCCTTAGTGCGCTGCATAAGTTTCAGTGACAAAGGCCGCCTAGGTTCTGCGGAGAGAAGGACCCTCTAGCAGCCGAGGATTTGTTAGAGGCTATCGTCCCAGTATTCAGATCGGTAGAGACACCATCAGATCTTATGGTGATCCTTGCGGCGAGTCTCATGCACGCAGTAGTAGGTAGATGGTTGAGCCTGATGCTCTCGGTGCACGACGAGGCATCTCTAATTTGGACAGACTTCGAGATCCTCTTCCACTCGGAGTTCGTTCCTACCACCCTTCATGCAGTGTGCATCCAGGAGTTACTACAGCTTTGGCATGGCAGCATGACAATAGCCCAGTACTCGGCGAGGTTTACCGACCTCTCGCACTACTCCACGGACATGGTATGAGACCCATTCTTCAGGGCCCGGATGTAACACCCTGAGATTTTATGAAAAATATTCTTTTAATTTCATTGATGTCTTCTATTATACAGCACACCAAGTTTATCTTGTACTATACGCAACACCGTATTAGCTTGCAGTATATACAACGCTATTCTTGGATCGTGTTACACACAATTTCATGTTCGTTTTATAATAGTCAATCTATGAAACATTGAGTGTGTTTATATATATATATATATATATATTCAATGTATAAATGAAATATTTTTGGTTTCGGTTATATGAAACAACAAAGTATTCTTGCACAACACGCAACCCTGACTTGGCTTGCATTACACGCAATCGCGACCTTCCTCGATAGTGTGTGTTGTACGCAATACCGGGTTTTAATAAACACGATATATTATTATAATATTATTATGAACTAGACGTTATGAAAAGTATTAAATATATTTTGAATTTTATAACATTATTATTCATCTTACACATTTTCTAGAACATGGTATGAGAACAAAATAAATTTTTCGGGTAAAATAAGTATTTTTCAAAAAATGTTGTTTTGTCGCCTTTTGATGGCGCACCCACTTTAAATCTAGTTTTTGACAAGTTAATAAGTTCAATTTGACAAAATAAAATTCTTCCTTAGAATCAGGATATAAAAATTTACTTTGGATAAATTTTTTATATTATTCTGATAACTTTCACATTTTAATGAATAGTAAAAACACGCTATATTTTAATTAAAAAAAACTTTTTTCATCACAATACTTTATATGGTTAAATTAAAATATTTAATGTTTTTAAAGTATATATAGAATATATTTTTACCATTTAATATAATTTATGTCATTAGCATTAATTTTACATTGAATTAATATGTAAAAACATTTCAATCTTTGGTAATGTTTTATCTTTTAAAACCCGTTTTCTTACAAACAAGATTAATTTTAAATTAATTACTGCAACTTATTTGTTTTGAATTTTGAAAAATGGATTCCATATTTGGAATCCGTGGGTACAAATTATGTTAATAGGTTACTTTTATATTTTTTTGATATTATGAATAGTAACTATGGTAATTTTTATTTATTACGGTTAAAGGTAAATAGGGTAATTCAAGATTAAAAGAATATTATAATAATTCAAAATTACCTTGACACTTGTACTAACCTTATTGGATGAGTAGTGTCCGACCATGGGCATCCTTGGGCCGATTTTGGGACCCCAATCATCCACTTGGTAGTAAAAATGACAATTTGGATTAATTAATTTAATGTAAAGACAAAATTAACTTTAACAGAAAAATTTTAGTAATTAATTTTTATAAGGGGTTATATAAGTTATATTTTCTACTATAAATATGATTTGGAAGGCTAAAAAGATTCCGTACATCATGGTATTTGTTTCATAATTTTTAGACATCAAATGAATTAAATTATGTATGACACAATAATGATGTATTGTTTACCTCATTAATAAATGATTTAAATAAATAAAATTATAATGTTTAAAATATCATCCAAAACCTGTCTAATTCCAATTGGATGATTTTATTTAGAATATGAATCATCTTATCTTCGACATTAATGTGTTTTGGACCTCTTGAAACTGAAGATAATTTTATAATAAAATAATGTTTTCACACTTTCCTAAAGAGCCCCTCCTCTCCCTTATAAAAAGAAACCACTTCTATGCAATTCTTCACACCTCTCAAGCCTTTTGGCTCATCCAAACTCTAACCAGTTACACTCCCTACATCCCTCTACTCCCCCTTAAAGCCTTACATTAGGCATAAGACTCTCCAAGAAGTTCTTTTTGGTTAAAACCAAAGGAAGTTACCAAAAGTAATGGTAACCGTTTCTCTTAAGTTGTTTTCTTTTATTCTACTTCTCCAACCCCTAAACACTTTTTAATCCTTTCTTTTGTAACAAAACTAATATCCTAAATATACTAGGATGTTTTTATGAGAAGTATTCAAACTAAAATTACACACACCTCCATCTAATGGGTGAAGAACATAATGTTTCTGTGATGGAAAACTAACGCCTCATGAAACGATGATTGTTTGATTTTCTCCTACCGCCTCTCATGGTGGCCATTATGATGGAACTGTATTTATATATAATATATATTATGTTTATTATTTCCTTATGCTTCTTTAATTCCCAATTATATCAAGCCTTTATGGTTTCCATAGTCGGTAAATACGATAATCTCATTTGAGGAAGTGCGGACTACCGCCCCCTCAAAGTGATGTGATTCGTTAATACCTTATGTGGAATGTATAAAAGATGTGGTTAATGATATTATATATGATATTATACTGGTATTATAATATACCTATGTATCATTATGTTTTAATTTCATTAAAATAAGAAATAGAAATGAAAGTAGCGTTCATGCATACGTACGGCTTACCGTCTCCATGAACGGTGCGTTTCATTTCATACCTCCATAAGATATGTACTATTATAAATGCTTGTATATGCTGGATATATAATGAATTTATATGATATATAAATCACGATTTACATTTTGGAAGTATGTAAATTATGATATAAGTAATAATAACATCAAGAACAACAAGTCCAAACACGTACGATAAATAAGATGATTTTACCCAAAACGCTACTTTAACATTAATTTACAAATGAATGGGTAATATAAAGTCATAAGTGAACCATATATGATATCATAACAATGAATATGATTCTGTAATAAGTCAATGAAATTATTTAAATCATTATATAGGAGGTTTGGATACGTACAAAGCATATCGGACCTAAGGCAAGGGATAATTATTCCAATCTCATTCTTATCCGAGATTCTTTACTCGTAAGTATTTATTGGGGGTTATGTTTATTTTCCATGTCCATATGCTCTCAAAATGTTTTCATAAAATTTTTACTTTACTTCCATGTATGTTTAAGTCATTTTTAACCTTTTCTTACTTTTACCACATCATATGGAAGGAATCTTTCTTTTGATTACCATACGAGGTACTTTTTGACTTTTCTGACAAAAGTACGAAGAAATTGTTATTTTTTTACGAATACAACGTGAATGGATTTTTATGGTTTCATAATGCCTAATTTTCCTGAATCATCCTCTAAAATATTTTATGATTATTTTCAAAAAAATCATTTCGTTTTAAAATTGAATGTCATTTTGTGAAAAGAAAATGATTTTAATGAAGAAATGATATTTTCCTCAAGAATTCATTTCAAGTGTTTTATCAAAACCATTTTCCATCTAAGATGAAATTATTTCATATGTGTATGTTTCAAGTATAATGTCTATATGATATACATGCTTTCAATTTTCTTATGATGAAATATCCATTGGTTTTATATGGATTATGTGATGATGATATGATGTTTATGAAACCCATTTTATTCTTTGGGTTATGATAAATGTTTTAAGATTATGTTGTGGAACAAGTAAGAATGATTTCATTATGAGATGGGTGAGACCTATATCTCCCTCCAATGCATTGGGTAAAGATTTATATCTCATGAGATAGACATGGCTGGAATGGTAAGTTAATCTGGTTCAGTGTTACAGGACTGAATCTAGGAGTGAACTCGATTCAGAATGGGACTTTGTCCACTGAGATGGTCATGGTATAAATGCCTTGGATACTATGAAAATCATTACATGTGATTCATGGATTCCAAAATTACATGATTTATTCATATGATATTTTATCATGATTGATGATCCATTATGATCTATGCCTTACGTACTTCCATGTTTTATGTCATTGCTCAAGATTTTGATGTTTAAATATTATGTTCATGTTTTTAAGTTCACATGTATATGGTTTGTTTTATTTTCTCTATGCTTACCCTTACTGAGAATTTGAGCTCACCCTTTATATGTTTTCTTTTCCCCATGATTTAAAGAAAGGTTTTAGGTAAGAAAACAATAGGGTAAGATCATTAATTGAGATGTTGAAGATCATTCACCACGATTAGAAGATTATATTCTGAGTTTCCAAATACACTAAACTATTACGGTCCTTGTCTGTCTGTTTTTGTAATGTATTAATTATTCTGCAAAAGTAATGTAATGTCCATGTACGTCATGTTTCAGGTCTCTACAGTTGGTATTAGAGAAAAGGTTTAGTCAACCATTGGAAACTAGGATGCGAGAACTTTAGTGAGATCTCTAGAGATATTTCTAACGTATGTCTAGGGATGTCCCTAAGGATAATTATATGTATAGGTTATAGTCCTAGAATTATGGTAACAATATTAGATTCAACGTAATATGTTAAATATTGAAGTTACTCCCCCTTTATTATGATTTTTTCCTCTCACACTATTCTTTTTGGGTTTTAGAAAATGGATGGAAACAAGATGATTCACGATAATGGAGGATATGATAGACAATGGAATGATATTATTCATGAGCAACCAAATGAAATGCGATTTGGAAGTCCAAACATCATTATTATGCCGAATCAGCAATCTCATAATATGATCAATAAACTCAAATTTGGTACGTTTCCTGACTCGGCTAATAAGAGAATTATGGAGTTTCATGGTGATCATGGAGGAAAGAAAGTTCAATTTCCCCTATGTAAATCATGTGGGAAGAGGCATCAAGGAGACTGTTTCAAAGGAACTGGAAGATGATTTGGGTGTGGAAAAGGAGGACATAAATCCAGTAAGTGCAAAGGAAAAGGTTCAGTTAACACCATGGATGAGGATAATGGTATTGCTACGACATCAACAATGTTTAAATGTTATAAATGTGGAATGTACGGCAATTATGAAAACCAATGCCCTAAGGGAAAGCCTCATGAAGAGAATCAGTATGGTCGTATGGGTAATATTTATGTTGATGATGAGGAAGAGACTACAAATGATTGGTGAGATGAAAGAATTGTTGAAGCTCAGTCAATAGTTTAAGAAGGTAGTGGAATGATTACATGTTTGTCAAGTGTAATGTTGTATATGTAATCTCATGGTACTATGGAATAAAGAGACGTCTATGGATTATTACACTGTTTTCTTTCCTTAATTTTTGAAAGTGTATGATGAATGGTACCAGTAACCATGAAAGGATTTTCAGATATTTTTGGAAAGTCGATGATATGCACATAATGAAGGGATAAGGAGAAAATGAAATGTTTGACAGTATTCATGATCTCATGACTGATATAAGGAAATAGTTATATCATGGTTTTAGTATATAGAACTTTGGGGGTTTGGTATGTGGAAAGAGTTAACTTTTGATAGCACTCATGTTTTCACTAAGAATCAATAGGTATTCATTTTTTAAGAGAATACATGATTAAGGCCTTCATATTTTTGGAATGTGACCAACAAGACATATCTTATGATATATGGAGATCAATGATGGTATTAACATGATTGTTATATGAAATATCTGGTAATCGTTTTCACTATAATATGACAATGGACTGCATTATTATGGATAAGCCTAAATATTGGAATGGATTATGTTGGACATAAGTTAGTATTTTTTATGGATAGAAAATCATTAGATATTATTGATGGGATGTTATAGTAATGTAAATTTAGAAAAAGGACAACCTGCAGGACGGGCGACAGCCCATCGCGTCGGACAAGGCTATGGGAATCGAACCCACAACTGAAGTGCGACTTGCCTTTATTGCCTACCACTGGCCTACAGGAAGTCCCTAGTTAGTGGAAAGTAGTTTTATTTTATTAAGAGGTATGATAAATAATGTATAAGTCCATTTTTGGAACCATATACGATTAATCTCACCATATGATGATCTTATAACTTTTGCTAAACTTTTGTTTGAAATAGATGGAATGACCCGTCATTCGATCACATGATCAGCTAACGCTTCACGAATAACAAACACAACTTCATTTCTTTAAGAGATGAAGTGTAAATTGTTCAATTCACGAACAATAGTGAGATTGTACGAAAATCATGTAAGTATTTCTTTTAATTCATCAACTTTAGGGAGATGATATTGAAAACCAAAAATGTTGTCCTATTTCTCTTATATCTGATTAATCATATTGTACCTTAGATCATCACAAATTTATGGCTTTGTGAATGTTGGATTTTTTATAGCCATGTTCTCTACCACTCTCCATCAGAACATGATGGTTTGATTTTTCTTCCATATCCATATTTTAACATATATTCTCCTACATGGAAACCCAGTGATGAGTTACTTTGGGTAATCAATACATTTCATACATTAGTTTTTAAAATTAGGTTTTAGTATTCCTTTTTACGATGTGGGTTTCTATGAATAGTCTACGATTTATAACCCCGACGAATTTAGAGGGAGAAATTCATTTTAAGGGGGGTAGAATGTAACATCCTGAGATTTTATGAAAAATATTCTTTTAATTTCATTGATGTCTTCTATTATAAATAACACCAAGTTTAGCTTGTACTATACGCAACACTGTATTAGCTTGCAGTATACGCAACGCTATTCTTGGATCGTGTTACACATACTTTCATGTTCATTTTATAATAGTCATTCTACGCAACATTGAGTGTGTTTATATATATATATATATTAAATGTATAAATGAAATATGGGTGGATTTGGTTATATGAAACAACGAAGGATTCTTGCACAACACGCAACCCTGACTTGGATTGCATTACACGCAATCACGACCTTCCTCGATAGCGTGTGTTGTACGCAATACCGGGTTTTACTAAACAACGATATATTATTATAATATTATTATAAACTAGATGTTATGAAAAGTATTAACTGAATTTTTAATTTTATAACATTATTATTCATCTTACACATTTTCTAGAACATGGTATGAGAACAAAATAATTTTTTCGGGTAAAATAAGTATTTTTCAAAAAATGAAGTTTTTCCACCTTTTGATGGCGCACCCACATTAAATATAGTTTTTGACAAGTTTTTAAGTTCAATATTACAAAATAATATTCTTCCTTAGAATCAGGATATAAAAATTTACTTTGGATAAATTTTTTATATTATTCTGATAACTTTCATATTTTAATGAATAGTAAAAACACGCTATATTTTAATTTAAAACAATTTTCTTCATCGCAATAATTTATATGGATAAATTATAATATTTAATGTTTTTAAAGTATAAATATAATATATTTTTACCATTTAATATAATTTATGTCATTAGAATTAATTTTACATTGAATTCATAGGTAAAAATATTTCAATCTTTGGAAATGTTTTAACTTGTAAAACCAGTTTGCTTAACAACGGGATTAATTTTAAATTAATTACTGCAACATCATTGTTTTGAATTTTGAAAAATGGATTCCATATTTGGAATCCGTGCATCCAAATTATGTTAATAGGTTACTTTTAAATTTTTTCTGATATTATGAATAGTAACTACGGTAATTTTTATTTACTACGGTTAAAGGTAAATATGGTAATTCAAGGTTAAAATAATATTACAATATTTCCAAATTACCTTGAAACTTATCCTAACCTTATTGGATGAGTAGTGGAAGACTATGGGCATCCTTGGGTTGATTTGGCTACCCCAATGAGCCACTTTCTAGTGAAAATGACAATTTGGATTAATTAATTTAATGTAATGCTAAAATTGACTTTAACAAAAATCTTTTAGTAATTAATTTTTATAAGGGGTTATATAAGTTATATTTTCGACTATAAATATTATTTGGAAATTTAAAAAGATTACCTACGTCATGGTATTTTTTTCATTATTTTTAGACATCAAATGAATTAAATTATTTATTATACAATAATGATGTAGTGTTTACCTCATTAATAAATGATTTAAATAAATAAGATTATAATGTTTAAAATATCATCCAAAACATGTCCAATTCCAATTGGATTATTTTATTTTGAATAATAGTATTCTTATCTTCGACATTAATGTGTTTTGAACCTCTTGAAACCGCAGATAAGTTTATAATAAAATAATGTTTTCACACTTTCATAAAGAGCCCCTCCTCTCCCTTATAAAAGGAGACCTCTTCTATGAAATTCCTCACACATCTCAAGATTTTTGGCTCGTCAAAACTCTGACCAACTAAGCTCCATACTTCCCTATCCTCCCCCTTTAAGTCTTACATTAGGCAGAAGACTCCCCAAGAAGTCCTTTTGGTTCAAACCAAAGGAAGTTCTCAAAATTAAAGGTAACAGTTTCTCTTAAGTTGTTTTTTTATTCTACTTCTCCAACCCCTAAACTCTTTTTAATCCTTTATTTTGTAACAAAAATAATATCCTAAATATACTAGGATTTTTTTATTAAAATTATTCTAAATACACTTACACACACCTCCATCTAATGGATGAAGAACATAATGTTTTTGTAATGGCAAACTAACGCCTCACGAAACGATGATTGTTTGATTTTTTCCTACCGCCTCTCATGGTGGCCATTATGATGGAACTATATTTATATATAATATATATTATGTTTATTATTTCCTTATTATTCTTTAATTTCCAATTATATCAAGCCTTTACAGTTTCCATAGTCGGTAAATACGATAATCTCATTTGAGGAAGTGCGGACTACCGCCCCCTCAAAGTGATGTGATTCGTTAATACCTTATGTGGGATGTATAAAGGATGTGTTTAATGATATTATATATGATATTATACTGGAATTATAATATACCTATTTATCATAATGTTTTAATTCCACTAAAATAAGAAATAAAAATGAAAGTAGCGTTCATGCGTACGTACGGCTTACCGTCTCCTTGAACGGTGCGTTTCATTTCTTACCTCCATATGTTATGTACTATTATAAATGCTTGTATATGATGGTTATATAATGAAATTATATGATATATATATCATGATTTACATTTTGGAAGTAATTAAATCACGATATATGTAATAATAACATCAAGAACAACAAGTCCAAACACGTACGATAAATAAGACGGTTTTTCCCAAAACGCTCCTTTAGCAGTAATTTACAAAAGAATGGGTAATATAAAGTCATAACTGAACCATATATTATATAATAACAGTGAATATGAATCTGTAATAAGTCAATGACATTATTTAAATCATTATACAGGAGGTTTGGATACATACAAAGCATATCAGACCTAAGGTAATGGATAATTATTCCAATCTCATTCTTATCTGAGATTGATTACTCGTAAGTATTTACTGGGGGTTATGTTTATTATCCATGTACATATGCTCTAGAAATGTTTTCATAAAATGTTTACTTTAATTCCTTTTTTGTTTAAGAAATTTTTACCCTTTTCTTACTTTTACCACATTGTATGGAAGGAATCTTTCTTTTGTTTACCATACGAGGTACTTTTTGACTTTTCTGACAAAAGTACGAGGAAATTGTTATTTTTTTACTTATACGGCGTGAACGGATTTTTATGGTTTTATAAATATTCCTTTTCATGAATATTCCTCTACAAGATTTTATAATTATTTTCAACAAAATCATTTCCTTTTAAAATTGAATGGCATTCTGTGAAAAGAAAATTATTTTGAAGAAGAAAGGATATTTTCCTCAAGAATTTATTTGAAGGGTTTTATCAAAAACATTTTCCATCTAAGATGAAATTATTTCATATGTGTATGTTTCAAGTATAATGTCTCTATTATTTACATTCTTTCACTTTTCTTATGATGAAATATCCATTTGTTTTATATGGATTATGTGATGATGATATGATTTTTATGAAACCCATTTTATTCGTTGGGTTATGATGAATGTTTTAATTTTATGTTGTGGAAGAAGTAAGAATGATTTCATTATGAGATGGGTGAGACCTATATATCCCTCCAATGCATTGGGTAAAGATTTATATCTCATGATATAGACATGGCTGGAACGGTAAGTTAGTCCGGTTCAGTGTTACAGGACTGAAACGAGGAGTGAAATCGATTCAGAAAGGGAATTTGTCCACTAAGATGGTCATGGTAGTACTACCTTGGCTACTATGGACATCATTACATGTGCTTCAGGGATGCCACAATTACATTCTTTATTCCTATGCTATTTTATCATGATTTATGATCCATTATGATTTATTCCTTATGTGTTTCCATGTTTTATGTCATTGCTCAAGATTTTGATGTTTAAATATTATGTTCATGTTTTTAAGTTCAAATGTATATGGTTTGTTATATTTTTTCTATGCTTACCCTTACCGAGCATTTGAGATCACCCTTTATATTGTTCCATTTCTCCAGGATTTAAAGAAAGGTTTTAGGTAAGAAAACAAAACGGGAAGATCATTAATGGGGATGTTGAAGATCTTTCACCAGGATTAGAATATTATATTCCGAGTTTCCAAAGACACTAAACTTTTACGGTCCTTGTGTGTCTGTTTTTGTTATGTATTAAGTATTCCGCAAAAGTAATTTAATGTCCATGTAAGTCAAGTTTCAGGTCTCTACACTGGACCTTTGAGTAGGCACTAAGGCATGCGATTAGGGCTTCGATGATCTCCCTCAGTATTCCAACACATGCAGAAGTAATGGAGTGATCCCTTATTGTGGAGAGCTTCCTTACTGATCCTACGCAAGCAGCGAGGCCTACCGCAGGGCGACACGTAGCGGAGGCTTCTATAGCTGAAAGTAAACAGATGTCGCAGAGGTCCATGAAGACCAGGCCATCAGGTGGACGACCTCAGGATACTGTTTCGGAGATGCGGGGCACACGCAGCAGAGCCATTCATACGAGATGTAGGCAATGCAATGAATGCGGTGGGCAGGGTCATATGGATCGTGACTGCTCGACCCGCCCTGTAGAAGAGAAGTAGACGATTGAGGGACCGCCAAGGCAGAGGCAGAGATTCGACTGTGGCGGTCCGCAGGGAGGTAGAGGACGAGGAAGAGGAGCTGGAAGAGCAGCAGGTGGTGGACGACGCTTCGAGGATCTACCACGACCACCACCAGGAAGACCACCCCGACCACAGGGAGCTGGCAGACATGGGAAGGCTCAGATCCAGGCAGTCAAGGCCTACGACCACGGCGCACCTGAGATGATTCGAGGTAATATCTGTGTCTACTACACCCTTGCTATAGTTTTTATAGACACAGGAGCGAGTCATTATTTTATTGTTGATTCCCTTGTTCGGTGCTCGGAGATTCCGACAGAGCCGTTGGCTCGATCCTTACTGCTAAAGACTCCTACGGGAGCTGACTCGACGATTACACACTGGTGCCAGCAGTGTGAGCTTAATCTAGGAGGAGAGAGCTTCAGCTGGTATCATCTTTTAGTGGCGTCAAGGCCTTACGACGTCATCTTGGGTATGGAATGGTTATATACAGTCCTTGGCCAGATTGACTGTATTAGGCGCAAAGTGTGGTGTGTCCGCAGAGATGGGAGCAGGTTCACCTTCACCGGTGAGAAGGGAGCCTTTTTAGCATAGGATGGGATTACACAGTGGAGAGGACATCCAATCACACATCAGTTGGCTAGCCTCATCCTCAGAGCGGTTGATGTGCATAGTCTAGGTTTTCCTGTTGTGGTGGATCAATATGCGGACGTTTTCCCTGAAGACGTTCCAAGACTACCTCCTCGAAGAGTGGTAGACTTCTATATTGAACTGTACCCCGGGACAACACTGATATCTACACCAGCATATCGGATGCTCCCGCTGAGCATCATGAGCTTCAGGTATAGTTGGAGGATTACAGGGAAAGGGATTCATCCGACCCAGTGTTTCACCCTGGGCTTCTCCGATTTTATGGGCCAAGAAGGTGGATGGGAGATTATGACTATGTGTCGACAACCGTCTCCTGAATAAGGTGATCATAAAGAACATGTATCCACTACCTAGGATTCACGACCTCTTTGATCAGCTCAAGGGGGCATGATGGTACTTGAAGATAGACCTCAGGTCAGGCTATCATCGGCTCAGAGTTCGAGGTGAGGATGTGCAGAAGATGGACTTCAAGTGTCGTTATGGCCACCATGAGTTCTTGGTTATGCCTTTCGGCGTAACCAACACTCCAGCAGTGTTCATGAGTCTCATGAACAGGATCTTCCAGCCTTACCTCAATCGATTTGTCATAGTGTTCATTGAAGACATACTGATTTACTCGAATACTAAGAAGGAGCATGCCAACCACTTGCAGGTTATACGGGACACACTCCGAGAGAACCAGTTTTATGGTAATTTCTCAAAGTTTCATTTTCGGATTCGAGAGGTACACTTCTTGGGGAACATCATCTCTGAGGCGGGAGTTGTTGTGGATCCTGTGAAGATCGAAGCAATAATTTCATGGGAGCCACCCAAGATCGTGACAGTGGTGCGAAGTTTCCTAGGTCTAGCTGGGTACTATCGGAAATTTGTGCCAGACTTCTCCAGAGTTGCAGCACTGCTTTTAGCTTTGACAAAGAAGTTGAAACCATTCTTGTGGTCAGGTAAATGTCAGCAGAGCTTCCATGAGCTGAGGTAGAGAGTTAGCAGTTCATCTATCTTGAGGATACCAGAGGAGGGCTTATGGTACGTAGTTTACTGCGATGCATCAGGGACTGGACTCGAGTGTGTCCTGATGCAGGAGCGGGTAGTGATCTCTTACGGTTCACGACAGTTGAGGTAGCACGAGAAGAACTATGCTACCCATGACATGGAGTTAGCAGTATTGGTCTTCGCCTTGAGGATGTGGTGGAACTATCTTATTGGCGAGCGCTTTACAGTCTACTCTGACCACCGAAGTCTCAGGTATATCTTCTCATAGAAGGAACTGAACCTGAGACAATGGAGATGGCTCAAGTTCTTCTAAGACTATGAGTTTGAAATAGTCTATACTCTTGGGAAGGGGAACGTAGTAGCTGATGCTCCCATCACGAGATCGGGCATTCAGCTACTTGGAGTGGCGATAGAGCAGCTAGCCGCATTGAAGATATCCTTCGTGGATAGAGATAAAGCAGCCTTTCTACAGTCGCTCATAGTCACTCCTCCACTACTTTAGCGGTTCAAAGAGGCACAACATGGGGATGTTGAATATGAGACTCAATGTGCGCAGATATCCACAGGAAATGCACCTGATGGATTTTCTGTACAAGGAGAGCACGTCATCCTCTCTAGGGGACGTACCATGGTACCAGTTGCATTATAGGAGGAAGTAATGAGGGAGTTTTATACTTCCCCTCTAGCAGTACATCTAGGAGTAGCAAAGATGTACTAGGATCTCAGATTACAACACTGGTGGTCGGGTATTAAGAAGGTTCTGGAAGAGTTCTTTTCACGATGCCTCACCTGCCAGCAGGTGAAAGCTGTGCCCCACATACCGGCAGGTTTGGTACAACCCCTAGATGCCGCGAAGTGAAAGTGGGATGGGATATCCATGGATTTCGTGACAGGGCTCCCTCATACTTCCAGAGGACACAACTCAATCTGGGTGATTGTCGGACGACTCACCAAGTCGGAAATTTTTTTACCAATCAGAGAGCAAGGCTCAATTAAGAGCTTGCGATGCCTCTATGTTCAGGAGATCGTACGACTTAATGGTGTGCCATCATATATCGTCCCCAATCGAGATGCTTGATTTACTTCCTGGCTTTGGAAGGGATTTCATGAGGCATTTGGGATGTAGCTACACCTGAGCACCGCCTTTCATCCTCAAACGGATGGCTAGACTGAGAGGACCATTCAGAATCTCAAGGACATGCTCCGTGCATGTGTCCTTGACTTTGGTCACATCTGGGAGGATCACCTACCATTGGTGGAGTTTGCGTACAACAAGATCTAGCACACCACCATCAGGATGACACCATACGAGGCATTGTATGGCCGACCATGCAGATCTCCTCTGTGCTGGACAGACCTTGGGGAGTCAGCACTTGTAGGACCATAGATGGTCCAGGCTAGGACGGAGAAGGTTCAGATCATCCAGGAGCAGATGAGGACTACACAGAGCAGAGAGAATTCCTATGCTGATAAGAGGAAGTGACCACTGGAGTTCGAGGATGGAGACCACGTTTTCTTACGGGTCTCACCTTGACATGGATTAAGGAGATTTGTCCAGGACGACAAGTTATATCCGCGCTTCATCGAACCATTCCATGTCCTCAACAGGGTAGGTGAAGTGGCTTACCGCCGGACCCTTCCACCTCAGTTGCACCGGGAGCACGACGTCTTCAACGTATCTCAACTAAGGAGATACGTGCATGACCTGACGCATATCATCGATCATGGGTAACTGCACATCGATGACGGGGCTACATTTTTTGAGGTTCTGGGGGAGATTGAGGATCGACAGGAGAGGTTCCAACATGGACGGTCGATTCCTCTGGTGCACATTCGTTGGCAGTAAGGGAACCTCCAGGAGAGCACATGGGAGTGGGAGTCTCAAATGCGTGCACATACCCTCATTTGTTTCCCAAGATTATGATGTAGCTTTACGGGGACATATATCCATGAGGTGGGAGTAATTTAAAGACCCTGAAATTGCAAAGAAATTTTTTTCATAAATACATTGGAATTTTGTGAGTCTGTGGATTCTGAAGGCCCTTGATTTTGAGGCCTAATGTTCCCGGAATCAATTTCCGATGTTTAGATCTGGTACGTTCAGTGAACGAACGAGCGGGTTTTTCTATCTTTTGAATCGGTGCTCGGAATTGGATTCCGAGGGCACCGCTGAACTCACAGCGTCGGCGATTTCTTAATGGGTTCTTCGCCTCGAAAGTAGTAGGGGCGGTGTGGAAGTTAGATTTCCAGGAATTGTGAAATAAAAATAGATTTTATTTTATTTTTATTCATTCTTTTTCAAATTAAAATCTGATTGAATTAATTTGGGCGGTCTACCACCCACATTAATTCAATGAAACTCTTCCTTTAATTAAATAAGGGATGAGCTTAATAGATGAGGGGGCATAAGCTGGAGAAACACCCCTCTTCTCCTTCTCTCTTTCTCTTCTCCTCTTCCACCATTGTCGCACCACCAAGGGACCTCCTCCTCCGATGATCGAACGAACGACGAACCTCCAAGGAAACGACGACGACATCTTCCAAAATCAATGAACGACACTACCTCTCCCCAGATTTGTTGAGTGATCACGTCACGAGGTAGGGGTTATTTTTGTTCAAGTCTTATCATCATTCTTCGTTGATTAAGGTTTGGCCGCATTATATCGTCGTAACGGGAGGAGATCAGACCGCAAAAACACAACAGATTCTCCTCCCCTATTCTCTATTAATCTTCGTTGATGTTGGCGGCAGAGGCGCACGGTGCCGTTGCACCCTGTGGTGATCGGCAGGGAACTGCGGCCATGCAAGGCTGCGGCGAAGGCAGCGAAGGTGGAGCGGTGTCGTTGCACCGCGACGAGACGTAGAGGGCTGCGGCAGGGGTGCATGGCACCGTCACGCCGCGCCAGAGAGACTGAGGAAGGCCGCGGTCAGAGAGGGAAACGGTGGAGGGGTGTGGCGCCGTCGCGCTGCGCTGGGGGGACGAGCCTCGACCTATGGCCGCGGCGGGCCAGCAGGGGCGGCCGGTCGAGCCGGCTGCCGGCGTCTCTAGGAGGCGGGACCCCTTCTGGGTCCTGCGACATCTCAAAAACTGGCCGACCTTAATGGCCTACCGTTACCCAAATACCTGGGGGTGTAACCCCCCCCCCCCCCCCGACCTGCTTCTAGTGCAGACCCCACAGGGTCCGCCGTTTCTAAAATCAGGGGGTCACACCCCCTTTGCGTCCCGCTCGGCTAGCGGTAGAGCCGCATCTGACTTCTGAGCCGGGCCACAGGCCGCACGGGCCGGGCCAACAGCTGGCTGCGCCCTGCCGGGCCGCGCCGCACCCCACTAGGTCGGGCCGGACCCAGACCCATGTCGGGTCAACCAGGTTTCGGCCAGCCCAGGGGGGTTGGGCTGGGTCGGACCGGGCCCAGACCCCCACTCCGGACTATTTTCGGTCTTTTGCCCATAACATGTGCCACGGACCTCCGATCGACACACCGTCAGTTGAATTGTAATCCTTGGATCGACATGGCCGTTTTAGAATATTACACTTGAGGTTTCAGCAATGTTAGTGTACAGACGGGTTGGTTCGAACTTGAAACCAACTGGACCATTGGAGCGGAAATGCTTATAACTTAAGGACCGGACGTCCGTTTGATGTTCTGTCAACTGCGTTGAATTTCTCATGATGAGAAGATCCTTTTTGATTACTCTTCTTGAGTACTGGACACAGCTGGAGTACATTCGGGTTGGTTTTAGCTTTAAAACCAACCGGGCCCCTGAGACGGAAATGCCAATAACTCTCAGACCTAGAATCTGATTGATGCAATGTTTGTTGCATTGAGTTTTTATTGACAAGACGAAACATTAGGATACATAAACTCTAGAAATCATGATAGTTGATTTATTGAACCCCTTGGCCCATGGAGCGGACCCTCCTGGAATCAAGTGTGCTGTGTGCGGGAACCCTAGAGCTGGTTGCGACTACGATGACGATGACGACTGTACTTGGATCTTACGTGGGTTCGGCAACGAGGACGACTGTACATGGATCCTCCGTGAGTCCAGCAGTGATGAAGACTATACTTGGATCCTATGTGGGTTCACCAGCGATGGTTATATTACATGGATCCTACGTGGGTTCGGCAGTGACGACTTCTGTACTTGGATCCTACGTGGGTTCGGCATGGGAGATGATTTAGAGGCTACATATATCATCTCCACCCCTCTTCATGAGTAGTATACCTGTGTGAACTGAGTCTTGACATTCAGTCATTATTATCGATGTGATTTACTTGCTTTCATGTGTGGACTGGGTTGTGCTTTCCTGTGTGGACTGGGATGTACTTGGGCTCGTGAGTTGGAGCTGAACTGGAATTGATGACTTAGGTATATGCATGGGCTTATACCTAAGTAGAGTTTGTTGATTCTTTGTGTTTGTATCTTTACTTTGTGGTTTATCTTTTGTTGATTCTGGGAGACCTTCAGGGGTCTCAGGGTCCCTACTGAGCATCGTATACTCACCCCTACATGGGCTATGCCCGCACTACATTGTGTTGGGTGGAGATGAAAGAGAGCACTGATCGATGTGGAGTCTTGTCGAGCGGGACGGTACCTGGTGGTGGACCACATGTCAGGACGTAGATGGAGCGGACGACCATACCTGAGGAGCTGAGGAGACCATTTGTACCCACACTTCAGATGGGATATCCGGAGGACGACTCAGTGGTTGCTGGTTTACTTTACTACAGGTATTCATTCTTTACTATTGTACTGTACTTTCAGTTGGGTTTGTATTCTCACCCAATTACTTTCCAACACTAACTTTTTTACTCAGTTCAATTAGTGTTTACTTCATCGTGTGTCCTATGTTGTGTTTGATTACTTATATATGGGAAATTCCTTCCCTTTTATTGGGATTTATGCCTTTGGTGCTAGTCTCCAGCCCCTAGCCTATGGATGGCGGGCTTGGGGTAGTCATGACACGGGCCCCGAGGACTGGTCGTGAGAGCCCAAATGAGTTAGTCCTATTCGTGAGTGTCTCTAATGATATCATGGATCGAGGAGTGAGTTCTCCCGGAATGTGAATATTTTGAGATGAATCATGTGGCTGGTAAGTTTTTATAGATTATGGCAAGACATTGTGTCCTAGATTGATCATTTCTAGATATTCTTCTTATATGTGAAATAGACATATACATGTGTATTGATGACTATTATTTCCTTTGGGGTATTTCATTGTGGTATTTAGTTGTGGTTTCCGGGATTCCTATATATTATTATTATAGTCACCCATGTTCGGGATATTCCTACATGTGTCGTGCCTTCTGTAGATGTTAGAACATTTGATAGATTCATAGGAAGATAATGATAATGCGGTTCATTGTCAAACCGGACAGACCAAGGTGTGTTCCTATAGCTTTTTAGAAAGTAGTACTAATACCTCTTTTCATACAGGTTGGACTTCGAGTTATAGAATCATTTTGTTGGGGTTTTATTTGGCCATATTTACTTTCTAATACATTCCCTATTGTACTCTGGTTGTGTGATATAGCGTTTTTCATGCATTACTTAGTGTTTTTTATATTTCCTAATTTTTGTCATAGAGATGTGTGTGTGTGCGTACAAGTACATTAGGCTAATTCCTCTAATTTGTTGGAATACCTACTCAGTGCTAGCCACTTTCCTTGACCTATTTGAGGTTGTGATAGGATAGTCACGACATGGGCCCATATGGGATGAGTCATGACAAGGTTACAATTATTAATGGGATGGTTACATTTCCAATGGTCATATTAGTTCATATATATATCACTAAATTCTTTTATTAAAAGTCTCTTCAATTTCATCCATAGTTCTAAATATTTTTTTAAGAAGTTGACTTGTTTATTAATATTTTGTTTCATTAAAATAGTAATGTTTGTTGGGGATAAAATACTAATAGATTGGATGGATCCATGTTCTCCGATTTTAATATTTTTATTTAATATTTCCCCATTTTAATATTTGGTATTTTTATTGATTTAATTATGGACTAATGTATATGATTTCATTAATTTAATAAACTATTTTTAGAATATATATGTTTTGTATGTTTATATTGTTATATTATATAACAAAAAACTCCATCTGGAAAAAATATCATTTATAAAATATGGGTAATTACATTCATCCACCCACTAGAAATTTCATCAATGAAATTTGAAATCATATTTTGGTTGAGAAATGATGAGGGTATATCTATATCATTACATCTTCTACTTTCCATGTCACCACATCATTATTATGGCTCCACCAAAGCACGATTACGTGTTGATTTTTCTTATTATGTTGATCATTTTATCTAAGGTCAAATATCTTCAAGAGATTCTCCTCATAAGGTATGTCATTCTCCAAGTTGTACAATATTCAGATTTATTAAATTTGAGGGATCATTTTTGTACATACTCAGAATAGATATGGGGAACACATCAAGAACATGATCCATATTTGGGATAAGTTACAAAAAATATTAAACTATTTAAAAGTTAACAAGGACCACATGGGGTTAATATACCTTCTAATAATCTTTTTATTCATTATAAACCAGATGGTTCCCTTCCATTGTTATATTAAAAGGAAATTATTTTCTCCAATTCCAAATACTTTGTATTTTTTCATGACTATCAACATATCGTTTCTTCCAACTCTATACATCTTGTATATACTATTGGGTGTATTAAAATATTTCATTCATCTTTTTTACAGGATAAGGAAAAATTTGGTTTCACTCACCATCTTCTAACCAAAAAAAATAATATTTCTTCATCACATCCCATGTATTTCATTATATAGATATGTTTTAATGCTCAAGTGAAATCAAATTTTTTATAAGAAATCAACTAAAGGGATAGGTTGATCTCATCCACCATTAAATTCAAGTGGGTAGGATCTCAACATGTCCTCTAGTGTTTGAAAGTTCCTTTAATATTGGCCATCTCTTTTGGGGTGATAAGGGACACTAAAAATTATTTTGTTATTAAAAACATGATGAATACTTCCCGGGAATTTAGAAGATAACATTTGATACCAATATGTGATTATTAAAAGTGGTTCCCAATGTAGCATGAACACTATTTACATATATCACATGAAGTTTTTCAAGAGAAAAATCATCATGAATTTCAATTATGTCATTAGTCTTGGCTAGTCGGTCCACCAAGAGACATATAACATATCATCTTTTGGATTTATTCGGGAGGCTAGTGATAAATATCATGGGGTGTTCATCCATTTCTATGCAGGTATGGTAATAGATGAGTCATTCCATTATACACAAATATATATATTCATTAAATTAATAATATACCATGTCCTCTAAGGTTTACCTAGAGATCAACATCTTTCATTTTGACCCAGAACAATTACTATTGATATTCATGTTATAAATTTGAATATAAATTATGGATGGAGAACGATGAGCTATGTGCGTTATCCTCTTTAAATTTCATTACCCAAGGGGATTTAGGAACACATATTCTATATCTAAATTATATGGGACCATCTTTATTGATGTGTATTTCAAGACGATTGACATATTTTAGCACTTTAAATTTTTTTTATGCTCTAAATCTTCCCTTTGTACTCCTTGATATTATTATTGACAGATGGTTGGTCGATCATTTGGTAATGGTTGGAAATATTCCATGAAATTATTATTTTAATATCCTTCCAATATATATCCATGAATAAAGGGTATTTATCGGTCTACATCGTGGATATAGTACAATGTTTTTTCTTCTGAGAAAATTACTTATCGTGTTTTCCATTCTGAGATGTTATTGAATAGAGAAAAGATAGTCCTTGGCAGGATCTAACCATATTCAAGGAATCATGTGGAGCTCCATATATGGGATATATAAATTTGACTCTTTTGATGTATATATATATATATATATTCTTTTCATAGATTTAGTAATTCTAAATCATTGCATCAGTAAAGATAACTAGTAAATCTAGATCATGAATCAAGTATTTATACTCATTGATATCCAACTATCATGATGTGTAGGATATAAAATTAGAAATATTCATGATTTCATGGAGTATGATTTTCTTTGAAGAATCATTGTATATCACAATACCTTCTCCACTTTATTTTCGGTTGTGTACAATTATAAATATTAGCCTATTCTATATTTCTATCAATCATTCCCCATATTCTTCCATCGAGACATAATTTAAATCATTCCACGTTAAATTATTTAGATTGAATAGAAATCAACATAAATTTATAAAAAACACAAATAGTGCCATGATATGTAATTGAATATTTTACTAAAAAAATAGTCTAGGACATTCCATTTTTTTATTAACCTTACAAGGGCCATCAAGAATTCCCTCTCCTATGATCATGTAGCCTAATAATGTGATTTCATTCATAAAAAAGTAATATATTCTAAGAATGGAATTCATTTTCATATTTCATAATATTAATAAAAAATATAGAGACACTCTTCATGTTATAACTTAATTTTGGGGTAAATGATAATGCGGTCCACAATGACAAACATAAATTATTCAGAGTAATTTAAAAAGACTCTATACATCATATATATAAGTAAATTATGGTAATTAGTATGTATTAATGGTTTAAAAATGAAAACATATTATCTTTTCCTCTTGTGAAAGGAAATAGTTTGAATACCACCCTTCCATACCTTCAGTAGATGATATCCTGAATGATGATATACCTTTGATAATTATTGCTTTTCTTTATAGTTGATTGAATAAGTCATAAATTCATTACAAGGTATAAATTTTAATGTGTATTTTTTTGAGTTCATGGAAATTGATTAATATACATATAGAACCTTTTTTTAAATGGGGAATTAGTATAGCTGATGGTCATTCATAAAGGAATATGAACCATTTTTTCAAATTTTATTGAAGCTTCTTCTTTAGCTCCACCAGTTCAACCCATTCCATCAAATAGGGGAATTTGGAAATTAGAGTTTTTCTAGGTATATTATCTATTAAAAAATCTACATCGTGATTTGGGGTAAGGGAGGACAATTTTTTTGGAAATTCATTTGTATTATCCCTTATAATGGGAATTCCTTGAAGATTTATATTTTTGTTGACTATATTTTTTGCAAAGGTATGGATATTTACTAGGTTTCAACACACACATCGTTGAGGTAGTTTTCATTAAAGATTCAGGATTTTAACTATATTTTTATAATATAATGGGATAGTCTAGAATATAGAATGATATTTCAATTTTATGATATTTGAAATAAAATCAATATAGTGAGAGACAATACATGCCTCGTATAATATCAAATTATACCACGTGATTGATTATGTGATTCTTTGGAATAATATTCCTATATACACTAACTAGATAAGAGTAGAAAATTTGTTTGTCACTCATTTCACCACTAGTTAATCTATTTATATCACTACTTAAAGGTATTAGGGATTTTATTCAAAATCCATAGAATCCTTGGAGGATATAAAGGAATGCATATATCTAAAATATAATAACTTGCTTTCCATTTTTTTCCATAGTAGGATGTAGAACATATATAAAATTATATTATTCTTCTCCATTTTTGGTAGTGATTACCTAAGTGTTAACTTGATTTGTTGGAATTGGTGTTTGCTAATTCTAAATACCCTCACATGCCTGTGGTTTAGTGCACTAGAATGTATAGGCCACTTGCACATTACAGTTGGAGAATTGAACCATGAGATTTTTTTATGAGTTTCCATCCATTACCCCATCACATTAGTCATATTCTATATATCTATATAAAATTCAGGAGGATAATGGTTTTCTCTCCAACATGGGACACATTTCCCGATCAATTGGAATAAATTCCCATGCATCTTCATCCAATATTTTGAAATGTTTGTAGTTTTATATTTATTCCTCCTTTTCCAATTTATATGCTAGTATGAAATTACATTGTTATCATCTTTTATCCATGTCCATGTGATAATTATTTAATCTACATCTTGATAGTAATAGCATGTCGAACAGATTCTTTGTAACTCTTCATTTCTTTATTTTTAGAGAATTATGGAGGTGTTGTTTTAAAACACTAAACTCTATCTATTTTCAATAAATATTTATAATAATAAAAAGAATATGTTAGGACTTGGAATTTATTCCTCATAATATTTTATGGGATATCCTTCTATTTTTTGGATCAGTATGAATAATCATTTCATATATACTCAAAGAGTTCAAGGTAAATATTATTTATGGAATAACTCTAAATGTATTCCCACTATATTTCATTCATTTCATTCATCATATTATTATTATTTATCAAAACATACCATTGATCATCCAATATATATAAATTATACCCATCCAACATGAACATCTCCATCTAAAAATAATGGAAAAAAATATAGTATTAATTGAGTTAACCAGCCGTTTCATGAAAAATGGATGAGAATATCTACTAAATTTTGGTTGTCAATATTTCATAAATGATTCAAGAGATAATTTCTATTTATTGGCTTATGTATGTAGTTCAACATGGTTCATCTTAATGTTTACATCCTGATATAATTGGGTAAACATCCATGTGTTTTTTTCATCACTATATCCCTTTGAATTCAGAATACTGTTCTGAATATTGTTGCATTGTCCCATAGATGAATTGTTGGTATTTTTATTGTGGTTCTCTCTATTTTATAAAACATTAAAGGCATTAAAACAGATTAATCATGCAATTTACGATAAATAATTTGTTGTGATATGAAAATTAATTCTATAGTGATACTTCTATGAATCCATATGTTTAGAAATTTGTTTAAATGTTGAATCATGGATATTGTAATTTAATAATTGATAATATTAAAAGATATAATTTTATTATAAATATGTATTTCAAAATTGGTGGTATATATATTTGTTTTAATTTATGAATACCCAATATGATTTTCAAACCTTGTGTGTGAAAACTCCCATTTATTTTCCACCAGGTGATGATCGATATGACACCATATCCTCCCTTATAAGATTATTTCACCTAATTACATATATTACTGAGCCAAATCCAATTATATTATCTTGAAATTGTAATCATTTATTTAAAACCAAATTCTCTAATAATATATTGTGACATAAGAAGTTTACCAATACATAAACATATACTTATGGTTTTCACTAACAATTTCTCATCTCAATAACCAAATTCACAAAACAATCTTGTGATACCATCTAAATTGACCCACCTATTTCTTAGATCACATTTACAACATTTTGAGGATAATAACATAATAATAATACATTATAAGGTCATGAATATTATTATCATTGAAAAACATGGAATATATAACACTTTTATATAATAAAATATAATCATTACATAAATAATTCATCTTTATCCTTCTTAAATATCCCACATTATCATTAGTACTTGTAATCACCTCAGGATATACATCAATGAATTTGGAGAGATAAATTTCTAGTAATAGGGTGTGGGGATAACATATAATGAATAAGAGACATGAATCAATAGTATATTGGTGAGAATAATCAACAACATCATATCTTAATCAGGGGTTCATCATCATTATCATGGGTAAAAAATTAGATAATGTTATATAATGTATAATATGAATAAAAATAATAATACATCATATCATAGTATTCAAATACCACACATATTTGAAATCAATTTTATCATTATGTTCACAAATAATATTTTTTTCATAAGTAAGGATATAATAATTATTCTCTTATAGTATATCATGTTCATGCATAATACACATAATCTCATGATACATATCACATTATATATTTCATTATTGGGATATATATTTTTAGTCCCCCCTATCACATAAAAAAATTATCATAATCTTTACTTATATCTTGATCATATAATAATCATGTTTGTTATATAAACCCATTGAAAAGAATTATTTTAATAGTGGTATGATAAATAATAAATTCATGAATAAAATTTGGGAATCCAAAAGGAAATTTTTTGACCATAATATGTCATAAAATATCATGTAACTTTTAACTACTAATAACTCAATATTAATCAAATATGTGTTTTGGAAATATAATGTATTTGTATTAGTATTTTGATATGTAATAGATATTATTTTTTCAAGGGAAAAATATGTATACCAATAATAATTATAATTAGTATTATTTAAGGATAAGTTAATGATAATAGTTTAATATATATATACTAATATGTATTAAAATTGGGATAACCAAAAAATAGTGGTAGGGGAGCAAGAATCCCATTATATTAAATCCCACTTTATTTCGTTTCTTTTTCTCCTCCATAATAATATGATGGGTTTAGTAAAACATGGTAAAAGATGTAATTTGTGACCATTTTTTATTATTTCTCAATTTTAATCATTGGATTATGTTTCTTATGTTTCTATATTAAGGTTGAAATGTTTTGAAATCATATTTGTTTTCACACATTATTTCGTTCTTTGTTTTAGTGATATTTTATTATTTCTACCTACAAATTTATTTGAATAGTTTTATAATCATATACAAGAATTTTTATAATATGTTTTTATATTGTAATAAAATTTAGTATAACCATATATATGAGTGGATATATGAAAATAATTAGTAACATCTATATTGGTAGTTAACCAATTGTAAACTATAAATTATAAAAATAAGAAGATAGAGATATATAAAATATAATCATCATAACTATGCTAATTTTAATAGGATAAAAAAATTAATATAACGTAAACATACTATTTAAGCAATCATTTATTATGTAGGTTTAAAATTATTTTGGTAAAACATTAAAAGAAATGGAAAACGAGAAGAGAAAGTTGTTTAAAACATACATGTTTCACGATGTTTCTTCATTTATATAACGACAAAATACGTTGATTATTGTAGTTAGTTTACTCAAGAACATTAATAAGGATTATTATTGGATTAATATAATATATTTGGGAATATATTAAAAAAATTAAGTGTGAATCCCCGATATTTATATCATATTCATTTATAGATATGTTTTATTTATTTCATAGCTTGGGTGACATCGAACATCGAGTTTAAATGAAATAAATTACATGATTAATAGATTATCATTTAATATAAATATTATCATCTAGAAATATTATTTCTAGGTATTATTATAAATAACTAAATTATTAAAATTATTCGGTATACAGATGAATAAAATAAAATAATTATTTATCAATCGATTAGTAATAAAAAAATACAATTTGAAACTAGAATATAAATATTTATGAAACATAATTTTTATTGGAGGAATATTATAATGACATCTACATATTATTAACTTAATCATAAAATTTATCATTCGTCTAATACATATTCTAGGCATGAGATAAGAATAAATGTTGTTTTATGCTTAATCCCTATTTTTCTAAAAATGGGTTCTGTCCTATTTGGAACTCATATTAAGATTAATTTATTCAAATATAATAGAATACATTTTAAAAATATTTATATTATTTTAATATAAACGTCTCAAAATTTTCATATAGTGATGTTTTAAGATTTTTATGAAAATATTAATGTTTCAATGAATGTTAAAAAATCATATTATAGTTGAAAATTGAAATTTATTTTAAGGAATTTAAAAAAGATAGATTTTTTTAAATAATATATAAATTAAAATTAGTTCATTTATATTATAATTAAAAAACATTATGTCATTTGAATCCAATTTATGTTATATTTCGATATAAAATCCTTTTATACATATGAAAAATGTTTTTTTGGAATGTTTTTTTGAAGATGCTAATGGTTTAATTATAAATTAAATTCATTAAATTATTGGATATTAGTTTTAGAAAAAGTATTCTATATTTTTAATTAACATATCGAATATTATTTAATAAGTTTAACTTAATTTTTTGGATAACTAAAAGTAAAAACTAAAATAACAAATTATAATAGTTAAGTTTCAAAAGGGTTTATCAGGGGTTAAACTAATATGATAGCCTTTAAATGACATAAAAACATGTCTAATTAATAATTTATATCCATATGTCAACATTATTTCATTTATAGAAATGTATAGGCTATTTTAGTGCCTTGACACATGTTTAAAATGTGGGTAATTTTATTCCATTCTAAAAAATTAAAATTTGTACAATCATGAACATATAAAAGGATAACTACTATCTTCTCTTATATACACATACAAAGACGTATGGTTCCAAAAATATAGTAAAACTACTTATCTTACATAACAATTAAATCATATTAAATATAAACAAAATAATAACATTACCAATTCAGTATCAAATTGATTGGTGACTTTTGAAAATTATCCTTATACATAACTTTTACATAATCTAACATAAAAATTAGTTAATTAAAACTTATATAGTCTCATAGTATCCGTAAAATTCTCTTTAGTACAATTAATCTTGTGAGGATATAAATAAATGATCGGACTGAGCTAAAAGCCTTATAAGGGGATAAATATTAACATGAATAAATATAACATGTGTGAGAATATACGTTATAGTCATAATATAATAGTATGATAACAATTCTAATCACGAAAGGATGGATTAAATAAACACATGTAATTTAGAAATTGGTAGAAACAAGAAAAATATTTTCTTTGTCGTAAAATACCACACATTGTTGTGAACAAAGCTAGCAACATGTTCATGCATATTATATGTGCCTAATCCTAACATCATCATTTTTAAAACTATATCATCATGTTCATGAATATTGCACATTATTTAATGAGATATATGACATTACCAAACATAATGGAGGGAATTCTGATTCATGGGACCACCCATTACATCATAACAATTACATAATCATACATGTCCTGTAGAATGTATATCAATCGATATAATAAAGTATTCCCAAGGAAGGTAATGGAATTTATACGGATTTCATATTGCATAAATTAATGAATAATTTTTTTTTCTAAAATGGAAAAGGGAATATCATACAAGGTTTAATAATCATTAATCTTTAATGATGAATAAAAAATCTCAAGGGAGTCATGATGTGTTTTGGAAAGAATGTTTCTTTTCGTAAATCATGATGTTGTTCAAAAATACTTATTGGAAACCTGTATTTCCTCAAAGAAATGTTATAATATTTTAATTATAATAATATAATAATGAATTAGTATATATAATAAAATTGTTGACAAAGATGGAAAACCCCAGGAAATGGAGTTGGGTTCATGAATCCCTGTTACTAAATCCCTACATAATTTCATTGAATTGGCGCCTCAAGAATAGTAATCAAATATTCATACAACAATTATCCATATGAGAATTGTAGTCATTTATAAAAAAATTTACCACTTATAATCATTTTATGTATTTCTTAATTTTTATTGATTTAATTGAATAATTGTATATATTCATTTACTTAAAAAATTACCACATTAAAATGATCTCACTTTTTTATTAAATTTAAATAATACATTAGTATAATAAATTCTATAATCGAATAATTCATTGAATTACATATTTATGTATTGTATATAACTCATAATATTCTTCCATGATGGTGTTTATAATAATTTTTAGGCAATATCTCAGTAGGTGGTTAACCAAAATTTAACGCGACGTTTTCAAAAGGGAGGAAAATTGAAGTACTAAAGTTGTATTAATCATAAATATGATAATTAAAAGAAGTCAAAACCATTAACATAATGTCAAATTACAATATAATCAATTTTTTAATATATTATTTTGAATGGAAGAGGGTAAAATGATGAAAGAGAAGAAGAAAAGTAGGAAGAGTAAATAGAAAACTAACATCTTTTAGTCACAACTTATCCTAAACAAAAAATATAACTCCTTGTTTATTGGAGTTTCATTACTCTTTAAGGTCCCTATAGATTCTCTGAGGCTGAATTGGTTGGATTTGGGCAGAGCTTTTGTAACATACAGACCTACGTGCATCATACTGTTTCCCCAAGCCGGTCTGCTCTGTGACCTTAAGCACACCTCCTATATGCCAGTGGCTGCCGACAAGCAGCGAGTGTCTAATATTATAATATTGAATCTATGTCCTGTTAATCAAAATAATACATTGGAAAATAAAAACATAAATAATAACCATGTGATATAATCATAAGAGGAATGATACTGGTATCCAAAATGACCAAAACAAGAAATAAAAAATTCACACTAATGGTAAATGTGTCTTTCCAAGTACCTTCCAAGTGTTAATATGAAAACCCCATAATGAATAATGAATCAAAAAACTCCCAAGTGAGTCTCAAAACCAATTCTGCTTCCATCATCCAAGATCCATCTAGACTTATCCATATAACACATGGCTCTTTCCCTTAACATGTCATAGAATCATGAAATCTATTTGGGTACAGATCAAGTAGTCCGAGTAGGGTTTGAGAATAACTCGATAGACCACCAATAAACATGTCTGAAACAAAACCAGTTCAAAATAATGTATGAAGTGGTATATTAGAATAAATAAAAGTAATAATTTAAAAAATATTAAATTTATTCAGATATTATTCATTAAACCACATAATATCTTGGGTTCCTGAGGACACCCAAACTCTCAAAACCTACAACATCCAATGTAGGAGTCTAAACCATATGACATATTCATTTAACATTTCAGTATAAAACCTGGGTTTTCATTATCAATGTTACTTCAATTATTTATCATGGACAATTGGAACCATAGGTCAATTCCAATCTCATGATTATAGAATGTCGTGTCTAGAACCCCATGGGTATTTAGAGATTCAGTTCCTATCCCACATGCCATGGTTATTTGGAAGATCAATCTATATCCCATATAATAAAATTTACATGCATTCACATGGGACTCTACGGGTAATTGTAGTACTATTCAGTTCCCAAAACTCATATATCAATAGATCACATGTATCACAATATCCCACGTATCCCAATATCATAATTAATTACTTTAACGATTAATTAATTCTACTCAACAACCTAATATTCATATATTTGGATAAATTAATTTAATAATTAATTCACCGAACTGATTCCAGTAAATAATTCAGTAATTAATTCATCATTTAAAATTCATTAATTAATCCAATAATTAATTAATCACATAAATTTCATTAATTAATCCAAAAAATATTTAATCACATCAATTCAATTAATTAATTCAACAATTAAATAATAACATCTACAATTTTATAATCACAACATTAATTAATTAATTAAAAAATTAAATAATCCAATTCAAACAATTATAAAATAAAAACATCCCTATTAATTTATAGACAAATTAATTTATACAATTTTATAAATTACATAATCAAAATATTATGCATTAATTAATTCAAAAACATATTAATTAGATTTACAAATCCATATATATTGATAAATATTTCAATAATTATTTATTCTTATTCAATCAAATCAATATCCCCAAATCCTCAATCACATCAATAATTAATATACCAAATTAATTAATTCAATGTACTAATATCAGTTTCTAATCATTCATTATCAATTCTAAAATTATATAAATGTAATTGAAACTAAGAGTTTGGGGTTTTAATAATAGATGACCTGCCTCAAAATTCATAATGAATGATTTCCAATGGAAATCACCAATTTTAGTGTAACAATCCGAATCACGATGAAGAAGTATATCCTGAATAAAATCCTAAAAATACTATCAAAAGAATCATAACCCATCAAACCTATATATTGACCTATTACCAACACGGGAATTAAACACTTCAAAGGATGGTAGAATGATTTGAATAAAATATGGATTAGATTCACATATCATAATATGTTCATATATTCAATATGTTATTCCAATCATAAACAATGGAGGTCTGGAGCCCTATGAATTCATCCAGGACCTCAAAAAATGATAGAGAATGTTTAGGATTGAGAGATGGACGATGCATGGTTAATATATAGGGTTTGGGAATTCTAAAACAAATTAGCAGGTTAATTAAAATCACACCCATTTTATTGTGGGTAGGGAAAGGAAGATTTTAGGGTAAAGCTATTCCCGACCCCCCCCCCCAATTTATACAGAAAAAAGCGTAGCATACAAGGGCAGGGTGGGGCCAAATAGCCCACACTCAAAAACCCAATACCCCCCAAGACACCAAAACCCCAATAGACCCAAAAACAGAAGAGAAAAAAACAGAAAAAACCAATCAAAAGTCAAAAATCTCCATCCCCATATGGGTCCCCATAAGCACCATAACCAGTGGAAGCATCTGACTCCACCGACTCCCATTCAGATGATCTGTATTGCTTTAGGAAGGTGGCATAGTAATCTCTGAGACATTGTTGCTTCACATAAAGATGCACCTTGATGGGCCATCCTCCCTTGGAAGAGGGATTGGCATTGCAAAAATCTCTCATGGACATAGTCGTTGGCAAATTAGAGTAGTCCTTCCTCAGTTTCCTATTCCTGGGATCTAAAGAGACCCCTTCATAATTGTTTTCTTTACCATGAGGAGTGGCTACCTTGAGCAAAGACCTCTCCTTGATGATCAAATTATTATTATGAGAAACCCTTCTACCTCCTTCCTAGAAAAAAGATTGAAAATGGACAAATGGGTCTTCCTGATTTAGGGAGAAAGCAGTAAGATCCCCGCACTGCGGCATATGAAGAACCACCAAGGCAGAATCATCAAAATATATGCATGGTGGGGATACCTCACCAGCAAGGGCCAATTGTAACAGCCTTTCATCCCTAGTACGCATGAAAACCTCTATATATAGCTCCATCACATCCCTATGTTCAATAGTGTCCCCGTGCTCAAGATCAAACTGAGTTGAATCCCCCTGCAGAGCCTCACTATCTGAAGTTCCCCCTTGCACCGACAAAACCAAGGACCCCTGCCCAGGACACGGAAATCCCTCCAACACAACAAAACTCTTCTCCACAATCTCCCCATGCCGAGGGACTTCCCCTACTCATCCACCATCCCTAGCACCTGGCAATGAGAGGGTGTATCAACTTGTTCATTCCCCTCCTCTTGTTCAAGTACCTTCCCTTCAACAGATTCCCCCACCTGCTCAGTCACCACCTCCTTCATGTCCAGCACCGCCGTCACATCCACCTTCCCCTACCTAGCTTCAAAACTATCTTCTCCAGCATTAACATTACTCTCAATCGACATAACATGCACCTCATCACTGCTATTTTCATCACAACTCAATTCCTGCACAACAGCATCGACCACCGAAGATTCATTCAGAACGCTCCCTCCACCATGCCCAGTGACATTGGCCTCCACCTTCCTATGTGCCTGCTCACCAGGCATATCACATCCCTTATTTACAGTCGTGGACCCTTTCACCTCTTCTTTAATATCCAGACCTTCAAAATGGTTAAATGTTGAAACCAATTCATGCCTCTTCATTAGACTGCTGTCAGAGGAAATAGGCATCCCACCAGCAGCAAACTCCATTCCAAGAAAGCCTCTAGCATCTAGAAGCTTCAAATCACTTCTCAAGTGCTTGAAAATATCACACACATTAGGTTATGGTTGGCACACATCCACATTACTAACGCTATGTGAACCCCCAATCTCAGAAAACATTGAGGGGGCTGCTACAGGCAGCCCGGGCACAGAAGAGGAAGAGCCGCTTCCACACCGGCACACAGATGCAGTGTGGCCTAACCTGTAACAATTTGAGTAGAAGTAGACCCAAGATTCAAAGAAGACCTTCTATTTCCACTTAAGTTAAAACCATGTGCCTTTTTTAGGGGGTTGAGGTGGTGCATTGTTTCTCCTAAGAGGGCATAGATTCTTCTAAACCATGTGTAAGCCTTGGGAATCCCATTTGTTTAGATTTTCATGGTTCTCTATGATAGGAATGTGTTTTGGGAAAACCATAGGCTAACCATGCACTATCTCTATTTATTCAATTTTTCTCAAATTTTCATCCAAACTCACCAATGGATTTACACAAACATAAAAGTACTCAATAAAAGGAAAAAGAGTACATCAAAATAATCATGTTACCTCTCTATTCAGGTTTGTTATCTCACAATCTTCAAAAATTATAACACATCATCCTGCAGCTGTACTCCAATGAAACTATAAGTTTCCAAGTAAAAAATATTGGGTAAATGAGACCACATATCTTCATATCTTTCCCATGTTTCAATTGGAACCCTTCCATGATTCCACAATACATGAACTTCTAGTAATGAATTTCCATAAAATATGTCCTCCTTGCAATCAAACTGATGTATTTGATGATCCTCAATTGATGAATTTGTCTCAAACTCCACATCATCCAAATTTATAACATGATAATGGTCAGGTTGATACCTCCAATGTTCTGAATCATGAAAAACATCATGCGTATTTTTATATATTTATATAAGATGAAATCAATATGCCACTGAACCGATTATCTCAACAACCTCAAATGGTCAAAAAACTTTGGTGCCAGTATACCTTGCCTTTGTAACATGAATTTACCCAATATAGGCAACACCTAAAGGAATACATGATCTCCCTCATTAAACTCCATGTGTCTTTTATTTCTAATAGAATACGAATTTTGTCCACTCTCAGCCATATCAAAACACATCCAAATCAACCGAACCTGGTCCGATGTCACCTGGACAAGGCTCAGTCCCAAAGATTCTGAGTCACCTACATCCATCCTACATAAAGGTGATCTGAAATCCTATAATAATGATCCTTATATAGTTCCAACTATATATATTCTGGATAACTATTTGTAATAAGAAAATTCCATTAATGATAATTTCATAGGCCAAGACCCATCAATGTATTTGGAAAATGACCGAGTCATATCCTGAACCTGAGTTTAGTACATTTGAACTAACCATTTGTTTATGGCATGAATATCATACTCAAAAACTTATATGTAAAATGGTCATTCCATAAAACCTACAAAAATCGCAAACTAAAGCATGATATGTGGTTTCAAACTATATTCCATGGAACCCCACACAAATAGAATATTTCTGGAACCTATAAATCTACCAACTAATGCACTATGATTGTCCCCCATACTAATAATAAATTTTTTTTCCATTTCCAAATGGACCACAGTTACAAAAATATTTTCAATCATATGAGGCATTCTTGGGAGACTCACCATAATGTCTACAGTAACATAATCTCGCTTCCATTCTGGAATGGGAAATGACTATTGTAAAATAGAATGTTGTACATTCTCGAGATTCACCTATTGATAAGTGTATCATCATGTCATGAACCCTATTATTTAATTTTTCATATGCTTAGCCACCAAAACTATCATCATAGGTCATGGTATAATTTGGTCACACGTAGATGTGCCACCCACATCGAGGTATGCAATTCACACATCAGTTCCTCTTGAAACTCATTTTCATAAAAACCAATTTCCTAACATAGATGATCACATCGACATCTATAAAAAAATATGAAGGTGTATCCCCACTTTCAAGGCGTTCAATCAAGGAATAAAATTATTGATCCTCATAAAATATATATCTGATCCAACTCAAATGTGTAGTCTCCATAAAAATGGATATGAGATTCATCCTCTCCTGACATTCTAGAGCAACAACATGCATCTTAACCAATAAATACATCATCTTCCACTCATCACTAGAATCATCAACTACCTAAGTCTAATTTTTCCTTCTTAGAGCACTAATAACATTGATTCCATTTATGATCAAATATTCCAGCTAATAATAAAATGAATGTATATAATCAATGAATCTACACTACTAGAGATTCAAATATCTCTATGAAATGATTAACTTTAAACTATTGGGATATGTATACATAGTAATTTTTTCACCCAGTAGATAATTCTATCATTATATCAAATCATAAAACACTAATGACAACTCAAATTATTATATAGGGAAATTCAATTTATGTGGCCTCATCTACCGAGACCTATATGAAGAAACATGATAACCATACATCAACACCTCTCTATGTATGATTCTATAACCATCACAAAATATTGTATTTTCCTTCCCTGGATCGGGTAGGACCATGAGTGGTAGTGATGTAAACTTATTAGTTGAACACTCTATGCAGTCATCACCTCATACAGTTTGTTAGAACATTAAACTATTCTTGGTAAATATCCAATGTTGTGCTTCCAAATTGGAATCATCCTTAATGAACAACTAAGACTATCATGCTAAACTAAGAACGCTGCGGATATGAAAAATATTCTTGGGATAATCCCATAAAGCCATTTGCTTAACATTATCTATATCTACTGACACACCTTACACCATGATTATGTTACCCAATATACATACTTGATTCGTTTAGAATTGATACTTTTATATCATAGCATATAGCTGGTGCTCTCTTAGTGTACTCCGGACAATGTCAAGTTATTTGGCAGGATCTTCACTAGTCTTAGAGTACAATAAGATATAATCCCCATATACTACCACAAACTGATTCATGTATAGATTAATGTTTTTTTATATCCATAAAAACATCTGGTTCATTATATAGAATGAATGTCACCATAAAATACTCATATAGGCCTTACCAACTCTAGAAATTAGTAATCGGTATATTAGAATGTCAAACTGTCAACTAATGAAACCCTGGATGGATGACAATGTTCAAGAAGACACAAGCTCACTTAGACAATTAAACTATATTTTCAACACAAATAATAGGATACTAGTTACTCATATTCATCTAGTTCAACATCAGTTAATCAACACAAAAGAACAAGGTCATATCAACCTTCTTTTTAAACAAGACTATAGAACCCCAAGGTGACACACTTGGTCAGATAAATACATTTTCCTATAACTCATCTAGGTGATTATTAAGATCTTTATTCTCTATTGGTTCAATTCAATATGTGGGAATATAATCTATCTTAGTCCTCAACATATGCTAAATAGTTAATTTATGACTCTCTCAGGTAGAAGCCCTGAATGGTTTTCAAGAAATACAACTGAAAACCAATCCGCCGTAGGTGGAATGACACCATAAATTACTCTTCCATCATCCAAAAATAAACATTATACCAAATTAGTAATCTCACCCAATTTCTAATGAAATGGACGTGAATGACCCTCCTTGATATTCCACTCTCTACAGTGAATATTTTTTTCACTATTAGGAGACATAAATGTCACTCTCATACGGTAAAATTCAATGGGGGATCGGAATGCTACTAACCAGTCCACAACCAATATAGGCCAAATCCTAAAATATATATGAAATAGAGATCCCATATAAACAAATATGACAAAACTTTTAGAGAACACACCCGGCAGAAAGAGATGTCTCTTAACCATACTCTCATTGGTATCTATCGTTAACGCCCATACCATAAACTCTAACTCCATGCTCAAACCATTGAATTTTTTGTTGATAAAATATTTTAATGAGCGACACTATTATCAGATAAGGAACTTGGAATCAAAGAAGTTTTAATAATAGTACCTTTAATTGCTGATGTTCCTTCTTTTCTATCCACTAGTGTAAGCTGAACTGTGTGAAACTATCATTCCTCTCTTCTGTATGATGTGGTTGGAGTCCCCTGAGCTACCCAACTCTATAGATACATGAATTATTTCATAGAATCGATGTGTCCACTACCTCTACCACCATTTTTAATAAAACTCCTACATCCAGACTGATATGGTATTTAATATCTTCTTCCAAGACAATGATTCTGCATAAATACTCCATAATTCCCCATTTTTCATATGTTCCAATATATCCTCTTCATATGACCCATAAATATTCTAGATGGGTACTGTACAAGTGGTTTAGTTCAATTTATATGAAAGTGGTTTGACCTACCTCACAATTAAAAAAGAACATTGGAAAGATCATGTGTAACTCATCCCTCTTTTTAGATAATATACATCCCAATTCGAAGGCTAAAATTCATGTAATTTCTCTTCCTTACCTTGTAAGTCATAAATCATTATAATCCAAAATAAGCCAACCTCATGACCCTAGATACCTTTTTCAGGTTCCCCTCTGATATGAGAGAAATATTGACCACATATAATTATTTCATAATCTTGAATATATTCACCTAGGACTTAATTTCACATTAGATACCATCCTAAAACCGCATTTTTACAATATTCAAATCTCCTTATAACTATGGATTTTTTTGGAAATAAGTATGATATCCTTCACAATCCATCATAGACATACTTCAGAGATTCAAAATCCTAAATTAATCTTCTCTCTAAAGACTATGTTTCTCTGAAAAAATGATTATCTAAGAACTTCTCCTAAATGTCCTTCCTCTCCATAATATCTAACTATCTATACCATGATGGGATGACCCACTAATTCTTTTATTGACCACGTAACATGTATTTATGAAACATTATTATCTTATCCTTAGGATTCTCCATGTGGACTTTTATAGTCTAGATAGAATCAATCTAGATATTAGTTACATCAGGTATTCTCTCTTTGGATAATTTTGGAGGAAGTTGAAACTAAAAATCCATCATCATATTAGACATTTATTTCAAAATTTTCCTTGGGTCCCTTCCCATAAACTGCATAAAGTGAGAAATGTTCTCTTTTAACTCCTCTCAGACTTCCTTACCTAATACAATCGGTGCCTCAGGCTACACTACTAAAGTATCATCCCTAGCCATATCCTCATGTCATCATCTTAAAAAGAGTCTTCATGTAGACATAAATATACAATTACAAAAAAATTCCTTATCTCACATAACAATACATTAACACTTTTATGAATAATCATAATAAGCCATAATAATTCATTTCCTCCACCCCACCACATGGTCAAAACTGAGGGACTATCAATACCCTTAACCGTCATATATCTAGGTCATGGTTAGAAAATAATAAGTACATTATCATATAAATGTACCTCATTAAACACTCAATTATTCACTTTATTAATCATTTAAAAAACTATCAATTTCATATTAGACAAAATTTTTAGTTCAATTTAACATGTAGGAAAAAATTGTTCAATTTCAACAATAAAACCAAATCATTTTTACCCTGCATTTATAAAATGAGATGTGTAACAAAAAAATATTTAGATCCTAGAATGATTAATGAACAATCAACCATTGCACAAAACATGGAAATGATTCAAATTTCAAAAAAAATATCAACAACAATGACCACATCACATAACAAGTGCATCACCCATTGTGAAAAAACATTCAACTATAATAAAAAACAACAATAACAGAAATACTACCCTTGGTAATTGTGATTTTCCATGTACATAAGTCGGCTACTCTCACTAACATGATCACAAAAAATGTTTGAATCTTACTAGAATCCTTTATACATTTATTAAATAGCAATAAAAATGTATATAAAATAAAACTGGGCACTGATATCAATTTGAAACATCTGGGCCCAGGTTCCGCAAACCTGTTCCCCATGAGGGTCTTTTACGTTACCTCATGTATGCCTCTCCATAATACATAGCCTCTAGAATAGTAGATAGGTTCTCATATATTTCATGAGGAGACTATACCATATTTATAAAGTAATTCATAATAAATAATAGAACACAATAATAAAAAATTTATTTATCCATAACCATAATAATATATGTATCATAAGATGACCAAAATATGAAATACAATATTCAATCTAACATTAGACATATCACTCCAAGAGCAAAGATTGTGTCAATAAAAAATATAAATAAAATGAAAACACTCATGCTTTTTCCAAGACCATGTTTGGTTCTCTATTCCATTCTCTATCCTGTCACATCCTTCTTACATTGGACCCTTTCCCTTAACATGTCCCAAAACCATGAATACTATTTGGGTACTAATCACGAATCCCTAGTAGAGTGGGATTATAACTCAATAGGCCACCACCAATGGAATATAAAAACAAATCGATTCAAAATAGTTTATGTAGTTTTATAAAGGAACAAACACTTGTAATAAATCAAATAGTTTACAATTATTCAGTTATTAGTTATTTAACCACATAAACTCCTCGTTTACCAAGAACACACAAACTCTTGACACATGATTCACCCTGTTCCAATGTATGAACCATATCACATATTTAATTCAAATATAATTATAACACATGGTTTTTGATTATTCATGTCATTGAAATTCATTTTCATGTAAAATTAGAATCATAGTTCAATTCCAATCTCAGGGGTTTATAACATCATGTCTAGAACCCCATCAGTATACAGAGCATCAGTCCTTATCCCACACCCATGGGTATTTAGAGAATTAGTCCTTATCCCATATAATAATATTTTCATTCATGAATATGGAACTCTATGGTAATATAGAGTGTTATTCTATGTCCCACACTCATATATCAATCAATCACATATAACACTCGCACCACAATATCAAAATTAATTACATAAACAATTAACTAATAAGAATCAAATATATATATATATATATATATATATATTACATTCCATTAATTAATTCAACAATAAATTAATCCCATAATTTCCATTAATTAAATTAACAATTAATTAATCACATAAATTCTATTAATTATTCAATAAATTAATTAGTCACATCAATTATAATAATAAATCCATTAATTAATTAATTAAATAAATTCCATTAAATAATTCAATGATTAATTAATCACTTTAGGAATATTATATTCAAAACAAACTTCATTAATTAATTCAATAATTAATTAATCCAGTTCAAACATTTAAGAAATAAAAAAAACCCCAGTTAATTAATTAAACAATTCATTATTCTAATTTTTTCAATTAAATAATCCAAACATTCCCCATTAATTAATCAAATAACTAAATAATCTAATTTTAGAATTCCAGTATCTCAATGATTAATTAAATTATTAATTATTCCAATTCAATCAATTCAATATCCCCAAATTGACAATCCCTTAATTAATCAGTTTTCAAAATTAATTAATTCAATTTAAGAAACGCTATTTATAATCATCCAATAATAATAATATAATTAAATACATGAAATTGAAGTAAAACATGGGGATTTTAATAATAAACCACCTACCTTGATATCTATGATCCATGCTCGCCAATAAAAATCAACAATTTGAGTGGAACAATCCTAATCCTCCCGAATGATGAGATCTGTAATCATATACTAGAGACAAGATCAAACAGATCATGGTACATAAAAACTATATCTATATCTAATACTAATAAAATAAAATAATCCCTCAATGAATTTGAGAATAATGGAAGATGGAAGGGACACCAATTGGGATTAGATTCACTTACCGGTAGAGGTGTATATCTTCAATTTGAGCATCAAATAAAAATGAACATAGGTCTAGATCCCTAAAAATTCATTTGACAGCCTCAAAAATTGAGATATAATATTTAGGGTCAATATAGGTCCAATAACAGGTTAATATGGGTGTATAATAAATTTAAAACTAATTTTATGGTCAAAGAAAATCATGTGCGCATTTTCCTATGTAGGGGAGCACAGTTTTGCAACCTGTGTTCTTTAACTACGACCCTCTTTTATAGGGGGGGGGGGAGTGCATGGATTATCATAAATGAGAACAAAGTGTGAAAAATAGGATTCAATTAGTGTGAAACCTCTCTATTTGGGTTCACAAATTTATTTGTGCTGAGTGTGAGGTTTGGGGAAATAGTGTGTCGACATTCCACAAGCCCAATTTATTCTATATTTCTTAAATTTTCAACAAAACAATACCAATGTTAATCCCAATATAAAATTAATAAAACATATAAATAAATTAGTTGATAACAAGAACAATAATTCACTAAAAAAGATCTAGCTCTTATTTCTGGGGAATTGGAATGGCTGGGAGGAGTGGTTTACCAAAGGAAGTGAGAGGGGTTATTTATACTGAGGAAAGGGTTATATTTAGAATAAAGTATTGAATAACATAATATACGAAAGGTAAAACTTGTAATAATTATTTTTTGACCATATAAATATTTTATTAATATAATATAAAGAATATAATGCATTAAATCCACTTTCTAATTAATATTCACTACTTTATTAAGAAGGAAATTCAAAATAATGAAAAATTGTCATTTTAAGGAATCACTTTTAACATTAGTTTTTGGAAAGATATTTTTTAGGTTTGGTAATTGGTTTTATTGTATTATAATGAATAATTTATGAAAATAAATATTCCATGTATGAAATTAATTTTCTAAAAACTATTATTTTATTATTACATCATAAATTTTATAATTTAAGATACACATGTTATGTGAAAACTGTATTTTTACTGTTCACCTACAAATTAAATTATTTCATAAAATTTATAAAAATTACATTTTGTGATTTAGATATTTTGATTTATAAAATGTATATTCATTTTATAAAAAAATTTATAAATTATTTAATTTTAATTATTTATATTAAAAAATTATTTTCACAAAATACTTTAAAACAAAACTTATTAAAAATGTTCTTATATATTCATTGTATTAATTAATAATGATATTTATTTCATGGAATTATAAAATTTATATTTATGAAAATTAATCATGATAAATGTAATTTTTATTAAAATTTATCACATGATGTAAAATTTATATTCCAACAGTCAGGTTAATATTCTCAATGGTCATGTTACAATTCAAAATTTTTACATTATTATTCTTAATCTTCGCATTACTATTACAACTGACATATTGCAATATATATGTAATCCTCTACCCATGAAATCAATATTCATTAGAATTCACCTCAAGGTTCTATATATTCATTATATTCCATGGTTTACTAATACATTGTTTCTTTTCTATAGTGATTAAAGTGAGGGAGATGATTCTAGTAGGTAAGGGAGATGCATGTTTTCTCATTTTAGATTTTTTGTTTTATATTTTTTTGTCCATGTGTAATTTTTATAATTTTAATCAGCTACATTTCATACCAATGTACGATTTTTCATTAATGAAATAATCTTTTGGATTCTATATGTGTATAGTACTATATAGTATATTATAACATACATTTATTAGAAGGGATCAATTTTACTAAAAACACAAGGTTGTTACATCCTTAATCGATTGAGAAATTCCATCACTGAAAGTTCAACTCATATTCTCAATTGAGAATAGGTGTGGTTACTTATGTTTCATTATTTCATCTAGTTCCCAATTCACCTCTTCATACTATGGTTCCTCCAAAATACATAGAAATGATGAGTTTTCTTCTTACGTAGAATATTGTATTTATAATCATAGACTTTCACTAGATGCTTTCATATGAGAGGTCATTCTGTAGTTGTACCACCTCTAAATTCAGTAATTGTTATGGATCTTGTATATTATTCATTAGGAGTGATACATGGATTAACACATTAACATGAGCCATACACGGTGGAAGCTCAAGATGATAGCCACTTATCCATTTAGATTTAGGATCTCAAAGGGGACAATGAACTTATAGACAATCTTCCATTTCTTTTCAATCCACAAGACTCTTTTCCATGGTGATATTCTAAGGAAGACATTGCCTCCATCATCGAACACCAAACCCCTTCGTTGGTTCCAAACATAGCTCTTTGGCCCAATATGAGATTATTTTATATGTGGTAGGATGGATGGAACCTTCTCCATCATCTCTTACACTAGATCAGGTCCATGTATATTTGTTCCCCAACATCATCCCAATGATTTTGGGTTCTATGTTACTTCATTTACATAGCTTCACATGGATCCATTTGAATTCACGAGTGAGAGATGATATTACAAGAGTTCCCAACCAATGGGATATGCTAATCCCAATATAATTTAAATTCCATTGTGGATGCTCATTGAATTTCCTAGAAATTATTAAAAATAATTTCATATTATTCATAAATTTGGTGGTGATATTCCATTCATAATTTAAATTCAGTACTCAAAATGTGTTGTTGACAACTCATGAATTTGGAGGTAACCCTTGGATAACAATCAATGATGATCGAATGAGGTACACCGAAAAGACTTAGCACATACATCACATATAGCTTGGAATGTTTCTAATGTGTTAAATCTTCCTGAATAATGATAATGTGGGTAGTCCTCATGATTCCGTCAACTACAATCCATATAGCATGGTTTCTATTGGATGTTTTCGAGAGACCAGTGACAAAGTCAATAATGAAATTCTCTGGTTTATATATGGTTATATGAAATGATTTCATCATTAATTTGGACATAGTTCATTAAACATTTACTTTCTAACATAGAAAACATCATGATATGTACTAAGTAATCTCCTTCTTCATGTTTCCCACCATATGTTGTCTCGATGATAGTGATACATCTTGGTACTTCCAAGATTGAAGGGGAATAATAAAATATGTTCCTTATAAAATAGATCATTATTTATCCTTGGTGATGAAGGATTAAAAATAATTGTCCCAAACCAAATCACACTGTCATAATCAATATATAACTCATATTTCCTTCCTTCTTTTATGAATATCAAATTATTTTGTATCTATATATTTTCCCTTTCTGCCACTTTGATCATATTTTGTCCAGATATTTGGATATTATTTTAAGGAAGGTAAGATGTAGTCCTGGGTGTTATGAATTGCAAATTAATCTTTTTAATAACCATGAATAAAGGTTCATTCTCAATCCACAACACAGATAGAGTATCAGACTCTTTTCCACGTATAGAATCAACAACCTTGTTTTCGTTTCATGTATATATGAGAATAGGTAAATCATAGTCATTGACTTTCTATAAACTCTTCTTTGACCCATTTTTGGGATAGGTTTGTGTGAATATACTATTTATCATATTGTGGTTGGTATATATGTCACATTTCTCACAATAGAGGTAGTTCTACCCGATTTTCATGGAAAACACATAACTAATAGCTATAGATCATGTGTCTGGTATTTCTATGCATGGATCTTCAAATTTCAAGAGGTGTAATCTTTGAACTAGTCATTCTTCATGAATACTCAATTGAATCCATTCTTTGAAGCGTCAATGTATATCAAAAAATGATATCCACTTATTGGTTGTCTGTGAATAAGTGTAAAGACTAGCCTCATCTTGGGGTCCGTAATGATATAGTCACAATTTTCCATAAACACATACATTACCCCTATCAGTGTTAACATATTTAGTTGATGGTCAATGATAAGAAATTTCTAACATATCATCATTGGTAAAAATTATATCTCAGAAGATAATGGATTTCGATGACACTAGTGGATTTTGGCCCATTTATAATTTTCCATTATCATTGAAGTGTCCAAAAAAATCCCTCACATCTGATCATGTGCCTCAAGAATGTGACATTCTATATCTAGAAGTCACCTTGATAAATATAGAATAAATTTTCGCCATCCTTAATGTCACTTGAAAAATACTAAGATAGTATTCATCTTACTAATTTCTCATATATTAAATGATAATATCCAAAATTAACACTACCAAAACCTTTTTATGATAGTCTATAAAGAATATGTTCATCAAATCCAAAAATCTTGTAGGGGAATTGGTATGTTCAAAGGGAATCAAAATAATCTCATAGTTCACACACCCTATAGTGAAATAATTATTGTAAATATCATCCTTCTTCTCCATTAGTTGATGATATCTAGAATGAAAATCCATATATAATATGCATTGATCTCGTCAGTGTTGATCGAATAATTCATTAATCTTTGAAAAGGGATACATGTTCTTTATGGATATATTTTTTAGCTCCCAATAATCGATACAAAACCACATTCATACATCCTTATTTTGGAAAAGAAGTACCGACACACACTAAGGTGATGCACTAAGTTATATGAAACCTTTTTCCAAATGATCTTATTACTGACTCTTTAAATCATTCAGTTTGTTCATGGCCATCCTATAGGGTATTTTTTATATTTTATTAGCTCTAGTTATGAAATCCATTTAGAACACTACATCATGATTTGGGGGAGTTCTGGGTAACTCTTTTGGAAATATTTAATTTGTTTCCACAACAATGGGAACTTCATCTATGTTGATACCATAAATTGACTCAACTATTTGAGAAAGGTATTATTCGCCATTGGGTATCCACAACCACACCATTGAGGTATTTTTGAAAATATTATCTTTATATTAATTTAATTTTTAGAGCATTGGATTGTTCGAAATATGACAAGTGACTTCATTTTCCCTACATTTGATGTGTGCTATGTATAATTAGTACCAATTCATTCCAAATATAGTGTCGAATTCCACTAAGGGAAGCATTATGAGTTTCAGTTGAAGAATGTTCCCACATATTCTAATTGGACAAGAGTCAAACACTTGGGCCATAATGATTTCACCACAATAAGTTTTTACATATTTCTCCTGTAATGGCATGGTTTTTTGGGGGTCCATTACTTTGTGAAAATATGATTATGGGTGTTCTGGGTAGTCTACGAATATCGGTGAAGTTTGACCCTAAAGATAGGCCTACCGATAGCCTTAGCTTACCAATGGAAGGCCTACTAGTAGCTCGGTCTACCATTAGCCTCAGGCTACCGGTAGCTCTATCTACCGGTAGCTCGGTCTACCGGTGGCTGCAGCTTACCGCTAGCTCTCAGCTACCGGTCGCTGTCAGCCACCGGTAGCTCTCGGCTATCGCTCGGTGTAGCCTACCGATACCTCGGCTACCGGTGGATGACAGCCACCAGTAGCTCTCAGCTAACCAAGGCTAGAGCCCACCGGTAGCTTGGCTACCAGTGGCTGTCAGCCACCCCCACGGGGTTTTCCATTAGCACCTCCATTTGCACTAATTGAGTTTTAAACTCTTTTTAACCCATTTAGGCTTGTTTTAAAGCCCAATAACACCTATAAATGGAATTTAATTAAATTATTAATGATTTAACCTCGTGTGTGTGTGTTTCGGTTTAAACCGTGGGACCCGTTCATGACGTAGGGGGCCACGTGGTCAACCCATGACCTCACTCATTACGCAGTATAGTGTTCTTATTTCAACCGTCCCCGGAATTTATAAACTAAAGGGTACTCCTGGGGATTCTTTTCTCGGTCACCCTCCGATCGATTTGTCTCCTCGTGCTAGAGTTCTCAAGGCCCCACCCCTGCAGCTTGCGCATCCGCTGTTCGTAGCACGTGAGGATAAAATTCAATCGTTGATCCATCAGGTAGGGTTTTACCTTCGTCACTCCTTTTTGTGTAACATGCGGGGTGGGAATGCTTTTGTTTCTATATAATTAGATGGACCACACTTTAATGAAGATAATAAACGAATTCTGGAGAATGAAGGGGAGGGGTGTGATTGATGATGCTGCTCTGTTCTTATCTTCTCTCATGATTAATGATTCTGAATTGTGCGGGCTTCGGCCTACTGAAAATTATGGTTGTTGGTGGTCTTTCTCTATGCACTAAAGAACCCTTAACTCGGTAATGGTTAAATGGCTCGTTTGTGGGTTTGAACCCTTGACGTGTGAAGGAAATTGGTTAATCACGTATATCTGGCTAAGTAAAGTGAAGCACCTGGATCAATCCTTTCTATGATAACCCCGGTTAAAGCACACAAAAATTGAAATCATGAAGTGTGTTAAATCTTTTAAATCTGAAAATACTGGCATGGGCCTGCTTTGTGTTGGTGGTAGTGGTTTGGTTTTTTCCTTTCACGGGTTGATTGTTGGGTGATGTGGGTGAGGATGAGATCCCCTGTGATTATGCTATCAGTTGGGAATTTTAGGTCGGGTGGTTTCTTTGTCTATATCACGAGTTGGGGTGGGATCCTCTGTTGTTGAGAAACCGTAGGCTCCTAGAATTTGGGGGACACAGGGCAGTGTCTCGGGGTTTTCCTTGGTTCCGGTACTTTGAGGGACCTCTTATCTCTTTTGTTATTGTGGCTTCACAAGATAACCTGGTGTGAACGTTTAAGTTGATGTTTGACTGTTCTCTTCCGTTGGCTTGTGCTTATGCTTGCTAGTTTCCCAAGTAGATGCAGAAACTTATTTAAACATTATTATTGTACATGTAAACAAGGATGGGACAAATGGGTTTTGTTTTGGTGTGAGTTGTGACTAGGACGTGGGTGTTGATTGTGTTCTTAGGATGGCAAGAAAAACCTAGATTTGGGTGAGTGCCTGTTACCTATACATATACTTGTAGTATTGTGTTTATTATTCACACCACACCCAAGTTGATCACATAGTGCCGAACACCCCCATTTCATGGGGGGTGTTTTTCCCAACACGTCTATTAGTGGATGGTTATTAGCTCCTTCTGCTCCCTTTCCCGGATATCCCAAGTATCTTCGGGCAGACTGTGATGGCCTGAAGTCCATTATTTGACCAAGAACCTTTGGGCATGGTAGTTTGGTGGGTGGCCTAGGTGTGTGCGGGAAGGTTGTTTCCCAAGTGTCTTCGGGATTAGTCCCGGGTGTCTTCAGGCATGGTAGTGGATCTTCTAGCCCATGTGTCTTCGGGCATGGCAGTGGTTGTTCTGGGCTAGGTGTTTGCAGGCATGGTTACATGTGACTGTTGTGGCCCAGGTATCTGCGGGCGGGTTTTAGCAGTGGGACTTCATTAGGATTGTGGCCCAGGTGTGTGCGAGCGGGGTGTGGCAGTGGGACTGCGGTGAGAATGGCGGTATTGGTTCGATGCGTAGGATGTCTTCAATAACCAGTGTGAAAGTGGCGAGAGGTACCCAAATATTGATGTGCTTTTATTATATATTACCTTGCTTGCATTATTTGGTGACTATGGCCGATGAGTGGGATGGATGAAGTCCTTCATAGTGTTGGTTGTCTGCTTCTCATAGTAATTTAGTACGTTCCCCCACATTTTCACGAGAGTATTTGATTTTTCCCTACTGAGTATACTTATATGCTCACCCTACGTATATAAAAATGATTTCAGGTTTCCAGGAGTACCCCGGGGATCGTGCGGGATGATATTAGCTCGGACCCTTGGGGCAGCTGCTATTGTCGTTTTTCTTTTTCTTGGTATCTTTTTACATTGGGGTTTTTGTGGCTTGTAACATTTACTTTTGATCATGCATATGTGAATGGTTTACCTTTTTGGATTTTACTTTTATTTCAGTTTTGGTGTTGTTGGGTTCCATTATCTTATCTCCCGATCCTATAAAACAAAAAGGGTAATGACTTCCATTTGTGTGTGAATTCAATACCCTCGGTGCTAGTCGCCACATCAGGACCTATTGAAGGTGGGTTAAGGGGGTCATTATCTCTTCTTCAAGTTAAAGAAATAAGGTCTTGGCAATCTTCTAACCCTTCCCCCTTTTGGTGAAGGCGGGTCGTGATAGAATGTTATCGGAAATGATGGTTGAGAGATAGGATGGAGTCTGGAGTTAGGCATTGTAAGGATTTCATGGGATGGTAGTCAAATAGTGTTGGGTGACCTCGGTGCGGGAATTAGGCCACGGAAGACCGGCTAGTACACATGATTTTAGGTCCCCCTGTGATCCGATGCAAGGACTATGGACCTACCGAACGAACAAGTGAGGCCACACTGGTTGCAGGGTAGAGACCCTAGGAAAGGTACATGCATCATAATGACGTGTGTTATTGTGTTTCATGGGTGTTTTGGGAATTAAAATCAATAATATGTTTAAGTAATTTTAAGAACAATATTCTGCACTACTCGGGCTTAGGCATTCCTTGTATACCTTGCAGCTATGGCACCTGGGAGGCGACCACGTGTGGTGCGGGAAATCGAGGCCCAGGAGACTACCTTGGCTGATTGGCAGAGATCTGATCGAGAGGAGGAGGACGACTAGTGGCTGAAGACGCTTTGGGCCTTCTAGCGACAGACCCTAAAGAAGTATGAGGGCAGCACCTCTGACATGAAGACGAAGAGCGATCTAGAGGAGCTGGTGATAGCCTTCGGCCTGATCTGGGCTCTAACCGAGTACTGGGTTCCTTTTTCCTTAAGCTAGATGTGGGGAGTGGCGCGTCAGTGGTGGATGCTATACCTGGGGGAGAGGAGAGATGCTGAGGTGGAATGGGCTGATTTCTAGAGGGAGTTCCGGGCAGAATTCCTCTCTTCGACGATGAAGGCGGAGAAAAGGCAGGAGCTTCTCTCCCTCCAGCAAGGGAGTATGTCAGTAAGGGAGCTGGGAATCAAGTTCAAAGACCTCCTATGTTTTTTTCCAGACCTCTTTCCTGACAAGGAGACTCGGGAAAGACGTTTAGAGGAGGCGCTCCAGCCCTCCCTCCAGTATGTTGTTACCTCTTTTACCCTGCCAACATACTTGGAGGTCTAGAAGAAGGCTGAAGTGGTGGAGAGGATGCACGGTCTAGAAGGTGTGTCACACGAGGGGGTCTAGATGGGGCCATCGAAGGGGAAGGTCGTCAGCACCAGGCCTCCAGCGTCAGGACCCTCCAGGTTCCGACAATCAGGGAGCAGGCCGCAACAGTTTCAGTTCTGGTCCCATGGTCCTCACCCTTTTCCTTCGGGCCCAGGACCGTGGTGCTTTGTCTGTGGGAGCTGTGGACATCTACGGAGTTAGTGCTCAGACCGAGTACAGTACGACGGTGGAAGAGAGGCCCATCACCCGCCCCAACAGCAGCTCCCAACTGGGCTTTTCTAGTAGCAGCAATAGGGGCAGCGAGCTCCTGCTCCTCCGAGGGAAGATGTTGCAGGAGGAGGGACACCTCAAGGCGCTCCTCAGGGACCTCGACCAGGGAAAGGTCGGGGATGTGGCCGACATCCGAGAGGCAGAGGAGATGGATGTGGGAAGTTGCACGCCGTAGAGGTAGCAGTTCTAGAAGGATCGTAGGTCGTTCGAGGTACGATCAGTTTGTTTATCACTCTTGCTTATTCCTTGTTCGATACTGGAGCTTCACACTCCTTAGTTGCTCCCAGTTTAGCCCATGCTTTGGGTCTAGATGCCGAGAGACTTCCAGTGCCCCTGGTTCTTAGCACACCAGCTGGAGGTCAGACCGACTTGTTATATGTTTGTTGAGGATGCAGACTGATGGTAGGGCCACATCAGTCCGTCAGGGATCTCCTTCTATTGCAGATACATCCTTACGATGTCATCCTAGGCATCGAATGGTTATTCTATGTGTGTGCCGTCATTGAATGATTCTGAGGAAGGGTTGTGTTATCAGATATGGGTGGTCGGCGTTCTACTTTCACCGGCGAGCAGAGAAGTCAGAAGGGCAGCTGGCAAGAGGAACCCCTCCTCTCCTTGTTAGTCGATCTGTCAGTAGAGTTAGTGGTTGGTGAGATGGTGGAGGTTCTGGGAATCTTCAGTGAGTTTATGGATGTCTTCCATGAGGAGGTGACGACTCTACCCCCACGTCGTGATATCGAGTTTGGGGTAGACTTGCATCCTGGTGCTCTTCCGATTTCGATGGCTCCTTACCAGATGGAACCTTTAGAGCTACGAGAGTTGTAGATTCAGATCGATAATCTGATGAAGAGGGGTTACGTTCCAACAAGTGTGTCACTGTGGGGAGCTCCAGTCATGTTTTCAAAGAAGTTAGATGGTTGTCTCAGGTTGTGCATAGACTAGAGGAGGCCTAATCTGGTGACGATCAAGAATCTCTACCCTCTTCCGAGGATAGACGATCTTTTCGACGAGCTGAAAGGGGCATGGTGGTTCTCGAAGATCGACCTGTGATCTGGGTACCACCAGTTGAGAGTGAAGGAGGGCGACATCTGGAAGATGGCCTTCAGGTGCATATATGGACACTTTGAGTTCGTAGTCATGCCTTTCGGTGTTACGAACGCCCCGGCTGTGTTCATGGGGCTTATGAACTCCATCTTCAGGGAGTACCTGTACCGGTTCGTACTTGTGTTCATCGACGACATCCTGATCTATTCAAGGTCAGAGGAGAACCACGCTGAGCACCTGAGGATGGTTTTGGAGATCCTACGACATCATCAACTCTATGGGATGTTTTCAAAGTGAATGTTCTGGACACGAGAAGTGAACTTCCTCTGGCACGTAGGGTCCGAGCAAGGGGTAGCGATAGACCCATCAAAGGTTGAGGCAGTTGTTTCTTGGACAGCACCCAAGAATGTGGCAGAGGTTTGTAGCTTCATCGGGATGGCAGGTTACTATCAGAGGTTCATACCCAACTTCTCTCGAGTGGAAACCCCTTTGACGGCCTTGACCAAGAAAGACTGGGTTTTCGTGTGGAGTGAACAGTACGAGATAGCCTTCAGGTATCTGAAGGAGAAGTTGGTTAGTTCCCCAGTGCTGAGGCTACCAGAAGAAACAGTGGCATATGAGGTGTTCTGTGATGCTCCAGGACAGGGACTCGAATGTGTGTTGATGCAGCGATAAGGGGTGATCTCTTATGGGTCTAGGAAGCTACACCCTCATGAGCATAATTATTCCACCCACGACCTGGAACTTGCTACAGTCATTTTTGCGCTAAAGTTATGGCGGCATTACCTCATTGGAGAATGCTTTGTGCTCTTCACATATCAAAAATGATTAGGTATATCTTCTCCCAGCAGGACCTAAACTTACGGCAGTGAAGTTGGATGGAGTTCCTCCAGGATTACAACATCGAGTTTTCCTACACTTCAGAGAAGGGGAATGTTGTGGCCGATGCCTTGAGCAGGAGGTCACCGAAGGATGCGGTCCGAGAGTCGGCAGACACCTGGAAGGCGATGGAGGAGTTGGCTGCCTTGCATCTGGATGCGAGGATGGATAGCGGTAGAGGTTGCCTGTATCAGATGATAGTGCAGTATTATCTCTTGCACCAAGTCGAGGATTCTCAGTGGGGAGACCCAGAGTGAGAAGTGATGCATGACCGAGTTGACCAGAGCTGTGCACCAGAGGGGTGGATGGAGGATGGTCAGAATCAGATGCTTTTCCAAGGAATGTTGTTCATTCCAAAGGCGATGCGCGGAAAGGTTCTCAGTGAGTTCCACAACTCACCCCTAGCGGTACACCTAGGAGTATCCAAGATGTACCAGGGTTTGAAGGGATAGTTTTGGTGGCCCGGAGTAAAGTGAGTAGTGGAAGAGTTTGTGGACAAGTGTCGAGTGTGTCAGCATGTGAAGGTTGAACACCATGTTCCAGGTGGCCTACTATAGTCTCTATATGTCCCCGAGTGGAAGTGGGAGGACATATCGATGGATTTCGTAACAGGACTACCCAAGGATCAAGGGGGATACAATTCCATATGGGTAGTAGTGGACCGGTTAACGAAATCGGCTCACTTTCTGGCATATAAGGAGTCAAGTGTAGTGGATACTTTGGCACAAAGGTACATGGATGAGGTGGTGCGGTTGCATGGAGTTCTTAGGTCTATAGTCTCGGATAGGGATGCATGGTTTACCTCGCGGGTCTGGAGAGGATTACAGCATGCTTTTGGCACCCAGATACATCTTAGCACAGCTTTCCATCCCCAGACAGATGGATAGACAGAGCGTACCATCCAGACCTTGGAGGATATGTTGTGGCCATGTGTTCAGGACTCAGGAGGATTGTGGGTGCGACACATGCCTCTAGTAGAGTTCTCCTACAATAGTAGCTATCACTCTACCATCTGTATGGCCAAATTTTAAGCCTTGTACGGGAGACCATACCGCTCACCTATGTGTTTGACCGAAGTGGGAGAGGCATGCATCCTTGGCCCGGAGGTGGTGCAGAGCACAACAGAGAAGGTACAGCTCATACGGGAAAGGATGAAGGCTGCCCAGGACCGGTAGAAGTTGTATGATGACAGCAGGAGAGGGCCCTTAGAGTTTGAGATTGGAGACCATGTGTTCTTGAAGGTCTCCACTCGGCGTGGACAGAGGAGGTTCAGAAAGGGAAGTAAGCTTTCTCCCAGGTTCATCGGACCCTTCGAAGTGTTGCGGAGGGTTGGCGATGTAGCTTATCAGCTAGTGTTACCACTGCCACAACTAAGGATACATGATGTCTTCCATGTGTCCCAGCTCCATCGGTATCTATACGACGATTCACACATCCTCGAATGGGGAGATCATGACATCGAGGATGATGTGATCTTTGTGGAAAGACCAGTGATGATCGAGGATCGCCAGGAGAAGGTGCTTCTTGGGCGAACCATTCCCTTTGTTCTTGTGTTATAGGGACATGGTGGGCTTGATGAGAGTACATGGGAGAGGGAAGCACATATGTGTTCCCAGTACCAAATGTTGTTTTGAGTTTTGTGTTGTTCTGTTTATACTTGTTGTAGTGGAGAGTTTTACCTTCTCGGCTATGAAATATGTAGATTTTCCTTCCTCACTGAATGAGTGTGAAAAGTCTTGGCTATGGGGGGAGAGGGGAGGGTCTGACCCCTAATCAAGACCCATTAAGGTGTATGTGAATAAACATGTGTGGGCGAGTCAATGCATCCCAAAGAGGATAATATCTTGACATCGTGGAAGAGACTCCCCAACCCACATGACTGGGCAGTTTGACATTGCATGTTTCTTGGTTCTTAAGAGGAAGTTGATTTTAGTTAACAATGAGGTTCACTCCTTAGAGGTATGTTTCAAGGTGGTTGTTTGGACCCTCTCTTTCCTTCCAGTTGTTTGATTCTCGAGGAAGAGAATAGTTTGAGAGGTTTCTGATGTAATGGCCCGGGTTTTTGGGGGGCCATTACTTTGTGAAAATCTGATGTTGTGTTTTCTGGGTAGTCTAGGAATATCGGTAAAGTTTGAACCTAATAGTAGGCCTACTGGTAGCCTTATCCTACTGGTAGTAGGCCTATCGGTAGCTCTGTTGACCAGTAGCCACCGCTTACCGGTAGCTCGGTCTACCGGTGGCTGCAGACTACCTTTCAGCCACCGATAGCTCCCGGCTACCGGTTGCTTCAGCCTACCGGTAACTCAGCTACCGCTGGCTGTCACCCACTAGTAGCTCCCGGCTACCTCTCGTTGCAACCTACAGGTGGCTCGGCTGCTGGTGGCTCTCGCCTACCCCCATGAGGTTTTCCAGTAGGGCCTCCTTTTGCGCTAATTGAGTTTTAAACTCTATTTTTACCCCTTAAGGCTTGTTTTAAAGCCGAGTAACGCTCATAAATGGAGTTTAATTAAATGATTTATGAAGTAACCTCGTGTGTGCATCGGTTTAGACCGAGGGACCCATTAATGAAGCGTGGGGCCACGTGGTCAACCCACGACCCTACTCATTACGTGGTATAGAATTCTTATCTCAACTATCCCGAGAAATTATAAACTAAAGGGTTTCCCTGGGGTTTCTATTCTCGGTTACCCTCCGATCGATTCGTCTATTCGTGCATTAGTTCCCGAGGACCCGCCCCTGCTGTTTGCACATCCGCTTTTCGTGGTGCGTGAGGATAAACTTCAATCGTTGATCCATCAGTTATGGTTTTACCTCCATCTCTCCTTTTTATGTAACATGTGTGGTGGGCATGCTTTTGTTTCTATAGAATTGGATGGACCACACTTTAATGAATACAATAAACGAATTGTAAAGAATGAAGGGGAGGCGTGTGATCGATGATGCTGCTTTGTTCTTATCATCTTTCCTGATTAATGACTCTGAATTATGTGGGCTTAGGCCTACTAAAGATCATGGTTGTTGGTGGTCTTTGTCTGTGCACTAATGAACCCTTACGTCTGTAATGATAAAATGGCTCGTTTGTGGTTGTGAACCCTTGATGTGTAAAGGAAATTGGTTAATCACGTATATCCTGGTAAATAAACTGAAGCACCAGGATCAATCCTTTCTGTGATAACCCCGGTTAAAGCACACATCAATTTAAATCATGGAGTGTGTTAAATATTTTAAATCTGAAAATACTGGCATGGACCTGCTTTGTGTTGGTGGTAGTGGTTTGTTTGTTTCCTTTCACGGGCTGATTGTTGGGATATGTGGGTGGGGATGGGATCCCCTGTAATTATGCTTTCAGTTGTGAATTTATGGTTTGGTGGTTTCTTTGTCTATATCACGAATTTGGGTGGGATCCTATGTTGTTGAGAAACCATCGTCTCCTAGAATTTGGGGGACATAGGGCAATGTCTCTGGGTTTTCCTTAGTTTTGGTACATTGAGGGACCTCTTGTCTCTTTTGTTATTGTGGCTTCACAATATAACCGGGTGTGAACGTTTAAGTTGATGTTTGACTGTGCTCTTCCCGTGGATTGTGCTTATGCTTTCTAGTTACCCATGTAGGTGCAGAAACATATTTAGACATTATTACTGAACATGTAAACAAGGATGTGACAAATGGGTTTTGGTTTGGTGTGAGTTGTGACTTGGACGTGGGTGCTAATTGTGTTCTTAGGCTGGCAAGAAAAACCTGGATTTGGGAGAGTGCCTGTTACCCATACATATACTTGTATTTTTGAGTTTCTTATTCGTGCCCCACCTAAGTTGAGCACAAAGTTCCGAACACCCCCATTTCATGGGAGAGGGTGTTTTTTCCAACACTTCTATTAGTGGATGGTTATTAGCTCTTTTCCACTCCTTTTCCCGGATAGCCCATGAATCTTCGGGTAGGCTGTGATGGCCTGAAGTCCATTATTAGCCCAAGAACCTTCGGGCATGGTAGTGTGGTGGTTGTCCCACGTGTGTGCGGGAAGGTGGTTTCCCAAGTGTCTTCGGGACGAGGTCCAGGTGTCTTCAGGCGTGGTAGTGGATCTTTTAGCCCAGGTGACTTCGGGCGTTGCAATGGTTTTTCTGGCCTAGGTGTTTGTAGGCGTGGTTACGTGTGATAGTTGTGGCCTAGGTGTATACGGGTGGGGTTTAGCAGTGGGACTGTATGAGGATTGTGGCCCAGGTGTGTGCAGGCGGGGTGTGGAAGTGGGACTGCGGTGAGAAAGGTGGGATTGGTTTGATGCGTAGGATGTCTTCAATAACCAGTGGGAAAGTGGTGCGGGGTACCAAAATATAGATGTGCTTTTATTATATATTACCTTGCTTGCGTTATTTGGTGAGTGTGGCCAGTGAGTGGGATGGATGAACTCTTTGACAGTGTTGGTTGTCTACTTCTCACGAGACTTTCGTACGTTCCCCCACTTGTGCACAAGATTCATTGGTTTTTCCCTACTGTGTATACTTGTATGCTCACCCTACGTATATAAAATTGCTTTCAGGTTTCCTGGAGGACCTCGGGGATCATGCGAGATGATACTAGCTCAGACCTTTAGGGCATCTGCTATTGTCGTTTTTCTTTTTCTTGGTATCTTTTTACCCTAGGGTTTTTATGGCTTGTAACATTTACTTTTAATCATGCATGTGGGAATGGTTTACCTTTTTGGCTTTTACTTTTCTTTTAGTTTTGGTGTTGTTGGGTTCCATCATCATATCTCCAGATCTTATAAAACAAAAAGGGTAATGCCTTCCATTTGTGTGTGAATTCCATACCCTCGGTGCTAGTCGCCACTCTGAGACCTATTGAAGGCCGGTTTTGGGGGTCATTATCTCTTCTTCAACATAAAGAAGGAAGGGCTTGGCAATCTGCTGACCCTTCCCTCCTTTTGGTGAAGGCGGGTCGTGACATCTCCACTGCATGATATCATGGCTTCGATTAAATAGTTCTAGAAATTATTTTGGAGAGAAAGTAATGTGTATAATGATAATTAAATAAATCATATTACATTATTGAGTGAATAAGATGTGCATGTTTTCTATATTTGTTTTTATTCACCACATTTTTAGTAATAATTGTAGAAGAATTGTCTTGACCTTTTTTATTTGGTGGCTACGGATGTTGATAACTCTCAATGACATGAGATTGAGTGAAATGGTTGGTATAGTGACATTTCTCCCTATAGTTGATTAATTTAACCATATGTTGTTCATTAAGAGGATCCCTCAATTACTGCAACATATTTTATGTATTCGTTACATCTCTTTGACATTCATGAACTTGGTGGAATTCTCTCCCCTAGTTGAATAACTTCTTCATCCATTTTAGACAATTACCATTATAATTCTTCCTTATATTGAAATGTGGGGAGTTTGATCCAGTTTCCTCATTTTCCATTTGAACCACATGATTGAAACTATATAATTCACATCTTATCACCATAACCATTTGTCCATTCTTGGAATTTCATATCTACATTCAGATCACAATAAAACAATCCTTCATCAAATCAAAATTATGGGATTGATAGAGCCTTATAATGTTGTGGTTTTAAACCTTTGAATAATATATTTGTTTTTCTATAATTATTTATAATAAAACCCAAGGAATACATTGAATGTATTGTGATTTTTTACTCATAATTCATGGAAGATTCATTGTACTTAGTTTTCAGCTCTATGAATTTTATCTCCATATTTGTTCAATGTTTATGAGGTGAATACATGAAATTATATATTTTCTTAATGTCTTCATAATTCATCAATTTTATTTCATTATTTTTCATGGAGTCCATTAGAAATTCCCACCATTTATTAGTGTATCCATCTAAATGATAAATCATTAGATTCACCTTAACCTTCTCTAAACATTGGTTAAGAAAAAAATCTTCTTCATTGAGTTAACCCACTATTCCATATCATATTGATGAGAAGTTTCACTAAATGATGCTGTTTGTTTCCCCTTAGATGACTAAATGGCTAGTTGATACTAATTTGGTGAATTAGTAAGTTCCACATGATCTAGGTTCTTATTCATAGCCCAATATAGCTAGGTAAGCATCTCTATAATTTTTTGAACTCCACCTCATATGACATTGGGGATATCATTTAGAGAATTGTTACATTATCCATCACATGGCCTGCTAGCCTTGTTTCTAAAGGTTCCCACCATTTTATAAAATAGATTTTATTTGACCCAAATGTATGTCAAAAACCTATGGAAATAAACCATATAGAGTGCAATGTGTTAATGAATAAAAATGAAACACAATGTCTGAGTGTTCACATACAACATATAGCGGAAAAGACAATTGTCTTCATATTAACACATAACATATTTGCATAATCATAAAAACAAATTTATGAATAAATATAGAATAATTTTCCCACATATTAACAATTAAAAATGAGATAAATAAAATTACCCAATACATTGGAGGGCTATATAATTACAAGACCACTGATCACATCATTACATTTACATAATCTAGCATGTCACATAGAACATATATCAATCAAACTCATGAAGTAAACCCAATGAAAAGAATTGGTTTCATAAGTAATTAATAAAGAATAAAACTATTAATAATCCTTTGGGTTACCAAATGAACTATTTAAAATAAAACAAGGTAGAAGAATCCTCATTCTTGACTGAAGAAGAAATGGTCTCAAGGGTATGAAGATGTATATTATGAAAAATAATTATTTTGGACAATAATTATATTGGTCATAAAAAAATATTGGAAACATGTATATCCTAGAAACTAATATGAACAAATAATAAAATTATATTTATTGAAAAATATATGAATATCTCAACTGAAATTGTTAAGAAATATGGAAACCCTGAGGAACTGGAGTTGGGTTCAATAATCCTATAACCTTACGTCCGGCTTAATTTTGTTTCTTTTACGATTCATGAATAATAAACATATATTTATTAAAAAATGCTGTATATGTTACTTATAGTTATCTATAAAACTATATATCAATTAAAATAACTGGATTTTATTTCTTAATTTTCATTGTTGAAATTTAAGAGTCTTGATATCATGTTTTACATAAAAAAGATGGGTTTTCAATGATTAAACTATTTTATTAAATATAAATAATAAATCATAAAAATTAATTACAGATGAATAAAATTAATGTAATTAAATATTTATATATTATTTATAATTCCTAACATCAATACATAAATGCGGTTATAAGAATTTTCCTGGAAATGTCATTGTATCTTTTTGACTAACCATTAACGAGATGTTGTTAAAAGGGTAGGAAAGGGAAGTATGACATTTTTATGTGTCTTAAATATGATATATAAAATAGATTAACATCATTAATATTATTTTATAATACGTTATAATAAACTTCTTAGTATATGGGTAGGAATTTAAGGTGGTAAAACTAATAAAGAAAAGAATAAACTAGGGAAGAGTTAAAAGACACATACTCACTCCTTGGTGTAGCCTCTCATGTATAACACTATAACTCTATAGTGATTGGAGTTATATTTCTCTAGAACATTCTGATGGATACTAAGAAGATTAATAGTTAGGATTTCAGTATATATTAGGAATTATGAAGGGTGTAATGAGTGGTATTTCAATAGAATCTAGAAGAGTAATTTGCACTTCTAGGGAGTGGTATGTTTAGAATAAAATAATTTACCAAAGGAAAAAACCTGTAATATTGGTTATATTGAGAATATAAATCATATATTAATATAATATAATGATTTTAAGAATTTAAATCCATTTATAGTTTTAATTAATTAGTTTATCAAAAAGGCACTGGGAAAAATAAAAAATTGTTATCTTAAGGAATCACTTTTGACTTTTGGATTTGGAATGTTCGTTTTTATGTTTGGAAATATAGTATCATTTATTATAGTGAAACAGTTATGAAATAAAATATTCGATGTCCTAAAATAATGTTATATAAAGTATTTTTTTCATTATTAAATGATGAATTTTATAATTTGAGGTATATTGGTTTTGTGAAAACCTTATTTTTATTATTCACCCAAAAAATGAGGTATATTAGAGAATTAACAAAAAGTAAACTTTAGTTAATTTTATTTACATATTTCATAAATTATATTAATTTTATCAAAATAATGTTTTAAAATAAGTTATTTTATTTTTTAAAATAAAAATAAATAATTTTTAAAAAATATAATAAAATAATGTTATTTAAAATTGTCCTTATAATTTCATTGAATTTATTAGTCATGATTTTTTTTTGCATTTAATTTTTTTCATAATTACATAAATTATCCCTGAAAAATATTTTCTTATTAATATTTATTATTTGATGTAAATATACTATTCAATGACATGTTACTATTCCCAATAGTCATATTACTATTCTAAATGGTAACATTAGTATTCCTATAGTCACATTAGTACATACATATAATAATTTTTTCATTCACTCAATTTTCAAATTAATTTTTCTCAAGGATCTATATTACCATAATGTTTATTGGTTAAATAATTTTTAATTTCTTTTCTAATGTGTTTATAGTGGGGGAGATGATTCAATTAGATTGGGGTGATCCATATGTTCTTATTTTGGATTTTCAACAATATACTTTTGGTCCGGTTGTAATGTTTGGAATATTAATCAGTTTCATTTCTAATTAATGTAATCGGATTCACTAATGAAATAGTGTTTTGTTTGTATATGTATGTGTATAATACTATAGAGTATATTAAAACATACATTTATACAAAGAGACAAATCTTATGAAAAACTGAAGGTCATTATAGACAACCCCTTGCCAAATTATTTCCTTACATACATACCTATATCCAAGATTTATTTGATTGATAATGAAACCATTATAGGAATGATTTTGGTAATACCCTATATAGGTTTTTTTTAAAATAGTTATTGTTTTATCAATGTTTTTTTATTTATTATCCTAAATACATTAGAAAATCATAAACAATGCTAAAATAATTACACTATTATCTCACAAACAATGATATTTTTTTATCTTAATAACATATCCAATATGAATATCATCATAATTAAAATGTGAAACAAAACCATATATCATGTGTATGATAAACTACTATATCCCGAATAGATGTAACACATTTTCCATCATCACCTCTGACAAGTAGATATTATAATGGATATGACGTATATATATATATATATTAAATATATGAAAAATTAATCTTCTAAAATTATAATTATCATCTTCTTTCTTTACTTCCAATCCATTGGTAGATGATAATGTTTCTCTTACATGTTTGTGGACTGACACCTCTATAGTGTGATGTGATACGTTTTTCATTTGATTATTATGTGGATGGTAATAATAATATATTTAAGGAATATGTATGATAAATATGATTTTATAATTATCCTATATAGGTGAAATATTTTTAATCATTTATTTATTCTATCTTTAAATGATGAAAATAATTTTCACATATACATATGACGTACCATCAACTAGAACGGTGTAACTCATTATTATAACTATAACATTAAAGGATTTTTATAAATATAAATATAATGCGTATATATAATTCAAAGATCATTATTATAATTCTGGTGATTATGGATCCATGATCAATGTATAAGAAAAAAAATAGAAAACCATAACATACAAGAAAAATTAAGTTATAATTACCTAAAATATTGATTTTAACAAAAAAAATACTGATGAAAAGTTATAAGTAAATAATAAATTTCCTGATATATATGTTAATTTTTATTTATTACATTCATAATAAATAAAAAATTATTATACAGTAGTTTCAAAAATGTATGAAGGTTATCAAACATGGAGTAAGGAGGTTTTCCTCTCACTTTTACTTATTTGAGATATACACCATATTCACCTCTTTTTTCTTTTCTGTGGTGTATTTACATCTTAGTGGATATGTTATATAATCAATCTATTTACATTAAGATTATTTGACATTTAATTTAATGTTATACAATTTATGATTCAAAATATACCAAAGTAGCATGGTTTCATTATACAGTATAATTTTTTACCAAAATTATTTTAACTATAACTACAGTGATGAGATATTAAAATATATGTATATATTAACTCATTATCTTTCTCCATATATAGTTATTAATTCACATTGTAATAAATATTACCATTTTCCTCTCACTTGTACATCAAATAATTGAGAATTTTTTCATAATAAAATTTTCATTTATTCCTCTCTTTAGTCAAAAATAAAATTTCTTCCTAACTCATATTTTATATAATTATTTTAATAAATGACTTCATAATTATAAAAAAAATTATTAAATACATTTTTACCCATAATTCACTTTATACAAAAATCTTTTAATGTAATCTTTACATCATTTTCAAAATGAGGTACTTCTGAAGTTTTTCAATAGTGTGAATGGAATTTTTTTAATAGAATGTAAATAATTACCCAATATCTTGAACAATAATTTTTCTGATGCTACTTTTACGAGACTAAATATTTATTTGAAAAAATATATATTTTTTCTGATATTTTTTAAATTTTTAGTTTTAAATATGATTTTAAAATTCAAAATATATTTTCCTAAAGAATGTTTTTAATGTTATTTTTGAACTATTTCTATTCATATGCAATAACAACCCTTATTTTACTAATTATTTATTAAAAAAAATTTATAATGGTACCATCATTATTATATATCATGGTATATTATGAACATTTTAACATGGGATTTACTACCTCTATACCACTCTATATATTTCTCTAGATGGTTTATAATTATGCTTAATTATTTGGGAAAATATAAAAAAATGTTATTTTTGTTTCCATCATGAATTATTAAATTGATTATTTTTAATTATTGGGAAAATTATAAACATTTACACTACTATTTTTTCAATAAAAATGTGTATCTGATTATTTTTTCATCCCTTATGTGCAATGCATTAGACCTAGTAAGATATGGAAACGCCCCGCTATGACCCCTTAATGAATCTATATATCTCATGGTAAAAACTATAATTTTTAATTGAATGAGGAATTACACATTTATATAAGATATTTTGGAGTAATTCCTTGTGAGAAAGTTTATGTTTTTTGAAATTTTGGATTTTGTAAATAAGGGATAAGTTCTTGATGTCCATTGAATTGTTTTATTAGTTTGGATATCTATAAATAAGGTTCATTATCGTGTTATTAATGATATTACTTTATTTTATTACCATTTATTCCTACAAAAAGACTCATCCTGACCATATTTTTTAATAAATAGAATGTGTTTATATTAATTTCCGCATCCATATTGATTATTTAATTTTTTATTCATGATTGCTTCTATTGTATGCATACCATTACTGATATTCTGAGGTCACCCCTCTATTTTTTATAATTTCCATGTGATTAAATTATGTGTATTATGACTAATATGTGGGGACATTCTTAAGTGTATAATGGAATTCCCAAAAAATAATATGTTATAGTTTATATTTCTAAATGTAATTTGATATAAAATTATGTATATAGTTTTTCAATGGAATAAACTGTTTATTCATTTAGCGTAAAATATAGTATATCTAAATAATGTAATCGAGTAACCACTAATTTTGAGCTACTCAGTATAGGAATTATAATGTTTTTATTAATGGATGTTTAGTAGAAACTAAGAGATCTACATTTAGGAAAACATATATTAAATAATATAGTTTGTTTATTACTTTGAGTATAAGTGTAAGTACAATATAATGACTTGATTTTTTTTCAATTTTATGGATTAATTAATTTCCCTATAAATATATCTCTATCATGATACTATAGGTGGATGTGGATCTAGGACATTTTTACCTTGGGGAAATAACAAAAAAGCTTAGTCAGAGGAAAATCCCCTAACTATTTATCAAAATAAAATAAAAGTTCAGAAAACAAGCACCACAGAACCATAAAACTACATACCATCAAAGTCCAACCAAACAGCACATACATAAACAAAAGCTTCATCCACAGTCACTGATTCCCATTTCTATTATTCACATTTCTTGTGGACCATGACATACTTCCGCCTATGATTCAACCGTTCCAAAAAAGGAGTTCATTAGTAGTTTTTATACCTTTTTTAAAAGATCTATTGGGCATTGGCTTTGGGAGGTAAGAGTAGTCCTTCCTTGACTATCTTCGTGGCGATTCAAGAACATCCTCATGGATCCCAATAAACATCTTCTTCCCTCTTTGAGCAACATCACTATATGAGGGTCAGATCATGCCGCCCTCATTTTCTTTGTCACTATCAGATAAATCGACCCATTTGTCGAGAGTCTGCATATCCGGATACGGTTCAATTCTGGTCTGATGTAGGATAAAATTAGTGTCAATTATAGTTAATCATTGTGTATTTTCTAGTAATTCATGTCCTTCACAGATCCCTTTCCCACTACCCCCGTTCACTACAAAATCATCTTGAAAAGTTCTCTTGGTCTGCAAATTGGCACTATCATGCACGACCTCCTTCGCATCCTCCTACTCCAGCCCTTGAAACAGATTCCCCATGGAGACATTGTACAGCACACCATACATACCCTCGACCCTACCCTGAATCCTAGCACCAAAGACCTCTAAATTCCCAATAGACGGTCGATCCTCACATCCACCAGACATTGAGATTCCCACTACCCCAAGCATCTGCTCTTCAGCCCGCACAACACCGTTATTGTTACCAATCCACCACCCGTCACAACTAGGAACACCCTTACCTTCACCCCTGTCAATATCCAGCTTCGTACCACCCCCACCCTTAGATCATATTGGATCTGATCAAAGAAAACATTCACCCACATATTGGAAGAGGCCACTGCCTTTTTTCCCACTACAGTTATACGAAACTTCTCAGAAATAGAATCCCTTCCATTAACCACACTGGGCAACTGACTCTGCCCGTCACCTATCCTCACCTTAATATTAATCCTCCTACTCCTCCCTTCACCATTGCACTATGACACCATGTTCCCTAGATGATGACATTTCGAGCAGTAGATCACCCAAGACTCAAACACCACGACCTACCTCCATCTAAACTCAGTTCCGACCACAATTAAAAACCAATCTACCAGGGGCTTCAACACATCCACCTCAACATAGATGTGTGGGTTGATGGGGTTACATAAATTAGAGGTGTGGAAAATAGAGCATAATAAATGACCCACCATATTCTCAATCATACAGATAATTGAGGGGTTTTGAAAGGGTAAAAGAAGGCGAGGAAAACATACCCATGTCGCGATGGAGGGTGGGTCGCGATTCATGAGAAGATCAAATGACCATCGATGGAGGAAGAACTTGCAACTGCTGCAATGACAAGGAGCACTGTACCGGGCCCCAATCAGATCATCCTCGAAAGCAAACCAAGTAATAAGATGTTGTATATCATGAAGACCAACAATTGTGCATTCCTGCAAGTACCATTAGCTACACATACACTTTTCAGAGTATGTTAAGTGATTCAGTTTATTTAAAATTATACATTATGATTATTATTTTTATGAGATAATATACTGTAGTCCATCATTTATAAATGGTAACTAGTGTAACGATTGAAAATCCTACCAATATTCATAATCCCTTAAGGGATTTTCCTCCAGAGTAAAATGATATAGATAGATCCTGATTTGTAGTTTGAGCTTAATAAATTATATCTATATTGGGTTAAATAACTCTTTTTATGACCAATAACCCATCATTTTTGGAACATCCTACTAACCCACAATACAATCTAATTATGTTATATTTTTTATTATGAGATCATATTGAATAATTTAGTGGGAAAATGAATACATTTTAGCTAATTAATCGATATGTTATTTAGAAAAGATATTCATATATTTATGAAATATTAACTAGGGAAGGTTTAAATGGATTTTTATAATCCATTATGGGAATTGGATTAGTATTGATCCTAGATTTAAAACATAACTAGTGATGATGAACTTGAATGTTGGAGTTGAATGATTTTAAGGTACTCATTTTGAAAAATATTTTCCTCATGAGTAACCGGAATATTTAGGGAGACCATAACTAAGTCTAATCAAAAGAATGTGGAAAATTATATTAATTATAAATCCAAATTTATAGTACTAGTATGTAATTATGTTGACAATAGAAATAATAAAATGACGAAGTGTAACCATTTCAATGATGGGGTTAATCTGTCCCTTCAAAGGTAACTAGTCTCCCAAACATTCTCAACATATTAGGATATAGTATCAAATGATATAAAGATAGAGAATGAGTTATCCAATATATAAGGATTTTAAGGAAACCATGATATGAATAATACTAAAGAGTTAAAAATGGATAAGGGGATGAAGTTAAAGAAGGATTTCCACCATTGTATAATTATAGAAAAACCACTCAGGTTCATTCTTGAAGGGAATGATAGTTTTTGTTAAGTGTAAAGAGAATGGACACCCAGAATATGAATTCAGGGGTAAGAAAGAAAAATTTAATATTTACTGTTTCAACATTAAGTATATGGTGTCCCTACATAATTAGATACCCCATGATTTTTTGAAATATACCTCAAAAGATGCTGTGGGAGCACAGTCATGTTTATGATATTAATACTGTCAATGTAGAAATATTAGACTAATTTTTTATTTCAATTCAAGAATTATGTTATTCTAATTATATGTATCATGAAATGAATAGGGGTTGAATTGTTTAACTACTTCATTATGTATTTGAGAACATATGGAGAATATTAATGATGACCATGAAATGTTACATAGTGAAATGTTGGTATTTTTTAGAAGATAATATTTAGGGATGTGAACCCATAATATCATACCAATGATGGGATACTAATGATAAAAAATATTTTTATGGGATAATATTAGAGATATTGAAACTAGTTAGTTATTTGATGGTCTATGTAATCTTTACTACAGCTTAATAAATTTTGGTATTTGTGTAATAAATTTTATAATATTACATTTCATATTTGGAATCATTCATGTATTAATTAATATTTTGTGGTGATTAAGGTTATAGTATATTAGGTATATGACATTGAGATCCACATTATTGTTTTTGGGTAATTTGATTATATTTTTGTTTGGGAAATTTATTGACCATCCATTTAAAAAGAATTGTTGAAGTTCATCATACATATTTTTGGAGAGACGTAAGGTTAAATTTTTATGGAATAGAATAACAATACACAAGGGTGAAATATTTAGTTTTTATATATTCATATCCTATATTAGTTTTATTTTGATAAAAATTAATGATTTGGTAAATTTTTAGATATATAAAGGAGAACTTATCACTCTTTTATGGATCTTATGAATTATTAAATTTTAATGTTAGGGCTTATGGAATACAAAAATTAATCTTCGATCATAACATCATGGTGTTTGAAATAAAGTTAAAATTCCTCAAATCACAACTAGAGGATGATATTATTCTTATGAAATTAAAATAACAGAATTAATTATATTCTCTAGTATTTTCCATTTTGATTACAATTCAATCAGTAGATATTTTGAAAAGGACCATGAAATGAAAATATTATATATTTACATTAACTTCTGATGATTCAATGGTCTTTTTACACAATATAGATTTAGATAATTATATTCACTAACATTACCATCATAACTGAATTTATTATGATAAATGACATCTCTAACTATATGAAGTTATTTATTTCTTGATTCAGTGTTTATATTTTCCATTCAAACTAATTCTAAATAAATATAAAACTAGTTATTTGTTATTATATATAACCTTTTTTTATCTATTTCTCTCTTATTATAACGTCCCGGTTCTGGAATCCACCGAGAGGCACCCAGTTCCTGGTTGGTCACATGGCCTCAATTGCATTTCCCCGAAAACTAGAGGCTACATAATAGTATTGAGGGCCTTAGGTGTGTAAGTGGGGAAACTATTCCCTCATTGGTAGAGTACACAGTGGAAAAGAGAAATAATAAACAACATGTACAATAGCGGAAGCAGTAAATATCCAACAACAGCAAACAACGGATGACTAAAACAATAAAGAACATGAGCACACATACATATATGAAATGATTCATGATACATATGTCTAGGAAAATAGCCAAACAAGTCAAAATTCTAGAAATACAATATTAAAAACCAATGTACAAAAGAAAAGAAAACATATAAAATCCTCAGCATCACAAGCCTCAGCATGGTCTCATGCTCTCCTTCTCCAATGCAATCAAGTACCTGAAGTTGAATGGAATTTTCGCTTGTCTATACCTGGAATATTATAATATTTTTGGGCCCAAAAGCATGACCCAAACAGGGTGTGAGACTAAATCCCAGAAGGCAACCACTCAAAGATCTGTGCCTAACAGTCAATCAGTATATGGCAGGTAATAGTATAGTAAGCAATAAACATTAGGCCGTAACAGGATAATGCACATCAGTGAACAATTCAAAAATCCACAAGCAGCATTAAAGAAAACATCTTACCACAAATAGCAATTCCCTCCAAGAAGTACTCACAGCCATCCCCTCTAATCCTATCGAAGATGTACCAACAACCCTCTGGGCTGTACACTCATCCTAACCCCTCTGGTTCGGTCATACGAAATTATAACACTCTCTGAGGGAGCACACTCAGTCAATTCCTCTTATAGTCTAAGGTAGTAAGGGAAATTCTGAGGAAGATCACGTGGTCTAATACCCTTATAGCCCAAAGGTCTAGAGACTCTCTGGGGAAGCTCACTCGGTCAATTCCTCATGTAGCCCCAGGTCTATCACAGACTATCTGAGGAAGTTCACTCGGTCAATTCATCCTATAGCTTGGAGTGGCCTAAAAAAATTTAAACAAAACAAAGACTCTTTGAGGATGCTCACTCGGTATATCCTCCCATATTCTATAATATCCAGGACACTCTAGGTTTCTCACTCGGTCAATCCCCTATAGTCATTAATACCCAAGACTATCTTGGAAGCTCACTCGACTCTATCGGAAGCTCACTCGGTCTATCCCCTTATAGTCTATAGCACCAAGTTCTCACGTCCCATTCCAGTTAGTGCATAATAATGCAATAAGGACAAGTAAACGTAAAGAGATACTTGGATAAATAGTCTACAGCATAACAAGCATGTTAGGGAACAATACTCCAATCTATGGTCACAAGGCATAGAAAACAGGTATAACGGCCAAAAGGTCATAAAAAGAACAAGGAATGGGAAAAACATCCAAGCTTAGAAATTATCCTTATACATATCCAAAATACCTCTACACAAGTATGCAGGCAAGACAAGTAAACAAAAGGGGAAAAGAATAAACACACAATACCACGTTCAAGGGTATTAGTTGAAACTGCATACAAAACTCAAAGACATCGAACACAAAGGAAAAAACCACCTACGTTGATTCATGGATATCGATATACTTGAACCAAGAGGCTTGAATCTCATTATGAAGTCATAGATCTATGAAAATGAACAAAATTCTCACCCCATGATAACATGAGAAAGGGGATGAATTGGAAAACAAAACTCTATTAGAAGGAAGAGCATACCGCTGCGGTTCCACCCCAATTGATGACGGTAGATTCAGAGAACAGATAGAGGCTCGAAGGCTCGAAGGAGTTTCATAGTTGTACGAGACACACTCGGTTGAATAAGATGGAGAAGAAGACAGTTCTGTGGTTATGACACGACCCTGTTCCGTTTAATGAAAAAAGAAAGTACATGGCATGTACTTTTGGAGTACAAGGTTTGTACTAGGATTTTCCATACTCCTCTTTAAGCAGCATCCACATCACCCCTACATGGCCGTTTGTGTGGCCATGAAACAGCCATCACATGGCCTCGAGCAGCATCAAAGTACACGACATGTACTTATATAGTTCACGACATGTACTTCAAAAATTTCCAGAAACTCCTATTTTCCCAAAAACACCAAAAAAAGGAAAAACATACCTGAAATGGAGGTCCGAGTTCTTACAAACTTCCCCCTTAAAGAAATTCAACCCTGAATTTCCTTAGAGAGGTGTGGAATAAGAAGCCCTGAACAGCTCCGACCACTGTGATAATACATTGGCCTCCCTCTCCCATGTCTCATCCTGTAATCACCCATGCTGCCATAACACCCATACCAGGGGAACATACAAACCACAGAGAACCTTTGTAATATGATCGACAATCCGGATAGGATGCTCCTTAAATGATGCACCCTCTTAGAGCTAAAACTCCTCAGGTGAAAGGAAAAGAGACGGGTCTGAAAAGTAACGTCAGAACTGAGAAATGTGGAAGACGTCGTGCATAGCCTGGTACCTCTGAGATAACTGCAACTGATAGGCAATCGGCCCAACTCTCTCAAATACCTCAAACAGACCGACCTACCGTGGTGAAATCTTACCTTATATCTAAATCCTCCTGTGTCCCAACCTCGGTGAGAAATGCTGAAAAACCCGATCCCCAACCTCGAATTCCAAAGGTCATCTTCGTTGATCAGCATAAGACTTCTTTCGAGACTGTGACATAGATATTCTCTTTAGAATCAACGCTATCTGCTCTGAGATCTCCTAAACAAGACATGGTCATAGAAAGGCTTCCTCCCTACCTCTAGCCAGCCTAAAGATGATATGCATGGCCTACAATACAAAGCCTTGTAAGGTGCCATCTAAATAGTCACATGAAAACTGTTTTTGTAGGTGAAATCCACAAGAGGGGTACGCTTCTCCCAAGAAACTCCAAAGTCTATAATGAATGATCTGAGCATATCATCAAGCACCTTAATCGAATGCTCGGACTGGCCATCTGTTTTGGGATGGTATACTATACTCAAAAGTACTTGTGTACGCAAATCCTTCTAAAGCCCCTTCCAGAACCGAGAAGTAGAACACACATCTCTATCTAAAACAATGGATTGTGGAACTTCATGTAGACATACAATCTCTCGGAATTACAACCATCCCAGCACATCAACGCTGAAGGTTTCCTTGATCGACAAGAAGTGAGAAACCTTTGTGAGTCTGTCAATGACAACCCACACTACGTCATTCCCTCGAGGAGACCACGACAACCCTATCACGAAATCCATCGAAACATAATTCCACTTCCACTCCAGAATGGGTAACTGCTGCAAAAGTCCTACTGGTCACTGATGCTATGATTTCACCTTCTGAATAGTGTAACACCTCATGAAAAAACGAGAAACATCTATCTTCATACCTGGCCACCAATACTGGCGGTGTAGATCACGATACATCTTGGTGACACCAAGATGAACTACTGAAAATGAGGAATTAATGTCTCGCATCAGCTACTCACGTATATCTGCTAGCACCCATACGCATCTCTGGAAATGCAAGATCTCATCCTCAACTACTATCCATCCAGTAAGATGGTCCTCTCTTGATAGACTCTCTCATAGGACTAGGTCTTCCGAGTCTAATAGCTGCCTCATCTGAATCCAATAAAAAATTGTAGAAGTAACATCTGTAGTAGATAGAAAATTCTTCCCCTATCTATCGTTCACCTCCAAATGTATCTCAGAGAACATAGCCATAAGCTTCCACTCACTGTTGGCCCCCTGAACTGCCTGAATCTGAGTTCTCCTTCTCAACACGTCAGCCACTAGGTTTTCTTTCCCAGGTGTATAGAAAGATCAAAGTCAATGGACTCAAGATACTCAACCCACCCGTGCTGTCTCGGATTCAGATCACGATGAGTGAAGATGTACTTGATAACATTGTGGTCAGTAAACACGACAAAGTGCTCTCCCAGAAGAAAATGTATCCAATATCATAAGGCATGAACAACAACTGCCAACTCCAGGTCATGCATCGGGTAATTCCTCTCATGTGGTCTCAACTTCGGAGAACCATATCCATCGACTCCGTCTCCCTGAATAAGCATATCTCCCATCCCGATACCTGATGCATCACATTAGACATTGTAGATCTTGCCTAGATCTGGAAGGACTAGTATCGGTGTTGAATTCAACTTTCCTTTCAGCTCTTGAAAATTTGACTCACAAGAATCTTACCATAATAATTTTCCCTTTTCATGGTCAGACCTCTCAGTGGTACTACTAGGCAGGAAATTTATTGTATGAAATTTCTGTAGTATACAACCAGCCCTAAAAAAATCTGCACCTCAAAGAAGTTCTTCGGCTACTCCTAGGAAACTACTGCTCTCACTTTCTCTGGGACTACTGATACTTCTGTATCTGAGATAAAATGACCCAAAAAGTGAATCTGATCCATCCAGAAGTGGCATTTCGAGAGCATAGAAAATATCTGATGCTCTTTAGTGCACATAGAACGATCTCAAGATGGGTAGCATGGTCATGTTGAGTATGCGAGTACTCCAAGATGGCGTCAATGAAAACCACCATAATGGAATCCAAGTATGTATGGAACACTTGGTTCATCAATACCATGAAAACTGTAGGCGCGTTCATGAGACCGAACATCATAACCATATACTCATAGTGACCATACCTACTCTGGAAAGCTGTAAGATGTATATCAGAGGGTCTAACGCGCAATTGATGATAACCATATCTCAAGTCAATCTTCGAGAACACTCGGGATCCTCGAAGCTGATCAATGAGATCATCAATCGTCAGAAAGGGATATTGGTTCATAACCATCAACTATTTTAGCTTCCGATAATCCACACAGAGCCTGAGGGTACCATCTGCCTTATTCGCAAATAGAACAGGCGTAACCCAAGGAGACTTACTGGGTAGAATGAAACTCATTACCTGCAACTCCTCCAACTATTTCTTGAGATACTTCAACTCAGGTGTAGCCATCCTATAAGGGGGAATGGACACTGGTGCCACTACTAGCACGAGATAAATAGAAAAGTCTACCTCACACTCTAGAGGCAAACCTGAAAATTCCTCTGGAAAGACATCTCTGAAATGATCCACCACTGGAGGAAAGTCTAACTTTGAAGTCCACTGGTCATACAGATATAGAATAGCTATCTGGGATGTAACTCCTTATAGCCCAAAATGCTATAGGCTCGCTCTGCTCGCCTGGACATATCATTCGCCTCTATAAAGAAAGGATCCACACTCTGGTGATACAAAAATTACCATGCGGCGAAAACAGTCGACGACTGCCTGGAAGGGGACTAACCAGTCCATTCTGCAAATGACATCAGATCTCATCATCTCTAGGACATATAGGTCCCATACGAAGTGACACCGTACAACCTCAAGAGGGAACTCTCTGCAATGATGCACACTAACCGCTCTAGTCCCAAACGGTGTGTCAAAAATCTTTGTATCGATAGAGGAAAAGATGCAGATCCCAAGGCTCTCCACAATAGTAACAGAGATAAATCTATGGGTAGAACCAATATAAAAAAGAGATGAAGATAAAACTGATGCAAGTAAGATCGTACCTCGAACTGTAGAAGGGACAGGATCCTGCTCCGGATGGGTCTAATCCGCAGTAAAAGTCTGTCCTGTACCACGACCCTATGACCCTTCCTGACCACTCTTAGCTGATCCACTCTACTATGACTGGTTACCTGGTGACTGAACACCATGGTCGCTAGCTCCACATCAGCCCGAATGGCCAGAAGAACTCCAGTTCCCAGACTGGTGAGAAACTGGCGATGCATCTCTTGTTTCCATGGTCATAGAAGAACCACTACCACCAGCTGTATGTGAGAAGACCTGGCAAGAACACTGAAGATGGCCCATCTTGCCGCAATACCGGCACTCCATCAGGTCTCTCTGGCACTGAGGCCTAGTATGAATGCTCCTCCCACACTGGTAGCATACTACCTTGCTTCCAGAAGATACATTCCACCTACTCTGATCTCATCAAGTAGACTCCCTTCGGCACTTCCTGATATCATTAGGAGGAACCATGACTCTGGATGTCGAACTACCCAAGCTCACTGCTCCAGAATCCCTCATATTGCAATCAGTGATTAGTGCCTGGTTGAAGATAGAGGATATCGAAGTCAACCTAAAGATGTTTACCTAGGAACATATCTCCTGCCTGAGACCATTCTTAGACTTCCTAGCCAGGAACAACTCATCACCTACTAGAATTGGTGTGAAACACTGCAGCTCGGTAAAGTGTGATGATCACTCCATAATAAAAAGATTACCCTTCTCCAGACTCATAAACTCCTAGGTTGGATCGACCCTCAAGGTCTCCAGGTAGAAGTAATCGTAAAAGATGTGTTGAAACGCATCCCTAGCCATACTCTACTGGCATCCTGATTGTGAGATAACCTCCCATCACTTATTGGAGGAGTCTCAGAGCATATAGGTATCGAGATTCACACTCTTATCTGAAGGTATCTCATGATGCTCGAATATTGTGAGTGTGGCCTCTATCCATGACTTTTCACCCTAAGGTCCTCCTTCCCCTGATTAGGTGGGAGGATGCAGCTGCTGGAAAACCCGCGTCAACTCTGCCATCGATGGGGCAGGAGGTGGCGCTCCCTGGACTGTCTGCATCATCCTTAGGAAATCTTCACTGAACTGCGCCTCGACGCCTACAACTGGTATAACCAAAGGTGCCAGTTTTGGAACCGTAAGAGGATCTGCAAGAGGTCTATGATCAGTCATATCTGGTGCCTGATTGTCTCTGGAAGTTAACGTACAATAGGAGGATGTCTTGGTGGCATAAATATGAAAGGTCAACAGACAACCGTAGATCAGGATTATCAAAGACTAAGAACAGAAGAGTACAAGAGGGTAATAGGAGAAAGAAATATTCATGTTTTACAAAACAAGACTACACAACGTGTATAAAAACTACAATGTGTGTTCTTTAACTCTATTCCCCTGCCCGAGTCTCCTTACATGGATAACCCACATAGACCTCTTAATCCTAGACTACACGACGTTTTCATGAAGGAAACGGCATGTACTAGACAATGTTTCAATGACCTGTGTTGTTAGTTACACGGCTGGCTAAACGGTTCATTATACATGGCGTGCTCTCTGAGAACACAACATGTACTTGAAGGTTTTCCCCAACCCATGTTTTTTGTGACATGTTCGGGTACATAGATTACATGGAATGGTGTGTAAAAATAGGACAAAGTGAGTATAGTAAAAGTTTCATCCATCAGATTCCTTAGCCACACGGGTTGACACACGGTCACTACAACCCGGCGTGTATTTACCTTACACAGTGTGTTCCGAAAGATTTTGTCACAACCCCTTGTTTCTGCCCACACAGTGAGTGACACAGTGTAAAAACTATATGGCGTGTATTGATAAAGTACCCGCTGTGTATTTTGGGTTTTTTCAGGATGTAGATCAAAAACTGATCTAATGTCCAGAAAATAAAGAAAAAAAGTGTTAAGGTGCCAAATACCATTCCATGAGAGCCCGTACTCCCCGCGAATCAATTCTTGGAATCTCATACATATTATATACAAGGGGAACAAGTCAATGATCCTCCATGTTCGGATTCTTGTGGGCCCATAACACCTCAAAAATTGAAATTTGGTGTTCATTACAGAAAATATCTACTCTACAAAATCTCTATCAAACATCAGAGATTTTATACAGGCATATATCACAACATCATGCATACTCTACACAACGTCAGTCAGAACAACTTTCAATCGCTAATACATCCTTGATGACATGGCAAGAATGCATGCCATGTGATTTATAAAAAGTTCCAATATGATGTTTGAGATGGAATACACTCATCTAATTAGGTTTCAATAGAAATAGAACCACAATAACAACAACGGTAACAACACAAAGCATTTGAATCACCCAAGGGTGAAATCAAATAAACTATAAAATTGAAAACAAGTAAAACTACAATAAACAAGGTAGTATGGATTTTCCATGTACATGGGTTAGCTAATCTCAGGCACAACTTATTACCAAGTACCTATTCCATCCTATCCATGGATATAGGATCCAAACAGTATTTCATGAGGAAAGAGCTCATCTGATACCAATTTGTAATGTCCCAGTTCCGGAAGCCACCCAAAGGCACCCCGTACCTGGTTGGTCACATGGCCTAAAGTGTATTTCTCCAAACACTAGAGGTTTTGGACTAGAAGTGAGGGCCTTGGGTGTGTTAGTGGGGAAACTATACCCTCATTTCAGAGTACACAGCGGAAAAGAGAAATAATAAATAACACATACAATAGCGGAAGCAGTAAATATCCAACAACAGTAAACAGCGGAAGACTAAAACAATAAACAACTGGAGCACACATACATATATGAAATGATTCATTATACGTATGTCTAGGAAAATATCCAAACAAGTCAAAATGCTGGCAATATAATAGTGAAAACTAAATTACAAAATAATGGTAAACAGATAAACTCCTCAGCATCGCAAGCCTCGGCTTAGTCCCATGTTCTCCTGCCCCAATGAAATCAAGTACCTGAAGTAGAAGGGAGATTGACCTTGTCTATACCTGAAATAATATAATCTGTTTGGGTCCAAAATCATGACCCAAACAGGGTGTGCGACTAAATCCCAGTAGAAAACCACCCGAAGATATGTTCCTAATAGTTTGTGAGTGTATGGCAGGTAATAGTACAGTAGGCAGTAAACAATAGGCAGTAACAGGATAATACACATCAATAAACAATTCACAAATCAGAAGTACCGGTGAAGAAAACAGGTATCCACAAATAGGAATTCCCTCTGGTATGTACTCACATCCATCCCCTATGATCCTATCCAAAAATTACCAACAACCCTTTGGGAAGTACACTCAGCCTATCCCCTCTAGTTTGGTGGTACGAAATTATAAGACTCTCTGAGGAAGCACGCTTAGACAATACCCCATATATTCTAAGGTAGTAAGGGACTCTATGAGGAAGTTCACGTGGTCTAATCCCCCTATAGCCCCATGGTCAAGAGTCTCAATGAGGAATATCAGTTGGTCAATTCCTCCTATAGCCTCAGGTCTATCACAAAATCTTTGAGGAAACTCACTTGTTCAATTCCTCCTATAGCCTGGAGTGGTTTAAGGAAATTCAAACAAAACAAAGACTCTCTGAGGAAGCTCACATGGTCTATCCTCATGTAGTCTATAATATCCAAGACTCTCTGGGATTCTCACTCAGTCATTCCCCTATTGTCTATAATACCCAAGACTCTCTGGGAAGCTCACTCAAGTCTCTGAGAAGCTCACTGGGTCTAACCCCTTATAGTCTATTGCACTAGTTTCTCACGGCCCCATGCCAGTCAGTGCATAATAATTCTATAAGGCCCAGTAAACCTACAGAGATACTTGGATAACCATTCTATAGTATAATAAGCGTGTCAGGGAATATTACTCTATCCTATGGTCACAAGGAATGGAATATAGGTATAACAACCAATAAGAGGAACAAGACCAAAAGGTTGTAAACAGAACAAGGCATGGGAAAAACATCTAAGAATATAAATTATCCTTATACACAGCCAAAATACCTCTACACAAGTATAAAATCAAGGTAGGAAAACAACATAGGAAAACTAGTAAACACGCAATACCCCGTTCTAGGGTATTGGTGGAAATTGCACACAAAACTCAAAGACATCGAATGAAAAGGCACAAACCGCCTACCTTGATGCTAGTAGATCGATATACTTGAACCACAAGGCTTTAATCTCCTTAGAATTTCATATATCAACAAAAACACACAAAATTCTCAAACAATGATAACTTGAGAAAGGGGAGGAATTGTAAAACAAAGCTCTAGGAGAAGGAAGAGCTTACCACTGCGGTTATAAAACAAATGACCGTGGATGATTCGGAGAACGGACGGTGGCTCAAGGGATTTGAGGAGATTTACGACTGTACGAGATCCTCTCGGTCGAAGAATCTATAGAAGAAGACTGTTCTGGGGTTAAGACGCGACCCCGGTCCGTTTAATGAAAAATAGAAAGTACACGACATGTAATTTTAGAGTACATGGTGTGTACTAGGCTTTCATGTACTCCTCTTTAAGTGGCTGCCACATCACCCCTACATGGCCGTGTTTGTGTCCATGACATGAACATCACATTTCCTCGAGCAGCATCAATGTACAAGGCATGTACTTCAACAATTTCTAGAAACTCCTCTTTTCTCAAAAACTCTAGAAAAAGGAAAAACATACCTGAAATGAAGGTGCAGGTTCTTACAATTATCAAGATGTTGTCTTGTTGACACTTTTAAAATTTTTAATTTTCAACAAACGATATACCTATGAATACCACAACTGAATTTTGGTGATTGTTTTTTGGAAGAAGGTAACACCCTAATAGATTAGAATAAATATCCATTTAAAATAAATTTATTTATTTGACAACATGTGTTATACATAAACCTACTATTAAATGAACTACAATATAATATTAAAATAATATTAGATAATGATTATGTATTCAACTGGCCTTTGGATAGATCATTGTAAATAAGACTAAATATATTTTCAAATCTATATGGTTTAAATATTTATAAAATAGATTCATTAGTTGTTAGTTAATTTGAAATGGAAATAAATAATATATGAATGTAAAACAAATGTCTTAATGAAAAATAATTAAGCATGCAATGTGGTATTATATTAATATATTAAATTAGTAAATATTGGTAAAATATATTATTTAAAATAAAATTTTATATATTTAGTCAAATATTTCATCATTTTTTAATATTTTTCCTAAAAAAATGATAATACTAAATCTATTATTATACTTTAAAACTATTCTTTTCATCAAAAAAATTGGTCACATTTTGTGCACTTATTTTAAATTTAATTTTTACAACTTTTATAAAATGAATATTATAAAATAATCTTAATTGGTAAAAAATAATTGAAAAATTATATTCAAGTGAACGTTTGATATTTTTATGAAAATATTACCTTCTCATTGTTAAGTACATAATTCTGATATTTATTGAAATATTTCATTCCTTTAGGTTGTTTTTAGAAGTGTTATTTTATTTAAAAAATGTATTAATAGTAATAATCTTTCAAATATATTATAATTATAAAAATTTAGTTTGTTTAAAACAATTTTAATTTGAGATATGTTATAAAATATTTTTATATATAAGGAATGTATTCCTTTAAAAAACCATTTCTTCAATGCACTTATGACTTTAATTTTCAAAAAACATTATTCAGATTATGTGGTTTGAATTTGATATATGAATTTAATATTTTTAATTAGAATATATTATAATATTTAATATGGTCAAAATAATTTTTGATCCTGATAAATTGTAAGAATAGTAAAACTAAATTATCCCTATTATAGATAAAACAGGTTAATCAGGGATGAAACTAAAAAGATATGGGATAAAATTATAATGAAAATTTCAAATTCACATTTTAATTAATTTCCATTACATAAACTCATATATCATTTTATAATGATATATTTGGGTTCTTTTTTCATGATTAAAACATAGGTAAATTTTATTCCTTTCAAAGAAATCAATGTGTGTCCTCTCCCTAACTTATAAATAAACCATCCACACCTATATTCTATCAATATCCCACATATAATTCCATTTATATCATCAATTATCTAAAAAACTAGAATAATAAAATCCCTACGCACAACCTAGAGACTATCTTTAATCAAAAATAATTTCAATGAATTCATTACGTAGAAACATAAAAAAGTTGTCCAAAGAAGAGGTAAATTTCTTAACAATGAATTTTCATTTTATATAATCTAATAAATAACTAAAACATTCATAAATTACGATAATATTTGGAAAACATTATAACCCACATTCATATATGACATTATGATAATGAAATAACATATATTCATTTCCTCATCCATGAAATGTGAAGTGAAATTGTTGATCATGTGCATGGAAGACTACCACCTCGTAAACTTGTGTAATTATTTTTGTATCACTGCACCTAATCGATGGATATTATGATGTATTTAATTTATATATATGATAATTATTACATAATTTAAAATTTTAAATTCTAACATCTTATCCTCTTTTATCTCTTCCAATCCTTTAGAAATAAATAATGGCTCTTGTGTCTATATGTCGAAAACCACAACGACGAAGCTATATGTTGTGTTTTCCACATAATTTGGACATTTATAATAACAATGATAAATTTAATTATTATTTATGATATATATAATATAATAATTATTTTCTAAAATTTTAAATATTAATTTCCATTTAATAATTAGATCCATAAAAAATAATAAAATTCATTTTTATGTGTATGTACGACATACGGTCACCATAAGTTATGTAACTTATTTTATACTTGTATGCATAAAGGTATATTATATATAGGTATATATGTAATATATATGATATTTATAAAATTATTATAATTTTGGTGTTTATGGAACCATGATCAAAGTACAAGAATGGATACTACCAAACCAATATACACCTATAAAAAAAGTATCATTTACCATAATCATATATTCGACCAAAGAATTAATAGTAAACGGGTGATAAAAATTAATAGTAAATCATATATGGTATGATATATATTATTATATTTCTTTAATTGATGTATAAGAATATATATTTTTTATAATGGAGTTTCTTACACAGAAAAAGGAAATGATACTTTCGGTAAAGGTTTATTATCTCATTTTAAGATCTATGAGACATGTGTCATAAATACTCCATATTTATATTTGGTTGTGTATACACTTAACACTTGAAATTTTATATCATAATATATTTTCATTAATGTTATTTACTATTTTAGTTTATTTTATGAGTTCTTTAATTCATGAGTTACCATTGTAGAAAGTGTTTATTTTAAGGTATATTCATTTTTCATGATTATTTATGATTTAGTCTTTGATGACATGACATCATTAAATATCTCTCAATTAATAAAATAATTTTCTTCTCCTATATTTATTCATTATCATTTGATGTTCTAGTTTCATTTTTCTATCTTTGGTTTTTTAAATGATTGATAATATTATTTTAAAAAAAATTCACTTTATTACTAATTTTATTATAATTACTTTTTCTTACATATACCTGATTTCAAAATAATAATTTCAAAATTGATATTAAAATTAACCTAAAGATTGATTGAATACATTTTTTCATATTTTTTACCTTTTACAAAATGGGTTTAGAGGAATATTATTGTCATTTTTCAATCTATATACATGCGACAATTTTAAAGCAATGAGAAATAATTATTTTTATTGAATGTATGATGTTACCATCGCTCATGAACACATTACTTTAAAGCTTACATTAAATGTTTCAATGATTCCTTTAAAAGAATGTTTTCCCAAATATTCTATAAATTTTTAGTCATAAATTTGATTTTCAATGTGAAAATAATATTATCCTGTAATATATTTTAATGTGATTTTTATGATATTCCTATAAATAAATAGAAGAAAACATAATTTTATTTAGGGTCCATTGGGAATATGTTGTAATGAAACAATCAATATCATTTCTCAATATGTCTAATGATATTCTTGCCTGTCGATGTACCATATTTGAATGATTCTCCATATTACTCATGATGGCTTATGATTATGTTTATTATATAGATATATTAATTTATTGGGGGTACAATTACATTAAAATACACACACCTCACTTACTAGAATTAATAATTGACCATAGGGTCTCATTATAGCTCCCAGAGGAATCTTTAAATCTCATTAGATAAATTTTCTATTATATTTGATTAAGAATTACCCATTTATTTTTTTCTATGAAAACTTCATTGACAGTACGGTTATAATGTCTAGAATTATGCCTTTCTTCACTATTAGACATGTTATTGATGTCAAAGTGATTATGTGATTAGTTATGATATGCATGGATAAGTATAAATATATCATGATTTTCTGTATTGAATTATTTTATCCTTAGTTATTCCATCCATATTAAACATAATGATTATGTTATTCATTAAATGGAATATGTTTATAGTTATTTTACCTTAAATTTTTGGTATGCATTATATATTCATGAAATAATTCACTATACGTTTACCATTATTGAGAATATAATATCACTAATTTCTTAAGTTTCTTTTCACTAAGATTCCATGAAGTGTATCATGATCGATAAGTAGGGACATGATTAAGGAGAAAGCATTGTTCTATATGAAAATTCTATTTTGTATTTTATATTTCCATTTGTAATGTGAAATTAATGTATTTATCTAGTATTCCAACACAACTAATGTATTCGATGCATTGGGATGAGATCATATTTTTATAGCACTAAAGAAAAAGTGTAAAAACTATCTATATGATACATTGGATAGGGTAATTACATTTACTGACAGAGGAATTGTTTTACAAGGGTGTGTTGAGAGGTAATATATACTTAAATAGAGAGTAATCATTGAGTAATAGAATAAAAAAATATTTTTTTTAAAGAAAAAAAAATCAATAATAATATTTTAGAATTTATAAAATATATTTCTATTAAATAAGATTTTATTAATAATTTCATGATCTTCAAAATATGATATTATTTTTAAAAGAATTATAAATGAGGAAAATGTAAAAATACTATTTTCATCAATCATATTAGATGGTAGACTATTGAAAGTAATTTTTAGGATCATAAAACAAGTTCATTATATTCAAATTACGCATTTATCTCATTAAATACTTCTTCAGTCAAGGAAGAATTTATAGAATTAATCAGTCCAATATTACATCATGATTAATGTAACATAAAATTCACGGATTTTGAAGAAAAATTATTTATACTATTAAAAAAAATTACATATTCCATAAAATTAATAAAATATACCCCTTAAAAATTATGATGTACTTGTTATAAAAATTACATCCAATTTATCAAAGTTATTTTCTATCATAGGAAATTATAAATTTTAAAATTAAAAATTTGGATTTTTATTAATTACAACAAAATAAAGTTTATTTAATTTTTTTTTATATTTTCATTGGGTTTTTAAACTCAATAATATTTTATGGTGTTATATAATAAATATTTTTTGAAATTAATAAGGATAAATATTATTTATATTACATTTCTTAGGTGTAATTACTATTCCATCTATCCTGTTACTATTTCCAATGGTCTATTTAATATTCCAACTTATTATTTCACTATTCCAATTGTTATATTATAACTTATAAATACCACTTGATTCCTTCATTCAACATTCACTACAAACAATCCCTTTGTTATATATTTTCCATTTGGAATATTCTACTTGGTTTATTATATTATGCTTCATTTCTCTACTGTTTTTTATAGGGGAAGTAATTCTATCATATTGGGATGTCCAATGTTTTCTCGTTTTATTTTTTATATTTAATATTTTTTCTATTATAATTTGAAGCATTTTTATCTATTTAATTTATGACAAATGTAATGATTTTCAATATTGATATAACGTGTTTTTAGTTTTCATATGATCTCTATGTGTGTAATTTAATGTAATATAACATATATTTTTTAAGGGAAAATATAATTCATAAAGTATGGGTCAATATAAAGCTCATGACATATTCATTAAAAACAGATGTGTCTTTAATATTTTCAATATATTAATATCGAGATCATTTTATTTAAATTGAATAATAAGGATCATATACCACACATTTTTTTATTTGATCTAATTTGTTGACATATATACTCTGAAAGATCAATTCTCACTATGGTTATCATCATTTAAGGGTTTAGAAATATATTGTAGAAATATAACATTTCAAATAAGGTATATACATTATGAGTTTTAGTAATGCTTTTTAGATTCACTAATTAACCAAATTTATTAATCTATCTGATGAATAGCATATTCAAGTATTATATTGATTACATTTTTAGGATATTACCTCATTATATGATAATATTCTCTACAAGGTATGAAATTCTTGAGTGTTTGATCCATTGAGATATTATGTTAAGGGTTTTGATTTTGAGGGTCTCTATATAGTTAAACAATCAATGACATTGGTAGAAGTTTTTCCTTGAAACACCAAAAAAAATCATTCTTGACTAGACACAAATGTTATGTATAATTTAAGGTTTTCAATTATGGTTTCAAAACCAATAATTCTTATGAACAGACATCAGTTGAGAGGATAGAAGTTCAAGCTCATCAAACCCTTTATGCTGGAGTTGTTTCATTTTTCAAGACACTCTTATAAATTTAAGAAATGTTATTGAAATAATTCCATTTCTGTGATATAATTCTAACTACTCATATGTTGATGACTAGATCATGAACATATATTTTGAGGAGATCAACTATGTTTGTCACATGTTCTTCATTATACTCTTCCTCATTTATGATGATTTAGTTTATATTTGTGCTATGAATCATTGTATTTTATCACCATTATGTATTGGGTTGGTGTCTTAGATATTTGATTTAAACATAATGAGGATTCCACTATATCTTGTGATAATAGGAATAAAACCCCACATAGTTCATTTTATTTGGTATTATGGTGTATGATAGAAATATACCTTTCAGTTTCATATCATTTTGGGAAAACATAAATACAATTTATGATCCTTGAAAATGACCCCTATATATCCTACGAACATATAAATTAGGTTTTACATAGTTCATATTATGGGTTCATGTATTTGTAAAATATATGATAACATAGGTCTTAAAGATAAAAAATTTTATTTCAGGTTTCTTGTAATTTCCCCATTAGAACTATAACCTTATGAGTGGAGACAAAATGTAATCAGGATCATATCCCAATGAATGTACAACAATTGGGTAATCCTTATCATTCTATTTTTATAATGACTACAGTTCTATATTCCCAAGCGAGTCATTCTATGTGTCAGTAACATGATATAGTATAAAACCATAATCATCACATGGGATAAAATGTGTGTGGGCCCTAGATAGTAATATTTCCAATAAAAAGGTATGATTACCAGTATCATTGAAAATATGGAATAGAGATATGGACTTAGGATGGAAACCAAAATATACTACCTATATCTATAAATAGAGTCGACATAGTTCAGTTCATCCCTAAGTTGTTGATTGATTTGAGTTACCTGAGGTCATGTTCACGACTTATGTATAAAATGATACTTAGTCATCATCCCACTTCTTTTCATTTGATGGATGAGGAATCATGGTAGAATCATGGGAAAAATTAATCCCATTATTAAAAAATATTGTTAATTTTAAGGGTGTTTCACAGGGGTGGATGGATATTGGATCGAAAGCCTTTGGATCAGATCCCATGTATCCTTCTTGGGAAGAATTAATTTTATCATAGACCAATTATTCTCAACCCTATAATTGGTTAGGGTATGTGATTGCACTCGAATAGGATTATTATTATTCCTATAGTCTAGGAATGTTTGGGTATTATAAAAATATAAATAACCATGTTTAATTTTAATTCATTATACTTTGATAGATAAGAAGAGTTAATGTCCATGAAAGGACTATCAAATATGTTAAAATTGACAAGGACAGACCATCTAAGAGAAATATAAAAATATTGTCCCATATGTTCATAAATTTATCCCACTAAGTGGACTCCCATTATTAATTTGGTACTAAGCCATAGGTTCGTGGATGGAGGCTTAAATACAATATGTACATGTGTTTATGTTAGAGAAGGTTGACGTGTGATATAGTGTCTACCCAACATTTCGTTATTTTCATCCAATGTGTCTTGATTTTCTTTCAAACAGGTTAATTTTGTTGGCCTTACATGGATCACAAGTCTAAGGTGACAAAATGACATGTAAAAGGTGATTCACATGATCGAGGGTAAGATATACTAGAATATCTTTCATGAATGAAGAAGAAATATCCAGTGCAATTCCCATGATCAATATGGATTAACAAGATACCATCATGTCATTAAACTGACGTGTCGTGGATGTCATCAAATGATCAACTAGAAATGTGTTGGGTATATTTTAATTATCAAACTAACATGTACAAGGCATTTCACAATATTAATATTACATATCCAATTCATCATGATGGAATCCGAGACCGATGAAGATCCATGAAATCATGTGATCATGATGGATTCATGTGATGGAGTCTCATGATCATTTAGAAGAGTTGATGTTTTATTTGCTAGGAGATCATGATATGGCCACATGGTCAATTATTTTCAGGGTAGGATGAGTGAATTACTATGGTTTTAAATTGAGACAACACATTGGAGGGTGTGAATGAAAAACAATATCACATCCATTGGTCTTATCATTTCTTGGAAAAGATTAATGCTAAGAAGAGTTAAAATAACAAAGGTGTATGTTTTTGGATATAATCATCAGGTTCACACATGAATGAGGGATTAAAATTCATTTTAAATCAATATAATCGTGATAAATATAGTTCTTCCTATTAATTATATGTGTAAATGAATTACATGACTGATCCTCATTCTTGAATCACATAATGAATGTCTGCATGAGAGAATCAAATGATGTGTCCATCCTCTTGATATCAAAGTACGACAATGGGGTATTTTGAGGGGGTTTTTGAACATTTTATGGGGTTTAAAATTGTATCTACATGCATGGATGAGGGATTTCAAAAAAATGGGGTGGGTGGATGAGGGTTTATATCACGGACACACACCCAAGTTTTTCATGGGTGATTCAAAAAACTAGTGATGAGTCACAAGATCATGTGAATTATTTTAATGAATGTAGGTTATTATAATTTCATAACATTATATTGAATTCATCACATAATCTTGTGTTCTTCATGGGATCAAACAGTGTGTTTTAGTGGTCACTAGAAGAAATCCTATGAAAGCGGTAAATGATTCTCACTATGCTCTTTTTCCTTCTTCATATTCTCTTATACCTCTATCAATAATGTGTGTGTTTTTTTAAGTGAATAGGGGATTATATATAATTATATTGGATAAATTTAGTTCCACCTTCCATGGGAATGATTTTATATGAATCAGATTAAGGCATTTTGAAATTTCACATGATCAATGTCATGTGAGGGTAAGATATCAATTTGTAATGGCATGCTTGACAGCTTCCAAGGATTCGTATTATCATTTCAGGTTCCTCAAATGATAAAAGTGTTTTCTGGAGATGTATTTTCTAAAAACCATTTAGTGAATTATAATATTCATTTGTAAGTTTTTCTTGATTTTATTACATTCTAGTGATTACAAAAAAAGATCACATATCAGCATTCATTTTTCTTTGTACGATCTTTTGGAATATATGGTTTCATAACATTTTACATACTTAATGGATGTGTGGCTTCATCTTAAATAGTTTTCATTCATCTGGGTAGAAGATAGTCAAATATAGTTTTTATGATCAGACAAAGATCATTCCCTGTGAGTAGTGATTCATCATTTTCTTATGGTCTCTTTATTGGGGATTCAACTGGGTGTGAATTTTGACTCATTCAAACAGTTATTTAATGACATATAAACTTGAGTGTTTTTGTGATATGGTCTCAGAATTGTATAGCTTAGACCTTCTGTTTTTTTAGTTCATGTTCATCTTGATCTGACCTTTATCTTCTCATAATATAGGGTGGGAATTTTGGAAGGGTTTGATATCCTCAAATCCTTGATGTGATTCTATAGAAATAATGTTCATAATGAGTTCTAGAAGCTAAATATTTTATAGAAAAAATGATGTATGATTGTCTATGATATGTTTTAAAAGTATAAATCCTTACCATATATGGTTTTGGTGGATTTTATTGTATTTGGTAAGTCGAGTCCACTTATACTGTTGGATTATGTGTTTGTCAAATTATGTGTCCTTGGGATTGGACCGACGAATATAGAATGAGAAAATTATTATAGGGATCACCCAAAAATACCCAAGATGCTATGTTCTATAGTGGCGTCACTGAAGATCACATTTATTGGATTTTTGTTCCTATAAAGAAGAGATTCCTCCAGATTGTGGGTCATAGACCCGTATTCATAACCAAATAAATATTAAATTAATTGTCAAGAAGAGGTGACCATTCTCTTTTCCAATGGACATGATTTTATTGAAGATTCCAATATATATATTTCGGTGTTAAAATTGTATATAATTCTATCCCAAAAGGGTACTGGGACCCTAGGATTTCTTATTTTCTAGATTGGAGGCTCAATTGTTGTGCCATGTGGGTCCGAGTCATCTAGTGTGGTTATTCAAAAGGTTATAGAATGGAATATAACATTTATTGTTGGAAAAAGTGTATAATACATGGTGACATAATATTAAGGATGTTTAATCCTTTTGAATTATCTATTTATGGGGATTGTAAATTATTGTCTACGTATATATGAGTTAACTATAGGTGGAATTAGTTTGGTACATGTCAGCAATTGATAATGGTGAAATACCATAATCCAATCAGTGGAATAAATAACTCCAGGATTTAGGGGGGGCTCTTTAGTACTAATCCTATACAAACAAGAACATTTACAGGGTGTTAATTCTATATCAAATACCAGTGGCGACCATCTAGATTAGCTTGTCCCTATTACAAATTCACTACAAGGATGAACCATGAGTCAGGGAGACCAAGGACTATGGGGTTAAAAGATAAGGATACCAAATTTATGAATTGGTTGTGTTAGCTCATACATTAATGAAAATAAGGTGGATTATAGAAAACATAAAATTCTTGGATTTTTGGAACACCCTAAAAGTTTTGTTTCATCGATAGAACAAGTTATCACAGTGAGGGGATGTCACAAATAATTACTCTACCTTTTACTTGGACTAGGTTTCCAAAAAATCATAGATTCAGGTTTTTCTATGGCTAGAATGTTGAACTTATGTGATTTATGCCTTGTTTATTTGGGCTATAAGATTTTCCTCAACTATAGAGGTAAACATTTTTTTTCCAGTTGATAATTGAATTTCTCTCAGAAAACCCTCTTTGAGTTTTCATCTTGTAAAGTTTAATGTTTCCTTTAATAGAAGTATAATGTTTTCAAAATTGGACCATCAAGGAATAAATTTAATGGTTTTACATATTTTACCCAAGTGTATACGGTATAAGGTCATGATGCACATAGGCCTAGTATGATGGGAATGTTAGGTGATAGCCTAATTAGGATTCACAAGGTTAAGAGTACCCCAAACAACCTTTTGTGTTGGTGAAAAAAAGATTGTAAATTGGGGAAAAACTCACTATTCGTGATTAATGGTTGGGGAAAATATTGAAAACAATGAATGTGAATCACTCTAAGGTAATGAGATCCACTATGAGGATTTTAGGACTCACATTGATTATCAATTCCTTATTACTAGGACAACTTACATCTTCTTAGTGGGTATAAGTAACCTATATAGATCCACCTATAGAATTCTCAAAGAGAGAGATATTTATTCATTTTCATGGCCATGAATGGCTTGTGGCAACCCAAGGAAGTCCTAACATTTAGTGTTAATTATGGGTTGAGGTGCATAAATTATGATGAAGGAACCCATAATCTCATTCATCAGTTTTATGTTTCTATGGTCTTTTAATAAGTATTGGAAATGTGTGATGGTCTTCATATTTTATCTATTTGTATTGGGGACATATCTTCCATGTTGTTTAACATCGTGCGATAAGGAAATTTTATTTTAAGATTAATTTATTATGGTAAGGACATAGACTCTGACACAAAATAATTAAATATAACCTTTGGAATAATTTTAACTCATCATAGGAGTATATATTTAGAAACACCTTTTATCCATGAGAATTCTTATTGATGGATTGCTTTATGATTGATCACTTCTTGAATAGATTCAGCTCATACAAAAGAAATCCACACATAGTTCTGAACAATACACAACACGACAGAGTTTGATTGACTCATCCTACTTCAAATAGTGGAATATTATATATTTATGGCTAGGATTAACTAGGATTTACTATACATAATGTAAGGGTATGATTCATTCAATAGGCATATTATTTAGGGAGATCCCACTGCATCTATTCGACTCCCATGTAAGGGTGAGAGGAATTTTGGTTTCCTTTAGTAGAGTGTATAGACATCAAGGTTGGATAATGGTTCCTATACATTGATTAGTCTCATAAATAAGGATATGGAATTTGTATATTTCATTATGTTATGGAGGTAAAAAATTTGTATCTATCACCACTTTGAATACATACCTTCCCATTGATGATTTATTTTCATTCCTTAATGACCTGTCGATGGCACCAATTTGAGGATATGAAATTATGTTCTTCTAGGAATGAGTTTATAAATATGTATGCCCGGTTAACCATGAACAAAACCATGGATTTTATTGGATCTATAGAAGGGTATGTATAGGAATGTAATCTTGAATGCTCTCAGTTTATATGATATTTTGGTTGACATCATTGACTGAAATGGGGATGTATTCCCACTCTTTTCCAACTCATTCAATTGGAATATGATGATGGATCATATGAACATGGCCATAGATCTATTCCTTCCCCATTATTTCTTCGAAGATATGATATCATACTTTAATTGTGTGACAAGGGATTTGAGCCATCTCACTGTATGATGCTGAAAAAACCAGCTTGCTTAGTTTGTGGAGGAAGGGATGTGTGCCTTCCCTCATTGGACTGCAACATTTGGCATTTGGCATGGTTTCATTAATGCCCTTATTATAGTGTCTTAGGAGGTTCCTTGTCAATTAACACCATCAGGCGAAGAAATATGTGTTTTAGTGATTATTTAATATTATAGGAATAAATATTATATCTTATTAGTGGATCTTCTAGGAACCATAATTTCTTCCAGATTCAAATGATATCTCTCATAGATTTTGATTTCAAATATATCAACTTCTTGTGAAGGGATTGTTTTCCATGTATTTTCAAATAATTCTATAATGTTTTTTTCATGAAGTTTAATGCTAGGAATTTTAGGATGTATTGGGTAGATTAATTCATGTGAATATGATGTACCATTAAATTTAAAATCATGTAACGACTATGTACCTTGTATTTAACATCATGTTATGATAATTTTATGTGAATGTAAACAGCATTGTACATGTACATATAATGTTGTAACCTATTAGGTGCACAACCTTTATGATGGAGATTGGATGAGTCATATGTATGATGCATGAGTTTCAAGATCCTATAACTATATAGAGAATAAATTTACATACTTATAATTCTAGTATCTAAAGAAAAATAAATACCCAATTGTGTTCTAGAGATATTGGATGTATGGGAAGTTATTTTCGAAGACTATCAACCACACCTCACATGGATTCTTCATTATTGGGAAATATATTAACAAATTCCCTGTGTCATAGTCAATGTACATTGGGTATTTTTTTATATGGAATATATATTTTTACCCTTTCATCAAATGATATAAAACCACAATACTTATATTTTATTCTACCAATACATCAGTTGGTGTTAACACATCAATGATTTTGGAGTCCTGGGAGTAGAGACATGAACATTATTGGTTTGGTGGATGATGATTAGCATTGGGGGCCTTAGATTATGTAGATTCATAACATTGATTTACAGAACCCAACTATTCTAGAGTATTTTTAGTAACAATTATGGTCGGATGACTTCTAGAGTTCCCCTGATGAGGGGCTGGAAAATATAGAAATCCCCCAGCCTTGTTGTTAGGGATTCATGAGAGTATGAAAATTTCACTATACTTGTATGAAAGTGTGAGGTGAAACAATAAAAATATTTCACAATATGAGGGGACAAAAACGTGGAAATACCCAAAGACCTATGGGTTGGGTCACTATACAGTATGGAATAACTATGTAGGAAGGCGTTGATGTGTAATTCCAAGGAATATATCCATATGTGTTTTCCACCAATTATATGATGGAGATTATATTCACTTAATGGAGTTGAGATTTATTCTCCTGTATTGAAATTACCTTGTTTCCAAAAAAGGGTTGAATATAATAATTCATTAAAATTCCATTTTCTATTTCAATATTAGGGTGAGTGTATGGAAATACTGTCTCAACATGGTCCCCAATGATCGATCCCTCTACAATTGTTGTTGTCCACTTATTGCTTAAAACATTCACCCTAAAACATAACAACGGTCAAATATACCATCTTTATGTGAATTGAAGATACTACTGAGCCCTTATTTTCCTATGATGGAGGTATAAGGTAGGCCAACCTACTATGAATATGAGAACTATTGGTAGGTATTATTAATCTTTTCAGGAGTTCACTTTTCTAGATCCGATGAAAAGTACGCAGATTCGGTTGTTATCATAACGAAAGAGACATAAGAATGATGGATATCCAATTAAATGGAGTATCTCATTTTATGGGATATTACTCAACATTTCATTTGGTTTGATGGTTCCAATTACACATCTTTGAGGGTCATGGTCTGTTACACTATTTGGTTGTTTGGTGATCATATTGAAGGCGATACAAGTATATAATATGATAAAAATTCCCCAACAATATGGGTTGGGGATCTCCATAGGATTATATAGTTACAAATAGTAGAGGTGATGATACCAGAGGATACTAGCTAGTGATGATCCAGTAATGATTTCGTGCCACTATAGGGATACCCTTTTGGTCCTTAGAAATATTGAATATAACAATCATATATGCCTGATATAGTATTTCATAATATAGATACCCCTATGAATATCGCATATTGGATGTCCAAATTTGAATACTTTATGAGTTTAAAACAACCACCATATGTTTTGGTGAAATTATAATCATATGTTGATGATGATGAAACAATTTGATGGGATCCCACTTAGGAATCTCTTAAGTACTAGATTATTCATTGTGACTTTCCTTATACATATACCCTTGGTAATGGAGGCTTGGGTTTTTGCGCTCTAGTTATAATATCCCAAAATCGTTGAATATGTAAACATGGGACACTTCATATTTTTTGGAATTTCTTGTGGAAGAATCCTTGTGGGGATTTATCCTCTTATGGAATTAATAGGCTACTTTGAATGTTGGGATGGTCCCATTGATGTGTTACTCAATGACTAAGAAGTTAAACCACTAGAATGGAGGTATTGGATCCGTGACATCGTACAATGGGGACATTAGGACATAAATTCAATGGACAATGATTCACGTGATCACTATTTCTATATGTTGTTAATAGAATCTAGAGGTTTTGTGCAGACATAAACAACTTATCCAATGGTCTTAGAATACATGAGAAAATTCTAAAAATCCATTTAGATTTTATGAAATATTATTACTCTGGTAGAGGAAACATGAAACCTTATTAATGCACCATCATATATAAGAGTACATGGTAAACAAATTAATCTCATATTTAATGGATGAAGTAGTAGTCTATTCTTTTATGAAAAGAGTAGCTTAGTTAATAGTCATCATGGTGGGTTCACCATCTTGATTCCAAAAAAATGTGAAATAAATGGCCTCCCATGAAATATGTATTCCATATTTTTAACCCATTAATTGTATGATAAACCATTAATTTGATGGTTTAGTTCACCATTTTTTTTAATCCAAATATTCTGGTCTATAAGTTGACTGGGAAGGGATAAATATTGTTTCACTATAAATGGCGCCAGTATTATTTATCCATATGAACACCCAACTCCACTAACATCCATCACTTGAAACATTCCTAAATTCCAAATTAATGAAGTGAATTGGGGTTTCAAACCCAATGACACTTAGGAACTAACATAGGATGAGAGAATATGAGGTCGATATTATCATACAATTTTAGAGGGAATTACGGTGTATTATTATAATCTATTAAATATTTTTGATATATTTTTGAATTCCATTCCAATCCATAATAAAGAACTGGTTACCCTTTGAGTGATGTCCGGATCAAGACCATTGGTTAATGGGAAAAACTTTGTGTGTCACGAGTCCTCTATTATTCTCTTCTTAATTTATGATTCTTTAGTTTATATACTTGTTTTCAGTACTTTAGTTTTTAACGCTATATAGGGAGGATGTTAGTTTCATAGATATGTTATTCATCACCTATGAGTGTCCCACATTTCTTAATAGAACATGAATCAAAACCCATGTAGTGTGATTAACATTTTTTTAGGTCATTGGTTGGTTTATACCTTGAAAATTAACATCAGAGGAGAAGGAATTAAATATAGTGTCCAATCATTGAGGATGAATCCTACATATCCATATAATAATGTAATTATTGTTCACATTGTTCTTCTTATAAGGTCTTGTGTTTGAAATGTTGTGACAATATAGTTCTTAAGTTGGACATATGCATATCAGGATTCCCTAAATCACCTCAATGGGAGTATGACCCTTTTACGGAATATGATCTATATTTTTTGTTACTTACCAATTAATATAATGTACATGGGGTTTCCTAACCATTTTATTTATCAAATCATCATTGATATCTAATCCAATGTGATCCATACTCATTGGAATAAAACAATTAAACAATACCAATAGACACATCACATCAGAAGATATTTCTGTTGGGTTTAAAAATTAATGTTTCTCTTAGAGATATATCATTACTAGTATTGTGGATAATATTGTATAAAGTTTATGAATTTGGAAAGTATCTTATGTATACTACATATTTAAGGAAACATGTTCATCGTAGTTCTGTTCTTCCCAAACCCACTTATGGGTTGGAGGTACTTGAATTAATGGTTGGGATTTGTAGTTAAAATTATTCCATTGTATAATCCTACTTTTAATCCACAGATGGATTATGAAGGATGGTAAAAACATTGGATAATTCATCCCCATGAGTTAATATTTTTAGGATATGAAGGGAATTAAATACGTGTTGATTCCATTTTGATCTTAGGCCATAGGAAGAAAACTTAGCTATCCTTCTTATAAAGGAATCAGAGTTCTCGTAGTTATATTAATCCTGACCCACACCTCGTTTAGGGTAATTGATCAGTCTCAAAGGGATTATTATAACCCATATGGTCCATGAAACATAAGGGCTTATACCAGGATAGATTCACATGTTTCAAATGCATTATTTTTTCCTTCTATAGATAATGATAGATGCTGACCATGAAAGGTATATAAAATATGTTCAACATAACATCGAGGGCCTGTTAGGGAGATTTAATAAAAAAAATTGACATAAGTGAATAATCCTAAGCCACAATGGACACTCCATTTATAAAGGGATTACATGGATAAAATTTCATGAATTGTGGATTACATGGTATATGTCCGAATGTGTATATTTGAAATGGTTGACTTGTCTTAGTGTGTCTGTCTGCCATGTATTGATTATGTTCATGGAATTTCTTACTGGCCTGGCTATCATGTTCAGTGTATCAGTATACTAAAAAGAAACAACCATGGTTTTCTTCTGGACAGATCTAATCTACTTCGCATGATCGAGGATCACATGTGTAGGGTGCCTCTCATGAATTAATCAAAACTCTCGAGGTCCATTTTCATGGTCATGTGGGATTCTCCAAGATGTTTTTAGATTATTATACAGACATGACAAGGATAACTTCTCATGATCAACCTAACATATCTGGAATGTATTCACATGATCAAACTATCTTGTCCAACGCTTGTTTGCGGATGAAACTAACACGTCCAAGGCTTCCAGAGGACATCACATGAACAATGAAGGCTATTTTGATTGTGGGATACATAGGGATTCATGTGATGGAGACTTACGTTCATCTCCAAAGAGATCTTGAAATGTCCACATTGAATAAAAAATGTGGAATATGATTGTTGCCCAGGGGTTAGTGTTAATACTACACATATGATGGTCTTTATGTAATTGGATTATATATAAATTGGTTTTTTCATCTCATGGAAAGGGTACATGAAAATAATAGTTTTCATGACATGTTAATATGCATGTGGACATTAGCATTGGTTTCCCAAATGACTGAGGGCTTGCACTATATGACTAAACATAGGTGTCATGATACTGATGGATCATTTTATTAATTCTATATTAGAAATTATTTAATACCCAATCATCATTAATTTATCGAATAATAGAGTCCCACATTAGATAATCTTGTGATATTCAACATCTCATATGGTCATATGAACATAATGGGGACTTTGAAGGGTTTATGAAAGCAGGTATAGGGGCTCTAGATTGTATCCACATGCATGGATTGGGTTTTTCATACCATATATGTAGCACCCTAAGATTTCATAGTACGTTAATTCTTCAATGTAACTCAATAACTTGAACTACATGCAACACTAAGTTCAAGCACACTAGGACTAACAAAACTATCCATTCAAGAGAGGTTATGAATCATATTAACTAAATTTTGAACTTTATATAATCCTTATAATTTTATAATCCATATTATGTGTTTCTTAGACATAATGAATGAAAATCATTTTTTCAGATAAAAGTAGTATTTTTTAATGTAATTTTACCGCCTTTTAATTAGGAACACTTTTTGAATCAAATATTTTAAAAATTTATAAATTAAATTTTATAAAATAATCATCTTATTTAGAATCGGGACATAAGGATTTAGTTTCATTTCATATTTGGTGTTTTTCTGATAACTTTCATATTTGGCTGAATAGTGAGAATACTATATTTTAACTGAAAACATCTTTTTTAATCAAAATAATTTGTAGAGTTAAATTATAAATTTTAATGGTTTGGAAGTATAAGTAGATTATATTTTTACCATTTAATCAATTTTAGTCATTGGAAATAATTTGACTTTAAAATGGACATAAACAAGTATCAATCTTTTGTTAGTTATTATTTCTTAAAAACACGTTTTTTGGTTATGACAATGGGAATTAATTTTAAATTAATAAATTCCACTTCTATATTTTTAATTTGGTAAAATAGACTTATTTATCGAATTCAGAATATGAAAATTATCTTAGGGTGAAATTTTGGTATTTTTCTGAAAACATTCAATTTTTAATGATTAGTGAAAAACACTGAGTTTTTGGTTAGAACTGAATTTTTATTTAAATAATTATTTATTTTATTAAAATTTATTTTAGGTCAAAATTGATACAGAATACCTATATATGTTCTATAAAATTCATTAGATTCATTTTATAATAAGTTTATATATATAAAAATTTTATTGAACTTTTTACCGTCATTTACCCACCTCATAGAAGCATTTGCAAATTTTCATAAAACATATTATTAACGCTTCTATGAGTTGAATTTAAAAAATAAAAGAGACACAGTTAACCTCATTAAGTAAAATTTGGTTCAATAAGATTAAATATAATTTGGGTGAATAGAAACATTTGACTTTATTTACCGCGAATAACAGTAAATAGGGTAACTCAAGTTTAAAATAATATCATAATAATAAAAAATTACCTTAACACTTGTCCTAACATTAGTGTATAAGTCCTACCTGACCATGGGCATCATTGAGTGGAATTTGGGACCCCATGGAGGAACTTATGAATGATAATGACACTTTATTTTAATTTACTTATAGTAAAGGCAAAAATGACCTAAACAAATATCTTTTAGTAAATCAATTTTTTACATGGGTTTATATAATTTATACTTTCGACTATAAATATTAATTGGAATTCTAAAAATATTTCTTACATTATGGTATTTTTTTATAATTTTTAGACTTCAAATAAATTAAATTATTTTTCAGACAATAATGATGTAGTATTTACCTCATTAATAAATGATTTAAATAAATAAAATTATTAATATAAAAACTATATGTTAAACCTATCCCATTATTATTGGGTGATTTAATTTATACCACTAGTCATCTTATATTCGACTTTAATTAGTATAGGAAATTTAAAAACTGAATATCACTCTATAATAAAATAATATTTTCACAATTTCCTAAAGAGCCCCTCCTCCCCCTTATAAAAAGAAAACCACTTATAACCCATTCGACACACATCTAATTACCCTTGGATCATCCAAACACTACAAAAATATGAACTAAATATCCCTATCTTACACCTAGAATCCTTACCTTAGGCAGTAGTCATGTCAAAAACTCATTTTGGTTCAAACCAAATAAAGTTACCCAAATTAAAGGTAACAGTTTCTTTTAAATTATTTTCTTTTCTTTTGTTTTATTTTACATCTCCAACCACCATAAACTCTTTTTATTCGTTTATATTATGACACCACAAATGTCTTAAATATATTAGGATGTTGTTATGATATGGATTATAACTACACTTACACACACCTCCATCTAATGGGTGAAGTACATACTGTTTCTATGGTTGGAAAACTAACGCCTCCCAAAATGATGATTGTTCGATTATCTCCTACTACATCTCATGGTGGCCATTAAGATGGAACTGTATTTATATATGATATATATTAGGTTAATTTATTCTTTTTGATGATTTATTCTCCATTTATGTCAAACCTTTATGGTTTCCATGATGGGTAAAACGCGATAATTTAATTTGAGGAAGTGCGGACTACCGCCCCTCAAAGTGAAATGACTCGTTAATGGATTATGTGGGACACATAAAGCATGTAGTTAATGATATTATATTTTATATTATACTGTAATTATAATATACCAATGTATAATTATTTTTTAATTCGATTGAAATACAAAATATAAATGGAAGTAGCGTTCAGGCATACGTACGACTTACCGTCTCCATGAACGGTGCATTTCATTTCTTATCTACCAATGATATGTATAGTAATAAATACATATATATAATGGAAATATATGATATTTATGAAATCTAAATGAATATTATCAATCTATAGATAATGTACTTTTGACCAGATGGACAATTCATAATTATAACAAGTTCATTTTTTACTCAATTTCTAGACCTCGACAAAATGTCCGATTTGAACTCAAATAATTGACTAATTGTAATATCAAGGTAGTAAGTTATATAAATAGAAAAATTAAAATTAAAATATTCTTAATAAAGTAGAAATTAACTTATGTTTAATATTCAGGAATAACAAGTAACATACAAGCGAGTCAAGTCGGACACATGGTAATGGGTTTCTTGTCTCACATTTAATTCTGTGAGATTTCCATTGTTCGCCACTTATTTATTTCATGTGGTGTATTTTTTATTGCCATTATATATATATTATATTTATTCTATTTATATTCAAGGTATTATATGAATGATTTGGTGGTTATTAACTTTTGGTCATACGACTCGATTGATTACAAGGTGGTAAGGGGATTTCATCTCACTTCTTATTCCTGTGAGATTCATGTTGTATTGCCACTATTTCCTTTTGTGTGGTGTATTTACTGGCCATGCATGTATTCCTTGTATAATATAATTTAATCTATGAGTATTTAAAAATTCATTGAATAATCCTTCTTTCATGGGGTGTGTGTTTCGTGAGTTACCAAATCGGTAAGGGTTATTTCCTCAATCTCATTATTATCCAAGATTGTCCATGTGTAAGTATTTTCTGGGACATACATATCAAGGATACCCAAATTTCATAAAAATGATTTCAAAAGTAATTTTTTATGGTTTTATGGGAGCATCTATTTAACAAGATTTTCATTTTATATGTTTTAAATATTTATCTTTCTAAACCCTTTTAATTAATGTCCATGTTTTCAAAATGTTTTAAGGATTTATTTATATGGACATGAATGGTTTGAAATGATAATTCATTTAAAACGTTTCGATGTGGTATTGGACACTATGATTCAAAATTAAATTTTAAATGACTTCCTTTATAAATTTTTAGAATTTTAAATGATTTCATGAAAAGCTGTATTTCTCTCAATGTAGTTTACTGATCCTTTTCATCTATGTAATTTAATAGATTTTATACTTGTTTGAAGTTGATTTATTAGGATACAAATATTCCATATTGTATTGAATTTTATGGGACAAGTTTGACTAAGGTGGTGTTATTTTTATTTCATTAATGGTTTATGGATAAAGTATTGACATTTTCTATGCTAGTTTTAATATGAATGTTTATGTTATATTTGAACATATTCTTATGATTATTGTATTGGAATAGTATGTTCCGGGTCTGGAACCAGTAAATGTAAGCCATCTAGGTTGGGGTCCTGTTACAGAAGACCCTCTGGGTTTGAGTCTGGTTAGAGAGGCTCTCCAGGTTCGAGTCCAGTAACAGAGGCTCTCTGGGTTGGAGTCCGGTTACTGAGGCTCTCCGGGATGGAGTCCGGTTATAGAGGCTCTCCAGGTTTGGGTCTGGTTACATTTATCCCATAGGTCCTGGAATGAGGCCTTAACATAGAAATTGAATTCTGGTACTATAAATTTCCTCATTATGAAATTAGTTATTACATGTGATTATTCGACAAGTAGAATATCCATGTGCATGTTTATATGGTTATGTTTGATTTATTTTTTTCCATATTATGTTCAAGTTTATGTTTAAAAGGTTTTTGTTTTATTACACATCTTGACATAAATGTTTATACCTTCTGCTAAATTATTTAACCTTAATGAGCATCTGATATCACCCATTTCTTATGTTTTATTTTCCCAGGATATGAATAAGTTAGTTATGAGTGACTTGCAGGAATATTCTAGGAGGCTAGGAAGTTTCTAATGGAATAAATTACTATTTTTTTCATTTCAAGTTGTAATGTTGAACTTCATGTATGTAATCTATTTTGCAAGACTACGAAACTGATTAGTTCTTTGGGACTTGATTCCATGTAATCATGCCAATTATTTAAAATAATGAATCGACTCCCATAAATGGGGTCGGGGCATTACAGTTGGTATCAGAGGAAGTTTAGCAATAATCATCGAAACTATATTTATATAAACTCTAATTAGAGAACATTACCCTAAGATAGATTTTGATGATTAGTATAGAAAAATATCCTCGAATTGTGGTAATGTAGAGATTTCGTAATATTTCTAATCAAATTCATCCATGTCTGGATATGAGCAGGTAGAGGCGGCTCTGGCACAGATGAACCTAGGGGTAAAACCCAAAAACACCGCTTTGAGCTAGACCCAAACGGGAACTGGTGCACGACAATGGGCCTTGCTGCACACATGGTTATGACACTACTGGGGGATATAATAAGTATAATTCTCAATTTTTTTAAAATCATTATGAAGGATTTTCGAGTATATACATGTTCCAAAAAAATATTGTTATGATTATGGATTATATCGATAAACTGTTAAATTTACGTTAGGTATTTTACAAGTTTGGAATTATTCATTGCAATTCATAAAAAGACCCAGTGTATGCCATTGTATAGAAATGGCACACAGTAGAAGGAATGTGAACTCCAGCAATACATATGATCCAAAGTGTAAGAAGGATCAAATCTTTCATGGTATTAATCCAACCATTATAAGGGAAATAGTCTCCCATATATTCTCGACATATAAGAAATAATATCATGTGTTATAAGATAAGTAAACAATTCTCTCAGTCCTATGAATTTTAAGGGAAGAAAGAGAAGAAAAGGATGCAATCTAGAAAGATGGATAAAGTGAAGAGGGAAAAGAAGGATTTTCTCATATGTGATTACTTTGGAAAAAATCACCTTGGTAAATTCTTGAAGGGAATGAGAGTTTTTTATAAGTGTGGGGAAAAAGGACACCAAGTACGTGATTTCAAGGGTAAAAAAAGTTTCAAATGTACAAATAATCATGTGTAAGGAGTTGATACACTACCTGAATCAATTTCCAAGTCATTAGTGTATACCCCAAATGCTTTTATTGGATAATAATAATGTTATGATACTACCGAAGATGAAGAGGAATGATTGGATTTCTTATATTGTTATTAAAGTATTGTGTCATTTGAGTATTGTATTAATGATGTACATATTTTAAGATTTATAGAGTATATATAAGGATTGTAATGTAGTATTATTTCATTAAGGACTTGAGATTGGGTGGAACCAAGAAATGTGACTCAATAGCCGGTTAAATTTTTGTAAAATATATGGTTGAGAGAAATATGACCCACAATATGATTCTGATATGGAGGTAGTGATTTTGGAATAATACATGATTGATTTGGATAAATTATATTGGATAATCCTGACTACCTTGAAACTTATTAATTATATTTACATTCCATCATTTTTGGAGTTTACAAAATTTTTGGATAGAATAAGTATATCCAGTATTCTATAAGGAATAAGGGAGCATGAATGTAATCAATAAGTTTTTACGGAAATTCAGGATGTTCTAGTGTTTTAAAAGAATACATGATGAAGGTGATCACATGTTATTACGTGGAAAAAAGGATCTTCATTGTGTTTACCTTAATTATAATTTTTGGACAATGAGTTTGGACAGAAGTAATTTGGATATGTCTAGTTTGAGCTTATTTTTGGATTTCCATAAAAAGGAAAACCCGGAGGTCAGGCGGAAACCAGTCGTGCCCGGCAAGGCTGCGAGACTTGAACCCATAGCTGAAGGGCTACAACGGTGTATCACCTACCACTGGCCCAAATTATCCCCAGGATTGAATAATGTAGTTTTTTTAAAAAACATTTGGTAGATGAATTGTAAATTAATTATTTTTGAACCCTATATGAAGAGGATAAATAGAATATTTTTTTATGTTCTATTATCTTTTAGAGTAAAAGATCAGTTTGTGGATGAAATTATTTAAAGGATGGAACTCTACTTGTCACGTATATATTTTTTTCTTCACTTATTCTATTATGAAATTTATTCTTAAAAATTAGGTAGGGGTTCTTAAAACTAAAAATGCGTTATCCTAATTCCATATGATTTATTTTTGAACCGATAATATTTTAAGTCATCATATATTGATGTCATTGAGGCCTTCAAATCTATAATATATTGTGACTGATGACCTCAATTGCTCCCTATAAATATTTATTTTTTTCTTTCAATTATGTGTCTCTAATTTCCACCAATTTTCTCTTAATCGAGATCATAATTTGGTGGTGACTTTTCCCTTCCCCTTTTCCTCTTATTAAGACTAAATATTATTAACCCAATTTCTGATGTGGATTTTCCCACAAATGTATTTTCTATTTTCAGCCTTTTATTTTATAATTTTTTTTTCAAATTGCGAGGAAGAAATTTATTGAAAGAGGAAAGAATGTAACACCCCGGGATTTCATAGCACATTATTTCTTCAATGTAATTCAATAATTTTCACTACACAAAACACCGAGTTCACGCACACCATGACTTACCAAACTAGCCATTCAAAAGAGTTTAAGAATAGTATTAAATAAATTATGAACTTTATATAATCCTTATAATTTTTGAATCTATATTATGAGTTACTTAGACATAATTAAAAAAGATACATTCTTTCATATAAAAGAAGTATTTAAAAAAATGCAATTTTACCGCCTTTTAATGGAAAACCCTTTTTTAATAGAATATTTGAAACATTAATATATTCAATTTTACAAATAAACATCTTAATTATAATCAATAATTAATGACATAGTTTCAATAATTTTTTGGGGTTTTACTGATTACATTCATATTTGGGCGAATAGTGAAAAATACAATATTTTAACTGAAACAAACATTTTTAATAATAATAATTTTTTGTTTAAAATTATACATTTTAATTGTTTGGAAGTGCAAATAGATTATATTTTTACCATTTAATCAAATATTATTCATTGGAAATAATTTCACTTTGAAATTGAACATAAACAAGTATCAATCTTTTGTTAGTTATTATTTATTAAAAACAATATTTTTGGTTTTGACAATGAGAATTAATATTAAATTAATAAATGAAACTTATATGTTTTGAATTTGTTAAAATAGACACAACTTTTTAAATCATAACATCAAAATTTTCATAGGGTAAAATTTTGGTATTTTTATGAAAACATTCAATTTTTGATGAATAGTGAAAAACACTGAGTTATTGGTGAATTTTTTTTTTATTTAAATAGTTATTTATTTTATTTAAATTTATTTTATATCAAATTATATACATAATACCTATATAAGTTCAACATAATTCTTTGGAGTCATTTTATAATAAGTTTAGATATATAAAAATTTATTGATCTTTTTACCATCTTTTACCCTCCTCCTAGGAGAATTTGAAAATTTGGATAAAACATATTTTTTGAGCTTCTGTGAGTTGATTTTCAAAACTCAGAGAGGCACAATATACCTCATTATGTAAAATCTGATTCAATAAGATGAAAATAGTTTTTTTGTTAATAGTAACATTTGACTTTTATTTATCCCATTTAAATGTAAATAGGCTAAATCAAGGTAAAAAGAATATCATAATAATATAAAATTACTTTAACACTTATTATAACCTTATTGGATGATTAATGTAAAACCATGGTCATACTTTGGTCAATTTGTGGACCCCATCGAGCAAATTATGAATGATAATGACACTTTAGTTTAATTAACTTAATGTAAAGGCAAAAATGACATAAACAAATATATTTTAGTGCATAAATTTTTACATGGGGTTATATAAGTCATCTTTTCAACAATAAAAATTAATTGGAAAGATAATTTTGTTTTATAAATTTTGGTATTTTTTTATAATCTTTAGACATCAAATAAATTAAATTATTTATGACACAATAATGATTTAGTATTTACTTCATTAATAAATGATTTAAATATATATGAATTTTAATATTAAAACTATATCCAATAACTATAAAATTTTTATTGGATGATTTTATTTCGACAATGATTCATATAATATCATACATTAATTAGGTTTGGACCTTTAGAAACTGAATATAACTTTATAATAAAATAATATTTTCACAATTTCCTAAAGATCCCCTCATCCCCCTTATAAAAGGACACCAATTCTTACCCATTCTATACATCTCTCAAGCCCCTTCACTCATCCAAACCCTACCCAAATAAGCTCCCAAGATCACTATCTTACACCTAGAAGCATTAAATTAGGCATAAGTCCCTTCAAAAAGTCCGTTTGTTACAAACCAAAAGAAGTTTCCTAAATTAAACGTAACAATTTCTCTCAAATTCTTCTCATTTATTTTGATTTATTTTACATCTCCAACCCCCCTAAACAATTTTTTCCCTTTATTTAATGAAAATACATGTATCCTCAATATAATAGGATGTTTTAAAGAGAAGTATTCGAACTACACTTTCACACACCTCCATCTAATGGGTGAAAAACATACTGTATTTGTGGTTGGCAAACTAACGCCTCACGAAACAGTGATTGTTCGATTATCTCCTACCGCCTCTCACGGTGGACATTAATATGGAACTATATTTATATAAGATAAATATATATATTTTTATGTTTTCTTTGTGCTTCTGTATTTTACATTTATATCATTCCTGTATGGATTCCTTTATGGGTAAAACGTGATAACTTTCTTTGAGGAAGTGCAGACTACTGCCCCCTCAAAGTGATGTGACTCGTTAATGACTTATGTAGGACGTATAAAGTATGTATTTAATGATATTATATGTGATATTATTCTTGAATTATAATATAACTATCTATCGTTATGTTTTAATTCCATTAAAATACAAAATAGAAATTAAAGTAGCGTACATGCGTACGTAGGACTTACCGTCTCCATGAACGGTGCATTTCATTTATTATCTCTAAATGTTATCTACTATCAAAAATACATAAATATATATACCATAAATATATGATATATTTGAAATTTTAATGAGTAATATAATTTTATATATAATGTAATTTTGACCACATGAACAATTTATAATTATAACAGGTTCATTTTGGACTCAAGTTATGAACATAGAAAAAATGTCAGATATGAACTCCCATAATTAAATAATGGTTATATCAAAGTAATAAGTGATATAAAAGGAATAATAAACATGAAAATATTATTATGTAATTATAAATTAACTTAATATTATTATTCAGGAAGGACAAGGAACATACGAGCGAGTCAAGTCGGACACGTGGTAAGGGGTTTCTTATATAACAATTAATTTTGTGAGATTTCCATTGTTCACAACTTATCTATTGCATGTGGTGTATTTTGTACTTAAATTTGATATATATTATCATTATTATCTTTATATTCATGGTATGTTATTAATTATTCAGTGGTTATTAAGTTTTGGTCATACGACTCGATTGATTTCAACATGGTAAGTGGATTTCATCTCACTTCTTATTCCCGCAAGATTCACAATTTATTACCACTATTTCTTTTTGTTTGGTGTATGTATAGGAAATTATTTTATTCCTTGTATAATATAATTTAATCTATGAGAATTTTCAACTTCCTTGAATAATCCTTCTTTCACGGTGTGTATGTTTCGAGAGTTACCAAATCGGTAAGGGTTTTTTTTCTCAATCTCAATATTATCCAAGATTGTTCATGTGTAATTAATTTCTAGGAAATAATTATCATAGATACCCCTATTTCATAAAACTTATTCTAGTAGAAATATTTTAAGGTTTAATGGGAGGTTCTATTTAACTAGATCATCATTTTTAATGTTTTAAAGATTTATCTTTCTAAACCCATTTAATTAATGTGCATTTTTCAAAAAAAATTAAGGATTTAATTATATGGACATGAGTGTTTTGAAATAACAATTCTTTAAAAATGTTTCTAAGTGGTGTGGGAAAATCTTATTCAAATATCTCTTTTAAATAACCTCCTTTATAAATTGTGAGAATTTTAAACGATTTCATGAAAAAAGGGTATTTCACTCAAAGTATTTTGCTGATCATATTGATCTATGTCATCATACTTTAATTTATTTTAAAATTGTTTGAAGTTGATCAATTATGATAGAAATCATGAATATTGTATTATATTTTTTGTGATATGTTTGAATGTGGATGTGTTATTTATATACAATAAACGGTTTATGGATAAAGTATTTATATTTCGTATTCTAGTTTTAATACGAATGTTTATGTTATATTTCAACATTTTTTTATGATGAATGTATTGGACTTGTATGTTCCGAGTTGGGGACCGGTAAAAGTAATCCCTCAGGGTTGGGGTCTGGTTACAGTAGACCCTCCGGGTTGGAGTCCAGTTACATAGGCTCTCCGGGTTGGAGTCCGGTTACAAAGGCTCTCCAGGATGGAGTCTGGTTACATAGGTTCTCCGGGATGGAGTCCGATAACAGAGGCTCTCTGGGTTTGGGTTCAGTTACAGTTATCCCATAGGTCCTGGCATGAGGCCTTGACATAGAAATTAATGTCTAGTATTATACATTCCTTCATGATTAGATTAGTTTTTACATGTGATTATTCGACTAGTAGAATATCCATGTGCATGTCTAAATGGTAATTTTTGATTTATGTTTTCCATATTATGTTCAAATTTATATTTAAAAGGTTGTTGTTTTATTACACATCTTGCATTATAAGTTTATTGCATACGCTAAATTATTTGCCCTTACTGAGCATCTGAGCTCACCACTTTCTTATGTTTTATTTTCCCAAGATATAAAGTAGTTAGATATGAGTAACTTGCAGGAATAATCTAGGAGGCTTGGATGTTTCCAATGGAATAAATTACTGTTGTTTTTATTTTCATGCTGTAATGTTGAACTTAATTTATGTAATTTATTTTCCAGGAATTCTAAATGGATCGGTCCCTCGGGACATGATTCCTTGTAATCATGCCATTGTATTAAAATAATGCACTGACTCCATAACTGGGGTCATGGCGTTACAATATAGGGTTGATGGACAAGGGTTCATGCCAATGACAATCACCCTATGGTATTTGAGAAGGAGTCAGAAAAGTAGCGGGGAATCATGTGATCATGTGAATGATTCACATGAATCGGGTTCTCCTAAAGGCGTCAGATGATACTCAAATCATCATGAAATTTTACAACCTTTAAGTGATCACATGATGGGTTTGAGTGATCACAAAAATAATTTCTTTTTATGCTTTATCAGATTCTCACTATCCCCATTTTTCTATATTCATCCGATCTCTTCCCTCTCTCTATCATGTATCTTTTATTTAGGGATATAGAAGTTTATATAGCTAAAAGCTTGCTGAAGATGGGGAATAGTTATAAAGGAAAATGTCTCATGACAAGATGGATATATTATAAAGACTCAAAAGATCAAAATATTGTATTTTCAAGATAGATTCATGTGATGCCCGGGATTCACATGATTTTCAAGGGTCTTGCATGATCAGTTTTTGTTCATGGCATGGATTTTCAAATAACTACATTGGTCCTTATGTGATGGATTTGGTGGATTTCCATGTTTTTTGTACTTTATGTGATGAAATTAAGTGATATCTTGATCAATTAGATTATAAATATTTAGGATCTTTCAGAAGATCTATTTTCTAGAAATTTTATGTATTCAAGGAATGTGTGTCTGAATCATGACTATCCTTTATGTGACGGGGTATAAGAATTATTAAAATGGATTCTTGTGATGATATTATGGAATTAGTATTATGATAAGGCATTATAATATAGAACAACATGAATATTTCATGTAAGTAAATAATATATAAAATATTACAAACGTTAAGGCCTCTTGATATATATAGAAAAATTATATTTTATAAAATATTTTGATTTACAAAAGGAATTTCACATGGGTCATCCCATGATCACATGATCAATATGTCCATTGTATTATCAAATTTCACATGAGGCAATTTCATGAAATCATCTATTCCATAGTGTTACATCATTCAAATGTTTCCATGGTGTCCCATGTTGGTGTGTAGTAATCCATTTGTAGGCCATAGGCAGATGTTTGAAGTCGATCTACCTTATGCAGAGACGAGGGCTTGATTATCATGGTGTTGGATACACGATTTCCATGATCCATATTTCATTATGAGAATACTTTATGTGATAGTGCATGGTGTTCATGTTATGTCACTAGTGATCGTTAAACAATATTTATGCTACATTTCATGCTCCTACGATGGATATGTTATTATATCCATTTTATTGTGTGATTTGTTGTGAATCTCGGTATAGATTCATGTTATGTATTGATTAGATTAATTTGTACAATATTAAATAGCATGCATGTGAATTGAATCCTCATTCTTGGTTTTATGATGTTGATGATGATTTGGATGTCTCAAGGTTGATTTCTGGAGATTTCTGGTAATATTGATCGATAATTCATGGTGTTAAGTAGGGACTAGGTTCTATTCACAATTTCCATCATGTGGTGTTGAATATTATTGTAGGAGAGAAGGAGGTTTAAGATGATGTGAGGTTTGATTAGATGGATGAAGTCATCTTGACCAAACAACAAACAATATTTCCAAATAATTTATTGAAGATGGATAATGTTCTCGTGACACCATCCCCGCCTAAAATATTTGGAAGGTATGGGCTACAATTGATAATCCAAATCACTTATTTAATCAAATAGAAGGTATTACCTTGGTATTCTCCAAAAATTCATTATATCCACATTTTGACAACACTCTACACTGTTGTGTTGCTGACTTGGGGTGTGGGTCTACTCCCTTTGAAGATGAACTTTTATGTGTATCCTCTATCACCATTTTAGTCAGACAATCTAGATCCCTAAGAATGATTAAAGAAATTCCCACATGGGCTTCTATCGAGATATATTGCCTAGGTAGGCTTGGAAGGAAAACTTTTCAGGTAAAATCAATTCCATTTTTATCCATCTAGAATGGATATAATAATGGCCAACAGATATTTACATATGAAAATAAAGCCCATGGGAAGCCAATTATGAGTGCCTCATGAATATAACATCATTATTTTTAATTGGTCATTATAAATATTGAATATATGGTGTAAAACAATCCAAGGAGAAAACTATGGGTGTCAAAAGTGTTGTGTACAAATAATTCACGAGGCCTTACGAAAAAGCAATTATATGGGTAACATATTGTGTCTACATTTTGGAAAAATGAATTCTCTTATATTGCCTATATTTTCTCTTCAATGGAATATTTTGTGATACTTCAATGGAAATAGTATTCATTGAATGTAAAATACTAATGAACATAACAAATATTTGATGTTTCGTAGGTTAATAAGGTTACTATTAGTAGTTTGTTTAAGATTATCCCATTTCGGCCTTCCCATTAACCTAGTGAACACATAAAGGGGTTGAATTAATATTTCATGATAATTAGAAGATTTTTTTATATTGATTAATTGGAGATTAATTAATTAATTTTTATTATCTCTATAATCAGATAAGCAAGGATTTCTAATATATGGTGAATCATCAAAAAATGACATGGTTTTGTCATTTTGAGTAATAATAATATATTTTTCGGTGCATCCTGGATAAATCAAATCCATGAATGAAGGTATCTATATAAGAACCTCATGAATGAATCTATATATTTTCCTTGAAAATAAGGAGTAACTTATTTTATAAAAAATATGTGATATATACGAAAACCAAAATAGTTTTAAGTGATTCTTTTAAAATAATTAACTCATTGTGAGGAATAGAAGTAGGTTGAAACTACTTGATGTGTAAGATTTATTGATATCATACTACCTTTGGATGGTAAATAAGGATTCATTGGAACTGTGAATGAGGGACCATGTATTTCTAATGATTATAATTATTAATAATTTGTCTTATATATTAAGTACTAGTTAATATGGATATGGAAATTTAAGTCCTGGATAGGTATCAATCCATTTCCAAAAACAATTTTAGTACATTATTATTAGAAATGGTAGATAAGTACTTGAAGTATAATGAGGACTTACAAAGGAAGATGAAATGAGTAAATGATGTAAAATTAATAGACGTTATATCTAATGATCGAGTGATGATGTTGTAAAAGTGTTTATATGTTCAATTAGTACCATAATATAAAAGTATCTAATAGATTGGAAATATATATCTAATTTCTCTATAAAACATGGTAACATAAATATGATTAGAGATTTAGGAAAATAATTTTAGTGGGATTATAAGATGCTTTTTTTGGAATTGTCTCCAAATATTTAGTTTGATAAAAGGTGAAGGATAAAATAAAACATCCTAAAATAGTATTTCAACATCTTCTTATACCTTTATGGATGTGTGAAAATGATAGAATGGTATTTTTGATTGACTTCCAAATACAATAATGAATAATGATTCTATATGATTCTTTTTTTCATCTTACTAGTATTCTCATATCTAAGAGATTATATAATAACTAACCATTAAGAAATAGGACTAGCTCAATGTCAATGAAATTGTAAGGCTTCATGGGGAACCTTAGTGAATTATATCTGATAAAGACCCTAAATTGAAATAAAAAATCTATCAGATACTAGACTGTGATCTTAACACTAATATAATTTTAAGACCTATCTATCATATGAGAATTGATGGGAGGTCAAAATCAATATAAATACCTTATAATATATGATCATCTCATTTTATCAATTACTCATTGTTGTTTTGAATCAATATCAATCTTTGCTGTAATTTTCAAATTAATAGTCACTTTCATTTGAGAATTTTGACCACACAATATAAAGGATTGTCTGGTACATGGTTTCATACTTCTAACTATTAGGGTGAACTTGTAGAATAGGGGATAATTATCCCTTAGCATATAGTGGGGAGTACATTCAATATATTGACTATATTGACCAATGATATTAATACCTTGATAATACATTGTTTTATATGAAAAATAAATACATAATAAAAACACACATATGGGGAATATATTAGTTTATTTCCTTTGAAAAAAAGAAACCTAAAAAATGGTACATAATTGAACTAAATTATCTCCCACAATGTTCATAATTACTTGTTCCATTATTTAAATATGATATAAAATACATTTCATTATAAACAAAAGAAATTATCTAAATGAATGGGTGATTTTGGATTCTTAGTAGTGTTAAACAATGGAGATACGTACGAAAAATATGAACCTTAGAGTATGAGAACATGATCATGACATTTGAAAACCATAACATGTATATCGAGGATCATAATCAAAAGTCATGGAAGAAATATTGTCTTTTCATAAGTTCTTAATCATAAGGGAATCAAAGAACATAATCCATGATAGTATATATTGTCATAATACATTAATTTTTGTATATAGAAAATTAGAAAATATCATTTAAATAGTAGTCTAGTATCACTTCCAATGCTATCATAGTGGTATGGGTTCCCTCCAGAAACCATCATAGTAGTCAAGGTCACTTCCAAGACCTCCATAATAGGAAAAGTCCCTTACTAAATTATGTTCACTCCCTATTCCATTCTAGTATATATCATGAGATATAATACTTTCCCGATTAATTAGTGGGAGATATTTGTCCCACAGATCATTAATGATAATCATTCATATGTGTTTCAAAAAAATCATAAAACATTTATCATATCTTATTCCATTAAATGAAATGGGTATCAAAAAAAATTCATCATATCATAACCTATAGAAAAGAGACATGTTTCATAATAATTAATCATTTCATCATATAATAACCCATGATAATATGTGGTTTTCATATATATTTTATCATGTTACAACCCATGGAAGAGAAATAGGTTTCGTAAATATAAATGTACAGCATTAAGATAAATAATAATATTGTTATCAATGGATTAGATCCCCAATAAGGCACAGTTAACAAAAAAAGATATTATAATTGATAGAAAATATATTGAAATAAAATTTCGAACTGTATCTTAGTAATGTATCAATTCCACTATGAAATCAATTTATGAAACAGAACAAAATTTCAAAAATCTTTTTTACAAAAATAATCAAGAATAACTATAAGAGAATATTTAAAATCATTTAAAAACAAATCTTGTAAAAAATATCATTTTCTATTTTAAAATCCATTTTAAACCATAAAATATCAATAACAAAAAATATTTATATAAAATTTAAAACATATAATGTATGATCAAATGAAAATAATCCTCATGATTATATGAAATTCTATTCATGTCATACTTTTTAGAATAATGATTCATCTAACATTTTTAGTAAAATAAAAAAATGGATTGTTTCAAAAGAGACATGAGAATTCCTAAAAGAAATTATTAATTTTAAAAAAATGGGAGAAAATAAATTTTATTAATAATAAAATAATAGGAAAACTTTTTAAATAATTTTTTTAGAAAACATGGTTTAACATGAAATAACATTTCAAACCAATGAGAGTGGTAATTTCATATTTTCATAAAAACATTTTCTCATCTATTTTTAGTACCAAAGAGTAATAAATGGTATTATAAATTACAAATATCATGAAAACAAATAATATAGTTAATTTAATATATTTCATCAAATATTTATCATAATATTTTATCATCAAAATCAAAATCATAAATAATCCCAACAAAATGATGGATTCTAACATAAAATATTTTCCACTTTGGTAACGTTGAATAGTAAGACCCATGATGGAATGAAATAAAGATAAACATAAAATATCATGAGTATACATAAATTAATGATATTATATTTAAATGGGTTTTATATAAACTAAATAAAATAAAACAAGTGCATAACATAATAAATGCCTCAAATAAAGAAAATTGAGACAACAAACCCTTATCTTATGTCTTGACTTTTATTATACACATATAAACCTCCAATATTGAAAATATATGTTTATAATTAATTAATTAATTAAAATTATTTATATATATCATACCATATATGATTTTATTATGTAATTATATTACTTGTTTATTAGAATTTTTTTGTTAATGTCATGCTTTAAGTAGCAACCTCTTTGTATATTATATATGTTTTAATTTTTTATTTTGGTCCCCATTAGCTGATCATCTTTTAAAAATATATCTTATTACAAACATGATATAAATATCACATACATTGATTATTTTAAAATTTAGTGCAACCCATATAATATAGTGATAGAAAATGAAAAACACTACTTATGGAGACAGTACGTCATATATATGTTTGAACTTTATTCCCATTTTCATGAAATGTTGAAAGAAATAAATTTAAATGATATATTATAAATAAATAATCATTTAAAAATAATATATATCACATATTTTTATCAAATCCATCCATAACACATTTCTTGTAAAACATGAACGAATCACATTGCTTTGTGAGGCGGTACCGTACACACCAGCGAAATTATTTTATTCCAAAAAATTGTAGAGTATTAGTGTACCTGTGAAATAATAATTATATAATAATAATAAAATAATAATATTAATAAAATTAATCTATCATCATAATCAACCAAGATATGTTGAAATTGGAAATTGAAAGACAACGGTTGGTGAGACGGTAGTCTTCCATACACACATATGATTAATATAGAACCCATTTCATTGAAGAGGATATGGTTATAAGTCATTATGTTAACATATAAACCTCTAATTGTAAGTAATATACTGACTTTATTAAATAATCCAATGTTAATAATAATTTAACATTATTGAAGAAGAAATGAAACAAAAATTCTCATTGATGAACATTACTTATTCTTCGAGTATCCTCCTTATGTTTGAAGACAAATACTTAATAGGTTAGATTTAAAAACAAAATAAGGAATATATTATGATTGGTTGGATTTTTGAAAGTTATATTGGTAGGTATTTTAAAGAAAAAAATGGATTGATTGTTTGAAGAATGTAGGAGAGGGGGTATCCTTTTATAAGTGAGGTGAGTGGAACATTTGTAATATTTTGAAAAGTGAGAATTCCATCATTGTGTTTTTCATTTCATAAGGAGATATAATGGGCCATCCATGATCCAATAAGGTTTAAGTTCAAAATATGTACATAAAATTGGAATTGTACAAGTGTTATGTTATTTTCAACCCTTATCATTTAAATTTATCCACCTCGTAATCCCATTTTAACCTTAATAGAGGTAATTAATTTTTTTAAACATTCATAATAATAAAAAATTAAGTTGAAATAATTACAGAATATATACTATAATGAATAGAAATATGGATTACATTATTCAAAATTCAAATTCATAGCATTTCCATAAGTTAATTTCGAATTTATCTTGTTGATGTTATGATATTTATGGGTTTTAAACAAAAAATATTTAAAAGGTTATGATGTTTTCAGATTCAATTTTAATATGTAATTTATTAAAATGACCATATATATATATGTATTTAATTGAACATATTTTAGATTAAATCCAATTTTAAAAAAAAAATTATATTTACCATTAATTTTAACGAAAAGGCAGATTTCAATTAAAAAATTGTATTTTTAACTATTCTTAAAAAATTACTCATTCCACTTTATTGGTAAAATTTACACCAAATATAATTTTGGACATTTTTAAAAAAAAAATTGAAGTTAATTTTATCTAATTAATTTTATAATTGAGTCAAAAAATAATTTTAAAATAAGATCACTAAAGTAGACAAAAATGATTTTTAGAATAAAACATTTTTACACATTAAAATAGAGTTTTTTTTTTCTATTATATAGAAAAATATATAATGAATAATATACAATTTATTCAATATATAAAATAAAAAATTAATTAAAATCATTCAATAACGGTTATTTGGTTAATATATATATGTAAAACAAATTTTTTTTGCTTGAAAATATTTTATATGACAAAGGCATCCTTCATTTTCAAATGGTTTTTATTTATATTTCTAATTAATTGGTCACTGAAGAATTAATTATATATAAATGTGTAAACTAAATTTAAAAATATATTTTTAATATTTAGTAACTCATTTCCAATGTATAATGGAAATTTTTTTTATGAAATTAAAATAATTCGATAGTATGTCACATTTCATTTAATCTTGAGGTTGTGTGTAACATAAAATTTCTATAAGAATCAAAATATGTAATTATTACTTATCAAAAAAATCAAGAAATGTTACAATATAAAACATTTATTACAAATTTATACCTCCAAAAGCATCAATTTGGTTTAAAAAATTTAGGATAATCCTACCTTATTACATTCACTGTTTGCCATATTTCTTCCTTATGATAGTGGTTTAATTATAGAACATTGTCCAGGCAAGTGGTCTTATTTTATAGAACTTTTTCAATTCAATTCAAAATCAATAGTTTTTTCCCTCATAAGGAATAACAGGATCTAGTGGTATATCTTTTTAGTCCAGTACATATGATGGACCGGGTATGTACATTCTCAGGAGTTATGCATTGAACAAATAGTTATTCAAAGAGAGGTTTTGTGGAAGCTTCGATTGATAAGCTACTATCCCGATATGATCCTGAATTTAAAATGGACTGATATACTAATGGATTAGATTTCCTTTTCACTATAAGAACAATTTCATCATTTCTATTACCATCCATAAATTTCAAAATTCATTTCATAATCTATGAAATGTAGATGATTTCTCAAATTCCTAAAGAACTAATAGATCACAAGATCAATAATAAAATGATATGTCACTCTTTCTATATGTAGTTATAACTATCGCAACCCGACCATGCTGGTCTCGAGCTGCAACTACCCCATGCCCGCCTCTATAGACCAGGGGCTGGCGACAAGTGCCAAAGGCATAATGTTCTCGGGGAGGCCTTCGCCTATATACATGTACACACACACACACAGACCACTCGATGCAGAAGTTCAGATTAATGAGAAAACAAAAGGACAAACAACAATAGCCCAACAACAGTCGTGCATAAACTTATAAATAGAACAACTAAAGTGTTGTAAAGTACTGATAAGATAATTGAACAGAAAAAGGCAAAACAAGCGCCCAACCAGAAAGGTGACATAACCTAGAAATAGGTAAACAAAAGTAAACAACTTGTGTGTCTTACACCAGAAAGTCGAACTATGACCAATGAATGCATGCCAAGCTCTCGTGTCCTCTACGCTCCTCCGTACTCTTGATCAACTTTTCCGTCATCGGAAAATGCACACCAAGTGTGGGGAAAGCCCAAGAAGGGGTGAGTATAATCATACTCAGTTGGATTCCCCGAAAGCTCGAGGCAGCAACAAAGGAGGTACTACAATGGTGAGAAGTAGACAGAAAAAAGATCAGTGTATGAGTACAATAGATAGAGTGTAGCTCAACCTAACAAAAGAAAGGAAGTAGAATCATCCCAACAAAAAAGAGATAGACATAGAAAGCATGTGGCATACCTCGGGTGTCTTTGCCCATCCTAGAAAATGAGTAACTAAACCAAAGGAGTGGGAAAACAAGTAGGGCATATATATATATATATGCTCAACAAGAAACTTGAACGAGTGTGTAAGGGGATCTCTACCACAAGCTCAGCCCCGGGAAATGTCACCAACAGTTATATGGATATCTATCACTAATGCCCATGAGTCCCGCATGTCAAAGCTGTCTCATCGCTAAACCATACAACCAAGAGTTCCGCACCGTTAATCACAGAGAGAAGTCACTAACTAGACACATAGGAAGGGATGAGTCTGAAATAAGTCATCGGGTAACCCACTACCCAGCCCCGCTGGAGGGTAAACTCTAAGAGGTCGTCAGGTAACCCACTATCCAGCCCCGCTGGAGGGTAAACACTAAATTCAATGGGTAAAACACCGCCCTTCCCCGCTTGAGGGTAAACCCTAAGGTCAATGGGTAACCAACTTCCCAGCCCTGCTGGAGGGTAAACCCTAAGGTCAACGAGTAATCCACTGCTCATCCTCATTGGAGGGTAAACCCTGATACGCCGGTGGGTAATGCACAGCCTAGCCCCACTGGAGGGGAAACCCTGAACTGGTATGAAGACTCCACACTGCCCGAACCATCACTGGGTGTTACTAAAATTATCACCGTGCGTTGGTTCGTAGTGCGTCAAAGGAACCTCTGACCAATGCCCTTTCATGTTTCATCATTTAATGAGATCTCAAAAGGGGCTCCACACGCCCAAACTGATTACACCATTGCAATCCTGGAAGAAAAACACGTGAGATAAACTATTTTCTCGCTTGAAATGGACTCCTGAAAAAAAGTTAATCAACACTGCTTTATGCCCATGCATCGTCTCGTGGGGCCCACACCTAGGTCCCGAAAGAGGTCAGGCAAACTACGCCAAAAGGACTACTCATTCGCCTGGAATGGATGGCTGATGAAAATGTCACAAAACGCTGGTCACAACCTAGAAGACAGCCCATGGGGATAACACCTCTACTCCGGCATCAATGGCTAAAACCACCCTGGACAACATCGTCTCGATGTCAGGTCACAATGCCACTTACAACGCCTTAAACCTACTTAGAATGTGTTCACGCTATCCGAATGATGAATCCCAACGAGATGCTAACCAAAACTTAATAGTCTGTCATGCCACCTAAACCCCATATAGGGAATTAAAAATCACTTATACCATCTCAAAAACTATGACCCGATCCGAGGATTGCACTACCGTATATGGCACGCAAAACCGACACCTTTAGTGAATGTTACGGGTGTCCGAAGACAATGGAGATAACCACTTAGGGATAGACCGGCCTGTTATAACTGGTCCACTCGGCCTGGGCTGTCCCGAAATGCTGCCTCGTGTCCCTTCTTCTCGTCCTTGTTGCTGAACCATGGTCTACCCACACCGACTGGCCCTTGAGGCTGGTCGCTTTCTCGTGTGGATACCCACATTCGGCGGGTCTCGGTCTCCCGCTCGGCGTAGCACATCGTGACCCCCATCACGCCCCGCACCGGCGACCTCTGCCACTACCTTGGAGCCGCGTTGCCGCTACCTGGGAGCCCACCACACCGGCCGCCGTCCCGGACTGCCTGAAGCCCACTCAAAACCCCTGGAACCACCGGAAAATGGGGATAAATTGGCCGTAAAACCTATCGGGGCCACCCCGGGCGCCCCGGGACTGGGATTTTTTATTCGAGAACAGTGTTAGAAAGCTCAGATTGAATCCTATGCAACTAAGGGCTTCACTCGTTAGGAAAATAGAATTTCAATGCAATAAATTTAAATCATTGAAGATTTGGAAATAAAAATAAAGAAAACGAAAACTCCTACCTCAATGGGCGTAGCCCTTCGCTTCACAAGTAATCTGTCAGACCGTCGTGCCGCCTTAGAGAGGCCGAGGAGAGGAGCTTCAATGGAGGTGGATTCTAGTATGGAGATCACCTGCCAGAGAATGCTAAGGGTGAATTAAGGGGGTGGGGGATGAAGTATTTAAGTAGAAAAAGTTAATTAAAGTTAAATAAGTCTTAAACCCCCAACAGTAGGCCCCGTACCCGAACTTTTGGCGGGGTTGGGGTTAAGCCACCTCTAGGTTAAAATCCACATTATGAGTGCAATGCTGGTCTCAGAATTTTAATTCGAGCCTCCGTTCAGATTTTGTAATGTTCACGCTCGAGGATTCTAAATTACAAAAATTCCCCTGATGGCGTTTTCCACAGAAGGGCCGCACCAGGGAGAGTTACACCCCTCCTAGGTTAAATGGAACACTCCGGACTCAACAGTGCCCTCAGTTTTCCCATACGAGCAACCGTTTACTAGTTATTTTGTTTATTTTTCATGTATAGTGTGAACACACTTAAAATTTAATTCTGGCCACACCGAGGATCGGAATCACATGCCGTCGGAATGCCCTACTCTAGAATAACATCATGAAAATTTGAACGTCTTATAGGCTCAAAACCTGGGTTCTTACAATAACAAAATGGTTATAACTTTCTATACAATATGAATAAATATTTCTACAGTGAAGAAATACATTAATCACTAAAACATCATCCAAATTTCAACATAAACCATTTCATAACTGGTTTACCTTATGAAACTTATACAAGATTAAAAGAAAAAATGTTATAAATAAGGTCACTAAATTTCATAAAACAAATAAAATTTAATCATCCATATATCATAATGTATATATTCATTATAAAATAACAAAAACATATGTATACCCTATTTATATACATATTTTATGCATGAAAATATCCATAATTTTCATTCAACATTATAGAAAAAATACAGACTTCTTTATTCCTTGGATAAAACAACAAATTATTGAATATATTACATATATCCAATAATTCTATAACCACATCAATGATGACATAAAATAATTTTTCCACAAATAGTTTTCTTTATCCATGTTCATCAATAAAATCCAGTTTTATTTATTTATATAAATCATCTCTTGGTGCAATCTAAACTCCATTTAACCAAAATTAGGGACACAATAATGGTTACCTTCCCTTATTCATGTGGATTCCAAAAAATATAAAATTTTCATAAAATTAATAATATTTAACATAAATTTTTTTCACAAAATATTAGACTGAAAAATACTTATATATTTTTGGATTCATATCATCTAATTCTAGAATTCCAATACATAAAAAATTCAATCACCCCCTTCATTATCAAATCATAAACTAGGATTCATCATATTATTTCATAACAACTCTTTCATATAATATGAGGTTTGAATTATATCTTTAAATGAATGTACCTAAATTTTATCATGACTCATACTTTTAACTTGAAAAATAATGTTAAAACAACTCATACCTATCATATTTCATTTTTTATATCCCCATCATCAGCAATATAAATATTACTCATACAATCTTTAATATTCTCTTCATGAAATTTCCCCTCAAGAAATAACTTTTCATTATGCACTTAATTTAAAAATTTTAAGAATTAAATTTTCAATGATAACATATAGAGACAAATATTATTATTCATTTCATTAACCTATAATTTTATATATATTTTTCAAAAACATTTTTTTCTTCTTTTCCACACTCAAAGAATTTGCTCATCCCTCTAATAAATTCCCTTCAGTGCTTCTTTCCACATTATAAACATATAAGAAACTGAATCTTCATTTCTAAATGGTACCCACTACCCAAACTCCCATCATACTCTATCCGTCTATTATTTAGTGTGTTCTAAATTTTGTTATATTTCGTATTTTTTATCATGTTCTGTAATGTAAAATTTGGAATAATCAAAACATCATTTAATCTAGGGATCATCTAATTTTTTCTCTCATCATCATGGGATATTTTAAACTGTATATTAACGTAGTTTCATCTTGTTACTATCATTGACTAATACCAAAAAACATAGTGTGAGTAATAATATTCAGAGTGTGAAACCACATAATCATAAAACGTAAATTACATTATGTGTAATTCATGAATTTTTTTTATTTTATGAAATCATATGATTATCCTAGGTTATTATATTTATTGTACATTTAAATATATATTGATGGTTCGTAATGAGTTCATGAATTTTGAATTCATATCCCCCGAGTGTAGAAAACTATATTGGCAGTAGTGGTCGTTGTCATGTACCGGGTGATGATCGAGTCCAACTCAAAGATCTCTTCTCAAAGCTATTACCACTATGTTCCTCTGTGAAAGATCCAAATCTAGACGTATTTTCCAGAAAGTGATGTAATTATTTCTAAACCACTTGATGTATCCTCCACCAAAATCCTCAGACTTTTTCCAATATACTGATTCTTCCTTAAACTGATATTTAGAAACACCCCTTGAATTTTACTTATAAATAACCTTAAGTATATTAATAAATTTCTCTTATCCTACTCTCTAACGGTTAAATAAAACTTTCCTATATTACAAACTACCCCAATAATTGATTCTTGTACATATATATTACATCATCAAAGATGAAAATTCATTATATTATATAAAAGGAAACATGAAGACCATACTAGTTTATTTCCTTATAAATATTTGAATCATAAAGAACTAGTCCATAATTGAGTTACATCATCATTTATAATATTCATAATAACTGACACCCTTCATAGACTTATCATACATAATAAAATTATTTATAACACGGGGAATGGAATAATAAGTAAGGGTGACCGAGAATTATTAGTGTGGGTAAATGGGGGGATTCATATCCAAAACATGAACATAATAGTAAAATAAAATGACCATAACAGTTTAAAATTCTACCATACATATTCAATATCACAATATTGATTTATGGAATAAGTATTGGTAGTTTATCATACATGAGTCCTAAGGAAATCAAATAACATGATCCATGAGATCATACATTGGCATAAGAAATATATTTTTGGCATACATGTAATCTTTAAAATCACTTCAATGGTATTCAAGGACAATTTCCAAGGATATCATAGTGTAATGGTTTTACTACTCATACCATCATAGAATCCAAGGTATAGCAACACGACCATCATATAAGAAAAGTACCCTTACTAAACTGGGTTTACTCCCTATTCTAGTCCAACAAATCTCAGGAGATATAAATATTTATGAAATGAATTAGATGGAGATATAGGTCCCACAAATCTCATAATGGAAATCAATTGTATGTCTTCCAAAAAACCCTAATAAACAATTACATCTTAACCAATAAAATGAAACGAGTTACTTAAATATTTCATCATATCATAAGTTGTGGATGATAGATGGTTTTCATAACGATTTAAGCATTTTATCATTGAACAAAATATGTAAATAAGTGGTTCTCCAATATAGTTTATCCAAGAAATACTCGTGGAAGAGAATTGGTTTCATAAAATATTATTCACAAAAAATTTATAGAAATAATAAGAATGGTTTTATTAAGTCATATCCCCAATAAAGAATATGTAACATCAACGGATGTATTTTTTGATGTAAAGTAATTTTGAATGATCATTTCAAACATTTCCGAATGAAAATATTCATTCATATTTTAAAAAAAATTATAAAACATATAATATTTTCAAATTACACTTATCTTAAAATAAACAAAAAACAATTTAATGAGGGTTTAAAAATATAATTATAAAACAACTCATAAATAAAATATAATTTCCTATTTGAAAAATCCTTTTTAGAATAAAGAGTATTTTGAAAAATAAATAATTCAAAATTACCTAAAAAACATAGAAATAATGATTCCATTAAAATAAAGGCCATGTAGTAGGAAAATTTAATTCATTTTATACATGTCAAAAAAATATTCCATTATTATTTGTTTGAAAATTCTAAATGGTAATTGTTTGTAAAATAAAATAATGATTCCATTTAAACCATTTTTTAAGAAGTAATATTTCAGGTAATAACCACGTTGTTTTTCAAATAAGTTATTTTATTTTTGATTATATTAAATTTATTTTTCTTTCATATTCTCTAGAATGGTATTCAGGATATATATAAAAATTATCTTCAATTTAAATATATTTATATTAATTCGTAAATTTTAGTGATTAATAATGAAATACCTCTTTATGGAGATGTTAGGCCCTACGTATGCATGAACGTTGATCCCATTTTCATGGAATATTGAAATAAAGAAGGATAAATCATGTATTATCATTATGGAATCATTTTTTTGTAATATATTTCCGATAATTTTATTAATATAATTTTTAATACATTCCTTGTAAATCATGAACGAATTACCTTACTTCGTGAGGTTGTAGACGATCATACATAGGGGGGACATTGTCATTTTAAGAGAAAATGAATAGTATTGAGTTATGAGATATATAAAAAATATATAATAATAATAACATTAAAAATATCATATATATATATATATACATGTAATAAATTATTATAATCATATGTGTGAAGTTTTAAAGGAAAAAAAATGAAATTGGTTCACCAGGTGGTATTCTATTATATAGAAAAATGATGATTCAACATACCATTTGATGGAAGATGATATGTTTGTATATAATTCCATTAACATTAAAATATCTCATTATATAGAATATACTCATGTTATTATATCATGATGGGTTAATAATAATTTATGGTGTTTAAAGAGGAAATAATAAAATACTCGTTGTTGAAATTTACCTCTTCTTTGGGTATCTTCTTTAGGATTGTAGCTAAAGACTTACTTTTATGAATTTATATCAAAAATAATGATATAATTATGTGAGTACGGATGTTTTTAAATTATTTGGGTATGGATTGGGTGTGAAAATGGGATTGATCAAGTGAAGAGTATTTGATACTCGGTGGCCTTTTAAAGTATGGTGGGTGCCACATATGTTGTTTTTTTTAGAAGAATCAAATCCTACTATATTTTTTCATGTTAGATTTTACATCGTGATATTTTTATGTAACATAATGATTTTACATGATTTGATTTCATTGATATATTTGTGTTACATGCAACACTAATATTGATTTAGTTACATGAAACACTGATTTTCTATAAAACAACATTTTATTGATTTAATTATTTAAATAATAAAACTATAAAATATACATTATAATGTAGGATGTGTAAGGTATTTTATGAATTATTAATTCTTCGTATATACATGTAAAACACTTTTAAAAATATAAGGAAATATTTTTACTAAAGGAAACAATTTAAATGTGCACAATTGTATTTTATACCACTAAAATAAAAAATATATATTTGGATTATATTTATGATATATATATATATATATATATTAAATAAAATTTTTAAAATTCATCTTCTGATACTTTTAGAGTTGATTTATAAATAAATAATGTTTTATTTTGAAAAACATTATTATTTTTCTAAAAAACCATTTTATCTCCTTTTAATAGAGAACATGTTTAAAAATTAAATTTAGATTATTTAACAAATTTCAGAAGAGAAAATAATTTTCTTTTCGGAAAGAGGAATATCAAATTTATCTTGCGGTTGATTTTTGATATTTTTTTAGAAGAATTTTTTTTGAAGAATAGTGAAAAATAATGGAATTTAACTGAAACCCACCTTTTCATGTAAATAATATATTATGATAAATTATATTTTAAATTTATTCTAAAGACATAATATATCTATTATACATCCATTAATCCTATTTTGGTAATTATAGTCATTTTTCTATTGTATTTAGATATCAAAACATAGTAAAATTTTGAAATGTTTACTTTAAAAACCCGCTTTCTCATCTCATCTACATGATGAAAATTAATTTAATATCCACCACTCATGAGTTACAAATTTTGTAAAGTGGATTCCCTATTATTAACCAGAAGTTAAAAATTTATTACTTAGGTATCATTTATTTTTGGTGGAATATGAATAGTAAAGAAAGTAATTTTATTTCCATGTCTAAGGGTAAATCGGGTAATTAAGGGTAAAAGTATTATTATAAGTATTCTAAAATTACCTTAAATAATTTAAAAATGTTATTGAATATATTTAATTATATACTTAACACATATTTATAGAAATTTAATTATTTAATGGGTTCATTTTCATTAAATTTAATTTTATATTAATAAAATTTAAAACTATGAAAAAATCTCACACTCTTACTTTTAATTAGTATAACAATTTAAATATTGGGTTTAATATATGATATGATCATATTTATATTTTATTATGAAATCAAATATATTTTATATATATCCTTGAATTTAATTTTTTATATTAGTGAAAAAATAATTATTATACATAATTACTAAATGATAATGCATTAATTATTAAATTAATTAAAAAATTAAATTAAATGATATTAGAAATATAAAAAATATAATTTGAATTAATTAAAGTGATAGAATTTTTTATAAATTTTTATGAGATATTATAGGTATATTAAATTATTTGTTAGAGTACATCTTATTTTCTTGAGTTCCTTAAAGAGAAATTATAGAATAATGTCAAAAGTAATCGTTATGATATTTTGTAAAAACATATTTTATTACATTGTTTGGATCCCATATATTATATAAATTATGAAATATTTCAAGCTATATGGTCTAGAATATAATTAATTATCCATTTATGGACCAATTTAATCTTTATATGTAAAAAATAAAACATTTTAATATTGAAAAATTGGTTACCATAGTCAGAATTATAGTAAGTCAACAATGGTTTAATCAAATTGATAATGTTTAATAAAACCAAAATGTGTCTAAAAAATAATGGATAATTATATTAAAACTAGACTATATATTTTATTTTAATCCATGGAATTTTGGAGATATATTTATTGACATGGAAATTATTATAATTTAATCTTATAATTTTTTTTAAAATTTCCCATCCCCACTCGTATAATGGCGGAGCTCTTTTATCATTTATTCACACTTAATATATGATTTTTTTGGACAACCCCAATAAAAAACCTTCAAAATTCCTTATATTCATCCAATAATCCTTTAAGGGGAATAAATACATCCAACGTAGTCCTTTGTTGCAACCCAAACAGGGATATCCAAATAAGAGATAATGTTCATTAACAAACCTTTTTTATTTCTATCTTAAACACCTTTAAATTTTCAATGATTATATAATAACATTTGTATCATAAATATAACGTGATATTTTAATTTGAAGGGTATGACCTACAAATTCACACACTTACATCAAATGAGATACCCAATCATTTTTTGTTGGTTCGGAGGAATACCACCTAGAGAACTAATGTTGTTCGTTCATCCATTAAAACCATTAAAGGTAGAGAATAATAAAATATTAACATTTTATATATTCAATATATTATTTTTATTATATAATTATTATTATGGAATATTTATATATCACATAGCTCCATGCTTCCTATTTTTTGGGAATATAATAATAGTGCTCATGTCTATTGTGGACTAAAGCCTCATGAGGTGATGTGATTCAATCACACATTACATGGAATGTATTAAAAGTGGTTTTAATACAAATATGTGATTTATATGACATAAAAGAGATTTTGTAATGAAAATATATTATATATGTATTTTTTTAATCATTCAAGTAAATGAATGAAATATTACATGCATATGTACGGCCTATCGTATCCATGAATAGTGTAGGATGACTAATAATAATAGGTCAAAGCATGTGTAATAAATAATGACGTTATTAACTAACACATAGAATTAACATGGAATTATTAATAAATGATTAACATAGATTAATAATTAAATCATATATGGAATTATTTATATCCACATGGTTATTTGGTAATTATATTTTAAATTTATCTTTATTATATAAGATCTTTGAACAGATATATATGAAATCAAGACATAAGGTGTGATATGTTTGTCTTAATTTTATTTCCCTGGACACATCCATTATAAACAACATATTTATTTTGTCTGGTTTATATACTATGTATTACTATATTTTATGTGTATTATAATAAATATATGGGTATTTCCATATCCGTTAAATTTTATTTCATCAATGAGGAATATGATTCGACTGAATATAATGTTGTTAGGGTTTGATTCATAATCTCATCATTATTTTGGATTGTTTTTATGTTAATTTGGTTAATATTTATCTTCCATGTCCAGGTTTTATTAATAAAATTCAAAAAGGATTTTATTATTCTGCTATTAATGTTTAGTTTCATTTTTAACCATGCCTTAATTTTGAAAATAGGGATTAAAAGTAATAACAAGTTAAAACATGTACAGAAAAAATGTTATTACCCAACACATAAAATTAACAAGGAATTAATAATTATTGAGTAATATAAAGTCCTAATTAATTAATATATGGTATGATATATATCCATTAGGTTAAGTGGTATATGTATTTTGTAATTAAATATATTATATAATATTTTTGAACATGTATTAAAGAAATCAATACTTAAGGTAAAGGATTATTTTTTCTCACTTTTATTTTTGTGTACACATGACTTATAGACTACGTATTTCATTTTTTATGGTACATAATTTAGATGTATTTATTTTACATGTCTTATAATGGATATTTTAGGGTTTCTCCATCTTAATATAATTTTAATTCATTCACGAGGCATATGATCCAACTGATTATAAAGGGGTAAGGGTCGGATTTAAAATATTATTATTATTTGGGATTATTTCTATTTAAGTCTCATTTTTGGAATATTTAACACACAAGTCAGTGTTTTATAACAATCTCTTAAAAAATGTTTTTACATTTATAATATGAATTTTTGAAGTCATTTTCAACCATTTTTTCTTTGTAAATGGTTCAAATTTTTTTTCCAATCTTCTAAAAAGGCACATTGTGAATTTTCCAAAAAGAAATACGACATGAATGTTTTTTATCTTCTACGTCATGAATGGAATTTATTACTGTCAATACTCCATGATGATTGGAATATTTCATTAAAATATTTCAAAATTATATCCACATAAAATATTTTCCATTTAAATTTTATGTCACTTTAAATAATGGATTCATAAGTGAATGAAGGTTTTCCCCCAATAGTTATTTAAATAGATAATTCAAAAAATTCATTTTCCGTATATGTTGAAATTATTGAATTATAATTATGAATCACTGGGGATATGAATCGAGGATTAAATCCTTATTATTTTTATGGTTGGTTTTTGGTTATGATGGAAATATTAGTATGAAACACATTTCAAATCCATTGTTTATGTTATGTTGAAATATTTATGAAATTCATTTCATTACATGGGTTATCATTTGATAAATTACATATCTTCTTGTTGGACACATAAGAATGGTTTTAATTATTATATGTGTGGGACCTAGATCTCCAGAAAATTTATTGGGTAATGAATTAAATATAATGAGGCATTTAGGGGAATCATGCTGAGGTCCTTGATCAATAATGCGAAAAACAAGATGTTCTTGGTCTATGATGGGAAAAAAGATGATATTCTTGATCAATGATAAAAAACTAGTAGATGTAGTGCATCCATTATATGAAATAGTTCATATGGCCTGATTTTATAGTCTAGGTAGTTAACCTTGACATATGAATATTTTTAAATAATTATGATGATTCAATGGACACAATAATGATACAAATTAATGTTTCCTGACAGAGTTACAATGAATTTTCATTAGTATGATTCATTTATTTAACATGTTTATTTTTTATTCTATGAATCCGATTTGTGATCCATGATAGGTTGGGTATGATCTTTTTCATTTATACTATAGATAGCATGCACATAATTTTTATATTATTCTTTAAAAATATATTAAATTGATATCTCCTATATTTATACTTGTATTCTAAGGTAGCCTTTTCTTATTTTTTTCTAAAATTTATGATGTAAGGTTATAAATTGGGGTACTAAAGGCAATGATATTTCTGGGAAACAGTGATAATGTTTTACAAGACATTAAGTTTTTATTCCATGATTCTAATCAAATGAATTAATTAGGATACTTGGTCTTCTGTTTTTGTAATTTATTGATAATTTATTTAAAAAGTCATAATATCCATGTATGAAATTATTCGTCTATTATAGCTTGTATCAAAGGAAAGTTTTAGCTATCCTTTGGAAAATAAGATGTGAAAAAAATTATTAAAATTAATATGGATAAGCCTATAAAATTATATAAATCCAGTAGTTTTTTTAATGATCATGAATAACCTATAATATATACTAAGGTATGATATATTAAAATATTATAAGTAATTCCCCTTTATTATGTAGTTTATCAATATTATTAGAGATTCCAACACTATAAAATTGGAAATAGTCAATGGATGGAACCTGAAGGGAGCATTTTAATGCTGAATGGGATAGAAAATATTCAGATTAGTAATCAAATAGGATAATGAATAGAATGAAGGATGTTTTGATTATGACTACTTAGTTATCATGATAGGTCATTAACAATGTGAACTCCAGTGAGACTCCTGAAACATCAAATAATTATAAGATATTATTTAATGAAAAATCATGTGGTATCAAACATAGAAAAAAGAAGGCTTAACATCCTACTTGTGAATAGGGATGGAAGAAAATCATGAAGTAATATTTCAAATGGAGGGGATGATCTTATATGTGTAAAAAATAGAATAATATAGTGAATTTTTTTGAAGGATCTCAATGTATTACTTAAAGAGAACATTGAAACTACCAAACCCAATTCTCTAACCCTGGAATTTACTTCTAGACCATAGAAGGACCGATGTCATGAAAATCATTTATATATAAGGATTAATGTATTTATGCATTTGGATTCCAAAATTATGGATTATGAAATATATACAGAAAATTCAATATATGTTACTCATTATTTGTTTGAAAGAATATGTTTAACGGTACTAATGTGCTAAATATCTATTTAAAGATAAGGATATAAGTTATAAAAAAATGAATATGGTAAATTAACTCATAAAATTTTCATGGAGTTCATAAAACGGGGTACAGTTTGGAAAAACTAATTTTGTATAAGAGTAAATTAATTTTGATAGTGTTTAAGATATCGAAAATTAAAATAGACTTATTGAAAAACTGGTTTTTGCTATCATGTATGGAGGTTACAACATTTTGGGATTTAAATAATTTAACAAATTATCTTCATAAAAAATTAGGATGCATGCATGTTTTCAATACAAATTTATCGTAATTAGTGTTATTACCATTTTTTATAGAATAATGATAAACGTATTCAAATTTTTTGTACTTGAAAATATGGATTTAATTTATGATATATGGGGTATTAATGTTAATATGAGTTTGATAAATTTGGTGACCTTATTTATCACATTTTGGAATTTAATCATTAAAAGGGTCCAAAAGATAACAATTTCTGAAAAGGATGATGTTTACTTTTAGTGAGTTTTTAGAGATTAATGATTCATTATATGAAAATTAATATATATTGGATAACATGTACTACCAATTTTCTTTTGATATCTCAAGAAAGAAGCAATTATTTATGTTCCCATTATGGATTTTATGATCCACTAGTGCTTTAGGTGTTACAATTTCAACTTCATTTCATGGAGTAAGTGTCAAATTAGATATTGGTCAACAAACAACCAAATAGTGACATTATATTTATGAGATAAAATCAAGAAAGTATTTATTCAAAAGTAATTTTTAAAGGAAATTAATTTCTTATTATCATTATTTTTTATGATATCAATGAATTTTCTATACCTATTTATTTTATGGTTTGCTGATCAATAACCTTATCATTGACATGTTCTCTATCACACCTCATATAAATATGATATATAGTTTTCACTTCTATGTACTGTTTTCACTTTTCAAATGTGTTCTCTTATATGGAAACCTAATTATGAGATACTTTTTGTAATAGTTAAGATTCCAACTTTTCTTTTTTAAAGGATGTTTTTGTATTTTCTCATATAATGTAAGTTTCTATGAAAATAATATTCATGTTTTAAAACATTGATAAAACCCAATTTCTTAGATAGAAAAAAATCATTTTTTGTTTGTTAGAATGTAAGAAGCCTATAATTTTGTAAATATATATTAAAATAATTATATTTCTGTGATATCTTGGTTACACGCTACACCATATTAGCTTGTGTTACAGGAAACACTAAGTTTATAATAAAAATAGTTTTATTATTGTAATTATTTAAACAAAATAGTTGTAACCAAACCATTGAAATTGTAGTTACGTACATGATTATCTAAATTATAAAATCATGGTTTACATTTGCATAATTATTATGATAAATAAGGGAATTATTTTTCTTCAAAAGAAAATTTGAATGGGAACAATTGAATTTTATACCAATAAAATAAAAAAATCAGACTTGTTGGATTATATTGGTTAAATAAATAAATAATATTAAATATATTTTTTAAAATTATTTTTTTGTGAATTATATACATGATACGAAAATAAGTCCAGTTTTATACCTAAAACTGGATTTTTTTTTCAGAAATTTGATTTTATCACCTTTTAATGGTGCTCATATTGTATAACACAATTTTTACACTTTAATAAGTTTCAAAAAAATTATTTTTGAAATATTAATTAAAAAATTAGCTTAGGGTGAGTTTTATGAATTTATTTGAGATGTTTAATGTTTTTGAAGTATAGTAAAAAATAATGGAGTTTAATTGAAAAAAAATCTTTTACATCTATAATTTTAAATTATATATTTAATTTGTTTGAAGTTCATAATAGTTCAATTATATATCTATTAATATAATTTATTCCCTTGCAATCATTTTTATATTTAGTTTATATACAAAAACATTGTATGCTTTTTATCATTTTCTCTTTAAAAACACTCTTTGTCACCTGATATACAAGATTTATTTTCATATAATTTTAAACAATTATGTGTTATGAATATTAAAAAATTTATTCCATATTTTGAATCAGATGTTTCATATTTATTAAATGGGTCTCATTTTTTATGTAATATAAATAGTAATCTTATTAATTTTATTTCTACGGTTAACATTATATCAGGTAATTATGGTTTAAAATACTGCTAAAAATATAATAAAATTTCCCAAAACATTGAAAATTATTTTGTTATGAAATTAATTTTACCCTTAACACCTACGTCTCTAAATAGAATTATTGAATTGAAACTTATAAAAAAATAAATTTGATATTATTTAAATCAAATATTGTTTAGAAATGTCACTCTATTTATTTTAATAAGTATAATATTTATTATATGTGTTCTAAAAGAATATATGATTGAATACAGTTCTGATTATAAAAAAATAAAAATTTTATCTATATCATGTACATTAATTTTTAATTTTAGTGAAGAATTAATTATCCTAAATAATTACACAACAATGATGTAATAATTATTCAATAACTTATAAAATCATTTAAATGATATTAAAAATATTAAAATAAATTTATTCTAAAATAATTAAGGTCGTAAATGAATATTAATGAATATTATAACAAATTCTGGTTTTATTAAATAATTGTTTTTAAATATATCTTGTTTATTTTCAGCTCTGTAACGTCAATGAAATTAATTGTGTCAAAATTGCCACTTATGATATTTTTCAAACATAATATTTTATTAAATAAATTGGAAGTTATAAAAATATTAAATAAATAAAATTAATGATATATGGTCTAAAATATAAATAACTATCTATTTAGTGTCCAATTTACACTTTATATGTAAAAATTACAACATTATAATATTAAAGAACTTGTTACCATAGGTAAAATTAAAATAAGTTAACTAAGGGTTAATCAAAATGATAAGGATTAAAATATTTCTAAAACATGTCTATGATATATTTTTCTAACGATAATAAAACTTTAGAGTGTCTTATCTCATAATACATGTCTATATGGATGTTCCAGGAGTAATATTTAATTTATTATAAATTTATTTTTATGATATTCCAAAATAGTCACTCAACTCTCTTATAAAAGGTCTCCGATTATTATATTCTATTGACACGTAAAAATCATTGTTGGTTTACCAAACCCTGTAAACATATCCTTCTATCATTACTCAATTAATCTAATATTCCTCATATTTTGGATAAATACATCCAAGGTAGTCCATTGTAGAAAACAAAAATGAAATATTTCAAAAAAATCTTGCTTTCAACAATGAAGGTTTTTGTTCTATTTCTTAAAAAAAATCAAATCAATTATTTTTATTTAATGTTTGCATAAAATCATAAGTATAATAAATATACTAATACATTTTTATGTTAAGGAAATGACATCTAACTTCACACACTTCCACCACATGGTATTCACAATTGTCATTCGTGTGTACGAAAGATTGCCACCTCGCAAACAAATCTCCTTCATTCTTCTGTTACCACCTTTACAGGATTGGAATAATGATGGATTTATAGTTTATATATGAAATATATTATTTTAATAATTTTACTATTATTTAATTGTTATATCACAAATATTTTATGCAGTTCACTTTGTGGGAATATGATAACATCATTCTTGAGTACGGCAGACTACTACAGCATGAAGCAATGTGATTCATTCATTAATTACATGGAATGAATTTGGAATTATTTTAATAAAAATTTGTGATATTTAAAAAATAAAAATTATTATTTAATAATAATATATCTTATAATTTAATTTATTTTAAGCTGACAAGAAAATGAAAACCGTGTTCATGCGTACGCATGTTCTATCATCTCCTTGAATAATGTATTTTATTTTCATCCTATAAATTGTTTGAATGAACATAAATATATCTATACGTGAAATATAATAATTTTGATTCATGTATACAATTCCTGATATTATTAAATAGTTATATATTTAAGATTAACATCAATAAAAATTCAAAACATGTGCAAAAAAAGTCGTTATTACAACAAAAATATCATATGGAATTAACAATAAATGAGTAATATAATGTCATAAGTAAGCCGTATATACTATAATATATATCAATATTGTAATTTGGTAGTTTTTTTATAAACATATATTTATTATACATGATTTTTGAACATGTACGAAGGAAATCAATACATAATATATGTGATTTTCCAATCACATTTATTTTTTTGGAAAACATGACTTATACAATGATTGTTAATTTTTTATGGTGATTATATTTATTATGAATGAATTTTATGATTATTATCATGACTATTGTGGTATTAAAATAACCATAGAACTTTTTTATTTATGGGTAATATTATTTTACTAATTACAATGTGGTAAGGGTTTTTTTCATTAAAAAACACCATTATCTGGGAATTTTTATGTTTAATTCTCTATTGGGAAATATTTATATTACTTGTATATTATTTATAAAAACATCAAAAGGGTTTTTACAATTATACAATGAATTTTAAATTTATTTTTAACCCTATTTTTCTATTTAAAAAATTGTTTTAAATGAATATTTATTTACTGTATCCAAAGGATCTTTGGGACAGTCCTACAAAATATGTAATAGAAATTTATTAAAATTATATAGCCTGAAGGAAATTTACACTTTCATGAAGACATAACCATTTTAATATTCTTATAAAATATTACAAATCTAGTTTCAAATAAAAGATTTTTTGTTATAATTTTATTGCACATTAACATACTTATTTAATATATGAAATGATATTTTTCTCAAGAATTATTTTAATTGATCTTTTAAAAAAATAATTTCCTCTATAATGTAACATTATTTTTACTAGTATATGATATAGTTGGGATTCGAAGTAAGGATGAAAAAATTATTATTTTTATGTTTGGTATATTTATAGGGTTTTATTATTTTTTGAATCCTATTTTTTATCCATGATGTTATGTTATGATGAAATTTTTTTGAAAATCATTTCTTTATAATGGTTCAGATATGATAAATGACTAATATTATTGGGGCCACATATGTATTGTTTAATATTAAAGCAATATTGGACCAATATATCCCTCCAATGCACTGTTTAATAAATTATATCTCATGATATAGTTAGGTGAAAAAATTTAGTGTTCTTGATCTTTCATGGGAAATAAGGTGATGTACTTGACACATGATGGGAAACAAGCTAATTTTCATGATGTGGTATGGTAAAAAAATTTATTCCATTGATTCGTTGGAAAAAATAGGTGATAATACTTGATTCGAGATTCATGGTAGTTAATCTTACAGTATGAAATGTTATTTATCTATTTGATGATGTTACAAAAACATTTAAAATATAAACTTATTTCTCATGACTAAGTTGTGATGAATTTTTATTCTTATGATTCATGAAATTCTAAATTTTAATTGTTTTTCCATGACTCCAATTTATGATCCATTATAGGTTGGGAATGAAATTTTTAGTTTATTCTCATGATCATATAACCAATTTTCACATCTAATCCTTTCATAAGATAATTAATTTTCTTCTTTTATATTTACCCTTATTTACCATCTAATATTACCCTTTTCTTATGTTTCCGGTAACACACCAAGATTCCACGGTACACTTCTCTTTGAATAATACAGTAGTGTGTATTGTACGTAACTTCGAGTTCTAACACAAACCACAACCAATAAAACTAGCCATTATGAATAGTAATACCTAATTTTTGAAATTTTATAAATTTTATCTTTCAAAATGGTCTTCATTTTTGGATTTGGAATATTGAAATTAGCCTATGGTGAATTTTCTGTATTTTTCAGAAAACATTCAATTTTTGATGAATAGTGAAAAACACTGAATTATTGGTTTAAACCAACATTTTATTTAAATAATTATTTATTTTATTTAATTTAATTTTAGGTCAAAATAGATACTTAATACCTATATAATTTCAATGTAATTCATTGGAATCAGTTTATAATAATTTTAGACATAGAAAAATTTTATTAAACTTTTCACCATCTTTTACCCATCTCCTAGGAAAATTTACAAATTCACATAAAACATAATTTTCCGGATTATGTGAGTGGAATTTCGAAAATATGAGATACATGGTAAATATCAAAGAGTAAAATGTGGTTCAATAAGATAAATATAATTGTTGGTGAATAGTAACTTTTTTACTTTTATTTACCACGGTAAAAAGTAAATTCGGTAATTAAGGGAAAATGATATTAATATTACCCTAATACATGACATAATTCAATTGGAGAAGTGTATCTCGACCAAAAAAACCTTAGGAATAAAATATTATAATTTAGGTCCACTTGGATTAGATTAGGACATTAATTATTATTTAATTGAAAGAATAGTTAAAAGAGTTAAAATCGAAGTTTAATTACTAAAACATTTTCCATATATGGTTATACATAAGATAAATTCGATTATAAATATTCATTAAGAAGATAAATAGTTTTCCTACATAATTATATTTTATTTATAATTTTTAGACTTTAAATAATTTAATTTAGTTATGACACAATGAATATGGAATAATTACAATATTAGTGAAATATTAAAATAATTGATATTATAAATACCCAAATAAATATAATTTGAGACGTTTAATGAATTACAAGAATTTAATAGATTAATATGAAATTTTAGAGTTTATTAAATGAATTAGGTTCGAAGTAATCATTATTTTATGATTTTTACAAAATTCAAATTCTAAATAGTGTGAAAATTGACAAAAAAGAGTTTTTAAAACAAATATTATATTATTAACTCATATTCTATTCCTAAAATTCTATGGTTCGGCCAAAGGACTTTTATCATGATAGTTGTATCATTAATGGAACACTTTGGGGTCTTTTGGATGTATATAGTATTTTTATTAACTATATAATATGAAAATACAAAGTTACATGGTAAGTGTCAAACTAATTAACTAAGAGTTAAAACTAAAAGATAATGTTAATATAATGACCCAAACCTATCTAAAATCTATTGGTTAAAATCATTTAGACCCATACCCACCTTATACTTTGAATAATTTACTTTGGAGCCATTAGAAACCAAATATTAATTTATTATAAAATAATACTTTATGTTTTTCCTAAAGATCCCCTCACCCCTCTTATAAAAGGGCACTCCCCCTTCTCATTAATTCACACCATCAAAGACATTTTTCTCAGCCAACCACTTCCCAAATATCCTCCCAACTTCTCTCAATTCATCCTAGTGGCCTTATTTTATCATAAATCCATCCTACGGACCCTTTTTGATCAAATCAAAAATAAGAACCCAAAGAAGAGGTAACGTCTTCACCACCCTCTTTAAAGTTCCTTTCTTCTTCAACTTCTTCATTCCTTGTTATTTCCATTATAAAATAATAACTCTAGTATCTTCTATATACTGTGATGTTATTATAAATATGGAACAAACAAATTCATTATTCTATCCATCCCTTGAATGACATGTCACCATACGTGCGTACGTACGGTCTACCGTCTCCACATTGTGGTGTAATTGTTATTCAATATATTATTATTTAGATGGGTATAATAAAGATGTAAAATTCCTTTAAATAATAAATATAATTTGATAATAATTCTTTCTATATAATAAACCATCCAATTATATATTATTTTAATATCAAAAGAATGATATTGTCACACGTGCATACGTACGGACTACTGTCTCCACGAACGCGATGAGATTCATTCCCCATCGTATCCATTCAAGAATAATTTTAATTTGATGGATAAAAATAATGTTTAAAGACATAATATCATTCTGGATATGAATATGATACATCCTATCCATAAAATACACGGCTTATGTAACAAAACATATAAAAGAAAATGAGTACGTTAACACACGAAACGATGATAATACTAATATTTTATTAACAAACCAATGTTAAAAGATCATATATGATATCATATTAATATATATGATTCTTGTATAATTTAATAAAAATAATTTCACCATTATACAGGAGGTTAACCTACCATCAACCAAGGAAAATTACAAGGTAAGGGTTATTTCACAATTTCTTCATTATTTGAGGTTGTTTATAAGTAATTATCTACTGCGACATATTTATCATCCACATCCATGTTTCTTAAAAATGTATTTCAAAACATTCTAACTATTTTACAAAATATGGGTAAAAGTCCTTTATACCCTTGTTTGAATTTTTATAAGATGTTTATAAAGGAATATTTCTGTCGTTTTCCAAATAAGGTCCTTTTTAACCTTTTCGACAAAATTAAGGTAAGAATGTCTTTTTTAACATATACAGTGGGTGCAGATATTTTCCACCATTATAAAATATCATATGTTTCCCTTACAAGATTATAAGAATATTTTGAATTTAAATGTTTTAGTTTATAATTATGTGAATTTTAAATGATATAAAAAAAGAGATATTTCTCACAAATAGTTTTGATTTCATCTATGTCAACATCCTTTGATGGATTTTAAGTTTATTTAAAGTTGAGTTATTATGATACAAAACTTCCATATTGTATTAAAGGTTTTGTGATTTGTTTGACTGTGGAACTGTAGCAATGCTGACCACTGTAGCGGAGCTGACCGACCGACACCGAAAGACACTGTAGCGGTGCGGACTTCGGAGTCAACATTACTGTAGCGCTTTTGAAAAAGCCAGCCGCTGTTCACTGTAGCGATGCAGACCACTTTTTCGAATAGTGATCGTCTTCTCCATTTGTTTAATATCACATTTCGGGATAGGGTTTGTTGTGTGAAAATCCTCTGCAATTTCTGTGCTCCCGAATCATAGTGAAATTCTGCCTCTCCCGTGGACGTAGTAATTTTTCCTGAACCACGTAAATGGCTGTGTTCATTGTTGCTTTTCTTTCTTTCATTTTCTCATTTTCTGTCATTCTGTCTCCCGGTGATTCCACAACAACTGGTATCAGAGGGTGAGTTCGGAATTCTCCAACGATGGCTTTGGATGAAGGCAAAGTGAAGATCGATCGCTTCGATGGAACCGATTTCAGTTTCTGGAGGATGCATATCGAGGATTATCTTTATCAGAAAAAGATGCACTTACCGCTTCTGGGTGTGGAGCCAGCAGAAATGGAGAAGTCAGAATGGGAGCTACTGGATCGACAGGTTCTGGGTGTTGTGCACCTGACGTTGGCCAAAAACGTGGTGTTCAACATCAGAGAGGAGAAGACGACGGTGGACCTGATGAAAGCCCTCACAAATATGTACGAGAAGCATTCTGTGGCTAACAAGGTGCACTTGATACGACGATTGTTCAACCTGAAAATGGTTGAAGGGAGAGCTATTGCAGATCATATCAACGAGTTCAATACCATCATAAGTCAGTTGTCATCGGTGGACATTGACCTTGGTGATGAGGTATGTGCTCTGGTTTTATTATCTTCGTTACCTGAAAGTTGGGAAGCAACTGTAACAGCTGTGAGCAGCACTTCGGGGAATACGAAGATGGCTCTGAAGGATATAAGGGACCTAATCCTTAGTGAGGATGTTCGAAGAAAAGAATCAGGCAGATTCTCTGGTTCTTCTTTGAACGTTGAAGGAAGAGGAAGGTACCCACAGCGGGACAATCGCAGAGGACGATCGAAGTCAAGAGGAAAGAGCAGAGACAAGGCAAAGGGGCCTGGTCCTACCTGCTGGACATGAGGGAAGAAAGGACATGTCAAGAAGGAGTGCAGAGATAACCGGAAGAGACCTGAAACCAGTGGAGCAAACGAGGTAGCTGAAGGAACTGATGACGTGCTACTACTTAGCGTGGACAGCCCGATGGAGTCTTGGATTTTAGACTCTGGGGCGTCTTTCCATTCTACATCGGAGAAGGTTTTCCTCAACAATTTTGTTTCTGGAAATTTTGGCAAGGTGCATCTTGCTGATGACGAGCCCTTGCAGATTGTGGGGAAAGGAGATGCACGGATCAAGACCAATAGTGGGAGCTTGCTGGTTCTGGAAAACGTGAGGTACATCCCTGGTTTAAGAAGAAATCTCATTTCTGTGGGACAGCTTGATGATGCAGGGTTGAGTACCACGTTCACTGGTGGTTCTTGGAAGATCACCCGAGGATCTATGGTCATAGCTCGGGGAGCAAAGAATGGCACCCTGTACAACATGACAGAAACATGCATGGACATGGCTGCATCACTCGAAGCTGTCGGAGGTTCTCAACTGTGGCACTACAGACTTGGCCACATGAGTGAAAAGGGGATGAAGGTGCTGGAAACAAAAGGATTGCTACCAGAGCTGATGTCGGTGGAAGTAGGCTTTTGTGAAGATTGCATCTTTGGAAAACAGAAGAAGGTGTCCTTTGCAAAAGGAGGAAGAACACCGAAGGCCGGAAAGCTGAACCTTGTGCATATAGATGTTTGGGGGCCTGCACCAGTACCATCTCTCGGAGGGTCACAATATTATGTTACATTCATTGATGACTCAACGAGGAAGGTATGGGTTTACTTTCTGAAGAAAAAATATGATGTGTTTAAGATATTTCAAAAGTGGAAAGTCATGGTGGAGAACGAGTCAGGAGCAAAGCTGAAATGTTTGAGGTCCGACAACGGTGGAGAGTATGGCAGTCAAGAGTTCAGAGAATTTTGTTCTGAAAATGGAATTCGGTGGGAGAAGACAATCCCAGGAACACCACAACAGAACGGTGTGGCAGAAAGGATGAATAGGACACTGAATGAACGTTCCAGGATCATGAGGCTGCATTCGGGGTTACCCAAGACCTTTTGGGCTGATGCAGTGAATATGGCAGCATATCTCATAAACAGGAGTCCCTCTGTGCCAATGGGGGAATGTCTACCTGAGGAAGTTTGGTCTGGTAAGGAGGTAAAACTCTCACATTTACGAGTCGTTGGCAGTTTAGCATATGTTCATGTTGATGAAAATGCAAGGGACAAGCTTGATGCCAAGTCCAAAAAAGATTTCTTTATTGGATATGGTGGTGAGGAGTTTGGGTATCGCTTTTGGGATGATCTCAACATGATGGTCATCAGGATCCAAAATGTGGTATTCAATGAAGGTGTCATGTACAAAGATATCCATGTCGTTGAAGATTAAAATGGGAACATTGAATCAGAATGCAAAAAGCAAGTGGAACTTGAAGGTGTGTCTGAGCTTGAGAAATCCGAACCGGTGGAACCAACTACTCTAGTGGAGTTGAGGAGATCATCAAGGGTGAGAAGGCCCATGCAGAGGTATTCACCATCATTGCATTACCTTTTATTGACTGACGGTGGAGAACCAGAATGCTTTGAAGAAGCAATGCAGCTGAAGGAGTCGAGCAAGTGGGAGCTGGCTATGAAGGAGGAGATTTTCTCATTGCATGAGAACAACACTTGGGAGATGACACCTCTTCCAAGAGGAAAGAAAGCATTGCAGAATAAGTGGGTCTACCGGGTCAAGGAAGAACATGATGGAAAGAGGAGGTTCAAGGCAAGGCTGGTGGTGAAAGGCTTTCAACAGAAGGAGGGAGTAGATTTCACTGAAATCTTCTCACCAGTAGTAAAGCTTTCCACCATCCGGGTGGTTCTCAGCATTGTGGCGTCAGAGGATTTGCACCTTGAGCAGCTTGATGTCAAGACTGCTTTCCTTCATGGAGATTTGGAGGAAGATATCTACATGCAGTAGCCAGAGGGATATGTAGAGTCTGGAAAGGAAGACTTGGTGTGCAAACTCCAGAAGAGCTTATATGGACTGAAGCAGGCACCGAGACAGTGGAACAAGAAGTTTGATTCATTAATGTCTAAAAATGAATATAAACTATGTGGCATGGATCAGTGTTGCTACATCAAGTATTTCGGTGATGAATATATTATATTGCTTCTATATGTGGATGACATGCTCATTGCAGGATCATGTATGCAGAGGATTAATGAGCTGAAAGGGCAATTGGCTGAGGAGTTTGAAATGAAGGATCTTGGAGAAGCTGGCAAGATTCTGGGAATGAAGATCAAGAGAGACCGCATGGATGGAACGTTAATGTTGTCATAGGCTGATTACATTGGGAAGGTTATGAGAAGATTCAGCATGCTGGAAGCAAAGGAAGTCTCTATTCCCCTGGCGAGCCACTTCAAACTATCAAAGGAGCAATCACCGAAGACGGCAGAAGAGGTGGAGTACATGGAAAAAGTTCTATACGCATCAGCTGTGGGAAGCCTGATGTATGCCATGGTCTGTACTCGACCTGACATTGCTCATGTAGTGGGAGTTGTGATCAGGTATATGGATAACCGTGGAAAACAACATTGGGAAGCTGTAAAGTGGATACTGAGGTATTTGAAGGGCAGAAAGGAGGTATCTCTGTGCTTTGGGAAAGGAACATAATTGTAGGGGTATGTGGATGCTGACCTTGGAGGCGATGTCGACAGTATGAGGAGTACCACGGGTTATGTTTTTACCTGTGGAGGGACTGCGGTAAGTTGGATATCACAATTGCAGAAGGAGGTGGCTTTATCCACCACAGAGGCAGAATACATTGCTGTAACAGAAGCTGGGAAAGAGATGGTTTGGCTGAAGAACTTCTTGGATGAATTGGGATGAAAGCGAGAGGAGAATGTATTGCACTGTGATAGTCATAGTGCTATACATCTTGCCAAGAACCCAGTGTTTCATGCTCGGACGAAGCACATTCAGTTGAAGTACTATTTCATCAGAGGTTTGATACATGATGGGTTGCTGACTTTGCAGAAGATATGTGGAACCAATAATCCGGCAGACAAGTTGACAAAGCCTATGGTGATACAAAAGCTGAGGCACTGCTGTGCCTCTGTTGGTCTCCACTGATGAATGAAGGATGTGAGGCAGAATGATGGAGGACTTGATGGGAGCAGAAGAGGAAAATAGTTTGTATTTCATGAATCTGTGAAAGCATGGCACTGGTGAGTGAAGAAGAGGAAGAACTTAGATTAAGTAAGTTGTCTTCATCAGTTGCATCGAAGAATAGCAGTGCAGCGGATCAGGCTACAAGTGGGAGATTGTTGGATTGGTGTTGCCCGATCCGGTTGGGCCGAATGCTTGTGGCCCGCTACTGTAGCAATGCTGACCACTGTAGTGGAGCTGACCGACCGACACCGACAGACACTGTAGCGGTGCGGACTTCGGGGTCAACTTTACTGTAGCACTTTTGAAAAAGCCAGCCGCCGTTCACTGTAGCGACGCGGACCACTTTTTCGAATAGTGATCGTCTTCTCCATTTGTTTTATATCCCATTTCAGGCTAGGGTTTTTTGTGTGAAAATCCTTTGTAATTTCTGTGCTCCCGAATCATAGTGAAATTCTGCCTCTCCCGTGGATGTAGGGATTTTTCCCGAACCACGTAAATCGCCGTGTTCATTGTTGTTTTTCTTTCTTTCATTTTCTCGTTTTCTGTCGTTCTGTCTCCCGGTGATTCCGCAACACCTCGATGCATCGGTAGGTCTCATGAGACAAACTAGTGTCTTGTCATGAGGCCTTGACAAAATCTTATTTGTAGTCTTGGCACGAGGCCTTGGCTACGTGGTTATGATATTCTGGAATTATGAATTCCATCATTATGAAAGTGGATATTGATATTTCATGTGATTATTAGAATATTAGAATATCCATGTGAATAAGTAAATGGCATTATTTCATTTTATATTTTCCATATTATGCTGAATTTCAAGTTTAAAAGGCTTTTTTTTAGTTATACATTGCCTTAAATGTTTATGTTTATTTATGAAAGTTTCCGCTATATTGTTATCCTTACTGAGCATCTGAGTTCACCCCTTTCAATGTTTTCTTTTTCCCAAGATGTGAAGAAGTAATTTATTAATTACCTCCAAGGATAGTATGTGGGGATATGAGTGTGGACTATGGAGACTATGTTACTGTAGTATTCATTTTTATGATGTAATGTAAGACTTAAGAATATATCAGGTGTTTCCAAGGCTACTAAACCAATCAGTCTTCCGAAATTTGATCTTTCTTGTGATCATGCCAATGTTATGTAATAATGCCCCGACTCTGGTTAACTGGGTTCGGGGTGTTACAGTTGGTATTAGAGGAAGTTTAGTACAAACCCTGGAAGCTATATTTAGATATAAATTGATTAGAGCATAGACCTAAGATGGAATTTGAGGATTAGTATAGAAGAACTTCCTAGACTTTTGGTATTGTAGAGATTTTTTGAGTTTTCGGAGAACTAAATCCCTGTCTGGATACGAGAAGGTAGATGTGGCTATGGTGAAGATGTACCTAGGGGTCAAACTCGAAGGCACCACTTTGAGTTAGACTCGAACAGGAACTGGTGCACGACAACGGGTCTTGCTGCACTCTTGGTTACGACACTTCCAGGGGTTATTATTAGGATAATTCTCATTTTATTTACGAACCATTATGAAGGGTTTATGAGTATATACTTCCCCAAAGAAATTTTTTTAATGATTATGGAATATATCCATATATATTTCAATTTATGTTAAGTCTTTTGTAAGTATGGAATTATGTAATTTGATTCATAAACTGATCTAGTTTATTCCATTGTTTAGAAATGGCGCCTAGTGGAAGAAATGGAAACCATATCAATGCACGCACTCCATGTAGGGATTTACCTCATTCTCAAGATAAATATAGTGGAGCTGGTGATGTAACTGGTGTTGATTAGCTAATCACCATACTGGGAAAACTCACTCAGGTTATGAATAATAACATTACCCGTATGGAGTACCCTGATCTGCAGCGTGGAGGATCAATGTTAGATCGTTTCATGGGGAAACAACAACCAATATTCATTGGGAGTACAAATCCATTGGTAGCTGAGCAATTGATAAGTTCCTTAGAGAAAATATTTCAGGCTTTGGGGAGTAGTGAAAGGGAAAAAGTTGTCATGGATGTTTATTGCCTCACTAGAGATGCTAATCAATGGGGGTTATTGATTCAAAACACGAAAGGAGATGATGAAGTATCTAATATGGAATAGAGGGAGTTCAAAGATATTTTCTTAGAAAAATACTTTTCTCATGACCATCGAGCAGATATGGAAAGGAAATTTCTGAGTCTGAGACAAAAGGAGGATGAGAATGTTGCAAAGTATGAGGAAAACTTTACAAGGTTAGAAAGGTATGCTGGATATTATATACATAACCCAAGAAGTAATATTTATCATTTCTTTGATGGGTTAAAACCATTTCTCCATCGATCATTAGTCTCACAATCCTTTTCGTCGTACGAAGACATTATCTTATGTGCTATCAAAACAGAAAAGGAATTCTCAAAGTCTTACGACTTTAAAGAAAAGAAAGAAAAGAGGAGATATGCTGATCAATCTGGAAATTGAAATAAGGGGAAGAAGGGAAAAGTTGAATATCAATCCTATAATAAATGTGGGAAGAAACACCCCGGTACTTGCTTGAAGGGAATGGGTGTCTGTTACAAGTGTGGTGAAAAAGGCCACCAAGCTTGTGATTGCAAAGGGAAGAAGGAAGCTTCCGATGTTCAGTGCTACAATTGCAGGGAGATGGGACATTATGAAAATTAATATGCTAAGCGTTAGGGGATCATACCTCAGAAAAGGCCAAGGGATCAAGGTAAAGCTTATGTTATCACTACTGCTGATGTAAAATCTCTAAAAGACATTGTGGCAGGTAATTTAATGGTTTCCTCAATGTTTAGCCGATTCTTTATTTGATTCTAGATCATCACATTGTTTCATATCTTCCCAGTTTTCTAAGAAGATTAGATATTTCCAATTTTATTTAAAAAAGGAGTTGTCAGTTAAAACTCCAAAGGGAAGTATCATTGCAACAAAGATTTGTGAATCAGTCCCCATTAGAGCACATAAATGTTCCTTATCCACTGATCTCATTGTCATAAAAATGATTGAGTTTGATATAATCCTTGGTATGGACTGACTTTCAGACCATGATGCAAATATTTATTGTATGAAGAAGGAGGTTACGATTTTTGATGATGATGATAAGGAACACCTTATCTTTAGATCAGAATCATCACAACCTAATTCTTACCTAGATCCACCCCCAGTAGCACAACTAAATTCAATTATTGGGGAGGAAGAGAATGAAATAACTGGGGGTAAGGAAAGTAATGTTCTAATAGAGGATGTGTCTATTGTGAAATAATATGTAGATGTGTTTCCGGATGATTTACCTAGACATATTCTAGAATGAAAAATTGAGTTTTCCATTGATTTAATTATTGGTTCAAGGCCTATATCGAAGACACCTTATAGAATGGCCATTGTGGAATTAGTTGAACTAATGAAACAACTAGAGGAATTGAGTAATAAGGGATTTATCCACCCTATTTTTTCTCAATGGGAATCCCCTGTTCTTTTTGTTAAAAATAAAGATGGATCCATGAGGTTATGTATCGACTATAGGGAGATTGCTGATTTTGTGTCAAGATGTATGGTTTTTCAACAAGTTAATGCTAGAAGGAAACAACCTGGAGGAGTCATGAAACCTCTTCCCACACCAGAGTGTAAATGGGAAAATATTACGATGGACTTTTTCATGGGGTTACCAAAGACTCCAAGAAGGAATGATGCAGTATGGGTTATTGTTGATCGTCTTACCAAGACAAAAAAATTTCTTGCTATAAGAGAATGTCTAACACTGGAACATCAAGCAATACTATATATTAATGAAGTTGTGAGACTTCATGGAGTACCCCTATCGATTGTTTCTGATCGTGATCCCAGTTTTACGTCATGATCCTGAAAGAGTCTTCAGAAGGACATTGATACTGAACATCATTTGAGCACTGACTACCACCCTCAAACAGATGGACAATCAGAACATACTATTAAATCCTTAGAAGACATGTTGAGATCATGCTCACTTGACTTTCAGGGTATGTGGGATCTATATTTACCTCTGATGGAATTTTCCTATAACAATAGCATCCATTCAAGTATTCAGATGGCACCATATGAAGCGTTATATAGAAAGTGATGTCACACTCCAACCTGTTGGGATGACGTTGGTGAAAGAAAACTTGTAGGCCCAGAACTGGTGGAGGAAGCGATGGAAATGTTAAAGGTAATCCAAAACCACATCAAAGCAGATCTATGTTGGAAGAAGAGCTATTTCGATAACCGAAGGAAGGATTTGGAATTTCATGTTGGAGATCATGTTTTATTGAAGGTATCTATATGGAAAGGAGTTACTCGTTTTGGAAATAAAGGTAAATTGAGTCCCAGGTACATCATACCTTTTGAAATTCTAGAACGAATTTGGGTTGTAGCTTACCATTTGGCAGTGCCGCCAAGTCTCTCCAAATTCCACGATGTGTTCTACGTATCACTATTGAGAAAATACATGCCTGACCCAATGCATGTACTCACCTATGAGGTATTAGAACTGTAACACGATCTCTCTTATTGCGAAGATCCCGTTAGGATACTTGATACGAGAGAAAAACCGCTGAGAAACCGGACAACTCATCTGGTAAATGTTATATGGAGAAACCATAAGATGGAAGAGGCAATGTGGGAACCCGAGGAACTTATGATGAAGAACCACCCGAGCCTTTTTATGCATTAATATTCTAGAAATTACGAGGAAGAAATTATTTGAAATAGGGGAGAATGTAACACCCCAAGCTTCCACGGTACGCTTCTCTTTGAATAATACAGGGGTGTGTGTTGTATGCAAATTTGAGTTCTAATACCCACCACAACCAATCAAACTAGACGTTATGAATAGTAACACCCACTTTTTAAAATTTTATAAATTTTATCATTCAAAATGGAATTCATTTCTGGATTTGGGATAATGACGTTAGCCTACGGTGATGTTTTTGATATATTTCTGAAAACATTCAATTTTTGATGAATAGTGAAAAAACACTGAATTATTGGATAAAAGTGACTTTTATTTAAATAATTATTTATTTTATTTAAATTTATTTTAGTTCAAAAAAGATACTTAATACCTATATATGTTCAATGTAATTCATTTGAATCAGTTTATAATAATTTTAGACATATAAAAATTTTATTGAACTTTTCACCGTCTTTTACCAATCTCCTAGGAAAATTTGCAAATTCTCATCAAAACGTAATTTTACCGCATCTGTGAGTGGAATTTTGAAAATATGAGAGACATGGTTAATATCAAGGAGTAAAATGAGGTTCAATAAGATAAAAATATTTTTTGGTGAATAGTGACTTTTTACTTTTATTTACCACGGTAAAAAGTAAATAGGGTAATTAAGGGCACAAATGATATTAATATTACCCTAAAACATGTCCTAATTCTATTGGACAAGTGTATCTCGACCAAAAACAACCTTATGAATAAAATATTATCATTTAGGTCTACTTGTATTAGATTAAGACATTTATTATTATTTAATTCAAAGAAGAGTTAAAAGAGTTAAAATCAATGTTTAATTACTAAAACATTTTTAATATAGAGTTATACATAATATAAATTCGATTATAAATATTCATTAGAAATATAAAAATATTTCCTACATAATTATATTTTATTTATCATTTTTAGACATTAAATAATTTAATTTATTTATGACACAACGATGATGCAGTAATTACCTTATTAGTGAAATATTAAAATAATTGATTTTATAAATACCCAAATAAATATAATTTGAGACTTTTAATGAATTCCACGAATTTAATAGACTATTATGACATGTTATTGTTGAGTAAATGAATTAGGTTCGAAGAAATCATGCTGTTATGATTTTCAAAAAAAATCAAATTCCAAATAGTGTCAAAATTGACATAAAAGAGTTATTAAAACAAATATTATATTATTAATTCATATTCTATTCCTAAAAATTTAAGGATCTTCCAAAGGACTTGTATCATGATATTTGTATCATTAATGGACCAAATTGGGGTATCTTGGATTTATATAGTATGTTTATTAACTATATAATATAAAAATACAAAGTGACATGGTAAGTGTCAAACTAATTAACTAAGAGTTAAAACTAAAAGATAACATTAATATAATGACACAAACCTGTCTAAAATCTATTGTTTGAAATTATTTTGACCCATACCCACCATAGACTTTGAATAATACACTTTGGAGCCATTAGAAACAGAATATAAATTTATTATAAAATAATACTTTAATTTTTTCCTAAATAGCCCCTCATCCCTCTTATAAAAGGGCACTCCCCCTTCTCATTAATTCAGAACTTCAAAGCCATATTTCTCGGCCAACTGCTTCCCAAATATCCTCCAAACTTCTCTCAATTCATCCTAGAGGCCTTATTTTGATCATAAAGCCATCCTAAGGAGCCCTTTTGATCAAATCAAAAGGAAGAACCCGAAAAAGAGGTAACGTCTTTACCACCCTCTTTAAAGTTCTTTTCTTCTTCAACTTCTTCATTCCTTTTTATTTCAATTATAACATAATAACTCTAGTATATTCTATATACTATGATGTTATTAATAATATGGAACAAAGAAATTCATTATTCTATCCATCCCTTGAATGACATGTCACCATACGTGCGTACGTACGGCCTACCGTCTCCACGTGGTGTAATTGTTATTCAATGTATTATTATTTAGATGGGTATAATAATGATATATAATTCATGTAAATAATAAATATAACATGATAAGTATTATTTATATATGATATACCATCCAATTATATATTATTTTAATATCAGAAGAATGATATTGTCGCTCGTGCGTACGTACGGACTACTGTCTCCAGGAACGCGATGAGATTCATTCCCCATCATATCCATTCAAGAATAATTTTCATTTGATGGTTAAAAATAATGTTTAAAGACTTAATATCATTCTGGATATGAATATTATAGATCTTATCCATAAAAAACACGTCTTATGTCACAAAACATATAAAAGAAAATGAGTAAGTTAACACCCGAAACGACGATAATACTAAGATTTTATTAACAAAGCAATGTTTAAAGATCATATATGATATCATATTAATATATATGATTTTTGTATATTTTAAAAACAATTGTTTCACAATTATAAAGGCGTTTAACTTACCATCAACCATGTAAATGTACAAGGTAAGGGTTATTTCACAATCTCTTCATTATCCGAGGTTGTTTATACGTAATTATCTACTGGGACCTATTTATAATCCACATCCACGTTTCTTAAAAATGTATTTCAAAACATTATTACTATTTTTTAGAATATAGGTTAAATTCATTTATACCCTTTTTTGACTTTTTATAATAAGTTTATAAAGGAATCTTTCCGTTGTTTTCACATCAAGGTCCTTTTATCCTTTTCGAAAAAATTAATGTAAGAATGTCTTTTTTAACTTATACAGTGGGTGCGGCTATTTTTCCGCCGTTATAAAATCTTGGAAGCTTCCCTTAAAATCTTATAAGAATATTTTGAATGTGAATGTTTTATTTTATTATTATGTGACTTTTAAATGATTTAAAAAAAGAGAAATTTCTCTCAAATTGTTTTGATTTCATCTATGTCAACATCCATTGATAGATTTTAAGCTTATTTGAGATTGAGTTTTTATGATAAAAAACTTCCATATTTCATTGAAGGTTTTGTGATATTTTAACTATGGATGTGTTATTTTTTTTACCATTCATGGTTTATGGAGAAATTATTGACATTTCATATGCTAGTTTTAATATGAATGGTTATGTTATGTTTAAAACTATTCATATGAGGAATGCATTGGACTTAATAAGTGAAGGGTGGATCCCGCTATAGATCCTTGATGCATTGGTAGGACTCATGAGAAAAACTAGTGTCTTGGCATAAGGCCTTGACAAAATCTTTTTTTTAGTCTTGGCATGAGGCCTTGGCTACGTGGTTATGATATTCTGGCATTATGCATTCCATCATTATGAAAGTTGTTATTGATATTGCATGTGATTATTCGAATAGTAGAATATCCATGAAAATAAGTAAATGGAATTATTTCATTTTATCTTTTCCATATTATGATGAAGTTCAATTTTTAAAGGCTTTTGTTTTAGTTATACATTCCATTAAATGTTTATGTTTATTTATGAATTTTTTTGTAATATTTTTATCCTTACTGAGCATCTGAGCTCACCCATTTCAATGTTTTATTTTTCCCAGGATGTGAAGAAGTAATTTATGAATGACCTGCGGGGATACTATGTGGGGATATATGTTTGGACTATGGAGACTATGTTGTTGGAGTTCTCATTTTTATAATGTAATGTAAGACTTATGATTATATCTAGTGTTTCCAAGGCTACTAAACCAATCGGTATTTCGATATTTGATCTCTCATGTGATCATGCCAATGTTATGTAATAATTCACCGAATTTGATTAACTGGGTTCGGGGCGTTATAGTTGGTATCAGAGGAAGTTTAGTATAAACCTTGGAATATATATTTAGATAAACTATGATTAGATCACATAGACCTAAGATGGACATTTAGGAATAGTATATAATAACATCCTAGAAATTTGGTATTGTAGAGATTTTGTGTGTTTTCTGAGAAATACATCCTTCTCAATATACTAGAAGGTAGAGGCAGCTCTGGCATAAATGTACATAGGGGTAATACTCGAAAACACCGCTTTGAGCTAGTCACGAACGGGAACTGGTGCACGACAACGATCTTTGCTGCACTCTTGGTTACGACACTACCGGGGGATATGCGTTGGATAATTCTAATTTTAATTAGGAACATTTATGAAGGGTTTATGAGTATATAAATCCTCAATGAAATTTTTTTAATTATTATAGATTATATCCATATATAGTTCTATTTATGTTAACTGTTTTATAAGTATGGAATTATGTATTTTGATTCATAAACTGATCTAGTTTATTCCATTTTATTGAAATGGAGCCTAGTGAAGAAATGGAAACTGTATCAATGCATGCACTCCATGTAGGGATTTTCCTCCTACTCAAGATAATTATAGTGAAGCTGGTGATGCAACTGGTGCTGATCAGCTAATCACCACACTGGGACAACTCACTCAGGTTATGAATAATAACCATACCCATATGGAGCACCATGATCCGCAGCGTGGAGGATCAATGTTAGATCGTTTCCTAAGGAAAAAACCACCAAAATTCAATGGGAGTACAAATCCATTGGTATCTGAGCAATGGATAAGTTCACTAGAGAAAATATTTCAGGCTTTGGGGAGTAGTGAAAGGGAAAAAGTTGTCATGGCAGTTTATCGCCTCACTGGAGATGCTGATCAATGGTGGTCATTGATTCAAAACACGAAAGAAGATGATGAAGTATCTAATATGGAATGGAGCGAGTTCAAAGATATTTTCTTAGAAAAATACTTTCCTCATGACCATTGAGCAGATATGGAAAGGCAATTTCCAAGTCTGAGACAAAAGGAGGATGAGAATGTCCCAAAGTACGAAGCTAGCATTACAAGGATAGAAAGGTATGCTATAGATCATATACGTAACCCAAGAAGTAAGATTGATCATTTCTTTGATGGGTTAAAACCATTTCTCCATCGAGAATTAGTCTCACAATCCTTCTCATCGTATGAAGAAATTGTCTCATGTTCTATCAAGACAGAAAAGGAATTCTCTAAGTCATACGACTTTAAAGAAAAGAAAGAGAAGAAGAGATCTGTTGATAAATCTGGAAATGTAAATAAGGGGAAGAAGGAAATGGTGAATATCAATCATACAATAAATTTGGGAAGAAACACCCTGGTACTTTCTTGAAGAGAATGGGTGTCTGTTACAATTATGGTGAAAAAGGCCACCAAGCTCGTGATTGCAAAGGGAAGAAGGAAGCTACCGATGTTCAGTGCTACAATTGCAGGGATATGGGATATTATGCAAATGAATATCCTAAGCGTCAGGGAAACTTACCTCAGAAAAGGACAAGGGATCAAGGCCAATCTTAAGCTATCACTACTGCTAAGGTAGAAGCTCTGAATGACGTTGTGGCGGGTAATTTAATGGTTTCCCCAAGTTTAGCCAATTCATTATTTGAATCTGGATCATCGAATTGTTTCATATCTTACCAATTTGCTATGAAAATTAGATATTTCCAATTTGATTTAAAAAAGGAGTTGTCAGTTAAAACTCCAAAGGTAAGTATCATTGCAACAATGTTTTGTGAATCACTCCCCATTAGAGCACATAAATGTTCTTTATCCACTGATCTTATTTTATTACATATGATTGAGATTGATATAATCCTCAGTATGGAATGACTTTCAGACCATGATGCGAATATTTATTTTAAGAAGAAGGAGGTTACGATTTTTGATGATGATGATAAGGAACACCTTATCTTTAGAGCAGAATCATCGCCACTGAATTCTTACCTAGATACACCCCCAGTAGCTCAACGAAATTCAATTAATGGGGAGGAAGAGAATTAAATAACTGTGGGTAAGGAAAGGAATGTTCAAATAGAGGATGTTCCTATTGTGAAATAATATATAGATGTGTTTCCTGAAGATTTACAGGGATATCCTCCAGAACGAGAAATTGAGTTTTCCATTGATTTAATTCCTGCTTCAAGGCCTATATCCAAGATCCCTAATAGAATGGCCACTATGGAATTAGTGGAACTAAAGAAACAACTAGAGGAATTGAGTAATAAGGGATTTATCCGCCCTAGTGTTTCTCCATGGGGATCCCCTGTTATTTTTGTTAAAAAGGAAGATGGATCCATGAGGTTATGTATCGACTACAGGGAGATTGCTGTTTTTGTGTCGAGATGTATGGTTTGTCAACAAGTGAAGGCTTGTGGGAAAAAGCATGGAGGAGCCATGAAACCTCTTACCATACTGGAGTGGAAATGGTACAATATTACGATGGACTTTGTAATGGGGCTACAAAAGACTCCAATAAGGAACGATGGAATATGAGTTATTGTTGATCGTCTTACCAAGACATCACATTTTCTTGCTATAAGAGAAGATCTTCCATTGGAACATCTGTCATGAATATATATTAATGAAGTTGTGAGACTTCATGGAGTACCCCTATCGATTGTTTCTGATCATGATCCCCGTTTTACTTCAAGATCCTGGAAGAGTCTTCAGAAGGCCTTGGATATTGAACTTCATTTGATCACTGCCTACCACCCTCAAATAGATGGACAATTAGAACGGACTATTCAAACCTTAGAAGACATGTTGAGATCATTCTCACTTTACTTTTAGGGTATGTGGGATCTATATTTACCTCTGATGGAATTTTCCTATAACAATAGCTTCCATTCAAGTATTAGGATGGCACCATTTGAAGGGTTATACAGAAAGAGATGTCGCACACCAACCTGTTGGGATGACGTTGGTGAAAGAAAACTTGTAGGCCCAGAAATGGTGGAGGAAACGATGGAAAAGGTAAGGGTAATCCAAAACCACATCAAAGAAGCTCAATCTAGGAAGAAGAGCTATGCCGATAACCAAAGGGAGGATTTGGAATTTCAGGTAGGACATCATCTTTTCTTGATGGTATCTCCATGGAAGGGAGTTATACATTTTGTCAAGAAAGGTAATTTGAGTCCCAGGTACATCGGACCTTTCGAAATTCTAGAACGAATTGGGGTTGTAGCTTACCGTTTGGAAATGCCGCCAAGTCTCTTTAAAGTTCACGATGTGTTCCACGTATCACTATTGAGAAAATACATGCCTGACCCAACACATTTACTCACCTATAAGGAACTAGAAATGGAACCCGATCTCTCTTATTGCGAAGATCCCATCAGGATACTTGATACGAGAGAACAAGTGCTGAGAAACCGGAGGACTCATCTCGTAAATGTTCTATGGAGAAACCATAAGATGGAAGAGGCAACGTGGGAACCTGAGGATCTTATAATGAAGAACCGCCCAAGCCTTTTTATGCAGTAATATTCTAGAAATTACAATGATGAAATTATTTGAAGGAGGGGAGAATGTAACACCCCAAGCTTCCACGGTACACTTCTCTTTGAATAATATAATAGTGTGTGTTGTACGGAACTTCGAGTTCTAACACACACCACAACCAATCAAACTATCCGTTTGAATAGTAATAGATACTTTTTGGAATTTTATAAATTTTACCATTCAAAATGGACTTCATTTTTGGATTCGGAATATCGAAATTAGCCTAGGGTGAATTTTTGGTATTTTTCTGAAAACATTAATTTTTTTATGAATAGTGAAAAACATTGAATTATTGGATAAAATCGACTTTTTATTTAAATTAATTTTAGGTCAAATAGATACTCAATACCTATATAAGGTCAATGTAATTCATTGGAATTAGTTTATAATAATTTTAGACAGATAAAAATTTTATCGAGCTTTTCACCATCATTTGTCCATCTCATAGGTGAATTTGCAAATTCACATAAAACATAATTTTACCGCTTCTGTGAGTGAAATTTTGAAAATCCGAGAGACACGGTTAATATGAAGGAGTAAAATTTGGTTCAAGAAGATAAAAATAATTTTTGGTGAATAGTAACTTTCTACTTTTATTTACCATGGTAAAAAGTAAATAGGGTAATTAAGGGTACAAATGATATTAATATTACCCTAACAGATGTCCTAATTCTATTATAAAATTGTATCTTGACCAAAAAAAAACTTGGGAATAAAATATTATCACTTAGGTTCACTTGGATTTGATTAGGACATTTATTATTATTTAATTCAAAGAAGAGTTAAAAGAGTTAAAATCAAAGTTTAATTACTAAACAAATTTTACTATAGGGTTATACATAAGATAAATTCTATTATAAATATTCATTAGAAATATAAAATTATTTCCTACATAATTATATTTTTTTTATAATTTTTAGACATTGAATAATTTAATTTATTTATGACACAATGATGATGCAGTAATTACCTTATTAGTGAAATATTAAAATAATTGATATTATAAATACCCAAATAAATTTAATTTGATACTTTTAATGAATACCACGAATTTCATAGATTAATATGACATGTTAGTGTTTATTAAATGAATTAGGTTTGAATTAATCATGCTGTTATGATTTTCACAAAAATCAAATTCCAAATAGTGTCGAAATTGACATAAAAGAGTTTTTAAAACAAATATTATATTATTAATTCATATTCTATTCCTAAAAATCTAAGGATCAGCCAAAGGAATTTTATCATGATATTTGTATCATTAATGGACCACTTTGGGGTCTCTTGTATGTATATAGTATGTTTATTAACAATATAATATAAAAATACAAAGTGACATGGTAAGTGTCAAACTAATTAACTAAGAGTATAAACTAAAAGATATGGTTAATATATTGACCCAAACCTATCTAAAATATATTGGTTGAAATTATTTATACCCATCCCCACCTTAGACTTTGAATAATCCACTTTAGAGCCATTAGAAACCGAATATGAATTTATTATAAAATAATACTTTATGTTTTCCAAAAGATCCCCTCACCCCTCTTATAAAAGGGCACTCCCCCTTCTCATTATTTCACACCTTCAAAGCCATTTGGATCGGCCAAACTATGCCCAAATATCCTCCCAACTCCCCTAAATGCATCCTAGAGGCCTAATATTGATAATAATTCAAACCTAAAGAGCCCTTTTGATCAAATGAAAAGAAAGAACCTGAAGAAGTGGTAACGTCTTCACCACCCTCTTTAATGTTTCTTTCTTCTTCAAACTTTTTCTTTCCTTGTTATTTCTATTCTAAAATAATAAATCCAGTATCTTATATATCCTGTGATGTTATTATAAATATGGAACAAACAAATTCATTATGTTATCCATCCCTTGAATGACATGTCACCAGACGTGCGTACGTACGGCCTACCCTCTCCACATTGTGGTGTAATTGTTTTTCAATGTATTATTATTTATATGGGAATAATAATGATGTATAATTAATTTAAATAATAAATATAACATGATAATGATTCTTTCAATATGATATACCATCCAATTATATATTTTTTTAATATCAAAAGAATGATATTGTCGTTCGTGCGTACGTACGGACTGCCGTCTCCACGAACGCGATGAGATTCATTCCCCAACGTATCCATTCAAGAATAATTTTAATTTGATGGTTAAAAATAATTTTTAAAAACTTAATATCATTCTGTATATGAATATGATACATCCTATCCATAACAAACATGGATCATGTAACAATACATATTAAGGAAAATGAGTAAGTTAACACCCGAAATGACGATAATACTAAGATTTTATTAACAAAGCAATGTTAAAAGATCATATATGATATCATATTAATATATATGATTCTTTTATAATTTAATAACAATTATTTCACCATTATACATGTGGTTAACCTACCATAAACTATGGAAAAGTACAAGGTAAGGGTTATTTTACAATCTCTTCATTATCTGAGGTTGTTTATACGTAATTATCTACTGGGACCTATTTATCATCCACATCCATGTTTCTTAAAAATGTATTTCAAAACATTCTTACTATTTTACAGAATATGGGTTAAAGTCATTTATACCCTTTTTTGACTTTTTATAAGAAGTTTATAAAGGAATCTTTCCGATGTTTTCCAAGAAAGGTCCTTTTTAAGATATTTGACAAAATTAAGGTAAGATTGTCTTTTTTAACTTATACGGTGGGTGAAGCTATTTACCGCCATTATAAAATCTTCAAAGCTTCCCTTACAATCTTATAATAATATTTTGAAAGTAAATGTTTTATTTTATAATTATGTGACTTTTAAATGATTTCAAAAAAAAGATATATTTCTCTAAAATAGTTTTGATTTCATCTATGTCAAAATCCTTTGATTGATTTTATGCTTATTTGAAGTTGAGTTATTATGATACAAAACATCCATATTTTATTGAAGGTTTTATGGTATGTTTAACTGTGGATGTGTTATTTTTATACCATTCATGGTTTATGGAGAAATTATTGACATTTTGTATTCTAGTTTTAATACGAATGTTTATGTTATGTTTAAAAATGTTCATATGAGTAATGAGTTGGACTTAATAAGTGACTGGTGGAGCACGCTATAGCTCTTTGATCGTACCACGATTCACTGTTTTATTCCACCCTTACACCGTTGTTTTAAACTAGTTTTGTAATGAATATTCCAAATATAATAATAAATTGAAATTACTGTTTGATTCAATGAGATAATGTTTATTACTATTTAATAGGGAAATCTTACTTGTTTAAGTTTTTATATTATAGGAGGAGGTGATTCGGGGAGCCCATGATGGAAATGAAGCAAAACGGGCCAAACTGCGTAAGGGCCCAAGCATTTTTGTAGACATACATATATACTGTGGATACTCCATACATTCCATTGGGGTAAACATTGGTGTACGAATGTAACATTGTGTGGGGTACATTTCTCTAGAAGACCATGGATCCCAATTCTCCCATTTAACGGCCCATAATAGGCCCACAATGTGAAACAATTTTGGGCGATCCATATTTGATGACCCTTCTGTATTTGGGCCATACCTCGGGCCTCGGATATCCAATTGGGATTATTTTACCTCTAATGGACAGAAAACCTGATGGCCCACCTCTACATATAATTTCAAGTCATTTTAATGCGTTTTGGTCAGCCAACCAGCCAGATAAAGATAGAGTAAAAATTCTGCCCTGAATAGTGACCTAGTCTCTTAGGCAGTTGACTTCTTTTGTGGAAAGTGTGATGTGTATGTCCATAAAAACACATCTCACCGCCATTATCTCGTGTTTCACGACCAGGGTTGAAGGTGAGTCTATTTTACGATCTTCTTTATTTTATTTTAGTTCCCTTCTCCCTCATGTACTTCTATGTTTCTTAGTGATCAACTTTGGGGTGTCCATTGTTGTAATTCCGAGCTCTACTTTTGTAATCTTCGTAAGGTGATTTAATTTCCACGTTTGTCGTCTATTGTTCTTAATTTTTACCTTATGAATTTTTGTTTATTCTGGTATGATTATATATAAATCAAAGGAACACGAATCCTCGTGCTTCCATGCATAACCCGGATCTTGTGATGATTTGAGTGTGTTTGCCTCTTTTCTCACCTCTTCTCTTTCATGAGTTTTCATTTGAATTGACTTGTTTGATGATATATAGAAGTTATAATTCATGAATATGCATGTTTTTTTATTGATATCAATTTTGATAAATACCCAAATATGTACATCTCATCACGTTGTTGATGTGATGCCTTGATTGAGTTCAGTTCTTACATCGACATAGTTTTATTGATTATGAGCGGACGCCGATAATCAATAACGTTGATCTTTAAAATTATAAATGGAAACCTAGTAAGAACTCACATATTACTGGGTTCAGTGGGTATAAAATCATGTAATCAATGATCCTTCCCATTCCCTTGAGAGCGATGACGGATTGAGCATCAAAGCACACTTACCAGGGTTGATCACGATTTCTCCAACCAGTTTCTCTCACTTAGTAGTATAGTTTCAATTGCTATTTTAAAATCATATAACCGCCAAACACTTAATTTATATTCAATTTTTTAAACTTAATCAGAACCTTCATTTTGAAATTAGTGATCTAAGGCTCCGTCGAGAGATGTCCTAGTGTTCCTGCTATACTGCATAAATTCTATTAAAAACCTAACCTCTAATTTGACACGCTCGACAATGCGATCAAATTTTGGCGGCGTTTGCAAGGAGCCAAGATCATTTTTTTCCTTTATTTCCTTTTATTTGATTATTTTAATTCTTAATTAGTAATTTTCTAAATATCACACCCCCATTTGATTGTTTTTATTTTGGGTTTTGTCTTTATTTTTGATTGTTTCTAGTGTGTTATTTCTCTTTCTCTCTTTCTCTCTCTATTTTATCCATCTCCCTATCGATAATTCTGTATTATAATATTATATTCTCTTTTCACCCGTCTTAAGTGATTTCATCAAAATTCAATAAAAAAACAAACTTCACATCTTATTTGCATGACCCGGTCTGGTAAAGAAACACTACATGAATTTGACCCTGAAATTGAAAAGTCACATCACACACAAATCAAGGAATCTAGAGAAGTTCATTCATGTAACACTAAAGAACTCAATTTAGAACCTCAAGTGGTCTTACACAAGGTAAAAATTGAACCCAATCAAACCCCAGAGATCATGGCTGCAAATAATCGAACATTAAAAGAATTGACCACCCCAGATGTGGAGTATCAACCTGCGTACATCCAATGTAACACCCCGAGATTTTATGAAAAATATTCTTTTAATTTAATTAATGTCTTGTTTTGTCTGCTGCACCAAGATTACCTTGCGCCATACGCAACACCGTATTAGCTTGCAGTATACGCAACACTAATCTTGGATCCTCTTACACACAATTTTGGTAATAGTTATTCTACGCAACATTGAGTATATATATATATATATATATATATTCAATGTATAAATGAAATATGGTTAGATTCTATTATACGAAACAATGAAGGATTCTAGCACAACATGCAACCCTGACTTGGCTTTCATTACACGCAATCACGACCTTCCTCGATAGCGTGTGTTGTACGCAATATCAGGTTTTACTAAACAACGATATATTATTATAATATTTTTATGAACTAGCCGTTATGAATAGTATTAACTAAATTTTGAATTTTATAACATTATTATTCATCTTACACATTTTCTAGAACATGGTACAAGAACAAAATAAATTTTTCGGGTAAAATAAGTATTTTTAAAAAAATGCAGTTTTGTCGTCTTTTGATGGCATACCCACATTAAATCTAGTTTTTGACATGTTTATAAGTTCAATTTGAAAAAATAAAATTCTTTTTTGGAATAAAGAAATAAATATTTACTTTGGATAAATTTTTCAAATAATTATGGTGAATTTCATATTTTGATGAATAATAAAAACAAGCTATATTTTAATTAAAAAATACTTTTTTCATCGCAATAATTTATTGGGTTAAATTAAAATATTTAATGGTTTTAAAGTATAAATAGAATATATTTTTACCATTTAATATAATTTATGTAATTATAATTTATTTTACCTTGAATTCGTCGGTTAAATCAATTCAATCTTTTGCAATGTTTTAAATAAAAACACGTTTTCTTTCGACAACAAGATTAATTTTAATTTAATTTCTTCAACTTTTGTGTATTGAATTTCGAAAAATGAATTCCATATTTGGAATCAGTAGGTCCAAATTATGTTAATAGGCTACTTTTTATTTTTGGAAATTATGAATAGTAACTACGGTAAATTTTATTTACCATAGTTAATGGTAAATCGGGTAATTAAGGGTAAATATAATATTATAAAATTACCCTAACACATGACAAAATTCTATTGGATGACTAAAAGTCGACCCATATCACCTAAGGGTCATATTAGATTCATTTAATGGACTTTTTTCCATGAAAATAATTTAATTATTATTAAAACCAAAGAAAGTGACAACATGTCACTCTCTAAAATCTTATAAGTATAACAATTTTAATTTAGTGATACAATTCATGAAACTTCGAACATGAGTAGTCTCCAGAAATATAATAAAATTATCTATATCATATGAATTTATTTATAATTTTTAGGGATTATATAATTATCATTAATTATGACACAATAGTGATGCAGAAATTGTTTATCTAGTGAAAAATCAAGAATATAGTTTTTATTAAAAAAATAGTGACCATAAAATGCACCAGACCCTGACCAAAACTTATTTGTCATGTAAATGTAAACCACAATCATCCAATGGTCTAATATTTGACCATTTTGAGCCTTATAAAAGCGATTATGACACTTATATTATATTATTTTAAATGATGCCAAAGTTGTCACCTTCATAATTTAATAAGTATAATAATTTAGATATTATGATTTTAAGATGATAAATTCGAGTAAAAGTATTATTGTGAAAGGTAATAGATTTATATTCATCAAATAATTTTAATTTTAATTTTATTCAAGAAATATGTATATTAAATAATTATACAAAAATGTTGTAGTATTTATTTTATTAAGAGATAAACCAAATAAAAGATTTTAAAAATAATAAAATAAATAATATATGAACTATTTAATGTGCTCCACTAATTTTCTAGATACATATGATATTTTATAAAACTATTAAAGCTTTTATTTCTAACATATATTCTGTATTTATTTTATTTAAATTCAAATAAATGAATAGTGTCAAAATTGACACTATTGTTATTTTATAAAAATAACATATTATAAAATTGTTTAAAAATATCAAAATTATTTAAAAATTATAAATTTAAATTTATGTGGTTTATAATGTTATTAATTATCCAATTATGGACAATTCACAACAAATAAGTAATTATTTGTTATAATTTAAAATTTAGATTGTTATTACCACAAATAAAATTAAATTGATTAAATAAGGATAAATCAAGTTGATAATGTTTAATATAAATTCCTAACATGTATAAATTATATTGGTTGATGATATTAAAACCTTATCTTATCTAATATTCTAATATGAGTTATTTTTAGAGTTTTTTATGTGGGGTTAGATTTATTATAAATTAATATTTTTATGATTTCCAAAGGTGCCCCTCTCCTCCCTTATAAAAGGGCACCTCCTCCCTCCCTTCCTCACACCAATTTGAGCCTTCAAGATCGGCCAACCTCTGCCAAATTATCTTCTCCACTTCCCTAGAAACATCCTAGCGGTCCTCGTCTTCTTCAAAGACCAATTTTAGTGCCTTAAGAGGAGGACTCAAAGAGGCGCTTCAAAGAAGAGGTAATGTCCGTTACCGATTCTTTCAACTTTATTTCTTCTTCCACTTATTCTTCTTAGGTTTTTTCGTTATGAAATAATAACATAAGTATCAATAATATACTGATATGTTATTATAAGTATGAAACAACCCTATTTCACCATCTATCCATCCTACGGAAAACGAAATCACCGCGCATGCGTACGTACGGAATACCGTGTCCATGCCGTGGTGTAATCTATTTTCCACCACCACCTTACTTGTATGGGTATAATGGTGTAAATAATAACTATATATGATTATTGTAAAGTGATATTGATTCTGAAATATTATACATACACTCCAATACAATTCGACGATCATGAGAATGATATCATCGCTCATGCGTACGTACGGACTACCGTCTCCACTACGCGATTAGATTCATTCTCCACGTTAACCAATCATGAATGATTATGAATTATATATAATAAGTAATCATGAAATATATGACATAATAATGATACTGGATTTATGTTTATATATATTTATGTCCACTACTTAATTACATTCAACTCAATAAGGACACGAAAACAGCGTTCATGCGTACATACGACCTACCGTCTCCATGAGCGGTGTATTTCATTCCATTTACTGATCTATTATATATATGTATATTATGAATATAAATTATATATAAATAATGTTTTATATTCTTAAATTAAGTATTCATGATCTAAGTAATCATATGAATAATTACATGTGAAAACACGGACGACGAATGAAACGATTTTACCCAAAACACTCTTTAACATGAAATTTACAAAAGAACGGGTAATATAAAGTCATAAGTGAACCATATATGAAATAATAACAATGAGTATGATTATGGAATAATTCAATGACATTATTTAAATCATTATACAGGAGGTTCGGACACTTACGAAGCAAATCAGACCTATGTTAAGGGAAATATCACAATCTCATTTTTATCCGAGATTGTTTATACTTTGGTATTTACTGGGGTGTATTTTATCATCCACAAACATGTTTCCTCAATATTTAATATTATTTCCATTCAATTACAATTGTTTAAATCCAATTTTACCCTTCGGTGAGTTTTTAGTAAAATATATGAAAGTAATCTTTTGTCGTTTTTCGTACGAGGTACTTTTTGACTTTTCCGACAAAAGTACGAGAGGAATGTTTTTTCAACCTATACAGAATGAATGGATTTTTAGAACATTATTTCCAAGAAGCTTCCTTTACATGTTTTCATGTTTATTTTTAATCAACTTCTTTTAGTTTAAAATTGTATGACATGTTAAGAAAGGAAAATGTTTTTGAAGTAGAAAGGATATTTTCCTCAAGAATGGAGTTCAAGTGTTTTATCAAAATTATTTTCCATGTAAGATAATATAGGGTTATATTTCTATCCCTATTATTACATTGATTTGATTATGTTGTGATGTAATTATTTTTATGAATTCCTTTATCTTATATGAATTGTTTTTTGATGTCATGTTGTTTAAGAATCCCATTTTTATTACATGGGTTATGAAATGATGTATGATTTATGATTTTGTGGAACACATATGTATGGTATAATTATGAGATGGGTGGGACCTATTTCTCCCTCCAATTCATTGGATAAAGATTTTATATCTCATGAGATAGACATGGCTGGAACGGAAGGTTAAACCGGTTCAGTGAAACATGACTGAAATGAGGAATGAAATCGGTTCAAAAATTGTATTTGTCCACTAAGATAATCTGGGCAATGAGTCTTGACTAATAAGAAATGATTTTCTATGATTATGTACGTATTCCACAAAGTTTCAGGTTTTAAGTTATGATTATTGGGATTACATTTCACTACAATGATTTATCCCATGTTATGATATTATGATCTCTTTTGCAGGTTAAGATTTCCAAAATGATATGTTCTTATGAATATGATGTGATTGATATTTCTTTTTTCCCTTAATGAGCATTTGATCTCACTCTTTTATGTTTTCTTTTCTCCAGGATATAAATAAAGGTTTTAGGTAAAAAAACGAAGATCTTTATGGGAGATTTTGAAGATCTTTCGCCACGATTAGAAGATTATATTCCGAGTTTCCAAAGACACTAAACTATTACTGTCCTTGTGTGTGTGTTTTTGTTATGTACTAAGTATTCCGAAAAAGTAATGTAATGTCCATGTACGTTAAGCTTCGGGTCTCTACAGTTGGTATCAGAGGAAAAGTTTAGTTAACCTTTCGAAACTAGGATGCGAAAACGTTAGTGAGATCCCTAGATATATTTTTAAGGTATGTCTAGGGATGTCCCTAAGGTTAAGTATAAGTATAGGTTATAGTCCTAGAATTATGGTAAAAATATTAGATTAAACCTAAGATGTTAGATATTGAAGTTACTCCCCCTTTATTATGATTTTTTCCTCTCACACTATTCTTTTTGGGTTTTAGAAAATAGATAGAAACAATATGATTCACGATAATGGAGGATATGATGGACAATGGAATGATATTCTTCATGACCAACCAAATGAAATGGGATTTGGAAGTCCAAAAAACATTATTATGCCGAATCAGCAATCTCATAATATGGTCAATAAACTCAAATTTGGTAAGTTTCCTAACTCGGCTAATAAGAGATAAATGGAGTTTCATGATGATCATAGAGGAAAGAAAGTTCAATTTCACTCATGTAAATCATGTGGGAAGAGGCATCATGGATATTTTTTCAAAGGAACTGGAAGATGCTTTGGGTGTGGAAAAGAAGGACACAAATCTAGTAAGTGCAAAGGAAAAGGTTCAGTTAATACCATGGATGAGGATAATGATATTGCTACGATATCAACAATGGTTAAATGTTTTAAATGTGGAATGTACGGGCATTCTGAAAACCAATTCCCTAAGGGAATGTCTCATGAAGAGAATCAGTATGGTCATATGGGTAGTATTTATGTTGATGATGATGAAGAGACTACAAATGATATGTGAGATGAAATAATATTTGAAGCTCGGTCAATGGTTTAAGAATGTAGTGGAATGATTACATGTTTATCAAGTGTAATGTTATATAAGTAATCTCATGGTACTATGGAATAATGAGACATCTAAGGATTGTTAGACTGTTGTCTTTCCTTATGTTTTGAAAGTGTATGTTGAATGGTACCAGTAACCATGAATGGTTATTCAGTTACTTTTGGAAAGTAGATGATATGCGCATAATGAAGGGATAAGGAGAAAATTAAATGTTTGATAGTATTCATGAGCTCATGACTGATATAAGGAGAAGGTTATATCATGGTTTGAGTATATAGAATTTTTTGATTTTTGTATGAGGAAAGAGTTAACTTTTGACAGCATTCATGTTTTCACTAAGGATTAATGGTTATTCATTTTTCAATAGAATACATGATTAAGGTATTCACATGATTGGAATGTGACCAACAAGATATATAGTGGATAAATGATGGTATTCACATGCTTGGTTGATGACATTTCATGTAATCATTCTCTTTATACCATGAGCTTGGACTGAAGTATCTTAGATAAGCATAATGATTGGAATGGATTATGTTGTACATAAGTTAATATTGTTTAAGGATAGAACTTTTTTTTATATTATTGATGGGATTTTATAGTAATGTAGTTTTAGAAAAAGGACAACCTGCAGGACGGGTGACAGCCCATCGCGTCGGACAAGGATGCATGAATCGAACCCACAACCGAAGTGTGACTGGCCTTTATTGCCTACCATTGGCCTACAAGAAGTCCCTGGTTAGCAGGAACTAGTTTTATTATATTAAGAAGTATGATATATGAAGTATAAGTCCATTTTAGGAACCATATATGATTAATCTCACTATAGATGGACTTATTAATTTTTGATAACTTTTATAACCTTTTGTTCAAGAAAGATGGAATGACCCATCATTCTATCACATGATCTGATAACACTTCATGAATGACAAATTCAACTTCATCTCTTTAAGAGATGAAGTGGAAATTTTCCAAAGAACGACTAATGGTGAGACTGTACCAAAATCACAAAAGTATTTCTTTTAATTTCAATTTCATCATCTTTAGGGAAATGATCTTGGAAACCAAAAATGTTGTCCCGGTGCCCTTATATCTGATGAATATGATGGTACCTTAGATCGTCACAAATCTATGTCTTTGTGATTGATGTCTTTTTCATAGCCATGTTCTCTACCACTCTCCATCAGAACATAATGGTTAGATTATTCTTCCATATCCATATTTTCACCTATGTTATTCTATATGGAAACCCAGGGATGAGTTACATTGGTTAACCATTACATTTCATACATTAGTTTTTAACGCCAAGTTTTGGTATTCCCTTTTAAGATGTGGGTTTCTATTAAACAAACATTCGAGTAGTAAACCATTTATAACCCCGATGAATTTCGAGGGCGAAATTCATTTTAAGGTGGGTAGAATGTAACACCCCGAGATTTTATGAAATATATTCTTATAATTTCACTAATGTCTTGTGTTTTATGCAACACCAAGATTACCTTGCACCATACACATCACCGTATTAGCTTGCAGTATACACAACACTATTCTTGGATCATGTTACACACAATTTTGGTAATAGTTATTCTATGCAACATTGAGTATATATATATATATATTTATTCAATGTATAAATTAAATATGGTTGGATTATGTTATATGAAAGAACGAAGGATTCTAGCACAACATGAAACCCTGACTTGGCTTGCATTACACGCAATCACGACCTTCCTCGATAGAGTGTGTTGTACGCAATATCGGGTTTTACTAAACAACGATATATTATTATAAAATTATTATGAACTTGCAGTTATGAATAGTATTAACTAAATATTGAATTTTATAACATTATTATGCATCTTACACAATTTCTAGAACAGGGTATAAGAACAAAATAAATTTTTCGGGTAAAATAAATATTTTTAAAAAAATGCAGTTTTGTTGCCTTTTGATGGCGCACACACTTTAAATCTAGTTTTTGACATGTTTATAAGTTCAATTTGACAAAATAAAATTCTTCTTTGGAATCAAGAAATAAAAATTTACTTTGGATAAATTTTTCATATTATTCTGGTAACTTTCATATTTTGATGAATAGTAAAAACACGATATATTTTAATTAAAAACAACTTTTTTCATCTCAATAATTTATATGGTTAAATTATAACATTGAATGGTTTTAAAGTATAAATAGAATATATTTTTACCATTTAATATAATTTATGTAATTAGCATTGATTTTACCTTGATTTTGTAGGTTATATCAATTCAATCTTTTGTAATGTTTTAAACAAAAACCCGTTTTCATTCGACAACGGGATTAATTTTAATTTAATTTCTGCAACTTTTGTGTATTGAATTTCGAAAAATGGATTCCATATTTGGAATCAGTGGGTCCAAATTATGTTAATAGGATACTATTTATTTTTTGAAATTATGAATAGTAACTGCGGTAAATTTTATTTACCATAGTTAAAGGTAAATCGGGTAATTAAGTGTAAATATAATATTATAAAATTACCCTAAAACATGCCAAAATTCTATTGGATGACTAAAAGTCGACCGATCTCACCTAATGGTTAGATTAGATTCATTTAATGGACTTTTTTCCAGGAAAATAATTTAATTATTATTAAAACCAATGAAAGTGACAACATGTCACTCTATTAAATATTATAAGTATAATAATTTTAATTTAGTGATAAACATTATGAAACATAGAACATGAGTAGTCTCCAGAAATATAATAAAATTATCTACATCATATGAATTTATTAGTAATTTTTAGAGATTAAATAATTATAATTAATTATGACCCAATAGTGATGTAGAAATTGTTTATCTAGTGAAAAATCAAGAATATAGTTTTTATTAAACTAATAGTGACCATCAAATGCACAAAACCCTGACCGAAACTTATTGGTCATGTAAATGTAAACCACAATCATCCAATGGTCGAATATTTGACCATTTGGAGCCTTATAAAAGCGATTACGACACTTATATTGTTTTATTTTAAATGATGCCAAAGTTGTCACCTTCATAATTTAATAACTATAACAATTTAAATATTGTGATTTTAAGATGATCAATTCGATTAAAAGTATTTTTGTGAAGGTTAATATATTTATATTAATCATATGATTTTAGTTTTAATTTTTATGCAAGAAATTAGTATATTAAATAATTATACAAAAATGTTGAAGTATTTATTTTATTAAGAGATAAACCAAATAAATGGTTTTAAAAATTATAAAATAAATATTATATACAATATTTAATGTGATCCACTAATTTTATAGATACATATGATATTTTATGAATCTATTAAAGCTTTTAGTTCGAACATATCTTTTGTATTTATTTTATTTAAATTCAAATAAATGAATAGTGTCAAAACTGACAATATTGTTATTTTATAAAAATAACATATTATAAAATTGTTTAAAAATCACAAAAATATATAAAAATTATAAATTTAAATTTATATGGTTTAAAATTTTATTAAGTATCCAATTATGGACAATTCACAACAAATAAGTAATTATTTGTTATAATTTAAAATTTAGAATGTTATTACCATAAATAAAATTAAATTGATTAAATAAGGATAAATCAAGTTGATAATGTTTAAAATAAATTCCTAACATGTATAAATTCTATTGGATAATGAGATTAAAACCTTATATTATCTAATATTCGAATATGAGCCATTTTTGGAGGTTTCTAAGTGGGTTTAGATTTATTATAAATTAATATTTTTGAAGATTTCCAAAGGTTCCCCTCTCCTCCCTTATAAAAGGGCACCTCCTCCCTCCCTTCCTCGCACCAATTTGAGCCTTCAAGCCCGGCCAAACCCTGACAACTTCTCTTCTCCACTTCCCTAGAAACATCCTAGAGGTCCTGGTCTTCTTCATAGACTAATTTTAGTGCCCTAAGAGGAGGACTCAAAGAGGCACCTCAAAGAAGAGGTAATGTCCGTTACCGATTCTTTCAGCTTTATTCCATTTTCCACATCTTCTTCTTAGGTTGTTTCATTATGAAGTAATCACATCAGTATCACTAATATACTGATGTGTTATTATAATTATTAAACAACCCTATTTCCCCATCTATCCATCCTATGGAAAACGAAATCACCGCGCGTGCGTACGTATGGAATACCGTCTCCACGCCACGGTGTAATCTATTTTCCACCACCACCTAACTTGGATGGGTATAATGGTGTACATAATAACTATATATGATTATTTTAAAGTGATATTGATTCTGAAATAGTATACATACACTCCAATACAATTCCACAATCATGAGAACGATATCATCGCTCGTGCGTACGTACGGACTACCGTCTCCACGGCTCGATGAGATTCATTCTCTACGTTAACCATTCATGAATGATTATAACGTATATATAATAATTAATCATGAAATATATGAAATAATAATGATACTGGATTTATTTGTGTATATATGTATGTCATCTACTTAATTCCATTCAACTCAATAAGGAAACGAAAACAGCGTTCATGCGTACGTACGGCCTACCATCTCTACAAATGGTGTATTTCGTTCCATTTACTGATCTATTATATATATGTATATTCTGAATATATATTATATATAAATCATGTTTTATATTCTGGAATTATGTAATCATGATCTAAGTAATCATATGAATAACTACAAGTGAAAACACCGACGACAAATAAAACGATTTTACCAAAAACGCTCTTTAACATGAAATTTACAAACGAACGGGTAATATAAAGTCATAAATGAACCATATATGATATCATAACAATGAGTATGATTCTAGAATAATTCAATGACATTATTTAAATCATTATACAGGAGGTTCAGACACTTACAAAGCAAATCGGACCTAAGGTAAGGGAAATACACAATCTCATTTTTATACGAGATTTTTTATACTTTGGTATTTACTGTGGTGTATTTTATCATCCACATCCATGTTTCCTCAATATGTAATATTATTTACATTCAACTACAATTTTTTAAATCCAATTTTACCCTTCGGTGAGTTTTTAGTAAAAGATATGAAAGGAATCTTTTGTCTTTTTTCGTACGAGGTACTCTTTGACTTTTCCGACAAAAGTACGAGATGAAAGTTTTTTTAACTTATACAGCATGAATGGATTTTTAAAAAATTATTTCCAAGAACATTCCTTTAAAAGTTTTCAAGTTTATTTTCAATCAACTTCTTTTAGTTTAAAATTGTATGACATGTTATGAAAGAAAATGTTTTTGTAGTTGAAATGATATTTTCCTCAAGAATGGAGTTCAAGTGTTTTATCAAAATTATTTTCCATCTAAGATAATATAGGGTTATGTTTCTATCCCTATTATTACATTGATTTGATTATGTTGTGATGGAATTATTTTTATGAATTCTTTTGTCTTATATGAATTGTTTTATGATGTCATTTTGTTTAAGAATCCCATTTTTATTACATGGGTTATGAAATGATGTATGATTTATGATTTTGTGTCACACATATGAATGGTATCATTATGAGATGTGTGAGACCTATATCACCCTCCAATGCATTAGGTAATGATTTTATATCTCATGAGATAGACATGGCTGGAATGGCAGGTTAAAGTGGTTCCGTGAAACAGGACTGAAACGAGGAATGAACTCGGTTCAGAAATGGACTTTGTCCACTAAGATAGTCTTGGCAATGAGTCTTGACTAATAAGAAATAATTATCTATGATTATGTGTGTATGACACAATGTTTCATGTTTTAAGTTATGATTATTAGGATTACATTTCACTACTATGATTTATCCCATGTTATGATATTATGATTTCTTTTGCAGGTTAAGATTTCCTAAAAGTTATGTTCTTATGAATATGATTTGATTGATATTTATTTTTACACTTACTGAGAATTTGAGCTCACCCTTTTATGTTTTCTTTTCCCCAGGATATAAATTAAGGTTTTAGGTAAAAAAATAAGATCTTTATGGGAGATGTTGAAGATCTTTCGCCATGATTAGAAGATTATATTCCGAGTTTCCAATGATACTAAACTATTACAGTCTTTGTGTGTGGGTTTTTGTTATATACTAAGTATTCCGAAAAAGTAATGTAATGTCCATGTACGTTAAGCTTCAGGTCTCTACTTCCAATATCCTGAGGAAGCGGCCAATTTTGAGCTAAGATCATGCCTCATCCACCTCCTTCCAAAATTCCATGGTGTTCCCGGTGAGGACCCTCACAAACATCTAAAGGAGTTTCACATAGTGTGCTCCACCATGAAACCCCCAAATGTGTCTGGGGACCTCATTAATTTTAGGGCCTTCCCTTTCTCCCTTGATGGTGTAGCCAAAGATTGGCTATACTATCTTCCTACCACAATTGGGAGTTGGAATGACCTTAAACGACTCTTTCTATAGAATTTTTTCCCTTCCTCCCGAACTACATCCATTAGGAAATAAATTTGTGGCATTAGGAAGTTACAAAGAGAGACCCTTCATGAATACTGTGTGAGATTGAAAAGACTTTGTTCAAGTTGACCCCACCACCAGATTAGTGATCAACTTTTAATTCAAGACTTCTAGGTGGGACTTATCCCCATGGATAGTGGAATGATCGATGTTCCAGCTGGTGGTTCCCTCGTTGACAAAACTCCTTTCGCCACTCGTGACTTAGTAGCCCACATGGCTCAAAATGCGCAACAATTTGGTAAACGAGCTATTGCACCAATTCGACGAGTTCATGAGGTAAGTCATTCATCCCTAGAACAAAAGGTAGATAATAAACTTGATGAGATGCATACCATTCTAAGGAAATTAGCTCAAGCACAAGTTAACTCACACTCTCCTCCCATTCCATTACATTGTGGTATTTGTTCTGATAATACTCATTTTTCTGACCAGTTCCCACATCTTTTGGATTTATCTGAGTCTTGTGCCACAGTGTTCCTTGGGCGTCCATTCCAACAAGCACTACAGTTCAAGCACGAACCATTCAGGCCAAATCCAAACCCCGGGTGCCAAGCACCCCCACAATACCAACAAGGATGAAACTCAAGCTACCCCATGCAGAACTGGTATCAACAAGGAAAAGGTATGAAACATTCTTATCCTTCAACATCTCAAAACAATCCTCCTCCTCCCAAGACTGAACCAAGCCTTGAGGATATGGTGAAGCAAATGCAACCCAGAACCTCTAGTTCCAACAAACCACACAATCAGCTTTTCAAGACCTACGATCTGAAGTAGGGCAATTGGAAAACCCAATTGGTGTGCTTATGATGCAAGGTTCTGGACAACTACCATCCCAACCCATTGACAATCCAAAGGACAAAGGTAATGTATGTGCAGTAACACTTCGTAGAGGTAAAGAAGTTTCTCCTTCAACTGATTCTGCACGGCAGGTATGTCCCCCACATGAAAACACTCTTACCCAACCCTCAAAAATTTCATGTAAAGAAAAACAAGACAAAAATGGTAATCAAATTGTCATTGATGATTCAAAAGAACAATCCATTCTTTTTTCCTTTCCCTCAAAGGCTCTCTTAATCTAGGAAGAATTTTGATAATGATATAGATAAAGAAATAATGGATACATTTAAAAAAATTCAAGTTAACATTCCCTTATTTGATTCAGTTAAAAAAATCACTCGATATTCCAAATTTCTTAAAGATCATTACAACGATAGAAGGAGGATAAAGGGGAATGAGAGAGTCAACCTGGGAATGAATGTCTCGCCCTTGATTCAACCAGCAATTCCAACCAAATGCAAGGATCCCAACACATTCACGATACCTTGTAACATAGGAGAGTCCTTCTTTTCTGATGATATGCTAGATTTAGGTGGCTCTAGTAATGTAATTCCTCACTCCGTGTATACTTATTTGCACGTTGGAGAGCTTCAAACAACAGGCATTGTCATGCAACATGCCAACCGAAGCACAACAGACCCACCAATAGTGGTCGAGGATGTCCTCGTAAAAGATAAGAATCTCATCGTCCCTGCAGACTTTTACATTCTTGAGATGGAAGATACCCAAAACCAAGTACATGACCCTATAATACTTGGGAGGCCATTCCTGACAACAGTAAAGACGATAATCAACATTCATAATGGTACGTTGTCCATGGAGTTTGGTGGATAAAAGGTAAGTTTTAACATCCTTGAGTCTATGAAACACCCCATTGAAGAGCACTCCACTCATCCTATCTATTCGACGGTGGTGCTCTCTAATGACAAACACACACAAAATTCTATCCTTGACCCATCCTCTGATTTATTTTTAACTTATTCACCCATGGATGATTTGAGTTTTAGTGCTTCTTTTGAATGTTGTGAGGGTTCAGAAAAATGTAAATTTTTTGCTTTAATTAAGGAGTCTATTTATTTTGAGGTACCCATGACTATCGACGATTCTCCAAATCTCATTTCATTAGATTCTCTTTCCTTTGAGAATAAACCCGATAAGATAGATAGTTTCATGGACCTCAATCCACCTAAATCCACTCCCTCAATACAAAAAACCCCAGTTTTTGGAATGAAAACCACTTCCATCAAATATAAAATATTCCTATCTTCAGGGTATTGACCAATTTCCCGTCATTATTGCCAGTAACCTCTCTCCACAAAAGGAATCGAAACTGCGCAAACTTTTGAGAGAGTGTAAAAAGGCAACAAGATGGACATTGGCTGATATTCCCGGGATTATCCCATCTATTGTATACAACATATACTTTTGGATGAATAGGCTAAGCCTGTAAGGCAGGCTCAACGCCGGTTGAATCCCACTCTCCTTTAAGTGGTAAAATTGGAAGTCGGTAAATTACTTCTTACGGGGATCATTTATCCTATATCTAAAAGTAAATGGGTTAGCCCAGTGAATATTGTGCCTAAAAAATAGGAATAACAGTTGTTTCAAATGAAAGAAATGAATTGTTTCCAACACGTGTGCAAAATAATTGGCGAGTCTATATTGACTACCATCGACTAAATCAAGCCATGCAGAATGACCACTTTCCATTACCTTTCATTGACCAAATGTTAGAACGATTGGATGGTAAGTCCCATTATTGTTTCCTTGATTGCTATTCAGGTTATTTCCAAATCCATATAGCCCCTGAGGATCAAGAAAATACCACATTGACCTATCCATTCGGTACATTTTCATATAGAATAATGCCTTTTGGCCAATGTAATACTCCTGGTACTTTTCAGCGATATATGTTGAGTATTTTTTCGGAGTACCGTAAGAGATGTATGGAAGTCTTTATAGATGATTTCACAGTTTATGGTTATTCTTTTGATGATTTTTCGAAAAACCTTGGTTTTATCCTCCGCCGCTGCATTGAAAAAGATCTTGTTTTAAATTATAAAAAATGTCATTTCATGGTCGAGCGGGGGATAGTTCTTGGGCATATCATTTCAAATAAGATAATTCATGTTGATAAATCTAAAATTGAATTAATTTCATCCCTTCCATATCCAAAATTTGTTCGTGAGGTGCGGTCTTTCTTGGGTCATGCTGGTTTATACCGCCGATTCATTAAAGAATGTAGTAAGATCGCACTTCTCTTATCTCGTTTGTTACAAAAGGATTCTGAATTTGTTTTTGATAGAAATTGTGAGGATGCATTAAATTCACTAAAAATGAGTCTCACATCACCTCCAATAAACCAACCACCAAGGTGGGATCTCCCCTTCTAGCTTATGTTTGATGCCTCTAACTTTGCAGTTGGGGTAGTTTTATCACAAAGGGTTTAGAAGGCTCCTCATGTCATTGCATATGCCTCGCGTACCCTTGACCCTGCCCAGGTAAACTACACAACCAAATAAAAAGATCTCTTTTATATTTTTTCCCTTGGAAAAATTCCATTCATATCTACTTGGGTAAAAAGGGATTGTGTACTCTGATCATGCTGCCCTTCATTTCCTCCTAAAGAAACCTGAATCCAAACCCCGCCTCATTCGATGGATGCTCCTCCTCTAGGAGATTGACCATGAGATTAGAGATAAGAGAGGGGTGGAGAATGTGGTAGCTGCCCACATTAGTAGAATTTCCCCACCATCGGACCATCATGTTGACTCACCCATACCCATTGGAGAAATATTCCCTCATGAGAACCTTTGTGATGTTTCAGAACTTACCCCCTGGTATGCAGACATTGTGAATTTTCATGAAACATCTAGGGTCCCTAATGATTTTAGCATTTCACAATACCAGATACTTAATCATGATTCTTGTTGGTACATTTGGGATGACCCATACTTATATAGAATTTTTAGTGACCAAGTAGTTCGTCGATGTGTCCCTGACCATGATTTCACCTCTGTTTTGACCTTTTTCCACACCTTGGCATGTGGGGGCCACTTTGGCTCTCAACGTACTGCTAGAAGGGTCCTTGACTCAGGATTATATTGTCCAACATTGTATAGAGATTCCCATAGGTTTTGTAAATCATGTACTCGATGTCAATTCACAGGGAATATCTCCAAGTGGAATGAAATGCCCCAACAACCCATGTTATTCTGTGAAATCTTCGAGGCATGGGGAATGGACTATATAGGGAATTTTCCATATTCATTTGGATTTTTGTACATCTTACTAGCTATTTACTGTGTTTATAAATGGGTGGAAGCAAAGGCTACTAGGGCTGATGACTCTCGAGTTTTTGTTGATTTTGTGAGGTCCCAAATTTTCATTAGTTTTGGTCTACCAAGTTTCATCATTAGTGATCAGGGTTCACATTTTTGCAATCGTAACATGAAAAACATGCTTCGTAAGTATGGGGTTGTTTATAAAGTCTCCACTGCATATCATCCCCAAACTAATGGACATGCAAAAATTCCAAATCAGGAAGTTAAGCAAATCTTTGAGAAAACTGCACAACCCAATAGGAAAGAGTGGAGTTTGCGCTTGGATGATGCACTTTGGGCATATCGTACTACTTTTAAAACACCGATCGGAATGTTACCATATAAGATTGTGTTTGGAAAGTATTTTCACCTCCCGATTGATGTAGAACACCATGCATATTGGGCCATTAAGCAATTTAATATGAATCTCTCAGATGTAGGTGAGCATAGGAAGTTGTAGATTCAGGAGTTGGAACAAATTCAGTGTGATGCATATGATAACTCTTGAATCTACAAAGAAAGGAAAAAGGAAATACATGATGGGATGATTCATCAGACGATGTTTCATATTGGTGAGATGGTCCTCTTGTACAATTCCAGGCTTATGCTCCACCCAGGTAAGCTTTGTTCCCGGTGTCTCGGTCCTTATACAGTTACTAATGTTTACCCATTTGGTGCAATACAGGTTTTGCATGATCAGAGTGGACGAAGTCTTACTATCAATGGTTAGTGACTTAAACACTTCTATGAGGATTTTCCAAAGAATCCGGTGGAGGAAATCCACCTTCTTGATGCATCATACCAATAAAAGACACCAGGATTCATCCTTGCTTCTCACATTCTCAATTATTTTAGTGAGGACACTGCACACTCTAGGTGTGGGGGGGGGGTGGATACATTCCTGGGTTAGATTGGAATTTTCATCGTTTTCTCCTTTTGTTTTCTCTTTTTGGCCTTATTTATAGTATTTTTATTTTTACCCACAACAATTTCGAAGATCCATGATTTGGTGACCATAAAGGGGGGAAAGTAAAAATACCATAACGAAGGCTAAAAATAATTTTTGTATGAATTTTACATCAGGGGGTGATTTTTAGTGAATTGGTTTTCTATCAATGATATAAATGGTCGTATCTATGTGAAACCTTTGAGATAATTGATTCCCATAGTGTGAGTAGTTTTTGGGAAAACTGTGTAACTAATATCTCCACAAATGTTTTCACCAAACCAAAAAGTGTGATTATTTCTTACTTAATATATGGTAAATATATGTTGGGTTAATATTTATCATCTTTAAATGATATTTCCATACGTTCATTCCTTATCAGATCTGTTTTATTACTGTACCAGATTGACCTATGCATGTGTACCTAATGTCCGACTGTTGTACGCCCTAAATAAAAAAATTGGTTCTGTCATGGGCAGGTAAAAAACCACTCTTTCTCAACCTTTGATCTTTTTATAACTATTGCAATTAGTGTCGTGAGGAGATCAAAAAGGGGTTGAGAGATGATTGTGATATTTCTTCCAATTGCAACTTTAAAAAAAATATAATAAATGAAGGGAGTGATGAAATGTGAAACATGTGGGGATATATAGGTTGAGAGCCTATGGTTTGACTTCTGGGAATGCTTAAGTGAGTGGGTCTTGAAATATGATTGCAAAGGATGTAGGACAGGTTCGGTGAAAAATCATTTAAAGCTGAATAATGTTAAAATATCCTATATTTATTTGATAAAAAGTGGAACGAATAGCATGGAATGGTTTTCACACACACATGTGGTGAGTTAGTGAAATGTTTGAATTTTTAATTCCTTGATCAATTTGGTATCATGAATCTTATTTAATTTTTCTGTCAAATTATTTATGAGACATCTTTTTCTATTTTCATTAAGAAGAACTCCTTGGTGTGGTAATGCATTGATCACATTACATTAAATAAAATTTCTCCAAATGCCAATAATTCATGATGTTGGAAATATTTATATTTTCAATATTTTATTGGGAAATGTGACTTTTCTCTGGAGTGCAAATGTTTAGATGTGTGGTGTGATCATACCACGATTCACTGTTTTATTCCACCCTTACACCGCTGTTTTAAACTAGTTTTGTAATAAATATTCCAAATATAATAATAAATTGAACATACTGTTTGATTCAATTAGATAATTTTTATTACTATTTAATAGGATGATCTTACTTGTTTCAGTGTTTATATTATAGGAGGAGGTGATTCGGAGAGCCCACGATGGAAATCAAGCAAAACGGGCCAAACTGCGCAAGTGCCCAAGCATTTTTGTGGACATAAATATATACTGTGGATACTCCGTTTATTAAATTGGGATAGAATTTTTTTTAAGAATGTAACATTGTGTGGTCTACATTTCTCTAGAAGACCATGAAGCCCAATTCTCCCATTTAAACTACCATATTAGGTCCACAATGTGAAACAATTCAGGGTGAGCCAGATTTGATGACCCTTCTGTATTTGGGCCATACCTTGAGCCTCGGATATCTAATTGGGCTGATTAAACCTCCCATTGACAGATATATTTATGGCCCACCGCTCCACCGAATTTCAAGTCATTTGAACACGTTTTGGTTATCCAACCTTCCGGATAAAGATGGAGTAGAAAGTCTGCCCTGAATAGTGACCTAGTCTCTTAGGCACTTGACTTATTTTGTGGAAAGTGTGATGTGTATGTCCATAAAAACACCTCTCACCCCCATTATCTAGTGTGGTACGACCATGGGTGAAGGTGAGTTGATTTGGAGAGCTTATTTAATTTATTTTACTTTCCTTCTCCCTCATTTACTTCTTTGTTTTTTAGTGATCAACTTGGGGGATGCCCATTGTTGTAATTCCGAGCTCTACATTTATAATCTTCGTAAGGTGATTTAATTTCCAAGTTTGTCGTCTATTGTTCTTAATTTTTACTTTATAAATTTGTGTTTATTCTGGTATTATTAAATATAAATAAAAGGAATAAGAATCCTCGTGCTTCCATGCATAACCCGGATCTTGTGATGATTTGAGTGTGTTTGCCTCCTTTCTCACCTATTCTCTTTCATGAGTTTTCTTTTGAATTGACTTGTTTGATGATATACAGAAGTTATAACCCATTAATATGCATGTTTTTTAATTGAGATCATTTTTGTTAACGACCCAAATCTGTACATCTCATCACGTTGTTGATGTGATGCCTTGATTGAGTTCAGTTCTTACATCGACATAGTTTTATTGATTATGAGCGGTCACCGATAATCAATAACGTTGATCGATCAAATTCTAGGTGGTAACCTAGTAAGAACTCACATACTACTGGTTTCAGTGGGTATAAAATCAAGGAATCAATGATCCTTCCCATTCCATTGGGAGCGATGATGGATTGAGCATCAAGGGACACTTACCAGGGTTGATCAGGATTTCTCCAACCAGTTTCTCTCACTTAGTAGTATAGTTACAATTTCTATTTTAAAATCATAGAACCCCCAACTACTTAATTTAATTTCAATTTTTTTAACTTATTCAGAACCTTCTTTTGAAATTAGTGATCTATATCTCCATCGAGAGACGACCTAGGGTTCCTTCTATACTGTAGAAATTCTAGTAAAAACATAACCTCTAATTTGACGCGCTTGACAACGCGATCAAATTTTGGCACCGTTTCCAGAGATCCAAGATCATTTTTTTATTTACTTATATATGTGTATTTTAATTCTTAATTAGTACTTTTCTAAATACCCCACCACCATTTGATTGTTTTTATTTTGGGTTTTGTCTTTATTTTTTATAATTTCTAGTGTGTTCTTTCTCTTTCTCACACTCTCTCTCACTCTTTTTCTCCATATCCCTCTATATAATTCTGTATTATAATATTATATTCTCCTTTCACCCTTATAAAGTGATTTCATCCAAATTAAAAAAAACAAACTTCACATCTTATTTGCATGTCCCAATCTGGTAAAGAAACACTACTTGAATTTGACCCTGAAATTTAAAAGTCAATTCACTCACAAATCAAGGAATCTAGAGAAGGTCAACCAAGTAACACTAAGGAACCCCATTTGGAACCTAAAGTGGTCTTAAACCAGTCAAAAATTGAACCCAATCAAACCCCAGAGATCATGGCTGCAAATAACCGGACATTAAATGAACTGACCACCCCGGATGTGGAGTACCAACTAGCGTAAATCCAATATCCTGAGGAAGTGGCAAATTTTGAGCTAAGATCAGGCCTCATCCACCTCCTTCCAAAATTCCATGGTCTTCCCGATGAGGACCCTCACAAACATCTAAAGGAGTTTCACATAGTGTGCTCCACCATGAAGCCCCAAAATGTGTCTGAGGACCTCATTAAGTTTAGGGCCTTCCCTTTTTCCCTTGATGGTGTAGCCAAAGATTGGATATACTATCTACCTACAACAATTGGGGGCTAGAATGAACTTAAATGACTCTTTCAAGAGAATTTATCCCTACCTCCCGAACTGCATCAATTAGGAATGAAATTTGTGGCATTAGGAAATTACAAGGTGAGACCCTTCATGAATACTGGGAGAGATTAAAAAGGCTTTTTTCAAGTTACCCCCACCAAAAGATTAGTGAAAAACATTTAATTCAATAATTCTATGAGGTACTTATCCCCATGGATCGTGGAATGATTGATGTTATAGCTGGTGGTTCCCTAGTTGACAAAACTCCTTCCGCCGCTCGTGACTTAATAGCCAACATGGCTCAAAATGCACAACAATTTGGTACACAAGATATTGCACCAACCCGAGGAGTTCATACGGTAAGTCATTCATCTCTAGAACAAAAGGTAGATAATAAACTTGATGAGATGCATTCCATTCTAAGGAAATTAGCTCAAGCACAAGGTAACACCCACTCTCCTCCCATTCCATTACATTGTGGTATTTGTTATGATAATACTCATTTTTATGACCAGTTCCCACAACATCAGGATTCATCTGAGTCTTGTGCCGCAGTGTTCCTTGGGTGTCCATTCCAACAAGAACTACCATTCATGTAAGAACCATTTAGGCCAAATCCAATCCCAGGGTGGCAAGAACACCCACAATACTGACAAAGAGGAAACTCAAGCTACCCCAAGCAGAACTGGTATCAACAAGACCAATGTATGAAACCTTCTTATCCTTCAACATCTCAAAACAATCCCCCTCCTCCAAATACTGAACCATGCCTTGAGGATGTGGTGAAGAAAATGGCAACCCTGAACCTCCAGTTCCAAAAAACCACACAATCAGCTATTCAAGACCTACGAACCCAAGTGGGGAAATTGGAAAATACCATCGGTGAGCTTAAGATGCAAGGTTCTGGAAAACTACCATCCCAACCCATTTCCGATCCAAAGGAAAAAGGTAATTTATGTGTAGTTACACATTATAGTGATAAAGAAGTTTCTACTTCTACAGATTCTGCACTACAGGTATGTCCCCCACATGAAAACTCTCTTTCCCAACCCTCAAAAATTTCATGTAAATAAAAACATGAAAAAAATGGTAATTGAATTGTCATTGATGATTCAAAATAACAATCCATTCCTCTTCATTTCCCTCAAAGACTCTCTAAATCTAGGAAGAATTTTTATAATGAGATTGATAATGAAATAATGGATACATTTAGAAAGGTTCAAGTTAACATTCCTTTATTGGATGCAGTTAAACAAATCCCTCGATATGCCAAATTTCTTAAAGAGGTTTTCACCCATAGAATGAGGCTAATGGGGGATTAGAGACTCAACCTGGGAAGGAATGTCTCGTCCTGGATTCAAACAGCAATGCCAACCAAATTCAAGGATCTCGGCACATTCACGATACCCTATACCATAGGGGAGACCTTATTTTCTGATGCTATGCAAGATTTAGGTGCCTCTATTAATGTAATTCCTCACTCCGTGTATACTTATTTTCAGGTTGGAGAGATTCAACCAACAGGCATTGTCGTGCAACTTGACAATCGAAGCACAACACACCCATCATGAGTGGTCGAGGATGTCCTCGTAAAAGTTAAGAATCTCATCTTCCCTGCAGACTATTACATTCATGAGACGGAAGGTACCCTAAACCAAGGACATTACCCTCTCATACTTGGGAGTCCATTCCTCACAACAGCAAAGACGATCATCAACATTCACAATGGTACGTTTTCCATGGATTTTGGTGGAGAAAAGGTAGGTTTTAACATCCTTGTGGCTATGAAACACCCCGTTGAAGAGCACTCCACTCTTCCTATCTATTCGATGGAGGTGCTCTCAAATGAAAAATACAAACAAAATTCTATCCTTGACCCATCCTTTGATTTATTTTCCTCTTATTCACCCATGGATGATTTGAGTTTTGGTGCTTCTTTTGAATGTTGTGAGGGTTCATAAAAATGTAAATTTTGTGCTATAATTGATGAGTGTGTTTATTTTGAGGTACCCATGACTATAGATGATTCTGCAAATCTCATTTCAATAGATTCTCTTTCCTTTGAGAATAAACATGAGTATATATATAGTTTCATGGACCTCAATCCCCCTAAATCCACTCCCTCGATACAAAAACCCCCGGTGTTGGAATTAAAACCACTCCCATCAAATTTAAAATATGCCTATCTTGAGGGTATTGACCAATTGCCTGTCATTATTGCCAATAACCTCTCTCCACAATAGGAATCGAAACTACTGAAACTTTTGAGAGAGTGTAAAAAGGGAATAAGATGGACATTGGCTGATATTCCCGGTATTATCCCATCTATTTGTATACACCATATAATTTTGGATGATGAGGCTAAGCCCGTAAGGAAGGATCAACCCCTGTTAAATCCCACTCTCCCTGAAGTGGTAAAATTAGAAGTGAGTAAATTACTTGATGCAGGGATCATTTATCCTATATCTGATAGTAAATGGGTTAGCCCAGTGAAAATTGTGCCTTAAAAAACAGGAATAACAATTGTGTGAAATGAAAGGAATGAACTGTTTCCAACACGTGTGAAAAATAGTTGGTGGGTCTGTATTGACTACTGTCGACTGAATCAAGCCACGGGGAAGGACCACTTTCCTTTACCTTTCATTGACCAAATGTTAGAACGATTGGCTGGTAAGTACCATTATTGTTTCCTTGATGGCTATTCGGGTTATTTCCAAATCCATATATCCCCTGAGGATCAAGAAAAGACCACATTTACCTATCCATTCGGCACATTTGCATACAGAAGAATGCCTTTTGGCCTATGTAATGCTCCTGGTACTTTTCAATGAAGTATGTTGAGTGTTTTTTCTGTGTATCTTAAGAGTTGTATGGAAGTATTTATGGATGATTTCATGGTTTATTATTCGTATTTTGAGGATTTTTTGGAAAACCTAGGTTCTATCCTCCATCCCTACATTGAAAAAGATCTTGTTTTAAATTATGAAAAATGTCATTTCATGGTCGAGTGGGGGATAGTTCTTGGGAATATCATTTCAAAAAAGGGAATTCAAGTTGATAAATCTAAAATTGAATTAATTTCATCGCTTCCATATCCAAAATTTGTTCGTGAGGTGCGGTCTTTTTTCGGTCATGCTGGTTTTTACTGCTGATTCATTAAAGACTTTAGTAATGTCACACTTATCTTATCCCGGTTGTTACAAAAGGATTCTGAATTTGTTTTTGATAGAAATTATGAGGATGATTTTAATTCACGAAAAATGATTCTCACATCACCTTCCATAATCCAACCACCAAGGTGGGATCTCCCCTTCGAGCTTATATTTGATGCCTCTAACTTTGCAGTTGGGGCATTTTTATCACAAAGGCTTGAGAAGGCTCCTCATGTCATTGCATATGCCTCGTGTACCATTGACCCTGCCCAGGTAAACTACACAGCCGCAGAAAAAGAACTCCTTTATATTCTGTTTTCGATGGAAAAATTCCTTTTATATCTTCTTGGGTAAAAAGTAATTGTGTTCTCTGAACATGCTGCCCTTCGTTTCCTCCTAAAGAATCCTAGAGCCAAACCCCACCTCATTCGATGGATGCTCCTCCTCTATGAGTTTGAACTTGAGATCAGAGATAAGATAGGGGTGGAGAATGTGGTAGCTGACCACATTAGTAGGATTTACCCACCATCGGACCATCATGTTGACTCACCCATACCCATGGGAGAATTCTTCCCTCATGAGAACCTTTTTGATGTTGTGGACCTTACCCCCTGGTATTCGGACATTGTGAATTTTCTAGAAACATCTAGGGTCCCCCCTGATTTTAGTATTTCACAATCCCAGAGACTTATGCATGATTATCGTTGGTACGTTTGGGATTTCCCATACTTGTGGATAATTTGTAGTGACTATGTAGTTTGTCGGTGTGTCCCTGACCATGAGTTCACCTCGGTTTTGACCTTTTTCCACACCTTGGCATGTGGGGGCCACTTTATCTCTCAACGTACTGCTCAAAAGGTCCTTGAATCATGATTATATTGGAAAAAATTGTATAGATATTCCCATAGGTTTTGTAAATCATGTACTCGATGTCAATTGACAGGGAATATCTCCAAGAGGAATGAAATGCCCCAACAGCCCATGTTATTCTGTGAAATCTTCGATGCATGGGGAATTTTCCAAATTCATTTGGCTTTGTGTACATCTTACTAGCTGTTGACTATGTTTCTAAATGGGTGGAAGAAAAGGCTACTAGGACCGATGACTCTCGAGTTGTTGTTGATTTTCTGAGGTCCCAGATTTTCATTAGGTTTGGTCTACCAAGATTCATCATTAGTGATTAGGGTTCACATTTTTGCAATCGTAACATGAAATGATTTCTTCGTAAGTATGGGTTTGTTCATAAAGTCTCCACTGCATATCATCCCCAAACTAATGGACAAGCAGAAATTTCAAATCGGGAAGTTAAGCGAATATTGGAGAAAACAGTACAACCTAATAGGAAAGATTGGAGTTTGCGCTTGGATGATTCACTTTGGGCATACCGTACTGCTTTTAAAACACCGATCAGAATGTCACCATATAAGATTGTTTTTGGAAAGTCTTGTCACCTCCTGGTTGAGGTAGAACACCGTGCATATTGATCCATTAATCAATTTAATATGAATCTCTCACATGCAGGTGAGCATAGGAAGTTGCAGATTCAGGAGTTAGAAGAAATTCGGCGTGATTCATATGAGCCCTCCCGAATCTACAAAGAAAGGTCAAAGGAAATACATGATGGGATAATTCATCAAAGGAAGTTTCATATTGTTGAGAAGGTTCTCATGTACAATTACAGGCTTAAGCTCCACCCATGTAAGCTTCGTTCCCGGTGGCTCGGTCCTTATACTGTTTCTAATGTCTACCCTTTTGGTGCAATACAGGTTTTGCATGAGAAGATTGGACGAGGTCTTACTATCAATGGGCAGTGACTTAAACACTTCTATAAGGATTTTCCGAGGAATCTGGTGGAGTAAATCTACCATTTTGATGCATCATACCAATAAAAAAAACAGTTTTTATCCTTCCTTCTCACATTCTCAATTATTTTAGTGAGGACACTGCACACTCTAGGTGTGGGAGAGTGCATACATTCCTGGGTTAGATATGAATTTTCATCATTTTCTCCATTTGTTTTCTCTTTTTGTCCTTCTTTATGGTATTTTAATTTTTTCCCCATCAATAATTCTGAAGTTCCATGATTTTCCGACCATAAAGGGGGGAAAGTAAAAATACCATAATGAAGGCTAAAAAGAATTTTTGTATGAATTTTACATCAGGGGTTGATTTTTAGTGATTTGGATTTTTGTCAATGATATAAATGGTCGTATCTATGTGAATCCTTTGAGATGATTTATGTCCATTGTGTGAGTAGTTTTTGGGAAAACTGTGTCACTAATATCTCCACATATTTTTTCACCAAACCACAAAGTGTGATTATTTGTTACTTAATATAAGGTAAATATATGTTGGGTTAATAATTTTCATCTTTATATTATTTTTCCATATGTTTGTTACATATTCGATCTGTTTCATTACTGTACCAGATTAACATATGCATGTGTACCTAATGTCCGGCTGTTGTACGCCCTAAAAAAATTTGTTGTGTCTTGGGAAGGTCAAAAACTACTCCTCCTCAACCTTTGATCTTGTTATAACTATTTCAATTAGTGTCTTGAGGAGATAAAAAAGGGGTTGAGAGATGAGTGTGAGATTTGTTCCAATTGCAACTTCAAAAAAAAATATAATAAATGAGGGGAGTGATGAAATGTGAAAAATATGGTGATATCTAGGTCGGGAGCCTATGGTTTGACATCTGGGAATGCTTAAGTGAGTGCGTCTTGAAATATGATTGCAAAGGATATAGGACAGGTTCGGTGAAAAATCATTTAAAGCTGAAAAATGTTAAAATACTTATATTTATTTGATAAAAAGTTGAAATAATAGCATGGAATGGTTTTCACACACACACACGTAGAGTGTTAGTGTAATGGTTTACCTTTTTAATTCCTTTCTCAATTTGGTATCATGAATCTTTTTGAATTTTTCTATGATATTATTTATGAGACATCTTTTTCTATTTTCATTAAGAAAAAATCCTTGGTGTGGTTCGTGCATTGATCACTTTACATTAAATAAATTTCTTAAAATACTAAATCTTCATGATGTTATAAATATTTATATTTGCAATATTTTATTGGGATATGTGACTTTTCCCAGAAGTGAAAATGTTTAGGTGTGGGGTGTGATCGTACAACGATTCACTGTTTTATTCTACCCTTACACAACTGTTTTACACTAGTTTTGTAATGAATATTCCAAATATAATAATAAATTGAATGTACTATTTGATTAAATTAGATAATTTTTATTACTATTTTATAGGTCAATATTACTTGTTTAAGTGTTTATATTATAGGAGGAGGTGATTCGGAGATCCCACGATGGAAATCACGCAAAACGGGCCAAACTGCGCAAGGGCCCAAGCATTTTTGTTGACATAAATATATACTGTGGATACGTCATGCATTAAATTGGGCTAACAAATGGTGTAGGAATGTAACATTGTGTGGGATACATTTCTCTAGAAGACCATGGATCCCAATTATCCCATTTAAAGGCCCATAATAGGCCCACAATGTGAAGCAATTATGGGCGTGCCAGATTTGATGACCCTTATGTATTTTGGCCATACCTCGGGCCTCAGAGATCCAATTGGGCTGATTCCACCTCCTGTGGACAGATAACTTTATGGTCCACCTCTCCACCGAATTTAAAGTCATTTTAAAGCGTTTGGGTCAGTCAACTAGCCGGATAACGATGGAGTAAAATGTCTGCCCTGAATAGTGACCTAGTCTCTTAGGCACATGAATTCTTTGGTGGAAAGTGTGATTTCTATGTCCATAAAAACTCCTATCACCCCAATTCTCTCATGTGGCACGACCAGGGGTGAAGGTGAGTCGATTTGGAGAGCTCCTTTCATTTATTTTAGTTCCCTTCTCCCTCATGTACTTCTAAGTTTCATAGTGATCAACTTGGGGGGTGTCCATTGTTGTAATTCCGAGCTATACATTTGTAATCTTCGTAAGGTGATTTATATTCCAGGTTTGTCATATATTATTCATAATTATTACCTTATGAATTTTTTTTTATTTTGGTATGATTAAAGATAAATCAAAGGAACAATAATCCTCTTGCTTCCATGCATAACACAGATCTTGGGATGATTTGAGTGTGTTTGCCTCTTTTCTCATCTCTTCTCATTCATGAGTTTGCTTTTGAATTGACTTGTTTGATGATATCCAAAAGTTATAACATATTAATATGCATGTTTTTTTATTGAGATAAATTTTGATAAATACCCAAATCTGTACATCTCATCATGTTGTTGACGTGATGCCTTGATTGAGTTCGGTTCTTACATCGACATAGTTTTATTGATTATGAGCAGTCGCCGATAATCAATAATGTTGATCGATCAAATTCTAGGTGGTAACCTAGTAATAACTCACATACTACTAGTTTCAGTGGGTATAAAATCAAGGAATCAATGATCCTTCCCATTCCCATGGGAGCGATGACGGATTGAGCATCAAGGGACACTTACCAGGGTTGATCACGATTTCTCCAACCAGTTTCTCTCACTTAGTAGTATAGTTCCAATTGATATATTAAAATCCTAGAACCCCCAACCTCTTAATTTAATTTAATTTTTTTTTAACTTAATCAGAACCTTCTTGTGAAATTAGTGATCTATGGCTCCGTTGAGAGACGACCTAGAGTTCCTGCTATACTGCAGAAATTCTAGTAAAAACGTAACCTCTAATTTGAAGCGCTCGACAACGCGATCAAATTTTGGCGCCGTTTCTGGGGATCCAATATCATTTTTTTCTTTATTTCCTTTTATTTGTTTATTTTACTTCTTAATTAGTAGTTTTCTAAATACCCCACCATTATTTGATTGTTTTTATTTTGGGTTTTGTCTTTATTTTTGATTGTTTCTAGTGTGTTATTTCTCTCTCTCTATCTCTCTCTCTTTTTCTCCATCTTCCTCTCTATAATTCTGTATTATAATATTATATTCTCATTTCAACCATCTTAAGTGATTTCATCCATATAAAAAAACCAAACTTCACATCTTTTTTTCATGACCTGATTTGGTAATGAAACACTACTTGAATTTGACCCTGAAATTGAAAAGTCACTTCACACACAAATCAAGGAATCCAGAGAAGGTCAATAAAGTAATAGTATAGAACCCCATTTAGAACCTCATGTGGTCTTAAACAAGTCAAAAATTGAACCCAATCAAACGCCCGAGATCATGGCTATAAATAACCAGACATTAATAGAAATGACCACCCCGGATGTGGAGTACGAACCTGCGAACATCCAATATCCTAAGGAAGAAGCCAATTTTGAGCTAAGATCAGGCCTCATCCACCTCCTTCTAAAATTCCATGGTCTTCCTGGTGAGGACCCTCACAAAACACTAGAGGATTTTCACATTGTGTGCTCCACCATGAAACCCCAAAATGTATCTGAGGACCTCATTATGTTTAGGGACTTCCCTTTCTCCCTTGATGGTGTAGACAAAGATTGGATATACTATATGTCTACCACAATTAAGGGCTGGAATGACCTTAAATGACTCTTTATAGAGAAATTTTTCCCTGTCTCCCGAACTGCATCAGTTAGGAAAGAAATTTGTGGCATTAGGCAGTTACGAGGAGGGACCCTTCATGAATACTGGGAGAGATTCCAAAGACTTTGTTCATGTTACCCTCACTACCAGATTAGTGAACAACATTTAATTCAATACTACTATGAGAGACTTATCCCCATGGATCGTGGAATGATTGATGCTACAGTTGGTGGTTCCCTAGTTGACAAAACTCCTTCCGCCGCTCATGAATTAATAGACAACATGGCTCAAAATGCACAATAATATGGTACCTGAGCTATTGCACCAACCCGAGGAGTTTATAAGGTAAGTCATTCATCCCTAAAACTAATGGTAGATAATAAACTTGATGAGAGGCATACCATTCTAAGAAAATTAGCTCAAGAACAAGTTAACTCACACTCTCCTCCCATTCCATTACATTTTGTTATTTGTTATGATAATACTCATTTTTCTGACCAGTTCCCACAACTTCAGGATTCCTCTGAGTCTTGTGCCCCAATGTTCCCTTGGTGTCCATTCCAACACGAACTACTATTCAAGAAAGAACCATTCATTCCAAATCCAAACACTGGGTGGCAAGCACACCCACAATACTGACAATGAGGAAACTCAAGATACCCCAAGCAGAACTGGTATCAACAAGGCCAAGGTATGAAACTTTATTATCCTTCAACATCTCAAAACCATCCTCCACCTCCCAATTCTGAACCATGCCTTGAGGATATGGTGAATGAAAATGGCAACCCAGAACCTCCAGTTCCAAAAAACCACACAATCAGCTATTCAAGACCTACGAACCCAAGTGGGGAAATTGGAAAACACCATCAGTTAGATTAATATGAAAGGTTCTGGAAAACTACCATTCCAACCCATTTCCAATCCGAAGGACAAAGGTAATGTATGTGCAGTTACACTTCGTAGTTGTAAAGAAGTTATTCTTTCTACTGATTCTGCACGGAAGGTATGTCCCCCACATGAAAACTCTCTTTCCCAACCCTAAAAAATTTCCGGTAAAGAAAAACCAGACAAAAATGGTAATCGAATTGTCATTGATGATTCAATAGAACAATCCATTACTCTTCCTTTCCCTCAAAGACTCTCTAAAACTAGGAATAATTTTTATAATGATATTGATAAAGAAATAATGGATACATTTAAAAAGGTTCAAGTTAACATTCTTTTATTTCATGCAGTTAAACAAATCCATCGATATTCCAAATTTCTAAAAGAGGTTTTCACCCATAGAAGGAGGTTAAAGGAAAATGAGAGAGTCAACCTGGGAAGGAATGTCTTTGCCTTGATTCAACCAGCAATGCCAATCAAATGCAAGGATCCCGACACATTCACGATACCTTGTACAATAAGGGAGACCTTATTTTCTGATGCTATGCAAGATTTAGGTTCCTCTATTAATGTAATTCCTTACTCCATGTATACTTTTTTGCAGGTTGGACAGCTTCAACCAATTGGCATTGTCATGGAACTTGCCAACCAAAGCACAACACACCCCTTAGGAGTGGTCGAGGATGTCCTCGTAAAAGTTAAGAACTCATCTTCTCTACAAACTTTTACATTCTTGAGATGGAAGATACCTGAATCCAAGGACATGCCCCTCTCATACTTGGGAGGCCATTCCTTACAACATCAAAGATGATCATCAATGGTCAGAATGGTACGTTTTCCATGGAGTTTTGTGGAGAAAAGGTAGGTATTAACATCCTTGACGCTATAAAACACCCCATTGAAGAGCACTCCACTCTTCCTATCTATTCGATGGAGGTGCTCTCTAACAACAAAAACACGCAAAAATCTATCCTTGACCCATCCTCTGATTTAGTTTCTTCTTACTTACCCATGGATGATTTGAGTTTTGGTGTTTCTTTTGAATGATGTGAGGGTTCATAAAAATGTAAATTTTGTTCTTTCATTAATGAGTGTGTTTATTCTGAGGTACCCATGACTATCGAGGATTTTGTAAATCTCATTTCAATAGATTCTGTTTCCTTTGGGAATAAACATGAGTAGATAGATAGTTTCATGGACCTCAATCCCCCTAAATCCACTCCCTCAATACCAAAACCCCCGGTGTTGGAATTAAAACCACTTCCATAAAATTTAAAATATGCCTATTTGAGGGTATTGACCAATTGCCCGTCATTATTGCCAATAACCTCTCTCCACAATAGGAATCGAAATTGCTCAAAATCTTGAGAGAGTGTAAAAAGACAATAAGATGGACATTTGCTGATATTCCCGAGATTAGACCATCTATTTATATGCATCATATAATTTTGGATGATGAGGCTAAGCCCGTAAGGCAGGCTCAACGCCGGTTGAATCCCACTCTCCTTGAAGTGGTAAAATTGGAATTCAGTAAATTACTTGATGTAGGGATCATTTATCCTATATCTGATAGTAAATGGGTTAGCCTAGTGCAAATTGTGCATAAAAAATTTGGAATAACAGGTGTGTCAAGTAAAAGGAATGATTTGTTTCCAACACGTGTGAAAAATAGTTGGCGAGTCTGTATTGACTACCGTCGACTGAATCAAGCCACGCGGAAGGACCACATTCCATTACCTTTCATTGACCAAATTTTAGAACAATTGGCTAGTAAGTCCCATTATTGTTTCCTTAATGGCTATTCGAGTTATTTCCAAATCCATATAGCCCCTGAGGATAAAGAAAAGACCACATTTACTTGTCCATTCGGCACATTTGCATACAGAAGAATACCTTTTGGCCTATGTAATTCTCCTGGTACTTTTCATCAATGCATGTTGAGTATTTTTTATGAGTACCTTATGATTTGTATGGATGTATTTATGGATGATTTCAGGGTTTATGGTTCTTCTTTTGATGATTTTTTGGAATACCTAGGTTATATCCTCTGCCACTACATTGAAAAAGATCTTTTTTAAAATTATGAAAAATGTCATTTCATGGTCGAGTGGGGGATAGTTCATGGGAATATCATTTCAAATAAGGTAATTCAAGTTGATAAATCTCAAATTAAATTAATTTCATCCCTTCCATATCCAAAATGTGTTCGTGAGGTGTGGTCTTTCTTGGTTCATGCTGGTTTTTACAGCCGATTCATTAAGGACTTTAGTATGATCACACTTCTCTTATCTCGGTTTTTACAAAAGGAATCTGAATTTTTTTTTGATAGAAATTGTGAGGATGCTTTCAATTCACTAAAAATGAGTCTCACATCACCTCCCAAAATCCAACCACCATGGTGGGATCTCCCCTTCGAGCTTATGTTTGATGCCTCTAACTTTGTAGTTGGGGCAGTTTTACCACAAAGGGTTGAAAAGGCTCCTCATGTCATTGCATATGCCTCGCGTACCCTTGACCCTGCCCAGGTAAACAAGACAACCACAGAAAAAGAACTCTTTTACATTTTTTTCCTTCAAAAAATTCCGTTCATATCTTCTTGGGTCAAAAGTGATTGTGTTCTCTGATCATGATGCCCTTCGTTTCCTCCTAAATAAACCTGAAGCCAAATCCCGCCTCATTCGATGGATGCTCCTCATCCAAGAGTTTGACCTTGAGATTAGAGATAAGAGATGGATGGAGAATGTGGTAGGTGACCACAATAGTATAATTTCCCCACCATCGGGCCATCATGTTGACTCACCCATACCCATTGGAGAATTCTTCCCTCATGAGAACCTTTGTGATGTTGTGGACCTTACCCCCTGGTATACGGACATTGTGAATTTTCTAGCAACATTTAGGGTGCCCAATGATTTTAGCATTTCAAAATCCCAGAGACTTAAGCATGATTCTCATTGGTACATTTGGGATGACCCATGCTTGTGCATACTTTGTAGTGACCAATTAGTTCGTCGGTGTGTCCTTGACCATGAGTTCACCTCTGTTTTGACCTTTTTCCACACCTTGGCATGTGGGGGCCAATTTGGATCTCAACGTACTGCTCGAAAGGTCCTTTACTCAGGATTATATTGGTCAAAACTGTATAGATATTTCCATAGGTTTTTAAATAATGTACTCAATGTCAATTCACAGGGAATATCTCCAAGAGGAATGAAATGCCCCAACAGCCCATGTTATTCTATGAAATCTTCGATGCATGGGGCATTGACATCATGGGGCATTTTGGAAATTCATTTGGCTTTGTGTACATCTTACTAGCTGTTGACTATGTTTCTAAATGGGTGGATGCAAAGGCTACTATGACCGATGACTCTCATGCTGTTGTTGATTTTGTGAGGTCCCAGATTTTCATTAGGTTTGGTCTACCATGATTCATCATTAGTGACCGGGTTTCATATTTTTGCAATCGTAACATGAAAAACATGCTTCGTAAGTATGGGGTTGTTCATAAAGTCTCCACTGCATATCGTCTCCAAACTAATGGACAAGCAGAAATTTCAAATCAGGAAGTTAAGTGAATCTTGGAGAAAATAGTACAACCCAATAGGAAAGATTTGAGTTTGCGCATGGATGATGCACTTTGGGCACACACTACTTCTTTTAAAACACCGATCAGAATGTCACCATACTGGATTGTGTTTGGAAATGCTTTTCACCTCCCGGTTGATGTAGAACACCATGCATATTGGGCTGTAAAGAAATGTAATATGAATATCTCAGATGCAGGTGAGCATAAGAAGTTGCAGATTCAGGAGTTGGAAGAAATCCGGCGTGATGCATATGAGAACTCTCGAATCTAAAATGAAAGGACAAAGAAAATACATGATGGCATGAGTCATCATAGGAAGATTCATATTGGATAGAGGGTCCTAATTTACAATTACAGGCTTAAGCTCCACCCAGGTATGCTTCGTTCCAGGTGGCTCGATCCTTATATTGTTACTAATGTTTACCCTTTTGGTGTAATACAGGTTTTTCATGAGCAGAGTGGAAAAAGTCTTACCGTCAATGGGTAGCGACTTAAACACTTCTATAAGGATTTTCCAAAGAATCCGGTGAAGGAAATCCACCTTCTTGATGCATAATACCGATAAAACACACCGGGTTTTATCCTTCATTCTAACATTCTCAATTATTTTAGTGAGGACACTGCACACTCTAGGATTGGGGGGGGGGGTGGATACATTCCTGGGTTAGATAGGAATTATCTCCGTTTCTCCATTTGTTTTCTCTTTTTGGCCTTTTTATGGTATTTTCATTTTTTACCCATCAACAATTATGAAGTTCCATTATTTGGCAACCACAAAGGGGGGAAAGTAAAAATACCACAACGAAGGCTAAAAATAATTTTTGTATGAATTTTACATCAGGTGGTGATTTTTAGTGAATTGGTTTTCTGTCAATGATATAAATGGTCGTATCTATGTGAAACCTTTGAGATGATTGATGCCTATTGTGTGAGTAATTTTTGGGAAAACTCTGTCACTAATATCTCCACAAATGTTTTCACAAAACCACAAAGTGTGATTATTTCTTACTTAATATAAGTTAAATATATGTTGGGCTAATATTTTTCATCTTTAAATGATATTTCCATATGTTCGTTCCTTATCCGATCTGTTTCATTACTGTACCAGATTGACCTAGGCGTGTGTACCTAATTTCCGACTGTTGTACACCCTCAAAAAAATGGTTGTGTCTTAGGCATGTCAAAAACCACTCCTCCTCAACCTTTGATCTTGTTATAACTATTTCAATTAGTGTCGTGAGGAGATCAAAAAGGGGTTGAGAGATGAGTGTGAGATTTGATCCAATTGCAACTTCAAAAAAAAATATAATAAATGAGGGGAGTGGTGAAATGTGCAACATATGGGGATATCTAGGCCGGGAGCCTATGGTTTTACTTCTGGGAATGCTTAAGTGAGTGGGTCTTGAAATATTATTGCAAAGGATGTAGGGCAGGTTCGGTGAAAAATCATTTAAACCTGAATAATGTTAAAATAACCTATATTTATTTTATAAAAAGTTGAAAGAATAGTATGGAATGGTTTTCACACACACACGTGGAGAGTTAGTGTAATGGTTTAATTTTGAATTCCTTGATCAATTTGGTATCAAGAATCTTTTTGAATTTTTCTATGATATTATTTATGAGACATCTTTTTCTATTTTCATTAAGAAGAACTCGTTGGTGTGGTTCGTGAATTGATCACTTTACATTAAATAAAATTTCCTCAAATGCTAAATCTTCATGATGTTGGAAATATTTATATTTGAAAAATTGTATTGGGATATGTGACCTTGGCCAGGAGTGAAAATTTTTAGGTGTGGGGTGTGATTGTACCACGATTCACTGTTTTATTCCACCCATACATCGTTGTTTTAAACTAGTTTTGTAATGAATATTCCAAATACAATAATAAATTGAAATTACTATTTGATTCAATGATATAATTTTTATTACTATTTAATATGAAAATATTACTTGTTTAAGTGTTTATATTATAGAAGGAGGTGATTCGGAGAGCCCACGATGGAAATCAAGCAAAACGGGCCAAACTGCGCAAGGGACCAAGCATTTGTGTGTACATAAATATATACTGCGGAAAATAGTTGCATTAAATTGGGCTAAAAATTGGTGTACGAATGTAAAATTGTGTGGGATACATTTCTCTAGAAGACCATGGATCCCAATACGCCCATTTAAAGGCCCGTAATAGGCCCACAATGTGAAACAATTCTGGGTGGGCCATATTTGATGACCCTTCTGTATTTGAGCCATACCTTGGGCCTCGGGGATACAATTGGGCTGATTCTACCTCCCATGGATAGATAACTTGATGAACCACATTTACACTGAATTTCAAGTCATTTTAACGCGTTTTGTTCAGTCATCCAGCCAGATAAATATGTAGTAAAAAGTCTGCCCTGAATCGTGACCTAGTCTCTTAGGCACTAGACTCCTTTTGTGGAAAGTGTGATGTGTATGTCCATAACAACACCTCTCACCCACATTCTCTCATTTGGAACGACCAGGGGTGAAGGTGAGTCGATTTGGAGAGCTTATTTCATTTATTTTAGTTCCCTTCTCCCTCATGTACTTCTATGTTTCTTAGTGATCAACTTGGGGGGCGTCCATTGTTGTAATTCCAAGATCTACATTTGTAATCTTCGTAAGGTGATTTAATTTCCAGTTTTGTCTTCAATTGTTCTTAATTTTTACCTTATTAATTCTTGTTTATTCTGTTATGGTTAAATATAAATCAATGTAACAGGAATCCTCGTGCTTCCACGCATAACCCGGATCTTGTGATGATTTGAGTGTGTTTGCCCCTTTTCTCACCACTTCTCTTTCATCAGTTTGCTTTTGAATTGACTTGTTTGATGATATCTAGAAGTTATAACCCATGAATATGCATGTTTTTTTATTGAGATAAATTTTTATAAAGAACCAAATCTGTACATCTAATCACATTGTTGATGTGATTCCTTGATTGAGTTCGGTTCTTACATCGACATAGTTTTATTGATTAAGAGTGGTCGCCGATAATCGATAACATTGATCGATCAAATTCTAGGTGGTAACCAAGTAAGAAATCACATACTAATGGTTTTAGTGGGTATAAAATCAAGGAATCAATGATCCTTCCCATTCCCTTGGGTGCGATGACAGATTGAGCATCAAGGGACACTTATCCGGGTTGATCACGATTTCTCCAACCAGTTTCTCTCACTTAGTAGTATAGTTTCAATTTCTATTTTAAAATAATAGAACCCCAAACCAATTAATTTAATTTAAATTTTATTAACTTAATCAGAAACTTTTTGTTTTGAAATTAGTGATCTAAGGCTCCGTCGAGAGACGACCTAGGGTTCCTGCTATACTGCCGAAATTCTAGTAAAAACTTCACCTCTAATTTGACGCGCTCGACAACGCGATCAAATTTTGGCGCTGTTGCTGGGGAGACAATATCATTTTTTTTCTTTATTTCATTTTATTTGTTTATTTTACTTCTTAATTAGTACTTTTCTAAATACCCCACCCCAATTTAATTGTTTTTATTTTGGGTTTTGTCTTTATTTTTTATTGTTTCTAGTGTGTTCTTTCTCTTTCTCTCTCTCTCTATATATTTTTCTCCATCTCCCTCTCTATAATTATGTATTATAATATTATATTCTCTTTTCACCCATACTAATTGATTTCATCCATATTCAAAAAAAAAACAAACTTCACATCTTATTTTCATGACCCGATCTGGTAAAGAAACACTACTTGAATTTGAACCTGAAATTGAAAATTCACTTCACACACAAATCCAGGCATCTAGAGAAGGTAAATCAAGTATCACTAAGAAACCCCATTTGAAACCTCAAGTGGTCTTAAACCAGTCAAAAATTCATCCCAATCAAAACCCAGAGATGATGTCTGCAAATAACTGGACATTAAAAGAACTGACCACCCCGGATGTGGAGTACCAACCTGCGTACATCCAATATCTTGAGGAAGCATCCAATTTTGAGCTAAGATCAGGCCTCATCCGCCTCCTTCCAAAATTCCATGGTCTTCCCAGTAAGGACCGTCAGAAACATCTAAAGGAGTTTCACATAGTGTGCTCCACCATGAAACCCCAAAATGAGTCTGAGGACCTCATTAAGTTTAGGGCCATCCCTTTCTCCCTTGATGGTGTATCCAAAGATTGGCTATATTATCTTCCTACCAAAATTGGGGGCTGGAATGACCATAAATGACTCGTTTTAGAGAAGCTTTTCCTACCTCCCGAACTGCATCAATTAGGAAATAAATTTGTGGCATTAGGCAGTTAATAGAAGAGACCCTTTATGAATACTGGGAGAGATTCAAAAGACTTTGTTCATGTTTCCCCCAACACCAGATTAGTGAACAACTTTTAATTCAATACTTCTATGAGGGACTTATCCCCATCGATCGTGGAATGATTGATGCTGCAGCTGGTGTTTCCCTAGTTGAAAAAACTCCTTCCACCGCTCGTGACTGAATAGAAAACATGGCTCAAAATTCACAACTATTTGGTACACGAGCTATTGCACCAACCCGAGGAGTTCATAAGGTAAGTCATTCATCCCAAGAACAAAAGGTAGATAATAAACTTTATGAGATGCATACCATTCTAAGGAAATTAGCTCAAGCACAAGGTAACTTGCACTCTCCTCCCATTCCATTACATTGTGGTATTTGTTCTGATAATACTCATTTTTCTGACCAGTTCCCACAACATCAGGATTCATCTGAGTCTTGTGCCGCAGTGTTCCCTGGCTGTCCATTCCAACAAGCACTATAGTTCAATCAAGAACCATTCAGGCCGAATCCAAACCCAGGGTGGCAAGCACACCCACAATACTGATAAGGGGGAAACACAAGATACCCCAAGAAAAACTGGTATCAACAAGGCCAAGGTATGGAACCTCTTTATCCTTCAACATCTCAAAACAATCCTCCTCCTCCCAAGTCTGAACCAAGACTTGAGGATATGGTGAAGAAAATGGCAAACCAGAACCTCCAGTTCCAACAAAGCACACAATCAGATATTCAAGACCTTTGAACCCAAGTGGGGCAATTGGCGAACACCATCGGTGAGCTTAAGATTCAAGGTTCTGGACAACTACCATCCCAACCCATTGCTAATCAAAAGGACAAAGGTAATGTATGTGTAGTTACACTTCGTAGTGGTAAAGAAGTTTCTCATTCTACTGATTCTGCATGGCAGGTATGTCCCCCTCATGAAAACTCTCTTTCCCAACCCTCAAAAATTTCATGTAAAAAAACAAGGCAAAAATGGTAATCGAATTGTCATTAATGATTCAAAAGAACAATCCATTCTTCTCCCTTTCCCTCAAAGACTCTCTAAATCTAAGAAGAATTTTGATAGTGAGATTGATAAAGAAATAATAGATACATTTAAAAAGGTTCAAGTTAACATTCCTTTATTGGATGCAGTTAAACAAATCCCTCGATATGCCAAATTTCTTAAAGAGCTTTGCACCCATAGAAGGAGGGTAAAGGGGAATGAGAGAGTCAACCTGGGAAGGAATGTCTCATCCTTCATTCAACCAGCAATGCCAACCAAATACAAGGATCCCGGCACATTCACGATAACTTGTACCATAGGGGAGACCTTCTTTTCTATTGCAATGCTAGATTTAGGTGCCTCTGTTAATGTAATTCCTCACTCTGTGTATACTTCTTTGCAGGTTGGAGAGCTTCAACCAATAGGAATTGTTGTGAAACATTCCAACCGAAGCACAACACACCCATCGGGAGTGGTAGAGGATGTACTCGTAAAAGTTAAGAATCTCATATTCCCTGTAAGCTTTTACATTCATGAGATGGAAGATACCTGAAACCAATGACATTCCCCTCTCATACTTTGGAGGCCATTCCTCACAACAGCAAAGACGATCATCAGCGTTCAAAATGGTACATGTTCCATGGATTTTGGTGGATAAAAGGTACGTTTTAACATCCTGGAGGCTATGAAACACCCCATTGAAGAGAACTCCACTCTTCCTATCTATTCGATGGAGGTTCTCTCTAATAAAAAATACACACAAAATTCTATCATTGACCCATCCTCTGATTTATTTTCCTCTTATTCACCCATGGATGATTTGATATATGGTGCTTCTTTTGAATGTTGTGAGGGTTTAGAAAAATGTAAATTTTTTGCTTTAATTGATGAGTGTGTTTATTCTGAGGTACCCATGACTATCGATGATTCTGCAAATCTCATTTCAATAGATTCTATTTCCTTTGAGAATAAACATGAGCATATATATAGTTTCATGGACATCAATCCCCCTAAATCCACTCCCACAATACAAAAACCGCTACTGTTGGAATTAAAACCAGTTTCATCAAATTTGAAATATGCCTATCTTGAGGGTATTGACCAATTTACCATCATTATTGCCAATAACCTCTCTCCACAACATGAATCAAAACTGCTCAAACTTTTGAGAGAGTGTAAAAAGGAAATAAGATGTACATTGGCTGATATTCCCGGGATTAGCCCATCTATTTGTATGCACCATATACTTTTGGATGATGAGTCTAAGCTCGTAAGGCAGGATCAACGCCGGTTGAATCCCACTCTCCTTGAAGTGGTAAAATTGGAAACCAGTAAATTACATGTTGTGGGGATCATTAATCATATATCTGATAGTAACTGGGTTAGCCCAGTGAAAATTGTGTCTAAAAAAATAGGAATAACAGTTGTGCAAATGAAAGGAATGAATTGTTTCCAACACGTGTGCAAAATAGTTGGCGAGTCTGTATGGACTATCGTCGACTGAATGAAGCCACACGGAAGGACCACTTTCCATTACCTTTCATTGACCAAATGTTAGAACGATTGGCTGGTAAGTCCCATTATTATTTCCTTGATGGCTATTCGGCTTATTTCCAAATCGATATTTCCCCTGAAGATCAAGAAAAGACCACATTTACCTGTCCATTCGGCACATTTTCATACAGAAGAATGCCTTTTATCCTATGTAATGATCCTGGTACTTTTCAGTGATGTATGTTGAGTATTTTTTCTGAGTACCTTAAGAGTTTTATGGAAGTTTTTATGGATTATTTCACAGTTTATGATTCTTATTTTTGATGATTGTTTGGAAAACCTAGGTTCTATCCTCCGCTGCTGCATTGAATATGATCTTATTTTAAATTATGAAAAAGGTCATTTCATGGTCGAGCGGGGGATAGTTCTTGGGAATATCATTTCAAATAAGGGAATTCAAGTTGATAAATCTAAAATTGAATTAATTTCATCCCTTCCATATACAAAATGTGTTCGTGAGGTGCGGTCTTTCTTGGGTCATGCTGGTTTTTACTGCCGATTAATTAAAGACTTTAGTAAGATCGCACTTCCCTTATCCCGGTTGTTACAAAAGGATTCTGAATTTATTTTTGATAGAAATTGTGAGGATGCTTTCAATTCACTAAAAATGAGTCTCACATCACCTCCCATAATCCAACCACCAAGGTGGGATCTCCCCTTCAAGCTTATGTTTGATGCCACTAACTTTGCAGTTGGGGCAGTTTTATCACAAAGGGTTGAGAATGATCCTCATGTCATTTCATATTCCTCTCATAACCTTGAATTTTCCCAGGTAAAATACACAACCACAGAAAAATAACTCCTTTATATTGTGTTTTCATTGGAAAAATTCCGTTAATATCTTCTTGGGTCAAAAGTGATTGTGTTCTCTTATCATGCTGCCCTTCGTTTCCTCCTAAAGAAACCTGATGCCAAACCCCACCTCATTCGATGGATGCTCCTCCTCCAGGAGTTTGACCTTGAGATTAGAGATAATAGAGGGGTGGAGAATGTGGTAGCTGACCACATTAGCAGGATTTCCCCACCATCGGACCATCATGTTGACTCACCCATACCCATTGGAGAATTCTTACCTTATGAGAACCTTTGTGATGTTGTGGACCTTAACCCAGGGTATGCGGACATTGTGAATTTTCTAGAAACATCTAGTGTCCCCACTGATTTTAGCATTTCACAATCCCAGAGACTTCAGCATGATTCTCATTGGTACATTTGGGATGACCCATACTTGTGGAGAATTTGTAGTAACCATGTAGTTCGTCGGTGTGTCCCTGACCATGATTTCACCTATGTTTTGACCTTTTGCCACACCTTGGGATATGGGAGCCACTTTGGATCTCAACGTACTTCTCGAAAGGCCCTTGACTCAGGATTACATTGGCCAACATTGTATAGATATTCCAATAGGTTTTGTAAATCATGTACTCGATGTCAATTCACAGGGAATATCTCCAAGAGGAATGAAATGCCCCCACATCCCATGTCATTCTGTGAAATCTTTGATGCATGGGGCATTGACTTCATGGGGAATTTTCCCAATTCATTTGGATTTCTGTAAATCTTACTAGCTGTTGATTGTGTTTCTAAATGGGTGGAAGCAAAGGCTACTAGGAACGATGACTATGGAGTTGTTGTTGATTTTGTGAGGTCCCAGATTTTCATTAGGTTTGGTCTACCAAGATTCATCATTAGTGATCAGGGTTCACACTTTTGCAATCATAACATGAAAAACATGATTCGTAAGTATGGGGTTGTTCATAAAGACTCCACTGCATATCATCCCCAAAATAATGGAAAAGGAGAAATTTCAAATCGGGAAGTTAAGAGAATCTTGGAGAAAACATTATAACCTAATAGGAAAGATTGGAGTTTGCGCTTGGATTATGCACTTTGGGCATACCGTACAACTTTTAAAACACCGATAGGAATGTCACCATATAAGATTTTGTTTGGAAAGGCTTTTCACCTCCCGTTTGAGGTAGAACACCATGCCTATTGGGCCATTAAGCAATGTAATATGAATCTTTCATATGCTGGTGAGCATATGAAGTTGCAGATTCAGGAGTTGGAAGAAATTCGGCGTGATGCATATGAGAACTCTCGAATCTAAAAAGAAATGTCAAAGGCAATACGTGATGGGATGATTCATCAGAGGAAGTTTCATATTGGTGAGAAGGTCCTCATGTACAATTCCAGGGTTAAGGTCCACCCAGGTATGCTTCATTCTCGGTGGCTCGGTCCTTATACTATTACTAATGTTTACACTTTTGGTTTAATACAGGTTTTTCATGAGCAGAGTGGACGATGTCTTACCGTCAATGGGCAGTGAATTAAACACTTCTATGAGGATTTTCTGAAGAATCCGGTGGAGGAAATCCACCTTTTTGATGCATCATACCAATAAAACTCACTAGGTTTTATCCTTCCTTCTCACATTCTCAATTACTTCAGTGAAGACACTACACACTCTAGGTGTGGGGGATGGATACATTCCTGGGTTAGATAGTAATTTTAATCGTTTTCTCCTTTTGTTTTCTTTTTTTGGCCTTCATTATGGTATTTTCATTTTTCTCCATCAACAATTTTGAGGTTCCATGATTTGGAAACCATAAAGGTGGGAAAGTAAAAATACCATAACGAAGGCTAAAAGGAATTTTTGTATTTATTTTACATCAGGGGGTGATTTTTAGTGAATTGGTTTTCTGTCAATTATATAAATGGTCATATCTATGTGAAACCTTTGAGATGATTGATTCCCATTGTGTGAGTAGTTTTTGGAAAAACTATTTCACGAATATCTCCACAAATTTTTGCACCTAAACACAAATTGTGATTATTTCTTACTTAATATATGGTAAATATATGTTGGGTTAATATTTTTTAGCTTTAAATGATATTTCCATAGGTTCGTTCCTTATCGAATCTGTTTCATTACTGTACTAGATTGACCTATGCTTGTGTACCTAATGTCCGACTATTGTACGCCCACAAAAAAAATTGGTTGTGTCTTGGGCAGGTAAAAAACCACCCCTCCTCAACCTTTGATCCTATTATAACTGTTGCAATTAGTGTCGTGAGGAGATCAAAAAGGGGTTGAGATATTAGTGTGATATTTGTTCCAATTGAAACTTCAAAAAAATATAATAAATGTGGGGAGTGATGAAATGTGAAACATATGGGGATATCTAGGTCGGGAGCCTATGCTTTGAATTCCGGGAATGCTTAAATGAGTGGGTATTGAAATTTGATTGGAAATGATGTAGGACAGGTTCAGTGAAAAATCATTTAAAGCCGAATAATGTTAAAATAACCTATATTTATTTGATAAAAAGTTGAAATAATAGCATGGAATATTTTTCACACACACACGTGGAGAGTTAGTGTAATGGTTGACTTTTTAATTTCATTCTCAATTAGGTATCATGAATATTTTTGAATTTTTCTTTGATATTATTTATGAGACATCTTTTTCTATTTTCATTAAGAAGAACTCCTTGGTGTGGTCCGTGCATTGATCACTTTACATTAAATAAAATTTATTCAAATGCTAAATCTTCATGATATTGGAAATATTTATATTTGAAATATTTTATTGGGATATGTGACTTTTCCCAGGAGTTCTAATGTTTAGGTGTGGGGTGTGATTGTACCACGATTCACTGTTTTATTCTACCCTTACACCGCTGTTTTAAACTAATTTTGTAATGAATTTCCAAATATAATAATAAATTGAACTTACTGTTTTATTCAATGAGATAATTTTTATTACTATTTAATAGGGAAATCTTACTTGTTTAAGTTTTTATATTATAGTAGGAGGTGATTCGGAAAGCCCGCGATGGAAATCAAGCAAAACGGGCCAAACTGCGCAAGGGCCCAAGCATAGTTTTGGACATAAATATATACTTTGGATACTTCGTGCTTTATATTGGTCTACAAATTTGTGTAAGAATGTAATATTTTGTGTTCTACATTTCTATAGAAGACCACAGAGGCCAATTATCCCATTTAAAGGCCCATAATAGGCCCACAATGTGAACCAATTCTGGGCGAGCCAGATTTGATGACCCTTCTGTATTTGGGCCATACCTCGGGCCTCGGAGATCCAATTGTTCAGATTCCACCTCCCATGGACAGATAACGTGATTACCCACCTCTCCACAGATGTTCAAGTATTTTGAACGCATTTTGTTTAGTCAACCATCCGGATAAATATGGATAAAAAAGTCTTCCCTGAATAGTGACCTAGTCTCTTAGGCACTTGACTTCTTCTGTGGAAAGTGTGATGTGTATGTCCATAAAAACACCTCTCACCCCCATTCTATCATGTGTCACGACCAGGGGTAAAGGTGAGTAGAATTGGAGAGATTTTTCATTTATTTTAGTTCCCTTATCCCTCATGTACGACTAAGTTTCTTAGTGATCAACTTGGGGGGTGCCCATTGTTGTAATTTCGAGATCTACATTTGTAATCTTCGTAAGGTGATTTAATTTCCAGGATTTTCATCTATTGTTCTTAATTTTTACCATATGAATTTGTGTTTATTCTGGTATGATTAAATATAAATCAAAGGAACAACAATCCTCGTTCTTCCATGCATAACCCGGAACTTGTGATGATTTGAGTGCGTTTTCCTCTTTTCTCACCTCTTCTCTTTCATGAGTTTGATTTTTAATTGACTTGTTTAATGATATCCAGAAGTTATAACCCATGAATATGCATGTTTTTATATGGAGATCAATTTTGAGAAATACCCAAATCTGTACATCTCATCACGTTGTTGATGTGATGTCTTGATTGAGTTCAGTTCTTACATCGATATAGTTTTATTGATTATGAGCGGTCGCCGATAATCAATAACGTTGATCGATCAAATTCTAGGTGTTAACCTAGTAAGAGCTCACATACTACTGGTTTTAGTGGTTATAAAATCAAGGAATCAATGATCCTTCCCAATACCTTCGGAGCAATGACGGATTGAGCATCAAGGGACACTTACCCGGGTTGATCACGATTTCTCCAACCAGTTTCTCTCACTTAGTAGTATAGTTTCAATTGCTATTTTAAAATTATTGAACCCCCTACCACTTAATTTAATTTCAATTTTTTTAACTTAATTAGAAACTTCTTTTAAAATTAGAGATCTAAGGCTCCATTGAGAGACGACCTAGGGTTCCTGCTATACTATAGAAATTCTAGTAAAAACTTAACATCTAATTTGACGCGCTCGACAACGCGATCACTCCTCAATGGATTGGTAGGTCTAATGTGTCAAACTAGTGTCTTGGCACGAGGTTTTGACAAAATCTTATTTTTAGTCATGGAACGAGGCCTTGGCTATGTGGTTATGATAGTCTAGCATTTTTCATTCCATCATTATGGAAGTGGTTATTGATATTTCTAGTTATTATTCGACTAGTAGAATATCCATGTGAATAAGTAAATGGAATTATCTCATTTTATCTTTGCCATTTTATGCTGAAGTTAAAGTTTAAAAGGCTTTTTTTTGTTATACATTGTTTTAATTGTTTATGTTTATTTATGAAAGTTTCCGCAATATTGTTATCCTTACTGAGCATCTGAGCTCACCCCTTTCAATGTTTTATTTTTTCCAGGATGTGAAGAAGTAATTTATGAATGACCTGCAGGGATAGTATGTGGGTATTTGAGTGTGGACTATGGATACTATGTTGTTGTAGTTTTAATTTTTATGATGTAATGTGAGAATTATGAATATATCTAGTGTTTCCAAGGCTACTAAACCAATCCGTCTTTCGAGATTTGATCTTTGTTGTGATCATGCCAATGTTATGTAATAAGGCACCGACTCTGGGTAACTAGGGTCGAGGCGTTACATTTCATTTCTATAGGATATGATGAAATAATTTTACTAGGGGTATTAAAGTGGAATATATTTTTTTGAATCATTTAATATCGTTCACCAAATGAAACTTTTGTACTCCATGTTCCCAAATGCAGTAAAATACTATGGTCATTGAGCATGTGGTTTTTTAATATGATGAATATTCATCAAAGATGACGTAATATCCATGTATGAAATGGTTTTCTCATTATAAATAATGGAACAAATAATGATTCATTATTGATAATATAATGAATAATTTTAAAATAATCAAATCTATTGGTTATGAAATTTTTTTGGGTAATTTTAAACCTAATCATTTTATTTTAACCCGGATAAATAAAATATTTACCTTAACTATGCCAAAAAAATTTATTTGTTTTAATATTCATAATTTTTAAAATATAATAGGATATAATTTGATAATATAAATTATTTTTCATTAAAATAGGGAATTGAATTTTATAAATTCCATTTATAGAAGTGCGAAATATTAATTTAATGTTAGACGTGATGATGTAATGAGATGCATAGTTTTCAAAGAGAAATGTTTTACAGGTATAAATATTTTTATATCAAATTTAATTATTTAAATGATTAAAATGACATAATATATATATATATATATTATTGAACATGTTTTAATTTTAATAAAATTTAAAATATAATTTCTCTTTATATATAAAATAAATTAAAATGCTGTCATGAATTAAAATTCGGAATTATTCACTATTAATCAAAGAAATTAAATTTTTTAGAAAACTAAAAAAATGAAAATAATATAATTCTAAAATTAGGATTCCAAAAAATGAATATTGTTTTAACATATTAATATTATAAGACAGTCAAAATCTAATTATAAAGTATGTGCACCAATGCACATAAAACATATTTTAAGAAAAATACAATTTTACACCAACCATTGAATTTAATATTATATCTTGTCTATAGAACATATAATATGATTAATAAACATTTGATTGAATATTTAATACATAAATTTTATTGAATACATTAAAATATTTTATTAACATATTGATGTAACACACTTTTTTGTTCATAAAAATAGTTTTCTAGAAAATGATTTTCTTTTTTTAAATGATTTTTATTTATAAATAATTGGTCAACAAAGAATTAATTATATATACATGGGAAAACCAAATTTTCAAAATTTAGTGAACCATATTAATTAAATACAATCTAATATATTTGTGAAAAAAAATATTTTAATAGTATGTCTGGTAACATTTAAAATCCATGTATCTTATAAAATAAAATTTTGAAATGATTAAATATGTTTGAAGGAAAATATATCTCACTATATAGGGGTGTTACATGGAATATTCATAATAATTTTAATGAATCCAAAATCAGTATAAATTGTTATTATTTCAACATATGGAATGATTTTTGATTTCAATATAGTGATAATGTATTCTTGATGGTTTCCCCAATAAAGTCTGTAATAATAATTAGAGAAAAAAGTATTCTTAATACCTTCATACATTGGGTCATTTGAAATAGTAAAAAAATGAGAAAAGTGGAATATTGATTGGATATTTTAAGATGTTTAATTATTGTGGAAATAAATGCTAGACCCAACACATGGGCTATCATAAGTGCGAATAGATTTGGTTCCTGAATTTTCATAAAATGAAGGGCTTATCCAGATTCGAAATACCTAAGGATAGGTATTGCGGAATCATAAAAATACATTGTTTAATTTACATTGAATATATCACTAAATAAAATAAGAAATATACAATCTTAAAGAATTTATGAGGAAGGAATATCCAGATTTTTTATTAGCTACTATATACTCCAATTTTAGTTAAAAACTGATTTATTGGTGGAGAATTTAACACTAATGACATTTAAATATAATTGAAACACTATATCAGAAATAATCATGCAATTAAAACTATAATAAACATTAATTCATGAGTATATTAATAGGTTTTATTTTTTAATATTATAATTTTATTTTTTATAAAATAATAATCATTTCAAAATTCATCATAAAAATTTTAGCATCAAATTATTTTTTGGGATCTTTTTAAAATGTTAATTTTTAGGTGATTAGTTCAATATGGTCCATTTATGCATAGATAAGTCTAATGGGATATAACAAGTTTATTTTTTATGTTTGTATCTTCCCCTAATCAGATATGTGTCTAGAAAAAAGTCATTGACAAATATCGTTGATGTTTTATATTATATATTCTATAGACATGAGATCAATGATTACTATTACCTTTGTTCTAATTTATTTTTATAGATATACAATTTTCTATACTTAATTTTTTTATTGATTTTATTTATTTATTTATTATTTTGATACACCTTATACCATATTTATATTACTACAGCTTACATAGTTTTGTACTCTTTATCAAACATCTGATTTGGAGTTAAATTTTTTTCCATTTCACAATAATCTAGGAGGATAATTACATAAAACATTAGAGGATATTATGGTAGGGATAATTATATTATATCAATGAATTCATGTTTTATCTTATGTTTTCAAATTTAAGATATGTTTTTATATTTCTAGTCTTTCAAGACTAATAATCATTTAGATCCTATTGTAAATCTCGTATTATTAAATAGAAATAGAATATAAGTACATGCTTTGGGATTTCAGAATATACAATGTTATGTTCGATCATATTGTAGACTAATAAGAAATTTTGTTTCAAAATTAACATTTATATTCACCTATAAAGATATATCACATTTAGAATCATTGTATTTTGGTTTATAGAACTTTTCATCAAGAATGTGGTATCACCCTTCACCCATGGGATTGATTGATAATTTAAAATGTCGACAAAAAAAGTTATTATATGAGTTTCTAATGATTATAAGAGTTTTATATAAATTAAAAAAATACAACTCATAATTTCATTAATGTGGATAAGGACAAAATATTTACCTTCCATATTTGGTACATCAAGTAGAGCAACATTCCTCCCATTTCATTTCATTTCAATAAGAAGGAAATAAATAATATTTATTTTTCAATCAATGTTGTTAATGGAATTAGTTAAAAAAGAGTATATTTAAGTTCCTTTTTATAGTGGTTATACATTTTTCCAACATTAATGTTAATGTGTGATAGTGTGTTGGGTGATGTTGTGATTATCCACCAAAAGTAGGAGTGAACGAGCTTTATATTTCATTGGGTTAGGATTGGTGAATTTGTTTCCCATAAATCAATGTAAAATTGAATGATTTAGTAGCTAAGTTTAATTATAAAATTCTTAGATAATATATTGATTGTCTCATTGACACAAAAAAATTATTTCAGAAACATTCGAAGAGTTAAAATTCACGTGTCATTGAAAATGACAGTGAAATCCATTACCTAATGGATGAAGTGGGATGCATCCATCATGGGGAATGTATATAGAAAATATTTTTTGATTAATTATTGTAGTATTTATGTATATGAAATGTTTTGAGGTTTTATGTAATACCTATAAAATGTGAAAGAAGGGGTGATGGATATGTATATTCGACTATATAGTATACATCTTGTAGTGTTATTATAATGTTTACCAAAATAGGTTCGAAAAATTAGAGAAATTTGATGGAGTATTAGAAACAATATGAATTATACTAAATAAGAAAAATAGAAAAATTAGTTTGTACATACAAATGGATGGAGATTTAATAAAAAATGGAGGTGATTTAAATTTTTCAAGATGAAATAAAAGAAATTTTATTGTTTTGGGAAATCAAGAATGAAAAATATCTATTTCCATTGAATTTAGGTGTCCTGAGGCCACAATGTATGAGTTCATTATGATCAATATTTCAATGTTATTAGGACGTCCATGTGTTAATGAATAGAAATATAGAAATCATATTGTATATAACATCTGTTAAATAGAATAGAAGACTGGTTGATGAGTTTTTTATTATTCCAATGGTGCATAAACATAATTTGTTTCAATGGAATCCTACTCTACATGTGTTTCATTCAAATTTTATGTGTGATTAGAGGTATGTGAACTATCCATTGCTACAATGTATGTATAAACTAATTTTAGTGTACTTTTATAAGGCCTCATTGTATATTTGGATCTCTCATTAAATGTGTCATCATAATTGAACATATTTATTTTTCAACACATAAATAATATTGATGAATAAATAGACTAAAATGTGAATATTTCCGGATCTAAATGTCAGGATGAACATTAGGATTTGGGATAATGAATTTTCCACTCAAAAAAGTTCCAAACATATAAAACACAAATTATATTTTGTGATCCATGATAAAAAATGAATATTATCTTCATTGTTCTATGGAAAAGAATAGATATTGAATAATAGTTTGAGTTTTCTGAATTAGAAAAATATAATAAAACAGAAACATGATAATGATTGTATTGTATAATCTAGATCATAATATAATTAAACATATTTCATTAAATTGTTTATTCATAATTTGAAGAGTATACACAACATATATTTTATATTAATGATGTTAAATTTATATTCCTGTCATGAAGAATGTAGATGATGTTCCATCAAAGATTTCTCCATCCAACAATAGATTAATAATTCTGAAAAAAATCTAAATTTATGAGTTTAATAAAATCTATGGTTGATTAATACATGATCAATGTACATATTATGGAAGGCTATGAATATTCCCCAATCCTAACATAAGTTGTTTTTTATTTAAATAATCCTTGAAATGTAATATTATCTGATTATATTATTATTAATTTACCATATTAAATTTCATAATGAATTTGTAGTTTATTGAAGAAAAAAAGAATGATGGAAACGTTTTTAGATTATAATTATATGTATATACTAAAACCATGATCTGTATAGGTTTTCATGTTCAACATCTCACACTAAAATTATGGTTCCACACCAAATGTTCTTTTAACATACGTTTTTTATATAGACGTGGATAATTAATTGTGGATTCAATATAGTTTTTTCATCGAATATGGAGCTGACAATGTAGTATAAATTTTCAAAAAAATTATTTTTCCAATAGATGTGAAATAAATATGGTTATTCCATTAATATACCTTGATATATAAATAGGGAACATGAAATATTTTAGGAACCTAAAGTAGATATTTGATTAATATTTTTTTATTATAATATAATATAATGTGATTTTGGGTTATGAGGTTAAACTAAAAATGTTATAAGTTATAAAAATCTTGAAGATGATAAAGATTATCTGTGTGGATTGGAATCTATCATATTATAATGAGAATAAAAACATAGTTGAACCCACTAAATATTGTATGGAGGTAGAGAAAATTCATATAAACAAGTACATATGGGTTATTACAAATTTAAAAAATTTTGAGGAAGAAGAGAATGATATTTATTAATATATATTTATAGTCATGGAATAATAAACTAGGAGGATTACATATATCAATGTCTAAATTCTCTTAAATTATATGTTTATAATCCATAGTATATTTCTAGGAATAAGAGAATAATATTAGAGTATAGTGTTCAACTAAATTTTGATATGAACAGAAATATTTGTAGATTCTGAGGCCGATTTGCATGTGTCTTTCATGAAACAATGAAGATATCGATAATTTTTGTAATATCCTTCGATTTTAAAATGAAACATTATTTTCAATTGTATAAAAACACACCACATTGAGCCTCAAAATAAAATTATTTAAATGTGGCTAGAATAAACATAACATTAAATAGGTTGGAATTAGTATTATATATATATATATCATACAAATTTCTAATTTTTAAATTATTATTTTTAAATAAGTAATATATTTTTAGTAGTGTCATTTTTTTCCTTAAAAACATATTTTATTCAAAATAATAATTTTTTTATGTTAAAAATATAAATTATTTATGGATATTTTAGGAAATTTATTTGATAAAATGAAAATCATTTTCAAAATCAGCATATAAAAAAATTGGGGAAATTTTGATAATTTTATAAAAATATTTATATTTCATTGATTAGTGTAAAGTAGAATTTTTATTAAAAGTTATATTTCTCTTGTATTTATAAGGAAAATGATGGTTTCAATTATTTTTCAGCTCTAATTTGTTCATTTTTATAAGAAATAATCCCATTAATTTTCTTAAAAGGAATTTATAATTGATGTCAGTATAAAAATATTTATTTTTAAGTGAAATTTCTTAAAAAAAATCTATTTTCCATTATATTGTTATAATTTAATGTTAAATTAAATCATACAACATCTGGGTTTGAAATTTTGAAAATTTGATTCTGTATTTTGATTCATAATTTCCATATTTATTAAATAGATTCATTTTATTTTTCTGTAAATATGAATAGTAACCAAGTTATTTTTTGGTAACCAAGGTAAATTTTAAATCGTGTAATTAAGTTTAAAAAAGTTATATAAATTATAAAATGACCCTAAATTGTGCCAATTTTTTCCAGATGAGTTACATTATTAAATAATCATCCATTTGGAGAAATCGTAACCCTTTTGATCATTTTTAATGAGATTTTATCATTTATTATATTTTATTTAAAAAAATTCAAATATTTCATCATCGTATGTTTAATAACACTATCATTTTTAATATAGAGTTATTCAAAATATATCCTATATTATAAATATCAATTTTGAATACAATATACTTTTTTATATCATTTTAATTTAAATTTTATTTTTATGATGGAAATATTTACCAAAAACACTCACACTATGTTGATGTAGTAATTATTTTATTAATGGAAATATTATATATATGATATTATAAATATTAAAAGAAATATTATATGATATATTTAACGTAATAAAATATTTTAAAATATTTAATTTACATATTTAATGATATGGTAAAATAATTATTTTGAATCATATGTGTAGTCATTTTATTATTAATGTCAATGTAATGAATTTTTTTAAAAAGACATTAAGAATATCTAAATGTATAAATTAATTTTTTTAATTTACAATGAATTACTAAAAATGATAAACACGTCCAAATTCATTGTATATTATTTAACATGTCAAAAATTATAATTTTTAGGGTAGTTTTGTGTTTTATAAAAAATATATTAACCCTAAAAAAGTAAAAATGCATGTTTTCATGGTAAGAGTTAATGTTTTTTATTATTAGATAAATAAAAAAGATAATAGTATAACACTGAACAATATTTTTCCAAAAAAGTATTCTTTAATTATAATCCATACTTATCAATATATTCTTGTTTTTTTTACTGGAAATATTTCTCTAAAGACAACTTATATATTATTTAAAACAAAAAGAGTTACAAAATGTCAATCTGTTAATATTTAATATATTATATGTTTTCAAATAGTGATAAAATCAATATATAAACAATAATAAACGTATATTTTTATCTCAAAAAAATTTCATTATATATTTATTTATTTTTAATTTTTTGATGTTATATAAATTCCTCAAATTCTTTCCCAATGCTAAAAAATATTAATTTATTTAACAGAAAAATAAAATAATTTATTTTAATAATAGTAATTTTCATATAATATTAATGATTTAGTGTTTGAAATAAATTACATATTTCTATTTTTCACATTATAGTGGTTTTTAATCATTTTATTTTATTTCACCCACTATATTGATATATTTTAATACAAATTATGTGAATATAGTCTGGAGGAAAATTATTGATAATTTATTAAAATAATATAATATATGATTATATTAAAATCATAATAATTATATCTTTAGAAATTTGAATCTATCATAGTTAATAAAATCATATGTTTCCCATAAATGAGTCAGTTTTTTCATTTATAGTATCAATATTATCCCTTTATAATTATTGTAGTGGTTACCGCAGTTTACATCCTAAACAACTAATCATGGGGTAAGTCAAGAGGATAAGGTATTAAATGAAAAATTTTCTATAAATTTAATTTAATGATTTTATTGAATACTTGTACTATATTATTTTATAATTATGTTCCATTTGGAGGCATTTGGAATTTTAAATTAAATTAATCCTTTAAGAAATTCCCAATGTGTCCCTCTCCTCAATTATAGAAAGAACCCACTCCCTTTCTTCATATGACCACATTGAGTCTTATATATCAACTATACTAAGACCATTAATCATTGAAACTATCCTAGACACATTCTGGAGGATATGATATCTTAAAAATACGAACTCTAGAACCCTTTATTAGATATCCAAAGGAGACGTTTCAAAGAAGAGGTAATCTCTCTTACCGAACACGTTCATTTTCTACTCTTCTTTACAACCTATAAATCTTTTATTTACATCATGAAATAATATCCTATGTATCCAATATATTCTTCAATGTTCGAATGACTATTAAAAAACCATTATACGCCCTTCTTCTCAACAATGAAGAAGTTAAATTTTCTCTCGTACGTACATATGTCTTACCAACACCATATAGCGATACATCTCATATTTCATCACCATATTTTATGGATATGTATTATTATGTGTTTAATTAACATATATGATATATTATATATAATAATTATGGAAATTTGTATTTTTATTTACATTTCATTCATTCCATCAATCAAATATTGAAAATAGCATTCATGAATACGTACGACGCCCCATCTACATGAAATGTGAAATTAAATTTTCTATTTATAGATTTTATGAATGAACATAAATCAGAACTAAACTATTTCATATTATATTGATAAAATTATTAATAGTATGTAAATTATGATACAATTTTCTATATATTAGGTCCTGGACTTCCGAACAAAAACCATTATGGAAAAAAATGTAATTATGACCGAGAAGATTGATTTTAATAACATATAGGTGATAATATTTTATAAATAAATCATATATGGTTTGATAAATAAATATTTACAGAGTAAAATTATAATAAAATCACATTTATTATACAGGTATTTTTAACATTAAAAATAACATCGATAGATGAGGATAGAAAAACAAATACATAACTCAATTTTTATTTATTGGGTTAAAGTACTTCTTCTTAGATAATGTCATTATACGATTATGATTGATATGAAGTTATATGATATAATGTTTTATTTTCAATTTTTATGTCAATTTATAGATAATACACATAATCAATTTCTTTAATTAATTCTCACTACAATGATATGATAATTATAATGGGATTTCTAATCTCACTTTAATTTTTGTGAGACTTTTTCCATATTCACCACTCATTTCTTTTTTATGATTTATATACTAAAAATTATTGTATCATATGATAAATATAATAAAATTTAAAGGAATCTACATATAAAATTTGTTATATCGATTTCATGGTGTTTATTTTTTAAAAGTTACCAATTCAGTATGGTAATGTTTTCTCAAAATTGACTTCTTAATGACACACGTTATCTTATTAAAATATATTATTTAATGATGTGAATATATACCCTTGAAATGATTAATAATTAATATCCTTATTTTCATGATATTATACGTTTCATTTAATGTAATTACCTCTTCAGTTAGAATTTTTTTAATTCAAAACCCATGTATTATAAAAAATAACAAATAAGATTTTATGATTTTTCAAGGAAATGGATTTATGTAACACCCTTGGAAAAGTGAGACTTAAAAAGACTAAATGTTACTAACCATGTCAATGAGGTGCTCTTTTCATTTCAAGAGACTACCTGATTAGAACTCCACAATTTAGCATGCTTGGCATGGAGTAGTAATCAGGATGGGTGACCTTCTGGGATGTTTCCCAGAGTGTGTGTGAGTGAGGATAAAACACACTGAAATAACATGTGTTGGCCTGTGGGGACATTCATTAGTCTGCTAAGAAAACCTAGTGGGTAATAGCCTAAGGTTTTCTTGGAAGGAAACCAAGGTATTACAGGAGACCAATGGGGTCAGAAGACAAGGTTCATGGCCCAAGGAGGCGGGTCGTGATAAAATGGTATCAGAGCCAATACCATGCCGTAAGTGCTTAGGAACTGCCTGGGATTGAGTCTTAGGGTCCACAACGAGGGCTTTGTGATTTAAAAGGGGTGGATAATGTAACACCCCTGGAAAAGTGAGACATAAAAAGACTAAATGTTATTACCCAAGTTAACAAGGTGCACCTTTCTTTTTAGGAGCCTATGTGATTATAACTCCACAATAAAGCATGCTTGGCCTGGAGAAGTAATCAAGATGGGTGACCTTATGGGAAGTTCCCCATGGTGTGTGTGAGTGAAGAAAAACACACTAAAATAACATCTGTTGGCCTGTAGGGATAGTAATTAGTCTGATAAGCGACCCTAGTGAGTAATAGGCTACAATTTTCTGGGAAGGCAACAAAGGTATTACAGGTGACCCATGGGGTCAGATGACAAGGTTCATGGCCCGGGGAGGTGGGTCATGACAATTTAAAAGATATTTAAAACGTTTTCCAATATTATATTTTAATATTTTAAGGTTATTTAAATTAAAAATAATTTCTATATTTTTTACAATTTATAAACCATTATTCCAAGCATAAAGGATATTTTCCTCAATGTGTATTTTAAAAGGATCATTCAAAATTAATTTCCATATATGATGACTTCTATAAGTTTTACTCATGACTTACGAGAGATATGATAAAAGGATATCATTAATATTCTTTCTTTAAATGGATTATGTTTATGATGGGATGACGTTAATGAATTCTATTTCTTTATCAGGGGTTATGTTAAGATGAAATGTTTATGAAACCTATATAATTTCATGGTTAATTATATGATCAAAGAATTATATTATTATGGACCAAATATGTATTATTTTCACCATGTGACTTATGGGAAATATATCTACATGAAAATCATTGTGAAATGATTTATATATCATGATATATAGAAGAATGTAATGGAATGTGAATCCAGATCAGTAATACAAGGCTAGAACGAGGAGTACACACAATTTAGTAAAGAACATTGTCTGTTATGATGAATTTGTAAGTGATCCATTACCAATGTGGAAATAATATTCTCTACTGATGTGTATTCAACAATTCAATATCTTATTTATTCTCTCATATCTTATTTCCTTTGATAATTTTATGACTCATGTGTAATGATCCTCAAGGATTTATTTCTTGAATCAATATTGTGATCGTTAATATATATGGTATAATTTTCCGATGTTATGTTCATGATCACAAACCCTTATACTCATATGATGCTTTCATATGATCATGGTTTGATATCTCATATGATTATCCTTACTGATTATCTATGTTCATCCTTTTCTAATGTTTCATATTTCCATGTTCTGAGAAAGGAGGTTAAATGAATTTTCTCTAGAAGGTTTTCACATGGATGATGTTAATGACCTATTTTGAAATAATAATTTCTAGTTATAGTGGGAGATAATGTTCATCTTCATGAACTGGTTATTTATGAACCCAGGTTTTTAAGAATCTATTCTCATTCTCTAATACGTTAATTGTAAAAGGTACATGGGAATATAAGTGATCTAAATAATTATTTAGGAATTTTAGATCTTTTATGGAGATAATTGTTTCACAATTGTGAAATTAATGTCTCTATTAGTGTATCTAGACTTTTAGATTCTAGGATTTTAAATTTGTATCAGATAAATATAGATATTATGATGTCTTCAATAGAAGTTATCAAAAGTGATATTGATACCGTGATGAGTATATAATAACACATTTTAAATGGATTAAACATTCCTTTTTTATGTTATGGTTTTGAAATTTTAAGGTGAATAAGGATATTATTAGATACATTTACTACTAAGGTAATTATGGGTTATTACATTTTGAGACACAATATTAACGGTGTGTGATAACCATTGAAGTTAAAACATTAAATTAATGATTAGTAATTTATTAATATTTTAGGATGTTTGTGAAATTTCTATAATTAAATAAGGATTCTATTAATATAGTTGAAAAAATTAAAACTCACATACCTTATGGCAACCAATCACATCTGGTACAGCCACATGAATTGAACCCGGAAATAAAGGGCTATAAGGATTCATCCTCTCCCACTAGCCTACATGATGTACTGGTTAGGATGACTTATTTTTTTCTAGTAAAACAACTTATGGATGAAACATAAGTTTAGTTTTCTAAAAATATTTTTTATAGATTACATTATCATGGGATGAGAAAATAGTTTTTTTGATTGAATGGTTAAATTAATTTTAGTAGACCTTCATTATTTTGGTGATCTAGTATAAGTAATTTAAATAAATCACTATATTATTTTATTTTAGGAATATGTGTTGAATTATATTTTGGAAACATATATGATTCATTTTTGGATTTATGGTGATTTATTTTATTTATGATAATGGTTATCCTACCTTAAGGATTAATAAAGAAATTAATTTTTGTTATGAGACAATAATAAAACAATTATTTGGAGATAAACATCAAAATTTATCAGGGATGATTAATTGATCAAATCCACCTTTTTATCTTTCAATCATCGTTTAAAAGTTTTTTAAGAATTATATTTTTATTTATTTTTTGAATTTATTAATTTTAAACATGAGTAGAAATAATAAATTTTTGGAGGTTAAAATTTTGTTCGTTATTTAATGGAATATTATTTTTGGGGAGTTATATTATCTTGAACAAATAAATTGGTTATTGTTTCATGATAAGGGTAATCTATTGTTAATATTTTTTTGATTATGGGATTCATTTGATGATAAAACTATTAAAATAGGTTTCAGAAATCCATATAAAAAAATCAGTTAGTGAAAAAGATGAGTTCGTTATTGACATTAATTAAATAGTTAAACTATTCACTTCGTGTACGTATTTTATATATGTTCATAGTTTAGAAAAAACATTATTCCTAAAATTTATGAAAATTATCTTAAAAAAACATTATCCCTTAACTTTTATTACTAAAAAATCAATGACTATTTAACCCATCACATATTTATCATTTTGTTATGCTTAGATTTATTATTACCATTTCCACTATCACTGTCAATTATAACATGGTAGTAATTTTTGTTTTCCATTTCCATGTTTCCCTACTTGGAATCCAAGTATGTATTAACTTAAATAATATTTTTACTTCATTTTCTCTATTTTCATGATGAATTTTTGTTTACCCTTTTTTCGATGTGGGATTTGACAATTGGTATATTGAAAATTAAAACCATGGTTGCTGAGAAAAAATACACATTTTTTGTCACAATTTATTAAATGGTAGAAAATTCAATGTCACACCCCGACCATTTTAATTAATTTATATTTTAGTATTACGTGGCTTGGAGTCCTTGCCCCAAGGTCTGAGTTGGGTCCCGAATAATTGTTTTTGTCATTTAATATCTTTTGTGGGTTTCAGACCCATGCTCAGTCACCGCACAACAGGCGATGGTCGCGTCGTTAGCTTGGTGTCCCTGAAAGTATCTAACTATTAAAATAAATAATTATTATTTAAATATAGTGGGTTAAATGGTTAAATTACAATAATAATAAGATAAATATATAATTGATAATGTTAATATCAATAAGGTGTTATTATTGTTATTATTTTATTTATTATTATTATTGGTTATTATCATCTTTAATATTATAACTTTTATGGTTATTATTATTTTTATTATTGTTCTAGTAGTTTTTTTTATATTATTATAAATATTATTATTATTAAATGTATTATCATTATTATTATTTAAAATATTTTATTTATTATTATTATTGGTAATAATAATATTACTATTATTATTACTATTATAATTGAAAAAAACGATAACTCTAGCATCTACCTGTAAACCCAAAGAACCCCCACCCTTTCACCTCGTGCGGCACCCACATTCCTCCCCCCCATTTTTGGCCTCCACTAGCACGAGCCGCCCCCGCAGCTCTTCCTTCCACTAGCCTAGTGGCTGCCGCCACCTTGCCCAACTGGCCTCTGGCAGGCCTCCCACATCTATGCCCAGCTACCCCTGGCCTTGCTCAGCACTGCCTTCACCCCCTGGACCCTACCTCCCTCTAGCCTCCTTCTCGATGCGGCCAGCATCCCCTCTTAGGACCTCTGTTCCGCGACAGCCCCCCCCCCCCCTCTTGGTTCTCGCCATCCTCTCACGGTGTTTCACCTAGCCCAGAAATCGGCTTCCGCTGGGCAGCAGCTCCCCAACCTCTCTGTCGTCCTTGTGTGCAAGCCTCCTAGAACCCAGCTTTCCCCTCCGCTAGCTCTGGCCACCCTTGGCCGGCCACTCTGGCAGCATCCACAAGATGCCACCTCCCATTATCTCTACCTTCGGCCTGCTGACCAATTCCATCAGTGCAGTAGCGCCCCCTAGAACCTCCTTCCCTTCCCGTCGAACCACCCTCCCTTCATCCAACTAGTTTCTTTCTGGCGCATCCATTCACTGCTTGATTCAGTTTCCCCCAGCACACCATCCTTACTGTAGGTGTTTCCTTCCCATAACATTTTTTTAGATTAATTTAATATGTTTGTTAAAAAAATTTAAGGTCTAATTTGATTTGATTGTGTGGTGAATTTGGTCAATTTATTTTTATTAAGTATAGTAGCATGTTCTTTTTTTTTGCGTATGGTGCGAAATCATGTTTCAAATTGGATGGATGAATATTTTCTTTCAAATTTTTGGTTTTCATGTGAAATTATGTGTATTCGTGGTGAAAAAACCCTTTGTGCATTGTGGATGTGTTTTTTTAAAATGTGTAAATGTTTTAATAAATTATTTCAGTAGTGAAGATTGTTTTTTTGAAGGGTGTTAGAGTATGTGTGGTTTTTAAATATAATTTGGGGTGTGTGAATGGTTATATCAGAATGTACGGTGCTTGGTTTGGTTGGTTGTGTGTCTAATATTGTTTTACAGTTTAATGGTGTGGTGCAGAAATATGTTTTGTTGGTGTTTGACATACATGCATGATAAAGTGAATTCATTTACGTAAATTAGTTGTGATGATGTTGTGTGTTTTATTTTAAAGTGTTTTATTATGTGAAACTGAGTATGTTTTGATGTGAACCATGGTTTCACCATTTTTGGATGTTTTATAAATAATTCTAATGTTTTATTATATTAAACATGTGGTGCATATGATGTTTGTAAAGAGTTTGGTGTGTCTAAAAGACGTGATTGGATTCTAATGAAGAGATTGGCTGTGTTTTGATACGTGTTTTTATGTGATATTTTCAAAACATTTAGAGTTAGTTATTTTGTGTTGTTTACACATTTGGATCATTTTAAGTCCATGTTTATGTGTTTTTTGTGGTTTGTGCGGTTGTTTCATCGTGTCAGTGCGGAAAACCGTAATACGACGATTATCGGCATGTGCATGCCTGCACGGCTTTGTGAGTCGTGTCGCGTCGTCGTATTCGAGCTGAAAATTGAGGTAGGTCCCCCACTACACTCACCTTTACATTTAGAATTTATTGATTTATTTTTTATTAATTATAATGAATGGGAAATAAAATAAGTAAATAAATTTTTAAATGATTATTTGGCGTAAAAAGATCCGTTTATTTTATACACGACACTTGAAACATTATCTTGATGAGTGGACACATAGTAGTGAAAGAATGCACGTTTGGCCTTTAATCATAATTCGCAGAATTTTAAATATAGATCTAGTTTATCGATAAATGATTTATTTTGAAGCGCGAATAAGTGTTTTGGTTCACTTGAGAAATGAGGATTTTCCTTAAATTTGGTGAAGGCCCATTTGGCACTTTAATAAAATAAATTATTTTGGAATACTCTATTTTGGGTGACTTAGATGTGATATTTTGGGTACGTTGACTACATGATTTCTATGTGATATTTGTACTGCTTGATTGACTTTGTTGACTCACACATTTCATTTTTATTATATGTGTTTACATGGGAACCTAACATAGTAAGTGAATATTCTAAGAACGATTGTTGCACTAGTTTAGATTACGCACTGGCTAGTGACCCTTAGAATGGATGACACTTTTCTAGGGGATTGGGCCCCTTAGTAAGGCCATATAGGGCAACACCTTGCATTAGGGTGTTTTGACTACATCGAGAGTAAGAATACCATCAAGATGAGTCACATGTATGGTATGTTTTGGATTGTTCACGGGCTCCCAGGTTTGACCCATGTTTTCTTTAGTGAATATTTTTTTGTGGCGGACGATTGAGAGGTCTAGTTCAGTTACTGGCCCCTATGTGCCACATATTTTCCATTTCTCTTAGTGCGTGTTTTGTGTTGTGTGTGTTTTTCAATTTGACTAACAACTAAGATTTGAATTTATAAATTGTTCTCAGAAATGTTTTAAAATGCAATGCACCAGTTCCTTTCAAACATTAAACTTGTTTTTAAATAAAAAATGGAAATGGACTGATACTTGTATTAGAAATGGATGTGTTTGTGTTGAAACCCATATTTTGTATAATTTAGTTCAATCCTGGAATTAGAAAATCTCATTATTTTAAGGTAGTGGATTATGAATAGTTTATTGGGAACGCTAACTGAGTTTTAATACTCACGCCTATAGTGTTTTCTTGTTTTTAGTTTTGTTGCAGGTTTGACATAAGATCTCTTGTTGTGGGAGAGAGTTGGTTGTGGACTGGTGAGTGACTCTCGAAGTCACGAGGAGTTTTGGTTGTGGTCAGGTTTGTTTTTTGTTATTGTTTGTTCTTCCTTTTTCATCTCAATTTTCTTTCCATGCGTTATTTTACTTTTTTCGCTACATTATTTATTTTCATTGGGCCAATCATTCCCTATTATTTAGTTTTGATGCCCGACACTAGTTTCCACACCTTGGGGATTGGTAACGCCCCTCGGGCCTTGCCGTAGGACGGTAGGGTGACCAGTTCAGGGTCGACCCAGGTTGGTTCATGAAAAAATGGTATCGAAGGAGGCCCTTATTATTTGGGGTGTTCGGTAGATGGAGATTAGGACAGTTTGGACTCGAGAGGTAGATGCAGGAAGGATGTCATGAACCCTCGCCCTTTCTGAACCTTGAGTCACCCGGGGTAGTCCGGGAATTCAGTTCATGTCTCGTTCTGGTTTGTTTTGATTTATGGATGACAACAGAGGAAAGCTGATGTCACATCATGATTTGACATGGAGTAGTGACCCATGTGGAGTCTGAGTACACATTTTAACTTCTTCATAGTTTTTTATTCTTAATTGGGGAATCTCCCACTACCATGTAACTAGGATAAGCATGACTACTAGTCCTTCTCATCAGTGATTTGAGGCAAGTTGTGTATTGTCTTGGTTCTTGTGGGTGTAAGTGAAAATTTGGAAATGAAAAACGGTTTTTGAAATGAGAAAGTTTTATTTTAAATAGATTTAAATATGTGAAAGGGATTTTCATAACTGAAAGAACGTTGTCTAAAAATACACTGCTTTCTTGGAACTAGTAGTGATGTGGTTTGGGTACATCCTCAGGTACTCTTTATGATCATCTTTACATGCCAGGGAATACCTGACAAGTGTATATTGGTGCGTATGGATGAAAGGGGATAAAGACATGTGCAACGATTCATGGGATTACTAGGGTGTGCAATTAGAATTAAAGGCCTGAACTCATTATCCTAAAGTGATTTTAATAAATGGAATATTATTTTTGAAAAATTGATTTTTTTTTGAAAATAGGGTTTGGGTATTTGGAAAGTGGCCTTGAAGGAAGGAATTTTTGAAATCAAAAATTGAAATGGGATTTTTTGAAGAAGAATGTTTGAGTCGTGTTTGTATTTTCTTGTTTATTTTGATCTGGTTGTTTTGGATGAAAGCATTTTATTTGATGTGGCATTGGCTTGATATCAGTATTATCTCAATGTTTTATAGGTTGTTCAGAAATTGCCACATAGAAAGGTCACCATGGTTACTGATAAGTCATGCCCAGTTTTTGGTCCTTCTCAAACATTGTCTGTACTTAAATATGATCGAGGACCATTAAATTTAATTATGTGGTTTGAAGATGTCGAGTGTTCTTTTAGGATTTTGGGAACTCCCGAATCTATTAGAGTGCACATTGTTTTTGGATTGTTTGAAGGTCCATCTCTGGACGTATGGGAGTTGCTCGCCCCACTGTCAATGAAATTTGGGATGACTTGGGAAGTCATCAAATATTTATTTCTCCGATGGTTTATACCTGAATAAGTGAAGGGCAAGAAAAGGGAAAATATTGTGTTTATTCAACAAGGCAAACAGATGGTGAAGGCATATGTTGACTATTTCAAGGAACTTGTGTCCATTTCTCTGGAGGTAGCGTAAAAGGATTTGATGAAAACTTCCCTCTTCATCGGGGGTCTTGATCCAAAGATAAAGGAACAAATCCTCCCTTTGAAGGGCCATTGTTTCGAGAAACTGGTGGATGATGTTTTTTAAGCTCAGTGGGTATTTGAAATGCAGATTGTTAGAAATCCAACCATTCTGGTCGCTTGCAAAGGTTCCCATTTTGTGAGCTGGGTGTGCAAGAGGAACTGGTTGCTAAAGAGTCCTCTTCAATGGTTCTTGAATCCATTTCATGGGACCATTCAGGGGTGTGCCACCAGTGTGGCTAGTTCGGGAATGGGAAGCCGCCATGTCGCACCCCTCCGAAGATGTGACATCATTGCAGAGGTTTGGGTCATCTAGAGATGTTCTGCAAGAACCATAGCCTGAAGAAGAAACTGTGAGAAAATGATTCTTGTTCCTGACTATGAGGCAGGTGATGCTTTAGCCATCAGAGCCCCAGCCACAAGTCTTGCCGTGAAGCTCGCGTGCAGTCAGTAGTTGTCGGGGATGTGAAGCCTCCGTTCGGGTTTTGTGTTCTGTGTTTGCAGTGGAACATTTAAAGCCTTTATGTTCTTTTTTTCTTTTTTTAATGTTTCGATGTTGTTGTAAGATCATTGATTTATCATGGAGTTATGGTGGACATATTCCATAGTAATCCAAGTAGTTTTTTTGTCTTATCATTGTTTTCTGAATCGTGCAGTTTTCTTAAATGTGTGTTTGGCCCTTGTCTAGATTGATGTTGGTTTAGTTGTGTTCATTTGGAGATGTAAGTCCCTATAAAAGAGACGATGTTTCTGGTGGTTCTTTGATTCACTGTTTGGGTTAAGCATTTCTTGGAGGTTTTTCACTAGTGTTCAGGGTTATTGGTATGGGTCGAGAGTTACAAGTTTCTGCGGAGGTGTTGTTTGGCTCATGATATAAAATAAAGTTTGGATCGATTGGGAGTTCCTAGGTCACCCCCCTTTCCAGGGTGGTATGTTTGGGTGTTAAAAGTTTCACACTAGATGAGTTATTGTGGTGGGGAGAACCCTATTGTGTTCCACCATTCTCTTATGTTGTGGTTTCTTCTAGTTTTATTTGTGCATGGATCCTGGTTTGGTCCATTGTTCAGCTAGGTGACTTTCCGTAACATCCCATGTAAGTAATGAATAATAGATATTTTTATCTATGTCTATTAATGATTAAGATAGTGTTATAGAGGCTTAAAATGAAAATATATACAATCTTATGCATGGAATACACAAATATTCTTAAAAGATTGTTTTACTGCCTTTTGATGGAAAACCATTTTTGAATCTATATTTTGACAATTTTATAAACTATGTTTGTCAAAATAAACTTATTCGTTATGATTGGGACATCAAAATTTACCTTGTGTGAATTTTTGGTATTTTTCTGACAATGTTCATTTTTTAATGAATATTAAAAAATACTGCATTTTACATCAAAACTGCTTTTTAATCTAATTTATTTATATGATTAGATTATGTTCTGAATTGGTTTTGAAGTGAAATTAGAAAATATTTTCACCATTTTATCCAATGGTGGTCATTGGAATCAATTTCACTTTGAAATTAGACTTAAACTGGTGTCAATCTTTGTATACTTATTGTTTTGTAAAAGCACGCTTTTTTCTCTGGCAGCGGGAATTAATTATTAAATTAATTAATGTGACTTATATGATTTGAATTTTTTAAAATAGACTTTGTTTTTGAATTCGGAATATCAAATATAGCTTAGGGTGAATTTTTTGTAATTTTCTGAAAAACTTCAATTTTTGATGAATAGTGAAACCACTAAGTGGTAATCAAGAAAACTGATTTTTCAGTTAAATAAAAGTTTACCACTAATGTATATTGAATTTTGAAAATCCGACATACATGGTTGTCATTAAGAAGTAAAATGTGGTTCAATGAGATTAAAATAATTTTTTGGTGAATAGTAACTTATTATGTTTTTAATCGCGATTAGTGGTAATTAGTGTAGTTTAAGGTATAAATAATGATTTAATAATATGAAATGACCTAGACACATGTCCCAACCTTATTGGTTGTGTCATGGCCGACCCAGACAATCCATGAGTCAACTTGGGGACCCCATGGAGACATTTTGGTTGGGAAATGACATAAATAACTTTTTATTTAATGTAAAAGTAAAAATGACACAAACATAATATATTTTACGAAAACAATTTTTACATGGGGTTATAAAGATCAGATTTTTGATTATAAATAATCATTGGAAAGATAAAAAGATTTCCTACATCATATTTTTTTTTATAATTTTTAGACTTTAAATAAATTAAATTATTTATGACATCATGATGATGCAGCGATGACCTCATTATTTGACGATTTAAATAAAATGGGAAGATAATGTAAAATATATGAACTACACATGTACAAAACCAATTGGATAAGTGGATTTCGAACCCTTATCACCTTATCCACGACTTATATCAATGTGGGACCTTTTAAAACCGAAACACATTTTCAAATAAAGTAATATTTCTTTACTTTCCAAAAGTGTCCCTCCTCTCCTCTTATAAAGGCCCCCACCTCTACCTCATTTCACACACTCTTCAAGCCTTTGGCTCGGCCAACCCCTGCCCATTTACTCTCTCCACATCCCTCTCCTCATCCTAGAGGATTCCCTTTGGGCAGAATCCTTTCAAAGGAATCCTTTAGGCTCAAATCAAAAGGAGTTACACTTTTAAAGGTAATTCATTCTCTCATGTTCATTTGTTTTATTTTGCTTCTCCAACCCCCTAAACTCTTTTTATTTACTTATTTGGTAACAACACCAGTATCTTCAATATAATAGGATGTTGTTATAATATTTATTTGAGCTACACTCTCACACAACTACATCAAATGGTTAAAGAACATACGGTTTCCGTGGATGGCGATATTCTGCCTCCCGAAACGATGATTGTTCAATACTCATTTAACACCTTCAAAGGTGGCCATTATGATGTCACTATTTTTATATATTATATATAATATGTTTATGTTTTCCTTAAGATTCTGTTTTTTTCATTTTGGGAATACCTTTATGGTTTCCATTATGGGTAAACACGATATCTTCATTTTAGGAAGTGCGGACTACCGCCCCCTGAAAGTGATTTGATTCGTTAATACCATATGTGGGATGTGTAAAGGATAAAGTTAATGATATTATATATTTTATTATACTAGAATTATTATATACTCTTATATCATTATGATTCCATTCCAGAAAATATGAAATAGAAATGGAAGTAGCATTCATGCGTACGTACGGCTTACCGTCTCCATGAACGGTGCATTTCATTTCTTACCTCTAAATGTGATGTAATATTATAAATACATGTATATGATGAATATATATGATATATATGTTATCCAAATCATTAATATCATTCTGGATATAACGAACCTATGACCAAATTAACAACATGTAAGTGTAAGAAGTCTATTTTTGACTTAAGAACCAAATACTGACAAAATTAACATTATTAACTTAAATGATTACATGATGTTCATAACATGGTATAAAAGTAATAATGAACTTGAAAAAGATTCTTAAGCAAGTAGAGATTAACTCAAGTTTATTATTCAGGAGATTAAAGAACGGTCGGGTCAAGTCGGATACGAGGTATGGGACTTCATCTCAGTCTCCTTTCATTGAGGCATATTTTATTTTATACCCAACTTTCTTTTATACGGTGTATAAACCCCTTTGACTTTTACGTTTATTCAAAAGGAATCTTTTTATACGAAGCGTTTACTAAACGACAAAAGGGATTTTTTTTGTCGTACGTATGTAGCGACAACGCCTTCTCCGCCGTCGTGACCATTATTTGAGTTTCGGCTTCCTCTACAAGCCATACCTTCTTTTTAAAAGAAAAATAAATACCATGTTTTAATTTTCTTTTATTTTGGTATTGAAAATGGTTTTCATAATGTTTTTATATCAAGGTGTTGCATTGATATCTCGTGATTGAAATATGGAAATTTTATGTTTCCTTTATGCATGTTTTATGTGATATGATTATGTTATGGTTCTTGGGCATTATTATGAAGATGGGTGGTTCTGTGATAAACTAAGGGCGGGTGAGCCAGATATAGCTCTCCAATGCATTGGGTAACGCGAAGGAGTGAAAGGTTAAGGTTTCTCCGAAGAGATTTAGGGAATATACTGTGATGGGTATTCCAAAACGTAACTAAGAGGGTTACTCCCTACGTAAGAATGTTATGAATGCCTCAAGTTACCTTTATGTCTTATGATTTCTATGATTTATTCATGATTTTATGAGGTATGTTAAAGTGCCTATGTTTTATGGGTAATGTATGATTTCATTCTTATGTATATATGAACTCATGTTTCCTTTCCATGTTTTTTATAACCCGTACTGAGTTTTTATGCTCATCCCAAGTTTTTGAAATGTTTTTCATAGGTCAAGGGAAGGGTACATGATAAGATGCTAGATTCAAGGATGTGTCAAGAAATAATCCATGTTTTATTTTAAATGTGTTTCTATTGATGGGAATGAAGAATACTATCTTTATGTAACCACTTTGCTTATATGTGGAATGTAATGCAAGTTTTATGATCTAATTCTCTAAAATTATAAACCTGAAAAGATCCTCAATGTGTAATCTTGTAATAACTCATGATTAAGTAAGGTTTAAGGCTGGGGCCTTATAGTTGGTATCAAAGGTCGATTTAGATAACTTTAAGAGTTAGAATTCTATTAAATGATTATCCAAAAATATTTTTTTTTCGAAATGATATAGCATTTAAAGATTACCATGTTGCTTCATCTAAGACATGTTTGTTCAGAATGGTTTTCCACAGAGGAAACAGGGAAGCAGTGCTAGGAAGGCATACAGAAGGAAATAACCTTCCGAATCAGCATCCAGAAATGGTCGGAATTGGAACTGAACAGTTTGTTGCAGTAATGGAGCAGTTGACTCAAGCGATAAATGGCGGTGGTATCCGTACACGAGATCAGCCAGAACAACCGCAGAGGAACATGTCAGTGGTGGAACATTTCATGAGGCAACATCCACCATCATTCGAAGGATCATCTGACCATGTGCTAGCTGAAGGGTGTATTAAAGCACTGGAGAAGATTTTTGATGTCATGGGGTGTTCAGACAATCAAAAGGTTAGTCTTGCTATTTACCGTTTGGAGGGTGAAGCAGATCAGTGGTGGTCTGTGGTTAAAAATATCAGGGACGCCGATGAGATTGATGCTCTTGACTAGGATGAATTCAAAGGTATGTTTCTTGAGAATTATTTTCCTAAGGCTGTTCGACTTAGGATGGAAAATCAATTCTTGGAATTGAGGCAAGAGGAAGACTCATTGGCTGCCTATGAAGAAAGGTTCACTCGATTGGCAAGGTATGCTCCAAATTTTATCTGAGACTTTGATAGTAAAATCAATCGTTTTTACTCAAGATTAAATCCAAAATATCGAAGGGCATTAGATTCTCGTGAGTTTAAAAGTTATGAAAAGCTTGTTCGATGTGCTGAGAAGGTGGAAATGGAGTTTGCCAATAAACAAGTTTTCTATAACAACCAGTAGAAGAAGAGACCGATGTGGCAGGAGAAAGGTAAGAATTCTTCAAAAAAGTCTGATGGAAAGAGAACTAAGTTTCCAGTTTGTGATAAATGTGGAAAAAGGCATGCTGGGGAATGTCTTCTGAATTCTGGGAAGTGCTACCGATGTGGTAAGATGGGACATAAGGCTCGTGATTGCACTGAAAAGGATCAAGGTGAAGGTAAGAACAAATTTTATTTACAGTTAGTGAAATGTTATAAGTGCAATGAGATGGGTCACTATGCAAACGAGTGTCCGACAAGGAGCTTGAGTGATGGGAAGCAGTTAGACTACAAGCAGAAAGGGGTGGTGAAATCCTTTGCAACTACTTCAGCAGATGTCGGGCCATCAAATGAAGTTGTATCAGGTACTTTGTTTGTTTTTTCAGATTATTCCAGTGTGTTGTTTGATTCGGGGTCTACACATTCTTTCATATCTGAAACCTTTTCTAGTAAAATGGGAATACCATCTCAAGAAATGAATCCTGAACTTTTGGTAAAAACACCTCGGGGAAATGTCGAGGCAAAAAGAATTTATAAGAATCTTCCTATCTTTATATATGGAAAGAAACTACTTGAAAACCTTATTGTTCTACCTCTAGTAGAGTTTGATGTTATCTTGGGTATGGATTGGCTCTCTATTTACCATGCTAAGATTGACTGTAGAGCTAAAGAAGTTTCTTTTCAGCAAGACTTTCAGTTTGTTTACAAGAATGAACCCTTACTTTTGATAACATATCAAGAGGCCGAGAAACTTTTAAAAGATGGAAATGAATGTTACCTTTCACACATCATTGAAAATAAAGGAACTATTCAGATTAATGATGTGCCAGTGGTAAATGAGTATCCGGATGTTTTTCCTGATGAGTTTCCTAGAATAATACCAGATCAGGAAGTTGAGTTTACTGTTGACTTAGTTCCTGATGCAAAGCCAATTTCAAAACCCCCTTATCTAATGGCACAAATTGAACTTTTAGAGTTGAAGGAGCAATTGCAAGATTTATTAGAGAAAGGTTTTATTAGACCTAGCACATCACCATGGGGTGCTCCTGTTTTGTTTGTTAAGAAAATAGATGGTTCTATGAGACTTTGAATTGATTATAGAGCCTTGAATAATATCACTGTTAAGAACAAATATCATTTGCCTCATATCTAAGATTTGTTTGATCAGCTCCAGGGAGATCAGTTTTTTTCAAAGATTGACCTGAGATCGGGGTACCATCAGCTGAAGGTAAAGGAGGCAGATATTCCGAAGACCGCGTTCCGTACGAGATATGGCCATTATGAATTTGTAGTAATTCTTTTTGGGATAACCAATGCACCTGCTGTATTCATGGACTTAATGAATAGAATTTTCCATGAGTTCTTGGATAAGTTTGTGGTGGTTTTCATTGATGATATTTTGGTGTTTTCTAAAAGTAAAGAGGAGCATGAAAACATTTAAGGGTTATCTTGCAAACCTTAAAAGAAAAGAAACTGTATGGGAAATTCAGCAAGTGTGAGTTTTGGTTGCAACAAATTTCATTCCTTGGTCACATTGTTTCTAAAGATGGAATAACTGTTGATCCTGCAAAAAAAAGTTGTGGAAGAATGGCCAAGACCCACAAATGTATCCGAGATTCGTAGCTTCCTTAGTTTGGAAGGCTATTACCGAAGGTTTGTTAGAAATTTTTCACGGTTATCTAGTCCAATTACTAAGCTAACTCGGAAGGGTGTTAAGTTTATCTGGACAAAAGAATGTAATGATTGTTTTCAGGAATTGAAAAGAAGATTGGTGAATGCTCCAGTTTTGGCACTACCTTCCAGGAATGGTGAGTTTTTTATATACAGTGATGCTTCATTGAAAGGACTTGGTTGCGTCCTAATGCTGAATGATCAGGTAATTGCTTATGCTTCACGACAGTTGAAAAATCATGAGGTAAATTACCCTACACATGATTTGGAACTAGCTGCTATTGTTTTTTCTTTAAAAATTTGGAGGCATCATTTGTATGGAGTAAAGTGTGAAATATATACCAATCACAAAAGTTTAAAGTATATATTCACTCAAAAAGAGTTAAACATGAGACAAAGGAGATGGCTGGAATTAATCAAGGATTATGATTGTACAATTCATTACCATCCGGGAAAAGCAAATAAAGTGGCTGATGCTTTGAGTCAAAAAAGTAATGCTTCATTAACAATGTTGCGTTTGGAACGTGATCATTTGGTTAAGGATTTGATGAACTTTGGCATAGAAGTTGTTGGTGCAGGAAGTCCTTCTGTTTTGTTTCAGGTATCAGTGAGATCATCTCTATCAGATAGAATCAAGCAAGCACAGAAGCAAGATAGTGAGTTGCAGAAAAAGGTAGAGCTGGTTCAGAAAGGTAAGTTGCCTGAATTCAACATTGATAATGATTGCGTTTTGAGATTTGGGAAGAGATTGTGTGTGCCTTGTGATTCACAGTTGAAGAGAGAGTTCTTATGTGAAGCTCATAGTTCTCCGTTTTCAGTTCATCCGGGCAGTACTAAGATGTATAGAGATCTGCGGGAGTATTACTGGTGGGATGGAATGAAAAGAGATATTGCTGATTTTACTGTGAAGTGTTTGACTTGTCAGCAGGTTAAAGCAGAGCGGCAGTTACCGAAAGGGATGCTTCAACCTTTACCAGTGCCAGAGTGGAAATGTGAGAATATATCCGTGGACTTTGTTGTTGGATTACCGAATACATCTCGAGGTAATAATGAAATCTGGGTTATTGTTGATCGCTTGACCAAATCTGCTCATTTCCTTGCTATACGAGATACATTCTCTCTTGATCAACTTTCCCGTTTGTATCTTAAAGAGATAGTCAGGTTACATGGAGTTCCTCTCTCCATTGTATCATATCGTGATCCCAGGTTTTCTTCTAACTTTTGGAAAGGCCTTCAGATGTTGTTGGGTACTGAATTAAATTTTAGTACAGCTTTTCATCCTCAATCAGATGGGCAGTCAGAACGAACAATCCAGACATTGGAGGATATGCTACGAGCTTGTTATATGGATTATCAGGGAAGTTGGGACCAACATCTTTCTTTGGTTGAGTTTTCATATAATAACAGTTTTCACTCCAGTATACAGATGGCACCATTTCAGGCATTATATGGGAAGCAGTGTCGAACTCCAGCTTTCTGGGATGAAGTTGGTGAAAGGAAGTTGATGGGACCCGAATTGGTAGAAGAGATGGTAGAAAAAGTTTAGCTTATTCAGAAACACATGAGAACATCTCAGAGCAGGCAGAAGAGTTATGCGGATAACCGGAGGAAGGATCTATCTTTCGAGGTAGGTGATCATGTTTTTCTCAAGGTTTCTCCTTGGAAAAGCGTGATGAGATTTGGTAAGAAAGGAAAGTTGAGTCCAAGGTTCATTGGACCATACGAAATTCTTGAGAGAGTTGGATCAGTTGCATACCGAGTGGCTTTACCTCCGAGTTTATCTCAGGTACACAATGTTTTTCACATTTCGATGTTGAGAAAGTATATGCCAGATCCATCTCATGTTTTGAGTCCAGAGGTAGTTCAGCTGGAAGAGAACCTATCTTATGAGGAACAACCAGTCCAGATTCTTGACCACAGGGAGCAAGTGTTACAGAATAAGGTGATTCACCAGGTAAAGGTTTTGTGGAAAAACCACATGATTGAAGAGGCAACATGGGAATCTGAAAATGCAATGAGGGATAAGTACCCACATTTATTCGATAAGTAAATAAATTGCGGGGACGCAATTTTCTAAAGGGGGGAAGGATGTAACATCCCAAGTAAGTAATGAATAATATATATTTTTATCTATGTCTATTAATGATTAAGATAGTGTTATAGAGGCTTAAAATGAAAATAAATACAATCTTATGCATGGAATACACAAATATTTTTAAAAGATTGTTTTAATGCCTTTTAATGGGAAACCATTTTTGAATCTATATTTTGACAATTTTATAAACTATTTTTTTCAAAATAAACTTATTCTTTATGATTGGGACATCAAAATTTACCTTGTGTGAATTTTTGGTATTTTTCTGACAATGTTCATTTTTTAATGAATAGTGAAAAATACTGCATTTTACATCAAAACTTCTTTTTAATCTAATTTATCTATATGATTAGATTATGTTTTGAATTGGTTTTGAAGTGAAATTAGAATATATTTTTACCATTTTATCCAATGGTGGTCATTGGAATAAATTTCACTTTGAAATTAGACTTAAACTAGTGTCAATCTTTTGATACTTATTGTTTTGTAAAAACACGTTTTTTACTCTGGCAGCGGGATTAATTATTAAATTAATTAATGTGACTTATATGATTTGAATTTTTTAAAATAGTCTTCATTTTTGAATTCGGAATATCAAATATATCTTAGGGTGAATTTTTGGTAATTTTCTGAAAAACTTCAATTTTTGATGAATAGTGAAACCACTAAGTGGTAATCAAGAAAACTGATTTTTGAGTTAAATAAAACTATACCACTAATGTGTATTTATTTTTGAAAATCCGACATACATGGTTTTCATTAAGAAGTAAAATGTGGTTCAATGAGATTAAAATAATTTTTTGGTGAATAGTAACTTATTAAGTTTTTAATCGCGATTAGTGGTGATTAGTGTAGTTTAAGGTATAAATAATGCTTTAATAATATGAAATGACCTAGACACATGTCCCAACATTATTGGTTGTGTCATGGCCGACCAAGACAATCCATGGGTCAACTTGGGGACCCCATGGAGACATTTTGGTTGGGAAATGACATAAATAACTTTTTATTTAATGTAAAAGTAAAAATGACACAAACATAATATGTTTTACGAAAACAATTTTTACTTGGGGTTATAAATATCTGATTTTTGATTATAAATATTCATTGGAAAGATAAAAAGCTTTCCTACATCAATTTTTTTTTATAATTTTTAGAATTTAAATAAATTAAATTATTTATGACATCATGATGATGCAGTGATAACCTCATTATTTGACGATTTAAATAAAGTGGAAAGATAATGTAAAATCTATGAACTACACATGTCCAAAACCAATTGGATGAGTGGCTTTCGAACCCTTATCACCTTATCCACGACTTATATCAATGTGGGACCTTTTAAAACCGAAACACATTTTCAAATAAAGTAATATTTCTTTACTTTCCAAAAGTGCCCCTCCTCTCCTCTTATAAAAGGCCCCCACCTCTACCTAATTTCACACACTCCTCAAGCCTTTGGCTCGGCCAACCCCTGCCCATTTACTCTCTCCACATCCCTCTACTCATCCTAGAGGATTCCATTTGGGCAGAATCCTTTCAAAAGAAGCCTTTAGGCTCAAATCAAAAGGAGTTACACTTTTAAATGTAATTCATTCTCTCATGTTCATTTGTTTTATTTTGCTTCTCCAACCCCCTAAACTCTTTTTATTTACTTATTTTGTAACAACACAAGTATCTTCAATATACTAGGATGTTGTTATAATATTTATTTGAGCTACACTCTCACACCACTACATCAAATGGTTAAAGAACATACGGTTTCCGTGGATGGCGAAATTCTGCCTCCCGAAACGATGATTGTTCAATACTCATTTAACACCTTCAAAGGTGGCCATTATGATGTCACTATTTTTTTATATGATATATAATATGTTTATGTTTTCCTTAAGCTTCTGTTTTTTTCATTTTGGGCATACCTTTATGGTTTCCATTATGGGTAAACACGATATCTTCATTTTAGGAAGTGCGGACTACCGCCCCCTAAAAGTGATTTGATTCGTTAATACCATATGTGGGATGTGTAAAGGATAAAGTTAATGATATTATATATGTTATTATACTGGAATTAAAATATACTCTTATATCATTATGATTCCATTCCAGAAAATATGAAATAGAAATGGAAGTAGCGTTCATGCGTACGTACGGCTTACCGTCTCCATGAACGGTGCATTTCATTTCTTACCTCTAAATGTGATATAATATTATAAATACATGAATATGATGAATATATATGATATATATGTTATCCAAATCATTAATATCATTCTGGATATAACGAACCTATGACCAAACTAACAACTGTAAGTGTAAGAAGTCTATTTTTGACTTAAGAACCAAATACCGACAAAATGAACATTATTAACTTAAATGATTACATGATGTTTATAACATGGTATAAAAGGAATAATTAACTTGAAAAAGATTCTTAAGAAAATAGAGATTAACTCAAGTTTATTATTCAGGAGATTAAAGAACAGTCAGCTCAAGTCAGATACGAGGTATGGGACTTCGTCTCAGTCTCCTTTCATTGAAGCATATTTTATTTTATACACAACTTTCTTTTATACGGTGTATAAACCCCTTTGAATTTTACGTTTATTCAAAAGGAATCTTTTTATACGAAGCGTTTACTAAACGACAAAAGGGAATGTTTTTGTCGTACGTATGCGGAAACAACGACTTCTCCGCCGTCGTGACCGTTATTTGAGTTTCGGTTTCCTCTACAAGCCATACCTTCTTTTTAAAAGAAAAATAAATACCATGTTTTACTCTTATCTTATTTTGGTATTGAAAATGGTTTTCATAATGTTTTTATATCAATGTTTTGTATTGATATCTCGTGATTGAAATATGGAAATTTTATGTTTCCTTTATGCATGTTTTATGTGATATGATTATGTTATGGTTCTTGGGCATTATTATGAAGACAGGTGGTTCTGTGATAAACTAAGGGCGGGTGAGCCCGATATTGCTCTCCAATGCATTGGGTAACGTGAAGGAGTGAAACGTTAAGGTTTCTCCGAAGAGATTTAGGGAATATACTGTGATGGGTATTCCAAAACGTAACCAAGAGGGTTACTCCGTACGTAAGAATGTTATGAATGCCTCAAGTTACCTTTATGTCTTATGATTTCTATGATTTATTCATGATTTTATGAGGTATGTTAAAGTGCCTATGTTTTATGGGTAAAGTATGATTTCATTCTTATGTATATATGAACTCATGTTTCCTTTCCATGTTTTTTTTATAACCCGTACTGAGTTTTTATGCTCATCCCAAGTTTTTGAAATGTTTTTCACAGGTCAAGGGAAAGGTACATGATAAGATGATAGAGTCAAGGATGTGTCAAGAAATAATCCATGTTTTATTTTAAATGTGTTTCCATTGATGGGAATGAAGAATACTATCTTTATGTAACCACTTTGCTTATATGTGGAATGTAATGAACGTTTTATGATCTAATTCTCTAAAACTCTAAACCCGAAAAGATCCTCAATGTGTAATCTTGTAATAACTCAATATTAAGTAAGGTTTAAGGCTGGGGCCTTATACTTTCTGGGTCAGAAAGTTTCTGTGGTGGGGAGAATTGGCACACCCCGACCTTTTTAATTAATATTTATTTTAGTACTACTTGGCTTCAGGTCCTCGCGCCATGGTCTCGGTAGGGTCCAGATTAAATTTTTTTATTTAATATCATTCATTGGTTTCAGACCCATACGGAGACACCACACAGCAGGCGGTGGTCGCGTCGTTATCCAGCTGTCCGTGCAAGTATCTAACTATTAAAATAAATAATGTTAATGTAAATAAAGTGGGTTAACTGGTTAAATTGCAGTAATAATACGGTTATTATATAATTGATAATGTTAATATCAATAAGGTGTTATTATAGTAATAATTTTTATTTTTATTATTTTTGGTTGTTATCATCATTATTATTATATCTTTTATGATTATTATGATTATTATTATTGTTTTATTATTAATATTTATATTATTATTATTATTCTTCTTCTTCTTCTTATCATTATTATTCATTAAATTATTATTTTTGTTATTATTATTAGTAATACTAATATTGCTATTTCTTATATTACTATTTTTATTACTATTATAATTGAAAAAATGATAACCCTAGAATCTACCCGCCATCCTGAAGAACCCCCCATTTCACCCCGTGTGGCGCCCCCATTCCCCCCCTCGTTTTCAGCCTCCACCTGCACGAGCCACCCCCACAGATCTTCCTGGCAGTAGCCTAGCAGCACCCACCACCGCGCCCTACCGGCCTCCACCTGGCCTCCCGCATCCAAGACCATCCACCCTCGGCCTCGCTCAGCACCGCCTTTACCCAACGGACCCATCATCCATCAGGTCTCCTTCCTGATGCGGCCAGCAGCCCCTCGCAGGACCTCAGATCTGCAATGGACTCCCCTCCTAGTTCTCGCCTTCCTATCACAGTGTCTCACCCATCCCGGCCATCGGCTTGCATAGACCAGCAGCACCCCAACCTATCTGTCGTCCTTGTGTGCAAGCCTCCTCGAACCAAGCTCGCCCATCCGACAGCTCCGGTCACCCTTGCCCGGTCGCTCCGGTAGTAGCCTCAAGACCCTGACACCATTTCCCTATGCCTTCGGCATGCCGACTTGTTCCAGAAGTTCCGTAGAGCCCCGTAGAACCCGTTGCCCTTCCCGTCGCGCCACCCTCCCTTCATCCAACTGGTTTATTTCCGGCGCATCCATCCACCGTTTGCTTTAGCTTCCACCAGTGAAGCAGCCTTGTTGTAGGTGTTTCCTTTCCAATGATTTTTTTTGAAATTAATTTAATATGTTTGTTTAAATTTTTTATGGTATAATTTAATTTGATTGTGTGGTGATTTTGGTGAATTTATTTTGCTTAAGTGTAGTAGCATGTTCTCTTATTTTTGTGTATGGTGGGAAACCATGTTTCAAATTGCTTGGCTGAGTATTTAGTTTCAAATGGGGGGTTTTCATGTGAAATTTGGTGTAACACCCCAAGATTTCCCGATACATTTCCCTTTGAATAATTCAATGGCGTGCAATGTACGCAACTTTGAGATTCTAACACACCACAACCAATCAAACAAGCCGTTATGAATAGTAATACATACTTTTTGAAATTTTATAAATTCCATATCTCAAAATGGACTTCGTTTTTGGATTCTCAATATCGAAATTATCCTAGGGTGAAATTTTGGTACTTTTCAGATAACTTTCATATTTTAATGAATATTGAAAATTACTAGATTTTAATTAAATTTTTTTTATTCGAAATAATTAATATTGAGAAATTATGAATTTGAATGATTTTAAAGTATATTTATAATATATTTTTACCATTTAATTCAATTTTTGTCATTGGAAATAATTTCACAATTAAACCATACATAAACAAGTGTCAATCTTTTGATAGTTATTATCTCTTAAAAACACGCTTTTTGTTTTGACAGCGGGAATTAATTTTAAATTAATTTCTGCCACTTATGTGTTTTGAATTTGGAAAAATGGATTCCATATTTGGAATCAGGATGTTCAAATTGTTTAAATAGGTAACTTTTATTTTTAGACATTTTGAATAAATACTTCGGTAAATATTTTATTTACCATGGTTAAAGGGTAAATCCGGTAAATAAGGGTTAAAAAATAATATTATAATAATAAAAAAATTACCCAAAAACGAGTCCTAACCTTATTGGTTTATACATTTCCGACCATGGGAATCTTTGGGTCGATTTTGGGACCCCATGGTGCCACTTGTAAGTTATAGGGACACTTTATTTTAATTATGTTAAAATGAATACAAAAATGACGCAAGCATATATCTTTTAGAAAAAAAAATTACATAGGGTTATATATGTTGGATATTCGACTATAAATATTAATTAGAAATATAAAACTATTTCCTACATAATGGTATTTAATTTATAAATTTTAGACATTAAATAATTTAATTTATTTATGACACATTGGTGAGGCAGTAATTACCATAATAGTGAAAAATTAAAATGATTGATATTGTAGATACCCAAATAAATATAATTTCAGAATTTTTATGAATTACACTAATTTTATAGGTTAATATTAAATGTTATAAATTATTTAATTAAAATTGTTCGATGTAATCATTCTGTTATGATTTTTACAAAAATCAATTATTGCATAGTGTCAAAATTGACATAAAAGAGATTTTAAAACAAATATTATATTATTAATTGATGTTAAATTTATAAAAATATACGGTTTTCCAAAGAGACTTATATCATGATAGGTGTATCATTAATGGACCACTTGGGGGTCTCTTGGATGTATATAGTAAGTTTATTAACCATATAATATAAAAATACAAAGAGACATTGTAAAGGTGAAACTAATTAACTAAGAGTTAATACTTAATGATAGGGTTAATATAATGACCCAAACCTATCTAAATTAAATTGGTTTAGTGTTTTTCTACCAATCCCCACATTAACCTTTAAATAATCTACATTTGAGCCATTAAAAACCGAATATGAATTTATTATAAAATAATATATTTATCTTTTCCAAAGGTGCCCCTCGCCCCTCTTATAAAAGGGAACTCCCCCTTCTCATTACTTCACACCTTCAAAGCGTTGTGGTTCGGCCAACCCCTGCCCAAATACTCTCTAAACTTCCCTCACTACAACCTAGTGGCCTTATTTTGATCATAAAGCCAACCTAATGAGCTCTTTTGATCAAATCAAAAATAAGAACCCGAAGAAGAGGTAATGTTTTTACAACCCTTTTTCAAATTATTTTCTTCTTCAACTTCTTCTTTATATGTTATTCACATTCTAAATTAATGAATCCAGTATCTAATATATAATGTAATATTATTATAAATATAGTACAACCATATTTAGTATTCTATCCATCCTTTGAATGACATGTCACCATATGTGCGTACGTACGGCTTACCATCTCCACGCCGTGGCGTAATTTTTATTCAATAAATTATTATTTGGATGGGTATAATAATGATGTGTAATTCATTTAAATAATAAATATAACATGATAATTATTCTGTCTATATGATATAACATCCAATTATATATTATTTTAATATCAAAAGAATGATATTATCACTCGTGCATACGTATGGACTACCGTCTCCATGAACGCGATGAGAATCATTCTCCATCGTATCCATTCAAGTATAATTATCATTTTATTATTTAAAAATAATTTTTAAGGACTTTATATACTTCTGGTTATTAATAATACACAACCTATCAATGAAAAACATGGCTTACGTAACAAAACAAATAATAGAAAACGAGTAAGTTAACACCCGAAACAACGATAATACTAAGATATTATTGAAAAATCAATTTTAAAAGATAATATATGATATCATATTAATGTAAATGATTCATGTATAATTAAATAACAATTATTTCAACATTATACAGGAGGATAGCCTACCATCGACCAAGGAAAAAGTACAAAGTAAGGGGTTTTCTTATCTCACTCTTAATTTCGTGAGAATTCCATTTTTCCCCATTTATTTATTGCATGTGGTGTGTGTACTACCCATGATTGTATTAATTGTGTAATATAATTTAATTTATGGGTATTTAAATCATTATTTTAAGATCCTTCTTTCATGGGTGTATGTTTTGTAAGTTACCTAATCAATAAGGGAATTTGAAATTTCAATTTCCATTTATTCGGCTTTACGCATACTTCATTGATTATTTTACTCCACGATTATGTGTATTATCACTATTCATTTGATTATGTCATAAATTCCACTCCCCTTTCTGTGGATATAATTTTTATACACATAATCACTCCATTGATAAATTCTCAAGTCATCTGTATGATATTGATAAGAGTAATTTTAACACAATCTCCATTTGTTGAGTTAAATATCCAAATTCATTGGGATTGTTTTTACAAGAATATGTGTGAATGTCATCTGATTGATTTAAACTAAATATCCAATCATATTGAGTTCATTTATATTTTTCACACATAATTATGTCGTTGATTTATCCTTAACCTAAGGAAATGGTCTTTATAAGATAATTCATCTCAATTTACATTCCATTGATACTTATTTTTTGTTATACACCAAATCACTTCTATATGGTGTATTTAATGTACTTTGACATAGTATATCATGAATACATTTATTCTCATGATATTATAAAATTTTGATTACTTCAATTATTTTCATTCAAGTGTCTCTTTTTTTGTTATAAACTCTAACTAAAATACATTTTTATGTGTTTTAAATATTTATTATTCTAAATATTTCTCATTAATGTCCATGTTTTAAAAATTGTATTAAGAATTTATTTATATGGACATTAATGTTTTAAAATTAAAATTAATTTTAAAAGTTTCAAATTGGTATGGGACACTTTGATTCAAAAATCTATTTTTAAATGGCTTCTTGACAAATAGTGTGATTTTTAAATGTTTTCAAAAAAAGAGGATAATTCTCTCTAATAGTTTTGATGGTTTTTTTCATCCATGTCAATATCATTAATTATTATAGATTGAGGTTAATATGATACAATACAATCTTTCATATTGTATCGAATGAGTTATGTTTGACTGTGGATGTGCTATTTTTATACCACTCATGGTGTGTGGTTAAAGTATTTACATTTCGTATGCTAGTTTTAATACGAATGTTTATGTTATATTTAAACATGTTCATATGAGAAATGCATTGGACTTAGTAAGTGATGGGTGGATCCAGCTATAGATCCTCGATGTATCGGTATGTCTAATGAGACAAACTAGTGTCTTGGCACAAGGCCTTGGAAAAATCCTATTTGTAGTCTTGGCACGAGGCCTTGGATGTGTGGTTATGATAGTCTGGCATTATGCATTCCATCATTATGAAAGTGGTTATTAATATTTCATGTGATTGTTCGACTAGTAGAATATCCATGTGAATAATTAAATAGAATTATTTCATTTTATCTTTTCCATATTATGCTGAAGTTCAAGTTTAAAATACTTTTGTTTTGGTTATAAATTGCTTTAAGTTTTTATGCTTATCTAGGAAAGCTTATCATATATTGTTATCCTTACTAAGCATCTGAGATCACCCCTTTCAATGTTTTATCTTTTCCCAGGATGTGAAGAAGTAATATATGAATGACCTGCAGGGATAGTATGAGGGGATATGAAGACAAGATGTTGTTGACGTTTTATTACCTTATGATGTAAAGTAAGACTTATGAATATATCTAGTGTTTCCAAGAAAAATAAACTAATCGGTCTTTCGATACTTGATCCTTTGTGATCATACCAATGTTATGTAATAATTCACTGACTCTGGGTATCCAGGTTCGGGGCGTTACAGTTGGTATCAGAGGAAGTTTAGTACAAACCTTGGAAGCTAGATTTAGATAAACTCTGATTAGATCACGTGGACCTAAGATGAACTTTGAGGATTAGTATATAAGAACTTCCTAAAATTTTGGTATTGTAGAGATTTTGTGAGTTTTCCGAGCAATACATCCCTGTCTGGATACGAGCAGGTAGAGGCGGCTCTGGCACAGATGTACCTAGCGGTAAAACCCAAAAACACCGCTTTGAGCTAGACTCGAACGGGAACTTGTGCACGACAATGGGCCTTGCTGCACTATTGGTTACAACACTCCTGGGGGATATTCTTAGGATAATTTACATTTTCTTTACAAACTAATTTCAAGTGTTATATATAAGATGAGTGTAAATGACCTTGGTTAATACTATTGTGTTTTAAATTGAGAATATGGTGACATGTTAATCTCTAAATGATTTTATGACTACTATTACTCACACAATGCTTTCTGGTTTTAGTCAATGGCTGGATTCCAAGGAAGTCATAGTGACTTTAAGAATGATGTACAAGGTGGGAACGGTGGTGGAAATGAGCAATAAAATGGAATGTTGATAGGCGTAAAAGATATTGTCTTTATGGCAAATCAATTTTCCAAAAATATGATCAACAATATATATATTATCCAATTCCCAGACTCAACAAAGAAGAGAAAGGTGATGAATGATAAGAGCTTCAGCAGTGGAGACCATGGGGAAAAGAATCCTCAATTTCCATCATGCAGGAAATGTGGAAGGAGACACCCAAGAAAGTGTCTCAATGGGACAACGAAATGCTTTACATGCGAAAAGGAAGGACATAAAGTGAAGAATTGCCGAAGAAAAATGAAGAGTACTATGGAAGAAGATAAAAATGGTCCCAAGAATCCATTTATAGTCATTTACCGTAAATTTAGGGGACCTGGCCATTATCCGAGTGAATTCCCTATTCTATAGGATATTTTCATGGTCAAAGAAGAAGCTATGTGGAAATAAATGGTTGGAGAAATGTTTAAAAAGTATTAGTGCACCTTGTTGATGGGTTTACTTTGGAATAATTTTCTCTTGTATTTTTAAACCTGTAGTTTTCCATGTGAGAATGATATTTGAGGAAGAATTATCTTTTCTCTTGCGGAAATAGTTATAAATAACCATTTGGTTTTATATGATCGTTGGGATTGAGGCAATTATAAGTTATTATAATTTGGGATGAAAATACATGGTATGAGATATGATTTGTGGTTAAATTATGTTATGGTTATTTTGAGGAATTTATCGCATTTTGGTAATGTTATAAAATATAGTTTTTGAAAAAGGACAACATGCAGACCATGTGACAACCCGTCGCGTCGGACGAAGCTGTGGGAATCGAACCCACAACCAATGTGTGATTGAGATTTATCGCCTACCACTGGACTATGTGAAGTCCCTGGTTAGTGTGACTATTATTTTTAGTTAAATTATTTTATTGATCAATAATAATTTGATTTGGGATCTTGTGTCTTATCAAATGAATACCCTTAGTTTAGGAAAATAATTTGGTGATTAAGTGATAAATGTTATTTTGGAATTTGTTCACTTTTTTGTGAACACTATATGACCATGGAAAATAGAATATTATGGGATTTAATTTTAGGAGTAATGGTGGATTTTTATCTATGTTTTTTTGTGTATTTATAGTGATTTGGGTTATTTATGGAAATGATTAGGTTAATTACTTTTAAGTATGTGACTTTAAGAGTAATTAATGTCATTTGGAGATACAATTTAACATGGAAGATTACATTCTTATAAGTTTTGGGTTTCAATATTAGTTTGGATTATATAGAAAGATTTTAAGGACACTTTATTATTGAATGTTATTTATTTAACTTTGGGGTATTGATGGTTTAATTTTAGAAATTAAGATTAGTTTTTTTTCTCTAATGGAATATCCATTTGGGGGATCATCAGATATTATACTAACCATTTTGTTTTTGATTAATCTCTAAAGACGAGGTAAATATATAGTTTATCCTACGTGGATCATGTATTTCTATAGATGTTTATTCTAGCTCTTCCATTGTGACCATGTCTTCTTGAATACTCATTTTTCAAAAAAAAAATGAGTTAGTGGTAAAAAGTTATTGAATAATGAAACATTACTTAAAAAGTAAGTATATATCTTTATGTTCTTAGTTAATATCATTAATGAATTCCTCATCCTTATGCAATTTAACTTAAACAAAAAAAATGTTTTCCGTTTACTTTTCCTACTAGTAGACTAATGACCATTTGTCCTAACACAAGTTTGTGATTTTCTTATTGTTAAATTTCTCCTGATCATGTTTTCTATCCATCTCCATCAAAACTTAACACTTAGTCTATCTTCCATATCCATGTTCTCCTACCTGGAATCCTAGTATGGGTTATCTAGGGTGACCTTTATACCTCTCTTCCTTTCTTTTAAAGTGATAGTTTTATTGACTCTTTTTCGAGGTGAGACTTTCCATTATATTATGAAGCCCAATTTTAAAAAAAAATTGCGAGGACACAATTTATTGAAGGAGGGGGGAATGTAACACCCCAATATTCCACAGTACGTTTCCCTTTAAATAATGCAATGGCATGCATTGTACGCAACATTGAGATTCTAACACACCACAACCAATCAAACTAGCTGTTATGAATAGTAATACCTGAATTTTGAAATTTTATAAATTATATCTCTCAAGATGGACTTCAATTTTTATTCAAAATATCAAAATTATCCTAGGGTGAAATTTTCATACTTTTCGGATAACTTTCATATTTTGATGAATAGTGAAAATTACTAGATTTTAATAAAAAACAACTTTTTAATAGAAATAAATAATATTGATAAATTATGAATTTTATTGGTTTTAAAGTATATTTAGAATATATTTTTACCATTTAATTCAATTTTTGTCATTGGACATAATTTCACAATTAAACCAGACATAAACAAGTGCCAATCTTTTGATAGTTATTATCTCTAAAAAAACCCTCTTTTTGTTTTGATAGCGGGAATTAATTTTAAATTAATTTCATACACATATGTGTTTGGAATTTGGAAAAATGGATTACATATTTGGAATCAGGATGTTCAAATTGTGTAACTAGGTAACTTTTATTTTTAGACATTTTGAGTAATTACTTCGGTAAATATTTTATTTACCATGGTTAAAGGGTAAATCCGATAAATAAGGGTTAAAAAATAATATTATAATAATAAAAAATTACCCAAAAACGTGTCCTATACTAATTGGTTTATACATGTCCGACCATGGGCATCTTTGGGTCGATTTTGAGACCCCATGGTGCCACTTGTAAGTGATAGGGACACTTTATTTTAATTAAGTTAAAATGAATACAAAAATGACACAAGCATATATATTATAGAAAAACAATTTTTACATAGGGTTATATATGTTGAATTTTCGACTATGAATATTCATTATAAAGATAAAACAATTTCCTACATAATGGTATTTTATGTATAAATTTTAGATGTTAAATAATGTAAATTATTTATTACACAATGGTGATGCAGTAATTACCATAATAGTGAAAAATTAAAATGATTGATATTTTAGATACCCAAAATAATATAATTTAATACTTTTTATGAATTAAACAAATTTTCTAGGTTAATATGACATGTTATAAATTTTTTAATAAACTTTTTTCGAAGTAATCATTATGTTATGAGTTTTACAAAATTCAATTATTGAATAGTGTCAAAATTGACATAAAAGTGTTTTTAGAACAAATATTATATTATTAATTGATATTAAATTCCTAAAAATCAAAGGCTAGGCCAAGAGATATATATCATAATAGTTGTATCATTAATGGACCACTTTAGGGTCTCTCGGATTTATATAGTATGTTTATTTACCATATAATATAAAAATACAAAGAGACATCGTAAAAGTGAAACTAATTAACTAAGAGTTAATACTTAAAGATAAGTTTAATATAATGACCCAAACCTATATATATTCAATTGGTTGAGTTTTTTTCTACCTATCCCCACCATAAACGTTAAATTATCCACTTTGGAGCCATTAGAAACCGAATATGAATTTATTATAAAATAATATTTTTAACTTTTCCAAAGGTGCCCCTCACCCATATTATAAAAGGGAACTCCCCCTTCTCATTACTTCACACCATAAAAGCCTTTTTGTTTAGTCAAACCTACCCAAATACTCCCTAATATTACCTCACTACAACCTGGAGGCCTTAGTTTGATCAGAAAGACAACCTACAGAGCCCTTTTGATCAAATCAAAAGGAAGAACCCGAAGAAAAGGTAATGTTTTTACCACCCTTTTTCAAATTCTTTTATTCTTAAACATCTTCTTTCTTTGTTATTCCCATTATAAATTAATGAATCCAGTATCTCTTATATACTGTAATATTATTATAAATATAGTACAACCATATTCATTATTCTATCCATCCTTTGAATGACATGTCACCATACGTGCGAACGTACGAATTACCGTCTCCACGTCGTGGTGTAATTGTCATTCAATAAATTATTATTTGGATGGGTATAATAATTATGTGTAATTAATGAAAATAAAAAAATAACCTGATAATTATTCTATCTATATGATATACCATCCAATTATATATTATTTTAATATCAAAAGAATGATATTGTCGCTCGTGCGTACGTACGGACTACCATCTCCACAAACGCAATGAGATTAATTCTCCATCGTATCCATTAAAGTATAATTATCATTTGATTATTTAAAAATAATGTTTAAGGACTTGATATCATTCTGGATATGAATAAGATACCACCTATCAATGAAAAACATGGCTTACGTATCAAAATATATTAAACAAAACGAGTAAGTTAACACCCAAAACAATGATAATACTAAGATGCTATTAACAAATCAATGTTAAAAGATCATATATGATATCATATTAATGTAAATAATTCGTGTATAGTTAAATAACAATTATTTTACCATTATACAGGAGGTTATCCTATCGTCGACCAAGGAAAAAGTACAAAGTAAGGGGTTTTCCTATCTCACTCTTAATTTCGTGAGAACTCCATTGTTCGCCACTTATTTATTGCATGCCGTGTGTGTACTTCCCATGATTGTATTAATTGTGTAATATAATTTAATTTATGGGTATTTACATCATTATTTTAAGATCCTTCTTTCATGGGTGTATGTTTCGTAAGATACCTAATCGATAAGGGAATTTGAAATTTCAATTTCCATTTATTCGGCTTTACGCATAATTCATTGATTATTTTACTCCAAGATTATGTGTATAATCACTATTCATTTGATTATGTCATAAATTCCACTCCCCTTTCTATGGATATAATTTTGATACACATAATCACTCCATTTATAAATTCTCAAGTCATCGGTATGAACTTGATAAGAGTAATTTTAACACAATCTCCATTTGTTGAGTTAAATATCCTACTTCATTGGTATTGTTTTTACAAGAATATGTGTGATGTCATTTGATTTATTTAAACTAAATATCCAATCATATTGAGTGTATTTATATTTTCACACATAATTATGTCTTTAATTTATCCTTAACCTAATGATATGGTCTTTATAAGATAATTCATCTCAATTTACATTACATTGATACTTCTTTGTTGTTATAGACCGAATCACTTTTATATGGTGTATATAATGTACTTTGACATAGTATATCATGAATCCCTTTATTCTCATGATATTATAACGTTTTTATTACCTCAATTATTTGTATTCAAGTGTCTCTATTTTGGTTAGAAACTCTAACTAAAATACATTTTTAAGTGTTTTAAAGATTTATTCTTCTAAATATTTCTCTTTAATGTCGATGTTTTAAAAATGGTATTAAGAATTTATTTATATGGACATTAAAGATTTAAAATTAAAATTTCTTTTAAAAGTTTCAATGTTGTATGGGACACATTGATTCAAAAATCTATTTTTAAATGGATTCTTGAAAAATAGTGTGACTTTTAAATGTTTTCAAGAAAATGGGGATAATTCTCTCAAATAGGTTTGATGGTTATTTTCATCTATTTCAATATCATTAATTATTATCGATTGAGGTTAATATGATACAATAAAATCTTTCATATTGTATCGAATGAGTTATGTTTGACTGTGGATGTGCTATTTTTATACCATTCATGGTTTGTGGTCAAAGTATTGACATTTCGTATGATAGTTTTAATACGAATGTTTATGTTATGTTTACACATGTTCATATGAGGAATGCATTGGACTTATTAAGTGACTGGTGGAGCCCACTATAGCTCCTCGATGCATCGGTAGGTCTCATGAGACAAACTAGTGTCTTGGCACAAGGCCTTGGAAAAATCTTATTTGTAGTCTTGGCACAAGGCCTTGGCTATGTGGTTATGATAGTCTGGCATTATGCATTCTATCATTATGAAAGTGGTTATTGATATTTCATGTGATTGTTCTACTAGTAGAATATCCATGTGAATAAGTAAATGGAATTATTTCATTTTATCTGTTCCATGTTATGCTGAAGTTCAAGTTTAAAAGGCTTTTGTTTTAGTTATAAATTGCTTTAAGTGTTTATGCTTATCTACGAAAGCTTCTGATATATTGTTATCTCTACAGAGAATCTGACCTCACCCCTTTTAATGTTTTATCTTTTCCCAGGATGTGAAGAAGTAATTTATGAATGTCCTGCAGGGATAGTATGAGGGGATATGAAGACAAGATGTTGTTGATGTTTTTTACCTTGTGATGTAATGAAAGACATATGAATATATATAGTGTTTCCAAGACTACTAAACTAATCAGTCTTTAGAGACTTTATCCTTTGTGATCATGCCAATGTTATGTAATAATGCACCAACTCTGGGTATCTAGGGTCGGGGCGTTACATGTGGTGTATTCGTGGTGGAAAACCCATTTGTGCATCGTGAATGTGTTTTGGTAAATCATGTAAATATTTTATTAAAATATTTCAGTAGTGAATATTGTTTTTAAGGGTGTTAGAGTACGTGTGGTTTTGAAATATAATTTGGGGTGTGTGAATGGTGACTTTGGAATGTGCGGTGTTTGGGTTGGTTGGTTTTCTGTCTAAGATTGTTTTATGGTTTAATGGTGTGGTGTAGAAATTTGTTTTGTTGGTGTATGACATTCATTCATGATAAAGTGAATTCTTTTTAAGTGGATTAGTTGTGATGATGTTTTGTGTTTTATTTTTAAGCATTTTCTTATGTGAAACTGAGTATGTTTTGATGTCAACCTTAGTTTCACCATTTGTGGATGTTTTATAAATTATTCAAATGGTTTATTACATTAATCTTGTGGTGCGTATGTTGTTTGTAATGCCGTTGGTGTGTCTAAAGTTTGTTATTGGATTCTAATAAAGAGATTGGTGGTGTTTTTATATATGTTTCGATGTGATATTTTTGAAACATATTGAGCTATTTTTTGCATTATTTTCTCGTTTGGATCGTTTTAAGTACCTGTTTATGTGTTTTAATTTGTTTGTCCGGTTTTTTCAGCGTGTTAGCGAGGAAACTCATGATACTACGATCATCGGCATGTGCATACATGCATGCCTTTGTGAGGCGTGTCACATCATCATGTTCAAGCTGCAAATTGAGGTAGGTCCCCTACTGCACTCACCATTAAATTTAAAATTTATTGATTGATTGATATTTTATTAATTATAATAAATGGGAAATAATATAAGATAATATATTTTTAAATGATTATTTGGTGTAAAAAGAGCCGTTTAGTTTATAAACGACACTTGAAACATTCTCTAGATGAGAGGACACCCTATATTGAAAGAATTCATGTTTTTCCATTAAATATAAATCACTGAATTTTAAATGTAGTTCTGGTTTATCTATAAATGATTTATTTTGAAGTGTTAAAAAGTGTTTTGGTTCACTTAAGAAATGAGGATTTTCCTTAAAATTGGTGAAGGTGCATTTGGAACTTGAATAAAATAAATTTTTATGGAATACTCTATTTGGGGTGATTTAGACGTGATATTTGTGGTACGTTGACTCCATTATTTGTGTGTGATGTTTATACTTCTTGATTGACATTGTTGACTCAACCCTTTCCTATTTATTATATGTGTTGACATGGGAACCTGGCATAGTAAGGGAGTCTTCTGAGAATGATTATTGCACTAGTTTAAATTATGCAGTGGATAGTGGCCCTTAGTACAGATAACACCCTACTAGGGGATTGGGCCCCTCGGTTAGGCCATGTAGGGAAACATCGAGCACTAGGGAATTATGACATCATCGAGAGTAGGTATTCTTTAAGGATGAGTCACATGTATGGTATCTTCTGGATTGTTCACGAGCTCCAAAGTTCGACCAATGTTTTCTTTAGTGTTTATTTTTTCATGGAGGAAAATTGAGAGGTCTAGTTCGGTTTCTGGACCCTATGTGCCACTTCTTTTCCATTTCCCTTAGTGTGTGTTGTGTGTTGTGTGTGATTTTTCATTTGGAAAAAACTGAGATTTGAATTTTTAAATTGTTCTCAAAAATGTTTTAAAATTCAATGCACATGTTCCTTTTAAACATTAAACATGTTTTTAAATTAAAAACGGCAATGGACTGTTAGTTGTTTTAGAAATTTGAGTGTGTGTGTTGAAACCCATAATTTGAATAATTTAGTTCAAACTTGGAAGTAGTAAATCTTTTTATTTAAAGGTAGTGCATTGGTAATAGTTTGTTGGGCATGCCTACTACGTTTTAATACTCACGCCTATAATGATTTCCTGTTTTTAGTTTTGTTGCATGTTTGACTTGATCTCTCTCACTGTGGGTGAGAGTTGGTTGTGGATTGGTGAGTGACTCTCAGATTCATGAGGGGTTTTGCTTGTGGCCAGGTTAGTTTGTTGTTGTTGGTTGTTCTTCATTTTTCGGGTGTTTTTTCCTTGAATTATTTTACTTTTTTTCACTGATTTATTTATTTTCACTGGTCCAAATCGTTCCCTCTTGTTTGGTTTTGATGCCCGACAATAGTTTTCTGCTCATGGGGATCGGGAATGCCCCTCGAGCCTTCCCGCGGACCGGTGGGGTGACTAGTTCAGGGTCAACCCGGGTTGGTTCGTGACATGCTATATCATCAGAAATTAAAATTAATCATTGAGTTCAACGGGATACAATAAACTGCACACTGGGATTAAACGCACAAGTAAAAATTATTATTTGAATATGAAAATTAAAACCTAGTTGTTATATAAGAGGGAATGAATAATATTATGAAACATATATAATTATTATACTCATTTATTATTTATTAATTTGTAGTATTTAAAAAAGTACTATATTTCTAGTAAAGTCGTTTATTCGTCAAAAAACTATTTTCTTCAAAAATTATATTATTTTATTTCATCTACCAATAAAATAAATAATTAATAGATATTTAAATTTTTTATGATAAAATGAAATTAATTTTTTAAATAACCATATCAAAATTATCCTATGGTGATGTTTTGATAATTTTCTGAAAACATCGATTTTTTAATGATTAGTGTAAATAAATATTTTTATTAAAAAATTATATTTTTCACATATTTCAATGTTTAAATAAATTTTTTAGGTTTGTATTTAAATCATTTAATTTTTATTCAAAATAACATAAATATTTTAATTCAATTTTATACTTGAACATAGAAAAAATAGTTCATATTTTAAAAGGACATTTTACCGAAAATTTTAATTTTTGATGCATTTTTCCTGTTTTATAATAAATTTTATTTTGAGATTTCATTGTATTGAATTTTTAAATATGGATTCTAAATTTGGATCCAGATGGTCTAAATTTAGTATTTGGATTCCCTTAATTGTTTGTCAATATGAATAGTAACCCTGTTTACTTTTGTTACTAAAATAAAGGGTTAAATAGGTAATTAAGGGTAAAAAATTGTATGTATTATAAAATGACCCTAACACATTCCCCAATTTTACTAGATGATATATTTTCTACTATAATCATCAGAGTGTCTAAATTATATCCATTTGTATCCATTTGGATCACGTAATGACAATAAAAATATTTTATTAAATAAAAAGCCAAAGAGATCATACACATATTTTTAAAAGTATATAAATTTTAATAGAGGTATATCCATAATATATATTAGACTATAAATATTGATTTTAAATAATAAATATTTATCTACATCATGGATTTTTTATTAAAATTTTAGTTGAAAAACAATTTTCTTAAATCATCATGAAACGCTGATGAAATTATTTTTTTATTAATGGAAATACCTAATAAATTTTATAAAAAATATTAAAATAAATATAGTATGAGAAAATTAATTTTATCCAACGATATTATATTTGAAACTGATTCTATATGTAACACCCCAAAATTCTATAATAAGAATATTATATTCGATATCATGCATGACACTTGACACCAAGCGTATAAGGGAAAATGATAGCATAAAACTTTTAAATATATTTATTTTATTAAATAGATTTAATATATTCAATATTTGGAAATTAAATAGACACCAATTTACCTTGTTTTATATACAATAGTGACTTTCTTCGAAAGATTACATTACATGCAAGGTAGAGTTTTATCCATAAATTTTTAAAATAGTATTATTTAATATAATATGACTTATCCCAGCCATTAAATAAGTTGTTATTAATAGTAGTAAATAAAATATGATATATATTTTTTGTAGTAATATACCATTAATTTATAGGAAAAAAATTAATTATAAATTAATATAGGAACCAATTGAATATAATCACAATGTTTTCCCATAATACCATTTTTATGCTCAACAATATTTTTGGTCCTAATGAATTTATGTAATAATTACTAGTGAATTTTTATAACTAAATATATATTTTATATATTCAATAAAATATTTTTTATTTTAATACCATGTATTTTATATGAATAAGATCAGAACAAACCATATTTTATGCATAAAATACTATATTTTTAATAAGGAATTTTTAACGCCATTAAATGGATAACATGTCATAAATAATAATTTGGAAAATTTAAATTATTTTATATTTCTAAATAACATAATATTTAAAATATAAACAGAAAAATTTGTTTCAGGTGATTTTTTTTATTTTTAAGAAACATTCCATTTTTAATGAATAGTTCCAAATACTACATTTTATTTAAAACTACTTTTTCATATGATTTATTTGTAATATTAAATTATGTATTCTATTGAATTTAAATTTTAATTATATAATAGTTTTTTATTTAATGAAATTTATTTTATTATAATAAATTTAAATTTGAAATTGACTATAAAAATCAAGAAACGTTTTGGACATTTTTATATTAATAACCCTTGTAGTCATCCCGCTTGTGGGAAGCATATTTATTTAATTGCTATCAATTTTGTGATTTTATTTTTTGATAGGGGATTCCATATTTTGAATCACCATAATTTATAATTCATAATTATTTAAAACTATTTTTTTGACAAAAATGAATATTGAATGTAATTAAAAATAATTAGAATTATGTAGGAAAAATAGTGCTTAATAAGAGTCTAAGCCTTTAAATTTTGTGCCTAATTTACCTACCCACTTATAAAAAACCTATGGGCATTCCAAATCTCATTCATACACCATCCACTCAATATTTTATTTTGTTTGGTATGTATGTTCTGGGTGCAGCGGAAGAGCATTGGTGGGTGTACCTAACTATAATTTTATTTGTTAACAATGATCAATTCATAAAACTCCACGCTAATAAAATACCGGTTCTTCAAAAATGAATGAATAACTAAATAAAGGAAAGGATTTCTACAACCATAGAGGGGATCATCAAATGTTTGTTATAATTAATTTAATTAAATGAAAATAATTACCTTGATGGAATTCCTTCACCCTTGGAGTTTCTGGTCATGATCCGATGTGGCTCGTCATTGTGTCCTAGAATCCAAGTGTAGGATTCCTCTAGCAGTGCTCCACATGTGCTCCACGTGTCTTTAGACTTTGCCTAAGGGAACCCTTGGTGTAAGTACGAAAGAGACATTGCTTGTGATGTCTTCCTTAAACCGCCTTGAGAGCCGCTTGCAAAGCGCTCTCCTTTATCCGGTGTATAAGAATCTCTCTCATAACATGATAGAATTCGTAGTATAAAAGAATTCTCTCTTGGATTTAGAGAAATCTCTTGAAGTGTTTTGCACATCCCCCAAAAATTTCTAGGCTGATGGGAATTATATAATTGGGATTTTAATTACATAGAATAATTAAATAAATTAATTACCCAAAACTATTTTCTTCATTTTATTTAACTATTATTAAGACCCCATGTCAAATAATAACAGTTTACTATTATTTTACTTAACATGTGCCCATCGAGTTACACCAAATATTATTTAGTAAAATAAATTATATTGTTTCTCGCAAATCCCTAGAATAATTACACGTCATGTATATTAATTTAAAAGGTATGTACTTTTGTTTTTCCATTATCTTTATTTCCTCCACCTTATTTATTAAACCTTGTATAATGACTACTTATTTATTAAATAATTATTTCTTCATTTCTCGATAATAAATATATTATTTCACCCACAATATATTCTCTCAAATAACTGGTGTCGAAATAAGTACGATCAGACATCCTTGAATAATTATTAAACCACAATCAGGAATATACATTATTCTTCATGTCAAATTAATATTTAACTAAGATACATGGACGCACTAAGTTTGTGACCCTCAAGGCCTCTTTCTTAGTGGAATTAGATGGAGCCTAGATAGTTTCCAAGGTTAGAATCTAGAAACACACCAAGTCACTCATAAAGAAAGAAGTTAACTCCTCAATGGCGTGTCACCTCCTATGAATTCTTACCATGTAATGTAATCCCTTTGTCTCTATATCTCAAATCAAGTAGTTTGCATTCTGGTGTCATCAACCCTTGTGCTCGATTATTCTTTCTCTGACTTCCTAGAATTGAACTTTCACATTCTTTACCATGGCAATTTATTTATTTATACTATTCCAATTCCATCAAAGGGACCAAGATATTTACTTTCATTATGGAACAGAAGAGACAAATCCTTTCTCGCATTATATATTAATGTAGTATTACTCATGACGCACCCAACATATCCTACCTCCCTATGAATAGTGTGTCATCACAATTTTCTTCAGCACATCTAAGTGTGTGAGTTGTTATACCCATTAATAATAATCTTAAATTCTAAGGATCAATCCACACGTCTACAGATCAGAACATCCAATGACACAATGAAATATAGATTTCCTCCTAGGGGGTCTCATTCTCATAATATCTTCCTTGAAATAACATAGGGAACATACCATGAGAAGGTGCCTCAATGTTTTATGAGTCATCACCCCTAATGGAATGTACTATTTTTGTCCCTCAAATCACATCATCCGGCCATAGAACATATATTCAAGAACAATGTCATGGAACTTTTGGGTTCTCATCATTGTAGGGATCCACTTTGAACTTTAATGAAACATCAAACCAAAGGACATTATCACATGAATTGTAATACAGAACAACGATCAATATGTGATAAGGTATTTATTAATGAATAACGTACAAAGTTGTTGGTTCTAGTCTACCAACTCCCACAGACTCTGACTTGGACCAGCTCCAACTGCCAACAGCCTTTAACCTGCTTTCTATCACATGATATTATGATTCTATTGAGATATATATTTAGTAATGGGGTCTCCCATGTTCTCTTCCCTGGACACTCTGCTCACTGCAAATTTACCCCTTTGATTAAAATCCCACAAGAGGTGGTACTTCTGGAGTATGGGTTTTTTTGTTGATGTAAGCATTTTTCTTTGGCAAGACCCATCATTGTAGTATTATCACAATACAATGCGGTAGGGTCTTTACTGTTAGGAACCAAATCATGCTCCTAGACAAAGATCCAAATCTAGATAGCTTCATTGACTATATCAAAAGATGAAATATATTCGTAGTCCGCTGTAGAATCAGCGACAATTGGTTGATTTGAAATCTTCCCGCTCAAAACTCGTCCATTAGGACAGAAAACATATCCAGATTGTGACTTTAGATCATTCTAATCTATCTAAAAACTCGCATCATCATACCCCCTGAGGAAAACCTTATTGTCTCTTCCACACACCAAGAACATATCCTAAGTTCTTCTCAGATACATAAATATAGTCTTAATAGATTTCCAATGTGGTTCTTCTGGATCTACTGGATATATTTTGACCATGCTCAGTGCATATGGAACATCAATCCTGGTACATAATATGACATGCGTGTTGGATCCTATAGCCGAAGCATATGGAAAATTACTGATACTATCATTCTCTTGTTGTGTCTGAGGACACATTCTCATAGAACAATGTAGGCCATGTGACATTAGAACCATTCTCCTCTTGGATTGTTCCATACTAAATCTTCTTAGTATGTAGTCAATGTATGAACACTAAATTAGTACAAGAAACCTCTTGGATCTATCATGAATGATCTTGACTCCTATAATCTAGACTGCTTCACCAATATCCTACATAGAAAAACACTTGTTCAACCAATTTTTAACTGACTGTTATACCGGTACATCATTTCCAATAAGTAATATTTTGTCAACATATACTACTAGGAAAACGACAGTATTCCCTTTAAAAATATTATAAACACAAGGATTAAATTCTTCCATACTGAAACCAAATTTCTTTATGGATTCATCAAATCGAATGTTCCATGACCTGGATTATTTCTTTATCCCATAAGTGGATTTTTTTTCATCCTAAAAAACCATTTGGCTTCTCCTAGTGTCACAAACCCTTCTGGTTGTGACATATAGACATCTTCATGAAGGTTCCCATTTAGGAATGTTATTTTGACACCCATATTTTAAATATCATAATCATGGTAAGCTACTATGGGAAGTATGATTCTTATTGATATAAACATTGAAACTGGTTATATGGTTTCATTAAAGTAAATTCGTTTATGATGTCTGAGTCCTTTATACAATATACTTGATTTATATGTTCTAACTTGTCCTTCCATGTCCAGTATTCTCTTGAATACCCATTTTCATACAATAGTCTTGACATAATGTGCCTCATTAACCAGAAGCCAAACATGGTTCTGATACATGGAATCCATCTCATAATTCATAGCTTCTAGCCATCTTGTAGCTTCTGATCATTCTAATGCTTCCATGTTGGAGAGATGTTCCTAATTGTACAACAATATTGATTCACCATCCTTAGTGACTATGAAACAAAATATCTATGGTTCCCTTACCTCCCTTGAGATCCTACACAGTACATGTATTTTTGGAAGCTCTTCTATGGGGACTTGTGGAACATGTTCCTGTTCCAACTCATGTGTGTCTTGAGAATCAATTTCATCAAAAGTCAATCTTGCACCCACTATCCTTTTTGAGGATGTTTTCCCTCTCATGAAAAACATATTTCCTAGCGACAATGAATTTATTGTCTGAATAGTTATATAGGTAATATCCTTTCTTTTCCTTGGGATATCCTATAAAGATACACTTCGAGAACTATTTTTCTATTTTGTTTCTTGAGATGGCCCTAATAAATTCCTCACATCCCCATACATTTGTGTGCAAAAAAATGAGTTTCCTTCCATTCCATATCTCAGAGGTATTTAAATTCTCCCTCTTCATTGGTACTCAGTTTAATGTGTATGCTGCATTTTGTAATACATATCTCCAAAAGGATAATGGATGATCTGCATGACTCATCATCAGCCTCACCTTGGCGAACATGGTGCGATTTATCCTTCCACTAAAACTGTTCCACAGTGGTGTATAAAGAGGAGTGATTTGAGATTGAATCACAAACTCCTGTTGAAGGTAGATAAAATCTTGGTTCAGATATTCTCCACCTCGATCCGATTTAAGTACCTTTATCTTCTTACCAAGATGATTCTCTACATAATTCTTGACTTCCTTAAATTTCTCCAAGGACTCTGACTTATACATCATTATCTCGACATAGCCATATCTATGAAAATCATTAGTAAAAGTAATGAAGTAATAATATCTACCTCAAGATTCTACTATAAATGGTCCACACACATCCGTGTTCACAAATTATAGAAGCACTCTGGCTCTTTCACCCTATCCACCGAAAGGTGTTTTGGTAATTTTAACATGTAAATAAGTGTGACATCTATCAAGTGGTTTTATCTCATTAAAGTATAAATAACCATCCTGGAAGAGCATTTTCATGCGCTTCTCATTTACATGACCAAGACGGCGATGCCACAACTGGGTGATGTATGATTCATGTGAGTTTGTTTCGTTATCGATTTCCATCACATGGATTTCAAAATTTAATACATACTATCCATTATTTAAATTCTACATACCATAACATATGTTGTTCTTATAAAAGAAACAGCCCTTATTTCCAAACATGAAATCAAATCCATCCATTTCTGAACATCATAATGAATTTAAGTTCTTGGTAACACTAAGAACCTAATAAGAGTTATGTAAAACCAAAATCATCCCATTTGGCAATGAGAGATGGTAATTTCCAATAGCCAATGAAGCTAACCTAACGCCATTGGTAGCTCGATGATCCACCTCTCCTCTAGAAATCATTGTAAATATACATGGTTCCTATATTTGAAAATAGATGTTAGACCCACAAGTGATATCTAAAACCCAATATATAAAAATGGAAATATTACACTCGATAACAAACACACCTTTAGTGTCTCTGTGCTTCTGGGTGTAGTTCCTCGTCCTGTTTCCTTTCTTTCCACATGAAAAATATATTTCCTCCCATTCCTTTCCATGCCTCTATATATATTCCTTGCCTTAAAATATGATATTATTAAAATTGAAATTGTTCTATTATGAGATATACACATATTTTATTCTACTATACAAGAGAATAAGGACCACACAAAAATGGATGGTTATGGTGGGGTAGTTTTATCTCAAATTACATTATGTTGAGACTTATTTTTTATTATGTGCCATTTCAATTATATTAAATGTATATGATTCATTTCTCATGTCTTATCATGAATTAAATAATTCTCATGATATTCTAAGTTATTCATTTAATTTCATTCATTCTATAGTTTTTGATTCAAATTATTCAAAGTGCTATAGGATACTTTGGAATGCTTTATGATTATTCTTCTCAAGAACGCTCTCAATGAAAGACTTTGAAATATCACTCCCTTCAGTAATAAATTTTTGTTCAAAACTTCTTTCAATATATATATTTTTGTATAATTGATATGATTTTAACTTAAACACTATATCAATTCACATATGATTTTTACTTTGATATTTTTTAAATAACAATAGAATTAATGATAAATCAATATCTTTATTTCAATATAGATATTTGATAAGGAATATTTTATATTAATAAAGTATAAGTATTCAATAAGAGGAATTATTTGGGAAAAATTATTGGTGGATATACGAATTCATATAGATATAATATGTAACGAAAGGTTCTAATGAGAAAAATATGTTGGCCAAATTAACTAGGCCTCAATTCATAGTTTAAACCCCTCTTAAGAAACATTTTGACTGTATTGTTTTTCATGATTCTAATACCTGAAATCCATTAAGAAATAATTTCCCTAATTTAGTTCCTATTATTATTCATTTATGATATTTTTCATTGACATATCTATGGATAGATTTCTGTTTTATTTCATTGATTAATTGGCATGAGTTTCCGTTTCTTACCATGCCATATTGATTTTTTCCTTTTCTAGTTATTTGAATAGAATGTGTTATCAATTATTTACATTAAAATGTTAATTTATTCACATTGATTCATTATTTATTTGAATTTACATACCATTACAGAGCATTTTACCTCAGACTTATTATGATTCTTTTCTCCATGTCATGAAGAATATATCTATGAATAAACTTTCATGGATGTAGTTTATTTCATTTTATTATATATCAATTTTTATTTCTTATTTCCCAGTGTATTATTATTATAATGTCAGTAATCTAGATTTTCAAGACTTCTTAATTGAATTCTCCTTCAGAATTGGATTCTTTGTAATCGTGTCAATGTAATAAAACAATGTACTGGTTCGGGATTCTGGGGTCGGGGTGTTATAGTTTGTATTAAAGGATGTTTATCCACAACATTGGAAACTAAGATTAGAATTCATATATTACAGAGAACAATCCTAAGAGAAAAACTAAGGATATGTATACAAGAACATCATATAATTTCTATAGGCTAGAGATTATGTGGGTATTCATAACAATACATCTGCATCTAGATACTACAAGTTTCTGTGGTTCTATAGAAGATGTACCTTAGAGTAAAAACTCTCGAAATGTGTTCCAGACATGACTCGCGGTAACCTAGTACATGAAAATTGACCTTACAATGCATATGGTTTTACACTCTAACGGGGATACTCTTAGGATAATTCACATTTTCTATAAATACAACTATGAAGGGATTAAATTTAATGATTCCCTAGAGAAACCATTATTTTAATTTTGAGATTATTTATGCATAAATTTTTCAATTTATGTTATGTATTCAACTAGTTTTGGGATGATACATTATTTTAATGATTTAATATATTTTATTCCATTATTTCAAATTGGTACCTAGTAGAAGGAATGTGAGATCACTAATTCATGTGATCCAACGAGTAATAAGGATAATATCATACATGGTCTTAAGCTAATATTACCATGGTAAATATTCACCCAAACATTATTACTGTATGAAGACATAGTATCTTGTGAAAATGAAATGGGTAATGAATTCTCCTATCCCTAGGTCTTCAAAGGAAAATAAGACATGAAGAGGCCATATGAGAACCAATAAAAAGGGAATGATTCAATGAAGATGAAGAGAAAGAATGATTTTTCAACATGTTATAATTGTGTCAAGAAACACTCTAGTACATGCAAGACGGCGATGGGAGTTTTTGATAATCCTGGAGAAAAAGGACACCATGTTTTCTATTTCAAGGGTAATAAAATGTTTTCTAATATACAATGTTTCAACTGTAAGGAGGTGGGACACTATAAAAATTAATATCCCAAGAATCAAAGTAATATACCCAAAATCATTCTATTCGATAATTATTGGGTTATGATGTTACATTAAATGAAAATGAATTATAAATAAACCTATTAAAGAATAATTTCATTCAATAATTTACCATCAATGTAATACTTATAATAATTATGGAATATTTGACGATTGTACTATAATACCTTTTCATTAGGGATTTTATATTATATTATAAATGTTTCCAAGAAATGTTATTAAGTAGAATATTTTATAAAAAATTATCGATGGAAAGTAAACCTTTAATATGTTCTTGATGTTGAGATAATAATGGAGAAATGATTAATCTAGATAAGTTCAAACTAAATTGTAATTGAATAATAAATTTTTGACAAGTGGTATATGTTATCATTGATGGTTTTAAAAACACTTCTGGATTAATTAAATATATCCAATAACTATAGTCTTAGTTAAGGAAAAAATAATAATCCATGTTTCCAATGAGTTTTTATAGTGATTCAAGTTGTTACCACATTTCAATATTATACATGAAGAAGTTATTCACAAATATGGATTTTGAGAATTTAGAGGTACATCATGATTATTGAAATTTAATGATATATTTGTTTTAGAAATTTAGGGAACCTATTTTATAAGTGACATGATCATAGTATGTTGGAAAATTGAACCATTAATAAAATTTGTAATCATGGTCTTTGGTGGGGATTCAAGATGTTAATGTATTACTTCACCAAAGGATTCATCGTTTGCTAAAATACGAATTAAGAATAGTTTAAGGGAAAATAATATGAAATGATTATGTTAATAGAAAATTATATTTAACAATATTCTTATAGAGTGATTTAATTCCTTAACTATATAAAAAATTCCTTTGAAACAAAAATAGTGTCATGTTATCAACATTTATTATGATATCAATGACCATTATTCACACTTAATGATTATGGTTTAGTGTTCAAAAAAATTCATATGAACATGTTATCTAGAACTCTTTATCTGAACAAGATTGATGGACTTTTTCTTCCATATCCATGTTTTAATTTCCCACATATGTTCTCTTTCTATGGAACCATGTTATGTTAGAATTGTACTTTATCTTCTTTCTTATTTAAAATATGTCACGTTAACCATTTTTATTATTTGGATATTCAAAAAATATTTTATTTTCAATAGCTATATCATATAGATCAATTTTAAATTGTGACGATGAAATTTATGTAAGGAGTAGAATGTAACACCCTGAAATTCTAAAATAAGAACCTTGTATTCAATAACATGCATGACAAGTGACACGAAGCAGAAAAGAGGGTATAATATCATGATACTTTAAAATATATTTACTGTATTAAATGGCTTTGATATATTATATATTTGGTAATCCATTCAATTCTTAGTTACCTTGTGTTACATATAAGAGCGACTTTCTTAAAAATCATACATTACATGAAAGATCGAGATTTAAATATATATTATTAAAATATTATTATTTAATATAATAAGACATAACGAAGCCATTAAATAGTAAGTTATGAAAATTATTAACTGACCTATTAAATATATGTTTATAATAATATAATATTAATTATATGAAAAAATAATAATTTTAAAGGAATATAGGACCCATTTGAATATAAACAGAATTTTATTTATATAAAATAAATTTTAGGCTCAAAAAACAATTTTATCCTAATAAATTTAATTAAAATTTTTTTGAATTGATTTAGTAAAATATATATGTTATATATTCAATAAAATATTTGGATTTTAATCCACTAGATTTATAGGGAAAAGATTATAACAAACCCAATTTAATGTATAAATTACAATATTTTTATTAAGGCATTTTACCACCTTTTAATAGAGATGCCATTTTAAATATTAATTTTGAAACTTCAGTTGACTTAATATTTCAAAAAAAAATTCATATTTGAAATTTAAACATAATAAATAGGTTTGGGTGAATTTGTTATTTTTTTTGGAAAAATTTCATTTCTTAATTATTATTAAAAAATACTGCATTGTAGTTCAACACATCATTCTCATATGATATGTTTATAATGCTAAATTATGTTTTATATTGGTTATAAAATTTATTTAGATAATTTTTTTTTCAATTAACTGAATTTATGTTATTATAATAAATTTTAATTTTAAATTGATTATAAAAACATAGCAAACATTTGGACATTTTTACTTTAAAACCCCACATAGTTGTCACGCTTCCTGGATGAATTTTAAAGTATTTCTCCCACTACTATGATTATAATTTTGAAAAATTGATTTCATATATCTAATAATAATAATATAAAGTTTCTAATATGGTAAAATTAGTTTTTACAAAATGTCATGACCCGTCCTCGGGACCCGTGCCATGACTACCCCAAGCCCGCCTTCTATAGGCCAGGGGCTGGCGACTAGAACCAAGGCATAAATCCTGATAAAAAGTGAAGACATTTCCTTTATAAAGTAAACAAACACCACGGAGTTAGAAAGATAAAGTAAACACTAAGTAAAGTGGGTACAACTGTAAGTGATGGAATGTAAATGCGCTAGAATACAAACCCAACTGAAGTAAAGTACAACTGAAAAGAAAGTACAGAAACTGAATGTAAAGCAGCATCGCCGATCCATCCACTAAAAATCCCACTAGAAGGGTGGGTACAGATAGCCACCTCAGCTCCTCGGGTCCAGCCGTCCGCTCCGTGTATGTCCTGCCTAGTGGTCCACCTCTAGGTACCGACTTGCTCTACAAGCCTCAACGACGATCAGCGATGTCCATCGTCTGCATCCATCACAACATAGTGCAGGCATAGACCGTGCATGGGCAAGTATACGCTACTATGTAGGTACCCCGAGACCCCCTAAGGTCTCCCATATTCGACAAATGATAATCCACAATGGAAACTTACTATCACGAATTAACAACCAAATCTACTTAGGTATATGACCATACATATATCTAAGTCATCAATTCCAGTTCAACTCCAACATCCGAGCCCAAGTTCGTTCTAGTCTACACAGGATAGAACAATCTAATCCACACAGGATAACACAACCCAATCCACTTAGGAAAGAAAGTCAATCATATCAAAGATAATGATTGAAAGTCAAGACTCAGCTCACACAGGTATACTTCTTCGTAAGATGATAGAGATGATCAGATGTTGCCATTGATTCATCTAAGCTGTCAGACCCACATAAGATACAAGACCAGCTAAGCTGTCAGACCCACAAAGGATACAAGACCAGCTACTTTGCCGGACCCACGTAGGATACAAGTACAGATTCAAATACTGTCGGTCCCACGTATGATACAAGAACAGTAGTCACGTACTGCCGGACCCACCAAGGATACAAGAACAGTAGTCATCACCGTCGAACCCACGGAGGATTCCAGTACGGTCGTCATCGCTGCAGAACCCATAGAGGATTTCAGTGCAGTCGTCGTCGCTGCCGAACCCATGGAGGATTTCAGTTTAGTCGTCATCGTCGTTGCAGTCGCATCCAGCTCTAGGGTTCCCATACAGAGCATGCTCGATTCCGGGAGGGTCCGCTCCACGAGGCAAGGGCAGTCAATACATCAAATGACACGTAGTCCGGAGTTGATGTATCCCAAAATTCTATATCGACAAAAGGAACTAAATGTGACTGACGACGCCTCAATCAGACGCCCGGTCTGAGAGTTATTGGCTTTTTCATTTCAGGGGCCCGGTTGGTTTTAAGTCAAAACCAACCCGACCATACTCCAACTGCATCTAAACCTCGAGGGGAGTAATCCAAACGGCCTGTCTCACTATGAGGAAACCAGCAATGTCGACGGCACGTCAATCGGACATCCGGAGCTCAAGTTATAAGTGTTTCCGCTCCGAAGGCCAGGTTGGTTTCAGGTTCGAACCAACACTGTCATACCCAAATTTCTCCAAAACATTGTGTGTAATATACCGAAACGACCATCTCGATCCAAGGATCGCATCGCAATAGACGGTGTGTCGATCGGATGTCCATAGCCCATGTTATTGGCCTCTGAACGAAGTTTTCTGATTTTAGTAGGTTTTGGGCCTAGAACGACCCGGCCCAATACACCCCCTGGGCAGCCCGAACCGGGTCAACCGGACCCGGGTTTGGGTCCGGTCCATTAGGGTGCAGCCCAGCCCGACTGGGATGGCCTGGCCCGGCGCGGGCGGCCCGACCCGGCAAGGGCAGCTCGGCCTGGCGTGGGCGGCCCGGCCCGGTGCGGCCGGTCCTGCCGGGGTAGCTCGGCACTAGCCGAGCGGACGCGGAAGGGGGGGGGGGGCTGCCCCCCTTGATTGAAGAAACGGACCCCAAGTGGGGGGGGGGGGGGGCTCTTGGCCAGCCGGGGGTTAAGACCCCCGGATTTTCGAAAATGGCCTACCGAGTTGGCTGGCCGGTGTGCTGTCGCGGGACCCCCACGGGTCCCACCTTCCTTGTGCTGGTGGTCGGCGGTTCCAACCGCCCCTCCCTGCACTGCCGCGGTCTTAGGCTACAGCCTTGTCTGACCGACGCGGCACGACGGCGCCCCGCCCCTCCGTCGCGGCCTCGCTCCGGCCGCGGCTCCACTGCAGCCGCAGCCCCGCTCCGGCCTGCTCCACTCCAGCCGCGGCCCCTTCTGCCTGAACGGCGCAATGCCATCGCACTGCGCTCCTTCGGCATGGTGAAATTACTCGTTCCCACACGGTTCCATTGCACTGTGCCGCCTTCATCCCAAACTGCAATGATGAACATCAAAAAACGGGGGAGGAGGATCGGCCATGTTCGTGCGGTCTGACCTCATCCCGTTAATTTGATAAAAGGTGGAAAAAAACAACATCGTCAAGCGAGCACAAATTTAATACATTAAATTTGAACTGAAAACCCCTACCTCGAAGAAGTCATCGAAGGAATATTTTTGCGGAAAGCGGCGTCGCCATGGTGGTTCGTCGACGACATTGGCGATCGTCCGAGAAGAGGATGTCGTCTCACACCGGCTGCAGAGAAGGGAGAGATCAACACATCATCTCTTCTTGGTGCTCGGGCGTTCTGTGCGTTCTTCAATGAGGAAGAAGATGTTCTTTAAGACCGCAAGTGTTCTCCCATATATTCCACACAACGTATCCACCCACAATAAAATAAGACATTGTCTTATTTTATTCACCCACACACATGCCAATATTAATTTGATAACTCAAATTAATATTGGCATGTATTTTAATGTGGAAGAGTTACAAAATAATTTATAGAGGGGAAATTAATGGGGTGTTGGGAAAATTGAAGGGGGTGGGGGATCATGTGGGCCCCACCCCAACTTCCTCACATCTTCCTTTCTGATACACATAACCCATCGGTAAAGAAATAAAAATAAAATTGTAATACAATTTTATTTTTATTCATCAGATTTTTAACATCTCTTCCTGAGAAAATGAAACTCCAAGAAAGGTCTTCCTAAGCAATTACCGATGCTGCGGTTTGATTGGTGCCCTTAGATTTTGATTCCGAGCATTGATTCAAAAGTTAGGAAAACCTGCTCGTTCATTCACTGAACGTACCAGAGCTAAACTTCGGAAAATGATTCTGGGCACACTAGGCCTTGGAATCAGGTTCCGTTAGAAACAACATACTCGTAAAATCTCAAAGAAATTAAGAAAAAAAAATCTTAAAATATTAGGTACATTACACAAAAACTATTAGTGAACGTGATAAAAATTAATAATAATTATTGAAGAAAATAATTAATCATTATAAAGGACTAAGACATTATCTTAAGGGACATAATGACATAAATACATGTCCAACACATATCTTATTAATATATAGTTACCATAAACCTTCCATTAATGAGTATTGATTTTTTTCATGACTTTTTAGGGTATGAACTTGTGTACACCTAACTTCTTTCCAAAACTTCTATGTGAGTTCTTTTCCTTCCCAAAAAATACCACCACATATCCCCATTCCTCACACCTCTAAACAAATATTTTAGGATATGATCATACAACATAGCTGAAAAAAATTCCTCCACTAAACCATTAATCCAACTTTTTGATATGAAAAATTTCATGGAATCCTTTTGGTAAAAACAAAAATAAGATACCAGATTAGAAGGTAACATCTTCTCTCAAGCTCTCTAGTTTCATATTCATTATCCACCAACTAAAATATCTTTATTCATTTCTTATATAACAAATACAGTATCCTAAGTATACTAGAAATTTTTATCGAAATTTTTCCACCAACACATACACTCACATCTATCTAATGTTTATTTAACATATTGTTTCTTTGTATGGTGAACTACTGCCTCATGAAACGATGATTGTTCATTTTTTTCCTTTACCACTTATCATGGTGGCCATTATGGTGGAAACACTATTTTTATATGATATATATTTTATTTATAAAGTCTTTATTATTCTGTAATTTTTAGTTATAAAATACCTTTATTCTTTCTATCTCATTTTAATATGTTAATTTTGTTTTTGGAAGTGTAGACTACCACCACCTCAAAGAGATATAACTCGTGCATACAATTCATGTAACACCTAAAGGATGGTCTTGAAAAAAAAAGTGTAAAATATAGAACATATATATATGATAATTTAATTATAAAATACATTTTTATCATTTTAAATTCGTTTAATTCTATAATGAAATGAAGGTAGAGTTCATGGGTACGTACATCATATCGTCTCCATAAACGGTGCACTTCATTTCTAATCTCCATAATAATGAAATACTTTTAATACATATATAATAATTATACATTATAATTAATTTAATTTTTACATTCTCTAGATGATGAAACAATGATATAATTAACAAAAAAAATAAAAAGTTAAAACATACCCAATCAAACTACTCAAGTAACACATGAAATAGTGAAATAAATGAAATATTAACAACAAATAGATAAAAATATTATAAATAATTAATATATGATATTATAAACATTAATATGGTTCTACGATATGTTTTTAACATATTTTATTCCATTATATAGGAGGATAATGTCAACACAACAAATTATGATTAAGGTAAGGGAAATTCTTTCTCAAATTTCAATGCGCTGAGAATTATTTGTTATTATACACCAATACACTTTTATTCGGTTTATATACAGCCTGTGTCATGTTATATAATTAATCCCCTAATTCTTATAATATTTTAAGTCTCATTTAATTACATATATTATATAGATTATGATTCAAATGTTTTAATGTTCTATGGAACAATTTTAAATGGATAAAGATTATTCGCCTCAATAATATTCTAAATGATAAACATTTCAACATCAATTCCATATGTAATCACATTTTATTGTAAATATCATTGAATATTTGTATATTTATATAATGGATATTATTATTGACTAAACCATTTATTAATTCACATAATATTTTTAATTTTATAGTTATTCGATTAACTGTGGAATTAATGATAAATATGTATCTTTTATTCAATACAGATATTAGATAAGGAATATTTTATGTTGATAAAATTGACTATTCACTAAGAATAATTATTTTGAAATTAAATTAAGGGTGAATACCAGACCTTATATAGCTCATCGATGCATCGAAACGTTCTCATGTCATAAATATGTTGTCCAAATTAAATGTATTTCTATCAATAGTTTAAAACGTTTTTGTGAAGAATTTTTTCAATATAGGATTCCAGGTGCCCAAAAAAATATTCCCATTAATAAATCATTTACCTAATTTAGTTCTTGTTATTATTCATCCATGAAATTTTTAATAACCTTATCTATGGATACATTTCATTTTCAGTTCATTTTATAAATTTCATGGCCTTCAGTATCAAACCTTTCCATAGTGATTCTTCCATATCTATTTACTTGAATATCTTGTGTTATCTATTATTTACCTTTCCATGTTAATTTGTTATCATTGATTAGTTATTTCTTTATCTTTACTTACCATGTATTGAGAATTTGAGCTCAACGTTATTATGATTCGAATCTCCAATTCATGAGGAATAAATATTGGAATAAGCATTCAAGGATGCATTTTATTTCATTTTATTAGGTTTCATGATTTTATTTCATATTTCCCAATGTATTATGGGTGTCATATATGTAATATGGATTTCCAGTCCTACTAAATAGAATGGTCCATCAATATGTTATTCCTTGTAACCATGCAGATGTAATAAAATAATGCACTGGCTTAGGGCTTTTATATTCCAGGAATTATATTATATAAATATACAATTTTTTCAATATAGTTGTGTTACCGTGATATTATTAATGTCAAAGTTGTAAATATTTCATTAAATTGACATTTTGAATATTTAACTGTAAATAATATTTTATTAAATTGAATATAAATTTTAAGAAATCTTAAAGTCATCCAAATGAATCGTAAAAGGTTTAAAATTTCACCCATTATCCATTTATGGGATGTTTGGCACTTTATAGTAACAATATTAACTCTCAAAGAGTAAAAATCCATGATTTCACAGTATTGGTTAAATAAGCATTAAAAAAATATAAGGGTATTACCATGACCAACACTTGTTAAAAAAATAATTGTATTAATAATATTCGATCCTTATCACCATAGTCTCAAATTTTAGTAATTTAATTGACACTTTTAAATGAAATTTACCTAAATATTATTTAAATCAATGATATATACATAATCAAACCTTATTTGTATTTATATATTTTATGTGGTGATATGCTGATAACATTATGAAATGACCAAATCTAAAATGAAAAACTCTTTCAAGTTATATATTTTATGTTATTTTATAAGGCCATATATGTTATGTGGTCTTTTAAAATATATATTTTAATTTTTAATTTTTATATGTTATATAATTATTTTAAATGTAAGATAGATGAAAATAGAATATTTTCAATTAATTGAAAAATAAAATAAATTGTATTTAAAAGAATAATTATGATATAACATGAAATATTTAATAAGTGAAAATAATTTTCTTAATATATATTAAATATTATTTATTTTTTAAAGATTTATATTCTAATTTCCACATTGGTTTGATGTATTTGAAGTCAAATTAAATGAATACTGTCAAAATTGAATTTAATGATATTTTATCAAAATAATATATAATTAAATTAAAGAAATTTAATAAAAACATTGCAATTGACTATGGGAAAGTAATAAAGTTAAAAAATCATAAATATCACTTTTATGAGTCATTTCTACATTTATAGTGACGTTATTAATAATTTATGAGTAAAATAGTTGTTACCCCGAATAATGTAATAAATAACTAACCAATGGGTAAATAAAAAGGACACGGTTTAAAATGACATAAAAATTGTGTAAATTCAATTGTTTTATGTTATTAAAACCCTATAATATCTTTTCATTGAATTACCATCCATTTTTAGGAATTTGTAATGATAAATTGTTTTATTCATTTGGGAAATTCGAAACATGCCCCTCACCTCATTTATTTAAGGTAATATCCTTCCTCACTTCATTTAATCTATTTTTCTCAAATACCTCAACTATTATCTACCAGTTAATCTTATATTCATCCCTATAAAATTTCAATATGTTTTTTTATCTTGAAAATACCATCCCAAAATCCTTTTATACGATATCGAAATAAGGAGTTTCAATGAACAGGTAATCACTCTTAACTGCCACATTCGTTTGAAACTCATATTTACCTCCCCTAAATCTATGATAAAAATCATAAAATAATTACATAAATATCCCTAATAATAATAAATTTTATTATGATTATGAAAAAACCATTATACAAGATTTTTATCATCGAACAAGAATTGAAAGTATCACGTGTGTGTACGTACGGATTACCGTCTCCATGTAGTGATACAGTTCATTTTTCATCACAATAATTTCTAGATGGGTATTAATATGGGTATAAGGAACATATATGATTTTTAATATATGATAAAAATTGTGTAAATAAGAGTTATTAGTTACCTTTTTCATTCCTTCAACCAAAAAATAAATACAGTGCTTATGTGTACATTAGGTTGACTGTTTCCATGAACTACACAATTCATTGTTAGATTATACATTATATTAATTAATATGATTATTAATATGATTTTTATCAATTATTTTGGAAACATTATTAATAATCATTAAATTAAGGGACCAAATTCAATGTCCACACAAAATGAAAACCAATCCAAAACAAGCTAGAAAAACAAAGCAGTTATCCCCCAGAACAATGAATTTAATTACAAACTTTTGATAAGATGTAATAAATAACAAATAAAAGTAATGATAATTATATGTTAATTTAATCCATGTATTATTAATTAATTATTATTATACATGAGGATTAACATTAGAAAATAATTTTGAGAATTGAGGTAAATAAATTCAAAACTCAATTTCCATTCATTTGGCTAATCTACTATTTCACCTATTATGTCATTATATGATTTTGTGTGCAATGGATTTTCATTATCTTATTTTTTATTTACACATTTATTATGTTGATTTAATATGAATAATAATTTTTTATTCATTTGATTAAATCTCCCTTGAATGATATGATCATTATAAGGGGACTTCTACTCCCACATTTATTTCTAGGAGACTTATACCATATTAACTAGTTATTTATTTTTTAATGTATATATACTACCAATGAATGTAATATATGATCCTAATAATTAATTTTATGTGTATTTAGATATCCATTTTATTATCCTTCTTTTATTGGTTTATGATTCAAAAGGGACCAAATTTGGTAAGGTATGATTGTATCAATTTTCCTTTAATGAGACACTTGATTAGTTAAGAACTAATAATATTTTATGAGGTGTATATTATGACCATGAAAAATAGTATCATGAATCTATTTATTTTCATTATGTTATTTATTTAATTTTATGTTAATAACTCCTTCGGTACAAATTTGTTTCATTTGAAACTGTTTTTTATAAAAATGTTTTCAAAAATGAACTTTTGAACATTTTGACTAAAAAATATTTCATTTCTGTTTAAAATAGTTTTAAAATATTAATTTTAAAATTTTCTAGTTTATATTAAATGAAATTTTTTATAAATATATTTATGATTTGAAATTCTTTATCTATGTTGTACAGAAAATTTTCCCTAAAAATGTTATAAAATTATATTTCAAAATTTTATTTCCATATAATATGAATTCCATTGGTGATACTCATAACTCACAGGGGAAATAATCCAAGGGTATTATTCATATTATTTATCTAAAAGGTTTATTATTATGATGTCATTATTTTTTTGAATATCTTTTCCCAGGTTATGTTATGATGAAACATTTTTAAGCCCAATTTGTTTTGAAGGCTTATGATATGATCAATGATTAATATTCCTACAACACACATTTCAATGGTTTCCATCTTGTGATGTGTTGGACCAATATCTCCCTCCAATTAATTTTGTACTGATTTATATCTCATGAGATATACAATAATCGAATGGAATTATAACCCAGTTCAGTAATACATGGATGGAAGGAGTAGTGTACTCGATTCAGTAAAAAATAAATATCTATTATGATGGTGTTGGAAGTGAGTATTCACTAATTAAAAAATGTTTTTTATTTTTATATGTGTTAAAAAATTACATGTCTTATGTAATTCTCTCATGTCTCATGTAATTCGATAAGTTTATTACTCAGGTGTTATGAACATCCATTCTTTTTTCCATAACTGATGATTTTGATATGTGATATAAATGGTATAATTTTATATTGTTATGTTCATGATAACATTCCATAAATCTCATTTTATTCTTTCATATGATCACAATTTTATATCTCATCAGTTTTTCATTACTGAGAATCTATACTCACCTATTTTATGTATCTTTTTCCCATGTTATGAGTAAATATGTGAAATAAATTTTTCAATATGGATTTCCCAAGGAAAATGTTGATGAATTATTATGATATAATAAAATTTGGGTATATTGGGATATAATGTTTATAAATATGAACCAATTGATTATTCACTCTAGTTTTTATGATTCTATGCTAATTATCTAAAACTCTAAACCTAAAATGGCTTTGGTAATGTAAGTGATCAAATATTTTCTTTTGATGTTGTATTTATTTTTGGAGAAAAAATTGTGTCATTCTTGTAAAATTGATGTATATAGAAGTGGATCCTAATGTCTGGATTTTGGGATATTACATTTTATGATGTTGAGTTATAAGCTTCATATACTTTCTAAAATCATACTTGGAAAACAATTTAATCTACTTCTTGTGGAGAGGGAAAGGTAAAAAAGTCTAAGAAATTTGGATACTAGATTGAAGAAGCAGTGTAAGATGTGTCATAAGTTCGAATGTGTAATATTTTTCACATCAGATATTCTTTAATATATTTCTTTCATATTTTTGGATAAAAATAACTCATAACTCCACATCTATTGAGAAAAATATAGTATTTGAGAATCCATGGATTGTAGATGCCTAGAACGATAAGTATTAGGATTTCATGGGAGTGTCCAAACCTTATAAAAACACATGATTAGATTTACGTTCATTATCTATATTACATTAAGTGTATGGAAGGTAAATATAAAAATATAATCCTCTTATTTAAGTGCCAATTTATATTCATAACCAAATTGTATTAAATTTAAATGATTTTTTTGTTCTTGGGTAAAATTTGGTCTATATATGATACACTAACTCCCAATCTCAGGTGTGTCTACATGGTCCAAAAGGACATAAAATATCCTCTCAACCGTCTGGTTCTACCCCTATTAGAACATTATATTGTATATTAGAAACATTACCAATTATAATAACATAGATTACTAAAAAAATTAGTATTTTTTAAAATTTCTAATTACAAATCCTCTATATATCATAATTTTCTATGTTCTAAAAAATTTATTTTCAAATTCAAATAGTATGTAATATCCATATATTCTAAATTTTATTTGATTACATAGACACAAGATGGAATGGGTTATTATAAACTAGTCACTAAATGGTGTCTAATACACGAGAGTAATAAATCTAGATAAACAGTAGGCTATACTATTCCCATAGGTTAAATGTACAATTCTATTTTTTATTATCTACTTTTTAGTGACCTATTTGTAATCAACCAAAATGAGTATAATTTTATATTCGTAGACATCGTCATGATTTGGTCTAATATATATAGTAGTTATACGTAGATATAAATCCATTGACAAATTTATAGGATATGACACTTAATTTCATCTGAAACATTCTATTCGGTACCCTACTACATAGAAATGTTTTAAAAAACATGATTTACCATACACCAAAACTTCATATAATAAACAAATAAATGATTGTTTTTATCGGAGTGTCATTCATGTATTTCAAAATTACTAAAATCATACTATATTGGTTTTTTCATTCATATATTCTTCCATACCATCAACTTAGAACTGCACAAGAGTATCCCTTGTTTAATCACATATTTAATTCATAGTCTCCCACTAAAGACACATAAAATCACACAAATCCATGGTCTATTATTGGAGTCATCATTCAATCATGTGAGTAGAAAAACAATGCAAAACTAGTCATCCAACTAATCCAATTTATAAATTTTATATATGTAAATTTCCAAATAAAATTACTCAAACTAATTATCAAAGATAAATGCCTTTAACTCAATATTTATCATTTCCAAACAATAAAAAACATCCTAGATTCAATAACTAACATGAATAATCTACTACAACAGGTTTGATTATTTATATATGTAACCTATATGATTCATCATAAATTGACTTAATGAGAGTCACACTCCCATAAAAATAACTCTGTTATTCCTATAATAATATTTTTCGTTACTAAAATAAAAAATAAAATACAGAAATTCTATAACCTCTTGAACTTTGTTTCTCATAAACTGAACTAGTAATATCCTAATAAACCCATCATATATGACTTTTTCATTCATTATAATTTTCATTGTTCATTATAATAAAACAACATATTTTCATTAATGATCATAAACTACCAAACCAATATATTAATAGATATATTTATAGATCAATCGAATTCCATCCTAATATACACCAGTCACATTCAGACCTTCTAAATATATCATACTATCTTACAAAATTTTTACTCATGTTTTTCTAGATATAAAATCACATTAATAGATAAACTATATTGATTAATTAATTAAAATTCTAACAAAAAAAATATTTTCTGTTCAAATTATTTTTTGTGTCATGTCACTACACCATGAAAATAACAAGTGATTTCACATAAACTAAAGTAGTTGACTACATAGGCTTAACCAAGGTTATGATAAACACTTTTTGAATTAAAAAATATCACTTTTGAGATCATATGTATACCATCATTCGTACCACAGTCAAATAGTTCTTAATATATAGTATTTACATGAAAATATCTGGATAATTCCATGAAAATATATACTTGAAAATACATCATAACGGATAAATACTTAAGATATTTCCTAGTAAATTGTTTTACCCTTTCTAGTGTTTATTCTAGCCCTCGTAACTACACAGGAAGGATCACTAATAAAATTTCACTAGAATCATATTATTGTGATCTATATAATCAAGATAAAAATCATTAAAAAAACCATCACCATGAACAAGTAACCTTTTGAGGTATGATTCCCATACAATTTACAACTAACTAAACACATGTTATAATATAATATAACTATCAAATTAGGATTCCATCACATGTAGTCATTATGAAATATTTATTTTAATAATGATTTCTTATAGAGTTACCTAGATTAGCTATTTCATAAGTTGTACAACCTTTGGATTTTAGAAATATAACAATCACAATATATCCCACCAATTAATAATGGTCCTTCATACCTAACTAGTCACTAAGTACACTATCAATATGTTTTTTAAAAATCATATTTTTCTACTAAAATCATCATTAATCATGTCATCATGATCTTGCATTATTTTTGTTATTAAGTGAACCATTTTTTAAATTATGTCCATCATACTTCTCAAAAGGTTTTATTGGTTATTCAATACCCATGTATACTCATGGAAATCCAGCATTCCATGAACATACTCTAGAACACACATTTCACATGTACCCTGCCTATTTAAAAAACATGAACCCATGCTTCCAATTTCTAATGGAATCCATACTCATAGGATAACCCATATCATGGGTTACCATACATTTCAAAACCTATATCATGTTGAAACATGAAAAGAACATTTTTTACACTTCTAGCACGCTCAAATCAAATAACTCTAAGCCTAATATAATTAATTGTTGGGTCCCACAAACTGTACATAAACCATACACCCCTACATGTCCGTTGTCTTTGAGAAACACCTATACTCCCATATAAAACCTCATGATAACTTATATTAAAATTCCATCACAATATGATTCTCATACAAATCTAGTATCACAATATCCATGAACCCCAATATTGTTTTTTCAACATATGTATATGTGAAATAATTACATCACTTGAAAAAGATTCATATATTGTAATTCATAATAAAATAATTTTGGTAAGACTCCAGAAATAATATATTTGTCAAATATATAATAAATAATTGATAAATATTTAAGAAATAAACATCAATATTAATTTAGAAACATTTTTCTCAGTTATAAAAAATTATTTACATGTCATGTGAACATACATATCATATATGATGCATGAAAACATGTCGTAAAAACATGATCTAATATTAAAATGATAAACAGAAAAAAAAATTCATATAATTTTACTAGAAATAACTCGTATAAAAAGGAAAATAAATAACTACATTTCCAACTCCCATGTAACATATAATTTCTCTTATAATTACATAATCCGGGAACTGATACAATTTCCACCGCATCATCCAACAAGTAATAATATAATTACCAATTCATTAAACAATATATAATTACCTGATTTATAACATGAGTTAAAAATTATTAACTTTCATATATATTTTTAGTTTATAGTTTTAGTGATTTTGTTGAAATGTTACATAAAAAATATGACAGTTCTATATGATATCAAATTTTCAAAAAATATATGTTCTTTATAAAATTAAAAAAAAATTATCTGTGGTAATTCCCATAACTATAATTCTAACCTTATTACCATTAAAACTCATCATTATTACCTATGTAAAATAATTTAAAAACATTAGATTAGAAAATAAAAGCATAGTAATGTGGATAAAAAAATTTACAGTAATTTTTTATTCAAATAATATCAATACTAATTTTTTTCATAATAATCGTTTGACCTCAAATATGAATTTAATTTTTTATTAAGGAAATATAAATTCATAACATTTTTTACTAATACCTAAAATTAAATAATAAAAGAAAAACCATAAATATACAAGTTTCTTGAAAAAATAGAAATCTAATGAATTCTATTCCAAAAATACAATATTCTCACATTAATTCAAAAATATTGGTCATAAGCATTCCATAAAAACAATATATAAATTTCCCACCATGTGATTGAAGTTTTATTATATTATAAACTTTTTTATTCATATTAGGTTGGTATCAAAAGAAATTATCATCATATACACTCTTACAACATTTATTATAATTGAATCACCTCAGAAGATAATTACCATATATTTTAGGTATTACATATCACCGTTAGACTATTTCATTTTACTAAGCCCACTAGATATATATATTGGGCTCACTAATCATCAGTATTATTTTGGATTCACTTATCATTAATATTAAATGACCAATAACAAAATAGAATAAAACATATATAGAATGTATATTAATCATCAAACCCATTTAAATTGTAATTAAAGCCCAAAACAATTATCAGATATCTAGTAATGATTTGATAAAGATTTTTATTCCAACTATTTTTTTAAAAAAATCTAATAAAAATGAGATAAATATATATTATTTAAATAACCATGGGTCCCTGTATATACTTCATGATATAAAATAATGGATATAATAGAGGGAAAATGTTTTCAAGTTTTATACGTTAAAACCCTTCTTTTAATACATTGTTAAAAATACATAAATATATAATGTACAATAAATTCATCATAATGAAAATTTTAAACCATTAAAATTATAATCAATAGTAGATAAAAATGAAATTTAAATTTTTTATTGATAATAACATTAATGGAACATTTTTATTAACATGGGAATAGAGAAATTTTCTTCAATGGAAAAAGTTAAAATATATAAAAAGATAAATCCCATACCTCAAGTAACATTTTACTATATAATTTCTCTACCTCATGAAGAATAAAATTAAAATAGATTTATAACTGATAAATAAATTTTTTCATGTTCATATAATTATTTTTATTCATTTTATTACTTTTCATAAAATCATATATTTAATCACTAAAATAGTTATGTCTATGTGGGACATTTGGGGGACATTGAGTTTATAGTATCCAAATCACATTGGTGTGTTGAATATGTTCAATGGGGTTATGTTCCCATTATGTCACAAAATATTAAAAAAATTGTATTTATTATAATTATAAATTAAATAAAATTTCTAAAAAAAGATTTACAGATGTCATAAAAAAGGAACTACTTCATTTTGTGGAGACATTAGTTTATATGTACTCATTAACGTCACTTTAATATTTCTAAAAAGTTGAAATGAAATAAATTATATAACATTTAAAATATTAAAATAAAAAATATATTATAAAAATCATATTTATTCATTATTTACATATTTATGACCATCTTTATAAGGTGAAATTGAAAAATGAATCACATCATTTCTTGGAGGTAATGTTCTATGTGTACTCATGATGAATCCTTCAATTTTTAATAAATAAAAAAGGTGAGAAGATAATTAATATATTAATTTTCTATGAATATAATTATTTTATAAATAATATATATATATATATATTCATTTTTCTTTCATAATTACCATCCGTATGATTTGGTGATGAAAATTTAAACACATCACTTCGTTGAGGTGGTATTTCACACATATAAAAGTGTTATGTATTCATTTCAGATAAAAAAATATCATGAAAAAGAGTTTTACCATTATCATAATAAAATATTGGAATATTAAAGGAACTAATAATAATATTTTTAGTGGTTTAATAAAACATAAAAGAATTTTAAGAGTAAGTAAACATGAAATAAGTCTATTTATATATATAACTTTTTATCAGTTATGTCGCATTTCTTATCACATTAAGCCATATTGGACACCAATTTTGAGAAGAACAGGATTCCTAGGAAAATGGGATTGTTTTTTAGGGAGTTTTGTGATGATATTTGTAACAAAATACAATTTTATCAATGGAATTTCCCTTATTATTATTTTTTTCATATATTTAAAAACACAAAAATAATATAAATAAATAAATAAAAATATTATTCTCATAAGTGAACTATGTTGCATTCACAGAAATTAAGGATCTTATACTGATGGAGTAGTAACCTTACCATTGGAATAGTAATATAAGCATTAGAAATAGTAGTTAATTCAATAGAATAGCTATACCACAAAATAATGTATAAATAAAATTTAGTCAACTTGTAATTTAGAATATGAAATAATTATATCACACTATATGTAAATAAATGTTTTAAAATTGATAAATTACGTGTTGATATTTTTGTAAAATCTAAATGTTTATTTACATTTTTTAAAATATTATAATGACTTAAAATAATTATTTTCTTAAAATAAATATGTAAATAAATATTTTTTCATATTATAAATATACGAATATTTTATGAGACCATAATTTAATTTTGAAATGGTCATAAAATCGATGATAATATTAAAATCGTTATTTTTCAAATAAATGATGATTTTATTGAAATATTAAATTTCTAAAATTGAAATGATTTTTTTAAATTTATACCATATTTAAAATCTATTGGCTGATAAATTATTAGGTTGTGTTCTATTGTGATTTTTATGATAAATTTGATATTTTGGGGAATATTGAAATACTATAATTTATAGTATTTAACAATTACCTAATTTTTTGAGTCATGGGTGAGTCATTTATTATGTAAGTTGAAATTATATTGAACTCTACTTATATATTTACTTTTTTTATCTATCATAATCTACATGATTGATAGTATTGAGACAATATAATAAAAAAATGTACAAAATATTAAAAAAACTCATCTCATGCCCTATAAATACCATCCCTCAGCACTCTGTCTCCTGACACCTTCAAAGCCATGTATATTGTATATATTCATCTTACTTCACTTCTAAATCCTAAATCACATTCCCCTAATATTATAGTCTCAAAAAATAACAAACCCATGATCCATAAGGTGGTTTTCAAGGAGATGATATTCAATAGATAAATCATCCTTCATTTTCTTATAATTTATTTTCTCATTCATATAATGTAATATCGCCTATACAAAGGTTAATGACAAATAAAGTTTCATATACATACTATAATTTAAATTTTTTTAATGAGAAATACATCATCAATCCTCTTCTCATATCTGTTTATTCTAAAAATGAAACATCATTTGTGATATGTCTATCCACCGTCTTTATGGATGATGAGTTTTCATTTTCCATTACCACGATCAGGGATGGTCATAAAACAACTATTATGGTTAACAAATATTATCATATCCATATTATAACTTGTTTAATTTTATAGAACAAATTTATAAACATAATATTTAATAAAATGAATTTATGTCATGATTTTCAAAAAAAATGATAAAATAAACTAATGATTTTCTAATGAAATTTTATATAATGATTCTTACTCATATAAAAATGATATATTATACCATTTAATAATTTTTATGTTTGTTAATAACATATAATTTTAATTTTGGAAAATTATTCTCATTAGGCATGAACTTCCATACTTGTATTCATGTGAATTGATCATGAAAACCAAGAAAAAAAACACTCCGAGAACAATGAAATTGTACACTATACATCATCTAAATATAAATACACAATCTTAATAAAATTATAATAAAAATATATATAATATGTATATATTTAGTAATTAATTAAAATAATTTTATTATCTAGGATATTACGTGCAATGGAAAAAGGAATTCAGATATAAGGAAATGTTATTCTTTAACTCAACTCCCTTTCTTTGGGTCATACCACATTCATACAAAATTTCGTGGTGGGTATTTTTTTAATGTTACTATGATATAATTAAATTATTCACACCATTGTAATAAAGGATATTAATTTATCTAAATTATTTTTATGAAAATTGTATTTATTTTTTAAAAGAACTATTTTTCCCAAAACACATATTATCTCCTGTTGAAATAGTTTATTCTTTACTCACGATTGAGGATTCATATACCAAGTATGATCTCCAATATTTATATATCTTCGAAAATATGTATTTATAAATTTATGATTTAGGAAATTCTTATGAAACCCATTCCTTTCCATGGGATATTTAATGACTATGATTATTATATGTTCTATATAGAATGCATGATTATGTAGATGTTGTGATGTGAGGGGTGGGCACATATTTGTTTAGACCTTCGATTATAGAACCACCTTAAATTACAATATTTTTCATTTAGAATAATTTATTTTTTCTAAATATTATCGTACAAAACACATAGTTATCTTTTGTTACACCCATGAACATCTTTCCTCAGAAGCTGGCGTTACACGCAAAACCGCGTTTTGCAAACAAAAATATATTATTATAAAATAATTATTTAACATTATAATATATAACATAGATTGTTCATTTGTAGTTATGAATAGTAGTAATGAAATTGTAAAATTTATATATATATTCTATATAATTTTAACATTCATCTTATGTGTTTTATATAAATGATATAAAAACCAATCGAATTAATTCGCAAATAAATATGTATTTTTCAAAAATGGTAATTTTTTCATCCTTATAATGTCGAACCAATTTTAAATCTTATTTTTGAAATAATTATATTTTTTATATGAAAAAATAATCCTCTTACTTGAATTAATAAATTTAAAATTGGATTAGGGTAATTTTTTGGGTTTTTTATGAGAAGATTCATTTGTTGATGAATAACGAAAAATATCAAGTTGTATTCAAAAACTACCTTTTCCTTTAAATAATTTAAAAAATTAAATTGATTTTTATGGTCAAAATAGATATATTATTCGTATATAAATCAGATTTAGTTAATTTGAATCATTTTTATTTTAAAAATTGTTTTAAAAACATATTGAACTTTTGAAATATTTTCTTTTACCCGCCTTCTTGTCACATATATTGTATTAGTGTTATAAATAATTTAATCACTTATGTGAAATAAATTTTAAAAAATGGACATAAAAAGTTTTAATTATCATTATATTTATATTCTAATAGGATCAACATAATTTTTCAGAAATTCCGAATATTAACATTGTTATATCTTTATTTATCATGTTTTGGGTACATTAAGAATTATAGGTAAAAATAAAATTATAAAATTTTAAAATTAAACAAATTTTTTCCCAATTTTATTCAATATATGGGTTTTCACCCAGAACAACATTAGTTAGAAATTATAATATTTTTAATCCAATTTTGTATGAATATGACATTAATATTGTTTCATTTAATGATATGTTAAAAATGACACAGTCATATTTTTTATAATAATAACATTTTAAATAAATGGCTATATAGAAGTTAAAACCAAATATAAATATTTGTTTGAAATATAATAGATATATGTCAATATCAAAATTTATTCTTATTTTTTAAAGAATAAATAATTTAATTAGTGTTTTTCATAATAATGATGCAATAATTGCTTCATCACCAAAAATATCAAATAAATGATATTAATAATTATTAAATAATTATAATTTAACATAATTAATGATCTACAAGAATTTTATAGATAAAATGGACAATTTAGTGATAAATATGAAGTATTTTTTCTATGTTATTATATTGCAATTGAATTTTTATAAAGATAAATAATTAATAGTATCAAAATCAAGATAAATGATATTATAAAATAAATAAAATTTCATGAAATGATATAATTTTTTTAAAAAAAATAGAATTCGTCCTAATATCTTGAATAAGGTTAAATATGTCATAAATGTTCCATTATTGGCTCTTATTCCATTTTATAGTAAAAATATTAACCATAAATATTAAAAAATCAAATTGTCATGGTAAGTGTTAAAGGGTTTAACCAATGTTAAAATGAAAACGATAAGATTAACACTGTGACCAAAACATGCCTAAAAATATTTAGTTGAGAATATTTATACCAATCAGCATATTGTCATACAAATAACAGAATTTTGAGCTATTTTAAATATGAAATAAACTTATATTATTATAATATTTTAAAAGATTTCAATAGTGCCCCTCCCCTTTCATATAAAATAGAACCTTCTCCCTCACATCCTCACACAATGTTGAGCTATATTTCTCAAAAGAACCATCTAATCTCTATAGAGACCACGCCTTTTATTACATTACTATTACATCATTTCAAATATAAACAACATAATATTATTACACAAAGAGGATCCAAAGGCTTAGTGTCTTGGGCAATCTAGGACCACACATAACAAATACAGCATCTATCATAAACATTTATTTAATTCCTTCTTCTCTAGCTTCTTATTGGCACTTTTACTCTCCTTAGTACATGTATCTACCTGAGGATATACTTGAAAAGGGGTGAGCTAGAAGCCCAGTAGGAGGATAGATAGAACCATATATCATGGGGTGATCATAATCATAACATAGGCAAAGGATCATGAACATGAGAGGAGCATAAATAAAAGACCTGAAATGTGGCAATGCATAAAAATGAAACATCATTCCTTGGTGATTAACTACCAAACATACTTGTGAACCAAGCTAGAATATTTTTCACACATCATTTCACATTTACTCATGAGATTAATCACTTTACCCAATGCATTGGAGCACTTTATAATTCCAGGCGCACCAGTCATATCATAACATTATCATTTATCATGCATTCCAGAATGAACATATAACATAAATTAACATAATGATAAAATGAAAAGGAATGGGTTTCATCTCATAATAACACATTCATAAGCTTTGGGTTCCCAATTGAAAGAGGGAATAACATACATGTTACAAGAAACGTCCACTTTGAGTGAGATGTAAAAGGGGTGCTCTTGAAAGAAGAGTTCTTTTGGAAAATATTTTGTTGGACAAAAAACCAGTGAAAAACATGTATATCCTTGAAAAGTAAATACAATGATGAAAAAATGATCTTTAAGGAGTGAACATATCAAAAATGGAGTGATGTAGGTAGAACCTGAAGGATGAAAGTTTGGTTCGAGAATTTCCCTTTACCTTGTACCAGAATGATTCCTTGTCTTTAATGTCATGTATAATGACATTATGTTAATTTATTATAAATCCAGAACCATTTTTACATTAATAGGGTTAATTCTGGTTTCATTATGTCATATTAAGTTCCATTTGATGACTTATAGAGTTTAAAAACATTGTTCGGGAATTTTCGTTTTATGGTGTTTCTTGGGTGGTTCACTTGTATTCTTAAATTGAAGTTTGGGTAGAACATGAGTAAACATCCAAAAATGATATTACATGTCATTAATGATATTAAAGGATCTTTAATGATTTTATAAGTAATTATATTAGATCCATGTGGATGAATCATTAGATATGAATTAAATGGTGGTTATTTGGATCAATTTGGGCGGTTTTTGGATCACAATGAACTGGTTCTAACTTATCACTTATTAATATGTCCATAGGTTATTTACAGAAATTTAAACAGAAAATAATACACATAACATATCTTTTTTTCAACCATAAAAATGGTTTCATGAACATATCTTAAGGTATAAATGGAAGAAGAAAGCATGTCGTTCTTGAAGGTGATAAATTAGCACCTCACAAACAATGTTCTCTTTAATAAAATAAAAGGAAGAGGGAAAGAGTGTTGGATGATATAATTTCCCATTAGAATCATAAAATTAAATCATATGTATAATAATGGAGTTAAAATATCATTTTGATGAAGACAGGTTGGGAGATATGAAGAAATGAACTTGAACTTGAAAGGAAATTAAAGGAGAAGAGGGAGGGAAATTACCTCTTGAATCCTTCTCTTGGGAACCTCCTTAAGGGCCTCATCATGGTGTTTTTATGAGACCAGAAGCTCTTGTAAGTGGGTGACAGTCTAGGGAAGGTGTTTGGGAAGAGTTTATAGAAGGATTGGAGCTGGAGAGGTGTGAGGAAATGAGGGTCTGAATGGTTTCTTTTATAGTGGAGGGTAGAGGGGTTTCATTAATATAAAATTCATTAGTTTATTATTTCACCACAAGATAAGGAATAGTGAGTCTTGAATAACCAATAATAGTAATTTTATAATTTAATACCGAACCAAGTGGGCCTACATCAGCATAACATCACACATGACCCTATAATTAGCTTATTTACCTTATTTTGTAAATTACGGTATTTCACTATTCATCAAAAATTCAAGTTTCTCATAAAAATCCCAACAATTTTACCCCCAACTTTTTTCAATGGGTAGAATCCAAAAAATAATTCCATTTTAAAAAAATAATTTCTTAAATATTATTAATTTAATATTAAATTAAAATCATAATTTACTTAAAAAACAGTTTAAGATTATAACCGATTTTATAGTTCTTTCAAAAATTATGTAGGGTATTAAAAAAATTTATAAAAACTATAAGACATTGATTCAATAATTTATGAATACATTTTAGGGAAAAAAATTCTTTTAAATTAATTAATTAATTTTAATTAATTATTTATGACTTACAAAATACCAAAACGTTTACTAAGGTCAAATTATCACTTTCTAAGATGTCTAAATTTATTTTATTATTCATAGGTAATGTTACTCTTATGTTGGATGATTTACTATTCATAAGGGTTATATTACTATTCATTAGGGTATGTTACTATTCATAAGGGTAGGTCACTATTCACCAAAAAATTATTTTTGTTTCATTAGACTCCAAAAATCATCTTGAACACACCCATGTATGTCGGATTTTCAAAATTCCAAACATAGAAGTGAAAAACTTATGTTAAAAGGTCACTTATCACTTAGTAGTTCATTTTTTTGTGTTTTCATGTTATTTTATAACATAAATATAAGAAGGTGATTTCCATTAGAAAAACATTGGGTGGTTACATTCTTCCCCCTTAAGAAATTTCACCCCCAAAATTTCACTTTACACAAACAGGTGAGGGTACTTCTCTTTCATTGCCTCTTCACATTCCCAAGTTTCTTCCTCAAACTTATGGTTCCTCCACAACACTTTGACAAGATGGGTTGTTTTGTTCCGTAGAACCTTATATCTCCAATCCAGAATCTTTACTAGCTGCTCGTCATATAAGAGATCATCTTCCATCTACACCACCTCTGAGTTTAGTACATGTGAGGGGTCTAACATGTACTTCCTCAGTAGTGATACATGAAACACATCCTGAACATGAGCCATATTTGGTGGAAGTGCAAGACGATAGGTCATGACTCCTATGCGGTCAAAGGATCTCAAAGGGGCCAATATACCTTGGGATTAGCTTCTCTTTCTTTCCGAATCGCATGACTCTCTTCCATTGAGATATTCGAAGGAAGAATTTATCTCCAACATCGAACTCCATGTCGCATCGATGGTTGTCAGCATAGCTCTTTTTCCAACTTTGAGAAGCCTTGATGTGTTTCTGGATGAAATGAACTTTCTCTGTCATCTCTTGAACATGTTCGAGTCCAAGTAGCTTTCTTTCTCCAACATCATCACAATAGGTTGGAGCTCTACATCGCTTTCCATATAGAGCTTCATATGGATCCATTTGAATACTTGAGTGGAAGCTATTGTTGTATGATAACTCAACAAACGGTAGATGCTGATCCCATCCACCTTTGAATTATAGAGAGCAGGCTCTTAGAATATCATCAAGCGTCTGAATAGTCCTTTCAAACTGGTCATCAGTTTGGGGGTGATAGGTCATGCTGAAATTTAATTCAGTACTCAAAGAATTTTGAAGGCTCCTCCAGAATTTAGATGTGAACCATAGATCACGGTCAGAGACAAGTGAGAGTGGAACACCCTGCATTCTCACCACTTCCTTCACATATATCTTTGCAAGTTTTTCAAGCAAGTGGTCTTCCCGAATTCTGATAAAATTGGTTGTCTTGGTGAGTCGGTCAACCACAACCCATATCGCATTATTTCCCTTTGACGTCTTCGGGAGACCCATGACAAAGTCCATTGTAACATTTTCCCATTTCCACATGGGTATAGATAATGGATGCATCATACCTTTTGACTTTTATCGCTTAGCTTTATCTTGCTGACATACCAAGCACCTTGATATATATTCTGCAGTCTCCTTCTTCATGTTATCCAACCAGAAGTGTTCTCAGAGATCACAATACATCTTGGTACTCCCAGGATGGATAGAGAAAGTTGAGCTATGTTCATTATCCAATAGCTCCTTCTTTATCCTGGGTGATGAAGGCACACAAAGTCGCGTTCCAAACTAAATCACACCATCATCATCGATATGGAACTCTTGTAGCTTCCCTTCCTTTACTGCATTCACCCTCTTTTGTATATCCACATCATCCCTTTGTGCTTCTTTATTCTTCTATTGGATAGATGTTTGTGCAATAATTTGGGCATGGTATGATGTATCCCCTTCCCTTATGATTTCCAAACCCATTCCTTGCATATCCAAGAAGATAAGGTCTTTCTCAATCCGTAACATGGATTGAGTAATGAGTTCTTTTCTGCTTAGAGAATCAGCTACCTTGTTCTCCTTTCTAGGATGATAGTGAATAGAGAAATCATAATCCTTTATTAGATCTAACTATCTCCTTTAACTCATGTTGAGATCCTTTTGAATGAATATATAATTTAGGATCTTGTGGTCGGTGTATATGTCACACTTCTCACCATAAAGGTAGTGATGCTAGATTTTCAAGGCAAAAATCACGGCTTCCAGCTCTAGAACATGCGTCGGGTAGTTCTGCTCATCGATCATCAACTGTCGTGAGGTGCAGGCTATCAAATTATCATTTCTCATGAGTACAAAACTGAAGTCTTTCTTTGAATAATCACAGTATATCACAAAACTTTCTCCACATTTCAGTAGTGTGAGTATAGGTGCAATGATCATCCTTCATCTTTAACTCCTTGAATCTTCCCTCGCATTCTTCTGTACAGACATACTTTACCCCTTTCCTTGTTATCTTAGTTAGCGGGCTTGACAATAGTGAGAAGATTCTCACAAAATGTCGGTAGTACCCAGCTAATCCAAGAAAACTATGGATTTCTGTGACACTAGAGGGCCTAGGCCATTCTTTAATCACCTTTGTCTTTGAAGGATCCAAATAAATTCCCTCACTTGTGACCACATGTCCCAAGAACGTGACTTGATTCATCCAAAAGTCACACTTGCGGAACTTCACGTACAACTTCTCCTTTCACAATTTCACCAACACAAGTCTTAGATGTTCTTCATGTTCCTCCTTGCTCGTGGAGTAGATGAGAATATCGTCGATAAACACTACCACAAATTTGTCGAGGTAATGTCTAAAGACTCTTTTAATAAAATCCATGAATATTTCAGGGGCATTAGTATGTCCAAAGGGAATCACCAAAAACACATAGTGCCCATACCTTGTACGAAAGATAATCTTCTTAATATCTTCCTTCTTCACCTTTACCAGATGATATCCCGAACGAAGATCCAACTTTGAGAAGTATTGAGCTCCTCTTAACTGGTCGAACAAGTCATCAATCCATGGGAGAGGATACTTGTTCTTTATGGTGATCATGTTGAGTTCCCGATAATTGATACACATTCTCATGGATCCATCCTTCTTCTTCAAAAATAACACTAGCGCACCCCAAGGTGATGCACTAGGGCGTTGAACCCTTTGTCCATATGTTGTTGCCGTTTCTTCTTTAACTCCTCCAGTTTGATAGGATCCATCCTATAGGGGAACTTTGCGATAGGAGTAGCTCTGGGTATGAGTTCAATTGAAAACTCTACCTCATGATCTGAGAGAATTCCAGGTAACTCTTCGGGAAATACATCGTTGTATTCCCTCACGATGGGCATTTCCTCAAGGTTGGAACTTTCCATTGACTCAACTATTTGGGTGAGGTATGCTTCTACATAGGGAATCAATACCCACCCCATTGAAGGATTTTTCAAATGAGATTCATGATCTTCCTTGAATTTTTAGAGGAGCATGGGATGGTTTAAAATATGAAAAGATATTTCCTTTTCCAGACAGTTGATATGCGCTCTATATAACGAGAGCCAATACATTCCCATTATAGCATCGAATTCCACCAAGATATGTATTATGAGATTTTACATAAGAATCTTCTCACATACGACAATAGGTGAAGAGTCAAACACTTTGGTTACAATTATTTCACCACTTGGCGTTTTTACAGATATCTCTACTTCAAGGTTTCGGGGCTTCGATTCTATTGTTCTAGAAAACATTCAAGATATAAAGGAATGCATAGAACCAAAATCAAATATGACTTTTTCCATTCTTGATTGAATAGGATGTGTACCTTGTACAACTTCATTATCATGCTCCACCTCCGCTGTAGTGATGGCATAATCCTTCCCTTGTTCCTTTGGCTTTGGTGGCTACTGACGCTGATTACCCTCGAGAACTCGAGGTTTAGTGCACTGGTTTGCGTAGTGCCCTAGCTCCATATAGTTGTAGCATTGAACCATGAGTGGTTCTCTCCATTCATAGGCTACATTCTCCTTCCTTTTAATGTCTTTTCGACACTCTTGAGCATGGTGTTCTTTTTTCCCACACTTGAAGCATTTCTCCGTCCCTTTTAGGAAGTTCCCATGGTAAAAATTCCCACATTTTTGGCATGTGGGTTGTTGATTTATCTTCCCACCATTGTCACTAGATCCACCAGCTTGAAAATCCATCTTTCATTTCTTATCCCCATAGCCACGAGACCATCCTCCAAACTCCATCTCACATTGAGAGCACACTAAACAACTTCTTCATAACTCCCAATGTCTCGAATTGCAAGAGCCTTTCAAAGATGTGGTTTTAATCCACTAAAGAATCTATCAATTTTTCTATCATTGTGGATAAAAACCTGAATCATACCATACGATCCATGTGAAATTTTCTTCATATGTTGTGATAGATTCTCCTTATTTTTTCTTGATCTTTATGAATTATCTCTCCATCTTCGTGCGAAGAGTTTGTGGGAAATACTTATTAAGAAACATTATCTGAAAGTCTTCCCATTCCATCTCTTCAGTTTCCTCCCTTGGAATGGTGTTCTTAATCAAAGCCCACCATTAAGCAGCTTCTCCATCTAGATGATAAATGGTTAGAGTCATCTTCTCTATCTCAGAACAGTGAAGCACAGAGATGATCTTCTCCATGGAGTTGACCCACTATTCTGCAAATGGTGGATCAGAAGATACACAAAACGTCGGTGGTCGTTGCCGCATAAAACATTCGATAGCCAGTTTCTCCCTCTTTGGTGAAGGAGGACATTCCCAATTATTATGATTATTATTCATAACCTGAGATAATTAGGTAAGCATCACCATGAAGTTTTGAACTCCACGTCACAAATCATTGGGAATGTCGTTCGAGCAATCATTCATTGGCCCTCAGATGAGTTGATGGCCTGATTTCTCCTGGTTCCCACCATTTTCTAAAATAGAAAAGGTTAGAACAAAACATAAGTAAACAAGTCATTAATAACTTATTCATTTAAAGAATTATACCAAAAACCTGACATATGAGATCCCTAGGTAAATATTCTTTTGTGCATATTTTTACTTAGTCTCATACAAGAGGTTTTCTCTACGGTTCACTAATCTGAATTCCTAAATTAACTAATCCTTGCCTCTGATACCAACTATAGCGACCCTGCCTTTTCTTACATTACTATTACATCATTTCAAATATAAAACACATAATAGTATTACACAAAGAGGATCCAAAGGGTTAGTGTATTAGGAAAACTATGACCACACATAACAAATACAACATCTAGCATAAACATTTATTTAATTTCCTTTTCTCTATCTTCTTAGTGGAAATCATCCTCTCCGTAGTATATGTAGCCACCTAAGGATATACATAAAAAGGAGTGAGCTAGAATCCTAGTAGGAGGATAGATGGAATCATATAGCATGGGTGATAATAATCAAAACATAGGAAAAAGATCATGAACATGAGAGGAGCATAAATAAAAGACTTGGAATGTGGCAATGCATAAAAATGAAACATCATGTCTTAGTGGTTAACTACAACACATACTTGTGAACCAAGATATGAATCTTTTTCAAACATAATTTCACATTTACTCATGAGATTAATCACTTCACCAATGCATTGGAGTGCTGTATAATGCCGGGCTCACCCATCACATTCAATCATTCGTATTGCGCTATATAATTCCGGGCGCACCTGTCACATCATAACATTATCATTTATCATGCATGCCACAATGAACATATAACATAAATTAAAATAATGATCCCATGAAAAGGAATCGGTTTTATGTCATAATAACACATTCACAAGATTTGTTTTCCCAATAGAAAGATGGAATAACATACATGTTACAAGAACCGTCCACTTTGAGTGAGAAGTAAAAGGGGTTCTCTTGAAAGAATAGTTCTTTTGGAAAATATTTTGTTGGAAATAAAAACCAGTGAAAAAAATGTATATCCCAAAAAAGAAAATACAATGATGAAAATATGATCTTTAAGGATTTACCATATCAAAAATGGAGTGAAATAGGTAGAACCTGAAGGGTGAAAGATGGGTTCAAGAATTTCCCCTTACCTTGTACCCGAATGCTTCCTTCTCTATAATGTCCTGTATAATGACATTATATTCATTAATTAGAAATACAAAACCATTTTTACATTAATAGGGTTCATTCTGGTTTCATTATGTCATATTATGTTCGTTTGGATGACTTATATAGTTTAAAAACTTTGTTCGGGGATGTTCGTTTTTATGGTTTTTCTTGGATGGTTCGCTTCTATTCTTAAATTGATGTTTGGATAGAAGATGAGTAAACATAAAAAAATGATATTACAAGTAATTAATTATATTACAGGATATTGAATGATTTTATAATGAATTACATTATATCCATGTGGATGAATCATTAGAAAATAATTAAATGATGGTTATTTGGATCAATTTGGGCAGTTTTTGGATAACAACGAACTTGTTTTAACTTATCACTTAGTAATATGTCCATATGTTATTTACAGAACGTTAAATAGAACATAATTCACATATATTATTCTGGTTCAACTATAAAAATTGTATAATGACCAGATCTGAAGGTAGAAATGGAAGAAGAAAGCATGTCGTTCTTGAAGGTGATAAATTAACACCTCGCGAACAATGTTCTCTTTGATAAAATAAAAGTACGATGGAAAGGGGTTTGGATGATATAATATCTCATTAGAATCATAAAATTACATTATATTTATATTAATGGTGTTAAAATATCAATTGGATGAAGATAGGTGGGGAGTGATCAAGAAATGAACTTGAACTTGAAAGGAAATTAAAGGAGAAGAGGGGGGGGGGGAAATTACCTCTTGAATCCTTCCCTTGAGAACCTCTTTAAGAGACTAATGTTGTCTTTTGATGAGACCAGAAGCTCTTGGATGTGGGGGTTAGGCAAGGAAAGGTTTTTGAGTAGATTTTAGTGATGGCTTGGATCTTGAGAGATGTGAGGAAATGGGGGTGTGAAGGGTGGCTTTTTTAGTGGAGGGGAGATGGGTTTCCTTAATATAAAATATATTAGTTTATTATTTCCCCACAAGACAAGGAATAGTGATTCTTGGATGACCAAGAATAGTAATTTTGTAACTTAATCCCGAACCAAGTTAGCTTACATTAGCATAACATCACACATGACCCTATAATTATCTTATTTTTCTTATTTTGTAAATTATAGTATTTTACTATTCATCAATAATTAATGTATCTCAGAAAAATCCCAAAATTTTACCCCAACCATTTTTTGAAGTGTAGAATCCAAAAATGAAGTTCATTTTTCAAAAATAATTTCCTAAATATTATTAATTTAATATTTAATTAAAATCATAATGTACTTAATAAAACATTTTTTAAGATTAAAACCGATTTTAAAGTGCTTTCAAAAATTATGTAGGGACCTATAAAATTATCTAAAAACTATAAGATCATGATTAAATAATTTATGATTACATTTTAGGGAAACAAATATTTTTTTAAATTTATTAATTCATTATAATTAATTATTTATGACTTACAAAATACCACAACGTTTACTAAGGTCAAATTGTCACTTTCTAAGATATCTAAATTTATTTTATTATTCATAGGTAATGTTACAATTATGTTGGACTATTTACTATTCACAATGGTCATATTAATATTCATAAGGGTAGGTAACTATTCACCAAAAATTATTTTTGTTACATTAGACTCCAAAAATCATCTTGAACAGAACCATCTATGTCGGATTTTCAAAATTCCAAACATAGAAGTGGAAAACATATGTTCAAAGGTCAGTTATCTCTTAGTAGTTCATTTTTTTGTTTTTATCATGTTATTTTATAAGATAAATATAAGAAGGGAATTTCCATTAAAAAAACTTTGGGTCGTTACAATTTCCCTTCTAAACTTCCCAAGAAACATCTTATAGGTTATTTGCTTCTAAAAATACCAATCCTAGAATCCATAATAATAGATCCCAATGAGGTTCTTTGAAGAAGAGCTAAACATATTTACCATTTCCTTAAAATTATTTCATCTTCATATTCCTATTAATATGTTTTTCCGTTATAAAATATAAACACCATTATCATTTATAAAATTAAATATTATTATGATTATTTTAAAATTGTATTCCTCTTTTTATTTATCCATTTAATAACAATATCCTTATGCATGCGTGCGTATGACTTTAACATCTCCACATCGTGGTTTAATTTGTTATTCATCACTAATTTATATGGATGTTTATTATTATGAATATAATAGATATAAATAATATATAATACATGATATTTATTTTCTATACTTAATATAGAATCATATTCTTTACCACCTTACCATTAAGGGAATGACATCATCACTCGTGCGTTCATATGTCCTATTGTCTCCATGACAGGATGAGATTCATTCTCCCTATGAAAAATTCAAGAATGATTAAAACAATTGTCATAATGAGTGAATATAACATTTATGAACATAAAATAATTCTATATGTGATGAAAATGTATCATATTCAAAAAAAAACAAGACTTAAACCACAACACAATCATACGAAATTAGAGCACTGAACACCTAAAAATGGTAATAATGAAATATTATTAAATAAATGATATAAGAGGATCACATATGATAACATAAGAATAGATATAGTTCTGTTATAATTTAATAAAATTATATGACCAATATATAGTTGGTTAACACACCATTTAATAAATGAGAGCAATAAGAAAGGGTTAATTTTGAAATCTCGTTATTATTTGGGATTTTTCATATGGAAGTATTTACTTTGAAATATTTATCATACATTTAATTGTTTATTAATAATTTTTTTTCAAAAAATTCTTACTATTATAATAAAAATTTTATATTCATTTTTACCCAAATTTTGTTTTAACATTTTTTGTGCTGAATATATTTTTCATTTCCCAAATGAGGTACTTTATGACCTTTTGGAAACAATAGTGAATGAATATTATTTTTTATCCTATACCACATGGAAAAATTCTCCTTTACATGTTTACAAGACTCTTTTCATTGAAATTGTTTCTCCCTAAAATTACACGCCCATTTTTTGATAATTTCATTATAAAAAGTTATATATATCTCAAGAATTTTGTAATGATTTAATATTATTTTATTCATCAATGGAAACATATTTTTTTTGGATTTTATACTTAATTGTGGTTAGACTCTTTATATACCATCTGCCATTTTTTATTGATAAGATTTATCCTATTTTTGACTATGGATGTGATATTTCCATATAATTCATAGTTTATGGTTAATTTATTAACATTTCATATGATAGTTTTCATATGAATGATTATATTGGTAAATTTTAACCCTATTCAAATGAGTAATGCATTAGATATTTTAAGGGATGGGCTAGTCCCACTATATCCCCTCGATGCACAAAGTATGTCTTATGAGAAATACTGGGTTTTTATTGGCTATCATCTTAACAATTTATATATATTTTTGGACTGATTCCTTGACAATATTTTAATGATGTCATACATTATTCATTTCATCGTTATGAGGTTAGTAGTTGATATTCCATGAATTAGAATACCTGTGGTTTCGTATATTTCTCATGTGTATATTTTTATGGTATTATTTGATGAGCTTATATCCCTACTATATAATTTACAAGATTATTTTTTAATTCCTTCAGATTTGAGTTATTCACCTTATATTATTTATTATGTTTATTTAAGTTATCATCCGATATATTTTTTACTATAAATTAGAATTTGAGGTCACCCATTTCATATGTTTTATTTTTCACTAAGATGTGAAGATGATTATTATGAATGGACTGTTGTTATAAGAACGTTGGATAAGAGTTTTTTCGAAAGAGTTACTATGTTGATTTTTATTTCTAGATGTAATTAAAAAATTATGTATTTAATATGGATTGAAAAAATAATTAAGTTTATTAGTACCTTGGAATTAAAATATTGTATCAATCTAAATGTATTAAATTATAGAACTAACTAAAGGCTAATGGGGTCGGATTTATTTGAGTTGGTATCATAGTATGTTTAGTTAAATCCTTAAAAACTAGATTTAGAATAAATTGATGAGGTAACATAACCCTATGATAGATTTTGGGATTTAGTTCTGAATAATTTACTATAATTTGTTTAAGGTATATATTATGAGGGTATTCCGATAAATACATCCCTATCTACATAATACATGTAGATATGGTTCTGGCCTATATGTACATAATAGTAACAACTATGAAAAGGTGTGGCATGCCTGACTCAACATAATATGGTACATGAAAACATTATTTATTACAAAAATTGTTTGAAACACTCAATAGATAATCTAAGGTTAAATAACATTTTCATTAGAAATAATTATGATGGATTTAAATGTAAATATGTCCCCAAATAAATCATTTTTTATGATGAGATTAACTACGCATAAGTTTTCAATTTATTTAATGTGTTTTACGAGTTTCAAGTTATAAATTATGACTCATATTGAAATCTATTTTATTTCATTTTTTAGAAATGTCCCCTCCTGGAAGGAATGAAAAACATATCAATGCACATAATAAATATAAGGATTTACCTCTTTTGATAGAAAATGATGTTTAAGAAAGAGTTAAAACTATTATTGAACAAATCATTACAATACTGGGATATTTAACTATGGTTATGAACAATAACCTTACCTATAGGGACCACCCTAATCCACATTGTTGAATAACAATGTTAGAATGCTTCATGAGACAGCAACCTCCATTATTTAGTGGGACTACAAATCAATTTGTAGTTGATAAATGGATAAGTTCCTCAGAAAAGATATTTTATTCTCTATGAAGTATTGAAAGGGAGATGGTTTTCGAGGAAATTTATCATATCTCAAGACATCTTTATCAATAGTGGCCTTTGATTCAATACACAATGGATGACAAAGAAATAGAAAACATTGAATAATGGTAATTTAAACAACGTATCTTTGAAAAATAATATCTAAGTAATCAGCAGGAACATATAGAAAGGAAATTTCTACGTCTGAGATAAAAGGATGTTGATAATGATTCGTAGTATGAAGAAAACATCATAAGGTCAGAAAGTATATATGTGGATTACATAATACATCAATAGAGTAAGATTTATAGATTCATTTATAGGTTAAAACCATTCTTCTGATGGACACTAGTCTCCAAAAAATTTTAATCATATGTTGATATAGTCTCTTATTCTATTAATATAGAAATAGAATTATATAAGTCATTTGAATTTTTAGGAATGAAATAGAAGAATAGGGTTGTTTAACAATATAAAAGTGAAATGAGTTAAATAGGAAGAAAATAATAGTTGAATGCCAATACTTTAATTATATTACAAAGAAATGTTGTGGTACATTCCTGAAAGAAATGAGATTTTGTGACAAGTGTGAAGAAAAAGGCCATAATGATCATTATTGGAGAGGAAATAAAGGAGGTACCAATATTGAATGAGATAAGTGTAATGAAATGGGACATTATGAAAATTATTGACCTATGTGTCAGGGAAATTTTCCCCAAAAAAGGTTAATGGAGAAAGACCAAGATTATGTTATAACAATTCCTAAAGTTGATTTTCCTAATGATGTGGTTTCATGTACATTAATAATCTCTTCAAACATATACTATTATGTAATTGAGTTTGTATCATCACAATAGTTTAAATCTACTCAATTTACTGAGAAAATTAGTTATTTCTCATTTGATATAGTAAGGGAGTTGTAATTTAAAACTCATAATGGAAGCCTCATTGAAATAAATATGTGACTGGTAGTCCCATTTATAATATAAAAATGTGATTTAATTGTAGAAATTGTAATCATATCTATGATTTAATTTGATATAATCCTTGTAAGGGATTTAAATTAATAATATAATGCAATAATTTATTGCAAGAAATACGAATTCATGATTTTTGAGGAAGAAGAAGAATCACATATCATTAAATTGGAAACATTATCATATAATTCTTATCAGGTACCACCCCTGGTATCTCCATTGAATTAAATTAATGGGTAGGAATAGTAAACAACATCTTGCGATGATTAATGGAATATTAAAATTGATGATTTTCCTATTGTGAAGGAATACATTGATGTATTTCCTACAAAATTAACTAGACATCCCCTAGAGCATAAAGTTTAATTTTATATTGATTTATTCCCTGATATGTGGAAAATAAAAAAGAATCAATATAGAATATCTCTTGTGTAATTAGGGGGAGATGAATAAATAAATAGGGGATTTGGTTAATAAGGGATTTATTCACCAAAGTGTCTCACCATAGGGACTCATGGTCTCTTTATTAATATAAAATATGAATCAATGAGGTTGTGGATTGATTATAAGGAAGTTAATTATATTAAAATAAAAAACTAGTATCATCTACATCTCATTTATGACTTGTTTGATAAAGCATATCGTGGCTGAAATAACACAAAGACTAATCTTAATTCTCATTATCACCAATTCTGAGTAAGGTAATATGGCTTTCCAAATAATGCCTTTCAGATGAGGAATTGACCTTACAAGTTCACTAATTATTACCAGTTTATAATATTATCACATATTTATGAATCAAATTGAAGACACATGAACATAACAATCAAACCCTATATCTGGAGATATCAGCTACACTCATCCCTTTGAAAATATGGAGACACTATCTCTATGGTGAAATATGTGAGATATACATGGATAAAAGAATCTGTAAATATGTATTTTCATTGAAACTTCTCAACATGAGACAATGGTTATGGACATGATACTCATTGATTATGTTTTCACAATACGTTATAACCTAGGGAAAGAAAAATTAGGTTGAAGATACATTGAGTAAGAAGGATAATGGAGTTATGACCCAAATGAGTATTGAGAGGGTTCCGATATTCATGGACTAATTAAATATGAATATGAGAATTTCAAAGGATGATGAGAAACAATTATCCTTTAATTGATTGAAAAATAGTCATTACTAGAGATGGTATATAAATTTCTTATACAATGATGAGTAATTCTATAAGAAGATTAAAATTTTGAAACAGGAAAATTAGTAGATTATGTATTTTAATATAGTGTTTAAACATTTAAATAGTGGCTATGTGTTCCCTTTATACATGATATAAAAATATAATTATTGGAAAATGATTATAACCCAAATTTATCAATAGACCGTGGTGGCACAAATATTTACAGGGACTTGAAAGAATATATGTTATGTGATAACATGAACTTGGAAATATTTTATTTTGTTTCCATATATTTGGTTTTTTAAAGATGAAATATGTGATGAATCATCCTAAAGGATTAATAAAACATCTTCCTAATTCTATGTCGAAATGGGATGAAATTAATATGGACTTTTTAACATAACTAACAAAGACTCCTTGGAAGAATGATACAATATGGGTTATCATTGATCTCCTAACAAAATAGTAACATTTTCTTTCTATAATAGAATATATTCATCTTGAGTGCCTCAAAAATTTCTATATTAATTAATTTCTAAAACAAAATGGTTCGCCTATATGGATGGTTTATGATCAAGAACCCCACTTTACATCTAAATTATAGAAAAGTATTCTTAAGGCTTTTGACACTAAGCTTTATTTGAGCACTGCCTACCATCCCCAAATATATGTATAGTATGAAAGAACAATTAAAACAATGGAATACCTTTTGAGGTCATTGTCACACAACATTAATGGTATGTGGGTTTAGTGAATACCTTCTATAAAGTTTTCCTACAAAAATATTTTTCATTCTTGTAATAGAATTTCAATGTATGAAGAATTAATTGGAAAGAGATGTCATATTCCAACATTTATGGATGAAGTTATGAAAGGATAATCATAGTAATAGAACATGTTGAAGAAAAAAATGAAGGTAATGGTTATTCAAGATAAATTACAGTTACTCAAAGTAGGTAAAATAGTTATACTAAAAATTGAATGAGGTATTTGGAATTTTATGTTTCATATAATGTTTTCTCGAAGGTATCTACAAGGAAGGATTTTATATGGTTTGGTAAGATAATGAATCTGGGTCCCAAGTATGTCATAACATTTGAGATTCATAAAAGGGTTTGTGTTGTTTATTATCATTTTGAAATTCCACTGATTTTGTCAAAATTACACAATGTTTTTCAAATTTCTTTTCTATGGAAGTACATTACTGACCAAACCCACTTTCTGACCAATGATGAATTATATTTGGATCATGACCTTTATTTCTATGAAGAACCCATCGTAATTCTTCATATTAGTGACCATGTATTGAGGAATTGGGTGACTAATCTGGTAAAGGTACTCTAGGGAAATCACAACCTAGAGGATGCAACATGGGAAATAAGCGATTCTATGAAGAATAACTATCAACATATTTTTAAGAAGGTAACAGTCCTAAAATTTTGAATATGAAATTTTTGTAGGATGGAATAATGTTTCTCTTAAAGACTTTACCCTATTTTTATTTTACAACTCAATTAATGTCTTTGATTGATCATAATGTATGAAATACTAATTTATCTTCCATTACATGCGAGAGAATGTTTCATCGATAACATATGTTACACAGAAGTACAATTTTTACAAAAAAATAGAATATTATTATTTAATATAATAATAAATAACCACAAAATTAAATTAGGAGTTATGAATTTTATTAATAAAATAATTCAATGTATCTATATTACATAAAATTTAAAATTTCATCTTATGTGTTTTCTAGACATGATGTAAGAACAAATCAAATTTGTTCACATAAAATATGTATTTTTCAAAAATGGAAATTATTCCGCTTTTTAATAGAGAACCCATTTAAAATCTAATTTTTTTTACTTCTATAATTTTTACGTGAAAAATTAATCTTCTTCATTGTATTTGGAATGTAAAAATTATCATATGGTGACTATTTAAAATTTGGTGAGAAGTTTCATTTTATAAATTATAACGAAATTAATTGTCTTATATTAAAAAATCCATTTTCATTTAAATAATTAGTATACAGTAAAATTAATTTTTAGGACAAAATTGATCATATATACATAAATTAATATAATTTTGGACATTTAAATAATTTATATACTAAAATTAGATATAAGAATATATTGAACTTTTGAACAGTTTCTTTTATCCACCTTCTCACCGCATCTAATGGATTAGTGTTAAACCTAATTTAGCAACTTCTGTGAATTGAATTATGACTAAGAGATACATGTATATGTAATTAGAATGATATTTCAATTAAAATATGATGAACATAATTTTTTTATATTATTAATAGAAACCTTGGTAATTTTCTATTTACCATATTCAAGGGTAAATCAAGTAGTTAAAGGAAAAAATAATATTGTAATAGTATTGAATTACCATAACACTAGTCCCATTTTCATCAAATAAGTGGGGGTTGGCCAAATTCATCCTTATTATGAAATTATAATCTTTTTATGCCTCTTAGTTATGAATGTTTTATTTATATTATTATTTTTAAAGAAAATTTAAAAATGTCATATTCGTGTTTTTTAATAAATACTAAATTTTAAATAAATAGTTTTATATAATATAAATTATAATATAAATATTCATTTTAAATACGAGAAATTTATTTTTATCATGGTAAAATATTTTAAATTTATAGAGAAGAAATAATTTATTTAAAGGCTTTCATAAGAATGATGTAGTGGTTGTTTAATAAATTGAAGTACCAAATAAAAGATATTAAAAATATTAAAATAAATATAATTTGACATAAATAATGAAATAAACTATTTTTATAGAATCTTGGACGTGTATGTGTTGTATTATAAGTGTATTTCACAATTTATCATCATGTAATGATATTTTAAAAAAGAAAAATAAGGAATAGTATCAATATTGACATAAATGATACATTAAAATAAATAATATTTTATTAAGTTCTAGAAATTTCATTAAAATAAAAATTTTAGCTAGAGTACTATAATAAAGTTAATTATTTCATCAGTGATCCATTTGGGGTTCTTTTGGGAATTTATAGTAAATATATTACCCTTAAAATGTAGAACTGTGATTCCAATATATGAGTTAAAGTATTTCACTAAGGGTTAAGGTTGAAAGATAAAATTAATATTGTGACTTAAACAAGTATAAAAATCATTATTTGATATAATTGAGACCCTTAACCAAATTATATTTTAAATAAAAAACTTTTGATCAATTTTATATTGAAAATAAATTTTTATTAATTTATTATTTTAAATGATTCCAATAGTGCCCCTCCCCACTATTAACAAAAGGAACATCCTCCCTCACTTAATCACACCATAGTGAGCCTTATTGTTTGAAAAAACACTTCTCGTTTCACTTATGATCATCACAATCAAAATCATTGAGGTTTTGGTCTTCTTAGGAGACATACAATAGTATCCCTAAGAGGGTATCTAAAGGATGTTCTCTAAAGAAGACGTAATAGTCCTTATCAACTCCTTAAAAATTATATATTCTTCTACATACACACCATTTATTTTTTCTATTAAAAAATTAAAAAATTCAGTATCATATATATTCTGATATTTTATTAGTATTATAGAAAAACCATATTAATCTTTTTAACCATCCTATGAAAAACAATATCACTATGTGTGTGTGTGTTTGGCTTAAAATCTCCACGATGTAGTGTAATTTGATTTTCATTTCCACTTTACAAGGATGGGTATAAGGATGAATATAATGGATATAAAATATATATATTAAATAATATATATTATTTATAATGGATATACCATCTAATTCCCCCTACCATTATGGTAATGATACCGTTGCTTGTGAGTATATATGACCTACAGTCTCCACAATACGATGAAATTCATTCTCCATGTTCAACATTCAAAAATGATTATTAAAATATATATTATGAGTGAATATAATTTTAATGAAATTATTTTCCTTCTTTATATGTTGAAAATATATCATCTACCTATGAAACACGACATACATGATGAAACAAATATAAGAAAATGAAGCAGTTAACACAAAAAATGGAAATAATGATATATTATTAACAATATGATATAAGATTATATTATATGATATCAAAAATATGGATATAGTTCTAGTATAATTTAATAACATGATTAAACCATTAAAAATGATGTTATCACACCATTAACTAAAGTAAAGTACAAGGTAAGAGTTAATTTTGAAATCTCATTATTATCTATGATTTTTTATATGTATGTATTTACCAGGAAATATTTATTATCCATTCTCATGTTTCTTAAAATTGTATTCTATATATTATTACTATTATTTAATAATTTTTTTGAGTCATTATTACCATTATATGTCTTTTTATAAATCGTTTTGAAAATAATCTTATTGCCATTTTGAAAACAGAGTCCTTTATGAAAATTTCAAAAAATTTGAATGGAAATGAGTTTTGTTAACTTAAATAGTAAGAGGAAAGCTTCATTTATAGGGTTACAATATTAATTTTAGTGAAAATTTTTTCTATTAAAATAGCATGCCGATTTTAATAGAACTTCAATATTAAAAGTGGTATTTCTCATAAGAGGGATTTTATGATTTCACTGGACTACTTTTATCTATGTACATATCCTTTATTTTATTGTATCCCTAATTTAAGTTGGCCTCCTAAGAAAACATAAAATATATTTTATTGAAGTTATTTTTAATATATTTTACTGTGGATGTTGTATTTTCATACCATTCACGGATTGTGATCACATTATTAACATTTAATATTATAATTTTAATATGAATGTTGGTATTTGTTATGTTTCATGATTTTCATATGAATAACACATTGGACATAGTACATGATCGTAGGAGACTACTATAGCACATCGACGAATCATCAGTTCTCATGAGAAAACCTAGTTTGGGTGTTGGCTAACTTCTTACTCATTTATGTATGGTGTCTTAGTGGAACCTTGATCGAATATTTATGATTTCAAACACTTTTCATTCACTCATTATGAGATGAGTTATTGATATACCTTATTTTAAAATATCCATGGTTATTTATATTTCTCTTGTGTCTATTTATGTAAAACTATATGATCAACCAATATCCCTGCCTTATTATTCTCAGGATTTTGTCTTAATGGAATGTGAATTTAGTTTTTCATCGTTCTTTATTGATTATGTTTAGTTATGTTTTCATACACTATATTGTTTACCCTTACATATGATCTAATATATCCCCTTATTATTTTTTTATTTTTTCAAGGATATGAAGATGCTTATTATTACTGACTTGTATTGGTAAGAAAATGGAATAAGATTGTTTTCAAAGGATTTAATATATTTTTTAATTTCAAGATGTTTTCTAAAATTTATGTATGTAATATGGAATCCAATACTACTAAACTGATAGGTACTTTGGGATTTGAATCTTTTATAAATGCTGATGTAACAAAGCATGCCATTGACACTACGGTACTAGGGTCTAGGATTTTACACCAATTCATTATCCAATGGGATGTATCTCATTATATAATAAGAAATATTAATGAAAATGTTTCTCGATTGATTCTTAATGGTTATGATATGGTTATACACTTATGTTTTTCTTGAACATGATTCAATCTTTCTTCCAAACTATTTGTGGTATTTTGACCACTATGATATGATATTTTAATTTTTCGCATAACCACCTTCCCCACCTTTATCTGATGTTTCCAAAAATTATTTTAATAAAGATCATATACTTATTTTAGGATGATGTTGACTACGGTATCTCATGTTATATTAATTCATTTTTTACTCATCCTTTTCCTAGGATTTTAGATCACCCCTTTTATTGATGATTATCCTCTGGTGGCTACATATACTAAGGATAAAATGAGGTTTAAAAGGATAAATTGGATATTTTTAAATAAATATTTATGTTTTATTATGTAAACATTATGGATGGTCCTAAATTTTAACAAGAAATTAAACCTTTTAATCCTTATTTGGTAACTCTATTATGTGGTTAATCGTTAAAATGATGTAATTATCAGGCCACAAAAAGTAGGGAAACTATTGTTTGTATCAGAGTATGGTTCAGTTAAGTTGGGCATTATTATTTGATAATGTTAGTGAAAATCGATTATATAAGACTATGTATATATAAATATGAAATAATATATGTTTTAGAAAACTTTTAAACATATATATCCCATTAGATATGAATTTATAGTTAATAGTGATAATGAATAAATAATTTATTCTTGAATTTCTTACATATGTTTTGTCTAAAAAATTTCTCTTTTAGAAAATTATTAGAACCCAGAGAATCTAAGACAAAAAAACATGTGAGGGATAATGAAATTATTGTCTGAATGACATCCCAAATGTCATGGTTTGTGGAGTTAAAATATTAATGTTGATGAGTTCCCAAATATATTAGGTGATGAATAATAACTTGAAATAGGTGTAATGTCTGTCTTCAACTAATTAATATAAGCTACCCATTGAGTCATTAATTCTGAAATATCAAATAACTATTATTGGATCTTATGATACACTAATTGTGGAATAATGGGTTTTGTTAATGTATAAAATATTGTATGTGATCCAATGTTATGAGAAAGTAGAATGTGACACTCATTCTTTACAATTTAGATGGAGAAACTGATAAAACGTGGGAGTTGATAAAGAACACCAAGTTGTATGATGAAATAAAATTGATGGAGTGGGAAGACATTATGAAAATAATTCTTAATTATTATATCACATGATCTATTTATATATATATATATATGTATAATTCATGGAGATGATTAAAAATTAATTTGATTCTATCATGGATTAAAAAGAAATTTTCTCAAGGCTTTCAAGCTATGCCTCAGGTTACGATATCAATAATGATAGAAAAATTGATAAATTTTTATTAGTGTAAACCATCCCAACTAAGGGATATAGATATTTTAGAGATTGGGATTTATAAATAAGTTGTTCAATGTGCTCTCAAACTGTAGATATTATTTGGAGAATTTTTCCATGTCTATGGAGGTATGAAATGAAATATTGAGTTTAATGTTATAGGATCTATTAAAAAATGAGGAAAGAAATATACACAACTCACATGTTAGAAATTTGGGAGAAACATATTGGGAACAAACTCAAAGGGATAAGGAAATTCAAGAATTGTGGGAGATAATTATACTAATATATTTAATGTTGAAGAGACATACATAATATAGAAAATGTGATGGAGGAATGGAGAGAACCCCCTATGGTTTGATGAGTTAATTGTTGGGAGAATGGGTGTTTTGAATGATAGTACACTAAACATTGATCCGTTTAGGGTTATCTATTTCATTTGTGAATTATGAAAAAGGATCAATGAAAATATTATTCCATCACTCATACTGAAGTGATGATAGAAAAAAAATTCATAAAAGGCTACAATTCCTCTTCAACAATCAATGGAAAATGAGTTGTTTGATACCAGTTATGTACATTATTTTATATCATGCATGTTTTCAAGAACTATTGAATCTAAACAATAACCCCATGAAATAGTAATATCTATAAAAAATCATAGTGGTGTGTCATTGGAACCTAAATTTTAGAATCTTATACTATTGGAATATGTGGGAGGATTCTTCTAACATATCTTGCAATACATCCTTTGATGGAATTAAATTCTATACTATTCTTGGATTGGCTCTATTTATATAGACAACACGTCTACTATTTGCAAAAACAATATCATCTCATATTCTTTACCATCCCATGATACCCTAAAAATGTATATAAGGACATGAATATCCTTTCAAAGATCAATAAATGGTGTGGGTGTTGATAACCTATGAAGAATAATACCTCACTAAAATGGTTGAGTCCATGGAAGGTATCAATGTTGAGGAAATTTCTATTGTGATGGAATACATTGCTGTATTTCCAAAAGAGTTACCTAGAATTCCCCCCATATCACGATGTAGATTTTAATACTGTGATCATACCAGATCTATTAAAATTTCAAAATATCCATATAGGATGGACACAATTGAACTGGAGGAGTTAAAGAAGGAGCTACAAGGGAATTTGGAATAAGGTTCCATACTCCCAATTAAATCAACATAGGGTGCGCCGATGCTCTTTTTCATGTCGAAGGATGGAACAACACTGATGTGTACTGATTAACAAGATCTCAATAAATAACAATAAGAAAAAGTACCCTCATCAAAGTATTGAGGACTTGTTTGATCAATAATGAGGATCTCAGTTCTTCTCAATGGTTGATATTCATTTTGGATATCATTAGATAATGTTCAAAAAGGAAGATATTCAAAGACAACATTATGTACAATGTATGTGAAAATAGATTTCATAGTGACTCCCTTTATACATACAAATTCCTCTACCATTTTTCTAGATTTTAGGAATGGTATATATAGATACTACCTTGAGAAATGATTTAGTGTTTACCAATGATATTATCATCTAATCTAAAATCAAGGATTAAGACTAATATCATATTAGGATTGTGATGACAACATAAAGTAAGAAATATTATTCCATCATTAAAAAGTTTGACTTTTTGATGTAAAAGGTAAAATTCTTGGGGAATGTGATAACATGTGGGGGAATTTATATAGACCCTTCAAAAACAATGTTAAATGAAGAATGGACTAGACTAACTTGTTTCAAAAAAATGCATATTATTCTAGGAATATATGGGTTCTATCGAATATATTTGGGGAATTTCTCATGATTGAATAACTTCATGAAAAATTTCACATAGAAAAGGGTAAAGTATGTCTATATGGATTAATGTGACTAAATTTTTAAGAAGCTCAGGAAGAGGAAAATACATGTAAATATACTCACATTTCCTACATGTGTATAAGGTTTTGTAATATAGAGTGATGAAAAAAAATTTCGTAAGTTGTTCACTAATAGAGAATGATAAATTAATATCCAACACCGCATAACCTATTTAATCCATGGTTAAAACTACATGATACATGATCTAGAGCTAGAAGCTATGATTTTTTCTTTGAAAATATTATGTAACTACGTATATGGTAAGAATTGTTAAATATATGTAATGATCAAAAGATTCTATTGTATATTTTATCATTGAATTAACTCTAAATATATCATAGAAAATGTTTAGTGGTAATAAAGTTATATGATTTCAATACTCACTATTATCCATGTAAGGAAAACAAAGTATCTAACATTTCATGTTAAAAAAGACCTTTCCATTATCTACGATATGGATTAAAGAAGACCCTATCTTCATAGAAATGCAACAGATGGATTTCAAATTCATAAAGGAAGGGAATACATCACACCTTTACAAAATTTTAACCCAAAAATCTATCCAAGTGAATATAAAGGAATAAAAAAGGGATGATATGGATCTAAAAAATAATGTGATAATAGTAATAGAAAAGAAGCTACACGTGTTCCACATTGATGATGGTGGTGTGATTCGGTTTAGAAATTTTATTTGTGTTCCTTCATCACATGAGATAAATAATGATCTATTTGAAAATGATCATAGATCATCTTTCTCCATACATCCTAGATGTACCAAGATGTACCATGATCTTGGAGAAAAATTTTCGTGGGACAACAAGAAGAATTATATTGAGGATTATATCATAGTGTTCTCGGTGATTCATCTAGTTAAATAAGAGTAACATATTTAAAATGGTATATTTTAACAATTACCTATACCCATGTTATAATGGGATAATTAAACTATGAAATGTTTCACTAGCCTTCCGTAGACATCAAAATAAAACGATGTGATATCGGTTGTCATGGATCAAAATGATGTAGGCCGGCTATGGTGGTGATTTTCTTCATGGCTGCATTTAGCCATAGTGGATTCGCATCAGCGGTGCGACATCGCCTCCTATTTGTCAAATATAGGGATTGGTCTTCTCAGTGGCCTTGTTAGTGGTGCCGGCGTTTGCTACACTCTCTTCGAACAACCTCTCCACCAAATCTTTAGATCTGATTGCAGGACGTCCATAGCTGGCTGTGAATCATTTTGGATGTCAAATAATTCGGTGGAGTGGTGAGTCTGAGCGTGGTTGGGAAGGTGACAGGTATCACGACATAGGTGGGGAGGAGGTGGTGCGACTGTATATTTCGGTGACAGGATTAGGATTCATCAGCTCTGCACCAAAATTCCTTGTCTGTTGTGTTTCTTCTCCCTCTGCGATGCCGTTTGTGTGGATTCCCAATCATATAAATGTCATCAGTGGCTTTCAGATCAGATCTAGCTACAACGGTGTTTACCAGTGTAGTGTGAGTTGATCTGGTGTTGGTGGGGCTTCTAGGAAACCATGGTGGTGATGGAGGTGGTTGTGTGACTTTGGGTTCACCTTGACATTGGATTGGGCTTGTCCATCTAGACTCTTAGGCCACATTTTTGTATTGGGCATGTCCCTCTGTGATTTTGGGCCACTATTATAGACATTAGGTCATTTTTATTTAAGGCCTTTGGGCCTTGGTGTGTTTTATTTCTGTTAGGTTCATTATTTTCTCACAAAAGAGTTTGTGTTTTCTTTTCAATAAAGGTGCTATGGCCTCCAAATTTTCAAGTAAAAAATGTAATTTAATATTTGATTCTACATGGGGTTCCACCATAGATTATATTGGATCGTGATCCATGTTTCACATCAAAATTATGTGGAAGTAATCAACATGATTTGAGTACTGAATCGAATTTCAGAATGACCTATCACCCCCAAATAGATGGCCAATATGAAGGAATATTCAGATGCTCGAGGACAGGATGAGATCCTACTCAATGTAATTCAAATAAATATGGGACAATCATATCCAAATTCAATATTTATCTAAAAATAATAGCTTCTATTCTAGTATTCAAATGTATTCATACTGAGTTCTGTAAAGGAAGCGATGTAGAACTCTTAATTGCTTGATAAAGCTGGTGATTAAAGGCTTCATAGACCTGATCATGTCTTAATTATGACAGATAATGTTCAATCCATCCAACTACATTTCAAATCTACTATATGTGGAATGAAATGCCTATTATTACAACTGTTTAATGGATATCATGTTTGAATTTGGACAAAAAGTATTCCATTGCATATCAACATGGAAGGGAGTCATGTGTTTTGTAATGAAACTGATGATTATCCGAATGTACATTGGACCCATTTATATCCTTTATCATATAAGAGTAGTGGGCTATCCACTGGAACATCATCAAAATATGGATCATGTTCCTGGAAGGTAACGTGTAACTCTCTTTAGGATGTAAAAAACATGACCTCGTACATGAATTGAATCCGAAGTTTGTACAACTAGAGAACAACCTCTCCGATAATGAACACCCAGTTATGCTTTTTGACCATAGATAAAAATTCATACACAACATAAAAACTAACATTTTCAAAGAGCAATAGAGGAACCATAACTATAATGATGCGATATGGGAACCAAAGGAAACAACGATGGAGAAATACCATAACCTATTTATAGAGTAGTTTGTAAAGCATAATTTTATGTTGAAATTTTAAAAGGTGGAATAATGTAATGAACTAGAATATTTTAAATTGAATTTACCATTATATAATTATTTTATATAGTAAATAAAATATACCTATCAAAGAGAACTAAATGAAATGTTAATCTCATAAGTAAACTAATATTTATTTATTGAAAATAAGGAACATACACTGATGAAGTGGTTACCTCATCGTTAGAATATTAATATGAACATTAGGAATAGGAATATAGACAATAGAACATCGATCTCACCAATTAGGGTATAAATAAATATTAGGAATATTATGAATAAATATATGATATAATTATATCGTAGTATCACTAAATATATGTTTTAAATATGATAAATTATGTGTTTATATTTTTGTAAAATATAATTATTTATTTTCAATTTTGTAACAAATTTAATGATTTAAATCAAAATATATTTCGATATAAATGATTAATAAATTGATATTTATTACTATAATTATAAAAATATTTATTAGACCTCAATTAATTTTTCAATTTCTCATAAAATCAATTATAATATTAGATTCATTATTTTTCAAATTAATGATGAATATATTTAAAATTTAAATTTAAAATATTTAGGAAAATATTTTCATAATATACAGTAATTTTTCGAAATATGCACATCCAAATATTATTATGGTTAAATTTTTGGACATTTCTAAAATAGATTAATTATAGGTGAATAACTAAATAAGGTAAAATATGTTATATAACCAATAAACGAATATTTGAGTAATGGATGACTCATGGATGATTTAATTGAAAAGTATCTCGATATATGCTTCAGTAGTTACTTTACATAGTAATCAAAATCCACACTCTTAAAATTCTTGATAAAAAATAATATTAAAATGAATAAAAAATTCAAATCCACCCCTCTCCCCATATATAAATACCACCTCTCACCACCGCTTATCTTTGAAAATAAAATTATTTGTAACATGTCTAAGTTTTTTCCTATTCCATTATCAAGACAATTACACATGTCCAATAGCTTCTATTCTAAATGAAAGAAAAAACCCAAGTTCTATAAATTAGTTCTCAATTAGAATATATTAAACAGGTAAAATTCGCCTCTGTTCTCTTATAAATTCATTTATTTTCATATAATATCCTAAAATCAATTATAAAAAATGAATGATAATGAATGGATCATATATATACTATAATTTTCTTGAGTTAATAGAATTCCCACCATCCAACATCTTCTCCCCTCATTTTATTCCAAAAATGAAATCATCATCCATTATGCGTCCATTCACTAACTTTGTGGGCAACAAGTGTTTATTTTCCATTTCCACTTTCAAGGATGGTCATAAAAACATTATTATTGTTAAAAATATTTTAATAATAATATTTTTACTTTTTTATTTTTTTCAACTAATTTATAATTTGAATATTTAAATAAACGGAATAATTTCTTAATGGCCATGAAAAATGTGATAACAAACTAAACATTTTTCATTAAAATTTTATCTAATGATTTATCCTCATACCAAAAAAGAGATATATAATACCATTTAAACATTAATATGTTCATTTATAACAAATAATTTAAATTATGGGGAATTATTCTCATTTTATACAAAATATTATACTTGTACACAAGTGAACCTGTCATGAAAACCAAGAAAACGAGCACTCCTAGAATGATGAAATCAAACTCCATAACTCATCAATATTCAAAAAAAAAGTAAAAAAAATTGTGCAAGTTTTTTGTTTTATAAAATAATGAATAAAATGTTTTTATCTTGGTTAATAAGTTCAAGTGAATAACACATTCAGATCTAATGTATGGGGATTCTCAAACAGAACTATTTTTCTTTGGGTTATACATCTTTCATGGAAAATTTCAAGTGGATATTATATTAATTTTACTCAAATATAATTTCATTGTCCTAAAATTTTATTATTTAGGATATAAATGATTCCAACATTGTTGTATGAAAAATATATATATCATCTAAAAGAACATTTTTCTCAAAACACATCCTCACTCGCCTTGAGATTATTTCTTTTTTACTCATGTTTCATGATTCATATGTAAATTATGTTTTTTCCTTTTTCATTTTGGAACCCAAAATTTTTTACATTAATTTGTACATAATAAAAATATTATAAAACCATATCCTTTCAGTGAGTTATTTTATGACTATTGTAATGCCCCAGACCTAAATAGCCACCTATTACGTGCTAAAAAGGTCGGGTGCTACCACCTTAGATGCACATACCCAAACCCCAAAGGAATCCTCTAGAAGTGATCATATGGAAAGTTCTAGTTGGACGACTATACCGTCTCAGAGGTAAATATGGTACTGGTCCAAGAAAAATAAAAAAATTGAAGCGTCAATTAAGACTCAACATACTCAAACCAAACCTCTAGATCGGAAGCACATATAATATAAATAAAAAGAAATATAGAATAGGAAATATATAAATATGTAAAATAGAAAATAAATAGAAAAGTATGTTGAACATCACTTTCTACTATTAAACAACCCAAGCATGCATCCATAGCAGGTCATACATGTTAATAAACAATGGATCCCATGGATAACAATCAGTAGCTACTAAATAAAGTAATCTTGTTAATACAAGAAGAAAAAACAAATTAAACTCAATCTAGGCATGACCTCATGGTCCATATCATCTCTATTAAATAGCTAATACGATCAAACTCCTGAAGCTAATCTCATTCCAAAAGGTAAATCTATAAAGTCTGTATGTGTCCCAAAGGGCCCATGTAGTGTGTGAGATGAATCTCAGTAGGATACCACCCAATGGTGTATACATAGTATGTGGGTTTATTTATGAAATAATTAAACATTATGATGCAAAAATAAACAAAACATCTGCGAGTGATCAGTAGCCAACATGGAGTGTCACTTACTTCAGCCAACGTCCAAATCTCAGTCATATAACCTGGCACCAAATGCCTCCTGTAAACTCATGTCTGAAGAACTGACATTCTGATGGCACACCCAAACGATAGTATCCCATTATCTAAATCTCATATATTCTCTTGGAACAACAACCAGAAGACAACAATTGCTATCCTCAAATAATAATTAGAGGAATAGTGATTTCTATCCTCAAATAAATAACCAGATGAAATAGTGATATATTCCCTCAATATCATAACCTGGTAGCCTCATCTCTACCTACTAAAGGCTACTCACATTCCACATGTCTTCCAAATGAAATCACCCCAATCCAATAGAATCTAAACTTCAACTATCGGGGGCCTCTACCCACACGAGTTGTCAAAACCCCCTCATCACAAAGTCAACCGATGTGCACACTACTCATACCATGGGTGAGCAGTACTCACCAAATAAAGAACCCAAGCCCCAAAATCTCTGACAACTCGTGTACCTGCGACCATGTCGCTTAAATATGATGGCTATGCCATCCAACTATATCAGGCCATGCCCAACACGACATTTACACAACCTCCAACCGATGTTCATGATGTCCTATCCTGTGGTCAAAACACTCAAGTAATCCAGGTCAAGATCAACCTGTGATCAAAATCACTCAAGAATATCTAGGCCATTCCCAACACAACCCCAATGGTTCAAGCATATGAAATATCAGGATTCATATATATATATATATATATAATCAAAAGAATCACTTTAAATTGGGTATAAAAAGTAAACAATTGATTTGTTTTCAGATACCCTTACTAAGGTTGTGAAATATAGTAATAAACATAATCATGATTAAATTTTTTAACTGAGATGTTTAATCAAAACAATTTAGTTATAACCATTTTGGCATCCCCAGAATAAATTCCCCAGATGAGCAATTACCTCTAACCCGGACTCGCTCAAACAAAACATGGTATAGGAATTACCAATTACATCCCATAAGGAATACCATCAATTCCATATAAGGAAACATTAGTCTCACTCATTACATAATGCTGTGCTAAAAATACGCAACCCCCAAATGACCACGAAAATAAAAATCAAGGTATGCATCACATACCTTATACTCATAGACGTAGGCACGTCGTTATCAAGCACCAATTTGAGGTTGATATAAGTAGATCTATATTTCTTTAAAATCCCATAAATGTTACACATATGGAAATTGTGGCGTGTGATTCAATGGAACATTAATGGAATAATATTTTAGGTTTTAGAATATCTATTGTGATCATGTAACCACATATAGATTGAAGAATGTATGTCAAATGATGAATTTTTGAGAAGAAACGTTCTCTGCCTCCCAGACCGTCACATTCAAAAAATGGGGAGGAAGAAGGTAGTTTAAGAAATGAGATCCAACTATCATCCATATAAATGAATAAAAATTAAATTACATGTTGTGTTTTAATGACTACACATAGTGTAGTAGCCTGTTCTTACTCAGACTTACCTGGGTTTCCAAGAAATCACACAACATAAACGCATCACACAGGTCAACACAAGTGTAGGACCCAGCCGGTACATGGAGAGAAAAATATATGGCATGTTAAGGAACACTGCACTCCATTAGGTAGATTATTATTACACAGTCACAAAATGACATGTACTTAGTCAACATGTGGTCAGTACAAGCCTAACCTACACACGACGTTTACATGGGAGTACAGGGCGTGTGAGCTATAAATTTTCAAAACTACCCATTCCCCCCCCCCCATTTTCATAAAAACAACAAAAGAAGAAAAGGAAAAAAGACCCTTACCACAATGAAAGAATCTTGTTCTTACAAACTTCCCCCTTAAAGAAATTCATTCCTAAATTACCCTTCCAAGGGTGGGGATGAATTATACTAGAACAAGTCTCTCCCAAAACTCAAATCAATCAAAGTTCCATTGACTTTTTAACAGAACCTATGGTCCTCATATGACTCATTTTGATCCCTATACCTTATCTAGTGTAATAATGACATTCCTGACCCCCAAATATATCTCACTCTGCATCGGTGTCTACCTCCATGAGGTCATGCATCCCATGAATGCTCAATAGAAATCCTGGTGCCATTCTCCTCATGTAACCCACATACTCGATGCCACAATTCCCATTGAACATCATGTATTTATACATAATCGATGCTCCTGATTCAATAAATCTCATATGTATATATATATATAAATTTATTATGCAACTAAAATGGAACCCATCCCACTAAATATTATATGTTTTGTCAACATAAATCTTGTGCACCTCGTGCACTCAAAATAGACATGCCTCAATAAGCCATGAAAAAAAATAAGAAAAATTGTGTCTATGCTCATCGCCTACCTATGACCATCGTCGGCTCACCATCCTGCTCAGCCTCTGGTAGCTCCATGGCTTGTAGTTGGCATAAAGTATGACTGCCTAATTCCAGACCTCCCTGCAGTGCTACTCCATTCACTGGCCATTGACCTTGCAGTTGGGTCCTACTATCTCTTCCATGTCCCCCACATGGAGCTATGACTTGGCCACCCTCACTAGGTACTGATCTTGAATCGACCCCAAATGTCACCATCTGTCCTAGTACCTACCTCCCAGTTATCCGAGAATGATTCATGTAGATTCTCTCTATATTTATGATCAATCTACATTCCCAGAACTCATTTGGATGCCTATCTCACTGAGTTTGGACATGTTAGGGATGCCCATACTAAAGTAAAACCATTGAAAACCTACCACATTGTGGTCTAGGTGAGCCCATGGCCGGACTGCCGTACTAGAATTCATACCGAACTCGTATCTTACTATATGAATTATCAAATGAAGCCATCTGAATCTGGTGAGACCTATCCTTCATGTTACCCCATGCTATGAGCCCTAAATTCACTGCCTTAGAGAATGATTCAAACCTGATGATGTTTACCTACACATTAATGGTGAGTCATAAGCCATCTTCGAAGAATATCACCCACGAGGTGTCATCACTTACCATACTCAGTGTAAAGAGAGAAAACTCGGAGAAGGTAGATGCATAGTCCATGACTGAAATTTCACCCTAATGGAGGATCAAAAACTCCAAACCCCTCTTCACCCTCATCATCTCTAGAAGAAAGTGCTCAAAAAATATGTCATTGATGTCGTTCCATGCCAATACTTCATGTCTGTTACCCTAAACATGTACATACAACCGACGCATCGACGATCCTCTTAAAAAGTACGTCTCCAGCTTGACCCTCTGCCCTAGAGGTGTCTTGAGCTGCTCAAAGATCATTTGCATGCTATCTATCAAGTTTTCAGCTTCCTATGGACACCCTCACCCCGAACAAAATGCAGGGGCAGCGATTAGGAATCATGCGTCATATATTCCATAGATGGATTTGTACCCTTCGCCCCTCAGTTATTTACCTACAAAACAAGTACCAAACTTGACCGAAGCTACTCGTCGAGCAATGACCCAAACTCCGCCAATCCCAGCTACTGCTCTGCCAACACTATATCCTAATCCAAATCATAAACCTAAGCATGTACCTACGGCTATCCCTCAAGTTTCTAATCCTGGCCATTCTCTTGCGAAATTATACCGTCACTCTCCTGAAGTTCCATCGAGCCATCTAAGAGGACTCTTTTGAATACCATAAATGGTTAGACAACCCACATATATAACAATTTACTAATAATGTAGATAAGGAAATTAGAAATAAGGCAGTGTATAACACCTACCCTTTTTATCCAATCACTGCAACCATTCCCACGGTATCCCACCCTCATGACCTCCCTTCCCGCCATCAATAGAGCCATGTATCATAATAACCTTGGGCCACGCCCGTACAGACAACCAATGTAGCCTCAAACTGATGACTAGGTAACCCAATACTGATAGTCATACTTCTTCAAACCATTATCCAGGATGCCCAATCCTAGTAATCAACACCACCTCAGTCATAGTATCTACCTGCTCGTATATGATCCAGTCCCAAATCTCACACCACATGCAATTTTACATAATTAAAAACAAGGGATATTACATTTAAATAAAAAATAAATTATATCATGAATTCCACCCTTCACATTTAAAAAGAATCAATATCATTAGAATTGATATTATTCACATGATATAATCACTTCAAAAATCATTCGTACAGTTCTGAAATTGAAATACCATAAAAATGTGCCTATAAAAAATCCAATAAAACATTTCATTCCATATCAAGCCAAAATCCAATTCAACATTACCACACTGAGTCAAGGATAACATATCACAACAAATAATATCATACACCAGTTGAGCCACCATAGTGGAAATTATATAAACAAAAAATTAAGTAAAAGAAAACAACAATTCCTGGCTAGGGTAACTTGGTCCATCCCTCATACCCTAGGCAGCAAGAACCCCATAACAAGCTCAAAACCTAGTTCCAATAACAACCTATCACCTGTATACCATATCCCAAATATTAAAAGTGGAAGAAATAAAAAGAAAATATCAATATCATTAGTAGTCATTAAAATGATGCAACTATATCCCTATCACGAAACCCCCCTCTGATACCAATTTACAATATCCCATACTCAAAGAGCCACATAAACAATGATAAACGGGTTGGGTTTTACCACCTTAGGTGCATCTCCCAAAATCCCAAAGGCTTCCTACTAGCAGTGAGGGTGTGAAAAGATACAGTGGGGAGGCTATACCCTCTCAGAGGAAAATAATGTACTTTTCCGAGCATAATAATAAAACATGCATCGACAATTATGACTCAGTAGACTCCAACCAAACCCGTAGAGAAAAATAACAACCAATATCAATAATAAAGAAATATAATATAAGAAATATATAAAAAAGGGAAATGGAAAATAAATAGAACAACACGTTGAACATCACTTTTAACTACTAAAAAAACTAAGCAGGAATGCACAACATGTCATACATGTTAATAAATAATGGTGACCATGGATAACCAATAGTATCTACAAAATAAAGTATTCATTTTTATATAGTAATAAAATAAAAAAAGTAAACTCTAGCTAGGAATGACATCAAGGTCCATCCAATCTGCGTGAAACTGAAAATACAAAACATCTCCTCAAGCTAATATATTTCCTACATGTAAATCCATAATGTCTACACATGTCCTGAAGGTCCCTTATAGGTTGTTAGATGAATATAAGTAGGATACCACCTAAGGGAGTATACCTCGTATTATGAGGTTTTAAGTAGGAAATAAGAAAATAGTATGAGTCATATATAAACACAACTTCCACTTGTGCTGAGCAGCGACCATGGAGTATCACCTACTTCGGCCAACGCCGAAATATCACTCATTTAACATGGCACCACATGCTAGTTGTCACCTTGTGTCTCATTCACCGAAGTCCAGATGGAACACCCAAACGATAGTAATAAATTCTCAAAATCTCGTGTCTTCCCACAAAACAACAACCGGAGGAACAACGATGCATTTTCACAAATAATACTCGAAGGTACATCGATGTCTGTCCTTAAATAAATAAATATTAAAAATAGTGATATTTTCCATCAATCTCAATATCTAGTAGACTCAATGCTACCAATTGAAGGATCCTAAACTTCTACATGGCATCCTATGAAAAAAATGTATCTAAACCGAAACTATCAGGGCCTCTGCTGTAAAGACCCGAAATTTCTAAATAATTTTTTTAAAATTATTTGGGATTATTACAAGTCTGAGAAAATTGAAACCACATGATTCAGAGGCCTGGTATTCCTGAAATAGAATTTTTAACTTTTTAAGGTACGTTTAGTAAACATGGGGGTGGAATTTTCTAACATTTGGACCGATGCCCAAAATTGAAATTCGAGGACACTGTTGAATCCGAAGCACTAGGATTCGCTTTAGGGAGGCTTCACTTCGACCGTAGTAGGTCGAGAGAAAAAGGTTGTTTTCAGAATTTTAAATAATAATAAAATAAAATGAAAATGGTATTTTATTTACTCCCCAATGGTTGAGTGGCCTGGCATGACCATTGAGTTGTCAATCCATTTAATGGCTTGACTCTTGGTTTTTGTAACCATGATATTGAAACATTAAATACAGTTCATAAATGAACAACATTTATTTTGTGAAACATGGTTGATTCTTCTGTCTATTTAATTGATGCTCGGGCATGGGAATTTGGTACGACTGTGAGGAGCCTCTGGAAAAGTACCACAACACCTTCCACCAATGGAGGAAGGAGGCTTTGGAGGAAACGAACTGGGTTCGACGAACTCTGGTGACTTCATCATTCGTGGAATATTCTTCCACCACCATGATGTCTCCAATGAATCTCGAGGTAGGGGGTCTAAAAAATTATTACATTGATGAATTAAATTGCTACCACATGTTATGATGATAACATGGTGGGTGCGGGGAAAAATAACAAGGGCCAGACCCTCCGCTGCTTCGTTCTTGCCGCGTTCTTCAGGGGACGATCTTACAACATAGAAAAAACATGAATCTGGAAACCTCATAGCAACGATGTCATCCCGAGAGGCCCGTATGTGCTAGTGGAAATGAATATGGACCACCGGAGCTCACCTGGGGGCACATTGAAGTACCATTTATGCGGAACATGCATGACGTCACTGATGACTAGCATCAGTAGGAAAAGGAGACGGCCAATACTCATTGGCCACGGAAGGAGGAAGCACCCATCAGCACCACGATAGATGGTTGGGGTGGCCGACAATGGCTGGCTGCTGTGGTGGTGAGGTAGTGCACCGTCGCGTGCCACGGTGAGCAGGATGTGACTTTAATGCCACAATGGAAGGGGATCCACTCCCTGTGGGTCTTGTGAAAGTACAGGGATGCACCACTAGGTGATTCCAATTAAAGAGGTGAACATTTATTTCACCTGTTCAGGAATGAGTGGAGTGGCTCCCCTCCCCGAGCTGGCCACCAGTTGGGTGTCGTGCCACCTAGCTGGTCGGACTGCCTAGCAGGCCACACCCAACCGAAGCGGGCTGGGCCGGTCTGCGGCCATGTAGGCTGAGTCTACCATGGCCTAGCCCATCTAGGGCTCGTTGGGCTGGCCAAGTCTAGTTCATGCTGGGCCGGGTCAGACTCGAAGCAGGTCGGTTAGACCGGGTCGGACCTTACCCGAACCCCTTTCTGGCCCAGTTTCACCTAAAGAGCCATATCATACAAACCAGACGTCTGTTTGATGGATCATTAGTGGAGTTGGGATCCTTTTATTGAGATATTCGTTTTGAGATAATCAACATGGGTTTTAGAAAATGTTAGAGTACAACCACGTTGGATCGTACCCGAATCCAACTGGGCCCTCAGAAATAAAGTGCCTATAACTCCCAAATCAGGCATCCGATTGGTGCATCGTCTTTTGCTTTAGAACCCTTACAGAATGGATGACCATTGGGTTAGTATTTTGTGGAATAATGAGGCTGTATTTAACATCATAGATACCCCATGTGGATTATAATCATAGAGAACCTGTGTGGATCCGCGTCATAGTGACCATGTGTGGTTCACCATCATAGTAACCCTCTGTGGATCAGCATCATAGTGAGCATGTGTGGATCAGCATTCATAGATTCCATGTGTAGATCAGCATCATAGATATCCTGTGTGGATCAGCGTCATAGTGACCTGACGAGGGCCATCATTAAAGCGTCCCGTAATGGATCAACTTCATTGGGACTCTATGTGGATCAAAATCATAGAGACTCTATGCGGATCCACATCATAGCAACCCAGTGTGGATCAGAGTTCTTAGAGACCTTTTGTGCATCAACATCAATGTTACCCTTTGTGTATTAGCATCATAGAGACCATGTGTGGATCGGCATCATAGAGACCATGTGTGGATCGGTATTCATAGTGACCCTATATAGATCAGCATCATAGATACCATGTGTGGATTAGCATCTTAGTGACCCTATAAGGTCCAACCATAGAGTGGCCCATCGTGGATCATCGACATTGTGACCCTGTGTGAATCAGCATCTTATTTTCTTGTTTCTCTATGTTTTATACCTGGTTTGATCTGTGTCTTTTTCTTTGTTCTTTTTGATTGATATCATGCTTTTTGATTTTCTATTGTGGAATTTTGAGAGATATTTGGGCGTCTCAATGTCCCTAATGGGTATTTTTATACTCACCCCTACACAAGCATCACTCGTACCTTGTTTTTTCTTGTGAATATTACAGATTTTCTTGATTGACACTCGGGGAGCTAGGACTTGATGGTGGACAGCGGTAATGGTTGACGTGCAGAGTTGTGGAGACAATTTGTACCTACCTTTCACGTAAGATCCCTGGATGATGAATCTAGGATCTATTTATTGTTTTCTATTTTAGTTGTATCTCTTATTTGGGCATGTATTCCGACCCATTTACTTTCAGCACACACTTTTACTACTGCAGTTTTACATCGTGGTTTTATCTTATTGTGTTCATGGATTTTCGGTTTGTACAGGTTTAAAGGAAATTCCTTCCCGTTTTAGTGATACACCTTTCCGGTGATAGTCTCCAAACTCTGGCCTATGGATGGTGGGCTTCAGGTAGTCATGGTAAGGGCCTCGGGGGATGGGTCGGGACAATGTGGTATCAGAGGTGTCAGTTCTAACGAAGAACTAGGACTATGATCATTCCAATGGATCAATATTGTAATGTGTTTTGAGTTTGGTTTTCAATTCGGGGAGTCCAGTGTTGGTGCGGATGCCGAAATATCCATACACTAGGGACCTAAATTCTGATTTCCAACTCGGTCCACAAAATCAATAATTGCATGTGTATTGGAAATGTTTTACATTTGATCCCTTTTGAGTCAGCTCAATAGGTATAACTTTTTTACCGTGGTGTCCCTGTTTCATTTCAGGATGTCTTCGCGTAGATAGACAACTTGGATTTTAGAGAGAATACATGATGACAGCCCACCGACCGAGGAGGATTCAATGTAGGTCCCTCTTACTGTATTGGAACCTTCGGGCGGTGTACCAACAACACCACCACTCAAAGGGAAGTATTTTCCACCATCCCCACATGCGGATGGTGCACAATAAATGAGTGCATAACACAGGTTGTAGTGGAAAATGCATCTATGGTATCGAGGAGAGACATACCCCAAGAAGCTGAGGACTAGTTGGAGGCTCTTGTTAGAGTTTTACGCCTACTTAGGACACCATCAGATCAGATGGTGATTCTAGCTACTAGGCTATTCCATGGAATAGCACGAGGATAGTGGAGTCTGACACTCCAGATGCATGAGGAGGTGATACTCACATAGTATGAATTCTAGACACTCTTCAGGGCAGATTTCATACCAAGGACATTACGCTCACTGTTTATCTAGGTGCTACTACACATGAAGTAGGGCATACTGATAGTGGCCTAGTACTCGGCATGATTCACTGACCTCTCACGTTACTCCACAGACATGGTACAAGAACCTTTCTTCAGGACCCGGACCATTGAGAAGGGTCTGTAGTTGGAGATCAGAGTATCGATGATATTACTCAATATACCGACATTAGTTGGAATACTAAAGAGAGAATTATTTGTGGAGGGATTCTAAACTGTGTAGGCACTAACGGTGAGAGCCACCAACAAACGACAGGTAGTCGAGTCATCTGCAAGAGGTAGTAGCCTTTAAGCAGCCCATCGTGGATCAACATCATAGTGACCCTTTATTGATCATCATACTAGCGACCCTATGTGGATCATCATCGTAGAGATCGTGTGTGGATAATCATCCTAGCGGCCCTATGTGGATAATCATTCATAGAGACCCTGTGTGGAACAACGACTTTGTGTGGATAAGCATCATAAAATCCGGACGAGGACCAGCCTTTAAGCAGCCCATCGTGGATCAGCTTCATAGCGACCCTGTGTGGATCAGCATCAAAGATACCCTGTCTCGATTAGCATCATAGAGACCCTATGTGGATCAACATTCATAGAGACACTGTGTGGATCATAATCATAGCGACTCTATGTGGATCATCATCATAGATACCTTGTGTGGATAAGAATCATAGTGACCCTATGTGGATCATCATTCATAGAGACCCTATGTGGATCAACATCATTACGAACCTGTTTGGATCAACATCCTAGAGACCTAACAAGGACCAGCCTTAGAGAGGCCCGTCATGGATCAGTGACATAGAGACCTTGTGTGGATCTAAATTTTATTTTCATGTTTCTCTTAGTTGAATATCTGTTTTTAGCTAAGTCTTTTTCTTGGTGATTTGTGACTGAGATCATGCTTTTTGGGTTTTCTTTGTGAATTTTTGAAAGGCATTTGGGGGTCTTTGTAAAGACCCGTAAAATTTAAGGGAATTTTTTTCTTAATATTCTTTGGAATTTTATAAGAACGCAGTTTCAGACGGTACTTGATTCCAAGGCCCGGAGTGCCCGGAATTTCTATCCGAAGTTTAGCTCGGGTACGTTCAGTGAACGAACGAGCAGGAATTTATAACTTTTGAACCGGTGCCCGGAATCGAATTCTGAGGGCACCGATGGAACTGTAGCGCTGGTAATTGCTTAGGAACTCCTGTTCTGGAGTTGTGTTATCAAGAGAGTTGATGATAAAAATTGTGGAAGTTTATTTTATAATTATTCTACAATTTTTATTTTTACTCTAAGTGTTAAATCCTTTGGATGGAAGTTGGGTAACCCCCCAACCTCCCTTGGGAGGTTATGAGGGTGGTGGGGCCTACACGAACCCCACCCCTTCATATCCTCTAAACCCCCCTCAACTCACCAATAATGTGGATAACTTAAGTTTATCAATCTTATGGATTTAATGTTGTGAGTTTAATGTAAGTTTTTGAAATTCAACCCCTTGAATTTCAAAAGACTTGTTGTGTTAATAAAATAAGAAAGGAGCTTATTTTATTTTGTTGTTAGAGTTTTTTCATTGAGAGGTTTTGGGAAGCGTGAAGATCTTCTTCATCTCCAACGAAGAACATCTTCGACGAATAACATGAAGAACACCTCGGACTCCGACAAAGAACACCGTTTTTCAACGAAGAACATCTATGCCGAAGAACGTGGGGAACTTCTTCCACAATGTTCTTCTTCCGCGACGTTTCCTCTTCGGACGCACCTCGAAGACAACAGAATCGATGTTCATTTTCCGCGACGCCCAACCTCTGCGACGCTCGTCTTCCGCGGCTCGTTGACGTGCACCATTCTTGAAACCGAGGTAGGGGATTTATTTTATTTAATTATTTCCGTTCAAGTTTCTAGTTTGTCGTTCTTCGTGGATAAATGACTAAATGATAACGATTAACGAGAGGGGGCCGGACCACAATAACACGGCTGAACCTCCTCTTTTATCCTTGTTGATACTTTGTGGTTTGGACGGAAGGGAGTGGTGTCGTCGCACCATGCAGAAATCGCACGGCAAGTACTTCACGGCGCCGTCGCGTCGCGCAACGAAGTTGATCAAGGACGTGACGCCGACGCGCAGCGTCGAAGAAAACCGAAGACGCCGCGGCCGGAGCGGGGCCGCGGCGGAAGGACGCAGTGTCGTCGCACCGCGCCGGACGAACCAAGCCACGGCCGGTTCTGGGCCGCGGCGGAGCAGGGTGACCGGCGACCGGTTCCAGGCCACGGCGGAGCAGGGTGACCGGCGGCCGGTTCCGGGCCGCCGATGTCGACGAATAAGGGGACCGGCCGTCGCCGGTCCTGTGGAGGCAGGAACCGGCCGGCCAGGGTGGGCCGGACGGACAGGTGTGTAGCCGGGGGTTCAAACCCCCGGCCGGTCAGCCAAAACGGCCCCCTTAATTGGGGGGGGGGAGGCGTGGTTACACAGGGTGGGCAGGCGCCCCCCTTGCCGAAACAGCTCGGCCAAAGGCCGAGCTAGCGAGCGCGCTGGGCGCGCTGTGCCTAGCCGCGCCGGGCCGCGCCGGGCTGGGCCGAACCAGACACGGGGCGGGCGACCCGGTTTGGGCCGACCGAGGGGGTCTCGGGCCAGGTCGGTCCGGGCCCGAAACCCCCGTTTTCGGACCGTCTTCGGTGTTTTTCCCATAACATGGGCTACGGACCTCTGATCGTCGCACTGTCAGTTGCGATGCGATCCTTTAATCAAGGCGGTCGTTTCGGTATATCGCACTCAAGGATTCGGAATATTTTGGGTTCGGTCGGGATGGTTCATACACGAAACCAACCGGGCCCTCGGAGCGGAAATGCTCATATCTTGAGCTTCGGACGTCCGATTGATGTGTTGTTGACTTTGTTGAATTCCTCTAAGTGAGACGGATCTTTTGGCATACTCTGCCCGAGGTTTGGAGACTGGTGGAGTACGGTCGGGTTGGTTTTGCCTTAAAAACCAACCGGGACCCTGGGACGAAAAATCCAATAACTATCAGACCGGGCGTCCAATTGACGTGCCGTCTGCGACGTTGAGTTCCTGTTTACGATACGGAACTTTTGGATACATCAACTCTGGACTATGTGTCAGTTGATGTATCAGCCTCTCGGATCGTGGAGCAGACCCTCCCGAACGAGCTTGCTGTGTGCGGGAACCCTAGTGCTGGCTGCGACTGCTACTGTGACTGTGATGACGACTGTGCAGAGATCCTTAGTGGATTCGACGACGACGACTATAACACTCAGCGATCCTGTGTGGATCAGTGCTACCGATCCTGTGTGGGTCTGATCCTTTGTGGGTCAGCGCTCAGCGGTTCTGTGTGAGCCAGCGCCTACAGATCCTATGTGGGTCCGATCCTGTGTGGGTCATTGCGGGGGTTAGTACCTATCGATCCTTTGTGGGTCCGACGACTTAGATGGATCAATGATCATCTCTACCGTCTTTCGAACAAGTATACATATGTGAGCTGAATCCTGTTTTACTTTCCTGTGTGGATTGTGTAGTTCTATCTTGTGTGGATTTCGTTTTCCTTTCCTGTGTGGAATACGTATGCTTTCCTGGGTGGACTGGGTTGTACTTGGGCTCGGAGGTTGGAGTGTATTGGAATTGATAACTTAGGTATATGTAAGGGCATATACCTAAGCAGTGTCGGTTGTTACTTCATGATTGTGTCTTTCTTTTGTGGTTTATCCTTTGTGGATTTTGGGAGACCTTCGGGGGTCTCAGGGTCCCTACTGAGTAGCTTATACTCACCCCTTCACGGGCTATGCATGCACTACATTGTGTTGGTTGCAGACGACAGACAGCGTTGATCGTGGTGGAGGCTTGCGGAGCAGGAAAGTACTTGGAGGTGGACCACTGGGCAGGACGTACTTGGAGCGGTAGAATGGACCCGAGGAGCTGTGGAGGATTTCTGTATCCACCCTTCAGGTGGGATTCCCAGTGGACAGCTCGTCGTTGCGTCTTTACCTTTCAGTTGTTGTTTTCCCTTTCGAGTTATACTTTACTTTCAATTTGGGTTTGTATACTGGCCCACTTACTTTTCCGCACTTCACTCTTGTACCAGATTTTACTTAGTATTTACCTTTTCCGCTTTCTTACTCTGTGGTGCTTGTTTACTTTACAAAGGCAATGCCTTCCCTTTATCGGGATTTACACCTTGGTGCTAGTTGCTAGCCCCTGGCCTATGGAAGGCGGTCTTGGGGTAGTCATGGCACGGGCCCCGAGGACGGGTCGTGACAAATTGGTATCAGAGGAGTTTGGTTCTACCGCGAACTCTGATCTTTTCTATGTGAAGAAATAGTGTTTAGCGTATTGGGTGTGATTTTCAGTCCAGAGAGTCTAGTGTTGGTGCGCCGGCCGACGTATCTATACACCAGGACCTTGACTTCTGATTTCCGACTTAATGCACGAAAACATTGATTGCATGTGTGTTTCAAGTTTTCTTTGTGATTACTTTGTATCAGCTCACCAGGTATACTGTTCTAACTGTGGCGCACCTGTTTCCATTTCAGGATGGCCCCACGATGGCAGCCAGCTAGGGTTCCGAGAGTCGAGTGTGATGATATCCCACCGAGCGATGAGGCCTCGGTGCAGGGCCCTTTATCAGCAGTGGCACCGGCGGTAGCTCTACCCGCCAAGCCACAGATGCTTCCAGCACCAGCCGCTGATGATTCACGTCAGCTCAGTGCACTACATGAGTTCTAGCGCCAGTGACCGCCCAGGTTCCATGGGGAGATGGACCCCCAGGCAGCCGAGGACTGGCAGGAGGCAGTGGTGAGAGTTTTTCGTTTAGTGAGGACACCAGCAGACCTCATGGTGATCCTCGCAGCGAGTCTACTGCACGCGGCAGCGGGCCGATGGTGGAGCTTGATGCTCCAGGTGCACGTTGAGGCATCTCTTCTCTGGACAGACTTTGAAGCCTCTTCTGCTTGGAGTTCGTCTCAGCCACCCTCTGTGCGGTGCACATTCAGGAGCTTCTTCAGCTGCGGCAGGGTAGCATGACGGTCGCTCAGTACTCGGCGAGATATACTGATCTATCGCGCTACTCGACAGACTTGGTACATGACCCATTCTTCCAGGACCGGACCTTTGAACAGGGATTGAGACACGAGATCAGGGCATCGCTGATCTCCCTCAGCATTCCGACTCAGACAACAGTACTGAAGCGGGCCCTTTTGATCGAGATATTTCTTGCTGATTCTACACCAGCGGTGATACCTACCGCAGAGCGACACATGGTAGAGTCTTCTGCAGCCGGCAGTAGACATATGTCGCAGAGGACCAAGCGGGTCAGACCATCGGGCGGATGACCACAGGATACAGGCTCGGAGGTGCTGGGCACACGCAATAGAACCAGTCTTACGAGTGGAAGACAGTGTTATGCATGCGGCGGGTAGGAACACATGGCTCGTGACTGCCCGACCCGCCGTTCTGAGGAGTAGCAGACGGTTGAGGGACCACCGAGGAAGAGGGTCAACTATGGCGGTTTGCAGGGAGGAGGCAGACAAGGCAGAGGAGCTGGCTGAGCAGCAGGTGGTGGGTGACGCTTTGAGGGTCTACCACCACCACCACCAAGAGGTCCACCCCGACCACAGGGAGCTGGCGGGCAGAGACAGGCACAACTCCAGGCAGCAGAGGCCTACGACCACGGTGCGCCCGAGATGATTCGAGGTACTATCTGTGTCTATTCCACCCTTGATTCAATGCTTATAGACACAGGAGTGAGTCATTATTTCATAGCTGCTGCCCTTATTCGGAGCTCAGAGATTCCGAGAGAGCCGTTGGCTCGATCCTTACGGCTAGAGACTCTTACGGGAGCAGACTCGACGATTACGAACTGGTGCCGGCAGTGTGAGCTTACTCTAGGGGGTGAGATCTTCTGCTGGGATCTACTTGTAGCGGCATCGAGGCCTTACGACGTCATTTTGGTCATGTATTGGTTGTCTATGGTCCATTCACATAATGACTGTATTTAGTGCACGGTGCGATGTGTACGCACCAACGGGAGCATGTTCACCTTCACCGGCGAGAAGGGAGCCTTCGCAGCACAGGATGGACTTCCACAGAGGAGAGGATAGCCCATCACTCCTCAATTGGCTAGCCTCATCCAAGGAGCAGTTGACGTGCGGAGTCCTGGTTTTCCTGTAGTGGTGGATCAGTATGCGGACGTTTTCCCCGACGACGTTCCAGGGCGACCTCCTCGCAGAGAGGTAGACTTTTATATTGACCTGTACCCCGAGACAACCCCGATATCGACTCCAGCATATCGGATGACCCCCGCCGAGCTTCGAGAGCTACGGGTACAGTTGGAGGACTTTCAGGGAAAGGGGTTCATCCGACCCAGTGTTTCACCCTGGGCTTCCCCGATATTGTTCGCCAAGAAGGCGGACGGGATCTTGCGACTTTGTGTCGACTATGGTCACCTGAACTAGGAGACAGTGAGGAACAAGTATCCGCTACTGAGGATTGATGACCTCTTCGATCAGCTCAAGGGATCACGGTGGTTCTTGAAGATAGACCTCAGGTCAGGCTATCATCAGCTTAGAGTTCGAGACGAGGACATGCAGAAGACGACCTTCAGATGTCGGTATGGCCACTATGAGTTCTTCGTTATGCCTTTCGGCGTAACCAATGCTCCAGCAGTGTTCATGGCCCTCATGAACAGGATCTTCCAGCCATACCTCGATCGATTTTTCGTGGTCTTCATCGAAGAAATTTTTATATACTCGACGACTGAGGAGGAGCAAGCCTACCACTTGCAGGTTGTACTAGACACACTTCGAGAGAACCAGCTTGATGGTAAGCTCTTGAAGTGCCAGTTCTGGATACGTGAGGTCCACTTCTTGGGACACGTCATCTCTGAGGCGGGAGTTGGGGTGGATCCTGCGAAGATCGAGGCAGTGCTAGCTTGGGAGCCACCCAGGAGTGTGAAGGAGGTGCAGAGTTTCTTGGGTCTAGCTGGATACTACCAGAGATTTGTGCCAGATTTCTCCAGTGTTGCGACACCACTCTCAGCTTTGACGAAGAAGGGGAAACCCTTCGTGTGGTCAGACGGTTGTCAAAAGAGCTTCTAGGAGCTGAGACAGAGATTGACCAATGCACCTATCTTGAGGTTGCCTTAGGAGGGAGTAGGGTACGTAGTCTACTGCGATGCATCAGGGACCGGACTCGGATGTGTCCTGATGCAGGAGCAGGCAGTGGTCGCCTATGGATCACGTCAGTTGAGGCCGCATGAGCCGAACTACGCTACCCATGACCTAGAGTTAGCAGCAGTGGTCTTCTCTCTGAAGACATGACGACACTATCTGATGGGCGAGTGCTTTACAGTCTTTTCTGACCATCAGAGTCTCAGATACATCCTCTCTCAGAAGGATCTGAATCTGAGACAGCGGCGACGGCTCGAGTTCCTCCAGGACTATGACTTTGAGATAGTCTATACTCCTGGGAAGGGGAACATGGTAGCCGATGCTATCAGTAGGAGGATGGGCATTCAGCTACTTGAGGAGGCGATAGAGCAGCTAGCCTCTTTGCAGATAACCTTCGTGGATAGAGATAGAGCATCTTTCCTTCAGTCTCTCACAGTCACTCCTCCACTACTACAGCGGGTCTGAGAGGCACAGCGTGGGGACACTGACTGTGAGACGCAGCGTGCACAGATATCCTTAAGAAAGGCACCTGATGGATTCTCCTTTGGATCCGAGCACGACATCCTTTTCAGAGGACGTAACTTGGTACCAGTTGCTTTATGGGAGAAAGTGCTGAGAGAGTTTCACACTTCTCCCTTAGCGGTACATCCCGAAGTGGCAAAGATGTTCCAGGATCTCAGACGACAGCACTGGTGGCCTGGCATGAAGAAGGCTGTGGCAGAGTTTGTTTCACGATGCCTCACCTGCCAGCAGGTAAAGGCAGAGCATCAGGTACCAGCAGGCTTGGTACAGCCCTTGGAGGTTCTGGAGTGGAAGTGGGATGGCATATCTATGGACTTCGTGACTAGATTTCCACACACTTCCAGAGGTCACTACTCCATCTGGGTGATTGTCGACCGACTCACCAAGTCGGCTCACTTCTTACCCATCAGAGAGCAGGGGTCAGTGGAGAGCTTGGGACGTGTTTACGTTCAGGAGATTGTACGGCTTCACGGTGTGCCATCATCTATCATCTCCAATCGTGATGTTGTCTTTACTTCCTGGCTTTGGAAGGGGTTACAGGAGGCGTTCGGGACGCAGCTACGTCTGAGCACAGCCTTTCACCCTCAGACGGATGGTCAGACGGAGAGGACCATTTAGACACTCGAGGACATGCTTCTCGCATGTGTCCTCAACTTTGGTCGCAGCTGGGAGGACCATCTACCCTTGGTGGAGTTCGCGTACAACAACAGCTACCACTCCACCATCGGGATTGCACCATACGAGGCATTGTACGATAGACCTTGCAGATATCCTTTGTGCTGGACAGACCCTGGGGAGTCAGCACTTGTGGGACCATAGATGGTCTGGGCCATGATGGAGAAGGTCCAGGTCATCCAGGAGCGGATGAGGACAGCTCAGAGCCGGAAGAAGTCTTATGCTGACAGGAGGCGGAGTCCACTAGAGTTCGAGGATGGCGACCACGTCTTCTTGCGTGTCTCACCTCGAAGTGGAATATGGAGATTTGGACAAGGCGGCAAGTTGTCTCCACGCTTCATCGGACCATTCCAGGTCCTCAGCAGGATTGGCGAGGTGGCTTATCGCCTGGCTCTACCACCTCAGTAGCACCGGGTGCATGACGTCTTCCACGTATCTCAGCTGAGGAGATACGTTCACGACCCGACGCATATCATTGACCATGGGGAGCTCGACGTTGATGATGGGGTAACTTTTGCAGAGGTCCCAGTGGAGATCGAGGATCAACAGGAGCGGGTCCTACGTGGATGGTCGATTCCTCTAGTGCGCATCAGATTGCAGCACAGGAACCTTCAGGAGAGCACTTGGGAGCAGGGAGGCTCATATGCATGCTCAGTACCCTCATTTTTTTCCTTAGTTATGATGTATCTTTACGAGGACGTAAATCCATGTGGTGGGAGTAATTTAAAGACCCATAAAATTCAAGGGAATTTTTGTTCTTAATTTTCTTTGGAATTTTACAAGAACGTTGTTTCAGACAGAACTTGATTTCGAGGCCCGGAGTGCCCGGAATTTCAATCCGAAGTTTAGCTCGGGAACATTCAGTGAACGAACGAGCGAGAATTTCTAACATTTGAACCAGTGCCCGGAATCGAATTCTGAGGGCACCGATGGAACCGCAGCACCGGTAATTACATAGGAACTCCTGTTCCGGGGTTGCGTTATCATGAGAGTTGATGATAAAATTTTGGATGTTTATTTTATAATTATTCTACAATTTTTATTTTTACTCAAAGTGTTTAATCCTTTGGATGGAAGTTGGGTAACCACCCAACCTCCCTTGGGAGGTTATGAGGGTGGTGGGGCCCCCACGAACCCCACCCCTTCAAATCCTTTAAACCCCCCTCAACTCACCATTAATGTGGATAACATAATTTTATCAAACTTATGGATTTAATGTTGTGAGTTTAATGTATGTTTTTTAAATTCAAACCCTTGAATTTCAAAAGGCTTGTTGTGTTAATAAAATAAGAAAGGATCTTATTTTATTTTGTTGTTAGAGTTTTGTCATTGAGAGGTTTTGGGAAGCGTGAAGATCTTCTTCATCTCCAACGAAGAACATCTTCAATGAAGAACGTGTAGAAGACCTCGGACTCCGACGAAGAACACTGTTCTACAACAAAGAACATCTCCCCCGAAGAACGCGGAGAACTTCTTCCACAATGTTCTTCTTCCGCGACGTTTCCTTTTCTGACGCGCCTCGACGACAACGAAATCGATGTTCGTTTTCCGTGATGCCCGACCTTCGCGACGCTCGTCTTCTGCAGCTTGTTGACGTGCACCGTTCTTGAAACCGAGGTAGGGGATTTATTTTATTTAATTATTTCCATTCATGTTTCTAGTTTGTCGTTCTTCATGCATAAACGTCTAAATGATAACAATTAACGAAAGGGGTCCGGACTGCACAAACACGGCCGACCCTCCTCTTTTATCCTTGTTGATACTTTGTGGTTTGGACGGAATGGCGTGGTGCCGTCGCACCACGCGGAAATCGCACGACAAGTACATCGCGGCGCCGTTGCGCCGTGCCACAATGTTGATCAAGGATGTGACATCGTCGCGCCGCGTTGAAGAAAACCGACGACGTCGTGGCCAGAGCGGGCCCGTGGCGGAAGGACACGGTGTCGTCGCACCGCGCCGGACGAACCAAGTCGTGGCCGGTTCCGGGCCGCGGTGGAGCAGGGTGATCGGCGGCCGGTTCCGGGCCTTCGGTGTCGGCGAAGAAGGGGACCGGCCATTGCCGGTCCCGTGGAGGCAGGAACCGGCCGGCCAGGGCGGGTCGGCCGGACAGGTGTGCAGCCGGGGGTTCAAACCCCCGGCCGGTCAGCCAAAATGGCCCCCTTAATTGGGGGGGGGGGGTTACACAGGGGGGCATGCACCCCCCGTTGCTGAGACGGCTCGGCCAAAGGCCGAGCTGGCCAGCGCGCTGGGCCGCGCCGGGTCGGGCCGACCCGGACCCGAGGCGGGTCGACCCGGTTCGGGCCGACCGGGGGGTCTCGGGCCGGGTCGGTCCGGGCCCGAAATCCCCATTTTCGGACTGTCTCGGTATTTTGCCCATAACATGGGCTACGGACCTTTGATCGTCGCACCGTCAGTTGTGATGCGATCCTTGAATCAAGACGGTCGTTTTGGTATATCGCACTCAAGGTTTCAGAATAATTTGGGTTCGGCCGGGTTGGTTCATACACGAAACCAACCGGGCCCTCGGAGCGGAAACACTCGTATCTTGAGCTTCGGACGTCCGATTGATGTGCTGTTGACTTTGTTGAATTCCTCTAAGTGAGAAGGATATTTTGGCATACTCCGCCCGAGGTTTGGACGCAGGTGGTGTACGGTCGGGTTGGTTTTTCTTTAAAAACCAACCAGGCCCCTTGGACGAAATAGCCAATAACTCTCAGACCGGGCGTCTGATTGACGCGCCGTCTATGACGTTGAGTTCTGTTGACGATACGGAACTTTTGGATACATCAACTATGGACTATGTGTCAGTTGATGTATCAGCCTCTAGGCTCGTGGAGTGGACCCTCCCGAACGAGCTTGCTGTGTGTGGGAACCCTAGTGGTGGTTGCGACTGCTACTATGACTACGATGACGACTATGCAGAGATCCCCAGAGGATTCGACGACGATGACTACAGCACTCAGCGATCCTGTGTGGATCAGTGCTACCGATCCGGTGTGGGTCCGATCCTGTGTGGGTCATTGCGGGGGTTAGTACCTATCGATCCTTTTTGGGTCCGGCGACTTAGATGGATCAGTGATCATCTCTATCGTCTTTCGAAAAGTATACCTGTGTGAGCTGAATCCTATTTTACTTTCCTTTGTGGATTGTGTAGTGCTATCTTGTGTGGATTTCGTTTTTCTTTCCTATGTGGAATACGTATTCTTTCCTGTGTGGACTGGGTTGTACTTTGGCTCGGAGGTTAGAGCGTATTGGAGTTGATGACTTAGGTATATGTATGGGAATATACCTAAGAAGTGTCAGTTGTTACTTCGTGATTGTGTATTTCTTTTGTGGTTTATCCTTTGTGGATTTTGGGAGACCTTCGGGGGTCTCGGGGTCCCTACTGAGTAGCTTATACTCACCCCTGCACAGGCTATGCCCGCACTACGTTGTGTTGGTTACAGACGACGGACAGCGTTGATCGTGGTGGAAGCTTGAGGAGCAGGACGGTACCTGGAGGTGGACCACTGGGTAGGATGTACTCGGAGCGGTCGACTGGACCTGAGGAGCAGTGGAGGATTTCTGTACCCACCCTTCAGGTGGGATTCCCAGTGGACAGATCGTCGTTGTGGCTTTACCTTTAAGTTGTTTTTTCCCTTTCGAGTTGTACTTTACTTTCAGTTTGGGTTTGTATACTGGCCCACTTACTTTTCCACACTTCACTCTTGTACCAGCTTTTACTTAGTATTTACTTTTTCCGCTTTCTTACTCTGTGGTGCTTGTTTACTTTACGAAGGAAATGCCTTCCCTTTACCAGGATTTACACCTTGGTGCTAGTCGCCAGCCCCGGGCATATGGAAGGCGGGCTTGGGGTAGTCACAGCATGGGCCCCGAGGACGGGTCGTGACAGTCTTAGGGCCTCTATTAGGTATTTTTATACTCACACCTATACGGGCTTCACCTGCACCTTGTTTTGTCTTGTGTAGATGATGGGAAGACTTGAATAACACACATGGAGCTAGGACCTAATTGTGTAGTATGGTAACTATTGACGTAGAGAGTTGTGGAGACGAGTTGTACCTACCCTTCAGGTAGAAACCTTGGTGGACAAGGAGTTGATTACTATTTTTTGTTTTATTTATATATTTTAGATGGGTTGTATTTTGGACCATTTACATTCAGTACACACTTTTACTATTGTAGTTTTACTTCGTGCTTTCATATTGTTGTGTTCTTGGAATTCATGTTTGTACAGGTTTAAAGGAAATGTCTTCCCATTTTAGGGATACACCTTTCTTGTGCCAATCACCAACCCCAGGCCTATGGAAGATGGGCTTGGGTTTATAATGTCATTGGCCCCGGGGGATGGGTCATGACATCTACCCACACAAGTTTTAAAAACAAACTTATCATAGATTCAACCTATCTTCACACGACTCAAATCACGAGTGAGCGATAATCACCAAATAAAGAACACAATCCGCGACATATCTGACCCTTTGTTTCCCTGACACCATCTCACTAAAATTTCATGACACTACATCCATGTATCATGGGCCACACCCAACCTAACAGTTACACTACCTTAAACTGATGTCCATGACGCCCAATCATGTGGTCAAACAACTCATGTAATCAGGGAGAAGCCCAACCAGGGATCAACATCACTCAAGAATATCAGGTCTATTCCCAAAAACACCCTAAGGGTTCCATCATATGAAATATCAAGAATCAAATATATATATATATATATATAGTCAAAACAATAAATTTAAACATGTAGATAAATTTAATAGTTGATTTGTCATCCCATACCTACCCTGAGGTCTTGAAAGCCTCTAATAAACCTAATCATGCTTATACTATTAAACGTAGTAGTCTAATAAATAAAAATTTGTTCTAATCATTTTGGAATCTGTAGTCAAAATTCCCTAGATGAACAATGACCTCTAACCCAAAATCGCTCGAGAATAACATGTTCAGGGAATGCCTGACGACATCCCATAAGGCATATAATTACTCAAAATAATACAACATCGGTCTCGCTCAATACTCGACGTTGCGAAAAAAAGATGCAACCCCCAAGTGATCTTAAAAACACAAAACATTGTATGAATCACCTACCATAGACTCGTAGACATATTCATGATTTATATCAAGGTCCAATTTTATGCATATCTTAGTAGATGTATGATACCATCAAATCCCAAATATTCTACTCGGATTGATACTATGACGTGTGAGGAAAAGGAACAAAAACAAAATAGGGTGTGTGGGTTTTGCCTTCTTATTGCGATCCTACAGCCACCGACATATTGAAGAACTTGTGTTAGATGAAGAATCTATGAAAAGAACCAATCTCGGCCTCCCCTAGTGTCATAGAATAAAAACAAGGAATAAGAAGGTAGTATTAGAAATGATACACGACGAACTTCCATATAAATGAATAAAAAATACATTGCATGTTTTAAAGACTACACATTGTGTAGTATCCTGTCAGTACTCTAACTTACATAGGTTTCTAGGTCATCACATGGCTTAGACGCATCACCCGAGTCAACACTTGACTAGGACTCAACCAATATGTGGACAGTAAAATACACTATGTATTATGGAACACTACATGCCTTGTAGTAGATTATTTTTACATGGTCACCACATGACAAGTACATAGTCTGCATGCATTCAGTACATTCCTTACATACCCATGGAGTGTACTTGGGAGTATATGGCGTGTAACCTAGAAAATTACAAAACTGTCTATTTTTTACACCTTTTATCAAAAACAACATAATAAGTGTAGGAAAAAAGTGATTAGTACGTGAAAGGAAGAGCCAGGTTCGTATAACAATGAATGTTATAAGTTCAATTCATCTTGCATGATTATGAAACTTTTATGATGTGATGGGTGGGCTTGAAATTATACAGTCCTCCAATGAATTGGGTAATACAATGGATATCATGAGATAATGTTCATTAACAATGAACATGATTATATATTTTTACACAATGATAATTTAATGGTTATGAAACTATGTCATGTGTGAAGTTGATGAAAGCTTTTCTATGTACCATGTTCTTTATTTTTAACAATAATAATTGATGTTTCATTTTTATGAATTTCTATTCTCGATGAATTTATATGCTATTTCCTATCTTGTATATTATAACTATAGTATGCTTATGTTATGAAGATGATTATTATTATCACTCATGTAAAATTGATTCATGGTTTTATTCATCCTTTTACTTGGATTTTAGATCACCCAATTATCTGATGTATATTCATAGGTTACTAAAATTACTAAGGATAATGTGAGATTTATAAGGATAATGAAGTTATTTGTAAATAAATGCCTATGTTTTATTATGTAAAATATGTGCAGGGTTATATTTTTCTCAAGAAATTAATCCTTTGGATAATGGTTTTGTAATGCTATTATGTTGTCTATTCCAAAAATAAGGTAATAATAACATTATGAAATTTATTATCATTATAATGTTGGATTATATGGTTTTATAAATTTTTTATGATGGGTTAGTTTAGTTATCATTTTATAATTGAGGGATGTGAGATAATTGTTATTTTTCTAGAACATTTAATATTGTAAAGTATTAAACATGATAAATTATAACTAAAATAGTAGAATATAAACTATATGATGATAAGGGTTACAATACTATCATCGAATAATAATAAATTTAAGAATTTAGTCCATATTAGATTATTTTTACCTCAGTTAACATGAAATAACATTTTTTATGGTTTAAAGTTTATACCTTGGTTAATATTCATAATTAACATAAATGAATGTAACCTTGTTTCCAAATTTAGACATCCAAATTTAAAATATAGAATTTAATTTCCATATTTATTTTTTAGCAGTTATAGAAATTAATTTTAATTTTTGTGTGAAAACATAAATGAAGAATAATTTTTTGAAAAATGCATTTGTATGCAAGGTAATGAACTTATACCAAAAAAATAAAATTAAATGGAATTATTTAAATTATGTTTAATAAATTTACTTTGTGTTACGTTCAGTCCAAATATAATATATAATTATACTTCTAAATTACCTAATTTATCAAAAATAATGGAATGTTTTTCAAAAATAAATAATATTCACTATATTCTGAAATTTCAATCAAGTCATTTTAAAAATTTAAATTTCAAAATTCAGAAAATATACCATAGAAATAAAAAAGTCAATTTAATGAATATAAATTTAGTTCAATAATAATATTCCTTTATAAAATAAAAATAATTATGAAATAATTTAAAATACTATGATGAAAATAAATCCAAAAAAAGAATAATTATTAAATATATGAATGATTTATTTCTAGGAATACCTGGTTTGTAACACAATGAACTATACAGTAGTTTAAAAATGTGAAAAACATATATAAAAAATAATACCATATTACCACTTTCTTATATCTATATCCCATAACCCATTATCATTTCATGGGTTTGGTCTCTACATGACCTTCAGTGCACTTCTCCATAAAAAACAGGTTGATAACTAGACGTGAGAATTGTTGAATCCCATGTGTGGAGACTCTACCCTCAGAATCATTATAATTATATGATAAAAATAAAATATATATAAAAAAAATCAATAATCCAAATCTATAATTTTTGTATGGTTTACCAGAAAAAATATCAAACACAGTTCCATAAAAAATTAAATTGGGTTATTCCATATAGTGATTCAACATAAGGAGAATTGATCAGTGTTTCAGTTCTATACAGATGATACGTAAAATTGAATATAAAAAATTAATCTACTGAAACTTCTACACATCCTCAACCTCACCTCATTACTATGTCCACATCATTCTTGAGCTGCTATAACTCCCTCACCTATACTGGGCCCCTCTCCCATGCCTACCCAATAACCCTAAATTTTTCATAACTTCCAATGTTAACATGCATGGTGTGGGAAATAATAATAGCAAGCCAATCCAAAAAAAATCCTAATATAAAACATTGTAAAAATACATATATTGAATACTCTATAATATAAAATAAATTTCATAAATCATCAAATCAATATACCCGTTATTTAATAGAGTTCAAAGTAATGCACCATAATGATGAACATAACCGCACTTCAATAATTCAAACTAAATGGGATGTAATTTCTCATGTACTTCCATTATAATTATATTAAGTTGGGGTATATCATCCAAATATTCACCATCATGTTTTGGGTATCCTATTTATTTTAATTATATATTCCCAAAGATCTGGTAGAAATCTTTCAAGAAGTCAAATATCATACACATCAAATGGTCTACATCTATTCAATTTAATCCCATAAGCAAAAAATTGAGGTTACCCAAGAATAATATAAAATTATATGAAATTTTATTGTATTAATATTCAGTATATATCATTATATCCCGTACTAGAACCATAATTGTTTTGTATGGTTTGAAACATGGATTCATATGAAAATGGTACATAAAACATCTAAACCATCTCACATTATGTTCTTCAAAAATAGAATCCTTCTAAGATGTAACACCCCAAGATTTCATAGTGTGTTATTTCTTCAAAATAATTCAATAACTTGCACTACACGCAACAATGAGTTCAAGCGCACCATGACTTACCAAACAAGCCGTTCAAAAAAGGTTATGAATAGTATTAACTAAATTTTAAACTTTATATAATCCTTATAATTTTAGAATCCATTTTATGAGTTTCTTAGACATAATGTAAGAACAAATTCATCTTCAGTATTGTAGTTTTACCAACTTTTAATAGTGAACCCTTTTTAAATAAAATATTTTAAACTTTTTGACTAAATGGGTACATCAAAAAAAATTTAAAATAAAACATCCCAAGCTTCCATGGTACGCTTTCCTTTGAATAAAACAGTAGCGTGTGTTGTACGCAACTTCGAGTTTTAACACACACCACAACCGATCAAACTAGCCGTTATGAATAGTAATACTTAATTTTTTGAAATTATATATATTTTATATTTCAAAATGGACTTCATTTTTGGATTCGGAATATCAAATTTATCCTAAGGTGAAATTTTGGTACTTTTCGGATAACGTTCATATTTTGATGAATAGTAAAAATTACTAAATTTTAATTAAAAACAACTTTTTTAATCAAAATAATTAATAGTGATAAATTATGAATTTGAGTGGTTTTAAAGTATATTTAGAATATATTTTTACCATTTAATATAATTTTGGTCATTGGACATAATTTTACAATTAAACCGAACATAAACAAATGTCAATCTTTTGATAGTTATTATCTCTTAAAAACACGCTTTTTGTTTTGACAGCGGGAATTAATTTTAAATTAATTTCTGCCACTTCTGTGTTTTTGAATTTAGAAAAATGGATTCCATATTTGGAATTAGGATGTTCAAATTGTGTAAATAGGTAACTTTTATTTTTAGACATTTTGAATAATTACTGCGGTAAATATTTTATTTACCATGGTTAAGGGTAAATCCGGTAAATAAGGGTTAAAAAATAATATTATAATAATATTAAATTACCCTAAAACGTGTCTTAACCCTATTGGTTGATACATGGTCGACCATGGGCATATTTGGGTCAATTTTGGGACCCCATTGATCCACTTGTAAGTGATAATGACACTTTATTTTAATTAAGTTAAAATGAATACAAAAATGGCATAAGCTTACATCTTTTAAAAGAACAATTTTTACATAGGGTTATACATGTTGGATTTTCGATTATAAATATTCATTAGAAATCTAAAAATATTTCCTACATAATTATATTTTATTTATAATTTTTAGACATCAAATAATTTAAATTATTAATGACACAATAATGATGCAATGTTTACCTCATTAATAAATCATTTAGATAAATAAGATTATAATGATTAAAATATTATCTAAAACCTGTCCAATTCTTATTGGTTGATGTTATTTAGAATATGAGTCATCGTATCTTCGACCTAAATGATTTTTGGACCATTATAAACCGAAAATAATTATATTATAAAGTAATACTTTCACTCTTTCCTAAAGAGCCCCTCCTCTCCCTTATAAAAGGAGACCACTTCTACTCATTCCTCACACCTCTCAAGCCACTTGGCTCGTCCAAACTCTGCCCAACTAAGCTCTCCACATCCCTCTCCTCCTCCTTGAAGCTTCCCCTTAGGCAGAAAGCATTTCAAGAAGTCCTTTGGTTCCAACCAAAGTGAGTTACCTAAATTAAAGGTAACATTTTCTCTTAAATTATTTTCAATTATTTTGCTTCTCCAACCCCCAAACTCTTTTTATTTCCTTTCTTTTGTAACAACACCAGTATCCACAATATAATAGGATGTTGTTATAATAAGGATTCAAACTACACATTCACACAACTCCATCTAATGGATGATGAACATAATGTTTCTGTGGATGGAAAACTAACGCCTCACGAAATGATGATTGGTCAAATACATCTTACCGCCTCTCATGGTGTCCATTAGGATGGCACTGTAATTAAATATGATATTAATGATATATATTTTATATATAAGCTTCTGTAATTCCATTTTATTTCATACAATTATTCGTTTCATGTTGTATATACATACGATAATTTCATTTGAGGAAGTGCGGACTACCGCCCCCTTAAAATGATATGACTCGTTCATACCACACATGGAACGTATAAAGGATGGTGTTAATGAACTTAAGTAACATATATAAAATATTATATTTTACTGGAATAGTAATATACCTATGTATCATTTGGATTCGATTCTTTTAAAATAAAAATTAAATGGAAGTAGTATTCGTGCGTACATACGGACTACCGTCTCCACGAACGCGATGAGATTCATTCTCCATCGTATCCATTCAAGTATAATTATCATTTGATGATTTCAAAATGATGTTTAAGGACTTGATACCATTCTGGATATGAATAATATAAATCCCATTAATAACGAATATGGCTCACATAACAAAGAATATAAAGTAAAATGAACCCGTTAACACCTGAAATGACGATAATTCTAAGATATTATTAACAAATCAATGTTAAAAGATCATATATGATATCATATTAAAGTAAATGATTCTTGTATTATTAAATAACAATTATTTCACCATTATACAGGAGGTAAACCTACCATCGACCAAGGAAAAAGTACAAAGTAAGGGATTCTCTTATCTCACTTTCAATTCCATGAGATTTCCATTGTTCGCTAATAAATTATTGAAAGTGGTGTATTGTGTACTTACATTTGATATATATTATCATGATTCACATTATATTCATGTTATTCTGTAAATCATTTGGTGGTTATTAACTTTTGGCCATGCGGCTCAGTTGATTAACGTGGTAAGGGGTTTCTTGTCTCACTTTTAATTCCGTGAGAATTCCATTGATCACCACTTAATTATTGCATGTGGTGTATGTGTACTACCCATGATTGTATTCATTGTGTAATATACTTTATTTTATGGGTATTTACATCATCATGTTATGATACTTCTTTCATGGGTGTATGTTTCGTAAGTTACCTAATCGATAAGGGAATTTGAGATTTCAATTTCCACTCATTTGGATTTACACATATTTCATTGATTATATTACTCCAAGATTATGTGTGGAATCTCTATTCATTTGATTATGCCTTAATTTCCACTCCCCTTTCTGTGGATATACTTTTGATACACATAATCACTCCATTGATAAATTCTCAAGTGATCGGTATGAACTTGATAAGAGTAATTTTAACTCAATCTCCATTTGTTGAGTTAAATATCCAATTCGTTGGTGTTGTTTCTACAAGAGTATGTGTGAATATCCTTTGATTGTTTTACACTGAATATTAAATCATATTTAGTGTATTTATATTTTTCACACATAATTATGTCGTTGATTTATCCTTAACCTAAGGATACGGCCTTTATGAGAGATTTCATCTCAATTTACATTGAACTGAGACTTCTTTGTTGATATACACCAAATCACTTTTATGCGGTGTATATAATGTACTTGACATAGTATATCATGAATCCCTTTATTCTCATGATATTACAATGTTTTTATTACCTCAATTATTTTTATTCAAGTGTCTCTCTTTTGGTTAGAACCTCTAACCAAAATACCATTTTAAAATGTTTTAAAGACTTATTCTTCTATATCTTGCTCATTAATGTCCATGTTTTAAAAATGGTTTTAAGGATTTATTTATATGGACATTAGAGTTTTAAAATTAAAACTCCTTTTAAAAGTTTCAAAGTGGTATGGGACACTTTGATTCAAAAGTCTACTTTTAAATGGCTTGTTGACAAATAGTGTGACTTTTAAATGTTTTCAAGAAATGGGGGATATTTCTCTCAAATAGTTTTGATGATTATTTTCATCTATGTCAACATCCTTCATTATTCATGATTGAGGTTAATGTGATACAATACAATCTTCCATATTGTATCAAATGAGTTATGTTTGACTGTGGATGTTCTATTTTTATACCATTCATGGTTTGTGGTTAAAGTATTGACATTTCGTATGCTAGTTTTAATACGAATGTTTATTTTATGCTTAAACCTATTCATATGAGGAATGCATTGGACTTAATAAGTGATGGGTGGAGCCCGCTATAGCTCCTCGATGCATCGGTAGGTCTCATGAGAGAAACTAGTGTCTTGGCACAAGGCCTTGGCAAAATCTTATTTGTAGTCTTGGCACGAGGCCTTGGCTATGTGGTTATGATAGTCTGGCATTATGCATTCCATCATTATGAAAGTGGTTATTGATATTTCATGTGATCATTCGACTAGTAGAATATCCATGTGAGTAAGTAAATGGCATTATTTCATTTTACCTTTGCCATTTTATGCTGAAGTTCAAGTTTCAAAGGCTTTTGTTTTAGTTATAAATTGCCTTAAGTGTTTATGATTATTTATGAAGGCTTCTGCTATAATGTTATCCTTACTGAGCATCCGAGCTAACCCCTTTCAAAGTTTTATTTTTTTTTCAGGATTATGAAGAAGTAATTTATGAATGACCTGCAGGGATAGTATGAGGGGATATGAAGACAAGATGTTTTTTTTATGATGTAAAACAAAAATTTATGGATGTATCTAGTTATTCCAAGGCTACTAAACTAATCGGTCTTTCGAGACTTGATCTTTCTCATGATCATTCCAATGTTATGTAATAAGGCACCGACTCTGGGTAACTAGGGTCGGGGCGTTACAGTTGGTATCAGAGGAAGTTTAGTACAAACCTTGGTAGCTAGATTTAGATAAACTCTGATTAGAGCACGTAGACCTAAGATGAACTTTGAGGATTAGTATAAAAGAACTTCCTAGAATTTTGGTATTGTAGAGATTTTGTGAGTTTTCCGAGCAATACATCCCTGTCTGGATACGAGCAGGTAGAGGCGGCTCTGGCACAGATGTACCTAGGGGTAAAACCCGAAAACACCGCTTTGAGCTAGACTCGAACGGGAACTGGTGCACGACAACGGGCCTTGCTACACTCTTGGTTACGACACTCCCGGGGGATATGCTTAGGATAATTTACATTTTCTTTACAAACCGATTTAAGTAATATATACATAAGATGAGATTAAATGACCTTGGTTAATCCTAATATGTTTCAAATTGAGAATATGGTGACATTTTAATCTCTAAATGATTTTACGACTACTATTACTCACACAATGATTTCTGGTTTTAGTCAATGGCTGGATTCCAAGGAAGTCATAGTGACTTTGAGAATGATGTACAAGGTGGGAACGGTGGTGGAAATGAGCAACAAAATGGAATGTTGATAGGCGTAAAAGATATCGTCTTTATGCCAAATCAGTTTTCCAAAAATATGATCAACAACATATATATTAACCAACTCCCAGACTCAACAAGGAAGAGAAAGGTGATAAATGATAAGATCTCCAGCAATGGAGACCATGGAGAAAAGAAACCTCAATTTTCATCATGCAGGAATTGTGGAAAGAGACACCCAGGAAAGTGTCTCAATGGGACAACGAAATGTTTTACGTGCGGGAAGGAAGGACATAAAGTGAAGAATTGCCGAAGAAAAATGAAGAGTACTATGGAAGAAGATAAAAATGGTCCCAAGAGTCCATTTACAGTCATTTGCCGTAAATGTAGGGGACCTGGCCATTACCCGAGTGAATGTCCTATTTTATAGGATATTTTCTTGCTCAAAGAAGAAGCTATGCGGAAATAAATGGTTGGAGAAAAATTTAAAAAGTATTAGCACTCCTTGTTGATGGGTTTACTTTGGAATAATTTTCTCTTGTATTTGTAACCCCTCAGTTTGCCATGTGAGAATGATATTTGAGGAATAATTGTCTCTTCTCTTGTGGATATAGGTATAAATAACCATTTGGTTTTATATGATCATTGGGGTTTGAGAAAATGATAAGTTATTATAATTTGGGATGAAAATGCAAAGTATGATATAACATTTGTGGTTAAATTATGTTATTTTGAAAAATTTATCTCATTTTGGTAATATTATAGAATATAGTTTTTGAAAAAGGACAACACGTAGACCGTGTGACAACCCGTCGCGTCGGACAAAGCTGTGGGAATCGAACCCACAACCAAAGTGCGATTGGGATTTATCGCCTACCACTGGACTACGTGAAGTCCCTGGTTAGTATGACTATTTTTTTTTGTTAAATGATTTTATTGATCAATAATAAGATGATTTGGGTTCTTATATCTTATCAAATGAATACCCTTGGTATAGGAAAATGATTTGGTGATTAAGTGATAAATGTTATTTTGGAAGATGTTCGTTTTGTTAGGAACACTATATGCCCAAGGAAAATAGAATACAATGAGGTTTCATTTGTAGAGTAATGGTGGATTTTTATCTACATTTTTATTGTTGATTTATAGTGATTTGGGTTATTTATGGAAATGATTAACCTATAACAGAGAATATGTGATGATGTTAATTACTTTTAAGTATGTGACTTTAAGAGTATTTGATGTCATTTGGAGATACAATGTAACATGGGAGACTACATAATCAAATTCTTCTATGTTTTGGGTTTCAATATTAGTTTGGATTATATTAAAGGATTTTAAGGACAATTGGTTATTGAATGGTATCTATTTAACTTTGGGGTATTGTTGGTTTAATTTTAGAAATTAAGATTAGTGCATATTTATCTCAATGAATATCCTTTTGGAGGATCATTAGATCATTCACTAACCATTTTGGTTTTGATTAATCTTCAAAGACAATGTAAATATATGGTTTATCCTGCATGGATCATGTGATTCTATAGAAGTTTATTCTAGCTCTTCCAGTGTGACCAAGTCTTCTTGAATACTCATCGTTTAAAAAAAATTGAGTTAGTGGTGGAAATTTATTAAAGAATGAAAATCTACTTCAAATTTAAGTATATCTCATAATGTTCTTAGTCAATATCATAAATGAGTTCCTCTTCCTTATATAATGTAACTTTAAAAAAAGAATGTTGTCCTAGATGGTACCTTAAATCATCACTAATTTATGGCTTTGGGATTGTTGGCCTTTTCATAGCCATGTTCTCTACCACTCTCCATCAGATAATTGATGGTTAGATTTCTCCTCCATATCCATATTTTCCTACATGGAACCCTAGTATGTGTTATTTTCGGTAATCTTCATACTTTCCACTCTTTATTTTAAATAGAGGCCTCATTAATTCATTTTTCGATGTGGGATTTCAACTAAGATATTTTGAGATGTCAAAAATGTGTGATCCCAATACCCTATATTTTGTTGAGCCGATGGTACTTCAAATCATCATAGATTGATGAGTTTAAGGACCTCAATTTTATACTTGTTTGTGATTGATGACCTCAACCACTACCTATAAATATTTACGTTTTTCCTCCAATTATATGTCTCTAATTGCCACCAATGTTCTCCTAATCGAGATCATAATTTGGTGGTGACCCTTTCATTTCTCTTTTCCTTATATTAAGACTAAATTTTAGTAAACCAATTTCCGATGTGGGTTTTCCCACAAATATATTTTATATTTTCAACCTTTTATTTTCGAAGAACAATTTCAAATTGCGAGGACGCAATTTATTGAAGGAGGGGAGAATGTAACACCCCAAGATTTCATAGTGTGTTATTTCTTCAAAATAATTCAATAACTTGCACTACACGCAACACCGAGTTCAAGCGCACCATGACTTACCAAACAAGCCGTTCAAAAAAGGTTATGAATAGTATTAACTAAATTTTAAACTTTATATAATCCTTATAATTTTAGAATCCATATTATGAGTTTCTTAGACATAATGTAAGAACAAATTCATCTTAAGTATTGTAGTTTTACCAACTTTTAATAGTGAACCCTTTTTAAATAAAATATTTTAAACTTTTTGACTAAATGGGGACATCAAAAAAAATTTAAAATAAAACATCCCAAGCTTCCACGGTACGCTTTCCTTTGAATAAAACAGTAGCGTGTGTTGTACGCAACTTCGAGTTTTAACACACACCACAACCGATCAAACTAGCCGTTATGAATTGTAATACTTAATTTTTTGAAATTATATATATTTTATATTTCAAAATGGACTTCATTTTTGGATTCGGAATATCAAATTTAGCCTAAGGTGAAATTTTGGTACTTTTCGGATAACTTTCATATTTTGATGAATAGTAAAAATTACTAAATTTTAATTAAAAACAACTTTTTTAATCAGAATAATTAATAGTGATAAATTATGAATTTGAGTGGTTTTAAAGTATATTTAGAATATATTTTTACCATTTAATATAATTTTGGTCATTGGACATAATTTTACAATTAAACCGAACATAAACAAATGTCAATCTTTTGATAGTTATTATCTCTTAAAAACACGCTTTTTGTTTTGACAGCGGGAATTAATTTTAAATTAATTTCTGCCACTTCTGTGTTTTGAATTTAGAAAAATGGATTCCATATTTGGAATCAGGATGTTCAAATTGTGTAAATAGGTAACTTTTATTTTTAGACATTTTGAATAATTACTGCGGTAAATATTTTATTTACCATGGTTAAGGGTAAATCCGGTAAATAAGGGTTAAAAAATAATATTATAATAATACTAAATTTCCCTAAAACGTGTCTTAACCCTATTGGTTGATACATGGTCGACCGTGGGCATCTTTGGGTCAATTTTGGGACCCCATTGATCCACTTGTAAGTGATAATGACACTTTATTTTAATTAAGTTAAAATGAATACAAAAATGGCATAAGCTTACATCTTTTAAAAGAACAATTTTTACATAGGGTTATACATGTTGTATTTTCGATTATAAATATTCATTAAAAATCTAAAAAGATTTCCTACATAATGATATTTTATTTATAATTTTTAGACATCAAATAATTTAAATTATTAATGACACAATAATGATGCAATGTTTACCTCATTAATAAATCATTTAAATAAATAAGATTATAATGATTAAAATATTATCTAAAACCTGTCCAATTCTTATTGGTTGATGTTATTTAGAATATGAGTCATCTTATCGTCGACCTCAATGATTTTTGGACCATTATAAACCGAATATAATTATATTATAAAGTAATACTTTCACTCTTTCCTAAAGAGCCCCTCCTCTCCCTTATAAAAGGAGACCACTTCTACTCATTCCTCACACCTCTCAAGCCACTTGGCTCGTCCAAACTCTGCCCAACTAAGCTCCCCACATCCCTCTCCTCTTCCTTGAAGCTTCCCCGTAGGCAGAAAGCATTTCAAGAAGTCCTTTGGTTCCAACCAAAGTGAGTTACCTAAATTAAAGGTAACATTTTCTCTTAAATTATTTTCAATTATTTTGCTTCTCCAACCCCCAATCTCTTTTTATTTCCTTTCTTTTGTAACAACACCAGTATCCACAATATACTAGGATGTTGTTATAAGAAGTATTCAAACTACACATTCACACAACTCCATCTAATGGATAATGAACATAATGTTTCTGTGGATGGAAAACTAACGCCTCACGAAATGATGATTGTTCAAATACATCTTACCGCCTCTCATGGTGGCCATTAGGATGGAACTGTAATTAAATATGATATTAATGATACATGTTTTATATATAAGTTTCTGTAATTCCATTATATTTCATACAATTATTCGTTTCATGTTGTATATACATACGATAATTTCATTTGAGGAAGTGCGGACTACCGCCCCCTTAAAATGATATGACTCGTTCATACCACACATGGAACGTATAAAGGATGGTGTTAATGAACTTAAGTAACATATATAAAATATTATATTTTACTGAAATAGTAATATACCTATGTATCATTTGGATTCGATTCTTTTAAAATAAAAATTAAATGGAAGTAGTATTCGTGCGTACGTACGGACTACCGTCTCCACGAACGCGATGAGATTCATTCTCCATCGTATCCATTCAAGTATAATTATCATTTGATGATTTAAAAATGATGTTTAAGGACTTGATACCATTCTGGATATGAATAATATACATCCCATTAATAACGAATATGGCTCACATAACAAAGAATATAAAGTAAAATGAACCCGTTAACACCTGAAATGACGATAATTCTAAGATATTATTAACAAATCAATGTTAAAAGATCATATATGATATCATATTAAAGTAACTGATTCTTGTATTATTCAATAACAATTATTTCACCATTATACAGGAGGTAAACCTACCATCGACCAAGGAAAAAGTACAAAGTAAGGGATTCTCTTATCTCACTTTCAATTCCGTGAGATTTCCATTGTTCGCTACTAAATTATTGAAAGTGGTGTATTGTGTACTTAAATTTGATATATATTATCATGATTCACATTATATTCATGTTATTCTGTAAATCATTTGGTGGTTATTAACTTTTGGCCATGCGACTCAGTTGATTAACGTGGTAAGGGGTTTCTTGTCTCACTTTTAATTCCGTGAGAATTCCATTGATCACCACTTAATTATTGCATGTGGTGTATGTGTACTACCCATGATTGTATTCATTGTGTAATATACTTTATTTTATGGGTATTTACATCATCATGTTATGATACTTCTTTCATGGGTGTATGTTTCGTAAGTTACCTAATCGATAAGGGAATTTGAGATTTCAATTTCCACTCATTTGGCTTTACACATATTTCATTGATTATATTACTCCAAGATTATGTGTGGAATCGCTATTCATTTGATTATACCTTAATTTACACTCCCCTTTCTGTGGATATACTTTTGATACACATAATCACTCCATTGATAAATTCTCAAGTGATCGGTATGAACTTGATAAGAGTAATTTTAACTCAATCTCTATTTGTTGAGTTAAATATCCAATTCGTTGGTGTTGTTTCTACAAGAGTATGTGTGAATATCCTTTGATTGTTTTACACTGAATATTCAATCATATTTAGTGTATTTATATTTTTCACACATAATTATGTCGTTGATTTATCCTTAACCAAAGGATACGGCCTTTATGAGAGATTTAATCTCAATTTACATTGAACTGAGACTTCTTTGTTGATATACACCAAATCACTTTTATGCGGTGTATATAATGTACTTGACATAGTATATCATGAATCCCTTTATTCTCATGATATTAAAAAGTTTTTATTACCTCAATTATTTGTATTCAAGTGTCTCTCTTTTGGTTAGAACCTCTAACCAAAATACCATTTTAAAATGTTTTAAAGACTTATTCTTCTATATCTTGCTCATTAATGTCCATGTTTTAAAAATGGTTTTAAGGATTTATTTATATGGACATTAAAGTTTTAAAATTAAAACTCCTTTTAAAAGTTTCAAAGTGGTATGGGACCCTTTGATTCAAAAGTCTACTTTTAAATGGCTTGTTGACAAATAGTGTGACTTTTAAATGTTTTCAAGAAATGGGGGATATTTCTCTCAAATAGTTTTGATGATTATTTTCATCTATGTCAACATCCTTCATTATTCATGATTGAGGTTAATTTGATACAATACAATCTTCCATATTGTATCAAATGAGTTATGTTTGACTGTGGATGTTCTATTTTTATACCATTCATGGTTTGTGGTTAAAGTATTGACATTTCGTATGCTAGTTTTAATACGAATGTTTATTTTATGCTTAATCCTATTCATATGAGGAATGCATTGGACTTAATAAGTGACGGGTGGAGCCCGCTATAGCTCCTCGATGCATCGGTAGGTCTCATGAGACAAACTAGTGTCTTGGCACAAGGCCTTGGCAAAATCTTATTTGTAGTCTTGGCACGAGGCCTTGGCTATGTGGTTATGATAGTCTGGCATTATGCATTCCATCATTATGAAAGTGGTTATTGATATTGCATGTGATCATTTGACTAGTAGAATATCCATGTGAGTAAGTAAATGGAATTATTTCATTTTACCTTTGCCATTTTATGCTGAAGTTCAAGTTTCAAAGGCTTTTGTTTTAGTTATAAATTGCCTTAAGTGTTTATGATTATTTATGAAGGCTTCTGCTATAATGTTATCCTTACTGAGCATCCGAGCTCACCCCTTTCAATGTTTTATTTTTTTTTTCAGGATTATGAAGAAGTAATTTATGAATGACCTGCAGGGATAGTATGAGGGGATATGAAGACAAGATGTTTTTTTTTATGATGTAAAACAAAAATTTATGGATGTATCTAGTTATTCCAAGGGTACTAAACTAATCGGTCTTTCTAGACTTGATCTTTCTCATGATCATGCCAATGTTATGTAATAATGCACCGACTCTGGGTAACTAGGGTCGGGGCGTTACATAAGACATAACATAATTAAAAACATTATTTATATCTTGTATAGAAGAAAAATAATAAAGGGTGAGCTTTTTATCCAATTTAGTGTAAACAAGGGAGATATAAATGATCATTTGAGACTAAAAAATGCATAAAGATTCAATAACATGAGCATAAAATTTGAAAACCTATCCCAACAAATAATATATTATGATCACGAGTCATGGAATAAATATTTTACATTAATAAGATATTAATATTAATGCAATAAAATAAAATTATACCTCATAGAATAACATTATCATATGATCATTTTTTTAAACAATGGAAGGAAGTGTTGAAAAATCATAATCATTGAAATTATAGGTCAATGATACCCACCAATACATTAATCATGTCACACACTGGGTTTCTTTCATTAATTATAGCTCATATTTTTTTACTTTGGACTTTGTCTTCAGTCTTGGTAGTTTGGATCTATTTTTTTGTTTTATAATGTTTTTCTCTTTTCTGTGGATTTTAGGTATGGTTAAGGGGAAACTATACAACCTTCTGATGCTGATTATCTTTTTAGTTCATGTTTTAAATAAATTTTTATGGTTTATCGAGTAGTTCATGGTTAAATATAGACCATGAATACCTAAGCAGTAACAATTTAGGCATTTGATGCCCCTCTATGAGGGTTCACATGTTGATAATGTTTGGTGCAAACCATGTTATAATCATTCACATGTATCTATAGTTTTTGATAGAAACGAATCCCATGGTTGGTTCATGGTTTCTCAAAATATGTGGAAAAAATTTGAATTTATCCTGTGAGTATAATAAGGGATTCATTATTACTGCACAATATCACAGACCGTTGATCCTATCTATGTGTATTTCATGGATTCATGAAAATTGGGGTTTTTACCATTTCCCTCTAAAATTGGTAATTCCAAAACCACCCTTTATACACCTCTAGAATCTTTTGACATAGGGGACCTCTCCCACACTTCTTGATTCTTCCCGTCATTGTCCCTTAGAGATTTCAAGTGATTATTTTATATTTTGGAAATATTTATATAGGTAATCCATTTCTCTTTTATTCCTATTTTATAGTTATTTGTTTTCATATTGGGTCTTCTAATACAATTTTTATTTTGATAAGTGTTTCATGATTCCTTTGTTTTATATTGGGGTTTTGGTCGTCAAAAGGTTATTCCTGGGTGTTCTTTCCCCCATTTAACCATATGGGGTTTTTTTGGTTTTTATTATCCAAGTGAATTGATTTTAAGATTTCATTCCCATTCCATATTTCCATTAAATTTATGAAACATTAATTTCTTTTTCAATTAATCATTTATTATTTTAATTAGGGATAACTGATGTTTATAATAATTAGTTTGAAATATGATAAGTTAATTTCACCTTGAAAATAGATTGTGTGCAATTATTTTTTGTGGCCTTCTCCACTAAGTGTTTGATAAAATTCATAATTTCCCTCTATAAGTGGTTTTCTTTTTCATAAATGTTTTCTTTTTTCTTAAGGTTTTTTAATATTTATTTAATTTCTCTTTTCTATAGGATCTATTTGAATTTTTTTCATTCAAATGATATGTGATGTCGGGTTTTCACCTTAGGATCTATTAGAATTTTTTTCATTCAAATTATATATGAGGTCTATTTGTCACATTTTTAAATAGAAATTATTTATAAAACTCCCCATAGGATTTATCTTTTACCTAGATGATTTCATTAGGTGTTGGGAGGTCATCATCATGGAGATCACATATGAATTTAATGTTTGATGGAAAGGGGGAATTCCATTTTGGTGATTCAGGGTTGATTATTGGTTGCATTAATCATGTCTTGGAATGTTTTTGTTATATAGGTGTGGTTGATTATTTGGAATTTGTAATGTAGTGACCCCAATTACCAAGATTCGATGCATTTATACATAACATTGGCATGATCACAAGAGATCAATTCCCAAAATGATTAATTTTTTTAGTATCCTTGGAAGTGCTAGATACAAAAATATGTTTTACCCTACCTTTTGAAATGAAAAAGAAACATTGTGTCTCCTTTTAACACACTCATATCCCTTAGCCAATATCTATAGGTCTGTCCTAATATACTTTTAACATCCTTGTAAAAATTAAACATAATAAAGGGGTGAGCTAATATTTTCATAAAGAATAACAATATACCAGAAAAAATCATAAATAAGAATAAACATTTAAGCCCATGTATAAAACTAAAATACAATCCTTTTAAACATAAAATTCAGCATAACATGGCCAAGATAAATCAAATAATTCCACTAAAATATTCACATGGATATTACACGTACCGAACAATCACATTTAATATAAATAGTTACAATAATAATGATGGAATACAAAATCCCAAATGTCAAAAACACATAGTCAAGGCCTCGTTCCAAGACGAAAAATAAAAAATATTTTCAAGGCCTTGTTCCAAGACACTAGTTTGTCTCATAAGACCTACCGACACATCTAGGGGCTATAGCGGGCCCCGACAATCACATACTATGTCTAATTAATTCATCTTTTAAAAAAGTTGAAACATAACATAAACATTCGTATTAAAACTAGAATATAAAATGATAATACTTTAACCATAAACCATGAATGGTATAAAAATAGCACATCCACATTCAAACATATCAAAAAACCTTCAATATAGTATAGAAGATTGTATCATAATAAATCACCTTCAAACAAGTGTAAAATCCAGTAAAAGATTTTGGCCTTGATGATATCAATCCAATCACTATTGGAGTGATATATCTCTTTCTACTTTGATATCATTTAAACGTAACGTAATTATAAATTTTTTTTTTTTGAAAATATTCTTATAAACATGTAATGGATGCTTCGATGTTGTTATAATACCGGAAAATAGCTGCACCCACCTTATAAGTTAAAAAAACATACATTTCTTAATATGTCAAAAAGGTCATAAAGTTCCTTGTTGGATAATGACAGAAAGACTACTTTCAGAAAAAATTATAAAAATTCAAACAATAGTATAAATGAATTTTACCCGTAGTCTAGTAAAAATAAAAAATGTATTTTAATACATTTTTAAGAATCATTTATGTGGATAATAAAGAAGTCACAGTAGATAATTACGTATAAACAACCTTGGAAAATAAAGAGATTGTAAAATTGACCCTAAACATGTACTTATCCTCAGTTGAGGGTACATTAAACTAATATATAATTGTTAAATAATTTATATTAAATTATCAAAGAACCACATACATAAATATAATATCATATATGATCCTCTAATATTTCATTTTTGATAATATTTTAGTAGTATCATTGTTTTTGTTGTTAACTTATTCATTTTCCTTTATATTTTTTGTTATGTAAGTCATATTTGTTACTGATAGAATGTATTTCATCCAAATACAAAATTATATTAATTTTTAAAAAAAAATTAATCATAAAATTAATATTATTCTTGAATGGTTATGATAGGGAATGAAATATCATCGCGTTTTGAAGACGGTAAGTCATACGTACGCACAAGTGAAAATATTATTCTATTGATGGAGGAATCATATGTAATTGGTTAGTATATTATATATACAAAATTATTAACATTTTATATTTATTATTTACATCAATTATACTTATTATTACATCCATCCTAATAATTATGTGTTGAATAACCATCTAAACCACGACATGGAGACGATAAGCTATACATATTCATGTATGGTGAATTTTTCATTCATCGGATGAATAAAATAATGAATATTGTTGTATCATATTTATAATAACATCATTGTATATAGAAGGTACTCGATTTATTATTTTTTTATGGAAACAAAAATGAAAGAGTATGTGGAAGAAAAAACAAACATTGATAGAGGTGATGAAATAATTACATATTCTTGAAGAGATTCCTTTTGATTTGAACAAAAGTGATCATTAGGATGGCCTTATGAATAATGTAAGGCCTATAAGATGAATTTAGGGTATTTGGGAGGATATTTGGGATGGGTTTGGCTGAGGTAAAATGGTTTTGAGGTGTGAATTTAAGAGAAGGAGAAATACACTTTTATAAGAGAAGTGAGGGGAACTTTAGAAAAAACATGAAATATTTTCTAATTATAAAATTATATTCAGTTTCTGATAGCTCCAAATGGATTTAATTCGATTCCAAGGTGGAGAAGGTTTTAAATACTGTCAAACATTATTTTTAGACATGTTTAGGTCACCATATTAACCTTATCTTTTATATTTAAATCTTAGTCTAATTGATTATCTTTTACCATGTCTTCTTATATTTTTATACTACATGGTTAATATAGTTACTATAATATTTCAATAGAAACTCAAGTGGTTCATTAATGAAATATATAAAATTATCTATTTCCATTTATTTAATCTTAGATTTTTAAGAATATTATATCATTTAACAAAATTTTATTTGTTTTAAAAACTCATTTATGTCAATTTTGACACTATTTAGTATTAGGTTTTTTTGAAAGTCATGACAAATTTATTACATAAAAAATTCATTTAATCAACCGTAACATGTCATATCCACCTATAAATTTCATGGATGGTTTCAAAACAATCAAATTATATTTATTTCAACATTTATAATATCATTTATTTGATTATTTCATTAATGACGAAAATATTGTACCATTATTGTGTCATAAATAAATATATTTATTTTATGTATAAATATAATAAATAAAATAATATGATGCATGAAATATTTTCATATTTTTAATGACTATTTATTGTCGAATATATCAATTATATAACTCCATAAAAGTGAAAGATACTTGATTATGTTATATTTTTCTATATATAAAATTAATTCTTATAAAATTCCATTTTCACATCTATGTGGCTATATGGGGTCCCAAAATCAACCCAAGTAACCCCATGGTCATCAATACCTCCTCCCATAATATTAGGAAATGTTTTAAGGTGGTTTAACATTATTATAAATTATTGTTTACCCTTATTTATCAGATTTACCCTTTAACCATTATTAATAAAATAATAACTGAAGTTACTATTCATAATGTCCAAAAAACTAAAAGGTACCTATTTACAAAATTTGGATATTATTATTCCAAATATGGAATCCTATTTTCCAAATTAAAAGCATATAAGTTTCAAAAATAAATTTAAAATTAATTTCTGTTGTCAAAACCAAAAAGCGGGTTTTTAATAAGTAAAAACTATCAAAAGATTGACATGTGCTTATATACAATTTAAATGTGAAATTACATCCAATGAACTAAATTATATTAAATGTTAGAAAATTAATCTTATGAAACTTTAAAACTACTCAAATGTATAATTTAACACTATAAATTATTTCGATTAAAAATTTGTTTTTAATTAAAATTTGGTATTTTTCACTATTCAACAATATATGAAAATTATTAGAAAAGTACGAACAATTCACCCTAAGATAATTTTGATATTCCGAATCCAAAAATGATGCAAATTTTGTTAAATATAATATATCAAGTTTCAAAAAGGGGGGTATTACTATTCATAACTACTTTTTAAATGACTAGTTTTATGGGTCGGGATGTACTATAACTCGAATCTGCGTACAACGTAAGCTGTTGTATTAATTGAAGAGATGCATAACATGGAATATTGTGGTGTTACATTCACCCCCCTTAAAATAATTACGTCCAAAAAATTTCTAAAATATTACTGCATCAAAATATTTGGGTGGTTCTTCATCATAAGTTTTTCATGTTCCCACGTTACCTCTTCAATTTTATATTTTCTTCAAAGAACTTTCACCAGTTGAGTCGTGCGAGATATCAACACCTATTTTCTAGTATCAAAAATTCTGATAGTCTCTTCAAAATAAGATTTATCGGGTTCCAGTTCTATTTATTCATAGGTGAGTATGTGTGTTGGGTCAGACATGTATTTTCTGAATAGTGATACTTGAAACACATCATGAACATTAGAGAGACTTGGAAGTATAGCCAAACATTATGATATAACTACAACTCATTCTTCAATTTTGAAAGTTCTAATGTACCTGGGAATTAATTTTACCTTATTAATTAATGGTGTAACAAACTTCCGTTAATATACCTTTAGGAAAAAATTATCTCATACATGAAATTTCAAATCTCTCATTCGGTTATCGACATAACTCTTTTGCCTACTTAGAGCTTCTTTGATGTGGGTTTGAATAATATTCACATTTTCCATTGTCTCCTAAACATGTTCTGGGACTATATGTTTTATTTCACCAACATCATAGCTACAAGTTGGTTTGTGACATCTCTTTCCATATAACGCTTCATATGTAGCCATCTGAATACTTGAATGGAAGCTATTAGTATTGGAAAATATTACCAGAGATAAATACTAATCCCACATACCTAGAATTTCAATTGAGAAAGATACCAACATGTCTTTTATGGTTTGAGTATTCTGTTCTCATTGTCCATAAGTTTTAGGGTGGTAGGCAGTGCACAAATGAAGTTCATCATCTAGATCATTATGAAGACATTTCTAGAATATTGATGTAAAACGGGGATCACAATCAGAAACAATTTATTGGGGTACACCATGGAGTCTTAATAATTCATTAATATATAGTCTGGCTAAACATTAATGTTGTAGATCTTATCTTATAGCAAGAAAATGTGATGACTTGGTGTGATGATCAAAAATTCCCTATATGGCATCATTCCTTCTAGGAGTCATTGGTATCCCCATGAAAAATTCACTCATAATATAATCCCATTTCCACATAGTTAAGGGAAGAGGATGCATGACTCCTGTAGGATGTTGTCTTATAGCCTTCACCTGTTGACAAACCATACAACTTGACACATAATCCTCAATACCTCTCTTCATGTTGTCCCACCAAAAATGTTCCTTAAAATCTCTATATATATTAGTGATATAAGGGTGTATATAAAAATTGGAGCTATGATCATCATCCACCAATTTACTTTTTTGATCAGGTATATCGGGAACACAAATCCTCTTCCCAAATTACAAAATTCAATATTCATATATGATGTCAATCAATCAATCACCATTCATAGCTTTAATTTTACTTTGAAACTCCTCATCATCAGTCATAGAATTTTTTATTCCTTCCAGTAAAGATGGTTTGGCAACCACTTGAAAAGAATATTTATGTTTCACATTCTATGATTATTTCCATATTAATCATTACTAGATATAGGAACATAGTATCCCTTTCAACTCCCATCTTTTTCAAAAATCGATGATCGTTTCTGGTGAAAGAATATACAACCTTATTTTCCTTCCCCAAGTGGTAGTGTATTGTGAAATCGTAATACTTGAGTAGTTCAAGCCATCTCATTTTCCTCATGTTGAGTTCTTTGTGTGATAAAATATAATTAAAACACTAATGATCAATATATATATATCATTTATAACATTGAAATATTATCTATATATCTTTATAGAAATGATTATAGTTGGTAACTAAAGATCATGAGTGGGATAGTTTGGTACAAGAATTTTTAGATGTTGTAATGCATATGCAATAACTCTATCATTCTGTCTAAGGACACAACCATGTCCTTTATTTGAAGTATCCCTATAAATAAAAAAATCATTATTTTACAATGGTAGAGTCAAGACAAGATCATTGACTAATCATCTTTTCAAATTTTCAAAACATTCTTCACACCATTTTTTCCAAAAAAAATTAAACCCCTTTACGTGTGAGATTGGTTAAAAGGTTAGCCAATCTGGAAAAATTCTAGATGAAACACTGATAATAACCTGCCGAACCTATAAAACTACGTATTTCAGTTATTCACATCAGTGCTGGCATTTATTGGATAGCCATTTTCATTGAAGGATCAATATAGATTTCATCCATAGAGACAATTTCATTAAGAAATGAAATCTCTTGAAGCTAGAATTCACAGTTTCTAAAATTCCAAAATAATTCATTTCTTCTATGTGTTTTCAGAATAGTTCACAAGTGATTTTCATGATCATCATATATTATGGAGTATACTAAGATATAATCAATAAATACCATTACAAAGTCATCAAGATACTCCTTGAAAGCACTATTCATTAGATCCATGAAAATAGAGGGTTCATTAGTCTTTCTAAATGGCATTATTGTAAACTCATAATGCCCATACCTGGTTCAAAATGTTGTATTTGGAATGTATTCCTTATTTATGAACAACTAATGATATATAGATTGAAGGTAAATCTTTGAAAATTATTGATCTTCATGAAGTTGATCTAATAAATCATTAATGTGAGCGCTGGAACACTTGTTATTTATTGTTATAGCATTGGTCTCCCTGTAGTCAGTGAACAACCTCACAGATCCATATTTCTTGATAAATAATGAATAAAGGATCCCCATAGAGAAACCCTAGAGAGAATAAATCCTTTATTACTCAAATAACCTAGCTGTTTCAATAGTTACACTAATTCTATAGTGGAAATTCTATTAGGGGCCTTCAATATGGTCCTTGAACCAGGTGTTAATTCAATGGAAAACTCAATTCCTCATTGTATAGGATGTCTACAAAAATCCAATGGAAACACTTCAAAAATTTATTGAAAACTATGTACATCCTATATTTGAAAATTCTGTTCCTAACCCATAGTTATTTCACTCCCTTCCACCTCAATAATTGAATTTGATAATGCTATATAGGGTGGTTCTAGATTAGAATCAAATAGCGATGTTTCTGCTCTAAAAATATAGGATTATTTATCATCATCAAAAATTGTAACCTCCTTCTTCTTACAATAAATTTTCGCATCATGTTTTGAATTCCAATCCATAACAAGGATTATATCAATGTCAATCTGGTGTATGAAAATAAGATCAAAATACAAAGCACATTTATATTTCATAATGGTAACTGATTGACAAAACTTTGTTGCAATGATACGTCCCTTAATATTTTTTACTCAAAACTCCCTTAATAAGTCAAATTGGTAATATGTAATTTTATTCGCAAACTGGGAAGATGTAAATGAATGTGATGATCCAGAATAAAATAATTTATTAGCTAATTTTGAGGAAATGATTAAAGTACCTTCCAACACGTCATTAGGATCTTCAACCTCGACACTAGTGATCACATAAGATTTCTCTTTCTCCCTTTGCCTTTTCTGGGGAAAATTTTCTTCAAATAGAATACATTTATTTGAATAATTCCCCAACCCATTACAATTGTTGCATTGAATATTGAAAACCTCTTTCTTTCCCTTTAAATCACGAGCATGGTCTCCTTTTTCTCCACACTTGTAACAAACTCCCATCCCTTTTAGGCATGTCCCATGGTGTTTATTCCAACAATTACTTGAGCATGGAAAGTCAACTTTTCCTTTCTTACCCTTATTTCATTTTCCATTGTTTTCAGAATATCTCCTCTTCTTTTACTTCTCTATAAAGTCATAAGGCATAGGGAATACCTTTTCTATATTGATAGCACATAAGACAATATCTTTGTACTTTGAGAATGATTTTGAGACTAATGCTCAATGGATGGTTTTATCCCATCAATGAATCAATCAATCATACTCCTTGGGTTACATATATAATCTGCAGCATGCCTTGATAACCTTGTATTGTTAGCATCATCCTTTTCAACATTTTATCCTCATTTTTCCTCATACTCATAAATTTCCTTTCCATATCAGCTCGATGTTTCAGAGGAAAGTATTTTTATCAGAAAATCCCTTTTAACACCCTCTATTTCATATTTGATACATCTTCATATTCCATTGTGCTTTAAATTAATGGCCACCATTGAGCAACATCTATTGGTAGGCAATAAACTTCAATGAAAACTTTTTCTCATTCACTACTCCCCAAAGCCTGAAATATTTTATCAAAAGAACATATCCATTGCTCTGCTACAAATGGATTTGTATTCCCCTTGAATTTTGGTGGTTGATTCTTCATAAAGCGGTCTTACATTGATCCACCTCATTATGGATCAGGGTGCTCCATATGAGTTTTGGTTATTATTCATAACCTGAGTGAGTTGTCCCAATATGGTTATAAGATGATTAGAACTAGTTGCATCACCAATTACACTATTATTATCTTGAATAGGATGTAAATACCAACATGGATTACTTGTGTTGATAAAGTTCACATTCATTCCACTAGGCGCCATTTCTAAACAATTTTATACACTTGATTAGTTTATGAATAGAAATGCATAATTCCAAACTTGTAAAATACATTGTATAAATTGAACAGTTTATGAATATAATACATAGTCATATAAATGTTTCATTGAGGAATTAATTTCTCATAAATCCATCAAAGTGGTTTTTAAAGAAACTGTGAATTATCAAATGCATATCCCATGAGAGTGTCAAACCAGGTCCCTAGTAAGGCTCGTTGATATGTACAAGGGTAGCCCAGGTCAAGCCTAAAACTCCTTGCCAGAGTTTTCACTCCATGGTACATCTATTCCAGAATAATCTCCAATTGTATTATCCATATAGGAATGTATTTCTTGGAAAGCCAATATAATATCCACATTACCAATTTTTCTGAATGTTCTTCTATACTAATCATCAATGTCTATCTTAGGGTAATGTTCTCTAATAAGATTTTTTATAAATCTAGTCTCCAATGTTTGTACTATACTTACTCTAAAAAAAACTATAACGCACCATCCACCATTACCTAGAGTCAATGAATTATTACCAATCATTGGAATGATCACAAGAGATCATGTCCAGAAGGACTAATCAATTTAGTAGCCTTGGATGTACTACATACATACATAAGTTTTACATTATTATGAAATGAAAAAGCAACATTGTGTTTCCTTTTAAAATACAGATATCACTTAGCCAATCCCTACAGGATAGTCATAATATACTTCATTGCATCTTGGGAAAAATTAAACATCAGAAAGGGGTGAGCTCAGATTATAAGTTAGGATATCAATATAACAGAAACAATCATAAATATGCATAAACATTTAAGCAATTGTATAAGACTAAAACACAAGACTTTTAATCATAATCTTCGGCATTATATGGAAATGATAAATCAAATAATTTCATTTCTTTATTCACATGGATATTATAATAGTCGAATAATCAAATGTAATATCAATAGTTAATCCCATAATAATTGAATGCATAATTCCAGACATCATAACCACATATTCATGGCGTCGTTCCAAGACTAAAAAATATATTTTCATGGCCTTATTCCATGATAGTAGTTTGTCTCAAGAGACCTACCAATGCATCAAGCATATATAGCAGGCCATGCCCCTCACTTACTACATCCAATGCTTTCCCCATATGAAAAGGTTGAAATAATACATAATCATTCGTATTTAAACTTGCATATAGAATATTAATAATTTAACCATAAACCACGAATGGAATAAAAATAGCATATCCACATTCGAGATTAAGAAAAAAACTTCAATACAAAATGGAAGATTATCATAAAAAATCATCTTCAAACAAGTGTAAAATTCAATAAAGGACGTTGACATAGATGAAATCAATCAAAAAACTATTTGAGTGAAATATCTCTTTCTACTTTGAAATAATTTAAAAGTTGCGTAATTGTAACATCCCAGGTAAATAAAGAATAAAACATTTTCAAATTTATTAATATTTGTGAATTAAATATTAATTTTACTTTATGAGGGTTTCTATGTTCGATATCATACCCGACATGCAACAACGAGTTTCTTTGAAATCTTACGTTGCACACTGGTAATATAATAATATTATTTTAAATGGTAGTAAACATGTTTCCGTTGTATTGGCGGGAATTAATATAAATAACTAAAATATGATTATTATTTTTTAATGTTTTTTTCATTTATCCAATAAAATATAAATGCTCAAAATAAGGAAAAAATCAATTTTAGGCATAGATACTCTAATATTCACTAAAAGGACGATTTATCGCCTTTTGCTGGAGATCCCTATTTAAATATAGTTATAGTCACTCTTATAAATTATATTGGACCAAATAAAATTCTTTTTTAGAATTAGGACATCAAAATTTACTTTGTGTAAATTTTTGGTATTCTTCCGATAAAGTTTATTTTTTCATGAATAGTGAAAAATGTTGTATTTTAATTCAAAACCGATTTTTAATCTAATTTATTTATATGACTAGACTATCTTTTTGATTTGTTTTAATGTTCAATTATAATAAATGTTTACCATTTAATCCCATGGTGGTCATTGGGATTAATTTCACATTGAATTTAGACTTAAACTAGTGTCAATCTTTTGATATATATTGTTTCATAAAAACACGTTATTTGGTTTGACAACATGAGTTAATTATTAAATTAAATAATGAAACTTATATTTTTTTAATTTTTTAAAATATAAATCATTTTTGAAATCAGAATATCAAATATATCTTAGGATGAATTTTTGGTATTTCTCTGAAAGACTTCAATTTTTGATGAATAGTGAAACCACTAAGTGGTAGTTAAAAAACCGATTTTTCATTTTAATGAAACTTTACCACTTCTATGAATTGAATTTTGAAAATTCGACATACATGGTTGTCATTAAGAATTGAAATGTGGTTCAATGGGATTAAACTAATTTTTTTGTGAATAGTAACTTTTACGTTTTATTAATCGCGATTAAAGGTAATTAGTATAATTTAAGGTGAAAATAATGTTATAATAATATGAAATTACCTAGACACATGTCCTACCCTTATTGGATGTGTCATCCCCGAACAAAAAAATCCATGGGTCAACTTGGGGAACTCATGGAGCCACTTGGGTAAGAAAATGACATTAATAACGTTTTATTTAATGTTAAAATAAAAATGTCACAAAAATATATTGTTTTACTAAAACAATTTGTACATGGGGTTATAAAAGTCATATTTTTTAATATAAATAGTCATTTTAAAGATACAAATATTTCCTACATCATAAAATTTGTTTTGTAATCTTTATACATTAAATAAATTAATTAATTTATGACATCATGATGATGCAACGATTACCTCAGTAATGAATGACTTAAATAAAATGAAACGATAATGTATACTCTAAGAGTTAAACTTGTAAAAAACCTATTTTATGGGTGTATTTCGATCCCTTATCACCTTATCATCTAAATATATAGTTTTGGGACCTTTAAAATCCAAAAAACATCTCATAATAAAGTAATAATTTCAATCTTTCCAAGAGTGCCCCTCATATCCTCTTATAAAAGGCCCCCACCTCTACCACCTTACCCACACCTCTCAATCCATTGTATCGGCCAAGATCTGCTCATTTTATCTCTCCACATCCCTCTCCTCATCCTAGAATCCTTACCTTAGGAAGAAAGATCTTCAAGAAACACTTTTGGTTCAAACCAAAGGGAGTTACCCGATTTAAAGGTAATGCCTTCTCTTATGTCCTTTTGTTTTATTTTGCTTCTCCAACCCCCTAAACTATTTATATTCCTTTATTTTGTAACAAAAACAGTATCTACAATATACCAGGATGTTTTTATTAGAATTATTCGAGTTACATTTACACACACCTCTGTCTAATGGTTAAAGGACATACTGTTTCTGTGGTTGGAGAATTTCTGCCTCACGAAATGATGATTGTTCAATCTTCTTTTAACACCTTTCATAGTGGCCATTAAGATGCCACTCTATTTATATATGATATATATTATTTTTAGGTTTTTCTTATGCTTCTTTATTTTTCATTTATGGCATACCTTTATGGTTTCCATTATGGGTAAACACGATAATTTTATTTTAGGAAGTGCAGACTACCGCCCCCTCAAAGTGATTTGATTCGTTAATACCTTATGTGGGATGTATAAAGGATGGATTTATTGATATTATATATGATATTATACTGGAATTATAATATAACTTTATATCATTATGATTTCACTCCATTAAATACGAAATATAAATGAAAGTAGCGTTCATGAATACGTACGGGTTACCGTCCATGAACGGTGCATTTCATTTTTTACCTCTAAATGTTGTGTAATATTATAAATACATGTATATGCCGGATATTATGATATATATGATATCAAAATCATGAATATCATTCTGGATATAATTAACCATTGACCACATGAACAACATGTAATTGTAAGTAGTCCATTTTTTATTTAAGTGCCAAATATCGACAAAACGAACATTATTAACTTAAATGATTACATAATGTTTATAACATGGAAATAAGTGATATAAAAGGAATAATAAGTTTGAAAAACTTTCATAAGAAATTAAAAATAAACTTTAGTTTATTATTCAGGAGATCAAAGAGCAATCGAGTCACATCGGACATGAGGTAAGGGACTTCATCTCAATCTCCTTTCTTTGAGGCATATTTTGTTATAATACAAGATCTTCATTTATATGCTGTATAAACCCCTTTGACTTATAATTTTATTCAAAAGGAATCTTTTATATATGAATCATTTTATTATAAAACAAAAGGTATTTTTCTTGTTAACGTAGGTGGCGACAATGACCTTTCCACCGTCCCGAGTATTATTTGGTCTTCGGCTTCCTCAACAGGCCGTAATGTTTTTAAAATGATATAAATACCATATACTCATTTATGTATTTTGGTATTGAAAATGGATTTGATAATGGATTTGTTATGTCAAATTATTTATTTGATATATTGTGATTGAAATGTGGAAATGTTTTCTTTCCATTATATTTGTTTTATGTCCCATGGTTTTATAATGGTACTTGGACATTTGACGGGTGGTTAAATGATAAACAATATGACGGGTGGTGCCGTGAATAACAGGATGGGTGGTTATTTTATAACCTACAATGCATTGGGTATGGAATTCAGCCATATGGCTATTCCATTAAGGGAAATGTGTGGAAGTCGACCGTATGGTTATTCCATTTAAGTATGTTTATGTCCCAAGTTACCATTACATGTTATATGTTTTTATATGGGTTTTATGGTAATATTTTGGTTATAAAAGGGTAAGTAATGATATTTTATTCAGTGAAGAGTTTTTACTACTTCATAAAGGTGAAAAGTATTACTTTGATAAAGTATTATTGGTTTACTTGTTGTTTTGAAAAACTAATAGTTTAACTTCATTGTGTTTCCCTTACTGAGCTTTTTATGCTCATCCCATGTTTTTTTGAAATGTATTTAATAGGACATAATGTGGATTGGGGTTAAGGATGGGATCAAGGAAAATTCATTTTTTCTTAAACATAGCACTAGACATGACTCTTTTTTTTCAAGAGTTCATGTTTTGTAAAAAAATGAAACTATGTAGAAGTGTCTACTTTGTACACTTTTGAGATGTAATAGTTATGTTCTAATGCTCTAATACTCTAAACCTGAAAAGATCCTCATTGTGAAGTATTCATTTAATTCAATATTAAGTAATGTTTATGGCTTGGGCCTTATAGTTGGTATCAGAAGTCAGTTTAGACAACTTTCTGAGTTAAAAAATTGTTCAATTTATAAGTTAATTTATGGTATGATTTAAATGATATAGCATTTTAAGATTACCATGTTGCTTTGCCTATGATATTTCTATGTTTAGAATGGTTTTCCGCAGAGGAAACAAGGAAGCTATGTTGGGACGACATCAGGAGGAAGACAACCATCCAAATCAGCAACCTGAGATGGTCGGAATTGGAACTGAAAAATTTGTTGTAGTGATGGCAGAGTTGAATCATGTTATAAATAGTGGTGGTATCCATGCACGAGATCAGCCAGATCAACCGTAGAGGAACATGTCAGTGGTGGAACATTTCATGAGGAAAAATCCCCCATTATTCAGAGGATCTTCTGACCCTATGCAAGCTGAAGGGTGTATTAAAGCACTGGAGAATATTTTTGATGTCATGGGGTGTTCAGACAATCAAAAGGTTAGTATTTCTACTTACCGTTTTGAAGGTGAAGCTGATTAGTGGTGGTCAATGGTGAAAAATATCAAGGATAGTGATGAGATTGATGATCTTAACTAGGATGAATTCAAAGGTATGTTTCCTGAGAAATATTTTCCTAAGGTGGATCATCTTAGGATGGAAAAACAATTCCAGGAATTGAGTCAAGAGGATGACTCAGTGGCTTCTTATGAAGAGACTTTCACTCGATTGGAAAGGTATGCTCTGAATTTCATACGTGATATTCATAGTAAAATCAACCATTTTTACTCAGGGTTAATGCCAAAGTATTTAAGGGCTTTATCTTCTTGTGAGTTCAAAAGTTATGGTAAACTTGTTCGATGTGCGGAGAAGGTGTAAATGCAGTTTGCTAATGATCAGGTGTTCTTTGACAAACAACAGAATAAGAGGTCTAGTTGGCAGGAAAAGGGGAAGAATTCATCAAATAAGTAAGGATGTAAGAAAACCAAATATCCATCCTGTGAGACGTGTGGTAAAATGCATCCTGGAGAATGTTTATCCATGCCTGGAAAGTTATTTTGATGTGGTAAGTCTGGTCATATTGCTCGTAACTATAAGGAATATGATCAAACAGGAAATGAAAAGCCAGTGGTAAGATATTTTAAGTGTAATGAAATGGGTAATTATGAAAATGCGTGTCTAACAAAGAAATCAACTAAGGAAAACCATCTAGACTACAAGCAGAAAGGGGTTGTGAAATCCTTTGCAACTACTTCAGCAGGTGTTGGGACATCGAATGAAGTAGTATCAGGTACACTGTTTGTTTGTTCAGATTATGCCAATGTGTTTTTTGATTCAGGGTCTACACATTTTTTCATTTCGGAGAAGTTTTCTTGTAATTTAGGATTTCCAACTCAAGATATGAATCCTGAACTTATGCTAAAAACACCAGGAAGAAACGTTGAGGCAAAAAGAAATTAAAAGAACCTTCCTATCCTTGTGCATGGAAAGAATCAACCTGAAATCCTTATTGTTTTTTCTCTAGTAGATTTTGATGTTATTTTGCGCATGGATTGGATTTCTGTTTATCATGCTAAGATTGAATACATAGCTAATGTGGTTTCTTTTCATAAAAATTTTCAGTTTGTGTACAATAATGAACCCTTTCTTTTGATAACATATCAGGAAGTTGAGAAACTAGTAAAAGAAAGAAATGAATTTTACTTTGCACATATTGTTGAAAATAACGGAACTGTTCAGATTAATTATGTGCCAGTGGTAAATGAGTATCTTGATGTTTTTCTTGATGATTTTCTTGGTATTATTCATGATTGGGATGTTGAATTTACAGTTGACTTAGTTCCAGATTCTAAGCAAATTTCAAAACCCCCTTATAGAATGGATCAAGATGAACATTTAGACTTAAAGAAGCAATTGAAGGAGTTATTAGATAAAGGTTTCATTCGACATAGAACATCACCATGTGGAGCTCATGTCATGTTTGTTAAAAATAAAGATGGTTAATGAGAATTTACATTGATTATAGAGCCTTGAATAACATCACTATTAAGAACATGTATCCTTTCCCTCATATCAATGATTTGTTTGATTAGCTTCAGGGAGATCAGTATTTTTCGAAGATTGACATGAGGTTGGGGTACCATCAGTTGAAAGTAAATGAAGCAGACGTTCCGAAGACTATGTTCTGTACTAGATATTGCCACTATGAATTTGTAGATATGCATTTTGGGTTAACCAATGGACCTGCTATATTCATGGACCTTATGAATTGAATTTTCCATGAGTTCATGGATAAGTTTGTGGTTGTTTTCATTGATGATATTTTGGTTTTTTCTAAAAGTAAAGAGGAGCATGAAAGTCATTTAAGGGTTATCTTGAAAAACATAAAAGAAAAGAAACTGTATGGAAAATTCATCAAGTGTGATTTTTGGTAACAAAAAAATTCATTCCTTGGACACATTGTTTCAAAAAATGGCAAAACTGTTGATCCTGCTAAAACAAAAGTTTTTAAAGAATGTCCATGACCCAGAAATGTAATTGAGATTCGTAGTTTTCTTGGTTTGGTAGGTTACTACAGATGTTTTTTTGAAAATATTTCATGGTTATATAGTCCAATGACTAAGCTAACTCGGAAGGGTGTTAAGTTTATCTGGAAAAAAGAATGTGATGATTGTTTTCAGGATTTGAAAAGAAGATTGGTGAATGCTCCAGTTTTGGCACTTCCTTCCAGAAATGGTGAGTTTGTTATCTATAGTGATGCTTAGTTGAAGGGACTTGGTTGTGTCCTTATGAATAATGATCAAGTAATTTCTTATGATTCACGTCAGCTGAAAACTTATGAGGTGAATTACCCTACACATGATTTCGAATTAGCTGCTGTTGTTTTCGCTTAAAAAATTTGGAGGCATCATTTGTATAGAGTAAAGTGTGAAATATATACTGATCACAAAAGTTTAATGTATATATTCACTCAGAAATAATTTAACATGAGACAGAGGAGATGGCTGGAATTAATCAAGGATTATGATAGTACAATTAATTACCATTAGGGAAAAGAAAATAAAGTGCTGGATGCTTTGAGTCGAAAAATTAATTCTTCATTAACCATGCTACGTTTGGAATGAGATCCTTTGGTTTTTGATTTTATGAACATTGGCATAGAAGTTGTTGGTGGAAAAAGTTATTCTGTTTTGTTTCAGGTGTCTATGAGATCATCTTTATCAGACAGAATTAAGCAAGTACAGAAGCAAGATAGTGAGTTACAGAAAAAGTTAGAGCTTGTTCAGAAGGGTATGTTTTCAGAATTTAACATTGATAATGATTGTGTTTTGAGGTTTGGGAATAGATTACGTGTGCCTTGTGATTCACCGTTGAAGAATGAGTTGTTATGTGAGGCTCACAGTTCCCTGTTTTCAGTTCATCCTGGCAGTATTAAGATGTACAGAGATCTTCATGAGTATTACTAGTGGGATGGAATAAAAATAGATATTGCTGATTTTATTATGAAGTGTTTGACTTGTCAACAGGTTAATGTAGTGCGGCAGTTACCGAAAGGGATACTCCAGCCATTACCGGTTCCAGAGTGGAAATAGTAAAATATATCCATGGACTTTTTTGTGGGATTACTGAAGACATCTCGAGGTAATAATTCAATTTGGGTTATTGTTGATCGCTTGACTAAATCTACTAATTTCCTTGCTATACGTGATACTTTTTCCCTAGATCAACTTTCTCGTTTGTATCTTAAATAGATAGTCAGGTTTCAGAATGAACAATTCAGAACTTGGAGGATATGCTACATGCTTGTTCGATGGATTATCAGGGATGTTGGGACCAACATCTTTCTTTGGTTGAATTTTCATATAATAACAGTATTAATTACAGTATACAGATGGCACCATTTGAGGCATTATATGGGAAGCGATGTCAAACACCAGCTTTTTGGGATGAAGTGGGTGAAAGGAGGTTGATGGGACCAGAATTGGTAGAAGAGATGGTAGAAAAAGATCAGTTGATTTAGAAACATATGAGAAAAGCTCAGAGCAGGTAGAAAAGTTATGCAGATAACCGGAGGAAGGATCTATCTTTTGAGGTTGGTGATCATTTTTTTCTCAATGTTTCACTATGAAAAAGTGTGATACGATTTGGTATGAAAGGAAAGCTGAGTCCAAGGTTCATTGGACCATATGAAATTCTGGAGAGTGTTGGATCAGTTGCTTACCGAGTGGCTTTACCTCCATGTCTGTCCTAGATAAACAATGTTTTTCATGTTTCGATGTTGAGAATGTATATGCCAGATCCATCTCATGTTTTGAGACCAGAGGTAGTTCAATTAGAGGAGAATCTATCTTATGAAGAACAACCAGTCCAGATTCTTGACCATAGAGATAATGTGTTGCGAAATAAGGTAATTCACCATGTAAAGGTTTTGTGGAAAAACCATATGGTTGAAGAGGCAACATGGGAATCTGAAAATGCTATGAGGGATAAATACACCCACTTATTTTGACAAGTGAATAAAATTGTGAGGACACAATTCCCAAAAGGGGGGGGGGGAAGGATGTAACATCCCAGGTAAATAAAGAATAAAACATGTTCATATTTATTAATATTTACGAATTAAATATTATTTTTACTTTAAAGGGGTTTCTATGTTCGATAGCGTACCTGATACACAACAACGAGTTTCTTTGAAATCATACGTTGCACACTTGTAATATAATAATATTATTTTAAATCGAAGTTAACATGTAGAGATTGTATTGGCGGAAATGAATAGAAATAACTAAAATATGATTATATATGTTTGTTAAATGTTTTTACATTTATCCAATAAAAGATAAAGGATTAAAATAAGAAAAGAATTTAATTTTAGGCATAGATACTCTAATATTCACAAAAAGGTCGATTTATCACCTTTTGCTGGAGAACCCTCTTTAAATATAGTTTTGGCCACTCTTATACATTCTATTAGACCAAATAAAATTCTTCTTTTGAATCGGGACATCAAAATTTTCTTTTTGTAAATTTTTGGTATTTTTTCGATAAAGTTCATTTTTTAATGAATAGTGAAAAATGTTGTATTTTAATTCAAAACCTCTTTTTAATCTAATTTATTTATATGATTAGTCTATATTTTGGATTTTTTTTAATGTTCAATTAGAATATATTTTTACCATTTAATCAAATGGTGTTCATTGGAATTAATTTCACTTTGAATTTGGACAAAACTAGTGTCAATCTTTTGATATATATTGTTTCATAAAAATAGGCTATTTGTTTTCACAATGGGAATTAATTATTAAATTAATTAATGAAACTTATATGTTTTGAATTTTGTAAAATAGAAATAATTTTTGAATTCGGAATTTTAAATATAGCTTAGGGTGATTTTTTGGTATTTTTCTGAAAAACCTCAATTTTTGATGAATAGTGAAACCACGAAGTGGTAGTTAAAAAACTGATTTTTCATTTTAATGAAACTTTACCACTTCTATGAATTGAATTTCAAAAATCCGACAGACATGGTTTTCATTAAGAAGTAAAATGTGGTTCAATTGGAATAAAATAATTTTTTTGGTGAATAGTAACTTTTAAGTTTTATTAATCACGATTAAAGGTAAATAGTGTAATTTAAGGTAAAAATAATGTTATAATAATATGAAATTACCTAGACACATGTTATAACCTTATTTTATGTGTCATGGCCGAAAAAAACAATCCATGGGTCAACTTGGGGACCCCATGGAGCTACTTGGGTATGAAAATGAGATTAATAACTTTTTATTTAAAGTTAAAATAAAAATGTCACAAACATATATTGTTTTACTAAAACAATTTTAAATGGGGTCATACAAGTCATATTTTTTACTATAAATAGTCATTGGAAATATAAAAAGATTTAATATATCATAATATTTTTTTTATAATTTTTAGACATTAAATAAATTAATTTAATTATGACACAAGGATGATGCATCGATTACCTAATTAATGATTGATTTAAATAAAATGAAAAGATAATGTAAAATATTAGACTTACACTTGTCAAAATACTATTTTATGGGTTTATTTAGAAACCTTATCAGCTTATCCTAGAAATATATAATTGTGGGACCTTTAAAACTTGAAAAGAATTTCATAATAAAGTAATATTTTCAATCATTCCAAGAGTGCCCCTCCTCTCCTCTTATAAAAGGCCCCCACCTATACCACCTTACCCAAACCTCTCAAGCCATTGGCACGGCCAGGATCTGCTCAGTTTATCTCTACACATCCATCTCCTCATCCTAGAACCCTTACCATAGGCAGAAAGCTGTTCAAGAAACCCTTTTGGTTCAAACCCAAGGGAGTTACCCGATTTAAAGGTAACACCTTATCTTATGTCCTTTTGTTTTATTTTTCTTCTCCAACCCCCTAAACTGTTTCTATTCCTTTATTTTGTAACAACACCAGTATCTCCAATATACTATGATGTTTTTATGAGAATTATTTGAGCTACACATACACACAGCTCCGACTAATGGTTAAAGAACATATTGATTTTGTGGTTGGTGAATTTCTACCTCACGAAATGGTGATTGTTCAATATTCTTTTAACACATTTCATTGTGGCCATTAAGATGTCACTATATTTATATATGATATATATTTTGTTTATTGATTCCCTATGATTATTTATTTCTCATTTATGGCATACCTTTATGGTTTCTATTATGGGTAAACATGATAATTTCATTTTAGGAAGTACGGACTACCGCCCCCTCAAAGTGATTTGATTCGTTAATGCCATATGTGGGACGTATAAAGGATGGAGTTAATGATATTATATATGATATTATACTGGAATTATAAAATACCTTTATATCATTATGATTTCACTCCATTAAATACGAAATAGAAATGAAAGTAGCGTTCATGCGTACGTACGGATTACCGTCTCCATGAACGGTGCATTTCATTTCTTACCTATAAATGTTGTGTACTATTATAAATACATGTATATGATAGATATATATAATATATATGATATCCAAATCAGGAATATCATTCTGGATATAATGACCCTTTGACCACAGTAACAAAATGTAATCTTAAGGAGTCCATTTTTAATTTAAGTACCAAATATCGGCAAAATGAACATTATTAACTTAAATGATTACATAAAGTTTATAACTTGGAAATAAGTGATATAAAAGGAATAATAAGTTGGAAAAAGGTTTTTAAGCAAGTATAAATAAAATTTATTTTATTATTTAGGAGATTAAATAGCAATCGAGTCACGTCGGACATGAGGTAAGGGACTTTGTCTCAATCTCCTTTCATTGAGGCATATTTTGTTATAATACAAGACTTTCTTTTATACGCTGTATAAACCCCTTTGAATTCTACTTTTATTCAAAAGGAATCTTTTATATATGAAATGTTTTAATAAATGAAAAAAGGTATGTTTCTTTTTAACGTACGCTGTGACAATGAACATTCCACCGCCGTGAGTATTATTTGGTCTTTGGCTTCCTCAACAAGCCGTAATGTTTTTAAAATGAAATAAATACGATATACTCTTTTATGTATTTTGGTATTGAAAATGGTTTTGAAAATTTATTTCTTATTTCAATATATTTAAGTGATATATTGTGATTGAAATGTGGAAATGTTTGCCTTCCATTATATTTGTTTTATGTCTTATGATTTTATAATGGTACTTGGACATTTGACGGGTGGTTACATGATAAACTGTATGACAGGTGGTGCCGTGAATACCAGGATGGGTGGATACATTATAACCTCCAATGCATTGGGTATGGAAGTCGGCCGTATGGATAATACATTAAGTGATATTTGTGGAAGCTGACCGTATGGTTATTTCATTTAAGTATGTTTATGTCCCAAGTTACCTATACATGTTATGTTTTATTTATATGGGTTTTGTGGTAATATTTTGGTTACAAAAGGGTAAGTAATGATCTTTTATTTAGTGAAGAGTTTTTACTACTTCATAAAGGTTACAAGTATTAATTTCATAAAGTATTCTTGTTTTACTTGTTGTTTTGAAAAACTAATAGTTTACCTTCTTTGTGTATCCCTTTCTGAGCTTTTTATGCTCATCCCATGTTTTTTTGAAATGTTTTTCATAGGACATAATGTGGAATAGGGTCAAGGATGGGATCAAGGAAAATTCATGCTGTCTTAAACATGGAACTAGACATGACTCTTTTTTTTCAAGAGTTTATGTTTTGTTAAAAAAATGAAACAATGTAGAAGTGTATAATTTTTAAACTTTTGAGATGTAATAGTTATGTCCTAATTATCTAAAACACTAAACCTGAAATGATACTCAATGTGAATTATTCATTTAATTCAATATTATGTAATGTTAAAGGGCGGGGCCTTATAGTAATTATAAAAGAAAACATTTATTTTCAAAATGATATTATATTCCTATAATGGAAGATTTTAAAGTGTTATAATGCTAAAAAATAGCTGCACCCACCGTATAAGTTAAAAAACATTCTTTCCTAAATTTATCAAAAAGGTCATAAAGTAACTGGATTGGAAAATGACAGAAAGATACCTTCAAAAAAATTATAAAAATTCAAACAAGGGTATATGTGACTTTAACCAATACTCAAGGAAATATTAAAAATGTTTTGAAATTATTTTTTATGAAACACGGGTGTAGATGATAAAGAAGTCCTAGTAGATACTTACGTATAAATGACACCATATAATAAAGAGATTATAAAATTAACGCTTACCTTTTACTTTTCATTATTAAAGGGTATGTTAAACTACTGTATAATTGTAAAATATTTTTTATTAAATTATACAAGAACCACATACATAAATATGATATCATATATGATCCTAGAATATTTATTTGTTTAAAATATTTCAGTAGTATCATTGTTTCGTGTCTTAACTCAGTCGTTTTCTATTGTATTTTTTGTTTAATAAATCATGTGTGTTATTGATAAGATTTATTTTATTCATATCCAGAATGATATTAAGATCTTAAATAATATTGTTTTTAATTTTAAAATGAAAATTATTCTTGATTAGTTAGGATGGGGAATAAAATCACATCGTGTTGTGGAGACGATATGTTGTATGTACACACGAGTGACAATATTATTCTATTGATGGTCAAACCATATGTTAATGGATGGTATATTATATAAAAAAATCATTAACATGTTATATTTATTATTTACATCAATTATACTAATTATTATACCAATCCAAATAATGATGTGTTGACTAATAAACTACACCATCATGTAGAGACGGTAAGTTGTACGTACACACGTATGGTGACATTGTATTTAATTGGATGGATAGAATAATGAATATTATTGTAGCATATTTATAATAAAATCACAGTATGTATAAGGTACTAGATTTATTATTTTGGTATGGAAACTACAATGAAATAGTAAGTGTTAAAAGAATAGAACATTGAAAGAGGTGATGAAATAATTATATCTTCATCGGGCGCTTCATTTTGATTTGAACAAAAGAGCTCCTTAAGATGGATTTATGATCAATTTAATCCCTGTATTATAATGTGAGGGTATTTGGGAAGATATTTGGTCTGTTTTTTTCAAAGCCAAAAGTCATTGAAGGTGTGAATTTAAGAGAAGGGGAAGTACCCTTTTATAAGAGAGGTGAGCAGAACCTAGGAAAAGATTGAAATATTATTTTATTATAAAATTATTTTCGGTTTATAATAGATCCAAATTGATATATTTTGAGGATAATGTGGGGATGGGTAGATATAATCTCAACCAATAGGATTTATACAAGTTTATGTCACCATATTAACCTTATCCTTTAAATTTAACTCTTAGTTAAATAGTGTAACTTTTACCATGTCTTCTTTTATTTTTATCCAACATGGTTAATATCGTTACTATAAAATGGAAAGAGACCCTAAAATGGTTCATTGATGACATATATAAGATTATTAATGTCCTTTTTCTGAATCTAATTTTTTTTGGGAAATTATATCATTTAATATAATAGTATTTGTTTTAAAAACTCATTTATGTCAATTTTGACACAATTTGGTATTTGTTTTTTGTGAAAGCTAAAAAACACTATTTCATAGAAAAAATTAAATTGAATCAACTCTAAATTTCCATGTTAACCTATAAATTTTTTTTATGGCATAAAAAATTTCATATTATATAGATTTTAATTTTTATAATATCATTTATTTGATTCATTCATTAATAAAAAAATCTTACAGCATTATTGTATCATAAATAAATATATTTATATTATGTCTAAAATATTATAAATAAAATATTATGAAATAGGAAATAATTTTAGATTTGTAATGAATATTTATAGTTGATGATATAAATTATATAACCTCATATTGAAATTTTTTTAGTGAAAGATACATGTTTATCATTTATTATTCTATACATTAAATTAATTGTTATATGATGTCATTTTCCCATCCATGTGGCTCCATAGGGTCCCAAAACTGACCCAAATAAGTGCATGGTCGTCCATATCTCAACCAAAATGATTATTACATGTGTTCGGGTAGTTAAATATTATTATAATATTATTTTTACCCTCATTTACAATATTTACTCTTTAAACATAGTAAATAAAATAATTAATGACGTTATTATTCATAATGTACAAAAAATAAAAGGTACCAATTTAGAAAATTTGGAACATATGATTCGAAATATAGAATCCAATTATCCAAATTCAAAGCACACAAGTTGCAATAATTTATTTAAAACTTAATTCAAGTTTCCAAAACCAAAAAGCAGGTTTTGAAGAAGTAAAAACTATCAAATGATTGACATGTGTTTATAAACAATTTAAAAGTGAAATTACATAAAATGACCTATATTGTATTAAATTATAAAAATATAATATAATGATACTTTAAAACCACTCAAATTTATAATTTAACACTATAAATTATTTCGGTTAAAAATGTTTTTTTTAGTTAGAATTTAGTATTCTTGCTATTCATTAAACTATAAAAGTTATCAGAAAAGTACCAAAAATTATTCCTAATATAAATTTGATATTAAAAGTACAAAAAATAAGTCCATTTTAAAAAATAAATTTTTTTAATTTTTTAAAAGTGGGTATAACTTTTACTAAAAAAAATTAAATGGCTAGTTTTATTGGTCGAGATGTGCTAGAACTCAGAGCTCCGTACTACACATGCTATTATATTAATTTGAGAAATGTGTACCGTGTATGTTTGGGGTGTCACATAATTTCATGATTTAACCCTATCTTATATATGACATGGAAGCCTAGTATAGCTTGATGAAAATCCAATAACAATTGTTGCACCCATTTAGGATTACTCTCAGGATGGTGGAAACTTATTATGGACACAATATGAATTGGGAATTATGCCTCATGATTAGGTAGGGTAGGCTATTATTTAGTGTTTGTCTTGTTTGACAACCTCATGTACACCAATAGAACAAACAATTTTATAGTATGTTCTTGAATTTCCAATAAGAGCCTAGGTGTTCACATGGACAGGGTAACTCGTTTAATAATGGTGAATAATTAGGGTGCCTCAACTAGTTAGATTAGATGAGTGCATATTTCCCATTTCAAGGTTATGTTTTCATTACTTATGTAATTTATCAATGGTGAATCTATTTGGTAAAAATTAATGTTTGGTTTCAAAAATAGTTTCATGAAATGTATTTTCAAAAATAAATGCACAAACAATTTTCATTATTTTTTCTCTCTCTATCTCTCCCTTTATATCTAAATTCTGAAGAGTTCATTTTTTAGAAAATACTCTTTTAAATAAATAGGGTAATGTATGGTGATATGTTTAAAAATAATATTTATGAAAAATAAATATTTATATATTATTTTTCATATTATCAGTAAATTGATCTTTTATTTAACTAAAATGCATAGGGAATAGTTTACGTGGGCACTCCTACTATGATTTAATATACATGCATATACTTAAATTCATGTTTTTAACCTCTTTTGTATGTTCCATATTTGTTTTGATGACCTTGGATTGATGTTGGGTTTTTGGTATCAGAGAGTGACTCATGGGGTCACATGGATATTTAGTAGACATTAGGTTCATTTTGATTTTATTTTCATTTTGTGTTATACCATATTGATGTTTGATTAATTATAAATGTAGTGATCATTTATAACTACCCTTCCTATATTTATTTTATATTTTTATAATACATTCCTACCATTACACTATTATGTCCTTCTACTTTTCACACATTTGGTGATTGGGAACGTGCCTTGGGCATCTTGTAGGCCGGCTCATGTGACCAATCCGGGGTGGAACTAGGTTAGGTCATGAAAAAATGTTATCATAGAATCTTGTTTAGATGAACTACCTTTCAGAGTCCAATTTTATTATTTCAGTTTTCTTTGTATAGTTAGTTGGATTTTTTATACTTTGGGTGTAGGTTTGAGGAGTTTTTTTGTAGAACACATTCTATGTTGAAGCATAGGATACCATGAAATGTTGGGTGATGATGATTAGTTCATTTTTTATTTTTCCATATACTTCTTATTTGGGATAATGATGTATAGTTCATTTTTATTTTGTGGAATTTATTATATATTTTTTAACAGAGGGATTAAAAATTGTAGTTGGGCAGTGGTTTTGGTGAGCTTGTAGGGCCTAGAAATCCATGTGGAGTTGGATACATTGTAATGAACAACTATATATGGATATTTTGTGATTTGAATATGGTCACCAACAAATTTCCCTGTCACCTATCAATACTCGTTCCCCCTCCAACAGGTAAATTTATTTTAGGCCTTTTTAAATTTCTAAATTATATTGATACCCTCTTTTTGGAATGTAATACTAGGATTTAAAAAGGTGGAATGTTGGTTTTATAAAAAGATAAATTATTTTTTAATATTTATTCAAATAAATTATTGGTAAATTTATTTTAAATAAATTATATTTTAAAATAATTGGTTACAATTATTTTATCTTTGATAAAATAAGGAATAATTAAAATATAGAATGTTGTTTAAACCAGCAAATTGTTAGGCTTCCTATCAGAATATGAAGGTTTTTTGGTAGAACTAAATGGCCTTGATTTTGGAGATTAAAAACGGTTTACAAATAATTTAATAGGGTGTTATTTGAAATAAATGTATTTTTTGATTTGGATTCAATTTATTGTAGTTGTAAAATTATGGAGAGACCGTGATGTTGAGATGGTTATGATTGAGTGTTTGGTTCGTTGTTGTTCAGAGTATTCTCCAACCAAATACTATATGGATATATAAGGTGCATCTATAGTTGGTTGAACGTTACTATACCATCTAGTTTATGAAATTAAATGATTTATCCATCAGCTTTGGTAGTTGAATCCTCCACAATTTTATGGTAAAATGGATCTTTTCAAATTAGAGGAGTCTATGAAAAAGATTTAAAGGATACCCAGTGTCCTTCAACTACCTGATTCATTGAAGGTTAAGATTTCAAATTTTATGCATGATTATATTATATGGATTTCATGGATGTAGATCATTATGTCTAGGCCTCGAGAATTCCAACACAGTATATTTTTTGAGGCCTCAATAAGTTGACATAAATACCCTTAGGATGTGAAGGTCGTGAGGGTAATAAATATGTGATACTTTCAAAAAGAAAATTGTTCAATGTTGGATTTATTTATAAGTATTTATGTTGTATTCCACCATCTCCAAGAAATATATAAGAATGAATCTATAAATGCTGTAAATTTTGAAAATGTTCTTGGTACTGATTATCTATCAAGGGAATATAAATTTTTTCTATCCCACATTGTAGATTTTATGAGGCAAGAAGTTTAAGTTTATGTCGTGTTAGCGTGGTTGCGTGATACAACCGGACCAAATTTAGTGCCTAGATGTGGTGAAGTGAATTCTACTAATTATATCGGAATCTTTCCTAAATATGGTTAATCAACTTGAAAAATTTCATAGTCATTTTCATCTATCGTCTCTAGGAATAAGACCATGGTGTGTAATCAATAGAGAATGTCGGTTCACCAGAACACTTTGTTCCTAAGTGCTCCAATTTCATGTCATAAATGTGGTTATATGGGATAACCTTGGAACTAATGAATGGGTGTCACTTTAAATATTGGTGAATCCAAATGAACACCTTAAAATAATCGTTTTGTTCAATCATATGAACAAGGCACTGATGCATGTTCTGTCTGAGGTGTTTCATGTTAATTCTATCCTTTTTTAGTTTTTGAAACTTTTCATTTCGTCCTTTGTTTAGAATTTATAAGGATGTGGTGTAACTATTGTGGGATTCTATTTTATGAAAAAAAAATTATTAATATTTTCGTTTTTATTATCTGGGAGTGGGAAGTGTGTTCCACTATGTGTATTTTTTATGTCAGATAGTTCATTCTGAGTTTGTTCATGGTTGTTTCTGTTTTTCGGTACAGAGATTAAATTATGGTGTGGGTTGGGATTCATGATTGAATATTAATATGGTTGGGAGTTCAAGATTACAGCCTTCATTGGATGATGTCACCATTATATAAAATCTATCCTTACCCTTTTCCCCTTGGAAGAGTGTCAGGTGGTATTCCATGCTCCCTAGATTCATCCGACATTGAGTTTTGCTACCCTAGAGAAATGTTGGGAGCTTAGAGACTACTTGATTGTTGTGGTTAAAAAAGATTTTAGCTCATGGTAGGTGAATTTCATCATCCTTAGAGATTTTTTTGAGATGTATGGTTTTCTTCAAAAAGTGATATATTTTTTTCAAGTTGTTCTCTAGGTGATCTTTAGTTTGAGGAGTTGAGTCAAGGGAGTTTGTGATCATTTATCGTTAAAACTGATTAACTATAATTGTAGTTGATTTATTGGAGAAAATATTCATTGTGGGAATAATTTTATGACCCCTATTTTTATTCACCATCTTTATTCTATATTTTCATTTTGAATTTGGATTTTATCTTGTGTATTGGGTGTTTGGATGAAATTTCTGAATTTCTGAAAAAATTTCCTCTATTACAAGGTTTTTGCAAATTGTTAAGTGAAAACAATTTAGAAATCTAATGTAGAGTGTATTTTTTGTTCACTTATTACTATAATAATAATGGTTATATTGGTATAATAGGGTTATATTCAAACCATGTGGTTTCTTCAAGTCCATGGATGAGGGTGCGTAAATTGAGAGTAGTGGCAGCAAAATATGGAGTAACTGTGAACATAGCTCTGCATTTTTTGATAGGTTCAAAAAAATTGATAGTGAATGGTTTCTCAAAATGTGTATGAAAATAGTGTGATTATCATATTATTTTCATAAGGGAATCACATTTGGGAGATAATTTTTCAATCTACGAGGCTTAACCTTGCCTAGTGTCCAGAGTCATTAAACATTGGGTTTTACCATTTTTCCAAAATGAATTTCAACCCCAAACCCTCATTTCTTCACCTCTTGGATCATTGTACATATGGTAGAATATTAATCTATTAATAAATCATTCCATCATCGATTGTTGATTCCAAGTGATTCCTTTATGTTTTTGGGCTATTTCCCATGGTAATCCATTAATCTGTTTTTCTTCCACCTTCATCTATCATTTTCATCCATTTTATAATTCATCCTTGGTCCCTTATTTATATAAGGACGTTTTTATTTTTTTAGGGTTTCTTCTTCTTCAGGTTTTTCTTGGGCGTCCCTTCCACCTTGGACCCTCTTAGAGTAGTTTTTGGTATCCCTTTTCCTAGAACATTGACATTGAGGCTAGTTTCTCCCTTGCATTTGTCCCATAAATTTATGAAACAATAGTTTCTTATTGTTAGAAACATGTATTGATATTAATCAGTGACATTTCATTCATATAATAATTAATTTAAATGAATAAATGTTTTTTACCCTTAAATTTAAATTATGGGTCATATTTTTATATGGCCTCACAGACTAATTGTTCGATAAAATGAATTATTGTGATTTTTATGTTGGTGGTGGTTTCTAAATAGGGTTTTGGTATTTTAAATTTTTTTTTAGTATTTAATGATGTTATATTTGTTTATTTGGAGTCTTTTTGAATTTTTTCATTCAAAATATATGTTGTTCCCAGTATGCGCCCTTTAATGTAGAATTCCTTGGAAAACTCCCATTGGGATATATCTATTGAATTAATGGTTGATAAATTGAATGTGAGGTCCTTGGTATGTTACTTCCCTTATTGATTAATGGTTTTATTGAAATGGGGAAATCCCTTGGGTTGATTGAGGGATGATTCAGGGAGACTCTTGGTTACAAGGCTCATGTCATCGGTGTGTTTATTATATATGTGGGGTAGATTATTTGGATTCACACTGCTCACCCCGATTTTATACGTGATATAGTAACCTAGACCGACATGTGGAATATATATGAATGCATTATACACTATTTAATGATTACACTCAATCTAGTGGCCACTTAGTATAAACATGCTCTTCTTTTTGGATGATGCCCCTCGGTTAGCATAGGTAGGATATAATAGATCATTTGGGTTGTTTGATGAGATAGGTGTGCCCACATGATGGATGAGGTAACATTATTTTCTAGACACTCCCATGACCTCTTAGGTATTACCATGTTCAGTTGAACTTATTTATCTATGGATGATAATTATGGTTCCACGACTGGTATGATTACTTGGGTACTGTATTCCCATTATCGTTATTATATTATCATTTCTTATTATCTTTATTTCCGGCGTTTCTCTGTAATGAAATTGAATATTTAGTTATTAAATTATTTCATGAATTTTATTTTAACAGATGGTTTCTTGAACACTTTTCTTCACTTTTTTATCTCTTTATCTCTCATTATCTCTAAATCTCCAAGCATCCACTTTTAAAAAACCCTCTTTTTAAATAAAGGGTGAAAGAGACAAGGATTTGTTCTACAAAATGGAAATGTATAGAAACCCTATATTTATATAATTTATTTGAAACTAGAAGTAAATTGATGTTTTGAAAAATAGAAATTCATATAGAATAGTTTAATTGGACCCAGAAACTATGTTTTAATAATCACACATATTCTTTCATTCTTATCTTTATCTTGAGTTGTAGGATCCAAAAATGTTTTTTATCCATAGAGAGATGTGAGGTTTTGATTATCTGATAGTGACCCATGTGGTCACATTAAGATTTAGTAGAAATTAAGATCGATTTGGTTTTATTTTATGATTTTATTCTATTATTATTTTGGTTTCTATCATCATATTTGGGATAGTCATTTATAATTTTATTTCCATTGTTTATTAAATTTTGGGTTAAAACATTCCATCCATTTCCATGTTCTACCATTGATCTGGTTAGCATCCTTAGGTGACTTGTAACATACCATAGGGATTTCACAGACGTGGTTGGGTGACCGGTATATAGTCAACCCGGTTTTTTTCATTACATATCACATGTTAGGATTTGGATATCCAATAAGGTACCGAATTTTCCCTTTCAATAACCCCTCGTGTATCCTCTCATATGAATTTTATAACCTATTGTATTCCATTTTACCTCTTGAAAAATTAATCATTACCCAATGTATTGGATTTCTATAACAAAAGCATCCATAACATAATCATAATCCATTATGATATTCCAACAAAGATAAAGAAAACACTTGTCGTTTCATTAAAGATTAACTCAAGGTAATTAAAATGGTTCTTATCGATATATTATCATCGTAATCATAATATATACAAATAAAAATTGAGGATGGTATCATAGTATCATATCCTAAACTAAGAATTAAATGATAGTATAATAGATGAAAAAATTATACTAATAAATACTGTTATATTTCTCTAGAAAACAAACTTTTAATTTTGAAATAACATAATAAAAATAATGAAAATTTAAAAATATTAAGGGAAATATTTTATTCAAAATTATTTCAGGATAATTGTCATGTAATCTTTAAAGAAAATATTTTCCAAAAGGGTATGAAAATTAATTTCCGTAGTGTATGGAATAACAAAGAACATGTCCTAAACTATGGTAAAACTACCTCCTTTAGAAAGAGAAATTATTTTTTTAAAATATCATCATAGATAGACAAACATGTGTAAAATAACTTTAAAATAAATATTTAGTATTTAAAATATTATTTATATAAATTTAATGATATTATTGACATGAAAAAAATTAATTCATGACTGAATAGAAAAATAATATTTCTTTTCCTTAAAAATGTTATTTCAGACATTTTAGAACATATTCATCGAAAATATTACAGAAAATATTTAAATATTATAAACTAACATAGTATTTGAACTGAATATAATTTAATGAGGTATATATAATATAATCTAAATATTATAAATATATATATGGATAAAAAATCATAGAAAAAAATCGTTGTAAAGATGAACCCTTACCTTTGCTTTGACTTTATTCATAAAAACATCAAAATCCTTTACAATAAATTTAGGTTTCTATTATTATATAGGAAAAAATATTCATACTTATATTTCCATTTATTATCCTCTTAAAACATTCAAACTCCCAATTATTTATAAGGTATCATTAAAATAATGATTTTCCAAATTTAACTATTTTATTTTTCATGCATGATTCAGTTTTAAAAATTAGGTTTTTGAACATTTTTAATAGATCAATAATCTCTTGGTTTTTAATTATGATATTAAAATCATATATCTTAATTATATAAATATTATTAATAATACATAAAATATAGATACATAACATTTCATGGAGACAGTAGTTTATACGTATTCATAAACATTGGTTTCATTTTTTAAAAAACATGTAATGAAATATATATATAATATTATATCCTAAAAAATCATAATTATATTGTTAATATAATATATATTCATTAAAAATATCACTATAAATATTCTTGTGAGGAAATGATGGTAAATGAGTCATATCTCTATGTAGAGTAAGTTTTCAACATGTATTCATGAATGGTAATTTTATTGCCCATTTTATACAGAGGAGATAGAAAAAGCTTATGAAATAGTAATAATAATAACTCAGTGTATTGATGATATTATATTTATATTTTTTATGTGGGATAAAATAGATTTAGAGAGGGTGTAAGACAACATAAAATTGGGAGAGATCATTTAATATTTAAAATTCTTATTTTAGTAACATCCATAAGATTGCACCATCATTATCCAAAGAATAGCTATGTGATATTACTGGTGGATATTGGCAGGGTTTTTGGAAGGGATTTTATTTTTCTCCAAATTCATGAATAACAAATGGGGGAGTTCCTATATTACAAGTGAAGGAGAGGAGACACATGGAATTACTTAAAATATAAAAACATTAATGTCCTTCTAAAATAATACTGATTCTAAATGGAAAATTATTTGATGGTATGATAATTTATTGAAAAATATGGAATAAACATAAGTAGGATTCATGTTTATGGTTCAATATAATCCTTATCTCTTATTTTATTCACATTTTTTTAAAAAAATATAATAGTAATCACGGTAATTTTTTATTACTATTTTTACTATGAAAAATGAAAAACAAATTTTGTAAATATTAAATTGTTTTAATTATTATTTTTGATAATATGGAATCCATTATATTGGGTAAATTTTTATAAGGTTTTGAAATAAATTTTAAAATAATATTATGATACGAAATGAAAACCATTTTTTGTAAAATTTATTTTAAACTCCAAATGGAATTTTATTTCATTTTGTGCCTTAAAACGACTTTCAAATGAATTGTGATGTATTTATTTGATTAAATATTAAATCAATTTCAATGAAGACTGTAATAAATTGTAATAAATTTTTCTAAATAATTTAAAAAGAGATGATTATCATAAAAATAATTTTTATTATATTTTTTTTAAGGACGAAATTGAACTTATACCAAATTCATGTTCTACATTTATTAATATGTAATTAAATATACTTTTATTAATTAATTTTAAATTATTATCAAATTACAAAAATTATATTTGCCTATTAATTAGTTTTTTTAAGGAAATGAAATGTCATTTTATCCAAAAAATCACTATTAATATGAAAATAAATATTTTTAGATACCCTAAAAATTTTACCAGAATTTAATATTAACATAATTATTTAATTAATGACATTAATTACCTCTTATATCAATTATAAAAATGGTATGAATCAATTGAAATATCTTAAAAAAAAATATAAACTATTCTTGGAAAATACTATTTATAAAGCACAAAATTTATGTATTTAAATTTGTGTATTTGTATATTATGAAAGTATAAAAATAATAAAACCATTTAAAATATTAGTTCATTATTTTATAATTTTATTATTATTACTCGTACATACAAATATAATTTTTAGGATATATAGGTATATTATATCATGAATCTATTAGATTTGAGGTTGTGTTTAAGGCATGATATCGAAAATGAAATGTTATTTCGATGGAAATACATATAAAATATTGGGCTGTCACATTCTACTACTTTTAAAATTATTTTATCCCATGAAATTTATTAAAAATCATATAAAAAATTATGATATTGTTTCTTTATCACATCATAAATTTCCCATTTAGCATTTTGTAATTTTTGATTCCTATAGATAACATTATCTAAGTGAGTCATCTTATTTAATAGCACTTTATATATATGATCAAAGATTTGTACTAATTTTACTAGATAGTATACAAAATGATACAGAGGTACAACCTCTAGGTTTAGTACATGTGAAGAATTAGTTTTTTACTTCCTGGAAATATATATGTGGAACACATCAGGGAAATTATAGAGGTTTGTTGGAAGTGCTATGTAAAATGTGATAGTCCATACTCAATAACGAATCTTAAAGGTTCCATTTTAATAAGGGATTGTCATTCCCTTATTTTTATTCTCATAACCTTATTAAATTATGAAATTCACTGGAAGAACATCTCACTAACATCAAATTTGAGATCTCCCATAGTATTTTAAACAGAGCACTTTTGTCATTTTAATGTCCCTTTATTTTATGAGTTATAGATTTAACCATCCATGGATTTTTTTAGAAATATTTGTCACAATACATTCATTGCATAAACTATCTAATCATTTAAGTGTTCTACACATCTTTATATGGATGAAATTATAATATATCATTCGAATTATCATGTGAAAGATATTTGTATAAGGTTATTTGATAACATGGGGTGTTGAACATAAAAACCATTGAAATATAGATAGATAGATTATATAATATCTTCTAGGGATTTGATGGTTCTCTTCTATTGATAAAAAATCTATGGAAGATATTAATATTTGAAACACAACTCTTCATTTAAATAATTACGATGAATTCAATATAACATCAAGGTAAACCTCACACCATGATCAAGTATAAGAGATTGTGGGACTCCATGAAGCCTTTCAACATACTTAATGTATATATTGACACTATGATCAGGAATGAATTATTCTATGAAAACTATGAAATTTACAAATATCATATAGTGATTGAAAATAACCCAAATAGAATTATTATATATATATATATATATTATGGGGATTTCAAAAATGATATCCATGGTGTTGTTTTTCTATTTCAATCATAGTTTGGGTAATGGTTCGAAGAACCCCTGAGAATATTTTCTATATAACATAATTTGATAATGTATTACTAATTGAGATATATATTTCAAATATCTCTCTTAAAATTATACCCTGCTAAATTAACTTTTACATCTCTATAAATATCCATACTTTCATGAAGAAAAAATAATTATGAGAAATTCCATTGAATTAACATCTTCTATTAAAGTATAATATTGAATTTTAACATACTCACCTCATAAAACTTATCATTAAGTCAAAAAAAATATTACAAATTACCTTATTTCTCACATTATTATAAATCTCTACATCCTCCTTCAACCCCTCATCTAACTAATATGAATAGATGGCTGAAACTGAATTTGAAAAAGATAATATATCTACAATTCAATCAACATTTCAATTAACATCCACCATAAATCCAAAAATATTTGATATTATGTGTCCCTGTGATAGATGGACTATCATGACCCTTTATTCTCAAAGAATCAAACACATTATTCACTTTACCATGGGGGTAATGTATTGAGGAGTAATAATATTTAATCAACTCTCACTATCATGTGTGGTTCATATTCAACTAATTAAGGCTGATGATATAATTTAATCATTTACAATAAGTATATATGATATAACTTTCCTGTTATGTATAATTCATCAATATATTTAATGAAAATTTTACCACTACTAACTATACATCATGTGTGACGTAGTTTTATCAACAACCATCAATGGGGATGAATCATAATATATAATTGTATCATTTTTTTACAAAAATACACCATGTATCCTTCATTCGTGCATAATTATAAATAAAAAACACATTTCAACACCATGGTAGTTTGAGATTCAGTGCACTATCAATCATTCTCTTCATTTCCATGAATGTTTTGATACATTAATCAATCCAAAGGTACATGACTATCTTCTGAGTTTACTTGGTGATAATATTAGATATACATGGGAAACAATTCCAAAACAATTTATAATGTATTTCTTAACTAATAAAACTATGTGTAACTTTAACAGTTATTTTCATGGGAAAACTTTCAATAATTTCAATATTCTATGGATCAATTAAGATACCCCAATTTGAGATTATATGATATCAAAATGAATAATTCTTTCAAAACATTATCCCTTGGTAAATTTTTCATTTATACCCTCCTTATATAGGATTATATATTAAAATATCAATTGATCTTCTTGGTATTCATTAATATTTTAATATATAAGAAACAAATGTATAAGGAATACCACAAATACATAGTATAATATTTTAATACTCTTTTTATTAAATCCATGATGATAATGGAGTAATTAGTATGGCAACATTTCATCACAATAAATTCATATTTTCTATTATGAAAACATATGTTTTTTTGTGTATTCAATTAAATATTACCATTAATTAATATAATAAATATCTAATATCAATATCAATTAAATATTAATCTCAACATAATTTTTCAAGAAAAATATAATAAATCTGGGGAAATTGATACATATTTTTTATCATGATCATCTGAAGTTACCATAAAACAATAAAAAGTTACATTGATCAATATATCATATTAAAACATTTTGTGCACCTTGTATTGATGTACATGGAAAAACGATTCCCTTATCATGATTCTCATGTAGTTTAATTTTAAATTTCTACAACTCTATCTGGTCCATTCTATCTGAAATATTTGAAAAATATATATCACTTATTATGAGTTCAATTGAAAACATTACATCATGATTTCATTGAATACATGTAAAATATTTTTTTAATACATCAATAAACTCAAATAAAATATTCATATCATCAATTTCAAATTTACTCCCATCCATTTGAGACAAACACTTAAATTGAATAAGAATAAAGACTTAGAAATTGGATTTAATTTCTAATGAATGTTCATATTAATCTTTGAACTGATATAAAATCATTGGTTGTTTAGGAATATCAATTTTGACATCCCTTCAATGAAAATTGATATGTGTCTTATATGAAAAAAATTCATAAATGCCCAAAATATCAACAAATTAATTTAGATGATGATTAATAAGATTTACAAGAAGAAAATTCCTACAAACATAAATTGGATAAGTTTCATATACTTGTGATGAAATCATCATATCATTTAAACATATCCATACTAATTCAATAGCTAATAATTTCGTTTGTATTGTGATAGCCCTAGAAAACTTAAAAAATATAAAAGATTAGGTTTATACTGAATTAAATAGGACATTAACATCTCTATAGTGGATATTAAGAGTACCTCTATACACATAAATTCAATACTCATTGTCTACTATAGTGATCACATGAGATTTACACCTGTCTTTGGGATTTAGAGGTCATTGAGTTAGATCGTCATCAATTAGCCTCATATTTTAGCTCTAATTAGAATAATGACCATGCTCACTGATCTTGTAACTATTGAGTGTGGATGGTGATTTTAGTATAACATTAAATTCATTATCATAAGTAATTGAATTATTCCGATCACATCAGTAATATATTTTTTGTTTACTTTCCTTTACACATGTAATACATATAATATCCCCTTGTGAAAATTTCATGATTTAATCTTTACCCAAATTGGGTGTAAAAAAGAATCATCTTCTTCTCATCATGGTTTAAATTATTATAATTTTTAATAATTCCTTCTTCATTTTTGGAAAATCCCCTGAGATTTATGGGTTAGTATATTCTCAATTTCTATATTATGTAAGCATCATATGATCTTCTCATATCAAGTGTAGTTTCTAAAGGACATTTACCTCTGGAGTACTAATTTTAATCAATTAATTAATCCGTCAATATAATATGTTGTATTATGGTAATATAAAAATAATTCCTCACCTTTTTCCAATTTTATTACAGGTACAAATTCATTCATCATCCATATAATTTTTCTCGTTAAAATCATTATTCAATTTTATACAAAGAATATGTGTAATGTGAAAATTTAAAAAAAAGTCTAATAAACTCATCCCTCCCTATATAATCAAATTATTCATGGTACCTTATATTCTTGATATGAGTCTTTTATAGATATTTTTATATTTCCAAATGATTAACAGAAAAAATAACATTTTCATGATCGGAACACAAGAGACCATAAAATATCTTTTTAGTGGTTCTGATCCATTTCAAAATAATTAATGTATCTTCGAACCCACAAAAATAATGAGGTAATTGTTAATGAATCATCATAACATTATTACATCCTTTTCATATTTGGATGCTTTGTATGATTCATGGAATGAGAATTTTTCATAAGCATTGAAATGACATTTTGTATTCCATCTCCCATAACATTGCGTTTCATTGGAAGAAAATTATTTCATTTTCCATATTATTCATCATTAGTGTGTTGCAACCTATTTTAAACCATTAACTAAACAAATAAATCATAGTGTGAGAAAAAAAATCATATATGGAAATAATAATATCCTTTCTAGCATTTATAGGATGTCTAAATCACAAAACATTCTTCTCAATATATGAAAATATAAGATTACACGAGGTAATACATGGTCATTATATTCTTAAATAGATAATATTTATTTATATACCAATTTTGAATTTTCAAAAGAATATACCAATGGGGATTATAGGGATTTATTTATTCATAGGACTACTAGTCACTCACTAGTGATGGTTGAGTTAATACAAAATTTTCTCTATTTCAATGTTTCTACCCTTAGGTGAATATTTTACATAACCGCATCAATTTGTTACTATTGATACATTGAGTTATTTTCTAGGAAAATCACATTACTTTCCTTTTGATAACATGTGAAATTATCCTATACATAAGATTATATTAAGGGTTATTACATTTTTTTTCTCCTTCTAGTTTCCAATAATAACTAAACATTTATCTTATACCAATTGTGGTGACCCAAAAAATACATAAATGAATGTGACATCTTATTAAATGAACATTTATTTTATATCATTATGAGCCATCCCAGAAACATAAAGGTTTATGTCTTTTTGGAAACATGAAAACATAACAAATGGTACATATAAGATCCACATCATCTCCCATTAGATAATTAATTTACAATACCCTTTATAGACGTATCATTCTAAATATAGTACTTCATATCATGGGATATGGAAACCTAATAAAGGATGATCTTAGATGAATATTATTGGTATAATAGGTTTGTATTTTAAGCTTTTCCATGGGGTTGTGCCTCATCGTGCCATGTGCTGGATGCTCTCTAACGGTCACATTATACATCACATTTCGGCTTTTCGAATTCAAGAGACATTCATCACCTCTTAAATGATGTTTTCCCCTTGATCGAAATGAGATGCTGGGATTTAGGTTCCTCCTTCTTCGGATTCATCATCAGAACTTGTTGACTAGTTTGGGTTTCCCATAAAAATTAAGATTTTGTTCGTGGAACCCATTCCCAATGTCATTTTATTATGGATTCTAGTTAATTATGCTTCTTCTACCAATTCATTCCAAAAGTTCCATTTAGGGCAGTAACATTCAATTAATAGAGTAGTCACACTAAGGCATATTTGTCATTTATTGATACTGGAATATTGTAACACCTATATTTTCCCCTTATGATAGGTCTTCTCGATGGTGTATGAACCTAATGCTTCCCATGAAGATAGAGGGGTATCTTATACCAGAGGAATGTCTCTGTGGTTTTCCTCAGCATACCATGTTTAACGCAAGGAATTCCACATGTTTAACATCATGTGGTGAAGGATTAGATTAATCAGAACACTTGTATGAGTGGACAATATGGGTACATCCCTAGGAGGGATCACATGGAGGGTTTACAAGATGGATGGATCAGAATTCCCAATGAGGATTATCCCAGGATATCTTGTCTATGAAAAGAATAGGATTCACACTATGAAGGTTAATCTGGCATAAATGGTGGATCAAAAATGATGATGGGTCCACATGAAGGGAACACCATAGTTTTCCATTGGCTACGAATGAACCTTGTGGTGGATTCCTACACACAATGCATAGAATACAAGGATAAAACCCATGTTTTTCAATAAATGGGGTATGAATTATGAACTGAGACATCCTATCATAATAGGATTTTTATTGGTTGGATTGCGTGGGACTTATGGACTAAGAATGGAAAGGTAATGTGTGAAGCAACAATCATATGGAAGAATGGGTTATCCAAACGAAGGCAGCCAATATGGATGACAGGATTCAACTAATATTTTTCAGAACAGGTAAAATTAGGATGGATATGGATGGAGTTTTGACGGTTTGAATGCATTGAATGAAACCGATGCGAGAGTAATAATGGTGTGCTTGAACCTCAGGGAGGTTTCCCATGAATCCATGTGGTAGGGAATTAAAGTAAATATATTTCTAAAAATTGGGTGATGAGTCACACGAGGAGGTGGTTAATGAGAAATGATGCACATATGGGACCCAATAGAATTGAAACCTTTGGTTGAAGCATGGTTCTCTAGAAACATTAGGGATCAAGAGAGAGACCTGAATGAGACATGATTGTTGGGTATGAACCTCAATGATGCTTCTTACATATCCCTATAATAGGGAATCAATGACCAGGTTGTTCAAGTAGTGAGGCAAATAATCCAGGTGTGCACAATGTGCAGTGACCCTGAGAGATGCTAGGTCTCACACATGGTTAGTAGCCCTAATGAATTGAATAAAACAAATCAATGAGGTTAGTCCCAATGATCTGTCCCTAAATATGGATGATGCCACATCATGTGGGTACATCCTACGGAGGTAACACTCGAGTCAGTAGTCGAGGATGAACCTTTGGGTGACATTCTGCGTACACTGCCTGGAATATAGAGATCCTAACCAATATAACTAAAGAATACAATTTAACATAATGTGGGGTGAAGGAGTATGCAGTTTTAATTCATGAGGGATAAGGTTGAAAAGACGCAAAGTGGATGGAACCGACGACATATGGGATTCAACCTCACGGAGGATTACTACATACCTTTCTCGAATAGGGAAGTGTTCAAAGTACACTTATTTCAGGAAGTGTGGCATGGAATCATTGTGTGCACAAAAAACAATGACCTAGAGACATGATATAACTTAAACATGGTTATCATCCCATAGAAGATGTCATGGTTGATGCCTACTCTACTCCCATGTGAGATATGATAGTTTTTAGAAATAAGAGGCAGCAAGGGACCCGACGATCATGTCGTTTAATATGTAGCTAGGAGAGGTGGTATGGGGGATATGCATGGATAGTGGCCCAAAGAGGAAACATGGGATTACACTGGGTTAGAAACCTATAAATATGGATATTGGGACTTACTCTAGGAGGGAACCATGAGAAGGATGTCAATATTTATGAGGATGATATGGCTCTATGTATAGGGGACGCGCTGTCATGGTGGGTCAGGTCGTATGTGAAGACTACCCATGATGAACATGGAAACAATGTGATAAGGGAGTGAGAAGAAGGATTGGAATGGGGAGAAGTGAAACGATACCAATACCACCCCATCAATGATATTCATAGGCTTGGAAACATACGGTATTCAAAATTTAACGTAATGTGATGAAGATAGGGGTTTCTGGGTAGTTTAACATCCTGCAACTTGTTCGATGAGGAATTGATCCTCACTCTAAGGAAATATATAACTTGTACCAACCTTATATTATAGATTGGAAAAAACATGAAATTGTAAATATAGTTGGGGTGGAAGAGTGGTCAATTTAAGGTCCTACGTTAGCATGGATATGCGAAGAAGAAATAGTCGTTAGTGTTCCTCTGCTAAGAAGCATGAGGCATGGAATCAAAACAAGAGGCACCACCCGGGGAACCATGAAATCACTTCGTACGAGCCTGGTGGGTCACAAGGGAGAGGGATTCACGAAGAACAAGTCCTTACAGAGAGGGTTTTTACAAATCTGAGGTGCTTTGTGAAGTATAGGGGCTTCACAAATGAAAGGACCTTGAGAAGCATAGCGAAAAGGACCCCTGTAAAGGGAGGAGCATCGCGAATCATGATGACCCAGCAGAGTAATGGGGTCTACCTGTTCTATTATGGTGCGTCAAAGAAGGATGAATTCACCATGATGTCCTGATTTCCCAAAAGGTACTCCTACCATTGCGATGGAAGTAGGGTTTCTCAAAGGGAATCCCCACATGAAGCAGAGGTAAACATGGAGAAAAAGGAATGTCCACTATTAACACTTAAGTAACTTGTGTAATTAATTTTTTGACAGTTCATAGAGAAATTATAATTTCACAAATAAACATCATAGATGGAATGTGGTTATAGGGTTGATCCTTTGAAGGGGTGAGATTCCTATTTATATGCACCCAGGAAAGCAATTCTCTAAAGGTGTGCCGTAATGAAAATCAAATATTTACCATTGGAGGTTGTCAGTTGAATAGATGACACTTACTTATCTTTCCTTTATGGAGGTTTTGAAAATGTATCCATTAGACCATATATGATTTCACTGATTTCCTATAAAATGGTCATGGAATACCCTAGGATGTCAGAACTTCACTGCTCATGATGTTGGGGACCTTTACATTATAGCTTTGTGAGGAATACCCTTTGATGATGTATCTATGATTTGGTTGATCCATTTAAAGGCATAAATTTTGTTGCTAACAAATAAATCCCCCTAGATTTCGAGTCAAGGAGAAGAATGAGGTTAGATTCTAATGGTGATTCACCAAAAACATAAAGATTGTGATGCTGACTCACAATTGTAGTATGCAGAGTGTGGGTTGAGGCCACCACAAACATTCCATGGTCAACGGCACTATGAATCATCTGAGGAATTCACCTATAAACAGTGGGTGTGGAGTCCCTTTTTCAAATATATCTCAACAAATCTATGATTTAGATCTTGAATCACGATGCTCCAGTGCCCCCATGAAATTCCCTTTGCGAACAAGGTTCCATAGATCAGTGCTCTATGAATTCCTTATAGAGAACTGGTCCATCACAATCCCCTGTTTTAATGTGAAGATCATTGATTCATTCATGTATCTTCGACCACACGATCTTTGTGCCACTATTTGTGAATATGATTGGTGATCATGCTCTAAAAAGGATCTTTGTGAAGGATCTTTGCGAATAGAGAAAAAAATTCAACAAATTCCTAAAACAAGATTGTCAACAAAGAAGCTGCTCGAGAGGTCCTTCTTGAAGCTACTCAGTGGGAAGAGATAAAGAAAAATCTGGGGCATGGAGAATTTGTATGAAGCCGTTAGGATCATGATCCCATGGTGGAGCTCCTTTCATATGCGAAAAAGAACTACCCACTCTAAAAATAGTACCACTATATGGATATGGTCTATGGGACAATGTTTTCATCCCTTAAGAAAGTAGGGATGACCCATCTTATAGGTGCATGAGCATGCCATGCCAACTCCAGTGGTTTAGGGATACCGAAGAACATACATGGGAGGAACATACACATATTGTCACCGAATGTCTATATAACCACGTCAATAATGTTGTTGGGAAAGTTCTATAGCCAGAAGTATCTCCCCCTCAATACCAAACTATTTTGAAGGCAGTATTAATGAACATGGAGACAGGTTGGAATTACAATTGGGAAATGTTCTAGGGTGTCACCATCATGGATGACTCAGCCTTGGATTATAGGACCTGTGTATCTTGTGACTATTTTGGCACATAAATGAGGAGGTATGCCAATTTTAGGGTGTGTGGTATTCTCAATTACATATCTACCAATTGTTCTATATGATTCCATTATTACTCAGAAGGTGGTTGTTGAGGACACACACTTTCCAGTTTCACCATAGGGAGGTCGGAATTAGCCTCTGTGACCTCTAGCAAATCTCAAGGATTCCCATTCTGGGGGTGATATATGACGAATTCCTCCCCACGAAATGCTCATGGTAGCATCCAAAGTATATTCCAAAGCTAACAAAGGCCCTAATAGACTTGGTGTTGGGTGATGAAAAACAATCGGTGAGGGACATCCATTTCAAGTTGGTGATTAGACATTTCCTAAATATCCCATAAGAGCATCCCACTGAGGGAGAGAAGGAACCTTTGAACCAAAAAGTAATTACTCCCACATGTCCAATGGAAGCTTAGTGTAGTAACAAAACATCCTACAGGAGAATACTGGATGACAACCAATGGGGGATTTGGGGGTAAAACATTAACATTGAGCAGAAGCTAGTGGTTAGGCTAGTTGGGTTTATCTCTGCACTTATTTTTTACAGGATGTTGTCAGTCATGTATATGAACATGGGTGTGTAACCAAGAACAGTCATTATGGAGTCCATGATGGAAACGAGGTGGTATGTAATCCAGGGGATCCCAGTGTTGGTAAATCTATACATGGTGGCATGCAAATTAGTGAGGGAAATAAGCCACAATGGGTATGTATATTGATACACTTTTTGTCTGGATAAAAAGAGGAACACATGAGGGTCTATGAATATCTGAACTCTATTTCTCCTCCTGGGTCCAGCTTCCGACCATCCATCCTAAATGTAGAGGGGAGCATTCCGGCCCAGTTGTTTTTACTGATTCTGCTGAACAGATTTTTTAAGGAAGATGAATTCAACATCCATCAATTTTTTCTACCAATGGGGGTATTCAGAAATGAAAACTAAGGAACTGAGGATAATAAATCATAACTCATGGCCTTACAAGGTAGCGTATAGGTGGAATAGGTAGACCATGAGCCTATTTGAGAGTCATATACCCCACACTGTTTCGTAAGGTAGTTCCGGCACACACAATGGATGACCCCACAAGTTTACATGGGAGTTCTCCATGAGGACCACCCATGTGTTCTAAGGCATATGTGGCTCATGTTCACATTGGAAGATAGGAAAGTGTGGAATGATATTCCTCCACCTATCACCGTTTATAGGATGGTTAAAGAGTACACAAAGATCTAGGAAAAAGCCAACCTAGATGAGATGACAATTCAACAGACCATTCATGTCGATGACAGGGTTCCTCCTCAACCCATAGTTAGGGGTCAGACAATGGAAATAAGGCATTGTGGTGGTTGAGTTGATGCACGCCATGGTGTAGCGGTAGCTTGACCCATGATTCCAAGTCCTGATCTAGGTGGAAGTGAATGAGATATGATGAATTAATCATTGGCTCTAATTGTGCATATCCATGAGGGAGTGAGGACACCCAATGGGTTCTGCAAGATACCCTCCCAAGGCTCCAGAGAAGTGGATGTGCCCCATATATATGTATGAGGATGCTGTTTTTCCGAAGGTTCGGGACAACTAGGACGCTAATATAAAATTTATCAATTCTTTTGAGTCGTGGGACTACCTTAAACATCTCAACATGGATCTATCTGAGATCGGCTATTCCAGGGATGACCTTTTGGTGTCTCAGGTGGTAGTGGAACAATATTTCACTGAGCTAGAAGGCTCCGTTCATTCTATAAGAACCCTACGTCAAATGATGGATCGGGGTAATGTAATGCATGGTCATAAATCCCCAACATAACTATATTCTATTGGGATGAAGGAGAATTTAACTTTACCTGATGAATCATAGGAGTCCTCCTCGGGAGAAGAGGTAGATAGGTGGTCCTTTGGAGAAAGGTGTGGTTGCAGCCTCAGAACTAAGAGAGATTCACCAAAACTATTATGGTAAAATTTAATCATTATACTAAGACCCATACTTGGATTATCCATTTTTATCAACTGACATATGTCCGACGCATGAGATCCTCAAACACACGTCCCCTTCCTGCGTGACATCAATCATATCTTGAGGTCATGTATCTGAGATGATGGAAATTGAAGAATCCAACAATGATTCGACCCCTAGGGTTACCATTCTAGAATCATAGTAGTTCGCAAACATATATGAGGGTCCATACCATTGGATACCAATAGTAAAAAACCTATGGGTGCAATCGGCTATTTGACTTTTGTAATTCATATCTCACAAAATCGAAACTGTTGTCTATCAAACCTGTCTAACTGACATTTTGTATTTTTTGTATAAATTATTCTTTGAATCGTGTGTTCCATGATTGTGAGGATGGTCTAGGATCCCAGAACAACATTCCTAAGGGTAACTCTAATCATTGTGGAATTGGACATTTAGGCTAACCAGATTACGCTAATCATGACCACAGTTGTGAACACTTGCAAGATAGGACTGGAAATTACCGATGGGGGACCCAACAACAAAGATTAAACAGTTAAGATTAATCCCAATAAAACTGATAGGATGACTGAGGAGGATCCCATTACCAAACACCTTGAGGCATTCCCAGATTATAAACCTGCCAACCAGAAGGAACTAGACAAGACCCCCTCAGATGTGGAGAAAAGAAATCATGCTCGTTACCATTCATGGAAATAGATCATGTGCATTATTTATGACAACATCTGATCAGAGTGGATAATAATAATGTAAAAAAACCTTCCCTTATTCGGAGACCTATGCATCGGTGGATTGGATGCGTGAAATCATTACATTCTCATCCAGACTTTCCTAGCGGAAAACATATGGGAATGCGACTATGGCATCAATGTTGGCATGAAGCGAAGGAATCAATTAAATGCTCAGATTCTCCTGGAATATAAACAAGATATCCAATGCTTAGATATATGACTTAATGAGCACACTTTTTTCACCACAACAAAATCAGAACTCATATCATTATTATGGATCTAACAGGAAAAAGATGAAGAGTGTTTGATGCAAGCATCACATGATCTGCTTGATACATGGGCTGAGATGGATCACACACAGATTAGGGATGAAAAACATATCCCACATCCAATGATGATGGTACGGATCTCAGAGAGTGATAGTGAGTCCAGGATTGCACAATCCAAAGTGTGGCGAAGTTGAGACGGTCCATCAAAGGGGATAATCCATAGGGAATGTATTTTTCCAAACTCACTAACATACTTTCCTCCATTCATATCTAGTTCACATTCATTGAATTTATGCTTCTTACATTAACTATTTCACCTTGCTAATATATTTGAAACAAATAATGATCAATCCCTGAGATCACATGGGTCATGTTTGATGGTAGAATTAAGGGATGACTCTGTAATTTATCATTTTGGATATGAGGGATCCATTGAATCATCAAACACATTTGTTATGAATGAAAATCCATAATTTTTTGGATGAGAGAGGTTCTCTGAATAGAGAATTTTGTGATCAGGATAGTCAAATTTTCCTTTCCCAAATGTCTTCTAGTGCACAAGTAGGATAACACGAGGGGTGTTGGAATCAATCTGATCAAAGGGAAATGGGCAGTGCGAATCATAGCACTAAAAATTTGAAACACCATGAGGGAGGCATGGATGCTGACACATTTTGTTGACCATATTTGAAAAAAATCATCCATGTCATGTTATACAAAAATGGGAGAAAAAATAGGCCCAACCATTGACCGTATTCAAATGCATGGGGCCACACTCGAAATATGGTTTGATTTCCTTCATATCATTGACCACATATAGTAGGTGAGATTTAAGGCCAAACATAATATCTGTTAGGGGGTTCCATTAGATGTGAGAGGTAATAAGGACATGAAATAGAGGGCACCCAAATCGCAGTGATGAAATAATGGTTCATTCAAATGCATTCCAACACTCTTGATATTGCACCACCCTGACAAGAGAACATTGGGAAAAATTATCAGTCTAATCATTGATCAAAACTCTTATTAGGAAGGTCCTCTCTGGTGATGTCCTAGGATTCATTGAAATATTACATCACAAAAATGAAGATGATAAGTACACATTTTGTCATTTTACAGTAAGGATTTTTCACGTCATAGTTTAGTGACATGTGACTAGGACGATTGACACAGATTATGGTCACACTGTTTAGACCATATGAAATAGTTTAATGTCACGGTGCATGGAATACAGGACCTAGTTTTATGGTCATACAATTTGGAACATAGTCGGGGTGAAAGGCCCGATGAGGTTAACGACCCTAGGGATGAACCTGATGAAAAAATGTCCAAGCATCACTACATATCTCTTGAGAATTGGAATCAAGCAACACATAGTTCTTGATCACCAAGCAGTTCAATGTCAAGCAGTAATAATGGAAAAGATATGAGTTTAAGGTCATAGATATGACACCATAAGGGTGAAATTATCTAAGAAAAATTACATAACATAGTTCTATATAGAAACCCAACGTGAATGGAGGTAGGATATGTTCACACCCCATTACATATTCTTAAGGGAACACACACAGTTTAATGTCAAAGGCTTGTAATTCAGGATATGATCCCCTAGTTTATGCTCATTGAGGTTGGACCACAGTACATGTGAATCTTCCATGCAATTAGATTTTTTATCAAAACCACTATGCCCATGTGATCCAGGCTTAGTTTGTGAAATGAGGGGTAGAAGATATCTTTATAGAACATGGTGGAACATAGGAGGGTAACATAGGTGTGGGGCCAAATATGATCCCATAAGACTGGTACACCCACTCAACGCATAAAGGTGGATGGAGGATTGAAACCAATAGTGTTGAAATTCTGTATTGACATAAGGGTGTGAGGGGGAATTTGAATTATGATACCATCATTTTGGATGAAATGGGGTTAGAGATAATGCTCTAGGATGACAGTTGACCATGTTTGCAGCACAGTATCCATATCGTGTGACCTAAAATTGACAAAAAACTAAGGATCAATCACTGAAAATATTTTCAATGTGGTATTTATAACAAATTTTCATTCAAAATATTTCTGGATGTTGGCCCAGGATGGCAGGTGAGTCAATGTGGCGTGAGACTAGACCATTAGGGGTCCATTAAGATGTGAAAGTTGATGGAGACCCAAATTAAGGACAATAAAATTTTGGTAATGGGATGATATAAAGTCAATGTATAATTCCACACTCTAATTCCCATACCATGGTGATTATTAGCATGGTGATGATGCTAGACAGAGAATGGAGGACTTAACTAGGTAGATGATTTGAAAGGGTGAGTGATGGAACATGAAAAAAATTGGCTAATGACTCTGGGATAGCCGAAGTCTAATGTTTGGGAATTCCTATGTAGCATTTGAGGTAATGAATCAAGACATAAATAGTTCTTCAATGTCGTGTTCTTTAATATCAAGCGGTAAGAACATAGGGTTCCAAAGCAGTTTATCATCTTGCGGTAAGGACAACTGGGACGGTTAATGTCCTGAAATGGATTTTCATGGAATGGAAAAACAAAACTATGTGAATGAGGAAAAAATGAGTTGTCACTAAAAGATGAACTCCAAAGAGGGGAAATAGGATGATGGTCTAGAATAGGTAGAGGGGCCTGTGGATGGACCAAAACCAAGATTATCAGGTGTTCCTACATATCCCATGAGGATGGGAATCAAAAAAATGTAGTTCTTGATGATTCTATGTAGTTTAACGACGTGGGGTAAGAATGAGTATGGTGAGGGATACTCCTGAGGGGGATCACATAGTGTTTCCATCATAAACACGATATGAATGATATCCAAAGAGGTACATACCACACCATGTGATCCTAGAAGAACAAAGGTCAAAGGTCTAAGTGACAGAGATGTTTTTTGGAACTTGTGGCCATACCCAAAGAAAAATTCCCAAGCATTTGTTTATATCCCATGTGAATGTGAATTAAGACACATGTTATTAATGAAGATTCATGTGAAGTTACAATTACATGGGAAATGTTATTTTGCGGGTCTGACCCATGCACCTTGAGAATAAGAATTAGATATTTCTTGTTTTTTCTTTTGATTGTGTGATTTTATAGCAACCAATAAAAGATGGAATGTAAATTTATTGCTTCACGAAACAAGAATGGTGTAGGTATTGACAAGTGGAATAGTGGTGACCTGTGCAATAGGTGATGCCCATTTAATAAATAACACGACAATGAGTTTCCATTTTTTATTGTGTTGCTAGGATGATGGTGCCACATTTTAAGTTCGTGTCACAGGACCAACCCATTCCTTTTATCATCATACAGTTTGGACTGAAAAGTTTAATTTCATGTGGGATAGGGTGATATAGTTTAACCTATTATTGCTTGGATTAATAGTAATCATAGTTTAAGGTTTTATATCATGGGACATTGGTGTGTAGTTTAATGTTATGCATGTGGGACATACCCATGCAGTTTGACATCATTCAACGATGATAGAAGAAAATAAATTCTCAATGAAGGGAGGAGGTGCATGACATAAAAAGAGAAAACAATGTGAATAAAGATTATAGGAGCCTCATTCAACACCATGCACTCCCAGAGGTGACTCAGGCCAAGAGTCTTTGAAAAAATTTTCTATTTGTAATACCTAAAGATGGACCCGAGGAAAAATGTTTGGGCATTCCTACATATCCCATGAGGATGGAAATCAATCCACGCATAGTTCATGAAATACCATCCAGTTTAATGTCATGCTATAAATATTTAACAGGAAAGTTCCTCTATGAGAGGAGGCATGTAGCATAGATATTTTAAACCCCACTGGATTAAAGACAAAAGATGACTCATAACACACCACATACTCCTAGAGAATCCCTATTTCAATAAACTAGAGAAGAAGGGACTTAGGACTCGACCCAACGACAAAAATGTGTGGGCATTCCTACCTATCCCATAAGAATGGAAATCAAGATGTATGTAGTTATTGAATGATGTGAAGATTAATGTCATGTGGTATGTATGGAAGAGATCCTTGTTTAAGTTCAAAGAGCTCAGACCATAGATTATGAATACTGTTTATAGTTTATCGTCCTCCAAGAAGAATGGTGGGAAATTTTCCATCATTCATATTATATGGATCACACATTTTAGCATCATACAAGGAATAAAATAGATCTTTGACAAGATAAATAGTGTTTGAAGAACCTAGCACTGGTAGGAAAAGTAAAACGCTCACCTTCAATGGTGACCAGAGAGTGTGGACCATTGGGGTAATCCTTATAGATAATATAGTGCCCCTCCCATTTGGGTTTCAACATTGATGGATATCCATAGGTTATCATCACTATTGTCTGGGATAAAACTATGTCACTTTAGGGTCCTAAAAATTTAGCCATGGGAAGAAAATACTCCCACGATCACTTTGCAGAAGGAAGAAAGCATTCCAAAAAGACTAACAATGTGAATGGACTCAAATTGAGTTAAAAATTAGGAATAAACATGAATGATTTAATATTTTAAATTAATTTTAAGTAACCCATGTACCATCACTGAGAAGGGATCTCAGACCTCATGAACCGTGATCCACTGGTCTGCGGAATGTCCCAGGAGGCGCTGACCCGTGGAGCGATTGCCAGCGAATCCAGATGACCATGATTCGCATCACTGAGAGAGTCATGCATGTGAAGGACATCCCCATACTGTCTAGAGAACATAGAAGTTCTCAATTGAAGCTAACCATTGGGGTTAAGAGAACCATGATGACGAACCATAGCCTCCACAAACCCTGGTTGAATGAGTCTTCCACAGGTCAATATATCTCTTCACAGGATTCCGAAAATGTTGCTCCATGCCCATAGATACGATTTCCCAAATGCTCAATAAAAGGATTAGAGAATGAATTGGGAAAAGGAGGATAATGAAACCATGAAGGTGACCCCATAGTTTGGGAGAATGAATTCGGAGAAGATTCCAGCTTCAGTCATGAATCACCGGTGATGCATGAATTGCAAACCACATTATCCATAGGTACAGCTTACCGCGAACCATAAAACAAGGGAACACAATAATAATAAGTGGACTACAGTCCTAATTGGTGAAATCAGGAACCACATATTTCTCTTCGATAAACTCCACACAAATGATAGTCCCCATGACCCTCCTTCAATATGGTGTTATGCGTATTGGATCGCAACACAAATTTAACATGGAACCACATTCTACATTAGTATGAAGACAGAACCCAATGTGGCATGACAATCTGAATTCGGGATCGTGTACCATTGTGGTGTGAAGTAGTACTTTCCCTAGCACACATACTGTTTCGGTACGTGGATGACCCCTCTTCTTGCATAACACAATGGAATGCAGATCTCCCCAATCCTGCATAAGAAAATAATATGAAAAATAGGGTGTTTTCGGGCATTCATCACTTTAGTTGTAATATCAACCTTCCATTACCATCTATCCCTCTATAGTCCCTCAGTGAACCTGTTCCCCAACATTATGACAAAGCCTCTTCCAAAGCCAGTAGACTCGTATGATCAGACCATCCAGTGCATCAACACGCCGCCATGATTCTACATACATATGTTAAGCGGAGTCACGAAGGCTCTCTCCACAATGGTTCAGACACCTGGGATGTCTTTAGGTCTACATTCTCATGGTAACCCAGAGTCTATCATTGGGATGCTAATGTGATCATCCCTATTCTAGGTATTAATAGTGATCACCTGCTTTTCAATTCAATTATGAATGGTTGTCATTCTAAGGGTGTAGAAACACAAGATTAATTTACATGGACATTACATTACATTTTCATAATTCATAATACCTGACACAAACATACTCCCAAAGACCATATTAGTTTAGTGTCTTTGGAAACTCAGAACATAATCTTCTAATCATGGTGAATGATCTTCAACATCTCCCATAAAGATCTCCCCCTTTTGTTTTCCTGCCGAAAATGTTTCCTTATATATTGGGGAAAATAAAACATAAAAAAGGAGAGCTCAAATGACCACTATTGGTAAAAATGAAAAATATAAACCAAACCATAAACATTTGAATGTAAATAAACATGAATATAATGTTTAAATATAAAAATAATGGGAAATGACGAAAATCATAGCAGTACGTAAGGCAGAAATTATAAAAAAAATAACCATAATAGAATCACATTGTAATAAAACATGTATTTGTTGAAAACTAATAAGTACAAAATATGATATCTATAGTAGCCATGGAATTATTGAAAATACCATCATAGTGGAAAAAGTTCATCACTGAACTAGGTTTAGTTGTTGTTCTAGCCATGTATTACTGAACCAGATTTACTTTTCATTTCATTCATTTCTATCTTATAAGATTTAAATATTTACCCAATGCATTGTTAGAAGATATAGGTCCCACCAATAACATAATGAAATAATTCTTACATGTTCCACTAAAACATAAATCACTCATCATAGAATAAATCATGAAATAATATGGGTTTCTTAAACATCATTCTATATAACATAATAAATATACAATACAATTTCATCATTAACACAATCAAACCATAGTAATAATATGGATTTAAACATAAATCTATTTAAAGAGTGTCACCTTATATGGATTTTTTTATAAACCACTTGAACATAGTTTGTGAATAAAAAATTCTTTTCCTCTTCAAAAACTTTTTTTATTTTCTCCAAATGCATCGCAATTTTAAAGGATAATAATTTAGCTAAAAATAAAAATGAAATAGTGTAGAGGAATATTTTCATAAATAAGGCATCATGAAATAATAAAAAATAAATTCATGTCGTATATGTTAAAAAAAACATTCTCCTCGTATTCTTCCGAAAAATTTAAAAAGTTCCTCATTTGGTAAATAAAATAATGATTCCTTTCATACTATCTAGTAAATGTAAAAATGGGGTAAAAATAAGTTTTAACATACATAAAATAATTTTAAACATTATATGAAATTATATTTAGAAAATATAGACATAGATGTTAAACATAACCCCAGTATATAGTTGAGTATAAACAATCTCAGATAAAATTGAGATTGTGAAATTATCTCATACCTTATGTCTAATATGATTCATATGTATCAAAATATCCTGTATAATGACTTAAATAATTATTATTATTAATTAAATAATCATAATATTTTTTATGAAAACATTTTTGATCATATTTTTATCTGTTTGTTAGTAATATTTCATTATTACTCGTTATTCGAGTATTAACTACTTTATGTTCTTATGTTTGTTTTTAAGAAAAAGATCATATTCATGATTTTTTGTTATAGTAATGTTTTTTAAAACATGGTATAATTATAATATATAACATATTTATTCATTAAATGTATTTATATAATCATGGTTTAATGAATATTATGTAGAATGATTCACATCACACTGTGGAGATGGTAAGTCGTACGTATGCACGAGTGACAATATCATTCCAATAATTGTTGAATAGTTTTGAAGAGGATGGTGTAGAGTATATAGTTATTATTATCATGTTATATTATTCTTATAGTTATTATTTCCACCATTATACCCATCTAAGTAAGGTGGTGGTGATAAAAAGATTACACCACCGCGTGGAGATGGAAAGACGTACAAACGCAAGTGTGGTGATTTCTTTTATCATAGGATAGATAGAAGGTGAAATATGGTTTTTTAAAATTTATGATAACATATTAGTATACCTATGATAATTATGTTATTACTTTATACTTAAACATGTAATGTAGATAAAGTATAAGATGAATGAAATTTGAATGAATCGGTAGAAGAGATTACCTTTTCCCCTATGGTCCTCCTTTAAATTTCCTCATAGGGAACTAGAGTTGGTCTTTTGAGAAGACCCAAACCCATAAAAGATAAGTCTGGAAGTTTATAAGTTAAATGGTCTGGGATCGCCCAAGCTTGAAATCACAAAATGGAGTGAAGAGGTGAGGGAGGAGGTTCCCTTTTATAAGAGAGGAGAGGGTCATTTTAGGAAAGTCTAAAAATATTAATTTGTTATAAATTCAATTTCGATTTAAAAATCTCTAAAAAATATATTTAATAATAATATAAGAATATTTTGGGTGGAATATTCATCATCCAATAATTCATAAATTGGTTTTGAATATTTTTTTATCATCATATTTTTTGTTTAACCCATATTTTACCATTTTTAATCTTACTGTGATATCATTTTATATACATATTTGGGGATAATGTAATTACCATATCATGTTTAATGACACGAAAAAGTTATTTATGACATTATTGGACTTATTTTAACCATTTGGATAAATCTTATAATTTTTTGAATTTAATATCATTTAATAAACTATTTTATTTTTTAAGTTATGAAATATGACAATTTTGGTTACTATTTGTACTTGATTTTTCCAAAAACTTCATAACAACTATTCTACATCAAACCAAAGGCATTAAATCATCCTTAATATGTTAATTTCATACCGATAACTCGTCGATGAAATCAAAATATTAAAATAAATTTAGTTTAATATTTATAAATTCATTTATGTGAATCTTTCATTAATGAGGTAATCACTACATCAAAATTGTGTGATAAATAAATATATTAATCAAATGTATAGAAATTATAAATAAAATAATATGATTTAAGAATGTATTTTTATTTCTAATTACTATTTATAGACTAAGATATCAGTTATTTAACTCTATATTAAAATAGATTTAGTAAAATATATAGCTTTATGTCATAGTTCACTTTACTATAAATTAAATCATAGAAAATGTCATTTTCAGATCCAAGTGAATCCATGGGGTCCCAAAATAGATCCAAGAATTCCCATGGTTAAAAATATATCTTTCAATAATATTAGGACATGTGTTAGGGTAGTTTAATATTATTATAATGTTATTTTTACCCTTATATACCAGATTTACCCTTTAACTAGGGTAAATAAATTAATTAATGAAATAACTTTTTATAATGTTTCATAATAAAAGGTACCTATTTACACAATTTGATCATTATGATTCCAAATATAAACTCCATTTTTACAAATTCAGAATAATGAATTTTCAGTAATTAATTTAAAATTAATTTCTTTCCTCAAAACTAAAAAAATGTTTTTTAAGAAGTAATAACTATCAAAAGAAAGACATGTTTTGATGTACAATTTACAAGTGAAATTTCATACAATGAAAAAATGGATTAAATGATTAAAATATAATCTAATTACACTTTAAAACCAATTAAAAATATAATCTTACATATAAATAAATTAGATAAAAAGGTAGTTTTGATTAAAAATTAAGTATTTTTTAATATTCATTAAAGTTTTAATTTTATTAGAAAAATTCCAAAAATTCAAAAACAAAAGTAAAATTTCATTCCCCTATTCTAATGAAGAATTTTATATTGTCAAATTTAAAATATATAAGTTTCTAAAACTAGATTTATTAGGGATGTGTGATCAAAAAGCGGTAAAACTGCATTTTTTGAAAAATAAATCTTTTTTCTGAAAAAATTATTTTGTTTTTATATCATTTTTTTTAAAAAAATGCGTAAGATGAATGATAATGTTATGTAAAATTAAATATGTGTTTTATAGAATTCATAATGCCTAGTTTATATCCCATTAAATAAATATATTTTAATTATATATCATTGTTTAGTGAAACTTGGCATCGCGTGCAACACAATCTATCAAGGAGGGACTCTATTACGTGTAATGAATGTCATGTTAGTGTTGCATGTAGTGAAAAAATCATTTGGTATTCCCTATAACATAATCAAAACTATGTTCATTTATATATTGAAAAAAATCTACACTCAGTGTTGTGTGAAATGAATTCAATCATAATAACATGAAATTATGTGCAATAGAAGATACGAATAGTGTTGTGTATACTGCATGCTAATACGGTATTGCATATAGCAGAATTTAATCTTAGTGTAGCATACATCAAAAGAAATCAATGAAATTAAATATATTCTACCTCATAAAATCTCAGGGTGTTATATTCTGCCCCCCTTAAAATAAATTTTGCCTTTGAAATTCTTCAGGTTATAAATGGTTTACAACTTCAAATTTTATTGTATAGAAACACTAATCGTAAAAAGGGATACTAAAACAACTTTCTAAAAAGGAATGTTAGAAACATATTAGTTACCCAATATAACTCACCACTGGGTTTACACATAGGAAAACATAGGTGGGAAAGTAAAAACATGAATACATAAAATAAATTTAACCATCATGTTCTGATGGATAGTGATTGAGAATGTGGTTTGGGGAATGTTAACTTCTAGAAACCTATAAATCTGCAGTGATTTAAGGGATCATATGATTTATCAGATAGGAATGTACTAGGATATCATTTTTTTAATATCTTTTTCATAATGTTTGATTAATTTTTACATGAGGAGAAATTCTTCTATTATTTTAGTACAATCTCAACATTGGTTGTTCCCTGGAAAATTTCCACTTCATCTCTTATTTAATGAAATGAAGGTAATTTTTTTATTCTTGAAGTGTTAGCAGATCATGCGGTAGAATGACAATTCATTCCATATGTATCAACAAAAAGGTTTGTACTAGTTATCAAATATGAATACATCGACCTATAGTGAGGTAATACATTAATCTAACAAACATAATTTGGAATATAACATATACAATATATAAATGGAAAATATTACAATCCTTCCAAAAACTAAAACTATAAAAAAATTAATTGAGGAAAACTAAACCAACTTAACATTAGTCTCCCATATCTCATTTGGCAGTTCATGGTTGTCACATTCCAAACATGTGACTAACATAATCATGATTACTCTTTAATTATAATAATAACATAAATTACCAAAAATCATTAGTGAAAACATTAATTCTATCTAAATTAACTATTTCCACACAACAAAAAGTCCAAAAAAAATTTATACTCAAACCAAGACATCACATTGTCCTTATATCAGTCATGACCTTGTTAATACTATCAAAAATCCAATTATCTTCTTATCCCGTCATTATGTGCATATCATGTTCTTTCCAGAAATATTTAAATAACTTTTCTTAGTTTCCGGTACAATATAATTATGGAAAACCACAACGGACCAATACATAGACATTATAATACTCCAAAATATAACAAAATATATTCAACAACAATATTTTGGAATCCAATTACATAAATAATTAATCATTCCACCTCTTCATTTTCATACTAAACCTCACAAATAGTGATTGCATGTGGCTTCCCATTGTCTTTTTCCTCAATAAGATGTTGATGTCGATCATCATTAACCCTTATATTAGGGATTTGGTTAGTATAATTCCCCATTTTATAGCACTTGTAGTATTGATGTTTTGGTGGTGGGCTCTCTGTAGTAATTTCTTTATTCAAATAATTAGAATCCTTTTTCCCATTAATTCGAAACTCAACTGCTTGATGTCCTCCTTTTCCACACTTGAAACATTTTCTAGCCCCTTTAAGAAAATCACCACTATGATTCTTTCCCAACATTGACCATAAGAAAACATTCATATTATTTTCACCATTGTTTTGATATTTTTCCTTGAGCTCCATCTTCTTTTTCATGTCAAAACCATTAGATGGATATGTTACAAAAATATCTAGTTATACTGCGATAGCACAACTCACAATCTATTCATTACTATTGAACTATCTTATAGCTAATTCCATTTTAAGATATAGTTTTAAGCCACTGAGTAATCAATAAACTATTATTTCATGTCATATTATAATCCCAGAAGCATATCTTGCAATCCTTGTACAATTTTCCTCATATGTACCAATAGATTCTTCATCCTTTTTATTAAGCTCAAGGAACTCCATTTCTTGATTTGTTTGAAGAATACGAGGGAAGTACTTATTGAAAAAAATGTTCATGATCTTTCCCATCCCAAGGATCCAATCTCATCTTACTGCCTTGTATTATTAATTAGTGTCCACAACAAGTATGCTTTACATTGTAAATGATAGACATCCAAGAATTCCTTTTCATGATTTAAACAAGAAAGGATGGAAAATAATTTTTCAATAGTACTGATCTACTATTCAGCAACAAGTGGATTAGAAGGCCCATTGAAAGAATATGGATGTTGCCTCATGAAGGATAGTGTGAGAGGCCTATATCATACTAGGAAACCATCATTATCAAGGGGAAGTACATTAAATCTCTAACATCATAGGTTTAATCCAAGGTTATTCATTATTTTTATCATAATTCTTCGACTTTAACCAATACATATACTTAACCTTAGGTACATCCATAGACGTATGTTAGCAATATATCTAGGGAACTCACTAATGTTTTTGCAACCTAGTTTCCAAATTTTGACGAATCCTTCACACTAATACCAATTAGAGATACCTAATCTTGATGTACATGGACATTACATTTCTTTGACGAATAATCAATAAATGACACAAATATACTCCCAAAGACCATATTAGTTTAGTGTCTTTTGAATCTTGGAACCTAGTATTCCAATCATGGTGATAGATCTTCAACATATCCTATAAAAATCATCCCCTTTAGTTTTCCTAACTAAAACATTTATTTATATCCAGGGGAAAAGATAACAAAAAAACAGAGAGCTTAAATTCTCATTAAGGGTAAACATAGAGAATATAAAACAAACCAAAAGCATTTGAACGTAAAAAAACATGACTATAAAGTTTAAAAATCAAAATCTTGAGTAATGAAATAAATCTTGGTGGTATGTAAGCATAGATTATAAAATAAATTTAACCATGATAGAAGTCACATTGAAATAAACATGTAATTTGGTAAAACTAATAAGCACATAATATTATTTCCATTGTAGCCAGGAAATCGATGCCAAGACCATCATAGTGGAAAACGTGCATTATTGTACCAGGTTTACATTCCGTTCTAGCCATGTATTACTGACCTGATTTACATTCCATTTTAGTAAGGTTTATATCATGAGATATAAATCTATACCCAATTCATTTTAGGGAGATATAGGTTCCAAACATCTAATAATGAAATCATTCTTACACGTTCTAGTAAAACATAAATCATTTATCATAGCATAACCAATGAAATAAAATGGGTTTCATAAACATCATTCCATTACAACATAATCCCTATAAATTACCATTTCATCATTTAACACAACTAAATAATTGTAATAATAGTTATGGAAACATAAAAATATTTCAATAGTTTCATCTTAGTTGGAAAATAATTTTGATAAACCACTACAACTTAGTTCATGGGAAAAATATCATTTCTTCTTCAAAAACATTTTCTTTTCTCAAAATGCCATGTAATATTAAAAGAACATTATTTAGTTAAAAATAAATATGAAATAGGGTAAAGTAATCTTTTTTAAAAGAAGGGATCATCAACCCATAAAAAATACATTCAAATCGTGTAATTTAAAAAACATTATCCTCATACTATTTTGGGAAAAGTCAAAAAGTCCATTATATAGTAAACAAAAAAAATATTCCTTCCATACCATGAAGTAAAAGTAAAAAAGGGGTAAAATGAAATTATAGATTAATATAATAAACGAAAACATTTTATGAAAACATATATAGAAAACATGTACATAGATGATAAATATAACCCCTGTAAATAATTACATATAAGCGATCTCAGATAAAAAAGAGATTGAAAAATTATCCCTTACCATAGGTCCAATATGCTTCATATATATCCAAAACTACGTTATATTTTTTAAATAATATTAATGATTTATTAGAAAATCAAAATCATTCTTATGATAACATTTATGATCATATTTTCTTCTTTTTGATAGTAACATTTCATTATTACAAGTTTTTTGGGTATTAACTTTTTTATGTTTTAATGCATGTTTTATCGGATATGTTCTTATTCATGATTTTAGGTTATTGTTATTTTATATAAAAAATACAAATATTATAATATATACAATATTTATTAATTTAATTCATTTATATAATCATGGTTTAATGAAAATTGTGTAGAACAAATCACATCGCACCATGGAGAAGTTAAACCATTCGTACACACGAGCGACGATATCATTCCCATTATTTTTTATGGTATTTAAGTTGATGGCGTGTAGTATCACATTTTTCATTATTAAATATTAGTCATATAGTTATTATTTACACCATTATACCCATCCATGTATGATGGTGGTGAAAAATAGATTACACTACGGCGTGGAGATAGTATGTCGTATCTACGCATGCTCGGTGATTTCATTTTATATGGGATGAATAAGAGTTAGAATAAGGTTGTTTAATATTTATAATAAGATATCATTATATGTTTCATAGTTATGTTATTACTTTAAAATGAAACAACTAAACAAGATGAAGTAAAATAAGAATTAAATTTGAAAGAATCTGTATAAGAGATTACCCCTTCTTTGACGTGCCTCAATTACATTTCCACTTAGGGAACTAGAGTTGGACTTTTGAGAAGCCCCTAACCTCTATAATGTGACTAGGAAAGTCTATAAGAGAAATGGAAAGGTTTTGGAGTAGCATGAAAGCTTAAAATAGAGTAAATCTGAGAGGGGGAGGTTCCCCTTTATGAGAGAGGAGAAAGGCATTTTTGGAAAGTCGTAAAATATTAATTTATTATAAATTAAATGTACATATTAAATTGTCCAAAAATTAATTAATTAGAAGATAATATGATGGTATTTCTAATAAAAATCATCCAATAATAATTATACAAGTTTTGAAAATTTCATATCCATATCTTTTCAGGTTAACCCATATTTTACCCTTTTTAATCATACCATGGAATCACATTAAATACTCATTATGGGTTAAAGTAATTATCATATCATTTCAAATAACCCAAAAAGATTATTTATGACATATTTGGACTTATAATAACAATTTCATTTGAATAATTGTTATTTAGGACTTTAATATCCTTTAATAAAATATTTTATGTTTTCAGTTATGAATTATGTCAATTTTGGATACTATTCATACTTGACTTTTGAAGAAAGAAATCATAACTACCATATTATGTCAAAAAAGGATTAAATTATCATTAATATGTAAATGGAATGTGGAAAATTAATTTATGGAATCAAAATATTATAATTAATTTTTTTTAAATATTTATAAATTCATTTATTTTAATCTTTCATTGATGTGGTAATAACTACAAAATAATTATGTCATAAATAAATATATTTATCTAATTTCTAAAAATTAAAAATAAAATAACATGATGTAAGAAATATTTTTATATTTAGAATCACTATTTATAGAAATGGATATTAGTTATATAATTCCATATTAAAATTGATTTAGTAAATGATATTTGTTTATGTTATAATTATTTTTAAATTAAATTAATTCTTATAAACTGTCATTTAAACATCCATGGGAATCCATTGGGTCCCAAAATTGACCCACGGATGGCCATGGTCAGAAAAATATCATCCAATATGATTAATACATGTCTTAGGGTAGTTATTTATTATATTAATATTATTCTTTACCCTTTTTTACCAGATTTACTTTTTAACCATGGTTAATAAAATAATAACAGAAGTCACTATTCCTAATGTCCAAAAATAAAAGGTACCTAGTTACACAATAGGAACCTTATTTTTTGAAATATGGAATCCATTCATAAAAATTCAACTTACAGAAGTTGTAGTAATAAATTCAAAATTCACTCCTGTTGTCAAAACCAAAAAGACAGTTTTTAAGAAGTATTGACTATCAAACGATTGACATGTTTTCATGTCATATTTAAAAGTGACATTTCATAAAATGGCCAAAATTGGATTAAATGATTAAAATATAATCTAATTACAATTTAAACCCATCTAAAAAGACAATTTTACAATATATATAAATTTGATAAAAATGGAGTTTTGATTTAAAATTCAGTAGTTTTCACTATTCATTAAAATTATAATTATTTAAAAAAATTCAAAAAATTCAAAACAAGTAAATTTTTATGTCCCAGTTCCAACATAGAAGTTTTATTTTTCATATTTAACATATAAAAGTGTCAAAACTAGATTTAAAATAATTGTTCCATCAAAAACTGGTAAAACTCCTTTTTTTTAAATACATCTTTTATTTGAAAAAATGATTTTGTTCTCATTTCATGTTAAAAATATGTTTAATATGATTGTAACTATTATATAAAATTTAAAATGTGCTTAATACTATTCATAATTCATAGTTTATATAAGATTAAATAATAATTTTTTAATAATATATCATTGTATATGGAAACTCAGTATCGTAGACAACGCAAGCTATCGAGGAAGGTAACTCAATCATGTAACGCAATCCAGGTCAGTGATTCATGTAGTGGAATATTCTTTTGGTGTTTTATATAACATATCCCAAAATTATTTCATTTTTACATTGAATAAAATATACACTCAGTGTTCCAGGAATGAATTCTATCAAAAGATCTTGAAATTATGTACAACACGAGACCAAAATAGTAAAGTGTTTACTATAGGATAATACAATGTTTCATATAGCGCAAGTAAATCTTCATGTAGCTTACATCACAATATATCAATGAAATTAAAAAAAATATTTCTCATAAAATCTTGGTGTGTTATAATGTACCCCCCTTAAAATGTATTTCTTCCTCGAAATTCAGCATGGTTATAAATGGTATACTACCTGAAAGATTCATTCATGGAATTCCACATCATAAAAATGTAGACAAAAATATCATTTTAAAAAGGAAATTTAGAAACATAGTAGTTTTCCAAATTAACTCATCACTGGGTTTCCACATAGGAGAACGTAGGTGGGAAGTGAAATCATGGATATGGAAGAGAAAGGTAACCATCTTGTTCTGATGGATAATGATAAAGAATATTTTTGGAGATAGTTAACATCCAAAAATCCATAAATCATAAATGATTTAAGGGACCATATGATTCATCATATATAAAGGTACTATGATAACATATTCGATTACAAGATATATTTCCTAATGTTGATAAATTTTTACATGACGAGAAATATTTACAGTATTTTAGTACAATCTCACTGTTGGTTGTTCCCTAAACAATTTCCACTTCATCTCACATTTAATGAAATTAAGGTGATTTTTTTATTCTTGAAGTGTTAGCAGACCGTGCAATAAAATGATAGGTCAGTCTGTCTATCTCATCAAATTGGTTAGAATAGGTTATCAAATATGCACATGTCTACCTATAGTGAGATAATACATTAATCTAAGAAAATATATTAGAATATAACTTATACTATCAATAAATGGATAATATTACAATACTTCCAAAAATTAAAATATAAATATTTAGAATGAGGTGAACTAAATCAACTTAACATTTATCTCCCATATCTCTTTTGGTAGTTCTTGGCTGTCACATTCCAAATATTTGAATATGTTAATCATATATTGTCTTTAAACAAGATAATAACCTGAAATACCATAGAGACTTAGTGAAAACATGCATGATGACAAAATTAACTATTTCCGCACACCATATATACCAAAGATTTTGTATAATCAAATGAAGATATCACTTTATCCTTATATAAGTCTTGATCTCATTAAAACTATCAGACAACCCATTGTCTCCTTATCTCTTCATTATGTTTATATCATGTGCTTTCCTGTAATATTTAATTCAATTTTCATGGTTACCAGTACCATATACTAATGGGAAACCACAATGGTCCAATACATAGATATTTCAATATTCCATAATACAACAAAAGAGATTCGACGATAATATTTTGGTATATCATTAAAAAAATTAATCATTCCACCAAGCCATTTTCATACTCAACATCACCAATAGTAATCACATGTGACATCCCTTTGCCAATATCCTTAATATGTTGTTGGTGTTGATCATCATTAACCTTTAGATTGGGGAATTGGTTTGAATAATTCCACATTTCCTTTCACTTGTATCATTGATGTGTTTGTTGTGGGTTCTCGATAGTATTTTCTCTATTCACATAAATATAATCCTTTCTCCCGTTAATTGGGAACTCAAATACTAGATGACCATGTTTTCTATACATGACACATTTTCGAACCCCTTTAATACAACCCCACCATGATTCATTCCACACATTGTGCACAATGAAACCACGTATTCTTTTAACCATTGTTTTGATATTTTTCCTTTTAACTCCAACTTTATTTTCTGATCAAAACCATTAGATAGATATGTGACACAAAATTCTAGTTCTATCTTGACAGTACAATACCCAATATCTTCATATCTATTGAAGTCTCTTATAGTAAATTACTTTTGAAGACTTGGTTTTAAACCACTCAAGAATCTATCTAGATTACTTTCATGTTGGATGATAAAGCCAAATGAATCTCTTATTAGCCTTGTACAATTCACCTCGTACGTACAAGGGGATTCATCATATTTTCTTTTAAGATCAAGGAACTCGATTTCTATCTTTTTTAAGAATATGAGGGATTGACTTATTGAAAAACATCTTCTTGAACTCATCCAATCCCATGTATTCAATTTTATCTTGCTGGCTTGTACTCTTAGTTAGATTCCACCACTGGTATGTTTCACTTTCTATATGATAGACATCAAAAATGACTCTTTCATGTTTCGAACAATTAAGGATGGAAAATATCTTTTCAATGGAATTGATCTATTTTTTCAACAACAAGTGGATCAGAAGACCCACTGTAAGAAGGTGGACATTGCCTCATGAAGGACTCAATAGAATGTTATTCCCTTTTCTAATCATTTGGATGTCTAGAACAATTCATAACTTTTGTAAGTATAGAAATATGATTTTCACTCCATCTCTCATAAGATATTGTTTTTCAGAAGCAAAATCATTTTATTTCCCAGTGCATTGAAAATTAACAAGGTTCTCTGGGTTCCGACCACTGTATGAACCCAAAAAGAATAGTTTATGAGGAAAAATCATACTAGGAAAACAACATATTCAAGGGGGAGTACTTTCAATATCTAACATATTAGGTTTAATATTAACTTATTCGTGATTGTTATCACAATTCATTTACGATAACATATAATAATACTTATCATTAGGTACATCCATAGACACACCTTAACAATATCTCTTGGGATATCACTAAAGTTTTCACATCCTAGTTTTCAAAGGTAAAATAAACCATTTCTCTGACACTAATTATAGAGACATAAGATTGTTTTACATATAAATTACATTTATTTTTGAAAATACTTAATACATGACACAAATAGACCCCCAAAGAACATATTATTTTAGTCTCTTTGGAAACACGAAACATAATCTTCTAATCATGATGAAACATCTTCAATATCTCCCATACAGATCTTCCCCTTTTTTTACATAAACTATTCTTCATATTACAGGGAAAATAAAACATAAAAATGGTGATCTCAAATACTCAGTAAGGGTAAACACAAAAAACATTAAAAAAACTACAAGAATTTGAACGTAAAAAACATGAATATAAAGTTGAAACATCAAAATCATGAGAAATGACATAAATCACGGTTGTACGTAAGGAATTGTTTATAAATTAACATTAACCATGATAGAATCACATTGATATAAACTATGTAATTGTTGAAAAATTATAAGCACAAGATGTGATTTATAATTAAAACTGTTTTGGGAGTTTAAAAATAATAATAATTTGTTTATATCCTATTGGTTCTTATTTTCATTTCTCATTTATTGTTATCTAATGAATTCATTTTATATTGATGTAAACCATAATTTTTATAAGTTATTTATATAACAAAACAAATTCTTATAAATGTAATTTATCCCTTCTTATAGTAATATAACATATTATAAATCAAATAAATTTAAATAGAGACAATAATAAAAACATTACAAAAGAAATATTAAATAAATAATAAGTATTTATAGAAGTTAAGGAACCAATACCAATGAAAAAGTAACATTAAATTGCGAATAGAAATATAAAATTGATTAATTGTTAACAAAAAAATGAATAGAAACCTCGTCCATGAAATTATAGATAAACTTTTGGCATCTTATAACTAAACGATTCGTATAATTATATCATAGTCTAAGTAAATAAATGCATTAAAATTACTAATTATGTGATTGGTATTTTTATAAGTCGTGATTATTTAATTATCATTTTATAATAAAATTTAAATCATAAAAGAAAATTTATTTTGATAAAATACAGTCATATATAATCATTTTAATTTATTATTATTTTCAGAAAACATTATTAGAACTTATGTAATATCTCAAGGTGTTATAAAATCAATCATAAATTTAAAATCTATATTTTCCAAGTAAATGATGATTTTCATAAAAAATAAAATTTCATCATATTTAGAAAATTATATTCATGAAATTTATTTCTTTTTTTTATTCGACATATAGAAAAATTGGTAGTTTGATTTTCTAGATATTTCAAAAAAATAATAGAATTTTTGTGAAAAGTAAAATACAGTCATTTATATTATATATACATTATATGATAAATACACTATTAATTGAGCCATAAGTAATGTATTAATACAAATCTATAACTTTCCTCCATTATCTTAACATATTTTATGATAATTCTCAAACTATTCATAGTCTTGATCTAAAATAATTAACTAATGATTAAAATATTGAGAAAACACCACTCTCCTCCGCAATAAAAACCACCCCTCAGTCCTTCTTCTCCTCCCACATCTAATTCATGGAGCCTTGCCAAAATTATTCCAAATATATTTCCCTATCGCCTCATACATTTTTAGGTGATCATTTTTTTATAAAAATACCAATCCTATGTGCATTGCGGAGGATCTCAAGAGGAGAATTATAAGTGGCAATTCATCTCTCATTTTATTTTAATTTCTTTTCAATTTTTTTAATTTCATATTCTATACTCACTTACCTTCATCCAAAGTGGAATTATATCTCTAGTACCTTAAATATACTATAATTATGTCATGTTATTAGTAGATACATCTTTAAAATCCTCCCTTTTACTCTCTCTTTTATCTTAAAAACGGAATGGTCGCCCATGATGTGTCAAATTACCTACAATGTGAGAGATGCACTTTGATTTTCCATAAACGACATCTAGGATATTAATTAGACCATTAATATTTTCTAAACATATTTTATTGATTATTTTATAATAATTTTTTCGGGAAATAACTTATAATCATAATACTAAATGATAAAATAGAACAATTACATTATGTTTGAAAAATTGCCAAAATTAACCTAAATTGATCATCATTAACATTTATTTAACGAGTATTAATAAGGTTATATGATGAAATAAATTTTATGATCGTTTAAACTTATGGAGGATCATTAATAACATTTAATAACACGTCTTTATAGTCAACCTCATTATAAATGAACTTCTATTTTGTATAAAAATAAACTAATCTTGAAAATAATGAAAACAAACACTACAGAACAAAGAAATTAATGTATATAAATCATCCAAATTCTATAAAAGAACATAATAAAACCATAATTATTCCCATAAATGTATAAAATGTTCTGTAATTGATGAATATAATGTGACTATATATGAAATTAAAGTGAATAATGTGATCAGACACAAGTTTAGGGGAATTCTCGAACCCAACATTCTTTCTTTGGATATTCCCTCAGTCACTCAAATTGCAGTATCATTATTGCATAAAAATAGTTTATGTATAATTATTTTATCTTTTCTGGGATATAAATATATTCCCCTAGAGTTTATGACCAAAAAATGATTTCTAAAGGAAATCTTCTTAAAAAACACATCTTTTACTTCTCACTCAAGGATGCTGATTCATATGTCAAGTATATTATTCACAATTTCATTTGGGACCCAAATTTTATGAATGTATGTATTAAAAACCATTCCAATCAATGCGTTGTTTTAGGTTCAATATTGATACATGTTCTGTTTCTAATTCTGGATAATGTAAATGTTACAATGCGATGGGTGTACCAATAATTTAATAGTTCTCTAATACATTGTGTAATGAAATTAATATCACGTGTTAATGGGAAATATGTGTGAAAATTATGCTATAAGTTTCTAAAAAAATTTAAGGGAGTTAACCACTAAGAAATTATGTTTTATTTTTATGAATTTCCAAGTTTCATGCCCTTATGTAATGCTTCCTCTCATGATTATGATTAAATTCCTATTTTATGATGATATTGACTATACTCAACCCATGTTGTACTATTTCATTTTCTTATCTATCAACTTACTATGGTTTTAGCTCCCTCATTTTTGATTTATATCCTAATGTTACTACATGTAATAATGATATTTCAAGGGTTAATAACAAGCTATAGAATAATGAATTAAATAAATGATATTGATATATTTTGTAAATGATATGCATGATCATAATTTTCCCAAGAATCTAAACCATCAGATCATTATGGTGAAATATTTTTATGTGTATTATCACAAAAATTATTCAATAATATATATAATAAAAATAAATGTTTCTATAGTGAGTTATAGACGAAGGATAAGTTAATTTTTAAATTAGGATTAGAGAATCGTAGTGAAACCTCTTACTATGAGACTATGTATTTGTTAATACCCTAGAGGTTTTTTTAGAAAATTATAATCATATGGATCCCTAAATATATTACTATAGACTTAATTACACAAATAATATTTTATTTATTCAGAAATATTTTACTTATTTTTTTATAACATTTTATATTTTAGAAAATAGTGGTAACCCGGAGAAGCCATGCCAATAACCCATGCGAGGGACAATGCATTGTTTGATTTAACCACATTCCCAATGCTTTGGGAGGTGGAGTTCAAAATTTCATAGTGATGCTAACCTCGCTATATCATGTTATGAACAATAACCTGAATGATTAGTAATGCACTCTTTTAGTAAAAAGGTATAAACTTTCTATCACGTGTTTTATGCAGAATCAACCACAAACATTTAGTAGATCTCTTAATCCACTTGTTGCCAAATGATCAGTCATCTAGATGGAGAAGATATTTTCTCTTCTTCACTAATAAGAGATGGAGATGGTTAATCTTTATATTTTTCGTCGATATTGTGAGGCCAATAAATTGTGGAATTTGATTAAGAACACCAATATAAGGGAACAATTGAAGAGATACAGTGGGAAGACTTTAAGATAATATTTCATAATAATCATTTCCCTTGAACACATCATAAAATGTTGGAGAGAGAATTTATAGAGCAAAATAATAATTAAGGAGAATATAACCTGGCCTATTAAGAAAATTTGACATGTATATCAAGGTATTCTTTTGTTTTGTTATCAATAATGATAGAAAAATTAACAGATTCGTTAGTGTATTAAATTCAGATGTTCGAAAGTCTCATTTAATTTGATAATTTTGGAGTTATGAATATGTATGTAGAGGTTCCCTAAATGTGAATGTGGAGTTTGGAAAATGGTCTTGGGGATATGGTTATAATAAATGAAGGTTGGAGTTTCAATCTATAGGATCTAATGAGAATAGTTGAATGAATAATCAACCACCCATATGTCAAAAATGTTGTAGGAGGCATCATGGGAACAACCTCAATTGGATTTTGAAATAATTCACATGTGGGAGAGTAGGCCACCATGTTCATTAATATCAAATGGACCCAAGGAAGTCGGATAATATTGTCGAGGAATGGAGAGCACCACCCATGGTTCAATACTACATCTATAGGGAGTAGGGGCACTGTGAAAGCTAGTGAACTAATCCTTAATACATCAAGGGTAATCACCATAAAATTCCACCACAACCAAAGGTTAAATTCAATGTGTATTCCATCAATACTACAGATATGGAGTAGGATAATTATTTCATTAAAGGTACACTACCTATTCACTCAATATTGTCAAAAGTATTTTTTGTTTCTTCTTCCATCCATTCCATTATTTCATGAAAGTTCTATGGAACTCTCTAATCAAAGCCCCGAAACCATGGAGTATAGATATCTATAAAAACACCAAGTGGTGAAATCATTCCAACCCAAGTGTTGGAATATTCTTCTATTAGCATATGTGGGAAGATTCTTCCAAGAAATCATGTAATGAATCCCTTGGTGTAAATAGTTATATTCTAGGAATGGATTGGATCTTATTATATAGAGAACTTATCAACTATTGAGAAAAAGAAATATCTTTTCAAATTAAAAAACGTCCTATGATCCTCCAAAAATTCAAGGAAGATCCTGAATCTCCTTTGAAAAAACCTTCAATGGTATGGGTGTTGGTTTCTTATGAAGAAGAATTCCTCACAAAATTGGTTCAGAGAAAGGATGGTATCAATCTAGGGGAAAACCCATTGTGAGGGAAACCAGTGATGTATTTCTAGGCTAGTTACCCAGACTTCCTCAGAAAGAGAGGTAGATTTCTCAATAGAACCCATACCCAGAGATACTCCAATCTCAAATGTCTCTATAGGATAGATTATATCCAACTATTGTAGTTAATGAAGATGGTGCAAGAGAATTTTTATAAAGGGATTATACACCCTAGGGCATCACCTTGGGGCCCTCATGTTTTTTTTATCAAAATAAATATGAAAAAATGTTGATGATTATCGTAAACTCAATAAGATATCCATAAAGAACAAGTATCATCTTCCAAGGATTGGTGAATTTTTGATCAGTTGAGAGGATCTTGGTACTTCTCAAAGTTTGATATCTATTCGGGATATCATCACGTAAAGGGGAAGATAGAAGTTATTAAAAAGACTACCTTCCATAAAAGGTATGGGTACTATGAGTTTATGGTGATGACTTCGGACTTATTAATTCCCCTAAAATCATCATGGAAGGGATGAATTATGTATTTATACATTTCCTAGAATTTTTTTTGTAATGTTTATTGATAAAATTATAATCTACTCCAAGACCTAGGAGGAACATGATGAATATATTAGGCTTGTTTGTTTGACACTAAGGAAGTTGATGTGGTACACCATGTTCAGAATGTGTGACTTTTTGATACATCAAGTCACATTCATGGGACATGTGATTAGAAGTGAAGGAATTTATGTGGACCCAACAAAAAACGGTAATTTAGGAATGGATCACACCCTCTAGTGTCACCTAAATCTAGATTATTCTTATCATATAAGGGTACTATCAACATTTTGTGATAAATTTATCAAAATTTTAGTGATATCATAAATCATTAACAAGTGAAGGGGTAAAGTATGTCCGGATAGAAGAATGTGAAGAATGATTCAAGGATCCAATGTTAAGGTTTATCACCACACTTGTACATTCATTACCGAAAAGTGGAGAATGATTGCGATATTATGTGATGATTCCATGAAAGGTATGGGTTGTGTACTCATGAAAAATTATAATGTGATAGCCTACACCTTGTGGAAGTTGATTATCCATGAGTAAAACTACCCGACGCATGGTCTAGAGCTAGAAACTATGATTCTACCTTACAAATCTGGTGAAACTACCATTTTGGTGAGAAGTGTGACATATATACCACCCATAAGAGACTAATATATATATATATATATAAACAAACTAATATCGACATGGATCAAAGGATATGATTTGAGATAATAAAATTCCATTATTTATCTATTCCTTATCATCCCAGAAGAGAAAGTAAGGTAGATAATTCTCTAAGAAGGAAGGAACTTATTGCTATGTCCCTATTGCAGATTGAGAATGACTCTCTCTTCTTGGACATGAAAAGGATGGATTGGGAAATCATAACCGCATGGAATATATAATACATTTCTTGAATGATTTCCCAACCATATATCTAAGAGAAGATTAAGCTGGTATAAAGGGATGATCCAGATGTACAAAAGAGGGTGAATGCACTAAACGAAGTGAAGCTAGAAGAGTTCCATATCAAAGATGATGGTGTGATTTGGTTGGGAACAAAGATCTATGTGCCTTAATAACCTAGGATAAATAAGGATGTATTGAACAACGAACATAGATCTACTTTCTCTATATATCCTTGGAGTACCATGATGTACCATGAACTCCATGAACACTTTTTATGGGATAACATGAAGATAGAGATTGAGAAATATATCACTAGGTGGTTAATATGTTTGAAATTTCATGAAGAGCGACCGAAGTCAAAATGGATGATGAAACCAATTCGTATACCAATTTGTAAATCGGAGAATTACATCATGGATTTGTTATGCGTTTATCAAAGGCTTCGAAAATTAATAATGCTATATGGGTTAAAGTGGACCTACTCATCAAGACTGCCCATATTATCACTATTCAAGAAGATCTCCCTCTTCATAAAAATGATAAGGAATATTTCAATGATGTAGTGAGACATCAAGTGTTCCAATGAAGGTTTTCTCTCATCTTGATCCCAGTTTCACATATAATTTCCAGAGGAGTCTTCAAAATGGGTTGACTACTTAATTAAATTACAGCGCAACAAATCAACCCCAAAAGGATGGAAAATTACTATTCATAAACTCGATTATATGCTATGAGTCATCTTATTAGAATTAAATGTTGGATGGTATTATCATCTTCCATTGGCTCAGTTCCCATAAAACAATAGCTTCCAGTCGAGTATCTAGATGGATCCATATGAAGCTCTATATGGAATGTGATGTAGAACTACAACCTATTCAGATAATTTTGGAGAAATAAATCTACATGGACCAGATCATGAGAAATATATGAAATAAATGTTTCATTCCATCCAAGAACATATCAAATCCTCTCAGATTCATTAAAAGAGCTATGCTGACAATCGCCAAATGAAATATGTGTTTGATATTAGAGTTAAACTCATCCGTCAAATGTCTCCCTTGAAGAGGGTCATAGAGTTTGTAATGAAGGTGAAGTTACACCCAAGTGTGGATTGTGTATAATCTATTTTTATAGTGGGGTTTATTTTTTAAAATTTCTCTCAGAGTTTTGGTCCAAGAGTGTATAGGATTTGTTGGCGATCAATAGGAAGTGTTTCCCAATGGAAGTCACGGGTGTGCCTGTATCTCCTAGAAGGCTCCTAATCCATCATTTGGACACCCATAATACTCAAATAATAAATTTTATCAAAAAATAGTAGAGCATGATACTTTATTTCAGCGGTCAGATCGCACGGGTCAACTGTCTCCTCTCATGCATCTCCATGCATGCACATTCCATTTTAAAAGTGCCCAACACTGTGGAAAACACAGTAGAAAATATGATGAATGATTTCATTTGGGATTCCCACTCGAGGGGTCGTTTCCACTGGAATTCCATGTATTGTGTTGTACCCCGGTTTTTGGTATGTAACCCTTGTTTTATGATTTTTAAGAGCATAAATTATATGGGAGATGTTTAGATGAATTTTGGGAGACTTTTAAAGAGGAAAAGGGAAAATTTTGGGGATGCACGGGCTGGACACAGTTTTCCAAACTGTGTAGAAGTCATGCAGGTGATGGTCTCTTTGATAGAGGAGAGTGCACGGTGTGCACACGGTTTGGGAAAACCGTGCGATGAGATCGTGCGTGAAAAAGGGCCAAGGCAGAAGCTAACACATGGTTTGTCAAACAGTGCAGTCACTTAAAGTGAGATCCTAAAATTGTGGATCTAACTCGTTTTGCCTTTAATTGCCTTGTTTAAACCTCCTAAGCGGCCTTAACTCGGGAATACTCTCCCTTGAAGGTTGGAGGACTTCCTTAAAAAGTTCTGGAGGAGATTCGAAGGTTTCTCTTGGAGAATCGAAGCATGATTCTTAAGGTATGTGATCGTTCTTCATGGTTTCTTAGATCTACATAGATCTACTTCTCCTCTTCTCTCGTTTTCTTAGATCTACGCCCATTATGGGTATATATAAGTGTTTCGATTCCAAATATGACAATATTTGGTCTTGGTTGTGTTAGGTGGAGTGATATAATGAGGATTCATGGTGTTTGGACTCGGTGTTCTTGAGCGTTCTTTGACCGTTGCTTGGTTTCGCCCAAATTGTTGAGGTATGTGCCTTCCCTATTGATTCCACTTTCTTAGAACATTAAGGTTTAGTTCAAATTAAATCAATTTCTTGGTTTTTTTTGAGAAATTATGGTGCAAATCATGTAATAAATCTTCTTTAGTGATGATTTAAAGTTTTTATGGAATTGTGAAAATTGAAAGAATGGTTCCTGAAAAGTGATTTCATTCCATGATTATAAAAACAAGGTTTTGAAATATGGATTTGCTGGACTTGCAAAATGGTTTTCAGGGAAAATTTTTTCAGTAAAAGAGTTGTTTTAATGAAATAGTTTTGGAATGGTTCAAATGGTATGGGTTTTGGGCATATCTGGTGTGTGTTCATATTGCATTATGAGGCTTGGTTGAAATATGACCCTGTGCTTGGTGCCATAAGTGTAATGGAACATGGGGAATAATTACCTTGTGACGACATGGTAGATCGATGAGAGATCGCTCATGTGTATGGAACTGTCATAACGATGCATGCATGGGTAATGAGGTGATTATGTGGAATGAAATGGTTATGACAAAGTGGAAATGTGGTTTTGATTTGGAAACTGGGTTTTGTTTCTTGTCTTGGAAAAGTTGGTTATTGGTTGGAATAATGGTTTTGTTTGAAAAATTTATTTGATATGAAACTTGTAATATTGTAAACTGTGTTGGAACTGTTATATATATATTTTTTGTATAAATGTGCTAACATGTTTTATCCAAGAGGCATAGGTTGGGAAGTAATTGGGGAAAACCTACTGAGTTTCATTACTCACCCCCTCCTTCGGCACGTTGGTGCTTTTGCATATGTCATTTACCATGATGTTGGCAAGGGAAAGGTGGAACACGTGTTTAGTACTACTTCATGATTTCTTGATCTGTTGGTAGAGTTGGAGCATGGAGCTTGTGGAGCCTTGGAGTCTTGTTAGTCTTTGAGTCTTTTCGGTTTTCTTTCCTCTGTTTACTCTATTTTAGTTTTGGTTTTCGCTGTTTCACTTTGGTTGGTTTAAAATAGAATAAATGGATGAACTATCTTGTTTTTAAATCATGCATCATATAGTGGTTCCTTGGAGATTCTTGTTTAGTTTCTGTTGTTGTTGGTTGTTTTCCTTCAAAGGGTAAATCACCCCCCATGTGTTTTGAAACCCTTCGGAATTTATTTCAAGCCTTTGGAACCTTGGGGATGTCGCTTAAGGCCAAGTAATGACTCGTTGATCCCTCAAGCCGATGAGAATTGGCGGGTCATTACAAATGGTATCAGTCTGGTCCTTCCTTTGTGGTACAAATGGTACCAGCTTGTTGGGTCCTTTCCCAACAAGTGGTCATTAATGTTCTTGGTCTTGGAGTTGAAATTCATTCTTGTCTATTCCTTGGGTTGGAATCTTATAATGGAGTAGGATTTTTGGAACTTGAAAGGTATAGCATAAAAGGACGTAGCTAACCCCTTTATGCTGAACTTCAAGTTACCTGGGTGTTGGATATATAAGTGTTTTGGATACACTTCTAGAAAGATGGAAATCTCATTGTCATGGGTTTATCCAATGATATTAGCATGACATGCATTATAGAGGAATGACTTCCCACTAGGATTGCATTAATAATTTTGCGATATGGATTATGGATTGATGAAAAAGCGTGATTTCTATAAATGTTAAGAATGTTTTCAAATGAAAGATTTTGAAAAGATAATGGTTGGTGTATTTTGAAAATTGATTGATATTCAAATGAAATAAAAAAATTTTAGCAATGGTTTGAAATCAATGTAGTGATGCTGATGTGATAGAAACTGAAATGTCAGCCTTCAGTTTCTAGGAAGTGAGACTAACGGCGTGGGTTTTTTGAATAGAAAATGGCACCCGTTAGACATCGTAGAAACCAAATGGAAGTGGCTGCGGAGAATGTGGTTGCACCTGAGCCACAGGTGAACCAAAAGCTAGTCCAAAGTATAGATCAAGAATTTCAGGATGTGAAGACATGGAATTGGAGGGATGAATCAAGGCATGTAGACCATTCCCTCCAGTTCCAGAAGCAGAAACAACCCATCTTTTGGGGTGATTCTGAACCAGAAAAGGCATAGGTGTGGCTAAGAAGGATGAATCGTATCTTATATTTCATCGGCCCACCAGTAGAGTTGAATGAAAATCTAGAAACATATATGCTAGTGGATATTCAAGAAAAGTGGTGGGACCTAGGGGTACAGGCTAAGGTGGATCAAGGCCTGAGTTGGGAGGAATTTGAGGAATTGTTTAATAAACAATTCTATCCTCACACGTTCAAGATCTAGAGGACAACTGGCTTTTTCAGCCTGAAGCAGGAGAATCTCCTTGTCAAGGAGTATGCTTCTAAATTCAAGAATTTAGTATGATTTTCACCTGATGTTGCTGCAAGTGCGTCGCTGAAGGCACGCATTTTTGAATCAGGGTTGCGACAGGAGATTCACTTGAAAATAGTTGTGCTCTGTATTACGGATTATACAGAGATGGTAAAAAGAGCAACAGTAGCTGAAAGAGAAATCTCAGGAGTTATCGGAGGAGGAAGTATGATGACACCCACGGGAATGGGTGGGAACTCTAATGCTGGGAACAAGCGGAAGAGGGACACCTACTTCCAAGGTGTGAGTGTGAATCAGAATCAAACGGTTGGATCAATAAATCTTCTTCCATGACCCATGATGAAAGCCGAGTGTTTTCAATGTGGTGCAATTGATCACGTGAAACGATAATGTAAAGCACCATATAAAGCATGTCACAATTGCAACAAGATGTGGCATCTTCAGCGATATTGTCGTAGTGCTCTGAGGTCGGTTGCGCGTGACAGTACCCAGGCATCGCAAGCATCCTATGCTTCTACAGGGTGAGGACAGCAAAATCAGTTTTTCCAACAGAGAAGATCTATTTATGGTGATTCTCAGAATACCATAACTCCTCAGGTAGGGAAATCTCAACAAGGGAATAAGGAGCAAAGTGAAGCAACAAAGAAATTGTATGGAGCGAAACAGGTGATTCTGGATGATCAGTATAGACCATCTTTGGTGAGAGGTGAGATTATTTTGAATTCTACCCTCATGCAAGCATTGTTTGATACTGGTGCATCAAATTCTTTTCTTGCTTATCATATTTCTAATTTTCTAAACATAAGAGTTGAAATGATGCCGCCTGCGATTAAACATAAAACACCTCTCGGTTAAAGAGAATATAGAGAATTCGTGTGTAGAGAATGTTCTATAACTGTTGATGGAGCTGAGCTGAGATGCGATTTCTCTATGCTGGATATGGATTGGTTGAGAGAGTTCAGGGCTCAAATCTATTGTTATAGCAGAAGAGTCAGTTTCGCAACTGAGGATGTCGTCGAGCATCTCTTTAGAGAAGAAAGAGTGGTGAATACAGGTGAAACGGGCTTGTTGACACCAACAGTGGCAACAATCTATTACCAATTGGCTACGTTAAACTTGGAATCGATGGATGAGATTGTGAGTAATAGTTTTCCAGTAGTTGTGGATAAATTTTCAGATGTTTTTCCTGAAAACATATCGGGGTTACCACCTTTAAGAGAAGTAGAGTTTACGATTGATCTCCTACTAGGGACCAGTACTATCTCACATCCATCTTATAGGATGGCACCAACGGAGTTAAGGGAATTGAATGTGCAGTTAGAGGAGCTGAAAAGAAATGGCTTTATTCGTCCAAGCGTGTCACCGTGGGAAACACCAGTTTTGTTTGTAAAGAAAGAAGATGGAACCTTGAGGCTATGTGTGGATTATTGTAAACTTAGCCAAGTTATGATAAAGAATAGATATCTGCTTCCAGGCATTGATGATCCGTTTGATCAATTCAGGGGATTTCAATGGTTGTCTAAGATTGAATTATGGTCAGGATATAACGAGTTGCGTGTTTGGAAGGAGGATATTCCATGGACAGGCTTCTGAAGCAGATATGGCCACTACGAATATGTAGTCATGCCTTTTGGTCTAACAAATGCACCATCGGTCTTCATTTATTTGATGAATCAGATATTTCAGAAATATCTGGATTCTTTTGTTGTAGTGTTTTTCGACGACAGATTGGTGTATTCAAGAACAACGGCTGAGCATGAGAAAAAAATGGTGACAATGTAGTAAACCTTGAGAGACCATTAGTTGTATGCCAAATTACCGAAGTGTGATTTTTTGAAACAAGAGGTACGCTTTCTGGGCCATGTTCATTCTAAGAAAGGTGTTTCAGTGGATCCAGAAAAGATAGAAGTTGTCTTTCATGGAAAACACTGAGGAATGTCTTTGAGATATGCAATTTTTATGGTCTAGCTGGTTATTATCGACGCTTTGTGCATGACTTCTCACGACTAGATTCGCCTATGAAAGAATTGACAAAGAAGAACAGTTCACATCAATAGACTGTGAAATTTCAAAGATCTTATCAAGAGTAGAATGTCCGCCTTACATCAACACCTATCTTGATCTTTCCTGAATCAGGACAGGGGTATGTGGTGTATTCTGATGCTTCGGGAACAGGTTTGGGTTGTGTTATTATGCAAGGAGACCATGTTGTTGCTTTTGGGTCAAGGAAGTTGAGAGTGCATGAGATGAATTACCCAACACATGACTTGGAATTGGCTGCAGTCGTCCATTATTTGAAGACATGGAGACATTATCTCTTTGGTGAGAAATTTACTGTGTTTACGGATCACAAAATCTTAAAACACATTTTCTCACAACGAGATTTGAATCTGAGGGAGAGGAGTTGGATGGAGTATCTTCAAATGTTCAACTTCGACATGATGTATACACCGGGTAAAGAACATTCTGTGGCTGATGCATTAAGCATGAAGTCGTATGCTGAGTTAAGAAACGAAGCTTCAGAAGAATGGCAGTTGATGTCGGTCTTAGCCGACATGCATGTGGACTTTGAAAACCGAGGGGATGTTGTGGTTTTCATTTCATCCATACTTGTTCTTGATTTGGTGGAGAGAGTAAAAGAGTCACAGACATCTGATCTAGACTATGTTTCAATGAGTTCAAAACTCAATGGTGGAGAGACCATTGAGGGATGGAAGATGGATGGGAGTTCAGTTTTTTGGTTTTGAGATCAGATAGTTGTACATTTTACTAATCAGGAACAACTCCTTCATGCTTACCACCATTCCAGATGGGTCGTACATCCGGGTACACAAAAGATGTACAAGGCATTGAAGACGTAGTTTTGGTGGAGCAGCATGAAAAGGAAGGTGGCCGAGTTCGTCTCGCGATGCTTAACTTATCAGCAGGTTAATGAAGAGAATCAGAGACCAGTTAGTATGTTACAGTCCTTACATATCCCATTTTGTAAATGGGATCAAATTGCCATGGATTTTGTTACAGGTCTTCCAAGAACGGTCTGGCAACACGATGACATCTGGGTGATAGTGGATCGTCTGACCAAGACAGTCCATTTCATCCCTATTTGGGAAACTCTTACGGTGGAATACCTTTCTAAAATTTATATACGGGAAGTAGTAAAGAGACATGGTGTACCAATTTCAATCGTGTCAGACAGAGATCCGAGGTTCACATCTCGTTTCTAGAAATCCTTACAACAAGACCTTGAGACTCAATTGACTATGAGCACAACATATCATCCTCAGACGGATGGTCAATCCAAGTGGATGATAAAAACGTTGTAAGACATGTTGCGGGCTTGTTTAATGGATTTTGGTGGCTCATGGGAGGAGCATATTCCCTTAGTGGAGTTCTCATACAATAACAGCTATCAAGATTCAATACGCATGGCTCCATTTGAAGCATTGTATGGGCGTCTGTGTCGTTCTCCACTATGCTAGGTGGAAATGGGTGAAACATCACCAGTTGGTCCGTGCCTTGTCCATGAAAACAACAGAGAATATTTAGTTGATACAAAAGCAGATGGACATGGCACCGAGTCGACAAAAATCTTATGCGGATTATCGCCGAAGACCCTTTTCGTTTGCGGTTAGTGATCATGTCTTCTTGAAAATATCTCCATGCTTTGGACATCGTTGTTTCGGGAAGCATGGAAAATTATCTCCTCGGTATATAGGACCTTTTGATATACTGGAACGAGTTGGAGAGCTAGATGATCGGTTGGAATTACCACCACGGTTCAGTGCAGTGCATAATGTGTTTCATGTATCTCAATTGATGAAGGATCAACCCGATCCTCACCATGTGATCAGATGGGATCACGTTGACCTAGATCCAGACGCTTCATTGGTAGATATCCCGTTGTAGAATGTGGATAGGAATGATAAATTCTTGCATGGAAAAATCATTTGTTTAGTGCGGGTTTTATGGCAGCATGGTCAGATTCAGGAGAGACTTGGGAACGCGAGAAAGAAATGAAAGAGCAGTGGCCAGAACTCTTTCAAACAAGTGATGGATTTCTACTTTACGAGGGAGGAAAGGCCAATGGTGGGGAGAATGTAGAACCCCCAATTTATAGTAAGTAAGCCTTGTTTTATGATTTTTAAGTGTATAAAGTATATGAGAGATGTTTAGAAGAATTTTGGGAGACTTTTATAGTGGAAAAGGGCAAAATGTGGGGATGCATGGGCTGTGCATGGTTTTCTAAACTGTGCAGAAGCCGTGCAGGTGATGGTCTCTTGGACAGAGTAGAGCGCATGGTGTGCACACGATTTGGGCAAACCATGCGATGAGGCCGTGCGTGGAGGAGGGCCAAGGTAGAATCTAACGCACGGTTAGCGCACAGTTTGTCAAAACCATGCGGACAAACTGTGCGGTCACATAAAGTTAGATCCTAACATTGTGGAGGTAAGTCGTTTTTCCATTAGTTGCCTTGTTTAAACCTCATAAGTGGCCCTAACTCAAGATTGCTCTCCCTTTAAGGTTGGAGGACTTCCTCAAGGTGTTCCGAAGGAGATTCAAAGGGTTCTCTTGGTGAATCGAAGCCGGATCCTTAAGGTATGTGATTGTTCATGATGGTTTCTTAGATCTACATAGATCTACTTCTCCTCTTCTTTTATTTTCATATATCTATGTCCGTTATGGGTAGATCTAAGGATATGGATGCCAAATATGACAAGATTTTTTATTGGTTATGTTAATAGGAGAGATCTAAGGAGGATTCTTAGAGTTTCGACCCTGTGTTCTTGAGCGTTCTTCGACCGTTGGTTGGTTTCTCCCAAATTGTTGTGGTAGGTGGCTTCAATATCGATTCCTCTTTCTTAGAACATGAAGGCTTAGTTCAAATTGAACCAATTTCTTGGTTTTATTGAGAAATTGTGGTGCAAAGCATGTTATAAATCTTCTTTAGTGATGATTTGTGGGTTTTGATGGAATTGTGAAAATTTTAAGAATGGTTCATGAAATGTGATTTGATTCCTTGATTTTAAAATGATTATTTTAAAAAATGGCTTTGCTGAACTTGGAAAATGGTTTGCGGGGAAAAGGTTTTCAATAAAAGAGTTGTTTTATTGAAATGGTTTTGGCATGGTTGAAATGGTTTGGTTTTTGGGTATATCTGGTGTGTGTTCATATTGCATTATGAGGATTTTTTGAAATATGACCTTGTTCTTGATGCCAAAAGTGTAATGGAACATTGTGAATAATTACCTTGTGACGACTTGGTAGATCGACGAGAGACCTCTCATGAGTATGGAACTGTCATAATCATGCATGCATGGGTAATGAGGTGATTATGTGGAATGAAATGGTTATGCCAAAGTGGAAATGTGGTTTTCATTCAGATACACGGTTTTGTTTCTTATCTTGGAAAAGATGATTTTTTGTTGGAAAAATGGTTTTGTTGGAAAAATGGATTTGTTATGAAACTTGTAATATTTTGACTATTTTGGAACTATTTTATATAAATTGTTTTGTATAAATGTGATAACATGTTTTATCCTAGAGGCATGGAATGGGAAGTCATCGGGAAAAAACCTACTGATTTTTATTACTCGCCCCCTGCTTTGGCATGTTGGTGCTTTTGCAGGTGTCACTTACCGGGATGTTGACAAGGGAAAGATGGAAAATGTGTTTAGCACTACTTCGTGAATTCTTGTGTTGTTGGTTGATTTGGAGCATGGAGCTTGTGGAGCCTTAGAGTCTGGTTTGTCTTTGATTCTTTCCGGTTGTATTTCCGATGTTTACACCGTTTTAGTTTTAGTTTCCATTGTTGCACTTTGGTTGCTTTAAAATAGAATAAATGGATGAACTATCTTGTTTTTAAATCATACATAATAAAGTGGTTCCTTGGAGATTCTTGCTTAGTTTTCATTGTTATTGGTTGTTTTCCTTCAAAGGGCAAATCATCTCCCATGTGTTTTGAAACCCTTCAGAATTTATTTTCCAGCCTTTGGCTCCCTGGGGATGTTGCTTAAGGCCATGTAATGACTCGTTGAGCCCTCAAGCCAATGAGAATTGGTGGGTAATTACATATCGACTGTATTGGCCCATCGAGGATGGGGGGATGGGTCTCAAGAGTGTATCTACCTCTATCAATAACTTTCCAACCATGCTTGCATGGGAGGCTTTGCAGGTAAGTTGTTTATGTGGTTCCTTCATCTGGGAGAAATATGGAGGTGATCTTGATCATCCAAGGGGAAACATCTCATTCCTTTTGAATAATCATCAGGAATATATCACGATCCTCAAGTCTCAATCATGTTGGATTCTAGATTAGGGAGATACCATCTACTAATAAGATAATTGGTTGGGCTCTCTCCTCAGGTTCCCTAACGACCCTTCTCTACAATCATATTTCTCCCAATATAGTGGTTACCCAGGTCTCACCTAGACCATAATGAGCACTACTCAACAATCAATATTTTAAGGAATATCTCTCATGTATGATCTGGACTGGCTGTTGTTCACTTGTAGCACTTCGGGAGCTCTCTCAGTAAAGGATGTCAAAAATCCCCAACTAACCAACCAAATGACCTTTATGGGCCAACCGTTGTGGTGTAGAGACATCCTGATAAAATTCCACATCTTTCATAGTTGAAAATGGAACCATGAAATCCCAATGGATGAGGAGATCCTGATGAAAGGTATCCATATATTCTCCATGATCTTGTTCTGTTGAAACCTGAAAATAGAGTCTGTTGTCCACCTTTTCCTTTAGAGGGACTAGGCCTGGGATGTTTGGAGTAGCATCAGTGACCTTGGTGGTCTCACTCTTGGGGGGGGGTAACTCCTTTCTCCTGGTTTGGTTTGAAGGATCCTCTACGAAGGGTCCTGAATAGCTGGCACAATCCATCCTTCTTACAGTAGGCTGCTAGACCATCTGGACTACCAGGAATAAGTCTCTTATAGAGGGCATCATCTGTTCTAGCATGGGCATCAAGAATTATATCTAGGTGTCTTGTGGATGAACTGGGTTCTCTTGTTAGTCATTGGAAATCCTCCCACACATTACAGTTGAATTTAACCAGGACTCCAAATTTCCCTCTCGTCCAGAGGGTGATTCGTCTATGAAAATTGGTTTGCTGGAGGATTTCAAGCTCCATTATTAAACTGAATATCAATTGATACTACAATTGTAACCCCATGAAGGCATATAATTTTTTTTAGGATCACAAGGTATTGGTGGTCTTAGAATTCATATGTTTCTATGGGGAGGAAATTTCCTTATGGTAGAATCTAGATCCATGCAGAATGGGATTGCATTATGCCTCTCCTCCATCATCTAGGTGGAAGCTGTTGAAATTGACTCCTCATTCATCTTCAAAACACTATAACTCATGTTACAAACTCCCATGTATAACTCTTACTTGGTCCACAGATGCCAGATCCTTATTGGGAAAGCACGAGTTTCCCACACTAGGGGACACGGAAACATCATTGCTGATTGGATTGCCTCTAACGGTTGCCAGGATCACCCATCCACCATCTTCTCAAGAATGTGCTTTCATCCCCCAATATGTAATAAATTTGTTAGAGATGATGCACTCGGCCTTCACTATTTCATGCCCCCAGGAAATATATACTACTCCATGTCTGGGAGCTCCCGTAATTAAAAAAAATCACTTTCACAAAAGGTATATTAGTCCCTTTGATATCGTTAACCCCATAGGACAAGTGAGCAATCTAGTTTCACTTAAAAAAATTTGGATCATTATTTATGAATTGTTTCCATGTATCACTCACGAGGAAATACATTCTAGAATCCTCACATGTACTAAACTATGAGGTAGTACATATGGAAGGTGATATCTCTTATGAGGAGTGGCCAATAATGATTTTGGACCATAGAGATAAGGTCCTATCTAAAAAGACAACGCACCTTGTCCCGGTGTTGTAGAGGTACCGTAAGTATGAATAAGTAACTTGGGAATCATATGAGGCGATTAATGAGAAGTACACTAATCTATTTAAGTAAAATGAAATTTTGAGGGGGAAATTTCAAAAGGGGGCATGAATGTAAAGAGCCAAACATTTATCAAAGGAAATTATCCATTATTATAATAATTTATAATAGAATAAATTATATAAATTCACTTAGATAACATAATAAAAACTGTAAAAATTAATAATTAAGGAAATAATAAGTATTTCTAGAAGATAAGGAACCAATAATAGTGGAATAGTAACAAGACATTAAAAATTGTAATATGACCCTTATGAATAGTGAACTAGATAAATGAACTGTAACTGTACCCATGAAAGTGTAAATTAAATTTTAGTTTATAACAAATAAAATAATGGTATAATTATCTCATAGGCACAGTAAATAATTTTTTTTAAAAAATTAATTAAGTGATTAGTATTTTTGTAATTCATAATTTTATAATTTTAACTATATAATTAATTTAGTAATTCCAAAGAAAAATTATTTTCATTAAATTCATTCATCTATTAAAATTTTTATTTCTAGTGATTTGAAGATACTATTATGATACCTTATTTAATTTTTTAAAGTGTTATAAAATCAATTATAATGTTAAAATAAGTATTTTCCATGAAAATTATTATTTTAATTATAAATTTAATTACATTTTTTTGGAAGTTCTTTTCATAAAATGGAGTTCATTTTTGAGTTATAAACATTAAATAATTGTTTGGGTGAATTTTTGATATATTTCTGAAATAATTGTATTTTAGTTGAATAATAAAAATATGGCAATTTACAATATATATATATTATAAACTAAATGAAATATTTGATTAGTCATCGCATATGTAGGTACTAAAATATCATACTCACATTTATTATTTTAATATATTTATTGATAATTCTCAAACTATTCATAGTTTTGAGCCAAAATAAAAAGCTAATGATTAAAACATTGAGGAAACACTCCTCTCCTCCACTATAAATACCACCCATCACACCATCTTCTCCTCACAGCTATCAAGACTTGTACCCTTCCTAAATTATACCCAAAACACTTTATTAACCCCTCCTCCACGTCCATGAGATCTTGGTTTCATAAAAAGACCAATCCTAGGTTCCTTGAGGAGGATTCTAAGAGAAGAATTTAGGAGGTAAATTTTCTTTTTTATTAATTTCATTTAAATTACAATTTAATTTGTTACTATATAATCACATAAAATAATCCTACTTTAATTTTAAATATTGTGCCATAAATATACTGAAATTATATCTTGTTAATTGAATATCCATCATTAAGCTAATCCCCCTCTCTCTTATCTTAAGAACTGTATCATCGCATGTGATGTGTCAAATTACCAACATCATGGGAGATTCACTTTTAGTTTCTTTAAACATATTCAAAAAATTTAAAAAACCACTAAATGGTTTAAAACAGATTTTAATATATATTATATAACCCTTTTTGTGTTCTGTAAATAACATATAATCATAATACATAATAATATTGCACAACAAGTTTGTTGTGTTTGGGATATTTCGAAAAGTAACCTAAAATGATCATCATTAACATTTATCTAACGAGTCATCTTTATGTAATACAGAAAACTCATATATAATTTAATTTAATATTTTTTGGGCTCATTTATAATATATAATAACAATTTTGGGTATTCATTCTCCATATAAATGAACTTCCATTCATGTATACAAACAAACTCATCCTGAAACTATAAAAATTTGCATTCCTGAATGATGAAATTACACTATATAACTCATCCTATGTCCATAAAATAACATAATAAAAAACAAAATGAATATAATTCATATACAAAAGTATAAATAAATAATTAAACTATTGTAATTATATAAGACATTAAGGTAAATAATGTTTTCAGACTCAAGGTATGGGGAATCCTCGAACCCAAAATTATTTATTTTGGTTTCCGTCATTCACTCCATTTTCAGTATGATTATTCCATAAAAATAATTTCATCACAAAAATATTACCTTTTTTAAGATATTCATTTTTCTACTAGAGTTTATTAGACAAAATGTTTTCAAAATAAAATATTATAAAATACACACCTTTTACTTCTCACTCAATGTTGATGATTCTTGTATAATGTTTGTTATTACCTCTTTCATTTGGTAACCAAATGATTATGAATATATTATGTTAAAATATTTCCCTTCCATGGGTTGTTTTATGTTCAATATTGAAATATGGTAAATGTTGTATGCATGGTAATGTAAATGTGTTGATGTTACTGGTTCATACATAATAATATTGCACTCTGATGCATTGGCTAATGTGATAAATCACATGAGTCAAAATGAAATATGTGTGAACATGATTCCATCATTGTTGACAACTATGTATGGTAGTAAACCACTAAGGCATTTTGTTTCATTTTTATTAATTTCCAAATTTCGTTCCTTTATATTTTGTTTCTTCTCATGATTATAATCCTTTGACTATGTTATGATTATGTCGATTATGCTCCCCCATGTTGTAATATTTTAGGGTCCTATCTATACACTTAATGGGATTTTATCTCACCTTTTTTTTATTTATATCCTTAGGTGAATACTTTTTCTAAGGATAATACATGGGACAATAAGTAGCTGGATAAGAAATAACTAAATAAATGAATTTTTTATAAATGTTATTTGTGGTCTTAATTTTCCCATGAAACAAAACCTTTGGATCCTCATGGTGTAATGTTTTTATGGATTTAATCATTAAAATGATATAATAATGTATGTATGAAAAATCATGGTTGCTATAAGTTTTTAAAATTTATAATGACTAATTTAACAGCATGTTTATATCATATTATATCAAATAATAATATTTTAATAATAAATTGTCATTTGGTGGAACTCAATCTTTTGTGCAACATAATCTATCTAGGAAGGTCACACTTGTGTGTAACAAAAGATATCATGGAAGGATTTTATTTCGTGTAACATAATATATCTAAGTATTTCATTCATTAAATGATATATCATCTATTTAATTTATTTAAAATAGTAAACATAATGTAGAGACTCAGTATATTATATTCTCTTATGTTCTTAGTGTTGCATGTCACACACTCTATTGAAGACAATTTTGTAAATTAGAATTTTTGGGTGTTACAATAAAAAAAATTAAACGATTTTAGAAACAACTGGACAATTGTTAAATCCATAGGAGATACCTTTTGTTACTCCCACTATTCTCAACTACAGACAAAGAAAATTATCCAATTCATTGAAAAGAAATAATGGGGTCAACCTTATTATATTCCATATATGGATCAACCATTTATCAAGAGCATTGATGGGGAAAAATCATTAATATAAGCTATATTAGGTTCATCCATTTTAGTAACCAATAAGTGGGTATCAGGCCTTCATATGAGCTATATTGTTCTATCCTGTGATCAAAAATAATGTTGATGTACCATTGATGAATAAAAAATTATAATATTGCACTTTTCAAGATATAAATAACAATTTTTCTTTGTGTTACTGAATATCCAATGGTAAATATACAGTTTGTATAAAAATATCATTAAAACATTATTTTCTTATGGAAAGGATATAGGTTTGATGACATCATCTTTGAAACAAGATTATCCATTAGAAAAGAAATAGGTACCATACAAATCTCATTGAAACATGATTAAAAAGGGAAAAATATGGGTTCAATAAAAATATATTTGATACAAGAATAACCAATTTTGAATAAATTGATTCAATATTAATCTTTTTGAAACATTATTAACCCATTAAAAAGAAAAGGGATCACTAAAAATCCCTTTGATATGTGATTTACCCAGGAAAAATAAATGGGATCCATAATAATATATTTGAAACATTATTAACCCATTTAAAATAAATGGGTTCCATTGAAATATCACTAAAATATGAAAAATCCAAGGAAAAGTAATGCGGTCTATAAAAATACCATTCAAACATGATTAACAAATGTAACAGAAACGAGTTCACTTTCAATATTTTTGAAATAATGATACATATTTTAAAGAAAGAATGAGGATAATATCATTAAAATATATAAATATTAGGTAATAACCCACAATAATTTATATTGTTGTTCATGAATGTAAATACCATTATAAGATCATTAAAAACCTTTAATGAAAATAAACACTTCATTTTGGGAATGACTTTTAGAAAGTAAATATTAATAAAATATAATGAAATTATTGTTCATTGAAAAAACATTTAAAAATATAACTGAAACATCAAGTAAAAGAGTGTAAAAGACAATGAAAAAATCTATCCATAGCAAAAAAGATAAAAACAATTTTTTCAAAATCATATTCATAAGAGGGGTGAAATTTAACCCATTATGAGAATTTTATGAAATATAATATTAAAACATTTTACAATAAGGTATATTATTGTTTAAAATGAATTCTGGAAATAATTTATATTGTGAAAACCATATACGAATTTTGTTTGAGAATATGAATATTGAAGAGAAGGTTTCCAGATCTGAAAGGAGATACCTGATAAGTATCACATTCAAATGACTTTCTGGATATATTCTCAACAAATATGGGAGGAAATAGAGATTAAGAATGTGAAACACATTCATAACATTAAGAGAAGAAAAGTGATGTGGAAAATTAAAATATGAAAATATTATTTCCCCTAATGTATCCTTGAACAGAAAAAATATCCAATGAAAGGAGATTATAATAAAATGTCTTTTCCACTTTAGTAACTCTTATATCATTATATACATCAAAGAATAACATCAAATTAAAAATTATACATATTTAATATAATTATATTAATGATATATCAGGTCCGAAGTGCGGTATATACATCTCTCTATTTAATATAGGGACATATCATAAACTCGTGTCTCAATGAAAGAGACTTTTAGATGAATGACCATAACAAAGATCGTACCACTAAATTCAAGAAATAATCAATTAACCGATTATATTTATAAAATTTAGATACAAATAAAAAAATGTGTAAATAATAAAAGATATATTAAAAATAAATAACATGCATAAAAATATCATATCAGTTAAAATACTGAAATAATATCACCAAATGAAAATAAATTTATCCATGAAATTATTTTCCACTTGAAAGTTTCAGTTCGACTCTACAGTGATAAAATAATTAAAATTGAAACATAAAATTACATTATTTTTGAAGTATTCAGGCTATTACTTAAAAATGGGTTATTATATACCCCAAAAAATATATATAAGTGGTGAATATAGAATATGTCACCTAAAAATAAAAAAGTTATATGAGAAAACCCATACCTTAATTCTAGAAATTCAATATATGTCCTTTATCTCATGTATAATAGGATTAAATTAATGTTATGATTTCTTATGAAACATTTCCAGGTGAAATTAAATATAATTAAATCATTTTTTTACTTTTATTTTAATGAAATATTCAAATATTTAATGTATTATGTCCACATCTTGGGATTTGAGGAAGTTCAATTTATTATACAAAAACTGCTTTGGTTTCTAGGTTGTGGAAAATGTGGTATTTATTTCAAAATATATATATTAATAATAATTATATATTTATCATATTTATAAATCTATTTTAATTTTTAAAATAAGTCATGTAATATGGTTTTGATAAATGTACTACATTACTATCATGGAGATCATAGGTCACACATAGGCGTGTGAAAAATTTAATTTTTTCATTTTTCCTTAGTGAAAAGGTATGTATTATATAAGATATATATAGTTGTCATGATATCATAAATACCATGATATTTATTTATATATATAATCTATGTGATATAGAAACGAAGAAAGAGTCACATTGCTTCGTGGAGGCGGTAGTCCACACTTATACACGAACATCATTATCATTTTTTGATGTAAGAAATTAAATGAAATAATATCATTCCATAATAATAAATATGTTTTTATTTTCAAAATTTTGTAATTTATATGATATATATTAATTATATTTATCCTTATTACCTTTAATGTGATTTGTTAGTGATAGATAAACCACATCGCTTCGTGAGGCGGTAGTATGTCATACACACGAGCAACATTATTGTATCCCCCATAGAATGGATGGTAAGATGGTATATGTGATATCACAACTAAATATGTATAAAAAAATTTGTATAAATTCTATTTACTTTAAATTAATCATTATACCAGGCTGTTAGATTCAATGATTGAAATTATTGACATCGGTCTGTGAGGTTGTCATCTACTGTACAGAAGAATGATGATTTAGTATCCCATTTTATGAAAGTGGATATGTATTTAGGTTATTAAATTAAAAAAATGAAGTCTTAGAACATGATATACAATTGATATTATATAATAATAATTTAATAATATTTATAGAGGTGGATGAATAAATAAAATAAAAATTCATAGTTATTAATAAAACAACTTCTTCATACAACCTCCTTAGGTAAGAACAAAAATACTTCATTTGATATATTTTTTATCAGTCTAATAGATGTAGTATATGGGTAGGTATGTTATAAAATGATTTTATTTTTCATTTTATAATGAAAAATGATTTTATGGTGTGATGATTAGATAAGAGTAGAGGGAGATGGCCTTTCATAAGTGTGGTGAGTGGAATTATTATAAGTTTGAACACAACATAGAGTACCCACGTTTTGCACACAAAACAAGGCTGAAAAAGGGAAAATTATCCTTACATATAAATTATTATTTTCTGAAATATGTCTATGAAAAAGGTTATGATATTTTTAGTTCAATTTAACCCTCATCCTTTTAATATAACCCTAGGTAAATCCATTTTCTCCATAACCATAGTAATTAATTTTTACCGTTTCATTATTCATTATTGTAATTTTTTTATATTATTAAATAATATAAATTTTTATTATTCCAAATATTTAATTACCTTAAAAAAATTAAATTAAAAATATTGGTGAAATTTACTTTTAAATTAGAACCCCAGATGCGATGAAAAAGATGGTCTTTGGAATTGTATTTTCAATGAAAAAGATTATTTTCTAATAAATCATAGATTAGAAAAAATAATTTTATTAATTTAAAATATTATTTTATTATATAAAATATATACATATAATTTATCTAATTCTTCATTTGGTGTTATGTTAATTAATTAAAATAGTGATACATTATGCACTTTGAAATAGTTATCATAAAAACTAAATTTTTAAGCCAAAAAATAAACTTATACTAAAATACAACACAGAATTATAATAATGTAATTATGTGGATAAGATATAACTAAATATTACATTTGTTACATTAAGTTATACTTTAATTTATTAGGTAATTTTAAATTACTTAAATTATTTAAATGAAATGATTGTTTTACAAAAGTCAGTATTTCTCAATATTCACACAAAAATTAATATTTTATGAAAAATCAGAACATTTCTCTCTAATTTAATTTTGATATTTTTATTTAAAAAATAATGATTTTTTAAAATTTATTTTCTAAAAGTTACAAAAAAATAATTAGAATATTTTATGAAAATAATAATTGAAAAAACTTTTTAAGAAAACTTATTTTTGAAGAACACAATTGCTGTAATAAAAATTGAATGATGGATGAATAAGAATTTATAAATAATATATATGGAGTATAAAATTGGTATATATACATATATAATAAATTTTTTAATAATATGGATACCTTCCAATTTAACACCTAGTCTATTATGGTTATATATTGCATTGGTTGTTCAAACATGATGTTGCAATTTGAATACACTATAAAACATAATGATATCCTTTTAAATTTCTATGGTGTTATAGGATTCCACCTGAAATAATGATGTTTTGAATTGAGTTATGTAATTTTCTTCATTGTTCCTTACTTCTTCACCCTTTTTATTTCATTTTTTTATAGAAGTGTAGAACACTAATGTGGGTCTTATCCGAATCTATGGTTTGCAATGGGGAAATTGTTAGATATAATTTTTCTAATATGTGTGAAGAATTTATATTCCTATTTGGGGTGGTATTAGTCAAATGTAATGAGTTTCGGAGAAAGTCTATGATGACTATCTCCATTTATGTGTTATTTCAATGGATCACCTTTAAATTTATAATATCACTCAGTTTATGTTATTAAGTTTCCATTTATGTGATTTATTATTCATTTGAGTTCAACGTTTCATTATCATTATGGCCTTGTTTGGTAATTTGGGGGTTTTTACAAATGGTTCTCTCTTGTTTTCAACATAGTTGTTCAATAAAATTGCTCAAAAAGGGGATTTGGATTAAAAGGATTTTAACCATGGTTTTACTAAAACAATTACATTGGGAAGTGTTATGTGACAAAATAGTAATTTTTTTGGTCAAAATTCATGTGACGTGGCCTATTTGGTATGGTAAATTGAATTTGGTTTTTTGGTAATTCATTGGCACATGTGTTCACCTGGGGTGAGTGAGGGGTTTATTTTAGGGATCATGTGGGATTAAATATGGATGAACATGAAAAATTACACATTGGTTTTCAGAGGGACCATATGACCCAATAGAGGGAGTACTATGAGTACATCTATTTTTTGTGCCCAACATACCAGTAGAGCCTTTAGGATTGAAGAATGTTAAATTTTTTATTTTTATTATCGTGAAATCATAGTTTTTTACTCACCTCATATTGGAAATATGTTAAAATCCATATGTTCACATTACTCATTTCAGTATTTTTATATTATATTTTGGATTTTATTATTTATTTTTTGATGCGATGAGATATATGATGCCCACATTCTTTTATGTGGGAACATTATGGTGTTTAATATCCTCAATTATTCTATGCCATGTTTGGTATTTTGAGAACGTTATTTCTTGGGGTTTTGTAAATCCACGTAATCTATATTGGTAACATGTTTTGGTAAAATATATTCGTTTCAACTGGAAAATAAAATGGGTTTGAAAGGATTATTTGAAAATTTTATTTTTCAGAGATTCCTATTTTTAAAAGTGATATAAAATAATATTTTTGGTTTTCATGGGTCAAAGCCTTAGAATTCTTTGTGGTATCATACTAAGACTTATGCATCCAACCTGTCATTGACATATACAATTTTTTAGACAATTTTCTATAAGAAAATGATGAGGGAAATGTATCTATATACCAGGATATCTCATTTCAATTATTGGTGTCCTGTTTTTTGGAGGATTCGATGTCTCCTAGAGACTAGGTCATGTGCATTATTTTTTGGATTTTATACCCATTTTTATGTATTTTTGGGACTCATTTGAGCTTTTTCCCTATTCAATTGGGTTATGGGATTTTATTTGACATATGGTTTACCAGCCTTTTTATGGAATATTTTTATCAATGAATAGTGTTTTTTATGGAATCTTTTTAACATTGGATGTTTTACATAAGATGTTTATTATACTGTATAATATTTCAAAATTGGTGTCTCTATCCTTTTTCATGAATTAGTCAGGCCAGTTTACCAGTGTAAGAATCATTCCAAAGTTATATTTTGTTATATCCAATTATTTCCTCCAATCCATGGTGATCAGAAATGCAATTTGGGCCATGTGGTGAGACGACTCAGGTGATGGGTTAGGTTAACCTGGGTCGGTTCAGTATGAGGACTCCTAGAAAGAAATCTGTTAACTAACATAGTACCAAATACCACCATACATACCAACCTCCATCTCTACATTATCCATGTATGAAAATCATTATGACAACATTGAAGTGTATACAAAGTAAGAAAATCCTTGTGGTAATAGCCCAACCTGAGATGACAAAAAAATATACACAGAATGATTCCATAAAAACATAAATCAAAATGAAATTATATGTTATCTCAAACACAATAAAACATGGGAAAAATTAAAAAATTACCAAATGAAAAAATTAACAGGAATCTAATATTCTCTAACATAAAATAAATAATAAAAGAGGGAATAATAGAGAACGGATTCCCCCAAACCACACCGATCAACTCAAAAAACGGTTATACCTAACATATATCTTTATAATAAAACACAATCATTAAATTATTATAATCCAAATGATTACATACCATCAATAATTCATTCCAAAATGAAAACTGTTTTTTAGATGTGTCTCATCCACTACTTAGCAATGTTGAAAAATTATCCTATTGGGAGACTTAATAAATCATTATCTGACCCATAGTACCTAAACAATGTCACATCCAGAATATCAAAAACATATATTAATAGTATTAGTAATAGAAGAATTATTAATTTATGAAAAGATTTTATTAGTGGAGAGGGTTACAGATCCATATAGAGGACTCACTCCTAAACACGGGTACAATGCACCTACCAAGAAGGTTACATAATAAATGATTGCTGGGACTATGAAAATTCATTATGGGATAACTAACTACTACACCAAATACATGAAGGATATGTGCTACGATCAATTTATTTTTATATGTTGTTTACCCTCCACATTATTTACCTAATAATAATACCACACACATCATTATCTCTTTTAATTCATGGAAATTAATACACAATATTACCTCAAAAACAAAATACATATTTTGAGGTCGTATTCATCATCATTTTCTATAATGATAAATTATCATACTGGATAAATCATGAATCTGAAACGAATACATAGGAAGATTGATATGATGTACACTATGTGATGAAATGTACATGAAATATTGTTCATGGTTACATCGTTTGTAGGCCTCAGTAGTAGTCATAGCAAAGCTTAAATAGTACAATTCATGTTTTGTTAGCCTATATAGAGTTTTATATATACTAGATTTTATGTATGACTCATAGCTCCACTCGACCAATACACCACGTGCATCGAGTTGTGTCATCTATAAATACAATAAATAATCTAAATGTTATGTGACATACGATTTTACCCAGGTTTTCTAGGGTGTATTGTTGATGTATGTTGATTTAAAGAGCTGTATATACATGAATATTATTAAGGTCCATATAGAATGTGAGTCATCCCAGTTAATTTGGATTTATAGCATGTACATGCTCAATCCGCCCAACATAATGTCTATGGTCTATGATCTAGAGTCCCAAAAAAATAGTATTTATAGTTTCTAATGAACCATAGTTCTATTGTAAACAGATTAAGAAAAATATGACTAGTTGGACTACACATAGTTTAGTTATTATGTATTACAAGAATAATTTTATTCACCATGGTATGAATTTGTATCCAATTACTTCATGATTATCACTACAAACTACACATATTCAATCATTAAAGCATATTTCCCTCACTGATCCACATCATGTGGACACCATTTCTATTATATTTTCCAATATGATTATCTATTTCATTCTATAAGTATTCAAAAATAGTTTAATAAAATACAAAATCCTTGAATTAATTCTCTTTATTTTTTATGGTCGTTATTCTTCATACCATCCAAAACCATCATCGTCAACTCATGTAATATACAAGGGTGAGGGGGGATGATTTAATATAGTGGCTAATATTATGTAAGTTTGTAACTAATAGGAAAATCAAATTGAAATGTATTTTTAAATCATGATGATGATATCAAATCTTATTATTTTTTAACAATTTGAATAATATTAATGTAGGATATTTGTAATCAAAAGGAGGATATCAACTAAAGGTATTTTCAGAAACTGAAGGAGTATCTATGATAATGGTTTTTTTCTCCATGGGGATAAATTTTAATTTATCTTATTTGGGAACTGGGTGGAGGGTTTGAACTCAAAGTTTCTTTTAACCATAATGATTATCTTGAATAATCTAGCTTTTTTCATCATGATTTGAACCCAGATATGATATTGAACTAGAATATAAGGTTAAAAATTGTTTTTAAAAAAATGAATGATGAACAAATATGTAATATCAAGTATATTTAGATAAACATGAAAAATGTGAATAAAAATATTTTGATTAATAATTTAATAATATTTATATTACAATATGATATCACTACAAAAAATTAACTTTTTCCACAACAATATATATGTTTTTAAAATATTAATTTTTATTGATAAAATGTTTTAACAATACATATGTCATGGTTACTTAAATCATGGTAAAAACTAGGTCTCTAAATGTTTTTTTGGTAGATAATGTAGTTTTGTTCCAATAATAATAATACCAATAGATAATATTTATGTTTTTTAATGTGTATAGTAACATATACATAAAATAATTATTTTATTGGTAATAATATTACTAATATATTATATCTATTTATAAAATAATATTGAATAAAAATTATAAATTTATTTCTACTCAAATTTCAAATTATATTTATTAATTTATCTTATATAGTTCATCTATTTTAATTATTATACTGATTATGATTTACATGAAAGTTCAATCTTGGAAAAAATTAAATAAATTAATAATAAAATATAATTTCAAATAATGAATACAAAAATATAGGACTATCACAAAAACAGAAACCCTCAAACCAGCCCCACCATAATAGGATATCTCATGCACCCCCTCCAAGTACAACCCATCACTCCCACACCAGCGAGGTAGCTCCAGCCACAATCCTCAAGAAGCAGACTTCATTTTAGCCTTTAGCATACTTGAATCCTCAAGTAGAATTCTTCAGTGAGATAGAATCCTCATGAAGTAACCTTCATCTCCTAGATATCCACCACATGTGGCTCATCTCTAGTGTCGGTGAGAAACAAATTGTGATCGCTCTAATACAAATGATGGGGAACACATATGAAATTAACACACTTAGTAATGTCATGATCTCAATGGTGGTGTTCTCTTATATTAGTCTACATTGGATACATGAAGCATATAATCCCAACTTTCAGTTATAGGTGGAAGGTATCAACAAATCTTCCCCAAACACATAATAAAGTCCATTTCATTCACTTTTGGATAGAACCGACACATATTCAATATCACACTGGAAACAAGAAAAATATCACAATGATTAAAAATGGTTTAGAAGAAAAAATCACATAAATAATAATAATAATATTTTTGACAAACATGTTTCAGAATCTAAAAAAATCCAAAATATTTCAAATTATAAATAAAGACAATAAAACTAAAGGAATGGGTTCTAATGGGATAAATAGATTTGATGAAAAAGCATAATTACATATTATGACTTACTTTTTAATATAATATACCTTTTACCCATTCTTCATGTTCCAACAATGATTTTTTGTAGAATAATCTAGAAAAATACGATTTATGTAGAAGCCCATCGTTATTCCAAACATGGAATCCAGAGTTAGCTGGGGCACTATCTGCAAAAACTTGTGACCATAAGGTAGCCTAGAAAACCCAATATAAAGCGGTGATGGCTGAATAAGGAAGTAAAATTGTTGTTTATTTGACTTAGTGATGATGTTATTAGAAAAAAGTAAAGTAAAATGAGTCAAATTTCACAAAACCAATGAAGAACTCGACAAATCAACACCCCATGGACTCTCCCTAAAAATGGTTCCGAATAAAAACACTGCAAGAAAAATGACACTCTAATAGAGAACTTCCACATCCCCACTTCAACATGTATAAGGGATAGGTTTAAATAAAAATATTTAACCCAACTGTTTCCCTCAAACCACCACACCCTAACCCTAAAATAGTAGGTCTTCCAAATCACCAATGTGTCTCCAAAACTCTAAAGAAACAATCCTTATTCCCCATGCCAACAGATGGAAAGATACATTACATCATAATTTATAAATACATTGGCTTATATCATACCATATATTCCAAATGAATATTTTAGAAATGAAAGAATGTTGATTAATGTTATCACCTTTATGACATGGAGTTCTAGGACAACATGGTCGTTTTTGCATCAACTTGCTCTCCAAAAACTAGAATGTAATAGATCTGAGGTGGTTCATTGGTTTACTATAACATAGAACCCAATGTTAAGATAGATGGATCCTATTTCCATTCGAGTGGTGGGATTGATTATGAGGTGGCACCTAGATTGGGAGGCCATTGTAGATTGAACATGGCATTCTGAGTTTCTAAATCTTAATCTATTGATGAAAATGTTACATAGTTGTTTGTTTTCATTTGTTCAATCTATACACTTGTTACATTTATTGGTTTTCCTAGAAAATAATCTTTTCTTTTCAAGTTAAAGGGATTTAGAAACCAATCAATCCTCAAATAATGATTTTGGAATTTCTGTGAGGGAAAAACAATTTGTTCTTTCTTTCTCTTTAATTCTAGCAACAAAACCTTATATTGAGGGGTTGCATCCATGAATTTTTAGATTAATAGGGTCCTTGGGAGAGGGAGATGGTGTAATATCATAGATTTTTGGCTCAAACAATGTGATATTTTCTTGGTTTTACTGGTGTTGCCTCTTCAAAATGTCATTGTTTTGTTCTTCTTCCTAAGGCTTTCATTTAATAGTTGGCAAATCAAGATTTTTCGCACTAAAATTTTTATCACAAAAAGATGATTAAGACCCTATAATTAATTCATCTATAGAATCCACATTAGTCTCTTCATTTTTGTCTTCTACTTAATTATAATTATATATGGAATCTATCAGTTTAACATCTACCACATCCTTATCTATTGAATCATAAGATGAAATGGGAATTCTTGAGTCTTGGCCTTGAATTTTTGTATTTTCTAGGTTTATTGTGAGAAAAGAAAATAAAAGTGTTCTGTGAAAAAATATATCCATATCAATACCAACCAATTACTTGATCATCTAGGATATCCAAAGGAAACTACCGAATCAACCTCAATGGTGATCAAACCAACAATTAGAGGCATAGAGGTGGAATATGACACATATGGGTTTTTAAAAGATAAAGGAATAATGATTCTCATGTTAGGCGACATGGGAGACCTACATGTATGGGGAGTCACATATGATATTTTATTGAGTTGTTTATAAATTACTCTATCTTATTAAAATATGGAAGGCCTAAATATTTATTTAGTTTAATTCTCACACATGTGGTACATTGGTCATTCATTTAAAAATACAGACACATTTTATGTTCAAATAATGTTACACTACTATTATATCTTCGAATTAAACCTTGAGGTGTTCATGTGTTCTTCATACAATGATCATGACATCATTATGAAGATGTTATCCTCCAATTATGTATATAAGTCTTTTAAGAACTAATACATGATAATTGGAAGCTTCTATAAACTATATGAATTGTAAAATAAGAAGAAGAAAAATACTTTTAAGGGATGATCTAGGATACAAGAAAAACATTTATTACGTTAGAATTTACAATGTCTATCTTGGTTACTTCAATACTTTTACGTGCATATGAATTTGACCAAAATATGAATTTAAGAGGAACACAATAATAATTTTAAGGGGTAAATAAAAGACTCCTACTTGTCAAACTCTGGCCTCATAAGTATATGTAGAATATACCTCTCATATCTTATAACATACACATATGACTTACATGTCATGTATGACTTTGAAATGGATAATCTATTATTTTTAGACATAATCAATTATTATAATACTATAAAGGAATTTCTTAGCTTAGTTTATGCCATGTGAATGGATATTAAATGAAATAAATATCATGACATGTTCTATCATGATTCATGAAAAATAATAAAGATGGACTAGAAGAAGTATTTTTGGATTCATTTCATGACATAAATGCATATTCCAAGATCAAAACAATTTTATGCATGCATTAATTTATATTCAAATTAAAATCATGAATATACCAATGATAGAAAGAGGAATAATTCCATGATTTGAGCAGAATGTGCTATTTTTTAGGGATCATGTTCTCCCAGTTAATACTATTTAAATTAACAAAACATTCATAATATTAAAAAAATGGAAAAATGTAGAAAGGGGAATAGAATTATTCATATTATTGATTAGGTTATCCTTAATTTGTATCTTAGAGACACAAATTGTCCCATATTCAACAATATCCCTATCAATGTGAAATCTAATGTTTATATGATTTGATATACCATAGAAAACATAGTTTTTAAACCCATGTAAAGAAGATATACTTTCATAATGTAAAATAGTAGTAGATTCAGATACCAGAAACTGAAGAATAATACATTTCACCCAAAGATCTTTCTTAATGCAGTGGTCAGGGTTATGTACACAAAATCTATATTGGAAATATAATCTAATGATTTCATGTTACATTTCAATGAAATTGGACCATAATAGAAAATTTTCATTCAATTTATAATGAAACATCATTTAGTTGAGAACGAAACCTAATTCAATATCTGAAAAACATTTAGTGAAATGAAAAGCCGTCTGTGATAATGATAGAGTTACAAAGAGTGTCTTAAAAGAAAATCTCAAATTGTATGAATATAACATGAAACATATTGTCTCATGACAGTTGGTTTTTGTTAAATCCAAACAAACATGTTTATGTTCATGGATTTATAGATGATGTTACTTTTTAGTACGTTTTGAAGGCATTTTACATGTGTATGACAATAAAAGAGGACCTCGAAAAAAACACACCAAGTGAATATATGTTGAAAACTCCATATAAATAAAAAAGGGTGATGCATTTGGTAGATATTTGAACGATCCATCAGTTTAATTGGATATAGTGACCATGGATGGAATACATCTATAACTAGGTTGCTATACCCACATGTTAAGGACCCAAGCCAAATTTGAGAAAAAAGTTTCCAAATGTTTATAAAACAAGTGGAAAAGAAAAAAATGAAACATGGTTGAAGAAAACATGCATGGATGGGTTGGAAATGATGATTCTCATCTGTTGATTACTACTATTGTTATCATTTTATATATTATTACTACTATTGAAAAGTGATCTAGTGTGAATCTTTGTTCAGAATTGGAATCAGATGCTAGAGTGGAATAAGCGATGTTGGGTCCAGTTCACTCAATCATGGTTTTTGTGAATCATCCACAAGGTTTTATACTGGTGAAGTTAATGGATAGGAATGACACACACATGAATAGAGGGATATTTTTTGGTTGGAGATGTTTGATACTAGCATGGAATATGGGAGTGTCAGTTACACAATGGTACAAGACATGGATCTAGATGCTTCGCAACTGGAGATGTTCTATACTAAAAAATAATCAACAAATGCGGCTAAAATAAGGCTAAAATATATATATTATGCACTACCCTAAAACAGATTATGCACTACAAATTCCTACAATACCTTCAACCAACATGGATAAAAAACATATTATGAACTAACCTAAACTAAGCATATTATGCACTATCATAAAACGAACAGATTATACACTACCCATGATCAAATTATGATCGTCGCTAAAATTAATTATACAAAGTTGGCTAGAACGAACCTCAATAAAGGCTCACAAACCCTTACCATCGAGAATCAACAAATAAAACACCCAGAATTGGTATTGTTTTCAAATGGTTCATGCACACCACATGGAAAATAAGAAAATGAACAATGAATATAGATGAAGAGTAGAGAAGAGTGGAAGGAATTCTAAACAAAGGAGACTACGAGTGAAATCAGAAGGAGATATGGACCGATTACATGGATGGAGGTGGATGGAGGCATGCTGCTAGAGATCCTCCTATCATGGGTGCACGAATCAAATAGGAAGGGGATGTGTGGGGTGAGTTCGGGGAGGAAACGTTAAAATGAGATAAAATAGATGAGTTAAAATAATAAGAAAACATTTTTTACAGGCCTCACACACCATTTTATGGTACAAAATTAATCTAATCAGATTAGGTCATGGTAATAAAAAATGCATACAATGATGTGATAATTGTGGTTCAATATTTTATTTTATAGAAGAGTGATATTTTTTTAAGAATAATGATATATAATAAATTAATATATATATATATTTTAATAAAAAAATGTTTTATATTTATATATATTCTGAATAAAAAATTATATTATATACATGTAATTAAATTAAATATAAGGGAATTTGTTTATTAGTTTTTACTAGTGCACATTCAATCTTACTCAGTTTTTCAAAAATTACAATCATTTATCATCAATTTAATATGATAGATATATATTATATATCAATAACATATACTTTGTCAATGAAAACAAATGAATATATGATTTTATTGAAATACTTATATTTTATAATATTTACGGAAAATAATATACATAAATCAAAATGTTAGTATTGATAATATAAAGTAGTATATTTAACTATAACTATAAGATTTTTGTGTGTTAAATGATCAATATCAACATATATAAATATTGGTAAAAACAAGTGTGTCTACATAAAATCAATACCAATATAACATAATATCAATTTGAATTGTTCATTTTTACCAAAAGATATATTATCTATCATTAAATATCAGTTGGAATAAGTCTTTTTTTGTAGTGTGTGTTGAAATATTGAAATATATCTACCATTTTAAATTTTAATACCACCACCATAATCATATTAAATTTGACAAATAATTAGGGGATCCTTTCATTGATACCGTTAATATATTCTCAGAGGTTACTTAGAAGATCAGTGGATGATATGATGTTAACTCTCCTCTGGGGTTTTATTCAAAATAATTAATGATCCTTTTATCATTTGATACTTGTATCATCCTACCACCTTACCGTATTTTCCTTTATATTTATTTTATAGTATTACAATACACATAAAACCTGATTTAATGAAAACAATACTTGACCACATTTTTTAAAATCAAGAAAATACTAATAATTTTAGAGTATTTATGTTGTCAATTTATATATTATATATCCACTCCAATATTTTTACACTCATCTAAAACATTTTATTGTCATAAGATAATAATGATCCTAATAAAACACATAAAACACTATATTTTTAATTCAATTTTTTTGTTTCCTTTTGATAGAGAGCCCTATTTAAATCCAATTTTGGCCCCTTTTGTAAATTTTATATGTAATAATAAACTTAAAATTTTTTATATAAACATAAAAATTATATTAGGGTGATATTTTATTTTTTTTTTGTTCAAAATTTCTTTTTATAGTGAATAATAAAACATAATGACATTTAATCAAAAAAAAAACTTTTTAATAAAAAATATTTATAGGCTTAAATATAATATATTTAATGTTTAATTAGATAATATATTTATATTTTAATGCAATTAAGCTAATTTTAATCAATTTCAATTTGAAATTTCTTATAAAAACAATGAATAATTTAGGACGTTTTTACTTTAACAACCCACATTGTCTTCTCGTCTATAAGATTAATTGTAATTTAATTTGTTCCACTTATGTGATTGGAATTTCAAAAATGGATTCCATATTTGGAATAAAATTAGTTTATAATGTCTAATAGGACCAAAATTTATGAAAAAAAAGATTAGTTAAAGTGATTAAAATTAATTAATGTTATTAAAGTAAAATTAAACTGAATATAGGAGTAAACCTTTAAATTAATGGCCCAAATAACCTATACACTTTTCCAAAACATATTCCATTGACATTAATCGGACATATTACTTCCATTTTTGAGTCTTGTTTGGTTGTTATGACATTTTTTATGTAAGAACATGTGCACACATAACTTGTTTCCAAAAATTCCATGTGAGTCCTTAGCATTCCCCATAAAAGGCCACCACCTCTCCCACTTATTCACACAACTCAAGAAACCTAGTTTTGAAAAATAACTAAACAAATATCCTATAAATACACCTACCCTATAAATTGAATCCACCATTTTCAATGAAATCCTTCCAAGGAATCATTTTTGTATAATCCAAAATATGTAACCCGATTAAGAGGTAACGTCTTCTCTCAAACTTTTATGTTTCATTTACATTATCCACTACCTATAATCTTATTATTCCATTAATACATAAAAAAACCATATCCTAAAAAAATTATGATGTTTTTATGTTAGTATTTCGACTTATACTTACGCACACCTCCATATAATATATAACAAACAAATTGATTCTGTGTATAGTGAACTGATGTCTCACAATATGATGATTCTTCATTTTTCCTTTAACACCTATAATTGTGTACATTATGGTGGAAAATATATTTATATATGTCATATATTATATTTTTAATAACTTTATTCTTCTATAATTTATATTTATAACATACCTTTATACTTTACAACATGTATAAATTTGATAATTTCTTTTGAGAAAGTGTGGTATACCGTCCCCTCAAAGCGATATGGCTCGTCCATGCCATTCATGGAATGTATAAAGAATGGTTTTAATAAACTTATGTAACATATATAACATAGATATGGTACTATAATTATAATATACATACTAATCATTTAGTTTTCCCTCATTTAATACAGCAATGACATGAAAATAGGGTTGATGAATATGTACGGCATACCGTCTCCATGAACGTTACACTTCATTTGTAATATCAAAATAATATGGAATATTATCAATACATGTGTACTGAATATATAAGATAATTTATTCATGGAATAAATTTTGAATAAGATTAAATCATGCTCTAATTAATAGGAATAACAAATCACAAGTCAAAACATACTCTAGAACAATAGGCAATTAACACAAAAAATAGTTAAAATAATGGAAGAGTGTTAAAAAATGTGTAATAAAATATTGTACGAAGTTAATATATGGTATTATAAACATTAATGTTTTTATTTTATTAGTTAGTAACATATTTTAAACCACTATACTTGTATTTAATGACCACAATAAAAAATTAATTATAAGTTAATATAATTTCATCTCGGTATACATTCAATTGCTCATTATTTTTTGGTATGAACAAATTCACTTTTATTTATTTCATATACATCCATTTGATAATATATATCATAAATATACTCATTATCATGATATTATATGTTTAATTTAATTAAAAGAGAGTTATTATTTAAAAGTTTCAATGTGGTATGGGATACATTGGAATGTTTAAATATTATTTTCCCTAAAGGGTATCTTATGTTTAAACAACCATTATTATTACATATCAGCATAAATGTATTATTTATAATACATATTATTTATTTAACATGGATATTATATGAGTAAAATTATGTATTTGATATATGATTAATTCTTTGGACATTCAATTAATGGGTTGGGGACCGTTTCAAGAAATCCCTACGTATTTGGGATGGGTTAATGCAAGTTCAATGATGTATCTATAGTCTCTTAAGATGAAATAGTTAGACAAAAAGTTCAAAATGTTTCTTGATGGAAAATGTATCATGTTACTAAGAACGCTTACATCCAAAAAATAACCATTTACTTTACTAAGAAGTCACTTATTATTTATTTTTGAGAATTTACATCAATATATATATTGATGCATATTATTTTAGGTTCAATTCATTAGTGGTATATGTTTCATTTTACTACATTTCCACATTTATATTTCCTTCTCTAGTTATTTGAATGGACTTTTTTATCAATTATTAATCTTATAATGTTAATTTATTCCTATTTAATCATTAGTTATTGTACATTACTTTCCCTTACTCTTCATTTTATATCACCCTTATTATGTTACATTCCCCATTCTATGAAGAATAAATCATTAGAATAAACATTCAATGGTGTACTTTATTTTCTTTTTATTTATCGTGTTTTTATTTCCTATTTCCCAATGAATTATGGGAGTCATGTATTTAATATTCTTCACAAAAACTACTAAATTGAATAGTCCATCAGAAGTTATTTCATAGAAATAATTCCAATGTCATAAAATAATGCACTAGCACTTGGATTATACAGTTGGTGAATTACAATTATAATATCATGATAATAGACAGATATAAATTACATAGTGATTTTGGTGATCAGTTTTTAGACCATAAAATTTTCTAAATGTTTTAACCTTGTGTCTCAATGGAAGTAATTTGTTACTCTCTACCATGGGAAGTCTAATATGATTAGTTGATGAGCACGATAAAAATTTATGTGAATGTTTTTGATTCATTATCAAAAATGAAATAAATTAAATGATTTGTATTGAGGATGAAATTTATATTGGTGATGGATTTCAGAATCCCAATGTTACTCCATCGTGTATTTGGAAACATTTCTGATAATGATGATATGATATGAAGTAAACTGGATAGATTTTTTTATATCATGAGTGGATCTGAAACCACATCCTTATGGTTGGATACACTTGAATAATTTATTCTCATGTTTGTTAGGTAATTATTCTTTAACTAAACATTGTTTTTATCAGTGGGTTCCACAGACATGGAATGATAATTTTTCATTGTTCAATGGAATCATTTATATGTTTTGTGCCTTTTTATTTTACTTTATAAAATTTTCCATGTCATTATAATGGAATGTATTAATGAGGGGTGTCATGAATTTTTCTTAGGCCTTTTATTTTGTTTTTTAAACTTGAATATTTTCAAAACATTTTATATAATGATTTAACTATCTCCAAATCCCTAAAAGGGGAAGGCACAATGAGGAGTTACGTGAATTTTTATCAATATATAGTATTTTGTGTATTTTACCGAAGAGGTTTTGGGTCTTTTCCTTTTGTAATTTAGTATATCATAGGTAGAATCAGTGTATTTTGATGGTTATGGTCATTTATCTTTTCCTAGTATGATGATCCATATTTAAGGTCATAAATTTTAGGTCATTATGTGGATTCATATTTATTATATTAATAACTCACAGAATATGAATAACCTTGAAAAACTTCCTTTATTTTTAAATATACCTAAATTTAACATTGAACCATATACCATATGAGAAATAATCATATATTTCATAAATGTAAAATCCAAGAGTGTTTTTGTTTTTTTCAATATAACTTTTTTATTATCCATTAATTTAAATGATTAATATGAAAAGTCCCAAATTTTCCATAACAAAGAATTCATAATTTTTCAACCTATCATGCATTTGTTCATGTAATTATTGATTATTCTATTTTAACGTAAAAAAAAATATGGTCACTACAGTTTAGGGTAATGTAATTTTAAACATTGTGAGGTCAATTATTTATCATTAGGAAACAAATTTAACTACCAATAATGATGTACCAAAATATAAAACACATAACATCAAGAATGAATGCGTATATTATTTAATATCATAACACAAATACCATAAAAATTTCCAAAATATTTTTGTTCATATATCTTGGTCAACGGGTATTGAATGTATTATTTTTTCCAAGAATGCTGTAAATGGGATGAAATGTACTATAAATTTGATGTTTTATAAACCATGATTGTATTATTGTTTACTAGAATAAATATTGATCTCATTATTGGTACCAAAAAATATTCCATCATTTTTACATACTATATGGAAATAATATTCAATCCAAATGTAATTCTGGAAGCATTAATTGTTATATTTTTAGATTATCGGGTATTATTTATTCAATAAAACAAGATTCGTGTATCTCATAGGGCACTCAGGTTCCCAATATTGATATTTTGGTTCCACAAACTCCACTTTCCATTTTTACCTGCTTCTGATGTAAATCATTAATGTAAATTTTCTCTCGAATTTCATTCATATATAACTAATGTAAGGGGTTTTAGTTGGCATGTATTTTTAAATACCCCTCATTGTATCTCTTGATCCTTTAGTGGTTGATCAAATTATTTTCTTTGTAAATGTTGATGTGTAAACTAATATTTCATACTAGAAGGAATACCCAAATTTCATTTTTATACTATTACATTGATATAGTTTTTACTATTTACAATCAATATTAATTTTCCTTGATGAACATGAAATTTTTGATGAGTTATATGTAGTTTATATTTAAATTTGATTGATTAAATTAGATTGTTTTGTGTTTCTTGTGATTTTAAAACTGATATGGTTTCCGCCAGTCATTAAAATGTTAATTTTCTTGGAGACCGCATAGGGTTCAAGGAATTTGGACTCTAGTTGGAAAACATCATGTGGAGGAGATGTATGCTATAAAAATTACCCCATCCACATGGATTGAGCTACATAATTATAGTTATATATCTTTACAATAAAATAATGTAATTTCACCATACTAAAATCATCCCATATTACTTACCAATGATGATTTTTTGAATGGGTTGATGTAGCATGGGTTTATTAATAAGGTACAACTACCCCTTAAACATTAAAAAAATTATAAATATTGATATGGGTCATCTAGTAAACAAGGGTTCTTAGCCTATATTTTAATATAAATAGGGAATATTTTCTAAAGTAACTCAAAATTTATTTAATAACTTTTTCCTTTTCATGTTTGGACTATGTAATCTTCTCTTATACTAAGATAGCCCCAATAGAATCTGTTTATCAATGGGTAGATGGTATGGAAAAAACCATTCCATTATAAATTTTATGATTAGTGACTAAAATTTGAATATTAGGTGGGGTTCCCCCTGGGAAATTATTTATTCAGAATAGTTCAAATTCTATATCTTATTATAACGTCATATGAATGATATTTCTTATAGATACATTATCCCTAGCCATATATTTCTTAATATTATATTCTATGACTTCAGTATTAGTGAAAAATAATTTTTTTGATATTAGGGTTGTATCTGTAATGTTTTCACAATAATAAATAATAATGAGAAGGAATGATTAATATTTTCAACATCGGAATATTTTGGTAGAATATCACCATCATCATTATCGATGGTATACAAATGAAAAATATGGAAAATAATACCCACGAATCTCTAAAAACATTTGAATATAAATTAAGGTCTCCATTTAATAGTACTATTTTATACTAAAAAACATTATATGAATCACATATCATTGAAAAACATATAATTCTTTTCAGAACATAATTTTGTTGGTTAATGTTGATCTTATCATCCCAATGATTTGGTCATGAATATTAGAGGTGCTATTAACTACATTAGGGACCCATAAAAGTTTCAATTCATTATTTTAATTCCATTTATAATGAAATCATCTATTACTAAGAGTGCATGAAAAATATGTTTATGTACTACGAATATACGTGAAAATGTTGGAGATGAATATTTATTCAATCATTCCCTGATAACTATTTCTGCAGGATTCATGTTATTTTTTCATCAAATTATAAAAATCTTATATATTCTTATATTCACACTCTTTCAAATATATTCATTTGTTCTATAGTTAAAAATGAAATGCACGGTATATATGACTTATAGAAATCCAAAACAACTTGTTCTTCATGAAGAATCATTTTGTAGTAAGTCATTATTTTTAGTTTTTACTATGTGAAAGCAAAGTGATTACGTTGAAACTCTATGCAGGACTAAGATTTAATTTTACCTCACTGAAACTAATGATACTATATAGATATACATCCCATGGATTTTTTAGGGTTTATTATTTTTTTGACTAGTTCTTGCAACTAAATGAGAGGTGTGCTAGCCAATGACCCAACAATAGAATATGGAAAATATGTGCCAAAGGAAAAATGTTAAATTGGAAATTGTTATAACATATATAGATTTGTGACTTGGAGTATCATGTTAATTGGTATAATTTTTTTGATAATGAATTTAATTGCTTAATAGAGGTTAATTGCATGTAATTATAATTTTTATAATTAAATGATGAAATTTTATATGATGACATGTGTATTGTAATTGGGTATGAATGATAAGTGAAATAAAGTTATTACAATAATTGAAATTATCAAGAACATGTATTTCAATTATAATTGGATTATATTTTAATTTTTTAATTATTTGGAAAATATAATTATTGGAATAATAATTGGTTATTCTATGAATTGATCAATATGGAATATTAAAATATGTTTTGGAATGTTTGGTGGTAGGTATTATACATGTATTTCATGGAAAATTGACACATCATTACTCTATAAATAGAATTTATTCTTGAGGGTGAGGTTGATGGTTACATGTTTCATAAGGGTTGCATGAATGGTTACATATATCTTGTGGGATAGTTGTATTGATACACACTGCCCGAGGGAGAGATTCATGATTATGTATGTCATTAGGGTATGACGCATGGTTATATGCCACATGATGCCAAAATTCATGGTATGTATATCCTATGGGATAACTATGTTGTTAGAAACCATTTGAGATCATGATGAATTGGTAAATTCCATCTAAGGGTTAGATTAATTGGTGCATATCACCTAAGGGATACATGGATGTCTACTTGATACATAAGGGAGAAATGTGTGATTATTTGATTTTATGAGGGAATGATTTGATGTTTTTGATTAATGATATGGGAAATTAATCCATAGTGGTAGAATAAACTAGTGTAATGGAGGATTCATCATAAACAATACAATAAACACTGACATATATACCTGGATTTATGTCGAATATTTTTTGGATAACTTTATGTTTCCACTGGATGTTTGAGAGTTTATGAATTTATTTAATGTTATGAGTTAATTTATGAATTATTTTCTCTAATTATCAAACTATTTCACAAACATTTTATTTAGATAGGATAAAATTATATACAGTGGGTTCTGACTACTATATTTTACTCAGACCCTATTCAGACAGCATTTTGAACATGGGAAGAGTTCATAAATGTAGGTTTGTATAAGGGATGGTGTCTTAGTTATTTATTTGGTTGTTTATTAAATGGGATTGGAGAATAGATATCGGAACAAGAAGGGGGTCAAAGAGAAAAATTTGTTTAGAGTCTTTTTTAAAGGTTGTCTTTTAATTTAATATGTTTTTGACCTTCATCTCATCATTTACTTTACTTCCATTATGAAATTACTTGTCATTTATGTACAATTTGACTATTCTGTCTTGGTATATTTTACATAGATGATGTTATGTGTTAATTTTTTTACTTTATTTCCATTTTGATTAATACTCTCTTCTAGAAGGTATAATCTCCACACTATATTGTTTTGACCCTCACTAATAATCGGTAGCCTTTGGTATATGAATAGACATCTTTGGGGTCACATATTAACATGACATATACACGTTAGAAATAACCATTCTTGGTTTTTTATAGAATCTTTTTTAAGATTATGTGTCATTCCGTACATGTAAATTTCTATGTTTTTGTGACAGATAAAAAGAAAATGTGTTCCCTAATTTCTTAAAGAAATTAATATTCAAAATTATAAAAGTATATTTTCCAAGGGAAGATAGGTATATTCATTTATTTATTCAATAGATTTCTAGAGATTGTCAAGGTTTATTATAAAAGATTCCCATATAAATACTCAAATTCGTACTCCTAGAACTAATGTTAAAAAACACTATGTTCAAAATTTCTGTGAGAACAAATTTTATTTCCTAAAAAACATCAAAATTTACATTGTTAATAAAATATATCATTTCAAATACATAACCAACATCTTTTTATGGTTATATTTTTTAATCATTAGAAAAAAAAATTTATATGACCAACCCCTTGTCTTCTCCTCAAATAAAAATCATTCGGATTTCACCAAGAGATTATTACTCCATAATAATTCATCAAAATCTCACACAAGATTCCACAAATAAGACAATATTTTTATCCATATCCATCGAAATACCATTCTTGATAACGTGGTGAAATATAAATATAAGATAGAGTGACATAAAATTCTCAGTAAAGTTTATCATAAGATAGATCAATTGAAGATTATAACTGTGCATAAGATAATCATGAGGTCATCAAAACATGATCATATCATACTAATACATACTAAATAACATGTACAATATAAATAATAGGTCATGTAATACAGATTTTTTATGAAACAAAATCAAGAGTTATAAGAGTGTGGAATCATACATAATAAATTTTGAGTAATAAAAGAATATCATAAGCATAGCTCATATGGTTATGTCATATAAAGAACATGAAAAACCATTAAACTGTGAAAATTTCGATCTTCCATCATTTTCACCCACAAAAATATGAACGTATATATCATTTACTATGTCCACCCACTAACATGTGAACATTTTTAAATATGTTCATGTTTATGTAGAAACATGTGAACAAAGAGACTTATAATCATTTCTATGCAAAATATTATTCATCTAATGTGATATAAAACATTACCAAATTAATTTAAGGTCTATAATAGAACAACCAAACACATTTTAACAATCTATTTATATATATTCTTCAAGAACATAAAATCATTTATTTATCATTAATATACTACTTAAGAAATGTGAAAGAAAATGGATTTATAATGCCTTCCATAAAACACCATCATTATCAATGAACCATATAATTAAATAGATTAAAGTCCGTGAAGAATATCCTAAACGATCTATAACCATAATTATCTGATATTAATAAATTTGAAAAGAGCTTTTATAAAAACCATGAAAATACATTTTTAAAACTTATATAAAGCATAATATTTTATATGTTTTTTAAAATATTAATTATGGTAAAAATTGGTATATTATATTATTTATAAAATAATTAATCTTTGAAATATTATATAATGAAAATTAAATTAAATTATTTTGGGAAAAAATTTCTTTGTATTCAAGTTATAAAAACATTCTATTTATAAAATCATTACGAAAATAAAAAAGTGAGTCCAATTGAAACTATTTAAAATGATTCATTTTAGTCATTTATAGATAAATTAATTTTTTTTAATATTCAGTTATAAAAAATTATTTAATTTTAAAATATAACAGAATTTTTTAAATTACATGTATATGGAAGAGAGAGAGTGACAACTAGAAAAGAGAAATAATTTCAACATTTTATAAAAACATTATTTCAGCATTTTGACGTTACAAAGATGTAAACAATTAAATAACAGATGAAATACATAAAAATAAATGTATGAGAATAAAATAGATTATTTGTAAGAGATGTATAACATTCAATCCAAAAATATAAAATAAATCATAAACAAACCCAATAACAAGTAATATTTTGTTATAAATCCATATAAATTTTAATCATTTGGATTAAAATCGCATGAAAGTGAGTAATATGTAAGGATTAAATAATGCACATAATTTTAAGGAATATTATAAAAATATATATTCATGGGGAGAAAAAAAAATAAATGGGGTAAGATGGTGAATATCGATCATATCACAATAAAGAGAAATTGAGATGAAGAAAATCTTACCCCAACCCCCAACATGCATCATGAACACTATAACCACCTGTATAAAATTTTAAACTATTTATAAATACATAATAGATCCTTATTAAATATTTTATAAGTATATTTAATTCCATTATAATATAAATCTACCCTTTTACTAATAATAATTCTTTATAATCAATATTCTGGTGTCAACTATTCAGTTTTCCATGGATGTCTTTGTTTATTGATTCAAGTCCTCAAAAAATGTTAATGGTTTCACCATATAATTAATAATAATAAAGTAGTAATTTTCATTTTTATTCATTATATAAACTATTAGTTCTATACATGTAAAGAAATGATAACAAATGTATCACATCAGTGTCTAGGAGAGGTAGTATACATGTATGGGCGTGTAATGTTTTTTATTATCAAATTATACAAATATCAGAATGTAAAAAAATTCATTAAATAATGATAATAATGTTTCAAATATGAAATATATATATATATATATATATATATATATTCATTAAAACCATTTTTATATCCACCTATGTTAATTAGTGGTGAAAAATGAATTACATCGCTTAATGGAGGCGGAAGTCGACACATATACTTGAGAGAAATTTCTATTTTACGATGGATGAGAATTTAAGGTGGAAGACAATATTAGGCCATTAAATAATCTTAATTATGAAATAAACATAATATATATATATATATATAATAAATAAATAAAATCCACCATTGTATTTATATAAGATAGGTGGTGATGAAAAATGAAACACCTCAATCCATCGACTAGATATTTCACACGTATACATGTGAGTCTTTTTAATTTCACATATGATGGAGAATTATTAATAATAGACAATATATTATAATTATTTAATTTAATTTTCTTATATATAATTATTTAATAATATTTAGAAGGTTAAAATATATTTTAAGGATGTAGAAAATAAATAATCTTCAACTAATTCGGTTAATAACTATTCTTTCACACTTGATATCATTAATTGGATCACACCTTTAGTCATCTAGGATTGGTTTTTTGGGTAACTGATACCTCTAGAATATGTGTTTGACATTTTGGAGATATTTGAAAATATATGTTTTAATCTATGGTGATCGATGATTGTAATGAAGTAAGGAGGGAATCTTCCCTTTCAAAAGTTAGATTAGTGGAACTCTTCTAAAAAATAATAGCTTTAAAATATAGTTATTGCATTTATAAGTGAAATGGTTGAAATTTAGTAAAATTTATAATATAATATTAGGTAAATAAAAAACCACTCCACTGTCTTCATTATATATGTTTTATTTATATCTAAATCCTTATCACATAGTTTGACCCCCATTTTAACCCTTTATATCATTACCTCAATGAAAAAGCATTTTCTTTGGAATCAATTTCTAATGAAATAAAATGAAATTAACTAGATTATTGAATTTTAAAAAACATATCAAAAAAATTGAATCATTTTTATATTATTATATATCTATTGGTGGTAATCATTGAATTTAATATATGTTCACAAAATGATATAAAAACCCTTTTTTATAAAAATTACTTTTTATGTATTAAAATTATTATACACCAATATATTTTAAAAATATTATTCATAAGGAATTAATTGGATTATGTTTTATAAAAGTAGCCTTATTTTAAATAAAAATATATCAAAATCATATGGTTACCTTGTCAATGTATAACCCCAGAATTCTAATGTAAGAATCTTATATTCGATAGTGTGCATGACACGTGAAACCAATCATGTAAGGTAATATAATTCCGTTATAATTTAAAATATATTAACTATTTTAATTAAATTAGTTTTAAAATATATTTTTAAAATCACATATCACCAATCTAGTTTACATTACATGTAATATATAATTTCTTCGAAATCTTACATTACAGGCAAGACAGAGTTTTACCCAACAAAATTATAAAAATAAAATTTTATTATTTAATAAAATAAGACTTAACCTAGTGGTTAAAATAGTGTTTATAAATAGTATTTAATAACATATGAATTTTTTTTGTTTTATAAAAAATAATGAATTAATTGGTTTTGAAATAATAATAAATGGATATAAGATCTAATTGAACATAAAAGGAATGTTTTTATAGGAAACAATTTTTATGCTCACAAAAATGTTTTATCCTAATAAATTTAATGACGAGAATAATTGAGAGATGTTAAGTTGATATATATATATATATATATATTATAGAATAATGTATTTTATATATTCATACAATAGAGTTGATAAGCATTATATATGAACAAACCCAATATTACCCATAAAATTCTTTTTTTTATAAAGGTATTTATTTCCCCTTTTCATGGAAACCCCATTTAAATATAAATTTTGACCCTTTTATAAATTTAATATTTCAAAAACAAAATCATTATATTTTGATTTAAATCATTAAATTTAGATTAGAGTGAATTTTTTGTATTTTTTGTAGAGATTCAATTTTAATGAATATTGATAAATACTGAAATATTGTTCAATAATTAATATTTTTATAATTTATTTATAAGGATATGTTGTATTTATAATTTGTTTAAAAGATTAATTATATCAAATTTCTATAAATTAATTCTATTTAGGTCATTGTAACCAATTTCCATGGAAATTGACTATCAATATTTTGCAAATTTTTGGACTTTTTCGCATTAAAAACCTTAATTGTCATGCTGTCTACCAGGTTAATTTTAAATTAATTTATGATAATTAATTGATTTTAATTTTCTTAAATGGACACAAAATTTGGAATTAGAGTAATTTATATTATATTATAATGTCAACTTATTTTGGATCAAATATATTAGTGAGTGTAATTAAAATTGATTACAATTATTGAGGAAAAATTTAGTTTAATAACGGAAAATACCTTTATGAAAAGGGCCCAAATAACATAGACACCTGTCTAAGAACCACTAGATGAACATATATAAATGCTATCCAATTTTTTTTAACTTTTTCATTATTTTATACATTTCCAATGCGATAAAATGAGTGTAATCCCCTTTCCGTGTATTTACAAGAGTGCCACTTGTCATCAAATATAAAAGGCCTAATCTCAATCCACTTACTCACACCTCTCAAGGAACATTGGATATAATAGGATATTCCAAAAAAATACTAAGGGTACATCCCATAATCATATAATCATCCCCTTTTTATGTAGGATGTCTAATGAATCCTTTTTGTACAAACCAAAAGGAGCTACCCAATTAAGTGGAAACATTATTCCTTAAGCTCTCTAGTTTTATTTATTTTTAAAATATTTAAATTTACCTTATTCCATGATTATATAGAAACACCAGTACCCTCACTATACATTTATGTTGATATTATATGTGTTCTACCTAAAAAAACACATACACAAATTTAATGGGTAACGAACACGCTATTTTTGTGAACCACGAACAATCGCCTCACAAAATGATGATTTTATGTTATTGCTTTATAGAATCTCATACTAGTGATTATTATGGAAACTATGCATATATATGTTATATATTATATTTATCATTTATTTTTTTCTTTCATTATTTTGTAACACATACCCTTATAATTTATATTGTTTAAAATATTGTGATATTTTTTGTGGAAGTGTGGACTACCACCTCTTCAAAGTGATGTGACAAAATAAAATTATACATGGAATGTATAATGGATGGATTTAATTAAAATTTGAAACATATATAACATTAATACGATACATTAAATATTTTTTCAATATTTATCATTTACGTTTAATTCTTTTAATATTACAATGAAATAAATGTGGTGTTCATGCGTACATACAACCAACCAACCCTATGAATAGTGTATTTAATTTCATAACTACAAACATTATAGATTATTAAAAATATATATGTACTATGTATATTTGATAATTAGTTCATGGGTTACATTCTATAGATAATGAAATCAATATCTAATAAATAGGAACAACAAGAAAAAGTGAGGACATATCAGAGAAAACTAGGCAACTAACACCCAAAATAGTTAAAATAATGGAAGATTTTTAGAAAACATGTAAAATATTATGGTAAAAAGTTAATATATGATATTATTGACATTATTTAGTATTTTATAAAAATTAGTAACAAATTTCAATACACTATAAAAGGGGATATATACCACACAGAAAAATCAAGGGTACAGTAATGGATTTTCATCTCAACTTAATATACATTGGGAGTTATGTTTTGTTGTGAACCATTTAACTTTTAGATGCTGTATATACTATATTTTGACTTGTTATAAGATTACTAAACTTATTATCGTGATAATATAAGCTACATTTTATGTTATTACGTTGTGATGCTTATTAATTAAAATTTTTCAAAGTGGTATTGGAAACATTATAATGTTTAATAAGTATTTTCCTCAAGAATATTATATTTATATTTCAGGGGTATTTCCATTAATCCACATAAAAACCCATTTTTATTACTTTTAATACTATAATGAAAAACACATGTTCACTATTTTGAGAACAACTTGATTCATTAATTGTCCTTTAGCAACATCCCCAAGATTCCAAAGGCTGGAAATAAATGCTGAAGGGTTTCAAATAAATTTGGGGGAAGATTTACCCTTTATTAAATAAAACCATTAACCCAAAACCATAGCCATCCAAACACCATATGATGCATGAACTCATAAAGATGAAGAAACAACATATTTTATAACCAAGATCAAACCATGGGTACAACAACAAAATACAGTGAATGTTTCAAATTTAATAGAAGATAAAAAACTAAAAAGGCTCCCAGATGAAAACGAGTCATCATGCTCCACAGGCACTATGGTCCAATAAAAAAATATCCCTAGTATCACAAGGATGGTTCATAAATACATGTGATAAATTTCTAATGACCATTAAATCAGAGATATCATCTTCAAATGAACCAAAGTGCCCATGTATGGATGATTATAAATCTCAGTAGGCATTGCCCAATGACATCGATACTCATGCCACTAGGACAAAAAGGTTAGAAAAATTGATACAAAATATTTTCTATAAAATTGTTTATAACTAAATATAAACAAGATTCAGAACCATTTAAAACCAAAAGGGAAAAAGTTATATATCAACAATTTCTCATAAAGGCATACTTCCATAAAAATAACAAAAAAAATCATTGAAACCATTTATAAATATCATTTTGGTATACACATTCATTTTTTAACCACACACACACACACACACTAATGTATGCTTCTTTTGATAGTTCCATACTCATGGGTGTTCTCTTGTCGAATTAAATTGTTTCCCAATTACATGCACCCCCAATCTAGGGTCACAAACCTTTTACCTTAATGGTACATGTCCCTTATTTAGGGGAACATAAAACATGAACTCACACAACCCATATATTCCAATCCATTCAAATAACCCAATTCAATAGTTTTAAATATAATTGTTCCTTTATTGAAAACCATTAAACAAACAAATTTCACTAAACCATTCCATTTCAATACTACTGCTCCTTTCCTTGAATATTTTTAATAAAATCCAATTATAACAATTCCAGAAATGTCCACTTTTTAAAATCATCATTTTAAAATCAAGAATCAAATCTCTTTTTTCATGGACACCAATTTTCTATACCTCCACAATTTTCAAAACAATCCAAAAAAGGGTCTCCAATAATTGATAAATAGCCAATTAATAACCAATTCAGCACAAGATATTCAATTTGAATGTCTTCCAATCATTTCTACTACGAAGAGTCTAGAGTGAATCAACCTACCTCAACTGTTTTGACGCAAAAAAAATGGATGAAGAAGACTCATGAAACTAGGTTGATTCTCCATGAAAATACCTTTGGTATCTTTTCCTATCATGATCAAGACCAAATATCAACATATTTGGAATAAAAAATATTATATCTACCCATAAAATAAATATATCTAATAAATTGAGAAGGGAGGAGAAGTATATATAAGTTGATCGAATAAACCTATCCCGAACGATGAAGAATGATCACATACCTCATGAATCTGGAATTTAATCAAAAAGGGAAGTCATAATATTCACTCCAAATAACATGGGAGACGTTCTTCAACCTTAAATTAATAGGAATCTAGATTTAGGGACACATAGGACAAATAACCAATAGTTTTGAGGCAAAACGTGTGAGATCCACTATTTAAGGATCTCACTTTAACCCAGTGCATGGATCGTTTGCACAGTTAAAAAAACAATGAACTAACTGTGCATTAGATACTACCTTAAGGAAACCCTCACATTGAATCCTTTCATGGTCTCCCAAACAATTTTCACACTGTTCCAAAGCTACCATCCAGAATCTGTAACATCCCATGGATTCTTCTAGGCTTTCGGCACAATCGGGACAAATCATTTGCAGCCCTTTCACCTATCCGTTGGCCCCAAAAACATATCAAACGTTCTCCCAAAAATCCCATACGTCACCCTTAAATATTATAAACATAAAAATATCAATGTAGTAGATATATAATAAAAACTATGGGTACTACATTCTCCCCACCATTAGTCTTTTTGTCCTAAAAAAGAAGAAATCCCTCACTCCATGAACGAGTTTCTGCTGTTTCCCATTCATTTTCTTCTAATGTTCCAAAGAATCTTCCTGAATCATACCATGTTTCCATAAAACCCGCACTAGATTTATTATTTTTCAATGAAATACATTCTCTTTATTATCTAAAATCCCCACCCTGATATGTACCAACATACCATCAGGCTCTAGGTCAACGTGATCCCATCTGATCACATGGTCACAATTAGGCTAATAATTTTTCCACTGAAACACATGGAACAAATTATGCACCAAAATAACCTATGGTGGTAATGAAAACTGATATGTCACCTCTTCAAACCGTTCTAGTATCTCAAAATGGTTAATATATGGAGTAGATAACACTCCCAGCATCCTAAAATGATGATGTTCGATCCTTGTAGAGATTCTCAATAACACATGATCAGTTACCGTGAACAAAAACCATCATCGACGATGATTCACATATAATTTCAAACAACTCTATGCTATCTCCAATCCCTTTATGATCATCTGAATCATCTTCGTTGTTTCTTGGACAATGTTCATCACAATTAGTGAAGTCTCGCCTATTTCCACCCATGAAAGTGGAAAACGACGAGGACATCAATACAATGATTCAAAATGATCCATATGTATTGAGTCCTAATAGCTATTACAATACGAGAGCTCCATAAATGCAACATGGTCTTCCCATGAGCCACCAATATCCATTACATAAGCCTGCAACATGTATTCCAATGTCTGTATCACACTTTTGGATGGCCAATCCATCTGATGATGATACTCCTTACTCATTGTCAAATGAGTACCAAGGGATTTCTAAAAGTATTTATAGAAATGGGAAGTAACCCTTAGATATCTGTTTTACATGATTAGAACTAGTACTCCATGTTTCTTTAACACCTCTTGGATATAGTATATGGACAGATCCTATACTGTATGATTTTTATGAATTGAAATGAAATGAGATGACTTGGTAAAATGGTCCACTATCACCAATAAGGAATCCAATTTTGGAACCATTCATGGTAGAATATAAAAAAACATTTCTATCAAATCCCATTTACACACATGGATTGGTAAAGACTTCATTGTACCAAATGATCGCTAATTCTCTACCTTAACTGGCAGACAATTTTGCACTATGAAATGAACATAACAATTTTTTGTTTCATACCAATCCACCAAAATTTTGATTTCAAGGACTTATACATATTATATATTCCCGGATTAATTTACCATCTTGAATGGTGGTAATCAAGGGGATATTTCTGATGATAATCCATTGGTACAACCATCCAATCTATGAACTATACGACATAATTCCCATAAATTTTCCATCCCTCAATGGTCTCCCCACCCATGAGTTTTGAACTCCTAACTAAGCATTCTACATTGGATTTCTGTGCCTCTCTAATCATCTTCATGGAATTATGAACAAAAAAAACGAAAAAAAACTGCAACATCACATTGGTATTCACATTCAACATGCATGTCGGCGAGGACGGACAACAACTGCCACTCATCTGATGCTTTTTTTTCCAACTGATCATAAGAATTTCTACATAATTAATATTCCACAATATTTCCTTTACCTAGTGTACACGTCAAGTCAAATTAAATCATTTAGATATAATCCATCCATATTCATTGCTTAGATTAAAATATCATTGAGAAAAAAAATTTATGATGGTTTTTTTGGACAACGAACATTGTAAATTTCTCACCACAGAGACAATGATGCTAGGAATTCAATGTAGAAAACGTTTTATCTAACTCCAAATCGCGTGTTGAGTAATTCTTGTCATGCACTCTTAGCTTCCGTAAACCATAATCAACTAAATTTTTTCCTTCAAGGATAATACAACCCAACCCAGATCCCAAAATATCAAAATACACCATGTACTCCTATCCTGATTTTGGAATAATCAAGATAGGTGATGATGAATGTCAAACTATTAACTCTTTAAAATACTTATGGAATTCCAAAGTCCACCGGAATGGAACATTATTCTTTATCATAGAATTCATGGGTGAATCTAGTCATGAAAATTCATGCACAAAGTGTCAATAAAAACAAGCTAAACCCAGAAAATGTTTTATATCAAAGACATTTTTCAGAGGTCTCTTAGAGATAACATGTTCTATATTTTCATGATCCCATGAAACAACTTTTTTCATAAAGTACAAGTCAATGAAATCATACCTCTTGTATCCAAAAAACACTCTTTAATAATTTGGAATACAACTAATGATCTCTCAAGATTTCAAATTCTATCGGTATGTGTTTTTCTTTTTATTCCTTTTTTCCTCCAACACACCAATATGTAATCCCAAAAGACCACAACCAATGAATACAATTAATATCTAAAATATCCTATTTATAAATTCCATAAAGACTGTCAGTTCATTCATAAAACCGAAAGGCATGAAAACATATTTGTAGTGGATATATCTTCTTCTGAGATTTTTCATTGGAATATATTCGTTCAGAACTCACATTTTATAATATACTAATCAATAGTCCATTTTATACGACCACTATGATCCGGTAAATTGATCAAACGGGTCATCAATGTGTGGATATGGACACTGATTATTTATAGTAACTCTCTTATGATTACGATAATCTACTCATAGCTTTAGAGTTATATAATCTTTCTTCAAAACAAGATTTGTTTTTACCAAGGAGACGCACTTGGATGAATGAAACATTTTCCATCCAAATATTCCAACTACACTTTTGGTTCCCTTAATTTAGTTGGTTCAATCATATATGATTAAACAGAAACATGACTAGTCCGTGAATGGATATCAATCAAAAAATACACATCCCTTATTATTGGTAATCCTAAGATGTTCTTGGGAAAGTCATATAGAAATTGATCCGCATCTACTGGAAATAATTTATCATCTGTATTTTCAATCAATTTTATGGTCATCATCTGAAACTGGAAAGAGATTGTTCCCACTATTGGGGCCAACAAACCTGTTTCGCCTATATTTAAAACCCATTCACCATTAAATAGATTCATAACATCATCATTAGTGGTGAAAATAACCATTTTTTAATAATAGATGATGTGGTCTATGAACATTATTAACAAATCCATAACCATGATTACATTAAATACCTCCATCTAAAATATTGTGAAGTCCATCTTTAGCTCAGATCTATCATCTTTTATCGAACATTCTCTACACACAAATGCACAACAATGTCTTTCACCGAGTGGGGTTTAAAGTTTTAACATGAAAGGTATCATCTCATGTTTTAAACATAGAAAATCAATTGTTCTAGAAGCAACGAATGAATTCAATGAACCTATATCAAACATCACCTGTATAAGGGTAGAATTCAAAAGTATTGTACGTCTCACCATAGATGGTTCAGCCTGATCATCTACAATCATTTTCTCAGCTCCTTAAAACTGCTTCATCACTGTACAATGATCACTGTTTCCATGCTAGTACTTCCCTTGATAAAAATTCATGCGGTTCCTAGAATCGCCATGGCTAAACCTACACTACTGGAGAGACTAATTCTGTTTTCCTTTTCCTTTTGAAGCATAAGATTCTTGCGACACTTGAGAAATATCTCAACTACCTGATCTTAGAGAATTGTGAAAATAGAACTGAAGATGCACCATATTATTTTTGATATGAAATGCTCTAGGATTTGTTGTACACACTCAATTCATGTGTTCAGTAGAACTACATTGGAAACAACTTTATTTTCTCTTGGTTCATGGAGGAAGGTTCATTAATCTTGGTCTCTGATTTTGACTACCACTTCCACCTTGAAAATGGGAGTCCATCGTCGATTTTTTCCAAGAATTAGAGTTCCCCCAATTTCCCAAATGTATCATCATACTACCTCCTCCCACAGGTCATGAGATTTCATGTTTATCCACTTTCTCTCTATTCTCTATCTCTATATAATCTGTAATACAGAGAACCACAATCTTTGAGCGAATCTCATGTCTTATCCTCGATTCAATGATTTATGCCATCAAGGCAACACATTCCATGAATTCTGGTGTAAAGAACAATAAATTAATGATTTTATCTACATACTCCATGAAAGAAGTATTCTACTTATTTTGGATGAATATTTACATATTTCTCCATATTCTAAACATTTTTTGTTAGATTTTTTGATACAAATTAATCAAAATCCACCCAAGTAGGACCTTGATCTAGTTTTTTCTTGCACTAATAGATCCTACCATTGGCATAAAAGATCCTCAGGTATATTCATCGCTAACGTAACCTTGAGCTCCACTAGTGTTCTGATGAAATCTAAGATATGATTCATCTTGTTCATCCCCACATCCTCCCTTTCATGAAATGAATTCCCCCAGAATATGGATGGAATTAGCTTCATTAACAATATGGAAGAATTCACATGCCTTGTATCATCCCTCCAGTTCCATGTGTCCACCGCCAGTAATTTATGAATGATACTCAGAACCAACTCTTGGTTCACCTATTGTTCAGGTGCAACCACATTCTCCACAGTTTCAACCACATGGTTTCTAGGATTTCTATCAGGTTTCATATGTTAAATAAAAAACAAACTCTATAACTCTAACTCTCTTTTAACATATGGAATATCATTTAAAATTCTATCACATTAATAGTCACAACATTTCTTTCCAAAAACAACTCTTTTTCATTAAAATATTTCTGAAAAATTCCATTCTTTCTTTTGAAAATAAAACAATTTTCAAAATACACCAAGTATGCCATTTCTAAAATATTTCAATTGATTTTTTTTCATTTTTAAAAAATATCTACCTTTGAACCAAATCATAAATCATTACTCAAAATGAATTATAAAATCCTCATGTGATGTTATTCCTCTACAATTCATGGAAAACTCATCTCATTGGCTAAACCCATGATAATGAGATTTCCAAAATCTTATAAGTGTCTACCAAAATATTTATGTACCCTACTCTCAAGTAACATGATGTTAAATATAAAAAGATAGCTACATATTTTTATGCTAAAAATTTTAATTCCCAACAATACTACTCCTTTCTAGCATCACAACCCAATGAATATACAATAAATAATTTCAACTCCTAGAATAAGAAAACTGATTAATACGTGTTCCACAAGGAAATAAAAAAGCTGATACCACTGATGTTAAACAATGTTTTGGATTGAACAATATGATAACATTTGTAATGACCCACATATTATTATTGGCTTGAGAATATAGTGAATCATAACTATTTCTTAAGTGAAATTACCAAGATTATAATGGATGGAAATAAATGATGAAGGTCTTAAAATATAAGTGTGGGGAAGATTTACTGTTTATGAAATAAAACCATTAACCAATAACCATATCCAACAAAACATGATATGATGCTTGATCTCAGATATAACAAAAAACAACTTATTTTATAACCAAAACACAACCAAGTGTACTAGAAAAAAAGACACAGAAACTATAAATGTAAATAGTAGGTAAAAAATAAGAAGACTCCTTGATGACAACAAGACACTATAGTCCACATGCTCCAAGATCCAATCACCAAGTGGCCCAAGTATCCCGAGGTGATGCTAAGTACATTTGATAAATTATATTTCCCAAGTCTCAAAATATAGTGTCTTCAAAAAAACCAAAGTTATAAATAATGGGTGAGTATAAAACTAATTATGATATCCTTAATTAATTCCCTACTCACTCCACTAAGATATAAAGGTTAGAAGCATTTATATAGAATATTTTATATAGAACAATTTCCCAAAATAGTTTTTAACTAAATATAAACAAGATTCAACACCATTTAAAACCAAAAGAGAAAAAGTTCTAAATCAACAATATTCTAGAAATACATACATCCAAAAAAACCACCAAACAATAATTTAAAACCTTTTCCAAATATAATTTTTGTATACCCATTCCATGGTTCACAAGACACCCACACTCATGTATTCCTCATTTTAAAATTCAATATTCATGAGACGTCTCTCATCCAATTACCTTATATCCCAATGAAACACACCCCAAATCCAAGGTCATTCACCTTGTACCCCGATAGTACACATCCCTTATTCATGGTCACAACAAACATGAACTCACACAATCCATATATGCCAAACCATTCAAATAACCCAATTCAAAACATTTCCATAAAACTGTTATTTTATTGAAAACCATTAAACAATAAAAATCCACTCAACATTTAAATTTCAATAGAACCATTCCTTTCATGGAATACACATTAATCAAATCCAATTGCGACAATTCAAAAAAAATCCCCTTTTTAGAATCTTCATTTTTAAATATAGAATCAAGGATCTTTATCCCATGACACTAATTTTCCAGACTTCCACAATTCACCAACCGCCACAAAACAGGGATTCCAAAAATTACTAAATAAAAAATTAAAAATCAATTCAATACAAGATATTAATTTTTAAAGAATTCTAATTATTTTTACTAATATGATTCAATATTTAAAGAACCCACCTCAATAGTTTTGACACAAACTGAAAACGGACAAAAAATGCTCAAGAAACTGGGTCGATTCTCCAAGAAACCACCCTAGATCTCTTATCCTATCTGGAACAAGACCAAATATCAATATATATGGAATAATTAATATTATATATACCCATACGAGGTGAGGATATATGAAACCGAGAATAGAGGAGAATTAGATCTCAGTAGATCATTGGAACAGATCAAGAACGATGAAGAACAATTACATACCTCAAGAATCTGTATTTGAATCACTAAGGGAATCCTTTTTATTGACATAAAATCACAAGGGTGAGGTTCTCCAATATTCTATGAAGATAAATGCTTATTGAGGGTCTTTAGGATAAAAAAATGAGTGGTTTAGAGCAGAAACATGTGATATCCACTTTTTTTGGATCTCACATTATCCAACGCATAGTTAGTTAACACATTTAGAAAAATATTTTCTCTAACCATGTGTTAGCTATTTATTTAAGGAAACCCTCACATGGTCTCACTAACTGTTCACACTCCTTACTGAATCTACTATCTAGACTCATCATATTCGCATGGTTTCTACTATGCTTTTTCTACAGTTTATAAAATCATGTGTATCTTGTGCTCCTCTCTATGATCCCAAAAAACATATTGAATATTCTCCCAAATCCCTCATCCTTCACCATTAATATTTATAAACATAAATATAAAAATATAAGGTTTTCATGCTATAATCTGATGGTACTACTCCTACACTAAAGAATTATTGATGAAATAATATTATTTATTCAATATGGATATTTTATAAGGAATATTATTTATTTTGATTAATTGGTATGAGGAATGATATTACCAAAAATTATGGATTGGTCTCGGACATTATATATCCCCTCAATACGTCGAAATTTTTTCATTAGTCAAATAAGTTGGAAAAATTAAATTTACATTTATCTATATTTTTAAAACGCCTTGTGAAAGGTCTTGATAGTATAGTTTTTCATGAGAATTAAGAATAACATCCAATAATTAATCATTTTTATCATAGATATTCCAGTTATTATTTTTATTAACATTGATACTTTTTTTCAACTTATCTATGGGTCCATTATATTAAAATTTTATTGATTTAGGGTTACATGTTTCAGTTTCTCACATTTTCAAATTGACATTAACTTATCTAGTCATTTGAAAGCTTGTGTTATCTGTTACAAACATTTCAACGTTGGTTTATTACTATTGATTCAATATTTCTTCCAATTTAAATCCCCCTTCTGATAATATTTGGTCATCATTATTATGTATACTTTTACATGGTTATGAAGAGGAATCCTTTGAATAAAAATTGAATGAAGTTGTATATTTTTTTTATTATGTATCATGTTTTTATTTCATATTTCCCAATGTATTATTGGTATTATGTATGTAATATTCCTTTACAATAATCATAAACAGGTCGATACATTAGGATTTGGTTCCTTACAATCATGCCATTGTAATAAAATAACACATCGGGTCCAATATTCATAGGTAGGGGAATTACAGTGGTAATTAGATGACCATTAACAATATCCATGGACACTATAATTATAAAACAATGATTAACTCAAATAAGAACATTCTAGAACATTCTAGGATAAAAAATTTAGGATAAGTATATAAGAACATTCTAGAATTTTGTAAATGTAGATGTTATAAATGCATTCCAAGAAATACAACCCCCTCTATATACTACAAGTCGACATCGTTTTTGCACAGATGTATATAGGAGTAATGTCTCTGACAAGGTGTGTCAGGCATGACTCATTGTAAATTGGTAAATGAAAATGTGGCTTACTGATCACATGGTTTGATACTCGCATGTGATATTCTTAGGATAGTTAACGATTTATTTACAAAAAATTATTATGGATTAAAAATTAATAATATCCCTAAAGAATCCATGTTTATAATTATGATATTAGATATACATAAATTTCTTAATTTATGTTATTATGTATTTAGAGTTATAAATGTTTTATTATTTCATGAGCTAATCCAGTGTATTTTTTTGATTATAAATGGGTCTTGGGAGGAATAATAATATCTATAATCATGGAAAATCATCAGATTTTCTAGCTGAAAAACCCATAAAAATCGTATTAGAACATAGAATATTATGGAAATATTTTTGAAACTTATTCATATTTTGACACATAACCTTTATAAGATAATGTATCTTGTCCTACAAAAATATTCTCTAATGGTGTATCACTTTATGAAATATAAAACCCAATCATCTAGTCAGACTACTGATCCATTGTTAGATTATCAATGGATTTAATATTTGGTTAATTTATTCATGTATTTAGGATGTTGTGAAAAAGAAATGTTTACAATTTCATTATATTGTTGGAATTGAGATGTGGATCAATGGTGGTCTATGATCCAAAATATATGGGAGGAAAAATTAGAACTCATCGAATGGAGAAATTTAGGTGATATATTCTTTGATAAATAATTCCATCAAGACCAACAAATTGAGATGATGAGGACATTCCTTGTCTTAAAGGAAAATAATGAAGAGGTTTTTGATGATTATGAATCTACATTTATATGGTTATCCCGAAATATTAATGATTATATATGAAAACTATAATATAATATCAACCACTTCAATGAAGGTATTAATCCAAATCGCTGAAAGGGAAGTCATTTTTGAAAAAAAATCACTATATGAAAAAATAGGTTTATGTTCCATCAATATAGAGAAAGAATTATATAGAATCAATATATTTTTGTTAAACCAAGGGATGAAGTGGCTATCCTAGAATCAAAATAATGTAAATGCATCAAACAAGAAGGTGAATAAGGATTTTTCAACATGTGACACCTATGGATGAATCACCTACGTAAATTCTTGAATGGAATGTGAGATTTTTATAAGTGTACAGATAAGGGTCACCATGCTAGAGAATGAGAACAGGAAAATAAAAAGGCTATTATTCATTGTTACATCTGTAAGGATTTTGATTAACAAGAAAAATAATTCATTGTTCATCTATATAGCATACATTAGAAGAATCTAAGGGTCAATGATAGAAATTTTTTATTGATGTGATCATTGTTTAATGATTAATGTAATTATATACTGGAATCTAAGAATAATTTTGTAAATGTCATTCATTGATAATGTTCTAATAATATGAATTAGAAAATATATAAGGATTGTAATGATTTACATTCACAAAAAACTTTTGAGAACATATGATGAATAGTACAATGATATTCTATTCAGTACAAAGTTAATTTTATTTAGAAAACAGATGATGGGTGGATAGAAAACCCTTAATATGTTCCTGATGTTGATACAGTGATGAAGGAATTATTGTGTTGGATTAGTGTCGACTTCCTTGGAAGTAATTAATAACTTATTGATAATTGGTCTATGTTATCATTGTTGGGTTTTAAATAAAATTTGTATTTATGGAATATATCAAAATACAATTGTATTACTTAATGAATAAAGAGTATATGATGTTTCCAATAATTTTTATGGTGATTCGAGTAATTACCATATTTCAAGAGGATACGTGATGAATTTATTAAATTGTTTAGAATATTGTTTTCGAGGAATATCTGACAGGACATTCCTCATCAGGTTGTGTGTTAGTATGCTCGATTAAGGTCGTGTGGTTTCCCTGAAATCACGCTTTCTGAATGTGGGAAACATTGATCGCCTCTTGAGATAAATTTTCTTCATTGATTGGAAGGGGATGATGGGATATTGGTCTCTCCTTCCATAGATTCCTTCTTGGAATTCTTTATCTATTCTGAATATATGTTAATTATTAAGAAATATTTCATGAAACTATTCTTAGATCCACATCCTTATAGATTCTAGTTAATCAGGCTACTTCTGTAGGACACTATCAAGGGTGCAAGCCTGGGTAGAAACCTTTGGTAGTGAGAGTGGCCACATTGGGAGTTACTGGAATGTATAGGCACAAAAACACTAGTACAACTAGAATTTCCCTTATTATAGGGCTTCTGGAGGGCATGGAAACTCGAGGCATCCTACTTCAAATGTGTGGAATAGTATACCAGAGCTGTGTCTCCATGATTTTCTTCATCTTCCCAGGTTTAACATGGGGTATTTAGAGAGTATAGATTCTAGAGAAGATGGATTGGACTGATGAGAAAACTATGGAATGTGGATCATATGGGTTTATCCATAGGATTGATAACTTGAAATGTTTTCTATATTTGTGGATCAAAATTCCCAATAAGGATGGACCTAAGATTGTGTGCCCCACATGGGTATGGTTTCCCACCATAAAGGATGATCTGGACATCACAAATAGAGGATCAGAGGATGAGGGTCCCAATCATGTGGACACTAAGGTTATCCATTGGCTTGGATAGAACCTCAAGGACGCTTCCTATGTAACCTGCTTAAGATGTCTGGATAAATAGAATTTATTTAGAGAGGGTGAGTCGTCGGATAAGGGTGTACACAATGGAAAAAAACCTAGAATCATGTTGGGGATTTTGTGTTGTTAGCAGCCTAAGTGCTAAAAAGAGTGATAAGGTGAATGGGTCTTACACACGGATAGCTTCCCAAATGGATGTCATGATTACATAGAGATGTGGTTACTCATGTAAAATCAGGATGGACACGGATGAAGTATCTTTGTGTGGAATGAATTGGGGATGGAACCGAGAGCATGTTTCAAGGTGACCGTATTGGGCTGGAACCTCATGGAATATTTCTTTGTATCTTAGTGGCACGGAATTGATGTCCACATTGTTCTAGAATGGGGAATGAGTAACCTGTGGTGGTGGATCATAAGAATAGATGTGTGGATGGTGTCCCAAATTAAATGGAACCAACAGGTTAATGCATGATCTTCCCTATACACCAAGGATCATGGGAGAGACTCGGATGAGCAGTTTGATGGGCATGCACCTTGGGGAGGATTCCTACATACCATTCCCAAAAATAAAAAAGATCTATGTCCATGTAGTTCAACATTGAGGCATATAATCAGGTGTACACAAATGAAAATAACATGAAGACATGCTGGGTCTTACATGTGGTTATTATATCATCAAAATAATGATACTCTTATTTCGAAGAGCATGGATTTAGTATGATACTTACTCATTAAAGAAACCTGGGACCTGTTCTGACACCACTAAGTGGTGGACCAAAGATGTGGGTCTAACAAAAGGGGCACCAAATCTTACCTATGTTTTATGTAGAACCTCATGGTGGCTTCCTACCAACCGCATCTAGAATACAGGGATCAAACCGCATGTAGTTCAGAAGAATACAGTTTAACATCATGCATTGTGAAAGGGGAATAATGATTAACATCATGTGGAATGAGGGTGAACCAAAGAGAAGTGGTCGGGACCAATGGGTGATGGGCATGAACCTTATAGAGTATTTATAAGTACATTTCTTGAAAATGGAAAGGATCAATGTCGACATAGTTTGATGAAGAAGGGTGTGGGGATTATGCATGATTGGTGGCGCAAAGTTGATGTCATGGTTGATGCTTAATCTAATCCCATGTTAGTCATGCTCAGCGTGAGAAACAAGATATAGAAATAGACATGATGATAATGTGGCGAGAGAGGCAACCACGAGAGGTGGTGTCGGGATTACACATGGTTTTCATCCCAAAGTGGAAATGAGAGCTTACAAATAAAGGGAGGCCCGAGTAGGGGTCCAAATGTATGAGGATAATATGACCATTATACATGGACAACCCTATCGAGGAATTTTGGGGCTTATTCAGGGTTACATTAGATACACATGGTGGAAAAGAAAAATTGGAGAGGAGGAGTGAGAGGTCTCTTGTTCCCATCCCCTTCACAGTCCCCAAGATCCCTTTACTCATGTGGTGATCACATTTTAACATCCTGTGTTTAGGACGTGTGGTTGTTGGGCTGTTTACTGTCCTACAGCTCAGACGATGAAGAATTCTTACTTACCCATAACAATTATATAACATGTACCAACCTGCACTTCGAGAAGGGAAGACACAAGAAATTCCAGGTATTGGGGGATTGTGGAGTGTTCTATTGAGGGTTCCACGTTAGCATGGCTATGGGAATAAGAAATAGATGTTAGAATTCCTATGAAAAGATGCAAAAGGTAGAGAAACACAACATGTAACACCACTCAAGGGACCTTGAAATCACTACATACAAGCCTGGAGGGCCACACGAGAAAACGTTGTGCATGATATGGGTCTTTCATGTACGATGGGATCTGACCTAGTTTCTTAGGGAAAGGAAAACACTTGGAGCACAAAAAAGGGTGCACAAAAGACTGAAGGATTGTACGCAAGATGAGGGGTTGCGTGCAAGATGGAATCCTGTGTGAAATATTGTCATGACACTAGGAAAATATTGAATGAAAGAATAATATTTTTTCTGAAATTTCCTTGGAGTAAAACCAAATGGGCAATGGTCAAGCCCTAGTGGGCCCACCTAAAGGATGGCCCGTGGGAGACCTATTGTGCAAGATCCAATACCATGAATCCAGGTCTTTTTTGTAATTGTGAAAAGGTTTTCTTACATAAAACAATGTTCTACATCATCTTTTAGAGTTGTACAAAAATATTTGGTGGACTCTTCAATTTATAGTAAAATAACATCAATGGAATCATGCAAGATGTAATGCGTGGAACTAACGTCTTACGTCAAATTAAGAGCACTAATATTGCGCATGGTCCCTTTTCATTCATGGCATATTGATTCCATTTGGACCTCAAACATGGCCAATTTTAGAGGGAAAATATGGAATAATCCCTTTGATGTCACATTGGGCACACATGATTTTTCAGGAAGATTTCACTCTTTCACCAAATTCTCAAATATTATGTGCACCTCCCTTGGGAATCTTGAGATCATACACTAATTAAAAATAATCCTTTCGATTGTTCAAATATGTTGTTACATGGCCTCAAAAAAAGTTTGGTGCCAAAAAATTCCCCCTTAGGAATTTGAGATGAATGGGATCCAAAATTTCCGGTTCTGAGGGTAACATCAAATATAATAATACATTTTCGGTGTTGTGTGAAAGATATCCAATTCTGCTCACATTACCCGTGCATATAGATAGATGGGTTGGTCAATATAGATAAATACATGGGGGGGGGGCTCCATACCTTTAATTTCCTGTACAACATGTGTTTTGCTTTGATGCATGAATGATTCGTAGTTCTACATGAATGATCTTGATCTTAGTCATTACATTGCATGAAACCGCTAGTTCATAGATTCCATAGTAAGATCTTGTATGCTTATGAATTATAATTATTGTTCATATTTCTTCTTTTTCACAAAAATTACCTATTCAGCATACCAAACTTCTATCCTTTTACAGAGTTCCCTTTTTGAATTCTGAGACCTTCATGTGATGGCTGGTGAACAAACTGAGGCTAAAAATGATGTTGACTATGTTGCACGAAGGGATGTTATGATCGAAAAACCTTAGATTTTCATGAAAGAAGAGTAGTTTACAGAAAGTATATGGACTTTTCTATGTTATCATATTCTCAAAAGGAATATGTTCTAAGCGACAGTCTGCCGATATAGAATTTCGGTATGATAGAAGAAGTACTGATGTTGGGTTTCAAAACTGAAAGGATGTAGTCATGGATGATTTTTTAGGACAAACATCTGTGATATAACATCATGAATAACTTTCAACCTTCTTGGGAGACTTGGAAAATAATATTTTATGTCTTGAACCCAAGGACGAGGACTATTGTGGGGAGAGATCCAGTTCCTAATTAATCTCTATCCCACTATGCAAGAATATTCAGGAGCAGTTTCATAGATGAGGCCAAGGGATGAAACAAATGGGGCATTAGGTTTAAGGAAACATTACAATTGAATGTACATGGAAATATTGGGTACTCCAAACATGCGAGGAGATCAGAGTGGATCTATTACATATCGGGTTTTTTGAAACTATGTGGACATCACAATTCCATTTTAGCAGTCAAGATGATCTAATGTTGGATCTATTTAGACAATGGTATCCCAATACCAATACATTCCATCATCCCTATGTGGATATCAGTATCCGCCTTTGGAATATCCACTAAATCAGAGGAATCCCTCTCTAAGGGTAATAGTATGATGATTTGATGCCCAAGGTGAATGTCTAGCGAGATAAAACAAGGACTCTCATTCTATCATGGCACATATTGGATCCAAAAAGGGATAGGTTGTCAATCCAATACTTTATGATGGAAATTTTATTTTCTAAGTGGATCAACTTATTTGGACCCAGGAAAAGATATTGAAGATTCTAGGTCAAGGGAAGCATTTACCATATGCATCAGAGAGGGGTAAATTAGGATCAAATTGAATGGTCCAAGAAGAAGGTGAGTACTAACCATGGGGATTCAGTTTGAACAAATCAAAGATCCAAATTTTTGGTATGATGGGTTCCATACGATTTTCTTCAGTGGGTGGATATTGCTAGTAAGGGACACAAGGATAGGAGTCCATCCAGAGATTCAAGTTATGGATGGGATTATGGAATACAATCATAGACATGACATGTGTGTGCTGGTGTTGTCCAAGCTGTATGACATAATGTGGTGAATTTCTAGAGGAAGTACACCTTGTATAATATGCAAACCATTCTATATTCTTCTATGCTGGGTTGCAGCTCACGATGGAAGATATGACATCAAAACTTCCAACCTCCATCCTAGTGATGGTCCGTGCACATATCGTTTGAACATTGATGGGATTAGGCCACATACACTCAATGAGGAAGGAAAAAAGATCAATATTTCAAACCATGAACAATTCATCTTAAACCCTTTTCAACCCCCAACTGGCCATATGTTAGATGATAGGTTTGGATCACTAGAGGAGAATGAATACTTGCAAAGTATTAGGAGTGGTTTTTTGGTGTCCTGGATTGACATGCTTTTTATTTTCGAACCCTATGTGTCATCAAGGAGTTCTAGGCCATTTCTATGAATGCATATGATGAAAAAGAATGTGTATACAAGGGTTGAAAAGGAGCTACATTCATGAATCCTTCTCAAACTATGGCACATGTTCATCATTACTAGGTTTGGTGAAGTCATTTCCTTTTCCCCCAAATATTAATCGCTTCCTATAAACAAAGTATTATGAATATTGGGTAGTGGCGTATCCAAAATTGATTTTGAAATAACGTGTTTGGAAAATCATGGTGGCCAACCTGAAGTCTAGACAATGAGGAAGAATACGAGGTACTACTAGGGATGTGAGAATGGTAATAAGATATGCATATTGAACAACATGGGAAGAATCTTTAGTGGCAGTTTCTTCACAAGGTGTGGATGTGCCTCTGCCTTCTGAAAAGAGTTGGTCCCAGGAGAGGAATCGTGGTGCAGCTAGGTAAGTCTCTCGAAAATGGGTAAGACATCTTCTAAATACAACTATTAACACCATTTTCACATCACTATGGTCTGGATAGAGGATGTTACAACAATTTATGTCCACTAAGGAGTTATGGCGGAGATTGGTGTGCACTAGGATTGATCTAACAAATTTTCGGTGTATTCAGGTGGCTGGGAAGTTGGACTTCCATCGAAGACACACATAATAGATATCCATGGATATTTATGCCTCCTAAGGGGGTTGTTTGAAGTGCCACGTATTCTCATGAAAGTGATGGTTGTCCAGGAGCATGACTCGAAAACACTGACATCTGAGGATGACAATGATAAGGAAGAAGTATAATATGAAGAAGATTTGGCAGAAGATGAAGAAGAGGGAGTGGAAGAGGAAGAATAGGGGTTTGGATGTGAAAGACCTGGTGGTGAGGGATCTAGAGGTAAGATACCTAAAGGAACAACATCCCACCAGGGAATCCCACGTGGGAGTGGTAAAATATCAATCTCTAGCATGGAACTGGTCAAACAAATCGGGGTAAGTCTCAACTCTCATCTCTATTATCCTTCATCCTTTCATACATAGAATCAACTAACCAAACTATACCATGCTTAGAAACACATCAGAGAATATACTTCGGAAGTTCCCCCATGGGGAATGCAAATTTTCTAATGGATGTGGAGGGAAATTCCCATGAACCAACGCCTAAAACCGAGAAAGGTAGGGAATAGACAACGGCTGTAGTGGGTGGAGGTCCAACCACAATTGCATTTATCAGTGGTGAGGAAACATGGGTGGATAAAAAAAGACACCATAGATCACCATGATATTACTGATATTCAGTTGGATAAGGTACATATGTCTTTAGAACATCAGGTTATTCTTGCTATTCAGAAGGAGATATTTCTAATCATCGCGTTAACATGCGCTAAGGGATATCCTATAGAGACAACTCCTACAACAACTCAGTAAATCTATACTACTACACTTATCTGTTGTTAGAATCAATCATTATGGATTTACACTAATTATTTGGAAGATAATCTGATCATGGTACCCATTACCTATGGAGTGATTTCAATATTGGATGCTTGTCAAACTGTTGAGTCTGTAACATCTGCGGGAGACACACTAGAGATTACATTAGTCAATGAAGAACAACCAAATCAATATGGAGCATACATGGAACCTAGTGATCAGGAAGATGAAATCACTTGTGATGTTACTACTAGGGTTGAGCTTCATGCTGGAATATGTGAGGTCCCCAATGAGGAAAGGATTCCAGAATAGGATCCTTATGCAGATCTCATGGATATGTTTCCAATGTAATACCTCATGGATCCAAAGGATATGGATGATTATGACTATGAAATCACCGAAGAGATCCACATGACATGACACAAGGCATGTAAGTTATTCAAAAAAATCATTGGTCGACTAGAAGAATAAGGGATGAGTCGGATGGGGTCACCTCGCATGTGGCTATGCTTTCTGTGCTCTGGTGTGGTTGATGATCATAATATTCATACAACAATACACATTTATCTTCCTAAAAAGATGTGGTGGATTAAAAAATTCTCCAATTCTTCCTAGTGTTGAAAGGAATCAGAAAATATCCATAGTCTTCATGAGGCTGAGCAAGATTTCCATCATCTTGAAGAGAAGGAAAATGAATGGGATGAATTAATTACAAGATAATGTAAGATCATTGAATGTTAAATGCTCAAATGCAGGATTTCTAGTAGAAATAAGTACAATAAATCCATCATATGAGTGAATTACATGCTGAGTGGGAGTGAATGATGCTCATATCCAATAAGATCCTCTCTGTAGGTGTTGATGAAGAAATGGAGATCATTGAGCAAGCAACAATCATGGAGGCCGCATGTTATAAAGTTATAGTATTGAAGCAGTCCACTGAAAGGGCTGATATATAGAGGCAATTTTTTGTCCAAACATATGAAATATACATCCCTATTTGTAAATATATCCTGAACTATTTTCATGACAATACTATTTTATTTCTTGTTTTAATTAGGGAATATCGATCATAACTATGGATTAACTAGTTATTAATCCCAAATATCATGTGGGTCCTAACTAGTGTGAGAAACAATGGAAAACTATATAGTCAATCATTTTGTATATGAGATAGTAAACTAAAATTTGAATACTTTGGGTCTATTTTTGTTAAATGACCATTCAGGATATTCGGGTGGAGAGAGGTCATGACTAAAGCTTAGGGCTCCCAGAACATCCAACATGACTTTATGAAAATTCTATCATGCATTATTAGTGTAATCCCAAGGATATTAAAATCCATCCAAACAAAGAGAATTGTGTGGTGTGTGTAATGATACCAAAAATTTGGAACCAAATGATAATGGAGAGCCCGTAGAATATAAATACTAACCTTATTTTAAATGCAACAACCATCTCACTATCCTAGTATAGGAACAAATAAACATGTACCAACCATTGATTGTACTAAAAAATACAGGTCCAAATTGGAAATGTCAACTGATACCATAGGGAATGTTTTCTGAATTTTGTAGGTGAGCCAAAGTGGAATGGGGTAGATTATGTTGGGGGGTTACATCACATGTAATGGAGGACGAAGATAAAAAAAATTAATCAATTTTTGGTGATGGAGTGATGTGATATTTGATTGGATTCCAACACTCTTGAAACTATGTCACTATCACCGAAGAAAATTGGGTAAATATATCAGTCTGAATCACAATCAAACATATGTCTATAAAGGACATATCTGACAAGGAACAATGATGTTTTTCAATTTCATGTCATGCCAACAACGATGGTAAGAATGAAATTTAACATCATACAGTGAGGAATATGCATGAAAGTGTTTATCATCATATAATTAGGATGTCTCATATAGTTTAAGGTCATACCATATGGCCCGATCTAACAATTTATGGTCATGATAAATGGACTATATATTCATAACATATGGTCTTATAATTGGGACTATAATTAGAGGGGATAATATGGAAGAGATAATGAAATTGTGGTTTGGCCTTAGTCGAGATTCTAGGTTGTCCCTATATATCATGAAAGGGAAGGAATCAATGCATACATTGTTCAAGTATTCTGTGCAGTTTAATGAAATATGATAAGGATTAGGGAACTCCAATGTAAAATGTGTGGTGTTGTATACAACCAAACATGAATGAGGAAAAAATAGCTCCACACGGCACACCATACGTTCTTGAAAGGGGGATGGGGCCTAGAGGCCATAAGGATGAAAAGGGTAGCAGTTGTACAATAGAAGAAGAGTCTATGCATCACTATTTATCACATATTAATGTGTATCAAGACATATGAAGTTTATAAAGATGGTCTCGAAAATGGACAATAAAAAATGAGTGATATCCTCTTAGTCAAAGAAACCAATTTCTATTATGATGTTTAATGTCATGTGAACTAGGAAACGTGAAGTATTGGTTTGAAGAGCATCTAGTTAGGACTGTATGGCACAAAGAAGTGTACTATAGAATCCTGATGAAATCAAATGTGAATGGGGATAGAATAATTCCACCCCAAAAAACACCTTTCTAATTAGGAAAAAGTATGAAAAGAAGGGGAAAAGGTTCATGGATCTGTGGCTGGACCTAGAGGTAATGTACTCCGGAGTCACTACATATCTCATATGGTTGAGAATCAAGACACACATATTTATGAAATGTGAAATGGATTACAGCCAATACCAAATGTGAATTTTCTTCTCGAATGAAGATGGACTACAACCGAGTAATTGATCATTACATTTCCCAAATGTGAAAGTAATTGTTTAATGTCATACGATAATGATGATGGATATCATGATTTATTGTCACAATTCTCGGACCGTGAGGTTGTGTGATTCTTCCATGAAGTTAAAAACCTTACTGAGATCCCTAATCTCACATGATCTTTACTTGGTTTGGGAAATAAGGGTGAAAGAGATCTTACAATATAGGGAAGAACATGGAATGTAATGAAGATGTGGATTCAAGGATGACCCCATGATGTCATTTCATCCTCTCAATGTGAAAATGTTCATAGAGGAATGAAACAGAAGGTGTCAAGATTTCTCACTCCATGTGAATTCAGGACCTATCTCGAATGTAGTTTGAGATCTTCTAGTATGTTGGCCCACAATAGTGGGTAACCCATTATTATGAGCACCCAAAACACTCGGGTGGTCCTTTATAATGTGATTGATGATGGAGACCCAAAAAAGGGACACATGAAGTGTGGAAATTGAATAAGAGCATGTCCACAAATAATCCAGCACTATCATACCTAGACCACAGTGTGTGTGTGTGTCTATGTGTGTTGACGGGTGTAATAGAGGGGGCCCCATTAATAGCATATGACATGAGAAGAAGAGTCGAGTATGGGAACAAATACATTGATAGACCTATTACTGGACCCAAAGACATTATGTACAAGCATTCCTACGTATCTCATAAGGATGATAATCAATCCATATGTAGTTCTTGAAGTGTTGTGGAGATTAATTTCATGTGGAATGGAAAAGCGATAAAGTTCAAGGAAAAGAGAGAATGGTCAAGGAACCTAGTGCTGGACCCAAAGATTAAATTTCCTGGAATTCCTACATATCCCATAAGTATGGGAGTCAATCCATATGTAGTTATGGATTTCCATGAAATTTAACATCATGTGGTAAGGATGTATATGGAAGGGGAAATCCCATAGGGGGGGAGTACATGGTGTGACAATTATAATCCCATTGTAAATGAGGACACATGGAACCCCACATAATCCCATTAGAACCTTGGCCAAGGGGATAAATAAAATAGACATTTTTTGGAGTCTTGGATGGATGTGGGGGGAGAACATCTAGACATTCCTATATATCATGTGAGGTAAGGAATCAATATGCACATATTTCTTGAAATGTCATGCTATTTAGCGTCATACAGTAAGGTCATGGAGGGAAGGTAGGTAATACTCAGGGAGGAACATGTTGTGGATGTTGTAAACATAACATTAATATGAAAAGGATAATTCCAAACCAAAACATATTATTACAAAAAAAATATGAGGTCGTAAGCCCAAAAAAGGGAAACTGGGGGCTGGACCTGAAGACAAAATGTCTGGTCATTCCAACATATCCCATATAGATGGGAATAATGATATACATAGTTCTTGAATTCCATGTAGTTTAACTTCAAATGGTAATGACACATGAAGAAGAGTGATGTTATAAAAGGAATGAACATGGATTGAGAAATCATACCTGACATGAATGAATAAAAATTAAGTCCACACCCCACCGCAGACAATCCCAAGGGGACCTCTTTCCATGGAGAAGGAAAATATGAAGGGAACTCGGGAAATACCAAAAAACTGTGTCCGTGTATTCCTATGTATCGAAAAAGTATGATAATCAAGAAAAAATTAGTTCTTAAGGTGTCGTGAGATTTAACAATGTCCGATAAGAGAAAAAATATTCGTTTAAGGCCATAGAGATCAGACCTTATATTCCCAGTTTAATGTTGTGTTTATGGTATAAAAGGTTAAGAAAAGGTGAATCAATACAGCTGATATTTGGGACACCATAGAGACATAGATGACGATTAAGGTTTGCTAATGACCATGTTCATAACCTTTTTTCTATATCATATGACTTGGAATGAGAAAAAACAATTGTACATTTTCTACTGGCCTATTCAAAAATCGGGACTAATATAAAAATTATCGTTCAAGATCATCTGGTATGTTGGCTCAAAATGGTAGGAAATCCATATGTGACATGATACATAGACCCTATGGGGTCCTTTCCACCACTGATATTAATTTTGTCCTATCATTAAAGTATGTCAACCATTGGGTAGAGGGGTATCTAGAAGCGATTCTGGGGTAAAGTGTTTGGAAAATCAAGATGGCTAGTATAGAATCTAGAGAAAGTGCAAGAAAATAATTTTTTCTAGGTAAGTGAGCATGGTAAAAAGCAATAGTACTGAAAAAACGTGGGATGGAACTTCGGTGGAAGGAGAATCACATGGTGAGGATGTGTCCTCAGATTCTAATGAGAGTTAGTCTTGTGGATGGCCTCATTGGCTTGTAAGGGAACTCTCGGGGAGGCAACTAAGACATCTTCTAAACCTGACCATCAACACAATTTTCAAATCACTATGGTCTGCATGGATGATGATACAACAATTTATGTCCACTGAAGAGCTATAGAAGAGACAGGTACACACTAGTCTTGATCTTCCATATGTATGGCGTATTCAGGTGGTAGAAAATGTATACATTCACCCCAGACATACATAAATAATATCCATGGATATTTATGCATGCCAACAGGAGTGGAATTAAGGGCCACATATTCTCATGTATGTGATTCTTTTCCATGAGCATGACTTGATAATCTTATTTCTTAGGATGACGGTGATAAATAAGAAGAAGAATAAGAAGAAGATGAGTAAGAAGATGATAAAGGGGGAGTGGAAGAGGAAGAAGAGGGGGTTTTGGTGAGGGACGTGATGGTGAGGGATATAAAGGTGAGATTCCTCACTGAACAATAGTAAATAAAGGGAATCCAACTTTAGAAGAGTGAAATCACATGCTCTAACCCAGAATAGGTCGAACAACTCGAGGTGAGTCTCAACTTTTATGTCAACTGGTCTTTCTCTATTCAGACATTTTATCCACTGACCAAACTATACCATGATCAGAAACACATCAGCAATGATAATCATGATGATCCCACTATGGAGAAGGAAAGTGTACTAATAGATGTGGAAGGAAATTCCCATGAATCTACCTCTGGAGCCTTGTAAGGTGGGAAATAGACAATGGATGTAGTGGGCGAAGGGCCAACCACTGCTGAATTAGTTGGAGATGAGCCAACATAAGGTCTAAAGAACTGACCTCAGAGCCCCAGGATGTTCCTTTTGTTCAGTAGGATAATGTGTCAATGATCTTAGAACATTACCTATTTCCTATTGTTCAGAAGGAGTCAGTACCAATCATCAAGTTTATAAGAACTGAGGAATATCTAGTGGCAACTACTCATGCAACCCCTTAGTCAATTGATACAACTACACTTGGATATTTTATGTCTTAGTAATTGTTGGTCTTCATTTATTATAGGGGAACTCATCTGATCAAGGTACCCATTCCTTATGAATTGATTGCATTATTGGAGGACTGAAAAACTGTTGAGTCTGAAACATGTACGGGATACTCACCACTAATTACAACAGACCATAAAGAACTAAACATTCAACATGGACCATCCATGGAACATAGTGAGAATGAAGCTGCAATCATAAGTGATTTTACTACTAGGGTTGAGCTTCATGATGGAAGATGTGAGGTTGTCGATGAATAAAGGATTCTAGAAGAGGATCCTACTACTAAACTCTAAGATATTTTCCCTGATTACCAGCCCATGGATCTTGAGGGGATATATGATTATAACCTTGACGTCACATAAGAAAGCCACGTGACACGACACAAGGCGTAGAGGGGTGTCAAACTCTTCTTATATCGATCACAAGCAGAATGGTTGAGTTGGAAGGGTTCGATTTACACATGGATGAGCATTATCTACTCTAGAGGGGTGGATTCTCACCATATCCATATAATAATCCACAATTATCTGCCTGAGAAGATGGGATGGAGTATCCAATGCTCTAATATTTCCTTGTGTCAAAAGGAATAAGGGAATATATTGAAGCTTCTTGAGGATGAGGAATATTCTTGTGACCTTGAAGAGAAGGCTACTGAAAGGGATTCCATTATTTCAATCCAATATATGATCATTGAAATATTGAAAGCTCAACTAGTGGATTCCTAAAAAAAATAGTTCATGAAATCAATCAAATGATTGAATTCAAAGTTGAGTGGGAGTGAATGTGGGTTAGAGACAATGAGCTATACTCTATAACATCTTATTAAGAAAGGGAGATTATGGAACAGAAGAAAATCCTGGAGGCCACATGTCATAATGTTTCAGTACTGAAGCAATACACTGAAGGGTGTGATCCCTAGGGGTCATGTTTTGGCCAATCATATGAAACATACTTCCCAATTTGATTATATATCATGAAATGTGTGAATCAGTAAACTATTTTCATTCATATTTTAAATAGTTCTTATCGATCATAAATATGGATTAACTAGCGATTTATATGAATGCTCATGTGGGTCATACATGTTATGATAAACACGGGAAAATAGCAGAGTCATTCATTATGTATATGAGAGTTCCAACTAAAAATTGAATACTAAGGGTCTATTTTTTCAAATGGTCAATAAGAGTATTTGAGTGGAGAGAGGCCATGAATGATGGGTAGGGCTCCCAGAATAGCCAACTTTTCTTTATGAATGTTCTCTAGTGCATGAGTGGTGTAACCCCAGTGAGGTTAAAATCCATCCAAACATAGGGGAATGGGAGGTTTGAGTCACGGTACCCAAAATTAGGAACACAATGATGATGGAGAGACCCTAGAAAATAACTTTTGAACTTATTTGAAACAAAACACCTATATCGCTATCCAAGAAAAGAAATAAACAAACAAGCTCCAACTAGTGACTGTTTTCAAAAACACAGTTCCTATTACAAAATGTCATCTGATGCCATACAGAATGTTTTCCCAGGATGACAAGTGAGATAAAATGGCATGGGACAGACATTTGGGGGGTTACAATGGATGTGAAATACAATGATGTTACAAATAAAGGGTATGGAAATCATGTGGATGAAGTTATGGGTTTGTCTAATAGAGTCCAACACTCCTAAAACTACACCTCCATGACAAAAGTGCATTGTTTAAATGTATCTGTTTGAATCACGATCAAAATTATTTCCATATATTACCTATCTGGAAGATAACCTGGATGGTTTTTAGTTTCACTTCATGAAATGAGAATGGTAAGCATAGAGTTCAACAAAATACGGTGAGGAAGAGTTATGGAATAGTTTATCATCATATAATCAGGATGTTGCATATAGTTTTGGGTCCTACCACCTGGTCGATGTCTAACTATTTAAATTATTGTTACACAGAATATATATTCATAATTTAGGGTCATATAATTTGTACAATAATTAGCTGTCTAGAGATGGAAGAGATAATGAACTTGTTTTTTGGCCTAAGGGGAGATTCCAGGGTGTCCTTACGTATTCAGTGAGGGCTGTAATCAAGCCGTAAATAGTTCTAAGATTCATTGTAGTTAATGTCATATGATAAAGACATCGGGAACGCTATGGAAAAAAAGTGGTTTGGTACATAACCTGACAAAAATGAGGATAAAATAATTCCACACACCACAACATACATTCTTTGGAGGGGGATAAGGCCAAGTGGCCCAAATTAATAAAGGGGTTGGGGTTTGACCATAAATGAAGAGTCTAAAGGTTACTATGTAACCCATATTGTAACACCCCAGGTAAATAAAGAATATGAAATTTTTATATTTATCCCAATTATTGAATAAAATGTTAATATTAATTTAAAGGGAACACTATTCTCGATTGTTTACCCAATACGCAACAACGAGTTCCTTTGAAATCCTACGTTGCACTCTAATAATAAAATAATTTTATTTTAAATGGTAGTTAACAACTAGCCGTTGTAATTGCGGGAATGAACAGAACTAACTAAAAAATGATTATATATGTTTGTCAAATATTTTTACTTTTTACAATAAATGTTAGAGGATTAAAAATGCGAATGAATCCAACTTTAAGTGTAAACATTCTAATACTCTTTAAAAGGTCGATTAACCGCCTTTTAAAGGAGAACCTCTTTTAAATCCACTTGTTGAAAATTTTATGTGTTATATTTTACAAAATAAAATTCTTCTTTAGAATCGGGACATCAAAATTTACTTTGTGTAAATTTTTTGTATTTTTCCGATAAAGTTCATTTTTAATGAATAGTGAAAAATGATGTATTTTAATTCAAAACCACTTTTTAATATAATTTATTTATATGATTAGATTATCTATTTAATTGGTTTTAAAGTGAAATTATAATATATTTTTACCATTTAATCCAATAGTGGTCATTGGAAATAATTTGACTTTTAAATTGGACTTAAACTAGTGTCAATCTTTTGATATATATTGTTTCATAAAAACACGCTATTTGTTCTGACAGCAAGAATTAATTATTAAATTAATTAATGTAACTTATATGTTTTTAATTTTATAAAGTATACATCACATTTGAATTCTGAATATCAAATATAGCTTAGGGTGAATTTTTGGTATTTTTCTGAAAAACTTCAATTTTCGATGAATAGTAAAACCATTAAGTGGTAGTTTAAAACTGATTTTTCATTTAAATGAAACATTACCACTTATGTGTTTTGAATTTAAAAAATCCAACATACATGGTTTTCATTAGGAAGTAATGTGTGGTTTAATTGGATTAAAATAATTTTTTGGTGAATAATAACTTTTATGTTTTTAATCGCGATTAGAGGTAATTAGTGTAGTTTAAGGTAAAAATAATGTTTTAATAATATGAAATCACCTTGACACATGTACTAACCTTATTGGATGGTTCATGGCAGAACAATACAACCCATGGGTCTATTTTTGGGACCCCATGGAGCCACTTGGGTAAGATAATGAGATTAATGCCTTTTATTTAAAGTAAAAGTAAAAATGACACAAACATGTATTATTTTACTAAAAAAAATTTAAATGGGGTTATACAAGTCATATTTTTGACTATAAATATTAATTATAAAGCTAAAAAGCTTTCCTACATCATGATATTTTTTTTATAATTTTTAGACATTAAATAAATTTAATTATTTATGACACCATGATGATGCAGCAATTACAACATTATTTAATGATTTAAAAAAAATGAAAAGATAATGTAAAATATAAGACCTACATTGGTAAAAAACTTATTGGATGGGTGGATTTAGAACTCTTATAACCTTATCCTAGAAATATATAATTTTTTCACCATTAAAATCTGAAAACCATTTTACAATAAAGTAACCATTTATAACTTTCCAAGAGTGCCCCTCCTCTCCTCTTATAAAAGGCCCCCACCTCTACCTTCTTACCCTAACCTCTCAAGCCTTTGGATCGGCCAAGCTCTGATCATTTTGTCTCTCCACAACCCTCCCCTCATCCTAGAAGCCTTACCTTAGGCCGGAAGCTCTTCATGAAACCCTTTTGGTTCAAACCAAAGGGAGTTACCCGATTCAAAGGTAAAGTCTCCTCTAGTGCTCTTTTGTTTTATTTTGCTTCTCCAACACCCTAAACTATTTTTATTTGTTTCTTTTGTGACAAAAACAGTATCTTAAATATACTAGGATGTTTTTATAAGGAGTATTTGAGCTACACTTACACACACCTACATCTAATGGTTAAATAACGTACTGTTGCCGGGGATGGTGAATTTCTGCCTCACGAAACGATGATTGTTCATCATTATTCTAACACCTTAAAAGGTGTCTATTAAGATGTCACTATATTTATATATTATATATAATATTTTTATGTTTTCCTTATGCTTCTGTATTTTTCATTTATGTGATACCTTTATGGTTTCCATTATGGGTAAACATGATATCTTCATTTTAGGAAGTGCGGACTACCGCCCCCTCAAAGTGATTTGATTCGTTAATACCATATGTGGTATGTATAAAGGATAGATTTAATGATATTATATATGATACCATACTGGAATTATAATACTACTATGTATCATAATGTTTTAATTCCATTAAATATGAAATAGAAATGGAAGTAGTGTTCATGCGTACGTACGGCTTACCATCTCCATGAATGGTGCATTTCATTTCTTACCTCTAAATGTTATGTAATATTATAAATAAATTTATATAATGGATATATATGATATATATATATTATATCTACATAATGATATAATTCTGGATATAATGGATATTTTACCCCATGAACAACTTGTAATTACAATAGGTTTATTTTTGACTCAAGTGCCCAGGGTCGACAAAATGACCGTTATTATCCTAAATAATTACATAGTGTTCATGACATGGTAATAAGTGATATAAAAGGAATAATGAACATGAAAAAGGTTCCTAATATAGTATAAATTAACTCAAGTTTATTATTCAGGTGGTTAAAGAACGATCGAGTCAAGTCGGACACGAGGTGAGGGAATCCGTCTCAATCTCCCATCATTGAGGAATATTTTGTTTTATAGACAACTTTCTTTTATACTGTGTATAAACCCCTTTTAATTTTATGATTATTCAAAAGGAATATTTTTAAACAGAGCGTTTACTAAACGACAAAAGGAAATGTTTTTTTTTCGTACGTATGTGACGACAATTACTTCTCCGCCACAGTGACCATTATTTGAGTTTCGGCTTCCTCTACAAGCCATAACTTTTTCTGAATGAAAAATAAATACAATGGTTTACTTTTGTATTGAAAATGGTTTTCCTAATGTTTTTATATCAATGTGTTGTATTGATATCTTGTGATTCAAAGGTGGAAATGTTATGTTTCCTTTATGCATGTTTTATGTGATACGATTATGTTATGGTTCTTGGGCATTGTTATGAAGACGGTTGGTTCCTTGATAAACTAAGGGCGGGTGAGCCCGATATATCTCTCCAATGCATTGGGTAACGTGAAGGAGTTAAATGTTAAGGTTTCTCTGAAAAGATTTAGGGAATATACTGTGATGGGTATTCCAAACGTAACCATGAGGGTTACTCCCTATTTAAGAATGTTATGAATGCCTCAAGTTACATTTATGTCTTATGATTTCTATGAGTTATTTGGAAATCCTATGATTTCATGAGGTATGTTAAATTGCTTATGTATTATGAGTAAAGTATTATTTCATTGATTCTTATGTATACATGGACTAATGTTTTTATTCTGTATTATTATAACCCTTACTGGGATTTTTATGCTCATCCCAAGTTTTTTTTGAAATGTTTATCATAGGACATAAAGTTGAATAGGGTCAATGATGGGATAAAGGAAACAGTAGGCTGTCTAAATCAAGGAACTAGACATGACAATTTTTTCAAGAGTTTTTATTTTGTGAAAAAATGGAAGCTGAGTGGATGTGTCTACTTTGTAATCTTTGAGATGTAATAGTTATGTCCTAATTCTCTAAAATAGTAAACCTGAAAAGATCCTCAATGTGAATTATTCATTTAATTCAATAATAAGTAATGTTTAAGGCCGGGTCCTTATAGTTGGTATCAGAGGTAGGTTTATATAACTTTATAAGTTAGGGTATTCTTTAAGCATAAGTGACATTACCATAATGGCCGGGATTCCAGAAAGAGTCCTAGTTTTTATATAAAGTGAATGAGTAAGTATATCTTAGGGTTTATCTTCCTCATTAGTAAATGATGATTTTGTTGATATACTCACCCTGACATTTTTGGTTTTAGTAAATGGATGGATCTAGCAGGCACCAATTTGAGAATGGGTTTGGAGGAAACTGTGGTGGTTCTTTGATTAAGAGACTAGGTGAAATGGGGGATTCAATGAGAAATCGTGTGGTTATACTAAAACAACTATCAGGAGTCATGATCAACCACTTTAACCTTGTTGAGTTCTCTAATGCATCATGTATGAGAGAACCAACTCGATGTGGAAGTTTAGGTAATAATTATAACGGTAACCATTAGGGTTTATATGATCCTTACTTTTGAGGTAATTATGGGTTACTATATGTTATGATGGATTATGAACGACATGAGACAAACTTGAGGTTAAATTATGTTATAGTTATTTTTGAATATTTTTTCGCTTTTTGGGGAATGTTATAAGAATTATATAGTTTTGGGAAAAAGGACAACACGCAGACCGTGGGACAACCCATCGCATCGGACGAAGCTGCGAGAATCGAACCCACAACCAAAGCGCCACTGGTATTTATCGCCTACCACTAGACTATGTGAAGTCCTTGGTTAGTGTGATTAATTCTTTTTAGTTAGGTGATATTATGAATATATAATAAGTTTATTTGGGGTTATCTATGGAAATTATTAACCTAACATGGAGGATATGTGATGAGGTTAATTAATTTTCAATATGAGACTTTTACAGCAACTGATGTTATTTGGAGATAAGTGTTAATTTGAACCTTGGAAGACTATGTGACTAAATCTTTCAAATATTTGGGTTTAAATCTTATTTTGGTTTACTTTGAGGAATTTTATGGACCAATTATTTATCGAATGGTCCTCGTTGAACTTTGGGTTTTGTTGGACATATTTTGGATATTATGAATAGATTTTCTTTTTATAAAGGGTTATCCTTTTCTGGATTATCTGATCTTGTTCTAACAATTTTGGCTTTGGTAAGGGTCTAAAGACATGGGAAATATATATTTCTCTTTTGTGGATTAGTTTGTTCTATAGAATTTGTTTATAGCTCTCTTAATGTGAACAAGTCATCCTAAATACTCGTCTTTTGGAGAAAATATGAGTTCGTGTAAGAAATGTAGTAAAAGTTGAAAGTCAACATGACAAGTAAGTATATTTCTTTATGTTTTAGTTAAGATCATAAATAAATTACTCAATGAAAAGTAACTTAAATCGAAAATGTTGTCTGTTAATTTTTCCTACTGGGGAATCAAATACCGTTTAACCAATCAAGAGTTTGTGATTTTCTTGTTGTTAACTTTCTCCTAAACATGTTTTCGATCACTCTCCATCAGAACATGACCCTTTGTTTTCTCCTCCATGTCCATGTTTTCCTACATGGAATCCTAGCATGGGTTAACTCGGGTGACCTCTATTCTTCTATTTCATTATTTTAAAGTTATTTTTTTACCGACTCTTGTTCTGATGTGGACTTTCAATGAAGTTTTCGAGCCCAATTTTAAAATTATGAGGACACAATTCCCAAAAGGGGGGAAGGATGTAACACCTCAGGCAAATAAAGAATATGACATTTTTATATTTATCCCTATTTGTGAATAAAATGTTAATATTAATTTAAAGGGAACACTATGCTCGATTGCTTAACCAATATGCAAAAATGAGTTCCTTTGAAATCTTACGTTGCACTCTAATAATAAAATAATTTTATTGTAAATGGTAGTTAACACCTAACCATTGTAATGGCGGGAATGAACAGAACTAACTACAAAATTATTATATATGTTTGCCAAATATTTTTACTTTTTATAATAAATGTTAGAGGATTAAAAAATCCGAATGAATCCAACTTTAAGCATAAAAATTATAATATTCTTTAAAAGGCCGATTAACCACCTTTTAATGGAGAACCACTTTTAAATCCACTTGTAGACAATTTTATGTGTTATATTTGGCAAAATAAAATTATTCTTTATAATTGGGACATCAAAATTTACTTTGTGTAAATTTTTGGTATTTTTCTGATAAAGTTCATTTTTTAATGAATAGTGAAAAATGTTGTATTTTAATTCAAAACCACTTTTTAAGGTAATTTATTTATATGAATATATTATCTATTGAATTGGTTTTAAAGTGAAATTATAATATATTTTTACCAATTAATTCAATAGTGGTCATTGGAATTAATTTCACTTTGAAATCGGACTTAAACTAGTGTCTTTCTTTTGATATATATTGTTTCATAAAAACACGCTATTTGTTCTGACAGCGGGAATTAATTATTAAATTAATTAATGTAACATATATGTTTTTAATTTTTTAAAATAGACTTCATTTTTGAATTCTGAATATCAAATATATATTAGGGTTAATTTTTGGTATTTTTCTGAAAAACTTCAATTTTTGATGAATAGTAAAACCACTAAGTGGTAGTTTAAAAACTGATTTTTCGTTTAAATGAAACTTTACCACTTTTTTGTTTTGAATTTCAAAAATCCAACATACATGGTTGTCATTAGGAAGTAATGTTTGGTTCAATTGGATTAAAATAATTTTTTGGTGAATAGTAACTTTTAAGTTTTTAATCGCGGTTACAGGTAATTAGTATAGTTTATGGTAAAAATACTGTTTTATTAATATTAAATGACTTTGAAACATGTTATACCATTGTTGGATGTGTCATGTCCGACCAAGACAACCCATGGGTCGATTTTTGGGACCCCATGGAGCCACTTGGGTAAGATAATGACATTAATGCCTTTTATTTAAAGTAAAAGTAAAAATGACACAAACATGTATTATTTTACTAAATTTTTTTTAAATGGGGTTATAAATGTCATAGTTTTTACTATAAATATTCATTAGAAATATAAAAATATTTCCTCTATCATGATATTTTTTTATAATGTTTATACATTAAATAAATCAAATTATTTATGACACCATGATGATGCAGCGATTACATCATTATTTAACGATTTAAATAAAATGAAAAGATAATTTAAAATATAAGACCTAAACTTGTAAAAAACTTATTTTATGGTTGTATTTTAACCTTGTATCACATTATACTCGAAATCTATAATTCTGGGACCTTTAAAATCTGAAAATTATTTTATAATAAAGTGACCTTTTATAACTTTCCAAGAGTGCCCCTCCTCTCCTCTTATAAAAGGCCCCCACCACTACCTCCTTACCCACACCTCTCAAACCTTTGGATCGGCCAAACTCTGATACTATTGTCTCTCCACATCACTATCCTAATCCTAGAAGCCTTACCTTAGGCAGGAAGCTCTTCAAGAAACCTTTTTGGTTCAAACCAAAGGGAGTTCCTCGTTTCAAAGGAAAAGTCTCCTCTAATGCTCTTTTGTTTTATTTTTCTTCTCCAACCCCCTAAAATATTTTTGTTCATTTCTTTTGTAAAAAAACTAGTATATTACATATACTAGGATGTTTTTATATTAAGTATTCGAGCTACACTTACACACACCTACATCTAATGGTTAAATAACATACTGTTTCCGTGGATGGAGAATTTATGTCTCACGAAACAATGATTGTTCAATATTATTATAACACCTTCAAATGTGTCCATTAAGATGTCACTATATTTATATATGATATATAATATGTTTATGTTATCCTTATGCTTCTGTATTTTTCATTTATTTCATACCTTTATGGTTTCCATTATGGGTAAACACGATATCTTCATTTTAGGAATTGTGGACTACCACCCCCTCAAAGTGATTTGATTCGTTAATACGATATGTGGTACGTATAAAGGATCGATTTAATGATATTATATATGATACCATACTTGAATTATAATACTATTATGTATAATTATGTTTTAATTCCATTAAATAAGAAATAGAAATTGAAGTAGAGTTAATGCGTACGTACGGCTTACCGTATCCATGAACGGTGCATTTCATTTCTTACCTCTAAATGTTATGTAATATTATAAATGCATGTATATAATGGATATATATGATATATATATTATATATACATAATTAATATAATTCTGGATATAATGGATACTTTACCCCATGAACAACTTGTAATTACAAGAAGTTTATTTTTGACTCAAGTGCCCAGGGTTGACAAAACGACCATTATTATCCTAAATAATCACACAGTGTTCATGACATGGTAATAAGTGATATAAAAGGAATAATGAACTTGAAAAAAGTTCTTAATCAAGTAGAAATAAACTCAAGTTTATTATTCAGGAGGTTAAAGAACGATCGAGTCAAGTCAGACACGAGGTAAGGGAATCAGTCCCAATCTCTTTTCATTGAGGCATATTTTGTTTTATACACAACTTTCTTTTATACGGTGTATAAACCCCTTTGACTTTTATGGTTATTAAAAAGGAATATTTTTATATGAAGCGTTTACTAAACGACAAAAGGGATTGTTTTTTTTCGTACGTATGCGGTGCCAATGACTTCTCTGCTGCCGTGACCATTTTTTGAGTTTTGGATTCCTCTACAAGCCACAAATTTTTTTGAATGAAAAATAAATACCATGTTTTAATTTTGTATTGAAAATGGTTTTCATAATGTTTTTATATCAATGTGTTGTATTGATATCTTTAGATTGAAAGGTGGAAATGTTATGTTTCCTTTATGCATGTTTTATGTGATACAATTATGTTATGGTTCTTGGGCATTGTTATGAAGACGAGTGGTTCCGTGATAAACTAATGGCGGGTGAGCCCAATATAGCTCTCCAATGAATTGGGTAACGCGAAGGAGTTAAACGTTAGGGTTTCTCCAAAGAGATTTAGGGAATATACTGGGATGGGTATTCGAAACGTAACCATGAGGGTTACTCCCTACGTAAGAATGTTATGAATGCCTCAAGTTACCTTTATATCTTATGATTTCTATGAGTTATTCAAAAATCCTATGATTTCATGAGGTAAGTTAAATTGATTATGTTTTATGAGTAAAGTATGATTTCATTGATTCTTATGTATACATGGACTAATGATTTCATTCCCTATTGTTATAACCCTTACTGAGATTTTTATGCTCATCCCAAGTTTTTTCTTGAAATGTTTTTCACAGGACATAAAGTTGAATTGGGTTAAGGATGGGATCAAGAAAATGTCTGGCTGTTTAAAACAAGGAACTAGAGATGAATATTTTTTTCAAGATTTTTTATTTTGTGAAAAAAATGGAAGATGAGTGGATGTGTCTACTTTGTAATCTTTGAGATTTAATAGTTATGTCCTAATTCTCTAAAACTCTAAACCTGAAAAGATCCTCAATGTGAATTATTCATTTAATTCAATAATAAGTAATGTTTATGGTCGGGTCCTTATAGATATGAATGGGGATCAAGACATACATAGTTTATTAAAATGGTATGATAGAAGGCCAATACTAAAAGGAGTGATATCTTATAAGTCAATGAAAACAGATTCTATTACGTAGTTTAATGTCATGTGAACTAGGACACTAGAAGTCTTGGTTGGAAGATCATATATTTCAATCTGTATGTTGCAATGAGGTGCAGTATATCATCATGAGGAAACCTAACATGAATGAGGATTGAAGAACCCCACACCAAAAATCACCTTTCCCAAGAGGAAATCCTAGGCCGATAATGGGAAAATAGGTTCATGGATCCATGGATGGAACCGAAGGTAAAGTACTCGAGCATCACTAAATATTTCATATGAGTGAAAATCAAGCCACACATAGTTCATGAATGTGAAGTTGAAGAGTTCCGATGCCAAAGGGTAAATGTATTCTCGACTGAAGATGGCCTACAGTCAAGTAGTTTATCATTATTTATCCCATATGTAAAATTCATAGTTTAATATCATACGATAATGATATAGACGATCATAGTTTTTTTGTCATAGATCTCAGACCATGAGGAAGTACGATTCATCCATGTAGGCATAATCATTAATGTGACACCAATGGCCATAGGAGCCATACTCGGGGTGGTTAATATGGGAGGAAGAGAGATTACAACATAGTGAAGCATAAGGTAGGGAATAAAGGTTCATATTCAATAATGATGCCACAACATCATTTTTTTCCTCTCAATGTGGACTGGTTCTTAGAGGAATGGAACCAAAGGTGTCATGATTCTATCTGAACATGATAAAATATAAGAGAATGTGAATCACGAAACCAACATTTTCGGCATAAAGGGTTTGATGTAACTATGATGGATAACTTTTTTTCTTATTCAAAAAACAACATCCATATCGTGTGACCTCGGATGGGAATAAACATGTGAGGGTTGGCTGCTGAACATATTCGTAATACGAGACCGGTCTCAAATGTCTTACGAGATATTCTGGTATGTTGGACCCAAATGGTAGGCAAGCCATAAGGATGAGAATCCATACCACTCGAGGGGTCCTTTAGGATGTGAGAGCTGATGGTGACCCAATCAAAGAGACAAGTGAATAATGGAAGTGGAATAAGATCATGTCCATATAGAATCCTACAATCTATTCCATATACTAGATTTCATGTAAGTTCATTGATGGGTGTAACAGTGGAGGACCTATTAAGAGTAGTTGACTTATGACATTATTGGGGGAAGGGGAAAAAATAGGTTGACAGACAAGTGACAAGACCCCAAGATAGAATGTCCAAGAATTCTTATATATCCCATAAGGTTGGGAATCTGTCCATACGTAGTTCTTGAAGTTCCATAGAGTATAATTTCATGCAGAAAGGAAAAGATAAAAATGTTGTGGAACCTAGGGATATACCCAAAAAAGAAATTTCTGGGAATTCATACGTATCACATAAGGATGGGAATCAAGTCATACATAGTTCTGTAATGCCATATAGTTTAACATCATGGGGTTAGTATGCACATGGTAGGGAATAACCCATTGGGGGAGTACATGGTGTGACTATTTTAAACCCAAAGTGAATGATGGAACATACCACACCACATAATCCCATAAGAACCTGTTCCAAGGGACTAAATGAAATAGATAATTTTTGGAGTATGGGCTGGACTAGAGGGAAGAACATCTGGGAATTCCTACTTCTCATGCGAGGTATGGAATCAATCCGTACGTAGTTATTGAAATGTCATGATGTTTAACATCATACATTAAGGGAATGGAGGGTATGTAACACCCCAATCCCAGTTACCTAGAGTCGGTGCATTATTACATAACATTGGCAGGATCAAAATAGATCGAATATTATAAGGACGATTAGTTTTTTAGCCTTGGAAACACTAGATACATTCATAAGTTTTACATTACATCATAAATTTAAAACTATAACGACATTGTCTATATATTCCACACTCATATCCCCTCCGAATAACCCTGCAGGTCAGACATAAAATACTTCTTCACATCCTGGGAAAAATAAAACATTGAAATGGGTGAGCTCATATGCTCATAAGGATAACAATATAGAGGAAACTTTCAGAAATAAACGTAAATGTTTAAGGCAATGTATAACTAAAACAGAAGACTTTTAAACATAAACTTCATCATAATATGGAAAATATAAAATGAAATAATTCCCTTTACTAACTCACATGGATATTCTTCTAGTCGAATAATCACATGTAATATCAATAACCACTTTCATAATGATGGAATGCATAATTCCAGACTATCATAACCACATAGTCAAGGCCTTGTGCCAAGAATACAAATAATATTTTGTCAAGGCCTTGTGCCATGACACTAGTTTGTCTCATTAGACATACTGATGCATCGAGGAGCAACTGCGGGATCCACCAGTCACTTACTAATACTAATACATTCCTCATATGAATAGGATTAAACATAACGTAAACATTCGTATTAAAACTAGCATACGAAATTTCAATACTTTACCCATAAAACATGAATGGTATAAAAATAACACATCCACAGTCAAACATATCAAAAAATCTTCAATACTATATGGAATATTTGTATCGTAATTAATCAACATAAAACAAGTTTAAAATCCATTAAAGGATTTTTACATTGATGTAAATGATTTGTAAAACTCTTTGAGAGAAATATCACTTTTTCATGAAAACATTTAAAAGTGACACAATTTAGAGAGGAAGACATTTATATAACTTTTTTGAATCAATGTCTCCAATAACACTTTCAATCTTTTGAAAGTAATTAAAATTTTAAAACATTCGTGTCCATTTAAATATTTCCTTAATCCATTTTGAAAACATGGTCATTACTGAGAATGGTTTGGAATAATAAATATTTATATCATTTAAAATTATGTTTTAGTAAAAAATCCCTTAAATGAATCCCCATGAAAACTATTTTATGAAACATTTACATGGATAATAAATATGTTCCAGTAGATAATTATGTATAAACAACCTCGGATAATGAAGAGATTGTAGAATTAACCCTTACCTCGTTGTAATCAATCGAGTCATATGAACTATAGTCAATAACCACCAAATGAATCAATGAATATCATGAATATAAAGAGAATCATGATAATACATATCAAATTTTAGTACAAAATACACCACATGCAATAAATAATTGGTGAACAATGGAAATATCACAGAATTAAAAGTGAGATAAGAAACCCCTTACCTCATGTTTAACTTGACCCGTTCATTATTTAATATCATGAATAATAAACTAAAGTTAATTTATACTTGCTTATGAAAATTTTACAAGTTTATTATTCCTTTTATATCACTTATTACCATGTTATAAACATTATGTAATCATTTAAGTTAATGACATTAATTTTGTCGATATTTGGCACTTGAGTCAAAAATGAACACCTTATAGTTACAAGTTGTTCACATGGTCACAAAGTAATTATATCCCGAATAATATTTATGATTTATATTTCATATATATAATATATATCTAGTATATACATGTATTTATAATATTACATATCATTTTGGTGTAAGAAATGAAATGCACCGTTCATGGAGTCGGTAAGCCGTACGTATGCATGAACGCTACTTTCATTTCTATTTTGTAATTTAATGGACTTAAAACATAATGATAAATAGGTATGTTATAATTCCAGTATAATATCATATATAATATCATTGAATCCATCCTTTATATGTCCCTCATATGGTATTAACGAGTCATATCACTTTGAGGGGGTGGTAGTCCGCACTTCCTCCAATGAAGTTATCTCGTTTATCAATAATGGAAACCATTAAGGTATTCTATAAAAGAAAAATACAGAATCATGAATAAAAAATATAAAAATAATATCATATATAAATTCATTGTCATCATAATGTCCACCATGAGAGGCGGTAAGACGTAATTGAACAATCATCGTTTCGTGAGGCATTAGTTTTCCATCCCCAGAAACATTATGTTCATCACCCATTAGATGGAGGTGTGTGTATGTGTAATTCGAATCCATATCCTAAAAATATCCTAATATATTTAGGAAACTGGTGTTGTTATAAAAGAAGGAAATAAAAATAGCTTAGGGGTTGGAGAATTAAAATAAAATAAATGAAGTTAAGTGAAACTGTTACCTTTAATATGGGTAATTTCCTTTGGTTTGAACCAAAAGGACTTCTCGAAGTTCCTTATGCCTATGGTAAGGCTTCTAGGAGGGGGAGTGTGATATAGAGAGATTAATTTGACATATTTTGGACGAGCCTAAAGGCTTGAGAGGTGTGAGGAATTGGTTAGAATTGGTCTCCTTTTATAAGGGGGGAGAGGGGCTCTTTAGGAAAGTGTGAAAATATTATTTTATTATATAATTATATTCTGTTTCTAAAGGCCCAAAAATCATTAGGGTTGAAGATAAGATTACTCATGGTCGAAATAAAATCATCCAATAAGAATTGGACATGTTTTGGATAAAAGTTTAATCATTATAATATTATTTATTTAAATCATTTATTAATGAAGTAAACACTCCATCATTATTTTGTCATAAATAATTTAATTTATTTGATGTATAAAAATTAAATAAAAATACCATGATGTATGAAATCGTTTTATCGTTCCAATAAATATTTATATTCAAATATATTAATTATATAACACCATTTAAAAATTAATTGCTAAAAGGTTTTTGTTTGTGTATATTTTGCCTTTACATAAAATTAATTAATCTAAAGTGTCATTTTCATTCATAAGTGGCTCTATAGGATCCCAAAATCGACCCAAAGACGCCCATGTTCGGCCATTACTCATCCAATAAGGTTAGAACATGTGTTAACATAATTTTGAATTATTATAATATTTTTTTACCTTGAATTACCCTTTTTACCTTTAACTGTGGTAAATACAAGTAAAAAGTTACTTTTCACCAAAAACTATTTTTATCTTATTGAACCACATTTTACATCTTTATATTAACCGTGTCTCTCAGATTTTCGATATTCAACTCACAGAAAGGGTAAAATTATGTTTTATGTAAATTTACAAATTCTCCTAGGAGGTGGGTAAAAGATTGTGAATAGTTCAATAAAATTATATATATATATATATATATATATAATATTATTAAAAACTGATTCCAATGAATTACATTAAACATATATAGGTATTATGTATCGATTTTGAACTAAAATAAATTTAAATAAAATAAATAATTATTTAAATAAAATGTCGGTTTTAATCAATATCTCAGTGTTTTTCACTATTCATCAAATATTTAATATTTTCAGAAAAATATCAAAAATTCATCCTAAGACAATTTTGATATTCCAAATTCAAAAATGAAGCCTATTTTACCAAATTCCATACATATATGTTTCATTTATTAATTTAAAAATAAATTCCCGTTGTCAAAACCAAAATGCGTATTTTTAAGAAACAATATCTATGAAAAGATTGATACTTGTCTATATCCAACATCAAAATGAAATTAATTCCAATGAACAACATTGGCTTAAATGATAAAAATATATTCTAATTAAACTTTAAAACCAATTAAAAAGATAATCTATCCATATAAATAAATTAGATAAAAACTCACTTTTGAATTAATATACAATATTTTTCACTATTCATTAAAAAATGAACTTTAACAGAAAAATATCAAAAATTCATCCTAAGACAATTTTGATATTCCAAATTAAAAAATGAAGCCTATTTTACCAAATTCCATACATATATGTTTCATTTATTAATTTAAAAATAAATTCCCGTTGTCAAAACCAAAATGCGTATTTTTAAGAAACAATATCTATGAAAAGATTGATACTTGTCTATATCCAACTTCAAAATGAAATTAATTCCAATGAACAACATTGGCTTAAATGATAAAAATATATTCTAATTAAACTTTAAAACCAATTAAAAAGATAATCTATCCATATAAATAAATTAGATAAAAACTCACTTTTGAATTAATATACAATATTTTTCACTATTCATTAAAAAATGAACTTTGACGGAAAAATATCAAAAATTTACACAAATTAAATTTTGATGTCCCCATTCTAAATAATAAACATATTTAGTCAAATTTAATATATATATATATATGTTTTAAATATTTGATTTAAAAAGGGTTCTCCATTAAAAGGCGTTAAAATTGCATTTTTTGAAAAATACATCTTTTATCTGAAAAAATGAAATTGTTCTTACATTATGTATAAGAAACTCATAATTTATATTCTAAAATTAAAATGATTATAAAAGGATCAAAATTCAGTTAATACTATTCATAACCGCTTTTGAGCAGCTAGTTTGGTAGGTCATGGTGCGCTTGTACTCAGTGTTGCGTGTATTGCAAGTTCTAGAATTCCTTTGAATAAATAACGTACTAAGAAATCATGGGGTGTTACATTCTTCCCTCCTACAATAAATCACATATTCAAAATTTGATACTGTACTTTGAAAATAAAAGGATGAAAATAGAAAATATCTTTGTTGGATAACCCACATCGTAATTTGGGTTAATAAAATTTAGTCTTGATAAGAGGAAAAAAGAAATAAAAGGGTCACCAACAAATTATGATCTTGATTAGAAGAAAATTGGTTGAAATTAGAGACACATAAATGGAGGGAAAACTTAAATATTTATAGGGAGTGATTTAGGTCCTCAGTCCCAAAAAATTGTAGAATTGAGGGCCTCAAAGACATCTATCTATTATGATTTAAAATATCATCTGTTCAAAAAAACATAAGGTATTAGGATAACAAATTTTTAGTTTTAAGATCCATTACCTAATGTTTAAGAATTAATTTAATTATAGAATAAGAGAAGATATATATATATATATATACTTGACATGGATAGTTCCATCCTTTCACTAATTTTTATCACAAACTCATCTTTCACTCTAAAAGATTATAGAAATTAAAAAAATCATTTATCCTATTCGTATAGGGTTCCAAAAAAATGATTTTCTCATTCATCTACCAGAAAATTTAAAAAAATCTACATTATTCAATATGAGACATCACATGGGCCAGTGGTATGTAATACACCCTCTTCGCCCTTTGGTTGCAGGTTCAAGTCTCATGGCCTTTCCGGATGCGATGGGTTGCCTCCTGACCTCGGGGTAGTCTTTTTGTGGCAATCCAAAAATAGTTCTCAAACTAGAATTATGCAAAATACATCCGTCCAAACTCACAGTACAAAATTTATAAGGAAGGTAAACACCATGAAGATCCTTTTTTCCGTGTAATAACATGTGAACACCTTCATCATGTATTCTTTTAAAACACTGAAACATCCTAAATTACCATAAAACCTTTTTGATTAAATTTCGGATCCCTTATTCCTTATAGAATACCAGATATACTACTTCTATCAAAAAAATTTTGTAAACTTTGACAATGATGGTATATACAAATCATTAATCAGTTTCAAGGTAGTCACGAATATCCAATATTATTTATCAAAATCAATCATGTATTATTCCAAAATCACTACCTCTGTATCAGAAGCATATTATGGTTTATACTTCTCTCATCATATATTTTCCAAAAATTTAACCTGTTATTGAGTCACATTTATTGGTTCCACACAATCTCAAGTCCTTAATGAAATAATACTACAATACAATCCTTATATTCTCCATAATTACTATAACCATTACAACGTTGATACGACACTCAAATGACATAATTATTTAATAACAACATAATAAATCTACTCATTCCTCCTCATATGCAGTAGTATCATAACTTGATTATTATCCAATAGCATCATTAGGGGAATACTCTGATGATTTGAACATTGGTTTGCATAGTGTCCCAACTCCTTTCAGATGAAGCATTGTACTTTTGAATCCTTTTCTTATCATTGCAGTCACGTACATGGTGTCCTTTTTCCCCACACTTATAAAAAACTCCCATTCCCTTCAAGAAAGATCCTGGGTGTTTCTTCCCACAGTTATCACATATGAGAAAAATCTTCTTTTCCCTTTTACCTTTATCCATCATTCTCTCTTTCATCCTTTTCTTCTCTTTCTTCCCTTCAAGGCCATAGGACTCATAGAATTATTTACTTATCATATTAACACATGATATTATTTCATCATATGTTGAGAATACATTGGATACTTTTCCCCTTAAAAATTTTTGCTTAATACCATGAAATATATAATCCTTCTTACTCCTTGGATCATACGTATTTCTAGCGTTCACATTCCTTCTACTATGCGCTATTTCTATACAATGGCATACACTAGATTAGTTTATGAATCGAAATACATAATTCCAAACTTCTAAAACACATAACATAAATTTAACAATTTATGGATATAATCCATAATCTTAAAAACAATGTTTTGTTTGAGGAAGTATATACTCATAAACCCTTCATAATGGTTTTTAATGAAACTAAGAATTATCCTAAGAAAATACCACGGGAGTGTCGTAACCAAGAGTGAAGCAAGGCCCGTTGTCATGCACCATTTCCAGTTCAAGTTTAGCTCCAAGCGGTGTTTTCGGGTTTTACCACTGGGTACATCTGTGCTAGAGCCACCTCTACCTGCTCGTATCCATACATGGATGTATTACTCGGAAAACTCACAAAATCTCTACAATACCAAAATTATAGGAAGTTCTTATATATTAATCCTCAAAGTCCATATTAGGTCTATGTGATATAATCATAGTTTATCTAAATCTAGCTCCCACAATTTTTTCTAAACATTCTCTGATACCAACTGTAACTCCCCGACCCCATTTACCCAGAGTCGGTGCATTATTACATAACATTTAAATGATCCAAAAAGATCAATTCTCGAATGAATGAATAGATTATTAGCCTTGAAAACAATAGATACATTCATAAGTCTTACATTACATCATAAATTGAAAAACTAAAACAATATATTCTCCATAGTCCACACTCGTATCCCCTCAGACCCACCCTACAGGTCATCAATAAAATACCTCTTCACATTATGGAAAAAATAAAACATTGAAAGGGGTGAGCTCAGATTCTCAATAAGGATAACAATATAGCATAAACTTTCATAAATAAACATAAATATTTAAGGCAATGTATAAATAAAAAAATCCTTTTAAACTTGAACTTCAGCATAATACGGAAAAGATAAAATGAGATAATTTCATTTATTTATTAACATGGATATTCTACTAGTCGAATAATCACATGCAATATCAATATCCATTTTCATAATGATGAAATACATAATTCCAGACTATCATAATCACATAGTCAAGGCCTTGTGCCAACACTACAAATAAGATTTTGTCAAGGCCTTGTGAAAAGACACTAGATAGTCTCATGATACCTACCGATGCATCGAGGAGATATAGCGGGCTCCACCCGTCACTTAATATGTCCAATGCATTCCATATATGAAAAAGATTAAAAATAACATAAACATTCGTATTAAAACTAGTATACAAAATGTCAATACTTTACCCATAAACCATGAATAGTATAAAAATGAAACATCCACAATCAAACAAATCACACAACCTACAATACTATATGAATGATTTGTATCATAATAAAACAACTCCAAACAAGATTAAAATCCATTAAAGGATTTTTTGACATAGATGAAAATGATTTGTAAAACTCTTTGAGAGAAATATCCTTTTTTCATGAAAACATTTAAAAGTCACACAATTTAGGGAGGAAGACATTAAAATACATTTTATTTAATCAAAGTGTCCCATACCACTTTGAAACTATTTAAAGTAATTAACATTTTAAAACTTCCATGTTCATTTAAATAAATCCTTAAAACCATCTTGAAAACATGGACATTAATGAGAATGGTTTAGTCGAATAAATATTTATAAAATTTAAATTGATGATTTAGTAATAAGTCCAATAAAATAATCCCCTTGAAAACTAATTTATGAAACATGGAAATGGATAATAAATATGTCCCAGTAGATAATTATGTATAAACAACCTAGGATAATGAAGCGATTGTATTATTAACCCATACCTCATTGTAATCAATCGAGTCATATACAAAATAGTCAATAACCACCAAATGAATCAAAGAATATTATTAATATAAAGGGAATAATGATAATAAATATTAAATGGAAGTACACAATACACCAAATGCAATAAATAAGTGGTGAACAATGGAAATCTCATGGAATTATAAGTGAGATATAAAACCCCTTACCTCATGTTTGACTTGACCCATTCGTTATTTAATATCCTGAATAATAAACTAAATTTAATATCTACTTGATTAAGAACCTTTCTCAAGTTTATTATTCCTTTTGTATAACTTATTACCATTTTATAAACATTATGTAATCATTTATGTTAATAACATACATTTTGTCGATATTTGGCACTTGAGTAAAAAATGAACACCTTATAGTTACAGGTTCTACACATGGTCAAAATTTCATTATATCCAGAATTATCTTCATGATTTAGATATTATATGTGTCATATATATGTCATATATATATGTATTTATAAAAGTACATATCATTTTGGGGTAAGAAATGAAATGCACCGTTCATGGAGACGGTAAGATATACGTACGCATGAACGCTACTTTCATTTATATTTAGTATTTTAATGGAGGTAAAACATAATTATATATAGGTATATTATAATTATAGTATAATATCAAATATAATATCATTAACTCCATCCTTTATATGTCCTACATATGGTATTAACGAGTCATATCACTTTGAGGGGGCGGTAGTCCGCACTTCCTCAAATGAAATTATCGCATTTATCAATAATGTAAACCATTAAGTTATGTTATAAAAGATAAATACTGAAGAATGAAGAAATCATAAACATAATATATATCAGATATAAATACAGTTCTATCATAATGGCCACCATGAGAGGTGGTATGAGGTAATGGAACAATCATCATTTCGTGAGGCGTTAGTTTCACATCCACAGAAACATTATGTTCATCACTCATTAGATGGAGGTGTGCATAAGTGTAATTTGAATCCTTCTCATAAAAACATCCTAGTCTATTTAGGATACAAGTGTTTTTATAAATGAATGGAATAAAAAGTGTTTAGGGGTTGTAGAAGTTAAATAAATGAAATGAAGTTTAGATAAACTGTTACCTTTAATTTGGGTAACTTTCTTTGGTTCGAACAAAAAGGACTTATTGAAGTGCCTTTTTCCCAAGGTAAGGATTCTAGGAGGAGTATAGGGATGTAGGGAGATTAATTTGGCAGATTTTGGACGTTCCTAAAGGCTTGAGATGTGTGAGGAATTGGTTAGCAGTGGTCTCCTTTTATAAGGGGGAGAAGGGGCTCTTTAGGAATGTGTGAAGATATTATTTTATTATATAATGATATTCGGTTTCTAAAGGTCCCGAAATCATTAGGGTTGAAGATCAGATGACTCATGGTCGAAATAAAATCATCCAATAAGAATTGGACAAGTTTTGGATAATATTTTAGTCATTATAAACTTATTTATTTAAATCATTTATTAATGAGGCAACCACTACATCATTATTGTGTTATAAATAATTTAATTTATTTGATGTCTAAAAATTATAAAAAAAACCATGATCTAGTAAATTTTTTTAGATTTCCAATGAATATTTTTAGGAAATTTTTTTTATATAACACAATATAAAAATTAATTACTATAAGGTTTTTGTTTTTGTCAATTTTGCATTTACATTAAATTAAATAATCTAAAGTGTCATTATCAATCATAAGTGGCTCCATGGGGTCCCAAAATCTACCCAAAGATGCCCATGGTCGGCCATTACTCATCCAATAAGGTTTGGACATGTGTTAAGGTAATTTTGAATTATTACAATATTCTTTTGACCTTGAATTACCCTATATACCTTTAATCGTGGTAAATAAAAGTAAAAAGTTACTATTCACCAAAAATTATTTTTATCTTACTGAACCACATTTTACTCCTTGATATTAACCATGTTTCTTGTATTTTCAAAATTCAACTCACATAAGTGGTAAAATAAATTTTTATGTAAATTTCCAAATTCTTTTAGGAGGGGGGTAAAAGACGGTGAATAGTTCAATAAAATTTTATATATCTAATATTATTACGAAATGACTCTAATGAATTATGTTAAACATATATAGGTATTATGTATCTATTTTGACCTAATATAAATTTAAATAAAATAAATAATTATTTAAATAAATAGTCAGTTTTAAACAATAACTTAGTGTTTTTCACTATTCATTAAAAAGTGAATGTTTTCAGAAAAATATCAAAAAATCACCCAAAGCTAATTTTGATATTCCAAATTCAAAAATGAAGTCTATTTTACCAAATTAAAAACATATAAGTTTCATTTATTAATTTAAAAATTAATTCTTATTGTCAAAACCAAAAGGCGTATTTCTAAGAAACAATATCTATCAAAAGATTGATACTAGTTTATGTCCAACTACAAAATGAAATTAATTCCAATGAACTAAATTGGATTAAATGGTAAAAATATATTATAATTAAACATTAAAACCAATTGAAAAGATAATCTATCAATATAAATAAATTAGATTAAAATGCACTTTTGAATAAAAATACAATATTTTTAACTATTCATTAAAAAATGAACTTTATCAGAAAAAATCCAAAAATTTACACAAAGTAAATATTGATGTCCAAATTATAAATAATAAATTTATCTAGTAAAATTGCATATATATAAATTTCAAATATTTTATTTAAAAAGGGTTCTCCATTAAAAGGCTGTAAAATTGCATTTTTTTTAAAAATACTTCTTTTATCTAAAAAAATAAATTTGTTCTTACATTATTCCGAAGAAACTCATAATATGGATTCTAAAATTATAACAATAATATAAAGTTCAAAATTCAGTTAATACTATTCGTAACCACTTTTGAACAGCTAGTTTGGTAAGTCGTAGTGCGCTTGAACTCGGTGATGCGTTTATTGCATGTTATTAAATTACATTGAAGAAATAACGTACTAGGAAATCTTGGGGTGTTACAGGGTAGGAATTTATTCGTAATGGGGATACATTGTTTGGATATAGTAAATATGATGTGAATGAAAACATGATAATTCCACAACATGACATATGATTACAAAATAAATATGTTTTTAGAAGACATAAAATGGAGAAGCATGGAGATGGACCCGAAGACAAAATGTTTGGGCGTTCCTACGTATCCCATATGGATGGAAATCAATCCATAAATTGTTCTTGAATTACATGTAGTTTAACATCTTATCGTATGGATTAATGAAAATTAATGAGCTTCTAAAAGGTATGTGCATGGCCAGATAAATCAAACCTGACGTGAATGGGGACAAAAGAAGTCCACAAAACTCCGTGCACAAACCCAAGGGGGGGCTTCGGATAATGATCTGTAAAATTTCTAAGGACCTGGGGCTATACCCAAATATAATGTGTCTGGGTGTTCCGACATATCCAATAAGGATGGGAATCAAGCCACGTGTAGTACTTAATGTGTTGTGGAGTTAATCATTGGAAAACAAGAGAGAAAAGATCATAGTTTATGGTCACAGATCTCAGATTGTACATCACCAGTTTAATGAAATCGGTATGGGATAGAAGGGTTAAAAAATGTGAATCACTACACCAGATATCTGGGACACCATGGGGTTGGAGAAAACGATAGAGGATAACTACTGACCATGTTCACAATATAGTATCCATATCATGTGACATGGAATGAGAACAAACAATTGAACATTGATCGTAGACCATATTCACAATGTGGTACTAATATCAAATTTCCATCTGAGATCTTACAGGATATTGGACTAATACTACATGCAAGCCATAGGTGGCATGAGACCTTGCCGCTATGAGGTCATTTCAGATGAAAACTTTGATGAAGACTCACATTTAGGGAATGGGTGTACCATAGCAGTACCTGTGCAGTTTAACAACAAGAGGTAAGGACGAGGGAGATCTTTGTTTAAGGTTGTAGATTTAGAACCATAAGGTGTATTCACCATTTTCACTTTATAATCATGCATGATGATTGTGTTTTTATTTTAAGGTTATAGAGCCTAGAGCGTATTAGTTTATCATCATGAAGGATGATAGGGACCACTCATTCATAGTACTTATTGAGGAATTTGGAATTGGTTGGAAGAGAAATATGACCCCTTTACCGGGTGACCAAGGTGTATGAACCATAGGGTTAAAACCAATGAATTATATAGGGTCCCTCCCATTTGGGTTCCATATTTGGTGGATTAATGTCAGGTATCACGGTATTCCTCAGGGCCAATACCATGAATTCTTTAAGGAATGAACAATGATGACGTTCTTATTGAAACATTGGGATGTATTTTTCAGATGCCTCTCTAGATTGTGCATGGGAGGAATCCTATTCTCATCGAGGGCTTCTAGTTTAACTATAAGAACTTATTTTATTTTTTCTGACATCTTCTGATCATAGATGGATGTGTGGACTGAAGGAAAAAAAATATTATGGGAAAGACTGCCTCTGTTACATACACCAGGGAATATGGGGTCACCTAGGTGGAATTATGTGCCGTTGTCCAGTAATCCATGAGAGCATTGGGATGTTTGTCTGGCTAAATTTTCTTTTTTTGACCAACATTATTCTGAAATTTTTAACCGATGGTTTTTTAATGCCTCAATGTACCCATTATATTTTTCATTATACAGAGTGGTTTGATTACAATGGATATTGAACAAGGACTACAATTTTATTAGCTCGGCTTCACGGAATTTGGTGCCATTATCATGGAAGAATTCATGAGGAACTCTTAATTAGTGGATGATATTGGAGCTCACAAATTCAATGATAGAACTATACATGACTTAGTTGAGTGAAATTACCTCCACCCACTTGGAAAATAAATATGTATCCATCAGAATGAATTTTTACTATCGAGTTATTGGTTTTCGATATTGTCCCATGACATAGAGTCCGCAAACTTCAAAGGGCCAACCGTATTTGGTGTTATGGAAGGACTCTGGTGGCCAATGCCAAAAATTGGCATGAATCTGGAAAGCATGGAACCTCTTGGTGAACTCGATACAGTCATGGACCATGGTGGACCAAACATATCCCTCCCTTCAAATCTGTTGAAAGAGTTTCAGCCCTGCCTTATGAGCTACACAAGAACTAGTATGAACATCCTTCATAACATAGAGTATCTTATCAAATTGAATTCAATATAGGAGAACCCATCAAACCCACATTGGTAGTGGATCTACTCAACACTGGGATATATCTAGAGGGTTTATTTCACTGTATGATGTTGGATTTGCTCATGATCGTCTCTTTCTGTTAGGAGATGTCAGTTTTTGAGTTACTCGATCAAATGAGTTATCTAATTGGGGGTATCTTCATAAACTATGGAAGGGGGGTCTAGAGGTCCCCATGTGGAGGAATCAATGGTAAGGTGGATTACTTGTGGACTATTATCATTGTCTGGGGTGGCAGGACCGATGACTCTTCGTTTCACTACATCGATATTAAAATTATCATTTTCATACATTGTTATAGATGCAGAAAGGCTGCAGAAGGCATCGTCTTGACCATTCTACGATCAAGAAACAAGAATGAATTCAGGCTGCAAAAGGAACTGGTCCATTGTCTAGAGAGTGCATTCTAATATTGGTACAAGCATTGGCTTCCCAAATACATAGTCATTGTTGATATGATTGATGACCAGTTAATATTCCATTTCACATGTTGGTGGGGAACATCAATCTCAAGGTCCATCTAGTTACTAGTGGTGAGGGCTTGATACTCAACCTCATTCTTGGTACACCCTTCTTACAACAAGAGAAAATAGGTTCGGGCAACCTATGCGGGCATGGTGAAGATGATAACCTTTTCCACTCTATTAGGACTAGGATTATTGAGTCTTTTTCAAGTAGGGATTCACAAAGCTCCATCAAAGTGATTCTATCAACAGGGTATGACTTGATCTAATTAATTGATAGCTTCATCTAGGATTTCAGGATACAGAGACTAGTGTGTGGGGTTTGGATGAGAAAAAATAATTTTTTCTAGTTCCTCACCCAGGAAATCTTTTTGGAGAATAAACGTGATGTCAAAATGCTGAAGGATCTCTACCCACTGATCAATACAACCTAAAAACATTGGACGATTTAGAATATTCATTAGTTGTTCTATGCAAGACAGCAGCTATATCTCATGATGTTTTAGGTAATTTCATTATTTCTAGACCACAAATACCAATGCGAGAATACTCTTCTTGATATAGGAATATATGGTCGTGATGTTGTGTAGAAAATGGATGAGGTATTATAAACTATTATATGTTCCCTCATTGTTCTTATGAGAGAGAAGGTTGATGAGAGACCATTATAAGGTGGTACCATAATGCACTAACAACTTTCTGGATATATGTTTCATCAGTACCGAAGGCTATAGCAGGAACTACATGATATCCTCAAAAGAGGCCTAACACTCTTAATCCCACTAGTATAAGGAACTGCTTCTCATGATGAAGGAAAATGGATTACAACATCTATCCCTATTTTCAATTAATCAGTATATGTAGTAAAATTTTCCTTGAAATCATTAGTGCTCTTGAATATTTCTCATAGGAGGCATCTGACCGATGGACATGATCTTTTATAGATGGATCTCAATGCCTCTATATTTGTTAAAAATATCCTTGAATATTTCCTGAGGTAATCCCCAGGGGACACTTCAAGGGGATTAACATCAAATAGAGGGAGTGGAGAAAGCTAAACAAATACTCAATATATCTCACATGGTCCTACCACCGGTTGGATTTGACAGCCAAATCATCCAAATAGAATTCCACTAATGTCTTAAGGATTATCATGAATATGTGATGCATGGTGCACTAATATGTTGATTCTTCATTCATCAAAACTGAAATGAATTACGTGGTAACAGAATGTAGCTTATGGTGCCCTAATGGTGTTAGATACTTATTCCTCATGTTACATTAAAATATAATTATATCTAGTATACCTATCCATGAAGGAGAAATCTTGGAATCTAGTGGTGGAGTTGATAAACTACTATGTTGCAGGATGGGGAAAACCATCATTCAGATAGTGATGGTTGAGTTCCATAAGTCGATGTAGGCTCTTATATGTTTGTTCTTCTTCCATATGAGAATCATGTTGTCTATCCATTTTGGTTACTATACATCCATGTCTAAGTTATCTTTATAAATCGTATATACTTAGGCCTCGACCAAGGAACTGTGAGAATGATGCATCTTTTTGGGAGGCGGTTTGAACATGTGATGGTTCATTGGGAGACCAAGGTGGTTGATATAGATCCTAGGATCAATACCTAGGATATAGCCATAACTCTAAGATAATATTTCTAGATATTTCATCAAGAAAGAAACATACTAATATTTCACCTCTAATGATATGACATCGCTAACCAATTTTGGTTTCAGATCAATCTTGGACACAATGTTCACCAGTACCAACTCAACGACGGTTGTGGATACACCTTCCTCAAATACAAGAGGATCTTTCTCCAAATTATATTCATTTTCTATAGTTATATGATCATAGATTAGGGAAATGCTTTTGAATTATCAAAATTTGTTGATGTTTTGAAGCCAACATGAATGGAAATGGAATCTTCATTGGGGGACTCCATCTCTGTGAATATCAAGGTAACGAAAGTTATTGATCCGATTCCTGTAGGATTTCAACCAAATGGATTACACTTGATAATATATATGTAGTTGTGGCACGTCATCTTGATCCAGTTCAACCCATCCAGGAGGAACAATCATGTATGATGTATTTTTGTTGCCATGGGGTGAACATCCTGATACCTTATTGGGGTATGGGGTTCTGGGATCACTCGATCCTAATTCATGTAGGAATATGAAGTTATCTTCTTGTGCTCTTTGCTTTGGGGAACAAGCTATCCACTTATCCTTTAGCTGAAAATGTAGTGTACTATATATGGGGTTGTGGCCTCGAATCAGTGAATTGGGAAGATGTAGGCATCATCCAAGTCTACCCTTGAGTCAGCCATAATGGTAGTATGCTCAACCCCATTGGCCTAAACATACTTGTCCTTTAAAATATTGTAGTCAACATCCATGTAGTGTCCTTCACAAGAGTAAATGAGAGTAGAATCACCACAGAGCATGAACACTCGACCTTTAATGAAGTTATTAAGGAATTGGTGATATGAGGAGAGGAATGCTTCTTGCAGATGGAGACAGGGTCTACCCATTAGTGCATTATATGTGGTGTCCTCCGATAAACCCATGAACACTGTGTAGGAAATCAAGATACCAAATTCGATCTCCAAGTATAATTTTTTAATAAACGTATGATTTATCTTGTCCTAACAATGTATATTTAGTTTAGCGGGATTCAAATCTATTTTAGACAGCCCCAGCTTAAGGAGCATCCAGGTTGGGATGAGACTGGTCCTATAACCCATGTTTATGAGACAATGGTGGACTTCCATGACATTGAAATAACCAGTGATGTATAGTGGGAATATGTGAACCTCTATATGATAATTTTCATCTACTCCTGAGAATGAGATAATTACCAGACATTCTTCAAGTTAAAATTCCACATTATGGAAGGCTTTTGCAGCCAATAACTCTATTTCAAACTAGAGGGGGTTTCTTGTATCCTATTTGAGTCCTTCAGACATGTCTATAGATAGGTGGAGATAATTGAGTATAGAGAGACTTGTGGGAATTTTGGAAGGGTTCTTACATATATCATACTTCTGTGCGAGGTATATACTTTTTCTGATATAGGGTAGTTATGTGGCAGGAGGTATGGTAGGTGATGTCGGTCAAACCGAAATATTATAGAATGTTCTAGGTAAATCCCTCTAATCAATAGATGAACCATGAAAAATTACTACTGATTAACAGTCGGATGATTTTGATCTGGCCTCAAATACAAATAGTCTTGACGGCTCTTCCTGGCGGAGTAGCACAAACAGTGGGGGATGTGGATCTGAAGAAACATGGTGGGAGGAATGTGCATGCTGAGTCCTACAGTAACCATGTTTTCTAGAATTAGTGTCATGCTCATCTTGGTTGGAAGCGCTGGCTGACACGCATTGAGGGTTCACAAATCACCTATTTTGTTGATGCTGGAATCAGCTATGTACATTAGGAGGGAAATCCTAGAATTCCTCATTTTTGGAGACAATGTATGGGCCTACTAGGTCAATAGTGTTTACTGAGTTATACTCATGATTATCACATGAGGAACCCTCCCTTGCTGGGTGGATCCTAATACAAATCCCCATCTCCAGTGGCATGAAGTCACCTAGAGTACATGAAGGATTTTTTAAAGGTAGAGGACATTGGTTCTCTTTATTCAATTGGTCTTCCTCCCCCATGTTGTAAAAAGGTGTGATGTCGATGTAGAGGAAGTACTAATTCATTTTCAGATGGTGTATATACTACAATTGAGACTTATTTGTTATTATAAAACATTACATTTTTAGATTGTGTATATACTACCATTGACATGTTAAATCAAGAATATAATTATTATCATGTTTCTATAGGATTCACTTGTTTATATTATTTCATGAAATTTATGATTTAAAATGTTTCAATGTTTTATGGGACACTTTGGAATGTTTAATGATTAATTTCTTCATGAATATTTTAATGATATTTTAAGGGTATTTCCATTAATTAACATCAAAAAATCTTGTTATTACTTGTACTCAATTAAGTATAATTTATGAAATATTATTCTTAAATCAATATGGATATGTTTAAGTCATATTATTTATTCCAATTAAATAATATGAGGAATTACTTGGAATGGTAGTGATGGGTGTGGAATGGACATTATATAAACCCTCAAAGCATCGATAGGTTCTCTGGAGACAAATAAGTTGTCCAAATTAAATGGGTTTCAATCTGTTGTTTTAATACATCTTGGGAAGTGTCTTGATGGTATAGGTTTTAATGTGAATTACACATGACATCCAATAATTAATCATCTCATTTATAGAAAATTTAGATATTTTTGTAATTATAAATGAGACATTATGTCAATATGTATAATGATAAATTCTATTCTCATTTTATTTATTAAGTGTAATGTTTTTATGTTTTATATCCTTCCATATTGATATCTACTTACCTAGATAATTTAATTGCATGTTTTATCAGTTATTTACCTTTTGATGTAAATTTATACATATAGATTCATTATTTCTTACACATTATATTCCATTACTATGAATTTCATATGAACTGTATTAATTTTCCTTTACCATGGTTATGAATATGAATACTTTGTATAATCATTCCATGAGGTTGTTTTTTTTATATTATGTTTCATGTTTTTATTTCAAATTTCCTAATGTATTAAGGGTATCATGTATACAATCTGGAATTCCAAGACTTATAAAAAAATTGTTCCTTCAGGATACGATTCATAGAAATCTGTTTGATTTAATAAAATATTTCACCTATTCTGGGATTCTTGAGACAGAGTGTCACAGTTAAAATGTTATTAAATTTGAATAACCAAAAATAGCTTTTATTTGAATAAAAAAATTACTTTGATTTTAAAAATTTCAAAAATGGATTTCTATATTAAAAATTAAACTTTTAAATGATTAATATTAATTATATAATATATATTTATCCCATTAAAATGGTTCATAAAAATTTAATTCATACGTACGTAATAATAATTTCATAAAAATGAAAATATTTGAAAAAATTATATTTCATGCATTTCAACAAAAAATAAATATTTTCAAATGAATCCCAAAAATTCACCATGATTTCATTATGAGATAATGAATAAAAAAATGAATTCAATTTCTTCAAATTAATATACCAAAGTTAATATTATTTTATTTTTATTTATAATAAAAAATACAAAGAAAAACTAATTTCTTTTCAAATAGACTATTTTATTCATAAGGTATTCTAAGATTTATTTGATATAATTTATCTATTAGTGTTAATTGATTTATTTATAAATTATATAATCATAATGTATATTGTTTGGTTTATTTTTTCTAATTTACTATTCATCTTAACCAGTTTATATATATATCATATGCTATTAAACATGATAATTTTTTAATTTAATACAATAAATATCTATGTGTAACATTCATCCAATGGTAGAAATTATCACCACATAAATTTTGAATCATCTTTGATGGGAAATGGTATAATAAAATTCTGAATAAATTCCATCATGTTGGAGAAGATATTAAAATCTATTAATTTTATAATATACTTATTAAAGGAACCATAATAAATGAATAGATATTGAATATATTTTCGAAAATAAATATTTATATGGGGAAGTAAAACCATTTATTCTATATTTATTAAATTTCCTTTGAATATGATAATTAATGACAGCATTAGTACTTGGAAACATATCATTGAATAAATATTAATTAGACTGTAAATTTTATATCACGAGACTCGTACTTAGGAATGAGATTTAAAAGTCATACCTTGATAGCAATAATATTTTATATATAAGACACATGAGATTTATCTTTCATTTAGTTTAGTCTAATAAATTATTTTACCATCGATATAGAAAATTATAATAATTATAATTATATGATTTCATTCCTTTGAATAAGTGTAATTTTATATTTTTATTGTGTTAAAAGTATTTTTCCATATTTACTTCACCCATATTCAAATTAATATATATCAATGATGAATATTTCAATACTGGATAAGTAAAATTACATTTTAATATATCATAAGATATAAAAAAGCATGAAATCTTATACCTCTTCTTTTTAACCATTAACTAAAAAATGTTTATAAAAAATTATGATAATATCAAATATGAAAAATTCCATATATATAGTAATAAAGAATTTGTATTAAAAAACACAACAATACCACCCACTTGTTAACATATATAATTACCTTAATAGCAAATAGTTAAACACTACAAAATATGATAGGAAATATTTTAAGCATACTAATTAGAAAGATTTATTTATTATTTATTTAAATATTAACATTTAATTTATCTCTTAATAACATCAATAAATCCCAAATACACATACCAAAAATATATATATCATAGTACAAAAATTCATTAATTATATAAATCATTTATATAAAGTACTAGAGTCACTAAATATCTATAATAACAACATATATTCTTTGAAATGTTAAAAAAATTATCCCTCATTTAATAAAAACCAATTTGAGATAAAATCCCAAAAAAGAAAAAATTACCCATTTACCATGGTTTATATATTTTTTCTAATAAAATATTAATCTTATTACAAAACTACGTTAACCCCATATTCAACAAATAAATATTTTTATTTTTAGTCATATATTTGTTATACAATATGATCCAAAAATAATAATTTGAATTTATCACTATTAAAAATAATTACAAAAACATTACAAATAATTTTAAACCATATTGTTATATTTTAATTTAAATTTATTCACCAAAATAATAACATTCATCCCAAATATAATTCATAGTAAATCACAAGATAATCCAAATGGTCATATATGCCACACTCATGTATTAAAATAATATTTAGGCCTCGAAAAATACAATTAAAGACAATTTAATAAATTATCAGATGACCTCAATAGTGTATCTATAAATTTTAATTTATTACCATTCTTAATGATTATCAATACTTAAATAAAATTATAGTACATCAAAATTCTGAAAACCCATGATTTGGAAAATTAAATTATTGGACATTCATTTTAATAATTTACCAAATATTTATTATCTTATTCATTATTACATTCTTCCTAAAGACAAAAATATAAATCAGGTCATATTGTTCATTTATCTCATTGTAAACATGTTTCCAACATTATGCACCAGAAAATATGTCAAAATATTCTATCCCATGTATATGTTATTTAAATTTTCACCATCATCTTATGTATTGAATAATTTTCTAAAGCTATATAACTATGATAATTTTTATCCCCATTATATGATTTTCACTTAGGTACTTCATATTAATAATTCCTATACACCACATATTTTATGCCTTTAATTGATACCACAGTATGGACATTATTCTCTACCTCTCTATTAACTAAAATAATCATTTTTCATTTGTAATGAATTATTTTTAAACCATTAAAAAATATAAGTCATATTCAATATAATTTGAGACATTTCTCTAGGTGTTTCTTTCTAAATTCATTATAAGTAAAAATTTCAAAAATTTACTTTCATGGACAATATATCATGAATAGCCCTGAAACACTATTGTTATCATATTTCATGGGTTAGTAAAATCACTTATATTGATGTTTTTAATCATAATGTTGGATATATTGTTAAATATTAAGATATTATATTTTACTCCAACTTATATCCTATTCGGTATGACATATGAAAAAGCCTACATTATCCTTTAATCAAACAGTTTACTTTTTCCATGAGGATTCCAACAATATACTAATGAATTTGTTTGTGTGTTTATAAAAAACAAAATTATGGTAGAACATAATATGCATAGTATACATATTATTTTATTCATATCCATTTCATCTAATATATCATAAATTTTCACATATCCAAATATGATCATATTTCTAATTAATATATCTAAATTTAACAATTTAAAATAATTTATACTTATGATAAATTAACATCATAAAATTAAATTTAACTAAACCATTTCTTTAATACCAAATATAACTCCTCATACCTTTAAAACAAGGTAATTTTATAAAAAACACTCTTTAAATATTAGATTTGATAAAAATTTAATTAGTCTAAACATCAAATTTTTATTAATTGTTCTAACATTAATATTTATTTAACATTCCCTTGAAGTTTATTTGGTATTGAATATTTATATATATTGGAAAGATCCTATATATAAGAAAGCCAATTTATTTATCAACAAATTGGATTTCTTTCCATTATAATAAGAACATATTATTTCATAATAAGTCTTCAACTTCTCCCCGAGAAATTTCTACACATGATTCAATTGATTGGAATTTATTACTAAATAACTTCATTCCAAACCTTGTGGAAATGGTAACATAAAAACATTAAAATGAAGTGATTAGTAAGGGTAATAGTTAGAGATATCAGTCAACGCAAATATGTATTGAATGATTGTAATAAAGGTATGATATCATGATCATAAAATTTAAAAAAATAACCTCCAATTTATACATAATAAATTTTGTGTCATGGAATAAGGATTACTCATAAAAATGTTAAGTGTCGGGAGAGTGTAGAATCAACAATAATAAATCATGATCTATGATAGTATATAATATAAATAACATATATGATTGGGGAAAAAAACACATCCAATTGTCACATTTTTATCAAATCTAATGATCATAATTTTTACATATAAAATTGGAAACCATACTCTCAGATATCATATCCACCCATCAACATATAAATGTAGATAACCCCAATTATGTATATATATTTGTTTTTGAAAAACACACTTGAAATCATGTCAATTAAATTCTCTATTGTCTAATTATATATAAAGAATTACCCATGGAACTAAGGGGATATAATGGACCCATAAATCATATAATATCAAAACATTCTTATATATTTCGTAAGCCCATTAAATTGATTCTTCATTACATTAAATACTAATTAACACATGGGATAGAAATGGGTTTCATATTAACAACTGTAAGACATCATCATCATAAGCCATATATAGACTGAATGTCTATGGTATCTTAAGATAAAATAACTTTTATATCATAATCATCATTTAATATTATTGAAATTTATGAAATGTATACTTATAAATATAGTAGATGAATAATCTGGAAAAATAGAGAAATTATACTTCTAATTTTATTATATTTGGAAATCTAAAAAATAAAAGAAAAATTGGAATGGGGTTTTAATTGATGAAAAATGGAAACCCATACAAAATTTATCATGAAAAATAAAGGAGGTTATGAGGGTAAAATTATATCAAATTCTATATGTTATATTCAAAATTATAATAGTTTTTCATATAATTTTAGAAAGCGATACAGACACACAATCCATTAAAATATCAATTTTAATTATTTGAAAAGAATGTAAAAGGAAGTAGATATGAAAGTTATCAAACATTTATGTTTAAATAGAAACATATATAAAACTAATTTCTATAACATGGATATAAAATAGATTCATTACTCACCAAAAAGGAGAAATAAGGTCAACATTTTATAAACCGTTATATTGGGAAATTTATATATTAATGGGGTGAAAATTTAATGAATACATCAAAAATAATAAATAACTAAAGTATTTTTAAATAGAAAATCTATATGAGATAAATGATTTATAATTACTCTAATAGAAATGTACTCAATAAAAGTACCATTAAAAAATTGAGATTGTATCATAAACCCTTATGTCTAAGGTAACATTTAGATAAAAACATTATGGATGATTGATCATTTAATTTATTAGTAAATATCCATAATTTTACTGAAATTTATAATTAAATATATAAATGGGATATATATACATCACACAAAAAAGTGAAGTTGGTTAATATATATCATATCCCAATAAAGGGAAACTGAGGTGAGTAAACCTTTACTAAAAGTTTTAACATGATGTGTATGAAATCATAAAAATTTTATAATAAATTTAGACTTATTATAGATATATAAAATGATCATATTCGTTATTATTTTATTTTATATCATTCCTTAATCATTTTTAATTAAATATTAATTAACAATTATATTTCAAAAACAATATTCAGGTGTCATATGTTCGGTTCACATGCATGTTATTATCCAGTGAATTAAATCCATGCACCTTGGTTATTGAATAATCATCAAAATAATATTAATAATTTACTCATAATTACATGTTTTCAATATATAATATTTTATATCCATCCATGTATGGTGTTTGTGACAAATGAATGACAATTATTAATTGAAGAGATAGTCTTCATGTTCACATGTGTGATATTATTATTTGTTAGTGGTTTGAAAAAATAGAAGGTAAATTATAAAATATATTCACAAATTTATAATTATATTTTAAAGAAAATACATATTCAAAATATAAATCCTTATAACTATCCATTTAAAATGGTTATGTTAAATTAATGACATCATTTCCTGTAGGTGGTAGTTTACATATATTCATGATTTCCATTTCGATTTTCCAAAGGCTGATAATATACTATGGTAGATAATATTATCTTATTAAATAATAATATTTATCTCATAGAAATCATATTTTCCCCTTAAATACAAATTTATAACCCTCTATGAGATTTTTTCATTGAAAAAAAACCGAACACTTTTTGGAGGTTGTATTCCATATGTGCACATGAGAAACATTTGCAATTTATTATAGGTTGGACATGAGGGAAAATAATGTTGTCAATATAAATATAATAAAATGTAATTATAGCAATGATTCTTATATAATTATATTAGGAAAGTTAAAATTTATTTGATCAGGGTAAAATAAGATATAGACATGAAATAATTTGATTCAATCTTATACATATCCCTTTGATGTCTTCATTTGGCATACACATAAATCTGAGTTTTATTGGTTTTTTGCTAAGAAAGGGACCACCAGTATAAAAGGATTTCATTTTTGGAATTATAATTATAATTATTTTTTAATCTAGGGAACCCAAAGTTTTCAGGAATATAGTAGAGGAGTATCCCATTTACATGTGAGTGGGATTGAACCCATGTAGATATTAAGTTCATTAAAATATAATAAATGTATTCCTCAAGGAAAGTGGATCCAATATGGTCAAAATTTTGAGGAATGATACTTTTAGGTTTGAATTAATTCATAAAGTAAATGTAATACAATTTTATTAATATTATTAGATTATCCATTATTTTAACACCACTTGAACCTTTTTAACCATTAACGTGGTAATAATAATTTACCATTATAACTATTAATGATGTCTAAAAATGAAAATCAACACATTAGAAAATTTGAAAGTGAGGATACGAAATTTGAAATACATTTAATTTTATTCAATTTAAATTTTTTTTATAAACTATTGATGATATAAGAATATAAAATATATTGAAATTTTAATGAAAAACCCATAATTTTATACTGAAATCGTGATTTAATTAATTCTAAAATAAATATGTATATTATGTTTAAAAAAAAATAGATTTATCTTAATTTTAAGTTAATACAAAAAAGAAATAAACCAATTAAAAACTTGACTAGAAGAGGATAATCAAAAATAGTTTCTATTTGAATATAAATATTACTTAGATTTCCAATATTCCAAAAAATGTTTATAATTCAAAATATGTAATTTTAAATTCATTTTATTAATTCATAAATATATAATTGTTCTGAAAAATATTTTCAAAAAAATTAAATTCATTATTTCAACATCATAATGGCATAAAAGTGGTAGTATTTTTAAAATTGATATTTTTCACTATCCATATAAAAATCTATATTATATGAAAAATACCAAAATATTACCCTATGAGAATATTGATATGATGAATTAAAAAATGAATTGATGTTCATGAAAATAAAATTAAAAAATTTAAAAATATATCTTCCAAACAAGAATAGAAAAAATAATGGAAACCTACTTTCCTTTAAATTGAAACTTAATAACATAAAGTGTTATTAACCATATTCCATGTAATATTCCAATGAGAGGTAATTTATTTTCATAAATGTTACAAAGTAATATTTATTTATTGTTTACATACCACTTTATGAAAATATTATTTACTTTAGTTTTGTGGTGCATATACTACAAGATATTAAATAAGATACTAATTTAAAGTAATATATAATAAAATTTCAATTCGTTATATCCATGGTGGGGGATAAAAATTAGTTTTTTGGGTTCACACCATGTCATGTGACGGTTATGATAAAAATAGACAAGAATTCATCATTAAATTAGTGGAAATGAGCATGAAGTATCTATTTTTTAACTGATGTTTGGAGTTTCTACATGAACTATTACTAAAAAGAGAATGAGGGACTCCATAGACATGATATCCAACCAAGGGAACCTGGTGACACACATTGGTTTCAGAGACAAGAAAAAGGTAGGATAAAACTATATCAATGTGGTTTATAGAGTATCATAATCAACATGATGGAATAGCTTTTTTATTTTCCTAGAATTTTATATTCTAGTTGTCACCAATCTAAACATATACCTATACATGATATATTTTTTTCATGAACTTTTTCATTTGTATAGATATTCATATGAAATGATATGGTCATGTTAATTTTATTTCATTTTTACCATTTGATCATGTATTACTGCATTTCATTCCCACTTTTCATTATCATGTGAAGAATGTTTTTAATTATTAATAATCAATGATGACAGATCTTGTGTACTTTTTTTTAATTTATTAATACATTGTTTATTTTAATGATAACTGAAAAGAAATTCTTATATAACTCAATTGGTAGCACATCAATGTTGTATTTCAAATAAGATTATGTCCTTTGTCAAAACATTACTCAATTATTTTGGAATTTTACAATTGAAATTTTCTTGTAGTTTACCAACTGTTATTTCAATCATGAAAATTTTAGTAAATCATATTTTAAATAGATTTTGGTTTAATAAATTTTCATAGACCTGTGGAGATTTAAGAGTTATCAGTTAACATAAATTCTTATTTCAATTCAACTATTTTACACTACTTTTATTATTGATTATTTTTTTAATAGACTATATATGTAGATATCATCGCTACTTATTCACCTATTACATTCTCGATAATTTTCGATCTGTGTTATTCATGAAATTTTACTCCTCTTTTTTCATGTTTTTAGGTTCTTTCTCGTTGTCACTCAAACATATTTTAAATAACCCCATATAAATTGACATTAAATTACATTATACAAGTTTTATATTATAAATTTAAAAAATAAATTATCAAGTATAATGATATTGATATGAAAACTTTTTAATTCATTATCTTCAATGACATGAGTGAGCAATGTTGAATAAAAAAATCCCAAAAACATAAAAATATACAGATATGATTAAAAACACAAACAAATATTACCCAATGAAAAAACAATTTTATAACATGATATGTAAATAAAAATGAATAAAAAATGATATGATAAATCCTTTAATTATCCTAATTTAAATAAAATTAATTATTCAATAAAGGAAAGGTTAAATAGAATAGAAGTTGGATATAGTGTATAAACAAAATGAGAATTCCATTCTACCTAATATTGGAGTTGATATCATTGAGAGGCATGGGCTTAAAAAATCATAGTTTCCCATGGATTTATGTAATCTATAACGATATAGATTGAAAACTTAGTTTAGGAATAATGAGATGAAATAGTCACTACCAAAAATAAAACTGAATTTTTATTGAGTTATTAATGAAGAATCTATTAATGTTATTTGGGATTTCTACAGTGTTGTGAAGAAGATACAATTGTTATGGCTAAGATATGAATAGTTGAAAATGATGGTATTTCAATATTTTTCAAATAAAATGTAAGAACCTTGTTTTAGTATCTATAAGAAGATATATTTGACACATACGACCTTGTATATAATGAATTTATTATATTGTTATAACCCATGATAAAGACATAATAAATTAGATATAAGATCATAGGTTTTGTGTAAGAATTGTGTTACTTATTCCATGAAATGAGATATAAAATATTGATTTTTCTTATATAATTAATAAATTATCAGTTTTCATAGTGAAATATGGCATCTTTTTTTGGAATCTCCATACATTTTCATTAATTAAATTTTTTTAAACTATTTTAGTTTCATAAATTATTTTAGGAATTAAGTCTGGGAGAGTTTCCTATATATATTCAGAGATAGATTAAGTGAATCTATATTTCTTTGATTGACTATTTGGATTTCTAATTTCAAGATAGTTTAAAAAAAATTGAATCAAATTTTGAAACCCACATATATATATATTACAAATTAGTTGGACACAAATTTATCTTGATGTGTAACTCATTATTCAATATGATTTCTTTTACGCTAAATTTTGAATTGGGTTCCTCTATTTTTTTTATTAAATAATGAACATTTTAAATTATATTTTGAAAAATATCTTGTATATGTGGATTTTTTACTATTATAAAAATCATTATGGACTCTGCAAATAATAATTAATCATATGAATTGAAAATTCCTTTGACCTAAAATGTGTAAATATGTTCCCCCATTAGATTCAGCATTGAAAAAAATGTTGTGATTTATGTGTCATGGATGTGTAATTCAATGTGTTAAATTTTTCTTCATTTCATTAGTTATTAAAAAATATCAAATGATTTTAATATTTTCTATCTTTAAGATTCAATGTTTACATTTATTGGGGTACACGTTTTCATATATTTGAAATATACTTTTCTACATCGAGGAAGTTAATCTATATTACGTTAATGTTATAATATATTACATCTTTTTTATTTCCATATGAAAAAAAATTAAAAAAAATATTAGGTGTATGTCTGATAGTTATAAATTTATTTGATAATTTTTGTTTGAATTAAAATCCTAAGTTATAAATAATAATGTGATATGAAACTGACACTCAATCATAGTTTAACATGTTAATTTTCCATATTTTAGTACTATATGTGTTATTGTATATACTAATTATCACCTATCTAAAATTTTTTTTTCTTTATAAATTAATATGTGAATGCAAATTTTGTTTCTATATTAATATGGATAAAGGAAAAAGTTTGATAATTTAGTTGAAATCAAATTGGATGTTGTTTCATTCTCATAAAAAAATTAATTTCAATCATGTTTTAAAATAGGGAATTTTCATTTCGCAAAACCATTTAATTTTAAATGGTAGATAACTTTGTGTAATGAACCATCCAATTATATATGAAATTACTCATTTGAAAATTATTATTCAGTATATATTATAATATTGTATAGAATAATACATATGATGTGTGTGATATTTATATCTTGAAAATTGCTTATTTGCAAAATTTTATAAACATCAAAAATAATATTTTATAGAGGCACATATATGACTATTGGCACGGAGAAAAATATTACCTATGAGGAAAAACTATTCTCCATAATGGAAAATATTAATTGAATGCGGTAAAACCATATAATACTTCGAACACTATATAAAACTATATATTCCTAATCTCTCCAATTAAGATCTTTCATTCCATAATGTCTGAATAAAGATAGGGGTATCAATAATATGATATAAATTATCTAGAGAATTGTATAACTATTTTATGAATTATATTGAATGAATATGTACAATAATGGTTGAGTTTATACAGTGTGTAAATGGAAAAGATAGTGTTAATATCCATCTATTATATCACTATTGTAATGTTTCTATTATATGATTGATGTTATATTAATAATATCAAGTAGAATAGTAAAATACAAGTTATAATTTAATATAATTATTATTATTTATTTTATTATATGTTTGTATATACATTATAAATAAAAATGTATGATATTATTTAATTAAGAATTTCATTGAGTAAATAAGTTGAGTGTTAAGAATAAAAATAGTATTTTATACTTAATCTGTAGTTTTTAATTGAATAATTATTCAACAGACTTAAGAATTCTATTTCATATGATGAGCATTATATTTTAAATCAAAACATCAAAATTATTTTAGGTCAATTTTTAAAAAATTTATAAATTATTTTATAATGCTATGAATTGTAGTAAAACATGGTTTTGAATTGTTGATATGTTTTATGATATCATAAATATAATTTTTTTTATTAAACAATTTAACATAATAACATAACATAAATAATTTTTATTAATAATATTGTATATTGTGTGGAATTAAAATGATTTTTCAATCCTAATAATGACTTTTCATAGGCTAAAAACTGATATTATGGTTTTTGAAAATAATATTATATGGAATATTTAATTTTACATGGATGAAGTAATATTTAAAATTTGGATTCCTTTTTTGTCATGAATGGATTTTAAAATCATGCCAGAATTGTCTAAATTCATGATCTAAAACCATGGGTAAGAAAACAATTTATATCAAAAACCTTCATTTCTAGGTCTGATATTTTGAAATTAATAAATAATTCTCCTGAATATTGTATTAATATCACAACAAAACATCATTTCATTTAATGAAATGATTTTTATCATGTCCCGCCTTCTTTTATTATCTCATTATATCATTTTTACTATCCCCAATCTCATGTGGAATCTCCCATGTATTCTTATAATGTTATATTTAGGGTATATTACTCTCTCCCACTCTCTTTTTCATTTAGGGACATCCATTATATTAGGCCTTATTATCAAGTGATTATATTTTCCTGTAACTATGAACCTTATTTAAATATCTAAAAAATAAAAATTAATGAGGAACTACCTTACCCTCTTTTTAAAAAATTCTTTAAAATGTTATATAGTCACACCGTGCTTCTGAAATTTTCTCTTAAAATTCAATGACATCAATTATTGGATTTAAATACCTAATCCTATTTATATTTATGTTTATTCATCGATATATAATTACCCTTCAAAGATTATATAATTACATTTATGAAATAATCATTAATTATCCATGGTTTTTAATAGGTGAAATATATTCTTATTATATATGATCAATTTGGAAGATGTTATGTTTTCTATTTGAAGGGTTCACCCGGTTATCACTATAATGCATTAGTTATTATGTTCATCTCTCAAGATAAAATTTATGGTGGAGATGATGTTAAACTAAGAAAAATTTTATTTTGTGTCTAGTTGGATAGCCATAAATTATGATTATAATTTCACGATATACGATTTGCATATTCTATTAAATAATTGATCTTATTATATCATCCTCTCCATTCACACATCAATGATTATGTAAATGATTATCACAATTTTAGGTATTCATAATATACCTCTAGAATCAAATTTATTACTTTTCATCATGTTATTTGTGATTATTTCTATATTTGAATTTATAACTCATCCATTTTCTTATATATATACCTAGGTTATTGAATACAGTTTTGATATTAAAAAGGAAACTTGGTGAATGTTAAAGGGATTTGAATTTTTTATTTTACAGTTAATTCAATATGAATATAATATTTCAAAGTTAATATACATCATGTTTTTTATGATGTGTTATTTTATTACAATGTTATATGATGTGTTTTGAAATTTATTATTATATTTTTTATCAAGGAAATATATAATTGTTTAGGAGGATTAGGATTGTGAACACATTAGAAAAACAATAGGGATACGAATAAATATAGTAAAATCTCCAAAAAAAATTACTTTATATTTTAACTGGTTTCCAATTAATGTAATGTTTTTCTGGATAATATACATGTATTCTTTTGTATAATAGATGCACCTAGGTGTAATAAAGCCAGGGTTGGTTGGTTATGAATCTAGTCTTCACTATGGGCATGAGTTGTGGGCCTTACTACACACCCAATTCTACACATTTGTGGGATTAGATTAAAATAATTAAAATTTCTTTTACAAACCATTATTAATAATTCAATTATAATTATCTTTTAGAGAACATAAGAGGAAATAGACCATTGATAACCAAGGTTGAAATCAGGAGATTAAAATGTTAGGTTATATATATGTAATTCTATTTATATTAATTATTATAATTTTTTATTCTAATTGAATCATATGTCATCACCAAAAATAGTATTATATTTTATAAAATTTATATATATATATATATAATAATTTCAAAAACATATGTGATGGGATATTCTATGATTTCCCTATAGAAATGAAAAATATGATTGGATTAGGGGTAAATAATGGGAGTATGATCAAAACTAAATCATATTTTGATAAATAACATGACTCATTACAAAACACCTCATTTAATTAATATTGGAAATGATATCATCTAATATTTTATGTCAAATTGAAAATATACATTTATAAGATATTTTTAACCCCAAATTATAGAGTAGTTTTTTGAATCTATTGAAAAAATATTGTTTGTTATCTAATTATGGGAGTAGGATATTGCACATTGATCAATTACCAACTAAAGGGGAGAACTTAAAAGTGGTGTACACTAAACATGAATAAAAATACAAAGTAATGAATTAAATATAAATAATAGGATTAATTAAAGAAGATACTCATAAATAAATATTATTTATTCACTATTTTTCATAAAATCAATATGGAATTCCATGGACTCAAGAAAAATGAGGAATAATTTATTTACTGTTATAAAAGAAACATCCCAATTATTTTTGGATATTACTTCATCAAATTCATAGATACATAAAATAATGTTGATCTCATCTTTAGTGTATTTATGTTTGGTCTGAAAAAACACAATGTGATTCGAAAAATTGAAAGCAATGAAAAAGAAATCTAATATTACCTCAATTCAAAGATGGATATTGGTGATTCTATTTTTTTTCCATTATACCGGAGAAAATAAGTGGAGTTTGTAGTTTAACTCTATGGGAACATAAGATGATTTTAATATAATTAATACAATCTAACAACCCTCAATTCATAATTGTGGGAAAAGAACACTTAGATCTATCTTAATGGAAAATAGAAGTGTATAAATTATTGCAGGGAATAAATTCAATATAATTAATTTTCGAAGGAGATAAAAAATACCAAAAATAAAATAGAAGATTATAATCTTATAGTAAATATGTATCCCATTTTCTAATGTTTTATTTGAATGTAATATGGAAACTATAAAAACCATTTCCAAAAGAAAATGGTCATCCTGTTTAATTGAGGCTAATAATCTGTAAGGCCCTGAGATATAGGTGATCATATTGCTCCACTACTACTAGGGTGAATCCTAAAGACAAATTGGTGAAAGGTAAAATGTTCTTTCATTAATTAATAGTTAACAACCTATTTTATTCTGGTTCCATGTGTTATTTTATATCATACTCAGTATGTAAAACTATTCAAACATGAAATTAAAAAAATGATGGATTAGTTTTTTCTAATAACAAGAAATATGGAAACTATTGAATATCAAGAATATAACTCCACCTTAGTAAAAATATTTTGGTTGAACCTCCCTAGATAAATTTCCATACCCCCTTAAAAAATATCTATAATAAAAAATTATTCAATATCATTATATATATCTCATATAATCTTCTTGGAAATAGAAATCCCTTTTAATGTCTCAAATCACCCTCTTGATCTATAAAAGTGAATTTAGAATAAAGAACTTCCTTCAAAAAAAATTTATCAACAGTGCATATTATTTATATGAGTATGTATACTCTAATAGAATAATTTAGAAGAATTAGGGAATCAATTCTGAAAAAAATCCCATTGTAACAAGATTAGAAAAGGTCATCCCAAGAGATATTGTCAGACTTCTTCTTAAATGGGATCCTTATATGTCCATTCAATTCATTATAAAATAAATTATAGTATCTATGATTCCCTATATGATTTCCCCATCATACAATATGTACTAAAGAAGATGGTACACGATAATATGGACAACAACTTCTTATGTCTATTTCATTAACTATTGGGTGCACCAATAATCTTTCTAAAACAGAAGAATGGTTTGATGTTTATATTTATTGATTAACATAATATCAATAGGACCCTGATGAATAAAATATATCCCCTTACATGGATTTATAACTTTTGTTATGAGCTACATAGATCTGAAAACTTTTATATAGTGGTCACTTTGGTAGGTTACCATTCAGTAATGTTAAGAAAGGATAATATAACTATTCTTGTTATTTCAACAAGGTACATACACCATGAGTTCATAATAATTCCTGTCAAAATCACTATTAATCCATCAATATTTAGGGTCATGTTGAATGGTGCCTTCAGATATTATAATCAAAATTTTTTTATTTCTTATAGATGATATTCTCATATATTTTATAGGAAAAAATGAACTTGGAGAAGATTCTAGTACCATTTTGAAAAACATTTCAACGATTAAAATATATTCAAATTTCAACAAGTGTTAATTTTAGTAAAAAATGTATCATTCATAAATCACAAGTTTGTATATATAAATGGATCCATAAAAAAGTGGTTATTGAAGAATATTCCAGAAGAAAATTGTAAGATCATACTACATTTTATAAATATTAGCTCAGTAGTATCAATGATTTGTGATAAACATATCATTATTTTTTATGCCTCCATTCAAGGTAACATAGACGGGTGTAATGTATCTCTCTTATATGGAATGGGAAGAAAACTATAAGGAGTTATCTAAGAGGTTAAGAACCACTTAAGTACTCACACTACCATCCAATGGGGAACGATTCCATATATAAAAGTATTCCTCATATAAGATTTTATTTTTCGTCATGATGAAAAATGATACTCTGATAGAGTGTTCATATCAATGTTTCAATTTACATAATAAATTTTTTATTATGTGATATATGTAGTTTTTAATAGTAATGTTTTGATTAAAAAATTTAAAGGATTTGTATATGGAGTGATTTGTTTCATATATATGGATCATAAGAGTATCAAGTAAATATTCACATAGAACTAGAAAAACACACTCCAATGAAGATTATTATAGGTAATCCATGACTATTATTTATCAATATGCCACAATCCAATGAATGATAATATATTGTTAGTTTCATTCTCTTTAAGTGATCTTGAAATAGAAAAAATGATGAATATTTAGAAAGATGTTTTATTATTTGATTTACAGTGGATGTAAATGGGAATCATAATGGAATGAACTACATCCTAACTTCCATAAAATTATTTCTCAACCATCGATTATAGAGAAGTTTATTTATTTATAAAGTAATAATGTGGAGATATATAATAATGTTAGTGTTATAAGTATGCAAAATGGTAATAATTAAACATCTATAAAATAGGAGATCGTATATTTCAGTCATGATTATGTGTACCACCATACCATGAGATACAAAAAGATTTTTTTACTAATGCCCATAGTTCAACATTATATAACCATATAGCAAGCACAATGATTTGTAGAGATATATTAAAGAACAATTTTTCATACATGTCTCTAAAGTAGAATGTTTAACATATAAAAATGTTCATGGTAGGGAAACATGCTAAATGTGATAGAGAAAATCACAGGGGTAAGGGAAACATTTACTCATACCTTCATGGTTACTAGAGAACGTCTACATGGATTTTTTCATGGGTCTTATAATTTCTATCAAAAAATAGTTCAATATGAGGTGACAGAAAAATTCCAACAAAGACTGATTCTTTGATTGTCATTTGAGTGGACTTATCACTCGATCAAATGGATAGAATATACTATATAGATGTAGTGAGACTACCTAGAAAGCCACTATTTATTTTATCTAATAATGATCTAATATTGACCCAAAAATATTAAAAGGTATCCAATATGATTTGAATATATATTTCAATTCATTTGTTTCCTATGACCCCAAAACTGTTGGCCAATATGAGTGGAAAATTCTTACATATTTTGGTATCTTGAGTGAATACTCAATTAAATCAACATATAATTGATAAAAAAAATTATTTTATCATGTTACCATAAAAAACTATATTTCGCTTGATAATTTAGAGGGCTCTTTATAAAGTCGTATATGGAATGAAACAAATTTCTCTAACATGTTAGGATGAAGTTAGGGAATAAATGCTTTTTGGAACTGAATTGTTATAAAAATGAATGAGATGATCATGAACCATCTACAACATTTTTGAGTATCCCATAGTAGACAAAAGGGTTGTGATGAAAATCATCTATGAATCATAGATTTCATGATTAGAGATAATTTGTTTATACTAATATATCGATGAAATAGTTTCATGATATTTTTGGATAAAGGGAATGTTAGGTCCTATGTATAATAGATCCTTCGAGATTTTTGATCACGTTGGAGTTATGACCTATCAAATTCCACCAACATCATACATATAATAACTATAATATTTCATTCATGTATCAATCTTATTAATATATATTACATATCCCATATATGTACTTAACCCAAGTTTTGTTCAAATAGAGAATTTTCATTCTTAAAAGGATCAATCACTGAATAAATTAAATTATAGGGACAATGATCTAACAAACAAAATAAATCCCCAGGTAAAATTACATTACCAGAATAACAAAATTTGAAGTGGAAATTTGGTAACTAGAATATTATATGAAGAAAAATAATCCTCAATTTTCCCCTTATTTTATCAAATGTAAATTTAGTGTTGAAAGTTTTCAATAGAGGAAGAAGATAATAAATTTTCATTTTATATATGAAATTCCCATATCCAAAATCAATTTAAAACATATATAATATTATTTTATTCTTAAAATACATGTAATAAATATTATTAAATGTACAAAATTTTCATTCCTATTAAAAGAACTCATATTCACAATGACTATTGTATTATAAAAGCCCATAGATTAAATATTATATTTCATAATATAATTAAACATCATTAAGTAAAAATTTATATAATGGTAATTAATAATAAGTGGATGTAACACTCCAATAAATTACAAAATATATATATATATATATATATATTAAAAGGAATTTAATTTTATTAATATATGGAAATGCAAACAAAACTATGTTTAGTCAAAACACAGATTAGTCATGATTTCCATGATCAATTTATTTTTTTTATAATTGAAGATATTATTTGAAAAAATAATATTCTTTTCTGAAATTGGTCTACCCGAATTATCTCAGGGATATTTTTTTTTCTAGATATTTTCATTTTGAATAGTAAAATAATCATTCTTTTTAACTAAAAATGGCATATTGATTTAGAAAATTTATAGTGTTAAATTTACTTTTTTATTAGTATTATAGTAAAATTTATTCTCTTATATATCATTTAATCTAATTTTCGTAGTTGGAACCATTTTTATTTTTATTTATTATATTAATCAATTGAAATCTTTTAAACAATTTTTCTTTCATAATCATAATTGTCATCATGTTGAAGGGATTTGTTATAAATTATTATTTTCATCTTTTTTAAATTGAAATTGGTATTTTTTATAAAAGTTTAATAAAAATGATTTATTTTTTTGATAACTTTAAAATAATTCTTAAAAAACTAATTGAAAAAAAAAAATTAATTACCATTATTACGGTAAAATGGATTTAGTATGGGGTCATAATAAGGTGATAATGGTTAAAATGACCTACCAACTATTCCAAAAACCATCGTATAGACATATATATATAGCATTGTGAGCTTAGGATAAATTATTATGAGTTTTTGGACATATTCACATCACTTTGAAACATATAATTTGCAAGTATGAAAATGGAAAAAATGAAACATTCATTACTTTTAATATCTATAAATTATTTCCATCATTGGATGCATAGATGAAAATATGGTTTCTCAATTACATATATAATGCATAAGGGGGTGGTGGGATGTTTCACCATCAACATTGGCAGGTTGTCCCTATGTGATATTGTCATTTTCGGTCATCTAGGATGGTGGATCATTACAATACGATGATAGATGGTGATGAAGGGTGCTCATAGTAATATTCGATGGTAGATATAGCGTGAAAATAGGCTTCTTCGTCAGGTGGTGGTGATTCTTCAACATGTGGGTGAGAGTGAGGGATTCTTCTACGAACCGAAAGACATTCAAAATCTTCCATATTTGGAATATGGTGGGTTGTGGTTCTTTTTCCAATTACGGCATTTGTGGTGGATGGTTCTGGTGGAAAGAAATATATGTTGGTGTAGATTTATAGATATGATCTCTGGTTGTGGTTATTGGTGATCATCTAGGTGGCTATTACGTCCATAGCGGGTGGAGGGTGGCAGGTGGTGTAGAGGGGCGCATATATGGACATAATTTCCCTTTATCATTAGATCCAATATTCTTTAGGGATTCAGCCATGGTGGTTGATGGGGAAATGTTTCAGATATAGTTCTATGGTGAGTCCTGTTGAGGGTAGAAGCCAGGCTCATGGTCCAACATTTGGGCCTTGAACCTTTGATAAGTCTTTGTGCTTATGTTTACGGAGTTTTGTCCTCTTTGACTTGTGTTTTATAATGAGTTCTACACATTTAAGATCTGTGAGATTTTATTTTAAAGCCCATGTTCCTTAAGAACTTTGGTATTTTAATGTGTTCTCCTATAACCCAGCTCAAAATGGGATTTTAATTTTCTCTTTTTTTAATATGGGTGAATGCCCCAATGTTTTTTAAAATAAATGGTATTAAAAATATATAATGTAATATAAATTAAATGAATTATTATGTTTAATTAATTTTTTAGATTACTGTTATAACGCCCCGACCCCAGTTACCTAGAGTCGGTGTATTATTACATAACATTTAAATGATCACAAATGATCAAGTATCGAAATAATTATTAGTTAAGTAGTATTGAAACGCTAGATATATTCATGAGTCTCACATTACATCATAATGTAAAAAATGATAACAAAATCATGTCTTCATATCCCCTCATACTATCCCTACACTTCATTCATAAATTACTTCTTCACATCCAGGGAAAAATAAAACATTGAAAGGGGTGAGCTAAGATGCTCATTAAGGATAAAAATACAGGGGAAACATTCATAGATTATCATAAACATTTAATGTAATGTATAACTAAAAAAATCCTTTTAAACCTGAATATCAGCATAATATAGAAAAGATAAAATGAAATAATCCCATTTACTTATTCACAAGGATATTCTACTAGTCGAATAACCACATGCAATATCAATAACCACTTTCATAATGATGGAATGCAAAATGACAGACTATCATAACCACATATTCAAGTTCTCGTGAAATGACTAAAAATAATATTTTGTCAAGGCCTTGTGCCAAGACACTAGTTTGTCTTATGAGACCTATCTATGCATCGACAATCTATAGCGGGCTCCACCCATCACTTACTATCTCCAATGCATTCCTCAAATGAAAAGTTTGAAACATAACATAAACATTTGTATTTAAACTAGCATACGAAATGTCAACACATTAACCACAAACCATGAATGTTAAAATAATCTCATATCCACAGTCAAACATAACTCATTCGATACAATATGGAAGATTGTATTATATAAGATTAACCACAATTGAGAGTAATGAAGGATATTGACATAGATTAAAATAATAATCAAGCTATTGAGAGAAATATCCCCCTTTTTCTTGAAAACATTTAAAAGTCACAATATTTTTCAAGAAGAAATTTAAAATAGATTTTTGAATAAAAGTGTCCCATACCACTTTGAAACTATTAAATGAAATTTTGATTTGAAATCTTTAATGTCTATTTAAATAAATTCCTAAAACCATTTTTAAAACATGGACATTACTGAGAAATATTTAGAAAAATAAATCTTTAAAACATTTTAAAATGATATTTTAGTTGGAGTTCCTAACCAAAAGACAGACACTTGAATAAAAATAAGTGAGGTAAGAAAAAATTTTTAATATCATTTGAATAAAGGGATTCATGATATACTATGTCAAAGAACATTATATACACCATATAAATGTGATTTGGTGTATAAAAACAAAGGAGTCTCAATAGAATGTAAATTGAGATGAAATCCCTCATAAATGTCATATCCTTAGGTTAAGGATAAATCAATGACATAAATATGTGTGTCAAATATAAATATGCTCAATATGATTTCATATTCAGTATAAACAATCAAGGGACATTCACACATATTCTTGTCAAAATAAAACCAATGAATAGGATGTTTAACTCAACAAATCAAGATTGAGTAAAAATTAATGTTATCAAGTTCATACTGATGAATTGAGAGATTATTAATTGAGTGATTATGTGTATCAAAAGTATATCAACAGAATGGGGACTGGAAATTATGACATAATAAAATTAATAGTGATTCCACACATAATCATGGAGTAAAATAATCAATGATGTTTGCGTAAAGCCGAATGAATGGAAATTGAAATTTCTAATTCCCTTATCAATTTGGTAAATTAAGAAACATACATCCATGAAAGAAGGATCGTGCAAGGATAATGTAAATATCCATAAATTAATGTATATTACACAATGAATACAATCATGGGTAGTACACACACCACATGGAATAAATAAGTGGTGAATAATGGAAATCTCACGAAATTAAAAGTGAGATAAGAATCCCATTAATTTGTACTTTTTCCTTTGTTGAGGGTAGGTTAGACTCTTGTATTATGGTGAAATAATTTTTATTGAATTATACAAGGATAATATACTATAATATGATATCATATATGATCTTTTAACATTGCTTTGTTAATAATATCTTAGTATTATCATCGTTTTGGGTGTTAACTTACTCATTTTCTTTTATCTGTTTAGTTAAATATGTTGGGTTTGTTATGTGTAGGTTGTATCTTATTCATATACAGAATGATATCAATTCCTTATTAATTATTTTTAATCAACAAATGAAAATTAGAATTGAATGGATACAATGGGGAATGAATCTCATCGCTTTCGTGGAGACGGTAGTCCATACGTACGCATAAGTGACAATATCATTCTTTTGATATTAAAATAATATATAATTTCATTATATATCATATATTAATAATCATTATCATGTTATATTTATTATTTACATGAATTACACATCATTATTATACCCATCCAAATAATAATGTATTGAATAACAACTACACCATGACGTGGAGACGGTAGGTTGTACGTACACACGTATGGTGACATGTCATTCAATGGATGGATAGAATACTGAATATGGTTGTACCATATTTATAATAACATCACAATTTATAGAATATACTAGAGTTATTATTCTATAATGGAACAAAAAATAAAGAAGATGTTGAAGAAGAAAGGAACTTGAAAAAGGGTGGTGAAAACATTACCTCTTCTTCGGGTTCTTCCTTTTGATTTGGTCAAAAGGGATCCATAGTTTGGCTTTATGACTAAAGAATGACTCTACAATTAAGGTCGGAATGTTGATAGGGTATTTGGGTAGAGGTTGGCCAAACCAAAAGTCTTAGAAGGTATGATTAATTGGTTAGAAGTGGTGTCATTTTATAAGGGGGGAGGAGCTCTTTAGGAAAAACTTAATGTATTAATTTATAATAAATTAATATTCGGGTTTTAATGGCTCAAAAGTAGATAATTCAAAGTATATGGTGGGGATGGGTCGAAATCCTTTCAACCAGTAGATTTTACACAGGTTTGTGTCAATATTTTAACTTTATCCTTTTTATTTAACTCTTAGTTGAATAATTTTACAATTACCATGTCACTTTGTATTTTTATATTATATAGTTAATAAACAAACTATATACCTCCAAGAGACCCCCAAGTGGTCCACTAATGGCACACCTATCATTATATAAGTCCTTTCTCCAAACCGTAGATTTTTGGGAATTTAATATCAATTAATAATATAATATTTGTTTTGAAAACTCATTTATGTCAATTTTGACAATATTTAATAATTGATTTTTTTTAAAGTCCAAAAAAAATTATTAATTTAAATAAAATTCATTTAAGAAATAAAAACTTGTCATAGTAACTAATAAAATTTGTTTACGAAATCAAAACATTCAAATTATATTTATTATAACACTTATAATAATAATTATTTGATTCTTTCATTAATAAGGAAAAATACTGTATCTTTATTATGTCATAAATAAATTTAATTATTCAATGTCTAAAAGTTATAAATAAAATACCATTATGTAGGAAATATTTTTATATTTCTAATGAATATTTATAGTTAAAAATATAACATATATAACCTTATGTAAAAATTGTTTTTCTTAAAGATATATACTTATGTCATTTTTGTATTTACTTTATCTTAATTAATATAAAGGGTAATTATCACTTACAAGTGGATCCATGGGGTCCCAAAATAGACCCAAATATGCCCATTGTGGGACCTGTATCAACCAATAGGGTTATGACATGGTCTAAGGTAATTTATTTTTATTATAATATTTTTGTTTACCCTTATTTACCGGATTTACCATTTAACCACAATAAATAAAATATTGACCAAAGTAATTATTCAAAATGTCTAAAAATATAAGTTACCTATTTAAAAAATTTGGAGCTCCTGATTCTATATATGAAATTCATTTTTCTAAATTCAAAATGCAGAAGTGGAATACATTTATTTAAAATTAATTCCTACTGTCAAAACAAAAAGCGTGTTTTTAAAAAAATAATAACTATCAAAATATTGACACTTGTTTATGTCCGGTTTAAATGTGAAATTATGTCCAATGACCAACATTTTATTAAATGGTGAAAATATATTCTAAATATACTTTAAAACCACTCAAATTCATCAATTATGAATATTAATTATTTTGATTAAAAAAGTTGTTTTTAATGAAAATTTATTAACTTTCACTATTCAACAAAAATTGAAAGTTTTCAGAAAAATACCAAAAATTCACCCTACGATAATTTTGATATTACGATTCCAAAAATGAAGTCCACTTAAAAATATATAAAATGTAAAAAAATTCAAAAAGTGGGTATTACTATTCATAACGGCTAGTTTGATTGGTTGTGTTGCGTGTTAGAACTCAAAGTTTCATACAACACACACTATTGTATTATTCAAAGGGAAACGTACCATGGAAGCTTGGGGTGTTACATTCTCCCCTCCTTCAATAAATTTCATCCTCTCATTTTTTAAAATTGGGATTGGGAATATAATGGAAAGTAACACATTGGAAAAAGATTAAAAAAACAATCACTTTAAAAGAAACAAAGAGAAGTAAAAAATGTCACCCGAGATAACCTATACTAGGATTTCATGTATAAAAACATGGATATGGATGATAAAATATTTGTCATGTTCAGATGAAGAGGTATAGAAAACATGATCAGGAAAAAGTTAACAACAAGAAAACCACAAACTAGTGATGGGACAAACGGTCATTAGTCTCCCAGTAGGAAAAGTAAACTGACACAATTTTTTTCTTTTATGTTACATTACATAAATATGAGGAATTCATTTATGATATTGACTAAGAACATAAATAGATATACTTAATTTTTATGTAGAGTTTCATTCTATAACAAATTTCTTCCACTAACTCAATTTTTTAAACGATGAGTATTCAAGAAGACTTGGTCACACTGGAAGAGATAGAATAAAATTATATAGAATCACATGATCCACGATGGATAAACTATATATTTACCTTGCCTTTAGAGATTAATCAAAACCATAATGGTTAGTACAAGATCTGATGATCCCCCAAAAGGATATTCCATTAGAGAAATAAACACTAATCATAATTTCAAAAATTAATCCAACAATACCCCAAAGTTAAATAAATACCATTCAATAAAAAATTCTCCTTAAAATCCTTCAATATAATCCAAACTAATATTGAAACCCAAAACATAGAAGTATTTGGTTGTGTAGTCTTCCATGTTAAATTTTATCTCCAAATGACATCAACTACTCTTAAAGTCACATACTTAAAAGTAATTAACCAACTCAAATATTATCTATCACAGGTTAATCATATCCATAAATAACCGAAATCAGTATAAATCCACAATAAAAACATAGATTAAAATCCACCGTTACTCCTTAAATGAAATACCATAGTATTCTATTTTCCTTGGGCATATAGTGTTCCCAACAAAGCAAACATCTTCCCAAATAACATTGATCACTTAATCACCAAATCATTTTCCTATACTAAGGGTATTCATTTGTTATGTCATAAGATCCTAAATAAACTTATTATTGATCAATAAAATCAATTAACTAAAAATAATTAGTCACACTAACCAGGGGCTTCACGTAGTCTAGTGGTAGGTGATAAATCCCAATCAAACTTTGGTTGTGGGTCCAATTCTCACAACATTGTCCGACGCGATGGGTTGTCACACGGTCTGCTTGTTGTCCTTTTTCAAAAACTATATTTTTTAATATTACCAAAATGAGATAAATTTTTCAAAATAACCATAACTTACTTTATCCACAAATGTAATCTCATACCTTGAATTTCCATCCCAAAAATATAATAACTTGTAATTGCCTCAAAACCAATGATCATATAAAACCAAATGGTTATTTATAACTATATCCACATGTGAAAAGATATGTCTTCCTCAAATATCATTCTCACATGTCAAACATCAGGGTTACAAATACAAGATAAAATTAATCCAAAGTTATCCCATCAACAAGGAGCACTAATACTTTTAAACATTTCTCAACCATTTATTTCAACATAGCTTATTATATGACCAAGAAAATATCCTATAGAATAGGGAATTCACTCAGGTAATGGCCAGGTCCCCTGCATTTATGGAAAATGACTATAAAGGGATTCTTGGGACCATTTTTATTTTCTTCCATAGTACTCTTCATTTTTCTTTGGCAGTTCTTCACTTTATGTCATTCTTTCCCGCACATAAACCATTTCTTTGTTCCATTGAGACACTTTACTGGGTGTCTCCTTCCACATTTCATACATGATAGAAATTTATGATTCTTCTCTCCATTGTCTCCACTGCTAGAGCTCTTATCATTTATCACCTTTCTCTTTTTTGTTGAGTATGAGAGTTGGTTAATATATATGTTTTTGATAAAATTTTTGGAAAAGTGATTTTCCATGAACATGATATCTTTTACACCTATCAACATTCAATTTTTTTTGCTCATTTGAACCATCAATCCCACCATGTACATCATTCTCAATGTTATTATGAATTCTTTGATATACAGCTATTGACTAAATACAGAAAGCATTGTGTGAGTTACAGTAGTCATAAAATCATTTAGAGAATATCATGACACCATATTCTCAATTTTAAACACATTAGGATTAACCAAGGTCATTTATTCTCATCTTATATTAAAATACTTAAAATAATTTTGTAAAGTAAATGTAAATTATCCTAAGCATATCCAACAGGATTGTCGTAACTAATGTAAGAATGGTATAGAGTAAGAGGTTTCCAACCTCTGATACCAATTGTAGGATCGAAATATAATATGAGATGCTCAATATACAAGAGGGGGGGGGGTGAATTGTATACTTTAAAAATTACTTTGGACCCTTTAAAGTTAGTTATGAACAACTAAAGTTTCCTTAAGAAAAGGAAAGGACTAAGTTTAACAAAGTTAAACTAAGTAGATTCACAACACCTCTAACACCGAACTAAACTTGGAAAGAGATTCCAAAAGCAGATTCCGGAAATATGGTTCCGGAAATTGAAACTTAACAAAAGTTACAATATAAGATTCTACCTTAAAGCGTATAGAATCTAAACTAATCAGAGTAAGTAAGGAAGTATAAGAAAGTTATACTTTCCTTAAGATACAAATTGCAGCGGAATAAAGACAAGTAGTAAAACTACTAGTAACAAGATAATAGTCTTTTAACCCAAAGAGAAGGGTATCCAACAACCTTGGATAAAGGTCCCTTGATTTATACTTTCAAGCAAGTCTGTCTTACCCACACCAGGGTAAGCCCTCGATACGAAGATCGGTGTCTCTGTCTTGCTATCCCCGCAAGCCCTCAACTTCAAGGTAGTTGGCAACCTCTGTCTTTCTCAGCAAGAAAGCCCTCGATCTTTAAGGAAGTCGGCACCTCTGTCTTCCTATCCCCGGAAGCCCTCGAATGTAATCACCAACATTCGGAGTCGCACGAAGCTTTGAGAGTTAATAAGAGACTCTCTCTCTAGAAATCACTTCAACAACATGTAAGCACTTTATCAACAATCGGCATATGCATCAACCATCAGCAGCGAGCTCTTTCAAATGAGCTCCTATTTATAGGTATGGTCGGCTCCTTCTCCAACGGTCATATTTCCCTTAAAGTTCGGAGGGACCTGTACACGTGTCACTTAGACAACGGTTAGTTTATAACAAAATGGACGACATCGTTTTATAACAAAACAAGTGTAACAGAAAGTACGACATCGTTTTAAACTCTAACATAAAAGTTCGGAATAGAAATTTCGGAGTGAAGGTTCGGAGTGAATAAATTCAGAGTGTATAAAACAATGATAATCAGATTCTGTTTAATAGGAGAATTCGGAATGAGAATTCGGAGTAGGAATTCGGAATAGGAATTCGTCATCAGAAATCGTAATGAGAATTCATCATTAGAATTCGTAATGAGAATTCGTCATCAGAATTCGTAATGAGAATTCGTCAACAGAATTCGTAATGAGAATTCGTCATCAGAATTCGTAATGAGAATTCGTCATCAGAATTCGTAATGAGAATTCGGAATGTGATTTCTTCATTAGAATTCGTAATGAGAATTCTTCTTCAGAATTCGTAATGAGAATTCGGAATGGGATTTCTTCATTAGAATTCGTAATGAGAATTCTTCTTCAGAATTCGTAATGAGAATTCGGAATGAGATTTCTTCATTAAAATTCGTAATGAGAATTCTTCTTCAGAATTCGTAATGAGAATTCGGAATGAGATTTCTTCATTAGAATTCGTAATGAGAATTCTTCTTCAGAATTCGTAATGAGAATTCGGAATGGGATTTCTTCATTAGAATTCGTAATGAGAATTCTTCTTCAGAATTCGTATCCTGAATCTGGAATAGAACTTAATCAGAATTCATATCCGGAATTCGGAATGAAACTTCCTTATAGTTCTTGTCCAGAATCTGAATACTAAACAGAATGCTTTATATCTATGTTTTAATGATTCCGAGAAAATGAATCCGAAACTCATACTTAAGAAAAATATGAATGAAAATATGATAAGGATAATTCTTCTTATAAAAGCGATTTTCCTTAAGAAATCAATTTTCCTTATAAAAGCGATTTTCCTTAAGAAAGCTATTTTCCTTATAAAAGCGATTTTCCTTAAGAAATCATTTTTCCTTAAAGATAAGGTGTTTGTGATTTTCAAAACAAGAAGGAATGGAAAAGTCATAAGGAAAACCTTATTGACTCAACAATCTCCCCCTTTTTGGAAAGCACAAACATCCTTACGAAAAAGCTATTCTAAGAAAGAAACACATTAAAGCTTATCTCCCTTGGTTTAAACAATAGATGAATACGACTAACTCCCCCTTAGGCTTTGAAACTCTAAGGATCGTATTCATATTTCCGGAGTGATGTTTCTTTAAGAAAAACTCCCCCTTAAACAAACTCTTATTAGAGTTCTATTTGCTTGGGTATTTTTCTTTCTCCCCCTTTGATAAGCACTTATTAGATTTCCTCCTTTTCTTAAGGATCTTTTCCTTCTCCCCCTTTGTGATTTTCAAAAAGAATTGGAGGGAATGGAAAAAAAATAACAAAGTACCTAAAAGATTAGTAATGACAACAATAGAATCAACATGCACAATTCTCATTATATTTGAAATGTCAGCAACAAAAACAGATTACAACAAAAAGATCGGATTGGTCATTTCGGATCTTTCTCCTTCGACATGAGCCCCTTAAGAATTGTCTTGATCTTCTTGAGGTCCTTATGATCTTCCTCTGCTTGCTTCTCTAAGGCAACTATTCTTGCTGACTGGGCTTCAATTACTTCTTCCTGAGCCTTCAACTTTTCTTCCTGAGATTTCATCTTCTCTTCCTGAGCCTTCATTCTTTCTAGAAAATTGATCCGATGATCCCTTTCAAATTTCCAACTCTGATTAACGGAGTTGAGCTTTCCATTCAGATCTCTCACTTCCTGAATCTGAATGTTCTTTTCTTCTGTCAATTTCTTATCGAATGAAGCAGTCATCTCATGAAACTTCTTGTCCTCGGTTTGAAATGCATCCTTAACATTTTCTTGAAACTCATCCAGCAAACTCATCTCTTCCACATTCTTCTTCGACCAGCTTGTCATCCTCTTGCAAGATCTTTTATGTGCTTCGTAACCAACGAAGAAAGTTTTGAACTAAGCTTCAATCTCAACACACTTATCCATTACCATGGATATGGAGTCGGTTTTCTGATTCAGCGCATGTTGAAGCATCTGGCATCTAGAGTCAATACTGGAGAATGTTGGAATGGATCCCACCAACTTCTTCAAGGATTGAAAAACAAAATCGTGCCCCAACGATGATGACTCCGAATCTGAAATCTTTCTAGGAGAATTTTCTTCCTCAATAAGCTCCAACTTTCTCTTCGAAGAACTACCAGCTTCCTTCCTCATACTCTTTTCTGAACTCGGGGTATCAGCAAGAATTTGTTTCCCCTTATCTTTTTCCGGAATAGAAACCTGTTCCGGAGATTTCTTCTCGCTATCAGACACTTGAACAACCAAATCTTCCTCATCAGCAACTTCTACATTTTCCTTCTGAGCAGCATCAAGTAAAAGATGTTCTTCTTCTCTCAGACAAGAAACTTCTTCTTCGCCTTTCTCTTCTTCCATTTTCGGAGTGACAAGCTTTGAAGATTGAGCTTCAGATGTTCGGACCGACAAGTGTTCCGAAGGAGTTCCTTTATATTCATCTACTTGTTTGAGCACATCTCCTATCTCACCACTTCCTTCAGCAGCTTCTTCAACTTCTTCCACTCGCTCTACTTCCTCAGTAGCGACAGCCTCTTCCGGAGTAACAAGATTTCTTCCTGGAGCCTCAGGTAGAGATTCCAGAGAGAAAGATCTCGGAACGGGAATGGTTGCTGAAACCATTTCGTTGAACTTTAACAAGGCCTGAGCTACCTCAGCCTCAGACATTTTCTTCTTCAGTTTCTTTTCCTTTGCTTGTTTCTCGAGCTCATCAGCAGCCTTTTCTTTCAGAGCTTTAGCCTCTGCAGGATCCAATCCGAACCGCGGATCTCCTTCCTTCCTCTTCTCTTTATCAGCTCTCCACTTTGCTGCAACCTCATCAGTATAGGTTTTCTTCTTCTTAGACTTAGGAGGTGCGGAGTGGACTTCCTTAGACTTAGGTTCCTCAGCTTCGACTACCACTTCTTTCAACTTCCTCTTCCTTACTGGCTTGGATGATTCCGGATCAGCCACTTTCGGAGTCACTTCTACTTGTGGAGGGAGATCAATGAACTTCCCAGACTTCTTGTCAAAAGCTATATTCATCCTTTTAAGAGTGGCATCACTGAGCAACATGATCTTACAAACTTTCGGCTTAGAACTGCAAGCAACCTTGAAGGATTCTAGGCACCGAACTATTAGCTTCGACAATATTGCCGGGTACATTACTATCTGAGCTCTCAGATTCCCCTTCTTCAAATTTTCAATGTTGAGAAGAATATGCTTCATCAAGTTGAACTTTCTTAGATTTATCAGAAAATCCAAGATGTATATCTCACTCTTCTTCAAGCTATCCTTATCTCCTTTTCTCGGTACAATAAGCCCTTGCACCCATAACTCCAGAATCCGGAAGTTTGTAGAAAGACTTGCAATTTTCGGAGCCTTGTCATCATCCAATCCGAGAATTTCTAAGGCTTTCTCCTTGTTGAAACTACCCAAGGAGTCTGGCAGAACGTGCGAGATAAACTCAGCTTCACCTTCATAACTTAACCCTACCAAGCTTGCAGCCTTGGTGTAAGATAGCTTATATGTCTTTCCATACGATTTGAAGGAAAACTTCTCTCTATTATCTTCCATGAAGAAAGCAACTGACTCATAAAACTCGACAAGCAAGTCAGAGTAGACTTCATCTTGGTTGCCGGTTTTTGATACCGCAACATCTTCCCAGCCATTCAGCTTGATATTCTTTGATATAATAGAATCATAGTTGCTGAAGAAATTCGGATGAACTAACCGTTCTCTGTAGACTAACCACTGTGAAATGGGCTTGGTTGAAGACATTTCTTGAGAAGCTAACTCTGCAGACATTCGGATCTGAAGTCTCTGAGAAGTTCGGAACTTAGAAGACAAAAGTTCGGAACTGAGAAGACTGAAGTTCGGAATGTCCTTAAATCAGAGAGTCAGAGCTTTCAGCACGCAAAAGCTTGAAATCGATGTGGGACGAGAAAATAGGGTCCCCTTTATATAGGCAATGGAATGACGGTTCAACTTCCTCGGTTGATCTAACGGTTTAGAACGATCTGAGATCAGATCTAACGGTTGAAAGCTTGAATCCGATCTTTTTGAGGTTTTATTAAAGTAAAGAATTAAGAAATCCAAAAACCAAAAAAAAACTATAAGAAATTGCCAGCAAGTAAAATATGATTACGAAAACTTCAGTAAGGAAATCATACCTTTCGGATTAGCTTAGGAAAGTTATTCGTAATGGGTAATATAAAGATGACTATGAAAAACTCAATACGAAAAAGTAAATACGAAAACTTGTTATGGAAGATTCAGTACGAAAGTTCCGTTATGAAAATACCAGTACGAAAGTTTTCCATTCCGGAAATTTTTAATACAAATACTTCCATTCCAGAAGTATTCTGTGCGAAAATATCCTTTTTGGAAAATTGTTGTTCCGGAAATTCCATTCCGGAAATTTTCGTTCCGAAAAGTTTGAAAACAAATTTTGAAAAACATTGTTAAATAAACAATCAAATGTACTCCCCCTATGAAAAGGAGTTTATTACTGTAAGGAGACTTTTTCAACAGAAAGTTAATTAAGGAAGATTACCTTACGGTTATCATTCCTAACTTTTGTTTAATATATTCAAATCTATCAGAAGGCAAGGATTTTGTGAAAATGTCAGCAAGTTGATCTTGCGTTCCGATAAACTGAAGAATAATATCTCCTTTGAGTGTGTGATCCCTAAGAAAGTGATGCCTAATATCTATGTGTTTTGCACAAGAGTGATGTGCAGGGTTTTTACTTAGGGCAATGGCACTTGTGTTATCACACAAAATTTGAGTTTTAGTAAAACTCAAGCCATAGTCTGTGAGTGTGTGTTGCATCCACAACACTTGTGCACAACAACTTCCAGCTGCTACATATTCAGCTTCAGCAGTGGAGAGTGCAACAGAATTTTGCTTCTTGCATGACCAAGAAACTAATGAATCTCTTAGAAATGACAAGTTCCGGATGTACTTTTCCTATCCATTCTACATCCACCAAAGTCAGCATCAGAAAAGCTTTTTAGAACAAAATCATTTCCAGAAGTATAAAATAATCCTAGATCCATGGTTCCCTTAAGGTAGCGAAAAATTCGTTTTACTGCCTTTAAGTGAGATTCCTTAGGATTGGATTGATATCTTTCACATAAGCATACAGAAAACATTAAGTCTGGTCGACTAGCTGTTAAGTAAAGTAAACTTCCAATCATACCTCTAAAAGATGTTTGATCTACTGGTTTCCCAGCTTCATCAAGATCTATAGAGTTTGAGGTACCAATGGGAGTACTTATACTCTTAGTGTTGTCATAACCATACTTTTTAAGAAGATATTTAATATACTTATGTTGGGATATGTAGGTTCCTTCTGGTTTTTGAGAAATTTGAAAACCAAGGAAAAATGTTAACTCACCCATCATACTCATTTCAAACTCAGATTTCATTAGACTAGCAAAAGAGTCAGTCAAAGATTGCTGAGTTGAACCAAATATAATGTCATCAACATAAATTTGAACAATCAAAACATTTTTCTTATCTTTCTTTATAAAAAGGGTTGGATCTGCATTTCCCTTAACATAGTTATTTTGAAGCAAAAATCCAGTAAGTCTATCATACCATGCTCGTGGGGCTTGTTTAAGGCCATACAAAGCTTTGGTAAGTCTAAAAACATGATCTGGATATTTTGTATCTTCAAAGCCAGGAGGTTGTTCAACAAAAACTTCCTCTTGAACATAACCGTTAAGAAAAGCACATTTCACATCCATTTGGAAAAGTTTGAAATTAAAGAATGCTGCAAAGGCAAGTAGAATACGGATAGATTCAAGTCTAGCTACTGGAGCATAGGTTTCTTCATAGTCTATTCATTCTTGCTGATTATAGCCTTTAGCAACAAGTCTAGCTTTATTTCTAACAATGACTCCATTTTCATCACATTTATTTCTGAAAACCCATTTTACTCCAATAACAGAAGTTTCCTTAGGTCTTTCAACCAAGGTCCAGACTTTATTCCTTTTGAATTCATTTAGTTCATCTTGCATTGCTTTGATCCAATCATCATCACCTAAAGCTTCATCAGTGCTTTTAGGCTCTAATTGGGAAAGAAATGCTAGATGTTCTACTTCATTTCTTAAGGAACTTCTAGTCCTTACAGGTTGATTTACATCACCAATTATACTATCACTGGGATGATTCTTAAGAAACACCTAATTTGGGTTTTGTAAAACCTGTTCATCAACATAAGGTAGAAAGTCTTCTGGGGTAAATGTTTCAGAAGTATCTTCTAGAACAATTTCCTTATCAAAAGGTTCTTCTATCAAAGGTTGATAATCAGTTTTTGAAAACACATCCGAGGATGTAGGTTGGGAGGTTTTAAAAACAAAAGGATCTGACTCATCAAATTTTACATGTACTGTTTCCTCAACAGTACAAGTATTTTTATTAAAAACTCTATAAGCCTTAGAGGTAGTGGAATAACCTAAGAAAATACCTTCATCAGACTTTGGTGCGAATTTATGTAAGTTATCTTTAGTATTCAAAATGAATACTTTGCAACCAAAAACCTTGAAGTAGGAAAGTCTTGGTTTTCTACCATTCCATAACTCATAAGGAGTTTTATTAAGAAAAGGTCTAATCAAAACTCGATTTATAGTATAACAAGCAGTACTTACAGCTTCAGCCCAAAAATGTCTAGCAATAGAATATTCACTAAACATGGTTCTAGTTATCTCTTGAAGAATTCTATTTCTTCTTTCAACTACACCATTCTGTTGAGGCGTTCTAGGTGCTGAAAAGTTGTGAGTAATACCTTTCTTACTACAAAAAGTTTCAAAATCAGAATTTTGAAATTCTCCTCCATGATCACTATGAATAGTTTTCAATGGAAGGTTTTTCTCATTTTTAACTTGGGCTCTAAAACTTTTGAAATAAGAAAAAGTTTCAGATTTCCTTGCTAGAAAATAGACCCATGTAAATCTAGTGTAATCATCAACAAGAACAAAAACATAGTATTTGCCTCCAATGCTTCGAGTTTATGTTGGACCAAAAAGATCCATGTGCACTAATTGTAATGCATCGGTTGTTGAGACTTCACCGATTGACTTAAAACTAGATTTATGTTGCTTGCCATATTGACAAGGATCACAAACTTTAGAAGAATCAAATCTAAGCTCCGGTAGATCCTTAACAAGTTTCTTCTTAGAGAGTTTACATAGGTTCCTAAGACTACAATGTCCTAATCTTCTATGCCATAACCAAGAATGATCTTCCATTGCACTTAGGCAAGGTAAATCTTGGCTTCTTAGGTCTTCTATGTTTAAGGTGTAAACATTCTCTTGCCTATTGGCTGAGAGAATAAATTCTTCCTTGGAATTGTGAACTAAGCAATTATCATTCCTAAAATTCACAAGGTAACCTTCATCACATAACTGACTTATGCTAATGAGGTTGTGCTTAAGACCTTTAACAAAAAGAACATTTGAAATCAAAGTTTTACCTAAAAGAACAATATTACCAATACCAACAATCTCTCCCTTAGCATTGTCTCCGAAAGTTACCTTTCCTCCTTTCGTTTTGATAATCTTTTCAAAAAAGCTTTTGTTACCAGTCATGTGCCGGGAACATCCACTATCCATGTACCAAATATTGTTGCTGGTATTTTCTTTATTTTCCTGAAGTTAAGAACAAAGTTAGATTTTCGGAATCCAAACTTGTTTGGATCCGAGATTTCCAGACAATAAAATTTTAGGTATCCACATTTTCTTAGAAAAGTAAGCTTTATGAAAACCTAAGGATTGGGTTTTGTTTAAGGAACAACTTCTTGCCCAGTGACCACCACATTGACATTTAGTGCAAAATGGGGCACTTTGAGGAACAAAATAATTGTTACTGAAAACTGGTTTTGCATGGGTATAACCAAATCCGGATTTATTTCTTAAAGGTCGTATTTGAGAATACATCTTATCAAAATTTTCCTTACCATGGGTAAAGTTTGATAAACACTTCTTTAAGGAAAAAATTTCGGACTTGAGTTTTACAACCAAGTTTTTATCCTCAAAATCATTAGTTTTTGAACTAGAGTTAGGCTCGAAAACATTTTTATTAGAAATTACTTTTTCTAATTCTTTAGAAAGTTTATTCTTCTCAGAACTTACTTCCTCAAGATTTTTTGAAATACTTTCAAAATCAGCATTTTTCTTATCAAGATCTTTAGAAAGATCTGATATCTCTTTAGTAAGAATAGAATTCCTAGAATTTGCCTTATCAAGTTTCTTGTTGAGTTTGGAATTCTCAATCTCAAGAAGTTCAGCAAACCTAGAGACTTCTTCATAAGTAGGTAATGTATTTTCCTCATCAGAAGATGATTCTTCATCAGAAGAGTTATAATACTTACTATCATTAGGATTTAAAGAAACATTGGTCAATGATTCAGCATTTCGTACCTTAGCCATGAGACAATGATTATCAAAAGGTAATATGGCTATAAGACCATGATTTTTCTGTCCTGAAGATTCATATTCAGATGATTCATCTGAAGAGTCACCACCACTGGCACTCCAGGTGTCATTAGTTTTCAGAACTTTCTTAGCTTTAGCTTTGTAATACTTCTTCCTGTTCTTTTCTGAATGTCTTTCCTTCCTTTCTTTTTTTCTGAGCATAGGGCAATCAGGTCTAATATGTCCAGCTCTTTTACATTCATAACAAGTTACTTCTCCATCTTTCTTATCTTTCCTGTCCTTCTTCTTATACTTGGATTGAAAGTTTCTTTGCCCAGCTATCTTGTTCATCCTTCGAGCAAGATTGGCTAATTCATTTTCTGAAACTTCACTCTCACTAGATTCGGATTGGAAAATGACTTTCTTCGATTTGGATCTGGTTACTCTCTCATGAGTCTTAGCTTTCATCTGATTCGAAGTTGTAGTAAAAGCAACAGTACCATTTCCATTCTTCTTCTTGATGTTGTCAGCATCTCTCTTCATTCTGGTCTCATGTTGTAGAAGAGTTCCAAATAATTCATCAAGAGTAATTTGAGTGACCTTCCTGTTCTCATCTATAGCTGTTCTCTTGGATTCCCACTCATTGGGCATAATGTCAATTATCTTGTCCACAAGAGCTTCATCATCTAAACCTTTCTCTCCCATAGATTGTAGACTGTTGACGATAGTCATAAATCTTTGTTGAACTTTACAGATAGGTTCTCCATAAGGAAAATTGAAGCCATGATATTCAGCTCTAAGCATAGCTCTCCTAGTCTCAATCACCTTAGAAGTCCCAAAGTGTGTAACTTCTAACTTCTTCCATATACAGTTAGCTGCTTCACAAGAAGAAATTTGGCTATATATATTTCTAGTCATTGAACATAATAAAGTATTGCGTACCTTATAATTGAGTTGATATTCTTGCTTTTCCTGGTTAGTAAAGGTTCTGACTTCCTTGTCAGGAATTTTATAATCACCAGTAAGCATCACAAAGTTATCTACTCCAGTATTGATAACAAAAGTCTTCATACGATCTCTCCAGTATTCATAGTCATTACCATCGAAGATTGGTGGCCTTGTAGGATTCAGATTGTCAATCGAACCAACATTAATTCCTGCCATACTAAAAATAACTTGGATACAAACTAGTTAGTAGCAAAAGTTCGTAATCAAAAAGTTCGGAATGAGAAAAGTTCGGAATGGAAAAATGAGCAAGAAAAACTTGTATGTGATTACAAGTATTTCAGTAACCTTGGCTCTGATACCAAATGTAAGAATGGTATAGAGTAAGAGGTTTCCAACCTCTGATACCAATTGTAGGATCGAAATATAATATGAGATGCTCAATATACAAGAGGGGGGGTGAATTGTATACTTTAAAAATTCCTTTGGAACCTTTAAAGTTAGTTATGAACAACTAAAGTTTCCTTAAGAAAAGGAAAGGACTAAGTTTAACAAAGTTAAACTAAGTAGATTCACAACACCTCTAACACCGAACTAAACTTGGAAAGAGATTCCAAAAGCAGATTCCGGAAATATGGTTCCGGAAATTGAAACTTAACAAAAGTTACAATATAAGATTCTACCTTAAAGCGTATAGAATCTAAACTAATCAGAGTAAGTAAGGAAGTATAAGAAAGTTATACTTTCCTTAAGATACAAATTGCAGCGGAATAAAGACAAGTAGTAAAACTACTTGTAACAAGATAATAGTCTTTTAACCAAAAGAGAAGGGTATCCAACAACCTTGGATAAAGGTCCCTTGATTTATACTTTCAAGCAAGTCTGTCTTACCCACACCAGGGTAAGCCCTCGATACGAAGATCGGTGTCTCTGTCTTGCTATCCCCGCAAGCCCTCAACTTCAAGGTAGTTGGCAACCTCTGTCTTTCTCAGCAAGAAAGCCCTCGATCTTTAAGGTAGTCGACACCTCTGTCTTCCTATCCCCGGAAGCCCTCGAATGTAATCACCAACATTCGGAGTCGCACGAAGCTTTGAGAGTTAATAAGAGACTCTCTCTCTAGAAATCACTTCAACAGCATGTAAGCACTTTATCAACAATCGGCATATGCATCAACCATCAGCAGCGAGCTCTTTCAAATGAGCTCCTATTTATAGGTAAGGTCGGCTCCTTCTCCAACGGTCATATTTCCCTTAAAGTTCGGAGGGACCTGTACACGTGTCACTTAGACAACGGTTAGTTTATAACAAAATGGACGACATCGTTTTATAACAAAACAAGTGTAACAGAAAGTACGACATCGTTTTAAACTCTAACATAAAAGTTCAGAATAGAAATTTCGGAGTGAAGGTTCGGAGTGAATAAATTCAGAGTGTATAAAACAATGATAATCAGATTCTGTTTAATAGGAGAATTCGGAATGAGAATTCGGAGTAGGAATTCAGAATAGGAATTCGTCATCAGAAATCGTAATGAGAATTCATCATTAGAATTCGTAATGAGAATTCGTCATCAGAATTCGTAATGAGAATTCGTCAACAGAATTCGTAATGAGAATTCGTCATCAGAATTCGTAATGAGAATTCGTCATCAGAATTCGTAATGAGAATTCGGAATGTGATTTCTTCATTAGAATTCGTAATGAGAATTCTTCTTCAGAATTAGTAATGAGAATTCGGAATGGGATTTCTTCATTAGAATTAGTAATGAGAATTATTCTTCAGAATTCGTAATGAGAATTCGGAATGAGATTTCTTCATTAGAATTCGTAATGAGAATTCTTCTTCAGAATTCGTAATGAGAATTCGGAATGAGATTTCTTCATTAGAATTCGTAATGAGAATTCTTCTTCAGAATTCGTAATGAGAATTCGGAATGGGATTTCTTCATTAGAATTCGTAATGAGAATTCTTCTTCATAATTCGTATCCTAAATTTGGAATAGAACTTAATCAGAATTCATATCCGGAATTCGGAATGAAACTTCCTTATAGTTCTTGTCCAGAATCTGAATACTAAACAGAATGATTTATATCTAAGTTTTAATGATTCCGAGAAAATGAATCCGAAACTCATACTTAAGAGAAATATGAATAAAAATATGATAAGGATAATTTTTCTTATAAAAGCAATTTTCCTTAAGAAAGCAATTTTCCTTATAAAAGCAATTTTCCTTAAGAAAGCATTTTTCCTTATAAAAGCGATTTTCCTTAAGAAAGCAATTTTCCTTATAAAAGCGATTTTCCTTAAGAAATCATTTTTCCTTAAAGAGAAGGTGTTTGTGATTTTCAAAACAAGAAGGAATGGAAAAGTCATAAGGAAAACCTTATTGGCTCAACAACTAATAGTGCAGCAGACCCGTTGTCGTGAACCAGTTCCCGTTCAAGTCTAGCTTAAAGCTGTTTTTTCGGGTTTTACCCCTAGGTACATCTATTCCAGAGCCACCTCTACCTACTCGTATCCATAAAGGGACGTATTTCCTGAAAAACATACAAAATATATACAATATGAAAATTCTATAGAGTTATTCTATACTAATCCTAAAAGTCCATCTTAGGTCTATGCTCTATAATCAGAGTTTATCTAAATCTAGCTTCCATGTTTTATACTAAACTTCCTCTGATACCAACTGTAATGCCCCGACCCCAGATACCCAGAGTTTATGCATTATTACATAACCTTGGAATGCTCACAAAGGATCATGTATTGAAAGACCAATTAGGTTAGTAGTATTAGAAATGCTAGATGTATCCATAAGTATGACATTACATCATAAAGTAAAAAAAACTACAACAACATCTTGTCTTCGTATCCCCTCATACTATCCCTGCAGGTCATTCATGAATTACATCTTCACATCCTTGGAAAAATAAAACATTGAAAGGGCTGATCTCAGATGCTCTGTAAGGATAACCATATAGCAGAAACTTTCATAGATAAGAATAAACATTTAAGGCAATGTATAACTAAAACAAAAGCCTTTTAAACATGAACTTCAGCATAATATGGAAATGATAAAATGAAATAATTCCATTTACATATTCACATGGATATTCTACTAGTCTAAAAACCACATGCAATATCAATAACCACATTCATAATGATGGAATTAATAATTCAATACTATCATAACCACATAGTCAAGGCCTCGTGCCAAGACTACAAATAAGATTTTGTCAAGGCCTTGTGCCAAGACACTAGTTTGTCTAATGAGACCTACTGATGCATTGAGGAGCTATAGCGGGCTCCACCCATCACTTACTAAGTCCAATGAATTCCTCATATGAAAAGTTTGAAACATAACATAAACATTCGTATTAAAACTATCATATGAAATGTCAGTACTTTAACAACAAACCATGAATGGTATAAAAATTGCACATCCACAGAAAAAAAAATAACTCATTCGATACAATATAGATGATTGTATTATATCGTATTAACCTCAATCGATAATAATGAAGGATATTTACATAGATTAAAATAATCATCAAACTATTGAGAGAAATATCCCCCTTTTTATTGAAACCATTTAAAAGTCACACTATTTGTCATGGATACATTTAAAATATATTTCTGAATCAACATTCTAATACCACTTCAAAACTTTTAAAAGGAATTTTGATTTAAAAACTCTAATGTCCAAATTAATAAATCCTCAAAACCATTTTTAAAACATGGAAATTACGGAGAAATATTTAGAATAATAAATCATTAAAACATTTTAAAATGATATTTTAGTTAGAGTTCCTAACCAAAATAGAGACACTTGAATACAAATAATTTAGGAAATAAAAACATTGTAATATCTTGAGAATAAAGTGATTCATGATATACTATGTCAACGTACATTATATACACCATATAAATCTAATTTGGTGTATAACAACAAAGGATTCTCAATGCAATGTAAATTGAGATGAAATCTCTCATAAAGGCCGTATCCTTTGGTTAAGGATTAATCAACGATATAATTATGTTTGAAAAATATAAATACGCCTAATATGATTGGATATTCAGTGTAAAACAATCAAAGTACATTCACATGTATTCTTGTAAAAACAACACCAATGAAATGGATGTTTTACTCAACAAAACGAGATTGAGTAAAAATTACTCTTAAAAGTTCATACAGATGACTTGAGAATTTATCAATGGAGTGATTATGTGTATCAAAATTATATCTGCATAATGGGAGTGAAAATTATGACATAATAAAATTAAGAGTGATTCCACACATAATCATGGAGTTAAATAATCAATGATGTATGCGTAAAGCCAAATGAATGGAAATTTAAATTTCAAATTCCCTTATCAATATTGTAAATTAAAAAACATACATCCATGAACAATGGATCATACAAAGTCGATGTAAATATCCATAAATTAAATTATATTACACAATGAATACAATCACGGGTAGTACACACACCACATGCAATAAATAAGTGGTGAACAATGGAAATCTCACGAAATTAAAAGAGAGATAGGATACCCTTTACTTTGTACTTTTTCCATGGTCGAGGGCAAGTTAGACTCTTTTATGATGGTGAAATAATTTTTATTTAATTATAAAAGGATCATATACATTAATATGATATCATATATGATCTTTTTTACATTTCTTTGTAAATAATATCTTTGTATTATCGTTGTTTCAGGTGTTAACTTACTAGTTTTCTTTTATATGTTTTGTTACATAAGTTTGGTTTGTTATGGGTAGTTTGTATCTTATTCATATACATAATAATATCAAGTACATAAACATTTTTTTTAATCATAAAATGAGAATTAGACTTGAATAGATATGAGGGGGAATGAATCTCATCGTGTTCGTCAAGATGGTAGTCCGTACGTACGCACGTGCGACAATATCATTATTATGATTTTAAAATAATATATAATTATATATTATATCATATATAGAGGATAGTTATCATTTTATATTTTTTATTTACATAAATTACACATCATTAATATACCCATACAAATAATAATGTATTGAATAACAATTAAACCACGACGTGGAGACGGTAGGCCGTGCGTACACACGTATAGTGACATGTCATTCAAAGGATGGATAGAATACTGAATATGGTTGTACCATATTTTTAATAAAATAAAATTATATATATAATTTACTGGAGTTATTATTTTACAATGGAGCAACAAATAAAGAAGAAGTTGAAGAAGAAAGGAACTTGAAAAAGGGTGGTGAAAACATTACCTCTTCATCGGGTTCTTCCTTTTGATTTGATCAAAATGGATCCTTAGGGTTGAATTCTGATTAAAGGAAGGACTTTAGAATTAAGGGAGTATAGTTGATAGGGTATTTTTTCAGATTTTGGCCGAACCAAAAGGATTATAAGTTATGAAAAATTGGTTAGAAGTGGTGTCCTTTTATAAGGGGGAGGAGGGGCTCTTTAGGAAAAACGTAATTTATTAATTTATAATAAATTCATATTCAGTTTATAATGTCTACAAAGTAGATTATTAAATGTATATGTTGGGTATGTGTCAAAATAATTTCATCCAATAGATTTTAGTAAGGTTTGGGTCACTATATTAACTTTATCTTTTTTATTTAACTCTTAGTTAAATAGTTTGACATTTACCTTTTCACTTTGTATTTTTATATTATATAGTTAATAAACATACTATATACCTCCAAAAGACCCCCAAGTGGTCCATTAATGATACACCTATTATTATATAATTCCTTTGGCCGAACCATAGATTTTTAGGAATAGAATATCAATTAATAATATAATATTTGTTTTAAAAACTCATTTATGTCAATTTTGACAATATTTAATAATTGATTATTTGTTAAAGTCTTAACAACTTTATTAATTTGAAAAAAATTCATTTAAGAAATAATAACATGTCATATTAACTAATAAAACTCGTGGATGGAATCCAGGCTTTCAAATTATATTTATTTTAACATTTATAATACTAATTATTTGGTTCTTTCAATAATAAGGAAAATACTGCATCATTATTGTGTCATAAATAAATTTAATTATTCATTGTCTAAAATTTATAAATAAAATACCATTATTTATTAAATATTTTTATCTTTATAATGAATATTTATAGTCTAAAATATAACATATATAACCCTATGTAAAAATTGTTTTGCTAAAATAAATATGCTTATGTCATTTTTGTATTTACTTTAACATAATTAATATAAAGTGTCATTATCACTTACAAGTGGATCCATGGGGTCCCAAAATCGTCCCAAAGATGCCCATGGTCGGACATGTATCAAACAATATGGTTACGACACGTTTTAGGGTAATTTATTATTATTATAATATTATTCTTTACCCTTATTTACCAGATTTACCTTTTAACCATGGTAAATAAAATATTTACCAATGTAATTATTCAAAATGTCTAAAAATAAAAGCTAAATATTTACACTATTTGGACCTCCTAATTCTAAATATGGAATCTGTTTTTCTATATTCAAAACATATAAGTGGCATAAATTAATTTAAAATTAATTCCCACTGTCAAAACAAAAAGCGTGTTTTTAAAAAAATCATAAATATCAAAAGATTGACACTTGTTCATGTTCTGTTTAAATGTGAAATTTCGTCAAATGACCAAAAATGTATTAAATGGTAAAAATATATTATAAATATTCTTTAAAACCACTCAAATTCATAATTTTTCACTATTAATTATTTTGATTAAAAAAGTTGTTTTTAATTAAAATGTAGTGATTTTCACTATTCATCAAAAATTGAAAGTATTCAAGAAAAATACCAAAAATTCACCATAAGATAATTTCAATATTACGAATCCAAAATTGAAGTCCATTTGGAAAGATAAAATTTATAAAATTTCAAAAAATGTGTATTACTATTCATAACGGCTAATTTGATTTGTTGTGGTGTGTGTTAAAACTCGAAGTTGCGTACAACACATGCTACTGTATTATTCAAAGAGAAACGTACCGTGGAATCTTGGGGTGTTACAACAGTATCATTTTACATTATCATAAACGGAAAATGTTTTAATTCAACCATTTTAATTATTTTTTATAAAATTATATTAAATGAATATTGGAAAAATTGATATTAATGATATTTTATAATAAATAAAAATTTATTAAACTATTTAATAAAAATAAAAAACTGATATTATAAGAGGTGATTAATAAATATTGATAAATATCATCTATGATCCCTTCATGGACCAAATATTCATTTATGATGAATATATTAAACCCTAAATAGTAAAAACAGTACTATCGTACTTATGGTTAAAGTGCAGTTTTTTTCACATTACTTGTACTTGTGTTAAAATTAATTTCCGACACAAATAGTATTTATATGTTATAAAATATATTTCATATTTAAAAAATTTATTTCCAAATGTTTTAATTTATCTATTTTTTTGGAGTAATGTATAAATTATCGAGGTTGAAATACCAGTTACCATAATGAAAACCCAAAATGATAAAACTAATAAAAAATATAATTTAATAAAACAAATTATTACAACTTGTGTATTATTGTTTTCATGACTTTTTGTCACACCATATAACCCTAATAATATTTATTCAGAAATTTCGGAGCAATATTGGATAAGATAGAACTCCCAATAGTGAATACTATTGGGTATTTACAAAAAAGGCATAGCTCGTCAACTATAAAAGGGAACTCACTCCCCTCACTTATTAACACTTATCATGAAATTTTTATTAAAAACCCATTCAAAAATTAATTCCTCCCATACTAGAAGACTTATATCTAGTTTAAATACATTCTATGGAGGATTTAGTTCAGTCCAATATAGTTTACCTAAAAAGAGGAAACGTTCTTCAATGAGCGTCTTAATATTATTTATTTCTCCAAATCCTTCAATTATTATTAAACCAAGAATATATAATAAAATCATAATCGTACCCATAGAATTATTTTTTATAATATGGTAATTACCTAAAATTATTTACCCTTCTATAAAATTACAGAAAATACCATCGTTTGTGTGTGCGGCTAACTACCACCTCTTGAAATGATATCATTCGTTATTCCATTACAACATTTAATGGTTGGGTATGATGATGGATCTAATATATATATATATATATATTTATATATGATATTATGAAATAGTTATACATCTGAATAAATTGTATCATATGTATATTTTTAAACATTCATTCTCTATAAGAAAATATAACTTCACACATGTGTATGGAAAATTACAACCTCTCAAAGTGATCTGATTCTCATTTCACTAACGCTTCTCGTCAAATATGATAATGAATAAATTAAAGGTATTATGTGATATTAATGACATGATATTTATATTAATTAAATATTTATCTTTTGTTTAATTATAAATAAATTTCATTATCATTATTCCACACACATAAATCTGATAACATCATTCGTGTATGTGTGTACTACTGCCTTCACGAAGCGATACATGTAAATTTTTACCACCACACTAGAAAGATTATATATATATATATATATTTGTAAATAATATATTATATATAATATTACTATTACGATGGAAATATTATATATTTATTACCTTCTTTCCAAAATGATCATTGGTAAAATAGAAGAATTACCTATGCGTACTTACGACCTACTATCTCTATGATCAAAATATATTATATTATTCAAAACCATATGAAATGATTGGTTTTAAAAGAATCATATTTTTAAAAATATTATAATAATGTGATGATTATTATTATGTATATGATTAATCAATTAAATATATTAAAGAACATGATCTTTAATAACAAAACTTGAATGATAAGATAAGGATATTAACACAAAAAACAATGAAAATGGTGACACATTTTTAAATAAAAAATGTTAATATTCTATAAAAGGATCATATATAATGTTATAAAAATTAATATTATTCAAGTTTAAGTTAATGGCATATCTAAAACCACTATATATGGGGTTAAGAAATGTTCATCCAAAAAGAAGTGTGAGTTATGGGATTCAACACCCATTTACATTCTATTGAGTATTATTTTTTATAATACTCCAATTGACTATTATTTTGTGTATATGTATCACCTTTGACATGTAATTTCTTGAATATTTCACAATTAAAGGAATTTTTCAGGTCAACGGTAATTATTTAATCCTTGGGGAATTTTCTTGGAAACTACCAAATAGTAAAAGTTATTGTAAAGTCACACATTCTCTATTGATTATTAACTATCTCTTTAAACAATCACTTTCTTGTAATTATTTGTAATTGGACATTAATTTTCTCTTAAATAAACATATTCCATCAAGATGGATACAATAATTTCATAAAAAATATTCTATTTTAACATAAGGTGATTATGTTGAATGTTATTTGATTAACAGGGGTAATATTGATAAAATCATATATGTTACTCAAAACATATTTTTTATGACAACCCTTAATTATTCATGAATTAAATATATTATTCAACATATGTGGTGTAATGCTCTATTTTTTATCATATAAAATCCTTTCTTATAATTATCCCTTATAGTATAATCATATAACCATTACATATAGAACATAATAGAAGCATTATAAATGACTAATGAGGAAAATAAAAGTTATCGTTAGATGTTATGGAATGTATACCATTGAAATAGTTACCTAACCTTTGGTATTGTATTTTGACCCTTAAAAATAATCAACCATCCAATTGAATTGTAACCTCACTAATGATAGTATAAATAATATTTATTCATCTTATAAGTTAAAATATTACATAATTATATCACAGTATAAGTATGTAAATATTTTCAAAACTATTAATTATGTATTGGCATATTTGTATGTCTTATATATTATATTAAAGATTTATGATTAATTTAATAATTTAAAACAAATTTTATTTTATTAAAATTTATTCATAAATAATTATTTTGATGAATTATAATTATTACATAATTTTAATATACCTTTATTAATTTTTGAAGTGTTGGAAATGTAGTTATAATTTTCAAAAATGAATTTTTCATTTAAATTTATATTTTAAATAAAATTCAAATTTATCATATTTAAAAACTTTTTTTTCATAAAATGGAGTTCATTTTTGAATCATACATTTAAAAAAATTATTCGAGTTATTTTTTGTGGTTTTTAAAAAAATATAATATTTTTTTGAATAGTATACGACACTAATTTTTGTTAAATGAAAAAAAAATAATTATTGTATCATGATTGAGTCATGGATGATTTAAATAGAAATTGGATTCTAATCACAGGGTCTATTTACTATTTTTGGTCAAAATAATAAAAACTATTCATAGTCTTGGGAAAAAATATTGAACTAATGATTAAAATCACGAGAAACCCCTCCTCTACTCTAGTATAAATACCACCCTATTTATCTCTTCTACTCACACCTATCAAGCATTTTTCCTAGTCCAAATTTTGGTCAAATCTATTTCAAATCCCCTATAACATGTACAATATCTATTTCTATCTTAAAAATATCAACACCTCTCTCTAAAGAGGCTCTCAATAAAGATATATTCAATAGGTAAATTACTCATTTCTTTTATTTTATATTCTTCGCATGTTCCTTTGTATTAATTTCTATCCTCACCTATCCTCATCCAAATAGTGTAACAACAACAGTACCTTACATGTAATGTAATTTTGTAATGCAAATGGAATAATTTATAACTATCTATACTTTCCCATTGTTTTATACTAAAAATGAAAACATCATCCTTGATGTCTTAATTAATCACATTGAAGGATGATAGGGTTTCAATTTCTTCTCCAATAATCTATTCTGGTCGTGAAAAAAACTTATTACACAAAAAGACTATGATATATGTATTATGTATAGTTTATGGATATTAAATATATTGTACGCATGATACTAACTTATAAAGAATGTTTTGTTTATTGTTATAAAAAAAAAATTAACATAAAAAATATCCTTAAAGTTTAATATAATGATTAATCTTCAATCCAAATAACTAAATGAATTTTATAACCATATAGTATAATGGTTCTTCACTAATAACTTCTAACTCCAATAATGGACAACCATTATCATCATATATGTTTATCCTTACTATAACACCCCAAACATTTTGTGGTGTGTTTCTGTTACTTATATTCTATTCATCACTGTGTTCCATTGAAACAACACAAGGTTTTTTATGAGATAGTCAAAACGTATCCATTAAATATAATATTTCCACTTTTATGTTTTGGATTTTGAAAAATGACCATCTTGAGTTTTGATCAGAAAGTCATTTGTAGTCTGATAGAACAATCATGATTTTTGTGAATAGTAATATACCCTTGTGAATAGTAATATGAATAGTAATATGACCCTTATGAATACTAAATAATAATAATATTTTATTTTCTTAAGGAAATAATATAATGAGATCATAAAAAGTTTATCAATGAGAAATAAAACTAATTGCACATTTAAGATTGTTTTTTTAATTAACTATGGCATTATTTAAAAATAAAATTAATAATATTTAGAAAATTAATTTTCAAAAATGGGGTTCATTTTTTAATTCTAAACGTCAAAAAATTGTTAGTGTAAATTTTTGGGATTTTTCTTAAATTCTAGAATTTTTTATGAATAGTGAAATATGATAAAATACCGTATATACAAATTAATAGTTAAATACACCATTTATGACATCATAAGTGATGTAATGACAACTAGTTCGATCTCACATTCACTTATTACAATTATGGGTCACATGAAACAAAACTATTGGTTGTCTTCAGGGAAATAATAAAATAATGAATTAAATATTCAAAAATTACCCCTCTCACCCGCTATAAAAAACCCTCAATGCTCCCTCTTCTCTTCAATCCTATAAGCATTGAAACTCTTTAATGTTCGGCCCAAATACCCTTCCCTAGTAACTCCCTACAACCAGTAAGCTTTTGGTATTTCCAAAAACACCAAAATACCTCCCCTTAAAGAGGTACTCGATAAAGTTATTTCAAGTGGTAAAACACCTTTCTTATTCTTTTAGTTTCATTTGAATTTATCTTCATTTGTTATCATCTCCTGACCTCCTCTATCTAAATGATCATAATAACTCCAATATCATCTATATACTGGATTTATATCATGTTAATGGAAGAACCATCATCAATAATCTTACTCCCTCCCTTTAATATTTATAATCGAAGTCAACATCCAAGAGGTTCCAATTTATATCTTTCGTGGACGACGAAGTATTATTCATCAATCATTTTTTCATTACTGGTCATGAAACCATATTTATCGTTGAACTAGGTAATTATATATTTATTTTAGCTTAATTAATGTTCTTAAATATTTACACATAAATTATACGGAATAAGAATACATAACAAGTTTATTAATCAGAAAACTGCCAAGAAAAATACAACCGTTTATTTTTAACTCATCGAATGAGTCATCCTCATGGTATATAACCAGAATCATTGTAAGATAATTTAAAACTATTTAGTTTCACTAATAATGTATATTAAAAATTCTGTATGTTTAACCATATTTCAAACCAACTTCCATTCATGAATATAAGTAAACAAATCATGAAACCAAGTAAGAAAATGTTTCCAAAACATTAAAATTGAATCTCTTAAACCCATAAAAGGCCATTAATTAACATAATAAGGTAATACCATATCAATTAAATGTTTATAAGGTTCTGGAATTATTAATTAGTGAATCTAAATTTTATTATTCAGGTCATTAAAAACATTCAAGAACACCTTTGAGCATAAGATAAGGGATCCTCTCTCTCACTTTTGTTCAAAAATATCCCCTATGTTGTTCTCTTTTATTTTTAATACCTAATGATGATGTATGTTTTCTCACCTTCCCAATACGTCCCTTATGATATATAAATAATGGGATGCCCTTTTACCTCTATCTAATCCCTCACAAGAACATTGGTTACCATGCCGAAATGTTTGTAAGGGGTTTCTCATCTCACTATCGTTTCTGTGATAATTTCATTGTTCACCACTTATTTCTCATATTTAAAATAATTGTACTGACACTAGATATAAGATAACATTATTATCTTTATATTCATGTCATTCAATGATTCATTTTATGTTCATTATGTTCTGTTAATATGATTCGACTGATTACATTGTGGTAAGAGACATTGTCTCAAGTACTATTTTGTTGTGACTACTTTGTGTGGTGCACCTAATAAACATTATGTGGTGTACCTACTACCCAATTGAGATCACTTTTCAGTTGAAATTATATATATATTTAATATCCATAAGCTCATATCACAGATAAGTTTGTTGACTAAACTGTATACCATTTTACATACAATGTTTATTTGGAAGGTTATTTTAATTATGGAAATATTGATGAATCTGTATACTCTACTCTCTATAGATATTGAAAATGCATATTTCTCTTGTATTGAATCAATTAATAAAGAATTATTTGGACATGCAGTGGTGGGTGGGGCCCACTATATCCCTTCGATGCATCGGTAGGTCTCATGAGACAAAACAGTTTGCAACAAACCCTTTGAGTGTGTTTCCAAAAATCAGAAGGGTTTCTACCCATAGATCTAATCCGTTTTTACAGTATTATGGTTTCATGTGCTAGATTAATGACATCCAATTAATAATAATTATCATTATTCAATATTAGTTATTATTATTATCCATGAAGTTTTCACTATGAAAAAATCTATGGATGTAGTTTCATTCTTTGTTTAATTATGGAATTTGTTATTCATTTATTCACTATGCCATATTGATTATATCATATTGATTATGATTCACATATTATTTTACTCACTCTTCTACTACTTTTAACCCTTACTGAGCATTTGAGATCACCCATTTCATTGTTTACTTTCAACATGTGACAAAGAGAATATCGTTTATTGAGTTCTTGTGGATGCAGTTTGTAGTTTCATTATGTATTGTATGTTGTAAAAATTTTCAATGTAAATCGTCTTACATATTTTTAACTAGTTTCCCCAAGACTACTAAACTGATGATTCCTTCGGGATTTTCATTCCTTCAAACCATGCCAACATAACAAGTAATGCACTGGCTCTGGTCTAGAGGGTTCGGGGTGTTACAGTTGGTATCAGAGGATGTTTAGTTGAAAACAAGGAAACTAGAGTAGGAAATGTATAGTAGGAAACAAATACCAATCATAGTATTTGTGGATAATCATACAAGAACATACTATTATTTTGGAAAGGAATAGGTTATGTGGATCATTTAAAAAATACATCCCTGTCTGGATACGAGCATGTAGAGGTGGCTCTGGCACAGATGTATCTTGGGGTTAAACCCAAAAACACCCCTTTGAGCTAGACATGAATGAGAACTGGTGCATGAAAACGGGCTTTGCTACACTCTTGTTTATGACACTCTAAGGGGATATGCATTAGATAATTCAATTTTTTTTACAAGCCATTATAATGGAGTTTAATGTAAATTTTTTCTCAGAGGAACCATGTTTACAAGATTATCTATTCATATAATTTAAATCTATTTTTTGTGCTTTTCTATTTGAGATTCATAAACTAATCCATTGTATCCCATTATTTAGAAATGGCGTCTAATGGAAGAAGGGGAATCAATAATCGTGGGAAATGTAGGGATATCCTTACTGAACAAGTCAACACAGTTGACGTTCGAGCTGACCAGATCACGACCATATTGGGGCAACTTACTCAAGTTGCAAAGAATAACAATTCCACACATGTGTTGGATCATTTCATGCAGATGAAGCCCACATATTTCAGTGGAACTAATAATCTAGTGGTTTCTGAGAAATGGATCAAGTCCTTTTAAAATATATTCATGGAATTAAGATGTAATGAAAATGAAAAGGTAGTACTGGCATTATATTGTCTCAAAGGAGATGCATATCAATGGTGGTCCCCAATTCAAAATACCATGGAGGAATAAGAAATAGAAGATATCGAATGGAGTTATTTTAAGGAAATATTATTCGAAGAAATACTTCCCTCTTGAGCAATGAACCGAAATGAAAGGAAATTCCATAGCTTAAAACAAAGGGAAGAGGATAGTGTTGTAGAGTATGAGGCTACTTTCACAAGTTTGGCCAGGTATTCCATAGATTATGTACGTGACTCGGCAGACAATATTGATCATTTCTTTGAAGGCCTTAAGCCAATTATTCAAAGGGAACAAGATTCTCAATCATTTTGATCATATGATGAAATTGTATCGTGTGCCATCAAAACAGAGAGGGAAATTTCTATTTCATATATTTTCAAATGAAACCAAGATAAGAATTGGTACACTGATAATAAAGGAAAAGGAGAAGCACCAAGGAAGGGAAAGGGAACAAATCTTTTCCCATTGTGTGAGAAATATGGAAAAAATCAACTCGGGAAATGCTTGAAATGCATGGGAGTCTGCTCAAACTGTGCAGAAAAGGGTCATCGATCTGATGAATTCATGGGGATGAATGAATTAAATGATATTCAATGCTACAATTGTAGAGATATGGGACAATATGCAAACGATTGTCCTAATCACCAAGGAAACCTGCCTCAGAGAAAGGCAAGAGAACAAGGGAGAACCTATGCGATTACAACTGCAGAGGTTGAAGTTCCTAATGACATGGTGAAAGACACTTTATTTGTTTCCTCAAACTTATACAACACTTTATTTGATTCTATATCATTGCATTCATTTATATCTTCCCAGTTTTCCAAGAAATTTAAATATATCCAATTTGATTTAATAAAGGAGTTGTCGGTCAAAAATCCCAGGGGATATAGCATTACAACAAAGTCATGTCGAATAGAACCCCTCCAGACACCAAAACATGCTTTAGTTTCTATCCTTATCATCATCCCAATGACTGAATATGAAATAATTCTCAATATTTATTGGATGTCATATTATGATATGAAGATGTATTATAAGAAGAGGGAAGTTAATTTTTTTGAAAATGGTGTAGAATCCCTAGTCTTTAGGGTATAAACTTCACCACCTAATTCGTATCTATAACCACCCTCAATAGCTCTAATGAATGAAATACTTGGAGAGGAAGATAAACAAATATATATGGGTGAGGAAATAAATCATCAAATTGAAGATGTGCACATAGTGCAGGAATACATTGATATATTTCTAAAGGATTTACTTGAACATCCTCTATAGTGGAAAGTTGAGTGCTGTATTGATTTAATTCCTGATTCACGACCTATATCAAAGACTCCCTATATAATGGATAATGTGGATTTAGTACAGATAAAGAAAAAACTAGAGGATTTGAGTGAAATAGGATTTATCCGACCTAGTGTTTCTCCAAAGGGAACCCTGTCCTCTTTGTCAAGAAGAAAGATGGATTCAGGAGGCTTTCCATTGATTACATGGAAATCAATGCTATTAGAATAATGAATAAGTATCTACCCCATATTGATTATTTATTTGATCAACGTCACGAAGATAAATATATTTAAAAGATTGACCTTCGATCTGGATATCATCAGTTGCGTGTAAGGAAGGAAGATATTTTTAAGACAGAAATTCGTACCAATTATCGGCATTAAGAGTTTATAGTAATGCATTTTGGACTGAAAAATTCACCCTTTGTTTTCATGGATTTAATGAATAGAGTTTTCAAGGAATATCATGATGAAATTGTTGTGGTATTCATTGATGATATCCTCATATAATAAAAAATATATGAAGACCATGAGAATCACTTGAGGATTATTCTGAGAATTCATAAAAGCAATAACTTATATGGGATGTTTAGCAAGTGTTAATTCTGGCTTCAATCAGTTTCTTTTTTAGGACATATTGTCTCTAAGGATGGAATCCTTTTTGATCCTGCAATGATGAAGGTAATCCAAGAATGGCCCATTCCAACAAACATAACTAAGGTATATAGTTTTATTGTCATCGCATGTTACTATTGGTGTTTCGTCCAGAATTTCACCCAACTTGCTAACCCGCTAACCACACTCACACGTAAAGGAGTTAAGTTTGTGTGGACAAAAGAGTGTATGGAATGCTTTGAAGAATTGAAATGATTATTGGTCAATAATCAAATTTTGAATCATCCATCTGGATGTGATGGATTTCTGATATACAGTGATTCATAAAAGAATGGATTGGGTTGTGTCCTTATGCAGAACGATAAAGTTATTGCTTAGGCATCAGGACAGTTGAAGACTCATGTGAAAAATTATCCAACTCTGGATCTCGAGTTAATAGCTGTAATATTTTCTCTGAAAAAATGGAGGCATTATCTCTATAGAGAGAGATGTGATATTTATACGGACCACAAGTTTTTGAAATATTTGTTCACCCAAAAAGAACTCCACATGAGGAAAATAAGATGGATCAAATTACTCAATTGTTACGGTTGATCAATACACTACCACCTAGGAATGGAGAATAAGGTGGCTAATGTATTAATCAGGAATGATCATGGACTTCTGACTTAATTGATATATGAAAGATATCCTATGTTCATGGATCTACTAAAGATGGATATGTTAATTGTTAAAGAAGGGAAAACATAACTTCTCTTTCAAATTATTGCTAAACCATCTTTACTAGAGAAGATAAAATGTTCTCAATCTGATGATGAGAATCTGCACAAGAAAATTAATGTCGTCAAGGATGGGAGACTGGATAACTTCATGTATGAAGAAGGAGTTTTGAAATTTGGGAAGAGGTTATGCGTTCCATCAGTACCTGAGCTAAAAGGGAACTATTAGATGATGCACATAGCTCAAATTTCTATATATACATGGGTAGCACCAAGATGTATAGAGATATAAAGGAATATTTGTGGTGGGATAACATGAAGAAAGAAATTGCTGACTACATATCAAGGTGTCTAGTTTGTCAACAAGTGAAAGCAGAGAGACAACATCTCAAAGGAGTGATGCAACCTCTACCTATTCCTATGTGGAAGTTGGATAACATTACGATGGATTGTTTCACCAGACTACTGACGAAAACTAGAAGGAATGATACAATATGTGTAATTGTTGATCATCTCACTAAATCATCACATTTCCTTCCAATAATAGTAGATTTACCACTTGAGCGTCTGGTAAGACATTATATTAATTAAATTGTGATACATCATGGTGAACCTCTATCAATTGTATCTGATCAAGATCCTCAGTTTACATCAAAATTATTGAAAAGTATCTAGAGGGCTTTGAATACTGAGCTTCGTATGTGTACTTCATATCACCCCCAAACTGAAGGACTGTCCAAACGGACTATTAATACTCTGGAAGACATGCTGAGATAATGCACTCTTTACATCCAAGGTATGTGGGATCAATACCTGCCTTTAGTGGAATTTTCCTACAATAATAGTTTCCATTATTTTATTTAAATGGCTCCATATGAAGAATTATATGAAAGGAGATGTCAAACTCCAACTTGTTGGGATGAAGATGGTGAGAGGAAACATATATGCCCAGAACTTATTGAAGAGACCACGTCAAAGGTGAAGATAATAAAATACCATATTAAAGAAGCCCAAAGTAGGAAGAAGATTTATGCTGACAACCGGAGAAAGGACATGGAATTCTAAGTGAGAGATCATATATTTCTGAAAGTATCTCCATGGAAGGGTGTCTTGAGGTTCTGTGAGAAAAAGAAAAATGATCCCCATGTACATCGTACCATTTGAAATTATATAATGAATCAGAGTTGTACCTTACCGTTTAGCGATGTCTCCCAATCTCTCCTGAGTTCATGATGTGTTCCACGTATCATTGTTAAAGAAATACAGGCCTGACCCAACGCATGTAATCACATATAAAGAAATAGAACTGGAACAAGATTTTTCATACTGTGAAAAGCCTATTAGCATTCTTGACATAAGGGTAAAGGTATTGAAAAAGCGAACATGTCTAGTAATGGATCTTTGGAGAAAAAATAATTTGGAGGAAACGACATGGTAACTAGAGGATTTCATGAAGAAAAACCACCCATATCTTTTTGGTGGGCTCTATACATAAAATTTCGAGGTCAAATTTTCCAAAAGAGGGAATAAAATAACACCACAAAAATTTTATGGTATGATTCTATTAAATATATTTTATTCATCACTGTGTTCCTCTGAAACAACACTAGTTTATTTAGGATATAGTCAAAACCTAGCCATTAAATATAAATTTTCCACTTCTATGTTTTGAGTTTTGAAAAATTCTCATCTAGAGTGGTGATCAGTAAGTCATTTGGAGTCTGATAGAACAAACGTGATTTTTGGTAAAAAGTAACATACCCTTATGAATAGTAATATGAATAGTAATATGACCCTTTTGAATAGTAAATAAAAATATTATTTTATTTTGTTAAGGAAATAAGATAATGAGATCTTAATTAGTTTTTCAATGAGAAATAAAACTAATTGCACCTTTAAGAGTGTTATTTTTCAAACTAACTATGAATTTATTTAAAAATTAAATTAATAATATTTAGAAAATTAATTTTCAAAAACGGAGTTCATTTTTTAACACTTCATGTTGAAATATTGTTATGGTAATGTTTTGGGATTTTTCTGAAATTCTTGAATTTTTTATGAATAGTGAAATACGATAAAATACCGTATATACAAATTTTCAGTTAAATACCCTATATATGGCATCATAAGTTATGCAAGGAAACTTTGTTCAAACTCACATCCACTTTTTTCTATTAGGGGTTACATGAAACTACACTATTGGTTGTCCTGACAGAAATAATAAAATAATGAATTAAATATTAAAATTTACCCCTCTTATCCACCATAAAAACCCCTTACCACTCCCTCTTCTCTTCACTCCTATAAGCCTTGAAGCTCAAAATGTTCTGCCCAATTACCCTTCCCTAGTCACACCTCACGACCAGGAAGCTTTTGGTCTTTCCGAATGACCAAAATCCCTTCCCTTAAAGAGGTTCTCAAGAAAGTTATTTCAAGAGGTAAAACACATTTCTTTTTCATTTAGTTTCATTTGAATTACCTTTATTTGTTATCCTCTCCTCAACTCATCTGTCCATATGATTATGATAACTCCAGTATAATCTATATACTAGATTTATATCATGATAATGGAAGAACCATCATCAATAATCTTACTCCATCCCTTTAATTTTTATAAACAAAATCAACGTCCATGTGGTTCCAATTTATAACCTTCATGGACGACGAAGTTTCGTTCTTCAATCATTCCTTCATTAATGGTCATGAAACCATTTTAATGGTTTCACCAAGTCATAATATATGTATTTTATATTGTTTAATATTTTGGAATCTTTACACGTACATAATAAGGAATAATAATTCAAAACAAGTTTATTGAGCACAAAACTGCCAAGCCAAATTCAAGTGTTTATTTTAAACTCAACGAATGAGACTTCCTCATGTAATATATCATTAATCATTATAAGATACTTTATACCTATTTAATGTCACTAATAATTTATATTAAAAATTATGTATGTTTATCCATATTTCAAACCAACTCCCATTCATGAATACAAGTAAACAAATCCTGAAACCAAGTAAGAAAATACTTCAAAAACAATAAAATTGAATCTCGTAAACCCATAAAAAGGCCATTAATGAACTTAATAAGGTTTTACCATATCAATTAAATGTTTTTTAGGTTATGTAATTATTAAATAATTAATGTAATTTTGATTATTCAGGTCATTAAGAACAATCAAGAACAACTTTGAGCATAAGGTAAGGGATCGTCTCTCTCACTTTTGTTAAAAAATCTCCCCTATGATGTGATCTTTAATTTTTCATACCTAATTATGGGGTATGTTTTCTCACCATCCCCATACAACCCTTATGATATATAAATAATAGGTTAACATTTTACCTCTCATTAATCCCTCTCAAGAATACTTTTTACTATGCCAAAATGTTTGTAGTTGGTTTCTCATCTCGCTATCATTTCTGTGATAATTTCATTGTTCACCACTTATTTATTGTTTGTTGAATATTAATACTGACACTTGATATATAATAACATTATCCTCATTATATTCATGATATTAAATGATTAATTTGATGTTCATTATGTTCTAGTCGTATGATTTTACCGATTACATTGTGGTAAGAGACTTTGTCTCAACTACTATTTTGTTGTGAAAACTTTGTATGGTGCACCTAAAAACCCTTATGTAGTGTACCTAATTCCCATTTGAGATCAATTTTCAGTTGAAACTATATTTCTATTTTATATCCTTAATTTCATATCATGGATATTTTTTTTGACTAAACCGTATACCATTTTACATACGGTGTTTATTTGGAAAGTTATTTTAAATATGGAAATATTGATGAATCTGTATACTCTACTCTATATGGATATTGAAAAGGAATATTTCCCTTTTATTGAATCAATGTATAAAGAATTATTTGGACATGAAGTGGGGTGTGGGGCCCACTATATCCCCTCGATGCATTGGTAGGTCTCATGAGACAAATCAGTTGGCGACAAACCCTTCGAGTTTGTTTACAAAAATCAGACAAGTTTCTACCCATAGAACTATACCGTTTTTTCAGTATTATGGTTTCGTGTTCCAAATACATGATGCCCAATTAATAATAATTCTCTTTATTCATTATCAGTTATTATTTTTATCCATGTGGTTTTCACTATGAAAAAATCTATAGATGCAGTTTCATTATCAGTTTATTAATGGCTTTAGTTATTCATTTATTTACTATGCCATTTCGATTTAGTTATATTGATTGTGATTAACTTATTATTTTACTCATGCTTCCACTATTTTTAACTGTTACTGAGCATTTGAGCTCACCCCTATCATTGTTTACTTTCAACAGGTTACAAAGAGGAGATCATTTATTGAGTTTTTGTGGATGCAGTTTTTAGTTTCGTTTTGTATTGTATCATGTAACCATTTTCAATGTAAATTGTATTAAATCTATATATATAGGTTATTCAAGTCTACTAAACTAATCATTTCATTTGGATTTTCATTCCTTGTAACCATTAATATATAACAAGTAATTCACCGACTCTAGTCTATAGGGGCCAGGGAGTTACACTTACAGGTGTATAAGTTAACCAATCATGAAAACCAAGGAAACAAACATTCCCTAAACACTGAATATTAACTTATTAACCCACAAAAAAAGGAAAGTAATGATCTTAATATGGTATTTTAAAATCCATTACATGTATAAGAGGTTATGGAAAAATTTATTAATTAATGTAATTTGGTTATCCATGTCATTAAGGTCATGTGAATGACACCTTTGGACTTATGGTAAGAGATTCTACTCGAACCTCTATTATTTCACTAGGGTGTTCTTTCTCAATTTTTACACAAATTAAGAAATATATTTTTTATTAAAATATCATAAACGCTATGAATACTCTTAGATCTCATATATATATATTCATCCATCATTATCTTCTGTTTATATACATGTGTTTAAATTATTCTCTCCTCAATTATCCTTGTTACGACAAGCCCGTTTTTAGGGAACTTCCCAAATTCATACCCATTTTCATGTGCACTATATATTATGTTATTCAGAGACCATTATTTTTATAATACCAATATATTTATTATGAAAATAATAGTATTTTAACTTCTTTTTTTATATAAAAGATTTTTCTATTTTATGTTTTAAATGAAATTTGGCATTTTTTTTACAGCACTAAAATGTTTTAAATCTAATGTTTTGTACGTACTCCTTCTACATGTTATCAATTCATGTTGAAATCACTTATAATAATATATTACTATTCAGCCATATAATTTTTAATGCATGATTGAATTATTTTACTTTATGGAAATTTTGATAATACTCCCATTTATTATGCTTTATGACATGATTATGATACCAAATTATTACTATGGGTAACCCTTATGTGTATGTATGACTGATTATGTGTGATTTTATATGTGTTAAGAATATCCATGAACATGTTATACTGCCAGTACTACCTTTTCATTTTTATTGCATCTTAATGCCATGGCTGCTAGTACTACCTTTTCATTTTCATTGCATCTTAATTCCATGGATCCACTTGTAAGTGATAATGACACTTTATATTAATTAACTTAAAGTAAATACAAAAATGATATAAGCATATATCTTTTATAAAAAACAATTTTTACATAGGGTTATTTATGTTATATTTTCAACTATAAATATTAATTAGAAAGATAATAATATTTCCTACATAATGGTATCTTATTTATAATTTTTAGACATTGAATAATTTAATTTATTTATGACACAATAATGATGCAATATTTTCCTTATTAATGAATGAATGAAATAATTTGTATTATAAATGTTAAAATAGATATAATTTGAATGTATTGATGCCATAAACGAATTTTATTAGTTAATATGACACGTTAGGATTGCTTAAATGAATTTGGTTCGAATTAATAATGTTGTTAAAACTTTTACAAAAATCAATTATTAAATATTGTCAAAATTGACATAAATGTGTTTTTAATACAAATATTATATTATTAATTGATATTCTATTCCTATAAATATACGGTTCGACCAAAGGACATATATAATGATAGGGGTATCATTAGTGGACCACATGGGGGTTTCTTGGAGGTATATAGTATGCTTATTAACTATATAATATAAAAATTCAATGTGACATGGTATATGCCAAACTATTTAACTAAGAGTAAAATAAAATATATAAAGTTAATATAGTGACCTAAACCTATCTAAAATCTATTGGTTGAAAGGATTTCGACCCATAACCACCTTATAATTTGAATAATCCACTTTGGAGCCATTAGAAACCGAATATGAATTTATTATAAATTAATACATTACGTTTTTCCGAAGGAGACCCTCCCCCACCTTATAAAAGGACGCCACTTCTAACCAATTCTTCATACATTCTAAGCCTTTTGGTTCATCCAAACTCTGCCCAAATACCCTCTAAACTATCCTACCTTAATCATAGAGTCCTTACTTTTCAGAAATACATCCTTAGGATCCCTTTTGATCAAATCAAATGGAAGAACCGAAGAAGAGATAATGTTTTCACCACCCTTTTTCAAGTTCCTTTCTTCTTCAACTTCTTCTTTTTTTTGTTCCAGTATAAAATAATAAATCCAGTATCTTCTATATATTATTATGTTATTATAAATATGGTATAACCATATTCAGTATTCCATCCATCCTTGGAATGACATGTCACCATACGTGCGTACGTACGGCCTACTGTCTTCACGTCTTGGTGTAATTGTTATTCAATGCAATATTATTTAGTTGGGTATAATAATGATGTGTAATTCATTTAATAATAAATATAACATGATAATGATTCTTTATATATGATATAACATCCAATTATATATTATTTTAATATCAAAAGAATGATATTGTCGCTTGTGCGTATATATGGACTACCGTCTCCACGAACGTGATGAGATTCATTCCCCATCATATCCATTCAAGTATAATACTAATTTGATGAATAAAAATAATTTTTAATGACTTGATATCATTATTTATATAAATATTATACAAACTACCCATAAAAAAACCCAACTTATGTAACAAACCATATAAAAGAAATTGAGTAAGTTAACACAAGAAACGACGATAATACTAAGATGTTATTAACAAAGAAATGTTAAAAGATCATATATGATATCATATTATTGTATATTATCATTTTATAATTCAATAACAATTATTTCACAATAATACAAGAGTCTAACCTACCCTCGACCAAGGAAAAAGTATAATAAAGGGCTTTCTTATCTCACTTTTTATTTCTTGAGACTTCTACTGTTCACCACTTATTTATTGCATGTGGTGTGTGTATTGACCATGATTGTATTCATTCTGTAATATAATTTAATTTATGGATATTTACATCATCATTGAATGATATTTCTTTCATGGATGTATGTTTCATAATTTTCCAAATTTGTAAGGGAATTTGAAATTTCAATTTCCATTCATTGGGCTTTACGCATACTTCATTGACTATTTTACTCCAGGATTATGTGTGGAATCACTATTCATTTAATAATTTCATAATTTCCATTCCCATTTATGTGGATATACCTTTTATACAAAAAATACCTCCATTAATAAATTCTCAAGTCATCAGTATGAACTTGATAAGAGTATTTTTTACTCAATCTCGATTTGTTGAGTTAAACATCCAATTCATTGGTATTGTTTTTACAAGAATATGTGTGAATGTCCTCTGATTGTTTTACACTAAATATCCAATCATATTGAGCGTATTAATATTTGTCACACATACTTATGTTGTTGATTTATCCTTAACCTAAGGATATGGCCTTTCTGAGAGATTTCATCTCAATTTACATTCCATCTAGACTCTTTTGTTGTTATACACAAAATCACATTTATATGGTGTATATAATGTACTTTGACATAGTATATCATTAATCCCTTTATTCTCATGATATTACCATGTTTTTATTACCTCAATTATTTGTATGCAAGTGTCTATCTTTTTTTAGGAACTCTAACTAAAATTTCATTTTAAAATGTTTTAAATATTTATTATTCTAAATCATTCACATTAATTTCAATGTTTTAAAAATGGTAATAAAGATTTATTTATATGTAAAGTAAAGTTTTCAAATCAAAATTCCATTTAAAATTTTCAAAGCGGTATGGGAAGCTTTGATTCAAAAGTCTATTTTAAATGTCTTCTTGACAAATAGTGTGACATTTAATTGTTTTCAAGAAAAAGGGGGATATTTCTCTCAATTTGTTGATGATTATATTAATCTATGTCAATATCCATCATTATTCTCAATTGAGGTTAATATGATATAATAAAATCTTTTATATTGTACTGAATGAGTTATGTTTCACTATGGATGTGCTATTTTTATAACATTCGTGGTTTGTGGTTAATGTATTGACATTTAGTATGCTAGTTTTAATATGAATGTTTATGTTATGTTTCAAACTTTTTATATGAGGAATGAATTGGATTTAGTAATTGATGAGTGGAGCCCACTATAGCTCCTCCTTGCATAGGAAGGTCTCATGAGGCAAACTTGTGTCTTGCAACAAGGCCTTGACTAAATCATATTTGTAGTCTTTTCACGAGGCCTTGACTATGTGGTTATGATAGTCTTGAATTTTTCATTCCATCAGTATGAAAGTGGTTATTGATATTGCATGTGGTTATTTGACTAGTAGAATATCCATGTGAATAAGTAAATGAAATTATTTAATTTTATCTTTTCCATATTATGTTGAAGCTCAATTTTAAAAGGCTTTTGTTTTAGTTATACATTTACTTAATTGTTTAATCATATCTATGAATGTTTCCGATATATTGTTATCCTTACTGAGAATCTGAGCTCACCCCTTTCAATGTTTTATTTTTTCCAGGATGTGAGAAGTAATTTATGAATGAACTGCAGGGATAATTTTAGGGGATAAGAAGACAAGAAGTTGTTGTAGTTTTTTTACTTTATGATGTAATGTAAGACTTATGAATATATCTAGCATTTACAAGACTACTAAAATAATCGATCTTTCGAGACTTGATATTTGTGATCATGGAAATTTTAGGTAATAATGCGCCAAATCCGGGTAACTAGGGTCGGGGTGTTACAACAACAATCTAAAATTTTAATTAAACATAATAATTGATTAAATTTATATCACTTTATATATTTTAATAACATTTAATTTACAAAAAAACATTGGGGCATGCACCCATATTTAAAAAAGAGAAAATTAGAAACCCCTTTTGAGATAGGTTATAGGAGGAAACATTAAAATACCAAAGTTCCTATGGAACATAGGCTTTAAAATACAATCTCACAGATCTTAATTGTATAAAACTCATTATAAAACACAATTCAAAGATGCCAAAACTTCATATACTTAAGCACAAAGACTTATCAAAGGCTCAAGGCCCAAATTTCGGACCATAAGCCTAGCTTCTTCCCTAATAAACTCATCAAAGAACTATATATGAAACATTTCCCCATCAACAACCATGGCCACATCCCTAAAGAATATTAGATCTAATGATATAGGGAAATGATGACCATATCTGTGCCCCTCTACAAAACCTGCCACCCCCACTCGCTATGGACATAATAGCCACCAAGATGATCATTGATAACCACAACCGAAGATCCTATATATAAATCTAAACCAACATATATTTCATTCCACCAGAATCATCCACCACAAATTCCGTAATGGGATAAAGCACCACCACCTACCCTATTCCTAATATGGAAGCTTCTGGATGTCTGTCGGTTCGTAAAAGAATCCCTCACCCTCACCCACATGTTGAAGAATCATCTCCACCTTAAGAAGAAGCCTATTTTCACACTATATCTACCGTCGAATATGACTCTGAGCACCCTTCATCACCATCGATCATCGTATTGTCATGATCCACCATCCTAGATAACCGAAAATGACAATATCACAAAGGGACAACCAACCAATTCTGATGGCGAACAAACCCACCTCCCCCTTATGCACTACATATGTAAGTAAGCCTCCATATTTTCATCTATGCATCCAATGATGGAAATAATTTATAAATACTAAAAGTAATGAATGTATCATTTTTTTTCATTTTCTTACTTGAAAATTATATGTTTCACCTTGATGTGAAATGTCCAAAAACTTATAAGAATTTATCCTAAGGTCACAATGTTTTATATATGTCTATAAAATGGTTTTTGATATAGTTTGTAGCTCATTTTAACCATTATAAGCTTATTATGACCCCATACTAAAGACATTTTACCGTAATAATGGTTGTTAATTATTACTTTTTTCCAATTATTTTCTTTAATAATTAAGTTAAAATTATCAAAAAATATAAATCATTTTTATTCATGTTATATAAAAAATTACAATTTTAATTTAGAAAAGTTGAAAATAATAATTTATAACAAATCCCTTCAATATAATGACAATTAAGATTTTGAAAGAGAAATTGTTCAAAAGATTCCAATTGATTAATTTAAAAAATAAAAATAAAAATGGTTCCAACTATGAAAATTAGATTAATTGATATATAAGTGAATAAATTTTACTATAATCATAATAAAAAAGTAAATTTAAAACTATAAATTATCATATTGAATATGCCATTTTTCGTTAAAAAGCATGTTTTTTTACTATTAAAAACGAAATAATCTAGAAAAAATTAATAAAATTAACCCTAAGATAATTTGGGTAGTCCAATTTCAGAAATGAATATAATTTTTTCCAAAAATATCTTCAATTATAAATAAATATTGATCTTGGAAATCATGACTAATCCGTGTTTTGACTAAACATAGTGTTGTGTGAATTTCCATCTATCGATAAAATTAAATTCATTTTAATATATATATTTTTTGTAATTTATTGGTGTGTTACATCCACTTATTATTAATTACCATTATATAAATTTTTAATTAATGATGTGTAATTATCTTATGAAATATAATAGTCAATCTATGGGCTTTTAAAATTCAATAGTCATTGGGAATATGATTTCATTTAATAGGAATGAAAATTTTGCACATTTAATAAAATCCGTTACATGTATTTTAATAATAAAATAATATTATATATTTTTTAAATTGGTTTTAGATATGGGAATTTCATAATAATATGAAAATTTATTATCTTCTTCCTCTATTGAAAACATCCACCCCTAAAATTACATTTCAAACAATAAGGGGAAAATTGAGGATTATTCTTCTTCATATTATATTAATGTTACCAAATTTCGTCTTCAAATTTTGTTATTTTGGTAATGTAATTTTACCTGGGGATTTCTTTTTTTTTGTTAGATCATTGTCGCTATAATTCAATATATTCAGTGATTGATCCTTTAAAGAATAATAATTCTCTAATTTAACCACATTTGGGTTCAGTACATATGTAGGATATGTAATATCCATTAATAATATTGATACATGAATGAAATATTATAGTTATTAAATTAATTATGGGGGTGAAATTTGATAGGTCCTAACTTAAATGTGATCAAGAATATGGAAGGATCCATTATACATAGGACCTAACATTCCCTTTATCCAAAAAATCATGAAACTATTTCATCGATATATATGTATAAACACATTATCTCTAATAATGAAATCTAGGATTCATAGATTATTTTCATCACAACCCTTTTGTCTACTATGGGATACTCAAGAATGTTATATATGGTTCAGGAACATCGCATTCATTTTTATACAAATTCAGTTCCAAAAAGCATCTATTCCCTCACTTCATCCTAACATGTTATGGAAATTTGATTCATTCCATTTACGAATTTATAACGAGCCCTCTAAATTACCAAAAAAAATAGATTTTTTTATGTTAACATAAAAAAATAAATTATTTTATCAATTATATATTGATGTAATTGAGTATTCACTCAGGATACCAAAATATGTAAGGATTTTCCACTCATATTGGCCATCTGTTTTTGGGTGATTGGAAAAAAATGAATTGAAACATATATTTAAATCATATTGGATACCTTTTAATATTTTTGGGTCAATATTAGATCATTATTAGATTAAATAGATAGTGGAATTCAAGGTAGTCTCACTACATCTATATAGTATATTCTATCATATTGATCGAGTGATAAGTCCACTCAAATGGAAATCAAAGGCTATGTCTTTGTATGAATTTCTATGTCACCTCATATTGAACAATTTTTTTGTTAGACATTGGAAGTCCCGTGATAAAATCCACAGGGATGTTCTCTAGTTACTATAAAGGTACGAGTAAATGTTTCCCTTACCCATGTGATTTTCTCTTTCACCTTTAACCTGTTTCCCTTCCATGAACATTTATATATGCTAAACATTATACTTTTTAGACATGTATGAAAAATTGTTCTTTAATATATCTCTAAAAATCATTATGCTCGCTATATGGATATAGAATGTTGAACTATGAGAATTAGTCAAAATATCTTTATGTATCTCATGGTATGATGGTATACATAATCATGACTGAACTATACGATCTCCTATTTCATCGATGTTTAATTATTATCCTTTTAGCACACTTATAATACTAACATTATTATATATCTCCACATTATTAATTTATATGTGAAATGGTCTATTTTCAATGCTTTGTTATGTTCACATATAAAAGTATAGGAACCTCAGTCATGGTTTCATCATCATAAAATTTGAAATTATTAAATATTTATTATATTTACTCTTCATGGATTATATTTTTATAATTCACATAGAGTGATGATAATAATTGAAATACATCAATTTAGTGTTATAATAGTTCATATGTATGCACATGTTTTGTTTCCAAACATCTATGGTTTAAATGAAAGATGTTTAAATATTAATTCACAATTAAATGATCATAATTATATCATAAATATCATATATATTCATTATATTTATCATTATTACCTTTTTATGAGAAAATGAAAAATGAATCACATCTCGTTGTGGAGGTGGTAGTCCACACATATTCATGAGAAACAATATTGTTCTTTAATGAATGAACTAGAAAAATGTAGCCATTTTATTTTAATTTTATACTTTAAACCATATCCTAACTTTTATATATATGTTTTAAATATATGAAAATAAACAACCATGAAATACAGTGATTCAAAATAAATCCTATCAATCTATAGAGGCGGTAAACGACATGAACACACAAGGGATATATTACTTTCCAATTTGAAAATAATTATAAGGGGAATGAAATCCATTATCAAATAGATTTGTATATATGTGTAAAAAGAAATACATTTAATTTATTTATTGTTCCCTATGATAATAATTAAATATAGGTTTATTATAATTTTCAATATGATTTTGAAATTAATATTATAATTTTATATTATTTAAAAACAATATTTCAGGAATTGGGAGAAGTATTAAAACAATTAATGTTCATTTAATTCATCATATAACAAGAATAAATATTGAATGTGTAATTATTCATTTGAAAAATGTAGTTTTTATATTAATTATATAGTATCATTTTTATTAGAAGTGAAATAATGAAAAAAATATATTAATTTTGTTATATAAAAATTAATGAGTCAATAATATTATTTTAGAATCTATCCCAAATCATTATACATTGAAGGAGGACAATGTAAACATGACATGGAAAATAATATATTAAATCATAAAAAATGTATATGAAGATTTTGTATGTGGGAAAAAGTAGTTACTAATTATTAATTATTAAAATATTATAAAAATATATATCCACATTAATTTTATATTTTATGTGGGTTTTAAAAATGAATATTTCTTAAATGTATGAGAATAATTATTACAAATATTAGATTTTCAGTATCCAAAATTATATTGTCATATTGGAGGTGAAATTAAAGGAGTTTCATTGTGATCCCATTTGAAAAAATAAAATACACAAGAGGAAGAAAATTAGAATCCAATACATGTTGGGAAAAATGAAAAATAAAAATTATATTATTACCATTTCAAGATTAATGGATCAAAATATGTAGTACTTCGTGGTTTCACAATTCTTCAAAAACTGATGTTTTTCAAAAAAATAACAAAAAATCAGCCTATGTTATATTTGATATTACAAATTCAAAAATGAGGACTATTTTACAAAATTCAAAACATAGAAGTCGGATTAATTAATTAAATATTAATTACCGTTGTCAAAACAAAAAAGAGTGTTTTTAAAAAATATTAACATCCGTTATGATCAAAATACATCCACACATACTAGAATGAGATAACATGTTCATGAATATTCTTGACATCATCATTTGGTAAGCTGATTCCATTGATTTCCTTACTCTTCCTTCTACTCACCCTTTACATTGATGTATCTCTACAGTTAATGAGATGTATTAATTGTACATAATATGAACCTATGATTAATCCTTACAAGAGTTTTAGTAGGATTTTATATGTTTTTTTCATGTATTATGTTCCAGACATCCATGACACTAGGCTTTGAAGATCTTGTGTCTGTAAATTGTAATGAAAAGATTTGTAATAAAAAGGCGGGATGCCATACTTGGTATCAAAGGATATATTATTTATTCATGGAAATTAGGATATGAAAACTATAAGAAAAATCCTATAAAAAATTTATAAATATAGGAAAACATCTAGACAAAAGGTGTTTACTTGTTCATGACTGATTGATTATTTTATTCTTTCATTAATAAGGAAAATACTGCATCATTATTGTGTCATAAATAAATTTAATTTTTCAATGTCTAATAATTTATAAATAAAATACCATTATGTATGAAATATTTTTAGCTATCTAATAAATGTTTATAGTCGAAAATATAACATATATAACCCTATGTAAAAATTGTTTTTCTAAAAGATATATGCTTATGTAATTTTTGTATTTACTTTAACATAATTAATATAACGTTTCATTGTCACATAAAAGTGGATCCATGGCATTAAGATTCAATGAAAATGAAAAGGTAGTACTGGTAGTATATTGTATCAAAGGAGACACAGATCAATGGTGGTCCCTAATTCAAAATACCATAGAGGTAGAAGAAATAGTAGATATCGAATGGAGGAATTTCAAAAAATATTCTTTGAAAAAATTTCCCTCGTGAGCAACGAACTGAAATGAAGAGGAAATTCCATAGCATAAAACAAAGGGAAGAAGATAGTTTTGTACTGTATGAGGATACATTCACAAGGCTAGCCAGGTATGCCGTAAATTACGTACGTGGCTCAGCAAACAAGATTGATAATTTCTTTAAAGGTATTAAGACATGTCTTCGAAGGGAACTGGCTTCTCCATCATTTTCATCATATGATGAAATTGTATCATGTGCCATCAAAATAGAGAGGGAATTTTCTCTATCAAATCTTATCAAATGAAACCAAGATAAGAATCGGTACTCTGATAAAAAAGGAAAAGGGGAAGCACCAAGGAAGAGCAAGGGAACAATGAATTTACCATTATGTGAGAACAGTGGAAAACATCATCTCAAGAAATGCTTGAAAGGCATGGGAATCTGCTCTAACTGTGCAAAAAAGGGTCATCGGTCTGATGAATGCATAGGGATTAATGAATTCAATGATATTCAATGGTACAATTGAAGAGAGATAGGACACTATGGAAATGAGTTTCCTAATATCCAGGGAACCATGCCTCATAAAAAGGCAAGAGAACAAGGGAGAGCCTATGTGATTAAAACCGCAGAGGTTGAAGTTCCTAATGACATGGTGGAAGATACTATATTTTTTTCCTCAAACTTATACAACAAATTTTTTGATTCTGTATCATCACATTCATATATATCTTCCCAGTTTTCAAAGAAAATTAGATATGATCAATTTGATTTAATAAAAGAGTTGTCGTTCAAAACTCCTAGGGGATGTATCATTACAACAAAGTCATCCTGAATATCCCCCTCCCGACACCAAAACGTGCTTTAGTTGATATCCTTATCATCATACGAATGACTTAATTTGATATAGTTCTTGGTATGTATTTTCAGTCAAATTATGATGTGAAGATTTTTTATAAGAAGAGGGAAGTTACAATTACTGAAAATGGTGTAGAATCCATTGTCTTTAGGGCATAAACCTCACCACCTGATTCTTATCTAGAACAACTCCCAATAGCTCTAACAAATGAAATACTTGGAGAGGAAGATAAACCAATATCTATGGGTGAGGAAAGAAATCTTCAAATTGAAAATGTGCACATATTTCAAGAATACATTGTTGTATTTCTAGAGGATTTACCTGGACATCCTTTAGAGTGGGAGATTGAGTGCTCTATTGATTTAATTCTTGATGCATGACCTATATCAAAGACTCTCTATAGAATAGATAATGTGAAATAAGTAGAGCTAAAAAACAACTAGAGGATTTGAGTGAAAACGGATTTATCTGACCTAGTGTTTCTCCATGGGGAACCCTATCCTCTTTGTCAAGAAAAATGTTGGATCCAGGAGGCTTTGCATTGATTACATGGAAATCAATGCTATTACAATAATGAATAAGTATACTCTTCCTCAGATTGATGATTTATTTGATCAACATCACGGAGCTCAATATATTTCAATGATTGACCTTCGATCAAGATATCATCATTTCCGTTTAAGGGAGGATGATATTCCTAAGACAACATTTCATACTAAGTATGGGCACTAAGAGTTTACAGTAATTCATTTTGGACTGACAAATTCACCCTTTGATTTCATGGATTTAATGAATAGAGTTTTCAAGGAATATTATGATAACATTGTTGTGGTATTCGTCGATGATATCCTCATATACTCAAAAATATATGAAGACCTTGAGAATCACTTGCGGATTATTCTGAGAACTATGAAAAGAAATAAATTATATGGGATGTTTAGAATGTGTGAATTATGGCTTCAATTAGTTTTTTTTTGGACATATTTTCTCTAAGGGTGGAATCCTTGTTGATACTGTAAAGATGAAGGTAATCCAAGAATGGCCCATGCCAACAAACATAACTAAGGTACATAGTTTTATTGTCTTAGCAAGTTACTATTGGATTTTCGTTCAGAATTTCACCCTACCTGCTAACCGGATAACCAAGATCACACGTAAAGGAGTTAGGTTTTTGTGGAAAAAAGAGTGTATGAAATGCTTTGAATAATTTAAATGATGATTCGTCAATGCTCAAAATTTGAATCTTCTATCTGGAAGTGATGGATTTGTGATATACAACGATTCATCAAAGAATAGACTGGGTTGTGTCCTTATGAAGAATGATAAAGTTATTTCTTAGGCTTCAAGACAGTTGAAGACTCATGAGAAAAATTATCCAACTCATTATCTTGAGATAGTAGCCATAATATTTTCTCTGAAAATATGGAGGAATTATATCTATCGATAGAGATGTGAGATTTATACGGACCACAAGTGTTTGAAATATATTTCCACACAAAAATAACTCAACATGAGGCAAAGGATATGTCTCGAATTACTCAATTATTATGATTTATCAATACACTAACACCCAAGAATGGTGAATAAGGTGGGTGATGCATTAATCAGGAAAGATCATGGCCTTCTAATTCAAATGAGATTTGAAAGATATCCTATGTTCATGGATCTACTGAAGATGGATATGGTAATTGTTAAGGAAGGGGAAACACCAATTCTCTTTCAAATGATTGATAAACCATCATTACTAGTGATGATAAAAATTTCTCAATCTAATGATGAGAATCTGTACAGGAAAATTAATGCAGTCAAGAATGTGAGACTGGATAACTTCGTGTATGATGGAGTTCTGAAATTTGAGAAGAGGTTATGCATTCTATCAGTACCTAGGCTAAAAAGGGAACTATTAGATAATTCTCATAGCTCAAATTTTGCTATACCCCTAGGTAGAACCAAGATGTATAGAGATCTAAAGGAATATTGTTGGTAGGATAATATGATGCAAGAAATTGCTGACAACATGTCAAGGTGTCTAGTTTGTCAACATGTGAAGGCAGAGAGACAACATCCTAAAAGAGTGATGCAACCTCTATATATTCATATGTTGAAGTGGGATAACATTACAATGGATTTTTTCACCTGACTACTAAGGAAACCTAGAAGGAGTGATACAATATGTGTAATTGTTGATCGTCTCACTAAATCAGCCCATTTACTTCCAATAAGAGTGGATTTACCACTTGAGCGCCTGGAAAGACTTTTTATTAATGAAATTGTGAGACATCCTAATGAACCTCTATCAATTGTATCTGATCGAGATCCTCGGTTTACATCAAAATTCTGGAAAAGTCTCCAGAAGCCTTTGAATACTAAGCTTCGTATGGGTACTTCATATCACCACCAAACTGAAGGACACTCTTAAAGGACAATTCAAACTCTAGAAGACATGATGAGATCAGGCTCTCTTGACATCCAAGGTATGTGGGATCAATACTTTCCTTTAGTTTAATTTTCCTACAATAATACTTTCCATTATATTATTCAAATGGCTCCATATGAAGCATTATATAGAAAGAGATGTCGAACTCCAACTTGTTGGGACGAAGTTGGTGAGATGAAACTTATATGCCCAGAACTTATTGAAGAGACCACGACAAAGGAGAAGAATATACAATTCCATATTAAAGCATCCCAAAGTAGGAAGAAAAGTTATTCTGACAATCGGAGAAAGGACATGGAATTCCAAGTGTGAGATCATGTATTTCTGAAAGTATCTCCATGGAAGGGTGTCTTGAGGTTCGGTAAGAAAGGGAAAATGAGCCCCATGTACATTGTACCATTTGAAATTGCAGAATGAATCAGAGCTATAGCTTACCATTTCGAAATGCCGCCAAATCACTCCAGAGTTCATGATGTGTTCCACATATCATTATTAACGAAATACATGAAAGTCCCAACGCATGTACTCACATATGAATAAATAGAACTGGAACCAGATTTGTTATACTGTGAAAAGCCTGTCAGTATTCTTGACACAAGGGAGAAGGTATTGAAAAATCAAAACACACTTCTAGTAAAGGCTCTTTGGTGAAAAACAAATATGGAGTAAACAACATGGGAACTAGAGTATTTCATTAAGAAAAACCACAAATATCTTTTTGGTGGGATCTATAAAGAAAATTTCGAGGACAAAATTTCCAAAGGAGGGAATAATATAACACCCCAAACATTTTGCAGTATTATTATCTTAAATATATTATATTAATCATTGATTTCCTTTGAAACAACACTAGGTTATTTAGGAGATATTCAAAACCTAGCCATTAAATATAAATTTTCCACTTCTATGTTTTGAATTTCCAAAAATTGTCATCTAGAGTTGTGATTAGTAAGTCATTTGGAGTCTGATATAAAAAAATTTATTTTTGGTGAAAAGTAACATACCCTTATGAATAGTAATATTACCCTTATGAATAGTAAATAAAAATGTTATTTTATTTTGTTATGGAAATAAGATAGTGAGATCTTAATTAGTTTTTCAATGAGAAATAAAACTAATTGCATCTTTAAGATTGTTATTTTTCAAAATAACTATGATTTTATTTTAAAATTTAATTAATGATATTTAGAAAATTAATTTTGAAAAATGAAGGTCATTTTTGAATTTTTCACGTTGAAAAATTGTTATAGTTAATTTTTGGGATTTTTATGAAATTCTTGATTTTTTTATGAATAGTGAAATACGATAAAATACCTTATATACAAATTATAAGTTAAATACCCTATATATGACATCATAAGTTATGTAAGGACACTTTTTTCAAACTCACATGCACTTATTACTATTAGGGGTCACATGAAACTACACTATTGGTTGTCTTGATAGAAATAATAAAATAATGAAGTAAATATTAAAATTTACCCCTCTCATCCACTATAAAAACCCGTCACCACTCCCTCTTATCTTCACTCTTATAATCCTTGATTCTCCTAAATGTTCTACCCAAACACCCTTCCCTAGTCACTCCCCATGACTAGGAAGCTTTTTGTATTTCCAAAAGACGAAAATCCCTTCCCTTAAAGAGGTTCTCAAGAACGTTATTTCATGAGGTAAAACACATTTATTTTTCTTTTAGTTTCATTTGAACTTATCTTCATTTGTTATCCTCTACTCAACTCCTCTGTCCAAATGATCATGATAAATCCAGTATAATCTATATAATGGATTCATATCATGGTAATGGAGGAACCATTATCAATAATCATACTCCCTCCGTTTTATTTTTATAAATGAAATCAACGTCCACGAGGTTCCAATTTATAACCTTCGTGGACGACGAAGTTTCGTTCTTCAATCGTTCCTTCATTACTAGTCATGAAACTATTTTAATGATTTCCCCAAGTCATAATATATGTATTTTATCATGATTAATATTTTGTAATTTTTACATGTACATAATATGGAATAATAATTCAAAACAAGTTAATTGGGCACAAAACTGCCAAGCCAAATTCAAGCGTTTATTTTATACTCAACGAATGAGTCTTCCTCATGGTATATAACCTGACTCATTATAAGATCATTTATATCTCTTTAATTTCTCTAATAATGTATATTAACAATTCTGGATGTTTAACCATATTTGAAACCAACTCCCATTCATGAATACAAGTAAACAAATCATGAAACCAAGTAAGAAAATGCTTCTAAAACAATAACATTGAATCACTTAGACCCATAAAAAAGTCCATTAATGAACTTAATAAGGTTATAAAATACCAATTAAATGTTTTTTAGGTTATGGAATTATTAATTAATGAATCTAATTTTGATTATTAAGGTCGTTATGAACAATCAAGAACACCTTCGAACATAATGTAAGGGACCCTCTCTATCACATTTGTTAAAAAATATCCCCTATGTTGTGCTCTTTAATTTTTAATACCTAATGATGGGGTATGTTTTCTCACTATCCTCAGACAGCCCTTCTGATATATAAATAATGGGATAAACTTTTACCTCTCATTAAGCCCACTCAAGAACACTTGTTACCATGCCAAAATGTTTGTAAGGGGTTTCTCATCTCACTATCATTTCTGTGAGAATTTCATCATTCATCACTTATTTATTGTTTGTGGAATATTTGTACTGAAACTTGATATATAATAACATGATTATCTTTATATTAATGATATTCAATGATTCATTTGATGTTCATTATGTTCTAGACGTATGATTCGACAGATTACATTGTGGTAAGAGACTTTGTCTCAACTACTATTTTGTTGTGACAACTTTGTGTGGTGCACCTAAAAATCCTGATGTGGTGTACCTAATTCCCATTTTAGATCACTTTTCAGTTGAAAATATATTTATTTTTAATATCCATAATCTAATATAATAGATATATTTGTTGATTAAACAGTATACTATTTTACATACAATGTTTTTTTGAATGTTATTTTAACTATGGAAATATTGATGAATCTGTATACTCTATTGTAACACCCCAAGATTTCATAGTGTGTTATTTCTTCAAAATAATTCAATAACTTGCACTACACGCAACACCGAGTTCAAGCGCACCATGACTTACGAAACAAGCCGTTCAAAAAAGGTTATGAATAGTATTAACTAAATTTTAAACATTATATAATCCTTATAATTTTAGAATCCATATTATGAGTTTCTTAGACATAATGTAAGAACAAATTCATCTTCAGTATTGTAGTTTTACCAACTTTTAATAGTGAACCCTTTTTAAATAAAATATTTTAAACTTTTTGACTAAATGGGGACATCAAAAAAAATTTAAAATAAAACATCCCAAGCTTCCACGATACGCTTTCCTTTGAATAAAACAGTAGCGTGTGTTGTACGCAACTTCGAGTTTTAACACACACCACAACCGATCAAACTAGCCGTTATGAATAGTAATACTTAATTTTTTGAAATTATATATATTTTATATTTCAAAATGGGCTTCATTTTTGGATTCGGAATATCAAATTTAGCCTAAGGTGAAATTTTGGTACTTTTCGGATAACTTTCATATTTTGATGAATAGTAAAAATTACTAAATTTTAATTAAAAACAACTTTTTTAATAAAAATAATTAATAGTGATAAATTATGAATTTGAGTGGTTTTAATGTATATTTAGAATATATTTTTACCATTTAATATAATTTTGGTCATTGGACATAATTTTACAATTAAACCGAACATAAACAAATGTCAATCTTTTGATAGTTATTATCTCTTAAAAACACGCCTTTTGTTTTGAAAGCGGGAATTAATTTTAAATTAATTTCTGCCACTTCTGTGTTTTGAATTTAGAAAAATGGATTCCATATTTGGAATCAGGATGTTTAAATTGTGTAAATAGGTAACTTTTATTTTTAGACATTTTGAATAATTACTGCGGTAAATATTTTATTTACCATGGTTAAGGGTAAATCCGGTAAATAAGGGTTAAAAAATAATATTATAATAATACTAAATTACCCTAAAACGTGTCTTAACCCTATTGGTTGATACATGGTCGACCATGGGCATCTTTGGGTCAATTTTGGGACCCCATTGATCCACTTGTAAGTGATAATGACACTTTATTTTAATTAAGTTAAAATGAATACAAAAACATGCATAAGCTTACATCTTTTAAAAGAACAATTTTTACATAGGGTTATACATGTTGGATTTTCGATTATAAATATTCATTAGAAATATAAAAATATTTCCTACATAATGATATTTTATTTATAATTTTTAGACATCAAATAATTTAAATTATTAATGACCCAATAATGATGCAATGTTTACCTCATTAATAAATCATTTAAATAAATAAGATTATAATGATTAAACTATTATCTAAATCCTGCCCAATTCTTATTGGTTGATGTTATTTAGAATATGAGTCATCTTAACTTCGACCTCAATGATTTTTGGACCATTATAAACCGAATATAATTATATTATAAAGTAATACTTTCACTCTTTCCTAAAGAGCCCCTCCTCTCCCTTATAAAAGGAGACCACTTCTACTCATTCCTCACACCTCTCAAGCCACTTGGCTCGTCCAAACTCTGCCCAACTAAGCTCCCCACATCCCTCTCCTCATCCTTGAAGCTTCCCCTTAGGCAGAAAGCATTTCAAGAAGTCCTTTGGTTCCAACCAAAGTGAGTTACCTAAATTAAAGGTAACATTTTCTCTTAAATTATTTTCAATTATTTTGCTTCTCCAACCCCCAAACTCTTTTTATTTCCTTTCTTTTGTAACAACACCAGTATCCACAATATACTAGGATGTTGTTATAAGAATGATTCAAACTACACATTCACACAACTCCATCTAATGGATGATGAACATAATGTTTCTGTGGATGGCAAACTAACGCCTCACGAAATGATGATTGTTCAAATACATCTTACCGCCTCTCATGGTGGCCATTAGGATGGCACTGTAATTAAATATGATATTAATGATATATATTTTATATATAAGCTTCTGTAATTCCATTTTATTTCATACAATTATTCGTTTCATGTTGTATATACATACGATAATTTCATTTGAGGAAGTGCGGACTACCGCCCCCTTAAAATGATATGACTCGTTCATACCACACATGGAACGTATAAAGGATGGTGTTAATGAACTTAAGTAACATATATAAAATATTATATTTTACTGGAATAGTAATTTACCTATGTATCATTTGGATTCGATTCTTTTAAAATAAAAATTAAATGGAAGTAGTATTCGTGCGTACGTACGGACTACCGTCTCCACGAACGCGATGAGATTCATTCTCCATCGTATCCATTCAAGTATAATTATCATTTGATGATTTAAAAATGATGTTTAAGGACTTGATACCATTCTGGATATGAATAATATACATCCCATTAATAACGAATATGGCTCACATAACAAAGAATATAAAGTAAAATGAACCCGTTAACACCTGAAATGACGATAATTCTAAGATATTATTAACAAATCAATGTTAAATGATCATATATAATATCATATTAAAGTAACTGATTCTTGTATTATTCAATAACAATTTTTTCACCATTATACAGGAGGTAAACCTACCATCGACCAAGGAAAAAGTACAAAGTAAGGGATTCTCTTATCTCACTTTCAATTCCGTGAGATTTCCATTGTTCGCTACTAAATTATTGAAATTGGTGTATTGTGTACTTACATTTGATATATATTATCATGATTCACTTTATATTCATGTTATTCTGTAAATCATTTGGTGGTTATTAACTTTTTTCCATGCGGATCAGTTGATTAACGTGGTAAGGGGTTTCTTGTCTCACTTTTAATTCCGTGAGAATTCCATTGATCACCACTTAATTATTGCATGTGGTGTATGTGTACTACCCATGATTGTATTCATTGTGTAATATACTTTATTTTATGGGTATTTACATCATCATGTTATGATACTTCTTTCATGGGTGTATGTTTCGTAAGTTACCTAATCGATAAGGGAATTTGAGATTTCAATTTCCACTCATTTGGCTTTACACATATTTAATTGATTATATTACTCCAAGATTATGTGTGGAATCGCTGTTCATTTGATTATGCCTTAATTTCCACTCCCCTTTCTGTGGATATACTTTTGATACACATAATCACTCCATTGATAAATTCTCAAGTGATCGGTATGAACTTGATAAGAGTAATTTTAACTCAATCTCCATTTGTTGAGTTAAATATCCAATTCGTTGGTGTTGTTTCTACAAGAGTATGTGTGAATATCCTTTGATTGTTTTACACTGAATATTCAATCATATTTAGTGTATTTATATTTTTCACACATAATTATGTCGTTGATTTATCCTTAACCTAAGGATACGGCCTTTATGAGAGATTTCATCTCAATTTACATTGAACTGAGACTTCTTTGTTGATATACACCAAATCACTTTTATGCGGTGTATATAATGTACTTGACATAGTATATCATGAATCCCTTTATTCTCATGATATTACAAAGTTTTTATTACCTCAATTATTTGTATTCAAGTGTCTCTCTTTTGGTTAGAACCTCTAACCAAAATACCATTTTAAAATGTTTTAAAGACTTATTCTTCTATATCTTGCTCATTAATGTCCATGTTTTAAAAATGGTTTTAAGGATTTATTTATATGGACATTAAAGTTTTAAAATTAAAACTCCTTTTAAAAGTTTCAAAGTGGTATGGGACACTTTGATTCAAAAGTCTACTTTTAAATGGCTTGTTGACAAATAGTGTGACTTTTAAATGTTTTCAAGAAATGGGGGATATTTCTCTCAAATAGTTTTGATGATTATTTTCATCTATGTCAACATCCTTCATTATTCATGATTGAGGTTAACGTGATACAATACAATCTTCCATATTGTATCAAATGAGTTATGTTTGACTGTGGATGTTCTATTTTTATACCATTCATGGTTTGTGGTTAAAGTATTGACATTTCGTATGCTAGTTTTAATACGAATGTTTATTTTATGCTTAAACCTATTCATATGAGGAATGCATTGGACTTAATAAGTGACGGGTGGAGCCCGCTATAGCTCCTCGATGCATCGGTAGGTCTCATGAGACAAACTAGTGTCTTGGCACAAGGCCTTGGCAAAATCTTATTTGTAGTCTTGGCACGAGGCCTTGGCTATGTGGTTATGATAGTCTGGCATTATGCATTCCATCCTTATGAAAGTGGTTATTGATATTGCATGTGATCATTCGACTAGTAGAATATCCATGTGAGTAAGTAAATGGCATTATTTCATTTTACCTTTGCCATTTTATGCTGAAGTTCAAGTTTCAAAGGCTTTTGTTTTAGTTATAAATTGCCTTAAGTGTTTATGATTATTTATGAAGGCTTCTGCTATAATGTTATCCGTACTGAGCATCCGAGCTCACCCCTTTCAATGTTTTATTTTTTTTCCAGGATTATGAAGAAGTAATTTATGAATGACCTGCAGGGATAGTATGAGGGGATATGAAGACAAGATGTTTTTTTTATGATGTAAAACAAAAATTTATGGATGTATCTAGTTATTCCAAGGCTACTAAACTAATCGGTCTTTCGAGACTTGATCTTTCTCATGATCATTCCAATGTTATGTAATAATGCACCGACTCTGGGTAACTAGGGTCGGGGCGTTACAGTTGGTATCAGAGGAAGTTTAGTACAAACCTTGGTATCTAGACTTAGATAAACTCTGATTAGACCACGTAGAACTAAGATGAACTTTGAGGATTAGTATAAAAGAACTTCCTAGAATTTTGGTATTGTAGAGATTTTGTGAGTTTTCCGAGCAATACATCCTTGTCTGGATACGAGCAGGTAGAGGCGGCTCTGGCATAGATGTACCTAGGGGTAAAACCCGAAAACACGGCTTTGAGCTAGACTCGAACGGGAACTGGTGCACGACAACGGGCCTTGCTGCACTCTTGGTTACGACACTCCCGGGGGATATGCTTATGATAATTTACATTTTCTTTACAAACCGATTTAAGTAATATATACATAAGATGAGAGTAAATGACCTTGGTTAATCCTAATATGTTTCAAATTGAGAATATGGTGACATTTTAATCTCTAAATGATTTTACGACTACTATTACTCACACAATGCTTTCTGGTTTTAGTCAATTGCTGGATTCCAAGGAAGTCATAGTGACTTTGAGAATGATGTACAAGGTGGGAACGGTGGTGGAAATGAGCAACAAAATGGAATTTTGATAGGCGTAAAAGATATCGTCTTTATGCCAGATCAGTTTTCCAAAAATATGATCAACAACATATATATTAACCAACTCCCAGACTCAACAAGGAAGAGAAAGGTGATAAATGATAAGATCTCCAGCAATGGAGACCATAGAGAAAAGAAACCTCAATTTTCATCATGCAGGAATTGTGGAAAGAGACAACCAGGAAAGTGTCTCAATGGGACAACGAAATGTTTTACGTGCGGGAAGGAAGGACATAAAGTGAAGAATTGCCGAAGAAAAATGAAGAGTACTATGGAAGAAGATAAAAATGGTCCCAAGAGTCCATTTACAGTCATTTGCCGTAAATGTAGGGGACCTGGCCATTACCCGAGTGAATGTCCTATTTTATAGGATATTTTCTTGCTCAAAGAAGAAGCTATGCGGAAATAAATGGTTGGAGAAAAATTTAAAAAGTATTAGCACTCCTTGTTTATGGGTTTACTTTGGAATAATTTTCTCTTGTATTTGTAACCCCTCAGTTTGCCATGTGAGAATGATATTTGAGGAATAATTGTCTCTTCTCTTGTGGATATAGGTATAAATAACCATTTGGTTTTATATGATCATTGGGGTTTGAGAAAATGATAAGTTATTATAATTTAGGATGAAAATGAAAAGTATGATATAACATTTGTGGTTAAATTATGTTATTTTGAAAAATTTATCTCATTTTGGTAATATTATAGAATATAGTTTTTGAAAAAGGACAACACGTAGACCGTGTGACAACCCGTCGCGTCGGACAAAGCTGTGGGAATCAAACCCACAACCAAAGTGCGATTGGGATTTATCGCCTACCACTGGACTACGTGAAGTCCCTGGTTAGTATGACTATTTTTTTTGTTAAATGATTTTATTGATCAATAATAAGATGATTTGGGTTCTTATGTCTTATCAAATGAATACCCTTGGTATAGGAAAATGATTTGGTGATTAAGTGATAAATGTTATTTTTGAAGATGTTCGTTTTGTTAGGAACACTATATGCCCAAGGAAAATAGAATACAATGAGGTTTCATTTGTAGAGTAATGGTGGATTTTTATCTACATTTTTATTGTTGATTTGTAGTGATTTGGGTTATTTATGGAAATGATTAACCTATAACAGAGAATATGTGATGATGTTAATTACTTTTAAGTATGTGACTTTAAGAGTATTTGATGTCATTTGGAGATACAATGTAACATGGGAGACTAAATAATAAAATTCTTCTATGTTTTGGGTTTCAATATTAGTTTGGATTATATTAAAGGATTTTAAGGACAATTGGTTATTGAATGGTATCTATTTAACTTTGGGGTATTGTTGGTTTAATTTTAGAAATTAAGATTAGTGCATATTTATCTCAATGAATATCCTTTTGGGGGATCATTAGATCATTCACTAACCATTTTGGTTTTGATTAATCTTCAAAGACAATGTAAATATATGGTTTATCCTGCATGGATCATGTGATTCTATAGAAGTTTATTCTAGCTCTTCCAGTGTGACCAAGTCTTCTTGAATACTCATCGTTTAAAAAAAATTGAGTTAGTGGTGGAAATTTATTAAAGAATGAAAATATACATAAAATTTAAGTATATCTCATAATGTTCTTAGTCAATATTATAAATGAATTCCTCTTCCTTATGTAATGTAACTTTAAAAAAAAATGTTGTCCTAGATGGTACCTTAAATCATCACTAATTTATGGCTTTGGGATTGTTGGCCTTTTCATAGCCATGTTCTCTACCACTCTCCATCAGATAATTGATGGTTAGATTTCTCCTCCATATCCATATTTTCCTACATGGAACCCTAGTATGTGTTATTTTCGGTAATCTTCATACTTTCCACTCTTTATTTTAAATAGAGGCCTCATTAATTCATTTTTCGATGTGGGATTTCAACTAAGATATTTTGAGATGTCAAAAATGTGTGATCCCAATACCCTATATTTTGTTGAACCGATGGTACTTCAAATCATCATAGATTGATTAGTTTAAGGACCTCAATTTTATACTTGTTTGTGATTGATGACCTCAACCACTACCTATAAATATTTACGTTTTTCCTCCAATTATATGTCTCTAATTGCCACCAATGTTCTCCTAATCGAGATCATAATTTGGTGGTGACCCTTTCATTTCTCTTTTCCTTATATTAAGACTAAATTTTAGTAAACCAATTTCCGATGTGGGTTTTCCCACAAATATATTTTCTATTTTCAACCTTTTATTTTCGAAGAACAATTTCAAATTGCGAGGACACAATTTATTGAAGGAGGGGAGAATGTAACACCCCAAGATTTCATAGTGTGTTATTTCTTCAAAATAATTCAATAACTTGCACTACACGCAACACCGAGTTCAAGCGCACCATGACTTACCAAACAAGCCGTTCAAAAATGGTTATGAATACTATTAACTAAATTTTAAACTTTATATAATCCTTATAATTTTAGAATCCATATTATGAGTTTCTTAGACATAATGTAAGAACAAATTCATCTTCAGTATTGTAGTTTTACCAACTTTTAATAGTGAACCCTTTTTAAATAAAATATTTTAAACTTTTGGACTAAATGGGGACATCAAAAAAAAATTAAAATAAAACATCCCAAGCTTCCACGGTACGCTTTCCTTTGAATAAAACAGTAGCGTGTGTTGTACGCAACTTCGAGTTTTAACACACACCACAACCGATCAAACTAGCCGTTATGAATAGTAATACTTAATTTTTTGAAATTATATATATTTTATATTTCAAAATGGACTTCATTTTTGGATTCGGAATATCAAATTTAGCCTAAGGTGAAATTTTGGTACTTTTCGGATAACTTTCATATTTAGATGAATAGTAAAAATTACTAAATTTTAATTAAAAACAACTTTTTTAATCAATATAATTAATAGTGATAAATTATGAATTTGAGTGGTTTTAAAGTATATTTAGAATATATTTATACCATTTAATATAATTTTGGTCATTGGACATAATTTTAAAATTAAACCGAACATAAACAAATGTCAATCTTTTGATAGTTATTATCTCTTAAAAACACGCTTTTTGTTTTGACAGCGGGAATTAATTTTAAATTAATTTCTGCCACTTCTGTGTTTTGAATTTAGAAAAATGGATTCAATATTTGGAATCAGGATGTTCAAATTGTGTAAATAGGTAACTTTTATTTTTAGACATTTTGAATAATTACTGCGGTAAATATTTTATTTACCATGGTTAAGGGTAAATCCGGTAAATAAGGGTTAAAAAATAATATTATAATAATACTAAATTACCCTAAAACGTGTCTTAACCCTATTGGTTGATACATGGTCGACCATGGGCATCTTTGGGTCAATTTTGGGACCCCATTGATCCACTTGTAAGTGATAATGACACTTTATTTTAATTAAGTTAAAATGAATACAAAAATGGCATAAGCTTACATCTTTTAAAAGAAAAATTTTTACATAGGGTTATACATGTTGGATTTTCGATTATAAATATTCATTAGAACGCTAAAAAGATTTCCTACATAATTATATTTTATTTATAATTTTTAGACATCAAATAATTTAAATTATTAATGACACAATAATGATGCAATGTTTACCTCATTAATAAATCATTTAAATAAATAAGATTATAATGATTAAAATATTATCTAAAACCTGTCCAATTATTATTGGTTGATGTTATTTAGAATATGAGTCATCTTATCTTCGACCTCAATGATTTTTGGACCATTATAAACCGAATATAATTATATTATAAAGTAATACTTTCACTCTTTCCTAAAGAGCCCCTCCTCTCCCTTATAAAAGGAGACCACTTCTACTCATTCCTCACACCTCTCAAGCCACTTGGCTCGTCCAAACTCTGCCCAACTAAGCTCCCCACATCCCTCTCCTCCTCCTTGAAGCTTCCCCTTAGGCAGAAAGCATTTCAAGAATTCCTTTGGTTCCAACCAAAGTGAGTTACCTAAATTAAAGGTAACATTTTCTCTTAAATTATTTTCAATTATTTTGCTTCTCCAACCCCCAAACTCTTTTTATTTCCTTTCTTTTGTAACAACACCAGTATCCCCAATATACTAGGATGTTGTTATAAGAAGGATTCAAACTACACATTCACACAACTCCATCTAATGGATGATGAACATAATGTTTCTGTGGATGGCAAACTAACGCCTCACGAAATAATGATTGTTCAAATACATCTTACCGCCTCTCATGGTGGCCATTAGGATGGAACTGTAATTAAATATGATATTAATGATATATATTTTATATATAAGTTTCTGTAATTCCATTTAATTTCATACAATTATTCGTTTCATGTTGTATATACATACGATAATTTCATTTGAGGAAGTGCGGACTACCGCCCCCTTAAAATGATATGACTCGTTCATACCACACATGGAACGTATAAAGGATGGTGTTAATGAACTTAAGTAACATATATAAAATATTATATTTTAATGGAATAGTAATATACCTATGTATCATTTGGATTCGATTCTTTTAAAATAAAAATTAAATGGAAGTAGTATTCGTGCGTACGTACGGACTACCGTCTCCACGAACGCGATGAGATTCATTCTCCATCGTATCCATTCAAATATAATTATCATTTGATGATTTAAAAATGATGTTTAAGGACTTGATACCATTCTGGATATGAATAATATACATCCCATTAATAACGAATATGGCTCACATAACAAAGAATATAAAGTAAAATGAACCCGTTAACACCTGAAATGACGATAATTCTAAGATATTATTAACAAATCAATGTTAAAAGATCATATATGATATCATATTAAAGTAACTTATTCTTGTATTATTCAATAACAATTATTTCACCATTATACAGGAGGTAAACCTACCATCGACCAAGGAAAAAGTACAAAGTAAGGGATTCTCTTATCTCACTTTCAATTCCGTGAGATTTCCATTGTTCGCTACTAAATTATTGAAAGTGGTGTATTGTGTACTTACATTTGATATATATTATCATGATTCACTTTATATTCATGTTATTCTGTAAATAATTTGGTGGTTATTAACTTTTGGCCATGCGGCTCAGTTGATTAACATGGTAAGGGGTTTCTTGTCTCACTTTTAATTCCGTGAGAATTCCATTGATCACCACTTAATTATTGCATGTGGTGTATGTGTACTACCCATGATTGTATTCATTGTGTAATATACTTTATTTTATGGGTATTTACATCATCATGTTATGATACTTCTTTCATGGGTGTATGTTTCGTAAGTTACCTAATCGATAAGGGAATTTGAGATTTCAATTTCCACTCATTTGGATTTACACATATTTCATTGATTATATTACTCCAAGATTATGTGTGGAATCGCTATTCATTTGATTATGCCTTAATTTCCACTCCCCTTTCTGTGGATATACTTTTGATACACAAAATCACTCCATTGATAAATTCTCAAGTGATCGGTATGAACTTGATAAGAGTAATTTTAACTCAATCTCCATTTGTTGAGTTAAATATCCAATTCGTTGGTGTTGTTTCTACAAGAGTATGTGTGAATATCCTTTGATTGTTTTAAACTGAATATTCAATCATATTTAGTGTATTTATATTTTTCACACATAATTATGTCGTTGATTTATCCTTAACCTAAGGATACGGCCTTTATGAGAGATTTCATCTCAATTTACATTGAATTGAGACTTCTTTGTTGATATACACCAAATCACTTTTATGCGATGTATATAATGTACTTGACATAGTATATCATGAATCCCTTTATTCTCATGATATTACAAAGTTTTTATTACCTCAATTATTTGTATTCAAGTGTCTCTCTTTTGGTTAGAACCTCTAACCAAAATACCATTTTAAAATGTTTTAAAGACTTATTCTTCTATATCTTGCTCATTAATGTCCATGTTTTAAAAATGGTTTCAAGGATTTATTTATATGGACATTAAAGTTTTAAAATTAAAACTCCTTTTAAAAGTTTCAAAGTGGTATGGGACACTTTGATTCAAAATTCTACTTTTAAATGGCTTGTTGACAAATAGTGTGACTTTTAAATGTTTTCAAGAAATGGGGGATATTTCTCTCAAATAGTTTTGATGATTATTTTCATCTATGTCAACATCCTTCATTATTCATGATTGAGGTTAATGTGATACAATACAATCTTCCATATTGTATCAAATGAGTTATGTTTGACTGTGGATGTTCTATTTTTATACCATTCATGGTTTGTGGTTAAAGTATTGACATTTCGTATGCTAGTTTTAATACGAATGTTTATTTTATGCTTAAACCTATTCATATGAGGAATGCATTGGACTTAATAAGTGACGGGTGGAGCCCGCTATAGCTCCTCGATGCATCGGTAGGTCTCATGAGACAAACTAGTGTCTTGGCACAAGGCCTTGGCAAAATCTTATTTGTAGTCTTGGCACGAGGCCTTGGCTATGTGGTTATGATAGTCTGGCATTATGCATTCCATCATTATGAAAGTGGTTATTGATATTGCATGTGATCATTCGACTAGTAGAATATCCATGTGAGTAAGTAAATGGAATTATTTCATTTTACCTTTGCCATTTTATGCTGAAGTTCAAGTTTCAAAGGCTTTTGTTTTAGTTATAAATTGCCTTAAGTGTTTATGATTATTTATGAAGGCTTCTGCTATAATGTTATCCTTACTGAGAATCCGAGCTCACCCCTTTCAATGTTTTATTTTTTTTCCAGGATTATGAAGAAGTAATTTATGAATGACCTGCAGGGATAGTATGAGGGGATATGAAGACAAGATGTTTTTTTTATGATGTAAAACAAAAATTTATGGATGTATCTAGTTATTCCAAGGCGACTAAACTAATCGGTCTTTCGAGACTTGATCTTTCTCATGATCATGCCAATGTTATGTAATAATGCACCGACTCTGGGTAACTAGGGTCGGGGCGTTACATCTACTCTATATAGATATTGAAAAGGCATATTTCTCTTGAATTGAATCAATGTATAAATAATTATTTGGACATGAAGTGGATTATGGGGCCCACTATATCCCCTTGATGGATTGGTAGGTCTCATTAGACAAATCAGTTGGCGACAAACCCTTCGAGTTTGTTTACAAAAATCAAACGATTTTCAACGCATAGAACTAAACTGTTTTACAGTATTATGGATTCATGTGACAAATAAATGATTCCCAATTAATAATAAGTATCTTTATTCATTATGAGTTATTATTATTATACATGTGATTTTCACTATGACAAAATCTATGGATGCAGTTTCATTCTCAGTTTATTAATGGCAATAGTTATTCATTTATTTACTATGCCATTTTGATTTAGTTATTTTGACTGTGATTCACTTATTATTGTACTCATTACTCCACTATTTGTAACCCTTTATTATGATTTTATCTCAACCCTTTCACTGTTTACTTTCAACAGGTGACAAATAGGAGATCGTTTGTTGAGTTTTTGTGGTTACAGGTTTTAGTTTCATTATGTATTTTATCTTGTAACCATTTTCAATGTAAATTGTGTTACATCTATGTATATATCATATTAAAGAATACTAAACTAGTCTTTTATTTTGGATTTTCATTCCTTGTAACCATGAATATATAACATGTAATTCACTGGCACTAGTCTAGAGGCGTCAGGGAGTTACACTTATAGGTGTATAAGTTAATGAATCATGAAAACCATGGGAACAAACACTCCCTAAACACTGAATATTAACTTATTAACCCAACAAAGAGGTCATGAATGATCCTAATATGGTATTTTAAAATCCACTCCATGTATAAGAGGTTATGGAAATATTTATTAATTAATTTAATTTTCCTATCCATGACAATAAGGTCATGTGAATAACACCTTTGGACTTATGGTAAGAGATTCTACTCGAACCTATATTATTCCACCATGGTGTTCTTTCTCCATTTTTACACAAATTAAGAAATCTATTTTATTATTAACAACTCATAAATGCTATTAATACTCTTATAACTCATGTTCTATATTCATCCATTATTATCTTCTGTTTATATACATGTGTTTAAATGATTCCCTCCTCAATTCTCCCCATTACGACAAGCCTATTTCAAGGGAACTTCCCAAATTCATACCCATTTTCATGTTCACTATATATTATGTTATTTAGAGACCATTATTTTTATAATACCAATATATTTATTATGAAAATAATTCTAGTTTAGATTTTGGTTTTATATAAAAGATTGGTCTCTTTAATGTTTTAAATGACATTTGGTATTTTCTTTTTACAGCACTAAAATGTTTTAAATCTAATGTTTCGTAAGTACTCTTTCTATATGTTATCAATTATTGTTGACATCACTTCTAATGATATATTATTATTCTACCTTATTATTTTTAATGCATGATTGAATTATTTTCCGTTATGGACATTTTGATGATACTCCCATATATTATGTTTTATGACATGATTATGATACCATATTCTTAATATGTGTAACCCTTATGTTTATGTGTGATTGATTAGGTGTGATTTTATAGGTGTCAATAATATCGAAGAACATGTTATGTTTGGATCACCATGAATGCACTCTAATTCATCTAGTAAAGTTGAGTATCATTAGACATTGTGTAAAACAGTCTTGGTGGTTAACCTTGACTCGAGCTATCGTGCATAACGGTCTTGATGGTTAACCCTGACATGTGTTAATGTAATGTTTTATATTTCTTCTAAATTAATATGACTCCATGTTTATATGATCCCATTGTTATGTTTTATGATTTCATACATTCCATATCTTTTTATATCATTGTATCATGCCATCTAATCCCTGTGTGAAAGCTTCATTCTTACTTTTATTCCTTTACTATGATTTTTAATCACCCTATTATTCAATATATCCCCAGGTTATCCCATGCTGATGTATGCGAACAAGGGAATTTATATGACCTTTATGAATATTAACAAATGAAATGTTTTATTAACTCCCATATTTAACTTTTATGTACCTTGTCTTCAAATACACTATTAATTACGATCCTTGGCTTGTATTATGATGTTTTATTATGCTTAAAATCATGTAATGATATGTTTAAAATGATAGTGTATCTATTTGAGGAATAATTTAGACCAATAATTCTGGGTGAAGACTAATATTATATATCTCTTCGAAGCATTGGAATGTATCAAGAGAAAAATCAGGTGTCCATTTAAAATGGTTTCAACCAATATATTAAATTTTCTAATGAATGTTCTTCAAAATACTGGTTTCTTGTGCCATTGCCATGAATTCTAATACTTAAAAATATCATTAATTGATCTTTTTTTACTATTATCCATGATATTTTTACAATGATATTATCTCTCGATTTATTTCATTGATTGTTTACAGAATAAAGTGATTGATTTTTAAGTTATTTACCTTTCCATATTGATTATTCCATGATCGATCATGAAGAAAAATTATTTAAATAGAATTTATGTAATGTTATTTACCAATACATATTGATTATTATTTACTATTTCATTAAATATCCCATAGTACCTATCTCTTACTGAACATTTTATCTCACCCTTATTTTTTTCTATTCCTTTGAGTTATGAATATGAATCCTTTGAATTAGTTTTTAAGGAATTAGGGAATTTTATTGTTAAGTTATATGTTTTATTTTCTATTTACAATCTAAAAATGGTATCATATATGTATATGGTTCTCCAAAACTGATGCACTGATAGATTAAAATGGATTTGATTCCTTGTATCTATACTACTGTAATAAAATAAGGCACTGAATATGAGCTACTAGTGTCGAGGTCATTATAGTTTTTACTAAAGAATGTTTAGTAGAAAACATGGGAACCATATTATGGAAAACATCAATTATGGAATATAATTTTTCTAACATGTATATATTGGGGTTTTTCCTAGAAATTCATCCCTATCTACATACTCTAGGTGGATGTGGTTCTGGAATATAGTATGTTAAGTATAATAACTCAAAAATGGGTGGTTTGGTCTAGAATAAATCACCATATGTTGTATTAAAATGGGGATTACTATGCATCTGGATTGAATCTCTTGGGGGAAATTATTAGGATCAATCACACATTCAATAAAAACCATGGTGAAGGACTCAAAAACTAATATAACCCTGAAGATACAAATTTTATGATTCTATGATTAATAATGCATAAATATATATTAATTATAAGTGTTACCCATATTTTTAATAATAAATTTTTATTTAGAAAAAACAATTTTATTGGAATATCCACTATATATACTATTTAAAAAATGGAAAATGGAAGGAATAATGGTATTAATACTATTTTACAATATAGAGGTAACCCTATAATGGAAATCAAACTATCTTACTTCGGAACAACGAAAATTATGTCAATATTTTGGTTGAATAATCATTTTATATAAAATATCCCTACATAGATGGATAAAACCATTCCATAAAGATATTATTCTATGTTGGATCTATTTATATGTTATAATCCCCCATCATTTATTAAGAATACCAATGTAACAGAATCCAAGAAACAGATTAAGTATTTAGAGAAGATATTTATGGAATTGCAGTGAGTTGAAAAGGAAAAGGTTACACTAGTGGAGTTTTGAATAAAATGTGATAATTCTCAATGGTGGTAATTAAAACAGAATACTGGAGATGAAGAGTAAATAGAACTCATGGAATAGAATAAGTATAAGGAATAATTATTTGAAAAATATTTCCCTCATGATTAAAAAACTGAAATGGATAGTAAGTTTATAATTTTAATGAAAATTGAGTATTATAGTGTCATAGATTATAAATATACCTTTAAAATGGGGAAGTGGTAATATATGGATTAAATAAACAATGAAGAGTACACTATTGACCTTTTTTTAAATGACTTAATCCAAATCATCAAACGGAATTCGACTCAGAAAATTTTACTGTAATATGAAATAGTTTAATGTGCTATCAATAAGGTGAAATAATTATATATGTCTTATTATTTTCAAGATAACTAATAGAATTAGAGGATGGACGAGAAAAAAATGACAAAGGGAAGAAGGAAAATAATGATTTCCTCAAAACTAATAATTATAGAATGAAAAATCCTTGTACTCTCATTAAGGGAATGTGATTTTTCTGCATGTCTATAGAGAAAGACCATGATGATCACAATTTTATGAGAAATAAATAAATATCCAATTTCCAATTCTTCCATTTTAAGAATATGAGGATCCATACAATTGAATTTCCCAATCATCAAGATAATACACCTCATGAATAAGCTATGATATCATGTTCATGCGTATACAATTCATACAAATTAATATAATTGATTTTATTTCTTTTGTTTAGATTCAATAATTGTTTCCAATGTGAATTTTTCAATGATTTATTTGTTATATAAAATAAAACAATGTATAAGGATTGTCCATAATTACTATTTTTATGGTTTTTGAATGTATGTATTGAATGGTACAAAGAAATGTGATTTAGTGGAATGTTGAACATGTTAAAAAATAATTTATTTTAGGAAAGTTAACCCTTAATATATTCATAATATTGAGATAATGTTGTTGGGATAAAGAGGTGATATATTTGTATAATGTAACATGGAAACTGATAACTCTATTGGAAGAAAAAATTTATTTGTTTAAAATGTTTTTTATGTTATCACTTAAGGTTTTTACAACATTTTTTGAATTTACTAATATATTCAATAATCTATGATTTAGTAAATTTATTATGAATCATGCATATTTTTAATATGGATTTATGGTAATTTGTGTTATTATAATGGTTTAAGAGAATTCATTATGAAGGTATTAACATGTTTGGTATGTGATGATTAATAGATACTTCATATATTTTAGGGCATTAATTGTAAGTTAATTTTAAATGTTTAGTGAAATTATTTCTAAAATTATATATATTTATTTTTTTGAATGGTAATAAGGATATTTTTTTTTAAATGGTTAATTTTAGATCTATAAGAAATTTTAATGATTAATTTTTTACATTACCAAATGATTATTACTATATATTGGATAACTTGTATGAACCATATTTTTTTAGATTATAGTTTGAGATAAACAAAATTAAATTTCACTCTTTTATGGATCTTATAATCCATTAAAATGAAATTTTAGATCTTCAGGATTAAAAGAATAATTTTTTCATATTAATAAGTTGTAGTATGGGATTAATTGATATTTTTTGAGACCCAAACAAAGAGTGAGATTTTTCTTATGAAATGGAATGAAATAAAGTATGTATAAATTTTCATGAATGTTGATAAACATTAGGAAAATGATATTGAAATATAATTTTATCATATTAAAATAATTTATGATTATATCAAGGATCAGGTTTAAATATATTTTGTTTTTATTTGTGGCCTTTAACCTTATCTGGATCACCCATTATACAGTGATTAATGACCTATACTACTATCCATTATTCCTTGGGTGTTAGTACTCACTTTTGTGTCCTTGATTTCATTTCACACTTTTGTTCTCCTATAAGGAAACCTAATTATGTGGTTATTATATATTTCCTTTTAATATCCCATTCTCTCTTATTAGGATGTTATTTTATTAACCTTATTACGAAGGATATTTTTCAACAATAGATTTTCCAAATGTCAAAAACCAAATTACTGAGATCATGATTAAATTGTGAGGAAATAATTTAATTAATGTGTTTTTAATTTAACACCCTAATAATTTTCAATACAATTATATTAGAATAAATTTTGTTTAATTGATATCTTGTGATGTATAAACCCCCAGGAGTAAACATTATACGATTTAGTCACACATTATCAAATAAATTTAAAATAAATTTTAATTATTTTTAAAAAATTTAATTGAAAACATACTAAATAATAAAATATGAATATAAAATTTATCATATTCTGAATTTCTTGGATTTTTATAAAATCTTTCATTTTTTCCCAAATATTAAAAAATAATGAATATTAACTAAAAACATCCTTTTTATATAGATAATTTACAATGTAAAATTATATTTTTAATTGATTTTAATGTAAAATTATTAAAATTATATTTTAGTTAATCCAATTAATTTCATTTGAATCATTATCATATCGAATATTTATATAAACACTTTGTAAACTATTCATCATTTGATATTTAAAAACCAACATTCTCACAACATCTACTGGATTAATTTTAAACCACAATTTTACACATCTGTGAATTGAATTTGGATAAATGGATTCTATATTTTAAAATATACTAATTTATAATTTACAATAAGGTTAATTTTTTAAAATATTAATATTAAAAATTGTGATAATTACTTACCATATTTATTCTTAAATGGGTCTATCGGGGATAAAATTAGAAGATAACGGTAAAATTGTCTAAAACATGTTCAAACACCATTTGGATAGAATTATTTCACCCCTTATGTCCTTATTCTATGTTTTTATGAGTATTTATGACACATTTACTAGAATGTGACCAATAATATAAGCTATGAGAAGAAATGTAAAAAACAAAACTTTTTTAACTTATTATATCTATAATGATCAGAGATAGGAAAAAATAACATATATTAGGTCAAAAATATTATTATGGTTGATAGTTTAGTTTATTTATCATCATGATTCACATTGCTTTTTTGGATATGAAATAATTACATAATATTATTATGAAACACCAACATAGTAATTATTTAGTTAATAGTTGAATAAAATAAATGAAACTAAAAATATTAAAAGTGAAACCCATTGAATTAATTAGACTGTTCGATTAATTTTTAGATGAATATATCATGTAAAACATATTTCAATAAGATATAATAAATTTTTTTATTTTATATTTATTTTGGGAATTCATGTTAAATGAATAATATCAAAATTAACATTAATTTTATTTTACCAAACATGATATTTCATTAATTGATTTAAAATTACTAAAAATTTAAACATTAATCAAAGTTATTTTACAATATATTAATAAATACTGACAATGGTACACTACTAGAATAAATTTTATTTTATAGTGAATATATTGGCCCCAAAATAGTTATAACATTGTTAGTATGGTTAAGGTTAAAACTGGTTCTTTTACATGTAACACATGCTTGTTTTAAAATTAATTTCTAACAGACATATGATTTAAATTTTATAAATTATATATCAAAATTCGTATGGTTTGGTAAAAATTATCTATTAATTATCATTTTATTTAATTATTTATTTATAAATTACTTAGGTTAAAGAAAATAGTCACCGTAGTTGAAAACCACATTGGTTAATGTAAAGAAAAAAATTTAGTAAGGAGGAAAATGATTGATATATTTAATTTATTATATGGTGGAGGTGTTTCTAGATAAAATGATCTCTCCAAAATTTTAATTACCAGTCTTTGCTTCACATGGTTGTAGACGCCGGAAAAGTCCGTTGTTCCCAAACGAAGCTCCGGATGCGGAAAGTGAAGTGATATTTGGAGTCGGAAGAACGTTTCGGAGGGCCCGGAGGCCTTGCGCGGAATTTCAGAGGCCCGCGCGCAAAGGTGATGTTCCGCGCGCAAACCCCCCGGGATGCGCGCAATGCGCCGGTCCGGCGCGCAATTTTGCGCGCCGCGGGTCTGCGCGACTCCCTTGCGCGCCGCGCTCGATTCCGCGCCCGCGGGGGGAATTTCGCGCTCGCACCCTGGATTCCGCGCCCGGGGTTGCCTATAAATACAAGGCGACCCCCAACGTTTCAAAGGTTGCTGGAAGTCGAAACGTCTCCCGTGCGCGCAATTCAACCCCTTCCGCGCGCAATGACGAACTTCAGGTAACCTCTTTTCTTTCGCGCAAGAAAGCCTCGGGGTCCGCCTTCGCGCGCAATCCCCGCTGGCTCCTTTCATTTGACTAAACATTCACCCTAAGGCCTTTGCGCGCAAAAGAACCCGCTTGCGCGCAATTGCCCCCGGGGTGCGCGCAATCCGGCCTGATTGCGCGCACCCCCCCTTCTTTCAAGTGGCCATTCATTAGAGAATGAGCCGTTGCCCCCGCGCGCTATCCGAAGCCCGGTGTGAGCAATCTCAAGCATCCGCGCGCAAGGCGCTGGCCCAATTGCGCGCCAGCCGCCCCGATTGCGCGCCGGCCCGCAGTATTGCGCGCAAAGCTTCCTTTTTGCGCGCAATCTGCCAGGGTCGTCCCCGTTGACCTCCTAAGGGTACCCGCCTGTGTGGCACCCGATGATTCTCATCCCGGGTGCCCGCACCGTGCGTTGTCTTCCCGTGCGGCCCTCCAGGCTTGCGCGAAGTGACACGCACCTATGTCCAGCATGACGTTAAACTGCATACTCGTCCAGCATGACGTTAAACTGCATATACGTCCTGCACGACGTTAAACTGTACATCGTCCGCGCTGCAAGACGTTAAACTGCCAAGTGCTTCGTCCGGCAACCTATGCCCAGCATGACGTTAAACTGCACACCCGTCCAAGCTGCACGACATTAAACTGCCTAGCCCCCATCGTCCGTGCTGCAAGACGTTAAACTGCCAAGTGCCTCGTCCTCAACACATGACGTTAAACTGTACTTCGTCCGGCAAGACGTTAAACCGTCCGCTTCGTCCTCAACACATGACGTTAAACTGTACTTCGTCTGGCAAGACGCTAAACCGTCCGCAACCTGATCCCGTGCTCCGCACGCAGGGTCTCCCCCGGTTTGGACGTGGCCCCCACCCGCTCGTCTCTGCAGGGATGTCGGGATTGTCCCCCTTTTGGGACGATTTAATGGGAGTGGCTTTTCCCTACGGGGGCAGGGTATTACAAACCCCTAGTTTCTCGTGGGAGGCTGCACATGTGTATCTCCATTGCACCTCCCCACTGCCGAAGCCAGTAGAGGGTCTGACTGGGATCGAGGTGTCTTTTGCTTTCGGTCCAAGTCCCTTCCAACTGAGTTTTGCAGTATCCGGGCTGCCCCAAGTGCGTAAGTCCTGACAGAATGAACTACGTGGACTTTGATCCCTGTCTTCTATACAGGGTACGTAGGAAGCCTCCCTGAGGCCCAAGCCCACCACCTGGTCGTTCCGGTCGTATTTACGTCCGTTCGTCCATCAGTGGACCCCTCCAGGGTTCACGCTTGCGTTGATTCACCTATGAATCCGCCCCTGTGGAAGACTGCCCGTGTGTATCTCCACGGTGCCTCCCCACAGCCCCCCTTTTCCATTTCCCCTTTTATCGTCCAGCATGACGTGAAACTGTGATCCACCCAGCCGTTCCATCCCCCCTCCGTGCGAGGTGGTTCGGTTCAATCCTCCGCCCGGCGGCCTCGACCTCTTCGTGAGTCGGCTTGCCGACGTCCAGCATGACGTTAAACTGTATGCCCGAACTACGTTGACTTTGATCCGTGTTAACGCGCGGTACGTAGGAAGCCCCTCTGGGGTCCAAGCTCTTTACTCCATCATCCACCCTGATCCTTACCCGGGCCGCCACATCCCGGTGGGGTCATGCCACTTCACTTCACTCCACGTTACTTGGGAAGCCGCCCATGTGCTGGCCCCAGCGTCGGAGGTTCCCCGCAAGGGGTTCTGTCATCTGATCCACTTTTCGTGTTGATCGGTCCGATGCCGTCCCCGCTGGACGTTAAACTCGCGGCATACCCCGTGTTAAACACGGGAAGCTGAGGAAAACCTCAGGCGACGCAGTTCCCCGCACCTAGTACGGGATGCCTCAGGCCATCGTGCCTTCGAGAAGCCCTATTAGGGACGGAAGACAGACGTGCAGAGCCGCAGTGTTACGACACGCCCCCAGCACCCAGAGCCACCCGGCCTTCTCACCGCAGGTTGCTGCCCCGCCCAGACTCCTTGGAACGTCCGGGCGGAAGCAGCGTAATTAACCGGTGTCCATGAAGATATGGCGCCGGGAACGAGATTCACGAACATTCTTAAGTCTATGAGGGAGACCCGGATTAGGCGACAAGTTCCGAGGAGACGTCCAAGGAAGGAGAAGCCGACATCCCATCATCCCGGTTTCGATCAAGGAGCAGACGCCCCTGAATAAGGGACGGATGCCGCCCGCCCTTGGAAAGCGGGACTGCGGGACCACAAGCCGCGCGCCCATCCCCTCGGGTTGACGGGTGCACGCGCGAACGCGTCCTGGCGGAACAGCGTAACCCGACGCACATCCGCACCGAAACAGAAAAATGGTGAACCCGACGTGAATCTCTTCTCCTCGATACGAAGACCGATGGCTTTCAGAGGTGTTGGAAGACCGGCGTGTTGCCCGGCCAAGCATTCAGTCTTACCCGCCAGGGGCTGGGGAAGGGACATCGGGCACTCCGTCTCGCAACGTCGAGGGCCTGGGTTCCCCCCACGGAAGGCGTCGTGGCGCTAATGGTTGGTTGTCGATTCCTTTTTCCTGTCAGTATTAATGGGTCATTCTCCCTGCTTGCAGAAATCAGGTCGCCCGATCTAGTGCCCGAACGCCACCCGCCCACTGGCGCAGGGACAGGGGAGACACCGACGCGGCTGCTCCGCGTGGTCCCGCCCGTTCCGCAGCCGTCCCAGCAGCTGCAATTGCGGGACGACCACGCCCTCTCTCCCCCTCGGAGGTCATCCAGAGAAGGGTGATCAACACCCTGGTGCGGAGATACGAGGAAGAGGGAGTCATCCCCACTAGGGAAATGGCTCGCCTGGACCTTGAGGAGGCTGCGCCTCGCCACCACCGCCGCCCCCGAGGGCCGCGCAGGGAGGCACCGCTGCCTACCTCAACGTCCAATCGCTTCGGGAGTTTATCCCCGGAGCGCTCTGACAGTTCCCTTCCTTATGCGGATGAGGTGGGAGATGCCCAGGATCACCCTATCCGAGGTCCGCTCCAGGGATCCACGATAAGGGCTCCCGCCAGGCCACGGCGACATCGCCGCCAGGCCCCTCAAGTCGAGGAACAGGCTCTCCACCTGCCCGCGCCGCTCATCCCGGCTCGTCTGTCTCGACGCCAACGTCGGGCACGAGCGGAAGAGGATGCCCACCTTGGGGCTCTAGCAACAGCGGCCGCATTGGCCCAAGCCACTGCTGGCTCCAGTCGCCAGGCCTCTGTGCATCCTGAGCGGGGGAACTCCTATGCCCGACCCGGATCGAGGCCCCGACCGCCCCAAAGGCAGGTTGGGTTGACTCTCCCGGTTGCTGGCACTGGCAGTAGCCACCGCGGACCACCTCGCGGTAGCGCTATTCACCGGCAGGATCTACTCTGTGTGGCCGATCCAGGAGGCGTGGGTCATCCCACCTTCCGATCCCGGCCCGGAGGCCTGCCCGGAATCATCTCTCCCCGCGTCCCCTTTGATATCTGTCCCGGTGCCCCTCGCACCTTGGTTCCCAGTCCTCTCGGCCCCAGCACCAGTGCGGCCGGAGGACGCCAGGACAGAGATCAGCCCTGCCCCGAAGAACCACCCAGGGGCAGGAAGGCAAGGCGTCGACGCCGAGGGAAGAATGTTGCGGAGTTCCGGACAGAGATCCGACCGGTTTGCTTCTCTGACTCAGAGGCAGAGTACGATTCGGCGACAGAGCCCCTTCCCCAATCCCGCCAGTCAAGGGCAGGGGTAGGAATGCGGCACGTCAGCCTCGTGCTCCCCGAGAGCGAGATCGATGTGATCCCCGCGTCTCTCCGAAGGTATATCCGGAGTAACGAGGGCCTGGTAGACCCCCAAGGATCAAACTTGCGGTTGGTACCGGCCCCTCCGGAAGTGCCTTCCGTCTCGATCAGAGAAGCCGGAGACTTTTTCTGGGGACCGACGGTCGAACCACGATCTGGTGCGCCCTCGGCGAGCACCGATGCTACGACAGGATGTTCGCTCGCCGGCCCGTCCTATCGTGATGTGGTAGCTGGGGCACCGCCACCCTCAGGGGGAGGCCCGGGATATGGAGGCCAATCGGCCTGCTCGCCGTATTCACCGCCGGCCAGCCCGTCGGCCCGACGGCCCGCCTCGGCACCACTACCAGTTCCCCGTCCGTTCCCAGCCATGGAAGAGGACCGAGGAGATCTGGGTCCCGAGTTTGAGTCGTGGAGCTTCTGGACCGTCCTTGCAGAGGGCCACTTCCCTGAGAAGTTTTGGCCAGTCGCAGGACCGGGCTTTGATGCACCCGAATCGCTCACCCCGGATGAGTTCGAGTGCTTCCGCCGAACTCTCCGGGAGACTCACTCCCGTCTTCACTGCCTACAAATGCCATACCCCGGGAGTCAACTACACCTGGAGGATATTGGTGAGCAGTGCCGTCAAATTGACCTGGCCATGCTCCCCGCGGTTCGGCACCCCGGGTCATTTGGGCACCACGAGGCCCTCCAACAACGATGCGTTGAGTGCTTTCAAGTACTCCGCAAAGTTATCGAGGAAGCCACTCCCCACGTGTATATCCGTGGATGGGGGCAGTACGCTGCCCTACGCTTCAGTGTGATTCGCCGACAGCCCGATTCGTTGGGTGGCCCTGAGGGTATATCCCCAGGGACAGGAACAGTCAATATGGCTGACCTGTCGGGAGAGGGGAACGACTTGGAACTTCTCGACGGGGGCTTCCCCCCCGAAGACAAGCCGTCGTCAGACCCATCAGTGAGAGTTACTCGTCATCAGAGGAACCTCCTGGGGCTCCCCGCACCCACTGAAGCACTGACGTTGAGCCGAAACGTCAGCAAAGGAAAAGAGCACAGCGAGGCTATAAGGCCCGCCGACCCATCTGCCTCCATGCGGAGGGCAGAGGAGGATCCCGAGAAGGCTACGCTACGTCAGCAGCTCGCCGAACAGAAGAGGCTGGTTGACCAGCTCCTCGCCGAGCGCGCTGCAGAACGGCGGCCTGACTACGGTGATCCCAGGCCAGGACAGCAGGGACCGGAACAACCACCCCTCGATGAGACTCTCCCGGGCAACCGTGATTACGCCGTGTTCGCCGACAGGAGAGAGGCCATTGCCTACGGCAAGAGGGCGCGGTATGTTTCGCCACACCCTCCTGAGCGGCGCGACTACCCGAGAGATCCCGCTCGGATTCCTCCCGCTGCCCCAAGGGCCGCTCCGCCAGCCATCCCACGAGCTGCCGAGTTCGACGATCCGGTCGACGACCCGATTGAAGGGCCATGCAATGCGCTCGTGGTTAGAGATCCTCGCCAGGACTGGAACCCATGTCCGGACGATCCGATGGCGGCACTCATTGCCCGCTTGGAAGCCTTGGAGACTCGGCAGGTGGCGATCCCACCGGACGGCAAGCCATACCCAGCATGGGTGGATGACATGTCGGCGCCTCCGGGATTCGGGAATCCCACTTTCGCCCCCTTCAACGGGACCGGAGATCCGCCACAACATTTGGCCCATTTCAACTCGAGGTGCGGGCCTATGTTGGGGACTCTGGCGCAGCAAGAGGCTGCTAAGCTTCGCTGCTTTGTCCAGACACTGGAAGGGCCAGCATTTGTCTGGTACAGCCAGCTCCCCGTCGGGTCGGTAACCAGCTGGGAGGACCTCCGTAGACAGTTCCTCTACCAGTTCAGTTCCACGACCCGGAAGACGAGTATCGCAGACCTCTTCAAGTGCAAGCAGAGGCCTGATGAGCGAGTCGCGGACTTCGTCGCCCGATGGAAGGGTCTCACGTATTCCCTTGACATGCCATTGACTCAGGAGCAGTTGCTGACAATGTGCGTCGGGAACGTCAAGACCGAGCTGGTCCCTTCCCTGATTACTCAGAATTACCCCGGAGGGTTCAGGGACTTCTCAGACAAAGCTCAACGTCTTGAGGAAGCCCTGCAACAGGCCAGCCAGGCACACCCGCTGCCTCCTATGATTCCTGCAAGGAGAGCCAGCAGGGCTGAGCCCGCTGCTGTGGCCCAGATAGAGGCTCCCAGGCCGTTGGAGCTGCTGCCGGTGAGGCCAGCTCCGCAGCCTCACAGGAATCCGCCTCCACGGGCTCAGTTCCCGGCCCAGCAACGGCAGCCTCAGAACCGGCCGGCCCCTCCGCGTAATGTACCGCCGCAACCCAGGCGAGATAATCAGGGTCCACCTCCTCGGCAGGCCCCTCCATCCCCTCGTCAAGACCGCGCTCCCAGGGGCCCGCGACACCTGACGTACTCATTCCATGAGGATCAGGTCCCCGGTTATTTCCGGAGCGCCCTGGAGCAGAGGATTGTGCGATTGCCTGAGTGCTGGAGGCCAGAGGAGGCACATCTCACGGATAACCCCCGCTACTGCCCCTACCATCGGGCCCTGGGGCACACCATCCAGCGGTGCTATGTGTTTAAGGACTGGCTCCAAGACCAGATTAACAACAATGTAATCAGGTTGGGCCCAGCTCCAGCACAGGTAGTGGGCGTGTTCGTGGGATCAGATGACGATAGTGGCAACGAGGACGAATGGCAGCTGGTCTCCGACCGCGGGTCCCAGAAGTATAATAACTGGATGGCCCGCAAGACGACCATTCGCGCCCAGGGAATCATCCGTGCGCACTTGAATCAGCCTGAGCCCCCAGAACCTGCGGGTGCTGCTTCGGCATCGTCGTCCCAGTCTGCCTCCTCCAAGAGGAGCAAACGGCGGCAGCGCAAGAAGGAAGAGCGCGCCCCGCCAGTTCCGCCACTATCCCGTACTCTCGGCGATTTCATGCCCCCGGAGATGGGGGTCCCTCCTCGGATCCGCCCGGTGATGGATGATTCGTCCGATGACGGTATTGGGTATGCTTCGGTTAACACCGTCGAGCTGGTAAATCCCTTTTCGGTTCCCGACGTTGAAGAACACCAGGTGGACCTCCCTAGTGTCCCCGGTCGTCGCCACCGTCGGAAGAACCGCAGCAGCAGGAGTCGCCGGGGCACAGCCGTCGGTACCTCCGGCCAGGCCGTGCACGCCACTGAGACTAGGCGGCAGGCTCAAGATCGAGCTCAACGTGCGCAGGCTCCCCATCCGGGGATGACGGATTCGCCTCCGCCACTGTTTGTGGTATGGGACCGGGCAGAACCGCCTCAGCCGCGTCGCGACCAGCTCCGCCCTGCCACAAGTCCATCCCGGCCTCCTGACTCCAGTACGGTGACCATTTCCCGGACTGCGACCAGTGAACAGCGAGATGCGCCAAGTACCAGTCGGCCGCCGATCCAACCGGTAAGGCCCGTCATGCCACCAACCGCAGAGCAATCTCCTGCAACCAGGAGCTCGCGCTTGGCCAAAAAGTATGATGTCCTGAAGCACTTGGCCGACATCCCAGCAAGGCTCTCCATCCTTGAGGCTCTGCGCATGTCATCTGAGATGCGCGAGGCACTCGCTGAAGCCCTGAAGAGCCCCCTCCAGTTCGAGACAGAGGTTGCGGCTGCAGAGGCCTTCCACGCCGAAACGATCGAGGACGCCGAATGTCAGGCAGTTATCTCGTTCTCTGGTAAGGATGAGGACCCTCCTATACAGGGACACATCCGTCTGCTGTATGTCACTGGCCAGTTCAATGGCCTTGAAGCCCGGCGTTGTCTTGTCGACACGGGGTCCGGGATTAATCTGATTCCAACTCGGACGCTCCGGAGATTGGGGTTGTCTGAGGATGACTTGATTCCCTCCGACCTCAGGATCCAGGGGTACGACCGCACCGAGCAAACCCCGGTCAGCAAGATACGTTTGAAGACCCAGTTCGGTGACTTGGTTGCCAACACCGAATTCATGGTAGTCTCTCAGGACACTGCGTATAACGCATTGATGGGCAGGCCATGGCTTCACCTTCATGCGGCGGTTCCCTCGTCATACCACCAATGCCTCAAATACTCCCTTAATGGTCGAGTAGGCGTGCTTCAAGGAGATGCCTCTCCTTTTGCCTCATGTGAAGCCCGCTATCTGGACGCGGACTATTACAAGAGCAAGGATAAGCAGATCCTGGCAGGTGAGGTTGAGCCTGTCGCTGTTGCAAGCGATCCCTGGGCAAGTCTGGATGACGCTTACGTCCTCCCGATTCACCAGTTGGACGTCGCCATGGTCTTGACGGTCCGCGAGTCTCCTGATGAGACGGCCGCGACCGCCCGCGCCAGCACCAGTGGCCCAGCAGGATCTGGTAGCCCCAATGCAGTTTCCAACGCAGTCTCTCCCGTGGATGATCCCTCCCCGAGTGGAGAGGGTATGGAAGACGCACCCCCAGCCTTTGAGGAGGGCGTCCCCGCCACGGTCGATGAGTTAATACAGGTGAACCTTGGAACCGAGGCCGATCCAAGACCCACGTTGGTTAGTGCCGCCATGCCCTCTGAGGAGCGGCAGCAGTACGTGGACTTTCTCAGGCAGCACCGTGATGTGTTCGCTTGGGGCTATGACGAGATGCCGGGGCTAGATCCTCAGGTAGCCGTCCACCGCCTTGGTCTCCCGGCGAACCATCGCGGGTTCAAGCAGCCTCCCAGGAAAATGCACCCATCCCATGGTGCCATGGTTGAGGCCGAAGTTGACAAGCTTATCAAAGCCAACTTCGTGAGGGAAGTTCAGTACCCCAAATGGCTGGCCAACATTGTGCCGGTCAGGAAGAAGAACGGGCAGATTAGAGTCTGCATCGACTTCCGCGATCTCAACCGCCACTGTCCGAAGGATGATTTTCCCCTTCCAGTGACAGAGCTGTTGATTGATGCCACAGCAGGGTTCCAAGCCCTCTCCTTCATGGATGGATACTCCGGATACAACCAAATTCGGATGGCCCCTGAGGATGAGGAGTTCACTGCCTTCAGGGCCCCCCAAGGTACCTTTTGCTACCGGGTCATGCCCTTCGGCCTGAAGAATGCAGGTGCCACCTACCAACGGGCGATGCACCGCATATTCAAGCCAATCCTCGGCACACTGGTGGAATGCTACGTCGACGACTTGGTTGTCAAATCGCGCCAGCGTCAGGACCATCTCAAAGATCTTGAGAAAGTGTTCAGCTTCCTCCGGTCTCGCTGCCTGAAGATGAACCCGTTGAAGTGTGCCTTTGGGGTCACCTCCGGAAAGTTCCTTGGATTTGTGGTAAGATACCGGGGTATTGAGATCGACCCAGAGAAAATCAGGGCGATTAGCCAGATGCCTCCCCCGGGTACCGTCCGGGAACTGCAAGGGTTCCAAGGCCACTTAGCCTATATACGCCGATTCATCGCGAATCTGGCCGGCAAGTGTAAGCCCTTTTCTCGGCTTATGAATAAGGGTGCCACCTATGTATGGGATAAAGAGTGTCAGACCGCTTTCGAGGAAATCAAGCAGTACCTGCTTCAACCTCCGGTCCTGATGCCGCCCGTATCCGGAAAGCCGCTGGTCCTTTATGTGACCGCCCTGGAACGGTCCCTGGGTGCCCTTCTCGCCCAGAAGAACAACGAGGGAACAGAGAATAGCCTCTATTACCTCAGTCGCATGCTCCTCGATGCGGAGGTTAGGTATTCCCCCATCGAGAAGAGCTGCCTGGCGCTCGTATTTGCCGTACAGAAATTACGGCACTACTTGCAGCACCATGAGGTACAGTTGGTTTCTCGGGTAGACCCGTTGAAATATATCCTGAGCCGACCTATGTTGACTGGCCGTCTAGCGCGGTGGGTTGTGATTCTCCAGCAGTTCGACATCAGGTATGTGTCTCAGAAGGCCATCAAAGGGCAAGCGTTGGCAGACTTTCTGGCCGCTCACCCGACCTCCGCGGATCAGCCGCTGGATCTAGGCTTTCCTGATGAGACCATTCTCTCGGTTGATCGAGCCGATCCATCCTGGCAGATGCACTTTGACGGTGCCTCCCGGAGCCCCACCGGTAGAAGACTCGATAATCCTTAGCTCAATAGAGTGGGCTTGGGAATCGTCTTCATTACCCCGGAGCGAGCCGTGCTGCCATACTCTTTCCTGTTGTCAGAGGGCTGTACCAACAATGAGGCGGAATACCATGCCCTCATCACCGGCCTCGAGTTAGCTCTCGAGATCGACGTGCCCCGTCTGTGCGTGAAAGGGGACTCCGAACTGGTCGTTAAGCAGATCAATGGCGACTATGTTGTCAGGAAGCCGGAACTTGTGCCATTTTTGGAGTGCACCCTCCTTCTGATGGCCCGGTTCCCTTCTCGGCCAGAAATTGTCCATATTCCCCGGTCGCAGAACGGTCGAGCAGATGCTTTGGCCAGCCTGGCTGCGTCACTTGCGGAACCTGAACAGGACAACCTGATCGTCCGCGTGACGCGCCGCAGGCTCATCGCTCCCGTTATCCCGGAAGAAGATCGCGGCCCGTTGGTAAGTAATCTCACCACGGTTGCCCCTATGCCCGGAGCCCCGAGTACCCCAGATATAGCAGTCGGATCAGCCCCTGATTGGAGGACGCCTTTGGTTGAGTACCTCCAACATGGCATTCTTCCGTCAGATCGGGCCGAGCGCGAGCGAGTTCGACGCCGCGCATCGCAGTTCGTCCTCCAGAGCAGTCCCGACCTGGAGCAGATCCTCTACAAACGCGGATTTGATGGTGTTCTCCTCCGTTGCCTTCAGGGAGTTGAGATCCCACGAGTCATGCAAGAGGTTCATGCTGGTTCATGCGGCGCCCACCAAACTGGGCCGAAGCTGTCCCACCAGATTCGGAGGTTGGGATACTTCTGGCCCTCTATGATCCATGACTGCATCGAGTACGCCAGGAGGTGCCATGCGTGCCAGGTTCATGCGAACTTTGTGCATCGGCCGCCGGAGCCTCTCCATACCACAAGGTATTCCTGGCCCTTTGCAGTCTGGGGACTGGACGTTGTGGGACCTTACCCGCCGGCGACAGCTCGCCAGTGCCGGTTCATTCTGACCGCCACGGACTTCTTCTCCAAATGGGCAGAAGCGATTCCGCTCAGAGAGGTCAAATCCTGTTCGATCGCTGACTTCGTGACCTCCAACATCATCTATCGATTTGGAGTGCCTCACGCTATCCTCACGGATAACGGAACCAATTTCCGAGCAGCCGAGTTGAAGAAGTTGTACGCCAAGTATAACATCCGCTCGAACCATACATCTCGCTATCATGCGCAGGCGAATGGACAGATCGAGGCGTTTAACAAAACCCTCTCTAACATTCTGCAAAAGATGGTTGGTCAGAACAAGAAGAGTTGGCCGGACAAGCTCCCCAACGCCCTCTGGGCTTATCGGACGACGACTCGCAATTCCACCCAGATGACCCCTTATTCCCTGGTGTATGGAGCTGAGGCCGTCCTGCCCATCGAGATCCAGTTACCGTCCTTGCGCACTGCGGTCTACGACCAGCAAGCGCCGGGCAGAGTTGCTGAAGCCCGTCTAGTCGAGTTGGAAGCACTGGATGAGAATAGACTTCGCGCTTTGCACAACTTGGAGAGGCATCAAAGCAGGATGGCTCGAGCTTTCAATAAGAAGGTTCGCCTCCGCTCCTTCCTGCAGGGTGATCTAGTGCTAGCCCTAAGAGCACCGATGATCCCCGGCAGGAAGCCGCCCAAGTTGGAGCCCAAGTGGGAGGGACCTTTTGTTGTCCACAAGGTCTATCCCAATGGCGCGTACTCCCTAGCGACTATGGATGGTGAGCGTGTCACTCCTCCCACCAACGCTAGGTTCCTCAAGCAATACTTTGCCTGAGTGTCACCACGTCCTGCACGACGTTAAACTGCATTCGTCCAGGCTACAAGACATTAAACTGTTCAGCATTCGTCCGCGCTGCAAGACGTTAAACTGCCAAGTGCTTCGTCCCGCATGACGCTAAACTGCACTACGTCCGAGCTACAAGACGTTAAACTGTTCAGCATTCGTCCTGCATGACGTAAAACTGCCACTCGAGAACTACGTGCGGCTTGATTCCTATCCTTATGGGATACGTAGGACCGCCTGAACCCTCGTGTTTCAGGCCCAGCCCCATCCTTCGGGAATTTCCATCCCATCTCGGGCCCTTGGCCCAGTTGCCCCGGGGTGTGCGGCGTATGGTGTGAGTGCGGGGCTATGCCCTCATTCACGTCGGTTTGTTCGTCACGCTGTACGCCCCCCTCCACGTTTGGGGATGCCTTCTGCTCCCCCCTTCTTTTTTCCTCATCGTCCTGCATGACGTTAAACTGCACTTCAAGAACTACGTATGGCTTGATTCCCATCCTTGTGGGATACGTAGGACCGCCTGGACATTCATGTTTCAGGCCCAGCCCCATTTCCCGGGAATCTCTATCCCGCGCTGGGCCTCTGGCCCCAGTTCCCCTCCTTTTTGTGCGAGGCGTATCGCGTGAGCAGGGGATTATGTCCTCATTCACGTCGGTCTACTGGCCGCTCCGTACGCCTCCCCCGTGTGTGGGACTACCTCACACCCCTCATCGTCCTGCATGACGTTAAACTACACTTCAAGAACTACGTATGGCTTGATTCCCATCCTTATGGGATACGTAGGACCGCCTGGACGCTTGTGTCTCAGGTCCAGCCCCGTCTCTTGGTTGATTGCGGGGATCTGCCCCCCTTCGGTTGCTCTCGGGGTGAGTCCTCCGACCCTTTCCGGAGATCTGTTAACATGTTTTGGGGTGCTTCGGTCTATGACTCGTAGTGTCAGATTCAATCCCGACAAGTCCTGTGTTGCTTGTCAGGCCTCGCGCTTCCTCTTGTTCGAGCCTTCACTCAAAGGGATCCTCGTTAGCGGTTTGGGTACGATGCCTCAGTGCTCTCCCACCGCTCCGGGTCGATTTACCGGTGGGTCTTGGGCCGCAAATCGATATGAATCCTGCGATTGAGCGGTTGATGCTCGTTTGCTTGCCCCGTCTTAGGCTGACGCGATCGGATGTTGTGTTGCGAATGCGTCAGCAACGTCCTTGATCGCCATGTCAGCTCTCTCGGGCTCTGAACATTGGTTGCGCAGTCCTCATCACACTCCGCCTTTGTGCGTTGTAGTGGGATCTTGACACTCTCTTCATACCGACCTCCGGTACGCCTCTACACGTTAGGCAGACCAACCAGGGTAATGATGTCGTTCGAGGCTCCCATGATCTGAGCACCAAGGATATATGCAGATATCCTCCCTAAGGGCCATGCGTAGCTGGACCCTCGTCCCCATAAGGAGGAGGGAGTCGCCCGAACAATTGCGTTCTGGGCCCAGTATATCTGGAGGCTAGCATCTCTGCCCCTCGGGTGATGGACATACGCAGACCCCTATCCCAAGACTCTTTTCCTGGAATCGTGCGTGACCGCAGGGCTGGGTATGTTCCCACCTCCGCCGTGTCCGCCGTACCGCGATAAGCGGGTTCCTCCATGGTCCGAACCACACGACCTTAAACTGTGTTGTCTGGTCCTACCACACGACCGTAAACTGTGATCGTCTTGGCCGCCCGACGAGAAACGGCACTGCATCGTGATGTCCTCCTCAGGGGACACTCATGTTGGGCGCTGGTTAATGACCACGCCATTCATCAATGCCTTCCATGGCTTGATTATTGTGGCGACGCCAGAGATTTCTCAATCACGGGCATGTCGCCGCACAAAGAAAAACCATTCATCTTTAAGGACAAACAAGAAATATCAAATGCCGCTCTTTTTGTGTGCGAGGGTCAGACCCGCACTCTTCCCCGCGCTGGTGCCCGATTGTGTTGCACCGCGCTTCAAGAACTACGTGCGGCTTGATTCCCATCCTTATGGGATACGTAGGAACGCCCGGATGTTTGAAACTTCGGGTCCAGCCCCCCACCTCTTAGAGATTCCCCCTTCTCTGGGGAATCCGCCGCCTTCAGGTCACCCTCAAGGCGTGTTCCCCGACCCCTTGCCGTGGTCCACCGGTGTCAAGAGTACTCTGGTTTATTGCCAGGAGGGTCAGGATCCGCTTGGTCAGGTTTCCTCCACTTTTCAGGCTTCGTGCTCCCTTTCATTCGGACCCATCGTCTACGCCCTGGGTGGAGCCCCCGTGAACGGTTCGGACACAATGCCTCAGTGCTCTCCCACCGACTCGGGCCGGTACCCCCAATGGCCTCGGGCAGCAAATCGATATAAATCCTGCGATTGAGCGGTCGATGCTCGTTTGCTGCCTCATTCCACCAACGGTTGGTGCGATGTTGATGCTGCTTTTCCGCCACGGTCGGCAGTATTCTCATATCGTCACGCCGGTGCTCCCGGTCCTCGAGTGAATGGCCGCATGATTCACATTTTCCACCTCCCATTCTGACCAGGCGAAACCTCGACACTCTTGACACTATCCCTCAGTGCATCTTCTCATATCCAGGGGATATGACCACGATGTGGCGTGCTTTGAGCCCTTATGGTCCGAGCTCTAAGACCTTAAACTAAGATCTCTCCTTATGGTCCGAGCTCTAAGACCTTAAACTAAGATCTCTCCTTATGGTCCGAGCTCTAAGACCTTAAACTAAGATCTCTCCTTATGGTCCGAGCTCTAAGACCTTAAACTAAGATCCCCCCTTTATGGTCCGAGCTCTAAGACCTTAAACTAAGATCTCCCCTTCTGGTCCGAGCTCTGAGACCTTAAACTAAGATCTAGCCCTTATGGTCCGAGCTCTAAGACCTTAAACTAAGATCCTCTAGCCCTATGGTCCGAGCTCTAAGACCTTAAACTAAGATCCTCCACCTTTATGGTCCGTGCTCTAAGACCTTAAACTAAGATCCAGCCCTTATGGTCCGAGCTCTAAGACCCTAAACTAAGATCTACCCCAAATGGGGTCCTACGTCCTGCATGACGTTAAACTGCACTCACAGAACTACGTGTGGCTTGATCTCCAGCCTGATGGAGTACGTAGGAACGCCCGGGCATTTCGACTCGGGTCCAGCCTCAGGGATCGATAAGTCCCGCCCCTCCTCGTCGCCGGCCGTCTGGCCTGACTTCGGGTAGAGTGGTGCAGTTGTGATATTCTCCCCGATTCAGCTCGGGATGCCCCATCGCAATGATGGGAAGCGACAGTTTCCTCGTCAGAGAGGTGCTGTCTGAGAATTGAGGTGACTCACGGCCAGATTAGTGCATCCGCCCAATACGCTTTCCCCACGGTGGCGCAATTTTGAGAGCGTTGGATTCTGTCCGAACAAATCGTCACTTCGCCCCACGCTTCGCATGCCCTGTTGATCTGGATTTTCCACCCTTGTGTCTGAAGGAACCCCAAAGCGGTATTCATGATGACATGTGGTCCGCCTCCTGCAATATGAATGATGGCCTTTTTCGGTCCGTCTATTGCAGTTGTTATGGTCGATCCACTGTCCGCCTACCGTCTTGGGCATTTCCTGGAAGGCCGATCGTTGTGGATGTCTGGATTCGGGACACGCGATTCACCTTTTCTCATTTCCCTATATTCGGATAAAATCTCAACGCCCCTAGCGTTGTCCCGCTCGTGTGTTGGAACAAGTTGGGGGATGATACATTGGTTAGGTCTGAGGTCTCCTTTCCTAGGAATGACCTCCCTCTTTTCTCCAGAAACCCAGGCCCAATTATGGAGCCTGATGCTTGGTTAACACTCCCGCAAGACAACGAATTGTGGTTGAGCATGTTAAACCAAAAGACGCAGATAAATACGGCGATTCATACAAGTGGATCAAAATATTATGTAGCGGAAGCAAATGTTCTGGGAATGGCAAAAAACAGCCCTTAGGGATTAGCGTGCTGAATGAGTCTTTCTAATGCCGCTACCCTTTGGCTGGCGGCCTCCAGGGCTGCTTCTCGTTCTCTGCGTGCCCTCTCCTCGTCGGCGGTCGCAGCACGCAGTTCGTCAATCCTGGCCTGTGCACGCTCCCGCTCGACATGGAGTGTGACCATCTGTTGGCCCGCCTCCGTCAGCTGTACCTGAGCGTCGATCAGTTGTGCCGATAGTTGCTCCACAAGCTCGGTACATGCTGCGACGAAGGCCTCCTTCTCTGCCGCCTGCCCTTCGAGGCGCCGGACTTCCTGCTCTGCCGCGATGAGCGCCTGCGTGCTCTCCGACATGTCCCGACTTTGTGCAACGTCGGCACGCCGGCGGCTCTCGCGCATCTTCTCGGCCATGAAATCACGGACCGTCAGATGGAGGCGTTGAGCATCAGCTCCCCCGGCACACAGGAAGCGCAGCCAGGTCTGAAGTGATCCCATGCGCCCCAGCCATTCCGATGGGTCTCGCTTGAGGAAGCGCTGGATGCACTTCCACCCCCTGCGTCGCGTTACCCGGCTATCCTCGACCGCCTCCGCGTCCGAGTCATCCATCTCCTCTGGGTCGGCAGGCCGGTAGGCAGGGAAGGCAGCCAGCAGGTCTGCTGCAGGGTCCGCCCCTGGGAGGTCCTCACGAGGGATAGGTTCCCCAACATCCGGGCAACCTTCTTCTCTCTCCCCAGCGGCGCTGACACCCTCGTCAGCCCCCAACCTCTCTCCGATGTCAGCACCGCCGATGTCCGCAGCCCCTTGATCAGCAGTTGGTGGGGCCGGCTCGGTTTGGGAAGCCTGTTCCGGAGCAAGCGGCATGTCCACCACTGGTCCACTCGTAGATGGCCCGGGTTCGGCAACCCGACGAGCCTCCGATGTTGAGATCACTGCGCAGGGCATGCCATGGTTAGTCACGGATCGTCAATGGAAAGCACCAGCAGTAAAGTAGGGAGACTTACGGGAGTTCGGAGCGTCATCTTCCGCTACCCCGGTCGCCGCAGGAACAGTTGCAGTAGGGGACCCCTTAGCGCTTGTCAATTCGATAATGGGTGCCTGGCCCCCGCCTTGTCCTGCTGGCGCCTCTCCTACTCCTGTTGAGGACGCCTGACCGACGTCCGTGTGCTCCTGAGAAGGAGGGAGAAACGGGTTAGAAGCTGCATAAGAGAATGGATGAAGCAAGTAGAGTAGGGATAGAAGCGGACCTCGAGGAGCTCAGTGACATCAACGTTGTCAGAGCCGGCCACCTCGCCGCTCTCCCGTGGGCTCCCCCGATGGGACCTTCCCTCGGAGCCTTCATCCTCCCCCGTCTCCTCCTCCTCCTCGGAGTCGTTACTGTCATCTTCTTCCGGCGGCATCTGTTCCGGAGCGGGCTCGAGACCGAGCATCACCTTCACCAGAAGGGATGGCTCCGCACGCTGACCACGTTGGCGCGCGTACTCGTCCATGGCCGTCAGATATGCATATTGCCGGTTGAAGTCCACCCTGTCGGTGATCTGGAGGCGCCCGACCTCTGGCAGATAGATTCCTTCTCTGAGTATCTTTCGCCAGATGACGTCGGTCCCCAGTGACTGCCGCAGGGTCATCCAGGCCGACCACAGCGCCGGGAAGACTGCATCGTGGGAGGGTTCGAGCAGACGTCTCACCTGCTTCCCGGGCCGCTCCTCGACCGCCGCATGTGCCCCCTCTCTGGGCGCCGAGGTCGTAGCGGCAGCCTGCGATGCGCCCGCCGCCGAAGTCCCTGCTCGCGCCGGCCCCGCTGCTTGGCGCGCCTCCGTTCTCCCCCGTGTGGCGGCGCCTCGCCTCCTTCCTTGACGCCCGGTCTCCGCACGGGTAGCCTCGAGCCGCCGAACTAGCTTCCGCAAGAGCCCCTCAGGGTACGCGATGGCCCAGTGTTCGGCGTACTCGGTTGCCAAGCCTGCGTTAACTCCGGTAGGAGGGAGGGTGATGACGTCGCCAGAGCCGAAGGCGACGAACATCAGCCACATCTGGCGAAGGACGCAAGGGTTCGTCTCCTCCCGAACAGCAGTGAATACCCTCTTCGGCATCCGTTGAAGGCACCCGAACTGCCTGGCGAACCGGGTCGGCACGTAAGGCTCGCAGATCACCTTCCCGTCGATCCGAGTCATGAGCACCCCGCCCCGCATGTTCAGGAAGTATTCATGCTGCTCCAGCGGGCCCTGTCCGTTGTCGATCATCTGGCCGACGGGAGTGGGGAACGGGCTGAAGTTGAAATTGGCATGATTGCCAATCCGAACCCTCACGCCCTCCTCACTGAGGGTCATCGGAGCGACCCCCGCAATGTTCAGCAGGGAGGGTCGCAGGCCGTTGCCCAGAGGACTGATGGCATTTGGGAACGTATACCCACCGAGGTGAGCAGCCACCCATCCGTGGAAGAACTGAAAGGGCCCACAGATCCTTCGTGGCGACCCCCCTCGTGAGATGCGTCCCAGAATGGCATACAGCCTCGCCAGTACTGGGACCCCGAGGTTGTACCTCTTATTGGCAGCCATGGCGCCCGCCATCGCCAGCGTCGCCGGGCGGACGCCCATCCTCGCATCCCGCACTGGCAGGAGCCACCCGCTCAGAAAGGCGGCCAGGAACGCCGCGTACCGGACGTTCGGGTCCCGGGCCTCGATGACGCGGTACCCCCATGAGCGGTAATCGCCCGTCTCCAGGACCCGCCAGTACGACCCGTTCCGACTCCTCTGAGTTGCGGTCGGGCACCGCTTCCCCCTGCCTGGCATCTTGACCTCCGGGTCATGCTCCAGGAACTGGCCGAACCAATCCTTGTAGGCTATGTCCTTCTGGAAGTCTTGGATCCCGAGCCGCTGCGTAGCCAGGTCAAGAAGATGCCAGGTCAGAATGGGAGTCCGTGACCTGTCCTCCCAGATGTTCTTCGGTGGCAGGAACTCATCGTACTGGTAGCCCTCCAGCGGGATACCTCCGATGCAGTGGATGTCCCAGAGACCGATGCCGACCTCCCCATGGTGAAGATGGAAGGTGTTGGTATCCGGGGACCAGCGAGTGAACAGCTCCGGCCCGAGCTCAGACTTCTGGTAGAAGTGGAACTGCGACGTCCACACCGCCTCGAACAGACCGATGTACCGCAGCTCCTCTGCGAAGTGATCGCAAGTGTGGCGTACCCAGAACGCCCAGGCCCATTCACTGGTAAAGTTGCCCCCGGATCGCAAGTCCCAGTCCTTCAGCCAGCCCTTGGTGTCGTCAGTGACACTCTGACGGTATGTGCTCGAGTAGAGGGCTGGAGAATTCTCCGCTGTAGGCTCACCCCCATCAATGGTTCGCATCCTCGGGTTCAGGACGTAGACATCCAAGTGCCTGGTTTCCCTGGCAGGATGCCCATTGTTGGTGATGTTATAGCGGTGAAGCTCGTCCTCCCGAGTCACCCAGGTTCGCGGCGCATCAACCTCGAATCCTGGCACCGGAACCTCATCGAGGATGCCGAAGTTCCAGAGCGGCAGGTTGTCCGACAGTGGATATGTCTTCTGGGCCGGCGTTAGTAAGTCGAACAAGGATTGATTGTTAGAAACAATCTCCTTGGCTCCGTAAACCTCCTCGTTCGTCGCCATCTCGGCTCTGCGGGTGGCGGCATCCCCTTCATTTCCTCTGTGCGCGGCCATCTCGGAAGATTCGGGAGTCGTGCGGGTTAAGGGATGAAGCGTGCGGGATCGGACGAGGCTGGTGGAAAAGTTTGAAGGTTGGCGCGCAATCCAAGTGGACGGCGCGCAATTGGGAAGACTGTCGCGCAAAGTTCCGGGGTTTCGCGCAAAAACAGGCGAAATCCGGACGGTTTTGCGCGCCGATCGGGCGAATTTCGCGACCGGAAGAGGCAATTTCGCGCACGAGAGCTTTGGAGCTTATCGCGCGGAAGGCCAGAGTACGGAACGCGGGACCCAGCGCCCCTATTTATAGGCGAGGCCGGGCCCGCGCTGCGCGGAAAGCGCTTTGCGCGAACGCAGCGGCGAATTTCGCGACCGGCGCCCCTTTTTGCGCGCCTAAGTCCCGCGCCGCCCAGGACTTCGGCATTCCGGCGTCTCCCTCGGAACCCGATCGTTGCGACCTCTCGCCGATCAGATTCCGAGGGGGGGCTTTTGTAGACGCCGGAAAAGTCCGTTGTTCCCAAACGAAGCTCCGGATGCGGAAAGTGAAGTGATATTTGGAGTCGGAAGAACGTTTCGGAGGGCCCGGAGGCCTTGCGCGGAATTTCAGAGGCCCGCGCGCAAAGGTGATGTTCCGCGCGCAAACCCCCCGGGATGCGCGCAATGCGCCGGTCCGGCGCGCAATTTTGCGCGCCGCGGGTCCGCGTGACTCCCTTGCGCGCCGCGCCCGATTCCGCGCCCGCGGGGGGAATTTCGCGCTCGCACCCTGGATTCCGCGCCCGGGGTTGCCTATAAATACAAGGCGACCCCCAACGTTTCAAAGGTTGCTGGAAGTCGAAACGTCTCCCGTGCGCGCAATTCAACCCCTTCCGCGCGCAATGACGAACTTCAGGTAACCTCCTTTCTTTCGCGCAAGAAAGCCTCGGGGTCCGCCTTCGCGCGCAATCCCCGCTGGCTCCTTTCATTTGACTAAACATTCACCCTAAGGCCTTTGCGCGCAAAAGAACCCGCTTGCGCGCAATTGCCCCCGGGGTGCGCGCAATCCGGCCTGATTGCGCGCACCCCCCCTTCTTTCAAGTGGCCATTCATTAGAGAATGAGCCGTTGCCCCCGCGCGCTATCCGAAGCCCGGTGTGAGCAATCTCAAGCATCCGCGTGCAAGGCGCTGGCCCAATTGCGCGCCAGCCGCCCCGATTGCGCGCCGGCCCGCAGTATTGCGCGCAAAGCTTCCTTTTTGCGCGCAATCTGCCAGGGTCGTCCCCGTTGACCTCCTAAGGGTACCCGCCTGTGTGGCACCCGATGATTCTCATCCCGGGTGCCCGCACCGTGCGTTGTCTTCCCGTGCGGCCCTCCAGGCTTGCGCGAAGTGACACGCACCTATGTCCAGCATGACGTTAAACTGCATACTCGTCCAGCATGACGTTAAACTGCATATACGTCCTGCACGACGTTAAACTGTACATCGTCCGCGCTGCAAGACGTTAAACTGCCAAGTGCTTCGTCCGGCAACCTATGCCCAGCATGACGTTAAACTGCACACCCGTCCAAGCTGCACGACATTAAACTGCCTAGCCCCCATCGTCCGTGCTGCAAGACGTTAAACTGCCAAGTGCCTCGTCCTCAACACATGAAGTTAAACTGTACTTCGTCCGGCAAGACGTTAAACCGTCCGCTTCGTCCTCAACACATGACGTTAAACTGTACTTCGTCTGGCAAGACGCTAAACCGTCCGCAACCTGATCCCGTGCTCCGCACGCAGGGTCTCCCCCGGTTTGGACGTGGCCCCCACCCGCTCGTCTCTGCAGGGATGTCGGGATTGTCCCCCTTTTGGGACGATTTAATGGGAGTGGCTTTTCCCTACGGGGGCAGGGTATTACAAACCCCTAGTTTCTCGTGGGAGGCTGCACATGTGTATCTCCATTGCACCTCCCCACTGCCGAAGCCAGTAGAGGGTCTGACTGGGATCGAGGTGTCTTTTGCTTTCGGTCCAAGTCCCTTCCAACTGAGTTTTGCAGTATCCGGGCTGCCCCAAGTGCGTAAGTCCTGACAGAATGAACTACGTGGACTTTGATCCCTGTCTTCTATACAGGGTACGTAGGAAGCCTCCCTGAGGCCCAAGCCCACCACCTGGTCGTTCCGGTCGTATTTACGTCCGTTCGTCCATCAGTGGACCCCTCCAGGGTTCACGCTTGCGTTGATTCACCTATGAATCCGCCCCTGTGGAAGACTGCCCGTGTGTATCTCCACGGTGCCTCCCCACAGCCCCCCTTTTCCATTTCCCCTTTTATCGTCCAGCATGACGTGAAACTGTGATCCACCCGGCCGTTCCATCCCCCCTCCGTGCGAGGTGGTTCGGTTCAATCCTCCGCCCGGCGGCCTCGACCTCTTCGTGAGTCGGCTTGCCGACGTCCAGCATGACGTTAAACTGTATGCCCGAACTACGTTGACTTTGATCCGTGTTAACGCGCGGTACGTAGGAAGCCCCTCTGGGGTCCAAGCTCTTTACTCCATCATCCACCCTGATCCTTACCCGGGCCGCCACATCCCAGTGGGGTCATGCCACTTCACTTCACTCCACGTTACTTGGGAAGCCGCCCATGTGCTGGCCCCAGCGTCGGAGGTTCCCCGCAAGGGGTTCTGTCATCTGATCCACTTTTCGTGTTATCGGTCCGATGCCGTCCCCGCTGGACGTTAAACTCGCGGCATACCCCGTGTTAAACACGGGAAGCTGAGGAAAACCTCAGGCGACACAGTTCCCCGCACCTAGTACGGGATGCCTCAGGCCATCGTGCCTTCGAGAAGCCCTATTAGGGACGGAAGACAGACGTGCAGAGCCGCAGTGTTACGACACGCCCCCAGCACCCAGAGCCACCCGGCCTTCTCACCGCAGGTTGCTGCCCCGCCCAGACTCCTTGGAACGTCCGGGCGGAAGCAGCGTAATTAACCGGTGTCCATGAAGATATGGCGCCGGGAACGAGATTCACGAACATTCTTAAGTCTATGAGGGAGACCCGGATTAGGCGACAAGTTCCGAGGAGACGTCCAAGGAAGGAGAAGCCGACATCCCATCATCCCGGTTTCGATCAAGGAGCAGACGCCCCTGAATAAGGGACGGATGCCGCCCGCCCTTGGAAAGCGGGACTGCGGGACCACAAGCCGCGCGCCCATCCCCTCGGGTTGACGGGTGCACGCGCGAACGCGTCCTGGCGGAACAGCGTAACCCGACGCACATCCGCACCGAAACAATGGTGTAAGAGAGACCTTCCAATAGTAAATACTTTTTTGTAATTTAAAAATATTTCACTCCTCCTCACCTATAAAAGGGAAATCACTCTCCCCAAATCCCATCACATCTCAATATATTTGGAACAACAAAAAAACTCCCAATAAAATCCAAAATTCCTTCCTTAAATCTCACAAGAATTATTTTGTGTATAAATCCTACGTACAATGGATTTCTTAAAAAACTAAGGAGGATAACCAATGAAGAGGTAATGTAATTCAAAGAGCATCATTATTTTATTCCATTCTACAAATCTATAAATTATTTTTAATACATCATCATTTAATAAAATAGTTATATTAAATATATTGGGACGTTGTTATGTTAATGTAAATATCTAAAAAAATATCCACTTCCATAAAATTGGTTATGAAATTACAGTTCAGGTTTATGGAGAACTACCACCTCACAAACTGATGTCAATCGTTCTTCCATTTCCACCATTCACTATTTTGTATGACGATGGATCCAATTTTTATATATATATACATATATATGATATTTATAACATATTTATAACTATGTGTTAATTATATCATATATAACTTTTTAAATTTAATTCCATTAGACATATGACAATGTCTCTTGTTTCTACGGTGGACTATCACCTTGTGAAGTGATCTTAATAGTCATTCACCTGATCATCACATGGAAGGTGATATAGATACCTCAAATTACTATATGAGGTATAAATGAAATAATTATGATTCTATGGACTTAATATTCATTCTATTATTATTTTATTTTATTTTATTTCTCACATTTAAACTCACAAAAATATGATAACATCAATCATGTGCATCTAGAATTCATCCTTCACAAATAGATGTGACTCTCCATCTTACGAAAATAATTTCTTTATTTCCTTGAATATAATTGGAAAATGGAAATGTTAATCATTTTTACATATGACATTCTATCGCTATGATCATAACACTAACCCATATTCAATTATTTATTTAATGATTAATTTTAAAAGTATAATTTTTATAAAAATATGATATTCTTTTCATTAATAGATGATTAGTCAACATAATATTTTCATGAATCGGTTCTTTAATGTCAGAACATGTATAAAAAAAGTTGATTGACACAAGTAATAAAATTAGAAAATTAATCATTTTTAATGAAATGTTGTTACAATGTTATAAAAAGTTCACATAAAATTTTACAGATATTAATATGGGTTTGGTATAAATTAATAAAATTTAAAAAACGATTTAAATGATGTTAAGGATTGTTTATCCGAATTGAATAGTGATGTAAGGGATTTGACATCAATTTACATTCCATTTATATTTATTTATTATTGTGCACAATTTAACTTTTATATGGTTTGTATAATTCTCAATTGAAATATAATATCATTATTAATTAATTTTTTTTGTTATTTGATATTTAAATTATAATTATTTCCTCTATGCAAATTCACATTAAAATCACCATGTGGAATCTTTATTGGAAAATCTCACGTTATTTTTCATTTTTTATATTTCAATTGAAAAAATCACCTTCTAGTAATAATTATATATTATAAATTACATTTCCAATATATATATATATATATATATATATATTACATCATGGATATTATTATTTCATAAATCCTAAAACATTTACACATAAGTTGATTACATTTAATGTTAATTGATTGACTATAGAAATATTGATAAATTTATATTCTGTACACAATAATGATATTTGATGATATAAAAAACAAATTCATGAATTAAATCTTTTTTTATATATGAATAATTCTTTGTAAATATAGTGATAGGTGAGGCCATGAATTTTATAGCACCTCGATGCATTAGTATGTCTCATGAGACAAATCAGTTTGAAAAATTAAATTGGTTAATACCTGTAGTTTAAATAGTCTTTTCAATGGTCTTGACAGTAGAGGTATCTTATTCCCAAGACATGACATCCAATAATTAATCATTTCATTCAATGATAACTCATTTATAATTATTATCTAGATATTTTCAAAATAATATTATCTATAGATGCATTTTATTCTTATTTTATTCATTAAACAGGCTAATTGTTCAATTTTTTACCATTCCATATGGATTATGCCATCCCTGATCATGATATCATGTTATTTAAATATAAATTCTTTTTAGTTATATTCATTTTTCTTAATGATTAATCAATAACATTTCATTAAATCTTCCTCAAAACATACCCCTTACTGGGAATTTGAGTACACTATTCCTTGTTTAATATCCCCATGTTTTGAATATGAATAAATTGAATAATTTTCATGTATTATGAGTGTTATATTTTTTATGTATTGGGTTTTATTTTCAATTCCTAATGTAAAATGTATATCTTGTATTAATCTAGTTCTAAAAAACTACTAAACTAATCAATCTTTCGGGGTTTGATTCTTTATATCTGTGCCAAGGTAGTAAATTAAGGCACCAACTCCATGCTACTGGGGCCAAGGTTGTAATAATGGATATTAAAAAATGAATCATTCAAATTATAAGGAAAACTATGTACCCACGAACAATCTAATAATGACCACCCCATTAATAAGGACTATAAAAACATAGAGGGGATCCAAGAACAAAATATACATTATAATTGTAAGTGTATATCTTATGTACAGAATTTTGTGAATGGGGAGTTGTGCGAATTGTGGAGTATGTATAGGGAGTAAAGGTAAATGTGGGTGTTAAGATATAACTGTTACTTGACTGTTACAGAGAGGCCAATATAAGACCATTGGAATAGTAATTTTAGTTAATAAAATAGTATAATACCATTTTAAAAGTTATGAAATTATATTTATGTCTATAATATATGTTCATAATGTTTTTTTGAAACCAAGTATATGATATTATAATATTCAGAATTTTGTAAATTGAATACATAATGTGCTTCCCTTTAAAAAAAGTTATATTATTGCTAATATTTAATAAATAATTAAAATAATTATTTCTAATTATTAAGAATATATTTTTGTAAAATAAAATATATATTATAATTCATCACATTCATATTATGTTTGGATTCAAATATTTATTTTTTATAAAATAATTTATTTTTCAAAAAATAGTAAAAAATATTTGTTTGTGTTTTCAGCAGGTATTTTGACATCATAAATATATAATAGTGATACAAAAATTAATAAAAGTGAGTAAATGAAAAAAACTGAGTTAATTTTGTTAATATAATTCATTTCAATGAATTTAAAATGATTTTAAAAATAATAAATATCTTCCCAAAGCCTAAATTGGAAATAATGGTTTTTATAAATAATATTTTATTGAATAATTAATTCTCTATCCAAAAAAATATTTAAATTTAAATTTAAATTTACTCATGAATAAAATTAAAAACCATGGCTTAAATATCCAAATCCATAAGCTAAATCCATGGGAAATCCAATGGGTTCTAATTTTCTACAACATATATTTTCTTGGAATTTACATAAAAACATAAAGAATTATTCAACATTTTAAATTAATACCCACATATACACCCCATTTCATTCCCTCTCAATATAATTAGAACATCCCACCATCTCTTACTTTCTAATTAATTCCATTGTATAATCCTATAGACTCTTAAGGAATCACCCCTAAAATATTAGGAATAAATTTGTATGGTATTGGATTCTCTACATTCATGTTTACATTCAAGCACTCACTTTTTTTTAATCCCTTTTCTGAATTCATAATTTTTTATTTTCTTTATTTACATTATATTACTATGTAAATTATTCTAAAATAATATATATACTACCTACCTCTATCATTAATCAATTCCATAAACCCTTTTTATACACTTCATGATGTTGAAATTATCTCTTCAATTATCATCCCATAAATTTTATATTGTGAATACCAAACCCAAATATAATTCATGGGTATTCACCTTAATAAAACTATCCTTAATTTATTAGGGAAATCCGTTTACGAAACCCAAATTTGTCAATCATGGTACTTAATTAATGGAATAGCTTCTTATGTTATATGACTGATGTGACACACATAATGCTAGATATATAAAGGGTTCTCCATAATAGTGCTGAGATAAATTGGAAAATAATTTCATATCATGAGACACACTGTATGGTGCATGGGTGGTTATCCTATGTACACATAGATAATATTTCATAACAATTGGCCATGATTTATTTTTATTTTTATCATGATTATCTTGGTGAAAAATTCATTGGAATCTATGATCTTAGGATATAATTTTCTTATGTCATGATTCACCATTAATATATATGATTTTATCATTTTTATATTATCATGATAGACCAATTGACACAAATTAATTACTATTCATCATGCGATACATGATTATTACCTTACTAATCATTATATCTTTTCCATTTTTTGTATGTCCCCAGGTTGTCATGTACAATATTAATAGTTAAAAGGAAACTAGTATGACATTATAGATATTTGAGATAGTGATTAAATTTTTTAAATAATAATTTTATGTTTATATAATATTCTAAAGACATTAGACCTATATATTTATGGGTTTTATATGTATTATCATGTAATAAAACCTATTATTATTATTTTTTTGTTTTTATATAGTAACAACCACATACCCACACTCCTAGATCCAGGGCTGAGATCATAAAAATTACATTATTGTATTTGATGCTGATTAATGTAACCCAATTTATTATATCAAAAATATACTACATAACAAGGAAATCTATGATCACTTACATAACCAAGGAACTCATAGATTTTGATTATTAGATAATTATGATAAACTCATAACATTTTGTTTTTATACATAACATGTTCCTAATGTTATACATCATCACACACAATACATATCTTTTCATATTATATATTAATTATTCAATATCTCTGGTAATATTATTCACATATGAAACCTTCGTAAATACAAATCAATTATAATAATTCTATATAACCTATGAAACAGACAACATTATAAGGGTGAGATAAAATGCTCAGTAAGGGTAAATATAAAAATTAAAAATTTAATGTCACCGATCAGAGTAAGATGATCATAATGGTATGATGACATAATAATAATTCAATAGAATAACACAATGTAATTCATAGCCCATAATACAGGTATAATAATTCATGTAATATTGTTTTAAAAAATTCAAGAGTCATTAGAACCAAGAATCATTGATAATGTGATTTCAATCTTCATGAGATGAATTATTATAAAAACTTATCAAGAATAATGAGAATGTGTTGATATCATAGAACATTATCATAATACTCATAGATAGAGAATAATAATCACAATTATAAATAGAAAACATCACGACTCACTTGGAATAACCATCATGATTATACATTGATAACATGTCACATTATATTCCCATACTCTCTTAGGATAATCATAATTGTTTAACCAAATATCAGAATTAAAATAACCATCTCATTATATTCCCATAATCTATTAGGGTAATCATAATCGATTATCTATATCCATTTTCCCAATACATTGTATAGTTATGAGAGGCTCAAAAGTTTTGGCTTATTACAAAATCACTCATCCACGTGAAAAATTACCTAGAACCATATTGTGAAGAATGTATATTGACCTTAATTTCATCATAAAACACAAAATAACATCCATTATTCTATAGATAACATGAATAAATCATTTAAAAGAAATAGGTTTTATTCCAATAACTATTGAATAATCATAATCCATCCAATTAATTAATGTGGAAGGAATAATTAATGAATTCCAAAATTTGATAATAATTAAGATAATTAGTTTTTTACATAGGTTAATATAAATATTATTAAATTATAATTAATAACAATCGAGATAAAAATATACATTTCATTGCTAAAATAACTTTTAAAACTAAAAAAATAAGAAAAAACTATGAAATTCATTTTTACTGAAACAAATTCTTGAAAAAATGTGATATTTTATTTAAATAATTTTGATGATATTCAGAATGTTCATTGATATTTTAAATGATTAAAATAAATTAAATTTGCAAACATTTTTTTAATCAAAGTCAAAAGTGACCCATTTAGAAAGATGATAGTAAAGTTCTAAATAAAATCCTATTAAAAGAAATTAAAAATCTTCTAAAAAGTATAAATGAATTCATGTTTATAATTAACAATTCTGTAATTTTTTTTAGAAAACATGGATATTAAATTTGATTTTTCTTGATCTAAAAGAATAAGTATGATCGCTATAACTTACAAACAAAAATATTGATGATTACTAAATCAATTAGGTAGAAAATTTAAATAACAATTTTGAACCAAATTCATAAAAAACTTGAATATAAGTGTTTCTGTTTAATAAACTAATACCAAATAATTCCCTTTAAAATTTTTCTTGAACATAATTAATCCTAGAAAAAATAGATTGTGACACCAAGCCTTTGCCACTATGGTACTTTTTAATTAGTAAAACCCATGAAACTATAATGTCAAATGAATAATTAATTTTCATTACATAATAATATTAATGATATAATAAGGTCAAAGTGGTTCAATATTAACAACATAAATTATACTGGTTAATATCATAATCATGTATCCCAACGAAAGTGAATTTGGATTTATAACCTATACAAATATCATATCATTGAATTGATAATTAGTCAATGAATAGATTATGTGTAAAAAATTTTAATCCAAAAAAATATGGAAATATATAATAGATTAATTTATAGATTAATTCAAACATATTCATGAAATAAATATGTCAATGATGAATATTTATAACACAAAATAAGGAAAATCTGTTAAGAATCTTCTTTCCACAAAGTAACATTCTCATCAAATCCCCATGGATTATGAAAATAAAAATGAAAAAAATACTATGATTTTGGATGTATTCATGATATAGCATGTCATTTCGGAAGTATAAAAATCATATGAATTTAAATAGGTTCTTAAAATTAAAATATTTTGTAATGAAATAGAATTGAGATGAAATCTCTTACCTTGACTCTTGACTATGTAGGAATGTCATTTAAATCTTGTATAATAACCTCATATCAATTATTTAAATTGATAAAAAGAAATTATAGATTTATTATCTTAAACATCAACATTTATTTTATTATTATTAATGACATAGTTAATTACATAATTAGTTAATTAAGCATCTAGTGTTTTAAGGTCATTAGTTTCATTTATTCCAAATGGCTTCTCTAGATTGGTTGATGTAGAAATGAAATTATTACCTCATCTAAAAAAATACTCAATAAGTAAATATTATTTTTTAAAATAAATTATAGTTTTAAAACTAATATTGTATTATGGTTAGGAAAAATGAACTACGTTACAATCATGGAGACCATAGGTCGTTTATATACTTGATTACCATTACCATTTTCAACGGTCATTGTAGAAGGAAAGTAAGTATTGTTTTATATTTATATAATGAAAATTAAATCAAAAATATGATATTAAATTTTTAGATATATGTTTATATATAATACATATTATGTGGTAATGAAAAATGAATCACATCGCTTTTGTGGAAGTCATTCTCCACACGTACGCATTGATAATGTAATAGTTTTCCATTTAATGGATATATTAGAATGTAGAAGACCCATTATCTAGTTATAATGATAAATATTACATTAGTTATATATATATAATTTAATTCCATCAATATAACCATCCACTAGAGGTGGTGATGGAAAAAAATTACATTGGTCCACGAGGGAGTTGTCCGCTATATATTGGAATGATGCACACTATTACCATGTGATAGATGTTTGAGATTTATATATGTCATTCCATTTATATAATAAAATATAATTATATCGAATATAATTATTATATTGTATAATTTATATTAATTATGATTTGATTGATGTGGAAAACTAAATAAAAATAGAAAATATCAGTAAAATTGATACCTTTTTCTTCATAGAAACACTTTTTCTTAGCACTTTAATACCCCTATAGTTTGAATTATGATGTAATTGAGCCCTGCATAATTTTTTTGAATGTTATGAATGCTTTTTCAAATTTGTACAATTTAATGGTTTTTATGTGCGATTTAAAGAGAAGAAGTGATCCTATTTTTTAAGGGTGGGGAGGGGAAAACATGGAATTTCATAAAATATTAAATTATTGTAAATTAATTTTAATTTCAAAAAGCATCCAAATTTATAATATTTCAGGAAAAAATGATGACTAATATATATAATAATTTTTTTTTTGGAAAAGTATATAAGATGATTCTATCATATGTATTTTAGTGTTAAACCCTCACTAACAATTTTCACACATACTCTGGCAACAATGATTTTTACTCGTTGATGATCATTATAATAACTATAGATGGAAAAAAGTCACTTAAATAGATGATGGATGATAATATAAACCATATCTTAATCACTTGGAAGAATATAATATTTTTAAGAGTTTTATATCATTTATAAATAATTATTTATTATAAAATATCTCTAATATCGATTTTTATTACGTTTTATTACATTAACTTTAATAATACCTGGAAAATAAATGTTATTTTAAATGAATATTTTATTATCACTGTGAACTATAGTATTAATATTTAATATTCATTTATCATATTAATTATATCGAATTAAATTTTTAGAAGAACTATTAAAATAATTTATTTGATGTTTCAATTAAAAGAATAATTATCCCATAAACATTGTATAAGGTATTAAGGTAATTATTTCTCCATTAAAAATATAAATAAATTATCTTTACTAATATAAATCATCCTTATTTAATATTAATATTTATAACTGACTATAAAATATTTTCCCTTGGATAATGTTATCATATTTGTAAAAAACTAGACAATGTCATTTTTTACATTTCATTTTAAAAAATATTATAACTTTTATATTAAATTCCAATTATTAAACAAGATATATAAATTAATCTTGGATGATTATGGATGACAAGGTATCATCCAAGAATATTAAGTCATTTTAGGGTCATTTTATAGTCCTTATCAAAATCATTACCCTTACCTACAAGATCAACCCATTACTATAATAAAAAAATAACCATGGAAACAATTCAAACTGGAAAATAAATAAAAAGATCATATTTTCCAAATTTTTAACTCTTCATTCAAATAATGGAATAAACATTCGAAAATTAAAAAACTAAAATTTATATAATTAAAATTAATATCAAACTTGTAAAACCCAAAAAAAATTTTCCAGAGAAATTTTATGTATATATAGAACATGCTTTAAAACTATATTCAAGTATACGATTTAGTTAAAAAATTAATAAGTTGATTATTTAAAAATAAAATTTACTATTATAAGTTTAAATCAAATCCAAAATATAATTAGACTGTGAAAACAATTTAAAATAAAATACAATTTTCATTAAATATCATTATTTTGTAATATTAACTAATAAATAAATATTTTAAAATATTGAAAACGGTCAAAAAATATTTTTATGATGTTTATTTTTTAAAAATTATAATTATTTCATCAATAAAATGTAGAAATCTTTTAAAAACGCAATTATAAAATTCAATAACAAAAAAAATTTGAAAACATTGTTTAAGTTTTTTAAAATGGATTTAATAATTAATGTCTTCTTATTTAATAAGAAATAATCAATAAATTAGTGTTGATTAAAACCATTATATATGTATTTCAAAAATTATTTAATCATACTCATAAAAAAAATTTTGTCTATGTTTTAACAGTTATATTTAAATATTAATATTTCATGTTATGCTTACACTTAGGGCTGCATATTTTGTAACAAATAAAAAATTGTTTATATTTTTAGAATCACAATATATTACATTCTCCCCAATTTTGAAATTATATCCTTAAGAATTTGAAATTGATCTCATTAATTATTAGTTGAAATTTTAAAATGCTTTTTTTTGAAATCCATCATGGTAAGAGGGTTAATAAATCTTTCACTCCAATAGAGAAAAAAGGAATTACGAAGGTATTCTGGGATAATGAATATTGTGTTTCCAACTAGGAAAACATAATTTAGAACTGAAAATATAGACATGGAATAAAACAATATTGTTCAAAAAATAATAGTGAGTCCTCAAGATCATTTATCATAGAAAATTGGATGATTATTAGAAATTCAATGAACACAATACCGTTAACCAAGGAGTTGTGAAAAATTCCATCGATTCATAATAAATGAAGGTAATAAAATTAAATTTCTTTTGTGAACATTTTCTTCGAGATTATTAATTACATTAATACCTAAAATATTAAAATTCAAAAATATATTTACAAGACTTCTATTATTTCATCCCTTAATTAATTTCCAACACAATATAATATTTTTCTTCAAATGATGAGTATTCAATATGAATATATTATAGGCATGAAGTTTTAAAATAAACTTATTATGATAAAAATGATATTTTTCATGTATGTAAAAATTTAAAAAAAACCAACATATGATTCAAAATGTAATATTTTTCTGAAAATTTAAAATCCATTTATGAATAAATAATAAATTAATCACCATAACTCAATAGTAATAATCAATGTTCAGAATAAATAATTCCATAAATAGATATCCATGTGACAATCATCTATATTTATAACAAATATTAAATGGAAAATATAATATTTCTTTAATTACAAATTTATTCTAGAAAATTTAATATTTATCTATAAATAATAGTAGTTACTCAGAAAGTCATATACCCTAGATGGAATATTCCCTTCTTATATTACACCATGATAGTATCCTTATCTCTTAAAATAACCTCACATGATAACAATATAGTCTCTAAATTTATCTAAAATCTACATTGATACAATTTCAAACAGCCATATCCCAGCACTCCAAAATCAAATGCTAATAAGATAAACGTTACATTCCTGTGATTGGTATAGATAAAATTTACCCACTTTTTTCCCTAAAAATAATAAAACATCAAAATAATAGATTAGATCACTTCCAAGCCCCTGGACTATTTAGGTTTATAGTTTTGGTGAATTATGACATACTCATATCAATGTGGGTCTATAAATAATTTGTTCAGAAATATCAACATCATCACCCAATATAATTTTATTTTTATATTCTATAATAATTTTAAAAAATATCTCATAATGGTATTTACATATGATATATTTAAAGACATAAATAATTTATCATCAATCGTTGTAATATGGGGAAATGAAAAATAATAAGTATGTATTCAACTGCCCCGAAAGTATAAACATAATCCTAAGAAATTGAATTTCATTTTTGATAGTAAGATGAGCAGACGTGTGTTGTGAAAAAATAATATTTCATGAGCATGACATAATGGAATTTTCACCCATCAATTCTGTGATCATAAATCATAAAACAAAGCATTGATATGGAAGGACTCATTAGATTCGATAATAATGAGTCATGTGAAGTTATGCATTATCAAAGGAATCATTATAACCCTATTGAAGGTATAAATAAAAATTTTTAGTATCTGGTAACATTTTCATATCACTCTCACATAACAAATAACAATCATGATTATAAATGTAATATCCTTCATCGTTCACATTCAATAACCATCATGGTTATAATATAAATACATGATATAGAATGTTATCATAATATAATCTCATAAAACATACCAATTATCTTCATCTCACATTTGTAATAAAAAAATATATTTTATTCTAATAATCTATATGGATAATCCTAATTGGTTTACCCCATCCCTTAGCCAATACATTAAAGATCTATAATGGCATCACATGTTGTCAATTTAAAATAGAACAACTCATCCTCAAAATCAATTCCAAAAACTAGTACATGAATGTATTATATTATTAATTTATTTCATCATAAAACTCATAGAAATATCCCCTCTTATTTTCATATCTTGATTAACCCATCAAAAATAAATAGCTTCCAAAAAAATTATTTAATAAATAAAAATATTTCAAGAGAATGAATAGGGGTAGAATCATTATAAAATCTCCCAAATGGATCATACGTAACATCAATGGTTGTTTACATTGATGAATTAAAATACCATTAATAAATCATTACAAGTATTATCTGAAGAAAATATCCTTTAAACTTCCAAAATAACATTTGGAAAATAAAATTGAAAAAACAATATTTGGAAAATAATTTTTCTTGAAAATAATATTTCAAAATTAAAAATGAATCTTTATTGAAAACAATTTTAATTATGATATGAAAATATATTCATGTTCGATGCATTAAAAATAAATATTCTTTTCAAATGTTTTATATAGTTAGTCACAAGTGATCCGGTTAAAAAAATGTTAAGAAATTAATCATTTTAAAACATTTAAAATAAGTGAAAATATCACATAAAATAACATTATAATGTGATTTTTTATTGAAAGGGAACATCCCAAAATATTAGAAAACAAGGATATGGATAAGAAAATTTTCTAAACTAAAATAATAAATTGCTCGGTATCTCTTATATAAAACATTCTCAATGTTTATTTGTTAAATAAGGTATGGAATATAACAAAATCATGTGAACCGCATTCATGGAAAATATTAATAAAATAGAAATGTTTTATGAAATTATGGTTATATAATTTCTTAAAAATGGAATAATGATGATAAACAATATCAAAAATCATGGTTATTTTAAGACAAGTCCTTTTCCAATTTTTTAATATTTCATTCTTATGAGAGGAGAGCGGCTCTCGCGAGATCCTTCGAATGCACCTTCCTCTCCGGTGACGACGACAGTTCTTACGCCAAACCCTCCCCCCTTGGTAGGGGAGGGGGAATCGTCGTATCAGGGGAAGAGATCCTTCAAGCTATTCTCCAATTAGGACATTCTTCCTTCCTTTCTGAAAATTTCTCTTAGCCCTAAAGTACCTAATTTCGTTGATGGTCTCTCGAATCTGCCTCTTTAGTTATCAGAATTTACAGAATCTTCGGCTTTGCTGAATCATACCTTGGTGGTGCGGTTCATGTACAGAAGGCCTTCAGTTGACGAATTCGACCGATTTGTCTTCGGAGCTTGGGACCTTCAGGAACGTGCGGTGGTGGGGTTACTGGATAGTAAGCATTTTCTGATTAGGTTTGAATCGGAGGCTGATTTGATTCAAGCATGGGAAAGGGCACGGAGAAATTTCAATGGATCCCGTTTCATGATCCTGTGTTGGTCTTTCGATCTCCATATGAATCGGGATCCACCTTCAATGGCGGTTTGGGTAAGCTTCCCTAAACTTCCCATAAACTTTCAGAATCCATCGATTATTCGTATGTTGGGTAATATGGTCGGTAGATACCTCTGCTCTGATAGCCGTACTGAGGCTGTTTGTCACCCAGTTAACCCTCGGGTGTGTGTTGAGATGGATGCATCCCGTGTTCCCTTTGAGTTTATCTGGATCACGGTTGGTGAGGAATACCGCTGCAAACAGCGGGTTGTGTATGAGAATTGGACCGACTTCTGCGGCTCTTGCAAGAGGTTGGGTCACACCGATGAGTTATGTCCTGTAGGATCTCGAGTTCAAGGGAGAAGGGTTCATACTAGTGGGAAGACTGCTATCTTGAGCGTTGTGGAGGGCTCAGAGAGAAAGTCTATGGATCACTGTGTGAAAGGAGTTCGGGCTCAGACTTCTGAAGGACCTGTTGTTCGAGGGAGAGAAATTCGAACAGATGAAGCAGATGGGGAGGCCTCTGTACCTGGACATCAGAAGGTCTCCTTGGATGAGGGCGTCATTGCTGTTTCTTCCTGCTCGGGTAAATCTAGGGAGAAGGAGATGAATGGAGGGCCTGCAGTTTCTTTGGAACCAGAACAGGTGGGTGTTGTCTCAGGATCTTCTTTTGTGGAGGTGTCTAACAGGGACATGGCTAAGGTTTTGAATTGACTTGATTCTATGGCCAGGTCTTTTGTACCCATAAGTAACAGGTTTGAAGGACTTGATGTGGACCGGATATCTGAGGGCCGGGAGGAGGACGTTTGTGCAGAAGTTGATGGGGAGGCAGTGGTCTTGGGGGACTTACAAACTGTTTTCCTGGAGAAGCAGCATGGTGCAGGTCCTAGGGAAATTCCAACAGTGGTGCAAGGTCTCCTTGTCTTGGTGAAGGTATCAATCAGAGGATTGGGGAGGGAAGTAGTAGGAATGCCTATGGTCCTATGGGTCATGCTGGTCATGTACAAAATGATGATGATGATGGTAATGTCCTGGAAGATCATGCTGCTAAGGGTAAGGGGATGGACCCGGATTCTATGGATGGGGAAGATGTTATCTCTACTGATCAGGAGCCGAGGAATATTTCGGAGGGAACTGGGTCTCCTTTGAGAGAGCAAGTCGGGGCAGAAAGGGAGTTTTCTGGGAGAGGAAAGGAGAACCTGAGTCCTGTTAATTTTCCATATAGTGAAATTGTCCAAAAGGGGAATCAGAAGGCGTCTGCTGGGGGAAAATCAGTACCTGCAATGCTAGGAAGGTGGTCATAGAAGGATTATTCCTATCTTCCGCGACCGAGGTAGACAAGGTCCACCTCCAAACGGAATGGTGGAGTGGTTCTGGAAGTCAAAAAGGGTAGTGGGATTAAGAAGGCATCCCTGGATATGCGGGTTCTTGAGAACCTCCAGAATCGAGTGCAAAGTGTAGGTTTTTGGAGACATCCTGAATGGGAATCAGCTACAGGAGAAGAAGAATCCTTCTTGGGAGTCGGGGAAGACTACGGGTACTACGATATGTGACTTCCTGTTTTTTCTCTTGTTGTTTCTGCTTGACTTTCTTCTTGTAGTGTTGATGTTGATGATGTTGGGTCTTGTTTTCATGGTTACTAGTTACCCATAAACCGGCTTTTTAGAAAATGATAAAAATAGATTTCAGGCATTCATATGACCTATGAGTGTATAAATTCAACCCAAAAATTAAATATAACAAACATAATAATATTCATGATATTATATGGGGGAATTATAAATAGATCAAAAAAGTACACAAGTCCATATCATAAACTTATGTCTGAATGAAATAGAGTTTAAGATGAATAACCCTTAAAAATATATTATAATTGAATTTTTAATTAATAAATGAACAGTGTATATGCACAAAAATTTTAATAAAAAAGTTTAAATACTGAAGAAATTTTTTTATAACATTTCACACATAATCATTCAATAACATTGTAAATTAATAATATTTATAACCAAACTATAGGATGTAGAGTTAAGAATCTTTTTACCACTTGCTGACATTAATGTCAATCTACCTTGTTGAAGTGATTCAAATTGAAATATTGAATTACATGATTTACTAGTGATTCATTTTATATTTTTTAAATATGGTATTATATACACAGTATAAATTAATATTGGTTCATGACATTTAAATTTTCCTCAATGAAATGAAATTGAGGTGAAATCCCTAACCTATTGTCCAGGTTTTCCATGAATAACCTCTAACTGATTTATAATAAGCTACTATAAATTATTTTAATTTATAATATGTTTTAAAATTATAAATCAATAATCCATAAATTATTTATATCATTTTTGTTAATGAAATTGTTAATTTATTAATCAGTTGATCTTATGACATTTCTTTTAAGGGCGTACAACTCATAAGTTCTTAATGTATTTTGTTTGGGGAATGAGTTAAAATATTTAAATATTCAATCATATATAGAATATTAATCATGATATAATTATATTTTTTATAAATAAATTATACCATGAAAGAAAACATGAAATATATTTTGGAAAAAATAACGATGTTACAATCATGGTGGTGGTATGTCTTACTTGCGGATGAGTGACATTTCCTTCTTTCAATGAACCTTAAAGAAAGAATTTCTGTATTGTTTTACCTTCAAAAAATAATTCATATATAAAAAATTTCATTATAATTCTTCAAATGTGCTTATATATATATCATCGATGACTTTTGGTGATGAATATTGAATAACATCGCTTCATGGAGGTTGTAGTCCACACATATGCCCGAATAAAGATATCCATTTTCATGAATGGAAGGGTATTAAATTAGATGATATATAATATTTCAATAAATACAATTATGTCATGAATATAGTATATAAACATTAATTAAATCATCATAACTTTTGGTGATTGGAGGTGAGGGAAAATTAATTATATTAGTCTGTGATGTGGTACTTTGTCGTACACACGAATGTTGAATCAATACCCAATTTAATAGAGGATGAAGAGGAATATAGGTTATGTCATTAATAGGATACAATATCAGTATATGTAAGACATCGATTCTATTATATAAATGTTGTGAGAATTCTTTTGAATAATGTGTATGAATAAATATTTCATAAATGCTCCATTGAGAAAAAGACATATTATTCAGAAGTTTCCTTTGATTAAAACCATAATAAAACTAATGTTTGTATTATTCCATATATAATTCCTCCGTAATGATTGAGGGTGGGTGTGGGGGTGGGAAGCTGTTATTAATGTATTTTTGTTTATCATTTCTTAAAAATGTGTTTTGAAAATCAAATAAAAGAGAAGAAGATAAGCCATTTTATTAGAGAGGTGAGAGGTTCGTGTCACAAACAGGTCCATGTTGAAATTGTATCTGTCACCCGAGCTGGTTCATGACATGGTCTGAGGGGCATTCCTGACCCCCACGGGTTGGAAACCAACACCTGGTATCAAAATAAAACTATTGGGACCTATTTGTTCCCCTGAGAAAAAGATACCAAACTAAATAATGACTAACTATAAAAATAAAAACTAGCAGTAATATAAAAATAAAACCACAAATAACTCCATGAGACGATCAAGGTCACCACCCAACCAAAGATCTACCTTGACCCAATAATGAGCAACTCATCTAGGAGAACCTTAGTAAATGGAACCTGTAATGAAATTGTTATAATAGGCATGAGCATTAAAATGCTTAGTAGGGATTCCACGAATAAACCACTGAATCAATGTGTTCCACTTTCCCCAGACAATACAAATACTTTAGTTTGAAATATAGTTACAATATTAGGATTTTCACCCTTTAAATAAAACACAATTATTTTCCCCACTTTGAAATCCAACACACATCACCTAACATTTCCAAAGTAGTTTACAATTAAAAAAACTAATAAGTTAATACCAAGGAAGTGCTAAAATAAAAATGAAAACAAGGAAAGATTGAAATAAAGAATCATGAAATAAAGTAAACAAGCAATGAAAATAATTAATTATCCATTTGTGATCCTAACCATCTGTTGAAGGCCACTGGATGTACTCGGTTCAGACCCACCTAATGGCATATAGTGAAGCTCCGAAGAATATAACCAACGACCACACAAATGTGAGAAAATATCGTGGTAATGCCCTACTGGACTAACAAATATCTTGAGGGTACCAAGCCATCTAATCGGATTTAATCCAAAACTATCACTCAATCATCTAAAAGACGCCCAAGAACCCATAGTGGTACTAATACTATGTAAATATGAAGCCCTCCCACGTGTGACTCATATTACCAACCACCCCCACACTTGGATATCCCAAATACGGACACTCTATGTGATAACTCATAAAGGGATATACCCCATATAAAGGTTCCCCATATTTATACACATACAGTTTAGATCACACGACGGTTCAAACTGGGCCTCCATACCACTAAACATTTAATCAATTTTGTAATATTATAGATATTTTCAATCATGCTTATGATTTTTTCAAAACAAACATTCTTTTAAATGATAGTACTAATATAACCATAAGTTTAAAAGTTTTAAAAGACCATTTAACTAAACATATCAAAATATATATAACAAAAACATCTTATTAATAGTGCTTTTAAATTTAGAACATTCCAAGATTTATTAGAAACTCATTGAAACCATTTGCAGAACCACAACAAAAACTACTTCTATATATACCCGAATAAAAGGTGTTTTACTAAAAGGATTTACCAAAAAAATTCCTATGTGTCATTTTATGCCATTATAAAACACAAAAAGCATTAGAAACATCCAAACGAACCTTATCATTTCTAAACCTCACTCAAGCATGTCTCAAAGAAAACTTGGCCGACCCATGAGGAATACATTTGGAATAACTTTTGAAACATATGAAGCACCACTTACCCCTATTTTGAATAAAATAATATAACAACAATTCAGGGGAAAATGTGATAGGGGAGAAGAGGTACTCTTGAAGGAGACTTGCTCTATGGTGCCGCCTTCACTTGATTTCACAAACCTGTGAGTGCTTAGTTAAGCCATGGTTATGCCTTTATCCAATGGGACACTCTAAAACCAACCATAACAGTTGAAACTGAATATCATAAGTCTTTCCTTTCCTTTAAACATGAAATAATCCATTTCGCTCCTTAATAAAACCCAACACATGTTCATACACAAAAAATTCTTTTTTTAAAACAAGCATCATGCCACACCAAGAGAAATATTCTACATTTCAAAAATAATGTTAAAAACATGATATAAACCAATTTATCAAAACATTACAATGGGAAAAACTCCACTCAACCATCCAACATAACCCAGGAAGCAAACATTACATATTTATCAAACAACTTAGACATAATACCCAAGGGAATAACATAATATTTAGGTAGAAACATATTTTAATTAATATATGTCATTTTCAAAACATAAAAACAAGGTTAATACGAGTGTCATGTAGGTGAGATTCATGGTTATAAATTCAAATAAACATAAAGCATTATATGAAATTCAATAGAAAGTAAAATATGGATTTGTCCTACCTCCAACTAAGGGTGGATGTGATGAAACTATAACAGAATGAAGAACAATACCTCACGGTCTAATCGTGCACCCAATGAGAAGGTACCTACATGTCGGAGAGGATGTGGATGTGCTATGAAGGGGGTTCAGGTTCACATCGGAAGATCACTAGTAAAGGGAGATAGAGCAGTGAGGGTCGTCCGTGCATGTACAGGAGGGCATTGCAGCTGCTGGCCAGAGCGGTGAGGGGAAAGTCTAGAGAGTGGTGGGGTGAGGAAAGTCGTTATGTGGAGGGGAGAGGGACGGTAGGTGCAATTTGGATTAGTTTTCAGGAGGGTTGGAGGGTATAGGGTTGGTCGGAGCAGACATAGATGGTGAGAAGGTAGAGGGGAAAGGGGAACCGAGGTATTGGGAGGGGGGGCTACCTAGGGGTTGTTGAGTAAGCAGCTGCTAGAGGGAATGAGGGGGTGGGGGCGATACCCCGGGAAACATTATTAGAGGGTAGAGATAAGTCTTTTTGTTCATTTAATACTAATAATAACAATAAAAATTAAAAAAATTAACATAAATAAAATCAACAATGAAATAAAAAAAATTCTAATATTTATATTAATATTAATAATAATACCATTTATATAAAAATAAGAAATTTAAAAAATAATTATCATAATTTAATATAAAAACAATAACAATAATAATAATAATACTTCTCATAATTACATTGATAATAATAATTATAAAAAATTCAATTTGAATAATGATAATAATAATTACAATTATACTAATTGAAATAATTTTATGCTTTTCATTTTACATAATAATAACATTTACAATTATATAAATAAAAAATTATTACTAAAAATTATTAATATTAAAAATATTATTAACTGCACAATATTATTATTATTATTATGTTTTAAAAATTTATTTTATTTTATTTTAATAAAAAATTATTTATTTTGAATGACAATCATCTGCACGGGCATTCTGGCCAACCACATGGATACCGCTAACCATGTGGTGCAAGCGCACCGGTCTAAAACCCACCAAAGTCAGTAAATGTCAAAAATTTCAAACTGTGACCCAATCTGAACCATGATGCGAGTAACCAATGCCAAGAAATAATAAAACAAAAATTAATTTAAAATTTGGGGAGTAAAATTTCTCCCCACCACAGAAACATTATTCCCTAATAAAGTCACCAGTCCCAACGATATACATAATTTGTGTCACGACCTGTCCCTCGGGGGCCGTGCCGTGACTACCCCAAGGCCACCTTCCACAGGCCAGAGGCTGACAACTAGCACCTAAAAGGCATATGCCTTAAATGGGAAGGCATTTATTTTTTAACATATACAGACACATGGTCCAAGAACACACAAAAAAGCAGCCACACATACTAGAACACAATTAGATGCAACCTCAATGTAAACTGCTGTAGTAAAATTGTGCTGAAAGTAAAAATCGGCCGGAATGTAAGCCTAACTGTAAAAGTACAAGTATGACTACAATTAAACTACGATTGCAAGAAAATAGAAAACATCAACTGAGTCGTACTTCGAGGTTCATACTTGTATGGTAGGTACATATTGCCTCTTGAGCACTCCACGTCCGCCAGTCTCCTCTGCATCACGTTGCGCTGAATAGTACACCAATGAGCACAGTAAAGTCCTAGATCCCTCAGCCTTGATCAACACTGTACATTTTCCGCACTAGACACAACATGGTGTGAGAAAATCCCGTGCCGGGGTGAGTATAAAAATACTCAGTAGGGACTCCAAGACCCCCGTAGGTCTCATAGAGTTCCACAATAGAAAATCCAAAGAGCAAGACATCGACTCTACTTTGGTATATGCCTATACATATATCTAAGTTATAAAGATATACTCATATCATACATGAGTGATGGATACCAAATAGGTAACACCACGGAGGTAAAAGTACCACATAGATAACCCCATGAAGATAAAACCACGATGGTAACTACACGATGGTAGAATTACCACATAGGTAACACCACAAAGATAGAAGTACCACACAAGGAACACCACAAAGGCAATACCACAAAGGAAGAAGATCCACACAGGTACCACCAAAAATATTGAAGTACCACACAAGAAACATAACAAAGAGGATACCAGAAAGGTAGAAGTGCCACACAGGTTACACCATGATGCTATAAGTAACACACATTTAACACCACTAAGATAGAAGTAGCACACAGGTAACAAAACAATGATAGAAGTACCACAAATGTAACACCACCATGATTAATGTACCACACAAGTAAAAGACTCAACAAACAATCAGGTATAACTTTAGTACAGAAGTATAGATGATTCGTTTTAAACCAGACCATCTTATTCATTTAAGAAGCACTGCTGCTGACCCACAAAGGATTGATAGGTACCTAACCTCTGATGACCCACATAGGATAGATATGTAACTAACCCATAATTACCCACAGAGGATCTGACCCACACAGGATCGATAAGCACTGACCCACATAGGATCACTGAGCGCTGACCCACACAAGATCGATTGATGGTGGCGCACATTGGATCAATGTTCACTCTTCAAGTTGCAGCCTGCCACAGGTTTCCTCACACATAGTGCGCTCGAGTTGTGTAAAATATACCACTCAATATAGCAGTCATACCTTGACCACAACTTAGCTCCAAAAATATGAAACCCGTAGGACAACCATGTCGTAAGGGTTTTAACTTGATGGACATCGCGTCAATAAAAAGCCTGGTCTGTGTGTTATAAGCATTTTTTCTCCATGGGCCCTGTAGGATTCGAGTTCGATCAACCCAATCGTACTCTAACATTCTAAAAATCTCATGTAGAGTATACAAAAAGTACCGTCCAGATCCAAGCATCCCAATGGGGTAGATTTTTTGTCAAACATATGTCTAGTTCTCATGATATGCCCCTTTAAGTGTTCCTGGGTCCAGTCCGACCCGGCCCGAATCGCATTGGGCTGGGCCGGAGTGGACACATTCTGCTGGGCCGATGTCTGGTCTAACCCACAAGAGGGGTGCCATGCAAGGGTGTCCAAGCCAAAATAGGGTGGCCCGTAGGGGGGGTGACAGGCAAGGGGGCATCCTGCATGGGTGGCCTGACCAAAATAGGGTAGCCCGCAAGGGGGTGGTCCGACCTGCGTGGGGTGGCGGCCTACTGGTGAAGTGGCCCGCTGGGTGACAACCCGCATGGTAGTGGCTCGTCCCAAGGGTGGTATCCCGGTCCAGGGGTGGCAGCCCACTCTGAGGGAGGAAACCCAGTCCGACTACGGCATCCCTGCGCGAGGGCGGCGGCCCAGCCGAGGTCCCCGACCTGGTGTGAGGGCGACGACCCGGTGTGAGGGCAGCAGACCGGCTCAAGGGTGGCAGCCCGCTCTGAGGGTAGCAGCCTGGTTTAGTCCGACGTGGGGGGTGTAACCTCTAATTTACTTATATTCCCGAATGGCCTGGAGGCCATTTGGTTGTTGTGGAGGCAGTGCCGTGTGGGTTCCGATTTGTCACCGTGGAACCCGTCGTAGGTGGGTTCGGCCTCTGCCGTAGCTTTGGTCATGGCTTCCATTCACCAGCGGTGCAGTAGTTGTACTAGCTTCCTTCCCACAACCGGCCATCGTGCGGACTCCACCTCCATTCCCCGCGGCTGACGAGCCACAACCCTACTTTTATGGCGTGCGTCGACGTGCTCACTATCTTCTAAGGTGGCCCGATGAAAGCAAAATAGAAGAGATTTCGGTCTAGGTTCGTTAGTCCCACACCCTCCATATTAGCATACAATATCGAGGATATTCTTGGAGTTCAATAAATAGTTTTATTGAACACTATATTAACCACACAAGATTCTCTCTAATAACCTCCCACAAAGATGAATGTATCGTGGGTCAACCCATTAGTCAATTGACCCCAAATCTTCATATAATTTCAAGAATGGGGAAGAGGGAATCAAAAACACACAAATGAAAATAAACCCTACCTGGAAGAGACATCCGGTGACGACGGTCGATGGAACCTCCTTCATCATTGTCATCGGTTCATGACTTGGTGGTTCTCACCACCACTCTTTGGAACCAGTCTCGTCCTCCCGGTGGTTGGCATCGCGGTACATTACCCAGGCTTCGTTGCTTGGTGATGTCGTTACAAAAACCCTCCTATAGCTATATATAAATAGAGGAGGAGAAGGATTGTATAATGTTTAGGGAATTAATGAGGTTCATTTAATTAATTATCCTCCTGAATTCCCAATGGTCCAGTTAGAGGAAAAGAATATCTGAGCCATTTATTGGTTTGACATGTCACTGGTCCTGCCAGCACTGTTTGTCCATTAGTGTAAAGAACGAAAATAACATTACAAAACGTTTTATTTTATTAATCTTTCAAATGTACAAAAAAATAACTTTTTCACCCAACCTACTGTAGTCATAATTATGCCTCACCTATGTTAATCTTGGCACTATGTATTAAGAAATGCCCTTATATTTTTAATACGAGCAATATTCAAAAGTTAGAAAACGTTGTAAACGCGTTTACTAAACGTACCTGAAAAAACATTTGGAAAATTATTAACAGTACCACTCGACCCACGCCGGTCGAGGTTATGCTCTCCCTAAGTGAAACATTCCCCAACAATCGCAATGGTACTCTCGGATTTCGATTCCATTTACATTTTAAATTTTATGGATTTTACAATAAAATTATTCTCACTAAATTATTTTATTACGACCAAAAACTACCTTTTACTGGTGGCCCTCGCTGAATAATGTTAGTACCTTTCTAAAGGGAGAATACCCTCATGAGTTCAGTAGTGGTATCATATTTTTAATCCAAGTTACCATTCATGAGTTAAAATCATGTTAAAAATAAAATAATTTTATTTATTTATTTTATTTATGTTTATTCCATTTTCAGGTTGTCTCATTGGAGGCCCACGACAACTAAACATTAATTGCGCCTAGGGTAAACCCGCCATCCGGAGCAGAAAATTACACTCAAATTTCTGATCCAAGTATCCATTTAAGATTTATTCCGCTTTTTCCAGAAAACTTTTTAAGTACGCTAATTAATGCTTAACAAACCATCAACGGATCATTGCGGGCACTCTGGGCCTCAGAATCACGTGCTGTCTGATTTCTCAATCTCAAAATAATTCCCCTAATAAATAAAAAAATGTTATATGGAATTTCAGAGATATTAAATTCTCCCCACCTTAGGGATTTATGTCCCTAAAAATCACAACATAGACTAAGGAAACAAATGGGGGTACTGAGCATGGTTATAATCCTCCCGCTCCCATGTGATCTATTGGATGTTCTTGTACTGCTAGTGAATATGCTCCAGAGAAATCAACCGCCCACAATGGACCCGATCCTATCGATCCACAATCACTACTAGAACCTCCATAAACATCTCCCCATCGTCTATGTTCATCTCTCCATGGTCGATGTCTTGAGAAGGGTCATGCACATATCTACTTATTTGGGTACGTGGATGACATAGTGCACCCACTCCAACCGTTGTGGTAGTTCCATGTGGTATACCACCTCGCAATCCTCTGAAGTATCAAAAAGGGTCCAATAAACCTCAGTGTTATCTTTCCTCCTCAATAAAATCATTGTAGTTCCCATTGAGGGGATACCCGCAAGAAAACATTCCCCCCTCCAGTAACACCAAAGGTCTCCATCTATTGTCAGTATAAGTCCTCTACCAGCTCTTAGCAGTCTTCACTTGCTGACTAGTGAGACATCGTGATACAAACTATGCCACTTCTTTCTTTATCACTGGCCTCTAATACTGATGTTTGAGGTCCTGGTACATCTTCGCCACTACTGGATGTACAACTAAAGGGGACATATGGAACTCCCTCAACACATACTATCATAGTCCCACTAGTACCGTAGTATATCCCCTGAAAAGAAGACCTACTCCCCACCTTCAAAAAATCCATCAGGTTTCTGTTATGTGGATATATGATCACTTTAAGCCTCACAGTCAGTGCCCCCAAGTTGCACCTCCCTGACTCGATGAAGGAGTGGGGGAGTGACTATCAGAGACTAAATATAAGATTCTCTATCTCAATCCACCTAGGATATCCTCAAAGCAGCTAGCTGCTATGTCGCCTCACTCAGCAACTTTATACCAGATCTCCCGCTAAGTGCATATTCTACTATATTCCCCTTCCCAAGAGTATAGACTATCTTGAATTTATAGTCTTGGAGGAACTCTATCCATCGCCTCTCTCTGAGGTTAAAGTCTTTCGGAAAAAAGATATACCTAAAACTGTTTTGATCGGAGTAGACTATAAAACATTCTCCAATCAAGTAGTGCCACCATATATTTAGGGCCCAAGACAATGATGATAACTCTCGATCATGGGTAGCATAGTTCTACTCATCAGTCTCTGTCTCTGCTACTGAAAGCTATATACACACCTCTCTATCCCTAGTAAAGGCTCCCCCTTTTTCATCAAAACTTACAATGGTGACTCTACCCTGGAGAAGTCTAGTCCAAAACCCATGTAGTACCTCTCCAAGGAAGATGTCCCTCCCCCTCCGGGGAGGAAAACATGGAAATATATTTTGAATGGATTTCTCCATCACTTTGCTGCTTCTGTTGGGAACTGAAAACTGAAAACTCATGCTGCCACGATGGTAGGGCTGGCTGACTCAAGCGTGACGGGTTTCACCCTCTTTGGCATGATTTTGTCCTATGATGCCTGAGATTCCATTTTTGCAGACCAAGGATAATCCCATTCCCATGATGTAGGTAAACAACAACATTGTTCCTAATACTGTCAATCTGTGTTTGAACTATGTATGTCCAATACATACCCAAACTAATGTCGTAAGGCCTCGATGCTTCCACCAAGAGGTTCCAATAAAAAATCTCACCCCAATGTCTAGATCGCAACATCATCGTATGTGTGATTATAAAGACTCCTCTCAAAGGTACCTCCAGAGGAGTGGGAAAAGTCAACAGGTTAACCAGAAACTCTAGTTTTTGGACAATATTCATGGAAGGAAGTAATGATTTTTATGTATGCCTATTAATAAGGGAGCTAGTAGTAGACATATTCTGTTCATAAAATCATTCCTAGAGCCCTTGGGTCACACTTATTTACTATATGCATCCACTCCCTTCCCCTATCCTCTAGATCCTCAAGCATAGTGGGGACCAAAAAGGGGGGTGGTTGTAACATGTGGAAATTTTCAGCAACTCATGCTTCTCTCCTTGACCTACTTCCACATATGTAGCCTTGAAGATTCAACTATCCCTATCACTTCTTCTTCCTGAAACATTTCTTACATGCCCTATTTTCTAAGACTGGTGCCAGTTTATTGCTTTCCCACTAATAACATTCACTGGCTATATCCACTCAGCCAAAGAACATTCAACTACAAAGGTTCTCTCTAGCACCATAACATACATAGGAATGCATAGAGGACTAGTTATGGCTCAGACGTCCTTAAACACACCACGATCAGAAGTATATGCACTTAATTATTGATCGCATCGTAGTCATCGAGTACCGGAAATGGTTGATATGCGACATTGAATACTCAGAAACCGACTTCTCGTCCTACTGAAGATGTAGAAGCTCTATAGAACATTCAGCCACCTCTTCAAGTCAGTCCTCAACCGCTAGTGAGTCTGGCTCACCATAGAAGCTGAGCGGTATCGGATGCTGGAACTCGCGTAAGCCACTAAACCTAATTGTATCCTCTACAAGTACCCCTAGTTGTAACTTTTTCCCAAAGGGTGGTGGTTCTACTGGTACACCACCGAAGGTGCCAACATAGCAAGAGGGCCCTACACCGAAGCCTCATCACTCGATCGACCGTCATCGTGTACTCTCTCGAAAAACATGGGTGGTTGTCTTTGTGACAATATCCTTATAAAGAATAGGTGAACTATGGTCATTATGTTATACATAGTGAGCTGAATCCAATGAAATCAAAAGAAAAAGTTTTTAAATGCACACGCCATCATTGTTCTTGTGCGATGAATTGGAAATCATAATTCAGGGTCCTGGTGTTTGGATACATCGGTCTCCATACCAACACTGGACTCCTCGAAATGAAAACCACACCCAGAACAGGTTACCATTTTGCTTCACTGAAAAGATCAGAGTCTTAGTTCATCAGTAGAATCCAACTCCTCTGATACCACTTTATCACAACCCGTCCCTCAGGGCCCGTGTCGTGACTACCCCAAGCCCGCATTCTATAGGGAAGGGGCTAGAAACTTTCACTGTAAATGAATATCCCTTAAATGGTAAGGCATTAACTTTTTAACCTTTACAGACACGCAGTCCAGGAACACAAATTGAAGTAACCACATGGACTAGAACACAATAATACATGACCACAAAGTAAACTGTTGTAGTAAAAGAGTGCTGAATGTAAAAAGTGGGTGGAATGCAAGCCCAACTGTAAATGTACAAGTACAACTGGACGTACAATACAACTGAATGAAAATGGAAAACAACTATTGGATCTTCCTCTAAGGTTCCTACCATTTGGGTAGGTACAGATCACCTCCTCAACACACAATGTCTGTCAGTCTCCTCCGCGTCAAGTTACGCCGAATGGTCCACCTATGAGCACCATTCAGTCCTAGATCCCTCAGCATCGATCTATGTTATACGTAATCTACACCAGACACAACAAGGGGCAGGAAAAGCCTATGCATGGGTGAGTATAACAATAATTAGTAGGGATCCCAAGACCCCCGTAGGTCTCCTAAAGTTCCACAAAGGAATAACCACTGAGCAAGACATTAAATCTAGTTAGGTATATTCCCTTACATATACATAAGTTATTAAGATATACTTATCTCATACATGAGGGAAGGAACCCCCATAGTTAACACCATGAAGGTAAAAGTATCACACATGTAACATCATAAATATAAAACCATGACGGTAACTCCATGAAGGTAGAAGTACCACATAGGTAACACCACAAAGATAGAAGTACCATACAGGTAACACCATAAAGACAACACCACAAATGTAGAAGTACCACATAGGTAACACCACTAAGATAGAAATACCACATAGGTAACACCACGAAGACGATACCACAAAGGTAGATGTACCACACTTGTAACACCACAAAGCTAGAAGTACCAAAAATGTAACACCACAAAGATAGAAGTAACACACATGTAACACCACGAAGATATAAGTACCACACAAGTAACACCATTAAGATTGAAGTAACACTCTGGTAAAAGGCTTAGCTCTAAATCAGGTATAACATAAGTACAATGTATAGATGATAAGTCATAAACTAGATCATCCTATTCTATTAAGAAGAATTATTGATGACCCACAGGGGATCGATAGGTAACTGACCCACACATGATCAATAGGTAACTAACCCCCACTCACCCACATAGGATCTATCCCACATAGGATCAATATGCACTGACACAAACAAGATTGCTGAGAGCTAACCCACATAGGATCTGACCCACACATGAGCGATAGATGCTGAACCACATAGGATCAATGTTCTTTCTTCAGGTTGTAGTGTGTCGTAGGTTTCCTCACACCTCGTCTGCTCACGTTCTGTAGAATCTTCCCCTTGAGATATCGGTCGTACCTAAATAGCCACTATTCAGCACAAAGGAGTAACACAAAAGACCTCCATGTCGTAGGGGTTCCAACGCGACAGATGGCGTGTCAATTAGATTCCTTATCGGTGAGTTATAAGAGTTTTATCTTTAAGGGCCCGGTTGGATTCAGGTTTGATCCAACCCGACCATACTCCAAATTTCTCCAAATCTCGAGTGGAGTATACCAAATGAACCATGTCGATCCAAGGATCCCAATAATGTTAACAGATTATCAAACATACATCGTGTTCTAATGATAATCCCCTTTATGTGTTCTTGGGTCTGGTATTACCTGGTCGAACCCACTTGGCCGGACTCGGTATGGGCTAGGCCGGGTGGACTCGGTCCACTGGGCCGATGTCTGGTCCGGCCCGCAAGAGGGGAAGCCAGTAAAGTGTGGCCCATCAAGAATTGGGCGGCCTGCAAGGGGGGAGGCTTGAAAGGGGTGCCTCCCGCAAGGCGGCGGTCCACAAGGGGGAGGTCCACAAGGGGGGCAGCCCCCAAGGGGGAGGCCCGCAAGGGCTGCAGCCCAGTTCCAGGGTGACAACCCAGTTCGGGGGCGACAACCCAATATGAGGGTGGCGGCCCGGTGTGAGAGCGGCGTCCCAGTACTAGGGTGGTGGACCACTGCGAGGGAAGTGGCTCAGAGGGAGGGCGTCGCCCCGCTCTGAGGGCGAGAGACCGGTTCGGTCCGACATGCATGGTGTAACACCCAGTCACCTAGATTCCCGAACATCCCAGACGCCATTTGGTTGGAGAGGAGGTAGCGTCGTGTGGGCATCTCTTGGTTTCCTCGGAACCCACCAGAGGCGGGTTCGTCCTCTCCGGTGGCTTCGACTGCGACTTCCATTCATTGGCGGCCCGGCGGTAAAACCACCTCCCTTCCTGCAGCCGACCATCATGCCGGCCTCCACCTACATTCAATGCAGCTGACGAGATATAGGCCTCCCCTTATATTGTGTGTCAATGTGTTGATGGTCATCCGAGGTGGCGCAATGAAAGAAAGATAGAATAGGGTTCGAGATGGGTTCGTTAGGACCACACCCTCGACATTAGCTCGCAATATGGAGGATATTAAGGGAGATAAATAAACAGTTTTATTGAAAAAAATATAACCCTACAAGATTCCCCGCAATAACCTTACTCAAAGATGATTGAATTGCATGTCAACCCATTAGTCAGTTGACCCCACGTTCTTGATATAATTTCTTGAATGGGGAAGATGGAATCTGAAACGCACAAACGAAAATAACCCCCTACTAGGAAGAGACGTCCACTAACGATGGTAGATAGAACCTCCTTCATCATTGTCTTTGGTTTGTGACATAGTGGCACTTATCACCAGTCTCTTCCTCCAGGTGGTTGGCATCACGATACTTTCCTTGGGATTCATTACTTTGTGATGTTGTGCCAACACCCCTCCCCGAGATCTCTATAAATAAGAGAGGATAAAGAGTGTGCAACGCTTAGAGAATTCAAGAGGTTCATTTAATAATTTAACCTTGTGAATTCCCAATGGTGTGATTACAAGAACCGAAGAGTCCAACCATTTAATGGCTTCAAAAATCACCGGTCCTGCCAATGTCATTCGTCTATTGTCAGAAAGAATGAAAATAAAATAACAAAACATGTTATTTTATTAATCAATCAAACATCCACAAAATAAATTTTTCACCCATCCTACTACAGTCTATGTTATTCCTCCCTTAAGCGAATCTAGTTGCTATGGATTCAACTGTGCCCTCAGATATTTATGACAGGAAACGATTCATAAGATATAAAACAATACTCACGGGATTACAAAATGTACACAAAAAAAGTTCAGAAAATTATTAACAGTCACAATCGACCTGTGCCAGTCGAGGATAGGCTCTCCTTAAGTAAATTACTCCCCAATAAACCCAATGGTACTCTCATATTTTCAATCCATGTTACCATTTAAAAGTTATGGATTTTAATGTAAAATAGTTGTCACTTTATTTTATTTACGGCCAAAAACTAAATTTCACTTGTGGCCTATGATGGCCAATGTTTGTATCTTCCTAAAGAGAGAATAACCTCATGAGTTCAGCGGTGGTCATGTATTTTTAATATGAGATACAGTTAGTGAGTTTAAATCATTCGAAAGATAAAATAATTTTATTTAATAATTTTATTTACAATTATGTAACTTTTCGGTTTTCTCATAGGAGGCTCATGAAGACTAAACATAAGTCGCGCCTAGGTTAAACTCACCATCTTGAGAAAAACGATGCCCTCAGATTTCTAATATGTGTAACCATTTAAATTTAATTGAACTTTTTTCAGGAAAACTGCTTACGCGCGCTAATTAAAGTGTAACAAAACTATAACAGTTCATTTCGGGCACATCGGGCCTCGGAATCAAGAGCCTTCAGATTTAGCGGTCTCGAAATAATTATCCTAATTAATAAAAAAAATTATATGTAATTTCGGGGATATTGAAATTTGAATCCATGCCTAATTGAAACCGAAGGAGACCACCACAAAATATAATAAGAGAACACAAGAGGGCTCTCCCCAGTACAAGAACTCAACTAGAATGGATATTTAACACTCAAACCTACAACGCTATGAAGGGGCTATGGAAGTAACTCCCATCCTGAACATATGAACTTCTCCACATGAGTTTAATAGGACTGGTGAGACTTAAATGGAAACCCACAACAAGGCCACCTGGAATACCATGGCACTGTAAGAAGGAACTACCTATAACAACACCACCAAAAAAATGAATTCCCCACACCGATCTAAAACTCTCTGACACTTCCCATCTCCAAATGATCACTAATAAAACGATGACAAACCCACATAAGGTCCAAATACAAATTTATGAAAAAAATAATAATTCTAGAGGCCACATTCAGATGAATGAAACTACTAAGATCATGAAGGAAAAAGTTCAGAAAAATGTCACCAGAAATAATAATCTTACAATAGCGAGAAAATAAGAAAAGTTAAACCCTGAGTGTCTCTTTCCAAAGAAAGAAGATAAGGAACCATGAAAAGGTCTCACATGCTTTAGTCACCCAAAATCAGCACGAGCTTCACCTTGAGACCTGAGGCTGGGGCTCTGATAGCTAAAGGATCTTATGTATCACAGTCAGACATTAGCCTTCCTCGATCATAAATCCTTCCTTAATAGCGCTTCTTAAAAAACTATTCCTGGTGACCCAAATGGATATAATGACAACAAAGCATAGGAGGGATGAGACAAGGATTCTTGGAAGGCTTGAACCGTCCATACTGATGGAACATTAGAATGTGTTCTAGTGAACTAGAATCTTACACAGATGAAAGGGATTATTCAGAAAAGGGTTCCTCTGGTAAACTCTGCCTGCTAGATAGAGAAACCTCAAGAACGAAGAGAGGCACTATATTTTAGCAATACTTGGCTCCAGATAGAATCCCCTTAACTCAGCAGAAACATGCCTTCGACAAAAAATGTCATCATTAACTATGGATAAGATCTTAAATATTTTCATCTTCACCTTCTCATGAATAATTCTTCAGAAAAAGATGGACATGAAATGTTCCCACATTTGGAAAACTCCAACTATGATGAGACATCCACATCCACTGGTCCATGCCTAGACCTTCCACTAAACCCAATAAAATATGAACTCTAACAATCTCAGGAGTCCCCAGCATCCTCATGACATGCTCTAATCCCCTCAAACCGCTTCACTACCCCTAACGAACCCTGACCGCCACGAATGACAAGAAAAACTCGATAGAAACAATAATTTGGAACAATTTATTATTAACTTATAAGGACATTTTTGGGTGGCATATTCAGAACAACATGGAAAAATGAAAATCTTACATCAAGACAAAACACAATGTAAAGAAACACCCTGAGTCGAGACAACCATCCCAGAATCCCAAAAATGAATAAATCCAATAACAAACAACACCCCAAGACAAGGGTAACAGAATTATAAGTCAAACATATACAAACACAAGAAAAATACACTTTTCAAAATAACAAAACCTACTTTTCATGAAATTCCATTTCCCGAAATAACATTTTTATTCATGTCGATTTTATAAAAATCTTGTCAGGCCTTAATTTCCAAAACCCTACCCATGGAATCCTATAAACCACCATAGATTCCCTTATCCATTTCCAGCTAAATCACCAATACATATGTGCCAACATCCACTTCACTTTTCTACCCAAACATATGCTGAAGAACCTAAGGAATACCGATGTTTGAAAATTCTATTCTGTTACCCAATCCAAACATACGAAAAATTTTCCAAATCAAAACACTACCTCTATAAAACCCCACTTCCAAATTGAAAATCAATTTGAACAAAATTCTATTTTACCTATTTTAATACCATAAGAAAAATATCCATTTTAGTTCGAAACCACCTTAATTTCAAAAAACACTATAACACCATCGGAAATCAACACAACACACAACCTAAATTGAAAAACTAGATTAACGAACTAGTGAATATTCCCAACTCAGTGACATGGTAGTGAGCCACTCCCCAAATAAGACATAACACCAGAGGACCTTATACCAGGCACCTGGGCTCTAAATGGTTCATTAATCCATGTGAGGTCACATCATGATATATAATCACCTCTATTGCAATCCATCAATCCAATACAATGAATAATGACTCAAAACCCGGACTACCCCTCATAACGTAGTTCTCATCATTAGAGGTGGTGACCAGAAACTAACCCAAAACTACCTCATAATCCCAATCAAAGATAATTTCCATCTAGTGGACACCCCAAATAACATGGGCCTCCTCTAATAACATTTTGTCAAGAATCAGTCTAGGTCGCCGATGAACCCATCACCTGAGTTGGCCCCCAATATGTCTTGAGGGCCTTTTATGATCCCCACGGGCTGGCTACGAGTGGCGGGAATAAAAATTTAACACTAGGTAAGGATTTTTCCGATGAAAAAAATATAACCAACTAAATAAATACTGAAGAAAACAAATACTAGCAGTAGAAAAAAAAACGCACATACTTTCATATGACAATACAGGTCACCACTCCACCAAAGATAAACATTTCTACAATAATGAGAAACATATCCATGAGAACCTAAGTAAAGGTATATTCCAACTAAAATGATAAAATAGTAGTGAGCATTAAAATGATCAGTCAAAATTCCATGAATGATCCACTGAATCCATGTGTCCGCCTTTCCCAAAACAATCTAAATCCACTAGTTTGAAATACAGTTAAAAAAATAATATTTTCACAATTTTAATAAAACAATAACATTTTACAAACTTTGAAAACCAAAACCCTTCACATAAAATTTACAATGTACTTTACGATTTTATAAAAAACAAAGAATTTAATACCATGGTTGTTCTAGAATGAAACAGTTAAACAAAGAAAGAATGAAATAAAATAGTACGAATGAAAGTAAACATGAAATGTAAATAATTAAGTAACCATGGGTGATACAAAACATCTCTAAGAGATCCCTAGACGTTCTGGGTTCAGAACCACCTATTTCCAGATGGTAAATTTCCTAATTCTATAACCCACTGGCCACATAAAACTGACTAAATCAAGTGGAAAATCCTACCTGGACTAACAAAAAATCTAGTGGGTTACCAACCAATGTAATCGAGGCTGAATAGAAACTATCACTTGATCATTTAAAAGATGCCCATGAACACATGGCAGTAGTAACAATGTGTGTGTAGGGGGCGTTGACACACATGACTCATATTACCTACCCCCACCGCACCTGGCTACCCTAAACACGAACAATATATATAATAACCCATAAAAGGATATCACCATATATGTGTGCCACATATTTATACATATACATCTCATTTCACAGGAAGGGGCCAAACTAGCTTCCATAACACTAAAAATTTAAACCATTTCATAAAATGGTCAAAGTTCCCAATCGGGAATACGCTTTTTCCAAAATACAATTTCCAATAAATGTTAATACAAACATAAACCAATGGTTAAAATTTCCAAAAAATCCTCTAACTGGACATGTCTAAATACATATACCCAAAACATCATACAAATACTGCTTTGGAAATTTAAAACTTTTCAGTTTTTATCAAAAACCCATTGAAACAATTTCCAAAACACAACTTCAATATAAACATGGCTGAAGGGGCATTTACACCATCAATTTATCACAATGTTCCTAATGTATTTTTATGCCATGTAGAAAGACACAATGAATATGAAAGTGAAAATTGTTCCTTATCATTTCCAACACTTAGTCAAGTATTTCTCAAGCCCAACTGGGCCAAACAATGAGAAACACTTTTGTAATTACTATTGAATCAAAAGAAGAAAAAATTCCTCAAAATTCAAAAAAAACATGATAACATTAAAGGGAAAATATGTGAAATATGTTGAGAGGTATTCTTGGGGGAGACGAGTTCTAGGGTGTCATCTTCACTTGATTGAACAACCATGTGAGCACCTAGTGTACCCATGGTTTTTTTCCTTTACCCATGAGACTCCCCCACCCAAAAAAAAACATTAGAAACCCAATCTATATAATCTATAATTATTATTCGACTTGAAACCATCCATTTCATTCATTTACATAATAAAACAGATGTTCACAAACTAGAAATCCTTTTTTTTAAATAAGCCTCAAGCCACACCAAGATTAATTTTTCACTTTTCATTTATAAATATTAAAACATGATCCAAAACAATTTAAAAAAACATTTAAACTAAAAATACAATATTAAAACATCCAACATAACCCATTTAACTCAAATTACTTGGATAGAAAACACCATAGAAACAATACAGAAGGGCACAACCCAAGATTCATGTAAAACCAATTTTTAACAAAACATAAATACTTAAAAACGTCTAAACATCTTTAATAAGAGTATCATATATGTGTGAATCATGGTTATAAATTTAAATAAATATTAGGCATAAACGGAATTGCAAAAGAAAAGAAAATCTTGAATTGGATTACGTCAATCCAAGTGTGGATGTGATAAAACTTCGACGAAAGGTAGAACAATAACTGACATACTTATCACGAACTCAAAGAGGAGGAATACACATGTTGGAGAAGAAGTGGAGGGACTAAAAAGGGGGTTTTTGGTTGCGTTGTAAGATCACCAGACAAGGGAGAGGAATCAGCGAGGGTTGGTCCTCCGCGCACTGGGGTTGGGTGCGGTTACTGGTCAGAGCAGAGATATGCGAGGATAGAGAGCATAGGGGAGAGAAAAGTCAGCAGGTGGAGGGGCGAGGGTCGTCCAGAGCGACTGGGGCTGGTCGGTAGGCGGAGGGGCGTGGGTCGGCTGAAGTGGAAAAGGCTATTCAGTAGGCGGAGGGGCAAGGGGAACTAGGGTGCATAGGTTCTGTGTAAGGGATATTGAGCAGGTCGTTGCCAGAGGGAATGGGGTGGGGGGGCGAATCCTCTGTGAAATAGGATTAGGGGTTGTGCTAGGTCTTTTTTCATCAAATTGATATAATAATAATAATACAACAACATTAATAAAAATATCAATAATACAATAAAAATTTTAATAATAATAATAGAAAATAAATAATAAAACAGATAAATTATTTTTATTTTTTTTATACATTTAAAATAAAAATAAAAAAATAAAAAATAATTATAATAATTATTTTAAAAAATAATAACAACAAAGAACAACCCCAATAATAATAATAATAAAATTGATATTAATAATAGGAATATGAACAAATACAATTTTAATATTAAAAATAATAATTTCAATTATACTAATAGTAATAATTTCATGCATTTCATTTTAAATAATAATGATATTAATAATAATTTATTAATAATTATATAAATTTCATTTTTTTAAAAAAATTAAATATTAATGAATTTTAATAATAAAAATATAATTATGTACCAAATTAAATTATTATTATTATGTTTTATTCATTTAAATTATTTAATTTACATAAAAATATTTTTATTTCTTACGATAAACATCTACATAGGAACCTCGGCCAACCACGCAGCTTCCACCAATAGGGTGCCCTTATACTAGTTTAAAACCCACCGAAGTCAATAAACGGTAAAAAACATAAACTAAGACCCATCTCGAACCTTGATCAGAGTAACCAAAGCTAGAAATAATAAAATAAATTTAAATTTAAATTTTGGGGTGTGATAGAACTCATAAAATTTATTAAAATGTTAAATTAATATTAATTTATTTTGATGAATTAATGGAAAATAATTTATAATATTAAAATAAATTAATAATATAATTTAACGATATATCCTAAAAGAAAATTTGGAAATGTATGTACAATGATTCTATAATTATAAAATGGTTTTAACCACCCATGTGTTCATTTCAATATTATAGTGATAACAAGGATTTGTACTCATTGATGATCATTAAAATTTATAGAAATGAAAAAAGGACCATAACTGGACCATGGTTGATATTGTAAATTGTAACACAATCTCAAAGAAAAATATAATATACTATAAATTATATTTCATTTAAAAAAATATTATTAATAATAAAATGTCATCAATGTAATATTTTAGAATTATTCCTTACATTGACATAAATAACATAATGAAAACAAATTAAATCTGATCCAAATATTTTATTACATTTTAGACATGATATATTCAAATATTAAAATAATGGATCCCGTTAATTATCTGAAATTATTATTTTTAATTATTTTAAGATCACTTTTTTTCATTAAGTTAATTATTACATTATCATTAATGTGTGAGAATTTTAGAAAATAATGTATTCAATAAAAAATAGATATAAATTATCATCATGAATATAATTCTATAACATTTAGAAATAATATTTATAACCAACTTTATGTTGATTCCAATTTTTATAATAAAATAGTTAAAAAAATAAATGTCTTAGAATTTTTTTGTTTCATTAAATAAAAAATCATAAAGTATATAATCACAAAAAATTGAAAAAAATGTCTTATAACCTATAATTCCACAACCATAAACAATACATAATTTTGAGTTATGTAAAGAATTCACATTGAAGATAATTTTAGGTATAGAACATTATAAAATTAGGCTGTAACTCATAAATGAAAATATAAATACCGCATCATAGACACATTAACACCCTATAAATTCTTTATAAAAATTATTTTAAAAGAAAAATTGTTTTGTGCCATGATTAATCGTCATAAATTTTCACTTGATTCTATCCATGACTATATAATCACTCAAATTCCATAAAAAAATTTTAAAACCAGGTATGAGCATCAAAATATTTGTAATGTATACACAATGAAAGAAAACTATATGTCTTGTGAAAACATGTAAACCCGAAATACTCTATCATAAAATATTATTTTTCACCTTTAAGAATCAGACTATACTATTCACAAAATGTAATAATATTTCCTACACTTTTTTAATAAAAATTTTACCATAAAACCCATAAAAATAACATATATAGAAGAATCTTTGAACACAATCATACATAAATATAATAACCATATGACAGACTTCCACACATATCACTTTTAAAAATCGAATATCCTTACGGCTGACTTCCATACCCAAGGAATTGAAGGTTATAAAGATAACACATGTATTTTTTTTATCAGAGAATCACACATCTTTTGTTTATCACATAACCACCAGTATTTGGTTTATTAGGTATCCACCAATCAAATTTCCATGTACCATTATATAATAAAATCACATAAAAGAATAATATTTCAATATTTTACTAATAAAAATTCATTCTCAATCACAATAAATCATTTAAATATATTTAAATATTAAATATTATTTCAAAAATTTTATCAATACCAAAACACCCAAATAGCTAATAAGGGGTTTATATTCCTTTGAAAACAATAATACTTATAGAGGAAGCCAAATGTCAAATAACTATTATGCTGATAGAGAAGTCGTTGTCGCCATATATGTTTAAAAACACATTTTTGTCATTTAATAAAAGTATTCATAGAAGAAGCTTCAGTTAGGGGACCTTTTAATGAAATTAAAATCCAATAGGGTTAATTATACACTGTATAAAATAAGGTTGTATAAATTATCGAAATATGCCTCAATTAAAGGATACTGAGAGGAAATCCATTTTAAAGATCAATTTGATAATAAAATATACTGATTATTTGATTGCAGTATAAATACACCTAAATCATGTCGAAATAAAATTTAATATGTGTAAAAATCATTTCACACAAAAAGATGAATGATAGAATCAAGAAGTTAAAGTTTAACCTAATGAATGGAAATTTGTTTTAGAAATTCCCTTACCTCGTGTTTAACACATCTTGGGTGTTACTAATCATCCTAAAAATACAATTAGGTGAATTTCTACTTTCATGATAAGATTTTTCATATTTATTATTCCATTTATATCACTTATTAAAATTTTATAATAATTAAACAGTTATTTAAGTTTATATCAGACGTTTTGTCGAAATTCAGTTCATAAGTCGAAAATGAACTTGTTCTGATGTCAAAAGTCCATGTGGTCATAAGTCAATATTATTAAAAATAAAATACCTGATATAAATATCTTATATATTTATTGTGTATTTATTTATAAAAATATTTTAATACAAACTAAAAACACCAATCATGCATGCGGTAGGTCGTACGTATGCTTGATCACAATTTTATGGTTTTTCTTATCGTATTGAAAGAATAAAAATTAAATGATATATATGTAAAAATGTATACAAAAGGAATATAATTAAAGTATAATTAATATGTCATTTATATAATATATTTTTACAAAATAAATAATCCACACATTCTGTGTGATGTGTGAATGAATCACAACATTTTGAGGTAGTGGTAGTCCACATGTCCCCAAACAATGTTATCGTATAATCAAAATTTTGAAAGCATATATGTAGGTTTATTATAAAAATTATAGAATATTAAATAGTTCATAATATACATATTAATATTTTATTTTATAATAATAATGGTTTTTTGACCATCCATACAGGTAGTAAAGGAAAAAAGGTCAAAAACATTATTCACGTAGGCGATTAAGTGGCATAACATGGAAAATAATTACATTTCTTTGAATAATTAGAGGTGGGAAATGAAATGGATATGATATATTATATCATAACGATATAACTCTATTATGTATATGATTTTTAGAAATGATGCATTGATTAATTAATGATTTGATGATAATGTATGAAAATAATATAAATTAAGAGAGGTAAAATGAGAAAATTATGACTTGAATATCCACTTATTTAAAGAACCATCAAGGCCTTGGATTAGGTATTTTGTTGATACTAGTAGCACATGTACGTGGTTAGAGTTATGAGAATAGTTTTGGTAAGATATTTTAGGAGCTAATAGGATTTTTGGATTGAATTTTGGAGATTAGGGTTGTTCTTTATACATGATGAGAGGTGGATCCAAATTATTTGTTTAGGGATTAAATTATATTAAAATATAACAATATAGAGGTGGAATTATATTAAAATACTTTGGCTTTAGTAAATGTTTTATTTTCTATTTAGGGTCCATCTACACCTCAAATACCATTTAAATGTTGTAGTTTTTAGATTTGTAAAGGTTTTAGCTTTTAATATTTACCCTTGACAAAGTTTTACATTTACTACGGAAAATAATTTTTTATAATGGTAAATTTTTTTTGTAAATAAATAAATTTAATATTAAAACCTAATTTTGACCTCATTATTCTATATATAGAATCTATATTACTTAATTTAAATCACAGAATTGGGAAAATTGGACTAAAAATTAATTCTGTAGACAAAACTAAAAAGTGGTGTTTTAAAGTGAAATGTTCAAATGATTGAAATGTTCATATATACAATTTCAACATTAAAATAATTAAAATGACCAAAATTTGATTAAATTATTAAAAATAACATAAATAAAATTTAAACGTATTAAAAAAATCTAATAACAATAAAAATAAATTAGATGAGAAGTAGTTTTGAATTAAAATGCTATATTTCTCATTATTCAATAAAAGACTAATTTTTTCAGAAAAATGAAAACAAATTGAACCAAATTAAATTCTTTATGTCCCAATTCCAAATTAAATGTCTATTTTTTGAATAAGACCTTATAAAAGTGTTGAAAATTAAATTTAAAATGGTTTCTCCATCAAAATGTTGCAAATCTATTATTTTTCGGAAAAAATGTTTTAACTATAAATATAGACTTATCATATATGTTATCTAACATATTGTTTGTTTTATATTATATGTAATTAAAAAATATTAATAGATAAAAAAAATTATTATTCTATAATTCCTTGGATGTTACATTCTTCCCAATTTTTTAAATTGTGTCCTTGGAATTTTTATTACATATCGAATAAGTGTGTGTATTTCTCCTTCATTGAATTTTTAGATTCCCATGTTGCATCATCAATCCTATGGTTTTTACAAAAAAAATAATGCAAATAAATACACTTATTCTAAAACACATGCTCTATATGGTCAACAATCTGGTCTGACTATTCTTTATAAGAAAGATTCTATTCCAATTAAACTACATTAGGAATAAGAATATGTGATGAATATGACATTTAAATATTTAACATTGAAACATGAAAAATATTCTATATCGGGGAAAGACATAGATGTAATTCCACGTGGTAAGTAACTGATCTGAAGTTTTTTATTATTTCATACAGTCCAACGAATAGTGGAAAAATATTATAATTCTTAAAAAGACACATCACATTTTTCCTTGGGGAATCATAGAGAAAAACATGATCTCCTTCCTCAAAATAAAGAACCTTCCTCTAATTACTTGCATAACCTTCCTACCTACTATATGTTATACTCATATGTCTCTGAATCAACTAATTTTTTTTACTATTTCGCCTACCAATTCTGGTCCCATCAACTTCCTTTCACATTCTACATCTCAGAAATATAGATTTTGACACCACATTCCATATAATTCCTCAAATGGTTCCGTCATTATACTGGAATGAAAATAGTCATTATAAGTGAGTGAATTTAGTTATGTTATTCATATGAATAGAAGGTGGAGTGGTTAATAAATGATACTTTTTCTTTTATAGTTCTTTTCAAATGAAATAACCTTCACCACATGTTAGTGATTCAATTCCCCACTGAAAAACAAACAAACAGACATCAACAAGAACACAAGTATTCACAAGGTTCACTATTCAATATGAATATCTACATCGTTTGTACGGTTTAAATCCAATACAATATCTTACAATCCATAATAAATTAATCCATGGATTACAATGATTATGATATGACCATTACTCATGTAGCACTTTGAAGACTATTTGAAAGTGTGTGCACACCATCTTTTCAAAATAGAATAATAAAATTAACATTTAACAACATAAGTTAACTGGTATTATTTTCAATTAAAAAATTTTAATGAATTGAAATAAAACATTTCAAGTCCTTACCCATATTAATGTTAAGAAACTCATAGAATTTTTTGTAGAAAACTCAATCAAATTTTTCTAGGTTTGATTTTCCCAGTCTGATTCCTCTGAAAATGAATCCCCTAGTACTATTTTTATTTCTGAATAAAATATTATTGAATGAGTGCCACTTTAATCCAAGATTACGATAAACAGAGTACAATTAGTCCTCATTTTGAAAAACCTAAGATGGAAATCCCAAATCTGATTAATCCATCCGGACATGATGATAATTCAAATACAAATTTTAATTCATCATCAAAAGATCTTTGACAAAAGCATGTTGTGAGGACTTCTTCATCTCTCTAAAACCATAAAATCTCTCTCTACTGCGATGAATTGTAAACCATTGTTAGGAATGTACCATATATTTTCAACCATTATAGTTAACCCAAAATAGGTTTAGGAAGGAATCCCAAAAACATTCCCACTCACATAAATTCACACTAATATTAATTTCTCTTGATATCACAGAGAAACTATGACTACATCAATGCTTCTGGAAGGTTATTGATTATTCGTAAAACTTAATCTATTTATTCATACTTCTTTTTGAATTTTTAATATGATTTCATTACGTCAGTCTAATTTTTCTAAATCCTAATTATTCAATAAAGAGATATTTATCAACTAAAAAAATATATATAAAGAAATGGAAACCAATCTGATTTTCTGAAAGTGGTTCTCAAAACTGATTTGAATATAAATATTGTATCAGGAAGATAATATCCCTCTAGAGAAATCATTCAATAATATATTTTCTCAATGCAACTCATCCAAAAAATTTATTCAATCCTTTTGAAATAGTTTACTACATTTTTTATCGTCTTAATCATTTCTTTCCTTGACCAACATGAAATGTTCACTTTAATGTATAGAAATAGTAAATAAACTATTGAACCACTTGATAAAAATATTTGAAAACAACCGAATGTACGATACATTTTGCATACAATTATTTCTGGGTATGATCTTTTTGGTTTTTTCTCTTTTCTCGGTATGATCATCCAAATGCAGATCATCTTGGATATAATAAATTATGAATATGATCACAGTGATTAAAATTATGATGATTCCAGTCATTATGATTATGAAATGTTTTTTTATAATCTAATAAAATACATCAGGCAATAGTAAAACGAGACCACCTCTTCAGTTGATACCTCCTTTTTAATTAATCTCACATATTCAATCAGCTGCAATTTTCAATTGGCATCACCTCTTAGATTTATACCAACTCTTCAACTGGAATCACCAATTCAATCGGCTCCTCTTTTCAGTCTGCTTCACCTCTTTTATTAGAACAAAATTTTTATCAGTACCACTTCCCAATCAGCACCACCATTCTAATTGGCACCACCTTTCTAATCATAGAAACCATTAAATTGACATCACATTTTACATTGACATCACCATACATTTATATCCCGCTATATTCCATAAAGAATTAATCTTATATTATCATTTAAACTCATGATTTATATGAAATAAAAATTATAAAAACATATCCAAAATTAAGTTATCATTGTCAACATTTATATGAAATAAAATAACAAAATCATCGTCATAATTAATTCATTTGTCCCTGATTCTCCGGAAAAACAATTCTCTTTTTAAAACAACATCACCTCATTATGATGGACATTCACAGTTAGTCCAACTGTTTACAAAACATTAGACCGATTTCATTCAAAACATTGTTCATTATGATTGTTACCAGAAACAAAGTGATGTGATTTCTTTTCATCCAAATGAACATTGAAATAATAATTAAACACTGAAACATCAACATCGTCACCATTAGATTGGTCCTAAAAAAATCCCCCTTTAGATTTTTTTCTCACCCAAGTTTTCATAAATCACTAAACATTGTATCCTCAAGAGATATTTTACAAGTCAACAACTGTAAGCCAATGTGAGCTAACTCATTGGGGGAAGAAAAAATCATTGATAGAAAAATATCGCTAAAAAAGATTAATGATTATGAAAACCTATTTCATTTCTATTCCACAACACTTTTACATCCTTTTTGAAAAAAATTAATTTCATTCTATCAAAAAGTCCAAAAATAAAATGATAAATTCACATATTACACAAGACTATCCCTTTTATGCATTATATTTATGAAATAAAACCATCATCCCTCAAGAAAATATAATATAATGGTAAGACGGTAAAGGGTAAAAACACAAACCATGACGTTGAAATTAAATAGTTTGGATTACCATGTTCAACCTAAATCAAGAAAATTATTCCTTCGGCAAGGATTTTGTGAAAATGTCTTCCACCTATTCTGATGTTGGGAAAAACTATAGCTTCAATTCATTATTCTCCATGTGCTCTTTGAAGAAGATATATTAGATATCAATATGATATTATGAGAATGTTGAACTGTATTACCGGTGAGATTGATTGTACATTGATTGTCACAACCCAATATAAAGATTAACTTCAATTCATCAAGTAAATATTCAAAATGTTATATCATCAACATAAGTTGGCTAGTCTCTTGAGTGGCAACAACATATTAGAATAATTATGTTAACATAGAAGGATAAAAATATAAATAAAAATTATATCATAAATTTTGATTAAATATGATTCAATATAGGGCAGCCATGGTGATAGAATTATCCCTATGTTTTTACTAATATTTTATAGTCTAATATACCAAAATTACTACATAATCCTCTAAAATCATCTATAAAAACCCGATACTTCTACAAAAAATGATACATGATTTTTTCCAAATTATCATTTTAATTCAATCTAAGTATTGAAAAGACTAATATCTTTTAAATAGAAGGTACATAATTAGAAAACATGACAACAAAATGACAAATATTTTTCTTAATCTCTATAATGATATTCTAACTCCCTTTGACCTTTGAAAACATCAGAAAATAACTATATAAAATACATAGAAAACGGGGATGAGCTAAAAATTTTATAATGGGAATAATCGTGGGAATTAAGTATAACACATGTGTGGGAAGCCATACGATGGAAAAATACAATAAATGGTTCATTAATGAACATATGAAAGTATTAAATGTAGAAAATAAAATCATAGTAATATGGAAACATAGGAATGAAGTAGCAACATATAACATACCATATATATGAGTCAACGGTAACTGCTAATGCAATTTCAACAAGTGGATGTAGTCCTACAATTGATTCAGTTTTCTCCTTAATCCCACAAACAATATATCAAGAGAGTATAACATTATTATATGCATCGGATAACTATATGGTCTCACCAATCATAAAATGTGAATTCATATTTGTTCCATATAATTTTTCAAACATAAAAAATAAATATAAGGGTTTCCCATGGGAATACATTGGTATCATAATCATTTCATAAAGTGTAACCAAAGGGTGTATAAAATATTTTCCACCAAATAAGTTTTTTAAATAGTTATAATTCATTCATAAAGGAGAAATAATAATTGATTATGAATAATTATGTCTAACCTAATTTTAAAAAGAAAGCGGGGCACTAGGAAACTTTGGAAATGTCATAATTAGGCATTATTTTAGTGAAATTAACAATGATACATTTAGGAGGAAAAATGAATAATTATTTATATAAAAATAGAAATTAACTAAAATGGATTCCAATAAAAAATTAAATGAATTTATAAGAATATTTTTAGGCCAAAAATGTAATATAGAGTATTGGTGAAAACATGTATGTAAAATCCCCTTTAATTGGGTTTTCTTATTGAGATTAATTAAGATGGTAACCTATTAAAACATGTAATTCCCAATAAAATAAATATTAATTGGATTCAAAAAAAGTTCAGGTAAAAATACTCGTAATATTATATAAGTATATAATAATAATTAAATGATAAATTAAGGTAAAAAAAATAAATCATAACCCAAATAAAATATGGATGTTCGGAAAAATCTTAAAACTTATTTTCAGTTTAATTTTGAACATACACATATTGTCATATATAATAAAATTATATTAATAAATTTTATAATAAAAAAGATATTTCAAATGAATTTTTATGTCTTATAATTTTATTATATTCATTTACCACTATTTTGATGAGTTACAACGATCAATTTTGACATTTTGAAACTATATGTATCATGGTTTCATAGTCAGTTAACCTGTGTATAATTATTGAAATTATTGTAAATTAGGAATATTATTATAGAGTTCAAATGAAATTTTATTCATAGAACTCAATATGTTTTAATTTTTCCATATATAATTTTAATTTTCTAACATTTGGATGATTCATATAATAAAATGTTAATGATAACTGTTTAGTTTATTTTGGTTATTTTTCCAACCATCACACATTAAATTTATATTATAATTATGTAAATATATTAGTTATTTGACATGGAAAGAGTTTTTATTAATTATAAGAATCTAATTCAATCATAAATATATTTTTATGACCAACAATTACGATAGTATTGGAAAAAACACTTACAATCCATGGACAGTATTACCCACCATGATTTGGAAACATGTTTATTATCAATGAATAAAAGGACATTTGAAAAAGGGTGGTATATAATATATTAAATCAGAAACATAACATATGATACTAGATTTACTAATATTTTATGGATGAAAGGGGTGGTGTGAAGGTATATGATGAAAATTTATTAAACGATGTACATTGAAATTGTTTCCTCTTAAATAAAAAATCTTTGGGGGACCCCTTGAGGAACATCGAATTGGTCTTTTGGGGATACTAGAAGAAAAAAGATGTGAGGAGAGTTAGGAGAAGAGTATTTTTCATATATTTTTTAATATAATGTCTTTAAAGGTGTCAGAAAAACTGTTGGATATGGGTGTTATTTTTTACTGGAAGGAGGTTGGTGTTTTTGGAATTCCACAAAATATTAAAATATAATATTAATATTTGAGATCTAAGTTCCTCTAAATGGCCTATAAATTAAAAATGTATAACATTTTATACCATATATTATTGATTTTTTCCTTATTAAATAATTTTATAGTTTTTATATAATTTAATAAAATATTAATCTGATAAAATTTAATTATTGTGAAATTTAAATCATTAAATTTATTATACATTATTTTCAAAAAGAAAAAATTCAAATTAAGGAAAAATATTTAATTAAACCTAAAAATTCCATGGTAATTTATAAAATTCCTAGACCCCTTTAATATCATTAATTATATTTAGTCAAATATTTTCAATATCATTTATTTGAAATTTCCGTTAATTTAAAGATTACTGCTGCATCATTGTGTAAGCATTTAAGGTAAATATTTATTACCTAAAATTTTAAAATAATTTACCCATATAATAATAAGTTTTATATATTTTAAAAAAAAACTATTTTGGTTCATTAATATATTCTAGATAGCCACATATTAAAAAAATTTAAACATATAAAAAATAATAGTCTTCCAATTTTGACTTTTCTTGAAATATAATAATATTAGTGATTTAATATCATAACAGTATATAAAAAGGTAAAAAATTATATAAATAATTGAATATAGTCTATAATTTCTCATATTATATTATTTTTGAATGATTTAGCATATTTTTCAATTCTTATCTTGTTATTTTTAAACATAATTGACTGATTTCTTCCTGAATGCGGTAAAAAAATAAATAAGGTTTCTATTAAAATTTTAAAAAGGAAATTATTTAGTTAAATTTTTACCCAATGATTTAAAATATTCAATCGATATTTTAAAATTGAAAGAATTTTTTTTAATTTTAATTAATTATAATCTCAATAAAATACAATTAAAAACAATTTTTTGGACGAAATTCCATTTTAGGTATTTCATATTTTTCTACTAGATTCATGAATAAAATTAATTTAAAAGACATAAATTAGATTTTTTATAATAAAAATTAACTAATAAAATTATAAAAGTAATCCCAAACATAATTTTTCTTTGTACATTCATTGACAAAAAATTTAGTTTTCAATGTAAACATGTATTGTTCATAAATTAATAAAATTTCAAAATTTAAAAAAAATTCAAAAAAACAGACAAAGATAATTCTTACATTAGGACTTGAAAAAATAAATTTCATTTTGTCAAATAAAATTTCTAATAGTTTAAAAATTAATTATATTTATTTTCACATATCGATGAAATAAAAACATTTTTTATTTAAAAAAATATCTTTCAGGAAAAAATGACTTCAATAAAAAAAGTGTTCATTTACAAATAATTAAAAAATATGTTTTATAATATGTTTATTCATATTCATACACTCCATTTAAATTCTTTGGTTATAAGGATTATTATAAATAAAAATATTTTAATATTGTGTCATAGTACCTTTAAACATGGTGTTGCATGTGACATAAGCTACCTAAGAAATTAAATTATTTATAGTGTATTATTAAATAATAAAATATAGGATCCCTATTTTACCAATAAATATTAGATCATTTATTGAACTATAAAGTCCTAGTGATTTATCATACCCTAACAATATTTTTTGTTTATGAAATTTAGAATGTATACGGGATTTATTAGAGCCAAACATTCCTAGGGATTTTCCAAACACAAACCATATCCCATATTTATCATACCCAAATAACCTAATGGAACTATTATACCAAAATAACCACATGGATTTATTATACCAAATTGTATCTTGGAATTATAGAACTCATAAAATATTTGGGATTTAACATGCCCAAATAACCAATCATACATAAATATGTATGTAACTTGGAAAAATTCATCAATCACAACATAAAGAAGACATGGAATGAAAAATGGGTTTCAAAAAATTTCTATATTTAAACACCCAAGTTTACATCAAGATTGTAAATTGTTGATAAAAAATACCAATCAACCAAAAAAATTATTTCAAAATAACGTTTAGTGGGTGGTTAATGAAAGATAACATAAAAGGAAATACGACCTTTTTAGATAAAAAGAAAATGGTACATTGTGTGTTAAATATAAAACCTTATTGTGTGTTGATAAGTGAGTGATGAAAAAAAACATTGATAGAACATTTCATGAATGTTTCACCATTCTATTCATGGAGATATCCAATAACTAATACATTTATCAGGCAAAAATACTCCATTAAACAACCAAAAATTTGTTTGCTATATGATAAAAAGCCCACACTCACTACTCATCACCATGAGTAGCCTTGAATCACACAAACATGAAAACTAAAATCTCATAGAACATTCAAGTTTATCATAAAAAATAAATATGAAATTTAAAACACATTATGATTCATGGTTTGGAATCATGTCTTACAATAATTGGAGAAACATGGAAGAATATAGATTGAAATTATATAGTACAATAATTAAATTCATGTTTTCAATGTAAGTTATATATCACACTAATTGAATTTAATGTATCAATAATGTCATCATAAGTATAAAAATTGACCCCTTAAATATATAAAGTTCCATTTAGCAATCTCGTTGCACCATAACCCACTATTCATGCATGTCCCATCATGAAACCACAGTGACTGCCAATTTCTTACTAAAATTGGTACTTGAACACTCTTTAAGATGAATAGTGAATTGTTACCCATAACTTATTGGGATAATTATTCAATTTGTATGGTTAAAATTGAAGTAGTGTACATGCTCCCAAAATTATCTTTTTTCCTTTATATATTTTTGAATAAATGTAGAAAAATATTTAAATATATATAAACATGTAAACATAGAAATATATCCAAATATATACACAAACACCCAAATTGATATAAATTTATAAAAACAATCATATTCCATAATATATATGCTCATATCTATAAACGCATAAAAATAAAGGGGTTATGTTCACACGGAAAAAAGAATGGTAAAATTGATTCGAATAATTAAATGGGATATTATTGAATTTAATGATTTTGATTATTTAATCATGAAATTATATATTTTTGATATATAGTGATTCATTAAAGAGAGGACTTGTTTGAGTCCTTATGTAGAAGAATAATGTCATTTCATATGTATTAAGATATTTAATGTCTCTTGAATAAAACAATATGAATCATGATATTGAGAAGGAATACATATTATTATCTTTGAATATATGCTTACATTATTCCTTTGTTTACTAATATGAGATATATATAGACCAGAAAGGCCTGAAATTTATATTTTCATAGTCGAACCTCAGTATGAGGAAGCATTATCTACTTAAGGATTATGATTTCATCATACAAAAAACCCTAAGGATGTAAAATAATATATCATGTGAATTTATCAAGAAAGGCTATGGAGTCCAGACCAAGATTATGATAGATAATGATCATATGATCAATGATATATTTAAAAAATATATAAAAATTAATAATAAATGGGAAACAAGAACCCATTTCCATTTAATTTGTAAATCATTTTTTTATTAATAATGATAGAATGTTCTCAGACTGATAATGAGAGATTTCAAAAGATAATTAATTATTGGAATGATGGAAAATTATAAAAATTTAAATGTGAAATGAAATTATAAATTATTGAATGTTTCCACCTATTCTGTATATATCTATAATAATAATTTAATTATTATATGTTCCAAATATCTCTAATTTCCCTATACACACATGTAGGACCATGAGGATTAGATATTTTAATAAAACATTTCTATGGGATAAAATAATATGGTAAATAATTAATTATATATTATGATGGTACATTTAACAATAGATGAATGCTATGGTACAAAATCATAGATAAGTCATGAAACCTCTACCTATTCAAATGTTTAAATAGGATAACATTATTAAATAATTTATCACTAGACTACAAGAAACTCAAAGAAATAATAACACAATATTTCTTATTGTGGATCACCTTAAAAATAAGCAATATTCCTCCATATAATAGAGTATTTGACTCCCAAGTGCCTTGTGTGACTCTATATTGTTGAATTTATATGGCTCCATAGTGCACCCATTTAAATGTTTTAGAACTGGGCCCCATGTTTTACATAAAAATTAGTGTAATTTATTCACAAGGGTAAGGATACATGGAGACATTTTAGTGCTTCCATTGTCAATAAAATCGATATATAGATTGAAATAAGTGTTAAAATATTAGAATACATGTTGATTTGTGCTCACGTAACATTTATATTTTCTCATATATGTATTTACCTTTGGTTTCGTTCTTAGATACCTTTATAATCCATTCATGTATTCATATCAAGTCATAAAGAAACAATATTTGTAAAGTAATTAAATACTGCAACATGGTTTGGAGAAGTTAGAGAAGAATGATTATGAGTTTAGACCTTCTTTATGAGACAATGGTGAAGGTAATTCCTATTGGAGAACACATTGTAGTATCTTATATAATGAAAATATATATGATGATGCATGAGGAAAAAACTCATAATTTTAAGTGTGATATCATTTTATCATAAAATTATCTCCATGAATGGGTGTTAGAAGGTTCAAAAAGAATGTAAAACACAGACATAGGAAAATTAGACCTTTTAAAATTTTATAATGAATTATAGATGTGTATTTCCATTTTGATATGAAACCTGGAATCTTTAAATTACATGATCAATTCTGGATCTCTTTGTTGAGGAATTATATTCCAAATACAATGCATTTTATCACATATAAAGAAATATAATTGTAAATTTATTTATCTTATTGTGATGATCCTATAAATATTCTGAACACTACATTTTAAGTTTTGAGGAATCAAACAACGCAGATTCTAAGGGATCTTTGGAGAAATGATAATGTAAAATATGTGATGATTGAACCTAATGTGATTCTGATGAACAAATACCAAAATATTTTTAGGTGGTTAAATTCTAAAAATTTCATGGAAGAATTTTTTTTAGAAGGAATAATGTAACAATGTTGATTTAATTATAGTATTATTTTCATTTAAATGATACTATAGAACAATAAACATAGTTTTATTTAATAATTTGATTAAAATCAAAATTCACAAATTCAACAAATTTAATTTCCCAATATTATTTTAATATTTAAAATCATCCTATAAAATTTAATTTATTTTTAATTCTCATTATCTTTCTAAAATGATTAATGTTTCTATGAATAGTAACTATAGAAAGTTGTATTGCCTCGGTAAAGGGTAAATCAGGTAATTAATTACATATATTATTTTATATGGATTTAAAATTATCCCAACCCTTTAAATTTATTTATTGGATTATTATTTTTCTTCTATAATCATTGAAAATTTTAGGTTATTATCTTTTTTCTAATTCTCTATTATTTGGACCGTTATAAAAATTTGGAAAATGAAATATTAAATAATGTAACTTTCCTTCTTTTAATATGTATACTATTTCATAAAAGGGATTAAATAAAATTTTTTCCAATTATAAATTATTATTTTAAATAAGAATTGATTTTTTTTCATTTTTATTTCTTTTTAATATTTATTTAATTAATAATTACCTGAAATGAATATATATAGTTCACATAGCGCTTGCTCAAGTATTATAAAAACAACTTAATACTTGGAAAATTGATAAATGTCAAATATTTTTGATGAGTTAAATTGACCCATGAATATTTAAGATACATGTAATTAATTAGTATCATTTCAAAAGTATCTATTCAACCGCCTTTCATATTTTATTGTTTTTTCAAATTAAAATTAAATAATGATTTTTTAAATTACTAAATTTATATTTAATAATAAATAAAATTTTATTAAATGATTTTAAATTCATTATTATATTATATTCCAAAAAATTAATGGGATATGGAATGAAAATTCAACCATGTTCCAATTTTTGTAATTTTTTCTTTTTATGGAACTTTTGTTTTCCCTTATTGTGTATAAATATTTAATATAGTAGTATTTCTAAATATAGTTAACGGAGGGTTAAAACTAATAGATAATCGTTAAACCAAAATCATAAGGGTTAAAACATAAATAAAACGTGAAAACATTTATTTTATGAGATTATTAAGAAAAATAATCATCTTGTAGTCAACCTGTAAAGTTTTAATCCAATTTTGAAAGAAAAATGATTTATAAAAATTAAATAATTTATGAAATTTCATGAGTACCCCTCCCCTCACTTGAAAAAGGGAACCCCTTCCCTCATTGAATTTCTCCCCATTGAGCTTCCAAGTGTGACCAGAAATAGAAAATTTCTCTTCTCAAAGTCATTATACATATTCTATAGTTTCTAACACATCTAATAGATAAACCCTATATCCTAAAAGAGGAGATATAAAGGAAGTATACTGAACAATATGTGATCATATTTTCTAAAATTTTCATGTTTATTTTTTGTTATAATTTCAATAAATACATTTAAAATATCATAAAATAATAATTATAGTATTATAAAGATGTTGATTAGTTATTGTCATTACGGGGAGACCATATTCTATTTCTTTTCTATCCTAGTGAAAAGGCAACATCATTTTGGTGTATATGTGACATACCGCTCCATGTAGTAGTGAAAATCCATTTTATTTTTTTTAAAAGGATGTTAATAAATATTTAATTAAATTTTACATAAGATAATTATGAATTAATTATTATTCTAAATGTTTAATATCATATTTACTTTCTTAACTCACAATCCATTGGAAAATGATAACACCACTCGTACATATGTGTGGACTACCATATCAACAAAACAAATTGATCCATATTCATTTCCTATTAATCTAGATGATAGTAAGGATATTTTTAATTTATATATTATATATATATTTTATAAAAATTATTCTAGATAGTTGAATTTCTATAAACCTGTCTTTTATTCCATCAATAGAAAAGTGAAAACATCATTCGTAGGTATATTCGTCCTAACATCCCTATAAAAAGTTTAATTCATTTATATGCCTATAGTTTTAAAGAATATATATATATATATAATATTTATATTATGATTAAAATTTTAGATATGATTGAACCGTAATCAATGTACAAGGATATAAAATTCTATTAAATCGCATATGTGAGAAAAGAAGTTTTTCATTCCTAAAAAAGTTAAAATAATGAATCATTGTTAATGAATGGGTGATAATAAGTTAATATAAGATCATAAATGACGTTATAATCATGAATATGTTTCTTTTATAAGATAATAACATGTTTAATACAATTTTACAATAGTTTAAATTGTTATTAACAAAGGGGAAATATGTGGTAATGGATTTCTACTCAATTTTGATCCACTAAAATATATTTATTATTATGCACCTATTTATCTTTATGTGGTATATACATATACCCTATGATATATTTATAATTAATTTTTAATTTTTCATGAAGGATAATTACTAATGTCATTTTTTATATTTCAATGTGAAATTTTAAAATATTACAAGATCATATTTATCTTTTAGATGAGGTGTATTTTTCTTCCATGTGAATATTTTTATAATTTAAAATAGTATTTTATAATAGTAAATATATTTATTTAGAGAATATTATGTTTCCTTCAAATTTTACATTGTTATAAATGAATTACTATTAATTTTTTTTCTAAAGTTTCACTTTTTAGTTTTTAAAAAATCCAAACTACAAATTTTATAATTATATATGATATTACCAAAATTTTCCATTACTATAACTGTTTTACAATCTATAGATTATTCAATAAGATATCAATTATTTAAAAAATAAAAATATTTATGATATCATATTTTAAATTATTCACTTTCATTTAATTATATTCAATATATGGCATGATTTCACTAAGAAATAAAAAAATTTAATAGCCATATCTCACCTCTTGGTTAATTTTGTAGTCATTATCATCCTATTGAATCATTAAAATTATTCATATCAATGAATAATATATTTATCTCAAATTTCCATATTATTTGTATAGTTTATATTATTATTCCCTAATTAATATAACATTTGTACACATGTTGTTTTACATTAATTTTTATTTCAATGTTTGAGGAAATTATGATATATAACATTTTTTACTGATTACATGAATTAATTGGTAATGTAAAAAATTCATGATTTTAATTAAACAAAATTTATATATGTAGTTCATTGGACATGCAGTAATTTTTCGAACTAGGAATTATATAGGATCTTGATGCATCTATCTGTCTCATTAGACAAAGCAGTTTTCTGTATTTAATAAATTATTTTTTGGTGTATGTCATCACATTGTTTAAAATACCTTGGCATATGGCCTTAGTGGTAAACATATATTGATGCACGAGATCATGACATCCAACATTATTTATCCATATTTTTGAATTTGGTTATCATTGTCCATGCGATTATTGAATTTTTTATTATCAATGGATTAATTTCCTTCTCATGTTATTGATTAAATGGCATGTGTTCTCATTTATTTACATTTCCAATTTTATTATTCCTTATTTAATCATAATAGATATAGTATGTAGTTAGACCTTACTAATAATTTGAGATCAACCTTACTTTGTTTAACATCCCCATGATATGAATAATTGATATTTCAGTGTATTTTAAAAACATTAAAAAGATTATTTTTTAATGTTTAATATTTTATTTCTAATTTAAAGCATAGATCCTGTATATACCTTGTTAATTAAGACTACTAAACTGGACATAACTTCATGATGTGATCCCTTATATATCAGTGCATATTTAATAATTTTGACATTGACTATGGGTTATTAGAGTTGGGGTTGTTATAATAGATAGTTAGTTTAGAGATGGGGTTGTTATAATAGATATTTAGTAGTTATAGAATGTGGTTAAAAATAGTAAAAATTGTTATAGGGTATGGGATAAAATTAAATAATCTTATTTTATTCATCAAATTATAAATGTTTAAAAATAATAAAAAACCGTTTGAATGAAAATTTTAATAATCTACAGATTATATTTTCTTTTAATACTGATAATGAATTAAATAGTGTATAAAATTCATGGTAATATGTAAATAAATAAAGGTTAAATGATGTTATCGAATAATAAAAATAAAATTTTATTATTATTATTTAATGAGTAAGTTGGGGGGCCATTCTCATTATAGACAGTCATTATGGTTAGGTGTGGTGATGGTAATGTATTTATAGTTATGTGTTACGATGAGGTTATAATTTTATGGACACTATTGGTTGGGAAGGAATGTGGATATGTATACCAAAATTTAATGTACTTATCATGATTTAATTATACACACCACCTCAGATCGAAGACCTTATCTATGTGCATATTTTTTGAGTTTCTAGTTGTTTCACACAATTTTTAGTTTGTTGGGGATACATTTATTGATAAACCATAATCCCCTATCTCCCTATCACTTTTGTCACTTGGGATTGGGTCCATGGATAGTTATATTAGATATTGTGGGTGTTCTCATGATGGGATGGGGGAATGGGGGTGATGTTAATCATGATCTTGTTATAATAATATTTAGAAGAAGTGGTGAACTAATGCGACATGGGATGTAGTGGTGGATATGGAATGAGTTTTAAGATGGGGTGAAGGATTATGATTTGGTAAAGGAAATGGAATGGATTGACCGACAGAAACAAAAATGTTGGACCCTGTAGTATGTTGGGATATGTAGGGTTATGACTCTAACCACATCATTTTTTTAACAAAGGTAGAATATGCAATTTTATGTTGGGTTGTGAGAGTGTAGAATCAATAAGGAAGTTCTTATAGATCGTTATGGACAAAATCATTTATGGTAACATTAAAATACTTGTGGTTTATTTTTATTATTTTTAATGAATGTTTACAAAGACATTTATGTAGTTAAATCATGATTTTTAATGAAGTATGTTGAAAGAGGTCCAAGATAGAGGAATGGAAGGTTTGTAAGTTTCAAATGATGTTACAAATAGATGTTTCCATCATTTCCATATGCTCATTAAATTTTTTGGGCTAAATATTTAGAGGAAGGTCCAAGGTTTTCTATTTTTATTTTCAAGTATCCAAAATTATAATATATAAAAATTATTGAATTTTTTAATGATTTGATTCAAGATGGATTATATTTTCCTAATATAATTTTTGGGAACAAATAAATGATATGTGAAGGAAAATAAGGTGAGCTACATGATTTTGAAAAGTTTCCCTCATGTAAGTTTCCATGAAGTATCATGAAGAAAAAGAGTTTAATAAAATGAATTAATAGTTTCAAAAAAGATGGTGGTCATATTTAATGTTTTTCAAAGAAGAGTAATTGTCTATAAATAGAAGGATACCCCCTCTTTTGAACAGTTGAAGCCTTAATGAAGAACCAAAGGCCCCGAATTTATTAAAGTGTTTCTAGACGTTTTTTTCCTTTAATAATACTATTTCATGAAGAAATAAGGGTTTAATAAGGATTACAAGTTTTTCTTGAATTGTTATGAGTTTTGAGAATGGAAAATTTAAGTGAATTTGTGAAATCATTATTTAATAATTATATCAATTCCTAATAGTTGGGAAAAATTTTCAAAAATGTATATCATTCATGAATTGGAATGATTTTTCTAGGAATTATGTGGTTAATATAGATTCATGATGTGGATGAATTTTGAACATAATGAGGAACTAAAATTGATGTAAAAAATTATGAATTATGTTATCAGAAGAAGAATCATCTAAAGGAGTAGTCATCACACATCCATAGATAGATAAGAGACATTTCAACTGTAATTAGTTATAAACTCAAATGTATAGTGATTACACTCCAAAATTTATAAAAAAAGTTAACATTAATGGATTTTTGACATATGTGCTTTGCCTATGTATGCTCCTTGGATGTAGCCCAGTGTATATACCACAATTGAAATCATTGTGTATTATCCACAATTTCAGTTTTCCCATACATATCTATAATAAAAGATGATAATATTTATTATATAATGATAAATGAACCTATATATAATCCAATTGAAGTAATCTTATCGATATTGACCCCCTCCTAGTATTAAACCTTGTTAGAAAATCAACATGCATTATAGCTAAAGGGAGAAATCAAATTTTCTCTCTCTAGATTCATTAAAAGGTGTTAATCACAAAAAGATTATAATATTAGATGGAAACATTTTTCATCTCGGAAAGAATATAATTAATAACTAATTGTAATAATTAGTTATATATGTATTTATATATATTATGTGTTGTATTTCATCCAGAGTGGATATTTGAGTTTTATCAGAGGAAGACTTAAGAGAACTGGATACTAATTCAAAATGAATCAATCCAATAGGAGGATATTAGTATAACACAATCTAGAATATAGTTATATCATGTAATTCATCTCATTACATATGTGAAATTTTAATAAATACTTATAATTTTGATTTAATTTATTTATACGAAAAATTACAGTTTATATGGAAAAAATATGAGGACCAGATAATGCACCCAAATGAGTCTACTGAACATTTTTTTAAAGAGTAACATTTTTTTATAGAAGGCATGTGTGGTATCAGATAAATTTATTAAGATGTAATGTTCATTAAGAACATATTGATAAGAATACAAACTTAAGTTTAATCATGATGTCTCTGTAGAGGAATATAAAGAACCAAATAAATTAAAATTGTATAGAATACATAATAGTCTTGTATCATACGAGACTAAAAATAATGATAATGTGCCTATGGGAAACTCGATATCTATATAGTTGTAATTAAATGTAATGAAGAATATCAAAATATATAATAGATAATAAAAATAATATGTGGATGAGGTCATGTCATTCATTTCAAAAAATATACATATAGGAAAAGGTATTCTTAAATGGAAACATCCACACCCTAGTTATCATTGTGGAAAGGTTTTACATATTTCAGTAAGGTAGTATAAAAGGATTCATGTAAATGATTATGGTGAGGTATAAAATATGTGAATAATTCTTCATTCAATGTTAATTTGAAGGAAATATTGAAGAGGAATATTCTAAAAAGAAGAATCTTATATCAAAATAAAATGACAGTTTAGAAGAACCTAAAGTTGAAGGGATGAATACTGCAAGTATCATGGAGAAACCTTTATGCTCGTAATTTTAGCTTACTCTCATATAAGTTAACAAAGTGAAAATGATGGTGGAAAAGTCTAAGTAAGATATGATTAGTAAAATTAATTTGATGATTTTATTTATCTTATATATGTGTAGTGATCCAAAAGAGAAAAACCCATCAAAGCTTTTTTAGGATGGAAAAATCTATATATATCATCAAGAAAAAAGGAAGTCTATGATAATGGTCGATATCGAAGGCCACAAATCCAAAAAACTAGTAAAATCATATTATTTCATTGATTATAATAACAAATATGATGAAAATACAAGATTTATCGATGGATTTACTAACATAGAATATATCGTATCAAATGTTTTAAAAAACATAAAATTTATGTTATCAGACTATGAAGAAAAGTAAAATATCAGGAGAAACACTTGAACCCAATTATGATATATAAATTCATGTTCTATATGAGAGAAAAAGGGATTGATAACAATAAAAGGAAGAAAGGGATTATGTGATACAACATGTACTAATTATAACGTAAAAGATCAATTTTTAGTGAATAAAAATTTGAAGACTCAGTGATCCCAAGGGATAAACAGTGGTGCACTATTGATGTATAGAAATATACAAAATATCTAGTTTCACTCTGGCGGAAATATGTGATATTCCCATAATGTTTGTTTCATAGCCAAAATGTTCGTAAGGGAAGAAGGAAAAAAAGAGTATACATAAATATTAATATTCCAAGATTATTTTTTATGGTTAAAATTTATGATGTCGAGGATTCGGCCACATGGCTTGATATTTGTCATCAATAATGTAGAGGAATGTGAAAAATAAGAACCAATATGGTCGTAAGAAGTTGATCAAGAAATCATAATATGAGATGAAAATGATAAATGGATTTGAAGCACTATAAGATTAATTCACTCCTTTTACTCTCAATAAGATCTTAAATATCAATATAATTTTGGTATTATGTCAATAATGTGGATTTATAAGAAAACCATTGAAAAGTAATTAGTTTCATAAATTGACATTAGTGAATGAGATATTACTGGTGTGGGGATCATTAATAATAGCTGAAAAATCCTTATGATGGGAAATTAGGATCTTATTATATGAATAAAATATGAAAATGAAGGATTTTTCATGTTTTGGAATGATTAAGGCCTAATTAATAGAAATTTCAAAATCCACGATTGGGGGTAAAGATATGAGACATGATGATGGATTGGTTTTTTAAAGTAGCAATCATACAATTTTATGTTTTAGTCGATTGTGTAACTCATGATGTGTTATAACATTTAATAAGAATCTATGTATCATAAAAGAATTATTTACTGTATTTTTTACAAGGAAATTATAATTAAATGAATCAATACCTTGTGATGGGTTATGATGATTAGTGATTTCTATTTAGAGAGTAAGAACACAGGTTGTGGCACAAATAGTTTGGCCATACATTCACAAAATCTATGGAAGATCTAGTTAAATGTGACATAAATAGATATCTCCCCATGATATATTGTGATTATACTCACAAGTGTGATTATTTAAAATAAAGGAATAATTAAAAAAAATACATAAATGGAATGAAAAAACAAAAGTCAATTAGAGTGCCTAAATTGGTGCATGATTATGTTTATTGACCAATATCACCATGATCTCGTAGAAGGAAAATGTATTATGTTCACTTAATTGATTATTTTAGAAGGTTAAAATATATATTTATTATTTACGATACATTTTAGGTATATTGTTTTATAAAAAAATATTGATGGAACAATGGACTGAAGCTTGGAAAATAATTATCTATGTTACAAACAAACAATGTTACAAAATACAAATATAACATTGTGGAATATTATATCATGAATGAAGGGATAAGATAATAAGTTTTATTAGTGATAAATATTATACAAATGGTGTTATTAATAGGATAAATCATATCATAAAAACAATTAAAAAAATATTTTTTATAAGGACATATAACAGTAATTATGGAAGGATGTTGTCTTTAAATAAGTCTATATATCCAATATATATTAGTTTTGTATTAAATACGAAAACACTTCTTAAGATATATGGTATAGAATGTGAACAATATTGAATTAAATTTGAATATTTAGAATTTTGTTTTTCATTCTCAATAAGGATAAATACTGGAAATTTTAATCTCATAGAGATTGGGGAATATTCCTTGGAGACCTTGAAAAACAAATCACATTAATTATTCAATAAGAGGTTAGTAAATAAAGTTTAAAGGAGTGATTTCATTGTAGTGGATAATGAATAGAATCTTCAACAAAATAAAAAATAGATCCCTAATGATTTATATGACTATATAATCATCTCAAAGGAAGTAGAAGTGGAAAATGATTATCCAAAAGAAGACATAGATGACGATTCTTATGAGGTTAGAACTATGTTTGAATAAAAGTAGATCAGGCTTTCAGAAATTGACAATTATAATATAAACACTGGTGATGAATGATAAGTTCAAATGAGTCCAAGTAATTCCCATTATTAAGAATACATTCATTCTAAGGTAGATCCAATGTGTATTAAAGAATCATTTGGGGGAGAAATTTGGGTTTGGGATAAAAATAACGATATTGACTGAATTGAGTAAAAATAAGCATGTGAGATTTTTTTGAAACAGAATATAATATTTCTATTGGTACAAAATGGGTCTTCTAAAATTTACTCAATGAAGATAGATTGGTAACTCAATCTTATTCACGACTAGTGTGTAGGGAATACTTATAGACTGACAGAATCAATTTTTCTGAGTCGTATTTACATATTTAAAGTCATGAGACAATTTTTCAATTCTTAGCAATATTATTGAAAATAATTTTCCATATTTTCTAGATAAATTCCAATTTATAATTGTTGAAATGGATTCTATAAAATGAAATGTATATTTGGAATCAATATTTTTTCTAATTCAATAAATTTAGATAAGACTTTTTCTTGCTGGGGAAGGAAGTATATGGGTTGATTAATGAACTTAAATTCTGGTTCTCAAGACCCCACCATTTTTTGAAGAAGCTCAATTTTGTATGAGGTAGAGTTGATTGAAATATATATGTTATCAATGATAATAATAAATGTTATAATGTGAATGAGTATGTTCACGACATAATTTTTTGTAGATCATATGAATCACTTCTCCAATTGTTGATTGAATTCATGGAAATTAAGTTTTAAATATCAAGGATATATGAATAAAAGATTTTCCTTGGTTTGTAGTTTGTGCAAGAACTAAATAAAATATTCATTTAACAATCCACATATTCCAAATAGTTTTTAACAAGATTTATGATGGATAATTATGAGGAAATTAATACTCCAATGGCTACCCATCTGGAAATGTTATAAGACAATGACGGAAAACCTTTAATGTCATATAATATAGATAGATCTATGGAAGTATATTATAAATAATTTTTACATGGACCAATAAATTATTTCTTGTATGGATAGTATCATTGTATCAATCGAATCCCAAATAAATCCACTTACTTGCATTAAATAATAATAAAAATGTATACTAAGAAAATAATGGATTTCATTTTATTATATAATGAAAAATATCAAATGAAGTTATTAGGTTTCATTGATGTATATTGGGATCATTAAATAGGTGATAGAAAATAAAAATCAGGTGGTTCATTATAGTTAATAGATTTTAATTTCATTAAAAATAAAAAAAAATTATTTAATTTAGAAATATAGAAGATAATTTTATTTCAACTATTCTATATTTCATTCAATTTTTTTTATAAACTAGTTGATCAAAGATATGAGAGCTAATGTAGAGTCTCCTATAAAAATAGACATTGATAATTCATATTAAAAAAATCATAGAAAAAAATCCATTTCATAAATCATGGATAAGGAAATTTTTTAAAAGATTCAATTTTCATAGAAAAAGCGGAGCATGTGCTTGTGATGATGGAGTATATGATGAAAAAACAAAATTTTACATAAAATATAATGATGGCCCTATATAAATATGTTTTTTATTAGAATTTACTATTACATTGAGTTCATTGAACATCCCACACTCCAAAATATATTTTTTCACCCACATATAAATAAGTGATATTTACTATGTTACAGACCCCAAAGAAGAGACTATATGTTCCATACACAAAAGGGGAGAAACTTTTCTTGATCAAGAAAATGGAATAAGGTGTTGGGTGGGAGTGGGGGGTGATTAGTGAATTTGGGGGTGTTTATAATCAGTTGATGTTGATTAGTGTAATCCAACAAATGTTAAGATTAATAACTTGCATCATTAATGAAAACATTTCTTTTGTCCAATAGACTATTAAGTCTACGATAACATGTTATCACCATGTTAAAAAAAAAGATTAAGGATGAAAACAATTAATGATGTTAAATATTCCGGTACCACGTATAATACCAATTTATAGATAAAAATATATGGGAAAAAGAAAATATGGTGGTGAATAGTTATTTTAAAAAATATAATAAAATATCAACCAGAGGGTATAAAATATGTATTTACCAAGAGTGATGTATTATTGAAATAGAGAAAGTAGAAATAAAATAAACCAACATAAATATTTATATTTTCATGGAGAAAAAATTATTGTAGTCTACTCCTCATCCTTCTCTCCTTTGTGAGAATTTTGGTAATCACTAAGAACATCACTATTAATTGAGTAAGAACCTATTATGGACACTACCATTTAAAAATACCTGAATGGAAAACTCAGTCTTTTTATTGGATACTAAACCCTTTTTCACGATTTATTATTTGGAGTCAAAACCGAAATAAAAATTTGAGGTGAAATAACCAACAAAAATTAAGAAATTATATTGAGTGGTAAAATCATAATCTAAACAAAAGGGCTGATAAAAAATAAACAAAATATAACAAATATAATCAAATACAATTAAATTAGAATATGATCAAATGTTTTTAAATAAGATGAGTCTTGATAATAATAGATCACTTGTATGGAAGAAGGACGATTGTTGACCTTTTTCTATGATCACATACAATGAATAGAAGTCCTAGTAGTTTCTGGATCATATGCAAGTAGCATGAATTATTTCTTAGTTATATCTCATGAATTATCTAACAATGTGTTTTTATATCCCTTGATGATGTCTCTAATAAAAAATTTCATTTTATTAAAACATTGATCATCCCAAAGTGTCTATATATCATATAGTTTAGTAACACATGTTAGTTCATATTGAAAAAATATTATTGTTGTTAACTTAATCTCTAAAATACATGATAAATATAAAATATAAATAGATCATGTTATTTCATCATGAAATATCATTATAAAACATTCAATATATTCTGTAGAAAAATTATATTATTTTGATATTTGTAAACCAGTTAATATAAAAATAATGAAATTAATGTTTAATTTGATATTAATAGCTTGAAAAAAACAGGGAATCTTAATAATATATATACTGCATATATATATATAAATATACAAAAAATATGGACATGATTATTTTAATAAAATATAATTTTATTTGAAAAAAATATAACATTACATTTATCAAAACGTTTATTTAAATTATTTATGTAATAAAATTGAAAATAATTGGTAAGATAAATTTAACTAAATGTTGATTTAATTTAATAGTGATCGATAAATCTTTGGTTTTTTAGTAGTAGATTGATCAACTGCTGATATCGATAAATATATAACATTATTGCTTGAAATATAGACTCTACCAATAGTCTCCAATAATATATTGATATACTGGTGGGAAGCGCAATCTATTGGTGAAAGTGAGCTACCAATGGTCGAATGCTATATTCTACAGTGTTAGGTACACACTGATAAATATAGTGGGGTTGGGGGAGAATGAATTAGGGAATGACAAATTAAAACTACTTCTTATTTTGATATTGGTTCTACATTAAACAAAAAAATCACTCTTTCTCTATTATAAATATATGAACACAAATTAAATCATGAATGAGACGCATTGATTTTTACACGGTTCACCCTCACTGGGCTACATTCACGGATCATACAACAATTATATACTAATTTTACCAAATTCACTAATTGTTAACTACCATTAAATATGTTCGGGATAAATCTTTTATACATAGGATTACTTCCTTTATAATTTTTATGATCTTCATAATGAATTCACATGGGTCACCCACTATGACTCTTCCTATGGCTCACTACCGATGGGAAGGATCACCATCTTCCTCTTCCTTCACTAATTGCACTAGTAAGGGATCCACATACATGTTATAGACATTTAGTTCCATTAAATATCTCTAATGAATGTCGTATCCAAAATTGTAGATAGATGCTCTGTTGATGTCCCACTTTCCCTTAATGAGGAACAAATGTTTACCATAATATTACTTGGTAACCTCAAATATTTCATGCCACCTTTACAGCATCACGCACACAAGTTTTATGCATTGTGTACAAAACATCCTCTTGTACGCAACCTCATAATTAGGAGCAACATCGATATTAATTGAAACTTACTTAACTTGTGCTCAACTCAAATCTTATGTGCGCCAACCTTATCTTGTGCGAAACTCAAATCCTTTCACGCAACCCCCTTTCCACACAATTATTAAACAATACAGAGCTCAAATTCTCTATATATTATTAGAATCTTCATATTAGTGGGGTCACATAAAATATATACAGGAATTAAAAACCCCATATGCATAAATTCATGATGCATCATGAAAATCCATCTTCGACTACGCAAAGTAACATTTGATGTCACACTGGGTGTGTAATACTCTTTTGCACGAACTCATATTTCACACACATTTCCAAAATATATCTTGTACATCAGGAATTTTCCATAAATCAATGTTTTAATCTGTAAATGTGACTTGTGAAATTTTTTTCTAATTACCATAAATCTTTAACAAAACATCATATTCTAAAAACACCCTTTTCTATTTTCCGATTTTGATGCCCAATTTTTTTTAAAAAACTATATAATGGTGTCACCATATATCTGTTCATTTTAACCACCTCTAGATCTTCAATTTATTTTTCATGGTTCTTTGTCATCATAGATTGTCAACAACATATCTAGAACACCACAATTGACCTAATAAATCCCCTTTCACAACAAACATAAACAACACAAAAATGATTCATTATTACAGAGAGATATTTTTACCAAACATACTATGAAGATGTTTCCTCTGCAGTCCATCCCATGCCACTATGAAATGGTATGAGAACATATATTACACCATGCAATGATCCTTCTTTCCACCATTTAGAAATGTATAAGAAACTATAAAGAAAGAATATATTGCTACCACACTATAGAGAAGATTGATGTACCAATAAAGGTAACTATATGGATGGTTTCTAGTTGTGTATTGATATTATATTTATTTGTGTTATTTACTAGTAACCATGATCTATTAGTCGAGTAATAGTTGACATTGGAGTGAACTACTAGTACCTAATTGTAGATGGATCAATGAAGAAGAAAAATATTATTACACATTCACTGGGGAGATGCAATTCTATGTTATTATGAATTATATGTTGTAGATTATAATGTGAAGAAACTATTGTCCCTTTAAGAAATATGCATGATATTTTTGAAAATATATCTATGCACACTATATGTGATAATTTTCAAAAATATTTCCTCCACAGAAATCCTCAAACACATCCATTAATGAAAAGGCTATGGAGATTTATATTATTCTTGATTGAATTGAAAACATTAAAAACCTAAATGAATTAAAAAATCAAATTATGAACAGCCTTGGTGACATCAAAATTGTTCATCGTAGGTTCATCCATGAACTCCAATGAACTGTAGATCTATAGATGGATGATGAAAGAAGATTAAATTGTTATATTGAACATACTATAGTGATCAGTTAGATATTATGGTCAAGATAATATCCTTATATTTCTAAAATGGATGAATAGTGATAATAGTACGCTATCATATCATGGATACATTAGGTGGTGATCCAATAAAATGTCATTCAATTCCTTCTGAATCACCATCAATCTTCTAGTGGGACATGAGCACCTTCACCCATCACCCAAACACATGAGCTTTGGCTAAACATTATTTTCATGCCTAACCCATGTTACCCTTCAATCATGGTTTAGGGGACCATATACATAGTATCAGGCACAATAAACACTACCTATGTTCATCCAATGAGGGAATGTACTTCTATTATGTAGGCTTCGGTCCCATAAAAGATGTTGTATGACATACCTAATTGGATTAAATGGATGGTTTTTTTTAGAAAATCTAAAAAATAATCAAATAACAAATTATCCAAAAAAATATAAATTACATATGTTACTATACAATTACTCAATTAAAATACTAAAAGATAGAAATTATTTTTAAAAATAGTATTTGTAAAAATAAAAAGATTATATGTTATAAAAACTCTCAGTTTAATTTAATGTATTGAATTAGTGATTTATGAAAACATAACAAAATTAAATTATTATAACCCTATTTAAAATACTAAAAACTATATAAATTCTTGGAAATAATATTGTTATTTTCCTCTTCATAACAATAATGAAGATGTGGCTGAAGATAAAAAATTTATATTTAACAAATTTCTATCATTATTGGGCCATCTGACTCTGTTTATGACCAATAAACATTCCAATATATAATAGTTTGATGGTCACCAACATGATACTATAATTTTAGATAATTTCATTAATCATCAACCTCTATAATTTAATTGGTATAATTTTCCATTAACATCAAGGATGTATATCAAATAAACTATTTATAATATTTATTACTATTGGAAGTAGTTAAAGGGAAAAATTTATTAACTAATTTTATTAACTTATTGAAAATGTTATTCAATGGTGGTAATTGATCTAGAAAACTATGCTGTTAATGTAAATAAATTGTATGGTGTAAAATATAAAAGTAAATATTATTAAAAAATTAATTTCCCCATGAGTTGAGTTTATATGGATAGCAAATACATCAATACAAAGGAAAATGAAGTAGATATAATTTTTATATATGAACATAACATTACGAGGATAGAAACTCATGTTGTAGATTATGGAAATTATCCAATGAGTGTTATCGATTGTTTATTTTTCTGTAAAAATCCTACCCTATGATGGAAATTATTATATTATACATTTTTAGTATATGATGATGTTGTATCAAGTCCCATCTATATTTAAAAACAATTATAAAATATTTACTCTATCAAAGGAAAACACAAAATGAAATGTGTTGGTGATCACTCTAGAAAATCAAATTTTTAAAATTAGATGAATTTAAGTGTGTAATTTTCGACTTATTAATTTATTTGAATGAAACACCATAGAATATACTTTATGGTAATACTAGTTTTTTTAGATTGTGAAGGGAATGGAGTTCGGGCTCATGATTGTAATTTCAATAAAGAATATTATAAGGTTCAATTATTCAAATATAAATAGATGGTTAGATATTCAAATGAATACAAAAACAATAATATGAATTTTGATTATAAAAGGAAAATAGAGAATGTTTAAACATATGAGATCACTATGCTTGTGGCTGATGTTCCTAAAAATATAGTTGCAGGTGAATTGATCGTAGCATAAAATTTATTTAATGCCTTATTTTCTTTTATATCATTATATAAATTTATATCAATCATTGTTACAAAGATAATTTGATATTTACATAGATAATTAATAAGGGATTTTGAAGAAAAATCTAACAGATATGTTACTATAACATGGATATTTCATTAAGTCTCTATTATGAAACATAGACTTCCCATTTAAAAAATTAATTTTTATAATTATTATGGACATTGATATATGCCTTGTTATTGATAGGAATTGAAATTTTAATGAAAAAAATTATTTCTATGATAGGAGGTTATGTCTAATAGTGTAAATATAAAATACATTTTCCCTATAGGGGGTCTACATTATATGAATTATGTATGAATCCTCCTCCAGAAGCTCCTATTAAATAAATTCATATAGAATTAGAGAAGACACAACCTATGAATGGGGAAGGTCCCCTTTTAATAGATGATGTTCCAAATATACAAAAATAGATTTCTATGTCTCTTAAAGAACTTCTAGGATACCCACCAGAGCATGAAGTTTTGTTTTCCATTTAAATATTCAATGATGAAAACCAATTTAAATGAATCCCTTCATGATTGAAACTGTGAAATTATTGGAATTGAAAAATACACTTCAGGAGTTTTTTGGAAACTTATTTATCATCCCTATTGTCACACCATGGGGAAACCCCTCTTCTAATGAATAATGATGGGTCTATGAGGTTATTAACAGATTATAAGAAATAAAATTTAATTACAATAAAAAAATTTCTTGTATTCACATTATTGATAACTTGTTTTATAAAATTTTGGGAAGTCAAAATAATATAAAAAATTATCTTCTTTTTGGGTTCCATGAACTACATGTAAATACAAAATATATTCCAAAGGAGTAATTTCATATAATGTATAAAATGAGTGAATTTACTGTAATACACTTTAGAATTACTAATCTACCCTCTATTTTTATAGATACACGGAATATAGTACTCAATGATTATCTATATAATTCTATTATTGAAATCATTGAAAATATATAGGCATAATTAAAAAATTTATTTTGAGTATAATAGTAATTTTTAAATCATTCTTAGAAGTCTCATAGAAAATGAGTTATTTGAAAAATAGAGAAAATAGGAATTCTAGATATTAGAAGTTTCTATTCGTTGCCATATTGTCTCTATGGAAGGAATATAATTTGATCCTTTATGAAAATGGTTTTCATGAAATTTTAAACTCTATATAATATAACTCTTTTATATATTTTTATAATATTAAAATGTTCTTGTCAGTGATTTCTTAATATATTATCATGACTTACTTACATGTTAACATGGTTGAAATGTATAGTGTTTTGGTTTTTATATTTAAAACAATGAATGCACATTATTACCAATTAAAGTGGATTCTAATCAATGAACCAATATTGACATTACCATAATGAATGGATTTATTTTATATATATAGTGATTTATAAAAAATATATATTGATGTGTCTAATTAAAAGAAATATATTTTTTTATATCAAGGTATAGAATTATTAATGAATATAATTATAGAAAAAATATGTGGAGTTGGATGTTGTAATCTCTTCATTTAAGATTAAAGGTAATTACCATTATGAGGAATGTATTTAAATATATATGGTTCACATAATTTTTTAATATAAATTCTCATTGAAATAGATACCCATGAAACAAATGGAATTCATATAACAACTCAATTATTTTTATTACTCAATGTACTACAACTACGGGAATAAACATATGGAAGATTAATCATTTATAATGAGAGATCATAGAGTTTTGACTAAAATGTAGATTTTCCAGTGTCCTATATTCATACGAATTTTAATGACTGTATTGATAATAATTATGGAATAGGAAACATCACATATATTCCAAATTTTTTCCAAGGAATCCTTATTAATCTAAATAAAATTACCCCATGATTATGATAAGAGTATTCACAAAAGTTTTAAATGTATTAATAGTGGTATCTTTGTAGACATCGTTAATTAAAATAGTAGTGTGGAATTTGGAATGATATTATATATTTATTTATTTTTTGATCATAAAATAAAATTGTTAGATGATGCCCATAGACAAAATTTCTCTACATATTCAGCCAGTGATAAAATTATTATGATTTGAAGGAACATTGTTTTGGTATAATATAGAATAGGAAATTGAAGTCTATATATGGATTAATATTGTTTCTATAGGTAAGTATTGAATGGAAAAATTATGAGAGATTCATGAAACCAATCAAAATTATTTCATGGAAATTTGTTGTTTTACTAGGAACTTTATCATGGAATTTCTAATGAGTACTATAAATAAAGATTTCAAATGGGTTATTATTGACTGTATTACCAAGTCAACACATTTACTCTATATATGGGAATATATACTTCTTGAACACCTCATGCAGCTCTATATTAATGATGTTTTGAGAATTCATGGTGCACCTATTTCAATTATATCTGATCATGTTATTTGATTTACACGGAAAATATGGAAGAGTCTCCAAAATTATAACAACAGAACGCTATATTTGAGCACACAATATCATCCTCAAATAGATGGGTTGTCTGGAAAGACTATTCAAATATTATAATATATGTTTATCTTGTGCTCACTTGACTTCCATTTAATATGGGATTGATACAGACCATTTTTGGAATTCACATATGACAATATAATCCAACAAAACACTAAAATAGAACCATATGAAGAATATTATTGAAAGAGATACCTACTGAATAATTTATATATGAAGTTGGTGAATGGAATTTTCTAGGGCTAGATCATATTGATGAGACAACTATAAAAGTAACTACAATTCATATCGTATTAAGGTTTCTTATGTTAGAAAAAAAATTGATATCTAAGAAGGATTTAGAAATTATAGTGGGAGATCGTATTTTTTTAAAGGTATATCTGTGTAAATATATTATAATAATTATCAATAAAAATAAACTAATTCATAGGTATGTCCATTATTTTTATATTCAAAAAATACATATGTTTTTTAGAATAATTTAATTTTATCTTTCTTGTATATATAATGTTTATCATTTTTTCCATTTATATGTTTTAGTTATGTATATGAATGAACTAATCAATCTTCCAAACACTGAGTAAATAGAGTTGGAGCCTCATTTTATCATACTATGAATACCCTGTCATAATATTCACTCTATAGAACACATGTTTAAGAATCATATGAGTCACCTACTAGAATTACCATGTATAAATAAAGAGATATAAGAAGTGATGTGGGAACTTCATGATCTTATTATGAAGAATAACTAACATATGTACATGAGATGATATTGGTGAAATATTTTGGATTATATTTTTTAATAATGGAAGAATTTCACATCCTATATTCAAATAATGTATGTGACCAATTCTTTATAAATAAAAAACATAATAATACACATGTATTAATTAAATAATGTGATTAAAACATACATTCCAGATGTTTTTTAAATTAGATTTATTAAATTACTTTACGTTTTTAATTTATCGAGAAAAAATTATCTAAAGGTGATTTTGTATTGATTTTTTAAGAAACATGGTTTTGTATAATATTAGAAAATACAAATTTATAAAACAACCACTTTTATTAAATTATACATACCAACCTCAACTTCATTAACCGATATTAAGTGGTTAATTTATTTCATTGGCCTAGATACAATGGGTAAAATTGTAAAATACTGATCATTGTAGTAGTCTTTGAAGGATAGATACATAAATTGTTAATTTTTTAATTTGGGGATAAAATAAAATTAATATAAATGGAAAAAATTATTTATCCTATAACGTATTAAAATAATTCATCTTCATATAAAAGGGAAACAAAATAATAAGGGTGATATCAAATGCTTAGAAATCATTACGTATTGAAGAATCTATCATGAATCAATATAACATAATCAATATGGAAATCTATATAACTAAGTCACACATTTCACTAAATCAATAACCCTACTATCATAGTTAGATATCACATAATCTACATGGAATGTAAATAAATTAACACACATTCCATTTAACCAATAAATTGAGAAACAAATGAATCCATTGATATTACAAATGAAATAAACTCAAGGATAATAATTAATGATTCCTAGTAAAAGAAATACTCATTATTTTATGTAATGATCTCAATAAAAATTATATATATAGGGTCATGACTATTCAAAAAGACAATTTTGATCAATTATAAAAATTCCATTTAACTTATGCAACTCATCTTATAATGTGACTTTTTGATGCATCGAGGTGATATATAATTTTGTTCCCAATCCATAATGTTATTTGAAAATAATTACAAATATATCTAGAGATCAATTTCTCCATGTAATATAATACATATAAATAAATACCTATATTGAGTCAATAATACATATTTGTCATTATTATCCTAGTTATTGAAAAAATAAAATTAAACACTTTATGTACAAATGTAATATGGTCTAGGATATAATAAAAGCAATGTTAGAAAGAATATATATACTAAATATAAATATAATTTCAAATTTCAAATCATCCAAGGAAGTTCATTTTCTTGGGGGCATGTTAAAAACACAAAATTAATAAAGATATGAGAGGCGACCATTGGTTCATCGAGAAAATAAATTTTTTTAACAATATGAAATGCTTTTAAAAAAAGGGAATGTAAGTGAAACAATAAAAATTATGATTTAAAAATTATTACTATTTTTAGAACCAATAATAATGTGTTTAAAAAGAAACATTTTGTGAAATGGTCATGGTTTTAGGTAAGTCTTTATCACAGTATATGTTAAAAAACATTCATTTTGATTTTTTTCAAAATTTCCATTTTAATGAATAGTCGATATATTATATTCAAAATAATTATAAAATTCAATGATAAATTGAAATGTCATTACTTTAATATTTTATTAAATAAAATAAATGTTTTAAAATAATTATAAATAACATGGACAAGGAAGAAAATATAACATATTTAGAAGAAAGATATACAGAGTTTATGTTGTAGACATTTATATTCATCCTTAAAGTACCAAATATAATATATAATGGGAGAAAATGTGTGAAATCATTAAATATATAGTTTTTAAGAAACTGATATGGGGTTATGAATGATCAATGGTAACATGCCTTCAACCTGAGTGAAATAAATCCCAAATTAAATTGAGGCTGGAAAATAGATTCTTACATTTTGGTGACATTAATATTGTATCCCCATAAGATTTTAAAAAATAAATGAAACATAAACATAATTAAGAAATAGTTTTTCATTTTATATACCTTAATGTTTTAGTATTTAAACCCCATAAAAGTTAATAACTTCATATTAACACCAATGTCCCATATAATGGTAATTGTGAAACAATCCCTTACCCCACGCTTCTTTTTACATGAATATTATTTATCTGACTATATAATAATTTTAACAATGATATTAATTAATTATAAAATTATTTTTATTTTTATTTTATCATATATGATCCTCCTATAACATTTTACCACCCATATATTAACAACATATTATTAATAATAATTTCTTGGATATTAATTTCCATTTTTTCTCAAGTGTGTTTTATCATAAAAGTTATTTTTCAAATTCATGAGATATATTTCGATAATATCATGATTGATATTAATTTAATTAATAATATACTGACTAATTATATATATATATATATCACTATTCTCTAAAATTGGAAAATAAAAATGAATAACATTGCTTTATGAAGATGGTAGGTCGTACATATGCATGAGAACTGATATTACTATTTAAATCTATGTAATATTAAAAATATTGGTGATATATTAATTTCATTAAATTATTATATTGTCATATATATCATATATATTCTTTATTTCTTTAATTATTACTATCCATGTGAGTTAATGATGGGAAACAAATTACATCGGTTCGTGAGGTAGTAGTTTGTTGTATACAAGAGTGATGGAGTTGTTTACCGTTTTATAGAGAGGGAGATGGAACAATAATACTAAATCAATATAATAACATCACATTATATGTCATGTATAGGTGTTATGATATTGTAAGTTTTAATACTTAATTTAATGTGTTAGAAGAAGAACAAAATATTGAGCTTCATTAAGATGATGAATTTCTCTAAGATAAACCTTATTTGGATATATTCATAAAGAACCTACTATTGGTATTTTTGGGAGTATAATCATATATATAATATGTATATTGTTGTTTGTAATAGTTATATGATGGTTCTTTTCATTAAATTTCTTGAGTGGGAGAAATATATTAGAGGAGAGAGTTTCCTTTTATAATTGAGGAGGTGTGGACATTTTTAAATACCAAATTCAATTCAATAATGGGAAGTCACTCTCACCCATAGTGAATCCAAAATTGAAAAATAATAGGTTGGAGGGTATTTATGGTCGATTAAAACCTGCAAAAAAAATTATTAAACATTGTATTCCCTTATACTCTAAGTTTACCTTTTCCATTATTGTTTTCACCACTCTTAATATTTATTTTATCCAAGATAAAAGATTATTTATGTATCAAAATAAAATGATACATACTATGTGTTTTCTACCCACTAATCCTAAATATTAAATCCAATTTATCAACAAAAAACTATATATCTTTGGAAAATTTATTTTATAATAGGCATATGTAACTCGCAATACCACATTTTAACAATAACAATGTTAATAAACTTTTATTTTGTACTAATCCTTATTACCAAAATAATGATCACATTATTAACAAGTATTAATTATAACAATTACAAATTTTGAATAAATTTTTTTAATTTCAATTCACACAATTGTTAAAATATTTTTTAAAAAATAAACCCACAAATCATGTCTGATGATAATTTGTCATGAAATGTATTCTTCAAGAATAATATGGTCTTATATTAACTATATTAAATATAATAATAATTATATGAATTTAAATTTATATATTATGACATTTAGTATATAAAATTCATTAAAATATTTTATCATTAAATATAGGTTAATTAAATAAAATCAATATAAATAATTTTATTTAAAACAGAAGTATTTTTCTAAAAAATATATCCTAAAAATACCGATTTTTAAATCCAAATGATCATATTTTTTTTAAAAAAAATTAGAGAATATATTTCAATTATAAATATTATTATACATTATTTAAAATAATAGTTGGATTAAATTAATAAAAAAAATTAAATTTTTCATATAATCTTATTCCCAATGGAAAATATAAAATATTTATTCAAGGGTGATTTTAAAATATTATGTTCAAAAATTCTATTAATCATAGAAATTTATAAATTTTGAACCATGAAAACTTAATATTTTAATTTTATTATTATTTTATTAAAATATAATTTCAAATTACTATAATTGATTATTGTGTTTTACATTCTTCCCCCCAATAATAAATTTTTCATTTGAAATTTCATGTATATTACATTGTAAAAAATAATGGTGGATCTTCTTTATTACATCCACTATATCCACATTGCTTATTCTATTTTATTATTCCTCTAAATTACATTTACTAGTCAATTCATAAAATTCATAAACACTTCATATACAATATTAGGAATCTTGATAGGCTCTTCATAGATAGATATATTAGGATCCAATTATATTTCTTTAGAGGTTAGCACATGTGTTGGGTCTGTCACGTACTTAAATAAAAATGATATATGGAACAAATCATATAATTCTGAGAGACTTGATGGAATTTAGATTCATTAGTCTATATAGCCAATAGATTCTAAAATTTCAAAGGGCCCTATATTCCTAGGGATCATTATTCCATTCTTACAAAATACTTATGACATAGTTATATGGAGATACATTCTACAAAACATGATCTCCAACTTGAAATTTTGAATCTTTCCTTAGATTATTTGCATAAACCCTTTTCTACATTGAGATACATTAATATAATCCCAAAATGTATTGAACATTATCATATTCTCCTAAAAAAAGTGTTGGTCATACACGTTTCTTTTCACAATATTCTCCATAAGAAGTTGGAGTACAATATACCTTTTTGTATAATAGTAAAGACAACACCATTTGAATACAGGAATGGAAACAATTTTTATAGTAAAACTATACCAAACATATATATTGATGATAAATACATTTAAGTTAAAGTGGTAATGACCTAAACATGTCTTTCAATGTGTCAATATTCCTTTCACACTTTCTGTAATTTTTAAAATGGAAGGAGGTAATAAAAATATTGTCAATATCAAGAGACTTATAAGGGCTCTGTAATTTTGATAAAAAATGGGGACTATGAGTATACACTATTTATATTATTGTTACTTTATGTCCTATAATATCATTTATATAGATCATTTTAAGGATATAAAGTGGTGATTTTACTCTTACATACAGGAAATGTGAAGATTTTTTAGGAGATTAACAATGACCCTATTTCATAATTCATTTGAGGTGTATTCTGAAGTCATTTGACAATGTTTAGAGTGAATTTATCCCATTTCAACATAACAATAATAGTTGGTTGCTTGAATCCTCTAAGATTCCATATCTCATCCTTAACTATTTTATTCACATAAAATGTAGTCACCTAATCAATAATTTCACACTTCATGTTACCCCAAAAAATGATCCCAAAAATCTGTATACATCATGGTTATATCTATATTTATATCAAAATTTGATCTATTAGTATCATCCAATAATACAAATTTTATTTCAGCAATTGATGGAAAATAATTATCTTTCAAAATTTCAGGCTTTTATTTTCACATACATCTCCCAACATTCCATAATTCACATAATTTATTCTCATCTAAAAATTCTCATCATTATATTGTGAACATTTTATATTTTCCAATAATTATAGTTTTAAAATCATTTGAAAAATGGTGTAATGTCTCCCCTCACTTAATTATTTCAACATCCAACTTTATTAAATCCATAAATAGAGGATCCCCCGCAATCCTTACTTAGTTCATAACACCATGATCATTTATGATCAATGTATATTATACAATATTTAAATTCCATGGGTGGTTATGTACTAAGAAATCATAATCCTTGAATTTCTCGAGCAATCGTATTTTCCTCATGTTGAGAACATTTTGTAAAAATATTTATTTTTAGCATCTTATGGTCTTTCTATATCTTATATATTTAACCATGGTGATAATTCTATTATATATTTAAAAAATATTATATATTCTTTTGAAATATAATGTTTTGGGTAGATCCATTCCTATGTCGTTAACTACATTGATATATATAATAATATTATCATTGTTAATAAAGACACACCCATGACCTTTTTAGAAACATCATTATATATCACAATCTAATCATTTATTAAGATAATAGTAAAAATGGGAGCATAGACCAATACATTATAATGATTATCTAAAAATTATTCACAATATTGTTTCAAAATAAAATCATCTATGTGTATTCTTCGTTAATAGTTTATCTAATTGGAAAACATTCTGAATGAATCACTAATATTTTCCATCCAAAATAACAAAGATATATACCTCAGTTATATTCATCTGTATAGTCCATTCCTTTATAACCATTGACTTCATGAGAATAATTGGGATTCCATCATTTGAGACAATATTGACCTGAAAATAATCTGATTGAGGTGATAAAACACAATCAATAAATTTACCATATAAATATTCTTTTCTATGATTCTCATGAATAATGAAAATAGTATTCTCATGGTAAATGTATGTTTTAGAATAAAACAATATATCATCAATGTATCAAAAAATTAATCAAGATATTACTTGAATAATCTACTAATAATATCCATAAAATTGGTATATTAATTTATCTAAATGGGAATATTATAAACATATAATGTTCATAAGTCATTCAAAATATTGTCTTAAAATATATATTCCTTCTTTATTTATCATTGATGATACCCAAATATCTGTTAATTCATAGAAAAATATTGTGTACTGTGATGTTCATCGAATAATTCATCAATAAGAGGAAAAATATTCGTTTACTTTATTGTAATAGAATTGATTTCTCAATTATGAATGTATCACTTCATGGATCTATCAATAATATTATTGAAAAAAGCATGTTATCCCCATTGTGAAACACTAGTGAAGACAATTATCATATCACAAGACTCTAATATTTATTTATTTATGTCCAAAAATTATATATTTTCGATTCAACATTGTGTTTTCTATTTAAGTCTTTCCTTATGGATTAAATCAATGGAATAATCCACATCACCCTTTGGTCGGTGACATATAATTTATCAATAAATTAATCCTTTAATTCCTATAAAAATTTTACATAAAAAATTTTAATATTAAATTTTCTATATATATATTGTTTTTATATTATTCTCCAAGAATATATTTCAAAATAGAAAATGGGGGTGGGTCTATACATGACTCAAATGAAGAGTTCACCTCTCTAAAAATAAAAATTTATATATCATTGTAAATAATAAAAATGTTATTCCCTTTGAAATGAGTTTTTTGATCAAACATTTATATCTAGTTCATAATAAGGATTATATTTAATTCAACCATAGGTCTGATAAAAAATTTCCACTAACATCAAACATTTTTGTTTTATAATGTTAATGTCATGATGAATCATTATTACCGGGATAATTTCACTATGAGTTTTGACTAAAAAATCAATCCTAATGGTTATAAAAAAAGTATCTACTTTTAATAACAAACATGGATGTTATAATAGAATGTAAAGATCTAGAATGTGATATATCATTTGTTAAATTCAAGGATATGACTAATTTAAAGACCACTACATCATCGGCAAAATCATCCTTAGATGTAGTGATCACATAGAATTCCCCTTCCCCCTTGGATTATTTACTGGTACATTTCACTGATTCATGGCACATTGGTTTTAATAATTACCCATTTAATTTTATTTGATGAGATGGATAGTAGAGTTATCCTTCATTCACTTATAGTCATGATCCAAATGACTCATTTCATTAAACTGGTAAAAAACTCACATTCTCTTAAAACATGTTTTAGGATGTTTCAATTTGTAAGTTTCATATAATAGAAATTTTTTTCATCCTATTATTAAATAAAACATTACTATTTTCTTAGTGAATTAATAAACCATTATCCACTCTATTCCCAATGAATATAAAGGATCTATAAAATTACTTCATTATTTTGTTAGTGTGTAAAATTATTTCATCATATAATGAAAAGGATTGAAAAAGTGATACCCTTAAAATACATGGATTAAGCCCTTAAAATTAAGTTTCGATATTCCATTATCTAATGAATTTTTATTTTGTTCTATGCATAGATAATCTTGTAATGGTTTCCTTTTATTACATAGCACTTTATTCATCTATTTTCATTAATATATAGAAATTTCAATTCAATTCATTTCATTTATCATAAATGAAATATTTATTGAAGAATGTTTCAATAAAAGTTATCTATTCTATGTGTTATATTTAATCATCATCCCTAGTATTGTGGATTAGTGACCACTATTGATCAACATCAACTTTGAGATAATATAATATAAGTGTAACATATTTATCATCACATCCAATGGAAAAAAATATCCTTTCAAAGGACTTAATCCATTTCTCAGTTACCAGTAGTTGTGTAGCCCCACATAATGGTGGTGGATTGAATAACTGAAGTGGCCCAATATAGGGTAATAACAGATTTTGATAGTATCTATCTCTATTTGGGAAGGTAATGTGTCCTAACCTGAGTAAAAGTCCATAATTGAGCCATGATCTTCTTAATGTCCGTACTTGTAATGTTAGATTACTCTATAGGGCATCCTCAATTTTTCCATGAGTTTTGATACCCTTATTTATTACTAGTGTAATATATAAAAAATGGAATAAACTTGAAAATCACATATCATTGAAAATTTTAAAAAATAATGTATACTTCGGAATAAAGAGTGACAATTAACATAATGTGATTAATTTTTCATTATTAATATCAGGAACATATAATTGGTTTCATTAATGATATTAGTATTTTAAAATACATTATAACTATCTGTAAATAAAATGTAAATTACTCATGTAATTAACTTATGTAATGTAAATCTATGTTCATACTAAGGCCCATTTTCATACACCAGGTGAGGATAATATCAAATCCCAATAGACCATTTTTTGTGTTGTAACCCCTAGGTAATTTTTTACATAACCATGTTTATTTGTAGTATCTGTACATGGATGTATTGATGGGTTAAGAAACATATTTTTTTTCTTAAAAAATCATACCATTTCCCTCAATAATCATCTTAAATTTATTACATATGTTTGTGTACCAAAAACTTTTACATCCTTATTCTAGTTCTCGAGGTTTCTACAAAACTTTTTTTATACCAACTATAGGAACCTCTAGTCCATTAACCTAGAGTTAATGGCTAATATATTACATTTTAATAGATATGAGGATTCAAATACCAAATAACATATCTGTTTAATATTATTGGAGAGCTAGATTCATATATGATAAAAACTTTACATTGGGGATAAAAAATAAAACATGTAATGGAAAACCATTGGGATCCTTCAACTTATTTTGATAATTTTTTTATAACATAGGGAGAGTAAACATAGTAAGGGTGGTCTCAAATACTCAGTAAGGGTTACGTATAGTAAAAAATATCCTGAATCAATATGAAACAAATATGTAATGGTAAATAACAATTTACATTTTCCAAATAATATATAACTTTACTATCATTATTAGAAATTAAATAATTAATATATAAATGTAAATAACCAGACACACATTCCATTTAACTAAAAAGTTGAGAAAAAGATGAAATAGTGAAAATTATCCAAGAAACAATTTCACAGATAATAATAAATAAATTATCGATTAAGAAAATGGTTAATATTGGAAATCATGATCTTAGACATCATGATATTAATATTGTGAAGACCACATGCATGTAAATATAAAAACTATGAGTAAAACACCATTTTGTTTTGTCCAATGTGTTGTGACATGAGATCTACAGATGAATTATGAGGATATATAATTCTATGATCTAACCATAATTTAATGTCTAATTCATTACTCATATATTCAATGATCAATTTAATTAATTTTTAGTATGTCTATAAATAAATATCTCTACTCATTAAGTAAAAATAATTGATTAATATTTCCCCAATTAATGAAATAATATTAAATTTAAAAACTATATATAAAATTGGTATAATGTTAATGAAATAATAATATCCATGAAAAAATGAATGTTTTTTATTTAAGAGAACTATAATGGCTAATGAAAAATAATAATGAAAAAATAAATGTCACAAGATAAATTTTGTAAAGACAAAATTAATAAAAAGATGAGATCTGACTAATGGTTCATCAGAGATATATGTTTTTAAATTAAAATTATGTCTTTCGGAAGAATTAAAGGTATTTAATAGAATTATTAAAATAATATTTCAAAAAAAAATACACACAACCAAATCATGTCAGATGTAATATTTTGTAAAATATTAATGGTAACGGGGATGTCTGTTATCATTATATACATTAAAAAACCCTTATTTATTATTTTGTTGAAAATGTACCTTCATGATAAATTATAGAATCATTACATTTAATTAATATTTTTATTTATAAGAAAAAATAAAATGTCATGAGTAGATTATTTGATTAAATAAAATTACTTTTGTAAAACAATTTTGAAATTCATGGGCATGATTGAAAAATATATCTAATTTAAAAAAGATATAAAGTCAGTTTTTTATTTAAAACGTTTATTTTATTCATTAAATTTCCAATGAGTGGAATATATGAAATCAAATATGTAAAATAATTAAATATTTTCTGATTAGTAAAACTATTGCAACTTAATAAGGATTAATGATGAAATTCCTTCAAAAAAAGTAAAATTAATCCCAAAAGAATGCGACATTTGATAAAAAATTCTACCATATTTAGAAACATTCATATTGTAACCCCATGATAGAATAAGATATATTTTAAACATTAAAAAAATAAAAAATCGTTATACATGTTAGATATATCAAAGTATCATCATACACACCATAGATAACTATTTAAGTAAATATTAACAATTTTTTCTCAAAGTTTTGAAATGTTGATGAAATCCCTAACCTCAGCATTCTCTTTAGATAAACAGGATTTTAAATCATTTTAAATAATTTTAGTAATTTTATATAATTTTTCCAAAACCATATTTATATTTATAATATCCAATATGATAAACATATAATATCTCACCACAAATTCGTTAAAAATACTTTACTATTATTAATGATTTAGGTGTTAATTTCCTTGTTTTATCGTCTGTGTTTTGTAAATAATGTTAAGGATTGGTGGAATTTAATATAGATACATTTTACCAAGAAATATATTAATTTTTATAAATATCATATTAACGGATTATATATAAGTTTACAACCTTTATTGAATTTAATACAAGAGAAATGAATCACATCGCTTCATTGAGATGGTAAGATGTACCTACGAATGAGTGATGAAGTCATTCCATTAATGGGTGAAATGGAATGTAGGTTGATGATATTTTTATAGTAAATAATTAATATAATGTCATATGTATCGCATATATTAATTATTTCCATAATAATTAATATCCTTATTAGTCAGTAATGTAAGAATAATTAGATCAATTTGTGAGGTTTTAGTTCGTTGTACACATGAGAGATGAGTTTTTTTCAAATTTCATGGAGGAGGATAGTGATAAATATTATTAAATCAAATTAATAATAGCTAATTACAATGGAGATCATTTTTATATTATATTTTTAGCGTATTGAAATAATTTATGGTGGTAAAAGAAGAATGAAAAAGAATGTGATTTGTTGAGATGATTACCAGCACTTTAGAGAATCTTCCATTGGATATTTTCATTAAAACCCTAGGTCTTATATTTCAGGAATATTTTTATCTCTTTAATGTGTCGAAGTGTTTTCAGATAGGTTTTTGTAGGGTTTTTTGAAACATACATCTTGAGTGGGGTGATTATGCTTTCATAGGGAGTTCCCTTTTAAAATTGTGGAGGTGTGAAATTTTTGTTAATACCAAAAACTATTTAATAATTAGATGTAGTTATCACGCCAAGTACCACTAGAAATTTTTTAAAAAAAATTCTTCTTTTTTCCTTTATGTTTATCTAATTTTATCATTTTATTTTTCAATATAGTTATGAGTTTGTTTAATATATGTATTTAATCCTTTAAGATGATTAATAAAATTATACATATTAGATAATTTATATCCATTGATTATAAATATAAAATCAAATTTATAAATTAAATATTATTAGTTTTAGAAAATTAATTTCATTACAAGCCCACGTAACATGAAAATATTTTTTTTAACCTCAACCATGTATATCCGTTTTTATGGATTTTAATATTAATTAAGACAAAACTTATGTTTACATTATTAACTAACTTTAATTATGTTGATCCGACATGTGGAATTAATTTTATTAATTATAATTCACATATTTTGAACAATTTATTTTAAATAACAATCTCAATAGACATCTTGAAAGATGTTTTCCATGAAATTCAATTTTCATGTGTAATGTAATCTTATATAAACTATATATAGATTAATCATAACACGATATAATTATATTCATATAGTTAGATATATAATCTATACATTTCATTAAAATCACTCATCATTAAATATTATTTTATTTAAATAAAATTAATGGGAAATAATTCTTTTTAAAAGAGAAACATTTTTTGAAAAAAACCAATTTCCAAAATATTACCAATTTTTACATCCAAATGATCTTATATTTATTTATATAAAATTAGAAGTTAATAAATTATCAATTATTTATACTGTAACACTTTATTATTAATAAAATTGGAAATACTGACAAACTACATTATTTAAATTTTTAAAAACATATTTCAAATCGAAATTTTAAAATATTTCTTATAGTCTTATTTTGATCATTTAAGATCATAATTGATAATAATCTCATAAAATTATAAACTTTTTAAAATGAAATATTAAATTTGGCATAGTATGATATATTTAATAACACTAGATTGTTTAAATACAATAATTGTGGTATGGGTTTTACTTTCTAATGATATAAGAATATCTTTTAGAATGAAAAATTATTTTTATAGAAAAACGCATTTTAATTAAAAAAATATGGATATAAAAATATAATTTTTATAATAGAAATATAATTATAACCTATATTGAAATCTATGTCTCTTTTTTCAAATAAATAATATTTTTAGACCATATCTTTTAATTATTTATTTAAAATTATTTTTATTATGTTACTTTTTTTAAAGAATAATAAGACTACATTGATTTTTAATAGTCCAATTTATTTCATTAGAATAATCATTATACATTTGATCGAAAAAATCTTGGTTTACATATAATTCTCTTCTCAATATTGTTTTCATTGTGTTTTTTCAACTTATTAAAATAAATTTAATCTAATATAAAAAAAATGAATATTTTAAAATGAATTTTATATTATTAATTAGAATAATATAAATTACATAATATATTTATCATAAATTATATTTCAAAATGAATTGTAAAAACCAAAAATTGCCAACGAACCTATACCAAAGAGGTAAAAGCTCTTGCTTGGCATCCAAAAGTCCTAGGATCAAATCCAGGTAGGGACGAATTTTCAAGTTACTATAGCAGGTCAGTATAGTAGTACTGTAGTAACAGAGGAACTGTAGCAACGTCGGACTGTAGAAGTGGAGGAAATGTAGCATGAAATGTAGCGGCGGTGTTACTGTAGTATGTATTATAGCAGCCCAGGTACTATAGAAGTACAATTCACTGAAGGGAAATTTGGGACAAAAATGGGCTTTATGTCAATTTATTCAAACCACATGGTCTTCTGCATTCAAGCTGTGTAATGAAACTACCTCTACCTAGTTAGAAATATTTCTTTATTTTAAATAATAAATGAGGTTTCACCTCCAACATTTTTAAAAATTAAAAAAAATATATCCACTGTTGGGGTTAGAACATGTTGATTGAGGGATTAAAAAATGAGATAAGGTTAAAAATAGAAATTCAAATTTTCTAAATCATATTGGTGGAAATAATATAGGCCATATACTCTCTTAGCATTGATTTTAAAGAAATCTATTTCCACTTTCATATGAAACTATCATAATATTTATGAAATCTTTTTTGTGATTCCATGTCAGTCCCTCCACTTATAGATAAAAGGGTATATCTTCCTCTAACTTCTTCAAAAAAATTGTTTACTATTGATAATAAAGGTCCTTAAAAATTTCCTAAAATTCATTCATAATATTTTTTATTCCCTTTATACCATCCTATGTGGGAATATGGTGTATTACAAAGAGGTTTCTAAAAGAAGAGTTTGTCATCATTACAATCTCTTTCATGGTATCTTTCCTCTTCTATTCCCTATAAATATAGTGAACCCATCCTAAAATAATAGAAATAGTATAATTTAAAACTAATAAGTTATTATTATTTTGGGAAAAACCCTTTTCAACCTCACTTCCATCCAATATGAAATTAAAACATCACTCATGCATAAGTATGACATACCATATCCACATAGTTATGTTATTTTTTAACCACTTTATTTGGATGGTTATAAATATTGTACTAATGAATATATATGATATTCATTACATAATTATTCATCTACAATTATACTTTATAATGTTCCTTCTTAACCTTCCACTACATAAAAACTAAAAACATCACTCATGTGTAAGTTCATACTACCTCTTCTATAAAGAGATGTGATTAGTTTTTCATGTCCACTAATCATGGATGATTTTATATATAATTATAATATTTATATAATGATTAATATTCTATATATGATTTAACCATGATTAAAATGAATTTTTAATAACATTAAAATTGAAACACTTAATAAAAATGTAGTTAACCCTCGAAATAATGATGATATTAATATATATTAAGTGAAAATGTGTTGAAATGTTATTAGATGACCATATATGAAATTAATTATATGTATATGGTTCAGTTATAAAAGTGTTTAAAATAATAATTTATTATACAAGAGGATAAAATCATATAAAAGGAATGGAAATTCAGAGGAAAGGGTTTACTTCAAAATCAAATCCTTATTAAAGATTTTCAATGTTTATTTTTATTTTTGAGGAATTTAACAACCATTTTATCATAAACTAAAACTATATTATTATTTTAATGTTATTTTAGCAGTTTTAATGTATTCTTTCCATTATTAATTTATTTGTCACTAATATGAATATATTTTTTTAAAATATAGTAGATGTTGTTTTCTCTTCAGAATGACTTCATTTTCTACTAAGTTTGAATTTTCATTAAAATATTCTCATGAAAGTATTTAATATTATCTAATGATTGACTAATGTTTTTTTACATTATTAGTAATCTATATAAAATGATTTAAAATGAAAATTCCTTCCATCTAACAATCATCATTCATTTTATAAATTTTTAGAATAGAATCATTGTTATAACTAACAATGTAATATTTTAAGAATTCAAAAGATTTCCATGCTCGATATCATATACAAAAAGGTTAATAAGATTAAACAAGACATGAAATACTAAAATTTAATTTTTATTTATTTAACCTTCTTCTTAAATTGGCATGTTTCAATAGGTTTAACCACATTATAATATATATTAGTCATACTCAATAGTCCATCAATTTCTATTAGTCATTTTATTCTAGAAAAATATATTATTTTCATAAATAATATTTTTCTTTTTGTGGGAATATATCAATTTTAGGATGATTTAGAAAATGTGGTTGATAAAACATCATTTATTTTTTAAATCATCATTTCATATTATCTTAGCGTGATCTTTTGGGATTTTTCTAATAATAATTATTTTTCCATGAATAGTGAAAATATATTATATTATACCTTTCTCTATAAAACTAACATTTATTTTCATTTAAATGTACTATAATGAATTTATTTTTACATTAAATTAATTTAAATATGTTTTACTCATAAATAAGTAAATTATATGTAATAATCATCAATATACTCTAATTTTATATAATTACAATTTTCACCCTAAAACGCATTTTTTTAAAATAGGTTTTCACATCATTTTTTGTCATTTAGATTAAAATAAATTTTTTCAGTTAATGTAATTGAATATTATGATTTCAATATAAAAAATTTCTACTTGAAATAAAACTTATCTTATAATTTATTTATACTTTTTTCGGAAAAATTAATTTTTTTTTGAATTATATAAAATATATAATTTTTATGTATTATGATATGTTATTTGAAATCACATAGACATAAAAAATAAGTTAAATACTAATTTATTTTAATATAATAATAATTTGAGAAAAAATAATACAAATAAATTATTATAATTCATTTCATGATAAATATGAAAGTCATTTTCCGTGTAGATGTTATGTTTGTGCAGAACTATAATTTTACAATTTGGTTATCTAATGATAATATTGGCAAATAAAGAAATCTTTAATTGGCATGTTTAATAAATATAATATTTAATTGTTTGAATTTTTGGAGATAGAATAATTTTTTTGTTATATAATAGGGACTTTCCAAAAAGCCTTACGATGATTATGCAAGACTATAAATTTCAAAATAAATTGTTAAACAAGTTTTCTTGATGTAAATGTGATTAAATATACATATATTGTGAATTTAATATTTTATATTGAAGATAAATTATTTAATTTTATTATATCAATTTATATTTAATTTTTAGTGAAAATATAATTACAATAAATCCATACACAATAATGGCATTTTTCTTCTGTGTAATGTTATAAAATAATGTAAATAAAATTTAAAAACATTAAGAGTAATATTTTTTGTTCTAGCTAAAGTGAACAATACTTTTTTACAGAAATAATATATATTAGATATTTTTTAATGGATAATATTTTAATAACATTAATTTTGTTTTATTTTCAATGTCAATCATCATTAAAATTTGTTTAAATCATATTAATCATATTTATCTTGAATATTTTTTTTAAATAATTTAAAGATAATAAAATTATTCATATAGAAAATTAGAATTATACATTATCTAAAATTTCATGAAATTTCAATTTATGAAATAATTTTCACTATATATAAATAATTATAACCCTTTATTATTGAAAAATTCATTGCAATGGTTGAGATTTGAATTTATTAACCAATGGGTTAGTCAAAATAATATGATTTAAAAAAATATAAAAAACATTCAAAAAATGGATATATTAAAAAGAGAAATTCATTATTTTATTATAACATGTTTCATGTTTAATCTAATTTTCATGAGTTAGACATGTACTACATTAAATTATTTCATGTATTCCAAAAATGACATTAATGATATTATATAATGAACTATAATTTAATACATTATTTAAAATTAATAAAAAATAATATCTCAAATAAATTAAATGATATATTGTTGATATAATATCCATCCTATATTTAATGTTCTTTTAACCTTTTATAATACTGTATTGACCCATAAAGTGTAACAAAATTGTTATCAATGTATCGGTCCAAAGGGTTTACATGGGATAGAATAAATTAATAATGGATAAAAATAATATAAACTTCTATATATTATAAATTTTTATATTTTGATATAATTTTTCCTGAAAATTAATTTATAATAAAATAATACATTAATTAATATCAAGAATGCCACTCCCCTCACTCATAATGGGAAGACACCAATCATATATTCTTCATATCATTTGAGCAACATATATCCTCAAAGATGATACAAAATATGATTTTAACATTCCAACAAACATTATATTAGTCTTATTTTGGGAATAATACAAAAGGTAGATTGCATAATGTGTAATGAAAATAAGGTTCTCTAAAGAAGATATATTTATTTTTATGTAGATGCTTTTGTTTTTTTAATTATTTTACATGCATAACATATGATGAAATAATAACACCACTACCATCTATATAATGAGACTTGTTTATCTCAATTGAATTATTTTTTTAAAACTCCTTCCACCATCAATTTGTAAATTAATCCATAATATTAGTGTAAAGTAGAATACCGCCTCACGAACTGATGTAATTCATTTTCCATCATCATCTCTCGCAGATGGTTAACTGAAAATTAAATTTTTATTATTCAATAAATTTTGAGGAAAAAGTGATAAACCATACATGACTTCATGTCTTAAAACTCTAAACCACCAAGGACAAAACATTAAGGCCAAACAACATCAATCCAACACAAGAGTATGTCAAATCCATGACCTCTCGAACATTAAATTTAGGATTGATGACCAAAAGAAAACCCAATGCTCTAAACCCCTTCAAAAGCCACCCCATGAGTGAATGATGAAACAACCCCCAAATCTCGCAACACAGGAGCCGCAAGAATTTACAATACCAAGAAAACATTCCACCAAATCAATGCATTCAGCCAACACATGAAAAAACCAGTTGCATATCCACCATCTAAACTGAATAATCTGTAAACATCCTTCATTCTACACCATTGTCAGAATCAGAAAAATCCAAAAGAAATCAACAGCCTTCGCAAAAACCATGTCGCCACTATCGTAATGCTGGAGGAGAAAAAAAGGAAAACATGTATCCAGATCCAAACCGCAAACCAACATCGGATCCAAATTGCACAAAAATGAACCAAAAACACAGAGAAGGGGGCAAAGAAAACGTTCCACAAACCAGAACTGTAACCTACCGATGCCTTCAAATCCACACACGGTGACCACATCTTCCCAACTCAACCATACACCGTGGAATTAACACCTCCAAGAATAAATGTGATCTTTTTTTCATAAAAAATCAAAAGGTTATTATATGTATGTTCGATAATATATTGATGATATAATAATAATTATTTAATTTTTAACTAATTATTATAGTCTTTTCTTCTTATTCATGAAAAAATTAAAATGTTACTCATGTAATCATAAGATATATTGTCTCATTAGTTATAACATAGTTCATTTTTTAAAATAATATTTCATTCTTACTTTTAAAAAAATAATTGAGGTTTAATATTTAAAATTGTTTAGTTATTAGTACTATATTTATTCTTGAATAAAGACATTTTTACTATAGTTAAACTACTATTATCATTTTGGATATAATAGCTTAATGTCATCAAAACAAATGACATGAACATAATTTTATAAGTAATTGACAATAAAATGAAAAAAAATGAATAAGAAACATTGAAATGCTACATAATAATGTAAATAATAAACATAATTTTAATTATTAGGAAGGTAAATAACATATGTAATGATTTTCAATGAATATAAAGGATATTGTACATTAAAAATATCACTTTAAATGTTTTAATGGATTCTTTTATAAATATTCTTCATACATGACCCTATTCTAAAAATTATTTATGGTTTTATTTATATAGTAAAGAATGATTTATAAATAACCTTTAATTTTACATTTTGTGTTCATTCAAATTTTTAAAAAATAATGCTATTATGTTTATTATGAGGAACATTGTAAACAAATGAAAAAAAGTAATGTTCTACTTTAACATAGGTATAGTTAATGGTTTATTCTAATTGTGGAAATTGTTATTTGATATTTTTATCCCATTACATGATTTAATGTTTTCTTTAAAGAAAACCCCTCCTTCCCTTTATTTAGTTTAATTGAAAAACAAATTAAATGGAATCAATATTCTGATATCAGGGAATATTATTCTTATGGTTTCAATTAATATTTATTATGAGTATTAGGATGAAATACTAGATCTATAATCATATTAATATTAAAGTTCACTAAAATTATATATGATAATGGGTGGTTCAATTATAAATCAAAAATAGTTGGTTTCATTAAAAAAAATTGACCTAATATTCATATCAAATTCATTGGTTAAAGTGATAGTGTTTACTGGTTTTTGGTTTCTTCTAAGAGATTATATGAATTTACAAGGTAGGTTATTCAAATTATAAGAGTAATTATATGATTAATATGAAATTTATTTACACTGTAAACTTCATGATTTATTTAATCACTATAATAGTATTGTTGTAAATATTATGATTTTACAAGGTAATATAATGCGATTAGGTTTAAAAGAAAATTATATTTTACTTCTTAAGGGTGAAAGTGATATGTTTTTGAAAAACAACCCAAGAGTTATTAATGATTTAAAAAAGTAGTTATTTTTATTATTTTTCAATTAATATTTATTATGAGATTCAATATGATAATATTTGATGATGATATTTATTTTTTGAGTATGGAAATATTTAGATCAATCACAAATTTTATTTTCCAAAATGTTAATTATTATTAATATTTTTGGACAAACAAGTTTCATCATTCCTTTTTATTTTTCCGCTACTAAATTTTTTATGAAAAAAACTTTTTTAAAAGGAATTCTATAGGGATTTATAGATTAATAGGGATAAATATTATTTAAAATAGAAAATTGTATATCTATGTCTTGAAATAAGAAAATAATATGCACATTAATAGTTTACTATTGTGGAAAATGGATATTATGTTTTTGCGTCCAATTTGTAATGTGTGGGTTTTTTATGTAAGAGTTGCAAACAAATTATATAAACATGAAAACCATATTGATTATAAAAATGTAAGAAAGAAAATTCATGACTTAAATCTAAACATTATTTATATTTTAGGGTTAGTCCCAAAAAGAGAGTATCAGATGAAAGGGTTAGATAACCTTAGTGATTAAGATGTTTTTAATTGAGGTTAATATAAGTGTAATAGATACCATAATGGATTAATATGTTTATGGTTGATGATATGTTTAATGGAATAGATTTCATATTTCAATTTTTATGTGATTGGAATACTTTTGGTGACATTTATTGTGTTTTTATAGTTGTTTGAGATATATGAAACATGTGAAAACATATGTTTAAAGTTGCATCAATTTATAATTAATTGAAATATGCTAAAATAAATTGACAAACACAAGGATTTATATGAACTTTAATGATGAGGAAATAATGAATAATTGTGATTAAATGGTCATTAAATTTCGATAACATATATTTTATAGATAACTAAAGGATTAAAAAGTGACTTGTTGAATAAGAGATTAATGTTATTTTAGAACAAATTATGTATATATTTTGGAGAAATAAACAATTTAGGTAAATGGAAATGCTTTTGGATAATCGGGGAATTTATTTAAGGTAAAATGGTTGATATTTGTTTTCAATATATATATGATCTATTATTTATTTTTTGTTATTAAGGTTATTTATGGAAAGGTTTTTCATTTTTTATAATCTATGATTACATCATGTATCCTTTTTAGCTTGTCAATTGATAAGTGACTAATGTGGATGGCGGATAAATGTTTATTTATCATCAGAATAATATTTGAACAAATCATTCTGTTTTTTCTGTTTCTAGCTTTATTCAGGAATATTTTGAATGATTTTAATTTTTCTTATTTGTTAACAGATTTATATTGTACATTTATTGTTATTTTTGAGGATTTAAAGATAAATGTTTTATTTAATAATTTAATGGTTTATTTATTTTGACAATAATATTATCTTCTACTACCCATTTTTGTTTTCAATAATGTATTAATATAATATTAACATATCGTTATCATTTTTTCTATTATTTGATTCATTAGAAATTGATTTTAGTGATTCAGTCCTGAAATTTTTTGAATTAAAATCCCATATTTTGGAGTAAATAAGGGGATTCTATTGAAATTTGATTAAAGGATGAAAACTAATTTTAATGTTAATATATTTCATAGTTTGTTTTTTTATATGGTAATGGAAATTGCACAATATAGGAGAGGATATTGAACCATAAATTTAATTTCATTACTATTTTTTTGTGATGAATCAAATGCCTTTTTCAGATTTCTTCTCTTTAGGGTATTGTAGTCACTAATATTTTAACGATCATTTACTTATTTTTAATAAATGATCACTATTAGGCACCAAAATTATTTAAAAATTTCATTTCATGTTTATCTATATTTCCTCTCACTGCTAATTTTTCTCTATTTTGCAAACATAGGTATGAGTTATTCTATAAGAACATTTTATATACATTTCCCCGCATTCAATGGGATGTTCTTAGCCCTTTTTGTGTTGTACGATTCAACAAAAAATTATTTCAAAATTTCTATCATCACATTACCAAGTTCAACTAACAATTTTGAGGTTTCATTTTTTTAATGTGCACAAAAGTTAATATCCTCATATTTTGAAACAGATTTGTGTTCGATAACATATTCAATGTGAAACACTTAGCATAAGAGAGCCATATAAATATTATTATTTAAATATTATAGTTATCACATAGCCATTATATTGGTTATTATGATTTGGATTGAATACATTATGAAATATATATAATTTTCATACCCAATATAATTGTATTGATTAATGATTATGAAATAAGTTTCAATGAGTAGTGAAATTCCGATTTTTTAATGTTATATTAAAATGAAATTAATTTTTATTTAAATGTCCTATTACTTTTTTAATATTAACATAAATTGAAATAATTGAAACCTTGTTTCAAATTATCTAATTAATCCCATAATTATAAGTAATATACTCAATTTTGGTATAAGTTCATTTTTTGGCTTCAAAATTTAATTTTTTTCAAACTCTTCTTCATTTTATATTAATCATTTTTATTTAAAATTATTTATTTCAATTATAAGAAATAAAATTTAAGAAATGGAATTACTTTTTGGTTTTGTATAGTCATATTTTTCATACTATAATTTTTATATATTGTTTTAAGAAGTTATTTTTTCATGAATTGTTATAAAATATAGTTTTAATTAAAATATGGTATATTTTAAGTTATTGACAAAACTTAAATTTGATATTAATATCTATTATACATAGATATATAATAACTTATATTAATATAATAAAATTATAATTTATAAAATATAATATAGAATTTATTTCAAAATAAATATCAAAATCATTTTATATTTCATCAGTGTTCTAGTGAAACACATGAGAAGTCAAATATCTTTTCCTAAAGATAATATTTGAGAATTAGGAGGTTATTTATATTTTTTTAAAAAAATATTAAGTATATATGATAATATATTTGTATTTAAATTAATTATGGATTCTTATAACAGTTGACTTGCCCCATTGCTAGTGTAACGCTTGTGTACAACTAGAAATGTCAAAATAACATATTAGATTAGATTTCATGACATAGATGTGACTAAATAAATATATTCAATGAATATAAAATAATATATTTAAATACATTTATTTATTTATTTTTATAATAATTTATTTATAATTTTTATTTGTGATATAATTTCTATAAATACATACGAAATATCGACATACTAATTGTAAAAAAGAAGAAAAATAATGTAAATTATTTTAATAACTATAAAAGTAAAAAAAATCGGTTATAAAAAGTTTCTAGAAAATTCTGAAGATAGATGTTATATATTATATATTTTTCATAGAATTATATTAAATGAAATTAGTTCCATGTTGTTTCCTATGTCAAATTATATGAATAGTTATTATAATGACATTAATAGTATTTTATCTTAAATGTATGTCATTAAATTATTTAAAATTAATATAAAACATGAAAGGGAAAAATTAATATGATTGATGTTTTAGAAATTCATACCATAGAAATTTATTATCCTAATGTAAACCTATGTTTAAAATTATATTGTTATTAATAATAAAATAGGTATTCCCATGGTTACGGTTTAAATTGTTTACATAAGGGGTTAATAAAAAAGATATTTTTTTTAAATGATATATGAAAATATAAAAATTATTTTGGTTATTATTTGATGAAAATAATTCACATATAATATAATAGATATATTTTTTGAACTTTTTGTATGATCTATATATGTATTACATTAAAATATATCATGTATTACCAAAAAATACATTGAAGATAATTTATAAGAAGAAATTTGTTTAATGATTTATAATTAGCTAAAATCCTTTATTTAGACAATATAATGGGACATGATCAAAAATTCCAACAAAGGTAGAATTATGATTCATTTTTTCTTTTATAGTATCTTTCTTGACCCCTAAACTATAAAAACATTAACAACAACATTTTTAGGAAAATGATTAATGAAGGGTTAAAAGATAGAGATAAGGGTAAAAACATGTTACAGACTTTTCCAATAGTTGATAGATTATATATTTTATACCCATACTAATTTTATCATATATTTATAATTAATTTGTCTGAAATTTTATAGTTAATATTAATTTATATTAACTTGGTACTTTAATAAATTCCAATAATGCTTCTCCCCTCCCATTTGAAACACAACCAACACTCCTTTCATACTCACTTCATTTTAGAACTCTATCTCAACAAATTACATCATAGGTACCTTCTAGATACCCCATATCAAGTTCTTAATGTATTATATCTATAATAATACCAAACAATAACAACTTAATTTATATAGAAAATGAGGTAGTCAAATAAAGAAGTACAACTTTTAGCAGAATGCATTACCTTTTTTTATTTAACCTACATTTAATTTTCATTAAAATTTATTAAATAATAAAACCATTATGATTCATAAATATTATTTTTAAAATATTAATTTAATAACCAATTTATATCCCCTTATTGTATCATATGGTAAATGAATCCCTCATTCGTGTGTGTGGTGGACATCTACCTTAGAAAACAATTTATTTCATTTACCATCACTCCCTTATCTTGTTATAATGAAGAATTTAATATATAAATATATATGATATTAATTATATAGTTAAAATTATTGAAATATTGTATATCATTTATTTTCTTATATTTATATCCAGTCGGAAAATGATAATTTTGTTCATCGGTCCGTGTAGATAACCACCTCTACAAAGTGTTGTGATTCCTTTTATGAACACATTAATGTATACTATATATAACATAATATAATTATATTATATTATATTTATTTTATAAAGATAAATTTTTAAATATAAAATAATAATTATTTTTTTTCAATCATCTCCATTGAAAATTGTGAATGTTTTTTAGGCGTACATACTGTCCACCATCTCAATGATTATAAAATATTTCATTTTTCATAAATATATTTCATGGTCAGTTTTATAAGAACAATTTCTAAATAAAAATGACCATTATTTCAAGATCATTATTATTTATATTATTTTTTTGTGACCTATCATACAATAATCAATCAATCGAAGTAATTTTTTACATATGAGCGGAATATTGTCAAATAATTTGATTTGAACTTAATAGATTATGAATTTGATTATTACATGGTAATAAAATAAAAGTATTCAAAAACATCAGCAATTATATTAGTATATTATTAATTAAAAAATTATTATTAAGGATTATAATTAATGTATGTGATGAGTCACAATCGAGGTATGAGATAATATAAGTTAAATATAAAATGTATATATTTTAAATTATTTTTTTAAAATATTTTTCATCCAAGTACTTGGTCTAATAATTATTTTATTTATGTTTTTATATGGATATGAATGAATTATAAAAAAAAATTATTACGTGAATTATTAGTTTTGTTCTATGTTTTTCAATGTTAATATTATTATGTATTCTATAAATAATATTTTGAAAAAATAGAAAATCTAATGTTCTATTTTAGAATATATGGAATCAAAATTTATTAATTCATTATAACCTCTATATGATATTTATATTGATTCAAATTATTTTATATTTTCATCCAATAGAACCCTCCATAATTTTTTTAATTAAAAAAAAGGTTTTAAAATTGAATGGATATTTCTATATACAAAAATATTTTACTTATGGGTGAAAGGAATTTTTATGATGAAATACATGATCTATGTACATTATTAATGTTATTTTTCAGGGAAATTATTTATGATTATGGGTGGTTTAGTTATAAAATATGGATTTTTGGTTTTATTATAAATAAATAATGGGTTAGTCCTTTACTGACCACCTTTTTATATGCTGAAGGGACAAATATAACCGGTTATAGAATTATCTTCAAGGATTATTATAATTTACTTGGTAGGTTGTTCCCTTTTAATGAGTGATATAAATTGATTCCCCATGATATATAAATTAGTTTTCTATTATTTATATTATTTTAAGCATAAATAATATAACATCATAATGTAGCATAATCATATTACATTTAAAGAAAATCATATTACACTTATTAAGATTCAAATGAATAAATTTACTAATAAAATTCATAATATTTACCTGATTTCAATAAACCATTATGTGTTTATTTTAAGAATATGGTTTGTTATTAAATGGTTTGTGATATTTTATTTGATTAAAGAATATTTCTAGGGTATGAAAATTTTTCTTTTGAGCCTCAACATTAGTATAAAAAAATGAAACATTTTATTGGTGATCATGGAGTACTCGGTTTATTTATTTCTTTTTAAATGTACTTTACTGATCTCTTTATGATCATCCAACTTTTTATTTTGTTTTTAACAAGTTTTTATATAAGAACATTTTCAATGATGAAGTCATAATAAATATTTAAAATATATTTCATGAAAATAAAACTTATTTTCTATTTAATGTAATGTATTGTGGGAAAAAATGGATACTAAGTGTATGTCTCCACTTTGTAAACAATGTATAATTTTGTAACTTTTAAGACATTATTCTATAAAACATTAAACTAATAATTTCCAAAAATATTAGATTGTAAATTATTGCCTTAGAAACGAATATTTATTTAATCATTAAGGTTGGGTCTTTACATTTTCTATCGTAGGAAATACTTTTATATCATATGATATTTGCATTTTTATTTGAGGTTAACATAAGAGTTATGTATACCGTAATGTGTTTTTATGTTAATGGTTCATCATAATTTTAATGGAATTCATACCACTTTTGAGGTATTATGTGGTGGTAAAACATTGGAATGCATTTATTTAGTTATGTTTTGTGTTTTAGGTATATTTAACCACTAATTTTTACTTGTGAAAAAATTATTTTTGAGAGTATTCCATTAGAGATTTTGAAAATATGTTAAAATTTATTGATAAACATTTGGGTGTATATGATCATTGATATCGAGTTAATTATGGATAATTTGGATAATATGGTTGTTAGATTTTTGGAATATATATTATATAGATAAAAATGGGATTGAATAATATTTAGTGACTAAGTGAATAATATTTTTTTGTAGATGTTATCTATATATATGGAATCAGTTTATGATTATGGAAAATAAAAATTATTCATTATAAAATAAGAATTTACTTATGGAATAGTGGTTGAATGGAAATTTTGGTGTATATATATATATTTATTTCTATTATAGTGATTCAGTTTATATAATTAAACATTTATCATAATTTTGAGATTATATGATTAAAGAATAAACATTTTTTGTTCTATGATTTTTGAGTGACTAATGTTTATGGGAAGAAATGATAGATTAATAATAGAATAATATGTGATCAAATACTTCTGATTATAGATTCATTAAAAGTGGTTAATAATATTTTGATGAATTTAAATTTCAGTTATATATTAAATGATCTATTTTTAACTTTGGGTGCTATTGTTGAAAATTTTGGTATTAATGTTTGATTTTTCTCATTTTATGGTTTATTCATTTTTTAAATTATCTTATCTTTTTTAACATCATTTTTTTTGTTAATAATGATTATTGAAAGAATATCTTTTTTTCACATGATCTGTAAGTAGTTGATTTTAGTTCTTTATGCATGAAAAATTCATCTTCATTATACATTATTTGGAAGAAAAGTCATTATTTTCGTATATATTTGTAAAAGGAGGAAAATATAAATTTCAATAAATCATATTTTTTTCTTTCTTGTTATATATAGTAATTTAATTCCAAAAATCATGTAAATGGTTCCTGAAACCAAAATTTTATCATATTACCATTTTTTCTAATCATTGATGGTATTTTTTATATAACTTTTTTTCATTGTTTTGTGGTGATTAACAATATCATTATCATTCATTTTCTTGTTATAAATTATTTATATCACTCTACATAATTAAATGGACATTATATTTCAAGAAATTATATATTTTTTCACCCCACCAATGTTTTTATTTTGAAAATATTTTTTTGTGTTATTCTAGGTGACCATCATATTTCTACTTCCATGTGATAAAGATGAAATTATTATTTACCAATTTTCTAATTAGTGATTTTGGAAAATTCATTTTAAAATTTAAAAACCATTCTAACCAATATCAAGTTAAAATTTAAAGCATGAAATTAATTAATGTGGGAGAATATAAAATCTAGGGATTTTAATACAACACTGTATTTGATAGAATATACAACTAGAAAATCTGATCTTAAACAAAAACTGTAATTTTATAGTTATAACCTAGAAAATAAATTCTATGATATTAGACTGAATAGAAAAATTATTAAATACTCATAAATTTACTAAATAATAAAAATGAATTTATTAATTATTAAATAATAATCACTCATTTTTTCGTAAAGTCATATTATTATTCGAAACATTATTTCCTAAAAAATTTAATTTAATATTTTTTGACCAAATATTAGTGTATATAAATTATATAAGAAATCCTGGATAAAATTAAAATAATTTTTAAAAACATCATATAAACTTATATCATGGGTACATTTCAATATTTGTTTAGAATGATTGATTTTATAGGGAATAGTCCAAATATTTTATAGTGTAGTTTTTATAAAACTATCATTTAATTTCATTCAAAAGAAAAATTATTATTTGAATTTTATCATAAATCAAAATACTAACTGAATAGTTATAATTTAAACAATTAATTGCCTAGGAATTTACCAAAAAATTTATTTTTGGTATAATTTCATTATTACCCTAAAATGATGTTTTCTAAAAAATATTTTCCATTGCTTTTACAAAAAAATTATTAAAAAATATATATCCCTTAATGATTTTAATTTTATAAAAGGTATTTTATTATGAAATTCAAAACAAATTTTTTATCCTTTGATAAATTTTGGATATTTTTCTAATGAATATAATTTTTTTTATGAATAGTAAAAACAATAGTTTATATAAAATACATTATCTTTTATGATATAACCACTAAATAAATATGAAAAAAACTATTAAACTTATTTCAATACTAATGTACTATAATAACAAAAAATATAATACAAAAATAATTAAGAACATGTAAATTATAATTTATTTCATGATAAATATGAAAATCATTTTTGCTACCGACACAATGCTTACACCGCACTAGAAACTATAATTTGACATATCAATGATAATATTTGTGATGAATTAAATCCTATATATGATTTATTTTAAATATTAATTAAAATTAATTAATTTAATGTATAATTTTTAATTCTGTATTTATATAACATGTCAATTTTTAAAATGATTGTGCAATGCTCATGCGAGGCCAGAAAAGAAAAAATTACATATTAAAGAAGTTATCTTGATAATATCGTGTGTAAATATTAATATTTAATGAATATAAGGTTTATATTGAAATAAATAAATTTATTTTTATTATGGAAATTAATTATAATTTAATATTATTTATATAATTACCTTAATTGCTTTCCCAATACTAACATAGTGTTTGTGAATATACATTAAAAATCATGTAAATGTTTTTGAAAAACATTACAGTTTATATTTATTATGAGTTAAGGTGTCCCAAAAATTTAATTTAATTATATTACATATTATAGATGTTTTAATATATTATCATAAAATTCCATTTTATCATGTTTTATTCAATGTAAAATTATATATGTAGTTCGTAAAATAAAATTAATAGCATTTATGTAAAATATATTTTGTTTAGTTAGTTAAAAATAAAAAATAGTTAAATTTTAGAATTTAGAGTATAAATGATCTAAAATTTCACATAATCTTCATTTGTAATCCAATTTTTACATTATATATAAAATCAAAACCCTTTAATACTTAAAAAAACATTACCATGGTTAGGGGTAAAATTGGTTTACTAAGGAGTGAATGCTAAATATTGGGAAAATATCATATTTGAAACAATAAATAAAAATTCATTAGGTGATTATATTAAGTTCATATACTACATTTATAAAAATAAAAGTAATTTAGAAACCATTTTACATGATTTATTCATGTATTATATTATATTATTTCATGTATAAAAAATGACATAATGACATTTTATGATAAACAGTATCTTAATAAATGATTTAAAATTTATAAAAATAAATTATTCATCCAATTAAATTTTATATGGTTATAAAAACCAATCATGGTCCTTTTGGGTCATTTTTCTATTGATATAAACTTTCTTTTCCCCAAAATAGAAAAAACCAATTAATATCATTATTTATTCAAAATTAAAATATGGTGGTCAAAACAATTATATACTGGTAAAAAAACTAACATAGTATTTAAAAAATTTATTATAGGAAATTTATTTGTCTAAAAATAACATATATTTTAATTATATCAATTTTTATCTATTTTAAAATGAAAATTCATTTGTATTTTTTTAATTCATTAAGAAATCCCCTCCAATCGCTTATGATGGCATGCATTCTCTTCTCTCTTCCTCACACCATTTTAACACTCATTCTCTTCCATTAAATTCATAAAACCTATATAAAATACCTACCAATGTTATAGAGGTATAAATTTTAGTATAATACCAATCATATATGGATACAAGTGTAATGTAAATGTGGTTTTATGATGAAGAGGTAGAGAATTTAGTCGATTTTTCTCATTTTATTTCAACTTATACCACATTAAAATATTACTCACATAAGAAGGAATAAAAAAAAGTGGATTTTTTATGTCAATATCACACCTATTTTACTCTCCTTACCCAATTAAATGTGTATGTAATCCATCTTTTATATGTATGTTAGACTACCGCCTCTCGAGACTATATAATTAGTTTCCCATCACAACCTATCATGGATATTTATAAAGATGGATTTTAGGTATATATATAATGTTCTTGAGAACAATATTATTCTTGATAGATAATATAAAATCTATCTTCTTACCTTTCCATCCATGGAATAAATGATAACGTCGTTTTTGCATATGTGTGGATTATCACCTCCATGAAGAGATAGATTCATTTTTTATAACCAAATAATATGGATAATAAGTATATTTGTGTTTATTTAAATAAAATTTAATATATTTATGAGATAATATTAAATATTACAGCTAAATTAATTTTTAATTTCTTCCCATTATGTTCCATGAACAATGGGAATGTTACTCATGGGTGCATATCGCATATCGACTCTATTATTATAACAGAGATAATTTTTCACAACCATATTTTATGGATAATTTTAAAAATATTATTTATGTATAAAAATGATTTTCCTGTCATGATTCTTATAGTGGATATTAATTAATAATTATCAATTTGACCATAGTTAACCTAAAAAATTTATTATTGACATCTGAGACGAATATCATAAAAAAACCAATATGAAATTAATTTATAATTTAATTGATTAAAATATGATAAGAATGTAAATGGAAGAATATATATTAAAATGTATCTAACTGTCATTAAAAATTTATTTAAATTTAATATTTAGTAAGATAAAAAAATGTATGTATCATGTCAAACTCCAGTTAAGAGTAACATTAGTTTAGAAAACCTCATTTCAAATGTTTGAAAAGATTATATTGTAAATATTTTTCTTCATTATCTATATTGATAAAATTATTTTATAGATGTTTTTATATGTACATAAATGAATTATAAAATTTATATTAGGTTATTTTTTATATTACTTCATGGTTTTTAAAAATAAATATTTTTCATTATTTTATATCGATTGTTTTGACAAAAAAGTAAAAAAGTAATATTTTTTTCATCATTTACAATGTCGATAGAATTTCCTTCCACCATACTCATTTTTTATTATTTCATGTTTTAGTAAATAAAAACCCCTCCAACCCTTCCCTCTAGGTATTTTTAAATTGATTATTAATTTTAATGTATATTTAGTAATCAAGAAATCATTTTCATATGGGGCAATAAAATATTTACATTGTGATTTGTGAATAAATATAATTTATATTTAAATTTTTCATGTTAGGTCTCATGGAAACTATATCTGATGATTTGGGATTCTATTATAAACTATGGATGTTTAGTTTCATTATAACCCAATATTGGGTGAACCCCAAGTATCGTAATAATGTATTGGGTAATGGGATAGACTAGACAAGATATAAGTTTCTCTTGAGAGATTTTTAGAATTTACCAAGTATAGTATTCCATTAATAAAATTTATCTTACGACTAATATGAAAATTATGTCACAATTTACTTTCTTTTTTTCCATATTATTTATATTATTTTTTATAGAAAATTCATGATTTCACAAGGTAAGGTATTGAGGTTATATTTAAAAGGAGTGCATATTATACATCTTAAGGGTAAAATGGATGGATTTTTTAAAAACACATTTCATGATATTTTCATGATTTCAATGGTATTATAATGAATTTTTTAGTTGATAGTTATTCATTAATGATTAGTGAAAATTTTTAGGCACGAATTTGAATTCATAAATCTGAACATGTTTATTTTGGGCCCAATGTTTATATTTTAAAAATTATTAATGAATATCATTGACGTAGGATTATATTTTTTATGTTTCCACTAAAATTATTTTATTTTTTGCCCCCTGTTTAAAAAAATTATATTTTTTTCATGAGGAATAGAGGAAATTATGAAATCAACAATAAAATAATAAAGATATGTAATTAAATAAAAACATGGTATATTTTATAATTTTCATATTTGTGAGAAGAATGGATACTATGTGAATGTTTCATCTTTTAAATGTATGGGTTTTTTGGGAATGAGTTATGAACACATTCTACAAAATTATGAAAAAATAATATTTTCAAAATTTAAAGATTTTTATTATTGACATAATACATATGATTTGTTAATGTATAAGGTTGCGTCATTATAGTTGAAATCAGAAGAATAATTTAGATATATTTGTAGATTATAAAGTTATCATGTGATATTAACATATGATTAATGGATACCATCATGAGTTTATTACATTACGATTGATCTTAAGATTAATTGAGTAGATTACCCTTTTGAGGTTTTATGTCGTAGGAATATATCTCGATACATTTGTTGAGTTTTGATTGATTTTTGGGGTGTTTATCACCCTTAATTTTAACATGTGTAAAAGTTATTTGAGGAATAATGGCATTAAAGTTTTTGGAGATTATTTTCATGTTAGTGGTAAAATATTATGGGTTATATGATCTCTATGTTGAGGTAAATATCAGTAATTTGGATAATTGGGTTTTTTAATTTTTCGAACATAGGTTATGTTGTTGGCCATAGGATGGAATACTGATTCTCTGATTATTTAATTAATTAAATTTTATATGATGTTCAAAATATATTTCAGTGAATTATATGTTGTGTTCCTACCTAGTTTTCCACTTAATCTATGCTCTGAGATGGTTGTCCATGGGGCCATATGTACACCTCCCCATATTTCACAGGGTATCGAATAATATAGAGGGAATGATTAGCTGATAGTGGGGAGACTATATATTATGTTGATTATGATAATAATGATATATATATATATATAATTGGAATATGGATAACAAACATTATGATAAATTAATTAAATCCATTGGAATCATATAAAACATAATCCATAATAACAAACCCATGTCAAAACAATTTTTATTTAAATAAACATGTAATATTAGTAATACAATGTAAATAATGGATTCTTATGGATGAATATATAAAAACAAATATATAAATAACCTAAATAAGATCCATATCTACATATAGAAACAACATATTCCACCTTCATACATCCCATGAAAAATACTATATACCTGATCACTATTGTCCATCACCTAAGACTACTCCTTTTTCAAATTGAAGCACCCTAAATTCTCTGTGTGTTATAACGGGAACTTGTAAGTTGTTAGAATGAACATCGTAGGAAACCAAAAATATGTTTTTATCCTACATTCATAAATATAAAAGTATATGCATACTTTAATAAATGACAACAACAACAACAACACACAGAATAACTCGCTCAACTTTTTCCCTATACCAACAAATGATAATTAAATTTCATTTTAAAATTCCATTACATATTTGAATGCATTCCCATGAATATATATAAAAAACATTACATTTATGAAAAAATATAATTCTACAAGATAAGATATATGACTAGAATCCTGGGAGACCATAGAAGAATATAATTGATAGTGAACCCTCAAGATCCTCCCATAAATATATATCATCACCTCATTCTATACAACACCTCAAGTGATACTAATAATCTATTATGTATCCCAACATCATAACGATCAATATTTCCCAGGTCCCATGGACATGTATTCAACAATTCAACATCATCTGAGCAGCCTTACATCCTAGGGCATGATAATATCTATCATCTAGTATATTATTAATCACCACCAGATCAATTACTTAATATGTCAAGGAAAAATTATATATAAACTCTCATAATCCTCTCCCAATGATGTCACTTATAATAGTGAACCTCATCCCCCCAACTGATGGTCTCAAGACCATATCCCAATGGATCAACAACATAAATTGTGGCCTTCTATAATGAGAACCACTTCTATAATTGATGGTCAACTGCATCCCATAATTTTAAATATCTATGGATCCCTCCACCCACAATGAGGTTTCAACCCCACATCAATTGAATACTATCTTTATGCACATGACTCAATCATCATGGCGACACACAATAATGAGTCGCACTATCCAATATTCCTAATCCAAAGTGCATAGAAACCATGTTACCACAATAGACCACATCACCCATTTCCGTTTGCTCAACATCATCCCAATTACCATTCACCATGACCACAATAGGATGGCCTCTTTAGTTCAAACCTTATAAAAATCATCACCTCACTTATCTCATGCAACTCCTTCTTCCGGAAGAACCAAATCACCTTGGTACTAGTGATCAACATCACCTCAATACCTCAGGCCCTTCCAGTCATGTTATCATTGAATAAATTACATTATTAATATTTTAATTTATTAAATTAACGAAATCATAACATCAAACCCACCCATTGAAATCCCCATACATGGATTAGAATAATTAAAAGGCTAGAGCATTCCAATCGACCTCTCATGGAAATACATTATTAATTTAAAATATATTATCAATTTATTAATGTTTTATCCTACATAAAACAAATTTTTATTTTATAAACCAACCCATATAATTTTTACATTTATTGATAAATCTTTGCACCACAAAAATTAGACACGTAGGTGGTCGCTCGACAAATACCAACATATAATTCGAGAAGTATCTGGAAAAAGTGGAGGTTTAGATAAACATGATAAAATTATTGAAAAGCATGTCACACAGCTTATTAATTCTATATGGATATATAAATGATATATAGTTTGAGTATTAATAAATTATTTAACCCTAAATTAAAATCAAACAGGAATTTGTTCAATTCAGAGCTTAGGGAGAGGATGGAGGCCAAATCATGAGTGGGGAAAATGATAGATATTTATACATAAAGAAGTGTGATGTGCATGGGAGGTGAAAATAGTGGGGATTAATATTGAATATGAATAGGTAAAATGGACATTTTCTCCTCTTTAAAAAGATGCATTTTTACTGTTGGGGTTGGAAAACTATGTGCTAATGGTGTGGTTCCCACTATCAAAGATAACATTCACCTCTCTTATTCTGGACGTACAGTTTAAAAAACTATGCAGAAAATATATGGGTGAATCTAAAATCCTACACAACAGACAATATTTCTTAAATGGTGATTCATTTTTAAAAAATGACCCTTTGAAAACACTCCACACACTTCAGGCTCGAATGTTGGATAGACTATTCGCCAACCATACACCCCAATCATTTTTCCCAAATCTAGGTTTTCAGAGCCTAATTGTTCCAAAACCCATTAAAAAATTTATACAAACAAAAATATACATTAAACCCATCTAAAAAGACATTGAATCATATAAAATCTGAAAAAATTGTTTTGAATCCAAAAAATAATGATTTGACCAACTCACCAAACTCAACAAATAAATTTACCATTGAAATATGACCCATTAAAAGACCCTAGATGTTAGAACCTACTCACCATAAGAATGCTTATCCATAATAAATGTAGTTCTTGAGTGATATTATTAAAAAAACCATATCATAAAAATCTACCTGGTTTACCACTCTTTTATGTCACGGTCAATTCCACGTATGTCTCTCCCTACTTTATGAATTAACAACCAGATCACTTCTTCACCCAAAAATCAAAGAATATGATGGGTCCACTAACCACATAAATACATAAAATTACTCCCATGAAATTAAATTATTCTAGCACCTCATCACGTTATCAACTCATTCCCTTTTCAATACTAACGTCCAGGATGGACCCTATATCATAAGATGCGCATTCCATACCCATGCGATAAATGACTCAAATTAATTCTAGCATCGAACTAAATTTTATATTGGTCCTACATCACATATGATTCTAAAAAATAACCTTACATGGCATATATATATATATATATATTTATTTATTTTCAACATATCATGAATACCTATACACCTCATATAAAACATGCACCACACCTGATGCCAAAATACTAACAGGCACATAGTTAGCCCAATGTAAAACATTTCCACCTCATGAACATAAATTTGTCAAACCCATGATAATATGTCACAAAACAAAAAAAAATTCTCTAAGGATATTCATCTTCTCAACCTTCTTTAAACCATCCACGTTAATAGAATTCACATGGCTGGAAGCCTAATTACATGGGGTCTGAACAACGCGCAATGTTGCACCTTCTACTGGCATCAAACCCCAATATTCTTTATGAATATTCTTTATAAAACCTATAGATGTTATATAATTATGGATTCATATTCCTAGATTATATCTCAGTCTTATCTTAGATACATTAATATAAGAATGTCTCTGTTTCCTGGCATTCCAATCAAATTCACTACCTAGGGTATTCATATTCCCCATCAGATAATAAGCTCAGAACTCTTTTGGAATTATAATCAAACTATGTCCAAACTTGATCCAGATTTCAGCACTGAAAGAACACTGTCAAATAAAAACTCCTAGGTGGCCTACCAAAGTCTATTTTATAAATTCAATGATGATAATCCGTATTTTATCACTTATGTCTATATATAGAATCAGTTCCAAGATCACCCCACACCCTCACTTATCGTGAATATAGATGATATATTACGTTCCCCTCATCTATTAGCACATGATTAAACACCATTAATAAAATGTTGTATCTAAATATATTCAACTAATCCCACTGAAAGTTTATTTCAAATTCACCACATAATTCAGAAATGATGTATCTTTTTATATTAGCATTGTGAAACATATGATTTATCTTTATTATATGTCTATAAGATGATGATCTAAATGAACTAGCCATCAAAATCCTTTCAATACATTCCATCATGCACACCAGCTTGCACATTTTCATTCAACCATCACATTTCTAGTCTCCTAACCATGTAACTGGAACGCTGAAACCTCTAATCTATTAATTATCAAGCTAAATGAATACCATATACACCTAATTCATCTAGTTATATAGTTTCGACATTCCACCCCAAACCTAAAATAATGGTGGGAAATTATTCTGGAACTCATGATTCATATAATCCATAGATAACACATTTACTTGAGATCCCTTATCAATGATATGTTTGACATCAACCAGGATCCCATTGACCCAATCATTGAGGCTTGGCCCCAGGTTTTTTATATGATGGGGCTTCCCCAACTGCACTAGAGCCTACAAATGTGGCTCATGATCAATTGGACAATCATGGTTCTCATCCGGACCCTCAAGGGCATCATTTCATGCACAATCATGTTTAACCATATCTATACCCTCCAGATTCTATAAAAAAATATGTGTAGGTGAAAAAATAGTAAACCCTTACAATTGTGTTCATAACGTCCATCATAATATATATATCGTGGATATGGAAATATGTAATAGGAATCACATATCACCATCCTTAGACTCCTCTACCACACCTGTTAGAAATGAAATATGAACACATAAACCCTATCATACCCATATATGAGTCAGTGATCACATATCATATATATCATATGTTATAAATATTGGGTAGTTGAGTAAAATTTTACCAAAAGGATAAGTAGTATAAACATATTTTAATTTATTAAAAAACTATAAACAACTCACCCCTTTCATTATTCAGGAATACCCTTAACAAATTCATGACCATAAAACATATACACATAGAATCACAAAATGATATCATCAGGAACCATAGACTAGGGATGACTATGTAGACTTCCAAAAACATTTGATGCTGGAAAAAACTGTTTAGCTTTTTATTAACACCTTAAATAGGCCAAACCTTTTAGTGCATTCCAATTTCCTTATGAAAATTACCTGTAAACAGATACATCACATGAGCCTATATTATTTTCATAATGGATGAATACAACTCACTACTATACCATTCCATAGTTTTAAATCTCATTGTACATTAAAATTACACCTAAGTATTCCACATGATGTGGATATCAAAACATTGAAAACTGAAAAACATGTCAATTATTTCCCACCCATGGAGACTTGGTATGTCCTATGTGCATGGGGTTTTAGGATCTCAAACGCGAGATATTTACCCTATTTTGACATAATACTAGTCTCTAGTCTACTATACCCTAAATAAGTATGAAAAGAAATGGAATATACCCAACTCTAATAATAATTATATGGTACTAACAAGATTTTAAACTTAATCATTGCTCCAATTTTGTCTTCAATTGGGCCTTAATCACCCCTCCCCATACGTCAAACAATGAATACATGTACAGAGGGTAAAATTTGGTGATAGTGGGGAGACTATACCCTCTAGGGGTGATGGTAATAATTTTCATTTTATTTTTAATATAGTGTAATAATGAACCTAAATAGCCTAAGAAACGGAATAAACACATCAGAATAATAGAAAATAGAACCACAAATAACAAACCCATGGAACCACTCTTAATAGAAATGTATACAAGTCATAGAGTTTACACAAAACAAACCTGATAGTTCACCAGTGGTTATCCATATAAGAATAAAAGTATAAAAACCAAAATTATTTTTCTTATCAATATATAGGAACCACTTATTTCACTACCATCCATCCCATGGAAAATTAGTACACCCATGGTCTTTAAGGCCCATCTTTTAAGCCTATCCACTTACCCAATAACAAAAGCATAAAGTCTAAAAGAATCCTGAGGGTCCCCTGTAGTGTGTGAGTATGAACTCAGCCATCTACCACCAATATGTTCTATCCAAACAACGATAATTATAAATGTGAATTCATACGTAAATGAATTGTAGAAACTCACACTGAAAAAAAACTCTATACTATTTTTCCAGAAAACCACAAGGTATCATTCACATATTTCTATTAGTGTCGGTAAATATCAAAATTCATTCTCTCAAATAAATATTTAAATACATTACATGTCCAAAGAGATATAATTTCAGTTTTGATGACACGCAACATAGTGCCTAGGCATCCCCAAATGATTATCTTCCATAAAGATCCCTCTTTCTCCTCAACGAAATATATCACCAGAAACTCTTTCAATCTAATGAATCACATTCCCCAAATAAAGTAACTGAAATCCCAATTACAACCCCATAAATATATCATAGGTCCCTTATATCTCTGTTCTAACTTCCACCATCATCTTAGTACCCCTAACATCCCATGTCATAGAGATATCCATCCTCCAGTATATAATAATTATTTGTCCTCCCAACTACCCAACATCCCGAGGAACAATGATATCAGTAATCCAATACCATTGTTCATCCACTATAAGTGTAATTATTTTCCTCATCCCGCAATAGATGGTCACAACACTATATCTCATTGGTCCTTCAATGTCAAATTTATCTTTAAATGGTGATAAACTATTCATTGAATGATGGTCAACACCATCCCCCATGCCACAATATATATAGAGCCCTCCACTTACAAAGAGTGATCAACACCTCATCAATTGAGTCATATCTAGGTGCACATGACTCCAACTACACGTCATGCAACAATGATGAGTGGAAGTCACCAAACATCACTAATCCAACCAGTCTATTAACAATATTTCAACATGTTACCATGTATCCCATGTCCTGATGGATAACACAATACCATGGACCATTCCATCTGAATAATGACCTCATTACCTCAATGCCAATGATAATAATCCCCACACATATATCTACCCTCACTCTCAGTCTGGTAAACTTCTTTTCCTCAGACCTTGTGATAAAAAAACTCAATATAATGGGCCATGATCATCATATTCCTATAGAACTAGTTTCATCATAAAGAAATTTAATTTATTTTAATAAATAAACCATTACAACACTCTAAACCAATGAAAATTCATATAATTATCTTAGAATATATAAAGGATCAATCTTTCTAATCAGAATCTCATGAAAATGGTTATCTAATTTAATAAAGATGAATGATTTATTAGTCGAATAATTATGAAAAACCAAAATGATTATTGAATAACTCACCCCATAGAAACCATTAAATTATAGATATACCTAGGAACCACCTACTTTATATTCATAGGTGATCACTCATTGAATAACTATATAAAATTTTATTCGTATGAAAAGAAATCAGAGTTTAGAAAAACACCATAAAAATTGAGAAAAGTGGTCACATACATCTATTATTTCATATAGATATATAAATTAGAAATAAAATAAATTGCATTGATGGACCTAACACTATGATTCCAATGCACCTGACAATATTCAATTTGGATATACGACAGTGGAGATAAATCGGCCCCTATTTTGGGGAAAAGGGAGACCTCAATGCCCAGAGGAGCAGGCGGTACATTCAACAATAAATTGTGTAGAAGACCACTAAACAATAAATAGTATATAATCATTCTATGATATTTGTAAATGAAAAAAATACCCCATGATTTTGAAAATTGTATGCCAACCATGCGGTGCTCACTATCCAGGAGAATGATCACCTTTTATGGTTTGGCCCCATGGTTTGAAGACTATGCTCCAACCATGCGGTTGAATCTGAAAACATATACAATTGTTCTTGTTTTCCATTATGGGGACTCATGAGTAAATTTTTTCCCACATTGAAAACAACTTTCATGGTTTTTTCTACAAGGGTAGACAGACTGTATACCAACCATGGTCCTATGAATTTTTTTCTTAAACAATGTTATTAGAGCTCGATGCTTCTAAATACTATTCAAACTCTTGAGTAAGTCAATAATAGTATAACCACATCTAAAAAATTCTATTAATACTCAACATTGTAAAATTTTTTTCCAAATCCCAACAAGAATGGTTAGTCTTCTCACTAAACTCAAAATAAAAAATTATCTTGGAATTCCAACCTATTAAAAACATGGGATGTTATATTATACGTTTAAGGTTAATTAACATAATTTATTATAATATGAAAATTTATATAATGAATTACGTTTGAATTATTTTATTATTATTAATATTATTTCTATAGAATATATGGTTATTTGGGTTATTTATTTAATTTGTTTGCATATTTTGGAGATTATTTGGTTACTTATTATACATTATTGGGTGAATGAATTTTAGATTGAATAATGCTGGTGGGGGAATTGTTAAATTAATATATGAAGAGTATGTGATCAAATCAATCTTCTTTTTTGGTATCAAAATTGGTCAGAAAAATTTCGTTAAATTCTAGTTTACGTTATTTATCAAATTATTTATGTTGAACTTTGGGAGTTATTATTGAGGCATGGGATATTAATGATTCATATAATCATTTTATGGATTATTCATTTTGAAAAATACCATATCATATTCAAACGATTTATTTTAATTTATTTCAAAAGAGAGAGGAGTAGTGGGTTATGGTTTTATAGATTTTTTGGCCCATTAGAAGTTTATTTTTTTGTTTAATGATTGGAAAATCCATCTTCAATTCACATAATTTGAAAAAAAGAGATTCATTTTTGGTTAAATTTAATTTTATTATGAAATATTATATGTCAAGTAAGAATATTTACATATATTATTTTCCTAGATAGTAAATAATTTCCTCAACACTTAGAATAGGACCTTGAAACAAAAATTTTATCATATTACCATATTTTTTTAAGAATCATTGTTATTTTTCATATCTATTTAGTTTATGATTTTGTGTTCATTAACATTATCATGATCATTCAATTTCTAATAATCAATGATGATTTTCAATATCCATTATTATTTGGATAATAAATTTCATCCATGTAAATATTTTACCTAAAAATAATGTTCTCCTTTTTGAAAATATAATCATGTGTTGTTCTAGAATAACATTTTATTTCCCCTTCCCTTTTTTCAAGAGGATTAATAATTAACAATTTGTAGGATATATGATTTAAAAAAATATTTTTCACCTTCCAAACCCTTGATTAAAAATCTCATGTTAAAATTTAGAGGATTCAATTTTTTATTGGTGGGACAATGTCATACCATATTATTATAATGGAAGATGCTTTTCAATAGTGTATATAACACACATGACCAATTATAAATAAAACATGATTTTTTTGATATTGTAGTTTTAACCAGGGAATTAAATTTGTTGTTATGGATATGATTAATACTAATATTATCTATATATATTGGTCATTTTTAATAATAATTTGTTAATTAATAATTAAAAAATAAGCAAGAAATTTTTAGTACATTCTTTTTATTCTTAAAAATTGTGTTCTCTTGAGAAAATATTTAATGCAAAAATATAAATTATAGATCATTTAAAAATTATTTTTGACTAAAAAAAGATGCTTTTTAAAATCCTCATAACTAATTATCATGGTTTGAAATTTGATATTTTCTAGAAAAGATTGATTGAAATTAAAATAGTAAAAATAACTTTTTTACTTCAATTTTTCATAAAATATAATTTATTTTAATTTAAACGACACATTATTCATTGAGTTTGGTTGTAATTTATCATAATCCTCCTTAGTTAGAAATAATTCAATTAATTACATTATAATAAATAGTATAATTTATTATTTTAAAAGATCATTTTTGGGATTTAAAAATGAATTCCTGAAAATAAAATTCCATTTCATTTACCAATTTTTTAAAATACAATTTATATCACATAGTTGAATTAAATTTAAAAAAGGAATATATTTTTTTATGTAGAAATTAAAATTTAACATATGATGGAAATTTTTTTAATTTTTATGTAATAAACTTTAATATGAATGATAAAAAATGCATATTTTATAAAGTATAGTATCATTTATGATATCAAGAATTTAATAATATGATAAAAAAATTTATTAAACCCTAGTCCATATATAATTATGGTAATATAATAAACTTTTAATAAAAAAATATTCTTAAACATATAATTTATAATTTATTTCATGATATGTATTTAAATCATTTTATAGATGATACAGTTCTTATCAAGAAATATAAAAGTAAAATAAGGTGTCCTAATGATAAAATTTTATAGTTAAGAAGTCCTTTATTCACAAGTTTAACTAATATTAATAATAATTGGGAAATAAGGGGTTTAATCTGAAAGAGAAGTTTTAAAAGGATATAAAGACATATAAAATTATTAATTCATTATATTAATTCCAAATACTCTTTATATTCTAATTTATTTATTTTTGGAATCATTTTACATGATTTAGCCATGTATTATATTTTAATATTTCATGTTTTTTGTTCAAAATATGACATTAATGATATTTTATAATAAACAATATTTTTGAAATGATAAATGATAAAAAAAAAATCATATAATTTCCTATACGAATGAGACATTTTTTAAAATATCATAATGGGTAAATTTTTGTGATATTTTAACTTGTATAGTATATTTCAATACCCTTTAATTGTAAAAAACCAATAATATTACAGTTTTTGTCAAAATGGTTAATATGGGGGAAACACAAAGAGAAAAGTATTAAAACAAATTCTAGTATTCTCTAAATATTATTAGATGAGATTATTTTAATTCATTACCATATTATGTTCAATTTATATTAATTTAGATCCATTTTAACAAGAAATCTCTTTTATATTAATTTAATTGTTAAATAAATTCCAGTAATTCCCCTCCCCTGACTAATAAATGCGAACCACCTCTCTTATCTTCTTTAAGAAAATTAGTAATATATACCTGGAAAGGCCTAAAAAATACCTTCTTAAAATCCCACCACATGTAATAGTGATCTTATTTTTTGAATAATGCCAATCATATATGGATTAAGTTAGAATAAAAATGAGTTTTTCTAAATAAGAGGTATAGATTTTAACAAAATGTTTTAGTTTTCTATTTAATTCATCATCCTTAAAATTTTATTCAAATATTTTAAAACAATAATTTAATAATATTCTATATGATGATAAGATTTTTCATTGATTGGATAACCTATTCTCATCTCTTTACTCCATTAAATAGGTAATGAATCCATTCTCCATCTATATTTTGAACTGCAACCAAATAATTTGATTTAATTAATTTTCTTTCACCACCTCACATGTCTTGTTTAGTGACGGATTAAATTTATATATATTATATTAATTAAATTATTTTAATTCTACTAAGAAATAATATATTATATTTCCTTATTTTCCCAGAACTTGAAAAATGAGAATTACATTCAAGTATATATATGGATTACCTCCTCTACATAGTAATGTGATTTATTTTTCATAACGACATATCATAGATACTATATATAAGTGTGATTAAATAAATACTATAATATTTATTATATAATAATAGTTAAGTAATTTTAAAATATCAATTAACTTTTTCATTACATTCTTTGAAAAATTGTAATGTTTCTCACGGGAGCACACTACCTCTTATCACCATGATTTTTATATAGTATATTTTTCTTAACCATATTTCATGGTTAGTTTTAATGTTTTAATTTTTGAATGAAATAGAAATTATATAATAATAATTATTCAATATTTTTTTGAAATATTTACATATTTTACCTTAACCAAACTCTCTAATTCATTTTGGACTTATGGTAATAATATTATCCTAATATCTGATGTAAATTTAATTGATTATCAACATGATCATAACATGGTAATAACATAAAGTTAATAATATATGTAAAAAAGGTTCTCATGAAAGAAATAGTTTACATAAAATTATTATTCAAGAATACAAGGCCATATGGGATTTTCTAACACGAGTTATGTGATAGTTTACATTAAAACCTTTAATTTTAATTTTTTAATTGTTTGTTCTCTATATCCTTTTCTTCCCTATCCTAATTCTAAAAAATATTTTATTGGTTTTTTATATGGTAATGAATGAATTATAAATTTTTTTATCTCAAACCTAATATTTATTTAATGTTTTCAGAAGAAATATTTTTTATTTGATATGTAATGTTTTGAAATATAGTTAAAAAATATTATTCTATTTTAATGTATATAATGTATATGGGTATTCCACCACCAAAATGTTATTTTATATTTTGATTAATTTACAATATTTCATGATTTATTCAATAAAAACAATCATTACCATTATTCTATGTATTTTACATAATGGATTTAAATGAAATTGTAATTTTGATATTTGAAAATGATAGACTTGTGGGTGAAAAGAAAACCTTCTAGTAGTTATATGATAAAATACGGACTCTATATACTTTTATCATGTTATGGTTTTTGGAAATATTATATTATTATAGGTGGTTTTATTATAAACTAATCACAGGTGATTCCAATATAAAAATGATTATGTGATCCCAGTGTAGCTATCCAATTCATCGGGTTAAGGGGTGTACTTAACCAGTTTTAGGATTGTCTTAAGTTATTATTGAAATTTATCAATTTGTTTATTCCATTTTTATGAGTGACTATAATATTGATATAAAAAGTGTTTTTGATAATTCATATATTATTTATATATACTTTTATGTGTTTTTAATGAAATATTATGATTACACAAGGTATGCAAATCATATTTTATTTAAATGAATGTATATTCCATTTAATAAGGCTTAAATGTATAACTCTTTTAGAGGGATTTGTAATTCCATCATGAAATCATAAAAACCATTATATTTATTGTTTTTAAATTAATATTTCCTCTGAAATTATTTATGGAAATAATTTGGTGTACAATTGATTTTTTAGTATGAAAATGTTTCTATTGTGACTTATTATTATTTTCAAATAGTCAAATATTTATGAGTATTCTGGGTCTAATTATTTTCATTCATTATTTTCATATTTCCCTTATTGATATTTTTCTTTTCAAGACACATTTAAAATAGATATATATATGTGTGTTTAAGTTTGTATTGTGAAATGTGTGATTTTAAGAGGACTATTTTAAATATATGTCATAAAAACAAAACTTTTAGTATTTTAGATGGTGTATATTTTTCAGAAAAATGATAATGAGTGGTTTCTTCCACTCTATAATGTATGGGTATTTTCATTAAAAGTAAAGATATACTTATCTAAATCTATAAGCTGTAAGAATATTAAAAATCTATGAAATTAAATGGTTTAAGTAACATTACAAATTTTTTATTGTATAATTATTTGACAGTAGTGTTAGTTTGGGATGAGAGGTTTATATAAATTATGAAATTATAGTGTTTTAGGTGAGTTTTGTGAAAGAGTTATGATACCATAATGTTTTTATTTGTTTATGGTTTATCATATGTTTAATATAATAAACACAGTTTTTGATGATTTATTTGATGGGAATACATTAGAGACATTTGTAAAGTTTTTAACGTTTTTTAGGTAATTTCACCCTTTGATTTTTTACATTTAATAGAGTTATTTGATGAAAATGTATTTAAAATTTGGGGACATATGTTTAATATTATTGATAAAAATTATGATTTCTATAATGTTGAATGTTGAGTAAATTTTGGATAAATGAGATAAAAGGGTTATAACATTTTTTAAACCAATTTTTTATTGATAACCAGGTTATGGAAACGAGGTATGGTGACTAAGTGATTAGTGTTATTCTAAAACGGGATTACTATATATTTGACTGAATTATTTTGGATAGGTAAATGGAAATAATTTGGGACAATATGGAAATTTATTAAATTAATAATGTTTGAGCTATGTTTTATAAGTATATATGATTTTTTTCTTATTATGGTGATTCACGATACTCATGGAAATGATAAGCCTATTTTATAGATTATATGATTCGGGGATATATATTTATTTTTTTATTTCATTATGAATGAGTAATATTTTTGGGGGAAAAATATTAGATTAATTTAAAAAGAATATTTTATCAATTTATTATAATTATTAGGTTTTGAACATTTTTAGGAAAACATTGAAATATTTGAATGCCAAATATTTATTAAAATATCAATTTTGAAATTTTAGTTGTATTTTTGAGTCTTTTGAGATTAATATTTCATTTCATCAATTTAATGATTATTGAATTTCTGAATTATCTTATATTTTGCATGGCATTTTGATTTTGAATAATTAATAAATAAAAAATGAAAATTTTGATTTCTTTTTCTTTTTTTTAATCCATTGGAAGATGATTTTAGTGCTTCATGTTTGAAAAAATCAACATGAATACTCGACATTTGAGAAAAAAAAAATAAAATTGAGGTGGAAATTGATTAAATAATGATATTATTCTTGATAAGTATTTATATATACATATTTTTTAGTGTGGATCACTAATTAATTAATAAACTATTGAATTAAATAGAAAAAAATTATCCTATTGTCTTATATTCTTATGAATCAGTTCTTTTTTCAGTTCTCATTGGTTTATGGTTTTACCGTCATTAACTTTTTTATATGAATTCACTTTCTTATTATCAATGATATTAGTCACTATAATTAATAATTTGGACATTAATTTTACACTATTTTTATATTTTAACTTTAAAATATTGTTTTTCTTTATTAAAAAATAGATATGTGATATTTTAGATGACCTTCATATTTCTCATTCCCATTTTTCATGAGGTGGTATTGTTGACCATTATTACAATGTGAGATTTCAATGAAGGTATTTTAAAATATCAAATCCTTGATTATCAATCCCATTTTTAAATTTCAATACTGTAATTTATTAATTGGGGGTGAATATAGTATCCTAATATTTCAAAATAACAGGATGTTCGATAGTGTAGAAAATATGCATCTCCGAGATTATTTTAACCTTTAAATATTATTTTTTAAATTTCATAGTTATAACCACACTGTTAAATTGGAATTCATGTATATGAATAACAATACAATGAAATATGTTTTCAAATATCATTGTCATTAAGTCATTATTAATTTATTCTTTGGAATGAAGAACATAATTTTTAGTAATGTATTTTTATTTTTCAAAAACATGATTTAATCAAAAATAATTTAATATTTTTTTGTGAAAAACTATTAATTACAAGAACATTTATAAAATGTTTTTTATAAAATTAAATTTACATATTAAATTATTATTGAAAATAAATTTATTTTAATTTTTTAAATTATTCTAAAATTATATATTATTCAGTGGATATTGAAAACGTCTGTTTAAGAGTTTTTTACAGAACTATAATTTATTTTCATTTTACTACCTTGTTATGATTTTAATTTTATCTTAAATTAACATATGTCCCATTTTTAAGATATAATATAATTAATTACATAGTAATCTGAATTTTACATGATTTAGTATTATGTTTATTTTTTATCTTAAAAAAAATATGTTTGAAAAAAAAACTTCCTCGTTGAATATTACATATTATTATTAAAAGAATGTTATATAACTTATTTGAATTTATTTTTAAAAAATATAATTTCTTTCATTTTAAAAATTATAATTTGTCCTAAAATAATTTTTTTTGGTTTTTATGATGAACTAATATTTTTGGCGAATTGTAGAAAATGTAGATTATTTTTTCTAAATTACGATATATTTTATGATATCTCCATGACATAAAAAAGATATAAAAATATATCAAAAATATGGAAATACTAATGTATGATAATATAATTAAAATATAATAGAAAATTAATTAATAAAAATTTATATTAGAGTTTATTCCATGTCATATAGTGAAATAATTTTTAATGTCCATGTAGTGCTTGCACAACACTAGAAAAGTTATCTTTTTTGACCTAAAGATAATATATGAAAAGTAAATAATCATTGATCTACATGGTTATTAGATAATAAATATGTTTTTTTATAATTATATATATGTATTTTGATGTTATATAACATGTGAAATACCAAAATTCTTTAACAATGCTTCCACAAGGCCATAAATTAATAATAACATATTCAATAAGTTTGTATGAAATATATGTTAGTAAATATATATATGTTAAAATAATATAAATTATAAATGGTAATAAATTAATTTATTTTATTATGGTAATTCATTTTTTAGTTTTTTAGTGTTTATATAATAATGATTAATGCTACATAATGCATATAAAGTGCTTGTGAAACCAATAGTGAAATTAATTAAATGATTTAAAAAAGTTATCATTTTTTGGGACAATTAACATGTTTCACTAATTTTGAAAATATAAATTACTTATTAAAGATGTTTTAATGGTTTATATTATAATTCAATTTATTTCACTATGTTAATCAAGTAAAATATGTGAATAATTATTTTAATGATGTTAATAGTAATTTATGTCAAATATATTTTTCTAAATTATTTCAAAAGAATACAAATGACAAAATAGGATCGTCAGGATGATAAATTTTAAAAATTTCCATAAATGATCCATTTATGATTCAATTTTTCCCTTATGTGTAAAATTATATCCCATTAATATTGGAAAACTCATTACTACAGTTAATGTTCAAATTAGTAAACCAAGGGGTTATTCAAAATTATAATTTTTTAAATGATATGTAAAACTATAAAAAACATTTGGTGACTATATTAAGAACTTATACTTCATATATTATAATATATTTAATATTGGTTTAGATTTAAATGATTACGGAAGTTTTATATTAGAATATTTTTTGAATTTTAAAAAATATAATTAATGATATTTTATAATATACAATATTTAATTAGATAAATTGAAACAAAAACTGATATTCATAAAAATGAAAGTTATATCATTTAAAATATTAATCATGGTTTATATATTGTTAATTTTTTTCATTTTATTGTAATTTCCATTCCCCTAAAGAGTAAAAAATATTGATGTCGTCGTTGTTTTTTCAAATGAGATAACATAAGGGTAACAACAAATTTAAAATGGTGAAAACATAATATAAACCTGTATAAATTTTATTTTATGAGGGAATTTAAACAAATATTCAGACTATATATTATTTGAATAAATTATTAGCCATTTTAAAATGAAAATTAATTTATATTAATTAATTTCTTTAACTAATTATAACCCCCCCCCCCCCCCCGCGCGTACTTTTTATGTTGAACCTCCTCTAGTCTCTTTCTTAAAACATTATTGAAAAGAATATCAAATATTAATTAACCAAATACCTTCCTAAAACCCCCTCCATGATCTAGATGTCTTAATTCTGGTATAATAAAAAACATATATGTCTTATGGTGTAAATAAAATTGTTATTTCTAAAGGATAGGAATAGGTTTTACAAGAATGTTTTAGTTTTATTTTGTCTTATAGCCCCTTCAAATATGATGCGATAAAAACTATAGTGTCTTCCATTTAGTTATATGTTTTTAATTTTAATGGAATAACCTATTTCTATCTCTTTCTTCCATTAAATGGGAAATGAATCCATCATTCATATGTGTGTAGGACGACCTCCATGCAAACCAATGTAATTTGTATTCCATCAACACCTCTCAAAAGATACTATAATATTAAATTTCCATATATATATATATATATGATATTCATTAAATATTTATAATTATGTACCGGTAAAATATAAACTATTTTCTTACCTTTCCATCCATTAAAAAATGATAATGAAGTTCATGCTTATATGTGTAATACGACCTAGAGGTGTCAAGACACAGTCCAACCCGACCAACATGTCCCAAAAAGAACATGATGGGTCTGGTTAAAAATTTATACGCACCTATCATGTAGATTTTGGATGACCCGGGATCAGTTTGGGTGAAGACATAGGTTGATAAAAAATTTATCAAACCCAACCCAATGGATCTGAATAAGGGCCCATTTGCTACATCTTCTTTTACTATTCCCTTCTACTTGCGTCGTTAAATTAATTGGTTCATCACCCATCATTACCACACATGTATCATACCCCATTACCCACCCTCTTATTTCATCCCTGCCACACATCATCTCACATTAACTACCATCTACCTCTTGTACTACCCCCAACATATGGTGTAACCCCTACGACTCAAGATGCACTGACTGAAGACTACCCCCTCTTCCATCACATATCCCTTAATCTCCATGGGGACTGCATATCCATAGATCCATCAGAGATAATCCATTCCACTTTCAAATATTCTTTCACCTCCATTAAAAATACTTATAGATTTATCAAAGAGAATGCCTCTTTCTTTGACTTTTCCTCTATATCCATTGTCATTTCTGCATCCCCTGATTAGTCAGAGACTGGTCTTTCAACCTTAAGCTCCACATTCATGTGCACTATGACCTCTATGACACCAGATTCACCACATAACCTGTATTTCATTTCCCTTCATAGTCTTCCCATGTGGAGTGAATATATTTTTTGTTATTACTAGCAAACATTATCCATCGACACTTGATTGTGATGCATGTGATACCACCCCATCTCTTAAAAGGATGAAAATATGGCATTCACAGCTACTACCTCTATACCCTAAGAACAAATAAAAAATCATTGACATATCCATTAAAAATATAAATTTATTAGGAGACTACATATCCCTGAATTTCCAAAAACAATGGAGTGTGCTGATAATAGGAAGGGTCATGATTGGGAAAGGATCAATGTGATATATAATATAATTTTGAGAAAATAGTGGTCTTCTTATATAAGTGGACCATAAATGAAAATAAATTATGAGAAATACATGAGAGCTTATGAACCAACATGCTAGTGAGGTCTAGACCCAAATATGTTTCATCGAGTTGATATGTTCCAAAATAGAGAGGAAGACGATGTGTGATATATCTCTATGCGGTGCCTGATATTTATCTGGGATGGGGATTTTTTTTATTTCACCCGATATAATCCTCAAACCTAAAACAACCCAACCTATAGACACCTTCTCATCTATGAAGGGATGTGATTCGTTTTCTATAACCACATAACATTGATACTATTCTTTTTTGTATATAATGAAATGATATTATAGTAATTATATAATTATATAGTCATACATACCTTCATTCCATCATGTTAGTTAAAATATGGGATTGTTACTCATGTGTATTTATTACCTACTATCTATATGATTTTAATGTGGGTAATTTTTCAGAACTAGCTTTCATTGATATTTTTAAAAGTATAAATGATATATAAAATTATAATTTTGACATTATTATTATTCAAGATATTATATAAGATTGAACTCTATAGTTATATTTTAACAACAGAATATATTTTCAACATATGTTCCCACTATATTCAAGTCATCCATCAAGAACTTATTTGATTAATTAATTGATTATAATAAGGAAATAAAATAAATCTAATAATAAAAATGAAAATAGATCATAATAATTTTAACAAGAAAAATATATTTTTTATTATGTTAAATATCATTTGTGATGGGCCCGATTTGAAGGACGAGAGAATTTACATTTTAAACCCTCATTCTAAATGTATTAATGTTCTATATCATAAATATTTTTCTTCCATATCCTTATACGAAAAATTATTATTTTTATGTATTTATATAGTAATTAATGGATTATTAATGGAAGTTTTTGTAACTTTTGATATACTTTTAAATGATTTAAAAATAATTTTTTTTCATATTTTATATATAATTTTTTTTGAAAAAATTAAAAATGAATATTCTATTTTAACATTTATGCCATAAATGTTGTTTCCATTCATTGTAACAGATATTATATATTTAGGTTCCATTACAAAATATAATGTTTTATTCAATGAAATTAACTCCATCCATTTTTATTTTTAATTCCATCCATTTTTATTTTAATTTATTTACTTATTTTATATAATTCTTTTCAAATTTAATTTTTTTATATTTTATTTATTTTAAAAATGGTATAGCACATAAGAAGCTAGGAAATTTAGTGGGAAGACTATTATATAAACATCTTGTCTTCACACACCCTTGAATTTTATTATTTCAAATTAACAAAACATGCAATGATATGTATAGGATTTACAACTCAGAGTTGATGTAGTTCTCCATAAAGAATCATGCATGAGATGGGATATTGATTGATCAATCAGTAAGATTGTATGAGGAAGAAAGGTTTCATATTAACATAGATAATATATGGATTTATTATAGTGAACAAACCCTAGAAATTCTAGATTTGGGGACTGATTATATTATATTGGCATAAGATAATAGGAAACACATCCCAATGGACTAAATAGTTCAATAGTATTGGTATTATATATATATATATGAGTGTTTTATTAAAATTTAATAAAAAAATAGAAAATAATTTTTTAGTAATATCTTTATTATATTGATATTTTCACTAAATACTATTCTTAGAATAATTTAAGGAATCATGTGGAATGAAAAAAAATAATGATGAGCTAAATTCATCAGAAATGGTTTAATATAGTGGGTGAAATTATGAATTAAATAGAATAATCAGTATGATATGGTAAATATCTAATCAAAGTTTACATTAAAATAACACGACTGGGAAAATTCAATATTGAAGATTAAATTACTAAGAACATATTCCATTTCAATAACTGGATATGGAATAATAAATTTGTAAATTTTAATAACTAAAATCCATGAAATTTAAGCCAAAAATAGAGAATAAAATTAGTCCACATATTTGTTCATATATAAAATATAACGGAAAATAATAGCTGAATATTGATGAAATAAATTCTTCAATATTGGATGCTAGGATTCCTAGGTATTTGAAACCTTTAACATCAATACCATTCACAATATGGTGTAAATCAAATAGGGTAAACCCCCATTTAGATGAGGCTAGACAACTAATTTTTCACATGAGAATACCAATGCATAAATGTGATTACCTTAAATGTTTTAAAACCCAATATATATCTTTCAAAATAATTCACCAAATATCAAATAATGGATTTAACTCGTAAAAAATATTCCTTATCAAATATCAATATTTGAAAGAGAATATATGTTTATATATATTTCAATAAATAATTAAATTACATTCAAAGTAAACAACATATATAAAAATGGTATATGGTTTAGCAAATAATAATGTTGATGATAAATAATGTGGAAATATAGGTAAAATTTAATTTTCAATTCTGACTATAATTTGAATAACTCACGGTGAATATAGTGACTAAAAATGTTTCAAGTAACTAAATTTCAATATTATCCTGGGTAAAAACAATCGTAATCTATCTAAAGGAAGAATAAGGACGTTGTAAATTAAATCTATACCCATCAGATAAATAATGAAATTTCGTTTCATTTACTAATAGAAATACCATATAATATATTTAATGTAAATCTCAAGGTAAATGTCATGTCATTTTAATTAAACTATTCACTATTTTTTTCATTGATTATAAATTTTGAAACTAAAATTTCATTAAACATATTGAAAATAAATCCCTTTTAAAATTTATTTAGAAACTTATAATATAATATTGAAATCATTTCATTGGTGTTGAGGGTAGTAAAACCACTTCATGACGTAAACATTGATATAATGTTTCCTCTGATTTTTCGAAGTAAAATCCAGACATGTTATGTTTTAAAAAATATATAAAATCCATTGAATTTTTTTATAATGAGTATAAATAGGTGAATATTCCATTAATAAATGATTCATAAATGGATAAAATATTTTCTAAAACCTAGTTAGAAATAAGGTTTAGGTAGTAATCATATTTTCGAGTGATGAATAAAATGAAGTATGGTTTTTTTAAATCATTTATACAATTTTTTCTATAAAAAAATGTGTATAAATGTTACTATTACATGAATGAATTCATTAAATATAATAATAAAATTTAATTTAATTTTTTATTAAATAATTATAATATAATATCTTTTATTTTATATTTAAGAATAAATAATCTCTATTAGAATGAGATTTGTGAAATAAGCCCTTAAATTCATCATAAGGTTGAAGTGTGAATAAATAAATGAATATATTATTTGTATCAACTATAAATACATATGAAAAAGTCAAAATAAATTAATATATAGTAAAAATTCATTACACACATAAACATAGTATATTAAAAAATATTTTGAAGTAATACAACCTAACGAAAATGAAATTTGTTATTAAATTCCTTACCACATGGTAGCTTTTAATTAAAATAATATTAGATGGAATAACTAAAATGGAAACATAAAATAAAATTTAAAATAGATTATTTTGGATATTATAAGTCAAGGGTAAATATATACACCATATAAAAGTAAATTGGTTCATAATAACAAATATTTCTCAATTAAAATGTAAATTGAGACGAAATCCCCTTACCTAGTGTTTTATTTTGGTTGAATATGATTTAAAACCATGTTTAATTATTTTAATCATTATATTAACTTATTATTGGAACATATTAATATTTATTATATCATATACAATTCATTTATAATATTTTATCACACTTTTGTTAATAAAATTTCATTATTTTAACGATCTCGAGTGTTAATTTCCTTTTTTTCGAGTATGTTTTAGCTTTTAATTTTATACCTCTTACATAGTTCATTATTTAATAATGTCAAAAAATTTAAACATGATCTAATTAGCATATACCTTCAATATATATTTATAATATTCTATAACATTTACTGATAGGAAATCAAATACACCATTCATTGATATGGTTTGTCGTACGTGCGCATAAACATTCATTCCATTTTATTGTAATATTGAAAGAAATTATATTAAATAATATATATATTATGATTGAATAATAATTAATATTTCATATATACCACATATATTTGTTAACCATGTCCTTAATTCATTTCATGTAATGTTTGAACGAATCACATCACTTCATGAGCTGGTAGTTTTCCGTACACACGGGCGACATTATCGCAATGCCACAAAAAAAATATTAAGTTATGTGTTATATATTAATGAAATAATGATAAAAAAATTATAAATATAATAAATATCATTCATATAAATATTATTTACATAATTATTACAAACCTTGATATATTAGAGTTGAAAAATGAAAGACATCGGTTCGCAACACTACAGTCCATAATACACATGATTGACGATTTTGTAACTACTTTGATGGAAGGGTGTGAATTTTTTTGTTTTATACTTATAAGAAATAAATATTATTATATATAATATATTTAATTCATTTTATAATCCACATAGAATATATATTTAAGGATTCTGAGTAGTAAATAAACAAAAAATATTTTTGAATAACTTTTCCTCTTATTAGGGTGTCCTCCTTAAGTTTACACTAATTCATTACAAAGTTGTATTAAAGAACAAGATATGTATTCCATGATAATGTAACAAATTTTTATTCTTTATTTGTTTGGAATATTCAAAATCAATTGGTTTTTCATGTGTGACGAGAGGGGGAGAGGGGTTCTCTATTATAAGTGCAGTGATTGGAAAAATTATAAACTTTTGCGAGGGTAAATTCCACATCTGTATTTCACATTAAATTATCTCAAATAATTCACAAAAATAGATTATATAATTTATAATGTCTAAAAATTTCCTTACAATACATATTAGTCTTGTTTTTAGTCGATTTGGCCACTTATGCCTCACACTTAATCCCTTGGTAAGCTCATTTTTCTCTTAATAGTTGTAGTTAATATTAATAGTTTCCACTGAAAAATATGGTCAAAATGATAAGTTATAATTATTATAAATTATAATTTATTATTATTACAAATATTGAATATATTTTTTCATATTCATTTCACAGGGGTGTTAAAAATTAATTTACGATTAATCCCAGAAACGAGATGAGTAAATTGGTTTTAAAAGTTAAAATGAACAAATTTTTACAATGTTTTTATATAAAAAATAAGTATAAAAACGATTAAAATTACATAAATTTTTTTAATATAATTATAATTGGTATAATTTTACATTACAAACAATTTAAAATATAATTTAACAATATTATTTTTTAGATGAAAATTGATTTTTCAGTTAAAATTATGTATTTTCCACTATTCATTGAAAAATGATTCTTCTAATAAAAATAAAAAATATATTCAAAATATATTTTTGAAATAAAATATATTAAAAAGGAAGACTATTTTTCTGAAATAATATTTTTATCCATGTCAAAATTTATTTTTAAACCAAGGTTCCATTAAAATGTGACAAAAAGTCCATTAGAATAATAGATATATTTATGCATAAATTTGGATTTGTTCTTATATTATGAATTTAAATTATATTATAATACTATAAATATATTTTATTGAATCTATAATATATAAATTAAATTAATATCATTAAATTATATTAACTAATTTAATTTATTATGTAAAAATAACTTTGTTGAATAAGAATATATTTAAAAACCACGTCACTTATATTCAATTGGTTTTATAATAATTTCTAATTAGTTGGTTAAAAATTTATTAAAACACTTATTTTAATAATTTACATAGTCCTATTCATAATCACCAGTTTTATTTAATAGAGATAATATTCATTTTAAATAATAATTTTAATAGTATTCGGTAAAACTCGGTCAAGCTTGTAACTATGGATATCAGAGAAAGTCGTTATTTCATTTAATGCAATCTAACATGATATTACCTGAATTTATATCTATATTATGTGTTGAATTTATTTAAAATATTAAATGTATTTTGAGGTCCCAAGATGATATATTTCAATATATGATTAGTGTTTCATGTTATACATGATATCGAATATGATGGTCATATTTTAAAATTCTAGGGTTTTACATTCTCTCCACCTAAAATACATTTCATGCTCACAATTTAAACTAAATATTGGTCATTAATGGTTTTATTTTTTAATTTCTAATTTTATAAAATCCCACATTGTAAAACTATAAAAAAATATCCTTATAATAAAATAGAAAGGGAAGTATTGGTTTTATGGTTTCTACGTAGGGGAAAATAGTGGAAAGAAAGTATATGGACAAGGATGAAAAGTGTAAATATTCATAGAGAAATATTGTTATCTTTGATCACATGAATTTTAATTATCAATGTATATTTTTGGGCGTCAAATCTATATATTTTTTATGATCTAATGTATTATTTTATTTAATGAAAATTAATGTAATAGTATAACATTTAAATTTCAAGATAATTTTCATAAATTTGAGAAATTCTTTTGGTGGCTAAGATTATATGGAAATATAATATGATTATATGTTTCTATAATAAAAATTTAATCCTTTAGATGTGATTATATATCATTCTGCAAGAAATAAAAAACCAAAAAGGTAAATTATTTTATGTCTAAAGCACTAACATTCACTTTTAAAGGATCATAAGATCCATAAAAGAGAAAACAATTCCTTCTTTTTATCTCTAACTATATTCCAAAACCAATATAGTAAATAAATTAATCTATAAACCGAAAATTTACCGTTATTGTTTAATAATTAATAGTTATTCACTAAATTAAATTACAATAACAATGACATATTAACTAGGATATCTCTTAGGATATTGGTATGAATGAAACCCTTAACATCCTTTGGTTGTGGGACCGAGCCCTACAACCATTCAGGATAAAATGGATTTTCACCTAGAGTACTAATTTCACTATTTATAAAATATATAAATGTAATTTCTTTAATTTTCAATTAAAAAATCATCTTAAAAATAAAGTTACACATTAAATATCATTTTAACTAGGTTTTTTATTCCAATGTATTTCCCAAAGTCCAATAAAATTATTTTACTTTTATTAAAATTTCATTAATGATCATATTTACTTTAAATACTATCATTAGAATTAATATTATTTATATAAAATGTAATCACATTATTCCTCAAATAAGATTCCCCCTAAAACAAATACATTCCCTAAATTTCACCAAAATGTTTTTAATATTGGATGAATACCAAAAAATAAAACCTTAAAAGAGGAATATAATCCTTCAAACCTATTATCACTATTTAAATTATAACCCATTATGGTATCCACAAATAATATTTTATTGAATATAAAATTAATTCAAAAAATTAAAATAATCTATATATGCATTATTATTATTATAACAAAAAAAAATTTTATACCAATTAAAATTTTTATTTCTGGAATACAATACAAACATACTTCATTGATTTTACTTCCACATAGGTCTATCCATTTTCTGGGGTTTATTCTAGGTTATTCACTGTAATTTTATATTAAATTCATTCATAATTTTTTGTAAATAAAGTGTGAATTATGCTACTATTGTCCCATAAGAGTGTCAAAGTAGGGTTTTAGTGAAGAACCAAAGTAGTTTATTGAAGTTGACATTGTTTTCAATAGGTAACAAAGTCTAAAAGTCAATGAGTTATGAATGAGAAAATTATATTGATCAACATTAGTTTATAATACACATGTAATTGGTTATTTGACACCATATATACTTTATGGATTGGAAGAAAATGTGGTCAAGAAAAATTGATTAATATTTTTCATAAGGATTTTATTAAATTATATTTGTAATTAATATGGAATTTGGTTTACTATTTTAGTGGTTGGTATATGAATAAATGTTGCTTACCCACACCTTCCAGCCTATGTAGACTACAATAACTACTGGGATTGGTAGTAAACTCCCTTTCATGACATTGTGGGATGCATAGATAGACATTAGTACAAGATCCACCCAAAGTGGTGCATTTATAGGTGAAAACATGTGGGTGGAATGAATGTAGATTTGGGAATGAAATGGGACAGTATTATAGAGTTGAGTGTCTAGGGGACCAGTGACCAATTCTGGCTGCTCAATCCCACAGTTTCCATTATAAGTGAGTATGGGACAGAGCAATGTTTCAATGTGTTATTTTATAATGTGGTGTAATTTTTATCCAATTTATTGATAAAGATAGAATTTAGGTCACATTATCTGAATTATCTAAACCATCTAATTATCATTGTACAAGGTCTTCAACCATGACCACGTGAGGAGCTCTACTGCTCACCAAGATCTTCATACAACATAAACATATGATCGAATTGATGCTTCCAAGATATATTTGAGGGTACTGATGATTTCAATAAGATCAAAATCACATGAAACTTCTTTTTCCTGTGTTTACAATGATAATGTTAATGAGCTGTTGTGTGTATATAATATTTTTTTAGTGACTGTTATTCTTTTAATTGGGAATCATGAAGTATGTTGTACACATGGTTGTGATCTGTTACCTATAATATGAAGAGTATGTATCCAAGGACTTTTGTTTTCGAGTGTAAGATGATTTATTATATAGAGGAAATTGAACCATCATGAATCCCTCTAGTTGTGGAGTGAAGATCCACACATAATTGTTTCTCTATTTTACGAATTAGAAGTTGTTTTCACAGGTCTTTGATAGTTTTTTATCACCCTTGATTTGGAATCATGATAAAAATGGTTTCAATGAAACTATCAAGATAGAACTATGTGTGTATTGTATGTTTTCTTGTTGATGAAAAATAACCCATACATGTTCTAACTTATGGGAAGGATTTGATGAACCAAAAAGCAGATTATAATGACATAATGTCTCTTGAATTAGGCCTTCCACCCATCAAGTATATACCCTGTTGAGTTTTCATTTAAGAATAAATAAATGCAGTGAATGCTTCACAACTGCACGTGAAGAAGTATCGTGCTTCATAAATCATCTTTTACATTGACCATATTCATATTTCCATGCACTGATGAAGTAATAAGTTCATTTATTATTTAATTTATGTTTGGATGTAATACATTATGAATTAAATAAAATAACCATTAGAAAATGTGTTTTTAATTAATAACAAATTTTTAATGTGTCTGTTTTTAGGTGTTTATGAAACAATCCTTTTCATTCACATGTAATAATATGTGTAATTAAGAGTGAGTCAGTTGTACATTTTCATTATTGAAAAAATTAAGAAAACTAATGATTTTATTATATTTATGTTAGATGTTTGATAAGTACACATGAAATATACATTGCATGATTAGTGTGAAATTGATTTGAGATTGAATCCCTGATATAATTTCCATCATTGATTTTGAAGGAATTTAGATATAATATTTTATTAGCATGAGGATTCTTTCCTCGAATATGTTGCACTGAGATGGATAATTATCAATTAGTTATCAGATACTATTTTATCAACACTAGAATCAGTGTAAATGTACATGAATTGTATATAATCTAGTTTGATATATAAATTTCATGGAGGAAGGCCAACTAATCATCCTATCAGTTGATATGGTCACAAAAAGTGGAATAAAGTGCATGTGACTAGAGGATAAAACTAGTTCTTCAACAGGATCGAGAGTCTACAGGGTCTAACCCAAGAATTTTTGGGGTTTCTAACCACACAAGGTAGAAGAGTTGGATTTCATAGGGTATAAACTGCATCAACTTGATAATCGAATACACGGATGTATAAATAGTTTATTCTTAATAAATTGTAATTGATAATGAAATTATAATATAGAATCCATTTTAGGGGGTTTAATAATTATATAAACAATGTACGTATTAATAAGAAAACTTGTAAAATCATTGTGTGTTGTGTTTCATTTTAATTATGCATTGCATGCATGATGAACTCATCTTGATAAGTAATATATATTTTAATTAAACGGTAATAATGAATTCATCAAAATAGGTCACCCCTGATTCTCACCCTCTTTATGTGTCTGTATGACTAATGGACTCATAAATTGGTATTAGAGAAAGGCCATTTATGGATAGATATACATTACTTCTTCAGTATTTTCTATCAGATGTATATGATGTGATAATGTGAGTTTGATAAAAAATTTGAAGATATTCATTTGAAAAATCATAAATATAATCCCAATGTTATAAATTATTATGTTTCCGTAAAGACTCTAAAAATATGGAAAACAAAGTGGCACAGATGTTAAAGAAGATTTCAAAGATAAATGATGATCAAATTCTAGCTCAACGATATCGTAGTATTAATTATTATTTGAAAATAGTTTCTTACTATTATGATGAATCAAGTTAAAAACTGATGAAGGATTATTAAATTTTGAGATTATATATCTTTTAAATAATGTTCCAAAATATGTGTTCACATGTATGATTATGGTATTCAGGGAAACAATGTATGAAAAATTATATCTAAAAGAATAGGATAAGTCTATAGAAGAGGCATTGATTATAAAGGTGGCATTATCCAACACTCTCAAAAAACATGTGAAAGAAATGAATGAAACTATATCTATTTAAATATAATGATATTCTAGAGATAACTTTTAACTACCCATGATTTCATAGTATGTTATTTCTTCAATGTAATTCAATAACTTGCACTACACCCAACACCGAGTTCAAGCGCACCAAGACTTACCAAAGTAGTCGTTCAAAAGAGATTATGAATAGTATTAACTAAATTTTGATCTTTATAAAATCCTTATAATTTTATAATACATATTATGAGTTTTTTCGACATAATGGAAAAAACAAATTCACTTTTTTCAGATAAAAGAAATAATTTTTAAAAAATTCAATTTTGCTTCCTTTTAAAGGCGAACCCTTTTTTAAATCCAATATATAAAACATTTATATATTCACACTACTAGAAAAGGGGGAATTGAAGTCCCCCAGAATCGGTCGACCACCATTGGTGGTCGCTATAGATATCTAATAGCGACCACCAATGGCGGTCACTGGCCTTGATAAAAAAAACAAGCCTCCCCCCCCCCCGTGCCCCCCTCTCGATCGAACCCTGCTCCCCCCCCCCCCACTCCCCCCGTCGCCCCCCCCTGTCACCCCCCCATGCCTCCCCGCCTCCCCCGCTGCCCCGCCTCCCCCGCTGCCCCCCCCCCCCGTCACCCCCCCCCCCCCCCGACGCCGCCCTCCCCCCCCCCCCACCCCCGCCTCCCGGCCTCCCCCGCTCCCCCCCGTCTCCCCCATCCCCCCTGACGCCACCCCGCCGCCTCTCGGCCTCCCCCGCCGCCACCCCCCCCCCCCCCCCCCCGACGCCGCCCTCCTCCCCCCCCCCCGCCGCCCGACCTCCCCTGTCGCATGCCCTCCGCCCTCTGGCCTCCGCCATCCTCCCTCCACCCTCCGGCCTCCGGCCTCCGCCCTCCGCCCTCCGCCCCCTCAGCCCTCCCCCCCACCCCGGACGGCTCCGGAACCCCGTACATCCCCCCCCCCCCCCCGACCCCGGACAGCCCCCCCCCCCCCCCCTCACTGCCCGTCCCCCTTCCCCTCACCGCCTCCTATCCTCCAGCTCCCCGCCGCCGCCGCCGCCCGTCCCCTCCCTTGCTGCAGTGCCTTTGGCTCCGGCTCCCCTTCGCTGCCTCCTCTCTCTCGCTGCACCGCCTTCGGCTCCCCTCCCTTTCAGGTGTGTAGCTCAATCAGGTAACATGGTATTTTAGTTACATTATTATTTTATCAATGGTTCATAAACAAATGATTAATATTTATTTTAAATATAGTTGATTTGAAAAATGTAAATGTAATAAGTATTGTGTAAATGTTTGTTATACAGATATAATTATGGATAAGAGTTGGATTGATCTTTCAAATCGAACGTCTATATAATATTTCAATGGAATTATGCAGTTTATTGACTTCACGAGAGGATTTGAAAGTGACTATATTAGTTTTCCATATAGAAAATGTGCTAACAGATATCAATTCACATGAGATACTGTGAGGGAGAACCTTTTCTTTAATGGATTTCTGAAAAATTATAAGAGTTGGAATCATCATGGAGAAGAATATATCCATTGTCAAAATACAGATGCAGCTCAGATGGATGTTGATGCAAGGATGAATGATCCAATGCATGAAATGCTTACTGAAATAGTACGTGGGTTTGATCCTGAAGGCATTGTCATCCAGAATCTTGAGACCAGTGAGATAAATCTTCGCTCTGGTGCAGATCGTGATTCGAGGATGTTTTATGAAGCACTTGATGATGCAAAAACAGAATTATATCCTAAATTTACTTCTTACAATAAACTGACATTTATCGTGGAGTTGTTGCATTTGAATACTTTGAATAATTGGTCAGACACATCATTCGACATGCTTTTGGTTTTATTGAAAAAATTTCTTCCTATCAACGCTAAGATTCCTTAGTCGTATTACTATGCTCGTAAGTTGACAGAGAACGTAGGTTTTACATACGAGACGATAGATGCATGTGCAAACAATTGTATGTTGTTTAGAAAAGAAACTGCCCATTTGGATATTTGTACGGTTTGTGGTGCTTCCAGGTGGAATGAGAACAGGGGAAATAATACTCATCAAAGTCAGATCGCGATATAGGGGAAACCGATTTCCATAAATCAAATGCGTTACTTTCCCCTTAAACCGAGGTTGAAAAGATTTTTTATGTCATCCAATGTTACTAATTTAATGAGATGGCATGCAAAAAGAGTTCATGCAAGTGATATGTTGACCCACCCGGCAGACTCTCATGCATGGAAGGATTTTGATAAGAGACATCCCGACTATTCTAAAGATGATCGTAATGTCCGATTGGGATTGGCAGCAGATGGTTTCAATCCATTCAAGTCTATCGTTGGTGCAACTCATAGCACATGGCCCGTGGTGTTGGTTCCATATAATCTTCCTCCATGGCTTTGTATGAAGCAACAATTTATATTACTTTCCACTCTTATTAATGGACCTAAAAGTCCGGGGGATAAGATTGATGTTTACCTTCAGCCATTGATTGATGAGTTGAATGAATTTTGGGGCGATGGTGTGATGACATATGACTGCGAAACGAATGAAATGTTCAAAATGCATGCTGCTTTATTGTGGACAATCAATGACTTCCCAGCTTATGCAAATTTATCAGGCTGGAGTACGAAAGGGGAATTTGCTTTCCCTTGTTGAAATAAAAGTAAAAAATCTGTATGGCTTAAACATTCCAAAAAATGGGCATACATGGGTCACATGCGTTTTCTCCCTCCTCAGCACAGATTCAGAAAGGACAGAGTGGAATTTGATGGTTCTAGAGAGTTCAGACCAGCACCAAAGATCATGACAGGAGTCGAAATGTTATCACAGATTGAGGAAGAAAACATCCGCACGGTATATGAAATTCAGGATTTGGTGGCTCCTCCAGTACGTAATATTCGTGCTGTGGGTAGGCAGCGCAGTCACAATTGGAAGAAGAAAAGTATTTTTTATATTCTTCCGTATTGGAAAACTATCATGTTGAGGCATAATTTGGATGTCATGCACATTGAAAAAAATGTTTGTGATAACATATTGTGGACCATTTTAGGTGTCAGTGGAAAATCAAAGGACCATGTTAATGTACATCGTGATTTGGAAGAAATGGGTTTAGGGAAACAGTTTCATGTACAGCTAGCTGAGGGAAACAAGGCATATATGCCTGCTGCACAGTATACGATGACTATAGAGGAGAAAGAGACATTTCTTTCAATTTTGAAGATGGTCAAGGTGCCTGATGGTTATTCTTCTAATATTTCAAAGTGTGTGAATCTGACGAGCAAGACATTGCAAGGGTTGAAAAGTCATGACAATCACATATTACTTCAGCAGTTGATTCCAATCGCAATTTGTGATTGTTTATCCCCCAATGTTGTTCATCCCTTGATTGAGATGAGTAATTTTTTTAGACATCTTTTTTTAAGAAATCAACGAATGGGTGATTTAAAAATATTGCAGGACCGAATTGTACTTACACTTTGTCACTTTGAGAAACTTCCCCCCCCCCCTCATTTTTCGATGTTATGGTCCACTTGACAGTGCACCTAACTGATGAAGTAATGGCTGCTGGTCCAGTGCAATTCAGGTGGATGTATCATATTGAACGGTATTTGAGTACATTGAAAAGATTTGTATGCAATAGAGCTCGTATAGAGGCATTAATAGCCAATGATTATTTGATGGATGAGTGTACTGCCTTCTATGCAGAATATCTTACGGATGTTGAAACAAAATTAGATAAGCCCTCTCGGATTCATGATGGTCCAGTTGGAGAAGGAACCACATTTGATATGGACAACATCGAGTGGATACAAGCACATCGATATATCTTGTTCAATACTCCATCAGTTGCACCATTAATGCAGTAAGTATCTTATCAATGTGATTGTATAACTTTTACATGTTTTTTTTGCATAAGATTATCTTTTAAACATCGCGTTATCATTTGCAGGAAACACATTAATGAGATAAAAGAAGAGATGCATCTTGCGACTGAGTTGCAAATTCAACAATCTAATTATGCGTCATTTCATGATTGGTTCAAGGATTATGTATGTATAAATTGATTGTCATTATGAGTGAAGTATTATACTAATTCTTTCTGCATATATCACTATTGATTTTTATAAATTATGTAGGTTCGTAAGCTGAGGGAGTTAGGGGAACCCACGCTACCTGGAGTATTTATCCAACTGGATGAGGGTCTATCTATAACGGCTCGTCGTTACAAAGCTATTGATGCTAATGGTTTTTGATTTCGCATTAAATATGTTGACGAAAAATGAGCAAAACAAAACAGTGGCATCGATTGTACCTTTGTCAATTCTGGTTATTACTATGGTTAATTGATAGACATCATTGAAGTTGTATATACACACGGTTTGAAGTACATATTGTTAAAGTGTAATTGGGTTGATCCAGTGCATGGATGTAAAGTCGATCAATATCAGTTTTCATTGGTGAATTTTAACAACATTTTATACATAAATAATGAATGAGTTGAGAATGAACCTTTCATTTTGACATCACAAGCGGAACAAGTATTCTTCGTTACTTTTCCTTCAGATCCATGTTGGCAAGTTGTTGTCAAAATGTCTCGGCGAGGAGTGTTTTTATTTGAAGAAGATGAACCCGAGACTGTTCTGTTTGTTTACCAACAACTTGATCAACATAACGTAGTTCAACGTGAATACAATATTTATTGGGTCAGAGTGGCTGTTGAAGGAGAAACGGTCGATTTTCATGCTTAATGGAAGGTATAATTGTTTTCCCACTATTCAGTAGAATGTCCTAGGATATCATAAATTATCTAATAATTTTATAAATCTTTATAAGTTTTAATCCTCACTTTTGTAAGTTAATTAAATCATAAATATCATCCCTTTGAGGTATTCTTCATCTGATTCATGTGCTGCTTGAATATTTATTAGTTCTATCTGAAATTTGGCAGTGCATTGACTGGTTTTGTACATAATTTGTATATATGTTTTGTTAACTTTCTGATTTTTTAAAATTCATTCACAACTAATTATTCAATCCATTTTTTGTTTGATTAACAGTTGTACAAGTTTTATTTTTTATGAACAATCCAATTTATCTTTTAAACACTTTGGACTCATTACTGATGTTTTCTATGACTGCAGACATGTCAGGGGAAGAGGCAGAAGATCCACATCATCCATCTGAGGCATCTACGTCTCAGGGTCAAGGTATGTTTGAATGTCATTGTCTATATTTTTTATGTAATTGACATACATATATATATATATATAACAATTTTCTATTTATATATAAAATTGTTTTCAACAGGATCAGACTCAGCTGCTTCTTCCACTCGCAGGAGAGGCCATGGTCGTGGCATATTATCATGGAATTCCGACACGACGATAGATGTTTCATTTGATGAGGTTTTTCATCCAGTGGGACCGAATGCCCCGGCATTTATTCGTCAGCTGGGTCATATCATACATGACCACATCGATTTCCATTGACCACGCGTGACTGGGCTTCTATCCCTCAGGACACATTAGATCGTCTATGGAGGGAGGTTCTGGTAAGAAAATCGTTTTACTTTATTTTCTATGTATAAAGAATACTAATATGTTTGATTATTTTCTTTATAGAAAAATTTGAAAGTATGCCCTGAAGAGTTTCGGCCCGTGTGTATGAGAAAATGCCGTAAGATGTGGAAAGATTATAAAGGCAAAGTGAAGAGGGACCACTGGGTACCAAATGTGGGTGCCCTAGACTTTTTGGAAAAAGTCCTGAGTGGTGTCCTCCCGGCTCAGTGCATATTGGTCTACTGAGGGTGTTACGGTTTGTATATTAATTATTTTGGTGTATATATATTTTCAATAATATGTGATTTGTTTGAAATTTGAATGAATTGAATGTAGGAGGTGTCAACATGCCATTCTGAGAATCGAGCGTTGCAGGGACCACCTCACAGGCTCGGGACTCGTCACGTGTCTCAGATCCGACTTGAGGTATATATTATTCATTTTTTTAATTTATTAATTAATATGGTTTTGTGTTTATATTCTTTTAATATACAGTTGCGAGAGCAAGGTGCAGCAACTGATAAAATGTCAGTGTGGATGAGGACTCGTGATCGCAATGATCCAGAGGTTGCAGCATTGATAGTAACTGTCTGTATTTACCAATAATTACATAAATCTATATATTAACATATATATATATATTTAAATATTTCACAGGATCAATTTGAAGCTGAGTTAGAACATCTGCCAGAGGACCAGCGACAGCTTCCCATGCGACGGGATGAGATCTTTCATCGCATTATCCGTCGGGATGGGCATGGCTATAGTTTGACCTATGGAGCAGGGATTCCTTGTTCTGTAGTGTCACGCGCTGTGGTTTTCGGTCCTTCTGTTGCTCATATGACACAGCAGATGTCAGATTTTGTGGCACGGATGCGCGCTTCCGAGGAGGCAAATGCGCAAATGACAGCTGAGGTTAGAGCACTGCGGGAATATGTGCGTCGAGATGATGGTGCAGGGGATCATACGACGCAGGTATATACTGTATTTATTTATTTAATTTAAATTATTTTTTTATTAAAATATTTATAATGTTTATTTGTTGTAGGCCCCTGGCCCACCAGAAGGAGGTAGCAGTGGTGACAACATGTGACACATCATATATTCACGAGATATGTTTTTTGTTTTTACGGGTGGGGTTGACATTGATGTACTGTATTTATTCATTTAATTTAAATTAGAAGGTTGTGTACTTATAATTTCTTTCTTTTCATGTTTATTATATGATATCTAATATTATCTAAGGCGTGAATTTAAAAACTCTAACTCCACGCACCCCCGTACAGCCCCCCCGCACCCCTGAACAGCCCCCCCGCACAACTGTACAAACCCCCCCCCCCCCCCCCCCCCGTACACCCCCCCTGCACCCCCATACAGCCCCCCGCACCCCCGTACAACCCCCCGCACCCCCGTACAACCCCCTGCACCCCCCGTACAGCCCCCCCCCCCCCCCCCCGCACCCCCGTACAGCCCCCCCGCACCCCGGTACAACCCCCTGCACCCCCAGACAGCCCCCTCTCACCACCGTACAGCCCCCCCCCCCTCACCCCCGTACAGCCCCCCCGCACCCCCGTACAGCCCCCCCCCCCCCCCCCCCCCGCACCCTCGTACAGCCCCCCCCCCCCCCCCCCCCCCCCGCACCCTCGTACAGCCCCCCCCCCGGCACCCCCGTACAGCCCCCCCCCCCCCCCCCCCCCGCACCCCCCGGAGAGCCCCCCCCCCCCCTGCACCCCCGTACAGCCCCCCGCACCCCCGTACAGCCCCCTGGCACCCCCGTACAGCCCCCCGCACCCCCGGACAGCACCCCCCCCCCCCACACACCCCCGTACAACCCCCCTGGCACCCCCGTACAGCCCCCCGCACCCCCGGACAGCCCCCCCGCACCCCCTCACCCCCGCACCCCCGTACAGCCCCCCCCCCCCCCCCCGACACCCTCGTACAGCCCCCCGCACCCCCGTACAGCCCCCCCGCTCCCCCGTACAGCCCCCCGCACCCCCGTACACCCCCCCACACCCCCGTATACCCCCCCCCCCCCCCGCACCCCCCGAACAGCTCCCCGCACCCCTGCACCACCCGAACGACCTCCAAATGCCACGAACCACACGACAACAGCCGGTGCATGAATTGTGAAATGGTCGGCTAGACGGAACGTCATCCGGAGGTGCTGTTTGACCGCGACGGCCGGAAATGCATTTTCGGCGCCATAAAACACCAAAACGGCGTGCGGTGGTCCAATTCAGAGAAAACGTGCTCCGAATGACCTGAAACTGCACGATAACTATAGAAATATTATTCCTGATATGCAGGAGGAGGCGGCACGTCCATCGGACGTGTGGCGCGCACAGAACAACCAATTGTGTTGTTTTCAGCAGCGCGGCGCGCGCTGAAATGGCGCGTCGGGGGGTCAAAACCACCCAAATGACCTCCGAATGCTACGAATCCGCAGGACAACAGCCGGTGCGTTAATTGTGAAATGGTCGGCCTGACGGCACGTCATTCGGAGGTGCCGTTTGACCGCGGCGGCCGGAAACGCGTTTCTGACGCCATAAAACACCAAAACGGCGTGCGGCGGTCCAATTCGGAACAAACGTGCTCCGAACGACCTAAAACCGCACGAGAACGATAGAAATATTATTCCTGAGATGCAGGAGAAGGATGCACGTCCATCGGATGTGCGGTGCACGCGGCACGACCGAATGTGTCGTTTTCAGCAACGCGGTGCGCGCTGAAATGGCACGTCGGGGGGTCAAAACCACTTTAACGACCTCCGAATGCCACGAAACCGCAAAAAAAACAGCCGGTGCATGAATTTTGAAATGGTCGGCTAGACGACACGTCATTCGGAGGTTCCGTTTGACCGCAGCGGCTGGAAACGCATTTCCGGCGCCATAAAACACCAAAACGGCGTGCGTCGGTCCAATTCGGAGCAAACGGGCTCCGAACGACCTGAAACCGCACGAGAACGATAGAAATATTATTCCTGAGATGCAGGAGGAAGCGGAAAATCCATCGGACGTGCGGTGCGCGCGGCACGACCGAATGTGTCGTTTTCAGCAGCGCGGCGCGGGCTGAAATGGCGCGTCGGGGGGTCAAAACGACCCGAACGACCTCCGAATGCCACGAAACCGCACGACAACAGCTGTTGCGTGAACTGTGAAATGTTCGGCTAGACGGCACATCATTCGGAGGTTCCGTTTGACCGCGGCGTCCGGAAACGTGTTTCCGGCGCCCCAAAACACCAAAACGGCGTGCGACGGTCCAATTCGGAACAAACGTGCTCCGAACGACCTGAAACAGCACCAAAACAATATAAATATTATTCCTGATATGTAGGATGAGGCGGCACGTCCATAGGACATGCGGTGCACGCGGAACGACCGAATGTGTCGTTTTCAACAGCGCGGCGCGCACTGAAATGGCGCGTCGGGGGGTCAAAACCACCTGAACAACCTCCGAATGCCACGAAACGGCACGACAACATCCGGTGCATGAATTTTAAAATGGTCGGCTAGAAGGAATGTCATTCGGAGGTGCCGTTTGACCGCGGCGCCCGGAAACGCGTTTCCGGCGCCATAAAACACCAAAACGGCGTGCGGCGGTCCAATTCGGAGCAAACGTGTTCCGAACGACCTGAAACCACACGAGAACGATAAAAATATTATTCCTGAGATGCAGGAGGAGGCGGCATGTCCATCGGACGTGCGGTGCGCGCGGCACGACCGAATGTGTCGTTTTCAACAGCGCGGCGCGCGCTGAAATGGCGCGTCGGGGGGTCAAAACCACCCAAACAACCTTCGAATTCCACGAAACTGCACGACAACATCCGGATCGCGAATTGTGAAATTGTCGGCTAGACGGCACGTCATTCGAAGGTGCCGTTTGACCGCGGCGGCCGGAAATGCGTTTCCGGCGCCATAAAACACCAAAAGGGCGTGCGTTGGTCCAATTTGGAGCAAATGTGCTCCGAACGACCTGAAACCGCATGAGAACGATAGAAATATTATTCCTGAGATGCAGGGGGAGGCGGCACGTCCATCGGACGTGCGGTGCGTGCGGCACGTCCGAATGTGTCCTTTTTAGCAGCCTGGCGCTCGCTGAAATGACGCGTTGGAGGGTCAAAACCACTCGAACGACCTCCGAATGTCACGAAACCGCACGAAAACATCCGTTGCGTGAATTTTGAAATGGTCGGGCAGACGGCACGTCAATCAGAGGTGTTGTTTGACCGCGGAGGCCGGAAACGCATTTCCGGAGTCATAAAACACCAAAACGGCGTGCGGCGGATAAATTCGGAGCAAACGTGATCCGAACGACCTGAAACCGCATGAGAACGATAGAAATACTATCCCTGAGATTCAGGAGGAGGAGGCACGTCCATCGGACGTGCGGTGCATGCGGCACGACCGAATGTGTCGTTTTCAGCAGCTCGGTGCGCGCTGAAATGGTGCGTTGGGGGGTCAAAACCCCCCGAACAACCTCCAAATGCCACGAAACCGCACGAGAACATCTGTTACGTGAATTGTGAAATTGGAGGATAGACGGCACGTCAATCGGAGGTGTCGTTTGACTGCGGCGGCCGGAAACGCGTTTCCGGAGTCATAAAACACCAAAACGGCGTGCGACGGTCGAATTCAGAGAAAACGTGCTCCGAACAACCTGAAACCGCACGAGAATGATAGAAATATTATTCCTGAGATGCAGGAGGAGGCGGCACATCCATCGGACGTGCGGTGCGCACGACACGACCGAATGTGTCGTTTTCAGCAGCGCGGCGCGCACTGAAATAGCGCGTCGGGGGGTCAAAACCACCCGAACGACCTCTGAATGCCACGAAACCCTACGACAACAGCTGGTGCATGAATTATGAAATGGTCGGCCAGGAGGCACATCATTCGGAGGTGTCGTTTGACCGCGGCAGCCGGATACGCGTTTCCGGCGCCATAAAACACCGAAACGGCGTGCGGCAGTCCAATTCGAAGCAAACGTGCTCCGAACGACCTGAAACCGCACGAGAACGTTAGAAATTTTATTCCTGAGATGCATGAGGGGGTGGGATGTCCATCGGACGTGCGGTGCGCGCGTCACGACCGAATGTGTCGTTTTCAGCAGCGCGGCGCGCGCTGAAATGGCACGTTGGGGTGTCAAAACCACCTGAACGACCTCTGAATGCCACGAAACCGTACGAAAAAATCCGGTGCGTGGATTATGAAATGGCCGGCCAGACAGAACGTCATTCAAAGGTGCCTCTTGACCGCGGCGGCCGGATACGCGTTTCTGGCGCCATAAAACACCAAAACGGCGTGCGGCGGTCCAATTCGGAGCAAACGTGCTCCGAACGACCTGAAACCGCATGAGAACGATATAAATATTATTCCTGAGATGCAGGAGGAGGCGGCATGTCCATTGGACATGCGGTGCGCACGACACGACCGAATGTGGCGTTTTCAGCAGCGCTGCGCGCGCTGAAATGCCGCGTTGGGTGGTCAAAACCATCCAAACGACGTCCGAATGCCACGAAACCGTACGACAACAGCCGGTGCGTGAATTCTAAAATGTTCGGTCAGACGACACGTCATTCGGAAGTGCCGTTTGACCGCGGCGGCCGGAAACGCATTTCCGTCGCCATAAAACACCAAAACGGCGTGCGACGGTCCAATTCGGAGCCAACGTGCTCCGAACGACCTGAAATCGCACGATAACGATAGAAATATTATTCCTGAGATGCAGGGGGAGGCGGCACGTCCATCGGACGTGCGGTGCGCACAGCACGTTAGAATGTGTTGTTTTCAGCAGCTCGGCGCGCGCTGAAATGGCGCGTTGGAGGGTCAAAACCACCCGAATGACCTCTGAATGTCACGAAACCGCACGAAAACATCTGTTGCGTGAATTGTGAAATGGTCGAGCAGACGGCACGTCAATCGGAGGTGCCGTTTGACCGCGGCATCCAGAAACGCGTTTCCGGAGTCATAAAACACCAAAACGGCGTGCGGCGGACGAATTCAGATCAAACGTGCTCCGAACGACCTGAAACCGCACGAGAAGGATAGTAATATTATTCCTGAGATGCAGGAGGAGGCGGGACATCCATCGGACGTGCGGTGCGCGCGGCACGACCGAATGTGTCGTTTTCAGCAGCTCGGCGCACGCTGAAATGTGGCGTTGGGGGGTCAAAACCACCCGAACGACATCCAAATGCCATGAAACCGCACGACAACATCCGTTGTGTGAATTGTGAAATTGGAGGATAGACGGCACGTCAATCGGAGGTGTCGTTTGACCGCGGAGGCCGGAAACGCGTTTCCGGAGTCACAAAACACCAAAACGGCGTGCGGCGGTCGAATTCAGAGCAAACGTGCTCCGAAAAACCCGAAACCACACGAGAATAATAGGAATATTATTCCTGAGATGCAGGAGGAGGCGTCATGTCCATCGGACGTGCGGTGCGCGCGGCACAACCGAATGCGTCATTTTCAGCAGCTCAGTGCGCGCTGAAATGGCGGGTTAGGGGGGTCAAAACCACCCGAACGACCTTCGAATGCCACGAAACCGCACGAAAACATCTATTGCGTGAATTGTGATATGGTCGGAGGCGAGATACGTCAATCGGAGGTGCCGTTTGACCGCGGTGGCCGGAAACTCGTTTCCGGAGTCATAAAACACCAAAACGGCGTGCGGTGGTCGAATTCGTAGCAAACGTGCTCCGAAAAACCTGAAATGATAGCATTTCTTAAATCGGGGGTTTTAAATTATTATAGCACAATGATTCGATATTATACATATATTTAATATTATATATATTAAAACATTTAAAATATTATATATATATATATATTTAAAATATTGTATTTAATAGTATATATGTGAATATTTTTTTAATATATATATATATATATTTATTTATTTATTTATTTCAGTGGACATTAAAAAAAATTAACTATAGCGACCGCTTTTGGCGGTGGCTATAGGTTGGCCGGCAGGAGACCTGCAGCGACCGCTTCGCGGTCGCTGGAGGCCGAAATCAGGGCCTCCTATAGCGACCGCCAAAAGCGGTCACTATAGGTTGCCCGGCAGGAGACCTGCAGTGACCGCCTGGCGGTCGCTGGAGGCCGAAATCCAAGCCTCCTATAGCAACCGCCATTGGCGGTCGCTATAGGCCTCTAGCGACGAGGCTAAAGCAACCGCCAATGGCGGTCGCTGGACGGCCGCTAGAGCCCTATAGCGATCGCTTTGGGCTGTCGCTATAGGAGGTTTTTTTGTAGTGTCAATTTGACAAAATAAACTTATTCTATAGAATCAGGACATAATAATTTTTTTTCAGTAAATTTTTGGTGTTTTTCTAATAACTTTCATATTTGTGTGAATAGTGAAAAATATTATTTTGTAACTGAAAACAAATTTTTTAATCAAAATAATTTTTAGTGTTAAATTATACATTTTAATGGCTTTTAAGTATAAATAGATTATATTTTTACCATTTAATTCAATTTTATTCATTAGAAATAATTTTACTTTAATATTGACCATAAACAAGTATCAATCTTTTGTTAGTTATTATTTCTTCAAAACACGCTTTTTGGTTTGGAAGATGGGAATTAATTTTAAATTAATAAAGGAAACATCTATGTTTTGAATTTTTAAAAATAGAAATAATTTTTGAATTCATAATATCAAAATTAGCTTCAGGTTAATTTTTGATATTTTTATGAAAACTTTCAAATTTTGATGAACAGTGAAAAACAATGAGTTATAGTTTAAAACAAAATTTGTTTTTAAAAAAATAATTTTTTTATTTAAGATTATTTTTGGTCAATATAGATACATAATACCTATATATGTTCAATGTAATTCATTGGATTCAGTTTATAATATTTTAGATATATAAAAATTTTAATGAAATTTTTACCTTCTTTTTCCCACATCCTAAAAGCATTTACAAATTTACATAAAACATAATTTTACCGCTTCATTGAGTTTAATTTTAAAACACCAAGAGACACGATCTATTTTATTAAGTAAAATGTTATTCAATAACATGAAAATAATTTTTGGTGAATAGTAACTTTTATTTTTATTTACCATGGTTAAAAGTAAATTGGGTAATTAAGGGTAAAAATGATATTATTACCCTAGAACTTATCCTAATTATATTGGATATGTATAATTCAACCAACAAACCTTAGGTGTATAATATTTTCCTCTTTGGTCCATATGGATTAGATAAGAACATTTATTATTATTTAATTTAAAGAAGAGTTAAATGTGTTAAATTCAATGATTAATAACTAACCAATTTTTAATATTGGGATATACATAAGATAAATTAGTCTATTAATATTAATGAGAAAGCTAAAAATATTTACTACATAAATGTATTTTATATATAATTTTTAGACATTATATAATTTAATTTATTTATGACACAATGATGACACGACAATTACCTAATAAATGAAATATTAAGATAATTGATATTATAAATATCCAAAAAAATGTAATTTGAGAAATTTTATGAATTATACTAATTTTTAGGCTAATATAACATGTTAGTGTTGTTTAGATAAATTTTGTTTGTATTAATAATACTGATATAAATTTAGCATAAAAAAATACCAAATTGTGTCAAAATTGACATCAAAGAGTTTTTAAAACAAATATTATATTATTAATTGATATTTTATTCCTAAAAACATATTATTTGGAAAAAATAATTATATAATTATTGTAGTATAATTAATTATCCACTTTGTGTTCTCATGGGAATTTATAGTATTTTTATTAACCATATAATATAATAATACAAAGAGACATGGTAAATGTCAAACTATTTAACTAATCATTAAATCTAAAAGATAAAAAAATATAGTGACCCAAACCAGCCAGAAACCTATTGGTTGAGTGGTTTTAGACCCATCCCCACTTTATCTTTTAAATAATTCATTTTCGGGTGATTATAAACCGAAAATGATTTTATTATAAAATAATATTTCTTGCTTTTCCTAAGGTGCTCCTCACCACTTTTATAAAATGGCACTCCCCCTTCCCCAAAATTCATACCTTAAAATCCTTTTGGATTGGAAAAAACCCTGCCAAAATACCCTCTAAACTATCCTCCCTTCATCCTATAGGCCTTCCATTAGTCCAAAATCCAACCTAAGGATCCATTTTGATCAAATCAAAAGGAATAACCTCAAGAAGAGGTAAATATTTCATCACCTCATTCAAGTTCCTTTCTTTTTAAACTTCTTCTTTCTTTTTTGTTTCCATTATAAAATAATAACGCCAGTAACTTCTATATACTGTGATGTTATTATGATTATGGTACAAACAAATTCATTATTGAATCCATCCTTTGAATGATATGTCACCATACGTGCAAACGTACGGCCTACCATCTCCACGCCGAGGTGTGATTGATATTCAATACATTATTATTTGTATGGGTATAATAATGAGTGTAATTGATTTAAATAATAAACATAACATGGTAATGATTTTTTATATATGATATACCATCCAATTATATATTATTTTAATATAAAATGAATGATATTGTCACTCGTGTGTACGTACGGATTACCGTCTCCACGAAAGCGATGAGATTCATTCCCCATCATATCCATTCAAGACTGAATTTCATTAGATGATTAAAAATATTTTTTGAAGACATAATAAAATTATTATCATTAATAAGATAAATCCTATATATAACAAACACTACTTGTGTAACAAATCATATAAAGGAAAACAAATCAATTAACACCCAAAACGACGATAATACAAAGATATTATTAACAAAGCAATGTTAAAAGATCATATATGATATCATATTAATGTATATGATTCTTTTATAACTTAATAACAATTATTTTACCATTATACAGGAGGTCAACCTACCCTTGACCATGAATAAGTACTAGGTAAGGGTTAATTTCACAATCTCTTCATTACACGAGGTTGTTTATATGTAATTATCCACTGGGACCCCTTTATCATCCAAATCCAAGTTTCATGAAAATATATTTCAAAAAATTCTTACTATTTTATATACTATGGGTTAAAGTCCTTTATTCCGTAATTTTACTTTTATAAGATGATTATAAAGGAATATTTTTTCCATTTTACAAACAAGTTACTTTATGACCTTTTCGACAAAATTAATGTCAGAATGTTTTTTAACTTATACGACGGGTGCAACTATTTTCTTCCATTACAATATCATAGAAGCTTCCCATACATGTTTATAAGAATATTTTGATATATAAATGTTTTCATTCATAATTACGTGTCTTTTAAATGATTTCAAAATAGAAAGAGATATTTCTCTAAAAAGGATTTGATTTCATCTATGTCAGCATCGTTTGATGGATTTTAAGTTTGTTTGAAGTTGATTTATTATGATAAAAAACCTCCATATTTTATTGATGATTTTGTGATATGTTTGAATGTGGATGTGTTATTTCACACCATTTATGGTTTATAGATAAATTTATGACATTTCGTATTCCAGTTTTAAAACGAATGTTTACGTTATGTTTAAACCTTTTCATATAAGGAATGGATCGAACTTAATAAGTGATGGGTGGAGACCACTATAGCTCCTTGATGCATCAGTAGGTCTCATGAGACATACTAGTTTCTTGTCATAGGGCCTTGAAAAATCGTTTTTGTAGTCTTGGCAGAAGGCCTTGACTATGTGGGTATGAAAGTCTGGCATTATGCCTTCCATCATTATGAAAGTGGCTAATGATATTGCATGTGATTATTCGATTGGTATAATTTCCATGTGAGTAAGTAAATGGAATTATTTCGATTTATATTTTATATATTTTGAATAAGTTTATGTTGAAAATGTTTTTTTTAGTTTTATACATTGCCTTAAATGTTTATGCTTATTTGTGAATGTTTCCGCAATATTCTTATACTTACAGAGCATCTATTCTCACCCCTTTCTATGTTTTATTTTTTCCAGGATCCCAAGAAATGTTTTATTTTTAAGATGCATGGTTAAGCTAAGGAAACAATGTCATTCTCAAAGGATTTTATTGTGCTATATTTTGGAAAGTGTAATGTAACATTCATGTATGTAGTCTATTTTCCAAGACTGCTAAATTTTTCAGTCATTCGGAACAAGATCCCTTGTAATAATGCCAATTTATTAAAATAATGCACCGACTCTGTGAATCTGGGGTCGGGGCGTTACAATAGGTATCAGAGTAATTTTAGCAATAACTTGGGAAACTAGATTTAGATAAACTCTGATTAGATCACATTACCCTGAGATAGAAAATTATTATTAATATAGAAGAACATCCTAGAATCTTGGTAATGTAGAAATTTAATGAGTTTTCCAAGAAAATACATCTATGTCTGGATACGAGCAGGTAGAGGCGGCTCTGGCAAAGATGTGCCTAGGGGTAAAACCTGAAAACATCGCTTTGAGCATGTATCGAATGAGAACTAGTGCACGATAATAGGCATTGTTTCACTCTTGGTTACGACACTCCCATGGTAAATTATTAGTATAATTTTAATATTCTTTAAAAACCATTATGACAGATTTACGAGTATATACCCCCTTAAAAAAATATTTTTATGATTGTGGATTGTATTCATAAACTGTTCAATTTATGTTAGGTATTTTTCAAGATTGGAATTATTCATTGCAATTCATAAACTCACCTAGTGTATTCAATTGTATAGAAATGGCGCCTAATAGAAAGAATGTGAACTCCATCAATACGTATGATCCAAAGAGTAATAAAGATAATATCTTCCACGATATTAAGACAACATTTAGAAGGGAAATATTCTCCCTTGTATTATCAACATATGTGGAAATATTATCATGTGTTAATAAGATAAGTAAATAACTCTCTAAGTCCTATGGCTTTGAAGGGAATCAAGAGAAGAAAAGGATGGAATATAGAATTATGGGTAAAGGGAAGAGGGAAAGGAAGTATTTTACCATATGTGATAACTGTGCAATGAATCACCTTGGTAAATTCATGAAGGGAATGGGAGTTTGTTATAACTGTGAAGAAAAAGGACACCAAGTGCGTGATTTCAAGGGTACGAAAAAAAGTTTCAAATGTAAAATGCTTCATCTACACGGCATTGGGACACTACGCGAATCAATGTCACAGTCATCAGATTATACCTTAAATGATTCTATTGGATAACAATAAAGTTATGATAGTACATCATATTAAGTGGAATGACTAGTGTTCTTATGTTATTATAATATAACTATTTCATTTGAGTGTTCTATCAACAATATACTAGTTATATGAATTATAGAGATAAATAAGGATTGTACTGCAAGACTATTTTATTGAGGATTTGAGATTATATGATTCTAATAAAAGTTACATAACAATAAGGTAAACCTTTTAGAAAAAATATATTCTTAAAGGATATGTAATCCAAAATATGGTCCTGATAAGGAGGTAGTGATTTTGGAGTAAGAGATTGTTGATTTGGATAAATTTTATTGGATATTCCTGACATCTATGGAATGGATTAATTGTTGGTTTATTTTTTCATTGTTCGAATATACAATATTTTTAGATATAAGAAATATTTCCAGGATTATATAAAGGATAAAAAAGAATGAATTTAATCAATAAGGTTTTATGGTAATTCAGGTTGATACCATGTTTTAAAATAATACATGATGAAGGTGTTCACATGTTATTTCGTAGAAAAATGGATATTCATTTTGTTTAACATCCTTATAAATTTTGTACTATGAGATTGGATAGATTTATTTTGGATAAGGAAAAAGTTTGGAATGGTTGATGATTGAAATTTGATACTATTGTTAAGGTTATTTTTGGATTTTTATAAAAAGGACAACACGCAGACTGTTTGAAAACCCATCGCGTCGGACAAAGATCGAGGAATCGAACACATAGCCGTAGTACGATTGGGATTTATTGCCTACCACTAGACTACGTGAAGTCCCTCGATTGTATAATGGAATTTAATTTTTTTAATGGGTCCGATAGGTGAATTAAAAATTCATTTTTTTGGAACCCTATATGAATAGGATTAATAGAATAATTTTTTATGTTCTGTTATCTTTTAGAGTGAAATATGAGTTTGTGGTAGAAATTATTTAATGGATAGAACTCTACATGTCAGGTATATATTCTTTTCTTCTCATATTTTGTTAAGAAATTAATTATTAAACATTATGTAAAGGATCTTTAAAACTAAAAATTTGTTATCCTAATACCTTATTTTTGTTGAACGGATGATATTTTAAATCATCACAGATTGATGGCTTTGAGGCCCTTACTTCTAAAATTGTTTGTGACTGAGGACCTCAATCACTCCCTACAAATATTTACAGTTTCCTCCAATTATGTGTCTCTAATTTCCACCAATGTTCTTCTAATCAATATCATAATTTGGGGGTGACTTTTTCATTCCCCTTTCCCTCTAATTAATACTAAATTTTATTAACCCAATTTTTGATGTGGGGTTTTCCACAAACGTATTTTCTTTTTTAAATATTTTATTATTTTAAGAATAATTTCAAATTGCATAGAATAAATTTATTGATGGAGGGAATAATGTAACACCCTATGATTTCATAGTACGTTATTTCTTCAATGTAATTCAATAACTTGCACTATACACAACATCGAGTTCAAGCGCACCATGACTTACCAAACTAGCTGTTCAAAAGAGGTTATGAATAGTATTAACTAAAATTTTAACTTTATAAAACACTTATAATTTTATAATCCATATTATGAGATTATTAGAAGTAATGAAATAAACAAATTCATTGTTTTTCCGACAAAAGAAGTATTTTTTTAAAAAAATGCAATTTTACCACCTTTTAATGGAAAATCCTTTTTTAAATAGAATATTTTAAGCATTTATATATTTAATTTGACAAAATAATCTTCTTATTTAGAATCGGGACATAATAATATTGTTTCAATAAATGTTTGGTGTTTTCCTGATAACTTTCATATTTGGGTGAATAGTGAAAAATTCTATATTTTAACTGAAAACAACTTTTTTAATCAAAATAATTTGTAGTGTTAAATTATAAATTTAAATATTTTTTATGTATAAATGGATTAAATTTTTACCATTTAATCTAATTTTACTCATTGGATATAATTTCACTATGATATTGGACATAATCCAGTATCAATCTTTTGTTAGAAACTATTTCTTAAAAACATGATTTTTGGTTTTGACAATGGGAATTAATTTTAAATTACTTAATGAAAGTTATATGTTTTGAATTTGGTAAAATGGACATATTTTTTCAATTCAGAATATCAGAATTATCTTAGGGTGAATTTTTGGTATTTTTCTGAAAACATTGAATTTGTGATGAAAAGTCAACAACATTTGGTTGTAGTTTTAAACCAAATTTATATTCAAAAAATTATATATTTTATTTAAATTTATTTTAGGTAAAAATAGATACATAATTCCTATATTATTTCAACATAATTCATTGGTGTAATTTTATAATAATTTTAGATATAAAAAAATTTTGATGAACTTTTACCATCTTTTACCCACCTCCTCGGAGCATTTGAAAATTTAAATAAAACTTAATTTTACCACATCTATGAGTTAAATTTTAAACATTCCAACAGACATGTTTGATATCAATATGTAAAATTTAGTTCCATAAGATGAAAATAATTTTTAGTCAATAGAAACTTTTTATAATTATTTACAACGGTTAAAATTAAATTGGTTCATTAAGGGTAAAAATGATATTATTATTACCATAACACATGTCCTAATTATATTTGATAAGTATTAATCGACCAAAAACAACCATATGTATATAATATTAACCTATTTTGTCCACTTGGTTAATATTAGGATATTTATTACATTTTAATTCAAAGAAGATTTAAAAGCGTTAAATTCAATGTTTAATAACTAATCCAATTTTAATAGAGGGTTACTCATAAGATAAATTTTACTATAAATATTCATTAGAAATATAATTATATTTCTTATATAATGGTATTTTATTAATAATTTTTAGAAATTAAATAATTTTATTTATTTATGACACAATGATGATGCAGTAATTACCTAATTAATGAAATATTAAAATAGTTGATATTATAAATATCCAAATAAATGTAACTTGAGACTTTTTATGAATTCGAATAATATTATAGTTTAATATGACATGTTAGGGTTGGTTATATGAATTTTTTTCTAAGTAATAATACTGATATAAATTCAGAAAAAACAAAATACCAAATACTGTCAAAATTGACATAAAAGTGTTTTTAAAACCACTATTATATTATTAATTGATATTCTATTACTAAAAATATAAGGTTAGAAAAAAACAATTATATAATGATATTTATATCCTTAATGAACCACTTGGGGGTTTTCTTAGAAGTTTATAGTATGTTTATTAACTATATAATATAAAAATATAGAGAGACATGGTAAATGTCAAACTATTTAACTAGGTGTTAAATCTAAAAGAAAAGGTTAATATAGGGACCCAAACCTATCTAAATCCTATTGGTTGAGTGTTTTTTGACCCATCCCCACCTTAGACTATATATAATTTATTTTTTATCCTTTAGAAACAAAAAATTATTATATTATAAAATAATATTTCAAGATTTTGATATGGTGCCCCTCACCCCTCTTATAAAAGGGCACTCCCCATTCCCCCATATTCACACCGTCAAAGCCTTTCGGCCCATCCAACCCCTGCCCAAATACCCTCCAAACTGCCCTAAATTAATCATAGAGGCATTCCTTTAGTTATAAAGCCATCCTATGGAGGCCTTTTGATCGAATCAAAAGGATGAACCCGAAGAAGAGGTAAATATTTCATCACCACATTCTAGTTCCTTTCTTCTTCCACTTTCTCTTTCCTTGTTATTTTCATTCTAAAATAATAACTCCAGTATCTTCAATATACTGTGATGTTATTATAAATATTTTACAACCATATTCATTATTCCATTCATCCTTTGAATTAAATTTCACCATACGTGCATACATACGACGTACCGTCTCCATGTCTTGGTGTAATTGTAATTCAATACATTATTATTTGGATTGGTATAATAATGATGTTTAATTGATGTAAATAATAAATATAACATGATAATGATTCTTTATATATGATATAACATCCAATTATATATTAATATAATGTCAAAAGAATGATATTGTCATTTGTGCGTATGTACGGATTACCGTCTCCACGAACGCGATGAGATTCGTTCCCCATCATATCCATTCTAGAATAATATTAATTAGATGATTAAAAATAACTTTTTAATACTTAATATAATTCTTAATAGGAATAATATACATCATATCCATAAGAAACATTACTTACATAACAAATAATATAAATGAAAACAAAAATGTTATGACTTGAAACGATGATAATACTATGATATTATTAACAACGGAATGTTAAAATATCATATTTGAAATCATATTAATTTATATGACTCTTTTATAATTTAATACCAATTATTTCACCACTATATAGGAGGTTAACCTACCATCGACCAAGGAAAAGTACAAGGTAAGGGTTAATTTCATTATCTCTTCGTTATCTGAGGTTGTTTATATGTAATTATCTACTAGGACCACTTTATCATCCACATACATGTTTCTTAAAAATGCATTTCAAAACATTCTTACTATTTTATAGACTATGGGTTAAAGTCATTTATAACCTTGTTTGAATTTTATATGATGTTTACAAAGGAATATTTCTATCGTTTTCGAAAAAAAGGAACTTTATGACCATTTTAATAAAATTAAGGTAAGAATTTGATTTAGCTTATACAGAAGGTGGGGCTATTTTATGCCGTTATAACATCGTCGAAGAATCCCATAAAATCATATAAGAGTATTTTCACGTATAAATGTTTTCTTTTATAATTATGTGACTTCTAAATTATTTCAAAATAGAATGAGATATTTCTCTAAAAAGGTTTTATTTTCATCTATGTCAATATCCTTTGATGGATTTTTTGTTTGTTTAAAATTGATTTATTGTGATAAAAAACATCCATATTGTATTGTGGGTTTTGTGATATGTTTTAATCTGGATGTGTTATTTTATACCATTCATGTTTAATGGATAATATATTGACATTTTGTATTCTAGTTTTAATATGAATGTTTATGTTATGTTTAAACCATTTCATATGAGGAATTGATTGGACTTAGTAAGAGATGGGTGGGGCCTACTATTTCACATCGATGCATCTATTGGTTTAATGAGACAAACTAGTGTCTTGGCAGAAGGCCTCGACAAAATATTATTTGTAGTCTTGGAACAAGGCCTTGACTATGTGGTTATGAAAGTTTGGTATTATGCATTCCATAATTATGAAAGTGGCTATTGATATTGCTTGTGATTATTCGACAAGTATAATATCTTTGTGAGTATGTAAATGGGATTATTTTTATTTTTATTTTCCATATTATGATGAAGTTTTTTTTGAATAGGATTTTTTTTAGTTTTATACATTGCCTTAAATGTTTATACTTAATTATGAATGTTTCCTCTATGTGGTTATCATTACTGAGCATATGAGATCACCCCTTTCTATGTATTATTTTTCCCAGGATCCTAAGAAATATTTTATGTTTAAGATGCAGGGTTAAGTGAAGGGAACAATCACATTATCAAATGATTTTTTTTATGTTGAAAAGTGTAATGTAATGTTTTTGTATGTAATCTATTTTCCAATACTGCTAACCGGATTGGTGTTTCGAGATCTGATTGCTTATAATGATGCCAATGTATTAAAATAATGCACTGAGTCTGGGAATCAAGGGTCAGGGCATTACATATTGAATACGTTAAAATTTATTTTTTAGAGAAATATGTTTGTAAAATTGTTTTTACAGAATTTATCCATTCAGTAAAAAAGTTCAATAATTCATATATTTATGTTAAAGATTAACATATGGATATTAAAGTAGAAATAATTAAAGAACTTGATATTTTTTTATTAAATATAAAATATGATGCATGAACATTACCTTAAGAAGTTGAAGATCTAGTGGGAAGAAAGCATGAAATTAGTGGAAGAAGAGAATATTTATCTCAATATAAAATTTATTGAATTAGATGTGAAATTGGGGAATATGAATGAGAATAAATATGAAACATACAAAATTTAAGATAAAATTAGTATTTTCCATGGAATCAGCAGATAATTGTAATGTTTTTGAAAAGACTCATTCTGGTGAAAATCAGATCTTCAGATTAACGTTGGATAAATGTATTGTAGGATCATTAGAGACGGTAACCCTCTTTCCTGATAAATCTATGTGAATAAATTTTATCATTGATTACAAGTAAAAATTAAACATTAAAATCTAGAAAATCATGGTTGGTGCAAGATTATCAAGAATCCAAAACAACATTAAAATTTTAGATGAAGTATTTTAAAAAATAAGATTCCCTAAACAATTCACATAATAAGAAATGTGTAACCCAAAATCAGAAAAATGATAAATATTAAAAAGGTGTCACAAAAGAAAGATATCTTGATTTGGTGGCAACTTTTTGGGATTTTGGAGGTTTGGCCAACATAAAATTAATTGATGAAACACTAATTCACTGTATCCAAATTATAGAATAAATAAATTTAAGTGGATAAAATCAAAAGAAATGTGTAATCCTATACAACATAAGTAGAACTCACATAAATAGAATCTATTTATCAAGAAAATATTTGATTTCTTTTTAAGTGAATAGTAATATATATATAGGTGGTCATTGTTATTATAATTTCCCATATATAAAAATCAGGCACAAATAATCTATTTATTTGAATAGAAAATGAAAACTATAAAAGATGTATGTTTGAAAAAAAAATATAAGGTCAACCATTGGATTTGAAAAAATTAATAAGGATGTTAAAAAAATCCCATGAATTTTTTAAGAATTATTTGAAGAGAGTCACACAAAATAAAATATGATTCTATTATTGTATGAAATGTAACATCATTGACCATTGTGAATAATCCATCAAATTCAATAATAATGGAATCATAATGGATTCAAATAATTAATCAATCAAGAAGAGATAAAAAAAGATTAATTTTTTGAATTAAATATATAATTATGAATATAGAAATGTATGTACAAGGTAACTTTTTGAATTTTAATGTTTTTAATGGTGTAACATATATAGAAATTTGGGTAAATTTTTTTCTCATGGTTATCTAGTGAAGAGGAATTCTTAACGAACAGATGGAATTAATATATGACTTCTATTATAGGTAAAATGAATTCTACCGACCATGTGAGGAATAAGAATGTTCCAAAATAATGTTTGATCATATTTCAATAATTTATGTATAGGAAATAATGTTTTAACAATAATAAAAAATAGAAATTTAATTTTAATAAAATGTGAAGAAACCATTTTCATTTAAGAATATTACATGGTTTATAACTCTCACCTGTATTTCTCTAACTGAGGGTCATTAAAGAACCAACATATTTTGATATAAATATCATGTTGTATTTTCATGAAGTGAATTGAAGGTGAAAAATGAATTTTTATAGATACCTTTATTTGAAAAAAAAAATATAAATATATTACATCTACGAAGTTTTCCATCATGTAAGGCTACTAGAATAATGATGTTTTTTTAAGAATTTTAGGTAATATCATACTCTTAAATTAAGACAATAATTTTGATGATTTATTCATTATATCTCTTGAATGGTGAATAGATGACCAACCCCCATATATTAAAATTTTAGTAGATGTATTATGAATATCAACATACTTATTGAGGAATTTATTTCATTATTTTAATGATGCATGTGTTCAAATTGAATCATTTCATCGTTAAGGTGTGTTTGTAACATTCCCATATTTTCATGATAAAAAAATTATAAATTCTAAACTAATTATAATAATTTGATGACGATAGGGATATGTACGTGTTTTTCATTTGAATTTTATCAATTTATTTTGTAAGATGTATATAGAATATTAGTTTCTAATCCTTTGACTCAATTTTAAAAATATTTTTTAGTTATTGGTATATAATACTAGAATTTTATTGACATCATTAATATTAAATTTGATAAATCTTTTTCATATATAGATAATTGCTCATATAGAGATATAGTTTGTTTATGTTTATGTATTTTCAAACCTAATGGTGATTTCTATACTTTTCTATTGTAAATCAAATTAAGTTGTCATAATGAACTATGATGTTTATAAAATTTTAATTTCATAATTTATTCTCATACTCATATCATTGTATTCATTTCCAATTAGAAGGAGAAGATATCATTTTCATTTAAAAGTACGTTTTTATTAAAAGAATTCCAAAATGGGAGATTAAATTACTCAAATTGTTTATTGAATTTATAATGAAATTCAATTAGTAATGATGTTGAAATATAAATAAATGATACATGTGATGATTGTGGAGCAGTAATTTAGATAAAAAATAAAAGTTTCATTGGTTAATTGAAACTATGTTTACATCAAGGTTTTGAAGAATTAGAGTCCATAAAAATGATTCTTTTTTTCATGATGATTTGAGTATGTTGGATTTCAAATTAATGTGTAAGTTATCGTACTATATTAGTGGTGTGTATATCAAAAAGTGTTGCTTTCCCACACCAGCCAGCCTATGTGGATAGGATCCACTAATGAGGTGGGTAGACTACACTCTTTCCAACCAATGTGGGTATCATGGGTGTAAAGGAGTGAAAGGTGAACCCATATAGTCACATTAATATATGGATCCAACACCATACAAGAGTGGCATAATAGCCTATGAGAGTACTATAACGGGGTTTTGTCTGCAGGTGGTGTTTTTAGCAGACCGTTAACATATTCGGGATGCTCAATCCCAGATTTTGTTTTATAAGGGAGAGGGGGATGGAGAAATATATTGATGGGGGATTTAAATATTTATTGTATTTTTACTCCCTTTTAAAAAACTGATAGATGTACAGTTTTCTTATTTGAATCATTCAAGTCATACGATTAGTTCTACATGTCATCTTCAAATTTGAATGACCGAGGAAACAATTATATCTCGAGCAGTTTTGCACTATGATGACTGATTATATATAGGATATCTTATATTTATTTAAAAATTCCATCATTAGTGAAAATAAACATGAATTTCACATGAGATAGATTTATACAATATTCTTGTGAATAATGATCAATTGATCAACCTATCAGCAGAGCAATTCTTCATTAGAGGAAGAAGGCGCATTTGATTGGGGGTCAATGATGTTATTAAAGATTCTTGAGAGATATAAATTCTAACAAGCTAAATAGTTTGTTTGTCTAACAATATAAAGATGAAAATATTGATTACTAGGGGAATAACCAAAATGAACTGGGGGACCGACTACTTGGGTGTATAACCAGTTGCTACATATACACTTATAATTGATTAAAATATTATAGTGGTAAATCCATATTTCAAGATCTAACCTACATGGAAAATAAGTATGTATCAATACCAAACCTTGTGAAAATGTAGTTTTTTTGTTTCATTTACATTATTCATACCATTCATGATCCAATCATCTTACCAAGTGACTGAGGGATGAATTAAAATGTAAAAAGAAATTTAGAAAAATAAACGGCACCTGATTTACCCACGCCCCCATTAGTGTGACTGCATGATCCATGGACAATTCACATAGTTAAAACTATTTTTATATATCAATTTACACTTGATTCAATCCTATTAAAAACATCCTTGGTTCATTAACACTAGGAACATTTTTTCTATAACAACCTTCACTTATAGTAATCATACGAGGATGTATTGTAAGGAAAAATCACATAATAACTACCTTACCAAAACACTAGGATTTTATTCTATACATATTCACAAATTATATCATTAGGTTATTTTCCCTAACCTATCTTCTTATAAATATATTTTCTAATGATTCTTAAAAACATTCTTTGATACCAACAATAGTGACCAGAAAATATAATGCCCATTTGTAGTTCATGTTACTATTACATTAGCACACGATACATGGAAATACATACCAGATGACTAAATAGATTACTATTCCTAGTAAACATGATACAGACATGATTATTTTATTATAATTTGATACAAAAATGTCCACATAATTGTTTAAGAAAATAATATTCTTCTATATAGAATGTCATTACTTTTCAGTAAAATTAAACATCATGGAATCCGGGGGAAAGAAAACAAGATAAAGGTGAGATCAAATTCACAATAAGTGTAAAAAATGGGTGAAAAAATTATGAATCAATAATCATAATCAATATGGAAATGTAAAAACTAAGAACAGATTCCATTTAAACAATAGTATAAAGTAAAATAAATATGGGAATATAAATAATTTATTATTCCTTCCATTTCAATAAATCGATAAGGCATAATCAATATGGTAAGGTAAATAACTGAAAACCATTACATTTAATCAATATACTATAAATTAAATTCATCCATATATTTTTTCATAGGGAAAATATCATGGTAAATAATAATTAAATATGAATGAAGGCAATGATAAAATATTGGATTCCATGTTTTCCATGTATGTGGAACTTTTACTATCAATACCATTCACAAGATAGTTTAAAATAAACATGGAAAAAACACATTTACATTATGATAGAAAATTGATTCATATCATTAGACTATCAATTCATCTAGGGTATTATAATAAACAATCTCCAACCCATTTCCTACAAGTCCAATTTTTTCCCTTAAATTAAATAATCTATTTAATTTATAAACAATTCCCCTTATCAAATATCCTTATTGATTAAATGAGAAAGATTTATCAATATTATCAAAAATCATAAAATAATTCTAATAATAAAATATTAATGTAAAAATGGGGTATGGTTTATAAAATAATCATATTAATGATAAATCATGTGGATATTTGTGTGAAATTTAATATTCAACGGTCACCGGAAAGTGAATTACTCAATGGGATGTTAATAACTAAAAAAATAGTTCATGCATGTAAAACTCAATTCTATCCTTTATTAAAATAATCATAATACAACAATTGGAAGAATAAAGGTGATATCAATATGATGTATACAAAGTAGAGTTGGAATAAGTGTGTTTTTTATTGCTGAATCCAAATAAAATAAATAATCTTTAAAAAAATCTTAGGCAAAATAACATTTCATTTTTGAAAACATTTTGAAATCCCATTTCAATTAAAATCATCTTTTAAACAAATATTTTAATGGAACATTTTAAAAATTATAATATATTAAGTTCACAATTGAAAAATATAAAATTAGCTTGATAATTTTCTAATGGTCACGAAGTTTGGAACTTCTGTTCATGCGTACACATTAAAATAGATTTTACATTCATTTTTTCTGCTAAAATTCGAATAGGAATTAATTTCAGAACGAAATAATATTTCCCTCAAAAAATATTTTTTAAATAATAAAAATTGTTGAAAATTTCATTATTAACATTTTTTGAAAATATTAAAAAAAATTAAATTTTGTTTTTAGAATTAATGATTTTAAAAGAAAACATATATCCAAACGATGAGAGAAATAAAGTCTGATTTTCTTGAAAAGAGTTTCTAAAACATTAAGTTCCAAAAAGTGAATAAATGTTAATATTACACGAATGGGTTCATTAATAATAATATTATAATAAATGTAATGGGTTTATTAAACAATGGTCAAATTATATATATAACAAGAAAATTGAATAATAAAAAATCTCAGTTAGAATGAGTTTTTGAAATGAACCCTTATATTGATCACAATTTTTTAGTGTGAATTATTAAATGAATACATTATGTGCGTAAACAATAAATAATGATAAAAAATGTGTAAATAAATCAATTTACCATCAATGTTAATTTTAGGATTAATCATTTAATATTAAAGACAATGAGGATGTAAAATAAACCAATGGAAATGAATTGAGTTATTGAATTCGTTACCACTTGGTAACTTTTAGATAAAGTCCCTTTAGATGAAATATTTAAAATTGAAACATAAAATGACATGAATAGTTGATTTTTCCTAATATTACAAGTCATGTGGTAGTATATTGGCCATATAAATGTGAATTGGTGCATAATAACAAATGATTCTCAATCAGAATGCATATCGAGATGAAATCCCACACCCTTATGTTTCCTTTTGGTTTAATATTCATTAACATCATTTATAATGTATTGAAATATTGTATTGTCTTATTAATGAAACATATGAATATTTATGATATCATATTTTATAATTTATGACATATTATCAACTTATTGTCAATTATCGTTTATTGTTTTCATTGTCTCATGTGTTAATTGCCTTGTTTTCTGAGCATCTTCAGACATGTTGCTTTTTTCCCTCTTGCATCAATCGTTATTTTATCCACACTAGAATATAAAACATGACATAAATATAAAATATATTTTGTATATATGTATTTATAGCATCCAAATAAATTTATTCATAGGATGGAATACACTATTCATGGAGATGATACGTCATATGTAATCATGAATGTTGTTTTGATTTTCTTTTTATATTGAACAAAAGAAAGCTATATATTATTTATATTATCATTTTTGTGTCATTTTTAGGTTATTTGTTTCATATATATTTATTAAACACATCACTAACATCGTATATGTAATGTTTGAATTAATCACATGGGTTCATGAGGTCGTAGTATAACATACACACAATCAATGTTATTATATTACCAAAAATGGAAAGAATGAATGTATCTATTATATAGTAATTCTATACACATAAAGAAATTTTAAATATTATAAATATCATAAATACTATAAATTCCATAATTATGACCATCCTTGGTATGTGGAAATAGATAAATGAATGAAATCTGTTCGTTAGGGCGTACACTACCATATATTTTAATTAATATTTCATAACACATTTGATGGAAGTGTGTGAATTTATATGTCATACACTTTGAATAAAAAAATATTATTATTTGGAATATATTAATATTATTATATAATAATTATGTAATATAAATATAAGGATTTTGAGAATGAAATAAACTAAAAATGAATTTTTTCTTGGAGGTATGATGGGAGAAGGAGTGTGGGTGCCCTTTTATAAGTGCAGTGAGTGGAAAACGTGTAATGTTTTGAACAAGTGAATTACACCCATATTTTATCCATTTTATGTGGATATAATTATAAAAAACTCTATAATAGAAGTAATACGATCAGGATACTTTCATCTAATGGTTTTTTGACTAGTATCTAGGTCATTTGGTCCCCTATGTTTAATGTTTAGTTTACTGGTAAACTTGTTTTTCTCATCATCAGAGTAATTAATTTTAACTGTTTCCACTAATCACTATAACCAAAATTTATGGTGTACTTATTATAAATTATCAAATATGACGACTAAAAATATGCAATCCATTCATAAAAATTCAATTTACATAAGTTAAAAAATTTTAATTTAAAATTAATCCCCCAAACCGGACGAGAAAAGTTGTTTTTAGGTGAAAATGTTCACCAATGTAGTATGTTTTTATATCGGAATTCAAAATTCAATTTATTTAAATGAACTAAATTATATTCATATATAAATATATATAAATAATATCATTTTACTTTAAAATAATTGAAATTAAAATTTCTTGTTACAAATTATTTAGAAGATAATTCACGTCTCAATTAAAATTCAATATATTTCATAATTGATCATAAAATGAAACATCTTAGAAAAATACAAAAAATTCCCCATAATCTAAATTTAAAATTATCTCTTAAAAACAATTTTTATATTTCCCAATAAAATTAATTAAGGATTCAAAAATAATTTTTAAAATATGTATTCCATTAAATAGTTGGTAAGTTTCATTTAAAAAATATAGATTTTTTGGTGAAAAATTATATTAGTTCTTATCCTTTACATATCAAATATTATTGATGAATGTGAAAATAATTTGATTGAATATATTATAATTTTTTTATTAATTTCATTCAATGATAGTAAATAAATTAATTTATTAGTATAAAACATCTTTGGCACATAATAATTATTTTTAATTAGAACATTAACTTTATATTTAATTTGTTTTTATATTAATTTCAAGTAATTTCGTAAAAAATGAATTCCGTCATATATTTTAGTAAGATAGGTAATCATACTAATAACCTATAATTTACCATCTGTAACATAATTTTCATTTTAAATAATAATAATATTATTAGTCATTAAAACATGATCTTGTGTGTAACAGAAGCTATCGAAGAATGTCGTTGATGTGTTTAATACAAGCTAACATAGTGTTGTGTGCATTGAAATCAATATCTTATATTGAATTTATTTGAAATAGTAAATATATTTTAAGGTCTCAAAATGTAATATTCTCTTGTATAATTTCTTTTTTGTGTCATGCACTATTTCATGTGATGTTCATATTTTTAAATTTTGTGGTGTTACATTTACCCAAGGTTCTTAATTTGTGTCACTTTTTCAGAATTCATTTTTCATTCTTAGATAAAATTTATTAATGATATTCTAATTTTAATTTCTCTTGAAATTCTAAAAAAAATAATTTCGTATGTTTTATTATTGAACTATCATGACCAAATATATCTTACAATGGTTACAAATCAAACACATTCTGGATTTATACTGTATTAGTTTTCTTCAAACAAATATAAAATAATTTTGTGTATGTATATAATTTTTGTAGATTGAGGATAAGTAAAGGTGTCTCTAGGGGGTTGTGTATATTCATTTTATCAGTGATTAATATGTTTTTAGTAACCTGGTGGGAGTGAGATCCCTTGTCACATAGAGAAGGGTAGTGGGTTTTTATTAAATTTTTGATATATATCATATTGTATACTTCAGTATCACGACTAAATCTTCCATTCCCCTTCCTTTTATTTATGTATGTTGATCCCTATTTGTAAATTACCAATGATTATTAAATTTTTAATATGTGAATTAAATTTATTATATTGGGATTTTATTTATAAAATTTAATGATTATGAGGTATTATTTTTGATTTACTAATTTAATCTCATGACATTCCAAATTTTATTGAGGTAATTCCAGTTTTTCAAGTGCAACATAATTGATGGATTATTGTGATAAATGTTATAAGGACCCGACCTTAATACATTACATAATCTTGAATAAAATGGATAATTCACATTTAGTATCTTTTCATGAATAGAGTTTTAGAGTATTAGCCCACAACTATTACATTACATCTCAAAAATAACAAAGTAGACACTTCTACTCAATTTCCATTTTTTTCGCAAAATAAAAACTCTTAAAAAAGAGCCATGTATAGTTCCATGTTTTAGATAGCATGAATTTTATTTGATCCCATTTTGGACACTATTTATCATTATGTCCTTTGAAAAACATTTAAAATCATGGGATGAACATAAAAATCTCATTAAAGCATACACAAAGAAAGAAAACTGTTAGTTTTTCAAGACAAAAGTAAACAATGAATACTTTATCATAATTATTATTATTCACCTTTATGAAGTAGTAAATACTCTTCACAGAATAAATAATCATTCCTTACCCTTTTGTAACCAAAATATTACCATAAAACCCAAATAAAGAACACATAACATATAAAGGTAACTTGGGACCTAAACATACTTAAATGGAATAACTATACATACGAATTCCACACATATCACTAAATTGAATATCCATATGGTTTACTTCCATAACCAATTGATTACAGGTTATAAAGGAAGCAGCTGTCTTGGTTTATCATGGCACCACCCACTATTTTGTTGATCAAGTAACCACCCTTCAAATTTTCAAGCAGCATTATAAAATCATAACCTATAAAATATTGAAAATATAATTATTTCACTAATAACATTTCATATTCAATAATTTCAAAATATTTAAATAATAAATCGATTTCAACAACCATTTTCAATAACAAAAAACCCAAAAAATAGAATAAGGGGTTTCGTTTTTATTTTAAAACCATTAAGACTTATAGAGGAAGGAAACTAACTATTACGGCGATGGATATGTCATTGTTGCCACAAATGTTAAAATAATTACCTTTTTTATTTAGTATAATGATTCATAGAAAAAATATTCCCTTTTAATGAAATGAAAATTAAAATATTTTTATTATATACCGTATAAAATAAAATTGTTTAAAAATCAAAGTATGCCTCAATGAAAAGAGATTGAAACTAAGTCCATTACCTCGAGTCCAACTTGACCCGTTCGTTCTTTAATCCCATGAATAATAAACTAAAGTTATCTTCTTATTTTATAAGAACCATTTTCATGTTTAATATTCATTTTATATCAATTATTACTCAGTTATAAATAATTAATTATTTAATTGAGTTCATATCAGACATTTTGTTGATGTTTGGAACTTCAGTTAAAAATGAACATGTTATAACTATAAATTTTCCATGTGCTCATAATTCCATTTTATCTATAATAATATTCATGATTTAGATATTATATATATTATATATATCCAGAATATATATGTATTTATATTAGTACATAACGTTTTGATGTATGATATAAATTGTACAATTCATTGTGACGATAAGCTGTAAGTACGCATGAACGCCACATTCATTTCTATTTCATATTTAATGGAATGAAATATTAATTACACATAAGTATATTATAATTATAGTATAAAATAATATATATAATTTCATTAACTCTATCCTTTATACATTCCACGTATGGAATGAACGAGTCATATCTGTTTGAGGGGGCAGAAGTCCGTATTTCCTCAAATGAAATTATCATGTTTACCCAAAATGGAAACCCTAAAGGTATACTATAAAAGAAAAATAGAGAATAATAAAGACATATAAAGATAATATATATCAAATATTAATATAGTTCCATCATAATGGCAAAAAAGATAGGTGGTTTGAGAAAATTGAACAATCATCGTTTCGTGAGGTTATAGGTTGCCGTCCACAGAAACAGTATGTTCTTAACCCATTAGATTGAGGTGTTGTGTAAGTGTAGTTAGAATATCCCTCATTAAAACAACCTATTATATTTAAGATAATATTTTTTCTATAAACTAATGAAATAAAAAGAGTTTAGGTGGTTGGAGAAGGAGAATAAAACAAATGAACTTATGAGAATATGTTTTATTTAAATTAGATAACTACCTTGGGTTTGATCAAAAAGAATTTTTTGAAGTGCGTTATACCTAAGGTAAGGCCTCTAAGTTGAAGATATGGATGTAGGGATATTAATTTGGTAGATTATGGATGAGACAAGAGGCATTAGAGGTACGAGTAATGAGTTAGAGGTGACTGATATTTATAAGGGGGAGGAGGAGCTCTTTAGAAAAGTTTGAAAATATTATTTTATTATATAATGTTTTTTAGTTTAAAAATGTCCAAAACTCATTATAGTATAACATAAGATGTCTCACGTTTGAAATAAAATCATCCAATAATAATTGGATAGGTTTTTGATATTTTTTTAATCTTTGTAATCTTATTTATATAAATCATTCATTAATGATGTAAACAGTTCATCGTTATTGTGTCAATTTTTTTTATTTTTTTTATGTCTAAATTTTTTTATAAAAATAACAAGTTATATAAATTGTTTTATCTTTGTATTAAATATTTATTTTAAAGGAGATAACTTATATAACCCCATGTAAAAATTGATTTACTAAAAGTTATATATTTATGTCAATTTTGTATTTATATAAAATTATTCAATATAATGTGTCATTATCAATCTTGTGTGGCTCTATGGGGTCCCAAAATCAACCCAATGTTGACCATGGTCGTAAATGTATCACCCAATATGATTAAGACAAATGATAGTTTAAATTAATATTATTATAATATTATTTTCACTTTGAATTACCCTATTTACCTTTAACCGCGGTAAATAAAAGTCTAATGTTACTATTCACCAAAAATTATATTCATCTTATTTAACCAAATTTAATTTCTAATAATAGCCATGTATGTCAGATTTTCAAAATTTGATTCACAGAATTGGTAAAATATTGATTAAATGAAAAAGTTAGTTTTTTAACTACTACATATTGTTTTCACTATTCATATAAAATTAAAGGTTTTTAGAAACAAATATCAATAATTCAACCTAAGTTATATTTGATATTCAAAATTCAAAAATGATGTCTATTTTACAAAAATCAAATTATAGAAGTTGGATTAATTAATTTAAAATTAATTCTCATTCTCAAAACAAAAGCATGTTTTAAAAAACAGTAACTATCAAATGATTGACACTTTTTATGTCCAATTTCATTGGGAGATTACCTACAATGACCAACATTGAATTAAATGGTAAAAATATAATCTAATTACACTTTAAAACCAATTAAAAAAAATCTAACAACGTGAATAAATTATATTTAATGGCAGGTTTGAATTAAAATACAATATTTTTTACTAATCATTAAAAAAAATTTTGTCAAAAACAAATACAAAAAATTTACCAAAAGAAGTTTTTGAAGTCCTGATTATAAATAATTATTTTATTTTGTCAGATAGAACATATAAATGTCAATAAAATTATATTAAAAAAGGGTTCTCTATTGAATGGCGGTAAATCAACCTTTTAAAGGAAATTATACTAATTGTGCTTAAAATTAGATTCATTCACTTTTTAAGCCTCTAACATTTATTGAATAAATGTAAAAACATTTAACAAACATTTATAATCATATTTTTGTTAGTGCTGTTCATTCCATCCAATACAACGGCAAAGCCTTAATATCTATTTGAAATAATATTATATTATTATTTTTTAGTATAACTCACCATTTTTTGCAATATAAGATTTAAAAGAAACTAATTGTCAGATATTAGGTATTCCATCAAACATAACATCCACATTTAAGTATAATTAATATTTAATTCACAAATGTTAGTAAATATGGAAAAATTAATATTCTTTATTTAACCTGGATGATACATCCTTCCCACTTTTAGGAATTATGTCCTCACAATTTTATTCACTTATCAAATAAATGGAGGTATTTATCCTTTATTGAATTTTCAGATTCTCATGTTTCCACTTCGACCATATGGGTTTTCTACAAAAAATATCACCTGATTAATTACCTTATTCTGTAATACGTTCTCTCTTCGGTTAAGAATATGGACTAGTTATTCCTCATAATAGATATTCTCTTCCATCTAAACTAACTATGGGCTCAATACATGAGATGAATCTGGAATACACATTCTCTACATTGAAACATGAAAAAAATTGTGTACCTGGGATAAACATGGAGGTAAGTCCACTCTATAGGAAACAAAACCAACTTTCTCCAAAATTTCATAATATCCAATGAACCTTAGACTCAACATTCCCTTCTTACCAAAATGCATCACACATTTCCCTGGAGAGACTTCGAAAAATAAATTATCACCTGCCTCAAATAAAATTTCCTTCCTCTAGTTATCCGCAAAAAGTTTTCTGCCTTCTCCGAGCTATTCCCATGTGCTTCTGAATCAACTGAACGTTTTCTCCATCTATTCTTCCAATTCTGGTCCCATCGGCTTCCATTCACCTTCTTCATCCAAAAAACCTAGAGTTCAACATTTATTCCCTTATAATGCCTCAAATGGTTCTATCTGTATACTGGAATGAAATATTTTATTATAAGAAATCTCAACTAATGAACGATGTTGGTCCCAACATCTATGGTAATCCCTTGAGCAAGCACGTAACATATCCTCCAATGTCGGAATTGTTCGTTGTGACTGCCAATGAGATTGATAATGAAAATATGTACTTAAATTTAATTCAGTACCCAATGAATTTTGAAGGCCTTTACAAAAGTTAGAAGTTATCCTCTGATCACGATCAGATACAATGGGGAGGTGGACTCCACGCAACCTGACTATCTCTTTAACATATAATCGATAATGTTAATCTAGAGACAATGTATCTCAAATAGTATTGAAATGAGAATATTTAGTCAATCAATCAACAATAATGTAGATTTCATTATTACCTCGTGATTTCATTCGTAATTCCACAATTAAGTCCATGGATATATTTTCCCATTTCCACTATGGAACTGTTAAAGACTGAAGCATCCCTTTCGGTAACTCCTGCTATACATTAACCTGCTGAAAAGTCAAATACATCATAGTAAAATCAGAAATATCTCTCTTTATTTGGTCCCACCAGTAATACCTTCAATGAACTATATACATCTTAGTTCTACCAAGATGAATTGAAAACAGATAACTAGAAGAATCACATAACAAATCATTCTTCAACTGTGAATCACAAGGCACACATAATTTCTTCCCAAACCACAAAACACAATCATTATAAATGTTAATATCATGAATCTTACCCTGTGGAACCAACTCTACCATTTTCTACAACTCATTGTCTTCCTTCTGTGCTTGCTTAGTTCTATCTTATACAGACAATCTAACTGAAACATGAAAAAAACAAAGGAATTTCCTACAACAATAAATTCTTTGCTAATTTTCATCAAGTATTCAATAAACGTATCGTGTTCCAAATGTAACTATGTTAATGAAGCATTAAATTTTCGACTCAAGTCAATAGCCACATTATTATCATTTATCGTATGGTATTGGATCATGAAATAAAAATCCTTGATTAATTCCAAACATCTCCTTTATCTCATGTTTAATTCATTCTTAGTGAATATATACTTCAAAATTTTTTGGTCAGTATATATTTTACATTTTACTCCATAAAGATGATCCATCCAAATTTTTAAAGAAAAAATAATACCATCTACTTTTAAATCATGTGTAGGGTAATATAACTCATGAGGTTTCAACAGACGTGTAGCATGAGAATTTATCTGACCATTCTTTATAAGGACACATCTAAGTTCTTTCAATGAAGAATCACTATAGATAACAAACTCAACATTTTGGGAAGGTAGTTCCAAAACTGGAGAATTCACAAATCTTCATTCCAATTCCTAAAAACAATAATCACATTATTTTTTCCAAATTAACTTAACAACTTTTCGAGTTAACAAAGTCATTGGGATAGATAACCATTAAAAATTTCCAACCATCCTCTAGTAAAAAATGGCTAAACAAAAAAACCCATGGATCTCGATTATATTTGTGGGTCATGGCCTTTCTTCAACAACCATTGTTTTAGCATGATCAATGGGTATACTATTTTTTAAAACAATGTGACCATGGAATGAGATTTGTTGTAACCAAAACTCACACTTGCTGAATTTTCCATATATTTTCATTTATTTTCATGTTTGTAGGAAAACACTTAAATGACATTAATGTTCATCTTTAATTTTCCAATAAAACAAAATATCATCAATAATCACAACCACAATATTTTACAAGAGCTCACAGAAAATTCAATTCATAATATCCATGAATACAATAGGTGCATTAATTAACCCCATGGGAATAACTTCAAATTCATAATTGCCATATCTAGTACAACACACGGTCCTCGGAATGTCTACTTCAATTACATTTAACTTATGGTACCCCAACCTCATGTAAATATTTTAAAAATACGGATCTCCCTGGAGCTAATCAAACAAATCATAAATATGAGGCAAATGAGACTTGTTCTTAACAGTGATGTTATTCAATGATCTATAATCATTGCAAAGTCACATTGAACCATCATTCTTTTTCGAAATCAAGACTAGAGCACCCCATGGTGATGTGGTAGATCGAATGAGACATTTATCTAATAACTCTTTCAATTTATTCTTTAACTCAAAATGTTCAATATGAGTCATTAGATAAGGGGGTTTTGAAATTGGCTTAGCATCCATAACTAAGTAAAAAGTAAATTCAACTTCCCGATCAGGTATAATAGCATGAAAATATTTAGGAAAAACATCATGGTACTCAATTACCCCTGGAAAATCATTAATCTGAATAGGTCCTTAATTTTCTCCAATATTTTCAATGTAACAATCATTTATATATATTACTAGTTTCTCAGCTTCCAAATATGTTATCAAAAGTAAGCGTTCATTCCTATACAAAAACTGAAATCCTTTCTCAAAGAAAACCTCTTCATCTCTACAGTCAATCTTAGAATGATAAATAAAAAGCCAATCCATACCAAAAAATAACATCAAACTCTACTATAGTCAAAAAAAATAAGGTTTATAGGTAGATTCTTTCCGCACATAAGGATAGGAAGGTTCTTATATGATCTCTTTGTCTCAACATTTCCTCAACATGTTTTTACTATAAGTTTATGATTAATATCTTGATATGGAATTAGAAATTTACTAGAAAACTTATTAGTAATGAAATAATGTGTAGACCCTGAATCAAACAACACATTGGCATAATATGAACAAACCAACAGTGTACCTGATAATACATTACTCGATGGCCCAGCATCAGCTGATGCAGTTGCAAAGGATTTCACCACCCCTTTCTGCTTGTAGTCCGACAGTTTTCCATTAATTGAGTTCTTAGTTGGACACACATTCGCATAATGACCCATTTTGTTGCACTTATAACATATTACCATTGGATTTTCATTTCCAGGTTGATCATCTTCTATACTGTTATGAGAAATATGACAAGACTTACCACACCGGAATCACATCACAGATCTTGATAAACATTCTCCAGGATTTTTTTTACTACACCTCTCACTGGATGTATATTTAAATACCTTACCTCTAGGATTTTATGATGAATTATTTTCCTTTTCCTCGCAACTTTACCTCTTCTTTTTTTTTTCTCTCTAGGAACACCTGATCATCAGAAAAAACCATTTCTACGTTCTCAGAACATCTGACAAGTTTCTAATAGCTTTTGAATTCATGAGAGGCTAATGATCTTTGATATCGCGGCTTCAGTCCTGAGTAAAATCAATTTATATAAAAATTATGATCTCTAATGAAATTTATAGCATACCTTGCTAGTCGAGTGAACTTTTCTTTGTAAGAAGCCACTGAGTCATCCTCCAGCCTCAATTCCAATATGTGTTTTTCCATCCTACGTAGAACATCCTTAGGAAAATAATTCTCATGAATCATACCATTGAATTCATCCCAATCAAGAGCATCAATATCCACACTATCCCTGATACTTTTCACCATCGACCACCACTGATCAGCTCCACCTTCAATATGGTGAATAGTGAGACTAAACTTTTGATGTTATGAATACCCCATGAAATCAATAATCTCTTCCAATGAATTAATCTTTCCTTAAGATAGCACATTATCATATGATCCTCTAAATGTTGAGGGGTGTGGCCATATGAAATGCTTCACCACTAAAATGTTCCCATGTGGTTTTTCAGGGTAATATCATCCATGGATACCACAACCATTTATAGCCAGAGTCAACTATTCCATCACTGTAACAAACTGTTCAGTTCTGATTCTTACCATCTCAGGTTGATGATTTGGAAGGTTATTATCCTATATTTTCCTTCCAAACATAGCAGCCCTATTTCCTATGCAAAAAAACATTCTAGACACAAAAATATCTTAGGCAAAACAACATGGAAATATATAAATTGTATATCATTTAAATGTTAACATAAATTAATTTAACAATATTCTTACCTCTAATGTTTTCAAAACTGGCCTCTGATACCGACAATAAAGTCCCGGCCTTAAAACATTAAATAATCTTTAATTAAATAAAAAATTTACATTGAGGATCATTTCAGGTTTGGAGTTTTTGAGAATTAGGCCATAACTATTTTATTGCATATCAGTATTTACAAAGTAGACACTTCTACTCAGTTTCTATTTTATTCATAAAATAAAAACTCTTTAAAAAAAGATTCATGTCTAGTTCTATATTTTTTATGAAATGACTTTTCCTTGATCCCATACTTGACACTATTCCTATTTAAGTCCTATGAAAAACATTTCAAAATTTGGGATGAGCATAAAAGACTAGTAAGGGATTCACAAATATGTATACTGTTAGTTTTTATAAACAACAAGTAAAACATGAATACTTTTTCATAAGTAATACTTTTCACCTTTATGAAGAAGTAAATACTCGTCACTAAATATATTATAATTTCTTACCCTTTTGTAACAAAAATTATACCATAAAACCCATTGAAAGAACACATAGCATATAAAGGTAAAATGGGACATAAACATACTTAAATGGAATAACCCTTCGGTCGAATTCCACATGTATCACTAAATGGAATAGCCATACAACTGACATCCATACCCAATGCATTAGTGGTTATAACATAACCACCCATCCTAGTTTTTCAAGGCACCACCCGCCATTTGATTTATAACGTAACCACCTTTCAAATCTCTAATTACTATTATAAAATCATAACACATAAAATATTAAAAATATAAATATTTCAATTCAAACATTTCATTTGTAATAATTTCAAGATATTTAAATAATAAATTGATTTAGAAAAAACATTTTCAATACCAAAACACCAATAAAATAGAATAAGGGGTTTTTTCATTTTAATAACATTAAACATAATTGAGGAAGCCAACTAAAAATTATGGTGGCGGAGAGGTCATTGTCCCCGAAAATGTTAAAAACATTCCTTTTTTCATTTAGTAAAATGATTCATAGATAAATTTTTACCTTGGAATGAAATTAAAAGTCAAAGGGTTTTATTATATAATTAAAAAAATTGGTGTGCATCAATCAATGTTTTCCTCCATGAAAGGAGATTAAGACGAAGTCCCTTACCTCGTGTCCGAAATGACCCATTCTTTCTTCAATCTCTTGAATAATAAACTAAAGTTAATTATTACTTGTTTAAGAATCATTTTCGTGTTTATTATTCTCTTTATATCACTTATTACCATGTTATAAACACTAAGATAATTATTTGAGTTTATATCATACATTTTTGTCGATGTTCGGAACTTGAGTTAAAAATGAAATTATTATAATTATAAATTTTCCGTGTAGTCAAAATTCCATTGTCTCCAGAATGATATTCATGATTTAGATATCATATATATCATATATATCTAGTATATATATATATATATTTAAAGTACATAACATTTATTGGTATGAAATTCAACGCACCATCTTTGGAGATGTAAGCCGTATGTACGCATTAACGCTACTTTCATTTCTATTTCATATTTAATTGAATGAAAAATTAATGATACATAGATATATTATAATTTCAGTATAATATCATATATATATATATTCATTAACTCCATCCTTCATACATCCCATTAATGGCATAAATTAGTAATATCACTTTGAGAGGGTTGTAGTCCGCACTTCATCAAATGAAATTATCGTGTTTACCCATAATGGAAACCATAAAGGTATGATATAAACGATAAGTTCAGAATAATAGATAAGATATAATTATAATATATATAACATATAAATACAATTACATCATAATTAAATCCATTATAGGTGGTTTGGTATAATTGAACAATCCTCATTGCGTGAGGCAATAGTACACCGTCTACAGAAACAGTATGTTCTATACCCATTAAATGGAGGGGTGTGTAAGTGTAGTTAGATTATTTCTCATAACAACAACCTAGTATATTGTGGATACTGTTGTTTCTATAAAATAATTTAATAAAAAGATTTTAGGGGGTTGGATAAGTAAAATAAAAAAAACTTAAGAGAAGACGTTACCATTAAATCGGCTAACTCCCTTTGGTTTGAACCAAAAGGATTTTTGAAGGGCCTAATGCCCAAGGTAAGGATTATATGTGGAAGTGTAGGATGTAGGGAGCTTAATTGGGAATATATTGGATGATAGAAAGGTATTGAGAGGTGTGAGTAATGAGTTAGAAGTGAAGGATTTTCTTAACGGGGAGGAGGGGAACTTTAGGAAAGTTTAAAAATATTATTTTATTATATATTGATTATCAGTTTCATAATGTCCAAAATTCAATAAAGGATAAGGTATGATGACTGTTGTTTGAAACAAAATCATCCAATTAGAATTGGACAGGTGTTGGATAATGTTTTAATCTTTGTAATCTAATTTCTTTAAATTATTCGTTAATGAGTTAAACACTACATCATTATTTTGTCATAAAATTTTTTATTTTTTTATGTCTAAAAATTATTAAAAAATACCATGACGTAGGAAATTGTTTTAAATTTTTTGTAATTATTTTTATATAAAGAGATAAAAAATATAACCCCATGTAAAAACGGATTTACAAAAAGATATATGTTTATGTCATTTTTGTCTTTACATTAAATTAATTAAAATAAAGTGTCATTATCATTTTTATGTGGCTCCATGGGGTCCCAAAATAAACCCAGGGATTACCATGGACATAATGGTATTTTACAATATGATTAGGACAAATTTTAGTGTAAATTAATAATATTATAATATTATTTTTACCTTGAATTTCCCTATTTAACATTAACTACGGTAAATAAAACTCAAAAGTTAAGATTCAAAAAAAATTATTTTCATCTTATAAAACAAAATTTTACTTACTAATAACAACCATGTATGTTTTAATTTAAAAATCAATTCAAATAAGTGGTAAAAGCTCATTTAAATAAAATATTCGGGTTTTTAACTACTACTATGTGATTTCACTATTAATCAAAAAATGATGGTTTTCAGAAAAATAAAAAAATCCAATCTAAGATATATTTGATATTACTTATAAAAAAAAGATGTATATTTTACCAAATAAAAAACATAGAAGTTTTATTATTTAATTTAAAATTAAATTTCATTGTCAAAATGAATTCATGTTTTTAAGAAATAATAAATTTCAAAAGATTGACATCTGTTTATGTCCAATTTGAATTTCAAATTACATTCAATGACAAGTATTTGATTAAATTGTAAAAATATATTCTATTTACAGTTTATAATAAATTAAAAAGATAATCAAACCATAAAATATATTATATTAAAAGGTAGTTTTGAATAAAAATACAGTATTTTTCATTATCCATTAAAAAATGAATTTTATCATAAAAATTCAAATAATTTTCCAAAATTAAATTTTTATGTCAATATTCTATAGATATATTTTATTTTGTGAAATAGAACATATAAAAGTTTTAGAAACTAAAGGGAACTCCATTAAAAGGCAGTAAATCTACCTTTTAAATAATATTAGACTATTGTTGCTTAAAATTAGATTCATTCAAATTTTAAGACTATATTATTTATTGAATAAATGTAAAAACATTTAAGAAATATGTATAATCATATAGTAGTTATTTCTGTTCATTACCACCAATACATCGGCTAGGAGTTAACTACAATTTAAAATAAAATAAAATAATTATTTTTCCTAATGACTTAGCATTGTGTGAAACATAAGATTTGAAAAACCCCATTGTTGCATATTGGGTATTCCATAGAAAATAACATTAAATTTAAAGTAAAATGAATATTTAGTTCACAAATATTAAAAATTTCAAAATTATTAATATTTATTTACACGGTATGTTACAAATGATCCCAATATATGTTTCTTTTGATCAGAACCAAGTTTCGCACCCATGGAGATCTCGAATAACCATCTATCCTTACCAAATAGTATCTTGGGCCCATTTATGTGGTATCCTATGTTGGTTTTTGGAAAAAAAATTCAAATCCTATTTTTTATTAATGTTGTTTTGGAATTTTATAGTCTATAAGAGATGGGTTTTTTAGAACGTAGGAGGTTAGTATGAATGACTTTCTAGACTACACTCTTAGTATAAAACCTGGAGTTACACTTATTTCGTTGGAATATATTGTTTAAGATTTTAATCAAACCCCTAAGTTACTATATTTTTTGTAGGCACGAAACATGGGATATAGTGCATTCTCTAATGTATGGATGACTGGAATAGAATTTGATTTCATAGTTAGTTTTAATGATTATTTTATTTGATAATATGCATATTGTTACAATTTATATATTTTAGTATATCTAATGGATAACCTATTCATTATAAATTTTTATTTAGTACCTTGTTTCCTAGAAGACCTCATATCAATTCCCTAGAGGAAGGTGCATATATCATTCCACAAGAAATTCCTCAAAAGGATCATAATATTATTGTTATAATGATATAATTGGTTCAAGAATTAAAACGATGAGAAGGAATTTTCCCCACTAATTAAAATGAATAATTTTTTATATTAAATAATGATTGAAAATATGTGTTCCTAGATTATAATAAACTATAATTTTTGGGATGAATTGAATCTAAAAATATGAAGATTTGATATGTGATGTTGAGAGTAACTGAGAACATAGAGTCTATTCATTTGAACAATTATATTTTATGATTATGGGAACCAATACAATATTTTGGGAGTATGTTTTATATGTGTGGTAGTAGGAGAAATAGGAATGGAATGGTATAAATGTGTTTTTTACACAATAATTTTACCCAGACTCTATAATGTAATAATATTATAGGGTGTTTATCTAACTTTTATTAGGAAACCATAACACTCTATAATATGTAGATTGATTCATTATTCTTTTTTGTCTCACATATTAAAGGGTTTAAATGATAAATTGAATGGTCAAAGATTGATAATGGGCCGTAAACCTGACATTTTATATCAATTATTCGTCCTAAATCTCTCAACATAAAAAGAAATCAAGTAATGAAGATTAATTGTGTATATTGATTTGAGAAGGTATTATGGTTTGTCTTGTCCTCCATCCATGAATATAGAAAATTATATATACATCAAAGAGAATAATTATAATTATAATGAATTAAAAATAGGATGCCAAAAAATTACATTGAATCCATCAATGTCTTCCTTATCAAGAGAACTGGGTAGTGTGTCTCTATTTATCTACAAATGAAGCAGGACTTAGAATATCTAGAATCTATGACAACTAACCATCATGTCTTTTTCACACATGTATGTTATGTAGAAATGTATACAATTTTTTAAACTCTGTCACTCTTCCTTGTAGTAGTTCAGTCTCCTAAAAATATAGTTTATCAATATAACATTGTGATACCTTCAATTTGAAGGGGCCATAGTCTAATGGGTGTGGAGTTAGGGTGTGTTCTTCTCAGGGGATGATTCTGATGAGGAGAGTTCCAAGATCCAATTCATGGCCTCAGGATCATTCTAATATGATGAAGTTACAAAAAGTAAATCTAGATATTATGAAGGATAATGTTAGATTGGTGATGGTGGGAGATACTAATATTATTGAATCATATAAGATTATTAGTCAATTTATTACATTTTCCTCCCATTTTTTATCATACTATATCATATAATCACTAAAACTCCCAACTAAGATCATTCCTTATGTTATATAGATATTTACCCCTCTTGAAAAAAATTGGGAGTGAGGATTTCACTTCCCTTATTATGTTGCCTCTATACAATTTCTAGGGCTTTCAAGGTATTTTCCTTTCCTCGGTAGATATATCTTTTATATCATTATCTGGACAGACTAGATGATTACATTGAAGGATAAATTATTTTGTTATTATTAAAATTAAAAATTTCATCACACTATGTGGGCTATATTGTCTTTTAATATGAATCATATATATTTTATACTAAGATATTTCCTATTATTTCTGAGGATGGTAGAATAATATCCTTTTTTCTAGTTTAGATTGATGAATGGTATATTAGTATCTATTTTCCTCTAGATTTTATGGAGGATATTGTTGTGATTTCAAATTACTTTCTAGACATCCCTTGAAATAGGAAATATATATTTATATTTACTTTTTGGTCAAGATGTAGCCCATATCACATCTAACTAATAATATAGCACCCATAGTGTTGCATGAGGTGAAGATTCAGCTATATGAAATTGATCCTGAATCATTTATCAACCCTATAATATCTATATGGGCTATCTTGGTGCTCTTTCCTAATAAAGATATTGATGAACTCTTCTTTTTCATTGATTCTAGGAATCTAAATTTTGTGACTAGTAATAATAATTATTCAATACTACATATCAATGACCAATTTGATCAATTGCATGGGGAACAATGTTTCTCAAGGATTGAAATCTCATTTGGAAACCATCATCTTACTGTAATGTAATATAATTTTTGTATGACGACATTTTGTAAAATATAAGGTGGAATTGTCAACCTTTTGTTATTTTTTGGGATAAACAATGTTCCAGTAATTTTTAGAGAACATTTAAACTAAATATTTCCAATAAACCTATACAAAATTAATATATTATTTCTTGAAGGAATTATCCAATATTCCAAAATGGAATAAAATAATTATGTTCATACAAGTATTAATTTGGGAAAATTTCATGAATTTTGTTTAATAACCATTAAAATAAATATCTTCTTCAATCATGATTTTTTGAAACCACACTATATTGAAACAATGATTTTCAGTCAATCATGAACATTTAATATTTTTTAGGTATTGGGTAGAAAAAATGTATTAATTCATGATAATTTCATTTTTATTTTAATTTCATTTTATCAATGACTCATGAGGGATTTATTTTGGAATTCAATACCATTGATTATGTTTTCCAAATAACCCATGAAGTAATTATAGAGGTCTAAATATTGTGCATAATTCAATGAGTTTGTGTGGTGGTTGAACATGGCTTTAATCCTGATTCCACCAATTTATTTTCAGGGATATTTGTAATATTTTTATGAATCACATATAAGTTTGGGTTTTTCTCTAATGTTGGTAGATTACATGGTGTCATGTGATTTTCCCCATATTTTACCACATGAGAGTAATTAACCAACCCATAAACAAGAGGTCCTAATAGTAATTTATTTACTTCAAGAAATACATTAATCTCAGTGGAGTTGAGAGGTGGTGTTCCAATGAACATTTTATTTTGACTGAACCTATAATTTGGTTGAATTTTGTCACAAATACTAATAGTTGGATTTAAAATTCATTACCTTCTAAAGATTCTATTGATTAATAGAACCTGAAGAGATTTTTAAATGGATGTATTTTTATGTAATAGAAGACATAGAATAAATTATTCTCAACATTATTCACTTGAAACAAATAATTTATGATCCCACTCAACAATAGGAACTATGTGATGATAAGTGTCATCATATTAAGAGAATTGTATATATTGAGGAGACCATTGGTATGTGGTCTCTATATCTTAATGTTATATTATTCTTCTAAAACCATTATTCTATACCTATAGCCAAGAAGAGGGTGGTAATTATTTATTACCATCACTCCCACTCATAAATACACCCTAATAGCACCGTGATGTATTATCACTGGAAGAATTGATTCAAATGACAGGGTATGCTACATTACATAGCTGATTTGATGTCAACATGTTATACATTTCACGAAATCAAATTCAAATAATAGAATCCTTATTTTATTCTTCACACATTTCCTATATGAACTAGGAAATGGCATAAAATATCCATTAATTTGATAATTGGATTTCATCATACCACTTGGAGGAATAATCCCATCTTGTTTATGACTGGTGGGATAACTAAATCATCTCATGTTATCTTAATAATGGATTCCATAATGGTTAATGAACATGGTAAACTCTATATTCATTATATTATGAGTTTCCATGAGTTTCGTTTCACAATATGTATTGGTAATGAACCTTATTTCACCTCTTGGTTATAGAAAGGCCTCTAAGAGATAATGGGATCCCATGTTATACTGAGTACAAACAACCATCCATAGACATATAGAAAATGAAATTTAAAATCTAGATTCTAGAGGATATTATTGTTTATTATCTTTTGGAGTTTGGAGGTTCATGGAATAAAAACATGGGACTTATTGAGGTCACTTAATGTAAGAGATATAAATTTTTCATTATAATGGATCCTTTTAAGGGTTTTTGAGGTTAGACATATTTGTATAATCACTACAGTAATGAGGCGAGAGATAAATTCATGATGGGACTCAATATATATTAATAGATAATGGTATATATATGTTTTATACATTATTGATAATTAATTCCTTAGAGTCTCTACAAATTTTATACTAATTATTTGAATCATCCTTTATAATTTTTTTCTTCTAACAAAGTGGTCATTAAGGTATAACCATATATCAGTCACTAATTGTTTGAGAGGATAGGGAACCTTACTCTGATGAGTTAAGGTCCATTTTATATCATAGATAAAATAAGTATTTCATATATAAATTGGTGTTAATTACTCAGTTGACATAGATTTAAGATTTCATTCACATTACTGAATATATGAAGTGAAATATTAACCCCCACCCCTCCCATGTCTTAAATTAGAAAGAGCTAGAGCTATTGATTACTGAATCAGTGATTGAGTAGTCGCATTTTATTGTCAACTACTGAAATAAGATTGTTTATATGAAATTAATGCATTTGGTTCATGTATCATGATAGTATCAGTGTTACACTAAAAAAACTTGAGAGTAGAAATCATTTATGAAAGAGCAATGTAATTTTTTTATTCTTGAACATCTGATTTATAGATTAATTTCACGGGGAATAATGTGATATTGTGAGGATTATTTTCATACAAAAATTGTCATTTTTGGGTAGGGTTATTTCCTATATATTTAATTCTATCTATTTCCGTTTGATTTGGCATTTTGTTATAGATTATGTTACATTTATCAAAATATTGTTTTGAGATATAACTGGGTCATGTTGTCACTAGAGGAGATTACACTATGCCCCACTCCCAGTATATATGTATTTTTGGATAGCATTTGGGTCATGTAGTGACTAAGGAAGGTCACTCCATGACTCATGCCATCTATTATTAATATTTTTCTATTATTTGGGCCATTTCATGAGAAAGGGAGGTCACATCATAACAAAAAACATGGAGAGCACCTATTTTCATTATGGGTGCATTTCTCCACAACCATTTTAGGATGCATCATCACATGAACCAAGTGGTTTTTGGGTGTTTTTCAATAATTTAAATCATTTCATGATAGCGTATGTCTCTATATGACTATTTTTTAAGATTATTAACGATGTAAAATTATCAATAACCCCTTAGGAATTTAACCCCCTTTTCCACTGTGTTTTATAACATTATACCCTCTTTCGTCTCTTTCACATCAATCCCTTTATCCCATTCTCCTAGGATCAACATAATGTTTAATTTCCCCCATGTTTTTCAATAAATATAGCCTAAGTGTTTCATAATATAATTACTGGTTCCCCATACCCTTCCCTCTAAGTTTTTACCATTCCCTATGGTCACATAGTTATACAGTTTTCTATAATAGTGTTTAATGGTGTGAGTTGTTCTACAGATTCACATGATTAAGGTAGGTTGTCTTCTGAGTTATCCTTAATTAATGAACTTCATTTCCATGAATAGTTTTAAAGTGAAATTTTTTATAATCATTTTGTTGAATTTTTATGTCTTAAAATATGTTATATAATTGCTTTTATTTATTATAGATATTTTTTTATATATTAATGTAATTTTAAATCACTTTTTATATAAATAAATGAGTATATAATATGATTTCTTCGGTGATGAAATAAATTTAATGGATTAAAATATTTTTCTTTTATAATGTTGGATAGCATGTGAGAAGTTAGGAACTTTTGTGGGAATACTAAGACAACTATTACTAGGCATGGTACACCATATATAGAATTGGATCCTGCCACACTAACAAAATTTATTTTGATAATGACGTGATTAATCTCATGGACTTTATTTTTTTCATCTTATATGATCATTCATCGGAGATGATATGATAGAAATTTCATCATATAATCAAAACAGAGAAAACATAGTTGGAGTGATGTGTTAATTTTTAAAACATTTTACATATTAATAATGTTATACTTAATGTTTTTTTATTATATTATTTCATAAACTTTGTCTATAATATTTATTTATCAAATTTTACCCTTTATATTATCTTTGTTATTTATATTTTATTTATTAAAATTTAAACCATAAATATGTTTCTATTAATTTATTATTTTATTATTAAAATAAGATCTATATTTTATTATAGTGAAATGATTTTTTATTTGATTTAGGGGTTATGTGTATAAAAACTAGTAGGACAATCTAGTCTTAAGGGTAGTGGAATACAAGGCCACTCTTTCTCTACACGTTTCATTGTTTCTAAGATGGTTAGAAATTATAAACGTTTTCAATAAATTTTATATATCAATGTAAATATATCAATATATTTATCATTTATTGAAATTTTAATAATTTAAATTTATTTATAGTAATAATTTAGTATAATGAAAATTTATTTTAAATTTATTTTCCTTCTAATTTTGTTTCTAATGTTGTCTATTATTCAAGTATCATCAAACAATTTTAGGTGAAATTATTATTAATTCTAGACATAATATTGATAATGAAGAGACGCCATTATGCTTGTGTTGAATTAATTATTAATATATGCCCTTGTTTATCAATGGTTTTCAATGAAATAAAATGATTTCACTTATCCCAATATGTTGGTAGAGTTATAATGAAAAATATACTAGAAATAAGTTCAAATATCATTCCTAATATTGATAATAAAGTTGATTCTTGGATTATTGAAAAATTATTTTTTGATGTCTAATTATCTTAACAATGTTTTTTAATGTCTTTGAATCGGATTATGATGATTTGTGAAGTACTCATAATTTCAATATCTTGATATATGATAGTTGGTGAAGAAACGTTTTTCCAACAATATAATATTTTTACAAGCCGTTTTCTTATGATATTTGAAAGTCCATATGGATGAATCTTCTCTCTGGATATTCCATAAGATGTTTCAGAGAATAATATTATTGGATAGAAGAATTTTTTATGATGATTAGGTAGATTCTATCATTAAAAGGTGATCGTCTAGAGTAGACCAGATCATATGATTCCATGTTCATATTATACTATGTAAGGGTGAACTAGGGATATGTGAAGGTATATTGTTCTATGTTAAAAATTAACTAATAACTATGTAACAGAATGAAAATATTTCCAATACTAATGTAGTGGTAGTCTGATGGTCAAGTAGTGGTTTCCATTAATCCTTATGGATGACTTTGGTAATGATGTTTATGTGGTGTGACCATTAGATGAAACATACAATGAAAATGAACATGGTTTATAGTAATGTCACAAATGTAATGTGCATTCATATAACTAAATGATTTGGAGACAACTAAATGAATGTTCATAATGATCATATACTGATCTGAAAGGGCTAAGTTAATCAAACAATAGGGTGAATGAGATTTCGGACTAATTATATTTATGGTTACATCAACCATTTAATGATAATATTTTCTATATCACAAATTTATTAGGGATGAGTTCTTCATAGAAAAAATATTATTATAAATTTTTTATATAATTATAGATGATGATTTAAAAAGGTTAATTCACTAAAAGATATTTTAATCAACTTATGTTTAATAGGATAATGAAAAGAGAATAATGACTGCCCAAGTCATGAAGATATTATATTAAGTAGGATCTTAGTGTAATTGTTGTTTCTAAAAATTTTGATGTGTTGATTGTATTTCAGTTAGGAACAATATGGATTCTATCAGATGTAATTATACACAGATCAAGAATTGATGTGAAAAAATATTGTAACATTTCTCATAATGTTACTAAATTGTTTGATAATTAATTTCTAATAATGGTGGAGTATAAAATAAAATAATCATTGGACAAATTTTTCTGATTATTATAAATCATTGGATTGGATGAATGTTTCTTTATAAAATCACAAGATAGAGGTTTTCATGTGCAGTTCATCAAACTAATGTTTCCATGAAAGATAAATGGATTGTAATGGATTCCGAATGGATTTTATAAAAAAAATCTATGAGTGATTTCATCAAACAAAGAATTAAAAATGCATCAAGTTTAGTATTATAAAATCGACTGAAGAAGTATTATGAAATAATCAAGATGAAATAGTAGATAAAATCCTAAATTAATAATTTTATATTGGAAATCTAACGAAAAAATTGAGAAACTATCAGATATAGGAAGTGACCTAACAATGTATATAGAAAAAAGTTAAAAGGGGAGATAGATGAGAGTTTGTAGACAAAAATGTTATCATACTCTCAATTTTAAAGACTTTCACATATAAGAGGGTCTTTATTGAGAAATACATCATAGTTATTTAAAAAAAATTGTAATGTAAAATCTGAATAAAAAAATTAAAAGATACAAGAGAGTCTATGATTCCTTACCAAACATAATATTTTAAGAACATTTGTAAATTCATTAACATATACTATGCATAGTTGTATATTCAATATTTTTTGTTGAGAAGATAGAGTATTTTTAAAAAATTTATTAACATCTCAATTTTTTATAATGATTAATAAATTATCCTGTGAAATTAAAATTATTAGAAAACTTTAAGATTCAATTTTTCATTGAGTTGGAAAATACCTTTGAGTTCATTCTGACATTTTGAACGGACGCCTATATAATGAAGCTCTTGGTATAGTACGGTGTATAGAACACCTTGTATACATCTAGAGAAGTGTAATCAAAAATTAATTTTCACTAAAATAAATTACATTCTCTGAAGAATCATATAAATTTTCATCTGAGTTGATTTTTTATAAAAATAGGTATTGGACAGAGTAATGGTTATGAGATAGATAAATGGATCTAGGCGGAGAAATCATTGAACCATATGAATGAAAGAATAAATTTTATCCCATATACTAGATAGATAATAACATTAATTGGGTATTGAATAGACATGGAATATAATAATGACTGATCAATGTTCCACAAAACAAAAAAAACATATCTGATCGATTGTTAGTGATGAACTAGAAAAAAAATAGAAGAAAAATAAATTGAAGAAGGATTTTTCAGACTCTCACCGACCGAAACAACACCAGATGAACATCATCAGATGGAAATGATCAAATGAATTGAGTTTGAGAGTGGACTAAATAGATATGTTCTGAATAGATGAATAAAAATAATGTTTTGTCCCCTCGCTATGTTTGTAACATTATAAAAATAAGTATGTGAAGAAAAATATAGCATAATAACATTCATCCTAATTATCAGTAGATGGAATACATTCTTGGTTCTACAGAGTACAATAAGAATCACGTGAGTACTGTCATCAGAGGCAGAGTAAATAACCAACAAAGATTCAAATGTTTGAAAAGTACATCATCATCCCATGTATTCATGATTATTTCCAAAAACCCTCCTAATGTGTAGGTACTCACATTATGGATAATGATTTATTTCTATAAAACAATAATACATTATGTCATATTGGGGTATAAACTCATTATAATGGTTATAAACATATGTAAGAAGGGAAACCTATGCATATTATTTAGAAAACCATAAAAAATACCATCTTCCATATTTTACTGGCATTCATATACATTCATATGATAAGGAAAAGATAATTGGGGATCCAATATCCTAATATTTATAATTTGTAAAGGGATATAAATTTATACTTTAATAAAAGGTTAGACACACTAATTTACTCCCAACCACTCTGAATATTGAGAATATTCCTACTTGGTTCTGTTAATTTTTATTAAATGGTTTCTTCACCTATATTGTATTCTCTATATTTTAGTTATTCCCTTATAATTATTTTAGTTTCATTCTAATAGTAATATTTATGTATTGTTTTTGTAATGATTCAGTTATCAATCAGAATAATTCGACTTCTACTAATTTCATAATTAAATGAAACATTAAAGAGAACATAAATCTAAGAAAATTACCCATATTATCTAAATATTCGAAGGTTAATGATTTTAGATTTATTTATAACAACGAAGATATATATAACATTTAATGTGAATACAAGTTAGATAATGATTCCTTTAATCAAAATTAATAAATATCTACAAAAATTGAATTAATAATTGTAAGTGATCATGATTTATGTAGAAATTCTAATACAAACTATTCTCAAGAAAAAATCATAGCTTAACTGGTGATGATGATCAATCTATAAATTCATAGGATTTTAGAGTTGATTAAATAAGAGATATTATCTATTATGTTCCCAAAGAAATAATCATTATTATTTGTTGAGTCTTTATATGTATGCTATAAGATATCACCCATCTAGAATAATAAGTATATAATATGGAGTAATCATTATATGCAGAAGTTCATGAATGTATAATGCTCCCCAGACAAGTTAGCTCCATTGAAACAAAAAATAATGCAGCTCGAAATAATTTCCATAAAATTTATAGAACAAGTTTAAGAGACTGAAGGATTCAAGGATACTCTATATAGAAATACCCATTATTCTGAACAAAATTTTAAAAATAACATTCATGTAATTGATTTACAATGAGTTGTAAAGTCCAATAATATCAGAAAATAATACTCTTTGTTATAAAAAAATAATCTGCATAAATAAGAAGTTCAATGAATAAATAATTCTTGTGAAGATAAGGTAATAATGATTGAAGATAAAAAACACAATATGATATATATAGTTGTATTTTTAGTTTGATAATTTAGTGAAGACAGATATTGGGAATTCAAAATATTAGGGGGAAGTTTTTACACAATTCTAAATGAACAATTCTAATGATAAAATACTTCTAACATATTATAAGAGTATAATAATTATTTTTATGATCTATATCATATATATGTGAAGAATGGTATAATACTCATACATTATTTTATTCATTGTTATAATTTTATTTTCCTGAATAGTGTTGGATAATATAAAAATTCATTACAATTATATTTGATTAAAAATGATATTTGATCTACCACCATATGTAAGAGGATATAAAAAGTGTGTATAAAAGTTCCCCAAAATGATCCAAAAAAGTTTTGAAGAAGACCCAACATAATCATACAAAAAATATATGATGATCAATGTTTGTGGATCAATGTTGGTTCTATATACATTCGGGTGTTAGGAATTACATTATCACTACAAATACTCAAAATTCAATGGCATATTTCAAGACCACTCAATGGGTAACAATATATTGATGAAAAAAACATTCATAGTGTAATTAATGTATGAAAAACTATAATCGAATAGGAATGTTTTTAAAATTTTATGATGTTGGAAATTTTTCAAGTCAAATGTTTGATAAAAGATTATCTCAATGTACATATAATAATGATATAGAAATTAGACAATATAAGATGGCTTGGAGAGAAGAAATTACCGTTGGGAATTAATCAGAAAAATTATTAAAAATATTACACAAAGAAAATTTAAAATCAAAATGGTGATACAATAACAGAATATAAATGATGAAAATTGAGGAAAAATGGTGCATCCAAGAAAATAAATAATACAAATTACACTCAACATAAGTCATGTTTAAATTAACAACATTTTTTGATTTTCTTGATGTTATGTTAGAAATATAGCCTAGATATTATAATGAATGATTAAAATAAATGATTTACATGAAACGTTTTGTGAAAAAAATGATTAAATATATAGTTAAAAAGTATTGTATTTGATTTGAAACATGTATAGAAACACAATAATTGGTTTTTATATTATATTCTAGTAAAAATAGTTGTTTTAAAGGAATATGTAATTTTCACAATGTGATAGAAGTTCCTTAAATTATTTACAAAAATAATTTTTACACATAATGAAATTAATGTTTATATAAGATCCATGCATCCTAAATCAAATATACTGTTTATATGTGAAATAAGGAAGATTATAATAAATAGATAAACATAGTTATGAAAAATATCATCATAACGACCCATACATTGCTAGGTGCCGATGTTTAATTTATTAAATTAGAATAACATAAACTGAATAACAACCTGAATGACCAAATAGTTTACTATTTTTGGTAAAATAGACATATACATGAAATTAACATTATATTTTAAATTGAAAATACCCAATTTGTTTTCTTTTTGAACTTTAATATTTACCTTAGAGTATAATTTAATATCAATCAGAAAACCCTTCCTAGTATCTTGGAGGAAATAATGCATAAGAAAGGGGTACTTTTACATGCTCCGTAATGGTAAGTGTATAGTGGACGTTGTGAATAAATATGGTATAATAAATATGGAAATGTAAAATAAAATCCTTTTATGTAATTACTTAATAATAATATGGAAATAAAAATTGATGATAATATAAATCAATATAAATAATTACATGAGCTTGAATACCCAAAAATGGATAATAATAATAATAATAAATTCACATGGAATATCAATAAGTAAATTCATTATGAATAAATTCATAATGATGCGAAACTAAAAGATATTATTTAGGCATTATTCCAAGACACAAAATACCATAGAGGCCTTTTTCGAACCCATATAACCCTATCAATAACATGTTCCGACACATCTCAATAAATATTCGAGGGAGTGGAAAAACCCAAATATAGTTTTTCTCTTGAGGTCAATATATTCCTTAAGGTGATATAGTTGACCCCTTCCATCAAATAAAATACTAGGTAATTCATAATATGAAATTGGTTAAACAGAATTAACAAGAAAATTTGTATTCATAAACTAAAATATGAAATGTTTATACTTTTTCCATTCAAAATAAAAAACCATAAACCATCTAGAGTAATATAGTGAATGGAAAAAAATTACATCCTTATTGGATCTAATCATAATCAATCGAACTAAATAATAAATAGTATATCAAATAAATATATCTTAATTGGATTATATTTTCATTAATGGTTTGCTGTCATTGATGAGAATAAATACCAAAAAATATAATTAAAAACATTTAGAGGAAAATAACCTTTTCACTTTGAATATATTTATAAAAATAGAAGTTAAAAATAAATATTTAAATACATTTTCTTATAAAATTAGATTTCCTATAATAAAAAATAATCATTAAGATATTTATTGTGTAAGATGTTTGAAAATACGGTACATCTCATACATGTTTTAATAATTGATTATTCCAAATTTTTCAAAAAATGAAAAAAGAATGTTTTTTTCGAAAATGTAATGAATATTCCTTACAAATTTATTTATTAAAAATAAAAAAACTGAAAATATTTCTTTAAAAAATTATTTGTAAACTTTAAACATAGTTTATAATAAAATTAAAAACATGGGGTTTGATGAATTTTTTTTATATAAGAGATAAATAATTTATGATTTCCATAAATACATTACGTTAATGTTTTTATGTAAAAATGTATAAAAATAGTAATTTAGATTTAAAATATCACGAATACCCAGATTAAAATAATATATATTTATTTCAATATAGAAATTTAAAATAATTCCCTGAAGGGTGATGTAAACATAAACAATCACAAATAATGAGAAGACTGAGAAATAAATCATACAACTATGGAAAAATTAGAATCAAAATCCACATGAAAGAAAAAACATAAAATGAAGCTTCATGTACCATTAATATATATGAATTCATGATATATCAAAAAAAATTATCACTATATACACAACACAATTATATATGCAGTGAATATGACATATGTCTCTAGAAATAAAACTGATACAAGAAACACTTACCTTTTGTTACTATCATCATGTTTGTTCTATAAATTTACAAATAATAAACATATATTAATTATTTAATTTATTATGATTATTTTTATTTGATTATTCATTTTGTTTCACTTATTTTAATGTTATATATGATTAGATAAAAAATAAATTTGCATCATTATTATTGAAAAAAAATTTCTTATGTGCCAAAAATGACATTGGTGGGTTGAATATGGAAGAATTAGTCATTATTTAATCATATTAGGAATAATAAACATGAAATAATTATTGTATGTACAAAATAAATTATACATTTAAACCTAATTTGAATTTTTTCTTATGAAAAATGAACAACATAACAATCATTGAGATGACATGTTTTATATACGCATTAGTAAAGTTTCCATTTTTCAATTATCATTTTTTAAAGATGTTATGTAATATTTTATCATTCCATAAATATTATAATATATTGTATACGATATTATTTATTTAAAAATGCTTATATACATCATCCATTTGTTTTGGTGATTAATAGAGTTTCACATTTCTTTGTGAAGAGAGTTTTCCACACAAACACAAACGAAGTTTTTATTTTCAATTTAAGAAAGAAAATGATATATTATATTTTAAAATGATAAATATTTATTTAATATTATAATTAGGTAGCTTATATCACATTTATCCATTAAATTTATTCTTATTACCTTCCATGTACAGGTTAAGTAACAAACGAGTAACAGTGATTCTTGAGGTGGTGGTGTTCCGTACACACAAAGGACATTGTTGTGTCACCTCGAAAATTGATATTAAAAAAGAATGTATGAAATTATTACTATACAGGGAGAAATATTTTATAAATTTCACACACATATATATATATATTGATTTTTTCATTATCATACCATAATTTGAAATGAGGTAATGAAATAAAAAAATGACATTGATTCACGAGGTGGTTGTATGTCCTTAACATGATTGATGATTTTGTATGAAATTTGATGGCAGATTTGATTTATCTAGTTCATGGACATAAAATAGAAATAACTATGTATATGGAATATATAGAGGATTTTATATCATAATGTTCTAATAAAAATATAAGTATTTTTCTGAATAAATAAAATAAAAAATTTGTGTTCAATAATATTACACCTTATTTAGGTATCCTCATATGTCTTGAACCAAATACTTACATAGGTTTATTTTATAAAAAAAATAAGGTTTTTATAATGAGATGAGTGGAGTTGGGATTTCATTTGGGTAGTTCTTATTTTAATAAAAATCCATTTATGGTGTCAAGAAGATAGGATAGTTGTTTCCAATTATATGTGAGTTTAGTTGTACCCTTATAATTTTTTAAAATAAAAAAGTGTACCCACATTTTTTTTACAAAACAAGGAAAAAAAGTCTACTATTAATTTTAAATATATATTATAATTTAAAAATATTTCTATAAAAGGAATTTTATACAATGTTTTATTTCATTGTAACCATTATTATTTTAGTTCATCCCCCGGTAAAACAATATTTAAATTAACTATGATAATTAATTTTCTCTCATATCACTCATAATTTTTGTCAACAAATAAGTTCTACTTATTAGAAAATATAAATTATTCTGATTACATGTATTGAATATACTAACAAAATTTTATTCAAAATGTTAGAAAACTTTAATTTAAGATTACCACCACACACGTTGAGAATGAGAAGTTTTTAAAGGAAAATGTTCACAAGATTATAATGTTTTTATAGTAAAACATAATTTCAAATTCAATAAAATGATCTATATTGGATTAATATATACAAAATTGGACTATTTTAATTTAACATTAATTAAAGATATAATATATCTTTAAATATGACATAAAATTGTAGTTTTTGATAAAAATTAAATATTTTTCACTACTCATCAAAAAAATAAATTTTTTCAGAAAAATCACATAAATTAGTATTAATATAATTGAAAAATGATTATTTCAAAAATAATGTTTGGGTTTAAAAATTTATTTTTAAAACTAGTAAAAAATTAATTTTAATTTATGCGGACAATGCACGACTAATGCACCGTAAAAAATATTTTTTAGAGAACAATTTGTTTTCTTTCAAATGGTGGATATTTATTTCCAGAAATATATAAACATTCAATTTAATTTTAACTTCATTGAATCATAAAATTGTCAAAATCATATTATTATTATTCATAACTACAAACATAAGGGTTATGTTGTAATGGTAATGTATAAATAATAATACTTTAATGGAGTAGTTCATTTTTTTCAAACCTGGTCTTGCATGAATTTCACGATATTGAAGAGATTGAATTTATTTAAAAATAAATATATTGAAATGTCTTAGTATATTATATTATCCAATATGTTTAGTGGTGTCTTGCATACTTTCTATCAAACATTATATTCCTATATTCAAAATCTCAAGTTGACACATTATCCACCGTAACCACCTAAATATATTGTGTCCTCGCAATTTAATATTCATCTCATTAATCAATGTATTACCATTTGAAAATACCATTTCTGAAAAAACAAACATCCTAAAAGGGTTTAAAACATCCTTTAAATAAGATTGAAAAGGGTAATATAATGTTCATCTCGAATAACACATAACTAGGATTCAATGATGGAGAAAATTTGTGGTGAGTAAATATATGGACATTGAATAAAATACATAAGTATTTATATAAAATTATTGTGTTCATTATTCAGATGAATTTGAATAAAAATAAAAACAAAAAGACATGAAAACCATAAATCTGCGATAATTCAAAATACTATTGTTTCAAAATTAATGAAAGTATAATGATATAATTTTTCTTCGATGTTATTATCCTAGAGTTGAGTAATTTTTTGGTCTAATAATGTTAAGAAATATTATTAATTGATATATTTTTATTTAATAATAAAATTTTATCTTTTTTTCATTCACTAATTTCCAATTCATCACTTAATCCAACAGATGAATATATAAAATGTTTTTTAATTATTTATGCACAATAATTTACATTAAATTGATTATAATATACATATAATATTGAAAATTATTTCTATATATATATACATATTTTTTTAAACCAATATAGTTAGCATAAGTTATCCAATACAATATATTAACCATTATTCTTCAACTATAACACCAATAGATCATAATTGATATTTAGTCATAAATTGATTTATATAAAAACAATGAAATATTAACCAGGACATCATGTAGGTCAGTTGATGGTTCTAAACCCATATCATCTTTTGGTTCTAGGTTTAATCCATGTGACCTTGAAGGATGTGACATGTTTTTCTCTAACATGAAAGTTGCCTGGTTTTTTAATCCATATTAATATTATTCTTATAATGTTACCATTTTTAATAGATCATAATTGTAAAACCAAAAATTATTAAATAAGTAAATTTTATTCATAAAATATGTGACATACAACATTTATTGTATCTTTCATTACACAAAATACTTATTTTATCTTGTGTTACAATAAATATTATATTTTGATTGTGTTACACGCAACATAATGTTTAATGAAATAAGAAATATTTTAACAATATTATCATGTAGTGTAATAGTTATTTTCTAGAAATTTTAATGTGGGGTAAGAGTATTAATAATTTTCTTTTGAAAATTTTGGTTGACAACTTATTCATAATAAAATAATAATAATTTAAAATAAAATTAATTTATTTCTGAAAAACAATTTTTTCTAAAAGATAGTTTATTATAGAATTACACTATTAATTTAAAATTAATTTATATTAAATTTAAAAAATAAAATTTAAAAAAATTATTCATTTTAAAAATCATAATACCAATGTTATATTAGGATAAATATTTCTAAAATCCTATAAGAAGTTTCATTTTTATGATTAATAGTGAAAAATAATAAATTTTATTTTCTAACACCCTTTTTATTTCAATTATTCATAAGGTTAAATTTTATTGTTAATTTGGTTTAATATTTCTCAAAGTTTATATCTTGTAATATAATGTAGTTTATTTAATAATTTTTATATATAATTTTTATATAAAATATTTTTATACTTTTCAAATATTCTCATAAAACCCCACTTTCTCATCGTATCTGCATGATTGATCGTAAGTTAAAATTTTCAACTTATGTCAATGAAATTTAAAAAATTGGATTCCATATTTTGAATCATACTACTTTATTATTTATAGTAATTCCATATAAAATTTTGACAAAAATTATTAGTGAATGAATTAAAAATATATTACTACGATTAAAGTAAAAATGGGTTCACTCGAGGTTAAACAAACAAATAATGGTAAAAATGACCAATAAACTAGTCTAGAAACTATATTTTGGAAATATTTAAACCCTTCATCTTATAAATTTATATAATACATAATTTTTAACTCGTTTTAAACATGAAAAATGTTACAGTACTCAATTATTTTCAATAATACCAATTGTGTATTTTATCCCACTTATAAAAGGCCACTTACTCTCTACATTTTTTCACACCACGTAACCACATTTTATGGGCCATGATGTTCCCAAATAACATATATAATTTAATAATATTATCATGTGGGATTTGTTTCTATCATAAATATAACCTAGTAAGTATTTAGTACAAACATAAGGAGGATACCCATTGATGTGGTAATGTTCTTCAATAAGCATTTTTTATTTCGTCCTCCATCTAATTAAATTATTCTTAAATCATGATTAAATAATAACTAATGTATATTATATATATTGTTATATTGCTATATTTTTATAATATTTGGATGCCCTAAAACTATATCCACATCCATAAAAAGGGTTTGAAACCACCATTGGAGTGTACAATGGACTACTGGCGCACGAACTGATGTCATTCATTCTTCCATTACCACCTTTCATAGTTGTGTATTATAATGGATATAAAATATATATATTATTATTAATATATAATTATAGCACTATACTAATTATATATATTTTATATTTTTCAATTCCATTCAGTATGAGATTTTGTAACGTTGCTCATTAGTACGGAGGACTACCGCCTTGAGGAGCGATGCGATTCATTTTTAAATATACGTTTACTTGGAAGGTAAAAATTTAAAAATTGATTATTATATTTCAAATAAATTAAATATTTATGATATTAATGACTTACATATCAGTTTATAGTAATAATATATATTATTTTATTTCATATAAAATCACTTACCTAAATATTATTACATTGTTAGTGAATGTGTGGACTACCGCATTCACGAAGCGATGTGTCTCTCTAATTTTAACCAAAAAAATGGATTATATATATATATGTACATAATATGGAAGTTATGATATCATTATCATTATGAAAATATAAACTTTTGTGTCACGTTTCCATAATGTTCTGTGAGAAATGGAAATGTTACTCATGCCTACGTATGTCCTACAATCATCATGAAAATAAAGTACTTCATTTTTTGTAATAATCATTCATGATTCATTTTAAAAGTGAAAAATATGTAAAAATATGATAATTATGTTATTATTATTCTTATAGAGATGATATAACTATATAATATGTGAACAAGTATGGAAATTTCATGATGAAATATGAATGAGAAAAAAAGAAATTGACTCCCAAAACAATAAAAATAATAAAAATTATTTAAAATTGTATATAAGTTGTTTTTAGATGATAAAATATCATATTATAAACATTAATATTGTTTTATATAAGTTAAAAACATGTTTGTTGAAATTATACTATAGATTAAATCATGTTCAACAAAAAGGATGCACAATGTAATAGTCTTCTTCTCAATTTTACTTATTTGAGGAATTTTGTAATGTTATGCACCAAATTTATTTCATATGGCGTACATACGGCCCATATGACTTTAATATCATGATTAATTAATAATTAATTGTATTTTATGTTTCAAATGGAATTATGTCATCCTATGTGATTTGACATAATATTTATCAAAGGGTATTTGATTTCATAACTAAATTTAAATTTTTTGGTTTCAACATTGACTTCATTATGTTTACTATTATAATATTATGTGTATAATGACATTTTCTTACATTATGTTTTATATCCAATTGTTTTATCATTATTTATAGTTTAAAACCCTAATATATTCATTATTAATTCTCATTTTAATGTTATTATCATTGTGTAAGTTTATTTCCAAATATCATTCTATTCAATATTGTTGAATCAATAATTTTAGTAAAAATACATTATTTTTCCATTTACTAATAATATGATTTAATTTTATTATATTCTATTAATTCATGATATTTTCATGAAATATTACCATTTATATATCCTTTCTTTGTAAATTAATTGTGAAATTTTTTTAATAAAATATGACCTCATTTCTCTATTCGATCTGAAAAACTACTTCTTAGAAAAAATTGTCTTCTAAAAAACTTTTTCGAGTATTTTAACCTTCCCACAATTATTTATAAATTGAATTTTCACCGACATTTACTCATTAAAATATTCTTTTAATGGAATCGTATTATATTTTCAAAACAATTTTTATTTTCTTTTACCAGAAATGGGATGGGAATATTCATATTATTTCATGAATAAGAAAATTTTCTAACCGTTTATAATGAAAAAAGAATACTTTTTTTATCTTTTAAGGAATTTATATATTTACCAATTATCATGAACATCATATCATGGAGGCATACTTTTGATTTCCATGAAGGTCTTTTTAAATAAATTTTTTTAAATGTTATTTTCAACAATAAACAATTTAAAAAAAATTAAAAATTAAAATGATATTTTCTTCAATAATTTTTTAAAATATATTTTTATGGTATATATAATCATCAAGGATAAAAACCCTCTATCCTTACAATGATGCGTATTTTTTGACATCATCCTTTCTCTTCTTTTGAATGGGTCATGATTATCTTGACCTAGTGTAGTATTAATATTCACTTATTTATTTCATTTTGAAGTCATTGAATTTATATTTAAATATTCACTTTCAAGTGATCATTAGAAATTAAAGTTACCCTAAATATCAATATTATTTATCATTTATATTTTCCTGTATTGAATTATATACTATATTGACATATAGTTTTTATATTAAACATTATTTTTTATCTGTGGAAATATGGATAAATACGTATTCATTAGTCAATATGTATATCTAATGATAGGGAACAATGTTTATGAATTAAAAAAATAGATAGATATATGAGACTTGATTTGGCCCTACATGAATTGGGTGGGACCCGATTAATGATATCCCCCTTATGCATCAGAAATCTTATTGGTTGAATCAATTTGATCGAGTAAATTAAATAGGTTTATATGTATTTGTTTTAAACTATGTTTCAACTAGATCAAAATGGTAATGGTATCATGTTCCCAAGAAACATGAGGAAATAATTATGAATTTCATTAATAAATTGTTAATTGATCATTATCTATGAGATTTTCACTATGATATTTTATCTAGATGAATTTTATTTCATTGTTAAAATGGAATGGGTTTCTAGTAATATACCATTGCATATTAAGTATTCTATATCTAATTATTTTAGTGTAATGTCTCCTATGTTATTTACTATTCCATGTTGATTATCCTAATTGATTCATGATATCTTCCATTGTACATAACCCTTAATAAAAACATGTAATGAGAAGATTTTTTTGTTTTTTAGGAATTTAATAAATGTGTTATGTATTTTATTATAGAATATACTAGATGGAATAATTACATTCTTGAAAAAAAATTATATATTAATTATTTTTTTCCTGCATAATATGGGAATCATGCATGAATCTATTTCACCATGAATAGTAAACTATTTATTCCTTTTGGATGTGATTCATTATATCATTTATCAATGTATTAAATCAAACACCAGATCTAGGATAACGGGGTTAGGATTTATATAGTGTGTATCAGTGGATTTTTATTTGAATATTTAGGAACTAGGTGAAGGCTAAAATAGATGAAAGAACATGTATTTATTATGGACTTTTATGAAATGAAACAATAAAAATACTAATTTATTTATTAAAGAATGGATTATGTTCATTTTCATCTCAATACATATATATATATAGTTTACATGGTTCAAGGATAGATATTATTTGGTGAAATAAAAACTAAAAAGTGTTACATAGGCATGGACTGATAATCACATAGTGAAAAACAATGCTACATACTCCATAAATAGTTTGAAAATTCTAGTAGATATTTCTATGGTAATTTAAATTTTCATTACAACCCATTTTGAATTATTTAAATAGACGATTACAATGAATGTCCTTGATTTAACCATAGTTTTTTATATTGAAATGAATGTGTCTAAAAGAAAAGGGTAAATGTTATATGTGTTGAAAATAAGGAAAATAAACTCGTGAAATTATTAGTATACCAGAATTGTATGATAGATAGAAATAAATATCATCCAATGTATCAATTTATAGTTTAGACCAGGATATTTTCCTACTCAATTCCCCCATCTGACGGTTAAATCAAAGTCCATGTCAGGATCCATTTTGAAACAAAAAAAATTATTTTATTTTTTGGGGATTCTAGAATTATATAATGCAAGTATTTTAACAAATGGTATTTTGTTTATAACAATACAGAAGCATCTAATCATTATGATGAATTTCATAAATATTTTTTAATCATTATCTTATGCCATGTGGATATCATCATTGTTTTATGGAGATAAGATTAACCACATGTTAAATTTCATAAACATAATTTTAAGGCTTTATATGATGAAAGTATTCAAAGATTAACGATGTTTTAGGACAAATGTTTTTAAATATAACCCATTTGTTTAGTATATATTTTAGGGAAAATGTTTTTTAAGGAATAGTGAGATTAAATATTTATTTAAAGTAGTTTAAAGGTATTTATCTCCTTTAAAGATGATATTATCATTAATTACATTGTAAATAATGTCCAATAATAAAATTAGTCATTTAAATAACAAAATTTATTTATAATATTAGTAAAATGGTTATTTATTTTTTAATTTTATTTCAATGTTGTGTACTATTATTTGGTAGCATTATCAGAATTATATAAATATAGATATATAAAAATTGTAACATACATCTTGGGTGACGAACCATCAAGAAAAAATACTACAGGTATTGAACACATAACTGAAGTACGAGAATGGATTAGCACCTACCTCTATCCTACGTGATGTCTCGGTTAATATTTCATTTTTAGTTAAAGGTTTTTTTAAAAATTATTATTAAATAACCAGTCGAATTAAATTTTAATTTTAGAAATTTTTTATCATATTTGATGACTTCTTCTAACCATATTGGTTTTTGAAAATGTTCATAAACTAACAGAACAACTTTTTACTCATATATGGATCTTACAATATGTTATAAGTGAATTTTAGTATTTAGGGAACAAAGAAAATAATTTTTGGATATTTATTTCATGGAATAATAGATGAATTAGAAATTTATTGAAGCCCAACCAAAGGATAAATATTTTCTTATGAAATAGAAATATATCTACTAAGATGATTTTTATATATTCTTAAATAGTAATATAATTCCACCACATTAAGACAATGATCTGGATGAAATTTAGTTTTATTAAATTTGTATCACATTAATCATATTGACTTTTAAATAATTATATATTTATTGTATTAAGGACCTTATCTTCTTAATTATTTGTTAAATTATTGTGAACAATTACCTCATTCACCCTCTATAAATATTTATGTTTTTCTTCTATGTACACATCATTTGTGGTCACCAATTTTATATTGTATTAAAAAGTAGTTAAATTTTATCCTTTGTGTCATTTTTACATATTTATTTTTCTCATTATGAATATTTTTTATGAATATTTTTATGATGGGCCTTTTTCAATAAATTTATTTTAAAATGTCATAACCATGATTACCAAGAAAAAGTTTATATTGGGATGATTCCATTAATATATGGATGGTAGAATGTAACACCGTGAAATTATTAAAAAAATGTATTTGATAGCATATTAAAAACTAAGAATTTATTTTTTTCTTCTGTTACAGGAAACATTGTGTTTGTCATATGTTATATGCAGATTATAGTTCATCTTACGTTACACAGAACATAGTATTTTAATGAAATGTGTTATGTAATTACATTATTATTATTTAATATAATTGTTTCATCATAACCTCTATAATAAAGGGTATGAAAAGAGATAAATAAGAATGTATAGTAATTCTTAACTAATTATTATTACTAAAATAAAATTATTTTTAAAATAAAAAAGTGTCTTTTTCTAAAAAAACAATTATGCCGATTTAATTGTTCTTTTAACACTTAATTTTAAATTCATTTTTACCAAAATTTGAAAATTTATTTTAATTTTTAAAATAATAATACCAAATTTATCTTTTTATAATTTTTGTCACTTTTCTGAAAAAATTCCATTTTTTATGAATAGTGAAAAATATTTATTTCAAATTAAATTATAGCTTTTCATTTAAATTATTTAAAAGATGACATTATATTTTTAATAGGGTTTAAAATAAATTATTAAAATTTTGAATAAGTTAATACAATTTTGTTTATTTTAATAATTTTAAAATTGAATTTTGATACAAAAACAATATAAAATTTTGAACATTTTCTTCTAAAAACTCTCTTTCTCTTCAGGTCCGCGGGATTAATTTTAAATAAAAATTTTATACTATTGTGAATAAAAATTGGAAAAACAGATTCCACATTTAAAATAAATATTATTTATTTTTACAAATAACTAAATATTTTTTTATCAATATTAATAGTTAATAAATTAATATTAATTACCACTGTTTTTGTAAAAATGGTTTTGTTGGGGTTTAAACTAAAAATATACGTATAAAATGACCTATAAACAAGAATAATAAATATTTTATGGAATTATTTATACCATTACACCTATAAGGTTAAATATTTTCCCATTTTTTAAAATATTTAAATATTAAAGTCATGGCTTCACTCAATTATTTTCAAAAATACCATGTATGTCCTCTACCCCACTTATAAAAGGCCACCCACTCTCCTATCAACTTCTAAAATTCAAAAAACATTGTTTTGACCAATACCTAAATGAATAACATAACAATTTAATTATTATCATAGTATAATCCTTATGATTTTGGAATTTCAACCTAAAAAGTAATTATTCCAATCCTAAGGAACAATCCCAAAGAAGAGGTAACGTTCTTCATCGAGCACTATTATTTTATTTCTTTCTCTACCTATATATATTCATATTAAACCATGATAAAAAATATAAGATGTATATTACACATAATTTAACGTTACAATAATAATGGAATGAGTAAAACCCATCTTTAATTCCATCAAATGGGTTACAAAATCAGCATTCGTGTGTGTAGTAAACTACCACCTTGCGAACCAATGTTATTTGTTCATCCATTACAAGATTTCACGGTTGGGTATAATGATGGATATAAAGTGTATATATATATATATATTATTTATGACTTGTTTATATTATTCATATAATATATATTATTTTACCTTACATCCCATAAGAGATATGATAATGTCACTCGGGTGTGCATCATATTGCCGCCTCATGAAGCAATGTGATTCATTTTTTACTAACACTATATATAGATGATTTTAACGATGATTTTAATGATTAAATTTGATATAAATTACCAAATTATGATATTAATTCCATAATTATTTTTCTGAAATGGTATTATATATCATGTTCCTTCTTAAATATTCACTCACCTATAGATGATAGCATGATTTGTATACATGTGCACAACCAACATCACGAAGCGATGTGACTCTCTTTTTATCACCACACCGCATGTATATTATATAAAATTATATAATTTGTTAATTATGATGTTATTTATATTTAATAAATATACTAAATTACATACCATATTTATATAATTTTCAGTGAAAAATTGAAACTTTTGTCATGCGTTTGTACGACCTATCGTCTTCATGAACATAATATACTAAATTTTTCAAAACATCATTAAAGAATAGTAATAAAAAGGATAATTAATTTAAAACATGATAATTATTACAGTAATTTTATTAATATAATATAAATACATATTATGTGCCTGAAAAAGATCGTTCATGACAAAACATGCAGGATATATCAAGGAAATTAACACTTGAAACAATGAAAATAACAGATTATTATAGACAAATGGGTAATAAGAAGTTATCAAATGATAAGATATGATATTGTAAATATTAATATGGTTATTTTATAATATAATAACCTGTTTAAAACCAATTTCCTATATTTTAAATCCTTTTCATTACAATTGAAGTTTGACGTAAGGGACCTCGTCTCAATTTCTCTTCATTGAGGTATATTATAATATTCAGAATTTAATTTAATTTATTAGTGTTATATAATTCCCATTTTAATTTAAATATCATGAATCATTAATAATTCATATTATTATAAATTTGAATTAAATTGTTTATAGATGTGGATTTGACTAAAAGTTACTATGTTGTAAGAGAGTTCTTTTCTCAATTTCTGTTCATTATGTTAAACTTCTACATCATTGATTATGTCACTCTAAGATGATGTGTATAAGGAAATTTTATTAAATTATGTTTTACATACAACTATATTATCTGTAGTTATAGTGAAAAAACATAAATGACTCATTTAATACTCAATTCAACATACATATCATAGTATTAGTTCATTTAACAATCCTATTCCAGCCGAGATTGATTATTCTTTCATGACAGTTAAATTTAATTATTTGACCATATCCAAATAAAACCATGTAATATTTTTCTCATATTTTTATTCAAGATGTTTTTATATAATATTACCATTTATTAACCTATCAATACATATATTAATTGAGAATGTTTTTTAACAAAACCTCTATTTATTGATCTATTTCAGTTAGAAATACTTTTTCTCCCAAAATTTTATTTTATAAAAAAATTTCATAAAACCTCTAACCTTCTCAAAATGATGTATCTAGGGAATTTTCTCCCATTTAATGTCATTATAAATTTTTAGTTAAATATTATTAATTTCAAAAAAAACCCATTAGGATTTTACAAAATATTATAGAAAACACATTTATATTTTTCTAAATAAGTCATTTTCGTATCCTTTTTACAATGAAATGGAACGATCTATTTAAAATTTATAGTATGAATAGAATCACCAGATGTACTAACCATAATTAATAATAATAATTATTTAAATGTCTCTTTTATTCATTTTATGGAGATTTTTTTAAAAAGTGATTTTTATGGAAACAATTTTCAAAATTCATTTCAAAATGAAAATGATATTTTCCTCACGAATATTTTTGAATATTCAATATGGTATTTCAATTAATTAATGATGTGAACCATTTATTTTTAATCAAATGGTAATATGTTGATACTGACCACATTCTTCCACTAAATGGTTTAAGATTATTTTGACCAATGATACTACTGACGTGCACTTCCTTGTTACATTTTTTAGTCATTAAAATTCCCCTTAAATATTCAATTTTATGTCATATTTTGATAATAAATGTAATGAAACATATTTAACATTTAATATTATTATTATTTACATGGGATTTATTCAAGACGAGGCAGTGTGACCCAACATGATTATGAGACTTAGAGTAACTGGAATAAATGTTCTAACAATTTTTTTATGTTTATTAAAAATAATTTTCCTGTACGATTTTAGTTGTAAAAAAAAGGTATAAAAAAATAAATGAAATCCATGAATCATTTCTTTAAGTAGATATTTATAACTATCCTTTAAAAATAATTTTTATACTTCTATTTTTAAAATTTCGAAAAATGGCCATCTGCGATTGTGTTCAGTAAGTTATTTGAAGATTGATGGAACCAACTTATTTTTTTGGTGAAAAGTTACATATCCATAGGTATAGTAATCAAAATAGTAATATGAAACTAATTAATATTAAATTATATTGTTATTTTATTTACTTATGGATTTAAGATAATGACATCTTGGATACTTTATCAATGTGATATAAAAGTAGTAATATAAATAAAATTGTTACTTTTTTCATTAAGTATGATTTCATTTAAAAATTAAATTAATAATATTAACAATATTATTTTCATAAAATATAGTACATTTTTTTATTTTATGCATAGAAAAATAGTTAGGGTGAATTTTTTGTATTTTTCTGCAATTCATGATTTTTTGATGAATAGTGAAATACAGTAAAATACCGTATATTCAAATTATCAGTAAAATAGACTATTTATTACATAATAAGTGCCATATGGAAAAAAATTTAGAAATCTCATTCTATTATTACTATTTTTGGTCATATGAATTAAGAAAATATAAATTCTTGAGAAAAAATATTATAACAATGATTTAAATAATGTGAAATATCTCCTCTGCTCCATGATAAATATTGTCTTCAATATCATCTTCCTCCCAAACCTCTCAAGCATTGATACATACCTATGTTGTTACCAATACTACTCCCTAGGGTCTTCCACACGTTCTAGAGCTTCTGGTCTCATCAAAAGGCATAAACCTAACCCCATAAGATGGATCTCAAGGAGAAGAGATCAAGAGGTAAACATCCTATTTTGTTTTATTTCTTTTCATTCATTTTATGTTATTATTTTTAATTTACATTGGGATATGTTTGGATATGTCATTATATATCCCCCTTATATCCCATATTATGAAATAATGATGAGATACCCCTTTTCACTCATCAAAATATTTTATGAACTTTTAAGCGACGTCGTTAGGCTGTAAAATATTTGTAAGATATTTCTCTACTTTTATTTTATTTTGAGATTCCTTTATATTCTTATTATATCTTAACCTACTATTATCCAAGAGAAATTAGGGCTCCATAAATCTTCTATATTATAGATGTTCTCATGTTCATGGAAAATTCATCATCATTCTCCATCTCCTCTCCCACTTATTATAGGAATAAAAACATTGTCTATGATATGTCGAATTACAAACGTCATGGACAGTGTGATTTCAATTTTCATTCATTATTTAAATTTTCCTCTTGAAACCAATTTTATTGTAGAAATTGTTTATAATATATGTATTCTATTTCATCCATGGTTCTAAAATTCATTTCTACACATGGTTTCCATTTATAAAAAAAATCACATTCGTTATTAACAAACAATCACTAAAATGATCTAAACGAACATCATTAGTGTTGTAACTTATTAATCAACATAATTTCAGAATTCAAAATTATAAATGATATAATTTATGGTTTTTCAAATATTTATCTACCATTACATTCTATTTCTGGAGGTTCAATACCAATCGACAAGAATATCCATCATGAACCGATCATGGAAACCTTGTAAAGAACGCACCTGCCACAACGTAAATAACATTATATTACATAGAAATGTGTCGAATGATGTTGTAAAATAATCATACAAGGTGTTATAAAAATGAATATTGTTTCACTATGATATTAATAATAGTATTTTAACCATAATATAGGAGGTTTATGCACACTTTAGTTTAGAAGAACCAGAGGTAAGGCAGTTCATAACCCGGTTTCCATTCTTTGGGTTAACCTTCTTCATTAATCATATGTTGTATTAAGATTACTGGTGTGATTATTTTTTTTATATTATGTTTCACTATGTGAATTTATAATTTATACACATATCTATTCCATTTTATTAATTCACACACGAATTATATTGTAAGATACATTCTTTTTAAAATCTTTTTAAAACTCTCTTCATTAAATTTCAAATGTATTGTTTTTATATATGTATATGGAATGAGTGGTTTATCATGATTTTGAGATACTTTATTATAAATATATTTTCCTTGGACAATATTTAAGTTGGGTAGATCCCACTATAGGTCATGATATGTTGGGCTGATCCCATTATAGCTCAAGATATGACTGGTGACTCCCATTATTTCTCTCCAATGCATTGTGTAATACAAAGATGGAAATTGACCAAATGGTTATTCCATGAGTAAGGGTAAATGTAAGATTGATATGGTAAACATTCCCCAATGAATCTACATGATGTTTCTATGCATATGTGTTTTTATGATTATGGATTTTATTGGTTTTTATATTATCACTTGACTAAAGCTTTATTTCATTATATATTGTACTAGGTTTTATACTCATGTAATGTTTTTAAAATGTTTTTCAAATGATATAAGGATGGATAAGAGAAATAAAAGAGTTATGATTTTTGATATGTAGTGTTAATGAAATCATGTTTTATGTTTTAATGTGTTGTATTTTGAAAAAAATTGATACTGTTTTAGTAGTATCCTCTTGTATGAATGTGGTATAACATGTATATAATATATCCAAATTCTATAGAAATCTAAAACCAAAATGCTTTTTAATGTTTATTAATTTATGGTCTTATGGAAAATTCACAAATAAGTAATATTGTATGTGTAAGTCCTTATAGTTTGTATGGGAGTATTGTTTTGAAAACTTCAGGGGCTGGGATGATATTTAAAGAATACCGTAACTGATTTTATTACACTATGGTAATTTGAAATATTAATGAATTTTGGAATTACCATGTTTCTTCATATAACTTGTGTCTGTATGGAATGGTTTTTCACATAAGAAACAGGGTAGTTAAATTTAGGAGGCACCAAGAGGTTGATGCCTATCTGAATCTGCATCCCGAAATAGTAGGAATCAGAACTGAGAAGTTTTTGAAAGAAATGGATGATATGAATCTAGAAATATATAGGGGTATCTATGATAGATAGGAACATGTTCCACCACAATGAAACATGTCTTTTGTGGATAATTTTAAAAGGCAACACCTGGCGTCATTCAGTGGAATCGCTGATCCTGTGATATCTCAAGGATTGATCAATACTCTATAAAAGACATTTATGTTTTGGGATGTTCGAAACATCAAAAGTTAATACTGGACATTTATAATTTTGAATGTTAATATGATAAATGTTGGTCTATAGTTAATAATATGAGAGATAGAGATGATCTTGACAGTTTGGAATGTGCTGCTTTTAAGAGTTTTTTATAGAAAAATATATTCCCAAAATAGTTTGACTCAGAATAGAGAAATAATTTATGGAATTGAAGTAGGAAGATGATGATTCTGTGGCAGTATATTAAACTAATTTTACAAGACTTTCCAATTATGTACCAATTTTTACACAGCATTTTGAAATTATATTTAATATATTTTACTCCAGTTTGAAACAGTTTTATCCAAATAATTATAGCCTCATGAGAGTTTAAAAGAAATGATAATTATTTTTGTTGTGCTGAAAAAGTTGAGATGGTGTTTTTTTGAAACATATGTTCCTCATGATGAAAACAATAAGAATCTTGTAGGTTTTCCAACAATGGGTAAGAACTCATCAATGAATTCTGGATGTATGAAAATGTATTTCCCTTCTTGTGAAAAGTGTGGTAAAAGGTATCCTGGTGAATGTCTTGTTAATTCTGGGAAATGTTATTGATGTGCATAGTTTGGACATATGTATCATGAGTGCAAGGAAAATGATAAAAAAATTAATAAGAACCCAATAGTGAGATGCTTTAACTTTAAGGAATTGGGTCATTTTGACAATGTTTGTCTGAAGGTAGTTACTCAAGCAGGGAATCAAAAACAATTGAAGAAGAAGGGTCTGGTAAAATCATCTACAAACACTTCCGCATATGTTGAGCTATAAAATGATATGGTATCACGTATACTACTTATTTTTTTATGTATTTAAAATGTTATGTTTGATTCAGAGTCATAAACATTCGTACATTTCTGAGAAATTCTCAGAAAATATGGGAATTCAACCTCATGAAATGGAACCAAATCTAAAGGTAAAAACACATGTAGTAAATATTTTCTTAAAAAAGAAATTATAAGAATATATTGATCCTCGTCTATGGAATTATTTTACCAGAAAACCTTGTTTTTTTCCTCGCGTAGAGTTTTATGTTATTTTTGTATAGACTATATTTCTTTTATCATTCTATGATAAATTGTAGAGAAAAAGAATTGGTTTTTCAGAATGAATTTCAGTTTTTTACAAGAATGAACCCATACCATTAATAACATATCAAGAAGCTATGAAATAGATAATGGATGGAAATGAATGTTATCTTGCTCATATTATTGAAGATAAGGTAATTATAGAGATTAATGATGTGTCATTGGTAAATGAATACCTAGATTTTTTTCCTGATGATTTTCCAGGTGTTATTCCTAATCGAGAGGTTGAGTTTACTATTGAATTATTTCCTAATTATAAGCCAATTTCTAAAACCTCATATTGAAAGGATAAAATGGATGTTCTGAAATTAAAAAAGAAATTGCAATAATTAATATATTAAGTCTTCATCTAACCCATCACGTTACCATGGGCAACTCCTATCTTTCTTGTTAAGAAAAAATATGGTTCAATATGACATTTAATCTATTATAAAGCATTGAATAACATTACAGTTATAAAAACCATTATTTTACTCTTATCATTGATTTGTTTGATCTATAGTATGGAGCACAGTATTTTTAGAAGTTTAACCTGATTTCAGGGTACCATCAGTTGAATATAAAGGATGAAGACATTCTGAAGACTGCATTCTATACTAGATATGGTCATTATGAATTTTTAATTATGCCTTTTGGGATTACTAATTCCCCTCCTGTATACAATTATCTTATAAATATAATATTTCATGAGTTGATCGATATTTTTTTGGTTGTGTTTATTGATGTCATTTTGGTATATTCTTGAAGTAAAGAGGAGCATCAAAAACATCAAACAATTTTTTCAAAACCATAAAGGAAAACAAAATGTATGGAAAATTCAGAATGCCTGATTTTTGGTTAAAATATATATCTTTTCTTGGGAACATTGTAAATAAGTATGGAATAATAGTTCAAATATCAAAAACAAAAGTGGTTTATGAATAGACCAGACCTACAAATGTTACAGATTTTATTAGTTTTCATGGATAATCAGGTTATTACCAATGGTTTGTTAAAAAAATTCATGGTTGTCTAGCCCAATAACTAAATTAAAACAAAATATCTATAAATTTAATTGGACATAAGAATGTGATGTTTTTTTCAGGAACTGATGAATAGATTGGTAAAGTCACTAGTTTTTCTTTTTCATCCCAAAATGGTTATTTTTTGAATGACATTGAGGATTAATTAAGGGGAATTGGTTGTGTTCTGATGCATAATGATTAGGTAATTTTTTAGGCTTTAAGAAATCTAAATCCTCATGATTTATATTATCCAACACATGATTTGGAATTGAAAGGTGTGGTTTTTTCATTGAAAATTTGAAGTCACCTTTTATACGGAGCCAAATGTCCAATATATACTAACCATAAATGTCTAAATTATATATTCACTCATAAAGAATTATACATGAGGTAGAGAAGATGAATTGAACGAATAAAGGATTATTATTTCACAATCAAATACTATCCATGAATTCAAAAAATGTGGTAGATTCCATGAGTCGAAAACCTCATGCATCATTTACCATTTAATGTTTGGAATGTGATCCATAAATTAATGATTTGATGAATTTAATATTAGAAGTTTTCATTTTAAGGAATACTTCTATTTTGTTTCAAGTTACAGTGTAGTCATCACTATCAGAAAGAATTAAGCAATCACAGAAGGAATATTGTGAGCTACAGAAAAAGGATGAATTGGTTAAAATGGGTAAGTCTCTAGAATATAACCTTCATATAGATTGTGTTTTAATATTTGGAAAAATGTTTTGTGTTCCTTGTAATTACCATTTAAATAAAGATTTTGGTTGTGAAGCTCAATGTTTTACATTTTCAGTACATCCATGATGTAATATGATTTTCAAAGACCTTCGGGGGTATTACTGGTTGGTTGGAATGAAAAGGGATGTTGAATAATATTCTCTGAAATGTTTGACATGTCAACATGTTAAAGTAGAGTGGCAGTTATTGAATGGGATGATTCAGAATTTTCAAATACCATAGTGGAAATTGGAGAATATATCCATGGATATTGTGGTGGGACTACCTAAGATGACATTAGGTAATAAAACAATTTGGGTTATTGTTGATCGGTTGAAGAAATCATTACATTTCATTTCTATTCGAGATACAATGTTGATGGATCAACTTTCTCTTCTATACCTCAAAGAGATAGTCAGGTTACATGGTGTTCCTCTTTTTATTGTATCTAATCGATGTCCTAGGGATACATATAACTTTTGAAAGGGGATTCAGAATTTTTAGGGCACAAAATTAAATTTCAGAACATCTTTTCATCCTCAATCAGATGGGCAATCAGAATGAAAAATTCAGACCTTGTAAGATATGTTTGATCTTGTTCAATGGACTACCAGGGAAGTTGAGATCATAATCTTTCTTTAGTTGAGTTTTCTTATAATAACATTCTATATTATAGTATACAGATGTCACTTTTTATGGTATTGTATGGGAAGTGGTGTCAAACTCCATCTAGAGATGAATTTGGGGAATGGAATATGATGGAACAAGAATTAGAAGAGGAAGTGGCAGAGAAAGGGAAGATGGTCCAACAGCACATGAGGATAGCTCAGAGTAGGAAAAAACATTATGCAGATAAAAGAAGGAATGACTTATCTTTCGATGTAGGTGACCATGTTTTACTTAAATTCTCTCCATGGTAATGTGTGGTTGGTTTTGGTAAAAAAAAATCTAAGTCTGTTATTTATCGGTCATTTTGAAATCTAGGAGAAATGTAGACCTGTTATAAATAGAGTATATTTGAATCAGATTTTATCTCAGGTACATAATGTTTTTCATGTTTCACGGGTGAGAAAGTAAGTGCCAGATTCATCACATTTCATGAATCCAAAATTAGTTCATCTAGAAGGGAACCTTGCATATGAATAGAAACCAGTTCTGATTGTTGATCAAATGGAAATTGTATTGAGGAATACGGTTATCCACCAGGTAATGGTTTTGTAGAGAAACCACATTGTTGAAGAACAAACATGGGAATCAAATAATGTTATGTGGGAAACGTACCCTAACTTATTTGATGAGTAAATTAAATTATGACGATGCAATTTCTAGAAGGAGGGGATACTGTAACACCTCAAGGATTAAAATTAATAATTAAAATGCATGATTTATAAGAAGATATTTATATATAGCCTTTAAAAACAATGGTTCTGCTTCTATGTTTTGAATTTTTAAAAACGGTCATCTACAATTATATTCACGATGTTATTTGGAGTTAGATGGAACCAATTTTTTTTGGTTGAATAGTGGCATACCCTTATAAATATTAATACGACCCTAATGAATAGTAAATTTTATTATTATTTTAATTTCATAAGGATTTATTATTATGACTTCTTGGATAATTTTATAATGTGATATAAAAGTAGTTATAGAATTAAAATTGTTAATTTTTGAATTAAGTATTTTTTTTAAAAAAAATTAATAATTAATATTTAAAAAAAATCAAAAAATGGAGACCAGTATTTTATTTTACATGTTGAAAAATGGTTACAGAAATGTTTTCTGATTCTTTTTGAAATTCTTGAATTTTTTATGATTAGTTAAATACTGTAAAATATCATATATTCAAATTATCATTAAAATACACTATTTATAAGATCATATGTGATGTAATATCACTTGGTTTGAACTGACATGCCATAATTACTCTTTGGGGTCACACTAATTAAGACTATTCATTGTCTTAAGAAAAAATATTATAATAATGATTTAAATAATGTATAATACCTCTTCTATTCGACTATAAATACTTCTATCATTATCCTCTCCTCCCACACCTCTCTATCCTGCAGCTATACCTTAGATCGGCCTCATACTCGTCCCAAGGATTTTCCACACGTCCTATAGCTTCTGATCTCATCAAAAGGCCAAAACCAAAGGCATTAAGAAGGATCTCAAGGAGAAGATATCAAAAGGTAAACATCCTCATTTGTTTTCATTATTTTCTTTCATTTTATGTTATTCTTTTTAATTTTATTTGGATTATGTTGGGATATGTCATTCAATATCCCACTTACATCCCCTATTATTAAATAATGATGAGAGATCCCTTCTCTCTTATCAAAATATTTTATAAAATTTTAAGCGACACGGTTAGGCTTCCAAATATTTTAATGGGATTTCTCAAATTTTCCTTTATTTCGAGATTCCTTTCTTTTATTCTTCTTCAATACTCACCTTCTATTATCCAAGAGGCATGAAATATCCATAAATATTTTATATTCATGATGTTATCATCTTCAGGTAAAATCAAACATCATTAGTCTTCTCCACTCTCACTTATTAAAGGAATAAAAACATTGTCCATGATGTGTCGTATTACCGACATCATGGACGATGTGGTTTCAATTTTATTTAATTTTGTCATGTCTTGAAATTAAGCCATTGTTATGGTTGAACCAAGTTATAATATATATATATTATTTCTCTTCCATGGTTTTGGAATTCTTTTTTAGACATGGATTTAATTTATAAAACAAAATGAGGTCATTATTGACAATGAAACACTAAGATGATCTAAATGAACAACATTAATGTTTCATCTTCTGAATCATCATTATTTAGAAATTAAAAATTATTAATGGTATAATTTATTTTCCTAGAAATATTTAACTTCCATTCCATTCTAATTCTGGGGTTTCACTCCCAATCGATAAGAATATACAGAATGAACTGATCATGGAAACCATGTGAAGAACGCACCAGACACAATGTAAATAACAAAATAAGATTAATAAATTTGTCAAATGATGTAGTAAAATTAACATATATTGTGTTTTAAACAAAATTATGTTTCATTAAGATATTAATAACTCTCTTCTTACCATTATACAAGAGGTTTAAACACATTTGATGTAATAAGAACTCGAGGTAAGGTAATTATTTACCTAATTTCCATTCATTAGGTTAACCTTCATTTTTATTCATTAGGTGGTATTAATATTATTGGTGTAATTAATTTTGGTTTAAATTATGTTTCAAAATGTTTATTTATAGTTTATACACATATCCTTTCCATATTATTAATTCTGACTGGAATTATGTTGTAAGATAATTTCCTTTAATATTCCTTTTAAAACTCTCTTTAATAAATATTAAAAATATTGTTGTCTTTATATGTATATGGAATGAGTTATTTTTCATGGTTTTCATATACTTTATTACCATGATATGTTCGTTGTAAATTATTTATGTTGGGATGATCCCATTATAGATCATGATATGTTGGGTTGATCCCATTATAGATCAAGATATGACAGGTGACCCCCATTATAGCTCTCTAGTGCATTGTGTACTCAAGAGATGGAAGTTGGCCAAAAGGTTATTCCATGTGTATGGGTTAATGTAAAATTGATATGGTAAATATGTCCTATGTAAACTACACGTTTTCTCTATGTATATGAGTTTTTATGACTATTGGTTTTATTGTATTTGTGCTATAACTTGACTAACACTTTCTTGTATTATATCCCTTACTGAGTTTAATACTCATCCTATGTCTTTAAAATGTTATTCATAAGATAAAAGTATAGGTAAAGGAGTAAAGGTATTCGTAATGTATTATATATAGTATTGTTAAAGAAATCATATTTTATGTTTTGATGTTTTATATTTTGAAAAAAATTGATATTGCTTTAGTAGTATCATCTTTTATTAATGTTCAATGACATGTATGTAAGATATCCTAATTATTTAAAACAATAAACTTTAAATGATCTTCAATGTGTATGAATGTATGGTACTATGTAAATTTCAATATTATGTATCATTTTAATGTCGGGTCTTTATATAAGAAACTTATAAATGGGTTCCTGGATCTGAAAACTATGGGAATTGTTGAAATCACAACTGTAAGTGTAACATAGGAGGGGCTTAACATCTAATGGGACTGGTCGACAGTGAAAAATCATTGTCAAAATTTTTATAGAAGAATAAAAATAAACCTAAAAAAGTTTATTTTATGCTTCTTTTATTGTTTCATGTTGAAGAATCAACAAAACATCTGTTTCCTTTCATAAATGAAATAGTTTGGCTACGATGTTTTAAATAAAAACAGTAACCCTAAAAAACATCATTAACTTATGAAAATGATTTAGGATTTGGATAATTGATCCTTCTCTATGAACATTGGAGGAATTCTTGGTGATTTTTTATCATTGACAAAAAATTGATGCCAACAAATTCCAACGGATCGCGGATCATGATCCGAGGATCGAGGATAGACGAATGATGGTAGTGAAACTCTGTTCTACACTGACGATAGCGAGTGATCTAATACAATGTAGGGTGTGAGATTTTATTTGGTTTCATTCATCATTATTTATTCATTTCCCAACAACTAACATCAATCAACCAACTATTAGATTGAATCGGGGATCATGCATAGTGGGGGGTAGGAATTAATGATACGGGTTTTGAATCTAGGTCTCTCCATCTCTAGAATCATTGATCATTTCTCAAATTTCCAATTATAAGGTGGACGGATCAAGGAAAATATGAACAACTCCTAGATCCACCCACATTTGTGTGTTTTTTTGTTGCACCACCTCTTTCACAAAATCCCTTCTCTTTATTTATGGGAACAATGATTTGGTCGAGGATCTGGGGCGACGACGGCATATGGTGGAAGTTTCATGAGGAAAAAGTCATAGGTGGATGCTCCAGCATTTCTTGATTGATGGCGGGTCGACGAGGCTGCCTTCTCGGCGACCGGTGGTGGGACACCACGGTGGCAGTGCCTGCGGGGGGGGGGGGGGGGGGTTAGATCCCTGGCATGCAGGAGCCTCGTTTGACAGGGGATTCCATGATGGAATCAGCTGTAGGAGGTGGGGACAATATAAAATGGTGGGATGATCTGGCTCATAGATCCATGTTGGTCAGAGGACTGGCACTAATGTTGCGGGTGCAAGATGGTCAAACAGACCTGTCATGTGAAGCACTGTCTGGTCATGTACTCCATTGGAGATACGACCAGCGGGCCGCGTGGAGCTGGAGTGTATGTGGAAGCTACCATGTCAAGGCCGACCGAATTGACCCATGTCCAAGTCAGACAGACCTAGCAGGTTGGATCCACCTGGGGGTCTGGTCAGATGGGACTCGGGTCAGGTCAGGTCAGTCCATTTGGGACAGACTGGACCCATACCCCACAGGCACCTTTTTACATATACTTCCATAACCCTTAATACGTGTTTCTATTTAATTTTTCATTTGTGGAATTCAGACCCTAACAACAAGGTGGTACTTTTGGGATACTATAAATTAGTTTTAGTTTAAATTGGTGTATGACCTTTTTGGCTCAAGGAGTAGGTTCTCCAAAAAAATGCGTTCTATGAACGCAATCGTGTGTCTAGTTGTGCAAACATATGAGGTGTGTCTCTTACAGATATATGGAGTGTGTAACCTATAAACATATGGAGTAGGTTTTATAAATATATGGAGTTTTTCTCATATTGTTACATAGAGTTTGGCTCATAATGATATAAAGAGTTTGTGTCATATGGTTATACAGAGTGTGTCTCATGTGGTTCTACAAAGTGTGTATCATACAGATATAAAGAGTATGCCTTATATGAAGATACAGAGTGTGTATCCATGGATTTGGATTTGGATATTCATGTACATTATTAGTATATGTATCCTAGTGTTAAATGACTCTTGTGATGCTCTTGATTATACTTATTAGAGGTCACACATCGTGTACCACTTTGGCAGTCTTACTTGTGTCTTACTTTGTGGTTTACCATTGTTGTTTGGGATCAGAACTGAGTATTTTTTCACTCAGTCATGCACAAGATTTGCCTGCATGTGTCATGTCTTATGCTAGAGATCTCCAGCTTTGACAGAGTCCATAGTGGTCCAGAGACATGTGGTTCTCCAGGGTGACCTAATGAAAGTTGTATGCTTCAGTGACAGTCAAGAAAATATTTATAGCTACCCATCGGGTAGGGTTTTCTACAGATTACATCTAGGAGATTGTACTTTTATATTTTCATTGGGATTCTATTCTAGCACGTTATCTTTTTAGTTTTTTACAGTTACTCAGTGGTTTTTTAATGGGATGCTTACATGCTTAATCAGCGCTTTTTGTTTCAATAATTTTGATTGGGAATAGGTGTGTGTATACAGGTTCTTAGGAAAATGCCTCCCTATTCCAGGATATTCCTACGTGGTTCTAGTCTATATTCCCATGCCTATGGGAGGAATTATTGTGGTAGTCACAACATGGATGTCGAGGTATGGGTGTGACAGGGTGGTATCATAGGGTGGCTGATTTTGCTTCTATTTTGAGGAAATAGTATTATGTGTTTTGTGTCCGACTTTTAGGCTAGGGAACCTACTGTTGGTGTGGCGACTAATGTATCTATACCCCAATTCCTTTAATTATTCTTTCTGACATGGTATATTAAAACACTAATTGCAAGGGAAATTAGTGGCTCATGTATCATATATGAATTTATTGTGTTCTTGTGTCGTTCATGTGTCAGAGTCATCTAACCATCTATACACTATTGACCTTGGTAAAACATTTTCAGTTTCTGGATTCTTGCACTAAATAATCCATCTGACATTCTAGAGTGAGACCACGAGGATGGTCTGCCGAGAAATGATGGTTTGGTATACGAACATTTTCCAAAGATTGCACATCCTGGTGGTGTAACATTAATACCACCACTTGGATGGAAGCAGTACCAACAGACATTACAAGTAGAGAATGCATGTAGGTTTAGTGCATTGAGTGCGTTCCAGAGATAGTGAACTCCTAGTTCCCTAGGTGAGATGAATCCTAAGGAAGCTGAGGAATAGTTAGAGGCGGTGATGCAATGTTTTTGCCTAGTGAGGACACCTCTTGACCAGATGGAGGTCCTAGCCACGAGTCTTCTACAAGCCTCTAAGGGAAGATCATAGATCTTGATGATCCGGATGCTTGATGAGTTTACCATATCCTAGACATAAATTTTGAATCTCTTTATTGAGGAGTTGTTTCCAAAAAATTTATACTCTTTGTGTATAAAGGATCTCTTGCATCTATAGCAGTGAAACTAGATAGTGGTAGAGTACTCATTGAGATTTACATATCATTCTCACTAAACTACAAACATTTCATGGGACCAATTATTCTGGGCTCATACATTCTATCATGTACTACTATAGGATGTTATGGCATAGATTATATGTCACATCATCTCTAAACATGCTGGGTATTTGGAGCGAGTTGTACTGGAAGAGAGCGTTCTTGAAGAGCAGGAATTGGTAGTGGGAGCTACCACCGGGAAACATGCAGATGTGTCTTCATCAGTAGGTAGTCGATAACTGATTCAGGGTCCAAGAGGATCATATAGTGTAGTGATGAACTTAGGATACATGATGGTGGTATTCCAGATGAAAACTGTATTATATGATTGGGATGAGTGAAAAGAGGTATATAGAGGTTTTAGTAACTACCAGAACCGCCCTCTGGTGGTCCACCCCGAGGTCATGGAGCTGGTGGACATGGGAGAGTCTAGATCCAGGCGATGGAGGCTTTTGATATTGACACCTTGGGATGATTAGAGGTATGATATATGTATTTTACACCCCTAATGAATGTTTTTATAGACAGAGGTTCCAGTCACTCTTTCATTCCGTGACCCTTTTTCGAGACATGGAGATTCTAGTGTAATTGATAACTTGATCCCTGTGCATAGATACTTAAATGGAATAAGAATTGATTATCACAAACTGTTGGTAATTGTGTTCCCTTACTCGTTGGGGTATAGAGATTTGGTTGGGATATCTTGGGGGTAGTTTCAAGACCTTACAACATCATTCTGGGTATGGACTGGTTATCCACAGTTCATGATCATATTCAATGTTTTAGGTGCACAGTGTTGTCTGTCCATGAAGATGGGACCAGGTTTTAATTTATCAATGATAAGGAAAACAGAGTAGGGAAAGACAGACTCACACATAGGAGGGTGCATCCAATCATGCATGAGTAAGATAGAATGACCCTTAGTGCATCAGATGATATGAGTCCTCATATTCTTGTAGTGGAGGACGAGGATGAGGACATCATTACAAAATATGTTCTAGTACTAACACATTGCATAAAGGTAGACTTATTCATTTACATGTTCCCCAGGATGACACTGATATCTACACTATCATATAAGATTGCTCATGTAGACCATCTTGAATTGAGGGTACAGTTGGAATAATTACAGATGAAGGGCTTCGTGAGACCCAATGTTCCACCATGGGCATCCCCAATGTTGTTTTCCCATAAGGTAGACATGACCCTGAGTTTATGTGTGGACATCTAATGCTTTAATCAGTTGACCATGAAGAATAATTTTTCTCTACAAATTATTGATGAACACTTTGATCGGTTGAAGAGAGCGAGATGGTTTTCAAAGATCGACCTCATATCAGGCTATCACCAACTTTGGGTGTGGGGTGATTATATTCTGAATATGGCCCTCATATGTTGTTCAAGACACTATGGGTACTTTTTGATGACATTTGGGTTGTTATACACCCCATCAGTGTTCATGGGTCTCATGAAGTGGTTATTCCATCATTAACTACACCGGTTTATAGTCGTTTATATTTATGACATCTTGTTGTACTCGTCATCCGAGTAGGGGCATGTGATACACATAATGATGGTCCAATACTTAATCCAAGAGCCCCAACATTATGGGATGATCATAAAGTATCATTTCTGAATATGATATGTCAACTTTTTAGGACACGTCATTTTCAGTGATGGAGTATCTGTATATTCATCGAAGATAGAGGTGGTTCTAGTTTGGGAGCCAACCAAGAATGTTAATGAGGTTTATAGTTTCCTTGAGTTTGGTGGGTACTATCAGAATTTTCTGCTAGAAATTTCCTGAGCAATTTCATCAATGAATTACTTGACATGAATGGGGAAACCCTTTTGTGTGGATAGATATGTTCTAGGAGAACTTTTAGCATGTGGGACAACGTTAGATGAGTGCTTCCATCCTATGATTTCCATATGAAGTTGTCAAGTATATCGTGTTATACAATGCATCAAGGATTGGGATTGGTTGTGTCCTGATGTAGGGGAAAGTAGTGATTGCATACAGTTCAAAGTATTTTAGACCACATGAGAAGAACTACGCAACCCACTATCTAGAGTTGACATAAATAGTGTTCACATTGAATATATGGTTACACTACCTTATGGGAGAGTGGTTTTTCGTGTACCTATACCACAAATATATCAGGTATATCTTTTCATAGAAGGATCTAAACATGATACAATTTTATAGGATATTTTTCGTATAATAATATTACTTCGAGATAGTCTATTCTTTTAGGAAGTGGAACATTATAGTAGATGCTCTCATCCAGAGATCAAATTCATAGCTATAGAATGAGGCCTTAGAGAAGTTGGACTCACATTAGATGTCCTTCATGGATGGAGATGACGTAGCATACCTCTAGTCTATGGTAGTTATCCCTCCACTATTACAACATGTGCAGGAGGCCCAACTCAAAGATATCAGCTATAAGAATACAAATTCCCAGATTTCCCTAACGCATGCCTCTGATGGAAATTTGCAAGGTAGGGATCACATACTCCATTTTAGAGGCAGAACTATTGTACCGACGACATTACAAGATAAGGAGTTGAGGGTGTCCTATACATCCCCTTTGGTGGTACATCCTGGTTTATAAAAGATGTATAAGGCTCTTGGATGCCAGTGTTGGTGGGATGGGATGAAGAATGTAGTGGGAAAGTGGGTTTCTAGGTGCCTCACTTGTTAGTAAGTGAAGGTTGAGCACAAGGTTCCAGTGGGTTTGACACAACCCCTTAAGGTGCCAGAGTTGAGCTGGTTTGGAATATCGATAAACTTCATGATGGGTTTACCATATACATCTATGGGCATGACACCATGTGAGGGGTTATTGAATGAATCCCCAATTCGGCATACTTCCATGAAATTCAGAAACAAGGTTTAGTGGAGATTTTGGGACACCACTACATGCAGACGTTAGTTCGACTACAGGGGGTCCCATCGATTATAGTCTCGTATCTTGATTCTTGTTTCACTTCCCGGTTGTGGAAGGGACTTCACAAGGTATTTTAAACTTAGATGAGCTTGCATACATTTTTCCACCGACAAATATAGAGTCTGAGGGGGAAGACGATTCAGGTCTTAGAGGACATGACACATTCTTGCATTCTCGAGTTTGGCTACAATTATGAGGATCACCTTCCTCTAGTGTAGTTTTTTTATATCAAAAAATATCACTCCATCATATGTATGGAACCATTTTACACCTTGTATCGGTGACCCTACGTGTCACCACATTGCTGGAATGACCTTGGAGAGTCCGCACTCATGGGACTGGAGTTGTTTCATAATTCTACAATGAAGGTGCAGACAATCCTTGAGTAGATGAAGGATCCAAAACAGTGTCATAGGCCATATTATAATAGGTGACAAAGACCCTTGGAGTTCAATGGGGGAGACCATTTTTTATTTCCGGTATCTCCCCAGCATGGGTTATAGATATTTCTCCAGGTTGGAAAGTTATATTCGAGTTTAATCAGACCTTTTCTGATACTGCATAGAGTGTGTGAGGTGGCATACTACTAGGCTCCACCTCTATAGTTAGAGCAGGTGCACGACATCTTTCATGTTTCCCAACTGAGGAGATACATACATGACCCTTTAGACATCATTGACTGGGGTGAGATGGACATTTATGCCAGGGAAAAATTTGTGGATTTCCTAGTGGAGATTGATGATAAAAAATAGAGCACCCCACGTGGGTGATCAATTCCACTAGTACATGTTTTGTGTCATCAATAGAGTCTCTAAGAGAGCATGTTGGAGTGGGAGGCCCAGATTCTTGCTCAGTATCAACATATGTTTGTTAAGCCCTTATTTTGTATTTTAGGGATGTAAATCCCTATGGTGGGAAGAATTTAACACCTCTAGTTTTCCATGTAAATTATTTTAAAATTAGATGTGATTATTTTGAGAATAGGTTCTAAGACAACATGAGATTATGAGGCCCGAGGTTCCCAGAATAAATTTTTGAACTTTTTTTATGTTTTTAAAAATTGTGCACATGTGTAGTTGTAATAACTTATAAAAGGATGCCCGAATCAAAAATCTAAGGGCACCATTGAGCTAAAAACTGTGATATTACCCTTGGTGGGGCCAAACATCAGACAGAGTGGGTCGAATGAGGAAGATGTTTTTCAGTTATTTTATCAAAAAATAGAAATAATCTGAAAATAATTCTTTCATTTTTATTTTAATGATTCATGACAACACAAAAATGATGTGACACAGTGAAAAAATATCTATTTACTTTCATAAATGAGATAGTATGGAGATGTTGTTTCAATGATAAATAGTAACACTAAAAAACATCTTTAACCATTGGTAGGGATTCAAGATTAGGATTATTGATCCTTCCCTATAAACGATTGGGGAATTCTTGGTGATTTTCTCCCATTTGAAAACGAAGAATGCAAAAAAATTTCCAAAAACACTGAAGGACCACAGATCATGTACTGAGGAACATGGATCGATGAACAATGAAAGTAAAGCTCTGTTATTCTCCAATGACAACCAATGATTTGATCCTTGGATGGGAATCTGATATTATTTGGTTTCCTTCCACATTCATAATTATTTTCCGTTAGATAAATTTGAATCTATCGACGAATGGACTGATTCACAGATCGTGCATAGTGCAAGGTTGGGATTTAGGTTGTGTGGTTTTAATATAAGTTTATAAATTTTTTGAATTGTTTACCTTTTCCTCCATTTTCAATTATAATGTAGAAAGATCAAGGATGGAATGAATGAGGCCTAGATCTATCCACATTTTAGTGTTCATGTGTTATATCCCCTCATTCCCAGAATCTGTTCCAATTCTTAGTGGGTGAAATGATCGGGAGCAGGATCGGGGACTATGACAACATGTGGTTGTAACAACAGGAGGCAACAGTTTGTGGTGGAGACCGTAGCCTTTACCGATGGGACATGATAGGTTAGGTTGCAGGCTTGACGACATGAAGAGGGATGAAGCTCACTGGAGCCGTGTCGGACAGGGGTTCCTATGGCGTCTTGGGTAGCGGGAAAATTCAAAAAACAACCATGTTGAGAGGACGTGTCTCCCCGAGACGCGTCAGATGGATGACCCGCATTACAACCACTTGTATTATCTTGTCATGTAGACTGACCACATTGGATTGGGTAGATGCGGCCAGCAAGCCACATGGAGCGGGAGCGGACATGAATTCTATCACGTCCAGGAAGACCGAACTGGCCCACATCTAAGCAGTGCGAGCCCAGCCAGATTGTTTGACATTGTAGTTTGGGTATGGTGGGACTTGGGTTGGGTTGGGTCGAGTTAGTCCAACTGGGTTAGACCATACTCTAACCCCACAGAACCTTTTTATGTAAATTCCCATAACTCTGCAATTGTGTGTCCTTTTGACATTTTTTCTTGTGTATTATGTGCTCCCAGAACAAGCGCACTATGAGAAAATTCCAATGGCTGGTTGAAAGAAAATATGGAGTGTGGTTTCCACAGATATACAGAGTGTGTCTACTATTTACATATATAGTGTGTGTACTATGAATATATGCAGTTTTTCTCCTATAGTTTTATGGAGAATGTCTCTTATGGATATACATAGTGTTTCTCATACAGTTTTACAAAGTGTGTCTCCTACAATTAAAGGATTGTGTCTCCTATGATAATATGACGTGTGTCTCCTATGAAGATGTGGTGTGTGAATCTTATGAAATGCAGAGTTTGTCTCCTTTGATTTTGATTTTGATATTCTTGGACTATATTAGTATATGTATCCTAGTGTGATTGGAATCTAGTTTGTATCAGGAATATACTTCTTAGAGACTACACATCGTGTACCTCTTTTGTACTCTTACATAAATCATTCATTGTGGTTTACCTTAGTGGTTCCGGGTACCTACTGAGTACTTTTTTACTCATCCCTCACGATCTTCACATTCACATGTCATCTCTTGTGCAAACACCCAATAGATTTTATGGAGTCTGTGGTGTGCCAATGATAGGTGTTGCTTCATGGTGACCCAACAGACATTGTACACTTCATTGACATTAAGACATCCTACTATACCTAACCATCATGTAGGGTTTTCTATGGACGAGATCAAAGAGTAGGAACTTCTCTATTTTGGTTGGACTTGTATTATAGCCCGTTTACATTTCAGATTTTTATTATTACTCAGTGATTTTCTGAGTGAGATTTTTTTCTCTTTACATAGTTCATTTAGTTTCTGTACTTTTTTTTGGGAGTTGGTGTCTGTATACGGGTTCTTAGGAAAATTCCTTCCCATTGTGGGATATGCCTACTCAGCACAAGTCACCAGCCTCTGACATATGGGAGGCGATCATGGGGTAGTCACTATATGGTCCCCAAGGGACATGTCATGACATTAAATTTCTGCTATATATCTATATTATTTATCATGGTTATTCATATTTCTTACACATTTTACAATTTTAACATAAATAGTTTTCAATGAAATTCATTTTTTTAACTCGGTAAATATTGATAAACATACATTCTCTACCAATTATGGATATTTTATGAGAAGAATAATTATTTATGAATTAAATTTATTATTCTATATATATATGGATACATTTGGATCATCAAGACATGGGTGGGTCCTGGTCAATCATTTCACCTCAATGTACGAGTAGTCTTGGGAGAAGAATTAGTTGGCTAATCTTTGTTAAATGGTTTTCAACCCACTAGTTATAAATAGTGTTCCGAATAGATCTTGAAAAAAGCTTATCAGGTTCCTATGAAATATGGCATCCAATAAGTAATCATTTCCATTATTCATAGTTTAGTGATTATTATCCATTTTATTTTTAAAATAATATTATCTAGGTATGTATTTTAGTGTATTGAATAAATTGAATGTTTTTTATGTTATTTAACTTTCATTCTTGATTATTACTTATATTGTTTTTTAATGTACTGTTTACACAATCATTTACCTATCAATATTGATTGTTCTTGTTGATTCAAGATAGCTTCTCATGAACTTAACACTTACATAGAATTTGATCGCGACCTTATTTAATTTTCATTCTATGTAATTCATGAAGGTTAATATATATGATGATATGATATGATATTGGGAATAATGAGATTTTAAAAAAACTATGTTGTAATAATTGGTTTACTAAAATATAATACCATCATTATATATGTATCTATTTAACCAATACTACTAAACTATTCAGTCCATCATGATTCTATTCCTTATATATTATGACAATTTAATAATGCATATGTCAGCTCTAGCATACTTCTGTAAGGGTCTCTATAATAACTACCTCAATGTCATGATTTGATAAACCATAATGGATTCCAATACCTTAATGAAGAAAAATTTGTCATTATTATGTCAATATCAGGAACATAATAAGGGTTATCCTCCCCTAATCATGTGTTTTCCAATAAGTTCAAATTTCCAATGAATCACTTTTCTTGGTTATTAGTACAATTCCAAACATTCTATGAAATACATAATGAAATAAAACATCAGTATAACAATTATAGATTTCATAATTCATGAAAATAGAATATCACTGTTTAAAGTACTCTTATAACATAATTATTGAATCAAAAAACAAGAACATAAATCATTCCACTTCATCTATAGAAACAATGTAATATTAATCATCATTTATTTTCTTATTTGAGGTATACATCCAAGATTCATTGGGAATTCATTTTTTAGTTCTCTATCTACTTATTTTTCATTCATTACACTTTGGAATATACTTTTTGACCCTTTAAATCAAGAGAATGGTATAATTTTTTCCCACATTTCAATAAAAAAACTTTTACATATAATACTATAACAAATTTTCTCTTTCCACTAGTAATATATGTTGAAAATTCATTTTTGAATTTGTCCCATTATCTTCTTTTTCCTCTAACATCCTAATCATTACTTTCTTCCTTTGATTTCATAATACATATTGAATTTTTTTCACTATCCTTATAGAGCATGACACTATATCTTCATATGATGATAAAATTTGGAATACTTGTACCATTAAATGGATTGGATTTATACAATTAAGTAAATGGTTAATATTTCTCTTTGAATTACATATTTAGTATAAAATATTCCTCTCTAAACATGTACACATTGTTTAAAAAATAGAAACATTTTCTTCTTCTTTCTTTCCGAGACTCAAGAACTATCCTTCAAAATACTCTCACTACTCCTAGGTAAAATATTTTTCCAATCAGTGTAACTTAAAATCCTTCTACTCCATGATTTATATATCCACATCTGACTTATTTTTTTCAATTAATGACATCCTTTGATTTGCGTCTCCTATGATATGATAAATTGACAAAATAAAATTATCCCTTCTTCAACTTCCTAGAATAAGGAATATATTATCTTTGGATCATATCCACTAATTAGATAGAAATGTATTTTCATACCCCTATAATGATGGAGGTTACTGATTCATAATGCTGTCTAATTTTGTTACATTGTGTGATTTGTAAATTTCCTCCTACATACCTGAATGTTTATAACTCATAATATACTTCGACTTTCTGAAAATTGATATAATTTGATCTGCTATATATATTAATCTTTATATAGCATATTTTTTTTCTAGGATGAGAAATACATACAATGAATATCTTCATTCATACAGTTAAAATTCTGTCTTCTAACTACCATTTATATACAGCTTCTTGCACTAGATTTGATCATAACATTGTGAAACATAATGTATAATCCCAAAACATGTGTAACAATTAAAATAAATTATTTATTTTTCATAGCTAATCTCATAATGATAAACATGGTTTTTTTAACAATGTTTTCAATATATAAAAATATTTTCAAATAATTAATAATTGTTGGAAAAGATTTTGTGAATTAATCCAAGAATATCTCCCAAGAATGTAAATCCTGGTTTTCAGTAAGATAGGTTATTGTGAACTCGTAATGATTAGGTAAACACAAATATTCCCTTTTTTGTGCTATTACACCTAGGTACATATTTTCTAGAACCACATATACATATAGTATCTATAAACATTGTTTCCCTAGTATAAAAAACCTAATCACTTCCTTAACAAAACACTAGGATGATCTTATATAATTATCTTTAATGAATATTATAGTGTTACGATCCATAATCTATGTTTTCCTCAATCATGTTCCTAAGAAATCTAATAACAACCTTAGATAACTTCATTAATTACCAAACCCTAGTATCCCAAAATTGGGGTTTACATTATTACAATAGCATATTATATAGAAAATCACATCTCCATTTATTGAATAGTTTAGTAGTCTTTGTAAACCAGTTATATACATGAAATTCATATTATATTCTATGAATAAAATACACAATGTGATTTATTTTTGAATTTCATTACTTCCCTCGGTGTACCCATATTTTTCTCTAATGAAAAACCTCATCATATAATTGGTAAAACAGAACATAAGGGGTGAGTTTAGATTCCACTAGGGTGTTATTGAAGTGGTTCACCGGTTGGGCCATTTTGCTGTCTGGGGAAATTGGCACAGACTTGAGTCTTTCTAGTCTCAGACATTGTTCATGTTATGGACAGGGATATTCAACGCCATTTCTTAGCTTGGGAACATATATCTCCATGGGATTGAGGACCCACTATATAGTTAAAGAGGGGGACTGAAATGAAAACCATGTTTTTTCCCCAAGGTGTTAGTCGAGTGGTTCACCGGTTCTTCCATTTCGCTGTCTGGGGTAACTGGCACAGGCTCGAGTCACCCCATGATCGGACACTGTTCATATTCTGAACAGGGATATTCAACTCCATTGCTTAGCTGGGGAATATGTATCTCCCAACATTGGAGGACCGACCATATGGGTAAATAGGAGGACTTAATTGACAACCAAATTTTTCTGCCCGGGTGTTTGTCGAATGGTTCACCGGTTGGACAATTTCGGTGTCTGGGGGAACTGGAAGAGGCTCAAGTCCCGCCAGGCTCAGACACTGTTCATATTATGAATAGGGCTATTCAACTCCATTTCTTAGTTGGGGAACATTTATCACCATGGGTTGGCAGACCCATGATATGTGTAAAGACACGAATATTTCAAGGAAATTTGTTTCTTAATTTATTGGGAATTTTGCGAGTATGTGGCTTTTGATAGCACATGATTCCAAATCCATTGTTCTTGGAATAAATTTCCAATGTTTATCTTCGATACGTTCAGTAAACGAACGAGCGTATTTTTCTATATTTTGAACTGGTGCTCGGAATTGAAATCTTAGGGTACTGATGAACTCGCAGCGCCGTTATTCGCCCAAGGGGACCTTCACCACAGTTTCATTTTATGAGGGTTGAAAGTTAATATTTGGGGAATTAGATTAAAATAAATAAAACTTGTGTGTATAATTTTATTTATATATGAGGTAGTTTAATCCTACAAAGGAGAGTTAAGGGTGGGACCCGTAACCACCTAACTACCCAACTGTGGATGTTTGAGAGGTGGGGACCACACGCGCCCCAAACTTTCATTTTTCCCTAAACTCCATAAACACCCTTCATTAAATTATTAACACTCCTTTAATTTCCAAACTCTTCACCTCCCTCACTCCATTAATTGCTAACAAACCCTTTAATTTATAAGGACCTTTCCCTTCCCACTACTTCTATTAACTCTTGCCAACATACCTTAATTAATTAATGGAACCTCTTATTTTAATTAATTAATTGTTTGAATGTTTGAATTTAAAATGGTTTTTGTTAATAAAGTAATGATGGTAGCTTATTATTTTATTTTGGGAGGGCTCTCATTGTGTTAAGGGGGAGAGAGCTCTTGAGAGAATATTTTCTTCTCCGACAAATAATGGCGACTTCTTCAATGAAGAACGCCGGTTACACGAAGAACGACGATGTGCCAACCATTCACTTCTCTGCAACAAGTGAGGATATGTCGCTTCCTCCTCAAATGCACTCAGACGTAGCATACGAATCCTTTCCCCATTACGTCGTCTTCTGCGACGCCCGACGTGCGACGACAATTATCGAGGTATGGGTTATTGTCAATTTTTAATGGATTAAAATTGTGCCTCGATTCGATGTTGTATTTCTTCGATTGACTCGGCCTATTGCTATCGCTTAACGCAGAGGGCCTGGGCCGAACGAACACGGCCCAAAGAACCTCCTCTAGAACTTGATCTTTTTAGAAATGACGATCAGAGGCGGAACGCGGAAGAGACCTGTGGCGCAAGGGACACCGTTGCACATGCAAAGAAAAGTTGCGGACAAGCGGGCCACGGCAGAGGAAGCCGGCGTTGTCACACTGGTTGTGTAGTGGGAACTGGGGCACGCATTGCGGGCCACTTCGGTGAAAGAACCGTTCGGCCTGTCGGCAGAACAGGTGGAGCAAAGCAACGATGCCAGGAGGGCACGGTGCTGGAAGACCCATGGCCCGCCCGTACCGGCCACTTGCACCAAAAGGCTGTCTGGCCTTGCCGATCGGTTTGGGAGGGCGGTGACGCTGGTTCGGACAGCCAGGGGGGGCCCCACGGACCGCTCGCCTGGCTGGCAGAGCTAGCTAGGCCGCGCTGGGCCAGGCTGCAACCCACATGCTAGGCCGCGCGACTCACCGGGCTGGTCCGACCCCTTTTCCAGGTCGGACCCGCCAAAACTGAGTCGACCCGACCCGTCAGCCCATCGGGACTAATAGACCAGACCCTTTTTCACATAAACGTGAATTTCATAAAGACCGCGCGTCCGATCAACGCGTTGTCTGTGGCACTAGGACCCTTGCGATGAGGTGGTCCTTTTGTGTCACTCTTAGTGAGTTTTGGATGGCTTTGGAAAAATGGCCGGGATGGATCGAACACAAAACAAATCGGGCCCTTGGAGGAGAAACACTTATAACATGAGGACCAGACGTCCGATTGATGTGACGTCGACTATGTTGGATTCCTCATGATGAGACGGTTCTTTTGGAATACTCTGAATGGGTTTCGGATGGTATTGGAGTATGGTCGGGTTGGTTTTATCTTGAAAAATAGCCGGGCCCCTGGAACAGAAAAGCTAATAACTCACAGACCGGGCGTCTGATTGACGCGACGTCTATTGCATTGTCACCCATATGATGAGGCGACCATTTGTGTTACTTCTACTTAAGACTTAGTGACACTTGGAAGTAACTTCCAGTAGATCATGGAGTGGACCCTCCCGGAGACGAGCGTACGGAGTGCGAAGACCTAGTAGTTGTAGACGTGACGACTGCTTGACTGATTCGACTCGTAGTGATTCGATTATCCCAGTGGATGGAGCGCCCAGTATTTGGAAAAAGACCCACGGCGGATGGAGCACCTGGTAGTTGGCAGCAGACCCGCGGTACTCGATAGGAGAAGTACCTCTGACGGTTATTAGTGGGAGCTCCCAATATTTGGTGGCAGACCCACAATGGACAGAGTGCCTGCTATTTGGCATCAAACCTGCGGTACTCGACATGAGGAGTACCTCAGTAGTCTATGTTTAGTAAGTAGCACCTCGGTGTCACGACAAGATCACTATACTCGACAGAGGAGGAGTTCTCCAGCAGTCATGGTATCGATATCGTGAATTAAAATCCTGGTTTGATCTGAGTCAATGAACATTGTGATTACCTCATGATTGAGATTGATTACTTGATAACTTAGGTATATCTATGGGCATATACCAAAGTAAAGATATCTATCGATATATTACATTGTGTTTTATCCTTGTTGGATTTAGTGAGATCTTGAGTGTCTCGGGGTCCCTACTGAGTATCGTTATACTCACCCCTGCACGGGCTATTCCTTCACCTCGTTGTGTTGGATTCAGAAGACAGAAAACATTGATCGTGGTTGAGGCTTGCAGAGCTGGACGGTACCCGGAGGTAGACATCACAACGAGATGGTACCCGGAGGTGACAGATAGACATGGAGAGCTGATGTGGCCATCTGTACCTACCTTTCAGGTAGGAACTTCAGAGGATGATCTAGGAGCATCTTGACACCATCTAGTTGTTTGGTCTTTTCCTTGTACTTTACTGTTGGGATTATATTTCGAACCCTTTGTACATTCAGTACACTTGTTATACTACATTACTTAGTGTTTTCTCTTGCATGTACTCTGGTTTTGTGTGTTTACGTTTCATAAAGAAAATGCCTTCCCTTTTTATCAGGATTTACGCCTTTGGTGGTAGTCCGCAGCCCTTGGCCTATGGAAGGTGGGATTGGGGTAGTCACGTCACGGTCCCCAAGGACGGGACGTGACAAATTGGTATCAAAGGAGTCTATTCTATCGCAGAACATAGTACTCTGATATTTTCTTTCTGTGACGCAATAGTGTTAATGGTACTAAGTGTGGTTTTCAATTCATTGAGTCCTTTGTTGGTGCGAGCGGCCGACGTATCCATACACCAGGACGTTGAATTCTGATTTCCAACTCAGTGCAAGAAAACACTGATTCTGTGTGCGTCTTCAAAAGATTCTTTTAATTCTGCTCAAAGCAGGTCAGCACACCAGGTATAGTCTTTTGACCGTGTCACATCTGATTCTTTTAGAATGTCTTCACACAGTCAGTCAGCGTGGGTACCGAGTGTAGAGCGCGGTGATAGCTCACCAAGCAGCGAGGCCTAAGTACATGGCCCTCATCTAGTTGAGACACCAGCGGAGAGTGCACGCCGCTTGAGCCAACTGCACGAGTTCAAGAAACAGAGGTCTCCGAGGTTTTGAGGCGAGTCATATTTTCAGACGGCTCGGTACTGGCTGGAGATTGTAGCACAAGCTTTCCACACAGCTGGGACACCCTCTAACTTGATGGTGTACCTAACTGTTAGTCTCTTTCAGGGAGTAGGTGAGTGGTGGAGGAGCCAAATTCTCTAGTTTAGCGACGAGACGACCTTCACCTGGGGGGACTTTGAGAGTATTTTCTGGGTGGAGTTTATACCAGCTACTCTACACTCTCAGCGTGCTTAGGATCTTCTGCCCTTGCCGTAGGGCGTTTCGACCGTAGAGGAATCTTCTACAGTCGGCAGTAGACAAATGGCATAGAAGTCCAAGAGGACTAGGCCAAAATGCGGGCTTCCTCGGGATACAGGTTCGGTTGTGCGAGGCACACAAAACAGAGCCAGTCATACGAGGAGCAGGAAGTGCTATGCATGCAGAAATCAGGGTCACTTGGATCGAGACTGCCCGACCTCTCTGGCAGATGAGCAGTAGGTAGTAGAGGAACCTACCAGACCAGGGAAGAGAAGCTAGCCGTACAGCTAGTAGTGTACGATGATTCGAGGAGTTTCCACCACCACCAGGAGGTCTACCTTGACCGCGGGGAACAGGTGGATATGGGAGAGCACAGATTCAGGCAGTTAAATCATATGACTATGGAGATCTGGAAGTGGGTGGACAGGAGCGAGACTAGTTCCAGGAATGAAGGACTTTGTTAATGGTGCTTCTAGCTTCCTTTTTTTGTTGTTTTTGGTAGTTATGTGTCTTTGTACAATGAACTATAGTAATAAATGACACTTTTCTTTGTGAAGTTTACTTTCCTGTTTTTTTGTATGGTTGATACTAAGAGGTTCTGGTAAAAATTGTTGACATGACCTTCACTTGCGATATTCCTACTAGGGGAGAACTAGTAACCATTCACTAATGCCGAAAGTGTGACTCAACCCTTGGAGGCGAGAGTAGTGGTTGGATCTCTTAGTAGTAGTATCGTGGCCTTATGACGTCATTAAAGACATGAATTGTACCATTCATGTCAGGATTGACTGTATTAGGAAAAGGATGTGGTTCATCTAGGGGATGTGACCAGATTTCTCTTTTCAACAGAAGAGAAATCTCAGCAGCTCTTTGGTAGAAAGTAGAAGAATAAGGGTGGAGATGAGTTCTTACAATTGGCTAGTCTCACCCATTGTTCGTTGAGAGAACGGTTTATGGTTCTCTCCAACTCAATAGTCTCAGGTGTATCTTATCATAGAAGCACATGAACCTGATACATCAGTGATGGCTTGAATTCCTCTAGGACCTTGACTTCGAGATAGTTTGTACTCTTGGGGAGGGGAATGTTGTAGCAGATTATCTTGGTAGGAGATCAGATATTTATCTGTTAGGAGAGATGAGAAAGTAGCTGGCCGCGTTTCAGATATCCTTGGTGGATAGTGATGGACTCAGCACGTGTAGAACCAGAGATGGTTCAGCCTACAACGGAGAAGGTGCAGATCATCCAGGAGCAGATGAAGACTGGACAGAGTAGAAAGAAGTCTTATGCTGATAGGAGATGAGGCATCTGGAGTTCGATGGTGATGACCACGTATTCTTACGGTCTCACCTCGATGGGGTCTACGGAGATTTGGCCAGGGCAACAAGATATCTCAATGTTTCATCTGGACCTTCCACCTCAATTGCACTAGGTGCATGATTTCTTTCATGTATCTCAACTGAGGAGATGTGTGCATGACCTATCCGTCATCATCGACCATGGAGATCTGGACATCGTTTACGGGGCGAATTTTATGGGGTTTCAGTTGAGGTTGAGGATCGACAGGAGTGAGACATACGTGGACAGTCGATTCCTCTGGTGCGCATTCGCTGGCAGCACAGGAACCTCCAAGAGAGCACATGGGAGTGGGAGGCTCAGATCCGTGCTCAGTACAATATTTTGTTTCCCTAGTTTATGTTTTAGCTTTGTGGGGACATGAATCCCTAATGTGGGAGTAATGTAAAGACCTGGATATTTAAATGAAATTTCTTATCATAATTTCTTTGGAATTTTGCGAGTCTGTGGCTTCTGACGGCACTTGATTCCATGGCCCAGTGTGCCCGGAATCAATTTTCGATGTTTAGCTCAGGTACGTTCAGTAAAATAATGAGCTGGTTTTTCTATCTTTTGAACCAGTGCTCGGAATTGAAATCGGAGGGCAACGATGAACTCGCAGTGCCGGTATTCACTTAAGGGTACCTTCACCGCAGTTTCATTTTATGCGGGTTAAAAGTTAATATTTGGTGAATTAGCTTAAAAAAATAAAATTGGTCTATACAGTTTTATTTAAATCTGATGTAGTTATATCCTACAATGGGAAGTTAAGGGTGGGACCTGTAACCACCTAACTACCCAAGTGTGGATGTTTGATAGGTGGGGCCGACAATATCCCCAACCATTCATTTTCCCCTAAACTCCTTAAACTCCCTTCATTAAATTGGAAACACCCCTTTAATTTCCAAACTCTTCACCTCCATCACTCCATTAATTAATGACAACCCCTTTAATTTATAAGTACCATTCCTCTCCATCTCCCTCTCTTAACTCTTCCCAACATACATTAATTAATTAATGGAAGCTATTATTTTAATTAATTTAGTTTTTGAATGTTTGAATTTTAAATGAATTGTATTAATAAAATAATGATGGCTGCTTATTATTTTAGTTTGGGAGGGCTTTGGTTGTGTTAAGGGGGAGGGAGCTCTTCAGAGAATATTTTCTTCTCCGATGATGAACTGTGACATCTTTAATGAAGAACACGGGTTCCACGAGGAATGATGACTAGACAACCATTATCTTCTCCACGATAAGTGAATAGATTCCACTTCCCCCTTGGACGCACTCTGATGTCACCTATTAATCCTTTCCCCATGACGTCGTCTTCCTCGACGCCCGACGTGTGATGACAATTATCGAGGAATGGGTTATGCTATGTTTTTAATGGATTAAAATTGTGCCTCGATTCATTGTATTATATATTCGATTGTCTCGGCCTATTTCTATCTCTTAATGCGGAGGGCATGGTCCGAACGAACACGGCCCGATGACCCTCCGCTAGATCTTGATCTTTTTATAATCGACGATCGGAGGTGGAACGCGGAAGAGATCGGCGGCGCAAGGGCCGCCGTCGCACCTGAAAAGAAAATCTGTGGCCAATCGGGCCACGACGGAGGAAGCACGACGTCGTCGCACCGTGCCGGGAATGCAGAGCCATGGCTAGAACAAGCTGGGGCATAGGAAGTCGGCACCGTCGCGCCGGTTGTGCAGTGGGAACTGTTGTCCGCTTTCCGGGCCGCTTTAGCGGAAGGATATGCCGGCTCGTCGGCCAGCCATACGGTGCAAAGCCGCTGTGCCAAAAAGGTGCCGCGTGGGAAGTCCTGTGGCCCACCTGTGCGGGCCTCTTTTTCCAGAAGGCCGGTCGGCCTAGCCAGCCGGTTTGGGAGGGCAGCGCCGCTTGGCGCCACCGGTTCGGACACTCGGGGGTGGGGGGGCGACCCCCTCAGACCGCTCGGCCGGCTGGCAAAGCCATCCCTGCCACACACCCGGCCGGGCCTCGCCCCTCGGGCCTGGCCACGCGACCCACCAGGCCGGCCGACCCCTTTGTTGGGTCAGACCCGCCAAAACCGAGTCGACACAACCCGTCTGTCCTTTGGGCCTAACGGAGCGGGCCCTTTTCACTAAAATTTGAATTTCTTAAATATCGTGAGTCTGATCGACGGGCTGTCTGTTGCACTAGGACCCTTGCGATGAGGTGGTCCTTTTGCGTATTTCTTTGTGAGTTTGGGATGCTTTTGGAAAAAAGGCCGGGTTGGTTCAAACCCAAAACCAACTGGGCCCTCGGAGCGAAAACACTTATAACTTGAGGACCGGACGTCCGATTGACGTGTCGTCGACTATGTTGCATTCCTCTCGATGAGGCAGTTCTTTTGCATACTCTGCGTGGGTTTCAGATGATATTGGAGTATGGTCGAGATGGTTTTATATTGAAACCCAACCGGGCCCCTGGAACGGAAAATCTAATAACTCACAGACCGAGGGTCTGATTGACGCGCTGTCTATTGCGTTGATACCCCTATGATGAGTCAGCCCTTTGTGTTACTTCTATGTGAGACTTTGTGACACATGGATGTAATGAATAGTTTATCATTGAGTGGAACCTCTCCGAGATGAGCGTACAGAGTGCGGAGGCCTAGTAGCTGTAGACCTGATGAATGCTTGGCCGATTCGACTCGGAGTGATTCGATTAGCCCAGTGGATGGAGCGCCCGATATTTGGCGGCAGACCCAAGATGGACGGACCACATGGTAGTTGACAGCAGACACGCGGTACTCGATAGGAGGAGTACCTCTGACGGCTATTAGGGAAAGCACCCGATATTTGGCGGCAGACCCACAGCGGGCGGAGCGCCCGGTATTTGGCAGCAGACCCACGATACTTGATAGGAGGAGTACCTCAGTAGTCTAAGGATAGTGAGTAGCACCTCGGAGTCACAACAGTATCACTATACTCAACAATGTTGGAGTTCTCCATCAGTCGTGGTTTTGATATCATGAATGAAAATCCTGGTTTGAGCTGAGTCAATGACCTTTGTGTTTACCTCATGATTGATATGGGTTACATGATAACTTAGGTGTATGTATGGGCATATACCTATGTAAAGGTTATCTGTTGAGATCTTTCCTTGTGGTTTATCCTTGTTGGATTTAGTGAGACCTTGAGGGTCTCGGGGTCCCTATTGAGTATCGTTGTACTCACCCCTGCACGGGCTATGCCAGCACCTCGTTGTGTTGGATTCAGACGACGGAGAACACTGATCGTGGTTGAGGCTTATAGAGTTGGATGGTACCCGGAGGTGGACTTCACGACGAGACGGTACCCGGAGGTGACAGACATATGTGGAGAGCTGAGGTGGCCATTTGTACCTACCCTCCAGGTAGGAACTCCGGAGGACGATCCAAGAGCAGCTTGACAACTTCCGGTTGTTTTTTCTTTACCACATACTTTACATTTAGACTTGTATTCCAGCCCCTTTGTACATTCATCACACATGTTATACTACCTTACTTAGTGTTTTCTACCGCTTTTACTCTGGTTGTGTGTATTTACGTTTCATAATGGAAATGTCTTCCCTTTTTATCGGGATTTACACTTTTGGTGCTAGTCACGAGCCCCTGGCCTATGGAAGGCAGGCTTGGGGTTGTCACGGCACGGGCTCCAAAGACGGGTCTTGAAAATATGGTTAAAGAGGGGTAATTAATTGAAAACCATATTTCAAGACATGTGCCTCAGTCTAGATGGTGTGGACTCGGTAGGTGCATCCTAGAGGGCCGAGATCAAATCTAGGTGGAGTATTTCTGGGTTACTGTAGCAGTCACTATAACAGGTACTATAACAGGCACTGTTGGGTTCTGTAACAGCCATAACTATTCATCCATCTATTCCATTTGGCCATCGGATTAGTCATCGGGTCTTGTAAGGCTTTCAGGCCACACAAGGCCTTCAGGCCAGTTGATTCTCAAGGCCTTCGGGCAACCTTAAGGCCTTAGGGCACCCCAAGGACTTTAGGACACATGAAATGTAGATGTACCAGTCAGACTTCAAGGGACAAGGCTTCAGAGGAGGATTCATGAAAATCACATCCACTAATGGAGAGATAACTAGAAATGGAAGAATGATAGGGTATGGCTTTGCCATAGGTACCAGCCCTGTGCTTCTTTGCATAGGACAGCTGGCCGACCGACCCTGGGAAGGTGGAGTGCTGATATCAAGACATATGCTGGGGAGGAGCAGTTCCAAGTTGTCTTGTTTTTGTGATTCCCTCTAAAACCTACAGGTCAGGTAATTGTCTTTAATCCTTAGGTCCTTGTAAGGGTTCCACCTCATTCCTTTAAAGGTGGTTTATCACAATAATAAAAAATATTATGGCCTTTGTGACATTCCAACAATGTTTAGATGCTCAGTATGGGTAAGTGTATGGTTGAAGATATGAATAAATAATGAATAATCCATATGATATGGTAAATAATAGAAACATTTTACATTTAATCATTTACTTGAGAGTAATCTGGATGAACTAAATGAATATCAAATAAGTCCAGGTAAATAATATCTTGATCATGAAAACATACCAATGGATATTCTATCCAATTGAATAATCATATGGAATGTCAATAACTGAATTTAAAATGTTGGAATAAAAAATTATTGCAATTTAAAAAAACCAAAAAGTATTTTTCAAATTGATTTAATACCATTAATGATTTTTTCAATAAGTTTAATAATACTGAGTCTTTGGGTCATGGCATATATATAAATTTTTGAAACCTTGACCAATACGCAATCTAGTTTATCTCATTATTCAAAATGATGTATCAATCTTATATAGATGTACCTCCCCATTATATACAATTTAATATTGATTTGACATATGAAATTTGTGAAAAAATCATGATAAACATTATAATTTCAAAAGAAGAATACTAATGTTTTATTCCTTCCCCAGTCAATAAGCGTAATCATAAACAATCGATAGTAATATAGTGAATGGTAATAAAATTGTTCATTGATAATAAACCTGAATATAAACCATCCAAATAAAGAATAACATTGATGTAAATAAAATATATAACTGGTGAATCATAATTTTAATAATGGATTCTATTCATATTTGAGATGAAAGTTCATAAAAATTATCTTAAAACAATTTTTAGGAAAATAACCTTTTCAGATTGAAAATATTTTTAAAACTAAATATCAATAACCAAAAGAAAATTATTTTCTCTTTATCGATCCTTTTAAAACATGTAAAATAATCTTGAAAACATTGATTGGTCATGAATGTGAAAAATTCTTTTCAAACAATACATGTAAAAAAATGTTTTTTCAAATTCTCAACAAAATAAAAATAGTAATTGTTTCAAGAAAAATAATCCTTTAAAAATATTATAAAAATAATTTTTTTTAAATAGTTTAATATATTATTTTGAAGTGGATAAAACCAATTTATAATTTTTTGAAAAATCATGGGCTTTTATGAAAGTAGATTTCCAACCGAAAAGAGAAATAAAGTCAAATTTATAAAAACCTATTTTTTATAATTTTATGTACCATATAGTAGGAAACTTTTACAATTATTCCATAATTGTATGAATAACACGAGGGGAAAATATATTAACTTTAATAAAAAATTGTCCAAAAATTCCCTAAAGGGACACATAAACATAAAAAATCATAAATAATGATGTAATTATGAAATAACACATTACATGTTAGTAACTTGTAAAGAATAAGCCCCAAAAAATGAATAACATTACACGAGGATTTTAATTACAATAATATAAATGAATTAATGATATAACATACAAAATTGGAAGTAAATACACCACAAAAAATAAATAAGTGGTGAATATGATGTAAGTCTCATGGAAATAAAATTGAGATGGGAAACCCTTACCTTGAGTCTAACTCATCACATACATACTTTATCATCTAGAACAGAAAAACTTATCTTTGTTTTTTAATATCATAAGAACAATATTCATGTTTATTATTCTATTTATTTCACTTATTACTAATATATATATGATTAGTTAATAAAATAATTTCCCGTTAGAGTTTCAGAGACATTTTTATTATGTGTCAAATGTGAATTTTATATGATTATTGTAGTCAAAGAGTTCATTATTTAATCCTATCATGAATAACAATAAGAAAATAATTATAATATATATAATTTAATTATAATTATAAAACCATTCATGAAATATGTCTATTAAAAATTAACAGAGTTACAATCCATAAGATGGTAGGTTGTATTTATGCATGAGTAATTTCTATTTTTTCCATCATCATTAAGGAGAAAAGTTATATAAAACTTCAACTTCTATGAATGATCATAATATTAGTTATAATTATTTTTAAGCCTGATTATATATATATCAATGTGGTATGGTAATTAGAATAGATTCGCATCACATCATGAAGATGGTAGTCCATATGTACATGAATGACATTATCATTATTCAGCGTAATTAGGATATTAATATATTATCCTTTTAGAATGAAAAAAATGAAATTAATATTACAATTAATTCATTTATAGTGCTTATACTCATTAAAATCATCCTTATTACATTCTTTGTAAAGAATGATTTATAAAAAAAATCACATCACTTTGTGAGTTGATAGTCTGTCGCACATATGAGTGATGTTATCATATGTCCTGTATAATGGAATGTAAAATTGTATATATGTTATAATGACTCAAGATGTTTCAATATGGTATGTATATAATTTATATACTTTAATTCCACCATCTTACATGAATGTGATATGTTGTATTGTAAAAATTAATAACATTGATTAATGATGTGGTATTCCGTCATACAGAAGAATGATGATTTTGTGACCCATTTTATTGTAGTGCATATTGTTCTAGGTCAGGTAATTAACATAAATACATATAATTATATATAATATAATTATAATATTGTATCATCATGGAAAGATATTAATTAAATGTGTGGTGGAAGAAATAAAATAAAATTGTTTGTTCATGAACGTCATATATTCATCAAATATTCACCTATGATTTTCACGAAAATCCTTCCTATATTTGATTCATTCCCATACTAAGGCTTATACAGTGGGATTGGTGAATTTGGTAATTTATTTTTTTCATTTTTTGACCAAAAATGTTTTATGGTGCCGATAAGGGAGAATATTAGGTGGCCTTTTATAAGTGAGCTGAGTAGAACAATTGTAATTTTTGAGGAAAGGGTGTACCCATGTTTTTCAAATTCAAAAATGGTTAAAAAATGGATTATTATCTATAATTAGACATTATAATATCTAAATATTTCCATCCAATATATTTTATATAATATTTTAATTTATGTTAACAATTATCATTTTATTTTCACTCTCGGGATCCCCATGTTACCTTAATCGGGATAATTAATTTTTAATGTTTTCACTCGCCATTTTGGAAAAAACATATTTATATAGTTTTAAAAAAAATATAAACTATTACTATTAAAAATATTGTATCCACTATAAAAAATTTAATTCATTGAAGTGGAAAAATTAATTTTTTAAATTAATCTCAGAAATTTAACGGGAATGAGGGTTTTCAAAAGGAAAATGATCAATAACTTAGAGTCATTTTATATAGAAATTCATCATGAAATTGATTAAAATGAAAAAATTTGGATTAATATAAATATAATTTAACAACTTTTTCTTTAATTTTTTTATAATAATATTTATCTTGAAAATAATTGAAATTAAATTAGAGTATTTAATTAAACTTCAATATTTCTTCACTATTCAAGAAAAAATGAAACATTTCAAAAAATATCAGAAAAACTAACACAAATAAAATTTTTATATTATTATCTAAAAATGGAATTTTTTTGATTTAATTTTTTAAATGTAGAAAAAAGGAATTTTATAATTTTTTAAAAAATTAATGTCTAATCCACCATTAAGAAAGATACATTTTTTCAAAAAAATCATTACCGTACAAATAGTCCTTGTTTTATTTATAATTAATTGATAATCATTGAATTTATTTTCTGCATGTTTAAAAAATAAAATTTTCAAAATTTAGTTATTACTATTCATACCTTCCAACACAACTTCTATGTACTTATATTAATTATTAAATAAAAATATTTTAGTTGTGTATCATGTGTCCTTCAAATGTGGTTTTTCATGAATTGAAAGTAACCAGTGAGATTGAATTTATTGAAAGATAAATATTTTATAATATCTCAAACTGTTATATCCTTTTATAACCATGGTGTTTTGTTTAAAACATGTTATTGAACATGATTTTCCTATTTTTAAAACATCATAGTGATGTAATCTACCCCATGTATTTCCCATTAATAAGAAAGCAAGAGACACGTTCTTCCCATAACAATTGTGTTTTGTATTCAATGAAAAATATTGAATTGAAGTTGAAGAATATTATCATTAAGGGAACCTGATTTTATAAATTATATATAATCAAGGATAGACCAGATAATTAATTTTACACTTTCATTTTTTTCCTATGATGATTTAGTGCGATATCTTTATAATGGTTCATCCATGGCAGAGATATGAAAACATATAAAACTATAGACTGCCAAAGAAGAAATATTCATTTCGATATATTATCAAAATGATTTTTAATAATATATTTTGATAAAATTAATAGTTATTAATATCATCTGAAATAATTCCTTAAGATGGAGAAATTTGGATACTATTAAAGATGATCCGATAACTATTACACTGTATTAATTTGATTATTCTATATTTTGCATAAAAATATGTCCATTAAGAATGTATGGTTTTATTTCTCTCCATCCTTGGTTACTCAAGATAAAAAATATATAGACAAATGTGTATAAATTTAATTAATATATTACATAAGAAATTTTGTTGTTTTGATCAGATTTCTGTTCATTTATCCTTCTATTTCTACTTAATCTCTTTGATATATTTATTACAGAGAGTATATTATTACCATGTTGAACTATATTATATATTTTTTCAATATCATTTAGTATCTCCATCCTATAATACAAGTGGACTACACTTTAAGATAATATTGAAAAAAATGCTATCCATGGGGTATCAATATATGTTTCATAATGATAATTTTTTTTCTAAATCAAATCCACTTATTTTATACACTAAGCCTCGATCAAGCTGAGTTAGAATGAAATTGTGGATAAAACATTTCTTATGAATGATATGATGCACTTATAATATTCACATTGTATTGATTATAAATAATGGGGATAGAAATTGAAATTAAATAAAGTTTTCAATTGTAATGATGAAGATAAAATCTCACTAGAAGTGAAGAAAATGATTCATTAATTAACTTATTAATTTGGAAAATACTATGACAAAATTTAAAAACAAATACAATGTGGTAGTTTAAGGTGACTACATTTATTGTGAGTTGTCTTTGTTTTATATGGATGTGTTAGGATTTCAATGATTTTAAATGAAATATAAATATTAAATTAATTTGAATTTATTGTTTGAATTATAATGAAGAATTAATGGGATTTATGATCTCTTAACGTTCCCCAGGTTAATAATAATATTGATTCGTGGATGAAAAAAATAATGAAAATGCTTATATTATTTTCATATGAAATTTCATTGAAGGTATTGATTTTAGTAATGAAAATTGAGGTGTTGCTCATAATGTCTAAAACATGTTCTATAAATAACATTTGTTACCAACACTATAAATCTCACTTATGTATTTCACCTATTAATTTGTTCAATTGAAATGATGAATGTTTCCATTAAGGGATTATTTAATAAGCATCAGAGTATGATGTTTTTGGATGGAGGAGTATATAAAAATGATTGGAAATTGAAAAAAATGATATTTTTATAGGGTAAAGTGGATCATACATGTTATTTTAAAGTTGATAAAATGATTTTTAATAGTTCCTTATGGATGTGTAATGGTAAGAATCATGAAGAAAATGTAAATGATGCACTGCGTATCGGAACAAAATGATTTTAAATACACATTTATGGGTAATTTGATGGTCACATTTGGTTTGTTATGAATTTGAATATAGAAATATGGAGATTTAATTAGATAGAGTGACCATTTGATGAAACACTCCAAATACACCATATATTTTCCATCAGACGGAACAAGATGTAATGTGAAATCTGATACAGTAATGTTTGGGAAACCACTGGAATAATTTTTGAATTTATAGAAGTATAAGGTGAATTTATTGAGCCAAATAGATTATAATTGAAAAAAATTGATAGATTAAATGCATTGTAATATTTGAAAAATAATTATTGAACAAATTTATCCAACTTTTATTAGTGATTATTTTTTCATCAATTGAAAATAAAAATACCATATGAATGTGATTCCATATTTAGTCTGTAAGTAGAAAAAATTATCTAAAAGTGAGTTAAATTTTATTTAGATTAAAATGTTATTTAGGAGAGGTTTTTTGATTTTAAATTCATAATGTTATTATGTTTTTTTGAAGGTAGTGGAACTATGGTCATTAAAAATAGTGATGTGTTTATTGAACAAGAAATAACAACAATATGAAGTATATCCTATGGACTTGTAAGAATATAGATATTTTAATTGAAGAATTATTTTAAAATTGTTTATAAAGGTTTTCAAATGAAATAATAAAATACTTAAAAATAGAGTAGAAATCATATTATGATCAATGAAAATATGTTTTCTTGGTTAACAAATAGTTGTATTAGACAAAATGTTCTTTATAAAGTAATTAGACAAATGTTTTTATGTGATATTTATCATATTGATGTTTTCATGAATGAGGAAAAAAATAATTTTATTTTTGTTTCCAAACATATTTTATTAGATAGAATTCTCCAAGAGATATCATCATATTATAATTTTGAAATACATTTGGAATAATATTATGATGTTTACTCAAAGAGTTCTACAAATTTATCTGATAGAAATTGTAGAGAATTTCTATAATGGTTAACCAAATTTAATAAAAATACAAAAAAATTGAGAAACCATAAAATAGGGGAATACCCATAGAAATATATTCATATTAAACGTTTAATGTATGATATATTTTATTTTATGAAATATTAGTTGTTAGATGATGTGTCTCAAATCTTGTCAATGGTCAAAGTATGCATCTTCTAAAAGGAATCCATGTTGTTCCTAAGAATATATAAAGGAGTTCTGGGAGATATTAAAAAGATATAATAAAAGATAAGAAGTTATATAAGATATAATCATTTATTAAATTTCCAATGTTTTCAAAAAAAAATTTAACAACTATTAAACTAATTTGAATGATTAATGTTTTGAAACCTTTAGAATTTTAGAAATATCAATAAATTTTTATAAAATCTCAAATGACCTAAAATGTTTTAGAAGCATTGCAATGTTATTTAAATGAATTTGAAGATTCATAATTGAATTATAATTTGAGTTGTAAAATACATTTATGATTCTACCCAACCTTTTAGAAGTGATCTTATATAATTTGGGTACTAATACAGAATGGTGTATAGAACAAGGATCATACATGGGGAGATGTGGAATCATAGAAAATTTATACTGTAATAAATTCATATCCAAATTTCAGGAGGAAAATTTTCATAAATTCCAATGATAAAGTGAATAGTTATTGGACAAAGAAGGGGGTATATGATGGAGAATAATAACTATAAGGATATATATATGGACCAGCCAAAATAAAAAATAATAGATCACCTAGATTCTGAATAGTGTTTTTCTATCGATTTTTATTTAATGGATATACTGTAGAATAAGTATTATATAATATTCCACTAAATCAACATACATCAGAGGGATTGTTCTGGGGGAATATTTGTGTAGGATGAAGAAAAAATGACCATCCATACTATCATTTTGTGGAACATGAAGGGAAAAATATCATTAAAGGGAAAATATCATAAATATATCATCAGACATAGTACTGGACATGCATAATGAGAAAGTGGGTCGAATGGAAAACATCCAAACAAAATAAGAATAATAAAAGATATATTCCCTATTATTATGATAGAAAATTTATAATAAGAAGGAATTGAATAATATTGCGGCACTAAGTCATCCATCACAAGTAGTGACATGTTAAATAAATTCATGGTTTTACAAATTACCATAAGAAAAAAAGTAAATATTATATACATTGGAATTAAAAATAACCAATATGTAGTAGAATTTTGGAAATTTACACCATGATTCCAAGGATACAAGATCATTTCGATCCCCTCCTAAAGTGTAGGGACTCACACACATGAAAAATATTTCTCTGGTCCAAAGCTCTATTCTCAATATCATATTATAGTTTATAATATGTTTACTATATATCACCGTACAATATTTTGTCTAATTACTATTGAATAATAGTGAAAGTTATAAAAACACCAATATATATTTTGACATTCTTTAATTCACTTCTATAGGAAAATTAAAACACAATATGGGGATCAAGATCATAATAGCTCTAATATGCAATGGAATGAAAAAATATAATTAGATAAAAATTTATGAATAATTATTATCCCCCCCCCATGATTGTTAATTATATCCTTAAGTGGACCTCTAAATTGGTATCGATGTATGTGATCACCTATCTTATATTACATACACCGTAGCTACATTCATAAAGATTCGAGTTTCATTACCATATTAAAAACAATATTCAATTTTGGGGAAATATTAGTTATCTCATCTAAGAATTATATTTTTACCAAGACCATGATGAATATGAGAATGAAATATAAAACATAGCTGAAGTTATTTACCTTATCTAATGAATAAAAATCATACTCTCTAACCCATTATAACAATGAATAAATATTAGTATTACAAGGAGAAGAGAATATGGATCATGTTTTCGTCATGGAGAATAAAAATATTTATACCAATAATGAATCTAAAATATTATATGATCAATTTTTCTGTCCTAATACTTATAAAAACTATAAGAAAGAAAAAGACCCTTGCATAAGTGGTGATTCAAATCAATTAATAACTTATTGATATATAAAATTTATTAGACTAGGATATATTTTTCATTGTCTTCCCAAATAATTAAAGTCTATATTTTGGTTTCTTTTAATGAATACCTAAAGATAACACCCTATTATGTCACGACCCGTCCCCCAGGGCCCGTGTCGTGACTACCCCAAGCCTGCCTTCAATAGGCCAGGGGCTGGCGACTAGCACAGAAAGGCATATTCCAAAAAACTGAGAAGGAATTGCCTTTATAACCTATGAACACACACAACCAAGAACACATCATGAAATTAAAAGAAGTAAACTGTATAGAAAAAAAGAGTTCCAAAAGTAAAAAAGGGAATGAAATACAAGCCCAACTGTAAAGGTACAAGTACAATTGAAAAACAATACATCTGAAGAAAAAGGAAAGTAGCTATTGGGTCATCCTTCGTGGTTCCTACCAGAAGGGTAGGTAGACATCGCCTCCTCAGCACTCCATGTCCTCCCGTCTCCTCTGTGTATCGACACAACATATTCTCCACCTCTGGGTTCTTTCTATTTCTTGTACTCTATGCCTCGATCCGCGTTGTTCGTCATTTTTACTAAACACCACAAGGTGCGGGCACATCCCGTGGAAGGGTGAGTATAACGATACTCAGTAGGGACCCCGACACCCTCATGGTGTCAAAAAATCCACAAAGGATAAACCGAAGGACATGAAATCAATAGACAACCCTACATAGGTATATACACATACATATACCAAAGTTATCAAATATTCCCATCATAATCATGAGGAAACACAATGTCCAACTCAAATCCCAAATGATCAACTGTTCCGCAATAGAAGGAACACCACAAAGGTAAGTACCACACATGTACTCCACACAGAAAAATACCACCAAGGTATTACCACGAAGGAAAGTACCACACAGGTACGAACTCAGCTCATACCAGGTATAACTTAAGTACAAGAGAATAAATGATTAGATGTAACTACTTAATCATCTTACTCTGTTAAGTGTCAGACCCACATAGGATCACTCGGTTCCGGACCCACACAAGATCGCTTGGTGCTGACCCACACATGATCGCTAGGTGCTGACCCATGTAGGATCACTCGATGATGACCCACACTGGATCACTAGGTACTTAACCACACAGGATCGCTTGGTGATGACCCACATATGATCTCTTGGTGCTGACCCACACATGATCCCTCGCTGCTAACCCACACATGATTTCTAGGTGCTGACCCACATTGGATCACTCGGTGCGGACCCACACAGGATCTCTAGGTGATGACTCACACAAGATCACTCTTAACTCTTCTCGTCACAGCCAGCTACAGGGTTCTCGTGATAAGCTCACTCCTTTCCAGAAGGTTCCGGTGTATAAGCCACTAGTTGATACTCAAACTTCAACGATGTCTCACAATGAATTATCCCAAAGGACCACCACATCATAGTCGTTTGAGCACAATATATGGTGCGTCAATCAGACGCTCAGTCTGCGAGTTATTAGCCTTTTAGACATGCAGGCCCGGTTGGGTTTGTGATCGATCCTACCTGACCATTCCCCAAATTTATTTAAAACCCCAGTGGAGTATACCAAAGGGATCATCTTTCACAAAGGTTTCCGGTTCCACTGATATTTCTTCAAACAGACGCATGGTGCCAATGATATGGCCAAACATGCGTAAATGGGTCGAAGTGGGTCCAGGTCTGGTCCTTCCTAGTCGGACCGACCTGGCCAGACCTAGCCTAACCTACTGGGTTTGGTCGGGCATGCTTGGTCCGGCCCGACCCGCGTTGGGTGGCCCGGTAGCCCCAGGGGCTACGAGGGGCCATGGATGCCGTGAGGGGGGCAGGGAGGGAAATTGTTCTGCGGGAAGCCTTTGTCATCGTTGGCGGTGGTGCCAGACACCTTTCGCGAGTTCCACCGGTGCGAAACTCCAACTCTTATCACCATCACAATTGCAAATAACACACAATAAGATGAACAGCGAAGGGGTAAGACCTTGTTTGTTTGGCCCTCACCCTCCATGTTAGAGTGGTAGTAAGTGGCTCGACAAAAAACATGAATCAAGAACATTAAATTCATCAATTTTGTATAAATCGTGGATCAACTCGTTTTGGATGATCCACGTTCTCCATTCTTTTCATGAACATATAATTTAATCAAGAAATTAAAATAATTCAATAACGACCCCTACCTCGTTTGTTTGATTCTTTGATGATTTTCCATTGGGAAGGAGACGATGTCGTTGGTAATAGATGGACTTCAGTGATGTCGGTGTTTCCTCGATCATTGGTTTATTGAGGTTGAAGACAATACTCATCAAAAAATGTCCCAAGGAAGAAGTTGGAGTTGAATTTTTCATTCTTCGTTGGCGTTCTTCGTTGGAGAGATTTCTCTAAAGGCTTATTCCTACCAATTCCACCAAAATGAAGAGGTATCCCAAATAATTGATTATGTTATATACTAAGATATTTGAATAATTTTCCAATTAGTTTAATTAATTAATTGAGTTGATAAAATTCATTAATGTGGGTGGCACCATTAAAGTCGGGAATCTCAAGAGGTTTCTCTCCATTAAGAGGGGAGTTCAAGGGGGTTTAGGTCTCGGGTGGTCCCCACAACCATTACCCACATTGTAGGTTAGGCTCGGGTGGTCCCCACCACCCTAAACTATGTTGAGAGGTTTTAGTTTAGGTGTTCCCCACCTCTCAACATATACATGGGAGTTCCAAAGAAAAATAAAATAAAATGTTACACAGTTTTATTTTATTTTATTCTTTCATGAAAAACCTAAAAATTAACTTTCTCCCTCTACCAACTGTCTTAAATGTGAAAGTATTCTTAAGTGAATACTGGTGTTGCGATTTCAACGGTGCCCTCAAATTTAAATTCCAAGAACTGGTTCAAAAGTTACAAAAACATGCTCACACGTTTACTGAATGTATTTGAAAAAATGTTAAGAATTCCTTCCGGGTAGGCCGGGCCTCGGAATCATGTGTCGTCATTTTTCACGAACTCGTAAAATTTCCAATTTACCAAAAATATAAATGGAAATTCTGGGTATTTACATTCTCTCCAACTCTGGGTTTTAGGTCTCGGTAAGCCACGTCACAAAACTAGGAAAACATGTGGGGGTATTGAGCATGTATCTCATCCTCTTTCACTTATATGCCCCCTAGAAGTTCTCGTGCTGCCAACGAATGCGCAAGCATAGTTATCAATAGCCCATGAAGTTCCCACTCCAATCAATTCTCAATATCTGCTGGAACCTCTCTAAAATTCACCCCATAGTTGACGCCCTGCTTTCTGTGGTCGATGATGTGAGAAGGGCTCTGAACGTATCTCCTCAATTGGGATAAGTAGAAGATGTCATGCACCCTGTACAACTGATAGGGAAGTTCTAGGTGGTAATCAACCTTTCCAACTCTGCTGATGACCTAAAAAGTTCTGAAGAACCTTGGAGATAACTTGTCACATTTTCCAAATCTCTGTAAACCTCGTCGGGGTGAGACCTTTAGAAAGACATGGCTGCCATCCTAGAACTATAGAGGTATCCATCACTTGTCGGCATAAGACTTATGACTGCTATATGCAGTCTTCATTCGCTACTGGATGATCTGAACATTCTCTATAGAAGCCCTTACCATCTCTGGTCCCACTAGTGCTGACTCCCCCGGGTCAGTCTAGCTCCAAAGTGATCTGCAGGGTCACCCGTACAACACCTCAAAAGGTGTCATCCCAATGGTGGAGTGATAGATGTTGTTATCTAAAAACTCCACCAAAGGCAAGTGATCCTTCCGACTATGACTGAAGTCGAGGACGCAATCACACAGAATGTCCTCAAGGGTTTGAATGGCCTACTCAGTCTGGCCATCCGTCTGAGGATGGAAGGAAATGCTCAAACGAAGTTGTGTCCCAAAATCCTCCCACAACCCCATTCATAGTTGGGAAGTAAAAAATTTATCATGATTGGAGACAATCGTCCAGGGTAATCCATTAAACTTTGAAATCTCTTGCACATAGAGTCGTCTCAATATCTCTACTAATCCCTACTCTCTGATCGGTAGGAATTAGGCCGACTTGGTGAGTCGGTCGATGATCACCCAAATTGAGTCATGGACCCTGGATGTATGTGGAATTCCTGTCAAGAAGACCATGGATATCCCATCCCACTTCCACTCTAGGACCTCCAAAGGTTGAACCGAGCCTGCTGGTACTTGATGCTCCAACTTCACTTGCTGACAAGTGAGGCAACAAGAGACAATCTCTTCAACTGCTTTCTTCATTTCCGGCCACCAGTGTTGTCTTCGGAGTTCATTATATATATTCTCCACTCATGGATGTACTGCTAGAGGGGACGTGGGGAAATCCCTCATCACATCCTCCTAAAGAAACATTGGTACCATGGTATGTCCTCTGAAGAGGATGATGTGCTCCCCAACATCAGACAATCTATCAGGTGCCTGTCCTGTGGATATCTAAGCACATCGTGTCTTGCAGTCAGTGTCCCCATGATGCGCCTCCCTGACTCGCTGAAGAAGTGGGGGAGTTACTGTACGAGACTGAAGGAAAGATAATCCATCACATTCAATGAATGATATATGTAAAGATGCCTACTTCTTCATCGCCTCACCTTGGAACTGTATACCAGATCTCTAGCTGAGTGCATCTATTAGAACATTCCCCTTCCCAAGAGTATATACTATCTCGATGTCATAGTACTGGAGGAACTCAATCCATCGATGCGGTCTCAAGTTCGGGTTCTTCTGAGAGAACATATACCTGAGACTCTTGTGATCAGATTACACTGTAAAACGCTCACCCATCACGTAATGTCGCCACATCTTCAAGGGGAGGACCTCGGCTACTAACTCCAGGTCATTGGTAGCGTAGTTCAGCTCATGGTGTCTCAACTATCGAGAAACCTAAGAGATCACTTCTCACTCCCACATTTAGACACATATGAGTCTGGTCCCTGATGCGTCGCAGAAGACAACGTACCCTACGACCTCCTCTGGAACCCTCAAGATGGGGTCACTAGTCAGCCTCTCCCTCAGCTCATGAAAACTCTACTGGCATCTCCCTGACCACACAAAGAGTTTCCCCTTCTCCGTCAACATAGATTGTGGTGTGGAAACTCTGGAAAAATATGGCACACAACTCCAGTAGTATCCAGCTTTACCCAGGAAACTCTGTATATCTGCCACACTCCTAGGTGGCTCCCAAGCAAGTACCACCTCAATCTTCGCTGGGTCTACTACAACATCAGCCTCTGATATGACATGTTTTAGAAAGTGAACCTATCGGATCTAGAACTGGAACTTTGAGAGCGTACCATAAAGCTGGTGCTCTCAGAGTGTGTCCAGTACTACCTGCAAATGACAGGCATCCTCCTCCTCAGTAGCCGAGTAGATCAAAATGTCATCGATGACGACTACTACAATGCGATAAAGGTATGGCTGAAAGATTCTGTTCATGAGTCCCATGAACACTATTGGAGCGTTGTTTACACCGAATGGAATAACCATGAACTCGTAATGGCCATACCGACATCTAAAATCTATCATCTTCACATCCTTGTCTCGTACTCTGAGCTGGTGATAGCTTGATCTGAGGTCTATCATTGATAACCAATATTCTCCTTGTAGCTAATCAAAGAGGTCTTCGATCCTCACATGTGGGTACTTGTTCTTCATGGTCACCTAGTTCAGGCGTCGATAGTCAACCCAAAGCCACATGCTCCCATCCGCCTTCTTTGAGAACAAAATCGAGGCTGGCCAAGGTGAAACACTAGGCTGAATGAATCCTTTCCCCTGTAAGTCCTCTAGATGTACCCACAGCTGACGAAGCTCCGGGGCAGCCATCCAATACATTGGTGTAGACATCGGTGTCTCCCTGGGGTATAATTCAATGTTAAATTCCACCTCTCGGCTAGAAGGTAGACCCGGAACGTCATCAGGGAAGACATCCTTGTACCGGTCCACTACTAAAGGATAACTCGGACTCTCCACATCAACCGCTCCAAGGGTAAGGCTCACCAACTGATGAGTGATTGGCTGCTCTCTCCTTTGGATAAGTCCATCTTATACTATAAAGGCTCCCTTCTAACCGGTGATGGTAAAACTAGTCCCATCTGTGTGGACACACCATAATTTGAGCCTAATACAGTCAATTTGTGAATGGAATGTAGATAACCATTCTATACCCAAGATGGGGTCATACGACCTTGATGCCGCTACTAGGATATCCTAGCAAAAGATCTCTCCTCCTTGAGTAAACTCTCACTACCGGCACCAGTGCGTAATTGTCGAATGCACTCCCGTAAGAGTATCTAGCCATAAGGATCGAGACAACTGCTCCATCGGAATCTCCCTTCTCTGAATGAGGGAAGTGGCAATAAAAGAATGATTGGCACCTGTGTCTATAAGTAGGAAAACTAAGGTGTAGTAGAAACAGGTCGTACCTCTAATAATCTCTGGAGAACCGTGATCATAGACCTTAGCTGCCTAGAGCTGTGCTCTCCCATATCCTCCTACTCCATGTGGTCGGGGTGGACCAGCTGGTGGTGGTGGCTGTAACATCTCGGATCATCGCCCACTGCAAGATGCAAGGCCAACTCCTCTGCCATGTCCGTCTGCTCCCTGCGGACCACTTCGGTCGAATCATTTTCTTTTCCTGGGTGGTCCTTTGACCACCTTTTGATCATCAGTACGACTGGTTGGATTGTCACGAGCCATGTGACCCTGCCCGCTACATGCATAACACTGCCCGGTCCTGGCATGACTGGCTCTGCCTCGGCTGCCCCGCAAAACCGAATATGAATCATGCGGTCATCCACATGTAGGTATGGTCCTCTTGAACCCCTGTGACATCTATCTACTACCTGCTACAGAATACTTTACTACGTGATTTCTGGCGGTGGGTCTCGCTGCAGGTGACTACTCCGCAAAGAAACTCTCCACTAATATTGCTCACTCTAACACCACCACATGCGTCGGGATGTATAGTCAGATCATCGATTCCATTATCTCCTGCCCAAGTAACTTCTCAAAGCTATTAGCCATGAAGAATGGGTCTCGAACCATTTCTATAGAGTAGCGTGAGAGGTCAGTGAACCTCGCTGAGTACTGATCCACAGTCGTGTTTCCCTGCTATAGATGAGGTACCTCCAGTATGTGCAATGTTCGAAGAGTCGCTGGATGAAACTCTGCACAAAAAAGGCTCTCGAAGTCAGTCTAGAGAAGAATCACCTTATCTTGAACCTGGAGCACAAAGATCCACCATCTACCTGCTGCTGCCTACAGTATACTGGAGGCAAGGATCACCATGAGATCAGATGGTGTCCCTACCAGTCAGAAGACTCTCACCATGGCCTCCAGCCATTCCTCAAACGCATGTGGGTCCATCTCTCCCATAAAAATGGGTGGAATCGGGCACTAGAACTCGTGAAATGCACTCATGAAGTGTGAACCCTCTATTGTTGGGGCTCGTGGCATCATTGGACCAACTTCTAATGGTACCACTGGTGCCTCTGCTAGTGCCTCTACTGAAAGAGGGACCTACAACGAGGCATCATCGCTTAGTGGGATATCAGTGCGTACAACTCTCAGAACCCTATCTGGCTGTCTGCGTGGAGGCATTCAAAAACAAATATGTGTTCCACAATCAATAAGTTATACCTGGTGAGATGACTCAAGGGGTCACAAAAAAACTCTTGAAAAACACACACAATCAGTTTTTTCATACCCAAAGTCAGCAATCAGAAGTCAGTCCTGCTGCATGGATACGTCGGCCATGACACCAACACTGGATTCCCTAAACTGATAACCACACTTACTACATGAAACATTATTTCCTTTAAAATGAAATTTTACAGTCCAATGTTCTACGGTATAACCGACTCCTCGGATTCCAATTTTTTACGACCCGTCCCCCGGGACCCGTTTCGTGCTACCCCAAACCCGCCTTCCATAGGCCAGGGTCTAGAAAATAGCACTAAAAAGAATATTCCTTAAAACTGTGAAGTCAGTTCCTTTAAAACATTTAAAAACATGCAAACAAGCATATAGAAAGATATGAACACAAGTCAACTATATAAAAAAATACTGATGATAGAAAAATTGGGCCCGAATACAAGCCCAACTGTAAAGGTACTTGTACAACGGAAAAACAATACAACTAAAGAAATGAAAAGCTTGTAATAGCTTATCCTCTGAGATTACTACATGATGGGTAGGAATAGATAGCCTCCTCAGCACTCCATGTCTGCTAGTCTCCTCTGCATACCGACATGCCGTATGCTCCACCTCCAGGCTCCGTCTAGTCCTGGTACCCTTAGCCTCGATCAGCATTGTTCGTTGTATGAAACAAACACAACAAGATGTGGGAATAGACTGTGCAAGGGTTAGTATAACGATACTCAGTAGAGACCCCAAAACCATCAATGTCTCATAAAATCCACAAAGGATAAACCACAATGCATGAAATCAATAGACAACCCTACTTGGTTATATGCCCATAAATATACATAAGTTATCAATAATTCCCATCCCAATCATGAGGAACCACAAAGTCCAACATGAAAACACAAAGCTCAACTGTTCTACAAAGGAAAGAACACTATAAAGGTAAGTACCACACATTACACCACACAAAAAAATACCACCAAGGTATTACCACGAAGGAAAGTACCACATAGGTACGAACACAGCTCTCACCCAGTATAACTTAAGTACATTAGAAGAGATGATTAGATTTAACTACTGAATCATGTTAATCTATTAATAGGTATACCCACATAGGATCTCTCGGTGCTGACCCCCGTAGGATCCCTCGGTGCAGACCCACACAGGATCGCTTGGTGCTAACCCACACAGGATTGATCGGTGCTGATCCACACAGGATCTCTAGGTTTTGACCCAGAAAAGACTTCTCAGGGCTAACCCAGACAAGATCTCTAGGTTCTCTCCCATATAGGATCACTGGGTTCTCACCCACACTGGATCTCTTGGTGCTGACCCACACTGGATCTCTCTTCATTCTTCACGTAATAGCCAACCACAGGGTTCCTTCGCTTTGGTCGCTCTTCTTCGGGAGGGTCCGCTCCACAAGCCACTGGTCGATACTCCAACTACCACGAAGTATCATGATGATGTATCCCAATATACCGCCACGTCATAGGATTCTCAATGAAACAGACAGTGCATCAATCAAACGCCCGGTCTGTGAGTTATTAGCCTTTTAGACTCAAGGGACCATATGGATTCATGCTCAATCCAACCAGTCTATTCCCCAACATTATCGAAAACTCTAGTGGGGTATACCAAATGGAATTTATCACTCTGGAGCCATATATGGTTCGTAAAACGGACTCCTGATGCTAAAGATATTCCCGAAAATGCGTAAATGGGTTGAAGTGGGTCCAGGTCCGGTCATACCCGGTCAGACCAACCCGGCTAGGCCCGTGATGGGCGGCCCGGCCTGGCAGCTGTGTTGTGACCGCGAGGGCCACGAGGGGCCGCGGAGGGCCGCGGAGGCCGTGAGGGGGGAGGAGGCTGCAAGGGGGGCCATGGAGGGCCGCAGGCAGTGCAACAGGCCAAGGGGCAGCGCGGCGGGCCGCGAGGTGGCACGAAAATTCCGCGGGGCTGTAGTGGCCACGAGGTAGCACCGTTGAGTTGTCACCTTCAGTGCGGCTGGAGGTGGTGTTAGTCGCCATTCTCGAGTTCCACTAGTGGAAAAATCTAGCGCTGATCGTTGTCACCATCACGAAGAACACACAAAAAGAAGAACAACGGAGGGGTTGTGCCATGTTTGTTTGGCCCGTACCCTCCGTGTTAGAGCGGTAGAAATTGGCTCAACAAAAACCTTAAATCAAGAACGTCAAATTCAAAATTTTCAAATGAATCATGGATCAAATCATTTTGTTTGATCCATATTCTCCATGATTTCCAAGAACAAAGAATTTGATCGAGAAATTACAAGAATTCAATAACAACCCCTACCTCATTCATTTGACTCATTGTAGATTGTCTGTGGGGAAGGAGACGATTCCATTGGGAATAGATGGACGTCAGTGATGTCGGTATTTCATCGATCATCGGTTCTTTGACATTGAAGACATTCCTCATCAATGAATTTCCCGAGGAAGAAGTCGGAGACAAATTCGGCGTTCTTCATTGGCATTCTTGGTTGAAGAGATTTTTCCCAAGGTTCCTTCCTCCCAATTCCACCAAAATGAAGATGTTGCCAAAATAATAGATTATGTTATCTATTATGTTGTTGGCATAATTTTCAAATTGGTTTAATTATATAATTGTGTTTATAAATTTAATTTAAGGGGGTGGCAAGATTAATGTGGGGAAACTCAAGAGGTTTCTCCCCATTAAGAGGGGAGTTCAAGGGGGTTTAAGTCTCAGGTGGTCCCCACCACCCTAACACACATGGGAGATTAGCCTCTGGTGGTCCCCACCACCATAACCTATGTTGAGAGTTTATAGTTCAGGTGGTCCCCACCTCTCAACATCCCCATGGGAGTTCCAAATAAAAATAAAATAAAATTTTATACAACTTTATTTTATTTTATTCTTTCACAAAAAAAAACAAAAAATAACGTTCACCCTCGACCAACAGTTGTCGAGGTGAACGTCTTCTTAAGTGAATATCGGGGATGCAAGTTCAACAGTGCCATCATATTTCAATTCCGATCACTTGTTAAAAAGCTACAAAAAATTCTCTATATTTTACTGAACGTACCGGAAAAAGAGTTCAGAAATTCATTTCTGGCACACCGGGCCTCAGAATCACATGCCGTAAATTTTCGCAAACTCGTAAAATTCCCATTTAATTAAGAAACAATTACACAGAAATTCCAGGTCATTAAATATTATAAGGAGAAGCAGATAAAAATGGTTAATTATTTATACTAAATTTTTTAATAACATATAAAGCACCTTAGAATGTGTTGATCCTTTGAACAAGATATAACTGATCATGAAATAGATTCCAATAAATTTGTTAATAAATTTGTAGAAAAATATTAATTCTTAGACAATCAAAGGGAAATGATCCCTGAACAATTTTTTTTTTGAAAAAGAACATTAATGTAAAGGATTTTCAATTAGATGTTAAATATATGTTGATCAAGGAACATGACACTTTGTTTGAAAAATGTAAAATCTTCATTAATTAGAAGATGCAATAATAAAAACTTATTGTTAAGGGATGGTGATAATGGTTTAATATTATAAAATACATAAATATGAAATATTAATAATTGGATGTTTAGTTGGACATTTTTTAGATGAAACATGTTATGAATTCACAAAACATGAAATAATTTTCTATAAAATTTTCAATGGATGATTCTAATGATAAAATGAATCTAACGTGATATAAATATATCATGACATCATTGGATGATCTATCTAAATTAGTTATGATGAATGGAGCACCATCCGTATAATGTTGTAATAATTTTTTTTAAAATCTATTTTCATGAATAGGGTTGGTTGGAAAACAAAACACGTACAAGTGAATTTGATAATATGTTGGAAGGGATAAACCATCTTACAGAAGGTGGTTAAAAAATATAAATTTAGTTCTTAAAAAAATATCCCATATTGTTATAAAGAACTCCCAACAAATTTAAATGTTAAATTCAAGAATATCATGGTTTACGGGTCAATATTGGACATTTAATAGAGTCGATAATTTTGAAATAGATTGTTGTTATAATTAGAAACACACAAAGGGTCCATGAAATACCATGTCATGTGGGAGAAATCCATAAATTAAGATGGTACATAAATTTTTTAATAATAATATCAAAACCTAAAACTTCTTTGGAAGGTTTTAAAATACCTATGTTATTGGAAATGGTTTTGGAATAATGGTGTTACATTCTCATCTCGAAATTTCTCTAATGATGACAAAAAACATTCAACAAAAGATATATAAGAATGAACAATCAAAATTGGGATGAAATATAAAACATGTTGTACAAAATATCTCCCCATAATATTCCAAGAATGAAAGGTGATGAAATCATGGATTTTAAATCCATGAAGTTGAGTTAAAGTGATACATCAAAATGAAAAAAATATAAAGGATGGTAGTCAGAAGAAACCATTGTGTAAATCCAATTTTTTTTCAAACATTATAGTCATGTGTTTTTTATCTAGCTATAAGATTTTGAATGAATGTGGAAAATGGAGGATGCACAAGAAAATTATAGTACAGCAGGTAAAAAAATGTTCAACATGAAGGTAGGGAAGTTATGTGTGGGAGGAAAAAAAGTTTGGATAATATCTAAATGATTATTCTAAAATAATTTTGACATAAAAATTATTCCCAATGAAGATGAATCCTCCACCATGTGATACATCATCCATAAAGGATACAAAGAAATGAATGATCACACATAATTTAATTAAAGAGGTGACAAGATCCAACAAACCCAAATCAAAATTAAATTTCACATCATAAAGATTGATTAATTGATAAAATTGAGTACCATGTTTTACAAAACAATCCCAAAATTTTTTGTTTGAGTAATGTGAATGAAAGAGACACTTTATTCCCATAACCATTGTGTTTGGTATTCTCTACGTTAAAATAGGGAATTGAAGCTAATGCATAATATCATAGGGGGGAACCTAAGATAATGAATGGATTATAATTTCATTTATCCAAGATATTGAATTTTTCATAGTGGAGGGTTTACTAATATGATTTTCTAAAATATCTTATGGAAGGTTAATGCTCGTTAAAGAAGTAAAAATTTTAAAAAGGTTAGACTAAAAAATAGGGACGATGAATTTTTATTCATTCACCAAATTAATTTTTTAATGCATATATATATTGAAATGATTTCTTATTATAATGATCATAAGAAAATTCACCTTCATTGGGATACATTTAGATACTATTAAAGAATTTTCTAGAGCCACTACATCATACAAATATTATTATTTAACAAATTTCATAAATACCATGAAATTAAAAATTTTACAAATTTCATAATTTTTTATATTTGGTTATATAAGATGAAAAAATCATTATAAAATGGAGGAAATTAGATTAAGTAATGAAATAAAAAAATGGAAGTATGGATATGATCTAGGGTCACATATACTACTATTTGTTCATGAAATTTTTTATCTATTTATTGGAGTTATTGCAGAAGTTATTTTTAAAATATCTTATATGTGGTTTTATCTTATTGAGTATCTTTGGCCAAGAATTAAACTAGAAAGTCATTTAAGGTACATTGATGATTTCTCATTCCATATGGTATCAAGATCATCTCTTAATGAAATACTAGCTATCTAAATAAAATCCTCTCATATTCTACACAAAGAATTTCTCATGAAATTATATAGTGAAATATTGATTTACAAATTATGTAAGAATGTTCTTATACACCATTCCCATGAATGTTATATTTATTACTAATAAAGGTAGTATATGTGAAATGAATGGATTTTTTCAACATTAATGAGGTATATAAATTATTGAGTAGAAATGGAGAGAAAACTCACAAATTGGCATATTTAGTTGAAATGTTCTTTAAATTAATTTCCAACAAATACAAAGGGATATATTTAAGATCCCAATTTTAGGGTGAGTTTTATTTATTTCCAATGGGTTCTCTTGGTTGTCAATAGTTTTCAATGAAATAAAATTATTCCAATGATGTAAATATGTTTGTAGTGTTATAATGTATAATCTCCAAGAAAAAATAATTGATGATGTTCCCAATGTATATAATGAAGTTAGTTATTAAATGTTCAAATAAATTAGGTTCTCATGTTTTCTTATTTTAATAATGTTCTTTGTTTTCTTTGAGTATATATATGACAATTGATATGTTCATCCTAATGATTAAAAAAAATTCAATTTTTTGGTGAAGTAAATTTCATTCCACAATATGATGATTGTTTAATAATTTCACTTAATAAATTTTCAATGTAGAATGGAAGAGATATTCTTTAACGAGTTTCCATAATCTATTTCAGATATGAATGTTAATGGATTGTGGATTTTGGTAAAGAATCATACCGAGGCATGTGTACAATGAATAACGACCAATGTTGATTGTACTAAAAATGTGAATATTGATATTGTACTGCATAAGGGTGAATTCATAGTATGTAAAGTTATTTTATAAAGCGAAAAAGTATGTTGTGCATTGTGTATGGGTAATTGGAAATTTAATATAAATATATATGTATAATAATATGGATGTATAAGGGTAGTATAGATGTTGAATGGATAAATATAGAGACTATGATTGGATTTATTTTCAATTTGACAAAAATTACCAAAAACATCTAACATAGTCCATCAAACTGATAAAGATGTACTGTAATATTAGAAAAATGAAATTTTGTGAACAAATGAATTAATGTTTTCAATGAGAGTGTAATGATTTGAATTGACTATATCGATTACATAATAATAAGACAGAAATGTTTTACTAATTACATTAATGGTTACATCAGTTAAATAATGATTGGATAAACTATATAAGATCTTTCTCTGTTATGATTTATTCATTTATCAAATATCACAATTATTTTTTATTGTGATTCCAGATTAAATATAAATTATGTTCAAATTATCTGAATTATTGTTCAATTAGATTATATTAAAATATATATTAAAGAGAGATTGTGCACTATTCAGTTGAAGATGATATTTTGTTATGGTAGAACATAGTGGAACTATAGTTAAGGAAAACTATGTTGTGCTAATTGATTCTGAATGAATAATTCATGAAGTTCTTCTTATATAATTTTATAAATATTGATATTTTATGTTAATAAGATTCGTTTTGTTACAGATAAAATTTTTAAATTAATTAAAAACATGTTTCCAAAAAATGTTATAGGAAATCATTTGGAGATCATCAGATAGTATTTACTGAGGTTTTCAACAGTGTAGATCCGACATCTGTTTTTGTATGAAATCATAGGAAAGTGGTTTATATGTGTAATTCTTCATAATATATTTTCCATTCATTATTAACATATGTATGTTTTTTAGGTTTTTAAATATATATTATCGAGAAAAAAATATCTAAGAGATGTCATCATAACATGCATTAAAAATAGATTATTTTGAGTATTATACAGCCGACACACAGTGTTCAACAAGATTATCTGAAAAAACTAATAGAGGAGAATATCCCTTGTGTATAATCATATGAATGAAAAAAATAACATCAGAGAGGCCTTCAAGAATAGGAACAACAATACTAATTATTATAGAAAGAAAATTGGAATGGAATATTGAGATGTGTTTTTAAAAATATATACTTTCAGAAGAATAGTACTGAAGAATATCATCGATCAGATGTTGATTTATGTGACATAATTCTATGATGTTATAATAAATTTGAGTGGAACATAAAAAAACATTTCAATAGATTCAATAAATTTTATGATGTTGTACCAATGGAATTATTTAATAGAATAATGAATTTTTCATAAATTAATTAAGTCTGATGATACCGAACTGAACGTTAAATGTCAGTTTATCATCCAATGTTAATAAAATCTGAGGAATTTTTTTAACATCTAAACTATTCAAAAATGGGTATTAATATTACTAATGAAATTGAGATGATCAGAAATCATTAAAATTCAATTTTTCATGAGTAAAAAAAATATTTATTTTCTTACCGATTCATTTAAAATCTTCACCATAAAAAGTTGGTTGAAGTATGGTAGAGTTCTGAAACACTATTCCTACATAGATAGGTTTAAAATCTATGAATAATTTTCACTATAATAATTTCTCATCCATGAAGGGTCAGATAAATCATCCTCTAGGAAAAAATTTAAGGAGAAGATGTACAGGAATGAGAAGGGGGTTCCATATTGTGTGTGACCATCATATGAAGAAATCAGAACACCAGTCAACAAAATGAAAAAGGAATTTCCTAGGTATAATATACAAGGAATCAGATAAATAACAAATAGTCTTTCACTAAGAAAACATATATCGAGTGAATAGTTTCATATTAATAGGTGTGTAGGGATAAAGAGAATATGGTTATGTAAGACTCTCACTAAGAGGAACATCACTAGATGAACAACATCGAACAAACATGATCGGATGGAAATTATTTCCTATAGAACCAAATCAAATAGTTGTATATTAATGAAAAACATAAATGTTTCTCTCCCACTACAATGAATGTAAAATTTTAAAAAGGATGTAAGCAACTAAAAAACACTATGAAAACAATAAGATGTCTTAATATGTAGAATAATTTAATGGCGTTACAAAATAAATTAAGAATAATGTTAAGACTATATTCAGAGGAAGAATAAATAACCAGCAAGGACCTTCGTCTTGGAAAAGATCATCCCGAGTCAGGGGACAATAGATTGTTTAAGTTCCCCAAAAAAAGTGTTGGGATTCACAAAAAGTATAAGTACGGTTTCCATACCAACCACTATACTTGGGGTCATATTATAGTGGGGAATATTTTTATAGTTCATCACCATACACATCAAGGACAATCTACACGTATTGATTAGTGAAGCTTATAAAACTATGATCCTACACCTTTTACCATCTTTAATATTATTTCCTACAATAGACAAAATAGAATTTAAGAATTACGATCCTATCATGTAAAAGATGTAAATTTACAAAAATATATAATTGGATAAAAGCTCCTATCACTAATTCACCTCCACATCTAAGTTTTTTGGTTTATACCCAACTATTCCTATTAGATAAAAGACACTTTTATCAGTTCTTGTGTTAGCATTGATAAAAATCACAGTTTCAGTCTATTTCAAAATCATTAACACCTTTTTTTCACCGATAAGTGTAATTAATACTACTGATAAAATAGAAAAATTCATGGTTATATCAAATATGGTACCACATTATATAATTAAGATATGTTGTGATAAATATTCAAAGACTTATCAAATCTTATGATCTAATCAGCTGGAACTATTTAAAGAAACTTTCTCATGTGAATGATATTAATAATATGATTCAACTATAAAAACAAACTATATTTTAATTCCATATCCAATAATGGATGAAAACCCAAAATAAAACTTAATTTAATACCGTTTTTAGTTCAAAAATAAATTACTTATTGATCTACTTATTTTAATATCTTGAAAAATTCATGTATAATGATGTTGGGATAATTTATTTATTCAGTAATATTCTAGGACAAGATCAAATTACCAAATTAAAAATTATATATTAGCTGTAGTTCCTATTACATTCACTGACATGATTAAATTATTCAGTACGAAAAAAAATGAATTTCCCTCATTTGAGTTCAATGATTTGGTTTTTAAATTAATGTAACACTATGATCTTAGGGCCTGAAGCCTCGTTATTTTGTCCCACATACTAGATATAGCAATAAATCCTAGTATATCATTAATATATGTGTCAATTTATAAATAAGTACATTAGAAATATAAATAAATTCAGTAATACTAAAACCAAAAGAAATTTATAGTTTTAACATCACATGGCTGTCATCACATCCTAGACATCTTGATTTGATAGAAAAGCATGTCACATCAAATGATATTTTATATTGATTAGATGGATTAAACTATAGGAATATATGTTTAATTATGCCTACTTTTGAAATGGGATATAAAAGGTAAAGAAACTTTTCAAATATTTTGATAGTTTTTATTAAATGTTTCTTATTTCACTATATGTTCCCTATTTAAAACATTTATTCATTGTAATATACGTTTATTTGAGAAATAATGAAACCCCCCATGAATTTTTAATTGATTTTTTTATTAATTAAATATTTATTCTATATATCTTGTTTCACTTGTAACACCAAAATAATACAAAACACAATACATTTTATTGAGTTTAAATATTAAAATAAAAAATAAACATCAATGAATAAAGAAATGAAATAGGAATTGTTTTTAATAAAACTATAATTGGAATACAAAGAAAATTTCATAAAAAGACCAAAATAATTTAAAACACGTCCAAATGGTTTCCATTAAAGATTACAAGAAATTTTTAATTTGGGTAAATAATTTAATGAATTTGAAATATTATTGACTTGTTAGGAGTTAAGTAAATGAACGAAAATAATGATTCTAAAGACTTTATGTATGGATATTTATAGATATGTTATTTAACCATTATATAAATGGTTTTTGGAACTATGGTTGTCAGATATATACCTAATGTAGAAAATAGGTTTTGGAAAAATTCTAATTGGGTAAATCCAATGGGTAAGTTATAAAATTGAAAATAATAAAATATTGGAATTAAATAGAAAGAAATTATATAATTAAAATAATTTTATAAAAATATATATATTACTAATTTAATATAATTATTATCATTAAATATTGAATTTAGGTATTTAATAATTAAAATACTTAATTTAGTCGAAATGGATAAAAACTAATAAATGTTTATAAGTTGAAGAATTTATTTTATTAGGGCACATTAAATGTTATTAAACCATAGACATAATATTTTTAATGAACTAATTTTCATGTATTGTGTATTTTTTCATCAAAAAATTAAATTTATCATTTTGAATAATTAATTTAATTCAAATATTCAATTAATAGAAAAATAGTTCGAATATCATTTAATAGATAATTGATATGAAAATGTATTAATAACAAATAATTCATGAAAAGTTATTTATTTGTAAATACTTTTTTCATTTAATGAATTTCATAGTTTAATTTAAAGGTAAAATTTGACATATTTAGAAATTGAATTATATTAAATGGAGACTAATTTTTTAATCAAAACATTGAAATTAGTTTAATAGGATAATTACATTCTTAGGCATAATAAAAAATTATCGATGTAAACATTTGGTTACCCTAACCAATATAAAATGAGTTAAAGGGGTTTAAACTATGTTCCAAAGGAATAAAATATCATGATACTCAACATATAAATGTGTGTATTATAGATTGATCCACCCAAACCATTCCCATATCCATTATTGAAAATATTATATCCTATTTCATTCTAAACTAGTAATCATACACGGTATGAAAATATTATTCATATAAATTCTAATGAAACTCGTCAGTAAAAGGACTCGTCTACTTCCCCTAAAAACCGACTTAAACCATTCACATCACTATGAAATCTGTGAAAATTTACCTGATCCCAAATCCTTATTGATTTCATTACCTTTATTTTAACATCCTCCCCAGTCTATTTCCACTGTTTGGTGCACATACAGAGGACGCCTTTACTGTAATGCAGGTGTGCATCCCCATACTCTAGAGGCTACCAAAAAATTGTTGGTATCTTAGGTTCTACCAAGGGGAGAGTGTATGAACAATAATTATTCATAATAACATGATAGAAATATAAAAAATAAAAATTATAAATTATCCAAATAAAATAATAATCAAAGAATTTTATTTATTTTAACATAACATGTCATATAAGTGGAGATGAAAAAGAATACAAACATATGGACACATAGTCATTCTAGCATAAAATATTTAATACCCCAAGGTTGATAACATATATCAATAAATCCCATAATAAAATACATTGAGGTTTTACTTCATTCCCCATGCTTCACTGAATCCCAATATTTCTTCATGTCATAGATTTCTAGATGAATTATCAAATCATCGACCTATTTTTAACATGAACCAATGAACTTTTAAATATTATAAAATATCCAATTTACAAAGACCACTAACAAGGGATTGATTATAAATTTATAGATAACCACAAGCATGGTCCAATAACTATCTATTAAAGTATTGTATACATGTGACATTCCTAAAATAAATAATATAGCTTGAATGCTAAATTAAAAAAACATTTTACATCCTTGACTTAAATCATGATATTTGAGATCGACCCAAATGCACTTCAGCTAGTGCCAAACTATCTCTTAGAACCTCATATAACTATTCCAACTAATATTATGACATGGAACTAGCGTGTAATCACCCAAGAATAATGACAACTGAAATCTCAAGGGACTAACCTAGTTTGTATCAATAATTTATATTGAGGGTGTATCCTAAAATTAAATCCAACACATAGTGTATGGTTTGTCTCTCTACATACCATTAATTATATCATCATGAGACATGGGGTGACCTTCCATGAAAATTAAATTGGAATTAATATAGATTTCCAACTGGGAATATATTGCCTAGTTTAATGGTGTTCCCTTTAAGGATAAAATATCTCCCATATCCCTAGGGTAGTGTTAAACTCTATAGAACATTACCTCATCTGTATCTAGTTGTGCCATTCCCCCTTCTAGATATCACCTCATCTATGATTGTGTGTTTAGATCACGCTTATAGAACATTACATTGTATAAGTCTAATAGTGTGTTTTAAAATCCAAGTTATCACATATTTAGAGTATAGGGGTGTATCTTACCCTTATCAGTGATCACATTATCCAAATCTAAGGATCATGTCCAAATCCACCAAACATTCATCATGTGTATATCAATATACTGTATATTCAAACTTATGTATCTCAGGATCATGTGCAAACAATCCAAAACCATGGGTTAGAATCATGCATAACAACTTCATCCTATGATCATGACCTTGAAATCCCACATATGGGCAGTTCATTCCACTTACAACATCTCATGAAACTTGTATCTGTGGGGTCTCACCCTTTCCTAAAATTATCCCAACACCAATGGTGATCCTCTCATGTTTCCAAGATATTTCTGAAACACCCAAAATATGAAAATAAGCGTGATTCTTGAATAATAGTAACACACACAATCATCACTATACATTTTCAAAAACCCTCTCTATGGGCCATAATTTAGTAGGTTACCCACATGGATACTCTAGTATTCATATCAATCAAGAAACATCACATGAATCCCCCATCATTTTCTCATCTTTCAATCCAACACCGATTAGTTAGGGGGAATAAAATCCATATCATCATTAAGATATTACCATATGAACTCGTTTCTCATATATGTAACCCAATATTGAAATCACACAAGATAGATACATTCAATCCCATATCATTCCCAAGTAACCCTAGGTCAATCTGAACTCCCAACATAGACATCAAATTTCTATGGTGTATACCCATTCTAGAAAAAAAATAAGTTGAGGATAAATGCACACCCAAGGACCTTCTCATCTAACTAAAATTCATTATAAAATCTCAAGTGTCACGTGAAAACATCTATGGCCAACCATCACCATCCATGAATTATCCCTAAAAGGGTGTCCCTAACTGTATCAATAACTTGGGGATATATATCTTTCTCAGTTATTTTTCAGCCCTAGGGAATCTAGTTTAACAAGTAACACACAATCAAAATAAAATCCTCTCATATTTATGATCAAATAAATCATGGAAGAATATAGGGTTCCATAAGGATTCATGGATATCTATCTGTTCTAGTCCTTTTATATAAAAGTAGGAACACGTTTTAAATAAAAGTATGATCCCACATGTGGAAAGACCACAAATCATAAGGCATATATATACAAATAATAAAATAATTAATTCTTTTTTATGTGGGGCCACCTATCTCAATCAAGAATAAATTTACTTTTCGAAATTATCCTTGGTTATCATTTCCCTGACTAAATCCATCTTTTATAAAATTGAAAACCATCAATTTCAAGTAATAAAATCAAAAAATTAATTACTAAAATTTATAAATAATAATTCCTTTAATTTTTTCTATTTTATTATCAATATAAAATATATCAAAATTTGACATTATTTTTAAAAAATAACCAATCAATAACTACTCACCAAAGACTATGTCTATAGGGTGAGGTTCATTCTCAAAATGCACCAAAACCTAGGCTAAGACATCCTATTGGTAAATTAAACCAATATTAATTAATTTAATAATTAATCCAAAAATTAATATTTCTAATAATATCACTATTTTACAAAAATGAATATAACTTGTGTCCAATCTCATGTGGACGGTTTGTAATGCTCTTCTGATATCATTCATGGAAAAACGTTTCACATCTAGTGAAAATATGTTGTAATTTTTTATAATTTACATTAAAACCTGTTAAAAATATAATATAGAAATTTAAATTCACTGAAATGACGTGAAATTCCATTTTCAACTATTCTATAGGATTCCATGTATCCATTAATTATAAAATAACAATTTAATAGGATGATCAAACCATGATATAATGAAATAATCCCTAAATATATATTGAAGAAAACCATGAAATCATATTCTATAAAGAACAAAAATAACATTTTAAAAATTAATCAACTCTCTTTAATTATCCATAATAATAAATAAAAAACATCATCTCTTGTTGAAGAATTAAACAATGATTGAATAGTAGAGGATCTCATTAAAAATATCGCTCCTCAATTCCCCAGTCCCACCTAAATCATGAGAGAAATCCCTTGGGAATATATGGAATTACCCATGTCTAAGAACACCACCAAATATAACATTCATGGAATAACCCCTAGTTGAAATAATGAAATCCTTCTGGTAGATTGGTATCACCCTCAGCCAAACCTCCTTCATGGTGTGAACCACATTTCATGCTTTCAATACCCCTCTAAGGGTCCCTGGCACCTCATTCATGGGTTATTGTCTTAATGTTAATGAGAAAATCATAAAATGGGTTCCCTTTGTAAGGGTTATGAAATGGTGTAAATTTCATTCAAGGTACGAATGACTCCATCAAACTAGAAATATAAAATAATTATAAATTTTACTAGCATGAACAAAAAACAGATCTTCAACACTCACTTGAGAAAAAATACCTCCAATTAGGTCTCAAACTCAATCCAAAATCATGCAATTAATATTTCCTAACAATCATAAATTCAATCCAAATCCCAAATTTAAAAATGAAACACTTTAAAAAATAAAAATTAAAAATTAATATCAATTACATTACTCATAAGAGAGAAATGTTTTACATCCTCCCCACCATTTCATTTATTATCCTAAAGAAGTCTCATCAGTCTGTCAATAATTAATTTTAGCTCACACTAGTCACCAATTCACACTTAGTTTTCCACGTTCGACTATTTAATGATGAAAAATATTATTTCAAAAAATTCCACACAAAATGTTCACTATTCACTATTAACTAGGATAGTTAGATTACTGTATCTCCAAAATGTATAGAGGGTTTTCACACATGATCATCTATCCCAAGACACCATAGTGTCACCAATCTATTCATCCCCATTTCTATGGAGATCCCCACGATTTGTATCAATCCATATGGGATTATTTGGGCTAGAATTATACAATCCATCATAATCAACTTGAAAAACAAAATGTTTTAGTACATCTATAACACCATGAAATTTTACGAATTACTTAGTTTTTAGATAAATTAATTTTCATTTAAGGATTGTGTTGCATGAAACCTCAATCTATGACGCATCATAATATAATTTTCCACTATAACATAGTAATTAAATTAGTGGTTAAGAATACTAATATCTATATAATGAATATTATATGATTTAGATATTTATAAAATGATTTTATTTTCTATCAAATTAATCAACAATAAATAATAAAACCATTTGAATGTTAAAGTATGGCTATTTTGAAAAACATTTTTATGATCACAATATAATTTTATCATAATAAATTAAATTAGTCAATATTGGGGAATCATTTCAGTGAAATTTATATATTATATACTAAATTAATATTTTTATCGTTAATATAATTTTTTTTTCTATATATAGCATATTAATATATTGAATATTATGATTAAAACAAATTTTTTCAAAAAATTGGTTCCATAAGATTCTACAATTGTTTTAAAAAAAAATTTCAAAGTGAAATATATTTTATTTTAGAAAACTAAATTCATATTTTATATTAAAATTTCAAACATAACATATATTGAATTATTTCTAGTTTCTAAAAATTATATTCTTCAATAAATTTTTATAAATAAATTTTTTTGGAATGCATCCTATTAGATTATATATTTTAAAAGATTACATTTTTTTAGAGTGGGTTAATAACTAAAATATTTAAAAATTAATTATAAATATTACAATTCAGTTCATTAGAATAAATATTATGTACAATTTTGAAATTAAAACATTTTATACTTAGGAAAACAATTTCATTGGAAAACAATTTTTTCACCGTGTTTGTGGGATTAATTTAAAGTTAAATTATTTGAATTAAATAAATTTTTCTTTTATAAATTAGATTCTATATTTTCATTTAAAAAATTAATATTATTTATAAATTTTGAATTAAATTTGTGGTAATAATGAATACAAAAATTAAAAATTAATTACCTTGGTTATGGTCAAATTGGGATTAGCGAGATTTAAACGAAAAGATAAGTGAATAATTACCAATTCATATTCTCATGATACTCTTGGATGAAATTATTTTGACCATATATCATCTCAACAAAAAATATATTTACATTTATAATAATTTTTCTTCTGAATGAAATTATCATTTTGTAATCACTTAGGATATTTCCATGAGGTTCCCTCCCTGACTTATAAAAGGAAATATCTTATCTTATCCTATTCAAAACTCAATAAACTTTTGGTTTTTCCAATACCAACAAAAATAACACACATAAATGTGTTAACATAACCAAGAAGAACTTTTTTTATAACTAAAACCTTATGATAAGTCCTTTGGTAAAAACCTAAAGTGGTTGTCTGAAAAAGAGGTTTCATTCATAAATGAGAATATTATATTATTTCTTGTCGAACCTCCATAAAATATAATAAAATAATTATGATATAATATAATCATTGTCTAAAATATGAATATATTTTTATTATGATAATTCGATTACCAGTATCTATCTTATCTCCCATCAAATGGGAAACAAATCTATCAATGGTGTGTATGGAGGACTAAAGACTCACAAACTGATGCAATCCATTTTAATTAACCTAATACCATGGATGAAGATAATTATGGATTTAAATTATATGTATGATATCCATTAATTAATTATACTTTTGGAATTATAATATTCAATCAATCTTCTTACCTTAAAGTCCTATAAAAACAATAACATTGCTTATGTGTATGTGGGGACTACCACATCCAAGAATCGATGTGATACTTTTTTTCATTTAATCATGACATAGATTGTAATAAAGATATATTTAATATATATATAATATATACATGATACTAAAATAATTTTTAATATAAAATTATTATATAACATTCCTTCATATCGCCTGTTAAAAAAATGGAAATATCGTTATTGTGTATATATTACCTACCATCTTCTTGACTATTTATATTCAATATCCTATATGTAAATTTAAGAATTGAAATAATTATATTTTTTATATAAAAACTTATATTTATTTAATATTTAATCATGATTTGGTACATATTTATTAACATAATATTACATAGAGGATAGAGAGGTCTATTGTCTTTTGAAATTAGGGACGTTTCATAATAAAATAAAAAATAAATGACATCATATTTAATGAAAACATGTTTTACATGACCACCACATTCCATCATACATAACACTTTATGGGATAACCTAAGGACATACATAAGAAAGGCATGAGCTCTAAAGGCCAGTAAAAAGTAAGCAAGAAATAACATTAAGAACACAATACATGTTAGACAATAGACATATCAATGAGGCATAAAAGGAACAAGAATATAGTCATGATAAATCATGATAATCATAACATGAATGTGTGTAAACAACAAAAAAAACATGATAATGATCCAAGGCTCATTTAACATGGAGTATCATGAGTCCAATACCATTTCACATGAACTAGAATTAGTGAAAACTTATTGTACATAATGTATCATGAGTTAAAACCTATTAAACATGAAGTATCATGAGTAAAAACTCATTGTTCATAATATATCATGATAGTAAACATTATCCAATGCATTGGAGAGCTATGCAGGAACACCCTTCATAATCATTTCAATATCACCTTTAAGTATTCAATGTAGATCATATATCATGGATTCATTCAACATAATAAGTTATTACATTATCATGTAATGTGAAATACATAAATGTAAGTCCCAAATCAATAATTATATTAGCATAAAGTTGAATACCCATGATAGAGTAATGGGTATGGTATTCACTACATTACAGAAAATTGTAGTGTAATTTTGGTATCGTACCAATGTTAATTAGAAATTAATTAAAATGGTTGATGAAAAAAAGTGGTATCTAATCATTTAATAATGAACCTAAAAATTACTGGGATAGGTAACAATTTATCCCATATTAATCAATGGTAAATTAAATGTCATATCATAAATGAGGTTCATGATAAAAATAAGTGAGATAGAAATCACTTACTGAATTTCGGCATAGTAATTGCTTAGGTAAGGGTCGAAATGGGGGATGATAAATGATCCCTCATTGAACTAACATAAAATGGAAAGATTGAAATTTATTATAAAAGAAAGAATATATAACAAATTGAAATCAAAATCTAATTTCAAACTAGGTTCATGAATTTAAAGTAACTAAAGGAGGTGAGGATCCCTTACAAGGATGTGTGACACCAATGGATTTAAAGAAGCTTCTTGTGATCATTGGGGAACTTTGGGAGGACTCTAGGAAGTAGGATAAGAGGTCTGTCATGATTAAAGGAGTTTTAGGGAAGAGAATTGAGAGTTTTGGTAGGTTTATATTGGAAATGAGTGGGGGTTATTATTTTTGTTTTTTGGAAACTACATAATAAAATATCCCCATCCACAAACAATCCCATGGTTTTTGGCATTTTTTATAGAAAATGGGAGTGGTATCTATTGTTTTATAAGGATAAGGGCTGAATATATTAAAATATTTCCCTTTTTTATGTAGTGGTGAGTAACACTTTCAAGGGAATGATTTTAATATATTAAAATTTATTATAATTATTTGGATTATTCAATAAGTATTTTTAAAGTAAATAATATAATTCTAAAATAATATTATTTTAAAGTATAAAATATTTTTTTTTGATGATACATTTTATAGTATTAATTACATCATTATTTGTCCATTATGGTGTCATAAAACACAATGTATATTTATACAGTATTTAATTTTAACCAAACAATTCAAAATTGGTAGAAAATTATAAAAAATTAACCATTTGTGAATTATGTGCTCTAGATTCCAAAAATTATATTCTTTTTATAAAAAAAATAAATATATCTTAATTTTAAATTTTAAAATAAAAACCTACTTTTTTTTAAAAATAACGGGTTTTGATAAAAATATCTTTCAAACTTTAGTAAAAATTACGTTTGACATCATAAAAATAATATGATTATTTATATTTAATAAAGGAAATTTAATAATAATATTTTATTAAAATATTATTTATTTCAAAAACAAATTAATTTATCAAAATATAATTCTGAATTTACAAAAAATTCTATTTTTTCTTTAAAATTTATTTACAAATTAATAATAATAAAATAAAAATATATTAATTATTCTAAACAAAAATAATGTACATTATATTATTTCTAAGGTGTTGATACTTATCCCTTTATTACACTAGAATACGCTCTAAGAGTATAGTGTGTGATGGGGTTTTTCAGTGAACATAGTGTGGGTCATGATCACATTGAGATTCAACTTCTTCCATAAACAGTTATTCTCATTCTTATATAGTTAGTTCTGATCTTGGGCTTGGTCTAGCTGCAAGTAAATAAATTCTATCTCCCGCCGAACATATGATGAATGGGATTCATTGGGATTGATATTACTGGTATAGGCCATCAATTCCTTTGTCAATGTCAAAATTATTCGTTAAAACACTATATTTATACTAGTCATGTAATCAAAATTCAACAACTATATTTCCAATGGTATTGATAAATAATTTTCATTTAAATATAATTGGACTTATTAAAATAAGTTGACGTGTATTCTATTACTATAACAAATTTAATTATAAGAAATGGATTTATATTCATAAAAGTTCAGGTCATTACAACCTTCCCCCTTAAGAAATATCTCCCTTGAAATATCTTTTTCCCACACATAATACAAGCGAGGGCATCTCTTCTTCACCACATCTTCTACTTCCCACATTTATTCTTCATACATGTTTTTTCTCTACAACACCTTGATGAGGAGGTATTATATAATTTTGTAGAACATTTTATCTATGATATACGATCTTCACTAGCTTATCCTCATTGGAAAGGTCATTCTCCAATTGTACCAACACTGGACTGAGTACTATTGATGGGTAGGGAGTTTACTTCCTTAAGAGGGATAAAATGAATAAATCATACACTTGATATAGGTTTTGTGGGAGTGCATGTCGACAGACCACTACTCCGATGTGATCTGAGATCTTGAAAGGGTTGATGTACCTTGGACTAAGCTTTACCTTCTTCCAAAATCTCATAAATCTCTTCAATGAAGATATGTGAAGGAATACCATGTAACCATCATCAAACTCTATGTCACATCGACATTTGATAGTATTTTTTTTTTGACTTTGAGCAACATTAAAGTGATGTTTCATGGTCTTAACATTCTTTACTATTTCTTTGAACAATTCCAAACCTGGATTTGATTGTTCCCCAAAATCATCCCAACAAGTCAGTGTTATGAACCTCTTATCATAAAGGGATTTATAGGGTTCCATTTGAAAACTTGAGTGGAAACTGTTGTCTTAAAAGAACTCCACCAAAAGAAGATATTGGTCTCATCCACCCTTGATGTCCTTTTAGAAATCTTTCAATTTTCACTCAAGTGATTGGATAGTCACCTTATATTGGCCATCTGTTTGAGGTGTATATTCCAAACTGAAGTTCATCTATGTGTTTAGATTATTTTAGAGATTTTCCTAAAACATATAATTAAATCTTCACCTCGATCATATTTAATCGATAGTGGTACTCCATGAAGCCTTACCACTTCTCTTATGTATATATTTGAAAGATGATCTAATGATAAATTCTCTTAAATCACAATGATGTGTGCATCCTTTGTAAGACAATCCACAAAACCCAGATAGAAATATTTCCCTTGGATTTCATTTGATGTCTATTTACAAAGTCCATGGTGATGGTTTCCCATATCCATGTCAGTATGTGCAATGGTTTCATTATCCTATTAGACTTCTTCCTTTCATCCTTCACCTACTGATATTCAAGTCAATTTTAAGTATATTTTGCGGTCTCCTTTTTCATGTTTTCCCACGAATAGTGCTCTCTGATATCATGATTCATGTTTTTGTATTATGGGTGAATAAATAACTCAAAACTATGTGCATCATCAAAAAATTATTTCATTAAATCAAGATTTTATGGAACATATTGTCGTGACCCATATCTAGAAATTCCTTCTTCATTAACATTAAACATTGAGGATTTTACTTTTTTAATTTTTTCCACATTCATCTGGATTCTATCATATTCTTTTTAAGCATCATTTAACCTTACTAAAAGATATGGTTGAAAAATAACTTTTTAAAAGAATGATGATGGTCCTTTATTTTTGATTCTCATGTCCGTATTCATAAAATATGAGAAGATTGTATCCTTTTATTTCTCTTCAAAGAGAGAATTGTTGGGTCCTTTATTCTTGGAGAATCTGCCACTATTTTCAATTTCCTAGGACGGTAAAGTATTGAGAAGTCATAATCCTTGATTATCTCTATCCATCTTCTGTGGCGCATCTTCAACTCTTTCTGGGTGAATATATATATGAAACATTTTTGATCCATATATATTTCAAACCTATCCCCAATGAGATAATGCCACCAGATATTTAATGCCATGATCATAGATTCTAACTCCAAATCATTAAAAGGATATTTTTTATCATTAATTTTCAACTGCCTTGAGGCATAGTAAACAAAATTTTAATTTTTCCTTAGCACACATCCTAATTCCTTCTTCGAAGAAACACTAAATATTATGAAAAGAACCCCATTTGTCGGTAGGGTGATGACAAAAAAAAGTGATAAGCCTCTTTTTCAACTCCATAAACCTTTCTTCACATTCATCATTCCTTGAAAACATGACTCCCTTCTATGTTATCTTGTTAAGATGTGTAGAAAATCAAGATAAATTTATCATAAATCAGATATAATATCCATCAATCCCAAATAAGATACGAATATCTATACCATATGTTGGACTCATCCATCTTTCCATTTCTTTTATATTTTAATGATCCATAGATATCCCATTTCTTGTGATGATATTCACCAAGAATGAGTCTTTCATCAACCAGAATTCACACATGTTATACTTCTCATAGAGCTTCTACATTCATAGGGTCTGAATAACAGTACCCTAATGCTTATAATAATCCTAATTAGTTTTGGAGTATATTGGAATAATTTCTATAAATACTAAGACACATTTGTTGATTTAATCACTAAAGACTCTATTCACTATGTCCATGAAGATTTATGAGGAATTATTGAGTCCAAAATGCATCACTATGAAGACATATTTCTTGTACCGAGTACAAAATGTAGTATTGGAGATATCCTACTTCTTCATCCTTATTTGGTAATATCCCAACCACAGATCGACCTTGAAGATGTATTGGGCTTGACATTACTGATTGATAAAGTAATTAATTCCGAGAAAATGATACTTTTTCGTTATTGTGATTTTGTTGAGCTCATAATAATCAAAGAAAAATGAGCATTGACCCGTCCTTTTTCTTAATGAAGAGGACTGGTTCACCCCATGGTGAAGCACTTCAACATATAAACACGTTATCTAAATTATCCCTTAGTTGTTTCTCCAATTCAACAACAACGATTCTATATGAATTCATGCATATTGGCAACCCCCTGTTATATTATCAATCAAAAACATAACCTCTCAACAATGAAGAAGACTATAAAATTCCTCGAGAAACACATCAACGAATTCCATCATAATAGGAATGTGTTGAAAAATGGTTATTTCCGTAGACTCAATAATTTGAGCTAGATATACTTTCTCACAGGGAGGTAATACCCATTCTTGATATGAATCTACTAAATGAAGATTCCTCATCCTCGTTACAGTTGTATAGAATCTTGGGAATATGCACCATTTTGATTGTGATTTCCCTATCATAACAATTAATGTTGGCTCTATATAGAGGGTGACAATCGATGCCAAATATTGCATCATATTCCACCAAGGTAAGTATGAAAAGGTTCTCCGATAATTTCAATCCATAAATTGTGATGGGGGAGGATTTTTATACATTGGATGCAACAGCCTCAACATTTTCTATATTCACCAACATCTCTACTTCCACGCTTTGTTTTGGTTATTGGATTACTCTACAAGACATTCATGATATGAAATAATGCACATAACCAGAATTAAAATTCATGTTCACTATTTTTGAATGAATAATTAGCATTCATGTCAAAACTTCATTACCGGGATTCACTTGAACGGTACTGAATGATAAAATCTTTCCCTTGGTTCTTTAGAGGTCGTTGTTTACCTCCAAAAAACCTTTTCATAGGGCACTGGTTTTCAAAATTCCCTGCTTTCTTATAGTTGTATCAATGAAAAACGTGTTGAGGTTCAAATGGATCATTCCTTTCCACTGCCATATTAGTGGGTTTCTGCTACTAGAAATTATTTGCCAGGTTCCCTACTCTTCTGCACCTTAAGAATTTTCGTGATCCCCTTAGGAAGTTTTTATTTTTCATCTTTCCACACCATTGACATGAGGGGTGTTGTAATTTATTAGAACCATTGGATTTATCCATCATACAACCATAATTAAATCCTGATTTCCGCATCTTATCCCCATGATTCCACTGAGATTAACCGATCACCATCTCGACATTGAGGACACACCAGAAAATTTTCTCATTTCTATGAATGTCACACATTTTCATCTCATTTAATTGGATAAGATTTGTCCCACCAAAGAAGCAGTAAACATTCTATTTAGGGCTAATGAAAAAACATGAGGGGTATCATGAATTTATTTTTAAGTTTTATTCATTGTCCCTAATAGATTAAAATTCCATCAACTTGAGTGTGTGGAAATATCTCTAAATCATAATATGGATTTTGTAGGGAAAATATTTCTCTAATTTTTTTTCCATAATTCATTCTAGTCCATTACATTGATATCTTTCATAGGCTTCATATCCATGATCAATGTCCACCACTGATCTCCTTCACCCTCCATATGATAACCATCTAGAAGAAAATTTATTTGTTCCAAACAATTAGGGATATAAAATATATTTTCAGTGGAATTTTTCAACTGCTCCGTAATTAAGTCATTAGAGTATGCACTAAAATTAGGAGGCCTTTATTGAATAAAGCTATCATCTATGGGTTTTTCTCTCTTAGGGGGGCATGGGCACTCTTATTAGACTATATTTATATTCAAAACATGATATAACTCAGAGATTATCGTGAAAAAGTTTTTCATTCCCACTCCCATAGAGTTGCACATCTCATTGTGGAAATCCTTGCACTTCCATTCACATCGGTTTTTAGCATGATTGCTCCTATTTTCATCCATTGTCCTGAATAAAAGGTAAATTAAGGACGATTATCTTAAGTAGTTAAACATGTAAAGCGGAAATCAATGACATTAATGGGATAACTTATAGATTAAATTTAACTCCTTAACTTATGATTTTCTAGGCTTCAATCATCATTATAAATGATCTACTTCCTAACATATATTTATATGGGCATTTTATGTAGTTCCATTAATAATGGGTCTTAATTAAATTATGAATTTAGAAAATAATATCCCATAGTAGTGTCAATCTAGGTCTATAGTAATTCCAATTTTCATGCACCATGTTACCTCGAGTCAAGCCGAAAAAAACTTATCAGAGTTGTTACTCCTAGGTAAATGTTTGCTAGAACCGCATCCACTTCTTGTATCTATAAATGGATGTATTTTCTTGATAAACCACTTTATCTATACTCACCAAAATTTAGGTATATTATCTTACACTTAGTATTATCCCTAATTCATATCACTAGAATTTTCTAATCCTAATCCCAAAATAACTAAACTTTACCTCTAGTATAATTAATAACAACCCTACTATTTATTTAATATTTAATAATGATTTATTACATGTATTTACACTTAATACAACAGAGATGATTGATAGGACTAGTGTCTTGGGATATTAAAAAACTTACATAACAAATTATTAAATGAAATACAATATCCTTACTGCATACTTCTTTTAAATGACAACAACATTCCATCATACTTAACACTGTATGGTATAGCCTGGAGACATATATATGAAATGAGTGACCAATAAATCCCAATAAGGGAGTACATAGGGAATAACTTAAAGAAGATAATACTTGTTAGACAATAGGAATATCAATGAGGCATAATGGAACATTAATATAATGGTCTGATCATTCATGATAATCAAAACATGGAAATGTGCCAATTACACACACAATGATATTAGCAAGATCCAAGGCTCATTGGACATGGAGCAGCCTGAGTCAAAGCTCATTGAACATGATGTTGCTCGAGTAAACATACATTTCAGTGGAATTAGAATGAGTCAACACCCATGGAACATGAATTATCATTTTTCAATTCTCATTTCAGAATACATATCAGGATACTAATCATTACCCATTGCATTGGAGAGATATCAGGGAGAACCCTTCATAATCATTTCAATCTCATGCTTAAGTGTTTCCTATATATCATATAACATGGATACATTAAAAATAATAAGCTATTACATGATCATGGAATGTGGAATACATAAATGTATTTTCCTAACAAATAATAATATGATCATAATGGTGAATGCCCATGATAGGGAAATATGTATGGTATTCACTACACGATGCAAAATCATAGTGCAATTTCGAGAGCATATCGATGTCAAATTGATATTCATAAAATGAGTTAACAAGAGAGAAAAGGGGTCGATCATAATTTAAAAATGTAATGGTATCTAATGGTGATAAATAATAATTCATTCCAACTTATGAAATATGAAATTAAAGAGCATATCATACATGAGGTTCTCAATAAAAATATGATAGAGAGAAATCCCTTACAGAATTTTTGCATAGTAACAGCTTAGGTAAGGGTCCAAATGGGGGAGGATAAAATATAACTATTTTAAATAAGATCAAATGGAAAGTATATAATTGATTATAAAAGGATTAAAATATAAAAAATTGAAATTAAAAATTATAATTTTAAAAAAAGTTATCAAATTGAAAGGAATAGCGGAAGGTGAGGATAACATACATGGATGTGTGACAAAAAAGGCTTCAGATAGTCTTCTTGGGACATTGGGGGAACCTTGGGTGGACTCTTGGAAGTAGGGGAATAGGGTGGGTGAGCATAAATGATTTTTACTGAAGAGAAATGAGAGCATCAGTTGGTTTATAATGGAACAAAGGGGGATTTATTTATTAATTTTTTCTGGACAGTGTAAAATAAAATATTCAAAACCAAAAACTATCCCATCGTTATTCCCATGTTTTCACAAAAAGAAGAGTGTTGTAGATTATTTTATAATGCTTTTGGCCATAGAAATTAGACTATTAAACTTTCTTATGTGGAGGTGAGTAACACATTCAAAGAAATGATTTTATATTGTTAAAATATATAATATGTCTTGGAGAAATCAATAATACATTTCAAAAAAATAAACAAAAAATTACATTATTTTCAAGGAAAATCTTATATGTTTTCCAAGATACCTTATATGGAATTTATAGCATCATTATTGGGACATTATGATCTCATAAATCAGACCAAATATTTATAAGGTATTTAATTATTACCCAAAAATTAGACTTTCTCAATAATGTATGAAAAATTCACCAGTGGATAATGCTTAAATATTGATTCGAAAAATAATATTCATTTTATCTAAATAAATTTAATAATATGTAGATTTTTTCTTTTAAAAAAATCTCGACTTTTAATGAAAATTGTTACGGTTTGAAAAAACAATTTACAAACATTAATAAAAATTATGTTTTAATTCATAAAAATTATATGATAATTTGTATTTAATAATATAAATTTAATAATAATATATTATTAAATTAATAATTATTTCAAAATGCCTTAATTAATCAATATATATTTCTTAATTAACCAAAAATACTCTTTATTCATTAAATGTCATTTACAAAGCAATAATAATGGAATGAAAATAAATTCATTATTATATAAAAATTTAATTTACATAATATTTTTGCCACATTATTGATAAAAATACCTTTATTACATAGATAAACATCCTAAAAGAAAGGTGTGTGATGGTGGGGTCTCATGGGGTCGTTCGGTGGGTATGGTATGGGTCATTATCCTGATGAGCTAGAACATCTACCATTAATGGTTCTTCTCCTGATTAAGTTGTTGGTTCTCATTTGTGATTGGTCTAATGAAAACCCCAAAAATGTTATCTCAAATAAAAGCACTGATAAATGGGATTCATTAGGAATAATCCTACTAGTTGAGGCCATCACTTCATTTGTCTCTATTAAAAGGATCTGTTAAAACAAAATATTTATACAAGTCCTATTATCAGAGTTCAATGGATTTATGACCAACATTAGTGATACTTAATAGTCATTTAAATCAAATTGGATATAATAAAAGAAGTTCACATGTCCATTATAACCATAAAACATTTAATGAAAAGAAAGGGAAATTTATTCACAAATGTTTAGGTCGTTACACATATATGAGTAATTTAGATATTATTTATGTCATTACTAATATTCTGGAGATTATGTAACTATAATGAAAGGACACGGAACCAAAATACAAATCCAAAACATACAAGAATCTTATGCATTTATCACCCAATATAGTGATTTTAATAGATAATTCTTAATAAATTCGTGTAAAATGATATAATTAAATAATAAATGGAATTATATTTTTTCTTTTTGTACTGATATATATTTATAGTAAACATATATTTATTATATTTTATTATTTAATTCATAAATTTATTTCATACATAAGGTAAGGGATTATCATCTCACATTTATTTCTATGAGACTCGTGCCATATTCACCACTTGTTTCTTTTTAGTGATGTGTATTGAGATCATGCTTCTTTTAAATGATTATTTTTATAAATTTTATAGGTTTTTTATATCCTTGTAATTTTATTTATTTCATGTGGATTACGATTAAATAGTTACCAATGTGGTAAGTGATTAATGTTATAATCTCATTTTATTTGGATTATTTATTATTATTTTTCTGATGATAAAATATAGTGATAAACCTATATATAATCTCATAAATTTTATTCTCAAATTTTTACCCCTAAAAATATAGGTTTTTCTTCCATTTCCATATCATTATGATATAAACATACTAAAATAATTTTTTATGGAAAATCTACATTATTTCTCTCTTTGGTCAAAATCCATTCTCTTCAATGTCTATGATGTTTAAAAAAATTATACAGTGTTTTTACTACTCTATAATTATTCATTGAATAATGTTTTATAATTACATATATTTTTATAAAATACTTTAATTGGAATATTATTTTTTGTTTTTTAACATTTTAATTTATCACTTTTTCTATAATTTTAAAGGAATGTTTCTTTTTAACTTGTTTGGAATGAATGGGTTATTTCAGCCATCAGGCCCAATAATTATTTTAGGATTCATCTTAATGATTACAATTTTATTTTAAAATAAAATATTTTTTAAATTTTTTGTTTTAAAATTATCTATTTAAATTGGAAATTTTATTATTCACCGTAATGTTTTAATGATAATATTATGGAATGACTATACATAAAAAAACAACAACCGTTGGAATTTATAAGGTTTTATTGGTGATACAATCAAATGGTAACATCCTTATTTTCTCATTGTATGATTTATTATTATGTGTATGATATTATTATAAATCCCTTTTATTTTCCATTTTTGATTCTATGTTTGTTGGATGAAATGATTATGAAACTTGATATCTTTGTATGGGTTATGATATAATGATATAGTGAGTGATTAATGAATTTATATAACACATATATATGATTTTCATTTTGGAATGGGTGGTACAATAATTATATATCCCTCTATTTAATTGGGTAATGTATTATATCCCATAATATAGTTATGGAAAACAAGTTAATATGTTTGATTTTTTATGGGAGACAATGCAATGTGCTTGATCATCTATGTTAAAGAAATAACATGTATGAATACATTTTTGGAAATAAGTCTATGTGATTGATCCACAATAGGAAATTTCCTCTTATACTTAATCCATATTTTTTAACCTTATAAGTTGTTTTCCTTGACATATAAATCAATTTAATACTTAGGAGGGTTCCAAACTAATATGATATGAACTTATAGATATTGATTGATTAATGAGGATTTCTCACCCATATGATCTATGCCTTTTGAAAAACAAAATAGGTGATTACTAATGTATATTATAAAAGTTATATTGGGGAAAAACATTTTAAGTTATTTTAATTATCTCACACACTTATTATTATATAATTATTTCATCTGATTATCAACTGATATCTCACAATGCTTACCCATACTAGTCATCTAAGATCACACTTTGTATAATTCCATTACCCATGTTATGAAGTATTTAATTAAATAGGTTATGTATATGAAGAGTACTAAATTAGATTATATTATTTTTGTGATTTTAATTCTATTTCAAGAAATAATAATACTTTGTATCCATTCTCAAAATATATTTAACCATTTGGTCTTTAAGAGAGAATGTTTTAAATGTATTGAATATTTATCTTAAAGGGTGTAATTTTTTGAATGTCCTATGATATTATAGTTTGTTCCATAGAATGGTTTAGTCTATGTTTGGAAGTTACGGTTATAAAACATTTGATAAACCCCTAGTGAAAAACTTATGTGAATGATAATTTTATAATGTTTTGATAAGAAATTGATTGTGTGGTTTTCCTCACAACATATAATTTAATCCAAAATATACATGGATTTTTATTTGGGAAAATTGTGACTATGGGTAATAACTCTAAAATTTAATCAATGGGATTTTATGTAATCATCATCCGGGGATGACAATAGGACATACTATACACCTAATTTGACAATTCAAGTAGATATTTATATGAAATTAACAAACTCATTATGAACCATCATAATGAATTTTAATAGATGATGATGATGTATAACATAGGTAAAACTTAAGGCATTATATGATGAACATTTTAATTCAAGATTCAGAAATCCTATAATTTTTTGTGATTAAAATTTTCCCTCTATTTTTATTATTTATCACACAGGTTTATTTATTTTGATCAGTGAATTGAACTATACTAGGAAGGATCTGATCAGACGAATGTATGATCTCCAAAATTTATTATAAAAAGAAATTAAAGTGAAAAACAGAGAAACAAACATAAGAAACTACATCACCTCAAACCCATTCCCATCCCCATCCCCATAATCAGATCCCTCATCATATGGTGTATCTGATTTTCATTCTGAAGACTCATATCTCTTGAAGAGTTTAATGTACTGCTTCCTGCGGACAAGTTGTTCCCGGGTTAGCTTCTCCTTGTAATTTCTCTTTCCACCATTTCCTATTTCCAAGTCAGGTTCCTCTCCTCCACCATTCCTATAGGCAGATCATATCACCATTGGCTTGGGTAGGTCCGTGTAGTCCATCCTCAGCCTTCTCCTACCTTGTGTATTCGCATTTATCTCGTTTCTCGGCGTCTCTTTGTTCCCATTCTTAACAATGTCACTGAAAGAGGCACTGGGTTTCATCTACCACTTTTCGGTTGAGTTATCCTGCAAGAAACACAATCAATTGACTCTTCCCTTCGCCAAAAGGCATTTCCACCCTCACACCACCCTGTTTTCTAGTATCATGTTTAGTAAGGGTTGTGCCGAAATCCAGAGTCCTATCATGAGTTGGAGGGAAATGACTGTACAAATGAAAAAACAAATGATATACAGGATGGAATTTATATTATTATTAATTTTCTTATGCAACTATTTCATGATATGAATCATACTAAACATCTAAATGAGTAAATGTAGGAGAAAGTTTCAATAGTGTCCCCATGGGGAAACACCCACATTCATTAAGAGTTTTCATTGATCCACTTTTCCAGATTAATAGATAAATACCATTGAAAATATATGTTTTATTCTCTTATGTCTAGAGATTTAAATTGTATTCTTATCCATTATCGTTTGGAAGGTTGAACTAATCAAAGGTGGAATCTTGTTAACAACATGAGGGAACCATATAAAATTATATCCATGGAATGCGATGAGTTTAAGACATTATTATTCAATAATTACATTCCTTATATTTCACAAATAAAAATGGAGATGTAATTCCTTCAGATAAGGAAGAAGGACAATGTATCCATTATTACTATAAGGAACTTTTTAAAAGAATCATGAGGTTCACTTCTAGTATAATCATCCAACCAAAAGGTAAGGATGATCAATTGTCTTGGGGCCAGAAACAAATTCATTGAACAGAGTTAGCTATTATATATTTTAATAACTATGAATAAATTGTTCTATCTACACTCAACGATGAATTGAAAATTTAACATTCTAGGTATTATCATGATTTTAATAAGGAAATGAAAATCAATTTTCATGAAAAATATGATAAATAATATCATGGAATGATATTCCAGAAAATTATATTGCAGATATTTGGGGAGAAATATAAAGGGAACTGGTTGAATAGAATATGGTGGTTCTTTAAATAATAAAATTTGGATCATAAATACCTATAATGTTTAAGCTGAATGAATTGTATTGTTAATGTAATATAGAATAATAATATGTATACTAATTCATCACTGACACATCAATTATTAAAGTGCAATATGTATGGGAATTGTGCCATCCAGTTTAAGAATATGATGTTTTATGATCATAATCAATGTCAGAAATCACTTAAGATAAAAATGGAATATAATAGGAGATCATGATTTCTGAAGTGGGTTATGAGAATTACATGGTGAAACATAAAACAATTATCAACTCTATAGTATCTATGGTCTTGTATGATTCTGGATCAAGAAACACTTTTATATATACAGAATTTTCAAATGGTTTTTTGTTACCATATCAAGGATTATATATTAAAATAGTGTGAAATATCATAATGTTAAGTCAGTCTAATCCCAATTATATATCTTCTCACATAGTAATGTTTATGGGAAGGTGACTTTTAAAAATCTTATGATTCCACTATTAGTTTAATTTTATGTAGTTCTAGTCCTGAAATATATTTCATTATATGGATCACATATTAATTGTTGAGGGAGAGAAGTAACATTGGTTACAATCAAACATATTCTAATTTATTTTTGTGAGGATAAATAGAAACATAAAATTAAAATTAAATCTGTTGAATGGGTATAAATTCCTATTAAAAATGAGTTTTTTATCATAGATGATTTAGTAAAACTCAAAATTGATTATATTAAAATTTTACGGGTCCTTATTGATATCCTTTAAAATGAGTTTCTTATCCTTACTACAAATCATAAAATTTTGATCTCAATATAATTTATTCCTAGTGATACAACAATTTTATGGAATCCCTATAGAATTTCCCAAATTTAGTTTCAAGAATTTAAGAAGAATGTAAAGAAGAATATTGAGAATTGTTTTATATGACCAAGTGCATCAACATGGGGTGTTCCATTCCATTTGTTTATAATGAATGACGGACCATTGGGACTTTTAATTTTTTATCAAAAACTAAACAAGATCAATATAAAGAATATAAAACCTATACCACTTATTGATGGATTTTTTGATCAACTATTCTGAGCTCAGTAATTTGTCATGATATTTTCATCATTTTAGATATATTTAACTGATGATCAATGAAGAGGATATACACATGAAAATATTCTGTATGAGGTTTGGAAAATATTTTTATATATCAATTCCATTTTTTCATAATAATTCCCTATAAATCATTATCGATCTAACAAATTGAGCCTTTACATATTAACTTTATCAGTTTTTGGTTGTATTTATAAATGATATTATTATATTTTAAAATATAATTGAAGATTATAAATATCACTAAAAAATTATAATGAAGACCCTAATAAGAAGTTGTAATAAAAATTGTCAAATTCTAATTTTTTTCAACAAAATATTTCATTTTGGGTCATATAATCTCCAGAGATGGTGTATATGTGGATCAATAAAAGTAAAAAGTTATTGATGGTTATCCCAGACCAACCAATATTAATGAGATATTTTTTTCCTAGTTTGGCTCAATAATATCAATGTTTTATGGATAAAATTTCATGTCTATCAACTCAACTCACAAAGTTAAATTGGATGAGATCTATGATCTGTTATAAAAATGAATATGTTTAAAATTTGAATGAATTTAAGATAAAGTATGGTATTTCACCTATTCTTATATTAACCTGCAGTATAGAAGGGTTTGTAAGATATGGTGATACAAAATATAAGGGAATGGGTTGAATTCTGATATATAATTATATAGTTATAGATTTTGTCTCATGAAAATTGAATGTTAATGAGAAAAATTACCCAAATCATGACCGGGAGTAACTTGTAATTTTTTTTAATACTAGATATGAAGGAATTTTCATTATAGTTAAATGTTTTATAAATATACTTATTATTAATTATTAATGTATATATTTAAACAGAATGAGTTGAATTTGTCTTACTAAATCTTCTTGTTGCAACATCATGATTATGAATATTGAACATATTATCACATGGGGATAGTAAAAAAGGTGACTGATGCTTTAAGGGGAAAAGATAAAGTTGGATTATCTATGATGATGATCACAAAAGATCTAATATTTTTGTATCTTCAAAGTATTTTTATGAAAATAATTATGGAATGAATTTTTTTTGTAATTGTCAAATTATTTTTCATTCAACTATCCATGTTATAATTAATGAGGTAACAAATAAATATATTGAACTACATAAAATGTTGTGAAATGTTTACAAGATTAACCAATATTGTGATTTAATGATGTATTTATGAGGCCTTAGATGTGTTCCTTATATATCATATTTGGAGAATTTTTTTCCATGGAAGCTTATATTTTTTAATTCAAAATTATTTCGGAAATTATAATTATCTTTAGAGGTCTGAAAGAGTGTTTTAGAAATTATAGAACGATGAGATACATTACATATTATTTATCTTGGTGCTTAATATATCAGTATGTTTTAGAATAGTAAAAAATGTGTAAGAGAATGTGGAACCAATATCCATACCAAAATAGAGTTTGAAAAAAATCCCCATTAATTTCATCGTTTGATTCCCCAAAATTATTATGGGCCATAACGCTATTTAGGTTATAGTCGGTCACCTTATATCGTTAATAAACCTCATTCTCCATAAAAAAGATCTTTTACTTCATCATTTTTCTAAAATATACACTATATGTATTGTTAAAAATCCATAAAACCCCAACAGGGTATTCTATGATATTTTTATATGCATTTTAGAGGTGGTTGGGGTCAATACCTCCCTTTAGTGAAGTTTTCATAAAATATTTTCTATCACTCGAGAATTTAGATAAATGCTTATGAATCTATCTATGGAATGAAATTTATAACACTAACTGGTTTGAATGAAGATATAGAAAAAATTTATTGGGTCCTTATCTAGTTAAATAAATTGTATATGAAATTAGATCTATTTTATAGAACATAATGTCCACCTAGTGGTGACATAAAGGTTAGGTTGACAATTGTTGGTCTGATATGGAATTTGAATTTGATGAGAAGTTGTTATTGTAAATTTTTTTTATAATGATTTAGTTATATTTTGGGTGTAATAAAATATAATATTGTTGTATATTCTCTCATTTTATATTGATGATCGATTAGGGTTGGTAGTTTTTCTCTTAGGGCTTCTACATAACCAATCTCATGTTCATGATGTGTTCCATGTATACCACCAAATATATTATACACCTGACCATTGACAAATATAGAACTCATAGGTTATACCAGTGGATAAATATAAATCATTTACTAATAATATAGTGGAGAATATTGATCATATAGAAAAAGTTAAATGAAAAAACACCACACAACTATTTAATGTTTTGTCGCTAAAGCACCAAATAGAGGAAGCTATAATGGAACAAAATAATATGAAGAGGCATAAGTATCCTTAGTTGTTTTCATTATAGTAAGATAAATTTGAAGGAAATTTTAATTTTAGATGTGAAATATTGTTACACTAAATGATTTTTTTAATTTTTTTATCAAATAAATAAATTTTCTTCAATTTCACGTGTTACACACAATAACAAGTTTTTATGAATATTTATATAGTTTACCTTTGTAATATAGAAAAAAAATTGGATGGTTTGAATAGGAATAAATAAATATTAAATGTTATATTATTTAAATATTATAAATTTAATTATTTTTTTATTAAAAGATTAAAAATAAAAATTAAAATCCATAAGAAAGTAAAGGAAATTTTTTCCCAAGAACTAGTTTGTTTATGTGTACACTTTGTTTTTATAATTATAAATTAAATAAGTCACCATGGGTGAATAATTGTAAATAAATTAAAAAATTATATATTCATTCATGTTTTTTATAATTCATTTATTATTTTTTATGCATGGAATAAGAATAAATACTAATTGAGAAATAAAACATATTTTTTAATAAAATTTTTTCACCATATTTATGAACATATATTAAAATATATTTTATCCACTATTAAGAAAAATATTTGATAAAATGAAATTATTTTCTGAAGTAAATATTTCAAAATTATATTAAATTTAATTATTGAGAATTTTCTAAAAAGAAAATTTTTCGATGAGTAGTGAAAAATAATAAAATTTATTGAAAAATTCATTTTCATTAAAACGAATTTGAAAATTTAAATTTTATTTTCAACTTTTTTAATATTAAAATTAGTGGAATTATGTTATTATTATTATTTACTTCATTTTAACTAATTTCATTTTTAATTTTAATAGGAAAAGGTTTTATACTTATTGAAAAAATTTCTTTTGAGGAACTATATTTTTATCACGCATGTGGTATTAATTTTAAATTAAATACTTCTAAATTTGTGAATTAAATTTAGAAAAATTATGTTCATATTTATAATCATAATAATAAATATTTTATAATAATTTTAAAATAATGTTTAGTTCAGATGAACTTGTAAAAACAGTAAAACTTTATTATTATGGTTAAGGATAAATTCAGTTTACCTGGGGTAGAACCAAATGATTAGGGTATGATTTCTAATTACAAATATCTAAAACAAATTTAATAGACTGATTTTTAAATTATATTTAACTTTATCTTAATATATGTCCATTTAATATCATTTCCATTGGGTGTTACATTGTATTATTTTATTATTTTAAAAAATCCAACTGTGTTCACTCCCCATATTATAGAACGGATTCATATATCATATCTTTTATACACATCCAAAGCCTATTTCTTATTGAAAATACATTACAAATTAAAAATTCTTATTTCCTGTAACATCATTGAGATACAATTTTTATTTTTAAACACCCCTTTGATGGAAATTATGTCAAACCTAAATATGTAGTTTGAATAAGAGGAATTAGTTTTGTCACACCCCGACCATGCTTTATTTTAATTTAATTATTTCTGGTCTTTCTTTTGAGTTGAGGTTTTAATTGGTTCTAGTTTAAAAGGGGTTTGGGATCTTATAAGGGTGTGCGCCCGTACGCGTGACCGTGTGTAGTGCCCAATCGTAATTAGACGATCATTTTTTAATTAAATGTGTTATTATTTTGGTGCGCGACCTTGCGCACGACCGTGCACATTGCCAGAACCGACTTGAGTTTTTTCATTTTAATGGTAAACAAGTGTTTTGGCCTGGTAGCGTCCGGCGCGCGGGCAAGGAACGGGCAAAGACGCATGGCTTCATCAGGTGTTCGTGCGACCTACCCGATGCATGGGAAATCATTTAATTATTGATTTGAATAATACTTTAAACACAACATAAAATATGAGGAAGGATTAATTAATTTTATAGTTGATTTAATATTATTATTATTATTATATTTGGGGATTATTATTCTTCCTCTTATTATTATTTCAGTTATATTTTAATTAGCTAGATAATATTAAATTTTTATAAAGGTTATAAAATTTTCAGCATGTCACTTTTATCATTGTTACTATTATTATTAATTTTGTTAAGATTTTAATTTGATAATAATTATTTTTAATCTATCTTTATAATTATATTTTTACATTATGTTTTTTAACACTTATATTACCATTATTATTAACAATCTTATTATTATTTTAAGTTAATGTATATTTTTTTTAGGTTTTATTTTTCTTTTATTTTTATTTATTATTCTTTTTTTCCCTCTTCTCTCTTTCTTCCCCTCTCTTTTGTCGCGCAGGACCACTCCCTCCCCTCCCTCTGATTTGCGGCGCATCCTCCTAACCCTAACCAGTCACTGCCAGCTCTCCATCCTCCGGCGCGGCACAACACCCAGCGCGCCGAGCCCCAACTCCCTCCACCCCTTCGTCGGACCCCCCCCCCCCTCACTCGTTGGCCTCCTTCGGCGCATGTGACCACCGTAACACAACCTCCTCCCTCGCTGGAGCCGCCCTCCACCTTCCCTCCAACTGCACCCGGACCAACGCCTCTCCAGCTCAACTCGCGCCGCCCTTTCTAGCTGCGTCCAGCCCTCCCATCCGTCCCGAGACCCCCTTGCACATCTCCCCTTCCGCCTTGAACCAATCCCACACCACAACCCTCCTCCTGTGCCCCTTTTCTGGTGACAAAACTGACCGGCGACTCCCGCTATTGTCTGGCGCCGAACATACGCCGCCGCTGCCTTGCACCGAACCCCATCTCCGCACGCGCCCCAACCTCGAACTCGCGCTGCTCCACTCTCTCGGACCACCTGGACCATGCCGCATCTCCCTTACAGATGAATTTTCTGGTACGATAGATCTCTAGAATTTTCCTCCAAGATCCGATTAGTCTCCTGATCCCTCGTCACAGGTTCGTTTTTCTTCATTTAGTTGATTTTATTTGTTTGAGAGTTTATTGGATTATTTTTGGTGTTGTAATTGGTTTATTTTGATGTTTTCGTTCAATGAATTTATTTTTGGGTTCGATTTCTGGTTTTTAGCATCGAATCTAAGTTGTTGCGGTGTGACTGGAGGGCGATTGGAGTTTGTGCACCACGTTGCGAAGTTTTTTTTCCTACATTCCAGGTAAGTGGTTCCACGTCCATTTATTATTTGGTTAATTAATTTGCAAGGTTAATTTGTTTAGAGTGTTATTTAATTAATGTGTGTGGTGCAATGTTTATTTTCGTTGATGTTTATTTTACATCGAATTTTTTTTGTAGCATGTTTACATAATCTGTGTACTTGATGTTGAAACCATCTCTGGTTAATTGGTAACATTTTTTTAAAATTGTGAGATTAGTTCATTAATTTGTTTCTTTGATGTGATTAAATTTTTATTTGAGTTTTAGTATGTCTTAATTTGTTTATTAGTGTGTTTAAGTGGTATGAGTATGTTGTTGTGGAAACCCATGTTGGACTATTCACTAGTGTTTTGTAAGTTGTGCAGTTACTTTATTAGGATGTGCAAGGGGTGCAATTGGTGTTTTGGGGTAGTGTCGGTAGGAGTTCTATTATGAATGAGCATTTGAGTGGATTTTCGTTGTTTTAGTCATGCGACGTATTTTCAAATGGGTTGGAAAGTTTTTCCGGTGGTTTCTTTAATCATGTGTGTGATGCAGATCTGGTTCCTGAGGTGGCGTTGTGTGCGTGTGGTTATGTGAGGGGAGTTTGGGTCGGTCTAGTGTGTAAAGCGGTGTTTACTCTTAAAAATTTATTTACGAAAATTTGAATTGCATTATAAATAACTATTAAGGTTGAAAATTGTTTTGGGTAAATCGTGTGAATATTTTTGTTGCTTAAAGACACACGACGTGTGTGAAATTTGATTAATAAATTTAGTTAGTGGCGTATTTGATAACAAAAGTGATTTCATTGATTGTGTAGTTGTTTTAATTGGTTGTGTAACTGATGCAGATTTATTTTTGAAATATTTTTAGTGTGCTTCTAATTTTAAATGGCTTTTTGTGTGTTCAAATGGTGGTATTAGTGTGTGTAGGATTTTGTCTCGTTTGAGTATATTGTTATGAATTGTGATAGGAACTTGAAATTTGTTGAGCACAAACTGGGAAGCCCGGGTAGCTAGGAGAGTAGACAAGACTAGTGGGCTAGTGTTCTGGAGGTGAATCGACCCTGTTTCACTAGAAGGACTGATGATTGCAACACTAACTAAACAAATGCTCTTCTAAGGGTCGTGGTCTTCTAAACCACATTTTCTTAGGGTCGTGGCCTTCTAAGACACGTTTTCTGAGGTTCGTGGCTTTCTAATACACATTTCAACGAGACACGAAGATCTATGGACCCAAGCTAGCTAACACCCATGCGGACCCTCCCATATTAGTGCTCATTGGTTACCTTATGGTCATCGGTGTGAAACATGGTTATTTTAAAAGTAGGTGTGTGCGTGTGCATGCGTGTGTTATAATTTAAACTGCTTCTTTTCAAAAATGTTTTATCTAAAACTATTTCCTCTAAAGATGTTCAATATTTTGGTTTCTTTCTCTAATTAAAGTTGCAAATGTATTTGTCATTTAATAATTATGTGTGGAACCTTTTCTCGGTGGCATCTTACTAGGCTTTTAGCTTACACCCTACATACTCCTTTGGGTGTATATTGATTCTGTTTCTATTTCTTTCCAGGTTGAGGCATCGAGCATAACATTGGTGGTTCGGGTTGTCGGTAGCTTCGTCATGTTGGTTGGTGGTGGTGGATTGGGGATGTGACTCCTCATGTCGCATAGAGTTTTGTGTTAGAGTTTTCGTTTCCTTCGGTGTAGTCTCTTTTGGGTTTTTGGTTCAAGTTGTAAACTTTAAATCTAAACTTGGTATAAGGGTCTGTTTGGTTTTCAGTTTGAAGTATCAATTTAATCAGCTTGTTGTCTGCTTTATAAATATTCATCTGGGTAAATCGTTCCCAAGTTTATTTTTAATACCCGGGAACCTGTGCCAGCCCATGGGGATCGGGAACGCCCTTCGGGCCATGTCATGGGCCGGGTTGGGCGCCGGGTCGGATGGTGACCCGGCCTGGTTCGTGACAAAATGGTATCAAAGGGAGGTTTTGTTCTTTTTATTTGGGGTATCATGTATATCGGAGATAGGATTGTCGGTACTCGAGTGGTAGGTGCGGGAAGAGCGTCGCGAACTCTTGCTCGTTCTGATCCTCGAGTAACCTGGGGCAGTCTGGGATCAATGTTTTGGCTTTGGTCTTTGTGGATGGGGGATTAAAATAGGATTAAACCGGTACTGCGCACGGTCTCACATGGAGTAGCGACCCATCTGATGCCCGAGAGTGTGGTTCGACACTCCTAGTGGTTGTTGCTTACCTAGGGCATGGTCTACTAAACCATGTAGCCGGGTTAGACATGACCACTAGTCCTCCGCCCAGGTGTTTAACATTTGTGATATCTTGCTTCAATTTTGGAATTGACGTGAAATTTTTTTCCTTTAAAAAGGGAAGCGGACATTGCTGTTGCTCTTATTTTATTTTGGGGTGCTTTTCTCTTGGACCTTGTTTTTTAAATTTGGTGTTGATTTGTCGAAGTTGATTTTCTAAAAGAACGTTTTGAGTTATTTGAAATTGAATTGAGTTATTTTTGAAATGGGAAGCATTTCTAAAATGAGTCTTGAATTTTTGAAATGGTTCGAAAAAAGGGAATTTTCGGATATTGAGAATGTTTTGTTTTGAAAGTGGGGTAACCTTGTTTCTTTCCAGTGGTATTCCTATGGGTGCTTGCATGTGCGTGTGGACTTAATTAATGGCTAGTTGATGAATCGTGTGGACGGGTGCCTGAGTGGCACGAAAATGCATTTTTGCGAGGCACCATGGAATATCAGTGGTGGTTGATTGATCTATAAGTTTGCTTCTTGTTTCCTAGAAAGTGGGCATTTTTCATTGAGTTTTTGTGCACAAATGATTTTGGAAACGGAAAAAGAAAAGACATTGCGTTTAGAGTAAAGATGGATTTTCAAAATAGATTTTGGGCATTTTGTGTAGTGCTTGGTTTTTCAAGTGTGTGTTTTCTTTGAAAATGAATTGATGTTTTAAATTGAAATTATTGGATCTGTTTCTGGAATGTTGATGTTTATATTGTGATGTTTTTGGATTTGTGGAAGGTTGTTTTGTGTTTCTTGTTGGAGATATGCCCCCTAGAAACGTTCGATGGGTTCCAGCAGGTCTCTATCTTTTCTTGTCCCGGCTCAGACTCTTAGTGGAGTGCCAAAGTTTGGTTCTTCTCAGTGGTGTCGACTGTTCGTAGACGTCGATGTCAGTTGGATGTCGCTGTGTGATTTGGGAAAGTTGGAAGCGTCTCAAGTTTTAGAGGAACACTAGATGTTGTGTATGCGTAAGTTGTCTCGAGTATGTTTGCAGGAGAGAGACTAAACAAGCAAACGGTGATAGTTCCGTTTTCATTGTGAATAGTGATGTTGTGAGAAACCCTCAAGACTAGTCTCATTCCGCGGTTGTACCTAAGTGAAGGTGAAGGAATGTTGGGGATCTCGTAGGTGCTTGACCAGTCAACAGAGGGTGAAGGAGGTATGTTGACCTTTCTGATGAGCTAGTTTCTTGTTCCCTAGAGGTTGTGTGGAATGATCAGTTTAAAGCTCGTAATAGTTGTTGGTCCCATTTATAATGTGGTAAATGAATGTTCTTCATCCGATGAAGAGTGTGAACCAAAGGGAATTGTTCTTGGAGTTCCCCTCTCATCAGTTTGTGTCGCGCGTTTGACAGACCGCTCAATCTCCTACCTCTAGTGTGTTCAGTCAGACACCATAAGTCATTCGCTGAAATTCTCAGTTGGTATGTTAATAGAGTGGCTGCGCGAGACACGATGAGAGGTATGCAGGCTGTTTTTCCAGCGTAGGAAGTTCCAGTTAGAAGTGGTCAGCTTGTGACTGCGAGGCTGGAGATGCTTCAGACATCAGTGCCCCAGCCATAGGTCTCGGGGTGAAGCTTGTGCGCAGTCAAAACTCGTTGGACGTGGGACGGTCTTGGTCTGACTTTCCTCTGCAATGTCGGGACAGAGACAACTTAAATTTCCCCACTATGGTACCCTCTCTGAAGGCTTCATTCTTATCGTGAGGGGCATGGATCCCTTGTCTACTTGTCATGGTCTTATTTTATGGGAGTTCCTCTTGAGCCTTAAAGAGATCCAGAGAATCTGTATTCTTGTAAAGCTAGTGGGTGTGCTCTGTGAACCTTCTTGTGGTCGGAGATGCTCATGTCTTATGGATTTGTCATGCGCCCATCTGGTTATCCTCCTGGTTAGGGGTTTCTACTATCAAATCCATCTCATGTGGCAGAGCATTGTCCACTATAGGAATAATCAGTGCAGGTCGGCCCGTGTTGGTGGGTTCGCAGTGAAGGATTCAGACAGTATTTCTCAAAGTAAATTGGTAATTTCCACATGGGTTTCGTGGTGTTAGGATATTTTAAAATGGTGGGGAGACCCAGTGCGGGTCTCACCGATCTCCCCTCTTATGATGGTTAAACATTGGGTGTTTGAAGGGTCAAGACAGTGTTAGAGATGTTTGGGTTTGGGAGTCGTTTTGATTTGGAGAACCAATGTTTGACAAGAACCCTAATATGGTGGGGAGACCACAATAGGACGTACTTGTGGAAGACTCTGTCTTGAAGGTTCACTTGTCGGGGTGACATCTTACTTCCGCTCCGCCCGACCTCGACCATGCTAATTGGTTAGCTCGGATAATGGGTCGCTGGACGAGTGTTCTTGGAGATCTCGAGTGGCCCGAGTGATCCCTAAGTCAGGGGTCGGGGTTTTCCATATTGCATTTCTACTTCAAAGTGAATTCCTTGTTGGTCTTTTGCTTGGCGATTCTGGTTTTGAGAAAATGGAGTTTCAGGCCATGGGCTTTTGAATGTCCGGTCATCGGGTGATTGAGGTTTTGTTTTGGGGGTCTTCGCGGTCTCGCTGGGAACCCTTGGTTGACCTGGTATTTTGGGGCTTTCTGGGGGTAGAGAGTGTCAGGGTGGGGAGAATTTTCACACCCCGATCATGCTTTAATTTAATTTAATTATTTTTGGTCTTTCTTTTGAGTTGTGGTTTGAATTGGTTCTAGTTAAAAGGGGTTTGGGATCTTATAAGGGTGTGCGCCCGTACGCGCGACCGTGTGTACTGCCCAATCGTAATTAGACAATGTTTTTTTAATTAAATGTGTTATTATTTGGCTGCGTGACCTTGTGCACGACCATGGACATTTCCAGAACCGACTTGAGTTTTTGCGTTTTAAGGGTAAACAAGTGTTTTGGCCTGGTAGTGTCCGGCGCGCGGGCAAGGAACGGGAAAAGACGCATGGCTTCGTCGTGTGTTCGTGCGACCTACCCAGTTCATGGGTAATCATTTAATTAATGAGTTGAATAATACTTTAAACACAACATAAAATATGAGAAAGGATTAATTAATTTAATAGTTGATTTAATATTATTATTATTATATTTGGGGATTATTATTCTTCCTCTTATTATTATTTCAGTTATATTTTAATTAGCTAGATAATATTAAATTTTTATAAAGGTTATAAAATTTTCAGCATGTCACTTTTATCATTGTTACTATTATTATTAATTTTGTTAAGATTTTAATGTGATAATAATTATTTTTAATCTATCTTTATAATTCAATTTTTACATGATGTTTTTTTAACACTTATATTAACATTATTATTAACAATCTTATTATTATTTTAAGTTAATGTATATTTTTTTAGGTTTTATTTTTCTTTTATTTTTATTTATTTTTCTTTTTTTCCCTCTTATCTCTTGCTTCCCCTCTCTTTTTTCGTGAAGGACCTCTCCCTCCCCTCCCTCTAATTTGCGGCGCATCCTCATAACCCTAACCAGTCACCGCCGGCTCTCCATCCTCTGGCGCGGCACAACACCCAGCGCGTCGAGCCCCAACTCCCTCCACCCCTTCGCCGGACCGCCCCCCCTCACCCGCTGGCCTCCTTCGGCGCATGCGACCACCGCAGCGCAACCTCCTCCCTCGCCGGAGCCGCGCTCCACCTTCCCTCCGACTGCACTCGGACCAACGCCTCTCCAGCTCACCTCGCGCCGCCCTTGCTAGCTGCGTCCAACCCTCCCATCCGGCCCGAGAACCCCTTGCACATTTTCCCTTCCGCCTTGAACCAATCCCACACCACAACCCTCCTCCCCGCCCCTGTTATGGTGACGAAACTGACCGGCAACTCGCACCGCTATTGTCTGGCGCCGAACATACGCCGCTGGTGCCTTGCACCGAACCCCATCGTTGCCTGCGCCCCAACCTCGAACCCACGCTACTCTACTCTCACAGACCACCTGGACCATGCCGCATCTCCCTTACGGATGAATTTTCTGGTACGATAGACCTCTAGAAGTTTCCTCCAAGATCCGATTAGTCTCCCGCTCCCTCGGCATAGGTTCGTTTTTCTTCATTTAGTTGATTTTATTTGTTTGAGAGTTTATTGGATTATGATTGATGTTGGAATTGGTTTATTTTGTTTTTTTTGTTCAATGAATTTATTTTTGGGTTCGATTTCTGGTTTTTAGCATCGAATCTATGTTGTTGCGGTGTGACTGGAGGGCGATTGGAGTTTGCGCACCACGTTGCGAAGTTTTTTTTCTACTTTCCAGGTAAGTGGTTCCACGTCCATTTATTATTTGATTAATTAATTTGCAAGGTTAATTTGTTTAGAGTGTTATTAAATTAATGCGTGTGGTGCAAAGTTTATTTTCATTGAAGTTTATTTTACAACGAATTTTTTTTTGTAGCATGTTGCCATAATATGTGTACTTGATGCTGAAACCATCTCTGGTTAATTGGTAACATTTTTTTAAAATTGTGAGGTTTGTTCATTAATTAGTTTCTTTGATGTGATTAAATTTTTATTTGAGTTTTACTATGTCTTGATTTGTATATTAGTGTGTTTAAGTGGTATGAGTATGTTGTTGTGGAAACCCATGTCGGACTATTCACTAGTGTTTTGTAAGTTGTGCAGTAACTTTATTAGGATGTGCAAGGGGTGAAATTGGTGTTTTCGGGTAGTATCGGTAGGCGTTCTGTTATGAATGATCATTTGAGTGGATTTGCATTGTTTTAGTCATGCGACGTATTTTCAAATGGGTTGGAATGTTTTTCCGGTGGTTTCTTTAATCATGTGTGTGATGCAGATCTGGTTCCTGAGGTGGCGTTGTGTGTGTGTGGTTATGTGAGGGGAGTTTGGGTCGGTCTAGTGTGTAAAGCAGTGTTTACTCTTAAAAATTTATTTTCGAAAATTTGAATTGCTTTATTAAATAACTATTAAGGGTGAAAATTGTTTTGGGTAAATCGTGTGAATATTTTTGTTGCTTAAAGACACGCGACATGTGTGAAATTTTATTAATAAATGCAGTTAGTGGCGTGTTTGATAATGAAAGTGATTTATTTGATTGTGAAGTTGTTTTAATTGGTTGTGTAACTGGTGAAGATTTATTTTTGAGATATTTTTAGTGTGCTTATTATTTTAAATGGATTTTTGTGTGTGCAAATGGTGGTTTTGGTGTGTGTAAGATTTTGTCTGGTTTGAGTATATTGTTATGAATTATGACAAGAACTTGAAATTTGTTGAGCACAAACTGGGAAGCCCGGGAAGCTAGGAGGGTAGACTAGACTAGTGGGCTAGTGTTCTGGAGGTGACTCGACCCGGTTTCACTAGCAGGACTAACGATTGAAACACTAACTAAACAAATGCTGTTCTGAGGGTTGTGGTCTTCTAAACCACGTTTTTTGAGGGTCGTGGCTTTCTAAGCCACGTTTTCTGAGGGTCGTGGCCTTCTAATCCACGTTTCTCTGAGACACGAAGATCTAGGGACCCATGATAGATAACAACCATGCGGACCCTCCCATATTAGTGCTCATTGGTTACCTTACGCTCATCGGTGTGAAACTTGGTTATTTTAAAAGTATCTGTGTGTGTGTGCGTGCATGTGTTATAATTTAAACTGCTTCTTTTCAAAACTGTTTTATCTAAATCTGTTTCCTCTAAATTTGTTCAATATTTTAGTTCCTTTCTCTAATTAAAGTTGCAAATGTATTTTTCATTGAATAATTGTGCATGGAACCTTTTCTCGGTGGCATCTTACTGGGCTTTTAGCTCACACCCTACATACACCTTTGGGTGTATGTAGATTCTGTTTCTGTTTCTTTCCAGGTTGAGGCATCGAGCATAGCATTGGTGGTTCTGGTTGTCGGTTGCTTCCTCATTTTGGTTGGTGGTGGTGGCTTGGGGATGTGACTCCTCATGTATCATAGAGGTTTGTGTTGAAGTTTTGGTTTCCTTCGGTGTAGTCTCTTTTGGGTTTTTGGTTCAAGTTGTAAACTTTAAATCTGAACTTGGTATAAGGGTCTGTTTGGTTTTTAGTTTTAATTTCAATTTAATCAGCTTGTTGTCTGCTTTATAATTATTTATCTATGTAAATCTTTCCCAAGTTTATTTTTAATACCCGGGAACTTGTGCCAGCCCGTGGGGATCGGGAACGCCCTTCGGGCCATGTCGCGGGCCGGGTCGGGCTCCGGGTCGGATGGCGACCTGGCCTGGTTCGTGACATGTTTTAACTAATCATTTAATGTTTATTTTTTATTACACCTCGTTAAAATATTATTCATCTATTATGATTTAATAATATCATTATCTCACATATAATGAGTTTTAATTATTATTATTTTTCTAATGAATATCGACCAACACTTCCATAAAATTGGAAATGAAACTTTTGATTGTGTATACGACGTACTACCTCCTCGTGAGCTGATGCAATCAATTTTCCCTCACCGACTCTAAAAAATGAATAAAATAATGGATATAAAGTATATATATGATATTTTTTAATTAAATATAATTATATAATTATAATATCTCTATTGACACTATATAATGTGGTTCATTCACTCTTATGTAGAATTTATAATGTTATCCTCACATTGAGAAAAAGTTTCTTGTTTGAGTAGAAATGTGTCCCCATGATTGATGAAAATATAGGCAGGATTTCCATCTCCCAAAATACTACTCCACAATGACAGATAAGTGGAATGATCCCTCCTCAAAGTGTATGATATCTTTCCAAGATCGTTGATAAAAATGTTTCAACACAAAAAAAAATTCCACATTTCATTATATATTATTTGATGTATTACACATATCTACAAGCATTGATCTATTCTACAACATTTATTTTACTGGTCATAGAGATGAAACAGACTCACAGATCAAAATATATCGCTCCCTAAATTCAAAAAAATAATAGAAAAGGACATTTTTTTTATCGAGTCGACCATCAGCGTAGCCCCATCCTCTAATTCCCACCTGTACAGGTACACTAGAGGGTCTATCAATAGTACCCTCTACAAAATCATTTTATAGGACAATAGAACTGTTATTCGATGATTCCCATAAAGGGATCTCATCGCATAGCTCATTCACCCATGTATTCCATTTCTACTTGGGATACCTATATTGTTTCTCCATCACTAGTGGGAGGCCCCAAGCCTAGAACATGGGTGAATTGTACCTAGGAGACCCACCTATGCTAACCACTTGTGTGACCCACCACCATGATCCCACTGGTATATACTATATGGGTTGTTCTCTCGCACCCCCACATTGAATCAATGTCAGGATATGGTCCTGACACTTTTAACAAACCCCTTCACTACCATCACTAACCTCCATTAAAAATGGAGAGTCACGTTGTGGACATTCTGAGTCAGGATGAAGAAATTTTGGCTTTCTTCTTATTTATCATTAATGTACACCCCTAGAATACCATGATTTATGATACACCTCCATACGTCGTGAAGTGAATTGAGTCAAAAATTTACTTTTTGTCTTTATCCCATGTTACTTGTTTAGATTCTCATTTTATATTCCTCATGTACCTTATGTCTATAAAATCCTCAAGAAACACATGAAAACCTTATGACCTAACTCATATTCTAGGTTTAACCAATACAAGGGAATCCCCCATAGAGGTAACACCTAATAAATACACGGTTTTCCTCTATAGGAGTATGCCCAAAAAAATACATGTTCTAACACTTTAGAAGCAATCCCCTACCAAACATCAAATGTTCATCCTCATTAATAGTAATCCCTAACCAATACATGGGCATCATCCATAGGATTAATCCCCGCCAATCAATGGGAGGCCTCCTTTTGAATAAGCCCCAACCAATACATGCTCATCCTCCTTTTGTGTAATACCAAACAAAACATCAAATGGACATCCTATCTATGAGTAATCCCAAACCAACTCATTGGAATACTCTATAAAAGTGAGTCCAAAATAATACAAGGGAATAATCCTTTTAATTAATCCCAAACCAAACCTCAAATGGGAATCCTCTTTAAGAGTAATCCCCATCTAATAATTGGGCATCCATCTTATGAGTAACCCCTATACAATACATGGGATCCACTGTAGGAGTAATCACCAACCAATACATTAAAATCTTCCTTAGGATAATCCCCAACCAATACATCGGCATACTCCTTATGATTATTACACAAAAAATATATGGGAATACTCTTTAAGATTAAGCCCCAACCAAATATCAATGAGAATCCTCCTTAAGAGTAAGCCCTAAACAAAGATCAATGGTAATCTACATAAGTGGTAATCCCCTACCAAATCTCAATGGCCATCCTCCTTAATTGTGTGACCCAACCAATATATGGGAATCCTTATTAGGAGAAATAACCAACCAAAACTCAAGTGAGAATCCTCCTTAAGTGTAATCCCTATCCAATACATAAGAATCATTATCAGGAGTAAGCCCCAACCAATACACATGCATCCTACTTATGAGTAATCTTGAACCAATACATTTGAATACTTCTTAGGAGTAAGACACAACCAATACATAGTCATCACCATTATGAGTAATCCTAACCCAATACATGTGAATCCTCCTTAGGACTAAGTCCCAACCAAACTTCAAATGGAAATCCACCTTATGTGTAATCCCCAACCAATACATGGTCATCCTCAATAGGAGTAATCTTCAACCCAACCTCAGTGGGAATCCTCATTAGAAGTAGGCCACAAAACAATCATAATGGAAATATTTCTTAAATGTATGCCCCAAAAAATTTCCAATGTGAATCATACTTAGTAGTAATCCCTGGAAAATAAATGGGAATCCAACAAAAAATTAGGCCTCAACAAAACATCAAATGTGCATCCTCTTTATACATAAGAAAAAACCAATATATGGTCATCCTATTTAGGAGAATGCTCCGACCAATACATGGGAATAATTCATTGGAGTAATCCTCCAACAAGACTTATGAATCCTCCTTTTGAGTAATCCCCAACGAATATATAGGAATCATTCTAAGGAATAATCTACCACCATACCTCAAATGTCCATCCTCTTTAGGGGTACGCACCAACCAATACATGTGAATAATCTTTAGGAGTAATCCCTGACCAATATATGAGCATCCTTTTTATGATTAATCCCAAAAAAATCACGAGAATCATCTTTAGGAGTAATCCCCAACCAAGACCTGGGAATCCTTCAAAAGAGTAAGCCCCCACCAATAAGTGGGAATCCTTATTAAGAGTATTCTATAATCGATACTCTAATTATAATCCTCCTTAGGGGTATTCCCTAACAAATATATGAGAATAATCTTTATAAAATAGACCCCAGTTACTCTAGAACTCTTCCATAAGTGGACAAAGAAGATTGTGTGGTGTGTCGAATATTCTTATTCCTATTGTTTCTCTTGCTGATCATGACTCACAATGGAATAGAGTTTAGTGAAAATCATGGCACATGCAAGATCTATTTGAAATGTTGAATTAAATGAAATCTGATTCCTACTAACCCAGATACATAGGAATCCCACAGAGGTCCCATGCATAGTAGACAGCCTCCTTAGGAATAATCCCCAATCATATTTCCCATCATCCATGTATCATACCTAGTATAAGTCCTAAGATAAGCCCCAAACCACCATGAGATAAAATATTTCTTGCAGTACCCTTTTCAAAGTAATCTTCTTCAACAATAATCTACAACTAAATCGTTTCAAACAATCGTATTCCCCTAAGAGACATAACCTTAATGGATTCTATTGGAATGAATCCTTGTGATCGAACTATGTGGGATTTGATTCCCTTCTTAATGGTATACTCAGAATCCTACCATATTTTTTATCCCAGTAACCCAAATTAAACCTATTAATTCTAGGAAACATTCTTATTAGGATTTAATTCATCCTTAGAATCCACATCTCTCTCAGGTCTTCTTGGATGCACCAACGTAATTGCCACACTATACATTGACTAAGAATCATCCACCAATAATTCATATCCCCATGAAATTAATCTATATGTTTGGGTCCTTATATTGTATCAATAAAAGGTGTGATATTCTCAATTAATCACCACCAAACTTTGTGGTTTCATATTCTTTTAACAAGGACATGTTGTATGACCATTTATGGGCTTAATCCCAAAATCGAAAAAAACTCATCTCCCTGGATAACGATAAACATCAGAGTGACCTTAGTCTCCCTGTATGATAATTATCTCTAGAGTACCCCTTGTGTGGCTAGAAAACCAGAAACATCCTAATAACAACAAATGAATATTTGATATGTAAATAGGATTATAAAATTTATTGGTAATCTAGGATACAGTCAAATATCTCCATTATGGAGAACTGTAGAAACATACTGATGATTCTATAATATATAAAAGCTACTAATTGATTTATAATCTTGTTTTGACACACATAATACTTGGGAATTAATGAGGGATTCCATGAAATTTCATAAATCTATAAGAGATTCATGGATTAGGGAATAATTCCCCAAAAAAGGGTGTGATGATCCCAACCTATCTTGACCAATGTGATTTCTTAAGGATTGTTGGTTAAAACACCTAACAGGATCCTACCATTGGAAAGAAGGTCCCCATGGATATAGAACCATTGGTAGTATCTGATTACACAAAAAGACACATTATAATACACTAAAAAATATGGTTTCCAAACCTAGACACAAATTCCAAGGGGAAACAATCTCATATACCTTATTTCCATCCAATCCATTGACAATATGTAACTTTGTTTATGTGTACGTTTCGACTACTGCCTCCATCATATGATGAGATGTGGTTAATAATATTATTTTGGAATGGATAGTAAAAAGTATATATTTATTGAATATATATTATATTAATTATATAAATGTTATTTTGGAAAGGATAAATAGTACATACTGTTCTTTCATTTCTTTTGTTGAAAATTTGAAGCGCATTAAACTGTGCATATGACATACAATCTCCATGATCTGTGTTATTAAATTTTCAATACATTTATTAATGTATGAATATAAATAAATATATTATTAATTAATATGATATTTATTTCATTTTTAAAATTTCTGATATGGTGGAACTGTAATCGTTGTACAAGGGAAAAAACACAGAACCAAATACATGAAAAACGAAGAAGTTATCACATGAAAATGTGATTTTAATAGATAATTATTAATAAATGGGTGGTGAATGATTAAAATTAAATAATATATTGTATTTTATATATGATAATAGTTCTAAAGTATATTTATAATAAACATATCTTTATTATAAAATAATTTTTTAGACGTACAAAATAGTCTGGACATGAGGTAAGAGATTTTCATCTCACTTTTATTTTTGTGAAACACATGTCATATTCACAACTTGTTTATTTTCCATGGTGTATATAATACCTATGACTTATTTTATGATGATAATTTTGAATTTTTTTTGTACCTAAATCACTCTATAAGGTTTCTTATTTTGTAGTAGTTATGATTCAAATTTTAACATAATTGTAATGGATTTGTGATACAACCTCATTGTTTATGAGGATTGTTTTTGTTATGGTTCCAATGAATAAATTTATTGATATATCTATATAAAAGAATATAATGTTTCTTATCCTCTACTTATTTCAAGAGAGTACATTTTTTCATTTCATGTTATTTTCTTCAAAAATAGATGACAAAATAATAATTTTTCAATTGAAAATAAACATTAATTCACTCATTAGATGAAAATTAAATTATTTTCAATGTCCATGTTTTCTATAAAAAATTATATTTATTTTATTAATTATCTAATTTTTTATATTTAAAATTTTAAACATTATTAAATTTTTATAAATTTTTTTAAATAGAATCTTATTTTTGTTTCCCAGATATAGAACATTTTGACTTGTATATATTAAAGTTGAAAAAAATTATATTAACTTTTATTGAACAAATCAAATTTTATGCCATAATGGTCACCCTATTTATTGATGATTTATATATAATATTTTATCGTTATGTTCAAATAAAATTTATTTTTAAAAATATTATGTGATTATTTATTTTTAAAAATTCTAATTTCAAGGGAAATATATATTTCCACCTGAATATTTTAATGGTCAATTTATTAAATCTTTATTAATAAAAGACAATAAATTTTCATGTTTATTATGTTAAATTTTTTATATTATCCAGTTTTATCCTCTTTATCCTTTATCTACAAGGTTTATGATAACACAAATATGTATAGTTTTCATTAAGTGGTGGGTGGTCAAAAATTATATATCACTCCAATGCATTGTGTAAAAAATTATATCTCATGAGAAAAATATTGGAAACAAGTGGGTGTGATTGATATTCTATGATAAAATCGATGATGTGGTTCATCTGTTAGGGGAAACTTGTTGATGTTCTTGAGTAATTATGTAAAACACGTCAATTTTATTGATCCTCTCTATGAAACAGTTGTTGATTCTTGATCCAATTGATCTGATTGTCTTGATAATTAACTCTCATATATGAATTTTTTTGATATTTATGATTTCTCCACACTAATATGACATTAATGTTTTGTTCATGATTGATTTATAATGATCCTGTTCTCTAAGGATTCATTTATTTTTAAATGATAAAGTTTTATTCCATGAATCATATTTATGATCAATGATATATATTTTATGAACATTGTAAGTTATATTCAAGATCCCATACCCATATGATTTTATTATTCTTTTATTTAATCCTCCATTGATATCTCTTTTCATTACTATTACTATGTATCATAGGTCATACTATCTTATGTTTCCATCCTCCATGTTATAATAAAACTATTGTTGTATAGTATTTCTATGAATATTACTAAATGGGATGATATTTTTGGGTGATATTTTAGATATTCCATGAAATAATAAGATTTTGTATATTGTCTACAAAGGCACAAAAATTTTACAGTCCTCGAAAATGTATTTTTAAAATACATTGAATATTCATCTAATAAAATTTAATATTTATATAGGATAATTCAGTTCATTTATACCATCAACCATATCAATTTTTTTCTCATCAACTACACCAGATTACATGAAAATACCCCAGTCAAAACTTCTTTAGTCGATCATTTTCAATGATGATTGGTCACACCCATGAACATGTTGTCTCACCACACGACCATGTTTCCAAAATTATCAAAGGGAGAAAGTATCATTAAAGTACACAAAAAAAATCCTAAACCAAATATCTAATTAAAATGTGTGGTTGGTTCCTTAGTTGACCAACCTAGTTGTTATGCTCCCCCATGAGGAATGGAGCACATCAGATATGACACACCCATAAATCATGCCATCCTTACTCTGAGCCTAATTATAGCACACAATCTCTATCAAATGTTGTACCAAAATTCAATTTTTTCCCATATCATAACTATATAAAATTTTTCTCATCATATCATCGACATCCATGTGTCATATCAGCCATCCAATGATTGATCTCACCACACACACTCCCCTACTAATAATAGACCATATCAATACATCTCACACTCAATCCACTACAACATATAATGATTGTATATGGTCATCCCATCACTGCATAATTTCGGAAATGAAATATCAATAAAAACCCATTCTATATTTATAGAGATGACACTCTACACATTCTAATTTAATTTCATTCATAATTAAGATCACACCCTCGAACAACAAATGTTGGAATCCTAACCATATAGATTCTATTATACCACTCCTTGAATACAACCTCAGTTTGTGACAATGTCATGTTATTTACACTCATCCTAATCCATACTTATCCAAATTATTAAGACCTCACACAATTTCATCCATTGTTTCATAATCATATACAAGAAGCACATCCCATTCACCTTAAATAAATAGGAATCTAATCCCATGAGTAATCCAACATATGCACAGGTCCTCAACACACACATGGATTCTCGCCAAACCATAATTCATGTCCTTATATGAAAAACACATTACAAACATTATCAATATCTTTAAAATATAATTTTTGTTCATTCCCATATAACCTAATCGCAAAAAATAACTCATTCTCAATTCACCTATAATGATTCATTTCTTGTCAATCACATAAATCCATAGAACCCCAAAAATATTCTCCACAAACCATATATCCCATAGATATTGAAATAATATGAATAATAACATATCATAAGGTAATCATTATATAACATAAATCATCTACTCACACACTTACACCATTAAAAGAAGCATCTAGAATCATTAGGGTAAGGAACACGATTGGTCCAGACATCAAAATACTTATTTATACCAATATCACTTGCACCAAAAATTGTATATCCTTGAAAATTACCGGGGAATATCTATGCCTATATCACATATTTTTTATTTCATCTCATGAATTAATTTTAAATCCATTGAATCTACAAATGTTTATTGTCCGTAAAACATTCATAAAGATAGTTTAACCACTCTCTCTCTAGATACAATTTTATATGATAGATCATGAAATAAACCAAACATGCCTATCCAATATCGTGAACTATAGAAATAGTCCCTCCCACGTGATCCAGAGGACATTTACAAGGAAGATCACATCTCACAAGGAAAAATATTTTCTCTAATCTCAAACATCACATGTCAACAAGGGTTATAAAGAACACAAACATGGGTTCTCATATATATATATATATATATATATATATATATATCTAAGTCACCACATGTCAACTATTAAGACAACCCATATACACAAATTATTAATAGCGATCTTAATATATAAAAAACCCCTCAATAATCATAATCTTATCTCAAGACAAACACACACATACTAGCATCACATGAAAAATCATGGTTGAATAATCAGGCTAATTCTCTCCATCAATATATACACAAGACTTCCCCCCTGTGGAGTAAAAAAATAATGCGGATCCACATTGGGCCACCACATGTAGGATCTACATCCACAAGGATCATATTCTCATTAAAGTACACACATAAATATAAATATATATAAAAATATCTACCCATTTTGATTTTATTGACGGTTTCATAGTAATATGGTTTGGTTATGTATAATATAATTAATAATATATATGGGAAGACAGAATATTAGATGTTTAATATCTATACCAATTTTTTTTAAATAGTATCATAATCATACAATGGGGGTTTATAACTAAGTCTTAATATGCCTATACCAACCTACTTAGGTTCCCATAAATACCATGTACTAAGGGTCTGTAAAGTTACCATCTAAAAATAAACCTATCATAAGACCCACAAGTCCTTTAATTAGGGAAAATATATATTTTTTATGATGATTATAATTTCACAAAAAAAATTATACAATGAAACACCATCAAATTTGTTAATTAAACAAAAAATAATTTAAACATAATCATCAGTGATATCAATCACATATGTGAATGTAAATATCATGTGAATCGTATATGAAAAATAATATATATTTATATACATGGTCCCTTGTTGCATGGTCAGGGCCAAAAATCCATAAAATTAATAAATATAAAAACTCAAGAGAATCATACTAATTTAAATAATGTAGTTTTTAAATTAAAAACCCATAATATAAATCCCATTCCCAAGGAAACCTGAACATCCTCCTGGGAACAATGTTGATGATGTATCGATCATATGTCCATCAAAATCAATGACACATTCATATGTAACATGTATACCATATCCCCAAATATTTATAACAAACAAGACATTAATAAAATATATGATTTCAGCTATATAAAACCATTGATATGACATTCAAATGTCCACCCCTAGTTCGATGACACTTATTGATTCCCAGAACAGAGAAGACACCACTGGACCTCAGACATTAATCTCATTACGATAGTTAATATGTACTAGTAGTGTGGGTCTAGGGTGTTCACATGGGGGGAAGATGACAACATATTCGAGTGCATAATTACACAACTTAAATATCCAAATATCCTCAATAATAAATAATAAGTATAAAATAATCATCATACTACGTGGATGGAATAAAATTAACATATTATATCCATGAAGATTTAGTATCATATAGTTATAAAGTTACATGGCCATGAAGTCATAAACCATTGACCAGACATCGGGCACATCACATATAAAAAAAATAAATTAATAAAATAAAAGGAGTCTCTATATTCATTCTCAAGACTCACCTCACCCTAATATCCAATATAATATGATTTTCTAATTGATTAACAAAATCTTAGTGCTCTTATCAACATCAACCTATGATATTTGAATTCTTCTCTAGTACCCAAGTGTTATGGTTGTCTAGAAAGGGAGTGATTATAACTCAATAGGTAACCAACAACAAGATCCTATACATAAAAAGTAATTAATTACATATATATGATATGATCTGAATAAATAATATAACATTTAATAATTAATTAATTATCACATTCCATTCTAATGATCTGATTAAATACCTTGTATGAATTCAAACAAGATTCAACCACTGTTTGAGTGTCTCTGAGCTAGTCACCAAATCGTGCCTACCAGTATCACCACATGGACCTGTTTTGTAATTACACTATTCCAATATAAAGTCATTTTCAAACTCATGGAGGACCCTACTATGAATCCATCCACTGTATCTAGGGTATAACTTTCTATGAGATCCATCATCTCAATATAGCGGTGTGTCTCCCCTATAAATAATCACATAATTGAGAACCATGGAAACACGTTATAAAAAACTACATTATGAACTCAATGTAATTCCAAATCAGGAATCCACATTCCGAATCCAAGGAAATCCCAACCAGGAAAATAAATCATTTGAGTCTAGGGGGTTGGAACTCTATATACAACCATCATATCATCTTAGTCTGAGGGTTTGGTTCCCCTTATCAGATACGACCTCACACGATTCCAGAGTTTTTCTCTACCATAACAGAAATAACAACATCAATATCAAGGGTTTTGGATTGCATCTATAGATATCATATCATCTAAGTAATAAATTTGTATCCTTAGTGCAACCCAAATCATTATATATGCGTCTTAGTGGATTTTTCAACCCCTCATACAGATCCAAGGAGTGTTTCCAAGGAATCTAAAATCATGTGTCTATATCAAGATCAATAACTGAGTCATATGAGTATGTATTTGGAATCCCATGTATCTCATTACATCTCAATAGGTAGTGTATCCCACTCGAAGAATCTATGGAAATGTGTCTTAATGTTGTTTCCTTCCTAACTCAACCCATCCAAAAACATTTTTTTATTTACTCAAGTACCTGAATATGCATTCAACTAACATAATAAAATCATGTGTTTGATTTGGATCCCAGGGTTAGACAACTGATCAATACTACTCATTTCCATGAAACCTATACATGGGTCAATTTTTTACAAGTGATCCCACCCAGATCCCCTAAGTCTCAGATCTACCCGGACACTCTACCTATTATCCTTTATCACATTTTCATCGCTTGAGACTATTCCCGTCACTTTGAGGGTATAATTTTCCAAAATTTCATCATGATCTCATCACATGGCCTTATTTAACTCATAATTATTATAGTATCGATATCACCGAGGGGATATATTTCTTTAATACTATCCTCTTCTGATTTCACCCAAGGATAGTCCCCATACTAAACCCATCAACCAATTTCAAAATGTTTTACCCTCTGAGGCAACCACATCTCAATGGTGGAGAAACATGCACCCCATAGTAATCTCAATAATCCTGAAGACTCTAAGGAACATCAAGGGTCTATATTGAAACTAATATGGAAAACCATATCAATATATTACTCACCTCAACATATAGGTCAATAAGGTATGATTTTTCGAAGGGTCTTATATCTCAATTGTTTAGTTATCACCCCTCAAGGTACAAATATCATGGGAAACACATAAAAACCAAAGAATGATCCATCAGTGGTTGAGGAAATCAATCTAGTTCCCAAATACCCATCTAGGCCCAATCACATTATCTATAACTTGAACGTAATTTTAATGAAGATAATCATTTTATCAAAATGATCGACACTCACTGGGGAGATACCACATACCCAATGACATACATATAATCAAAAGGATATAAATAAATTATTCATGTGGGACCACCTATATTAATTATGAATGCATTTTATTTTTGAAATAATGATTTACCATCCCCTTTTTTACCCATCCATGCTCACTACCTCGTCCTAGGTATCTATCTCAAAACACAATAAATAATAATAAATCCTAAAATTTTATATTTATGTATTCGTGTAAATTTTAGCTTCTTATAATTAATTTTAAATTTTATTAAATTAGGAATAACCTGTAAATGATCATCGATCTATAAAATCTCACAATGAATTTAGTCCCTGTGGTATGAACCACTTTTGAAACTCACCCAAACATGCGCTACAATATCATATTATTTAATTATAGAAATATTTTTTAGTTTCACATTTCATAAAAATAGGTCTGATGAAAAGAAAAAACTATAATGTATCAGCACAATTAAAAAACATCCAATACACTATGGAAGGTCTATAACACACTTATGATGTCATCATAATAAAAATCCACAACATACAACCCAAATTCATTAGAAACATTATTTTAGTTTATGCTAGACCCCTTGAAAAATCTACATGGGTATGTACCTATGAGAAAATGTTTTTAAACACCATATAGACCTCCTCAAGGGATGTACACTTGACAGGCCATTAAAATGAAACATTAATCCTTGATTATTTTACCTTGTCTAGTGAAATAATCAATACATCCCTATCCAAAATGTAGGAATAAATCAACTAATAATGAAAGAAAGAATATATGATAAAATGGAAGAATTAACCTTAATAACATTGTAAAACAAAAAAATACACCTTTCTTAATGGTGGATTTAATGGTGATTCAACTGGAGAGGAAATGACCAAAATTGGATCTTTTTAATTCCCCCACCCACTTAAATAATGAAACACTTCCTCAAGGAAACACCGCAATTAAACGTGTCTAAAAATAGCACCCAGAAAACCATTCACTTTTTCTCATCATTCATGTAGTGAAATCCATAATGATGAAGAACCTCTCCAAATTCCAAACCTTCTATGTGGAATAAAAAAATATTTTATATATACCCAATGTAAATTACCTGAACCCCTCATGTATAGGCCACCTTCATGTCATGACTTCCCTATATAATGTTCTTAACACTCTATAAATGTAAATCATGTAATGTGTGGATTCTTCATGATTTACATATGTTGTAGATATATAATTTTCGTTACTTGACCAAACAACCATTCTTTAATTCTAACTTAAGAAATCGTACCACCAATAATGCTAAAAACCTTATACCCAAGAATATATTTAAAACAGTGGAAGACATGAAATATCAATCTAAATATCAAATTAAAAAATTAACCACTAAATAAATCCAAAATTAAAAAAATAATCTAAATTAGTTAACTCCTAACGGATTAGTGTTTTACATATGGTTCTAGTAAGGATAAAAAACTATTTTATTCCAATGTATCCCATATTGATAAGGGGAGAATTGCTTCTATATGTAAGAATGTTAATCCATTACATTTTCAATATCTGTCCCATATCCCCTCATTCTAAATCTCATCCTATACTATATGGATGTTATATTATCATGAGTATACTTCTAAAATAATTACAATATAATTATAGAAATATATTCTCTTACTCATTCATTAGTATAACATGTTGTTATTTAGGTTTGATCAACCACCTTCACGAATGATGTTTCACAAATGTCGCTATTTTCACTATGAATAATAATGATGAAATTAATATTGGTAAAATATGAAATAATTGAGTAATATATTTCAAGAATATGGTTATGGGAGGATTAAATAAAAATAAATGTTCATTATAATGTAACTCATGGATAAAGGTAAATTACCAAAACAAATTCCATAAAAGATTTTATTATCCCAAACCATATAAATAACTTCAATCAAATCAACATGATGATACAAAAATAATTTAATCACAGTGGAATCAATTCCTTAAATAAATTTGGTACTATAAAATTTTTATTAAATTAAAGGTGGAAACATTAAAATTATGAAACTTATATGGAATAATATAAACTTCTAACATTTGATGATGAGAATTATGAGTAAGTAATTAATATATATTAATTGAATGATTGTTACTAATTGATATAAATTATAATATACATTAATAAGGTTATAAATATTTTATTAACATGGTAATGTTTATTATAGAAAAGGTTAATGATAATTTCATGAAATGTTGGAGTAAAGTTAAGGGCTCCATTTTTAATGTTCCTACGGTGGAGTTACCCACTATGAAGGGGGGTTGAATCTATTTTTATGTTTAAAATATTTCTTCCAATAGAAATTGACTTATAATTACTTATTATTTCCTAATACACTCTTCTGAAAACACAACCTTGTTAGAATGATGTAAACATAAATTGCATGGGAACAGAATATTATTATATGATTTAGTTTGAATGTGATCATACTTCTTGATTTGACTAGTTAGACTCCCGAAATACAAATTCCCCATTATAATCAAAACTGGATACAAAATAAATTTCTCCACTATCTTAGACTTCTATAATGTTTTCAAGAGTCCACTAGATCAATCGTTCCACATATTCAGTCATAAAATGATTAAAAACAACACATGAAAGATCACTTCTGAATGTTGGGTGATTTGACCACTGACAGCCTTTAAGATAGATAAAATAATATATTCTGACATTATAAATTAAATAATTCTACTATCTCTTACTCAAAATATGAATTTTGGGAACTCAAATATATGATTTTCATATAGTATATTAAATCATCTTCATGTCCATAAAATTATTACTGAACAACACCGCTTCGTACTGTTTTCACAATAAATATTTACCACATCACCAACTGATATATTAACTAAGAAAGTCAATGTATTTTCTTATAAAATGAACATGTTTTACTTCCTCTCTCAATCTATATTATTATATTAAATCTAGGAATCACCCATGTATTTATAGGAAACAATTCAATGGTTTTTGAAAAAATTATCACATGATAATTCTCCAAATGTGCTAGTATGTTTATTGAGATTCAATGGCCTCTGCATAGAATTCAAAAATAATTTCTGAAAACTAATCATAAGATAAAACTCCTTATCATATAAACGGGTTCATCCAAAAATAATAATTTATTCATGTCTACATGTAATGTTAATACATCTCTGCAAGGATTTTTTTTCCATCTCCATGAAACATCTTCAATTTCTACACTAAAAAAACTTACCCCAACGAATTAAACACATTCAATTTTATAAATAATCTTAAAACATTTCTCCAATACACTACCACATATCTGGTCATGGGATGCACTAATTTTTATCAACCCTAATTAAAATGCACTGATAAAAGAGGGAAATTTATCTGCACTATGTAAAAGTACTGATATTTCTACCCTTCATTAACACTATTCTTCAAGGCGATAAATATTTTTAATAGAAAATATTATAATTTTTTATAAAATTATTTTATTTATATTAAAAAATTATTTTTATTTGTATACATTAAATATAAAATAATTGTTTATATTTAATCTATTTTTTTAATAATTCAAATATATATATTAAATTTTATTAAGTGATAAAAATATTTATGATATTTATGATATTTATTATATTTATTATATTTCTATATTTATTTGTTTATAATTATATATATGTTTTTTATAAATATATATATATATATATATACATTTAAAAAATGTATTTTTATAATTATATTTATTATACGTATTATATATATATGTTTATAAAATAAATATCTAATTATATTTTAAAAAATATTACTTTACAATAAATAAGACAATTGATGCATGAATATAATAGACATTCATATATATTCTATGAATTCATCATGAATTTTCATTTATACAGTACATCATCATTACTATTTATGTTTTCTCTATATATGATGACCCATTTTTCATGATCTGTACTTTACTACGTGTATACGATTCAGGTTTCCATGAAGATATTATGTTCACATAAATACAAATAATCCTGAAAAATATATTTAAATAATAAATTTATTTATTATATATATAATTATAAATATTTATTTATATATAAATACTTTTTAAAATAAATTAATATATATAACTAATTATATATATATATTTAAATGATTATAAATGTACAATTTTTTTATGAAATGATATATATATATATATATATATTATATTTATAATTATTTACGAATACCTTTTATATATATGTTATTATAACTATAATTATATATATATAAATAAATATATCTCTTTAGTTAATATATATATATATATAGGTTTATCTATTTATAAAAATATACAAATGATATATAAATAAGTATAAATAGTATATATATATATGTAAATAAGTATAAAATTATTTTAAATATATTTATTATATTTATAAGTATAATTATAAATAAATAAATATTTATTTATATTTTTATATATATACATATTTAAATACATATGAAATTAAAATTAATATATTAAGTATTTATAATTTCTTTAATCTTATAATTATATAAATATATATATATTTATATTGAAATAATTATAAATTGAAAATTAATATTTTTATTATAGTATCAATTTTATTTAAATATATATATATATATATTTGTATTTAAAAATATAATAAATATAGTTATTATAAATATAGTTATTATAAATATAGTTTTTATAATTTAATAAATATTTAAATATAAATTTTATTTAATTACATAGTCATGAAATTATAAAAATTATACATATTTAATATATTGATTTTTATTTCATCAAAATCTAAATATATATTTATATATATTTATTTATATTTATGACTATATATAATTTATATATTTATTTATAAATATTATTATATATTTAAAAATATATTTATTTAATTTTATATATATTTAATAGATATATTTATTATAATCTTATAGTTATTTAAATATAAATATATAATTATTTAAATAATTTCATAATACTTAGGAGATAAATATATATTATATTTATATTTATATTATATATATATATATATATTACATATATATTTTAATTATAAAGAAATAAATATATATTGTATAAAAAAATATATATTTATTTATATTTATAGTTATTAATATTAATATAAATATTATACATATAATTTTATAAATATATTTTAAAAAATCAATAATTTATTACCATTATTGTTTCATCAGCGCTTTTTTAGCACTGATAAATACATGTTTTTATCAACACTAACAAAGTACTCATAGAATGTGCTTTTATCATCGCTAAAAGTTTTGCGCTGATAAAGGTTTCCCTTATCAGATCATTCTAATTTACCACTTATAAAACATTCCTTTATTAGCACTTTTTTTAGCTAACACAGATAATTGTATCCCCTAATATTATAAAAAACCCTAACAATCTCCTCCTTTCTTCGCACGCCTCAAGCACTAACAGAAGCCTTACCCTATCCTCGCTCCTCCTCTTCCACCTATACTCCCACCGACTCCTCCTCCTTCTTGAGCTCTACGTCCACTGCTGACTTATCCTCATACTCACCACCATGAATCCATCGTCTTCTGCCACCAGAAATCCCTACTCCATCGTTGCAAGTTGTCTCCCTACATTTTGAGTTACCTTAGGCATTGACTTTATGTTACGAAAATATTTATGTGATAATATTGAATTAAAAATATAATTATAAGTGTAGTTTGATAGAAATTATAGTGAGAATTTGACATAATGATGGTAAGAGAGATATTATATGTTTTTAGAAGGATTTGTAAAGTTAATATGTTTTCAGGATTTTTTATGAAATCACTAGTGTATATTTGTCCAATCATGTTTATGAGTCGATCATGCTTCACCTATGTATGGAATAATGTGTATGTCACCCTTCGCATAATATGGTGGTATGTCTCCGTGGAATTGAAATGTTTAATGCATGTTATTTTTAGCATGTCGATCATAAAGCATGAGATTTTAGAAAGTTAATTTTTCATTTTTTAATATGGATTACTGTTTTAGTGATATAATTGAATTAAAAATTATGTTATTTTAATGAATTTGTGTTTTTTTTCATGTTCCATTTTATTATTGCTTCCATAATGTGTTCCTATAAATTTTGGTAACTTCTTTTCCTAAAACAAGAATTTGAAAATCTAAATGCAAGTAAATATGAATTTTACTCTTTATTGCATGTATATATATAATTTCTATGATGATTCATTGAAATCTGTGTGAAGTTAACAATTTTAATGATATTTCATCATTTTTTAATTTTTTTTTTATTTATCTATTTAAATTGACATTGTCACTTTCCAAAAAAGTTTAATCTTATAAACAATTTGTATTGAAATCTATTTAGAAATATAGAATTTTGTGATGATGTTATATTGAACAGAATAAATTCTTATGAAAATATAGTTTAAAGGGGGACTAGTTGTTTTGTTTTGTTACTGGGTTTATTGTGGTTGGTTGTGTTACCTTTTTGTCTATTATATAGCCTCAGTTGGTAAATATTGTGGTTGGTTTGAGTGTTTTAATGTTTAATAAAGTAAGAGTGGTGGTTGGTTTCTTTAATAATAGCCGATAAGGAAGTGGTGAATACATGATTTTGTGGATGGAGTGATGGATAAAATATTGTGTTTGTGATATTGGGGTGTTATGGTTGGTGGTATAGGAGGGACATGATTTTTTTGGTAGTTGTAGTGATTCAATGTGGTCCTGAGTATTGGTGTTTCATTTGGTTTGTTATAGTTATCATGAGGTGATGTAGTTTATATGAAAGTGGTGATATGATGTTGTGATTAATTTAAAGTGGTGAAGTGGATACGTGAGATTTTGTTTGGATGAAATAAACAGTAGTAGAATAATATTCAGTCATAGGTAATACATTATTCAAGAATCTAGTTGTTGATGGTTTCCCACTATGAAGACATGTGACTTTATGTTCAAAATTATCATATCGAAGTGACACTTATATATTTTTATATCACGTATTCACTCCTCCTTAGAATTGTAGGATTAAACTAAAGGATTCATACTATTTATTTATGATAGACATGATAAACCTTTTATAGCATTATATTTTATAAAATTATGATTATTTTTTATTCATGTGTCCTATATAATGTGTATCTATTGGGATTTATGTCTTTATGAAAATTCATAAGTGGATCCTTTAAAATGGTATGTTTTTTGAAATGTTTCATAAAAATTAATATCTATTCAACATACCTTTATTTTGTTTTAAATAACTTTAAATTTATTTAAACACATAGCATAGACATAGTTTTCATGTCAAGTGTGTTTCAACTCAGCTGATTGGATTTCATAATGGGATGTGAATGTTTTTAATGTCTATATAATTCTAGTATAATTTTAACAAGGATCATGTGAGTTTTGATTATAAAATTTGAAAAATATAGAGGGATTTTTCACAGTTTAAATGATTAATATTATGGGGTCATGAAGATTCATGGAATGATTTGTAAAAAAGGAATTGAGTTTTAGAGCAATAGTGTTTTAAATTGATTGGTTTATTTTAAAACGGTCATGTTATATTAAAGGTTCATTTTTGTAAAATTTTTTTAATGGGATTTCAAATGTGAATTAATAAATTGTTTTCAGTGAAAACTTAATGTCTATATCTTTTTTCATCCTTTGTTTATTGTTATATAATCATTTTTTGTATTTATTTTATTAAATATTAATATTACCTAATCAAATAGGATGGATAGGAATAAAGAATAGATGGATGCCAATCATTTGAAAATTGATTCTAATGATGGAGTGATTGTGTCTTCCAAGTGTGAAAAATATCTTTCGTTTGACCCTTCTCAAATCGTTTGTATGTGTTTATGCTGTTGTTATTCAGTACAAGTTAGTCCATGGGAGTTTTAATAAAACATTATCTTCCATGGTATAAATGGAAGTTATAAATGATGGAATAAACATGGGGAAAAGAGAATGTAGTTAGGTTCATAGATAGAACTGTGTTTTATACATCATCTCATATGATTACAGGGGTGGACACTGAAGGAGATTGTATCAAGGAAGTGATTAAATATGTGAATGATGATGAAGAATATATTGAGGAAATGACAAGGATATTTGATGATGAACTTTAGGATTTCACAAAGTTGATTGAAAAATTAATGAGTTATTAAAAGACACCATTTTAGGGTGGTTGCACAAAATATAAATCATTTTTAGTCATACTGAAGCACTATAATTTCAAAGCATGCACTAGATAGATTATTGCTAGTTTTACAGAATTGCATTCTCTCTTGATTGACATGCTCCCTGAAGATAATGAGCTCCTGAGCCAATGATATGATGCCAAATGGATTCTAGGATCAATTGGTTTGATATTTGAAAGAATACTTGCCTACCATAATGACTGTATATTATTTCTCTTAGACCTTCAATCACTTAGATAATGCCCAAAGTGTGGTGTTCTTTTGGATACAAGAATGATGAATCTGATCTAACAAAATTTCTACGGTACATTCAAATAATTTAATGGTTTAGGTGCATAAATAGAAGTTAGGAGACTATAGGGAAATTGATGTGGTATGCATATTGATGTAATAATGATGGAAACTATGTCACCTAGTAGACTTTCCTCAGTAAAAGAGAATCAATAATGTGTATTGTGATTTTGGGAATGATCTGAGAAGCCTTCTACTTGTGTTATCTATAGATGGATTGAATCCTTTTGGTTTTCAAGAAAGCGCTCACTAACATGTCCAGTTATTTTGGTAAATTATAATGTACCATTGTGGATATGCATGAAATAAAAACAAATCATGCAATCTATGCTTATATCTGGAGCGAAACAATCAAGTAATGATATGGATGTTTATTTGGATACATTGATTGAGGATTTGATATTATTGTAGGATTCAGGTGTTATGATGTATGATGATTATAGAAATGAAGATTTTATGTTGGGAGCCTTGTTGTACATGATGATAAATGACATTCCTCATGGAAATTTGTCAAGATAAAGAAACAAAGGAACTCATGGGTATCCCTTATGCGAAAAAGGTACATAGTCAATTATGTGGAAACATTCATCTTGAACCATGTTTCTAGGACATCATTGATTTTCACACCACTGACATAAGTAGAGGTTTTTGACGATATCATTCGATAGAAATTTAGAAGAACATGAAACACTATCTCCACTAATATGTGATCAACTATTTTATAAATAAAAATATGTGGAAGAAGAATTTGGTAAACCATTTTTGAAAAAACTTATGAAAACAAGTTTGAAAAAAAGATCAGATTTTTTTGATTTTCCATACTAGAATTCTCTATAATACAGACACATTCTTGATTTTATGAATGTTGAAAATAATGTTTGTGATAGTGTAATCCGAACTTTTCAAAACACACTTAGAAAAAAATGGAATTAATGATACGTTGGACATGGTTGAAAAGGGAATATGAGAAGATTTGGCGCATGAAAATGGTGAAAAAAATATTCCCTCCAACTTCTTACACTCTTTCTAGACATGAGAGATATCAGTTTTGAAACATATAGAATTATTTCATGGTTCTATAGGGGTATTAATCGAATATCAATAACATCTTGTTAATGAACAATTTAATGTAAAGGTGTATGAAGTCACAAAAATTCCATTTTTTTATGAATGATATAATGCATGTATCTTTACATTACATTTTTACCCAGAATGTATGTCATACATTAACAAAACCATATTTATTATTCAAATATATATGAAGAAAAGTTATTGAACCAGTGATATTGCTATGTTTGGAATGTGAAATTACCATCATAATATATGATTTATAAATGTTATTTCCATCAACCTTATTTGATATGATTATTCAATTGATGCTTCACAGGGTTAGAGAGATTGAACTATGTGTTCCTGTACACTATAGATGGTTGTACCCCATTTAACGTTATATGAATATTTTTAAAGAGTATGTGAAAAATCAAAGTTGGCCGGAGGTTTGTATTACATAGTGGTATATTATTAAATACGTCATTTAATTTTTTATCGAATAAATGTTTGGTGTGGAAAGCATTGTTCTAATGCAATATCATGACAATGGGATTCTTGTAGGTGGATAAATATCAGGAAGAGATGTTGTCACGATCATTATTAAAGATCATGAGTTGGCCCAACAATTTATTTCCCATAATAGTTTGGAGTTTTCCCTATATATTGAAACCGATAATGAAATTCGTAATCATTTGAATCCATCAAGGGCTTAAAGATAGATATCAAATGCACATAATAAATAGATTATATGATGGTTTTGGAATACATTTTAAAGGAGTAATATGAAAATCCACGTTCAATTTTAGAAAGGATTCAATGGATAGTAGGAGGACCAAGTGTGTATATATTAGTATATAATGGTTATGTTATTAATGGTTATATATTCTATACAAATGAGCTTGATGAAGATAGTACCTTGAAAATATTGGAGTCATAGTCATTGATGAAGCAATGCATGTTTTTTGTACTATGGATAGAAATCCAAATTATGTGAATTTGTCATACATCAGTATCCTCAAAAAAAATATGGGAGTTTGTCACAACCTGTCCTTAGGGCCCATTCCGTGACTACCCCAAGCCCACATTCCATAGGCCAGGGGCTGGCGATTAGCACCAAAGGCGTAAATCCCTATAATGGGAAGGCATTGATTTTATAAAAGTAAAAAAACACAACAGAGTACACAACTGAAGTAAGCACTAAGTAAAACTATATACAAAAGTAAGTGATGAAAGGAAAGGGCCTAAAATACAGGCCCAACAGTAAGTACAGTAAAACTAAATAGCTAGTACAACTGTAGTAAATTGAACAAAAACTACTGAGTCGTCCTCTAGGAATCCCACCTGAAGGGTGGGTACAGATGGTCTAATCAGCACCTCGGGTTCATCTGTCTGCTCCGTGTACGTCTCTCCAAGTGTTCCACCTCCCCGTACCATCCAGATCTACAATTCTCTACCTCGATCAGTAATGTCTATCTTCTTCATCCAACATAATGTAGTGCGGGCATATCCCGTGCAGGGGTGAGTATATGATACTCAATAGGGACCACGAGACCCCTGAAGGTCTCCCAGAATCAACGAAGGATAAACCACAGAAGAAATATACGATCATGAAATATCAACCAACACCACATAGGTATATGTCCATACATAAACCTAAGTCATCAATCACAGTTCGGCTCAAACTCTCGAGCCCAAGAACAACCCAGTCCACACAGGAAAGAAGTCAATCACATCGATGATAATGACTGAAAGTCAAGACCCAACTCACATAGGTTTACATATTTCGTATAACGACAGAGATGTTCAGATGTAGTCACTATTTCATCTAATCTGTCGGACCCACATAAGATACTGGACAAGTTAAGCAGTCAGACAAACTCAGGATACAAGACCAACTACTCTATCAGACCCACTCAAGATACAAGTACAGATGTATTCGCTCTCGAACCCATGGAGGATCCCAGTATAGAAATCATCTACATAGAACCCATAGAGGATTCCAGTACGGTATACGTCATCGTTGAACCCACATAGGATCCTGGTATGGTAGTCGTTGTCGTCGAACCCATGGTGGATCCTTGTATGGTATTCGTCATCGTCGAACCCACGGAGGATCCTGGAATGGTAGTCGTCGTAGTCGCAACTAGATCATGGGTTCCTCTACAAAGCACGCTTGAATCCAGGAGGGTCTGCTCCTCAGGTCAAAGGTCGATACATCAACTATCATGAAGTCCTAAGTTGATGTATCCATATGTTCCATCTCATCAAAAGAAACCCAACGCGACTGATGGCGCATCAATCGGACGCCAAGTCTAAGAGTTATTGGCTTTTCCGTTCCAGGGGCCCGGTTGAAATTATGCTAGTTCCATACTCGGCCATTTTACAAAGTCGTCCAAAACTCACTAAGAGTATCGCAAAATGACCGCTTCATCGCGAGGGTCCTAGTGTCACATACAACACGTCGATTAGACGTGCGGTCTTTAAGTTATTCACGTTTTTGTGAAACGGGCCTAGCCCATCAAGCCTGATGGGATGGTGGGTCATCCTGACCTAGTTCGGTGGGTAAGACCTGGTGGGGCGCAGCCCGATGGGCTGAGCGGTACGGGGGCTGCGGCCCCCCCTGTTTCCCGAACCGGCGGTGCCGAGTGGCGCCGCCCCTCCTACTCTGCCAGCCGAAGCTGGTCGGTCTTTCCCTACGTGAGAGGCCTGCACGGGCATGTCATTGTTCTCCCACGCGGAACCTACGGGTGTTGCGGCCTTCTTCCACCCGGCCGGCAAGTGACCGGCCGGTTCTCCGGCTGAAGCGGCCCGCAGATGCGAGCTGCGGTTATCCTTAGCACGGCGCCATGAGGCGTTGCGGTCTTCCCAGCCTAGCTGACTACGGCCGGCCGGTTCATCCAGTAGGCAGCCCGCGGATGCGGGACACTCTTCCCCCGCGCGACACCTGCGGGTGCCACGGTTCACCAACCTGGCCGGGTACGGCCGGCCGGTTCTTCAATCCGACCGGCCCGCGGTTGCGGGCCACAGTTTTCCTCCAAGTGGCTGAAGTGTGGCCACTGCCCTTGATCGATGTTGTCTCTAGTCGCCACTTCCAATTTAATCAATAATTTTCGGAGGGTCATCGGGTTTTGTTTGTTCTTTCTGCGCCTTCCGCGTTAGGTGATATAAAATGGCCTTAAACGATCACTTGCATTCATCAATTAAGGGAGTATAATTTAATTAAACTAAAATCATAAAAAAACTCCCGCAACCTCGATTTCAGGAACTGCGCACACCAATGAGCCATGGAAGATGGGCGTCGCAGACGTCAGGCGTCGCGGAATATGGACGTCGATCCCATTGATGCCAGGGTGCATCCGAAGAGGAAGCGTCATTGAAAAAGTTCTTCGTGTTCTTCTTTGGAGATTTTCTTCATTAAAGAATGGTGTTCTTTGTCAATAAAGGAACACCTTTCTTCTAATTCTCGAGAGGTTTCCCCACCAAAATATTTCCCAAGGCCAATATTATATTAAGGCTCCCCAATTTTAATATAATTGTCATGTAATTCAAAATTGATTCAAATAATAGGTTTTAATTAATTAATGAAGATATTAATTAGATGGGTTGGAATAATTAAGAGAGAAGGGAGGTGAAAAGTTTAAAATTCACAGAGAGGATGGGGAGAGTTTTTAGAGTTAATTAGGAGGGTTTCATGGGAGTTTAAGGAGGAGTTGAGAGAATAGGCTCTCATTTGGGCCCCACCACACATTATCCTCTCATGGGAGGTAATGTGGGGTTTGGGCCCCACCTCTAACTTCCCCTAGTAGGAAATAACCACCACCACTTTATAAATTAAATAAAATTGTGTACACTTATTTAAACACAACAATTTTATTCAACTTTTTACGAATCCCCAAATTATAACATCTACTCTCGACCAAACACAACTATAGTAAAGGTCTCCATAAGAGAATATCAGCACTGCGAGTTCATCGGTGTCCTCAGATTTCATTTCCAAGCTCCGGTTCAAATGGTAGAAAAACTCGCACGTACATTTACTAAACATACCCGAACAAAAATATTAGAAATTGATTCCGGGCAGACCGGGCCTCGGAATCAACTTCCATTAGAAACCGAAGACTCGTAAAATTCCAAAGTATTTAAGAAAAAAAATTCCCTTGAAAGTTCTGGCTCTTTACATTACCCCCACCTAAATTATTTACATCCCCATAAAGCTATAGCACACACTAGGTGAACAAATGGTGGTACTGAGCATGAATCTGAGCCTTCCACTCCCATGTGTTCTCCTGGGGGTTCTCGTGATGCCAGCGAATGAGCACCAGAGGAATCAACCATCCACATATGACATGCTCCTGTCGATCCTCGATTTCCACCGGAACCTTCATGATTTTCACCCCGTCATCGATGTCCAGCTCCTCGTGGTCGATGATTTTGGACGGGTCATGCATGTATCTCCTCAACTAAGATATGTGGAAGACGTCATCCCCCCAGAGCAACTAAGGTGGAAGGGCCAGGATATAAGCCACCTCGCCTACTCCGCTGAGGACCTGGAAAGGTCCAATTAATCATGGAGATAACTTGCCGCCGCAGCCAAATCTCTGTAGATCTCATCTAGGTGAGTCTCGTAGGAAAACATGGTTGCCATCCTCAAACTCCATTGGTCTCCAACTCCTATCAACATAGGACTTCTGTCTGCTCTGTGCAGTCTTCATCCACTCCTGGATGATCTGCACCTTCACTATCGTAGCTTCAACCATCTCTAGTCCTACAAGTGTTGTCACCCCAGGGTCAGTCCACCAAGAGGTGATCTACAAGGTTGGTCGTACAGTGCCTCATATGATTCCATCCCGATAGTGGAGTGGTAGATGTTGTTCTACACAAAATCCACCAGGGTTAAATGATCCTCCCAGATGCGACCAAAGTCAAGGACACATGCACGGAGCATATCCTTGAGAGTCTAAATGGTCCTCTCAATCTGACCATCCGTCTGAGGATGGAAGACGGTGCTCAGACATAGCTGTGTCCCAAAAGCCTCATGTAACCCCTTCCATAGTCGGGAATTGAAACAAGCATCTTGATCGAAAATGATAGTTGATGGCACTACATGAAGCCATATAATCTCTTGAATGTAGAGGCATCCCATGATCTCTATTGAGCCATTCACTCTGATCAGTAGAAAGTGAGACAACTTGGTGAGTTGGTCTACGATCACCCAGATAAAGTCGTGTCCTCTGGATGTACATCGATGCCCAGTCACGAAATCCATGGATATCCCATACCACTACCACTCTGGGACCTCTATAGGCTGAACCAAGCCTACTGGTACCTGGTGCTCCGCCTTCACATGATGACAAGTGAGGCATAGGGAAACGAACTCTGCTACAGCCTTCTTCATACCTGTCCACCATTGATGTCCTCTGAGGTCTGGATAAATCTCTTCCACTCCTGGTTGTACCGCTAGAGGGGACGTTTGAAACTCCCTCAACAGTTCCACTGGTAGTGAAACTGGTACCTTGGTACGTCCCCTGAAGAGGATGGCGTGATCCCCTCCTTTAAGAAATCCATCAGGCACCTGCCCTCTGGATATCTAAGAACGTCATGTATCACAGTCAGCATCCCTACGTTGTGCCTCTCTGACTCACTGAAGAAGTGGAGGAGTGATAGTGAGAGACTAAAGAATGTTTTCTCCATATTTATCCACAAAGTTTATCTGCAATGCAGCTAGCTTCTCTTTCTCCTCTCCTAGTAGCTGAATGCCTGATCTCATGTTGAGATAATCTGCTACAACGTTCCCCTTCCCAGGAGTGTAGACTATCTCGAAGTCATAGTCCTAGAGGAACTCGAGCCATCATCGTTGTCTTAGGTCTAGGTCCTTCTACGTGAGGACACACCTAATACTTTTGAGATTAGATTATGCCGTAAACTGTTCGCTCAACGAACTATGGCTGTGACTAGACAGTTGTAATGAAATCGACTATACCCTTCTTCACTTATGTCCTACAAGAGATGCTAAAATTTTACATTTCCTGAGAAGAGAAATCTGGTCTCATCCACTGGATGAACCACGTTCTTTGCCTAATATAGTCAATCCTGACATGAACGGTACTATTTCATGCCGTGGATGACGTCGTAAGGCCTCGACGCTACTACCAAGAGATCCAACGATTACTATCGCCTAAAAGGGTCGAGTCACACTGTCAGTAGTAGTGTGTGGTCACTAGGTCACCTCCAGTAGGAATCTCGAATGTGAGGGTCAAGTCAATAGTTTTTACCAAAATCTCTAAGTATCAACCATACAGAAAGGTAGAAAGGAAAACATCACGTGGACAAGTATCTTTTATTACTTCAGCTCAAAGTAGCAAGACACAAAGAAACCATAAACAACGACATCACCAAAGCTAGAAGCATTATGAACAAAATTATCTATTCCTGGAGATAGTCCTTCTATTGTCCATATGCTCTCGGAGAACTATGGTCATAGGACTCAGCTTCCTGAAGATGGGATCTCCCCTATCCACCCTTTCCCTGTGTTCGGGGTGGACCTCTTGGTGTTGGTGGTGGTAGGTCCTCGAAACGTCTTACACCACATACTACTCAACCATCTCCTTTGCCACGTCTTCTTGCTTCCGGAAGACCACCACATTCTAACCTCTTCCTCTTCCTGGAAGGTCCCAATACTGCATGCAGCTCATCTGAAGGGGGGGTCGGGTAGTCTCGAGCCATGTGACCCTACCCGCCGCATGCATAGAACTTCCTCCTCCTCGTATGGCTAGATTTGTTTCGTGTTCCCTACACAACCGAACCTGTATCCTGAGGTCTCCTGCCTGATAGCCTGGTCCGCTTGGACCTCTATGTCAACTGTCTACTACCAGCTATAGAAAACTCTGCTACGTGTAATCCTGTGGAGGGTCTCGCTGCTGGTGACTGCTCAGTGAGAAAACTATTCACTAGACGGGCTCTCTCCAGCACCCCCACATGGGTTAGGATGTTTTGAGAGATCATCGAAGTCCTGGTCTCATACCTAAGTCCCTGCTCAAAGGTCTAGGAAAAGAAGAACGGGTCACGCACCATGTTAGTAGAGTATTGGGAGAGGTCGGTGAACCTCGTTGAGTACTCAACTACTGTCTTGCCGACCTACTACAGATGAAGTAACTCTTGAATCCACCCCGCACGAAGGGTGGCTGGTACAAACTCCGCCAGGAATAGGCTCTCGAAGTCTGTCTAAATTAGTGATGCCTCGTCATGCAACTAGAGCAATAGGATCCACCATCTTCCTGTGGCTGCATGAAAGAGACTCGCGGAAAGGATCACCATGAGGTTGGCTGGTGTCCCTACCAATATGAAATCTATGATGATAGCCTCCAGCCAATCCTCATCTTCTGGTGGGTCCATCTCTACCTGAAACCTGGGCAGCCTTTGGCACTGGAACTCATGCAACGCACTGAGGCAGCATGCACTCTCTGCTGCTGGAATTGGTGGTATCAGTGGCCATGCGGGTAGTTGTACCGCGGGTGCCTCCGCTGTGATGGGGCCCTACACCGAGGCATCATCACTCAGTGGGATACCATCAAGGTCATAACTCAGAACCCTAGTTGGCTTCCTTGGTGGGGCCATCCTAAAAAGAAACAGGTGTGCCACGGTCAAAACAATATACCTGGTGAGCTGACACAAAGTAATCACAAGGAAAACATTTGAAACACACATGCAATCAATGTTTTCTTGCACTGAGTCGGAAATCAGAGGTAAGGGTTCTGGTGTATGGATACGTCTGCCACCGCACCAACAACAGAATCCATGGACTGAAAACCACACTCAATACTCTTGACACTATTTCTTCACAGTATGACAAATCATAGTCCTATGATATACAGTAGAACTGACACCTCTGATACCTATTTTTCACAACCCGTCCTCGGGGCCCGTGTCGTGACTACCCCAAGCCCGCCTTCCATAGGACAGGGGCTGGCGAATAGCACCAAAGGTGTAAATCCCTATACTGGGAAGTCAATACCATTATAAAAGTAAAAAAAACACAACAGAGTACGCAACTGAAGTAACTGCTAAGTAAAACAATATACTAAAGTAAGTTTTGAAAGGAAAGGGATGGAAATACAAGCCCAACCGTAAGTACAATACAACTGAAAATCTAGTACAACTATAGTAAAGCAAACAACAACAACTGATTCATCCTATTGGAATATTACCTAAAGGGTGGGTACAGATGGTCTCCTCATCACCTCGAGTCCGTCCGTCTGCTCCGTGTACGTCTCGCCAAGAGGTCCACCTCTGGGTACCGTCTAACTATACAAGTCTCTACCTCGATTTGTGCTATCTGTTGTCTACATCCAACACAATGTAGTGCGGTCATAACCCATGCAGGGGTGATTATAAAGTACTCATTAGGTACCCCAATACCGCTGAAGGTCTCCCAGAATCTTGGAAGGATAAACCACAAAACAAAGATATGATCATGAAATATCAACCAACTCTACTTTGGTATATAACCATACATATACCTATGTCATCAATCACAGTTTGTCACTAACTCTCAAGCCCAAGCACAACCCATTCCACACAGGAAAGAAGTCAATCACATCGATGATAATGAGTGAAAGTCAAGAATCAGCTCCCATGGGTATACATATTTTGTATAATTATAGAGATGATCAGATTTAGTCAATGATTCATCTAAGATGTCAGACCCACATAAGATACTAGACCATCTAATCTGTCAGAACCACTCAGGATAAAATACTAGCTACTCTGTCAGACCCACTCAGGATACATGTACAAAATTCATCGATGTCGAATGCACGAAGGATCTTAGTACCGAAGTCATCGTTGTCAAACCCACGGTGGATTCCAGTACGGTAGACATAATATTCGAGCCCATAGAGGATCCTAGTATGATATTATTCATTGTCGAACCCACAGAGGATCCTAGTCTGATAGTCATCGTCGTCGAACCCACGGAGGATCCCTTTACGGTAGTCGTCGTAGTCGCAGCCAGCTCTAGGGTTCCCACACATAGCACCCTCGATTCCAGGAGGGTCCACTCCTCGAGTTAAAGGTCGATACATCAACTATCAAGAAGTCCTGAGTAGATGTATCCAGAAGTTCCGTCTCATTAAAAGAAACCCAATACGATTGATGGCCCGTCAATCGTATGACCAATCTAAGAGTCATTGGTTTTTCCGTTCCAGGGGCCTGGTTGAAATTATGCTCATTCCATACCCGTCCATTTTCTAAAGTCATCCAAAACACACTAAGAGTATCGCAAAAGGACCGCTTCATCGCGAGGGTCCCAGTGTTGTAGATAACGCGTCGATCAAATGCGTGGTCTTTATGGTATTCGCATTTATGTGAAACGGCCCCGAACCGTCAAGCCTGGTGGGCTATCGAGTCGGCCCGACATGGTTCGGTGGGTCCGACCTAGCTAGGGGTTGGACCGGCAGGCCGAGCAATGCGGGGGGGGGGGGGGGGAACCCCTCGGGTTCCCGAACCGGCGGCACCGCCCCTCCTACCCGGCCGGCCAAACATGTGGGCCACTATTCTCCCACGTGACACCTACGGGTGCCACATCCTTCTTCAACCCGATAGGTAGGTGGATGGCCGGTTTTCCCACTGATGCAGCCCGTAGAAGCGGGCAGCTGTTGTCCGCAGCACGACGCCATGAGGCATCGCGGTCTTCCTAGTCCGGCCGGCTACGGCCGGCCTGTTCATCCAGCATGAATCCCGGGGATGTGGGCCACTCCTCCCCCGCCTGATACCTGGGGTGTCGTGGTTCACTATCTCGGCCGGCTACGACATGCCAGTTTATCAGCCAGAGCATCCCGCGGTTGTAGGCCATTGTTTTCCTCGAAGCTGTTGGCGCATGGCCGCTACCCCTAATCGTTTAGGTCTCTGGTCGTCACCGCCAATTTAAACAAGAATTTTTAGAGGGTCGTTTAGCCGTGTTTTTTCGCGCCACGCCTTCCGCATTAGGTGATATCAAATAGGCTTAAACGATCATTGAATTCATCAATGATGGGAGTATAATTTTAATAAACTAAAATCATAAAAAACTTCCCCTACCTCGATTTCAAGAACAGTGCACGTCAACGAGAAGTAGAAGACGAGTGTCGTAGAGGTCGGGCATCATGGAATACGGATGTCGATTCCATTGACGTCGGGGTGCATCTAAAGAGGAAGAGTTGTTGGAGAAGTTCTTCGCGTACTTCGTCAGTGATGTTCTTCGTCAAGAGAGGAACACCTTTCTTCTAATTTTCCAGAGGTTTCCCCACCGAATTATTTTCCAATGCCAATATTATAATAAGGCTACCCAATTTTAATAGAATTTATATGCAATTCAAATTGATTCAAATAAGAGGTGATAATTAATTAATGAAGATATAAATTATATGGGTTCGCATAATTAAGAGAGAAGGGAGGAGAAAAGTTTAAAATTCATAGAGAGGAGTTGGATAGTTTTAAGAGTTAATAAGGGAGGTTTCATGGGAATTTAAGGTGGAGTTGAGGGGTTTGGCTCTCGTGTGGGCCCCACCACACATTATCTTCTCATGGGAGGTTATATGGGGTTTGGGACCCACCTCTAACTTCCCCTAGTAGGAAATAACCACCAACACTTTAGAAATTAAATAAAAGTTTGTACACTTAATGTAACACAACAATTTTATTTAACTTGTTACGAATCCACAAATTATAACTTCTACTCTCGACCAAATGCAACTACGGTAAAGGTCTCCTTAAGCGAATACCGACACTGTGAGTTCATCGGTGTCCTCAGATTTCAATTCCGAGGTCCGATTCAAAAGATAGAAAAACCTGCATGTACATTTTCTTAACTTACCCAAACAAAAACCTCAGAAATTGATTTCGGGCACACCAGGCCTCGGAATCAACTGCCGTCAGAAACCGCAGACTCATAAAATTCCATAGTGTTTAAAAAATAAAATCCTTGAAATTTCCTGGTCATTACAGAGTTCGATTATACAACATTTCAAGGGATCATTTTTCAATGCAGGTGGTTTGATAAGAGGAGTGTAAATAATATTGGTGAATTGGGAATCTTGAAATTGACTTCAGTAAGGAAGGGTACAAAGACGAATCATTTTTATGATCATCACAAAGAATAACTGTATTGGATTTTACATATCCTACAAACCGAATATGGTCAATTGTTCTGTTATCTACCGAAACCACTAAAAGATCAGATGCAAATTTAACTGAGAACGACCCTATCCTTGGGACGTCACAATCTTTTCATTTCAGTGCAAACGTATATGGTGTACTTTTTGTCATAAGATACCAGAATGAAGTGATTTGGATTGTTGATACTTGGATCAAATCCCTTCATCCTTTAAAAAAAGGAAGAGAGATTCCAATAATCAGGTTATATATTTTTAGTGTATATCATGTTACCTTGTGTTTTTATCAATTTTCTCCAACATTTATGTACTATAAATTGAATGTTAAACCATTTATGTAGATAATGACTTCCATAGGTGCTGGTGCTCCCATTCTAGAGGAACAAAAGGTTTCTTAACCTACTGTCTCTCTAAGTGCGTAGGTACAACAAACATCTACACTTCTCAATGTTACTACTTTAGAGGAACATATTAATGATATTGATTCAAGGGACATAATAGGCGATGAAGGACTCATGTCATAGAAAAAATAGCAGTGTCTTAGTTTGACAGTTTTAGTAATAAAAATTAAGGCACAATTCAATGGCATAAAATTTGAGGTAGGATGGAATGTGATGGGTCAGCATGTTAACGCCGATAATGCCACATTTAGTAATTATATTGGAATCTTTACTCGGTAATGTGTGTTGATTGACATTGATTCATGGAACTATGTTGTGCATGGGATAAACATACAAATGTGGGAAGAGATCACGATAACATTATGATATCATTTATTTATTTCACTACAAAATAAAATAAAGAATCATTGACTTACTATTCATCATTTATGGTAGTGTGAATTTATAGTTGATGAATCCCATAAGAATTATTTATTAATGTATGATGGAAGGATTAATAGAATATTTCACACAATACTAACAAGGTATTATCTTAATTAAACTAAATAAAAAATAAACCTAAACCCTCCAATTTTCTATGCACACTAGATATCCCAAGAAGTGTGCGATGCATTTACTAGACATTGTGGATATGTGTCTTTTTAGGTACATTATGGCAAATAATACATTGACTAATAATACATTTATTCAACACATTGATTGATAATTTTTTATTTTTGAAATAAAAATTGAGTGTTGTATGTAAGAAACAATCAGAAAAAACATCTTACCCCTACCATGAAGCATGGATGGGGTATGGTTCACTTGAAAAAAAATTGTAACGTATTTGAATTCGAGTGTAATAATTTTATGTGACAAGAAAAAACACCATAATTTTGTTCCTCTATTTACATACAGATTATTGAATCGAGATCCAAATCCACTTTCATCCCATACAAGGTTCTATGAAAGGGGATACGTGTAAATTAAAATGGTATACTAATATATGTGAACATGCAAAAAGTGTGGGAATAATATATAAGTATTATATAAAAAAGCATTCAATCTCTATTACGCAATAATGATCACTTATTTTCCTATATGGTTTATCCGATCTAGTCATAAGAATCAGAAACACCTATTCAGGATGAACAGAAACATTCAATAACCTTGAAGTGGCTAGAACAATATTGCCCTTTTAGATTTATGGGTTGGGGGTGACACCGTGAACATATTTTGAGGAAAATAAGACGAAGTTGATCATATAGAATTCATAATAAAGATGAATTAAGTAACATATTACCTTTATTTACAAATACAAAAGTAGAGGGAGATGACTGACACATTAATGAAGGATAGAAAAAAGAGAAGTAGAAACTCAATAACATCCACCGTGTAGAGACCCCACCCCACCCCTACCAGCTATAGGTCTAGCCATTCCCATTAAATAGATTTCTTAGCATAGGTAATCAATGTTCTAATAAATGTTTTTGTGAAATGTAAATTATAAATACAATGATTCCATTCTAGTAATTCTATTTTATAGGGTGATATTGATTGTTATTTCTATCTAGAAACAACAACCCATCTCCTTGTGGCTTGGGAAAAAATCTTCAATATTCCAAAGGACATGCTACATAAATAACCACTTATAAATGGTTAGGTCTGATTCGCAATCTCCATAATGAATGAGATAAGCAAAGATCTACATGTTCCAATTTGTGAGGATGATATTTATAAGAATGAAAAACCTATTGGAAAATTCATCACATGACTGTCACATCTTGTAAAAAGGCATGGTGTTAATGAAGAATTCTTTTCAAAATAATATTACAAGCTAAACCATTATCAATTAATGAAAAAGGTCTGGACTGATAAATTTTATTACAGACGGACAAAGATAAGGGGATTAAATGAATGACTATATCAAAACTATCTAAATTATTGACCAACGAATCAAAAAGATCTATCAAATGCACAATTACCCAGCCCGTTCTATATCAACTTTTACTACCATTCAAGGATCATGTGGATACAATGTTAAAATATAGTCTCACTCACATGGTTGATTTTGAAAAATTAAATATGTATAGAGAGAAAGTTAATGACTTAATTTTTGTTGAGAGTGAAAATAAACTCCTCGATTATGAATGGCTAGGCAGCTCCATTGAAAATGAATACATGATCTATGTTCTCATTATTTCATTTTCTAAAATCTGGTATATTATGATAATTATGTCTAAATACATTAATTTTTTTAGTTGGATTATATATGAAAAAAATTTATGTGATTTTCCCAATAAAAATATTTAGAACATTCAGTCCTCACTTCACCTATACAGAATAAAAAGAAATAGATACCAAAACAAGGATGAAATTGGGTTAGGTCTAATCAAGTTGTTTTAAAAAATTAAAATGACTTATTTCATTTAATTCTAATGATTTAGGGGAAATACTCTACCATTTAATCATATAAAATATATTTTCATTAAAATAATTACATATTATTTTTTGTTCTTTTAGGTAACATTAGATGCAAATTTTGGTAAATTTCCACACTCCAATGATTTATTTCTTGAATTTAATTCTTTGATATCCAACAAACCATCAATACGTGGTGAAAGTTTTCAATTATTAATACACTACATCTAATGTTTTATAACTAAAAAACATGTTATATAATTTATATTATATTTTAATGAGGATTCAGTTATTATAGGTAGGTGAATCACAATCATATAAAAAAGGAATATGGCCAGGGACTAAGGACGAAGATGATGAAAAGTACTATGATTGGATCAGTATCAGGGTATATATAGAATGATTTTCCTATTAGAAAATATATATGAACCACTTACTTATTCTCCTAATTATTTTTTTAGTTTCATAAATAATCTAATAGAATATATTACAGTGATTATGTTTTTAAATTTATAGAACAGATCGTATTCCTTGAACAAACTAGCATCCATGAAGAGGTATTTTTGAAGATCATTACAATGTCATTTAAAATATTTAATATTCCTTTGTGTAATTATATTTTTATAGTACTAACATGATTTTTGAAAAAATTCATATTCACAAGAATATATAGATATGCTCAGAGATGAATGGGCATCATACCTGATGAAAGAATGTAAACAAATAGCCTGAAGATGTGACTTCCATATATAGGGTGTGAATTTACAATGTTAATATCCCCTTAAAACATATTTATTATCATGTTTAGACTTATATGATGATTTATATATCCCTTATTTACACTTAATGAACATCTATGATCACCCTTTATTATGTTTCATTCCATAGGTTATGGATCAAAATGTGTGTTTCCAGTTTGAAATGCGATTTTAGTAAAAAAATAGAACTAACAAAATAAAAATTGAGAAAACATATTCATATTGATTCGATACTATAGAAAAAAGATCTAAATTTCATTTGTATTGTGTAGGAATCTGCCATACCTCAATATGACACAGATTATGACCAGTATAACTAAATTTGTCTAATTTTATTTAAAATTGACATCAATTTAAGTAAAAACAACACTAGACATACTGAGAACCATGAAATAACATTTTTATTGTTCTGATATGCTAGTAAAATGATCAATATGTCATTTTGACATGTATTAATCAATTTCACCACACTAGTAAAAAAGGTGTTCCCAGTATGACTCATGAAGTGCGCCTTTTTACATAAAATTGACATTAATTTATGTAAAAAGAACATGTGACATTCTAAAAACTGAGGAAACACAATACCATTATTTTGATAGTTTAAGAACAAAATCCTTCAGTCATTTGTAATGTTTCAAGAATTAGGTGCACCACTATATGATTCAAAATGTGATGGGTATAATTGAATGTGTCTCGTTTAATTTAAATTGGACAGTAATTCATGTAAAAATATTATGTAACATAATGAAAACTAAGAAATCGCAATCATATTGTTTTGATACTTTATTATAACGATACATGAGTCCTTTTTGATGAGTATGAATCATATTTACCTCAATTGGACATATGATGTGTCCAATATCACTAAAAGTGTCCCTTTTTATTTAAATTGGCAAAAATTTATGTAAAAATACAAGTGACATACTAAAAACCAAGATAACACATTCAGATTGTTTCATTATTTTAAGATTATGATATATTAGTAAATTTTGACATGTAGGGATTAGACCAACCTCAATAATATTCATGTAGTGGCTGGTACAACTCAAATTTTCTTTTTAATATAAAATTTACATTACATTAAGTAAAAAAACAACAAGTGACATACTAAAAATCACGAAAAAAAATTGTATTGCTTTGATACATTAGAAAATTGTCCATGAGTCATTTTTTTCATATATGTGTCAACTGGTGTTCAATCATGCACACATTGTGACTATTACCACTCAAACTGTCCCTTTTTATTTAAAATTGACATTAATTTCAGTAAAAACCACAAGTAACATACAAAATACTGACAATACGTATTTGGATTGGTTTGATATTTTAGTGAAATTATATATTAGTCATTTATAATTTATAGGGATTAGAAATACCTCAATATGATGCATTGTGTGTTTGGTACAACTCAAAGTGTATATATGATTAAAATTGACATTAATTTAAGTAAAAACAAGAGGTGACATACTGAAAACTATGAAAATGAATTCAGATTGTTTTTATACTTTATCAAAATGATCCACAAGCCATTTTGGATGTTTAGGGATCTTCCTAACCTCAATACAATGCATAGTGTAACTGGTATAACTAAAAGTGTCCGTTATCAATTTAAAATTGGCATTTTAGTTAAAAACGTGTCAATCATGGAAATAAACTCTTATTGGATTGATATTTAATAAAAATATTCATAAGTCATTTGTGATATGTATAAAGTAGTCTCATATCAAACTGTTGTACGATGTGACCGGTATGACTCAAAATGCGAGTTTCCTGTTTGAAAAGACAATTCATTCAAAAATCATGATTGAAAAAATGAAAAAGAAGAAAACACATTTGGATGTTTTTGATACAATAGTACAATTATCCATCAATAATTTATGATAGGTTGGAATAAGCATCACCTCGATATGATGCATGGTGTGGCCGATATTACTTCAAATCTATCATTATATAAAATTGAAATAAATTTAATAAATTAATAAGTGACATATTCAAAACTAAGAAATCACATTCTGATTGTTTATATATTTAAGGAAAACTACTCATAACTCCTTTATAAAATGTTGGAATATAACCCACCTTAATAGGATGCATGGTGAGACGAATATAACTCAAAATGTGACATTTTTTATAAATATTTAATCTTATTAATTTTTTGTTTCATATTAATGTTTTTTATTATTTATAGTATTTCTAACATAATATATGTTTTCTTATATTAGTGGAATATTTTCCTTGGGTTTGTATGACTTTCTTGGAAATTAATACTATGGGTGGATGTTTTTTGGAGGGGATCATAGTCGTCAAAAGATGAAATATGATTTTATTAGAATGTTTTTTGGACAATTGTAAATATAATTATATAAAACATTTTGTTTGATATTTAAATTCCAGTATTTATTTTTGTATACATCTTGTGTGTACAGTTTTGTATTGATGATGTCAATTAAATGTATATAGTAGGTTTTTAGAGTGTGATGTATTTGGTGTGCAGGTTTGATTGCGGGTAATTCTGCGTGTGCTGTTATGTAAACAAAATACTTCTAGGTGGGTATACCTTTATCAGCACTAAAGAATAAATAATAATGGGGGACCATTATCCATTCTAAAAAAGTATATAGAAGGTTTTGTTCAGGGTGGTATGTGTTTGGTGTGTAGGATTGATTGCAGGTTCAGTGGTTGTGTTGTTATATAAACAACATACTTACATGCAGGCAACCCTTCATTAGTGTTATTTTTAGTGCAGATAAAGGGGACCATTATCTATTATTCATTTAGTACAGATAAACATCCCTCTTTATCGGTGATTTTTTAGCGCTGATAATGGGGACCCCCTATCATTGTTGTGATAAACAATGCTTTGTTATCACTATTAAAGGCCATTTTGTGCACTGTTAAAGGCCCTAAAAGTAGTAGTCAAATATGTTAACATTAAAATTCATGAATAACCATAAATAATATCATTTTATATGTTCGCATAATACAATTCATCTTCAAAACATGCGTGATTTTTTCTACGTACTACATGGATTTTCGCAAAACATCTTCTCATGTAGCAATAATCGGCAAACCACCAATTTATTGATCATCACATAGCATTTAAATAAGCATATCATTTTTAATAATAATATATTTAAAATATTTTCACCGTGAATAATCCCCATAGAGCACCTAACTTATCCTCATATTATCTTTACTGAAAACTCATATTTACAATTATATTCTGCAACGGATTTTATTTTCTTTGCAACGTCAACTAAAACATTCATTCTAATAAAGTGTCTTCAACAAAAAATAACAATCCATCGCATTCATGTATCTCAAATAATATCTGGTTAATTTGAATACTGTAATTATCTTTTGAATACTAATTATTTATCCAAAAAGCATGAATCCACCACATAATCATGATTACAAATCATTTTTATGCTTTATGGTTATTGGAACATAGAAACATTTCAAATTTCAAAAGTGGTTTGATAATCCCATATAACTTCAGATTATATTTTGGTTTCCTAGTGCTAAAACATTCATCTAAATAAAGATCATACACGTGGAGGATGATTTTGATCGATAGTCATGATCATACATCTCAGATCACGTGGATTAAACTGTAAGAACCCAGTCTTAAATGTTACCTAACAGAGGACCTTTTACTAGTTTAGGTTCTTTAGAATAGATACTAACTTACAAATTATCAAAGTTGTAGTAAATATAAAATAAAATGAACAGAAACACGATGTGTTCTAACATGACAATAGAAGCGAACGCCTTCAGAAAACTCCGAGTGACCTTTGAAAAATCATTTTAAAATGAGGGGAGAGCACAAAAATACCCAGTAAGGGGATTAAAAGAATTCGATAAATTCTTATAAAACATTATTTTGAATGTAACCGTGAGAATACATTTTTAAACACCATTTTTAAAATGCTATTTGATATTACTTATGGTTAAAAAATAGATCATTTTAGAAACTATTTACGTTCAAAATTGCTTGAAGATAACCGAGTGTTTTTCCGAAAATCAAACGCATGTTTAAAAAATACATTATTTTGAGGTTACAGGAATCGTTGAAGGCTATCTAGGCCTACCCACTTTCTGAAGGATGTGATCACTCCCCAATGACCTTCCGTATTTTCAACGATCAAACAAAATCTTTTATAAAGATCATTTTTAATCATTCATTACACACATATATATATATATATATATTCACTGGAGTTTTCAATATTTTGATAAAACATGTCACTGCAATGAAATACACATTCCAACTTATGCTTATATATATGTACATATGTATATATATATATATGCATATTAGATTTCATGGCATAGAACATGCTAGTTTGGTTGAAACCAAACCCTTATCATAAATTGTCCATGTATTCCATACAATTTCAATTATTATAAATGATTGATCTTATTAAAATAATAATAATAATTAATTATGTAACTAATTTTGAAATTGAAGTGAATTATTTAAAACATAACACATCCAATGCAATACATATACTTATTAAATTCTGAGTTTAACCCATAAAATTTGAATTGAACCCATGATTTTATTAAGGATACAATGTATGTCAATGTATGTTCCTAAACACATGGCCTTGTATATATGAAAACGTGAGGCCAAACATGTCGATAAAAAGTGATTTTATAGTGTTCTCATTTTTTATAGAAGCATGATTATAAATTGAAAATAAATTTATAAACATGATTATAAACATTTCATCAGTATATAGATTTATATATAACACACATTTGATCATGAAAGTGAATAATAAATGTCTTACACATAATTAAACATGAAGGGATATATATAAATAATTCTTTAAAATCATCTCTCAAAACTAAATAATAGTCTCCCTAACAACAGGTATGGTTTTTATAAAATAAAATAAACATATCATCTTATAATTTCATAACACACACAATTCAAATATTTGATGCTTTAATCCAAAAAAATTAGAAAAACTAAGAAAAAAACTACAAGTAATATAATTACGCCCTTACAAAATATAATTGAAAATAATTATAATTTCTCTACTTAAAATAGAACCAGTGTCCTCAATGTAGAGAACCATCAGGCTTCCACTCAAGGCTCTGACACTCAATAAAAAATTAAGAAGTGTGAAAATGATAGTATAGGTTACGACTGGTGTGAAGAATTAGTTTTACACATGCACACAAACATATATATATATATACTAATTTGAGGATTCTGGAGCAAGCATTAAATATGAATATTTTTTGTATAACTCACAACACATATTCTTTTACCTCAAAATTTAAGACGTTGGAATCTTAGTTATGTCTCTTACTTTATAGGTGTTAGAAAAATTTAAGAATAATGGATTATTTTTAACATAAATACAAAAAACTGAATCATTTATTTAGATATTATTAGAAAAAATTTCCTTTTCCAGGATTATGGATTCAGATTTTATTACCCTTTTTTTATTAGTGGTTTTTACAATTTTTTGTAACACATTATCTTCAATTTTTTATCAATTGATTATTAAATAACAAATTAACAACTCATCAACTCTTTCTCTCTATCATTAAATTTGATTTGGTGTCACTTATATTTTTGACTCTTACACTTTTCCTTTTCATTTTTTAAAACTTATTAATAATATATTTTTATTTTATTATATCATTATAATAATTTATTATTACTATAGACTTTATTATCTTATTTAATATATTTTTTATCAAAACACCTAGCGTAAATATATATTTATATATATTGTTTATTACTTTTTATTACATATATAATAGAAATTCGATTAAAATATTAAATTAAACATAATTTAAACAAATTATATATATATATATATTTATAAAACAAAATTGATTTATTTTGTGAACTAAAATTATCATAATTTATAAATTTTAAAAAAATTATACATTAAATTATTATGTAATTTTATAAAATTCAAATATTTATTATTTGAATACTCTATTATAATAGTTAAACAATATAATTATAATTTTATTAAACAAAATTCATATCATTAATAGCTTTATAAAAAATTATTCTAGTCAAAGATTACAATTTTAAACCAGTAATTATAATTTCATTTATATATATATATATATATAAGGAATCTTATAAAATGATTTATACATATAAAATGATTAAAATATATAATGACACATATATTATATAAATATTAATATATGTATTCTATATTATAATGATATATAATATAAATAATGATATTTTTTTTATTTGGCCATCTTCCAAGGGTCAAGTCTTTCCTCATACTTTTTTTCCACTTTTGTCTTTTTATCCAAGATATCCACGCCACTTTCATATATATATCATTTTATATATTTTTTAAAATTCTCGTTTCTTCTCCATTTATGACATGTTACACTCTTTTATTCTTAACAAAAAACATATCATTTTTTTTGAAAAAACTAAACATGTAGATTACCTAAATAAATATATGTATATATATATATATATTTTTTTTTTATTTTATTTTAATATAGCTATATATATGAAGAAAATTTTTAAATTTTATATACATTGTAAATTTTTTGTTTTAAAAAAATAGTAATTAAAACATGTTTTATTTTTAACACACAAAAAGTGTGTTTCTAAATAAATTAATCAAATATATTTATAATTTACCAATTATAAAAAATGATGACATGATAGATTTTTCATTTATTTATAAAATATTTTATCTTAATAATAATAATAATAGTTTTCATATAATTTTTTTAACCCTTAATAATTATAATGTTTTTATCAACAAAGCATAAGATTCATGTTTTATTTATTTGAAACTAATGAAAAATTTCAATTACAATTATTAATAAAATCCACACATAAAAAATCTATTTTAAATTTCTTGGGGAGTTTCATTATTCCCCCCTCAAAAGAATTGTGCCCTATCTATTAATTTAATTCGACTAAAAACAATTCTGAATTTTGGTCTTTAGAATTCAGAAAAATAGGATCACTAGACTTTTAAACATTACTACTTAAATGACATCATCCAATCTCCAGAGTTTTCTAGATCCATTCCTATGATACCAATTGTAAGGACCCAGTCATAAATGATACATAATAGAGGACCTTTTACTAGTCTAGGTTCTAGGGAATAGATACCAACTAACAAATTATCTGATTTATAGTGTAAATATAATAATATGAAAAAAATACACGCCATGTTTTAACACCCAAAGTGAAGAGAACGCCATAGGAAAACTTTAGGTGACCTGTGAAAAATCAATTTTACATTATGGGTGAGCACAAAAATACCCAGTAAGGGGTTTCAAAGTGTTCGATAAATCCTTATAAAACATTATTTTGAAAGTAACCATGAGAATACATTTTGAAATACCCATTTTTGAATTCTATTTGAAATTACTTACAATTAAAAAAATTGTTTATTTTAGAAACTATTTATGTTCATAATTTCTTAAACATAACCCAGTGTTTTTCTGAATATAATACACAAGATTTAAAAAAACATTATTCTGAGGTTACATGAATCGTTGAAGGTTATTTGAGCCTACCCACTTAGTGAAGGATGGGTTCACTCCCCAATGACCTTATATATTTACAACGATCAAGCAACATCTTTTATGAAGATCATTTTTAGGCATGCATTACATATATATGTATATATATATATATATTCACTAGAGTTTTGAATCTTTTGATATAACACGTCACGGCAATAAAATAGACATTCCCAGTTATGATTATTTATATGTACATATGTATATATATATATATATGCACATTATATTTCATGTTGTAGAACATGTGAGTTTGGTTACAACCAAACCCTTATCGTAATTTGAACATGTATTCAATACACATTCCATTATTATAAATGATTGATCTTTTTAAAATAATTGTAATAATTAATTATGTAACTCACATAGAAATTGATGTGAATTATTTAAAACATAACACTTCCAATGAAATACATATACATATTAAATTCAGAGTTTAAACCATAAAATTTTAATTGAAACCATTATTTTATTAAGGATGCAATGGATGTCTATGTAAGTTCATAAATGCCTGGCCATTTAAATATGAAAACGTGACACCCAAAATGTCGATAACAATTGATGACATATTGATCGCATTTTTTCTAGAAGCATGATGACAAGTTGAAACTAAAATTATAAACATGATAATAACCATTTAATCCATATATACATCTATATATAATAAACATTTGATAATGAAAGTAAATAACAAATCTCTTACACATAATTAAACTTGAATGGATAGATCTAAATAATTCTTTAAAATCAACTCTGAAAACTACATAATAGTCTCCCAAACAACAGGTTTGATTTTTATAAAATCAAACAAACTTACCTTCTTATAATCTCATAACACACAAAGTTAAAATATTAGATGCTTTACTAAAAAAATTTATAAAATTTATGAAAAACAGAACTGTAAGTAACATAATTACGCCCATAAAAAATATAATTGAATATAATAATAATTCTGTTACCTGAAATTGAACCAGCGTACTCAAATAAGTGAACCATCAGGCTTCCACTTGAGGCTCGTACCCTTGATAAACAATTAAGAAGTGTGTATATGATAGTATGGATTATGCTTGGTGTGAATAATAAGCTTTATACACAGACACACACACAGACACACACACACACACACACATATACTAATTTGAGGATTGCGGAGAAAGCCTTAAATATGAATAGTTTTTGAATAACTCACAACACATATTATTTTATCTCAAAATTTAAGGTGTTGGAATCTTAGTTATGTCTCTCACTTTATAAGTGATAGAAAAATTAAAGAATAAAGGAATATTTTTAACATAAATAAAAAAACCCGAATCATTTATTTTGATCTTATTAGAAAAAAATTTTTTTTACCATGATTATTGCTTCACATTTTATTACCCTTTTTTATTAGTGTTTTTGCATTTTTTTTTGTAACACGTTTGCCCCCATTTTTATCAAATGATTATTAAATAATCAATTAACAACTCATCAGGTCTTTCTCTAACTGTAAATTTGATTTTTTTTTCACTTTTAATTTTGACTCTTACACTTTGCCTTTTCATTTTTGTCAACCTATTAAAAATATATTATTATTTTATTATATCATTACAATAATTTATTATTATAATATACTTTATTATCTTATTTAATAATTTTTTATGAAAACATTTAGTGATTATATATATATCATTTGTTTTTTTATATATATAATAGAAATTCAATTAAAATATAACTGTAAACATAATTTAAACTAATTATATATATATATATATATTTCTATAAAACAAAATTAATTTATTTTATGAACTAAAATTAACATAATATATAATTTTTCCAAATTTTATAAAAAAAATTATAATATAATATTATAACATTCATTTATTTATAATTTTAATACTCTATTAAAATAGTTATACAATATATTTATAATTTTATTAAACAGAATTCGTAATATTAATAATTTTACAAAACATTATTTAAGTCAAAGAATAAAATTTAAAATCAATAATTATAACTTCAGATATATATATAATGAATCATATAAAATGAATTATACAAATAAAATGATGAAAAAATATAATGACATATATTTAATATAAATCTGTATACATGTATTGGATAATATTATGATTTATAATATATAAATAATGATATATTTTTTTGGCCATCTTCCACGGGTCAAGTCATACCTTAAAATTTCATTTTCCACTTTTTTCTTTTTCTCCATGAAATTCATGCCACTAGCATTTATATATTATTTTATATTTTTTTTAAAATCGTTTTTCTTCTTCATTTATGACATGTTACACTATTATTTTTAATAAAAAAAATTCAATTTAAAAAAAGCAAATATTGTAGATTAAAGATAAATATAAATATAATAAATGTTTTTTATATTAATATAGATATACATATTATACATATGAGTAAATTATATATATATGTAAATTATTTTTTCTTAAAATAAATAGTAATTAAATTTTCTTTATTTTTAACACATATAAAAAATAGTTTTTTATTAAACTAATTAAATATATTTATAATTTAAAAATTCTATAAAATGATGACATGATAGAGATTTCATATATTTATAAAAAAAATTATCTTAATAATAATAATAATAATAATTTTCATATAAATTTTTTAACCCATAATTATTCTAATGTTTTTTTTGAACAATTAATAAGTTTCATGAATTATTTATTTCAAAATAATGGATAGATTTCAATTACAATTATTAATTAAATCCACACATAAAATTTTTCTATTTTTAATTTCTTTGGGTGTTACATAAACAGTTAGTGTAATTTCGATCTTTTTAATGGATGGTTGAACAGTAAATCATATCTCTTATCCAACATCTATTTTTTCATCTATCATGTCTATGGTTTTTCAATCAACCAATCTTGATTCATCATTTGATCTCACTACAGGGGATCTAAACTGGTCATCACTATTCACACAATAGTCCAAGAAACATTTGGCTACCAGACCAATCTATGTGCAACCATGGACATGCACTCAACCACCCACAGGCCAGCATAGGCTCATTCCATGAGTGTGGTTGATTTTTAGGTCCCCCAATGATTAGGCCATTCTCGATATGTGACTCTTTCTAGTGGGATGGCCCAATTTTTTAGTCAAGGACAGATTTAAATACTTATATTAATAGAAAATATAAAACCCAAAAATAAGTGTCATTCATAATTGTCAATATTCATCTCACATAAAAATTTAATATTTAATGGTCCTAATTACTTTCTCTAATGTTGTTGAACACATAGTGGCGACTTTAACACTTATAGTTTTTTTTTCACAAATTGTTCTGGTTCATTTTCTGGATCTCGGTTATTCTCTCAAGTTCTGGGTGTGAAATGTTCAAATTTCTTGGGGGTCTTTTTTTGTAATTTTTAACATAGTTTTTATTACTTCATTTCTTTGGGTGACCATTTTCAAAAGTTATGTTTTTGTGCTTTACATCCGGTGCTGCATGGTTTTCACATAGTTAGAGGACCTTGTTCAACATGATTCGGGAAGAAGGCATTGGGATGCTTCTGGGTGAGGGTGTGTGGATCACACATTGTTAGTCACATCGTGTGGAAATCACGTGGGAAGGTTATTTATCATGGAAATGCTATGTCTCATTCTTGGTAAATGGTTTACCCAACAGTTTTTTCAAACCATGTGAGGTGCCCAGATCCTAAAAATTATGAAATTCTTATTCTTCCTTCTTTGATTTTTGACACCAAATCACCTGATTCCTCCTTGTTGTGGTTCTTATGAACCTAGGAGGCTCTTCCATTCATTCTCACGCCTACCACCACCTTCCAAGGTGATTATAGAGTGATTTATTCATATTTTGGGGCTATATCGTTAAGGTATTCTACTCATTTCATCCCCATCATCGTACTCCATTCATATTCATTTAAGTATCCCTCCTACCTTGGTCTCTTGGATCATTGTTTTATTCATACCTTGGTTTTTACTGTGGTTTTTTATAGGATAGTTTTTCTCTTGTTTGTTCTTGGATCATGGAACCATGATGTGGTTATTCCGGATGGGCATTGTTGAACTGTTGTTAGTTTGAGATATGTATCCTATGGTACATTAATTTTTATTTTAGAATAATTGGTTTCATTATTTTTCGACCATTTATACATGTTAAGCACTGATGTATGATCTATGGAATAATTTTTTGGTGTGAAAAGTGATGTGATCTTCCTTATTTTGTGATAAATAACATTGATTTGTTAAATATTGTACACCAATCATTTAATGAAATACCAGGTAGTCTTTTGTGAGTATTTTGATATGTTTAATGCATGAATTGTCATTTAAATATGTTTTTGACATCTAAATAGTGTTTTTCCTCAAATGGATTCATAGAAGGTTTTTATATGAAGTAATTGTGAATTTCGTTCATTGAAAATGAAATAAAACGCGATGATAATCTGTGGCCCAGTTGTCACTTTGATAAAAATTGTTCTTGTTTTCATATTTTGTGGGAGTACATAAATGTGATTTTGTAAAATTGGGTTTGAAATTGAAAATGGATTTTTTGAAATGTTATTGAAATGAGGGTTTGACACATTGAAGAAGGATGCTTGTGGCCCATTTGATACTTTAATGAAAATGTTTAAGATGATTATTATGAAAGCCCTTCATGGATAATATTATTTCGTAATTTATATTTAATGGATGAAATTTATTCACTATGTAATCCATGTTATAAATTAATGTGTTTTTTTTGGAAATCTATTAAATGGATTCCTCAAGACCCATTAACATTGAGTGGACTGGGAAATCTTTATTGTGGACTCCTTTGAGATCAATTGTTTATGGAAGGATATTTATCATAATAGTAACTATCGGTGATGAATGTTGTGAGAATTATTTATATATGATATTCATTCATGTGATTGGATTCCCAATTGGAATCGTTTGCCTTATCCCTCTACACTCATAACAAGGAAGATGAATATTATGAGAGAATATTCTAAGAACAATTGTTGCAGTATGTAGGATTATGCTCTGACTAGTGGCATATAGCATAGGTATATATTTTTATTGTTATTTATATGTGATATTTCTCATTGGTATATACCATGTATGTTGTGGCTAAGCATGTGGGTGAATTTTATGGCATCGAGTGAGGAATTATTTCTGGGATCAGTCATGATGTATAGTAGGTTATGGATTATTTCATGAGATTCTAGGTCATCCCATGTCTATTACACTATAGTTATTTCCCATGGATTATTGTGATGTTATCTAGTTGGTTACCGTCATGTGATTATTCTGGTTGCTAATATTATGTGATCATTATTCGTACTGTCATGTTTGGTGTATTTCCCTATATATTAATGAGTTCATTTTCAAAGATTTATGAAATTTGTTTTGAAAAAAAATCAAACCATTACAGTACATTATAAATGGAACATCATCATTTTTCAAAAAAATATCTATGTCTATTTCTTATTAATAAATTTAGATTTGTATTGAAACAGGGAAAGGGACCACATTTTGTTTTAATGTGGAAAAAATGTGTCGAACATCTTAAATTTATGTATTTTATTTCAAATCTGAAGTTGATATTTCGTTATTTAAAGCTTGTGTTTTTTTAATATATTTTTCTAATCAGCCTATAGAGTATTTATACTCATGCGTATAGTTTGTTCTTGTTTTTAGCCTTTGGTGTAGGTTTTCATCATGGCCTTGATCACCATGGGAGACTGTTGGTTTTGTAGTTATAGAGTGACCCTTGGGGTCACATGGAAGCATTGTTGTAATTTTCATTAATTTTTTTCAAGGTTGTATTATTTTTTATTCTCATATTTGTATAAACTGTGTTATATTTGGTTTTGTATATATATATATATATTGAATTTCTCTGTTTATTTCAATTTTCTGTATATTTATGTATATTTGGAGAGACGTTCTTATTTGGTTACTCAGCTGATTCCCTACACTTGTTTTTATCTGATGGGGATCATGAACTCCCTATGGGCCTCTCCAAAGATCGAATCAGGTGACCAGCTCAGGGCCAATGATGTTTTGTTCATGACACAATGGTATCATAGAAGTTTCATTAATTGGGGGACCTAGCTTTAAGAGAACCCTATGTTTTTTGGGTTGTCAAGGTAGATAGAGTATGACTATAAATACATGAGTTGAAGGTATGGTGGTGTGGAAAAAATGTTCTAGACCAAACATTGTGTTTCTATGGTAGTTCAGGTTATGTTTAGTTCATGTAGTTTGTGTGGTTGTTTTGTGTTTGGGATATGACAAGAGAGTTATGCTAAAGGTCGTAGTGAGCCCACTTATCTTGTAAAGAGATATAGAGCTACCTACATGGTCATATAATACACTTTGTGGTAGTGGAATGATTAGAATATGGATTCTATGCATATGGAAAAGTCACCCATCGAAAGTTGTGTCCACTTGTGGATTGTTTTGGGTTTTTATTTATTATGAAAATTTCAATGATAACATTTTTTTAATCATGAAAACTGAATTTTGAGATGTAATGGATTGGTTTAGGGATGTTGGAAAATGATTTCATTTTTTCATGAATAATAGTTTATAAAAATGGTTCTCACATGGTGGTTAGTAATATTTTGAAAATATTTGCGTTTTTTGAAATTATAAGTGAATTGAAAGTGTGAAAACATTTGTGGAAAAATGTGTATCAAAAAATAAGAATGTTTTATGTCAATCGTTGGTACTATTATGGGTTCAAATATGAAATAATGTGTGTTGGAAAGTAGATGGGTGACGAAGTAGGTAGATTAAATCCAATATTGGTAGGATTTTATGGGTGTCTCGGTTGTCACATGAATGTGTATGTGTGTGGATCCACAGAATACCATTGGTGATTGTGAAAATACAACGAGTTTGTTCTTTTGAAAGTGTTTTAAGAGGATAATTTTTTTTAGCCAATAATTTTGGGACTTGTTTTCTTATGTTTTTGGAATCTTTAATTGGTGGTTCTTGAGCATGAGAATTTTTTTTACTGAGTAGATTTTTGATTAAGATAGTGTAGTTTTCATTACTTAGTGTGTTCCCCCACAATGAATTTGTGGATATTTGAAGTGAGGAACATTGGGATTATCATTAGTGGTCTCTATATTTGATCAACATAAGGATTTCCTTCTTTAGATTGAAATTCTAAATCCACCCCTCTTTTATGGAAAATCATATCCTCTCGAAGAAGAATAGCAGATGCAGAAAATACAATGGATCTACAGTCTCCTTGAGAATCCTTAGTCGGTGAAAGTGATGTTTGGTATCTTCACACTATAGGGTATGACCTCGAATATGTTGAAGTCGATCTCTCAGAAAAAAACCTTAGGTATATCTTACATGGGAGTTCATTAATGTTTTATTCAACCCAAATTATTTCTATGAGTTAGTGAAGGTGAGAAATGGGATGAATATGTGTTGTTTATTGGATTTTTATTGATCAATGATACAATTATTTTCCAATTTTTTATTTAGTTCTATATATTCTGAAGTTGTCTAGAAATGATTCAGTGAAGGATTCACATTTTTAGAATGAGCTTCATCCTAATCAACATTTGAAGGTTTCAAATTTTGGATTACCCTATTATTCTAATGTCGTGATGAAATGTATTCGTTTTGAGGTTGTTCTAGTTTGTGTGATTAAGGAAGATAGTCTTCCTCTGGTCTTTAGAAGTGATGAAGGGAGTAATAGTAAATAGATGGGGAATTTGCCTAAATCTATTAGTACCAGATGAATTATTAAAATTTCTCTTTATCTTTATTTAAATTCGTCAATGAACAAGATCATGGTGTGTCATCAATGTGGAATGATATGTCGCCAAAATATTAATGTTATAATTCTCTAACGAACTTGTATCCCTGTTGATGTTTATGTCACTTGTAATAGTTTTTTCAGGGTGTTTCCAAGAAGCGACATGGAACTAGTATAGATGAGTATATTTCTTCTTTAGACTCATACTATATCCATTTACATGAATAATTTTTTGGTTGTAATGATTTTGTTTTGTGATTTTTTTAGTTTTTTTCCATAAAATATAAAAGTAGATGTCATGGGCCTCTTGAGATATTTTGTTTTAATTAAATTGGTTTTGTATTTGGAAGCTCTGAAATTTTATCTTTTTTGGAAAAAAGGAGTTCCAATCAATGATCATTAGATATTGACTGGGATTTCAGATATGCTTCATGTCATTAGGCCTCCATCCATAGGACCCACAGTGATTCACGACCACAGTTTGAATTCACATGTGTGAGAGGGACCTTGGTTTGTCTGGTTGAATGTTTTCTCCCCCTATAGTGGGGGTTGTTCTGTAGGTGTTGTTGTTAGGGAAATCGTATGATGTTTTAAAATTGTTGGGTGACCCACCATGGGTCTTGTTGAGTTTTCATCATGTTTAATTTGTGTTAGTTTCTTTCATATGGTAGGGAGTATGTTCTAGCCTCCTGTGTTGATAATCTTATATGTTTTTTGAATTACTCTTGGCAGTGCATAGTTTCATTTGAAGCTATGTAATTTTCAGTCCTCTTTAGTGGTGGTTGATGTGACCTTGGGTTGATATGTTGGACCATGTTGTTTTCAAAATCCATTTTAATTTATAGATCAACTAGAAAATGTTTTCTTTTTTAGGGCAGAAAATGTAATGGTGGCAAGAATTATCAGACGCAAATTTTATTCACCGTTTATTCTTGTCCATTTTTTATTTAAATTTTTTTTCCAGAATTTCATGTGTGATTTGTTCAAATTTTGAGTTTATATTTTATTTACATTTACACTATGTTTATTCCTTAGATTTCCCTAGTTATTTTGTTGAAAATGTGTCTTTTTTGGGTATTTAAATATGTGGTTCATGGTTCGCGGATGGTTACAGGAAACCATAAAACATGCCCCAAGAAACCATGCTTGTCATGGGATGATTTATAATCAAAGAACACAGTTCACACATGGTTATTAAAACCATTTTGAAATAATTATAGAAGTTTTAATCTCATTTGACAACCATGTCATCAGGTTGGTGCACATTTTACCAAACCATGCAGTTAAACCTTGCAAGCTACCCAAATCATAAAAAAATGTGAAATCCCAATTAGTCCTTATTAATGATTTAATGTCAAAAGACAATATTCCTCCCCTATTTTTTTGTTCAACCCTTTGAGTCTCATCCAACCATACTCATGCATCCCACCTCTTTACATGGTTATTCTATGGTGACTTCTTTAGGCTTTGGGGTTATATCTTCAAGGTATTAACATCGATTCTTCCTCCTCTTCTACAACAATCCATTTTCCATTATGTTTATCTTCAAACTTCATATCATGGATATAGGGTTTATATTCCCCATAGTCTATATTGGGGGGTTGTGATGGGTTAAGGTTTCTCCCAGTTGTTCTTGGCTCTTGGAACCTTGGTGAGTTCGTTTCTTGTGTGAATTGTTGAAGCATCAGGATTTTGAGGTAGGTTTTCCTTTTCACTAAACATTTAAAAATAATAATCATTTTTTTTATTTTCACATATTTGATTAAAGTTTAATAACTATTTGGGATCTTTGGACTAGTATTCTTGTGTGCAAAGTGATGATTTATTCCTTGTGATGTGGAAAATGACATTGTGTTGTTAAATATTTCACACTAAGTGTTAAATGAAATACCTGTACAGAATTTTTGAGTATTTTGATATGTTTAAAGCATGATTTGGCATTATAAATATGTGTTTGACATGTAGATATTGGTTTGGTATGTTCTTCAAATTGATTCCTAAATTTTTTGGACTTCAAAGCGGTGTGTATTTGTTTCTTTTAAAATGAAATCGTATGTGATGATGATGTGTGGCCCGATTGTAATATTATTAAAAAATGGGTATGGTTTATACATGTGGTGTTTGTATATTAATGATATTTTGTAAATTTATTGTGAAATTGAAAATTTTTTTCTTTAATCTTTTAGGAAAGGTTTCGTTGACTCATTGAAAAATGATACTTGAGGCCAGTTTGGATCATTGGGAAAATTTTGAAAATGATTATTATGAAAACCCTTCTTTGAAAATCATCTTGACATATTTATATTTAATGGGTGGGATAGCCTCACTATGGAATAATTGTGATCCATTAATGTAAATGTCACGACCTGTCCCTGTGGGGCCCGAGCCGGAACCCCCCACGCCCACCTCTAATATGCCAGGGGCTGGTGACTAGCACCGAGTAGGCATGATACTAACATGGGAGGCATTGCCTATGAACTTGTACACATGCACACACATCTAAAAGCCCACAAAGCTGAAAATTAAAAACTACTAAAGATGTAAAGAGCATGCATACACTAAAAACCCAACCAACAGAGTTTGATACAGAAGTAAAGTACAGTAAAGTAAAACCATGGGCCAATAGTACAATCCCACCAATAGAAAGTCTGCAACAAAGTCAAACCTATAGAGAAAGGTACTAGGACTTCAACCCATCGCCGAAGGAACAAACCTCGGCCGCTCTGATCTCACAGAGCACTGTCCGGTCCTGGTCCGCCTAGAATCCTGTCAAAGGTTCACTCGTCTTCACAAGACACGACACGTGCGGGCAAGGTCCGTGTAGGGGTGATTATAAAAATACCCAGTAGGACACCTCAAAATCCAAAAAGGAAATACAACAAATGAAAATTCCACAACGAAAGGTACAATCAGCTCTACACAATATATGTCTATGGAACATATAACAAGAATATCCAGATATACTCATACACAGACAACCATTGCAAAACCACCCATAAGATCCGGCTTGAGGATTCTACTAAGCATACAACCGTGAGAACACACTCCTAGGTCTGAAGAGAGAGATATGAAGTACTTGTTCCAAGAGAACACACTCCACGAGTACCTTGAGAACATGATGCGTAGGTGAGGATCACAACCAAGTCATGGGGTGATTCCGACAACTCAGTCTGAGCTAATCCGCTAGGCAGAGGATCGGCGCCTGGGTAAGGTAGGTCACGTTGATACCAAGAACTCTACCTAGGGTATCATGAATGAATAGAGGATCCAGATCAAAGTCTCACAGAGGGGATTCCAACAAATCTATTGAGGAAGTCCTGCTAAAGGGATCATACTCATGTATATTAGGAAATGATACCAGAAACCTTGAGGAGAAAGGCCAAGGGTACAGACCCTAAGAAGGATACCCCATGTCACGGAAGACAAGTGGCTCCAGCAATGAAGAAAAAGGTTACACAACATGTAGTATAGTAACATGCCTTGCGCGTTGACCCCGGGTACTGCCCGTGTGAACGGACCGTGTCATCCATTCAGGTTTTGTAAAACTCAACTACACGGTGTGTGGAATAATCACACGTCATGTTCCTTGACTCCGGTTACTGCCCGTGTGAAGGACCCATGTCAGATAACTTGTCAGATAAAAAGTGATTACATGGCATGTAGAAGGACCACACGATGTGTCTAAGCACCTAGGCTCGCTCAGTGTATGCTGGCCATGTGCCGGACACGGTCTCTGCCCGTGTCCCAGTACATGGGGTGTCCCGTGTATCTGGTCGGGTCTGGCCGGGGAGGGGTATACACGGTGTGTCCTTGGCCGTGTACCCTTCCCATGTCCGTGTACTCCAAGATTACATGCCAGGTCATTCACCGACGAACACACGCCATGTATCCCATACTACATAGTGTGTAGTCGGGATTTTTCCAGAAACAATGTCTTCCTCTTCGTGCCACGGCTGATCCTTCGAACTTCGATTCAGCCGTCCGTTTGCGGCGAAACTCAAGGCACTGGATCACCTCGTCATCATAATGCCTAATCCATGGGTTCCAGGCTTTCAATCGTCTCCAAAATCCGATTCTGGTCACCCATGCAGAAATTGTTCGAAGAAATATTTCTTCCAATCCGCATCGATCCGCCCGTCGCCACCGCAGCCGCACCTCCGTTGGGTCGTACCGATGCCAGATCTTCAATTTGGGACCGTTTCATCGCACAATGGGTGTGAAACGATCCATTTTTCATATCCCCACGAAGAGAGCGTAGAACGTGATGAAGAACGCACTAATTTTTTGAATAAGAACACAATAAATCGAGAGGGGAGAACCACGATCGTTGTTCGTGTCGATCTTGGTTCGTCGCTGTTAGACGGTTGAACGAAAACCAAAACAATCTCAAGAATCATGTCCCATGATTTCCGCAAATATCCCAACCCGCAAGAACGATCGATCTGCGGGCTAATCTATTCGTGGATTAGTCCGCGTTCATCATGGAAATAAAAAACGGGGAAGAATAAAATCCCAACAACATCCTACTAGGATTTCGCGGCGTTTGTTGGCGAAGATCTGGTTGTCGAGTCGTCGTCGCTGGCGAAGCTCGTCAAGAACATCGTCGCCACGTTGGGAGGCTTCTTCCAGGACCTCTAGAGCCACCAATGGTTTTTAGGGTTATGGGGTCTGTAACCCTCAACCCTGGAGCAATCCTCTATTTAGATAGGATAAAAGATATTTGGTGCAGTAGATTTTTAAAAAGATCTTACTGTAGAAATAAGTTTTCATGAAATATTTTTATTTAATATTTTATTTTGGTTAGGTCCAAAATTAGATTTCACCACCAACCTACGTCGGCCGACGTTAGGCCTTGCCTAAGGTAAAAGTGATGTTCTAAACGCAACGGTGCCCTCGGGTTTCTGATCCGAGAACCCGTTCGAGATTTATTCCAATTTTTTAGGAAAACCGCATGCGCACGTAATTTAGTTATTAAATTAAAGTCAAATATTTGTTCTCGGCTCCCTGGACCTCAGAACTGCACGCCATCTCAGAGCTTTGTCTCGTATTAATTCCCATATAATATTAAAATAATACATGGAAAAATCCTGGACATTACATCACACCCACCTTTGGGCTTTTACGTCTCTGAAAAGCCAAAACAAGGGCTACTCAAAAAGATGTGGGTACTGCACGTGAATCTGATCCTCCCACTCCCACGTGCTCTCCTAGAGATTCTTGTGCTGCCACCGGACATGCACCAAGGGAATAGCTCATCCACGAAGATCTTCTCCTTCCTATCCTCGACCTCCACTGGGTACTCAGCAAAGGTCACTCCATCGTCGATGTCCAGCTTTCCTCAGTCGATGGCGTGTGATGGATCATGTACGTACCTCCGCAGCTGTGACACATGGAAGACGTTGTGTATCCAGTCCATCTGAGGAGTTAGAGCCAAGCGATACGCCACCTCACCAACTCTACTCAGAATCTTAAAAGGGCCGATGAACCTCGGAGATAGCTTGCCGCCTCGGCCAAACCTCCGCAGTCCTCTTCGAGGTGAGACCTGAAGGAACACATGGTCTACCTCCTCGAACTCCAGGGGCCTCCACCTCCGGTCGACATAAGACTTTTTATGACTCTGTGCAGTCTTCATCCGCTCCTGGATGACCTACACCTTCTCTTTTATAGCTCTCACCATCTTTGGGCCCATGAGTGCTGACTCTATCGGGTCAGTCCAGCAATGTGGCGACCTGCAAGGTCGCCCGTATAGAGCCTCAAATGGTTCCATAACAATAGTGGAATGATAACTGTTGTTATAATAAAACTCTGCCAGTGGTAGGTGATCCTCCCAGATACGACAGAATTCAAATATGAAATCTCGTAGCATATCCTCAAGGACCTGGATGGTCTGCTCTGTCTGACCATCAGTCTGGGGATGAAACGCTGTGGTCAAGCGTAACTGAGTCCCAAAAGCTTCCTGTAATCCCTTCCACAACTGGGATGTGAAACGATCATCACGATATGAGATGATCATGGATGGTACTCCATGAAGTTGAACTATCTCCTGCACGTAGAGGCGTCCCAAACTCTCTACTGAACTCTGCTCTCGTATGGCTAGGAAGTGGGCCGACTTGGTGAGTCGATCAATGATCACCCAGATGGCATCGTGCCCCCTGGACATACGTGGTAAACCCGTCATGATGTCCATAGATATCCCATCCCACTTCCACTCTGGAACCTCAAGGTGTTGAGTCAAACCTACTAGAACCCGGTGCTCAGCCTTTACTTGCTGATAGGTAAGGCACCGAGAAACAAACTCTACCACACTCTTCTTCATTCCTGGCCACCAGAACCGATGTCGGAGGTCCTAGTACATCTTTTCCATGAATGGATGCACTGCCAAAGGGGATGTATGGAACTCCCTCAGAACCTCCTCAGGCAACTTCACTGGTATTACCGTGCGCCCTCTGAAAAGGACAACGTTCTCTCCACCTTTTGAATATACATGAGCAGCATCACTTGTGGATATCTGAGCATGTAGAGTATCACAGCTAGCATCCTCGCTTTGTGCTTTCCTGACTCGCTGTATGAGTGGAGGGGTAACAACCATCGACTGAAGGTAAGCTCCCTCATCGCCATCCACGAAGGACAACTGTAAAGTGGCCAACTGCCTTATTACCTCATCCAGCAACTGTGATCTAGATTTCCTACTGAGAGCATCTGCCATCACATTCCCCTTCCCAGGAGTATAAAAGATCTCAAAGTCATAATCCTAGAGGAACTCAATCCATTGCCTCTGTCTGAAATGCAGATCCTTTTGAGAGAAGATATATCTGAGGCTCTTGTGATTAGAGTAGACGGTAAATCGCTCGCCCATCAGGTAGTGCCGCCACATCTTAAATGCGAAAACTACAGCTACCAACTCGAGATCATGGGTCACGTAGTTCTTCTCTTGTGGTATCAACTGACATGAGCCATAGGCAATCACCGCTTTCCACTGCATCAGGACACAACCAAGCCCAGATCCTGATGCGTCGCAGAACACTACGTACTCGACACCCTCCTCTGGTAATCTCAAGATCGGGGTGCTCATCAGACTCTGTCTCAACAGTTGGAAAGCCTATTGGAACCTCTCGGCCCACACGAAAGGATGTCCCTTTTGGGTCAAAGTTGTCATGGGTGGTGAAATCTTGGAGAAATCATGGATGAATCTCCGATAGTAGCCTACCAACCCAAGGAAACTTCGTACCTCCGTCACACTCCGGGGTGGCTCCCATGATAGCACTACCCCCACCTTTGTGGGGTCCACTACTACACCATCTATTGAGATAACGTTCCCTATAATGTAGACCTCATGTAACCAGAACTGACACTTTGAGTGTTTCCTATAAAACTGGTGCTCTCGGAGTGTGTCCAGAACCATCCTTAGGTGTCTCACGTGCTCCTCATCAGACGCAGAGTACACAAGTATATCATCAATGAAGACCACTACAAACTGGTCTAGATAGGGCTGAAAGATCCAGTTTAAGATTCCCATGAACACTACCTGGGCGTTCGTCACACTGAAGGGCATCACCATGTACTCATAGTGACCATAGCGACATCTGAAAGTCGTATTTACTATATCCTCCTCCCATACTCGCAACTGGTGACAGCATGATTGAAGATCAACCTTCAAGAACCATCGTTCCCCTCTCAACTGGTCGAAGAGGTCATTGATCCTCAGTAGTGGATATTGGTTCTTCACGATCACCTGATTTAAGCGCTGGTAATCCACAGATAGCCTCAAGCTCCGATCCACCTTCTGGGAAAACAGCACTGGGGCCGCCCATGGTGAAACGCTGCGTCTCGCAAAGCCCTTCTTCTACAAGTTTTCCAGCTGCATCCTCAGCTCACAAAGCTCTACAGGAGATATCCGATAAGCTGATGTTGATATCGGGGTCGTCCCAGGTTGCAACTCAATGTAGAAATCTACCTCCCGATGGGGAGGTAGCCTGGGGACATCCTCCGGAAAGACGTCCTCGTACTTAGCCACCACTACTGGAAACTGGAAACTCGTAACATCTTCCACGCCAAGGGCTAGGCTAGCCAACTGATGTGAAATCGGTAGTGCCCTGTTATGCACGAGTCCATCCAGCGCTGCTTGGGTCTCTCTTTCACCGACAAAAGATAACCTCGTCCCATCACTACGGACACACCACACCCTTTTCCTAAAACAATCAACCTGGGCATGAAATGTGGATAGCCAATCCATACAAAAAATCACATCGTAAGGCCTCGACGCTAACGCCAAAAGGTTTCAACCGAAACTCTCACCTCCAATGGTCAGGTCACGCTGCCTGCAAAGGTGTGGGATCTCTAAATCTTCTAGATTCGGTGTTTCTATGCGTAAGGGTCAAGTCAATGGCTTAACTGGAATCTCAAGGTCTCGAACAAGATAGGCATCCAGAAAGGAATGACTAGCACCTATGTCTTTCAATACGACAGTCAAGGTGGAAAAGACACAGATAGTACCTCTAATCATTCTGGGAGTACCTGGGTTATAAGCCTCTGTCGCCTTCAGCTATCCCTGCCTCTGTCCACCAGCTCCCTGAGCCTGGGGTGGACCTCCTGGGGGTAGTGGTGGTAAAGGGTCGAAATGCCGACCACCTCCAGCTCCTCTCCCAGATCCTCTGCCACGTCCACTGCCCCGCAGATATGCATTCTCCACACGTCACCTCTACCTCGGTGGTCCATCCACTTCTCATGTGTCAGTAGTACGGCGGGTCGGACAATCTCAAGCGAGATTTCCCCTTCCATCACATGAGTAACATCGCCTATCTCAAGGGTGGTTGGATGCACCCTGTGAACCCTATACGCCTTATCCCCTGTCCTAAGATCTCCTCTGGAAACGTCTCCCATGGATGGGTCCCTAACGTGGTCTCCCTACCGTCGAGGTCTCTACTCCAGCTCTCCCACTTCTGTCAATTGTCGGTTGTCCCTGCTCCACCAGTAAGCTCTCGACCACTAATGCCCGCTCGAGCACCCCAGCATAAGTAGGAATACTCTTAGGGATGATGCTAGCTCTGATATCTCTACGCAAGCCCCACTCAAATGTCTGAGATCTGATGTACTGATCTCTGATGATATCTATCGAGTAATGTGAGATGTCGGAAAACCTCGACGAATAGTCTGCCACCATCATGGTTCCCTACTGGAGCTGAAGAAGCTTATGTATGAATACTGCTCTCAGGGTAACCTGTGAAAACTATTATCTGAATAGACACTCAAACTCCGACCATGCAAGTGTCTCCTCATCGTGAGTCTGGACAACTAAACTCCACCATCGTCCTGCCGAGCCCTGTAGAAGGCTCACTGCCAGGATCACCATCTGGTCTGCTGGTGTCCTGAACAAACGGAAGACTCTGGTCACTACCTCAAACCAGTCCTCTGCTGCCTGTGGGTTAGACTCACCTCGAAACCCAAGGGGTCTATGTCTCTGAAACTCATGGAGTGTGCTGAGCCTTTTCGCCTCCTCCACTAGTACAGCAGGTGCTAAACACTGCCCCACAGGTGGTGGAATAACTGGCACGCCACCTGGTGGTAGAACTGGGGGATCTGGTCCCTGTATCGAAGCTTCATCACTGAGGGGGTCGTCCTCATGATCGAGCTGCTGGATCCTAGCGGGTGTTCGTCGTGGAGGCGTCCATTTTAAGAAAAAATATTTATCACAGTCTATGTGTATATCTGGAGAGCTGACTCAAGAAGGAACTGGAAACCACAACCCATTCATGTATGATGCATGTGCCAATATTTTCCCCCACGCAACTAGTGTTTTCATGTTCCGAGTCGAAAAGCAAGTTATCAGAGTCCTGGTGTATGGATACGTTCGCCCCCACACCAACACTGGGGTCCCTGGCTTGAGAGCCGAACTCGAAACACTTAACACTATTACCCCAAACCAACTCACAGACTCTCGGTCCTAAGGTAGAACCGACCACCTCTGATACTGCTCTGTCACGACCCGTCCTGTTGGGGCTCGAGCCGCAACTCCCCAAGCCCGCCTCTAATAGGCCAGAGGCTGGTAACTAGCACCGAGTAGGCACCCTACTAAAATGGGAGGCATTGCCTATAAACCTGTACACATGCACACACATCTGCAAGCCCACAAAGCAGAAAGGTAAAAAATACTAAAGATGGAAAAATCATGCATACACTAAAAACCCAACCAATAGAGTATGATAGGGAAGTAAAGTACAGTAAGGTAAAACCTTTGGCCAAAAGTACAAGCCCACCAAATGAAAGCATGCAACAAAGTCCAACCTGTAGAGAAATGTACTGGGACTGCAACCCGTCGCCGAAGGAACACACCTCGGCCTATCCGATCCCACTGAGTACCGTCCGGTCCTAGTCCACCTAGAATCCGATCAAAGGCTCGCTTGTCTGCACAAGACACGACACGTGCGGGAAAAGTCCGTGCAGTGGTGAGTATTACAATACCCAGTAGGGCACCCCGAAAACCAAAAAGGAAATACAACGAAGGAAAATACCACAAAGAAAGGTACAGCCAGCTCTAAAAAGTATATGTCTGTGGAACATATATCAAGAATATCCCGATATACTCATACACAAATGACCATCACGAAACCACCCCTAAGATCCATCATGGAGATTCCACTAAGCATACAACTTGGAGAACAAACTCCAAGGTCTGAAGAGAGAGATACGAAGTACTCATTCCGGGAGAACACACTCCACGAGTACCTTGAGAACATGATGCTCAGGTGAGGATCACAACCATGTCATGGGGTGTTTCTGACAACCCAGTCTGAGCTAATCCGCTAGGCAGAGGATCGGTGCCTGGGTAAGGTTGGTCACGTCGATACTAATAACTATACCTAGGGTATTAGGAATGAATAGATGATCCGACTCTAAGTCTCACAGAGGGGATTCCAACAACTCTATTCAGGAAGTCCTATTGAATGGATCATACTCTTTTATATTAGGAAATGATACTGGAAACCTTCAAGAGAAAGGCCAAGGGTACGGACCCTAAGAAGGATAGCCCATGTCACGGAATAAAAGTGGATCAAGACATGAATAAAAAGGTTACACGGCGTGTAGTATTGTTAGACGTCGTGTTCATTGACCTAGGGTACTGCCCGTGTGACTGGCCAGTGTCATCCGTTCATGTTTTGTAAAACTCAACTACACGGTGTGTGGAATAATCACATGCCGTGTTCCTTGACTCTGGGTACTGCCCGTGTGAACGACCTGTGTCATATGACTTGTTGGATAACAAGTGATTACAAGGCGTTTAGAAGGACCACACACCGTGTCTGAGATCCTAGGCTCGCTCTGTGTATGTTGGCCATGTGCCGCACACGGTCTCTGCCTGTGTCGCATGCCCGTGTACCAGTACACGGAGTGTCCCGTGTATCTTGCCGGGTTTGGCCAGGGAGGGGTATACATGGCGTGTCCCTGGCCGTGTACCCTGCCCAGGTCTGTGTACTCCCGGAGTACATGCCAGGTCATTCGCTGACGAACACACGTCGTGTAGCCCATACTACACGGTGTGTAGTCGGGATTTTTCTAGAAACGTTGTCTTCCTCCGCGCGCCTCATCTGATCCTCCGGACTTCGATTCAACAGTCTTCTTGCCGCGAAAATCAAGGTGTTGGATCTCTTCATCATCGTGATGCTGAATCCATGGGTTTCAGGCCTTCAATCAGCTCCAAAATCCGATTCCGGTCACCAGTGCGGGAATCGTTTGAAGAACGTTTTCATTCAATCTGTGTCGATCTATCTGTCGCCACCATAGCCACACCTCCGTAGGTTCGTACCGATTTCAGATCTTCAATTTGGGACCGTTGCATCGCACAACAGGTGCGCAACAATCTGTCATTCATATCCCCGCGAAGAACACGTAGAACGTGATGAAGAACGCGAGAATTTTGGGAAGAAGAACACAATAAATCGAGAGGGAAGAAACTCAATCGATGTTCGTGTCAATCTTGGTGTATCACTGTTAGAAGGTTGAACGAAAAACAAAACAATCTCAAGAATCTAATCCCACGATTTCCGCAGATATCCCTTCCCGCAAGAACGATTGATTGGTGCCCCCATTTGTTCGTGGATTACTACACGTTCGTCATGGAGATCAAAAATGGGGAAGAATAAAATCACAATGATATCCTACATAGACTTCATGACATTCGTTGGAAAAGATCCGGTTGCTGAGTCGTCGTCGCCGGCGAAGCTCGTCAAGAACACCGTCGCCGTGTTGGGAGGCTTCCTACAGGACCTCTAGAGCCGCCAAGGGTTTTTAGGGTTATGGGGTTTGTATCCCTGGACCCTGGTGTAAGAATCTATTTAAAGAGGATAAAAGATATTTGGTGCTGCAGATTTTTAAAAAGATCTTGCTGTAGAAATAAGTTTTCATAGAATATTTTTATTAAATATTTTATTTCGGTTAGGTCCAAAACCAGATTTCACCACCGACCTGCGTTGGCCGACATTAGGCATTGCCTAATGTAAAAACACTGTTTTAAACGCAACGGTGCCCTATGATTTCTAATCTGAGAACCCGGTCAGGAGTTATTCTTCTTTTTTAGAAAAACCGCACGCACGCGTAATTTAATTATTAAATTAAATTCAAGCATTTGTTCCGGGCTCACTGGACCTCGGAACTGCACTCCATCTCATATCCTAGTATTGAATTAATTCCCATATAATATTAAAATAATACATGTAAAAATCCGGGACATTACATCACACCCACCTTTGGGCTTTTACGTCCCCGAAAATCCAAAACAAGGGTTACTCAAAAAGATGTGGGTACTACACGTGAATCTGAGCCTCCCACTCCACGTGCTCTCCTGGAGATTCTCGTGCTGCCACTGGACATGCACTAAGAGAATATCTCATCCACGGAGGATCTTCTCCTGCCGATCCTCAACCTCCACTGGGTACTCAGCAATCGTCGCTCCATCGTCGATGTCTAGCTCGCCCCAGTCGATGGCATGTGATGGATCATGCACGTACCTCCACAGTTGTGACACATGGAAGACGTTGTTTACCCCATCCATCTGAGGAGGTAGATCGAAGCGATATGCCACCACACTAACTCTGCTCAGAATCTGAAAAGGGTCGATGAACCTCAGAGATAGCTTGCCGCCTAGGCCAAACCTCCGCAGTCCTTGTCGATATGAGACCCAAAGGAGCACATGGTCTCCTCCTCGAACTCAAAGGGCCTCTGCCACCGGTCGGCATAAGACTTTTTCCGACTCTGTGCAGTCTTCATCCGCTCCTGGATGAGCTACACCTTCTCTGTAATAGCTCTCACCATCTCTGGGCCCATGAGTACTGACTCTCCCGGGTCAGTCCAGCAAAGTGGCGACCTACAAGGTCGCCCGTATAGAGCCTCGAATGGTGCCATACCAATATTGGAATGATAACTGTTGTTATAAGAAAACTCCACCAGTGGTAGGTGATCCTTCCAACTACGACCGAAGTCAAGTATGCAAGCTCGTGGCATATCCTTAAGGACCTAGATGGTCTGCTCTGTTTGACCATCAGTCTAGGGATGAAACGTTGTGCTCAATCGTAACTGAGTCCCAAAAGCTTCCTGAAATCCCTTCCACAACTGGGATGTGAAATGAGAATCACGATCTGAGATGATCATGGATGGTACTACATGATGTCGAACTATCTCCTTCTCATAGAGGCGTTACAAGCTCTCTACTAAACAAAGATCCTATATGGCTAGGAAGTGGGATGACTTGGTGAGTCGGTCAATGATCACCCAGATGGCATCGTGCCCCCTGGACGTACGTGGTAAACCCGTGACGAAGTCCATAGATATCCCACCCCACTTCCACTCTAGAAACTCAAGGTGTTGAGTCAAACCTACTAGAACCTAGTGCTCAGCCTTTACTTGCTGAAAAGCAACGCACCGAGAAACAAACTCTGCCACACTCTTCTACATTCCTGGCAAACAGAACTGATGTCAGAGGTCTTGGTACAACTTTTCTAGGAATGGATGCACCACCAAAGGTCACCTATGTAATTTCCATAGAACCTCCTCCTGAAACATCACTGGTACTACCGTGCACCCTCTAAAAAGGAAAACGTGCACTCCACCTTCTGAATATCCATCAGCAGTATAACCAGTGGATATCTGAGCACGTAGAGTCTCACAGCTAGCATCCTCGCGTTGTGCTTCCCTGATTCACTATAAGAGTGGAGTGGTAACAACCATCAACTGAAGGTAAGCTCCCTCATCTCCATCCATGAAGGACAACTGCAAATAGGCCAACTACCTTGTTGCCTCATCCAACAATTGCGAACTGGATTTCCTACTAAGAGAATCTCCCACCATGTTCCCCTTCCCAGGAGTATAAATGATCTCAAAGTCGTAATCCTGGAGGAAATCAATCCATCACCTCTATCTCAAATAAATATCCTTCTGAGAGAAGTTATATCTGAGACTCTTGTGATCAGGGTAGATGGTAAATTGCTCACCCATCAGGTAGTTCCACCATATATTCAATGCGAAGACTACCACTGCCAACTCGAGATCATGGGTCGCGTAGTTCTGCTCGTGTGGTCTCAACTGACGTGAGCCATAGGAAATCACCACTTGCCTCTGCATTAGGACACAACCAAGCCTGATTCCTGATGCATCGCAGAACACTACGTACTCGACACCCTCATCCGTTAATCTCAAGATCGGGGCGCTCATCAGACTCTGTCTCAACCGTTGAAAAGCTAGTTGGCACCTCTCGGTCCACACGAAAGGCTGTCCCTTTTGGGTCAAAGCTGTCATGGGTGCTGCAATCCTGTAGAAATCATGGATTAATCTCTGATAGTAGCGTGACAACCCAAAGAAACTCCTCACCTCCATCACGCTACAGGGTGGATCCAATGCTATCACTACCCCCACCTTTGCAGGGTCCACTACTACACCATCCACTGGGATAACGTGCCCCATAATGTGGACCTCCTGTAACTAGAACTGACACATTGAGAGTTTCCCATTCAACTGGTGCTCTCAGAGTGTGTCCAGAACCATAATTAGGTGTCTCACGTGCTCCTCCTCGGATGCAGAGTACACAAGGATATAATCGATGAAGACCACTAAAAACCGGTCTAGATAGGGCTGAAAGATCTGGTTCATGATTCCCATGAACACTACCGGGGTATTCTTCACACTGAAGGGAATCACCAAGTACTCATAGTGACCATAACGACATCAGAAATTTGTCTTCGGTATATCCTCCTCTCGTACTCACAACTGGTGATAGCGTGATCGTAGATCAACCTTCGAGAACCATCGTTCCCCTCTCAACTGGTCGAAGAGGTCATCGATCCATGGTAGTGGAAACCGGTTCTTAATGGTCACCTGATTTAAGATCCGGTAATCCACACATAGGCTCAAGCTCTCGTTCGCCTTCTTGGCAAACAACATTGGGGCCACTGACAGAGCAAATTTACGTGCATATTTTTGACCAAATAATGAGTATTTTTTACTGTTTTTAAATGATAAAACCCATATATTTCATTGTTTTATTAAAATAATGGGTAATTTTAATTTTATAATGAAAACGGTCATAATTGAAGAAAAGTGCATAATTCTGGATTTTGGACAGATTTTGACCATAAGGGTATTTTTGTCATTTAGCATAAAATATATGTCCAAATTTTGTTATTAAATTTTTTTGATAATCCTTATTTTATTTTCTTCATTTTTGTCTTCTGGACCAGGAGCTGATTCGGTCATATAGAGGGCTTGAAAATTCATTTAAGTTGGAAAATTGTTTAGGGAAGACAGCGTGGACACCAGCAAAGTAACGGAACCAAAACGCGGCCTACACACATCCAACTGAGTTGTTTCCACCTGGGATGTTACGCGGACATCTAGAGCCGACTATAACATAAATTTGGTGGATGTTGGAGGTCATTAAGGAGGCCATTGAACGACATTCTTTTGTAGGAACCTTCCTGAAAGCTTCATCCAAAAACAGAATCCTTCAATGAAAAATTCATAACTTCTACATCCGGATTCCAAATGTGCTGAAATGCTTAGGGGAGACAGAAAGCACATTTATGAACATCTTTTATAAAGGAGGAAACGCGAACAAATGTAATTTAATGGGCCTTCCACGTGCAAAAATCCGGAGGATAGAATTCTGCCTATAAAAGGAGAGGAGCTCCTACCTCTCAATTCATTCCTTCACCTCCCATTGCAGCCAGCGGGAAGCATCCAAGAGGAGGAGAACCTCCTCTTACTTGTTCTTCATTTTTAATTACTTCCTCCATGTTTATTTTTCATTTGAATTCGATGACCCCACCTTGCATGAAGGGGTAGAATCTTTTGTGATTGGGTGAAGGGAAGGGGACCCCATTTTGTGATGTTTGAGTTTCTGAAGTTTAATTCAAAGGGATTCTTTTCTTTTAATTGAATGATTATAAATTTAATTTATTTTTGAATTTAAATTAAATAAGATTTTACTTTGATTTATTCTTAAATATTAAATTTCTTTGATTTAAATATTATTCTACCCTTTCTTGATCTATTCATTTTTACACCGATTGGTTAATCTATGAAGAAAATCAACTAAGGGAGTGATTTGGTGATTGCTAAATCACATGGAAAAATTAAGATAGATTAATTTAATTATTTAGGGAAGTAAATACCAGATTTGGTATTTCCTAAGTAATTAATATTAGTCCATTAAGATTTCTACGCTTTGATAAATAATTAAATCAAAGGTGAAACGAAGAAACAATTGTTATTCATTTCACTTAATTATCTTTTCTAAAACCAAAGGATTCATATTTTTATAAAAACTATGATGACATCACAAATGGGAAAACCTGACCTAAATCCAATCACTTCTCTCTTATATTAAATTCACAAACCTTTTTAATAGAACCTCTTACTTTCTTTAATTTTTCAAACTTGTTATTTTTAAGTGACACCAAGATTAAAACACTGCTCCTTGGAGAACGACATTCTGGTTACCATTCATACTACACCCTTAGGGGGATTTAATTTTTTTTCACACCTCACGACAAGCGTGTGTAAAAAATGGCGCCGTTGCCGGGGAGTAAGTGTAAATATGCATGACCAGGACCTCTAACGAGGAACTACTTGATTTCGACCCTGAGATAGAAAGAACATTGTTTAATAGGCATAGGAATCTCAATATCGAAATCCGTTTTGAAGAAATATGTTTAGAAGACTCTAGTGTCCAATTAGAACCACCAATAATGGCACAAAACCCACGAAAAACTTTGAGGGACCTCTGTGCCCCAAAATTTTCTAACCAGCGGAATCGGTTAAACATGCCTGAACAACCAAATTATTTTGAATTAAGAGTAAACATGATTCTCGTGCTACCTAAATTTCATGGCCTTGCAGGTGAGGATCCCAATCGACACATTCAAGAATTTAGCCATGTGTTTTCAAGCTTCTAACCAAGAGGAGTAGCGGAGGAGCAAATGAAGCGGAAATCATTCCCTTTTTCACTTGAGGGAGTAGCGAAGGAGTGGTTGTATACCTTACAACCTGGAGAAATCCAAGACTGGGATGATCTTCAACAATGTTTCATGCAAAGGTTCTTCCCAGCCTCCCGGAGTACAGAAATCAGGAAGGAGATATACGCCATTCGACAAGCTACCGGTGAGACTCTTTACAAGTATTGGGATCGATTCAAGAAGCTTAGCGCAAGTTGCCCCCACCAAGCTATAGAGGAGCACCACTTCCTTTTCTTTTTCTACCAAGGACTCCTAGACAGCGATAAGAACCTTTTGGATGCATCCTCTGGAGGAGCATTGATTGAAAAATTACCTGGAGAAGCCCGAAGCCTGATTGAGAAGATCGCCCAGAATTCACAACAATTCGGGACAAGAAGCACCGGTACAAGGGGGATGCATGTGGTAAGAACTTCTGACTCATCTCCTCTTCTTACAACACAAATTCAAGAACTAACAAGCCTTGTGAGTCAAATGGCCATCAAGCAGGTGAATTATAATCCATCTCCACCTCAGGTATGTGGGTTATGTTCATCACCAAATCATTATACAGATCAATGTCCTGATATACAGGATACAGAAAGTTGTGCAGCTGCATTCCAACAAAGGCAATTCCCACAAAATCAACAATGGAGAGAAGGTCAAACCCAACAAGGATACGGAGGACAACAAAACTAGGCCAGACCACCATTTCAACAGCAGTTTCAGAACCATACACCATACAAGCAGTCCTTCCAGGGACAACAATCATTTCAACCACCACCTTTCCAATGAAAGAATTTTGAACAGCCACCATCAAGTTCTGAAAAGTTCCACCAAGAAAAAGAGATTGAAGAGTTAAAGAAGACTGTGAAAAATTTGGACATCAAGTTTGATAACCTTATGGATATTTTAACCAGGAATCAAGGCAAACTCCCATCCCAAACTATCCCAAATCCAAAGGAGAATATTAGTGAAATTACGACTCGAAGCGGAAAGGAGCTTCCACCACCAAAGCCAAGTAAGTTTGATGATTCCAAACAAAAACCTAAAGAAAAACTCATCCAACCCCAAGAAGAAGGCAGAAACAAAAATTCAAAGGCAACAAAAAGAGAAAGGAGGAAACAAGGTACGATTCCCTTCTACAACAACTCGATCATTGAAGGCTAAAGAAGAACAACTTCAAAGGGAAATCCATGAAACCTTCCGAAAAGTGGAAATCAACATTCCCTTATTGGAGGCAATCCGCCAAATACCCAAATATGCAAAGTTTCTAAAGGAAATATGCACCAAGAAAAAGAAGCATGATGAGAATGGAAAAATCAGTTTTGGAAAGAGTGTCTCAGCCATTTCCACCCCACCATTACCCAAAAAATGTCATGATCCAGGGACATTCTCTATTCCCTGTACAATGGGTTCTTTAGATTTTTCTGATGCTTTGTGTGACCTTGGTGCATCCATAAATGTAATGCCTAATTCTGTTTTCTCTTCTTTAAAAATAAGTGAGTTTAATCCCACAAGAGTGGTGATCCAACTCGCAAATGGATCCACTGTTTATCTAGCCGGAGTTGTTGAAGACGTGCTGGTAAGAGTTAGAGAACTCATTTTTCCAGCAGATTTTTACATACTCACCATGGAGGAGGAAAATACGCCGAGGAATTCATCCATAATTTTGGGAAGACCATTCCTAAAAATGGAAAAAACAGTCATCAATGTATATGAAGGAACTCTGACCATGGAGCTAGGAGATAGCAAGGTCAAATTCAATGTCCTTGACTCAAAAAGAAGCCCACCAAGCAACCATTCCCTCTTTGCGGTTTCCCATGAAGAAGGCAGTGACTCCATTGATGATTCAGGTATGATTCAAGAATTCTTAGCTTTAGAAGTTCACACCATGGGAGGATAGAATACTCAAATATTTGAAAATTCTGAAGTCACCTCTGAATTCTTTGATAACTTGTTGGAAGAAACTGATATGATGCCCTTTTCCAAGGGAATCCAAGCTTTTGATGTGGGGGAAGTGAATTCATTGTCATCCATAGAACAACCACCGAGTCTTGAATTAAAACCTCTTCCAAGTGATTTGAAATATGTATATCTATTGGAGGGAGACAAATTTCCTGTGATCATTGCCAATAATCTGTCTGAAACTCAGGAGGAAACACTAATTGAAATTCTAAAAAGAAATTCTCGAGCCATAGGATGGAGTCTAGGGGTTATACCCAGGATCAAGCCCTAGGTCTGCTCGCATAGAATCTTTTTAGAAGAAGTCTCACATCCTGTTAGGCAACCCCAGAGGAGATTGAACCCCACCATCATGGACGTTGTGAAAAAAGAAGTTGAAAAGTTGTTGGCAGCTGATATAATTTACCCAATTTTTGACTCTCAATGGGTCAGCCCTATCCATGTGGTTCCAAAGAAAACAGGTTTGACCATTGTGGAGAATGAGAAAAATGAATTAATCCCCATGAGAGTATAGAACAGTTGGAGGGTATGCATTGATTATAGAAGACTAAACCAAGTCACCCGAAAATATTATTTCCCAATTCCATTCATTGATCAGATGTTAGAAAGACTGGAAGGTAGAATGCATTACTGCTTTTTGGATGGATTTTCTGGATATTTTCAGGTTCCAATTGCCCCAGAAGACCAAGATAAGATGACCTTCACTTGTCCTTTTGGAACCTTCGCCTACAAGAGGATGCCTTTCGGATTGTGCAATGCCCCAGGTACATTTCAGCGATGTATGGTAAGTATTTTTTCCGATCACATAGAAGACTGCCTGGAGGTATTTCTCGATGAATTTACTGTTTTTGGGAATTCATTTGATCATTTCATAGGAAACCTTGAAAAAGTTTTGAAAACATGTATAGAGAAAAATTTGGTTTTAAACTTTTCAAAATGCCACTTTATGGTTGAAAAGGGAATTGTTCTAGGACATATCATTTCTCAAAAGGGCATTGAAGTGGATAAATCTAAAATTGATGTGATCAATTCATTACCATACCCCACTTGTGTGAGACACATCAGATCATTTCTAGGGCATGTGGGATTTTATAGGAGATTCATCAATGATTTCAGTAAGATTTCTCTTCCACTCTCAAGATTGCTATTGAAATAGGCTGAATTTGTTTTCAATGATAATTGCAGGAAGGCATTTGATGAGCTAAAAAAGAAGTTGATCACCCCACCGATAATGCAGCCCCCAAATTGGGAACATCAATTTGAGCTCCTTTGTGATGCATCAAATCAAGCTATTGGAGCAGTTCTTTCCCAAATAATTGAAGGAAAACCCCAAGTCATAACTTATGCTTCAAGGACCTTGGATTCTACTCAAGTCAACTACTCAACATCTGAAAAGGAGTTTCTCGCCGTTGTATTTGCCTTAGATAAATTCAGGTCATATTTACTTAGAACTAAAGTAGTGGTATTTTCCGACCATGCAACACTCAGGTATTTGATGAAGAAGGATGATGCCAAACCAAGACGTGTGAGATGGATACTCCTATTACAAGAGTTCAATCTAGAAATTACATACAAAAAGGGAGATGAAAACCAGGAGGAGAATCACCTCATTAGGCTTCCCAACACTACTTAAGTAGGAATTCTTGAGCTAGACCCACTCAATGATCAAATACCCCGGGAGCAGCTCTATATCCTAGAGGATGAAGTGCCATGGTATGCTAACATAGTCAATTATCTGGCTACATCTCAGGTACCTTCTTCCTTTAACTCCCATAAAAAACATAAACTTAAGGCTGAATCAAGATTCTATATCTAGGAGGATCCCTTTCTCTGGAAAATTTGCAATGACCAAGTCATAAGAAGATGTCTCCCAGGAAGTGAAGTAGAATCTGTTTTTCAATTTTGTCATACACTTGCTTGTGGAGGACATTTTGGACCTCAAAGAACAGCTAGGAAAGTTTTAGAATCTAGAATCTATTGGCCTACCTTGTTTAAAGATGCTCATGATTTCTGTAAGAAATGTGAAAAATGTCAATTTTATGGAAACACTTCAAAAAAGAATGAAATTCCCCAAAACCCCATAATTTTTTGTGAGATATTTGAAGTTTGGGGAATTGATTTTATGGGTCCATTCCCCATGTCTTTTGGGAAATCATATATTCTACTTGCTGTTGATTATGTCTCGAAATGGGTGGAAGCCAAAGCCACCAAAACTGATGATGCCAAAGTGGTTTGTGATTTTGTCAGGGAAAACATTTTTTGTAGGTTTGGAGTACCAAGATCCATAATCAGTGACCAAGGGACACAATTTTGCAATAGAAGAATAGAGGCTATGCTGAGGAAATATTTCGTGCATCACAAAACATCTACACCTTACCATCCGCACACAAATGGCCAAGCTGAAGTATCAAACCGTGAGATTAAAGGAATTTTGGGGAAAACAGTCAATCCAAACCGAAAAGATTGGAGCCAAAGGCTTGAAGATACATTATGGGAATACCGGACAACATACAAGACTCCCATTAGTATGATCCCATATCGGTTGATTTATGGAAAAAGTTGTCACTTACCGGTGGAATTAGAGCACAAAGCATACTGGGATATGAAAAAGGTGAATATGGATTTGGAGAGTGCTGGGAAGGAGAGAAAACTACAATTGCAGGAGCTGGAAGAAATCAGGAGAGAATCTTTTGAAAATTCAAGAATTTATAAAGAAAGAACCAGGGTGGCACATGAAAAACTGATTCAACCGAAGACCTTTCAACCTGGAGACCAAGTTCTACTCTATAATTCAATATTAAAGTTAATGCATGGTAATTTTCGTTCTAGGTGGGAAGGTCCTTTTATTGTTACTAATGTATATACTTTTGGTTCCATTCAGGTTGAGAAACAAGGAGGAAACCCATTCACTGTCAATGGTCAAAGGCTGAAGAAGTTCTATGGAAGTTTACCTCAAGAACCAGTTGAGGAGGTCAATCTTCTCCAACCCATATACTGATTTCTTTTCATGAGGTAAGGTCGAGCCAACGACATTAAACAAAGGCGCTTTCGGGAGGCAACCCGAGATTCATTGTTTTCATGGGATTTACTAGTCAACTACCTCTTACATCACCCAATTTAGCTATAATGGAATGGTTCTTACACTGGTATGAGTGGTTTTAATTTTTTTTTCAAGAACCATCATGGAAGGAAGCCACAAGGTAGACCCAAGAGCAAGAGGAAGAGGAAAAAATATTTATGTCAAAAGGGAGTTCACTTATCATGATGATCATTTAAACTCCCTTCATTTTTTTCCCTCATCAAAATCATTTTTTGAGCTTTAAAAGTTGAAATTGCATACCCACACTTGAATTCATGTTTTACTTGACTTATCTAGGAGACATGAGTTGTTTAGGAACCCAATGATGACATGTTTTAGATTTCAAGGTTGATATGATTAAATGATTGAAATACAGAATTGAATTTTTAAATATGAAGCATAGATATTGAAATGATGACTCATGATTCGAAGGAACTAATTAATTCATGTAAATAAAATTTCCCAACCATCTTTCATGCATTGAATTTCTGAAATTTATGTGAATTGATTTATTTTTATTAGTCATGCCATGAGTGATTGTCCAATGTTATATTTCTTATTCCTAAGAGGATTTCTAGACCAAGTACTTCCTATTTATTCTTGAGCAAATTTCTTGAGTGATCTTGGGACATGTAACTGACCAGAACTTGTATTGAAACTTGTCAAAGCTATGACTGTACAAGAACACATTTAAAATGATTGAGGCATCCTTTGAAAAGACACTTATCCTTAAAATACTACCTTTTTATGAATCCTTCTTTTATCCCATAGAGACCATGAATGACCTTTATTGGGATGAACCATGTTTCAAGCCATTTTTATCCATTCCTACCCTACTCTTGGTATTTGCATGATATTTAAAGTTGAAGTGTGGGGGTAAAGGAAATCATGGTGGACGGGATGATACACATTGTAAGGAAGAATTGTAGGGGTGTTATTGTGGAAATTAGAAAAGGTTGTGAAATCATTCATGATACTCTATTGTTTGCCCCTCTTGAATAAAAAAATGACAAAAATGAAAAAAAAATCCAAAAAATAGAAAAATGGGTTGTGATTTGGGAAAACCAAAAATCACCATTTTCCATACCGAAGATCTTCTGATCGTATGTGGTTAGGTGATGGATGTGAGGATTGATAAAATCATAATTTTTGAAAAAAAATGAAAAAAAAGTACAAAATTAAAAAAAATATTCAAGAGGGTGCACAAATCATTCATTATGCATAATTTGATCACAACCTTTACTTTGAGTTTTGGGAAGTGGGTGTTGCTACTTTGAAGGGGAGAAGTTCATTACACTTTTAAATTTGATATCATGCATTTTACTTAAGATATTATCCTCCTCATTGAGCCTTAATTTTTAAAGCATCAAATCCTACCAACATTAAGCCTCAGAGTCATTTGAACCTTAATTGCAAGTCCTCATGATTTTATGTGTCATTTGTCTTTACAAAGTGAAAAAAGTAGTTCATTTACAAGCCTATGGATAAGAAGCATGTTTTCATGATTTGATCATAACTCTACTTGAATTATATCATGAGTGATGAGAGAAAAAAATCAAAAGTGAGGTAAATCATGACATGGAATATTTAATAATGATGAATGAAGGAGCTTGAATGAATGAAATGAAATGTTCCATCAATTTTCAAAGGGGAAAAGTAAAATATATGAATTATTTGTTTTGTTGAAAAATGGGAAATTAAATTGATATTTTATGTATATTATTGAATGTTTGATTTTACATGGAAAATTGTTTGATTTTATTGCATTGAAATTTGAATATTGGTAACATTGGTGTCCTCTGATTTCAATGTTGAGATTTTATGCTTGAGGACAAGCATGGTTTAAGTGTGGGGGTATTTGACAGAGAAAATTTACGTGCATATTTTTGACCAAATAATGAGTATTTTTTACTTTTTTTCAATGATAAAACCCATATATTTCATTGTTTTATTAAAATAACGGGTAATTTGATTTTTATAATGAAAACGGTCATAATTGGAGAAAAGTGCATAATTCTGGATTTGGGACAGATTTTGACAACAAGGGTATTTTTGTCATTTAGCAGAAAATATATGTCCAAATTTTGTGATTAATTTTTTTTATAATCCTTATTTTATTTCCTTCATTTTTTTCTTCTGGAGCAGAAGCTTATTCGGTCATATAGAGGGCTTGAAAATTCATTGAAGTTGGACAATTGTTTCGGGCGGACAGCGTGGACACCAGCAAAGTAATGGAACCAAAACGCGGCCTACACAAATCCAACTAAGGTTTTTCTACCTTGGATGTGACGAGGACATCTAGAGACGACTATAACATAAATTTGGTGGATGTTGGAGGTCATTAAAGAGGCCATTGAACGACATACTTTTGGAGGAACCTTCCTAGAAGCTTCGTCCAGAAACAGAAGCCTTCAATGCAAAATTCATAACATCTACATACGGAGTCCAAATGTGCTGATATTTTGAGGGGAGCCAGAATGCACATTTAGGAACATCTTTTATGAAGGAGGAAATGCGAAAAAATGTAATTTAATGGGCCTTCCACGCGAAATCATCCGGAGGACAGAATTCTGCCTATAAAAGGAGAGGAGCTCCTACCTCTCAATTCATTCCTTCACCTCCCATTCCAGCCAGCGGAAAGCATCCAAGTGGAGGAGAACCTCATCTTCCTTGTTCTTAATTTTTAATTACTTCCACCATGTTTATTTTTCATTTGAATTCGATGACCCCACCTTTCATGAAGGGGTATAATCTTTTGTGATTGGGTGAAGGGAAGGAGACCCCATTTTGTGATGTTTGAGTTTCTGAAGTTTAATTCAAAGGGATTCTTTTCTTTTAATTGAATTATTATCAATTTAATTTATTTTTGAATTTAAATTAAATACGATTGTACTTTGATTTATTCTTAAATATTAAATTTCTTTGATTTAAATATTATTCTACCCTTGCTTGATCTAATCATTTTTACACCGATTGGTTGATCTATGAAGAAAATCAACTAAAGGAGTGATTTGGTGATTGCTAAATCACGTGGAGAAATTAATATAGATTAATTTAATTATTTAGGGAAGTAAAACCAGATTTGGTATTTACTAAGTAATTAATATTAGTCCATTAATATTTCTATGCTTTGATAAATAATTAAATCAAAGGTGAAACAATGAAACAATTGTTATTTATTTCACTTAATTATCTTTTCTAAAACCAAAGGATTCATATTTTTCTAAAAACTATGATGACATCACAAATGGGGAAACCCGACCTAAATCAAATCACTTCTCTCTGATATTAAATTCACAAACCTTTTTAAGAGAACCTCTTACTTTCTTTAATTTTTCAAACTTTTTATTTTTAAGTGACACCATGATTAAAACACTGCTCCTTGGATAACGACATTCTGGTTACCATTAATACTACACCCTTAGGGGGATTTAATTGTTTTTGCACACCTCACGACAAGCGTGTTTCAGCCACCTAGGGTGAAACGTTGGGTCTCACAAAGCCCTTCTTCTGCAAGTCGTCCTGCTGCATCCTCAGCTCACGAAGCTCTGCAGGAGCCATCCAATAAGCTAATGCTGATATCGGGGTCCTCCTTGGTTGCAACTCAATGCAGAAATCTATCTCCCTATGGGGAGGTAGCCCAGGGACATCCTCCGAAAATACTTCCTCGTACTCTGCCACCACTGCTGGAAACTGGAAACTCGTAACATCTTCCACGCTAATGGATATTCTAGAAAACTGATGTGAAATCGGTTGTGCCCTCCTATGCACGAGTCCATCCGGCGCTGCCTGGGTCTCTCTTTCACCGAAAAAGGGAACCGTATCCCATCCATGCGGACACACCGCACCCTTCGTCTAAAACAATCAATCCGGGCATGAACGGTGGATAGCCAATCCATACCAAGAATGACATCGTATGGCCTTTACGCTACCACTAAGAGGTTGCAACCGAAACACTCGTCTCCAATGGTCAGGTCACACTTCTTGCAAAGGAGTGTGATCTCTGAATCTTCTTTAGTCGGTGTTTCTAAGCGTAAGGGTTGAGTCAATGGCTCAACTGAAATCTCAAGGTCTCGAAGAAGATAAGCATCCAGAAAGGAATGACTAGCACCTATGTCTATCAATACGAAAGCCAAGGTATAAAGGACATAGATAGTGCCTCTAATCATTCCAGGAGTACCTGGGTCATAAGCCTCTACCACCTTCAGCTGTCCCTGCCTCTGTCCACCAGCTCCCTAAGCCTGGGGTGGACCTCTTGGGGGTGGTGGTGGGAAAGGGTCGAAACGCCGACAACCTCCAGCTGCTCTCCCAGCTCCTCTTCCACGTCCGCCGTCCCACGGCTCGGACTCCTCCACACATTTCCTCTGCCTCGGTGGTCCATCCACTGCTCCCGTTTCAGTAGTACGGCGGGTCGGACAATCTCGAGCGAGATGTCCAGTGCCGGCACATGAGTAACATCGCCTCTCTCGAGGAAGGATGGATGTTCCCTGTGAACCCTGTACGGCTGATCCCCTATCCTGGGATCTCCTCTAGAAACGTCTCCCACAACCGGGTCCCTGACGTCAGCTCCCTGCCGTCGAGGTCTCTAGTCCAGCTCGCCCACTACTGACAACTGTCGGTTGACCCTGCTCCTCCAAGAATCTCTCGACCACCAAAGCCCGCTCGATCACCCCATCATAAGTAGGAATACTCATAGGGATGATGCTAGATCGAATATCTCTGCACAAGCCCTACTAAAAATTCCATGCTCTGAAGTAATGATCTCTGACCATATTCATCGAGTACCGCTAGAGTTTGGTAAACCTTGATGAATAGTCAGCCACCGTCATGGTTCCCTGCTAAAGCTGAAGAAGCTCCTGTATGTGTACTACTCTCAGGGTAACCAATGAAAACTCTTATCTAAATAGACGCTCAAACTCCGACCATGCAAGTGTCTCCTCGTCGTGAGTCTGGAAAACTAAACTCAACCATCATCCTGTCGAGCCCTGTATAAGGCTCGCTGCCAGAATCACCATCTGTTCTACTGGTGTCCTGACCAAATGGAAGACTCTGGTCACTGCCTCAAGCCAGTCCTCTGCTACCTGAGGGTCATGCTCACCTTGAAACCTGAGGGGTCTCAATATCTGAAACTCGTAAAGTGCGCTCAGCCTGTGATACTCCTCCACTGGTATAGTAGGTGCTAAAAACTGCCCCACATGTGGTGGAATAACTGGCACGCCACCTGGTTGTAGAGTTGGGGGATATGGTCCTTGTATAGAAGCTTCATCACTAAGGGGGTCAGCCTCGTGATAGAGCTGCTGGATCATAGTGGGTGCATGTCGTGGAGGCATCCTGTTTAAGAAACAAGATGTATCACACTCAGTGAGTATATCTAGAGAGCTGATTCAATAAGGACATGAAAACCACAACCCATTCATATATGATGTATGTACCATTATTTTCCCCCATGCAACTAGTGTTTTAATGTTCTGAGTCGAAAATAAAGTTATCAGAGTCCTGGTGCATGGATACGTCGGCCGCTGCACCAATACTAGGGTCCCTGGCCTCAGAGATGAACTCGAAACACTTAACACTGTTTCCCAAAACCAAATCACAGACTCTTAGTCCTAAGGTAGAACCAAACAACTCTGATACCACTCTGTCACGACCCGTCCCGGTGGGGCCCGAGCTGCAACTCCTCATGTCCGCCTCCAATAGGCCAGGGGCTGGTGACTAGCACCGAGTAGGCATGCAACTAACATGGGAGGCATTGCCTATAAACCTGTACACACACACACACATCTCCAAGACCACAAAGCCGAAAGGTAAAAACTACTAATGATGGAAAAAAATGTGTACACTAAAAACCCAACCAACAGAGTATGATAGGGAAGTCAAGTACAGTAAATTAAAACCCTGGGCCAAAAGTACAAGCCCACCAAAAGAAAGTCTGTAACAAAGTCCAACCTATAGAGAAAGGTACTGGGAATGCAACCCGTCGCCGAAAGAACACACCTCAGCCTGTCTGATCTCACTGAGCACTGTTCAGTCCTAGTCTTCCTAGAATCTTGTCAAAGGCTCGCTCGTCTGCACAAGACATGACATGTGCGGGCAAAGCCCGTACAGGGGTGAGTATAACAATACCCAGTAGGACACCCCAAAAACCAAAAAGGAAATACAAGAAAGGAAAATACCACAACGAAATGTACAGTCATATCTACACACTATAAGTCTATGGAACATATAACAATAATATCCAAATATACTCATACACAGACGACCATTACGAAACCACCCCTAATATCCAGCTTGAAGATTCCACTAAGCATACAACCGGTAGGACACACTCCTAGTTCTGAAGAAAGAGATACGAAGTAATTGTTCCGGGAGAACACACTCCACAAGTACCTTTATAACATGATGCTCAGGTGAGGATCACAACCAAGTCATGGGGTGATTCCAACAACTCAGTCTGAGCTAATCCTCTAGGCTGAGGATCGGCGCCCGGGTAAGGTTGGTCACATCGATACCAATAACTCTACCTAGGGTGTTAGGAATGAATAGAGGATCCGGCTCTAAGTCTCACAGAGGGGATTCCAACATATCTATTCAGGAAGTCCTACTGAAGGGATCATACTTTTGTATATTAGGAAAATATAATGAAAACCATCAAGAGAAAGGCCAAGGGTACGAACCCTATGAATGCTATCCCAATTCACAAAAGACAAGTGGCTCAAGCCACGAATAAAATGGTTACACGCCGTGTATTATGGTTACACGCTGTGTTCCTTGACCCCGGGTACTGCCCGTGTGACCGGCCCGTGTTACCCGTTCAAGTTGTGTAAAACTCATCTACACAGCGTGTGGAATAATCACACGCCGTGTTACTTGACTCCGAGTACTTCCTGTGTGAACTGCCTATGTCATATGACTTGTCGGATAAAAAGTTATTACGCAGCATGTAGAAGGACCACACGCCGTGTTCGAGCGCCGGGGCTCGCTCCGTGTATGCTGGCAATGTGCCGCACACGGTCTCTGCCTGTGTCGCCTGCCCATGTACTAGTACACGGGGTGTCCCATGTATCTGGACGGGTCTGGCCGGGGAGGGGTATACATGGCGTGTCCTTGGAGGTGTACCCTTCCCGTGTCTGTGTACTCCCGGAGTACATTCTAGGTCGTTCTCCGATGAACACACGCCATGTAGCCCATACTACATAGTGTGTAGTCGGGATTTTTCCAAAAACTCCACCTTCCTCCCAGCACCTCAGCTGTTCCTCCGGACTTCTATTCATCCCTTCGTTTTCCGCGAATGTCCAGACGCTAGATCGCCTCATCATCGTGATGCTGAATCCATGGGTTTTGGGCCTTCAATCAGCTCCAAAATCCGATTCCGTTCACCTGTGAGGAAATCGTTCGAAGAACGTTTTCTTCTAATCTGTTTCGATCCGTCCATCGCCACCGCAGCCGCACCTCACTAGGGTAGTTGTTTCCGACGCTTTCGCCGGGGCGCGCGCGCATCCGTCCGTCAGGGGGGGACGCGCGGCTTTGTTGCCCCGCATTCCCGCTTTCCAAAGGCGGGCGGCATTCGCTCCTTATTCAGGGACGTCTGCTCCTTGATCGAAACGGGATGATGGGATGTCGGTTCTTCCTCCTGTGGATTCCTCCTCAGAACTCGTCACCTAGTCTGGGTCTCTCTTATAGATTTAATACGTAGTTCGTGAAACTCTTCCCAGTGCCATGTTTCCATGGACGCCGGTTAATTACACTGCTTCTGTCGGGACATTCCAAAGGGTCCAGTCAGGGCAGCAACCTTCGGTCAGGGGAGTAGTCACGTCGAGGCATTAGTAGCATGTATGGATGCTGGGGTACCTGGCATGTCTGTCTATTATCCTTGATCACAAGGCTTCTCGAGGGCGTGGAAGCCCGAGGCATCCCACATCGAGCGCGGGGAATTACATGTCATAGACACGTATCTGAGGTTTTCCTCAGTTTCCCGTGTTCAACACAGGGTATGCCGCGAGTTTAACGTCTAGTGGAGACGGATGAGAGTGAAATGGGACCATCGCAGGGGGGGGGACAGTGAAGTTGGGCTTGAGCCTTGACGAGGCTTCCTACGTATCCCCGTGGTAGGGAATCAAAGTTCGCGTAGTTCGGGATGGTGCCGGTGAACCGACGTGAAGCTGGACCTTGGTCCAAGGGGAGTTGGGCTTGAACCTCTGGGAGGATTCCTACGTACCATGCCTTGACATGGATCAAAGTCCACGTAGTTCAAATGGTTGGGTCGCAATGGCTTACCACTGGACCAGATTGTAGTTTAACGTCATGCTGGATGTAGGTAGAACACGACGTGAATTGGGTGATGGGTGGGTTGAACCTCGTGGAGGCTTCCTACGTACCATGCCTTGACATGGATCAAATACCTCGTAGTTCAAAAGGGGTTTTGTCGGTGAACCGACATGAAAGTGGACCTTGGTCAGATGGGTGGTGGGCTTGAACCTCGTGGAGGCTTCCTACGTACCATGCCTTGAAACAGATCAAAGAACTCGTAGTTCGGAGAATACAGTTTAACGTCGTGCAGGACGATAGTGAACCCTGACGTGAATAAACGACGGGCGGGCTTGAACCTTATGGAGGCTTCGTACGTAACATTCCTTGACATGGATCAAAGACCTCGTAGTTCAGGTGGTCACAACGGCTTACCACTGGACTGGAATGGGACCCGACGTGAATGAGCGACGGGTGGGCTTGAACCTCGTGGAGGCTTCTTACGTACCATGCCTTGACATGGATCAAAGACCTCGTAGTTCAGGTGGGAATAGGTGGGCAGTTTAATTTCATGCAGGACAAAGGGGGGGCATACAGTTTAACGTCATGCTGGACGAAGGCGAAACTCGACGTGAATGAACGACCGAGCAATGTGGCTTGAACCTCGTGGAGGCTTCCTACGTACCATGCCTTGACATTGATCAAAGACCTCGTAGTTAAAATGGTGGGTTTCGCCGGTAAACCGACGTGAAAGTAGACCTTGGTCCACTATTGTTGGGCTTGAACCTCGTGGAGGCTTCCTACGTACCATGCCTTGACATGGATCAAAGACCTCGTAGTTCAGGAGGGGTGGGTCGCAATGGCTTACCACTAGACCAGAATTGCAGTTTAACGTCGTGCTAGACGGGGGTGAAACCCGACATGAAATACGGGCGGGCTTGAACCTCGTAGAGGCTTCCTACGTACCATGCCTTGACATGGATCAAAGACCTCGTAGTTCAGAAGGGGTGGGTCGCAATGGCGTACCACTGGACCGGAATTGCAGTTTAACGTCGTGCTAGACGGGGGTGAAACCCGACATGAAAGACGGGCAGGCTTGAACCTCGTAGAGGCTTCCTACGTACCATGCCTTGACATGGATCAAAGACCTCGTAGTTCAGAAGGGGTGGGTCGCAATGGCTTACCACTGGACCGGAATTGCAGTTTAACGTCGTGCTAGACAGGGGTGAAACCCGACATGAAAGACGGGCGGGCTTGAACCCCGTAGAGGCTTCCTACGTACCATGCCTTGACATGGATCAAAGACCTCGTAGTTCAGAAGGGATGGGTCGCAATGGCTTATCACTGGACCGGAATTGCAGTTTAACGTCGTGCTAGACGGGGGTGAAACTCGACATGAAAGACGGGCGGGCTTGAACCTTGTAGAGGCTTCCTACGTACCATGCCTTGACATGGATCATAGACCTCGTAGTTCAGAAGGGGTGGGTCGCAATGGCTTACCACTGGACCGAAATTGCAGTTTAACGTCGTGCTAGACGGGGGTGAAACCCGACATGAAAGACGGGCGGGCTTGAACCTCGTAGAGGCTTCCTACGTACCATGCCTTGACATGGATCAAAGACCTCGTAGTTCAGAAGGGGTGGGTCGCAATGGCTTACCACTGGACCGGAATTGCAGTTTAATGTCGTGCTAGACGGGGGTGAAACCCGACATGAAAGACGGGCGGGATTTAACCTCGTAGAGGCTTCCTACGTACCATGCCTTGACATGGATCAAAGACCTCGTAGTTAAGAAGGGGTGGGTCGCAATGGCTTACCACTAGACCAGAATTGCAGTTTAACGTCGTGCTAGACGGGGGTGAAACCCGACATGAAAGACGGGCGGGTTGAACCTCGTAGAGGCTTCCTACGTACCATGCCTTGACATGGATCAAAGACCTCGTAGTTCAGAAGGGGCTTGTCAGGGTCGGTGCTCACTCTAAGCCCACGTGAGTCATGCTCGGTGTGAGAAACAAGAGGTTGCATGGACCTGACGATCACGTCGCGAAGGGTGCGTCCGTGAGAAGCGAAGCGGGGATTACGCGTTGAGCGGCCCATGGTGTTGGGACTTACTCCAGGATGGAGGCCCATGGCGTGACAAAGCGCGGGAAAGATGGACCCTGGTCCGACGATGGGAGGTGCCTCGTTCCCTATCACGTCCTCCACTGACCTTGGTAGTGGGGAAGAACAGAGATGCACAGGTGCAATCATCCGTACCAAAGGTTAGGGGCTTACGCTCTGAGGTAGCCCTTCCCCTGCAGACATACACCACTCCGACAAGGAGGATCTCATTCCATGTGCGGAAGAGTTCCATTCCCGTGGAGACGAGTGGTGTAATGAATGTTCGAGCTGGGGGGACCCTTCGTGAGGGAGACGAGGTTGGGTCACAGTTTAACGTCATGTGTTGAGGACGTGGTGCTTGGCAGTTTAACGTCCTGCAGCTCGGACGAGGTGGGTTCACTCCACACCCCTAGGGCTTACATAACCGGTACCCTCTGGTCCTTGGGGAAGGGAAGGTGCCGGTAAGGCCATGGTAAATGGGGGTCGTGGGGCGAACCATCGAGGGGTCCGCGTCAGCGTGGCTATGCGAAGAAGCAATAGCCGTTAGCGTGCCTATGCGAAGAAGCATTAGGCAAAGAAACGCTACGGGAGGTGTTGTCCATGGGACTTTGAAATCACATCGTGCAAACCTGGAGGGTCGCACGGAAAGAGGAATCGCTAAGAAGAGGAGTGTGCTTTGCGAAGTGGGGTGCCTTGGCCTTAGCATGGGGCGTAGGTGGGAGTGGGAGGTGCTTTGCGAAGTGGAACAGTGTTCGCGGAGCACTGCCTCGTGAAGAAGGAGTGGTTCGCGAAGCAGGGTCCTGCCAAGCAATGTACTTCGCGAAGTGGAGCGATCCTGCCTTAACATAGGGATTACTCGTATGGGTTGGGTGTTTCGCGAAGCACAAGTTCTCCGTGGCTGCCCGGGTTCCCTTGGGAATCCCCTTCCTTCGCGAATGCCCTTGAGCTTCGCGAAGGGTATCCCTCTCGGAAGAGGGGCTCAAAACGAAACAAATCAGAGTCGTCTCGCGAAGTAGAAATACCTCGCGGAGCTCATGATTCCCGGGGCAAAGCGTGCTTCGCGATTCAGGAGAGGATAAGCCGAGAGGTCGGATTTTCCGTCCTTGGGACTCAGGGGGAGTCGAGTATTTATAGGGAAGGGGCGCCGCGAAGCAGGGATCGCGCGCCGCCTCCGGTGCTTCGCGGCGCGCTCGCGAACGTCAAACGGGTTCGCGGAGAATTACTGCCTCCGGTGCTTCGCGGCGGCTCGCGAACGTCAAACGGCCTCGCGGAGGATTACCGCCTCCGGTGCTTCGCGGTGGCTCGCGAACGTCAAACGGCCTCACGGAGGATTACCGCCTCCGGTGCTTCGCAGCGGCTCGCGAACGTCAAACGGCCTCGTGGAGGATTACCGCCTCCGGTGCTTCGCGGCGGCTCGCAAACGTCAAACGGCCTCGCGGAGGATTACCGCCTCCGGTGCTTCGCGGCACCGCCATGGTAGGGGCGCTTCGCGGCTGTGCTTCGCGGCTGTGCTTCGCGAGGCAGCGCGCCAGCTGTCTTTTTCGTTCCTTCCTTTCGGGCCACATTTTTGGCGCCAACAAATGCCCCCCCTCAGACTTGGAGCCGCGGAGGGTGAAGGGTCGAAGTCTGAGGGAAAATCGCCAAAATTGTTGGTGGTTCGCGATGCGGCATCGCGAAGGGGGGCCGCGATGCTCGCCGGGGCCGCGGATCCGGATGCGCCGCGATGCATCGCGCGGGTGAGGCGCGCTGCGATGCTCCGGGGTCGTCGCCTATAAATAGGGGGTCCGCCCTCTTTTGTCTTCACGTGCCTTCCTTGTCTTTTTGCGCTCTCGATTTTGTGAAGCTCCGCGTACTCCGCGACAGCTCTCCGCGAATCGAGCTCCGCGGCGAACCGCGAGTCTCCGACTCCTCGTCCGCGCCAAGCGAACCTTTGCATGTCTACCTTGGCCGGACTTCGCGATTTGAACTTGCGACCGACCTTCGCGATCCGGCTTCGCGATCGAGCTTCACGATCGAGCTTCGCGATCCATCCGGAAGAATCCTTTTCTGAGGGCCAGAGTTAAAATGGCCCGTCAAGAAGCTATCTTGGGGGTCCTCGCAGATGCTGCTCGTCGAGATGAGATGGCCAACCGTCCAGGCTTGGGGGAAATGGTTCGGAGCCACTCGGACCACACTTCTTTGACAGACCTGCGATCGGAAGGTCAGAAGGATTACCCGCAGTGCAAGAAACTGCCGTTGTACGGCTTCGGGCTGAGGGATGACGTCTTCATTCCTGAGGCAAGAAGGGATGAACCAGCTTGCTGGTTCAGGAGCACACCGTGCCAGCACCAATGGTTCAGGGCGGCCGATGGTCATGCTCAGGAGGATTTCACACCCGTCACCGCTGATTGGCTCTACAATCATATGAATGACATTGACGGGAGGCCACTGCAACTGGAGACGTCCCCTCCTCTCTACCGCACCATGCTGAAGGTGGCTCTGCAGGATCCGAAGAAGGGATGGTCCAATGAGTGGGACCTGCTCCAGGGCGGCAATTTTACCGATGACTGGGCCTTGGCCTACTGGGTAGGCGCCTCATGCGAGGAGTTCGAGGCTGAGCTGAGGAGAGTGGGATTGTATGAGGCGGCATGGGCCTCCCAGTTCCACATTTATCAACCAAAGAAACTGATGCCGGAACTGTTGAGTAGATGGTCGTCCAGAACCAACACTTTTCACCTGCATCACGGGGAGGTGGGCATCAGCCTGTGGGATGTCTACCAGGTTTCTGGGGTCCCGATCTTGGGGGCCATGTATGACGAGTTCCTCCCTGTTGCCTGCGTGTGGGGAGATGCTGAGCAAATGCCACGGCTGGCGTCAGCGCTGATGGCGCTTGTCCCTGGAGAGGACAAGGAAGCAGTGAGGGATGTCCACTTCCGAAGATGGTTCAAATGCTTCCTGAACTTCCCAGAAGATCGAGAGTTCCCTCCAAGGCCTCGAACTTGTCCGAGGGTAGCCCAGCGGGGCAAGGGACACTCGTATTGGCGGGTTTTGGAGGACAACCAATGGAAGACTTGGGGTTTTAGTGTTAGCACTGAACAACAGCCAATAGTCAGGCTGGCGGCGTTCATCGCGGCTCTCATCTGTGGGTGGATTCTACCGGTGAGAGATACAAGCATGGGGGTACGGCCTAGTTCATTCATCATGGCATCGATGTTGGCCATGGGGCAGCGGATCAACCTGGGGATCCCGATGCTCGCCAAACTATACAGAATGCTACGGCGTATTAGCGAGGGAAAGAAGCCACCAAGAATATGCGGGCCCTTCCTCCTCCTGTATGGGTGGATCGCGGCGCATATCAGGGGGATTTACGAGTATCGAAACCCCATTTCACTGTCGGGATCAGACTTTCGCCCCTCCATTCTGAACGCAGTTGGGAGCTTCCCATTCAAACTGGCCGTTCCGATGGTGCTGAATAGGGTGTGGAGGGCGGACGAGTTCAACTTTCATCCCATCCCACTACCGACGGGGAGGCTTACTGATGATGGACGGGGAACGAAAGAACATCAGGCTTACCTCCTGGCCTTCCGAGGTGGAGTTTTGGTGGCTGGGATAGATCGTGAGCCAATCTGTGAACCGTACACCCCGCATCGTTTTGCGAGGCAGTTCCGGTGCCTCCAGCGGTTGACCCCGCAGGTATACTGGGAGGTGCGTCATGAAGAGCACCCGTGTGTGATGAGGCATCTGTGGCTCATGTTCACACGTGAGGATGGAAAGATGCAGATCACATTGCCTCCGTCCACCGCCGCCTTCGGCTTAGTGAAGGAGTACGCCATCAGCTGGGAGTCCGCTTATCCCGGGGAGATGCTGAAGCATCCAACGATCCGGGATGGTGACGGTGGCCCTCCTTTATCTCGAGGTCGGGGTCGAAGGGCAGCTAGGGCCGCTCGCGGCAGCGGGGCTGCCATGGCGGCGAGACCCGCACCGGCCGAGGGTTCAGCAGCAGCGGCGGATCCGGTGGTTCCGGGAGAGCAGGGTCATCCGGAGGGGCGGCCACCGAGGGGGTTCCGTAGGATACCCACTCAGGCTCCGGGGAAGCGGCTGCGTCACATCGATATGGCCGAAGATGCCATCTTTCCGGAAGCTTGGGACATTTGGGATGTCAACCGGCAATTCCTCATCCCACCTGAGATGTGGGCCCACCTGAATCGCCTCGGGATGGAACTGCCGGGCATAGGCCTAGTTCGGGCTGGATTCATGGTGTCTTCGGTGGAGGCAGAGCAATACTTGAACGAGCTGGAGGATTACGTCCACTCCAGCGGTGTTCGTCGCTCAATGACGGATCGGGTGAGGGTACTGTTGAATCAGACGGTGCCGCCACAGCTATCGGCTGCCGATCTGAGGGAGCGCTTCCCCTTTCCGGAGGAATCGAGGGACTCTTCTTGGGAGGATGAGGCTGGAGGAGGGAGCCCGCTGGAGGAGGGTGAGGTCGGAGACCGAAGCTCAGAATCTGACGACTTCGCGGAGGCTCTCGAGGTAGCATTCCGAACTTCTTTTCTTATGATCTGTTCTTGAATCCCTATGGACTTCTCACCAATGTTCGAGCCATGCAGGAGGAACATGTTCGTAGGCCTCGTTCTCGCTCCTTGACGGCTGATGACGCGGGACCTTCAGAACCCGTGCCTATGGCTGCGTCCAGTTCTACGTCTGGTGGGACCAGGGGGTCTGAGGCAGCTCCTCTGGAATCTCCAGGCCTTCCAACGGTATACGGGGGGCCTCGTCTCGGAGTCCCATCAGTACCGGCTTAGGATCAGCGCTCGGAAGTCGATCTTCGTAAGTCTCCTCCACCGGTCTCCTCGTTGCCACATGTGGGGCATGCCAACTAACGTTTATGTCTATTTCTGTCATATAGTTCTCCGACTGGCGTGGGCTGCTGCAGCGAGGCTGGTCGGGATGTCTGGCGGCGTCCCTCCCAGGGGCATGCCGGTGATGGTGACGATAGTCCCTTCACCTCCTCAAGTTGCGGCGCACACCATCACTGGCGGGACCACCAGCAGGGCCATACCTGAAGTCATCGAGGTGGACTCTGAGGAAGAGGATCAACCGGTCGGTCCCAGTCCTGTCGTGCCTGCGCCGGCGTCAGGTGTCGTACCAGACTCAACACCGGATGCAGATCCCGCTGAGGAATTCCTGCAGGCATATCCTGCGTACGAGCCTGCCGACCGCGCGGATTGGGACGAAACAGCCTCTGATGAGGAAGACAGCAGCATAGTCCGCCACCGGTTGTGGAAGCTGATCACGCGCTTTATCAGGGACACTCTCCAAGCGCAATGGCTGGCCGAAATGGATAGGCTCCGCTCGCGGTTGCGCGAACTGTGTGCCGGGGGAGTGGATGCCCAACGCCCTCACGCGCTCATCCGAGACCTCATGGCTGAGAAGATCCTGGAGAATGATCGTGGGCTGAGCATGGGATGGAAGAGGAGGAAGGAGACCAGCATTAGGAAGCTCCAGGAGGCTGAAGGCGAGGTCCAACAGATGCAGATCCGGGCCAACGAGCTTTCAGCCACTCTCGATGCGCAGACCGAGCTGGTCTCACGATTGAAGGCCCAGCTAGCGGAGGCTGAGGAACATATGGGGAAAACCTCTGGAAGGATGGCTGCCATCCGGGCCGAGGTAGAAAGGGCCGGGGCCAGGGTTGACGAATTACGCCCCGCCGCTGCTGAAGAGGAGCGGGAGTTGAATCAGCGGCAACAGTCTTTGGACGCCGCAAGTCAACGGGTGGCGGAGCTGCAATGCTCTTTTGACGGAGTCAACCCATCCATGGGGGAAGTCAACCCCTGAGTATTGTAGCGTACCCGAAAGAAACTTTTATTAACACTTTTGTGCTTCAACTCTTTCTTTCTCCATTGTTTTGAGTTCCGTGGCACACACGATTTCCACTTGTTGAATTGCCTTGTTACATCCCTACAATGTATGCAGGACGTTTGACGACAATTCCTCAAGCCAGTCCAGATTCCCGAAATATGGGGAAGGCTTGATCGGAGGAGGAACTTCCAGGATAGCCGAATTACCGTTTCTCCAACGTGCTCTTATGCACGAACGGGGCAGCACCAGGGGCGCTGAAATCGGTTCGAACAGATGAAAATGGGAAGTGTGAATCACGATGCCCAAATTCGGAACACTGTGGGGATGGCGTGACAATAAAGGACAACCGCTAACCGTGGCGGACAAACGGTATCCTTACTGCGTTAGCCTGAAATGGGGACAACAAATGAGCATCGACCGCTGACCATATTCTCAACGTGGGATTTTATCAATTTGATGTCGATCAATCTTCCAGGACGTTGTCCCAGGACAGTTGGTGGACCATAGGTCAGACATCCATACTGTTAGGGGGTCCTTCCAGACATGACCAGTCTTCCGGAACGTTGGCCCAAGACGGTAGGTGAGCCGATGCGGCATAAGACCAGGCCGTTAGGGGGTTCCTTCAGACATGAAAGAGGACAAGGGTCCGAATAAGGGTCACGCAAAGCGTGGAACATGGAGTGGTGGTTTGTTCAAACAGAATCCAACACTTCGGTAGTTGCACCACCGTGGTGGGAGTATGCCAGATGGGCGCATCGGCCTGATCACAGATCATTCTTTCTTCCAGAAAGGGCCTCTGGAGAGGGCTGGGAATGGGGAGGAACAAGATTTCGTGATTCCAGGGGCTGAACCCTAGGTGAAATGCCTGGGTGTCTCTACGTATCCCACGTGATGATGGGAATCAAGCCGCACGTAGTTCTGGAAGTGCAGTTTAACGTCATACGGGACGAGGAGAAGCCTGACCGTGTTGGTACACATCCAGCCAAAACTACTAAGCCCACGTGAGTCGTGCTCGGTGTGGGAAACAAGCAGTAGTGGTGGGAATTTCCCGTCGCAGAGAGGGGCAGGTTAGGGCAAAGGGATGCTCGGAGATTACCGGCCCGATGACACTAACACGATCATTCAGCGCACGTAGATGTGCGAAGAGAAAGAGCCGAGTATGATGGAGTTCCACTTGAACATGAAAGAGTGGAAATGTGTGAATCATGACGCTCGAGATTCAGATCACGATGATGGTGGCGTGGCGATAGAGGATTACTGCTGACCATGTTCGCAACACAGCATCTTGTCGCGTTAGCCTGAAATGGGGACAAACAAATGAGGGTCGACCGTTGACCATGTTCGAAACACGGGACCATGTCACAAATGTTGTCAGATATCCGTAGGGACGTTGGCCCGAAACGATTGAAGGGCCCTTAGGTCCAGCATTCATGGAGAGCCCTTAAGCTTAGTATCCACGTTGTCCGAGGGTCCTTTTGGATGCGGAAGAGGATGAGGATCCAAATAGCGAGCTCACGAAGCATGGTCATGAGATGAGGGGAATGTCCCTGTGAAAATCCCATGCTTTGGGATTTTTGTCAAAACATATCTAAATACGGCAACGAAACGTATTAGAGAGAGGGAGAAGATTCTTTTCCCTTGGGGTGATCTTAGTTTATGGTCATAGAACTCGGACCATGGATGGGAAAAGGGATCATGGGACTCATGACATCAAAACCTGACGCGAATGAGGACGTAGTCCTGCTTACTATGCGTTCTCTGAGGAAATGCTCGAGTCGAGGTACTGAACACCAGGGTTAGGCTGGGCCCGCGGCGAAGTACCCGGGCGCTCCTACGTATCTCATAAGGATGAGAATCAAGCCATACGTAGTTCTGGAAATGACATGGTAGGATACCAGTGCAAGGGGAAAAGGGGAGTTCGGACGTGGCCCTTGCACTAAAGAAGCGGAATTTGATGTATCTTGTTTGTTCTTTAAGGTGAATGGTTTTTTTTTGTGAAGCGATAGGCCTAGAACAGTAGGTCGTGATGTCGCCACAGGAATCAAGCCGTGATGGGTGTTGACAAATGGCATGGCACGTGACCAATACCCAACGTGATGTCCTCTACAGCGAGGTCATCACAATGCGGTGCCGTTTTTCGTCGTGCGGCCAGGACGATAATGTCACAGTTTAGGGTCATATGATAGGACCAAGCATGCATTTTATCATCATGCAGCGCAAACGTAGCAGAGACGATGCTAGGCGGGAAATGCGCGCAGTGTTATAAAACAAAATTGACGGAGACATGATCCCACATCACATTGTACGCCATCCGGAGGGGGAAATCTTAGGCCGAGGGGCCTACACGGAGGTGAAACAGGGAGAGAGACTGGCTTCCTGAATGGGTTGTACCCGGAGACAGGGGGTCTGGGCGGTCCTACGTGTCCCATGAGGATGGGAATTTGAACGTAGTACCGAATGGGTCTTAGTTTATGGTCTTAGAGCTCGGACCATGGGAGTCCCAAAGGACGCCAGATTGCAGCTTTGTCCCCCTAGCATGCAAAGGTGCACTGAGGGATAGTGCCAAAAGTGTCGAGATTCCACCTGGACATGATGGGGTGGAAAATGATGTGAATCATGCAACCAAAATTCAAGGACTGAAGGGGCTGGCGTGACGACAGAGGATTACTGCTGACCATGTTCGTAACACAGCATCCTGTCGCGTTAGCCTGAAATGAGGACTAACAAAACGAGCATCGACCGCTGACCATATTCGCAACGCGGGATTTTATCGATTTGTTGTCCGAAACCCTGGGGGGCGTTGGCCCGTATCGGTAGGAGAGCCCTTGGGCATTGTATCCAGGCCGTTCTTGGGGGTCCCTCCGGGTGTAAAAGATGATGGAAGTCCGAATAGAGGGGAACACGAAGCTTGACAAGTGGAAGGAACTTGATCAAGTTGAATCTGACACTCTTGGTCCTAGACTAGAGTGCTCTTAATACATGGGTGAACCACTGCAGGGAGTCAAGGGACTCAACCTTGAAGGTGATCGAGAGATGGCAGATTCCCAGGGGAAGGGGGGCATGGTGCCCAAAACCTTGTATCATACCTACACACCCCCCACCCCCCGCTGGAGAGGGATGGACCAAGTGGCCTAGGTGACCGGGAAATCAGGAGATCTCCCAGAGGTGGGGCTGGACCTGAATCTTAGACATTCAGGTGGTCCTACGTATCCCATTAGGAGGGGAATCAAGCCATACGTAGTTCTGAAGGGTGCCTTATAACATCATGCGGGACAGAGAACAGGAGGACTAAACCTCAGAATGGGGGCGTGCATGGTGCAGCTATTGCAAAACCGACGTGAATGAGGACGTAGTCCTACACTGCACCACGCAGTCCTGTGATCAGGGTCCGGAAGGCAGGATTAGAGAGGTAAATTTGCTGAACTCAAGCTGGGTCCGAAGACAAGGGGTCTTGAACGTAGTTCCAGATGAGAGTCTTAGTTTATTGTCTTAGAGCTCGGACCATGGATGGTGACAACTCCCGAGTAAGCACAGATGTTAACCCAATCCCTAAGCCCACGTGAGATAAACTCGGTGTGGGAAACAAGGGGGGTATCCTCATCGCAATACTTGGGGAGTCCATCAAAGGGGAGTCAGCAGAGAGTTTCGAAGGACACCTTTGATGTAGCTTGTTCCTCGAACGCGCAGAAGTGCACGGGGGAAAAGTACCAAGAGTCCCGAGACTCTACTTGGACATGATGAAGTGATGAAGGGTGTGAATTGTGTACCCGACAGTTGGGCTTAATGGGTTGGCGTGACGACAGGGGAAAACTGTTATCCATGACGGAAACACAACGTCTGTATCACGTTAGCCTGAGGTGGGAACAACAAACGAGCATCGACCGCTGACCATATTCACAACGCGGGATTTTATCGATTTGTTGTCTGAAACCCTCGGGGGCGTTGGCCCGTATCGGTAGGAGAGCCCTTGGGCATAGTATATAGGCCGTTCTTGGGGGTCCCTCTGGGAGTGAAAGATGATGAAAGTCCTGATGCAAGGATACTCAAAGCCTGGAAAGCGGGTGCGGACGTGTCCGAGTAAAGCTTGGCATTCCAGGTAATAAACCAGAGTACTCTCAAGCACATTGGTGAACCGCCGAAGAAAAAGGATCGACGAAACAGCTCAGTAGGGGGTGGGAGCATGGCGTGGTCATCACAAGACCGTCGTGAATGAGGACATAATCCCACACCGCACCATATGGTCCCCTCATGGAGGAAGGATGGGCCAAGGGGCCAAGATGGGATGAGGATTCCTGAGAGATGGGGCTGGACCCAGATCTTGGACATCCAGGTGGTCCTACGTATCCCATTAGGATGGGAATCAAGCCACACGTAGTTCTTGAAATGCAGTTTAACGTCATACTGGACGAGGAGGGGAGTAATATACCCCTAAACAAGGGAGGTGTATGGCAGGGTAAAGAAGCCGTCGTGAATGAGGACGTAGTCCTACGTCACACCATACGATCCTACAAGATAGGTCCTGGGCCACGGCCCGGAAAGGCCAAGGGGCCTGAGGCTGGGCCTCGTAATGGGAGTTCCACGGCACGGTACATGATCCCGACGTGAATGAGGACGTAGTCCCACACCACAGCAACACTCCGGGTAAGAAGGGACCTAGGCTGTGACCTGGAAAGGCCAAGGGGCCTAAGGTCAAGCATCAGTCAGGAAGGTATGACTGGTTTGTAGTTTAACGTATTACATGAGGACGGGGGGCCAGGGGCCCAAGGAGGCCAAAGGGCCTGAGGCTGGGCCTCCTAAGGGGAGTCGTACGACATGGTACATGATCCTGACGTGAATGAGGACGCAGTCCTACATCACACCGTACACTCCAGGTCAGGAATCCTGGGCCGTGGCCCGGAGAAAAGGGGAAGTTATCAGTCAGGAAGGCCTGAATGGTTTGTAGTTTAATGTCTTACATGAGGACGGGGGGCCAGGGGCCCAAGGAGGCCAAAGGGCCTGTGGCTGAGCCTCGTAAAGGGAGGGCGTACGGCATGGTACATGATCCCGACGTGAATGAGGACGCAGTCCTACATCACACCGTACACCCTTATGAGGAATCCTGGGCCGTGGCCTGGATCGCTAGCACCACCTGGGGGAAGTTTGTCACCTTGGGATGGAGCTGAGGGGATCACTATTCTTGATGCCTGGGGCATCTCGGGGTGGACCCGAAGATCCAGGACACTGTTGACCATGTTCGAAACACATCGTTCCTATGGTGACCCGCATGGGGGCAACAAATGAGCGTCGACCGCTGACCAAATTCGCAAAGCGGGACTTGTATCGACTTGTTTCTTAAGAAAACCCTCGGGGCCGTTGGCTTGTATCGGTAGGGGAGCCCTTGGGAATTGTATCCAGGCCGTTATCGGGGGTCCCTCCGGGTGTGAAAAGGTGACAGAATCCCAGTCAAGGAGTGGGTGAAGCTCAGTTGCGTTCATCCATGAAAGGGGCAAACACCTCCAGGGGGAATGTGCAGCCGGGTCGAGGCTTGCTCGACGTGGGTCGGGGAAAAAGTGTGCACCCTGCCATGTCTTGACCCGAGGGGAAGATTTTGGCTTTTGGGCTGGGCCAACGGACGAAATGTCCGGGCGTTCCTACGTATCTCATAAGGATGAGAATCAAGCCACACGTAGTTCTTGAAGGCCATGCAGTTTAGCGTCATGCGGTGAGGACGTGGGAGGGTAGAAGAACGGGTGTGGGCGCATGGTGCGACCTTTATAATCTTTGCGCGAGTGGGGTTGCATGAGAGGGGCCAAGAAAGCCTACTCCCTGCTACACAAAGATCCTCCAAGGAGACTATCTCCAGGGGGAATAGCGGAAGAGAAAAGCTTGGGGCTGGGCTCAAGACGAGGCGTCCGAGCGTTCCTACGTATCCCATGAAGATGGGAATCAAGCCATACGTAGTTCTTGACATGCATTTTAATGTCATGCGGGACGATGAGAAACACCTCGTTTGGGGACATGTACGGTACAACGAGTAACCCGGCGTGAATGAGGACGTGGTCCTACACCATACCGTGCAATCCCACAAGAGGGTAAGTTGGGGAAAACAACAAGGGGGCCTGGGGGCCAAACCGCGGTGGAGACGGGGCCAGGGGCCTAAGGAGGCCAAGGGGCCCGATGCTGAGCCTCGGTCAGGAAGACCTGACTGGCTTGCAGTTTAACGTTTTGCAGTGAGGAAGAAGCGGCAGTTTAAGGTCATGTGGGACCAATGCGCAGTTTAGAGTCGTGCAGGACCCTCTCGCAGTTTAGGGTCGTGCAGGACCACTTTTTTTTCCCTAGGAAAAGTATCGCTTGAGGAATTTGGCATTGGTGGGAGGAGTTACACGCTCTCCATCTGTGGTCACCAAGGAGTATGCTCCGTTGGGGTAAAACTTATGGATGATATAAGGCCCTTCCCATTTGGGTTCTAACTTGGGTGGTTTCCTACCGGGAATCATTGGCGCTCGAAGGGCCAGTACCAGGTCACCCTGCAGAAAAGAGCGGAGACGAACCTTCTTGTCAAAAGCTCTCGCTATCTTGTCCTGATGCCTTTCCAGATTGTGTAGATCACGGAGCCGGTTCTCATACAGTGCCTCTAATTCAGCTAGACGGATCTCGGCTACCTCATCTGATTTCTGGTGATCATAAACTGCAGTGCGTAGCGACGGAAGCTGGATCTCAATGGGTAGGACGGCCTCAGCTCCATACACCAGGGAATATGGGGTCACCTGGGTAGAGTTGCGAGTCGTCGTCCGGTAAGCCCAGAGGGCATTGGGGAGCTTGTCCGGCCAACTCTTCTTGTTCTGACGAACCATCTTCTGCAGAATGTTAGAGAGGGTCTTGTTGAACTCCTCGATCTGTCCATTCGCCTGCGCGTGGTAGCAGGAGGTATGGTTCGACCGGATGTCGTACTTAGCGTACAATTTATTCAATTCAGCTGCCCGGAAGTTGGTGTCGTTATCGGTGAGGACAGCATGAGGGTCTCCAAACCGGTGGATAATGTTGGAGCTCACAAAGTCAACGATGGAACGGGCCTTGACCTCTTTGAGAGGAACTGCTTCTGCCCACATGGAGAAGAAATCTGTAGCAGTCAGGATGAACCTACACTGGAGGGCTGTTGCCAGCGGATACGGTCCCACTACATCAAGTCCCCATACCGCAAATGGCCAAGAGTAATTGGTGGGGTGGAGGGGTTCTAGCGGCCGATGCAAGAAGTTGGCGTGTACTTGGCACGCGTGGCATCTCTTGGCGTATCCAATACAATCATGGATCATGGAGGGCCAGAAGTACCCTAACCTCCAGATTTGCTGGGACAGCTTCGGCCCAGCTTGATGGGAGCCACAGGAACCGGCGTGAACCTCTTGCATAACTTGAGGTATCTCTACTCCCTGGATGCAACGGAGGAGGACACCATAGAAACTCCGCTTATAGAGGATCTGCTCAAGACTGGGGCTGCTCTGGAGGGTGAATTGCAGAGCGCGACATCATATTCGCTCTTGCTCGGCCCGGTCATCCGGGAGCTGACCATTTTGGAGATACTCGACAAAAGGTGCTCCCCAGTTGGGGGTGGTTTCAACCACTGCGTCCGAAGAACCTGGGACTCTCGATATGGAGGGTCCGGCGGTGAGATGACTTAACCGCAGGCTATCACGGTCCTCTTGGGTGAAGGGAGCAATGACTCTCCGGTGGGCCACGTGTATGACCAAATCATCTTGCTCGGGTTCTGCGAGCGACGCGGCTAAGCCAGCCAGGGCGTCCTCTTGGTCGTTCTGCGACCGCGGGACATGGGTAACCTCTGGCCGAGGAGAGAACTGGGCCATTAGGAGGAGGGTGTACTCCAGCAACGGTGCAAGCTCTGGCTTCCTGACGACGTAGTCGCCGTTAACCTGTTTGATCACCAGCTCGGAATCTCCCTTCACATGTAGATGGGGAACATGGATCTCAAGGGACAACTCGAGGCCGGTGATGAGTGCTTGGTACTCTGCCTCGTTGTTCATACAACCTTCTGACAGCAGGAATGAGTACGGCAGGACGGCTTGCGCCGGGGTAATAAAAACAATACCCAGACCCACTCTGTTGAGCTTGGGGTCGTTGAGCCTTATACCGGTGGGGCTCCGGGAGGCGCCGTCGAAATGCATTTTCCAACACAGGACAACATGATCGACTGAGAGGATCGTCTCGTCGGGGAAGTCCAGGTCCGGGGATTGATCCACAGGGGTTGGGTGGGCAGCTAAGAAGTCTGCCAACGCCTGTCCCTTAACGGCCTTCTGCGGCACGAACCTGATATCAAATTGGTGGAGAATCACCGCCCACCTTGCTAGTCGGCCAGTCAGCATGGGGCGGTTCAGGATGTACTTCAGCGGATCTACCCGAGAGATCAATCGTACCTCGTGGTGTTGCAGGTAGTTCCGCAACTTCTACACAGCGAAGACGAGCGCAAGGAAGCTTTTTTCGATAGGGGAGTATCTGACCTCCGTATCGAGAAGCATGCGGCTGAGATAGTAGAGACTGTTCTCAGTGCCCTCGTTATTCTTCTGGGCGAGCAGCGCACCGAGGGATCTCTCCAGGATGGTCACGTAAAGGACCAACGACTTTCTGGAGACGGGTGGCATCAAGACCGGAGGTTGGAGCAGATACTGCTTGATTTCCTCGAAGGCGGCCCGACACTCCTCATCCCATTCGTAGGAAGCGTCTTTCTTCATGAGCCGGGAAAAGGGCTTACACTTGCCAGCCAGATTCGCAATGAATCGGCGTATATAGGCTAAGTGGCCTTGCAGGCCATGAAGCTCCCGAATGTTGCTCGGGGGAGGCATTTGGCTGATGGCCTTGATCTTCTCCGGGTCGATCTCAATACCTCGGTATCTGACAACGAAGCCCAGCAACTTCCTGGAGGTGACTCCGAAGGCACACTTCAGCGGGTTCATCTTCAGGTGACGGGAACGGAGGAAACCGAACACTTTCTCAAGGTCTTTGAGATGGTCATGGCGCTGGCGTGATTTGACTACAAGGTCATCCACGTAGCATTCCACCAATGTCCCAAGGATCTGTTTGAATATGCGATGCATGGCCCTCTGATAAGTGGCACCTGCATTTTTCAAACCGAATGGCATTACCCGGTAGCAAAAGGTACCCTGGGGAGCCCTGAAGGCAGTGGACTCCTCGTCTTCGGGGGCCATCCGGATCTGGTTATACCCGGAATACCCATCCATGAAAGAGAGGGCTTGGAACCCGGCCGTGGCGTCAATCAACAGCTCCGTCACTGGGAGTGGGAAGTCATCCTTTGGGCAGTGGCGATTGAGATCGCGGAAGTCGATGCAGACCCTGATCTGCCCATTCTTCTTCCTGACCGGCACAATGTTGGCGAGCCATTTGGGGTACTGGACCTCCTTAATGAAGTTGGCTTTGATAAGCTTGTCAACTTCGGCCTCAACCATAGCACCATGAGAAGGGTGCATTTTCCTGGGAGGCTGCTTGAACCCACGGTGTTTTGCCGGGAGACCCAGATGGTGGACGGCCACTTGGGGATCCAGCCCTGGCATCTCATCGTAACTCCAGGCAAACACATCGCAGTGCTGTTTGAGGAAGTCTACATACTGATGCCGCTCCTCGAGGGACATGGCCGCACTGATCAATGTGGGTCTTGGATATGCCTCGCTACCAAGGTTCACCCGTACCAGTTCATCAACCGTGGTAGATACGCCTTCTTCAAAGGCTGGGGGAGCATCCTCCAAGTCTTCCTCCCCAGCCGTGGGGGGACTTCCCGCGACGGAAGATATTTCTGGGCTCTCAAAACCCGAGGGGCAGCTGGTGCCGGCTTGGGCAGCAGCGGTCATCAAATCAGGAGACTCACTTGTCGTTGAGACCATAGCAATGAATGCATTTGATCCGATCCCATCTAGCCTTCAGCCTAAGGGGCCACGCTTGATGATATCAAAGCAGTGGTGACGTGTCAGCCTGAGTCGGTTAATCCCAGCCCGGCAAAAGAGACACGTATGGCACACCGCCGTTGTCATCAGCTTGACGTCCCGGTACCGTACAGGAGTAGGAGGTTCCGGGATGACCCGAGCCTGGTTGATGTAGGAGTACGAGGTGATTTCCCGCCGTCGCTTGGACACGGGAACATGCCTTCCTTGCATACCCGAAACAACAAAACATTGCCCCATGTCGGGGGTCGTGGCCTCCAACCGGTGGATCGAGAGGATGTAGGCGTCGTCCATGCTTGCCCAGGGATCACTTGTGATCGGGGCAGGCTTATCCTCGCTTACCAGGATTTGCTTGTCCTTGCTTTTTTAATAACCCGCATCCAGATAGCGGGCCTCACAAGAAGCGAAAGGGGACGCGTCTCCTTGGAGCACGCCTACTCGACCGTTGAGCGAGTACTTAAGGCACTGGTGATACGACGAGGGGACCGCTGCATGCAGATGGAGCCATGGCCTACCCATCAATGCGTTGTAGGCGGTGTCCTGAGATACAACCATGAACTCGGTGCTGGCAATTAAGCCACCGAACTGGGTCTTCAGGCGGATCTTGCCGACTGGGGTTTGCTCTGTCCTGTCGTACCCCTGGATCCTGAGGTCAGAGGGAGTTAAATCACCTTCGGACAGACCCAGCTTTCGCAGCGTCCGGGTCGGAATTAGGTTGATTCCAGAACCCATGTCAACGAGGCATCGGCGGACTTCCACACCATTGAAGTGGCCAGTGATATACAGTGGGAGAATGTGCCTATGTATAGGAGGGTCTTCATCTTCACTGGAGAACGAGATAACCGCCTGGCATTCGACGTTTTCAATCGTCTCGGTATGGAAGGCTTCCGCAGCTGCCACTTCCGTCTCGAACTGGAGGGGGCTCCTTAGGGCCTCAGCAAGTGCCTCGCGCATTTCAGATGACAGGCGAAGGGCCTCTAGGATGGAAAGCCTCGCCGGGATGCCGGCCAGATGCTTCAGGACATCGTACTTTCGTGCCAAACGCGAACCTCTGCTTACAGGGGGTTTTTCGGCATTTGGAGACATAGAGGGTCCTGCCGGTTGAACCGGCGAGTAACTAGTACTGGGTACATCTTTCTGCCTACCAGTAGAAGTTTGAAGAGTAGTCGCCGGGCTAGGATCGGACAGCAGAGGCTGGCCTGTCGCCGGGAAAGACTGGCTGTGATACGAACGAGGCGGATCCCCCCGATCCAGCAGCACAAACGGCGGTGGAGGTAGAGCCAAGGGTGCTGGATGGGTCTGCGCGTGCTGAGATCTGCGCTGAGCCTGCTGCCTGGTATCGGTAGCGTGCACGTCTTGGCCACAAGTGCCCGCTGACGTACCTAGATGACCGGCGCGATTGCGATTCCGCCGACGTTGACGTCGGCTGGAAACGTTGGGGAGGTCTGCCTGGGGTTCCCCCTCGTCGGGGGTCATATAGGGATTTACCAGCTCCACGGTGTTAACCGAAGCGTACCCTTGACTGTCGCTCGAAGAGTCATCCACCGCTGGGCGGATTCTGGGAGGAATTCCCATTTCGGGAGGCATAAAGTCGCCGAGATTGCGGGATGACGACGGCACAGGCGGTGCACGTTGCTTCTTCTTGCGTCGCCGCTGCTTTCCCTTTTGGGCAGAGGTCGACTGTGAAGACGATGCTGAGGCACCGGCTACTTCTTCTAAAGGTTCCGACTGCTTCAGGCGTGCCCGGATGATACCCTGGGCACGAATGACGGTTTTTCGAGCCATCCAGTTGTCGTATTTCTGGGACCCGCGGCTAGGGACCTGCTGCCACTCGCCTTCGCTGTCGCTGCCGATTTCTGATCCCGCAATGACGCCAGCCACTTGCGCTGGCACTGGGCCGAACTTGACTATGTTGTTGTTGACCTGGTCCTGAAGCCAGTCTTTAAACACATAGCATAGCTTGAGGGTGTGCCCCAGGATTCGATGATAAGGGCAGTAGTTTGGGTGATCGGTGAGATGCGCCTCTTCCGGCCTCCTGCACTCAGGCAGACGCACAATCCCTTGCTCTAGAGCACTTCGGAAGTAGCCAGGGACCTGATTTTCGTTGAACGAATAGGTATGGTACTTTCTTTCCGGGTAAGGAGCCCTGGGGGCCTGGTCCTGTCGAGGGACCGGAGGAGCCTGCCGAGGAGGCGGCGCCTGGTTGTCTCGCCTAGGTGGCGGCGGTGCATTGCGCGGGGGAACCTGTTGGTTCTGAGGCGGTCGCTGCTGGGCATGAGCCTATGCTTGAGGTGGAGGACCTCTGCGGGGTTGCGGGAGTGGTGTCGCCGGTAGCAATTCCAGCTGCCTCGGGGCTTCTATTTGAGCCACTGCGGCGGGTTCAGCCCTGGCGGCCCTCCTGGCTGGGATCATAGGGGGCAGCAAACGTGCCTGACTAGCCTGTTGCAGGGCCTCCTCGAGGCGCTGGGCCTTATCCGAGAAATCTCTGAACCCTCCAGGGTAGTTCTGGGTAATAAAGAAGGGTACCAGCTCTGTCTTGACGTTCCCCACACACATCGTCAGTAATTGCTCCTGAGTTAGTGGCATATCGAGGGAATACGTAAGTCCTTTCCTCCGGGCGATGAAGTCCGCAACCCGCTCATCAGGCCTCTGTTTTCACTTGAAGAGGTCCGCAATGCTGGTCTTTCGCGTGGTGGAGCTGAACTGGTATAAGAACTGCTGGCGAAGATCCTCCCAACCGGTCACCGATCCGATAGGGAGCTGGTTGTACCAGACGAATGCTGGACCTTCCAATGTCTGTACGAAACATCGGAGCTTAGCGGCTTCTTGCTGAGCCGGGGTCCCCAGCATGGGCCACACCTGGAAGAGAAATGAGCCAAGTGCTGGGGTGGGTCCCCTGTCCCGTTAAAAGGCGAGAAAGTGGGGTTCCCAAAACCCGGAGGTGCGGGCATATCATCCACCCACGTGGGATAAGGCTTGCCATCCGGTGGGACCGCCACCTGCCGTGTTTCCAACGCCTCGAGGCGGGCTGTGAGTGCCGCAATAAGGTCCTCCGGGTAGGGGTCCCTGTCTTGACGGGGATCCCTAACCACAAGCGCATTGCCAGGTTCTTCAACACGGTAGACGGCTTCGGCTGCTCGCGGGTCGACTGGCTGGACGGCATGCTGGGCGACTGAGGGAACCCGGGTTGGATTATTCAGATTGCCCCGTCGCTCAGGGGGGTTTGGCGAGACGTATCGCGCCCTCTTGCCATATGTTCCGGCTTCCGCCCTGTCCACGGCAGTAGCATGATCAGGGTTTCCCGGAGGCATATCACCGGGGGGAAATTGTTCCTGCCCCTGCTGCCCCGGCCTGGGATTACCATAGTCGGGTCGCCGCTCTGCGGCGCGTTCAGCCAAGAGTTCGTCGACCAGCCTCTTCTGCTCGGCAAGCTGCTGGTGTAACGTGGCCTTCTCAAAATCCTCGTCTGTTTTCTGCATAGAGGCGGACGGGTCGGAGTGCATGACGGTTCCGACGTGCTCTTTACCTTTTCCAGTGCTTCGACCGAGTGCCAGTGACTCGGTGGGTATGGGCAGGCCTAGCAGGTTCCTCTGCTGACAGGTGACTCTCCCTGATGGGTCGAGTAGTGGCGGTGCACCCTCTGGGGGGAATTCTCCATCAAGGAGTTCCAGTTCGTCTTCCCTGTGCACAATGTCGGCCATGTGGACCGCGATTCCTCTCGAGGGCATGTCCTTGATGTCGCATAGCGAATCGGGTTGTCGTCGAATAGGATCGAACAGAAAGGGAACATAGTGTCCCCAGCCACAGACTTGCACATGGGGGGAGGCTTCCCTGACGATCTTGCGGAGTGCCTTGAAACTCTGAACTCATTTTCGTTGGAGGGCACTCTGGTGACCGGGCGACTCAGGGTGCTGGGCCACAAGGAGCACCGCTGCATCAATCAGGCGGCATTGTTTTCCAATCTCCTCGAAGTGCTCTCGACTCCTGGGGTATACTACCCGTTCACAGTGGAGGCGGAAGTGTGTCGCCCACAGGGTTCGACAAAAGCATCCCACTTCTTCAGGGGTAAGCGACTCGGGTACGCGGAAATTCAGCGCCGCCGTGGGCCAGAACTTCTCTGGGAAGTAGTCCGCTGCAAGAATACTCCAGAAGCTCCTGGGTTCGTCCTCGGGGTTCGGCCCTACATTTCCCCACTCATCAACTGGGGGAGGCTGAGGGACCGGTAGCATTACCGAGGCGGACCTCTGGGATAGCAAACTCGGCGGTGGAGAATACGGCGAGCGAGCAGACTGGCCACCGAATTCTGGGCCTTCCTCTGAAGAGCGAGGTGACCTGACCACAATGTCACGATAGGACAGGCTAACAACCACTGCTTCGGGTACGGGAATCGCCGTTACCGGTGTCCAGTCATGTCGTGGCCCTACCACCGTTGACCCCCAAAACAGCTCCTCGTGATCCCGAGTAGAGGTAGAGGGTGCTTCAGGTGACGAAGGTGGTGACTGCGCGGTCGAAACCTGTGAAGTTCTCAGAATCTCTTCCTCCTGGATGTACCTGCGGAGAGAGACGGGAATCCGGTGGACCTCAAATTCTGGGAGAACGAGGCTGACGCGTCAGGTTCCTGCCCCAGTCCTTGATACGGAGGAGCTGGGAGAAGGTTCCATCGCTGAATCGCATTCCGCTTCCGAATCGGAGAAGCGGGCAGGTTTGATCTCCACCTGGGCCCTCCCAGGATTCTTCTTGTGGCGGCGACGACCCGCTCTTCTGCCCCTGGGTGGCTCTTCGGGACAGGGTTGACCCCTATCAGGCAGCCTTAGGGCGGCGCTGACGCCGTGGCGGAGAGGGCCCCCACTCGAGACAGCCGGGGTGCGGGGGGCACCAGGGCAAATGTCAAAGGGTACATGGGGAGGACCTCCATGAACAGTACCCATGTGGGCGGGGCCTCTGTTGGAACTGGCAAGAGCATGGGGAAGGCCTCCATGGTCGATGCGAGTGGAGCGAGGCTGACCTTCACTCCTTGAGTTGCTGGGGCGAGGAGGACCTTCGCCAGTCGCAGAGAGGACGTAGGGGGGACCCCCACGTTGAAGAAGGACCGGATGGACGGTGCCTTCAGAAGGATGGACTCCATACCCTGTACAGCGGGCGCGGGAAATGTTTCCGCGCTGAGCATCACTGCCACGGGGCAGGTTTTCCTGCAGGATGGGGGCAGCACGAGGCATGCCACCATGACGAACCTCGGAGCGGGGAAGGCCCACGCTCTGTGGAGTAGTGGTACGGGGAGGACCTCCGTACGGGGTGGCATCACCGCGGGTTAGCTCGCGGCGATCACTACTTGGGCCTGCAACCCGGAGAGTCAACCCAGCCTGCCCGTGGGGCGGTTGGGGTCTCGATCCTGGTTGGGTGAAGGGGTGCCCCTGCTCAATGTACGCGGGGGCTTCATAACGTACGTCGGCGGTGGCTCGGGCCACTGTAGTTGTCGACGTGGACGCGCCTAGGCGAGCGTCCTCAGCCCGGGCCCGGCGCTGACGTCCGGTCAGGCGGGCCGGTGCAGGTGGCGCAGGGACGTAGTCTGCCTGCTCTTCCTGCGGGGCCGGACGGCGGCACTGACGTGGCCGGACGGGAGCTCTCGCCTGGGGGCCCTGGGTCGGGGCCCTGAGCGGACTGAGCCGGACAACGCATGCCTCTTCAGCGTAAGGCGAAGAGTCGTCAAGGCATTCCGGAGATAGGCTCCTGAAACGGTTGAATGTCTGGGTGGGGAGCAGGGGCTCCCTGCGCGGCCGGTTAGGGCGGTGTTGATGGCGGGGCCTGGAGGCCTCCAGGTCCAAGCGGGCCATATCCCTGGTCGGGATGACCCCTTCCTCCTCGTACCTGAACACGAGGCTGTTGATCACCCTTCGTTGGATGACCTCTGATGGGGAAAGGGGACGTGGACGTCCCGTATTCCGTGATGTGGCAGCCGTCGTGGCGGTGGTGGCGCCATGTGGAGTGGCCGTCGTGGTGTTGCCCCAGCCCCTGCGCGGGTGAGGAGCGGATGGTGACCGCATCTCTGAAATAGCAACCTGGTTCCTGGAAAACGAAGGGATCAACTCGTCAGTGCTGAGAGGAAAAGGATTGACAGCCAGTGCCCCAACGTCCTTCCATCCTCCATGTCTGTGAGAAGGATCCACGCCAACACGCTGCAGAGCGGAGTGCCCCACGTTCTACTACCCCGACTTCCGGTGAGTCCCACGACAGGCCCGCTATTTGCTTGGCGGGACCAGGCACCGGATATCTGGATCCGGTGACACGTCAATCTACTGGTGTCTCGAACGCTACTAATCTCCATGCTGAGGAGAAGAAATTCACGTCGGGTTTACCATTTCTGTTTCCGACGCTTTCACCGGGGCGCGCGTGCATCCGTCCGTCAGGGGGGGACGCGCGGCTTTGTTGCCCCGCATTCCCGCTTTCCAAAGGCGGGCGACATTCGCTCCTTATTCAGGGACGTCTGCTCCGTGATCGAAACGGGATGATGGGATGTCGGTTCTTCCTCCTATGGATTCCTCCTCAGAACTCGTCACCTAGTCCGGGTCTCCCTTATATATTTAATACGTAGTTCGTGAGACTCTTCCCAGTGCCATGTTTCCATGGACGCCGGTTAATTACACTGCTTCTGTCGGGACATTCCAAAGGGTCCAGTCAGGGCAGCAACCTTCGGTCAGGGTAGTAGTCACGTCGAGGCATCAGTAGCGTGTCTGGATGCTGGGGTACCTGGCATGTCTGTCTGTTATCCTTGATCACAAGGCTTCTCGGGGGCGTGGAAGCCCGAGGAATCCCACATCGAGAACGGGGAACTACATGTCATAGACACGTATCTGAGGTTTTCCTCAGCTTCCCGTGTTCAACACAGGGTATGCCGCGAGTTTAACGTCTAGCGGAGACGGATGAGAGTGAAATGGGACCATCGTAGGGGGGCGACAGTGAAGTTGGTCTTGAGCCTTGACGAGGCTTCCTACGTATCCCCGTGGAAGGGAATCAAAGTCCGCGTAGTTCGGGATGGTGCCGGTAAACCGACGTGAAGCTGGACCTTGGTTCGAGGGGAGTTGGGCTTGAACCTCTGGGAGGATTCCTACGTACCATGCCTTGACATGGATCAAAGTCCTCGTAGTTCAAATGGTTGGGTCGCAATGGCTTACCACTGGACGAGATTGTAGTTTAACGTCATGCTGGACGTAGGTAGAAAACGACGTGAATTGGGTGATGGGTGGGCTTGAACCTCGTGGAGGCTTCCTACATACCATTCCTTGACATGGATCAAAGACCTCTTAGTTCAAAAGGGGTTTTGTCGGTGAACCGACATGAAAGTGGACCTTGGTCCGATGGGTGGTGGGCTTGAACCTCGTGGAGGCTTCCTACGTACCATGCCTTGACACGGATCAAAGACCTCGTAGTTTGGAGAATACAGTTTAACGTCGTGCGGGATGATAGTTAACCCTAACGTGAATAAATGACGGGTGGGCGTGAACCTTATGGAGGCTTCCTACGTACCATGCCTTGACATGGATCAAAGACCTCGTAGTTCAGGTGGTCACAACGTCTTACCACTGGACTGGAATGGGACCCGACGTGAATGAGCGACGGGTGGGCTTGAACCTCGTGGAGGCTTCCTACGTACCATGCCTTGACATGGATCAAAGACCTCGTAGTTCAGGTGGGAATAGCTGGGCAGTTTAATGTCATGCAGGACAAAGGGGGGGCATACAGTTTAACGTCATGCTGGACGAAGGCGAAACTCGACGTGAATGAACGACTGAGCAATGTGGCTTGAACCTCGTGGAGGCTTCCTACGTACCATGCCTTGACATGGATCAAAGACCTCGTAGTTCAAATGGTGGGTTTCGCCGGTAAACCGATGTGAAAGTAGACCTTGGTCCACTATTTGTGGGCTTGAACCTCGTGGAGGCTTCCTACGTACCATGCCTTGACATGGATCAAAGACCTCGTAGTTCAGGAGGGGTGGGTCGCAATGGCTTACCACTGGACCGGAATTGCAGTTTAACGTTGTGCTAGATGGGGGTGAAACCCGACATGAAAGACTGGAGGGCTTGAACCTCGTAGAGGCTTCCTACGTACCATGCCTTGACATGGATCAAAGACCTCGTAGTTCATAAGGGGTGGGTCGCAATGGCTTACCACTGGACCAGAATTGCAGTTTAACGTCGTGCTAGATGGGGGTGAAACCCGACATGAAAGACGGGCGGGCTTGAACCTCATAGAGGCTTCCTACGTACCATGCCTTGACATGGATCAAAGACCTCGTAGTTCAGAAGGGGTGGGTCGCAATGGATTACCACTGTACCGGAATTGCAGTTTAACGTCGTGCTAGATGGGGGTGAAACCCGACATGATAGACGGGCGGGCTTGAACCTCGTAGAGGCTTCCTACGTACCATGCCTTGACATGGATCAAAGACCTCGTAGTTCAGAAGGGGTGGGTCGCAATGGCTTACCACTGGACCGGAATTGCAGTTTAACGTCATGCTAGACGGGGGTGAAACCCGACATGAAAGACGGGCGGGCTTGAACCTCATAGAGGCTTCCTACGTACCATGTCTTGACATGGATCAAAGACCTCGTAGTTCAGAAGGGGTGGGTCGCAATGGCTTACCACTGGACCGGAATTGCAGTTTAACGTCGTGCTAGACGGGGGTGAAACCCGACATGAAAGACGGGCGGGCTTGAACCTCGTAGAGGCTTCCTATGTACCATGCCTTGACATGGATCAAAGACCTCGTAGTTCCGAAGGGGCGGGTCGCAATGGCTTACCACTGGAGCGGAATTGTAGTTTAACGTCGTGCTAGACGGGGGTGAAACCCGACATGAAAGACGGGAAGGCTTGAACCTCGTAGAGGCTTCCTATGTACCATGCCTTGACATGGATCAAAGACCTCGTAGTTCATACGGGGTGGGTCGCAATGGCTTACCACTGGACCGGAATTGCAGTTTAACATCGTGCTAGACGGGGGTGAAACCCGACATGAAAGACGGGTGGGCTTGAACCTCGTAGAGGCTTCCTATGTACCATGCCTTGACATGGATCAAAGACCTCGTAGTTCAGAAGGGGTTTGTCAGGGTCGGTGCTCACTCTAAGCCCACGTGAGTCATGCTCGGTGTGAGAAACAAGAGGTTGGATGGACCTGATGATCCCGTCGTGAAGGGTGCATCCGTTAGAAGCGAAGAGGGGCTTACGCGTTGAGCGGCCCATGGTGTTGGGACTTACTCCAGGATGGAGGCCCATGGCGCGACAAAGCGCGGGAAAGATGGACCTTGGTCCGACGATGGGAGGTGCCTCGTTCCCTATCACGTCCTCCACTGACCTTGGTAGTGGGGAAGTACAGAGATGCACGGGTGCAATCATCCGTACCAAAGATTAGGGGCTTACGCTCTGAGGCAGCCCTTCTCCTGCGAACATACACCACTCCGACAAGGAGGATCTCATTCCATGTGTGGAAGAGTTCCATTCCCGTGGAGACGAGTGGTGTAATGAATGTTCGAGCTGGGGGACCCTTCGTGAGGGAGATGAAGCTGGGTCACAGTTTAACGTCATGTGTTGAGGACGTGGTGCTTGGCAGTTTAACGTCCTGTAGCTCAGACGAGGTGGGTTCACTCCACACCCCTAGGGCTTACATAACCGGTACCCTCTGGTCCTTGGGGAAGGGAAGGTGCCGGTAAGGCCATGGTAAAGGGGGGTCGTGGGTCGAACCATCGAGGGGTCCACGTTAGCGTGGCTATGCGAAGAAGCAATAGCCGTTAGCGTGCCTATGCGAAGAAGCATTAGGCGAAGCAACACTACGGGAGGTGTTGTCCATGGGACTTTGAAATCACATCGTGCAAACCTGGAGGGTCACACGGAAAGAGGAATCGCTAAGCAGAGGAGTGTGCTTTGCGAAGTGGGGTGACTTGGCCTTAGCATGGGGCATAGGTGGGAGTGGGAGGTGCTTCACGAAGTGGAACAGTGTTCGCGGAGCACTGCCTCACGAAGAAGGAGTGGTTCGCGAAGCAGGGTCCTGCCAAGCAATGTACTTCGCGAAGTGGAGCGATCCTGCCTTAGCATAGGGATTACTCATATGGGTTGGGTGTTTCGCGAAGCATAAGTGCTCCGTGGCTGCCCGGGTTCCCTTGGGAATCCCCTTCCTTCGCGAATGCCCTTGAGCTTCGCGAAGGGCATCTCTCTCGGAAGAGGGGCTCAAAACGAAACAAATCAGAGTCATCTTGCGATGTAGAAATACCTCGCGGAGCTCATGATTCCCGGGGAAAAGCGTTCTTCGCGATTCGGGAGAGCAGAAGCCGAGAGGTCGGATTGTCCGTCCTCGGGACTCAGGGGGGGTCGAGTATTTATAGGTAAGGGGCACCGTGAAGCAGGGCTCGCGCGCCGCCTCCGGTGCTTCGCGGCGCGCTCGCGAACGTCAAACGGGTTCGCGGAGAATTACCGCCTCCGGTGCTTCGCGGCTGCTCGCGAACGTCAAACGGCCTCGCGGAGGATTACAGCCTCCGGTGCTTCGCGGTGGCTCGCGAACGTCAAACGGCCTCGCGGAGGATTACCGCCTCCGGTGCTTCGCGGCGGCTCGCGAACGTCAAACTGCCCCGTGGAGGATTACCGCCTCCGGTGCTTCGCGGCGGCTCGCGAACGTCAAACGGCCTCACGGAGGATTACCGCCTCCGGTGCTTCGCGGCGGCGCCATGGTAGGGGCGCTTCGCGGCTGTGCTTCGCGGCTGTGCTTCGCGAGGCAGCACGCCAGCTGTCTTTTTCGTTCCTTCCTTTCGGGCCACATTTTTGGCGCCAACAGTAGTACCGATGCCAGATCTTCCATTTGGGACTGTTGCATCACACAACGGGTGCACAACGATCCTTCATTCGTATCCTCGTGAATAACATGTAGAACGCGACAAAGAACGCGAGAATTTTGGGAAGAAGAACACAATAAATCGAGAGGGACGAACCTCGATCGATGTTCGTGTCGAACTTGGTTATTCGCCGTTAGAAGGTTGAAAAAAAACCAAAACAATCTCAAGAATAAAATCCCACGATTTCCGCAAATATCCCATCCCTCAAGAACGATCGATCTGCGGGCTAATATGTTCGTGGATTATTCCGCGTTCGTCATGGAAATCAAAAACAGGGAAGAATAAAATCACAACGACATCTAACCTGGATTTCTCGGCGTTCGTTGGCGAAGATCCAGTAGCCGAGTCATTGCCGTCGGCGAAGCTCGTCAAGAACACCGTCGCCGCGTTAGGAGGCTTCCTCCAGGACCTCCAGAGCCGCCAAGGGTTTTCAGGGTTATGGGGTTTGTAACCCTGGACCCTAGCGCAATCCTCTATTTAAAGAGGATAAAAGATATTTGGTGCAATAGATTTTTAAAAATATCACGCTGTAGAAATAATTTTTCATAAAATATTATTATTAAATATTTTATTTCAGTTTGGTCCAAAACCAGATTTCACCACCGACCTACGCCGACCGACGTTAGGCCTTGCCTAAGGTAAAACCGTTATGATTGTTCTCTAACTAGTGGCCTATAGCAAGGGGATATATATTTTTTATTTTTGTTACGGGATAGTCCCTCTAAGTTTGTATGAGGTATGGTGTGGCCAAGAATGTGGGCGAATTTGGTGTCATCGTGTGAGGCATGCTTTCCTTGATGAGTAATGATTTATATAATGTTATGGATTATTTTATGATCTCATAGGTTCTCCCAACCAAATTGTCACTTAGTTATTTGTGATAGATTATAGGGATGTTTGCTGGTTGGTTAATCTTGTGGGATTATTTCAATTTCCATTTATATTAAATCATTGTCGGTCCTCTCATCTGTGGTGTATTTCTTTGGAGAGTAATGAGTTCTTTTCCAATGTTTAATTAAAACTGTTTAAGAAAATGTATTGAACACCATTAATATTATTTTTAAATGGAACATCACCATTCATCCTTAAAATAAAAAAAATATATTTCATAGTAACGAATTTGTATTATTAATGAAAAAGGGAAATGGACCATATTTTGTTTTAATGTAGGGAAAGTGGGTGAAAAATATTACTTTTATACATTTTATTTCAATCTTGGATTTTATGATTCTTTCTTTAAATGAAGTTTCATTGTAATATATTTGTTGGGGAATTATTTCTATGTTTTAAAACATGCACCTATATTCTGTTATTGTTTTTAGCATTTGGTGTAGTTTTTCATATTTTTATTGATCTCTGTGGGTTATGGTTGGTTTTGTTATTGTATAATGACCCTTGTGGTCACATGTGGGTGTTGTGGTCATCTAGTTCAGATGGATTATGTATATATTTCCTTTTTATATTCATCATTGAATAAATGATGTTAGGTGTAGTTCTATATATATATATATGTGTGTGTTTGTGTGTGTGTATTGGTATACTCTATTTATTTCCATTTTTCATTTCATTTATTTATATTTTGTGAAATCGTTCATTTTGGTTACTCTATTGATGTCTCGCAATAGTTTATTACCCGTGGGGATTGGGAACACCCTTCATGCCTTGCAAGGGATTGGCTCAGGTGATCAGTTTAGGGTCGATCCATGTTGGATCATGACAAAAAATCAATAGAAATTTTCATTATAATTGACATCTTTTCAAAGAATCGTCACATTTAAACTAATAAAATCTGACCAAGTGTGAAATCCAATTCTATATGATGGATCCATATCAATTTTTATGGAATTTACACTTCATCCATAAAACTTATCAAGTAATCACCCCTTCATCCAAACTCATCAAACACATATTGACACACATTGACCAGAAATGAAACAAATAGGTTAAAAATGTCCTCTATATTTTATTTCAGTATCACATCACCTAAAATTCTTTATATCTGTTCCAAAATTAATCCACCATACTGAAAATCAAATGTAAAGGGTATGTGAGGTATTTTTATCTCATCAATTTTCTTAATAACTTCATAAATTATTTTCCTAATAAAAGGAATGATGCCACATGATACTTGAGAAATATCATTTAGTTAATCACTTCTAAGTCTACATGAGAATATGTGATGTAGAAAATAAGAGAAACATAACAAATGTTATCAATGTTGTCCTTTAAATATTCAATAATGTTAAAAACCACAGAAAATATCTAGTATAATAAAATATCCTTCTCACACATTGTCAAACAAGTCAGAGTGTATAGTTGCACAAAAATAATTTCAAATTTTCTCATAATTTCATCAATCAAGAACTCCTCTTAAACAAAAATAATTTATAATGAAATATGAGAGTTTGAATTGTGTAGTCAGACCATATGAAGTCTCTCTCTATAGAAATGATTCCACATTATTTACCATTGAATTAAATGAAATCCATGATGAAGAAAATTTCTCCTTCAATTCCTTACATTATTATCTCAATACACATAAAAATATGTGGAATATGGAGGCACCTATTGATAGTTATCAACTAAGAGGATAATACAAAAAAATAATTTTCATTCTTAACTCAAAAAAACACTTTCAGTTAATAGTTTTTTTGAAAAATATATACAACTTGGACTTTGGTAGAAATTTAATCAGTATTGTTATATCCACTTTCTAAATTTTCATTAATAATATGAAATCTGATATCAATGTTCATAGATATTGAATGTTGTACAGATACTTTAGAGAACCCAACTGATCTTTGACTATCATGTGAAATTTTATTGGTATGACAATCTTAATGATCAGATATTTAAATAGTAATCACTTCCAAATAATTCAACTACAATCATGTGTAGCTAAAAAATATTTGTCCCCATTTGTTCTTAGTGTTACATTGTTCTTTATCTTTTTATCCAAATAGAAAAAACCTTCTCCCAAAAATAAGGAACCACTTGATGTTGTTCTATTTTATGTACAATAACCTTCCAAATCAGTATATATAAATCCCAACATTTTAAAATATTTATTATTCCTATATAGAATCTCGTAGTTTTTATTTTATCTCTAATATCTCATTATTATTTTAGCATCCAACACGTGATACTATTTCGAGTCACTCTGAAATATGGCACATAGAGTCACATCATAAGTAATACATGGCCATAATTATATTTGATAAATAATAATTTCAATGATTCATCAGAATTCATTATGATTAAAATTTCTTCCATATTCATACTAGCATAATTTAGTTCTTACTAGAATAATAATTGAATCTTATTTGGTAATTTCCATTCAATTTTTTTTTCAATTCACTAAAATACTTTTATTATGATAGAAATACAGAATTTTTTTCTTCTCAATCATAAATCATAAAAACTATTTAATTTGATGAGTTATGGACATCTCCAAATTTTATTTCATTTTGTCATAAAACCCTTTACATATACATTCTTTATCACTAAAAAATATTATTTCATCAACATATACAAATACTATGAGGGTCACTTTGGACTTTTCTACCACTTAAAGGTTACAATAAAATATTACTTTCATAAACACAATATTCATTAAAACTATAACATTTTGAATCCCATAATATAAGGGGTTTTTATAACCATAAAAACATTACCAAATATCCATACCATGATTCCATCATTTTATAAGAAATAACTATCGGGTTGTTCAATATAGACATGTTCTTTAAGGTCGTAATTTATAAAGGTAGATATCACATCAATTTTTTTAAATTTATATAATTTGTGTGATGATACTCTCCTGAGCATTATAATAGTTTATAATATATATATATTGGAGAAAATTATTCTTCAATGTAAATTTATACCATTCGATAATATTCTTTTCACACCAACCTATCATTATTTATTGATACTTATACATTATCATTTAGCTATTTCTGAAAACCCACTTGGTTCTAATAATTTTTTTTATGAAATGATACAATATCCCAAGTGGATTTAATGTAAATATGATCATTTTCCTCATTAATTTATTATATCAATTCATTATTCTCAACTGATTATAAAAATATGTGGTGTTAATTTGGAGTAATACATGTAGTTTGATCTTCAATTATCAATATTCTTCAAGTTTGATCAGGAGTATATTTTTTACTAGTGATATTTTTAGTTTCAACATGTTTATTAATTTTTTTAACATTTAATATTATTTCCATAATCTTTAACTCCACCAATGTTATATTCATAATCAATAGCAGTAATTTTTTTCTCTATCATAATAGCATAATCATTATTTTATTCAATTTTTCTTCCAATTTCTTCCAGAACATATGAATCTGTATCAACTGATATATCTGATTTTATTATTTTAAATTATATTCATATCACTATATTCAAATATAATATTCATCTATTTAATAAAACATTTATATATAATACCATTATATAGTTATCCCATTAAAATTCATTCCTCATCTTTTTAATCAAATTCTATTAGATTGATGTTCTTTATTTTTTTAATATAAGGGATTCCCTAAAACAATCTTGTATTTTATATGTATATTTTTATTCTTCTTAATTTTTTATGTTGTATCTTTTGGTTCTCATATGAGTATACCTTTGTTATCTATGTGTATGATAGTACACATAACTTCCCTTCAGAAATACGTTGAGTTTTTTTCTTCCACAAAAATAGTCATACCCATCTTGACAATGCTTATGTTATTTATTTTAGATAACACATTTCTTCTGGAATATATGATGTGATGTACTAAATATTTATTCCATAGTTGGAAAGATAAATTTTAATAGAATCATAATTAAACACCTTACAATTATTTTAGCTTAGTTTCATGATATAGATACCCATCTCATGCTTAGTTTTCCTTCTAAATTTTTTGAACATTTTAGTTTCCTTTGACATGTGGTTCGTAAACATGAAATTATCCAACCGAGTATAATAATCCTTAAATGTAATGAAATATAGATCACCATTATCTTATTTTTGTCTAATTAGGCCATAAGTTAATATTTTTAATTAAAGGGTCCTATAAGATCAAATATCATCCCCCTTGTGTGAATATTGAGTTAACTTCACTTTGGATACATTTCACAAATTCCCCCACTTTATCTATCTATATTTGAAAAAACTCTCAAAATATCATGCTTTAAGGTATTACATATACTCATATTGATATGAGGGAAAATTCTTATATTCCATAGGTTGTTTTCATCTATGGCAATCAATTAATAGGAATTTATCGATTCACAAATTTGAAATAAATTAGGTTTTGTTCTTTTATACGTGAATGATAATTCTTCCATTCATTGTGATTTTTATGACACATGAATTATTTTTTAAAAAATAACTCATGTCAACCATCACATGTATGGCTGACACTAAATAAATTGTACTTCATCCATTCAATAAAAAACATATTTTTAGACTTTATATTCTTGGAATAATTATCTTTTTTCAAAAGTCCATTAATTTTCAGCAAACAATCATTTCCATTTTTTATTTCATCAACTTCATGATTTTAAATATTTCTTATAATTGTTGTGTGACTTATATTTTTTTATAAACATTCAATATCCAGAATCCATGGATGGGTGTTTTTACTTTCCTTCATAGAAACTTCGTTGAAACATGATGTTTCTTCATTCATTTTTGAACCCCGTTCCACTCATTATGTTTCTATTGGTTCATGGAGAATAATCATTTACTATTCTTAAATATATACTTGTTCACCAAATCTTCCAAATATTTCATATAAATAGTCAAAAAAATATACGTTGAAAGATACGATGAATTTCAAATAACTAGTTTCTTACATCGAAAAGTTTCTCCCTTATTCTCAGAATACATCTCGTTTTGCTAATGTCTGATATTTTCTATGGACATGTTATACCAGTATAAATATACTTTGTTCACAAAACTATAAATAAATAAATATTTATCTTAAACATTGTTCATGCCATCTGATATTATCATTGACTTGAAGATTGTTTTTTTCCTTTTATGAACTGGAATGGCCTCTATTGTACAGGAAAAAAACTTCATGGAGAATTTTTTTCATCCCCAGTCTTCCTGCAAAATAATTTTGTAGAATTCTTATGTACATAAATTTTTAGGGATAATTAATTTATTTTTAGATTCATATATTTTGAAACAGACCTACTTCTATGAACTCATCTTTTCATTAGTTTTGGTTGATTATTCTTTTCCCTCAATAGCCTTCATAAATAATCTCTATTATTTTTCAATATAATCTATGATTAAATACATTAAATTTATTCTTTGACTCTTCTTATTATTTGAGTGAGAGATTATATTTCGGTTACATTACCATAATTTCTATTTAAAACACATAAATGATGTTTCATATTATTTTTTCAATGTAAATAATATATTTCATTGAAAATTATTCATTTCCCCTAATTTTCTATTCATTTTCCTTCAACAATAACATATTTTCCATCTTAATATTTTTGTTTTTATCATGAGAGGACTCTAATTAATTCTTCCCCATGTGATCTATATTTATTCATTAATTATCATCATATTCACTTATTTAGGTGTCCAAATATTCTTCCCCATGAGCCAAGATGTTATTTTCATCTACTGATTGGACACTTGTGGTGGAGTTAGATTTATATTACATTATCAAATTAAATATTCTCTTACATTTAAATAATCTATTATTAACTCCAACAATATTTTTTTTCCTTTTTATCTCTTACCTGATCTCCTATTATATGGGTTTTTATCATCTTTCTTGGGATCCACAAATTTCATTTTAGGACAATTTACATAAAAAATTTCCGATTTAATTATAGTTGTAGAAAATTGGAGTTCATTTAACACTACTGTTAAACTTTAACATCATGAATACTTTTTATAAAATGGAAATTATTCAATTAAAATATTCATCTTAATTCTAATCATAATATTCACTTGATCCGAACATTTCATCATCTATGATTTTGAATAATCTCAAAGACTCAATATCCATCTAATATTTGGCCTTATTATGGAATACTAGGATCTCTCACAGTCCATTTTCAATGAGTATGTTATGTAATTAATTAAGATCAATATCATATATATGTTCAAAATCACATACTTTAGGATCAAACCTATCAGTAATATTTCTCAGGAGTCTTTTACAACTATGGAATCATACAATTTTTCCAAAAACAATTGAATATTAAATAATATTTGATCAACTCTTGTGATATATTTATCATCATTTTATTCTTCACCCATATTGATATTGTGAAATTTTATCCTCCAAATTTTCAATTTTCTCTCTTTTACATTCTAATTTCCTTCATAACTACTTTCCAAATTTTACAAATCTATTTGGAATTTTAGAGTCCAATAATATTTGTGTGAACCTTTTCTAAAATTTACATCAGAATAGCATTATGATCATTTCCATCAACATCCTCATTATCATATATAAAAAATAAAAAGATAATATTTTGAAATAAGATGGAATCCAACAACATAAACATATTTAATTTCACATTCAATAGTTGATCGATAGAGAAACCACCTCTACCTCCAACTATGATAGATGTTTTTATTGAATGTAGTCACACACCTACTAGTGATTGATTTAATATTATCCATCATTAATACATAGTGGATATTGGTAGAGGGAGCGTTCCAATGATACAAAATTAAGGGAACGTGGAGTATTTCCACCACAGAGAAGTGGTGCTGAATGTGTGGAAATTTTTACAATATTGTTCCTTTTGAAATTATTTTTTATTTACCTGTTAAGATCTTTTCCACTCTAATGAAAACTCAATATATCCTAAATGCTGTAAAAATAAATATCACCATAACACAATTGTATTACAGTGTTTAGTCTCAATATTAGCATACTCCTTATTGTGATTAGTTTTACTCCACAATCACAGATTCTCCAATATAATATCAAGAGGTTAAAATGTATACATCTTAACATTAATTGATTCTGACCATGTATTTCAGAGTTCAAATATATCAATAGTTTCACACTGTTAGTTAAAAAAATATTATAAAAAACAAATGAAATATTTCTTATTGATGAAGGATTCAACTGTAATAATTGATTGTGATATTTTATTTTGGGCATTCATGATATATAAAATAATATATTATCACTTTTGGAAGAAAGTGATCATTCTTCCCCTATGAGTTTTTATAATTATCATAAATGAGGCTCACTGCCTCCACTTTTTAAGGCACCCTTAACTATTATCTATGCATGTTTTCCCTCCTCTGTTTAATAATTTTTTTCTATGTCTTTCCCTCAATATCTATGATTTTTCATCTAAAATATATTTTTTTCATATCGTATATGAAATGTTCACCATGTTCTTAAAAGAATTAATTCATAGAACTCTCACATTATGTTAACATAATAACTTTTATTGCCTCCCAATTTTATATATGTACTATGATCAAAATTTTATTTTCTATGAATATCCTCCCAATACAACATCACTATAATTCCATTAGTATATTGAATATATAAATCAAAAAATTATTTATTGGAATAAATTCCATTGTTATTGAATTAGTTATCCCATGATAATTCTCCAAATGTGGTAAGAAGATTATAGTTGTTCAATGGAATTTTCATATCATTTAAAAATAAATTATTCAAATTCATCCTCAGATAACCCTCATTCATATAGAAATTGGTTCATCAAAAAATAATTTCTTATTCAAGGCTTCATAGAATCTTAATTCATCTCTGCCTCATATCTCATTCATGTTTTTAAAGAAACATCCATTTTATCCCCTCAAACACTCACTACATATAATTCATTAAAATGAATTTTATAAACCATCAACAAGCATGTCTTCAGTTTTTGGTTACAATATCATTCATCCATTCTCGTATAGTATTTCATTTTCGATTAGCATTCACATTTTATAATTCATCTACAACTTATGCACAAGTTTTAGTGAATACTCCATTGAAATATGATAACCATCATATCTTATAGCATTATTCCTGAAAGCACTATTTTATTCATTTACGCCTTTTATTTAATGTAGCATATCTTTCTCTATTATTACACTATTAAAATCTATTGACCTTGAACACTCACTGTGGACCACCTAAATTATCGATATATCATATTTACCACGAAATAATCTTTACAATAGTAGTATTCATAGCATTTTTGGTGTTATGCGATATTACATTAGTTATTTTCTATAACGCGACTTTAACCGCAAAGAACCATCATCTACATGTATAAATCATAATGTATTTATAGTTAATCTACATAGTTTAATTAATCTCTTACTAAAATATATTGATCATAAAATCATGAATCCCACACATACTCATGTTTGAAAATCACTTTTATGATTTGTTGTAATTCGTACATAGACACATTTCAAACAACCAAAGAGGTTTTATGATCTTGTATAGAGTCAGATTCCAATCATTATTCCCTATCCATAAAAAAAATTTCAGTTGAAGGATTGTATGCATGGAGGATGAATATGATCAACATTAATGATTGGACTTCCAAAATCAGGAAGATGAAATCTCCAAAAATATTTCAATATTATTAATGGATTTGTGAACATTAGCCTACAGCTCACTTCCCACTATAGTTTCTGCTTTAATATTGCATGAATTTTATCAGTCAATCACCCACACTGCATCATTTTTGATTGCATCCAATGATCAGTTATGGTATCTAATACAAACACAACGAGCCTATAACATTTTGGGATACTAGATCAATCTATGCACACTTTTAGGAGTGAACTCTTCCACCCGTGAGTATGCCGAGGATGCTTCCTTGAGATTATTTGACCATAAATTCCCACCAAATTGAGTTTAGACTTCTCTTGGGCCCCTTTAGAGAGTGATTTTATAATGGCCCGGGTTCTTGGAGGTCCATTGCTTAGTAAAAATCTGATGTTTGAGATGCTTTGGGTGGTTTGGAAGGCCATCCCAGCTTCTCAGTGACTCTAGTGGTAGCATTGGTCTACCTGTAGCTATCGGCCACTGGTAGCTCTTTGCTACCGGTCTCTGTTAGAAACCGATAGCTCTCGGCTACTTGTGGCTGTCACCCACAGGTAGCTCTCAGATACCGGTCTCTGTCAGCCACAGGTAGCTCTCAACTACTAGTGGTCGTCGCCAACCGGTAGCTCTTGGCTACTGGTGGCTCTTGCCTACCCCACACAGGTTTTTCAGTAGCGCCTCATTTTTGCATAAATTGGGTTTTAAACCCTGTTTTGATCCCTTTGAGCCAATTTTAAAGCCCATTAGTACACATTAATGACATTTAATTAAGTTTTTGATGAGGTACCCTGCTGTCCGTCGTTTTAAACCACCCCTAAAGGTGGGGACCCTTTAATGATGTGTGGGGCCACGCGGTCAACCCACGACCCCGCTCCTTATGTGGTTTCGTGTTCTTATATCAGTATCTCAACCATCCCTGGCCCTTATTAACTAAAGGGTTCTCTCAGTGTTTCTTTTTCTCGATCACCCTGTGATCGATTCGTCTTCTCGTCCTTGAGTTCCCGAGGTCACACCCCTGCAATTTGTGCATCTGTTGTTCCTCGCGTGTGAAGAGAGGCTTCGATCGATGATCAATCAAGTTGGGGTTTCACCTTCGTCTCTCCCTTCATTGTATCTTTCGAGGTGGGTACGCTACTGCTTCTGTATAATTGTATGAACCAAACGTTAATGAAGATAATAAACGGATTCTAAAGAATGAAGGGGAGGGGTGTGACCGATGTTGCTGCTATGTTTTTCTCCTCTTTCATGACAAATGATTTCTCATTTCTGTGGGGTTACGCCTATAGAAAATTATGGTCGTTGGAGGTCTTCCTCTATGCACTAATAAACTCTTACTTCTTGTGTGGGTCGTGTAAAAGAAATTGGTTAATTATTTATATTTGGATAAATAAATTGAAAGCACCATGATCAATCCTTTTATGTGATAACACCAGTTAAAGTATATCAGAATTGGAATCATGGAGTGTGTTAAATATTTTAAATCTAAAAATACCGGCATGGGCCTGATTTGTGTTGGTGGTAGTGGTTTGGTTTTTTTTCATTTACGAGCCGATTTTTGGGTGATGTGGGTAGGGGCGAGATCCCCTGTTGTTATGGTTTCACTGGTTGGGAATTTGAGGCCGTGTGGTTACATTGATTATATCACGAATTGGGGTGGAATCCTCTGTGGTTGAGAAACCATTGGCTCTTGGGTTTTGGAATCATGGGGTAGAATCTTGGGGTTTTCCTTGGTTCCAGTACTTTCAGGGATCTCACTTCTACCTTTTCGTGTTTGTGACTTTACAAGAGAACCAGGTGTGAATGTTTCAGTTGATGTTTGACTGTACTCTTTCCTTGGTTTGTTCTTATGCTTTCTAGTTTACCGAGTTGGTGCATCAACTTATTTAAACATTATTACTGAACATGAAAACAAGGATGTTGCAAATGGGTTTTGGTTTGGTGTGAGTTGTGACTTGGACATGGGTGCTGATTTGTGTTCTTTAGGCTGTCTGAAGAAAAACACAGATTTGGGTGAGTGCTTGTTACCTATACATATAATTGTTGTTTTTTGTTTCTTTTCTTCACCCCACCAATTCGATCACTTAGTGCCGAACACCCCAATTTCAAGGGGGAGGGTGTTTTTCCCAACAATTCTACGAGTGGTTGGTTATTAGATCCTTTTCTGCTCCCTTTACCGAATAGTCCAAGACTCTATGGGCAGGCAGTGATGACCTGAAGTCCATTATTAGCCCAATAATATTCGGGTAGGGTAGTGTGGTGGTTGGCCTAGGTGTGTGTTGGTGGGTGGTTTCCCAAGTATCTTCGGGATGAGGCCTAGGTGTCTTCGGGCGTGGCAATGGTTGTTCTTGCCTAGTTGTTTGCAGGCGTGGTTACATGTGACAGTTGTGGCCCAGGTGTCTGTGGGAGGGGTAGTAGTTGTGGCCTAGGTGTTTGCAGGTGGGATATGTGGTTGTGTACTAGGTGTGTCCGGGCGGGGTATGACAGTGGGATTGCGGTGAGAATGGCGGGATTGGTCTGATGCGTAAGATGTCATTAATAACCAGTGGGAAAGTGGAATGGGGTACCCAAATATGTTTTTATTCTTTTCTTTTACGTTAATTCTTGCGTTATTTGGTGAGTGTGTCCTGTGAGTGGGATGGATAGACTCCTTGATAGTGTTTGGTTGTCTGCTTCTCATGGGACGTTGGTACGTCTCCCCACTTGTGCACGAGAGCTTTAGTTTTCTCCCTACTGAGTATACCTGTATACTCACCCTACGTATATAAATCTGATTTCACATTTCCAGGAGGACTTCAGGGATCACGCGGGACTATACTAGCATGGACCTTTGGGGCAGTTGTTTTTGTTGTTTTCCTTTTTCTTGGTACCTTTTTACCTTTGGAGTTTTGTGACTTGTATCTTTACCTTTGAACATGTATGTGGGAATGGTTTATTTTCAGTCGTATTTGCACTTTTAGGTTTGGTGTTGTGGGATTTAATATCTTATCTCCTGATCCTATTAAAAGAAATAGGGTAATGCCTTCCATTAAGTATGAGATTCTATACCCTTGGTGTTGGTCGCCACTCCGGGACCTATTGAAGGCGGGTCTTGGGGGTCATTATCTCTCCATCAACTTAAAGAAGGAAGGGCCTGGAAATCTGCTGACCCTTCCCTCCTTTTGATGAAGGTGGGTCGTGATAGATTGTCCAATCTTTTATTTCATAAAATATTAAAATACTTAGATGTAAAGAAAATTATGTAACTAAAAAATAATTTCAATTCTAACCCATCAATCTTATTATTCTAAATTCAAAATGTTATTTCAAATGGCCTTAATATCATTCTCCAATGTTGGTTAAAATACAGTGAAAAATATATAGAACACGAAATTTAATATTAATATTTTTTTGAACAATTTTCACATTTATACCAAGAATAATTTTCCATGTGTGAAATCCAATTCAATAATATTGACCCATAAAATTTTTCATGCATCACCAATTCATTCAAACTCACTAAACACATATTGACCCACTTTGGAAAAAAATTCAATACTTATGATAAATACTTTAAAATCTAATATTGAATTTTATTTTGTTATAAATAACTTTACCTATGAAAAAATTATATATTAATTTTCTTTAAATCAACATCAATTTTTATATATTCTATTTTGATGAGTTTTACATCTCCTCCAACCATTTAATTTCCACTTTGGTTTTTAATTCACACGATGTGATTCTTGAATGAGGAATCAACCTAAACTAATATTTTAGTGGGGAACCATTCACATTCATATAAATATTCATTATTTTGTTTAATGTATATTTTTATCTAATGTTATATTATTTATTTATATATTTTTCAATTTAATTAAATTTATAAAAAAATTAAATATCGCTTTAATGTTTTCAGTGTGGGTTATTTGGTTATGTTTGACTCTTTTTACAAATGTGTGAAAATAATATTTCTTTTTAATGCTTTTCGAAAGAATAAATTCACTATATTTTAAAATAAAATGTTTATAAGGAATATTTATCTCTAATTTTTTCAAATTATATTTTTACTCACTTTGTTTTATAAAATATTTTCTTGAATGGAATCAAAAATATAAATGTTATTTATTTTTCTTTCTATAATTAAATTTTCCACTCTTATAAAATTATTTTTCATATTTGTAAACATCATTTAATGTGATTATGTTTCACTGGGAATATTATCTAATTAATAAATAATTATCATTTCTCTATATGGATTATGGTAATGTATTATGGTTGTTTTTGTTATGTCTGTTCATTTTCAGGTATCCATTATGCTATGAAATAATTGTTATTTTTTTTCAATTTCTTTTGCAACACATATGTATGTTTTGTCAATATGTGAAGGGTGGGATCATTATAAACCTACAATTCATTAGGTAATGTTATATATCTAATGAGTGTAGGATTGTATTAGTTTGGATATCCCACTTACACTATGTTAATAGATACATATAGTTATCCAAAGTCCACTATGTAATGGGATGATGGTTAGCAATAACCATTGGTATTTGAATTTATTCGTCCTTATCAATGATATATGTTATTATTATTTTTTATTATTTAGTTTTATTTATTCATATATTATGAAATTTATTGATGTTATATATGCATGGATGATGATTGTTGACTCAGTTTATCTCTTTAATATCTATCATATTATATGTTATGCTAATATATTAATGGAATAACTTTTATTTTAGTATCTATGTTTTATATGGTGTCATTATATTATTTTATGATCTTATAAATTTATTATGTTCTTATACTGAAATTATTAACTTATTATCACTTATGATCTTTGATTCATATCACTTATGATTACCCTTGTTTCTAATTTGAGTTCACCCTTTAAAACGATTCAATTCCTCAATTTATGAATATGAGTATTATATATTATCCGTCCAAAGGATATCATGTTAGGATATTATTTGTGGGATATTTTACAAATGATGTAAAATAATTATTCTATGTCAAAAATCACTATATACAATATACAAAAAGTTTTTAGTGATTGATTTATTATTATATTTAATGAATATTCATGTAAAATGATCTATTATATATGTACATTGTGTTTTGGTAGCCTTAATTAGTATCATAGATGAGTTTATATATTTTATGGGATTAAAATAATCGAATAAACTAAAACCAACCAATATTGGACAAATATTGATATAGGTTGAAACTAAAATTTCATATGATAAAATCATGGTGACAAAATTTATGAAATATGAGGATTTAATTTGTTTATAATATGATTTCATACTATGAGTATTGTTTTCTATACTCACTATATCTTTTTGAGTTTAAATAAATATATTGAACTATACAGAATCAAGTTAATAATGTATGTGTTTGATAGTTCAATGACTATCCCAATGAGAAAAAAAAATGCAATGGAAGCTGGAGTTCAAAATTTTATTACGATTATTTCATAATTATATCTTGATATGAATAATATCATGAGTCATTCCAAACTCAAAAATATTAAAAGTAATGAATAAATTTTCATTAGGTACTTTGTGAGACAATGAGAACCCTTCTTTTTTGGGACTTCATACCCACTAATTTATGAAAAATTAATCAATAAAAGTTAAATTATTTGATACATTATATGTTTCTTAGAATAAGAAAATTATTTTTTAGTTAGTAATAATTTGGATGGTGAGAGATTCCAATGGTGGTATATCATTAATAATATGATAAAAATTAGAAATTGACTCTATGAAATGGGAGAATTTTTAAAAAATATTCTTTAAAAAATATTTTACATGAACTATTTACTAAAAATTGGAGAGTGGATTATTGAATTTGAAACAAAAGGAGGATGAATCCATTGATAAATATGATTCATACATAAAAAGACATTAAATTTAGTCATTTTTTTAACATTCACCATGAATGAAAAAATAGTAGTTTCATTAGTAGATTAAAACCAAATCTGTAAAAGAAATTTGGTTATAATGGAAATAGATGTCTATAATGAAATTTATTAGTGTTCTATTAAAGTGGAAATAATGATTATAGACCCTAAATGTTCTCTTGATTTTTTAAAACTAAAAAAGGTAACTCATATGGAAAGGAAACTATAATGATACAACCAATAAATAAATGAAAATTATTCATCCTATATTCCAAAAACAAATCGGAATAACCATTGAAGGAATTTAACAAATAAACATTTATAAGATTCATGTGTGGAATATAAGTCCATAATGAACATGAATTCAAAAGAGAAATTGACTGGAATAATAATGAAATAAATAGAGATAAGGCTCAACGAAATGATCCAACAACACATTAATTCTTGAATATTATAGACCGTCATCGTCATATAAAAAAGTAAACCAAACCTAATGTTAGTGATCTAATAACCAAAAATTAAAATAAAATGTAATCTTCACTTTTTAGAGAATAATTTACATTCATAAATTTCTAGGATATTAACCTTTTTGAGTTTTATATAATCAGGTTAAAATACTTTCTTAACAAACTCACATTCAAAATAGTGGAAAACTACAATCATTATCCATTTTTACACAATATATGACATTAAAAATAATACAAAATATATTTTTATGAAATGTATTGATGATAATAAACTATAAATTTAATTTTTTATTACTAGTCACAACACATTTTAAAAAAAGTAGAAAATATGGGATTGGACCAAAAAATGTTAATAAGTAAAATAAATGGAAGAAATTTTTTGGTCCAGAAAAGAACAAAAAAATCCATAAAATTATTACATTTGATACATTATTCTTAATGCATATAAAATTAATCATATTCACATGTAAATTACACTTACCACTCATAAAAAATAATAAAACCTATAGTAATAAAATATAAACATGTTTATGTATCTCACCAAATTTTATTCCAATTTTTTTTTCATTCATCTCAGAAATAGTCATATACAATATAAACCCAGAAGATTAATCTCCCTAGTTAACTCCCTCATTATTTCCCTTGATGAAGTAAAATATTATAGAATCCTTTGTAGAGATATATCAACATCACCCTGTACGTAATTTGTATCAGGACCTAACATTCAATAATCTATATTAGTCTCATGCATCATCATACATAATTTTAAAGTGCAATATAAATGAAAACTAAATTTATGATTTATCATTCCATTATGATTTAGTTGAAAATATATTTCAAACCCGTAAGAAAAGAAATTTCCATTTGTGTATAAAATTTTAGAGAAATATCCCTTCCTTTTTAATTCTACTAAAAATGAAGAGTTACCAATATTTTATAGAATTAATTTTATTTGAAAATAACCATGGTAAATTTTAATGTAGGTTTCCAACTAATGACAATTAATTACATTGGTAAATTTTACTCTTTATGTTAAGGTTAAACCAATAATTTCTTTCACATAATTTCTACAAGAACATCATTTAGAAAATAAAAAAAGATTTCTTTTGAAAACACAAAATAAAATACAGTGGTATTTGAAAAATAAAATTGATAGTTATTGATGTATAAATAAAAAAATTATGAATTATTTTAATTAAAATATATTTGGATGGAAATAAAATAAAAAATTATAATATTTAAAATAAATTTTTAATAAAAAATACCTTACATTAAATACTGACAAGTGTCATAAATTCTGTAACTCCAAAATAATAAAATTATATTATTTATTAAATTTGTAAAGAACTATTTTCATTCTCATTCATTTATCATTGTTCTGTTTTGTCAGGAAAAATTTTATTTTGTTACGTAATCAGTTGAGTTTATGTCGCTCATTTTGAAGGAATTTGGTTTATAATTCCAAAACATCTTTGGTAGGATGACCATGGTCAAAAGGTTAATTGTTCCATCATCTTATAAATATTAATTATTACATTAATATAATTTTTAAGCATTAAAAAATTTATTACCATCCAAGAAATTCATATATGAAAAATGAATCACATTTCTTCTTGGTGGTGGTAGTCCACACGTACGCCCAAATGATATTCTTGTTTTTTAATGAATGGAATGGTATGAAAAGAGATGATATTTTTTCGTTCGAAATTGGTAAATATGTCATGAATTTTAAATATATTAATTAAATATACTCATGATAACCATCCTATAGAGGTTGGGATTAAAAATGGAACACATCACTTTGTGGAGGTGGTACCCCCATGAATGAATAAGCGATGTTTTTATTTCTCTTAGGGTAAAAAATGAGATGATAATGGGTTTTAGATAATAATAATAATAATATTTATATATAGATAATGTACTCATATAATTATTTATGAATGGATAGATGATATTTTTGTAGGTAGAGAAAAAATAAACATGAAATTTTTCAATTTGGACTTATACATTCTCCTTAGATAACCTCTATGGATTAAACCTTAAGCCTTATAGATTTGGTCTTTTGGTGAGACCAATACATACAGTACATGATGATATTTGTTGGGATACGATTGGGTAGGTCATTGATTCTCATGACCCATCCTAGAGGGACTCATTCCGTGAATACCCAAAGCCCGCCTCCAATAGGCCAGGGGAGGTGACTAGAACTGAGTAGGAATATTCCACAAATGGGAGGTATTTCCCTAAGTTCATATATATAAACACACATCTCTAATCCAAAAAAATTCCTCAATGTAAAAACACTATGTAAACAATGCATGAAATCCACTCATATCTCACAACAGAATATGAAAATAAATATATTGGATGTAAACATGGTCAAATACAAACCCACCACACAGAGTATATAAAATAAGTCCAAAATATATGAAAATATGTACCAAGACTGATCTATGAACTAATGGAACACACCTCAGTATTACTGTCATCGCTAAGCATTTCCTAGTATTAGTCTTCCTATCACTCCATCCAAAGGATGATCATATTAACAAGACACGACACATGTACAAAAATCCAATATAGGGGTGAGTATAAAAATACACAGTTGGACACCCTAAACCAATAAAGTATTACCACAAATAAAACCAAAAAGGAATATCACAAAGAAATTCCACAAGGAGAAGTATTGTGATATACAAATAGTTATATGTCTAAAAAACTTGTTGCAAGAATATCTAGATATACTAAATCCAAGACACACAGTTTAGAGGTAAGACACAAACAACAACCTACTAAAAAATTCTTCTCAGAGCATGATCATTCTAGGAGAACTCACTCTTTAGGTCCATGATATCATCAGAGACACTCACATAGACGTTTTTCTCATTTTGGCCCTGCACAAAGAGAATGTATTGTTCAAGGAATAATATAATACACAGAGAGGGGATCCTACAATGAAAGACTAGGGAATACCTTTAACCCCATCAAGATCAATTAATAACGTAGAGGATCTTTCCAAGACACACTGGGGAATATAGCTAACACTACTGATGTGGCCCGCTACATGGAGTACCAATTCCCTACTCTCGGTGGCTATATCGATTCAACAAAACTCTACATACAGTGATAGAGGGTTTCAATCTAGTAATACAGAGGGAAACTATAATAAATCAAGGACTCAACCTCTATATGATATTATAATCTAGTGATGTGGACGAAATTCCATATTGAACCCTTGAAGAATAGACTAATGGAATGATCTCAACCTATACTGGTCCACCCTAAAAACTCACCACATAACCAAAAACATATGTCTCGCCACTAGGGTCCCAAATCAATAGACGATTAATCAAATGGTCATAAAATTTGAATTTTATAGTAGTTTGAAGTTTCAAAGGGGGTCCCTAGGGCAGCGAACTGACTACATGGTTGGTCCATCGATCATTGCATTTGACCTCCTAGACCATCCACCTTATGGATAATGTAGTAAAATACACCATTATCTTATATGATCACACATAAGATGGAGCGACCGTGGATCATGGATGAATTCTATGGTCAATCTTGGATGAATGTCAACTAACATAGTCAACTATGGCCTAGATCTAACATGGTCACCACTAGGTCCGTCCCAGGTCCAACTTGCTCAGATGGGCCCACCAGGGCATGACCTGCTCATGCACAGGACACCTAGGCCATGCCATGTGGCCCACCTGGTCATGCCTGCATCATCCATCCATTTTGTTATTTTCCATTTATCATCTGTATTCTACTACGATACACTCTTGTTGGCACTACTAGATCCCAAATGGCAACATCCACCACCTCCAGTCGCTGCTGCTCGGATCATCGCCGCTCTAGTCGTTGACGATGCTACCTTGATCAGAACCACCCTAATCGTCAACACTACAACCTCACCTCTCCAGATAGCCATGATAGACCTACTTTGGTGGTCCCTTATGTAGACCATTAATCAACCTTTGATTCTAGGATTTTTAAATAGTCATAGATCTATGTTCTTCATGTCCTGATCTACACAAATGTGACCTTTAATGTCGGATTTCCTCCAATCAAGGGGTTTAATCTTTTTTGGAGACACCCTGCAAGTTGAACCGTGCACACGAGGGTCCAATAGAAACAAACATGAAGAACATGGAAGATAAAATATAATGAACACTCTGAGGAACGAACCTCATCCTTTGTTCATGCCATCCTCAATTCATTCTTGTTTGAATGAAGAATGAATAACCAAATCAAGAAAAATTCCCAATTTAATCCTCAATAAATACAAACCATCCCACAATGAACAAATATTTTATCAATTTTTTTGATGATCGAAATGCATTCATCATAAAAATAAATAATGGGGAAACTAAAAAGAAACAACCAGCCTATGCATATTAGGATCGATCACTAATGAATAATGGTCACCGTGTCATTGTCGATCCTCAATTCGTTGAATCCGAAGGGCGTTATTCAATCGATCTATCATCATTCACCAATAAATACTCTAGATGATCATCACTAGGTATCGAAAATAAATTAATGGTTATGAGTGTATCCTTGATTTTTTTACATGATTTAATAAAAAGGAGATTCAATGCGTCAAAAATAATTTTTATAATGTTATTTAATTTACGGTTATGTCCTCCATGGGTTTTTCTATAGACGACCCTTGCCAAAAAAGAGTTATGTCATGCTTATGATATATTAGGATGATGAACTCAATGCTTCCCCCATATTTATGATCTAGGAACATGTTTAAGAGTTATTCCACATTTTCAGAAAAACAATATCTCTGTGCTATTAAAAGTATAATATTTTTCAAAAATTTGTATAAAAAAAACCAAGCTTTTTAATCACACACTGTCTCACTACCTTGTTTTGAAATCAATCCATATAATTTCTAAAAAGTAATACTTATGAAAATCCGAGATGTTACATTCTCCCCACCTTTGGGGTTTAAATACCCAAAAGCTAAAACAAGGGCTACTCAATCAAATGAAGGAACTGAGCACAAATATGAGCCTCAAACTCCCATTTCCTATCCTGGAGATTCATGTGCTGAAACTAAGAACGCACTAATGGAATCTACTACCCATGAAGGATCATCTCCTACTGATCCTCAATCTCCACTGGTTAATCAATAAAATTCACCCAATGCTAGATGTCCATCTCACTGTAGTCGATGATGTGTAATTGGTCATGCACATACCTCCTCATCTATGACATGTGGAAGACATCGTGTACCCAATGTAACAATGGCTGTAGAATGAAGAGATACAGCACATGTACAACTATATGAATCACCTAGAAAGGGTCAATGTACCATGTAGATAGCTTTCAACCCTAACAAAATCTCTAAAATCCCCATTGAGGTGAAACCCAAAGGAACACAAGGTCTTCATCCATGAAATCCAATGGCCTCCCTCATCTTTTAGCTTAATATATATGACGGTTCTTTGTAGTATTAATATTCTTATGAATAATATGTACCTTCTCTAAAGTATCTCACACCATCTCTGCACCGATAAGTGCTAACTCTCTTAGTTCTGTCCAACAATGTGGTGACCTTTAGGGTAACCCATGAAAGTCCTTGAATGGTCCCATACCAATGGTGGAGTGGTATCTATTTTTGTATAAAAAACAAGTGGTAGATGTTCCTCCCATCTACGACCAATATCTAATGTGAATGCCCGCATGATGTCCTCCAGAACATGAATAGACCGCTAACTCTTGTCATTAATATATGCATGAACTGATGCCCTCTTTCCTAATTATGTCTCAAATGCCTCCTTCAACCCCTTACATAAAAAGGATGTGAAGCAAGAATCACGATCTGAAACAATCATCGATTGGACTCCATAGAGTTGAACTATCTCATTTACATAGAGCCATTCCAGGTGCTCTAATAAATTCTACTCGTGCATAGCTATGATGTGAGGCAATGTGGTGATTTTTTCAAAGATATCCTAGATGGTATTGTGTCCCCATGATTTACAAGGTAAACCCATCACAATGTACAACGATATCCCATCATACTTCCATTTATAACCTTATGGGGTTGATCTAATATTTCTCAAACATGGTGCTCAACCTTCACTTACTGAGAAGTTAGTCATCAGGAGACAACCTCTGAAACTCCCTTCATCATCCATGGTAACCAAAATTAATGTCATAGGCCTTGGTACATATTTCAACACCTATATCTACCACCATATGGTATATGTGGAACTAAATCAATACCTCCTTCCACAATGATAGAGGTACATCTATATGCCCTCTAAAAAATTAGATGCTATGTACCTTTCAAATACCCGTAAAAAGCATGTCATGTGGACATCTATGCACATAAGGTTTAACAATCGGTGTCCCCAATATGTGCCTACCTATATTGTTGTAAGATTGGATGGGTGAAATCCAGCGACTGGATGTAATAGGATCCATGTCCATCTGCAAAGGATAGCTATATTGTAGCTAACTGCTCTGACCCCTCGGTCAGAAACTGAAAACTAGATCTCATACTGATAGCATCTACCACCACATTCCCCTTCCTAGGGGTATATAAAATCTCAATTTTATTATCCTGGGGAACTCTGGACATCACATCTACCACAAGTTTACATCCTTATGAGAGAATAAATAATTTATACACATGTGATCAGAGTAGATGATAGATCGCTATCCCATCAAGTAGTGTCGACAAATCATTAATGCGAAGACTACCGCTTCCATCTCCGGATCATGGGTCATGTAATTATGCTCATGTTTTCTCAACTATCATGAACTATAGGAAATAAAAACTTTCCCTTACATTAGGAAACATCCATGTCCAGTCCCGAATGCATCTCAGAACACTAGGTACTCAATGCCTTCCTATGGTAATGTTAGGATGGGAATGATCATCAACCTCTACCTCAATTCCTAAAATCACTACTGGCACTTCTCTATCCAAATGAAAAGTATCCAATTTTGGGTAGAATATGTCAGTGGCGATGAGACTCTATACAATTCAGTTAAAAACCTATGATAGTACACTTAAAACCCTATGAATGTTTTGACCACAGTAACACTATTAGGAGGATACAATGTAAGAACTCCCTCAACCATCACTCTATCCACTCCAACTGTAGCCTTTGAAATGATGTGCCCTAAAAAATGAACTTCTCAAATCCAGAATAGACACATTGAGAGATTTATGTAAATATAGTTCTCTTAGAGAGTCTCTAGAACCATCATAATGAGTATTGTGTGCTCCTCCTCAGATATTGAGTCCACTACGATGTCATCGATTAAAACCACCATGAACTAGTGTAAGTAACATTGAAAGATCTAGTTCATGAGCACCATGAATACCACCATGGTGTTCGTCACACCAAATTAAATCACCAAGTAATCATAGTGACTATAATGAAATCTTAATGTTGACATCTATATATCCTCATCGAGTACTCTCAACTCGGGATATCCTAATATATGGTTGACCTTTGAGACCCATCGTGCCCCTTTAAATATATCAAAGAGTTCATTGATCCTAGGTGGTGGATACTTGTTCTTTGTATTCACATGTATCAATCATTAGTAATACACACATAACCTCAATATTTTATATGGCTTCATGGAAAAAAAACATTGGGCTGCCTAGGGTGAAACACTTGGTCTCACAAAGAAATTCCTCCACAAGTCATCCAATGTCACCCTTAGTTCACGAATCACTTCGAGACCCATCTTATATGTAGTTTTAGATATCAGGGAAATACAAGGGTTTTGATCAGTGAAATATTCCATCTCCCTATGTGGAGGTTGACTTGGAACAACTTCAAGAAAGATGTCCTCCTACTCCGCCACCATGGTAGGAAACTAAGGACTCATGTAATCCACTACACAGAGGTTGAGGCAAGCTAAATGATGTGTAATCTGCTAAAACCTCCTTCATGAGAGTCCATCCTATACAGCCTTCATTTTCTTTTCACTAAAAAGAAAAACTAGGTTCCATTATTGTGGACCCACCACACTCTCCTCCTAAAATAATTAATCAAACCAAAAATTGTGGATGACCAGTCCATACCAAGAATGATTGTGTAAGGGATAGACACCTGTACCAAGAGATCCCCACCAAAACTATTTCCTCAAAGAGTCTTGTAACACTATCAGAACCAGTGTGTAATCATTGAATCCATTCTTATATGGGTCTCCATGTGTAAGGGTCGAGTCCACAGTTCAACCAGAGTCTTCGAGTCTTGAATAAGGTTCATGAAAAGAAAAACAATTACTATCACCTATGTCAATAAAAACTATATCTAGGGTGTAAAATACAAATATTTTACCTCAAAATGTCTCTAGAGTGTAGGGTTAACAATCCTCTACTTCCTGCAAATGATATAGTCCTTATCCACTAGCTCCCTGTGCCAGGCATGGACCACCTAGGGGTGGTGGTGGTAATTGGTCAAACCTTCGTCCACATCCTATTGTCCTGCCTCCACATCTACCATGTATCCTTCCTTGAATCTATCTCAAACTCTACTTTTCCAGTCCTTCAACCATCCCCCAATCAGTTGTATGATGGGTCATGCAATCACTACTAGAATTCTGGTCATTTTCGCACATAGGAGCAGGGAAGTATTAGAGACCACCATTTAGCGATCACTAAAGGGTGTAATAGAGACCACGATTTAGCAGTCACCAATATAGTAGCGAGAAGGCAGAGAAATTCGTACAGTTGTTTGTTTCAGTTTTATTCAATGCCATTTGGCGGTAAATAAATGGTGTATTAGCAACCGCCAAATGGCGGCTGCTAATACTGAAACAAAAAATAGTGTGATTTTTTCCACCTTCCTACTTGTCTTCTTCATAGCAGTCCTCTACATCACAACCCACCACTGCCTGCTGCCGCCCGACGCCTCCCTTCGCCGCCAGCCGCCACCCCCAGACCTGCCTTGGTCACTTATGGTCAACACATACTCCCCGGATACCTTCCCGTAGCCCCTCGGTCTCCCCCCAACATCCCCTCACCACACCCAGACCACCCTTAATGTACATGGACATAATTCGGCTTTCGTGCATCTGCCAAGACCGGAGAAGCAAGGTTATAACAATCCTCTCCCTCTTCTCATCACGTCACATACATCACCCACTACATCCAGGACCAAAAAACGCAGGTTTTTGGGGTAGATCATTAGTGTCCACCAAAAGCAGAGGCTAAAGGCTTTAGCGACAAGACAAAAACTTCTACCATTTAGTAGACGCTAGTCGGACGCTTAAGGGATTTAGAGATGACTTTTAGCGGTCTCTAAACCATTATTTATAGTAGTTAATCTCGTTATATATTTCCTTGTGTGACGCAACTGTTACATCATCTATCATGTGGAAGATTTGAGCCACATAGGGAGCCCTTTATCAATGACCATGAGTCAAGTGATCCCCTCCTGATATACCCAACCTACTCGGATCCAGGCGACTATCTTCAACTACCTACTAATGATGTCTCAGCTCCCTGATACCCACTCATATCTTCTACTATCGGTGCCTTCTCAGCTTGAAAACTCTTTAGTAGTAGGGCTATCTCATGTACTCGGGCATAGAAAGAAGTTCTAGTGGAATACATTGATTCCCCGATGTTCTCGCATAAGCCCTGTACAAAGGTCCATGCCCTGATGAAATAGTATCATAACATGTCCATGGACTAGTGTGAATGATCAGTGAACTACTCTGAATAATCTTCCACTGTCATACTTCCATATTGCAGATTCATAAACTCCTGTATGTGCACTGATCACAACATGGCCAGATAGAATTCCTCTCTGAAGAGATGCTCAATGTCTATCTATGATTGAGAAATATCGTCATGATATTGTGTCACCAAGCTCCAAAATCTCCCAACAGAGCCCTGATGATTACTCACGACATTGAATTACATCTAGTCTATAGGCATCCTTACATAGCCGAAAACCTAGGTGACAACCTCGAGAAAATCCTCAACCAACTAGTGGTCTGGCTCACCCCGTAACCTGGGATGTAACATACTGAGTAAATAAAGAAATAATAAATTTTTTTCTTTAATATATGGTGAATTAAATATTAACTTTACTTTGAAGGGGTTTATATGTTCGATGGCGTACCCGATATGCAACAACGGGTTTCTTTGAAATCCTACGTTGCACACTAATAATATAATATTATTATTTTAAATGATAGTTATCTCATAGACGTTGTATTGGAGAAAATGAAAGAAAATAACTTCAAAATGAATATACATGTTTGTTAAATGTATTAACATTTATTCAATAAAATTTAGAGTCTTAAAATATCAATGAATCAAATTTTAAGCATAATTTACTTCAAATGGATGACTTACAGCCTTTTATAAGTGAAACCAATTTAAATATAGTTTTAGTAATTTTTATATGTTCTATTTGACAAAATAATTTTTTTTTCATATTCGGGACATCAAAATTTACTTTGGGTAAATTTATGGTACTTTTCTGATAAAGTTCATTTTTAATGAATAGAGAAAATACTCTTTTTTAATTAAAAAGTGATTTTTAATCTAATATATTTAGACGGTTATATTATATTTTTAAATAGTTTTATATTTTAATTAGAATAAATTTTACAATTTAATCCAATTCTGTTTATTTTAATTAATTTCACTTTGAAATTGGACATAAACAAGAATCAATCGTTGGATAATAATTGTTTCTTAAAAACACGCTATTTGTTTTGACAACTACAATTAATTTTAAATTAAATAAAGAAATTTTTATGTTGTGAATTTGGTAAAATAGAAATCATTTTTGAATTCAGAATATCAAATATATATTCGGCTGAATTTTTGGTATTTTTTTGAAAAACATCATTTTTTTTATGAATAGTGAAACCACTATGTCTTAGTTAAAAAACTGAATTTTTCATTTAAATGAAATTTTATTACTTCTGTGGATTGAATTTCGAAAACAAAACATACATGGTTGTTATTAGTAAGTAAAATGATGTTCAGTAAGATGAAAATAATTTTTTCTGAATATTAACTTTTTACTTTTATTTACCGCGGTTAAATGTAAATAGGGCAATTCAATGTAAAAAGAATATCACAATAATACAAAATTACCATAACCCTTGTAATAACCTTATTTTTTGAGTCATTTACAACCATTGGAATATTTTGGTTGATTTTGGGACCCCATGGAGCCACTTAAGAGTGACAATGACACATTATTTTAATTAACATTAAGTAAAGACAAAAATGACATAAACAAATATCTTTTAGTAAATTAATTTGTACATAGGGTTATATAAGTTATCATTTCCACAATAAATATTAATTTTAAAGATAAAAAATTTACTACATCATGGTATTTTTTTTATAATTTATATACATCAAATATATAAAATTATATATGACCCAATAATGATGCAATATTTACCTCATTAATAAGTGATTTAAATAAATAAGATTATAAAAATTAAAACAATATCCAAAAACTGTCCAATTATTATTGGATGATTTTATTTCTACCATGAGTCATATTATATTCTACTTTAATGATTTTAGGTCCTTTTGAAACCTAATATATGTTTATAATAAAATCAATGTTTCAAACTTTCCTATAGAGCCCCTCCTCCCCCTTATAATAAGCCCTCACTTCTTACTCATTCCTCACACCACTAATGGACCTTGTATTATCCATCCCCTGACCATATAAGATTTCAAAATCCTTCTCCTACTACTAGAAGCATTACCTTAGGCAAACAGAACTTCAAGAAGTCTATTTGGTTCAATCCAAGGAGATTTACCCAAATTAAAGGTAACGATTCCTCTTAACTTCATTTCTTTTATTTTACTTCTACAACCCCTAAAATCGTTTTATTCATTGATTTTATGAAAACACCAGTATCCTCAATATACCAAGTTGTTTTTATGAGATTTTTTTGTACTATACTTACACACACCTCCGTTAATGGGTGAAGATAATACTGTTTCTACAAATGGAAAACTAAGGCCTCACGAAACGATGATTGATTGATTATCTCCTACTGCCTCTCATGGTGGACATTAACATGACACTATATTTATATATGATATATAAAATGGTTATTTTTTCATTATGTTTCTGTATTTTTCTATTATATCGTACCTTTATTATTCTCATTATGGGTAAACACAATAATTTCTTTTAAGGAAGTCCAGACTACTGCCCCATCAAAGTGATATGACTTGTTAATTCCATATATGGGATGTATAAAGGATACTGTTAATGATAATATATATATGATATTATACTAGAATTATAGTATACCTATGTACCATTATGTTTTAATTCTATTAAAGTATGAAATAGAAATGAATGTAGCGTTCATGCGTACGTAGGGCATACTATCTCCAGGAACGGTGCATTTCATTTTTATCTCCAAAATGTTATATACTATTATAAATACATATATATATTGGATATATATGATATATATGATATATAAATCATGAATATCAATCTGGAAATAATGGAATATTGACCACATGAACAACTTTTAATTATATGGTGTTCATTTGTGACTCAGGTGCCAAATATCGACAAAACACCCATTATTAACTTAAATGATTACATAATGTTTATAACATGGTAATAAGTGATATAAAAGAAATAATAAAATTTAAAAATGTTCTTAATAAAGTAAAAATTAACTTTTGTTTATTATTCATAAGATTAAAGAACGAACAGGTCAAGTCGGACACAAGGTAAGGGACATCATCTCAATCTACTTTCATTGAGGCATATTTCCATAATATATACCTTCTTCTTTTACACAGTGTATAATAAAACCCTTTTCATTTTACTTTCATTCAAAGGAATTTTTTTTTCTATGAAGCGTTTTACTAAATGACAAATGGAATGTTTTTAACATTTTTGGCGATAATGACCTCTTTGCTACCTTAATCTTTATTTGGCTTCCTCTATAAGCCATAATGATTTCTAAAATGAAAAAGAAAACACATTTTTCTATTTTTGAGTGTTTTGGTATTGAAAATGGTTTTTAAAATGGATTGATTATTTCAATATCCTGGAATTATTTCATGTGATTGCAAATTAAATGTTATTAGTGAAATTTTCATATATGAGATATTTTATGTGTTATGATTTTATAATGGTACTTGGATATTTGATGGGTAGTTATATGATAAACCAAAAGACGGGTGGTGCCGTGATAAACCATGACAGGTGGATACATTATAACCTCCAATGCATTGGGTATTGAAGTCTACCATGTGGCTATATCATTTATTTATATGTGTGTTTGTCAACCGTATGGTTATTCCACTGATGAATGTTTATGTCACAAGTAACCTTTATATGTTATGTGTTCTTTATATGGGTATTATGGTAATACTTTGGTTACAAAAGGGTAAAAATGTTCTTTTATTTAATGAAGAGTGTTTACTACTTCATAATGGTGAAATGTACTACTTATGATAATGTATTTGTGGTTTACTTGTTATTTTGAAAAACTAATAGTTTTCCTTCTTTGTGTATCCCTTACTATGGTTTTTATGCACAACACATGTTTTTGAAATGTTTTTCATAGAATATAAAGTGGAATAGGGTAAATGACGGATTCAAAGAAATATAATGTTGTTTAATACATGGAACTAGACATGACTATTTTTTTAAGAGTTTTTATTTTTTGGAAAAAATTTAATCTGAGTTGATGTGTCTACATTTATTATTCAAGTCATCATGTATATGTTATGGCATAATTCTCTAAAACAATAAACCTGAAAACTACTCAATGTGAATTATTTATTTTAATTTATGATTATGTATATGTTTAAGGTTGGGTCCTTATAGTTGGTATTAGAGGTTGGTTTAGACAACATTATGAGTTAGAATATAGTTAAATTAAAATCCATAAATTATTTTAGTTTATGTTATGATTGAAATGATATAAGATTCGCATATTACTATGTTTCTTCTCCTAAGTTATTTCTTTGTTCAGAATGGCTTTTCTTAGATAAAACATGGCAGCTATGTTGGGACATCATCAGGAGGAAGACAACCTTCCAAATCCGAAACCTAATATGGTTAGAATAGGAACTGAAAATTTTGTTGTAGTGATGACACAGTTGACATAGGGTATGAATGGTGGTGGTATCCATGCATGAGATCAACCAGATCAACCATATAGGAACATGTCTGTATTAGATCATTTAATGAGGCAACACACCCCATAATTCTGAGGATTATCTGACCATGTGCTAGAAAATGGGTGGATTAAAGGAGTGGATAGAATTTTTGATTTCATGGGTTGTTCAGAACATAAAAAGGATAGTCTCTTTGTTTACTGGTTTGAAGGTGAAATTGATCAGTAGTTGTTGATGGTGAAAAATTATCAGGGATAGTGAGGAGATTGAATCTCTTTTTTGGGATAAATTTAATGGTATGTTCCTTGAGAAATATTTTCCAAAAGTTCTTCAACATAGGATGGAAAAACAATTCTTGTAATTGAGGAAGTAGGATGACTCAGTGGCTATTTTTTAAAAAAACTTCACTCGACTAGCAAGGTATGATCCAAATTTCCTCTGAGATCTTGTTAATGAGATAAATCGATTTTACTCAGGACTAAAGCTGCAATATAAAAGAGAATTATTATCTCATTAGTTCTATTGTTATGAAAAACTTGTTCGATGTGCAGAGAAGGTGGAAATGGAGTTTTCCAATGATCAAGTGTTCTTTGAAAACCAACAAAATAAGAGGTCTAGTTGGCAATAAAAGTGAAATAATTCATCAAAGAAGCTAGGAGGTAAGAAAACTAAATATTCATCATCTGATAAGTGTAGTAAAAAGCATCTGGGATAATGTTTATCAAAGTCAGGGATGTGCTTCTAGTGTGGTAAGTCTAGTCATATTGCTCGTAACTGTTAAGAAAATGATAAAAAAGAAAATGAAATACCAGTGGTAAGATGTTTTATATGTAATGAAATGGGTCATTATGAAAATTAGTGTCTAGTGAAGAAATCAACTGAGGGAAAACAACCAGACTACTAGTAGAAAGGGGTGGTGAAATCCTTTGCAACTACTTCAGGTGATTTTTGGCCATCAGATGAAGTAGTATAAGGTACACTGTTTGTTTGTTCAAATTATTCCAATGTGTTGTTTGATTCAGGGTCTACACATTTGATCATTTATGATAAGTTTTCTTGTAAATAGGAAATTCCATCTCAAGATATAAATCATGTTCTTATGGTAAATAAATCAGTGTAAATGTTGAGACAAAAAGAAATTATAAGAAAATTGTAGTCCTTGTGTGCTGGAAGAATCTACCTACAGACCTTATTGCTTTGGCTCTAGTATAATTTGATGTTATTTTGGGCATGGATTGGCTGTCTTTTTATCATAATATGACTGACTGTAGAGATAAAGAGGTTTATTTTCAGAAATATTTTCAGTTTTTGTACAATAATGAACCCTTCATTTTGATAATGTATCAGGAAGAAGAGAAATTATTAAAATATGGAAATGAATGTTACCTTGCACATATTGTTGAAAATAAAGGAAGTGTTGAGATTAATGATGTAAAGGTGGTGAATGAGTACCTTGATGATTTTACTGATGAGTTGGCCAGTATTATACCTAATTAGGAAGCTGAATTTACTGTTGACTTAGTTTCTGATGCTAAGCCAATTTCATAACCCCCTTACCGAATGGCTCAGATTTATCTTTTAGAGTTAAATAAGAAATTGAATGAGTTATTAGATAAAGGTTTCGTTTGATCTATCACATCACCATGGGGTGATTTTATCTTATTTGTTAAATAGAAAGATGGTTTAATAAGACTTTGCATTGATTAAAGAGAATTGAATAACATCATTGTTAAGATCATGTATCCATTCCCTCGTATCGATGATTTGTTTGATCAGCTCTAGGGAGCTCAGTTTTTTTTAAAGATTTACTTGAGTTCGGGGTACCATTAGTTGAAAGTAAAGGAAGAAGATATTCCAAAGACCGCGTTTCAAACTAGATATAGCCATTATGAATTTGTAGTTATGTATTCTGGATTAAACAATGCACCTACTATATTCATGGATCTTATGAATAGAGTTCTCCATGGATTCATGGATAAGTTTGTGGTAGTGTTCATTGATGATATTTTGTTTTATTCCAAAATTAAACAGGAAAATGATATTCATTAAAGTGTTGTCTTGAAAACCTTAAATGGAAAGAAACTGTTTGGGAATTTCATAAAGTGTGAGTTTTGGTTACAAAAAAATTTCATTCATTGGTAACATTGTTTCCAAAAATGGCATAACTCTTGATCCTTTTAAAACAAAGGTTGTTGAATAATGGCCAAGACCCACAAATATATCTCAAATCCATAGTTTTCTTTGTTTAGAAGGTTATAACTGGAGGATTTTCGATATTTTTGCACGTTTATCTAGTCCAATGACTAAATTAACTCGAAATGGTGTTAAGTTTCTTTGGACAAAAGAATATGATGATTGTTTTCAAGAATTTAAAATAAGATTGGTGAATCCTCTAGTTTTGGCACTGCCTTCCAGAAATGGTGAGTTTGTTATTTTCAGGGATGCTTCATTGAAAGTAATTGGTTGGGTCCTTATGTGGAATGATCAGGTAATTGATTATGATTCACGTCTATTGAAACCTCGTGATTTAAATTTCCCAACACTTGATTTGGAATTAGCTGGTATTGTTTTTTATTTAAAAATGTGGAGGCATCATTCGTGTGGAGTAAAATGTGAAATATATACTGACCACAAAAGTTTGAACTATATATTCAGTCAAAAAGAATTTAACATGAGATAGAGGATATGGTTGGAATTAATCAAGGATTATGATTTCACGATTCATTAACATACCAAAAAGGAAAATAAAGTGGTTGATGCTTTAAGTCGAAAAATTAAGACTTCATTAACCATAATACATTTGGAATGAGATCCGTTGGTTTTTGATTTGATAAAATTTGGCATAGAAGTTGTTGGTGTAGGAAATGTTTCTGTTTTGTTTTATGTGTTAGTGAAATCATCTATATCAGACGGAATTAATTTAGCATAGACGAAAGACAGTGAGTTATAGAAAATGGTAGAGTTGGTTCGGAATGGTAATTTTCCTAAATTTAACGTTGATAATGATTGTGTTTAGAGGTTTGGGAGTAAATTACATGTGCCCTGTGATTCACAGTTGAAGAATGAGTTGTTATGTGAAGCTCACAGTTCTTCATTTTTTGTTCATCCAAGTAGTACTAAGATGTACAGATATCTTCATGATTATTTCTGGTGGGATGGCATAAAAAGAGATATTGTTGACTTTGCTATGAATTGTTTGACATGTCAGCAGGTTAAAGTAGAGCAGAAGTTACCGATAGGGATGATTCAGTCTGTATCGGTGCCAGAGTGGAAATGGAAAAATATATCCATGGACTTCGTTGTGGGATTACAAAAGACATCTCGAGGTAAAAATGAAATTTGGGTTATTGTTGATCGGTTGACTAAATCGTCTCATTTTCTTTCTATTCGAGATTCATTTTCTCTAGATCAACTTTCTCGGTTTCATGTTAAATAGATAGTCAGGTTGCATGGAGTCTCCCTCTCCATTGTACCTGATCGTGATCCTAGGTTTACTTATATCATTTGGAAAGGCCTTTAGAATTCATTGGGTACTGAATTAAATTTTAGTACATCATTTCTTCTGAAATCATATAGGAAGTCAGAAAAAAAATTAGACCCTAGAGGATATGCTACGTGCATGATCACTGAATTACCATAGAATTTGGGACCAACATCTTTCTTTGGTTGATTTTTCTTATAATAACAGTTTTTATTCCACTATACAGATGGATCCATTTGATGTATTATATGGAATGCATTGTTGAAATCTAGAATTTTGGGATGATGTTGGTGAAAGGAAGCTAATGGGATCCAAATTGGTAGAAGAGATGGAAGAAAAGGTTTAGTTGATTTAGAAGAACATGAGAACATCTCAGAGCAGGCAGAAACGTTATACGAATAATCAGAAGAAGGATCTTTATTTTGAGGTAGGTGATCATGTCTTTCTAAAAGTTTCTCCATGGAAAAGTGTGATGCGTTTTTGTAAGAAGGGAAAATTGAGTCCGAGATTCATTAAAACTTATGAAATCTTGGATAAAATTGGATCAGTTGTGTACAGAGTGGCTTTACCTTCATATTATCTCAGCTACGCAATGTTTTTCATGATTCAATGTTGAGAACGTATAATCCAGATCCATCTCTTGTTTTTAGTCGAGAGATAGTTCAGTTGGAAGACAATCTCTCTTATGAGGAACAACCAGTCCCGATTCTTGACCATAGAGAGAAAGTGTTGAGGAATAAGGTAATTCATGAGTTAAACGTTCTGTGAAAAATCATATGGTTGAAGAGGCAATGTGGGAATCTAAAAATGCGATGAGGGATAAATACCCCCACTTATTTGATAAGTAAATTAAATTGCGAGGATGCAATTTCCAAAATGTTGGCAGGATGTAACATCCTGGGTAAACAAATGAATAATAAATTCTATTTTTTCTTTATATTTTTTGAACTAAATATTAATCTTACATTAAATGGGTTTCTTTGTTCAATGGTGTACACGATATTCAACAATGGGTTTCCTTGAGATCTTACATTGCGTACTAATAATATAATAATATTATTTTAAATGGTAGTTATCTTATAGCCATTGTATTTGAGTGAATTAAAAAAAAACTAACTACAATATGATTATACTTGTTGGAAACATATATTTACATTTATCCAATAAAATTCAGAGGATTAAATAGTGATTGAATCTAATTTTAAGAATAATTTACTTTAAAAGGTTGATTTACCTCCTTTTAATAGAGTACCCTTTTTAAATCCAATTTTAGTAATTTTTATATGTTCTATTTGACAAAATAAAAATATTCATTAGATTTGGGACATCAAAATCTACATTGATAAAATTTTGGTATTTTTCTGATAAAGTTCATTTTTAATGAATAATGAAAAATACTGTATTTTAATTCAAAAGTTCATTTTAATCTAATTTATTTATGTGGTTATATTATCTTTTTAATTTTTTTTAAATTTTAATTAGAATATTTTTTACCATTTAATCCAATTTTGGTCATTGTAATTAAATTTACTTTGAAATTGGACATAAACAAGTATCAATCTTTTGATAGCTATTGTATCTTAAAAACACACTATTTGGTTTGATAAGGGAAATTATTTTTGAATTAATTAATGAAAAATCTATGTTTTGAATTTGGTTAAATATAAATTATTTTTGAATTCATAATATCAAATATATCTTAATTGGAATTTTTGGTATTTTTCTGAAAACTTCAATTTTTGATGAATAGTGAAACAACTATGTTGTAGTTAAAAACTGACTTTGTCACTTTAATGAAATTTTACTATTTCTGTGGATTGAATTTTGAAAATACGACATTCATGGTTGTTATTAGTAATTAAAATATGGTCCAATAATATAAAAATGATATTAGGTGAAAATTAACATTTGACTTTTATTTACCATGGTTAATGATAAATAGGGTAATTCTAGTTAAAAAGAATATCATAATAATACACAATTACATTAACACTTGCCCAAACCTTTTTGGATGAGTCATTTAAGACTATGGGCATCTTTTGGTCGATTTGGTAACCCCATAGGGCCACTTACGAGTGATAATGAAACTTTATTTTAATTATCTTTAAGTAAAGAAAAAAATGACACAAACAAGTATCTTTTAGTAAGTTAATTTTTATAAAGGTTTATATAAGTTATCTGTTAAAATATAAATATTCATTGTAAAGATAAAAATATTTCATAAATCATGGTATTTTTTTATAATTTTTATAAATCAAATAAAAATAATTATTTATGACCCAAAATGATGTAGTATTTACCTAATTAATAAACTATTTAAATAAATAAGATTATAAATATTAAAAAAAATATCCAAATCCTGTCCAATTTTTTCTGATGACTTTATTTTGACCATGAGTCATATTTTTAGAGACCCGAAGCCTGACGTACATGAACATTACATTACTTTTGTGGAATACTTAATACATAACAAAAACAGACACACAAGGACCGTAATAGTTTAGTGTCTTTGGAAACTTGGAACATAATCTTCTAATCATGGTGAAATATATTCAACATATTCCTTAATCATATTCCCCCTTTTTTACCTAAAACCTTTCTTTATATCCTGTGGAAAAGAAAACATAAAAAGGGTGAGCTCAAATGTTCAGTAATGGTAAGTATGGATACAATAAAGCATACCATATACATTTGAACTTAATAACATGAACATAATGTTTAAACATCAAAATCTTGAGCAATAACATAAAACATGTAAGTACGTATGGCGTAGATCATAAAGAATCATTAAGAATGATAAAATATCATGGGAATAAAACATGTAATTGTGGAAACCGTTCATCACATGTCATGATTTCCATAGTAGCCAAGGCATTACTGCCAAGACCATCTTGGTGGACAAAGTCCCTTTCTGAATCGAGTTCACTCCTCGTTTCAGTCCTGTAACACTGAACCGAATTAACATACAGTTCCAGCCATGTCTATCTCATGAGTTATAAATCTCTACCCAATGCATTGGAGGGAGATATAGGTCCCAAACATCTCATAATGAAATCATTCTTACATGTGCCACAAAATAAACATACATCATTCATAATAACCCAATAAATAAAATGGGTTTCATAAACATCATCCCATCATAACATAATCCATATAAGAGAAATTGATATCATATCATAATAAAAAAAGTGAAACCATGTAAATCATAGAGACATTACACTTGAAACATACACATGTGAAATAATGTCATCTCAGATGAAAATGGTTTTGATAAAACACTTTAAATGAATTCTTGAGGAAAATATCCTTTTTTCTTCAAAATCATTTTCTTTTCACAAAATGTCATCCAATTTTAGAAGAAAATGTTTTTGTTGAAAATAGTCATGAAATCTTTTTAAGGAAGCTTCATGAAAATAAGGATTTATAAAACCATAAAAATCCTTTCATGCCGTATACGTTAAAAAAACATTCTTATCGTACTTTTGTCGGAAAAGTCAAAAAAAAGTACCTCGTAACATAAACAAAAGAAAGATTCCTTACATACCATGTAGTAAAAGTCAAAAGTGGGTAAAAAGGACTTTAAAAATACATGAAACCATTTTTAGGAAACATGTACATGGATGATAACAATAACCCCAGTAAATAATTACGAATAAGCAATCTCGGTTAAAATGAGATTTTCCAAATTATCCCTTACCTTAGGTCCGATATGCTTCGTACGTATCTGAACCCCCTGTATAATGATTTTAATAATGTTATTGACTTATTACAGAATCATATTCATTGTTATTATATCATATATGGTCCACTTATGACTTTATATTACCCTTTCTTTTGTAAATTCATGTTAAAGTAGCATTTTGGGTAAAATCGTCTCATCTGCCGTTCGTGTTTTAACTTGTAATTATTAATATGATTACTTGGATCATGATTACTTATATCCAGAATGTAAAACATGATTTATATATAATATATATTCAGAATATACATATATATAATATATCTATAAATGGAAAAAAATACACCGTTCATGGAGACGGTAGGCCGTACGTACGCATGAACGTTGTTTTCATTTTCTTATTGAATTGAATGGAATTAAGTTGATGACATACATATATATATACATAAATCCAGTATCATTATTATGTCATATATTTCATGATTATTTATTTTCACTTTTTATATATACTTTATAATCATTCATGAATGGTTAATCATTGAGAATAAATCTCATCGCGTCGTGGAGACGGGAGTCCGTACGTACGCACGAGTGATGATATCATTCCCATGATCGTGGAATTGTATTAAAGTGTATGTATAATATTTAAGAATCAATATAACTTTAAAATAATCATATATAGTTATTATTTACACCATTATACCCATCCAAGTAAGGTGGTGGTGGAAAATAGATTACACCATGGCGTGGAGACGATATTCCGTACGTACGCACGCGCGGTGATTTCATTTTCCGTAGGATGGATAAATTGTGAAATAGGGTTGTTTCATAATTATAATAACATATAAGTATATGAGTGATACAGATGTTATTACTTCATAATGAAACAACTAAAGAAGAAGAAGTGGAAGAAGAAATAAAGTTGAAATAATCGGTAATGAACATTACCTCTTCTTTGAAGAACCTCTTTGAGACCTACTCTAAGGGAACTAAAATTGGTCTTTGAAGAATACCAGGACCTATAGGATGTTTCTAGGGAAGTGGAGAAGAGAATTTGGCAGGGGTTGACTGAGAATGAAGGCTCAAATTGGTGTGAGGAAGAGAGGGAGGAGGTTCCCTTTTATAAGGGAGGAGAGGGGCACCTTTGGAAATCTTAAAAATATTAATTTATAATAAATCTAACCCCACTTAAAAACCTCCAAAAATGACACATATCATAATATAAGATGATATAGGGATTTAATATCATCAACCAAAAAAATTTAGATATGTTAGGAAATTATTTTTAACATTCTCAACTTGATTTATCCTTACTTAATCAATTTAATTTTATTTGTGGTAATAACATTCTAAATTTTAACTTATAACAAAAAATTATTTATTTTTTGTGAATTGTACATAATTGGATACTTTATAAAAGTTTAGATCATATAAATTTAAATTTATAATTTTTTAATATTTTTGTGATTTTTAAACAATTTTATAATATGTTATTTTTATAAAATAACAATATTGTCAATTTTGACACTATTCATTTATATGAATATAAATAAAATATATACAGAGGATATGTTCGAACTAAAAGATTTAATAGAATAATAAAAGTCCATATGTATCTAGAAAATTAGTAGAGAACATTAAATAGTTCATATAATATTTATTTTATTATTTTTAAAACCATTTATTTGGTTTATCGGTTAATAAAATAATTACTACAACATTTTTGTATAATTATTTCATATACTTATATGTTGCATAAAAATTAAAAATAAAATCCTATGATGAAGATAAATCTATTAAATTTCACAATATTACTTTTACTCGAATTTATCATCTCAAAATCACTATAGTTAAATTTGTATATTTATTAACTTATGATGGTGACAACTTTGGGATCATTTAAAATAAAATAATATAAGTTTCATAATTGCTCGTATAAGACTCCAAATGGCCAAATATTATACCATTGGATGACTATAGTTTATATTTACATTCCCAATAAGTTTTGGTCAGGGTTGTGTGCCTTTTATGGTCACTATTAGTTTAATAAATACTATATTCTTGATTTTTCACTAGATAAATAATTCCTGCATCACTATTGTGTCACAATTAATGATAATTATTTAATCCCAAAGAATTCTAAATAAATTCTCATGATGTAGATAATTTTGTTATATTTCTGGAGACTATTAATTTTCGAAGTTTCATGATGTTTATCACTAACTTAAAATTATTATACTTATAGTATTTAAGAGAGTGACATGTTGTCACTTTCTTTGGTTTTAATAATAATTAAATTATTTTCATGGGAATAGTCCATTAAATGAATCTAATCCTACCCTTAGGTGACATGGGTCGTCTTTTAGCCATAAAATAGGATTTTTACAAGTGTTAGGGTAATTTTATAATCTTATATTTACCCTTAATTACCCGATTTACCTTTAACTATGGTAAATAAAATTTACCGTAGTTACTATTCACAATGCCCAAAAATAAAAGGTAGCTTATTAACATAATTTGGACCCATTGATTCCAAATATGGAATCCATTTTTCCAAATTCAATACCCAAAATTTTCATAAATTAAATTAAAATTATTCCCGTTGTCGAAAGAAATCTGGTTTTTCTTTAAAACATGGCAAAAGATTGAATTGATTTAACCTATGAATTCAAGGTAAACTCAATGCTAAAGAAATAAATTATATTAAATGGTAAAAATATATTCTATTTATACTTTAAAACCATTGAATATTATACTTTAAACACATAAGATATTACGATGAAAAAAGTTGTTTTTAATTACAATATACCGTGTTTTTACTATTCATTAAAATATGAAAGTTATCAGAATAAAATGAAAAATTTATCCAAAGAAAATTTTTATTTCTTGATTCCAAAGAATAATTTTATTTTGTCAAATGGAACTTATAACCATTTCAAAAACTAGATTTAAAGTGGGTGCGCCATCAAAAGGCGGAAAAACTGTATTTTTTGAAAAATACTTATTTTACCCGAAAAATTTATTTTTTTCTTATACCATGTTCTAGAAAATGTGTAAGATGAATAATAATGTTCTAAAATTAAAAATTTAGTTAAAACTATTCATAACGGCTAGTTCATAACAATATTATAATAATATATTTTTCTTTAGTAAAACCATGTATTGCGTACAACACATGCTATCAGGGACGGTTGTGATTGCATGTAATGCAAGCCAAGTCAGGGTTGCGTGTAGTGCAAGACTCCTTTGTTGTTGCGTATAACAGAATCAAACCATATTTTATTTATACATTGAATATATATATATATATATATATATATATTTATATACACTCAATGTTGCGTAGAATAACTTCTATCAAATGAACTAGAAATTGTGTGTAACACGAGCCAAGAATAGTGTTGCGTATACTTCAAGCTAATACGGTGTTGCGTATAGTGCAAGATAATCTTGTTGTATCGTACAATAGAAGATATGAATGAAATTAAAAAGAATATATCTTATAAAGTCTTTGGTTGTTACATTCTACCCCCCTTAAAATGAATTTCGCCCTCAAAATTCGTCGGGGTTATAAATCGTTTACTATTCATAAAACCCCACATCGTAAAAAGAAATACCAAAACTGAACTTTAAAAACTAAAGTATGAAATATAATGGTTACCCAAATTAACTCATCTTTGGGTTTCCATATAGGATAACATTAGTTAAAATATGGATATGGAAGAGAAATCTAACCATCATGTTCTGATAGAGAGTGGTAGAGAACATGTATATGAAAAAGCCAACAATCATAAATCCATAAATTTGTGATGATCTAAGGTACCATCTGATTCATCGGATATAAAGGCACTAGGAAAACATTTTTGGTTCTCAAGATCATTTCCCTAAAGATGTTGAAATTGGAATTAGAATAAATACTTTCGTGATTTTGGTATAGTCTCACTATTGGTTGTTCTTTGGACAATTTCCACTTCATCTCTTAATGAAATGAAGTTGAATTTGTCATTCGTGATGTGTTAGCAGATCATGTGATAGAATGATGGGTCATTCCCTCTGTCTTAAACAAAAGGTTAGAAAAGTTATGAAGACATACATAAGTCAATATATAGTGAGATTAATCATATATGGTTCATAAAATGGACTTATACTTCATATATCATACTTCTTAATATAATAAAACTAGTTTCTACTAAACAGGGACTTCCGGTAGGCCAGTGGTTGGCAATAAAGGCCAGTCACACTTCGGTTGTGGGTTCGATTCCCACAGCCTTGTCCGATGCGATGGGTTGTCGCCCGTCCTACAGGTTTTCCTTTTTCTAAAACTACATTACTATAACATCCCATCAATAATATCAAAAAAAAAGTTCTATCCTTAAATAATACTAACTTATGTGCAACATAATTCATTCCAATCTTTAGGCTTATCTAAAATACTTCGGTCCAAGCTCATAGTATAAGGAAAACGATTACTTGAAATGTCATCAACCAAACATGCGAATATCATCATTTATCCCCCATATATCTTGTTGTCTCATTCCAATCATGTGAATACCTTAATCATGTATTCTTTTGAAAAAAGAATACCCGTTGAACCATAGTGAAAACATGAATGTAGTTAAAAGGTAACACTTTCCACATACCAAAATCCTCAAAATTCTATATACTCAAACCATGATATCACTTAGTCCTTATATCAATCATGAGCTCATGAATACTATCAAACATTTCATTTTCTCCTTATCCCTTCATTATGCGCATATCATCTGCTTTCCAAAATATTTGAATCACTTTTCATGGATACCGGTACCTTAAAATTATTGAAAACCACTATATACTAATACAAAAATATTCCAATACACAATAAAAGTACCTCAACAACATTATTCTTGAATACCAATACATAAACACTTCAATCCATCCTCTTCAATGATTGTCCTGGAATAAGTCCTTCCTTGATTTAGAAGTAACTTTTTAGGTCAGGGCATTGAGTTCGGTAATGACCATGTTCTCCACAAAATCACAATATCTTTCTCTCTAGGCATTACACAATTTTGTTACTCATAGTCACCAATTTGTCCATTGGATTCAATGTAAACCGAATTCCTTCTGGTTCCCTCCATTAACTAAAACAAAAAAAGAATTTTGTGAGAGGAAAAATCATGCTAGAGAAAACAACATAGTAAAGGGGTAGTACCCTCAATATCAAACATCTTAGGTTAAATTCTAAGATCGTTAGCGCAATTCTAGGACTATAAACTATACGTATAATTAACCTTTGGGACATCCTTAGATATACCTTAGACATATATTTATGGATCTCACTAAAGTTCTGGCATCCTAGTTTCCAAAGGTTGACTAAACCTTTCCTCTGATACCAACTGTAGAGACCCGAAGCCTGATGTACATGAACATTACATTACTTTTGCGGAATACTTAATACATAACAAAAACAGACACACAAGGACCGTAATAGTTTAGTGTTTTTGGAAACATGGAACATAATCTTCTAATCATGGTGAAAGATCTTCAACATCTCCCTTAAATATCTTCCCCCTTTATTTACCTAAAACCATTCATTATATCCTGGGGAAAAGAAAACATAAAAAGGGTGAGCTCAAATGCTCAGTAAGGGTATGCATGGATAAAATAAAACATACCATATAAACTTGAACTTAAAAACATCAACATAATGTTTAAACATCAAAAGCTTTAGCAATGACATAAAACATGTAAGTACGTATGGCGTAGATCATAAAGAATCATTAATAATGATAAAATAGAATGGGAATAAAACATGTAATTTTGGCAACAATTCAGCACATGTAATGATTTCCATAGTAGCCAAGGCATTGCTGCCAAGACCATCTTGGTGGACAAAGTCCCTTTCTTAATTGAGTTCACTCCTCGTTTCAGTCCAGTAACACTGAACCAGATTAAAATACAGTTCAATCCATGTCTATCTCATGAGATATAAATCTTTACCCAATGCATTGGAGGGAGATATTGGTCCCACCCATCTCATAATGAAATCATTCTTACTTGTGCCACAAAATAAACATACATCATTCATAATAACCCGATAAATAAAATGGGTTTCATAAACATCATTCCATCGTCACATAATCCATATAAAAGAAATGGATATCATTTCATAAAAAAAAGTGAAACCATGTAAATGATAGAGACATTACACTTGAAACATACACATGTGAAATAATGTCATCTTATATGAAAATGGTTTTGATAAAACACTTTAAATGAATTCTTGGGGAAAATATCCTTTTTTCTTTAAAATCATTTTATTTTCAAAAAATGTCATGTAATTTTAGAAGAAAAGGTTTATGTTGAAAATAGTGAAGAAATATTTTGAAGGAATATTCATGAAAATAAGGCTTTATAAAACAATAAAAATCCTTTCATGCCATATACGTTAAAAAAACATTCTTATCGTACTTTTGTCGGAAAAGGCAAAAAAATTACCTCATAACATAAACAAAAGAAAGATTCATTACATACCATATAGTAAAAGTCAAAAGTGGGTAAAAAGGACATTAAAAATAAATGAAACCATTTTTAGGAAACATGTACATGGATGATAATAATAACCCCAGTAAATAATTATGAATAAGCAATCTCGGTTAAAATGAGATTTGAAAAATTATCCCTTACCATAGGTCCGATATGCTTCGTACGTATCTGAACCCCCTGTATAATGATTTAAATAATGTTATTGACTTATTAGAGAATCATATTAATTTTTATTATATCATATATTGTCCATTATGACTTTATATTACCCGTTCTTTTGTAAATTCATGTTAAAGTAGCGTTTTGGGTAAAATCTTCTCATTTGTCGTTCGTGTTTTAACTTGTAATTATTAATATGATTACTTGGATCCTGATTACTTATATCCAGAATGTAAATCATGATTTATATATAATATATATTCAGAATATACATATATATAATATATCGATAAATGGAAATAAATACACCGTTCATGGAGACGGTAGGCCGTACGTACGCAAGAATGCTGTTTTCGTTCCCTTATTGAATTGAATGGAATTAAGTTGATGAAATAAATATATATATACATAAATCCAGTATCATTATTATGTCATATATTTCATGATTACTTATTTTTACTTATTATATATACTCTATAATCATTCATGAATGGTTAATCATTGAGAATGAATCTCATCGCGTCGTGGAGACGGTAGTCCGTACGTACGCACGAGCGATGATATCATTCCCATGATCGTGGAATTGTATTCAAGTTTATGTATAATATTACAGAATCAATATCACTTTAAAATAATCATATATAGTCATTATTTACACCATTATATCCATCCATTTAAGGTGGTGGTGGAAAATAGATTACACCACGGCGTGGAGACGGTATTTCCGTACGTCCGCACGCGCGGTGCTTTCATTTTCCGTAGGATGGATAAATTGTGAAATAGGGTTGTTTAATAATTATAATAACATATCGGTATATGAGTGATACTGATGTTATTACTTCATAATGAAAAAACTAAAGAAGAAGAAGTGGAAGAAGAAATAAAGTTGAAAGAATCAGTAACGAACATTACCTCTTCTTTGAAGCACCTCTTCGAGACCTCCTCTTAGGGAACTAAAATTGGCCATTGAAGAAGACCAGGACCACTAGGATGTTTCTAGGGAAGTGGAGAAGAGAATTTGGCAGGGGTTGGCCGAGCAGGAAGGCTCAAATTGGTGTGAGGAAGAGAGGGAGGAGGTTCCCTTTTATAAGGGAGGAGAGGGGCACCTTTGGAAATCTTAAAAATATTAATTTATAATAAATCTAAAACCACTTAAAAACCTACAAAAATGAATCATATTCGAATATAAGATGATATAGGGTTGTAATATCATCATCCAATAAAATTTAGACATGTTAGGAAATTATTTTAAACATTATCAACTTGATTTATCTTTACTCAATCAATTTAATTTTATTTGTGGTAATAAAATTCTAAATTTTAACTTATAACAAAAAATTACTTATTTTTTGTCACTTGTTCATAATTGGATACTTTATAACATTTTAGACCATATATATTTAAATTTATAATTTTTAAATATTTTTGTGATTTTTAATGAATTTTATAATATGTTATATTTATAAAATAACAATAGTATCAATTTTGACACTATTCATTTATATGAATTTAAATAAAATATATAAAGAAGATATGTTCGAACTAAACTATTTAATAGAATTATAAAAGGCCATATGTATCTAGAAAATTAGTGGAGAACATTAAATAGTTCATATGAAATTTATTTTATTATTTTTAAACCCATTTATTTGGTTCATCTCTTAATAAAATAATTACCACAACATTTTTTTATAATTATTTAATATACTTATATGTTGCATAAAAATTAAAAATAAAATCCTATGATGAAGATAAATCTATTAAATTTCACAATAATACTTTTAATCGAATTTATAATCTTAAAATCACTATAGTTGAATTGTTATATTTATTAACTTATGAAGCTGAAAACATTGGAATCATTTAAAATAAAATAATATAAGTTTCATAATTGCTTGTATAAGACTCAAAATGGTCAAATATTCTACAATTGGATGATTATAGTTTATATTTACATGAAAACTATGTTTTGGTCAGGGTTTTGTGCCTTTTATGGTCACTATTAGTTTAATAAATAGTATATTCATGATTTTTCACTAGATAAATAATTCCTGCATCACTATTATGTCACAATTAATGATAATTATTTAATCCCAAAAAATTCTAAATAAATTTTCATGATGTATATAATTTTGTTAGATTTCTGTAGACTATTAATTTTCGAAGTTTCATGATGTTTATCACTAACTGAAAATTATTGTACTTACAGTATTTAAGAGAGTGACATGTTGTCACATTCTTTGGTTTTAATAATAATTAAATTATTTTCATGGGAAAAGTCCATTAAATGAGTCTAATCTGACCCTTAGGTGACATGGGTCGTCTTTTAGTCATCCAATAGGATTTTTCCAAGTGTTAGTGTAATTTTATAATCTTATATTTACCCTTAATTACCCGATTTACCTTTAACTCTGGTAAATAAAATTTACCGTAGTTACTATTCACAATGCCCAAAAATAAAAAGTAGCTTATTAACATAATTTGGACCCACTTATTCCAAATATGGAATCCATTTTTCCAAATTCAATACAAAAAAGTTGCAGAAATTAAATTAAAATTAATCCCGTTGTCGAAAGAAAACGGGGTTTTCTTTAAAACATTGCAAAAGATTGAATTGATTTAACCTACGAATTCAAGGTAAAATCAATGATAATGTCACAAATTATATTAAATGGTACAAATATATTCTATTTATACTTTAAAACCTTTAAATATTATAATTTAACCACATAAGATATTACGATGAAAAAAGTTGTTTTTAATTAAAATATAGCGTGTTTTTACTGTTCATTAAAATATAAAAGTTATCAGAATAAAATGATAAATTTATCCAAAGTAAATTTTTATTTCATGCTTCCAAATAATAATTTTATTTTGTCAAATGGAACTTATAAACATTTCAAAAACTAGATTTAATGTTGGTGCGCCATCAAAAGGCGGCAAAAATGTATTTTTTGAAAAATACTTATTTTACCCGAAAAATTTATTTTGTTCTTATACCATGTCCAAGAAAATGTGTAAGATGAATAATAATGTTATAAAATTAAAAATTTAGTTAATACTATTCATAACCGCTAGTTCATAATAATATTATAATAATATATTGTTGTTTAGTAAAACCATGCATTGCGTACAACACACGCTATCAGGGAAGGTCTCGATTGCGTGTAATGCAAGCCAAGTCATGGTTGCGTGTAGTGCAGGACTCCTTTGTTGTTGCGTATAACAGAATCCAACCATATTTTTTTATAAATTGAATATATATATATATACACTCAATGTTGCGTAGAATAACTTCTATTAAACGAACTTGAAATTGTGTGTAACACGAGCCAAAAATATTGTTGTGTATACAGCAAGCTAATACGGTGTTGCGTATAGTGCAAGATAATCTTGGTGTATTGTACAACAGAAGATATGAATGAAATTAAAAAGAATGTATCTTATAAAATCTCGGGTTGTTACAATATTATCATCTACTTTAATTATTTTTGGACCTTTTTAAACTGATTATATGTTTATAATAAAATAATTGTTTCAAACATTCCTAAAAAGCCCCTCCTCCCCCTTATAAAAATCCATAACTTCTTACTCATTCCTCACACCTATCAAGCCCCATGGCTCATCCTACCACTGACCAAATAAGATCTTAGGATCTCTCTACTCCTACTATATTCCTTTCTTTATTCATAAGGCACTTTAATAAGTCCTTTTAGTTCAAACCAATGGGAGTTTCCCAAATTAAAGGTAACGATTCATCTTAACTTCATATTTTTATTTTGCTTCTCTAGCCACTAAACTCCTTTTATTACTTTATTTTATAACAAAAACAGTATCATAAATATACTATGATGTTTCTATATGAATAATTAGAACTATACATACACACACCTCCATCTAATTAGTGAATAACATACGGTTTATGTTAATGGAAAACTAACGCATCACAAAATGATGATTGCTCGATTATCTCCTACCACCTCTCGTGGTGGCAATTTAGATGGCACAATATTTAAATATGATATATATTATGTTTATTTTTTCTTTATTCTTCTGTATTTATCTTTTATATTGTACCTTTATGGTTTCAATTATGGGTAAACACGATAATTTCATTTGAGAAATTGCGGACTACCGCCCCCTCAAAGTGATATGGCTTTTTAATGTCATGTGTGGGATGTATAAAAGATATTGTTAAAGATATTATATATAATATTATACTATAATTATATTATACCTATGTATAATTATGTTTTAATTCATTAAATTATAAAATAGAAATGAATGTAGCGTTTATGCGTACGTACGGCTTACCGTCTCCATGAATTGTGCATTTCATTTCGTATCTCCAAAATGTTATGTACTGTTTAAAATACATATATATACTGGATATATTTGATTTAAAGGATATCTAAATCTTGAATATCATTTGGGAGATAATTTAATATTGACCAAATGGGAAACTTCTAATTATTTGGTGTTCATTTGTGGCTCAAGTACAAAATATCGAAAAAAACAACCATTATTAACTTAAATGATTACATAATGTTTATAACATGGTAATAAGTGATATAAAAGGAATAATTAACATTAAAAAGGTTCTTAAGAAAGTATAAATCAACTTTAGTTTATTATTTAGGATATTAAAGAACGAACGAGTCATGTTGGACAAGAGGTAAGGGACTTCGTCTCAATCTCTGTTTATTGAAGCATATCTCGATAATATATACCTTCTTCTTTTAAACGGTGTATAATAAATCCCTTTGAATTTTAATTTCATTCAATGGGAATATTTTTTCTATGAGTAGTTTTACTAAATGAAAAATGAAATGTTTTTAATTTTTGCGGTGACAATGACCTCTCCGTCGCCGTAATCATTATTTGGCTTCCGCTATAACCCTTCATGTTTTCTGAAATGAAAAGAAAATCCCTTATTCTATTTTTGGATGTTTTGGTATTGATAATTTTTTTAAATGGATTTATTATTTCACTATCTTGAAATTATTTCTTTTGACTTTAAATTAAATTTTATTTGTGAGGTGTTTATATTTACAATATTTTATGTGTTATGATTTTATGATGGTACTTGGACATTTGATGGGTGGTTACGTGATAAACCAAATAACAGGTGGTGCTGTGATAAATCAGGATTAGTGGTTATGTTATAACCTCCAGTGAATTGGGTATGGAAGTCATCCGTATAGCTATTTCATTTAGTGATATGTGTGGAAGTCAACCGTATGGTTATTCCACTTAAGAATGTTTATGTCCCAAGTTACTTTTATATATTTTGTGTTCTTTATATGGGTTTTATAGTAATCTTTTCGTTAAAAAATTTAACATCCCAGGTAAATAATGAATATGAAATTTTCATATTTATTAATATTTTTAAATTAATTATTAATTTTACTTTAAAAGGCGATTCTATGTTTGATGGCTTAACCGAAACGCAACAACGGGTTTCTTTGAAATCTTACACTGCACACTAATAATATAATATTATTATTTTAAATGGTAGTTAACACCATGAATTTGAATTGGTTGGAATTAATATACCTAACTAAAATATGATTATTCATGTTTTTTAAATGTTTTTTACTTTCATCCAATAAAACTTATTGGTTTAAAATGTGAATGAATCTAATTTTAACCATAAATACTCTAAATGGTCGATTTAATACCTTTTATTAGAGAACCCTCTATAAATAATGAATTTATCACTTTTTTATGTTCCATTTTACAAATTAAAATTTTTCTTTGTAATCAGGACATCAAAATTTACTTTGGGTAAATTTTGGGTATTTTTCTAATAAAATTTATTTTTTCATGAATAGTGAAAACTACTGTATTTTATTTCAACAGTTTCATTTAATCTAATTTATATATATGGTTATATTATCTTATTAATTGGTTTTAAAGTGTAATAAGAATATATTTTTACCATTTAAACCAATTTTGATCATTGGAATTAATTTCACTTTGAAATTTGACATAAACAACTATCAATCTTTTCATAGTTTTTGTTTCTTAAAAACATGCTATTTGTTTTGATAAAGAGAATTAGTTTTAAAGAAATAAATGAAATATCTATTTATATAATTTTGTAAAATAGATATCATTTTTGATTTCGGAATATCAAATATAGCTTAGGCTGAATTTCTCTTATTTTTCTGAAAAACGTCAAATTTTGATGAAAAGTGAAACCACTTAGTACTAGTTAAAATCTGACATTTTCATGTAAATGAAATTTTTTTATTCTGTGGATTTAATTACAAAAATACCAAAAAAATGGTTTTTATTAGTATGTAAAATTTGTTTCAATAGGATGAAAATGTTTTTGGTTGAATTTTAATTTTTGACTTTTAATTATATCTGTTAAAGGTAAATATGGTAATTCAAGGTTAAAAGAATATTATAATATTTCTAAATTAACATAAAATATGTTCTAAACATATTGGATGAGTAATGGACAACCATGAGAATCCATGGGTAGATTTTGGGACCCCATGGAGCCACCTATGAATGATAAGGACACTTTATTATAATTAACTTAATGTAATGGCAAAATGACAAAAACAAATATCTCTTTGTAATAATTTTTTACATTATGTTATATAACTAATATTTTAAAGTATAATTATTAAATATAAATATAAAAATATTTCCTATGTCAGGGTATTTGTTTTATAATATTTAGAACATGAATAAATTAAATTATTGATGACATAATAATGAAGATGTGTTAACCTCATTAATAAATGATTTAAATAAATAAGATTATTAAAATTAAAATAACATCCAGAACCAGTCCAATTCTTATAGAATGAATTTATTTCGACCATGAGTCATCTTATATTCTATCTTAATTATTTTTGGATCTTTAAAACACGAAAATCATTATAAAATAAAATAATATTTTCACACTTTCCTAAATAGACCCTCCCGCCCTTATAAAAATCTGTCACCTCTAACCCATCCCTCACACCTCTTAAGCACCTTGTCTAGTCCAAACCTTAAACAAGTAATCTCTAATTATCCTTCTATTTAACTTATAATCATTAACTTAGGCAGAAGGCACTTCAATAAATCCTTTTGGGTCAAACCAAAGGGAGTTACTTCAATTAAAGGTAATAGTTTCTCTTAAATAATTTTATTTTATTTTACTTCCCCAACCCCTAAACTCTTTTAATTCATTTTTTTATAACAAAAAATATATCTACAATATACTAGGTTGTAGTTTTATGATGTATTTGAACTACACTTACACACACCATTATCTAATGGGTAAATAACATACTATTTCTGTGGACGGTGAACTACTGCCTCAAGAAACGATGATTGTTCATATATCTCCTACGGCCTTTTATGGTGGCCATTATGATAGAAATATATTTTTATATGATATATATATATATATATTTTATTTTTTATTTATTCTTCTGTATTTTTTCATTTTTAGCATACCATTATTCTTTCAATTATGGGTAAACGTGATAATTTCATTTGAGGAAGTGCAGACTACCGCCCCCTCAAAGTGATATGACTTGTTCATTACATATGTGGGAAATATAAAGGATTAAGTTATTGAAATTATATATAATAATATACTGTAATTATAATATAACTATGTAACATTTGGTTTTAATTCAATTAAAGTACAAAACAGAAATGAATGTAGCGATCATGTGTACGTACGGCTTACCGTCTCCATGAGCGATGCATTTTATTTATTATCGCCAATTGTTAAGTAATGTTATAAATACATATATATAATGTATATATAAGATATATATGATATTTAAATCAGTAATATCATTCTTGAGACAATAGAATTTTGACCACATTGACAAATTGTAATTATAACAAATTCATTTCTTAACTCAAATTCTAAACATCGACAAAATGTGTGATATGAACTCAAATAATTAACTAATTGTTATAGAATGTTAATAAGTGACATAAATGGAATAATGAAATTGAAAATTTTCTTATGTAATTAGAAATTAACATAAGTTTATTAATCAGGAAGAACTCGAAACATTCGAGTCAAGTGGGGCATGAGGTAAGGGATTTCATATCTCACTTTCAATTCCTTGAGATTTCCATTATTCGCCACTTATTTATTGCACGTAGTGTATTGGGTAGTGAAAATTGATAAATATAATCATTATTGCCTTTATATTCGTTTTATTCTATAAATAATTTGGTGGTTATTATCTTTTAGTCATACGACTCGATTGATTACATCGTGGTAAGGGATTTTCATTTCACTTTTTATTCCTGTGAGATTCATGTTATATTTTACACTATTTTCATTTTTTTTGGTGTTTGTACGGAACATGATTGTATTAATTGTGTAATATAATTTAATTTATGGGTATTTACATCTTTATTTTATTATCCTTCTTTCATGGGTTTTATGTTTCATAAGTCACCAAATCAGTAAGAGAACTTTTTAACCCAATTTCCACTCCTTGGGTTAATCTTCTAATTCTTAATTTTGTCAAGATATGATTATGTGTGAAATCACTATTTATTTATTGATTTTTTAATTTTTAATCCCCTTTATGTGGATATAATTTGAGGCTCATAATCACTCCATTGATAAAATCTCAAGACATTGATATGAACTTGATAAGACTTATTTTAACTCAATTCCCTTTCATTGAGTTAAACATCCAAGTCATTGGTTTTGTCATAAAAAGACCATGTGTGAATTTCCTAGGATTTATTTACACTTAATATCCAATCATAATTAGTGTCTTTATATATTTCACACATTAATATGTAAATTATTTATTTTTAATCTAAGGATATAGTTTTTTATAAGGGATTTCATCTCAAGTTACATTCCATTGAGTCTTCATTGTCGTTATGCACCAATTCACTCTTAAAATGTGTATATACTAACCTTTAACATATTTTATTATTAATCTATTTATTCTCATGATATCATAAGCTTTTATTAATTTTATTCCTCAATTATTGGTATTTAAACGTCTCTCAATTGTTTATGAACTCTTTAACTAAAATATCAATTTAAATGTTTTAAAGATTTATTATTATAAATATTTCTTATTAATGTCCATGCATTCGAAATGGATTTTAGGATTTATTTATATGGATGTTAATTTTTTTAAATGATAATTAATTTTAAAGTTTCAAATTGGTATGCAACACATTGATTCAAAAAACTCTTTTTTAAATGTTTTAAATTTTTTTTTAAATAGTTTGATAAAGAATGGTTTATCTCAATATCTTGAATTGATATATTGTGATTGGAATGTCGGAAAGATATCTTTCGTTTATGCTTGTGTTGTGTGTTATGATTTTTGGGAATCTTTTCTGTATACGAGTGGTTTTCTGATAAACCTAGGTTGGGTGATCCCGAGATAGCTCTCTAATGCATTGGGTAACATGACTAAGGTTAACGTTAATGTTTCTCCTAAGAGATTTAGGGAATATACTGTGATGTGTATTCTAAATGTTACTCCCTATATAGCTATGATAGCTAAAATGTACGTATGATATGGATGACTCAGGTTACCTTTATGATTTATGATTTTTGTGTGTTATTCATAAATCTTATGATTTCGTAATGTATGTTATGATTTAAATGTATTGGTTTCATTGATTTGTATTTATTGATGGGCTAAGGTTTTCGTTCTTTATTTTATAACCCTTACTAAATTTTTTTATCCTCATCCCATGTTTTTGAAATGTTTTCCACAGGACTTAAAGATGAATACGGTCAAATATGGGATCATGGAAAAGTCATGTTGTCTAAAACATGGAACTAGACTTGTTTCCTTTTTAGAGTATTAATTTTATGAAAAAATGGATACTGAGTAGCAGTGTTGACATGTAATATTCATGTTGTTATGTAATAGTTATAGACTAATTTTCTATAACTCTAAACCTAAAAAAATCCTCAATGTAAATTCAATACATATTTCAAGATTATGTAATGTTTAAGGTCGACTCCTTATAGTTGGTATTAGAGGTAAGTTTAGATAACCTTAGAGGTTAGGGTGTTCTCTTAGAATAAGTGACATAACCATAATGGTTTGGATTTTAGAAAGAGTCATAGTTATTTTAGATAAATTGAATGTGTTTATGAAAACATGAATAATTATATCTTTGTATTTACCATTATCATAAGATATTATATAATGATTTTAGAGATATACTCACATTTACCTTTTCGGTTTTAGTAAATGGCTAGATCTAGTAGGAACCAAAGTAATAGTGGATGTGAAAAAACTGTGATGGTTTTCTAAATGAGTAACTGAATGAAATGGGAGTTGCAATGAGGACTTTTGTGGTTATTCTCAACCAACTATATAGAGTCATGATTGACCACCTGAACCGTGGTGATTTTTATAAGGTGTCTTATATGCTAGAAACAAATCCCTACGTATGTTCATGTAATAATCATAAAGGTATGAATGTAAAAAAACCTATGTGTTAAGGATGTGTAAAGGAACACTTTGGAAAATGTTTTAAAAGGATGGGAAGATGATATAGAAGTGGAAGTGATGGTTATAAAGAAAAAACCTACTATGGAAAAAGGAAGCATCTGGTTGACTATTGGAAAGGGAAAGATGTTCTTTCTAAGGGATCAATTGAATGTTTTAAATGTGGTGTTCATGCTCATTTTATAAACAAATGTCGTATGAAGATGTTTTGGGAATGAGATAACATGTATCATACAAATATATGTTTACAAATACCAAATTCTATTCCAATTGAGGATGAAGAAACTGAAAATGACCAATCAAAGGTATGGATTATTTCTTAACTGATGTTTAGACATTTATGAAATAAATGGATATGATTCATGATATTGTTTGTAGGAAATAAGTATTTCAGAATATGTTTTAAATTTATGGTTAATAGATAATGATGAACATTGAATTAGTAATAAGTCAAAATATAAGGGATTCAAGAGTTATGGTAGACTTTAGGATAATGAAATGCTTAAAATAATTAAGGATCTTTTGATGATTAGATTACACTAGAAGACTTTTCATAGCATGTTTAACCCTGATGATTGATATATGAATTTTATTTTCAAGGAATAATTAACTTTTCTTTTTTGGATATAGTTTTAATGAACCATTTGGGTTTGTAAGATCCTTGAATTTTAGGCAATTACAGGTTAATACATATTGGAGTGAAAAATGAAAGTTAATAGAAAACAATTCTGATTAAAATATGTTACGGTTATTTTTGATGAATTTATATATTTTTGGGAATGTTATAAAATTATATAGTTTTTGAAAAAAGACAACATGAATACCACATGAAAACCATTCGCGTCGGAAAAAGCTGTGAGAATCGAACCGACAACCAAAGTGCGACTAGGATTTATTGCCTACCACTGGACTAAGTGAAGTCCCTTGTTAATATGAATAGTTATTTTTGGTTAGATAATATTATGAATCAAGAATAATTTTATGTTGGGTTATCTATGGAAATGATTAACCTACCATAAAGAATATGGGATTTGGTTAATTACACTTCAGTATGAGACTTTAAGAGTAGTCGATGTTTTTAGAGATAAATGTTAAGATATTTGTGGAAGACTATGTGATCAAATCCATATGAAATTTTGGGTTTCCATGATAGTTTGGGTTACATTGAATAATTTATGGACTGTTGTTTATTGAATGGTCTATATTGAACATTGGGTATTGTTAGAAAAAAATATGAGATTATGAGTACTTTTTCTTTTTCTTAAAGTTTATCCTTTTTGGGGATTATCTGATCTTTTACAAAAAGTTTTGGTTTTGGTTGATGTCTAAAGATCAGAGAAATATATAGTTCCTCTTTTTTGGATTATGTGATACTCTAGAATTTGATTCTAATGCTTTTAAAGTAACCAAGTCAGTTCGAATACTCATCGTTTGGGAGAAAAGATGAGTTTGTGGTAGTAATTTTGTAAAGGATGAAAGTCAACATGACAAGTAAGTATGTTTCCTTATGTTTTTAGTTAAGCTCGTAAATTAATTCCTCAACATTATGAAAAGTAACTTAAAACAAAAACTTGGTCTTTTAACTTTTCCTACTGGGGAATCAAGAACCGTTGAACACATCACATATTTTTGATTTCTGGTGGTAAACTTTCTCATAATCATTTTTTCAATAACTCTCTATCAGAACATGACCGTTTGTTCTCTCTTCAATATCCATTTTTTCCTACATGGAATCCTATTATGGGTTATCTCGGGTTACCTTTTTACTTATCTTCATATATTTTAATGTGATAGTTTTATTGAATCTTTTTCCGATGTGGATCTTTCAATGATGTTTCTGAGCACTATTTTAAAATTACGATGACACAATTCCCAAAAGGGGGGATGGATGTAACATCCCAGGTAAATAAAAAAAATGAAAATTTCATATTTATTAATATTTTTAAATTAATTATTAATTTTAATTTAAATTAAGATGCTATGTTCGATGGACTACCTGATACACAATAGAAAGTTTCTTTGAAATCTTACGTTGCACACTAATAATATAATATTAATATTTTAAATGTTAGTTAACGCATTACCGTTGTATTCGTGGGAATGAATATAATGAATTAAAATTTTATTATACATGTTTGTTAATGGTTTTTACTTTTATCCAATAAAATTTAGTGGCTTAAAGTGTGAATGAATCTAATTTTAAGCATAAATAATCTAAAAGGTCAGTTTACCAAATTTTATTAGCGAACCCTTTTAAATCTTGTTTTGGTCACTTTTATTTATTACATTTGAAAAAATAAAATTGTTCTTTATTATTGGGACATCAAAATTTACTTTGGGTAAATTTTTGTTATTAATCTAAATAAATTCATTTTTTATGAATAGCGAAAAATTTTATATTTTAATTAAAAAGTTCCTTTTAATCTAATTTTTTTATATCCTTACATTATTTTTTAAATTGGTTTTAAATTTTAATAAGAATATATTTTTTCCATTTAATAAAATGATGGTCATTGAATTAATTTCACTTTGAAATTGGACATAAAAAGGTATCAATCTTTTGATAGTAGTTGTTTTTTAAAAACATGTTATTTCTTTTGATAATAGGAACATAATTTTATATTATTTAATTAAATTTCAATGTTTTTAATTTGAAAAAATTGACATTGTTTTTGAATTCAGAATATGAAATATTTCTTAGGCTGAATTTTTGGTGTTTTTCTGAAAAATGTAAACTTTTTATGAATAGTGAAACCACTAAGTAGTAGTTAAAAACAAAAATTTTCATTTAAATGAAATTCTACCGCTTCTTGGAATTAAATTTTGAAAATATTAAATACATGGTTGTTATTATTAAGCAAAACATGGTTCAATAAGATGAAAATAATTTTCAGTGAATGGTAACTTTTGACTTTTATTTACCGCAATTAAAGGTAAATTGGGTAATTCAAGGTAAAAATAATATTATATTAATTCAAAATTACCATAACACTTTTCCTAAACATATTTTATGAGTAATGTCCGACCATAGGAATCCTTGGGTTGATTTTTTGACCCCATGGAGCCACTTATGAATGATAATGTCACTTTATTTTAATTAACTTAAAGGCAAAAATGGAATTAAAAAATATCTCTTTGTAAATTAATTATTACGTGGTGTTATATAAGTTATCATTTCGACTATAAATAATCATTGGAAAGATAAAAAGATTTATTACATCATTTCATTTGTTCTATAGTTTTTATAAATTGAATAAATTAAATTATTTGTGACACAATAATAATGCATTCTTTACCTCATTAATAAATGAATTAAATAAATAAGATCATAAATATTAGAATAACATATAAAACCTGTATAATTCTAATTGGATGTATTTATTTCATCAATTAGTCGTATTATCATTTATATTTATGATATTTGGTTCTTTATAAACCGAAAATCATTATAAAATAAAATAATATTTTCACACATCCAAAAGTGCCCCTCCTCCCTCTTATAAAAATCCCTCACCTCTAACCGATCTCTCACACCCCTCAAGCCCCTTGGATATTCCAAAACCTTCCCAAATAATCTTTCAAGATCCCTCTATTCCTCTTAGAGGAATTACCTTAGGAAGAAAGGACTTCAAGAAGTCCTTTTGGAATAATCTCAATGGAGTTACCCGAATTAAATGTAACAACTTCTCTTAAATTCTTTTCTTTTATTTTACTTCTCCAAACCATAAACTCTTTTATTTCATTTTTTATAACTAAAACTGTATCCTCAATATAGTAGGATGTTTTTATGATAAATATTAAAACTAAACATACACACACCTCCATCTAATGGGTAAAGAACATACTGTTTCTATGGATGGCATACAACTGCCTCACGAAACTATGATGGTTCATATATCTCCTACCACCTATCATGGTAGCCATTATGATGGAAATATATTTATATATGAAATATATATATATATATATTATTTTTATTTTATCTTTTTTCTTCTATATTTTTTCATTTATATCATACCTTTATGGTTTCCATTGTGGGTAAACGCGATAATTTTATTTGAGGAAATGCGGACTACCACCCCCTCAAAGGGATATGACTCCTTCATAACATGCATGGTAAAATATAAAAGAAAGAGTTACTGAAATTATATATGATATTATATTGGAATTATAATATATCTATGTATCATTATTTTTTCATTCAACAAAAGTACAGAATAGAAATGAAAGTAGCGTTCATGTGTATGTACGGCTTACCGTCTCCATGAACGGTGCATTTCATTTCTTATTTCCAAATGATATGTAATGTTATATATATATATATGGAATATATATGATATATATGATATCTAAATTATTAATATCATTTAGGAGATAATGTAATTTTGACCACAAGGACAAATTGTAATTATAACATGTTCAGTTTTTTACTCAAATTCCGAACATCGAAAAAATGTTCGATATGAACTAAAATAATTAACTAATTATCATAGAAAGATAATAAGTGATATAAAATGATTAATAAAATTGAAAAATGTTCTTATGGATATAGAAATTAACATAAGTTTATTATTCAGGAAGAACCCTAGAACATACGAGTCAAGTTGGACACGAGGTATGGGATTTCTTATCTCACTTTCAATTCTGTGAGATTTCCATTGTTCGCCACTTATTTATTGCATGTGGTTTATTGGGTACTTAAATTTGATATATATAATGATGATTCTATTTATATTCATGTTATTCTATGAATCATTTGGTGGTTATTAACTTTTGGTCATATGACTCGATTGATTACAACGTGGTAAGGGATTTTCATCTCAGTTTTTATTCCCGTGGGATTCAAGCTATATTTTCTACTATTTCCTTTTGTGTGGTGTATGTAATGAACATTATTGTATTAATTGTGTAATATAATTCAATTTATGGGTATTTACATATTAATTTTATGATCCTTCTTTCAAGTGTTGTATGTTTCGTAAGTTCCCAAATCAGTAAGGGAACTTTTTAAAAAAATTTCCATTCCTTGGATTAATATTCTAATATTTAACAATGTCATGCGAAGATTATGTGTAAAATCACTATTTATTTATTTATGCTATAATTTCCACTCCCATTTGTGTGTATATACTTTTGGTACACATAATCACTCCATTTATATGTTCTCAAGTCATCGATATGAACTTGATAGAAATAATTTTAACTTAATTCCCATTCATTGAGTTAAACATCCAAGTCATTGGACGTGTCTTAAAAAGAACAATTTTGAATTTCTTATAATTCATTTACAATTAATATCCTATCATATTGAGTGTATTTATATATGTCACACATTATTATGTAATTTATTTATCCTTAATATAAGGAAACGGTTTTTATAAGGGATTTCATCTCAATTTAGAATCCATTAAAAAATCATTGTTGTTATGCACCAATTCACTCTTATATGGTGTATATACTTCCCTTTGACATATTATACCATGAATCTATTTATTTTAATAATATCATAATCTTTTATTAATTCCATTTTTTAATTATTTGTATTCAAACTTCTCTCATTTGGTTAGGATATATTTGACTAAAAAATCATCTTAAAAGTTTTAAAGTTGTATTCTTCTAAATATTTCTCATTAATGTCCAGGTTTTCAAAATGGATTTTTGGATTTATTTATATAGACATTAATGTTTATAAATGATAATTCAAATAAAAGTTTCAAACTGGTATGTGACACTTTGATTCCAAAATCTCTTTTTAAAATTTTTTAAATGGTTTTTTAAAATGGTTTGATAAAGAATTGTTTATTAAACATCTTGGATTGATATATTGTTATTTTAATGTGGAAAAGTTAAATTTTATTTATGCTTGTGCTTTCTGTTATGATTATTGGACATTGTTTACGTATACGGGTGGTTCCATGATAAACCAAGGGTGGTTGATCCTGATATTTCTCTCCAATGCATTGGGTAACATGACAGAGGTAAATGTTAATGTTTCTACAAAGAGATTTATGGAATATATAGTGATGGATTTTACAAATGTGACTATATATGTAGCTGTGATATCTACAATATAAGTATGATATGGACGCCACTGGTTACCCTTATGATTTATAATTTCTGTGTGTTATTCATAAGTCTTATGATTTATAAAGGTATGTTATGATTGAAAATAGTTGGTTTCATTGATTTGTATTTATTGATGGGATAATGTTTTCCTTCCATATTTTATAAACCTTACCTATTTTTTTATTCTCATCCCATTTTTTTGAATTTTTTTCCATAGGACATAAAGATGAATAGGGTCAAGAATGGTATCAAGGAAAAGTAATATTGTCTAAAACATGGAACTAGACATGTTTCTTTTTTTGAGTTTATATTTTATGAAAAATGGATACTGAGTAGTAGTATCTACCTGTAATATTCAAGTTGATATGTAATACATATTGCTTAATTCTCTAAAACTCAAATCCTAATAAGATCCTCAATGTGAATTCTTGATATAATTCAAAATTATGTAATTTTTAAGGTCGTGTCCTTACACAAAAGAGAAAGAAATAATCTTTTATTATGTGAAGATTATTTACTACATCATAAAGGTGAAATGTATTACGTATGATAAAGTATTCATGGTTTACTGGTTGTTTTAAAATCTAACATTTTTCCTGCTTTTTGTATCCATCACTGAGCTTTTTATGATCATCCCATGTTTTTGAAATGTTTTTCAAAGGATATAAAGTGGAATAGGGTCGAGGATGGGAACAAGGAAATGTCATGTTGTATAAAACATGGAACTAGACCTGAATCTTTTTTTGTTTTCATTTTGTGAAAAAAATTAAAAATGGGTAGATGTTTCTACATGTATTGTTCAAGTCGTCATGTATAAGTTATGGCCTAATTATCTAAAAATATAAACCCGAAAAGATTCTCAATGTGAAATATTCGTTTTAATTCATGATTATGTAAATGTTTAAAGATGTATCCTTTTATGGAAGGTATCTTTCACTGAAACATTTAAAATGAAATTATTAGATTCGTATCCTAATATGATATTTCTGGTAGTAGCAGATGCTCGACGGGTGGTGGTATTGTTGGTAAAACACCTAGTGGTTCTATCTCCGATACAAGACCATGTACATATTTCTAGTCACTATGTGAATCATCCTCATGATCTCATAGTGGAATCATGGTTGGTTATCTTGGTAGAGGCATACTAAAATAATAAAATATTTACCACAATATAGAGTGTATATTTGGAGTGCTGGATCAAGAAGGACACAAAAAACACATCTATTTCAATATTTTACATGTACCAAAATTTTTCCACGCAACCAGTGTTTTCATGTACCGACTAGAAAAGCTGGTAATCAGATTATTGTTGTCTGGATACATTATCCACTACAACAATAATGTATTCCCTTTCCTAAAATTCGAACTCAAAACCCTTAACATTGTTTCCCCAAACGAACACCACCCATACCACTCCATCACAACCCGTCCCAGTGTGACCCATGTGGGGACAACCAAAAGATCGCCTCCAATATTCCAGGGGATGGTGACTAGAACTGAGTAGGAATATCCAACAAATTGGATACATTTTCCTTAGGTCATGTACAAATGCATAGATATCGGACCCACAAAAAGAGGAAATGTAAAAAACCAATATAAACAATGCATGCATAGCACTAATAACTCTCAACAGAGTACGACAGTAAAAATTACAGGATGTAAACAAGGAAAAATAGAATCCTGCCAAAATGTTTCTATAAATAAATTCCAACCTATATGAAAAGAGGTACTGAGGATGCTGTTTGAATCCTAGGAACACAATTCAGTATGTTTGTCCTCACTAAGAACCGCCTGGTCTAGGTTTTTCTATCACTCTTTTAGAATGATTATCATCATCTAAATACAAGAAAATTGTGCGCAAATTCTATGTAGAGGTGATTATAAAAATAACAATTAGGACAACCATAAACCACAATGTAATACCAAAAAGGATTGTCACAAAGGACTACCCCAAAGAGAATTGACTTCATCTCCACACAAGTATATCTCTACAACACATGTAGCAAGAATATCTGGATATAATAACCCTAGAAGCACTATCTAGAGGTAAAAAAACAACCAATTACCTGCCACTGGATTCTTCTTAAAGCATGATCAATCAAGGATAAGTCACTCCTCAAGCCATGATATCCTCAGAGACACTCACGGATAGGTATAGATCATTTGATCCCCTCACAAAGATCACGTCTTGGTCAAGGAAGATTATGATACAAAAAAGAGGGGATCCTTCCAAAACACACTATAGAATTCCACTAACCCTACTGATGAGGACCGCTAGATGGAGGAAAAATGCCCAGATCTTGGTAGATAGTTAAATTTCACAAAACTCTACTAGGGGTGATAGGGGATCACATTCATGTCCCATAGAGGGATACCATACTCTATCATGTACTGAACCTCATGAGGGGTTTACCATCCATGGTTGTGGATGTAATTTAGTTCTAAACCTTTGAGGATTAGAACAAGACAACAATGTCAACTTGTACTGGTACAAAATAAAAACTCACCAATTAACCCAAAATTCATATCTCACCGCCAGGGTCCCAATATCATAGACAACAAATCAAATGAACAAACTATTTCAATGTTATAGAAGTTTGAAGTTCCAAAGGGGGTCACTATGCCTATGGACCAACTGAACGATTGGTCTACACACAATGGCGGTCGACCACCACCATCGACCACTACGACCATATGCCCGACTGCGACCACGGTCGATTGCACCCCCATCTACCACATCCACACAATATCTAGAGTTATCGTGGCTCATAGTCGACCGCCAAGGTAGTACATTTCCTAACTCTAGCTTGGTTACCCCTAGGTGTGACCCACTCGTCTAAGCATTCATAGGCTGGATCCACATGTCCCATTCCATCCTATTATTCTAGTGCAACCCACTCTTTCTATCCCAGACCGATTGAGTGTGGATGACATGGGTCACCACATGTGGTTAGCCAGACCATTTTTATGGCCTCAGCTACACGCATCAACCACTTCCAACTTCGGTCATTGTTTCCCCGATCATTGCCTCCCTGGTTGTCGATAACACCACCTCACCTCATTAAACCACCGCTATGGACTCAAATCAGTGGTACATCCCACAGACCATCAATCAACCTCTAATTATCGTAATTTTAAATGATCATATATCTAAGTTCCTCGGGTCCCGATTTACACAAACACCACCTCTGTTGTTAGTTTTCCTCCAATCTATGGGTCTGATCGTGTATAGATCCACATTGAAAGTCAAACCACAGCTATAGGGGTCAAACATCAAAGAATGAAAGGAATGGGGGATAGAAAATCACAAATAACACTCTAAAAATGAACCTTGGAATTTATTAATGTCTTCCTCAATTCGTTCTCATTTGAACGAAGAACGAATAACCATGTCAAGGAAAACTCCAAAAATAATCCCTACTATTATGAACCATCCCACAAAGATAGAACTATGGGTCAATATATTCATGGATGGAACCATGTTAATCCTAAAAATCCATAATTGAGAAACCAAGAAGAAACACTTGCCCTACCATGATTTCGATTGGTCGTTGATGAATAACAGTCCTCGTGTCATCATCGATCCTCGATTCACCAAATATGAGGGGCGCCATTCAATGGATTTATCGTTGTTTTCCAATGGTTTCTCCATAGATTATTATCTAGGTATCTAAAAAAATTAGGGTTATAAGGCTTACATTGAATTTCTGACAGGATTAAATAAAAAAGAGATTCTCTATGTCATGAATAATTTTCATAAAATTATATTATTTACGGTTAGGCCCTTCGTGACCTTCTATACATATTACCTGCATAAAAATGTGATTACTATGGTAAATTCACTATTCATAACTCAACGGTGCCCTCATATTTATTATATAGGCTCTCTTTTATAAGTGATTCTACTTTTTTACGAAATATCTGTGCACATGCAATTATAAGTTAAATATTTTTTAAACAAATTTCCCTAAAAATCTGGGCCTCAGAATCGCATGGTGTCTCAGCACCTAGACTCGAAATAAATCCAAAATATTTCTAAAAATAATACCTAGTAAAATTTGATACATTACCTAGATATATTTTATTTCTCACAATGGTGTGAGGAAGAGGGTAGAGGAGGTTCCATGTTATCTGTGAGGGGAGGGTCCCACATAGAATTACACAATATATTGCCATAATATTTATTAATTTTCATGTTCATGTGGAACTATATCAACACATTATAATGATTCGATAAGGATGAGTCGTAAAAATATCAATAAAAATATTTTTTTACCCTTATCATTTAGTTTTACACCCTCCCATTAACCCATGGTATGATTATCAAAATATCATATTATTACTCTATAAGCGGATGAATAGTTATTATAAAATGAAAAGTGACACACAATTTGACCATGGTCGATATTATCATCCATATTTCATTCAATTGTCCAAAGATAATAATTTCATAAATATTAAATCATTAAATATGATGCATTATGAAATTCTAAAATATGTATATTGTATTCGATAACACACCCGATATACAACAACAATATTTGAAGAAAAAATAACACCCCAATATTTTGATATTTATTTAATTTAAAATAAATTAAAGAAATTAAACATCTTGAATTAAACACAACTATGAATTTATCTTGCATTACTTGAGATAATTATTTTGTCTTGTATTATACACAACACTCAGTATACCTTATGTTATACGCAACACCGAGTATAAACGGAATATTTCATATTGTTAAAGTATTATTATTTAATATAATTTTCATAAACAAGCCATTAAAAATATTATAAATAATATTACTAAATAAATTATGGAAATTACGGTTATATATTGATTATAAATGAATTTAGATTCATTTAATATAAAAAGATGTGTTTTCTAGAAAACTATATTTTCCAAAAAGACTGTTTAATCTCATTTTTTGGACATAATTTAACATTTATTTTTTCCAATTTTAGAAACATTATTTAAAATAATTCAACTTATTTTTATACCATAATACATAAATTATCTTATGGTTATTTTTTTATTTTGATGAAAATTTTCATTTTTTGATGAATACTGAAAATTACTGATTTTTTATTCAAATTTTACATTTTTGTCATTTATTTATAATGTGAATTTATATTTTTAATATTTTATAAATTAAAATTATTATAGTTATATATATATTAATACACTTTATTTCAGATAAATTGTTTTTAAATTGAATATATATATATAATATTATTATAAAAAATTTTACATTTTAAAATCAAAAACCACCATTCTCATAACATCATTGTGATTAATATTAAATTAAATTTCTCCTCTTCATTGAATTGTATTTGAATAAATAGAATCCATATTTTGAATCTGAATAATTTATAATTTCATAAATTGCGTAGTTAATTTTTTAACAAAATGAATAGTGAATGTAGTAAAAATTAATTACCACATATAAGGTAAAAATAGGGTTTACTGGGGGTTAAACTAAAAATAGAATAGAAAATGACCTATACAATTTTCTAAATACTATTTTATGGCCATATTTTGAACCTAGAACCTATAAGGATTAATAATGGCCCATTTTGGTAACTTTTGACAAATGAAAAATTTAGAAGTTCTCAATTACATTTTATAATAACAAGTGTGTCCACTCCCCCAATTATAAAAGGACACCCACTCCCCTCTCTTTTCCATTCAATCACACCACTTTGGGTTTTCCTATCTCTACCAAAATAACATTCAAAATTCACAAATATAATCGTATAAACCTTATTTTTTTTGGGAATAAATCCAATTTTACGAATTTGTTATTACAAACCCATGGGGGACACTCAAATAATAGGTAATTTTATTCAATGAGCATATATTTTATTTATTGTCCCACCTTCATAAAGTCATATTGAAATGTTAAAATTTAATAAATGCTGAATATTACATATATTATGATGTTTTTTTAATAATTTCATTACCTAAAACCTTGTCCAATTCCATAAAATGTGTAATGAAATAAAAATTCTTTTGTACGATGAACTACCGCCTCGTGAATTAATGTCATTATTTCCTCCATTACCACATTTCACGATTGGGTATGATAATGTTTATAAATTATATAAATAATACTTATAATATATATATATATATATATATATATGGAGTCATTATATCATATATATTCTTACCTTACATTCTGTATAAGATAAGATAATGTCAATCATGTCTATATTGGACCACTTCATCCTCAAGAGATGTGATCCATCTTTCACTAATGCAACACAATATAGGTTATACAGATTAATTTAAATATTATATGAGATAAACATGAAATAATTTTGATTTCAAGGTCATATTTATCATTTTTAATGATAATATATATTGTCATTTTTTAAATTTTCACTCACTTAATGATGATAACATAGTTTTTGTATTTGTGAACTACAGCCTTCATGAAGCTATGTGAATCCCCCTTCATCACCAAAACTCCTAGATGATATATATAAAAATATATAAATAAATAAAATTATATTTTGATAATTTGATAATTATTTATAGATTTAATAACACTTAACTTCTTTCCATAATCTTCATTGAAAATCAAATTGTTACTCATGTGTACATACAGTCTATCTTCTCAATGGTTGTAATGTACTTCATTTTTCTTAACCATTTTTAATTTCCATTTTTAAAATTATAATTGAAATAGAAATATGATAATTATTTCATAATAATTATTATGAAGATGATAAAATTACATAATATTTTTAAGAAATGGATATTTAATGACAAAACATGCATGAGTAAATAAGGCAATTAACACTCAAGGCTACGGAAATAATTGAATATTATTAATTATGGGAAATATGATATTATAAAAAGATAATATACGATATTATAAATAATATTATGGTTCTATTTTAAATTATTAACATGTTGAAATCCACAATATAGGTGGTAACATAACATTCAATAAAATAAGAGGCAAGTGGTAAGAGATTTTATCTCATTTTACATTCCATTAAGTCATATATTTTTTATTTGGAACCAATTCAAAATTATTTGGTTTTATTATTACCCTTTAAATTAATATCATATTTCTGTAATTCATGTTATTTTATGTTCAAATGTTCATTATTCCATCTAAGGGTATTTTACTTGATAATTATCACATGTTAATGTTATTAAAAAATCTCACAATCTTTTGTGATTGTTAAAATTTTCATGAAACAATCTCTTAGAAGTAATAATTTCTCATTGTAAATTAAATTTATCTTAAATATCCATATTCTATTATATTGGGTATTATTATTTCATAAACTATATACCATTTTTACAAATGGATTTTAATTTGATAGTCATTTTATTTTATGGGGATATATTAACAAATTTGTATCCTTTACTCAATATAATTATTTTGGGATAAGTATTATTGTTTATGAAAAAAAATATATTATTTGAAATATTTAGAATTATTTTTATGTAAAGATGTGGATGGGTTCCATTATAGATATCCCCATGATGAAAATATACATCTCATTATTCAAAATCGATTGATCAAATCCCATGTATTTTTAACTAGTAGTTTTAAACCATCAAGAGGAAAATCATGACATTAATGGTATAATTGGGATAACTATATCAGTATGTACCCATTAGTTTTTAAGTTTTTGAGGATATATCATGGCGGTAATTTCATCATGTTCCCAGGATATGTGAAACTAATAATTGTTTATTCCATTCAATAATAATTCAATTATCTTATTATCAACGATAATTTCCCAATGATATTATCTCTAGATGAATTTAATTGTATTTTTTTGATAAAATGGAATGTGTTTTTAGTTATTTACTATGACATATTTATTAATCCTTATATTATCATGATATTAAAGTTATTAAAATGAAATTTGGGTTTAGTTATTTACCATTTTATATTGATTATTCCCTATCTTATCTTGGTAGTGATGTTTTATAAATGGTATATGTGTTTAGTTTTTTACATTTCCTAAATTATTAAACGTATTGATTAATGATAGATTCTTTTTTAGTTAACCCTCACTAATCATTAAATATCACACATATTTTATATTTTTTATTAGAAATTTAATAAGTTTTCTATGTTTGATATGAATGGATATTCCAGATAGAATATTTATATTATAAAAAAAATGATGTAATTTGTGTATTCCATTGCAATATGGGTATCATGTATATATATGATTCACCAATACAACTAAAATATTCAGTAATATGGGATGTTAATAATTTTATTTTATTTCAATTTAATAAATAATACATTATTTCTAAGCTATTGTGTTCTTAGTAATTATTTTTTTAAATATTAGATGTTTAATAGAAACATTGGAAAATATATTTTGTAAAAAAATAGATTAATATATATAACCCTATGATAAACTTTGTGGTTATGTATTTAAGAACATTATAATATCTTGGTATGGTAGATATTATGTGGTTTCCCTGAAATAAATACTTGTCTCGATACTACAGGTGGACGTGGTTCTAGCAGAGATGTACATAGGGGTAACAAATCCAAAAAGGCGCATTATGCTATACAAATTCATCAAATGGTACATGAAAACTAGGCTCACTATGAGCCTATTTTAAAAATCCATGGGTAAATTCATATAATAGTTCAATATTTATTTAAAAATCATTATGAAGGATTTCCCCAAAAATTTCCCCAAAGAAAAAATGTTTACAATTTTTATATTAGGAATGCATAATGTTTTCAATTTTTGTTAAGTATACCCCTAGATTTTGTATTTGACTTTATGTTTTATAATTATATGATCTAATCTGGTTTATCCCATTGTTTATAAATGTATCCTAGAAATGGAATGGATCCACATTATTTCATGATTTCCAATAGGCAAGAATTAACATTTTGTTGATGGCTTTAAGTTAATATTTCAAAAGTAGTTTACCAAACATTATCATCATATGAGGACATAGTATCATATTCGAACAATATATAGATATAATTATCAAAGTAATATGTGTTTGTATGGAAGTAATAAAATAAGTGGATGGCTGCAAAAATACTGATAAATGGAAGATGGAATAATGTATTACACCACATGTGATTATTATGGATGGAAAAAAATTAGGAAATAATTTATTACAATATAGTTTTATATATTTTTGGAGAGAAAGGCCATCATTCTTGTGATATCTAGTGTAAAAAATGGTTTCTAATTTACGATGCATAAATTTTATGGAGGTGGGATACCACACAAATCAATGTCTCAAAAATGAAAGGATGATAACTCAAAGGAAGGTAATGGATCATGGAAAATATTATTGTATGTCCATAGATGAAGTGGAATGATTAATGTGATGGGTATTGGAATTTTGAAATCCATATGGATTGTATTTTAGTTCTGTTTATCTATGGATTTGAATGCATATATTGAATAGTATGAAGAAAACCGATTTAGAAGAAATGTGAAGTTCATGAAAAAATGACTAAGGGAAATATGACCCTTAATATGTTACTAGTGTTAGGATAATGATATTGGGAAAATATACGATTTATATGGAAAACATATATTAGATATTTATGAATACATGGGAATTGATTATTTATTTGTTGAAAATGGTTTATAATACCATTAATGGAGTTTAAAAAGTCCTTTTATTTAAGTTATATATATAATAATATGTTTTTTAATTATATAATAAGGAATAATGCATGCTTTCAATAAGGTTTTATTATAATTCTGGTTATTACTATGTTTCAAGGGAATACATGATAAAGGTATTCAAGTGTTTGGTATGTAATGATTATGAGATAGTTAAAACACTTTATTGGATTAAAAGGTTAGTTTCTTTTGTAAATTTAGTAAAATTATTTCTAAATTTTTGTATCTTGTTATTTAAGAAGTGATATAAGGTTAACCATTTATAAAATGGTATAATTTAAGGATGTATGGGTTTTTAGATATTAATTTATTACTTCACCATATAGAGATTCATTAATATTGGATAACTTATGCAAATCATTTTATTATAATAATAACTGGAAATAAAAGTTATGAAATATAATTTTATTATTATTGTTATGATCTGTTAAAATTAAAATTTTCTTCTTAACATAGAAAAAATCAATTTTGGATATTCATTTTTTGGAGTAAGTGCTAATTTAGTAATTTATCAAAATGAAACCAAGAGATGAAATTGGGATTATTTGGAAAAAATATATAAATTTATTAAATTTTGTAATATTCATAGGAAGTAAAATAATTCATGAACATTAGGAAAATGTTCTTGAAACAAAAATGGTACCCTATTACATTCACATCTCAGAAATCATTCGGTCTTTTAAATAATCATAGATTCATTATTTTGAGACCCTTAAAATTCCACTGAAAATTTACATTCTTGTGATAAATGACCTCAATAAATCTCTATAATTTTTTATGATTTTATTTCCATCTATATATTTTTACTTTCCACCAGTTTTCTCTTACTTGTAAACCTAGTTACTTGTTATTCCATATGACCTTGGTACTTCTATATCTCTCTTAGTAGAAGGATATTTTATTTACCCTTTTTACGATGTGGGTCCGGTAAAAATGTTACATTCTAAAATCAATCCCTTTATTACCATGATCGTGTTTAAATAGTGATGAATAAATTTATTTAGATTTGGGATATTGTAACACCATGATATTTTAAATTAATAACATTGTATTGAATAGAATATGTGGCATGATATACCAAAATTTGATAAAAATATAACTCCATGAAACATTATGATATATTTATATTTAAATTAAATAAATTAATTAAAAATATTTCATTTCAAAAAATTCCGAGTTTATCACAAGTTACATGAACAACTAAGGTTAGCTTAAATTCTATGCATCACTCAATTTATCTTGCGTTTCATGTAACACCAGTTTTAAATGAAATGTGAAATGCTATTAAAATATTATTCATTAATATAATTGTAATAAAATAGTCATAAAATGGTTGGGTATGAGTAATAATAAATAAAATATTATTATATGGTTGTCTATTAATATGAAATGAAAAAGATATTACTTAAAAAATCTGAAAATCTATATTTTTTAAAATTCGGTTTAATCACAATTTGTGTACAGGATTTTAAATTAATCTTTCCACTATTAAAAAATTATTATGAAATAATAAACTTAATTATTAAAAAAAATTAAAAAAATAAATTATGGTGAATTTTATGATTTCTCTAAAATTTTTATTTCTTTCTTGAATTTTGAAAAATACTAAATTTTTATTTAAAACAACATTTTCATTTAAAAAATTTCTAATGATAAATTATATATTAAATTTGTTTTAAAGTTAAATTAGTTCAAAAATATATTTATTTTTCCATATTAGTTCATTATAATATTTTCAATATTTAATATTGATATAAAAACATCATATACTTTTGAACATTTTCACTTTAAAAACTCACTTTTAATCACCTTTCTGGAAAAAATTGGTAATTAAAATTTTAAAAAAATATGAATTTAATTTTAGAAAATTGATTTACTTTTTGGAACAAAAATATAATATTATTCCTAATATGTGAGCATTAAATTTTGTCAAAATTAATAGTGAATCCATTACAAATTAATTCTAGCAATTAGTTGGAAAATTTGTTTAACATGGGGTTAATCTATAAAAGGGTTAAATGATCAATAACCATATATGAAAGCAATTTAATAACCATATTTATATTATTATACCACTATGGTTTTTTATTGTTCCATTTTTTCCCATGGGACATTATAAATATGTTTTATAACACAATTCTTTTCAAAGATAAAAACTGTGCCCTCTCTCCTACTTATAAAAGGTCATCTAGTGTCCTATATTCTTCACACCATCACACCTCATTGGTTCATCCAAGAAATTCCCTAATAATTTCTTATATTCACTCCCCATATCCTAGTATCCTTATTTATGACATTAATTCAACCTAGGAATGCATTAGAACAATCACATGGAGGATACCTGAAGAATTGGTAACATTATTCAACAAGAATCATTATATTGTTTCATTCTCTACCCCATTCAATTACTATTTATAAATTATTATATTATATCCTCATTATCATCCATATACTTGTATTTTTTATAATTAAATCATGACCTACCACCATTTCCACTTCCATCAAATAGGTTACGATAGAATCGTTCATTTTAATGTAAGACTACCACATTATGAACTGATGTCATTTGTTCATCCATTTCATCTTTTAATAGAAGGGTATGATAATGAATAAAATGTATATATAATATTTATAACATATATATATTAATAAATTAATTATATCATATATAACTTATTACCTTTTTTTCTTATGATATATTATAACATTCAACACGTGTACGGCTGACTACTGACTCTCGGAAGGATGTGATTCTTCTTTCACAAAAGATTCACATGGAAGATGATAAAGAAAAATTTAGTTATTACATGAGATATACATGAAATTATTAGGATATTACTTTCATATTTACCCTTATATAAAGGAAATATATCATTTTATTTATTACCAATTAACCCATGTAAATTTGATAATATATTTTGTTTACGTGTGAACTATATCATTCACGATGAAATGCAACTCACGTTTCATCCCCACACCAAATTGATTGTGGAGAGCCTCTCTTTTCTAAAATTAAAATTTCATAAAATTTTCATACTATTTTCTTTATACTTAAATAAATATACAAACAAACACCCCAATAACATTAAACTCTAGTTCATTTGGAAACAAGAAATCATATACACTGATATATATGTGAGCTACATAATCTCCCACTAGGTTCTTCGTGACTAGAAAAATTTTAATAAAAATAAAAAATAATATATATATATTCCTAACCAAAGGGAAGTAAACATATAAAAGTGTTAGCTCTAATACTTAGTAATTATATATAATGGAGTTATGTATGAATACTCATGAGCATAAGGGAATGATAACATGATCAGCATAACAAAAGATCATACCCTACATATCAACGATCATATACATGAATCATGGAATAAAACTCGGTAGTTGAAAAGAAATGAATGATAAGGAAATAAATTACATAATCCATGAAATTATAATAAAGTAATAAAACATGGAATTATAGTAGACAAATAATCATATATAATTATTTCAATAGTATTCAAGGCATTGTTGTCAAGCTATCTTGGTGGAAAATTTCCTTTACCAAACCAGGTTCACACCCAGTTCATGCCAGGTGTTACAAAACTATTTTAACATTCAATTCCTAACCTATATTGATGAACAACGTTTATTTCCTATTACATCCATTTATATCTCAAAAGATATAAATAATTACCTAAAGCATTAGAGGGAGATATTGGCCTCACCCATATCATAAATAAATCACACACACATGCTTCAAAACATCATAAATATTCATGTCATAACCCATGAAATGAAATGGGTATTAGAAGCCTACAATACTATCATAAAATGAAGAAAATGACAGTTTTCATAATCATTTAATCATATACATAACCTGTGAAATGGAGTACGTATCAAAATCATAAAACCTGTAAAAATTAAATTGGACTCATCAACATCATTCCATCCAAAATTCAATTCATAAAATTAATATGAATAGAAACATTGAGTAATTTTATATGAAAATAATGAGTATCACAAATTTATTTTATTTTTGATGGGAAATAATTTTTAAAAATCTTTTAATGAAGTCTATTAAAGAAAATATCCTTTCTTATTTGAAAAACACTTTTTAAAATATAAATCCTTTTGAAAATAGTTTTCTTTGAAAATGACTTTTAAATAATATAATGGAAGAATTTAAAATCATAAAACGTTTTTAAAATCCCTTTTCCCTCATAATGGGCTTTAATATCTTTTGAAAGAATTATTGTAATTTTTTTCAAACATGTTTTTTCAATACAATAGATTTCTAACCAAAGAGATAGATGGTCATATTTCACTTAAAACGTTATAATAAGTTCCAAATATTGGTAAAATGGTTATATTACATGATGATATCTTGAATAATAATAGTAGAAGAAATTTAATGAGTATTCATGATATATTGGTCAAAATATTTCATCAATGAAGGATAATCACTAACAATCTTGAAAAGCAATGATATTTTTTCAATAAACTCATAACCCTTAAATTATTTGGAACATACTATACATGTAAAAAAATGAAATTAAATGAAGCTTTAAATATCTTGAAAATAAGTATATTCATGATATTACATTTAATGTGAAATTATATAAACCATGAAAATGAATTAAGTGCAAAAAAACATGAGTCTAAAAGAAGAAAAACCGAGACAAAACTATTTTACCAATTTATTTACTTTTGAAACATAAACACCATGAAATAATTTTAATAGAATGGATTTGTAATTATCCATAAATTTAAGTAATATATATATAAAATAAATTCATGGGAATTAAAAACACAACAAAAAATGAATGGGTGGGAAATAAAGCATGCAACTCATGGAAATAAAAAGTGTGATGAAAACCCCTTATCTTATGTATTAACTCTCATCATACACATTAAAAACACCTGAATAATATATATAAATTTATTATTCATATTTTAAAGACCCATATTCTTATATATAACACCGTATATGTTTTTAAGTGACCTTATATTACCCACTTGTTAACAATCGTATGTTACAATTTCAGTTCGGGTAATATCAACATCGTTTTTCATATTAGTCATAATATGTTATATATTTGGTACTTATACTAAAATCATGATTTCAAAAATGTAATACTTGATTTAAATAAATTCTATATTCATTATATATTTATTATAATAATACATATAACATGGAAGTATGAAATGGAAGACATCATTTTTGAAGACGGTAGGCCGTATATACTCATGAACGCTACATCTATTTAATTGTTGTGTTGAAATAAAGAGGGGAAAAGAAATATATGTTCATATATATAAATATATCATTTATAAAGTTTACTTATGGAACCATATATATCATATATATTCACTAAACCCATCTTTAATGCATTCCATGTAGTGTATGGATGATTCATATCGCATTGAGAGGGTGGTAGCCCACACTTCATTAAATGAAATTGTCGTATTTACACATAACACAATGTAAAAATAAATGTGTTGTTAGAAGAAATATATAAGAATAAATACATAATAAATATAATATATAACATATATAAATATATTTTACATCTTAATATCCACCATGAGAGGTGGTAAATGAAAAAAAAATTAAAAATCATTATTTTGTGAGGAGGTAGTTCGCTATACACGTAAACAGTATGTTCATTACTTATTATATGGAGGTGTGTGTATGTGTAGGTTAAACCATTAGAATATAAAATAATATCATATTTTGGATAATTTTTTTGTTATAAAATCGTGGAATAAAGATAATGGAGTGGGTGGAGAGGGAAAATAAAAGAAAGGATATTGAGAGAAGGTGTTACCACTTAATCGAGTAACTCATTTTGGTTTGTGCCAAAAGACATCCTTGGAAGGATTTCAACCCAAATGGAGGATCCAAGGATAAATTAAATGATTTTTGGTAGTTTATTGGGAAGGTAATTGCCGAACATAATAGTTTTGAGAGTTGTGTAGAAGTCGGGGAGGAGCTGGCGTTTTATAGGGAATGGAAAGGACACACTTGAAATTTTTGAAAACAAGTTAGGTGTACCCAAATTTTTACCTAAAAATTTAAAAAAATCCAAAACACTCAATAATAGATGTTTAATGGCCAATGACTGTCTTATAAATGGGTGTTGGACAAGTTTCTTGGACATTTTTTGCCATAATATAAAGGTTTGGTCTTTAGTAAAGCTTAAGATTACCTTAACCGATATAATTAATTTTCATTACATTTCCTAATAATTTTATTAAAATACTATGTTTGATTTTTTTAGACATTATATTTTTTCATTAATTCAAATATGGAATCCAATTTTTAAAATTAAAATCACAGGAGTGGAAGAAATTAATTTAAAACTAATCATGTAGTCGGGTAGAAAATGTGGGGTCTTAAAGTAAATATATTCAAAAGATTGCTTGTTTTTATACCAAATATTAAAGTGAAATTGGTCTCCATGAAAAAAATTGTATTATATAATAAAAATAATATATAATTATACTTTTAATACATTTTTAAAATAAAAAATATCATTATAAATAAATTACATGAAGATGTAGTTTGGAATTAAAATCGGCTAATTTTCACTTTTCATCAAAAATGATATTTCTTAGAAAAAACCTAAACATTTTCTCGAAGATAAATTTGATAATAAAAATTAAAAAATGAGGTCTATTATATAAAATTAAATTTATAAATATTTATAAAATTAATTTTATTGGTTTTTACATAAGGACATGAAAAATATATTTTTTAGAAAGTAGAATTTTTAAACATATAATGGATTTAAGAAAAATTAAAACATTCATTATCAAAATGATTTATTTATATAAAAAATGATATAAAATGATATAAAATTATTTATTAATATTTATGTATCTATTTTTAATGGCTAGTTTATAATTATCTCATTTATGTAATTCTAATTATTAAAAGTTGTTTCATATAAACAACAGCGTTGCATGTAACGTACACCAACACAAGAGCCTCAACCCAGTTGGTGAGGACTAAAAAGTGAATCCAAGAGACCTGAGTTCAATACCGGTTAGAGAAGTATTTCCAGGATCTTGTAGCAACACTATAACATGCACTGGTTAGTAATGTAGTAGCCAAAACTATTCCTCTTTTTGGGCTTTCGGACTACCGTTTTGGGCATGGGTCCTTCAAGGCCTTTGAGCAACCCATGGGCTTTAGGACAATAATGCTTTCGGGCCACCTTAAGGAATTCCGGCCACCTCAAGGCCTTCAGTCCACCTAAAATTGGTCAGAATGACTAAGCCGAATCTACAAGGAGTAGACTCCAGATGAGGAATCAGAGTAGGTGCACTCACTAGTGCAGAAGCTTAAACGGATTTTTTAGAAAGAGAGGTTATGAAATTTTCCATCAGGACCATTCTGTGCATTCACAGGAATCCTAGAGGATGTATCCATGCGAAGGTGGAGAGCTGACATCATGATAAAGAAGATGGGTAGGAGCAGTTCCATGTAGTTAAAGCCTATATATTTCCTAAGACCTATGGGTCATGTAATCTCTATACCTAAGGGCCTTGTAAGGGTTCCCCCTTATTCCTTGAAATGGGGGTTATCAAAATATCAATAAAAAGAATGCCTTCGGGATATTTGGGCATGTAAAGTATGCCATGTCAATGTTTCTTGTAGTATATACCAAGTTCATGTTCCATATAATGTATTCCCATTTTAGGAAGTGTGAAAGTAATGTTTGAATTTGTCACGACCCGCCTTCAACAAAAGGAGGGAAGGGTCAGTAGATTGACAATCCCTTCCTTCTTTAAGTTGAACAAGAGATAACGACCCCCGAAACCCGCCTTCAATAGGTTCCGAAGTAGCGACTAGCACCGAGGGTATGGAATTAAAACACAAATGGTTGGCATTACCCTTTTTGTTTTATAGGATCGAGAGATAAGATGATGGAACCCAACAACACCTAAACTAAAGGAAAAGTAAAATCCAAAAAGGTAAACTATTCCCACATGCATGCTCAAAAGTAAATGTTACAAGCCACAAAAATCCCAGGGTAAAAAGATACCAAGAAAATGGCAATAGTAGATGCCCCAAAGGTCCGAGCTAGTATCATCCCGCACGATCCCTAAGGTCCTCCTGGAAACCTGAAAGTATATTTATATATGTAGGGTGATCATACGAGTATACTCAGTAAGGAAAAACCAAAGGGTCTCGTGCACAAGTGGGGGAACGTACTAAAGTCCCATGAGAAGAAGAAAACCAACACTATAAAAGAGTTCATCCATCCCACTCACCATCCACACTCACCAAATAATGAAAGCAAGGTAATGTATAATAAAATCAAATCGATTTTTGGGTACCTCGCGCTTCTTTCCCACTGGTTATTGAAGACATTCTACGCATCGAACCAATCCCACCATTCTATCACCACAGTCCCACTGCCACACCCATCCCACACACAGCTGGGCCATATCCTCATGCAGTCCCACAACCAAATTCCGCCTGAAAACACCTGGGCCACAACTGCCACACATAACCATGCCTGCAAACACCTTGGCCATAACAACCACCTCCACGCCCGAAGACACCTGGGCTATAAGATCTACTTCCACGCCCGAAGACACCTGGGCCTCATCCCGAAGACACTTGGGAAACCACCTACCCGCACACACCTGGACCAACCACCACACTACCATGCCTGAAGATTCGTGGGCTAACAATGTACTTCAGGCCATCACAGCCTGCCTGAAAATACTTGGGCTATCCAGGAAAGGTAGCAGAAAGGAGCTAATAACCAGCCACTAATGGGAGTGCTGGTAAAAAACATATTCCCCCATGAAATTGGGGTGTTCAGCACTAATTGCTCAACTTGGGTGGGGCGCGAATAAGAAACACAAAACTACAAGTATATGTATAGTTATAAAGAACTCACCCAAGTTTTGGTGTTTCTTCAGCTAGCCTAAAGAACACAAACATCACCCATATCCACGTCGAAACTCAATAAAAAAACCCATTTGTCCCATACATGTTATCATGTTTAGAAATGATGTTTAAATAAGTTTCTACATCTACTTGGGCAACTAAAAAGAATAAGCACAAGACAAGGAAATAGCACAGTCAAACATCAACTTAAACGTTCACACCTGTGTCCCCCAATTTCCAGGAGCAAACGGTTTCTCATCAACAGATAATCTCACCCCAATTCGTGATATAGAAAAAGTAACCACCCGACCTTAAAATTTACAACCACTGAATCCATATCCACAGGGGATCCCATCCCCACCCACATCACCCAGAAAATGGCCCATGAAGGAAAAACAACCAAACCACCACCACAAACACAAGCAGGACCATACCGGCATTTTCATATTTATAAGATTTAACACACTCCATGATTTCAATTTTCATTCCATAACCGGGGTTATCACAGAAGGGATTGATCCTGGTGGTTTCAATTTATTTATATGGATAAAAGTGATTAACCATATTCCTTTTCATCGAATGAGTTCACAACTACAAAACAAGCCATTTAAAACATCCAAAGGGGTTTATTAGTGCACAGATAAAGACCACCAATGGCCATGATTTTTAGTAGGCGTAAGCCGACACAATTCAGAAAGCATAAATCGAAAGATAGAAATAGAGAAACATCATCAGTCAAAACCCTCCCATTTAATTCTTTAGAATCAGTTTATATCTTTTTTAGAGTATCTCTCATCAAATTCTACAGAAATAGTAGCACACCCACCCCGCAGGATACACAAAAGGAGAGACGATGGAGAAGTTCCCTACCTGTTGATCAACGATCGAGGATTATCATTACGCCAGTAGGAACAGGGGACACACAAAATCGAAGGGGGTGGGGCTTCGGGAACTCAAGAACGATCAGACGAACACATGAATTGATCAAAGGGTGATCGAGAAAAAAAACCTAAGGGGTACCCTTTTAGTTCATAATGGCTGGGGACGATTGAGATAAGAACGTGAAACCGTGAAATGAGCGGGGTCGTGGGTTGACCACGCGGCTCCACACGTAATTAAAGTGTCGGGTGTTTAAAACCGACGCACACACCAGGTTAATTCATTAAATATTTAATTAAACGACATTTATGGGCATTACTGTTCTTTAAAAGGGTCAAAAATAGGGTTTTGAAACCCAATTTGCGAAAAAGGGAGGCGCTACCGGAAAACCTCATGGGGGTAGGCGAGGGCCACCAGTAGTTGAGAGCTACCGGTTGCTGACAGCTACCGGTAGCCGAGCTACCATGAGGATATAGCCACTGGTCGACCAAGCTACTGGTAAGCCTGCTACCGGTAGGCTAAGGCTACCGGTAGTCCTACCATTATTCAAACCTCACCGAGATTCCCAGACTACCTAGAACACCCAACATCAGATTTTCACAAATTAATGGACCACAAAAAAAAACCTCAGGCCATTACATCAGTACCTCCCAAATGATTCTCATCCTCAAGAATCAAAACAACCAAGAAGGAAAGAGAGGGTCCGAACAACCACCTCTAAAGATATCTCTCAGGAGTGAACATCATTGTTATGAAAAACACCTTCCTGTCAAGAACCAAGCAATATACCATGTCAACTACCCACCCATGTGGGTTGGGGAGTCTCCTCCCCCATGTCAAGATACTATCTGCTTCGGGCGGCACTGACTCGCCCGCACGGGTTTAATCGCATCCACCTTAATGCGTCTTGATTAGGGGTTGGATCCTCCCCTCCCCGTAGCCAAGACTTTTCACACACATTTAGAGGAAAGGAAACCACGTATTACATATCTAAAAAGGTAAAAAGATCTACCACAAAAGGTATAAATAGAACAGTACAAATCTCAAAGCAACTCTGGGTACTGGGTCCGCATCTGTGCTTCCCTCTCCCACGTACTCTCCTCAAGTCCACAATGTCTCCATAACACATGAACCAAGGTAATTTTTCGCCCACGAAGCACCTTATCCTTGCGATTCTAGATCATCACTGGTCACTACACAAAGGTCATGTCATCCGTAAGGTTCATATATCCCTAGCCGAGGACGTGTGAATCTTCGTGCAGATACTGACGGAGCTGGGACACATGGAAGACATCATGTATCCTCAGTAGCGGCGGTGGTAATGCTAGCTTATAAGCCACTTCATCGACCCGCCGCAACACCTCGAAGGGTCTGATGGACCTGGGAGAAAGATTACTCCCCTTGTCAAACCTCCGGTATCCACATTGATGGGAGACCATCAAGAACACGTGGTCTCCAACCTCAAACTCCAAGGGCCTTCTCCTGGTATCAGCATACGGCTTTTTTCGGTCATGGGATGCCTTCATCCATTCCCGTATAAGCTGAACCTTTTCCATCGTGCTCTGCACCACTTTCGGGCCAAGGATCACCGCCTCTCCGAGTTCGGTCCAACACACAGGTGAGCGGTACGACCTCCCGTACAAGGCTTAAAAATGGGACATACCAATGGTAGAGTGATAACTATTATTATAGGAAAACTCTACCAGAGGCAAGTGTCGCACCCATGATCCTCTTGAGTTCAGAACACATGCTCGTATCATATCTTCCAAGGTCTGGATGGTGCACTCTATCTGTCCGTCTGTCTGGGGATGGAAGGCAGTGCTAAGACATAGCTGGGTGCCAAAATCATGTCGTAATCCTCTCTAGACTCGCGAGGTAAACTGTGCATACCTATCTGAGACTATAGACTTCGGAACTCCATGCAACTACACCACCTCATTCACATACCTTCGTACCAAAGTATCCACTGCACTCATCTCCTTAATCGCCGAAAAGTGTGCCGATTTCGTCAATTGGTCCACTACTACCCAGATTGCATCGCATCCCCCTTTAACCTTGGGTAGTCCCGTGACGAAATCCATAGGGATGTCCTCCCACTTCTACTCAGGAACATCTTGAGGCCGTAGTAGGCCACCTAGAACATAGTGTTCATCCTTCACCTGCTGACACACTAGGAACTTGGCCACAAACTCTTCCACTGCTCGCTTTACTCCGGGCCACCAAAACTGTCTCTTCAGACCCTGGTACATCTTGGAAAATCCTAGATGTACTGCTAGGGGTGAGTTGTGGAACTCACTAAGAACCTTGCCGTGCATCGCCTCTGGAACGAACATCTTTCCCTAGAAATGAATCCGGTTCGGACCATCCTCCGTCCACCCCTCCGGAGCACTGCTCTGGTCAACTCGGTCACGCATCACTTCGCACTCTGGGTCTCCCCACTGAGACTCCTCGACTTGGTGCAAGAGAAAAGACTGCAATGTCATAAAATACAGGCAACCTATACCGCTATCCATCCTCGCATCCAGGTTCAAGGCAGCCAACTCCTTCATCGCCTTCCAGGCATCTGCAGACTCTCAGACTTCATCCTTCTGTGACCTCTTGCTCAAGGCGTCGGCCACTACATTCCGCTTCCCTTAAGTGTAGGAAATATCGACGTTGTAATCCTATAGGAACTCCATCCACCTTCACTGCCACAAGTTTAGGTCCCGTTGGGAGAAGATATACCTCAAAATTTTGTGATCTGTGAATACCACAAAGCACTCTCTGATGAGGTAATGCTGCTATAACTTTATCGCAAAAACGACTGCCGCAAGCTCTTGGTCGTGGGTGGCATAATTATGCTCATCAGGGCGTAGCTGCCTACACCCATAAGAGATCACTCATTTACGCTGCATCAACACACATCTGAGGCCTTGTCCTGAATCATCACAGAACACCTCATATGCCACCCCTTCTTCTGGTAACCTCAACACCGGGGCACTAACCAACTTCTCCTTCAGACAGCTGAAGGTTGTCTCGCACTGCTCAACCCACATGAAAACCGGTTCTTTCTTGGTTAAGGCCGTCAAAGGGGTTTCTACTCAAGAGAAGTTGGGTACGAACCTCTGATAGTAACCTGCCAGCCCAAGGAAACTACGAACCTCTACTACATTCTTGGGTGCTTCCCAAGAAACAACTTCCTCCACCATTGATGGGTTCACCGCTACCCCCCGCTCAGACACTACATGCCCGAGGAAGAGCACTTCTCACGTCCATAACATGCATTTTGACAACTTCCCATAGAGCCGATGCTGTCGAAGGACCTCCAAAACCGTCTTCAGGTGCTCCGTGTTGTCCTCCTCTAACATTGAATAGATCAGGATATCTCCGATGAACACAACTACAAACCGGTCCAGGTACTCTCAGATGATGGAGTTCATAAGCCCCCTGAACACAGCCGGGGCATTTGTAACACCGAAAGGCCTGACTATGAACTCGAAGTGACCATATCTACACCTGAAGTTCGTCTTCGGTATGTCTCCCTCCTTCACTCTCAACTGGTGATACCCAGACCACAAGTCGATCTTTGAGAACCACCCTGCCCCTTTCAACTGGTCAAAAAGATCATCTATCCTCGGAAGAGGGTAGCGATTCTTGATCGTCACCTGATTCAGCCTCTTGTAGTCTATGAATAACTTTAGACCACCATCCGCCTTCTTTGAGAAAAAGACTGGATCACCCCACAGTGACGCACTCGGTCGATCATAACCCCTCTTCATCAGATCGTCAATCTGGATCTACAACTCCCGTAGCTCCGAAGGTTTCATCCGGTAAGGAGCCATCAAAATCAGACGATCAACGGGCTGCTGGTCTATCCCGAACTTGATATCACGTTTAGGGGGTAGAGTCGTCACCTCCTCAGGGAAGAAGTCCATAAAATCGCTGACGATCCCTGGCACCTCCACCATCTCAGCATCCACTGACCCCACTGACAGCTCAACTAACAAGGAGAGGAGGGGTTCCTCTTGCCTGTTTCCCTTCTGATTTCTCCGCTCTCTGGTGAAAGTAACACACCGTCCACCCACGCCTGAGAACACAACCCTTCCTCGGAAGTAGTCGATGACGGAACACACAGATAACAGCTATTCGATGCATATGATGACATCGTATGGTTGTATCTGTAGCATAAGAAGATCCATGACTGACTGATGTGGCTCTATCATTAGTCTACATCCTCGACAAACATATAACAAGTCGTTCTGACCTCTGACTAGTGTTCTCAGCACCAGGGGAACTGGAAGTATCTCGGCATCTAGACCCAAATCACAGGCTAGACTAAGTACGACGATAGTGTGCAAAGCTCCAGCATCAAACAAGGAATAAGAAAGGGTGATAAAAAAACTGATCGTACCTCAAACGACCTCCAGCCCTGTTAGAACTGTTGCCTCCGCGGCGTGAAACTGTCCATGAATAGATCCTCTACCACTCGGCTGTCGGCCACCTCCCCAACCATGCCCCAGTCTAGGTCCCTGAGAAGCGCCCTCAGGTCGGCCTCCTCCTGCAACTTCTGCCTTCGGAGGAGCGGGAGCTCGCTGTCCCTACTGCTGCTACTGGAAAGGCCTGGCTGGAAGTTGCTGCTGGGTTGGGTGTTGGGCCTGTCCGCCACCGTCGTACTGTACTCGGTCCAGGCACTGACTCCATAGATTTCCATGTCTCCCACAGACAAAGCACCACAGTCCTGGGCCCGAAAGAAAAGGGCAAGGACCAGGGGACCAGAACAGAAACTGCTGCTGCCTACTCCCTGCTGGTCGGAACCTGGAGGGTCCTAACGCTGGAGGCCTAGTGCTGACGGCCTTCCCCTTCGATGGTCCCAGCTGGATCCCCTCTCGTGACCCACCTCCTAGAGCGTTCATCCTCCCCACCACTTCGGCCTTCTTATGGACCTCCATGTACATCGTTAGGGTAAATGGGGTAAGAACATACTGGAGGGAGGGTCAGAGCGCCTCCGCTAAACATCTTTCCTGAGACTCCTCGTCGGGAAAGAGGTCCGGAGAAAAATTTAGGAGGTCCTTGAACTTGATTCCCAGCTCCCTCACCGACATACTCCCATTCTAGAGGGAGATTAGCTCCTGCCTCTTCTCTGCCTTCATCGTAGAAGAGAGGAATTCTGCCCGGAACTCCCTCTCAAAGTCTGCCCATGCCACCTCACCCTATCGCCTATCCCCCAGGTAAAGCATCCACCACTGACGCGCCGCTCCCTGCATCTGGATGACGACCAGATGAACACAGTACTTGGTCGGGGTCCGAATCAGGCCGAAGGCTATCACTAGCTCCTCTAGCCCGCCTTCAGTCTTCATATCGGAGGTGATGCCCTCATATTTCGTGAGGGTCTGCCGCTGGAAATCCCGAAGTGACTTCTGCCACTGATCGTCCTCCTCCTCCCAATATGCTCTTTGCCGATCGGCCAAGGTAGTCTCCTGGGCCTCGATCTCCCTTACCACACGTGGTCGGCTTCCAGGTGCCATAGTTGCAAGGAAAACAAGGAATGCCTAAGCCCGAGTAGTGAAAAATATTTTTCTTAACATTTTTTAAACATATTAATCATTTTAATTTCCCAAGACACTCATGAAACAAGAGAACACAAGTCATTATGATGCATCTACCTTTCCTAGAGTCTCTACCCTGCAATCAGTGTGGCGTCACTTGGTCATTCGGTAGGTCCACAGTCCTTGCATCGGATTACGGGTGGCCCTAAAATCCCATTTCCTAGCCGGTCTTCCTTGGCCTAATTCACACACCAAGGTCACCCAACATGGTTGCCCTACCGCCCCCTGAAATCCCCACTATGCCTAACTTCAGACTCCATCTTATCTCTCAGCCTCCCTCTGATACCATTCTGTCATGACCCGCCTTCCCCAAAAGGAGGGAAGGGTCAGCAGATTGCCAAGACCTTCCTTCTTTAAGTTGAAGAAGAGATAATGTCCCCCGAAACCCTCCTTCAATAGGTCTCGGAGTTGAGACTAGCACCGAGGGTATGGAATTCACACACAAATGGAAGGCATTAACCTTTTTGTTTTATTAGATAGGGAGATAAGATGATGGAACCCAAGAATAAAAAAACTGAAAGAAAAGTAAAAGCCAAAAAGGTAAACCACTCCAACATGCATGCTCGAAAGTAAATGTAACAAGACACAAAAACCCCGCGGTAAAAAGATACCATGAAAAAAAAAATGGCAACAGCAGCTGCCCCAAAGGTCCGAGCTAGTATTGTCCCTCAAGATCCCTGAGGTCCTCCTGGAAACCTTAAAGCTGTTTTCTATATGTAGGGTGAGCATACAAGTATACTCAGTAGGGAAAAACCAAAGACTCTCATGCACAAGGGGGGGACGTACTAAAGTCTCGTGACAAGAAGAAAACCAACCCTATTAAGGAGTTCATCCATCCCACTCACTTACCACACTTACCAAATAACATAAGCAAGCTAATTTATAATAAAAGCACATCGATGTTTGGGTACCCCGTGCCACTTTCCCACTGGTTATTGAAGACATCCTATGCATCGAACCAATCCCGCCATTCTATCACCGAAGTCCCACTTCCATACCCCGCCCACACACACCTGGGCCATATCCTCACGTAGTCCCACTGCCAAACCCTGACCGCAAACACCTGGGCCAAAACAACCACATGTAACCATGCCTGCAAACACCTAGGCCAGAACAACCACCGCCACGCCCGAAGACACCTGGGCTAGAACATCTACTGCCACCCCTGAAGACACATGGTCCTCATCCCAAAGACACTAGGGAAACCACCTGCCCGCACACACCTGGGTCAACAAGGGATCCCATCCCCACACACATCACCCAGCAAATGACCTGTGAAGGAAAAACAACAAGACCACCACCACCAACACAAGCAGGACCATGTTGGTATTTTCAGATTTATAAGATTTAACACACTCCATGATTTCAATTTCCATGCCTTAATCGGGGTTATCACAGAATGGATTGATCCTGGTGCTTTCAATTTATTTAGCCGGATATACGTGATTAACCGTATTCCTTTTCACAGCACGAGTCGACAACTACAAAACAATCCATTTAAAACATCCCCAGGGGTTCATTAGTGCATAGAGAAAGACCACCAACAGACATGATTTTCAGTAGGCGTAAGCTGAAACAATTCCGAAATCATAAATCAAAAGATAAAAACAGAGGAACATCATCGGTCACAACCCTACCATTTCATTATTTAGAATCAGTTTATATCTTTATTAGTGTATTGTTCATCCAATTCTATAGAAACAGTAGCACACCCACCCCGCATGATACACAAAAGGAGAGACGATGGAGAAGTTCCCTAACTGTTGATCAGTGATCTAGGTTTCTCCTTACGCCGACAGGAATAGGGGATGTGCAAAACTGTAAGGGGTGGGGCCTCGAGGACTCAAGCACGAGCAGACAAACACACAAATCAATCGGAGGGTGATCGAGAAAAGAAACCTAAAGGGTACCCTTTTAGTTCATAAAGGTTAGGGACGGTTGAGATAATAACACGAAACCGCGATATGAGCGGGGTAGTGGGTTGACCATGTGGCTCTACACATCATTAAAGGGTCAGGCGGTTTAAACCGACGCACACACGAGGTTAATTCATTAAATATTTAATTAAACAACATTTATGGGCATTACTGGTCTTTAAAGGGGTCAAAAATAGGTTTTTAAAACCCAATTTGCAAAAAAGGGAGGCACTACTGGAAAACCCCGTGGGGGTAAGCGAGAGACACTAGTAGCCGAGCTACTGGTAAGTTGCAGCTACCGGTAGGCTGCAGCTACCTATAGTCTAAGCTACCAATAGTCCTACTACCGGTAGGCTAAGGCTACCAGTAGGCCTACCGTTAGTCAAACCTCACCGAGATTCTCAAACTACCTAGAACACCCAACATCAGATTTTCACAAAGTAATGGACCCCCCAAAAAAATCCTCGGGTCATTACAGAATTAGAGCATTGAAATAAATAAATAAAAATTTAATTTATTCAAAAATAAAGATAAAGGTCCATAAAACTCAGTGTTTTACTTTCCAAACCCCTTAAAATGAATTTACCTCTCCAAATTCGACACTCAGGTAAAAAATGAGGAAATTTATTTATCATAATATCTTAAAGATCCCATGTATCTTCCTCTAATAAATGATTTATCTAAAAAACATTGACTAGGTGAGTGCTATTGTTTCAAAGAACATTCTTGGATTGGAGAAAAATTTCAACAAGTTGTTATTTGTAAATAAATCTTACTCGAGCGGTATGACATATGTGTTCATTACATGTGAATGGTTAGGTTTTTACATTCTCAGGAGATATACATTTAACACAACCTGGTATTTAGAGAGATATGGAGGAATTAAAAAGTGATAGGATATTGTTCTATTATGATCAAGTCTATCAAAAGGACTGATATACCTAGGTCTTAGTTTCCATTTCATCCCAAATATGATAACATTTTTCCAAGATGATATTCATAGAAACTACTTTTAAAAAACATCAAATTCTAGATCATGGTGATGGTAATCAGTTGAAATTTTCTGCCAGCTTTGAGCTTCCTTGATATGCTATAGAATGGTTCTGTCTTTCTTGACCATTTCTTCTGTGATCTGATTTCCTATTTACATTATTTCTCCAACTTCATTCAAGAACGTTTGAGCTCTAAAATTCTTTGTATAATTGGTTTAATAAGTTTCCATATTAATTTTTGAGTGAAATATATTGTTTTTTGAAAACAGTAATAGAGGAAGGAGTTTATTTCAAATACCTTTGAAATCCATTTTATATGATCTCAACATATCATCTGTGGTTTGAATTTTTCATTTTGATTGACCATATGTCTGAGGATAATAAGAAGTGTTGAGACTCAATTCGGTATCATGTTCTTTTTGAATACATCATTGGAACATTGAAGTAAACCTTGTATCCTGATATGACACCATATCACATGGAACTACATGAATCATTTCCACTTAATTAATGTAAATCCTAGTATGATGTTCCAGATAGAAGTATTATATGATAGGGATGATGTTTTCAGACTTATTAAGGTGATCAACTACCATCCATATGGAATTAAACCCTTTAGAGGTTTTTGGTATTCTAATGACAATATCCATAAGGATGTTCTCCCATTTCCATTATGGTATGGGTAATTTATGCAATATATCCTTTGTATTATTCACAGAATTAATCAGAAGTTTTCTTTTAATGTTCATATATATCTTCATAATTCCGAGATAAATGGATGGATAAGATCTATGAGATTCCTATAAAATATCCTTCCTCGAATTTGGTATTGAAGGAACACATACACAGTTTCAGAACCTTATTATTTCATCTTCATCAAGGTTAAACTCTGAAACATTTCCGACTTTCTATTTCAGCTCTTCATATTTTTTATACACCTCATTAATATTCAATAGGATTTAGGGTTGAACATTAATTTCATAAATAAAATATTTTCCCCTTGCTTCATTATTTTTTGATCAATCCTTTGGAAATAAAAAAATTTTGGATTGTTTTTTATCCTCATCATGGATAATCTAGCATGTTCCTTCCGACTCAAGGCAACATCCACCTTGTTTGCATTCCCAAGGTGGTAATGTGTGGAGAAGTCATAATCCTTTATCAAGTATATCCATCTTAATTTTTTCATCTTCAAATCCTTCTATGTTAAAATATAATTTTTAATTTAATGATCGGTATATATTTCTCACTTTTCTCCATAATGAAAAAGCATATACGTCATTAATGCAATTATTACAACTTCTAACTACAAATCAGGAGTTGGGTAATATTTCTCATGAATATTCATCATTCATGCACTATATGTTACAACTATGTTATTATACATATTAATACATCCCAAACTGTTCTTGTAAGAATATTTATATATTACAACCCGTTATTAACTATAGCGTAATGTATGCATAGATTCACTTACTAAACTTCTCTTCAGTTCTGGGAAATTTTCCTCACATTCATCTATCTGGAGAAACATGACACCCTTCTAAGTTAACTTAGTCAGATGATTTGATAGTCATGAAAACTTTTTCAAAATATATCAACAATAACCAGCTAAACCATGAATGTTATGGATCTCAGTTACCATGGTCTTTCTAGGAGAGCATTCAATAGATCGCATCTTTGATAAATCAACTTTAATACTCACTCTTGAGATTATGTGACCCAATAATGTACCCTTTTATAGCAAAAATTATTATTTTGTAAATTTTCCATGTATCATATATTTAATTAAGGACTTTAGTATAATTCTAGCGTGATATTCATGCTACTACTTTCTCTTTGAATAAATAAAAATATTATCTATAAAGGTTGCCACAAACTGATCGAGGTAATCTCTAAAGTCTATATTCATTAAATCCATGAAGATATAATGGGAATTAATAACCCCAATTGGAATCGATATATATTCATATTTTCCAAAACATGAATATAATTATTTCTTGGGTATAACCTCTTTCTCAACCCTCAATTGATGATATCCAGAATGATGGAAAATCATTGAAAAGCATTTAGATCGGTGCAGTTAGTCAAATAAGTCATCAATACAGGGAAGTGGAAAATTTTATTTATTTTGATCATTTTTAGATTCTGATAATCAATACAGTGCATCATTGATCTATATTTCATTTTACAAAAAATAGGTGTACACCAAGGAGACACACTTGTCCGAATAAATCCATTATCATGGTTATCTTGGAGTCTCTTCTTCAATTCTTGCAACCCAATTGGGCCCATTTTATAAGGATACTTTGATATTTGTGTGGAACCTAGTATATGTTCTATTGAGACCCTGACATCATATTTTGGATGAAGACTAGGAAAATCTTTTAGAGTGAAATCCAGAAAATCTTGAATAATACGCATATCATCGATGCCTATTTTATCCCCAACCATTTCAGATAAACAAACCTTTTGAATGGGAATTAACACCCATACACTAGATGTAATCACCTCAAGAAGTTCGTAAATATCATCACACTGTTGGGTGATCATAGGAGGGTTTGAAAAATCAAAAATAACTTCCCATCCTTGGGATTTTTTTTCGGATTTATGCTGATAATTCCAATCTATTCCTAAAATGACAAAAAATTCTACCAAATGAAGAATGAGATGATTTCCCATAAGATCATTCCTTCAATCTTCAACTAGAGATGAATTATTAAAATGGAATGAAATCATCATACCATTATAGGGTTGTACGGCTAATTCCACATCTATACATTTTTTTGTAATCATAACACTCTTATAAAAAATTTTAGATATGAAAGTGTGGGTAGATCGAGAATAAAAAATGACATTATCAGTTCTATAGTGGGTGTTAAGTGTACCATTCATTGTTTTGTTATAAAAAACATCATAAAAAATAGTGATTGTATTAGATTTACCCTTTTATCTCTACTGAATAGGTTGTTGATGTTTATAATCACTACCATACCTTGGTTTGGGAAGTGGTTAGAAAAATTCCCATTCTCCTGACACTAGTTACACCGAATCATGGGAGGTGCATTTTTTGAATCATTATATCCATTTAAAGTTTGATCTAACCACTCCCCATCATTTAGAATATTCATTTCTCTGTGATCTTCCCTTCCACAAATAAAACACTTATTATACCACATAAAGAAATTTTGTCTAGGATTATTCCAACACATATAGAATAAATGAAAATGCGTATTATTCTCTCTATGATTTTGAGAGTTTCCGTTGAACATTATATTCGATTTCATGTAAAAACGATTTTATTTATATGTGACTCCAACATCCATTTCATCATGTTTTCACAATTTAAAATCACATTTAGGGTAATAAAATATCTTATGGAAAATTGCTATTTGTGTCATGGATTTAATCCATTGATGAACTTATCGACCTTACTTTTTTGTGGGGTGATAATTCCTGAAGAATACCTCACATGTCTCATGATATTTTCCTCATAGGTAAAAATATATTAAAAATACATTTTCATTAACTGAAGGAACTATTTGTCCATATTGGTACGATGAATCTATCATATATATGTATTAAAAAATAAGTTCATAAAATCATCTCAATCAATTGATTCAATGTCATTATGCTTCCTCATATTCTTGATTATTTTCCACCATCGATCTGCTTCACCTTCTATCCAATAAATAGCTATAAAGGATTTCTCTAGCTCTATACACTAAATAACTGATAAAATCATTTCCATTGTATAGATCCAGTGTTCAATAAAAAGTAGAATATAAGACCGTCTAAAAGAAGATGGATTTTTCCTCAAGAAGGAAACAACACATTTTTTATCCCACTATTTCTCATATTGAATTACAAAATTATTTGTAGCTTCATAAATATATGTGAGCATATAAATATTGTTTCTAATTCCATATTCCATAGCATTAAGTTGTTAATGTAGTAAATCATTTAATTTTCCATTAAAATCACTATTAACATTGTTCTTTCATGTTCCATCCATTGACTAAAACCAAAATTAATGAGTATGAAACATTTATCATAATGAGAAACCACTTACTCATAAAAATTCAATTAAAATATTTCTTAGTAATAGAAACATTCATTAATCTGTGACACCTTAAGTTTATCCTAGGTTAATCATATCCAAAATCTATTTAAATCCTTCATGATAGTTCATGATGAGTCGGTGAATTTCCAATGCTTATCCCCCAGAAGTGTCAAACCTGGTCTGTAGAAAAGTCCATTATCATGTACCAGATTAACCAGAGTCAGGCCCAAAACATCATGTTGGATTTGTTACCCCTATTTACATCTATTTTAGATCCATATTCCCTTGTAATATATATAAAGGAATGTATTTCTAGGAAACCACTGACTTTATCCTTTACCCAAATTCCAAGAAATTTTCCCATTCTTTTCATTATACCTATATGTATCCATAGGCTTCTCTTTAGGGTTCTCACAAAGTATTTCACATCATAGACTCAAATGTATAACTAAAACATTTATCTGATACCATTTATAGAAACCCTCACTTTTAACACATTAACTCTACATAACATTTGTGGAATAATTAAAACATTATACACATAGATTCACAAAGAGTGTACTATTCCAGGGCCTTTAGAAATATGGAAACATAAAAACTTATACCTATGTTGTTACATTATATCCTTATAGGTTCTATAAGACTAGATCCATTTTAAAAGACATCTAACATAATACATAATTTCATAACACAGGGGAAAGAAACATAAAAAGGGGTGACCTCAAATTATTATTAAGGGTAAACATGGGATATTTGTAAGAATAATCATGATCATAAGGGTATGAGATCATGATCATGCAATTAGAAGATGATACCTGTCATATCAAAGATCATATACATGAATCATGGCACAAAACAATTGAGTTCTTAAAAATGAATCATAAAGAAATAAAGAACATAATCCATGAAATCATAACAAATGATTTAATTTTGAAATGAAGAAGTCACATAAGAATATATAACGACGTCTATAGTAGTCAAAAAAATGTTGTCGATAACATATTAGTAGAAAAAGTCCTTTAATGAACCCAATTCACACCTTATTCCAACAATGTATTGTTGAACCTAGTTCACTCTCCATTCCATCCGTATAATACTGAACAGATTTCATTTTTCGTTCCATCCATGAAATTATCATGAGATATTTATTTTTACCCAATGCATTGGAGGGTGGTATAAGTCCCACCATCTCATAATGAAATCTTACATATATGTGCCACAATATCATAAATAATAACATCATTACCCATTAAATGAAAAAGGTATTATAAACATCTAATAATACCACAACCTACGTAAAAAATGATTGTTTCATAATAGTACCATCATAAACATTACCCATAAAAAAGGGGTTACAAAATCATTTTAAATATGAAATATAAATGGGTTTCAACCATATCATGTCATCCAAACTTAATTCATTAATAGAAATAATATGAATTGAAGAATTGATTAATTTTCCCCAAAATCCCAGAGTAACGCCAATTGATGTTATCATATATGGTAAATAATTTTTAAAGGTCTTTTAAAAACCCTTCTTAAAGAAGGTACACTTTCTACATTGAAAAATAATTTTTAAAACAGAAATCCATTTGAAAACCATTTTATTTGAAAACAAAATTTAAAATTTTAATGGAATAATTTGAAAAAATAAAATGTATTCAAAATATTTTTTCCTTTAATTTAGGCTTCAATGATCTTCTGAATACAATTTTGAAAAAATTGTTTTGGAATACAATAGAATTTCGACTGAAAAGAGAGATGGTTATATTTTACATAACAACATTTTTTAAAGTGCCAATGAGTTGAAATTTTTTACTAATAAATGATTATATCGTGAATTACTAGATTAGAAGAAAAATCATTATTGTTATTGATATATGGATCATAGTTTTTCATCAAATAATGATAATCACAAAAAATCATGGAAAGTGATGTTATTGTTTCACTAAACTCTTACCACTTTGTAATTTTGAATCATACTCTCCCTGTAATAAAAGTAAATTACACGAATCATGAAATATCCAAAAATAATATTTATTCCTGATATAACTTTTAAAATTTATGTATATAAACCTCGAAAAAAAATTAGGTTCATAATAAAACATGATTCTCAATGAAGGCTAATTGAGACATAACTATTTTAACGATTTGGTATATTTTGGAACTAAAATCCCATACAGAAAGGTAATATATTGGATATGTGAATACCCATAAAAATAATTATAATATTCATCTAATAAAATCAAGCTAGGTACATACTCTACACAAAAGTAATGGATTGTGAATACTACATGTATTCCTTGAAAAAAAAATTGAGATGAAATACACTATCCTTGTGTATTGATTCTCATCGTACCCATTCAAACATCCTATATAATAATTATACATTTATTATCCATCTTTTAAAGATCCATAATCTTATACCTAATTCAATATATGGTTTTATTATGACCATATATTAACCTCTTGTTAGTAATCCTATGATAAGGTTTCACTTTGGGTAATATCTGATTTGTTCTTCATACGTGTCATAATTTTTTATATCAGTAGTCCTTATATTTATTAAATGATTTTATTAATGTAAAATTTATTTAAATAAAATTTATATTCATTATTACTGTATTATCAGATGTATGAAATATAATACGCCATTTATGGAGATGGTATGCCATATGTACTAAAGAATGATATTTCTGTTTAGTTTTCCTATCAAAAAAATAATATTAAAATTCATATATATAAACATATCAGTTTTATGATATCATAAATATCATATATATTCACTAAAAATATCATTGGTACATTCCATGTAGTGTGTGAACGATTCATATTGCTTTGAGGGGTAGAAGTCCATACTTAACCAAAAGAAATTATTGTACAAACAAAAAATGGAAAGTAAAAAAGTTATATGTTGTGAAAAATAAAAAATAATCTCAACGGAATAATAATTAAAATATATAACATTTATAAAAATTGTTTCCATCAATATTTTCCACCATGAGAGGCGATAATAGTCTAAATGAACAATCATCATTTAGTGAGGTGACAGTTCGCCATAAACATAAACTATTGTTCGTTATCCATTAGATGGTGGTGTGTATAGGTTTTGGTTGAACCATTTCCACAAAAAAAATACATGTATGTTGATAATATTTTTTTTACAATCATGTAATAAAAATATTGGATGGGGTTTATAAGGAAAATAAAAGAAACGATATTGAGAGAAGGCGTTACCTCTTAATTTGGTAACTCCTTTTGGTTTGTGAAAAAAATGCTTCCTAAGAAGACATTTGCCGCAACTGGGAGTCTTAATGTAAGAAGGTAGAGATGTTGGGATGTTTAATTGGTAGATATTTACCAAATATAATATGTTGGAGAGGTGTAAATATAGGGAGATGTGGTGGCATTTTATAGGGAATGGAAAGGACACACATGGTATTTTTGAAAAAAGGTTAGGTGTACCCACGATTTCATGTAACCATAGTCATACAAAAATTAACTAAACTCAATCATGGAAGGTTAGTGGCCAATTAATGTCCTGAAAATCCATTTTTTACAAGAATCTGGTTCATTTTGGGGATTAAATTTACTATTTCGTGCTTAGTTAAGATTATTTTTACCTTAATCAATTTAATTAACTTCAATTAATTTCACTAATCAATTTTTTAAGAAACTAAATTATCATTATTAGATATTATAATTTTTATTCATTCCAAATATGGAATATATTTTTCAAAATTCAAATAATAGGACTTGAATAAATTATTTTAATATTAATTCTTTAGTTGGGAGGACAATATTGTATTTTAATGAAAATACATTGAAAAGTTTTCTATGTTTTTATACATAATTTTATAGTAAAATTGATCTCAATGATGTAAATTTTATTAATAGATAAAAAATTATCTTATTAAAATTTAATAAAAATTTAAAATATTATTTATCCTTATAAATGAATTATATTAAAATGTAGTTTTGGATTAAAATATGGTATTTTTCACCATACATCAAAAAATGATATACCTCAGAAAAATAGCAAAATTTTACCCTAAGATAATCTCCAAATTATAAATTAAAAAATGAGGTTTATTTTATAAAATTAAATTTCAAAATGAATCTAAAGTTTAATTTATAGTCTTTCATAGAAATATATAAAAAGTAGTTTGTATTAGAAATTATTATTTTTAATCATAGAATGGTTTTACAAAAAATTAAATATTTCATTATAAATATTATTTATATAAATAAAAAAATTTAAAAAAAATTGAAAATTAGTTATTACTATTCATATAACTATTACTAATGGCTAGTTTATAATTATCAATTTTAAATAATTATAACAATGAAATAATTTTTCCTAGAAACATCAGTGCTGCATGTAATTTATTCCAAGTCAATGTTTTGTGTAAATTACTCCATGTCTGTGTTCTGTGTAACTTACCATAGGTCTGTTCCGTGTGTAAAATGATTGACTTAATGCATTGAAAGACATAATTGAAATGATAATTTATTCGAAAAAATTCTATAAAAACACGAGGTGTTACATGGATGATATATATAATTAAATTTAATAATATTATATAAAATATATGATACTATTATCAATATATTAGGTTAAAATATTACATACATAATTTAAATAATTATCATTGGTAAATGGAAATATTTCTCAAGCGTATGTATGACCTACCGTCTCTATGATCATATTGTGAATCATTTATTGTAATCATATTTCATATTTAGTTTTAAAAGTATAATTTATGTAAAAATATTACCATTTTTTCATGATTATTATTATTTATAGGATACCAATATATAATATGTTTAGGAATCATATCATTAATTTTGAAAAAAAATGAGAAAACAATGCAATTAACACCTGAAATAATTAAAATACGGAAAGATTATTATTGAATGGGTTGTAAGATATTTAAAAGGAACATATATTATATTATAAATATTAATATGGTTCATAATTAAGATAATAATATGTTCAATCAAACTATACTATAGGTTATAGAACATTCAATAAAAATGAAATTTTAGCTAATGCATTTCATCTAAATGTTATTCTATTGAGGCTTATTTTTTTAATATGCACCAACTGACAATAATGTGTTAAACATGATTCCCCTTGATGTCTAATAACATGATTTATTAATAATTCATGCTATTTTATGTTCTAATTTGATTTATTTATTTTAGAGGTAATTTAATTGAAATTTGAAATGTTGTAAAAGTTGGTGTACAATATCACTTTCTTTTGAAATTGTTAGCATTATCATAAAACAATCACATATTTATGAACATTATTAATTGTAAATTACATTTTTATTAAATAAAAAAATTCTTGTATATTGGATATGGTTATTTCCTAATCCTTATATAATTTTTACATATAGTGTTTACTTTGAATGTTATTGGATTAATATGTGAAATATTGATAAATATGTATTTTTTTAATCAATATGGATATTTGATGAAATGGAATATTGTTCAGGAATTATATAAATTATTCAATATATATGTAATTAATTGGAAAGTAATATATGTTTTTAGGTCATTATATATATCCCCTCAATCAATAAAATGGTCTAATGATACAAGATGAGTTGGTCAAACCCTATGAGTTTTTGTCCATCAATTTTAAAAGACATTGAGGATGGATTTTGAGAGTTAATATATATTCAAACATATCTTATCGGTTTGTACATAGTAACATTAAATGGTATTGATGATAGGTTATGAACATAAATGTAACACCCTGAGATTTTATGAGAAATATTTTGTTTTCATGTATTATGTTTTACACAACACCAAAGGAATATTTTACTACACACAACAATGTCATGGATTTCATTACATGCAAGGTTAACCTTCCTCAATAGCTTATGTTGTACGCAATAACGAGTTTCACTAAAAAATGATATATTATTAAAATATTATATAAACTAGCCGTCATGAATAGTAATACCCACCATTTGAATTTTTATAAAATTTTTCTTTCAAAATGGACATCATTTTTGGATTCGTAATATCGAAATTATCTTAGGGTTAATTTTTGGTATTTTTTTGAAAACATTCAATTTTTGATGAAAAGTGAAAAACAATAGGTTATAGTATAAAAACGAATTTTTATTTAAATACTTATTTATTTTATTTAAATTTATATTAGGTCAAGATAGATACATAATAAATATATAATTTCAAGGTAATTCATTAGAGTCATTTTATAATAATTTTAGATATATAATAATTCTATTGAACTTTTTATGATCTTTTACCCACCTCCGAGGAGAATTTGCAAATTTACATACAACATAATTTTACCACTTCTGTGAGTTGAATTTCAAAAATCTGAGAGACATTGTTAATATCAAGGAGTAAAATGTGGTTCAATATGATAAAAATAAATTTTAGTAAATAGTAACTTTTTACTTTTAACACGGTTAAAAGTAAATAGGGTAATTAAGTGTAAAAATGATATTATTATTATCCTAAAACATGTCCTAATTCTATTGTATAAGTGTAATTCGACCAAAAATATACATAGGAATAAAATATAACCATTTAGGTCCACTTTGATTAGATTAGGACATTTATTATTATTTAATTCAAAGAAGAGTGAAAAGAATTAAAATCAATGTTTAATAAGTAAAACATTTTTAATATAGGGTTACACATAAGATAAATTAGACTATGAATATTAATTAGAAATATAAGAATATTTTATACATAATGGTAATTGATTTATAATTTTTAGACATTAAATAATATAATTGATTTATGATACAATGATAATACAATAATTACCTTATAAATGAAATATTAACATAATTGATATTATAAATACCCAAATAAATGTAATTTGATACGGTTTGTGAATTAAACTAGTTTCCAAGGTTAATATAACATATTAGGGTTGGTTAGATGAATTGTTTTCTAATTAATAATGCTGTTATGAATTTAGAAAAAACAAAATACCAAATAGTGTCAAAATCGACATAAAATAGTTTTTTAAAAAAATATTACATTTTTAATTGATATTCAATTCCTAAAAATATATGGATCTTCAAAAAGACTTATATAATCATATATATGACATTAATGAACCAATTGGGGTACTATTGTCAGTTTATAGTATGTTTATTAATCATATAGTGTTAGAATACAAGAAGACATGGTAAAAGTTGAATTATTTAACATAGAGTTAAATCTAAATGATAAGTTTAAAAGTGTAACCTAAAAATGTCAAAAACCTATTGGTTGAGAGTATTTCGACCCATACCTACCATATAATCTCAATAAGGATCCTTGGATCCATTATAAACCGAATGGGAATTTATTATAAAATAATATTTTACGTTTTTCCTAAGGTGCCTCTCACCCCTCTTATAAAAGGGCACTCCCCCTTCTCTCTAATTCACACATCCAAAGCCATTTTTCGCGGCCATACCCTTCCCAAATACCCTATCAACTGTCCTACCTTCATCTTATAGGCATTACTTTAGTCATAAAGACATCCTATTTATCCATTTTGATCAAATCAAAAGGAAGAACCTCAAGAAGAGGTAAATATCTCACCGCCTATTTTAAATTCCTTTCTTCTTCCACATCATCCTTCTTTGCTGTTTCCATTCTAAAAATAATAAGTCATGTATCTTCTATATAATGTGATTTTATTATAAATGGTACAACCATGTTAGTTATTTTATCCATCATATGAATGCAAATGTCACCACACGTGCGTACGTACGGCTTACCGTCTCCACGTCGTGGTGTAGTTTGTTATTCAAACATTTCATCATCTGGATGTGTATGATAATGGGTAAAAATTATATAAATAATAAATATAAAATTATTTTGATTCTATATATATGATATACCATCCAATTATTTATGATTTTAATATCAAAATAATGATATCATCCCTCATGCGTACGTACGGGCTACCGTCTCCACGATTTGATGTGACTCATTGTACATGATCTTCATTGAATAATGATAATATAAATGAATTTAATGAATAAATATGATATATATTACACTAATTCCATTATTTATATGAGGTATATATAACATAAAAAGAGGAATAATAATTTATTCGACAACACCTGCATAAGAACATAAAGCAATGAACACCCGAATAACAAGTAGCAATGAAATATTCTTAATAAGAAGAAAAGAATATGACCATATATGATATCATAAAAATGAATATTATTATGTAATAAGTCAATGAATTTATTTAAATCATTATACAGGAGGTTCAGATATGTACGAAGCATATCAGACCAAAGGTAAGGGAAAATATCACAGTCTAATTTTTATCTGAGATTGTTTATACTCCAGAATTTACTGGGGCATATTTATTATCCATATCCATGTTTCATCAATATGTAATATTATTTCTATCCTCCTACAATTTTTTAAATCCAATTTTACCTATTGTTGAATTTTTAGTAAATGATATGAAAGGAATCTTTTGTCATTTTTAGTACGTGATGCATTTTGAATTTTCAGGCCAAAGTACAAGAAGAATGTTTTTTTAAGTTATTTGGCATTAATGGATTTTTATGATTTCATAGAAAATTATTTCCATGAAGATTTCTTTAATTTTTTTCATTTCTATTTTTAATAAACCTATTTTAGTTTAAAATTGTATGACATGTTAAGAAATGAAAATGTTATTGAGGTTAAAGGATATTTTCCTCAAGAATGGATTTCAAGTGTTTTATCAAAATTATTTTCCATTTAAAATAATATGGGGTTATGATTATATCCCTATTTTTACATTTATTTGATTATTTTATATCGGAATTATTTTTATGAAGTCATTTTATCTTATATGGTTTATTTTATGATGGCATGATGTTGAAGAATCCGATTATTATTACATGGGTTATGCCATGATATATGATTTATGATTTTTTGGCACACATAAGAATGGTTTCATTATGAGAAGGGTGGGACCTATGTCTCCCTCTAATACATTTGGTAAAGATTTATATCTCATGAGAAGACATGGCTAGAACGAAAAGTTAATCTGGTTTTGTAATACAGGGATGAAATGAGGAGTGGACTCAGTTTAGAAATAAACTTTGTTCACTATGATAGTCTTGGTAATGAGTAGTGACTAATAAGACATGATTTTATTTGATTATGAGTTTATGTCACAAAGTTTCATGTTTTATCTTATGATTATTGGGATTACATTTCACTAATATGATTTATCCAATGTAATGATATTATGATCTCTTTTTCCGGTTAAGATTTTCATAATGTTATGTTCTTATGAATATGATGTGATTTATATTTCCTTTGTTTACCCTTCTTGAGCATTTGAGATCACCATTTTGTCTATTTTTTTCCCCAGGTTAGGAATAAGGGTATTAAGCAGGATATGCCAAAAGGAACTCTAGATATGATGAAATGAATGGGAGATAATGTAGATTCTTTATGAACCAATTTTATATGTTTCTCAGTTTATAAAGACACTATACCTATACGGTCATATCATGGTTTTGTTATATGTTTTAATAAGTATGCTTCAATTCAGATGTAATAACAATGTATGTTATGTATGGGTTGTTATAGTTGGTATCAGAGGAAAGGTAGAGTCAACCTTTGAAGACTAGGATGTGAAAGCCTTAGTAAGAACCCTAAGGACATGTCTAATCATAGGACAGAATATTAGTTTTTTAAAAATGGCCATGAATAACCTATGATAAGACCTTAAGTGTGAAATTCTATTCTTGATTATGTGGTTTTCCTATTATGATTAGTGTTTTTCACACTATGCTTATTGGTTTTAGTCAATGGCTAGAACCAGAAGGAACCATGTTAAGGTTGAATGCGACAGGAAATGCAATGATTGTCCCCCTAAGCAACCAAACGTTATGGGATATGGAATGAAAAATATTGTAGCCAATCTCACACAACTTTCTCAAGCTATTAATCATGCATGACTTCCAAATGAGCAAAGGAAGGAGAATCATTCTATTTAATCCTTCATGAGGCAGCGTCCACCCTCATTCTAATGGTCTACTGATCCATTAGTAAGGGATTAAAATTAAAATAATGAAACTTTATAGTACATGAATACTTATAAAAAGTTTCACACATAAAGTGTTATTTAGGATAAAAACAAACATTTTTTAGAGAAACCTCATTCTAATCCCAATGATAGTCTTAAAAAAATTATTTATAAAAAATAAAGTAAAATAAAACTAATAAATAATCCAATAAATCAATAAAACCCTAAAGAATACATTAATTAAAAACAAAACATTTTTCATAGAAAGGGGGAAATTGTTTTTATAAGATAATTTATCATACATTTTGAAAAGAAATCCATGAAAAATTATTAGCGAGAATTGAATAGTCAGGTATCTTCTTTAGGACAACATCATAATAGAAACCCTATAAAACCAATACTAGAACCCAAGTAAATTGGAAAAAATATATGGATAACATTGAATATAATTATCTGGAAAACATAATCATTACTTAATGCATTAGAGAAATGTCTAGGTGCACCAATTTAATAATATATATTAGGATTACCTATATAGTATAATGGGTCTAATCCCTTTGTAAACAATTTACATCGACCATTTCTTGAATTAAATATTTTTATCAGGAAACGTTTCATTATAAAACCCTTTAAAAATTATTTTAAATTCATATTCAAAATTCTTTTGGATATGAAATTACTATTTTTTAAAATACAACATTTTCAATAAAATAAATACCTATAAAATGTGAATGATGGGTTTCCATTGAAAAAAAAAATATTTTATAGTAATCCAAACGTCAATTAATGGTTATATTGGGGAGGAAAGTCATTTTTTCTCTATAAGGAAAAATAGTATATTCCTTTTGACTTATTTCAAAACATTTTTTATAAAACATGTAAAAAGATTCATTTTTAAAACCAATTATTTAAAGCTAATAGTGACATAAAATTTCATTTGAAAATAGATTATGTATATAAAAAAGAATAAATTAATTTAAAAAAAATACATAGAAGAAAAAATTGGATGATAAAGTTTTGAAATAACATTTCAGAAAATACCTTAAATAAAACCAAAACAAATATTCCTAATTCATTCATGAAAATTTAAATAATGTAAAATAAAGTAAAAATGTCATATATCATCAATTCATACATAAATATTAATTTTATTTAAACATTTAAAAGAAATTAAAATCTAGATATTTAGAAATTAAATCATAACTAATTTTTTAAAAGGGTTTTTTTTAGTAAAAGGGTCCCTTTCCTTGAGTTTGATTCATCATGTAAGTTATTTATCAAACATAATAATAAACTTATTTTAATTTTTGAATTTATTTAAAAACAATCTTAATTATTTTTCTTATCCTATCTTTTAATGTGTTGTACAAAATTATATAATCATTTATGTTCACTTTATAATATTTGATGAGATTTAGCTTATTTTTCAATAATGACTTTACTAAGTTTTTTATGGTTTAAGAGGTCCTTATATGAAAAATCTATAATAACCATCATTAAATAATTTTCATAATTATAATAAAATTAAAAGTATTCATCATTACTGGTGATGAAATATATAAAATATTAATATCCTAGAGAAGGTAGGTCGTACATACGTAAAAGTTACATTTCCATTTTTTAGTTATCATTATAGAAAGAATTTATGTTTTATTTAATCAATAAATAATTATCATAAAATAATATTTATTTAAATATACTTATATATATCATCTATGATATGTGGTGATTAAAAAAAACGAATCACATCACCTCGTAATGGCTAGTCCACACGTACACACGAATAATGTGATCTTTTTAAGGATAGTGGAAAGGTAAGAAAAATATGATTCTTTATTATTTTAGAAATTAATAATATGTTATTAATATCATAATGGTTTCTTATATATAACATATATTTATTATAGGATTCATTATTACATTATATATTAATTGTTAGTGAAATCAAATCACATCACTATATGAGGTGGTTGTCCACTGTGCACATGAGTGACATTATCATTTTCGAAATGAAATTAAAAATAAAAACATAGATCTAATATAATAATTCCATATGTATAATTATGTTTAAAATATTATATATTTTCTTTAAATCTATAATTATAACATGATTTGAGAGTTGCTGACGAAAAATATTAAATTATTTCAAGAGGCGGTAATCTTTTATAAACACGAACATTGTTTTTTTTTCTCATTTTATTAAAGAGGATATGGATGTAGGTTGTTAAATTAACATAACAAAAAATCAGTATATTTAATATAATTTTGTAATTATATCATCATAATTAAAAAAATTGAAGAAGAAATTAAATATAAATGATCGGTTGGGCATGATACATTGTCTTTGGACAACGTCCTTTGGTGAGAACCAAAATACCTATTAAGATGAATTTGGGATAAAAAATCACTAAATATTGGTTAGATAATTAAGGAATTTATTTTTTTTGTACATGGATTAAAATAGAATTTTAATATATATAAAGGGGAGATGAGCGGTGGTGGCCTTTAGTAAGTGGTAGAGAGGGCAGACATGGACTATTTTGAAAGAAAAAGATGTAGCCACTTGAATTTAATTAATAATATATCTTAAATAAACAATTATTGAGAAATATATGAAATAATGTCTAAATATGATAAAAAATATAATTTATACTATTTTTAGGTCCTTTTAACCCATATCATTTTTTACCCCTAATAAACCTATTTTAACCTGAATCACGATAATTTTTTTAGATATGTTCCTATTAATTAATACCAAAAATTAAGTTGGACTTATTATATAATATAATTATGATAATTTAAAATAAGGATTAAACATTTTCAAATTAAAGTAATTGAATTGGATGAATTCAATTTAATATTAAACCTATAGACATGATGAAGAAGCAGTTTATTCAAGAAGTTTATTTTTCGTAAACTAGCATTTATTATATAACCTCTACGTCTAGTAATAATAATTATATAAATTTATATAATTATTTATATATAAAATATATATATTTAATTTAAATTATTACTAATTATGGGTTATTTTATTGATTTTAAATGGGGAAACATTATGTAAATTAAAACTATTTTCATAATAAGTTATTGTTTATAACCACAAATAACTTATTCTAAAATCAAATTTAATTATTATCAAAATATAATTAGATGGATAAATAAAAATAATAAATAAAATTCTTAAATTTAATACTATTAAAAAAAATGGGACTTTTAAATTTCATAATTTGTTGAAAATAAATGTCATTTTTATAAACAATCTGTATTTTTATTTTTCAACAAAAAATGAATTTTTTTCTATAAAAAAATATTTACCATATGTTTATTAATCTATTATTCTTTTATAAAAGAAATTAAGTTTATGAAATAATTTTTTTAAATTTTCTAATTTTTAATTATAATATTTTATCACAAAATTCAATTAAAATAAAATTTGAATAATACATACATTTATAAATAAAACAAATTTACTAAAAATTGATTAGGTATTGACAATGAATTTATCAGAAAATTTGAATTTAATTTGGAGATATATATATATATATAACAAAATTTAAATAATATTATTCAGACCACCAATTCAATGGCTATGTTACAACAGTCATATATTTCGAGGGTGGTTTTAGAAAGATTATTCTTATCTAATACACTCTTAAAAAAATGTTATTTTCTTAATGATATATAGGTTTTACACCCACCCACCCCCCAATTAATAAATCTTATACTTAAAATTTTAACTTTATCCAAGTAATAAAATTTTAACCATTTTAGAAAACATTTTTTGAAGTGCGACATCGTATAATTGGTTATTAAAACTTCCTCTTGATAAGAGATAAAAGGAAGTATTAAGGTCATCTAGAATAAAAAAATTGTGTTTTTAAATAACGAAACATTGGAGGTACTTAAAACATTTAATTTTTTAGAAAAGGGATATTCTAAAATAATGATATATAGTGAAAATGATCATCAATCACAGGAAATTGAATTATCATTAGAAAGTAAACATCCAAAAAACCGTAAATAAATTTTTTTTGAAAAAGAACCCATCACTTCGGAGAAAAAAATAATCTAAAAAAATTTCATTTTCAATATCCGTTTTCCAAATAATGAGAAAATTAATACCATTTAAAATAAGAAAAAATAGAAATATACTTATTGGAAGGTTTAATTTAATCCTTTAATCTATTCCTACCAAAATATCATTTTTATCACAAATTGATGAGATTTCAAGATGAATTAATCATTCCTGAATCAGTAAAATAATATTTTTATGGATTGAATAACCATAATAGAAAAATAAAATATTTATCCTTTGTTTAATCATGAACCAAAACCAAAATGGTTTGAATAAGGTAATATAATTTGAAAAATTAATAAACCTTCATATGGTGAAATAAAAAAAAATTACATGTCCATAATAATACCACCAATATTTTAGTTTAGATAATTCTATAAATAACTATCATTAAAATTATCCAAAATATGATTCACTGAGATTGAGTCCCAAAAATTAGAATTGTTTTATCTTATATCCTTTCTAAATTTATTTATCATTAATCTACAAATAACACCAATCATTTTTAATGACTTGTAAAAAAAATTATATAACATTATCATATAATATCTCTAATATGAAATTCATTTCAATAAGTAAGATGAATTATTCCAAAGGTATAGTAAAAGATAATTTATCTGTTATTCCTAAAATAATTTCCCAAATTTTTTTAGTGTAAACAATGCATATATGGATGCCAAGATCATGAACTTATTTAAATGTAACATTAAGAAACAAATCACCAAATATAATTCCAATCCCATTGTTATCTTTATAATAAAAAAATCCACACAATAACATTTTATTTGGTATCTATCAACCCGATTTAATGAAAAAATTATTTCATACTAACTAGGACATCACATAGACTCTTAGTTTTAATTTCAACCTATTTCCCTCCAGTTGTGGGTTCAAAATTTATGTGCATTATTGATGTGATATATTTTCCATTTTTAAAAAACTTCTCTAATTTAATTGTTATAAAACTCCTTGAAATATGGTTAAAATCATCAAATATAATATTATTCATCCACGATCATATAAAAATTAATGGTTTCCAAACCTTTAAACTTATTTCCACAAAAATAAAACATAATTATATCTAAAATAACAGTTTCAGATGTTAAAAATTGTGTTACATGTACATTAAACATATTTCAAAAAAAATAAATCTATCCAAATGTATATTACATAAAACAAAAAAAATATTATTAATGAATTTAACCATAGGAGTTTCCTTAAATCTACCACTATATCAGAACTCCTTAGTCCATTAATGTAGAAATATTAATCACTTTATTTTCTTTATCATCCATTAACAATGATTTTCAATATTGTTCATTAATAATTCCTTCCTAAAAAATCTATTAATCATGTCCCAAGAAAGAATGATTTCAAAACATAATCCATGATATACTCCATACATTTCATATAATATATGATTTTCCACTACATCATCTATAATAGAATTATAAATTTTTATGAATTTATCTATATAGTCTTGTTGATCCAATTCATGATCATGCCTCATAGGGTTTACATTTTAAAAAATGTCAAAACTTCCCAGCAGTAAAAAAATAAATTGAATCTTAGGGAACAATTTTGTTCCCATACATTGAATTTACTGAATTATTCAATTTTTCATTGTCATATTATTTCATTATTACCACCTTTACTATGTATAGAATATATTCTTATTCCCTCAATACATTTCACTGGGTGATTCTTCCCACATTCTTGACACACAGGTCAATGAATCTTTTTACCTTTGTGATCTATATCTACTAAACTTCTATAAATACCCATTTTTCTCTTGTTTGGGTAATTATGATATATTTTGAGGTCCATGTAATTACACATATGATATATGGTTATGAATAACCATAATATTTTTTACTATAGGTTCTATTTAGTTTGGTTTCTCGTTCAAAGAACCACCACATTTTCCATCACCTCTTTTTTTATTTTAGTTCCTACTTGATCCATCCATTTAATTAAAAAAACATACTAGGAGTATATTAAATAAACCATAATAGACAATATTTTGTGGAAAATAAATAATAATATATCCCAAACCATTCCATCCCATATTAAACTCTTCCTATTTTTCGATAATAATTGTAATTATACATAGCGAGCTGATATTTATTGTAACATCCCAAGTAAGTAATGAATAATAGATATTTTTATCTATGTCTATTAATGATTAAGATAGTGTTATAGAGGCTTAAAATGAAAATAAATACAATCTTATGCATGGAATACACTAATATTCTTAAAAGATTGTTTTAGTGCCTTTTGATGGCAAACCATTTTTGAATCTATATTTTGATAATTTTATAAACTATGTTTGTCAAAATAAACTTATTCTTTATGATTGGGAAATCAAAATTTACCTTGTGTGAATTTTTGGTATTTTTCTGACAATATTCATTTTTTAATGAATAGTGAAAAATACTGCATTTTACATCAAAACTGCTTTTTAACCTAATTTATTTATATGATTAGATTATTTTTTGAATTGGTTTTTAAGTGAAATTAGAATATATTTTTACCATTTTATCCAATGGTGGTCATTGGAATCAATTTCACTTTGAAATTAGACTTAAATTGGTGTCAATCTTTTGATACTTATTGTTTTGTAAAAACACGCTTTTTGCTCTGGCAGCGGGAATTAATTATTAAATTAATTAATGTGACTTATATGATTTGAATTTTGTAAAATAGACTTCATTTTTTAATTCAGAATATCAAATATACCTTAGGGTGAATATTTGGTAATTTTCTGAAAAACTTCAATTTTTGATGAATAGTGAAACCACTAAGTGGTAATCAAGCAAACTAATTTTTCAGTTAAATGAAAGTTTACCACTAATGTGTATTGAATTTTGAAAATCCGACATACATGGTTGTTATTAAGAAGTAAAATGTGGTTCAATGAGATTAAAATAATTTTTTGGTGAATAGTAACTTATTAAGTTCTTAATCGCGATTAGTGGTAATTAGTGTAGTTTAAGGTATAAATAATGCTTAAATAATAGGAAATGACCTAGACACATGTCCCAAACTTATGGGTTGTGTCATGGCCGACCAAGACAAGCCATGGGTCAACTTGGGGACTCCATGGAGACACTTTGGTTTGGAAATGACATAAATAACTTTTTATTAAATGTTAAAGTAAAAATGACACAAACAAGAGATGTTTTACGAAAACAATTTTTACATGGGGTTATAAACATCATATTTATGATTATAAATATTCATTGGAAAGATAAAAAAATTTAATACATCATAGTATTTTTTTTATGATTTTTAGACATTAAATAAATTAAATTATTTATGACATAATAATGATGCAGCGATGACATCATTATTTGACGATTTAAATAAAATGGAAAGATAATGTAAAATATATGAACTACACATGTCCAAAACTTATTGGATGAGTGGAGTTCGAAGCCTTATCACCTTATACACGAATTATATCAATGTGTGACCTTTTTAAACCGAAACACATTTTCAAATAAAGTAATATTTCTTTACTTTCCAAAAGTGCCCCTCCTCTTCTCTTATAAAAGGCCCCCACCTCTACCTCATTTCACACACTACTCAAGCCTTTGGCTCGGCTAACCCTTCCCATTTACTCTCTCCAAATCCCTCTCCTCATCCTAGAGGATTCCCTTTGGGCAGAATCCTTTCAAAGGAAGCCTTTAGGCTCAAATCAAAAGGAGTTACACTTTTAAAGGTAATTCATTCTCTCATGTTCATTTGTTTTATTTTGCTTCTCCAACCCCCTAAATTCTTTTTATTTACTTCTTTTGTAACAACAAAAGTATCTTCAATATACTAGGATGTTGTTATAAGATATATTTGAGATACACACTCACACAACTACATCAAATGGTTAAAGAACATACGGTTTCCGTGGATGGCGAAATTCTGCCTCCCGAAACGATGATTGTTCAATACTCATTTAACACCTTCAAAGGTGGCCATTATGATGTCACTATTTTTATATATGATATATAATATGTTTATGTTTTCCTTAATCTGCAGTTTATTTTCATTTTGGGCATACCTTTATGGTTTCCATTATGGGTAAACACGATATCTTCATTTTAGGAAGTGCGGACTACCGCCCCCTCAAAGTGATTTGATTCATTAAATACCATATGTGGGACATATAAAGGATGGAACTATGATATTATATATGATATTATACTAGAATTAAAATATACCTTTATATCATTATGATTCCGTTCTATAAAATACGAAATAGAAATGAAAGTATCGTTCATGCGTACGTACGGATTACCGTCTCCATGAACGGTGCATTTCATTTCTTACCTCTAAATGATTATGTAATATTATAAATGCACGTATTTACTGGATATATATGACATATATGATATCTACATCATGAATACCATTCTGGATATAATGAACCTTTGACCAAATTAACAACATGTAATGTAAGAAGTCTATTTTTGACTTAAGAACCAAATACCGACAAAATGAACATTATTAACTTAAATGATTACATGATGTTCATAACATGGTATAAAAGGAATAATGTACTTGAAAAAGGTTCTTAAGAAAGTAGAGATTAACTCAAGTTTATTATTCAGGAGATTAAATAACGGTCGGGTCAAGTCAGATACGAGGTATGGGACTTCGTCTCAATCTCCTTTCATTGAGGCATATTTTATTTTATACACAACTTTCTTTTATACGGTGTATAAACCCCTTTGACTTTTACATTTATTCAAAAGGAATCTTTTTTATACGAAGCGTTTACTAAACGACAAAAGGGAATGTTTTTGTCGTACGTATGCGGCGACAACGACTTCTCCACCGTCGTGACCGTTATTTGAGTTTCGGCTTCCTCTAAAAGCCATACCTTTTTTTAAAAGAAAAATAAATACCATGTTTCACTTTTCTTTTATTTTAGTATTGAAAATGGTTTTCATAATGTTTTTATATCAATGTGTTGTATTGATATCTCGTGATTGAAATGTGGAAATTTTATGTTTCCTTTATGCATGTTTTATGTGATATGATTATGTTATGGTTCTTGGGCATTATTATGAAGACCGGTGGTTCCGTGATAAACTAAGGGCGGGTGAGCCCGTTATTGCTCTCCAATTCATTTGGTAATGCGAAGGAGTGAAACGTTAAGGTTTCTCCGAAGATATTTTAGGGAATATACTGTGATGGGTATTCCAAACGTAACCAAGAGGGTTACTCCCTACGTAAGAATGTTATGAATGCCTCAAGTTACCTTTATGTCTTATGATTTCTAAGATTTATTCATGATTTTATGAGGTATGTTAAAGTTCCTATGTTTTATGGGTAAAGTATGATTTCATTCTTATGTATATATGAACTCATGTTTCCTTTCCATGTTTTTTTATAACCCATACTGAGTTTTTATGCTCATCCCATGTTTTTGAAATGTTTTTCACAGGTCAAGGGAAAGGTACACGGTAAGATGATAGAGTCAAAGATGTGTCAAGAAATAATCCATGTTCTATTTTAAATGTGTTTCCACTGATGGGAATGAAGAATACTATCTTTATGTAACCACTTTGTTTATATGTGGAATGTAATGCAAGTTTTATGATCTAATTCTCTAAAACTCTAAACCCGAAAAGATCCTCAATGTGTAATCTTGTAATAACTCAAGATTAAGTAAGGTTTAAGGCTGGGGCCTTATAGTTGGTATCAAAGGTCGGTTTAGATAACTTTAGGAGTTAGAATTCTATTAAATGATTATCCAAAAATATTTTTTTTTCGAAATGATATAGAATTTAAAGAGTACCATGTTGCTTCATCTAAGACATGTTTGTTCAGAATGGTTTTTCGCAGAGGAAGCAGGGAAGCAGTGCTAGGAAGGCATACAGAGGGAAATAACCTTCCGAATCAGCATCCTGAGATGGTCGGAATTGGAACTGAACAGTTTGTTGTAGTGATGGCACAGTTGACTCAAGCGATAAATGGCGGTGGTATCCATGCACGAGATCAGCCAGATCAACCGCAGAGGAACATGTCAGTGGTGGAACATTTCATGAGGCAACATCCACCATCATTCAGAGGATCATCTGACCCTGTGCTAGCTGAAGGGTGGATTAAAACACTGGAGAAGATTTTTGATGTCATAGGGTGTTCAGAAAATCAAAAGGTTAGTCTTGCTATTTACCGTTTGGAGGGTGAAGCAGATCAGTGGTGGTCTATGGTTAAAAATATCCGGGACGCCGATGAGATTGATGCTCTTGACTGGGATGAATTCAAAGGTATGTTTCTTGAGAAGTATTTTCCTAAGGCTGTTCAACTTAGGATGGTAAAGAAATTCTTGGAATTGAGGAAAGAAGAAGACTCAGTGGCTGCCTATGAAGAAAGGTTCACTCGTTTGGCAAGGTATGCTCCAAATTTTATCTGAGACCTTGATAGTAAAATCAATCTTTTTTACTCGGGATTAAAGCCAAAATATCGAAGGGAATTAGCTTATCGTGAGTTTAAAAGTTATGAAAAGCTTGTTCGATGTGCTGAGAAGGTGGAAATGGAGTTTGTCGATGACCAAGTTTTCTATAACAACGAGCAGAAGAAGAGACCGAGGTGGCAGGAGAAAGGTAAGAATTCTTCAAAAAAGTCTGATGGTAAGAGAACTAAGTTTCCAGTTTGTGATAAATGTGGCAAAAGGCATGCTGGGGAATGTCTTCTGAATTCTGGGAAGTTCTACCGATGTGGTAAGATGGGACATAAGGCTCGTGATTGCACTGAAAAGGATCAAGGTGAAGGTAAGAACAAATTTGATTTACAGTTAGTGAAATGTTATAAGTGCAATGAGATGGGTCACTATGCAAACGAGTGTCCGACAAGGAGCTTGAGTGATGGGAAGCAGTTAGACTACAAGCAGAAAGGGGTGGTGAAATCCTTTGCAACTACTTCAGCAGATGTCGGGCCATCAAATGAAGTTGTATCAGGTACTTTTTTTGTTTTTTCAGATTATGCCAGTGTTTTGTTTGATTCGGGGTCTACACATTCTTTCATCTCTGAAACCTTTTCTAGTAAAATGGGAATACCATCTCAAGAAATGACTCCTGAACTTTTGGTAAAAACACCTGGGGGGAATGTTGAGGCAAAAAGAATTTATAAGAATCTTCCTATCCTTATCTGTGGAAAGAACCTACTTGCAAACCTTATTGTTCTACCTCTAGTAGAGTTTGATGTTATCCTGGGTATGGATTGACTCTCTATTTACCATGCTAAGATTGACTGTAGAGCTAAAGAATTTTCTTTTCAGAAAGACTTTCAGTTTGTTTACAAGAATGAACCCTTACTTTTGATAACATATCAAGAGGCCGAGAAACTTGTAAAAGATGGAAATGAATGTTACCTTGCACAAGTCGTTGAAAATAAAGGAACTGTTCAGATTAATGATGTGCCAGTGGTAAATGAGTATCCTGATGTTTTTCCTGATGAGTTTCCTGGAATAATACCAGATCGGGAAGTTGAGTTTACTGTTGATTTAGTTCCTGATGCTAAGCCAATTTCAAAACCCCCTTATCGAATGGCACAAATTGAACTTTTAGAGTTGAAGGAGAAATTGCAAGATTTATTAGATAAAGGTTTCATTAGACCTAGCACATCACCATGGGGTGCTTCTGTTTTATTTGTTAAAAAGAAAGATGGTTCTATGAGACTTTGCATTGATTATAGAGCCTTGAATAATATCACTGTTAAGAACAAATATCCTTTGCCTCATATCGATGATTTGTTTGATCAGCTCCAGGGAGCTCAGTTTTTTTCAAAGATTGACTTGAGATCAGGGTACCATCAGCTGAAGGTAAAGGAGGTAGATATTCCGAAGACCGCGTTTCGTACGAGATATGGCCATTATGAATTTGTAGTAATGCCTTTTGGGCTAACCAATGCACCTGCTGTATTCATGGACTTAATGAATAGAATTTTCCATGAGTTCTTGGATAAGTTTGTGGTGGTTTTCATTGATGATATTTTGGTGTTTTCTAAAAGTAAAGAGGATCATGAAAAACATTTAAGGGTTATCTTGAAAACCTTAAAAGAAAAGAAATTGTATGGGAAATTCAGCAAGTGTGAGTTTTTGTTGCAACAAATTTCTTTCCTTGGTCACATTGTTTCTAAATATGGAATAACTGTTGATCCTGCAAAAACAAAAGTTGTGGAAGAATGGCCAAGACCCACAAATGTAACCGAGATTAGTAGCTTCCTTGGTTTGGCGGGCTATTACCGAAGGTTTGTTAGAAATTTTTCACGGTTATCTAGTCCAATGACTAAGCTAACTCGGAAGGGTGTTAAGTTTATCTAGACAAAAGAATATGAAGATTGTTTTCAGGAATTGAAAAGAAGATTGGTGAATGCTCCAGTTTTGGCACTACCTTCCAGGAATGGTGAGTTTGTTATATACAGTGATGCTTCATTGAAAGGACTTGGTTGCGTCCTAATGCAGAATGATCAGGTAATTGCTTATGCTTCATGACAGTTGAAAACTCATGAGGTAAATTACCCTACACATGATTTGGAATTAGCTGCTGTTATTTTTGCTTTAAAAATTTGGAGGCATCATTTTTATGGAGTAAAGTGTGAAATATATACCGATCACAAAAGTTTAAAGTATATATTCACTCAGAAAGAGTTAAACATGAGACAAAGGAGATGGCTGGAATTAATCAAGGATTATGATTGTACAATTCATTACCATCCGGGAAAAGAAAATAAAGTGGCTGATGCTTTGAGTCGAAAAAGTAATGCTTCATTAACAATGTTGCGTTTGGAACGTGATGCTTTGGTTAAGGATTTGATGAACTTTGGCATAGAAGTTGTTGGTGAAGGAAGTCCTTCTGTTTTGTTTCAGGAATCAGTGAGATCTTCTCTATCAGATAGAATCAAGCAAGCACAGAAGCAAGATAGTGAGTTGCAGAAAAAGGTAGAGCTGGTTCAGAAAGGTAAGTTGCCTGAATTCAACATTGATAATGATTGTGTTTTGAGATTTGGGAAGAGATTGTGTGTGCCTTGTGATTCATAGTTGAAGAGAGAGCTGTTATGTGAAGCTCATAGTTCTCCGTTTTCAGTTCATCCGGGCAGTACTAAGATGTATAGAGATCTGCGGGAGTATTAATGGTGGGATGGAATGAAAAGAGACATTGCTGATTTTACTATGAAGTGTTTGACTTGTCAATAGGTTAAAGCAGAGCGGTAGTTACCGAAAGGGATGCTTCAACCTTTACCAGTGCCAGAGTGGAAATGGGAGAATATATCAATGGACTTTGTTGTTGGATTACCAAAGACATCTCGAGGTAATAATGCAATCTGGGTTATTGTTGATCGCTTGACCAAAGCTGCTCATTTCATTGCTATACGAGATACTTTCTCTCTTGATCAACTTTCCCGTTTGTATCTTAAAGAGATAGTCAGGTTACATGGAGTTCCTCTCTCCATTGTATCGGATCGTGATCCCAGGTTAACTTCTAACTTTTGGAAAGGCCTTCAGAAGTCGTTGGGTACTGAATTAAATTTTAGTACAGCTTTTCATCCTCAATCAGATGGGCAGTCAGAACGAACAATTCAGACATTGGAGGATATGCTACGAGCTTGTTCTATGGATTATCAGGGAAGTTGGGACCAACATATTTCTTTGGTTGAGTTTTCATATAATAACAGTTTTCATTCCAGTATACAGATGGCACCATTTCAGGCATTATATGGGAAGCGGTGTCGAACTCCAGCTTTCTGGGATGAAGTGGGTGAAAGAAAGTTGATGGGACCAGAATTGGTAGAAGAGATGGCAGAAAAAGTTCAGCTGATTCAGAAACACATGAGAATAGCTCAGAGCAGGAAGAAGAGTTATGCGGATAACCGGAGGAAGGATCTATCTTTTGAGGTAGGTGATCATGTTTTTCTCAAGGTTTCACCTTGGAAAAGCGTGATGAGATTTGGTAAGGAAGGAAAGATAAGTCCAAGGTTCATTGGACCATATGAAATTCTAGAGAGAGTTGGAGCAGTTGCATACCGAGTCTCTTTACCTCCGAGTTTATCTCAGGTACACAATGTTTTTCACGTTTCGATGTTGAGAAAGTATATGCCAGATCCATCTCATGTTTTGAGTCCAGAGGTAGTTCAGCTGGAAGAGAACCTATCTTATGAGGAACAACCGATCCAGATTCTTGACCACAGGGAGCAAGTGTTACGGAATATGGTGATTAAGCAGGTAAATGTTTTGTGGAAAAACCACATGATTGAAGAGGCAACATGGGAATCTAAAAATGCAATGAGGGATAAGTACCCCCATTTATTCGATAAGTAAATAAATTGCGGGGACGCAATTTTCTAAAGGGGGGAAGGATGTAACATCCCAAGTAAGTAATGAATAATAGATATTTTTATCTATGTCTATTAATGATTAAGATATTGTTATAGGGGCTTAAAAAGAAAATAAATACAATCTTATGCATGGAATACACTAATATTCTTAAAAGATTGTTTTAGTGCCTTTTGATGGAAAACCATTTTTGAATCTATATTTTGAAAATTTTATAAACTATTTTTGTCAAAATAAACTTATTCTTTATGATTGGGACATCAAAATTTACCTTGTGTGAATTTTTGGTATTTTTCTGACAATATTCATTTTTTTAATGAATTGTGAAAAATACTGCATTTTACATCAAAACTGCTTTTTAACCTAATTTATTTATATGATTAGATAATGTTTTGAATTGGTTTTGAAGTTAAATTAGAATATATTTTTACCATTTTATCCAATGGTGGTCATTGGAATAAATTTCACTTTGAAATTAGACTTAAACTGGTGTCAATCTTTTGACACTTATTGTTTTGTAAAAACACGCTTTTTGCTCTGGCAGTGGGAATTAATTATTAAATTATTTAATGTGACTTATATGATGTGAATTTTGTAAAATAGACTTCATTTTTGAATTCAGAATATCAAATATATCTTAGGGTGAATTTTTGGTAATTTTCTGAAAAACTTCAATTTTTGATGAATAGTGAAACCACTAAGTGGTAATCAAGAAAACTGATTTTTCAGTTAAATGAATGTTTACCACTAATGTGTATTGAATTTTGAAAATCCGACATACATGGTTGTCATTAAGAAGTAAAATGTGGTTCAATAAGATTAAAATAATTTTTTGGTGAATAGTAACTTATTAAGTTCTTAATCGCGATTAGTGGTAATTAGTGTAGTTTAAGGTATAAATAATGCTTTAATAATAGGAAATGACCTAGAAACATGTACCAACCTTATTGGTTGTGTCATGGCCGACCAAGAAAAGCCATGGGTCAACTTGGGGACACCATGGAGACACTTTGGTTTGGAAATGACATAAATAACTTATTATTAAATGTTAAAGTAAAAATGACAAAAACAAGAGATGTTTTACGAAAACAATTTTTACATGGGGTTATAATGATCATATTTTTGATTATAAATATTAATTGGAAAGATAAAAAGATTTACTACATCATAGTATTTTTTTATGATTTTTAGACATTAAATAAATTAAATTATTTATGACATAATAATGATGCAGCGATGATATCATTATTTGACGATTTAAATAAAATAGAAAGATAGTGTAAACTCTATGAACTACACATGTCCAAAACTTATTGGATGAGTGTATTTAGAATCCTTATAACCTTATCCATGAATTATATCTATGTGGGACCTTTTGAAACCGAAACACATTTTCAAATAAAGTAATATTTCTTTACTTTCCAAAAGTGCCCCTCCTCTCCTCTTATAAAAGAACCCCCACCTCTACCTCATTTCACACACTACTCAAGCCTTTGGATCGGCCAACCCCTGCCCCTTTACTCTCTCCACATCCCTCTCCTCATCATAGAGGATTCCCTTTGAGCATAATCCTTTCAAAGGAAGCCTTTAGGCTCAAATCAAAAGGAGTTACACTTTTAAAGGTAATTCATTCTCTCATGTTCATTTGTTTTATTTTTCTTCTCCTACCCCCTAAACTCTTTTTATTTACTTCTTTTGTAACAACACCAGTATCTTCAATATAATAGGATGTTGTTATAAGATATATTTGAGCTACACACTCACACAACTACATCAAATGGTTAAAGAACATACGGTTTCCGTGGATGGCGAAATTCTGCCTCCCGAAACGATGATTGTTCAATACTCATTTAACACCTTCAAATGTGGCCATTATGATGTCACTATTTTTATATATGATATATAATATGTTTATGTTTTCCTTAAGTAGCTGTTTCTTTTCATTTTGGGCATACCTTTATGGTTTCCATTATGGGTAAACACGATATCTTCATTTTAGGAAGTGCGGACTACCGCCCCCTCAAAGTGATTTGATTCGTTAAATACCATATGTGGGACATATAAAGGATGGAACTATGATATTATATATGATATTATACTAGAATTATAATATACATTTATATCATTATGATTCCGTTCTATAAAATACGAAATAGAAATGAAAGTAGCGTTCATGCGTACGTACGGATTACCGTCTCCATGAACGGTGCATTTCATTTCTTACATCTAAATGATTATGTAATATTATAAATGCATGTATGTACTGGATATATATGACATATATTATATCTACATCATTAATACCATTCTGTATATAATAAACCTTTGACCAAATTTACAACATGTAATGTAAGAAGTTTATTTTTGACTTAAGAACCAAATACCGACAAAATGAACATTATTAACTTAAATGATTACATGATGTTCATAACATTGTATAAAAGGAATAATGAACTTGAAAAAGGTTCTTAAGAAAGTATAGATTAAATCAAGTTTATTATTCAGGAGATTAAAGAACGGTCGGGTCAAGTCAGATATGAGGTATGGGACTTCGTCTCAATCTCCTTTCATTGAGGCATATTTTATTTTATACACAACTTTCGTTTATACGGTGTATAAACCCCTTTGACTGTTACATTTATTCAAAAGGAATCTTTTTTATACTAAGCGTTTACTAAACGACAAAAGGGAATGTTTTTGTCGTACGTATGTGGCGATAACGACTTCTCCGCTGTCGTGACCGTTATTTGAGTTTCGGCTTCCTCTACAAGCCATACCTTCTTTTTAAAAGAAAAATAAATACAATGTTTTACTTTTCTTTTATTTTAGTATTGAAAATGGTTTTCATAATGTTTTTATATCAATGTGTTGTATTGATATCTCGTGATTGAAATGTGGAAATTTTATGTTTCCTTTATGCATGTTTTATGTGATATGATTATGTTATGTTTCTTGGGAATTATTATGAAGACAGGTGGTTCCGTGATAAACTAAGGGCGGGTGAGCCCGTTATAGCTCTCCAATGCATTGGGTAACGCGAAGGAGTGAAATGTTAAGGTTTCTCCGAAGAGATTTTAGGGAATATACTATGATGGGTATTCCAAACGTAACCAAGAGGGTTACTACCTACGTAAGAATGTTATGAATGCCTCAAGTTACCTTTATGTCTTATGATTTCTATGATTTATTCATTATTTTATGAGGTATGTTAAAGTGCCTATGTTTTATGGGTAAAGTATGATTTCATTCTTATGTATATATGAACTCATGTTTCCTTTCCATGTTTTTTTTATAACCCATACTGAGTTTTTATGCTCATCCCATGTTTTTGAAATGTTTTTCACAAGTCAAGGGAATGGTACATGATAAGATGATAGAGTCAAGGATGTGTCAAGAAATAATCCATGTTCTATTTTAAATGTGTTTCCATTGATGGGAATGAAGAATACTATCTTTATGTAACCACTTTGTTTATATGTGGAATGTAATGCAAGTTTTATGATCTAATTCTCTAAAACTCTAAACCCGAAAAGATCCTCAATGTGTAATCTTGTAATAACTCAAGATTAAGTAAGGATTAAGGCTGGGGCCTTATATTTATGGTTATAAGTTATTTTGAACTTAATATCAAACAATATCATAACCTCTAAAGTTAAATACTATTTTTATCATAAGCCAACTATTAGGTGTCATACTTAAACAGTACATATTCTAATGAATTTAAAATAGAATTCATTTTCTTCAATTCCCAAATATCTTAATGGTTTATAGTTTTAGAGAGTTAGTTCATAACTATTACACTACAAAACAATAAAATATCAAAGTATACACTTATGACCAGTAACTATTTTCCATAATATATAAAGAATTTAAAATAAGATAATATTTCTTTTCATGAAAAATAAGCATTAAATTCAACATGAATTCATTGATTCATTTACACATACATTAATCTATTGAAAAACATTTTAAATTTTGGGATGACAAAAAAAATATGACAATGGGATATAAAATAAAGGAAAAAAACATGTTAGTTCATGAATACTTATAAAAATTCTGCTTGTTTCAAAATTCTTTGGGGTCAAAATAAATATTTTCTTACCCTGTTAAATCTCCATATCATCCCAAATATTTTCATAAAAAAATCATTAAAAAATAGAGGTAAAATAAAACTCATAATGGTTTCATTGAAAACATTAATACCTATGAAAAACCTTTTCGTAAATACAAAATAATTTCTCGAATAGGGAAACATATTTTTTTAAAATAATTTATCTTATCTTTTAAAAAATATATTTCCATGAAAACTTATTATAAAGCATGTAATGGTTTATACATTAAATGGGACATCATCATCTTAGAAACATTATATAACCCACAAAACACATACAAATTGGAAAAAATATAACTAATATCCATTTAATTATCAATATAATATAATCATTATCCAATATATAGGACTGATATTAGGGTCCACCAATCATATAGGCAATATTGGGACCAATTGTGTGCTATAGTGGGGCTCTATAATTCATAAATAATTTAGGGGAAATTAATAATGAATTAAACAATTTAAACTTCAATATTATATCAAAAACCACATGAAAAACACTTTTCAATCTATGTGAAAAAATCTTTTGGATATCAAATTACAATTTTCATTTAAAACCCATTTTATATACCGAAATACCATGAAAAAGGGAAATAGGGTTCTTCCTTTTCTAAATCATGTAATCTAGTAGAGGAATGTATACATAATATAATTTTTGAAATGATGGGAAATGTCATTTTCACTATATATGTTAAAATAGATCATTCATTTATTCTATTTTCACAAATTTTCTATATAAAAACCATAATTAGATACATCTGATATGAAATTGAAATAAATTCAAAAGAGATATAAGAGTAATTTGTAAATTTTTTGGTTCATTTAAATCATTTATAAAATAATTCAGAAAATTTGGACATGGAATAGAAAGAATTGAAAAATAATTCATTAAAAAGTTATTTTTAGAAACAATAAATGTCCATTACATAAAACCACAAAAGAATTCATTCTTTTTTTATAACATTTTAATGAAATTAAAATATGGAAGTCTGAATTTTATCCTTCATTGAGTCATAAATAATGATATTCCTGAATATTTTAGTGGAATATAGATGAAAAATACTTATAAGTTAAATCATTAATACATTTAAAAATAATATTTTATGTAAAAGGGACCCTTACCTTGAGCCTGATTCATCATGTATGTCAATTATCATTAAAAATAATCATAATATGTTAATTGTTTAATTTAATAATAATTTTATAAAAAAAATTTACTCCTTTTTTATATTTTTTTCTTGCTATAGAAATTTATTTAATCATTTTTGTTTACTTTTAATGTTGTGAAGGTATTAGAATTATTTGTCAAAAATGACTTCACTAGGTTGACCATAGTCCAACAGATCATTATTTCAATATCTCTAGTGTAATTTTCCTGAAATAGTTGTTTTAATTTTAATAATTTTAAAACAAATAATTAATGTTTTTTTGAACGATTAATTATGTTACAATAATCAATATGGTATGTCGTATGCATGCATGACTACCGTTTCCATTTTTACACGCTCATTATCTAAAGAATGTAAGTATTATGTTATCTTTAGATAATTATAATAATATCATAAATACCAAAAACTTTCATTGGATATACTTATATATATAATAAATTTGTACATGGGATGAAAAAAAGAATCACATCACATCGAGGAGGTGTTTTTACACACGTACGCACGAACGGTTGTATCATTTTTGATTGAGTGGGATGGAAAAAATATAATGATATAATATATTTTCAAAATGATGAATATTTCATTAATATAAAAATTATTTCTTATATATATAACATATTTTTATAACTTTATCATAATTAACTTCCATGAATAGAGTTAGTGGAAATGAATCACATCACTTCGTGATGTGTTAGTCTGTTATACACATGAGTAACATTATTATATCCCTCAAGGAATGGAATTTAAGAAATTATATATGATATAATAATTAAATTGGTATAATTATTTTATAAATATTATGTATATTATTTATTTCTATCATCATTATAATTCATGGGAGGCAATGATGAAAAAAGAATAATATCGGTTCGTAAGGCAGTTGTTTGTCATACACATGAATGATGGTTTTGTTTCCCATTAGATAGAAAATGATATGTATGTAGGTCATTAATATATAATAATAAAAACCATTTAAATGATAGATACTATTTTTTTGATATCAGTATAAATTAATTTTATTTATAGGAGGTTGAGAGGAAATAAAATAATAAGACTGAGTTAAGCAAGATAACTCTTCTTCAGACAACCTACTATAAATGCTAGAAAAATCATTTAATGGATAGATTTCAAGTAATGATAATATATATAGGTAATTTTTTAGCGATTTTTGTACATTATTTTGGTTTTTTTGGATGATCCAAAATCCAATGATGTTTTGAGGGTGAGACAAGAGAGAGAACTCTTTTATATGTTAGGGAGATGACACACATGGAATTTTCGAAAGAAAAATTTATACCCCCAATTTTCTCATTCAAAAAGGATTAAAATGGGCCATTATTCGTAGAAATATGATTCATGGAACTAATATGTCTGGAAAATAAAATTTCGATAAAATCTAGATTGTTCTAACCCTTGAAAAATAGTTTTTCCCATATTTGCACAAAAATATTTTTACTATTTTTACTTTTTATTAAGACCATGAAATAATTTTATGTTATTATATAATATAAATTATTATTATTTAATATTTTAATACATTTATCAATGTCAGTTACCATTAGCGGAATAATTTAATTTATTATTAAAACAACAAATGTGATGAAAAATAGGATTTTGAAGAATTGTGTGTTTCAAGAAAAAGGTGATTTTATATTAACATTGTAACTAGTAAAAATGATTATATGAATTTAAATACATATTTAATTATATAAAATACATAAATTTCCATTAAATAATTTCTCTTTGTTTTATTTAGTTTATTAAAAATGAAAATCATTATGTACATTAATTTTTTTTTTAGAAACCCATTTTTATACACAAAAAATAAACTATTTATAAAATCCAACATAAAGATGATTAAAATATAAATAAGTAGATTAAAAATAACATAATAAAACATGAGTAACTTATAATATTATATAAAACATATATTTAATTTTAAATTAATTAAATCATATAATATAAATTTCATTTTTAAAATATTTATTATTTTTCACTATTCACAAAAAATTTAATATTTTCTAAAGTATCCAAAATTTTCATCATATGATAATATTAATATGGCGGATAAAAGATTTAATTTAATTTTATCAAAAAAATTCCTCATGTTATAATAATTAATTATGATGTTTCCTCACAAAAATTGGTAACATTAATTTTTTTAAAAACATATTTTTGATGAATAAAACAATATTACAAAAATTGTAGTTAATATTTAACAAAAAATTATCAAAAAATTTATATTGAGTAATAAATGATTATTTATTTCATAAAATGTTTAATCCTATATATAAATCCAATTTAATATATAGGTAATAATAGTATTATATTTAATGGGTTATTTAATCTCGATGTTCGATGACGAGTATGCAGATGAACATAATGTTGTTATTTGAAAATATAAGGGTGTTACTATGTAACTCACTTCAAAAACCCTCATAGGAACTCAAGGTAATATCATTTTTTGGATTTTTTATTTTTCCTTATATCTTTCCTTCTTTATTAATTTTTTACAATTGAATTTATTTTCTATTTCCTCTCGAATTCATAACATGTTGCTTCTCTTAATAGATTTTATTTTTCCCAATTTTATCATGTGTTATAATTTACTTCATGATTTTTAAAAAAATATTTTATTATTCTTATATAAATTACTATTTATATTAACTTGGTAATTTATCATCTAATCAATGTCTGAGGGTGAATCTTCTTCATTTGAAGTATTTTCTTTGATTGTCTCTTTATCATTGAATAAGTTTCTTTGAAGTCATCTGATTTAATTTTATGTTCATCATTTTTTTACTTTCAACATTACCTCAAACATCCTGAGTTTTCTAATCAATTCATCTTCTAGAATATTTCTTATATCACAATGTTCTCCAATAGAGATAGGGGTTCTTATACATATATTTAGTAAGCACCACATAAGTCACATCACATGGCCATTATCATCAATGTTCTTTTTTTTCACATGCAGAGTATTGGAATTTTGTTAAACCAATGTTACCTTTCATAAATTTAATCATCCTGTGTTACGTTAAATATAAAATATTTTAGAGTATATGTATTAATAAATGCTTTTTAACATTTTAGGTTTCTTCATGAGACAAATAAAGTGTATCCAAAATTTCTTATGCAGTGGAACATGGAAGGATTATATTGATTTCATCTCTTATTAATTCAAAATATAATGTTTTTATATCTTCTTAATAAAAATCATTAAAGGCATTAGTGGAATCACTACAGTCACGTCTAGCAGTTTATATTAATTTAATGTAGAAATCTATTAGATTAAAAATATAAAATATCATTCATTATATATGTATTTTCATATTGATAATGAATAAAGAATAGTTTTTAACATTAATGTAAAGAGTAATATTAGTATCAATCCCCTAAAGTGTATTGTTATTATCCATAAAGATATATGTTCATAAAAAACATAAATTTTGATATATTTTAGGAAAACTATTACCATAGCAAAAATGAAATTAAAAACTATCATATTAAATGTTTTTTATAGTGGAAAAAAAAGAGTGGGGGTAAATAGAGCAATAAATAAAAAAATTAATTTTGAATTTTTAAAAACTACATCATCCAATTATTAAAAAAAACCCAGTTTACTAAAATAATATAAATTGAAAATTCTATTTTCATAATGGTTTTCTCAAAATTGGGATCCCAAATCCATTAAAATAAATTCAAAATTATGTTAACATTAGAAATAAATTTAATTAAATTAAACTTAGTATATAAAATTGAAATTAAATTTAACTATAATATTTTTTCCATATGGATTTTTAGAAATATCTTCTTTTTTTTAAAAAAAGTCAAAAAATAAAAGTAAAAAAACATATTGGAATACATATAAGGTGATCTGTCTAATGCTGATACCTAATCATATACACTTGGGTATCACATTCTACTAAGAAGTTTATTAAAAAAATAAATTGATCCATATTGTGGATTAGGTTTTTCAAACAGAAAAAATCACACTAGCTCCCCATGATACACATATCCCCTTCCATTTTTATATTTGTGACAATAGATGTTAATGAATTATCTAGAGATTATATAGTACTCTCTAGTATAGTACTGGTGCATGAAATAAAGAATATACAAAGAATAAATAACATAACTCAAAGGTAATCTAAAATTGAGAGTGCATTGATAGTAGGAGGGAATGTTTTCTTTATCCCTATATAATTTTCATTGGTTGATCAATTTTCAATAAATCTATCATTGAAAAGATTCAACTATTTATTTCATTTGACTATTATAAAAATTTATTATCATGGAGGAACAATAGTTAGTCTTTCCAGTATGTCTCTTTTTCACTACACACTTAGCTCAAGGATCTAGGAATGTGTCTATGAGTGTATAATCTATTGAATGACAACATTCTATCTAATTATCCATTGGAAGATATTAATAATTTAATCCTTGTACTCATAAATCTAGATGGGAATCCTTAAAAGAAAATACTCTACAATAAATGATCCAGAACATTTTCATTATAGATTCTTAATATAACACAATGTAAGAACCCGTATCGTCTTTTCAGCTACGTTTTCCTTTTTCTGGAGTTTTTGAGAAAATTGAATTTTCTGGAAATTTTTGAAGTACACGCCATGTACATTCTGAGTACAAGCCTTGTACTTTTTCCCGGCTCGAAGCCGTGTGCTGGATGTGCCGGGCCACACACACGGTGTGTAAGGATGAGGTGGAGGCCGGTTCATTCGGAGTACAGAAAATTGAAGTACACGCCCTGTAATCAAGAAGTACACATCGTGTACTTTTTTTTCATCAACGGACTGGGGTCGCGCCTAATCCCCAAAATCATCTTCTTCCCCAGATTTCGTCCGCCCAGGAGCGACCGTACGGACAAATCTTCTCCGAGATCCCTCCTCGCTGTCCGTTCTCCGATTTGAGCACGATCGATTTTATTGGAATCACAGCGTTGAGTTCTTCCTTCTGCTTTATCCTTGTTTCTTGATTCCTCCTTGTTTCAATGTTATCATGGGATGACTGTTTTGTGCATTTTCTCAGATCTACTTTATTCTAAGAGGAATCTGTTGTCATGGTTCACATATATCAATTTCCTAGGATCGAGGTAGGTGGCTTGTTCCTTTCCATAGAAAGTTGATGAATATTATGTGCAAATTCCACAAATACCCTTGAACATGGTATTGCATGTTTCCTATTTTTCCCCTTTTATTTTCCTGCTTCTTCTTGTTCTCTTTTGTAGAGGTTAGTGCTTGTGAGTAGAGTAATTTATTTTGTGCCCAGGTTGCTTTTCCATGCTTGTTTTTTCTGTTGGGCGATTTTCCAGTTTCCATGCCTAGTTGTAGGATATTGGAACTGTTGTTTTAATATTTTTGTTGAGTCGTAGAATGATAGCCAAGTAGTTCTTGAGGTTTACTTGGACGGTACACACGCGCTGAGCATGTTTAGTTTCACTCAGGACTATGAGTACCTAGAGTAGTAGACCAAAGAGATAATTGACGAAAGGGCTTCTCTAGAGTGTCTTTTAAATTATGATGCGAGACTATAGTGGGAATTGACGTTGAGTGCTTCCACATAGAGTTTATAGTTCCACAACGCGGGCCACAGGGGGAATTGACGTTGATTGCTTTCCCAGAGAGCCTTTATCACGATACGAGACTATAGGGGGAATTGACAGTGAGTGCTTCCCCAAATAGTCTGCATAATTACGTAGCTGAACCAGAGGGGTGAGACTTTTTGTGACTCCCAGAGGGTTTCTAGTACTCTAGGATGAACCATAGGTGTTAGTCTGTGAGATCTACCAGAGGGTTACTTGTTTCCTTCTTGTCGTTGGCTTCTTACTTGTGTACTTTACTTGTTAGAACTGTGGATTGTAGCTACTTGTGCTTTCCTGTTTACTGCTTCTTGTTTATTTACTGCCATGTATTCATTGCCTATAAGGCACAAATCTTTGTGTGATTGCCTACTGGGATTGTATCTCACACCCTGTTTGGGCCATGCTTTTGGGCCCAAGAAGACTATGTTGCTGCAGGTATAGATAAGGGGAAATACCCTTCTACTTCAGGTTCTTGATCACGCTGGAGCTGGAGAGCATGGGACCGAGCTGTGACTCACGATGTTGAGGACATTATTATTTTTTCCTTTGCAATCTGTTTTCAGTTGTATTCCAGCATGTTTTTGTATTTTCTGCTTTCCATAGAGGCTTGTACCTACAGCATTATTGTCATCATTATTATATATCAACATTGCTTCCGCTATTTGGTTTCTGTTGTTATGCATGTTGTTTCTGCTTCCACTATTAACGGTTGCTTTTTTCCGTTGTATACCTTACCGAATGAGGGCATATTTTCTCCACTGACTCACCACGGCCCTCGCTTCTAGTCGGCAGCCTATGGCATTTGGGGAAACGCGCTTGAGGTCATGTGGCGAACCGGGTATGGGGCACCAGTGGAGGGGCTCCGGACTCGGGTCGTTACAAAGTGGTATCAGAGGAGTTCTTTTCTCTTGCTTTACTGTTTGGAGAGCTTATCCAGGGATAGGACGGATTCGGTATTTGGAATTAATCTGTGCTCGGGAGTAGCTAACCCTTGTACTGGGAAAAGCCATACTACATCGTTAATTGCAGTTGCTGATTTTGAGATTTTATAGTTGATCTGATTTCACCGAGAGTTATTCACATGGCATGTTCTATTACTGTTTTGATATTCCGGTTCTATTTCTGTCACATCCCGATGACATGAGGGTATGATGTCTCATGCATCATATAGACACGTGTAGGAATCACATGCCATGCATTCTTTCCATGCCATCTAGGGTGCATTAGCGATTGCTTGCTGTTGTGATAGACCTTGTGTAGATTATGCAAGTTGTTGTGATAGTTGCTTGATAGATTCTCTGCTGTTATGTTAGAAAACTGTTGTTTTGTTCTTTGTTTAAAGTGAACTCCAAAATTTGGTTCTTGAGGTGTTATGGTCCCTCACGGATCGGAATTTGGCCCTTTTTTGCCTTGTTTTTAGTGTTTCTGGAATTCTGTGTAGTTTTTAAGCTACTGCCCAGAAAAACACAGAATACACTGCGTGTACTTTTTGGGAACACGCCGTGTAGTTTTCAGGCCGTGTCACTGACTGTGCGAGAAGAACAGGTTGTCGTGGAAGTAACTTCGGAAAAACACCGTGTACGGTAGCTACACGTCGTGTAAGCTCGGAGCTGTGTACCCATCCGTGTCACTAACAACACAGGTCGGCGAAGCACGGGTAGAACACGTTGTGTCCATAGGTAACATGCCGTGTAGTCCTGTCCAGGTACCCGGCCGTGTCACGAAAAATACAGGCCAGCATTACCTTCCCTTCCACATGCCGTGTTTTTTCGGAACACACCGTGTAGTCTTGCCCAGGTACCCGGCCATGTCACGAACAACACAGGATGGTGTCGCCTTCACCTATACATGCCGTGTTTTCTCGGATCATGCCGTGTAAGGTCCAGCTGTGTAGATGGTCGTGTACTAAACAACATGGACCGCCAAATCCTTTTCTAGTGCACGTCGTGTTTGTTTCGAACACGCCGTGTAGTCTCATGTTAAGTAGGACCGTGGGGGTTAGTCGTGCAAGGAACTCGGGAAGGGAAATAGTTACGAGTACATGCCATGTGTTGGTGTCAACACACCGTGTATTTTTAAGTGTACACAACTTGTAGGTTAGGAGTACACGCCCATGTCAGTGGTTTAAGAAGACATGCCGTGTAGTTTTATACATGTAGTGTAGTCGTGTTTTGCAATCTTGTGTGTTTTTCTTCCCCTGTTTCCATTTAGTACTCTTGTATTATCTGTCCTTGTTTTCCTGATCTAAGGTGTGATTTTGATCTTTTAGATCTATGCCTCCGAGATGTCCTCTGGTCGTACGTCTATCATCAGGCAGTGATCAGACGATAGACAGGGCTGATCAGGGACTTCCTGCCGATCCCCCAGCCGAGCCAGCCTTGGCACCGGTTGTTGTACCAGCTGCGGGTGCTGATGCGCAGTTCAGGGAAGGTTTCATGAGGATGATGAAGGCCTTCCAGGGAGCAACGCCTCTTGCCTCATCTATGGAAGACTTGACGCGGGTCTTTCAGCAGCAGCATCCACCCACGTTTTTGGGGGAGGGAGGACCTCAGGCTGCAGAGTCATGGCTGGAAGCCATACTGACTATCTTCGAGCATCTTGAGACGCCTCCAGAGAGGCGGGTCAAGCTCGCCTCCTACATGCTCCGAGACTCCACCAAGAGGTTGTGGATGTGGTCTCACAGGCGGTTCAATAGCAAGCTATGACTTTGGAGGAGTTCTAGCGTGTGTTCTACGACAACTTCTACCCGGAGACCCTGACGGCCGATCGAGCCTGGGAGTTCATGAGCTTAGAGAAGGGTACACTATCTGTCATGGAGTATTCCTCTCGTTTCACCGAGATGAAACCTTTTACACCCCTTCAGGATGGAAGTGGGGTGTTCTTGGTGAGGATGTTTGAGGATGGACTCAGGCGGGAGATCCACTTATAGGTGAACATCTTCCAGATGAATTCCATTACATCCGTCATCAACCAGGCACTGATTGCGGAGCGCAATCTGAGAGACTCTGGAGCTGTGATACAGGGCGGTTCTACTTCCAGATCTAGTTTTCCTCTAGATGACAGTAAGATGCTCCGTAGGGAGCCTACGCGCGGTGATTTGAGGAAGTGAGATGCATCGTCAGGAAGCCAGGTGACGTGCTACCAGTGTGGTCGGACAGGTCACACAAGGCCGCACTGCCATAGACAGCCCGTGGAGTACCGGTCTTGGGGCCAGATGGGTCACCTTCATTTTTTCTGTCTGGTCTTCTCACCAGCAGCTAGTGACCGGGGTTCTTCCATGACTCCTCGTGCAAGAGAATCCCCACTAGTTTCTCACCAGTCGGGAAACTGGAGTTCCTCTGGCCTTTCGGGCTGAGGTGGCGGTCGAGGTCGTGCAATTCAGCCACCAATTCCTAAGCACCATTAGGGATGTTCACCTCAGAGTGGTCAGCCAGGGGCGCAGGGCAGTGACACGGGCCAGTCTTTCGCCGTGGAGAAGACTTATCATGAGCAGGATCCTGGCCCTTCTACTATTCGAGGTACGATTTTAGTAGCCTTAGTTTTATCTTCACCCCTTTTCGATACTGGTGCTACACATAGCTTTATCTCTGTGGATGTTGTGGAAAGCCTTGGACTCTGCATCATTTCTTCTACCGACTCGTTGACACTAGACACACCTTTGGGAACGAGGACATCTAGTGTATGCTAGTGTAGAGAGTGACCTCTCGAGGATGCAGGGTATCACTTCTTATGGGATCTCTATGTCATAGAGATGATAGGATATTATGTCATCTTTGGCATGGACTGGTTGATTCCTTTACGGGCAGTCGTTGACTATTATCACCGCAGAGTCAGTTTCATTTCACCAGACGGTGAATATTTCCTACATAGAGGCGAATGGGACATTCGGGTGAGTCGGGCAGGACTCGAGCATCTTGGGCTAGGAGGAGTGACGACCCAGATTTCTAGTATTTATCTGGATGATCAGGCAACTCCATAGTTGTACTTTCATCCAGTGGAGGATCGCTTCATGGATGTCTTTCCAGATGACTTTTCAGGTTTTCCTCCAGAGCATAAGGTAGACATATCTATTGAGCTCATGCTAGGAGTGGCACCGGTGTCCATTACTCCCTATAGAATGGCCACACCAGAGTTGCAGGAGCTCAAGAAGTAGTTGGAGGGGCTGCAGGCTAAGGGTTTCATCCGACCCAGTACGTCTCCTTGGGGTTCGCCTATTCTGTTTGCAAAGAAGGCAAATGGTACCCTTCATCTTTGTGTAGATTATCGTAAGCTGAACCAGTTGACGGTCAAGAACCGATATCCCTTGCCGTGGATTGATGACCTTTTAGATCAGCTTTGAGGAGCCTGGGTGTTCTTGAAGATCGACTTGAGGTCTAGTTATCATCAGTTGCGCGTTAGACCATCAGATATACCTCTAACAGCCTTTAGGATAAGGTATGGTCTATATGATAATACAGTCATGCCTTTCGGACTCACGAACACACATGTAGTTTTCATGGCACTGATGAACCGAGTGTTCCATCCTTACTTGGATTCCTTTGTCGTGGTCTTTGTGGATGATATCTTGGTGTACTCTCACACTCAACATGACCATGCCACACATCTTGAGATCATTCTGAGTACACTGAGAGAGCATCTACTTTTTGCTAAACTCTCGAAGTGCCACTTCTGGATAGATCTGATTCACTTCATGGGTCACTTCATCTTAGAGGCAGGAGTATTTGTGGACCCAGAGAAAGTGAGAGTTTTAGTTTCCTGGGAGAAGGCGAAGAACGTCTTTGAGGTACATAGTTTCGTAGGGCTGGATGGATATACCGACGTTTCATTCAGGACTTTTCTCGCTTAGCAGCATCATTGACAGGTCTGACCAAGAAGGGGGCGAAGTTCTTATAGTCAGATTCTTGTGTGTCAGCCTTCCAAGAGCTGAAAGGGAGGTTGACATCAGCACCAATACTAGTCCTGCCAGAGCCAGGAAAGAGCTACATTGTTTATTGTGATGCATCAAGTATCGGGCTAGGAGTTGTGCTTATGAAGGGAGATGGAGTTGTTGTGTACGTGTCTTAGTAGTTGAGGCCACATGAGTGGAACTACCCTACACATGATCTGGAGTTGGCAGCTGTTGTTCATGCCTTGCACTGTTGGAGACACTGTCTTCTGGGAGAGCACTTTGTGGTCTTCACTGAACACAAGAGTCTCAAGTATATCTTCACTTAGCGTGATATAAATCTGAGGCAGCGTAGGTGGGTTGAGTTTCTACAGTCTTTTGACTTCGAGCTTGCCTATACGCTGGGAAAGGGCAACGCTGTGGCAGATGCGTTGAGCCGGAGAACTCAGATTCAGGAAGTTCAGGTGGCCAGTAGTGACTGGCAGCTGATAGATCTGTTCTCTGAGATGCATCTGAAGGTCACAATAGATGGGGACAGACTTTTATATATTCTGTAGTTGTTACCTCCATGCTACATGATCGGGTACAGATGAGGCAGCTATCAGACTCGGAAGGCTTAGTCTGGTGGGAGAGTGTGTCTGGAGAGGACCATCTTCCTGGATGGATAGTGGGCGAGGATGAGATCTTGCATTTCCAGGGACGCGTATGGGTGCCGGTAGACATACACGAGGAGCTAATGCGGGATTTCCATTCCTCTGTTTGGGAAGTTCATCATGGTGTCACCAAGATGTATCGGGACCTTCATCGCCAGTACTGGGGGCCGGCTATGAAAAAGGATGTCGCTGGTTTTGTCATGAGATGTTCTACTTGTCAGTAGGTTAAAGCAGAGCATCAGCGACCAACAGGGATTTTACATCATTTACCCATTCTGGAGTGGAAGTGGAACTATGTTGCAATGGACTTCGTGACCGGGTTGCCGAGATCGCCTCGGGGAAACGATGTTGTTTGGGTTGTCGTCGACAGGATTACAAAGGTTGCTCACTTCTTGTCGATCAAGGATACGATCAATGTCGATGATCTGGGATGACTTTACATCAGAGAGATCATTCGTTTGCATGGAGTTCCACGCTCTATTGTTTTAGACAGAGATGTGCGCTTTACCTCTGGGTTCTAGAAGGGACTTCATAAGGCCTTGGGTATACAGGTACTTTTGAGTACAACATTCCATCCCCATAATAATGGCCAGTCCGAGCGCACAATCCAGGTGCTTGAGGATATGCTCAGAGCATGCATTCTAGACTTTGGCGGTTCTTGGGAGAAGCAAATTAATCTGGTGGAGTTCTCCTACAACAACAGTTTTCAGGCGAACATTCAAATGGCACCATACGAGGCTTTTTACGGTAGGCCATTCTGATCACCCTTATGCTAGCTGGAGGTAGGAGAGGCAGCTTTTCTAGGACCTCGTCTTGTACAGGAGACTTCAGAGTAGATAGAGCTGATTTGAAAGAGTATGGCTACAGCACAGTCTCGAAAGATGTCTTCTGCTGATCAGTGGAGACGACCTCTGGAGTTTGAGGTCGGAGATTAGGTTTTCTTACGTTTTTCACTAAGGTTGGGACACAAAAGGATTCGGAGACAAGGTAAGCTTTCACCGTGGTATGTCAGGCCGTTTGAGGTCTTGAAGAGAGTTGGGCCAGTCGCCTATCGATTGTAGCTACCTCAGCGGTATCGGGCCATGCATGACGTCTTCCACGTCTCTCAACTTCGACGTTACTTTTCATACCCATCTAATGTCTTTCATCCTAAGGAAGTTGAGCTTGAAGCGGATGTGTCATTCAAGGAGCATCTTATCCGTATTGTCGATCGTAGTACAAAGGTTCTCCGTGGGTGGTCTGTTCCTCTGGTACGAGTATTATGGCAGCACAGGCGAGTACAGGATGAGACCTGGGAGAGGGAGACCGATGTATGATCGTAGTGGGCGGAGTTGTTCGGTGTTTCTCCTTCTCCGCCTCGTTAGGGAAATTCCGGGATGAATTTCTTTAAGGGGGAAGGATTGTATGAACCAGTATCGTCTTTGCAAGTACGTTTTCCTTTTTCTAGAGTTTTTGGGAAAATTGAATTTTCTGGATATTTTTGAAGTACACGTCATGTACTTTCTGAGTACACGCCGTGTACTTTTACCCAGCTCGAAGCTGTGTGCTGGCCGTTCCGGGCCACCCACACGGTGTGTAAGGCTGAGGTGGAGTCCAGTTAATTCGGAGTATGGGAAATTGAAGTACACACCGTGTACTAAAGAAGTACACGTTGTGTACTTTTTTTTCATTAAACAGACAGGGGTCGCGCCTAACCCCAAAATCATCATCTTCTCCATATTTCGTCCGCCCAGGAGTGACCGTACGACCGAATCTTCTCTGATCTCCCATCTCTCCATCCGTTCTCCGATTTGAGCACGGTCGATTACGTTGGAATTGCAGCGGTGAGTTCTTCCTTCTTATTTAGCCTTTTTTCTTGATTCCTCCTCGTTTCCATGTTATCGTGGGATGAATGTTTTGTGAGTTCTCAGATCTACATTGTTCTAAGAAGAATCTATCATCGTGGTTCACATATATCGATCTCCTAGGATCGAGGTAGGTGGTTTGTGCCTTTCCGTAGAAAGTTGATGAATATAATGTGCAAATTCCACCAATACCCTTGAACGGGGTATTGCGTGTTTCTTGTTTTCCCCCTGCTATTTGCCTGCTTTTTCTTGTTCACTTTAGTAGAGGTTATTGCTTGTGAGTAGAGTAATATATTTTGTGCTCAGGTTGATTTTCCATGCTTGTTTTTCTTGTTGGGCATTTTTCTAGTTTCCATGCCTAGTTGTAGGATAGTGGGTCTGTTGTTTTATTATTGTTGTTGAGCCGTAGAATGATAGCCAAGTAGTTCTTGAGGTTTACTTGGACGGTACATCCATGATGAGAATGTTTAGTTTCACTCAGGATTTTGAGAACCTAGAGTAGTAGACCGAAGGGAGAATTGACGGAAGGGCTTCCCCAGAGTGTCTTTTAAATTATGATGTGATACTATAGGGGGAATTGACGTTGAGTGCTTCCTCAAAGAGTCTGTAGTTCCACGATGCAGGCCACAGGGGGAATTGATGTTGATTGATTTCCCACATAGCCTTTATCACGATACGAGACTATAGGGGGAATTGATGGTGAGTTCTTCCCCAGAGAGTCTGCCTAATTACGTAGCTGAACGAGAGGGGTGAGACTGTGTGTGCCTCCCAGAGGGTTGCTAGTACTATAGGTTGAACCATAGGGGTTAGTCTGTGAGAGCTACCTAGAGGGTTACCTGTTTTCTTCTTGTTGCTGGCTTCTTACTTGTGTACTTTACTTGTTAGAACTGCGGATTGTAGCTGCTTGTGCATTCCTGTTTACTGCTTCTTTTTTATTTACTTCCATGTATTCATTGATTGTAAGGAATAAATATTTGGGTGATTTCCTACTGGGATTGTAACTCACACCCTGTTTGGGACATGATTTTGGGTGCAATCAGACTATGTTGCTGCAGCTATAGATATGGGAAAGTGCCCTTCTACTTTAGGTTCTTGATAACGCTGGAGCTGGAGACCATGGGACTGAGCCGTGACTCGTGATGCTGAGGAGTTTATTTTTTTTCCTTTTCACTCTGTTTTCAGTTGTATTCCTGCATGTTGTTGTGTTTGTGGATTTCCATAGATACTTGTACCTGCTGTATTATTTTCATCATTGTTATATATCTACATTTTTTCTTCTGTTTGGTTTCTGTTGTTATGCATGTTGTTACTACGTCCTCTATTGACTGTTTATTTTTTCCACTGTATACCTTACCGAATGAGGGAATAGTTTCCCCACCGACTCACTGTGTCCCTCGCTGCTAGTCGACAGCCTCTGGTATTCAGGGAAATGCGATTGAGGTCATGTGGCGAACCGGGTACGGGGCACCAGTGGAGGGGCTCCAGACTCGGGTCGTTACACTCAATACATAAATAAGGCTCTCTCACATATATTAAACATAAACATCATTAATATAGATATTTTAGTTTCAAATATGACATGGAATTATAACTATCCTTGGTACCTTTTCATGGTCACATTGCACAGTCACTTCATCTCTTCATGTGGTCACTTATTTTCTTCCTTATATCAATTCTTTAATTCACATGGTAACTTCATTTCTTCTCACTTTCACTGAATTAAAAAACATGAAAGGTTTAATATATTATAAAGTGGATTGATTTATTTGTGGGGACTTAATAACATAGGGAAATGTTTTGCATATGACACACAATCACATTTGTAACAACATGTTACTTTGTTTAGGTACTCCTAAAGCCCTCATTTAATCATTCTTCGGTTGGGTTTTCTATAGGTTCTTTAGGTTAAACTTAGGATTTTTTGAATGTCTCTTAGGATGTTCACAGTTTTTATAGGTTATTTACAAACTATGATCCCTACTCATGAAAACCATGCAAACCAAGGCAGTGATGGTATTCACTTTGGCACATGGTTTGAAAAAAAAATCACCTAACAAGGATTAACTATGAAAACACATTAGTATGGGAGTTTTAATAGGGAGAAAATTTTGAAAAACATTATGTCCCTACCTCGGATATAGTGTGAATGGATTTTAATTAATCTATAAATCCATAAAAAATTCCCAAACCCCCATTTTGACCCTAAGCAACCCTAGCATGCCCAATTTAGTTTTTTGAGGCTGAGATTGCTCTCATGGGGCCATTTCGGTTCCACCAAACCCTCTAAAAGGAATATCGAAGCTAGGTGATCATCTTTTAAACTGTTACCATTATGTTTTCTATCATTCATCCATTTCTCCCACTCTCTCTATCTCTCCTCGATATGGATTATTAGATCTTCATGATGGTTTAGTATATTATCAACATTTTTTTAAATCTAAAATATGGGATTGATCATCAAGTATCCTTTATTGACATTCCACATTGGAGTTTCCCATTTTGGGTGTTGGGTTTTAGGATCTTGTGATCCTATGGTATGTGGTTCCATTTAATATTTTCAATTTATTTAACACTAAATTACTTGAATAAAATTCAATTGATTTCAATTTTGTTTGGAAAACCTATTTTTTTTTTGAAAATTTTGATTTGGATTCCTTTTATCATGAAATTGGGAAACCAACACCCATTATATTGAATTGGGATGTTTTGGTGGAATTTGATGGAATGTCACAAAACTGAGTTTTCAAATATAAATGTTGTAATTTAAACTATTAAATTAAATATAAAATTTATTTTTGAAATGGATTTATAATTTTTTATTTGAAAAAATGGATTAATTTTTTTATTGAATCCCAATGAATTTATCCAGTAAAATGGAGTGATTTGATTGAAAACCAATTATGGTTTTTAAATGGATATTGGAAGATTGAATGGGAAATTTTTGAAAATTATATTTTTAAATATTTTTAAATTATCTTTCACATTATTGATTGTTTTTAGATCACACGAAAGCTTTTGTAGTGAGTGATTTTTTGGGGAAAGCACTCTATCGATGCTTTATATCTCTAAAAATATGCAGTAAGTAACATCCCCAATGGTATGGTGTTGATTCATCTTTGACCAATGTCAGAGGGATGTGTGAAGAAATATTTTTGTGATCACATATTCGAGTGTGGGGGGATCCCATATCCTAGAACTATCGAACCTATTGGACGAAGACCATGTTTTTCATTTCTAATATATTGATTTATATGAATTTTTTTTATACTATTTTACACATTCCCTATGAATTTAAAAAATATATTTTATATAAAAAAATTATTATTAATTTTTTTTAAATTATTTCCATCAATTAAAATGAAAATAATGATTTGTTTTAAATATTGTTTTGAAATTGTAGGGTTATTTATTTAAAATTGAAATCATTATTTACTTAATTGATGTGGCATCATATTATGGAATCCTTAGTGAGACCATACTGGTATTTTAAACCACACCCTACCTATGTAATAGGGTGTTTGTAGATTTCATCCTTTTATGTTCATCCAAGGGAACAACCACCGGGATGTGGTATTTTTTGTTGATCTTTTGGATGGATCTATTGATTTCACTATGAAATGGGTTTTTATAATATTTTATCATACTTTAGTATTGTTTCTTTAGGTTTATATCCATGTTTTACTTCGGGTTCTATTTTCCCTATGGAGTTTTATTTTGGGAATACTAAGTTGAATCTATTTCATTTATGTTTTTTTCGGAATATTGGTCACACCATTATATTTTATGATTCAAAATTCTAGTAACCCACCCATGGGTATTGGGAATGCCCTCCAGGACATGTTAGCGTCATATTGATTAACCTAATTCCAGGGTATCTAGGTTGGTTATAGAAACATTTGTATCCATGTTGCAGCTTAAGAATCATTCCTTATTTTCAGTATGTATTTGAGAAATACTCTTGGGATTTAGGAGGTATTTACGATAGAGTGAGTGACCATCTCTCACAACAATTAGTCTTAAGTCACAATGGGTGGTTTTGGAAAGACGTGTCGGTAACGTCCTTGTTCCGAGTGCTGGTCAAGGTTCCACGAACCCGGTTGTTCAAATGACCTCAAATTTTTTTTCCCAAATGTCAGAGGCAACTAACTAGTAGTGAAGGAAAAGGTATGATGGTGGGGAAACTATTCCATAATTGGCAGAGTATTCATAGTGTAATAACAAAAAATAAACAATTGTGGAAGCAGTAATACCATACAACAAAAGTAAGCAGTAGAAGACTGATATTAATATAACAACTAGAGAATATATAAATGATAGATTTTACATGTGTCTAGGAATGAATCCAAAAAAGTAACTATGCTGTAAATAGAATACAAAAACCAATGTACAAAAAATTAGTAAACTCCAATAGCATTGTAATCCATAACTTGGTCCCATTCTCTCCAGCTCTGACAGCAATCATGTACCTGATGTATAAGGGCACTTTCCCTTATCTATAACAACAACCATATAATCTTTTGGGAACCAAAATCATGACCCAAAAAGGGTGTGATATGAATCTCAGTAGGAAACCACTAAATGATCTGTGCCTAAAAAATAGTGAATATAAATATTAGGTAATATGAAAAAATAATGAAATAAACTAGAAATTACATGAATGAAAAAACCTATAGTTTTCTATTATATTCATTTTCATCTATTAATTATTCAAACCATTTAATATTAAAATAATAGGATATATCCTATGCTTTGTATCCCATGTATAGTAATAACAAACAGATGTCTCAAAATTCCATCTAATCCGACAAGAATGAATAGGTCCAAGCTTGTGCTTTGGCGTGGTTGAATCATCACAATAATTCAATCATTCAATAGAGACCCTCTGGGAATGTTGTAAAATTTTGATCCCCTCTGGTTCAACATATCATCAATTCAATTAATAATTACCCTATAGAAATGCTAACACAATCTAACCCCTTGGTCCCACATAGCACTAATCATTTACAAACGACCACCTGGGTAGTTCCCACGGTCAATACCCCATGATCTACATAGCCAAAATAATTTATAATGACCACGTTGATTCTCTCATTGTCAATTCCATATGATCAAACATCCATTTAATAATGTCCCTCTGGGTAGCTCTCACATTCTAACCCCACTGGTCTATGACCACCTTGTAGCTCTCACAATCCATACCACTTTTTTAACATAACAACAATTACACATAAATGACCCTACCTTAGAAATCTATCATAGTCAATTTCACTAGGTCAAATGTTCCCAATGTGTAACTCATGCATCTCAAATAAATAGTAACTCTAATCTAACAACACGAGGCATGAAAAAATCAATCCTAATAGGAAATTATAGACTAAAATGTTATAAACAATTAATCAAGGGAACACACCCATGGGGTGTACCATAAAAATGTATCAAACATTAATCATATGAATTTTACAACTTTCTCAGTAAAAAAACAATATTAGGTATTGAACATCGTTAAATTCCAAAAAGACGCAATACCTCATCAAGTATTTTCATCACATTATGCATATATAATACAAATATAATCAAAGAAAGGCACATACCTCCTACTATGATGTTGCGCGAGGAACACTCTTGAATGTCAGCCATTGAATCAGCATATAATGGTGTATATCTACAAAAAGGGTAAACAAACCCAACCCTCGATAACTCATGAGAGATGAGAAATCATGAAGAGAGGCTCTAGGGAAATAGATAACTCACCAATGGGAATCCAACAAACCTGGAGGAAACTAAATCAGACCAGAGATGATGGAATGGGAGGAGGTCGATGTTTTTTGGTCATTCATCCCTCTCATATATGAAACACGGGGAGAAGAAGAGTGTTCAACAGATGAGATGTGACCCTACTTAGACACCCCAAATAAAAGGAAAAGTACACGGTGTGTTCATTTGATGTAAATGGCATGTACTATCGTCATCCAGTCCCCTCTTTAGGAAGTCTTCTAGGTCACCTACCCGGCCATGTACTCGGCCGTTACACGGCCAGTACCTGGTTACACACAGAAACCGGCTACACGACATGTACTTATGAAATTTTCCAATTATCCCGTTTTCCTAAAAAAACAACCCGAAATAAAGATCCATACCTTAAATAAAGATACGGGTTTTTAAAAACAACCCCCCTTAAAGTAATTCATCCCCAAATTTCCCATCATAGGGTGGAAAAATATACTTAAAATAACATTGCCTACTATGATCGTACGTTGGCCGCTCTCTCCCGAGTCCTATCAAGTACTCCCTCATGCTGCCATAGCACTCGTACTAGAGGAACATACCTGCCATATAGAAACATTATGCTGCTGTCCACAATCTGAATAGGGTGATCCACAAAGGATGCATCCACCTCCAACTCAACCTCCTTGAATTGAAAAACATGAGATGGTTATGAAAAGTAATGTTGTAGCTGAGAAACATGAAAGACATTGGGAATTACCTAGTACCTATAAGGTAACTACTACATATAGGAAAGCTGCATGACACTCTCCAAAATCTCAAACGGCACAACTTATCTCAGTGAAATCTTCCCTTGTCTCATATTCTTCATGTGTCCCAACCTCAGTTTGAAAAAATAAGAAAAAATGATCTCCAACCTTGAACTACAAAAGTCTTCTCCATTGTTCAACATAGAATTTATGGTGAGACTATGCAATAGTCATCATCTTCTGAATCAATTCCACAAGCTCAGTGGTCTCTTGGAAAAAACGACGTCCTGGCACAGCTACCTCTCCCACATACAGCCAACATAGGGGTGATCATCATGACCTACCGTACAAAGCCTCATAAGGTGCCATCAGAATCATGGCTTGAAAACAAATTTTGTAGGAAAACTCCACATGGGGTATCTGTCTCTCCTAAGAACCACTGAAATATAGTATGCATGCTTGAAGCATGTACTCCAAAACGTGAATCATGCACTCGGACTAGCCATCTGTCTGAGGATGGTAAGATGTAATCAAAAGTACCTGTATACACAAATCCCAATGTAGTTCCATCCAGAATTTAGAAGTAAATTGGGCATCCATGTTTGAAATGATAGAGTGTGGAACCCCCTATAAATGTACAATCTCATAGATGTACAACCATCCAATCTCATTAACAGTGATAGTTTCCTTGATCAACAAGAAGTATGCAACCTTCATGAGTCTGTCAACAGAAACCCGAGAAGCATCATTCCCTCGAGGTTACCTCAATAAACATATTTAAAATCCATTTTGACAACATTCCACATCCACTAGGGAATGGTTAACTATTTTAATATACCTACTGGTCACCGATTCTCCACCTTCACCAGCTGATAGGTGGAACATCTCATGATAAAACAAGCTAAATATGTCTTCATACCTGGCCACTATTAATGATGGTGTAGATATCGATATATCTTTGTGACACCAAGATAAACTACCCAAAATGAGGAATGAAAATCCAAAATCAAATCCTCACGTATGTCTACTAACACTCATATGTTTATATTAAAATTTAGGGCCTCATTGTCGCATATGGTCCACCTAGGATTGTGATTCTTTCCTGACACACTCTCTCGTAGGACTAGGCCTTTAGAATCAGACAACTGCCTCATTCGTACTCAGTCCATTAGCGTAGAGGTAAGAACTATTGAATAAAGAAATATCTTCCCCTATATGTCGTGAACATCCAAATTCATCTCCTATAATAGATCCATAAGCTTCCACTCACTACTGGCCTCCTGAACTACATGTATATGAATCTTCTAGATCAACACATCATCTACTATGTTGCCTTTCTCAGGCGTGTAGGAAAGTTCAAAGTCATAAGACTGAAGGTACTCAACCCACCTTCAATGTCTCAAATTTAGATCACATTGAATAAATATATACTTTATTCTTTTTTGGTTGGGGTTTACCACAAAATTCTCTCCCAAAAGATAATTTCCCCAACAATTCAAATCATTCACAACTACAGCTAACTATAGATTGTGTGTCTAGTAGTTCCTCTCATGTGGACTAAACTGCCATGACCCATACATGACAACTCCACCCCCCCCACCCATGAAAAATCCATGCTCCCAACCCGATACCTGACACATCCCAGTAAACTGTTCAACTCTTCCTGGCTTCAAAAAAATCAGTATCAGTGCTAATGTCAATCTCCCATTCAGCTTTTGAATGGTTGAATCGCAGGAATCTGTCAACAAGTACATTACAACCATATTATTTAGGCCAATAATTGGTGCATCTAAGCATTAAAAGTCTTCTATAAATCACCTATAGTAACCAGCAAGACCCCAAAAACATCATACCTCAAATGTGTTCCTCAACTTCTCCGAGGAAACTACTACTCTCACTTTCTCTAGGTCTTGTTATACTCCTATCTCTGAGATTACATGACCCAACAAGTAAATCTGGTCCATCTGAAAGTGTAATTTTTTTAGTTTGGCATATAACTAATGCTATCTTATTATAATCAATGTGATCTGAAGATGGATGGCATGGTCATGTCGAGTGTGAGACTACACCAAGATATCGTCCATGAAGCCTACCACAAAAAAATCCATGTACTGATGGAATAATCAGTTCATCAGTGCCATGAAAACTACTGGCATGTTTGTATGGATGAATGGCATAAAAATACTCATAAAGACCATACCTACTCCTAATGGCTATAAGAGGTATATCTATTGGTCTAACATGAAACTGATATTAACCGGATCTCAATAAAATCATTGAGAACACTCGGTCTCCTTGAATCTGATTAAAGAGATCATTAATACTCACAAGAAATATTGGTTCTTGAACATAAACTAGTCCAACTTCCAATAATCCACAAAAAAGTCTAAGGATTCCATCCCCCTTCTTTACAAAAAGTAAAATCAAACCCCATGGTAAAGTACTTTGTCGGATGATACCCTTTTCCTGAAATTCCTCTAACTAATTTGTGAGTTTCTGTAGCTCTAGTTTAGCCATCCTATATGGAGGAATGGGCATTGGTTCCACTCCTAGAACATGGTTACTAGAAAAATCTACCTTTATATGGAGGTAAACGTGAAAATTAATCTATAATGAAAAATCTTAAATGATCTACCACTAGAGTAAAGTCCATATGTGAAGTTCCATGGTCGTCCAGATATAAACATTCAATCAAGGATGTAGGTCCTCCAATCCCATGATGCTTGGGTACCACTCTTCTCTCGTGGAAATCCCATTTTCCCTTATTTAAAAAAGACTTGAACTCTGGTGATGTGAGGCTCAACCTAGAATGATAGTAGTCATCAAAGGCCTGAAAGGAGACAACCAATCCATTCCAATAATGACATCAAGGCCTGTCATCTCCAAGACATAGAGGTCACACTAGAAGTGAAACCCACCAACCATAAGAGGGCACCCCTGGAACTGAAAAACACACGTAATCCTAATCCCTAACTAAGTTTCTAGAATTATCAAATCCTCATAAGTAATGATACAGAGCCCCATGCACTGCACAACAAAAACAAATATAAAAAAATGGGAAGCCCCTGTATAGAAAATAGCTGAAGCTAAACTTGAGGAAACTAGAATCATACATCTAACTTTAGAGGTTCCAGGATCCTTCTCTTACTAGTTATACTCCACTAGAAAATTATGACTGTAGCGCAAGATTATGACCCTTCCTGACAACGCTTAGATGATCCACCCTACTGTCGCTGAAAACCTATTGTCTAGGTACCACGGCGGTGACGTCCTCCTCGTCCTGATCCTCATAATGAACTCTAGTTCCCTAACTGTGGATAAACTGGTGGCCCTTCTCCTAAGCATGGAATCTTAACTGATCCCATCTCACTATATTCTAGTATGAAAAACTGAAGAAAAAATATTAAAGGTGACCCATATTTCTGCAAGACCATTACTCAATGGGGTCCTTCGGGCAATGTGGTCTCATATTTCCACTCATGCTAAATTGGTATCATACCACATGGATACCGAAATAAACATCCTTGCTACTAGAATCACCATGTGAAGGCTCTCTGCGGTGCTTCATGCTATCAAATGATGGAGTGCCAACCCTGGATGATGAACCGCTCTATCTCATTGATCCCAACTCCCTCTGATTGTGTTCAGTAGTCAGCGCCTGATTCAAAATAGTTTTCACTGAATTCATCTTGTAAAAATTCCCTTGATAATGTATTTAATACATGATACCATCCTCAAATTTCCTGGCCAAAGATAACTCATCAAATCCCAGAACTAGTGTCAAGCACTTAATCTCTATAAAACAAGAAGAGTAGTCCATCACCAAAAGAGTGCCTTGTTCCAAATGCATGAACTCTGGGGCTTGATCATCCCTCAATGTGTTAGGGTAAAAATAATCATATAAGGTACTCAAAAACACATCCCAAGACAAATCCTACGGAATCACTTCCTGTCTCATAACATTCTAGAATTACTTGGTGGAATCATGTAGCATGTACACTGTGAGATTAACCCTCCTCTCCAAAGGCATCTACAGATGCTCAAAGATAACAAGAATGGACTCCAACCACGACTCTGCTTCCTATGATCTTTCATCCCTATATAAAGTTTGAGGATTCTGCTTCTGGGAAACCCACATCATCTCTTCCATAATTGGGGCAGGATGCGGTGCTCCCTGAAATGTCTATAACACCCACATAAAGCCTTCACATAACATTGAATCAGCACATGCATCTGGTATAACATTGGGTGCCAAGATGGGCAGGAAGGGAGAATCTTCTAGGAGTGTCATGACTCTGCAAGTTAAAATGAACACCTCAGTTCACAATTATCATGGACTGCAACATTATATGTGAAATAATGGAACTGGAGAAGTAAATCATTCATGTTTTTCAAAAAAGGGTTACACGACAAGTATAGACTCTACACATCATGTTCTATTATGATTTTAACATCGTATTTACCTCTTCCAAACATGTTCAAGTAGCACCCATACACAAAACATGTTCCTCCAATGACAAGGTGTGTACATAAAGTTTACCTCATGCTCAGGTTATTTTACATGTCTTTCTCTTGGGTAACACAACATGGCATGTTCACCCTAGACATGACGTGTACTTCTTATGTTCTAACTATTGGTTTCATTCAACACAACGTCAGATACACGGTTGACCATACACGACATGAATAAAAAGTACATGATGTGTAAAACCTCTATTTCAACAACCCATCTCATTCATCACACGGTCGGATACACAGTCGACCCTACACGACATGCATAAATTGGGAATGGCATGTACAACCTTAGTTTCATCAACCTATGTCGTTTGTCACATGGCTGGATAAATGGTTCCTTACAACACAACATGTACAATCTAGACACAACATATTCTACCAAAAAATTCACAACCCCGTGTCTTCTAAAACAGTCAGTCACATTGTTACTGACTACATGACAAGTACATATAGTACACATAATTCACATAATAAAAGTTTTTTTCTAGTACCGAAGAACACATGACGTGTTTTCATAACACCACACGCCATGTTGTCTGTTTTCTAAACAGTAGGCCTCTTAAACTCCTCTGGAACCCTTAAAAACATAAACTTTTGTCGAAATCATGACAAATTCTCAGACGTGGGGGCCCATTATCCCTGCAAATCAATGTTTGTAATCCAATTTCACATCATATCTTTAAATTTTTTAAATTTAAAGTTCATATATGATCCACCAAATTCCGATCCAAGAGGACCCATAACACCTCAGGGATCAAATATTTGATCCCATCCAAATGAAATGTTATAATTTCCAATAAAAAATAAAAATAGTAGGTATTATATCATGGAATATATCAAAACAACATGCATATCTTCAACAACATCTATCACAATAGCATGAAATCATTAACACACCCTATATGGAATGACAATAATGCATGACATGTGATCTATTTCATGTGACTATATGTGGCATGAGATTGAATTACCTCATCAAATTGGGTTTAAATAGAAATGAAACTTCAATAATATCAATTATATCATCACAAAACAAGTGAATCACCCAACTGTTAAGTCAAATTAATGGTAACAATTGCAAAACCAAAAAAATTGAAATATCCAAGTTAATATGGATTTCCCCTATATAATGGTTGGATACTCCTGAGACCATATTTTACCAACTACCTATTAATTTCTATCTATTTCTATACGATCAAAAATATTAAGACAACTTAGAAAAGAAACTCTACTGCTGCCACTTCAGAACGTCCCAGATTCGGGTGTCGCCCAAGGTTCCCCGAACCCAGTTGGTCACATGAACTCAAATGCATTTCCCCAAATGCCAAAGGCTGCCAACATAGAGCGAGGTCCATGGTCTTATATTAGGGAAACTATTCCCTCATTGGAAGATTATACATAGTGGAATAAAAAATTATAAACAATAGAGGAAGAATTAATACCATGCAACAAAAGTAAGTAGCGGAAGACTAATTGTAATATAACAACTGGAGCATATATAAATGATGCATGTCACAAGTGTCTAGGAAAGAAACCAAACAAGCCATAGTGATGAAAATACTATAATAAATCAAAAGTATAGAAAATATTTAAACTCAAACAGCATCGCAACACACATTTTGGTCCCAATCCCTCCAGCTCCAACAGCGATCAAGTACCTAATATAGAAGGGCACTTTCCCTTAACTATACCTACCACCATACAATCGGGTTGGGTTCAAAAGAATTAACCAAATATGATGTGATACCAATCCCAGAAGGTAACCAAAAAATAATATATGCCAAACTGTTAGTGAATATATATAGCAGGTAATATGCAGAAATGAAGCAATGAACTTCTAAGTACTCAGAAATAAACAACCTACGATTTTCAATTACATTCATTTAAATTTATTAATTATTCAAACCATCGAATAATGAAATCCCAGGATCTATCCTAATCCATGTATCCCCTATATAGAAATAAATAATATTTGTCTCAAAAGTACATCTAAAGAAACAAGTATGATCGAGTCCCATCTTTTTCTTTGGCTTTGAAGACACTTCACAATCATTTAATCATTCAAAGAAACCATATAGGAAAGTTCTCATAGTCTGATCCTCTCTGGTTCAACATATAATCAATTCCATAAATAATGACCCTTTGGGAAAGCTAAAATAGTCTAACCCCTTGGTCTCAAATCGAATTAAGCATTATCGAATGACCACCTGGGTAGCTCTCACGATCAATAACAATTGGTCTACCTAGAAAAAATAAATTATAATGTCCACCTAAAATCTCATACAGTAAATTCTCTAACGTCCAACATTCATTTAATAAGGACCAAATGGGTAGCTCTCATGGTATAACTCGTCTGGTCTATGACCACCTAGTAGCTCTCAAAGTTAATACCTCTAGGTCAACATAAAAATAATTATAAATAAATGACCCTACCTCAGCAAGCTCTCAAAGTCAATTCCCCAGTTTTTAAATGTTTACAATGTGTAACACATGAATCTCAAATAAATAGTAAATCCATCCTAACAACACGAGGCATAAAAAATACTAACTAGAAATTCTAGAAAAAAAGTTCATAAACAGTCAATTAACATAATGCACCTAGGGGGTGTCCAATAACAACATATAAAACCTTATGCATAAGCAATTACCATGTTCTCAATCAAAAAAAACATAGAAGGTATTAAATAGGGATAAATTTCAAAAACACACAATACCCCTACATGGTTATTCATCATATTATTCATATATAATCCAAATATAGTCAAAGAAATTCACAAACCACATACCTTGATGTTTTACAGTGAATAGTCTTGAAAATCATCCCTTGAATCGTACTAGAATGATGTAGATCTAAAAAAAGGTTAAAAATGATCTACCATTTATAACTCATGAGAGAGGTGAAATCAAGAAGAGAGGCTCTGGGAAAGGGGGAACTCACCAGTAGGAATCCAATGCACCTATCAACATCTCAATCAGAAATAAAATGAAGGACCGAGACGATATCGAAGTTCTTCATTAATTTGTCTCTCTACTGGATAAAAAATGGGGAGGAGATGCACATTCTAGAGATGAGACGTGACATGACTTTGACTCATCAAATAATGGAAAATTACACTACGTGTTCATTTAATGTGCACGTTGTGTATTAGCCTCAATTGTTCCCCACTCTAGGAGGTCTTCTAGGTCACCTACACGGCCTTGTAATCGGTCATTATACAGCCAATACATGGCTAGAAATAGAAACCATGTACACTGAATGTACTCAATAGTAAATGGAATTTACTTTGAAAATTTCCCAATTCTTCCTTTTTCCTAAAAATCAACCTGAAATAAAGATCCATGCATGAAATGATGATTTAGGAACATTCAATATTGAGGATTAGTTATATTGTTATCATTTTTTTAATTAAGATAGATTGATTTATCAATCCTTTATACCTCTATGGTAAGATTAAATTTCTATATTGTTCATGTTTTAGTGTTGATCTATGTATCCTTTCTTATTTCTTCAATGTTATTTGCAGATGATTGAAGTATCATTCCTCTAACAATACATGAGAATCAGATCTAGGAGGAAGATTTTGATGAACCATAGTGGGAAAATACCATCATGGACTAGAATCCTGCTGAACTTATTATGTGTGTTGTCCATGCTATGGGACATGCAGCTACATCTATTCATGTTCAATATCTTGATATATAACATCCTAGGTATGAATTCGGGATATGATCTTAGGATTTACTTCACTAAAATTCACCAGAATTCAAAGGATCAGATAATCTTCAATAGGAAATGGATTTCATGAGAGATTTCATTATTTTGTTTGAGTTCATAGAGATATAGGATGAAATAAAGGTAATGTGTTCCACATTCAAGATAGATAGACCATGTATGATATGGATGGACATGACGGTGATGGTGATGAAGTATGAGGGTATATAGTGTAAATACATTAAATCCATTTTCACATACTAGATATTTATAGACTCAACTATTTTTTCAAGGATTTAGTGTTTTCCATACTCGAGAATGCTCACATTACTCTGATAGAATATAAATTTTGGTATAATGAGATCATGTAGTTAGCACAAGAGATTTTAAAAAATGGGAAGATGAATAATCGATGGTTTGATATGGGACTAGAATCATATATTCATTCTCTCGTTTTCTTATTGAATCTTTCTTCTTATTATAATGCGTTGGAAGGAGTGTTCATGGTTCAAATGGACCTAAAATTCAATTTAGTATTGATGGGACTTCCTTCTTCACCCAGTGGTGGTGTGGGTTTGTAATTACCCACACATTCTCATTGGTTGGAGAACACAACGATTCATTACTCGCCCTTAGGAGACATCCCCAAGATGAAAAATGTTGGAAATAAATGCATATGGTTCACAAATACCTGGGGGTACAATTAACACTTTTATAGATAAATTAAAAATAAAACAAACAACAAAACATCGTAGTTATTTGATGCATGAAAAAAATTATGACCATTTATAAAATAATTTATTTAAAATTGAGCCCAAAATAGTGATATAGTGGAAGACATTTAGACATCATCCTAATAGTAGAAGATAACTCCATACGACACAAAAATAACCAAAACACTCTTGGATCCAATAGCCACATTCTCCACCAACACCAAGAATCTCTACTACTCAAGATGTAGTTCTAAAAACACATTTTACCCTACCATTGCACATGTCTCTAAAGATAACATCTGCAAAAGTGCCAATTTTCCAAAGAAGGGGTTAGTATATAACTCAGTTGGAATTATCTAATGACTTCCCAACTCCTGCTACATGGATATAAGAGTTTTCCGCATTTATATAAAAATTTTTATATAAAATAATTTCAGAAAAATGATTATAACTAAATATAAACACTTATCAAAACAGTTTATAAATAAATATAAAAAAAGACCATGTGAAACAATTTTGCAGCAATCTAAACTCCAGTTAAAAAATTCAATAAATCTTTAAAACCATTTCTGAAAAAAAAAATTGGAAAACCAATAAAATCAACACAACAACAGCTGCCAAAAATTCATTCATCATTATAGCATTTCCATACTCATGATTCGTTTCTCATCGATCATCCAAGTCATCAAAAGTTAATTATTCCCCATGTTCCATTTAATTTATTACACTAGATATTTGATAATATTTCAACCATTCTTAGTAATTAAATATGTTAAACACACCATGCTTTCCAAAAACCAATACAAATTTTAAAAAATTTCACTTGTTTCAATAAAAACACGTGTTTATTAAAATCATTCCAACCCACCAATTTCAAAACAACAAAAAATTACATAAACCAATATATCCTCTGGAAACATTTTAAATAAAACAATTTTACCAAATTCCAGAAAATCAAAAATTTAAAAATCCCCATTTAAAATCAAAACCTTGGGTTTTTTCACAAAACCCCCAAATTTTCCATGTTTCACACCACCTATCACTAAATAGGGTTTAAAAATAACATAATTTAAAAAACATGATTTAATATTATTTAAACACTAAATTTTAAGGCAATCTAGTCAATTCCATCATGGGGAGATGATATTGAAGCCACCTACCATGCTCGTTTCGATGAAAACCGAAAAAGGACAAACAAACACTCATGAATCCGGGTTAAGATTCTATGAAACCACCCAAGATCCCCTACCATATCTTGAACAACACCAGATCTAACCTTACTTGTCCCCAAAACTCTTAGATCTACCCACATGGTATTACATAAAATAAAAATAGATGAATATATGATTAAATTTGAGAAATAATGAAGAAAATGATGAATAATGAGCACTTGCCGCAAGAATCGACCTTCAATTTTCTAAGGAACATGTTTGAATAAACATCAGATCAATAGGATAAACAAAATTGGATTTTTTGGGAGCCAAAATTCGAGTTATGGTTTATTTGGGTTGAAATTCATCAATCATATGGCAAAACCTAATTAGCATCACAAAGATAGGGAATTAGTTTTGGCCTTGAACAGTTTGGGCACACTGTTTGGGCAAACCATGTGAAGATCGTGCACTTTTTTATTAACCCAAAACAATTATAAAATACACCAATGTCTTCTCCAAATTATCAAATAACCATCAAAATTGTGAAAAGAATCAGGGTAGGGTTACATAAAAGAAACTGGGTGTGCTGCATTCTCCCCACCATTGTTCATTCCGTACCCAGAAAGATGAGAGTGAACGCTTCCCTGCAAGAGTTCAGGAAATTACTGTTTCATTTAATCTATAATTCTTGTGATTCAAGACTTTTTGGATAAACCCATTCAAATGAGAATCCACTATCCTACTAGACATTCCAAAACACTTACATACACATCTCCCTGGTAACATGATGTTTAGCATAAAAAGGTTACCTATGCCTTTTTATTCTCTACATTTCAAGTCTTGACAATAATAATGTTTTATAAGTAGAGCACCCAATGAATAGAAAATAAGGATCCCAACTCCGTGGAAAAGAAAAAATAGGACTACTAATTCCACAAATAAGGGACCAAGCTGATACCATTTGGGATGATATACTAATTCTCATTGGATTGAGATCACAATGATTCATTAATGGACCTTAGGAGACATCCCCAACATGCCAAAGGATGAAAATAAATGTCGAAGAGTTTGAAAGACCTATTGGGGTGATTTAACCTTTTAATTATAAATAATAAACTAACTACCCATAATCTATAGTAGCTATGTGATGTATGAACAAAATAGTTACAATTTAGAAAATCTTGTATACCATTATGAGGCCGAAAAAAGTGATATAGTAGAGATAGATGGACATCAATATAATAGAGAAATATAAATTAATAATGATCCAAAATATCCAAAAGACACCATACTACAACTTCGTGCTCCACCACCATTAGAAAGATCAACAACTCAAGAAGTAGTCCTATAACCTAATTTCACCCTACCTTTTCCCAAATCCCCGAAGATAACATCTGGAAAATAAAAAAAGTGAATAAAAGGGATGAGTATAAAACTAATTATTATTTTCCAAATTAATTCCCTACTCATTACAATATTATTGAAGTGGTATGCACATTTATATAAAAAAGTTTATATAAAACAATTTATGGAAATAGTTTATAACTAAATATAAACTCTTCTGCAAACAGTTTTACCAAAATATAAACTAAAACCATTGGAACCAATTTTATAGAAAGATATACTCTTGATAAACATTTAAATAATTCGTCAAAACATGTTCTCAAAACTACTTGGGAATGCTGATAAAATCCCTACAACAATAAATACAAAAAATGCATGCATTATTCTGATTGTTCCATACTAATGAGTAGTTTCTCATTGATATTGTAAGACATCACAAGGTAATTATTCCCCATGTGCCATTTATCCTTTTGAATCAGGAACATGATAATATTTCTACCATTCCCATCAATGAAATATGATATACACACCATGTTTTCCAAAAACCAAAACCAATTTCAATCAATTTCACCAGTTCAATAAAAATTCTCATTTAATGGAAACATTCCAAAAATCCCATTTCAAAACATTAAGGAATATTTAAAACATATATATCTGTTATAAAAATTTGAATTAAATAAATTTTACATAATTCAAAAAAATTCATAATTTAAAAATCCCAATTTAAAATAACGAACTAGGGTTTCTTCGGAAAAACCTTCAATTTTACATGTTTCCACCACTCGTCACTATAGAGGGTTTAAGAAATATATAGTAGAAGAAAAAACAATTTTTTTATAAAAAACTAAATTTTAATGAACTCCAATCAATTATAGCATGGGAAGATGAGATTTAAGCCACCTACCTCACTCGTTTTGATGAACACAGACAATAGACAAAGAATGGTCAAGAATTCGGGTGAGGATTCCAAGAAACCACCCATGATCTCCCCCATTATCATGAAAAAACTAAATCCAACCTTTTTTGGGCTAAAAAATCTTAGATCTACCCATAGTGGGTGTAGATATAATAAAAATATATGAAATGAGGTGTAGATCTAAAAAACTGTGAAGAAAATGATGATGAACATGCACTTACAACAAGAATCTTCCTACGATTCACAAAAGAAAATATTTGAATCACTACCATATCTATGGAATAACCTTCTTTCTAATTTGGGGGTGAAAACATTCATTTTAGGGTTAATTTTTATCGAAATAGATCAAATATATGGCCAAAACTAATTAAATCTACAAAGATAGGGAATTATAATTGACCTTGCAAGGTTTGGCCACATGGTTTGGCCCAACTGTGTGCTGACTGTGAAAACTATATTTTACCCAAAATCCTCCAAATGTACTCCAATTTCTCCCCTAACATCACACATAACCATTAAATATATTAATATCATCTCGGAAGGTTTAAATACCAAAAATCTTGGGAGGGTGCAAGAATAATTTAAGTGAAATAAAATCCTAATGATTCTCCCAGTGATTCTCAACCATATGGTTCTTATAGACCTCCTAAAGTGCCTGGAAGAGACCATTTTATTTGCTACCATTATGTAAAACAATGTCACTCAAAATGAGTTTCCATGAGGCACCAAAAATATGTATTTCTTGTGGATTCCCCGGTTACATGAAGATTTTATACCATGTCAATTCCACTATGTGTTGTAGAATGGGATCATCATCGCGTACTTAAAAATGGTGTAATATAATGATTTACAAAAAAAGGGATTCCAGCCATTGGAATCTGCAATAAAGCTTGGTCACATAATGGAACTGTCTCGAGAGGAAGCAGATACGTGTCTAATGATTATGAGAGGTTCCATTGCTATATATTTTTCATTATTGATTGATTTATTTGATACTAGTGTACCTCATTAATTTATTTAATCTTGGATTGTTAATATTATTAATCATTATGTGGATATTTTATCTTACGCGATGGATATTAATACAACCCTCCAATCAATGATAGATAAGGGTATCCATTGTCCTACATGTGTTTTATCATTATAGAATATCTATATTTCTTATGACTATATGGTTCTGAACTATAAATTTCTTGAAATCATATTCAGAATGGATTATCTCATTGCTAATAAATCTCTAATTGATTTTTATATTGTACGGATCTCCTTTACTACTCTTGATGGGGTGTGACATATCTTTTTGGGAGAGTGGGACACAAGTTCAACCATTGTTGGACCCTATTATCCAATTATGGGAAAATGATATCAAAGTGAGCTTTCATCCTAGATTGGGATTCATGGAGAGGTGATCTTCCACCAGTTTTCATCATCCTTCTCAAATTTTTCCTCTTGAATTTTATCTTTCTCCACTAGATATGGAGGTATAGTTCTCTGTCAATATATTATTGGGTACCCATTAATATCTATTCCTTCATACCACATGGTACCATATAAATTGAATGAATTGAAGGCACAGCTGGATGATCATCTAGGTAAAGTAATCATACACCCGAGTGTGTCCCCATAGGAAGAATGATTTCACTTTTCTATGAAATTTGATGGGTCACCTGATAATTCCTGGACAACTGAAAACTCAATAGAGACATGATAAAGAACATGTATCCATTTTCAAACATTGATGACTTGTTTGAAAAGTTTTAAAGGGATAAGTGGTTCTTGGATATTGATCATCGATATGGTTATTGTCAATTGATAATAACATAATACTACATTCTAAAAACTGAATTTCGGAGTATGTATTACCATTATGGGTACCTTATAATTCCATTTGTTCTGTCCAATGCCCCTAAACTTTTTACTAATTTAATAAATAGGTTTTTCCATGGTTTACTTGATAAATTCATGGTTGTCTTTTTGGATGACATACTTGTTTACACTAAGCCCAGGGAAGATCATGTATGTTATCTAAGATTAGTTCTAAAATTGTTGAAAAATAACTAAAATTATTCAACGATTTATTAATGTGATTTATAGATTCATAAAGTGATTCTTTATGGATAGGTGATTTTGGATCATGGTAACTCAGTTGCTTTTGAGAATTGGATATGTTTTATGACATGGGAGAAGAAACAAAATATTTTCAAGAATCAGTGAATCTTGGGTTTAGTTTGGAATTATCACTAGTTTTTAAAGGCCATATCAATTTTGGATTCTCGGATGAATAATCTAACTCAGAAGGGAGTAATGTTTCATTAGGATGAATAATTTATGAATTATTTTTCTAAAATAAAGTGTATTTTGACTACTGTGTGGATGTTGACTCTTCCAGATGCTTGGTAGAGCTATGTGGTCTTCTATGTTTCATTTTGATCATGATTAGATTGCATTCATATTCATGGTGATCAGGTTTTTGATTTGCGATCTCAATAGAAGAGGCCACATGAGAAGAACTACCTGACCCATAACCTTTTGCTCATTGCTTGGATGAATGTTCATAGTTTTTAGAGACATTAACTTTTTGTAGAATGGTTTGTAATGTTTTATGACCGCAATATCTTGGGTTATATATTCTCTAATAAATATTTGAATCTATATCAATAGTGTTGCATAGAATACCTACAATATTTCTACATTACTATCACCTAAACCAAAGAGAAAGGTAATTTTGTCAGATATGATTTGAGAAAGAAACATTAAATCCATTCTATGAATGAATAAACAAAAGAGGGGAACAAGATGGATCTTTTTTTGAAGTTTCATATTGGAGTACAATAATATGGGGTTGTGGTTTCCCTGGTTTTTATACAATTGACCTCAATTATTATCAAGATGATTATTCTAAAAAATGTGATGATCATTTTTTCATCACTAGTGTGTGCCCCAGCTCCCGAGTACCCGAAGCAGGTGCCATACAGAGGATCGAATTCGGTTGAGGCTCTGAGAAACCAACTACTTTTGAAAACTACTTTAGTAATGGACATACCTGAAATTTTTTAAACAAAAACGTAGGGTGATCAAATGAATCTCCAGTAAGGGGTTGAAAAATAACATAAAATACTGAAATATAACTTTTAAAAACATTCCTTAAAAACCATTTCCTAAAACAATCTTTTCAAATAAAATTTGTATCACATGAACACATTATAAGAGTTCTCAAACAAAACATGATGTTGGAATTACAAGTATTCATGATTCAATTATAGAGATTCTCAGAAGTATAAGATATTTCAAGCTATAATGAAAGTACAAAATTAATAATTAAGTGAAATACATGATCAGAGTTTCACTTAAAAATAATAATAAATTCAATTTCATCCTTTACTATTGTGAAGCATACACTGGCATTAAAAATCTCTCAATATTGCATAATACTATTCCATACTTATACCTCTTCTGATTATCATAATCAAAAGTTCCCTGACTAGGAATATTCTACTAGTCGAATACTCATCTAGTTAATTAATCAACAAAGTCTTAATGATGAAAAAACATATGTTGGACTGTGTCAAGGCCTCGACCAAGACGTCTAGTGATTAAGGCATCGACCAAAATACATATCATATAAATGAGAAAGGCCTAGGAAAATTCCTCTTATAGTTGTCTCTTGAGTCCTAATGATGCATCGGGGGGCTATATCGGGCCCCACCCATTACATAATAAGTCCAATGCATTCCTCATACCTCTAAATAAAATCGAATATCCAACTTTGATTTATTAAATTACATATCAATCCAAGTTTATAAATTACATGGTTTCTTATTTCACCATACATTTTATTCATGGTGTCCCACACCACCTTGAACAATTGAATCCCTAAACCCTAAATAGGACACACAAGTTTAATATTATAATCAGCCACTTTTAAGGATATATAGTGAGTCTGGCACAAAACAATGAATTTTGTGGTTAATCCATTAATTAGTACATAAGTTAAGAAAAAAAAGTACCAACCTGGCCACATAAAATGACAAAATCTAGAACCATATTATTAAAGAATAATCAAGATTAAATAATGAGGTGAACGTAACATAATAAACAAAGGGGTAACTTAAAATTTCACGCGATGTACTAAACTCACATTATCTAAAACATTACATGTTTAAATATGAATGTATAAAACTCAACATTAAACATTATCATTTAATATAATGAGTAATGAGTAATTAGTATACATGACTATGAATTCACGAGCTTCCAATATCTATACTAATGAACTAAGCATATTAAAAGAAAACATTTGGAAAACCATGATTAGGGTTTCAGGTTGTGTAAAGTATTCATTCAACCGAGCATGCATAAAAGTAGTGTTAGGTCAAGCCAAAAACATTTGAAACATATATTTAGTACTTTCTTCACAACCCATAGAATCTTATTAATGAGAATGGAAGTCAAAGTTGGTATTCATACATCCGTACCCACACACCCAATTACACACCAAAAATTTATGCAAGATTTTCATTCAATGTTGGTTTATCACTTGTAAATTAATTAAAACATGGATTTAATTTCTAGGGAACAAATAATGATTTTTTTTAAAAACCGAAATCATATTATGTGTGCTCATATATAAGAACATACATGATTAGATGTAAAGATTTCCTACACAAAGTTTCTCCATGCATTTTAGTCTTTAATTATCTCACATTTCAAACACAAAAATCCTTAATCTGTCTTATGAGGTTTATGAAATTCAGAGAGTCGGGTATTTTATACTTACATATTTCCAAATATATATATATATATATATATATATATATATATATATATATATATATATCCGATTACATGTTTGAGGCTTAAAATAATATTGCATGGGTCAACAGTACTTAGGGTCCTATAGCCTAAGATCTGGCAACACTTGAAGAATGAAATAACTGGAAACCGTTGGGAAATGTATCTAATTTTACAAGGGAATATACATATATATAAAAAACATAAAACAACACATGCAAGACAAAGATTACTCACTTACCATAACTCGGGGATGAAGAGGGGCTCCGGATGTGTTGGGAAACATAGAGGACTTGCTAAGATCCACTGATGTCTTTGGGGCAAGGAGCTGAGAGGGTTCCTCAGTTGCGTCAGGTATTTTTATATAACTAATCCTATATATTATACATATATATTTTTAATACATTTGTCATGGGACCTGAGGAAAACATGGATTATAAAAAGATCTGGGAAAGAGGTCTCCTTGGAAATCGTGAGAGAGGAGGGTCTAGTGGCACTCATGGTGAAGAAAACCGGTGCAAAATAATGTGTAGGGCACTGGTGCAGCACACGTCACAAGAGGAAGAAGATAGCACCCCAAGTAGAAAACCGGGAGGGATTTTGTTGGCCAAGATCAGATCTGGCTTGTAATCAAGGGCTGGGATACGTCTGTTGTACTTAAAAGATATTGAACAGACCAGATAAAGTCTAGATCTGATCGGACGACAGAAACACCCGCTGAAGCGCCACGGTTACTGAATGCCGAAAGAGGGATCAAGATCAATGGCTCTGATCACATGTTACGATATCCGACGGCCATTCTTACGTTTTGCCCGAAAAATCGCTTCCCATATCAAATCGGTGGGGCACACATAGATTCTTTATAAGCCTAAGACCTTGAAGCGGTACTCAGAAATCACACGCCACACACATAGGGAGCCTTACACATGGGCTCCTGCCTCCTTGCAGGCCTCAGCCTACTTGTTTCTCACCGCGGCCTTGTGCCCGCGCTGTGTGCTTGTTCTCTAGCTCCGATGATCCTATGTGCCGCTTAAGTGACCTATGCCCGAACTTAGGCTGTCCTAGGCATGGGTTGAGGTCTAGGCTTAGCCACCCAATGTGTACTGCCCCCCTCGGCCCAGCCATAAAAGGGCTGGCCCTAGCTGGCCAAAATTTCTATATAACCTAACTTAAAAAATATGACGTTTTAAGGAAAAAATAACACTGTATTGAAATTATACTAATTATACATGGATTTTATTAAGCATTATAAGGTTAATGTTTATAAATGAAACTTTGTCTACAGATTATAATCTAATGTAGTTTATAAACACTAAACAGAAAAAGTTATAAATTGAATAATAAATCTTATACTTGGGTTATAGTGGTCAAAATATAGCTTAATAAAAATTATAATTCCATTAAAAGAAATTAAACATAGTTTGAGACTCTAAATAAAAATCTTTACAATAAATTTGAATTATTTTCAAAATATATTGATTCTTTATTACATTTTAAAAACACAAATGTATAATTCAAAACATTTCATGATGTTCTCTTAAAGATCGTGGTTTGGAGTAGTTTCATAATTTTTCAATTCCATAACCTAATTATTTGGAGGACTAATATATACAGATATGTTTTCTATTAATTAACTGAAAAGGCCAATAGCTATATATATAGCTATTATGATTCCATGGTCCATCAGGGAAACTTTCAGATTATTACTGTATAAAACCAAGCCTAATAGTTCCATAGAATTCAATGGAGGAAAAATGGTTCTCATTGTACCATTGGTGATTAGTGTCCATAGTGGATTTGGTTGTTCTCATGTTTGTTATGATTGATACAAAGGACCCTTATTACCTACTTGGGGTTCTCGTTGTTTTGGGTGGTCTTCTATTAATCTTGATTGGATTTTTAATTAGTATGTTTTGTTAGCTTGATTTTCCGTTTGATCTCGGTGTATTGTAAACACGATGATGTTCTATTTTGAATAAAACTCTGTGCATCCTGTTCCTGTGCCTATTCCATTGCATCATTTTATTATTTTCCCATAAGAGATAAGTTTTGTTTGGGTAATAAATACCATATTAACATAGAAATTACCAATACATGAAACACAAATTCTTGGGGTGTCACATTATTAACCCTACAAATAATTGCATCCTCGCAATTCCTTTAAAACAACCACAAAAGGAACTCTCTGATGTTCTTACCACCATCCCCATCTTAGAGGGTCCTTAGGTGTATTCTGCGATAAACCCAAATGGATCCCAACTCCTCAATTTCTCTAATCCAGACACAACTCGGACAGAAGGGGTTGAACTCTTGCATCGAACACTCGGGCTTCTAGTGGAAATCCCAAAATGCAGAAAGTCTAGAAATATCTGAATGAACCAACTCATGAAGAACTCTCCAAACAATGTCTTGTTTGAGAACATCTAAGTCATAGACATTGTCGTAAAGGATAAAACTATGAAGTTGGTACATGTAAGCCACACAAAGATTTCCCACTAAAGATGCCTCTTGAAACCTTACTCTGGCCATGTAGTTCCTACCTAGGGCGAAGCATATGAAAATCCCTTCATGTTATTTTCCTCTTCGCCTATACTCGGCCAGTTGTGATGTGGCTATGTGGTAGTAAATTGAAGAATTACGTTGACATGTGTGGAGAATTTCAGGACAGTTTTTCACTTCATATAGTAGTTTTCAAATATTTCAAATGTTTGCAAGAGGTATGTATTCCTCTTCACAGGTTTTGATCGCAATGATCTCCAGTACCTCTACAGGGAGAGACAATACATGGGTTCGTCATTCCATCATAAAATTTATTATGAAACTTCCATTAGTAATACTCATTCAATAGGTATAGATGAAGAAAATGGTTACAAAATAAAAGAGAACAAATTATATTCTTATACAATCAATCGAACATAAAATAAAGCAGGGAAAATGGTTTCCCCACGTTTCTAATACACAAATCCCCAGTTCAAGTTCAAAATTATCAATCTCTCAAAATAAATATGCAACTCGAGCAATCAGGTTCGATATAATGGGGGTACTTATGGAATCTCTATATTCTGACAAAATGGGTGTATAGCTAAGAGACATCATTATACACCGGATTTCTGTACACACATCGGGAGGCTTCATATTCAAGAACTTCGAAATCCATCACTTAAGAGTAATGGCCATAGGACAGAACTTGACACATAAATGTTGCGCAGAGGTCTCCCATTGCTACAGATTCTTGGAAGGACGTGAGGGATTGGATACTCTCCACTATGGTGAATCATCTAAAGAGTCCCTCATAGTATTTTCCATGTCCCATGTAGGATTGAAATTGGGATTCCGTCATAAAGATGAAATCGAGGCCCACTCCCCAGTGGAGTCGAAGTATTCGGGGAGAAATGGATATATCATAAATTTATTTGCAATTCATACGAATATGTTTAAATTTTATATAATTATCATTGATTTCTATTGAAATTATGGTTTCTAGGGCTTCATTGGGAAGGGAAAAATGATTAGTACCTTCCTTTTCCATCGAAAAATTAAGAAAAAAAAGGTTCTTAGTATTGTTCATTAGTATTGCTTAAGTAAGTTTTTATTGTTCAGTTCTGGTTTTCCAGAGTCATCTAAACTGAATCCTCTGATACCAACAGTGACGCCCCAGCTCCCGAGCACCCAAATATGGTGCCATATAGATGATCAAATTCAATCCAGGCTATGAGATACCATCAACTTTTGAAAACATCTTTAGTCATGGCCATACCTGAAAATTTTTAAACAAAAACGTAGGGTGAGCATACGAATGCCCAGTAAGGGGTTTAAAAATAACTTACTGTACCAAAATATCACTTTTGAAAACATTCTTTAAAACAATTTCATAAAACTATCTGTTCAAATTAAAGTTTAATCACATGATCACATTATAATAGCGCTCAAACAAAACATGCTGTTAGAATTACAAGGATTCGTGATTCAATTACAGATATGCTCATATGTATGAGAAATTTCATGCTACAATGCAAGTACAAAATTAATAACTAAGTGAAATACATGATCAAAGTTGTGCTTAAAAATAATAATAAATTCAATTTCATCCTTTACTATTTTAAATCATACACTGGCCATAAAAATCTATGAATATTGCATAATATTATGCCATACTTAAACCTCTTCGGATTATCATAATCTTAAGTTCATTAACTAGGAATATTCTACTCGTCGAATAATCCTCTGGTTAATAAATTTACATAATCATAATGAGGAAAATGAATATGCCAGACTGTGTTAATGCCTCAGCCAAGACGTCTGGTGATTAAGGCCTCGACCAAAATCCATAACTCATAAATGGGAAAAGGCTCAGCCAATTCTACTTCTAGTAGTCTCATGAGTCCTAATGATGCATCGAGGGGCTATATCAGGCCCCACCCGTCACATATTAAGTCCAATGAATTCATCATACCTCTAAATGAAATCGAATATCCAACTCTGATTTATTAAATTACATATCACATGTCAATCCAAGTGTATAAATTACATGGTTGCTTATTTCACCTTATATTTTATTCAAGGTGTCCCACTCCACCTTGAACAATTAAATCCATAAACCCTGAATAAGACATAAAAGCTTAATATTATAATCATCCACTGTTATGCATATGTAGTGAGTCTAGCATAAAACAATGAATTGTGTGGTTAATCCATTAATGTGTACATAAGTTAATAAACGAAGTACCAACATGGCCACATAAAATGACAAAATATAGAACCATATTATTAAAGAGTATTCATGATTAAATAATGAGGTGAACTTAAAATAATAAAAAAAGGGGTAACATAACATTTCAAGTGATGTACTAAACTCACATTATCTCAAACATTACATGTTTAAACATGAATGTATAAAACTCAACCTTAAACATTATCATTTAATATAATGTGTAAAGGGTAATTAGTACACATTAATATGATGTCACGAGCTTCCAATATATATACTCATGAACTAATCATATTAAAATAAAACCTTTGGAAAACCATGATTAGGGTTTCATGTTATGTAAAGTATTCATTCAATGGGGCTTGCATAAAAGTTGTGATTGGTCAATCCAAAAACATTTTAAACATATATTTAGTACTTTCCTCACAATCCAAAGAATTTTATAAAAAAATGGAAGTCAAAGTTGGCATTCATACATCCGTACCCACACATATGATTACACACCACATATATATGCAAGATTCTCATTCTATGTTGGTTTATCACTTGTAAATTAATTAAAACATCGATTTAATTTCTTGGGTACAAATATTGAATTGTTTTAAAACCCACAGTTATATTATGTGTGCTCGTATATAGGAACATACATGAATATATGTAAAGCATTCCTACACAAAGTGTCTCCTTGAATTTTAGTCCTTTATTGTCACAAATTTCAAATTCCAAAACCCTTAATCTGGATTATGAGGTTTATGGAAATCAGAGAGTCAAGTATTTTATACTTACATATTCTCATATATATATAACTATATATCTGATTATAAGTTTGAGGCATAATATAAATTTTCATTGGTCGACCGTACATAGGATCTTATAGGTTAAGATCTTGCAACCCATGAAGAAAGAAATAACCTCAAACCATAGGGCAATGTATCTGTTATTACAAGTGTATATACATATATATACCAAACTTAAAACCGCACAAGCAAGAAAATTCTTACTCCCCTACCTTTTCTCTGGGAGGAAGAGGGCATCAGGAGGTGCGGGAAAACATGCAGGACTTGCTGAGATCCACTAAAGTCTTAAGTGCAAGGATCCGAGAGGTTTCCTCGGTTTCTTTGACTGTTTTTATATAACTAAACATATATATTATATATATATATTTAATATAAATGGCATGGGACCTGAGGCCAATATGGATTATAAAAAGACCATGGAAAGAGGTCTCCGTGGAAACCCTGGGAGAGGAGGGTTTGGAAGCTGTCATGGTGAAGTAAAATGGTGAAAAATAGATTATAGGGAACTAGTGTAGCACACACCATGGGAGGAAGAAGAGAGTGCCCCTAGAAGGAAACCAGGAGGGATTTTGAAGGCCAAGATCAGATCTGGATTGAAATCAAGGGATGAGATGCATCTATGGTATTTAAATGATATTGAATGTCACAGATTATGCCTGGATCTGATCGGGTGGCACAAAAACCCACTAAAGTGCCGCATTTCCTTAATGTCGAAAGCGGGATATGGATCAACTGATCTGATCGCATGCTACGATATCTGACGGTCGCGATTACGTTTCGCCCCAAAAATCGCTTCCCACATCGAATCAGTGGGGCTCACAGAGCATCCTTATAAGCCTACGCCTCTGAAGTGGTACTCAGAAATCGCACGCCACACACACAGGGAGCCTCACACATGGGCTCCCACCTCCATACAGGCCTCGGCCTACCCGCTATTCCCCGTGGACTTACACCCACACTGGGCGCTTCTTCGCTCGCTCTCATGCCCTTGTGCACCCCTTGGGTGACCTATTGTTGAACTCGGGTGGTCTTAAGCATGTTTTGAGGGCTAGGGTCATCCACCAAGAGTGTGTCACCTCCATCGGCCCAGCTATAAAAGGGCTGGCCCTAGCGGGCCCAAATTTTTATATAACCTAACATAAAAAATATGATGTTTTAAGGAAAAAATACCACTATATTGAAATTATCCTCTATATACATGGATTTTATTAATCATTAATAGGTTAATGTTTATAAATAAAACTTTTTCTTAAGAGAATTATCTAGTGTAGTTTATAAACACTAAACATAAAAAGTTATAAATTGAATAAAAATCCTTATACTTGTGTTATAGTGGTCAAAACTTAGCTTAATTAAAATTATAATTCAATTCAAATAAATTAAACAAAGTTTGAGACTATAATTGGAAATATTTACAATACATTTGAATTAATTTCAGCATGTTTTGAATTCCTTATTAAATTTCAAAAACACCAATGTATATTTCATAACATTTCTTGATGTTCTCTTAATTCTCATGGTTAGGAGTAGTTTCATATTTTTTTCAATTCCATATCCTAATTATTTGGAGGTCTAATATTTTCACATGTGTTTTCAATTAATTAAACTACATGGACAAAAAATATATTTATAGCTGTTAGGATTCTATGGTAATTCGGGGAAACAGTCAGATTATTACCGTATAAAACCATGACAAAGAGTTCCATGAAACTCAAATGAGGAAAAATGGTTCTCATTGTACCATTGGTGCTTAGTGTAGCCACATTGTCTTTGGCTGTTCTCATGTTCATTATGATGGATACAAAGGAACCATATTACCTTCTTGGGGTTCTTGTTGTTTTTTGTGGTCTTCCTATAACCTTGATAGGATTTTTAATAAGTATCTTTGGTTAGCATGATGTTCTGTTTGATCTCAGTGTATTGAAAATAAGACGATGTTCTTATATGAATAAAAATTCTTTAATCCCTTTCGTGTGCTTATTCCATTACATCATATTATTATTTTTTCCATAAGAGATAAGTTTTCATTGGATAATAAATAACACATAAACATTGAAATTACCATTACATGAATCAAAAATTCTTGTGGTGTCACAATTTGGAACTCTATTTATGGTTGGGAGACCATAGCTTAGTGGTCACACTATATGGATATTATTCTATATTTCTAGAACTAGTATATTATAACTTTTATTGTAAGTAAATATGGTACGGTGGATTCACTTAATTCCTTATGTGAAGTACAAGTATTAAACATGAAGATTTTATTTGAAATGAAGTATAGAATTTGGTGGAAATGCATGAGATAGGGCATTCTTTATTTTATTTCACAGTTTTATAAAAACCAGTTGGTAAAGGATGAGAAACAGAGATCTTTAGGTTGGATTCAACCACATCCAGTGACAACTAGGAAGTATGATGACATTTCTATGGAATTTTGGTTGTCCTTCTAAATACCCATGGAAAGAATATTTTTTATATTGGTTATGATTGATAGGATTAAAATATCGGCTCACATTATACCCATTCATGATATATTCAATGTTGAGGAGTTGTGAAATATTTATCTCTAAGAAATTTTTAGTTGGAATGGAGTCTCTTATGTTATATTCATTGATATGGATTCTCTATTTATATATCCCTTTTGCAGGAGCCTTTAAAAGGAATTAGGATCTCATGTTCATTTTATTATATAATACCATCTATAATCAGATGGACAAATAAAAATGAAAATATATGTTCATGAGGATATTATTAGAACCTTAATTATCGATATTGATAGGGAGTGGGATAAAAATTTGGGACTATTTCAGTTTTCTTATAACAATAGTTACAAGTATGGGATCAGGATGACTCCTTTTTAGGCCTTGTATGGATGTACTTGTAAATTTTTTTTATGTTGGTTAGAGATTGAAGAATGTTTCTTGGTTATACCAAGCCTGGTATAAGGGAAAACAAAAACTATTCATTTTATTGTTATGATAATTTTGATAACATAGAGTTGGTATTAGTCATTTTCCAATGATTATGGAAAATTGTTTGTACTTTGAGTTGCTGATTAGGTTTTCTTAAAAATTTTACCTCGGTTGGATGATCGACAGATTAGGAGAAAAATAAGCTTCCTCCTCATTTTAGTGGAATGTATGAGGTCTTTGGGATGTTTTATGAAGTTTATATCCATTCATCACTTATTACAAAGTAAACATTGATACATAATCTAGAAAATGTATTGCAATTTTAAATAAATCTATCAAATCCATATAATGTTCTGATATGGAGTGATCCTGATGTTGAACCTGATTTGGTCAAGACAGAGCATCTACTCAGGATAGATGAATCTAAAACAAATGTACTTTTTGAGAGGATGATATCTTTTTTGAGAGCTACGGAATCAGGGACCTAATACTCATGAGACATGGGAGAGGGAGGCACTAGTGAGAGAGTAGTGGCCTTATATTTTTGACATGGAAGATTCATAATAATAATTTTAGGGGAAAAATATTCTTTTGGTTGGAAGTTTGTAACATTCAGTTACATTTTCGGGTACTATTATGATATTGTTTTTATTATTCTTAGTTTTCGACCCATTTAGAGTTTCATCAGGTGAAATTATAAAATATTTTAAACTCTAATATGTTGTACATGTTTTTGGCATGACATTCCCAAATCGTGTTCCATTCTTGTCAAAACAATCCAAACCCTTACAATACAGGTTTTCATGGTTCACACATAGTTTGAAATATCATGTTCCCACCAAGGATAAACCATGAAACACAGTAAGTAGTTGGGAATGGAAAGGTCTCATAGTTTGACAATAATGTGGCCCTTAATAGAAAAACATGTTCAGGGATATTATGTAGTTCGAAAAAACCGTTAAATTTCGTTCTACCACACCATTTTTACCCCCGCTCGACCATAACCCACCCTATTAATTTTTTTAAGGTTGAGAGGGCTCCCAAAAATCCATTAGAGTTCCATCATTCCCAATCAAATGTTGATCAAAGATAGGGTTTCTTTTTTCTGTCATTTATTTATAATTTTTCTCTTCTCATTCATTCTAACCCACTGTCTCCTTCTCCCCTCCAAAGGGTTTATTATATCTATATGATGTTAGAGGATCTAATCCATATTTTTTTGGATCTTGAATCTTGGTTTTAATATTGTTTCTATTTTATCAATGTTCATCATTGGAGTTAGAATGTGTGGGTGTTGTGTTTTATAATCCCCTTACCTCGAGGTTGGTGGTTCGATTTGAGATTGCTAATTTATATAACCCCAAAGTTCTCAGCTCAAGTTAAATTTTATTAAAGTTAATATTAAAAACCTAATTTGTTGTAAATTGGGTTTTAGATATGTTTTGACATGAAATTTTAAATACCCCAACTAATCCCAATGAATTTTGGTGTGTTTATATAATTTGACAGTATGTCGTGAAATGGAATTGTGAGATTTAAATTATAAAATTCAATTATGAAATTGATTTGTAAAAATGATTTAATGTTTTATTATATGAGAAAAATGGTCGAAATTATTTTTATTAAAACCTAGAGTTTTTAATTTATAAAAAAGGCATAATTTCATTAAAAACCCATTTTATTTTTTAAATGTAAATCAACATATTGTAAAAGAAGAAAATAGTTTAGTTGTATTTTGAACAATTTTAAAGTGAATTTACAATCATTTATATTTATAAGATCACATAAAACCCAAGGTAATAAATGAGTTTTTTGAGTTGAAATTCAATTGACGCTTTACAACTATAACAAAATATATGTAGTATGTCACATCCTTGATGGGATGGCTATGTGTCCTCTTTGACCAGTGTATGAGGGACATGTGTACACATACTGCCATGATCACTTACTTGAGTGTGTAGGGATCCCATAACCTTGAACTATCATACCTCTTAGTGGGTGTCCAAGTTTCTTGTAGTTATTGTTTTCATATATATACCATTGTTTATAAACTATTTTATATATACCTTAGTAATTTATATAAACTATTATATAGAAATTGTTTTATAGGGACATTTGTTTAAATTATTTCCATTAATTAAATTTTAAAGTATGTGTTGTTTTAAAAATTATTTTAAAATTCCATTCCTATTTATATAAAATTTTAGTATTCATTTGATTAATTAAGGTGGAATCATTTAATGGAATCCTTATTGAGACCCTACTCGTATTTTCTCACACAATTCATAAACCTTTGTGAGTTTTTCGATTTCATCCTCCCAGGTTTGAGAAATGGGAAATAACCACATAAAGGTTGTAGTTTGTGATGACATTTGGGCTTAAGAAACTTTGTTCATTGGGACTTGGTATATTTAACCAGTTTATTAGTTTATTTTTTGTGCCTTTGGGATTATATATCTATTTGGATTCAGGTACATGTCTCTCTGTGGAGTTTTCAATTGATTACAATAACTTTTATATATTTCATTAAATATTTATATAGAAAACACATTCCCACCATTATCTTGTATGCTGACAGGTGCTAGTTACCATTCCATGGTGATCAAGAACACCCCTCAGTCAATGTTATTGTCATCTTGGGTATCATAGGACTAGTGTATCCAAGTTGGTTTGTGAAAACATTTTTCTTCGTGTGGTCACTTCTAAATGGTAAATTATCCTTCACGGTCAATTGAACTTCATCATGTGCTAGGCTGACACATTCACTTCAAGAGTTGGCTATTTTTACATGTTCTCCTAGAAAAATAATTTACTATCATAATACATTAAACTCATAAAAACCAATAGAAAATGTGATGTGTAATCGTTAAAATAAGGACTTTCTTGACTGATCCAAAATTCTCCCTCTTTTAAGGAACAATAATCATGATTGATATATGAATTGAATTGAATATATAATATTTTATCCCCCTGTATGGGACAATAAAAAATTATGTCATAGGGAAAATAAAATAAGTTTGAATGAAATGTGGAAAATAATATAAAACATAAGGAGTTCATATCTTCCAAATTAAACTAATAAATTTCTTTAGTGGAATCACTACAATATTCCCTATAATATTTAGAATTTTTATATATGTCTATATTATAGTACAAATATGAAATTTCATTCCCCATATATTCATTTTCTACTTGATATTACTTATTGCATATTTTCTACCATTAAAGATAAAATGCCTATTGGTATTAGTCCCCATATGTCAATTATTATTATCCAAGAAAATAATTGTTTTTAATAAATAGAAATTTTTATCTCTAATTGTAAAAGCGTTATCATAGTTAAAAAAATAAGAACATTAGATACCACATTATTTTCAGAGTGAAAAATTGATAGGGGTGAATTGTGTTCCCTATAGAATTTTATATATAAAAAGATTTAAAATTAAACATGATAATTAATAAAATAGCCCAATCAAGTAAAATAACGAAAAATCCTAGTTATGAAAACATAAAACTTAATTAAAATTTGAAAATAAAATAAAATTAATTTATTGACAGTTTATAAGTTAATAAAAAACATACATATAAAATTAATATTTTACTCTATGATTTTTCAAACAAAAAAAATGATTATTTAAATACATTGTAATCAAAATATAGAAAAATAGTGGAATAAAAAGAATAGGTTTGATAACATGTTGAGAAATTTCCATCTCAACTTTTTAATCAATCACATTCACTCATTTATTTACACAAATAAACTATTCCATAACCTAGATCATATTTTACCTAAAAACCATTTCATAGGTATTCTAGGCTACACATCCCCTTTTCCATTCAAATTCGCGGGATTAAAAATGTAAAATAATGATAGAGAAAGTATAAAGTTCTCTCCAGTTTAGTATAGGATTTTGTGATAATGAATATATAGTGTAATACAAATTCATATCAAATGTATAATAAAATAGAGACATAAATGAGAATAGATTAGAATTTTTTTGGAATCTTTACCTCATCATATTTAGTTGGTCTACAATCATTAAATTTTTCAATAAAGAGTTTCATCCGAGTGTTGTATTGTGGATTTAGAAAAATAAATTATCATAAAAGTATAATAGTCATCCATATCATAATGTCACTTTTACACTACACACATAGATCGGGGATTCATGTGTATGTCCATGAGTGTCTCTTCTATTTAAATTAAACATAATTCTCTAATTTCCCATTAGATGATATTTTTAATTAAATCCTCAAACTCATTAATATAACATGAAATACATAAATTTACTATCTCTAAAATTAATTATCTAAAATATAACTAATAAATATTTTAAATGTACATAATTTATTAAATTAAACACTATCACATGGACTTCCCTTAGACATTGTTACATCAAATATTTTAGTTGTCATGGTCACATTGCACAATAACTATCCACGGTCACTTGGAATTGTTACATGAAGCTGTCTCTATTTCTATTCATGTGGTAACATAATTTATTATTATCATAACATATTTTCTTCTCATTGTAACTTCATTTCTTTTCATGGTAAATTAATTATATCACATGATAGTTTTAATAGAACAATTAATCAATAGATTTGATTTTATAATCAATTCAAGTCTTTGGGAAAATTTTATTATATGATAAATGATCAATTGTTTGTTCATAAGACCACTTAGACTTCAATATGTTTTCAATTATATGATTAAAATTAAATTCATAGTCTGCTGAAATGCTCAATTTGTTATGTTTAAACGGACACATCACATCATTTACATTTTTCAATGTTTTTCCAGATGAATTTTTTTCTATAACAAATAATGAAAATTAATAATAAAAATTATGAAACAGGATATGTTATCATTAAAATAAGTAATTATTGTACAAAGATGAGAAAAAAAGTTTTGGTTAAGAAACTTACATATAATAATGTATAATGTTTTCCAAATTATGTTTTTATGTTAACTACGGCTCATTATAGTGTAAAGGAACACCTATATCCATAGTAATAGTATTTCCCCAAATATATTTTTGAAAATTATTTCAATATAGAAAATTCTACTTCATATTATAATTAAAATATATTTCCATGAATAATTAATTAATGTTATTTATGTTAAATATGTTATTTTTTGTTATGATGGTGACTCCCTTGGTATTGAATTTTATGCCCTAGTGAGAAAATAATTAGAGATGAAATTTATAGTAGAATTATAATTTCTCCTTGTAATTATAATTTCAAAAAATAAATATAGTATTTATCTATGAAAAACTAAACACACAAATGATCTTTTAAAACATTTTTCCACGAATCTCATTAAATAAGATAGTACACCTTTGTGTACTTCTTGGTAGATAACATTGGAAGGATCTATAAAAATGGTGTAAATGAATCTATTTAGTTCTATAATAGGGAGTTTTATTTTCCTTACCATGATAATGAATGAAATTTTGTTTAATTTATATTTTTTTCAATACAATCAAAAATAAACTTATTTATAATTCCATAAAAGGGTTTTTAGAAATAATAATGGAATAAATATTATATATATATATAATACATATTTTTACAAATTACAATATCATTATAAATATGTTTTCGTGGATTTCAATTAAATAGGGAAAAAGTAATAGTACAACCTAATTAAACATATAATGTTACCCGAATTGGACGTCTGCAAGGTTTAAAGTGCCTCCCTTTTCACCATGGGCAGGAAATAAGAACTTGGGTTTCATATAAGAAAATGTGAGAATTATTTCACCCCCAATAGACATATTATAATATTTATGGAAATCGATTATCATTGAAGATATCCAAAATTTATCATATGTCAAAACAACCATATCATTAATGTAATATCCAACAACTGGATAACAAGGTCTACATGAATAAATTTAAATACCAATGACATGGAACCTGAATCAACCCATGGGTCCATATCATCATGACCACATGTCACAACAATCCCAACCCACCCAAATGAAACACTATTGAAGAGATTCATCCACTATATGATTCTCTTCCCTTAACATATATCCTTCAAAACCAAGGCTTAAAATTCCATAAGGAAAAAATTGGGATGTGAGAAAAAATATCATAAAGATAGTAATAAGAATCTATTAAATGTCTATCCACATTTATTTATCGGTTTTAATTCAATAAAAAATTTATAAAACATTTCAAAAATATGTCCTTTCCTTACAAAACATTTCCATTCCAAATATACTTTTATTTTCATTTCTAAGTCATGTTGTATTCAGCAGATCATAAGAATGTGAGGAACTATACATGTTGTATAATAAATGGTAAAACCCATGTTTTCATGAATGAATAAATCAGAAAGGAAAACCAATATAGATTTCACAACCCTTTAGGGTATTTAAAATGAATGAAGGGGAAAATAAAAACCCAAGGGTGTAAACAACTAATACCAATAATAAATTATACCAGTATAAGTGAATTATTATCATTTTGAACCTTAGTCCCTAGAAATGTATACCAACAAGAAACCAGGCCATCATGGATTCCTCCCATAGTGTTATCTTACTTTAATTATCCTCCATTAAATCTAATTTTTCCCATACCCCAAGGTAATCTCAATGCGGTATTATATCATTACGATATTAAAGAAACTAAATAAATATTTCATAATAATTTTTCAAGGAATGGAATTCCATTTCTATACCTGAAAAACTCCAGGAAAATTAGAATTATTCGTTGAGTAAATTTTTCAATCACACCATGTCCTCCAAATTTTTTAAACAAAATTATTTTTTGAATACATTGACAAAGAAAACAAGACAATATTCACCACTCAAGGAATTAGAATAATAAATTAAATAAATATATACCAAAGGGAATTAGAAGAACATGATTCATTCCAAGGGATGAACTATGGGATATAGACACCAAAATAAATATCAATGAAAAAAACCTGACTTCTATACTGGAGATGGGTGAGTAATATATCTAGTCCTCACATGCCTAGACCAATGAAGAGTATTCCCACTTGGAAATTAATCAACCTAATATTCTACTTCATAAAGGTTGAATACCAAAAAACACTTCCTGGAACATCATATATATATAATTTGATCTAAAAATGAGAGAAATATTGGTTTCATGGAGGAAACATCAGTCAAAATATGCAATAAAACACTTTATAATGATTTCTATAGCAAGACTTACTACCATCGGAAGATCTAGAACAAATAAAGAATTTAACAAAACTAAACCCACCATCACCAAACCCTGGTGATTCTAACCATAGACCATGGGGACTGACCACACCCTTTCCCTGTAACCCAAGTGATTTTCTTCTAGACCCAATATCCACCACTCTCCAGGTAATGCTTTTGGTAATTGATCACATTTTTCCATCAGTAGGCTATTCATACGACAACACCATGCATTATGAATACTGTCTCATGTTGTTATCTATATGAGATCCAAAGGCACACTATGTGTAATACTATAGTCATGTTCCTTCTTGTTTTCCCTAGAATTTGCAAAAATAATTTCTTATACAACCAATAACCACTTACATATATACAACTAAAAAGAATATAGTAGAAAATAATTTTTTAATATTTCCACATATTAGGGTGTGACAATTCCCCCTACCATAAAATCTATTTGTCTGTAGAAAGTCTCAAAATCACAATACCCAAAGGTGACAAGGATATTGTTTAATCATCAAGTCTTCACAGTACCATGTTTCATGGTTTTCCCTACTACACTATTATATCACTCATACGAATGAGTTAACAGTTAAAAGAAACTCTTAATACTATCAATCAACTACTTAAATAGTCATTTCCAACACTAAGGAGTCTTGTTAAATTTCTATATCCTCTCACTTGATCACACGGGGAATATTTAGTTTATACATATACATTTTGGAAAATGGAACACATCTTGGATAATATTTAAATGAGAAGGTGGGGAAAAATTATAAGACAACTTCTTGAGTAAATTAATATTCTCAAACAGAACTCCATAACAAGGTTTTAACTAAACCTTATTCCCAAAATTTATATTTCCTTAATGAGGATAAACTCTATTGATACTCTGATAACCTACCTCAAACCCCAATGAAGGAAAACTATAATCACATATAATTTTCATATGTAGATGTTAAATATTTTTAAATGAACATTTGTTACATAATAAAAAAACATGCATAAGGGCCATAATTGTTTATTAGCAGAGTAACATAGAAAAATAAATGAATTTCCATCAAGTGAGATATGGCATCTCTAACTATATTATTCAAAACTATAACCCATAATATAATTATCATACACAATACATTTCTTCATAACCATGGGAAAGGAAACATTTGAAAGGGTGTGATCAGATACTTGGTAATGGTTAACATGAGAGATACATAACTATAACATGGGTATAAGTGTATGATAAGAATATAATAAATTTTTAAAATCATACTCTCTATATTTAGATCAGAATCTTATCCATGTAATAAATTACGGGAGATCGTAAGATATAAATAATAAATAATTTAACGGGCATGACCCATGAGAGTATAACATTGGAGTAATACATAGAATTAAAGCATTAATATAATAATATAAACTATTATGTCAAGGATGCCAATGAAGACATTCATAACATGTTATTATTATAATAACTACCCATATACCTACATTAGTCATAGGACTACCGCCTATTTACCCACTTTGATGTTTGTTATGATTTCTTGTATACCATATTATGGGCTTTAAATGACCACTTGGGTACCCTTTGATATCATATAACATTTATGACTACCCACTGAATAGTATAGAGATATAGGTCCCACCCGTCACTTGTAGAATATCGTACATACCTATTCCATAGGGACATAAAACATTCATTAAGTAAACCAAATGATAAGAAATGGGTTTAATAAACATTTCACCATAGCATAACCCATGGAAAAAATGGCTTTTATACCCCATTCATTATTATATAATATCATAACTCATGTAAAAGGAATGAGTTTTATAGACAACTAGTAATCAAAATATATAACATTTAGAGAAAGAATAAAAGAGGTTTACATGGATCATATCACCAGTAGAGTATAAGTATCATAAAAGGATGTCATATTAGATAGAAAATGATCTTTATAGTTAATTTTAAACATTTTATAAGGAAAATACACCTTACACATTGAAAAAAACTTCTTAAAAAATAACAATTCATCAAAAATAATTTCCCTGAAAATGTAATTAAAAACATATAAATGAATCTTTAGAATTCAACTAAAAAACATCTTGGGGAAAATATAATTTTTTATTTAAAAAAATATTTTTAAAATATTTTTGAAAATATTTTTATAATACATTATTTTAGAAGAAAATGTGTTTTAGGCCGAAAATATGGGTTTCATTAGAAAAACATATTCTGAACTATTGGGTACATAAATAGAAAAAAATTGAAGGGAAACCATGAATTCTCCATTAATAACAAGTGAATAAAATAATTCACAATTTTATTTATAGTTAGAACATATTATTTCATCATTAGAACCATAATCATAACTAATCTCAATGAATGATGATATTTTATCATACAATAAATAACACATTGATATAGTTGAATAATATTCCTAATTACTAAATAACTAGAAATGATTCCTAAAATTTTAAGAGGATAAATGAATTCATGAAATTTCATATCAATGGGGATTTATATACACCCCTTAAAAAATATATAGTCATTTCATTATATATGTCTAAAAGAAAGAAATTTGAGATGAAAATACATTACTTCTTTAATAATTTTTTGAATTGTAATAACCATAAAATAATTAGATAATATTAAACATTAAATTTAATGAAAATAATCGGGAAACTTATATAAAATTTCAAATGGTCTACATATAAACCACACATACAAAACAAATGGTGCATTTTCATATGTATCCCATAAATAAAAGAGAGCCTAAAAAGCCATTACCTTAAGTATTGACTTCCATTGTACATGTTAAAAAATTATATATAATAAATATAATTTTATTAATAATCTATTAGAGTACCATATATGTAAAGATCACACCATATTTTATTTTATTATTAACCTATATTACCTTTTCATTGAAAATTCCATGTTAATGTCACGTTTCACACAATAACTACTTTGATTTTTGTCAATATTTTGACTTTTTATTTTTTTTACTAGATAATAGATAATGGATTATTTGTCTCCATAATTATAAATATGATATATATATATATATACCATATATATTCATTATGTGTGTATTTATATAAATCTTTTAAATTTAGTGATTGAAACGGAAATACATCATTCATGGAGACGGTAAGTCATATGTATGCATGAACATTCATCCTACTTTATTGGGATATTGCAATAAATAAGGTTTGATGATATATCAAAAGTAAAATATATTTTAATGTCATATATTTCAAATATATTCATTAAACCACCTTTATTACATTCCATGTAAAGGGTGAACCAATCGTATCGCTTCTCAAGGCGGTTGTCCTCCATACACTAGAACGATATTATCATATTCCCAAAAATATGATAGAATTAAGGATTTTGTGATATAATTATTTAATAAGGAAACAAATATCATATATATCATATATAAACACTGAATACATCATTATTTCCAACCGTGATATTTTTTAAAGTATAAATGAATGACATAGGTTCCTGAGGCGGTTGTCCATCATAAACATGAATAATGGTTTTATAACCGATTTGATAGGATATTAGATGGTTTTAAATCATTCCTTTAAAATAAAAAACTTTAGTATATATAACATAAAAATATTATTATAAAAATTGTTTAAATAACAATACAATGGTGTGGATGGAGAAATATAAAAATGATCATTGATAAACGATACTTCCGTTTCAGGTATCATCCTTAGGTTCACATCAAATTCCTTCTTATGATTTATTTTTATCTAAACTAATCCTTCTATAAAGAAAGGATGGAAATTATGAGGATACTTGGGTAGATCTTTTGTAAAAAATGTTTTGATGTTCAGAACATAGGAGGAGCGTGGGGGCCTTTTCTATGTGAGGTGAGTTGCACATTAGTAATTTTTTGAAAGAAAAACGTATAACCATGTTTTTACCATGTAACAATGAAAAAAAGGGTATTATAAAAACTAGATTTTATATGGTATATATATGGAAAAAATATTGTTTTTATACTTTTTGGAGTAATTTTTAACCAATATCATTTTAGTTTTTCCCCTCAGTTAATCCATTTTACCTTAATGGAAGTAAAAATATTTTATTCGTTTAACTATCCATTTTGGTCAAAAATAAGTTGTAATTATTAAGGAATAAAAATTATTCTCATTCCAAATAATGAATCCATTTTTATAAATTCAAATCATATAATTAGAAAAAATATATATTAAAATTAATCCCACATATGTGACGAGAATGAAGGTTTATAAATTGAAACTGTTCAAACATTTAAGAAGATTGTTTTTCAAAAACTAAATTTTTAATTGATTACAATGAAATAAATTGTATTAATTGATTTATTGTTGATATAATGTTACTTTAAATCCAACTTGATATATATTTAACAATTATAAATAATTTAATTTTAAATTTTTTTAAATTAACATCCAATATTTTTCCAAATTCATAATAAAATAAATAACTTTTAAGAAATTCTAAAAAATTTCCCTAGTATAATTTTAAACATATTATTTATAAAAATATTATCAAAAAAATATGTACTAAATGTATAATTTTTTTTAAAATATTTGTTCAACAGAAGAAGACAAAATATTATTTAAAAAAAACATTTTTTAAATGTAAATGGTGATTTATTCATATATATTTTATAAAAAACAAATATAATGAATATCTAAAATTTTATTAATTATATAAAATATATATTTTATTTAAATAATTCACCAAATTTTTTAAATTCAGTTACATAAATTAGGGGTTTCTTATAAAAATAGTATTTTATAAAAAGGATCCCTTTATTTTTCAACTATTCTTATTTCCATTTCATGTTAATTATTCCTTAATGAAATAATTTAATAATAATTTTGAACCCATATTTCAATAATTTATATAATTTAATTCATATTATCCATTTTTTAGATTGTTAAAAACAATTATATTAAAGTATAATATGTTAATAGTAAATTTTGTTTCATTTAAACACTATGTTACGTATTACACAAACTAAACTCAATATTGTGTGTCTCGAAATAAAAAACCGAGGGGGTTCATGTAATGAAATCTGAAATTAGTGTTTCATGTATTGCAAGCTAAAATAATTGTTATGTATAGCATAAAATATTGAAATGATTTACTTCATTTCAGAAGATGTATTTTTCTAAATCTAAGGGTGTTAAATTCTAACCTATTAAAATTAATTTCACCATATAAATTCTTCTTCATGATCAATGGTTTAAAATCTTAAAACTAATTCATAGAAACACACAAAATATAAATAAACAATAAAACATCCCTTGAAAATGACGGTTGGAATCAAAACAACTACACAAAGAAACTCTTGACTAGGTTTCTATAAAGGGTAACATCAGGGGGAAGTGATGATTTGGACATGTAATTAATGAATAAATATTTATAGAGTGATATAGATCATTAATCACAAGAATGTGGGTGATATAGATAAGTTTAACAAACACAAACCATTTAACATGAAAGCATTAAAAGGGTCATTAATATCATTAATACTGATAATAACATGAATTTATTTTTATTTTATTATCATTTTCCTTATTTTTAATAATATTTATGAGAATATATACTTACATGATTTCCATCCTTTTTGTAAGAACAGTCCCACACTTTTGTTGTTCCTTGATCAATTTCCACTTCATATCGTACTCCAAAAAAAAGAAATTAGATTTGTTATTCCGAAATCGCTAATGTCACAACCCAAACAGTTGAGGTCTGATTTGTGACTACCCTATGCCCACCCCCAATCGGCGATGAGATGAAGGATAGAACTGATTAGGCATATCCCAAAAATTGGAGGAATTATCGTAAGGTATATGTTCACATGCATGAATCTCCATGCCTATACACCGGTGAAATATAAAATATTTAAAATAATTCATGCATACAACTAAGATACCACAATATGGTATAATAGTAAAGTACATAAATAAGGAAAAGGGGCCAAATACATGCCATTTAAAATCATTAAATAATAAAAACCAATATAATGTTGAGTAATAATGTCAATGTTAAGCTCCATTTAAAAAACCTCAATCTCATAAGTTCCAGCTACAGTCAACCTACACTCGGTCCCCCCAGGACACTGTCAAATAGGTTATAATCTGTTTAAGGCACAACACATGTTGGAAAATCCCTTACGGGGTGAGTATAAAAATACCCAATAGGACACCCCGAAAACACTAAACACAATAGATAATGTATTTTCATATCATACATTATATCATAAAAACGTATAATAGAAAAACCCAGATATTCTCATGAATGACACCACACAACCAAGAAGTCATATCTAACTACCAGCCATGATATTATTCTCAAATAAACTATCTTTTTGGGATAAAACCACTCTACGAGCCATGCCAACATCAACATCACTCGATGAAGAGATTTATATTAGTGTTCCCTATCCATGAAACACAACTGTTCAATGAAGGCATTGATACAAAAATAGGATGTCACTCATAGAATCTTTGGGGGAATCCACACTCCCAATCTAGAAATATTCACTACTTAGGGGATCATATGTCAAAAATATGAAAACCCATGTTGACATAAACATTAATATGGGGGATCAAATACCTGATCTATTATGTTATTACAATTCAACAAACCCCACCTAGGAAACAAAGATGATAAAGGATCACACTCTGGTCATTCAGAGGGACACCATAACTCTATCTTAGACTTGGCCTCTAGAGGGATCACAATCTAATGATGTGTTTGTGATGTAACATTATACCCTTAGGGGAGTTAAATAAGGGACCAACTCAGTCAAGATAGATCCATTATAAGGATGTGAAGATATATAAACACTCTTGATGGGGGCACACAACGTTTCCATCTATTTCTGAGTTATCCTGTGTGGAAAATCCTCACACAACATGTAATTCCCCACATATACAACATGTAGAATATGTTTAAAAAATTTAGAGACACATGAAATCATGTTCGTGTAACCTGTAAATGTTCATGTATGGTGGGTATGTCTGTGTATTAGCCTGTGTACACCTGGTTGTGTCCATGTCCATGTATATGGTGTTCCACTAGCCATGTACATTTTCCCATGTTTGTGGACATCCAAAAATACACTATTTGTAGTAAAAATGGTCACAATACATGCGGCTGAGTCACATGACGTGTTATATTTAACTTCATCCAAAACCCAATAACCTCATCCAGGGGTCCAAACATGGTATAATGTCATATTAAATGTTGTGTTTCTCGTGTATTTTGAAATCTGCTAGACATTTTTCCATGTCTTCTAAAAGTTTTTCAGTGCCTTCATTCTCTTTGAAATCTATAGATCAAGGGTAATACATACCTTTCGGTCATTTATTTAATGGATTTGGGTCCTTGATAAACTTGGAAAACTACCCATCAACAGATCCTTCACCCAGCCTCACAATTTGGAAGAACAGAACCCACAAAGTTGTCTAATTCACATCTAATCATTCACTGTTATCTTCACACCATGACTATACCAATGACCATGAACTAAACCCATGGTATTGATATTTTTCTCTAATGAATGGGTGCGCAATAATAAAATACATGGTATTCAATGGACTATGGGCCAAAAGAAATTGTCAACTATAAACAATTGAAAAATGGTTGAACAAATACAAAATCAAAAAAAATTTATGAACAAACCTTATTCATTGTTCATTTGGCCTTCACTCGTGGTAGTGTAATAAGGCCAAAGAATAGGGATAAAATAAAAATGAATAATTATGTAATTTTATCAATTTAATTCTACAGATGATATGATTATCAATTCACTTTATTGAATTTATCTACATTCAGACATGATTAAGAAGAGGGAGGGAAATAATAAATTAAAAAATTCTACCTAGATTCTAGATTGATCATTGATAAAGAATGGTTTCAATATTATAGTTGAAAACATCTGTGAACTATATTGGAGAAAAAATCCAACATCTGATCTTGATCTGTCATCATTATCAAAGAAGCTTATCCAACAGTTTTCTATGTCTTGATGGTTTGAGTTTCTAACCCTAATGGAATACTATAACTTTTTATTTTAAGGATAAAATAGTCACTGCATAAAAATGAACAATATAATATAATTTACTAATTTATTTCATCTATTTATTTCTATTATGATATTTTCACAAATCATCCACCCCAACAAAGATTGTCTCACGTCTAGGTTAAAACATGTGTTTTAAACTCAACAGATCCCCTAAAATTATGATATAGGTCCCTATATGGGAGTTATTCAACTTTTTTAGAAACAATTATTTTTTGTGGAATTTAATATATTATAAAAATATATTATGGCCACATCAAGAATTGAAGTTGCACACAACCTCAGTACCTGGTCTTGAAAATAATCTATATAATATCCCAAAATAATACACGAAAAATTGAAGTCATTAAATTATACTCACATCATGGATTTCCGTATCGAAAAGAAAAACCAACTCAAATAGATGAGATTTATAGGACTACATCTGGGTCTCCTACTCCCATATGCTTCCCTGAATAATCATGTGAATCTACAAGACATAGACATGATAAATTTTTCTCCCATGAAGGATCCTCCCTTTCTGATCCTCTGTCTCAACTGAGTACCCTATAATGGTTATTCCCTCCATTATTTCTAGATAACCCTAGTTGAAATCATTTTATAGGTCTTACAAGTAACTTTACAGCTATGACATTTGGAGTGTGTCATGTACCCTTTCGAACTGCGGTGATAGATCTATGTGGTACGTCACCTCACTTAATAAATATATAATCTAAAAGGGAAAATTGAATCTTAGAGATTATTTATAACCACATATAAATATTTGATATCCACATCAAGGTGAGACCCTTAGAAAAACATGGTCTCCCTCCTCAAACTCATAATGTCTCTATCATCCATCTTCACAAGTCTTATGATATCTTTATACAGTCTGTGTTCTCTATTGGACGATCTTCACCTTCTCTATTTCTTGTCACACTAACTCTAGGCCCATGACTCCTGACTCAAATGGATCAGTCCATAAAATGGTGAAATATAGGGTCACATGTACAATGAATCAAACGGTTCCATACTAATGGTTTAATGGTAGTTTTTGTTCTATTAGAACTCCACCATGGGTAGGTGATCATCAAAACTCAACCATTTCTAACATGGAATCCTACAACATGTCCTCCTAGGCATGAATGGTTCACTCTTTCTGGTGATCAGTTTGGGGAAAAATTCCATGATCAAGTATCATTGAGTCCCAAATTTCTCATCTAATCCTCCCCATAATCAATATGTGATAATAACATCCTGGTTAGAGATGATTCTTAATAGAAATCCGTGGAGTTAAACTATCTCTTATAGGTATAGAAATCTCAAGATCTCTACAAAACACTACTCTTGAATAGAGTAGAATTAGGGAAAATTAGTGATTTGGTCATTGATCACCTAGATGGAATTATTTCCCCTATACACATGACATAATATCTTCAGGAAATCCATCAAAATTATATTCCACATCCACTATAGAAGATCAAGGTGTTGAGATTAATCCACTAGAACCTACTGCTCATCCTTCACATGCTATTAAGTGTTTCCTTGGGAGAAAAAATCTACAAATCCATTCTTCATGTCATGCCACCAAAACATATTTTTGAGATCCTGGTATAAATTTTCCATGGCTAGATGTATCAATAAGTGGGATGTCTAAAACTCCAACATAACATCCTGCAACATTTTCAATGGTTCCATTGTTAGTCATCTAAAAATGATAGTGTTCCACAACTTCATAATATCCATCAAAAGAATATCAATTGGATATCAAAGAGTGTGGGGTATCACATTTGATATCTCCTCATTGAGAATCCCTAAAGATCTATAAAATAGGTGGGTAACTACAATCAATTGAAGATAAAATTAACCATCCTTGTCTATGAAGGACAACTAAAATAAGGATAACGGCTATGATGCATCAACAAAATACTGAGAACAAGATATCCTAACTAGATCCCCTACTACTACATTCCCCTTCCCAAGAGTATATACAATTTTGAAGTCACAGTCCACGTGAAACTCTATACATCACTTCTATCTCATGCTAATAACCTTCTATGAAAATATATATTGGAGACTCTTTTGGTCATTATAAATGGTAAACCACTCACCCATTAGTTATTTTCTATGCATATTTAGTGTGAATACTACCACTACTAAATCAAGAACGTGGGTCAAATATTTCTTCTCTTGTGGTCTCAACTAATGTGAATCATTAGATATAAACACAAGACTTCATATCATAACACAACCTGGTATGGTCCCTGATTTAAGAAATAACACTAACACGCAACACCTTCTTCTAGAAATCTCAAGACGGGATTACTCATAATCATGTTCCTCAGTTCCGGATAAACTAGCTAGATCCTTTCCATCCAAATGAAATTATACCCCTTCTGAGTCATTATTATCAATATAGAATCCCCTCTAGATAAATAGGGTGCAATTCATTGATATTACCCTTCCAAACCAAGGTAAATATACACCTCGGTATCAATATTCGTTAGCTCCCATGAAATCGCTACCTCATCCTTTTCTAGGTCCACTACTACTCCTTCCTCTAAGATGAGATTTCCTAGAATGTGGGCCTCTAGAATCAGAAAATCTAACATTGAGATATTTCCATAATGTTTTTTCTCTAGGTTTGTGTCTGGGACCATTTTCAAGATTCTCATGTGCTCCTCAACAGACACTGAATACAATCGTATTTCATCGATGAAGACCACCATGAACCAATATAAGAAAATATAAAATAACTATTTCATGAGTACCATGAACATTGCTGGGCCATTTTTCAAGTTAAATGGAAATATAAATACTCATATTCACTATACTTACATATAAATGCTTTCTTTAGTATATCCTCATCACTTTTTGCTAGTGATAGCCTGATATGAGGTCAATATTCTATTACCATCATTCCCCTCTCAACTGATCTAATTGTTTTTCAATCCTTGTAAGAGGATAATAATTCGTAAGGGTCACCAAATTAATGAACTGATATTACACACATAACCTCATTCCCCCATCCTTTCAATTCGCAAAAATCACTAGTGTTACATGTAGGGAATCATTGGTTCACAGAAATCCAATTTCATACAAGTCTTACAACTCCACCCTCAACTATTGATTATTTTAAAGAGGAATATTATTTGTTGCAGAAGATATCATTGTTATCTTATGATGAATGTATATAAATAATTCTATCTCTTAGTGAGGAGGTAAACCTGGTACATCCCAAGGAAAGACACCGTCATACTCTGGAACCAATATAAGAAACTAATATCTCCTAGAATCCAGTACTCCAAGATTCATGTTTTCCAACTTTTGACTAATTGGTTTCACTCTCCTATGACACAATTCATACTATCCATCCAAGGATTCATTTTCACCAATAAAGGAATCATCTTTTCTTCACTATGGACACATCGATTCCTCCTCCTAAAACAATCTATCGGAGTATGAATAGTGGATATAAATTCTATACCCAATATGACATAATAAGGCCTCATTTCTATTACAAAGTGATCCAATATAAAATTCTCACATCCAATTGTCAAATATCATTTTTTTCACCGGTGTTAAATAACCAATTAACCTATTATTCGAGTTTCCTACCATAAGGGTCCTGATAGTGGCCCTACCAGAATCTATAAGTCTCAAACTTGAGAAGTGTAAAGGAAAAAATTACATTCATCAATGTAAATAATTACTATATATAATATAGGAAAGGCAGATATCATACCTCATTTAATACCTTGGGCCTTGGTGTCATAGGAATCCATGGCTTCCAGTATCCCTGGTCCATGTCCACCATCTCCATAAGCCTAACACGGACCACCTGGGGGTGGTGGTTGTAATGGGTAGAACCACCAACCACATCATGCTTCCATTCCAAAACCATTTCCAAATCTTTCTCTAGGTGGGTAACCCTTCTCATGCCTCAATCCCTACCATAGTTGTCCCTCGACCATCTCACAATAATTTTTACAATGGGTTGGATAATCCCGAGTAAGATATCGTTGACAATAGATGGAGAAACACTACATTCCCCATAGATAATTCAGGCCACCCTAAGGGTCGTGCACCACTTAAACTGTGTCAGGGGGTTTCCTATTGAAATTTATAACATGATTGGGTCCAGAACACTATCGTTGGTAGCCTACTTCAAAGGTATCATCTACTGTGTTCTCCCTACTAGTTCTTACTACCACTACCTACTTTTTTACAAATCTCGTCACTTCCAAGGCTCTCTCAATAATCCAATCATAGGTGCGAATAAAAGGGGATACAACTGAATCCCAAATTTATACTTGTAACATTTTCTCATTGGTTTGAGATTTAAGAACTTATCTTGCACTATATCCATGGAGTAACGTGATAGATTAGTACACAACTCTGAGTAATATTCCATAGTCGAACTTCCCAACAACAGGTTCATAGCTCTTATTTTTTGTATCGATCAAAAAATGTACAGATAGAAAACAACCCTAAAGAGAATATCAATTTCATACCAGTTGGGAGTTGTATCTTCATGTGACTGAGTCACTGAACTATTCCATCTCCATAAGATCCCTGAAATAATACATATGGTGGGGACCTCCATTGGAACTGCATGCATCCTCACAATGACAATAATGTGAGTGACTGTCTCTATCTAGTCCTCATCCACCTTGAGATACATCCCACCACAAAACATTAGAGGTGGATTCCTATGAAACTCTTGAAACACACTCAGCTTTTGTGAATCCTTAGCCTGTTATTCCATCACTACAACTATAAACATTGAAATTTTTATTAAGAGAAACAACAATGAACCCAAGGAAGATAAGACCAAAAAACCGGGATTAAGGGGGTCTAAAATAATGCAATCCAATGAGTTCCCAGTAAAAATTCCCACCCTATCTTTTCACTAGGATGATCATCCTCATGATCACTCAGTGGAATCCATGATGGCTATCTATATGGAGGATTCCTGAAATAATATAAAATATAACCCAGTAAATGTGTATTTCTGGGGATCTAACTAAAGAAGGACATGGAAAACAAAATTATTTAAATATAATGCATGTCATAAAAAATTTCACTCCCAATTAATTTTTACATTTATAAATATGAAATGTGGTTGATCAAAGTCCTAGTGTATGGATATTTGGCAGTTTTAGTAACATTAGAGTCTCAATCCTAAAAGAAGAACTCAAAACACTGAACAATTTTTCTATAAACAAATCTCACTTACTCTAGTCATAAGGTAAAACTGATAGATTTGATACTGCTCTATCGGGAACTTATTTTCCAATGTATTCCTTGTGACTAACCCAAGAATACATCTAATAATCCATGGGATGTCAACTGATGCCGAGTTAGCATATCCGACAAATGGGAGGAATTATCCTAAAGTACACACACACACACACACACACATCCAAGACCACACAATGCTGAAAATGTAATCCAATATAAACAATGAATTATTATATCTATGATCCCACAAATATGTAGTATAGTAACGTAATTAAATAATAAAAAGGGGATAAATAAAAACCCACCCAAAAAATGTAAATAGTCCAAAGTACTCCAAAGGTAAGTAATAAAGTAAAATGAATATCCTTGTAAAACAATTATCTATGAACAACTCCATCTATTCTCCACCCACTCCATGTCCTCCCAGGACAATATCAAATGGGTTATAATCTGTATAAGAAAAGAAATATGCAGGCAAATCCGACACATAGATGATTATGAAAGTAACCACCAAGTCACCCTAAAAACAGTAAACATAAAGAAACATGTATAGTTAGAAAATACATGATATCACAACCAATATATAAAAAAACACAAAAATATACTTAAGAAAGATACCACACCACCATACAATCAAAAAAACTGGGAACCATAGGATAATTCCTGAATCAATGATCATTCTAAGGGAATACACTACAAGAGAAATGTTGTCATTTAAGACACTCAATGAAGATGTAAAGATAATAAGGCCCCAACCAAGAAAGATCACTTCTCTATGAATACATTGATACTCAGATAGGGGGTCACATCAGGAACTGCTGAGGGATACCACAAACTGAGTCTGGATCAACACAAAATTTAGGGGATCATATTTCAATGATTCCACAAACCCTACCGATAAGTCCTACGAGATGGATGATCGAATACAAACATTGAGATCTCAAATTGATTCCTCAAAACTGACCTAGAAAGCAAAGATGATAGAGGACCACACTTCAGTATCATAGAGGGACACCACAACTCTATTTGTTACTAGGCCTATAGAGGGGACCACAATCCATTGATGTAGTTGAAATTCCAAAATATACTCTTGGGAGAATGGACCAAGAGAACAAGGTCAACCTAGACTGGTCCAAACTAAGGAATCAGATAGCTACAAACACTCTTGAAGGGGGTACATGGAATATATCAAAGTGTACAAAGGGTTTCCAACAATCCCCAAATATATCCTTGTGGAAAAGCCTCATGTGGTAAGTAATTATCCACATACAAGGCATGTAAAACAATTATAAAACATGTAGAGACACATGTCATCCATCCCAAGTCAACTGTCTATGTCCGTGTATGGTGGTCTTGTCCATGTACAAGCCCATATACACCAATTCATGTCTCTGTACAAGAACACAACATGCCACTAGACATATGCTTTTTCCTATGTTTGTGTACTTCCTCATGTACATATCGAAACAACTATGAAGGTTTACATGATGTGTTAATGTGCCACATGACATGTGATATTTTTCATTTTATAGAACCCTAGCACCACGTGACAGGGTCCACATGGAATGTAATGTCCGATTACATGTCATGTTGCTATGGAATTTCTAGACCTATTGGATCATCCTCTATTTCATTTTTATTCTCTCTAGAGCCTCTTCCCTCTTTGGAATCTGAAAATTATTGATCATACAAGATATTATATCATTTATAACTAGGACATATGTCCACAATATACATTGAAAACCATCCATCAAATGATCTAACATAGAGCGTCAAACGTGGGATGAAAACAACCTAAAAAACCATCCAATCCACCTTAGATCATCCACTACCGTTGTCACTCCTCAACCATACCACTGATCTTAGACCACATTAGTGGTATTGATACATTGTGTTGATAAACTATTGTGGAATGGTAAAATACCATATATTCATTGAACCATGGGCTAAATGAAAATTTCAAAAATGAACGTACAAAGAGTGGATGAAAGTACTAACTTTTTAGCCTTCATTTCCACACACTAAACATCTTATCATTCCTTTGAAACATTCACTTGGGTTATTCATCCAACATTCATGACTTTAATACAACTAAATCTTCATTCTTCTATGGTATCCACTGCCCAAAATCTCAAAAAACTATAGCCCAATCTTATTTTCAAGAGTATATTTGTTGGATAATTTTAAAATTCGTAATCATTTGTTGTGATAACGTATTAGGATTATTTATAATTTCTCACATTCTAGTCATATTTACATAATGGCTCTCATCAGTAAACATTCCTCCACATTCAATGTTATCAAAGATCAATTTGGAAACCTCTGTCGGCTAAAACCAAAAAACATCATGCGAGAAACGATCATAATATTGGGAAAACAACATAATCTTAACAAATAAATTAATTGATTTCTATAACAAGATACCATATCTTATATATATGAAACTATATGATAAAAAAACTCATTATTGGTCATAATATATTTGAATCATTCTTGATGGTACTCATATAGTTTGAGAATTTATATAGCATATCCCATGGGATTGTAAAACTAGGTGTGCAACATGGCCCATTTTCATGTACCATGTCATGATCGAGTAAAGATTAATAATCCCTCTTTGAATTTATTACCCTTAGGTACCTCTATTCCTGATCCACTTCCACTTTGTTTTATACATTAGGGTTGTATTTTCATGGAAATAAAATTATATATTATTTTCCAATGAAACGTGACATTTCCATCCACTATAAATCATTTTTATATTAATCCTCAGAGATAATCCTTGATACAAACTTTGAAATACCCCCTTGTATTTTACTAATGTTTTTTCATCCTATTTTATAAAGGTGTACTAATCCTTTCCTTCTATACAAACAATGATGACTCGGTATGTTCATACATAAATATTATATCAATTTAGATTAAAATTCATTACATAATATAAACACATTATTGGGGACTATAATAGTTTAGTTCCTTTGGAAACATGGACACATTAACAATATTTTCATAAGTGGGATATGTCATCTCTCATTATGTTCTTCATAATAAGAACCCTTCTTAGACTATTCATACATTGTAAATTTATTCATATCCTGGGGAATTTAAACATAATAAATGGTGAGATTATATTCTCATTATGGGTAAATAAGGTAGATATGTAAGCATGACATGATCATAAATGTATGAGAACTAGAGAATAACATTTGACAATCAAACCCTTTATATCATCTACAATAAAAATGATTCAGGGAATATGTAATGGAAGTCCGTAATACAAGATTCATAATGAAATAAAATATAATTATCAATGAGATCATAAGTTTTGAATAATACATGGAATTGTGGAATACACATAATCATAGAATAATTAGGTCATGGTTTCCAACAAAGACACCCATAACATCTTAAGATTTAGCTAAAAACCTTTGTACCATCTTCAAGATTCGAATGACCTCCCATGTGTCCAACTTTGGGATTGGGATGGCCTCCCTTGTACCTTGTTTCAGGGTTGGGATGACCTGCCAGGTACCCTTTTATCACATATAAATTTTATCATTACCCAATGCATTGGAAGGAGATTTAAGACTTGTCTATCACATAATGAAAATCATAAATAATTGTGACATAAGAACATAAAAAAATTCAACATATCAGAACCCATAGAATGAAATTGGTTTCATAATCATTTCATGATAGCTTGACCCATGGAAAATAAATAGATTTCATACTTCATTAATCATTTCATAATATCATAACCAATATAAAAAATTAGGTTTCATAGAAATCATGTCATGGAAACAAAAACAATTCATGTAAAATATAAGAATGTATTCATTTGATAATATCCATTGTAGAGTATAATTAACATCAATGGATGACATTTTTGATGTAAAATGATATTTAAAGGTAATTTAAAAAATTTAATTAAGAAAACACACTTCTACATTGAAAAAAACTTTTTAAAACATAAAATATTTTCAATATACATTTCTTGGAAAATATTTACAAAAACTTATAAGGGAATCTATAAAAATCAATTAAAATATTTCTTAAGGAATATATGAATTAACATTTAAATAAAAATTTATAAAACCTTTTTGAATTTTTTTAGAAAACATGGTTTTGGATGAAAAGGGGTTTCCCACTGAAAAGATGATTTTTCCTAAAAAAAATCTTCTGAAGTCTAGTACATAAAAAGATTTAAATTATTTTAAATAATTCATTCTATAAAAATACCAAAATGAAAATTAAATAAAATACTTTCTATATAGTTTGAATTTAATATTTATACATTAGAATCATAATAAAAAACAAACCCGATAACTGAGGAGATTGTGATATAAATGTTTTATCACATTGGTAACATTGAATCATAGTCATCATCAAGGGAAAACATAATATTAAACATAAACTATTATGAGGATAAATTAATTCATTATATTAAATTTCAAATGGTATATATATAGCTGTTAAAATAACATAGTTTCATAACATAACATATGTATAAAAAAGAAAGATTGTTTCAAAAATCCCTAACTGATTTTGAAATATTTTGAATCATAATCCCAAAAAATAATAACATCAAATGAAATATTAAATAAATTTATAATAATGTGATTTATGATATTACTTGTAAAATAGTTTGTATATGAACCACACAAAATAAATTATTGGAAAATATTCATGTCTCTGAGAAATAAAAGTGACACTAGAAATCTATTACCTTGAGTCTTGACTTCTGTCATACATGATCTAACCTCTTGTATAATGAATATACATTTATTATATTTATTATAGAATATATATATATCATACCACTAATTATTTTTTATTAAATTTAATTTTCTTTTTATTTAAAATTCTATGTTAAAGTCACGTTTCAAGCAATAATTGTAGTGGTTTTCGTGTAGGTTTTAAATTATTTATTTTTTCCTTCTACAGAGATCAAGTTTTAATAATCCAAATAAATATAATAAAGATATAAATATTTTATATATTACTTATAAATGTTCTTATATTATTCTATAATTTTATGTGTTAGAAAACGAAATACATCATTCATGGAGAAGGTAGGTTATACGTACGCATGAACGATGTTTACACTTCTCTCATGGATTGATAGAATGAAAGTTAAATGATATTAATGAGTCTAGAATTTTTTTTATTGAATATATATCTCATATTATTATTAAACACATATTTATTAGCTTCCATTTAAAGCATGAAAAACTCTCATTTCCTCAGGAATAGGTATTATTCCACACACAGGAACAATATTATCGTGTTCCCCAAAAAATGGAAATAATGATATTATGTGTGATATAATAATTAAAAATTAAAAATAATTTAATTAATATCATATATAAATAATTAATAAATCATTATTTCCAACTATGAATGGTGGTAATGGAAAAACATAGGACATTAGTTTTGATGGATATTCCTTGTTACACATGAATGATGATTTTGTAACCCATTTGATGGAAGAGAAGATGGTTGTAATTCATTAATTTTACATAAATTGGTAATTATGTTTTAGAAAATATGTTAATTATTTCATCATGGTAAAATAATAATTGAAGTGGGTGGAAAAAGAAATAATATAAAATTATTGTTAAAGAATTTTAATTCTTTATAGGGTATCCTCCTTAGCTTTTCAACAAAATCCATTATATATTTTAATGATTCCAAAAATAAGGATTATTGTTTGAAATTAGAGAATTGGGAAATGATTTTAAAAGGTATTGGAATATGAAAAAGTGTTTTATGTTGTTAATAAGAGAGGAGAGGGGGTCTCTGTTTATAAGTGGGGAGAGTGGAACATTTGTTTTTTTTAAATAGTAACCTCTAACCACGTTATTATAATGAAAAAAGGATCCAAAATAGATTATTATATAACTATGAAGGTATAAGGTTGCGATTTGTCAATAAAATTAGTGTTTGATCATTTTCATGATGTTTTTAACCCATATCAATCTAATTTGAACATATTCGATAATATAAATTATGAAGATTCTAAATATGGAATAAATTATTCAAAATTCAAAGCATAGATAAAGAAATTTACTATTTAAAATTAATTGTTCACATGTTATGAGAAAGATGGATTTCAAACAGAAAAATTCAAAATTTTACAATGTTTTTTATTTAAATTATTCAATATAAATTTTATAACAATAAAATAAGTTTGATTTATGGGTTTTTAATTTATCATGTTTTACATTAAATAATATAATAATAGAATTTAAATTTATAAATAATTTCAACAATAGTATGTTTCAAATTAAAATTATGTACTTTCCAATATTCATCAAAAAAATAATATTTTGACAAAAATTTAAAAAAAGTCACCCTAAAATAATTTTTATATTATGAATAAAAATATGAAGTATATTTTTGAAATTAAATTTTCAATGTTTTTGTAAAAAATTAGTTTTCAAATAAGAGCCCCAAAAAAGGTGATAAAACTTGATTATAGAAAAATACAGTATATAAGCATACAATTGGATTTATTAATATATCCGGTCTAGAAAACACATAACTTGATTGTTGAATAGTTTACTGAAAAAGTAATATATATACATTTCATTAAAATAATTCACAAGAATTTAGTTCATTATTTTTTGAGGTAAAAAGTTTTTTAACAAAAATATTTATTCTATAAAAGATTTCATTTATTTCCAAATCATTTTATATTCATTTATAATTAATTGTTCAAAAAATAATTCATTATATGTATTTTTTTATAACATATTTTAATTATTTATTTAATAATATTCACAATATCCATTGCATCAACTAGGTGATAACTGTTATATTAAATTATAATATTTCAATATTGTGTTACGCTTTTTTAAAATCAATGTTTTAGCTAACATAAACTAAACTCGGTATTGCAGGTGACACATAAAAAATTGAGTGTTTCATGTAATGGAATATAATATAATTTTTTCATGTAATTCAAACTAAACAATATGCTGCACATATCATGAAATGCCGCAGATTTTAAATTTGTTTGAAATAAAATTATCTAAAAAACTCTCAATGTCCTATAATGGAACTGATCATCATGGGATTGCATGAGACTATAACTGATCATTAATCATTTTCTAATCAAATTAATGATATATTTAGGCTACAATTTTATGATAAGTCACACCAAGTACCATTATCTTAACGCTTTATATAAATGTTGTGATATGCAAGTCCACCTATGCAATGCCTCAAATGGATCTATCCTGATAAAAAACTATTCACTATTTTTATTAGAAAACATAAATTTTGGTTTATGTTTCTCCAATGATCCATTTATTTCTAGAGCCCACTAATGAAGTATGTATTCAATAATCAGTATATATCACAGAAACATGGCATCCTTTTGGGCAATATAATTCATGCTCAGCATAAACTGGGTATCCATCTCTATGTAAAATCCCCACCAAAAACTAGATATGAAGTGTAGGTCCCTATATGAAATTAAATATTATGTCACATCGTGGAGCTTTAAAATCTCCCACACATATAAGTTCAAATGTTTCTAAACCCTAATTGACTGCTTAATTAGTAGAAAATGAATTGATTTCATGAGTTGATCAATAATCACCCATATCACATCATTAACACTAGGAGTCTGAGGTATGTGAGTCAGGATTTACATGTCTATATTATCCCATCTCCATATAGTGATGGGTAGGGTTGTCAAATATTAAAAGGTCTCTAATGTTACTCCTTAATCCTTCTTCATTTTTGACATGGAACTATTGAATCCTCAATAGATCATCTCATTCCTAGATTCTAATAACAAATTTCTAGTTCATGATTCATCTTGGTTTCACCGGGGTTCACAAACCAATTATATCAGTGTCTATCTACCAAAAAATTCTATCTTAGTTCTCTTGGGACATCCATCAAAGCTCAAAAGTGAAAAACTCAATTAGGTGATAGAGACCACTCTACGGAGGTCTCCCCACCATAGATACATCTAGTAATTTTCTAACACTATGTATACTCAGATTTTATAAGTTAAATATGATAATCCATAGATGATTTATCCCAAGAATATTTTAGAAATACTTGTAAATCAATTCTCCCTTTATCCAAGTGAATCTTAACAAATATCCCATCGAGAACCATTCTTATACTAAATCCTTCACTACATATGTCAGAAATTTTCATCTCAATGAATTTAGGACCACATATCCTTTTCTAGGGTATATTCATACATCCAAATCAAAGATCTAAAGGTAATACACATTTAATTTTTGTCTCATGTTCATATCCATATGTGTAATTATATACTTCAAACTCTTCTATTTAGAATACACTATAATCTACTACTCGAAGTGGTAGTAGAACCAAAGCTTATTAATGTGCACCACTGATGCTATGTTAAGGTCATGAATTTAGGGGGTTTCTCATAAAGGTGTAATTATTAAGATATCCAATCTAAAAACAGTCTCCCCTGGATGATAAAAAAACCAAAATCCATATTTAATGTATCACTAATGATATTATAGCCCAAACCTAGATCAATAAGGATCAAGAATATATATAATTTCAATTTCAATTTCGATTCATCAAAATATCAATATATTGATCACTATAAAAAAACATCTCACCCTTATAGGTTATCTATATCATTGGGGATGAAATAATTGAGAAGTCCCAATGTACATTTCTATTTTGAGTATCTAATCTCTAGAATCTCTTGGTTTCAAAATCATTTATATGCTTCTCCCAAGAAATTATTGATCGAATTTTATCATGTTCCACTAATACACCTATATCAATAATTACATGGCCATGAAAATTATCCTTATCAATATAGAACATAAATTTGGATAGTATCCCATAAAGATAATTCTATTTCATGATACTAACAATGAACTTCAATTTATTAGCATGATCTTTCTCTAATGTGAAAAAAAATATATTTAACTCACCAAATCTAACATGAAGGAACATAACTGTTTATTAAATCCCTGGATAATTGAGGACATAATCACTATAGGATTGTTTTTAAGTCCAAATGGAATTACCATATACTCATCATGTAAATACCTTCTCATGAACTCCATCTTAGGATTATCTTACTCTCACACCCCACCTGATTGTTTCCCAATCACAAATGAATTTTCAAAAACCAAAAGGCTCCATTGAACAATGTGAAAAGGTTTTCAATACTAGAATATTAATAAATTTTCTAAATTAACACAAGGGTGTTTTTTTATAATAAAAAAAGACATTTAGTCCCGTATTATTTATTTACAAAAATCATTGGCAATGCCCATAGTGAAATTCCTGGACAGATAAATCCATTATCATCAAGATGCACAAGTTAAGCCATAAATCCTTAATTTCATTAGGTTATATATAATAAAGAAAAGGGCCACATACCAAGATGAAATTATATATAAATAAAAACATAAATATGAGGTTGAACCCAAAAAAATCATCTGAAAAAATTATGGGATACTCACTATCCATAGTTGGAAGAGGGCCACAATGATTTGGATAAATAGCATACAAAAATCTCTAAAAAACAAACATGATATCATATATTGAATAAAGAGAGAAGACTTAATCCATATGATCAAAAATAACATAGACCATGAAAATAATGAGTAACTCCATTATAAGAAAAGAACATGAAAAGATGATGATAGTAATCAACCAAGGATAAAAATCATATCATCTAATCCATGACAATAAAGAGATAAAAATGTCATAATCAATAACTTAACCCTATAATGTGGGTATGTGGTCTTAAATCACAACCTAACAAACTGTACATTTAAAACCATTATATTTATTCATTCCCAAGGGAGTGAAATGAATCATCATGAAATTAATAAGGCCTAAATGAAATCCAAATGAATAGAAAATTTTGGTTTAGGTAAAGGAATGAGTTTCGCCATTATCAAATAAATACCATTCCATAGAATATTTGATGAACACAATAACTCTCTAGGTATCTGGTACAACCTGTGACTCATCTGGTGAACTACCCACTATAATGATATATACATCATTATCTTCCATATTCTTCAAAACATAAGCATCACCCTTGACATGACGATGAGATCCTATCCATTTTTCTTATATATATCCAAACTGATTTCCATTAGAAAAGGTGGATATAGTTCTACTTCCCTAAGATTATCTCTCACAGAAATGCTGAGGATGGACATATTAATAAAACAGTTTAGAAAAAAAAAATTGAAACATGTATATTCAAAATATACTTTAATTGTTTTCAAATACATTCCGAATTCAATAAATCATAGTTGTTTGAAAAACTATCATTGAGTTATAAAAAAATGCAACAACCATTTTTTCATCCTCAAATCATTCATGAGGGAAATTCTATAGACAATACACATCCATATAATGTGACAAAAAATCACATAGGGTAAAATCACAATGAAAGGCTGTACACAACTATGAACAACAAGAAACGGTAGTCGATATAAGTAAATTCTAAAGGTCAGAAACCTCAGTAACCCAAAAAGGATACCCACTAGCCAACATAAGATAATGGGACATCCCCTAGAGATATATTTCTCCACTAATTCTTTTATATATCCTGGTTTTTTCAAAATCTAAATGTCTTCCAGGTGTTCTATTATGTAATTATAACTTTAATAAAACTGAATCCATAATTCATAATAATTTATCATGGAAACCCACTAAATTTCAACGCATGAAAAGCCCTTCCTAAATCAGATTATTATTTGATTTAATTCATCAATCACACCATCTGAACCAATGTAATTTTCAATAAAAAATTATTTTTTGAAAACATTTCTGTATCCATCATAGTTTAATTTTTCATCTCATTAATTTCAAGGAATTTTTTTCAAAAATAAAAACCAAAGGGATTCAGAATAATATAAAAAATTCTAATGGATAAACTGTAGGATCGATACACCCACCTATAAATCTATGAAAATGATTATTGCTTCTAAATTAGGGATGGGGGATGAAGTGATATGGTCCCCGCTTTCCCTGATCTATGAATAGTAATCCAAGAAAGAAAAGAGTCACCCTAATTTTTTTTCTCAATGAAGGATGAATACCCTAAATCAATTATTAGAACACTTTAGATCTAAAATCCATTATAAAGGGGATATAAATTTTTTTTAAATAAAGGAAAAAAAAGATAAAACATTCATTAAACACCTAATAAAGTTTCATGTAGCTAGAGTGAAATCCCACATAGGATCAGGTTCCATTCCGCAATTTCAATAAAATGACACCACCTCCACCATTCATTAGTTCTTACCACCATATCATTGTAGACATGTCTGGGAAACTATTCAAGAGTATTAGCCACATCCTATCCCCCAAAACATAGATTGTTTATATCCATGGTCCCCACCATGCATGTGTCATGTATTATTTGTCGTGTCACCTAGTGTGACCATAATCCTCCCATTCCCAGGACTGCACCCTACACTATGTTTGGTGGCATAGAATATTTCATATATGTTTTCTAATGAAAAACCAACTCAACCACCAATGTGATGGTCCAGTTAGTTTATCACTAAAATGACCAAAAATTATTTTTGATGGTTTAGAACACCTCAAAAACATTTGAAACCCAAAATAAAAAGGAAAAAGTGTTTCCCTATACGATTCCATATATTGGGGTGTGATGAAAAGTAAAAGTGGGAATTTTAGAAACTGATATTAACCTAATTCACATGTATTAAAAATAAAAAAATTGTGGTTACACTTTCTATGGATAAATCGAAAAATATATCCATAAGGGGTTGTTTCTACACAATCATATGGATTAAGTACACTCTCTTATATTATTGAATATCTCGTGATAAAGTTAAAATTAAGTGAAAGAAAACTGGTTCAATAATAATGTTAAGGAATAATATTCAATACTCATGAAATAATAACACACACCATAAAGATCATTATTTCAGATTGTATTTTCAATAGTTTATTTTCATTGTTGAGTTCAAGATAATGAATATTCAATTGTCTTTTAACTTGAAAAAGACCCCTTGCAAAATTTCATCTCAATTTTATGTAGGGGATTTAATTATTGTACCTTTTGAAATATCACTTTGAAATTATTTATTTTCATTTTTAGGTCAAAAATATCATTTTGAAAAAACATATTTAAATTTCATTAATTTTATATTAAAACACTTCATGTAAATTTTAATTAAAATAAGTTCAATTTAAAAAATTTATTATTTATACCACAATTATTTTTTCTTATTAAATGAATATCTTGAATTTAGCACTAAATTTATTTTTTATTTATTTGATTCATATAACAAATATATTTTCACAACAATTTTTGTTATTATGGTAGTTATATATCTACCAATATATGCTGTGTTAAATTAATTATTATTACTATTATACCAAGATTTTTTGTTTAATTTATATTAATTATGAGCATATAATAATATGATTTAATTTAAAATGTATTTATATTACATTTTATTTAGTTTATTTTCTCTAAAGTTAGTTATAGAGATTCCTTTACCTCTTTATGGCCAGGAATAGTAAGTGTTATAGATTGGGATAGTTGTTTGTCCCCATTATCACAACCACTTGAGAATTGATTGGTTACACCAGTGTTCAAATGATCAGACTAACAACTCATTATGTTGTTTATTCAATAGTTTTATTTTCTTTTATATCATTCCTAACTCTCATTGAAAATCCTATTTGTTCCCTTTTATCTAAATAAGCTTATATTGTTACACATTTTTGTCATTCTTGGGTCATTTCTGGGAATATTTAACTTTATTTTCTTTATGATTACACATCTTGTACTCACATTATCTAGTTTTTATAATTTTTTTCATCACATTTCCATTAATCATAGTTCACACTATATTATTTAACAAATTCATTTAACTAATATTCTTATTTGATTCACTCACCATGACACCTTGTGAGGCTCATAAAGGAAAGTAAATGGTGATATAATCCTCCGAATAATGTTTTATTCAACATAAATTCTTAATGAATAACATTATTATTGATATTACTAAATATTAATTTAGTTAATGAGATGTTTCATTCTTCTATAGAATATAATGTTGAATAGAATATAATTTTTCATCAAGGATAAAAATCCATCTTTGAACCACTATCTAAGGATATATAATATTAATTTTAAATAAAGAACATTATTGATGGAGTTTTATTATAATCATTGAGATGATTATAAAATTATACATTCTTCTATAAATAGTATTCCATTGGAGTATAATTACACTAAAATAACTAAATACCCTATATTAACATGCTTTAGAACCATTATATATTCATATGAGTAGTTTTGATAGGACCCTAGCATCAATTTCATCAATGCTTAATATATTATATAAGGTAGACATAAATTGCAAAAGGTAAAATTATATGACATATCACTCAATCTTTCCATTGTCAACCAACGTATATAGACTACAATAATACCATATCTTCCATATTTTTATTCACCCAATTATATTGATATATATATATTATTCATTTTCATCACTTGGGACATATATTTTAATATTCTACCATTTGAAATCCAATATATTTAATATAACATCGAACATATAAGGAGATATATGATTATCTCCTTTGGATGATTCCTAAGCAACATTTTTTTACTTTGTCTATATTAATCTATCATCATTCTTTTTTAGACTCCTCATTTATATGAAACTATCAATAAATTAAATATGTTTTGTCATTTTTTCCCATTGAGGGAAGAGTGGTTAGATGACCAAAATATTGAGTTGATAAACTTGTTACCTCGAACCCATAAAGTGATAACTGATGAAGAGATCCCTATAATCACAGATGAGGTATTCCTTGTAGATCTTGATGAAGATTGGGATTATTTAAGGGAATTTAAATTAGATGAAGTTTCACAATAGGATAGTGATGATCTTAGAGAATGGGTAGAAATTGAAGAGGAGCTAGATATTAGATAAGATGCTGAGTAGTTTAACCTACCACTATGGTGGAATGTCTTTAAAAATAAAATTCTTCATCATAAAAATGAAGTTGATTAGTGACTCAATTTTTTGAGATTAGTGTTTTCCAATTTCTCTCATGAAATGGGATACAATCTATAACACATCATACACACATGTATCATTTTTCATAAGAGACTCCATTACTCATAATATCTCTTTTCTAATTTCATCTAGGTCATTTAACTAATTTCACCCTTCTCATAGCTCCAAAATATGTGTTCTTCTATTTTCTTAGTTTTTGTTTGACTCGTAACTTGTTTTAATTATATGGGATTGTATACTTTTTATTTGAATTTATCCTATAGGTAATAAGTTTGATAGAATTTTGTGTTTTATATTTATTATTTTCTGAATATTCATAGCATTCGTATCATTATTGGATAAATCTTTTTAAAAAGATGTTATTTAATAATCATTAAATAGGAGGAATATTATAAAAATTTTATTATGATATAGTCCTCAAAATTTATAAAAGTTTAATTCATTTAAATAAAATAAAATTATATAATTTTATTTTGAAATTATTAAAATTTATAAATTTATTAAAGTTAGATTAAATGACTTATATAATAAACTTTGAGTCATGTAAATAATTTAACCCCTTTAGTTTAATTTCTTAATTTATCAAATTTCAATCAATGAAATGATTAGTTTCTAAGTTTCATAAATATTTTATTTTGGTATTTTTGGTAAATTTTTCATCTGGTTTAAATTTTTTGATTCGATGGAATTATCCTCTTAATTATTCATATTGGGTTTATTTCATAATATATTTGTTTTTACTTTTAATATCTCCAAAAATTTTAATTTAAATTAAACATATTTTCATTCAAATTTATTTTTAATCTATTTAATTACATTATTATTCTCCCATCCTATTATACATTTTCAAATATATAAAAATGTTTTTTCACTGACTCCTTCGATTTTTATTTAATTCATTAAAAAAATTATGCTTTTTTTTTATTAAAAGGGAATATTTTTTTAAATAGATTTAATTTTTATTTTAATAATCCTAGTTAATCTTAAACATTATTTAGTTTTATATTATAGTATTTATTTGTTAAGTGAAAATATTAAATCAATGGATTTCACAATCATAAAAACATAATCTCTGGAGTAAAAGGATATATAAATTCCAAAGACATAACAACAAAATGCTATTTTGAATCTATAAAATGATGGTTGTGAAGTAAGTAGTTAATTCATTCACACAGAAAATATATTTGTTTAAAATTCAATGTTATTGGAACCTATGGGGTATCAAAGACCCACGCCAGTCACTTAGTGGTTTCTGGTTTCACATCCTAGTGGAGTATAGATGCACCACCTTTTAAATATTTTACCACTAGACATCTTGTGGAATACTACTAAGATTCCATTTACACTTTCCAAAATGGAAAATTCGATATATTTCAACACCACATTGGATATATTTCTCAACCAAAACACTAATATAACTCCAATTCCTCTAAATCAATGTAACAAGTATGAGTGGCTATAAATAAGTCTGTGTTAACCCAAATTGGTAAATATTACCTCAATCATTTGAGCCTCATTATTCGTTATTTCTCTCTTTTTCCCACTTCAACCTTTTATAACTTATTTATAAAGATTAGATATTTTATTTTGGGTTGTTTTTTTATGTTGTGTCATTAGATCTATTCAAAAGAAACACCTTTAATATTGAATATTATTTTTATTTCTCACTACCACTAAAGTGAAGAATTTTGGGATTCATATTACTATCACTGAAATTATTGGGTATTTATTCGATAGTATGTTACATGATGATAATTAATGAAAAGAGATTAATGGATCCATCAATGGATTAAGAAGAGGTAACATAAGAACATAGGAATAAGTTTCTCGTTGAACTAACATATCAATTTATGATCACGTTGTTTAATTATATTTAATTTTATTAAAATTTAATTTCATATGAATTTATCATTTTGGATTTAAATATTTATGCTACCTACCCCCGCTTATTTGATCCTCTTATACCATTAAATACAAGCCCAAATAATGGAAATAATATCTTAATGTATGATAAATACATATTTATTGGATATTCTAAGGAAGATATAGGATATACATTTATAATTCATTGAAAAAATTTATTCTAGTTTTATATAACGCATTCTTTATAAAATAATGTATTTCTTGGAAACCAAATTGGGGAAAATTCTATATTAGTTGGGTTCAACAGTATAAAATAAAAAATATTTTCTGGATTGATAGTGCGAAGAATTTACAAGAACTAATAAAATACATATTATCACACATAATAAGAGATTATGAAAGGATTTACAAATGTTTTAAAGAGGTAAAGATATATGGATTTTCGTAATGACCAAAACCTCTCAAAGAGAGTAATTCTTCACAATTTCATTATTTTGACTCAAATTATTATGATTTTAAAAGTTATAAAGTGTATTATTTGTGTTCCAAAAATAAATAATATAATATTGAGAAGTCTGGATCATTCATGAGGATCTTGGTACCCAGTGACCAAATACTGAGTACATGATTGGGTGAAAGTGGTGCATATTTTTTACTTTAATCCATCATGAACTCGATGAAATTATAACTATTACCTGCTATATTTTGATGAAAAAATCACTTAATAAAAAACAATTTGGACTTATACACTCTAAATTAATCCTCCCCAAATCTTAGACTCTAAATTTTTCTTTATTCTTCATATGTTTCATCCCCAATCAATCTCTCCCGTTCACTCACCTCTCAGCCCTTCAATATAAAACCACGATCCAACTGAATTTTTGGGGTTCTAAGACATAATAATCATCATGTCAGGACCAAGAATAACCTCAAGTAACCTTTATCTTATATATTCAACATAATATTAACTTTAAACAACCATTATCTATCCTTCTGAATTAAGGAATAATTATATTTCATTAATCTGATTCCAATTTAAATGCTACAAGGGATTGGTACACACAATTTCAATATATTTCCTTGATTATATATATTGATTATATATTATATTCTAATAATTTTTATGTATCTGATTATATCAACATTCAGATCCATTCTTAAAATATAATTGGTGTCTTAGTCTCCTTCCCAGATATAGCCATCAATGAAATAATTTCATTTTCAAATTAATAATTTTTAATTCACACATACATTATTTGTTAATGTTTAATGCACTATATGACATGTCTTTAGAAAATATTATATTCATTTTTTTAAATATTGGATGTGTTTAACTTATTGGACATATTCCATCATATTTATCTTATATGGTTCAGTTTTATGGTTATTCTTTGTTTAAGATAATTCATAATGTTTTATATTTCATATATATCGATAAATGGTTTATTTACACATATAATGAAAATAATTTATATGATTTTATTAAATTTTACTCGGTATACCTGATGTTGGATGACAAGTTGATGTTATGGGGTGGAGTCAAAACACCCTCAATTTTATATACCCCTTCTCTTTACCCTTGAAATGGGATTGTCACCTCGACTATCCTAATTTTTGTATGCATGATACCCCTTCCCCAATATGGGTTTAGTGTGACACCTGAACTCATTTTTATCAATAATATTATACCACAAGTTATTCCAAAAGTATGTTGTCTTTATTTGAAACCTACCAATATATGGATTCCATCCATTATAATTAATCATTAATTTATATAGATCTTTTAATGAATTTTTAATATTGTATACATACCCCTCTCACCTTGTTTTTTAATGCACGTCAGCATATTATGGTTTATTATGGGAATGTGTTGATGAACTATTGGGTATAAAACAATCACATCTTATGTGATCTCATTTGAGTATACATACAGACAAATTTTTGAGTGAACCGTGTAATTTACAAGTGTCTAATCATATGGGTCAGTGATAATTGGTGTTTTGATCATGGATAATGAATTTTTCACTTTTAAGAGGGCATACAGAGTGGTCACACCAGGGGTGTACGAAAATAGAAATATGGAATATTTCACATGGTTACCCATTTTTTGTAGGTAAACGTTTCCCTTATAATTTTGATTTGTCAATTATTAAGCTTAATTTTACCTTAATCATTGTAATTAATTTTAATTACATTCACTGATCATTGTCCTCAAAAACCTTGTCTACAATTATTATAAATTATAAATTATTATTATTCCTAATATTGAATACATTTATCCAAATTTTATTCACATAATTTGGTAGAAATTAATTTAAATTTAATAACCAAGATAGGACTATAATGCAGATTTTTAAAGAAAAAACATCCAAAGTTTGATATGTTTTTATAATCAATATCGAAGTGAATTTTTTTTAAATGATATAACTTTTCTTAAATGATAAAAAAAATTAATAATAATTATTAAAAATGATTAAATGTATAATTTACTATTATAAAATAATTAGATGAAAAATATGTTTTTATCTAAAACTCCATATTTTTAACTATTCATTAAAAAAATGTAATGTTTAAGAAAAATATCATCAATTCACCCTATCATAATTACTATGTTTATATTTATAATATATTTTTATATTTTGAAATTTTATTTCAAAAAAAGTTTCTAAATTTAGATTTAAAATGGGTTCTTCATTAAAAGGTGGTAAAAATGCCTTTATAAAAATATAGTTTTTTGAGTGAAATTTTGATTGTTCTTTTCATAGGAATATGAATCCTATTGAATAAATAAAAAAACATTTGATTGAATATATAAAATTAATATATAATTAAAATAATTTAAAAATTGTTATTATGTATGCTTTTTGATATAAAACTCCTTTGGAATCATAAAAATAATAATATTTCATTTTATGACCAATTAGTACTTATTGTCATTTATAATTAATTGATAACTATTGAGTTCATTGTGTATTTATATGAACCATAAATATTCATAGGTTTTTTATTACTATTCATAACAACTAAAATAAAGGCTAGGTTATATCATATCATATTAAATAAAAATATTTTAATAATACATTGTTATTTTACTGAAACATGGTCCCACGTGTAACTCAAGCAATCATAAATGGTATCTCTTCCATGTAATGAAATCTATTGATAAATTTCTTTCTTGGTTGTAATGTAATATAACTCATTTTTGTGTTCATTAAAATATACGTTATATATTATTTTCATTTAATTTAGTAAATATATTGTAAAGTATCAGGTTATCATATTCCTTTTTTACACTTTGTGTTGGGTTCCACAAACACTATTGAATACAAAGTTGTACTTTAGAATTTGAGGGTGTTAATTCTCCCCACAATAATTATATTATTTCCTAGAAATTTAAACTCAATCTTCATGATATATTGTTTGATATTTCATATTCTAAAATCCCACATTGTGATAATAATTTGTAAAACATCCTCTCGAAAATAGAGAATGAGAAGTACAGGGGTCAGAGGGAATAAAATATAACTATGTATATATGTAAGAGAACATTATTGTAATATATAGATACATATTTGGTGGATACAAAAAAAATATTTATAGGGGTGAATGAGGTTTTCAATCACAAATATGTGAATGATGAATAGAAAGTTGAGGGCCTCAAACCCATAAATATGAGATGGTTTATAAGGCCATCAGTTCAAAAAAAGGTATTTGGACAATATTATTGTGTGAATATTTGTTTATTAATGTTGAATAATTATTTTAATAAATATGTACACTTACTTGGTATATTTATAGAAACATAATTTCAATATTTGGTTATGATTCGATTTATTTTAAAATTCATTCAAAAATTAATATTGATTCACGAAGCCCAAAAATACATTTCTAATGGATTTTTAGTCCCATAAAAGAGAAAAAACTCTAACTATTTATCTCTATCTATTTTTTCGAAGCTAATATGGTAAGTAAATTAATCCCTAGAAATAATATGAAACGCTATAGGTTTATCATTAGTTTTTATTCATCACATTGTTTAACCAAAATCCATGAAATATTTACTAGGACATTTTTTAGGTCAGTTATTGGCATGAAAAACTTATCATCCTTTAGTCGTGGGTCAAGACCCATGGCCTTGCAAGAATTTATAAGTTGTCTCCCAATATACAATTTTTCCTTTTCTAAAACCATATTAATATAATTTCCAAAATGTCTGTGATGGAAATTCATGAAATTAGGTTAATAACAAAATAGCCTTTTAACTACGGTTCTCAATACAACCTCAATACATAAATAATTAATCCATTTATTTCTTAATAGATTTTCCATTCATGTAGAGTTTATCTATAATATCATTCAACGTATTCTTAAATCCTGACACCTTATCATTAATTTAAAAAACCCTACGTTTAAAACTTTTTACTCATTGTAAAAAACATTCATAGTGATCTATAATGAAATTGTGAATTTTCATAAGAATATCCCCTTGGAGTGTCAAAGTAGATGCACAGAAAGGCCCATTTTCCTATACATGGTTATTCTATGTTAGTCCCAGAACACATGTTAGAGTTATTACTCATAGGTACATCTATTCAAAAACAAAACAAACATATAATATCCGGAAATTGATGTATTTCTATGAACACCCACCCAATATCTACCTTTCCAATTTTATATAATTTCATTATATTCTCATCCTTAAAGTATAACTTAGGGTTCTGTTCTCTAGTCATTTTTTTCCAAAATCTAGTTCCCAAGGGTGTTACTAAAATATCATTTATGCCAATTATAGCGACCCAACCCCAGAAACCTAGATCCATTATCTGATAGTAATTAGATTTTAATAATTACAAGGAATAAAATCTAAACCGAGTGAGAGTTTATTAGTTTTGGTAAACCAGATACGTACATGAGTATTTTATTTCAATAAAATAAACTAATTAAAATGTAATTTTTTCCCATTCTAAATAATAAACTCGATAATAAATCTAATCCATCTAGTAAATTACAATATATCTTTCATAGTATGTTTCATGGATTTATGGGGATTGAAATAACCTAAGGGTGAGCTCAAATGTTCAGTAAGGGAAAATTTTAATTGATTCTATAATGAATCAATGTGAATAGTCAATATGGAAAAGAAATTAATCAAACACACATTCAATTAAAATAAAAAGATATGTAAAAAATAAATATTAAAAGTTAATAAACTAAAACACATTCCATTTATTCAATGAACTAAAAATGAAAAGTATCTATAAATATATTGATGAAAAAGCTCATAGATGAATAATTACCGAAACTAATATGAGGTAAATTCTTAGTTATTGGATTCCATGTATCCTATGTATGATGAAAAATTATCATCAAGACTATTCACAATATAGTTTACCATATCATGTAGAAACACGTCTTATTTTCAAAACTAATTCATCTAATGAGACAACTGATTCATCTAGGGTATTTCATTAACTAGTCCCCAACCCATGGTAATAACGTTAAATGGTCCCCAACCCATGTCTTACCTGTCCAAAGCATTCTTATTTTCAAATAAAAAATATTCATTATATGATATCATTATCAAATAATGCGTATAGATTTATCAATATTTCCCCCAAAAAATAAAATATCATTCAAATTAAACACTGTATGAAAAATGGAATATGATTTAGGAAATGAACATATCCATGATAGAAGATATAAACAATTAAGGGAAATTTAATGTTCAATAATCATAGGGAATTTAATATTTAATATATACTAAATGGTGTCATGGAAGTGAATTTTGTTACCATAATTAGGCAAACCAAATAAAAACCATCCAGTAGGAGATTAAAGATGGTATCAATACTACATACCCTAGGTGTAGTAAAATGAAGTGTTATATTCATTGTTGAATGAAAGCATTATAAAAGGACCATTTGATCACATTCTTGATGAAAATATCTTTTTGTTTTGTAATAACTTTTGAAAATCATTTCATTGAAAATCCATTCAAAAAATATATTCATTAAATTGTATCATTTTAAACATGATAATAGATCATCAATGAAGTGATGAAGGTTATATCCATACAAGATTTATGAGTTAAAAAAGAATTCCTCTCTCGCTGTTAAATATTAGAAAAATCCTTACTCAGAAAGCAAAAAAGATTATTCCTTTGAAAACATAGGAAAAATAAAAAATAGTAAATATTTCATTATAAAAACATTCTAAAATCATTTTTTAAAACATTTAATAAAACATAGTTTTTATAATAAAAGAGGTTATATGACTAAAGAGTGAAATAAAGTCGGGTTTTGATAAAAACATTTTCTAACTAAATGTAAGTACAAAAGAGTGTGAAAATGGAACTAATACATGAGAATTGAAATAAATAAATTTGTAACATAAAATGAAAGGTATTATTTAATAATGTCCATATAATATCATTAAATATAAATTCCATTTGAATATCATTAATGTAATTTTTGAGTAAAATAATCTTTATGTATTCCAAAGTGTCGCATACCACTTTGAAACATGTTAATGAAATATCCTAATGAAGAAATAAAATTTAATTACATTTTAAAGTAACATGAATATAAAGGTATTAATGACATAATATAACAAATGGTGTAGTAGATACACAACAAAAATTATGTAATTTTTGAACATGACATTTATCTCATAGAAGTAAAAAGTGATATGAAAATCCCTTACCTAGCTTTTCCTTTTGGTCAACATCCTTAAACGTCATTTATAACAAACATATGAAAATTATATACTCAATTGAGAATATTTTTCATGTTTATAATTAATTTTATTTCACTTATTTCTATATAGTATACAACTACTTAAACAGTTACGTTTATATCAGGTGTTTTGAACAAATTCATTTTATCGGTTAAAAACAACATTTGTAGGTCAACTATGGTGAAATGGGTCATTATATAACATCTCTAGAATAAAACTAAAGACATAATTATCTTATTTATACATATATTATAATTATAAAACCAATATTATAAATATTTTTGAAAAATGAATCAACGTTCCAATCATGGAGATGGTAGGTCGTATGTACGCACAAGTAACGTTATCCTTTTTCAATGATCATTATAGAAATACGGTATGTAAAAATATATCATTACATAATTATCCTCATATCATAAATACCATATTATGTTTTCATCTATACTAATATATATAATAATGTTGATGTAAAAAGATATCACATCATGTCAAGGAGGTGGTAGTCCACATGTCCTTAAAAGACGTTATCTCTTTTAATGTGTGTGAAAGGTTTATATAGAAAATTATTTATGTTATATTTAAAGAAATAAATTTATTTCATTAATATAATATATATATTTTCTGTATTGTTTGTTTAATTATAATAAACTTTTATCCATTCTATATATCATGTGAACGAATCACAACACTTTGACGGGGCGGTTGTCCACACATCCGAAAATGATGTTATCGTATTTACATTAAATGTAATGTATTAAAGGTATGTATAATAAAAGGATTAAGTATAAATAAATAATATATATCTTATATATATCATTTATAAACATATTTTCCATCATAATGGCCAACCATGAATGTTGGTAAAAGAGAATAGAAAAATCATTATTTCTTGAAGCGGTAGTTTTCTTTGCCGTGAAATTGTAAGTTCTCCACCCATTATATAGTAGTTTGTGCTATTTTAGGTTGATACACAATTAAAAAACCAGGATAGTATATTGATAATTCTGTTTTTATTATATGAACAAGGGAAAATAAAAAAAAATTCATAGAGAGGTAAATGAATGAAATGTGATCGTTGGAAAACATTACATTAAAATCGATTACTCATTTATGGTTTATACCAAAGGGATTCTTTGGAAGGATATATGACCAACTGGAGGATTCAAGGAAAGGGTTATGTATGTTGGAAAGATAATTTTTAGATTTTGGATGATCCTATTTTTTGGTTAGGTGTGTGGAATGGGGAGAAGTTGTGGCCATTTATATGGGAGGAGCATGTGCACTCTTGTAATATTTTCACAAAGGAATCACATGCACGTTTTTCACATACAATGTGGCACCCGTAATGGTACTCCATTGATAAAATTTGTCATAGGGTCTCTATATAGTCATAAAATGGATTTATGAAAAGTATAAATGTCATTTTGGCCCTTAATATTAAGGCGTAGTCCCGTACTAATCCTAATTTTACCTTAATCCTTGTAAATAATTTTTAATACATACACTAATAATTTTGGTGAAAAACTATGTTGGTCATATTAGACATTATAAATAATTATAATTCCAAATATGTAATCCAATTTTCTAAATTCCAACTATATTAGTGGATGTAATTAATTTAAATTTAATCCCACTAGTGAGATGAAAATGTGTGCTTTTAAAGTAAAAACATCCAAAGGTTTGCTATGTTTCTATAATGAATTTCATTGTGAATTTGTTTCCAATGAAATATATTTTATTAATTGATAAAAAAATTATCTAATTAAACTTTAAAATAAATTATATATATAATTTAACCTTATATATTAATTATATTAAAAAGTAGTTTTGAAATATAATTCAATATTTTTAACTATTCAATAAAAATGAAATGTTTCATTAAAATACCAAAAATTCACCCTAACCTAAATATTATGTATTTCATTAAAATATGATGTTTATTTTGACATATTAAATCTGTAAAAGTTTCTCAATTCTTTTTTTATAATGGGTTCTCCATTAAATGGAGGTAAAATTGTCTTTATAAAAATATAGGTTTTTATGTTTGAAATATAGTTTTTCTTATCTTATGACTATGAAAACTAATGTATGAATATCCAAAAAATTAATTAAAATTTATCATGTATATTTAACTAAAAAACTAAATAATTTTATTTAATTATTTTTATTATGACAAAAATCCTTTGGAAGCCTAAAAATAATAATATTTTTTATGTCCACTTTGTTCATATTTTCGTTTCTAATTAATTGGTAACCAATGAATTCACATTATATTTAATTAAACCTTAAAATTTCATAATATAAATATTATTTGTACCCACTATCATAATGTCTTGATTATGTCATATCATATTAAATAATAATATTTCAATAATACATTGTTATTTTGTGAAACACGATCTTCTGTGTAATGAAATCGATCATAGAAGGTCACTTTTTCATGTAACACAAGATATTAAGGATGGTTTCTCTTCTTTGTAATGCAAAATAACTCGATGTTGGGTGCATTATAGGCTATGAAATAAATTATAATTATTTATAATAGTAAATATACTGTAAATATTGGGTTATTATATTCATTTTATCATATGGTGTTGCATGTAATGTCCCAGAATTTTTATTTATTGTTTATAAATATAACATGGATTAATTTTGAGACCAAGAACTGAGACGGAATTCTATTTTGAGACCGGTTGTGTCCATAATAGTTGTTTAGATAATATTGAATGAAAACATTGCAAGAACGTGCAGTTTTCTTGAAAAAGTTGAATAACTTTTAAATGGGTTCCCATATGAGAAATATAAAGGCATTGTTGTGTTCTGACTAGAAAATTTTCCTTAACTGTGACCTACTATCGGTTTTCTTGGGTCATCTGTGAAAAGTATTTTCATATATTCTTAACGAATAAAATAAATTGATATTTATTCTAATTTCTCTGTTTCGTTGAAGTAGTGATGCATCGACGCTTCTTCTTTTAGGTAAGCCTTTTGGCAGGGATCCATGGATAGGATCAAAACCTATGAACTCCTTAGTGGATATAGAGAGAAAACTTATTGAATTATCTCAGTGGTGAATATATAGACATGGATTAGAGATATTTCTATGTGAATCTCACCAGCTGGGAACAATCCTCAATAGAGAATGATCCAATATCTAGGTAGAAATAATTATTTTGGATTTCTTTTCCCATTAAAAGATTAAACAACAAATTTGGGCCAACCAACGAATAGTTTGATCCTTTGATAGATCATTCCTTCTGGTATGGGTTATAATTTTCCAACTTTATTAGGGTTTGATCATTTGAGAACTGATTTGATTTAATGATCATTCTTAAAAGAACATATCAAGGAAGAAACAAAAAGCGGTCATCGTTCATTCATTATATTTGTTGCTTATGTAATTTCTATTCCATGTTTTCTATGTGGTCTTATTTCTTCGATGGTTTTTGAATGATCAATCATTGCACCTTCATTTTTGGGGTCAATGATACAAAATTGAAGATCCAATATCAAGAAGACCTAATGGAGGCGTGACAACGTGGACGATGGAAAAATACGAACGTTTTGGGAGAAATATTTTTTCATGAAGTCTGTATCAGCATGAAAATAAACAGATTTCTGAGGCTATTAAAGGCTCAAAACCCAATGATTAAATTGTATAGTGTTGAGATGAACCTTGATCTGATGTTTTGAAGTGAACGGACAACTACTGTGGAGCCTGGGAGATCAACCGAGGAGTAGGAGAAAGAACATGACTATTTTGGAAATTCTAGAACACACGACATATAGTATGAGCTATACAATGTGGGTTCATTGTCAGATTACTCGGTGTGTAATCTATGAGAACATGAGAATGTGGTGGAGAAAACATATTTATAACATGGTGTGTACTCCCTTTCATGTCTTGGAATCGACCAATTACATGGACTACCCAATGTACCGGTACACAGGTAGATATACACGGGATGACACTGTGTACTAGTACATGAATAGTGTACATCGGTGGACCCCCAATGGAAGGACATGACATGTAACTCCTTCAACACATCGTGTACCCATATTCTATATGAAACAGTTTGGAATGACACAAGCTTTTGTCCACAGGAAGTACTCAGGGTCAAGGAACATGGATTGTAACCCTACTACACACTCTGTACCCATTTCTACATGGCATGAATCTCTTGAATATATTATTTTGGAAAAGTTTCGTTTGTGTTCATTCCCTTGTCTCTTCATTGAAGTTTGTTAAGAATCTTTTCCTACTCATGGGACTAAGATCCCTTCAGTAGGAGTTCCTAGATAGAGTTTTTGGAATCCCCTGAGAGGCTCGAATAAGGATCCCATATTCATTATTCATGGAATTGGTAGAGTCCTTGGTATTTATGTGAAACAATTCATAGGGCATATATGCTCTACATAGTAGGTTAATCTAGATTGCATTTTTGTTATCACCCCATGTCCTTGAATGTGATCCTCATCTATGGTATCGTATTCTATTTATTTATATCAGTCTATCTCTCTCTCATGATGGTTCCCAATGAACAATACTTCTCAAATAGAAAACATCAATGATATCAAACTCAAGATTCTATTATCCCAGATAAGTTCTTCATATAATAATTAGGTTGAATCCCTAATGTTGGTATACAGTGGTTGTCACTGACCTCTAGAGTTCGTGTAATGTATTAACTAAATCAATATATTCTTATATGTGCTATAGACATATAATTTTGTTGATATGATTGTAAATTTCATTTCTGTATTTATTTTTGCTTTCTCAGTGTCCTAATGAGTATGGTTATATGCACCACTACACAATACTTTCCCACATGTGTCATGTCTTGTGCATTTGAGAAGCCTTTTCATGGATTCCTATGTGGTTCAGGAGCAAACATTACCTTCTCCTATAAGACAAATCGTTGTGTGTTCCTACAGCTACATAAATCATTTCCAATAACTTCTTTTTATAGGATGAAAAAATGGTTATAGACTCCATTTTGGTGGGATTTTATTTAGTGAAATTTCACATTACATTACTTTCATATCATACTCTGGTTGAGATATAGTGCCTTGCATGCATTTGGTCCTTAGTGGTTTTTACATTTGATCATTTTTTGGGCTTGGAGATGTGCTTGTGCATACACGTACATAGTAAATTCCACCTATGATAGAGATATGCATACTCGGAGCTAGTCACCAACACATGAACTATTTGAAGTGGGATTGGGAAGCCGCATTGTGGGACCCACATTGATGGGTCATGATAGAGTGGTATTAGAGGTGGTCAGTTATACATTAGGATCGAGATTCTTTGAGATTGTTTTGGGTAATTAGAGTTAATTGTTTCTGTGTCAGCTTTCAGGCCAGGGACTACAATGTTGGTGTGGTGGTCGAAGTATCCATAAACCAGGACTCTGATAACCTTATTTTAGACTTGGTACACAAGAACATATTTTGATAGAAAAATAATTATATAGGCATCATATAACAATGGGTTATGGTTTACAGACCCTTCATGAGTCAATTCTCCAGATATACTCATTGAATATGGTGAACCTTGTTTTCTTACATGATACCTCTGAGATGAATACCAGTTAGGATTCATAATCACTAACTTGAGGATGACCCCATGAGTGTTAAGGCATCGATATAGGGACCAGTTCCCCATATGATACCTCATGGTGGTTCACCATCTATACCGCCACCTATGGAGCAGCATGTGTTACCATATATACCAGAATATTATGAGCACCAGATGAGTGTGCTTCATGAGTTTCAGATTCAAATACTCCTTAGTTTTTGAGGTGAACCTAATTCTCAATATGTTGAGGACTTTCTTGAGGTAGTGACATGAGTTTTCTGTGTAGTCAGGACACCAGTGGATTAGATGATGGTGCTGGCAGCGAGCCTTCTACAGGGTTTGGCTGAGGGATGGTGAATTTTTTCTCTCTATAATTACGATATGGTGACACTTTCATAGATAGAGTTCGATATACTCTTAAGAGGTGTGTTCCCACTAATAATAATGAGAGATATGAATATACAAGATCTTCATCAATTATATTAGGGTAGGATGATCATGATTTATTTTTCAATAAGGATCAACAACCTTCCTTAGTGCTCAATTGTTATGGTTAGAGATCAATTCTGCAGGGCTCTAACTTTTGAGAAAGGTATGCAAGGAGATATCATAGCCACAATTATCCCTATCTCCATACATACTTATTCAGTGGTTCTCGATCGAGCTTGGGTGGTTGAAAGATTCATGGATAAGAATATATATCCAATGGTAATCAGTAGTGCATGAATAGGAGTAGAGACCCAGTAGCAGGGAGTCAATGTTAATGCCGGAGACCTAGATGTGTGAGATGTTTCAGGAGGAGGTACTATGATAGAGTATCTACAGTTCAGGTCCCACTAGGTGGGTCTAGTAAGCATAGGGATAGGCGATCATATTCATGTGATGGAAGAGTAAATCTCACTCTAGATTGTCCAACCTATCATACAACAAATAGAGAGATAGTGGATGGACCATCGAGGAAGACAAAATGATAGGATTAGGTAGATACAAAGGGCGGTGGATGTGGAAGAGGAGTTGGGACATAAGTAGGAGGTGGTCAATGTTTTTACATGTTACCACGACTACCCCCATGTTTTCTATTCAAGGCTTAGAGATATGGGGGACAAGGGTGGGGATGGCTGCATGTGATAGATTCATATGAGCAAGGGGTACAAGAATGATTCAAGGAATGGTCTATTTATTTACTACATTAGCTGTAATACTAATTGACATAGGTTCTAGTAGTAAAGTTCTCACCACATATATTGTTTGTGACCATGATATTTCATTTGAACCCTTTTCTCAACCCTTATCCTTAGAGACAGTTACTAGGGAAGACACAGTGATCACATATCTATGCCAATAGTGTGACATGACCCTTGGAAGTGAATGTTTTCATTATAACTTCATTGTGGTGGCATTGAGGCATTAGGACATCATTCATGGTATAGATTGGTTATCCAATGTCCATTCCTAGATTGAATTTTTTAGGCAATGGGTGTGGTGGGTCCAAAGGGATAGAATAAGGTTTTTGATTATTAGTGAAAAAGTAAAACCAGGAAGAAGAGGATGGACACATGCATAGGAGTGTGTAGCCTTTTACTCATAAGTTATCTATTGTGACCCTCGGTCAAGTAGATTTAATGAGTTACTAGTTTCTTGTTGTTCTACAAAAGTATGACACTGTATTTCCGGAAGAAGTTACAGAATTACCTCCCCATAAGGAAATAGACTTATTAATTGATTTACACATCAGGGTGGCAACAATATCTTCATAATCATATCGAATGTCTCTTATAGGGCTTTGTGAGTTGACAGTGTAGTTATAGTAATTGTATAAGAAGAACTTTGTGAGACCCAGTGTTTCACCCTCGGAAGCCGAAGTAATATTTTCCAAAATGGAATATGAGATATTGATGTTTTTTTGTGGACAACCATCAATCGAACAAGGTAACCATGAAGAAAAAGTATCCACTACCAATAATCAATGAACTCATTGATCTATTGAGAGGAGCATGATGGTTCTCAAAGGTTGACATCAGATCAGGCTATCATGAGTTGAAAGTATGGGATGATGATATACAGAAGAAATATTTTAGATGTCTCTATGATCACTATATGTATATAGTGATTCCCTTTGGAATCAAAAACACCCAGACAATGTCCATGGGACTCAAGAACCAGATCGTTATTCCTTACATAAATAGGTTCGTGGTAATATTCATCAACGATATCCTTATGTACTCAGAATCTATGGAGGAACACATGACACACTTAAAGAAGGTTCAAGATGTACATGGAAAGAACCAGATTTATGGGAAACAATCAAAGTACCAGTTCAGGACTCTGGTGGTCTACTTTAAGGGACATGTTATCCTTGTAGATAGAGTAGTTGAGGACCCATGCCAGCTTGAGGTTATGACGGGAGCCACCTGGCAACGTGATGGATGTGTGGAGCTTACTTGGGTTATAAGGCTATTATAGGATATTCATAAATTATTTATCCGAGGTATAAGAACCAATGAAAACATTGAATCTAAAGTGGTAGCCTTTCATGTGGAAAGAAACATTCCATAAGGCTTTTTAATAGTCGAGGTAGAGTTTTATGAGTGCTCTAATCATGACATTTCCATAGTAGGGTGTCGAGTGCGTAGTGATCTGCGATGTAGCAGGTTCTATGCTTGGTTGTGAATGTATATAGAGGCAAGAAATTATTTCCTATGGGTCATTATATTTGAGTCCATATTAGAAGAACTAAATGACCCACAATATTGAATTAATAGTTGTAGATTTCTCATTAAAGAAGTAGCGACATTATCTGATGGGAATGAAGTTTATCAACTACCCTGATAAAAATATTCTCAAGTATACGTTCTATCAGAAGGATATATACATGATAAAGAGGATATGGATAGAGCTCCTCCCGGAATATGACTTTGAGATTGTCTATACTCCGAGGAAGGGGAACATGAGGGCAGATTATCTCAGAAGGAGGTCATGTTCATATTTGCTAAATGATTTATTAGATCCACTGGACTTTCTACCGTTATTCATTGTGGATTGAGATTGACCAGCTTACCTATATTCGTTGGTTGTTACCCCTCCAATTGTATTGTGGTCCATGGAGGCACAACATGGGGATACCGACTATGAGACTCTATGTGCTCAGATATCAACAAGTTATGCACATTATGGATATTTAAAAGGTGCGGAGGTTGTCATACATTTTAGAGGAAAAACACAAGTACTGGTGGAATTGCTGGAGGAGGTTTTGAGGGGTTTTCATAATTTTCTTTTGGAGGTACATCTTTCATTGGAAAAATGTACTGGGAACTCTGACCTCAGTTTTTTTGGATTTTAATAAATATATTATTGGCATCATTTTTTTATCAGTTCTATAATTTTCCACAAATGATGGATGAGAACCAGGTTAAAGAATTCTTAGATCAAACCCTTAATCTGATAGAATTGAATTGGGATGATATAATGATGAACTTCATGATTGGTTTACCAAAAAATTTTATGGGACACGATGCCATCTGGAGAATCGTTCATGTACTCAGTATGTTGGCCCACTTCCTAGCTATCTAAGAGAAGAGTACAACAATGTTCTTGGGATGCCTCAACATTCTAGTGATATTTTGAATCCATGGAGTTCCATTGATGATTGTTTTAGATCAAGATTCTATTTATACAGCTCATCTTTGAAAGGTTTTGTAGGAGGAATTTGGAACCCAGTTACGCTTGAGCATAACATTTCACACCCAGATGGATGGCCAGATAGAGCGGACCCTCCAGGTTATGAATAACATGTTGTGAGCTTCCATGTTGAACTTCGGCCCTAGTTTTGGGGATCACCTACCACTGGTGGAGTTTTCGTACAAAGAAATCTACCATTACACCATTAGTATGGCACCATTTGTGGCTTTCTACAAGTGACCCAAAAGGTCACCATTATGCTAGAATGACTTAGGAGAGCCATCACTCATGGGCCCATAATTTCTAGGAGCTACTACATTGAATTTTAAATCATATAGAATAGGATAATTACTACCCATATTCATGATAATTATTATGATGATAGGTAATGGTATTCATTTGAGTTCAAGGAAGGAGACAATGTATTACATCGGGTTTCACATCGATCTAGATTATGAGGATTACGACATGGAGGAATGTTATCTCCATGGTTAATTGGAATGTTTCAAAAACTACATAGAATTTTTGAGGGGGCATACTGGTTAACTCTACCTCCATTGTTAGATCAGTGACATGATGTCTTTCATGTGCTGTGACTGTGGAGGTACGTGCATGACCCATTGTATATCATCGACTATAGAAAGATATACATTGAGAATAGAGAGACTTTTTCATAGTACCTAATGAAGATCGTGGGTCAATAAGAGAGGATCCTTAATGGGTGACAAATTTCGTTTGTGTGTTTTTGGTGGTAGGACAGGAATCTCCATGAGAGAACATGGGAGTGAGATGCTTATATTTAGGATCAGTACCCTCATTTTTTTGAGTACCCTTGTTTTTTCTTTTTGGGGACACAAAGTCCCAAGGTGGGGAGAATTTAATGACTCCAATTTCCATGTATTATTGTTAAATATTATATGAATTATTTTTCAGATGAGGCACTGACATGTTATGTGATTCCAAGACCCGATGTGTGTGGAATAAATATTCAAATAATATTAAAATATTAAATATCACGTACGTGCAGTTTTCAAGAAAAAGTGAAATAAAATCTAAACATGTGACTACATAAAAATTTGATGACATTGTTTCATTCAAAGCATGGATTTACCATAGGTTTTTTCCATCATCATCCAGCAAGGGTTGGCTGTTAAAAGTAGTTTTGGGCGTTTTAAATGAATAAAATTATTTGAAAAATAATTTTCACTTCTTTTTTTCCTCGATGAAGAGATTATTCTTATTTAATGTAAACCATTAGTTATTGATCCACATATAGGTTAATAATCGTTGAATTACCTTGAGTATTTAGAGGGAATCCCTTGAGAAAACATTCAGCGGTGATGGAAGAGACTTTCATTGGAGGTTGTTCATGAAGAATCTCACTAGCGACAATCAATATTCAATAGTTATCGATCCAATTCTCATGTTGGATGTATTATTTTGTATTTAATTATCCATTCATATATTCAAAGATGAACACAGGAAAACAAACAAATAGGTTAATCTAGAATTTGATCATTCATTGCGTTATGGGTCATATTTTTTGTGATATATTGGGGTCAAGTCATTTGAAAATTGATTTGTTTTACTGTTGTTTTTTACTGGAATATATCGAAGCCCTAAAAACAATAGTCGAGGTTCATTCCTTAAACATGTTCCGAATTTATTTTATCATCCCTATTTTATATGTGTCCTATGTTCTGCAACGGGTTTTTGAATGGTCGATCACTGCACAATAATTTATTGGGGCAATGATTTGAAATTGAAGAACCAACATCGGGACGAACTAATGGAGGTGTGATGGTGACAATGACAGACCCATCATAATGGTTTGGGACCAATCATTCTTTGAGGGGTTTTTATCGAGACAAAAAATAAATATATTTACAAGTCTATTAAAGGCTTAAAACCCTTTGAATCGATTTTTCAGTGGTGAGAAATCATTTGATATATTATATTGAGGAGAAAGAAACACCAGAGAGGAACCTGGTATATTGGGCATGACGTAAGAGGAAGATCTCAACTATTATGGAAATTCCCAAATAAACAACATGTGGTATGTGCTACAATTCATGTGTTAATCATCAGACCACTCAACATGTACTATTGGAGTACAATGGAATGGGACAGAGTAAACGGGATTCCTACACATCATGTACTCCCAAACACGGCTTTTACAAGATGAAGTACACAAACTATATCTTGTACTAGTACATGGGAAGATATACACGGGGTTCCACTTTGTACCATCAGATGGCCAGAGTACACAGGTGGACCCTGGATGGAAGCACATGGCATGTGAATCTTTATACACGTTGTGCACCCATTTTATACATGACAACTTTTGGAATGACACGATATGTTTTATATGGGTAGTAACCAGGGTCTAGGAATATAGTGTGTGACCCTACTACACTCCATGTATCACATTCTACAGGTCTTGAGTCTCTTGTTCACCAAATCATCAACATGTTTTTTTATGGTAAGATCCCTTATCGCTTCCCTGAATGTATGTATGAATAATTTCATACTCATGGGAATATGATCCCTTTAGTAGGAATTTCTCAATAGAGTTGATGGAATCCCCTTAGAGTCCTGAATTAGGTTCCTCTATTCATTATCCATGCCCTATGTAGAGTCATTGGAATTGATGTGACAAAATTCACTCAACGCTGATCCTCTACAACAAAGGTTAATCAAGATGGTGTTGTTGGTATAACTCAGTGGCCCTAGTTGTGATCATCAAAATGTTATACATTATTATCCTTCGATCTATCAATGTATCTCCCTCTCATGACAATTCCCTGCAAATGGCAGTTCTCATATGGACATCATTAGTGTTATCAAACGTTAGAATGTATTCTTATGGATGAGTTCTAGATGTAATCTTTGAGCTAAATCCCTAGTGTTGGTATGCTGGATTTGTGACTTGCGTCTATACTTTTTGTATTATATTGAGTAATTATGGATATTCTTATTTGTGTTGTAGACATATAATTTTTTAGAGATGATTTTATGTTTCCATTGTATATTGATATTTTTAGGGTGTCCAACATAGTATTATTATACTCACCCATGTATTTGATTTTCCCACATGTGTCATGTCTTCTGTAGATGAGAAACCATTTGAAGGATTCCTATGTGCACCAGGACTAGACGGTGCCTTGTGAGTAAATATTGTTTGAGGTGTGTTCCAACAGATATATATTACAACCCCAATACCTTCTTTTTACATGTAGTGCTTGTGGATAGATACTTAATTTTTGGGGATTTTATTTCTTCTAACTTTCACATTACTTTACTTTCATATTGTACTCTAGAAGGGATATAGTTGTATGCATGCATTTGGTTCTTAGTGGTTTTTTCATTTCATTATTTTGTGAGTTTGGAGATGTTTGTATGTGTGCAAGTTCATAGGAAATGTTTCCCATGTTAGTGATATTCCTACTCAGTGGTTATCCCCATCCCCATTCCAATTATTGGTTTGATTGGGGTGTCATAGAACATGCCCCATCGAGATGGCTCACAAAATTGCATGTCATAAACACTACTGAATATTACATTTTAGATGAGAATTTTGGAGTGGTATATTGGTTTAATTTACTAATATAAAAGTCAAGGATGCTGGGACACATTTAATGAATCTATAAAAGAACTTTCTCATCAAGGTTATTATTAATGTTGGAGATCAGTATATATCAAGTATAAATCTACTACCTATATAGGAGTGGGACCTTATAATGTTGAAGGAAATATCTTGGTATCCTCTAATTTATCATGTACACTTTTTTATCTCTATCGAATAAGTGTTTCATGTTAAAACTAAATTAGAATACTTATATTTTAATATCACTTTTGATACACCATTAAATAAAGGAAGAATATATAACCCAATATGTTTCTATCATGTTCCGGGGTTATTTCATTTTATGGTAATTTTTAGGATCTCAAAGTCTTTGGATACAAAATCATTTGACATTATTTTAGGAATGCACTATATAAAACAATAATGAGCATGAATATGTTTATATACAAAAATATGATAATCCCTATCTCTAATTGGAGTTCAATATTCCAATAATAGAGATTGGTAGATTCAATCTAGTCAAGGGGTCCTAATAAAGTAAAATTCATCGATATCACTAACTAAATTTCCAATATTATATTTAGGGTAGTGTAATATAATGGGAATTAGTTATTACCTCTTATAGTAGACCTATATCTATATGATTTAGGTGAATAAGTTTCAAAATTACCTCTAAATAGAGAAGATTAATTTTCCATTGATCTTCAACCTAGAACTAAACCTATTTCCATAACTCCATGAAAACAGACCAAATTGAATTGACTAGGTTGGAGATTTAGTAGAAAAATCAGGAAGTTATGGGTTTTATTATGTTGATCAGGTCTCCTTCGAATGTTTGAATATATATTTCCAAGAAGGACAATATAATTCATTGCCTCTGTATATACTATCAAAAGATAAATCATGTCTTGATCGATCCTTTACCAGAATTAACGATATTTTTATCATTTTAATGCAGTAGAGTAGTTTTCTAAAATCTACCTTTTCTTGGATTATAATTAGTAGTCAGTCATTCTATAATTCATATCTAACAATAAATTCCAGTGATACTATAGAAATTTAATGTTGTTATACATTCCCATTTAACTAACTAATTCTCTTTTAATTTTCATGCCCCAATTGATTAGGATTCTTTATATATTCATAGACTCATTAATTATTATATTTTTAAATAGAGTCCTAGAATATTTTATTTCATTAAATCATTACACCTTCTATCATCCCCTAGATAAGGAGGCTATATAGTACAATCATATATTTGATAAATTGTAAAAATATACCGTTTAAATATAGAAAATCATATTTGATAGGAATTTTATTTATTAAAGTAGAATATCTTCAAACCATGTTAAGGAATAAATAAAAATGTTATCAAATGTTCCATAAAATATATATTATTTTTTTACAATTTCTTAGACGCATGGTGTATTACTTCTATTTCATCCCATACATATTGAGGATAATTTTTCATATGAAATCCCTGAGAAAGAAGGGGGATAAACTGATATCATTTGATAAATTTAAAGGATCTATTAAATATTTGAGGATAAAGTTGACTTAAAACCTAGTTATTATCCTTAATCAAAGTAGCATAGGGTTTCAAGGATATTTTAATATATCCTTAGTGAGCCTTAGTTTTTTGTCCTCAATGATCATCATGTATTTGTGTATGGTTCTAGAAAATGGAATCCTTGGTAAGATAAAAAACATACCCATGATCAAGAGTATAATTATACTGGTCATTATTAATTTGTTGGAGACATTCATCGTTAAATCATAGACTTTTTTTATCTTATAATAAAATCCTTACAAAAATTCACGAAGATATATATCCTGGAGGCCACATCAATGGGTAGTGTTACAATAGAGAACTGATTACAATATTCAATATGATCTTGGTAAAATAAAAATTTCAGACCTAATTGAACACAATACCTCTTTTAAGGGTGGTGATTTAGGGCGTAAAATTAGTAAAACATGACTTATATGAAGTCCAAATGTTCATAAAGAGAGTGTTCCATTATCAGAGTTAATATTTTCACATTCACTTTTTATTATCACTTATCACACTGAATAACAAACACATGTGTCTGAAATTAAGGAAAATGTATACAAATATTTAATTTTGTTCACTATTAAGGGATAATATAAGGATTATTCAAAGGATGATGTTTTGGTTTAACAAAATTTACTATCACAAACTATTCATTGAATACATTATTTAAGGACATTTAAACTCTTTGATAACATGAACTTCCCTTAAAATGATTATAAAATACTCACTATTGATCCATGTGTCACTCCATCAATTTCCCCTCTATTCACTATGTTAGTGAAATAATAGTTAGTTTTTATACATGAATATGTCTATCTGATCAGCATAGAAAACTGATTCATCTTTAAATATCAAGAGTTTGTTAAATGAAATGATGATATCAAATTTTATGGAATTATAATCCTTCAAATTATAATAGAATGATCACTCAATGTGAGTGTAAATTTTTTTCATTTACAAAATAATAGTTGTAACAAATTTTCCTTCCAAATAAATATTATTCCAAAATAGAACTATCATTTTTCAATCCTTCTTTATTACTTTAATATGGAAATATATATTAATCTTATTCTTTAAGCATTCTGATTTTAGAACAAGATATGTAAACGAAAATCCATCATATAATCACTTCCCTAATATCACTAAGGATACAAATCTTTATAATTCAATATCATTAATACCTTTCTACATTTTTGGATTAATTTTTATGATTCATTCCAAGCATCCAACCCCTGATATAATTATATTATTTAATTATCTTCTATTAGAACTCCATGAGAATTCTATATTTCCATGTTAATTATATATGGTTAAAACATTTAATTTTTTTTAGTAGATTCCATTAATCATGAGCCAAGTAATATTATTTTTTAATTAAAATAGAATGTTCCAAATTTTCTACACCTCTTCTGATTGATGCCTAAAACCCTATATAATATAGTGATCCACATTGAGATCAACCATATTGCTAAATGACTTCTTCCATTCATCATGATCTCCTATATAAAACTGGATACAAAAATTATTAATATATATCAAATTCCATCATGGATCATAATGTTATTTACAATATCTTCTAAAATCTCTTTTTAAGTTAAAGACATTATGTTGTGACACAACTCTTAATATAATGAGTCCCTGAAACCCAATATAAATTATTCTTATATTCTACCAAAAATACATCCTATACACTACAATAAAAATCAAATCTCTCGGTCCTTCTGAGAAGTTAATTATATGTGCAATGATATATATATATATATGGCATGATCCATGAAAAAACATCTCATTTTAGGGTTATATATGTTTCTCAAAACACCACATGAATGTATAGATTTATAATGCATCCCTTAATTCATCATTCTTATTAATATCATATAGTTTCCATTATGGAGTAATTATATATTTTTTGTCATGGTACTCCCATAATGATTCATAAAAATATTTTTCCATCCAATTCTATCAATCTCATTCAGATAATAGACTTTACAACTTATTTTTATGTGATATCCATTCAGGTGTGTCCTATTCCTTCCCATTAATACATCTCATTCAACTTTATTTATTTATAATTTAATAAAAATTAATATAACATAGATCAACTTTATTTTTCATATTAATCTTATGTGAGGAATCCTATAATGTGTTTTGTACTTCCTTGGTGTATCCATCCAACCAACCCCACCATTTTATTTATATTTTATTACCCCCAAATGTGTGTTAAATAATGGTGTTCCAGGGTTAGACAAGATTCCCCAAAATTAATATGATTTTATAGAAATATTTTTCATCCATATCGTAATTAATTGTGCAAGGTCCCCATTATTTGGTACTATGAATTATTTATCAAAACATTTCACTTATTCTCGCAATATCATCATTTAAGATCTTGTTTCTTCTGCAATATTAGTGGACTATAATATAAAATGACTTCCATATTACAATATCATTCCATGTTATATTTATCGTCACTCACTAATCATTGGTCTACTAATGTCATGATGATAATATATGAAACATTCGTGGTGTCTTTTAATCTCAAACATCATGTATCCACTATACTAGATCTAATACGATCACTCTATATTTATCATGACATTCTCATTTATCACTAACAATTTTTTTAGAATCATGTTTACTTCACCAAATGTGTTTCCCATGAACTATGACCATGTTCAAATTATATCTTCTCAATTTTGGGTTAAATAATAATTTTAGCCTCTTGTTCTCATTATGTTATCCATTCTCTTAATTAGTAAAAAAACCTCAATAATAATAGAAAATATATCCAACTAACTACCTTGGGCATCATAATTATATACCATTATTTTTTATTCTCAATTATATAATAATTTCATGTCCATCATATAACTCCTTTTATTCCAGACAATTGTATTTATTTGTATTAAATTTCCTTATCCCCATTTGAAAATAAAATTAAATGGACTTGTTATCCAGATATCTCTTTTTATTATCTCCCATTATTTGAGACTTACATAGGGGTGTCATCCTTATATCTACTCCTAGTATTTTTATAATTATATTAAAATATTTTTTTTCAATACAAATTTCTCTGGAATATCATTTATAGACTATTATAGAAACAATTAGTTGATAACCAAACCTCTTTCCTATTTAAATAAAATTATTTTTATCTCCAACAATGTGGAATTTTTTCAACTTCTTTTAAGTAACAGATTCATCTCTAGAACCATTATTTATATTTAACATATTTAAACCATTACGCAATATCATAACAACTTCTTGGGAAATTAATGAATTTTCTTCTTTAACTCCAAAAAAATCACTTTTAATTAAGTTTCATTAATGGTTTATTAACCAATCCATAAACCTTACTGAGTTTAAAATTGTTGTATGAAAAAATATTCCAATCCATGAACATCACAGTTTTCTATGTCACTCAATTACTTCTATAAAAAATTGAAACATGATCTTTTACATTTTCAAAAAAGTTCTAACTTTGATATAAACTAAACAAACACAATATCATAAAAAATAATTTAAAAGTTTTCAGTTATTCCAATTGTTAAATACATTGATACTAATTGTTTTTATCAACTTAATATCCCACTATATATTAAATATATTTTTTCACCACTTGGATCTCTTTATATTATATATGAGTCATTGTAGAATTATATCCTCTGTATCACACTCCCCTGGTTATTTATATCTCTGGAAAACAATAATAACATGGTGGATCCATGTCATTAACCAACAAGGGTTATCCCAAACCTGGAAACCCGATATGTTCCATGTAAATTCTCAAAGGGAAATATTAATCCCCATGGAATTGAAACATATACCTTGGAATCCAAAATGTGAAGTTAGAATCAATTTTTAGATTAATTCACCAAGAAACTATAAAAATAAAATTTCAAAATATACATCGCAGCACAGAACAAAGATCACAAATAATTTAAATAAAAAATTGGGATGGAAAGACCAAAATAGTATACGAGGGGGATTATGTGCTACAACTAATAATCAATAATAAAACAAATTGAAGCAATAAAATTCCTCATGACATGAGGGATATACTCCCACCCTTTCACCTCCACCACCAAATATCTACTAACATGAGAACCCACAATCTCCATGTCACACCTTAATTTTACCTATGTCTAAAAAAATTCCAAATAAAATCATTGGGTGTATGCAAGGTGTCAAAACATCTTTCCCAGTAGGGTATCACCAATAATTCCATGAATAAAAATTGTTATACAAATATATTTTTTCTTGTTTCAAAACAATATCTATAAAAACATGTTTTCAAAATTTAAAATTGAAGGAAAAACAATAAATGTGAAAATCCAAGCGTTATGGGAAATCCCTAGGGTAACTATGTTCATGTTCTCATCTTTGGATTCATTGAATCTCAATGATTAATCTGTTCATTATCATTCCCATGAATGATATTTCTGGGATGACCATTCCAATGTATTAGTGGAATATGAATTCCCTAACCATATTAATATACCCATTTTTTTATATTTTTTTCTTAAACCATGGTATCATATGGGCGGTTCATACATTGAGGTTCTTATTTATATCTTCGCACCAATTTACCTGGGGTCCCCATGTGTAATCCATATTTATTTCATCCCAATTCCATATTAAAAAAACTAAAATATAATTTATAGATTTAGGCAAGAACGATTAGTTCATTATTCAATGGTATATCATGAAACAAAATACCCATACCACTTGAAAGTACCAACAATCAGGTCTAATACACAATAATGGGAGAAGGAATAATCTTATGAGACAAAAGAATACATGTCCTGAAAAAACCCACATCATTTTATTATGATTACAGAAACCATATCCTTCAATATCCATGTAAACATTGGAAAAAATAAGAGTAAGGATTATGAAACTAAGAAAAGGAATATGAGGGCCTTATTTTAAGAAATCTTGATGAACATGAAGAATACCCAACATATAATCCCCTCAAAATTGGAGAATGATGGGACTCTATGTGTGTGCAATATAGAATTAGTTATGGGATAGGAGGGAAACAAAGGGTTTATAATATATTTTGAAGAAAATAAATATTTCAAATTTTAATGTATTGGGTAAACAACATGGTTTGGATGCATAGTTTCAAATACTATTTAATATTCCTGAAGATAACCACGACATTAACATAGAACATGAATGGTTGGGATGCATAGTTAGGTAAACCATGAATCAATGATGAAAATTTATTCTTTAAAAAAAAACATATTTCATGGTTTACACTTCGTAAATTCAGCTGATGTTATAACATTGCAACAACATAGTTTTCCCAAAAATTCCAAATCTTGATGGAAAAAACCCCACGAAAGAAAAGTCAAAATGAATAACTATATTAAGATTATTCGTATCTAAAAATGAAAATGTGGGTGGTATAACTCCCCCTACCACTATGTATATTTTACCATAAAAAAGATGTCTCATATCCTGATCAAGGGATAGATAACAACCTTGATCCTCTAAAAATGATTCTCTCTATTTGTTATCGTGAGGGAAACTCCCATATTTTTATAATTATATAACTTACATGATAACCTTACCACATAACACATTCTTATAGGAGTCAATAATATGGATCGATTTCTTAATCACTAATTCATTGGTTTCTCATTTCATATCTTCTCAATTATAAATGATATTCGGATACAGAGTATAATTCTTCGGTTGAAAGACAATGAAAACTTCATTAATTGACATTAGTGGTGGAGTCAATTCTAATTGATATAAATCATTTCAAATTTTATCATCATTTTTAATGTGGTTGGAATACCTAGGAGAAATATTTCAATTATTCAAAAACTATAAATGGACAAACTAAAAGGAAACATCAAAATAATGACAAAAGTTGGTAAATTAGTGGGAAAATTTTGACAATCGGTGTAAGGATTATAGATACTCTAAAAAGATTTCAATAATTTTTAATAGTATAAATCTAGTTGTTCATCTCCATATGATAGTATATCCTACCTGAGTGGTCTCACCCACCTCGGTTTACAAGATAAGAGATCGACATAGTCAACCATATATAGCGTCATAAGTATTCATCTTAATTAAATATTTTTAGCAATTGCTATAGTGAAATTCAACTAAAGAATAATGGGTATCCCATTTAACTAAAAAGTAAAAGATTTATGTGTTGAGAATATCCTCCGAGATCAACATTGCATGTTTTTTATTGTCATATTTCTAGGTAAAATATTTTGTATTCAATCTCATTTATAACTGCATCACTTTGTAGACTCCATTCCAGAATTTATTGGAAAATAAAGGATCTCAATCAAAAAAATAGTGGAAGGTACTCTACAGAACCACGTGGTCTCATTCATATATATCATACCCATATCATCTACAATATTTCCCTGATAAGAATGAAATTTTTGAAATTAGTTATATGATCAATCATGACACGTATAGTATTCCTAACATGGGGTTTATGAGGAATCCCATTGACTATTTCCATGGACACCTCATCCTACTTTTATGTGGTATATGAGGAAGCTGATGGATAACCAATGAATTCTAATTCTAATATTTCATTTAATTTTTATTCCAGTATCATTAAACCAAGTATTCTATTTCACACCTCATTCATATCCACAAATTCTAATATATTATATAATAGTACATCATGGTGTAACCTTGATGAACTACCCACTAATATCTATTTAAATCCCCTATGAAAACCCTTTTCAATTGAACGTGAACCAATAATATTTTTTTTAAAATAAATTGTGGCTATTACAGGTAGAGGCCACTCAATGGTGATCTCACTACCAAATATAGTTTCACTAATACACCAACACTCACAGTCATCCTATTCCACTTGTTGAAAGATATTTAGAAGATATTGTGATAACATAATATTCTAAAGGAACACAATACCTCCATCCCATTTTGTGTCTCAGTGAATCAAACCAAAAAGTACCAATAAATCCCATTTGTATCCAGAGTCATTGAGGTATTAAGAGGTAGGATTATATATAAGTGAATTGGAAACCACATTTCCATTACCGAAAATATAGGTTGTTTAAAAATTAAATATATGAATATATTCCACCTATGTTCTCATCCAGGGTTTTAGTCGATCTAGTAAAAGTTATGTGAAAGATACAAGATTTTCAGTGAGGTGAATTTTCTATTTAGTTTTGGTCAAAACCAGAAATAGTGCCTAAGAAAATGCATGTTTTCCTTTGGAAGGAATAGTGAAAGGGTATATATGATTGATATAGACTTAGTAGACAATATGTATTGAGAACATGTCATGTATTTAGAATAAATTATTTTTATTGAGTATATGAGGTTTCATGGGTTGGAAAAAGCCATTACACATTGTGAGGGGGGTTTTCCTTGGGGAATGGGCCCTGAGAATTACATAGAATGAAATCCATTTACATAAAATGTAAATTCCCAACATAGTTTTTAAAAAATGGATAGAAACCCCTAATTTTTATAAGTGGGGTTTCTTTTCTTCTTCATTGAAGAGGAGCTGCACACATGAATCTTCCATGCCATAACATAGGTTCATCTAGATATCCTCTATATGGACTATGTTTCCTTTTAAATCTGTCACCTAGGATGCAAAATGGTAAGGTCTTTAATCCCCATGTGTCTTATTTCATTTACCTTCATATCTCTTGGGAAATTTTGGTGTGGGATGTTTTTCCAAATTTTAAGGGATTGTTTTTTTTACTAATTTTCTCCCATTGTAGCACATAGTAAAGTATGTAAATGGATGATTGGTCCTCTACGAACCAAACATAGGTGTTCTAGATTATTTTCCTTCATGTCGGGTTTCATTTATGGTATATATCATTATGATTCATGCTCGACATCTCTAGTAGTGCCTCAAAAGTGCTTAATATATTAGTTTAAATAGTTCATTATTCTTATGATGTTCCTAGAATTAGGTTAATCACGACATTGGGTTGATCACAATAAAATAATCTACCCCATTGTGTGTGTTATTCCATAATGGCCTACCTAACCATCACCTGATATAGTGTAAAAACCAACATTGTAGTCTATATTCCCTTATAATAACAATATTTGAATGTAAAATGAATTTAGAATATTTTGGACAAGTGTTAGGAAAATGATTTATGTCGTACTATGAATTTATTAATTAAATTAAATGGAAAACTTGAATAATGTTTCTGGATTAAAATTATCTATCAAATAATTTAAACTATTAATAGTTAGCATACTTGAATGTTATGTTGAGGGAGATAAGGTTCCCAATGTAAGGATTACATGGATGCACTCATCATTCCATATAGTTAGTAATTTTATATAATTGTAAATACACTAGGGGAAATACTAGATATAACTAGGTAATGATCATAATACTATTTCCATTTCCACCAAATGAGTGATATAGGTTCCATAAGGCAAACCATGTAAATGTGATCAGTGGAAAGATAGGTGTACTATGCCATGAGTGAGACTTAGAGACCTATGTGAGATACCATGGTTGGAATCATATTTCCTTGTAGTGTTTACACCATCCCTGGAGTGATACTTGGGATCTCATTTATGGTTATCCTTGGATACTCTCTGATAAAATTGTATATATTATATAGTTCCCCAAGAGTGATACATGGGATACCTTCCAGATCACCATCGATGGGCTCAGTGTGTATCTTTTTAAAATATAATGATGAATTGAAAATCATAGAACAATAATTGGTAATTATAACTTCAAGGATTAATCCTCCATGGAATATCACATGCTTCGTGAGGTCAAAAAAATTAGACATTATTCATGACATCTCTTATTACATTATACCTTACACTTTAATGGTGTAGGCTTCCTCGGTTCTGATATATCATTCTTAGTCTAATGAAGGTCAAATCATATGATTATCCTAAGAGGAACATGGTCTGATTTATTTATTTATTTATTACCTTGAATTTATTATTATTATAACACATTTCATTTTATATGCATGAACTAGATTAATCTAGACACTGTTTGTTGCAGCCAACTATGTATATATGACATCCTACTTAGGCCACCTTTTGTATCCATGTAGACATCATGATTGCAGTAATGGATAATGGGAAGAGGCCAACTACTAATGATTCATTCTAATTTCTAGGATGTAGTATGTGACAATAGGGAAGAACCTATGTTCATGATAAAATTAATAGAATCATCTTCCCTTTTTAGAATTTTTCTAGAAGGTGGTATATGCATGTATCCCCTGATTCCATTCGTTTTTTATTTCTAAAAATTTGTTATCATTATTTTGTATCTATTGTTTATTCAGCTTCTGCCTGTGATTTATCTTGTATTATTATTATTTTTGTTTTTTATCCTTTCATATTATGTCTATATTACATACCTATATTCATTATCCCTATGCTACAATTTGACTTCGGAGGCAAGAGTACCCCCACAGACACACCTTAGTCCCTCACTGCTTGTCAAAAGCCTCTAGCATAAGGGGAGGTGCTCTTGAGGTCCTATGGGAGACCATCTTTGGGAACCTTAGATGGCATCCAGGGTATGATGAAACAATGTTTTATCAAATGATTCTTCTCAAATTTTATAATACAATTTGGGAATTATATAGGATACTAGGATGTCATGGAATTTGGAAATGATCCTGTTCCCGGGAGTAGTGAACCCATGTACAAGGGAACCCCAATGTAATTAGGATGGGATAATGTTGTTATTTCTTTCACTTGTTATATTTTAATGGATTCCACCATTTATTGAGGCACTTTTTTCAATATTGTTTTCGATATTATAATGTATTTACTTCATCTATATTGGCCTGATGATATGAGGGAATATCAATTTCTAGATCATATTAGGCACAGTTGGACTTATATTTCATGCATTATTCAATTCCATATTTACTTTTTCGTGAGAATTTATTGTTTTTAATGTTATTATTATGAGTTACTTGTTTTTATGCCTTGAATTGTTGTATTGTTTCATAAAGTAATTACATAATTGGATTAGTTAATGTGACTACGTCAATTTGATAGATTTCCCTACATAGATTGATAGTTACACCTTAATTGTGAAATTATGCCACATTAGTTGGTTTAGTTTTTGAATTCCCATGGATGTTTAATAAATGAGTACTTCTATGGAATTGGGAAAGGGATTTATTCAATAATATCCCTATGAATACCCTTTTACATCTTTGTACCAAACATACAGGCTAGGTCATTATTACATGATTTTCCAAATTTGTTTATAAAGATAATGGGAAATTATAAATTTTGAATTGGTGAATCAATTAACTAGATTAGGATAAATATATATAAATAAGTAAGAATAAATTTCAACAAAATAATGTTTTAAATAGAAAATTTTTACTTCAATGTGGGTATTTCAAATGAAAATTAAATGGTTTTTCATCTATGAATTGAATTTTATAGTCCATATACTAGAACCTTTGTTGTGTTATAGAAGGACTTGAACATAACCCAACTTTAGTTGTGGTAAATAAGAGGTGTCTCTTATGATCCATTTTCATCATTCTTATCACCTAGACCTAGGTTCTAGAGTATTAAGAGTGGTTTGACATGTTTATATGAAATCTTGTACGAACCTTTTATTGTTTGGTGTATTCATATCAATTGTTAATCTTATAAATAGTGTGTTCTTATAAATTTAAGATATATTCCATAAATATTTCCTAGAGTCTTACTCAATGATGGTGGGGATGAATATGCTCTATAGGTGGCGGTACCTAATCCACCCTTATTACCTCCTATTGTTACACCTAAGGAACCTTCTTTTGATCATACTATAGGCACTGATGCTCGGTTTCGTGACAGCTTCATTCACTTTAGGCTCTCTATATAGGTTAATTTATGACCTTTCCATACAATAGAGTAGTTGAATTCAGAGTTTCAATAGTTGCATCCTCCAACCATTTCAGGGGATGTATTATCTTGGTATATTGATTAATAGTTAGATTCCATGTTTTCTATCTTTGAGAATATAGATAATCCCCCTATTTAGAGGGTAAATATTACATCCAACATACTCCACGACTCCACCATGTGTTGGTTAGATGTACTTTCCCATGTTGGTCCACATGAAGTTATGGTCCTGGTGGATGTCTTGATAGTCTTTTTCAACTTCATCTTTCCACATACATTGAGAACAAACCACACTCTAGATTCCATTCACCTTATACATTTAGACCTTTTTGTGATGGAGTATTCAACATTCTTCACTGAATAACAATTTTTCCCACTAACCTTGATTGTTGATGAGATGACCACTACGATATGAATTGAGGATGGGATGGCCTACACCATCTAGTCATATTTGATTTTATACAAGTTTTCCACCATATCATAGATAGTGACACAATCCCTCATCATGAATAATAACATGATGAAATCTCGCAATGTCATCCATGTTGGTTAGTCTTCTAGTTGGGTATATAGTTTATCTAGTGTTAGAAAATTTAATTTTGAGGGTTCACGTGGGGAAAGTGTTAACCAGATGATACACACCGATAGCTATATCATGTGTCACAAGTGTGGTAGAGAAGGGTCTAAAAGTCCTCAGTGTATAAGAATACTGGTTGAGTTTCGAGCTTGAGGAAGGACAAGTCTCCCACTGTGGTTCTCCAAATACTTTCCTCTAGTGGCCATTAAAAGGGGATCCATATCAACCCCTATTTTTAGTGTAGGATCAATGAATCCATGTTAGAATATGATTTTGAATTCTTCTAGCTGATCAGGATGAGGTAGTAGTTGTTACTTCAGAATAGTACAATGATACACAAGAGGGAGGGTGTATTGTGTCTTTCTTATAATCGTCCCAGTTTCTACCATTTAACTCTCTTTGAGATTTATATTGATATTTAGAATTCTCTTTTACATGTAATATGAGATGAAGATAAATAGTAAAGATGAAAAACATTAGACTGTTTTGGGGAATAGAGATCCCAAGTCCAATCTGCAAATGCTCTCTCCACGAGATTTGTGATTTTCACTAGAAAAGATCCTCTTATCACAAGAACAAAAAATACACAACCAATTGCAGGTAGTTAAAACCACTATAAAAATGATAAAAATTTCCTTCTAGCTCTTTATGGTGAATATATTTATCCTTATATTAGATAAAGAAGATTACACTCAATCTGTGACTGAGTCCGAGCAGTCGGAGCTCCAATAAATCAAAAAAGATTGATTTTTCATCGGTATAGGTTAAACATCATAGTGACAGAAAAAACTAAAAAAATATGGATCTTCTTATTAAAATATGAAATTTTTCAATAACTATTATCTTTGAATATATCCTATTTTCAAATGATCATTAATAAAAAATAAAAAAACAAAAAATAGTAGTTTTTTCATTTTGAGGTTTAAATGTAGAACATCAATGTGTAGCCTATTTTGAAGCCAATATAGTTGTTCTTAGATTTTTTGTAGAAATATTATCACAAATATTATGTTTTATTTTTACCGAATCATTTTTGTCCAAGGAAAAAACTTATGAACATATATATAACTCATATAACTTACTTATGTTTTTTATATCCAAGAAAATCTTCTGGTTGATCACAGATATTCAAATTGAAATTATTCAGAGGATTCATACATACCTATGAAATATGAATGATTTGCTTCAATGAATATGATTCTTTCAAATGGTCATTATGATCCTCTGAATCGGACTAAAAAATTATTTGAATATATATTTACTTTCATCAAGGTTATTTCACCAATCTCGAATTAAATCATGGTTTAAAAAAAATTGTTGGAAATTTCAAATGTATTGTTACTCCATGTAGTGAAAAAATATCAAACATAGAGTTGAATAGAAACTTAGGGTTGATATACCAAATATTTGTTTCCTCAAATGTACAGTTCCTTAAATATAGGGTTGCTGATCCATAATTATTATTTTCTCAAACGTATGGTTCCATCCAAATGTAATGTTCATTATCCATACATTTCCAATAGAATATGGTTGATTATCCTGTTGATGGATTCGAAATAAACATTGTTAAAATCATAAAGGATGAAATTCCAGAACATGGATATTATTTTCCCTGTGAAATCAACGGAAGAAAAACAATGGTGAGAATTGCAGGTCACGTAATCCTCTAAGAGAATCAGGATCGAGAAACCATTTCAATTTCACGTTAAGGATATACTCATGGAATATAATACATGGGAAGTCCCATGGATCCCCCTTTGTAAAACCTATATTCTTTTGTGAAGCCCCCCCCAGATAATCGAATGAGTGCCCCCATGCCATACAGATTCTCAATGGAAAGTGCCTGAAAACCGGTCACAAAGCCTTAAAAAATAAATAGGGAAAAGATTCCCAGAGAGAGACAACCAGTGGTCACAAATCACATGATCCAAATCATCATCAGGATACAATAAATTCCTTGATGATATTCATTCTAACATCAATAAACATCGGGTCTTCATCACTTAAAATGAAGGAGATATAGGGGAGGAAGCGAGATGGATTCACAGCTACTGGGAGATATACGACCTACACCTAGAGCAATCCACGAGATACAAAAATACCTCATCCTAACCTCATAGATACAATCCTTCTTGTTAGCCTCGTCGCATGGAAATCCTCAAGAGAATACATCATTTCTACAACACTCAAAGTACAGAGGGATGGAATTTCCAATGACATTCTTCCACACTACCCATAAGACCCATATTGGTCATTTGAGGCATCATACAAAAACCAAAAAAACACCATAGATTTCACTAGTGAAATAATGCAAGAATCCCAAACTTTTTCACATAAAACAATATAGATATAAAGGGACGTGGCGAGAGTCATTTTCATTCATTGAAAGACATGAGGTACACCCCCCTCGAATCCTTGGTGATATATCTGCCTAATCTTGTAGAATCTCTTTGGCATAATGACCCTACTGCATGAATGTACATGAACATGTCAAGAAAACCCCTTGGTGTGTCAAGGGAGAACAAAAAGTTCAGTCCATGAAATTATCCCTCACCCGCATGCATCCAATATTCGTCACATGATTCATTTCAAAAAAATAAATGAAATAACCTCAACAACACACATGTGATCTCACAAGAATCCCATACATTGACACATAAAACAATGGGGTCGCAAGGGAGGTGGCGAGAGGTAAATCCGATCACTGAACGGAATGTGACACACCTATAACACCCATAAGGATATCCTTTGAGACCCCAAGATAAGTAACCCATGGTCTAGAGAGTGTCTTCCCACATGCACTCAAATCTCTTGAGGAACCTTATAATTGTCTGTTTGACAACATGGAGATCTAAAGACACGACCACATGATCCAAAAAGTCTTCATTAATTGGAAAATAATTTGATAAAGGATTATTTGATGGGGGAGACACGTGATCACTAAAAATTTGGCAACACGCCCAAACTATTCTATGATATAGACACTTAAAATTATGTGGCACTATGCCCCTTTACTGGATCCAACTCTTACTTGAACTAGATACACTACACAATCCTGAGAGTATCTATGGAAATGAGTCCAATAAAAACCCCATACCAACCTGTAGAAAGGTGGGGTTATTTATTCCCACAATCTACCAGATTACACTATCGACATCTACAGACTTATGGGAGTGATCATGCGACTGGAAAACATTCCAATTGGTAATATACTAATGGGAAGCTGGAGTAGTCATGAAATATGAATAAAGTACATCACATGATCATCTATAAATCACGTTAAGGACATCTGGTGGATATACAATGTACACATCACAATTCCACTAGATCGTGTGAGATTCAATGAAACAAACACTAAATAAAACTGAGGAATTCAAAATATAAAGGGGAGAACCAAGTTCTTAGGTGAAATACTTAAGAGAAATACATGATCAATTCCTCCTATGTGATCCATGTATGTCATCCAAATACATGCGATAGTACCAAGATAGGTCACCCAGATCTCAAGAAACTCCTTCGGTTTTCCACCTAGGACATGAAAAATGCTCTAGACGTTCCAAAATGAGCCACACTATTATCCCATAGACACCACTTTCTTCATACAGACCCCTTCGGTCCATCACCTAGGATTTTCTATATCCCTCGAACACATCATCAGACTCATATAACACCCCCTTCTCAAGTCATCTGAGTCTCGTGAATGCACCTATACTTGACAGCCAGGCCTTCAAGGCACTCACTCGGCTCTTCAACTAAGACTTGTGATGCCCTCCAAACCAGTCAGCTAAGTCCTGTGATGCCTTCTATAGATATTAGACAAGATATGTGACACCCCTTAGACTATGCCACACTGACTCTTGTGACAAACTCTATATGTTTCATGCCAGGACATGCTATGCCTCCCAGGATATGCTAACTAGGTCATGTGACACCCTCCTAGACATGAATTCTATGTCCCTAGTGCATCACACGAGTGGATGATATAACTCATTCTTAACGTATAATCCCCAACCAATAGGGAATTCTCAATTTAAATGTCCAGACATATTTGAACTATGAGAACTCTGTTTCCATCCATACTCAGGATATATATGATGTCGTCTCAATGTCCGGGCTCAATAACAAGAACCCCAAGGATTGTTCCAATTCACAGTACCCTTATCCATACTCCATGAGGATGATCATCTTCTCCTTCTTGCCTCTCACACTGATAATAGACCAACTGAGCTTAATAGGGTGAAATTATCACCTCATTACGCATCATAAATATCCATGATCTCAAGAAACATCATTTTATATGTCCCAACACAAAATGGAACTATGATGAATACGACTCCTAACATATTCAAGATATATAGCATACCTCTCCACTAGTTATTATCTCTATACTGATCATCAAGGGTAATATCATCATCCATTCCCCATTGTGTGAATCAATGGAAACAATCACTTATTTCCCATTATTTGTCTCATCTAGTAGGGATCATGTGGTTTTAGGAGGTAGTAGTGAATATGTCATCTATACTATGAACCTCCACAATGGTACATGTTAGCCTTAGTGTCTACACCCCAATATAATCAAAAATATGCTTATTCTAATTCCATATATACTTGGGATATGTAGGATGTCCCCTTGGTATTAGAGCTTGAATACATGATATCTTAGAGCACCCATATATGTTCTTTCGCATGATGATAAACTGTAATGGTCAAAATAACTACATGGGTTTTGATTCAAATAATAACAAGTATATGTAAGATGCCTTATAATTGCTCAATACTATTCTTAGAATATTTAATTCCCCCTCATATGGGATGATATTCCAAAACACTTGGTTATACAACTTCATCATATAAGAAATCACCAGATACTAGAGAATGGTAAAGTGCCTAATATACATACAGATGGACTCACCCATGAGATTCTAGTTTTTTCATATAATGGAGTAAAAACCTATAGTCATTTCATTAGGGTAACTGGTCCTGTATCATTATTATGAAGAGATTCATGAACATATCTTAAATCTATAAGAGAGTCTTGGTGTAAGAAATAATTCCCCCTAAATTTGTGTGATGAGCTCGAAATCGCATCCTCTTGACCTATATGAGTCCCCAAGTGTCATTGCGCCTAAAACCTAGATAATTGCCGACCTATAGAAAGCAAGCTCATACCTAAATATGGATAAGGTAACCATCGTGAGTTTCTATGGAAGATGAAAAAATGTAGGGCCCAATATATGTGATTGGGTGAAGCCATAAGATACCCCTTAATCAAATCGTCATGGAAAATCAGAATTATAATTCCCATAAAAAACCTAATGAAACCTAAATGGTGAACCTGATGTGAATCTACTTAATAAAAAATGATTGGGATATAATCCATAGGGACAATTTGCTTCCCCTATTGAAAAAAAACTCTGATCAGATCAACATAAATATCTTATGACACTTTCTTGAAAACCATATATATTAACAAATAAGTAACACCAGCATAAACTGAGATTCTTAGTTGTCGATCCTTTCCCTGACATGTCCAGACGAGCAGAATTGACAGAAATAGAATATAGGACATCTTTGTTAACCGTGCATATACGATTGAGAATTTCCAATCCTATGATATATAATTAATCAGTAACCTTGTTAGTTTTTGTATGTAAGATTTTAGATACTTCTTTCTTACACAATATCCTAACATGAGGAAATGACTCTATCATCTAGTATTTCCCCTGATAACTCATCTGCAGCTATGACACCCATAGGTTGCAAAGCGATCTCACCTACCGGATATCTCCAATAAATGGTGTCCAATGTGATGATTTGACAGTATCACTAACGTGGTATGATCACAACCATTGAAATTCTATCGATATGCTTTAATCATGACAATTGGTGATCTCACATCACCCAGAAATGGCTACTGCTAATCTAGTATCCCCATTGCTATGACCAAATGTTTTAGCAGCATATCCCCAGAGCATGATAACCACCACCTTCCATACATAATGAAGGTGGAATAGGAATCCAAATATAGATCCCTGTTAGTTTAGGTGTCATCGAGGAGGTAACATACTAATCATCATCACCAGCATCATCCTGCAGCTACCCATAATCTTTCTTCTAGTGGTACCATCTGACATACAACTCCCTCTGATTTACATGCGTGGGATCCAAGAAGGACTCATCGGATGAGGATGGCATTGGGAGTTCAGGGGGGTCATATTCCCCCTCATACTGATGATTCATGTAAGTATACTCCAACTATAACCATTAAGAAGGATTATATTCCTCTTAACTCATAACAAGTCTGCGGGCATATTCCCATAGCCATCCAGGAGAGGGATCATACTACCACTACTTATAATAATTACTACTAGAAAAATATGGTAGGAACTAGCATGTAGGCTCATACCCCTACTCATTCCAAACAAGTCTGTGGGAATATTAACCTAGAAGGCATGGAAGGGCTCATAGTCCTACCCCCGTGCTCGAAACCCATCAACACACTCCAATGGAACAAGGAGAAAAAAGGGTAGAGAATATACCAAATTCAATCAAATATGTTTGCGCGTAGATAATAGAGATCTAAAATGTGCAGGATTTTATCCATCCACACACTTTTCTAAAATGAGAATAGATTTTAGCAGTAGTTGAAGAGCTCCGTCGAAATATTCTGGTACTCTTACAGATGAAGGGATAAGCGTATACTTTTATCCCTATATCCAGGAAAACTCAACACTCTAATAATCATGATCAAGTGGTGATTCTGGAGCAGGAACACATTCTTGTTCCTACTCGGGAGGATTATTTGCATACATTATTGAATGTTGAGGCATCATACTGGCATCATACTCTCATTCGTACTGGGGCTCACCAGTGGAGAGCGGCACACACCTAGGGATAACTTCGCATGCCTTTCAAAAAGTCTATAGCATACTCCAAAGGACTAGGATCAGGCACATTTAGGGGTCTTGGATAAGGAAAACCACATGATATGGGCACATGAATCAATAAAAACCCCTATTCCTACCAAATAATGTTCCTAGAAAAATCTTGCAATTCATGGAATCATGGAACATATCCCTACTTCTTCTGACGAATGACTTTGCCAGCATCAATCCAAGGAAATATTGGCGGAGGCTCATATTCCTTATCCTAATATAGAGGTTTATTGTCATATTCTGACAGAGAATTCATATTCAGGATAGAGATATATTCATGACCCAACTAGGGCCAACTAGGTGAGAGTGACACATGCCGTGTGGAATGCCCATATTCCTGTCAAGAAATTATAGCGGTATATTCTGAAGGCACAAGATCGAGATGAAACTCCCATATTGACTGAGTCTCAACATGTGAGAATTCCACATGCCTCGGGATGGGCTCATATTTCTATTATTAATAATACGTCTTATTGGAATATTAAAATAGATTATTAGTAGTGTTCTCATACTCCCTTGAAACGTGATGATTATATACAATTTTGGAAAACCATCACATAGCAGGCTCATATCCCTCATAATGAAAAAAGGATGGTCGAAATATTTCATCCACAATGTTGAAAATGATTAATATTCCTAATCATATGAATGCATGTGTAATTTATTTTTTTTGAGACACATTATAAACACCAAAGGGTCCGTCGAATCATCTATCGAAGTGGAAGTAGAAGGTGTTCATTACCATGATAGTTCTCCTCATGGTATTGTGGAGATGGACTGTTTGGACACTACTACTGAATTCCATTATGGTCAACCTCTCTAGGGCTATATATCCAATGGGAAATGAAATCCTAACTTGTTCCAGACACCTCTATATATAGAGGTGAACCAAACCCTGACACCTTCATACATAAAGGAATTTGAAACAATATGGTCAACTATATATGGTTCCCCCATCAGGTTCCAGGAACACTCCATTATCATCATCTAGAGACCATCATATCCATCTAATATGGTCTAACCAGATATTGGAATTTAATTCTAATGATGAGAAATACAACATCGATATATGAGGAGAGTTATCTAGAAACAACTTCCCCGTCATGTTATGGCCCATTTCTACATCCATCTATGAGATTCCAGATGAGCTAGAGAAAGAGTTCATTATTTATCTATGCTAAAATATGTTGTCTAATCCGCACTGACTAATGAATCGATATATCTCTTATTGAAGATATGAGTGACACTTTCTGACGATGTGGATACTATATTGTCAGCTTGACCAAGATGTTATATCCATGGCCTGACATAAAAAACCAGAAAAGCACAACCCAAATCTACTACACGCTTGCATTAATTCCATCACAATGATTCTTCATCTCATCTCTAAATACATGATAGGCATATATAATCGAGGATGGGGATAGTATAGATCATGAAACTTTTCCACTCCTCTATAACAACATAGCTCGTCATATATGAATCCCTACAATGTTATAGCCACAACCAAAATCAGGGGAATAGGTAATTCTTGGTCTAGTTTGTCACTAAAAAGAATAAAACCACTCTGATGGAGGCCATACACTACAAAAAAGGATGATTCATAGCCAACAAGACCTAAAAATGGGACCCATATGACAATAAAAGGATGTTATAAACATGGAAATCAATGTTGTGATCTCCCAGAAAACATCCCACAAGGAATGATCCTCATCTTGTGCTTCAATCACATACATCTCCCACACGATCCTAGTTATGCCACATCAAAAATACCAAAATAGAATTGTCCATGGAAGAAATATATGGGAGGACTTATACCCTTAGGATAAGAGAATTTATACCACCACCTCCACCCCTCACATTGTTAATTACACAGAGCACTCTAGAAATACCTTTGTTAGCCATAGGAGAACCTCATATAATAGGGTTGGGGGGATTTATATCTCAATTACCATATCTAAAATCATTATTCCCTTGAGAGGACTCAAGATATAGTAGTATTGATTTCAGATCATCCCCAACGTACTGGGCTGTGGGAATTTATACCTTTGTGTTCGTCCTGGGATTCATCAACAACCTCACATAAGTCATTGGATCCTCTAAAACTAGGCCAATTGATACAAATGGAATCCCCAAATGACCCCACCCCAAAGGTATTAGGTCATTTTCATCATCATCAACACCACATATGGAATCGTTATTCTCTTTTTTGGGAAGCATGAATCAACTGTAGGCGTCACCCTAGTTCCTACCACTAAGAGACTAACCTCTGTTGGTCAGGGCTAGCTCAGAAATCACGACCGGAGGATCCATCAACGAAATTGTCTATAAACTGATAGGATAACAATGTAAGGAGAAGAAAATATGAACCCACCCAGATCACAATCTAAAATGGACCAATAAGGATAAGGTGTTCAATAACCACCTTGATTGATGCAGCACAGAATCAGATTATTTCATGGAGAGAAATGGCATTACCACCATATCCTGATATTCATCTTGGAATGTATTTACTATTAACATGAAATATATTGATAAATATGCAGATGTAGAGGGAAAAAATGGAAAATAAACTCAGGGAGTAGGGTGATTTGGGCACATAAAATTTGGTCGCATGCACATAGAAACAAATAAGGATTCAGAAGTAAGAAACTCCAAATGTAAAGTTACAGACTCCTCAGTGGAATATTAGAAACCATAATAGGTAACATGAAAATAAATCCCATTTTTTCCTATTTAAGTACATTTTTCATGATATGAGGGTGAAATAGAAGTGTTCTGACCACTCAATAAGGATCTACTTAGGGGTAACATCCCCACTGGGTATCGTCTCTATATAGAGATAAATATTCTCCCTCCCATGGCTGATCCACTATAAAGGGTAATATCTAAGCATCATATTGTAATCATATCTAGATATCAAGTCTATATAAACGAGGAAGCTAAAAATGATCAATACTTCCCTCTATTTTGGTGACAACCTTTCCATCACAAGGGTAATCTTTCAGTCATTGGTAGAATCATGTATCAATGGGAAATGAATGTGGGAAAACCTCATCAGACCCCACCAGCAACCCATGGATGGGGAAAAACTCAGATAGTATTTTCCTTGAAATAATTACATCCATTGAATCCCAGGATAATAAAATTGTAGTGGTGGAGGGGTGATGTGAACTTATGTATCCTGAAAGGAACCCATATCGTGAATGGGTGAATGATACTCCACCTCCACCCAACAATAGCAACCCTACAATTTAAAACCATGATTGTGTAGGTGACAATGAAAAACATATTACACACTTCATAACCCTCCGTGGTCCAATGATTGGCCCTTGAGATCAAAAGGAGGCAAAAAATTAGTGGTGCTTCCCACAGACTCTGACAGGTCCGACCTTTTTCAGGTACAATAGAATGTCAAGGGGTAATTTGTAGGATGGGAAGAACTTCATCATCCGTTACTCTATCAGTTTAGTTCCACACTGAGGAAGACAATAATTGTCAACCTGAAGAACTATATGCAAAATGATAATGATAGGGTTTCTAATTTTATAGATTTTTTGAATGGTTTTACCTATTCACTTTGCATCCCTCTATTGCAGGAGAATCTTCTAGAGGTATTTGTCGAAAATATCAAGTATGAGTTTTAGACACCCCAAATCCCCATAAAATATTCAAGTGGGTATATAGATTTTATTATGATAGAACAACATATTGAAATTATATCCCGTGAACCCGATCCATGTCTCAGTTCATGCCTGACCCTAAGTGACGAAACCCAGTAGAGTTGAAGCTTTAGCTACCGCTCGCAATCCTACAGTGGTGCCCATCCAAGCACTCAGGAAAGCACAGAACTTCCCAGAACCTCTTTCCGAGTAACCAAAACAACATAATTTTCCCCAAACATAAGTACAAAGAAATCAGAGTCACCTAGGATTTTCAGAACATATGATAAAAGTATACTCTTTCTGAAATGAACAAGTCCTAGGTTATTCATTTGAATCCATGTAAAAAACTTTTTCATTCTTCTATAGCCCATGAAATCTGATTAAGCCAATCTCACCAACCATATCGACTACTACCCTCTCCTAGAATATTGGGTCATAATATCAAGAATTTCTTCATCTTCAATGAAATTATACAAGGAACGGTCAACTCTTGATAAGTGAAACTCAAAAATACTTCAATGCAGGTGGCTTGAATAACCAATTCTAAGTAAGAAGAAGAGGAATGATGGAAAAGAGTTACTTTTGGAAGAGTGAAAATGTTTCATAATAAGATTGATCGCAAGAAAGTGGATCAACCTTACAGTGACCTGGGGATATAGTACAAGAAACTCACCACAGATCCACCACCCAAAAAGGGAATGCCTAATGTGACACCCAAGGGTGGGTGTGACCACCGGATGAAGAATGAAATAGAGGAGGAAGAGTCATATTATGTTCTGATGCAAGCCCTAACCCTTGAAAATATCATTCCTATGACATTCACAGCATGGGCTCCGCCCCACCAAATAAAATCCTTATCTGAAGAAGATCACATATTCGATTATTTCAACACAATACACCTAGATAGACCAATATTATGATAATGATTATTCCCCCAAATATGGTTTTTCCCATATATAACCTATAAATGGAAGGCTTCATGTGCTAGAGATTAGGATATAGGGAAAATCACATAAGTGGATGGACTCAATAACAAATTAATGACCCCATAGAGGACATATATAAATCTGAAACTCATGGGAATGCACTTCAGCAAGCTCAAATAAGGAAAGGAGGTCCCCAGAGCCTTATAGTGGTCACGTGCATCAGGTAGTCTTGCATGAATTCATAGTAGGGGTTCAATCTGATTAACCCAAGAATTGGGGAAGGCCGGTACATCCCATGTTACTAGTAGAGAATACTCCCTCAAACTCCGTAAAAGCATCAGGTCCATCTACATCAGCTTCCTCAACTCTAGAAATACATTATCCATCCCCTAATATGAATTCCCTAGAGCATCCCCACATTGGGAAGAACCTAACTCTATCAAAAAAAGTATGGTGTTATGAAACGTATATCTATGGTCACAACCTAGATCTCAATCATGGATGTGATTAGTCTTTCAAATGAACATATGGAAGAACTTTTTGAAGCCCTTTGGAGCCCATAGGATTTTGAGACAAGAGTTGATGATGTCGATGTCTGTCGACTGAAGAATATGTCCTTTGTATGTCATGTATCCATGTCGTTCACTCATCAAGAGTATGAAGAAGTTATCCAAGTGTACATAAGAACCTTTTATGTCTTGGAATGACTCAATAATTTCAATGTCTAATGGGTTAAAATTGTTAATGGATCTGGCATCAATCGCATCCCATCCTAAAATATAAGACGTTTGGTGTTTGGAGAAGTTAACTTATCACCTAAAATGTTGACTATCCCAAGGTATGATAAGTGTGAGAAGAGACCTATTGAAAAAATCATTCATGATAGAAAATTTGGTGAACCCTCATATGACACCATGTTCATTTTTATCTAGAAATAAACAACATATAATATCCTACTTGTGAGGCCTTGGCTTCATAGCCACCTAGAGATACCGTCAACATTCAATCAGTGTCTAAAGTACCTTATCAATGAAAAGGTTGGTATGATACATGGATACAACACCCCCTTTTATACTTTCTAAGCCATATAGGCTGAAGTCGACTTCTATAAGAAAGAATGTACACATCCAGTGGTGGATGGTGATATACAAGTTGTAGCACCCAATGGCTTAGGGACTTCCCCATAAAATCCTTAAATGATGCTCTATTATGAATATGTGGTCCCCATAAACCTGGTCAAATAGAATATCTATTTCTCGAGGTCCAAGACTCTCATTTCCTTAGCGAAAATCAACTCTAAAATCTTTCTGCAATGACTTAGATGGGATGGTATGGATATGTCTCTTTTAATAGCCTCCCTCGCCCAAATATTGATAAAGGGGATCCCATACTACCATGTTCAAAAGAATATGTCTCCATATATTCATAAATGGATGAGGATGATCTCATTAATTCCCCTACAACATTCATGGAGGGTGTATCCACAACCCCAAATGATCTCAGGAAGATAAATCTAGAAACTGAAGATAATCCACTGCCTACTCTAATTAGTCAAACCATGCCCCCTGAAGAGAATGATACGTACATTGTATTTCTAAATCTACATAGATATGTGTTTTCCTAGAATTATACAGCGATACCTAGACTAAATGCAGATGTGGCTATGCACTATCTCAGACTACCCGGTGAATATCGTGGCTTCAAGTAGAAATCCAAGAGGATGCACCCCTCCCATGATAAAAATTTTGAGGCAAAAGTTGACAAATTGATCAAAGATAATTTTTCTCAAGAAGTGAAGTGTAGAGACCCAAATATTTATGTACAAGGACATTACATTACTTTTGCAGAATACTTATTACATAACAAAAAAACACACACAAGGACCGTAATAGTTTAGTGTCTTTGGAAACTCGGAATATAATCTTCTAATCATGGTGGAAGATCTTCAGCATCTCCCATAATGATCTTCCTTTTTTACCTAAAACCGTTCTTTATATCCTAGGGAAAATAAAACATAAAAGGGTGAGCTCAAATGCTCAGTAAGGGTAAACAAAAGAAATATCAATCACATCATATTCATAAGAACACAACTTTTGGAAATCTTAACCTGCAAAAGAGATCATAATTTCATAACATGGGATAAATCATAGTAGTGAAATGTAATCCCAATAATCATAACATAAAACATGATACTTTGTGGGATACACACATAATCATTGAAAATCATTTCTTGTTAGTCAAGACTCATTTCCAAGACTATCTTAGTGGACAAAGTCCATTTCTGAGCCGAGTTCACTCCTCGTTTCAGTCCTATTTCACTGAACCGGTATAACCTACCATTCCATCCATGTCTATCTCATGAGATATAAAATCATTACCCAATTAATTGGAGGGATATATAGGTCCCACCCATCTCATAATGATACCATTCTTATGTGTGCCACAAAATCATAAACCATACATCATAGCATAACCCATGTAATAAAAATGGGAATTGTAAACATCGTGACATCATAAAACAATTCATATAAGATAAAGTAATTCATAAAAATATTTCCATCACAACATAATAAAATCCATGTAATAATAGGGATAGAAACATAAAACTATATTATCTTAGATGGAAAATAATTTTTATAAAACTCTTGAACTCCATTCTTGAGGAAAATATCCTTTCTGCTTCAAAAACACTTTTCTTTTCTTAAAATGTCATAAAATTATAAACTAAAAGAAGTGGATTAAAAATAAACTTGAAAACATGTAAAGTAAGATTCTTGGAAATAATGTTTTAAAAATCCATTCATGCCGTATAAGTTAAAAAAAGCATTCTTCGTACTTTTTTCGGAAAAGTAAAAAAGAACCTTGTACGAAAAACGACAAAAGATTCCTTTCATATCCTTTACTAAAAACTCACCGAAGGGTAAAAATGGATTTAAACAATTTTAGTTGGATGGAAATAATATTACATATTGAGGAAACATGGATGTGGATGATAAAATACACCCCAGTAAATACTAAAGTATAAACAATCTCGGATAAAAATGAGATTGTGATATTTCCCTTACCTTAGGTGTGATTTGCTTCGTAAGTGTCCAAACCTATTGTATAATCATTTAAATAATGTTATTGACTTATTACATAATCATACATATTGTTATGATATCATATATGGTCATATTCTTAGCTTATTATTAGTAATATTTCATTACTACTTGTTCTTCGGGCGTTTAATAATTTTTTTGTTCTTGTGTGTGTTTGTCAAATAAATTCTTATTCTTACCTTTAGGTTATAGATAACTCATTTAAATAATGGTATTATTTTAATATATATCATATTAATTCATTCAATTCATTTATATAATCATTATGCAATGAAGATCATGTAGAACGAATCGCATGACATTATGGAGACGGTATTCCGTACGTACGCACGAGCGATAATATCGTTCCCATGATCGTGGAATTGTATTGGTGTGTATGTATACTATTTCAGAATCAATATCACTTTTTAATAGTCATATATAGTCATTATTTACACCATTATACCCATCCAAGTAATGTGGTGGTGGAAAATAGATTACATCACGGTGTGGAGACGGTATTCCGTACGTACACACGCGCAGTGATTTCTTTTTTTTGTAGGATGGTTAGATGGTGAAATAGGGTTATTTCATACTTATAATAACATATCCATATATGAGTGATAATTATGTTACTACTTCATAATGAAACAACTAAATAAGAAGAAGTGGAAGAAGAAAGAAAGATGAAAGAATTGGTACCGGACATTACATCTTCTTTGAAGCGCCTCGTTGATTCCTCCTCTTAGGGCACTACAATTGGTCTTTGAAGAAGACCAGGACCACTAGGATGTTTATAGGGAAGTGGAGAAGAGAATTTTTCAGGGGTTGGCCGAGCTTGAAGGCTCAAAGTAGTGTGAGAAAGAGAGGGAGGAGGTGCCCTTTTATAAGGGAGGAGAGGGGCACCTTTAGAATAACTAAACTTATTATTTTATTATAAATCCAAATTCGGTTTTAAATAGCTCAAAAATGATTTATTTCGAATATAAGGTGGGGATGGGTCGCAATCCTCTCATACAATAGAATTTAGACAGGTGTAGGTTCCAATTGTAACCTTATCATTTAGTTTTAACATTAAGTTAAATAATTTTACTTTTATCGTGTCTTCTTGTGTTCTTACACTATAAGGTTAATAAACTTACTATAACAAGCCAAAATAAACCCAAGTTGTTTATTATTAATATATATAACCTTATCTAAGTCATTTGGAAAAACATTAGATTTTTAGGAATAAAATAAAAATTAATAATATAATATTTGTTTTAAAAACTATTTTATGTCAATTTTGATACTATTTAGTAATTGATTTTTGTAAAATTTATAACAGAATGATTAGTTCAAAAAAATTTAATTAAATCAATACTAACATGTCATATTAACCTGTAAAATTAGTGTAATTCATAAAAAGTCTTAAATTACATTTATTTGGGTATTTATAACATCAATTATGTCAATATTTCATTAATAAGACAATTTCTGAATCATCTTTGTGTCATAATAAATGATAATTAATTAATCCCTAAAAATTCTAAATAAATTCCTATGATGTATATAATTTTATTAGATTTCTGTAGAATATTCATGTTCTAAGTTTTATGAAGTCTATCACTAAATTAAAATTATTATACTTATAAGATTTAAGAAAGTGGCATGTTGTCATATTCTTTGGTTTTAATAATAATTAAATTATTTTCATGGAAAAAAGTCCATTAAATGAACCTAATCATACCCTTAGGTGATATGGGTCGACTTTTAGTCATCCAATAAGATTTTTACTTGTTTTAGGGTAATTTTATATTATTATATTTACCCTTAATTACCCGATTTACCTTTAGCTATGGTAAATAAAATTTACCGTAGTTACTATTCATAATTCCTAGAAATAAAAATTGGCTTATTAAAATAATTGGGATCCACTGATTAGAAATATGGAATCCAATTTTCCAAATTCAATACACAAAAGTTGCAGAAATTAAATTAAAATTAATCCTGTTGTCGAAAGAAAACGAGTTTTTCTTTAAAACATTGCAAAAGATTGAATTGATTTATCCTACGATTTCAAGGTAGAATCAATGATAATGACATAAATTATATTAAATGGTAAAAATATATTCTATTTATACTTTAAAACCATTCAATATTATAATTTAACCATATAAATTATTGCGACGGAAATAGTTGTTTTTAATTAAAATATAGGGTGTTTTTACTATTCATCATAATATGAAAGTTACCAAAATGATATGAAAATTTATCCAAAGTAATTTTTTATTTCATGATTCCAAAGAAGAATTTTATTTTGTCAAATTGAACTTATAAACATGTCAAAAACTAGATTTAAAGTGGGTGCGCCATCAAAAGGCGGAAAAACTGCATTTTTTTAAAAATACTTATTTTACCAGAAAAATTTATTTTGTTCTTATACCATGTTTTAGAAAATGTGAAAGATGAATAATAATGTTATAATATTAAAAATTTAGTTAATACTATTCATAACTTCATGTTCATAATAATATTATAATAATATATCGTTGTTTAGTAAAACCCGGTATTGCGTACAACACACGCTATCGAGGAAGGTCGTGATTGCGTGTAATGCAAGCCAAGTCAGGGTTGCGTGCTGTGCAAGAATCTTTCGTTGTTTTGTATAAAATAATCCAACCATATTTCATTTATACATTGAATATATATATATATATATATACTCAATGTTGCGTAGAATAACTATTATCAAAATTGTGTGTAACACGATCCAACAATAGTGTTGCGTATACTGCAAGCTAATACGGTGTTGTGTATAGCGCAAGGTAATATTGGTGTAGCATACAACACAAGACATTATTAAAAGAATATTTTTCATAAAATCTCAGGGTGTTACATGAAGTACCCAAGATGGAATGAAATAATCATACTTGTTAAGAAGAAGAATATGAATATTAGGTTCTACATTGATTTTGGAGACTTTGATCAGCATTAGTCGAAGGATGATTTCCCATTACCAATCATAGAACTCTTGATCGATGAAACTACTGGATTCCATGCCTATTTGTTATTAGATGGGTACTTAGGGTACAATATAATAAATATGGCCCCTGAGGATAATGAATCCACTTCCTTAAGAGAACCTAAATGGATCTTCTTCTATCAGTTCATTCCCATTGGATTAAAGAACATGGTCTCCACATATAAGTGCACTATGCATCAGATATTTAACTCATTATTGGGTAGGATGGATGAGAGTTATGCTGATGACCTAGTCAGGAAATACTAACTACAATTTTACCACTTCACGGACCTCTGATCAATATTCGTCAAGCAGCAACATCACAGTCTAAAGATGAATCTACTATTGTGTACTTTTTGGTTGACATCAGGCACATTCCTAATCTTTGTGGTCCAACACCATTTCATTGAGGTTGAACCAGAGAATATCTGTTCTATCATAGAAATTTCCCCCCACAAAAATATAAATTTTTATTGGGGACTCAATGGGAACATCACCTACATTTATGGATTCATAGAAAACCTGACCGAAAATTATCTCCCCTTCACTAGGATAATGATGAAGGGAGTCACCAACCAATGGGATGATGATTAGAAAAGATCCTTCTAGAGTCTCAAGAATTACTTATGTCACCCACCGGTTTGATACCTCCAATGAATGAGATGCCACTCATCCTATATGTGGACACCACAGATTTATCATTAGGAACCCTACTAGTGAAAAAATAATGTGGGAAGTGAGAATAATCTCTAATACCTCATCTAAACCATTATAGGTATAGAGATTCAATATTGTGTTATTGAAAACGACTTCCTCTCAATCATCGTCATAGTGAAAAACATTAGGCATTACATGCATCACCACGAATCCCACCTGGTCTCTCATGTCGACCCACTCAAATAAATCCATGGATGCCCCATATTGATTAGATTCCTGGATCTATGGGTGGCCATTGTATAGTAATATGGCATTTATTTCATAACACATAAGTCATTGAAAGGGAAATCCCGGTCTGATTTATTTGCATCACATCATGCCCTAGAAAATACACCAGAAGTCACCAATCACCACGATGAATATGTCTTCAATTCAAATGAAAATGTTTATATGTGGGAGATGTATTATGATTGTGCCTCCTAGAGTCCTATTGGAATATGAATTGAAAACTCAAATCTCAACTGGGTTTTTATATTGATTGTATTAGTCTCCCTTGACAAATCAGTTATGCCCTACTATTTATCCCTATCAATAGGCTGGACAAAAAATGAGGCCGAGTCCCAAGTCCTCATCGCTATATTAGAATGATACCTATATCTTCAAGTAGCCTATCTGGAAGTCAATGGGGATTTGGAACTAGTTATAATGTAGGTCAGTAGAGAATATACCATAAAAAATGAAACTATCACCTCTAACTGGCTATATCAAGGAATTCATGGAAGAGTTCCCCTACTAGCCCAAATTGAATTATATGCCCCAGTAACATAATTCTCATGCTGATGCATTGGATTACGAAACCACTGTCCTGATGAATAATGTTGTTATCAATCATAATATATAATATGAAAGAGATCAACTATGTTAGCACCACCGTGAATCCCAATGAACCAATAACCAGCACAAGATTGATGGATCCTATAATCTTCTATCTTTGAGATGGGACCCTCCAGAAATAACACACCATAATGGAACATATTCTATGTTTGGATACAAAAGTTTCTTTGTAGGATATCCAAAATGATTAGAAAATCCTCTACATGCATGGATTTGACAAAGTTCTCCCTATGTGCATATTAGAAGGGGATTTTTTCACCATCATTAGGGAAGTCCATGTAGGATATTGTAGTGCCCATAAATCTATAACAAGGATTATATACCTAATTAGGATGTTTGGATATTACTGGAAAACCATGACACAAGACTATGTGGAATTCACCAGGAATTGTCATGCATGCTAGATCCAAGAAAATTTAATCCATCTATTAAAATAATTGATGCATTAATCTAAATATTCATAGACATTTGATATGTTGTGGATGTATGTTTTGGGGAAATATCACCTGGACACAACCATGAATTTCATGTACATATATACTTCTACTGATATCTTTTCCATGTTTAATGAGGAAATATCATTCAATTAAGTAGCTAAGAAGAATATAATAAAATTTGGAAAATCCATATCATCACTAGATTTGGAGTCTCTCACATAAAATTGAAGGACAATATTCCCAACATTTATTCCAAAGAGTTGATGATATTTTACTAGGAGTAAAACAATGAGTCCAATCAGACATCATCCTATCATGTGGTGGAAAACAGATAGATATAGGGCATCAATACAACCCTATCGAATATACTCTAGAAGATGGTGAATAAGGATATGATTTCTTATCCAAAAAACCCCGTTCATGATTTATGGGACTATCGTACCAGCACGCGTACTGTTACACAAGAAACTCCATACTCACTGGTGTATGGGACTAAGGTTGTCTAACCAATAGAGGACCTGCTTCCATCACACCGAATAGCCATTTGCAGACAACTCTCAGATAACTATATCCAATGATGATAGATGAATGGGAAAAGGTATATCAGAAAGGGTATCATAGAATTTAAAATGTTTCGATCCATCAAAACTAGATAGCATGAGCCTTCAACAAAAAACTACAACAATCGTTCAGTACTTCAAGGAGAACTGGTGTTGGGCCTCATAACCCCATTGATATTGGGGATGAAGCCCCCAAATTTGGAACCCAAGTTTTAAGGACCATTCATCATACATAATATTTTTCATAATGAATCCTATTCTCTAGCCCCCATGGATGGGGACCATGTGACACCACCCACCAAAGCAAGATTTATCATGAAATACTTCCCCGAGATGCCAGTAATAGTTCATCCACATCAGTGTAAGTCCATCTAACCATCCTCACTTCATGATGTTAAACTATATGGTATATCATGTCCGTACGACATAAAATTAAACTATATAGAAATCATCCTAACCACATGATGTTAAACTGTATATAGTTCATCCTGGCAGGAAGATGTTAAAACACACAACACCTTTTGTCCTCACCATAAGATATTAAATTACATGTCCAACATCCTTTTGGAGTGATATAAAACTACATTGTTCCAAAATTACATTATATATTTATGTCAAGTCACCCACATCCTCTCTACATTATCTTAAATTGAACGATTCTTCTATAACTACTTACACCTTGATTTCTATTTCCAATTGTATTTGTATAGATGCCTTGATTCAATGTCTTGGTCCATTCTCAACATGGTATTAAATTCTTTTGTCGTACCCCATTTAAATCTCTCAACTATAGAAATATATGTGTTGTAACCTGTTTCTCACACCAATTATAGCTCACATGACCTTAGGAATTGCTGCGGTGGTCTTCACTCCAAAGGAAATCATAAAGCTGCCTGAAAAGTCAATTCCCATCCTGAACGAACAACCATTACTGGTATTCCATGGGTCCTTACTGCATAATGTCAACTACACAGTTCTCCAATAACTACAAGAGGAATAATTTTCATTCTATTGAGATATGTAGCGATTCCCAAACATTTCACCCCTGGGACAAGCCACAGGTATAACCCATTTCGTCCCCTTAGCCTGAGTTTCCCAAAAAGGGTGTGTGGTGTGGGTGAGACCTCTGTGGTCCTCATTCATGTTGTGTTACTTCATGAAACCACACTGTACTTCTCCACCTTACAAACATCATCTTTTGGTCTGAACCTCATGATCATAACTATCCACATAAGTCCCTACAACATGACAATTAGCTATGTTGTATCATCCTTACCGGATGACATTAAACTACAAATATTTCCAAAGCTACGTGTGATATGATTCTCATTTTCATGATATATGTAGTGAAACCCAATCTCCGTACATGGGAATAACCAAGAAATTCCCATTTATTCATGCTAGATCACATCCATCCTCAATGCATGACAATAAAATGCACAATAATATGTCCTTACTGCATGATGTTAAACTGCATAGAGATGAACATCCACGCTACATAATAATAATCTATGATAATCATCTCCCATTTTACATTCCTTATCAATGGACCACAAGATACATACCTCAGTAAACTGGAGTATGGATTACATCCTCTATCCATTAATAGAAATTCAAAACCAAATACCAAAATTTATGTCCTAATAATCCCAGATCACCATAACCTTACATATCCCATGGAAAGGATTTCCTCATTCATGGAGCCTTTTTTGGGAATATGAAAACATTACCATAGATCCTTTATATGCACCTAGTTCCTCATCCAAATGAATCACACTAAAAAAGGACACTCCAATTTTCTTGAGCATTGACATCATCATAGTAGCACTCAACACCTTAGTGTGTCTAAACGACTCCTTCTACGATTGTCCCACATCATTACTCATTACCTGAGAAACTCAATATGTGATTTATGATTTATTAACTTCTCCCACTGAAATAAGTTTTATTACACTTGAACCTGGGTAGCATAATTATTCTCTTGTGTAACAAATTCCAAACTAGGTCCATGAAAGTCATGACACTAAATTGTCTATGCTTTGGTCAAAGTTGTATGAAAATAAACATTATCCCATAATTTTCCAAATATGATGACCATTATCTAATATCAAAAGAAACATAAAAATTGGGAAGAAAAAAACATATAATGGGTGTACAAATAAAAATTATATTCTCCTCATGATAAACTCCAAATTATTAGAGTTTATGAAAAAATTAGGACATAAACATAAAAAGAATAAATCTCATATAAAATATAACCTTGGTAAAATCCAAGCTATTCTCAATGGACCCACTAGTGCATTAGAAATTTATGAAATTTTTTGTCACATCTCCTCACCAAGAGAATATATTCTCTTGGATGTGGCGTAGATTTTAGGGTACTTAATCCCTCATTAGATTTTACATCTTCTGCAAGCCACACATCAAGAGTTTGGTTTTCTCGAATCACCGTAATGTTCGATAGACCTTGGTAAGGATATCCCGATTTAAAGGACATTTACTTGACTATGCATACATTACCATGGATCTTGAATATGTGCATATGGCCATCAACCAAATGCGTCACTCAGAAAAATGTTATTCTAATTCTTGTGAGAATTAACATTTCCATTAGAGTACTCAACATCTCACTATGTCTAAACCACTCCTTGTATGACATTCCGATATCATTATCCTAACTCGATCACTCCAAATTGTGATTTACATTCCCCACAACAAACTATCCAAGAAGATTCTATATCCTCGAGGTTACATCACATTATTTCATGCACGTCCTCAAGGATGGACTATAAAACATCATTACCTAACAATTGATGGCCCAAATCTAATGATTAGAACCCATAGGGTGTAAATTATGAACTTCACATTAAGAGAAAACTATCCTAGGGTTCCATAACAACTAGTGTATTACATTCGTCCCATATCCAACTTTATCATCTAGACGTTTGAGTATTTTCAAGTCTTCAATAATACTCGGAATGAAGGGGGTATCATTTTTTCCATGATGCTAATACATAAGGGACTTGACCCACTAGCTAATTCATATTCCCCTTCCCAGAATGGAGGTTCAATCCTTGTAATCCCTTACAACACTTTAGTAGAATCTAGAATTTTAGAATGTCATGGGACATACTCGGAAAATCTCCACCATCCCATGTTCATGGACACAAGCTTTCGGGTTATGATTTACCTCATTTATAAACCAAATAACAAGGTAGTATTGGTATTCTTAGTATTCCAACCTATCCAATATTACCTACATAAATCATCTATTTCCCTTTTAATACATATCTATCTTTATGGACACTATTCATGACTATGAATACATGCCCAGGTATCCTGCATATGCGACAATGGTCATCGACCAAACATATCACTCTACAAAAAGGGAATTCCAATCCTCATGAGCCTCAGAAACATCACAGTAGGATCCATAACCTCAGATTGTTTTGGTATATTATTATAATACCATCACCCTATACCTTGACCACATAAATGGTCCAAGCTAAATGACCTTAAACTAAAGAAACAGATGGTCCAAGATAAAAGACCTTAAACTAAAGCAAAAAAAATTGAGATAAAAGACCATAAACTAAAGAAACATATGGTTCGAGATAAAAGATATTAAAATAATGAAATAGGTGGCCTGAGCTAAAAGAACCTAAACAAATATAATAAATAGTCTGAGCTGAAAGACCATAAACTAAATAAAATGATTTTCCTAGATAAAAGACCTTAACTAAAGAAAACAATGGTCTGATCTAAATGACCGTAAACTAAATGATAACCTAACCTAGAAGAACTTGAACTAAAGAAATATATGGTCAGATTTAAAAGTCCCAAGACTGAAGCAATAGGTGGTCCTAGATGATGGACCTTAATCTAAATAAATAATTTGTCTCAGCTAAAAGAACCTAAACTAAAGAGAATATAAATTATTGTGAGGCCCAATACATGGTCATATCAACCCTGAGATGATTTCCCTAGATATAATAAGAACTAACTCTTCATGACATATCTCCTTCTCAGATGATCCCTCTATGCGTCAACCATTCACGCTCATTCATCACAAATTAATGGATGGGTATCATCGAAAATTTCTAAAACAACAATAAGCTCATAGAACTCATCCATTTATAATATGAAAATGAAGGAGGAATCCCCACGTTTTGAAATCTATCTCTGAAAACTAAACAAATGGACAGTAGTGAAAACAAAAGGGATGAAGTACCAAAAAAATGGAACACCAAAAAAAGTTGTATGAAGGTGCTATAAATATTGGATAGAGTTTGGTAGGATGTGTCAATTGATTAATAGAGTATCTCTATCCCTACTTATTCAACCTCTACATCAGGATGAAGAACATTGACCAATATATTCAACTCTTCAACCATCCTCTGAGACGTATAAAATGAGGTCAATGATGTAGAATGGTTGGACTTCATAAGAGATATCATCTCTTTATACATCCATATCTGTGTCGTCCGAGCATCCATCTTGGATTTCAATTCAATCAAAAACTGAAAACCCTTCTCCAGTTCCCCAGTTTTCTCCCTCATTTGTTTTAAAAGGGAGGCCTCACTCATAAAATCATGAATTCCCCTTTCTTTTTTGGCCACGTATTTTTGGGTTAATATGATTTGAAGCATAATTTCATGTAAAGCCTATCAATAGATTCTGTTTGACACTAGATCAAGAAATAATTTGAAAATTAAGTCCCCTTGATGGATTAATTTCTTCAGAGGGGTCTTGGTAATAAATAAATGGATACTCTCCCAGATCATCTTAGAACATGACTAAACCTCAGCAACAGATTCATTAGGTATGGTAGAAGTATCACAAACATGTATAATCAACACTAAAATATGAGAATAATCCCCATACACCCCTATCTCTCAAAAGCCTTATCATACATGGACTATGTGTGAGGACTAATATCCTCAATATAGTCTTACTCAGAATCCTAATAACTGCAATCAAGCTAGTTTTCTTCCTCGAATTCTGACATAAGTTCTCAATCAATTATGTCATCAAAAAATGTAGGGGAATTGGTGACTCAAGAGGCATTTCTACATGGAGGACCAGATGGCCTATCACCCCATTAAGATAATCCATCACCCAATACTATGCATAATCCAAAGTGAGGGAATTGGATCATCATTATGAAAAAATATGGTCACAACTAAATAATATTCATGAAAAAATAACTTCCAAATTTTATGGATGATGCCATGATGTAACCCCCCCCCCCCACCCCACAGATATTAGCCAGTGGATGGGGGAAACTCTATGAATGCAACCAATGTATCGGGAAAATCCACAATGTATGTATGGCTCATAGGTAATTAGCTCATCCACCCTGGTAGTGAGGACCCCATCTAAAAGCGATATCATATAAGATCTTTCGTGAAGAGAGCCACTAACATTGTCAAGAATCGGGCAGCCCGGTGCAAGGATTGTATCAAATTCAAAATTATCAGACTAAAATAGTGCACGTTTTTCATCCACATGGGTTATATAAAAAGTTCCAACCCCATATATTTTCAATAATCTGTGATAGGATTTGAGGTCTGGGATCTTAATGGTAATGTAGTACTCGTAACATTGAAAATACCCCCTATCTAGATAAACATGAATTAGAGGGGACCACTGATCCTATAGGGAGTGTTTTCTTTTTTGAATATTACCCAAAATATGGTAGATGGATGAAATATATGTTTCCTCTAGGTTTCTACACCACCCTTTTACAAGGCGTGCCTCCATTACCAATTTCCTGACATAGATTCTGGAGAATGTATCCACATCTTATAAAATGAACAATTTAGGAGAATAGAAAGAAAACCTGTTAGCCTAAGGACCAAAGAAAACTCTTGGTCAACCCGATATACATATGAGGTATAATACCCTTCTTCAAAAATGACCCAATATGAGCCACTATTGCCACAGACTCGTTGGGAGTTGAATCTATGGTGATGAATAAAATTTTGTTTAACCTAGTTCCACACATGAAAATATTAATCTACTCTATGAAATAAATAAGTGAGTGCACTATCACCTCTCTCCCCAACTTATTCATAAAAATGAAGAGCATCTCCTTTTCTAGAACCATTTTTTTCAGGGGATCGTTCCAACAATCCGAAATAGGGATAAATTCATCATACATATCTCCAAGAGAGAGAATACCACCCAGTTTATGGACATACCATAAAGTGAGACCCACATCAACATGAGAAGTTTGGAGTGTGTTGGATCCAAGACACCAATGACTAATAATCACTTGTAGAATGTTGGGAAGGTGGTAAATGATGAATTGAGATATCCAGATGACTTTATGAAGATGAACCCTTCATAGATAATCAACAAATTTTGAACTGCTCTATCTCACCTAGAATGGACATGCCCCTTCGTTAGAGAAATTTACAATAGGTAAACATTTCCATTTTGACTACCATCCTCCACCGAATGCATCCAGGGAAGAGAAAAATATTCCTAAATAACTCTGGGAAACAATTTGTTGAGAAAAGTCCTGACCATACAGACATAGAGGAGAATTGGCCAATAAATAGGACAAGCCTTGAGATTGGTTTGTAACTTGCCGACCGTCCCAAATAATTGAGACCTGAATGTTGTCGGGGGATCTAGATACCCATTGGAATTGTATATTTAAATCATGGGGAGGAATAGTAGAATTATATAGAAATAACAACACATATAGTGGAAGTTAATAAAATAATGGAAAATTATGAATGCTGGATGAAAGGAACCTCTGTAGGACCTCATTATCAGCATGCACACAATAATAGTGATAGACATTGTGATTCCTATAAATCATGGACCTTTGATTGGTCACAGATGAGGAACTATGGAGAGAACCAGATTCCATATTAAAATAGATAAGTTCACATCTCAAATGAAATAATCACATATTTTTATCAACATAAAAAAGGGGAATGAAGATCTCGGTGCAGTCACGCACATCGCAGGGCTCAGCAAAGGGTTCAAAAACTGTATAAAGGATTTTTTGAATCTCTTGATCTATGAGGGAATTGCAAGGATAATAACCCCAAAAAGGATTTAGGAGCATCTCATGACCCCCACTATAGAGTTTTGGTCATGTGACATGAAAATGGTCACGTGAATTGTAAGAAATCAAACCATCAGGTCAAAAAATCTCAAAAACCCTCAAAGTAACAATAACAACCATATACTAAATCTAAGGGACTACTAAGGAATAGTTCGTGGTTGAGGAATATGGGTTTCTAAGAGTCAATTAGTCTATTATAAGAGCTTTTGTGATCAAGATTCATGACGTAGACATGTAAATATGGTTCGTGATCAGACTTTATGGAACAATCTTAAGATGGGTGAAACAATGAGAGAACTCTATAGAATAGGAGGTTGATGGAATGAATTATCCTACAACCACCCCCCATCCCCAATATATTGTTATTTTGTAGAATACCAAACATCACCTAAATCATTTGTTCGTGACACCCTCAAAGACTATGGTTGGCATTAGTATTTCCTCCGTCCAAGGTCCTTGTGCCCTTGGACATCACTCATATGGATAATTTGTTTACACCCTCCATATAAACATTATAAAAATCACAAAGGATGAAATAACAGAATATGGGTATTATTTACCACACAAAATAAAAAAAAGAAGAGGAAGGATGATACATGAAGGTCATTAATGCCTCTAAGAGACATGAAATCACATGACCATTTCCACGTCATAAGAAGGATCCACGTATAGCGTATAACCTGTGGGATTCCTGAATGAGTCCCCTTTGACAAACCTTCATGCTCTTGTAATATACCCCCATAAAGTTGAATGATTTCCCCATGGCCGCACGGATTTTCATTGTCATGTGCCTGAAAAACCATCTAAAATCCTTCAAAAATAAAGAAGTATGAGTTACATAGAGAGAGACCCGCAGTGGTCATAAATATCATGCCCAAAATCTTAATTGGGAAGAATAAAATCCCTTTATAATATTCGATAAATCTAGTAACACCTGTGGTCCATCATCACATAAAACAAATGAGATATAGGGGAGGAGGTGAGAGGGTTTCATGGCCACTGGGAGACATGTGATGCACACCCCCACTGATCCACGAGATACTAGGAGATGTCAAAATCACCTCATGTAATCCCTATAGACTAACAGCCTCGTTGCACAAACTTCCTCTGGAGCATCCAAAAAACTTCATGGAACTATATGGAAAAAAATATGGACTTTCCCATGACATTATTAAACACTCCCCATAAGACACATATTGTTTATTCGAGGAATCTTCCAAAAACTGAGTAAAAATCAAATATTTCATTCATGAAATCTCACATTACTCCCACCCATTGTCACATAAAACTAAGGTGATAAAAATCATGGAGGTGAGTGGTGTTCGTAGTCACTTAAAGGCATGTGACGTGCCCAACTTGATTCCATGGTGAAATTTCTACCTCATCTCATTGAAGCTCTTTTTTATGACCCCAACGCACAGAAATCTTTAGAGATTTCTGGAAACTCCTTAGAGTTTCATGGGTGAATGAATATATTTATCCATGAAATTATTGGGCACCCCCACATGACCCATATTGGTCATTAGACACATCTCCAAAAATAGGATTACTACCCCTAACAACACGCATGTAATCTCTAATGAATGCAATCATTTTTCACATAAAACAAATTTGATCAAAAGGGACGAGGTGAAAGGTACTTGCAGTTTTCGGAAGTCATGTGATGCACCTTGTGAACCTTCTGTTGGTCCCATGAGACCCCATGAAAATTTACTCATTATCTCACGAGTGTCTTCAAATAGGCACTTAGATCTCACGAGGACCCTCAAACCTGTCTTCATGACAACATGGAGGTCCTTATACATGAAAAAATGTTAAAATAAATAATAAATGACAAAAAAACATTTGATAAAGTACATTATGATGGAGGAGACGTGAAATCTATAAAAAATCATGTGTCATGCTTGAAGCAGTCCTCAACAGATACTCATGAAACTGTGTGGACCTAGGCCCCTTCAATGGCTCCAACCTTTACTCACAATAGATATGCCGCACAAAACAGTCTTTATCTGAGGGGATAATCCCTTAAATTCCCCACCCTATCATGGGAAAGGGTGGGATTCCTACACCTAGACTCTATAGGATTCATATCATTCATTCTATGGACATCATAGAGTGATCAAGAGACCGACCATATTTCCATTAGGTATTATACAAGCGGGCATCCAGATTAGTCATTATCTAAATATAAATCACCTTACGTGCTCATCAATAGATCACATGAAGGGACTCTAGAGGGATATGTGAAGGACATACCGCAATCCCACAGGATGATGTGAGATTCCAGAAAAGTGGTACTAAACAAAACCGAGGTATTCACAATAAAAGGGTGAGGAACAAGATCAATGGTGGATGGATTAAGAGAAATACATTCTCGTTTCCACCTACGTGATATGCATGTCTCATCCAAAGACACACAACAACACTAGTAAACGTCACCCAAATCTCTCCACACACATTCATAATTTCCTCAGGGACACATAGAATTCTCCAGATATGCTAGAATGTGGCACCTGTCTCCCCTACCGACACCACATTGATCTTGCGGACCACTTGGGTCTACCACCCAAGACTTACGACATTCCACAAACCCATCACCCGACTCATATAATGATGCCTTCTCATCTCAACTGAGTCTCATGAAAGCACCTGGACATGAAATACAAGCCCTCACGACACTCCCTTAGAAAGTCTGTTAAGACTAAGGATACTCTCCATACATGTCGGCCAGGTCTCGCGATGCCCTCTATGAATTTCATCCAAGATACACGACATCTCGAGAACTATTCCACAACAAATCTTGCAACACCCTCCAAATGTGCCAAACCAGTTCATGAGACAGCTACTAAGATATTCCAAGTGGATAATGAGACACCCTTTATAAAATAATTCCATTTAACTAGGGTATCCTAGGACTATATGATATATCCCAGCCATGGAATGTAAGCCCCAAATAATAGGTTATCCTCAATGTGTATGTCCCAAAATATGCGAACTATGAGAACTCTGATTCCTTCCATACTCAGGATATGTACGACTCCTTCTCAAGGCCCAATATCTATACCAAACAACCCAATGTCTATCCCAATACATAGGTCCTTTATCAATACTCCATGAGGTTGGTCATCTAATCCCCCATATTTATCACATTGAGCTTAGATCATGTGAGATTAGGGAGATTAAATGAGAACCTCATTAGACATCATAAATATCCATGATACAGGGAAACCTCGGTGTGTTTGTAAAAAAAATAGGGAACTAAAATGACTCAAATTGCTACCATATTCATAATATGTAGGCTACATATCCCATAGTTTTGAGCATGATATTGATCATATAGGTAAATAACATCATCCAAGACCTTTTAATAGAACAAATCACATCAATCACTTTATACCCATTGTTTCTGAAAATGAGTGTGGCTCATGGTGGCTTAGTATGTAGAAATGATCATTTCATATACACTATGAAACTTCACAATAATATAGGGAAAAATTTTTGTATAGGCCCCAATATAAAACGAACTACAACGGCTCTGATTCATGCTATTCTCGGTATACATTGGACATCCCTATATAATTCTAGCTTGAATACACAGTGTCTTAGAGCATACATATAAGTACTTATGTGTGATGTAAAACAGCACCTTCCAAATAAATCTATATGGGTTTTGATTTCAGCAATAACCAATATATATATATATATGACACTTTGATTCAATCCCATCCTCATATTATTAATAACCCCCTTATATGGAAATGTATTCTGAAACACTTGGTTATACGGCTCATCAAATAAACAACCACCTACTACCATAGAATGATGAATAACCTCATATACATACAGATGGACTCAACCATGAGATAACAGTGTTTTTTAGATAATGGAAAAATAACTTATAGTCATTTTTTAGGTTATAGGTCATGTATCGGGATTAGGAAGAGAATCAAGAACATTTCATAAATCTATAAGAGAGTCCTGGAGTAGTAAATAATTCCCCCAAAGGGTGCGATGAGCCCAACCTCCCATCCCCTCGACCAATGTGAGTCCCTATATGTGATTGGGATGAAAAAAATAGATGATCATCGGCATTTGGAAAGCAGGTTTTAACCAAGATATTGGTAAGTGAACCATTGGGTGTTTCTAGGAAAGAAGAAACAAATTGAGGACCCAATATGTTAGATTCAGGGAGGCTATAAGATACCCATCGATCAAATCATCAACGAAAGTCTTATTCCATGTTATCAAACAAAACATGACGAAACCAATCAATACATGTTGCTCTAATTGTAAGTTTCATTCCTTATGCACTGTTCTGAATGTAGGCTTCATTCCATACTCTACACTTATCAATAAAGGATATGAAAATTGATTCTAGAATATACTAAAATTAATTTTTAAAACATTGAAAATTTTCCATGCGAATTAATAACATGAATATAATTCCAGAATAAATAAATCAATGAATGATTAATTTATTAAAATTCAATTAATCTAATATAATAATTAAAACTAACAAGGTTATTTTTGAGAATCAATTTCAATAATATTTATAGATTATTGTTCAAACAATACAAGAAAAAAATATCCACCTCTCTGATTCCCACAAAACAAATAGAATAATTTACAGAAAAGTAAAGTATTGCTAAAAAATAATTAAATAATATTAATTTTTCACAGAATTAATTTTATTTAACATTATTATCTTGTTGGAAAATGTACTCTTTAATTTGAGAATGTTTGTTTACCCTCCCCCCCCCCATTTTGGGATATTAAAGAAAAGGCATATGAAAATGGATTAAAACACATTTAATGTAGCACGTAAATATAATTGAATAATATATTAAATTATAGAGGAAAATAAAACATATATTATGGTAGTATTATTGAACTTTCATAAAAATAAATATTTTGAAAATAATAAATAGACATAGTAATGAAAAAGATTGATATTTACCTTAAAAAAATTTATTGTTTATAAAAGTAGTGTTGGCTGATAGAGATTAAATTGAGGGGATAATTGAGTGTGAAAGGTGTTGTTCAGAGGAGGTATCTGGTTCTGGAAATGCTTGAGCGACATAGAAAATGTCATTTAGCTCAGAAAATTTCCGTCATAAGTTATCCGAATGATTGATATCCAACTATCAAATCTAAAATTCTGAATCTAGGTCCACAATCAAACAATTAATAATATTGAATTTTATAAATTCATGTAGATTTTCATCTATCTATATAAATTAAAAAAATTCTCATAATCGATTGAGCAGCAGCCTTTTACCATGTTCACTTGATTGTAACTGAGTGACAAGATCACTCTAATTATCCAACATTACATTCATAATTTCACTATTATAGAAAATGGATTTAAGTCTATCATTTATATTAGCTTTTAAGGAAGTGATGTCTTGAAATAGCCTTATAAGATCAAGATATGTTTTTTGCATAGGTAGAATCTCTACATTGATCGATACATCCAATAATTGAGTTAAAATAACTTCGAAAATACCATTTCAAATATTCTAAATCTATTTCGGAAATAGATTCGAATTCTAGTTTTCTAAATTGATCAATTATTTCTCTCTATAAGGGATAAAAAATATCTCATGGATAATAATTTTTTTTGAGATTATGAAGCCATGTCTAAGTTGATTTAAATTCCTCTCTAAGAACTATTGAATAACTTAAATATTTTAAATATTTTCTTTCATCCTCTAATTATCCTTGAAAACTCAAATATTATTCTATTTTATTAATTAATTTAGAAAAAATCAACATGTTTTATTTTTCATAGTATCGGAAGATTATTCATCATAAAAAATAAATGTATTTCCTCTTTCAACCTTGGATAAATATTTTTCCTTACTGGTCTCACACTAAGATGAGAATTCAATTTCAATAACCTAAGTTACCTGAGTAGGTTCATTGATTTCCTTGTCTAGGGAATATGATATAAAAGAAATTGATTTATTCTAAACTAACCTTGTAGTATCATTTACTACATGATTAGATTTTTCATATAATTTATTATTTTCAATAACTTTTTCTTCAAAAAGGTTTTGTTGAGCCTATTATTCTTCTTGATGAAGCTCTTCATATTCTTCTGTAAGGACTAGATGATTTTCTAGTGGGGCTATTTCACCAACTACAGTAAACTCTAAAACTGGTTCTAGAATTAAAATTTCCTAATTTATATGATTTTTCTGATTTCTATATTTGATAACAATATCCAAAATATTAGGTTCTTCCAAATTATATTAATGAGATGGTGGGATATCTACTGTAACTTTTGAATTAGAATCCTCATAACTTATGTGGAATCTTTCTGGATTACATCATCACCAATTATTAATTTTTCAACATATTCCTTTTTCAATCCTAAATGAATATTCCAAATATCGTTTCTCCCCCTCATTAGTAGAACTATTTCTTTTTTGGTTTTCTGTACCAATAGGTAACAATATTCCTTGATCATCCCTCCAAAACTAACCTATTTTCCTTAGAGTTTCAACATTAAGAATATTTTTGTGAGGACATCTCTAGTAAATATAATAATTCCTTATCTTCCTTTTTTGATAAAGGAATATCAAATTGTCCTTCCATTAGTATAAAATGATATCCTTTCCTCCTCCTATGAGAAGTGGTTCATATACCTAAACATACACTATAGTAAGTTTAACGTCACATCTCTCGTCATTAGAAACATAATGAACATATATGGATAAATAAAATTCTCAAGTACATAATTCCTTAGAACTATAGATGATTGATTAAATGTGACCAATATCTTATGTTCATCATCAAGATCCATCACATTCATTTTCGAAATGAGGTTCGAACTAAAAAAAGGAAATACATAATATTATTATATTTATGTTCTTAGTTTCCTTTTCACCGTAGATAAAAACAAAAAAGTACTTCATGGGGACATTGTATAAAATTGTCTAACTCTATCATATTGAATGGAAATTCCTCAATATAAATAATAAAAATGACTATAAATTTTTTATCTCAGTAACTGTACTTAGTATTTATGAAAACATATTTTACCAAAATATAAAAAATATAATCATTTTTTCTTTCAAATAAAATATTTTCTAGTCCTTAAATTGATAGATTCTTCTTCATAATTATATTTCTTTGATCAATTAATACTAACTATATGACCTTAACATGATAAATATTCATTTATGTAACATGATTAATTATTATTCTATGTTCTTCTTCTTCTTATATAGAAATTTATAGGAATCTGAAGGGTGAATTTTTCAGATTTTATGGGTTCTACGGATGACCAGATCTATGGTAGTAAACAATTTTCAAAATGACATGATAGGAAGATAATGGATATATGAAGGGTTCTTATGACGGTTTTTGGTGACGTGGTCTTTATTTTTAAAGCCAATTATGCAGGGTAATCATTAAATTTTAGCTTTTGAAAAGATTCACTTTTTCCATTATTGGAATACAATTGAGTTAAAATCTAGTTCAAATTGAAAATAAATAAATAAAAACTAAATAGAAAAAAAATAAAATCATTAATTAATAAATTACTAAGATTAATTAATACACCATTTATTTTAAATTAAATATTCTTAACTACCCTTAATAAAATAAAAATTTGTAGTGGTAAGTGTTTTATTAAAAATATTAGCTAGTTGACATTTAGTATTTACCAATTCTAAAGAAATATTATTTTTAAGAACATTATCTCTTATAAAATAATTCCTTTTGTCAATATGTTTATTCATTGAATGACATATTGGATTTTTGGAAATATTAATATCACTAGTGTTATCACATAAAATATTTATATTATCAAAAGTAATCCAAAAATCCAGTAAATTTTGATTCATCCATAACAATTGTTCACAACAACTACCATTAGATATATATTATACCTTAGTAATTGAAAGTGGAAATGAAAGTTTTTTACTCACCCATTATGCAAAATATTTCCATGAAAAGTGATATGTCCCTACAGTTCTTTCTCTATCTAATATACATCCTCAAAATTTAGTATTTAAATATGACATTATATTAAAATTAGAGGTTTGTTAGTAAAGTAGAGATTGAAAAGTATTTCCATTAAAATATATAAAAATAATTTTTAACATAAGTAAGATGATATTTTTTGGAGTTTGACTGAAATATATCACATAGACACCCATAAATCATTATGTATGGTATGCTAGCATTAAGACATTATAAACATAAAATCCTACCTCTTTATAACTTGTTCATAACTACTTTTCCAGCATCATATAAATCAATTTTAACATTGTTAGACAAGGGAGTTGTGTATGTCTTAGAATTTTTTAGAAATTTTTTTTTCAACAAATCAATAATATATTTAGTTTAATTAAAAACAATTCATTAATATTTTTTCAAAATTTAAAATTATAAAATTATATTCAATGCTTCTATCATACTCATTTCCAATTATTTTTTCATTAGATTCGATAATTAATTACAATGATTTTTATTTATTGATCTTAAAATTATATTATCAACATTAATTGTGACTGATAGGTAATTAGATAAAACAATTTTATTAAATTTTTTAAAATCATCCAATCACATAGAAAATCCATTTTATAATAATAAATGAACATAATAACTCATAACAAGATCTAGGTTCTATTTAATTCCATAAATTGATTTGGTTTGTTTAAAAACTGAATTTGATTTATGAGGGTTTAAAAAAATGAGTGGCTTGTTCAATATAATAATACTCCTTCAAATATCCTTTTAAAAAGGAAGATTTAACATCAATATGATATAATTTATGATCCATACAAGATTCATAATCTATAAGTATTCTAATTTCCTCTAATCAAGCAAAAAGTGAAAATGTTTCATCATTACCCATTCCTTCTTCCGGGTTATATCCTTTTGATACTAATCTAGGTTTTTTTCTGGTTATGATCCATTGATCATCTTATTTATTTCTAAAGACTCATTTTGTTCCTATCACTATATTTTAAATATTCTTCAATATATTTAGCCTTTTACTGGGATAGAAATGTGGAAAATTAATTTTATATTCCAACATTAAATCTAGTCCTAAAATCCAATGTCAATATATTCTTAAACAATTTCTAATAGATTTTATTATATGGTTATTGGATGTCTATGTAGGACATTATAGGTTCTTCAGATTAATGATCTTCTGAACTGGACTGAATGTCATTAATTTTATTTTCAAAATCATTTTTATGGGAATCAACTCTCATGATTTAAATAGGGTTTTTAATTTCATCTTTTTGATATTTATCTTTAATTAAAGGTTCAGTTTCATCAAACATCACATTAATGTATTCTTCAACCATCCTAGAGTTCATATTAAACACTCTATAGGAATTATAAGTAGGAAAATATCCTATAAAGATTCTTTCATTAGAATTTGGTCAAATTTTTAAAGATTATCATTATATGTAGAGATATATATCATACATCCAAACACATTAATGTATTCGAAATTAGGTTTTCTGCTTTTCAAAATTTCATATTGTTTCGTTTTAATAAATTATCTTATTAAAACTATACTCATTATACGTAAAGTTTTGATTATATATTCTATCCAAAAATATGTAGGAAGTATATATTCATTTATCATATTCCATTCAATTTCATGAATAGTTATATTAAAAATTTCAACAATTTCACTTTTTTGACATGTTCTTGTGGTAGAGAAATTGTCTTTAATACCCACATTTGAGAAAAAAATAATTAAATTAATGATTCTATAGTTCTATACTGGTATCACTTCATAAGAAAATTATTTTAAAATAATTTTCATTATGAACAAACATTGTGAATACTTATATTTTATAATATAACAAATAAAACCAAGAAAATAATGAATCATGATGAACTAAAATGTAAAAATATAATTTAATATTCAATATATCTACCTTGGATGGTAAGAAAAGGTTTTTTTATTTTTTCCAATTTGTTAGATATAGAATGTTACTTAAATGATTTGAATGAAGATTTGGTTTGTTTTCCTATTTGGAATGCATCATATAATCTATCATTTTCATACATAAGACAAGGAAAATTAGAAACTAACTATTTCATAGAGAATGAAAATAGTAAATATATATTACAGTTCCCAAGACTGATATTACAGATCCATGACTCATTTGACTTAGTAGTAAAATAATTCACTTTATGTTTACACAAGTAATATATTTCAAAAGTATAAACAAATTTAGTTCTTAGTGGTCTAAATTTATGAAGATTATATTTAAAAACCTAGAATGAATTTTAAAAATAATTGACATTAAATTCATCATAAAAATGATGATAAATACTTATCAGTTTGTGCATTATCCCTTGTACATAGTGTACATTGTTGTTTGAGGTTGTCTTGGGATCTCCAATATTTCTAACTCCAACAATTTTTCCTTTTGCATTGCCGCATGAAGTGACTACCACTCCATCCATTTGTGTCAGTTTATACAAATTGGTATGTAAACCAATCATATGCCTTGATAATCAACTATCAATATATCACTTTTTTTTATCCTATGCACTTTCTTATACAAAAAAATTAAACACAAGTCTGTTTTTGTACCCACATTTTCATGGGTCCAACTGTGTCATCATGCAATGATCTTAGAAATCATATCAGCTTATTTTTTCAAATAAATGTTTCTTGATTTTGATATGTTTTTAGAAATTAAATAATTTTTAGTACTTATATTTTTAGGGTTTCTTAAATAAAAATTGTAAGTGTAATTCCCTATTATTACACAATAAAATTTGTTAATGCTTTTTTAACTGGGAACAAATTAAATTTTTTATATCTTTTTCTTTTCTCCTTTCCTTAATATTCCATATTTTTCTATAATAATTAAATTATTTCCATGAATTTCATGTAATATTTTTTATCCTTTATTTAAAATACTAACAGCACTTTTACATGATTCTACCTCATCCTATAATTCTTTTATCTCTTTTTCATGAATAATAAATGGTTGATGTGGATGAAATAAAATTTTCAATTTCTTCTTGATGTTTTTTTATCATTATGTAAATTTAACCTAAAAACCTTGTGAATATTATTTAATTATTTATTCTTCTTTATTAATGATTATTCTTTTTATTATATAATTTAATTGTATGCTGCTAATTTATTATTGGAACAATTATCTGATTCAGAGTTAGGTGACTAAAAGGATTCTTCCTATTCTACATCCTTAGCTAGAAAGTACATATTGGATTTTATATTCTGTGCATCATTTTATAAATTATATTTTGAAGATATTTGTGATTATTCAGAAAAACACCACATAACTTTCATGTCACTATTTTCATTATTGTCATGATCAACTTTCCTCATATTTTTTTCCCATTTTTCTTTTTTGTTCATTTAATTAGGGTAAAGCGGGTCTAATATGATGCAACTTCTTTCATTCATAACATATGAATTATTTGGATCCATTCACATCATTTCTAATGGATTTTTTGAATCAAATATTTTTCTTATATAATTTAATAAACTTTCTTTCTAGTTGAGCGAGTTCCATATCAAAATATGTGCAGTCCGCATCTATGGATATTTTTTAATCTTATCTAGAATTCCTTTCATTCATCTCAACTATAAACATAAGGGAATTGTTTTCAATTTTTAATATTATCCTATTATATTCATCTTCTTCTTGAATCACTGCTTAATATATCATCAATGATCTAATTAATTGATTTATAGTCAAATTTTTAACTAGTGATGATTGTCGAATAACTTCAAATATGCCAATCTTCTTTGTGGGTATAACTCTAAGAACATTTAGAAATTAATCTAATTTAGAAATTGAACCTCCCAAGGCAGTAATATTAATGAAAATTTCTATTAATCATCCATTCATTTATGTGATTTTATTTATATAATCTTTCATGAAGGTGTAAAAAATCATTTTCTAATAGCATGCTTCATTTTTCTAATATTATCAGTTCCTTTATAAGAAAAAACAATTGTTTCCAAGATTTCATATGTATTTGGGAATTTAGATAATAGACTGAATTCATCATGTCTGTTTCCACAGATATGTAATTCATTTTTTTTGATTTGATATCATATTCATCTTCTTGTGCAGCATTCCATGTTTCTAGATTCTATGGAATTATATAGGGAGTCGTGATATTTGAATAAATATAAAATCAAAGATTCCTCTTATTGAGGATCATTCATTATTTCTAATATCCATAGTTGTAACCATTAAAATATAGAGCATGAATCATGGATGTACCTTCTCTTAGATCATCCATTAACATCTTCATTCTATAGACCTTATTCTTTATTCTTATAAGATATTTATCGACATGATCAATAAGATCGTCATTGATATCAATTTTTATGGGAGTATAATAAAAAGATACACAATATTGGAGGTGAATTCTATCTTTTTTACAATCTTTACAGAATCTGGAAATTAAAACTCTTTGTAATTAAGGTAGATATATATTATTATCTTCTACATGTAATATGAGCAGTGGATATAAAATAAAGATAAAAAATGTAAATTTTTATAGTTTTTTGGGGTAGAAATATTCCCTAGTCCACTCAAACTATGCTCTCTCTATTATCTTATTGATTTTTAGATGAAAGTGTCCTCTAATGATAGGACTATCCAATAAAAAATTGAGTAGAGGCATTTGTGATATTTACAACAAGGATAAACATATCTTTATGGGTTTTTATTGTGAACCAATTCTCTATAGCTTAGTGAGAGACGTTTACATGTAATCCATGACTGAATTTGAGTAGTCAAAACTCCAATAAATCAAAAGACTTATTTTTTGACCGGTACTTGTTGAACTTCACAGTTGCAATGGAAACTAACAAATAAATTTCATCATCTTTAAAGATGAATATTTTTAGGAAATAATAGGTTTTAACAAATCATGATTTTAAATGATCTTCTATATTAATCAAAACAAATAAAAATGTTATTTTTAGCAGTACGAGGTTGAAATGTAAAACATCAAGGTGTAGCCTCTTTGAAAACCAAAAGAGTTATTCATAGAAATTATGCGTAAATATATTAAAAAAATGAAATTATATATCTTTTGTATCATTTATATCAAAGAATAAAATATTTTGAATATATATATAACCAATATCATACCTCAATTTTTAAGATCCAAGCAAGCTACCTGATAGATCGTAGAGATTCAAATTAAATTTATTCAGAAGATTGATAATTTTCATAATAAATATGAATGCTTTATTCTTGGGAATACAATTATTTTAAAATATCATTATGATCCATTTAATAATTCATAATAAAAATATAAATTGATCTTCACTTCTTTCAAGACCATTACATAAATCTAATATAATATCGGAGTTTTAAAAAATACATTTTTGAATATTCAAACATAGGGTTCCTCCTTGTAACTATACAATATCTAATGTAGAGTTGAATAAAATAGTATGGTTGATATACCATACATTTCTTCCTCAATTGTAGGGTTTCTTCTGAACATTGGGGTTTTGATACATGCATTCTATTTTTCTCAAATGTATTGTTCCATCCAAACAAAATGTTATTTATCAATACATTCGCAAAAGCATAGTGTAAATGATCCATATGAGTTTTGATGAACATAGGTTTCATTCCTTACATGATTTTCTAAGTGTAGGATTCATTCCTTATGCTATTCCTATTAATGTAGAGTATGAAAAATGTTTCAATAATATGCTAAAACACATTCCAAACTCATTGAAGAATATTCTAAGTGAATTAATAACATGAATATAATTCCGGAATAAACAAATCAATGAATATTTAATTTATTGAAATTCACTTAATGTAATATCAACATTAAAACAAACATGGGTATTTGTGATCATCAAAATTAATAATTGATATAGATTATTGTTGAGACAATACATACCCAATGGTGGTATATACTAAAGTATTCTTAAATCAGTGGCCCAATACCATTAGAGTGGACCTACTCAAGGATTCAATTCCATCCATATATATTTATTGCATTATATGCACGAGGAGTAGAATCTAGGGTATTTTAATGTATGTGGTACTCTTATAGATTCCCCTTCTTTAGTTTTCTCCATATTTGATATAGGTGAATTCCACTCTTTTATATCATCAAATTATGGAATGTTTGGGACTAGGGATTGAATAATTAAGAAATGTTACAACTCTCAGAACATTGTTAGGGGTCTAATTAAAGGGAATGTTCTAGTACAAAAATTTTCCCCTAGAGATTGGTGGGTGTTGACACCCACAAAATGAGCGTTGAATATTTCAAAAATCAAGAAAAACCTAATGTTGGGTATTATCTTTCTCAAAAACAATGTAATAACAAGATGGAAAAAGACTCACATATAACATCAGAATCAATGATACATGAGATCAGATGACTGTTATAAGGTCATTATATATACCCATGAGTAGCACATATCCTAAGGAGTTCCCCCAATATGTCCCTCCGACTATTCATTATGCTCGTGTGAAATCACCACTAATAACTATTGATCATATATCGATAGTCATATATGTTCTTCTAACTCATGTAGCTAATCAACCAATGGACCCCTAACATCACATCTAAAAGCCCTCTAAAATAGAAAAAATTTAAAAAAATTGGGGAGCCTATTTTGATCATAAAACTAATGTTACACATCATCGATGATGAGAATGATTATCTTAAACAATATTCAAGAGAACTTTCCAAATCCCCAACCATGCTATAATAAGAAAATGAAATATAAAGGGGAGGAGTAGAGAGACTCTTGCGGTCATAGAGATCATGTGATGTGCCCATGGAAATCCAAAATACGAGGAAAGAACCCATAATCATGTTAACGTCATCCTGAAAAAACATGTTGGCATGTTATCCTCATCATTTGAAGGGCCTCAAGTATTCCAAGAAAGAACCCATCTTCATTCTAAAACAGATGTGGGTAAATTCTCTTCATCACTTCCTCTAATTCCCACACTGCTTCTTCAAACATGTTGTTTCTCCACAACACCTTAACCAGGGGAATTTTATTATTTCATAGAACCTTTTCTCTATGATCTATGATCTTCACTGGTTGCTCCTCATATGAAATATCATCCTCTAGCTATACTACCAATTAATAGAGTACATGTGAAGGGTCTAGTATGTACCTATTTATGATGGATAAATGAAAGACATCATGTACTTTTTCCATGGTAGGTGGAAGTGCTAGTCAATAGGCCACATCCCCGACATGATCAAGAATCTTGAAGGGGTCGATGTAGCTAAGAATTAACTTACCTTCCATTCCAATCCTCATGACCTTCTCCCACTGGGATATGCGTAGAAATACCATGTCTCTAAAATTAAACTCAAGGTCTCATCGACGGTTATCTGCATAACTCTGCTATCGACTCTCGGATGACATGATATGCTGCTAAATGTTTTTCACCTTCTCCACAATTTATTGGGCCATTTCTGGTCTTAGAAACATATGCTCAACGACTTCATCCCCACATGTCGGTGTTCTTCACCTCTTCCTATACAAGGCATCCTAATGTTCCATTCGAATTCTTGAGTGGAAACTGTTATTGTAGGAGAATTCAGCAAGTGGAAGATTTTGGTCCCACACTCCTTTGAAGTCCATAGAACATGATCTTAACATATCCTCCAGTGTTTGAATAGTTTGCTCATATTTTCCATTAGTTTGAGGATGATAGGTCATACTTATGTTCAGTTAAGTATCCATAGCATGTTGAAGACTCTTCCAAAACATAGATGTGAATCTTGGATCCCAATATGATACAATAGATAGTGGTAATCAATGCATCCTTAGAACTTCCTTGATATATATCTGTGCCAGTTGACCCAATGAGAAATCCTCTCGAATTTCAATAAAGTGTGAAGACTTTGTAAGACGATCCACAACAACCAAGATTGAATTGTTTTATTTGGATGTGTTTGGAAGTCCAATGTCATTGTCCGTGGTGATGTTCTCCAATTTCCATCCTACTATAGGCAATGGTTTTATCATCCCCTTAGACTTCTGTCTCATTGCCTTCGCTCGTGGGGACACCAGGCACATTGATGTATTCTCAGAAATATCCTACTTCATATTATCCCACCAATAATTCCCTCATAGAACTTAATACATCTTTGTGTTTCCTGGGTGAATAGATAAAATTGAACTATGTGCATCATCCAAATGTTCCTTCTTAGGCTCTAGACTTTATAGATCACGTATTATTTTCCCAAATCTCCCAATTCCCTATTCATTAACATTGAACTCCAAGGAGTTCCTTCTTATGATAGCTTCAAATTTCTTCTGAATTCCCACATCATCCTTTTAATCATCCATTAACCTTTCCAAAAGAGATATTTGAGCAATAATTTGTGAAAGGATTGATGATGTTCTCTTCTTTATGATTACTATGTCCATATTCATCAAATCTAAGAAGATTGGATCATTATGAATTCTCATCAGTGATACAATCACTAGGTCATTTTTACTTAGAGCATCTGCCACCGTGTTCTCTTTCCTAGGGTGGTAATGGATTGATCTATCATAGACGTTGATCATCTCAAACCGTCATCGTTAGCGCATGATCAACTCATTCTGTGTGAATATATACTTGAGGTTTTTGGGGTCCGTATATATTTCACACTTCTCCCCAAAGAGATAATGTAAGAATCTTTTTTATGCAAAGATCACCACAGCCAACTCCAAATCATGTGTTGGATAATTCTGCTCATGAACTTTCAATTTCCTTGAAGCATAGGCAATGAATTTTTCATTTTTCATCAACACATAACCCATGCCCTTCTTCGATGAATCACTAAATACCACTCTACGTTCTCCACTTGTGGGTAAATTGAGCACGAGAACAGTGATAATTCTCTTTTTTAACTTCTTAAAGCTTTCATCGCATTCATACCTCCATGAAAACTATACCCCCTTCCGAGTTATCTTGGTAAAATGGTTGGAAAATCATGAGAAATTTCTGACAAATCATTGATAATATCTAGATAACTCCACGAAGCTACGGATATCTGTTACCAATTTCAGACTAGTCCATCCCTCAATTTCAACTGTGTTGGAGGGAGCCACATATATCCCATTGCTTGTGATGATATAGCCCAATAATGATACCTCCTTCAACCTAAACTCACACTTTATGTACTTTGCATAGAGCTTCTCCTTTCTCAAGGTCTCTAGTACAGTTCTTAGATGCACCTCATGATCCTCCTTGGTTTTGAATTATATTAGAATATCATCTATAAATACTACCAAAAATTAGTCGAGGTAATCTTTAAAGACTCTATTCATCAAGTCCATGAAGATTTTTGGAACCATAGTGTGTCTGAAAGGCATTACAAAGAATTCATAGTGCATGTATCTTGTACGAAAAGTAGTCATGGGGATATCTTTCTTCTTCACCCTTACTTGATAATATCCCAACCGCAAATCTACTTGGGAGAAATATTGTGCTCCATGAAACTAATCGAACACGTCTTCAATTCATGGGAGAGGATACTTGTTCTTTATCATGATTTTGTTATGCTCACAATAATAAATTCAAAGGTGCATTTATCCATCCTTCTTCTTTACGAACAAGACTAGTGCACCCCTTGGTGAAGCACTTGGGTGTATAAACGCTATATCTAGATTCTCTAATAGTTTTTTTAGCTCCTCAAGCTCTACAATAGCTATTCTATACAGATTCTGGGATATTGGAAACTCCCCATGTTTAAGATCAATTTAGAAATCAATATCACTTTTTGGAGAAAGACCAGAATATTCCCCGGGAAACACTTCAGCGAATTCCATCACATTAGGCATGTCTTCAAAGATGGTTTCCTCTTTAGACTCAATCATCTAATCCAAATATGCATACTCCTAGGGCAGTAATATTCCTTCTTGAGATGATGGATCTAAATAAGATTCATCTTCCTCCTTGCACATGTATAGAATCGGGGGTCGATTCTCCTCTTGGAAAGTGATTTCCCTCTCGCGGAAATTTATGTTGGCTCTTTATAAGGAAATCCAAACCATGACAAGAATTGCATCAAATTCTAAAAAAGGTAGTATGATGAGGTTCACTGGGATATTTAATCCACCGATTAAGATAGGGGAGGACTTATATTCATGGTATGTAATGATTTCCCCATTTGTCGTACTCACCAAAATCTTTACATCCATGATTTGTGGTGGTGTTTTTACTATTCTACTAAACATTCGGGATATAAAATAATGCGTAGAAAATGAATCAAAAAGTATATTAACTATTCTTGAATAAATATCTAGAGTATCTATCAATACATCGTTGTCGGGGTTCACTTCGGCAGTAGTGATGGAAAAAGCTCTCCCTTACTACCTTGAAGGTTGTTGGTTGCCTCCGAAAACCCTTGTTATAGGGCACTAATTTTCATGGTTGCCTGGTTGTTTGATTTTCAAGAAATGGACACTGCGTAGAGAGTCGAACAGAGCATTCCTCATCTCTATCTCAGCTGCGGGGTTTTCTTTTCGGCATTTAACAACTAGGTTCCCTTCTCTTTCACACCTAAATCATTTTCTCATCCCATTCAGGCAATTTCTGGGGTGATTTTTTCCACACATTAGGCAAGTGGGGTTCTAGATCTTCTTAGCACCAATGGATTTATCCATCAGACTATCAACATTGAAGTCCACATTACGTTTCTTATCCCCATGATAACCCTGAGATTATCCGATCTCAATTTCAACCATGAGGGCACATCGTACAATTTCCTCATAGCTTTCGAAGTCACAGATTTCCAGAGCATTCCATAGGCTGGGTTTCATCCCAAAAAAACAGTCAACCTTGCATTATGTGGTAATGACAAAGCTGGAGACATATCGTGAAATCCTTGTCATGTTTTCCCAGTACGCTCTGATATATTTGTCGTCTTTTTTCTTGAGTGCAACGATGTCCCTTTATATATTAAGTTGGATGGTGTGCGGAAAATATTTATCAAAAAAATATTTCTTAAATCCTTCCATTCCAACGCCTAGAACTCCTCCTCAAGAATCATATTTATGATCAACATCCACCAGTGATCACCTTCAACCTCCATACGATAAACTGCCAAGTGAACATTCTCTTGATCATAACATTGAAGGATGGAGAAGATCATTTTAATGGAGTTGATCCATTGTTCTACGATTGAGGGATCAGATGATATATTAAAAGTAGGAGGCATTTGCCTCATGAAGCTCTCGATAGCGACTTGTTATTTTGGGGGGGGGGGGGGTTGAATATCCCTCTTGACTTGTGTTTCTATTCAATGTTTGAGTTAACTGAGAGAGAAGCGTGACAATGTTCACAATTCCCACTCCCATCGGATTGGGAATCTCATTAACACAATCATAACATTGATCTTCACATCGGTTGTTACCCCGAGTCCTCCTATTATGGGCCATTGGCCGGAATAAAAGTAATGTTAGGGGTAACACATAAAGGGTAATCCATGGACAAAACTGATGACTTTAAAATAAATTTTATTTCATTAACTTATGAATCCATAGGATTAAATCTATGTTATTCATGATCTATTATTTGACATATATTCTTAGGGGAATTTTTTAAGTCCCTTAATAATGGTTTATACTAAGCTTGTGAATTTAAAAAAGCATATCCCCTGGGAGTGTTGTAACCAAGAGTGCAGCAAGGCCCATTGGTGTGCACCTATTCGCAATCGAGTTTATCTCAAAGTGGTGTTTTCGGGTTTTATCCCAAGGATACATTTGTGCCAGAGTTGCATCGACCTAATCGTTTCCAGATAGGGATGTATTTTCTTGATAAACCACTTACTCAATACGCACCAAAACGTAAGGATTTTATTATTATACATATTTGTGTATCAATGGTTTTACTACAGTTTTCTAATCCTAATCCCAAAAGTATCTAAACATATCCTCTTATACCAACTATTACAACCCTGCTCTTTAAAAATTAAAGATTATTTATTATAGAAACTCTTCACTTGATACAACATGGAATATCAAAAGGTCTACTGTCTTTGGGGCTTAGGAACATAATATAATATCTTTGAACATAAAACACACAACATCATTAATGAAAACCTCCATTACATTAACACTATATTCCCTCGTACTTAGCATTGTATGGGATAACCTGAGGACATGCTTAGGAAAAGGCTGATCTATAATACCCAGTAAGGGAATAAACATGGAATAACATGAGGAATAAAATAAATTTTAGTATATAGGAATATAAATGGATTATAAGAGAAAAATAATGATAAATGCATGAAAAATCAAGATAATCATAACATGGAAATGTGGCAACAACACTTAAGATAGAATTAGCATGAGATAATGCTCATTGCACATTGAGCATTAGTAAAACCTCATTTCACATGGAGCACGAGTAAAACCTCGATGAAATTGAATTATCATGAGTCAACACTCATTTCACATGATCTATCCGGATACTATACTTTACCAGGGAATTGGAGCACAATCATAGTGCACCCTTCTTAGTCCTTTCATTTCAGGCATAAGTGTTCCACGTGGATCATAAATTAGGGATTCATTAAACATCTTCATTTATTACAATATAAGGAGTGTGGAATTCATAAATGAACCTATTTAAACAATATTTAAATGTACATAAAGGCGAATACCCTTGATAGAGAATTGGAAATGGGTTTCACTACACAATGACTTTGGCTTCGAAAATCATGGTGCAATTTTAGCAGCATAACAGTGTCACATAAGAATTCATAAATTTTTTTGAAGAGTGATAAAGGGGTGTATAGGTATATTTAAATGACGTTAACAGAAATGGGTTCATATAGATTCATGTCCCAACAATTTTACTGGAATTTTGATTCATGATACAAAATAATTACTTGAATGTAAACAAGGAGAGATTAATTTCTTGCAAGATTTCGTCATCGTAACATGTGTATATGGGGGGAATTTAATGAGAGATAAATGGGACTCTCGTCACTCAAACATAAAGAGGGTAGTATGGGGGAGGTGAGAAATCATAACCTAATATTTATAATTGAAAACAAAAGGGCATAACAACTTAAATAATATTGGACAAAAATGAGAATAGAAGAAATCCCTTACTTGGAAGTGTGATCCCAAAAGCTTGGGAGAGGATTGAAAGAGACTTCATGGGAGGAACGGGATCCTTGGGAGGATTCTAGAGAGTTGAGGGAAGGGGTTGGTCAAACTCTAATGACTTTTTGAGAAGATGAGTTGGGTTCTTGGGTGGGTTTGTATAGGAAATGAGGGGGAATTCTTTATTATTTAGGTTCGGGTCACTAAACATTAAACTAATCAATACCACAAACCAGCCCATGGTTTTTCCCATGGTTTTTTCCAAAGTGGAGTGGAAAAAAATATATTATAAGGCCAATGACCAAAAGTTTTTAAAATAATAGTGTTGCTTATGTGGATGTGAGTCACACTCTCAAGGAAAACAATTTAAAAACAAAAAATGTTTTATAATCTATGAAGTGTCCACTGAAGCATTGTGAAATAAATCAAACAGACTAAAATCACATTATTTTAATTGTAAAACATAAATTGGCCGATCATAATGTTTATAGTATTTTATTACATCACTATTGGGTCATTATTATGTCATTAAACACATTATATATTTAAACGGTATATATTTTTTACCCAAAAAGTTGAATGTTCATAAAATTTTGAAAAATTCACCTTGCGATAATTTCGATGTCCTGATTCTAAAAAAAATATTAATTTTATCTAAAATAATTTTATAGATATTTGAATTTTTACTTTTAAAATTGAAACTGACATTTATCAAAAATTCATGGGTTTTGAGAAAAATAGCTTCCAGACCATAATACAAATTATAATTGCTTTCATAAAATTATACGATAATTTATATTTAATAAAAATTAATTTAATAATAATAATAATAATTTATTAAAATATTATTTAACTAAAAATCCATTTATTCAGCACAATAAATTTCATAGTTGAGTATTAAATAAAAATATTATTTGTGCTTTAAAAATTATTTACAGAGTAACAATAATAAAATGAATGCATATTATTCATATAAAAATAAAGTACAGAGTCATAGTGCTAGGGTATTGTTAGATAAACCCTTATAACACCCACATAAGTCCGAAGGGTAATGTGTGAAATGGTGGAAGACTCTTGGGTTGGTTCTGATAACATCGTTTGGGTGGTAATCTCTATTAACATCAACATCTCTCGTAGTTAGTTCTGCTCCAGCTTAACGTGTTCAAGCTCAGCTTGGGCTTGGTAAAGATCAAATCCCAGTGATGCCACCTCCTTTCCGAGCTCCGAAAAATGGCCTTCGTATGGGGAAAGTCTACTAGATGAGGCCATCACTTCCATTTTCTAAGTAAATTGGATTTGTTAAAGCCCTATATTTATACTAATCATGTGATCACTGTTCAACGGCTATATTAACAATGGTAGTAATTCTTAATGTAATTTTAAAATCCAGAAACATAAAACAAATGAAGTTCAAATTTTAAATAACCATAATAAGAAATTTAATTAGATCAAGAGGAATTTCCATTATTGAAATTTTGGGCCATTATAGTTCCTTTGCAAGCAACAACACCATTACAATTGTGTTAACCCATACTCCTAAATGTGTTTCCCCATTGGGAAGATCCATAAGTTTATGAACATTTACATAATGACCTCTAAAATCCACATATTGGAGTGGTCTATAACTTTACTCAATATCCCTATGATGTAAGATCCATGTCTTCTGTAGTGGTCTAATAAGATCCAACACTCTCAAAAAAACCGATTGACAAGGGAACCGATGGGGGGATATTGTAGTTGTTCTAACTCTTCTTTGATAGCAAAAAATTTCATTCTGGCCCTTGAGAGAGATATGTGGGTGCATATTACACTCTTTTCATAACTTTTCTGTCACAATGGTGATCATTTCACTCGCTAAGACAGTTGTCGTTGAGGGGTTATCCCAAACATCTGTTGTTGGGAGAATCTCATTATACATATCTCTGAGAGGGTTGATCCCACCTAGATGATAGATATCCCATAAGATAATTCCCACATTTTTGTGGGATAGATGAAATGTGTGTTTACTAGAGCATCAATTAATGATTAGTTATTGAAGAAGACTAGGATGGTGATAACCAATAAATTGGGAAATTCATACTACATCTTAATGATGGACCCTATATAACTAGTCAGATAACATTATGAAGCTTTTCCAAACCTAGATTTTACATTCCCATTCATAAAATAAATTTACCACAAAGACATAGATCCCATTTTTAGCTCTATCCCCCATTTGGTTTGTTCAGATATAATACAAATATTATTGAGTTACATTGTGAAATTTGCTGATGACAAAAAGAATAACAATCCAGACCCAACGGAAATTTTGTCATCATATAAGACAAACACTTGGGTTAACCTTTGATCAGCCATCTATCCTCAACCATTTTCATCTGAATACAATCATTAGAAGTTGAAACTCATTAAAATGGGAGATTAAATCCTTAATGGGGAATGAAAACATCATCCTGCAATATGAAACAGTATATATGAATTCCATGTGATAGAGGATAACCTAAGAGCTTAGGTGAGATGAAACTTTTCAAATACCAGGTTATTATATTTCACATTTTCTCGGGGGTATCTTTTCAACATAAAGATATCATGGACCTTTTATTAGACATAGTATAATAAGTATAAAGAGAACCTAAATCTATCTAAAAAACAGTAAGTGAAAATTTCCAAATAAATAAAATAAAATCATTTCAATGTAATGACATAAAATTCGGGCAGCATCATGTGCATCACGTGAATCAAACGGGATTTTTTGAATCACATAAAAGACTCTATAATATATTGAATCTCAAAGATATCAGGGGTTGCATGAACCCTCAAGTAATCACGATCAATTGACCTTGACATGGTCACATGAGACAAAAAAATTAGTCAGAGGATCAAATGATCAAGCCAGTAGGTCCCTAGGAACACTCATGGCGGTCAAGAATCCCCAATACCAATGATCAAGAAATTACAGAAGTAAAATTTATTGTGGATTTTAGTGGTCACTTAGGCCAAAAATGTCTTATAGATTAGATCTTGTGAAATTTAATTTTAGTGAGTTCTCATAAATAGATTTTGCAATCATGTCTTTTACAAGAGTCTTGGGATAAGGTAATTCCATTGAAGTCGGACACTGGAGCTCAGTAGAGTTGAGTAACTAGTGAAAGGGTCCTATCATTACTCTCCTATATATAGGAAATTATGTGGAATACCAACGGTTTACTAGAAGACTTCATGTCTCTGAAGACACCGATTGGAAACATAGCAAATGTCTCATGTTGGAATTTACATTCTTCAGAAATGAGACCTTATCCCCATGGACGTCACTCCGGAGGGGAGTGTATTTTTTAATGGCCTCCAAATTAGAATTCAAAAATTCGAAAAATTTACAAATATCTCAACATTTATCTTCTCTTTATTTAAAAAAATGAAAAAGAACATGTCCATTGACTCACAGGTTATATAAGACTCTCAGAGACACATGATCATGTAACCATAATAAGGTCATGTGATGGAGCCCTTAGTAGGTCATAACCAGTGGAGGGTCCCCGAAAGTCCCTTCAACAAGTACTTCTGCTCTTAATATGGCACATATGACAACCATTGATCATGTGGTGACAACCAGATAAGCCCCCCGGTCATGCAGATTTTCAATCGAAGGACTCCTGACAACATGTATATAGATACTTCGAATATAGTTGGATAATATCCAAACATTGAAGACTGATTATGTGTTAAAACTCATGTGACACATCCCTGACGAGTATAAATATTTTTAATAATGACATTTAAGAAAACATGATAGATCCAAATAAATTGTAAAATAAAAAAATGAAATATAAATTGGATGAGAATGGATACTCTTACGGTCATTGAAATAATGTGATGTATCCTATAAATCAACGAGACACCACACAAACCCATCAGCATGTCCACCTCATCTTGTAAAAACCCCTGTCATGTAACCCCATCACCCGAAAGGCATCATGTTTTTTTATGCAACCTCATTATTTCCCTATAGCTCCATAAGGAAATTTAGAGGCAAATATCCATGAAATTATCATGCAATTCCATATGAACGTTTCTGGTCACACAACAAATAACCAGGAGTTAATTTTATTTTCCCCAATAACAACTAAAAAACTATTGAAATATCATACCTTTTAGGATTAACAAAACAATAAAAATGGTAGGATTTGGTGGCCTCTTGCGGTTATAAAACTCACACAACAAGTCTCGACTATCTTTAGTATGGTCTCACTAGACCCCGTGACATGTTGTTCTGAGGATTACGATCATCCCCTTCCAAGAAATAATTTTCACATGGAATGTCCCAGAAGAGTCTCTCGAGATCATGTGAAGTCCTATAGATAGGTTCTTAGATCTCAAAAAATCAACTGGACATGTAGACCTAATAATATTAGAGTCCCAGGGAATAATTATGTCATTTTAATTGACCCAATTAATTGGAAATGATCCAATGATGGTGGAATTGAAGGGATGGTATTACGGTAACTGAATGTCATATCTTTCCCCTAGAACGATTCATGGTAGGACCTAACAAAGATGGGTGATGTCGAGGACCTCCTCTGATCCCAACCTATATTCAAATGATACGCACTACACAGAGTGGTGAACAACCAGGTTGGTGAGTCCTCTAAATACTCCAACCAAACCTTAAATAATAGGATGTAAGTTTTTCATCCATATCCACTAACACACCCAAGCACCTGAGTATATTTCTTGGAGCGGCTAATCTCATGACAAGAAAATATTCTCATCATGATATATCTTCGAAATAATTGGTGAAACCATTCATTATGTATAATCACTTTTCATGATAACTCATAGATTATTGCATGGAATTTCAATAGGAAACATGAATGACATCCGGAATATCTTGTAGATCATGTGAGGCATAAGAGAAGATAATAGTGAAAAAATATTAGATATTCATAATGATGTTCTAGAATAAATACTGAAGGATTAAAAACGTAAAAAAATAATAGATACGATTATCCCCATGCACTTCACTTGAACCATCCATGACATGCAACAACACCAAGAAATGTCTTTCATATCTCCTGGAACTCCTTGAGTATTCTATCTAGATCATGAGACGACCTCTAGGATATGTAAATGAAAGTCTTATTATACACCCGTGCATGCCACACAAGTTTCTAAATCCCCCTAGTATCTCCATTCAATCCTTTGGATGTCTTTCACACATGATTACTTACTAAAAAAGAAAAAACATGTTAGCGGAGTCTCACGATAGAACCGAGGAATTTTGACAAGCTCTTGTGATGCCCTCTGATATTTCTATGAAGTTCTCGCAATATGCTCTAGACATGTCAGTATAGACCTATGTCAGCCTCTATAACATGACACCCTACCTCTCAAAACTCCCTAAAATAATGTAATCCATCTCCCGAAATGACACCCTGGAGAGCTAGTAAGATTAGGTGACTCTTTCTAATCATTTTAATAGGGGTCACGCGATGGATTCCAGGATTAACCAGCCTGGTCTTATGATGTCATCTAGACAAGTCAACATTGGTCATTAGAATACCCATAGAAATTCTATCCATGATAGGTAATGACCCTTGTAGAGGTAATATATTTCATCTGATTGCCTTAAGAAATGTTAGGTAAAAATCGTGATACATGTAAAGTAAAAAACATCGCATTTTGACCAGAAAATCAAACAGATGAAATGAAGAAAAGCATGATAGGTCAAAAGGATATCTTAGGACTTTATAGCATTATTCATCTTCTGTGTGTAATCCTCAACAAATGGAATAATATTATATGCCATGGTTATAAGGGAAATGTCAGTGTGTAAGGCTCGACCAATGAAATACATGTTCTTTGATTCTATCCCTTACCAGGACACATATGACACCTTCCTACGGCCATAGATATATATCAGTACTCTAAAGGGACATCCACATACACAATTACCACATCAATATGTAATGTGATTGATCATTTTACATCCCTTATTTCTCATCAAGGATTTTTCAGATGGACTTAAGGAGTTGAAATATATATATCATTTGTTTTATAAGCCTCTACAAAGGTAAAAAAATTATCATTATGAATGTTCATAAGAAATGAACTACAATGAATCTAATTTCTACCCTTACCAGGATATGTAGGATTCATTCCTAAGTCTCGAGCATAAACTGAAATGGGAATCTACATAATTTTCTATCATGCCACGTCTCTAACATTTCAACCACCGATACCCATTCATTCCAATGGGTTGATCATATTTCCTCCTCATTAGCAAACTCAAATGCTAATTTAACTATAAGGAATATGATTCCTTAAATAACTAGGATATGTTGGATGCCTTATATAAGGCCCTAGAACTATATTAAATATTTGATGGGAAGCCCAGATACTTAAGACCCTCATCCGTATGTAGTGACACTGATTAATTGATACCCATTATTTCTCACTTAGAGTATGACTCACATGGGCCTTGTAAGTGATGATGTTCATTTAATACCCATTATGAATCTCCACCATCTCAGGAAATCTCAGCATGAAATCCCAAATGAGTGGCATTATACAATAATTCCCACATACAAGGGAATCTACCATGGAGAAAGTCCCAAAAGAGTGAGATAACTATGACAACTTTGATTCATGATATAACATGGATATGTAAGATGTCTCCTTGATACTCGATATCAAATACTTGGTGCCTCAGTGCTGGAATGTGTGTCCTTTCCACATGATGTTAAACTACATGAGTTTAACAAATTATGTAGGTTTTGTTTCCTACAAGAAACATGACATGTAGGATTATAACTCCTTGAGTTTAATGGAACATTTTATAAAGTAAATAAAAAATTTCCATCATCTATTATAATTAACTAACTCAAACATTCCTTTCACACAAAACCGACTTGTCGTATGTTACATGCAATACCCTATTGGCATACGATACACAGAACACTAAGAATAGATTATGATCAATGTATAAAATTACTATTTTTGGAATACGTTATACAAAACACCAATGGAATATATCACTACACGGAACACTTACATGGATTTTGTTACATGTAAGAGTAACCTTCCTCGATATCATATGTTTTCCTCAATACCAAGTTTCACTAAACATCGATATATTATTTAAATATTAATATTTAATGGGATGTAAACATGCCAGTATGTGTAGTATTAACCACAATTTTAATTTTATATAAAATTATCATTCATCAAATGTATTTTATAGACATTACCTAAGAACACATTCATTTTTTCGGATTAATGAATTATTTTTCAAAAAATGTAGTTTTGTCACATTTTAATGGAGCACCAATTTTAAATCGGGTTTTTAACACCTTTAAATTTTTTATTCGATGAAATAAATTTTTTTCTTGGTATTAGGACATGAAAATTTAATTTTGTTGATTTTTTGTATTTTTTGGATAAAATTAGTATTTTAATGAATAGTGAAGATTCTGCATTTTATTTCAAAAAAATCTTTTCATCTAATTTATTTATATAGTTAGATTATATTTTTAGTTAGTTTTAATGATTAATTGTATTATATTTTTATCATTTAATCCACGATTTTTCTTTGGAAGTAGTTTCACATTTAAATTGGATATGAACACATGTCAATCTTTTGATAGTTTTTATTTCTTAATACTCGATTTCTGGTTTTGACAACATAAATTAATTTTAAATTAATTTCTTCCAATTCATAGTTTTAAATTTAGAAAAATGGATAACATATTTGGAATCATAATATCAAAATTGGGTAAATATATACCTTTTATTTTTTGTTATTATGAATAGTAACTTCATTATTTATTTTTATTTACCATGATTATAGGGTAAATTAGGTGAATAAGGGTAAAAAATAATATTATAAGAATATAAAACTACCCAAACACATGCCCTAATCCTATTGGATTTGATATTTCTGACCATGAACATCCTTGGGTCTATTTTGGACCCCATGGAGCCACATGGTTGTGATAATGACCTTTTATAAAAATTAATTTAAAGTAAAGGGAAATATAACATTAATATGTATCATTTTAATAAAACCATTTTATTTCTTTAAATAGAAATGATATATTAGAATATAAATAGTCATTAGAAAGATAAAATGACTTCCTAAATCATGGTATTTTATTTATTATTATTTGAAATTATATAAATAAATTTATTTATCACACAATGATAATGATATGACTACCTTATTAATGAATGATTCTAATAAATGATATTATAAATATTAAAAGAAATGTAATTTGAACATTTTGATGCCATAAACAAATTTTATGGATGAATATGACGTATTATTTTTGAGTTAATTTAGTTTTTCATAATAAATAAATTCTTTATGACTATAACTAAACTCAATTACTATATAGTGTCAAAATTGTTATCAATTTGTTTTAAAAAAAATACTATTTTATTAAATGATATAATAGTCCTAAAAATATAATATTTGGAAAAATGAATTATATTATTTTAAAAATTACATTAATTATACACTTTTGGTTCTCTAATCATTTTATAGTTTCTGTAGTGACCATATATTTTGAAAATACAAGAAGACATGGTAAGAGTTATTGTTTTTAACAAAGTATTAAAGCTAAAAGATAAGGTTAATTTCTTAAACTAAACATGTCTAAAACCTATTTTATGAGAGTATTTAGACCAATAATCTAATTATATTCTAAATAAAGGAGATTGGGGCCATTATATACCGAAAATAAATTTATAATAAATTAATATTAAAAGACATTACTAAAGTGCTCATCACCTCCACTATAAAAGGTTACTACTCCTCTTTTATTCACACCTACATTGTCCGTTGGCTCGGCCAAAACCTAAAATAATATCCTCCCAACATCCCTAAATTAATCCAAGAGGCCACATTTTGGGTAGAATTCCACCCTAGTGATTTATTTTGTTTAAATCTGAAAGAGATACTCGAAAAAGAGGTAATTTTTTATCACCTCTTTCAAAATTCTTTTCTTCTTCTACTTTCTTTTATTTTGTTCTTGCAAAAATAAAGTAATAAATAATCAATATTACACATAATTATATGTTATTATAATTATTTAACATCCTTATACCTCATTTTATCCATCCTATAAATAACTAAATCACAATGTGTGTGTACGTGCAGCTTACCATCTCCATGCCATCGTGTAATTTTTCATTCAACAATTCTTAATTTGTATGGGTATAATTATGAGAATAAAAAATTTAAATAATTAATATAACATGATAATTATTCAATATAATTAATATCCCATCCAATTACATACCATTTAACCATTAAGTGAATGATATTGTCGCTCTTACATACGTACAACCTACAGTCTCCACAACACGATGAGATTTATTAACCATGTTAACCATTCAAGAATAATTATAAATTATATATAATAAATAGAAACTAAATATATGAAATAATAATGCTAAAGTATTTTTTTTGTGTTTTTGTGTGTGTATATGTCATTTACATTATTCTGTTTAGTTCAATAAGGAAAGAGAAGCAACGTTAATGTTTACCTACAACCTACCGCCTCCATGAACAGTGTATTCCATTTCATTTTTCAATCTATTATATATATTTATATGCTGAATATTTATGATCTATAAATCATTTTTTACATTTTTTAAGTATGTACATCGTGATCTAAGTAAAATGATCAAGAATTACAAGTCAAATCTCCTATGATAAATTAAAATATTATTACCCAAAAATGTTACTTTAACATTTAATTGATAAATAAACGTATAATAAAAACTCATAAGATAATCATATATGATATAAAAAATATTATTAGGGTTCTGTTACAAGTTAATAATAAGTTTATACCCACTAAAGATGGTTTTTAAACACATACAGAAGAAAACATTCCAATGGTAAGGGGTAATTTTGCAATCTCATTATTATCTTAGATCGTATATTCGTAAGTATTTTTTGGTGTATATTTATCATTCTGTCCCATTTTTTCAAATATATAATACTATTTATATTCTAATACTATTTTTTAATGTTAATTTTACCCATTTGTAAATTTTTATTTAACGGTATGAAAGGAATCTTTCGTTCATTTTCCATAAGAGGTACTTTTTGTCTTTTCTGGAAAGAGTACGAGAAGAATGTATTTTTTACTTATACCATATGAACGGATTTTTTAATCTTAATAATGGATTATTTACATGAAGTTTACACTACATTAATTCATATTTATTAACATGAAAATAGTTTTCTTTTAAAATTGTGAGGAATTTTTAGAAAAGAAAATGTTTTTGAAATAGAATTGATATATTTCTCAAGATTTAAGATTGACTTTTTTATCAAAATTATTTTCCATATAAGATGGCCTAGGTTTATCTTTCTATCTATATTATTATGTTGATTTGATTATGTTTATAATTGAATTATTTTAATAAAATCCATTTATTTTATTTGAATTTTGATGGAATGATGTTTAATAAATCCATTTTATTTCATGGGTTATGCAATGATGAAGGATATATGTTTATGTGGAACATGAACAAATGATTTCACTATGAGATGGTTGGGTCCTTTATCTCCCTTCAATGAATTGGGTAAAGATTTATATCTCATCGTATAGACATGACTGGAAGAACAAGTAAATCTGGATTAGTAATACATGGCTAGAATTATAAGTACATCCAGTTCAGTAATACATGCCTAGAACAGCATGTAAACCCGGTTCAGTAATGATATTTTTCAACTATGATGGTCTTAGAATCAATGTCATAGCTACTATGGAAATCATATCCTATGCTTATTTTTTTCCATAATTCCATTTTTATGCCAATTCTATTGTCTCATGGTTTTTGATTCCATTATATTTTATGCCTTACGAACTACCAAGAATTATTTCATGACTCATGATTTTGGTATATGTTAAATGTGGTATTTGTTTAAGCTATGTTCATGTTTTTACATTCTTATCTTATGTTTTGTACGATTCTTTCCATGCTTACCCATACTGAACATTTGAGGTCACCCCTTTTCATGTTTCTTTTCATCTAGGATTTGAGTAAGGGTATTAAGTATGATGTATCAGAAAGGGGTTCTAGTTATTAAGTATAAAGAAGGAGATGATATAGATGTTTTATGAATAAGTTGTTTATGTTCTCCAGTTTCCAAAGGCACTAAACTAATATGGTCTTTTGGTGTCTTTTTATGTCATGTATTAGGTATTCCATAGAAGTAATGAAATTTACATATAAATCATGCATGGGTATTTATAGTTGGTATCAAAGAGAAGGTTTAGTTATCATTTGGAATGTTGGAAAAGGGAAAATTAGTGAGGTCCCTAGAAATATTTATAAGGATATTTATACGAACATCCTAAGGATAAGTTAAATATATGATAAAATCCTAAAGTTTTGTGATAATCATGAATAACCTAGGATTAAACCTAACATATCATATATTGAAATATTATAAATAATTTACCATACAAATGTTTTTCAATCTCTGATATGTATTTCCAAATCTTCTCTTCCTAGTCTTAGTCAATGGCATGAACTTCATAGAACATGGTTAACTATTAAATGTTTTAGATATGGATATTATGGGAATAATGATGATCAATTTTTTATGTGAGAATATCATGAATAAAATAGTGAATAAGGTATGAGTATTGGTCATACTGTTGAAGATAAATAGATTGTAAACGTCCTGGGAAAGGTATGTGATGTTCTTACATTTTTTTAAATTAAAGATAAGATGTATGTGTTTGATAAATCTTAAGAAATGATTCATATTTTATGAATGATGAAGATAATGGATCTTGAGTAATGGTTTATGAATAAAGTTGGATGATTTGGTTGTATGTGTTTTGGGTTTCAAATATTATGTTATATGAATCGAAGAATATATAACCGTTTTCTGATTAAGTATTTAACTATTTATTGGAAAGGACATGTTGAATAGTTATATGGAGAAAAAAAGTGATTTAAGGGTATGGTGATATATTTTTAGAACTCATGATTAAGGGGAAGATAACCCTTAATATATCCCTTATGTTTAGATAGTAATGTTTGGATAAAGATATATTAAATTTGAATAATTAAATTTGATTATTCTAGTTTCTTGGAAAATAATTATAGAGTTATTGGCAAGTAAGTTATGCTATCATGGATTTATTATACAATGTTTTGGGACATATGGAATATATTAAATAAGTTTCAAAACAATGAAACACGCATGTTTTCAATAAAGATATATGGTAATTTATGTTCTTACCATAACTCAAGAGAGTGCTTGATGAAGTCATTCAAATGTTTGTACTATGGCCAACAATATATATCTTAATATACATTGGGGATACATGAAGTTATTCACATTCTTGTCATATGACCATTCTTATAATTGTTTTTTTGTATTGTGAGTTTGGAAATGAGTATTTTGGATAATCCTAATGGTTGGAAAGGATTGTGTTTGACATATGATAGAATTGTTTAATTCTAATACATTTTTTAATATTATTTATTGAATGTTTTAATTGTATAGGTTTATAAAAATGACAACCCAAAGGATGGATGACAACCCGTCGCATCAGAAAAAGGTGTAGGAATCAAACCCACAATCGAAGTGAGAAATTCCTTTATTTCTTACCACTGGCCTATGATAATTCCCTCATTAGTATAAATTAGTTTTATTTCATTTATGTGATATGATAGATGAAGTATAAGTCAATTTTTGGAACCATATAAGATTAATATCACCATAGATGGACTAGTTTATATTTGATAACTCGTGCTATCCTTTTGAGATAAAGATAGATAGAATGAACTATAATTATACTTATAGATCGCATGATCTGCTAACGCTTCAAGAATGAAAAATTCAATTTCATTTCATTGAATAAGAGATGAAGTGTAAATTGATCAAGGCATGACCAACAATGAAATTGTACTAAAAACAAGTGAGTATTTCTTTTCATGTTCTGAATGTTTAGTAAAATGATCTTGAAATCCAAGTATGTTATCTAAGAAACTTCTTATTCGAAGAATCATATGGTCCCATAAATCATCATATATTTATGGATTTCTAATTTTTAACTTTCTCCAATCCTTGTTCTCTATCACTATCCATTAGAAATTTATGGTTATATTTTTATTACATATTTTTGTTTTCACTAACCGCATATGTTATCCTATGTTGAAACCCAGGGATGAGTTAATCTAGGTAACCATTTTGTCTCTAAATTTCCTTTTTAAAATAATGTTATAGTATTCCTTTTTACGATGTCGGTTTCCATGAAAGAATATTTCAATTAGTAAACCTTATATAACCCCAAAGAATTTCGAGGGAAAAATTCATTTTTTTGGGTGTATAATGTTACACCCCATGTTTTATAGACTATTTTTTAAAAATTAATTATAAATTTCAATTATCTATTGCAATTCCCTAATTTAAACATTCATATCACAATAAACTAACTTGTCATTTGTTACATGAAAAAAGGAGTATAGATTTTTTTTAATTAATAAAAGAACTATTTATTATTTTGTTAAATGTAACAAAAACAAAAATCTTTCAATACATGCAATAATTACAAGGCTTCCATTTCACGCAAGAGCGACCATCTTTGATTTCATGTGTTGTACCCAATTCCGAGTTTCACAATAATACATTATATTATTAAAATATTATTATATAATTGGATATAAACTATCCATTAAGAATATTTCTAACCAAATTTTGAATATTATATATCATTAAATTTAATCTTATGTTTTTTCTAGACATTATATAAGGACAAAATCAATTTTTCTAATAAAAGAAGTATTTTTCAAAAATTGCAGTTTTGCTGCCTTTTGATAGAACACCCATTTTAAATCTTGTTTTTAACAATTTCATATATTATATTTTAAAAAATAAAATTATTCATTTTAGTTAGGGCATCAAATTTTATTCTGGTTGATTTGTTTCTATTTTCAGATAAAAATCATATTTTAATGAATAATGACCAATACTGCAATTTAATTCCAAATAGTCTTTTCTTCAAATTTATTTATATATTTAGATTATAATTTTAATTATTTTTAAAATGTATTTGGATTATTTTTTTATCATTTAATACAGTTTTTTTATAGTAATTAATATCACATTTAAGTTGGATATAAACACATATCAGTCTTTTGATAGTTTTTACTTCTTAAAAACATGCTTTCTGGTTTTTACAATTAGAAAAAAAAATTAAATTAATTTCTTCCCATTAGGTGTTTCAAATAAGGAAAAATTGATTCCATATTTTGAATAAGATGATGCATATTGTGTAAATAGTTACCTTTTATTTTTGGATATTATGAACAGTAACATTCGTAATTATTTTTCTTTACCATGGTTAAAGTATAAATCAGGTAAATAAGGGTAACTAATAATATTATATTAATATGAATCATTCATAACACATGTCCTAATCCTTTTGGATGAGATATGGACGACCACAAGCATCCATGGGTCGATTTTATGATCCCACGGAGAAACTTGGGCGTGATAATGACCTTTTATAAAAATTAATTTAAATTAAAGGGAAATATAACAAAAACATGTATCTTTTTACTAAAACAATGTTATTTTGTTTTATATAAAGGGTTTTTTATACTATATAAAATTAGAAAGATAATTTTTTTTCTAAATCTCGGTATTTTATATATAATTTTTATATGTTAAATAAAATTATTTATTTATGACATAATGATGATGCAGTGATTACCTTATTAATAAAAGATTCTAATTAATGACATTATAAATATTAAAATAAATGTAATTAGAACGTTTTGATTACATACACATATATTATGATGATTATGATAGGTTATATTAGAGTTAATATAGTTTTTTCAAACTAATGATGTTCTTATAACTTTAACAAAAATCAATTGTTATATAGTGTTAAAATCAACACAAACGAGTTTTTAAGAAAAATGCAATTTTATTAAATTATATGATAGTCCTAAAAATCTATTATTCATCCAAATTAATAATATAATGTTTCAAATGATATTAATTATATGCCTCTAGTACCATTATAATTTCATAGAAACTATCGTTACAATATATAATGAAAATACAAGAAGTCACGGTAAGAGTTACAGTTTTAAACTAATGGTTAATGCTAAAAGACAAGGGTAATTTTGTGACCGAAACCAGTCTTAAACCTATTGGTTGAGAGTCTTCCATCCCATAATCATCTTATATTCGAGATAAAAATTTTTGGGACCATTATAAAGTGAAAAATAATTTTATAATAAATTAATATTTAATGACATTACCAAAGTGCCCCCACCTCTCCTATAAAAGGGCACTTCTCCTTCTCTTTTATTCACACCTCCAAATCCCTTTGGCACAGCCAAACTCTACCTAAATGTACTACCAAATTACATAAATTAATCCTAAAAGCCACACATTGTTAGGAAATACATCCTATGGATAACTTTTATACAACTCAAAAAGAGATACTTGAAAAATAGATAATTATTTTATCTCCCCTTTCAAAATTATTTTATTCTTCTACATCCTCTTCTTCTGGTGTTCCCATAATAAAGTAATAAATCCAGTATCTTATAAATTATGAAATTTTATTATAATTATGGGACAACATTATACCTCATTCTTTCATTCCTATGAATAACAATATCTCTATGCATGCATACGAATGACTTACCATCTCCAAGTCGTGGTGTAATATTTTATTCAATAATAATACATTTTGATGGTTATAATTATGAGTATAATGGATGTAAATAATTAGTATGACTTTATAATTATTATGTATAATTAATATACCATCCATTTCCATACCATTCAACCATTAAGTGAATGATATTGTCGCTTGTGTGTACATACGGCCTACCGTCTCTATGACACAATAACATTCATGTTCAATGAAAACCATTGAAGAATTATTATAAAGTATACATGATAAATTAGAATGAAATATATGACTTAATAATTCTAATAGATTTATGTGTATATATAAATATTTCATTTACTTGCTTCCATTCAATTCAATAAGGAAACAAAAACAACGTTCATGCATACATACGATCTACCATCTCCATGAATGGTGTATTACATTTCATTTATCTATCTATAATATATATTTATATACTAAATATGTCTGATATATAAATCATGTATTACATTTAGGAAGTAATTAAATCACAATCTAGGAAATAATATCAAAAATAACATGTCAAAACATGTACGACAAATTAAACGATTATTAACCAAAAGAATGATTTAATATGGAATTGATAAATATACAGGTAATATAAAGACATAAGTGAATCATATTTGATATAATAAATATTATTATAGTTCTGTTACAAGTTATTAATATTTTCAAACCCACTATACAGATTTTTCTGATGCATATGAAATAAATCATGCCTAAGGTAACGGATAATTTTCCTATATCATTATTACATGAGATTGTTTATTCATAAGTATTTACTGGAATATATTTATCATTCACATCGATGATTCCTAATCATATAATATTATATATATTATAATAATATATTTAATGTGAATTTTACCCATTGGTAAATTTCTATGAAATGTTATGGAAGGAATCATTCTTTTGTTTTCCATACGAGGTACTTTTTGACTTTTTCGGCAAGAGTATGAGAAAAATGTATTTTTAACTTATACATAAAGAAATTATTTTTAAAAACTCATAGTTCCTTATTTCCATGAAGATTCCTCTACACAATTTCATGTTTATTTAAAACTGAAATATTTTTTTTAAATGTGTGGAATTGGAGAAAAAAATATTCTTTAAAAAAAAGGATATTTTCCTAAAGAATTAAGTTCAAATGTTTCATAACAATTATTTCCCATCTATGATGACATAGGGTTATGTTTTTCCCCTATTATTAATTTTATTTTATAATGTTTATAATCTAATTGTTTTTATGAAAAATATTTATTTTATATATTTTATTATGGAATGATGTTTAAGAAACCCATTTTATTTCATGGGTTATTCTATTATGAATGACTTATGTTTTTTTTGGAAAATGTAAGAATAACTACACTATAAGATGGGTGGGATCTATATCTCCCTTCAGTGCATTGGGTGAAGATTTATATCTCATGAGGTAGACATTACTAGAATTCATAGTAAATTTGGTTCACTAATTCAGGTCGGTAATGACATGTAAATCTGGTTCAGTAATACATGGCTGCAATGGAAAGTAAACTCATTTCAGTAATGGACTTTTTCCACAATTTTGGTCTTGGCAGTAATGCCTTGGATACTTTGGAAATCATATTATGTTCTTATTTTTTTCCAAAATACCATGTTTTATTCCAATGATATTTTCTCATGGTTCATGATTCCATTATAATTTCTACCTTATGAACTACAAAGATTTATTTCATGACTCATGATTTGGTATATGTTAAATGTGGTTTTTTATAAACAAATTGTGTTCATGTTTTCACATTGTTGTATTTATGTTTTTTTAAGATGTTTTTCATGCTTACCATTATTGATAATTTGATGTCACCCCTTTTTATGTTTCTTTTCCCCCATGAATTGAAGAAGGATATTACTTAATATGTGTCAAAAGGGGTTCTATATATGAATGATAATTTAGGAGAAGATATAGATGTTTTATAAACTAGTTTTTTATGTTTTCTAGTTTTCAAAGGCACTAAACTAATATGGTCTTTAGGTTTCTGTTTCTTTTATGTATTAATTATTCCACAGAAGTAATGAAATGTCCAGGTACGTGAATCTTGGGTATTTACAAGGATGCCTCCTAATCGCACAATTCCCTCCCATAAATATTAAACAGCTCATTGCATAGAAGAAAATCCTAAATTATTTGGGTACATGGATTCAGCATATAAGTGGCTACCCATAATTGGGAAATCGAGGAAGAACCTCTATTTCATGAAGATTAATTCACTATTTAGATCCATTAATTTGTGTTTAAAGAGGATTTACCTATAATAATTTTTTTAGAAAAATTAGTCCCATTTTATGATTAGAAATATATTCTTAAACATATTATAAATGTATAAGATAATCCCAACGTAGGAAATATTTTCCACCAAAAGGGTGTGATGATCCTAACCTCCCATCCTCTCGACTAATGGGATTTCCTAAGAATAATTATGTATAAAACCCTAATTGACCGCCTTCCAATGGAAGGAAATTTTGAACCTAGTTATTTATATAAGGGACACCTTGGGAGTTTTTATTAAGAATGAAAATGGGGACTCGATGTTAACGATTGTGCAATAAATAAAAATCCCCTCAATCAACCATTATGCCAAATCGAATCTACCATAGCAATGGTATCCTAGTCATTTATTATCTGTCAAACAGTGGGTACCATTTCTATTGGAGATTCTTCATCCTCGATATGACCAACATCAATGTCATTCTTCATATGATCTAAATTGTTCCTCATTATGCCCATGTTTATTTCTATATTCATTGGGATTGACTCACATCAACTAGGGGAAATAAGTGTATTCATAAGGGTGAATAAGATATCTAGAAAATTTTATCTAGACCCAAATGTGGGGGGTTGGGTTGGGTAGGGTTATAGTCCATATGGTGAGTTTCTTTATGAGAATCCATGAAATTGGTATTATATAATTCTATCCCCTTGTAGATCATTTTATGATCATATTCCTTAACTATTTATTTAGTTTACCTAATGTTTTAGAGGTATATTTTCCAATTGATCTAGATTCATGTGCATAATTAGTGTCCATTCCTCCCTATAATATGGAAACTACATATCTTTAGTAACATAAGATGTAGTTCAAATATTTAGAAAAAATGGTTTTTATCTTACCAAATAAATCTCCATGGGTTTCACTTATCCTCTTCTCCACGAATTTTGATGGAAACCTAAGGTTGTGTGTATATTATTATTGATTAAACCATATTATGATGAACAATAGGGGTACATTTCCAAATTTAAATGACCTCTTCAACCATCTCAGAGGAGTGGAAGTTTTCCCTAAGATTGATTTGATGTCGGGGTACCATCAACTTCATTTCATACCATCATAAATACCATGTATAGTATTCTAAAGCATGTACAAATTATATGAGTATCTGGTTTTTCATTTTATCCTTAAAAATGCTAATGAAATTTTATGACTCTAATTAATTTAGTTCTCCACCCTTACATGGATTCATTTTTTGGTAGTTTTCATTGAATAAAACATGGTGTATTCTAAAAATTTTCATGACCATTCCAAACACCTTGAGATCGGGATGAATATACTAAGAGAGTATGATCTTTATGTGAAACTCAACAAATGGATATTTTGGATCGATAAGGTTAACATATTAGGATATATAATTTTTGAGGCATCCATATCTATTGAACCATAAAAGGTGAGTGTCATTTTTCCTGATAGCTTCCCTAGAATGTATTTAATATTCACAATTTCTTGGAGGTGGGCTGGCTATATTAGGGGATTAATTCAGGATTTCCCATTTCAAGCAGTGCCTATTATGGGATTGAAAAAATGGGTGTAAAATTCCTATAGAAATAAGGTTGTTAGATATACTTTCTATTGTTTAAAGGAAGACTAACAATATCATAGATCCTAATTCTTACAAATATGATTAAATTATATACAATTAATTGTGATTATTTAGAAATTTGGTTAGGAGATTGTTCTAATGCAGGGATGTTGAGTAGTGGATTATAGGTCCTAACATATGAGACCTAGTGTTAGCATATGTGGTTCATGATTTAAACTATTTGGGCAATTATGTTTTGGACTAATTTTTTTTCATGTATCAGAAAATTATCAAATATAACTCAACATAGCGAGACATGAATTTATGGTAGCGCAGGTGGGTAGAATACATGTACTTGTTTTAATTTGATATTCCTTATACAGTTGGAAAGAGTAATGATGTTTTTGACTCCATGATTTATAAAAATCAGACAGAGGCCTTTCAGTAGGCCTTTAGTGAGTGGAAATTGATGGATCTATTTTCTAAGATGAAACTAAAGGTTTATTAATAACACTAGAATCTAGTTTTAGATACTCTAATGGTGACATAATCTCTTCTAAAGTAAGTGTGAATGAGGAAAACTTTTGATACCAGGGAAATTTACCTAAGGTAAGTTGTCTCTAGTGATAACCCACCGATTGGTTGGGTTATTGACAGGAATTAGACCCTGGTCTACTCTGGGACCATGTATATTCCATATGATATGTCTTAAGACTTTGTGTGGGAATCTCATGTATCTATTTCATAAGTTCACCCTGGTGTTACTAAAAATTTCTTGACACAAATGTCACTGCTAATTGTGGATCAGTATGAATAGGTAGATTTTAGGTTTCATCATGAGGTGTTCTACCTATCAGTGGAAAAAGGATGTGAACTAGTGATATGCTGGACTTCAATAGCCTCTTTCCATTATGAGTGGAAATAAAATGATGTCTCCATTAGTTTCATGGTGGTATTTTTGAGATCCCCCTAGGACAGTGATGTCATATTGGTTATCATCTACATGTTTACCAATGTATCACACTTCCAACTAGTCTTGGAGTCCTTCTCAGTTGATGAATGTGTGATGATATATATCCAAAAGATTGTGAGAATTCATGGTGTCCCATGTTCTATCATATTTGACTAAGACGCCCGGTTTACTACAATGTAATAGAAGGGGATGTAAAGGGAACTGGTTTCATAGCTTTTATTGACTAAATCTTACCACACTCAAGTTAATTGGTATTCCAAAATGATAATTCATGTGTTTGAATACATGCTCTAGGAATGTGTTCTTGAATTTTGAGGTTCATGTGTTAAAAAATATATCTCAATGAGTTTCACTACAATAAATGTTTTTAATAATAAATTCAGGTGGATACATATAAGAAATTTTATACTAGGCTATATTTTTTCCATATATTCTAGTTAGAGGATTATTATGTAGAACTAATAGGTCTTAATATTTGTTTTTGAGACTTTAGAGAAAGTAAAATTTATTTTGAAATGTATATCTATAGCTTAGTCCTGGAAGAAGTATTGTAGTGATCATCTCTATCAACCTCTATATTTTGAGGTGGGATATCAGTTATTTATAAGATAATCATTAATAATGGGTCATATACTGATTGAAAAACATTCAATGTTGTATCCTAATTATGACAGTCCATTCAATCTTGTGGATAGAGTTGGACTGGTAGCATATCAGTTGATGTTAAATCAAAGGTATTATGGCATGCACAATTTCTTCCATGTGTCATAGAGTCATTGTTCTCATTATGACCCATATTATTCATTTCACCATGAGTATATTGATCTAAATTAAGATTCATACATTGAGGAGAATCTTATACATTTCCTTTTCTGGACCACAAAGGCTCACTAAGGTAGGATAATTCCCTTGGTTTAGGTGTTATCCCATTACAACTCTATGAATGATGAGACCTAGAAGATAGAGGCTAATGATCATACTCAGTGTCCAGAATGTTTCTCATAAGATGTTATACAACCCTTGTAATGGAAACATAAAGTTGAGTTTTTTTATGTTTACGAGGTTTTTATGTAGTACGTTTTCAGGGATGTAGGTTTTGTTTTCATTTTTGTTTAAACCCAGAAATCACAACCTAGGGAAGTTATATATTTTTTTTGGAGGAAATGTTATTGGAAGATAGTAGATGGATTCTAGCCAATTACATGGGGTATTCTGATTACAAATAATATTTTTAGAGGACATGACATGTATCAACTACAAAATGGTAAATGGGTTAGCCAAACCCTTTTAACATTTGGTGTTGGGATCTCCAGTGGGATGGTACCTTGATCTTTACACAGCGTGTAAATAATTTACATTCCTTTTAAATTCCTGACTCAGTATTAAAAAAATATAATGAACCCCCTAAATTTTTTAAGGTGTCTTACTTTAATTTAATATATAGAGAATGATCGATGCATGAGATTCATTTATGCCCTAACATAGGCTCATCTGGTTATTCACCATTCGAACTCTATTTCCTTCATTATCAGTCACATTAAATCTGCAATGATAAGCTTCATAATCCTCTTGATCCTCGTATTATTTACCTTCCCATCTTTTGAAATATTTCAGTGTGAGTTGAATTTTCCTATTTTATTCATTCTAGACCATTTTATTCTACAATTATAGTTCATGTAAAGGGATGGAAACATATGAGTCCTCATCTATAAACATAAGGTTATTTGTCTGGATTATTTACCTCAAGCATGTTTGTTTTTATATTGTTTGCCATTGTGCCACATGCAGATATTTTCCAATGACACATCTAAAATTTTATGTAATTTATTTTAAAGGGTTAATTATAATTATATTGTTCCAAGATAGTGGAGGATCGCTGCCATGGGTTATCCTCTTGGAAAAAATCCACCCATATGGGTGAAATATTCCTTAAAGGCTACTTTCTCTTCTCCTAATACGGTATAAAATATACCTATATGATTGTTTTCATATAATATATTTTTTAATTTGAAATGAATTATGATGATGTTGGAAAATTTTTATTCCCTTTCATTATGCTATACCATGAATTGATTAATTTTATGAAATGTCCTACATGAATAAAGATTCCTGACAAAAATTCATTATTTAATAATATAAAATTTTGATCAATAACATAATATTATTCTATTTATAGGTTGATATAGATGTCCAAACTTAAGGATTACATGGATGTGATCATCATACCATATAGCAGGTTTTTTAAGATAATTATAGATACGCCAGAGGAGATATGATATATGTCTAGTGCAGGCTCACCGTGCATTTTCATGTAAATCTATATAATTGGTACCAATTCCCTATGGGAGACCCGGTGGATGGGCTCTTTGATAAGATGTTTGTTCCATGACATAGGAAATACTTGGACCCCTATGTGACATTCCATCGATGGACTTAGCCGACCTTGTCCTCTTCAAACAATGTCGGGAGTGACACATGGATTTTCATTTAAGGGTCTCCCTTTTCAAACTCCCATGATATTGGATATTTTATAGATTTCCCCTAGAATGATACTTGGAATCCCTTCAATATTTTCATGGAATGGCCCTGGGGTCAAATTCATAAAATGTAATGATGGATTCCAAATAAAGAACATGATTTTATTATTGGAACATCAAGTACGAGTACACAAAGAAAAATAAAATTATTGGTGACAATTAGTATTTTAGTACATTATTCTAAGTAATCATTAATATATTATACCATAATCCTAAATAATTCAGGTTACATCAGTTATGATACATCCATCTTAGGTGGGAGTATGTATAATCGGATCGGTATATCTAAATGAACCTAATCTGATGCATATCTTTATTTATTACCTTGCATTTATAATTATTTACATAATTATCATTTTATATACATGAACATGATTGGTCTAGACAGTGTTGGTGGTGTCCTACTGAGTATATCTAGAACTGTTCAGAGGCCACCTTTGGTACCCTAGATGATCTCATGATTGAAATTATGGATAAATGGATGTATCCTGCATTTGATACATGATTTTGATTTCTAGGATAGAGTGTCGTAGCCTTGCGCCGAGACAATGCTTGTGGCACTAGTACAATCAATTTTTGCCTTTTTTGTATTTTTTCCATGCGGTATATGCATATATATGATGTTTCCAAATGTACTAATTTTTTTATAGATACATTACCATAATCATCATTTTTATCTCTTTTTTATTAATCTTCCACCTATAATTTATCTTGGATGATGATTATTATTATTATTCATACACTATTTTTATGCTTTTTCCAAATATTATCTATATTGATCACAGTTGTGGTACACTATGAATAATTAGTTTATAGCCTCCCACTAATACAACATAGTATCTCCCTGATAGTCAGCAATCTCTGAAATACAGGGAGGATCTCTTTAGGTCATGTGTCATATTGTCTCAGGGTGCCATATAGTGGTTTCTTGGGTGAGATGCTACAATATAGCTCGGGATCTTATTATTTTTATAGGACCTGAATCATAATCTAATAAACATCATGCCCTTTAAAGTTATGGGAATGAAACACCAATGTGATTCTGGGTTCATGGATCCGGGAATTCAATTCATGTCTTTAAATTCAGAGAGAGTTACAAACCACCACAAGTTATCCCAACATAACAAAACACCCCAAACTCAAACCTAATTAAATATGGAAAACCACAAAATATTTAGAGACTCATGAAAAATTATAATTCAATATAAAAGAAACCACTACATTAACTAATAAATGGATGCAAAAGAATCTAGACTAAACATGAACATCACACCATTTAGAGTGAGAGCTATCATGGGTGATGCAAGACATGAGAAGTATTTTATCAACTGTATGTATTTTATTTAGAATAAAAAGAAGCAATAATTTTTTAATGAATACTTGGTATCTGTTGGATATATTAATACATTGAACTTCTTAGGATTTACCGTGATACCCTATTTTGACACCACATTCCAAGATACATGATCTATGGGTTCCCAAAAATACACATCGATAACATAAAAAGATTCCATGATTGTGAAAGGTTCTCAATAAAATTTTAAAATGAATTTTATTATATTAATCCATATTGATGTAAAATAGAATTTAATCTATAATTACGATTAAAAATTTGATGCGGAAAAAATAGAATATTTGGTTTATAAGGTACCTGAAGACTGTAGGACCATTGGCATACACAAATGGGAACAACAGGTGAACGGTGCCAATAGATTATAAGCCATAAAATTAAAGTATTATTTATATTAACTATTTTGGTGAAATATTATACAAATAGATAGATTTCATATAATTTCATGGAACTATATCATTTGAAAACTCCAATTCCCTATCATTGGGTAACTCTAATAAATCATTATGGAGCACCTTAGGAAATAGCCAGAACACATGTGGTAACTCAATCGTAGAATTTCCATCATTTACATGTAGTAGAAAGAATTCATATGATATATAATGTTACCCATTTATATAAGAGGATTTCCCACCTCATTGGATCATATGTCTCACTCTCCCCTGAATAATCGAGTGTTGTATTCTGGAATGATGAAATATACTCTTTATTTGTAATAATAAATTTGAGATCCAAAAGTCATCTACCAATACATATCAAATATATATTAAAAAATATCCAAATTATAGAGGATAAAGTCTCATACCAAATCAATATTTGATATCGAGATGACCCATTAATAGAACCAAAATCCATGATCTTTTTTCTTCCAAGTAGAGTGACTGTATTTATAACACAGGGCATGAGTTTGGTAGGGATTTTCAAAAACTCTATTAAAGTGGTTGAAAAAATTGTTATAAGAACATATATCAAATATATAAGTTTTCATGGATGACGTAATAATAATTATACATCTCAATGATACATAAACTCCCTTAGATTCTACAGGTTCTTGATCCATTAAATGCAACCGATTTATACTCTATTGAAGTTGAGGTTGACCACTATCTTATGCGATCATGATTGATCTTAATATGACCATATGAAGAACTAACAATATACCACCACCCATGAGGAAAAGGTCCCAATAAAAGGATGTTATTAGAATTTACATAGGACCCATTATGTAATAAAAATTTACACCACAATGAGAGAGGATGGTGGCTTAGAAAAATCTTACAGATAGAACAAACATGTTCCAAAATTACATACCATGGGCCCCATGAAACATCCTACATTTAAACTCGATCCATTACACTTAAACAAATAATGGTTTAAAAAAATAAAAGAATGGTTTTTTAATCAAACAAACACATATAATCTATCCTTAAAATCCCCTTATTTTAACAAAATAATTAAAATAGGCATTATAAAATTAGGCAACAACATTCAGATCAAAATCAAATGGTATATCCTGAAACATCCTACATTTAAAACATGAAATTACCAACAACCAGATTGTATCCATAATGAAGGTAGAAGGTTGACTCCTATAATGTAGAAGGTGAACCAATTAACTAAATCCCACATAATTAAATTTAGATAACACAATAACTATGATTACATGACCTTGGGTAAGAGATAAAACTATGATAGGGAAGAGGATGAATAAAATAGAAATAAGTGGACAACCTTACTTTATCAAGTATTTAATAACATAAATAATAACTCACTTGAAATCCAACCAAGGAGAAGAGAAAATAGGGACTTAATTTTTGTGGGTAGGATAAATATAGTGGGAGATAGAGTATGAATAATTGGTATAAAAAAGTAATGAAAAAATATACAGTCCATATTTTGAATGTTCTTGGAATTCCAAACGGTTTGGCAACATTTTTTTCCAAACTGTGTGTTAATCATATGGATTGACACTGCATTAGTTGCTAAGAATCGCATTTGGGACCAAATATTAGGTAAAATAGGAACCAAACATGAAAATAATCACTAAAAAAATAATAGACCTATTATACAGTTTCTATATAGTAACTCTTAACCATGTGTAAACTTTGTGCCTCCCTAGTTTTCCCAAAAAAATCATAATTACAAAGAAAAATAATGAAAAATTGAAATGATAAAACTAAATCATGAAAAAAGATGCTCCATACATAAAAATGAAATCATGGTTATGACACAAAACTTGTCTATGTACATCATCTATGATGTTTTTAGTATATCCCAGTATCATGAGAAATAATGTACTAGTACAACATACACAGTACATAAACCAGTTGAATTGAATTATATAGTATTTAATTCATCTTTATATGGGATTTCATTTTCCTTTTAGTGGTTTTATATGATATCAAATATATCCTAATAAGAAATTTTGAAAACAATGTTTTTAATGATACCATAAGATAATTCGGATAAGAATTTGGAAATACATTAATTCCATATAATAATATGTATTATTTTTCACATCATTATCTAAACATTAAATTATGAATTTTTCTTATATATTTAAAATGGTTTCTCATCACAACAGGTTTATTTGGATTAGGCCTTTACACTTTTTTTGTTTTTCTTCAGGACTAATGAAAATTAATAAATCCAATTTGTATACCCTACCTTTTTTAATGTATCTCTTTTCAGTATAATAACACCTCAAAAATCATATATATCCCTTTAATATACATCATATCAATCAAATAGTTAAAAATATATAAAATTAAGGGTAGATGGGTTTATCTCCAAAATCTTCTAATTTAAGAATGTGGTTCAACTTATTGAAAAAAAATATTTCTTCCAACTCACTAATAATCATTTTTACTGGAAATAATTTGCATTTAATAAATTCCAAAACCTTTTTTTGATTTATTATATATATTTATACATATTATTTGATGTGGTTATAAAATATATTATGAGACTAATCCAAATTTTGGGTTTTTTTCTTTTAATTGACCAAAGTTATCGTAATTTTTCCTCCACCATATGAGGTATCATTCATTGATAATTTCATTTTTCTTCTAAAAATATATGTTTAAAAAACATAATTATACCTCATGATTTTCTTCTTCAATAAATTTTAAGACTACCATAGATTTTTTATCCTTAGTGAATGATTATTAATATAAACATATCTTATTCCCATATATGGGGAATCGTTCTTCTTTTTCTACAATTTTATCCTTTTGTACCAACATGATGTATTATATGAGATAATAATTTCACCCATTATTAATTTGTATCATCAGATTCCACCAATTTGGTAAATATCTTTTTGATATTGAAAAAAATCGATGAAAATATTGACTTCATTTTTCATAGGAATGGAGAATTTATTTTTTTTAGTTAATTCCTCTATAATATTCCCCATAAAATTTACACTGTTAGAAATAATAAAAATTATCAAACTAAAAAGATGCCTCAAATGGTCATTCATCAATTAATATGTTTTCTAATTAAAAAATTTCCCTTCTTCGATCCCTTTGTAATCTAGACACATAATCATTTTATTTCCCCGGATTAAATAATATTATCATTTCATTACAACATTCATTAAAGATTAATCAATTTATGATTTGAATAAAATTTTACACTTTTCTACATTTTCTAGATTTGAAGATTTAACTACACCGCATATTGATACTACCATGGGGGAATTCTTCTTTTTATTAGAGTTTTTCAACCTCTCTTCAAGCTCTCTAATATTCTTGTCCTTATTTAACTGGGAATTCATTTTTTACAAACATTAGCTATATTTCATACCTAACATTATCCTTTATTCGTGATTTTTTTATTGAAATAATCATTTCTTTCTATTCATTTTTTATTTACTTTTTCAACTTTTTTTCAATAATATTTATGTATGTCACTTTTCTCTTTCTTCATTGATCTCGTTTTTTAATGTCTTAATTCAATGCCACCACTCATTTCTACGTATTTTAATCTCTAATATGAAATAATATATGTCCTCATAGTCAACTACATGGATTATTTACCATTTATCCACATTTAATTTTGACGATTAGATATTAATAAGTTCACTGCATGAAAACCCTCCATATTAGAAGATTGGTTTGGGTTTCAAGTCAATAATTCAATAAAACAGTTGTGGATATCTATTAGAAACACTCAATTTCTATATTTGAACGTGTTTTCAAAAACATTTTGAAAATAAAATTTAGTATTTATTTTACACACACTTACCTTAGTGGGTGTGTCCATTGTTTTTTCAATATTCTATCTACTCATCTTCTTCATGAATTTTGATATAATGAGGTCTCTACCATATTTTCTCATTGATTTCAAATGTGACCTAAATTTAATACATTTTTAGAATATATATTTTATGAAAATTATTGGATTTTACATCTTAAATAATCTTTAAATGGTAAATAATTGATATTGGAACATTTTTTAAATATATTTTAAATATTTTCATAATTGAATAAAAATGATTATATTTTGTGCTTAGTTGTATAAATGTTCATTATTTTAAATTCCTATAATTTCATGAACAAATTATGGACTATTTTTAAGAAAAATATTATTTGAAATAATATTTTTATCAGATTGTATATGTATTTTTTTGTTTTGAAGTAATTATTTCTAATTTATATGTTTTAATTCTTAATATAACTTGTTAGAATAAACTTATTTCTTATATTTTTTAATCTATATGGTATTTTTCAAATATGTGTGAAATTTAATTTTATATCATTGATTGATAAACCTTAAATCTATTTTTCTATAGTAAGTTCAATGGAATGTATTTTTTGATGTATATGTTGTCCCGTACATATTATTTTTATTCAAGGTGAATAACTTATGAGATAATGTTGCAAATGTAAATGATTCATACCCTAAATATTCGTATAAGTCAAAATAAGAAACATCTGAGTGAAAAAATAGTGTTAATGTATGAATTATAAAAATATGGGAGTGAAATTTTATGGTTTTTAGAACATATCAGTCATCACACTCTCCCGAATTTTTATAATGCTTTAACTTTTTTGTGAATATAACTCATATCGATCTATTGGATATGAAATCTTCTGATTCAACTCGGATTATTTGAATTTTTTTGATCAATTATGAAGAAAGTGAGTACAAACATAAAAATTTTATAATATACACTAGTTTTCAGCTAAACACAAATTAATTCTTGATATTAGATGGGGGAAATTGTTTTTCCAAATAATGTAATTTTAAATTATAATTCAGTGGAACCTAAAGAGTTAAGGAGCTTCAAATTAAGGTGATATTGGGAACTTAAATGTATATCTTGAGTATAAACCAGATATTTTTTCAAACTAAGGTGGAATAAAAGGGAATCGACCTATCTCATCACTTGATAAACCAAATTAATTCATGTATAAATAAATAATATCATAGAAAATTAATTGTCCCAGTAGTTTGGTGATAATTACGGGATAAGGGGAAGTGAAAAAATATGTTAAATAATGAAACTAGATGTAACATGGAAAACCCAAAAAATAATGGGATTTAATCCCGAAGTAAATAGAAGGATCTCAGTATAAGTAACAATGGTTATATACTCACTAATAATTACAAGGAGAATGTCCCGATTAATTATGTCGCTAGAATAGGATGTCAAATAACCTCAAAAAATACCAGAAAAATACTAATGGAAAATACATACTATTAAATTAAATCATGGAACCTATAGGAGGAAGAACATAAAAAAGGATACCTCTCACCATCATTCCCCACTTGATGTATCCCAGTATATGTGGTTGGCCACCCACCATCACCAATAACAGCTTACTCTCATAGAAAAATAAGGGTGACACTATCCACAATGAAAAATATTACTACAACTATAACAACCCATTATTGAAGTAAATATAAATTAAATTATTTTGTGTAACACATAAAACATTAAACAAACACACTCTCAAAGACCTAATTATTTTAGTTCTTTAGAAACTTGGAATGGATTCTTGTAATTTGGTGTAAGATCTTCAACATCTCCCACAAATATCTTCCCCTTTGGTACCCCTACCTTACTATTCATTATAACTTGAGGAAAAGAAAACAAATAAAGGGGTGACCTTAGATTCTTAGTATGGTTATAAAAAGGAAATATTTAAGCATATAATAAGAATAAGTGTAAGATAACATGATTATGAAAAAAAATATTATACCCTACATATCGAAAATCATGAAATAAATGTTGTATAGATCATAAGACATGAATCATAAGGGAATCAAATAATATAATCCATGAGATCCTAACATTATCATAAAACATGAAATTATGGAATACACATAATCATGTATCTTTGTTAATATGTATAAATAGTAGCTTGTTCACTCATTAAATTTAGTACTAGAAATAAGGCCCTTGCATAAACATCTGTACAAGGAAATAGGTCCACACATAAAATAATAGAAATAAAAACTAAGTCCATGCATAGAATTGTAAACATGAAATCAAGTCCAGGCATAACATATATACCTCATGGGTTATCCATCATTACCCAATACATGAGAGGTAGATATACGTCCCACCCTTCTCATAATTAAATCATACAAATATGTGCCACATGATCATGAAAAATCATATCAGAACCTATGAAATGAAATGGGAATCATAAAAAACATTCATTCACTACATAACCCATATAAAATAAATGGGTCTTATAAATATCATATCATTATAACATAATCCATGAAAAAGATAATAAATTCATAAATATCATTACATCATAAACTTAATTAAACCATTTAAATAATAGGGATAGAATACATGAAACATATCTCGATTAGAGAGTATCATACTTGATGGAAAATATATATTATAAAACACTTGAAATTAATTCTTGAATAAAATAATCTTTCTTCTTAAAAAACATATTCTTTTCATAAAATGCAGTGAAATTTTCAAAGAAAACTTTTTCAGTTTAAAATAACATTGTAAGCATGTATGGGAAGCAACAATGTAATAACTCATCATGAAAGCATAAAAACATGCTCATTTCAAATAAGTTAAAAAACATTCTTCTCGTACTTTTTCAAATAAATTCAAAAATTTCCTCTTATAAAAAAAGATAAAATATTCCTTTCATACCATTTAATAAAAATTCACCAATGGGTAAAATTGACTTTAAAAATTGAATAACGAAAGAAAAAATATTTTTCGAATTTATATTCTAGAAACATTGAAATGGATGATAAATATTTCTTAGTATATACTTATGTATAAATAATATTAGATACTTATGATATTGAAAAATTATCACTTACCATTGGTCTGGTTTTCTTTGTACATGTATGAACATCCTTATCATCAACATGGTCCATCTAGATATCCTCTTAAAAGAACTAGAGTTTTCCTTTTGATAAAAAGAACCAATTGAATGTGACTAAGTATGTTTATATTGGAAAAGGTCATGGGATAGCTGATATTGAAGTCTCAAAGTGAAGTAAAGTTGTGAGGGAAGATATGTCGTTTTAAAATTGAGCTGAGGGGCACATTTGAAATCTTCCAAAATATTAACTTATAATAAATTAAAATCACATGCTAAAACACAAAACTGTCATATTTTCTAAGATAATCTGAGATAAGGTTGTAATATCATCAACTAATAAATTTTATACATATTTTTATGTCAATTTAAACCTTATCATTTTAAGTAACACTTAGTTATTTTTTTTAATTTTTAACTAATGTAACAAATATTTCAATATCAAATCGTTACAGTATGAATTTATTTTTGGTAAATTGGACAAAAATTGTATGATTAAGAACATTTTTGACCATATATTAGATATTATATATTTTTTAAAATATTATATGGTTTTTAATAATTTACTAAAACATTATTTTGAATAAAATAACAATATTGTCAATTTTAACACTATTCATTTCATGGAATTCTAAAAATATCATGACAAGATTTTAATCTCAAACAAAATATTTAACTTTAATTATAAGGGAAAATTTCATCAATAAAATTCATTCGATATATTAATTATCCCTAATTATATTTATTTGTAATAATTTTAATAACATTTATTTGTTATCTCCATTAATAAAAAAATTATAAAACTTATTTTGTGTAATTATTAAGTATGCCCATTTTTTGAATAAAAATTTAAAATAAAATACGATGATGAAGATAAATCCTCTATATTTCATAATAATACTCATAGTCAAATATAAACTTTTTAAAATACTATATTTAAAATGATATATTTATTAAAACATGATTGTGACAACTTTAACATTACATAAAATAAATTATTATAAGTGTCCTAATATTTTCCATATGGCTCAAAATTGTCAATAAATACAACCCAGGATGATTATGGTTGAGATATACTCGAAAAGTAATATTTGGTCAGGTTTTTTGTCTTTTAATTGTTATAATCATTTTTATAAAAACTATTTTCTTGATTTTTTATCAATTAAATAATTTCTGAATCATCGACGTATAAGCATTTATGGTAATTATTTATCTCAAAAAGTAAATAAATAAATTAGCATGGTAAATATTAAAGAAATTTCTTTAAAATGAATATCTATAGTCATACTTTAATTCTGTAGGAACTTATATCAAAACTGGTATATTTATTAACATTTGTGTCAGACATATTTGACATTTCTCTAAAAAATGTAGTAAATATCCTAATGTCAAAAAAGTGGCATCTAAATGATACCATATCAAATATAAGATGATTTAGTTCAAAAATAACTCATCCAATTATATTTATACAAGTGTTATAGAAATTTATAATATTATATTTACCCTTAATTACCTGATTTACCTTTTTACCATGTTAATAAAATTTACTGATGTTGTTTTTCATAAATTAAAAAAATAAAAGAACACTTTTTAAATAATTTATAAAAACTAATTCCCAATATGTGATCTTTTTTTTTAATTAAAAACACCTAATGTTTAGTAATTAATGTAAAATTAATCATGTTTTTGGAATGAAAAATGGGTTTTAAATGTTAAACCCTTGTAAAAGATTGAAATGTTTTTACATATAAACTCATGTAAAAATTAATTTCAAGGACAAAATTTATATAAACTAGTAAAAATATAGTATATTTATAAATTAAAATAAATAAATAATATAATTTATCAATATAAATCATTTTGATGAAAGAAGTTGGTTTCCATTAAAATTTAGTATATTTTCAAAACTCATCAAAACATGAAACTTATCCAAAAAATATAAAAAATAAATCCAAAGTATATTTTTATATCCCTCATATAGAATGATTTTTATTTCTTAAAATATATTATATAAGTGTCAAAAACTATATTTACATTTGGTGTTCCATTAAAAGGCAGGAAAACTGCATTTCATTAATTAGTTATTTTATTTCAAAAATTGAATTTGTTCTTATTTCATGATTAAAAACCAATAAGATGAATTTTCAACAATAGATTGAATATAATAAATTTATATTTAATTAATAAAATATATAAATAGTGGTTTTATTATTCAATAAAATCACTTAATTGTAATTAAAAAGTTTTTAAGAAAAATATTTCATTTTATTTAAAAATGGTTTTATTTTCATTTATAATTTATTTCTCACCAAATAATAAATTATATACGTCTTTTTAAATAATATTTTCAAAAATAAATCATTATTATGATATAATGATATTTTTAATCATTTAAACTAGGTCATTCAGGAAATTATATCTAAAAAATAACATTAATTTTTTTAACACTAGCCAAGCATAGTGTTGCATACACCATAAAATGAGTTGGTGTTGCGTGTAGTATAAGATTATCATGTATTAGCATACAAAACAAAACATAAAACAAATTTAATATAAAATAAATATCTCATAAAATTATCAGGGTGTTAAAAATTATATTCACATGTAAACTGGTTGAGAACAAATCATATTTACCCCCCAACATTTAACTCTAACAAAACATGCTTCTCACCTATTGTAAGGATGATAAAGTATACCAATAATTTATATACAATTAAATGATGCATGTAAAATCAACTTGATATCAAAATGAAACATGAAATCTAAATGAGAATGGGTTGATCTATGTGAAACTTCCACAAAATCACTTTTGTGCAAGGGGAATGATCACACCATGATGATTGATGGAGTCAGTACCATTAAACTGAAGATACAAGTTGGTATTGTTCGAACTATCCATGATTTAATCCATGTTAAGGTCCTATAGCATATCATATTTTCTTTAGAATTATTAACTTAAGTCAGATGCAGGAATGACACTAATAATTGAGTAATGTGAGTTTTAAAAGGTAATCTTGTAGAGATTAAGTCATGGAAGAACTCAAAGAACATGTACCTTATTATGGGTGTTATATAGAAGGATATAGAAATAGTTGTGGCATAAACTACATCATCAATAGCATTAGGGATGTAATGGCACGATAATATTTTACACTTGTATGAATTAGACATATTAATTTTCTCTTATTAGATTTTGCACCTGATCTTGAAAAGCTATCATTTCCATTTTTATGAATTTTTTTGGTAAATATCACTGATTAAAGGTATATACAACAATATTAGGATACAAATATAATATATATTTGATCCATTCTAAAATGTGTTATGAACCGGTTATATACTTAGGATGATAATGATATCATGTATCATTCGTTAATGATAGTTCATAGAGATGTTAGTGTACTCATCTAGGATGAAGGTAAGTGTTTTTAATTGTTTTAAAAATATAAAACCTCATAAGAAGCTTGAATCTAAATAGAAGAACAAGTTATTGATGACTAAAAATAGTGTAGAATATAAAATTGAAATGTCTGATGCTTTTTTCAATGGGATATCATAAAAAGATTATTCATGATGGAATACATTATTCAAAATAATATAGTGGAGGAGAAGAGGAATATAACCATATTGGACAGAACAAGTGTGATGTTGAATATAGTATTAATTGGTAAAGATTTTTTTTGGAAGAAGTAAGGAATATTTTGTACTGTGTTATCAATTGGTCTACCTAAAATTATACTGATATGATGTCACTAAAAGAGAAGTATATTTGTAAACACACTAACTATTCCTTGTCACATTCTTTTGGAAGTCATGTATATGAAATGTTTAATTAATATGAAATATAATATTTGGATTTTAGATCTAGAAAATGTATCTTCTATGTTTATTCTAATAGTTGGAATGGGTACCATTTTTAGGATTTCACTTCCCACGATCATGTCATCAATAGTGATGTAATTTTTGTAGAAGATAAGGTGCAAATGGGAATTTATAGACACAAAGAGTAACAGAATATAGACTCTATAATAGTCAAAGTAGAGGACAGATAAAAAAAGTAACATCTAGAACATTAATAGATCATTATGATCATGGAATATTTGAGTCTGGATGACGGTAGGGATATAAAGACAAAAGATCACAAGAATGTCCCTTAGATTATGTCATCATGGTAAATATGGATTAATTATTATTGATAAGGGATGTAGAGACATGTTAATTTTTAGAGGAAAACTAGAATCAATATGTTTTTTCAAAGATAGTGGAAATTCAAGAGAAGCATGAATCCATGAATAAGAATAAGACAAGAGAACCTATTTCATTTATATATAAAAGGAATGATATTGCCAACAAATTGGTGTTTATGATCTAGTTGGATGGAATGGACTAGGTGGAAACATATCATGAAATACTAGCTGTCCATGTATATTCACAAAAAGATGGTATTTATTTCAATGACACTTTTAAACTAGTTATTCGATTTATAACAATTAAATTAGTTTAAGAGATGTGTTCTATATACAATTTTCATCCTTTGCAGCTAGATGCAAAGACAAATTTTCTCAAATGTTATCTTGATCAATAAATATATATTGTCCAACTATAATTTTTTTCAAAAAAAATTAAATGAAAACGTTATTTATAGGTTGAAAAAATATATACGGTGTCTCATGTTACTTTTGAGGATTAAGTATAATATATTGTTTTTGTAAAACATGTTATTTTATATAGAATAATTCAGTCAATATATTATGCATATTTCAAGGGTTGGGATGGTAATGATTTCATCATTCTTATATTTTACGAGGATAATTTTTTTTTTCAGAACCCAAAAATGATCCAATATATTAGATTAATGAAAAACAGAGTATATATTTAGATATGAAGGAATGGGAACCAAAAATCAATATTCATGGGTTGTGTGTTTACGTAGAAAAATAATGGGAATACTTGGACATTATAGAATACATACTTGTTGAATTCCTTCAAATTCTTGAAAATGTTTAAACATAATCCAACAAATGAAACTCATCCAATTAATTTCTATTTATCCTCTATTAGGATTCGATATTGTGAAAAAATAGGATAAATATTTCTCGAGTATTGTATGCATCATCATTGAGGAGTCTGATGATTTTTATGGTTTGTATTAGACATGAAATTGCACATTCAAAGGAGGCATTTTTTCATTACATGGGATAACTGGCACAGTATAATTGGAAATTAATAGAAAGGATCCTTAGATACATTAATAAGACATAATAGGATGAATTATATTATTTAGGATCAGAATTTACTGTTAGATGATATTTTGATTCATATATTCATCTGATTCAGACAAAAAGAAATCCAGTACAAGTTACATGTTTACTATTCAAAGATGTTTTGTGACCTATATTTCAAAGTTACAATCAGTTTAAAATCTATCCACAAAAGTGGTAGAGTACATGGAATCTAAAAGGTCTTGAAAATGTGTTATTTGGATGAGAGGGTTGTTATAAGATTTTTTGTATAGATCAGACAAGATTCCATTATTGTTTTCATAATTAGAGTACCCTGCATATTTTAATGAATCCATCATTTCATTCCATGATGAAGAAAATAGGGGTATCATATCTCATTTTCTAAAATGTGTTGGAGGAAGTAAGTGTTCACATGAATAATAATTACACTAATGAAAATAACTTCGTAATTGTGACGGTTAGTGTGACCATGTTTAAACGTAGTGATATCCTTATATTTGAAAGTGGTTTTACCCCTTTGATTGAGGATTCGTCAAATTACATATAGTGTCACTATATTATTTATTTTTTCAATTTTTCCCAATAATTAAAACCATATTAGGGCATAAATTTTTTGGTTTCCAATAATTTGTTTCATAGGAAGGTTATGTCCCAGTTCCTTTTACTTTTTGGGTATTATTAATTATCAAAGTATTTGGTATTTTTTTAATTGAAAATATGGATCATCATTCTCAATAAAAACAACTAATTGATATTTTTCAATTCATAATTAATGAATAATAGAGGTTTTTTACTAACAGTTTATCTAGGTGGTGGTGAAATTCGAGATTGAAATATTCAATGGGAATAATTTTACATTATTAAAGATAAAGATATAAGTTGTTTTTTAAAAGGATGATTATCTTAACACAATTTGTAAAATACCTACAGGTGTGATGATGGAGCATGGTTCTAATGTGATATAGATTTATGAAGTTGTATATAGAGTGTATGTTCTATTTAATGAAGCATTGATGACTTCTAGACACCAAGAACATCTCCACGATGCGTGGATAACCAAACCAAGATAAATAAGAAACATGATGTCTCAACGATAATGGTTTCATTAATCTGAAAATATTCATGAATGACTTTTATACATGGGTAATAATAACAAATTATTTTTTTAGAGTCGGTACTATCTAACTGAAGAAGCATTATATTATTGTTCGAACCTTAAATGGATTAATCTGTTTGATGGGAATGAAGAAGAACATATTTTCATTGGAATAATTTTATGACATCGTATTAAAGACTTGAATGTAAAATATATTGAAGATAATTCTTAGGGGTTTTATTGTGGTGATTAATGAAAAAATATCATGAAAAACGACTATATTCTTATGGGTGAAATGTAAATGGAAGCAGAGGAAGTTGTCACATCAACAACCATTATGGAAGAATCGATAACATCATGTAATAAGAATATTTTACATTTTTACGGAGGATAAAATATTTATTCGAATAAAAAATTTTTGGGATTGAAAATGAATCATTAAATTTTATTGATCATTGTGTTTTGAAAATCCATATTAGGTCAAGGTTTGGGTTTTAATATCAATAAACAATTATATCTTAGACTACATTCATTCAAAAAAAATTAAACAACTAGTAATATCCATGGGAAGAGTAAGATACTTTGTATCGTTAATTTTTTATTATTACTAGAGGTTTTTGGTGTATTAATCAAGAGAATACATACTTGTTCTGAATTATTCAAAATATTCAATTTGAGGAAGGAGGTAGAATCTAGAAAAACTTTTATGTTTTTGATGGATGAAAATGGTGGAAAATATACAAGTGATAAGTTTGATAAATATTTCAATGAAAATCCATCAAGTTAAATTTTTTAGTGGAGTAGACATCTCATGTTCCATGTTTCTCTGAAAATTATTATTCATGTGTTGTTTTGATATTTTCTACCTACATAAATCATCGCTGCTTCACCGACACGAACGTATCCAATTACAGAAATACGTTCCACATTTCTATCATTGTCACGAGTCTAAATTTCACAAGAATCATGCTTCATCATCACATTTTCTTGTCTTTTACCAATAATATATAGGACATTATACATCCATGATACTACTTAGCTCTCTACTTTACAAAATCAAAAATTATTCCCATGGAATTTTAGATCTTGAATCTCACTATGAACTTGAAATCCCTCATTCCAGAACCACAAATGATTCAAAATGATGTATTTAATAATCTAAATAATGTTTTTTATGATGTAAACGTACAAGATAATTTCTGATCATAGATCATACATACATTTACAAGAATTATTAATACCTAATAATGTGAGCATCAATGCGAAAAACCTTCCTCTGATACCACATATTGGGAACAACATAGATTGTCCCATTAGTGCACTGAAAATTATGAGATAAATTATTTTTCAAAAATGTAGAAATAATTTCACTATATGTAATATAATAAACTCTCATATAATGGTGTAAAAACTAAATGAAAATAGATATATCTTACTATGGGTAAATGTGGGTACACATCCCTTCAAAAATACGTGAATAATATCCCTCATAACTATCAATCTTGAATATTCCATGTAAAAACCTCCAATAATACTACACAAATACTAATAGAGAATATGTGCTACTAAAGCATATGAAGAACCCAATGGGAGAGATCTCTTTATATGGGCTACCTATCACCCATGTTCTTCCCTCACAATACCCTAATAGGTTTGGTTGGCCACCCACACATTCCAAATATTCCTATCACCCATGAAAAAATAAATTGTTTCCACCATCCATAATAAAAAATATAATATAATAGAATAAAAAAGTGCATGTTTCTGATGGTTTAACCCAGTTATTAGATTGATTAACCGAAGATGATTCTTCAAAAAATTATAGGATTGGGATCCACGATTAAAAAATCATCGAATGTGGTATTAACAAATATTGAAGGAGAAAATATATGCATGTAATTTAATTAACTGCTTCTATTTAAAAATTTACATGTAAGATTATTCAGCTATATGGACTCGAAGAAATGTGTCCATTATATTTTTTGTACATTCTAGAATAATTTTTGAATATGATGGGGGATAAATACTTCATATATATGTGGCTTTATTTTTTAGAGGAGTTCACATCATATGTTTGATATATTTTATGAGAGACTTCAATAGTCATGTTATATAGTGGTTCATGACTTCTACATTAATTATTTAGACTACTGAATGACTCAATGTTAAGGAATTCATTATATATTCATGAATATTATATTTTCTGTTCAATACAATCTATAATAAGTTTGGGAATGGTATTGGATAGAGTATAGGGGAGTATGACTGGAAGGTTCTCTAAATGATCTAGTGATTAAATTATTTCAAATGAAAAATACTATTTCAAATAAAGTTGAGGATGGCTATAATTTCCCAGAGTCATGTGTAGTGAGAAAATGTAGTAAAACTAATTTAGTGTATTGGGGATGGAATTAAAAGTTTGTTAGAAAGTCCATGAATGATTATATTAAAATTGAGGAAAATCTAGGTAAATCCTCCATGGAGTCAATATAGGACATAGATGGGGGAGGAGAAATTCATGGGTGAAATAAACATGAGTAACATGATGATGAATATATATAGAGAAAGATTCTATATAGAGTCCAATAATGTGAGGGTAATGATCACTAACTCTGAAAATTCATTTAATATTGAATTTTCACTAGGATCGGTAGTGTTATACCAAATGAAGATAATGATCATCATGGGTTTTCACTACATGGGATGTCTACCTAATATAATTTTTTCTCATCATTTTTCTTATTAAAATAAATATAGGAGGTCATTGGTTGTATTAAATAATATATTGACTATCTCTCTCTCTCTCAAACAACAATTTTGGTCTATAAAAACTGCTTTAAAATAAATATTTTACTTTTCTTCTTTTATTGTTTTTTAAGAATTTATAAATAGAGGCATAATTTTATCACCAGGTTTAGAAATTTTTTATTGAAGAGTTCAAAAGATAAAAATAACAATTGATCTATGACTTCTTATTCCCTAATAATGGTATGAGACCATGAAGTGTGATACAATGTCTTGTTCACTTCTATAATTTTCTTGCTAATCGATTTACTATTTTCTTTTTTTAATTTTTAATTTTTTATCATTTGATAAGACTGTTGTATGTGCCGTTATATGATTTGATGATCTCAATAGTTTCATTTAAATTAAGCATTCATCCTTGTTTAATTAATTCTGTCTAGTTTTTCTTTTTATATCAGGGATAATATCCCATGCTTTGTGATAAATCACTGTATAGGTATTACTTTTTTATAGAGAGTGTGTTATTTCAGTTTAGTAATCACTCATTCACTAAGAGAAATACTTTTATAATGCTTAAATCTTTTTATAGATATATGATTGATTGTAAAAAAGTTGAACAAACTAATGTCAGTATATATTCTTTCAAATTTTTCCCACATACTCATTCCAATTATAATACTTTATCTATTTCTCATTCATTTAAAAAATTCTTTAATCAATTTTATTTTATGATGACGCTATTCTGTAAATAAATATACCCAAAATGAGTTTTTGAAGAGTAATTAAGATAAACATTTCCACTTCAAAGAGACCTATTAGAATATCAATTATGTTTTATCTTAGAAGTTTTAAAATGTTTTTTTGACCAACCATGTGATAGTATAACATCAAAAATTGCACTGTTATTTAAGAGACATACTTATTTCCATTTTCATAAAATTAATTTTATTTATATATATAAGTGATAAAATCTTAGTATTTTGGAAAAACACACTATTGAAGTACTCACAATCATGGGAACATAGATTATCTTTAGAATATTTATAAATTTACCTATAAGAAAAAATAGTTATAACACTCACTAATGATGACTTGGTCACTAATGAGTGTTTGATGAAATTATTCACAAAACAATCTATGTCAATTCAAAAATATTATAAGAGAAGATCATCATTTAAGTAGTCATATAAAGATAAATATAAAGAAGAATATAAAGATGATCTTATGCAGCCTGATTTTATTATTATATACCTATTCGTACATATATCAAATAAAAATATCACCATTGTTGTTTTAGGGATGGAGGAACATGCTATGTTAGATGAATAAAAATCTACTTAGGAAGATAAATTAATTTTTTATTTTCGTTTTGATTATTTTATTTTAACTAATATGTCTAATTATATTTCCGTCTTCAGTTGTCAAATCATGTTGATGAAATCCGCTCTTTTACCTTGTAGTGAACCTGATATAAAGATGTGAAAATTTAATAGAGGAAGAAGAAGACTAATTATCTTTCTCCGGACATGGACACACTCTAATCTGAATAATTTTATCATAAATAATAGGAAATAGAACAATTTAAAGGATATGATTGTTCCACCTCTGAGGTGGCGCATGTTCGGGAAGTGCAGAGATGGCACAATGTGGATCATCACATATCATATTTTCCACATAGATAGGCTCTCATCAAATTTTCCATTCCTTGTTTTTGACCCATTCAACATCATTATACTTTAAAGAAGGTTGAAATAACCTTGTGGGGAACTCTTGGTCCCCAACAAGTGATTGGGTGGGGGTCAAACACTCATCCAACTAGTCTTTCTCAGATCTAACTTCCATGGATGGTCTTCAATGAGTTTATTCATAGATACAAGAACACCCAATGACCCTGGTATCCCCGATTCATGGAACAATTTTCCAAAGGCAGCTGCTCATTGGATAACGACTAGGACAATGACACTTGAGGACTCCAATGGTCGAGAGAATGGGAGGTCAGGCTCACCATACACTTTTGGGGGAGGATTTTTTTTCTATTCTAGGACTCTCTTATAGATTTAAGTCATGTTCATATGTTCATGAATCCTTGGTTTTTTCCTAAGGAGTGTGTCCATGGGAAACCCCTGGATTGCAAAAGATCATCATGAGCATGCATATGTTTGACGCCACAGAGGTGATGCAGACTTAGCCACATTATAAGGCGCTCTTGAGTTTATTTTCATCTAGGGGGGACAAAAGTTTACTGTATGTTGGGATAGGGCCCACAAGGAGGGCTTCCTATGTATCCTCGATAGAGGAATTGGAACCCACAAAGTTCAGATGTGTGGGGATTCCACATGGAAGCTTCCCCTTTGATAGACCTGATTGAGTGGACCCTTTTTTGGATGGGAAACCTTTTGATCTTGGGCCTTATGGTGGGAAACCTACGTATCCTGATCTGGTCGGGAATTAGAGTTCTCTTAGTTTAGATTGTCTGGGACTTACGCATGAGAGCTTCCCATTTGAGGGGGTATGGTTGGGTGGACACTTTATGGATGGGCACCCATTTGAGCTCAAACCATTTGGCCAGCATCCTACATATCCAGATTTAGTCAGGAATCAGAGTTCTCATAGTTAATAATGTGTGCTGATATTGTAATGCTCACAAACCATTAAGCCCACTTGAGTCATGATCGGTCTGAGAAACAAGAGGATTTGAAAGATTCAACAATGCACATGCCTCCTATCATATCGGTGGGGCGAGAGCCTATAATGGAAGAGGTCGGGGTGACCATGGGTGAAGGCGTGGAGCGATGAAACATTCCATGTGGAATGACATTAAAGTCGCATGGCATATCCTCAAAATATTGTGGACTTACATCGGTGGAAGGACCCTAGAATTTCATATGAGGAATATTACAGTATGTAGCAATACAGTAGTAGGTATTGTAGTGGGAACTATAAAAGGTACTATTCGGCACTGTAGAAGCCAGGAATATTCCCCTGTTTGGGCCTTCGGGTCACCGAGTTGGTTCATAAGTCTTTTAAGGACTTCAAGACACCCAGGACTTCAGGTCAGTAAGGCCATCGGGCCACCTCAAGGCCTTCGGACCACCTTAAGTGAAAGATGAAAACCAGACAACCTATAAGGAAAAAAGCTCAAGAAGGAGGGTGAGCAAGGATCTTTAACCATAACAGAAGCTAAAAAGAATGCAAGAATGGAAGGGTATGGAACCTACCACTGGGATATGCCTGTGCAGGCATGGGAATGCCTATCCAAACAGCAATGCAAAGGTGGAGAGCTGATTTCACAATGAAGATACTGGGGAGGAGTAGTTCCAGGTATTTATTCTGGGATCTATGTAATATTTGAAGCCTACGGGAAATGAATTTCTCTATAGCCTATGGTCCCTATAATACTTACGCCTACATGCCTTGTAAGTGTTTCACCTCACCCCTTGAAAAGTGGATTATCAAAATCAATAAAAAAAATGATGGTCATCGGGCCATTGGAGGCATACTACAGTTTAAAGTCTTATAGCTTGGGAAATGATTAACTGAAGGATAATCATGTTTGGATGTTCTGACATGCCTTGCGCATGAGAGGGAAGGAATGTGAAAACCATGATTCTGGACAATCTTGGATCAGGAGAAATGATATGAGGCTTGGAAGCCATTTATTTTTACATAGGTATGAATGGAATCTCTTGAGGATGAATTTTTCTTTGTTTATAGGTCGTTCTTATGGGAAACATATTTAGAACCATTGGGCCATGATGTTCATGTTCAAGCAGAGGTGTCCTCAGGACACTGGCCTTCCTCATCTGATGGTCATGAAGGATTATGATTCAGGAGGAACTTGGATCAGGAGAAATGATATGAGGCATGGATACCATGGAGGCATACTGAGGTGTGAGAGGACACTCATGAGGATGAATTTGTCTTTGGTTGATGGCCATTTTTGTGGGAAACATATGAAGAATCACTGGGGCATGATGAGCATAGTCATACAGAGGTGTCCTCAGGACACGGGCCTTCCTCTTTTGATGGATGTGGAAGTTTATAAAGATCTAAAATAACCCAGTATAATAAAGTTTAATGTCCTATATATTGGAATATTTACTTACAGTGTAACTTTATGTGTAAAGGACTATGACTCATAGATTCGGGTCATAGATTTTAGAACAATCATTATAGAAACCCATGATTAACTGTAGGATAATCGGGCTGGGATGTTCTGACATGCCTCGAACATTAATGGGAAGGAATGTATAAAATGTGAATCTGGGGATTCTAATATCAGGTGAAATAATATATGGAATGGAAGCCATTGAGGCTAACAGAGGTAGGAATGGACTCTCTTGAGGACAAATTTTCCTTTGTTTGAGGGTTGTCGTGTAGGCTTCATATGCAGAGCAACAGGGGAGTAATGTTCATAGTCAAACAAAGGTGTCAGCTGGAAACTGGCCTTCCGCTTCGGATGGCCATGGTCGTCTATGAGGATTCAGAATCACAATAGACACAAAGTTTGAGGGATGGAATGGATGTGGAAGAGCATTAAAGAAACACTGAGGTTGTGATTTTCCTTGGATTTATGGGTCAACCTGGCATAGGAGGCAGGTGTAAGGATTTTTGGGAGGTGCATTAGGAATGTATCTTCTGATGGTATTTAACGGATAGATGTTTGGGTGGCATAAGGTCACAATGTAAAATGGCGTCGACCCAGCCTGAAAAGCTCGTGGTGAGACTCTCCATTTTTCATTGGGGTCAGTATCATTAGCGAAGGGATCGGCCCTGAGGGCTACGACCATAGGCTAGCACTAATCCCGACTGGGGTGTGGGGGAACATCCCCCACGATATAGACCGGTGGGCATGGATAGTTTTCTGCATATGGTGTCCACATAAGTGCTGGTCGTGTAAGAACTGGCCGCGTAAGAGCTGGCCACATAGGATGGCACATAAGGGAGTTAGCCATGTATGATGGTACGTGGGGGAGAATTCCTCGAACGTTCTTCTACATAGGATGCTCACAAACCATCTTCCACATAGGGAATTTTTGAACCCCTTTTATTATATTTTTTCATTGGTTTTCTAGTTGGTTGCGGAGGTTTTTCCAAATATTGTTCATGGGAAGCACGTCCACGAAAGGCCACCCGCATATGGTTCATGGGATGGAGTTCGAAAACTGCATATGGTACGTGAGATGGAGTCCCCCAAACTACTTTAGGTGTAGTGGAAATTTCTCATGCACCCTATACATTATTCATCCATCTTTTTTCCAATACCGAAGATCTCTCCCTTTCCTTCATCCGTTTTCTAGTTCAACCCCCCCTTTGATTCCCCTAGTGATCCATTTATAGAGCAACAAGGAAGCTGTATATGCAGTACGCGCGACACCTTCTCTGAAAGCCCATGTAGGAATTCTATTCTTTGGATGACTCAGTCAAGCACGATTTGTGGAAGTGTGAGATGTATTAGACTTCTTCTCATGTGTGAATCAAATCATTCATAGGGATGGTTTGTGGGGTGTACTTCAGCCAGATTCTTTCAAGAAAAAATGGTTCAGAGCAGATTCATTTAACATGTGAAAAGTCACCGGAAACTATTTCATTATCAGGCCTACACCATGTCGTCCAGCGTGTCATAGTCCTTCAGCAAACCGAATGGTTCATGGTTTATGAATTTCGCAAACCTATCCCAGTAATCGGTACACAGCCAAGTCTAAATCCATTGTAAAATTTTATTTCATCAGATTCTTCTAAAATTTGAAATCCAAATTTATATCATGGCTTCACCTAACTTTTGGGAGTATGTTACGTCCCATTTCTAAATTTTTGGGACCCTAAAAATTCCCCGAATTGGAATGGGGTCTGTTCGGAATGAAAAAGAGGATATTCTGATGAAGAAGAAGTCCCAACATGATTTCTCATATAGTGCTATAATTTTTCATCAACCAAGGGACTAAGAAAGTGTAGTTCGACTATTGTCAATGTTTTATAAAACACCACATGAACTTTTACAACTTTTTCTTTATTACCCTAGTTTTTTCATAAGCCGACTTGTCATGGGATTAATATGTATAACTCGGCTTTATCTTAGGCCTCCCTTTACAGGTTTCTGACCAAACACGTTTTTCCACTTTTATAATGGCTCAATGTGTTTTTTTACAAACCGATACTCGACTTTTTCCCATAGGTTATTTCTGAGGATTTTTCCTCTAGAAAATATAGCATCCTTTTTCTGGAAGTTCATATTCCTACCAATAAAACATAATACCAATGTTTTCAGTCAAACATCTTTGAACAAACTTAATGGGGTAGGGCCCCGACTCGGGACAATTCGTTGGGAATGTTCTAGTATCCTTTATACATTGGTAAGGGATTTTTCTTGACCCCGGATTTAAGGATTATGGATATGCATGAGGATTAAGAGCTTTTTTAGGGATATAGAGGTAGGAAATGACTCTCCTGAAGATGAATTTTCTTTTGATTGAGGACCATTTTTATCGGGAAATAAATGTAGAGCCACCAGGGCATGGTGTGCCAATTCAATCAAAGGTGTCCCCATGACACTAACCTTGCATTTCCAATGGCCTGGAGGTATTAGAAACATTTAAGATTAATCTTTTTGTTGGGAACGGTAATAGGTGGCTGGCTTGAGTAGTGTTGTTTGAGAACATTAAAAACATTCAGATCGTCCATGAGTGGGAAATCATTCCAGCACATTTCTTACTTAGGTGAGGGAGAGATGGGAAGTGGCCAGTTCAGTTAAGAGACATTTCTATGTCAGGGTAACATGAAAAGAATGAGGTACATAAGTCTTCATCAAGGTGTTTTTTGAATATTTGGGTGTGACAAGGTGTGAATGTCATTTGAGCCTACAGAGGCTTGAAATGACTCTCCAATAGATGAATTTTCCTTTGATTGATGTCTATTTTGTGGGAGATCTATGTAGAGCCACCGGGGCATGATATGAATAGTCAAGAAAAGGTGTCACCAAGAACACTGACCTTCCTTCTTTAATGGCCTTTGAGGATTATAGAGAATGGTAGCCTTCTGAATACGGTGTGTGACCTTCGACCATGGGTTCCCCTGTTCACAATAGGAGGATTTTAAGAGGAAGTTCTTCAGGGAATTCCAGAAACGGGTAGGGGCACTCTTCCTTTGCATGTGGATCTACTCCACGCATGCATATGGGATATCATTTAGAACCCTCAAAAGAGACCAAAATTGAATCAGGTCTATATGTTATGATATATCCAGGATGTGTGAACTGAGGAAAATTTAAACCATGACTTTAAGGGACCTTGAATCAGGATGGGTGGAATGAGGCTTTGAATCCATAAGGCATATTGAGATGGTAAAAACTCTCCTAGGGTTGATTTTTCCTTTGATTAATGTCAATTTTTGTGGGTGACATATGTAGAGCCATCGGGGCATGATATGCCTACTCAATAAATGGTAGCCTCCAGACCCTGTCCATCTATCCCAAATGGCGTTGTAAGGTTATGTGGATTCAAGATAATGTAAATCATGGAGTAGGGAATATGGAAAGGGTATTCCATGACATATTTGGGACATTTGTGTTGTGATTTACTCATGGAATGGTGCCCCTTGAATATATCTAACCCATACACAAGGTGAGGTATTCGTTCTATCTTTAGGATAACCGGTCGTTTAATATCACATTACTTGGACACGGGGTTACTTCAAGGGGGTAATGGTGACATTCATTTTAGGTTCGTGATTCTAGGACCTAATTCCTTTTCCATTTTTCCATTATGACACGACGAATCTCTTTCTATGATCCCTAAGCTCACGTGAGCAATGTTCGGTGTGAGAAACATGGGATCACAATGGTTTCATGTCACCGCATAATAATACTAAATTGAACATTAGAGGTAACTATTAGGCTAAATCCATTACACTATAGTTTAATGTCGTGTGATGAGGATGGTTTTGGCCTTGTAGTTTAACGTCACGCGGTGAGGACGATTTTGGCCTTGCAGTTTACGGTCATGTGGTGAGGACAATTTTTTTCCATACAGTTTAGCATCGTGCGATGATAGAGATTTTGGCCATATAGTTTAGCATTGTGTGGTGAGGAAAATTTTGGCATTGAAGTTTAGTGTCGTGCGGTGAGGACGATTTTTTCCTTGCAGTTTAGCGTCGTGCGGTGAGGAGGATTTTGGCCAAGTAGTTTACTATCGTGCGGTGAGAATGATTTTGGTTTTGTAGTTTAGTGTCATGTGATGAGGTTTATTTTGGGCTTGTATTTTAGATTCATGTGGTGAGGATGATTTTGTCCTTGTAGTTTAGTGTCTTGAGATGAGGAATATTTTAGCATTTCATTTTAGTGTCGTGCGGTGAGGACGATTTTGGCCTTGTAGTTTAGCATCATGTGGTGGGGACAATTTTGGCCTTGTAGTTCAGAGTCATGTGGTGAGGAAAATTTTGGCCTTGTGGTTTAACGTTTTGTGGTTTGAATTATTTTCACCTTTGAAAAGGTCTTTAAAAGTTTCTGGTTAATCACAGTCAGGGTGTTCTGGCGTTACTTAGACGTGAGTAATGATAGAAGGTGTAAACCATAGTCCTGTGGGTGACTTGAATCATGAGGGATGACATAGGGCTTAAAATACATTGGGCGTACTGAGGTAGGATATGACTCTCCTAGGGTTGAATTTTCCTTTGATTGATCGCCATTTTTGTGGGTGACATATGCGGAGCCACCAGGTCATGATATGCATAGTCCATGAAAGGTGTCTACAGGACACTGTCCTTCTATCCTAGATGGACTTGGATGATTATTAGGATCCATGTTTTCCCACGGTATGGGGTGTGAAAAATGGGAATGGTGTGCCTGGGAATGTTGTAATACACACACCATGTTTAACCACGACCTTTTGGGAGATTCCACATAGGTCTGACCCACACATGGAGAGAAGAGGCATTTGTTTTGCTGGTGGTTGGGCTAGGATGTCGAAGCCGACCATTACTATGTGTCCTACGAGATCAAGAATCAATCAAAATATATTTTTGGATGTTCCCTACAAACATTTGTTCGATGTCTTAGGGACACTTGAGGGAATTTTGGTTTTACTTGATACAGATTCCAGGCTTACCATACTCCTCTATGGTTTACTTGTGTAAGGGAATCCATACCACTAGTCTTAAGCTTACGTGATTAATACTCGATGTGAGAAACAAGGTGTGAATAGAGAGTCTACTTTAAAGTGTGAGGAAATAGAGAATATGATGGGGGCCTTTTCATTTTCTTTCTCGGTGGGTCGGGGCGAGGATCGAAGATCGAGGTGTTTCTCTGTATCCCGCGAGGGCCGGAATCAAGCCATATGTAGTTCTGTGTGTGCCTCGTTCCTATTTGGATCAGTCCATATGTAGAGGGTTTTTTATTCTACCCTTCATAGTTGTAAATTCCCCCATGTTTCCCCATAGTTTACCTTCATAAGATAATCTCTATCACCATTACTAAGATCACGGGAGTTGTACTCGGTGAGAGAAACAAGAAGTGATAAGGGTCTCCTTTACAAATATCAGCTGATAGGGGCCACGATGGGGGATTTTCATTTATGGGGGATGAGTTGGGATCAATGATCGAGGCATCTCTACATATCCTGTGAGAGTAGGAATCAAGCCACATGTAGTTCTATGAATGATCATCCACTATTTTGTCATAAAATTAGGACATTTTATGCTATGTAGTTTAACATATTATGGTGAGGACATGTTCCTTACTGTTTAATGACATGTGGAAATAACGATGACTCGTAGTTTAGGGGCTTAGATTTTGGAACATAACATGGGCGTATTTTTTATGACTCATAGTGTAAGGTCATTGAGTTTGGACCTTGACATGGGGGGGGGTATTTTTGGTTTCTTATAGTTTATGGTCTTAGAGATCAGACCTTAACATTGAGGATTCATCATTACTCATTGTTTAAGGTCTTAGAGTTTGGACCATGACATTGGGGGAAATTATTACTCATTGTTTAGGGTCATAGATATTTGACTTATGATATGAGAGGTCATTTTTATGACTCATAGTTTAGGGTCATAGAGTTTGGACCTTGATATTGGAGCATTTTTTACCTCATAGTTTAAGGTCAAAGAGTTTAGACCATACCATGGGGCCATCCATTGTGACACATAGTTTAGTGTCGTAGAGTATAGACCATGGTGACATTTTTATGAATCATAGTTTAAGGTCTTAGAGTTTAGACCTATGATATGAGATGGCATTTTTATGACTCATAGTTTAGGGTCTTAGAGTTTGGACCATATCATGGGGATTTTTTGTTACTTGTAGTTTAAGGTCTTAGTTATTGGACTATCGCATTGGGAAATTTATATACGAAGTATTTCTTCAAGAACTTCTCATTGTGGGAGACATGATGAGCTTTCTATCCATTGATATTTGGGTGTATGGTCCATGGGAATAGAACTAATGTATGAAATATGGTCCTTCACACTCTGGTTCATGCTTCGGGGATTCTTCCCTAGTAACATCAGGGTTCTGAGGACTAACATCATTTCTCCTTCGAGGAAAAATCGAAGGTGAACCTTTTTGTTAAAGGGTCATGAAATCCAATTTTGGTAGATTTCCAAATGGTGCAGAGTGTGCATCCTTTTTTCATTTAACTACTCTAATTCATCAAATCGTCTCTAGGATTGCTCATTTGTGGAAAGTTGATCACAAATGGCCACACAAAGTTATGGAACTTGGATCTCTATAGGTAGCAATTCCTCTTCCTTGTTTACTAGAGAGCATGGGGTTTCCAAAGTGGCTATAAGGCCCCAGCCTTAAACCACACTTAATCTTGAGTTATTACAAGATTACACATTGAGGATCTTTTCGGGTTTAGAGTTTTAGAGAATTAGATCATAAAACATGCATTACATTCCACATATAAGCAAAGTGGTTACATAAAGATAGTATTCTTCATTCAAATCAATTGAAACACATTTAAAATAAAACATGGATTATTTCTTGACACATCCTTGACTCTATCATCTTATCATGTACCTTTCCCTTGACCTGTGAAAAACATTTCAAAAACATGGGATGAGCATAAAAACTCAGTACGGGTTATAAAAAAACATGGAAAGGAAACATGAGTTCATATATACATAAGAATGAAATCATAAATTACCCATAAAACATAGGCACATTAACATACCTCATAAAATCATGAATAAATCATAGAAATCATAAGACATAAAGGTAACTTGAGGCATTCATAACATTCTTACGTAGGGAGTAACCCTCTTGGTTACGTTTTGGAATACCCATCACAGTATATTCCCTAAATCTCTTCGGAGAAACCTTAACGTTTTACTCCTTCGCATTACCCAATGCATTGGAGAGCTATATCGGGCTCACCCACCCTTAGTTTATCACGGAACCACCCGTCTTCATAATAATGCCCAAGAACCATAACATAATCATATCACATAAAACATGCATAAAGGAAACATAAATTTTCCATATTTCAATCACGAGATATCAATACAACACATTGATATAAAAACATTATGAAAACCATTTTCAATACCAAAATAAAATAAAAGTAAAACATGGTATTTATTTTTCTTTTAAAAAGAAGGTATGGCTTGTAGAGGAAGCCAAAACTCAAATAACGGTCACGACGGCGGAGAAGTCGTTGTCGCCGCATACGTACGACAAAAACATTCCCTTTTGTCGTTTAGTAAATGCTTCGTATAAAAATATTCCTTTTTAATAAACGTAAAAGTCAAATGGGTTTATACACCGTATAAAAGAAAGTTGTGTATAAAATAAAATATGCCTTAATGAAAGGAGACTGAGACGAAGTCTCATACCTCGTATCCGACTTGACCCGACCGTTCTTTAATCTCCTGGATAATAAACTTGAGTTAATCTCTACTTGCTTAAGAATCTTTTTCAAGCTCATTATTCCTTTTATACCATGTTATGAACATAATGTAATCATTTAAGTTAATAATGTACATTTTGTCGGTATTTGGTTCTTAAGTCAAAAATAGACTTCTTACACTTACATGTTGTTAATTTGGTCATAGGTTTGTTATATACAGAATGATACTAATGATTTGGACAACATATATATCATATATATTTATCATATACATGTATTTATAATATTACATCACATTTAGAGGTAACAAATGAAATGCACCGTTCATTGAGACGGTAAGCCGTACGTACGCATGAACGCTACTTCCATTTCTATTTCAGATTTTCTGGAATGGAATCATAATGATATAAGAGTATATTATAATTCTAGTATAATAACATATATAATATCATTAACTTTATCCTTTACACATCCCACATATGGTATTAATGAATCAAATCACTTTCAGGGGCGGTAGTCCGCACATCCTAAAATGAAGATATCGTGTTTACCCATAATAGAAACCATAAATGTATGCCCAAAATGAAAAAAACAGAAGCTTAAGGAAAACATAAACATATTATATATCATATATAAAAATAGTGACATAATAATGGCCACCTTTGAAGGTGTTAAATGAGTATTGAACAATCATCGTTTCGGGAGGCAGAATTTTGCCATCCACGGAAACTGTATGTTCATTAACCATTTGATGTAGTTGTGTGAGAGTGTAGCTCAAATAAATATTATAACAACATCCTATTATATTGAAGATACTGGTTTTGTTACAAAATAAGTAAATAAAAAGAGTTAGGGGATTGGAGAAGCAAAATAATACAAATGAACATGAGAGAATGAATTACCTTTAAAAGTGTAACTCCTTTTGATTTGAGCCTAAAGGCTTCCTTTGAAAGGATTCTTCCAAAAGGGAATCCTCTAGGATTATTAGAGGGATGTGGAGAGAGTAAATGGGCAGGGTTTGGCCGAGCCAAAGGCTTGAGGAGTGTGTGAAATGAGGTAGAGGTGGGGGCCTTTTATAAGAGGAGAGGATGGGCACTTTTGGAAAGTAAAGAAATATTACTTTATTTGAAAATGTGTTTCGGGTTTAAAAGGTCCCACATTGATATAAGTCGTGCATAAGGTGATAAGGGTTCTACATTCACTCATCCAATTGGTTTTGGACATGTGTAGTTCATAGAGTTTACATTATCTTTCCATTTTATTTAAATCGTCAAATAATGACGTCATCGCTGCATCATCATGATGTCATAAATAATTTAATTTATTTAAAGTTTAAAAATTATAAAAAAAGTAATATGATGTAGGAAATATTTTTATCTTTAAAATGACTATTTATAATCAAAAATCTGATCTTTATAACTCCATGTAAAAATTGTTTTCGTAAAACATATTATGTTTGTGTCATTTTTACTTTTACATTAAATAAAATGTTATTTATGTCATTTCCCAACCAAAATAACTCCATGGGGTCCCCAAGTTAACCCATGGCTTGTCTTGGTCGGCCATGACACAACCAATAAGTTTGGGACATGTGTCTAGGTCATTTCATATTATTAAAGCATTATTTATACCTTAAACTACACTAATTACCACTAATCGCGATTAAAAACTTAATAAGTTACTATTCACCAAAAAATTATTTTAATCTCATTGAACCACATTTTACTTCTTAATGACAACCATGTATGTCAGATTTTCAAAATTCAATACACATTAGTGGTAAACTTTTATTTAACTGAAAAATCAGTTTTCTTGATTACCACTTAGTGGTTTCACTATTCATCAAAAATTGAAGTTTTTCAGAAAATTACCAAAATTCACCCTAAGCTATATTTGATATTCCTAATTCAAAAATGAAGTCTATTTTAAAAAATTCAAATCATATAAGTCACATTAATTAATTTAATAATTAATTCCCGCTGCCAGAGCAAAAAGCGTGTTTTTACAAAACAATAAGTATCAAAAGATTGACACCAGTTTAAGTCTAATTTCAAAGTGAAATTGATTCCAATGACCACCATTGGATAAAATGGTAAAAATATATTCTAATTTCACTTAAAACCCAATTCAAAACATAATGAAATCATATAAATAAATTAGATTAAAAAGCAGTTTTGATGTAAAATGCAGTATTTTTCACAATTCATTAAAAAATGAACATTGTCAGAAAAATACCAAAAATTCACACAAGGTAAATTTTGATGTCCCAATCATAAATAATAAGTTTATTTTGACAAACATAGTTTATAAAATTGTCAAAATATAGATTCAAAAATGGTTTGCCATCAAATGGCAGTAAAACAATCTTTTTAGAATATTTGTGTATTCCATGCATAAGATTGTATTTATTTTCATTTGAAGCCTCTATAACACTATCTTAATCATTAATAGACATAGATAAAAATATCTATTATTCATTACTTACTTGGGATTTTACATCCTTCCCCCCTTTAGATAATTGCGTCCCCGCAATTTATTTACTTATCGAATAAATGTGGGTACTTATCCCTCATTGCATTTTCAGATTCCCATGTTGCCTCTTCAATCATGTGGTTTTTCCACAAAACCTTTACCTGGTGAATCACCTTATTCCGTAACACTTTCTCCCTGTGGTCAAGAATCTGGACCGGTTGTTCCTCATAAGATTGGTTCTCTTCCAGCTGAACTACCTATGGACTCAAAACATGAGATGGATCTGGCATATACATTCTCAACATCGAAACGTGAAAAACATTGTGTACCTGAGATAAACACGGAGGTAAAGCCACTTGGTATGCAACTGATCCAACTCTCTCCAGAATTTCATATGGTCCAACGAACCTTGGACTCAACTTTCCTTTCTTACCAAATCTCATTACACTTTTCCAAGGAGAAACCTTGAGAAAAACATGATCACCTTCCTCGAAAGATAGATCCTTCCTCTGGTTATCCGCATAACTCTTCTGCCTGCTCTGAGCTGTTCTCATGTGTTTTTGAATCAGCTAAACTTTTTCTGCCATCTCTTCTACCAATTCTGGTCCCATCAACTTCCTTTCACCCACTTCATCCTAGAAAGCTGGAGTTCGACACTGCTTCCCATATAATGCCTGAAATGGTGCCATCTGTATACTGGAATGAAAACTGTTATTATATGAAAATTCAACCAAAGAAAGATGTTGGTCCCAACTTCCCTGATAATCCATAGAACAAACTCGTAGCATATCCTCCAATGTCTGAATTGTTCGTTCTGACTGCCCATCTGATTGAGGATGAAAAGATGTACTAAAATTTAATTCAGTACCCAACGACTTCTGAAGGCCTTTCCAAAAGTTAGAAGTAAACCTGGGATCACGATCCAATACAATGGAGAGAGGAACTCCATGTAACCTGACTATCTCTTTAAGATACAAACGGGAAATTTGATCAAGAGAGAAAGTATCTCGTATAGTAAGGAAATGAGCAGATTTGGTCAAGCGATCAACAATAACCCAGATTGCATTATTACCTCGAGATGTCTTTGGTAATCCAACAACAAAGTCCATGGATATATTCTCCCATTTCCACTCTGGCACTGGTAAAGGCTGAAGCATCCCTTTCGGTAACTGTCGCTCTGCTTTTACCTGCTGACAAGTCAAACACTTCACAGTAAAATCAGCAATATCTCTTTTCATTCCATCCCACCAGTAATACTCCCGCAGATCTCTATACATCTTAGTACTGCTCGGATGAACTGAAAACGGAGAACTATGAGCTTCACATAACAACTCTCTCTTCAACTGTGAATCACAAGGCACACACAATCTCTTCCCAAATCTCAAAACGCAATCATTATCAATGTTGAATTCAGGAAAATTACCTTTCTGAACCAGCTCTACCTTTTTCTGCAACTCACTGTCTTGCTTCTGTGCTTGCTTGATTCTATCTGATAGAGATGATCTCACTGATACCTGAAACAAAACAGAAGGACTTCCTGCACTAACAACTTCTATGCCAAAGTTCATCAAATCCTTAACCAAAGGATCACGTTCCAAACGCAACATTGTTAATGAAGCATTACTTTTTCGACTCAAAGCATCAGCCACTTTATTTTCTTTTCCCTGATGGTAATGAATTGTACAATCATAATCCTTGATTAATTCTAGCCATCTCCATTGTCTCATGTTCAATTATTTCTGAGTGAATATATACTTTAAACTTTTTTGATCGGTATATATTTCACACTTTACTCCATACAAATGATGCCTCCAAATTTTTAAAGAAAAAACAACAGCAGCTAATTCCAAATCATGTGTAGGGGAATTTACCTCATGATTTTTCAACTGTCGTGAAGCTTAAGAAATTACATGATCATTCTGCATTAGGACGCAACCAAGTCCTTTCAATGAAGCATCACTGTATATAACAAACTCACCATTCCTGGAATGTAGTGCCAAAACTGGAGCATTCACCAATCTTTATTTTCAATTCCTGAAAACAATCATCACATTCTTTTGTCCAGATAAACTTAACACCCTTCCGAGTTAGCTTAGTCATTGGACTAGATAACCGTGAAAAATTTCTAACAAACCTTCCGTAATAGCCCACCAAACCAAGGAAGCTACGAATCTCAGTTACATTTGAGGGTCTTGGCCATTCTTCCACAAATTTTGTTTTTGCAGGATCAACAGTTATTCCATCTTTAGAAACAATGTGACCATGGAAAGAAATTTGTTGCAACCAAAACTCACACTTTCTGAATTTCCCATATAGTTTCTTTTCTTTTAAGGTTTGAAAGATAACCCTTAAATGTTTTTCATGCTCCTCTTTACTTTTATAAACCACCAAAATATCATCAATGAAAACCACCACAAACTTATCCAAGAACTCATGGAAAATTCTATTCATTAAGTCCATGAATACAGCAGGTGCATTGGTTAGCCAAAAAGGCATTACTACAAATTCATAATGGCCATATCTCGTACGGAACGCGGTCTTCGGAATATCTGCCTCCTTTACCTTCAGCTGATGGTACCCTGATCTCAGGTCAATCTTTGAAAAAAACTGAGCTCCCTGGAGCTGATCAAACAAATCATCGATATGAGGAAATGGATATTTGTTCTTAACAGTGATATTATTCAAGGCTCTATAATCAATGCAAAGTCTCATAGAACCATCTTTTTTATTAACAAAAAAACAGGAGCACCCCATGGTGATGTGCTAGGTCTAATTAAACCTTTCTCTAATAAATCTTACAATTTCTCCTTCAACTCTAAAAGTTAAATTTGTGCCATTCGATAAGGGGGTTTTGAAATTGTCTTAGCATCAAGAACTAAGTCAACAGTAAACTCAACTTCCCGATCTGTTATTATTCCAAGAAACTCATCAGGAAAAACATCAGGATACTAATTTACCAATGGCACGTCATTAATCTGAATAGTTCCTTTATTTTCAACGACGTGTGCAAGGTAAAATTAATTTCCATATTTTACAAGTTTCTCGGCCTCTTGATATGTTATCAAAAGTAAGGGTTCATTCTTGTAAACAAACTGAATGTCTTTCTGAAAAGAAACTTCTTTAGCTCTACAGTCAATCTTAGAATGGTAAATAGAGAGCAAATCCATTCCCAGGATAACATCAAACTCTACTAGAGTTAGAACAATAAGGTTTGCAAGTAGGTTCTTTCCACAGATAAGGATAGGAAGATTCTTATAAATTCTTTTTTCCTCGACATTTCCCCCCAGGTGTTTTTACCAAAAGTTCAGGAGTCATTTCTTGATATGGTATTACCATTTTACTAGAAAAGGTTTCAGAGATGAGAGAATGTGTAGACCCCGAATCAAACAACACACTGGCATAATCTGAAAAAACAAACAAAGTACCTGATACAACTTCATTTGATGGCCCGACATCTGCTGAAGTAGTTGCAAAGGATTTCACCACCCCTTTCTACTTGTAGTCTAACTGATTCCCATCACTCAAGCTCCTTGTCGGACACTCGTTTGCATAGTGACCCATCTCATTGCACTTATAACATTTCACTAACTATAAATCAAATTTGTTCTTACCTTCACCTTGATCATTTTCAGTGCAATCACGAGCCTTATGTCCCATATTACCACATCGGTAGCACTTCCCAGAATTCAGAAGACATTCCCCAGCATGCCTTTTTCCACATTTATCACAAACTGGAAACTTAGTTCTCTTACCATCAGTCTTTTTTGAAGAATTCATACCTTTCTCCTGCCACCTCGGTCTCTTCTTCTGCTGGTTTTTATAGAAAACATGGTCATCGGCAAACTCTATTTCCACATTCTCAGCACATCGAACAAGCTTTTCATAACTTTTAAACTCACGAGAAGCTAATTCCCTTCGATATGTTGGCTTTAATCCTGAGTAAAAACGATTGATTTTACTATCAAGGTCTCGGATAAAATTTGGAGCATACCTTGCCAATCGAGTGAACCTTTCTTCATAGGCAGCCACTGAGTCTTCCTCTTGCCTCAATTCCAAGAATTTCTTTTCCATCCTATGTCGAACAGTCTTAGGAAAATACTTCTCAAGAAACATACCTTTGAATTCATCCCAGTCAAGAGCATCAATCTCATCGGCGTCCCTGATGTTTTTAACCATAGACCACCACTGATCTGCTTCACCCTCCAAACGGTAAATAGCAAGACTAACCTTTTGATTGTCTGAACACCCCATGACATCAAAAATCTTATCTAGTGCTTTAATCCACCCTTCAGCTAGCACAGGGTCAGATGATCCTCTGAATGATGGTGGATGTTGCCTCATGAAATGTTCCACCACTGACATGTTCCTCTGCGGTTGGTCTGGCTGATCTCGTGTATGGATACCACCTCCATTTATCACTTGAGTCAACTGCACCATTACTGCAACAAACTGTTCAGTTCCAATTCCGACCATTTCTGGATGCTGATTCGGAAGGTTATTTCCTTCTGTATGCCTTCCTAGCACTGCTTCCCTGTTTCCTCTACGGAAAACCATTCTGAACAGACATGTCTTAGATGAAGCAACATGGTAATCTTTAAATGCTATATCATTTCGAAAAAAAATATTTTTGGATAATCATTTAATAGAATTCTAACTCCTAAAGTTATCTAAACCTCCCTTTGATACCAACTATAAGGACCCAACCTTAAACCTTACTTAATCTTGAGTTATTACAAGATTACACATTGAGGATCTTTTCGGGTTTAGAGTTTTAGAGAATTAGATCATAAAACATGCATTACATTCCACATATAAGCAAAGTGGTTACATAAAGATAGTATTCTTCATTCCCATCAATGGAAACACATTTAAAATAAATCATGGATTATTTCTTGACACATCCTTGACTCTGTCATCTTATCATGTACCTTTCCCTTCACCTGTGAAAAACATTTCAAAAACATGGGATGAGCATAAAAACTCAGTACGGGTTATAAAAAAAACATGGAAAGGAAACATGAGTTCATATATACATAAGAATGAAATCATACTTTACCCATAAAACATGGGCACTTTAACATACCTCATAAAATCATGAATAAATCATACAAATCATAAGACATAAAGGTAACTTGAGGCATTCATAACATTCTTACGTAGGGAGTAACCCTCTTGGTTACGTTTTGGAATACACATCACAGTATATTCCCTAAATCTCTTCGGAGAAACCTTAACGTTTCACTCCTTCGCGTTACCCAATGCATTGGAGAGCTATATCGGGCTCACCCGCCCTTAGTTTATCACGGAACCACCCGTCTTCATAATAATGCCCAAGAACCATAACATAATCATATCACATAAAACATGCATAAAAGAAACATAAAATTTCCATATTTCAATCACGAGATATCAATACAACACATTGATATAAAAACATTATGAAAACCATTTTCAATTCCAAAATAAAAGAAAAGTAAAACATGGTATTTATTTTTCTTTTAAAAAGAAGGTATGGCTTGTAGAGGAAGCTGAAACTCAAATAATGGTCAGGACGGTGGAGAAGTCGTTGTCGCCGCATACGTACGACAAAAACATTCCCTTTTGTCGTTTAGTAAATGCTTCATATAAAATGATTCCTTTTGAATAAACGTAAATGTCAAAGGGGTTTATACACCGTATAAAAGAAAGTTGTGTATAAAATAAAATATTCCCCAATGAAAGGAGGCTGAGACGAAGTCCCACACCTCGTATCCGACTTGACCCGACCATTCTTTAATCTCAGGAATAATAAAATTGAGTTAATCTCTACTTGCTTAAGAATATTTTTCAAGTTCATTATTCCTTTTATACCATGTTATGAACATCATGTAATCATTTAAGTTAATAATGTTCATTTTGTCGGTATTTGGTTCTTAAGTCAAAAATAGACTTCTTACACTTACATGTTGTTAATTTGGTCATAGGTTCGTTATATCTAGAATGATACTAATGATTTGGATAACATATATATCATATATATTCATCATATACATGTATTTATAATATTACATCACATTTAGACGTAAGAAATGAAATGCACCGTTCATGGAGACGGTAAGCCGTACGTACGCATGAACGCTACTTCCATTTCTATTTCATATTTTCTGGAATGGAATCATAATGATATAAGAGTATATTATAATTCCAGTATAATAACATATATAATATCATTAACTTTATCCTTTACACATCCCACATATGGTATTAACGAATCAAATCACTTTCAGGGGGCGGTAGTCCGCACTTCCTAAAATGAAGATATCGTGTTTACCCATGATGGAAACCATAAAGGTATGACCAAAATGAAAAAAAACAGAAGCTTAAGGAAAACATAAACATATTATATATCATATATAAAAATAGTGACATCATAATGGCCACCTTTCAAGGTGTTAAATGAGTATTGAACAATCATCGTTTCGGGAGGCAGGATTTCACCATCCACGGAAACCGTATGTTCTTTAACCATTTGATGTAGTTGTGTGAAAGTGTAGCTCAAATAAATATTATACCAACATACTAGTATATTGAAGATACAGGTTGTTTTACAAAATAAGTAAATAAAAAGAGTTTAGGGGGTTGGATAATCAAAATAAAACAAATGAACATGAGAGAATGAATTACCTTTAAAAGTTTAACTCCTTTTGATTTGAGCATAAAGGCTTCCTTTAAAATGATTCAGCCCAAAGGGAATCCTCTAGGATGAGGAGAGGGATGTGGAGAGAGTAAATGGGCAGGGTTTGGCTGAGCCAAAGGCTTGAGGAGTGTGTGAAATGAGGTAGAGGTGGGGGCCTTTTATAAGAGGAGAGGAGGGGCACTTTTGGAAAGTAAAGAAATATTACTTTATTTGAAAATGTGGTTCGGTTTTAAAAGGTCCCACATTGATATAAGTCGTGGATAAGGTGATAAGGGTTCTATCTCCAGTCATCCAATTGGTTTTGGACATGTGTAGTTCATAGATTATACATTATCATTCCATTTTATTTAAATCGTCAAATAATGATGTCATCACTGCATCATCATTATGTCATAAATAATTTAATTTATTTAAAGTCTAAAAATTATAAAAAAAGCAATATGATGTAGGAAATTTTTTTATCTTTCCAATGACTATTTATAATCAAAAATCTGATCTTTATAACCCCATGTAAAAATTGTTTTCGTAAAACATATTATGTTTGTGTCATTTTTACTTTTACATTAAATAAAAAGTTATTTATGTCATTTCCCAACCAAAATGTCTCCATGGGGTCCCCAAGTTGACCCATGTCTTGTCTTGGTCGGCCATGACACAACCAATAAGGTTGGGACATGTGTCTAGGTCATTTCATATTATTAAAGCATTATTTATACCTTAAACTACACTAATTACCACTAATCGCGATTAAAAACTTAATAAGTTACTATTCACGAAAAAATTATTTTAGTCTCATTGAACCACATTTTACTTCTTAATGAAAACCATGTATGTCATATTTTCAAAATTCAATACACATTAGTGGTAAACTTTTATTTAACTGAAAAATCAGTTTTCTTGATTACCACTTAGTGGTTTCACTATTCATCAAAAATTGAAGTTTTTCAGAAAATTACCAAAAATTCACCCTAAGATATATTTGATATTCCAAATTCAAAAATGAATTCTATTTTACAAAATTCAAATAATATAAGTCACATTAATTAATTTAATAATTAATTCCCGCTGCCAGAGCAAAATAGCGTGTTTTTACAAAACAATAAGTATCAAAAGATTGACACCAGTTTAAGTCTAATTTTAAAGTGAAATTGATTCCAATGACCACCATTGGATAAAATGGTAAAAATATATTCTAATTTCACTTCAAAACCAATTCAAAACATAATCTAATCATATAAATAAATTAGATTAAAAAGCAGTTTTGATGTAAAATGCAGTATTTTTCACTATTCATTAAAAAAATGAACATTGTCAGAAAAATACCAAAAATTCAGAAAAGGTAAATTTTGATGTCCCAATAATAAATAATAAGTTTTTTTTGACAAGTATAGTTTATAAAATTGTCAAAATATAGAGTCAAAAATTGTTTGCCATCAAAAGGCAGTAAAACAATCTTTTAAGAATATTTGTATATTCCATGCATAAGATTGTATTTATTTTCATTTTAAGCCTCTATAACACTGTCTTAATCATTAATAGACATAGATAAAAATATCTATTATTCATTACTTACTTGGGATGTTACAGTGGCGGTGTAGGTTATGGTTCAGTATGCCTACAAATCATGAAAGTGCTTGTTTGGCCATGATTTCTGATCCTTATCGTCCAACTTTTGAAGTATGTTCGACAGAGTCTTGTTGACATATTCTATCTGCCCAATGGATTCCATGTGGTTGTGAGATGATCGGCTGGCCTTGATTCCATATTCCTAGTATAGCTTATCCAGCTCAACGGAATAGAAGTTGGTGTATTTTTCCATCAATATTGTATGAGAAACACCAAATATGTTGATGATGTTTGCCTTCAAAAAGATGACGATGTTTTTCCCTGACTTCCATAAGGGGTATGGATTCAGATAATTTAGGAAAGAAGTCGGTTTTTATGAGTATGAACTTGAATTTCCAAGCTGTAGAGGGGGGATATGTCCCCACAACATCCCTCCCCCATGCAACAAATAGCCATGAGTATTTAGCTACATAAAGCAACTTCGGGGGGTGGTGTATGAAATTATCATGAACATTGAAGGAATGACACTTCTTAGTGAATATAACACAATACTATATCATGGTTTTCCAGTAATACCCAAGCATTCGAATTTTTTGAGAGATCTTGGTTGCTGAAAGGTATGCTCCACGATCTCTGACATGCACTTCTTTCATTATGACAACAATACCTTCTCCATTAATGCACCTAAGAAGGACTCCATAAAGGTCTCATTTTTAGAGAACCATCTCTTGGATCACACCATTTTATAAGGTAAAATTGACTTCCCATATTTGGACCTACTCCCTTTCATCCCTAACTAGGTGGAGTTCCCCATTTCGAAGGTAATTTGTGATGCGTGTCATCTAACTTGTGGTATGACCATAAGTCTCAAGAACGGGGATAATTTCATATATTTCTTCTATATTGCTCTAGATGGATGGAAAGATCATAAGAAGTCGAGCCATGCTAATGACATTTTCATCCCAGTTGGGATCACCCAAGGTTGTGGATGCATTTATCAAAGAGTTTCCTTGAGCATTCTATGACTGGTGGACATGAGTCAATGTCAGTTCTGAAGGGAATTCTGCCACCAGTGCTCAAATATGGTTCGTTATGGGAACCAACACTTCTTTATTGATAGGATATTCACTGTTTACTTGTTTGATTACTAGATCTAAATCACCGTTTATTTTTAGGTGTTTAGCTTGCACCTGGAATGCTAATTCTAGACCAGCAATGACGGCCTGATACTCTGCTTCATTGTTCATACACCCTTCTGAATGTAGGAAGGAGTAATGCAAGATGGACTTTTTGGGAGAAACAAGTATGAATCCAAACCCCACACTATTGATATTGGGATGCTCCATCCTTTTCCCTATTGTGATTCAGGAAGCATTGTCGAAGTACATTTCCTACATGTGGGTGTTCTCCTGGATGGGGAACACTTCTTCATATGATAGTTTGATATCCAGTGGTGTCGTTTCCTATTAGGGGTGCTCGTCTAGGAAGTCTATAAAATCTTGGCCTTTTATGGACTATTGGGGAATGTACCATATGTCTAACTATTGTAGAATGACCGCCCAATGTGATAGGTTCCCATTTAGCATGGAACGGTTGAGGATAGACTTGAGTGGGATACAGCGGGGGACCAGGTGGACCTCATGGTGCTGCAGGTAATGCCCGATCTTTTGAACTGTTAAGATTTGGGCTAGGAAGTTCTTTTCAATCTCCAAATATGGAGTTTCGGCATCCATCATTGTCCGGTAGTGGTAGTAGAGGTTTTTCTCACTGCCGACATCATTTTTCTGTGAGAGGAAGGTGCCTAATGACCATTCTAGGGAGGTCACGTTTAAAATGAGTGGTCTCCCCTCAATAGGTGGTATGAGCCATGGTTGATTCTCCTCTTCGTCACATTGTCTAAAATAATGAAAAGGGAAAATGACTTAGCACAAATTGATTCATCCTTTGAAGAAAACATCAAAAATAGACAAAGGAATGAAAAAGGAGTCAAATGCACATGCACCGCGCAAGTTCCTTTACAGTCATGCAAGTATACTTGCGCGCTGCCTAATGGTCAAGAAATTGAATTGCGCGCCCAAAGTGATAACTGGTCGGGCTCTTCTCCAGCCTATAATTAGACCCGGTGGACCCCCCATTTTAAGAGGAATTTTTTCAAAATTCATATATAGTGCTCTGAACGCCTTTGGGTCTTCCAAACACTTCTATGGTAATTCTATACCTAGAATGGAAGGTCTAAATAAGAGGAGTAAGGTCTAAGTGTTAGAATTCACTAACACTTGCGCACCTAAGTGTTTTAACCTTAAGGGAAATTGAAACATTTGTGCGCCGCCCTACTTCTTCACCATAACTTGTGTGCCATCTTCTGGAAAGCCTCTAGGGATAATTATAAAGGCATTGGTCAAGGATCTCCCAAGTATTACCATGATGGTTTACAACCGCGTATGTACCCATGTGTCGTGCAGGTATACCTACGTGAGTAGGACTTGTGCGCCCATGCAGTACCTACGCGCCTTCCTGGACATGCACACCCTTGCCTATTTGGGTGCCCTTCTTGCCCATTTAACCCTTCTTATACAATTCCACCTATCCTATTCAAGATTTAGTCTTCAAGACATTCTTCAAATCCATTTATGGAATGTTTTCTTTATTGGATTTCTTATTTGAAAGTAATTTTGCGGAATATCTCTCAAAACCTAGTGATTTATACATCTTTATGTCACTAGAGATTGAGATTTCATTCATTCAACCTCATCCTTTAAGATGAGAGAACCCCTTAACCTCGGTCTCCTTTTCAAGAGTAAGACCTAGTCTTAATTTCTCTTAACCAGTCCTAATTTACTTTTTGATTTGGGCCACTTTCTCAGGAGTAAAACTCAATCATAAGTCCCCTTTTAAATTAGGCCTCCTTTTCAGGAGTAATCCCCAAATTAGAGTATCCAAATATCCATAAAGTACATATAACTTTATGGACCCTGTTCCTGGATTTCTTCCCTGAAGTAAATCCTAATCTTCATCTATTTGGGCAGTCATACATACATAAGCCCCACATAATTTCTTATGATTTCATCTTTCATGGCACAATTGTCTGGCTTTACCAATACCTCTTATTTCTCACACCGAGCATGACTCACGTGAGCTTAGAGTGTAAAAGTAATTATGACATCTTTCTTTGATCCATAAATCAAAAACATTATACTCCCTTTCTTGAACTACGTGGGTTCTGATTCCTTTTCTAAAACAAAGGATACGTAGGTAGCCCATTAGTGGGTATGATCCCAACTCTGAAATAATCCATGCCCTTATGAATGATAATAAAAATCAAGTGCCCCACTGAGTGGCTTTAAAACTAGTATGGTAATCATAATAACTAAGAGACTTTTATGTATTAAAGGATACCATTGACTAAGATTCTCTAAACATATAAAGTTGATTATCTATCGATGATGAACCTCGAATACATATAAAAGATTCTCTATATTTCTTATATATCAATCATTGTTTGTCAGATCTAAAAGGAAGATCATTTTATACTCGGTAATGTAATAAGGATTCACAAACATACCTTAAATCTATAAAGAGAGTCCCAGAGTAGACAATAATTATACTCAAAAAGGTGTGATGAGTCCGACCTCCCATCCTCTCGACCAATGCGAATTCCTAAGCCTCATCAGTCTACAACTAATGAGCGCCTACCTTTGGAAAGTAGGTTCAAATGGATATGGAACCACTCGATGTTTTCGGTTCTATAGAAAAACCCATTAGAAACCACATGGAATGTTTGAACCTTAAACCAATGAGGTCATCCCCAAATTCAAGAGGAAACAAAAAATGGTGAACCTGATGTGAATCAATAACCAAGTAAAAAATTATGTTTTACTTATTTGTTAGGCCCCTATTTAAAACTCAATGAGAGGGCCAACAAAAAAATCATTGAAATATGTGCTCATCCAAAAGCTGTAGGGGCTGAATTTATCTTTATTACGTCTATTATATCAAAAAAGAAGTCTTTTCCAAGATCTTCTGCATTTCCAGAATGGATTCTCTTAAGTTCACATCCGTGAATACGTCTGCTGTGAAAACATCTGCTACAAATGCCACTGCTGCTACTCTTGTTGGATCATCGTCTGCTCTGAGGACGACATCACCTACTCAGCATCTTAAACGCTGGGTATCAAATGCGCTGGTTAAGGAGTACCGTTAAAACGATACTATTCCAACTCTGGAGGCTGCCCGACCAGCCCTCCAAGTGAACAATTCACCCTGGTTGTCTGGACAGCGACGACCAGTGATCAAGAAGCAGGCGGTGATACCCACCGTCTCCAACCGTTTCGGGTTGTTATCCCCGAAATGCAATCACCATTCACTCCCATATTCCGAGGATGTAAATGAGCAGGTCCCTCATGGCCTTAATTCAAGGAGACAGGATTCCTTCCCGAGGGATCCCATCAATAATCGCCACTAGACTCGTGCGGCAGTGCGCCCTCAGCATGATGAGGGTACTGACTCCAGGCGTTCGGCTCAGGTTCCTCAAACCCGAGCAGGCAAGACGAATCGCTAGAGGTGAAATCTAGTTAACAGTGATCGGGTTATCATCTCTACCATCTCCGGAGAAGTCTACCAACCTAACTTGGTGGCAAGAAACGAGCGTGGACACACACCTGCCTGTTTTAATTTCGATGTCCAGCAGACTCGTCTCGCAGCATCACACCAATCCTGCCAGGCAATTCCGGTGGAGTATAATAGGCAAGAACATACACCTGTTTATACGTCATCAGCTAGTCAGTAGGCTCATCTGACTACATATGATGGATCTCATCAACCACGTTCGGCGAAGTGCAATCAGCAGGCACATACACCTTCTAGTACTGATCAAGCCTACCAACAGTCTCGCTTGGTAGCATTCGGAGAAGTCAGTCGGAAAGCTCTGACAACAAATAGGAGGCAGACTCAACTCTCTGACCCTATACTTGAGTACTGTAAAGATTCACTGATAGAAAAAGGATGATAGGAGCATGCACATACACCTACTCCAGGCACGGAATGAACGTATACCCCAGTTCTGGCAGCTGAAGTCACCAAGCATATTCTATCAATGGAGAAAGAGAAGAAGAAAATACCTACTCATATTATCGATGATTTCCAGTATATTATAACAGCTTCAGCAACATCTCTGGGAAAGACACATAAATATATCCCTACCAGTGGAGTGACACATCAAGAGTTCACTCCGGAACAGACCCACACATCTGTTCCAGTCCAAGAGGGTTGTGGGGCATACTCCCCCATATCATACAGACAACCAATTCATGCACATACACCTGATTTGAGTGGAGATAATCAGCCTAACCTGATCATTTTCTATAAGCAGTCAGACACACCTTCTAAATTAAGTATTAAGGTGTCTATGAAAAAGACCCGCTCATCACAGTCAAGAAATCAAGAGCCAATCTGTAATAAGGCATTGCTCGATGCTGGAGTTCTTGAAGCCCTTAGACAGCTATCTGTTGGAATGAAAGATTATACTCCCTCATTTCCCAATAATGGGAACATTAATTCTGAATGTCTTCAACAGGCACATCCTCATGAATGCTTGCTTCGTGAAAATTTGGTCGATCTCGAAGTTTCATCTTCAGATTAGAGCCATAGGAACCCTCTGTGTGGTCAGAAGACCAAGGAGCAAGAGATCTCGTCTTTTGTTGTAACCCACCATGGTTGTCCTACCCATGATGATGAATTTCACTGCGAAAGTCCTCTCCACAGTAGTGATGCACATTTCCAAGAAAATGCTCCAGTGGACAATGTAGTGTCGAGAAAGCCCTCTTATCTTGAGGCACTTGCAAATGCAAAACCATTCATGTCTAATGCATTATCGCTAGTAGGTGAAATACTTTCTCAATCGGAAGATAGCCCAGGGTGTAGTTCATTCTCCGAACTACCCCTAAGTCATGAATCTTCTAGTTTGATCAGTGATTTCTCTACCAATCTTGTTGAATCTGATGAAGCAACAAGGAAGCACCAAATCTGGTCAAATCAGGTAGAAGAATCTTCATTGAATGGTAAATAGGAAATGCTGAACATGAGAAAACAACTAGAAAAAGGTGAAGTACCAGTCATGTTTTGGCCTTTGGATGACTCTCAGTATGAAATTCCATAGATTTTGATGAAAGATGGACTTCATGATATTCGTCTCAATATATGGAAAAAAATTTGTTAGTTTAAAAAGAAAGTATTATCTTATGATGAATATGAAAATCATGGTAAGATAATAGATGGGTTACAACTTCAGATTGACGTGGCATCTCTATCAGTCTCTCGATATCTGAAGGCTGAAAAGTAGCAGAGAGCCCTTTAGTGTTCATGCCTTGGAACACTAAGAAGATTGTGGTAGTTAATTTCCAATTTCCCATCTGGTATTCATAATAGAGGATGGGGTGTTCATGGAGCACTGCATTTCACAGTGCTCTCTCGTCAGCAAAGCCCGCCGAAAATTGTCTCATGCAATGTTATTTCCTGTGGCCGCCCACAGTCAATGGTTTTTGTTTGTAATCAAAATCTTTCCCAAGAACAGGCCTCAACTAGTCTTCTCAAAATCAAGAATACAGAGAACAGGTTGTTGAATTACTCCTACATCAAGCAAACAAGAATATTGAACAGGTCTCTCGTATGGAGAAAGCACATCATCAAGTGATAGAAGTGTCAGAAATCATACAATGGTATTTTGAATCTGGTGATAAAAGTGGATGCAGGTTGATGCATCCAGCTAATTTCAAGACTAAGGTCCAAAAGATTAGGGGAAATTTTAAAAAAGTCTCAGACATAGCATGTCAAGATCCACCCCAACTTTCCAGACTGGGGACTCTTTAAAACCAAACCTCAGAATCAACAAATAGGATTCGAGGAGTTGAGCAAAGACAACAAGAACAGCCCCAGTCCACCGGAATGGGGACTTGTTCAAATCATCAATCCCTTCAGTGAAAGTCATTCTTCTCTCGATTGGGGAAGAATCCACATGAGAAATGAAGAGCAAAATTATCAGGATATTCCCTCCAAATTACGATTCGTCAAGAAGTTCTTGATTGATCGAATCAACAAAAGGCAATGTCTCATCAAAGAAATGGAAGAAGACAATATCACAGAAATTATGATAGAAGGGATGTGATGTGTTATGCATCAATCAATGTCATCAATGTCGTTGTTGCTGATCCACCAGATGAGGCTCACTCGGGGGATTCATATGAAGAGGTTCCTGCTCAAGAAGATATACACACAGACACAAATAAAGAATGTGTGAGTACACGAAATCAAAGGATTACTCAGAACCTAGGTAATCCATCAAGTAACCTACTTCCCCCTCTCCGAAATGGATCCATCAAAGGGAGGGGAAATAATCAGGTTACATATCCTGCCTCTGGAGAAGGCCAATCTCTCTCACTAGATCAAAGGTTTTCACAACAGGAGGAAGAAATGAAGGAATTGAAGAGGTTGAATACAGAACTACTTCAGGGTAGTCTTCTTCCTAAGCGTGCTGGAGCCAGCCTGTCAAGGGAGTTTGTTGAAGCTACTAAGATGGATCAAGAATATCCTCCTCTATCAGTACACCCTCATGGGTATAATCCTAAAGGTAAAATGCAACAACAATTGGTAGTACTGCCATCAGTTGTAGTACCAGCTTCCATACCTGTCCGAGCTCCAGTCATTGCACCTTCCCACGTCCAAGTTCAACTGGATGTTTCTAAAAAGTTAATAACTACCATTGATTCATTAACAGCTCAGTCAGAGACTATGGAAGGTAATCGTGCACAGGTTCAACCAGAAAAGAGAGCTTACCAAGAATGGGTAGATTCATTCTCTCCCTCATCAAGTTTTGGAAACCCTGTATTCCCTATTTTCAATGGATCAGGCGATCCTGAACAACATTTGATGCATTATGTGTCTTGTTGCGATCCTATGATGGGAACTCCAGAGCAGCAAGAAGTAGTGAAACTCAGATGCTTTTTGAGAACCTTGCAAGGACAAGCCTTTGTCTGGTACACAAGATTGCAATCCCGGTCAATTACCGGATGGGAAGATCTCCGTCAATGATTTCTTATTCAATTCAGCTCAACTTTGGCAAATACAACAGTTTTCGATCATACAAACTATAAGCAAAGGGAGAATGAAAGGGTCTCAAATTTATTTGCTCGCTTGAAGGGATTAACATATTCCATAATCTTACCACTTCCTCAAGAGGAACTATTGAAAATATGTGTGTCAAATCTGCATGACGAATTATGCACTCCATTTGTCCCTGTGAAATACGCAGGACGGTTTCGAGACCTTACATAAATCGCTCAAAAGATTGATGATTCTCTTATATAGACTAATCCAAAATCTTGTGTAATTCCATTAGCTCCAAGAAAGAGAATGGGTAAAGTAGAGACTGCTGCAGTTATGCTTAAACAAGCACATGTACCTTCTTCTACTTTAAAACCTTCATCTTCTCGAAGGGCTCCACATCTTGAGCACTAACAACAGAGGCCGTTTCGTCAAGATAATCAAAGAGATCAAAGACAAAAACAATTTGAGGATTTGAAAAAGAAAATTTTACTCTTTCTGAAATGAAAAAGTTCCTGGTTATTTCATTTCAGCTCTAGAAAATAATTTGGTTCAATTCCCAGTGCCTAAGAGGCCAAAGAAGGAAGGAGATGAAGACCATCCCAATTATTGCCCATTTCATCAAATGTCGCGGCACCCCATCCATGAGTGTTTTGTCTTCAAGGACCTCCTGCAAAAGATGTTCGACTCAGGACAAGTCAAACTAAAAGGTTCTTTAGCTCAGGTAGCATGTCTTACTTCTACAGTTGCAGAGGAGGAAGGCGAGTGGCAAGAGGTCAAAATAAAAAATGCACAAAAATATGATGATTGGATGGTCATAAATATGATCAAATGAACTCATGCTATTTTTCGAACACAATTGAAGAAACCAATTGTGCCTTCGGCCATGAATGTCGAACCAAAATATTCTTCATCAGAGGGAAAATCCTCAAAGAAATGGCACAATTCCAAGAAAGAAGAACAATCAGAAGAAGATGAGTATGTGTCAAAGCCTAAGCTGTCACTGACACTGGCAGATTTCATGTCATCTACTTCAAAGCAACGGGCACCGTCCCACCAAACGGAACATCCTAAATTGGCTATTCATGCAGCGTCCTCATCGGATGAAGAGTTAATCTTTGGTTCTGTTAATATTATTCAATTAACAGATCCATATGCCAATCGTAGTTTCAATTTCAATGAGCCTGAATTCCCTGTATCAAACAAAGGAATCAGAGGAATTTCTAGAGGCTTAGGATACAGGGGAAGAAGTGGGTCTTTCAGAAGCCACAATTCCAGTTCTACCCCTATTAGAACTGTGTATGCAGCAGAAACTCGTGGCAGAGCCCTTCAGCGAGCTCAACAAGAACAAGCATGTTCTCCCACCAAAATCAAATTCAGGCATGGAACAGTTATTCTGGACGACCGGTTGAATGTTCCATCTTCTTCCTCTCAGCAATTAAATGGATCTAATCAGTCTGATCTTCCAAGGCCAGGAATATTGCCAACTCATATCCCGATACAAAAGGCATCAACTTCCAAAACATCAACTTCCAAGGCACCTGCTAAACCACATGTTCCTGTTGGGAAACGCAGACCTTTGGATCAAAAGTATGATTTATTTAAACACCTGGCCCAAGTACCGGCCAAGTTATCAATTCTGGATGCTTTAAATCTGTCAAAATAACATCGGGAGGAACTCATTGATGATTTGTCATCTCCTTAGGAGTGTGAAATTGAAATTGCTGCAGCTGAAGTATATCACATAGAGAATAATCCTACGGAATGCCATGAAGTAATATCTTTTACTGATGAAGATGAAGATGATGTCATGCATGGACATATTAGACCTTTGTACTTATCTGGCAAGGCCAATGGCGTAGACGTCCGAAGAGCTTTCATTGACAATGGTTCAGGAGTCAACCTCATGCCCATTCTTACACTTCGTCGATTGGGCCTCACAAAATCTGATTTATCTCCTTCTACCATGAGGTTACAAGGATATGATAAAAATGAACAAGAACCACTGGGCGAGGTTACACTCAGAACTCAGTTTGGAGATCTTGTATCTAATTCGGATTTCATGGTTGTTGATCAAGATTCAGCCTTCAACATCTTGCTTAGAAGACCCTGGCTACATCAACATGCGGCGATCCCTTCATCATACCATCAATGTCTCAAATATTATTTCGATGGTCAATTTGGGACGTTGTATGGTGATAAGGGCTCGTTCAAGACATGTGAGTCTCAATACATTGAGGTGGAATTCTATCACATGAAGGGAAAGGAAAAATCCACAACAACGAAGATTACCAAAGTTAATGCTCTATATGGTTCAGAGAAGATTCCAGTAAATCCATTTACACAAGTGAGTATAGATTATGTGTTTCCTATCGGTCAAATTGGCAAGAAAAACCCAAATCAAAATACTCTTATGGAAAGATCGATAATGTCAATTACGGTAATCGAGCTAGAAAACATATGAGAAATTGGTAACCCACCAAGCAGTAATGAAAGCCCAAATGGTGACGTCTTCATTTCATCTGCTGAAATCCAACAATTCTATACTTCCCCAATAATGCCAAAAGAAGTTATAGAAACATTGGAGGTGATAAATGATGTAGATTCGCAATCCATCATCTACTCATTAGATCCCAAGGAAGACACTTCATCATCAATTGGGTCAGAAATGGAAGCTTCTTCTTCAAGATGTTCAAATTTTAACATCTCTTATGATCATGGAAATTCTGCTTTATCATCTACTATGCAAGTAGAAATGGAAGAAATAACACATGATGAAGAAGAAGAGGAAGATCTCATAGATGCTCCTCCATCATTTGAAGAGGGTATCTCTACCACCGTGGATGAACTCAGAGAAATTAATCTACGTACAAAAGCAGATCCACGCCCCACTTTAATAAGTGCGGCCATGACTTTTAAAGAACACGAGATGTATATTTCCTTCTTAAAGAAAAATCGAGATATATTTTCTTGGAACAATACAGAGATGCCTGGGCTTGATCCTGATGTTGCTAGTCATCATTTGGGTTTACCAGAAGAGCATCAAGGATTTAAGAAAGCCGCGAGAAGAAAACACCCAACTTATGCTTCCAAAATTGAAGCTGAAGTGGATAAGCTTATCAAAGATAACATCATCATAGATGTTCAATATCCCAAGTGGTTGGCTAATATTGTCCCTGTGAAAAAGAAGAACAGACAAATTAGAGATTTAATCGATTTCAGAGATCTTAATCGGCATTGTCCTAAGGATGATTTCCCAGTTCTGATTACAGAACTATTAATTGATGCAATAGCTAGCTATGAAGCACTTTCCTTCATGGATGGATATTCCGGATATAATAAAATCTGAATGTCTCCAAAATATGAGGAATACATAGCCTTCAGAGCCCCTCACGGTGTGTTTTTCTACCGGGTAATGCCCTTTGGCTTAAAGAATGCATGTGCAACATATCAGCGTGCCATGCATCGTACTTCAAACCCTTTTTAGGGATGTTTGTTGAATGTTATGTGGATGGTTTTGTGGTCAAATCCAAACAACGTTCTAATAACTTGGCTGATTTTGAAGTCATAATATGCAAGCTTCGACAACATAATTTGAATATGAACCTCTTAAAATGTGCTTTTGAGGTAACCTCAAGAAACTTTCTTGGCTTTGTTGTACACCATCGTGGTATTGAAGTCGATCCTGAGAAGAAAAATTCAATCCTTGGTATGTCACCTCCTCAAAATTTGAACTAATTAATAGGACATCAAGGACACTTGCCTATATTCGGTGTTTCATTTCCAATTTGGCAGGAAAAAGTTTACCCTTCACCAAATTGATGAAGTAGGGAGTCACTTACTAGTGCACTGATGAATTTCAAGAAGCATTCGATATTCTCAAGAAATACTTCTCGAGTACACCGGTACTCATGTCACCTATTGAAGGAATACCACTTATCCCTTACATGATAGCTTTAGAGCGATCATTGGGTGCCTTTCTTGCTTAGAAGAATGATGATGGGAATGAAAACAACCTCTACTACCTCAGTCGGACTATGCTTGAAGCAGAAACCCAGTATTCAAGTATTGAGATGTGCTGCATGGCATTAATCATTGTAGTTCAGAAGTTGAGACACTACCTGCAACCTCACGAGGTCTAATTGGTATCCTGCAATAACCCGCTCACATTCATCCTTAGTCGTCCAATGCTTACAGGACGTCTGGCAAGGTGGGCAGTTATTTTGCAGCAATTCAACATTCAGTATGTGTCTCAAAAGGAAATAAAGGGCCATGATCTAGCCGATTTCCTGGATGAACACCCTTTAGTGGAAGACACATCTTCAGATATTGAACTCCCTGATGAGGAAGTCTTCTCTATTCAATAAAGTCCTCAGGCATGGGAAATGTATTTTGATGGTGCTTCCAGAAGTCCAACAGATAGGAAAATGGAAAATCGTAAATGCAACAAAGTTGGATTAGGAATTGTGCCCATTTCTCCAGAAAAGGCGGTGTTACCTTATTTCTTCTTATTGTGGGAAGGTGGTACCAATAATGAAGCAGAATACCAAGCCCTCATTGATGTCTTGGAATTCGCACTTCAAGCACAAGTGAATCACTTAAAGGTGAAAGGTGATTCAGACCTGGTAATCAAATAAGTCAATAGGGATTATTCCATCAGAAAAGAATAACTAATCCTTTTGTATGATTACGTTAGAGAGTTAATTGCAGAATTCCCTTCGGAACCGAAATTTTCTTATGTCACACGATCACAAAATGCTCAAGCTGATGCACTGGCTAATACAGCCACAGATCTACAGATCCAAATCAGGACGAGACAACCATCAGTATTTCCCACCGTCGTGCAATTTCACCTTATTTTCGAATCAGAACAGAAGAAATTAATGAAATTAGTCCCATTCCGGAACCGTATGGTCATACTACAGGATGGATGTAACCTATCAGGGAATACCTTCCAAATGGAACACTTCCACCTGATAGAGATGAGAAAGAAAAAATCCAGCAATGTGGGGTCAATTTTACTCTTTATGATAGCCCAGATCACCTAGAGAAAATTCTCTCAAAACATGGTTTCGATGGAGTTATCTTCACATGCATTGATGGTGAAGAGACAATGGCTGTCATGAGAGATGTGCATGCAGGAATCTGTGGTACCCACCAGTCTGGACATAGACTGTCTGATCAGATTCGAAGGCTTGGATACTTTTGGCCTTCAATGATACAAGATTATGTTGATTTCACAATGAAGATTCATTCATGACAAGTATATTCCAACATCATTCATCAACCTCCAGAGTTGCTTCATACAGCTAATTACTCATGGCCATTTTCCATATGGGGAATGTATGTGGTGGGACCTTACCCTTCAGCTACGACCAAGTAGTTTAAGAATATTCTTAATGCTATTGATTTCTTTTCTAAATGGGCAGAGGAAACACCTCTTAAAGAAGTCAGTTCTAAATGAATTGTTAGCTTCATCAAGTCTAACATCATTACCAGATTTGGTGTCCCTCATACCATATTGATGGAAAATGGCACCAACTTTTTTTTCATCCGAGGTGAATAAGTTGTATCGAGAATACAACATCAAATCCAATCAGTCATCTCGGTATCATGCAGCGGCCAATGGCCAGATAGAAGCCTTTAATAAGACTCTTTCAAATATACTGCAAATGATGGTGGATAAAGATAATAAATCATGTCTTGATAAACTCTTTCATGCTTTATGGGCTTATCAGACAACCACCCGCACTACAACGCGGTCAACTCCATATTCACTGGTATATGGAACGGAAGCCGTCTTGCCCATTAATGTTCAACTACCCTCGCATAGAGTAGCTATTTTTGATCATTCATCTACATATGAACAATCTCAAAAGCGATTGAATGAACTGGAATGGTTAGATGAGAAAAGATTGTGCACTTTTCACCACTTGGAAGTCTATCAGAATCGAATAGCTCAAGCTTTCAACAAAAAAGTTCGTCTTCATTCATTCACTGAGGGAGAATTTCTATTAGTTCTCAGAACTCCAATGATACCAGGAAAGAAACCTCCAATGCTTGAACCAAAATGGGAAGGAACTTACTCAATAAATAGGGTCTACTCCAATGGAGCTTATTCATTAATCTCGATGGATGGAGAACTCATCTCTCCTCCAACTAATGCCATATTTTTGAAGATGAATTTTGTATAAACACAAAATATATCATCATTGGTCTAGTACGACCTTAAACAGCACCATAAGTCCAGCAAGACGTTAAACTACATAACCAACAGTCCATGCATATGACCTTAAATTATTGGAACTTACGTCCAACATGACACTAAACTGTATCGTCCTTTATTCATCCAACATGAAGTTAAATGGTGTAATATTTTGTCCTCACGGCATGACATTAAACTGCACATTCCTTTTTTTGTCCAACATGAAATTAAACTGTATTTTCCCCATCTTCTTAACTACATGACGTTAAAACTGTACAGAATGTCCTTTAATACGTCCAACGTGACGTTAAACTATATTTTGGCCCTACTACATGACACTAAACTGTGCAACACCAATAGTCCTAACTGCATGACTTTAAACTGCATAGTCCTTTCATATGTCCTACATGACATTAAAATGGGCATCGTTAAGGTTATTGCTACCTCTTGTTTCTCACACCAAGTATTACTCACATGATCTTTGAAAACTCTTCAACCATAACACTCTCTCTGGGCTACTAACCAGGTGTAAGTCCCAACACTATTTTTTAGATCATTGTCCCCAAGAAAAACTTGATCAATAATTCATTATTTATTTGAACTACGTGGACTTTGATCCTTGCCTTCTAGGCTGGGTACATACGAAACCTCTCAAGGTTCAAGCCTAAAACCAATCTCTTCACATCGGTTCACCTCCATCTCATACGATGTTGATTCGTGAAACCACCCCTAGAATCAATATCTTTACATTGGTTCATTTTCGTCCCTGCTATACAACATTAAACTATACAACACTATTCTTTGATACCCTCACCTGAGAGGGAATGATTACATACAATGGTTTTCAATCATGTTTTATCTCAAAGACTACGTGCATACGTGGAAATACCTGAACATTTTATCTTGGGTTAAACCACCATTTCACTAAAGTCCCATTTCACCCTTCACATGTACGAACCAAATTTGTACATAGGCTATTTCTAGAACTACGTGGTCTTGATTCCCATCCTTATGGGATACGTAGGAATATTCGAGTGTCCCTCGAATCTAGCCCCAAACCTTTTTGGGCCTAACCCAAAATTCCACTTTCAGTCCCTTGGCTGAAAAGTCCCCATGAAAGCACACACTGTGTATTTCTTATAATGGTCCAAGCTCTATGACCCTAAACTAAGATCTCTAATCCTTTTTTCCCACATGACGTTAAACTGTAATTCAAGAACTATGTATGGATTGATTCCCATCCTTATGGGATACATATTGAAGTCCAACATTTCCATTCAGGACCCAATCACAACATGATTATGGTTAGCATTGATCTGTGTATCTCTACATACATTGGAAAATACCCATCTTTATGTGTCATAATCCAAAGCTTAAATATTTTCAGATCTTTATAACCCTTTTATTGACTTCTAGTCACAAAAATTTCCAAATTATGAGAGTTCTTTTGCTTGACTATGCAGTACGTTCCCTTAGGCAGCCTTGCATAAACAGTCTCCATAACAGATTTGTCAGCCAAAAGATACAATTATTTGACTATGCAGCCAATGCCCTTAGGTGGCCCTGTAAAATTCAACCTCCTAACGGGTTTGTTAGATATTGGTAACTTCATTCTTCGGAAGAAAGCCTCTTTTGTCCTTATTTTTCTTAAATGAAAATATGTAGGGATCCACAAAAATAGTCATCCTTAACATATTTGTCCCATATCCTTTTTCATGATCTGAATGTATTCATGTCTATGGTTTATATTCTCTTCCCTAAGTTTGGGTCAGACCTTCGTAGGAGTGATATCCATCCAGTTCTTCGATAATCTTGTTTGGAAATATCTTCTCCATATTCAAGTACCTCTTTCTATACAGCAAACTCTATACTTTGGAAAATTTGAATCTCCATAAGCATTCACTGGCTTTTAGCACTAGAAAAGTAAAATTTTGAGAGTTCTTTTTCCTGATTATGCAGCATTTGCCCTTAGGTGGCCTTGCATAAGTAGTCTACATAACGGAACTGTCAGCCAAAAGATTCTATTTATTTGACTATGCAACCAATGCCATTAGGTGGCCCTACAAAATTCAACCACCTAACGGTTTTGTTAAATAATGGTAACTTCATTCTTGGGAAGTACTTCTTCTAATTCCTTTTTAGCTCTTTTTCATATCACTCCTCTAATTCAAATATTCTTATGTCATAGTTTACATATTTTCCCTCATAATTGAGTATGGTAATATGTTATCAGATGAATTACCAAAGAATTGAGTAAATTCTAATTCATTCGGTCAAAGCTATTTTGACCTTAACCATTAGCCTCTTTATGTCCAACGTGCAAGACGTTAAACTGCCCACATCCAAGTTGTCTTCACACCTCCCCCAGGACAAAAGTCCCAACTTTTCTTCCACCCTTTGGATTGATCCATCTAAGCATTTCTGAAGATTGAAGGATGACAATGTGGTTGCAGCTCAGGCTTATAAGGTTTCAGATCTGGCGTACAAGGACTATGATGGATCATGTGGGCCTTCTCCACTATTTCAGCACTTATAAATACTCCACTACATGAGATATTTGCTGAAGCAATGTTGGTATAATTTTGAAACCAAAAAAATGGGAGATATTTCTTTGCATCTGGAATAGTAACTTCTTGCAGATGACCATAGCCATATAAAGGAAAATAAATGCTTTGGGGGAAGTCGCAATGATATTTCGTCAGATACTTGGCCAAACCCGGAAGAGTGCTACTTTTGACGGTATAATAATCATGGCCAATGATGTTCATCATATCATCAATCTGCTTGCTAGATAGTTCATCTGCTATTTCGGTTCTAAGATCCATTGATTCTGCACAAAAGTTGAATAAAATAACTCTTGTGTAAGTTTATTTTTTATAAAATTTGTGATGGAATTTCAGAAAAATTGAAAAGGAATTAAGGCACGCAAGTCTAAACATGGCACACAAGTATGGATGTGTCGTGCAAGTGATAAATTTCCGCATAAGTCATGTTACCTTGACAACAACACGACAGCGAAGAAATAACGGAAAACGAGCAACTTGCGAAGTGAAGGGGACCTACGCGGTGAGAGCTCCAAAATCTGGAAATCATATGCTATGTGCGGAAAATGACTGCATATTTATAGGCCAAGCGGCCCACCCACACGCCTACAGCCAGCGTCCTCCATCCAGCGCACTCCAGCCCAGCGCGACTCATACCTGCGCGATGATAGTTGCGCGTTGAAAACCTGTGCGCATCTTTCTCTTTGGTTTTCTTCTTTTCCTCAGAGTCACATCCTTATTTCATCCGGATCCAACTCTGAGGGGGGACTTTTGTTGAAGCACCTTTTCGACAGATTGTCTAAAAGAATGAAAATGGAAAATGACTTAGCACAAATTGATTCATCCTTTGAAGAAAACAAAAAAAATTGACAAAGGAATGAAAAATGAGTCAAATACACATGCGCCGCACAAGTTTCTTTACAGTCGTGCAAGTATACTTGCACGCCGCCTAATGGTCACGCATGTGACTTCCGCGCCCTATGTGATAACCTCTCGGGCTCTTATCTAGCTTATAAATAGACCTGGTGGTCCCCCCCATTTCAAGAGGAATTTTTCCTGAATTCAGATATAGAGCTCTGAACGCCCAAGTCTCTTCTTTATGTCTTCCGAACACTTCTAAGGTAATTCATTACCAAGAATGGATGGTCTAAAAAAGAGGTGTAAGGTCTAAGTGTTAGAATTCACTAATACTTGCGTGCCTAAGTGTTTTACCCTTAAGGGAAATTGACACATTTCCACGCCGCCCTAATTCATCACTATAACTTGTGCGCCATCTTCTGGAAATCCTCTGGGGAGAATTCTAAAGGCATTGGTCAAGGATCGCCAAAGTAATACCATGCTGGTTTACAACCGTGCAAGTACCCATGTGCCGCGTAGGTATACCTGCGTGACCAGGACTTGCGTGCCCACACAGTACCTACGCACCCACACAGTACCTGCGCGCCTGCCAGGACATGCGCGCCCCTGCCTTTTTGGGTGCCCTTCTTGACTATTTAACCCTTCTTATACCATTCTTCCACTCCTATTCAAGATTCAGTCTTCAAGACATTCTTCAAAGCCATTTATGGCATGTTTTCTTGATTGACTTTCTTATCTGAAAGAAATTGTGTGGAATATCTATCAAAACCTAGTGATTTATACATCTTTATGTCACTAATGATTGAGATTTCATTCATTTAACCTCATCCTTTATGATGAGAGAACCCCTTAACCATGGCCTCCTTTTCAGGAGTAAGCCCTAGCCTTAATTTCTCTTAATTAGTCCTAATTTACTTTTTTATTTGGGTCTCTTTCTCAGAAGTAAAACCCAATCATAAATACCCTCCTAATTTAGGCCTCCTTTTCAGAAGTAAGCCCCAAATTAGAGTATCCAAATCTCCATAAAGTACATATAGCTTTATGGACCATGTTCCTAGATTTCTTCCCGGATGTAAATCCTAATCTTCATCTATTTGGGCAGTCATACATACATAAGCCCCACATCATTTCTTATGGTTGCATCTTTCATGGAACAATTGTCTGGCATTACCAATACCTATTTTTTCTCACACTGAGCATGAATCACGTGAGCTTAGAGTGTAAAATTAATTATGAAATATTTCTTTGAGCCATAAATAATCAACATCATACTCCCTTTCTCAAACTACGTGGGTTTTGATTCCTTTTCTAAAACAAAGGATACGTAGGTAGCCCATCAGCGGGTATGATCCCAACTCTGAAATAATCCATGTCCTTCTGAATGACAATAAACATCAAGTTCCCCACTGAGTGGCTTTAAAACCATTATGGTCATCATAATGACCAAGAGAGTTTTATGTATTAAAGGTTACCATTGACTAATAATCTCTAAATAAATACAGATGATTATCTATCGATGAAGAACCTCGAATACATATAAAAGATTGTCTAAATTTTCTATATATCAATCATTGATTTTCAGATCTAAAAGAAAGCTCATTTTATACTTGGTAATGTAATAAGTATTCAATAACCTAACTTAAATATATAAAGGGTGTCCCGGAGTAGACAATAATTCTCCTAAAAAAGGTGTGATGAGTCTGACCTCCCATCCTCTCAACCAATGAAAATTACTAAGCCTCATCATTCTACAACTAATGAGAGCCTACCTTTGTAAAGTAGGTTCAAATGGATATGGAATCAATGGATGTTTCCGGTTCTACGAATAAACCTGTTAAAAACTGCTTGGAATGTTTGAACCTTAAACCAGTGAGGTCATCCTCAATTCCAAGAGGAAATAGCCCTAGTGGGCATAGGAAATATATTTTGAGGTTTTCAAATGATTATTGACAATATATATCATATTCACACATAACTCCTTTCTTCGTGATCTTGGTGAAGGGTAAACATTTACCTACAAGGTTAGCTATGAAGTTCCCAATGTTGGAGAGGTGCCCTTGGAGACCTCTCAACTCTACGAGGTTACGAGGTGGGTACATGCCAAGAATGGATTTCATCCTCTTGGGGTTGACTTCAATGCCACAGTGGCATACGACGAAGCTGATAAATTTTCCTGAGGTTACACCTAAGGCGCATTTTAGTGGGTTCATCATTAAACTATGCTATCTCAATTTGTTGAAAATAGTTTCAAGGTAGGACAGGTGCTTCGAACTCTGCCGTGACTTAACCCCCATGGCTTCGACATAACTGTCAACAAATTTTCCCCAAAGGGGCTTGAAGATGTTATTCATGGTGCACTAATATGTGGTTCCAACATTCTTTAGATCGAAGAGCATCACATTATAATAGAACACTCCCTGATGGGATATAATAGTTGTAGATTCTTCACCTCCTCAGGCCATCCAGATTTCATTTTCTCCAGAGTATTCATCCATAAATGATTGGGATTCATATTCGACTATTGAATCGATCTAGAATTTTATGATCAAGACAAAGATGTCAACTTTCCGAAAATGATGATTAAGACCCCTGATGTTGATGAAGATTCTATTTTTTCTATTCTTATTTTTGATAGGGACAATGTTGGCCATTCAGATTGGATATTGGACCTCCCGTATGACTTTTTCTTTGATCATTTTGTCAAATTCAGCATATATTTTAGGAGCATGTGTTGATTGGGTCCTTATAGCTTCTTATTTATAGACCTGGTGATCTTCTGGTAAGCCTATATGATTGGTGGAAACTTCAGGATCGAGGCCTGGCATCTCCATGTAATTCCAGGATAACACATCTTGACTATTCTTCAAGAAGGAGGTATATTCCCCTTATTCCTCAGTAGGCATGGCCACACTGATTATAGTGGGTCATGGGTCATTTTCAATGCCATTATTTATCTCTTTATGTTCATCGATGGTGGTGGAAACACCTTCTTCAAATACAGGAGGGGAATCTTTGAGGTCTTCTTCCTCTTCTACTTCATCTTCATCTTCATCATCTTCCCCTTCTAATGGAGAGAATATTTTCAGGATAAATTCTCCAATACTAGGAATGAAATCGTATTTTACATTGGTGTGTGAGGAAAGGGATGTTTGATTCCCCATGGATGGGTCGAAATCATCTTCGGTAGGGATTTTTCTAACAACAGGGAGTCAACTCGTTCATCTGGGTCTTTGGACTTGGTGGTCGTAATAGAGTCCATGCAGACAAATGAGTCTCTAACCAGGATTGTACTTACACATTCAACTTGGATGAGGGGGTAGTATGTACTCTTCCCCAAGCTGTAGGAAGGGGTCAGTGTAATCCATCTCCAATCCATTCGGGGCATTGATCTAATCAACATCGTCAGCCGAAAGTTGTTCTTTTGGTCACTCATATAGACCTGTGTCGATGTAATGTGACTCACAGAACTCAAACGGGGATTTATCAGCATGCAACGTCCTATTTTCCCCATTAGTGCATTATTTGATACACTAATAGTACGAGGATGTGATTACTGTGTGTTGATGTCATCAAGGCCTCCCTAATAGAACATTGATGTTTGTACTCTACCGCACTACTAGGTTCTTGGAATCTGATATGACATCTTTGAGCCTGTTTTAAGATTTATTCTTACCAATGTTTTTTCCTCACATTTTTCATAACCCAAAACATATGTAGTGCAGGGTGTCAAGCTATCTTCATTATATCCCATTCGACGAAGTCTTCTCAGTGGGAGGAGGTTAACTACAGAGTCGTGGTCGATGAAGATCCTCTAAAAATCAATTCCATTTATCTTTTCGATCACATATAATGGTTTAGTGTGCCATGGCATGATGGAATCTTCATTTCTATATGTGAGGGAGATTATTGGGTATCATTATTTGGGACTGGTCTCCGTTCCGTAGACATCATCCGTAGCTACTTCAGCCTCGAACTCCTTTGGAATTAACAAGGAATCATTGAGTGCTTTCTCTAAGATCTACAAACAAACTCAATGCATCAAAGATTTATTACTATGATGGTACTTAATATATCTACTTTAAAATTTCATACTTCTTCCCTAAAGTTCAGTGCCTTCCAAATCGGGGTTTCTATTTCATAGAAACTTTATGGGTGTGATCTTTGGACATAGATGGTTCGGCCTCTGTAGCAGGATCCGGCGGTGCTGTAGTTTTTTCTGTATTTGGCCGAACTTGTATACTTGTATACTCTGGTAGTTCATAACGTGTTCATCCTTCATAGATATTTCAGGATGAGTGGACTTGGGCTTCCTCTGATGGGGGCGAAGGAGAATTCCAGTTCCCGTTGCGTCAGCCGAAGGGTCTGTCCAAGAGTTTATGCAATGTTAATGGTTTGACTTATGGAAGGGATAAAAATATGACTCCTACCATTATAGTTCCTTATGGAAAACATTTGGACACCATGTCCTCTTCTTTTGGCTCTCCAGTTTGGCATGGGGAATTTGGGTTAGTGTCCATAGTCTTAATCAAAGAAGGGGTCCATCAGGTGAATGACATTAATGGAGACGAAGATCAGTTCTTGATCTGATATTGTTCATGTATGACTACCCCCTTCTGATGGTACTATTTCGAAGGGTAGTGCTCATTTTACCATTTTTCGAGGTGGATCTGGTTGAACCAAGAATGTTGTCATTATGCCTAAAAGTGTCAACACTGACTTCAGATTTGGTACCATCTCATCTTCTTGATCTTTCTTTCTGCCCTTCTGGCCATTTGAAGATTGTGAGGCCATGTAGAATGGTGGTGTTGTATTGGGAGCTTTTGGGGGGAACAGTAGGTTGTCTCAAGTAATCTTATAGTATGTCGTGGACTAGGTTTACGGTCTTTCGGGTCATCACATTTTCAAACATTTTCTCCTTATTACCAGTGAATATTTTCCGATCTCCTTCCTCTCTTGATTTGAAGGTGGAGACTTACGCCAATTGTGCTGGCGATGGGCCCATCTTGACATACCTAGAATCACCCATATTTTGGTGGTGATCCTTGAAAACAATGCATTCTTGGATGGTGTTCCCGAGAATCCAGTGATACAGACAATAATTTGGACGGTCTTATAGTGTTACTTCATTGGCTTACTTTGGCTCTAGCAGCCGGAGCTGATATCAATTCATGGAAGCAATGAAATAGTCGCGAACCGGGTTATCTCTGAACAAATAAACTCTATTAATTTGTTCTTTGAACTGATTTATTTTAGCACCTTGTCGCTCATCCTGTAGTGGTGGGGGTGTTTTTTGGCATCTAGGGAGTCTTGCATGGGTCGGTGGGGGCCTTCCAATTTGGGATGGTGCTAGGGTGGCTTAAGCGTGATATAAGTCAATTAATAATTTTTTCTTTCTCGTCCTATGGTCTGGTAGGGCTAATTGAGACATAAGGTTAGTCCTTTTCAAGGAGACTACTATCATTAGGGCCATGTCAGAGAATTCCCTAAACCCACTGGTGTACTTCACTAGGATGAGCGGTGTTCATAATTCATCCCAAAGGTTATCAATGCACATAGTGAGAATCTCATCATTGGGGAGTGGCATGTTATGGGAATATGTTAGGCATTTACATCTACAAATGAAGTTTGAGACTCCCTCGTTCACTCATTGCTTGCAGTTCATGAGATCACTCACTGTTATCTAGGGCATCATCGAATTGAACTGGAAGAGAAACTGTCACCAGAGGACCTTCTAGCATGGGATTGAATTGGATGGTAGGCTAGTATACCATATGAAAGCCGAGCCTTTTAGGGTTCATATGAAGCACCTGAGGTTTACAGCTTCTTGTTGCTCAAGGGTTCCCATCATGGGGACATGGTAAGAGTCATAGTGCATCAAATGCTATTCTAGGTCCCCGGATCCATTGCAGACTTGAAATACAAGGTTCTTGAAGTTTGGTGGTGGCGGAACATTGCTCACCCACTCAGGGTATGGTTTTAACGTTTTTTGTATTAGATCACATCTCCTCTCCATGACTTATAGCTTGGATGGCATATGCTCAATGGTGTTTAAGATCCCTTGATGCATATCCTGTCGGGCTTGAGCTTGAGCTGGTGCGGCAGGGGCCAAGATTGGGTGTGACGGTGTAACAGGAATTTGGGGTGGATGCCCAGCTGGGGGAATCATTTGTGGGTTTTACTGGGTATATTCTGGCTGTCTTCCCAAAGGGGAGATGTCTTGATACCCTTCCAGGGCCAGGTTGAACAACCCATCTAACATGGCTTCATTAACTTTAATGATTGAATGTGGTATAGAAGCCTATTCTGGGAGCACCCGCTGATGTTCCATAGAGGGGAAACATCTAGCGAGATAACTCCCTCGACGTAGCTCGACATTAATTCTTTTGAGGTTATTCATTTCTTCCTCTTGCTTGGAAAACCATTCACCGAGGGTGAGGGACACACTCTTTTAGAGAGGAGGAGACAGGTCATAAATGACCTTGGATATATTTTTCTCTTTGTTGGAGTTTTGTAGGGGAGGTAATGTCAGATTTACTAAGGGGGAACCTAGATTTGTAACCACCCTATGGTTCTGGGTATTCACACCATCAGCCTTGGTGTGGGATGCCTCTATTGGGGAACCATATTCCTTTGCATCTTCTCCCCCTACATCACTTCCTATGAGATCTATGGGGTTGACTCTCACGACGTTCACTGAGGCATACCTCATAAGGGGTGGTGTTTCTGGTTCCAAATGGTAGGAAGGCATATTTTACCCCTTATTGGACTTTCTCTTTCCATTGTGTGGTATTCTTCGGTATTCTTAATCAAGAGTGACCTGAAGGGATCCCTGGCCTAACCTCATAATACACCGTTGTCTCAGAGTGTGTAAACCACAAGAAGGGGTGGAACGGGTAACTCATATATCCATCATTATTTCTAGAATGTGGAAGACAGTCATTAACCATGCGAGGATTTGAGGTAAAAATGCCCCCAGCCTTGTGGTCTAGGGTTGATCCTGTTCTCCTGTCCATGCGCTATGACCTGGGTTTGTAGGTCTTACGAGTGAATTTTGATTTAAAAATGCCACCAATCCTATGGGATGATGTGTTTCTTGTATAGTGGTGGTAGCCGCTTCTATTTCCACCCTTTCAATTATATGTACTCTTGTGCGGGTTTAAGACAATTGTGGAATTGGGACTACATTGGATCTATGGTTTTTCAAAGACATGAGCATTGCTTGCTGGTTGGATTCCCTTAGGTAGGAAGCCTGATGTATGTTCCTAGTCTCTAGACTCATATGTTTTTCGTTGGATTGTTCTCTTCGGCCCTGATGCTTATGAGACATACTCTGGGCTAGTGTTTGTTGAGTATCCCATATTTCCAGAGTAGGGGTTTCGTTTGATTGTTTCCCATGGGTGATGACATTGTAGGATGCCATTTCCATTGGGGCCTGATTGAAATGATGTTGGGTGAATTTTAAAGCTCCATGTTCTCCATATCCCCCAAATTTAAACACCAGCCAGGGTATTTCCAATGAGGAGTTGAAATTAATGCAGTGCATGGAGGCAATCCAGTTTCAAGGTTCTTCTTTTGCCTTTCTAATTGTGGCAGCCTTGTAGACGAGAGGGATTAAAGTCAATTATATGGAGAGCCTCCCCTATTGTACTTACATGGTTTTGGTACCCATCGTAGGGTATGGATTTTTCTTTCATCTTTTGAAGAGTTGTCCATATATTGAGGTGAATGTCATGCATACAATCCCCAAACAATTCTCCTAGTATGACGTAGTGAGAAGTGGTCATAGGAAAATACATCACTAGTATATTATCCCTAACTAGGTTTCTTATCACAAACAACATATCATGTTGTTGTTATTTTGGAGGCTCCTATACATAATATGCCCAACTCGACTGCTTCTTGATGATTTCATTCCAAGCGACTGCGCTGGTGGGGGACTTATCAATTTCCGGATGCTGTGGGGGTGGCTCAAAAGAAGAGCGTGGCCCTGGGATATCCTCTATTTGAGAAAGGATATCGCTAATTATAGACAGAGTGACATATGTGTCTCACTTCTTTCCGAGTTCCGCAACATAGGATGAATTTCTCAAATTCATCCCAGCAAGGGGAGGACCTTCTTTAAAGAATGTATTTTGGTTTCAAGGGGGACCGTTGCAAGTGGTGTTATGATGGAAAGGACTACCATGTAAACCTGACGTCCAACCGTGGTAATTTTCATGATGGATTTTACCCTGGGGAGGACCTTTAGGGTGGGTTGTAGTATGGTGAGGACCATTTTTCTTCTTGATTCCAATGTGGGGAGGGCCTTCAAAGCAATTGTCATTGCAGGGAGAGCCTTCACAATGACCATCATCATGGAGAGAACTTCCATCATGATTTGATATCTGGATGTAGGGGGAATTTTTACTGTATACATCCCGGGGATGACCTTTAAGTTTTACCACAAAGAGGGGAGGACCTTCTCGTTTCTTGGTGTAACTGTGTGAAGGACCTTCAAAACAACTATCATTGTTGGGAGGGCCATGGCAATGACCATAATCATGGTGAGTACTACAATCATGACTTGATGTCCGACCATAGGGAGAAGCATATTTGTATCAAATACCCTGGGGAGGACTATTCGTGTCGACGACAGCAAGGGGAGGGCCTTCTTGTTATTTGATCCTCATGTAGAGTGGAGGGATACCCTGATGTGCATTAAAATATATGCTTTTGTGGTCGATCATTATTGACCCACGGAGTAAGCCCCCTTGGGTGCTCTATGGAGGACCTTAAGAGCTACTAGTAGTGACATTTCTAGGAGGACCTTTGAAACTGCTACTGCCACTTCCATAATTTGGTAATATAATGAAAGGGTCATGATCCTTTGTTGATATATGTTTGAGGGAATTAAGAAGCCCAGCTTCCATCAGATCATGGTCATGTATGTGCTCCCCATTTTCTAGTTTCCTTTTCCGCTTTTCATTTTTGGGAGCACTCTTGGGGGTAACCGAGTCCATATACTATTGGTAATGGCCTTCCGATAAGGTTTACCATCTTGTTGTGTCCCTTGATTTCGTCGGGATACACTGATGAGCATCTTGAGTTTTAGTAGGGATATATGACATCCCTGGAGTGACAACCACATTAGACCGGTATCCCCCAGTTGGAACTAGTATTTTTCCCCGATCTGGTTGTCTGTATGTTGCAGGATATTGTTGTCGAACCTCCTAGACTAGAGAAGGGATTCATAAATGCTCTGGAGTGACTAATTCATTTTGTGAGTGAGTCATTCAATTCGAGTAAATCCGATCATGGGCTATATTTCTTGCCTTTTCCGGTGATGCCGTTATATCTTGGAATTTTGGTTGATATGGTCTGGAATCAACATATGATCTTTCATCATGCCCAGGGTGTGCTGAGATACATCTTTGGCTAGAACGGGGATGAAATCACAATATGACGTCGGATCATGAGTTTGTGCCTGCTCCGATCCTCAATGAGTTCCCAGTAGATACTGGCAGTTCTCTAGTGTCGGGATAGAGTAAAAATTATTCCACCGGTTGTATTCTCCAATTGCCACCGTATTTGACTAGTGGTCTTCATATTCATGAGCGGGTGTTTTCATCTTCTCATTGGATGCTTTATTTGTCTCATGGGATTTGTATGCATCCGCAGAAATATAACTCTGGTCATATTTTCATTCTGTCTTATTTGGATGGTAGGCTAGATATGAATTAGTAAGAATTTGGGCCAGCATATATGTTATTGCTTCCCTATTTTTATGGTAGGGTTGAAGTGCATAAGGAGGTGGTTGTGCCTGCATATAGTGGAGTGGCTCCCTATTCGGAAAGTGGGTTTGTTGTGTGTGGGAAGATATATGTAAATGTCTATAGTTGACCACTCTGTCTTCATGGCGGGACCATCTAGCACTAGCAGAAACGTGCATGTGCTCGTATTGTGCCACACTACTTCTATGGTGGGATTGAGTGATGTGGGAAAAGTTGTGTGTTTGTCCGTTGAACTATGTCATGTTATTACGTCAGAGATGCTCCTCAGGAACTGGGGTGATAGTGTGTACTTGGTTATATATTCTCTTCCTTTAGTGGGAATCCTATGGGGCTTGGGTCTCTTGGACATTGGAATGTTCCCTTGGAATAAGATACTCCTCAGTGGGAGGAGGTCTGGTCGTCCGGTGTCGGCGGCGACACACTCTGGTTGGGGCCTCAATGTAGGGTCCCTGGGAAACTGGGATGAAATCGTTAGGATTGATTTCATCTGACTCCCTATGGAAAGGGAGGTATTCATTGTCACATTCCAGGGATAGGATCTCTAAATGGTTTGAGACAACCATCGGGGTCACCATGTGCTGAGGTATTGGCTAATTCTGAAGAGGTGGTTGGCAGACCTTCGCAGATTGGAGTCCCTGTCTTGTGGCCTCCAACATGGGGAGAGTACCATTTTAGTTGTACTCTTTGATCAGCATATTGGACACCCAGTGTGGAAGAAATTGGGTAGGTGAAGGGGTCTTACTCTTCGTTGAGTCCCTGACTACCCACGGGATCACTGATGCGTGCGTCTACACGAATCATGGGGATGTCATTTGGATCAAAGGTCTCTCTGTGGGAACCTATGATATATGTTTGACATACATACCACTATACATAATCAAAGTATAATTCTTTTAAACACATTCTTAGATGGAGATTTAGCTCAGCCACCTTCCCTTTTTCTATTACCGCGAGGTAAAGGGGCCTAAGTGGGGTGAGACAGCCACCTTGGTTAATATTTCAAGTCGGGTTCACCATTTTTGTTCCACCTACAAGGTGGTTCATATTGTAAATACGAGGGCGAAAAAAATGGTCCAACACGTAGTGCTTTTTTTTCTTTTATCATTGTGGGTAGAACTGCAACCTTGGTTAAGGATTCACGTCAGGTTCACCATTTTGTTTCCATCTCCAAGGTGGTGCACGTTCAGGCAGTGCGAAAATGACATGACGAGGATCATCACTCAACCCATTTTCCATTGAGATGGGCTCTTTTCGAATTTACCATTCCTTTTTTCTGACCCATTTAGTGTCATTATCCTTTAATTAATGTTGAATTAACCCTATGGGGAACTGTTATTCCCCAGCAGGTGATTCCTTGGGGGTCAAGATCTCATGAAACCGGTACTTCTCAGATATAACATCCACGGATGGTCTCCAACGGGTTTATTCATAGAGACAAGAATGACCAATGGTCCTGGTATCCTTGATTCATGGACATTCTCTCCAAAGGCAGCTGCTCGTCAGCTGAAGATTTGGAAAATGATACTTGAGGACTTCATTGGTCAAGATTATGGGAGGTCAGGTACACCGCACCCTTCCAGGGGAGGATTGTTGCATGTTCTATGATACCCTTATAGATTTTAGTCATGTTTATATGTTTTTGAATCCTTGGTTCATTCAAAAAGAGTTCATCCATGGGATATCGTTGGTTTGAAAGATCATTGTGAGCATGCATATGTTTGATGCCACAGAGGTGATGCTGACATAGACACATTATAAGGCGCTCTGTAGTTAATCATCATCGAGGGGGGATAGAAGGTGACTTGATGTTGGGATCAGGCCTATAAGAAGGGTTTCATGCATATCATCAGAAGAGGAATTAGAACACATGTAGTTTAGATGTGTGGGGCTTATGCATGGAAGATGCCCATTTGATAGACCTGATTGGGTAGACCCTTTTGGGATGGGCTACCTTTTGAGCTCGGGCCTTCTAGAATGCATCCTATATATCATGATCTGTCCATGAATCATAGTTCTCACAATTCAGATTGTGTGGGGCTTACGCTTGAGAGATGCCCATTTGAGGGGGGAATGGAATTCTGGCCTACAGATGACTCATTCAACTATGATTTGTGGAGGTATGAGATGTTGTCGGATTCTTCTCATCCACGAACTGTATCATTTGGAGGGATGGTATATGGAGTGTACTTCTGCGGGATTTTTTTTCGAGAAAAATGGTTTGCATCATCCTTAGTAAATAGGTGAAAATTCACTGCAAAATGTTTCATTTTCTAGTCAACTCCATGTGGGCCAGCGCGTTATAGGCCTTCCACGTACCGAATGGTTTTTTATTTATGCCTTTCATAATCCTTTCCCAGTAATCGGTACACATCCAAGAAGAATTCATTTTTGAAATTTGATTTGTTCAAATTCTTCTCAAATTGGAAATCTAATTTCATATCATTGCTTCACCCAACATTCAAGAGTATTTTTCTTCCCTTTTCAAAATTTATAGTACCCTATAATGACTATTTTACGAAAAAGGATAATTTTCTACTTTTATTAAGATAATATTGATATCAATATTAATATTTATTCTACCTTTAAAGGGTTCAATGATATATAAGATATAATGAATATTTAAGAGAGGTGAGATAAAAATTTTCATGCAGCTGTTGAGGTATATCGGGTTCATATTGTTCTGTTTTAAAATCTATTTTTCGTAGATATCAGTAATAATCATATTGATTAAAAAAATAGAAGGGGTAATTTTTGATGTGGATGTTTCTAATCCTTATAGTCTTTATTCTTCAAATAATTTCTATTTTATTCGTTTTTATAAGAAAATTAGTTTAATAGTTGAAGCTAAATTTATTCTAAAGCCAATCATATATAGTTTTCATGAGGATAGGGTTCCTCAACATTTTCTCCCAGCTTACTTCCACTATAAATAATAGGTTAAATAATAATAGGTGGTTAATACATTATATTTAATTTATAATTATGATTTTGAAGAATAATATTCTGGTGTTGAACTTAGAAAATATTTTGATTGTAATCAACCTAGAATAAAGATAATGTGGTGGTTTTTAAGAAACAATTAACATCCCCTATTAGATTTGTGGTGAATTCAATTTTATTATCGTAGATTTTTTATACACAACACCCTTTGTGTTGTTCTGTGGATATTATTATTTTTATCATTAATTTTTTATTTTCCATTTGTTTATCATTACAATAATAACAAGTTTTTGGTTTTTTATGATGAAAATAAAGGGATTTTATCCTTTAAACTCTCCTAAGATAAAAATTTAATGATTTCCACATGGAATAAAAATTCCGGTTTAACATTCATTTTATATTCTTCAATTTATTAAATATTCTGTTTGTTTTTTTGTAAGAGAATAAATTGGTTGGGGTTCCAAAATCATAAAAATATACACTGCTACATTCTAGTAAATAGTAATATAATATATTTATACCTATTAATCCTCAATTAGAGAGAATAATTTTAGAACTATTTGAGTATATTTTTAATGTCCTTTAAAAGTTAATATGAGATGCACACTAGAAACAATTAAAAACCACATTATTTTTAACTGAACACTATATAAATTTCTATTTTGAGCATTAATTTCCTTTAATCTTATTTTATTCTTATAATATTTTTTAATAGGTTACTATGGAAAATTTTAGGGATTTATCAAATTGAAAATAAGGTAAATATTTTTGGTTGTACCTAAAAGAGGAAATCCAAACTTATAGTGTAGTTTCTAATCATATTTTAATCTTATAGTGTTTCATTATTTTCTAAATACCACTCTTATTATTTTTAAGGATATAATGGTTGATAATTATTTTATAGAATATTGATACCTAATGAAATAATTAGTAAAATTATTCTATTTTCTATGTTTTTATGCTGTTTTAGTTTTCTAAAATAGTGGTGTTCTATGATGGATTTTTTCATGCTGATAAACATTTTGAACATATAATTTAAAGCATGATTTTATTTTGAAAATTATTAAACTGAATTGATACATTAATGTAGTAACTATCTTGGAAATATTTTTCATTCTATGAGTTTCTATTGAATGTTTTTTGATGGAATTTTTTTTAGATTCATTATGACCATTGAACAAGATTCTCATTTTTGATTAGAAAATTTTTATTTCAACATTAATTTTTTATAAATTTCTATTCCACATTGAAGATAAATATTTATGTACATTTATATTTTTATGTTAATGGGAGGGGCTATTCTATTTTTTAATATTTTATTTTTTGAACTATTCTGAAAAATACCACTAAATGTATTAAAAATTATATGTTATTTGGCCTCATATAAAACATTAAGTTGGAAAATGATTCTATAACTTGTAGTTTGTTTACCCACATTATTTTAGTTATTATTTTTCATTTATCCTAATGTTAATTTGGAAAAATCTTTTCATTTCTCCATTGAAATAATTTTTTAGGAGTATTTTAGGAGTAGACTTTATAATTTTAATTGAATCTAAATTTTATCGGTGGATTTAAACTGATAATCCTTTAATTTTAATAAACTAAAAAGGAACACTTAATAATTTTGTGATTTTTTATTTTTTTTCTACGACTATTAGATAGGATAATTAGGTTGTCTTCTTAAACATTGAACTCACTCGTCCATTTAATTTGGTCTAAATATATTTTTCTTCTAAATATTGTGTGTCTTTTTTCCATGAAAAAAATTTAAAGTATTGAGGAATAACAAAATGATATATGATGTTAGTTAAATTCTATTCAAACCATTCAAATTCAAAAATAGTTGTAAAATAGGAAAACCTCTTTTGGATGACGTTTTTCATTTCGAGAGTGGAATCATACGTACATTCCTCAGAAAGTGCATGGTGGAAAGTATTTTTTAAATCATATATTTTTTTCCAATATGAATAATTTATTTTTCATATGAAATTCCATTCAAAAAATATGATTAATTTATTTCTTGAGGAAGATAAGTTCAGTATGCTTGGGAATGTTTTATATTACTTTTTTAATAAATATTTTCCACATATTGTTCATGAAATTTTATGATTTTCGTTCATAATGTGGATTAATTAAACAGAATCATTTGGTTTTGATAAAATATAATAATTTTATATATATTTGATTGAAAATAATTTTTTTAGGTGACTAACTTGATAAATTTTAATTATTGTAAACTCTATTTAATCTAATAAAAAATATATCCAATTATTTTGAAAAAAAATTCATTTAAAAAATAATTTTAAGTTAGGTTTTTTAGTTAATGTTTCAAATTTCAATGTTTTGTTTAAAATATAAATTATATTAATACATTTTTTATTTCTATTTACTAAAAATGTAATTTTTTTTAAATATATTTGAAGTAAAATTTAATATATTTTATTAATAAATGTTTAATTTTTTTGTAATTTTTTTTAAAAAAAGTAAATTTCAGAAATATGTGACTTACCCCTATATATTTATCTCATTCAAAAGAAATATCATGTGATTCAATGTTGAATGTATATATGTGTCAAACCATATAGATTGGTATGAGTCAACAGAATAAATGTTGGAGTGAAAATATGATGTGATTATGATAAATTTATAGAAACATTATTTGGTAATTTTTTTACTCATGGTGTGAATGAGTCTTTAGACTCTGTCAAATTTTCTAAAATAATACTACATATGAGTTAATGGAACCAAAATAGTACTTGTTGAGAAGAAATCATTTGACTCAGCTGAGATTAAATGGTTCCAGGAGATGTTCTCCTCAATGAGTATGTAACTGATTCCAAAAATTATGAACGTTGAATCAATACTAAGATTCCACAAAATGATAATGAATGTCTGAAATTCTGTAGAGGAATATGTTCATCCATCTTATGATATCTTATATTAAGTCTTAGTAGGATTAGAATGGTTGATGTGCATCAAATTGGTGTTAAATTTAGAAGTCAAATGATGAGGTATAGTAGTCACATGATCTTTTTCAAAACTACAGAGGAATGAAGTGAACTCTAATGTACTTTTCTTTGAGTATCCTGAATTCATTCATGGGTAAAAAATTAATTTTATTGAGTTTCAATATTGTTAAACATTAAGATAATATCTTTTAACTGAAGATGAAGCTTCGGTTAATGGACATGAATTGTGATTGAAGGTCCATGAACATTGGAGGAGTGGATAAAAATGTAGAATATCATTGTACATATGATGACTGAAAGAGTTAATTTATATATTGATATGAAAACACATTTTGTTTTGGGGACTTGAAGACATTTTTTCATTATTTGTTAATTTCATATGATGAATTTTATTAATATAACCTTGCATTAATCCCTGCAATTTCTAAGGATTAATTAGTGGAGAGTACACTCCAAATTTTCAATGTATTTTGTAAGGGAGTGTGATTGTATTCACTTTATGAGTAGATGTTGAGGATTTTCATGACTATTCATTCGATGCAATAGAATGTTTAGAAATGTAATTTTGAAGAAGACATTATATCATTGGGATGATGTTATTTACTTCTAAATATTGGATGGTTAGAGGGTGGTAAAGAGCTAGGTTGGAGTATACGAGGGAACAATTAGAAGATTTTCAAAAGATATTGGTTTTAAATACATAAAAATTAATGGAATATAACAAAAAAATTTATAGATACAAATTCCCCCAATAATGTACAAATAACTAAGGTTGTGATACTATGTAAATGTTCTAGTAAATCTACTAGATATACTAAATAAAGGCTATTATATATGTAATCAAACTAGAGACATGTAGAAATATATCATTCATGTAGATGACTCAAGACAAAAGTGGAGGAAGAAGGATTTTCAATAGATATCTACTAGAGAAAATTTAAGAAGTTGTGTCAATGTGATAGTATCCTTATAGTGTCCTTGAATGTAAATTTCATGATCATGGACTATAGGTAATAATTTTTAGAATATATTTTCACTAGGATCAGAATAACTATATAAGATGATGCTTGACGTCATTTGGGTTTTTTCACCAGGTTGATTTTTTTATTATTATATTTTTTTCTCAATGTATTCATTTTTCATATACAAATATACGTTATTCTATTGGGTAGTTGGGCTGATTGAATCGTTCCCTATCTCTATATAAAACATCAATTTTTATCGCTAAACTGTATTTGAAAATAAAAAATTATGTGTTTCTCTTATTTCATGGTTCTCTTATACCTTAATAAATAGAGGGATAATTTGATAACCACTCCTATAAAGTGAAGCTCGAATCTATTAGAATATTTGAATACCATTTAATCATTAACTTCTTCATCAGTGATGGTTAGTAATGATGGTGATATGGGTATAAGACAAAATGTTCACTTACTTTTTTTTCTTCTCTCTTACCATTTTTATTTTACCTCATATTCATTTAATTCATTTTAGAAGTGTTTTTTTATGTTTTTGTGCGGATTTTTTTGATACTTATAGGATTATTTTATCTTGTGTATTCATCATTATTAATATGATTTGGGCTTTTTTCTTTTTAAATTGAGTTTAATATCTAATGTATTGTAATAAATCCATGAATGAGTATTCTCTATTTTGAGTGATAGTGGAATTATAGTTGAGATTCACTCATTCATTTAGTGAGGATTCTTATTAATCACTAAATCCTTCTGTATATATGTTATAGATTGAATAAATGTTGAACAACCTAGGACTTTTTTTATCTTTTTTAATCCTTCCATTCAAATATTCTCCTTCACATTTCCCAAAATTATCTATTTAACTTCAGTTTTTAATATTCATCATTATTTTTCATTCCTGGTCTAACTATTTTGATAATAAAAAAATTTGGAGTGTATCTGATATGAATAGACTGCCACCTTGAGATGACATTTAGTTCATCCATTATTATATATCCAAGGGTATTAAAATTAATTTCTTCCCAAATTCATGATAGGTTCTCATCAAAACCAGTATCATTGTGTTGGATACACGTTATTTTTTGTGTTATTCTCCGTTATTTTATTTATACATTTAAAAAATTATGAACTCTCAATCATTTGGAACTAAATAATTATTAAATTACTCAAATTAATTTGAACTTAGAGTCTCTATGAATGATATTCATTTTTTTGTTCCAAGAAAAAATAGTTAAATAACCCACTGATGTTACCTTAGTAACTGCTGATAAAATGATACAATTATTTATAAAATAAACCAACTCAGTTCATGAGGATCTAAGAATAATTGAATAATTTCACCAATATTATTAAGTGGACTCTATATAATAATTTAAATAAGTAATGGAGTTTCCTATATTTTATTTTGAATTACCTTTTGTAACATTGACTTAATAAAAAGATAAACATATTTATTTTGAGGGATTGAAAGAGAAGGGACATGATTAATTAAGAATAACTAGATCTAATTTGAAAGATAAATTAATTTCTAATATTTATCAGGAAGATTATGATTGTAATAATCTATGTAATAATAATTATATAAATGAATTGGTAGATCCAATTGAATAAATCCACTATTTTTTCACAGAATAGACAACGTCTTAGGATGTGAACTTTTATGAGAGGCTATAGGATATTATCCACCTCCCCTGAGTCTTTGAAACACTCCCAAGATGGTTATTTTATCATGAAGAATAAAAAGGTAAAATATTTCATATAAATGATTATATATTGAATGGGGTGATTTTCTAATTGATTTTGAAAATATAATAACAAATACTTTCATTTATTATCACTTTTAAGGATTCAATGTTAAAGATAATCTTTTTAGACTTTTTAAGATTCAAGATAAAATTGATCTTTCAACTCTTTAGTGACATCTATATATCTCGATTTTTTTATTGAAAATCCTAATTTTGAACAAATAAAAGATAATGAAGTACAAGATTTAACAAATGTATAAATTTTTGAAAATTAAGAGGAAAAGTTAACTATTTTATCTTCTCTATATTGTTTTCATTTTATATATGATTATATACATAATTATATAATGTTGGAATATTATTTTATTTTTAATGTTATATTAGATATTTTTTATTATATTAAGGTTCCTTAAACTTTGTTCTCATTAATCTTAGATCATAAATAAGTAATATTGAAATATGATGAAGCAGAAAATTTCAATTTTTTGATAAATATAACCATGAAAAATTATATATTTATATTAAAAATAGAAACTAATATGTTTAGAAGAAAACTATATTGAATAGAATATTATAGTTTTTAATAAATTCGAAGAATCTACTAGCATATTGGAGATAAATTCAGGGTTTCCCATCTATGGTTAGTTTAAACAAAGTACCCAACGAGGGGTTAGCCTATGACTATCATGTTTTCTATTAGGTTTAACCTATTTTATTTTTTAGCCTTGGATTAATAAATGGTTTGTTTTTTCCTATGAAAAAATAAATAGATTGTAGATTTGAAAATATTGGGAGATCAAAATTTATTGATCTCCACATAAACAAATGAGGTTTGGTTCTCATTTTTTTCTTCTAATTTTCTAATTTTTTTTATTTTTCCTCTAATGAATAATAAAGTGACATTTGGTTCAACAATCTTAAAGTTGTATTAACTTGAATTCCATTCGAAAATGTAATATTTTATGTGAAATTATTTTGAATCACATGGATGAAAAAATTTCATAACTATTATTGAATTGAATCAATATGTTTTCAAGTATAAATGGGGATTAAAATTAGATAAAAATCATAATCACTTTATTGTTAACTCAAATTTTGTTACTTCATCATTGGATATTTAATTTCAAGGAATTTCATGGTATTCTAAAAGAATTTTTTTTAATAAGGAATATAAAAAATATATTGATTTCTAAAATAGTGAATAATGGAATTGTTATTTAAATTACTTAAAACATAAAAGCATAAATCATAGGGGAGTCTCTTTTTATTTTTACATTAACTTTTATTTAATTATTTTTTTGAAAATATGGACCTTTCTATATTTGAGGTTTAAATAGTTAAAATTATTTATTAGATATTTATACAAAATGAAAAAATTTGTAAAATTCTCTCAGTCTATCATAAAATATTATTTTCTTTATTTTATTTTAATAATGGTGTTTTGTACTAGTCTTTGAAAATTGTTGATAATCCATTGGAAAATGAAGTTTGAGCATGCAATTTTTTATAAAAACATATATATTTACTTATTAGTTTATTTTGTAACTAGATAGAAATTATTTTTTATGTTTTTAGTTTTATATGTATTTTTTTGTGGGAAATATATTTTTGATATTTATTGTTAACATTGAACATGATATTCACTACTTAGTATCAAAAATATTTTTGAAAATAAAACATTTTTAAATATTTATACCCCTGTGAAGCTCAAAATTGTGGATAATATCGATTTATAATTTTATTAGAGGGGTCTTATTTTGTGATAAACTATATTTCTTGAAATAATGATCTAAATACCTCTAAATGTTTTCAAAAATAAATAATTTTTATCCTTATTTAACACATCCAGTGGTTTAAAATGATTCTGAAACATGGAGTTTGTTTTCCCACATTTAGTGTCTTATTTTTCTTAATTTATCTATGAATTTAATTCAGTAACATCTTTCCATTTTCACTTGAATTTTTTTATTGTGAAATTTAGTGATTAATTTTTTCAATTTTAAATTCTTCTTTAATTTAATGTGGGGATATATACTGATAATCATTCCATTCAAATAAAATAAAAGTGAACACTTAATCCTTGTTGATAATTTATTACAAAAACATTTTTCGATGAGATAATTATTTTTTCTCTTAATTATGGAACTCACTCATCTATCTAGTTGAGTCTCATAATCATGTGCTAGTAAAATATGTGTGAATTTTAACTATAATTTTAAAAGAGAATCCTTGATGAAAAATTGAATAAAAACTGATTTTGATTAAATAACTTTCAAAAAATTCAAATTCATTCATATTTTTAAAACTACAGACCAATTTTTTTACAAATACATTATTTTTTAGAGTGTGATCACACATATATATCTTGTATGGATTTTTTTTAATAACCCCTCAGTCACAATTATTAATCATATATTAACCTAATATTTTAAAAAATAACAATTTAACAGAAAATGAAATTATTTAGAAGATATTACACTTTAAAAAAATGAATATTCGGTTAAAATAACGTATAAATACAAATATACCCCCAAAACATATAATTAGTTCAAACAATGGCCAAATTGTATGAAAAATATGAATATGGTATGTAATATACCATTATGAACCATAATGAAGTATCATACAAAATTAAAAATATTTAGTACGATCCTACCTACTTTAATTTTTCAATACTAACTTGGTCATTATGTTTATTAGGGGTTTTATTATTCTTGTATAGAAAATTTGAATCATAATGAAGTGTTTATTAAAAACAATTTTTTTTTTTTATATTATAATTTGATATTTCTTATTGTTGTAATTTATGATTATATAATTTCTATTAATTTTTTAAAAGGTATCATATAATACACTCTATTAGAAAATAACTTATGTGTTATGTTATTTTAATTGATTAAATTATTTATTAACAAGCTCAAAAAAAGAGAATATATAGACTACAATAATGTAAAAATGAATTATAAGCAAATAAAGTCTTATGTATCCCCATAATAAACATTATCTTCCCTACTATCAAACCATTCATAATCATCTAGAGTATTATCACTCATGATATTTATAGTAAATTTGTTGGAAATAAAATCCAACAAGTCAAGAAAAGTTTTATCCAAAATAGTTGTATAATGAGGGGATTCTAGCAGTGAAATTTGTCCTTTGAAAGAGATATGATATATTGATTTTAGTTATCAATATGGAATATTTATTTTTATTTCTCATTCAAAAATAGGTTATCATTATCATTCTTATGTTTCTCTTCTCATTTCTTCTCATCTTCTTCAAGTGTAGATAGTGAAAACTAGACAATTGTTGTCACCTCCCTTTCAGCTGATTGAATAGAAAACTAATGACCTATATAATCTAAAATACTAGACAATGTATAATAACATAATACCCAACCTCAAATAACATAAGTCTTAAAGTGAGTTCCCATTCCCTAAAGGCTATCACAAGTATCATGAGAATCAATGATAATGGTGAGAGTGAATTTACCATATTTATATTATCCAATTAACTCATGGATTTATTACCAAAAAATTTAAAAATTCACATGAATACATTTAAATTATTTTTTAAACATAAAAAATGATGAAAACATATCAATACCAAAAACATCATAACACAAATAAATAAAAACATTCCATTTTATTTAATACGATGATATACAAGAAGAGATGAATATATTTTTTAGTCCATTAATCTGTAGTTTGGGGGTATCTGAGGTGATTGAGATAATCTCTAGGGTGGGTCAGATGAGGGGAGGTATGTTTTTTCTTTTTATGGATCTAACCAACCATTTTGAGAATAGATATATCATGAAGGTTATTGTGGTCAATAACTAGGTTTGATTGTTTACATAATTTCCATTGGATTGTGATGTTAATGATTAAAAAATTGTATATCAGGGATTTATTACATGATGATCATTTATTCCATAGAGGAGAGTGTTCTGTAAGTGTAGAACCTAGTGATTCTTGGTGTAATTTAAATAATAAACAATAATAAATAAAACACTTGATTTTGATTTCGTAGTACTCTGAAATATTTTTCCAGAGAATTTAGTGCCATAATTGTGTTTTAAATGTACGATGGAAATAGAGAGTCTAGTTTTCTATATCCAAGGGGGCTTATTTCATGAGTTAGTATTCAATGAAAAAATTTCCATGTCCAAATAAATGATTCCTTATAAAATTTCAACTCTAATATAAATGGAATAATAGTTAAAATTTAAGGGGTTATAATGCATTATAAAAACCAAGATACTCAAACCACTTTTCTTCATGCTAAAAATGTAATGTTAATGTTGTTTCCATACCATGGTAAGGACTCTTAGGTTTTTAATATAATTTAATAAATCTATTCCCTTGTTTAAATATTTTTAGTCTCTTATTAACCCTATCCAATAATTTGGACACTTTTTATTCGCATTATTTGTTTTCATGTGTATCTTACGATCTTCCTTTGTGTTTTTAATCACTTTTAATCCAAGATTCCTTCTTTTTCCCCCTATCTCAAATCCCTTTCTCTTTCTTTAATCCTTATTTTTTATTCCTTCTCATGAGAGAAGTAAAATCATTATGTCATGAAGTTATTGGTTTTTTATAGAGGTCTTTATAGGGTATGAAATTTCTTATATTTTTAATGATTTTCATGGAATCTTAAGTGTTTTTTATAACAATCACTTAAAAACCTTGTTAATAAATCTTTAATTATAAATTTTTGTTAGGGTAATCAAAATTTATTTTGTTCATTATTTTATAAGTGATAAATTATCATAAATAAGTTCACAATGTGTAATTAGTTAAAATTAAAGTAATGAAAATAATTAATGGAATTGAAATTGGATAAGTGAATCATATGTGAATTATATAATTTATTTATTATTACTCATGTATTATTTTAATGTATTGATTTTATAATCATGTTGTTGTGATCATTTGTTATTATCATTGTTCATATGTGTAAACATGTCTAAAAATAGTAATGTAGGCTAAAAAATCGTAATTAAATATAGATTATATAAAAGGATAATTTTCTTTTTGAAAAATACTTGGTAATTAACACATGATTCATAATTACAATAATTTCCTTATTTTTGTGATATTTTATTTATTTTTTATGGTAAATTTTTTTTAAGGCTATTATGGTTTTTTTTCTATCTTTGTAGTACAATATTTGCATTATGGATAAGGTATTATTAATGTATCCTTAATGTAGATATTTAATGAATCTTGTTTAAATTTAATAAATTACATAAAGTAATTGATGTGATGAGTAAGTGTGAAATATAAAACTAATGGATTTTAAATTTTATGATCAAATGTGTGGAGAAATGAGTTATAGTTTTTGGATAAGTTTATGTGGTCAAAGATATGAATTCTTCAAAATATTTGTGTGACGATTTTTTTTATGGGTTATAATAGTGATTAAATATTGATGTTTGACATAGTTGTTTTCCGATAGAGTGGTCATTATTGTAGAATTATTGGGGTTGATCTTGTTGTTTGTTGGTATAGTTGTAGATTTGGAGGTGTGATGCCATATTTTTTATTGGTAGAATAGTTATTGGGGATATTCAATAATAATGATCAATAAATAAAATTTTCATGACCCACTCCCCACAAAGTGTACCCCTCCTAGGCTGTTAATGGGAGAAGGGAGATAGTTACCCCCTAATTCATATCTCTAGTGGTCCCTAGGATGGAATATAGAACAAGGGTTATAGTAAACACCATCATTAGATGAATTACCATCTAAGAGAAAAAATTACATAAGAGATATATAAGATAAACAACAGAGAAATCATGATCAGACTACTATATAAAATAATCTCAAGTACACACATGTAATGTCCAACAAGAACTAATACAACCAAAATAGAAAATTGCAAGTACCAAGAATGTTAAGACGACCACGACCACAAGTTCAAACTGATCCTACATAACCCTAAGCTTGTTGTAACAATCCTGATCACCAACCTACTCTAACTGACCAAAAAATTTATTATATATTAGTATGGTTTGTATAATAGTATACTCAGTAGGATCATCCAAGGACCCTCTCGTGAAAAAGAAAGAAATCATACTGAATAATAGTGAAAAACATGTGAAACTAACTCATCATCAAAACATGTAAACAAATTTCCAACCTCATCTTGTATACTCTCACCATTTATCACCTAGAAGAGAATATAATATAATCAATAATATTAAGAGTACCCCGCTACTACTTCCCCACTAGTTTTCATCTCTACCCAAACATCGCACATCCTAGGAATCTCTCTCCAAAAAGGATAGACCGCAGACACCTGGACGAAGCCCCACAACATGCACCTTGTGCAACACACCACCACGTCCACATAACCAAAATTTTATAGATTGTTTCTAGGAGATACCACTGCTTTCCTGACATGTGTTATAAGTCAGGTATTATACCTCAAGCTATCACTACCCTTATATCGAGTAAGGATCCTAAAACAATCACATTCTATACACGTTATACCTATAATAGTCCCTATTAAACTATATCTATAATCTATGCATTTTAAATGACCACAATCCATTATATCCCTCTACAGGCATATATTTTGAGAACTAACCACCGTGTATACCAGCACAATTGACTACCATGAGTAGAGTGTGGGGCCAACAGGGGTAGTTAGTCATCCATCCTCCCAACGAGATGTTGGGAAAAACACCCTGCTCCATAGGGATCAGAATCCATGAGGTGTTAGTTTACCAATCTGAAAGTAATGAGTAGCATATGGAAACACAAAAATTAAAAGATATAAAATACCACAAAACCACACTATGGGACAAATTCAGTCTCATACTCAACTCTACCAAACAACTGTTAGACTCCCAATGGCCACTTCTAAGACTATATATCCTATATGTACACAACCATTTAAAGAGAAAAATTAAATTACATTATTACTTTTAATTGATTTAAAATTATTTTAAATGATTATTAATGATTAATTAACCATTATCATTTCCACATTAAATATCATTAGAATTTCAACAAATATCAATGCACTCCAGGCATAAACAAACCAAGTCCACATATTCTCGGAATTATAAACATAGCATTGCATCCCAGCAGGCTCCAACCCAATGTGTTATACATTTATTCATTTAATAAAAATAATTATTGTTTTCCTTATTACTAGGTAATCTAAAAATACATTATAAACTCCCCAAAAAATTGTGGACCAAATCAGTGAGTATATGAACTACCAATAATGTATTTTCCACCTGTAGAAGGAGAGTAAACTCATCCAACCCGGAGAAGCTAAACATAAAAATCACTTGGAATACCATGTGAATCGTCATCTCCCATGGAAAGAGAGAAACCGAACACCTATTTCTACCTCATGAATTGGGGAATGGAATGAATATAAGAAAACAACTAATTCAAAAATGATCCATATTTCATAATAGTGGGTAAGCACAGCTTCAACCCGTTCCTTTATCTCGGGTGTCCTCCCCGACACCACATGCATATATTGACACATATCACCACTCCAGATGTCAACATCAGCCAAAAACAGTTGGGCCCCCATCCCCTAATAACACAAAATCCCTCCAAGATCAACCATCATAGGCTCACATCACGTCTGGGCCTCCCTGTCACCCCCACAAACCACACCAGCCTTCCAGGATCAAACATATAACAATAAGAATTAAACAAACAAATAAACTGAGCTCTTGTACCTAAATAAAGGCATTCATCAACCACCCACAATGATCTCTCACATCTCTAAAACAAAAGGCACTTGTCCTTTACATGAAATTGGGAATTTCAAGCCCTTAAAAAGGAAATTTCATTATCACAAAACCAGTTCATATTCCACCTTGAATTATCTAATTCATTATTTATAGGTTCCAACTACAGGAAACCAATGAATTAATCTATCAAAACCTATCAAAAATTAAACAATTAACTTAATATACCATTAATTGTTTTATCAACCAGAATCATCATGCATCATGCTCAACAAATTATCAATAAAACATGCATACTTTCACTAATTTGATTAACATCAACTTACATCATAAACTTCTTTCATTAAATAGTCATCTATATTTTAACCAATTAATTATCAATTAATTTCAGAATTACATTCTTTACAAAATTCCATAAAGAAAAAAATCATAAACTATGAAATGTATAGATATCATACAATCTTGAAAATCAGGAGGAAAAAAATTATCATGGTACAGAGCAGCAACATCTCTATGTGATCTATACAAATTATTTAGTTAGGTTCAAGTATTTTATTGGGTAAATTTCATTAAGATCCAAGTGGATACAACATGATAACCATACGATTTCATGTAATTAAATAGAGATGTATTGAATCCCTTTACTAAAAAGGTCATCGATGTTCTTTGCATGAGAATAGACCACACAACGGATCTTCAGTCCTTTCTCCCACAAGAACTGCATCTAACTGAACATTCTGCAACACCACTACACCAAAAACAACCTAGTCGAACCCCATTTGAATCATGGGATATCATCTTCCATAACATGGATACAAGGTATTAGAGTAAATAAATTTAAGAACCACAAAAATGGAGGTATAACAAACCTCAAATCAAAGACGCATCACTAGAGATTGAAGGAGGGATCTAGGAATCGATCCTTGTAGAAGGAATTCACAAAATATCGAAGGGTGGGTCACTGGGACTCCTATAGTTGAGAGAGGGACACTAAAACCATAGGTTTTAATAAACCCAATCATCTATAAATGTTTTAAAACATACATAATTAGGGAATTACATGATGTGTAATTCGCTTTCATTTTGTGCAGTGACTGGGGGTTCATTTCCACCGAAAACCCGTCGCCATATTCTTTTTTTAAACCCCCCAAAATTACATGTTGTGAAACCCTCTTTTTTTGTTGTGATATCTGTCTACACAGTGTGATACCCACTTTTACACCATGAATTTACCCTTCTTCCAATTCTCAACACCTGAACTCCTCTAAAATTCATCTGACCCTCATCTGAGCTTCATAAGCCTCAGGAACATGCAGTGGATAGATCCACGTGGATCCAGTCCCTTAAATTATATGCCTCGCAAATCATTATCATCCCTGAGAATCCAAAACCTACCTATAGAAAAATAGAAAATGGGTTATTTGGACAACCACCCTGCGAGATACCACTCAAGGCTCTTGTCGCCACCCTATCTCACCACCTAAAAAGAGGAACTAGCATAAAACTAAGAAAGAACAAAAACACGCTCCAAAACAATCTCCCAAGGGAGATACCTCAACACATGGAGAAAGTCCGAAAAATAAATAAGAGAATGTAATCTCAATACTAAGAAATGTTTATAACCATATGAAAATCAACATCACAAGAGAATACATAAACATCAAAAATATCTGTGTATTAAGCGTGTATCTACGACTCATGTCCCCTGGTACTCTCCTCCAGGCCACTATTCCACCAATAGACACAAACCAAAGGGATATTATTTCCAAAAAACAAATTCTCCAAGCATCCCTATATCTTTATAGGCCACTCCTCAATGGTGGAATCATCATCCATATCGATCTCTCCCCAATCGATGAAATGAGAGTCATCATGAAGATAATGATGGATATGTGACATGTGAAACACATCATATATTCAGCTCAACTATGGGGGATGTTCTATCCAATACACCCTAGCTCCAACATGAGCATACACCTCAAAAATCCAAAAAAACAGGGGATAAAGCTTACCCACATAACTAAATCTGAGCTTCTCATGATGAGGATCCATCTTCAAGAACACATGATCCCCAAAATCGAACCCCAGAGGACTCCTCCTATGATTTTCATATTATTTCTAATAATTCTGAACATCCATTATCCTATCATGAATCACCTAAACCATATCTGTCATATTTTGTACCAGTTCCATAATAATAATTTCTGTCTCTCTACCCTCAATCCATCACAACAAAGAATAGAAATTTCATCCATACAGGGCTTCAAATGGCATCATACCAATGGTGGGGAGACAAAAATTATTGAATGCAAACTCTACCATGGGATAGTGCCTCATCAACGAACCTCTAATGTCCAAGGCACAATAGTGGAACATGACTTCAATAGTCTGTATGGTACGCTCTGTCTAACTATTCATATAAATATGGAAATCAATGCTAAGGCATAGTTGAGAACCAAAAAAATAATAGAGACATATCTACACGCCAAAGGTTAAATGGGGATCTTGTTTAGAAATGATCTTCCTCGGGACTCTGTCAAGTCTCACTACCTCCTCCAGATGGTAGTGATGTGGCCTTAAAATTGATGAATTTCCCACATCTTTTATATTAGTTTTTAATTATTTAATTAATTAATTTGAGACTTTTTACTAAATATTTTCACTTTTTTATTTTTATAATTCCATTTATTGTCTAATAAATTTTTATTAATATTTTTCATATTTTTAGTCTTTGAAATTATCTTTTTCTTCATTCTTTTTTTCATGTTCATTGTGTGCTCTTTTAATTTTATCATTTTCTTGTCTTTATAATATATGTTTGATATTTAACAATTAATAAATTTATTTTTATATAATTAACAAATTATTTAGTTACCCATTTAATATCTTGATTGTGTTTTCTAAAAATAAATTAACATTGTTAATTATTTCAATCTCATTACATTATTTTAATATTGTTAATTCAATTTATAAATTCCTTCAGTTGTTTTAAATATTATTTCAACTCTAGTTAGAGTATAATATAAGTCAGTATTTTAGTTTGTAGTTTTTTTTATAGAATTAATTAATTCATCTATTGTTTAATTAGTTATTAACTATCAATTTAATTATTATAAAGTTGATATTTTTAATTAAAATCATTAATCTATTATTGGATTACTAATTTGATCTACATTTGTATTTCAATCATTTGTTTTTAATCAGTTTTATTAATTATTCAATTTTATTTAATATTTATTGTGATTTGGTTTTTATTTTTTAATTAACTATTTAATTTTTTCAATTAATTTTTTAAATTATTTTATAACTTTTTTGATTTTAACTTTTTTCTTTTAATAATGAATTTATACTTTTTTTATCGTTGTTCGGAAGAAGAGTCAATTATAGAAGATAGGTATGTAATTCACCTACTAATGCAGTCTAACGGTATTTTGAGATAATACCCCTTCCATTGACCTTTTTTATTAAGTAATATATGTTGTGTCGATATCTCATAACCTAGCGATGCACCGTTACCGGTCGGACTCTCACGCACTCACTGATAACGCCATTTTTCTGCTACTAATGCCTCCTCCCTTGTTGGTCTCACCAACACAGTTGATATTTTGACACCCTTATGCTTCTTTATCCTTCAATTTTCAGAAGATCGATCTGCCTAGCTGTTGACAAAGGGATTCTTCTACCATGTAGATTGAATTAAAATCTAGAGCTTGCAGTGCACTGGCATGGAGACTTGCACCCGAGGAGGACCCGCTTTGCACCAAATCGGTCGTCTGTCACTGGATTCAATTCAAGTCTCTGGTGCAGAAGGAAGGAGCCACCACCACAAGCCCACAATGCTATAGGAGAAATAGAATTTCTATGCAACTTTCAATTTGAGGGGTCCTGATAGTGGGAGCTCGCCACTATGCAGGAGCTCGGGGCCACCGAGCGACTTATTTGAGAAGCTAGAGAAACTTCTCCCCTCATGCAGAGAAGATGAATGGGTGGATTAAAAACAATACTTAATATATCTATATATAATTATTATTATAAATAGTAATAATTATAAATGAATAAATAATTAATTAATATATAGTAAACTAATTTACACTAACTAATTAAATAAAATGTTTCGAAAATAAAATATCAATAATAATTTATAAATATATTTTAAATGAACTAATATAATCATATAAATTTACAATAGAAAATATTTTAATTTTTAAAATAATAATAAACATATTTATTATATTAATAACAATATTAATATATTTTAATAAAATAAATAATTAACCTTATAAAATAATAACTTTTTATCTTAGACTAATAATATAAATAATAATCTTATGTTATGTTATTAAAATATAAAATTTAATAATATAAAATACATTATAGAATGAAAAATAGCTAATAACAGTTTTAAATAGAATATAATAATTTAATTAAAATAATGAATTAAAATATCAATTAATTAATTAAAATTATTATAAAATAATAATTTAATATTTTTAATCAAATAATTTATTTATGTAAATATTTATGTAAACATTTCTTATTTAATTACAAACTACTTTTAACTATTATCTATTTTAAATTTACAGATTCATGTAGGAGATAGAATCACATCGAAATTCAGCTCAACTATTTGGAGAATAGTTAGTTACAATAGTTCTGATATTATTATAAGTGTTTTAGACCCAAATGAAACAGTGTTGTGACTTTAATTATGACTTATAAAAGTCATTGGAAGATGTTGGTGACTTGTAGAAAAAGAATGATTATTTAAAAAAGAAGAGTAGTAGTAGAGAAAATCATCTATCATTCATTCACCATTCGATACTTTCTTAAGACACATCTAGGAGAGTATAGCAGTACGAGACCAGAAGAGATCATTAATTCCTCACCTCTCAGAAATAGAGTCATGTAGATAAAAGTATCACAAGAGGGAGTTTCTTCTTCCTATTTTTGTTCAAAATTCTATAATCTGTAATTGAATGTGAATATTTTTTGTAATCAATATGATCGTACACTAAAATAATTATGGGGAGTTTTAAATTTTTCTTGTTTATTCTTCTATTTCTTCACTTAATCCTTGTTTGAAATCATAATTGATCACCAAGATCAATTCTGAGGTTATTTTAAATTGTTCACACCTTTATTCATTTTTTTGAAATTTGGTGCTTCAGGCTCATTTGGAGAGATTAAACTCAAACATCATATTTTCAAATTTTATTACATCAACTATGGATTTTTAGAGTGAGAATAATTCCAATTGTTTTCATTATGAAATTCGTAACATTCGGTGAATTTTGGAGTGGCGGCCTCTAAAATTTATTCTTCATTTTTAAGTATCTTCTGGAAAGGGAGATGTATCAATAATATCTTAAGGTGTGATTCAATTAAATTCAAAGTATATTTCATCATTCTAACAAAAATAATTTAGATTTCCCGAGTGTTTATTTTGATTAGCTACTTTTTATTTCTTGATATTATGTCTTAGTTCACTTCTATTATGTTAGTTAATAATAGGTTAGTTTGAAACCTAGTTCTCTTTAGTATAAACATATATTTTCCCCATACTGTCTTAAAATGAATATAAAAAAGTTTTTTAAAAAATAGAAAATTCCACCAACTTCTGACACAAGTGGGTTGTTTTTTAAAATAATGATAGTTGTTCATCCTTCACTATGTGTTCAAACCTACTAGCCACTTTACAGTAGTAGTAGGAAGCCCTAGAAAATAAAAAATAGGCTCATTTTGAACAACAATCTAGTAATGTTTTTTGGCTCCATTATTGAGGAAGGCTTCGAGTGACCATTTTTTTAATATTAAAAAACTTTTAAAAAAAATTCACAAAAAAAATTAAAAATTAAATCTGTTTAAAAAAATATTCTTTAACTTACTGTATATATTTTACCCACTATTATTACATTATTGATGATTCAACTTTGTTACTACTACTCTAGTATAGAAAATTTTCAGTTACTACTGTTTGTGTTTGTTTCACTCTATTATCACACATTGTATAAGCACAAGATCACCAACTGTTAGACTATATCCCCTAAACCCCAAAATAAGAAAATATTTATCTGCTCTTAAAAAAAATTAAAATTGAAATTTATAATTCAGATGATAAGGTTCCTGCACCAAACAGTCAACAATACATTCACCATGAACACTTATAAGAGAATGATAGACCCAGGACAAGGGAGTTCCAAATCCCATAAGTATCATGTAACCCTTTATCCATTGGACTTTCACCTAGATCTAGGAACTATGAACTGAAATAGTCCCACATTTCTCTACTTCCTTCATTCAATAGACTATATAATGAGGACTCTTTATCCTTTATTAGATATTTCCACAATACTTCTCCACAATTACCTCTTCTAGGACACCAAGAAAATTATCTGAGAATGCGAGTGTTCCCATATTTCTTAATAGTGAATTCTAGGAATTGGTTCTTGAGACTAGATGAGAACATATTTAAAAATTGGGATCAATACTATAATTCATTAATAATGAAATTTTATTCCCAAAGACATAAATAAGAGTTAAGAACTAAAATAACATGATTTTATCAAGATAATGGAGAAGTATTTCATGAGGCTTGAAATTTTTTTGGGACATTCATAGGTAGTGTCCTCGTCATCACTCCATCCCATCATCTCATGGATACCTTATATGATGGTCCATCCTACTCTGGAAAAAATCAACATGATCAAGCTACCTGGGGCAATTACAATGATATTACTAATGAAGAGTTAAGACAAATTTTCAATAACCTTTATTTGAACTCTCGTCATAAAAATTCAAGAAGAAAAGGAGTGAATATAAATTTCAACACTGGTTTAGGAAATGATACTCCAGATGTACTTGATGAATTAACCAGCAAACATCAATCCATAATGAACCACAATTCAAAATAACCTGTGAATCCACTGAGCTGTCAAAACAAAAACCAATCACTTTAATTTTTTTTCCCAATGTAGTTTTTTTGGGAACACTGAGAACTTATATCCCAAATTAACCTTCCATCATAACAAGATAACTAAATTTTTTTAAATTCTAGTCTTAGGTTGGCTTCTAAAGAAAACCCATTTTCAAACAACTATATCCAAGGTTATAGGAACCATCCCAATATGTCATGGAAACACCATTGTTTAATTAAACAGTTGACTTCCCCTAATTATCAAAGTCAACCTAGACCAAACATTCAAAACCAACAACGGTATGAATCCTCAAATTAACAAGGAAACTATGTTGGCCAAGTGTCATAAAAAATTGATCAAATTTTAAATAGAATGGATTCCCAAAAAAATATATCCAAAACTCAACTGAATAAATATCAAGACAAATATGAATCTAATAAAATACAAAATTATTTTAGAATGAAAAATATGGAAACTCAACTTGGACAAATAGTATTGGGCATAAAAATTGACTGCAAATCACAACTGAACATAAACCTAGGTATAATGATATGGATATTGTCACAAGAAGTGGAATTTATACACAATCTAAACCTGAAAAAGTCTTTGGAAATTCCCAAACAGAAAAAATGAATGAGTCAGGAAAGAAAAATATACTTTGTACTGAATATGGAAACTATGATGAAGTTACTAGAAATGAGAAAAATATGAATTTAAAACCTAAAATTTAAGCTCAAAATGGTTCTAAAAATAAAAAGTACAAAGGAAATGTAAAATCTGTTGTAGAATGTAGCGTTATGCCTACTGTTCTTAATAATTTTTTCCCATCCATTCATTTCCCTAAAAAATTGAAATCTCAAAGTAATACAAATGATGAACTTCTTTAGGTCCTTAGGCTTTTGACCAATATTCAAGTGAACATTAAATTTATCTAAAAATTAATTCAAATTCCATCTTAATTTAAATATTTTTATAAAATTGTGTCAAATAAAAAGAGTCTTCAATTTTTTTTCACATACAGCCTCACTAATGATTGTAGCACTATCCTCCAAAACAAAATACCACGCAAACACAGAGATCCATGTAGCTTTATCATAACCTATAACATAAGAGATTCTAGTCAACTAAACTATCCTTGTTATATAGGTGCTAGTATCAATCTTATCGCACGCTCACTATTTCAACAGTTGATATTAGGTGGTCTTCACCCCACCATAGTCATCCAATAGTTGGTTGACCATTCTTTCACTCATCCAGTGGGAAGGGTAGATTACCAGCTAGTAGTAGTGGGAAAATATATTTCTACCTATGTACATCTTAGTATTAGATATCGAGTGCTACTAAGAGGTTCCCATCATTATATATAGGTCCTTCTTGGTCATTTGTGGGGTACTGATAGATGTGTATAAGATTCAATTGATCATTATGATTAAAGATAAACATGAAGAATTCATTATCTTTCAAAATATCAAGGGTCCCACATTTTCCGAAAAGTACTCAAAGATAGAATTCATTAAAGGTGGATATTAATTATAAAATTGTGAAGAGTAATAAAATAAATCTATTTATGATGAAATGAAATTGGAATAGGAAAATCAAATTTCATATTTTGACCAGTCCACTGCAACTGAAAATCTGAATTTTTTTCCTAAACCGAACAACTATCCGTTTCCAGATTCACTTGGAGTTGTATCATCTGTTTATAAACATAAAATAATTGTCTAGTGAAATTGATTTTGATTCTTCTTATAATAACACTTATAAATATTTTTATATTGTTTTTGGAGATATTATTGAAGAATTTGATGATTCTTATTTATTGAATTTTCAATATTTTGAACTGGAATATTATGTAATGGAGTTATCCACATTCGATAGCTATGATCGAAATTAAAAAACTAATCTAAAATTTTAAAATCATTCATCTTTTCAAAATCCCTACAAGAAATTTTTTGATGACCTTGGACCTCTTAGGCTCATGAGTATTCAATCAAGTGAAAAAGAACACATTCTTGAATGTAATCAACTTCCTACACATCTAAAATATTCATTCCTAAGTGAGAATATCACACTTCCATTAACAATTTCTACTGATCCTAAATAAAATATAGAAGGAATATTGTTTAATTTTTTTTAAAAAATACAAATCATCCATAAGATGAACCACTGTTTACATTAAGGGAATTGTTCTTTCATTTTTTATGCATAAGATTCATATGGAGCCAATCCATAATCCTAGAGCAGAATGTCAAAGATGATTGAATACTGGCATGGAAGATGTTTTTAGAGAGGAATTTGTCAAATTAATTAACACTGGAATAATATATCCTATTTCTGACAGTACTTGGATCAGTCTGATCTATGTATTCCCTAAGAAAGTGTGCATCACTATTGTAAAAAATGAGAAAAATGATGAAATTCACGTTAGGAAATCCAAAAAATGGATTTCATATATAGAATATAGTATGCTTAATTCTATAACATAAAGGGACCTTTTTACAATGACCTTCCTTCATCATATTATTTAGAGGCTTGCATGGAATGAATTATTCTGTTTTTACAGATATTCTAGTTACCACTAGATTCCAGTATCTCTTGACGATTAGAAGAATACTACTTTTACATGCCCATTTTGGAACATTATCCTACCGGTGGATTCATTATTATGTTTGTAGATCCCCTTCTACCTTTAAAAGATGCATGGTGGATATCATTTCTGATATTATTTAGAGGATTATAATGGTTTTCACCGATTATTTCTCTATTGTCGGTATCAAAATTGATACTTTCTTGAAAATTATGGATTTAGTTTTGGAAAGATGTTTATTGACCAACATACTTCTTAAATGGAGAAAATGTCAATTCATGATAACTAAGGGGATTCCTTTAGGACCTAATGTTTCCAAGAGAGGTCTGGAGGTTGATACATATAAAATACAAGTAATTCAAAAACTACCCCCTTTGGAAATTGTAAAAGGTGTTAGATGTTTTATAGGTCATGTCGGTTTCTACCAGAGCATTATAAAAATATTTTCAAAAATCACTAAGATCTTGGGTTCTATATTCGTTAAGGGTGCACATTTAGTGTTTGAAAAAAAAAAATTAGATTCTTTTTGTCTACATAATGAAAAACTCAAAACTTAACCTATCATTGTTTCACCTGATTGGGAACACTCTTTTGAATTAATGTGTTATGCTAGTGATATGGTTGTTGGTGTTGTCTTATGAATGAGGAGGAATTTGAAGCTGAATATGGTATATTATGCTATAAGGCGACTAGATAAGGCACAAAAGAAATATACCACTACTGAAAAGGAATTTTTAGTTTAGGTTTTTCTCTTGATAAGATTAGGAAATATCTTTTTGGTTAAAAGTCAATATTTTCGCTGACCATTTTTCATTGAATTATTTTTTTCCTAAGAGGGAGGCCAATATCAGTCTTACTAGATGGATTATATTGTTATAAGAATTTGAATTACAAAATAGATATAATAAGGGAGTTGAATACATCGTTGCAGATCACCATTCTCGGATTCCTCACACTCATTGTGAATATCCAAGGGAGATAAACTCTTACTTTACAAATGAAAAGAGACTCACTATCTGTATTAGATTGTCTTCTTGGTTTGAAGATTATACAAATTTCCAAGAATCTAGTGTCTCTTCTAATGATATTTCTAATATCTATATGAATAAATTCATTTTGGAACATAAGTATTATCTTTGGGATGGCCCATTGCTATTCACAAGGTGTGATGATGGTTTCTTAAGAAGGTGTATATTGGAAGAAGAGATGATTCTCATGTTGGATAGTTTTCTATCCTTAACTTGTGAGGAAACCATGGTGGTGAGTGGAAATCTCATAATGTACTTCAATATAGTTTTTGTTGGCCCACTTTATTCAAGTATTCTAGGAGCTATGTTGTTGGTCGCAATAGATGCCAAAGGCTAGACATTGTTGGGAGAAAGAAAAAGATACCCCCTAAGGGTATTTTAGAATATGATATATTTTATTTTTGGGGTTTAGATTTCAGGGGTCTATTTTCATCATCTTATTGTAATGAATATATTCTTGTTTCTGTTGATTATGTTTCTAAGTGGGTTGAGGTGGCAGCTCTGCCAACAATCCGGACAACAATGTAGTAAAGTTTATTAAAAAGAATATCTTATAATGATTTTTAGTACCAAAAACCTTTATAACAGATAATGGAATATAAATTGAAGACTATAAGATTAAGTATCTAAAAGAAAAATATTGTTTCACTCATAAAACTGGTACTTCCTTCCATCCACAGTCTAGTGGATATGATGAGATATCAAATATAGAGGCAAAAACAAATTTTGGAAAAAAAAACTATCTCAAAATATAGGATGGGCGGGTCATTGATGATAGATAAGTATTTTAGGGAATATAGAACATCTTTTATGATCCAAATATTAATTTCTCCTTACATATTATTTTTTGGGAAATTCTATCATTTTTCTATGGATTTTTAGTACCAGTCGTATTGGGTAGTTAAGGCTTTGTGTATTGATTTTAAGATTGATGGTGAGATAATATTGTTTGAACTGAGTGAACTAAATTACCTAAGTATAGATACATATTAAATTATAGTATATACAATGATTGGAATGAAGACTTTCATGATTCAATTATACAAAATAGAGTGTTGAAACCAAGATAGCAATTCACCTTTAATTCAGGACTTAAGCTCTTTCCTTGGAAATTGATGTCAAATTTGATTGGTCCATTTGTAATTGATAGAGTTTTATTGAATGAATCTGTTTAGATTATAGGAGAGAAAAATAGTCCAATTCATTCTAATGGGCAAAGAGATAAATTTTATATTGATGGAAAACCAAACTGATTGGCTGCCTACACTATTCTTGAAAATTTAATCAGAATAAAGTCTAACTGAACACTTCAAACTCTGTGCTTCATGTGATTCAACCCATGGTCTATTATTTTCCTTCATTATTTACTTTTTTCATTTTTTTTGATTAATGATTATTACAGCTTATTTTTACACGGTTTTATTTTGAATTTTTCTCATGGTTATTCTTTTCAGAAAAAAATAGGTTTGCTACTATTGGTGTCAATGTGGAGTAGAATTACCAAAGTCTTTTAAATCACATTGTGTTTAATTATTTAACATTAATCGATAAAATATTTTTTGGAAAGTTATTTTATTTTAGTTATTTATTTATTTTCAACTCCTTTTACTTTAAAAAAATACATTGATGGGTTACCATTGTACGTGATCCACTGATACACTGCAATCAATATGTCACTCAATAGTGACTCACTAGTGGAAATGTCGGTATGTCAGTGATTTTCTTCTACTTCTGAAAAATATATCTGTTTCATTTCTACTTCATAAAAAATATCAAGGATTTTATGCCTCTAGTGGAAAATTTTACTTCATGATTCTTGTATTGGAAATTATTACTGCATTGGTTTGGTTGCTGAAAATTATTTTCAATAGTTTAAACAATTCACTATATGAAATTATGTGTTGGGTATCATACCCACATTTCTGGTTAATTTTTATTTTTAGTATTCTCATTCTTAATGTAGGGTGTTTATCCTTCATGTTTTTTATTTTATTGAATAACTAATTGAATTGAAATCTTAAACTGTTACACCCAATTCAATGGTAGTTTAATTATTTACATGAAACTATTTGAGATTAATATAATTTTTTCCATAACTTAAATGATAATTCATTTAAACCTACTATAGAGAAATATGACTATGACAAACACATTATTTTGAGATTCAATGAGACCCTTGAATTATGTCATTAATCTACTAAAATAAAAATCTACATTTAGTATTAACTATTAAATTGTTTTTCTCCATATTTGAATTCATCTTTGGGTACAATTTCATATTTTAAGTGTGGGGGAGGGGGTTAGCTCACTTTGATCTAAACTATGATTTATTGGAATCCCATTAGATTCTTAAAATTTTAAATATTTTTTTAAAAATATGGGTATAATGTTTCAAAAAAAGACACAATATTATTCTCTTTGGCTTCAAAATGAACTTCAAATCAGTCTTTCCTAAGGAAATTACTTTAATGGTAGTTAAATGTTTCCTTTATGTATGGAACTTCTGGGGAATGATGATTTCTTAGTGAATCATCTTAGTAATTTTAATATTTTTTTTAAGAAACTATATTAGAGAGTGATATATATTACCTATTTGTGGAATTGAGATAATAGCTTCAACAACTCGAATCACGTAATTTTTATAGGGGATTAAATTTATTTTAATTATTTAATGTAATAACATTATTGATCATTTTTAAATGGTTTCTATAATAATCTTTTGAAACTAAAGTATAATGGGAATTTGGGAACCCACAACAAATCTTTGAGAATCTAGGCACTGGGTGTATTTTTTCTAACTAAATTCCCTCTTTTTCAATTTGAATAATTGTGTTTTGATAGTGCTTATCAAAAGATACATTTCCTGGGGAATAATAATAATAATAATGTTTCTAGAGTCATAAATGAGTTCATTAAGGTGAGGGTAATAATCAATGACAAATAAAGAAAGGGACAATTGATTTTATGGAACCATTTAAGTTGTAACCACAAGGTTATTGCAAAAAATATTGAATTTTTTAGAACCTATGAGGTAGTCAAAGTACAATGTTCCTTCATTTAAGTTCTTAATTCCACCAAAATTCAACCATTTATCACTCTTGAACATATATCATAAGTTTGAATTCTAGAAAGTCATTAGGTATATTCATATATGATACATGACATCCTTGAAATTAGATTATCCCAGTGTTCTCTACATTACCTAGTGAGTAGTTGAAATTGGGAATGATTCATTTGAATATTACGTTTCGATATCCTTTTTATCAGTCTTTTTTAAGCTCTTAAAATGTTTGACATGTTACATATTAAGCTTAAATGTTTGAAAATACTTCTTCTATTTTAAAATGAATGTAAAGCCTAGAATTGATTGAGGACAATCACTATTTTAGTGTTGGGGAATTTAATGTAGCCTTAAAATTGAGAACTTTACAACATCATTTATCTTCATTTTTAATGATTTAATTAATTAATTTTACACGTTTTAAGAAATATTTTCCGTTTTTATTTTTATAATTTAATTTATTGTTTAATCAATTTTTGTTAATACTTTTTTTATATTTAATCTTTGAAATTATCCTTTTCTTTTTTCTATGTATTCATGTTCACTATGTGATCTTTTAATTTTATCATCTTCTTGTATTTTTATTTCTATATTTATATTTACCATTCAATGAAATAATTTTTATATAATCAAAAGATTAATTATTTAAAAATGTAATATTTTGATGATGTTTTTATTAAATAAATTAATTTTGTTAATTAATTAAATCTCATCAATTTATTATAATATTTCTTAATTCAATTTAAAAATTCTTTCAAAAGTTTTTAATATTTTTCCAACTCTAATTATAGTATATTTTAAGTCAGGATTTTAGTATTCAGTTTTTAGTTTTAGAATTTAATTAGTTATCTTTTTTTTAATTAGTTTTTAACAGTCAATATAATTCTTATAATGTTAATATTTTAAATTCAAAGCATTGTTCTATTATTAGAATACTAATTTGATCTGTATTTTTATTTTAATTCTTTTTTTGTCAATTTTGTTATTTATTAAATTAGTTTTAATATTTATTTTTATTTTATTTTTTTAATTAACAATTTCATTTTTTCAAATAGTGTTGTTATTATTTTATTACCTTACTGATTTTAAATTTTTCTTCGTTTAATACTAAATTTACTTTTTTTTATTTTTGTTCTAGAGTCGAGGATTGAAAATCAGTAAGTCCATGACCTACCAATGCATTCCAACAATAGCTTGAGCTACCAATACCCCTTCTTATTCGATTTTTTATTAAGTCACTGACACTACATTGGTAGCTCATAACCTATCGACACACCTATCCTGATCAGGCTCTCACGCACTCACTGATAGCACCATTTTTTGCTGCTAACACCTCCACCCATGTCGGTCACACTGACACTAATGAGTTTCCAACACCCCCACACTTCATCCTCCTTCACTTTCTATGACCTACTATCCAACCACACCTCAATCACTCACCGATACCCTTCCATCAGTTACTCATCGGATATTTTAACAGACATTGTTCTATACCAGCTAGACACACGACTCGTAAACCATTACTCACAGTGGATAACCTAGATCTCTACATAAACCATTTCATATTAGATGAAACACCACATTTCACCCAATTACAACCAATTTGAAACCAAATATAAATTCACATCATGGATTTATAATAATTACTAAGTATGAAGCTATTTGAACACCCTATTTCCATATCTGTAATCCACCATCCCCCTTTGCTCTGATCTGAAGTTATCTAGAGATAGATCTTCCTAGCCACAGGCTGTGGATTCCTCCTCCCCACATATTGAAGTCGGATCTAGAACTTTCAGCACGTCGGTGTGGAGACTTAAAGTCCAGGAGGACCCACCTTTCACTGAACCAGTTAACCACCACTAGATTGTACATGACTCGCCGATGCCAATGGAAGGAGTTTCCACCTCAAGTCCACAGTACTATCAATGAAACTGAACCAATGCACCACTATCAATCTGAGGAGTATGTGCCAAGGAGGGAGGATAGAACTATGCATGAGCTCTACACCGGTGAGCGGCTTCTCAAAGAGGCTGGAGAATCCTCCCACCTTGCACAAAGAAGATGAATAGGGTGATAAAAAAATTTAGTTAAACAATATATTTAATAATTATATTATTATTAATTAATACAAATAATTAATTTATAATAATATAAAAAATTAAACCGAATTTATTAAATAAAATTCTTTAAAATTAAAATTTTAATAATAATTTATTAATTAAATAAAAATAATATAACATAATAAAATAAATTTAAAATAGTAAATACTTTAATATAGAAAATAATAATAAACTTATTGTTGACCTCACCTGTTTTTATAATCTCAATCATGTATTCATATGTGTTGAAAATCCCAATTATGTTTTCAATCTCTATGATATTTTAAAGTATCATTGATCTATACTTTAATTCTTTCAAATCTGTGATCAAACCAATAATAATTTTTAAAATAGTCTTTGGAATATGTTAATCCTATTTTATCCATGTTCATACAAGTTATAAATTGATTCTAACTCAATCGGATGTCTTCTGCATAAAACAGATAAGTAATCTGCCTATAGCTACTAATAAAGAGCTACCAGTAACCAGTCTACCGATAGACTTAGTCTACCGACAGACAGCTACCGATAGACTTAACACAGAGCTACCGATGTACTTATAAATGTAAGCTACTAACTTACAGACAGCTACAGATACAAACATAGATCTACCGGTGTAAGTATAAATAGCTACAGATGGAATAAGAGTCACCGATGGTCGAAGCTACTGACAGACTCACTGCTACCGATACCGATGCATGGAGCTACCGATGTATGGAGCTACCGATGCATAGAGCTACCGATGCATGAAGCTACCGATGCATGGAGCTACCGATAAACAAAGTCACCGATACAAGCATGTACCAACCGACGCATAGAGCCACCGATAGAGTCAAAGCAACTAATGAAATTGAGCTACCGATGTTCAAGCTACCGATGTCCAAGCTACCGATGCTGATTATCTACCGATCACTCGACTCACTGTTTGAATTTCTTTATTTCCTATATTTAATCTATCTAACGGTCATATCATGTACATTTTAATGATTTGTCAAATATCTGATAAAGGTTGTCGGATGTCAGGAACCCGTACCTCGTACCTGCAAAAAGGAAATCTTTCATGTCCCCTGTTGGGAGATAAATACGAGAAGACTACGCTGCCCAAAAAGATACGACAAAGAGAATCGAAAAGAGAAAAAGTGCAGTGGATGGAATATACCAAAAACACAAGAACGAGAAGAACACAGAGAATCTCATAGACAATCAAGCATACTCGAGAAGTGTTCTGTGCATATAAGAAGAACACTGAAGAACTTCGACTACTACATTGTCACTGTCTGTGAACCTGGAGCACACGACACTCTGTTTCTCAAACAGAAACGAGAAGAGGACTCAGACTCACTTCTGATCGAATCCAAAGGAGTCCAGAGCTACACTGAAATCACCAGAACCACTTCTAAACTCTACATCTCTTGTTCTGTGATTTATTATTACTCTTTTCGAGCAGTGTGTGTTATCTGCTGTATCTAACACATACACTGTCTCCTGTACTCAAACTGAAGGATTTGTAAATCCTTACCAAACTCTTTCATTCTTTCTTTCCCACGAATAACAGTGGTAGAGGTCGTGTGTGACCTGGACAGCTGGTTGCTATTGTACTGTTTCCCACGAAGAACAGTGGTAGAGGTCTTGGACCTGGACAGTTGTGAACTGTTGAACCCCGATCCAGGGTGTGGATCATTTTTATATAAACTTTTGAGAGGACTAAGTCTCGGCTTGAGACTGAACCTCTTGGTTACATCTGTTGTGCCATCTCTTTCAATGTTTTATTCCACTGTTAATCACTTTAAAACCAATATTGTTTTTAAAGTTACTTTGATAATTAAATTAGCAAGTGTTTATGTTAAGTGTAGATTAGTAAGTTAGTTTCAAAAGATAATCACACACTCCTGTGTAGATTAACTGGGAATTAATCAATCCCTTGAGAATCTGACCTAACCTATACTTTAATATAAATTCACTACAGTTTAATTTATTATTTTATTTGGGGGTCTTTAAGACACTGTTTTTAAATATAGAAATTTTAATTGGTACTCAATTCACCCCCCTCTTGAGTAAACCACTCCGACCAACACTTGGTATCAGAGGATTGAAAATACTTTCTAACCGTACTCTGCTTTTGAACTGTGATTTTAGTTGTATTTTAATGTTCATAAAATTTCTGTTATATCTAAATTTTTATCTCTTTAAAATTTTCTCATCATGGACAATAGACTTGAGGGTGCTGCTACTAACCGGACACCTTTCTTCAATGGAACTAATTATGCTCAGTGGAAACTAAAAATGAAAATCCATCTAGAAAGCATAGGTTTTGATATTTGGACTTCTATTGAATCAGAATACAAAATTCCTACTACTGCTAGATCTACATGGGATGAACCTATAAAGAATGCTTACAATAACAACTGTAAAGCTATGAATGCCTTGTACTGTGCTCTAGGGGATGAAGAGTTTAATAGAATTTCTGCTTGTAAAACTGCTTTTGAAATTTGGGATACCTTAGCTATTTCTCATGAAGGAACAACGAATGTTAAAGAAATGAGATTGAACACTTATACTATCATGTATGATAATTCTAAAATGAAGCCTGATGAACCCATTTCTGACATGTATCTCAGGTTCAATGAAATTTTCAATACAATGATCTCGCTGGGAAAAGATGTCTCATCGAAGGAACAAATTATGAGAATTTTGAGATGTCTACCTAATAGATGGAGAGGCACATCTGTCTCAATCAGAGAATCATGTGACATTGCTGCTCTACCTATCAAGGAACTAATTGGCAAGCTGATTATGTATGAAGAAGAGCTTAAAGTGAATAAAGAGGAAGAAAATGAACCTCCAAGAAAGTCTGTCGCTTTCAAATCTTCAACTTCAAAGAATAAGGACAAAGAAAATCTTCAAGCTGTAGTTGAAAGTTCAAGCTGTGAAGACAGTGAAAGTGATTCTGACAGTGATGCTGAGATGGCTCACATTGCTAGAAGATTTAAGAAATTTTATAGGAAAAATAAGTTCTTCAGAAAAACAAATTATTAGGGTAAGTATGATCACCAAGGAAAATGGAAAAAGGATTGGAAGAAGAATGAAAAATCAGATGATGTTTTCTGCTATGAGTGCAAGAGAAAAGGAAACATTAAATCCGACTGTCCAAAGCTGAAGTATAAAAAGAAATATGAATATAAGGACAATAAGTTTAAGAAAGCCATGAAGGCTACATGGAGTGCTTCAGAAGACAGCACAAGTGAAGCTGAATCTTCAGACTCTGAAAGGAATCGAGCAAACATGTGCTTTATGACAAACACTTCTCAGGTAACTGCTGAAACTCCCGCTTTAAATTATTACTCTGGAGATAATGCAGAATCCGATTCTGATTCTGGAACAATTTCTAAAAATGAATTGTTTGAGTACTGTGATATGCTGGAAGAGACATGTAATGAACTTAAGGATAAATACAAGTCATTAAAGAAACAACATGCTCTCACCACTACAGTTAACACTGAACTTACTATTGAAAAAGAGAAAAATGCTCAACTGTTAAAAGAAAACACTGAACTGAAACTATCTAATGAGAAACTCAATAAAGACTTAGAGAAGTTCACCAATGGCAAAAATACTCTAACACAGATTCTAGGAAAGCAAATAGCACCTAAATATACTACTGGTATAGGATACCAACCTGGACAAAGGAAAATTGCCAAAACTTGATTCATTTCTAAATCTGGACAGAAGGAAGGTAATTCTGGAACTTCATATGCTTCAACCAATTATATACATAGCTATGGATCTAATAAAGTTTATATTTCAAAGCATGTCAATTCTACAAATTATATGAGACCCATTAGACAAATATGGGTACCTAAAGTGTTATTGGCTAACCTGTCTGGACCCAAGAAAATATGGGTACCAAAATCATCTCCCATCTAAATATGTTTTGTAGGGAACTTGCTTAAAGATCTCCTGTAAAGAGACCTGGTATTTGGAAAGTGGATGTTCAAGACATATGTCAGGAGACTTCTCTTGTTTTAAGAGTTTAAAAAAAGTTGATGGAGGCTTTGTCACCTTTGGTGATAACTCTAAAGGAAAAATCATCGGCCTAGGCCAGATTGGTAACACTGATTCAATTTTGATCTCTAAAGTTTTATTTTTTGATGGCCTTAAATACAATTTATTAAGTATTTCTCAGTTATGTGATGATGGTTTTCATGTTAAATTTGAAAATGATTCCTGCAATGTTTTTAATTCTAAGAATGTTTTGGTATTTTCTGCCTTAAGAAATGAAAATGTTTATGCTGTTAATCTGAACTCTTTAGCTAAGAAGAATATTACTTGTTTGAATGCTTTTCATAAAGAATCTTGGCTATGGAACAGAAGATTGGGACATTGCAACATTCACTCACTTAGAAAACTCTCTAGAAAGAACCTAGTTAGAGACCTACCTAAATTAGAATTCCCAAATGATAGAGTGTGTAAACCCTGTCAAAAGGGAAAACAACACAAAGTTTCTTTTAAATCAAAGAAAGAAGTTTCGACTTCTCAACCACTTGAATTGCTTAACATGGATTTGTTTGGACCATCAAGAGTTTCTTGTTTAAATGGGAAGCACTATGTTTATGTTCTTGTAGATGATTTTTCTTGATATACTTCGGTATATTTTCTAGCTCACAAAAGTGAAGCTTGTTCTTCTTTTGTTAAATACTCTAAATCTGTAGAGAACCTTAGTGGACTTAAGATTAAAACTTTTAGGAGTGATCATGGTTGTGAGTTTGAAAATCAAGATTTTGAATCTTATTGCTCACACAATGGCTATACTCATAACTTTTCTTCCCCTAGAACACCCCAACAGAATGGTGTAGTAGAAAGAAGAAACCGAACCCTTCAAGAAATTTCTAGAACCATGCTCAATGAATATGATATGCCTATTTCTTTTTGGGCTGAAGCTGTAAATACAGCTTGTTATGTCATTAATAGAGTCTTAATCAGACCTGTTCTTAAGAAAACCCCTTATGAATTGTGGAACAATAGAAATCCTAAGGTTAATTACTTTAAAGTTTTTGGTTGAAAAGTATTTATTCTGAATACTAAAGATAATCTGGATAAGTTTGCTTCCAAAAGTGATGAAGGAATTTTTCTGGGTTACTCTATTTCAAGTAAAACCTATAGAGTATTCAATAAGAAAACCAAATGTGTGGAAGAATCAGTTCACATCAAATTCGATGAAACTGATCCACATGAGCCTAAAAACTCTCTTGAGAATCTTGAAGAAGATTTGTCTATTCTGGACCTTAATGATAAATCTAAAGAACCTATTATAAAAGTATCCAGTTCTGGACTTTTTCCAGAATCTGCTTCTGTTGAACCCGAACCTATAGATGAACCTGAAATTTCTAGTCCAACCTTTACCAGATCAACGAGGATTCTAAAGAATCATCCTTTAGAGGCTGTTGTTGGTAATCTTGATAGAGGAACACAAACTAGAGCTTCTCTAAGAAACCAGGTTGAACATCAAGCTTTTCTTTCAAAGCTAGAACCCAAAAATATCAATGATGCTATCAATGATGAATTCTGGGTAATAGCTATGCAGGAAGAATTAAATCAGTTTGAAAGATACAAAGTCTGGGAATTAGTTGACAGACCTAAGGATACCTTGACAATAGGCACAAAATGGGTTTTTAGAAATAAAGTAGATGAATCTGGAAATATAGTTAGAAACAAAGCTAGACTAGTTGCACAAGGATATAGTCAAGAAGAAAGTATAGACTATGAGGAAACTTTTGCACCTGTAGCTAGACTAGAAGACATTAGGATCTTACTTGCATATTCTGCACATCTGGATTTCAAGTTATATCAAATGGATGTGAAAAGTTCATTTCTAAATGGTTTTATAATTGAAGATGTTTTTGTAGAACAACCACCTGGATTTACTAACCACCATTTTCCAAATCAAGTTTTTAAACTTTCTAAAGCTTTGTATGGTTTAAAACAAGCTCCAAGATCTTGGTATGATAGACTTAGCAATTTCCTTATTTCAAAAGGTTTTACTAAAGGGATTGATGATCCAACTCTTTTCATTAAAAGAATTTCTAAAGATGTTTTAGTTGTACAAATATATGTTGATGATATTATTTTTGGATCTTCTAAACACTCTTTATGTACTGATTTTTCAAAAAGTATGCAAAATGAATTTGAAATGAGCTTAATGGGAGAGCTTAAGTACTTTCTTGGATTTCAAGTATTTCAAAATGAAAATGGTATTATTTTGAATAAAAGTAAATATACAAAGGATCTTTTAAAACGTTTTGGTTTGGATAGTATCAAGGGAAGTGAAAATCCTATGAGTACTACCTGTAAATTGGATGCAGATGAAACTGGGAAACCGGTTGATCAAACAAATTACAGAGGTATGATTGGTAGTTTACTTTATCTTACTGCTAGTCGACCTGATATTATGTTTAGTGTGTGTATGTGTGCTAGATTTCAAGCTAATCCAAAAGAATCTCATTTGCTTGCTGTTAAAAGAATTTTTAAATATCTCAAACACACGGTTAACTTAGGTTTGTTTTACCCAAAAGGACAATCCTTTGAGTTAATGAGTTATTCAGATGCTGACTTTGCTGGTTTTATGTTAGATAGAAAAAGCACATCAGGAACATGTCATTTGTTTGGAAAATCCTTAGTTTCTTGGTATAGTAAGAAACAGAACTCAGTTGCATTATCTACTGCCGAAGCAGAATATATAGCTGCTGGTAGTTGATGTGCACAAATTCTGTGGATGAAACACACTCTTTTGGACTATGGATATGTTTTTAAACATGTTTCAATCAAGTGTGATAACACCAGTGCAATAAACATCTCTAAGAATCCTGTATCTCACTCTAGAACCAAACACATAGATGTAAGACATCATTTCCTAAGAGATCACTATCAAAAAGGTGATATTTCTCTTGAATTTATTGGCACTGAACATCAATTGGATGATATTTTCACTAAACCTTTAAGTTCGGATAGGCTAAGTTACATAAGACACGAATTGGGAATGTTTAATCACAACCGGTGTGAAAATCCTCACTGATGTGGAAATTCTCACCGATGTGAAAATTCTCACTGATGTGGAAATTCTCACCGATGTGAAAATTCTCACCGATGTGAATATTCTCACCGATGTGAAATTCTCACCGATGTGAAAATCCTCACCGATGTACAACTCTCACCGATTTGTTTTTCTCACCGATGATTAACTCACACCGATGCAATGTTTTAAAACTTCTGTCTGCCGCCAAGAATACGAATCGTTTTATTTTATTTTATTACCCTATTTTAGTCGTTTATTTGGAATTCCTAAATGATAAAACTCAGTCTAAGCCACTTCTTACCTCACCGAGCTCAAAATCTATCACCCTCGAACCTTAGCTCCCAAATCGGCCAAGAACCCTAAACCCGCGATGGAAAAAACTAAGCTTCCTATCGTCAGAGATGAAAGTGTAGAACCAAACGCTAAGAAGCAGAAGACACAGCATAAAGCCAGTGTTAGTGAAGTCAGAACTAGATCGGGAAGGCGACCAGTGAATACTCACTTGCAGAATAGAGACATAGTAATCGAGAAGGAACTGTGTGTGGAATGGCTACTGCCAAGAAAATCGTTAGTACTCGAGATTCTGGAGGACCAGAAATGGGTGGATTTTTTTTCGAATAACAATGGCCCATACTACCCGAAGTTGGTAAAACAGTTCTATGAGTTTGTAACCTTTGAGAAGTCTGAGAATGAGAATCGGGTAAGCTCTTGTTTAAATGGAAAAGAGATGTCTTTTTCTTCAGTAGAGTGGGCTGAGAGTTTGAAAGTACCACATGAAGGTGTCTCTGGGTATGTATCAAGAGCATTGCCACCTAGCAGTGACATCTTTGATTATGAAACCACCTTAAAAGAGTTGACTGGTAATGGAAATCAAAGGCAAGTGGTTGCTGCTGAAATGGATGGAGAAAACCGACTGCTCTTCAAGTTTGTTCAGCATGTGTTGATACTGAGGCGAGGATATTTTGAAAATCTGAGATATCAAGATATATATCTTCTTCATTTGCTAAGACATGGTGTAAAAATCAATCTGTGCAGATTGTTGATGCTTCAAATGGAAGACATGATTAGACCAAAGTCAAAGACTAATGCTTTGTTCTTTGCCAAGATGATTTCAGTAATGATAAAAGTGAAAGGAATAGCTGAGTCTCAGGATGAGACAGTTGTAGTCAAGAATAATTTCTGCATCACCTCGACTGTTTGTAAGTACATGAAAATTAACTGGAACCCATAGAAGGGAGAATGGGTCAGTGATGATCAGAAGATATATGATAGGTTTAATCCTGTGGATCATCCCTCAAGACCAAAGGATATGAGAGATCCGAGTCTGAGACCTGATGAAGAGGAACCTGTTTATAGTGGTGAAACAGAAGAAGAAGAAGAAGAAACTCCCATGGATGTTGGAGGAGATCCAGAATTGCCCCCAAGTCCTGTTGCAGAATTGGTATATTCTAGGAAAGGAAAGGTAGAGGAAATTGTATCTACTCATGAGGAAGACCAGTCTGTACCTCACCAAGAAGAAGAGGAAAAGGAGAATGTATCTGAATTGTCTGCTTCTGGTAGTTTAAGTATGAGTCCTTTGATTGGAAGTTCAGCTATGCCGACTGCTGAAATAGAAAGAGATACAGAAGAAGCTGTACCTGTATCAGAAGATCTTCTAGATGCTGCACCTGTGGAACTTGTAGTAGACGATTCTGATGAAGAGAATCCAGCACCGAATGCTGTTGTGATACATGAGAATGCACCCATTGAGGGGGAGCATCAATCTGTTCTTGGAAATGTTACAGTAGCTGTTGAGCTTGGAGACTGGGTAGAAGACCCAGGGTTTATAGTCTGTGGATTGGATTATCCGGATTCTGATAATGAGATGTCTGTGAATAGACCGAAGACCAATTATGATCTTGCTTCTGAGTTGTTGCCAGATGATGTGGTCAGATTTCATGATCTGAATAAGCTGAAAGAGGACCTCAAAACCAGTTTTGTTGAAGAAGTGAAGTTAATGGAAACCTCTCTTGCATCCTCAATTAATTCAATAATGACTGATTCTGTAGTTAGATTGGTCTCAGCAAGAGGATCTGCTGCAGTTGTCTCAAATGATTTTGTCTCTAAATCTGATCTTGAATCCATGAAGAATGAGCTGAAAGAATCATTCAGTGTATCAGTTGCTGAGATGAAGCAAAGCTTTTATGAAGAAATGAAAATGTTGGAGAGATCCTTCGAGCTATCTCTGGCTTGTAATTTATCTTCTTTTATGTCTGAGCTTATGGAAGAAGTGAAAGAGTGCCAGACTCAGTCTTCTAGTTTCGAAGAAGATCTTGAAGCTCTCAAGACATCAGTTGCTTCTTTGGATTATTATATGAGCTCCAAGTCTCAAGCTGACAAGGACGTATCTTATGTGAAGAGTGTAGTAAGCCAGTTTGTCTCGGTGTTTGAAAGTTTCAAAACCTCAGTGAAGGATCATGTTCAATTACAAGACTCTCAAGTTCAAAGCCTAATCAGTGGTTTGTCTAAGAGTTTCAAAGAAACTGTTTCCTTCTCTCTTGGCCCTCTCACATCCAAACTATCAGTTGACCTGAATCAAGTTCGAGCAATGTTGAAGGAGGAGATTGGTTATATTTCAACCAGTGGCTCTGTGGACTCATCAGAGTTGAGCCGAGTGGTGCTTTCTACAAGAGATTCTTCCAGAGAAATAATGAAGATTGTTCAAGATTATATGAGAGAAGCCTCTGCCTCTCAGGAAGCCATAAAGAGCAAAGTGGACTACTACTTCACCAAAATTTCCACCAAGCATCAAATCGAACACCACTTCAAGCTGATGTTGGAAAACATGAAGCTACCTCCAGTCACTCAAGCTTTCAGAGAACAAGTGAGCAAGCTAAGAGAACTGACTCCTTCCTTAGAGAAATTCATGGAGAACAAAGATGATTTCATCTCTGCTATGGAAAGAGGAGGAGGAATTATTATGGATTTTAGAAATCTGTTGCTGCCCTTCTTGCATGTTGATGCCAGACCAGTCATCATACCTCCTGCTTTGCCTGCTTCTGCCTCAGCTGCTTCCACAGTCCAGCTAACTCCTGCTCAAGCTATTCGAAGCCTCACACCAATGATCACCCAAAGATCTTCAATCTACAGGCCTGACTCTGTGTCAGTGGCCCAGCCTCCTTTGATCTTTTCCGGCATTCCAAAACCTTCTCCTGCATCCTCACCACCCGAGCCTTCTTCTGATCCCAAAGGGAAATCTCACGTGGAAGATGAGGATTGATCCAGTGGCCAGGATTTTTTGATAGGAATTCCTTTGTATTCTGTTTTTGTACTTTTTGACTACTCTAATACAGAAGAACTATTTTTACTTCTCATGTTTTCTTTGTCTCCTATTAATGCTTTCCCACTTTTTGATTATCACAAAGGGGGAGAAACATTTTATGAGAGAATAAGGGGGAGAACAAAATGAGAGAAAGAGAAATATTTTCAATGGAGAAAAATAAGGAATAAGGGGAGACACATTACCTTTTTTATTTTTTACCTCTGATACCTTATGTCTATTTAGTACCTTATGATTGTTGCCTCTGATAACTTATGTCTATATCATACTATTTCTATTATCTCTGATGCTGTTTTCAATGAGAAAATTGAATTCAATATTATACTCTTTACTATTATATTTTCACTATGTTAAATGCCCATATCATAAATTGTGATTATCAAAAAGGGGGATATTTTTGACCTCATCTGTTTTGATAATCTCAATCATGTATTCATATGTGTTGAAAATCCCAATTATGTTTTCAATCTCTATGATATTTTAAAGTATCATTGATCTATACTTTAATTATTTCAAATCTGTGATCAAACCAATAATAATTTTTAAAATAGTCTTTGGAATATGTCAATCCTCTTTTATCCATGTTCATACAAGTTATAAATTGATTCTAACTCAATCGGATGTGTTCTGCATAAAACAGATAAGTAATCTACCTATAGCTACTGATAAAGAGCTACCGGTAACCAGTCTACCGATAGACTTAGTCTACCGACAGATAGCTACCGATAGACTTAACACAGAGCTACCGATGTACTTATAAATGTAAGCTAATGACTTGCAGATAGCTACCGATACAAACATAAAGCTACCGGTGTAAGTATAAATAGCTACCGATGGAATAAGAGTCACCGATGGTCGAAGCTACTGACAGACTCACTGCTACCGATACCGATGCATGGAGATACCGATGCATGGAGCTACCGATGCATAGAGCTACCGACGCATGAAGCTACCGATGCATGGAGCTACCGATAAACAAAGTCACCGATACAAGCATGTACCAACCGACGCATAGAGCCACCGATAGAGTCAAAGCAACTAATGAAATTGAGCTACCGATGTTCAAGCTACCGATGTCCAAGCTACCGATGCTGATTATCTACCGATCACTCGACTCACTGTTTGAATTTCTTTATTTCCTATATTTAATCTATCTAACGGTCATATCATGTACATTTTAATGATTTTTCAAATATCTGATAAAGGTTGTCGGATGTCAGGAACCCGTACCTCATACCTGCAGAAAGGAAATCTTTCATGTCCCCTGTTGGGAGATAAATACGAGAAGACTACGCTGCCCAAAAAGATACGACAAAGAGAATCGAAAATAGAAAAAGTGCAGTGGATGGAATATACCAAAAACACAAGAACGAGAAGAACACAAAGAATCTCATAGACAATAAAGCATACTCGAGAAGTGTTCTGTGCATATAAGAAGAACACGGAAGAACTTCGACTACTACATTGTCACTGTCTGTGAACCTGGAGCACACGACACTCTGTTTCTCAAACAGAAACGAGAAGAGGACTCAGACTCACTTCTGATCGAATCCAAAGGAGTCCAGAGCTACACTGAAATCACCAGAACCACTTCTAAACTCTACATCTCTTGTTCTGTGATTTATTATTACTCTTTTCGAGCAGTGTGTGTTATCTACTGTATCTAACACATACACTGTCTCTTGTACTCAAACTGAATGATTTGTAAATCCTTACCAAACTCTTTCATTCTTTCTTTCCCACGAATAACAGTGGTAGAGGTCGTGTGTGACCTGGACAGCTGGATGTTGTTGTACTGTTTCCCACGAAGAACAGTGGTAGAGGTCTTGGACCTGGACAGTTGTGAACTGTTGAACCCCGATCCAGGGTGTGGATCATTTTTATATAAACTTTTTAGAGGACTAAGTCTCGGCTTGAGACTGAACCTCTTGGTTACATCTGTTGTGCCATCTCTTTCAAAGTTTTATTCCGCTGTTAATCACTTTAAAACCAATACTGTTTTTAAAGTTACTATGATAATTAAATTAGCAAGTGTTTATGTTAAGTGTAGATTAGTAAGTTAGTTTCAAAAGATAATCACACACTCCTGTGTTGATTAACTGGGAATTAATCAATCCCTTGAGAATCTAACATAACCTCTACTTTAATATAAATTCACTACAGTTTAATTTATTATTTTATTTGGGGGTCTTTAAGACACTGTTTTTAAATACAGAAATTTTAATTGGTACTCAATTCACCCCCTCTTGAGTAAACCACTCCGACCAACACTTATTAACTATATTAATAACAATATTTATATCATTTAATAATATAAATAATTAACCTTATAAAATAATAACATTCTATCTCAGAATAATAAAATAAATAATAATCATCTATTAAGTTATTAAAATATGTAATTTAATAATATCAATTTAATAATTTAATAATTATTAATTATTAACAGTTCAATTTGAATAAAATAAAGTCAATAAAACAATCTATTAAAATATCTATTAATTAATAATTATTATTATAAAATAATAATTTAATATTTTTAATGTAATCAATTATTTAATTAAATTTTTATTAAATATTTTCTTATTATATAACAAATTATTTTTAACTATTCTCTATTTTTAATTTTTATATTCATGCGAGAAATACAATCATGTCCAAATGCACCACAACCACTTAGAGTGGAGTTAGTTACAAGGGTTCTGATGTTACGAAAAGAGTGTCAGACTAAGATTCACTTGTGTGGTGAGTTTGAGGAGGACATATTGAAATCAATAGAGGAATTCAGTTACTTGTTGTAGAACACATATGATTTAAAAAGACGATAGTAGTAGTATAGTGAAAAATTTATCATTCATTCACCTTTCAAAACTTTTTTACAACACATCTAGGACAGCAGAGCAATAAAAGACCAACAAATATCATCACATCCTCACCTCTCACAGACAGAGTCTTGGAGAGTAGAGCAGTATAGGAGGGAGTTTCTTCTTCCTCTTTTTGGTCTAAATTCTGTACTCTAAAATCTATTGTGAATAATGTTTGTAATAAATATGATCGTAGGATAGAAATCCTATCTCTAGAGTTTTAAATTTTGCGGGTTATTCTTCTAATTCTTCACTTTATCATTTTTGGACATCAAAATTAATCAGCGAGATCAATTTTGATGTTAATTAAAAGTTTTCAAGCCTTTATTATTATTTTTTTCAAAATTCAGAGCATCAACATCATTTTTTTAGATTTAACATGAATAATAATTTTCAATGTTATTTACAACAACATTGTATTTTTACAGGGAGTTTAATTCCAATAGTTTTCTTTATAAAATTCTTAACAGACGACTGATTTTGGAGTGGTGAACTACAAAATTCATATATCTTTATATGTATCTTATTGTGAGGTTTATGTATAAATAATTTCTTAAGGTGTGATTCAAATAAATTCAAAGGAGAATTTATCCTTCTAACCTATAAATTTAGAAGTCTGGAGAATTTATTTTGATCAGTTGCTTCTCAGTTCATGCTATTTTGTCTTAGTCCACAGCTAATCTATTAATTCATCACAACTTAGTTTCATACCTATTTATCTTTAGTAAAAAATATATTTTTTCCTATACTATCTTTAAAAAAAATATAAAATGAAATATTTATTAAAAAATAAATGTTCACCCACTATTGAAACTATTAGGTTGTTTTTTAAATGAAATTTGGTTGTTCATCCTTCCTTGTGGGTTCGAACCTACAATCCACTTTACATTTGTAGTAGTAAAACATAAAAGAATCTTTGACTCGTTTTCAATGATTAGTGGGTCAACTACCTTGATAAAACATCCACTGATCTCAACCTCTTGATCACTATAAAATCATCTAATTTTATCAAACGATACACACCACTCCTTTAGAATCATATCCACCTTCTGAAAGAGGGAAACTGATTACAAAGTTCATTTATATTTCCTCCAACATCTAATGTGTAACATATAATTGATAGAGAAAACAACCAGGAACATAGTTCCCAGTATTCACCTTCTAGGAGATCAAACATCGAGACCAAAACTCTACAACTGCATGCCTCAAACCAGGCCACTAAAACTAACCTCTCAAGTATCAGTGCACCTTTGTCATGACAGGATGTACTAGTAAGGGAGAACTGTGGGACTCTTTGAGAACCATAGTAGACATTGCTAAATGAACAAAAATCATTCCCTGGAATAACATTTGGTGTTTTTCATCTTTAGAACAACCATCATGGAATTCTGTACAAACATCTCGTTCTCTCTTGACCTCCTACTCAAGATCCCCCAAATGTGATTCCTACAACTTCTACACTAGAGATGACTACACCAGTATCTGAAAAAGACAACTTCTACACTATACTTCTCCAATATCTATATGCACTGTTAAAAGTTTTTTAATTACTCTCTAGGAATCACCATTTTCACTCACTACATCACTACACTACTTTTTGCTTAGTTCATTGGCTATAACATTCAATTTCTAGGTATATGAAATCTTAAAGACATAATCTTGTAAGAACTCCAACCACCAACACTGGTGCAAGTTCAAATCACATTGGTAGAAAACATACTTCAGGCTGTTATGATGGATGAATATAATAAAACACTCATTGATGAGGTAATGTCTCCATAAATGCAAGGAAAACCCCACTTCCACCAACTCGAGATCATGGGTGGAATAGTTATACTCATGAGGAGGTAACTTCCAAGACCCAAAAGAAATGATAGATCTCTACTGCATCAGAAGACTACCGAACCAATTATGCTAAGCATCACAAAAAAGCATCAGATTGAACTCCATCTACTTAAAGAAAAATAATTTTAGTAATTAACAAATTCTTCATTAGATACTAAAAAGCTCTCTGGCACTTCTCTATCCACAAGAACACCTAATACTTTCTGGTCAATACAGTTAGCTGAGTCATAACCTATGAAAAATAAGATATGAACCTATGATAGTTCCCTTAAATAACTTGGAAAAAACTCACCTCTACTTTGGTCTTGAAGACTGGACAAGATACAAGAACTACTATCTTCAAAAAATCCCCAACTACTCACTTTTGGGATAAAACATTCCCCTTTAAATAGAGACCCCATTCCCAAAACAAATAATTTAGAAACATAAAAATATAACTTCTCATGGTGAAAACCAAGCCAAACACAACATAGATTCTCTGCATGCTCCTCGGACATGAAGTGCCCAATGATTTCATCGATAAAACACACCAAAAACTTTTCTAGAAAATCACAGAACACAAGATTAATTTAACCCATGAACACGATGAGATTTAATCACATTGAATGGAATCACAACAAACTCATACTGTCCATAATGACTATTGAAATCAGTCTTGGGGTTATCGTCATCTTTTTCTCACAAATGACGATATCCTAACCAAAACATGATCTTCATCAACTTTATTTCACCCTATAGTTGATCAAATAAAACAATAATCTAGGGAATAAGGTAGGGATTGTTCACTATCTCTTGGTTCAAGTGATGATAATTGATACACAATTGAAAACTTCCGTCAGACTTATTATCAAAAAAATGGTGCAACCCACGATGACATAATTAGTCAAAAAACACCGTAATATAATGTTGCGCTATATATATAGATCTCATAACATATAATGCACCATCCTATATGAATACATCTATAATGGAGACACGCCTGGTTATAGTTTGATCCTTAACTCATTCTCTCACCGTGAGGGTAATTCTATAACCTCCTATTGAAGGACATTAGGTTACTCTTCTATGAAATTTAGAAATGCCAACTGTTGAACCTCTAAAGAACTCAGCATCATCTCACACATCATGGACGCTAAGGACAGAAACGGCCTCAGACCCATGTGATGGTCTCAATCACCGACAAACAATGTTGGCTCTCAATCAGCATCGAAGAACACTACATACCACCTGAAGTAATATATGATATCCAAAACCGAATACAACAAATCCATGATGGGTATTATTTCATATGGTTGTATCCATAAACATAGTAATTGTGAAAAAAACCCCAAGGTAAAATTGCAGCATTTTTGGGTTCATTGTTTTTGTTGACAATGTTGGTTTCCATGGTTATTTTTTGAGTTCCAGATATATTTTTGACAATATATACTGAAAAAAATTCATGACAAAGGAATGGATGATTTGGAGGTGGTATAGAAATAATAGATACAAGGTGGTTCTATTTTCTAGTGTTTTCTAAATTTTGGGGCCTCAAAAATAGAAAATAGAGGTATGTGATTTTGGAAAAGGAAGTTGAGCACATGATGAAAGATGTTATGGAAACTTGTGTGTAAGGAACATTTTAGGATCAGATTGTCTAAATAGTGAGATGGCATGACGTGCACAAAAGATTTGAAAATGTGTGCCAAAGATGAGTTTGAAATAAAGAAACTTGTGCACGCAATATGAAGTCGAATTGGGTTTTGTGAACCCATAGGGTATCATTCATGATGCATCGAATCTTTAGGGTACAGGTTAGAGATTATTATAAATAAGAGGTGACCCCCTCATTCAAATCATCTCAAGACTAAGATGAATTTTGAGCTCTAAATCACATAGAGTTTTTAGGTAAAGGGAGCTGTGTAGAAGAATTGGATTTGCACACCAGCTATGGAAGTTGCATGTAAAATTTTAGTTTCATGTTAGATTGATGTTTCATAAAAAATGTGTTTCACAACAAAATATAAATCTTTTGTGCAAGACGTAGTAAAGGTTGCACGAAAGGTTCTCATTTTCCCAATACACCTATGTAAAAGAGGTATTTATCAGTTGATGAATATGGTACATCAATAGAACATCAACATAAAATAGAGGATGCATTATTTTGAACTAATTATGGGACCTACAACTCTAAAAAGTTGTGATTGGATCTTCTAAAGAAGTAGGCTGCACAATTCTTTTGAGAGATCAATTAGATTCCAAATTTTTATTGGCTGCAAACCAAAAGGGACATAAAGTCCACTCCAAACTTTTTAAACAAAAATTCACTTTAATTAGATTTTTTACATGGGAATATCTCCATTTTATACTCCTTGGATAGAGCCCATTGTGAGTAAACCAAGTAAAATCATTGTGTTATGTCGATGCTTTAATTTTTTTTCATACCCTTCTAAGTGGAATAGATAGAAGAGGGTTTTTTAAACAATAAAACAAGATAAAAATGGGTAATTTTTTTAATATATTATACCATAATTCACCCCTAAAAATATTTGACCTAGTTTCCCTAACAATAGTAAATATCCCCAAGGGTAGTACGACCCTACCATTAGCTGAATGATTCTACACAATTTAAAAAAGTCATCTCAACCTCCAACCGGTATAGTCAACACCAAGGGAACTATAAGAACCTATAATTCATGTCCCAAATCATGCAAAATGGAGGGTGATATAAAGTAATATGTTGCTCATGTATCAAACAAATCATGAATCCCTATAGAGAAAAATGAAATGGTACCTCCAATGACGTTTGGTTCACCAGGAACTACAAATGCTAAAGCATAAAGCTTACCACAACCTACACCATGACCTATCTAACCATGATGAAACCCAACTATAAGTATGCACTCTAATATAAAGGGATGGTAAGAATCCCAGGTAATTCCTCGACCTACCCCATATGCTCTTTTCTAATCCCAAATTTGAGCATCATCAGATTGATTCCTTAGCTAGAACTACCATAATAGAGCAACCTGATGTGGATAAATGGGTGCAAGATGACTAATCAGAATGGTCTACCACTCTCATCACGGATGATCATGTCCTCTATAATAAAAAAAATGTTTGATGCCTTAAAATAGTCCTGAGAGCTGTTTCCCCTAGAGAAATAAGGTATTGGGGGCAGCAAACTACCCCTGTCTGATTGGATGTTCTTTTGTCCAGACAACTGGGTACCCCGGACCCTAGCTCGGCTTCATGAGGAATCCTACAGACTCCCCACTCACGATAATATGATTCTGTAAAACATCTTATCGATGACCACTTCCCTTGTCAGCACATCTATTTATGTATATAACCTAAATGGGTTGACCGGTCACTGGATCTCTATGTGCAAAGCCTCCTTGAAATTCATTGCTCAGGCCTCTTCGTCTATTAATAGGTCCAATGTTTATCTCAAAAGGTTCCGGGAATGGATTCAAAACTCTCACAAAGAAAAGAACTCATGGCGAAGGGTAAGAAGCTCTTGGTGACTGGTCATCTTCATGGTTGAAGAAAGAACCTCAACTCAAAAATACTGTCAAACCTAATCCCACAAGAGTGTCCACTCCAAGTACTCCCCAACGAACAAAAACCACCACTGTCGTGCTGCCCAACACAACATCGTCAAATCCAATGATACCCAGTGTTTCTTATGAGAACGGATCGAACTAAAAGATATCTAAACCTCATCCAACTAGTATTTTTTGATTGTATCTAAAATAGACCACCCATAACTCTGTAGAATTTGGTGCTAAAACCCATAGAGTATCCTCCTTTATTTTTATTTGTCTTTATAATTTATCTGTTGTTGATATTCTGGTGAAACCCACTAAACATATTCTACATGAAGCAAATAATACTGTCGACCTGGAGCCAAACATCAAACACAATATATAGTTATAGATCCAAAACCTAGATTATGGAAGTCCTTTTCATTAATTACATATTTTAATTCTTTAATTTTAGGCTAACCTTCTCCAAGCTCTACCCATTTAGATATAGGCACAAGTAAGAATGATGCATGATCCTTTTCTAGGTCCATACCCTAAAACTTGCATCACTTAATTTAGTAGTCGTTGTAATCTTAATGTTCTGTACAACAGATCTTATGAGGCCCCAAATACACATGTCTCAGTTGATATCCTATGATTATTGCAATCAATAACTAATCTCACACCATTTCCCTTCCAACTCATGCATCCTCACATAATCCTAACTCTAAAATCCATCATATCCCTCAACATGAGCTCTAATACAACTCTTCCACGACCCCCTCCCCACATAGTGTACCCCTCTCAGGCTCAAAATGGGAGATGAGAGATAGTGACCCCCTGAGTTCTGCCTCTAATAGGCCCAAGGTTGGTGACTAGCACCAACGATATAGTAAATATAGAGATGGGGGGAATTCCCCACTAAGATAAACACATATAGAAGAGAGAGATAATATAGACACCAACCAATTCCTATTTATAATACTAGATAAAATAAACCCATGTAAAAAAATGTAATTTAATGCAAGAACTACTAAAATTAAAATAGAAAACTACTAGTACAAAAAGAAAGTAAAGAATGCAGCGACCTCGAAGGCCAGACAGCTCATGAAAACCCCCAAACTATTAATAACCAACCTAATCTTCAACATGCCCAAATTACCTAAAAATAATTTCATATTTACATTGGGCCAGTGTAACGGTACACTCAGTAGGATCCTACCTGGAGTATCTCGTGAAAATTAAAGCAATCATAGTGAAGAATAGAGAATAATACGTGAATCCAACTCTTCACCTAAATAAGTATACTAATTCCCAAGCCTCACAATGACTACTCTCACTAAGTATCTCATACAAGAGAATATAATATAATAATGAATATTATGGGTTACCCACTAATATTTTCCTACTAGTTTTCCACTCTACACCAACATCACACATCTTGAGAATCTCCCTCCAAAATGTCAACCACATAGGCACCTATGTGATGCACCACAACATGCACCTCATACAGCACACCACCACGTCTACATAACCATAAGTAACAGGGTATATTTATATAACCATAACAACTTTCATAACATGTAACATATGATCGGTATTATATCACAAACCATCGCCAAAAATACAATATGTTTGGATCCTCAAGACATCACAACCTCTACACAATATACATTTGGTAGTCCTTATATAAATATATCCAGAATACATGTGTATGAAATAATCACAATCCACTACATCCCTCTACAAACATATATTGGAAAAAATAACTCTGGTGGATACCAGCACAAGTTACTTCCAAAAGAAGAGAGTGCGGACATAGAAGGTAGTCATCCTTTTATCCTCCCATCAAAATGGATTGGAAAACATCCCCAAAGGGCTCATAATCCCCATGGTGTTAGTTTACCTAACCGAAAAGGCGGAGTAGCATATAGAAACAAAAATAATACATGATATAATATAGTACACAACCACACAATGAGAATAAGACTTAACTACAGAAAAATCACTCAGACTCCTGACTTCCACTTCTAAGACTATATATCCTATAAGAAAAGAAACATTTAAAGATCTGCATTAACTTAATTTATCACGTTTTATTAGTTTATATTTATGATAATTAATTTTTAAACATTAATTTACCATTATAATTTCAAAATTACATTTCATTATTATTTAAACAATGATCCATGCCCTCTATGAATAACCAAACCGAGTCAACAAATTCTCAATATTATAGCCTTAACATTACATCCCATCAAGTACCAACCCCATGGGATAAATATATATTCATTTATTAATAATATTGGATGCATTCCATATTCCCAGGTGTTCTAGAATGGGTTGACATGACGTTGGATCTCTAGATGAAAACCTCCTTGAAATGTCTCGCCCTAGCCTCCTCATCTGGTAATAGGTATGAAGTATATCTCAGAAGGTTCCATGAAAGGATTCCAAACTCTTGCACACCATATCAGCACTACTAAAGGGTAAGAAGCTCTGGGTGACTTTTCACCTTCATGGTTGAAGAAAAAAACTCAACTTTGAACTAGTCTCAACACTCCTCCCATGAGAATATAAACTCCCTACAATCCCCAAGGAACAAGAACCACCACTATGCTACTGCCCCACATAGCATCATCAAAGCTAGTGATAATATGTTTTCCTTCTGATAATGGATCAAAATAAAGGATATCTAAACCTACACTAATTGGTATTCTAATGTTGAATCAAAAAAATATCTCTCATACCTCTTTAGAGTCTATTGTGGAAACCCTTAGAGTATCCTCATCGAATTTTGGTCTTCATCAACCTCTATCTTATGGTGGTCTTCTGGTGAAACCTGAGGAACATATTTTGCGTGAATAGAGTTAGAATATACACCTAGATACATAAATGAAGAATAATAAACAGTTATAGCTACTAAACCTGAATTGTGGGAGACTTTATCATTAATTAATTATTTTATTTTATTAATTTTAGGTTAACCATTACCATGTTCTACCCATTCATACACAGGAACAATGAAGAAGGATGGATGATCCTTTCCTAGTTCTCTACCCTACACTAGCATCACCTTGTTTAGTTGTTGTTGTAATCATTTTGTTTTGTACATCTGATCATAGGGGGCCCTAAATACTCATATCTCAGTCGATATCCCATGTTTATAGCGCTTTCTAACTTATCTATTACCATTGGCCTTCCAACCCCTGAAACATTACATGTTCCTAATACTAAACACCATCCTATCCCTCAAACTGAGCTCTGTTACCACCCTGTCATGACCCCCTCCCCACATAGTGTACCTATCCTAGGCCATAAATGGGAGAAGAGAGATAGTAACCCCCTACGTTCCACCTCCAGTAGGCCTTGGGATAGCGATTAGCACCGAGGGTATTGTATGCACATACTTAGGAGGCATTACCCACTAAGAGAAACACATGAAGAAGAGAGAGATAATATATACACCAACCAACTCATGCTCATAATACTATATTAAAGAAACCCAAGTAGAAAATTGTAATTTCAATCAAGAACTAATACAACTGAAATGGAAAACTACAGGCAGTAAAAGAAATTAAGGACAACAGCGACCTCGAAGCCCAAACAGCTCCTACAAAATCTGAAGCTAGTAATAACTAGCCTAATCAATAACCTTTCCAACTAATCTGAATATTAGTTTATATATAAATTGGGTGAGTATAACAATATACTTAGTTTGATCCTCCCTAGAGAATCTAATGAAAATGTAAAGAAGGAATGTTGAAGCACCTTTAACAATAAGTGAAACTAACTAATCACCTAAACAGGTATACTATATCCCCAGCATCACAATGGATACTCTCACAAAGTATTGCATACATGATCATATAATATAATAAAGAATGTTAAGGGTCCCCCACTTCTACTTCCCCACTGGTTTTCCACTCAACCCCAATGTCACACGTATTGAGCATCTCTCTCCAAAAAGTTTACCCCGCAAACACCTTGATGAAGTACAAGAACATGAAACTCATACAACACACCACCACCTATACATAACTAAAAGTAAAAAAAGGTAGTTTTCAAGAACCACAATACCTTTCATAACATGTATCATATGACAAGTATTATACCTCAACCCATAACATCTCATATACGAAGTAAGGATCCTTAATCCCTCACAACTTATACACGTTTTAACTATGGTAGTCCTTAGAAAACAATATCCAGTTATAAATGTGTGGGAAATTATGGCATCCCACCTTTTATTACATAACATTTCATTACATTTTACAAATAGATGATCTTTAAAGTCTAGTGTCTCGGAAATCAGGAAGATAATACATGAAAACAACATAAAACATTCTTCCAAACCACTTGTATGGCTTTATAATAGGTTCATACTTTGAAAAATTACTACATATCATATGTTGGAGACATACATGAAGGAAAAGGGTGAGCCGAAGGCTCAGTATGGAAAACAAGTGAAACTGTTGACATGTGATCTTGAGCAATAATAATAAGAACATGATAAAAGTCATAAAGACATGAGAAATAGAAGAATATGAATATCATAATAAGAATAAAATTAATCATAATTTGAATATGTGGATAAAAAAGTTCATTTATACATTCATGAACATATCACCAAGGTTTAACCCTGAGGTGTCCTAAAAATTACCTATGTTATTCACCAAAGTATTGTGAAACTTGTCATCTCTAGAGATTAATTCCTTACCCAATGCATTGGAGTGATATCATGGCACACCCTTAATAATTCTTTACGTTCATGTGATCCAAATGGATTTCATTTCAAAATCATGACGTTTTAAAAGTTCTTAAAAATAAGATCATTATATTATTTATAACCCATGGAAAGGGAGTGAGGGTTATATGTATGTCAATTACAGAATAAAATATATCATTTTTATATATTTATGAAAACACATAAAAACGAAAAAGGTCTGGGTATTCATATAAATAAAACAAGATAATTTATTGAGAGAAAAAATAGAAAATTTGAGACGAAAGTTCTGCAGCATAACGACTATATAACATGGTTTTAGAAAACTAAGAAAAGGGAGAGGACAAGGGTCATATAGTTGTAAATAATTAATAATAAAGTATATGTTCAAAATAAAATTGAGATAAGAACATGGGATGGAAATTTGAATTACATACCATATGAAAAGGAAACATGAAAGAAAAGAGAAGATTCAAATCCTTTTACGAACAATTCGGCAACATAATGAAATGACTTAAAAATTCAAAAAACAAATTGATAAGAGAGGAAAGGGTCTCTAAACAATTAGACATGAAATGGAAAGTGATGAGAAAATATAATAACATAACCTCCACATAATGAGATGGAAATTAGAAGACACAACATTAATGAATTCATGACTTAAAAGAGGAGGGTGAAAGGATCCCTTACCTTGAACTGTAACTTTGAAATCTTGAAGGTTGGGACCTTGAGTGGCTTGAGGGAAGCTTTGGAGGACTCATTGGAAGGTAAGGAGACCATAAATTTGTTTAGGATGATTTTTGAATGAAATTAATGAGGGAAATGGCTTGGTATTTATAGGAAAAGTGAGTGAATAAATTATTATTTTCCAAGGGACAGCTCATTAGTTGTATTTCCAAAACCATGGGCTTGCCCATGGTATTTTCCCTTGTTATTGGCCACTTGGGTCACCTCATAGAATATACCACTCTTTATATGTCGACCAGAAAGCTTACATCATTATTACATCATAAATGATGTCATTAAACACCTGAAACTAAAAACTGCATTTTTACTATTCACCGAAAATTCAACTGTTTCAGAAAAATCGCAAAAATCCACCCTAACAAAATATCGATGCTCTGAATTCAAAAATGAACTTCATTTTATGAAAATAAATTTCAATATATTTTTAATTTAATTTTTAAATAAAACCATGATTTATTCCAAAAATACAACTTTAAAACTATAACTCATGTTTTAACACCTTAAAAGAGTAATCAAGGTCCCATAAAATTATCGTATAAAAAATGAAAAAAAGTAACAATTTATGATTAAATTTTTTGAAAATAAATTTCCATATTATATTATTAAATTAATTATAAAATTTCAAATAAAATATTTATGACTTACAAAAATAACAAAACATAATCTATGATTGTTCTTTTTCACTTTTAAGATGGCTAAAATTTATTTATACATTCATGGGTGAGGTTTATATTTTTTTTCTCAAATTGCTATTCATTACTATTCATTACTATTCATATGGGTATGTTAGTATTCCTAATTTTCTATTCACTAGAAACCAAGTTGATCTTATTAGACTCTAAATTTATCACTACTCACAACTATTGAAGACCATTTTTTGAAAATAATTTCACATTATTAATTATTTAATGAAAACAAAAATACTTTAAAATACCAATTTTTTCCTAAATTCATCAATAATACACATCCTATATTTATCTGGATATTTGAAATTCACAAACTTTTCCACAAGAAGAAATAAATATTTTATTTATATAAAACTATTACACAATGTAGAAAAGGTCTCGTTACATAGCCACTTATTACACCAGCATAGGACCTAAGTGTTCGGTGTGCTATGGTGATAGAATCTTGGGGTGGCTTGGACAACATTGTCTGAGTGGTGATTTCTATCATCTTGAACTTCTCCCTTTGGTGATTTTGTTCAAGCTTCATACGTTGAAGATCATCTTGGGATTGGTCCAGAGCAAATCCTAGTGATTCTACCTCTTTCCCAAGCACTGACATATGGGCTTCATATTGCTTGAATCTACTGGATGAGGCCATTCAATATTTATTGTGTATTAATTAACCAATATAACAATATTTATAAAAACACAGCATTAGGATTATTTTTTCCAACAGTCCTATTGTGCAACGGTCATATAACATTTGAAACCCAACAGTTTCATTTTAATTATACCCCCTTCATTAATTAAAATATATAGATTTTAAGAGTATAAAATAAAATAACACACAAAATTAGGGAACAAATATAATTAAAAATTTAGGGTCGTTACATTCTTCCCCCTTAAGAAATTTTGTCCCCGAAATTTTATCTCTTACCCTTTTATGGGAAAAGGTGTATGTACATATTTCTCATAGACTCCTCCAGTTCCCACGTGGCTTCTTCACATTTGTGGTTCATCCACAACACCTTAACAAGGTGGGTAGTCTTGTTGCATAGAACCTTGTCTCTACGTTTCAAGATCTCCACTGGCTACTCCTCATAAGAGGGGTCTTGTTCCAGTTGTACCACCTATGGATTTGGTACATGTGAAGGGTCAAGTATGTACTTCCTCAAGAGGGATATGTGGAAGACATCATGTACTTGGCCTGGATTTGGAGGAAGTGAAAGCCGATAGGCCACTTCTCCCACACGATCAAAGATTTTATAGGGGCCAATTTACCTAGGGCTGAGCTTCCCTTTCTTCCCAAAACTCATGAATCTATTCTAAGTTGAAATCTGAAGAAATGCATTGTCACCAACATCAAACTCCAAGTCCCTTCGATGGTTTTTGGCATAGCCCTTTTGCCGAAACTGAGCAGCCTTAATGTGTTGTTGGATTGCATGGACCTTGTATGTCGACTCTTGTACAAGATCAGGCCCAAGACGCTTTGTCTCACTCTCTTTATCCCAACAAGTAGGAGTTCTACATCGATTCCCCTAAAGAGCTTCATTGGGTTCCATTTGAATGCTCAACTGGAAGCTATTTTTGGAAGAGAACTCAACTAAAGAGAGAATTTGATCCCATCCACCTTTAAATTCCATTGAGCAAGTTCTCAGCATATCCTTGAGTATTTGAATAGTCCATTTAGATTGGCCATCAGTTTGGGGGTGATAGGCCATACTAAAATTCAATTTAGTGCTCAAATCTTGTTGAATACTTCTCTAGAATTTTGATGTGAACATTGGATCACAACTAGATACGATAGAGATTGGAACTCCATGCAGCCTTACCACTTCCTTCACGTAAATCCTGGAAAGGTGATCAAGAGATAAATCTTCCTGAATGGAGATAAAATAGGCGGTCTTGGTGAGACATTCCATAACAACCCATATTGCATTATTTCATTTAGATGTTCATGAGAGACCAGTGATGAATTCCATAGTGATATTATCCCACTTCCATGCTGGTATGGGTAGTGGTTGCAATACCCCTTTTGGAATTTGTCACTCTAACTTCACTTGCTGACATACTAGGCACCATGAAGTGTAGTCAGCAATCTCCCATTTCATATTATCCCACCAATAATGATCACGAAGGTCCCTATACATTGTTGTGATACCAGGATGTATAGAGATAGTATAGATATGAGATTTATCCATCAGCTCCTTCCATATTTCCATAATAGATGGAACACAAAATCTTGTTATACCAAAGTTAGAGATCCAATTGATCTTAGACCATAATCAGTGAAGAGTGGGATAGAGATAGTAAAGCTGATCCTAAATTGAATAAAGGGATCACAATATTTTATTAATTTAAATACTAACCATTGAAGGAGGAATACATAGTTTGAAGTTAGATTCCATATATTCTTGAATGTGTCTTCTAATTATGGGTAGTGAAAGATTAGTCATGGGATTAATCTCTCAACCCCTATATTTTTTTCAATATTCAAGGTGTTGGAACTTTTTAGAGCTATGGAAAATAAAATATCAATACCCCTGAAGATTATATTGACACGTGATATCTATCACATGGAAAAAAATTTATAATATATTTATTAAAACTCTAACATTACTTATTGGGATGATATTGATGTTTAGGATTATACGACATTCGATGAGCGACCTATAGATTTCCCGGATAATCAGTAGAATGTGTTCTAGGGTTGTTCCATCCTCTTGGTCCATGTCATGTGGTGGCACTATGGATTCTAAAAAAATTTGGGAGTGGGAGTGTTCCCTTCAAATTTCACACCTAATGATAGTTTGGTATCCTTGAATGGTTTCGAACATCGTTGTTTTTGGAACCAGAAACACCACATTGTTCTATATCTAGGGGGAGCTACTTTCAAAATGTAGTAACTCGTTAGGGGTTTTTAGCTATGATTCTTATGAAATCACATTGGTCGAGTATTGGGAGGTCACGCTCATTGCACCATCATGGGGGGGAATTTTTTCCTACTTTGGGAGTCTCTTATAGATTTAAGACATGTTTGTGAATTCTTAATGAAATCCCATGTAGTATGTGTTTTCCATTGATATTAAAAATCTATAATTAGTATGTATTGAATTCAGAATCATCTGTATGCATCTGAGGTTCTTCAATAATAGAGATATCTATATGTATCTGAGGTTCTCCATCAATGGTATCCTCTTATATACTACATAAAGATTCTTTGGTTGTCATTATAATGTTTCTGGTTTTCTAGCCACATAGTGGGGAACTCTAGAGTTTGTTATCATCCATGGAGACCAAATCTACTCTAATGTTTTTCATCATCTAGGGAGACATAATTTTTTTTGATGTTGGGATCAAACCCATATATGGGATTTCTACATATCCTTGTGAAAGGAATCATAATCCACATAGTTATGTGCTACTTAACAGGGCATATCATACCTATTAAGGTAGTGTGATAAGGAACACACCATATAATTTAACATCATATGTCAAGGACATATAAGAGAATGGTGCCTAGTCAAAATTTGATGTGGGACATATGCCGAGAGGGGCCAAGGAACCTTGAACAGATATAAATTTCAAAGATAAATTATACCTTGCTGAGAATATGGACTAGAGAGAACAAGTTTGATTTAGGGTGGTTAGTTTTGAATGTCATGGAGGCATCATATGTATCTTATTTAGATAGAAATAAAAACCCATGTAGTTTGGTAAGTCTTATTGGTGAGTATATCCCTTTGAGGGAATAGGTTTTGGACTACCCTTGAGGAGGATACCTCTTGAGAGTGAGTCTTTGGTAGTCGTCTTATGTATCCTAGTTAGAGAAGGAATTGAATTTCTCATAGTTCATTGTGTCACATGGATCATGTAGATGTTAGGATCACCATTATCTTCCAAGCACAGGTGAGTCATGATCGATATGAGGAGAAATAGGAATTGAAATATCTGACCTTGCACACACTTTCCCTTCTCTACTGGTGGAAGAGGATGAGGAAAACTGTGGAAGATGCCAAGGTTACGACACTTCCATCTCTTCACATTGCCATGAAAAGTACTGAAGGTGAAGGACGTAGTTGTAGAGAAGAAAAATACTACAAACTACCATATGAAAGTCTAGGGTATTACACTATGAGGGACTCCATAAAATTGTTCACATAGAGAGGGTGGATAGTGTCATTGCATATCCTCCCTACTAGGAACTGGAGGATGAGGGTGTTAGAGATGAGAGGGTAAGGACATCGTCCAAACCCTAATCCTCGAGACTAGGAATTCTATGACATTGTACCTTGGGTAAGGGTCCTCATTACTGTAGATATACAAATCTATAGATGTCCTGAGGATCCTACCCATCTATTAAGACAACTCTGGGAAACCTCTAATTAAAGAAATAAAAATCCAAACAGAGGACACGGTGATGTTCAATTTCCCATGGTTTTGTAGATAAGGAGGTCATGGTAGAGGTTTCAACTTGCCCCCTTTCAAAAAAGGGAGACAAGGAAGAAGAGTCCCTTTCATGGGTGGCTCAAAAATGGGGCATAAGGGTGAATAACATAGGTCCTAGATGTAGGTGTTCCACATAGGCATACCATGTAGGTGTGACACAAAGGACTTGGGAATCATCAGAAATGATTTATGTAGGGGTGTAGGACTACACAAGCTATGTATACCTTAAGAAAAGGAAAATCAAAGAAAAAACACTGGGGTGAGGCTTGGCATAAGCACGCTGGGTCTCATTCAGAATCCATGAAAAAATCTTCCACATGTCTCTAATGAGGGAGTGGGACCTTGTATAAGTTGTTTCTCTTTAGGTAATAAAGGTCTATGCATAGGTTTATTATTGTTTTAGACCCCGGAGGGACATTTATCTTTCTTATAAACTTAAATTATCTCTTCTCTAATGTTTTAGAGAGACACCTAAGAAATTTCGAGGAAACTGGGTGAAGGTGCAGTGCAATACGAGCTCTGAGGGTCCTTCGGATTTTTTTCCTTTAAATGGGGATACCAAGGGTCCTATTTATAGGAAAATATAGTAGCTTGGTCTAATGAGGTTGTCGGTACAGGTCCATGGTAAATGTTCCAGGTGTAGGTATCTCTTAGAGGGTTGGAAAAACATCTGGACCACCTAGGTTTTATGGCATTGGTGCTATGTGCAGTGATGGATGTGTGTCTTGGGATGTGAATTAATGGCATATTCTAACCTCTTTGAATGAAGGGGTGGTGTGTGTAGGTCCATTTTGATAGGTCCCTAGGTTCTCCTTAAATATTTTTAGAGCATAAACATACCAAATATCCCCTTCATAATCATTTCATATTCCTTCATAAAAAGGGGGTGTCAATAACCCCACCCCCTCCGGATTAGATCTGAATGATAGAGCAGTGTCTAGTCCGAAGGTAAAAGAATTAGGAAAATGGTTATGAAGGGGTGAAACACTAGATCAAACAGGTGATTCAAATGGGATGTATGCAAACATGATTCACACAGGATGTCCACATAGGCTTTCCATGTTGGGTTTCTGTTGGAGGTCTAATGCTGAGTTATTTCATATAGGATTTCCTCATAGACACATGACATAGTCTGATGGTGTCTATAAATACCCCCCATGTCTTTGTTATTTTACATATGTCTGACATTACTGATTTTCACTCTCACCAGAGAAGTTTTCCATCTAGCTATATCAATTTGTGCCTCCACAATGGTCTCTTAATGTTTCTCTCAAGGTAAAACCTCCGTAGCGATGAGGCTCATTGAACAATTTAAAAAATGAAGAGTTATGTTGAAATCCTCTTTTAATATATTATAGATAGAATTCATATTGTGGGTGTTCCTCTGGGAGATTTTTCAACATATGAATGACAGTAATTTTGTTTCCAATCATCTATGTCCTCATCCCTTTTTCCTTCCTGAGATCATAACTTCATACTCCAACTAATTTTCATAAAAACAACCCTCAACTAATTGTGATTACAATGATGGGATGGGGAAGTGATTTAATTTATTTCTTAAGCCAATGGGCTTAATGAGAATTGTTTGACTATTATTAGGTTTATACATATGACCCTAAAAACATTGAATCTTTTGTTTCATTTCGTTGATTCATCCCTAAGTCTAATATGAAGGGCACTCAGTGGGAAACAAATGTATTTTTCTTTGACTGCCCCCTTTTTTGGGTTTTCACCCACTACAACAGAATCGTCGTTTAGCGGTGGTTTAAACCTCTACTACATTGTTTGGCGGTGGTTTACAGAAACCGCCGTCTAATAGGGATTCAGCAATCTATTAGTAGTAGTTATTTATGTTTAGAGGTGGTTTCATGAAATCGTCGTCGCTGCCTCATTTCGCGGCGGTTTCCCTGAATTTAGCGGTGGTTTTACGAGCCCTGGATATCACATTATTCCCAGTGGTTATAACCGCCGTGAATAAACTCAAATTCCAGCAGCCGTAAAACCGCCGCTAAAGTCATGGGAACCGCCGCGGAATGTGGCAGCCACGATGCTCTTATTTAAGAGCGGTTATAACTGCTTCTAAAAGTAAATTTTATTTTACATTTAGCGGATGTTTAAACCTCCACCAATATAAATTTCGCGGCGGTTAAAACCGCCGCGAAAAGCTACCCTGAATAAAAAATAAATTCTTTGCTTCTGCTACACCACTGCCCTGAAAAACAAATAAAACCAGAAAAAACCATCACTGGCCTCACACCAATGACCAAGAGATGAATATCCAGAATAAATCACAACATCCAAAAAACAAGTTTTTCTCTCAATGAGAAATAATATAAAACTTTAATATTTAAAAATAGAACAAAAAACTGAAACTATGAAAAATAAGACTCCTTATTAGAGAAATTATTATTAACACAATAGTCAGATATCCATCAAAGGTTCCAACACATTCCTCATACTCATGTATACAATATCCTAAATAGTAAATACTAGGAAGATAAAACTCCATTGATAAAACATTGTAACATCCCAAACTGAATTCCACTAAATCATATAACTTCACTTTCTTAGGATAGATCATCCATAGCGATTCCACTCTACTTATAAAAATTGATAATTGATGAATTAGTAGTTATATTAGTACCAACCCGTTTATATAATATATTTTTTTGGTTTTGTGGCCTAGAAATCATCCTTAATACTTATAATAAATTTTAACAGATGAAATAGCTAAAATAACACATTAAAAATATAATGTTATAAAAAATCCTATTGTGGTAATAGTTTTAGAGTTACATTGGGATATAGCTTTTATAGGAATGTGGATACTTCCAGTGTGTCTTAGTTGACATCTTTTTATGTTGGAATATAGGTTAGGTGGGAGATTCTAGTGACCTTTTAGGAATAAACCTAGAATTAGAGTTGATTCCTCCTGTTATGTGAGGGGTTAACCTAGTTTTTCTAGCATCCTTCGAGATATTAAGAATCATTGGATGCATCTTTATAGTTTTTGGTCATATAATTTGTTTTTTATATATTTTGGGATTGAGTAGGACTATATTTGTGGAATGATTCCCCAAGTTGGTAGGCGATCATAAGATAAGTAAAACTTCTTGGTGTTATGAGCATCTTTAATGCTTGAGATTAGTGGGACTGAAATGCCAATCTAATTTTATTTATTTTATTTAGTTGTGTGAGTTTAATTTCAAAGGTGTATGGCTCAATAAGTCATCATCCATGTTAAATGGTTATGTAGGATAACGTGAACCTTGGGTTTGATTTTTTAAGTAGGATAGAAAATACCAAGAATGCACAATGTCATTGGTCCTATGAATTATATGAAATGGGTGTTCCCATTTCATTGACGCAACATCAATTTCGTATTCATTATCATATAAATTTCCTATTTAACTAAGGTTTGGTGGAGAGAGACTTGTGGTGTTTTGTGAAAAACTTTCTAGTCTCTGAGAGTTTGAGGGATTAAATCACAGGTAACACCTTGAGGGGTATTATCACATAACTACTTGGTTTAGGGTTGTGGGATCTAAAACGGTTGTCTTAACTAATCAATCCATGAGTGAGGTTACCTAGGTATTAACTATGTTGTGGTGAGTGATGTAGACTAGATTTTTTAGTATAAAATCTATGTTATCCTAGTTCTATGGATGACTATGTATGAGGATCAAGTTTTATAACATCATCAATCTGGGTTAATGTTTAACATGTAGTTATTGATGTTGACTGAATGTGTGCACATGGAATGAGGATTGAATAATGCATGTGATTATGAACAGACTATTTCTATTTATTATTAAGTAGATGATGTAAATCTATGTGGTAGGAAGTGAACCACAGGTTGTTCAAGGATGGAATATTAGTTCCAGATGAGGCTTCAGCGTATTCCAAGGATGGATTGTCATCATGGAACATGGTATAATTATGTTGAATCACATCCATAAACCATGTTTAGTGGTGTACAGAGTGTTTTTCATTGGAATTAGATTCCTATTTTTATTAAAATGATGAATATTAAAATCCTATGATGGGGAGAATCACACAGGTCATTGAAAATGTAACCTTTGGGAGAGTGGTTGTAGAAAGAATAGCCATGAATGGTCAAAATGACTTTCAGAAGTCTGTGAGCTATAAAATTCCAGTTTTCCAGACATGGAAAAGGTGTTGAATTTAAGACTAAGGTATGTCTTTGAATCTGGTTTGGAAATTATATTCAAACTCGGGCTTCATGTGAAATCTAGGAAATGTGATAGATTGATATCACATATTTTCATGTAATGTAGCATGATGTTGAAATGGTTGGTTGATTATGTACCCAATAAATAACACCACGAGTCAATTTTGGAATTCAGTGGGTTCATCTCAATTATCACGATATAACATTTCAATTTATGTTAATATGATTTAGTTTTCAAATAAAGGAATTGTCCATCAATTTGGATGTCCTCTAAGCAGGTCAACCTAAAGCGTTCTGACTTTAATTTCAGTAAACTAGTGCATGTTTTGAGATAATATTTCTTTGTGTAATATGTATTAATAATGAAGAGTGTGTTTTGGTTATGAACCTTTAGTTAAAATTTTTAGGACTAGATTAACAGTGATGGTTGATTTGTAAATGGAGGTAGCGGTTTTCATGTGGCACCGCTTCATAAGGAGTTTTCAAGTGATCTCAAGTGAGATCTATCTTAAATAAAGAAAGAAAAGCTCGAACATGTTGATGTGAAACTAGAAGTGATGTATAGTAGTATAGTACTCATGGTTTAGTGGTTTAAGAATTACTATGGTGGGAAGACACCATGGACCTATAAATCATGTGGTGCTCGCTTTAAGTAGTTCTCATTGTTAATGTGTCTGAGTGGGGTCACTTGGTTTAATGTTTCTGGATTAAATTCATTTGGCAAAGAAACATAGGGATATGCGATGAGAGGTTGTTTTGGGGGTCTTATTAAATTGGAAATCCCCTAGATGTGGTTGTTGGTCAAATTCAATATGATCATTACATGGAGTTGTGGGAGTATAACTATGGTTTCTTATGAGTATGTTTGGATAGAAGTGTTTTGTACCAGACCTATGACATCTCCCTATAAGGCCTAGTGTTGGTAAAGAAAAATGTTCTGGAATTCCAGTAATTAAAATTTAATGACTAGATAGCTTGTAATGAATTAAAAAATGGAATTAAGAATCATAATATAAATAATTCATGGATATAATGATAAGTAATAACTACCAGACATACCATGATCAAGTGGAAATTGTGTTGGGAATGCAGTTCAAGTCATGCAGTAACAGTTCAGTGATCAAAACAGTTATTGTTGGAAATGGTCCATTGTAACCGGTCAGTTTTATTTTGTGTTTCTAGTAAGTGTAGGTATGTATCGTCAAACAATTCCAATAAAAAACTCAATACTCCTCCATTTATTCATCCATTTAACGAATAGTAAGGATAGGGGTTCGGATTCTACTCTTTTTACCTCTTTTGTTTTCTTCATTTCTCTAAGTGTTATCATTGTGCAATATTATATGCCCTATTATTAGTTCTTTTTTCAGGTTATCCATTTTCATATATTTTTTATTGTATCGAGAGACATAAATATATGAGTTAACCATCATAATATTGAAGTATTTGGTAGATTTTATTTTCTAAAATTCATGTTTTTATAAGACATGCCAATTGTGCGTCAAGTCGACATCCATCTTCAAGATTATATTTTAATTTATAAAGGATTTTTTCCTATATTCATGGACTTATGATAATTTATCACCCCTCAGTCACACGTATATCTTAGTGAACCACCCTTGATTTATAACATTCTCATGAAATTTTAGAATAGCTAGAGCATGTTTAGATACTTTTGACGCTTAAATAAGACATTTTCAACAATGGGCCTCACCAAAGTGTCCACAACACTATCCCATTGATCACTATGAAATGACCCAATTTGTTCAACACATGAACAATGGTTTTAACTCCTAGTCAGCCAAAATCTCGACTAGCCATTCAAACACAGACCTAAATGGAATGATGTATACCACACTCGATAATTGAAGACATAAAAAGAAACATCAGAAATCAATAAATTTCATAAAAACAAACATGAGAAATCGAGGAAATTTTAGGACATGAAAATGTGTGGTAGTAACTATGTGCCACAAATGTTACATATACAAACCAAATGTTTCCATTTTTTGTTTAACACATCAACAATACAACTACTCAGGGTCCGCTGATGCATTGCCACCCTCTCCACCTTCATTTCCACTTTGTTCTGTCACCTGTAAGAACATTATATTGAAAATTAAATACGGTTATATATTTAAATTAAAACTCAAAACCAATGAAAGTTAGAAAAATAAATGATTTTGATTTTATGTGATTTACCTTCGTACCACCAATCGATGCACTCCCACCGTGGGCATATCTGCTCATCTACTAACGTATTTCAGTCAACTCTTTCTGCAATGTAGATAGCTGATCCCCCTGCTGGGGAACTGTGTTTAGTAAAGAAACAATCTCTCTCTTAGAATCTCTGGGTATGGGCTAACTAATGTTAGGAGTAGATGCAGAAGCTATCCCCGGTGGCCTGCTAAAAACCTCAGATGGAACGGGTCCCAAACCCATCCCGCACACTCTCCCAGGATGCTCCTTTCCAAGGACTTTAGCAACCGGGCCATCCTGGGAGACAGAGTAGGAATGCGTAGGATTGGCATCCCATAGTTCTTTAATTTTGACCTATAAATCAAATATCAATATATATTAACACGGTAAAAATTGATAATAATTTATTATGATAAAAAAATGACTTCATACCCCAACTTATTTAGCAGGCTCATTAACAAAACATCCATCTAATTTCTTCTGAACATCCAACCACAGTTTAGTTCTGGATGCTTCATGGCCTAAACATTGTGACTTCATTAATCAAATATAAATAAAAAATTCAATATATTAAACAGATAATATTATCTTATAAATATATAAACTAATTAAAAGATTACCAATGTACTTCAATTTATAGAATAACTTTTTGAGCTCGCAGTGTGCGGGATGACTTGTTTCGCTCGGTTTGACGCATTCTGTCTTAATAGATCTTGAAATAAATAAAATGAAATTTAATACTGATGTATTGAATGTCATGTCCTTTTCATATACATGTATAAATGTAAAATGTGGATAATATAATAATATATATATTTCAATACCATCTACTTCTGATCCCGATGCCTGTAAACAAACACTTTCCATAGCTCTTTCAGTACCCCACTGGGTAGCTTCTCATACATTTGCAGCGCGGTCAACGAAGCCTCGTTTCCATCACACCACAATCTCCATTTAAAAACTTCCACTTCTTACCTAGATTTTTCAACGTCCACTTCCATGCAATCACATCAGCAACGGTAAAGTGGAAGAACATCTGTATACAGAAATTTATTTTGAACATATTAGTTACATGAAATTTAATTAAACCATAATGTAATAAATTTACATTGATTGGAGAATCAAAAACATCATTTTTCCTTCTTGGAGGCATATGTATCCAATCGTCATATGAAATGGAGAGGGAAATGGGATCTGCTGCCAGCTGGCCTAGAATCTGGCCAAGTAACCCCGCGACATCATTAGTAGGGACCCCGTAAGAATCAAATGGCACACCAATATTCTCGCCATTCAGATTCCAAACATATGAACTTTTTATGTTTTTCTCCATGGTTGCATTTTTGTCATCTTCAATGAGAAAACAATTAGTATAAACACAATGCAATAAATTTATTTAATTAAAATTTTTACCTATGATAGTGACACTCCAGTATGTCCGGGATGAACTGGAAGGGGCGCGTCACTACCCCACTGCTGAGGCTCCTGAAGGGGGAGTCGACGACTCAGCCTCTACTGGTACATCCACATATGGTGTGAGAGATGGTTCAGGGGAGATGGTGTAGGGGTGTCGGCAGCTGGTGCATCAGATGTCCTGGGGAGGGAGCCAGATGTATAGTCATCTGTCGCAGAACTGGATGAAATAATGTAACACTTCTTCCTTGGCATTCCTGTCATTTAATCAAATAAAATTATGTTCAGAATATATATTTCAATAAAAATATGCAGAAATAAAAATTAAAAATGATAACAGATAGAGTACTAACAGAAAAAATATATATAACAGTGATAATGAATGACTGCAGAAATGAAACAAGTGGTTGGTGAATATATAAATAATTGTACATATAATCATTTTCCCCTTCAATAATTTCAGTTTCCTACTCCATTGATTCATCCACTTCATTCATCATTTCTAGACTAATATTTTCAATATCATGATGGACAAATAATTCCGCTTCCTATTGCTGATTAAATTCAATTTCAGAGGTCAAATTTTCCACTTCATCATCCATATCATCCAAATCTCTTTGTATTATGTGAGAAACTACCCTCCACCCTTCATCGACAACATCATTCGCATAATATACCATTTTTTCTTGTGATACTAAGATATATGGATCATGTAGCTCACAATCACCAACATCCATCAAGCGAGAGAAGTTCACAGAAGTAAATTGAAAGGAATCTCTTTTAACACCTCTGATAATATCGACCCATTTTTATTTGAATAAAATAACTAAAAAATGTCAGTGGTAGTTTAATTCAATAATATTATGCATCTTTCCATAGTATTAAACTACAGAAAATGTAAATCTACCACTATTATATGTTCTCAAACCCACTTCTCGATCGACTGTATGAAATCTAAAGACATTCACCTTATAAGCATTGAACTTTCAAACTTCTTTAAGAGGACCTCTAGCAAGAAAAATCAAATCTTCTGACACCTCTGCTCGAGTATCAGTATTCATGATGTGAAAAAAGAAATATACTTTATTAGATTTAAAAAATTTATGTGTCAATCTAATATTCATATTTATTGCAATATTTATGAACTTACACGTTGTTCAAACCTTTCTACAAGACCTTTATTAACTTCTTTCATTATATCTTTCACATTTCATGTTCAGCCTCTCATTCGTCTCTTTGTTTGTATCCTCAACTCTTCAATAAATGTATCTATAATTTTACTATTCAGCATCACATATCTATGTGCCTGTAATAATTCCAATTCAGTCAGTGTAACATTTGAGGTCCTCCCAACTGATCGGCCAATATCAGGAAATATTTTGGATTTCTGATGTATTTTAGATTGAGTCGTTGTGTCGTCAACACGTCCAACTCGATTAAATCTTGTCTCAATATCATCCAAGTATCAAGAAAAAAAGGTAAGACACTCCTCATCCACATAGCCTTCAACAGTTGAGCCTTCTGGTTTAGCTTTATTTCTCACGTATGATTTCAAATTCCCAAGATATCTATGAAATAAAATAAACAAATTATGCATTTAATTAAGTACCAAAAATTGTTTAAATAACTGGAAAACATATAAATAAAGTACCTCTCAATTGGATACATCCATAGATAATGAACGGGGCCCCCTAATTTAGATTCCTCAACCAAATGCACAGTTAAATACATCATTACAGTAAAAAAGGATGGAGGAAAGATCATCTCCATTGCGCAAAAGGGTCATAACAAACATCTCCTGGAGGTTGTCAATATGAAATAGATGTAGATATTTCTCACATATGTTTCTAAAAAATGTGCAGAACTGTAGTACAACAGCAGTAATTTTTCCAGGTAATAATGTACGCAATGCCAATGGTAGTAACTTTTGTAGCAAAATATGTGAATCGTGTCTTTTCAATCCATGTAACTTACGATTCTTCAAGTCAACACACCTTGAGATGTTACTTGAATACCCATCAGATACCTTAACATTCTTTAACATTCGAAGTAATGTATCGTTATCCCTATTTTTCATTTCAAAAATAGCCGGAGGATACTTTTCATTCTCATCTGGCCAGAGATCGCATTTTATGTTCATTGCTTTTAAGTCTTTGCGAGCATTTAGATGATCCTTCGACTTGCCATGCTCATTAAGCAATGTCAAAATCAAATTGTCACAGACATTCTTCTCAATATGCATCACCTCAAGATTATACCAGAACAAATTAAATTCCCAATACGGAAGTTTGAAGAATATACCTTTTTTCTTCCATTGTTGCATTCCTGTTTCACTTGACGATGCACTTCGGACCCGTTTTCTTCTATCATTCAAATGATGAACCTTCCCAAATTTTGTTTCTACATTTTCAAGCTGTGCCAATATTTCAAAACCATTTAACAACTTTGGAGGTCGTCTACGATCAATGGAACCATTAAATTTTGATCTGTTCAGTCGAAATCTATGAGATGCATCGAGAAATCTTCGATGACACCAGTAGAACCATTTTCTACTTTGAGTTATCCATTTGGGCTCAAAATCAAAGTTACAAATGGGACAATACAAAACCATGTAAGTGTTCTAACCAGATAAATTCCCAAGACCAGGGAAGTCACTAATGGTCCACATTAAAGCAGCATGCATTTTGAACATTGTTTTAGAAGAAGCATCAAATGTCTCAACACCATTGCTCAATAACTCCTGCAATTCTTCAATCAAAGGCTGTAAGTATACTTAAATATCATTTCCGGGCATTTTTTTTCTAGGAATAATCATCAAAAGGATAAAAGATGTTTGTTGCATACACATCCACGGAGACAAATTATAAGGGATCAAAACAACTGGCCAAATGCTATAATTGGTACTCAAAGTCCCAAATGGGTTGAATCCATCGGCAGCCAATCCCAATCAAACATTCCTAGGATCAGTTGAGAAATCGAGATGAAATGAATCAAATGTCTTCCATTATTGGGAATCTCATGGATGTCTCATTAACCCATCATTGTTATTATCTACAGAATGCCACTTCATGTGTTCAGCGGTTTTTGATGACATGAATAATCTTTGCAATCGAGGCTTCAAAGGGAAGTATCGCAAAACCTTTGCAGGTGTGCTCCTTTTCTTCTTCTCCATGAAATTATGTTCATTCAGAATTCCAACCTCACCCTTTTCCTTCTATCTAGAAGAATAAAATTTCTTGAAATTCTGTCTACTTGAATCCTCTCCCCAATAAAGAATACAATCATTGGGACATGCATGTATTTTTGTATAATTCAGACCAAGCTTGTTAACAACTTTTTTCATATCATTAAAATATTCTGATATTTTTGCTTCAGGAAATGAATAACGAATCAATTCCAATATCATGGACATTGCCTTATTTTTAATTCCACATAGACATTTGATATGGTACAACTTCAGAAAAAATGAAAGCTTTGAATATTTCAAACACCCACTATACAACTCTTTATTTCCATCATCAACTAAATCATGAAACACATTTTCCTTAGTGAATTTTTCTCTTATATTTGGCTCCACAGAATCAAGAGGAGGATCCAATGATATGTGACAATCTTGATCTGGCTGTGTTATAGTCTCAAAAACATCACTTGTCACGTTGCAATTTGTAGCACCCTCCTCTGGTTGTTCTGATATGTTTTGATACTGATAGTGGTGTCTTGTAGTTATGAATGCATAATTTATTAGGTTTTGCATTTCATTTTCCATTGTTGACGAACTTGGGACCTCATTATGCGGATTAACATCAGTGCTCAATCTTTTTGTAACGTTCGATTCTCCCTGCCAAATCCAACAAAAATATTGAGTAGGGAATTTCTTCGGTATTAAATGTTCATAAACCTCATCTCTCTTCAACCATGTTCTAAATTTACATTTAGGACATGGAAATTTTATTCTCCCTCCAATGGATCGATTATAAATTGAAAAATCTAAGAACTCATTCAAACCCTTAACATACTGAGGTGTGTTCCTCGGTAATGTGATCCATCTTTTATCGATGGATATCACAATGTGCCTACACAAAAAACAAGGAATCAAACATGAGACATCTTCTATAACCCCATCATCAAAAAAAATAATGATGAACAAAATTTCCATAATAGAGAAAAATTCAAGGATATATCAAAAAATTGGTCTCAAAATTTATCAATGTCCCTAAACTGGAAGCACAAAATGGATGAAATATTTCTACAAGAATGGTCCTTTTCATCATGTTATAGTTCATCCTACCTCTACTCCTTGAACATTGGGTTATCTTTATTCCCACTATTAATTTGTTGCATACCTCATAAAACTAAGGAATGAACAACCATCGATTTCCAAGAATATTTAGCTTCCATTCACATGTCCCTAGTGAAAACCTCCAAAATATATGTTATTCCCAAAGAAAGTAGAGATGTACCGAGGTCTAGGTGAAGACCATCACCAAAGAAATGATCTTTCTCATAATTTATGACCCCTAGCTTTGGAGAATATATAAAAAACCATTAAAGGTTATTGACATACTCCCATACTGATCTTTCACCAATAAAAAGTCTCATGAGCTCAGTCTATTTCTCTACATTCATTCCCTTAGGAAATAACTATTAAAAAAATCAATCTTGATGAGATTGCAATTCATACTTTCATAAAGATAAGAAGGTACCACTGACTCCCACAAGACTCTACTGAAACTATAAATCAAGTTCTAAAAAATTATCACACACAAAGTATCAGGTTCCCTAAGATATTTGAGGATCACCTCAATTTGTTCCAACTACCTAACTACTTCCACTGACCCTTGAAAAACACTTAATGAAGGAATATAGTGATTCATGAATCTTATGATGGTGTCTGAGATTGAAAATGATTTAACATCAACAAATCAACATGTATTACAGGTCAAAATAAGAACTAAATAATCATTTTTGAAAATTACAGTGGACAACAATAACATCTAAATGAATAATATCCATTAAATACTCAAAATAAAGCCTAAATATTCTATATGAAAGTAAGAATAAAATACAAATAAATGTATAAATTAAACACGGAACAAACTAATGAAACCAAATTTACTTTTCATTTTAAACCGAAATTTTTTATAAGTAATTATGAAATACCACCTCCAATAAGTGTGAACCTCATTTGGAAAATACAGATTGGAGTGGAGGTGAAACAGGATAATAGGGGGATTGATTGTGATGAAAATGCTTTGGCTTTGTGGGATGGGTGTCTAGGCACAAACCGTGAAGACATTTTTGAAACATGTTCTTTACTATGACTCGATTCATCTTCTGGTAATCATTACAAAGTTGAAGGGTTCCATAATATTTATTCACAAAAAACAAATCCATTTCCCAATATTAAAGGCTTGGGAGAATAAATCATTTTTCAGATATAGTAGGTTTATCAAAACACATCATAAATGAAAGAACATAGAACATGAAATAAATATTTCCCTACCATGAAGAATTAATATCAATATATACATTACTATGTGCCTATCATGATGTATGAATACTCACTAGATAATGCACCAAAGAAAAATAACATAATAATAAGAATATGGAAAAGGGGTACCCCCAAAAAAATTCTAAATGAGTTTCTAGTCTCACACCCCAACATCATATGTCCTGGTTCTCCCACCACATTTGTATAATCATACCCTAAGACACTTGAAAAAATCCATCATTCCAATCACCTTGCATGAAACTGGCTATCACATCCCCCATGGATGAAACATAGTCTATCATATCACATATCAACTATTTTCATGACCATAATAGTGGGGTATAATTAGAATAAACGAATTAAATAGCACTCCCTGCTGATACTATATATGATCCCCACCCTGAACCACTACATCATCACATCAAACATTACACCTACTACACTTTCAGATTCTATACATCACATCCCATGAAAAAGAACCTTACTTGGAAGAGAGACTGGGGAACAGGGGGTCGCTAACCATCCATCCTCATCATCTAGGATGATTAGAGAAATACCCCCAAAATCATTTTACTATTGGAAAATACTAATTAGTGTGGGTGGGGTGAATATAGAAAGAACAATGAAAATACAATATATAGTAGTCACACACACAATACCAACCAATGGGTTCATAACATGGATTCTTTCACTACTCACAAAATCACCAAATGGCCTTAAAACCTCCTCCATCTTCACTTCCTCCTCAATATGCATTACACAACCCAAGGAAAACACCAAAACCACATCACTTTCAACATTTCTTTTCATATTAATCCAATTCCCTAATTTTATAGTAACCAACCAAATTCATTTATCTTTCCCATTTATTTCATATTTAAAAATAAAAAATTAATATAGATATCCAATTTAAATTTATGTATGTATTAATCATTCCAACACATTGGAAAATTCAACCAATTTTATATTCCAATTTGATCATCAATATTTAATTCCATCCATGTTTAACAACATTAAAAACACATCACCAATATAATGCACATTTTCATGATAGCATGCCCCGGATTTCCACCACCACACACCACAGCCACATTCACATTACAATAGATGCAAATCACAACAAAATCTCTTCACACAAACACATAAAAACCACTTTTCACATATTTATTTTCAATTTAACCAAAATGTTCATGCATAACATTCACATTATTACTTTCAAGGGAATTATAATAAAAGATAATATCCAATGGAAAATTGATTCATTATCCATATTTAAGAGATTATCCATTTAATAAATGGTTATATATAACAATCACACAATAGGGGTTCTGAAACCATATCAACTATAACAAAAACTAGACTCTCAAAACCCATAATTTTTTGAAAAGGAATAAAAAATGTCTCCTCGAAAAAACATTAAATGTGGAAAAACATGTGTTTCCTACCACTTACCAATAAATTTCTGTTACTTTAATTCATTACATTCATTTGGTCACTACATAATACCTCCCTAAATGAAAAAAATCTTGATCCTCCTTTTACAACTACATGTAGTATAAATTCTCCCCAATAATGATGAAATGATCACAAAATAGTTAACTGCACCAATATGTGATTCACATGAATCTTTATAATAATAAATCTGACCAATGAAATCATGAAATCATGAGGGTAAAGATAAAAGAGGAGGAAAATGAAAAAAAATCCAAAGAATCTTACCTTGGAAGCTTCATGGACCACTAACAGAGAGAGAGGGTCGGGGTCACCGGGGGTCGCTGGGGGGCCAGAGTCGTGGGGGGCTGGGGGTCGGAGGGTCGCCGGGGTCGCTGGGGTCGCCGGGGTCGCTGGGGTCACCGGGGTCGGGGTCACGGGGTCTCCGGGGTCGCGGGGGGACGGGGTCGCGGGGGAAGCGGGGGGCCAGGGGAACTGGGGTGAGGAGGGTCAGGGTGGGGGGAAGGGTCGGGCTAATAAAAAAACAATGTTTCGCGGTGGTTTATTATAAACCGCCGCCAAACAACCGCCGCTAAACAACAATTTTGTTGTAGTGAACCAAACAAGTTTTGTGCCTATTTCATTTCACTTCTTGATATATATCATAAACCATAAAAATCATAGGTCTAGAGAGCTAAGGCTAGACTATTACCCAGAGTTACCATTGTAGGTTTTTATTAGGGAGAGTACTATGTATCTTTATATAGACAGTTTTAAGTCATAAGGGCTATAGTATTGAGGTTAATGTTTTAGGTTGAACAAATTTAACCATAATTTTTTAAATGATAAACTAAATAAGGCTTTCTTGTCAAGAATGTTCCAACATTCATTAGATACCCAAGGGGAATATTGAGACATAATTTTGGGGTTTCCTAATCTAAAACATGGTATTAATGATTAGAGGAGGCCTTTCCTAGGGACAAAGTTACTATCAGTTGACAAATACATTAGGAGGTTTTTTTTATATAAGCCCTACTAGGTCACATACTACATAGTCAAATAGTTCCACCCACTGGCTGAATGACATGTTATGTGGGTGACTTATGCAAGGAAAACAAGGGAAAGTAATATATAGTTAGGGAATGGAGTACTCAAGAATTATTAAATTCTAATTTTGAATACAAAAGGATGTTTATGAAGATTTAGATTTCTTAATACCACAAGGTATGTTTCTTCAATAGAAATTTTTATAATAAATAAGGGAATTTTTGTAATGTCATTTAACATGAATGGGAGACTACTTTAACATTAATAATTGTTGTGAGGGAGAGTACATCAGTTTATATGGTCAATGTCATGTGAGAAGGAACCGTTATGATAAAGGGTGAAGGCATCATTCATTTTAATATCATGTGACTAAAGCATTGAATGTGTAGTTTAACGTTTTATGGTGAGGAAATTATACTATGTAGGTTAAATTCATATGTTTGGGAAATTATACTGTGTAATTTAAATTCATACTATAGGGAAACTATTCTGTGTAGTTTAACATCATACTAAAATGACATTAGGGGATATAATTTAAGGTCCTTATCTTTGACCAAAATATTGATGATTTCCCTTTACTGGTTTATTTTTCTATAAATGTGCTACCATATTGAGGTATGAGAAGAGAATGTTGTAAGATGTGATTTGGGAATTCCTGGATCCAATGATTTGTATGGGGAAAAGGGATTCCTGCATTAGAGAAGGTGTCTCCTATGGAAAAAGCTATCACTACTTCAAAAATATATTATGGGAGTTATTTTATGAATGGCTAGCTGGGGAACATAATAAATAGTGAAATAATGGAATCCTTTAGCTAACTGACTCGTTAAGTTGGTGAATTATGCTAAAAAAATAGATCATATACTACCTATTCAGAAAAATGATTCATCTAGAATTAGAAAAGTCTTTTTCTAAAATTCGATGGAATTTTATTGAGATTTATATTTAACAGGGAACAGTGTTTGGTTTGTGGGAGGATGTACCTAAAAATGGAAGGGGTATTTTAAGTCAATTTTTCCAAATAAGGGGGTAATGAGGTTTCCTATGCATGTTTTATCCATGATAAGAAAAAATTGTAATGTTTAGTTTTCAGCTATATGACTAGGTCCATAATATCACCAAAACAACATGTGATACATGACATTGTCAAACGATGGTTTTTCCTATGTACTATAGACTTGAGGAAGAAAATTTTAAACCATGATCCTATATATTTTTTTTTCGGGAGAGGGGAAATATGACACATATTCAAGGGTTGAATGCTTCTTTTGAATCATATGTTCCATCATACCATTATCAATGCTTAATGGGATAGAAGAGCATTCTCCCAAGAGAAAAATTATTTCTATTTGAAAAACCTATTTTGTAGGCTATTTTATGAATGGCCTACTTGGGAACGAACTGCATTGTGTAATAGTGGAATCCTTTTGGTGAAAAACTCATTATGGTGGTGTTTTTATACATTGGTATTTAAGAAACATACTATGTAGTTCTGAAAAAGAGCTCTCAATTATCAGACATTCTGCTATCCGAATCTTAGGAATGATTATAATGATATGAAAATATTTAATATTAATAGAATAAATACGAAAGGGTAATTGTAAAGTTGACAAATGATGTGTTTGGATCAATATTGGCCATGATTTTAGAGTCCTTTTCATATATCTGAAACATATATAGAAGTTGGAATATATTATTTCCTTTTTAGGATACATAATGAAAGGAACAAACATAAAAGCTTCTTTAAGGATCCTTTTTTTTAACACAAGAGTGGTTGAATTTTTCATTACCATTTGGATGAGGCTAGGATCTAAGGCCAAGTTCTCACTACGTCTGTCAATGGGATGAGAATAAATCCATAAAAATTACTCTATATACCATTCATTTTGAATTCATGCAATAAAGAAATTAGCTGTGAATGTTTAATGTCACATGGTAAGAAAAAAGGTGTCGTGATATGAAGAGAAAAGGGATACTATGGGTGAACCCAGGCGTTGGGCCCAAGATTCACTATATATTTTTTCGGAGTAACAATCATACCACACATAGTTCTCAAATAAATGTCCCCTAATGTAATTAAATTAAAATGTGGGGGATAATTGGGGTTTTTATAGGGTCTCATACATAGGATGAGAATTTGTATTAAATTTTCTCGTGTTGATCAGGCTCATACATTGGAGAAAAAAGAAATTACTTGCATCATGTTGCAGCTAGGACCAAGATTGATTGTTTGGACATCACTATGTATCTTATATGGGCGAAAATCATGCCTTATGTTGTTCTTGAAGAACTATTTAGTTTATTTTCATGTAGTGAGGTGGAGATTGACTCCAACTTGAAAAGGAATATTGTTTCTAGATGGGGATGTAGGACCAAGCTATCCCTATGTATCTTGTTGGGGAAAGAATAAAGCCATATGTTTTTCTTAGAAAGATCATACAGTTTAATACTAGGCGGTGAAGTCATCTGATGTTCCTTTTAAGGCCTTACATCTAGGAAAATTGATAGCCCCAATGGGAATTGAGAAGTCTTATTTATATAGAGAAACCCTTTAACAATCTCTAAAGTACATGTGAGTTGTGCTGAGTGAGATTAACACGGAGTGGTAAAATTTTATTCTACATCACAAATGTTACACAAGTGGATGATATGTTTATTTAAAATAGGTGGTGTATGGGCCATGATATAGAGTCCACATGTCACTATTTATATCATATTTGTGAGAATCAATTCATACATAGTTTTTGGAATACTATGTAGTTTAACATAATGTGATATGGGAAAAGATGAACTAATGTGAAATGATGTAAATATTGAAGCTACGATAAGGTGTATGACACGGGAGTCCCTACATATCATGTTAGCTCAAGAATTAAGACACACATAGTTCATGAAAATGTTCCTTACTGTAGGTTTGATCCATGAACACAATGAGTGGAGGGGTTTTCTGTGGGCCAGGATGGAGCAAAGATTATAGACTTGGGCATCACTATGTATCTCATTGGAATGAGAATCAAGACACAAGTAGTTCTGGAAAATTATTTCCCACACCATATTGGTTTTGATAAGGGGAAAAATCTTTATTATTTTTGACAATAATGGTTGGGCCCAAGACATCCGATGGTATGAGGATCAAGACATACATTCTTGAATAATTCCATGAATATATTTTTTTCATTCATTGGGAAATATGGGGCCTTCTTTATGGTTGTGGTTGAACCTGAAAATTGGAGATTTGAGAGTAACTATGTATCTTACAGGGAAAAAATAAATCCAAGAATAGTTATATAAATCCTTTAAAGTACAATGGTGTGCGGTAAGTATGTTATAATTCAAGAATTTACACCTTCAATTGTGGCTCAGATGCCACTATAATGTGAATACAATATGAGTGGAGCTTGTCCATGGGAGAATTCATTATTTTATGGACTAAAAGGAGTGTAATCCCTTGGTATTTTTAGGGGTTTCATTATAACAAATGGGAGAGATATTAACCATAAATTTTAATTTTGTGTGGTGAGGATGAAATGGGGATTTTCAATTTTAGGTCATGCAAGTAGGACATAATTATTTTCAATTTTTTCTCATGAAACAATAATTAGGACTCTATAAATATTAATTTCATGTATTTTGGATGTATATCATTCTAATAATTTTAACATACTACATCTAAGATGAACTTTGTGTGATTACATAAATTTCTTCTTAAATATCCTTTCATTGGTTGGATTTATAATGTGCTCTTCATCCATTTAGGTCAAAGAATAAGATCTATTAGAGTGGACCTTGTGTATGGAATAAGGCCCATCCCAATTTGGCTCAAGATTTGGAGACTTATTTCTTATTATATTCAGAGTCCTATGGACCAATAATAATTATCCTTGGAGGAATGAATGAAGGGAGAATTTCTTATTGAATGCTCACACAATTCGATTCTGATAGAAATCCAAGAGATGAAAGTTATTTGACATCATTGTATCTCGCCACTATAACTCATCCATCTATTTCTGAGATTTCTCATATGTGGTCAGTTGATCACTGATAAGAACACATAGAAATGGAAATTAATAGTCAATTGTTAAGACTACTATTGTTTCATATATCAGTGATCAAGGATTCATTCATGTAGTAGTACGAGTCACAGTCTAGTAAGCTCTTAAGGGGTACAAGAGATTATCATGCCATGAATTTGTATCATTATCCACCATCATCTAGAGTATGATAGAAAGAGTCTTGTTGAAATACTATATCTATCCGTTGACCAATTGAGGAAATTAAGATTAATGTTTGGATTTGATATTTTTTTCTGATATAGTTTCTCTACCTCTTCAAAAAAGATGTTGGTGCCATTATCTATTAGTATGGTATGAGGGGCACCAAATTTGTTGATGATTGGTCCTTGAAAAATTAAATGATGCTTTTGGCCCTGAAATAATTGATAGGTATTTCATCATCCCACTTGAAGAATAAAACAGTAGAAATAAGGATATACTTGAATTTCTTGAACCGAGCTTTGGGGTATGGCCCCACTACATCTATTCCACATATAGAAAATGGACATGAGTATTTGGCTACATGTATAAACACAAGAGGTTTCTTGATGAAGTTGGAATTCACTTGGTAGGAATGAATTTTCATGGCATGTTATGTGCATCCCTATATCATTTAATGATAGATATATCAAAGCATTTGAATTTGATCTTAAATTTTGTATCTTGATTGCTTTAAACCATATAACGTTTCATGTACTTATTCTATGATAGTTTCATTCTCTTCTCCATCAATGCATCTGAGAATAATTCCATCAAATAAATACTTTTCGAGTATCTTAAGGTGATTTCGTATGTGATAAAGGGTACATTTTATAACTCCCCCTTGGATTTTACCTCTTCCAACTCTATTAAGTGGAAGTACTACATATTGATGATATTCTATGATGGGAATAATCCATACTGTTATAGGACCATATGGATCAAGAATGGGACTGATTTCATTAATCTCTTCTATTCTGGTTCGAACAACAGGTGACACCCAGCAATTATGGGAAATGTTGAAGACTATTTCACCCTAGTTAGGATCTACTAGAGCTATGGCGACATTTTCCAGGGAATTGGACGGGGTGTTTTGTGATTGAGGGACAAAGGGCATTTTTTGATATGAGGTAAATTCTTCCATTAACCATCATACATAATCAAACAGTAGTATTAGCTCCTAATTTTTGGATGATGTAATCTCTGTTGATCTACATGACTACTAACTATGAGTCACCCATCATCTCCAAGTGATTCACCTGTATTTGGAGTGCCAATTCTACGTCAGTAGTGAGAGGTTAATATTCATCCCCATTGTTGGAACAAATTTTTGGTAAGATGAAGGAGTACGGAAACACTTCCTTCTTTGTGGAGATAATCCCAATCCCAAAACCAACTTTTTTGAATAGAGGGTATTTCATTCTCTTCCCCATTTGAATCTTAGACACACTATAAAAATAAATTTACCTTGTTTTAGGGATTTCCTAAATAGAGAATAACTCTTCATAAATTAATAATATATCTAATGACATCCCCTCTTCAGATGGATGCTTAGTGAGGAAATATGCCATGTCTTGGCCATTTAATGATTTTTAACGCACAATCTATATGTAGAACTACTACAAAATAACTACCCACCATTCCATAATTCATATCAACATAGGACGAGTGAGGATAAATTTTAGCGAGTTATTGCGAGGAACCAAGTGGACCTTAAGATACTGGATATAGTCTCTCAACTTCTAAACCAGGAAGATTAATGCCAGGAATCGTTTCTAAATATATGAATAACGAGTCTTTGTATCGATCATGGTTTTACAAAGATAGTAATTTTTTTTTTCATTCACAGTATAATTCTTCTATGCGAGAGTGGTTCCTAGTGATTATTCCATGGCCATCACATATATAATGAGAGGCTTTACTTATATTGGTGGAAGTAACATTAGTGGGATCAAGATGTATTTCTTAGGGATATAAAATGATTCATTGTATTAATTTTTTCATTTATATGTGGCCCCATTTTTCATCAATATTGTGAAGGGTAAACAATTTAATTCTATATTTGTTATAAAGGACCATATATTGGACAAGCGTCCATCGAGTCCTCTCAGCTATTTCATGTTTGGAGGAGGCAACATGCCAAGGATAGTTATAGTTTTCTCAGGATTGAATTCAATGCCACAATAGAATAAAAGTATTTTGGGAAATTTTTTTGAGTTTACCCCAAAGGAAAATTTCAAGGGTTTCGTCTTCATGTAATGTTGTTACAGCTTTTTGAAGATGGATTCCTAGTCATAAAGGTGGTTTGAACATTATCGAGACTTGACTACTAGATCATCAACATAACCTTGGACAAACATCACTATTATGTTCTTGAATATAAAATGCATGGAATGTTGATATGTGGCACCAACATTCATTAATACAAAGATATTACCTGATAAAAAAATACTATCTGGGGGATCTGAAGGCTATGTGTTCCTAATCATCTAAGTCCATAAAAATATTTTATACCTAAATTTTCCATACATGAATGGGAGGTCTCGATAACCAGCTGTAGCATCAATTAGGAGTTCTGTGATTGGAAACAAAAATCCATATTTGGGATAGTGCGAGATGATATCTATAAAATCAATGAAAACATTGATTTTCCCATTCTTCTTCTTCATTAAAATAATATTTTCTAGCCATTTCAGATATTGTACCTCTCAGATAAAACTATCCTTAAGGAGTTTTCCACCTTATCTTCAATTTTTGATGTATGAGTTGGGTTTGTTAATATGGATTCTTGTTTGTATGCGTGATGGTAATCAATAAAACCCAATTTATGGGTGGCCAACTCAATATTGACACTTGTAATATCTATGTACTTCTCAGAAAACACATCCTGATGTTGTTTCAAGAAGGTAGTATATGCTTCCAATTCTTCGGGATCCAATGTTGTACTAATCATAGGGGTTCACAGATAATCCTTTGTACCCATATTTATCTCTTCAATTTCATCCACCATGGTGGATATGCCTTACTCAAATGATATAGGGGAAACCCAAATTTCTTCCTCTCCTTCATCTTCTTCATGCATTATTTATTTTTCCTCTTCCTAAGTGGTAAGTGACGAAGCCTGAATTTATCCGTTGGGGGGTCTTCGTTTGGACAACCCGAAGATGAAGCAGTCATTTCTATCTCATTCAGTGATGAGGGACCTTTTGTAGTTCCAAAGGGAAGACATGATATTGAGAATGAGTATCCATGTCCTTTTATAGTAGTATGAAAACCACTTCAAGGGTAATTGATGAAGAATGAACATGTTGAAGCTCGAGGGATAGAATGAATACATTTCCATCCAGGATTTCATTCTAATATAAAGGTAGATGACTTCTCCAAATTTTTTGGGATAATTTTTCACAACATACATTACATAAGCTGATGCATGAGTCGTTGAATACATTCCTAAAAACTCAATTTGGTTGATGGGAATTATATATTCTACACTGAAATACTTGAAACGATTAATTGAAATCATCTCGAGACTGTTCAAGGAATTAATTCAAGTAAGATCATCTTCCATGGAATTTTTTCGTCCCTTAATATTGAACCCTTCATCAATGTATTGTGACTCTGATGATTTTAATGGATCCTTGTCAGCATGAAATGTACTAATTTGGTAGTTGAAACAATATTTGAGACATTTTTGGTATGATGCAGGAATGGTATCATGTTGATGTAGCCAATATTTTCCTAGAAAACATTAAAAGTTGTATCCTCCCGAACAAACATGAATTCAGATTCAGATTCAGACATGAGATCCTAAAACATTGTTCAAAGCCTGATATCATGAAGAGGTTATTTATCATTCTTTTCATATACATGAAACATCATAATGGGGATGAAAAGTTGGATTCATTGAGTCCTAGTTTTTAGAGTGTCTAGACCATAATGACGTTGAACCCTGATCCATTTTCAACAAAATCTCATCAGATATCAATGTAATTGAACCTATCAGATATATACAAGGTTGTGTCATATACTTTCATAATAGAATCTTCATCTTGGTCCATAAAAGGGAAAATCACATGGAAATCTTTAGGATCATTCTCTACACAATATACCTCTGCAAGAGAAACCTCGACTTTAAACTCTTGAGGGTTTCATAAGGCTTCTATGGGTTATTCTCAAAGGTATTTTGATAGACCTAGAGCATCCAATATTGATAACTTATCCAGTACATGGGATAGTTGCTCCAAGACCTCATACTTCTGATCCAAAGGCCAGTATTTCCACATATGAGGGAATAATTATGTATGAGATTTGGGAGATGATGTTCCTGATGTATATTGATCATCCCAAGGAGTATGAGTTTTTAGTGCTTCCACTCTTGGTGGGATAGGTTGTCTTGGTTTTATCACACGCCTGGGTGGATCAGCAGATGAAATATTCTCCAATAAATATTCTAGGATAATTGTATCAGGTTGTATCATGTGCATCATAGGGATATTACCTTGTTCTTTCATGGATCTTTGGGGATATCTTCCATGATTTTAGGCTATGAGGATGGTTAGAGTAGGGGAATGGTTTGAACAATGACTTCCGGAATGACCTCAACTTCCTCTGTAACCTCGACTTTGAAAGCCACTACCCCCGATTACCCAATCATGTGTGGGGAATTCATTTTCATGATAGTAATTATCATCTGTCAAGGGGACCGTCAAGTGAATAACATTAATGTATGCAGTGGTCAACTCTTCTACTTTTGACGATTCAGTCTGATAGGTCGACTCTTGTTATGTCGTTATGTGGGGGCGATGTGGTTCTTTTGATAGAGTTGTCATAAAGTATACTAATGTAAAGGACAACATTTATCCTTTACATGAAATATTATTCTTGTGTCTTCCTATAACCCTTATGTCCATGTAACTTCTTATAGGATTGGACTTCGGAGGACTGGTATTTTGATGAAGTTGGTTATGCTGTAGAAAATGTGGCTATAGGTATAGTTGTTTTTTTCAACTGTGTTTCGAGAATAGCATGAGTTTGGTTGATTTTTTTCTTTACCATACAATCACTAAAATTTTATGAAAATATTCCCTTATCCTCTTTCCATTGATCATCCATTTTTAGATTAATATCAGAAACACATGAAACCTAATCATGTGAATTTTTTAGCTTCACATTCCTAGAGTCTACCATCTTATGTAGCAGTTCATTGATGACAAAAAATACTAGTTGTGGTTCCCCAACATTTAATTGAAGGGGTAATATTTTGGGATATCCTTGTCATCTTCAGGATTCATTGTCTTTGGAAACATACCTATGTTGTTTTATAATACTGAGATGATGTACCTGGGGACATGGTCATTTCTAAATGAATATATTTTGTTTTTCATTTCCTTAGGTAGCTTCCACATCTAATATCTCTAATCATCATGATAATGTATGAATTATTTTTGATTCCCAGGAGGTGGATCCACATGATATGATGTAGTCTTTAAAATAGGAGTGGGTATAGGGGATTACTTATGGTTAACTATAGAGGCCTCTTTTTTCTAATTCTCTTTCCTTGAGTTAATGGAATTAATCGAGACATTACTCCAGTCTCTATAATTAAATTTGATATCTGCTGAGAATTTTTAGAATGATTTGAAAACCAACCTATGTGTTTCATAGGCATTAATGCTTTGTGCAATTCATCCCAAATATTTTCCACAAAAATTGGTAAAAACTCTTCTTGAAGGATTGGTAAGTTCAAGGAGTATGTCAGTCCTTTCGACCAAGAAATTAAATATGAAACTCTTTACATCCCATTTTTCTTTCAATTTGTGTGATCAAACACCATCATCTTCTATATTGTAGTAATGAAATAGGAAATAAACTTTTGATGATGATCATCTCATCCAAATATTGACCTAGTTGGTAAGCTTGTGTGCCACAAAATGCTGGTCCTTTCCACGATTGCATGAAGCACCTAAGGTTTACCTCCTCCGTTTGTTTAAGAGTACACATCATGAGATCACAAAGAGAGATAAAATATTTCAAATACTATTTTGGGTCTCCTGAACCAATGAAAAATGGAAATATTGGATTCCCAACGTTTCATGGGGGAGGAGTTAGGTGTACCTTTTCTAGGAAACACTTATTTTCTGGCCTTATCGGAGCAAATCATTCCTCCAAGGCTTCCAATATAGCCATAAGTGACTCAATTGTGTTCATAATAATTTTGGAAATGTATGGATGAGCCAAATCTTGGACAATTGTGGCAACTGGTAGGTCCATTGGTGGCAACACTAATGGTACCTGCCTTTGGTACCAAATATGGATTGTTTTTATAAGGATGTGTCTGAACCTAAACTTGTGGTGCACCCGATAGATTGAATTTTAGATCTACTACCATGGTATCTAGAAAAATTGGAGGTTGGTATCACTCATTATGAGGATATTCCAAATCTACATCAGTTTCTTTCGAAAACATTATTTTCTGAGGTGCATCAACTGGAAGTGCCTATTGGGGATCTACATGTCAAATTCATCTGGTATGAATTCCATAAATATTAATTACCAATTAAGTCCCCTTAGTTCTTCCCTATCCTCCTCCAAAGTATTGAACCTTTCCTCCATATAGAGGGACTTTCCTTATTTTGAAGGTAGGTGAGGTATAATTTGATTCTTAACGTTTTCCCTCCTTCAAGGAAGTAAAGGTAGATTGTTTCAAGAACCAAGAATTAAGGAAAGCCTATGCTTACATGTATTCACACATCCTTAAAATGTTTTAGTGTTGACCAAATCATGAACCATAACATCATCCTATAATGCTTCCTCTGAATTGTCCTTGTGTACTGTAGAAACAAATGGGACAGCGTTGATGACATTCACTAAAGAAAAATGCATTGCGGGAATCCTATTTGTGGCTTTGCCAGACTATCATCTTTTACACCATCCTTAATGTTTTATCCTATAATTTTATAACATTATATGAGTTATTTGGAAGAAATAAACCCAAATAGAATCTTTAGAAAATTTATTCGTACGTGTTCCAAGGGATGTCATTGGATCCTGATATTGGAAAAACTAAGAGGAACCACTTTGCATAATTTTCCTTAATCAGGGGAATACCGATTTCCGCAAAAAAGTAGATTAATAAGGTGAAAAGTCAACCAAACTTGAGGGCTTCAGATGTTCATGGTATTCCTTCACAACCCTTTCAGGTCTGATTTGGTGAACCTGAGGGTTGTGATTAAAAACCCCAGTTTTGTGGGATAAGATTACTCTTGAATTGTCTTGGATCCTAATACTATGGTTTCTCATCTGATTTTACCTATTTTGTTCTGAAAATTAGATGGCTGCATCGATAGGTATGCACTTGAATCAACCACTTCTAAATATAATTTCATTATTTTTGACATTTTCCCTTTGCGAAGCCTTACATCCTTTTACTGGGAGGCTTTTTCGATATTCATAGAATCTTGATACATAAGTATTTCAACAGCCTACTCTCTTAAGGCATGTTGCCGATGATAGTCTATTGAGGCCAATTATTATTGGGAATGTCTTCATTCAAGAACATAGTCTATTTTTTAAGCCCGCTAAAGGCTATAACATTTCATATTAAAACCATTTTTTGGGATACTTGGTTATTGGGTGTAGTGAAATGAAATGTTGTATGTACACCCCATTCTCTAATATGAAAACTGAATGGGGTATCTATGATTAATTGGTGAATCCTCACTAATTCATCTAGGTAGGTGTGTAAAAGGGATCCTTACAGTTTTTTTATCTTTGGATGTTATGAATCTAGGAGAGATTAAAAGAAAAATTTTCATTACAGCCATTATATTACGTTGATTTTAGTTTGATACTAATTATATGGTTATACATTTTCTTTCAAATGATTAAGTGTTCTACATATTTTTAGGTGAATTCCATTTACAAAATTTTCAAGAAACACCTCATCAATTTTATATTGAGTGGTGGATAAAGGAAATAACATTACCTGTATGTCATCTTTATCCAATTACCTTCTCATGTTTATCACATCTCCTTCATCCCTTTCTATAGGTTCCTCTACTTAGACTAAATAGAGTGGATGATTCCTGAATTACTTGTCATAAGAAATGAGGTTAGTAGTGGTTTCCTCTGGTGTAATAGAAGGGGAGTATCCTTTGGGTGGAATAGAGAATAACTACCACCATATTTTATCTTTTGGTTACAATGTAATTCATCCTACTAGGGAAAAGGCATCAGACATTACTGAACTTAGGTTCACAAGTGCCTCATGGTAAGAGGGATTTCTCATCACTACATTGAAAATTGAATAATTATCTGGAAAATGTGAAAAACTACTATGATCAAAACATTCTTGGAAAATTCCATCATGGGGAGGACTACCATGGTCGATTATAGCAAGGGGAGACCCTCTTACACCTTGATATTCTGGCCACATGGAGGGTTTTTGTGTCTCTCATCAAGAGATGGACTCTCAAGATCGATCAGATTGTGGACAAGATGAAAGAATTCATGGTGAAGGGTCTAAATATGACCTTTCGAATAACTACTTCTACTCAATCAATTTGGTAATTCGATGGTAAGATCTTGACCGGCCACAAATAAGCGTCTGATGAATTAAAGAACTCCATCATTATATAGAGAAAGATCATGGATCGTCTTTGGACTCTCAAATAATTTTTGGCGAGACATCTTCTCAGAGGCCTTCTTATGAGCAATTGGGGTCACTTGCATGGGGATGTAGTTTTCATGGGTAGGTGTTTCTGTCTGTATTGGAGTGGCCATTAGAATAAGCCAATTGCCTCCATTTAAAGTGGGTGTATGTTCCCGATCAGATTATCTATATCGTATGATGGAATATTCCCCATGACCTTCCTGGTCTAGAGAAGAGCTATGTTTCTTCTCAGGGGTTTCATGCTGATGAGATACCCCAGTTATGGGTATATAGTAATGTGTTCATCCCTTGGGTACATTTTTCATTATAATTATGATATCCACACAAGACCATAGGATAAGGGATGAGATTTTTTTAACCATTGTGAGGATATGATTGGTGAATTCAACGAATGGAAAAAAAGATATATTTCCATTATGTATCTATAGTATGTGTATGTTACTTCTCATATCCTCCCCTTCCTGCCAGTGGATACTAATTATAATATTGTGTGGGGGAAGAATGTTGTGTCCTCCCTTTTTATGTCATCTAGACTTTCTAACTTACTTATCCTAGTACTGCCAAATGAGGTTGTTGGAAGGATTTATCGGTGTAGGAAGGTGTACATTCCTAATTGAAATACGCCACCATAATTTTTTTACGTGATTGTTTGAATTCCACTATATGAGTTTGATGGTTGGTTGAATAAAGGCGGATGAGTGTATGTTCCCTCTCATAATTTTTCACCAAATCGGGTTAGTGGACTTCTTCGGAAGAAGTAGATGTGTGACCCTACTCACGAATGTTTAGTTATCACACCCAATGGCCCAAATTGTGTTCTCTGGTTTTAAGGTCCTGTGCCAGACAAATGATGACAAAACCCTCTTCATGTTGAGGGGTTACTAGTGCACGGTGTCGGCAGCAATGATCAATAGTATAATCCAATGGAAAGGACCCATGTGACTTTGAGGTGAGTCTATTTATGGCCTTGAGTTCCACCTCCATGAGATATGGTAGGGACTATTTTTCTTATTCCAAGGACACAATTACAAAATGTTTGAATATGGTGGTAAATGTCTTCATCTTTAGGACCACTAGTCATTGTTGATTGAATGATCATTGGGGCTTGGTGAGATGGAGGGATTTTAAGGAATCCTCTAAGGTTGAGATAGTACTGTGACGTTGTCACTCCCTAACTCAAGAATTAGAGACCCATTATTGATGATTTTGGGTTTGTGATGGTTTCCTCCAAGTGGATGAAGCCCCATCCTGAGCAGCTACTAGGGAATTCATCGTTGAGATGAAGAATGACACCATTGGATTGATGGGACTTCTGAAAATTTCTTGAAATATTTGATAGGAAAACAAACAGGAAAACCCTATTAGAGAAGAATATGTTTGGATGAACACATGCATTATTTATTAACTTGTCTAGACCTATTATATTAAAGTGAAATAGGGTTAGATAGATGGGTTGCACTATCATAATGGATAAGGATTTGTGTCTTTCTCGACATTTTATTATTTCTGAAGGAAATGAGATATATTTAGGAAATCGAATGGTTTAGCAAATATTTTATGATACATCCCTTTTATATTTTGGAGTATATGTCATAGTTATTTCATTCACATCAGGTCCACTATTTTTTCCCTCATATTTTTAACTTCATGACCATTTTCAATCTATGAATGATTTCATGATAGGTTTGTTCTCAGAACTGGAAACAGTCAACGGTTATGTATCATTGGGTACCTTCTTTACAATAGAAAGATTTTGTTAGGGATTTTTACATGTGATACTTAAGAACTCACATTGGTAGAGTGGATGGGAGGTCGGGCTCATAACACTCTTTTGGAGGGAATTTTTTCCCACTATGGGGCTCTCTTGTAGATGTAAGATATGTTCATGAATCCTTCATTAATTTCTAAGTAAGAAGTGGGTTTCCATTAAAATTAGCAATAAATTATTAGCATGTATGGAATTCAGAATCACCTTTATGTATCCGATGTTCTTTATCATTGGAGATATCTGTATGTATCTGAGCTTCTCTGTCAATGGTATCCTCTTATAGACTATGTAGAGATCATTTTGTCATAATTATAATAATGTTGGTTTTCTAGCCACATAGTGGGGCACTCTGGAGTATATTTTCATCCTGGGAGATGAAATTCACTCTTGATTTTATCATCATCAAAGGAGACCAAATTTTTGTGGTTGTTGGGATTGAACCTATATATGGGCTTCCAATATATCCTTTTAAATGAAATTAGAAACTACATAGTTTAGTGCCTCTTAATTTCGAACACAATACCTTTTATGGATGTGTTATAAGGTCCCAACCATTAATTTTAATGTCATGTGGTAAGGATTTATAGGTGAAAGGGGCCTAATCAAAATTTTGTGTGGGAATTTTGTTAGGACGGCCAAGGAACCTGGAATATATATGAATTTCAATATTGACTAAAACATGCCAAAATATTTTTCCTAGAGAGAACATGGCTGATTTAGGGTGGTCAGGTTTGAACCTCATATAGGCATCCTACATATCCCATTTAGATGGGAATAAAATCGCATGTAGTTCAGTAGGTCTCATAGGGGATTATCGCCCTTTGAGTGGACATGTTGGGGATTACTTCTGAGGAGGATGTCTCTTGATCACAATCTTTAGATAGGCATCCTATGTATCGTAGTTAGAGAAGGAATCCGAGTTTTTATATTTCAACACGTCGCATGGATAATTTTGATGTCAAGATCACCATTAACCTCTAAAAAAATGTGAGTAATTCTTGGTGTGAGAAACAAAATGAAGTGAAAGATCGAAAAATCCACACATGTTTCCTTCTCTACTGGTGGAGGAAAAGTAGGAAGATGGTGGAAGAGGGTAAGGTTAATGAAAATTTATATATTCAGTTCAACCTATAAAGGAACGACGGTGAAGTTTTCGGTGGTTGAAAAGAGCAATACTGCAACATCCAACATGAAATTTTACAAGCTTACTCAATGATATATGACCTAGAATTGGTCACATAATGAGGAAAGAGAGTATTATTCCATGTCCTCCCTTCTAGGAACCAGAGGATCAAGGTATTAGATATGATAAGGGATGAACATGGTCCAAAACATAATCCTCCAGACCAAGAATTCCTCAACACTATCCCAAGGGTAAGGTTCCGCATAACTATAGATATAAAAATACATACATTTCCTCAGCATCTTGACCATATGGTAAGATAAGTGTAGGAAGCCTCTAACCATTGAAATAAAAATCCAAATGGGAGACATTCTAATGTGACTTTTACTAAGGTTTTGTAGATTACGAATTCTTCTAGGAGGTTTCAACTTGGTCCCTTTCGGACAAGGCATCCAAGGAATATGGGTCCCTTCCATCGGTGGCTCAAAAAAGGTCTTGAATGGTGACTTGAGCAGGTTCTAGGCGTAGGTGTACCACGCAGCTGTGCCATACAGGGCCTAGGAGAATCTGAAAATGGTTCACGCAGAGGTTATAGGCCTACATGATCTATGAATTCCTCAGTAAATGGGCTACTGGGGAAACCACACTGAATTGTGGGTTTGGCCTTAGCACCCTATTTCTCCTCTGGTACCCTAGAAAGGGTGTCACTCAAGTCCCTAATGAGAGATAGGGACCTCATGCAAGTGATTTCTCCAAAGGGAAGAATGGTAATCACATATTGGTCTTATGTTTTTAGACCCTAAAGGGACTTTGATCTTTCATATCCCCTTTAAATATCTCTTCTCTCATGTTTTATAAAGCTACCTAAGAAATTTTGGGGGACCTCAGCCAAGGTTATGCACATTGAGAGCTCCAAGGGTTCTTAGTATTTTACAATCCTTCAAAAGGGATCCCAAGGGTCATATTTATTGACAATTACGGCACCATAGATGAATGATGTTGTTGTTATAGGTACACGGTGCAGGTGTTGGAAGTTGGTATACCACAAAATGTTGGAAAACATCTGGACCACGCATGTCCATATCGCTGGTGGTGTGTGCAGGGATGGATGCTCCTTTTGGGATTCATGGGATGGGCATATGCTAGCCTCTTGGAAAGCATGGGTGGTGTAAATAGGTCTATTTGGAAATGTACTTTGGTTCTCTTTAAGAGTTTTTAGACCTTTAACCATACAAATATTATCTTCATAATATTTTCATCTTCCTTGATAAAAATGGAGTGTCAACAGGGAGTAACAAATTGGATCTGAGTACCCTATGTATTTTTATTTTTGATCCTTATTGGCATTATTTGTTTGATATTTTTTTATATGATTTAAAAATCATAATCAGTTATGCACAGTTTTTTATTACTATGTTTCTTCCTTGTAGTAGTTCTTGAGGACAGATTTGTCCTTCTTTGAGATGTCTATCCAATGGAAGTGTTTTCAGAGATAGTTTTTGAAGAAAAACTTTTATACACTCTTCTCTAATGATTTTATTGATGTCTTCTTGATTTAATGATATCTTTGACATGTATATCATTAGGTGGTTATGTTGACCCATTTTCCTTTCATTTCAAGGATTTTTAATTCCTAAGGAAATGAATTTTTTGATTGGAATCTAATAAAAGGGATAATATTTTCAAATACCTCCACCCCATTATGTTATCAAGGGTCTTAGAGGTGTCTAGGGGGGTTAAAATTTATTTATTTATTTGTTTGTTTGTTTGTTTATTTGTTTGTTTATTTATGGTAATAGAGATTATAGAAAACCATTCACATTTTCACACAGCTACACATGTGGTTAATACTTCTTCCCTCCACAAATATATTGTTATTCGCCTAAATGAACATTATTATTCATTGCATAGAGGCCCAGTGGAAGGGATCCCTATATTTGAATTTATGACCCATAGGATTTTAATACTTAATATTTCTAGTTTTCACCCCAAATTGAAAAACAAATTCACACCCTCCCCCTACACTAAAGTGTTCATATACTAGATCTTCATTGTCCCTCTGATGTCCAACCATATCTAACCCATAGTCATGCAACAAGCCACTATTGACACTTCCCCTAACCATTCACATACTCCTTCTACACCCACCTAAAAACCTATGGCCTTTGTTTCCATTACCCTTCATACCCTATATGTGGGTCATCCCTCCTTCCATCAAACATCTTAATGACCCTCTCCTATATCAATGATCATTATTGTTAAATTAGCCTCCCCATATCCTATTTTCATTTGGGAAATAATATTTTCACCACCTTTTCCTTCCATAGTAGGATGGACATCATCACAAGTTGGCGTCAAGTGGTCTGAGCCACACAAATAATCCCCTCAATTCAACTAGGGAGCTTTAAATAGTTGGGGGAATAAACCCCCTCCCCATGTCTAGGTAAAACCCTTTTACCCATACGTGGGGACTTTTCCATTTTCTACGTCAAGCTGAAGATGTATTTTGTAAAGGTAATATCATATTTCAATAGTTTTGTTGATATATATCCCTTACATCTTGTAAGGTTAAGATACCTTTACCATTCATTTTTAAGGGTAATCGAGCTCATGTATGGGTAGCTGTAATATCATGTGTTGGTAACCTATCTATATAAAGGTCAGTTCTTCACCATTCCATTGTTTTTTCATGTATAGATAGCTCATGTTTTATCATTTATGTTACAGTAGATTTGGTCACACATTTTGTAGTTTCTTCTTATCAAGGTAGACCGATATTTCTAAATCTCACATAAGGTTAAGATAGAATTACCCTTATTTAGGGTCTTATTCCACCAGTTCTTATACATAAACTTGATGTGCCTTTTATTATATCACGTTTCCTTGATATATAATGTTAATTTTATATTTTTTTTATATAATTTCATAAAGTATCATTTTATTTCCAAAATCCAACAAAATTATGATTAGTGAAATAGAATGCTATAAAAATAAGAAATAATGGATTTACAATAAGATACGAAAGAAATGAATTATTCTTTTACATTATTAAATATTTATATTATATAAGAGATATAAATGGGATTTGTAGTGGAAATTAAAAAAGTATATAAAGTGATTTAAAATAGATATTCTGGTAATTCTTTTTATAAATATCTAGATAAAAAGGTTCTTAAAATGTTAAAATGTTATTTCATTCCCTAATCTAGTTTCTTTTATATTTATTTCAACATGAGCTACCAAATTAATTCATATTGAGTATAGTGATTACCTAACATCAACTCGATCCTTCTTGTTATTTTCAAGACGATTTTTTTCTCTTTATCTCTCCATTTGAACACAAAATTTAGAAGATTAAATAAGGTAGGGGATCTATTATCTCAATTTTGTTTTGTTTTAAAGTTTAAATGTATAATTATTTATCCCCTTGGGTAATTCTCGATTAAAAAATAATTAATATAATAATATTGATATATTCAAGTAAGAATAGTAAGATAATATTTTATTAAGGTTATTATTATTTTTCTATAATAGAAATTAGATAATTGAGGTTACAGAATTATCACATGATGTTTTTTGTTATTATTTGTTAAGATTTTCTTTATAGTGTGGGATTATAATTATTCTAAGATAAATTCATTCTTCTTAGAATTATAATGGTTTTAAAAAAGGGTAAAAATACATAAAACATAAATGATGTAATGACTGAAAAAAGTGTCATGAAAATTTATTATGGTTCTTCCATGATATTTTTAAAATGTGGAAATTATTCTTTAATTATATTTATGAATGATTAATAGATATGTATATTTTTTGAAAATATTTAATTTAGGGTATTTTAACCTATAATTGAAGAAAATTTCAATTCAAGATGATAATTAAATATATTTTTTACTAAAGATAATTGATCATGGATGAGTGATCATGTTATTATTTGATAAAGTTTTGAATGACTTGGTGATATTCCCTTAGTTACCTCAGGAGTGTGTCATGTTGAAAATATTATCACTATTTTTTTAATTTATTTATAATGATATATCCTTGATGGGAATTTTTTATAAACTATTTTTTATGCAAAATTAAAGAACAGTTGGTTGGTATTCTAGGGTTCTTGTTGTGGTTAATGTTAATGATGGCATGATGGAATGTGAGGTGCCAAATGGTGACTGGTATGACATCAGGGAGATTAGGAAGTTTGAATATATGTTATTTCTCACTAGATAATTCATGATATTTATTTTGATCATTAAATTTATGTATGATTCACTTTTTCATCCTTAAATACATAGTTTAAATTTTTCAATGAATGATAAGTTATTCATTGAAAGTGTAATCTTAGTTGGAGTCCAATAGTTCCTATAAATTATAGAAGGATAAAACAGATTATCTTGTAAACCCATGAGATTGGGTGTTACTAAGTGATGATGATTAAATATTTCAATATTCTTTCTTGAGTGAATGTATTATATCAAAAACATAGTAGTGGAAACTTGGTGTCTTGAGAGTTGGTTACATAAGATGAGACTAAGAATATATATTTTTTCAATTGTGGTTCTGTGTGATTTATCAATAATTTTTTAATTTCAAATTCTTCGCCACCTAAGTCAGTTAGGAAACTAATTCCCATATATTTTGGGAGTCATTTTATTTAACTTTTTTTATGGAAGGGTACTGGATGGCTAGAATCACCCTCTTCACCACTCTTCCATAAATTATAGTAAATTATGTTGGAATACGCGGTCTATGATGAATTAATTTATGTAGTCATGACTCATGTGAGTTGTGATGGCTCCTGGTTTACTATAACTTGATGTGCGGTCTCTAACATTTTGAGGTTATATTCCATAAATTCATATAATTATGGTTGATATGGATTCCTAGGATATTTATATATTGACTATGATGGACTGACATATAATGCATAAAACATGGGTTGTAGTGGCTTCAAGACTTATACATGGTTATAGATGTGATGATGATAAAGAGGTTATTTTATGATATATTGGATGGATAATACAATGATATGATTTCACATTATAGGGAAGTATTACTTATATGAAGGATGAGTATGGGACATGAGTCATTCAATCAATGAAGTGACACAGTAGTTAAGACAACCCATATCTTTTATACATGGTATTTTAATGATTTATTATATAATGGTACACATAAAACGGCCCTTGATTATCACGAGACCAAGAATATTTTTTAAATTAGGTATATGACATAATAATATAATTTTTTTTTACCAAATCATTAATTAAAACTCTAAAACAAACCCATATATTTCATGGATCTTATAAAACTACATGGGATAACATGGGGATGTATATAAGAAAATGGGGATCAATAAACCTCATTTAATTAATAATCAAATACTAACTTGATGAATGTAAAAAATCATTTTCAATAGGTATATCAATGATACATAAAAGCGGTGAGAATCATAAACATTAACACTACAACATTATATAATATGATAACTTAAAGGCAATATAAGAATGTATTTACAACGTAAAACATGATTCCAAAAACATAAGTCAAGGATATTTACCAATAAATCATAACACAGTGTGCTTAGGATAACAATATATTAACCATTAATTTCATTTCATGAGATAAATAGATAACCCAATGCATTGGGGGAAATATAATTATAGTCTCACATATCACTTTAATATCTTGTACATTCACAAGTTTCTCACATAAGTATGTCTTAATTATATTTTAATCCCAAAATTTATCTGTTGTTGGTATCATACATGGAAATCCACAATCAACAATCGATAAGTAAATCTAGGTGAATTCCTTTGAGCGGAAATGGTAATGGGTGTTCAATACAAAAAATGCATGGCATGAAAAATCATAGGATGATTTTGGAATCATAATGGGGGTACATAAAAATTTATGGAATAAATATGATTGAATGGTTCATATCATTAGTTGGACATCATAAGGTAATCTATGGGATATAAGAAAACATTTCCAAAGAGATTTGTTTTAGAAAAAAATCATAATTTAACGATGGTTATTTAATTAAGAGGAGAAGGCGAGGGACCCTTTCATTTTGAGGGTGCTTTTTAAAGATTATTATGATGTTTTTAAGAGGTTAATGGAACCATGTAAGTGATATAAAATGGTAGGAGTAGAGTAAAGTCATTCTTTAAGAGTTTTTAGTGAATATAAATTGGAGGTTACGTGGGTTTTTTTCACGAAAAAGAGAGGGGAATTCTTTATAAATTTATAAACATAGGTTTTTTCCTCTATATTATAAATTAATACAAAAAACAAATCATCAACTCTTTAAGACAATGTTTTTTGAAAATTTTTAGTGTCCTTCATTATTTTATATGGTTGAGAACATAAAAAATTAATATAATTTCATTAGTGAAGTAAAAGTGAATCATGTTTATAGAGAACTGATTGTAAAATCATAAAATATAATATTGGTTTTGTAGGATTCATAAAGGGTTTCTAAATTCAATAAAATACCCTTATAAACGCATTATTTTAAACACAATAAGTTTTTTGCTTATGGATACACTTTATAGTATTTATTACCTCAATTTTTGGATTTTATGAAGTCACAATACATACCATAGAATTTTACCATAATTATTTTTTACCCAAAAACATCAACTATCTAAGAAAATTATGAAAAATTAATCTCCAATTAATTTCTACTAGTTTATTTAAAAAACAATATTTATTTTTCCAAAATAATTTAAAAAATATGATACTTTATACTTTTAATTCACATATCTTCATTTGTTAAAAAATACTAGTTTTTTGTCTTTAACATATTTCTATCCCTTACAAAATTAATATTTAACATCATAAAATTGTTTTTAATTTATATTTAATTATTATTATTTAATAATAATATTTTACTAAAATATAATTTATCATAATAAAACATAAATTTTTAAAAAATAGTATCATTTTTGAAACTATAGATTTACTAAAAATACAGTTTCTATTTTATCGTACCAAAATCTAATTTTTTTCAAACTCAAAATTTAATCAATTCCAAAGTAATATCAAATAGGGAAATTTATCATTATTGTTTTATAGAAAATAAAATACAAAAATTGACACTATTATGGGTATAAATACCTTTAAATTTACTACAAATCAAGTTATCTAAGTGTATGTTGTATCATCACCTTTTCTAGCTCCCATGTTGCTTCCCCAAAGTTAGGTTTCCTCAATAAGACAATAATCATGTAATTTTTCTTATTTCAGAAAATATAGTATCTACAATATAAGAAATTCAATGATTTCTCTTATTAATGAATTTTCTCCAATGATACCGCCTATATATTTAGTATATGTTATGGGACTGGTATATACTTCCTCAAGAGGGATACATAAAATACATCATGTACTTGAGATATGATAGTGGAGTTCTAGTTGATAGGATACCACTACGATGCAATCAATGATCTAAAAGGGGCCAATATATCTAATCTTAAGAATTACATTATTCGCAAACCTCATGAATTTAATCAATATTTATATGAAAAGGAACACTTTATCTCTAACCTCAAACTCCATGTTCCATCGATGATTATCTGCAAAGATATTTGGTCAATGATGTAATAATTTTATATGGTGAATGGTTTCAAACTTCTTTATAATTTCATGGATAATATTATGTCTCATCATATTCTTCTCTCAAAATTCATACAAGAATTTTAGAGATTGTCACATTTTCCCATACACAGTCACATAATGTTCCATTGGAGTGCTACAATTGAAATTATTGTTATATGACAACTCCACTAGGGGAAGGTGATGGTCCAAATATCCTATCAAATGACTAAAAAAATATCCCAATATATCATCTAGAGTCTGAACGGTCCATTCAGACAGACCATCCATATAATACTGATAAAAATTTCAAAATATCATTTCCATATCCAATGCTTACTAAAGGATGATGTAACCCTTCAATATCAATCAGATAAAATTATTGTTGGAACTCTAAGAAGTATTACCACCTCCTTTACAAAAATATTGGTGAATTGGTTAAGAGATTAATATTCCGTTATATTGATGATATTTTTTCACTTTATAAGGCATTCGACCATCACCCATCTGGTTTTATGGCATTTAGGTATCTTGGTAAATCCTATGATGAAATCCATTGAAATGTTTCCCCATTTCCATATTGTTTATTGTAAATCAGTTAATCATACCATTATTCCTACTTCATTCCACCTTGAATTTTTTTCATACCATGCATTAAGATAAAAACTCCATAGTCTCCATATTCATGTTAACAAACTAAATGTTTGTTTCAAATTGGAATGCATCATTTTGATTGTTCAATTAATAGATAAGAATGAGATATGAACATCATCCAGAAGTTCCCTATTTATATTTGGTTTTTATGGGACTTATATACATGTTCAAGACTTTATAAATCGATATTTAGAAAATATGAACTATGGAATATCTTCTACATTCTTCTCTAGAAATTTGTCATTACGGGACTCCTTGATCATCTCAAGAATTGATGATTGGGAGACTATTTGATTAACATATGATGAAAATATTTTCATTATTCACATATCCATACTTTTAATTTAAATAATGATTGGATCTCTTTCCACTATCATCATGAATAGGGTTACAAGATCCTTTTTTCTCAGAGCATCTTCCACTTTGATTTCCTTCGTAGGATTTTAATCAATTGAATAATCATAATCCTTTATTAGCTCTAACCACCTCAATTGGTTCATATTGGGATTATTTTGTGTGAATATTTACATGAGAATATTCTTATATATATATATGTTACACTTATCATTTTAGAGATCATGTATCTAAATATTTGACGTGATTATAACTAATACCAATTCTAGATCATGTTTTAAGTAGTTATTATCGTGGATATTTATTTATTGGGTGGTATATGAAATCAATTTTTTATATTTCATGATTACACACACAAAAATTTAGATGATGAAATTTAGATATTAAATACATTCCTACTGATGGGTAATGTGATCATAGGTGCAATGATTATCCTCTTTTTCATTACATTAAAGAATTCTTTTCATTCGACAGTCTAGACAAAATTGACTCCCATCTGAGTAATATAGATTAGTGTTATAGAAAATAATTAGATGTTTATAAAACATTAATGATAGTAACCATATATTCCATGTAAAATATGTATTTATATCATATAATTCAGTTTGGTTCATCCTTTCATTGCCTCAATTTTTACATATGCATAGATATCCTGTTTTTTGGTGATAACATTTCCAATGAAAGTTACTTGCTTAAACCAAAACAACTATTTATTATACATTGAAAATAAACATTATTTTTTCATGGGGTTCTGTTAAATTTTTAAATTCTCTTTATCTTCATACATAATTTTGGAATATATGATAAAATTATCTATAAAATCTACCATAAATTTGTCGAGGTAATCCTTAAAGACTCTATTCAAAAATTCCATGAAGATAACTCAAGAATTAGTGAGTCCAAAATGTATCACCATAAACTCATATTGAATATACCTTGATAGAAAATTATTTTATGTGGTACTATACCTCTTCAACAATACTTGATAATATATAGACAAAATATCCCACATCACAAAGTATTGGTCTCTACATTGCTGATCGAACAAGTCATAAATATAAGTAAGATCATACTTATTATTTTTCAAGATATTTTTTGGCTCATGATAATTAATGAAATTATGCATGAAATCATCCTTATTGATCATTAAGTGGACCGGTGAACCTCATAATGAATTAGGTGGGTGTATAAACCCTTTATCAAGATTTAATTTTAATTGTTTCTTCTTCTCACCAAGTTCAACAAAATACATTTTATAAGGATTATATGATATTTTAAAATTTCATGGTATAATCTTGAATGATAAAAAAATTCATGTCTTTGTGTAAGACCAACTAATTATTCATGAAACACATCATCATATTAACATATAAATGGGATTTCATCAATGATTATCCTTTCCATAGTATCAATCATTTTGGCTACATACACATCCTCATAAGGCAATAATATCCATGCTTGAAATGATGATACCAATGGTAATTAATTTTCTTAGATAGACTTATATAAAATCATAGATTAGATTTCAGATATTGAGGGTGGTTTCCTTCCCTTTGTAAATTTTTTTTACTTTATAAAATGAAATATAGTCCATACCCACAATAGAATCTAAATCCACTAAAGGGAGTATCACATGGTCTGTTGGGAAGTTCATACTAAAAATATCGATAGGGGGAGTAATATACATTGGGGGAAATAATTACCCAATATATAATTTTAACCAATAGCTCTAATTCCATGTATTTCAGTGGTATTTGATTAGTTATACTAAACATGAATGACAATAAATATCCATAGAACTATTTTCACATAGGACATTTGATGTTCATGAATGGATAATAATACAACCTTTCAATATTTTATTTCCATTATAATCATTTTCATTATCCCAAATAAACTTAGCGATGTGAATTTTCAAATTATTAGACACATAAAAGGGATTAGTGAACATTGTATTGATAACTCATAAATGACATGTATTTCTTATCTTATGAGTTTTTAGGATTCATTCTAATTTATTCAAGATCTACTTCGTTAAATAAATTTTATGAGCATTTTCCTCACTTAATAATGGTTTGTAAAGAATTATGAATTTACCAAAGTACTGCCTTCAAGTGTTTAAAACCATGTGTGTAGAAATGTCCATTTTTTCACAAAGTGATGATCAATTCTTGTTCAATGGTCACTTTTGGGTTATTACCACTACGTAAAATTATTGTAAAACCATATCCACTAGTGGTATCCAAACATGACTGTATTTTCTTAAAATCTACTTACACTATAATTTACCAAAATTTGGGTTTTATTAAAATGTTTATTTTTATCCCTACGACATTCACTATAGTTTTATAATTCAAATCCCCAAAAATCGCTATATTTTTCTATGTTACAAACAATGACAAACAATGTATTTTATAGACTTTATTTCATGATTTATTATATAAAAGTAATATTAATAAAACCAACGAAGATCGTGAGGTCTACTGTATTTGGGAAATTATATATATTACATAATAACATAAAACATGAGTACAACATTATTAATTTAAAATACTTAAATAGTCCCTTATATTCCATGAATCTTCAAAAAGAACATGTGATAACCTAGTGATATCTAAATTAAAGGTGTTGAGAAATAAATCCTAGTAAGTGAATAATCAAAGCATAATAAGATAGAAGTAATACATGTGATCTAATAGACATATCAACAAGACATAAATTATGAGAATTATAAACATGAACCTAAAATCATCATATATAATGATAATATAAAGGAAATATAGGAATGTGGCAGAAATATAAAATATGAAATCACAAACAATATTCAAGGATAACTACCATTACATCATGACATGTTCTGATTAGTATAAGATCTCATAAACCATAAATGGAATCTCATGAGATAAATACATTACCTTATAAATAAGATGGCCATAAAATTCTGGGTCCACCAACCACCTTCATATCATGTACATGCATAAGTGTACCAAACAGATCATATAACAAAATGATATATTTCAACACTTTTAAACCCATGATTAAATCTTTGGGGGATACATGAAATAAAATATGTAATAAATGATTTACATGTAATACTATATGAATAACTTTGAGAGGAAATGGGAATGGGTTTTTATAATAAAAATGTTTGGGATTGAAAATCATCTATAAAATTATGTAGCATTATAGGGATACATAATGATTATTGAATGTTTTAAATGGGATTTAAAGTGGTATCTAATCACATATATATCCTAATTAAATTAATAGATATGTCTATAAACATTGCCCAATATGAAAAAAATGGAAATAATATGAAAAATTATAATAAGGTTATTGAATTATGAGGAGAATGAGAGAGTCACATACCTTGATAGTGTGCTTTTAAATGTCTAGGTGGATCCCTTTATGAGGTTGGCTAAACCATGGGATGGATATAGATAATGAACTAAAAAAGCAATTTTTTTCTACAATAGTTTTGAGTGAATATGAATGGGTAGTTGGGTGGGTTTTTATAGAAAAAGTGATGGGAATTATTTATGAATTTAAAAAATTTGGTTTTGGACTCCATATGATAAATTAATCCAAACAAAAAACTTTACCATGGGGGTTTCCCATGGTTTCGTACAAATTGGAGTACTTTTAATTATTTTGAAAGTCTCAGAACCGAACACATTTCAATAATTCCATTGGTGATATGGAAGTGAGTCATGTTTATAAATAATTAATTTTAAAACTATAAAATATAATATATGTTTTGAAGGATTCATTAATGGTTTATAAAATTAATAAAAAACATTAAAGAAATATATATTAAAGGCGTAGAATAATTTTAGTAATTTATAATCTTTATAGTATTTATTAAACCATTTTGTTTCTTTTATAAAATCCTAATACATTGTGTATAATTTTATCGTATTTAATGTTTACCCAAAAATTCAACTTTCTCAAAAAATTATGAAAAATTCACCATTGGATAATTTTGAAATATTCATTAAAAGTATAATATTTATTTTTTCAAAATAATTATCAAAATGCGATAATTTATGCTCTTAAAAAATATCCCCATTTATTGAATGTTAGTTTTCTTTAAAATAATGTTTTCTAAAGCGTATAACAGAATCATTTTCACTTCATAAAATAATTTCATCATTTACATTTAATAAATATGCTCTAATGATTATATATTATAAAAATATATTTTGTTTCAAAAAAAATATTAAATGCATCAAAATGAGTGTCTTTATTCAAACTATATTTTCCCCAAAAATGTATTTCTAGTTTTTTGGTATCAAAATCAATTATTTTTATCAAACTCATTATTTAATAATTTAAAAAGTAATATTAAAAAGGAATAAATATATTCATTTTTATTAGAAATAAAATATAAAAATTACTACTATTATGGACTCAATACATATCTATTGATTACAACAGTGAATTTCCAAATGATAAGGTGTGTTATTGTGAGATTTTCATGGGTTTGTTCAGAAAACATTATTCAGGCTTGATCTCAATATATATGAACTTTTCCCATAAATTCTTCCACTCATGCTTTAGTTCGTTAATCTCGTATGGGGATTTGTAAATGGAAAATCCTTGTGATATTTTCTTCCATGAAAGCTCTTTTAAATAGGATTCATAAGGTATGATCCTATTGTTATGTCTATCAATTCCTTTGTCTGTGTCAAATGGACTTTATCATACCTCATAATATATTATTAATAATCTTCAATATAAAATGGATATATTATCAATGGTTATAACAATATTTTAAATCTAAAAAACCATTTAATGGTCCAAAATAACCAAAGCAGTGCATGGGTTTTCTGTAAATTAATTTCTTAATATAGAAATTACACATATTAAAATTGAATTTCATGTATAAATGATCATGTCATTACACTAGTGGAAAAGTTGATATTGTGTTCCTTAATTTATGTATTTTTTATTTGGATATGATTACTTTTATTTATTACTTGGTGAGTGATATATGGTGGTTATGGGGTGTATTTTTTCCTTCTTAGGTAATGAGTTGGATTAATTTATTATTCTATGACTTTTAGTATATTTATTTTACATTTTATATGAGAGAATATAGGGGGATCCTCCTAAGTGAAGTTTTATACTCACCCTATTTATATATAAATTATTTTTATGGTTCATAGGAGTTGTCTGGAAATAAATTTTGGAATTAGTAGATTGTGTGTTACATGTTGGATATTGTGTTCACTACCAAGGTTTTTCCTTTGGTACTTTTTAGTTTTTTCATGTTATATATGACATTAAATTCCTGTATTTGGAATTCATAATTATTTATAAATGGTTTTGATTGCATGTATCGCATATCACCTCTTATTTTGTTAGCTTATATAAAAAGGGTAATTCCTATAATTTTTTATTATGCAACCTCTATTCTATTTTCTATCCCATGGCCTTTTGGAAGTTCATTCTGGGGTCATCCTTTCTCTCTACATTACCAGCCACAGAGGGGTAACGGTAGAGGGGATTCATGACATTATAAAGCTAAATCCCACTAGCTTAAGAATATTATTTCATTTCATATGATTCATTTTAAAATTTCGTTGTAGTAATATTGTAAATTTTAGATCCATATGAAAATTTAAGATTCCTTTTCAAATTCGAATGATTAAATTATTGAAACATAAAAATATTTTCCCATTGTATAAGGGTTACATCACCCCTATGTAAGAGTTGACCCCAATGTAAAATTCTTACACTTTATCTAATTTATCTAAAATTTTATTTTATTTTTTAATGTGAAATTTTCAATCATAATGTCATTAAAATCATAAATTTTTATATGAAATTTTATTTATTACACCCAAGAATGATTTGTGCCATTATTTTATTAATGTAAATATTATTAAAAGAATCAAATTTCTATAACTAACTATAATAAAAAATTATATAGATGACTAATATTTTAAAAAATCAAACACGAGGAATAATTACCACTCTATTTGGGAACTATTATTTTTAAATTTTTAAAATTCTCATCCCTATTTGACAAACCACATTTTCTTGATCCTAGATGAAAAAATCCACCCTTCATGTTATGAGAGTATCACTTGGTCAACTCATGAATTACCCATTATTCATGGATTTTTATCCTCTTTCCATATCCCTAAAACTATGAGTGAATTTACAAACCCTCATGTTGAGGTCGTGGATTCATGAAATCCAAACTATTTATGTTATCGTGCACTTACAATTTTAGTTGTGTGATTTTATTTTTCACTATGTTATATTCATGGAATTTCCTCCAATAAATGGATAATAATTGAAATCCAGTATGTAATGAGGGGTTTGGTTAATCTAATGACAATAAAGATACACATACTGGTCATAAATAAATTTAAAAGTAAATAATGACATAAAAGTTGATGTTTTCATAAGGATGTGATTCTCATATATTGTGATGATATGGGGGGCTATTTTCTTTTCTATTAATAATGTGTGATTTTAATGGGTTGTTGTAATTTTTTTTAATGATGACAGAAACTATGGTTTTTTAGAATGGCATCAGGTTTGTGAAAAATTTTGTCCTTATTTTCATTAGTGCAGCATCGATTTTCCTTCATTTAGGTACATTTATTATTTTTTATTATATTTTTTATGGATATTGTTTTGTGTTTCTTTTAGAGTTTCATGTAAATTTTTATATGTTTTTGGGTTAGTGAATGGGTATAACATGGTTAGGAAAATCCATCCTAATATACCCAGGAAACTTTTTGCCTTGTGTTGGTGTTTTATATGGTGTTCATGGTGAGTACTAACCATGTTTCCTCCCCATAGAAATATATGGAATTTAATAGTTGGGAGTACATAGTTATTGAATGGTTTATCAAACTATAAACCCTTTTCTAGTGTCCCATATGGGAGTTCATAGTTGGCTCATATTCTTTCAAATCATACTTCCAAATAAAGAACCTATCTCTATAATCCCAGTAAGGGAACATGATTTGATGCACTGTTAGGCACACAGTTCATACATACTATGATTCCTACCCTAGTAAACCATGAAAAAAATTTATTTCTCCAAATTTTATAATTTATGTACGAAAACACCTGTTATAAATTCTAAAATCCTCCTAATAAATCCAAATATGACCATTTACTTTTTAGAGTCTCTCTAGATTAATATTTTACTCATTTAACCTCTTTTCTTCTCATATTGAAGTGTCGATGGATATGTTTGATCCCTATATATCATGTTTAACCAATTTTTTTGGAATCCTCCTTTATTAAACTCTCACATTAATATATATTGGTTAATACACATATTATTTATGGATTAGAACCTTAATTTAATAAATTAAAATTCAATGGGTTCTTCTTTGATCTTCCACATCCTCATCTCTTTGTTGGTGGTTCCCATTTGGACTTATTGGTTGATCATGTGACTAATGGTATGTGTTATATAATTATTTTACCTACACTTTACATCATTAATTATTCTTGAATATAATGTATTTTTTAATTGATTTTTAGTCCATTAATTTGAAAATATTTGACGTTAGATTTCAAAAAGGCATGGAATAGTGAAATAAAGTTCCTTTTTAATGGTTTTTAAAATATAGAGTGGATTTTAAGACATTATTTATTTGAATTAAATTTTATTTGATGAAATGATTTGACATTGACCCTTGAAAAGAAATAGACTTAAATAAATGATGAATTTAAAAATCAAGAACATGATAAAAACCTATATTTTTTTTTGAAATGTCTTTTTGAAACAGGAAATATGGTATTAAAACATAAAATAATTAATTAATTAGGAAATAATTATTTCTCCATGGTTTATTAATTATTTTACTGAAATGAAATGTCAACAAGATTAGTCAATTGGTGAATTAGACAATAATTCTAGAACACTGACCCCTAGATATAGATTGATGATGATAAATCCAACTAAAAAAATTCATTATGATTATGTATGATGGGGTATTGATTTATTTTATTCCAATGGTATAATACTTTTGTAAGTGTTCATGCTTTGAGTCATGATTGGTTGATTGATTGAGAAGTGTGGGGATCCTAGATCCCAGAATTAATGAACCTTAGGGCATATGACTGTGGTTCTTTGTTTTGATTTGATTATTACATTCCTGTTTTTGTTGTTATAATTTATTCATTGCATTTAGTTCAATGAAAATATTATTTTAGGATGTTTTTTATATACTTTGAAATGACCTTAGTCTAGTTGGTCGGAGTTTATTATTATTATACTTAACATGAAAAAAATATAAGGGATCTCATCCAAAAGTATTGAATAGTTTATTATTCTTATGATACTAAATACAGACTTGATTTTCCCATTACATCTAAAAAATAATGTATACTATACTAATTATTATGAAAAAAACTATTTCATTTAATGAATTTGTGAATTCATTTATTGGTCCCTTCATAGTATCCCATATAAGGGAAGAAGTAGTAAATGGGGAGCATGTATTCTTTATAAGGGGAAGCATACAATAGAAGTTATCATAAAATAAATATTAATAATAAATGCAATCAAGATTAAAAATAATACAATATTACATATAACTAATACTATAAAAATGGTAATAAGTACATGGATAAAATAATATCCTAAATAATAATATGGTTGAACATAACGTGTTTTATAATGTTATAATGCATAATATAAGACATCATAATCTTATCATCATAGGCAAGTGCTACAAAAACATACGTAACAAATAAGGTGTACACAAAATACCGAAACTAGTTTGACTCGTTAGACCTAAAAATGCCTGAAAGGGTTATAATAGGTATATTTTATCACTTAATAATTAAAATTGACTTATCATATGAGATAGGTTAATAAAAACTCAATATATAATTAACATAAACATTCTTACTAAAAACTAGTTTATGAAATATTAATATTTTCCCCAATCAATAAAAATTTCATGGTCATAATCCACCCATAATAATATGGTTTTTTGTATAAAAATAATATATTAACAATATAATATCCTCTAAATATTTTTGACATTGATGAAAATACATTAAAATGATCATTGGAAAATTTTTGGAGGAAAATACGCTTTTAATTTTGAAATGACTTATATTTAAATCTAAAAAAACAAGAATATTAAGATAAAATTTTTACATTAAACTAATTATGGTAACACATAAATTAATGATCAATCTAAATTTCATAATGATGGAATCAAAATATGTTTGGTAATATAAATTAAAATAAATATTCCATTCACACCTTCGGTAAATATTTACTCATTTGGAAAAAATTTAAAATATTCCATTAAAAATATTTATAGAAATTGAAACATGGGTAAAAATATATTTAAAAAATCATTGTATAATATTATATAAAATATTTATTTTTTAAAATTAAAGTGGAATAAAAAATATCCTAACTTAATTAAAAAACAAATCCAACTTTCCTTAAAAACATTCTTTTTGTTTTTTAAGAGTATAAGAAGCTAAAATTTGGAAAAGAATACTTGAAACCTCCATAAAAAACCATTAGAGAATAAAATTAAAATTATTTTAAGAAGAAATATCATATAATTTTTCTAATTGAATCATTGACATAACCAATATTGAATAAGGATGAGATTGTGAAATAAATCATTACCTCAGGTCTGAATTTCATTTTAAATATGTTTGGCCTGCTATAGAGTAAATTTAAATTTATTATAATTATATTAAATAAAAATATAAATTATTATAATATCATATATTATCCACTTGTAACATTAGAATACCGAAATTTTAATAACTCCTTATAAAAATTGATGATTCCGAGTGTTAACAGATTCATTTTTCATTTATGATTCAATTGGGTAGCATTGGTCCCGAAATATTTACCATCATTAAATAATAAAAAAATTACTTTAATAATGATATAAATATCATATATATTCATTAAATACACATTTTTAGTCATCCATGATTGGTTTTTATAGGAAAATGATTTACACCATTCATTAAGACTATAGGCCTTATGTAGGCATAAACGTTTTTCTCACTTTTTAATGAATGGAATGAAGGAAAGGAAAATAATAATAATAATTTATAAAATCATTAATATATTATGTATATCCTTTTTATTAATTAATGGTATCATAATTACAATTAATTTAAATTTGAAACAAAAAAGGATTCTCCTTGCATCATTGAGGTGGTAGTCCATTAGTACGCACACACAACGTTATTATTTTCCAATTGATTGAAAGGTAAGAAGGTAGCTATGATATTATAATTACAGAATAATAATTATTACATAAATATGACATATATATTTTAAAACTATAATAATAATAATCCATGAAATATGTTTATGGAAAATCAATTTTATTACTATGTGGAGGTGGTGGTCCCAACTACTTAAAAGCGATACTTTTACTTCCCAATTGATGGAAAATAGAGTGAATAAGGGTGGGTAGATAATAAAAATAAAATTTCATTTAATTTATTATGAATATTTAAATATTTTATTATGAATACCATATATTTATAGGTGGTATAATTATAATTTATCTGAATGAGGTTGGGTAGGATGATTACATCTTCTTTAGTTGGCCTCTATAGATTCTTTATTAGGGACCATTGGAATAACATTTTCAACATTCCAGCACCAATAATTAATGTGTTGGTATTTTCAGATGTTAATTGGGTATGGTTTGGTCGATATATGTTTCTTAATAAGTTTTAAATAAAATTGATAATGTGTTTCATTTTATAATTGAGGGGAGGGGTAGTTTTTGAAATTCATTAAAAATTATAGTATAATATGTGTCTAACTCTTGTAAAATTGTTCCAAAAAGACAATTAATTGATGATAAGTAATATATGGTATTAATATAATTATAAAATTAAATTCACATATATTTATATTTCATTTTATACCTTATCAATTATTTTAACCCCGTGGTGAACAAATTTTAACCTTAACTGTTGTAATGATGTTTTCAATAATAAAGGGTTTTTATTTTACTAATAATGCGAAAATTGAATCATAAATGGGAAATAGATTAAATTTTAACCAATTTATAATCCTTCTTATTATGTTTAAATTTTTTATTCTTTTAAATAATTTAATAAAATATTATATTTTATAAAATATCATGGAGGTCATTTTGAAAATTATTCATTTAATTTAACTTTAATGACATCTATATAATGATTGAATTAAAATATAAACCATTATTACATAAATAATTTTTTATATTCATCTATAAAATTATTTTAGATTTATAACTCATCCAATGAATATTTCTTTTAGTTTTTTAATAATCATTTATATGATTTATTAATTTTTTTACATAAGAACTTTGTTGGGGTTGTTTAAGAATTTAAGGTAATTATTTCATCACTGAAAACTAAAAATAAATTACTATTATAAAAAATAAATCCCTTTTTAAATAAAAATTTATATCCTAACATATACTCTTTTTATTCTTATATAAAAATTTAGAAATATTAAATTCAAGAGAGTTTCATTTTGATGTTATTTTATAGAAAATAATATAAATATAATTATCAAGGTAAAATGGAACCAAAATTACATTTATTTGTATATGATAAGTATATTGTATAATTTAAACCATAAAATGAAATTATATAATGTTTTGGGATGAATTTTAGACCTTTTCTTAGGGTTATAAGCCTTCATTGCCTATTTTACCCTTACCAAGGTGTCAAATATTTATCACATTTGTTATTCATATTGATCAAAAATATAAGTGATATATTTACATAATTTAACCCTATTAATTAAAAATAGGGTATTTATTTTTGAATATTAAATTTATTGAATCGATATCAATTTTTTAATATAAATTCCTAAAATGAAATGAAAAGAGTTTATTTGAAAAATGTGTTTTTAATCATCAAAATCAACTTATATCAAATTCATGAAATTTTTTGATAACTCTATAATTAATTAGACTAGTATAAATAAAATGGATCATTTATTATTTATAATGAAATCTATAATATAACTAGAATTTTAAATTACTTGAATTATTATTGTAAAAATTGGAATTTTTTACTATTTACATAAAAACAATCACTTCAGAAAATTGAAAAAAAATCATCATAAGTTTAATTTGAAATTATGATGTAAAATTAAGTAAATTATATAAAATAATATTTCTAAAAGTGGTATAAAATAATTATAATTTCTACGCTCAAAATGAAATAAAAATTATTTTTGAAGGAAATGCATTTTTGAAGCATAAAATAATTCACTAATATTTTAGTGCTTATTTTCAAAATCAATAATCAATAAATATTTTTTGACTTATAAAATTATACATATATTTCATAATATAGTTAAAATGATTTATACCAAATAATTTAAGGTCTAGGTTATAACATTCACATTTATATATTAATATTTAAAAAATATATCTTGATTCTCATAAAGATCATTATTGCATGTTAAGAAACCAATCAAGAATGTAATTTTTTTAAACTATTTTTTTGGTTTTACATCACTTACCACCCCACCCCTATAAATAAATTTTCTATCAACCAGAAAAATCATATGTATAAACATAATATTTGATATTGTGTGTGACACACAACACAAACCACATAATAGAGTATAATAACCAAATAATTTGTAATATATTTATTATTTTGCATAAATGAAATACATTATGTTTTTTGAAATGCATGAGAATATGAGTTTGTTTATTTTACATGAAGCAGTGATTTTTTGGATGGAATTTGTTACATAAAAGACTTAGTTTTACCGAACAATAATATATTATAAAAATATTATTATTTAATATAACATTATATAACATAGTTGTTAAATTATAGTTTTTTAATAAGATTAACTATGTTATGAAAATAAGTGGTTTAAAAAATATAAAATGAATTCTATGGTTTCAAATTAATTAGAAATGAATATATGAACCAATTGAATATAAATGGAATGTTTCCATAAAAAACTATTTTTATGATTACAAAGTTGTTTTATACTAATACATTAAATTTATTACAATTAATGGCTGATATTGATGTAATATATATATATATATTATATTCAAAAAAATATTTTTTATTTTCATTTAGTTGATTTGATAGTCATAAGATAAGAACAAGCCCAATTTTACATATAAAATAAGATATTTTTATTATGAAACTTTTACCACAATTTAATGGGGAACATATTTTAAATCAAAATTTTGTCCCTCTTATAAATATAATATATAAAAATAAACATAATATTTTAATTTTTAATATAAATATTATTTTAGTGTGAATTTTTTAAATTTTTCTAAGAAGTTTCATTTTTTAAAGAATAAGGAAAAATACAGGATTTTATTTCAAAAATGTTATCTCTTTTAATTTATTTATAATGTTAAATAAAATAATAATTTCTTTAAATGATTAATTAGATATATTATTTATTAAATAATTTAATATTACTCATTTAAATTAATTTCACATTGAAATTTTATATAAAAACATTGCAAATTTTGTACTATCTTACCTTAAAACCCTACATTGTCGTCTCATCTGTAGGATTAAATTTAAACTAATTTATGTCACTTCTCTATTGGGAATTTGTAAAAATGGAGTCAATATATTGAATAATAATTTACAATTTACAATATTTTAGAACAATTTATTATCAAATAATATTAGTGAAAGTAATTAAAATTAATTACAATAATGAAGGTGACCTTTAGCATAACTAATGACTAAGCCTTAAACATAAGGGCCAAAAAAATATATAATATTTTCCAAAATATTGTTTTGAGACTTATAACCACCATATACCCCATTTAAAATAATTTTTCTATTATTGGATCCACATTCAATGGAAAAAACGTGGATGGAATTCCTTTTTCCAAAATTTACAAGAGTATCACTCCTCCTCCACAATAAAAGGGCTTATATCCTCCCACTTCCTCACACCTATCAAGGCACTTTGGCTCAAAAATTATAGTCCCAAATAGCTCCTAAAAATCCATCACCAAATTTTATAGGCCTACAATTTGTAATGAATCCATCCATGTAAGTCCTTCAGTGCAAACCAAAAGGAGTTACCAATATAAGATATAACATCTTTCCTCATGAACTTTAGTTTTATTCTCTTTATTCATCCACCTAAAATATTATTATTCCACAATTATATAAAACAGAGTATCCAAAATATACTAGTATGTTTTTATGTTATTATCTATACCAACACTTACACACACTTCCATCTAATGGGTAAAAAACATACCCCGTTTATGTGTACAGTGAATAGTCATCTCATAAAATGAAGTTGTTGGTTTTTCTTTTACCACATTTCATGGTTGAATTTTTTTTGGAAAATCTCTTTATATAATATATATATATAATACTTATTATGTATTTATTTTTATTTAAATATTTTATAACACATATCCTTAAACTTTCCATTATGTGTAAATATTATTACATCATTTGTAGAAGTGTGGACTAGCACCTCTTTAAAGAGATGTGATTTCATTAGATGATACATTAACTATATAAGTGATGGTTTTAATTAAACATATGTGACATACACCACATATATATGATATTTTGGGCATATTTAATTTTACTATAATATAATATATATATATATATATAACATTTTCTTTATTATCCTTTCACACAATTGAAAAGTGATAATGTCTGTTGTGGACGTGTGGACTACCGCCTCCTCGACATGACGTGATTACATTTACATAACAAGAAATATATATATAATTATATATAATTAAATATTATGGCATTTTTATATAATTATCATTATATAAATTTTTAAGTTACTTACTTTCTTTCTATAATGATCATTGAAAATAGTGAATGTTACTCATTCATACATACGACCTACCTCTTCCATGATTGTAACGTTGGTTCATTTTTCATAAATTTATTTAATTATTGGGTTCAAAATTATAATTTTTTTGAAAATATAATAATTATTTCATGGTTATTATTATATAGATGTTATATAATGAACCCTTTTACCATAGTTGACCTTTGAAAGTTTTTTTCATACATAAACAGATTTTCTTCTAAATGCCTCATATAAACTTATTTGATTAAGTAGTTTTATAAAACATGGTAATAATTGAAATTTAACTTATGATAAACATGATAAAAATTCAAGAAAGAAAAAAATTATAATATTTTTTTTATTCATGACTATAAAGATTCATGAGACAAATTTAATGCAAGGAAATGGATTTTCATCTCACTTTTTACAATAGTGAGATAAATGTCATGTTTACCAATTCCTTATTTTTTGTAGCGTGTCTAATGCACATTTTAGTATATTATATAATTAATCCTTTTATATTCTAGTTATTTAAAACTTTCATTTAATTTTATCCCTTCATGAGGTTTATTATTTAAAGTGTTTTAAAGTGGTATGGGACACTTGGGAATGTTTAATGATTATATTCCTCAAGAAACTTTGTAATGATATTTTAATTCTATTTGAGAAAGTACTATGATCATTTTCAATAATAAATTTATTATTCCTCTCCTTTGGTTATTCATTACCATTTTCATGTAATGTTTCCATTTTCCACACTTTGGTACGCAGAATGTTTTAGATAATGTTTTTAAGAAAACCCGAGTTCATTTACCTCTTTAGTTGGAGCACCTATTTTCTTCTAAAGACCCATATTTTTTAAAAATGTTTTCAAAAATGTTTTTAAATTTATCAGAATGATTTATTAAATATAATTTACCTTTTTTTTCTTTTACCCATGTTGTCGAATGAATCTTATTTTCACATTCCGTACAAGTAATTTTTCTAAACATTTTCCTTGTAAAGGGAATGTCCTTTTTACCTAATACAGAATGTAGGGGATTACCTACCATTATATCTTTGAAGGTTACATTGCATGTTTAAAAGGATAATTTTTAAATATAATGTTTTTAAAAGTAATTTTCCAAGAAAATTATTGGAAAATGTTTTGAAAATAAAAAGGACATTTTCATCAAGAATGTTTTTAAAAGATTTTTAATAATATATCTATTCATAAAAAATCCCTTATTTTACTTCACATGGGATATGTTGTATTAAAATCATACCTAATGTTTCTATTGATGGTTTTTATTGATTTTTACTTGGATATTATCGATATTCACTTCTATGATTCCTTTTAGTCCCCTTTAAATATTAAATTTCCTATGATAATTTGACATTGAATTTCCCTTAAATATCCATATAAATTTTCATTCATGTGATTATTGGATAATCCATATATCATTTTTTGTATGGTTTTAATGTTGAAATTTGTTTGATTATTTGGGGAAATATTGATAAATATATATGATTTATACAATATGTATATCTGATAAGGAATATTGTATATTCGATATGAGTAATTCATATTTCGTTAAAGAAACTATTTAGGGAACATTTAAGTAATTCCTTATGGGTTGGAGACCAGTTAAATTGAGCCCATAAATGAATCTATATATCATGAGATGAAATTAGTTGGCCAAAACCCCTTTGAGTTTGTGTCCAATAAGAATAGATGGGTTTCTTCCCATATTTTAAAATTTCTTAGAGGATAGATCCTCACATTATAGGTTTTCATGTTCCTTATACATAAAATAAATTAATTAAAAATTTTGATTTATTTTTATTCATTTATAATTCATCTATGATGTTTTTCATCAATATATCTATAGATAAATTTCATTATCATTTTGTTGATTAAATGGAATGTGTCATCAATTTCTTATATTGCCCTATTTTTTTCCTTATCTAGTTATTTTAATATTTTTTCTTTCAAGTTATTAACATTCAATACATTGTATGTAATTACCTCTTAGTTTGATTATTAAAAGGTATTTGTGTTCAATTATTCATCATTTTGTCATTATTATTCCCATTGATTCGTTATTTCCTCTACTATAATTTACCCATTCTTGGCATTCAAGTTCACCTTTATTATTCTTATATTCCCCAAGAATCTAAGAGGTATACTATGAAAGACATGAATAGATATTCTAGATGGTATAAATTTATCCCTAATGGTATTTAGAAAAAAAATTATTTTGTAATTATTGTATTAATTTGTAATACAATACTAATGTATGTATCTGGTTTACTAATACTACTAAACTGACCAGTCCTTTAGGATTTGATTCCTTGTAATCAGGTCAATCAAATTGTAGTGGATACTAGATTGAGGATTTCTGGGGTTGGGGTGAAACAGTTGGTACAAAATGAATGTTAGTACCTATAATGACTCAGGAATGACCAGCAAGAATTTGGAATATTCCTAAAAATATTTCGGAATCCATGTGCTCATTCATCATGAGAATATAGGGCCCTAATAGCCTCAGTACAGTTATATTAAAAAGGTTAAATATATTTTATCTCATTCTTATTGTTTCATTGGACATTTGGAGTAACAACAAAATAGAGTCTAGAATCTAATTTTTGAGATTACAATTGATTTTAGAATTTATTGTTTATCCTAGGCATGACAAGAACTTTTTTTGTGTCGAGTGTTTGGTTGGAGGAGATTTGGTAGTGAGGAGCTAAGTAGAGAATATTTTTTAAATAAAAATTGAAAAAATATTCTTCCTCCCCTCCCCTTTAGATACCACTCTAGGAGGAGCTGAATCCCCTCTTCCCCTTTAGACGGATGGAACACCTGAGGACCAAATTGAGAAAATGATGCACTTTTGATCTCCAATATTGGGGGTGATCAATCCCGTATCATGATACAGAATCTCACATGTGTTGATTCTACCTCAAATCTTCATATTTTCTTTCCATGAGGTAGCCTTTTTTAGTTTTAATTCATGATCCCCTTGTTTGTGCAACATTTTATGTTTTGAGATCCATTAGACACCTGTTAGGGACCCGATGAGGGTCAATCTGTCTGTTTTAGGGTGAACAGTGGTGATCAGAGATTCCCATAAGGAATTTTTGAAATATTTTCCCATGTACAGGGCATGTAGACCATAGGGACACACTGTGTGTTCTTCCCATTTGGGGAAAATTTGTTTTGGGGAATATACATCATGTACCGCGAGTTACACACCGTGTAGTGACCCCAAGTCAACTGGTGTGAGGAAATTTTCATGGAATCCATGTGAATGACATGGGAAAGAGACATGTCCAAGGGGTTTCGTACTCAAGATACACCTTATGCCTAGAGATACACATAATATGTATTATTGTAGGGTCCTAAAAATCCTCCAAGGGAAGAAAATACCCCAACAAACATTTTTCTGAAAGAACCAAGTGCTCTGACATGTCTGGAATGGGGAATAGACTCATATTGATTTTCAAACTTTAGGTGAATCTTGAAGAGGTTATTTTTTCCAAGAAATTAATGTGGATTGTATTCCATCACCTGGAAAGGTCAGCGGACCGCCTGGATCGCAAACCAACAGGTACAAAGAATGACTCATGAACCACTGGCCTACAGAGAGATGGCCAGTGAACAAGGCGTACAATGAACCATGTCTCCCATGGACTCAAGCGTGTGAATCTATTCCATGTACAATACCACAAACCATAATCATGAACTAAAGCCTATGAAAACACTAGTTTACCGAGTCTTCCACAGGTCAAGATCTTCATGTGCCTCCGCAAATGGTGATGCGTTCCCAATAGATACAATTCCCCTAATGTTCTATAAAACTAGAATAGTAGAAAGGATGAAGGTAGAACGATGATAGCTTGAAGGGGACTCAATGGTTTGAAGAAAGAGTTCAGAGATGATTATGGATTCAGTCTAGATTCTTCAGCGGAGGCTGAATCACAAACCAATCTCTCTGTAGAAACATCCAGCCGCAAACCATAAAACATGGGAATTAAATAATAATAATAATATAACTGTGAACCCAATTGGTAAACCATAGACCACATACCTCACACGGATTAATTCCCCATGAACAATAATTCCTTGTACCCTCCTTCAATATGGTGCTCCACGAAGTGTACTACTATGAAGACTGAAACTGGAACCACATACTGCATCAGTACACATATGGAACCCAAATTGGCGTGATGGACTCTGTACCTCTTTGGTATGGGGTGATCTATACCCTCTCCCGTGTACCGCATCGGTATGCAGACGAACCCTCTGCCTGCATACCACTATAGTATGTGGAGCCTCCCTTATCCAGCATAAGAAACCAGTACGTGGAATGGGGTGTTTTTAGATGTTATTTCCTCTGTTCCAACCTCACCCTTACATTACCATTCTGTCCTCCATAATACCTTAGTGAAGAAGTCCTCCGATACTAAGCGAAAGCCTCCTCCAAAACCACTGGACCTGTATGATCAGACCATCAAGTGCATCAGTTCACCCCATTTAGTTGACATTACCATGGTAAGCAGAGTCACGAAGGTTATCCCCACGATAGTTTTGGAATCCATAATGCATGTGGGACCACATTTCCATTGTAACCCAGAGTCCAACCTTGGTACACTTACATAAACCTCCCCATTCTAGGGATATGGGTTGATCACATTCTTTTCCATTTAATGAGTAATAGTGGCCAGTCAAAAAAGGTATGTTCCCTTCTCTTTTTGACGAGGAAAAAACCCCTCCACATCCTAGAATATTTTCTAGGTCCCTCCCACTTAGGTAAGTCCAGAATCTTGCAAGGATGGTCTATATGACCTTCAATGTCATTTCACATTGAAGGGTTCATTGATCTGTGCCCTCACCCACAGTCTCCCCAACCTCTTCCTCCACAGGCTCTCTCTCTTCTACTAATAGGAGAGGAAGAATATTCTTTGTTGTATCTTTTACGTCCTCTTGATTCTCACACCGAGCATTCCTCACATGGGCATAGAGGTTTGTGTTCATTACAACATCCACGTGATTTTGGACAATGAGAAACCTGGTTTTTGACTAAACTATGATATGTAGGATGCCAACCAGATGGCTCGAGCTCAAAAGGGTTCCCTCCCATAAATGGTCCACCCAATTATATCTCCGTAAATGGGAAGCACCCATACATAAGACCCAACACATCTGAACTAGAAGAACCTTAATTTCTGACCAAAAAAATGATATTTAGGATGCCTACATAAAGGCTCAATCTCAAAAGGGTGTCAAACCAAAAGGTTCCACCAAATCATGCCCCCTCAATGGGTAGCTTCTATGCATAAGCCCCATCCATTCCGAACTACACAGGCTTTAATTCCTTTCTTTAGGATATGTTGGAAACCCATCTTATGGGTTCGGTCCCAACATAAATCACCTTCTATCCCCCTTGGATGATGATAAACTCCAGAGCGCCTTATTATATGGATCATGTCAGCATCACCTCCGTAGCATCAAATATATGCACGCCTACAACGATCATTAAAATCAAGGGTATCCCATGGGCACACTCATTGGGAAAGAACCAAGGATTCAAGAACATATCAACAAAACTTAAATATATAAGAGTGTCTTCGAATAGATGATAATCCTCCCTCGGAAGGGTGCGGTGAGTCAGACTTCCCATCCTCTTGACTAATGGAGTCCTTAGGTGTTGTTGGTTGAATCATCAATCAAAAAACACCGAACTTTGGAAAGAAGGTCCATGAATAATGGATAACAGGGATGTTGGGAGTTCTTCGGTCCACAAATAAACCCATTAAAGACCATCTGAGAAATTTATTTATGAGGAGAACTGATTGTGCAAGTACATGACCCCATGTGATTGCCCGCTGATACTGAATGATTATGGAATCACCTTCAAAATATGAAATGGGTGAATTCACTATTCCCCATAGGGATAATACAACCTCTATTAAAGGATAACCATGCAGAATGGGTTAGAACATAAGGAATGGTGAAGTTGATTGGAAACCATCTTCAGGAAAAGAGACTGGTGATGATTCTCATCGTACCATTTCCGCACCACCGAAAACGTGCCACATCATAGATAGAACAAAAATAGTGAACCCGATATGAATCCTTAACCATGGTGGCAGTTCTACACAAATTATAAAATACAAAAAAAATATTGCACATTGACCCATTTTTCTCACCTAGGTAATCGCAAAATGCGCCACCTCAGAGGTGGAACAAAAATGGTGAACCCAACGTGAATCCTTAACAAAGGTGGTGGTCTTACCCCCACTCAACCCCCTTCCTCCCACGATAGAATAAAATGGGAAGGGGGCTAGGCTGAAATTCTAGATATGCATATGTTTAAAATAACTCTACTTTGATGAGATTTTTTTGTACGCATTTCGTATATGTATGTCGTAGGTTCCCACAGAGCAACATTTAATCCAAATGACATCCTGGAGACCAATGCAGACACACGAATCAGTGATCCTGCATGTGAATGAGGCCCTGGTGAAGAGAATTACCCCCTCGCCTACCCAGTGTCTTCAATGCTAGGTATCCAACATGCTGATCTAGGAGTATAACTGAAATGGTACTCTCCCCATGCTGGAGGCTATGATACAAGACCTTCAGTCTGCAAAGGTCCTCCAGCCACCTTTTCAGCCATGACTAACACCCCAACACATGGTGGCCTCAGTGGTTGTATCAAACCATTTTAGATGCATGTCACTGAAATTTGACAATGAGTTCCTACCATATCTTACGGAGGAAGATGATTTCTATGATGATAGCTTCATCTCAACTGCACATTGGTCTTACTCACGGTCCCTTGCCAGAGAACGTCGCCGCTGACACCGGATGACCAAGACTCCTCCCACCAAAGACGATCTCATACCAAGGGAACCTACCAAAGTCCAATAGACCTAGTCCCCTCGAGCTACCCACAATGGGCAGTGAATATATAATCATGAATACACTATAACATTACTTCTTGAGGAGAAAATCTGCTATACAAATGCAGTATCATTCGACGTGCAGACACATGAGTCTGCCCCCTCTACTCAAGCCCACCGTTGAAATAGTGTGGCACAATACAAGCACATGAACATTCCTTCTAGTGATTTTCTGTCCCACTGTGCAGATAGAGTAGAACACTACAAGAAGATGCAGATATCTGCTCAGGCAGAAGAAGCCTACCATCTAAATAGGGAAGCAACTTGCTACACGCGGGCACAAACACCTGATGATGCATTTCAAGCCTGCCTACCAAATAAGGCGGCATGTAAAATTGAGAAGAGTCAAATTACTACATATGCATACATATCCCATGAGACATATACAATGACATGTGAGCATATGAAAATATCTACTCATGAATATGAAGTCCACCAGTAAAATACGGTAGCAACCAGATAAAACAAATGTTGGAAGACTCGTTCTTCTTCACTGACACATGAAAACTGCCAGTATCTACTAGAAACTCATGGAGGACCGGAGTATGAACAAAATCCTTCTATGATATTGGAATATGCATTCATACCAATTCCAACCAAAGATATATCTCATCACATCCTACAAATGATGGAATATCGGATGTCGATTCCAGACCATATCCTCTAACCATGCCAAGATATCATTGCATCAATGAAAAAGGGGAGAAATAGGACCGACAACATAGTTTCCTGGAATGAAATCACTCACTCGTAAAGTCAGTTAGTCACTCTGAAGCGGTTATGCATCCAAGCATAAGTCCATGAGTGTCGATGGAAAGAACCAGTGATACACGAACAACCGCATTGAGAACAAATACTCGTTCCAACTGGGGGACACCGGTCCAATGTGGTGGCCATTTCAGAGAGGAATATATCCCTACCAAAACTCTAGAATATCATCGGCATATCACGACGACGTCACAGGACCCAAAAAAGAAAGGGTACAATATAGGAAGGCCATTACCAATAGTAGACAACCCTAATTTCCTGCAAGAGAGTGCTCAAAAAAGAATAGCGCCAAAGGAAATTGGAAAATGAAGAGCATATATATGATAATGCTCTAATAAAAGGAGGGGTTCTTGAGGCCCTCTAAAATATATCAATAACGGATCAACACCCTGCCAGTCCATTACCAAATTATGGATGTTGAAGTACCAATTGCGAAGGCCCTCCCGCAAATGTTTCTACCAGCAGCTCTGAAGGTCCTCCACAAAGCACCCACAGGGCTCACTCTGTGGGACTTGAATGATCGATCACGAGAGCCTATCTCCTGATGAATGTTGTTGTATCCCTACCATCAAGATGAAGATTAGACAGCAAGAAGGTACTCCCCTTGTCGTCGTCCTCTATAATAGTCCTCCCTAGGGTGTACGCTGCCAATATGCCTCTCCCTGTTGTTGGATAGCAAGTCATCGTGGTAGTCCTCTCCATGATGACAGTTCTTGCGAAGGACCTCCCGCAATGACAGCTATAGTGAAAGTCCTCCCCATAGTAATGTCAAGAAATGAGAAGGTCCTCCCCTCATTTTAGTACATTCTAAAATCCCTCTCCATGATGTGCACTGGATAAATTCTCCCTACAACCAGGTATCAAGTCATGATGGTAGTCCTCGCCATGATGACAGTCATTTCAAAGGCCCTCCCCATAATTATGGTTGATGTGAAGGTCCTCCCCTCAGTGAAATCAAGAAATAAGAAGGTCCTACCCCTGCTATAGCCTGCTATGAAGATCCTCCCCAGGGTATACACCACAAAGACATTTTGTACAGTCTGTTATCAGGTTGCAATAGTAGTGCTCTCTATTGCAGGATCAATTGTGAAGGACCTCCCCGCAATCAAAATTCATACTGGCAGGAAGGTCCTCCCCTTTCCGGAAAAATGTATGAAATCCCTCTAATGTTGAAATGACCCAAACTTTTTGAATAGTATATTAACTTACTCTTAACGATTTAATAGAGATGTTAATGGTTAATGAAAAAAGAAGAGTCGATGGATTCATCCGGTAGACTCGAACCTTATGAAGCCTAATTATCAGAGCTTGGGAAGGAGGTGGCATCTTTGGGCTTCACTTTGGACCAAGACTAAGCTGAACTCTAGTGTGTCAAGCTTGAACAGAAACGCCAGCGGGAGAAGTTCAAGTTAGAAGAGATTACTACTAGGGAAATGTTATCTGAGCCTCCCTCAGATTCTCTCACCATAGCACATCTTACACATAGGTCTTATGCTGGTGTTATAAGGGTCTATGTGACGAGACCGTAGCTTCTTTTTTGTAATCCTTTGGGATAAATTAATTGAGATTTCCTCCTTTAGCGAAGTTTGTGAAATTTCAAATGTCCCGATAATTTTAGGATGTATTTTATTGATGAATTTTGAAAAAAATGGATATTTTAAAATATTTATGTAAACCTTAAATAATTAATGATTTGTAATGATTTTTAAAAAATTGTCTTCTACAATTATGTTCAGTACGAAATTTAGAGTCTAATAAGATCAACATAATTTTTGATGAATAGTAAATTATGAATAGTGATTTTATGCTTAAGATTAGTAATATGACCAAATGTATTAGTAATCTCACATAGAAAAAGTTTTAATATAATTTAGACACCTTGATTAAGTAATGTGATTCAATAAAATGGGTAAATAATGGTTTCATAAATTATTAATCACATATCTGTTTTTTTTTGAATAGTTTTTTTTAATTAAAAATTAAATTAAAAATATTTAGAAAATTATTTTTATAAAATGGAATTTATTTTTGAACTCAGAGCATCGATATTATGTTATGGTATTTTTTTGGGATTTTTCTGAGAAAGATGAATTTTTAGTGAATAGTAAAAATGCACTTTTAGGGTTTCGGTATGTTAAATGACATCATAACTGTGTCATGATGATTTCATGAGATATTTTAAAGGATGGTCGACTAAAGGAAGTAAATTTTTGTATGTGGTGTCCCAAGTGGCCAATACCATGGGAAAATACCATGGGCAAGCCCATGGTTTTGCGAATACCACCAATGAGGTGTCCCTTGGCCATTAATGCCTTGTCCCCTCACATTCCCTATAAATACCAAGACATCCTCTCATCCATTCGACTCAAAAATAATCCTCAACAATTTTATGGTCTTTTTACCTCCAAAGTAGTCCTCCCAAGGTTCCCCCAAGCCTTCAAGGTCCCAACCTTTGACTTTTAAGAGTTACATTTAAGGTAAAGGATCTGACCTCTCTCTTTCTTTTCAAGTAATCTCTTTTATGTCATTTCATTTATTCCCCATGTTCATATGTTTGAGGATGTTCTTTTATATTCATATTACTGCCCTTTTTATTTTCCTATTATGGGATACCCCCTCTTTCTCTCATCATTTTTTTTAAGAATGTTTAAGTGGTGCCGTTAGGCTGCTGAATTTTTAAGGGATTATTTCACCCTTCTCTTTTTCAAAGTTCTACTTTCAGGTCAAGTCTTTCAATTTTTTTTATTATGTTGGGGTATTATCTCTATATCTATCATACTTAACTCTTATGTTCATATTATTAGAGACCCTATTTGATCTTGTCAATTCATTTTTGGATGAATCTTAAGTGACGCTGATAGGCTGCGGGATTTTCATAAGAGAAGTCTAATTTTTGTCTTCCTTCCATTTTTTTCCTTTCAAATGGCATCTAATTAAAATTTCATTACCATGTTCATATATCCTTCAAATTCTGTCCCTCTAATATTTTATGGGTCATTTATGAATGTTTGGCCCATTTCCCCTCTCTTTTCAATTTTTTCTAAAGCCTTGAAACATAGTTGTTATGCTGCAAAATTTCTGTCTCAAAATGTCTCTCTCTTCTCATAAAGTTATTTTATTTTATTAAGTTAATACTCAAAGCTCTCTCTTCTATATGGGTATTGACATATATACCAAAATGTTCTATTTTAAATTCTGGGATTTACATACATGAGACACGCCTTCCTTTTCTGTGGCTTTTAAAGTGACACAAAGATCATGTCTTTAAAGTAGTTTTTAAAACGTTATGGTTATGAAATGAAACCCATTACTTTTATGCTATATTGGTTGATTATTAAATGATTGATGATGATATATGTGGCTCTCATGATAATAAAGTAATGTCAAGGGTGCACCCTGATAGTGCTCCAATGCATTGGGTAAAGACTTAATCTCTAGAGATAACTATTTTTAACGATGCCTTGGTGAATAACCTTGGTAATTTTTAATGACACCTTGGGGATGGACCTTGGTGAAACAGAAATGATTTTAAATATTAAATGTTTTAGCCACATCTTCAAGTTATGAAAAATGGTATTTTTATTATGATATACCTCATGATTTCTTTATCATGCCTTAATGTTCTTTTCATGACCTTATTGAAGTATCTCAAGTTCACATGTAAAATGTTTCTCTTGTTTCCCTTAATGGGTCTTCTGCTCACCCTTTCTTTTGATGTATGTCCCCTGGTTATGAGATGCAGTAATGAACCTAGGATGAACTTAAGGAGAAGACTTTCTTGTGTTTAAGAAAATGTTTTATGTTGTTTTCATGTTTTATGTTCCTGGTTTCGAACACAGTAAACCTTAAAGATACTCAGTTCTTTGTAATGTAATGAAAGTTTATGTAATAAAATTCGGGATGTTATAGTTGGTTTCAAAGGATGGTTTAGTAATTTGTGGAAATTAGGATATAAAAACTTTAGGAAGAACCCTATTGAAAAGTTTGAATATATGAAAACTTCCTTGTATTTTGGTAAGTATTGAGTAAGTGGTTTATCAAACAAATACATCCCTGTCTGGATATGAGCAGGTAGAGGCGGCTCTGGCACAGATGTACATAGGGGTAAAACCCGAAAAAACCGCTTTGAGCTAGACTCGAACGGGAACTGGTGCACGATAACGGTCTTTGCTGCTCTCTTGTTTACGACACTCCCGGGGGATACGTTTGGTTAATCACAAACTAATTATGAATAATTATGAAGGAGTTATAGGGAAATATAATTGTGTAAGCATGAAGTCTTAGTTAAAATATTCATAAATAAAATAAGTTTCTCACTAAGGTTTTATACTTTTAGAAAATGGCGGGCAATAGGAGGAACCGTGCAGATGGTGACCGCAATGAACCATGTGCTGACGGCCCTCCGATGGAAGCCGGAATGGAAACATACATTCAAATGATGAACCAACTGACTCATGATATGAGTAATAACTTGAATCAAGCTGAGATGCCGACCTCACCACGTAGGGAACAACACTCTTTTGAGTCCTTCATGCATCAACGGCCACCAAAATTCAGTGGATCTACTGACCCATTGGTTACGGAACAATGGATAAGATCCATTGAAAAGATCTTTTCTGTACTCCTTTGTTCGGAACAAGAAAAAGTCACCCTTGCTATTTATCGCCTAGAGGGAGAAGCTGATCAGTGGTGGTCACTGGTCAAAAACATGAAGCCACAAGGAGAGATGGACGCTATGGAGTGGGAAGAGTTCCGTAGAATATTCATTAACAGGTATTTCCCTCGTTCCGTGAGAACGAGAATGGAGAAAGAGCATCTCGAGCTTAAGCAGAAGGAGAACGAATCTGTCAGAATCTATGAGATGAACTTCAGCTGACTTTCACGATATACCTCTAGCTTTGTCATGGATCCAAGTGAGAAGGTTGATAGATTTTTTGGTGGAATGATACCTCATCTGCAGAAGAATCTAGCCAACTGGGACTACGATAGCTACGAGGAGATCGTGCAGAGTGAAATGAAAGTCGAGCTAGAGTTTGGTGAGACACAGTGGTCTCATAAATCAAATGACAAGAAGAGATCGTTGGAGCCCAGTTTAGGGAATAATTTTGATCAGATAAGAGGTGGAAATAAAATGCAACTTACCACATGCGATAAATGTGGGAAGAAGCATCTGAGTCACTGCTTGATCGGAAGTGGAAAGTTCCACAGGTGTGGAAGAGGAGGCCATGTTTCTCGGAATTGTCGTAGTGAGGTGAAGCCTCAACTCCCCAACACTAACGATAGAGGAACGATGGTTCCGTCCCTACCCGAAGTCAAATTCTTCAAGTGTGGACAGCTTGGGCACTTTGCTAATCACTGTCCAAATCCGAGGGAAATAGAGGGGAATCACTGTAAACATCAGAAAAGTCCAGGGGAGCAGGGTCGTGCTTTTTCTATCACAACAACTGAAGTTGAAGCTCCGAATGACGTGGTAGAAGGTACTCTTGTTGTCCTCTCAAAACTAGAAACTACTTTGTTTGATTCTGGTTCTATGCATTCATTTATTTCCTCCATGTTTTCAATGAATATAGAATCATTCCCCGAACTGCTTGAGGTAGATTTGTCAGTCAAGACTCCAAGTGGGATTATCCATGCATCAACAGTGTTTAGAGACTCTAGTGTTTAATTTAGTGAGAACAATCATATCGCAAATCTAGTAGTCATTCCCATGTTGGAATTCGACGTTATACTAGGGATGGACTGGCTCTCAAAGTATAATGCAAAGATCAAATGCAGAAGTAAGGAAATCTCAGTAGTCTTGAATGAACGACCTAGAATTATCTTCCAAGGAGAGATATCCCGAACTGATCCCTATATAGAAGCACCTTCTATAGCTATATTTATGGAGTTAATTGGTGATGATGAAGAAGGAAAAGGGAGTGTACAAATAGAAGATGTTATGATTGTTCCGGAATACATGGATGTATTTTCTAAGGAGTTACCTAGACCTCCCCCAAAAATAGTGGTAGAGTTCTCCATTGAACTCGTACCTGGGTCTCAACAGAGATCAAAGACCACATATAGAGTGGAAAATGTGGAGCTAGAAGAGTTAAAGAAACAACTCCAAGACTTGTTGGAGAAGGGGTTTATCTGACTGAGTGTGTCTCCTTGGGGAGAACCAGTTCTCTTTGTGATGAAGAAGGATGGATCAATGCGGTTATGCATTGATTATAGAGAACTAAACGGGATCATAGTGAAGAAAATATACCCTCTTCCAAGAATTGATATTTATTTAACCAACTTCGTGGGGCTCAATTCCTCTCCAAGATTGACCTTCGATCTGCTTATCATCAACTGAGGGTGAAGAAGGTAGATATTCCAAAGACTACCTTCCGATCAAGATATGGGCATTATGAGTTTCCTGTTATGCCCTTCGACATGACTAATGCTCCTACCATTTTCATGGATTTGATGAATATAGTCTTTAAGGACTACCTTCATTAATTTTTGGTAGTATTTATTGATGATATTTTGATATATTCAAAAATTCGTGAGGAGCATGAACATCAACAAAGGGTTATTCTTAAAACTCTGTGGAAGGAGAGGCTCTTTGGAAAGTACAACACGTGTGAGCTTTGGTTGCAACAAGTGGCTTTCTTGGGGCACATCGTAACCAATGAAGGAATCTCGGTTGACCCTGCAATGACAATGGTTGTGGAGGAGCGGCCTCAAACCACAATAGTAACTCAAATTCGTAGTTTCCTTGGATTAGCGGGATATTATCGAAGGTTTGTGAAAAACTTTTCACGGCTTTCTAATACACTAACCAAGTTGACTCGAAAAGGGGTTAAGTTCATCTGGACAAAGGAATGCGAGGAATGTTTCCAAGAGCTGAAGAAGAGATTGGTTACTGCACCTGTGTTAACACTACACTCTATCGGAGAAGGATTCATTATTTTTAGTGATGCATCTCTAAAAGGGCTTGGGTGTGTCCTCATGCAAGATGACAAGGTAATTTCTTATGCATCTCGACAGTTGAACATTCATGAAAAGAATTATCCTACGCACGATCTAGAGCTAGCGGCAGTTTGTTTTCTCTAAAGATATGGAGGAACTATCTTTATGGGGAGAAATGTGATATATACACCGACCACCAAAGTTTAAAGTATATTTTCACGTAGAAAGAATTGAACATTTGACAAAGAAGATGGTTGGAGCTTATTAAAGACTATGATTGTTCAATTCATTATCACCCTGGAAGAGCAAACAAAGTCGCAGATGCATTAAGTAGGAAAGATCCTATTGTTCTGGAAACAATGAAGATCCTAGGAGATCCCTTGATTAAAGATCTAGTAAAAATGGACATGGGAATTGTAAGGGGAGGGACATCATAAACCTTATCCCAAATGATTTCTCAACCTTCATTACTAGATAAGATCAATAAGGCTCAAAAATAATATCCTTTACTGCTGGAGAAGTTTGAGGCTGTAAAGGATGGGAAGTTCCCTGATTTAAATATTGATCAAGAAGGTGTATTGAAATTTTTTACAAGACTATTTGTTCCATCTATTCCAGAGATAAAGAATGAACTGATGGATGAAGCTCATAGCTCTACTTTCTCTATACATTCAAGAAGCACTAAAATGTATAGAGACCTTCATGATCATTATTGGTGGGATAACATGAAGAGGGAGATTGCTGATTACACTATAAGGTGCCTAGTGTGTCAACAAGTAAAGGAAAAACGACAACTTCTTAAGGGGGTATTACAACCGCTACCCATACCAGTATGGAAGTGGGATAATATCACTATGGACTTTTTAACTGGTCTACCGAAAACATCAAAAGGAAACAATGCGATGTGGGTTATTGTGGACCGTCTCACCAAGACCACACATTTTATCTCTATTCGGGAAGATTTCTCTTTGGATCAACTTGCCAAGATATACGTAAAGGAAATGTTAAGGATGCATGGGGTACCACTATCCATCGTGTCTAATCATGATCCAATATTCACATCAAAATTCAGGAGAAGTCTTCAACATGCTCTGAATACTGAATTGAATTTTAGTACGGCCTATCATCCTCAAACTGATGGCCAATCTGAAAGGACTATTCAAACACTCGAAGAAATGCTGAGATTATGATCAATGGAATTTAAAGGTGAATGGGATCAACACCTCCCATTAGTTGATTTCTCCTATAACAACAGCTTCCATTGGAGTATTCAGATGGCACCCTATGAAGCTCTGTAGGGAAAGTGATGTAGAACTCCTACTTGTTGGGATGAAACTGGTGATAGAAAGCTTCTCGGGCCTGATCTTGTGCAAGAGATGACAGAACAGGTTCATTCCATCCAACAACACATAAAGGCTGCTCAGAGTCAGCAGAAGAGCTATACTGACAACCGTCGAAGGGACTTGGAGTTTGGTGTTGGCGAAAAAGTCTTCCTTCGAATTTCTCCATGGAAGAGAGTCATGCAGTTTGGGAAGAAAGGGAAGCTCATCCCTAGGTACATCGGCCCTTATGAAATACATGATTGCATAGGAGAAGTGGCCTATCATCTAGAACTTCCACCGAACCTAGCTCAAGTTCACGATGTCTTCCATGTATCTCTCTTGAGGAAGTACATACTCGACCCTTCGCATGTATTGAACCCAGAGGTGGTACAACTGGAACATGACCTCTCTTATGAGGAGAAGCCAATGGAGATATTAGATTGTAGAGACAAGGTTCTATGAAACAAGACTACCCACCTTGTGAAAGTGTTGTGGATGAATCATAAATATGAAGAAGTGACTTGGGATCCTGAGGAAACAATGAAGCAAAAGTACCCTCACCTTTTCGACTAGGCCTCAAGTATAAAATTTCGGGGATGAAATTTCTTAAGGGGGGAAGAATGTAACGACCCAAACTTTTTGAATAGTATATTAACTTACTCTAAACGATTTAATAGAGATGTTAATGGTTAATGCATAAAGAGGAGTCAATGGCATTATATGGTAGACTCGAACCTTATGAATCCCACTTATCAGATCTTGGGAAGGAGGTGGCATCTTTGGACTTCGCATTGGACCAAGCCCAAGATGAACTCTAGCGTGTTAATCTTGAACAGAAATGTCTGCAGGAGATGTTCAAGTTAGTAGAGATTACTACTAGGGCAATGTTATCTGATCCTCCCTCTGATTCTCTCACCATAGCACACCTTACACTTAGGTCTTATGCTGGTGTTATAAGGGGCTATGTGACGAGACCGTAGCTTTTTGTGTAATCCTTTCAAATGAATAAATTGAGATTTCCTCCTTTAGTGAAGTTTGTGAAATTTCAAATGTCCGGATAATTTTAGGATGTATTTTATTGATGAATTTTAAAAAAAAGGATATTTTAAAATATTTATGTAAACCTTAAATAATTAATTATGTGTAATGATTTTCAAAAAATGGTCTTCTATAATTATATTCAGTACGAAATTTAGAGTCTAATAAGAACATCTTAATTTTTTATGAATAATAAATTATGAATAGTGATTTTATGCTTAGGATTAGTAATGTGACCAAATGGATTATTAATCTCACTTAAAGAATGTTTTAATACAATTTAGACACTTTGATTAAGTAATGTGATTCAATAAAATGGGCAAATAACGGTTTCATAAATTATTAATCAAGTATCAGTTTTTTCGGGTGTATAGTGTTATTTTAATTAAAAATTAAATTAAAATTATTTATAAAATTATTTTTATAAAATGGAATTTATTTTTGAACTCAGAACATCGATATTATGTTATGGTAATTTTTTGGGATTTTTCTGAAAAAGATGAATTTTTAGTGAATAGTACAAATGCAGTTTTAGGGTTTCTGTATGTTAAATGACATCATAACTATGTCATGATGATTTCATTATATATTTTAAGGTATGGTCGACTAAAGGGGATGAATTATTGTATTAGGTGTCCCATGTGTCCAATACCATGGGAAAATACCATGGGCAAGCACATGGTTTTGCCAATACCACCAATGAGGTGTCCCTTGGCCATTAATGCCTTGTCCCCTCACTTTCCTTATAAATACCAATCCATAATCTCATCCATTCGACACCAAAATCATCCTCAATGATGTTATGGTATCCTTATCTCCCATGGATTCCTCCCATGGTTCCCCCAAGCCCTCAAGGTCCCAACCGTTGAGTTTTAAGAGTTACGTTTAAGGTAAGTGATCCGACCTCTCTCTTTCTTTTCATGTAATCTCTTTTATGTCATTTATTTTATGCTCCATGTTCTTATGTTGGAGGATGTTCTTTTATATTCATCTTAATTCCCTTTTTATGTTCATATTATGGGATACCCCCTCTTTCTCTCATCAATTCGTTTTAAGAATGTTTAAGTGCCGCCGTTAAGCAACCATATTTTTAAGGGATTCGTTCACCCTTCTCTTTTTCAAAGTTCTACTTTCATTTCAAGTCTTTCAAGTTCCTTTTTATTATGTTGGGGTATTATCTCTATATCTAATACTGAACTCTTGTTGTCATATGATGAGAGACCCTATTTGATCTTGTCAATTCATTTTTGGTTGAAGCTTAAGTGATGCCATTAGGCTGCGGGATTTTCATAAGAGAAATCTCATTTTTTTCATCCTTCCATTTTTTTCATTTCAAATGGTATGTCCTTAAAATTTCATTACCATGTACATATATCCTTCAAATTTTGTCCCTATACTGTTTTATGGGTCATTTATGAATGTTTGACCCATGTCCCCTCCCTTTTCAATGTTTTCTAAAACCTCGAAACATAGTTGTTATGCTGCAGAATTTATGTCTCAAAATATCTCTCTTTTTTCCTAAAGATATTTTATTTTATTAAGTGAATACTCAAAGCTCTTTCTTCTATATGGTTATTCACATATATACCAAAATTTTATATTTTAAATTCTGGTATTTACATACATGGGACCCACCTTCCATTTCTGTGGGTTTTAAAGTGACACAAAGATCATGTCTTTGAAGAAGTTTTTAAAACATTATGATTATGAAATGAAACCCATTCCTTTTATGCAATATGGGTTGTTTATGAAATGATTTATGATGATATATGTGGCTCACGTGATAATAAAGACATTTCAAGGGTGCGCTCTGATCGTGCTCCAATGCATTGGGTAAAGACTTTATCTCTAGAGATGACTATTTTTAACGATGCCTTGGTGACTAACCTTGGTAATTTTTAATGACACCTTGGGGATGAACCTTGGTGAAATAGAAATGATTTTCAATATTAAATTTTGTAGCCACATCTTCAAGTTATGAAAAATGTTATTTTTATTATGATATGCCTCATGATTTCTTTCTCATGACTGAAAGTTATTTTCATGACCTTTTTGAAGTATCTCACATTCACATGTTAAATGTTTCTCTTGTTTCCCTTACTGGGCCTTCTTCACACCCTTTCTTTTGATGTATGTCCCCAGGTTATGAGATCCAGTAATGAACCTAGGATGAACTTAAGGAGAATCCATTATAGTGTTTAAGAATAATGTTTTAGGTTGTTTTCATGTTTTATGTTCCTTTTTTCCAAGACACTAATCCTTAAAGATCCTCAGTTTTGTGTAATGTAATGAATGTTTATGTAATAAAATGTGGGATGTTATAAATGTAGAGGAAATAAAAAAAAAGGTAGGTACATCAGGGAATTCATCTACACTGAGTGATATTATTTCTTGACGAGAGGATAGTCTGGGGCCATGTTCATCTTCTGAGCCACCCCTGCACCATTCACATATCAATATGGCTCCCACAAGCCCGATTTATTGGAACAAAATTATTAAGAAGCAATCAAAGCTAATCACATCAAGTAGAGAAGCCTCACGAAGAAGAACAACAAGATATGTTGTTTGTGAGAATACAACTAGCTATAGATAATGTACCAGTGATGTATTGCCCTACTACCACATCTCACTTAGATATAATTGGAGACTTGTCTAGCGGAATGAACGCATGACATTCATCTCACTATATGGACAACCCTTCGCTAGCTAGAAGAAAAATTCATTCCATATGAAGGGTATGTCGACCATGTCAATACATTAGGGGATCTTCAACGTCCAATTGACCTAGAATCAATCTCATTTGAAAAACAAGAACAATAATACATGAAAAAATAAAAACCTTGAACTAGCCTATCTCCATGCACTAAATAAGTTGTGTCACCTCATTGGTAATGACCCGGTTAGAGTTAACATTTAGGGATGGGGAGAACATGGAGCTCTAAACTTCACCCCACGCCCTGTCCTTCATACTCCATTGGAAATGATATCCTGTAACTTCATCACCTAGGGGAAGAAATAAAATGAAACCCATATTTATGTATGATGGAATACTCGAAAACACTGGCACATAGTAAGTCTCAAAAGAGACAAGACCGAAGAGAACAATACCTAGAAAAACACCTGAGTTAGGAAAACAGGAACATTCAAATGGCATCCCACCTAAGGGATGCTAACCAGCAAGCAGTGATTATGTCTTAAAATGACCATTAACTCTGTATAGGCCCAATGACATACTCCGACCATACTCTTGGGGGAGTACGTGAAATTAAAAAGGTGAAAATAGAAGCAAATACAACTGTAATATGGGAACAACCCCAGCCCATAGGGCTGGGGGGATTTTTAAATCAAAATACCCCTGTAAGACCAACAGATACATTTAATAGAACATCAACAGAAGAATGGAAACAACCCCAACATAGAGTGATGGGGGAATTTTTACCTCAATTACCTGCAAAATATACGTCTGTCTTCCACTGTCTTGGAAGAACGATGGAATGAGGAGTTACCCGATCACCCACATCTCGTGGTTCGAACCCTCTGAGACAAAGCCAGGTTATGACATCATTATAGGGATCCCTTTGGGTCAATATTCACCAATAATCCCAAAAAACACCGCATAATGGAAGGATACATTCCAATAAAGTGTTAAAAAATCATTCCAACCATTCGGCACCAGGTACACCATCCCTAAAGTGGTATGCCTTAGTGAACATAGTAAACATCAACTCCACAGATCTCACAAGAAATGAGGTGGGGGAGTGGATGCGAAGAAAGATGGTTCCCTCCCAGAGGCATCCCACGTTGAGCCTGATGGTGTGCATCCCCAGAACCAAACAGTGGTCCTAAATCTGGGTTCCCCCTCAGCTAATCTATCACTACCTCCCTTTTGAAACCCCAAAGAATAGAAGAATTAATCCAAGGTCTCCTGTGACCCACCTCATCCCCCCCCTAAGGATTTGTTTCTCACCCTCAAGGAAAGGTTCGTCAAGCAAGAGGAACAAATGAAAGTTCTTAGGATAATTAATACTGAGCATCGTCAAGGGAGCTACCTTGTCAAATGTTTTCCCCCTGTAGAACATTAGCAAGAGCTCCCAGGATAGGTAGCTATACCACAAAAACTTTTCTTAGTGAATGAATCCAAGCTCTAAGGAATATTAAACTTGGCCTCATATGGACATCAAGATTTCACCCTACTGGGAAGGAACCTGGAATATATTCAGGTAAACCCACAAAAGATACCCCCAGCTTGGTATCAACCCCAAATTCTAGCAGCACCATCATGCCCTTTTTTTCCACTGCCACACCAGATCATGCTCAATCCTAACAAGAGATGCGTCAATGGATCTTGAACACTATATAGAAATTAACATCTCGATTAAAAGTCGTGGAGGGGCGGTATGCTCCCATACAACCAGAGCGAAATCCCTACCTTTATTGGGTGATAAATGTTCCACTACCGCCATTCTTCAGAAACCCCTTATTCCCAATATTCAGCGACTCAGGGGACCCCATAAAACATTTAATGCATTATGACTCTTATTGTGACTCCATGATTGGAACTGTGGAGTAGCAAGAAGCAGTAAAACGTAGTTTCTTTGTATAAACCATGTATGGGTTGGCTATCATATTATATACTATCCTTCTAGTCAATTCAATTACAGACTAGGAGGACCTCCGACGATAATTTCTCTTCCAGTTCAGTTCAATGTTGCCTAAGACGATGGTCAGTGACATCATGAACTACAAATAGTAGAAAAATGAAAGAGCCTCAGACTTCATTGTGAGAGGGAAAGGACTGACATGTTCCTTGAACCGGCTGCTCCCCTAGGATGAGATGTTCACCATGTGCATCGATAACCTTTAGGATGAATTGTGAACACCTCTCATCTAGTGAAGTATACAAGTGTTTTTAGATAATATTCTTCCATTTTCCAAAGAATATAGGGATTCTTACAATTGACCTATCTTATGTCCCTAGTGGCCCCATCAGCCCCTGGGAAGAGAATGGGAAAAGCTAAAGCAGTTTCTATCGTGGTTAAGACACACCCAACACTGTCTCCAGTTGTGAGGCCCCCACCAAATTGTATAGAACCCCCTAGCCACCAAAAGCCACCCCCACCTCAGCATGATGTGTGACAGGGTGCTGAAATAAATCATTTCCGAGAATTAATAAATATATTTAACTCATTCTGAAATGACCTAGTCCGTATCTATTTCATAGCCGCCATGAATTGGAACATGATGCGGCTACCAGAGCCAAAGTGAGTTGATGAAGTGGGTTTTGGCGACTGCCCAAATAATTTTCCATATCACTAGATATTGGGGCACACCATCGAGGAATTCTTTGTTTTCAAGGATCTCCTACAAAAGATGGTGGATTCCAAGAAAGTCATATTGGGCCCACCACCAACACAAGTGGCCTATGTTTCAACTTCATACATAAGAGAGGAAAGGGAATGGAAAATAGTCACCAGTATAGAGAATTTTTTTGACAATTTGATGACCCAAAAAGCTGTCTACTGAGTCCATGACATCCTACAGGAACAATTGAAACAACCAACTATTCCCCCAAAATGTCCTAATACAACACAACCATCCTCCTCGGCCCTTCAACCCTGTAAAGGCTAGAACGGAAGAGATCAAGAGAAAGAAGATGGGATGACACCAGAGCCAAAGTCAGTGTTTATACCTTCATACATAAGCCAAACAGTCTTGGGACAATGGGCACCACCCCTTTAAATAGTACAACGGGCATCGTCCTGCCAAAAAACACCATAAGAAGGATGAAGACAGACATAAACATTGGTAGATCAAGAATAGATATTAAGGTACATCAATGGCATTCAATTGATCGACCCATTCTCAGATAGAGATTATAGACATGAAATACAATTCCCCATGCCCAATCGGAGAGCTAGTAGAAGAGGCCATAGAAGCCGGAGGTTTATTAGAAGGTATAATTGTGACATGAATCCAATTCCTAGCCACACCTTTGGTCAAAACATTAACATCGTGAAAACTAACAGAAGATCCCTCCAGAAGACACAACAAGAACCTGAATGCTCTTATTCCCCCGTCAAAATACATCCAAGCCCAATTATCATTGAATATCTATTAAAGAAAGTAAAAATATAAAATCTCTTACGGAATATAGTCAGAACTGTTTGTCCAAACATGTAAAGGACCACAGCACCACCATCCCCTGTTATAGAGGTCGAACCCTCTACTTCCAAAGACCGAACACCTAAAGTGTCTGTGAAAGAGAAACCCCATGCCGGGAAGTGCCAACATTTAGAGAATAAGTATGATATTCTAAACCAGCTAGCTTGAGTACCAACAATTCTATCAATCCTGGATGCATTAAGTCTATCCTCAAATCAAATGGAGGCACTCGTCAAAGCCGAAAAATGTCCCCAGGAGTTCGAGGCTGAAGATATAGAAGCTAATTTCTACCGAACATAGACCATTCCCAAAAAAATTTACTCCATTATCTCTTTTAAAGATAGGGATGATGATGCCATCAATCAAGAAAACATCAAACCCTTATATGTGTCTGAAAAGATTAATAGAATTGATGTCCAAAGGATATTCATTGACAACAACTATAGAGTTAGCCTCCTCCTGCTGCGGACACTTTGTTGACTGGGCTATGATGAAGATAGATTGACACCCCGTACCACAACATTTCTAAGATATGAAAAAACGAGTAGAAACCTTTGGTAAAAATCAAGATTAAAACTCGACTCAAAGTCATCATGTTAGATTCAGAGTTCCTAGTAGTACAGAAAAGTATGAACTTCAATGTCCTATTAGGGAGGCTTTGGCTGAATTAGCACACTGCAATTCCATCATCATACCATCAGTGCCTCAAATATTACACTAATAGAAAAAATTGGACATTGTGCGCTGATAAATCCCCATTTCAGTCATGTGAGTCACGTTATATCGACACATGGTTCTATGAATCGAAATAAAAAAATCTTTCATGTTACAAAATTGGTTTGATAAATTCCCTGAATGGTTTGGAAATGTCTTCTGCCAACCCCCTCCGACAACGTGGAGAAGAGTACGTATTAACCATCAACCTAATTGAATGCAAAAGTTAAAGTCCATATGCAGACTCCCTTATCTGCATGATCACTGTTGCGGCCACCAAGTCCAAAGACATGGAAAAGTGTGATGACTCCCATGATGTCAGGAAAATCCCTATCAAAGATGTTCTGAGCCTGTCCATGGGACCTCAAACTACCCCCGACTCACACCCTAAGTTAAAATAAAATATCTCTCCTGACATTGGAGAGTTCATCTCAAAAGTACTATTTTTATAAGAAGAGGAATAAGGCCTCAAAGATGCCCCTCCTGCATTTGAAGTAGTTGTCTCCACGACAATCGATTAACATAAGGAGATAAATATGGGATCCAAAAATGACCCGCGACCCCGTTCGATATGTGTGGATATTTGAATTGGGGAACATGAGGCATATACCTCCTTCTTAAGAAGAATCAAGATATGCTTTCTTAGGATTACACTGAAATTCTAGGACATGATCCTGGGGTTGTCACTCATCATCTGGGCTTACCAAAAGACTATCACTGGCTATACGCAAGAATCAAGAATGACCCACCCAACACATGCTACAAAATATAGGTTAATGTTGACAATATGATCAACCCCGACTTCATACATGAGTTCCAATATCCAATATAGCTATAAAACATAGTCCCTATAAAAAAATCGAAAGATTAGAATCAGAATTAACAGCATGGACCTTAACAGGCATTGCCTAAAAGACGATTTCCCAGTCCTGATCAGAAAATTGTGGATTGATGCAACAACCGGATATGAGGCTCTCTCTTTCATGGATGGTTATTAGAAATAAAGTAAAATCATGATGTCCCTAGAATAATAATAATATATCACTTTTAGGGCCCCTCAGGAAGTGTTTTGTTATTAATTAATTCCCATTGGTCTGAAAAATGCGAGTGCCACATATCAGTGCGCCATGCATCGCATATTCATACCCATATTGGGAATGTTCGTCGAGGGTTATGTCGATGAACAAGTGGTTAAATAACTACAGTTCTCAAACCACCTGGTTGATCTAGAATCTATATTCAACAAATCGTGATAGCACCATCTAAAGATGAATCCCCTAAAGTGTGCCTTTGGCATTACCTCGTGAAAATTCCTCTGCTTCATTGTACGCCATCATGGCATCGAAGTTGACCCCGAGAAGACAACATCCCTTATTGGACTGTCCCCACCTTTCAACCTCACTGAGTTGAGAGGTATCCAAGGGTACCTAGACAACATTTGGTACTTCATAACCAAACTATACAGTAAATATTTACCTTTCACCAGGTTTATGAATAAAGGAGTTACGTAGGAGTGGAATAATTATTAACAATATGAATTTGAAAATCTCAAAATATATCTCCTAAGACTGCCGGTTCTGATGCCACCAATTTTAGGGAAACACTCAATTTTGTGCGTAACCACCTTAAAACAATCCTTAGGAACCTTCCTCAAGTAGAGGAATGATGTTGGAAGTGAGAACAACCTCTATTACCTCATCCAAAAAATGATTGATGTTAAAACTCGGTATAAAAAAAATTGAAAAGAACTGTTGATCCCTAATCATTACGATAGATAAACTCAGGCACAACCTATAGCACCATGAGGTCAAACTGGTCTCCCGCTGAAACCTGCTCAAATACATAATCAACCATCCCATGCTAAATGGGTGCATATCACGATGAGTGGTCATCCTACAACAATTTAACATATGGTACGTTCCCGAGAAAAACTTCAAAGGCCAGGTATTAGCATACTTCATGGACGAGAACCTCTCGGATGAAAGAACACTATTGGATGCTGAAATTCCAGATGAAGAATTTTTTTCCATCCGAGAGGACCCCCATACATGGGAAATGTACTTCGATGGTGCTTCCCAGATCCTGACATGGAAATGGATGGAGGATCCAAAGCTCTAAAAAGTGGGGTTGGGAATTATACTTATATCCCTTGAAAAGGATGTCATGCCTTACTCTTTACTTCTTTCAAAATGGTGTCTAAATAATGAAGCATAATATTAGGCCCTCATTGTAGTCCTAGAACTAACACTTCATGTGCAATCCAAACACCTAAAAATTAAGGGTGATTCATAACTAGTCATCAAATAGGTCAGTGGTGACTATTCCATTAAGAAAGAAGTATTGGTTCCATTGATGAACCTTGTTTGATAACGTATGGCGTAATTCCCATCAAACCCAAGTTGAATTATGTCCCCTAGTCCCAAAATTCCTAAGCCGACCCTTTGCCAAATTCATCTACAGGCTTGACCGATCCAAACCAGGATGAAACAGTCATTAGCATTACCCATCACTGGATGGTATTCCCATTAATCCAGTGCAACACAAAGGAAATTGAGAAAATTTTCCTCATTTCAATGCCTCATGGCCACAACACTAGATAGATGAAGCCCATTGAGAATTACCTTCGGAATGTGGAACTCCCACCAGATAGGGCTGGAAGGGAGCAGGTCCAAAGATAGGTAGTCAACATTGTCTTGTATAATAGGGTAAACCAAGAAAAGGTTCTCTACAAACAAGGCCTTGATAGAGTCATTCTCAAGTGCATCGAAGGAGAAGATACTACTGCCATCATGAAATAAGTTCAAGTCAGAGCTTCCAGAGCGCGCCAATTAGTAACCAAGCTCTCTCACCAAATCCAAAGTCTTGGGTATTACTAGCCTACTATGATACAGGATTGTTCCATATTCCCCAAGAAGTTCCATTTCTGTCAAGTTAATTCCAATTCCATACACTGACCCCGAGAGTTACGTCATATAGCTAAGTGCTCTAGGGAATTTTCCAACTGTGGGATGGATGTTTTGCGACCATATCCTCCTACACCAGCAAGACAATTCAAATTCATACTCATAACTACTGACTTATTTTCCAAATGGGCAGAATCCATACCCCTTAAAGAAGTCTGGGAAAAAACATTGTTAGTTTTGTAAAGGCTAACATCATTAGAAGATTTGGTGTCCCTCATACCCTAATGATGGTCAACGACACCAACTTCTACTCTGTTCATTTGGACAAGTTATACTAGGATTATAGAATTAAATCCAACCAGTCATCCCATTACCACGTGGTAGCCAATGTGAAAATAGATATTTTCATCAAGACCATATCCAACATACTCCAAAATAAGGATGATAAGGATTAAAAATTGTGGCCACACATGCTACATTACACTTTGTGGGCTTGCTGGACCATGACCCGCACCACCACTTAGGAAACCCTATGCGCACTATTATATGGGGAAGAGGCAGTGTTAACTATAGAAATTCATGTTCCATAACTTCGTGTGGCCATTTGTGATCAATTTTCCAAGGATGAGAAATCCCAGGGATGATTTGATTGGTTGAATAATCTAGATGAAAAAAATCTTCACACTCTACACCATTTGGAAATCCCCCAAAATCGGATTGCACGAGCCTTCCACAAAAAGGATCACCTTCGGTCTTTTCTCGAAGGAGATATGGTGTTATTCCTCATAACCCTAATGATACTCTAGATGAATCTCTCAATGCTTGAACGAATGTGTGAAGGATCATATTTCATACAAAGGGTATATTCTAATAAAGCATACACCCTGATATCAATGGATGGACATCTTATCATGGATCACACAAATGCATTGTTCTTGAAGAAGTATTTTGTGTATCAATACGATATGCCATGGTCCATACTCTATGACCCTAAACTATGATCCATCATCCTTACCACATGAAATAAATTTGTATGGTATTAGTCCATGCAACATTAAATTTAACAATGATGTCAAGGTCCAAACTCTATGACCCAAAAATATGAGTTATAATACCCCAATGTCATGGTACAAAATATATGACCTTAAACTATGAGTCATTGTCCTGACCAAATGACACTAAACTATAAGAACTCTTCCCTAAGACATGACATTAAAAATTGACTCATGTCCTCACTGTAAAACATTAAACTATATGGCACAAAGCGTCTTCATTGCATGCAATAAAACTGCATGATCTCTCATAGAACTATGTACGGCCTGATTCATGCCCTCAAGAAATACATAGTGTCACCTCGATCCTTGATCTCGGACCATCCCCCACAAAAAAATTCCCCCATCATATTCTCTACCTCCCTACACTTTCTAAGGAGACCCAATGTGCACACCTTGTTTCTCACATCAAGTATAACTCACATGATCTTAGGATCAATGCTATGGATTCTCTAACACAAACAAGTTATAGAAATATATGGTAAACCTAGAAACTATGATGGATAGAATGAAAATTCTCCTACCCCTATGACCGAGCCCGATTGGTACCTGGGACGTTCAGAACTATGTATTGATTGATTCCTTTCATCACAAGATACATAGTGACCCCTAGATTTGGCATCCTAGACCATACATTGTAAACAATTCCCTCATATGTCCCTACACATTGAGCAAACATGTGTGTGGAACATTAAGAACTGCATGCAGCTTGATTCCTGCACACGCTAGATACGTAGTGATGTCCAGATATGGCATCCCCACCCAGCCACCATAATATAATTACCCTTTTCTCCCATACATAGATCATACTTGTAATTAGATTCCATAAAAGTTCTGAATCATGTGACAATAAACTGAAAAAAATTTCAAGTGTTATGTGTGTCCCATTCTTCAATGTTACAAGATCCCGATCACGCCCCTCACTCATGGGAAGTCAAAAGATCATACTCCCCCCCTATTCATATGAGTCAGACCTTAGTGGAAGCCATAGTGGTTCACATGTAATCATAGTGTAGGTATTCATAATGTTCCCAGGCACATCATTCCTCTTTTTTAAACTCCATACCCCAAGAAAACATGGATCCTGATAATCATTCAAGGCTATATGATATGGAAATCCAATGTCCTATGAACACCTATGATTGACTATGCACATCATCCCCCAGAGGATCTGTATATGTTTCCCACACAAATGGTCATCAATCAAAGGAAAATTCGTCCCTAGGAGAGTCATATCCTATCTCAATACACACAATGGATTCCAGGCCCCATTCCATCCCACATAATTCATGTTTCCCATGGTACTATGGTTTACACCTTCATTCACCACTCACTTCTAGGGAATTCCAGAGCATCCTGATTGTGATTAACTCAAATCAATTAAACATATTTATGACAACATGTTTGTCTAAACTGTAAGACTCTAAACTGAACAGTAATATTTTTTCACCACACGACATTAAATTTCGAGGCCAAAATCATCCTTGTTTTAATATAATAAATTGCATTGCAATAGATTAAGCCCAAAGTTCCCTCTGATGTTCATTTTTCTATTCCTTGTTAATGACTCGGAATCCTCACAATATCTTGTTTCTCACGCAGATCATAGCTCATGTGAGCTTAGGGATCATAGAAAGATATCCATCGTGGTATTAAGGAAAAACAATCCAAGAATTTGGTCCTAGGAGCATGACCCTAAAAGGCATGTCACAGTTTCCCTCACTGAGAGGAACCCCACTTCCTGGCCGTACAATGTTAAATGAACAGGTATCCTAATGATGGAATGAATGCCTCTACCTCATTATGAGTAAGATCTATGTAAGGGACACCTAATTTAATGAGTAAATTTCAATCCAAATGTACCCAATATGTCTTGACACACTCCTTCCATACCCCAAACTACATGATATGAGTTATCTTGAACAAAATAACCTTCCAAGGCCATCTAAGACGGAAGGCCAGTGTCATGCAGACACCTTTTCTTGACTTTCACATCATGCCATGGTGTCTTTTCATATGTTGCCCACAAAAGTGGATGGTAATCACAAAAAAATTGTCCCTAGCAGAGTCCTCTCGTATCTCAGTACGCCCAATGGCTTCCAAGAGGCGTTCTATCCATCCTAATTCAAGGGCCCTCAAATTCATGGTTTACATTTTCCTTCCTACACATATCCCAGATAATTCAGAACATGCAGGCCTGATTCATCTTTGGCCCCTTGTTTGAGGTTTCTAAAGGTACCCCATACATATGCATGAAGTTGATCCACATACAAAAGAAGAGTTTTCCAACTCATTTCCTAGTTTCCACAAATAATTTGAGTTAAAATTCACCTTTTTGGCATTCAGGTTCACCCCTTTTCCTACATCACATACAATATTCATAAATTTCCCAATCCCCATAATCTTCCATAGCCATCGGAGATGAAATGGTAGTGTCATGTGGACACCTTTGATTGACTGTGCACATTATGCCCTGGCGGCTCAGCATACGTTGCCCAAACAATTGTCCATCAATCAAAGGAAAATTCAACCCCAGGAGAGTCCTTTATAACTTCTATATGCTAAAATTTCAATCATGTCCTATCACACCCTGGATTTAAAAAACATCTGGGTAATAGCTCACATATCTTTTTCATTACAAATTCCCCTGACATAGAAATATTTCTAATTGATCTAACCATTCACCAGCTCTCCCTCACCCAAGTAAGAACCATGCGGGAATAGTTCCCCACACAAAGCTGATATGAATGTCCCTACTATTTTCAGACACCATTCCTCTGTCCATCCACCCACTGTGGATCCTAACATCAAAATAAATTCAATATATTTAATATCCCTTCATGGTCCTTATAAATTGAAGACTAGTGTCCTAGGAAAACCTTTGTCTGACTATGCACATCATGCCATGGAGGCTCTGCAAATATTTACCTAAAAAAATGATGTTGATCAAAATAAAATTCATCCTCAAGAGAGTCCTCTCATACTTCTGTAAGCCCGAAACAGCTCCCGAGCCTCATGTATGTCCAAACTCACAAATATAGGGTGATGAAAAATCCCTAGTCCATGTATGAATGATATTAAAACATTCTCGGATAACATTACAAAGTCAGGGCCCTACCACATTTAGTTTGGTCAAAGATGTTTGACCTAAAACATTATTAATGAGTTTTACTATAATGACTGTGAACTATGAGATAAAAATATTCCATACTTTCTAGACGGAAAATTGTAGGATCGAAATAATAATGTAGATTCTCAATATATAAGAGGGGGTGAATTTTATACTTTAAAAATTCCTTAAAAAAGGAAAGAGCTAAGTTTAACAAAGTTAAACTATGAAAATTCACAACACCTCTAACACCAATTGAAAAATTGGAATAAGGAATGAAGTTATAAACTTCAAGTTCTATGTACTTGCTTAAAACTGGAAAGAGATTCCGAAAGTAGGTTCCGGAAATATGGATCCAGAAATTGAAACATAACTAAAGATTACAATATGAGATTCTACCTTAAATAATATAGAATCTAAATGAAACAGAGTAAAAGTATGGAAGTATAAGAAAGTTATACTTTCCTTACAATACAATGTGCAGCGGAAATAAACAAGTAGTAAAACTACAAGTAACAAGTTATAAGTCTTTTAACCCAAAGAGAAGGGTATCCAACAACCTTGGATAAAGGTCTCCTGATTTATACTTTCAAGAACGTCTGTCTTACCCACACCAGGGTAAGCCCTCGATAAGAAGATCAGAATCTCTATCTTGCTATCCGCGCAAGCCCTCAACTTCATGGTAGTTGGCAACCTCTGTGTTCATCAGAAAGGAAGCCCTCGAACATCAAGGTAGTCGGCACCTCTGTCTTCCTATCCATGGAAGTCCTCGAATGTAATCACCAACATTCGGAGTCGCACGAATCATAGAGAGTTAATAAGAGCCTCTCTCTCTAGAAATCACTTCAAGCATGAAATCACATGAAAAAAAGATCAGTCTCGAAGATCAGTCCTGAGCTCTTTCAAATGATCTCCTATTTATAGGTTCGGTCGGCCTCCTTTCCAATGGTCATATTTTACTTAAAAATCGGAGGGACCTGTACACGTGTAACTTAACCAACGGTTAGTTTATAACAGAATAGACGACATCGTTTTATAACAAAACAAGTGTAACAGAATGTACGACATCGTTTTAATTCTTACACAAAAGTTCAGAGTGAAGGTTTAGAGTGTAAGCAGAATATCAAAGGTTAGAAAAATTATAAAAGTGTAATAAAAATGAAAGTTTGGAGTCTATTCAAAAATAATATTCGGAGTCTAAAATAAATTTGGTGTGTATAAGGCAAAGATAATCAGATTCTGTTTAATAGGTAAATTCGGAATGAGAATTCGGAATAAGAATTCGTAATGAGAATTCGTAATCAGAATTCGTAATGGGAATTCGTAATTATAATTCGTCATTAGAATTCAGTGTCGAACTTCATGAGAGTTCGTATCCATAATTCGGAGTGGAACTTTATTAAAGTTCGTATCCATAATTCGGAGTGGAACTTCATTACAGTTCTCATCCAGAATTCAATGCCTAAAATAGAATGCTTCAAATCAAAGTTTTAAGCGATTCCGAGAATATAGAAATGAATACGATTCTTATACTTAAGAAATATATAGATATAGATAATGAAAATATGATAAGGATAATTTTCCTTATAAAAACGATTTTCCTTATAAAATCAATTTTCCTTATAAAAGCAATTTTCCTTAAATATAAGATGTTTGAGATTTTCAAATTAAGAAGGAATAGAAAATTCATAAGGAAAACCTTATTGACTCAACAATCTCCCCCATTTTGGAAATCATAAACATCCCTACGAAAAAGAAAGTCTCAGTAGAAAGAAAAAAAAATAAGAACATTAAAGCTTATCTCCCTTTGCTTATGGATGTTGATGAATATGACTAACTCCCCCTTAGGCTTTGAAACTCTAAGGATCGTATTCTAGATTTCCGGAATGATATTTCATTATGAATAATAATGTCTTCTTTAATGAAAAAACTCCCCCTTAGATAAACTCTATTAGAGTTATTTTTCTTTCTCACCCTTTGTTAAGATTCTTTTTCCTTTTCCCCTTTTTTTAGGGTTCTTTTCCTTCTCCCCCTATGTGATTTTCAAAAAGAATTTGAGGGAATGGAAAATATATCAAAGTACCTGAAAAATTAGTAGCAAAAACAAAAGAGACGAGAAAGAACAATTTTCATTACATTTGAAAATTCAAAAACAAGGAAGTTAAGATACAACAAAATATAGGATTTATCTATTTTGGATCTTTTTACTTCTCCATGAGACCCTTAAGAATAGTCTTTATCTTCTTCAGGTCTTTATGGTCTTCCTCAGCTTGCTTCTCTAACACATCAATTCTTGCACTTTGAGCTTCAGTATTTTCTTCATGGTCTTTAATCTTTTCTTCATGAGCCTTCATGATTTGTTCTTTCTTTAACAACTTTTCTTCAAACTCATTACGATGATCCCTTTCATTCCTCCAGTTCTGAGAAACAAAATTCAACATCCCATTCAGATCTCTGACTTCTTGAATCCAGAAATTCATTTCATCTGTCAACTTTTCCTCAAAGGAAGAAGTAAGATCATTTATCTTCCAGTCTTCTGTCTCAAAAGCATCTTTAACATTATCTTGAAAATCATCCAAGAGCCTCATCTCTTCTAAATTTTTCTTCGACCGACTAGTCATTTTCTTACAAGACCTTTTGTGGGATTCATATCCGACAAAAAAAGTTTTGAACTGAGCCTCCATCTCTACACATTTATCCATAATCATGGATACAGAGTCTGTTTTCTGATTCAAAGTGTGTTGAAGCATCTGTCATCTTGAATCAATACTTGAGAAAGTCGGAATAGAACCTACCAACTTCTTTAATGACTGAAAAACAAATTCATTCCCCAATGAAGATGACTCTGAATCCGAGACTTTGCTTGGAGAATTTTATTCTTCAATTTATTCAATCTTTCTCTTTGAAGAACTACCAACTTCCCTTCTGTTTACAGCCACTGAGATCGGGGTATCAACAACGAGTTGTTTTCCATTGTCCTATTTTGGAATGGAGTCCTGTTCCAAAGTTTTCTTTTCACTATCAGACACTTGAACAACATTGTCTTCATCATCAACAACTTTTTGAGCACCATCCTCTACATTCTCCATTTGAGAAATATCATGTAGAAGTTGTTCTTCCTCTGCATGATAAGCTACTTCTTGTTCTCCTTTCTCCTCATCCTTCCCTGGAGTGACTAACTTAGAAGACTCAACTTATGAAGTTCGGAGAGACAAATGTTCCGAAGGTGTCCCCTTATAATCATCAACTTGCTTCAAAACATCTCTGGTCTCACCACTACCTTCAGAAACTGCTTCTTCCTCTTCAACTTGCTCAATCTTCTCAACTTCCTCAATTGGATTAACAAATGCCTCTTCCGGAGTGACATAGTTTCTTCCTGGAGTCTCAGGTAGAGATTCCAAAGAGAAATATCTCGGAACTGGAATGTTTCCGAAGGTCATATCCTTAAACTTTAATAAAGTATGAACTACCTCAGCTTTAGACATCTTCTTCTTAAGCTTCTTTTCTTTCTTTTGTTTTTCTAGCTCATTTGCTATTTTTTCTTTCAAGGCCTTGGCCTCCGCAGGATCCAAGCCAAACTGAGGCTCCCCTTGTACTCTCTTATCTTTGATTTCCCTCCACTTAGCAACTACCTCATCAGGATAAGATTTATTTTTCTTCATTTTTGGAGGTGCGGAATGAACTTCCTTAGATTTGGGATTCTATGCTTCAACCACAACTTCTTTCAACTTTCTCTTCTTCACTGACTTAGAGGATTTAGGTTCAGCAACTTTCAGAACCGCTTCTTCTTGAACTGGTAGATCAAAGAACTCACCAGTATTCTTGTAAAAAGAAACATCCATCCTTTTGAGAGTACCATCACTCACCAACATAATTTTGCAAACTCTTGGCTTAGACTTGCAAGCCTCTTTGAAAGACTCAAGGCACCGAACTATTAACTTTGAGATGATTGCTAGATACATTATGATCTGATCTCTCAAATTCCCTTTCTTAACATTCTCAATGGTAATAAGAATGTGTTTCATGAGATTAAACTTCTTTATATTTATCAGAAAATCTAGAATATAGATCTTTCTCTTCTTCAAACTGTCTTTGTCACCTTTTCTCGGTACGATAAAACCTTGTACCCATAATTCTTGAATCCGAAAATTTGTAGATAGAGTAGCAATCTTCGGAGCCTTATCACCTGATAGTCCGAAAGTTTCCAATGACTTTTTCTTGTTGAATCTTCCCTTTCAATCCGGAAAAACATGAGAAATGAACTCGGCTTCTCCATCATAGTTCAGCCCTACCAAGCTATCTTCCTTGACATAAGAAAGCTTATAAGTCTTGCCATAATACTTGAACGAAAATTTCTCCATACCATCTTACTTAAAGAAGGAAACTGTCTCATATAACTCTACAAGAAAATCCGAAAAAAATTCATCTTGATTCCGAGGCTTAGACACAGTAACATCTTTTCATTTTTTTAAGATTTATGTTCTTGAATATAAGAGAATCATACTTGTTGAAGAAATTAGGATGAACCAACCTTTCTCTATATACTAACCACTTGGAAATCGGCTTAGAAGAAGACATGTCTTGAGAGGCTGCTTCCACAGACATTCAGATTTGAAGATTTCTGAGATGTTCAGAACGGAGAATTCTATAGATCGGAACGACATTAAAATGGAGAGGTAGAGCTCTGGGATGCTGGAGCTTGGAAAACCCAATGTGGGACGACCATTTGGGGTCCCCTTTATATAGGAAACGATATGACGTTTCATCTTCCTCAATTGATCGAACGGTTGTAAAAAAACTGAGATCAGATCTGACGGCTGAAAACCAATTCTCAAGAAAACTTAGATCCGATCTTTTGAGGTTTTTATTAAAACAAGGATTTAAGAAAACTTATAAACCGAAAACAAAATATAAGAAAATACCAACAAGTTATGTATGATTATGAAAACCTGAGTAAGGAAATCATACCTTTTGGATTGGCTTAGGAGGATTATTCGTAATGGGTAATATTTTTTTTATAAAAAAACTACGAAAAATCTTTACTACGAAAAGACATAGTTCGCAAAACTCACTACAAAAAAAAACTCAATACAGAAAACTCAGTACGAAAAGGATAATAAAAAAACTAAAAAACATTATAAGGATTTCAGTACGAAAATTTCATTACAAGAATTTTTGTACCAGAATGTCTTTGTGAAAGTCTCAATTTGGAAATCTTACTACGAAAATCTTAGTACGAAAATCTCATTATGGAAATACCAGTACGAAGTTTTCCATTCCAGAAGTTTTCAATATGGAAATTTCCATTCCAGGAGTTTTCTATAAGAAAATATCCATTCTAGAAAATTTTAGTTTCAGATAATCCCATTCTAGAATTTTAGTTCCGAAATGATTGAAATAGAACTTTGAAATACTTATTTACTCTAACAATCAAATGTACTCCCCCTATGAAAGGGAGTTTATTATTGTAAGGAAACTTTTTCAGCAGAAAGTTAATTAAGAACGATTACCTTACAGTTATCATTCCTAACTTCTGTTTAATGTATTCAAATCTATCAGAAGGAAAAGATTTTGTGAAAATATCAGCAAGTTGATCTTGCATTCGGATAAACTGAAGAATAATATCTTCTTTTTTGTGTGTGATCCCTAAGAAAGTGATGCCTAATATCTATGTTCTTTTCACAAGAGTGATGTTCATGGTTCTTAATTAGGGAAATTGCACTTGTGTTATCACACAAAATTTGAGTTTTAGTAAAACTCAAGCCATAGTCTGTGAGTGTGTGTTGCATCAACAACACTTGAGCACAACAACTTCCAACTGCTACATATTCGGCTTCTGCTGTGGAAAGTGCTACAGAATGTTGCTTCATGCAAGACCAAAAGGCTAACGAATATCCTAATGAAATGACAACTTCTGGATGTACTTTTTCTATCCATTCTACATCCACCAAAGTCAGCATCAGAAAATCTTTTTAAAACAAAATCATTTCCAGAAGTATAAAATAATCCTAGATCCATGGTTCCCTTAAGGCAGCGAAAAATTATTTTTACTGCCTTTAAGTGAGATTCCTCAGGATTTGATTGATTTCTTGCACATAAGCATACTGAGAACATTAAGTCTGGCCGACTAGCTGTTAAGTAAAGTAAACTTCCTATCATACCTCTAAAAGATGTTTGATCTACTGGTTTCTCAGCTTCATCAAGAACCAAAGAATTTGAGGTACCAATGAGAGTACTTATACTCTTAGTGTTGTCATAACCATACTTTTTGAGAAGATCTTTAATATACTTATGTTGAGATATGTAGGATCCTTCTGTTTTTTGAGAAATTTGAAAACCAAGGAAAAAAGTTAACTCACCCATCATACTCATTTCAAACTCAGATTTCATTAGATTTGCAAAAGAGTCAGTTAAGGATTGCTAAGTTGAACCAAATATGATGTCATCAACATAAATTTGAACAATCAAAACATTTTTCTTATCATTCTTTATAAAAAGGGTTGGATCTTCATTTCCCTTAACATAGTTATTTTGAAGCAAAAATCCTTTGAGTCTATCATACCATGCTCGTGGGGCTTGTTTAAGACCATACAGAGCTTTGGTAAGTCTAAAAACATGATCTGGATGTTTTGTATGTTCAAAACCAAGAGGTTGTTCAACAAAAACTTACTCTTTAACATAACCGTTAAGAAAATCACATTTCACATTCATTTGAAAAAGTTTAAAATTAAAAAATGCTGCAAAGGCAAGTAGAATACAGATATATTCAAGTCTGGCTACTGGAGCATAAGTTTCTTCATAGTCTATTCCCTCTTGCTGATTATAGCCTTTAGCAACAAGTCTAGCTTTATTTCTTACGATGACTCTATTTTCATCACATTTATTCCTGAAAACCCACTTTACTCCAATAACAGAAGTTTCCTTAGGTCTTTCAACCATGATCCAGACTTTGTTCCTTTCAAATTCATTTAGTTCATCTTGCATAGCTTTGATCCAATCATCATCACCTAAAGCTTCATCAGTTCTTTTTGGTTCTAATTGGGAAAGAAATGCTAGATGTTCTACTTCATTTATTAAAGAACTTCTAGTCCGTACAGGTTGATTTACATCACCACTAATACTATCACTGGGATGATTCTTAAGAAACACCTGATTTGGGTTTTGAAAAACCTGTTCATCAACATAGTGTAGAAAGTCTTCTGGGGTAAATAATTCAGAAGTATCTTCTTGAACATTTTCATTATCAGAAGGATCTTCTATCAAGGGTTGACAATCAGTTTTTCTAAACACATCCGAGGATGTAGGTTGAGATGGTTTAAAAACAAAAGGTCAGAATCATCAAATTTTACCTGCACTGTTTCTTCAACAGTGCAAGTATTTTTATTAAAAACTCTATAAGCCTTAGAAGTTGTAGAGTAACCTAAGAAAATTCTTTCATCATATTTTGGTGCGAATTTATGTAAGTAATCTTTAGTATTCAGAATGAATACCTTGCAACCAAAAACCTTGAAGTAGGATAGTCTTGGTTTTCTACCATTCCATAACTCATAAAAAGTTATTTAAGAAAAGGTCTAATCAAAACTCGATTTATAGTATAACAAGGAGTACTTACATATTCAGCCCAGAAATGTCTAGATATAGAATATTCACTCAAAGTGGTTCTAGTTATCTCTTGAAGAATTCTATTTCTTCTCTCAACTACACCATTTTGTTGAGGAGTTCTAGGTGCTGGAAAATTGTTAGTAATACCTTTCCTACTACAAAAAGTTTCAAAATCAGAATTTTGAAATTCTTCTTCATGATCACTATGAATAGTTTTCAATGGAAGTTTTTTCTCATTTTTAACTTGAGCTCTAAAAATTTTGAAATAAGAAAAATCATCATATTTCTTTGCTTGAAAATAAACCCAAGTAAATCTAGTGTAATCATCAACTAGAACAAACACATAGTATTTGCCTCCAATACTTCCAGTTTGTGTTGGACCAAAAAAATCCATGTGCACTAACTGTAATGCATCAGTTGTTGAGACTTCACCGATTTATTGAAAACTAGATTTATGTTGCTTTCCATATTGACAAGGATCACAAACTTTAGAAGAATCAAATCTAAGCTCCGGTAGATCCTTAACTAGTTTCTTCTTAGAGAGTTTACATAAGTTCCTAAGGTTACAGTGTCCTAGCCTTCTATGCCATAACCAGGAATGATCTTCCATTGCATTTAGGGAAGGTAAATCTTGTCTTATATGGACTTCTAAATTTAAGGTGTAAACATTCTCTTTCCTATTGGCTGAGAGAATAAATTCTTCCTTGGAATTGTGAACTAAGCACTTATCATTTCTAAAATTCACAAGGTATCCTTCATCACATAACTGAATTATGCTAATGAGGTTGTGCTTAAGACCCTTAACAAATAGAACATTAGAAATCATGATTTTACCTAGAAGAACAATATTACCAATACCAACAATTTCTCCCTTAGCATTATATCTAAAAGTTACCTTTCCTCCTTTCGTTTTGATAATCTTTTCAAAATACATTTTCTTACCAATCATGTTCCGGGAACATCCACTATCCATGTACCATGTGTTGTTGCTGGTACTCTCTTTATTTTACTGAAATCAAGAAAAGAATTATACTTTTAGAATCCAAACTTGTTTGGATCCGTGATTTCCAGATAACAAAATTTTAGGTACCGACATTTTCTTAGAGAAAAAAGCATTATGAAATCCCAGAGATTGGGTTTTGTTTAAGGAACAATTCCATTCCCAGTAACCACCACATTGACACTTGGTAAAAAATGGGGCACTTTGAGGAACAAAGTAATTGTTACTAAAAGTTGGTTTTGCATGGGTATAACCAAATCCGGATTTATTTCTTAAAGGTCATATTTGGGAATACATTTTATCAAAATTTTCTTTACCATGGGTAAAGTAAGACAAACACTTCTTTAAGGAAAAAATTTCGGACTTGAGTTTTATAACCAAGTTTTTATCTTCAAAATCATTATATTTAGAACTAGATCTAGGCTCAAAAACATTTTTCTTAGAAATTACTTTTTTTAACTCTTTAGAAAGTTTGTTCTTCTCAGAACTTACTTCCTCAAGGTTTTTTGAAATACTTTCAAAATCAGCATTTTTCTTATCAAGATGTTTATAAAGACCTGATATCTATTTTGTAAGAATATTATTCCTAGAGTTTGCCTTATCAAGTTTCTTATGGAGTTTAGAATTCTCAATTTCAAGATGTTCAGCAAACCTAGAAACTTCTTTCATAAGTAGGTAAAGTATTTTCTTCATCAGAAGAGGATTGTTCATCTGAGGAGTTATAAAAATTACTATCATTAGAATTTAAAGATACATTGGTCAATGATTCAGAATTTCATACCTTAGTCATAAAACAATGATTGTCAATAGGTAATCTGGCTATAAGACCAAGATTCTTCTTCCCTGAAGATTCATAATCAGAAGATTCATCTGAAGAGTCACTACCACCGGTACTCCAGGTGTCATTAGATTTCAAAACCTTCTTAGCATTGGCTTTATAATACTTCTTTCTGTTCCTGTCTGAATGCCTTTCTTTCCTTTCTTTCTTTTTGAGCAAAGGGAAATATGGTCTAATATGTCCATATCTCTTGCATTCATAACAAGTGACTTCTCCATCTTTCCAATATTTCCTTTCCATATTCTTATACTTGGATTGGAAACTTCTTTGTCCAACTATCTTGTTCACCCTTCGAGCAAGATTTGCTAACTCATTTTCAGAGACTTCACTCTCACTAGATTCGGATTGGAAAATAACTTTCTTAGACATGGATCTGGTTACTCTCTCAGGAGTCTTAGCTTTCATCTGATTTGAAGTAGTGGTAAAAGCAACAGTTCCATTTCCATTTTTATTCTTGATGTTATCAGCATCTCTCTTCATTCTTGATTCATGTTGGAGAAGAGTTCCAAATAACTCATCAAGAGAAATTTGAGTGACCTTCCTGTTCTCATCTATAGCTATTCTTTTGGATTCCCACTCATTGGGCATAATATCAATTATCTTGTCCACAAGTGCTTAGTCATTTAACCCTTTTTCTCCCATAGACTGTAAACTGTTTACAATAGTAATAAATCTATGTTGAACTTTACAAATTGGTTCACCGTAAGGAAAATTGAAGCCTTGGTATTCAGCTCTAAGCATAGATCTCCTAGTTTCGATCACTTTAGAAGTTACAAAGTGTGTAACCTCTAACTTCTTCCAGATACAATTAGCTGCTTCACAAGAAGAAATTTGGCTATATATATTTCTATTCACTGAACAAAGTAAGGTATTGCATACCTTATAATTAAGTTGACACTCTTGCTTTTACTAGTTAGTGAAAGTGGTAACTTCCTTATCAGGAATTTTATAATCACCAGTAAGCATAACAAAATTTTCCACTCCAGTATTGATAACAAAAGTCTTCATTCGATCTCTCAAGTACTCATAGTCATTACCATCAAAGATTGGTGGTCTTGTAGGAATTATATTATCAATATAACCAACATTCATTCCTGCCATACTAAAAACAACTTTCGACACACAAACTTGTTAGTAGAAAAACTTCGTAATCCTAGAGTTCAGAATGACAAAGTTCGGAATGAGAAAGTTCAAAGATCGGAATGACAAAGTGAGAAAGAAAAACTTATACGTGAGTATAATTATTTCAAAGACCTGCTCTGATACCAATTGTAGGATCGAAATAATAATGTAGATGCTCAATATATAAGAGGGGGGGTGAATTGTATACTTTAAAAATTCCTTAAACAAAGTAAAGAGCTAAGTTTAAAAAAGTTAAACTATGAAAATTCACAACACCTCTAACATATATTGAAAAATTTGAATAAGGAATGAAGTTATAAACTTCAAGTTCTATGTACTTGCTTAAAATTAGAAAGAGATTCCGAAAGTAGGTTCCAGAAATATGGATCTGGAAATTGAAACATAACTAAAGATTACAATATGAGATTCTACCTTAAAGAATATAGAATCTAAATGAAACAGAGTATAAGTAGGGAAGTATAAGAAATTTATACTTTCCTTACAATAAATGTGCACCGGAAATAAACAGGTAGTAAAACTACAAGTAACAAGATATAAGTCTTTTAACCCAAAGAGAAGGGTATCCAACAACCTTGGATAAAGGTCTCTTGATTTATACTTTCAAGCAAGTCCGTCTTACCCACACTAGGGTAAGCCATCGATACGAAGATCGGAATCCTTGTCTTTCTATCCCCGCAAGCCCTCAACATCAAGGTAGTTGGCAACCTCTGTCTTCCTCAGCAAGGAATCCCTCGAACATCAAGGTAGTCGGCACCTCTGTCTTCCTATCCCCGGAAGTCCTCGAATGTAATCACCAACATTCGGAGTCGCACGAAGCATTGAGAGTTAATAAGATCCTATCTCTCTTGAAATCACTTCAAGCATGAAATCACATGAACCATAGATCAGTCTCGAAGATCAGTCCCGAGCTCTTTCAAATGAGCTCTTATTTTTAGGTTCAGTCGGCCTCCTTTCCAACGGTCATATTTTCCTTAAAAATTGGAGGGACCTGTACACGTGTAACTTAACCAATGGTTAATTTATAACAGAATAGACGACATCGTTTTATAACAAAACAAGTGCAACAGAATGTACGACATCGTTTTAATTCTAACACAAAAGTTCAGAGTGAAGGTTTGGAGTGAAGATTCAGAGTGAAGGTTCGGAGTGTAAGCAGAATATCAAAGAGTATAAAAATTATAAAAGTGTAAGAAAAATGAAAGTTCGGAGTCTAACCAAAAATAATATTTGGAGTCTAAAATAAATTTGGAGTGTATAATGCAAAGATAATCAGATTCTGTTTAATAGGTAAATTCGGAATGAGAATTCGGAATGAGAATTCGGAATAAGAATTCGTAATGAGAATTTGTAATCAGAATTTGTAATGAGAATTCGTAATCAGAATTCGTCATTAGAATTTAGTGTCGAACTTCATGAGAGTTCGTATCCAGAATTCGGAGTGGAACTTTATTAATGTTCGTATCCAGAATTTGGAGTGGAACTTCATTACAGTTCTCATCCAGAATTCAGAGCCTAAAAAATAATGCTTCAAATCAAAGTTTTAAGCGATTATGAGAATATAGAAATGAATCTGATTCTTATACTTAAGAAATATATAGATATAGATAAGGAAAATATGATAAGGATAATTTTCCTTATAAAACGGATTTTCCTTATAAAAGCAAGTTTCCTTATAAAAGCGATTTTCCTTAAATATAAGATGATTGTGATTTTCAAAACAATAAGAAATAGAAAAGTCATAAGGAAAACCTTATTGACTCATCAAAAATCAGTAGAAGTAACCTCGAGGTGAAAGTTGTGTATTGGTTTGTTAAAAAAACATTTATCCATCAAAAAAGGCATAATGCTTGTTAGGTCGATAACCCACAAAGGTTGGCCTAATAAAATGACCAGTTATTCCTACTAAGATCGTGCCAAGTTGGATTACGAAAAAATTAGTTTTATAATTAAAAAGACATAAACATTCATGAGCTATTCCATAAAACCTCAAAAATATTCTAACTATGCTCACTGAGTCTTGTGGCTCAGGAAACAATTAGAGCCTAATAAAATTATTTTAGTTTAACTGGTTTCCAATCATGGAGTTAAATTAATACCCGATTGAAATGTTATTTATATGATTGATTTTGATCAATTGACATGACAAAAAACAACAAATAAAGACTATTTAAAGTCAAAACAGTTTCATTGAGTTCAAAAAAAAATGGAGGAGCATCCCCAGTTCGGAGTATCTCCAGGATATCAAAAAATGGGTAGGAGGACAATCCTGATTTGGGATGGAACAACAACAAGGATCGATTTTCCTTTTTCTGGATGGACGAAAAAGTGATTTCATTGAGCTGTTAATAGTTTTCTCCAAATAATCTCTATCTTTCGTTTTAGCCTTGATCGTCAGACGCACCCCCTCTAGAACAACATTTAGGTACCACCCCATCTTCTGGATGACTTCATAAATGGCACGTGAAGAGGCCATTTGATCCCTCGGCCTTGATGTGTCGGCTTCTCCCTCCTATAGCTCTTCCTCTTGGGTGTCCACCGAATAAAGAGACTTCACCTCTTCAGCTGTTAAATGATGAAATTCTTCAAAAAAATCTCTGATGGTCACCACCATGTGATGGGAAGAATTGAACATGGCTAGCTTGTCCTTACAGGAGGTAGGGTTTTCATGGGTAATGACGATTTGGTAGATAAGGAGGTCTAAGTGTCGATAATCAAAGCCTATGGAACCCAGTTCAGTGAATAATTGCTGAAAATTGTCACGCTTGTCAAAAAAATTGGCCATAGGTGTCTCCACTGAGAGAGAACATAACTTGGGCCATTCCTGCTTTCACACTGCTTGGTGCCTCACCACTGCACTAGTACGTTGACCCTCTTATGCTTCCATGTTCCTATAAGTAGGAAGCGTTGTAATAGGTGTGGGAAGGGACCTAAGGAAGGTCATCCAAGATGGAAGACTTTGTTTTCCCTCAGATGGTTCAACCACTGGATTCGGTTGTGCAGGGCTAGCTACGACTCCTGGGGTGATCAGTGATATTCTGCTGGTTCCATCCTCATTAAGGTATTGGGCGGTATCTGTGGGAGGGGAGTAGTCGAAATCACTCCCTAAAAAGATATGTTGTACTGATGAGGCCTCTGCCATATGTTTCTGATGACGAATTAAGCGTCTTCTTACGATAAGGGTAGGAACATGTGGTGTATCTATCATGGCCAATGTAGGGATGGAAGTAGAAGGTGTAGCTATTGATCTCTTCATAGTAGAAGGAATGTGTGGAATTTTCATTGGGGAACGAACATGTATTAAATGGTTAAAGGTTTCCACACCCTCTGAAATTGTACATTCAACATCCCATTGGGGTAACAGCACACCAATAGATGGGAATACTCCAATGATAGAAAAGTGTATTTTTTCATGTTTGGAATGATAACTTCTATAGCAGCACCTTCAGGCATAATCATGAGCCATAATTGACCAAGAACAATGGGGTGAGACTCTACACTTAATAGAACATCTAGAAGCAGTGCAGGTAGTTGAAGGCATCCGAATTTCCTGGAAAAATAGTAGGGGAGGTATGGATCACAAATTACTACTCTATTTATAGAGGTAGTGATCATCTCATCCCGAAGCACAATGTGATATGAACATTCATCTAAAGAATCTTCCATGTCACCTCTCAACGACCCATCAGGGGTTGGATCTGGTGCAAAAAGAGAAACGAGAATCATCGTTCAATAGCCCAACCATATCAATAATGCTTAGAGTATTAGGATAAACAATGAAAATGTTGAGAAGTGTAGGTTGAAAGTCAGAATGAGGAAGATTTGTAGTATGCCTATATTCATAACTGGGGAAGTGTTCTTCCATCCACCCGTACAAAAATTTAAACGGTCTGCTGAGGCGGTATGGGGTCTTACCTTCATATATCTATCCCAACAATTCCTATTGTTGGGAAAGGATAGGAAGATCCAAATTAATGGGATAGACCTCTTCGAGAGTGGATTCCATCATCTATGTACAGGCCTGAATCCCATTATATACGTAGCGGGATGGGAAAATCCATCCACATAAAAACATCGCAAATAAAATTACTAGTCTAAGAGCAGGTGACACGTCTGATTGAAGCTCATATATCCATGTTGTATATTGTCTTTCTTTATGGGTAGAACAATATAACCCTGTATATTGGTGGGAAAATGGGATGGATGAGTTTGGCTATGGTGAGCCCTCAGCTTGGGACATTTTTCCTGCAATAATGACACTATCCACGCCTCAAATGGGATGAGTGAGAAATCCTGGAGGGGATGATTGAGTAATCCATCTGCCGTTATTAATAAACTCCTTGTCAGAGGAGACACATTTTCGGTGTTATTTCAATTAGCATCTTTCGGGATAAACATTTCACACATCCCTCCAAGGATGGGAAGTCCTCCATGGCAGTGGATATCCCATAAGACGATTCCCACCTCTCCATAAAATTTGTGGAAAGTGTTGGTGCTTCCGCACCACTGGCTCTGCAATTCATGAAGGGCTTTTCCTAGGGAGAAGAAATAAAAATGAGACACCCCATCCGCTTGATACAATCCCACCACCTCCAACTAATCAGGGGACTCCATATAGGTCTGGTGTACCCAAAATGCCTAGGCCCACTCATCATAGAAACATCCTCTGGTAAAAAATTCCAAATTGGTGCTACACCCTCCATTAGAATTTTCTGGGAGATGCTGATAATGGATGGGTACTCTTAGGTGCCTAGTCTCGGGACACCATCGTGATACCCATGGTTTCCCTGAGTCCACGTCGAGCCTCCTAGTACGATGATGTTCTCCTAAATTGCAGTGGTGGTGACTTATCCTACTATGGAAATTTTGGTGAGATCATGTCCTTGTGGTTCCTCTATGAGTAAGAAAGGGTTATCATTCTCAACCAATGGTAGAAAAATGTCTTCAGGGAGACCAAAGTCGTAAAGTGTCAACTACACAGATAGCAGATATGCAATGATCTCTGGCATTAATAAATACATTATAAAGCTTTCATGACGAATAATGTAGGCTCAAAGATTATCATCCTTATTCCCCACCCATGGTCTCCCTTGTCTTTGTCGATTTTAACATTGCCTGTGAAGAAGCCATTGTAACCTGCACAGGATGATCCAGAAGCAGATGAAAAGTTAGTCCAATAAAAGTTGTTGGATAAATACTATGGAATAATGGCTAAAGGACTCAAAAAATTTCCACATAAGGCTCTGTGTACTGATTTCGGAAACGGTACATGGTGGCCTCATCCTACGTATTACATAGTGTGTGGAAGGCACAATTTGCATACTGCATAGTGTGCTGAAACAACCATGCCTACCACTACAGTTTGCGGATGCATATCCCCGCGTACAACCATGGTACACAGACCATCCGTGAGACGTTGGACTTAGATCATTGGGAAGAAAACATTGTGGTTTGTGGAAAGTGGATACAGCCAACCTAGGACTTGATTAAGTTCATGTTCAGAAGTTTCAGATTAAATTTTAATTTAAGGTTGTTAATTATTAAAGTTCAATTCACTGATCCATGCTCAGTATGCAGACATGCCAGCCGCATAGCATCCTCCTACATGGAATCCAGATTAGAGTCTCAAAATTCTGCACTACTATTCATGAAGTCCAAACTATGGTACATAGATTGAGAATGGTGAGAACATTAGTTTGTGGTAGGTACGAAGTGGTTCACGAATGGGATTTTAACAAGGAGAATAGTACGTGATAGTAGAAAATGCCGGGGAAGTCAAGATCACTTTTTGAAGAGAGAAATGGTAAAAGAAAAATGGCATGGGCCCCTATATATAGGTGTGGTCCCCTCCTTCCATACCCATCTATTCTACCCATAAAATTTTCTATTGAAGACCACTTCTTCATCAGAATAGTCCCCTTTTCGTTCCTAATAGTCCCAATTTGGATGGGGGAATTTTTAGGGTCTTGAAAATTATGCAAAGTGAAGAAAATACCCCAAAAATCACTTTGTTGAATGAACCAACTGCTTCTATAAGTATGGAAAGGTGAATGGACTCAAATTAAGTTGAAAACATCAGAAGAAACATGAAGAAATTAATGTTTTCACAACAATTCATGTGGCCCACATACCATCACTGGTAAAGGTTTGCGGACCACCTGGATCCAGAACCAGCATGTATGTGGAATGATACGTGAACTGCTGACCTATGGAGTGATGTCCAGCGAACAAGATGAACCCCGAACTGTGTCGCCAAAGGACTCATGCACGTGAAAATGATCCACATACCATTCTATGAACTGATCACTTCACAGAAAAATAGAACCAGTAGGATTCCGTGAACCATCATCATGAACCGAAGCCACTGAAAACCCTAGATAACAAAGTCGTCTGCGGGTCTGGATATCTTTTTATGGGCCTCCCCAAATGGTGTTGTGTGCACAATAGATACAATTTCCCCGATGTTCTATAAAAGGAGAACACTAGGAATGATGAATGAAGGATTATAAAATCTCTAAGAGGAATCAGAGGTTGGAATAAATAGTTTGAAAACGATTCTGGATTCAGTCTCGAATCACCGGCAGAGCCCGAATCACAAACCACTCTCTTCACAGGTACAACAGCCCACGAACCATAAAATTGGGGAATTGTATAATAATAATAGAACCAAGAACCCAATTGGTAAATCACAAAACACATACTTCTCATGGATAAATTTCCCATGAATGATAATTCCCTAGACCCTCCTTCAATATGGTGTTCTGTGTTGTGTACTGCTACGCAAACTGAACCAGACACCGCATACTGGATCAGTACTCAGATAGAAACCAAAGCGGCATGATGTTCCACATACCACATTGGTATGTGGTCATCTATACCCAAGCCCAAGTACAACATAGGTATCTGGACGACCCCTCAGACTACATAGCACTACCGTATGTGGAGATTCCTCTATTCCCCTTATGAAACTAGTACGTAAAATGCGGTGTTTTCGGTAGTTATTTCCTCTGGATCCATCCTCAACCTTCCATTACCATCCAGTCCTCCATGATCCCTCTGCAAAAAAAAATCCTTTGACATAAATAAAATGCCTCCTACAAAGCCACCATATCCATATGATCAGACCATCAGGTGCATCATCGCACCCCTTTAAGTGTACATACCCATGGTAAGTGGTGTCACGAATGCTCTCCCCACAATGGTTCGGGCTTCAGGAATGCTTGTGGGTCTACATTCCAATGGTAACATGGAATTCATCCTTGGGATGTTGATGTGAAACTCCCCATTCTATGGATTAAGGGTGATCACATGCCATTCTATTCAATGGGGAATAGTGACTAGTGAAGGTAGTTTTGTTCTCTTGTCCTTTTAATGAGGACGAAACCCTTCCACTTCCCAGAACTTATTCTAGGGCCCTCCCCTATGGTAAATCTCCAATATTCTAAGGTAAATCCATGTGACCTTCAATTCCATTTCACATTGGAGGGCTCATTTCTCCACACCCTCACCCATGGTCTCCCCAGCCTCTTCCACCATGGTCTATTCCTCTCCCACCAATAGGAGAGGATGCATGTGCTTTGTTGGATATTTGACATCCTCTTGTTTCTCACACTGAGAATGACTCACATAGTCTTTGAGATTTTTGATTATTACAACATAAAAGTGATTTTGAACTATGATAACTATTATTCCTGACTAAATCAGGATACATATGACACCTATCAGAAGTCCTGAGCTCAAAAGGGTGCCCTCCCATCAAGGGTCCTCCGAATCATGTCTCCATAAATAGGCACCCCCATGCGTAAGTCCCAGCACATCTAAAATGTAAGAACTTTGATTCAAGACCAAGCAAAGATACATAGGATTCCTACCTAAAGGCCCAAGTTCAAAAAGGTTCCCTTCCAAAAGTATCCACCCAATAATTCCCCCTCAATGGGAAGCTTCTTTGCATAATCCCCAGTCGTTCTGAACTATCTGGGCTCTAATTCCACTCTTGAGGAAACATAAGAAACCCATCATATGGGTCCGATCCCAATATCAAGTCACCTTCTATCCCCCCTAGATGACGATAAAATCTGGAGCGCATTATTATATGGCTCAAGCCAACGTCACCTCCTTAGCATCAAATATATGCACGCCTATAAAGATCTTGAAAATGAAGGGTATCTCATGTACACACTCTTCATGAATGAACCAAGGATTCATAAACATATTAACATGAATTAAATATATAATAGAGTCCAAGAAAAGATGATAGTCTTCTTCTGGAAGGGTGCGGTGAGTGTGACTTCCCATCCACTCAACCAATGGAGTCGTTAAGTGTCGTTGGCCGAATCATCAATCAACGAATGCCTAACATTGGAAAGAAGGTCCATGAATCATGGATACCAAGGCCACTGCACATTCTTGAATCCCTGAATAAACCTATCGGAGACCATCTAGGGAATTTATATCTTAGGGGGTCTGATTGTGCAAGTACAGGACCCCACGTGATTACCTGCATTGACCGACTGACTGTGGAATCTCCTTCACAGTACGAAAGGTTTGAATTGTCTTGTACCTAAAGGGATAATCCAACCTTCTTTAAAGGATAATGACATAGAATAGGTTCAAACAAAATGAATAGTTAATTTGATAGGAAACTGTCTTTAGAAAAAAAGACTAGTAATGATCCTCATCATACCATTTTCATACCCCTCAAAACGCGCCACCACAGAGGCGGAAGAGTGACACAACCGGTGTTCCATGTGAAGGGAATACATGGTCGGGTCTTTGTGTGGTGAGAAATGTCATGTTCTACAGGTACAATGTCTGTAGACTCACATGTCCAAACAATTCATTTGGGGAAATGACAAAACAGGGTGTCTAAGAGGAGCCACATGTTGTGTATACCCCCTTACATGACATGTAGTTTCCTTTGGGAGGAGTTTCCCCATTTCATATATTCTCCTTTGATGCTCGGATTCAATATTGTGAGTATCTTAACCTATGTAGTTTTCTACATATAAAACAATGGTGTCCGCAATTTGGGACTAGGATATGCGAGGTCAGGTGGTGTTCAGATGTCTTTGGTAGTGACAGTTGTACAAGAAGTGGTAGAGTTAGATCCCTTAGTTCATCCTTATGAGGGTTCATGTGATATTAAATCATCATTACAAGACTGTAATTCCCTTGATAGGATAATCAAGAATAGAGTTGTTATATCCCTCAAAAGACTCCAAGGTGGGATCCTCTATTGTATCAATCCCCAAGATCTAGTTCTCAGAATCATTGTTACCAAAAATACATAGGCAATGATCCCCTATTTCGCAGGATTTCCCTATAGGGTTTGTGGAATCATTAGGAGTATGATCCCCTATGCAATGGGGAATTTCCATAGGATTGCGCCATTATTAAATATATGATACCCTAATCAGTAGAAGGATTATGTTTTGTTTTTGGTGTCATTATTTATAGGATTCCCTACTTCATGAGTTAGACCAGATGTGTTTTTTGGAATCATCATGACCAACACTACATGGGTGACGATCCTATATTTCAGTGATATGATCTCCAGAATAACATATTAGGTTGTTGACCCCCCACCCCAGTGGATCCTGGGTGTGATCTTCTATCTTAGAAGGATCTTAATGATACTGAATTGGTTAAGTAGTATCCCTAAGTGGTTCCTCAGAGTGATCCCCTATCTGAGGAGTTGAGGTTTATGGTTTTCTAGATTGGGTTTGCATGGTCCCTCTTTAGTTCCTAGGAGGAATCCCTTTTTTAGGATTTGAGACCTTGCGTGGTTCTAGTAGGGTTCGTAGTGTTTCACATCATGGATTGGTGAGATACCATAAATGAGTATCGAGATCAACTGTCTTCATCCATGGTTTTCTTGGTGGTGATATTTGATGAGCATGATCTCCCAAATGTATGCCCCTTAGAATGAAAATCTTGTTCTATCGACTCTATGATGCCCAACTGAGTGGTATCTCTTGATGGTGCAATCTGGGATGGGTGGGTTGTACCCAATTGGTAGTATATCTTAGATGAGTGTGATCTGGGTTGAATCATCTCATGGAGTGTGTGATTCTAGTGGAGTGTTACTTTAGAGCCTCATATAGGAACCTATCACTGGCTATGAGGTCAGAACCTAATGAGTCTTGGAGTTTGAGATGAGTATATCTAGGGAAATTTATGCGGTTCTGTGATGTTATTTCACATCATGGATGACAAACCATGTGGTATGAGTTGACTAGGTATGTATAGTCAAGTATGGTCTTCATATGTAGTTTCTTTCTCATTTGGGTTCCCTCTAGTTAGGTCGAGCAGACTATTGCCTTTCGGTTTCTCACTTTTGTTATGGTTTTTTGGGAACCAACTGAGTATATTATTACTCACAACTACATGTAATTTTACCATATGTATTGTGTCTAATGCATACCTTATGCCTTTCGACGGATTTTTATAAGTACCCGGAGATGGTGGATTTTAGTGAGCAAGGCTGATCGGGGTTTTTTGTCATGTCTTGGCTGATGATCATTCCAGTCAGTTTATTTGACTGAAGTACCTTCCATATGAGTAGGTTATATTCTTTTACATTTTTTTTGGGTCTGTTCTTTTCCGTTTTGTACTTCTAGTGTACTCTGGTTTGGTATTGATGTATGCATTCATTTTATTTTCATTTTATATATCTCTACACAATTTCATAGATCTTTATGTGGGTGTGGGAATAAAAATACATTAGCCTAAGGCATTACCTATATGTTATAGCCTGCTCAGCACAAGACTCTAGCCCCTAGCCAATGGAGATGAGCATGGAGAGTCACGGATAGAGCCCCAATGGGTCGGGTCATGACTTATTGGTATCAGAAGTGGTTCCACTTTGGGACAGTAGGGTCATGATCTTAGTTTGGGTTGCTCAGCGATAGTATTAATATGTTTTAAGTTAAACTTTCAAGACAATGACTCCAGTGTTTGTGTGGTGGCCAACGTATCCATTTACCATTACTCTGATAAAGGTTTTTCAACTTAGAGCATTATGAAAATAACCACAGGATAATAATGGTACATGCATCATATTGGAATAGGTTTTTGGTTATTCCCATCCTTCTTGAGTTAGCTCCCCAGATATACTCTTTTGCCATGGTGAATCATGATTTTATTAGGATGCCTCTAAAATGATAACCATACATGGTTCTATGTTTGGAATATAGTGATCACCCCCCCCCCCAGTATGAGGCTTCAGTATAGAGCCCTAGTTCAGAGGATGGACCTCCGGGTGGTCTTCCAAGTGAGTTACCACCCACCCAGCAGAAGGTTGTGCTGGAAGTGAAATACGGGGAAGCGTGAAGGCTAAATGCGTTGCCCAAGTTCCAAAAGTTGTGACCACTAAGGTTTTTGAGTGATCTAGACCCCCAAGAAGCTAATGATTGTCATGAGGAATTTATGTGATTTTTTCACCTTTTGGGGACATGTCCCCATCAAATGGTGGTCTTAGCTACGAGCCTTCTACAGGGTTCGGTCAGGAGGTGGTGGAGTCTTGTAATGTTGAACCATGATGAGGTGAAACTTACTCGGGATGATTTAGAACAATATTTTAGGGATGATTTCAATACAACCACATTGAGGTCGGTTCATTTTTAGAAGGTTCTGCAGCATCGTTAGGATAACATGACCATGAAGGAGTATTCCATAAGGATTACAGACCTTTCATGATACTTCCTATATACGGTTCCAGATACTTTCTCTAGAGAACATACCTTTGAGTAGTGCTTTTGCTAGGGGGTCTGGGTGTCGGTGCTTCCACTCTTCATTCCCACCTATATTGGAGTGCACTAGTAGTCCCCTATGGTGGAGTTATTTATGGTCGAGTAGACACTAAATGTTACTGTTGGTCACGTAATAGCTGAGAACTAGGTAGCTATTTTGGATTTTTGTGGTTGATGATAGGATTAGAGTTCCAGGCATTCAAGAAATTTCAAGTGGAGAACCTTGGATGGGGGGTCTGTGGCTTGTGGATTCCAGAATAGTTTTTTTCAGCTACCGGAGAGGTGGTGATATGGTTATGATAGTCAGGGATAATCGTGATTGAGATTTTCCAACCCATCGTGATACTAGGAGTGATCCAGTCAATGGAACTCCTTGGAAGGGGCAACGTTTCAAGCATGGAGGTTTTTAGGGCGGGCATACATGGTGGAGGAGTAGGTGGAGAAGAAGGTGGTGGAAGATCATATGATTTTCCACCACCACCCCTATATTGTTCATGTCAGGCTCATATATATGGATGATAGGGGTGATGATAGCCTCAATGTTACACTCTGAGATTTTGCGAAATACGTTTTTATAAATAATTCTATATTTTGATATTTTTCATTTAATGAAAAACTAAAAATAGTTTTTTAAATTAATTCACTAATAAAAACATTCGATTCACAAAACACTAACTTGGAATACATTACACATAACATTGAATTGGATTATTTTACACACAACACTGACTTGGTGTATGTTACATGGAACACAATCTTGGCATATGTTACACAAAATACTGAGTTTCCAAAAAACATCATTTTATTGTTATAATTATTTAAATGAAATAATTATAACCTAACTATGAAACATAGTAATATTAATATTAATAACTAATTTTAAAATTTTTTTATAATTTTTTTATTGATAATTAAGGGTATACCTTTTTTATAAATCCCTTATATGTTTTAAATGCTAATTTATCAAATTAAAATATTTTTATGCCATTATACAAAAAATAAAAAATTTAATTTTATACATATTGAAAAATTTAATTTGATAAAATCAAAATCACTTTTGAATTTATAATTTCAAAATATCTTAGGGTGAATACTTGGTATTTTTCTAAGTAACTTCATTTTTTGATCAATAGTGAAAACCACCGAATTTCAATTCAAAAGTTCATTGTTATCTAATTTATTTATAAGATTAAGGTATATTTTAATTTAGTTTAAAAGTTTCATTAGATCATGTTTTAATCAATTAATCCAATTTAGTTCATTATAATCAATTTTACTTTGAAATTCGGTATAAAAACTTATCAGTATTTTGGATGTTTTTAAATTAAAAACCTGTAGCATCACGCTGTTAGCTGGACTAATTTAAAATTAATATCTTCTATTTATGTGATTATTTTTAAAAAAAATTGATTCCATATTTCTAATAAAAATAATTAAGAATTTATAATAATGTCAACCTAGTTTTTTTCCATAATATTAGTGGAAGTGATTAAAATTAATTATAATGATTAAGATAAAAAAATATGTTAATAATGTACTAAACCTGAAATTCAAGTCCCAGAACAACCTATAAACATATCCAAACACAATTTTATCACCATTATTCATCCATTAACCTCCCTTTTTTTAGTGTTCTTATTTTATTAAAACTTTTTTGGTAAAAATGAGGGTACACCTAACTCGTTTTCAAAAATTCCAAGTATGTCTTTTCCCTTCCGTATAAAAGGCCACCACATTTTCCTATACATTAAACCAATAATTTAAATTAGGATAAGAAAATATCAACATGATACACTTAACATCATGCCTACATTACTCCATGAAACCTAACTTTGGGAATAATGCAATCAAATGAATCCTTTTGGCACAAACCAAAAGGGGTAACCGAATTAAGAGGTGACACCTTCTCTCAAACTCTTTTATTTTATTTACATTCTCCACCCCAACCACTTTATTTATTCCATTATATTATAAAAAGACAATATATAAAATATAATAGGTTGTTTTTATTCAATGTGTATTTCCTACACCTAGACCAACATTCCTATAATGAATAAGAGATATATTATTTATGTGTACGGTCAACTACCACCTCACTAAATGATGATTGGTCATTTTTCATTTACCGCCTCTCATGGTGGAAATTATGATGGAAAATATTTTTATACATTTAATATATTATATTTATTATGTATTTAAGCTAATATATTACTTTTAAAATGCATACATTTTTTCTTTCCAATTGAAGTAAATATGATAGTTTCGTTTTAAGAAATGTGGACAATCACCCTTCAAAGTAATGTGATTCGTTCACGCGGTACATGGAATGTATTAAGGATCGGTTTTGGGAACTTATATGATATATATGATATAATAATTATAATTTAATAATTATATATATAAATATATAGATACTTATGTGTCATGTTATTTATTTGATCCAGTAAGGCAATAAAAACGGAAACAACGTTCCTCCATACGTACAACGTACAATCTAAATGAACGGTGTATTTCATTTCAAACATATATTTTAAATATAATATTATAATACACATATAATTTATATTCATGATATTTATATCTAGTTTTAATGTATAGAAATCATGATATATGTATATGTATGAAAGATACAACAAATAAAGACACATGAAAAGAATAAAGTGAATATTACTTGAAGTGAAAATTTAACATAGGATTATTAACATGTGTGTAATATAAAATTTTAATCATAAAATTTATGGTATTAGATATATTAATATGTATTTGTAAAATATTCATAAATTTTTTTTATTTATTATACAGGTGGTTTGAAATAGTATGAAGACAATCAAGATACATGGTAAAGAGATTTCATCTCGCTTTTTCTTTCCGTGAGATGCATGCTTAATTCACCACCCATTCCTTTGGTGTGGTGTGTATAATACCCCTAGATTATTATAAAATTATTATAATTAAATTTATTTTTATTTAAATATAAATTTTATGACATTTATTCCAGGGTTATTATGTTTTAAAAGTTACCAAACCGGTAAAATAAGTTTTTCAAAATTTTCCTTCTTTAAGATGCATGCCATGTTATAAACCTATATTTTTCAATTAGGTGTATATAAAAAAATTGAAATTATATAACCGTAATATTATTATTTTCATTATATTTTATGTTTCGTGTAATTTAATTTCCTTACATTGGGAGTATTGTCCAGAGATACCATGTGGTAAGAGTTTATAGAAATAATCTCATCTCATTTCAAATATTATTTAGGTTTAGTCTTCCTTTAATGAAATATTATGATCAATATCTAAAAAAATTCAAGAATCTAATTCCCTTCTAATTATTCATCATTTATTCAAATATTGGTACCATTTTTCTACTTTTTTTCATAACATAGTAAATAATTTTTTTAAGAAATCCTGACTTTACCCTCTCTTCGGTCATAAATTTATTTTCCTTAAAAACCTTTTTTTCTAAAAAGGGTATCCAAGAATGATCTACTATTCTTTGATAATCATTAAAATAAATTTTTTCCTTTTTTATCTTTTACCAATATTTTAAAAGGAATATTATTTTCACTTTATGAAAATAGAGTTTTTATTACCTTTTTATCATGCAAAAGGAATACACTTTTTACCTCATATATCATATACAGATTTACCCACAATTATTTCTGTGAAGCATGCTTTCCATATCTAAAAGGTTAAATTTTTGGATTTTTTTTAGTAATTTTCAAAGAATTTTTTTTTCATAGAGTTTTCATGATTTATTTATAGTTTTTCAAAGAATTTTCAATCAAATGGTTTTCAAAATATATTCATGATTTATTTCACTGTTTTCAAATTGATTTCCATGAAAATAGTTTTTGATATGTTTTGAAGCTTATCCTTTATGTTTTCAAGGAAAAAGTTTTTAAAAATGATTTCAATTATTCTTTTTATTTTTTAATGTATTTTATATTAAAATGATTTTCAAATGGTGTTATACATTAAAAATACTTTTTCAAATAAGAAAGGCTATTTTCTTAATGGAATGTTTTCGAAAGATATTTCTAACTTATTTTCCATCTAAGATGTCATATGTTGATGTTACTCAATGATTTATAATAAATGATATAAAGGATACATACATATTATTTTTATGAATTTGTTAACTTGATGTAAGTTTCTTTATGAGACCCATTTCACTTTGACAGGATATTTGATTATGTAATCCATTTATCTTTCATAATTTATATGTTTATGAAATCTGTTTCACATTCATGAGTTATATGTTAATGAAATCCATTTATCTTCCATGGGTTATATGCTTTTGAATTCTTCTTCTTCTCATGGGTTATTATTGAATGAAATGATGATGAAACCTATCTATTTTCAGTAGGTTATGATGTGATGAAATATTAATGATACCCATTTTAATTCACGTGTTTTGATTTTTGTTTACGAAACCCATATATTTTTATGGGTCATGATATGATGCATGTTTTATTTTTATATGGAACATGTATGCATGATTTTTTTTATTTGAATGGTCGGACCTATATCTATCCTCAATGCATTGGGTAATGATGGATGACTCATGAGTATATATGTTATGTGTAAACTAGATTTCATGTTCACAATGTTATTTGGGAACCTAATTAAATGATCACAATGTTATGCATGGACCTGGTTCTATTTCCATAAGTTTATGTGTGAACTTTATTACATGTTAAAATATTATGATTGAACCCTATTACATGTTCACAATATTATTCATGGACCTGGTTTCATGTTGATGTGTTTATGTGTGAACCTGATTACATTTTCACAATATAGTGTGTGAATTTGATTACATGTTCACAATTTTATTCATGGACCTGGTTTAATGCCCATAAGGTTATGTGTGAACCTGGTTTCTTGTACATAATGTTATTCATGGACCTCGTTTCATGTCCATAAGCCGGTACAAGATCTTGATTTCATGCCATTAACATAATGAGTGAACTTCGTTCTACTTATACATTTTCACAATGTTATAAAAAAATGTGAACGCCACAAATTCCATGTATTATTCCTATGTTATGCTTTCATGACTTATGATTTTTATTATATTATGATCTCTTTCTTATGAACTTACAACATTTATTATGAACTCTAATATTTAGGTTATGGTCATCAAAACTTATGCTCAAGTTCCATACCCTTTTTTTGGTATGCTTAAGCATTTACATAATTTACCCTTACTGGTCATAGAAGGTCTAACATTTCATATGTTTCCTTTACCTAGGGTATAATTATGGGTTTTAGGGGGAAGTAATAATAGTGGAGATCTTTATGGGAGTTGTTGAAGATATTTCACAAGGATTGAATATTCTATTTCCATGCTTCCAAAGACACTAAATAATTATAATCCTCAGTCATGTATTTCTATAATGTACTGAATATTCATCTAATATGATGTCATATCCATGTATGATAAGCCTCGTTCTCTATATTTGGTAACAAAAATAGCTTTAGTCAATGTTTGAAAACTTTTATAATAAAATCCCCCAGCGCGTTAGTCGAGTGGTTCACCGGTTGGGCCATTTCACTATCTGGGGGAACTGGCACTAGCTAGAGTACCACCAAGCTCAGAAACTGTTCATATTATGAACATGGCTATTAAACGTCATTACCTAGCTGGGGAAATTGTATCTCCCTGGGTTGGCGGACCCACCATATGGGTAAAGAGGGGGACTTAATTGACATCCACGTTTTGCCAACAAGCTCGTACCCGAGTGGTAAGGGCTCTTGCTTGGCATCCAAGAGACCCATGTTCAAAACTGGGTGGAGGCGAATTTCTGGGGTACTGTAGTAGTACAATAGCAGGTACTATAGTAGGTACTGTTTGGTCCTGTAGTAGCCAGAACTATTCACCCGATTTGGGATTTCGGGCCACCGGTTTGGGCCTACAGGTCTCAAGGGCCTTCGGGCCATCAAAGGCCTTCGGGCCTCAGGGCCTTCGGGCCATTGAAGACCATGAAGTTGCACAGTTCACACAGAGCATGCCCTAAAATAGGATCAGAGCAATAGTATAAGTCACCAAAAGCAGAGCTAATCGGATTGGAAGAATGAGAGGGTATGGCAATCGCCATCGGGACCAAGCACCGTGCAGGTTTGTATGGGGTAATGCTAGGTGATCAGCAATGCAGGTGGGGAGCTAAAGGCGATCAATGAAGTAGAATATGTGGGGGTAGTTCTAGTGGGATGGGGCTACAGGTCATGTAATGGGCATGGTATGCCTCTGGGCCTTCGGGTCATGTATTACGGGTCATGTCAGGCCTTGTGCCTTGGGCCTACAGGTCATGTACGAGTTCCCCTTCAAGCCTTAAAAGGGTGATTATCTATAATAAAATAATAAATAAGGCCTTTGGGACATTCAGAGTATAATAAAAAATTAGTGATATCACAAGGTATATTTCAAAGGATATGTCTTGGGATTCCTGTAATGATTGGTATAAGGATGAGTTAATGTTTAGGAAAATGTCCAAGAATTTTGGTAAATTGAGGACTAAGTGGATTACTAGAAATACCTCCCTATCTGGATAATACATGTGGATGTGGCTCTGGAATTGATGTACCTACGGGTAACAACTATGAAAAGATGTTTTGGGACTGACTCAGGGTAATCTAGTTCATGAAAATAGGTTGTGCAAGACACCTATTTTGACACTACTAGGGGATATGATTTGGGAATTAACAAACTCTTTATAAACCATCATAAAGGATTTAAATAGAGGATGACTATGAATATCCTAGGATAACTCTAATGTTTCATAGGTTAAAGAAGTATACACAATAATTTAAGCACCCTATAAGTAATTTTTCATGATTATATGGTATCCCAATATGATAATGGGTTCTCACACTATGCTTTCTCATTTTAGCCAATTGATTGAACTAAAAAGTACATGATTAAAATATAATGTTATATATATTGAATGTATGTAAATTAGAAGAATATATTTCCTAGGTGGAAATATAATAAATAAAATTAATAGGTTGGTATGATTATTGGTTGTACATTTCATTATAATGAGATCACAAACGACATGTAAAAGGTATTTTATGTTCATCAATTATTGTTTACATTTTATTAAAGTTTGGGGCCAAAGCATCATTTTATTATTAGATCAAAGAAAATACCTCTTTTTAACTAGGTAGAGGGAGACCCATTACATCTCCCAAAGTCCCAATGGGAATGTAGCCCATTACATGGCTCGTAGACCCAAATGATCGGCCCAAGGCCTATTATGTGAAAAAAACTGCTATAGTGCCCATCTTCTACAGTCCCCACCACTGCTACAGTAAACTGCCACCACTACAGTACCTGTCATTTTTATAGTACCTACAATACTATATTACCACTATAGTACTGCTATAGTACCTGTGCCCAATGGGTTTTGACCCCCCCTTTCATGTAGGATTACAGGGTGCTTACCACTAAGCCAAACCACAACATAAAGTATTGTTTATTTTAAACATAAGAAGAATGATTAGATTGAGTTTAATCAAACATAATAATGATTCACATTTTATATTATTGGAGGTATGTATTAAGGAATATGTTAATAAATCCTAAGTAATGGTTTAAAAATAATGTTAGACTAATGAAGTGTTTGTGTTTGGGAATTCAAATATTATGTTATCTGAATCCAGAAATATATAGGTATTTTTAAGTATATGTTTTAATTAAGGATTGCAATGTACCAATTTAATGATCAATACATAGAGAAGAGATATTTTTATTATGGTAATGTAACCCTTAATGTTATCAAGTTGTTGAGAAATTTGTGATTTTTATTGGATAAAGACATGATTGATTTGGATAAAGTCAAGTAGATAACACTAATTACCCTAGATCTGATTATTAATTAGTTTAAAAAGTATTATATTTCATCATAGATGAAGTTTACAACATATTGTATCTATGGAATATATCCAGTAACCTTTAAAATAATGAAGAATGTATGTTTTCCTAAATTATTTATGGTAATTTGGGTTATTACTATGTTTCAATAGAATATATGATGAGGGTATTCACATGTTTGAAATGTGAAAACCAAGAACTACTTTAGGATATATGGAGAATCAATATTAAGTTGATTTTGTGACTAATTTCTAAATTTTTTTATTTTCACCTTTCATAAGGGTTATAAGGTTAATCATTTATTGAAAGATCAAGTTAAAATTTGGATGAAGTTTGAGAAAATAAAGTATTATCTTACTATATGAGGATTTATTCATATTGAATAACATATTATAAAAAAGTGTTGTTGATGATAAATTTTGAAACATGGGATGGTATATCATGGATATCATGACCTGTTAGTGGTTTGGGAATGAGGAATTCACCTTCTTTTTTGGAGAAAGAGTTGATGTGGATCAACGAAAAATAAATAGTGAGGTTTTCCTAAAATCAAGAATTTAAATATTTTAATTTAAATTCCATAAATCTAGGAAAAAGGATCTTGAAACAAAATATATTTACCTAGTAACTATGTTTTTGATAAATTAGGTAGTCCCTTAGTACATTGTAGATTTATGGATTTTTTATTGTTAACTTTCTCCGAAACGTGTTCTCTATCACTCTCCATTAGAACATGATGGATAGATTACTCTATTATGTCGATGTTTTTACTTCCCACCTATGTTCTCCTATGTGGAAAACAAATTAAATGATACTTTGTTAAAACGTTATGTTTTCAAAATTTCTTTTTGAAAGATGTTTTTTTATTCATTTTTACGATTTGGGTTTCTATAAAGGAAACATTCATGTATTAATATTTGATTACCCAAAAAAATTCAAGGGTTAAATTTACTTTAAGGGGGTAGAATGTAACACTTTATTATTTTTTCAAATTTTTTTCTTTTTAATCAGTTTAATATTATGGTATTTTTCATTTAACGCAACCCTGAAAATAGTGTTTTTTGTTAAATCACTATGTCAAACATTCCCATCACATGAAACCAATGTTTCATTTTATAAATTTAAAATCTACTTGAATTATGTTACACACAGCACCAAATTATCGTACATTACACCAAACATCGACTTGGTTTCCGTTACAAGCCACACTATGTTTCTACAAAACATCATTTTACTGTAACTATTATTTAAACTAGCTAATTATAACCCAACCATTAAAAATGTTAATATAAATAGTAATAACTAATTTTAAAATAGTTTTTATAATTTTTTTATTGATAATGACAGATATAATTCTTTATTAAAGTCCTTTTATCTTTTAAAAGTCTAATCTCTCAAATAAAATCGGTTTATGTACTTCTATTGAATACAATATAATTAACTTTAGACACATTTATATATTTAAAGTAATAAAATAAACTTAACTTTTGAATTTATAATTTTGAAATTATCTTATGGATAATTTATGAATTATTTTATAGGAAACGTCATTTTTTATTGAATAGTGAGAAATACAAGATTTTAATTCCAAAAATATTTTCCATTTAATTTATTTATATGGTTACATTATATTTTAATTTCGTATAATTTTTTTTATATCATATTTTTTAAATTAATCTAATTTATGTCATTTTATTCACATTCACTTTGAAATTGGGTATAAAAACATTGCAATCTTTTGGATGTTTTATTGTAAAATCCCACAACATCATCCCGTTAGTGGGAATAATTCTAAAATTATTTCATCCAGATTATTGTTTATAATTTGGAAAAATAGATTCCATATTTTTAATAATCATATTTCTTCATTTCTAATAATGTCAACATAGTTTTTGACAAAAATTATTTCTGAAGGAGATTATTATTAATTACAATGGTTAAGATAAAAATTAGGTTAATATAGAAAAAACCTATTATTAAAGACCAAAAACGACCTAGAAACTTATACAACACCCATTTTCATGAAATTATTCATATATTAACCTTACATTATTTATTTATTTTGGTTTGGTAATACTTTTTTTTGGTACAAATGTTGGCACACCAAAATTGTTTTAAAAAATGCCAAGTCTGTCTTTTCCCTTCCCTATAAAGGCCCACCACCTCTACCTCTTCATTACACATATCAAAATAGTTAGGGTAGAAAATATATATGCCAAATAAACTACCATATATAACTATATTAATCCTTGAATCATCCCTCTTGTTATAATACTATCCAAGGAATAATTTTGGCACAAACTGAAAGGATTTACCCAATTAAGAGTTGACATCTTCTCTCAAGCTCCTTTCTTTTATTTCTTTTGTCCACCACTCCACTCCATTTATTAATATATTGTATAAAAGAAAAAATATTAAATTTACTAGTATTTTTTATTCTAAGGGGTTTCCCTATAATTACACACAAATTGATCTAATTGGTAACTGACATATTGTTTATGTGTACTATGAACTACAGCCTCACTGAACGATAATTGTTCATTTTTACCCTATGGCCTCTCATGGTGCACTTTATGATGAAAATTTATATTTATATATGTAATATATTATATTTCTTATTTATTTTTGCTTCTATATTTTTTTACAATGCATACCATTTTACATTCCATTTTGTGTAACTACAATAATTTCATTTGAGGAAGTGTAGACTATTGACCCATCAAAGAGATGTGATTCATTCACACACTACATGGAATGTATGAAATATGGGTTTAGTGAAATTATATGATATATATGACATAATAAAACTTTTTTAATAATTAGATATATACATATATTTATATATTTATATATACTTATATGTTATTTTCATTTTTCCTTCAATACGAAAATGAAAAACGGGAACATCATTCAAACGTATGTAGAGCATATAGTCTCCAGGAACGTTATATTCCATTTCATACATATATATTCAATAGATTATTATAATATTCATATATTGTATATAAATTATATTTATATCATGTTTTAAATTATTTAAATCATGATATAAGTATAGGGAACCTTGTAATAAAAAATTAAGACACTTGCAATGAATAAAGCAAATTTTACCCAAAGTGAAAACTTCACATAGGATTTGTAACAAACGAGTAATATAAGGTATTAATAAAACCATATATGGTATTATATATAAAAATATATTTATTTAAAATATTTATAATAAATTTATATTTGCTATACAGGTGGTTTTAATGAGTGTAACGATAGTCAAGATACAAGTAAGAAGATTTCATCTCAATTTTTATCTCACTGAGACACATGCTTTATTCACGAGCGATTTATTTTGAGTGGTGTGTATACTTACAATATATGTATTATATGATTATTATACATAAATATATCTGTATTTTCATATCCACTTAATGAAATTTATTAAATGGGTTTATGTTTCATAACTTACTAGATCGGTAAAATAATTTTGTCTTAATTTTCCTTCTTTGAGACACATGCCATGTTATCCTCCTATATTTTTTAATTAGGTGTATATAATGAATTTTAAAGGTTATATAATTAATCTATTTATTTTCATGATATTTTAAGCTTCATGTAATTTCATTTTCTTATATGGGGATTATGGTTCAAAGTTACCATATTATAAGAGTTTATTGAAATCATCTCATCGCTTTTCGAGATTGTTTATGTTTATGATTCCTTTGATGAAATTGTATATTCCACCTATAAGAAACATTCATGAATCTTCTTATCCAATGGTTATTCGTTAGTTAATCATGTATAGGTATCATTTTCTACTCTTTGGTATATAAGATAGTTAAGAATTTTATTTTTATGAATTCCTAAATTTACCCTCTATTCGATCAGATTTCCATGTTCCTCAAATACCATGTTTTTTGAAAGGGGTCTCCAGGATTATTTTACAATTATTTGATAACAATTAAAAAAAGTGTTCCAATTTTTTCTATTACATATGTTTTCAAAATATTCTTCTTCTCACTTTTTGAATATGGAATTTTTATTACCTTTTTACAGTGAAATTGGAATATTCATTTTACCTCATTTGGAAAGTAAGAATTTACCCACCATAATTTCTGTGAACCATAATTACCATTATTAGAAAAGGTTAAATTTTAAGAAAATTATATTTTTAAAAGTAACGTTCAAGGAAAATTGTTTTCAAAATTTTTTCAATATTTCTTTAATTTTTTTCATATTTTTTTCAACAAAATGGTTTTCAAAATATTTTCAAGATTCATTTCAATGTTTTACAAGAAAAATGTTTATAAAATGTTTTGAAGATTATACAATTAGTTTCCATGGAAATGTGTTTTCAAAATGATTTCATGCCGCCTTTGTATGTTTTCAATGTTTTTTCTAGGAAAATGATATTCAAATGGTTTTATGCATTAAAAATATTTTTTCAATGAAGAAATGATATTTTCCTTCAGAAAAGTTTTTAAAAGATATTATAAAATTTTTTTCCATCGCAGATAACATTTATTGATGTTACTCATTCTATTCTAGGAAATGATCTAAAGGTTTAATTCATATTATTTCTCTTAATGGGTTATTATTGATGTCATTATCTTTATGAAACTCATTTATCGTTCAAGGGTTATATGTTTATGAAATAAATTTATCTTTCATTATTTAGGTGTTTATGAATTATATTTCTCTTTCACGATTTATATTTTTATGAAATCTATTTGTTATCCACAGGTAATATTATTTTTAATCCCACTTCCTTTCATGGGTTATTATTTAATTAAATGATGAGGAATCATATCTATTTTGGTAGATTATTATGTGATGAAATGTTAATGACACCCATTTCATTTCATGGGTTATGGTGTTATTTTATGACATCCATCTCGTTTTATGGGTCATGAGTTGATTCATATTTTGTTTTCCTATAGAAAATGTATGTATGACATTTTATATATGATGGGTAGGACCAATACCTCCCTATAATTAATTGGGTAATTATGTATGACTCGTGAGTATATATGTAATGTGTGAACCTGAGTTCATGTCCATAATGTTTTGTGTAACCATGATTACATGTTCACAATGTTATGCATGGACCTATTTGCAAGTCCCTATGTTTATGTGTGAAACTATTTACATGTTCAAAATGTTATGAGGGAACCTTATTACGTGTTCACAATATTATGCATAGACCAAGATTCAGGTTCATAAGTTTATGCATGAACCTAATTACATGTTCATGATGTTATGCGTGAACCAGATTACATGTTCCCAATACCATGAATGAACCTATTTTCATATCCATATGGTTATGTGTGACCCTGATTACACATTCATAATTTTATGCTTGGACATAGTTGTATGTCCATATGATGAACTGGGGCCCTGCTTATAGGTCCTTAACTTAATGAGTGAACCTATTTCTACTTATACATGTTCATAGAGTTATAAACCAATTAGTAGGTAAAACATTCCTTGTTTTGTTCCTATGTTATTCTTTCCTAACATATTCTCTTAATTCTATTATGATCCATGTAATTGGAAATTACAATCATTATTATGATATCTAATATATAGGGTATGATCTTAAAATGTTATTCTTAAGTTCCATGCCCTTTTTTCATGTTATAGTCACACATGTCCTTTATTTACACTTACAAAGAATCAAAGCGCAACCCTTTCTTAGGCTTCCTTTCCGTAGGTTAAAAATGGTTTTAGGTATAATTATTAATGTTGGGGATCTTTATGGGAGTTTTTGTAGATATTTCACTAGGATATAAGATTTTGTTTCCATGTTTCCAAATACACTAAACTATTACAATACATGGGCATGTATTATTGTAATGTATTGAATATTCATCTAAAATGATGTAATATCCGTGTATTCTAAGCATGTGTCTCTATTGTTGGTATAATGGGAGGTTCAGTCAACCATGGGAAACTGGGATAATATAAATTTATCAACATCCCAATGTAAATTTCTATGGATATGCAAAAGGATTAGTTGATGGTTAGGTAAATATTTTAGAATTTTGGAAAAGGAGAGTCTAATTGGATTCAAAGAAATAAATCCATGTATGGATACTACAAGTAGGTGTGGATCTAGAACAAATGTACCTATGGGAAACAAATCCAACAATATTAACCCTTACTCAGGGTAATCTGGTACACGACAATGGGTCTTGCTGCACATCTGGTTGCACAATCCCTTGGGATATACTTTGTGAATTTAGAATGTCATTAAAAAACATCATAAACGATTTAAATAGAGGATAACTATGAATAAACTATTAATAACCAATGTTATAATAGATCAAAGAAGTATAAAGAATGATTTTGGAACCTTATAAGTAAATTATCATGATTATACGGTATCCCGAGATGACAATTTTCTCACACTCTGCTTTCTGGTTTTAGCCAATGGAGATAACTATAAGGAACACTATTGACATTTAATGTATTATATGTAGAATCTATGGGAATTATATGAATTTATTTCCCAAGTGTAAATCTAAAAAATTGAATCTGGAAGGTGGTATGAGTATTCTTTATAATTCATAAGATAATGATACTAGAAATAGCATGTAAAAGGTATTTGATGTTCTTAAATTATTTTTTACGTTAAAAATAAGACTCAATATTTGATAAGGTTATAAAAACTTAATATTGTTTCATATTTCACATTCATTGAATGTGGTATTAACAAATAAATTGATAAATAGTGAGTAGTGTTATAAGAATAAGGATGGATTAGTGAAGTATTTATGATTTCGAATTCAAATATTATATTATATGAAATATGAAATATATGGGTATTTTTTTTATAATTTTTCATTAAGTATTGAAAAGTACAGGTTTAATTTTGAATATATATAGAAGTGATATTTTGATTAAGGGACAGTACCCCTTAATGTTATCAAGATATTGAGAAAAACGTTTTTCTCTTGGATAAAGAGATGATTAATTTTGATAAAGTAAATTGGATATTACTGATTACCTAGATCTAATTATTAATAGGTTGAAAAGGTAGTCAATGTCATCATGGATGAGGTTTACAACTTCTTGGATTTAAGGAATATATCTCAAAACCTTTGGAATAAAGAAGAATTCATTTTTTTCATAATGAATTTATTGTAATTTTGGTTATTACCATGTTTCATGAGAATATAAGATGAGGGTATTAAGATATTTGGAATGTGAAAATTGAGATATACTTTTTGATACATGGGGGATCAATGTCAAGACCAATTTTTCATGGATTTATAATGTTTGGGATTTTCATCTTTTAGAAGGGATATAAGGTTAACAATTTATTGAATGATTAAGCTATACTTTGGACGAAGTTTGAGAGAATAAATTAGTATCATACCATATGAGGAATTACGAATATTTGATCAAATGTTACAAAAACATCATTTTGATGGTAACTAATAAAATAAGAGATGGAATATCATGGATCTCATGATTTGTTAATGCTTCAAGAATGAAAAATTCACCTTCCATTTTGAAGAAATATTTGTAGTGGATCAAAGAAAAACAAAGGGTGAGGTTGTACTAAAATTTTAAAAGTATATCATTTCATGTAAATTATTTAACATTAGGAAAAAGGATCTTGAAACCAAAAATTGTATCCTAGTACCTCCATTTTCGAGGAATCAGAGGTTCCCTTAGTTCATTGCAGATTTATGGATGTCTAACTTTTAACTTTCACCTAAACGTGCGCTCTATCACTCTCCATCAGAACTTGAGTGTTAGATTTCCCTTCTATGCCCATTATATCACAACCCACCAATGTTCCCCCATGTGGAAACCCAGTTATATGTTCATTGGGGTAAATAATAAGTTTCCAAAATTCATTTTTAAATTGATGTTTTAATATTCATTTTTAAGATGTGGTTTTATTTTTAACAATTTTTTATGTATTAATCCTTTGATAACAAAGTTAAATTTCAAGGGATAAATTCAATTTTAATGGTGTTAGAATCTAACACCCATAGATTTTGTGAGTTAATATTTTGAATTAATTTAATCTTTTGTTATTTTTTATTTCACGCAACACTAGAAATAGTTTTTTATATTAAATAACTAAGTCAAACATTCCATTCACAAAGAACCGACATAGTGTACATTACATAGAACATAGACTTATATTATGTTACACACAACACCGACTTGGCATACCTTACACTGAACATCAACTTGGACTACGTTACACGCAACACTGAGTTTCTACAAAACTTCATTTTATTGTAATAATTATTTAAAAGAGATCATTATTAAATAAACATTAAAAATAGTAATATGATTAGTAATAACTACTTTTCAAATATTTCGTCTAATGATTTATTAATAACAAAACAATAATTTTTATTAGTAAAGTTCTTATATGTTTTAAGCTACTAATCTCTCAAATAAACTATGTTTTATGTCCTTATATGAAAAATAATAAAACTAATTTTATAAAAATTTATAAATTTAATTTGATTAAATAAACTTTAATTTTAAATTTATAATGTCATAATTAACATATGGATAATTTTTGGGATTTTTCTGAACAACATCCTTTTTTTATGAATAGTGAATAATAACATATTTTAATTCAAAAATGACTCTTCATATAATTTATTTATATGTTTAAATTATATTATAATTTGGTTTTAATGTTTAATTAGATAATAATTTTATAAATTAATCCAATTTAGTTTTTTTCAATCAATATCACTTTGAAGTTTAGTTTTAAAAAATAACAATATATGGGATTTTTTTACTTTTAAAACCTACAGTGTTGTCCCATCAGCAGGATTAATTTTCAATTAATTTATTCCAAATATATTATTTGAATATATAAAAGTAGATTCCATATTTGTAATCAGAATGAAAAATAATTTCTAAATATGTGAAATTATATTTTTAAAAAAATTAAGTGAATGTGATTAAAATTAATTATAATTATGAAGTGAAAGTATTCATCAATATTATACTAAACCTTAAATGTAAGACCGCAAATAACATAAAAACTTTCCCAACACACAGTATCATGTAACTATTCGTCCATTAACCTTATATTAATTATTTATTTTGGTTTTTTATGAACTTTGTTAGGTAAAAATCTTTTACACCGAACTTGTTTTTAAAAATGACAAGTGTGTCTTTTCCCTTCCCTATAAAAGGTCACCGACTCTACCTATTCATTTCACCTCTAAAACCACTTATTATCAATAAATTTCTTCCCAATAACTTTTCCAACATAACTCCTTTTCCCCTTTAAGCCTTTCCTTTGGCAAAAATCAATCCAACAAAGCCTTTTTGCAAAAATTTAAATGAGTTACCTGATTAAGAGGTAACACCTTCTCTCAAGCTCATTTTATTTATTTCCAATATCCAACCCCTCCACTATATTTATTCCATGAATGTATAAAAACCCAATATATTAAAATTATTATTATTATTTTTTCTAAATTTTCATCTTAAACACACACACACAACCATTAAATGGGTAATGAACACACTGTTTTTGTGTACGGAGAACTACCACATCACTAAAAACTAATTGTTCGTTTTTCCTTTACCTCCTATCTTGGTGGACATTATGATAGAAACTATGTTTATATATTTTATATATTATATTTATTATGTGTTTAATATTCTGTATTTTTTTTACAAAACATTCCTTTTTACTTTAAATTTGGTGTAAATATGATAATTTCATTTGAGGAAATGCGGACTACGGCCCCCTCAAAACGATATGATTTTTTCACACACTACACATAATGTATTAAAGATGGGTTTAGAGAAATTATTTATTATATATGATATATTAATGATAAAGTAATAATGATTTATATACATATATAGATACTTAAATATCATTTTCTTTCATTCTATCAATATGAAAATAAAAATTGAAAAAAAAAATTACCCGTACGTACAACTTACTGTCTGCATGAATGGTGTATTCCATTTCATATATATATATATATATAATATATTTTTATATTACAAATATAATGTATACTCATGATATTTATATCATGGTTTAAATTCAATAATTCATTATATAAGTATAAGGGCCAAAGATATAACAAATTAAGACACATGCGAATAATAAAGTGAATGTTACATGTAGTTAAACCATAACATATGATTTTTAACAAGAGGTTAATATAAGGTTTTAATAAAACAATATATGGTATTATATATAAATAATATGTTTTTATAGTGGATTTATAAAAAATTTATATTTATTATAATGGTGGTTTTAATGAGTATAATGTGAGTCAAGATACAAGGAAAGGGGATTTCATCTCACCTTTTATTTCTATGACATAATGCTTTATTCACCACCCTTTCATTTTCAGTGGTGTGTATACTTCCCTTGGAAGTATTATATTATTGATATAATTAAATTTATGGTTATTTAAATATCCATTTGATGTAATTTTATTTATGATATTTATGTTTTAGAAGTTACCAAATCAGTAAAATAATTTTGTCTTGCTTTTCCTTCTTTGAGATACATGCCATGTTATAAACGTATATTTGTTTCATTTTGTGTATATACTGCATTTAAAATTTTATATAATTAAAATTCTTATTTCCATGATATTTTATACAAAATTTAATTTAATTTTCTTACAGAGGGAGTATGGTTCAAATTTTCTAAGTGGTAAGAGTTTATTAAAACAATCTCATCCCTTTTCGAGATTGTTTATGTTTATGCTTCCTTGGATAAAATATTATGATCCATATCTAAAGATCATTCACGAAGCTGGTTATCCTATAGTTATCATGATTTATTTATGTATTGGTACCATTTTTATACTCTTAGATACATCAGAAAGTTATGAATGGTTTTTAAGAAAGACCATCATTACCCTCTCTTTGGTCAGAAATATTTGTTCCTTCAAAACCATGATTTCTAAAAAGTAATTCCAAGAATCTTCAACTATTATATAATAATAATTAAAATAAATTTCTTACATTTAATTATTTTACCAAAACCTTCAATGGAATATAATTTTATCTTTCTAAACAATTCATTTTTATTAATTTTTTACCATGAAAAAAGAATATTATTTTTTCCTCGTACGACATGTACATATTTACCCATCATCATTTTTCTGATGCTTCTATTACAAGTTTAAAGGGTAATTTTTTTTGAAATTTGTTTCAGTAAATTTCTATAAAAATTGTTTTCAAAATATATTTAATCTTTGTTTATAAATTTTCATAGTATTTTCTAAGAAATAGTATTCAAAACATTTTACATCTTTCTTTAAATGTTTTCAATGCGTTTCTAAATAAATTTTTTAAAGTGTTTTGAATCTTATCATATTAGTTTCAAGTAAAAAAACTTTAAAAATGATTTCATTTCTTCTTTGTATGTTTTCATTTTATTTTTTAATAAAATTATTTTCAAATAGTTTTTTCCATTAAAATTCCTTTTCTAGAAAATAAAAGAATGTTTTTATTTAAGAAATGTTTTTGAAAGATATTTTAAAATTATTTTCAATGTAAATGAAATATGTGGATTTCACTCATGAATTTTTGGGAAATGATATAAAGGTTCCATTTATTTTCTTGCTATTAATGGGTAATTCTTGATTCTATGGTCTTAAACAATTCCTCTTCACTTTCAAGCATTATGTGTTTATGAAGTAAATTTAGATTTCATGTTTATATGTTTATGAAATCCTTCTCTCTTTTAAAGGTTATAATTTTTGGAAATTCCTTTTTCGTCCATGGATTATATTATTTTAAATCCTACTTTTCTTCAAGGGTTATTATTTAATGAAAATTTTTGGAGACTACACTAGTTTCCATTGGTTATGATGTGATGAAATGTTAATGATACCCATTTCATTTCATGGGTTGTGATTTTTTTTGTTAAAACCATATCTTTTTATGGTTTATTGTCACGAACCAACCCGGGTCGACCCTGAACTGGTCACCCGAGCCAGTCCGTGACATGACCTGAGAGGCGTTCCTGATCCTCCCGGGCTGGGGACAAGCGCCAGGGCATCAACAGAGGTTGTGGGAACGATTTCGCCCAGTAAAAATAAATAATTAAAGCAGAAGAAAAATAAACAGAGCAGCGCAAAATAAATAAAGTAAAGTAACTAAGAACAAAAGAAAATAAAACTAACCGAAAGAGACCACCACTATCACCGTGTGACCTCGCAGGTCACTCTCCAACTCACAACCAAACGTCACCCAAGGCGACGCACCCAAGCTGTAACCTGCAAAAACACTAAAAACAGAAAAGATATATAGGCCTGAGTATTAAAACTCAGTAGGTAGGCCTGACTAAATCTATCCCCAAAGCACATACCAATAAATAAAGAATTTATCAATTCCAGGTTTGAACTAAATTATATAAAATATGGTTTCCACACACTTTCATTTCTCAAAAAAAAGTAATAGTCCATTGCCCTTTTTAATTTAGAACAAGTTTAAAGTTGAAAGAAGCATGTGCATCGCACTTTTGAAACATTTTACGAAAAATTTATAAATCTGAACATTAGGTGTTAGTCAAAAGGAAAATTACACACAACACACACTAAGGGCAATGGTAAAAGTGGCACACATGGGTCAGCAGCCGAACTCGACCTCTCAATCGTCCGCCACACACAAACACTAAAAGAAACATGGGTCGAACATAGGAGATCGTGAACACTCCAGAACGTACTATACATCTGACTCATCCTGAAGGCATGCCCTAACTCGATGACGTCATAACGCCCTAACGCCCGGCATAGCCCTGCATGGCCTAACCGAGGGGCCCAATCCCCATAGCAGCAATAACTCAGTATTCCCCTGCTATGGGGCCACTAGCCAGTGTGTAATCTAAACTAGTGCAGCAATCATTCTCAGAAAATTCACTCAATATGTCAGGTTCCCATGTCATCACAAGCAATAAAAAGGGGGTGCGTCCACAATGTAAATTAACCAGTCACGATGCACCAACATCACATACAGCTGACGAAAACAACTCACACCAAAGAACACCCCCGAGTGGGTTTTCCAAAATAATCTATTTTTATTAAAGTGCCAAACGGGCCTTCGCCAATTTTAAAGTAAAACTTCATTTCTCAAAAATCTCAAAACACTTGTTCAGAAGAAGTAATTTATCTTTAAACCTAGAAGTACATTTGAAATGCCGTGAATTATGTTTTAAGGCCAAACATGCATTCTTTCAAAACTGGGTGTCCGCCCGTCAAGAAAATGTTCCAAGGGTTCGGTATAAAATAAACGGCTCTTTTCACACTAAATGATCATTTTAAGTTTTATTATTTAATATTATTTCTAATTCATAAAAATTTATAAAACAACAAGCAATTAATAAATTCTAAATCTAGAGGTAGGTGCAGTGGGGGACCTACCTCGACTCGTAGCCCGGTTACGACGACGATGCATGTCACACACTCGCGCAAGAGTACGCACAACCTTCTGACGATTGCAACATCACGGAAAGTCTCGCCAATGCGCTGCAACAACGCAAAACCTCTCAAAATACACACAAAAGCGAACCTAAAATAATCCTAACATATAAACAATATAAAATAACTAGCTCGACATGTTTTTTAAAACATCACATCAAAACACGTATCAAAACACAACCAAACTCTTTAGTAGTATTCAATTACGACCTTTAGACACACCAACCGCTTTACGCACCACAAGATCAAAGTAATAAAGCATTTGAATAATTTATAAAACATCCACTAAAGGTGAAACCAAGGTTCACATCAAAACATACTCAGTTTCACATAAGAAAACACTTTAAAATAAAACACATAATATCATCACACCTAGAACATGTCTCGCACCTAGCAACCAACCCATAAACATTTTATAAAATAACACACATGTTTGCACACACAAAACATTGTAGCTTTCAATTAAAAATTATGTTCACAACACTTAAACATGTTCACCACCTTTAAAAAAATATAATTCACACCCTAAAAAAACAGTTGATTAAACACTTCTATAAAATAACCCAAAACAAGACCAAAAAGAAAACACATCATCTCTAAAAGAAGATATAATCTCATCACACACGCATGCCAAAACAATTGTAAAGCGCGTCTCACACCTTCTAAACACTTTTAAAACCCATTTTGAAACCATGCATACACCGCTTTCAAAAACTGTAAACCAAAAGTCTACCTTTGAAATCAAGCGCGCCTCAAAATACTCCCAAAACACAATCTGCACCACATAAATAAGTTAAAGGACATAGCAGATTAATCAAACAAACAAGCAGAACAATGTAGACACATGAACACATATACATAATTGAATATTCAGTTCAAAACATAGTTTTAACAAATTATACTCCCAAGAAAACATCACGACAAAATCGCTAGGTGATTAAAACAAAAATTGAGCATTAGCATAAATAAACATAAACAAGCAACACCTCATAAACTAATTTTAACATGCTATAACAATCCATAAACATCATAATGGACTAATTAGATATATCATCAAGCAACAAATCAAGTAAAAATAATATGTAAAGCAACACAAGCACCAAAAGAATGCTTCAGAATAAGAAGAATACATATTTATCTACCTCAAATGCGCGGGATTTTGACGAAACCTTCAGAGGAGGAAGTGCACCGGAGGTTGCGGGTCATCGCCGAAGCTTGCGGCCTGGTGGGGAAAGCGCGGCCAGGGGGTTGCTGCTGCTGGCCGGAGGCGAAGCTCACCGGACCTCAGCCGGAGGTCGCTGGAGGGGGCTGGAAACAGCCGGCTGGCGGCGGGGCTCGCCGGAAAACGGCGGAGGCAGGGGTGCGGGCCGCCGGAGGGAGGGGAGGCCGGCGGTCGGGCTGGCAAAGGCGGCAGGGGCACGGTGACAGGAAGCCGGGGCCGAGATGGTGGTTGGGCGTGGAGGCCAGCGACTTGGCGCGGCGGGACGGCGAACGGGACGCAGCGGGTCGGTGAGCGGGGCGCAGCGGTCAGGAGGTCCCGAGGCCGGTCGGGACGCCGGGAGGAGTGCTGGAGGAGGCTTGGCCCGAGCGGACTGGCGCGCGGGAGCTGGAGCGCGCCGCAGCGCAAGGGAGAACGAAAAAAAGGGGGTCGCGACCCCTTCCCCTTAGGGTTTCAAAACCCTTTTGTTTTTTTGTTTTTTTGTCTAATGTTATACTAATGATAATAAAAATAAAACCAAATAAAAATCATAATAGTAATAATAGTGGTAATTATCATATTAATAATAATAATAATAATAAACATATACACATAAGTAAATATATATAAACAAATATATAAACCCACTAGTATAAACATAAATACACATACATTATATATATATACACACACAACGTTAAAGCATAAAAACATATAAACATAGACACACATATATATGCACGTATATAAACATACAAACATATATAAATACATATGTATACACATAATGTTAAAACTGGATGATCGTGTGGTGTCGCACGTCGTATGGGATCCCAGCGGACTGCAAGCGGGCTGCACGTACCCAAACGAAAGGCACGTGCCCAAACGAACTGCGCGTCTTAAGCGTATGGTGTCCGCGCACCATCCCAAACCACAAACTCATCCCAACATTAAAAATTTAAATCGGGACTCACCCGCACTTAAGAAAAAAAACACCCGACGCCAAGTGAAATAAAATAAATAAAATGACTAACAAAAACGGGTGTGACAATTCTCCCCACCACAAACACTTTCTGCCCCCAGAAAGTCACCAAGCCAACAGTTATCTTAACTCAAGTCTGTGACCAGGAAAAACCAGAAGAAACTGAGAGGCTCGGGGTGACCATTACCAACACAAGTCACACCCGACCAACTCAAGTACAAACATTGTCCGAGGTTGAGGGAAGAACACGGGAGGGTTCTCCCCACCACATAAATCTACTAACACGGAGACCTTAAAACTCGAACACACCACCCCTGAGGGGGGGCAACACGGGAACTCCCAAACCGAACTCAGTCACTTTCTCCACACAGACCGAACGACACTCGGTGACTTAAATAGGAAGCTTGCTACGAAACGACCCAACAACTCGTGGATAGAAAATTATCTCAACCCCTCACACACCGACCGAAGAAAAACCTCACCGCAACCAGAGTCTGGGGAATTTCTAGCCCGAACTCACAAAGGACCTCGAAAAAACGCCTGTTAATTTCATAAAACTACATATCCCCCTAACGTACACAATAGAGACCCAACTCAAAATTAGATTGACCCGTTCATTCGCGGGTCCATCACCCTTCAAGGAGAACCGAACGATTCGAAAACACCCTGAGAACAGATAAGACCGCTTAGACTGTGGTAGAATAAGTTCATCACGCAACCACAACAAAGGTGATCTTACAATGATGAATCGAACATAACAAGGAAACTTTGGGTATCTCCTTTCAAAAGCCGAAAACATAATCTGAAGCGAGGGTCTACACACCGTCGGCAACTCCTGACTGTGCGTGAGCTTCACCCCGAGACCTGTGGCTGGGGCCCTGATGGCTGAAGCATCTCCTGCCTCACAGCCAGGTATTTGCACCCTCTGGTCCCTAGCTCCTTCCTCCCGGATGACACTTCTTCCAGAACTCTTCCTGGTGGCCTGAACAGCCACACGGTAGCAAGACCTCGAAGGGATGCGGCAAGGCGACTAAGAATGTCTGGACATGCCATACCGGTGGCACACAAGAGAGCGGTCTGACGAACTATGAGCCAGTACTGATAAGGATGGTTTCTTGGAGACAGGTTCTACTGGCCCACACTCCTTGCCAGGTGGGGAACCTTCGCGGAAGTCGACCACTGTTAATCACACCCAAAACTCCAACAACGATGAGACATTTCATCTATACTAGTCCAGAACTGAACCCTCAAACAACTCTAGGGCGGTACAAACCTTAACTATCCTGGGAGTTCCCAACAACCTGAAGACACACTATCTTTCAGAACTATACAACTATATCTAATAGACTTCGCCTACCTTGATAAGCACGAAACACAAAAAAAGGAACTGAGAACTGAGAATAACTCATTGACAACCTTTTGAGGATTTCTGGGCGGCATACTCATGAAAACACGAGAAACATCATCAAAGCCGGCATCAAGCCAAAACTCATTCAAGGCAACAACACAAGCCAATGTCAAAAGTCCCATAAGCCAAACATATACAAACACAAGCATAAATAACTTTCCAAAACCATCATTTCTTTAAAACATTACAACTCACCTATGGCACCTTATGAACCGTCACATGTGAATTCATTCAATATCGCTCACATCATCTGCAAACAAGTGCCCCTACGCACTCTCCGTACATAGCCATGAACATGTGACCCTCCATAAGGAGTGTCAAGGTTCAAACACTTCCTTCCTTACCAAATACAAACACATAACATATTGTTCCAAACCAAAACACTTTTTCTTTAAAAACCCACTTTACTAATTTCAAAAACAATTTGGAAGAAACCCCTTTTTTTCATTTCCAAATCACTTTCATGTTCAACACACACACAGACCGAGTTTAAAAAAAATACAACCAACTATAAACCATCGGAAAGAGGGACTAGTGTCTGCACATAACTCGGCGACATGGTGGTGAGCCATGCCCCAAGTAAGAGATAACACTAAGTGGACCTTAAACCGGGCACTTGGACTCCACATGGGTCACCACCCCATGTGAGGCCGCAACGTGAACCGATTTGCTCCCATTGTCATCCCTTAATCCAAAACATCCAAGGACAAAAGACTCAATCCCAAACTAACCCTGGTAACTCAGGTCTCGTCACGAGCGGTGTTGATCAGGCACCGACCCGTAACCTACCTCCTGAGCCCCGACAGTCCTAATCTCCTTCTTGCAGACATCCCAAATAACAAAGGGCGCTCTTAAAAGCGAGGTCCTCTAAGAGCCGACCTGACTTTGATACCATTTTGTCATGAACCAACCCGGGTCGACCCTGAACCGGTCACCCGAGCCGGTCCGTGACATGACCCGAGAGGCATTCCCGATCCTCCCGGGCTGGCGACAAGCGCCAGGGCATCAACAGAGGTTGTGGGAACGATTTCGCCTAGTAAAAATAAATAATTAAAGCAGCAGAAAAATCAACAGAGCATCACAAAATAAATAAAGTAAAGTAACTAAGAACAAAAGAAAATAAAACTAACCGAAAGAGACAACCACTATCACCGTGTGACCTCGCAGGTCACTCTCCAACTCAAAACCAAACGTCACCCAAGGCGACGCACCCAAGCTGTAACCTGCACAAACACTAAAAACAGAAAATATTTATAGGCGTGAGTATTAAAACACAGTAGGTAGGCCTGACTAAATCTATCCCCAAAGCACATACCAATAAATAAAGAATTTATCAATTCCAGGTTTGAAATAAATTATATAAAATATGGTTTCCACACACTTTCATTTCTAAAAAAAAAGTAACAGTCTATTTCCCTTTTTAATTTAGAACAAGTTTAATGTTGAAAGAAGCATGTGCATCGCACTTTTGAAACATTGTACGAACAATTTAGAAATCTGAACTTTAGGTGTTAGTAAAAAGGAAAATTACACACAACACACACTAAGGGCAATGGTAAAAGTGGCACACATGGGTCAGCAGCCGAACTCGACCTCTCAATCATCCGCCACACACAAACACTAAAAGAAACATGGGTCGATCCTAGTAGATCGTGAACACTCCAGAACGTACTATACATCTGACTCATCCTGAAGGCATGCCCTAACTCGATGACGTCATAACGCCCTAACGCCCGGCATAGCCCTGCATGGCCTAACCGAGGGGCCCAATCCCCATAGCAGCAATAACTCAGTATTCCCCTGCTATGGGGCCACTATCCAGTGCGTAATCTAAACTAGTGCAGCAATCGTTCTCAGAAAATTCACTCAATATGTCAGGTTCCCATGTCATCACAAGCAATAAAAAGGGGGTGTGTCCACAATGTAAATTAACCAGTCACGATGCACAAACATCACATACAGCTCATGAAAACAACTCACACCAAAGATCACCCCCGAGTGGGTTTTCCAAAATAATCTATTTTTATTAAAGTGCCAAACGGGCCTTCGCCAATTTTAAAGTAAAACTTCATTTCTCAAAAATCTCAAAACACTTGTTCAGAAGAAGTCATTTATCTTTAAACCTAGAAGTACATTTGAAATGCCGTGAATTATGTTTTAAGTCCAAACATGCATTCTTTCTAAACTGGGTGTCCGCCCGTCAAGAAAATGTTCCAAGTGTTCGGTATAAAATAAACGGCTCTTTTCACACTAAATGATCATTTTATGTTTTATTATTTAATATTATTTCTAATTCATAAAAAATTTATAAAACAACAAGCAATTAATAAATTCTAAATCTAGAGTTAGGTGCAGTGGGGGACCTACCTCGACTCGTAGCCCGGTTACGACGACGATGCATGTCACACACTCGCGCAAGAGTACGCGCAACCTTCTGACGATCGCAACATCACGGAAAGTCTCACCAATGCGCTGCAACAACGCAAAACCTCTCAAAATACACACAAAAGCGAACCTAAAATAATCCTAACATATAAAAAATATAAAATAACTAGCTCGACATGTTTTTTAAAACATCACATCAAAACACGTATCAAAACACAACCAAACTCTTTAGTAGTATTCAATTACGACCTTTAGACACATCAACCGCTTTACGCACCACAAGATCAAAGTAATAAAGCATTTGAATAATTTATAAAACATCCACAAAAGGTGAAACCAAGGTTCACATCAAAACATACTCAGTTTCACATAAGAAAACACTTTAAAATAAAACACACAATATCATCACACCTAGAACATGTCTCGCACCTAGCAACCAACCCATAAACATTTTATAAAATAACACACCCGTTTGCACACACAAAACATTGCATCTTTCAATTAAAAATTATGTTCGCAACACTTAAACATGTTCACCACCTTTAAAAAAATATAATTCACACCCTAAAAAAACAGTTGATTAAACACTTCTATAAAATAACCCAAAACAAGACCAAATAGAAAACACATCATCTCTAAAAGAAGATATAATCTCATCACACACGCATGCCAAAACAATTGTAAAGTGTGTCTCACACCTTCTAAACACTTTTAAAACCCATTTTGAAACCATGCATACACCGCTTTCAAAAACTGTAAACCAAAAGTCTACCTTTGAAATCAAGCGCGCCTCAAAATACTCCCAAAACACAATCCGCACCACATAAATAAGTTAAAGGACATAGCAAATTAATCAAACAAACAAGCAGAACAATGTAGACACATGCACACATATACATAATTGAATATTCAGTTCAAAACATAGTTTTAACAAATTATACTCCCAAGAAAACATCACGACAAAATCGCTAGGTGATTAAAACAAAAATTGAGCATTAGCATAAATATACATAAACAAGCAACACCTCATAAACTAATTTTAACATGCTATAACAATCCATAAACATCATAATGGACTAATTAGATATATCATCAAGCAACAAATCAAGTAAAAATAATATTTAAAGCAACACATGAACCAAAAGAATGCTTCGGAAGAGGAAGAATACATATTTATCTACCTCAAATTCCTGCGATTTTGACGAAACCATCGGAGGAGGAAGTGCGCCGGAGGTTGCGGGTCATCGCCGAAGCTTGCGGCCTGGTGGGGAAAGCACGGCCAGGGGGTTGCTGCTGCTGGCCAGAGGCGAAGCTCACCGGACCTCAGCCGGAGGTCGCTGGAGGGGGCTGGAAACAGCCGGCTGGCGGCGGGGCTCGCCGAAAAACGGCGGAGGCAGGGGTGCGGGCCGCCGGAGGGAGGGGAGGCCGGCGGTCGGGCTGGCAAAGGCGGGAGGGGCACGGCGACGGGAAGCCGGGGCCGGGACGGTGGCTGGGCGTAGAGGCCGGCGACTTGGCGCGGCGGGACGGCGAGCGGGACGCAGCGGGTCGGTGAGCGGGGCGCAGCGGTCAGGAGGTCCGGAGGCCGGTTGGGATGCCAGGAGGAGTGCTGGAGGAGGCTTGGCCCGAGCGGACTGGCGCGCGGGAGCTGGAGCGCGCCGCAGCGCATGGGAGAACGAAAAAAAAGGGGGTCGCGACCCCTTCCCCTTAGGGTTTCAAAACCCTTTTGTTTTTTTGTTTTTTTTTTTTCTAATGTTATACTAATAATAATAAAAATAAAACCAAATAAAAATCATAATAGTAATAATAGTGGTAATTATCATATTAATAATAATAATAATAATAAACATATACACATAAGTAAATATATATAAAAAAATATATAAACCCACTAGTATAAACATAAATACACATACATTATATATATATATACACACAACGTTAAAGCATAAAAACATATAAACATAGACACACATATATATGCACGTATATAAACCTACAAACATATATAAATATATATGTATACACATAATGATAAAACTGGATGATCGTGTGGTGTCGCACGTCGTATGGGATCCCAGCGGACTGCAAGCGGGCTACACGTACCCAAACGAAAGGCACGTGCCCAAACGAACTGCGCGTCTTAAGCGTATGGTGTCCGCGCACCATCCCAAACCACAAACTCATCCCAACATTAAAAATTTAAATCGGGACTCACCCGCACTTAAGAAAAAAAACACCCGACGCCAAGTGAAATAAAATAAATAAAATGACTAACAAAAATGGGTGTGACATTTATGATATAATGCATACTTTATTTTCCTATGACACGTGTATGTATGATTTTTTTATATGATGGTTGGGATCTATATCTACATCCAATTCAAAGGGTAATGATAGATGACTTGTGATTATATATGTTATTCATGAACCCGATTTCTTGTTCATAATGTTATGTGTGAACTTGATTACCTGTCCACAATGGAATGAGTGGACCATATTATGTGTTCAAAATATTAATAATGGACCTGGTTTCATGTCCATATGTTTATGAGTGAACCTGATTACATGTTCACAATGTTATGTTTGAACTTGAATACATGTTCACAGTTTTATGCATAGACCTGGTTTCATGTCCATAATTTTATATGTGAACCTGATTACACATTCAAAATGTTATGCATGGACCTAGATTCATTTCCAATTATTTATTTGGGGGACTACTTTCATGTCATCCACTTAATGAGTGAAGATGCTTCTAGTTATACATGTTCACAACATTATAAAAAAATGTTCATGACATAAATTCCATGTCTTATTCTTAGGTTATTCTTTCATGGAATATGATCTTAATTATATTATGATTCATTTCCTATGAAATTTTAATCATTATTATGATCTCTCATATATAGGAGATGATTTTTAAATGTAATGATCAGTTTAATAACCTTTTTTCATGTTATGATTATTCATTTCCTTTATTTACCCTTACTGAGCATATGAGCTCACCCCTTTCTTTGGTTTCAAATTCCTCGGTTATAATTAATGGTTTTTTGTTAATGTACTGAATGTTGAGATATTGGTTGGAGTTGTTGAAGATCATTCACCTAGATATAAGATTTTTTCCCAAGTCACCAAAGACCCAAAACTATTATGTTCCTCGGGAATTAATTTTTTTCATTTACTTAATATTCATCTAAATTGTAATTTCTATGTATTATAACCCTGGATTGGAACATACAGTTCGTAGATTCTATTTACCCATAGGCTCTGAGGATTGATAATGGTATGTTTTTTGTCTTTTCTACTTTCTATAGTATTATTGATAGACACTATTGTGAGGTACTCTTTTCTTTCCAATTATTCCACCAGGTTTATTCAGGGTGACTCTGGGAATCAGTAAAAACATGTTTTGGTGATTCTCAGTGTATCTTTGAATGTTTGAGGAAGATGGATCCCTCCACCCCTAATATTTTTTTGATGCAATAAAAACCATACAGGAAAGTTTGTTATACATAATGTGGATTTTTTTAGGTGTGGGGAAAATACCCTATAACTTAAGAGTTAATGTGGGGTTCTATGCTGTAGTTTTTGTGAAATATCCTAGTAAGAACCATTGCTTGTTATTGGGATTCCTTTTTCATTCATTGGCACCCACACAAGTTTGGTGTCATCTTTTTGTACAAGATTCTTGAGGAAGGAGTGGTTTAGTTTTTTACTTATTTGGACTCACATGGATGAGTGATGCTTTTCCCTCTAAGACACATTCATGACATGAGATCCAAAAGCATGTCGGTGAGATAGTTCAACAAAAATATGTCATTATCAAAGTATACTGGTTGTGTTTCTTTTACATGCGTGTTTAGAGTAGGGATTCATTAATATCTACTTCATGTTAGCGAGGGGGAATTACTCTAGACACTTTGACTACAGATGGACCAGTTTCTTGGGGTTTTCCACCTTTCAAAGCTAAAGAGACTTATTCCTACATGTTTCATGATGATTACCTAGTTTAGATATATTTGGGAGTGGTATCCCTTAGGGTTCACATGAGTGTGTTCTCATATATAGCACATGAACCCTTAGTGGACTTTGTGGATATCTTGGTGAGCTTACCGGTGTTGGAGTCCATGTTAAGAGATCAGTTTCTTTCCCAAGTTCCTAGGATTTATCTTTTTAGGGATGAAAATATTTAAGGTGGTAAGGCTTTATTGACTCTAGTTTGACCAGAAATAATTTGGAATATTCCAATGTATATTTCTGAATCCAGGCACTGAGTCGGCACGAGAATCTGAGGCATCGAGAGCCTTATCATGGTGATATTTAAAATATTAAACATATTTTATCCCACATGTGTATTTTATTTGGAAACATGGAATAAATTTCTATAGAATTATTATATAGGATTTATAAGACTGTGGTTGAATTTTGAATGTTATGTTTACCCTAGTTGTGACATAATGTTTTCTATCATTTTGTGTTCTGTCAAATGTGATTTTGTAGCGGGGGTAAAATGGATGATATAGATTTAATAAAAAAAATAAAACAGTATTCCTCCTCCCCCACCCATATGCTGAAAACACTAGGAGGATCCAAATCCCCTCCTCCCCTTTCGGGTGATAGAAGACTTGAGGACATAATCTTGGAAATGTGGAACTATTGATCTTTGATATTACCAGAAATCACCCCCAAATTGTGTTGTTGTAGCTATCGATTGTCTATTCAACCTTTATGTTTCGTCAATTTCTCCATGAGGTATGGGTATTGAGTTTTATGTGAAAATTCACTTTTTTATGCATTGTTTTATGGTTGTAGATACCTCAGTTTCTTTCTACAGATCCCATGAGTGTTGATCTATATGTTTTGGGGTGAACAATGGGTGATATGAGATGCTCATATGGATTTTATAATGGATTTTCCCATATACATGGTGTGTAGACCAGATGGGCATGTCGTGTATTATTCTTGTTTGGGGAAGATGATTATTGGGTAATACAAGTTGTGTACCATGAGTTACACATCATGTAGTGACCCCATGTTTTCTGTCCTGAGGGAGTGGTCAGAGAAGGTGTTTGGATGACATGAAAAAAAGACACAACCAAGGGGTTATGTAGTTGGGCATGCCATGTACTTGATGGTACATTCAATGTGGGGGACACATACAACATTTTGCGTGATGGGAATACATGGTTGGAGGACTAGTGAGGTGATACACACCATGTACCATTGGTACACACCCCGTATTCCAACATTCCTAGCCATGCTGTGTGGTTAGAGGACATAGTTGGGTGTTCATGTGGGGTCACACACCCTATAGGATCCTAGAAAGGCCATTTAGTCTCCTTTTGGGAGAGTTTCCTATATTATTATCTCCTCCTTCGAGGCAAGGATTTAGGCTTATGAGTATTCTATCTAGTGTAGTTTTCTACAAAGAACACGATGGTGGCCATGGTGCGGTCCTATGAGATATGAGGTGATGTGGTATTGAGATTATCTTGGGTTAGAAAGGGTTGGACCAGTTTGGTTTGAGTGAGATCCCTTAGTTAATCCCTATGATGTTTTGTGGGTTATTGTTTCCTTGGGACATGATTATAATCCACTCAATAGAATGAAATTGGATAGATTTTTTGTATCCCTCTTGAAAGGTCAAGGTGAGATCCTCTAGCATATCATTTCCCTACATTATATTCTCACAATTGTCATGATTAAAACTACATGGGTGGTGATCCCCTATATGTTAGGAAAGAACTTTTGGTAATGTGGTATCTTCATGAATATTATCCCCTTAGTAGGGGTAGTTTTACCAGCGTTGCAACGTCGTCAGATATATGTTCCCTACTCAATAGATGGTTTATGTTGGGTTTGTGGAATCATCGATTATATGATCCCCCACATCACGAGTTATAACAGATGTGGTTTTTTGTAATCTTTGTGACCAACACAACATGGGAGACGATATTCTATTTTAGTGGCAAGATCTCTAAGATGATTGATTGGATTATGGTGTCCCTCAGTCAATCTTGGTTTTGATCCCCACTTGAGCAAGATATTTGTGAGACTGGATTAGGTTGGTGGTATCCCGTTGTAGTTCCTAGGTGTGATCCCCTCTCTGAGAAGTTTCGATTTATGGTTTTATAGACCGGGTTCATAGTGTCTCAAAATAGTTCTTGGGAGGGATCCCAGTTCTGAGTTTTGAGAACTTTTGTGGTTCTAGTAGGTTTTGTAGAATCCCAAATCAAAGATGGGTGAGACCCATTAGCTAAGATTGATATTCTCTATGTTCTAGTGTGGTGTTTGTAGTGGAGAAATTTGATGAGTCTGATCTCTATGATGTATAGCCCTTCGGATGTTGGTGTTGTTCCATTGGATTTTTGGTACCAATTTGAGTGGCATCTCTCAGTGGTTCCTTCAGCTATAGAAGGGTTTCACCTAATGAAGAGTATCTCTTAGACAAGTTTTATCTTGGTTGACTCATCTTATAGACTGTCTTCTCCCAGTATAATGTTTCTTTATACCCTCGAGTAGGCACCCATAACTGGCTATGAGGTTGGAACCTCATGAGACATAGATTCTATGATGATAATATCTAGATGTATTTCTAGATTTCCTTGTGGTGTTATCACATAATGGATGATACACCATGTGTTATGATATGACTAGTCATGTATAGTCGAGGATGGTATCGAAATATATTTTCCCTCCCATTTGTGCTCCCTCTGGTTGTAACGTCCCGGTTCCAAAAGCAATCCAGAGGTGCCCCATACCTGGTTGGTCACATGGCCTCAAATGCATTTCCATAAATGCCAGAGGCTGTCAACTAGCAGTGATGGACTTGGGTGTGATAATGGGGAATCTATGCCCTCATTAGCAGAGTAACACAATGGAAGAGAAACAAATATACAATAGCAGAAAGAGTAAATATCCAGCAACAGTAAACAGTGGAAGACTGAGATAAAGAAGAAAATGGATCTTACATATATAATAATGATTCATGACACATATATGTCGAGGAAAATATTCAAACAAGTCACAATGCTAGAATAAAACAGTGCTAAACCAAAGTGCAAAAGGAAGCAGATAATCTCTTTAGCAACACAAGCCACAGCTTGGTCCCATGCTCTCCAGCTCTACAAAAATCAAGAACATGAAGTCAAAGGGTGCTATCCCTTATCTATACCTGCAACAATATAATATGTTTGGGCCCAAAAGCATGACCCAAATAGGGTGTGAGAAAAAATCCTAGTATACATCCACCTGAAGATCTTTACCTAAAATTCAGTGAATATATGGAAGGTAAATGTATAGAAAGCAGTAACAGGAATGTACACGGCATCAAACAATCCATAGTTCCTAGAATATGATTTATAAACACGTAAGAAGCCACTCAATAATGTAGAACAAAATGTATCCCTCTCGGTAGTTCTCATAGCCTAACCCTTTGGTTCAACCTACAAGTACTAGCAACCCTCTGGGAGGAACACACAGTCTCACCCATCTAGTTCAGCTAAAGAAATAGACTCTCTGGGGAAGCACTCACTGTCAATTCCCCATATAGTCTCATATCATACTAAAGGTTCTATAGGGACGCACTCAACGTCTCATTCCCCATATGGCCCATGTCGAGGAACTACAGACTCTCTGAGAAAGCACTCAACATCAATTCCCCCTGTGGTATCGCATCGTATTATAAAGACACTCTGGATAATACCTTATGCCCATTCTCCCTATGGGCTACTACACTAGGTTCTCACATCCATGTGTAAATTTAGAAGTATTGCATCGTGTAACGGCCAAAGTATCCTCAAGAACTACTTAGATAGCATTTTATAGCATCTCAGCATGTCAGAAAAAGAACAGTCTATCCTATAATACTTGGTAGGGAAACTGGAAAAAGCCTAACTGGAAAAACTAGACCAAACGGTCAGAAACAGGCAAACATTTAGGGGAAATTCATACAAAGCACAAAAAATTACCCTATTAACAAAAAATAACCTCTACTCATGCATACAAGAAAAGCAGGTAGACAATAGGGCTAAAACAGTAAACACGTAATACCATGTTCAAGGGTATTGGTGGAATTTGTACATAAAACTCAATGACATTCTACATAAAGGCACAAACCAACTACCTTGATGTTAGGGGATCGATAAACTTGAACCATGGGGCTTGAATCGCCTTAAAATGTTGAGGATCTACAAAAACGTCTAAAACATTCAACCCATGATATCGTGGAAAATAGAAGGAATCATGAAAAAATGTTCCACCCGAAGAGAGAACTCACCGATTCGATTTCAGCGAAATCAACAGAGCTCGATTCAGAGGAAGGACGATTTCTTGGGGGTTTGTCGATGATCTGCGGTCGTTCGATAGCTCTCCGCTGAATGAGACCTAAAAGGAGATATTTCTGGTGATTAGACGCGACCCCATTGCGTTTAATGAAAAAAAAGTACACGACATGTACTTTTGGATTACACGATGTGTACTCGCCTTTTCCGTACTCGGATTTATGCGGCCTCCATGTCACCCCTACATGGCTGTGTGTGTGGACATGACTTTTCTAACACACGACCTCCAATGGTGTCAAATTACATGGCGTGTACTTATAAAGTACATGATGTGTACTTTAAAATTTTCTAGATTTTCCTCTTTTCCTCCAAAACCACCAGAAAAGGAAAAACATACCTAAAAAGAAGATCTGGGTTTTTTCAAACATCCCCCCTAAAAGAAATTCATCCCCGAATTTCCCTAGTGAGGAATAGAAGAAGAAACCCCAAATAGCTCTGGCCAATGTGCTCTCACATCGGCCTCCCTCTCCCAAGTCTCATCCTATACTCTCCTGTGCTTCCATAGCACTCGTACCAAATGAACAGACCGGCCATGGAGAACCTTATTACTACGATCAACATTCCGGATCAGATTCTCCTCGAATGATGCATCCACATCAAGATCAACCTCCTCAGGTTGAAGGACATGAGATGGGTTTGAAAAGTAATGTCGGAGCTGAGAAACATGAAAAATGTCATTCATAGCCTAGTACCTCTGAGGTAACTGCAACCGATAGGAAACCAGACCAAGTCTCTCCAACACCTCAAATATTCCGACGTACCTCAGTGAATGCTTACCTTGTCTCCATATCCTCCTATGCCCCAACCTCAGTGTGACATGCAGGAAAACCTGATCCCCGACCTCGAACTCCAGAGGTCATCTCTACTGATCAGCATAAGACTTCTGACGGGACTGTACAGTAGGAATCCTCTTCCAAATCAACTCCTTCTACTCTATGGTCTGTTGAACAAGATGAGGTCCCCGCAAACTGCCTCTTCGGCCTCCATCCAACATAAGGGTGAGCAGAATGGCCTATCGTACAAATCCACATATGGTTCCATCTGAATAGTTTCTTAAAAACTATTATTGTAGGCAAACTCTATAAGAGTTATATGCTTCTCCAAATAACCTCCAAAGTACAAAATTCATGCTCGGAGCATGTCCTCAAGCATGTGAATCATAGGCTAAGATTGGTCATCTATCTGAGGATGGTAGGTTATACTCAGAAGCACCTACCTACCCAAATCTTTCTATAGCCCCTACCAGAACAAAGAAGTAAAACATGCATCCATGTCTGAAACGATGGAGTGTGGAACTCCATGTAGACACACAATCTCAAAGATGTACAACTGCCCTAGCTCATCAACACCGAAGGTCTCTTTAATCAGAAATAAGTGAGAATCCTTCGTAAGTCTGTCAAAAACAACCCAAACAGCATCATTACCATGAAGTGATCTCGGAAACCCTATCACGAAGTCCATCGCAATGTTGTTCCACTTCCACTCAGGAATGGGTAACTATTGTAAAAGACCTCCTGGTCGCTGTTGTTCCACCTTCACCTGCAGACACGTAGAACATCTCATGATGAAACCAGCAACATCTCCCTTCATACTCAGCCACCAATTCTGGCGGTGAAGATCGTGATACATCTTGGTGACACCAGGATGAACTTCCCAAACAGTGGAATGAAAGTCCCGCATCATCTCCTCGAGTATGACTTCTGGCACCCATACCCATCCATATAATAGTAGGAACTCATCCTTGTATATGGTCCACCCTAGAATAGGGTCCTCTCTTGACATGCTTTCCCACAGGACTAGGACATCATAATCTAATAGGTGCCTCATTCGTACCCGATCAAGAAGTATAGAGGTAATAGCTACAGAAGAAAGGAAAGTCTATCCCTGCCTGTTGTGCACCGCCAGATGCATCTCAGAGAATATATCCATAATTTTCCACTCACTACTGGCCTCTCGAACTGCATGTAACTGAGTCCTCCTACTCTCTTACTTTCCTAGGCATATAGGCAAGTTCAAAATCAAAAGACAAAAGGTACTCAACCCACCTCCGCTATCTCAAATTCAAATCACGCGGAGTGAATATGTACTTGATACTTTTGTGGTCAGTGAAACCCAAAGAATTTTCTCCTAGAAGGTAATGTCTCCAACATAGTAGGACATGAACCGTAGCTACCATCTCTATATCGTGTATTAAGTAGTTCCTCTCATGTGGTCTCAACTGCCGAGACTTGTACGCAATGACTTAGTCTCCCTGCATATGCACAAATCCTAGTCCGAAACCTAATGCATCACAATAGAAAGTGCAGCTCTTTCCTGGCTCTGGCAAGACTAGTCTCGGTGTTGAAGTCAACCTCCCTTTCAGCTCCTGAAAGGATGACTCACAAGAATCTGACCACAAGAACATCGCACCCTTCATGTTCAGACCTGTCATTGGTGATGCTAAGTGTGAAAAGTCCTATATGAAGCATCTTTAGTATCCATCCATCTCGAGAAAACTCCACACTTCAAAGATGTTCTTTGGCTACTCCCAGGAAACTACAACTCTCACTTTCTCCTGGTCTACTGATACTTCTTTCTCTGAGATGACATGACCCAAGAAGTGAATCTGATCCATCCAAAAGTGGAAATTTGAAAGCATAGCATATAACTGATGCTCTCTTAGTGTACTCAGAATGATATAAAGATGGGTGGCATCGTCTTGTCAATTGTGAGAGTACACCAAAATATCATCCATGAAAAAAACCACGAAGGAATCCAAGTATGGATGGAACACTCGGTTATTCAGTGCCATGAAAACAGCCGGCACATTCATGAGACCAAACAAAATAACCATATACTCGTATAGACCATACCTGCTCCGGAAGACTGAAAGAGGTGTATCTGATGGTCTGACACACAACTGATGGTATCCAGACCTCAATTCAAACTTCAAGAACACTCGGGCTCCTTGAAGCTGATAAAAGAGACCATCAATCCTTGGAAAGGGTTATTGGTTCTTGACCGTCAACTAGTTCAACTTCCGATAATCCACAAAAAGCCTAACGGTACCATCTGCCTTATTCACAAATAGAACATGTGAACCCCAAAGAAAAGTACTGGGTCATATGAAACCCTTTACTCGCAACTCCTCCAAATACTTCTCGAGCTCCTGCAACTTAGGTGTATCCATCCTATAATAAATAATGGACACTGGTGTCACTCCTAGAACGAGATCAATCAAAAATTATACCTCACACTCCGGGGGAAAACCCAAAAATTCTTCTGGAAAGACATCTCTAAAACGATTTACCATGAGTGGAAAGTATAACTGTGAAGTCCCTAGGTCATCTAGATAAAGACTAACAATCTGGGTTGTAACTTCTCTCAACCCATGATGCTCTGGACCCGCTCTGCTCAACCGGACATCCCACTCGCCCTTATGAAGAAACGATCTACCTTCTGGTGATATGAAACTCAACTTGCGGTGATAACAGTTGATGAATGCCTGAAAAGAAGCTAGCTAGTCCATTCGGAGAATGACATAATAGGCTGTCATCTCTAGGACATAGAGATCCCATAAAAAGTGATACCCAGCCACCTCTAGAAGGCACTCCTTGCACTGGTGTACACTAGCCATCCTAGTCCCCAACATTCTGTATGGGGTCCAAGTATCGGTAGAGGAAAAGATGCAGAGCACAAGGCTCTCCACAGTAGCAACAAAGATAAATCTATGGGAATCCCATGTATCGAAAAGAGATAAAGATAAAATTTAGGCTACTAATATTGTACCTTGAACTGTAGAGGTCCGGGATCCTGCTTCTGCTGAGTCAGCTATACTACAAAATCCTGACATGTACCATGGCCCTGTGACCCTGCGTGACCACTCTGAGATGATCCACTCTACTGTGGATGAAAGACCGGTGACTGACCACCACGACCTCAACCTTTACCTCGACCCGAACAGACGGAAGAACTCCAGTTCTCAGACTGGTGAGAAACTAGTGACGATGCTCCTGAATGAGGAGTCATGGATGAACCCCTATCACCAGCTTCTAGTGAGAAAATCAGATTGAAGTGCTGAAGGTGACCCATCATGCCGCAAGATCGGAACTCTACTGGGTCTCTCTAGAACTGTGGCCTCGTATTCCCAACGCTTCCATATCGGTATCATACCTCCTAGCTACCTAAATATGTGTCTCACTACCTCGGATCACCGCACGTAGACTCTATACGGCGCTTCCTGCTATCAGCTGGTGAAGCACTAACTCTGGAAGCGGAACCGCCTAGGCTCTCATCTCCGGAATCTCTCATATTGCACTACCCAATCAGTGCCTGGTTGATGATGGAAGTGATAGAAGTCAACCTGAAGATATTCACCTCTAAGCGGATCTCCCGTCTGAGACCATCCACATACTTCCTTACCAAGAACAACCCATCTTCGCCCTGGAGGGGTGTGAAACACTAAATCTCAGTGAAATGAGAGGAATACGCCATGAAATAAAGAATACCCTGATCTCGGATCATGAACTCCTAGGCTCAGTCGGCCCTCAGGGTCTCCGGATAGAAGTAGTCATAAAAGACGCGCTGAAACTCCTCCCACACCATAACTTGGTGATGACCTGCCTGTTAGATCACATTCCACCACCGCTTGGTGGAGTATCGTAGAATGTAGGTAAAGATATTGAGCTGAATTTATAGAGGTTTCTATAGATTATTAAATATCGTCAGTATGGCTTCTAGCCATGACTCTACAGCCTGCGGTCCTACTTCCCCTGAGAAGGTGGCAGGATGGTGCTGCTGGAAAACCCGCGTGAAGTCTTCCATAGACGTTGTAAAAGGCGGAGCTCCATGGAAGGTCTCCATAATCCTCATAAAATCACTCCCTAAACTTCGCATCAACTCTTATGTCAGGTATAACGTCTGGTGCCAAGAGTGGTATGACAGGAGGATCTGCGGGATGTCTCTGATCAACCATATCCGGTGTCTGATCACCTCCTGGCAACTGGCGTTCAACCAGAGTACGTCTCAGTGTCATGACTCTGCAAGGTCAAATACAAACTTTAGATCACATTATCAAGGATCGAAAACTATGAGTGTAAGAAGAGAACAGGGGAAGAAAGCATTCAAATTTTACAAAACATTACTACACGGCGTGTATAAATACAACACGACGTGTTACCTTAAGTCATTTTCATGGGCATGTCCTTTTTCTGAAATTGGTCGTGTAACACCCCAAATGCACAACTTGTAACCATAACACACGGCGTGTACCTAAATACTCTTCCCAATACCGAGTACTTCTACTTGGTTATACCACACATCTTTCCTAATACAAAACTACACAGTGTGTTCAGTGTGGACACGGCGTGTACTTCGACAATCTTCGTCGGCCCTTGTTGATAGTGACACAGCCTGTGTACCTAGGTTACACTACATGGCATGTCACAGACAGACACGGCGTGTACACAGAAGTCCCAACCACCCTGTGTTGTTTGCTACACAGTCTTCTACATAGCTGATACTACACAGTGTGTTCCAGGAGGTCACGTCGTGTATGAGAAGAAGTAACACCAACCCGTATTGTTCGTGACATGGTCGGGTACCTAAGTTACACAGTACATTGTGTGAAATCAGGACACGAAATTTATAGTCAAACTTCGTCCATCTGTATCATTAGTCACATGGTTAGACACACGGTTACTACAACACAGCCTGTACATAATGTACATGGTGTGTTCTTGAAAGATTTTTCACAACCCTGTGTCCCTGCCCAAACATTCAGTGACACGTTCAAAAAATACACGGCGTGTACTCACAAATTACACACCTTGTATTCTGGTTTTTTCTGGGAAGTAGCTTCAGAAAGTACTCTAGAGCCCAGAAAACACAGAAAACAAGTGTTAAGGTCCCAAATTCCGATCTGTGAGGGCCAATATTCCCCGAAAATCAAATTTTGGCATCTTATACAAGTTATAACTAAGAAAACAAGCAATAATCCACCAAATTCCAGTCCATGAGAGCCCATAACACCTCAAAAGCCTAATTTTGGCGTTCATCTAGAAAAACATTACACAAAACAATACCCTATCAAACAACAGGTATTTTATCACAGTAACTATCACGACATCATGCATATTCTACACAACATCTATCATAACAACATGCAATCACTAATGCATCATAGATGGCACGGAAATAATTCATGGCATGTGATTTATAACAAGTTACAATATGATGCATGAGATGGAATACCGTTATCTCATCGGTTTACAATAGAAATAGAACATCAATAACAATAATGGTAACAACACAAAGCATGTAAATCACCCAACGGTGAAATCAAATCCCCAGTAAAATTTCAAACCAGTAAAATTGTAATAAATGAGGCAGTATGTATTTTCCCTATACACAGATTAGTTACTCCCATGCATAGATTATTACCAAGTAAATATTCCATCATATCCCTAGCTAAAGCACCAAATAATAAGTCAAGAGAAAATAATTCCTCTGAGACCACTTTGTAATGTCCCGATTCCGGAATCCACCCAGAGGCGCCCTATATCCAGTTGGTCACATGGCCTCAAGCGCATTTCCACAAATTCCAGAGGCTGTCAACTAGTAGCGAGGGACTTTGGTGTGATAATGAGGAAACTATGACCTCATTGGAAGAGTAACACAGTGGATGAGAAAAAATATACAATAGTGGAAACAGTTAATATCCAACAATAGTAAACAATAGAAGACTGAGATAAAGAATAAAAATGGATCATACATATATAATACTGATGCAAGACACGTATATATATTGGAAAACATCCAAACAAGTCACAATGCTGGAATACAACAGTGCTAAACCAAATTGAAAAAGAAAGAAAATAAACTCCTCAGCATCGAAAGCCACAGCTTGGTCCCATGTTCTCAAGCTCCACAACAATCAAGAACCTGAAGTCGCAGAGTGCTTGACCTTATCTATACCTAGCACAATATAATCTATTTGGGCAAAAAAACCTGTCTAAAAATAGGGTGTGAGAGAAAATACCAGTTAGCAACCGCCAGATGATCTATGCCTAATAGTCAGTGAATATATGGAAGGTAAAATTATAGAAAGCAGTAACATGAAAGTACTCAGCAGCAAACAATCCATACTTCTTGGTATATAATTTACAAACAAGTAAGCAGCCACTTAAGCAAGTAGAACATTAGGTAAACCTCTAGGTAGTTCTCATAGCCTAACCACTATGGTTAACCCTACTAGTACTAGAAACCCTATGGGAGGGACACACAGTCTCACCCCTCTGGTTCAGCTAAAGAAATAGACTCTCTGGGGAAGAACTCACAATCAATTCCCCCTATAGTCTTGTATCGTACTAAAGGCGCTCTAGGGAATCACTCAATGTCTCATTCCCCCTGTGGCCCATGTCGAGGAACTACAGACACTCTGAAAAGGCACTCAACATCAATTCCCCCTATTGTCTCACATCATATTATAAAGACAATCTGGATAAGCCCTTATGTCCATTCTCTCTATAGTCTACTACACTAGGTTCTCACAGCCCTGTGTAAAGTCAGAAAGAATCACATCACGTAACGGCCAAAGTATCCTCATGAACTACTTGGAAAGCATTCTATATAATCTCAACATTTCAGAAAAAGAACACTCTGTCCTACAATACTCGGCATGGAAACTGGAAAAATCCTAACATGAAAAACTAGAACAAACGGCCATAAACATGAAAACATGCATGGGAAATACATTTAAAGAACAAAAAATTACCATATTAACAAACAATAACCTATACTCAGACATACAAGAAAAGCAGGTAGACAATTGGTCTAAAATGGTAAACACACAATACCCCTAACAAGGGTATTGGTGGAATTTTCATATAAAACACAATGACTTTATACAAAAAGGCACAAAATACCTACCTTAATGTTAGGAGATTGATAAACTTGAACCATGAGGCTTTAATTACCTTAGAACTTCAAAGATCTACAAAAACATCTAAAACGTTCAACCCGCGATAAATTTGAAAAGAGAAGGAATCATGATACGAGGTTCCAGCCGAAGAGAGAACTCACTGAGGCGATTCCAACGCAATCGATGGAGTTAAATTCAGAGGACAGACGAATTCTCAGGGGTTTTTCGAAGATCTACGGCCGTTCGAGAGCTCTTGGCCGAAGAAGACCAAAAAGGAGAAATTTCTGGCGATTAAAGTTGACCCCGATAAGTTTAATGAAAAAAATAATGTACACGGTGTGTACTTTTACAGTACATGGCTTGTACTCTCCTTTTTTATACTCTACTTTTGGAGTACATGGCGATGTGTGTGGCCATGACATGGCCTCCAGCAGCATCGAAGTACATGGCGTGTACTTATAAAGTACATGGTGTGTACTTTGAAAATTTTCAGATTTTCCACTTTTCCTAAAAAATGACCAGAAAAGGAAAAATATACCTGAAAAGAAGATCTAGGTTCTTACACTGGTCGGGTCAAGCAGACAGTTTCCTTTCAGTTTCTCCCTTTTCATTTTGGTTTTTGTGGTTCCAATTGTGTATCACTATACTCACCCTTGCATGGTATTTTCTCACACATGTTGTGTCTTTTATAGAGCACCAGCCTTTTGACGGAGTCATAGGAGTACTAGGAGTAGGAAATTCTTGGTGAGATTGACCAACCGTGGTGTTTATCGAAGATTAACTGAGGATATTTCTGGTGAGTTCTTTTGACAGTGATCCCCCCTATTTGAGTAGTTTAGAAACATTTATAGTTTTCTTTTGGTGGACATGTATTATTATCTTTTGTAATTGTATAGTACTCAGGTTTGGGATAGATGTATGCATGCATATTATTTTTATCTTATATATCTATGCATTGTTTTATGGAGGTTTATATGGGTGTGTACATGCATGTACCAAAAGCTAAGGTCTCCCATGTGTGTGATAGCCTACTTGGAGCTGTTCACCAACCTTTTGTTTATTGAGGCAGGCATGGGGAGTCATGACTCGAGCCTCGTTTGGTAGAGTCATGATAGTACCATCCTTGTTAAGTATATTTAGGAAAATATATATTACATAACATATCCCTAAGGTGTAATTGGAAGATAATTATGAAAGAACACCCATTAATTTTGGTAAATAAGAGATTATGTGGGTATTCCTAGCAATACATCCATATCTATATACTTCAAGTTGATGTGGTTTTGGAACAAATGTACTTGGGAGTGACAAATCTGACAAGTTGTGTCAGACCTGACTCTGCATAACCTAGTACATGACAACGAGCCTTACTACGCACCTAGTTTGACACTCTTATGGGATATTCTTTGGTTTATTCATATTTTCATTATAAATCATTATAAAGTATTCTAATATATAATTAAAATGAATGACCTAGGTTAACACTAAGTTATCCTAGACAGAGCATAATGTTTCAATATTTAGAAATACTACAAATGGTATTATGATTAAACCTTAGACAAAAAAGTAACTACAATTAAATAATGAAAATTAAGTATTTTTGTACTGATGTTTTATTAAAAAGCTTTGTTAAAAGCATATTTAGTGATCAACCTTATTTCAAGAATGTCTATCATATTTTAATTTCAAATTATATTAAAATGTCTTTAAAAAAGAAAAACATGTATTCCATTTGACAACCAATCATGTCCGGAAAGGCCACAGGTCTTGATCCCATGACCAAATAACATTAATGGTTGGACACCATCCACTGACCTACAAAATGTCCGGTTTAACAGTTAATTTTTTTAGTTTAACAATTTAATGAATAGATTGTAATGATGGACAAGTAATGTTACTTTTAGTGTTTAGATATTAATTTATTAACCAATTTGGCATTGGAGAATAGTTAAACAACAATTTAAATACATTTCGCTCTTTTAGGGGCCTTACAATCCATTAAAGGTATATTTTAGTTCATTATGAGTCAAAGTTAATTTTTGGATTCCCATTTCATAAAATAAGGGATAAATTAGAATTTATCTAAGCATATCTAAAGGATGAGATTTTTTTTATATGAATATATCATTTAAGTATATTTCCTTATATATAAATGTAGTAAAATAATTACACCACAACAAGAAAATGACGTGGAAACAATATGTGTTCATAATACCATAATTTATTTTGAATTGATGGTCTCTTAAATCATTACATAATTATGGATTTGAGGCCCTCAACATTATATTGTCCATTCACTTGTTTTTTATTAATGACTTCAATCACTCTTTATAAATATTTACTATTTTTCTCTAATTATGTATCTCTACTTGACACTATTTTTTTCCTACTTAAATACATAGTTACATGTTAGTCCATCTGACATTTTTACTTCTCATTCTCTCTTTTATATTTGATGTTTCACAAACCCTTCTCTAGAGGTATGATTTCATAAAAGAAAAATACCAAAAAAATATTACCAAGATAATTTTTAAAATGCCTTGATGAAATTTTATTAAGGCATGATGAATTTAACACCCTTAAAATCTAAATTAGAAACATTGTATTTGATGGCGTGTATGACATACCACACCAAGATCCTAACGGAGTAAAATATCCCGATAATTTATTATATATTTACTGTTTTAAATAAATTCAATATATTTTATTGCTTTTAATTACCATAACACTATGTTATTGTACCACTTGAACAATAACTAGTTACTTTGAAGGATTGTGTTACACGCAAGACCAGGTTTTACGAAATAATAATTTATTATTAAAATATTACTTTTTTAATATAATAATATATATCATTGCCATTAAATTGGATGTCATTAATATGATTGACTAACTTATAAAAATATAGGGTTTAAAAAAATTATAAGATGTATTCAATGGTTACATATTAATTAAAAATGATTATAATAACAAATTGAATATAAATGGAATGTTTAAAAAATGTATTTTTATGCTCACAAAGATGTTTTATCCTAATAAATAAAATTAATTAAAATTAATTAGTGATACCAATGTAATATATATATATATATATATTCAATAAAATATTTTTTATATTCATCTAATAGATTTTATAGGGACAATAAAAGAACAAACCCAATTTTACGTATAAAATAATATATATTTGTTAAGGCAATTGTAACACCTACTAATAGAGAACCTATTTTAAATACAATTTTGACACTATAATAAATATTATATTTAAAATGAAAACTAATATTTTAAATACCAAAACAAAAATTAGGTTAGGATTATTTTTGGTATTTTTTTGTGTAGTTTCATTTTTTAAGGAATACTAAAACATATAAAATTTTATTTCAGAACTTTTTTTTATCTAATTTATTTAATAGGATAAAAAATGTATTAAATTGGTTTTAAATTTTAATTAGATAAATTTTTAGTTAATTAATACACTTTATATCATTTGAGTCAATTTTACATTGAAATTAGATATAAAAACATAGCAAACTGTTGAACGTTTTTACGTTAAAAAACCTGCATTGTCTACCCATTTAAGGGATTAAATTTAGATTAACTTCTGTCAATTATGGGATAGAAATTTGAAAAAATGGATTATATAATTGGAATCAGAATAATTTATAATTTTTTATAAGGCCATATTATTTTCGGACTAAAAATATTTGTGAAATTAATGAAAATTAATTATAATGATTAACGTGAAATTTTGCGTAACAAAGGACTAAAGCTTAATATTAAGTGCCCAAATGACCTAGAAACATGTAAAAAATCCATTTTATGGTAATATTTCTACCCTATATGCAATTTTATACATTTTTGTTCATTATTAGATTATCTTGACATGGGAAAAATGCTTGTGGAATTCCCTTTTCCTTAATTTACAGGAGTTCCACACCTCCTCCACTATAAAAAGGAACCCTCTCCCTCTACTTACTCATACTTATAAAGACGCATTGGATAAGCCAATATATTCCCCAATATCTCCTATAACTCAATATCCTCATCCTATAATCATCTCCTTGGGAATAAATACATCAAATAAATTCTGTTGTTGAAAACCAAAAAAAAGTTACCCAAACAATAGGTAATATCTTTCCACAATATCTTTAGTTTTATTCCCTTAATTCACCCATAAACTTTTATAATTATATGATTATATAAAAAATTATTCTATATATACTAGTAAGTTATTATTTCATCGTTCTAACCTAAATTTACACACACTTCCAACTAATTGGTAATGAACATACCGTTTTTGTGCATGGAAAATTACCACCTCACGAAAAAAAGATATTTGTTTTTCCTTTACCATATTTCATGGTTTGTAATTATGATGAAAAATATATTTATATATGAAATATTTTATAAATGTTATGTCTCTATGCTTTATTAATTCTTTTATAACACATACCCTTATACATTCCATTTTCTTGTAAATACAGTAACATCATTTTTCGATGAGCGGACTAGTGCCTTTTTAAAGCGATGTGATTCGATCACATGTTATATGGAATGTATAAAGGATGGTTTTAAATAAACATATGTGAAATAAAAAAAATGTATGATATTAATGATATAATTAACTTTCTATAAATATAATATATATGTATATATATATATATATCATACACTTTATTACCCTTTCATACATTACAAAAGTGATAACATCATTCGTGGACGTGTGGACTACCACCTACATGATATGATGTCATTAATTTTACATAAAAAATTAATATATATAATTAAATAGTATTAAATAATATTTTATTTATGATATAATTATAATTCTTGAAATATTTATGTTATTTATATTTTTTTAATAACGATCATTGAAAACTGGGAATGTTACTCATGGGTAAGTACGACCTACCGTCTCCATGATTGTATATTTGGTTCATTTTTCATAAAAATATTTAATTATTAGTATAAAAAGTATAATTTATGTATAATTATTATAATTATTTCATGATTCTTAATGCAGATATTTTTTATAACTACCCCTTTTACCATACTTGACCTATCAAATTCGTTTTTCACATGTAAACCGTATTTGGTCAAAACACCCAACACAAAATTAATTGATTATGTAGTTGTATAAAAAATAGTAATAAGTGAAATAAAATTTATTATAAACAATAAAAATGTTATCAATAGTACAAGAAAATTAACATAATATAATTATTCATGAATATTAATACTCACAAGACAGGTCGGACTCAAGTTAAGGGATTTTCATCTCACTTTTTACATTTTTGTGATAAATATCATGTGCACCACATAATTATTTTGTGGGTTGTATCCACTGACCCTTTTTATTTATTATATCATTAATCCTTTAATCTTCACGGTATTTGAAACTTTCATTTAAATTTATTCCTTCATCAGTCTTGTGATTTTAAATGTTTCAAAGTTTTCTGGGACACTTTGTAATGATTAATGGTTATTTTCCTCGAGAATAAATTTAATTATTTTAAATTTCCATTTGAATAAATTATATGACCATTATTCCATATTACATTTCATTTTCCTCTTATCTAGTTATTCATGACAAATTTCAAGAAATAGTAATATTTTTCCACTCTTTGGTACTCAAAATGTATTTAACAAAACCCAACATGATTGTATCAAGAGTCAGTGAACTTGTTTTCTTCTAAAAATTCATTATTTTCTTAAATATCCAAAAAATTAAACATATCTAAATGATTTAGTAAATTAGTGTTTACCCTTTTTTCTTTTACCCATGTTTTGAAAGGAATCTTCATTTCACATTCTGAAAATGGAATTTTTCTAAACTTTTACCATGAAAAGGGAATGTTCTTTTTAACTCATAATAAATGTGAAGATTTAACCACAATAATTTCATCAATTATTCCTTTCAAGTTTAAACGTATAATTTTTAATGATATTTTTTTAAAAAGATATTTTTAAGGAAAAAAATTTCAAAATGTTTTCTAAATGAAAAGTAAATTTTCCTTAAGAATAATTTTATAATATTTTTTTATAATATTTCCATTCGTCAAGGACAACAACCCCTGATTTTACACAACATAGAATATTTTGTATTGATTCTATAATTAATATTCCATTCGATGATTTTTTATTTATTTGTACAAGTCTATTATCGACATTAAATTCCATGATTCCTTTTAGTCCCCTTGAAATATTCAATTTCCAATTATCATTTGATCTTGAATTCCCCAAAAATATCCATATCATTTTTCATGGATACAATTATCAGCTAAACCACATACGATTTTTTATATGGTTTTTACATTGAATCTCATTTGATTATTTGGGGAAATATTGATAAATAAATATCCTTTATTAAATATAGATATTTGATACGGCATATTGTTTATTTGATATGAGAAATTCTTATAACATGAATGACATAGGTTGGGGACCTTTTAAATAATTACCTATGGGTTGGTAACCAGTTATTATATGTCCCTAAATACACTGGTAGTATTATGAGATAAAATTAGTAGGATAAAATACATTTGAGTATGTTTCCAAGGAGAAAAGGCATGTATCTATCCATATTTTTAAACTGTTTGGAGGATAGATCTTGAAAGTAGAGGTTTTCTTATACCGTATAAAAAATAAAATAATTAAGAAATCCCTTAATTTTGATTCATTTATTTTCTCTCCATGATATAATTCATTGATATATCTATGGATACATTTTTTTATTAGTTTATTTATTAAATGGAATGTGTATCCAATTTCATGCCTTGACATATTTATTTTTTCTTATATATATATTTGAATGGAATGTGTTTTCAGTTATCAACATTCGAAATTCTTTATACACTTCCTTCTTAGTTTGGTGATTACATGGTATGTGTGTTCACTAATTTTCCATATCATAATTATTATTCTTATGGCCTCATTATTACTTACATTATACTTTACTATTATTAAGAAATTGAGATTACCTTTATAATGTTTCCTTTCCCTAGGAATCAACGAATTAAACTATGGTATATATTAAAGGATATACTAGATGGAATAATGTTTTCCTCAAAATTATTTATAAAAAAATGTATCATTTAATTAAAAAAGTCTTTTTAAAAAAATACTCATGTATGTATCAGGTTTACCAAGACAACTAAAATAATATGTCATTTAGGATTTGATTCCTTATAATCTTGCTAATGTAACAATAATAGACCTCAATCTCAGGATTTCTAGGTCAGGGTGCTACAAATTGTGTCCTCAAAATTTCATGGTGATTATCAAATTATAAATGCTTGAAAATTATTTTATTGAAAACCCATGTCATAAATAGGGATAATAAAACTTCTTTGAAAATTGAATGTAGAAAATATTAATGTTACCTGAAATAACACATAATTTAGTTCCCATATAAGTATAACATTAATGGTATATTTAATTATATAAATGGAAGATAAAACCAAAATTCAATTAATAATAGGTGGCAATAGTGATCATGGTCATTATAAAGTCAATAATCACAAAACCATCATTTAGTGGGGGTGAAATTAGAATCGATTCATAAAAAACTGAAGTTAAAAGTATAAATTTTTTAACAGATAAATTTCTTAAATTTGAAGGATTAATTTTCAATCAAGATAGTTAAAATATTAATATAGACTCACTTAATTTATTTATATTTCATAATCATAATTTCATCATATGGTTTTGTTTTAATTAATTTCCACATTATCTGTTACTCCAAGAAATGAGTATTTCAGAATAATTTTTCATGATTGAAGCACTAAAATTAACTTTTAATAGATCATAATATCTATAAATGTTTGAAAATTAATTCTTACAAATAAATATTTTCCAAAACCAAAAACAATTACTTCTTTATTCAATATTGAAAAATATGAAACATTTACCACTTAAATCTCAATAACACCACTAGTTTATCTTAATAAATTCCATTAATGTATAACCTTATGACTCCTCCAAAATATTTCTTCCCAAATTCAAAACATAAAAAATTATAAATAAGGTCATTAAATTTCCAAATTAAACTTAGCATTAATTCTCCAAACATCATATAGTTTCTCCTAATGTCACCTACCCAAAGTTTCAATACATTGATCATATGATCTCATAAAACCTCCTTATAACATATGTCACCATATAACATTAATGAAAGAATATATTCCTCCCAAAATATAACTATCCAATCTATTCCATAAATCTTTAAATTCTATAAACTCCACCAATGATTACATAAGCCAATTTCTCATCAAATCAGTTCCAAGTTCCCCAATACTATCCCACTTACTTTATTAATGTCAATCATCTCATTATATTAACATAAATTATTATATGAATTTCAATATTATATTAATTTCTATATATCCCTCAATCATTTTTTTTAAAATTCCCTCCCTCAACATGAAATAACTTTCCAATTTTATTGGTACTATTAAACATATGAAGGAAAATCCTTAGGAAAAACTACTAAAGAACAATACTTATATGTTTCATTTTTATTATAACTGTAATATAATTAAGATAAAAATTTTTAAATACAATAATCAAATCTAAAAACATTAACACTTAAATAATACCACTTCAATTATTTTCATAACATATGGCCTTAACAGATAAAAATAACATTAGGTAATTGAATCAGATAATTCACAAGTTCCTCGCACATAAATCAATGAACCATAAATGTTACCTTAGGATTTATTTCATTTTACTCCATCAAAATATTCAATTTTCATCATTAATTACTTTCTCTATAACATTATTTTCCACAAATAAAACATATTCTCATTCCCTTGAGATATTCATTTGAGATCTTTTTCTCATATTCTCGACATCTAGGAAGATGAATCTTGTCTTCTCGATGGTGTTCATTAGTTGAACTCCCATGAATATATATTTTCCTCTTGATATGTGTCTCAAGAAACTCAACCATGTTGATATTTTTAATCATGTAATTAGATAGGAGATTTCACATAATCATAATTTTACACCTTCCATCTCCTATTTCACTTAGTTTCTTATTAGTAAAATGATTCAATAATTTGTAATATTTAGTTTTATCACAATTTCTCATAGTTCCATCCATTGAATGAAACCAAAAATCAGATACTAAATAACTTAAAACGTATTAGGATATCTTGAAAAAAACATTCATTTGATATCCAAATCATGACACATTGCTTTCAATATATAACACCTTGGTTCTAAAATATGTTATCAATGATCATTATAATTTGAAACAGTTCATACTGAATCATAATAAAAATGAGAACTAACCCAATCATATCAATTGGGAGTGTCAAACTAGGGGTGTAGGGCCATTTTACTCATCGTAAACTAGAATGATAGATGAAATATACTGAACTAACCCTTTTGAGGTTATAATCCCTATATAAATTAGTTTCAAAACAACATCAACTTCTAGTATCCATATAAGGATTTATTTGTAGGAAAGGAACATAACCTCTACCATTCCAAATAATTTATGATATTATTCTAAAAAAACATAACTAAAATGTCTATTATATGGTAATATTCCCTAATCTAGGTTTTCATAAATCATATTCTTAATGTTTCTATGAAATTTCCTTTTATAGAAACTATAAAACCTATAGTTAGTGGTTATTTTACTACACTATCACAAAGTACAAGGTATTGCATCCAAAAGGAATGAATATTTTATTAGTATTGGGAGGATAGATACATACATGATTCTAAAGTTAAATCTAAAAACCCGAAATATATTATAATAATCCTTGTGAGAACTTTGATATTTCTTCTAGTAAATTCTTTAATTCATTTATATATCCCTTATTGCTATTCTGTGGAAAGTAAAACATAATAGAGGGAGATATTATATTCTTAGTAAGGATAACCGTACAATAGAATCTCTCATAAAATAAATAAAATAAGAATAATATGACCATGATAAACTATAATAAAATATTATATACAATTAATACCATAAAAGGGTACTAAATCCATGGATAAAATGAAAACATATATAATCACATTGATAATAATAACTAGTTTTATAATGATATAAAGTTAATTAATAAACATCATAATCTTACCATGAAAGCCTTATTCCAATAAAACATACATGATAGGTATGGTGTATGTAAAATACCAAAACTATCTTCTCTCAAAATACATACTGAAGTATTGGGGGGTAGGGACCCTCCCATAACATACTAATTCCAATTAATTCATTATATAAAAGGGTTAAAAACAATTCAATACATAATATACATAATAATTGATATTGAATAACTAGAAAATGAAATGTTAAAATTTCCCCAATCATTAATTATAACATCATAATAATACAAATATAGTAGTATGGATGATTGTATCAAAATATTGTATCCCCAATATAATATTCACCATGGAATGCCAGTATAGATGAAAATAATTTAAAAATATCATTGGAATATTTCCTATGGATAGTACCCTTTTCATTTTGAACCCACTTATATTATAATAAAAAAATTTCCAAAATATTATGAAATAAATTTCCAAGTAAAAAACTTTGGAAACATATAAGTGAATGTTCATGTCAAATATTACACATAACGGTGGGAAATGTTTTTTGTGTGATATATGTTAATAAAAATATTCCATTCACGCATTTTGTAAAAAGTTCCTAATTCAGAGAAAAAAAATTATTCATTTTAAAAAAATCCAAATAAAAAAATGGTCAAATATTTCAGTAGTAAATCATTTTGTAATAGTAAAAATATTGTGAAATTAAATTTAAAATATATAAAAAAGTAAGAAAAACATTTTCAAACAAATTTCAAAACAAAGTCGGCTTTCCATTAATATATGATTTTTCTCTTCTTGGGTTCTAAAGAAAAAAAAATTATAAAACAATAAAAATCTAAAAATAACAATAGGAAAAAAATATTTATGGGGTATATTATAGAAATATTATATTTTTTTAATATAAACTTGAACACAAATAATCCAAAATGAGGAATATATTGTGAAATAAACCAATACCTGACGTCTGACTTTATTTGTATAGACATTTTTATTCTATTGTATAATAAACATAAATATATAATAGTAATACAACAGAAGCATATATATATATATATATAGTATGATATGTGATCCACTTATAACATTTCAATACCCATTTATTTATATTTCTTCATTAAAATCATCATTTCTAAGTGTTAACGGTTTCGCTTTTGATGTAGGTTTCAGTTTTTGGCCTTTTAGTCCATTCATTTTAATCATGGTTACATAATATATAATATTTTTATAATGATATAAAATCCAAATATATTCATTATATATATATTGAATCATCCATAAAACTAAGATATTAAAAAATAAAATACACCATTCATGGAGAAGGTATGTTATACGTACACATTAATGATATTTTCAATTTTTTACAAATGGGAAGAAAAACGTAATATAATTATTAACCTTTAAATAATAATAATTATATCATATATAACATATATATTCATTAATTCTATCATAATTTCCATCCATGTTATGAAAATATGAAAAATTAATAACCACATTTCATAGAGGTGGTACTCTATATGTGCGCATGAGCGACGTTATCATTTTCATCTGTATTAGAATGTAAGAAGTTAGATGTGATATCATACTAATATAAGTATAATTATTTCATAAATTTCATGTATAAACATTTAACGCATTTTAATAACCTTCCATGATATATAGTTATGGAAAACAAATTGTTTCCCAATATGGAGTCGGTATTCCACACATACGCACAAGTGATTGTTTCGCTTCCCATTTTATGGAAAATAGGGTTAATAAAAGTGTTTCAAAAATAATAATCAGATTTTTTTATTTAGGATACTTAATTTTATTATGAGGAATAAAAAAAATTACATGGTAGAAGAAGTAATTTGAAAGAGGTCGGGTGGGTGGATTATCTCTCCTTCAGTGGGCCTCCTTTAGGTCTATTCATAAGGACCCAATGAATGGGATTTTAAAAAGATAATAAAATTTAATTAATATATAGGGTAGTTTTTAAGATAATTGGATATGTTTTGGTTGATCTACATTACTCATGAAGGTGTAAATAAAAGACAGAATGGATGTCCTTTATTAGTAAGGGGAGGGGAAGGAAGTCCTAAAATATTATAATATAATATATATCTAACTCCCATGAAATGGTTCCAAAATTATATTGATAATCTGATAAGGATTTTATTTTCTTAATATAATCATCTAATAAAATTTAAATTGGTTTGGATTCTATTTTAAACCATATCATTTGTTTAACCCCTTGGTTAACTAATTTTATCCTTAACTATAGTAATGACTTTTTCAATATTAATAGGATTTAATTTTACTTATAAGGTAAAACATTTATCATAAATGGAAAAGGTAAAGAGTTTTTGGCCATTTAAAATATTAATTTTATTATTGGAATATTTTTAAGTTTTTTACGTAATTTTTTAAAATATTATTTTTCTTAAAATTTTCATTAATGTCATATTTGAAACCATTAATTGAATTTTACTCTAATAACATAAATATAGTATTTTAATTAAAATATAAACCTTCAAACAATCCATAATACATTAAATGAATCAATGACACTCATTTGGAACTATAAATTACAAAAAAAATTATTGTTTTTAAAATCATTTACGTTGTTTTTCTACTGCTTTAACATGCATTGTTTTGGTGTTGTGTACACATTTAAGGTCATTATTTCATCACTATTAATTATAAATAAATTAATAATACAAAAAATTTATTAATATTCCAAATAATCCATTTTAGCTAAGCTTTTCATTATTATATTCTTATGTAGAAATTTTAGAGATATTAAATTCGTTGGAGTAGAATTTTCAATTTTTCATTATGTAAAATAATATAAATGACACTATAAATTTAAAATTAAAAAAATACATATATTTGAATTTAGGAATTATATGGTCAAATATATCCATTAAAATAAAATCATGTAAAGTATTTGGTTGATTTTAAGACCTTATTTCATGGTTTGAACTATATTTATCCATTTTACCCATTATGGAGGTGAGAAATATTTACCACTATTACTATTTAGAATTACCATATATAAAAGTTCAATATTTACCAAATTTGAAACTAATAATTTAAAATGTGGTTTACATTTTAATGATTAATTTTATAATAGTGGTGAAAATTAATTTTAATATAAATAAGAAAAATATTGTGAATTGTTTTCAGAAAAATGTGTTATTATGTATAAAAATTATCTTATATAATAATCATGAAAATTTCATACTATAATAGAGTAAATTAAATTATAAAAATTAAAATGGATTATATTTCACTTTATGAATAAATAAATAATATATTGTGACTTTTAAATTACTTCATTTAATTAAAAATTGGTTCCTTGAGAGATTGAAAAGCGTTAAAAATAATTTCTTAAACACTTCCATTTGGCCCTCTGTAAAATACATGTATAAAAACATTATGAAGAATTCTATATTGATGGTTTCTAGAAACTCATCTATGAGATATTGGTAGGACAACTGGACGAGCTCTCCTCTAATCTCCTTGATTCCTCCTGACTGTCCTCCTACTAATATCAACAGCACTGTTTGCAATGTTCTTACTTCTCATATAGACATTCTTACTTTTAATGTTGTTCAAATAATTTGAAATTACCTATTTTCTTTCTTTGAGGATTTTTTGATCTGGGAACCTATTCACAATGGGTTGTTCAATTCAAAAATATTATATAACCACAACTTCTATAACTCTAAAATGAATTCAAATGGATTAAATTATTTGATAAGTCTTGGATAAATCCTTCAATAATCACTCTTATTTGGCATCATTATTATAATAGGGTTCTCACTGAGGATTTCTTGCAACTTTTTGGGATTCATATTTAACCTAAATGTCATCTTTGTAATCATCATAGAGATGATGTTAATCACTTATTTCTATCTCGTTCTACTAAAACTACTATTTGGAACAATATTTTTGACATCTATAACTACAGATGGCTGATCCTTTACTCTATCAATGTCCAGCTAAAACATTGCACTGATATGGATAACCCTCAACAAATCAAGAACTTGTTCCTGGTTGGGGTTTTGGAGGTATAAATGTGAGCGGGTATGATAAATATTTAATTTTTCACAATAATTGCTTACTTAACAATAATGTAGGTAAAATGAAGATTCTCATTGATAATTGAGAATCCGTGTTGATTCAGAAAGGGAGCTGGAAGAAATCTGTGGCTGATTTCATGAACCTAATACGGCTTCGGGTTTATGCCATTTACTGCCAGCCAAGACGCATGTTTGAGATTTTTTGGAGACCTCCGCTCCCAGGATGGATCAAAATAAATGTGGATGGTTCCTACAAAGGGAATCTGGGGCCGGCAGGATGTGGTGTCGTCTTCAAAAACCACCTTGGTCAGATTGGTCGGTGGTTTTTGGGAGGTTGTGGTATAGAAACCTCTCTCAATGTCAAAATGTTGGGTGTGATCCTCTCCTTCTCTTTCGCCCTTCACAAAGGGTGGATAAACTTATGGATTGAAATTGATTATTCTACTATATTGCATGCCATTTGGAAGGGGTTATTTGTCATGATTGGCCAATTACTACTCGCTGGATGAGTTGTCTTTGGTCTCTCCATGAAATCAACTATATTGCAACCCACACATATCATGAAGCAAGTATGGTTGCTGATAGACTCGCTAATAAAGGGGTTGCAAAAGACATAACCTGGATCGAGGAGCTTCCCGACAATTTTCTTCCTCATTATATTAAAAATTGTAATATATTCCCATATTTTAGACTCATGTAATCTTTCCTTTTCTAAAAACAATTTCTTTGGTCATTTTACCAAAGTTCCAAAATTTAAAAAAATAGTTGAAAAATCGATATACTTCACTATTCACTGGAAAATAAATCACTTCAGAAAAAATCTAAAACATCCATCGTAATTTAATTTTTATATTATGATTTCAAAAATTATGTTATTTTTATAAAACAAAATTCATAAAAGTTTTAAAAATTAATTATAATTTCTGCACACAAAAGGCAATAAATAACATTAAAAAAATACATTTTTGATGCGTAAACTGACATCACTAAAATTTGAGTTCTTATTTTCCTAAGAAAAATTAAATATATTTTTATTTATTATGACTATTATATATATATATATATTTAAAATTGGTTTTAGTCATATTCATACCTTCATTTAAATGGATAGTTTAGAATAAACGCATTTAAATCAAAATATTTTTAAAATACATCTCGATTCAATTAAATTTTATTGTTGTATATTAAGAAACCTATCATGTTGACTATTAATTTAAAATAATATTTTAGTGTGTTTCATAATTTATGTATACATTATTTTAAATATTTTTTTGACTAAAAATGCGGAAATGATTTTTTATGCCTCGTTTTTATTTAAATTTAAGCTTGAATAGTTTATTTGTTAAATAATTTCATATAGAAAATTTGGGGATATCCTATAGAGGTATTTTTCTCAAACCATACTTTTTTCCTTTAAGAATTTTTGGCTTATGTTTTTCTATTTCTAGGAAAAGGGAAAGTGTCACATAGAGGTGGCGATTTTGCATAACTAGCAGGATCATAGAGGATGTTGGTGACTGGTTTAGACATGAATCACTCATTACACTAATATTTTGGGGCCATTTGTTGATGGTTATTGTGTCTTTAATTAAATGACAATCATTTTTGGGATATTTCTCTATAATTTTGTGGTTATTATCTATTTTAATAGTGTTATTCATTTCGATTGTTCACTGATTTTTCTTTCTCTATTCTATATTGATTGATTATTCTTGTGGAAAAATCATTCCCACTAACAGTTCATTGATGATAGGTGCTAGTTGGTTTCCTGTTGGGATAAAGAATGGAATTTATGTTATGTTAGTGTCTTCTTAGGTATTTTTGATGCAGGGTAATCAGGTTGTAAATTGGAAAATTCGTATCAAAGGATGAGATTGTATTTCTATCCATAATGTCGGTATGCAGTCTAAGATGTCCTAGTTGATAAGAGGAATGATTTTTATGAAATTAGGGTTATATTATGAGAGAGTGTTTGGATATATATCAATTTTTAGTGCCTTGGGTCACCATAGGTTCTTTTTTAAATCATCTATGTGGAATAAACATATTTTATTCTACTGTTTTTCCATAATTAAATTGAGTATTATGACTTCCCAAAAATATAATTCTATCAACTATAATTTTTATTTTATTATATCTTGATTGAGTTTATTAGTTGATTATCCTTGATAATTTTTTTGTGTTTCTATTATTTTTTATAATATCATTCCCCCATTAATACATTTGAAGGGGCTAAAAGATGAGTTTGTTGGGGGGAAACTATATGTGAATCCTCTAGTTGACCAAAACCATATTTGGATTATGGTGTGTGAGGGAAAATATATGGAATAGGTAGTTTTACTTATTCCCCTCTATAGCTCCAATAATTGGCCCTCTAAGGTATGAAACTAGATATCATGATTAGGAGTTTCATTGTAAGAAAACACAAGATTTACATGATCAAATTATCCTTAATAGGAATATAATTGGTTGAAAAATATGGAAATGCTTTCTGTGTCCTAGAAACATCATCTTAAATAAATGTGAATTGTGTTATCTTAATAAAGAAAGGTTCTAGTAGAATGTTATAATATTCCTTTATTATAATAAAGAAATATGAAATCATTGAGTGTAATGAATCAAGAGCTCTTTTAATGGAATAGTTCTATCCATAATCAATGGTTCTCGTGGAGTCTATAGAATTTATCATCTTCCAACATAGTGATATAATTTTGACTCAGTATAGAAATAACATTTCTAAATCTATTCTGAATTACTTTTATGGAGTATCAAATTAGAATATGATGTTTTTATGATCTAATATAGGTCTTTGATATTATATCTAATCTCATGGTTTCATGCTAAATCTTACTTCATTTGTAGATGTACTGGATAGAGCATTGATGGATGAGCTTTACCAGTAACATAAGGGTTGGTGGGAGTACCTAGTAATCTTTATGGTTATTCTATTAGATTCTTTAATGGAAATAGGAATCATGATAATTATCGTGGAGGATCATGCCATAATACATTTAATGAAATATAGAAAATTCCAATTGACTTAAATTAAATATGGGAAGATTTTGTATTCAAATATGGTTTCTATAAAGGAATCCACAATTTTTTGTTTATGTGGAAGATCAGGCCACCCCTTGAAGTTTTTCCTAGTTTTTCTATCCTATATAGTGTCATATAATCATCATTACCAAAAGGAATTATGGTGTAGTCAGATGCTTCAAGTCCTAAGGGGTTTTAACAAAAGGAATCCAGAACAAACCTTCTCCACACTGTGAACAAGATTCCAAAGGAATATTATACAGGTCTTGAAATATTGACAGGTATCATCACATTATCTCCGTCTTTAGTGATTTCTCTATTCGACATTGGTCCATCTCATACTTTCATATTGACTAATATTTTGGACATGTTAAACATTATTACAAATCTTATGAAATATATAATGGTTATTATAATTCCATATAGAATTAACATAGAGGAGTGTCTCTGATACCCCTCTAGTTCCTTTATTTATCAGAGATCAATATCATCTAGGATTTTATAGTTCTCAATATGAAACCTCTATATGACATACAGAAGATGGATTTTTTTATATCACATAATTCATAGATTGATGGTCATCTTCAACATGTTTCATTTACATCCCCTCATTATGTATTCCATGTTTTCCCTAGAGAATGAAACCTGAGGTTTAGTAGAGTCATACCACCTATTCAAATGTTTTAAAAAAAATATCTACTTTTTCTTTTGACCTGGAGAAATATCATTTATGTGGTTATCTTCCTCTAGTGGGTGTTTAGATTCCAAGTAATTTTCCTTCTAAATTTTCGGATTTACTTACTGTAAGAGATGTTCAGTTTTATATTTACTTGGTACTAGGTACATATTCTATAATCATTCCTTATTACTATATAGTACCTACTGAATTAAATTTTTTAAAGGCTCAATTGTATGATTTTTCAAATAAATGATTTGTTCTCCTGAGTGTGCCTCCTTGGGAAGAGTCTCTACTCTTTTCTAAGGAATATGATGGGACTCTTTTACTTGGTGATGATTATAGAAAACTCAATAGATTCATGAAAAATAAAAAGTATTGTTTTCCCTAGACTGATAATTTATTTTCTCATTTAAGTAAAGGAAATGGTTTCAAACAATTTATCCTCATTGTTGTTATCACTATTTTAGAATAATAAAGTTTTATATTATAAAGACCACCTTTCTAAGAAGGTATAGCTATTATGAATACCTTGTTTTAATTTTTGGTCAGACCAATCCACCAATTATATTTTTAGAATTGATAAACAAGATATTCCATAATTATGTTAATTTGTTCAGAATGGTATTTTGGGATTAAATCTTTGATTACTCTACCATTGGTGAAGATAACTTGTTTCATTTGGGAGTAGCTCTAGAAATACTAAGAGAATATTGGATATACACCAAGATCTCTAAATGATATATCTAGATTCGAGAAGTGAACCTCATGGTAAACATGGACTTAGAATAAAGTAATTTAATTGATTGTGAGAATTTTAATTTTTAATGGCATGGGAACATCCATATAATGAATTTAGATTCTAATATTCTTGTTATTATCAAGGTATTACCACCAGATAATTAAATATTTCTATAATTTGTCCTCTCTGATGACTTCTCACACTAATAAAGGAGTAAATAAATTATGGGAATAAAAAATTCAGAATTATTTTAATGAATTTAAGAATATTCAGGCTTCTTTTATAGTTCTTACACTTCTGATGGGTGGATAAGTCCATGTTTTCTTTTGTAATTCATCTAGTTTGGGTATTGGAAATGGTCTTAAGTTGAGAGATCATATAGTGGACTATAGTTCCCAAAATATTAGGCCATATGAGAATAACTACACTACTCATGATCTCAAAATCGTAGTTGTGATTTGTTCTCTTAAGGAATTGTGACATTAAATTTCCATGGAATAGTTTACCATTTATTTGTATAAAAAAATTCTATGTTATATTTTCTCACAAAAATATTTGAATCTCTTCTAGAGGAGATGGGTGGAATACCTACAATTTTTTGGTTTTGATTTTTCACACACCCCTTGTAAGGTGAATTTCATTTTTTGAGCTTCTAGAAGGAACATTGTGTCCCATGATATAAAATGATAATAATAATATTGTAATTTTATGGTTCCCTTGGTATGTATTCATTTAGGGTTTCAGGATGATGATATCGATATTGGTTTGTAAAGTGTTCAATTGACCACATATATGCTCAAGAAGATTATTCTAGAACCATATATCGATGATAATTTATTTATCAATAATTAAAATTTTTATAGTGGGAATTTGATATATGAGTGGTTGTTATCCTCTTTGGGTATTATATTATTTTGAAGATAGAACATCATACCTTTACATGTGAGAATATATGTGATGGGGGATTTTCATATTTACTAGTGGTTTATACACCCAATCACAATGAATAAGTTCTATGATATGAATATATTACTCTATTGGTCAAGAATTGGATAATATTTTGTTGTTTTTTTTACTTGTTGTTGTACATGTCAATAGGTCAAGAACGATCACAAGAAACCATCGAGTTTTCTTTAGCCCCTTCATATTCTAAAATGGAAGTGGGATAATACCTAGAAAGATTTCATAGTTATTTTTATATATAACCCTTGAGTGAAGAATGTGATATGTTTGTGATCAATCGAGTGACTGAATTAGCTAACATTATTCTCATTTGTGACAATTCTTCGTATTTAAGAAGTTTATATATGCAATAGATAGTAATATTTCATGAAGTTCATTATGTTATAGTTTCTGATGGGGATCCCTACTTCACTTCTCATTTTTTGTAGATACATCCAAGAAATGATGGGATCCCAAGTTAGATTGAGAAAAACATATCAACCATAGATATATTTTAAACAATTATGACCTATATATATTATTTACTAACTTTCCTTTTCGTGAATTATCATATTTTTTTGGAGTTTTGGATGAAATTTTCTAACTACTTGAATTATATTATAATAATAGTTTCCATTGAACAATTAAAATGGATCATTTTGAAGCCTTATATATATAAACCATTAGATCTCCACTTTTTCCATATATTGTTTTGGATTCATTAGTTTAAGGTAGTTTGGTCTATGATAAAAAAGTTAATATTTAGTTGATTCATCATTTAATGGGGACATATCAATGCGGGTATAAATCATATAGTGATAATTATTGACGCACCTTGGATTTTTCAGTTTGAGCCTAGGTTTTTTTGACAGTTTCAGCTTAGTTGGGTCACAATAGGCTAGGAAAACACAGAATGATTGAACTGATATTCATGGGTCCTTTTGAGATTATTTAGTAATTTGGAATGGTTTTTTACCATTTCGAATTTCCATCAACCATGACAATGACACCAATCATATTTCATGTGTTGTATCTTATGATGTATCCCTCCAACTTGTCTCACGTATTGTGCAAGGAATAGATTGAAGTTGAACTAGATTTATCTATGACTACCCCACCTATTTTTACTATGGAATCTAATATAAATTTTCATTGGGGTATTTCCATGACCTAACATTGATATCTTTAAAAGAATGTTTTGAATTACCATGACCCGTGGGAGGTTGTGATTCTAATGAGAGAGTAGTGGACTCATATCCTTGATATGGAGTCTTCTTAATAGGATTTATAGAGATTGAAAATAATTATGGTGGGGATATTGTAACATCATGTTACCATCTTTCATGTTCTTCTAATCCTCAACTTTAATCATCTATTCTTTGGATATCATATTGTGTTGTTTTCATTGTTTTTTTTTGTAATTAATGAAATTTTTTAGGATATAACATGATTAGGTAAAATCATGTTTGCCATGTAATTCCCTAACCCTAGTTACCCATAGTTGGTGTATTATTTTAATACATTGGCATGATTATAAGGAATCATGTCCTAAAAGACCAATCAATTTAGCAGTCTTGGCTAATAGATTACATACATGTATGTTACATTACACATTAGAAAATAAAATACAACAGAAATGATCTTTTAATCATTACATTAATCCCCAACATTAACCCTACTTATAAATCATAATAAACTTTTACTGATCCTAGGAAAATAAAAAAATTATAACTGGGTGAGCTCAAACACTCATTAAGGATAACAATATAGCGGAAACTTTCACAAATAAGCATAAATATTTAAGGAAATGTACAAACTAAAACAAAAGCCTTTTAAACTTAAACATCTGCATAATATGGAAAAGATAAATCAAATAATGTCATTTACTTATACACATGGATATTTTACTAGTCTAATAATCACATGTAATATCAATAGCTAATTTCATATTGATTGAATGCATAATTCCAGACTTCATAACCACATAGTGAAGGCCTAGTGCCAATACTACAAATAAGATTTTGTCAAGGCCATATTCCAAGATACTATTTTGTCTCATGAGATCTACTGCTGCATCTAGGAGCTATATTAGGCTCCACCCATCACTTACTAAGTCCAATTCATTACTCATATGAAAAGGTTGAAACATAACATAAACATTCGTATTAAAACTAGTATACGAAATGTCAGTGCTTTAACCACGAACCATGAATGGCATAAAAATAGAACATCCATAGTCAAACATATCACAAAACCTTCAATACAATATGGAATATTGTATCTATAATAAATTAACTTCAAAGGAGTTTAAAATCCATCATATGATGTGAACATAGATGAAAATGATCAGTAAAAATCTTTGAGAGAAATAACCCTTTTTTGAAATCGTTTAAAAGACTCACAATTTATAAAGGAAGTAATTTAAGAGATATTTTTGAATCAAAGTGTCTCATACCACTTTGGAACATTTTAAAAGAATTATCATTTCAAAACAATCATTTCTATATAAATAAATCATTAAAATCATTTTGAAAACATGGTCATTAATTAAAAGGATTTTGAAAGATAAATCATTAAAACATTTAAAATGATGACCTAGTTAAATAGACCCTCCCATAAAAACATAAAATATTAATTTTGAAAACATTTTTTTGAAATATGGATGTCTATGAGACGTATGTCCTAGAAAATACTTTCACCTGAACAATCTCGGATAATAGTGAGATTAAGAAAATAACCCTTACCTTGCACTTTCCTTTGGTCGAGGGAACATTTATCCTATTTTATAATGACCATAGTATGTTTTTAAATTATAAAATAACCATATTAATATTTATTATTTCATAAATGATTCGTTTATGACTTTATACTACCCATTTAATAATGATTTCAATGTTAAATTAACATTTTGGGCAATAATCGCTTTCTTTATCGTAAGTGTTTTAACTTGTTATCCTCGATCGTATCATTTAGATCATGATTTAAATACTTATAGAATATAATAAATGATTAATATAACATATATATTTATAATATAAATGTTTATAAAAGATATATATATTAAATAAAAGGCACTGTTTATGGAGATGGTTGGTCTTACGAACGCATAAACGATGATTCTGTTTTCATATCGTATTGAACGGGAGTAAGAGAATAAGATATATGTAAGTAAATGCATAAATATATATATATATCTCTCTAATAGAATTATTATGTCATATATTACATTATTATTAATAATATATATTTTTATAATCATCGTTGAATGGTGAACGTGGGAATGAATCTAATCGTGTCGTGGAGACGGCAATCTGTACGTACGCACGAGCGACAATATCATTATATTGATGATGAAATCATCTGTAATTGGATAGTATATCATATATAAATAAATCATTAATGTTATATTTATTATTTACATTAGTTATATTCATTTTTATACCCATCCAAATAATGATGTGTTTGAATAACAAGCTACACTACGATGTGGAGACGTTAAGCCGTACGTACACACGTATGGTGACTTGGAAATTCATGTGATGGATAGAATAATGAATATGGTTGTTATATTTTTATAATAACCTCACAATATATATAATATACTGGAGTTATTATTTTAGAATGGAAACAACAAAGAAAGAGGAAGAGGAAGAGGAAAAGAACTTTCAAGATGTGATGAAATATTTACTTCTTCTTCAGGTTCTTCCATTTGATTTGATCAAAATGGCTTCGTAGGTTGGTGTTATGACCAAAGGAAGGCCCCTATGAGAATGGTAGTAAATTTGGGAGGATATTTTTGTAGGTTTTTGGCAATACAAATGGATTTGGAGGTGTGAAATTAAGAGAAGTGGAATTTCCCTTTTATAAGAGAGGCGAGGGTCACTTTAGGAAAAGATTGAGATATTATTTTATAATGAAATAATTTTCAGTTTATAATGGATAAAAAATGATTTATATAGAGGATAAGGTGGGTATGGGTCGAAAAACTTTCAACTAATAGGTTTTAGATAGGTTTAGGACACCATAGTATCCTTATCTTTTAAATTTAACCCTTAGTTAAATAGTTTGACATTTACCATGTCTCTTTGTATTTTTATATTATATAGTTAATAAACATACTATAAACAAACAAGAGAACCACAAGGGGTTAATTATTAATATATATAACAATATATATTTCATTAGGCAGAAACGTATATTTTTATGAATATTATATCAATTAATAATATAGTATTTGTTTTAAAAACTCAATTATATCAATTTTGTCACTATTTAGTAATTGATTTTTTAATGCCATTAAAACTTTATCACTTCAAATAATACATATTTAACCAACTTCAACATGTCATATTAACCTATAAAATTAGTTCAATTCATCATAAGTCTAAATTTACGATTATTTGGATATTTATATTATCAATTATTTTAATATTTCATTAATAAGGTAATTACTACATCATCGTTGTGTCATAAATAAATTAAATTATTTACTGTCTAAAAATTATAAATAAAATACTATTATGTATTAAATCTTTTTAGATTTCTAAATAATATTTATATTTTAATTTATATTGTTCGTATCCCTATATTAAAAATTTTTTAGTTATTAAACATTAAATTTAAAACTTCTAACTCTTCTTTAAATAAAAAAATAATTAATATCATAATCAAATCCAAGTGGACCAAAGGATGTCATATTTTATTCCAAAGTTTGTTTTTGGTTGAATTAAACTTATTTAATAGAATTATGATATGTGTTAGGATAATTATGATATCATTTTTACCCTTAATTACCCTATTTACTATTAACCTAGGTAAAAAAGTCAAAAATTACTATTCACAAAAAATTATTTTCATCTTATTGAACCACATTTTACTTACTAATATAAACCATGTCTCTTTTTTTTAAATATAACTCACAGAAGTAGTAAAATTTAGTTTTATAAAAATTTACAAATTATTCTATGAGGTTGGTAAAATACTGTAAAAAGTTCATGAAAATTTTTATATATCAAATCTTATTATAAAATTACTCCAATTAATTGAATTGAACATATATATGTATTATGTATCTATTTTTGACCTAAATTAAATTTAAATAAAATAAATAATTATTCAAATAAAATTTCATTTTTAAACAAAAACGCAGTGTTTTCACTATTCATCAAAAATTGAAAGTATTTCGAAAAATACCAAAATTTCACCCTAAGAAAATTTTGATATTCAGAATCCAAAAATGATGTCCATTTTGAAAACTAGAATTTATAAAATCTAAAAAAGTGGGTATTAATATTCCTAATGACTAGTTTTATTGGTCGCGGTGTGTTAGAAACTAGAATTTGCGTACAATGCAAGTTATTTCATTATTCAAAGGGAAACGTACTGTGGAAGCTTGGGGTGTTACATTCATCCCTACTTCAAATAATTTCATCTATGAAATTTCTAAAATAATAACGCACAAAACTATTTGGGTGGTTCTTCATCATAAGTTCCTTTGGTTCCCACGTTGCCTCTTCTATATTATGGTTTCTCCATAGAAATTTTACCAGATGAGTCATCTTGTTTCTCTACACTTGTTCTCTTTTATCAATAATCCTAACAGGATCTTCACAATAAGACAAATTAGGTTCCATTTCAATTTCCTCATAGGTGAGTACATGCGTTGGTTCTGACATGTATTTTCTCAATAGTGATATCTAGAACACATCATGGACTTTGGAGAGACATGGTGGCATTGTCAAACGGTAAGCTACAGCCCCAATTCGTTCTAGAATTTCGAAAGGTCCGATGTAACCGGGACTTAATTTACCCTTCTTACTGAATCGTATAACTACCTTCCATAGAGATACCATCATGAAAACATGACCTTCTGCCTAAAATTCCAAATCCTTCCTTCGGTTATCATCATAGCTCTTCTGCCTACTTTGAGCTACTTTGACGTGGGTTAGGATAATATTCACTTTTTCCATTTTTTCCTCAACATGTTCTGGGCCTATGATTTTTCATTCACAAACATCATCCCAAAAACTTGGTGTGGGACGTCTCTTTCCATATAACACTTCATATGGTGCCATCTGAATACTTGAATGGAAGAAATTTTTTAAGGAAAATTCATCCAGAAGTAAATATTGATCACACATACCTTGAATGTCATGTGAGAAAGATCTCAACATGTCTTCTAAAGTTTGAATTGTTCGTTCTGATTTTCCATTAGTTTGAAGGGTTGTAGGAAGTTCTCAAACGAAGTTCAATATCCAGGGATTTCTGAATAAATTTCAATAATCTTGATGTAAAATGGGGATCACCATCCGAAACAATCGATAGGGGTACTCCATGACGTCTGAAAACAGCATTAATATATAGTATTTCTAAATGTTCAAGTGGTAAATCATCTTTTATAGAAAGAAAATGTGCTGATTTGGTAAGATGATCAACAATGACCCATATTGTATCATTCCTTCTAGGATTCTTTGGTATCCCCATGATAAATTCCATTTTAATGTAATCCCATTTGTACTCAGGTATGGGAATAGATTTCATGACTCCTCTAGGATGGTGTCATACATCATTCACTTGTTGGAATACCATACATCTTGACACATAATCATAAATCTCCTTTTTCATGTTGTCCAACAAAAAATGTTCCTTCTAATATATATATATATCTTGGTGCTCCCAGATTTTATAGAGAAATTGGATCTATTATCATCATCCAACAATACCCTTTGTAGATCTGGTATATCAGGAATACAAAGTATCTTCAAAAAATTCAAAATTCCATCTTCATATACGATGTCACTCAATATCACATTATTTACAGCTTTAATCTTCTTTTGAAACTCCTTATCATCATTATGAGAAATATTTATCCTTTCAAATAAAGATGGTATGGAAACCATTTGAAAAGGTATTGATGTTTCACATTCCATGGTTATTCTGGTATCTATCTTTACTAGATCCATGAAAATAGGATCCCTTTCAACTTTTATCTTGATCATATCTCCATGTTACTTTCTACTCAAATCATCTACCACCTTAATTTCCTTACATGGGTGGTAGTTTATAGTGCAATCAAAATCCTTGAGTAGTTCAATCCATCGTATTTTCCTCATGTTGAGTTCTTTTTGTGAAAAAATATACATCAAACTCTTTTGATCAGTATAAATCTCACATTTTTCGCCATAGAGATAGTGTCTCTATATCATCAGATCGAAGATTATAGATGCTAAATCAAGATCATGAGGGAGATAGTTTTAATCATGAATTATTAGTAGTCGTGATTCATAGGCAATAACCCAATCATTTTGCATAAATACACAACCATGTCATTTCATTGAAGGATCACTATAAATAACAAACTCATAGTTCCCTGATGGTAGATTCAAGATAAGAAAAATAACTAATATTCTCTTATGTTCTTCATAACATTATTCACACTCTTTGATCCAAACAAATTTAACCCCTTTATGTGTGATCTTGGTTAATGGTTTAGCTAACTGGGAAAAATTCTGGACGAACCGTTGATAATAACATTCTAAACCAATAATACTGTGTACCTTAGTTCTACTTGTCAGTGCTGGCCATTCATGGATTGCCTTGTTATTTGAAGGTTCAATAGCGATTCCAACCTTAGAGAAAATATATCCATGAAAAGAAATATAATCAATCCAGAATTAACACCTGCTAAACATTCCATATAATTCACTTCTTCTAAGAGTTTTCATAATAATGCGCAACTGATTTTCATGATCTTCATTGATTTTTAAGTATACCAAGATATTATCAATAAATAACACTAAAAATTCATCAAGATATTCCATGAAAATTCTATTCATTAGATCCATGAAGAAAGAGGGTGCATTAGTCAATCCAAAAGGCATTACTATAAACTCGTAATTATTGCACCTGGTTTGAAATGCTGTTTTTTCAATGTCTTCTGTCTTCACACAGAACTAATGATATACATATAGAAGGTCAATCTTTGAAAAATATTAAGCTCCATGAAGTTGGTCAAATAAATAATCAATGCATGGTAGGGGATACTTGTTCTTTATTGTTATATCATTGATTTTCATGTAGTCAAAGCACAACCTCGTAGATCCGTCTTTCTTCTTAACAAAAAAGTACATGGGCTCCTCATGGGGAAACACCAGGGCGAATAGATCCATTATTACTCAATTCCTCTGGTTGATTCTTTGTTTCCAATAATTCCACAGTGTCCATTCTATAAAGGGTCTTGGATATGGGCCTTGAACCAGGAATTAAATCAATGGAAAACTCAATTTCTCATTCTAAAGGATGTCCAGGTAAATCCTCTAGAAACACATAAACATATTATTGCACAATACGTACGCCCTCTATTCGATCTTTCTGTTCCTTGCCCATAGTTATTTAATTCTCATTCTCCCCAATAATTTAATTTTGTAGAGCTACTGGGAGTGGATTTAGATTAGAATCAGATGGTGACATTTCTTCTCTAAAGATAAAAGTACTCCTTATCATCATTGATAATTATACTCCATATGAAGGATTATATCAAATTCAATCATGGGTATGATGATTATATTAGCAGATAAATATCATTTATAAGCCTTAATGGGGACTAATTCACAAAACATTGCTGCAATGACATGTCCCTTATGAGTTTTGACAGACAACTCCCCTGTTAAATCAAATTGGAAATATCTGATTTTCATAGAAAACTGGGAATATATGAAACAATGCAATGATCCTGAATCAAATAAATCATTGGATAAACTTGAGGAAACCATTAAATTACATGCCACCACATGTATCGGAGCTTCAACCTCACCAGTAGTGATCACATAAGCTTTTCCTTGATCCCTTGGCCTTTTCTGAGCTAAGTTTCTCTGATGCTTAAGACTTTCATTTGCATAATATCCCATCTCCCTGCAATTGTAGCATTGGATATATGTAGTTTCTTTCTTCCACTTACAATCCCTAGTGAAATGTACTTTCTATCCACATTTGTATCATACTCTATTTCATTTTAAATAGGCACCAGGCTGCTTCCTTCCAAACTATCATAGGGTGTAAATTTCAAATCTTTCCTCCTTCCATGTTTCCTTATTTCCTTTCCCAGACTGTTCAGTAGATCTCTTCTTCTCTGGACTTGCTTTAAAGATGTAAGACATAGAGAATTCATTTTCTGTCTTGATAGCACATGAGACAATATCTTCATACAATGAGAAGGATTGCAAGACTAATGCTTGACGAAGAAATGGTTTTAACCCATCAGAGAAATGACCAATCTTACTTCTTGGTTAACGTATATAATCTACAACATGCCTTTCTAACCTTGTATTGTTAGCTTCATACATTTCCACATTATCATCCTCTTTTAGTCTCAAACATAGAAATTTACTTTCCATATCTGCTCGATGACCATGAGGAATGTATTTTTCTAAGAAAATATCTTTAAATTCCCTCTATTCCATACTTGATACTTCTTTATCCTCCTTTGTGTTTTGAATTAATGACCACCATTGATCTACATCTCCGGTAGGGAGATAAACTACCATGACAACTTTTTCTCTTTCTCTATTCCCTAAAGAATAAAATATTTTTTCTAAGGAACTTATCCATATTACAGCTACAAATGGATATGTATATCCATTGAATGTTGGTGGTTGTTGCCTCATTAAGTGATCTCACATTGATCCTCCGTGTCATGGGTCAGGGTGGTCCATACGGGTAAAGTTATTATTCATAAACTGTGTGAGTTATCCCATTATGGTGATAAGCTGATAAGCACTAGTTCCATCACCAGCTCCACTATAATTATCTTGAGTAGGATGGAAATCCCTACATGGATTACGTGTGTTGATACGTTTTCGATTCCTTCCACTAGGCACCATTTCTGAACAACGGTATACAATAGATTAGTTTATGAACTGCAATACATAATTCCTGACTTGAAAAACACTTAACATAAAGTGTAATGTTTTTTGATATAATCCGTAATCATAAGAAATCATTGAGGAGGTATATACTCATAAATCCTTCATAATGGTTTGTAATTAAAATAATAATTATCCTAAGCATATCCCCTGGGTGTGTCGTAACCAAGAGTGAAGCAATGCCCGTTGTCGTCCACCAGTTCTCGTACGAGTCTAGCTCAATGCGGTGTTTTCGGGTTTTACCCGTAGGTACATCTGTCCCAGAGCCTCCTATACCTTCTCTTATCTACATATGGATGTATTTCTTTGAAAACTACCAAAATATATATAGTACCAAAATTCTAGGTAGTTCTTCTATACTAATCCTTAAATTCTATCTTAGAGTAATGTTCTCTAATCAGAGATTTTCTAAATCTAGTTTCCATGGATTGTACTAAACTTCCTATGATAAAAACTGTAATGCCCCGACCCTAGTTACCCAGAGTTAGTGAATTATTTTAATACATTGGAATGATTATATAGAATCATTTTCAAAAAGGCTGATCATATTATCAGTCTAGGAAAATAGATTACATACATTAATGTTACATTACACACTAGAAAATAAAACACAACATAAATGATCATTTGAGAATGACATTAATCCTCTAGATTAACCCTCCATATCAATCATAATACACTTTTTAAAATCCTGGGAAAATAAAACATAATAATGGGGTGAGGTCAAACACTCAGTAAGGATAACAATATAGCGGAAGCTTTCACAAATAAGCATAAACATTTAAGGAAATGTATAAAACTAAAACAAAATCCTTTCAATATTAAGCTTCAGCATAATATGGAAAAGATAAATCAAATAAATCCATTTACTTATTGACATTGATATTCTACTAGTCGAATAATCCCATGTAATATAAATAGCTAATTACATAATGATGGAATGCATAATGCCAGACTTCATAACCACATAGTCCAGGCCATGTGCCAGGACTACAAATTAGATTTTGTCAAGGCCTTATGCCAAGACATTAGTTTGTATCGTGAGACCAACCGATGCATCAAGGAGCTATAGCGGGCTCCACTTGTCACTTACTAAGTCCAATGGATTCCTCATATGGAAAGGTTTAAACATTACATAAATATTCATATTAAAACTAGTATACGAAATGAAAATACTTTAACCATTAACCATGAATGGTATAAAAACTACACATCCAGAGTAAAACATATCACAAAACCTTAAATACAATATGTAATATTGTATTGATAATAAATTAAATTCAAACATGTTTAAAATACATCAAAGGATGTCGACATATATGAAAATTATTAATAAAAAACTTTGAGAGAAATACCACTTTTTATGAAATCGTTTAAAAGTCTCACTGTTTATAAAGGAATTCATTTAAAAGAGATTTTTGAATAAAAGTGTACCATACCACTTTTATACTATTAAAAGGAATTGTCATTTAAAAAAATTCATGTCCATATAAATGAATCCTTAAAATAATTTTGAAAACATGGACAATAATTTAAAGGGTTTAGAAAGATAAATCTTTAAAACATTTAAAAGGATGACCTAGTGAAATATACCATCACATAAAACCATAAAATATTCCTTTTGAATTTTTTTTATGAAATATAGGTATCGATGATAAGTATGACCCAGAAAATACTTACACATGAACAATCTCGTATAATAATGGGATTCAGGAAATAACCCTTACCTTGAACTTTTTTTGGTCGAGGGTATGTTTAATAGCCTCTATAATGACCATAGAATGTTATTAAATTACACCAAAACCATATTCATATTTATTATATCATTGATGATTCATTTATGACATTATACTACCCATTTAATAATGATTTCCATGTTAAATTAACATTTTGGTTAATAATCACTTTCTTTATCGTACATGTTTTAACTTGTTATCCTTGATCGTATCATTTATATCATGATTTAAATACTTCCAAAATATAAAACTTGATTTATATATCTTATATATTTAGAATATTATTATTTATAATAGATTTATATATGAATTGGAAGGCACTATTTTGGGAGATGGTAGGTCGTACGTACGCATAAATGATATTTCTATTTTCATATCATATTGAACGGAAGTAAGTGAATAATATATTTGTAAGTACATATATATATATATATATTAGAATTATTATTTCATATATTACATACTTAATAATAATATATATTTTTACAATCATTTTTTTGGTGAAGATGGGAATGAATCTCATCGCGTCGTGGTGACGGTAATCCAAACGTACGCACGAGCGACAAAATCATCATATTGATGGTGAAATAGTATGTAATTTGATGGTATATCATATATACAGAATCATTACCATGTTATATTTATTATTTAATTTAGTTATATTCATTATTATACCCATCCAAATAATTATGTGTTTTAATAACAAACTACACCACGACTTGGAGACGGTAAGTCCTACATACACATGTATGGTGACTTTGTCATTCTTGTGGTGGATAGAATAATGAATATGGTTATACCATTTTCATAATAACATAAAATTATATAAATGATACTGAAGTTATAATTTTATAATGGAAACAACAAATAAATAGGATGTAGTAGAAGAAAATAACTTGAAAGAGGTGATAAAATAATTACCTCTTCTCTGGGTTCATCTTTTTAATTAGATCAAAAGGGCTCCTTATGATGAAATTATGACCATATAAAGGCCTCTATGATGAAGGTAGAAAAGTTGGGAGGATATTTGTGCCAGGTTTGTCCAAGCCAAATAGCTTTGGAGGTGTGAAAGTAATAGAAGGGGAAGTGCCCTTCTATAAGAGAGGTGAGGGTCACTTTAGGAAAAGTTAGAAATATTATTTTATAATAAAATAAATTTCGGTTTCTAATTGATCCAAAATGATTTATTTAAAATATAAGGTCGGTATTGGTCAAAAATATCTCATCAAATAGGTTTTAGACCGGTTTAGGTCCCCATATTATCCTTATCCTTTTTATTTAACTCTTACTTATACAGTTTGACATTTACCATGTCTCTTTTTATTTTTATATTATATGGTTGATAAACTTAAAATAAACTACCAAGAGAACTCCAAGAGGTTCATTATTAATATATATAACCTTATCTAAGTAATGTTTCCGAACCTTTGATTTTGTTGAATATTATATCAATTAATAATATAGTATTTTTTTTAAAAACTCAATTAATTTAATTTTGACACTATTTAGTATTTGATTTTTTTGAAAGCCATTAAAACATTATCACTTCAAATAAAATTTATTTAACCAACCTTAACATGTCTTATTAGAATATAAACTTATTTTAATTCATCATATGTCTAAATTTATGTTTATTTGAATATTTAAATTATCAATTATTTTCATATTTCATTAATAAGGTAATTTCTACATCATCATTGTGTCATAAATAAATTAACTTATTTAATTTTTAAAAATTATAAATAAAATACAATTATGTAAGAAATATTTTTATCTTTCTAAATGATATTTATAGTCGATTTTATATTGTGTGTAACCCTTTATTAAAAATGTTTTAGTTATTAAACTTTGAATTCAACTCTTCCAAATATTCTTTATGTAAAATTATAATAAATGTTCTAATCTAATACAAGTGGACCAAAGGGGATCATATTTAATTCCTAAGGTTGTTTTTGGTCGAATTATACTTCTCTAATAGAATTAGGACATGTGTTAGGGTAATTATTATATCATTTTTACCGTAAATTACCCTATTTACTTTTAACCAAGGTAAATAAAAGTCAAAAGTTAATATTCACTAAAAGTTATTTTCATCTTACTGAACCACATTTTGCTTACTGATATTAAGCATGTCTCTATTATTTTTAAAATTAAACTCATAGAAGTGATAAAATTATGTTTTATTCAAATTTACAAATGCTCCAAGGAGGTGGGTAAAAGACGATAAAAAGTTCAATAAAATTTTTATATATCTAAACCTATTATAAAATGACTCCAATGATTTATATTGAATGTATATAGTTATTTTTTATCTATTTTTACCTAAATTAAATTTAAATATAATAAATAATTATATAAATAAAAAGTCGGTTTTAACCAATAAAGCACAGTTTTTCACTATTCATCAAAAATTTAATGTTTTCAGAAAAATACCAAAAATTCACCCTAAAATAATTTTGATGTTCTAAATTCAAAAATGAAGTCCATTTCCAAAATTAAATTTTATAAAATCTCAAAAGTTGGTATTACTATTCATAATGGTTAGTTTGATTGGTTGCGGCGTGTTAGAATCTTGATGTTGCGTACAATGCAAGCTATTGCATTACTCAAATGGAAACATACTGTGGAAGCTTGGGGTGTTACATTCCATCCAAGGAAACTATGTTCTATATCTTGTTCTTATATAAGGGGGTTCATGGTATGTATTAGCCATAAATCCTCCACAAAAACTATGAGTAATGGGATAGTGAGGAGTGAAAGGTTAGCATATGGGGTTTTAAACCATGTCGTCAAACCATGTATCCTTTTCCAATGGACTAGGAGGGTATGAGAAGTTGACACATAGTCATTCAAACCATGAAACCAAACCATGAAACTCTCTCCAAGATCCTATTAAGGGTTCATTGTTTGGTGTATGGTTAGTACTAAACATGAAAACTACCACCAGAAACCATCGGACATGAATTTATTTCTTTGTATGTATTTATTAAAGTCTAGAAAGCCCTATAATAAATTCTAAATACCACCTAATAAAATATAATTCCACCCTTTCAGTTTTGGAGTCCCTTTAATGGAATTTTAGCTCCATTAACCACATTTTTTCTTGGATTGGAGTGATGGTGGATACGTTTCATCCATTTTTAGTAAGTGTACCCTATTTTATTTGGAATCAACCATTATCTCTATCTCAGCATCATTGATATTGGTTAATCATCATGTTTTTAATGTATTGTAACCCTGATTTGATGGGTTTTAATTATAGAGGTTCCCTAATAAATACATCCTCTTTTTTACTCTCCATTGGGGATTCCCATTTTGAGTGATTTCTTGATCGTGTGACTAAAGGTGTGTTGTTACATAAGGATCATCCCTATACTTTAATCGTTGATGGATTAGTTGATATAAATTTTTTAAAATTATTTCCATTTTTTAATTGAAAATATTTGATTTTTGATGTCAAAAAGGAATTGAATTCTGAAATAAAACCCTTTTTAAAAGGATTTAAAAATATTGGGTGGTTATAATAAAACTTTTCATAAAAATAGTGACATGATGAAATAATTTTACGTTGATTCTTGAAAACATGTTTTATTATAAAAATATGTTTTTGAAAGTAATGAACTTGACAAAAACTAGGTATTTGGTTGTTTAGTTTAAACGGCTTGTTAAAACATGAAATTGGGTATTTAAACTATAAATGAGGAGTTGATTTCTTATGAATGATTTTACCATGATTTTTTGATTATTTTTATTGAAAGACAAAGATATCATAAGAATCTAGTGGTTGATTAGGACAAGATTTATTGGACATTATCACCCTAAAAATGGATTGATAATAACAAATCTAAATAAACCTATTTTTTCATAATTTTGACCATTCAGGTGTTGATTGAATTTAACCTAAAATAATGAACCTTAGGCTTGTGTTCACACTTTGATACATGATTTATTGAATGACTACTGTCAGGATTATATATCCATGAACAAATGAACCATAGAGAATATGAAAATGTTTCTTTGATTTATTTTATTACTACATGATAGTGTTTATTGAACCGATGTATTCATTCCCTTGTGTTTTATGAAACTGTTCATTTAGGACTATTTTTGATATACATTCTATAAACTTTATTTAAAGAATTATATTAAATGAAATTTAGGAAAAAAATTCATTCATCCATTTTATTTAAATTGAAGGTTAAAAGGTTTTTTTTGTTATAGAACATCTTATATAACATTTTGTATATCCTATAGGGATATTTATTTTGAAACCTACTTTTTATACAAGGAGTTTATAGATTTTGTTACGCCTGGTCTAGGAAAATGGAAGAAACCTATTGGAGGTGGAGGGTGTACTTGACTAAAAATACCTTGGATGATGGCAGTGATTAGTGGAGCTATGATCCACTATATACATGGAGATTTTTTGACCTTGTATTGATTTTTATTATATAATTTATTTAGTGATACAAAATTTTAGGATCTCTCTCTATCGGATTATAGAATTTGTTTCTCTTTATTGAGTGTTTGGAATACTTAATGTTGACTAATTTTCCTCTGTTGATATATATTTACTGACTTTTTTGTGTGCAAGAGTGGTCCCTATTTCCATTTATTGATTCTTTGCAATATTTTCTAGACCATAGGGATAAAATATTCCCTTTGGGATATTTCTGTATCAGATCAGGTATCAATATACTATCGAAGTTTGGTTGGATCATGATAATGGGTTTCCGGGAAGTGGATGAGAGGTATGGTTTTATTATGTGGGGTAACTATAGTAGATGTCGGGTACTGTTAAATGAAATATAATATGGTATAAATGAATATTATAATATGGGTAGTTGGCAAGAATTTAAGATTTTGTAACCATTAATAAATATTATGATAATAAATGGTATTGAATCAGGGATATAATTTTTTTTTATTGTATTATGAATTTTTTTCAATTAGATGTAATTAATTAATGGAATAATGAATATAAAAATGATTTTAAATATTTAATTGGTTGATTAAATGATTAAAATATAAAACTAAGTTTTTTGGGTTTTTTTATGAATTATAATTGGACGAGTTGGTGTTGTAGAGTTATGAGTAGTTGTTGCTGGAAGACATTGGAGATGTGGTGGTGGTTAAGGGGGTTTAGAGGGTTTCTTATTATGAACACTTGGGAATTCATTGGTATCTGATTATAATATAGTTATTTTTTATTTTCTTATTGTTTCATATTAATCTCACCAAAGATGGATATAATCTCTGATACCTGAATTGTTTTTGGGTTATAGGTGTTTTCTTTAAACATATATGTTACTAAGGGAATGATGGTCAACTACTCCCTCTTCATCTCCCTCAATTCTTGGTGTGGTATGGTTGTGAAGGATAGAGCTTTATATAAGTGTGTTGTATTGGAAATAATTCAAAAGCTTAATTCATGTGGTGATAATGAGATGATGACGAGTTATATGGTTGGGGTATTCCATGGTAGGAGGAGGGCATATGGTTTATTGGACGCATGCTCACAGTACCCAATAATGAAGGGAGTGTGGTATTTTATTGATATATGGATATGTGAAATGGGGTTTGTGGGGCATGGGTATGTGGTTAGGATAGAGATATGTGATTCAAATATGTGTGATTAAGATTATGGTGGTATGTAATCTATAAGATCTCCATGATATTTTTCATTAGGGAATGATACCAACAAACTAGTGGGTATGTGGTGTGGGGTACCCTTATGCAATATTCGTTGATATTATTTTAGAATAATATGATGAGATGTTGGGTGGGTAAGCCTTATTGATGTTTTACAAGTTGCCCTAAAACAATACTGTGTTGATTCCATTATTTACTCTTGGGGAATTATTTTGCTTCATCCACATTTCCAAAATAGTAAATAAAGAGGATACTATTGATTATACCTGTATTCTCACCCCTATATATATAAATTAGTTTCATATATTTCTAGGGGGATTTAGAGATCTATCTATACCGTACTCGCTTAATTCTAGGAGATTTGGTTGGATTTCCTACCTTAGGTTTTTTTATTTTGGTAATTTAGGGTTCATACTTTTATTTATATAATATATTTATGCACTGTGATTTTTATGTGATATCTGTCTAATTTAAGTTATAGTTCTAATTTGTAGTTTTTTATATTCATAAGATTTATTAGGTTAATTCCTACAATCTGTATGATATATACCCTTACTACTAGTCACCAACACAAGGTCTATTAGAGGAAGACATCAAGGGTAACTCTTGTATTCACTATAGGCCTGTGAGTGTTTCTAAGTGGGTATGGGTCATGAAAATGTGGTATTGTAGCTATGTATAATACCATAGATAGAGATTAGATTTAATAACTGATGTAGATTATATGGATTTCGATGGAATGTTGTATTATTCTAACTTAGTGTGTAATATACCAAGGGTGATTATCTAGAAAATAGGATGTTAGTTCCCCCTATGATCTAATTCAAGGACTGTAATCTTGCTATAAACCCTAAATGAGATAATGAAAATTATAGGGAAGATACCTGGAAATGGTACATGATTCATATTTGATAGAACATGTGTTTAAATAGGGGTTATTTTGGTGACAATAGAAAATTTTTTCTTATCTATATAGATGGATCCAAGTCATCATTCTTTTGTGGATCAGGATTGAGATGTGTTATGGGATGATCTCGTTGAATATTAGAGGGTCAGCCAACTAAAGAGGATCACCCCTATATAAACATGTACTATGAGTTTAAGGAAAATATCATAGATATTTTCTAGGGGAGATTCCCTATTTTTTAGAAAGTGTAAAAACATGATATTTTAAAAACCTAACTATTTTTGATAGCATATATGACATGCAACACTGAGCTGAAATGAACCATAATTATTTAAATATGATAAATATAAGGTATCTTTTGAATTATCTCATACAAATATGATTAAATAATTTATGAAATGAATATAATTTTACTACACAATTAAAATTATTTATAAATTATTATAATAATAAGCACTCATTTCTAAAAAAATAATATATCTTCTTCAAAAATGATTTTTATTGTTTTTATGATCAAATATTATAATTAATTTATGTACCATTTAAAAAATTATCTTAAAATTAAATTCATTTCTGAGGTCTAAATAATAAAATTAACATGGGGTTATATTATGGAATTCACTTAAAATTATTTATTATTTGTCAATAGTGAACATTTCTGATTTTCCAATACTATAATATTTTCAATAAATAAAGAAATTTAATAGTCTAATAGTATTTTTTATTTTCAATTAAATTGATATATTATCGATTTTATTTTTTAAAATATAATTAATTTCATTTTAATCTTCAAATTTCATGATTTTGGTATAAGTTTATTTTTACGCTTAAAAGTCGGTTTTTGGAAAATAGTTATTTAGTACATAAAGATTAACCATTTTAATTAAATTAAATAAATAATTGTAAATAAATATTTTAATTAGTGGTATACATTATAAATATATCTATATGGATTAAAATTCCTATAATTATTATATATACTCCTATAGTTTATATGAATTCATCAACTGTTTGGAAAATGATTTTTTTTTTGAAAACCCACTTTTCATTACGTTTTATAGTTTACATTTAAATTGAATTATATAAATTATGTGATTTTCTTTTGATACAATATATTCCATTTTTAAAAATCATAATTCATATTATTTAAAAAGATAAACCTCATTTTTCTTCACAATTAACAAAAAAACATTGAAGAATTAATTACTATGGTTAAGTTTAAAAAGGTTTTACACGTTAAATATACTTCTATTAAAATTAATTTTCCACACGCATACTATTTTAATAGGATAAGTATGAAATAATTTTTTTTAATAATAGAATATAAATTATTTAATAATTATCATTTTATTTTTTAGGCTTAATGGATAATTTACTTATTTAATAGTTAGTTACTATAGTGAAAACTAAAATAGTAAAAATGAGTAACCATAAAGGTAAAAAGAATAACATTTTTAAAACGAGTTTATTTTTAAATTTTGGACATGTTGATCAATCTTAACTTCCCTCCACTACATCATTCATAAATTTTATAGGAAATTTTATTGAGAAAAATTTCCCATTATTAAATAGTTATGGGTATTTAAATAAATGTCACCCGTAAATTATAAAATGGTAGCTCCTATTCACTCTTATAAAGACATAAAGAAGACCTTTTATAGGTAATAACTACCCAAATAACTTAAAAAAATTTAATAAAACGTCATATAGAAATTTTTTACTATAAAATTCTCATATTAATTCTTTTGGTGAAAACCAAAATTGGTTGTCCAAAGAATATGTATTGTTCTTCCCTAAGTGTTTTGTTTTATTTAATCTTCAACCTCATTAAAATATCATTCAAACATGATAATATGATAGTATCATTATCTACTATATACTGATATTTTACTGTTTATGTTTCCTAATCTACAATAATTTTTGTTCCATCAAATTGAAAATGAAACCATTGTTCATGTGTACGACGAAACTACCTCCTCACGAAAAGATGTAATCATTTTCCAGCATCGCTTCTCAAAAATATTTAGTATGATGGATTTAATTTATGTATATAATATTCATAAATATTTATCATTATTTAATAGTGTTATATAAAAAAATTTCTTACCTTTCAATTAATTAAAAGATGACAACATCATTTGTGCACATATGTGGGTTGTCGCCTCCATAGAGTGATTTGATTTGTTTTTCATTATCGAATCATATTGATGGTATATATTATTGTAATTAAAGAAAAATATGTTATTTTATGATATAATGAAAATTTTTGAAATATAAAATAACACTTACCTTCTTTAAAACTTTATCATTTAAAAATAGAAATATTACTCTTGCGTATGTAAGCCCTACCATCTCCATAATTGTAACTTAGTTCACTTTACATAACCATATTTCATGGTTATTTTTAAAGTTAAATTCTTCTAACAAATTAAAATAATTTTATGATTATTATTTTTGATATGATGAACTAATAATAAATTTGGACTAATTCAACTTACCAAATATATTTTTGACATATGAATATAATGTTATCAAAATTTCTAAGATGAACCAAACTGATCATGTAATTGATTATAATACGATAATATATAAAATAAGAATAATAATAAAATTTAAAATGGTTATTAATAAATTAAATAATTAACATTAGTTATTTATTTAAGAATATAATGAATGCATGTGATGAATAAAATTCAATATAAGGGATTTATCTAAACCACCATTTTCTTCGTGTAATAACCATTCTCCCAATAACACATTTATCTATTTTTATAATGATATAGAATTCTTATAAATTTTGATTATACGGATCTCACATATATACCTATCTTATTAACCCTTATTTTTTTGAGATAATACAAGTATTATGATCATTTATCGAATGAATTATTTAAAAAATCAATTTTTATTATGTTGTGTGGAGAGATTATGCAACCATGTTTCTTTCCATGGGTAATTCTAATGTTTATGAAATATGGTTGATTTCATTTTTTTAGTACACATACTAATATACAAGTTATTATTTGTTCACACAGATAGTTATCCCATTAATTTGGTAAAACTTTTTTCTCATGAAATTTTATATAGAGGATTAGATAGTAAACCCAATCTATCATGAAACCTTATCCACCATATGATATTGTGTGGGTAGTTTTCATTGAAACATGTTTATATCATGTTATATATTGCTACCACATTTCCAATGATGAAATGATCTTAGAATATCACGTTAATTATGTTACCCTTACATTTTATTACCCATGATCCTACTCTCTTGATATATCTTGTTTATCATTTTACTCACACATTATGTTTCCTTATCATGGTTAATCACTTACTAGGATTTTTAGTACACCAATTTCCATTCTATATTCCCCAGGTTATCCTATATAGTTTTAGGATCTCATAGGGATTTTGGATCTGATTATTGTGAATAAAATAAGGATTCCAGGTTTTATTTTCCTTACAATGTATAATGAACATATTTTTACTAAGAAACTAGTGTTCATAATCATTGGGTCATGGAAGTTGGATATTTATTCCAAAAACATGTAATAAAATGGGTAAAATTCCTAGATTATTATATTTAGTATTAGATCATGGTATAGTTTATTATTGGGTGGTATTATGACGTTAACACTTTAATTATAACCTTTATTATAGGTCAAAGTATTGGAAAATATCAAGTAACTTAGGTGAATGATGAAGTGATTTGTTTCAATGAAATTATATCCCTATCTGAGTAATATAAAGGGACATAGATTTGTAATAGTTATACTTAGGTGTTATAAATCCGTAAAGGGTGCAGTAGTATTTGAATTAACCATTTCGTGGTTTATTATCATGATTCCTTTTTAAAAAAACTGTTTTGAAATTCATGGGGGATATGTTTTAGAAATTGACAAACTCATTAAAAACCATTATGAAGTACATAAACAAAATTTTTATTAGAAAACATAATAGGAAACATTACCATAGGTAGCATATATTGTATCCTAATTACTTATAAGTTATTAAATACTTTTAATTTATAAGGTAATAATTCTATGTTTAAAATTGTCCCTTTTATATGTTAATCCATTCCCTTTTTCTACTGTTTTTAGTTAATGGAAGAAATATGAGAAACCATGCCATCAACCAATCTGAAAGGAAATGTGATGATTTACCCAATGATATACCTAACATTATTGTAGTAGGAACGGAGAGCATCTGGGAAGTACTAGCTCAAAAATCTCAAGTTATGAATAATAATTTGAATCATGAAGAATTCCCTCCTCATCATATGAATAAGAATATTGATGTCAAGAGTTTTATATGAAAAATAACATCATTATTTAGTAGATAATATGATCCCATCAATAATGAACAATTTATTATATCAATTTATAATATATTCCATGTCCTCCAATTATCAAAGAAAGAGAATTTTGTGTAATTCATTTATCACATTGATGGGGCATAGTATGAAGAGATAAACTGATCAAAATAGAAATTACAAATAGGATATTTATTCCATGTAATGATAAAACATAAAGAAAATATTTTTCAGTAAATATATTCCATGAAATCTCCATCCTAAAATTGATAGGTATTTACCTGGTCCCATGAAAAAGGAATATGAATCTATTAGGTCAGATGAGGAAAAATTCCTCGAAAATATATTTTATTCCTTTTTGTTTGTTATCAACAATGAATGTAAGGTTTTTTACTAATTTAGAATATTAAATCTAATTTTATAAAAATATTTGGTGACTTGAGACATTGATAGTCATGTAGATATTTTTTCCCTAAATGTTGAGAAAGAGATCAGTAATTAGCAATAGAATCATGGTATTAGAAACAAAACAAATAAAAAGGATTTTTTATTTGGGAGTATAAAAATATAAATTTCATTGAGGAAAGAAAACACAATATCCAAAATTCTAAAGGTGTGGGATAAAGCACCCTAGAAACTATCTCAGGGGAACTAGAAGATATTTCAAATTCTGAAAAAGGGGCTTCATGTTAATCATTACTGAATTTAAATTATGAAACCCACTAATTTAGATGAATAAAATATTGTTTATATCAATACTCAACCTATAGTGTGTCATTTCAACTATAATTAAGATGGTAATTATGCACAAAAATGACAAGCTATGCGTTGTTGGAGAAAAACTAAATCATAATAACCTCTAAGTCCAAGAGATAATTAAAGAGAATATGATCTCATTATTAATAAGGTGTATCTTTAAAATGATTTGGTGATTGGAATTATATTTATTTTTTCAAAAATAGAGAATATACTATTTGATTATGGTTCTGCTCATTTTTTCAAATTTTTTGATATTAGTAAAACTATTCTAACACCACCTCAAAACATGGGGGTTGAGAAAACTATGAGAAAATAAAATGTAGTACTTATTACATCCCAAAAATATAAATCATCTATGGTCAGTTTTTGTGGAATTAATCTCCCAAAAAATATCATCTAGCTTTATTTAGTAGAGTTTGATGTTCTTTTTGGAAAGGATTTTTTGTTCTTTTATAAATCCAACATCAAGTATCGAGAGAGGGAGATCACTCATCACATCAAAACTCATCCTACAAATCTATAAAAGTGAATGGATGAGGATGAATCTCATTTCGAACCATTTTTCCAATAATGTGTATTATTTCCTTATGATAAATAATATATATCCCGAATGATTGAGACAAAGGATAAAATCATACTTGAAGGAATTCTTATTCTGAGGAATTATACTGATGTATTCCCCTGAAGAGTATCCTAGTCTTTCTCTTGAACAAGAGGTTAGTTTTCAATCATAATTATACCTGGGCTTCTACCCTTATTGAAGAATCCTTAAAGGGTGTGCAAATTTGAATTGGAAGATTTAAAAGAGAAATTAAACGATGATTGGAAGATGATTTTATATGTGTGAGGGCTTCACCATGGGGTGTGTCAGTCCACTTCATTAAGAATAATGATGGGTCAATGAACATAAAAATTGGTTATATAGAACTCAAAAAAATAATGATAATGATAAATAAACCATTTACATAAGATATATTATTTTTTCAATCAACTATGGGGGTCTAGTATTTCTTTGAGGTGGACCTTCGGTTTGGATACCACTAATTAAAGGTGAAAAAGGAATATATTCTTAAAACAACCTTTCAAACAAGGTATAGAAACTATGATTTCATAGTGATTCATTTCAGACTCACTAATTCTGTAATTTATAGACTTATTAAATAGATTATTCAGAGATTACCATAATAAATTTTTCTCTATCTTAATAGATGATATCTGAGTACACTCTAAAATAAATTAAGAGCATGATAAAATTTTGAGTATAGTGCTAAAGACTTTTTGAATAGTGATTCTATTTGAAAATTATAATACATATGATTTATGGATGAAGTAAGTATCATTAATGGGGCATATTATCACCATCAAAGGGATATTTGTGGGAGATTTTAAGAAAAATAAAATTGAGGAGTTGCACAGAGAAACATATATAATATAGATCTATAGTTTCCTTAGACTAGCTACATAATTTCAATTATATGTGGGAACGATATCATGATATTCAAACACACTAATCTACATAACATGGAAAGGGTTAATTATTTTCTACACTTATAAATTAAAATAAATCATTAAGGATATAAAAAATGGGATTATCATTACACCATTACTTATAATTATATCAAGTATGGAATATTTCATGGTATATAGAGATTATTCATAAAAGTTCTTGGGTTGTACACTAATTGAAAATGATAAAGTAATAGACTACACTTCAGGGATGATGATTTTTCATGAATAGAACTACCAAAATATTATTTTTAGTTAGTTGTATTGGTATTTTAATTTAAAATCTACTTAAATTATCTCTATGGGGATACGCTTTAAATATATATAGATCATAAGAGCCTTAAATATATATTCACATAGAAATATCATAATATGTTCCAGACGATATTTGTAGAGGAAATCATGGAATATGACTACTTAATCCACTACCATCCTGAGAAAATAAAAAAGTAGAAGATTCTCTTAGTAAAAAGGATCTCAAAACCATGTTAATATTGATAATTTTGAAATATTTAATATTTATAGAATTATTAATTATGGACATGAGAGTCAAAAAATAAAGAAAATCATCATTCCTTTCTCAAATGATTGCTCAACCATCCCTTATGGATAAAATAAAGGATGATGTATAATATTTTAATAGGGTGGAACCTATTAGAAAGGGTAAATAGATGGAGTTAAAAATTGATGAAGAATGATTTTAAATATTTGGATCATAACTATGTGTTCCATTAAATCATATGAGAATGAAAGAGTTTTTCAAATGAATTACATCACTTAACCTTATCAATTCACCTAGATATCATGAACATGTATTGAGGTATCTAAGAGCACTATTAGTGCGGAAATATGAAGTATGATATCAACAATTTTAAATCATGGTGACTTGTATCTCAGTATGTGAAGACTAAAAGGTAAAATTTTAAGGGTATGATTTAACCACTTCTTATACCTAAATGGAAATTGGAAAACATCACCATATAATTTTTTAATGTTCATCCAAAGGAATCCAGAAAAAAATACCTATGGGTTGTGACATTCATTTTCATGAATGACTCATCTATCTTAATGGGACTCATGGACTCTATATTTCATGAGTTCATAGATCAACTCATTTTATTGTTCATAAATTAAATTCCTCTTCACAGGAAGTCATAAGTGGGGTATTCTAGGAATCTTATGGTTGTATTTCTAGTCCATCAGTACCATTGTATTTATAGTATGTTTTATAAGGGTATTTCTTTGATACATGGGCTGAATTTACCATGAAATGTAATGTCATAGTAGGAATTAGTGTTTCATCCATCTATGATCAATGCATTTATTTTGTGAGAAACACCCTAAAATATTTCATAGGTATTTAGATTCCATTTTATCATAGTAAATTATTATTGGTTCATGGATAATTTATCTAGGATTTAATTTTTTTATAGCCTTCACTAAGAAGTACCATACTTTATATTGTATAATCATTACTATAAATCATTCAACTACCAAAATGATATGTCGATCAGTACTCTAGTTCATTAACATTCAATGGAGGTTGTGGTGTGTGAAGTTTTTTATTAAATTTCTCATAGTAGTTTGGGATTAATATTTATGTAGTAGAACAAATTAATCTCATATGGTTTTAGGTAGTTATGTCCCCTTTAGTGTAATTTTTCCACCTCTGATCTTGAGTGGGAATCCATGGAATATGGACTGATGGTATAGTAACATACCTCATAGGTGATCACTTTTTGGTCTTCACATATCACAAGAACCAGAGGTATATTTTCTCTCGTTATATTTTGAATATATTTCTATGGAGGAGAATGGAGTTATTTCAAGACTACGACTTCCATATCTCATAAAATCAATGAAATGGGAATGTGGTTATGGATTTTTTGAGGGTAAGTCATAAGGATATGTTCTTTAAATGTCTATACATTCTTGGAGAGTGATGGAGGATCTTTTAGTTATGTATATTTTTATATTGTAGGACATTTTTATAAATTCCATATACCAAATGAACGTGAAATCATCATTATTATAGAAGTTATTGGAGTCTCGATGGGAAGACTCAGGTATAGGTGATGTGGGATCATGAAATTTCATGGAGATGATCTATAATGATAGATAGAGGGTGTTTAGTGTATGATGTTGTTTTAAGAAAGTTTTTTTTCAAATGTTGTTCATGAGGAGGTTCTTTATGTGTTCTATAGATTCTCCCAGGAAGTGTATCCTATTCTATCCAAGATATATCCTTCCTTGAGGGGTCAGTTTTTATGGGAGGATATATTGTTGGATTTCATCACTGGTTATCCATAATCATAAGAATAGCATGATGATATAAAGTTTATTTTGTATCATTTGATGAAGTCAACTCATTTCATGGTGATTATGTAGTAGGGTATTTGAGTTTTTTAGAGATGTATTATTTGGATGAGATTGAGGAATTTTATAGGGTACCAATTACCGTCTCCTTTGATATGGATCATCATTTTAACACATGAGGCTGGGTTGGTATTTAGTATCATTTTGGAACTCTGTTATGACTTCTAATCACTTTCCTTACTCAGGTTGATGGTAATACTAAGTAGACCATCTAAATAATGGAGGATATATTCCATGCATGTGTTTAGGATTTTGGTGGATCATGGAAAAAACATACATTAAGTGGATTATGGATATAATAATATCTTCTAATATTCTATTTGAATGGATCTATTTAATCAGTAGTATTAGATACCATTCCAATAATTATTATGTGAGACTCGTATTAGGGTTTTATTATAACTTAGATTAGATGTGGTGTATAGCGTGATTGATAACGTCTAGATGATTTGATAGTGGTTGAAGTAAACACAACACTTTCTAATGTCCAATCTTATTAGAGGAGGTGACCCATGGAGTTATAGGTTGGGTACCATTTTTTTAGGGTTTCACCCCATCATGTGAATAATATGTTTAGACAATGTAGTAAGATTTATCTTGGGTTTATTATCCCCATACCGGTTTTGGTTCATGTTGTTGTGGTGGATTATTGTTTTTCACTCCCTCTAAAGTTGGACTAGATCCACAATATTTTCCATGGGTTTTATCTCTACTGATATCTCCCCTATAACTCCCATGTTATTAATTAGGGGAAATATATTTTTAGGGTGATGAAATATTCCTAGAGTGGTCAGTTGTGATTCAATATTTTCAAAAGAATGCATTCTTCAGGTTATTTATTCCCTTGTATTTAGTTTTTGTAAGGCATGTTGGGTTATAATAATGTACATGGGATCATGATTCTTAATGTATAACTCAATATGCTGAGTTTTTTAGTGATTTATTATTGTTGTGATGATGTATATGGATATTGATTCTTTGATGAAATGGTTGATGGTACGGATTCCTTTATTAACTATCCATGACTTCCACCAGAACTGTCACTTTATCTAAACTATGAAATACCTAATGGGAATCCCATATCCCCCCATTATGAAAACTAGCATTGAATAAATAATATGAATTTTTTGGGAAAGATTTTTCCAAATAAATAATAAATTACATTTGTCTTACCCCATGAATTCCATAATGTTCATTTCATAAATTAGAACCCATGGAGAGAGAGTATAAACAAATAAAAAATATAAAGAGACATAAATGAAGAATAACAAAAATATAATCATTACATCTAAAAAAAATAAAAAAACTATAACCACACTATAGAAGTACAACATAGCTGATACATACATATCCCAAAGTAAACCTATGTAAACCCAACATGGTCTCAATGCAAACTCATGGTCACCATCCATCCATAATACCACAACCCACTCCCTGAGAAATCTCAAAACAAAAACTGAATCCATATAGTAGGAACACTTCTACTGATACCATGTTTCAAATGTAGGGTGTGATCATAACAGATCTTAGTATACAATTAGTAAATATTCCATACATTTCATTTTCAAAAAAAATCAATCAATTGTAGCTTCAAATAAATATATATAGAATATACGATTGATTTTTTGAGATAATTGATCAATGAGTGTATTCAATAAAACTAAATTTAAAATACAAAATATATTTCGATGAAATTTTTTGAAAACCGATGTTAAAAAATCCTTTGTAAAGTTATTTATTTTTTATTCCTATTTTAAAAACACATTTATCCATGCCAAATGAACCCAAAAAAAGATGAAAATCATTAACGTATAATGAATAAATTCATTGGAAGTGGGAAAATAATAAAAAATGGAACCAATGAAATATTTTATAACAAAAACATAAAATAGTTTTACGTATTACTGTATCTAAATAGAATTATATTGAAATAAATAATTGATATATAATAATGGGTAATTCATATACATCTTATAAGAAGACCCTAGTTGTACTTGGATTATAATCATCTCTCAATTTAGTCAATGATACTAACTTAATAACCACCTAGATACTCCCAACTAGCCTCACCAGTGGAACACACTCCCCCATATAGTCTTTGAAAACATTGTGGATATATTCCATCTCATCGATACTAGGTAGAAACATCGCTCATCCCTCACAAATATTCTCAAGGATCCTTATGATATTAACTATAGTTTGGGAGATGTATCCAAAAAAAATAAACACTCAATTAAAGATAAATATATGTTAATCACAATACTCATCAAACCTCCCTGCACTCACACATATGAATCACCCCTATTTAATAACAACCATAGTCATCTTAACATGAAAAATAAGAGGACACATCCATGGAAGTGTATATATCATATGAAAACCATTTCATGGAAACATCCATTAATTAGAATTTGAAACTAATCAAATTTTTATCCAAAATACCGTTTAAAATAAGTATCATACTCGATGTCATTTTAAAACATGTTTTAAAGTACCAAATTGGCCTAAGAGTTCTATTAATATTGTATAATTTTGAAATCAAATTTTGAAAATTTTAGAAAATAAAAATACAATTTAAGAACCCAAATTTAAATTGAATCATCTAATTACATATTATATATAAATATCCAAAAATTTATATGTGGGTGTGTGAATACACATGCATATATAAGTTCATATCTACATTCCCATATATATCAACAATAATATGAAGAGACAAGAATACCAAAAAGAAAAAACATTTCTTGTCATTATAAAAAACAATGGATTCAGCATGGTAATACCACCTAAACCCTTATGAAACTAGATACCAATACAATCAAAACATCAAGACCATAACACAATCACAGGGAAGTATTATAAATTAAAACAATAGATAAATTATCAAAATCAAAATAAAACTCATTTTTAAAATTTTATAGAACTTATGGAACATTCATATTATCTTTCAAACCAAAGAATAAAATAATTATCATTGATAATTATTTTTTAAAAACAATCTTAAACTATAAAACAATCATAATTTTAGAAGAAACTCATTTTGAATGGTCAAGAATACATAGTTTGTGAATAAAAATTGAATGTATTTAACCATCTACGTCAAATAGAGTGTGGATGGGATGTGACCTTGGAAAGCATGATGAAAATTTTCCATGATACGACCCTTTCTCCCCAACATTAATAACCATATAATATTTTGTCAAAATCCATTTTTTGGGTCTTCCTATATGAAGATAGGTAAATATTAGTGGAAACAAAATAATGAGGTATGTAGAGGAATAATGGAGACCATACCATGAATATGACACCAAGAATCAAATAAAGTAGACTCAAAATAAATGGGAAGAAAGTTAAGGGGCTCATTAAATATGACCTCACATGCCAAGATAAATTCAAAGGAACACCCCCCATTTGGTGTGTTAACCCTAAAAGGTATTTTGGTAAAACACAATATTTTAATGTTCAAAGTAAGTCACTTGGTTTGTCTGCAGAGTTTACCAACTCATGCGCCAACCTTGTCTCCCTTACAATACTCAAAATGAAACCCACATGGTATGGACTAATAGTTTGGGAATCATTTTCTAACTATGTAAAATGGTTTTGTCAGTAATTTAAGTCATTTCATTATTTTTCACAATATTTCCATATACTATGCACAAACCATGTGCATCTGTTGAAAATTTATAATTTCCAATATTTCATGCTACTTCAACACAGAACTCATAAGAAAGACTAAAAGTGTATAAAAGAATAAAATAATAAGTATGGGAGATGTCATGGTGTGAAAAAATCATCCTCATAATGATATATGTCCACATAATTCCAATGAGTTTTGAAAGAATAAAAAATGATTTAAATACTCTCATTGAATAAATAAATACACCACTATCAATATTTATAAAAAACTACTCAAAATTGACCAATCCAATAAGAAGAACAAAATATGGATATGTATAGTTAACCACCCCACAATTTATGAATTTACTAGAATAAAGGGTCTATAAAATAAAAGTGGAACTTCATGAAATTTTAGATATTGTGACATAAGAATCCAATACCAAAAAAATGCACATCTATAATTCAAAAACAAAAAATTAATCCCCAATTGAGATCAAAACACAAAATATCACAATTTTAATTAATTAAATTTAAAATAAAAAAATTGAAGAATCATTTAAAAAAGAGGCACATCATCACAATTTTTAGGCTGATAAGGATTTCATCTGTGAGTCACGATTCCTCTTATAGAACAAATATTGGTGTCCCAACTAGCTGTAATTATGATTGGTCTTTCTACTATGTTAGAGATAGGGATTAGAATTTACAAACCAAATTAAATGTAAACACAAAATTTAATTATTATTACTTAAAGTAGTTTCTTCCAAAGGATAAGACTCTCCTTGAATAGGTTCTTTAGGATTCTTCTCCTCCTAGACATGGAACTCTCATCAACACCCAAAAATATAGGGCTTCCACCAATTATGGGTTTCCCTCTATAATCCAACTCTACTAAGAAAGAATCGCATTCCAAATATTTGAATAAGATGATCCCAGAATACATTACTAGAGAACTAACATCCCAATGAAGACCTTTTACTAAAAGATGTTCCTTTTGGGATTCACATGGAGTTATCTTCGAGGAAAAGGTGGCCATCTCATTTAAATGGTTAACTTACTCCATAACCATCATTTGACACTATAAGAGAAACATAATATCCACCATATTTTACACATGAAACTCGTCATGATGGGACCATTGAATGAACTTATTCTTAAATAAATCCCATATAAATCCCACTTACAACTAAATTGGGACAATAATCATCCACCAATATAAATTTATCTCTTCAAAGAAGACCAGAACAATAAAAACTCTCAATGATTCATTTGTTACTAAAGATTTAATTATTTTTCCAACTATAATGATCAACTAAACACCTTCTAAAGGATCTTGATCTCCATTGAATATATTAAAAACCAAAGAAGAAGTTAATTTTACCAATCTATCAAGAATTTGGGTGGCATCATCAATTGACCAATCCACTATCGAATCACTATAATTCATCTGAACATCTTTTAAAGGCATACTCTATATTAAAAAGGTTATTACAAATCCTAGTAAAAACTAAAATAAAGACCATATAAAAACAAATATCAACTCAAAATAATAATTCAATGTAGTCTAATGAATTAATAATGAAAAATTTAAAAAAACACCTTTGAAATAATTTGAAAACTTTACATTTAAATTTAAAAATATTAAAACATAATTAAAAAAATAATTAAATTCAACACTTTAATTCAAAAAATTTATTTCTTTTTTAAATCCAAATTAATACCACATAGTAACTCTATTTAAAACATTAATAGGTCGTTGAACTTGAAATCTTTCGATTTCTATATAAGAAACACCCTTTCGAATTTTCAAAAACAATATTATACCATTTTTAAACTAATTTTTTTTTTCAAAATTCATTTAATACTAAACTGATCTCATTAATACTCCATGAAAATAACCTGTAAATCATCCCAATAACATTAATAAAAATCTGAACAAAAAAACTGGATCAAAATGAGTACAATGCACAAAATTTGAGGGAGTCTAGTGCATATACACGATTTGGCCACATAGGTTGGTAAACCATGTGTGGACCATGAAACATACACTAGAAGGAAAATTGAGCTATATGAATGGGCTATGTGTTTCATTCCAAAACTATGTGGGCTAACTATGTTCCATATTTCATTCTCCATTTTGCATCTCTATCACATAGAAAAACTCAAAACACCTAAACAACATCAGTATAACTCAAAACACTAGTTGATCTAAATCACGTAAACTTGGAATAATTAAATAAATATCTAATTTAAAGAATAAATTCATAATATCACATTGAAAAAATGAGGTTTATGATGAGTATGATCCCACAAAACTCATCATTCTCTTACCTTTGAAGTCTCCATGGTTCTGGACTCCAGTCCACTAGATAATACAAATAATAATGTTTACTCCTGGGAGCAAGGTCTCTAAGAAAACTACAATTTGATATACGTTTTTGACCAAACAACCAAGTTTAGCACCTAAATTGAGACCTAAGCTAGCCCATGGAATAGACAAGGGGAATCCCCAAAAATCCTATCTCGACAAATAAGAGATGATCGGGAAACTGTTGTTGAGGTGGGTTCGTCTGGGCCAAACATTTGATTATGGGTGTTCTATTTATTTCATAATAATTTTCAGGACACTATTGTCATTCTTAATGGAAAATCCAAATTGTTCCCTCTTCCATAACTGGGTGTGGACTTCCTACCCAATTTTAGGTGGTCTATTGGGGTTTCATACCCAATTAGGATTAGGAACTAACATTCTCTAATAAGATTTAAGGTTGGGCTCATCACACCCTTTTTAGGGCAGTTTTTTCCTACTTTGGGACTCTCTTATTCATTTAAGATATGTTTAATAATCTCCTCTAAATCCTCATGTAGGGATAGTTCCCCTAAAAATGATTATAGTTTAATTCACATAATATACAAATAAAGGGGGTATTGTTGGAAAATTCATCTATATATATGTAAGCCTATACTTCCATTTCCCATTAATGGGTAGCTTATTATGTGATTAATCAATATAACATGGAACATCAATATTTTATTCCATGTATGGAGGTGGTAAATATTCTGAGGAGGGGGTTTGACTCATTATGAGGAATCCTACATATCATAGTTTTTTAAGGAATCAAAACACAAATAATTCATTTAATCTATATAGTTAAATTTCATGCATAGAGGAAATATGTGCAGGCACTAAGGCACCATAATTGGAGCTGGATTCATGAGGAGATTTCATGTGTATCCTAGCTATGGTAGGAATCAATGTTATCACTATTCAATGACACCCTTCGGCTTGGGCCCAAGGTAGTTTTCCTTATATGAGGGATATTCATATCCTTCCATGGATCGAGGCTTACATATAGAGATTTCCCCTACATATGGAAATTAAAGATGAAAATGATGTTTTTATTATGGTTTTCTAAGACCATGTGACCTATTCTTCTTGTGAGAAACAAGGGATGAAAATTGATTTTTCTTATTCATATTAATGTGAGGATTTTGTGATGGGACATCCCTTGGGATGTTTAATATGATACTTAGTACTTGAGAAGGATTTATGGGTATCCTGGTTATGGTAGGAATCAGATTCCTCATAGTTCAATTGGTTTTCAGTCCATTTGTGGAAGATAATAGATGATCATTTCAAGATAATTATTGGTTCCTAATGGTTGAAATGTTACAAACATTGTAGTAAATACACTAAGTTGGATTCCCATATAATGATTAATACAAAGATTAGGCCTTGTAGTTGTATCTTATGTGTCATGGTTATAGTTAAAATCATATTCCTTAAAGTTCAATTGGTTTCTTTGTCCACAAACGGATGAGAAAATATAATAATACAATGAGAATTATTGGGTATCAATTTTTGAAATGTTAGAGACATGGAAGGACTTATATTGATGTGATTTTCAATTTGTAATTATGATCTATCCTAAGTAGGGTATCTTATGTATCCAAATTATGAAAGGAATCATATTTCTCGTAGATCAATTGGTCAGGTCCTACACATTGAGGTTTCTGTTATAAGTAGGAAATATTGAATGATGTCACTAGTTGGGGTTATACACTAAGGATTCCATTATATTTCTAGATGTTTATGATTAAAATGATATGATTATAGAAAATCCTGAAGCCCATGTGAGCAATGATCATTTTGAGAAACAAGGGATGGTAAATAATCATTCATATTTCTAATGCATGATGGAACATACCCAATAGTGGATACCCATTAGAGGTTTCGATATGGAGATTAGGCCATTAGAAGGTCTCCTACGATTCTGAAGTATGGCAGGAATAAAAGTTATTGTAGTTCATTGGTTGGGGATTACACACTAAGACTGCCCTAATAGTCGGGGCATACACACTGAGGATGAGAAAGGTTATCAAGTCCTAGGATTCTCTTTTCACCTGGTCTTCCTTCTTTCATAACATGTTTTTATAGTCTACTAGAAATACATTTATTGTCTTCCTTACATGTTTGAGATTATATTCCAAACATATCTTAATCCAATTTCATGATCTAGTTGACTCCTTTGAGGGAAGCCTAATATATTGGAAGAAATGTCTGGGGGATGTCTCGTAATTAAGGCAGACATGTCTAGAGGACAACATAAGACCCATATGGTCTGTCATGGGAGCTATCACAAGACCTTGGCTGACATGTCCAGAGGACAATATATGATATGGCTGAATTTCCCTTGTGTCATTACAAGATCGATACGAATATTTTGGTGGTATTTGTTTGATTCGATGTTACGTGTCTTGAAGGATGTTTCATAACCTTGATGACATGTATGAAGGGAACCACGAGATCTAGCTGGCATGCTTGGAGATCATCGTGTGATCTAGTTGACATGTCTATATACTACCACAAGACTCATCTAACATGTGTTGTTTTCATTATATGAGTTTGGAAACATGCCTAAAGGACATCACCAGGTTTGGATGTGGATCTTATAGGGCCTCAAAAAACTCATGTTCTATTCTTGTGGAGATCTATGAGAATTTTTTCGACATGTCCCAGAGGACTTCTCCATATCCAAATAATATACCAAAAGGACATTGAAATATCTAAGATACATTCCTCAGTGTCATCGCGTGACGTGGGAGGATTAAGTGAGGCCCAAGGATCATCGCATATGTTATTTTCTTATGTATATTTTTCCTTGGTCTTAGTTCCAACTTTTTATCATCAAATTATTAGGTTTATTCACTTTTATATAATTTTATGTCTATAATGATCTAGTAGATGTCCAGGATGTTCTTTGCATGTACTTCCAGAAGTCCTTCATGTGATTTTTGAGTGATCGAGTGAGGTGATTTATGCATGTTACATGATTTCTCCAGTTGTTCACCAAATCTTACCATATGGTATTTTTTGTTCAGTCACATGATTATCCACTCTAATAAATCTTCTCTAGTTCTTGGGTGCACCAGTGCATCTAGGTGCCAAAAGTCCAACCTCTTCTTTGAGATAGGTTTGGGGGGTTTATAAGCCTTTCAACCCTATTTTTTCACTCCTTCACATAGTGTGTATCGTGTGAATCCAATATGGAGTTAGTGGAGGGCTTCTACATCACACATCTTCTTGAGTTCCTACCATGAATCACTCTGGGGGCATCACAGGTCATTCAGTGACCGTAATACCATCTCTTAATCACCTATATTATTGTTTTATTTCCAATTAATGGGGAAATTTTTAATCATGCAGACATGAAGAGGGTCGTTTATATTGTTGGGATGGAATATATAGTTTCCAATGAGAGATTAAGAGGCATGTTGAAAGGCCTTCCTATGATCTTAGGGGACCTGTCTCGAGCTTTCCGCGAGACAGTGATGGCTTGACTAGGTGCCTTCACGAGATCAGGTTGGGTTGATGAGGGGTCTTAAAAGACCATGATATGGACATCCTAGTAGTTTCGTGTGAGTTTTATGACCATGAGAGTCTCTCACCTACTTCCACTTTTTATTTCCTGTGTTTACTTTACAATGTTTTGGCAGCTTTCTAGGTTTTTTGTTTGTTGTCATGGACAATCTACATACCTCTCGGTGATACATCACATCACCACAAAAGATCTTATAGAGGTGAATTATTATTTCAGGGAGAATTACATATGATTTTCCTTAAGGATCCAAAAAGTGTAGTTTGAAGTCGCATCGACATACCTAAGGTTTTTTGCAGGATGAGGATGATAAGGAAAAGGGATTTGTAAAGATGATTCAGGAACATCATCAGGTAGTTGCAGTGTCTTAAAGACATCCAAGGGCATGTCACATGACTTATACGACCATGATGGTCTCTCCCCACATCCCTATATATTTTCTTTTATTATTTTAAAAAGTTTTAAGATTTTTCAAGGTTCTTCAAATATTGTTTAGGAAAATCATTATCCTCGTTGTTCATTCATCTTGGTAGATTCGCAAATGAAAGTGGCTACCACCTTTTGGATATTTGTCCACCTATTTTTTAAGGACTTTTTAATGGTTTATTGGGTGTCCAATGGTTGGAAAGAGGCTCAACCTGGTGTTATTTCCTTTCTTCCACCATGTGATCAGTGATTGTCAAGGGAGATTTGAAAATAGAGAAAGTAATTGGCCCAAGGGGGTTTGTGGGATCTACCACAGGTTATGCACTACACATGGATCTGTCACTTGACCTTTATGATGTTCATGCGATATTTTGTCTATTGGAGGCTCAAACAATCTACAAGCCTTTGGTTATCTCCTTCTTACTTTTCCTTGTGAGGAAAATGATACCAATATTCAAGTATTTCTTCCTTTACGATTTGTTTGATGCTCATTTGGAAGGCATTAAAAAATTCCCCCCTTAGGACCGATATCCGCAGGATAAAGAGATCATATTTGGGTAATGTAAATGCTTTCTGGAGTATTTTATGTTTTCATGAACCGGTGTATTGGGTGACATTTGGTATGCCATGTGATGCTTGGTATTCAATCGAATTACGTATATATAGGAAAGAAGATAATAGCCTTATTCACTAGCTACTTGATATTCCATATCTATTTCACTCCCCACTTCCATCATGTATCTTTATCAGAAGACCATTTCACAAGAACCGATCACAATATTGGTTCTCTCCCTTTCATTGCAATCCCATTTCATGAGGATTCCTATGCAAGACTAATTTATATTAAGTGCCTACTCAAAGTCGTATTGAACTATACTTCAGTATTGTTTGAACTTTTACCATGATGAGGTTTGATAATCTTAGGGGTCTTATGAGATATTCTATCTTGATGGAATAATATTATCATGTGCCTTGAATGACCATGGCCAGGACATCCAATAATGATTCATCGAGGGGTCATGTGATTACATGTTTCCCTATGGGTTTAAGCGACCCATGATATCTTTCAGAGTTATAAGATTCTTGATACTTGTATTTGATTCACAAATTCCTTTTGAAATTCATGTGATACATAAGATGCTTTCATTTTTATGCATTTTCTTTAATTGTTTTTATTTTATGTATCTAACATACTCAACATAATTTTTTCAGAAGGATTCTGGTGATTTTCACACTTCTTCTCACAAATGTTTGAAGAATGTGGAAAATTAGTGATAGCTTCTCATGAAACTGTAATGGAGAGGGTGGATCCTACTGACCACCATGAAATTGGGTCATTTAAATAGAGCCTGATAAATATTACGGTATAAAAATTCATGGACTATCCACTATAGGACTTCTTTCCCCTTTATGGTTTTGGTCTTACTGATGACGCTCACATTCCATTTCCACATTAATCATTTTTAAAATCTTCCTGGATTTAGAAGACCCATAACACCTTTTCAGAAAACATCACTCTATGGGAGTACTTTTTGACCCATGGGGCTTGAAGAAGACAGTCTTATAATGACATTCATGTCCCCAAACATTAATGGCACCAATTAGGAAACTGATGAGGATGTTCATATGTACTATTCAATAATACCGATGTCTGCCTCCAATAATAAGTCTGTGTGGGTTTCCAATTGGGAAATCCCATCATCAAGAAATTATAGACAAGACTGGGGATGAACCTTCTATATTTAATACATTTATTTTGAATTATTTTAGAATTTGAAGAAAATTGGAATGTATGAGGCCATCTAGACATCACAGAAATCTACCTACATCAAAAAGGTTATGATGATGTAGATGATCAGTCATTGGAGTCTAGAAATAAATGGTTTCCACCTCATACATGGAGAGGTGGGTATCATCCTAAGGTGCTTGATGAAGATATGTGATTGACCTATATTAGGTGGGATGTAAGATGAGTTTTTTCCACCATGGATTTCTTGGGATGATGTAATGAGAACTCATCCTCTATCTTGAGATCTAATTAAGCTGGACAAAAATCCCTCCCAAAGGGCTTCCTAGAGAAGATATCCCATTAAATACATGCGAGAGATGCTTCATCATGGTGAATAAATCTATGCTAGAAGCTAATAATCCAAAAACCTAGCTTATGAAGCACTCTTGTGGGGAATCGAGTGCTTATTGACCCTTGGTTGAGGAAAAGAAATTTAAATAATGGCAATGGGAAGTTTTCTACTGTATTGGCCGGTCTATCCAACTAGCTAGTTTCCTCACCATGTATATAAGTGGGTACATACTTCCCATGAAGCACAATGGTGGATTTAGAGTATCCACTTTCACGATGGAAACCTCTATGGTATATGGGAGCATATCTGGATAGTCATCCCTATGATTTCAAAACTCTATAACCTTCTAAACAATATTGACTAGGGCGATGCCCCTTACAGGATAATGGGACCCTTACAAGTATTATAGGCTTCTATAAGATTTATCCTAGGATTTTATCAATATATAAACATCTAGGGTGTCCCCTATGTGTGCTTCATACCATACCTTCAATGCAATATTAGGGTAATACTGGTTACACTAACAGATCCAGATATCATGGATTAAGGGAGGCACTGTTATTTTTTCTCCTTCAGGTCATATGTTCTAGTTTTAATAGGTGACATTTTTGATACATTTGAGGCCATCCTTGACACATGTGATTAAGTGATTTCACTTCATGAATGTTTTATTTCCACTTGTATTGACAAGGACCTCATCTGAAAGTGGTATGCACTATTCCAGTTCATCCTTCATTCCTTATGTGTAAATTCAAGATGTCCTTGTGCTGTATATGTCTAATATTTGGATCATCTAATGCTAGATAACCAATTTTGGATGATGTTTACTTGGTAGGATACTAGACTGTAACGACACGAAATTTTGAATAAATCTTATTTCCTAATTTTATGTGTTATTTTATTTTATTTTTATACTCAACAAAAATGTTTCATTTGATAACATCAGTATAATTAAAATGAGTCTGTTGGGTTTTGACTATTATTTGACCATTGGTCAATATGACCGCTGGAAACTAAATGTTTTGATTACTGTCTCTAAATACAAGCAATCATGGTTAATTAATATAGAAAGAAGCTTCGATGGCCTCACCCAGTAGTCTTGGACCGATCGAAGCCCATCTAACAGAACTTGGGAAGGAGGTAGCACCACTGGGCTTTGCTCTGGACCAAACCCAAGCTGAACTTCATCGTGTGAAGCTAGAACGGGATCTCCTTCGCGAGAAGTTCAAACTGATAGAAATTACGACTCGTGCGATGTTGTCCGAGCCTCCCTCGGATTCTCTCACCTTAGCACACCTTACACTTAGGTCCTATGATGGTGTGATAAGGGGCTATGTAAGGAGACCGTAATTGCCTTGTGTAATCCTTTGTTTTAAATAAAAAAAAATTGGATTTCTTCTTATGATGAAGTTTATGAATTTTTAAATGTCTAGATAAATATAGTATGCATATTTTTGATAAATTTTAGAGAGAGGATATTTTAAAAATGTTTATGTAAACCTTAAATAAATAAAAATGTGTAATGATTTTCAAAAAATGGTCTTCTACAATTATGTTCACTATGAAATTTCGAGACTAATAAGATCAACATGATTTTTGATGAATAGTAAATTATGAATAGTGATTTTATGCTTAGGATTAGTAATGTGACCAAATGGATTAGTAATCTCACTTAAATAAAGTATTAATATAATCTAGGCACCTTGATTAAGTAATGTGATTCAATAAAATGGTTAAATAACGGTTTCATAAATTATTATTCAAGTATTAGTTTTTTTGGGGGAATAGTGTTTTTTAATTAAAAATTTAATTAAAAATATTTAGAAAATTATTTTTATAAAACAGATTTCATTTTTGAACTCAGAGCACCGATATTATGCTATGGTAATTTTTGGGGTTTTTTTCTGAAAAAACATGAATTTTCGGTGAATAGTGTTTTTAATTAAAAATTAAATTAAAAATATTTAGAAAATTATTTTTATAAAATGGAGTTCATATTTGTAATCAGAGCGTTGATATTTGGTTCAGGTGAAATTTTGGGATTATTCTGAGAAAGTTGAATTTTCGATATATAGTGAAAATACAGTTTTTAAGTTACGGGTGTCTAATGACATCATTAATTGATGTATTAAGTATATATTCAATATGGTCGAATTGTGAATAGTAATATAAGGTATTAGGTGTCCCATGTGGCCAATACCATGGGAAAATACCATGGGAATGCCCATGGTTTTTCCAAAACCACTAATGAGGTGTCCCTTGGCCATTAATGCCTTGTCCCCTCACTTTCCCTATAAATACCCACCCATTCCTCCTTTGTTTTTCACTCCCAACTCTCCCCCAACGAAGTTCTGGTCTCCTTACCTCCCAAGGAGTCCTCCCAAGGTTCCCCCAAGCCCTCAAGGTCCAAAACATTGAGTTTCTAGAGTCACGTTTTAAGGTAAGGGATCTGACCTCTCTCTTTCATTTCAAGTAATCTCTTTTATGTCATTCCTTCTATGCTACATGTTATTATGTTGGAGGATGTTATTTTATACTCCTCTTACTGCCCTTTTTATCTTCATATAATGAGAGGTCCCCTCTTACTCTCATTATTTCGTTTTATGAAGTTTTAAGTGGCGCCGTTAGGCTGCCGAAATTTTTGTAACAGACTCTTTCTCCCTTCTCATTTTTCAAGATCCATTTTCATGTAAAGTCTTTCAAGTTCCTTTTTATTATGTTGGGGTATGATCTCTAAATTTATCATACTGATATTTTATGATCATATGATGAGAGACCCCATTTTATCTATTCAATTCAGTATTTTTATGTTTTAAGTGGCGTCGTTGGGCTGCCGAATTTTTAAGTGGTTCTTCACCGTTCTCGTTTTGAAGTTCTACTTTCATGTAAATTATTTCAAGTTCCTTTTTGTTATGTTGGGGTATGATCTCTATATCTATCATACTGGACTCTTATGTTCATATGATGAGAGACCCCATTTGATCTCTTCAATTCAGTATTTTGATGTTTTAAGTGGCGCTGTTAGGCTGCCGAATTTTTAGGGGATTCTTTCACCCTTCTCTTTTTCAAAGTTCTACATTCATGTCAAGTCTTCCAAGTTATTTTCTATTATGTTGGGGTATGATCTCTATATCTATCATACTGGACTCTTATGTTCATATGATGAGAGACCCTATTTGACCTTGTTAATTCATTTTTGTTGAAGTTTAAGTGATGCTGTTAGGCTGCCGAATTCTCACAAGAGAAATCTTATTTTTGTCTTCCTTTAATATTATTCATTTCATATGGTATATTTTCAAATTTCATTGCCATGTTCTTAAATCCCTTATATTTTGTCCCTCTACTGTTTATGGGTCATTTATGAATGTTGGACCCATGTCCCCTCTCTTTTCAATGTTTTCTAAAACCCCGAAACAGAGCCGTTATGCTGCAGAATTTTCGTCTCAAAGTTCCTATCTCTCTTTTCTAATAATTATTTAATGTTATAATGTGAATACTCAAAGATCTTATTTCTACAGGGGTATTCACATATATATCAAAATGTTCTATTTTAAATTCTGGGATTTACATACATGAAACCCTCTTTCCCTTTTCGTGGGTTTAAAGTGTCATAATGATCATGTCTTTAAAGCAGTTTTTAAAACGTTATGATTGTGAAATGAAACCCATTTATTTTATGCTATATGGGTTGTTTATGAAATGATGGATGATGATATATGTGGCTCACATGATAATAAAGGCAAATTTCAGGGTGCACCCTGATAGCGCTCCAATGCATTGGGTAAAGACTTAATCTCTAGAGATGACCATTTTAACGATGCCTTGGTGAATAACCTTGGTAATTTTTAACGACACCTTGGGGATGGACCTTGGTGAAACGAAATGATTGTCAATATTAAATGTTGCAGCCACATATTCAAGTTATGAAAAATGTTATTTTTATTATGATATGCCTCATGATTACATTCTCATTCCTTAAAGTTCTTTTCATGACCTTATTGAAGTATCTCAAGTTCACATGTAAAATGTTCATCTTGTTTCCCTTACTGGGCCTTTTGCTCACCCTTTCTTTTGATGTATGTCCCCAGGTTATGAGATCCAGTAATGAACCTAGGATGAACATAAGGAGAAGCATTTCAAGTGTTTAAGAAGAATGTTTTATGTTGTTTTCATGTATTATGTTCCTAGTTTCCAAGACACTAAACCTTAAAGATCCTCAGTTTTATGTAATGTAATGAATGTTTATGTTATAAAAAGGCGGGATGCTATAGTTGGTATCAAAGGATGGTTTAGTTATTTGTGGAAATTAGGATATGAAAACTCTAGGAAGAACCCTATAGAAAAGTTAAAAAAAATAGGAAATCTTCCTGGTATTTTGGTGAGTATTGCGTAAGGGGTTGCCAAGCAAATACATCCCTGTCTGGATACGAGCAGGTAGAGGTGGCTCTGGCACAGATGTACATAGGGGTAAAACCCGAAAACACCGCTTTGAGCTAGACTCGAACGGGAACTAGTACACGACAACGGGCCTTGCTGCACTCTTGGTTACGACACTCCCGGGGGATATGCTTTGGTAAATTCATAAGCTTAGTATTAACCATTGTTAAAGGAACAAAGATAAAATAAAATAAAGATTCACATAAGAATATATGATCATTGATAACCTAGATGGGAACCTAGGGGATCACAAGTTAGGGTATACTTTTCTTCTACAAGTTATCCTTATATTCTTTCAGTTCCTTTTCATGATTATTGGCTAAGTACTTAAGCCCCTAATTATGATTTCTCTTCATAGTAAATGGTGGGAAATGGAAGAACATTTCCAAACAACCAATGTGATAGTAAATGTGATGATTGTCGTATTAATATGATAGGGATGATTAGGGGATTAAAATATGATTATTATTTTGGAAGATGTTCACTATTTTGGGGACCCTATATGATCGAGGTAAATAGATTACTACGGTATTTTCATTGAAGAGTATGGTTGACTTATATTTTGAAGAATCGATGAATTTAAGGTGGAATTATAGTAATTTAGGTTACTTATGGAAATTATTAATCTATATTGGGGTAAATATGTTTAGGTTAGTTACTTTTTTTATAATATTTTAGGAGTGGTTGATGTTGTTTGGAGATGAATGATAAAGTTTACCTTGGAAGACTGTGTTATCAAATCCTTCTTGTATTTGGGTTTCAATCTTAGTTTGGTTTATTTTGAGGATTTTTAAGGACAGTTATTTATGGAATGGACTATGATGAACTTTGGGTAGTACCATGGAACTTTGAAGATTTAAAAGTAGTTTCCATTCCTATGGGATTATTTCTTTTTGAAGAGTTTTTTTACCTTACCCTTTCTGTTTTTGGGATAATGTTTAAAGTTAGAAGAAATAGATAGTTAATCTTTTGTGGATTATGAAGATGATTCTTGTGTTTTGATGAGACCAAGTAGTTTTGAATGCTCATAATTTGGAGAAAAGATTAGTTTTGGGTAGTAACTTATTAAAGGATGAAACTCTACATGAAGATAGGTATATTTTCTTATGTTTTTGTTTCATGTTGTAAATTTATTCCTAAAAATTATGAAAAGGAACGTGAAACAAAAACGTTGTTGGTTTACGTTTCCTACGTGGTAATCAAATACCATTTACACACATCATAAGTTTGGGATTTTCTTATGGTTAACGTTCTCCTAATCATGTTCTCTATCACTCTCCCCCATAAATTGACCCTTTGTTTTTCTTCCATGTCCATGTTTTCCTCCATAGAATCCTAGTATGAGTTAACTCTGGTGACCTTTGTACTTCCCTTTCTTTCTTTAAAAGTAATAGTTTTACTGACTCCTTTTCCGATGTGGGACTTTCAATGAAATTTCAAAACCCAATTTTAAAAATTACGAGGACGAAATTTCTTAAGGGGGGAAGATTGTAACGACCCAAAATTTTGAATAAATCTTATTTCCTAATTTTATGTGTTATTTTATTTTATTTTTATACTCAACAAAAATGTTTCATTTGATAACATGAGTATAATTAAAATGAGACTGTTGGGTTTATACTATTACTTGACCATTGGTCTATATGACCGCTGGAAACTAAATGTTTTGATTACTGTCTCTAAATACAAGAAATCTTGGTTAATTAATATAGAAAGAAGATTCGATGGCCTCACCCAGTAGTCTTGGACCAATCGAAGCCCATCTAACAGAACTTGGGAAGGAGGTAGCACCACTGGGCTTTGCTCTGGACCAAACCCAAGCTGAACTTCATCGTGTGAAGCTATAACGGGATCGCCTTCGCGAGAAGTTCAAACTGATAGAAATTACGACTCGTGCGATGTTGTCCGAGCCTCCCTCAGATTCTCTCACCTTAGCACACCATACACTTAGGTCCTCTGCTGGTGTGATAAGGGGATATGTAAGGAGACCGTAATTGCCTTGTGTAATCCTTTGTTTAAAATAAAAAAATTTGGATTTCTTCTTATGATGAAGTTTATGAATTTTCAAATGTCCAGATAAATATAGTATGCATATTTTTGATAAATTTTAGAGAAAGGATATTTTAAAAATGTTTATGTAAACCTTAAATAAATAAAAATGTGTAATGATTTTCAAAAAATGGTCTTCTACAATTATGTTCACTACGAAATTTCGAGAATAATAAGATCAACTTGATTTTTGATGAATAGTAAATTATGAATAGTGATTTTACGCTTAGGATTAGTAATGTGACCAAATGGATTAGTAATATCACTTAAAGAAAGTATTAATATAATCTAGGCACCTTGATTAAGTAATGTGATTCAATAAAATGGTTAAATAACGGTTTCATAAATTATTATTCATGTATTAGTTTTTTTGGGTGAATAGTGTTTTTTAATTAAAAGTATTTAGAAAATTATTTTTATAAAACGGATTTCATTTTTGAACTCAGAGCACTGATATTATACTATGGTAATTATTGGGGTTTTTTCTGAAAAAAATGAATTTTCGGTGAATAGTGTTTATAATTAAAAATTAAATTAAAAATAATTAGAAAATTATTTTTATAAAATGGAGTTCATATTTGTAATCAGAGCGTTGATATTTTGATAAGGTGAAATTTTGGGATTATTCTGAGAGTTGAATTTTCGATGAATAGTGAAAATACAGTTTTTAAGTTACGAGTGTCTAATGACATCATTAAATGATGTATTAAGTATATATTCAATATGGTCGAATTTTGAATAGTAATATAAGTTATGAGGTGTCCCAAGTGGCCAATACCATGGGAAAATACCATGGGCAAGCCCATGGTTTTGCCAAAACCACTAATGAGGTGTCCCTTGGCCATTAATGCCTTGTCCCCTCACTTTCCCTATAAATACCCACCCATTCCTCCTTTGTTTTTCACTCCCAACTCTCCCCCAACGAATTTCTGGTCTCCTTACCTCCCAAGGATTCCTCCCAAGGTTCCCCCAAGCCCTCAAGGTCCAAAACTTTGAGTTTCAAGAGTCACGTTTTAAGGTAAGGGATCCGACCTCTCTCTTTCATTTCAAGTAATCTCTTTTATGTCATTCCTTTTATGCTACATGTTCTTATGTTGGAGGATGTTATTTTATACTCCTCTTACTTCCCTTTTTATCTTCATATAATTAGAGATCCCCTCTTACTCTCATTATTTCGTTTTATGAAGTTTTAAGTGGCGCCGTTAGGCTGCCGAAATTTTTGTAACGGACTCTTTCTCCCTTCTCATTTTTCAAGATCTATTTTCATGTAAAGTCTTTCAAGTTCCTTTTTATTATGTTGGGGTATGATCTCTAAATTTATCATACTGATCTTTTATGATCATACGATGAGAAACCCATTTTATCTCTTCAATTCAGTATTTTGAAGTTTTAAGTGGCGCCGTTAAGCTGCCGAATTTTTAAGTGGTTCTTCACCCTTCTCCTTTTGAAGTTCTACTTTCATGTCAATTCTTTCAAGTTCCTTTTTGTTATGTTGGGGTATGATCTCTATATCTTTCATACTGGACTCTTATGTTCATATGATGAGACACCCCATTTGATCTCTTCAATTCAGTATTTTGAAGTTTTAAGTGGCGCCGTTAGGCTGCCGAATTTTTAGGGGATTCTTTCACCCTTCTCTTTTTCAAAGTTCTACATTCATGTCAAGTCTTTCAAGTTATTTTCTATTATTTTGGGGTATGATCTCTATATCTATCATACTGGACTTTTATGTTCATATGATGAGAGACCCTATTTGACCTTGTCAATTCATTTTTGTTGAAGTTTAAGTGACGTCGTTAGGCTGCCGAATTCTCACAGAGAAATCTTATTTTTGTCTTCCTTTAATATTATTCATTTCATATGGTATATTTTCAAATTTCATTACCATGTTCTTAAATCCCTTATATTTTGTCCCTCTAATGTTTATGGGTCATTTATGAATGTTGGACCCATGTCCCCTCTCTTTTCAATGTTTTCTAAAACCCCAAAACAGAGTCGTTATGCTGCATAATTTTCGTCTCAAAGTTCCTATCTCTCTTTTCTAATAATTATTTTATGTTATAAAGTGAATACTCAAAGATCTTATTTCTACAGGGGTATTCACATATATATCAAAATGTTCTATTTTAAATTCTGGGATTTACATACCTGAAACCCTCTTTCCCTTTCCGTGGGTTTAAAGTGACCTAAAGATCATGTCTTTAAAGCAGTTTTTAAAACGTTATGATTGTGAAATGAAACCCATTTCTTTTATGCTATATGGGTTGTTTATGAAATGATTGATGATGATATATGTGGCTCACAGGATAATAAAGGCAAATTTAAGGGTGCGCCCTGATAGTGCTCCAATGCATTGGGTAAAGACTTAATCTCTAGAGATGACCATTTTAACGATGCCTTGGTGAATAACCTTGGTAATTTTTAACGACACCTTGGGGATGGACCTTGGTGAAACGAAATGATTGTCAATATTAAATGTTTCATCCACATATTCAAGTTATGAAAAATGTTATTTTTATTATGATATGCCTCATGATTACATTCTCATGCCTTAAAGTTCTTTTCATGACCTTATTGAAGTATCTCAAGTTCACATGTAAAATGTTCATCTTGTTTCCCTTACTGGGCCTTTTGCTCACCCTTTCTTTTGATGTATGTCCCCAGGTTATGAGATGCAGTAATGAACCTTGGATGAACATAAGGAGAAGCCTTTCAAGTGTTTAAGAAGAATGTTTTATGTTGTTTTCATATATTATGTTCCTAGTTTCCAAGACACTAATCCTTAAAGATCCTCAGTTTTGTGTAATGTAATGAAAGTTTATGTTATAAAAAGGCGGGATTCTATATAGACCTGAGATACACCTTTCTCCCTATAAATTTGAAATCGATTTATCTTATAGTTATGTATAGGATTGGAATTTTTAATATCTCAATAAGAAATTAACTAAATTTGTATGTGAGGCTTCCACACCTCCTTCTCCTGATAAAAATTCTAGGCATATAATGAAACTTTCATCTATAGGACTGGTATCCCCAGAAGCACCCTAAAAGGTATTTAGACATTTTCCATTGTTTGTAGAAGCACCCACTGACACGACTATAATAAATGTAGCTCAAGGTGTTTAGACTACATCATAGTTATTGATTCTTATTACATTTCATCAAAGTATGTCTTAGAGGACATATAAATCAAAGGCTGAGCTCTGGGGTATATTTCACCAATAAGAGGTAATTTTGGAAGTTTTGTCCTATATCATTGACCCTCTATGTATCATCTCTGAAGACCATGATGATGATTTCAGGGCCTTTTGAGACCATTATGCATATTTAGTGAGTATTAGGGGTAATATATTGTATTCCTCACTGGTCCATAAATTGTTTTTAGAGGTAACTCTTCAAACTACTATGAAAAAAAAGAGTTATCTCATAACTAAGGAAGTGGTAAGTCTAGGATCACTAGTATTTTTAATGGGTCATGGTTCCATTACAATTATATTGATGTCTATTATATTTTGACATGATAGGAGGCTACTAAAGATCATCCAATTTTGTTGTCACCTAAATATTCTCCCAATGGTATGACTATGGGATATGGACTTTGTAGTGATCTAGGGACTGATAATGAAGGGTCCCTGATTTGATAGTCTTAGATGAGGTTGGCAATTACCACTTCTAGTGTAATAGTTTTGGTTTCTAAACCATATAGAGAGTCATACTAAAAATGTAAGGGAAAAAGGAAGTTCTATGTGTTTTTAGGGTATTGTCCTCCAAATTCATCAAGTAAGTGTAGTAGTTCACTCTTTTATTATCTTTTATTATATTGGGAACACATTCTAATTTCAAAAAAATTTGCTAGTCCGCACCGAGCTCACATAGAAGAGCGTGTATCTACTTTTGAGGTTCCAGGAAAGCATTTCCTTACAACAACAAACCCTTCACTGTTGGGAACAACCCGTCAAGAAGAATAATTGGATGATATGTTGGTTCAATTTATCTCATTTCCTTCTTCTAAAGTTTCAAATATCACACCACTTGAACTGGCATGGGTGGATGCACGTTCGGAGGATATATAAACAGGAATCTATTCTACTACCATGTTAGCATTGATAGAAGTGTGTTTTCTGGAAGGTGAATATTTTTTTCTAGACTAGAAACATTATATATTTGCATCATATTTCATGATATTATATTATATTCTTATAGTCCTCAAGAGTTGTGAGTAAAGAACATCCTTGTTTAAGGTACAATGAGTGCCACAAAATTATTCATCCTAAAAGGATTTTCTTCATCACCTGAGGATAGGGTTGGGAAAGTGGATGTACCCAATGATTCGACCAAGAAAGGGATATTTATAACATTAATCATATACATAGATTACATAGTGATGTCATATTATTGAAAATACTTTATTACCCTTTATTTTGTATCTATAACCCACAATTTGGATGATTTGTTCCTTTCTCCCTTGGGGGTTCCTCTGGTAGGATCAACCAATTTTGAGGATGGTTCTCGCCCCTCTTCATCAAAGAATGTGAGTAAAAAATATTTCCCCTAGCAACCTAGTACTAAAATAAATCGTTGTTCCTATGATGGGCTTGGGTGAAGGCCTAGGGTAGGTATCATTCTATCATCTTAAGAGTTGACATGTGTGGAGGGAATTTTTGGACATAGATTTGGAGACCCCATGGAAGAGTTTAATGATTAGTTGTGATGCCAACAATTCATGTTTCATACCCTTGGTTAAGAAGACTTCAACTATTCCTCCCTTCATGCCCAGCTGAAGGAATTGGTCTCTCTAAGATAGCATAAGAGGGACATCAAATAGAGGGTGGTAGATTCTGAGGGTTCCTCTTTTGTAATGTAAATCTAGGAGATGGCCATAAAGGAATCTTTCTAGTTTGTGATGTAGGTGGACGCTCACCTGGACATTTTCAATGCTGGGAAGGTTAAAATGAGCATCTTTAATCTAAAATTTTTCTTCTTTAGTTTAATATCAGTCTTATTTAATAAGATTTATCCCAAATGAAACATGAAATCTAGATATCATAGATTACTGTGTTGTAGAAAAATGGACTTCAAGAAGTGGTAGAGAAGGAAAGTCCTGAAGCCATATCTAGGGTGGAGGATTTATACAAGGATGCAGAGGTAGAAACTGAATCTTCTAATCAACTACAAAAATCTATGACTTCCCTATATCAAATAATTGTAGAATATATGGAAAAATTATAGCATTTTATATAGTGGTATCATAATCTTACAATCCTGCATTGGCTTCTATTTTCACCAGAAGTACTCCAATATATGGATATTTTTCATCTTGTTTCATTCTTTATTTGTTGAATGGATCTTCCAAACATTATATGTTGTTGTCCATTTTTCCTTTCATTCATGATTCGTATGATTCTTTGTTGATATGATATTAGGTGAATTGCCAATAATACCCATCCATTTCAAAATATCAAGAAAATCTAAATGTCCGGATCTGAATACTTAAATCATAAAATATTCAATTCAAGAAGTGATCATGAATACCCACCAACATGAGATTCCTTACTGATATAATTTCTCTAGTTATATTGATATCACATTATCTGTAAAAGTATAAATCAGTATAATATATGTTTAGGAGGTAGAGGTATCCATATTTTTTAGAAGTCGATAGGATTGGTGAGAGCTACTTGATCTTTCTAAGGTAATATGGCGAGAATTATAAGGATTTTCATTCTTGTAGAATACATTTTTATTGTTTTGTAGTTTAGGTTATTTTAGATTTGGCCATATATTTCTTTAGTTAAGGTTTTTTAGTTTTGACCTTATATTTCTGTGGTTTAGGATCGTTTACTAATGACCTTCAAAAAATTTAGTTTATGTACTTTTTTGTTTCACATTAAATCACTTTACTTTAGGGTCTTTTATCATGTACATTATGTCACTTTAGTTTAGGGTATTTTATCTTAGACCTTCTATCAATGTAGATTAGGGTCTTTTAGCTGGAGCCTTATATCCCAATAGTTTAGTGTCTTTTAGCTCATACCTTTTATCACTATAGTTTAGGTTCTTTTTTCTAGAAATTATATTGCATTAAGTTTTGGTGTTTTATCATGTACCTTATATCACTTTAGTTTATGGTATTTTAGCTCAAACATTATATCAATGTAGTTTAGAGTCTTTTTTCTCTGAATTTTTATTGATTTAGTTTTTGGTATTTCACCTTGGACCTGATTCATGTTCATAGAATATGGTCAATGCATTCCCAGAATGACCCAAAATAATTTGGGGTGTTGGGTTGTACCATTTTGTTTCCAAGGCTTATGAGGATTAGATTTCCTTTCCTATAAGTAGGTGGTGCCTCTGGTTGCCATTTCAAGGCCCTTATAAATCAGTATCACTTTAAAACAATGGTGTCTTCTCTCTTTTAAAAGGTTAATCAATGGTTTATGGGGTTAACATTGGTTGAGGGTGAAATACAATATATTTTAGTTCTATATATATTGTTGTAATATGAGTGATATAAGTCATGACCCAAAAGTTTGTGGTCGTGAATATGGGATGGGGTAGACATGTTGGGGATGACCCATAACAGTTTTAAATGTCGGGTTCCTCCATGGTGTTTCTAGGGATCACAACTATTGAATTTATTTTTTGGTAATGAGAATATGCCTTTTTGTGGTTTAAGGACCTTATGAATTAATAAAATTGACAAGAAAATATTATATCAACTCCATTATGATGGCCATGGATGATTTGGGAAGACTCAGATGTCCATATGATAATTTTGGTCATGAGAGGGACGATATCCAACAACTGTTCTGGAACTGTAGGCTCGTTCATATATTAAAATTTGAATCCTGATCCCTACTCACTTTGGTTTTGAATCATGAGGTATGAGCCACTAAAGGTTCAAGAATGAAGTTTCTCATTCCAACCATGAGAAATGATAAAAAACATGGGGATATGACATCAAGGATCTCATGTCTATTCTGATAGTTTGGTATAGAGATTTTAAATCATGTTCCAATGTTTTAGAGACATGAGGATGACATGGGATAGTCATATAAGGAATAAATCAAAACAAAATGAGGTGATGGGTTCTACCGTTGCAATTTTAGGGCTCTCAAGTATTAGAAATCCCTTTTTGAAGAGCGGTGCATTTGGTTTAAAACCATAGGTGAAAATGCAGGATCCATTATGATACATTCATAGTCAGTAAAAGGGTGTCTTGAAGATGGGTATCTTTTCCAAGGGTCTGGGATGGTTTATAGTGATCCTAGGTTCTTCAAATCAAGAAGTTTGAGTTGTGTAAAGTATAATATACATGAAGGGTTTGAGTACCCTAAAATTTCTTTCATCGCTTAGAGAACATATTATCAAGGAGATGAGACGTTACAGATCGTCGCTATCACTTTTTACTGAACTAGGGGGTTCAGTGAGAATATCTTGGCTTTTATTGGGGCTAGAGATAAGGCCCTATGATATTTTTAACATATTTATTTACAGCCATGTTTTTTCCAAATCTCTAGAGATAGAGAGTTTATTGAGAAAAAACTTGATTTTTTTCCCAGGAATCTCTTTTCATTTTTTTAACCTGACATGTTATGTGTCTATTTTTCAAGCAATTAAATGCCTTTGGATTTGAACCATCATTGGCTAGATTTTAAGGTCATATATCCTTGACCTATGTGTAGGCAGTTTAAAGTCGTGATGTACATGGACCAAATATAAATGATGATACACAAGATCCTAATTAGGATACCTAGGGTTAAGAGTACCCCCAACATCCTTATACGAAGGAGGTGAAAATATTGTAAATCATCATTCAATGTTCTGATATAATTGGTAATGATATGGGACAACCATTCCAAGGATGGACCAAAACACATTGAGGTACTGACCTCCTCCACAGCCAAGAAAATTGTCCCTTAAAGTTGAGTATCCTTTATGAGGGTAATGAAAGGATTGTAGCAACCTGAGGCGCTCAATACATGAAGTATGGTATATAGATTTTGGTTCTTTAAAAGATGATAGAAGCATGCAATACTCTAGTTAACCAGGGTAAGGAAATTGTGGTTCTATTATAAAGAATGATAATGGGTGATGTCCTACACATTTAAACATCATGTAGTAAGGATGTATTTTATCCATTAATTTTAACTTCATGTAGTAAGGATGATTTCCATGAAGTTTATCATCATTTGTTAATGAAATATTTTTCCCGTGTGATTTAATGTCATGCATTATGGATGATATTGTTTTCAAATTTGATGTCATGTGTCCAGGATATTTTCCTTGTGATTTAACATCATGAGGTATGGAAAAGGGAACTGACTTGAAATTTTTTTCATGAGATATCACATGCACAAGAAATCCATATATAGATTTGACTCATACATAGTCCCAACGAACTTGTATGGTTTTACCTTTGTGTATCTAGGGTGAATTTTTTATCGATTATTGTGGATGGTCCCTCGATTAGAGATTCTGGTGTCGCTATATATTTTGTGATGATAATAATTAATCAACATGTATTTACTAAGAAAACTCTCTTTGTAGGTCTTACCCGTACATAGAGGGGTTCATTTTTATACATTTTTCTTGTGATTGGACCTAGTGTTGGAGACCTAGGTGTCACTAAATATCCCATGGGTATTAGAATTAGTCACACATATGTATCGAATGGGATACACTCTACACAATTCTAACCCATATATAGAGTTGGGCATTGTTTGCATTGATTTTCATAGTTGGGCCTATGATTGAAGATCTGAGAGTCACAACATATCATGTGATGACATGAATCAATCCACACATAGATCTTTAGGGACAACGCATTTTAGCATCATGCATAAAGGATTTTGGATTCCCTACAAAAAGGGGAGTTATGGCTAGACCTAAGGATGAAAATATAAGCACCGCTATGCATCCAGTTATGTTATAAACCAAGACAAATGTAGTTCATTTGTGGAGGATTGGTAGGATTCCCACATGGAAAATAGTGTTCCTCTAAGGAAAGGTCCACAAGAATGTGTATTTTTTGTTTCATATAAGGGATATCAACCATGCATTTTTATCATCATGTACTAAGGGCACACTATATTCCTTTTATGTTCTAGAATTTAAGACTATGATGAGCATATCTCGAGCCTTCATGCCTCCATTTTTTGTGTAAACCCTTATCAAAATTAATAAGCTCAAATATGTTTTTCTCATTGTGAGAAACATGAAGTGGAAAGGGTTCCCCTTACTTTGTAGAAAAAATAAACGAGATTATAGGGGAATATTTTTATCTGGTGGTGGATAGAAATAAATATAGGATCAAGGAGTCCCTACATATCTTGTTGAAAATGAAAATCAATCCATACATAGTTCTATAAAACCAATGTAGTTAGATTTCAAGTGGAAAGGATATCATATGTGTATTTTAAAGTCTTACAGTCATGACATGGATCACCCGATGCAAAAGAAAAGAATATTTTATCTAGACCAAAGACCAATGTCTGAGGCATCACTATGTATCCTACAATGGTAAGAATCAAGCCACACATAGTTCTAGGTAACATGTTTAGTTTAATGTGGTTCAAAAGGTACATGGATCACCTGATGTGAATGATGATGGATGTCATGGATCCTTTTATATTTAAAACATGTGGTAGGGATGAGATATTGCATGTAGTTTAATGTCTTTTTAAGAATTATCTATATTTATTAATTCCATGTGGTCAGGATGATCTAGTATACTTTAGAATCATGTAATTAGGAAGATATCATATAATATAACATCATGTAATTAGGATGAATGGTGTGGATTTCACTGATATGGATTCCCATCTGATTACAGCTATGCAATATAATTCTTGAGAAAACTCACATTTTTGGGAGATGTTACACACTCTTTGTCAATATTTCCAATGATTAGGATCCATAACGAATGAACATATGTGTGATGTAAGGTCCTTCACATTTGGGTTCCAATTTTGGTATATTTTGCCTTGGAATTATTGGGGTTCTGAGATGCATCACTGGTTATCCCTGTAGGAATGAATATGGGTGAATATTCTTATTAAAGGCTCATGAGATCTAATTATGATGGATTTCAAGGGTGAACAATGTATGCAACCTATTCTCACCAAGACACTACAATTCATCCATCCACCTCTTCAATTTCTCATAATCTCTATGTTGTCCACAAATGGATATTCAGAGTAAAGGTCTATGGACTTCTATGTGTAACACTATCTTGGTCCCATAAACCAATGAGCATGGAATTTCTTATATTGAAGTATGTGTAGTGTTATGGTAGACCCATATTTCATGGAGGATATTATCTATCCAAGACTTCTTATCCTTGTTCACCGTCTTCTTGAATATATTCTTAAAGGGTATATTTTATGGACTCTCTCTATACTTTTTCCAATTCATGATAGTGAGATGACTAATTGGACTTGATGTTGTACTCGTGCAATAGTTTCTTCAACTCTATAGAATAGAAGTTGGTGCCATTTTTCATCAATATATTATTAGAGACTCCGAACCTGGTGATGAAATTATAATTCACAAAGTTTTATATGTTCTTCATCTCAACTTCCTTGAGGTATATTTCCTCAGCCCATTCAGAAATGAAGTTGGTGGTAGAAAGGATGTACATGAACTGGTTGGTCGTAGCTGGGGGACATAAACCCACAATATCCAATAACCAAATGTAGAACAGACTAGAATATTTAGCTACATGAATAAATTTCATGGGTTAAGGGGTGAATTTTTCCGGTATCTAGCATATATGAAATTCCATGCTGAATTCCACATAGTCATATATCATGGTCAGGTAGTAATAACCCAGCCTCTTAATTTTATGGGAGATCCTAGTTCTAGATTGATGAGCATCGTAAGTGCCTATATGGACATCAACCACGATGATGTGAAACTATCATTCTATTATGAATCTGATGAGGATTCTATTGAATCCGTATTTGTAGAAGGATTTATGCTCATTTGGCCCATCATATAAGGTAGAGTTCATTGCACAACATTGAATCTATTCCCTTCTATCTCTATCTATCAGGGGACTCCAGTTTTGAAGAAAACTAATTTTAGGCTCCATATATCTAGGGGTGGATGCATTTTCATCACGCTTTAGGGAAGTGTTGACCTAATTTATTTCCCCCATATCACAAATGATGATCTTCCTTACCATTCATCGATGTTTAATTGGTATGATTTATTTCTCATGATCCGGGTTAGTAAAGATGGTGGCCACATTATCCAATGTGTGAGCATGACCATTTTATGATTGGGGAATATGATGCAATGTGGGTGAAAAATTGAACTCTTCCATCAATCCCATGACGTGTCCAGTAAGAGGGTATTGTCATTTCTTTTTAGGGAATATTCACCATTGATCTACTTTATCACTATGTATGAATCAACTTTGATATTCACATAGTGTATTTGTAGCTGTAGGGTGAGTTTGAGCCCATCGATGATGGATTGGTACTCCGCCTCATTATTCATGAAGCATTTAAATATTGAGGAAGAGTAGGGACAAACTAATTTGTTTATAGAGAAAATTAAAATCCTTAAGTAAACCTAATTTATCTTTGTGTTTTCTATAATTTTGTCGATAGGACTCCTGGAGTTGCCATCAAAATACATCTCCCATGTCCGGGGAGTATCATGGGCATTAAATACCTTCTCATCTAGAAGATCGGTGTCCATTAGTGTATTCTTCAGGTCAAGAAGTACTCTGAAGAAATAATCTAGGGATTTTCCATTCAGTAATTTTTTGAAATGAACTAAATATTGTATTATTGTTGAATAACCACCCATCGATCCAAGCACCTAGATAATATAGTACAACCAATTATTTACTTGATAAGACCAATATGAGAGACCATATGGACTTCTTGGTGATAAAAGTAATGCCTCAAATTTTTCACTATGAAGATGAGTGCAATTAAGTTCTTCCCAGTATCAGAGTATTGGTTCTTAGTACCTAACATTTTTCATCCGAGGTAGTAGAGACTTTTTTCACTCCCCTCAGTATTGTTCTGTATGAGGAGGGAACTAAATGAGCATTCCATGGATTCTATGTTCAAGATGAGTGGTGTCCCTTCCAATGGATACATCAATACTGGTTGGTGAAGTAAATACTTTTTGATACTTTTGAATGAATATTGGATGTCATCATCCCACAAATAGGAAATCCCCTTTCTCATTAGCCTGGTCATTGGGAGAGATTTTCTAGAAAAGATAAAAATGAATTGTCTAATGTAGGTGAGGTTTCATTAGAGAGCCCCCAAGTATTTGATATTTCTAGGTTGTGACATTGCTACAATAGTACCAATCATCTAAAAGTCGAGCTCAATTCCATGGTGTCATACCACAAGGCCAAGGAACTTCTAGGATGTTACCCCAGAATAACATTTTGGAAAATTCATCTTCAGACTATGTAATCATAGCTTATAAATACTATTTTAAGGTACATTATGTGATCACATTGTTATTGGGATTTGAACACCAGGTTATTGATGAATTATTCATCTATTTTCCCCATGAAGGGATTAATAATATAATGCATGGAACATTAATATGTGATATTAGTGTTCTTTAAGTGGAAGGGAGTCAACAGATAGTTGAAGATCCCCTGACGCACTCTAAACATATTTGCCTCTTCATCTTTAGAGGCCATATTTATTTTATTCTACCCATAATACAGATTCCTTAAAGAAAGGTATTTGAATCTATCAGTTGTATTGAACAATAGTTTTTTGATTGAAAATGAGAAATGTTCCTTTGGATAGTTTGGATTCATGTCTCTATAATCAATGCATACCTCAATATATCCATCCTTTTTCTTGGTGGGGATGGTGTTTTTTATCCATCTTTGGTATTTTACTAATCATAAAAATTTCTATTTGATCAATTTTTTCACTTCTTCCTCTACATTGGTGGAATAATAGGGGTGTATCATTTGGGATACCTTCTTGAAGCCTCGATTGTTATTAGGTATGCCGGGATGGTGTATAGACACATCTAGATTGATTCCATGAAATTATGTGTAGTTACAAGAGAACACATATCAGTATTTCCTTATAAATTTGATGTTCATATATTTATCTTTTAGGGGCATGGTGGTATTAATAAGTATAGGCTGTGGGTCTTCTTTAGTTTTCACATCTACTTAACTGATCTCATCGATGGTAGTGGAGACACCTTCCTCGAATGTGGGATGAGTGTTCTTAAGGTCATCTGTATCTTCTTCCACCTCTGGGTAGGTGGAGTCCTTTCCACAAAAAGACACAAATCATGGGGCTTCTCTATCACTATTGGAGTTATAGAGTTCATGATAAGAGACATTATCATTCTTTTCTTCATGAGTTGCTATAGAGATATTTCAAAACTGGTTTTATTTTACCCTATCACTAGGGACATTAGGGGCTTGGACATATGGGGTAAAGTATATCACCTCAAAAATATTTATTGTCACCACATATTCACTTTTGAAAATAATCAAGGGATTCATAGGGAAGGTCCCTAGGACATTTGGGGATACAAATTGTATATCATCACCCACTATTAGTTGCTTTCCTCCACATTTATAGAAATCGACTGCAGCATATATTTCTCCACACATCTCTAAAGGGACACTATCACCATGAGTTATTTCGGCCTTTCCTTTATTGTGGTACTTCAAACACTGATGGAATGTGGAAGGTAATTCTAGGTTTCTATGGATTTAGGGCCTTCCATGAAGGGTAGTGTATGTTATTTTTTGTTGGTTGACCATAAAATCAGTTTCAAATGTGATGTCCCTAAACATACTTTTGAGTTTTATTTTCCCAAGACGTATTTTATCATGATTATCATACCCTTGAATTTTCATCTTTATGGTAGACAAATTCCACTATATTTATCCATTTTTTCGGGGGGATTGAACTGGGGTGAGGTTGATCTGAGAACAATTATCAATATTAGACCATTGGATACCAACATTATTGAGTGTGCACAGAACATATAGGGCCCAGATATTACCTTTTATTACATCTCCATGATCCTGATTAGTAAATGAGATAGTGAAATGGAATTATTATGACATGGTCTCCACTCGGAAGACCTCGGCTGCATTGACTTCTATATCGAACTCATATGGTATCTAAAGGGCTTCAACATGTGTACATGTGACTTATTTTTGAAAGATGTATTGCATCATTTATTGGGAGTATGGATGGGACCACCACCAACTATGTCAAAATGTTGTCATTTTGTAATAGAGTTCATCACATCCTGATGTGGGGATTCTCATAAATATGTCACTCAGGTCACACTAGACTTCCTCATTGCTTTGGATAATTAGATAATTGAATCCCAACTAGGAGATCATGCTAGAAAAATGGGAATGGGTGACTATTGGGGAGTTCTATGACACATAAATACCTATTCTAGTCTAGAAAAATCACTCTCTCATGGGTCTTCGCTGCATATATTTCTTATGTGGTGACATGACCAAAACATTAGTTCCAATCAAGCCTACATTTTCAGATGTATCCTCAGTTCCAACACATGAAACCTTTCATTCCTCATTAATATGTAGGAAAATCATATTCTAAGGAATAATTATCATCATAGAAGTTTTCATTCACTTGTGTCATATTTCCACCACTAAATATGATGTCATTATTTAATGAGGGTTCATTTCAGTGGGGTGGTTCCCATGATTAAGGTGTCAGAGAGAAGAATTTTTCAAGAGTTAGAGATTTAGTTTGAGTAGAATATGAATCCTAATATTATATTTTATCCTACTTATAATGGTCACACCAGATTTTGGGAGGAATATTTGATGTTTCTTCTTTAGGTGGTGGATCTATCCTAGGTTGGCACAGCTAGGATCTTAGGGTGGCCTATGTTTGATAAACTACTTTTCGATTCATACGGTTGTTGAACTTATGATCACACCATAATGGAACATTCATTAAATCACCCCCTCTTTTGAATTGGAAATAGTAATGAATGACAACTTCTCTAATGAGTTATCTAACACTTGTAGTCTGGAATCAACCATGCCATGAAGGGTGTATTAGAAGACGAAGCAGTCCTAAATATTAAGACACATACTTATATGGAATGGGAAGTAGTCAAGATAGTCAGTGTGGCTGATCTCATTATTATTCTTATGTATTGTATCTTGAGAATTTTATTGTCAATGGTTTCCATGACATAACTAGGATCCCGTTCATTTTTAAATGAGTATTCATTATTTAACTATTCCTCAAATCTCATGTGACCCTAACTTTTTTATGATTCTAAAAGTGGGAGATTTAATGGTTTTCACCACTTTAAAAGAGGTGATGTATGATTTTGTACCTACATAGGTTCTTGGATGGGAATTGTTGCTGGATCGAGAGTGACAACATCTACTTCATCTATGCCTAGAATTTTTCTCTGTGTTGAGAGAATGAGCCAAGATTTGGATTAGGTTTTCGAAATTGGATTTTTAAGTAATTTTTATTTTATTGAGAACTCATAGAACCCACCTAAAAAATTCATTAAGATTAGATTTTTCTTCAATTCATCTCTTAGATTTTAAACATAGTGATTCAGCAATTACTCCTTGGAGAGAGGGATACAGAGTGGATAGCTTAAACCATTCTACCTGGATGTGAAGTTAGACACCCTCACATATTAGAATTGTTTAGTTCATTGAGTTGAAAATTGATTTTTTAGTTAGTATGGAGATGAACTAATAAATGAATTGATGATTATGGTCTTCTCATCCAAAAATGGAACATGTTGTCAGACTATTGTTCTGTACAAGGGATGTCCCTGTGAGAGTTTGTTAAAAAAACTTATCTTAGTTTCCACCTACTAATCTTGATGGCCCATCATCAAAACATATCAAAATACAAAGTGTGTGAGATAATTTGTGTGGTCTCCTATTCCCATAATAGTATAGAAGTATGGAATTATGAAATTGGTTAAGGGAAGAGTATCATCCACCCATTAGATATATGGTTTCCTCCCATGTTTTATAGGTGTCTGTCTCTCTTCCATGGCTTTGATTTGACTATCTGGGGACTCGACAATGTTATGAAGATCTGAGGGTAGAAAATATAATTTGTATCTCATCTATATGGAGCACATGGGTATCAATGAGGTGGTACCCCGCTTTGTTTCCTCCTGATTATTGATTCTTTCTAAGACTGAATGATCACCTTGGTGAGGGAGAGTCTGTTTTTACAATAGAGGAAAGTCACAATCATTTTCGACTCCCTCATTTGTGTAGTCCAATTTCCTAGATCTGGATCTATTATCATGCTCAGATACCACTCTTCCTGGTGAATCAGCTATGGTAGGGATGATATCTGTATCCATATAAAGACAATGCCCAGTCAAAATATTTTTCCTGAGTAGATCTTTGTTGATTTGTTTAGGAGTTTTATCTCAGTCTCGTATTACAACAACTATTACCCCCTGGGAGAAACATCAATTCATCAGGTTATTGATTAGGATATATACGTAACATTCCATTTTTATTTTGTAGTGCTCCACATAGATGTGGAAAATCGGTATTCGTATGTGCAAGATTTTGGAGCCTTCATGTGTTCTAGGTGCATGTTTCCTTGGTTTGAGTAGCCAAATCACCCTTCTCTCATGGTAGGTTTTCATTGTTGTGTCCCTTTGTATTTTTGTCTTGATTGATAATTTCTAATGTGCTGATAGTGATGAAATTCAAGAGGCATATTAAGTAATAGTGGTTGTACCATTACATTTGATGCAACAACCTGATTTTTCACATCTTTCTTGAGGGTCATTATTCGAACCTTTGTCCATATGGGCCCTTTTTTCTTATGACACCAGTGGGGTATGATTTCATTCACTATAAGTTCCTCTCAACATTGTATATGAATAGTTACTTTGAAGGATTTTTCATTCACCATTGTTGAATGAGACCTGAATAGAATAGCATTGTCTTGTGGTATAAGGATTAGATGGGATACTGACCATTGATTTTTACATCCCAAGATAGTGAATACAAATTCACTTTGTGGTGATGATGATGATGATGAAAATCCCTTAATCTATATGGGTTGGGGGTTATTCAAGGATGAAATTTTCATTGACTGGTCTTGTTTTTGAGGATCGAATGATTCCAGTCGGGGACTTGATGACTCCCCCAATGAACATTAACATATAAATTCCCCCCAAAATAATGGGATGTGGTTGATCAAGAATCACTATTGATTTACCCTGGACCCTATCAGAGGATGATGAACCTAGTGACGTTTATTGGGATATAAATTCCATCATCCTAGTGGGATGGGGTTTATTATCAACTGCTACCAAGATGTCCTAAATCCTCTTGGGAATTGATTATATGAGAGTCATAGTAAATGATAAATATCACCCCAAACCAGTGGGATGAGTTCTATCCTAGATGGATGATATGGAAACTACTACTGTGTCCCATTTAATGTAGCATAGTTGTGTTGGAATATGAGTTGGGTGTGATGGAATCCAATGATAGGAATCATTATTTATAAGAAGTTGTCTGGTTGATCGCAACTTTGGTCTATTTGTCTAACGTTTATTCCCATTGCTTTGAGGGTTTTAGTTTTAAGACCACTTGGATATCATCTCTAATTGTTCATGATTTCTGGGAACAATTAAAGTAGGGTAATTCTATTACAGTGACAAACTGGCCCAAACATTACCTTGTCCCCTAATTTCACAAGATGTTATCACATTTCATGACGATGTATCTAAAGTGTTCCATTGTTATAAGGGTACAAAAATGTTTAATGCTCCATAAATTCCCCATCCTTAAATATGGATTCATTATGTTTCTTTACAAATCATTTAACGAAGAGTTGTGATGCAATGGCAGCAATGTTGTTGTATATTTTCATTGTGATTTTCTGGTTTTGGATCTCGGTCAATTGTGATAACAGGAATGTCTAGATAACAATAGTTTATCATGTTCTCTTGAAGTATACCCTAATATCATGTATAAGGTATGTGTCTAACCTACAATCACTGAAGATTATCCCACATATTTTGTCATTGATAAGGCATGTACTCCTTTTCTAATGCATCTGGGACGTTATAATCAGAAGTTGTGAGGGGATAGAACATGATGGGGAGGTTTTTTCTTGCTAAATCTCTCAATATTACAATGCTATAATCCTCTTCATCAAGCTTGTATGCCTCCATATGAGAATACCATAAACGATGATTTTGAGGGTCTCCTGCTGGTTGAAGTAGAGTGCTGCTGGAAGATTATGGGGAAGTATATGGGATTGACCCTGATTTTTAGAAAACCATCCTATATTAAGGTGTTAGAGTTTTGGAAAACTATTTTTATGGAGGTTTTTGGGAATAGGGATGATTTCCTAGTCTACAGAAGATATCATCGTGGGAAGGTTTTCCACAATGGATATTAGAAGTATATTCCATGTGATCCATTTACACACTACCATGAGGAGGAATATCATATTAATGATCATATTTTCCTTTGGTTGAAGAGTTGAGAGGACACGTGGATTATTGGTAATGTATCTATAATGATGTTAAGAAAACTTTCGTTTACCAGATTAGGAATATGGGTCAGGTTCTACGTTGTGGTCAGAATATGTCAACCCAACTTTTGAAATTATTCCACGAAATAAGCCTGATGTATGAAAATTTCGATAACATTCCTATTATCATTGGGTGTTGTGGGAGTATGATCCCACTACTTAGAAGATTGTAGAATATGATAATGATATTATTCATTATTCACTGGAATATGTTCCTCTCTTAAGGCATGTTTCATTCTCACTTGCTAATCCTTAGTCAGAATAGAAGTATGAACCAAATCCCGAGCCTTTGGAATATGTGGTTGAAATTTATTGGAAGTATTAGGAGCCTTCCATTAGGTATGTTCTATTATCAATTATTGATTCCTATTTAGATCTAGAATATGAGCCTAGTCTGAATATGAATTCCCTACTAAAATATACCAACAGACCTTCATAATAGGATAAGGGATATGAGTCTCCTCTTCAAAAATTTGGATATTCCACTAGACACATTCAGTATGAAATTTTACCTATCCTAAGGCATGTTTTTCTTTCACCTAGTGGGTACTTTTTGGAATGGGAATGTTATCTCGGCCTAAAGGATTGTCCGTTACTTGAATATGCTGAAAATCTTACTGGAAGGGAGAAAGAATTTGAACAATCACCAGAGAAACCACTTTTTTTTCAATTATCAGAGTGTTATTATATCCTAGATGTAGGGATAGGAATATGATTCTATCTCGTTATTTGTACCAATAATGGAATATACTGGTGGAGTTATTCAACTGTTTCTAAGATATATTTTCATTTTAGCGAAGTGTGTGTGGGGATATATGTTTTCAAATTTTCCATCTTTACTATGTAATGGAAGTTATCTTTGATTGAATATAGGATATGAGCCCACTTATGTCATCATTTATTCATCATAATATTCTGATGAACTTCATTCATGGGAGTAGGGATATGTGACTCCTCCATGCCTATTGTAGGAATATTTTCAAAGTCTTTTTCTGAGTGAGTAGGGATATGGGCCTACTTTCGGGTTGCTACAAGAATATACTAAAAGATATCATTACATGGATTAGGGATATAATCCCACTCATGATTATCTATAACATTCCATTCCTAATGTTTCTTTCTTACTTCATGTTCATGGGTTCAGAGGTGGAAGTTTGTTAGGTGATACCATCAGCATGTGACTGGTGGGTACGGATTCAATGGTACTAGTGATGGATGCTAATAGGATCTCTCATTGGAATCCCCAAAACTAGAATGAAGTTGTATCTATATTTCTGTTCCATATTCATTAGAGGTTTAAGGTGGTATTTGTCATTCTATGGGGAAAATCTCATGAAGTGGTTGGTCATGGAAATGAGGTCCATGGCTTAGTGGAAGCTTTTATGGGACAATGTGGACTCTTCAGCTTTAGTGTATAGAGACACTCGTAAGGTTAAGGATTTTACCACATCAATGGTACATTTAGACCATCATTGTTTCTATATGAACATGGAGCTATTGGTTATGTGATATAATTTTTCTACCTTCATGGCTTTCATCCACAATTGAATTTCTGGAACGGTCGCTGAATAATGATATTATCATGGATCAAGATGTTCCTGATGAGAGCAGTATCTAAACTCCTAAAAACAAAAAGGAACAAGGTCATCGATTAATGAAATATTGTAGGAATTATATTATTTATTATATATTCATGGTTAACATACTTGATATTTTATCATCGATCCATCCATTCTGCTCATGTGGACTTGTCAACGTGAGTATGGACTTATTTCATGAGAACCCCAGTTTACAGTGGAACATCTAGACATTTATGTTAGGATTGTGTACCTTGTATTTGTATGATATTAAAAAAATGGTCTAATGACTGATAATTCTATTATTTGAGAGATTAACTTCTGGTTGACCATTTTTATTTTCATATATTGTGAAGAAAAAATTGTCTAACAGATGATAACCCAATCTTTATTTATTATAGATATTCACATTGGGTTCAAAATTTATATTTTAATATAGTGTGAAAAAGTGGAATAATAGAAAATAAAACAATCATTTTTTATTTGAAATATTCACATTGGTTTCACCACTTCTATTTCTATGTAGAAGATACTACCAAGAATCCCTCAATAATGTGGGCTCAGCTGGGCCCGATGGTTGATTATGAAGGGTTTTTTTCTTGAAAAATCATTATTGGGTCACTGTTGTCATTATTAAAGTAAACTCTCAACGGTTCCCTCAACCATAATTGCGTACGAAACCTAATTTTCATGGACAGGTGGAGAATTACTATTTTAGAAGAAATGACTCTTAGAGACTCACATTGTATTATAGGATTGGATGTCTGGATCACCACACCTTTATGAGGTAAATTGTTTCCTTCTCTAAGCCTCTTATATATATATAATATATGATCGATAATATCTCCCTAATCTCATTAACAGGACGGTTACCCAAAGAAAATGACTATAGGCTACATATCTTCTTATATAAATAAAGGGAATTCTTTTTGGTGAATCTATCTATATATATATGATGTTCTTAATCCATTTCACTATAATTTGTATCTTCTTATGTGTTGAAGCCATATAACTAGGATATATGAAATTTTCTTCCATGAAATGTGGCTATTAATTTTCTGAGTCAAGGGGGTGATATATTGTGAGTCATCCTATGTATCTATGTTTTTTTAAGAATCAAAACCCTCATATTTCATTAAATACATGTAGTTTGACATAATTTATAGAGGAAATATGTGTGGGAATTGAGGTGTCTGATATTTGATCTTGAGTCTCTATGAGATATCCTATGTATCCTTATTATGGTAGGAATCAGAGTTAACATAGATCAATCAAACACTTGGTCATGTTACCAAGGTAGATTCCATTATATAATGGATATTAATATATTTTCCTTCATCAGAGATTACATGATATGATTTCCTTGGAATTTGGAGATTCATGAAGATGATGCAGTATTCATTATGGCTCTTTTTTCCCACATGATATATGCTCGGTGTGGGAAACATGGGATGAAAACTGATCATCCTTATTGAATATGGATATTGGAATTTTTTGCTGGTTTATCTCTTTGGATGTTTAATATAATTCTCAGGCTTTGAGAAGGAATCCAACATATCCTGGTTAAATTAGGAATCAGAGTCCTCATAGTTGAACTAGATCTTAATGTGTTGGTGGATGAGGAATGATGATCATACCACGGGAATTATTAGGTCCTGATGGATGAAATTTCAAAGACATGGTGGGAATTAAACTGATATGGATTCCCATTATCTGATAAATATATATCTTGGGCCTCATAGAAGAATCCTACATGTCCTATTTATGGTAGGATCCAATTTCCTCGTAATTCAATTTGTTTCTTAGTCCAATGACAGATGAAGAAAGATAATCAGCCCATGGAAATGATTGGGTCATGCTCGTTCAAATGTCAGATACATGGAGGGAATTACACTGATGTGGATTTCCATCTATATTTGGGATAAGGTCTTAGGAAGGTATCCTATGTAACTTGATTATGGTAGGAATCAGAGTCATCTTAGTTCAATTGGAAAAGGATTATAAACTAATGTTTTACTTATAAGAAATTCGTATTTCATTATGTATCTGGTTAAGGCTTATATAATGAGGTTTCCCATATGTTTATGGAGGTTTAGGATGAAGATGATATAATTATTCCAAATCCCTGAGCCCACATGATCTATTCTCGGTGTGAGAAACAAGGGGTGGAAAATGATCGGTCTGATTTCATATGGTTTAATGGACTTTAACTGATGTAGATTCTCATGGGAGGTTTGATATGGATCTAATCCTCATAAATAAATATTACTTATCATGTTTCTAATAGGAATCATATTTCTCATTGTTCATTGGTTGGGTATTACACACTAAGTTTTCCCTTACAATTGGGGCTTTCACACTAAGGTGGAACAAGGTTATCAAGTCCAAGGATGCCCTTTTGACCAGGCCTACATGCCTTCATGAAGTGTTTTTATTGTCCACTATACATACCATTATTGTCTCCCAAGAAATTCTAATAATGTTTTCTTGGAATTTGTAAAGGAAATCACATGATTCAGTTGACTTATCGTAGGGAAAGTGCATATTATTGATGGAATGTATTAGGGTTATCACATGATTGGGGAAAACATGTTTGTAAGACATCACAATACCTGTATATATTCTCCTTAGATCCATCACATGAACCAAAAAGACATACCCAAAGGGCCTCCCATGAACCAGCTGACCTTCCTTGGTGTCATATCAATAGTTGGATGAAACTCTTAGAGGTAATCGCAAGAGTAAATGTGACATGTCTCAGAGGGTGTTGAATGTCCTTGCTATCATGTTTAGAAGGTACAATTAGAACTCTCTTTTATTCCTAATGAGTTTCACAATAGCCAGTTAACATGTATATATACTATTTTGAGACTCAGCAAACATTTTATGGTGCCATTATATGTATTAGGAAACATGTATGAAGGGCATCATGAGGATTGTATGGTGAGCTAGAAGGGGTTTGTGAGGCTTGTGTCGAATGCCTCGGGAGAACCATGTTACTTTATTTGACATGTATGAGAGTAATTTTCATGATCCAATAGTATTCCAAAGGGACATCATGAGAAATAGGTAACATGCAATGGTTATGTAGCATGTCACAAGTTGTTCACACAAAGTGCATAAGGATCAACACGTACATTATTTTTTCAATTATTTTTTCCCTTAATATTATTAACAAAATTTAATCAAAAGTTTATTAGGTTTATTCAATTTTATATTATTTTAAGTCTCATGTGGTCTAGTGGACATGAGTGATGTCCTTCACGTGTAATTCTCAAATTCCTTTATTTAATATATGAGTGATTTGGAAAATTTCTTTATACATGCTACATGCTTTCTCTGATTTTTCTAGTGATCTTACCCGATATAATGTTTTTCTCGTCATGAGATAATATACTATGATAAATCTATTATACTTCTTGTGTGTTCTGATATGTAGGGATGAAAAAAGGCCAACCACTTCTTTAAGGTTGGGGTGGGGAATTTATAGGCCTCACCAACCTATTTGTTCACCACTTCACAGAGTGCATATCATAGGAATACAAGATATAGTAAGTGAAGATATTTGATTTCAATATTCTTTGTGAGGTTCTTAGAAGAATCACTCAAGGGGAATTTCATGTCTTTTAGTGACTGCAAGATCATCCCTTCACCACCTCCATTATTGGAAAATTTCCAATTCATGAGGTCATGGTTAATCTCTTGTACTTGTCAAGATACCTTCATATTATCAAGATGACTTGTACATGTTCCTTCCCGAGATTATGATGCCTATTTAAAGGACTTCACATGATCCCAAGTGACTTTTCTAGGTCTTTTCACAAGAAAAGTATGTCTTCTTAAGGGGGCTTCATGTGATCATGTTGTCTTGATGAGGGGGCTTGAAATACCATGCTACAGACAGTATAGGAAGGTCATATTAGTTTTAAAACCACGGGAGGCTCCCACATCCCTTCCCTTTTTATGAACTTTTTTTGTTTTATAATGATTGTGGGTTCACATGTTTTTTAGTTGTTTTATAAGACATTCACCTTACCTCTTAGTGATGATTCGGTAAAAAAATTCTTGTGGATATACCTGAGTATTTCATGAAAATTACCATCTATTTATCTTTAACGTGCCAAAAGGGGGAGCACAAATTTTCCTGGACATACCCAAGGTCCTTCATGTGATAATGATGATAAGAAAAAGAAACTTTAAGAGATTAGTTGTGCATGTTTTCAGGAGCTTTGTGGGGTCTGGCAGAACACCAGGGTTGTGTAGTGAGACTTTTATGACTAAGAGAGTCTCCTGACTCCTACCTATTTATTTCCCTATTTTATTTTATAAAGGATGGGGAGATTTTGAGGTTGATCGAATTTTATTGAGAGAAATAATTCTACCCATAAGTGATTTATCTTAGAAGCTTCATGGCCAAAATAGGCTCCCACCTTTTGGGTACTTTTTTCCCTATTTCCGAAGGACTTTTTAATGGTGATTCTTGATGGTTGAAAATCCAATCCACATAGTGTGCTTTCCTAGCTTCCTCCAAGTGAAAATTTATTGTCTAGGGAACTTTCTCAAGGGAAAAATGACTTCAAAAATTGGGATTAGTGGGATATTCAACAAGTTACGTGTTGTGCATGGATTCTTCATGTGACCTTTATGATTTTCATGTGATCATGTGTCTTATGGTGGCTCAAGTGATCCATCAGTCTTTGGTAACCTCCTTATTTATCTGATTTGGGGGTGGATACCCACATTTAGGTATTTATTGCTTTTTAATTTTTTTTTCTATGCTCATTTTGTGGGTGTCAAAAACCCCCCCAAGTTAATATAAATCATTGTAGTTGTCACTTGAATGTTTTGGGGATTATCTTTTTCAATAAAAAATAAATGAAATAGATATTACATCGATAATTTTTGAATGTCCACTATATATGTTAGTTTCCTTATGCATAAATAATAAAAATTATAGAAAACTAAATTTAGAATACCCAAAAAAAGATCATAACATCACAATATATCTACAACTGCATCAAAAATGAATACACCTATAATGAAGAAGGCCAGCATAGGAGACAAATCTATATCAAAAAATAAAATGAATGAAAACAGACACAATATCCATGTGGCCTTTAGGTCACCATATATCCATACAACTAAAATAATCTCCATAAGTGGCCCCAAATTACATCATGGACATATAAATTAAACTCATATCTATTGACGTTGATTGTAACAAGTATGGTGTTAGTATAACAGACCTCAAAAAGGAATAACAAAAGAGAATGTACATTTCAATTTTCTAAAATAGACCATTTATACTAGTTTAAAAAACATATGGAATATACATTTGATTATTTTTATAAAAACCGACCATCATAATTTTAAGAAAATTCCTCCTTTAATACTCAATATATGTTTTAATGAAATTTTTTTGAAGCTTTTGTTATATTATCCCATTTATAATCACAACTTTTCTAAACCTATTTCAAAAATAATTTTGAACTATGCCAAAGGATCACAAAATAAAAAAATAAAAACATAATCATATAAAAAAGATAATAGAAAAGGAGATGTAATATATAAATGTAACCGGTTGAATATGTCCTAAAACATAAAATATGGAAATGGTAATGTAACTATGTAAAATAAGTACAAAAAATAAAAGATTTATAATAATGGGTAATTAATAAGAAACCTATTAGGAGACCATATTTTTACTTAGATTGGAATCATTTATCAACCAAGTCAAACATCCTTCGTGTATAACCACCCAGTTACTCTCAACTTACCTCACTTGTTGAACACACCCCCATCATCTCTAACACCATAGGAGATACACTCTATATCATCATGACTAGAAATAAAGGTCTCTTACCCCTATCTAATATGATTCTGATCCCCGTTGTGATATTAATATTGGATGGTGAGGTATCCTATATAATCAACACATCGATAAAAAATCAACATAAACCAAACACAGTGCTCAATCCACCACCCTACAATCATACACGTGAATCTTCCCTATTTAATTACAAAAAAACTCATCACATTATGAAAAACAATAGGGGTATGCCATGGAAGATCATGTCACATGTGCATGAGTATATAGGTTTCCTGAATATATATATCATTATTGATATTAAAAATCTAGGATACCCATAAGATATCACATTTCATGAAATTAATAAAAAATTACTAAACAAGGTAGGACCATTGATACCTATATAAAATAGGAAACCAAGCCATCCGAATCATTAATCCTATTACACAATCACATGGAAGGATCATAAATTCAAAATATTAATTGAATTACAAAAACCCTTGAGAAAAAATTTAATTTAAATTTATATATAACACCCCGAGATTTCAAATAAATTCCTTTCAAATAAATTTGAAGTATTCGACAACTTTGTTTACATGAAACCTTTATTGTTAACAAACCACACTATTTTATGGAATTTATGACCTAGTTATTTTATAGGTGAGTATGAATAGTATTAACCAAATTATGATATATATATCTGTGTGTGTTTTCATTAAACCCAATTTAAGGATTAAGGCCTAAGAAATAATCAATAAATATTAATAATATAATTTCATAATTAAAATACATAATTTTTGAAAGAAATATATTTTCTAGGTGTTATGAATTATGATAAAAAATATTTTGAACACTGTTAAAATTTTATTTTAGTGCAGTTTTGTGATTATTTATTAATATTCGTTCATACATTATTTATCTAGTTGTTATAAGTGAATATAATGTCATTTAAAGGTAAAACAAGTTACTTTCATAAAACTGTTTTTATATACACAAGGTGTTTTTATCTTAATAAAATTTATTAATCATTTTTTATTAATTATGAATATTTAATTCATGGAATTTATATTCAATAACTTTTTTACATTAATCTAATATTATTTAGACTGGTATTTATACGAAATTTGGTTTTATGCTTAAAAATAAATCTTTCAAAAAATGGGTTTTCATAGCATTTTTTATGATTATTTTAAAATTAACTTACTCCACTTATAGAAATTTTGATTTATAAAATTAATTGAATATTTGGAATAATAATTTTAAAATTTTGGGATTATGCCACTTTCATTTTTTTCATAATTAACATTAAAAATAGTAAAAACGATGTTACTAGAGTTGAGGTTCATATTGGTTTATCATGTCTTTTAAACTAAGAGATATGGATTTAAATAAAACGTAATACTATAAAAAAATTATTGGATGATATTTTTAATAGATTATATGATCTTGAATTTTATTTATTATTCATTCTGTACAACTTTGTCAATATATTGACTTCATATTATTTCCATTTTCTCAGTAATTCCATATGTGTCCACCCCCCCCCCATCAATTATAAAAGGGAGCCTCTTAACCTCCATTATTCCCAAAAATTGATCACCCTATATATACCAATAGCTGAACAAACACTATATTAAATTCCTTTACTTTTTTATTAAGAATCTATTCTTACACTAAATCCAGTTTCGAAAGTCATAATGTGTAAGTTAAAGGAGGTCTCTCAAAGAAGAGGTTATAGTGTTTCCCAAATCGTTCAAAGTTGATATCTTATTATACATTATATAAATATATTTTATCCATCATAAAATATTTAACCTTGTTTTATAAATATATTGAGATGTTATTAAGATTATTGGAAAACGTTTTTCCTCATCATTTTCAGTAAATGGTAAATGAATATATTGTTTGTGCGTACGAGTGGACCAATGCCTCCATGTGACGATATGAATAATTTCACATAACAAGCTCATATTGATTGATATAATGATGGATTTAATAAATATATATTATATTTATGACATAATTATGATAAAATATTACATATATTTTCTCCTTGTTTTTATTAGAAAAAACAAATCTTTTATGTGTTTGTAGGACTACGACAACCGTGAAATGTGTGATTTACTTTTATAACTCTCCCATTTATGAAAATTATAAATATTTATATAATGAATATATATATTCTATTTAAATAATGTTTAATAATATTTATATTATGGATCCATGATCAATATGTAAGGACTCTGCCTATTAAAATGAGTTATAAATGAAAAATGAAGCAGTTAAAAGCTGAAATGATGATGATAATGAATGATTATTAATGAACCGGTGATAATATTATATAAGTAAACTATGGGTCATAATATATTTATTAATATGATGCTATTATATAATTATAATAAATTAAATTTATTATAAAAAAGGTTAAAATAAATTATGAAGTCTGTCAGACCTGAGGTATGGGTTTCTAATATCACTTATATTTTTGTTAGACATATGCCATATTCAGAAATTATTTATTTTATGTAGTGTATATAATTATCCTTTGATATTTTATATAATTAATATCTCTAAATTCATGGTATTTAAATATTCATTTTAAGGTATTTCTTTAAAATAGTTTACAGTTCTGAAGATCCAAAAGTGGTGAGGGTTTTATGTTACAATCTAACTAGTTATTTGGATTTTTTATTTCAAATGATGAAATTATATTCTCTATCTCTCCTAAATCTCAATAATTTTATTATTATCAGGATATTTCAGGAGGTTAAACATTTTTTATTCATTTAACAATCCCTAGTTTCTTATAAAACTGAAAGCTTTTAAAGGAAAATTGACATTATTTCAGTCTTTGTCTGGGAATATGTTTATTCCAAGCCCATATTATCTATAAAAAATTAAAAAATATTTTTTCAATTATGAAATTTTTATGAAAACACAATTTTAACTATTATTTAATTTCTATAAAAAAATTAAAATTATTCTTCTGGTATTTTCTTAAAAGAGATACCTTTCACCAAAGGTTTGAACAAAGTATTTTTTTCACATTTAGTACATTGATGAATTTTATTTACATCAGGAATATTCTTTTTCTTGAACCTTATTTATATTTTTAAATTAATATTTTTATAAAAATGTCTTTCCTAATGTTTTTGATGTCTTAGGTTTTTAAATATTTGAATTCAAAATGAAAATTGGATTTTTTCTAGAGAAATGTTCATGTGATCATTTAAGGATATTTTCATTTATAATAATATCCCTTATTGTTTATTATGATTTAATAGAGGTATAATCCAATTTAACCATGTTGATTATTTTTATGGATGGTTATTTATTATGATGATGAAATATTTATGATACTAATTTTCTTTTTCTTGTGTTAAGCATTTACTGAATGGTAAATAATTTCATGATCTTATAGAATGTGTATGAATAGATTATGATAATGTTATAGTTGGTTATATTTTAGACCTATATTTCATTGGGTAATGATTAATTATTTATTATCTCAAAGGGTATAAATTTAGTCATCTTGAGCCCAAAATATGGTACACTAGTGGTTATCTCAAGACAGAACCATGTACATGGGTGGTTATCCCAAGCCAAACATTTCTTGAATGTCCTAGTGGGCAGCATTGACATATGAATTCTATGATTGTGATTACCCCACAAATTTTGTGAAAAAATATATGAAATGTTATTATGATTTTTATATGATCTCATGGATTGTGAACTTTGATTATTCTAAGATTCATTTCTTAAGATATGCCAAATCCATATTCCATGGTTATGATAAATGAATTTGTTTGGTAATATTTTTAAATTTTATGAATATATTCCCACAAACTTATTACCAAGTTATGCATTCAAATTATCGTAGAATGATATATCCCTTGATTACCCTAAATGATCAACAGATATCATACTAACTTATGATTCATTTCATAATGTTATGGAGAAATTATTTAAGTAGTGTATAACAAAGAAGTGTACTTTGTCAGAATAAATTTGTTAGATATTTTAGAGATATTTCATAAATAAGATGTTAATATCTCTATTCTATAAAGATGATAATACTTTATTGTTTTTGGGAGTTTATCATTTTGTAATGTGGTGAATATTCATCTAAAATGATGTAATAATTATTTTTGTGACATATGGGTCTCCTCATTTGGAATGAAAGAATGACTTAATAATTTTTTATGATTCATATTATAAAACACTAGTGAGAATCCTTAGGATATTCTTACGTTTAAGATAACATCCTATATTTTAGTAAAAAAATTAGTGTAGTTTTCCTAGTAATTGAATCCTTCTCTGGACACTAGGAATTGGATGCATTTATTGAACGTATTCACCTATGGGAAACAACTCTAAAATAGGTGGATTTTATATTAAATAGATTGTCTTTTGTGATGATGAGTGGTCTTAAGAGTGAATACATGGATAAAAAATATTTAGGGATATTATTTACATAATTTTTAATTTATTTATTAATTATTATTAATTATTTGAATAGATAATTACCATGCACAACTTATGTTAAACCTATGGTGTCATAAATAAAAAAAGGTGTCATGAATTATAATTATTACCAATTATTTGTTATGATTATACAATTTCTATCTATTATTATGTTTTATCAAACTATAATTATTCAATTTATCAAATTTTTAGATCTAGGAGTAAACATGTTTATGTTAAATTTGATGGGAAATTAAATTATTACCTTCATTAGATACCAAATAAAATGGGATCTGGAATGAGAAACCATGTGATTATACCTAACCAACTATCTTGATATATAATTAAAATCATAAATATGGGTGAGTTAAATAACAACGATAATAAGAGAAAAATGTATTTTTATGGGAGTTCAGTTGAGGAAAACTATGGAGGAAAGAATATTCATCTTCTTACATGTCGTGAATTTGGGAAGAATCACCTATGTAAATTTATGAATGAAATGATAAGATTTATTAAATGTTGAAAATAATTGTAAAGATAAAGTAATTACTGAATAGATATAAAGAGTTCTATGGAGGTAAATGATGTATTTCCCAAGGTACAATTTATATTTCAACATATTATGTGTACAGAACATATGAATTATTGAACCAATGCCCTAATCCACAGTCTAAATCCAATAAAAATGAAGGATTCATACTATCTCAATCATTGAAGTGGATCATGATAGATTAAGATAACTTATCCCCCAATCTATATTTATGGGTTTTATTTTGATTATTGTAAGAATATTCCCTATTAAATTTTTTATTTTCATCATTTAGTTGAATTTTATGGGATTTTGAGAATTTATTAATAATCTATACATAGATCCATTATAAATTAATGCAATAAGTAAATCACATTGTATATTCCTAAAAAACTATGATAACTTATAGTTTTGATGATGAACATAAACTTATAATGAAAATTTTATGAATTTGGATTCATATTCCTGAGGGGTGTTAATCTCAAATGGTTGGGAAGAACCTCCACATTGATATAATCCAATTATTTGGGAAAATGATGATCTATTTATTTAATACATACATAGTATTTCCTTGAAAATGAAATTTTATTTTTCAATAGAACAAAAAATGGTTCTATGAAAATTTCAAAGAATCAATATAGAATTTACTTGATTGAGTTTTAGGAATTAAAGAATAAAATTTAGGAAAATATTAACAATGTAATCATTTTCCATAGTGAATCACCCTGTGATGAATGCTATCTTTTTATTAAGATTAATTATAGGTTAATTCATTATTTCAATGACTTTCGCAATGTTAACAATATCATGACCAATAATAAGTATATGATCCATCGCATTGATGATTTTTTTATGAAATATGAGGTTCTCAATTATTTTCCGATATTGAACATTATTTTTGATACTATCAATCGATGTTCAAGAGTGAAGATATACCTAAGATATCCTTTTGTAGGAATTATTTACATTGTAAATTTCTAATGTCGATATTTTCACTTAATAGTTACCTTTTTATTTTGATGGATTTAATGAATTGATTCTTTAGATATTACCTTGATCAGTTTTTGTTATTTGTTATAGCCTATATTCATATATACTCTAAGAAAATGGAAGATAATGAAGCTCTCTTGAGCATTGTGTTGAAGACCCCAAGGAAGGAAAAACTATAATCCAAGTTCAGAAATTGAAAATTCCTATTATATAAATTGTAATTATTTGGACACATAATCTCGTCATAGGGTATATTAGTATATCCTTCTAAGAAATAAGTCATTAAACATTAGTTCAGACTAACATATGTGATAGTTATCCACATTTTTCTTTAATTATAATGATATTATCAACACTTTTTGAATAATTTCTCATGAATTTCTAATCCACTCTCATTGTTAAAACATAAGGGAGTTATATTTTATTGGATTAATAAATGTGAAGAAAATATCAAAAAGATAAATAGAAGTATGGTTAGTATAATTGTACTCACATTACCCTATAGTGGATAACGGTTTTTTATTGATGCATCGAAGAACATACAAGGATTTTTTATTATTCAAAATGACAAGGTGGTAGCTTATACCTCTCGTCAATTGAAGGATTATGAGAAAAATTACCTAACACATGAAATAGATATAGCTATGGTACTTTTTAAATTAAATATATATAGGAATTATATTTATGGTTAATGGTGTGATTTATATATTGATCATATTGTTTTAAATTATATATTTCCCTAGAAAAATAGATGAGTTTATGTCAAAGAAGACGGATATAATTGATAAAATATTATGATTTTTGGATAAATTAACACCATGGGAAGGAGAACAATGTGACTAATAATTTTATTTGAAAGGATCGTGTTATCTTATCTATGATGAATTTTAAAAATTATCCCATATTTATAGATTTAAATGGGATAGTCCATGAAATTCCAGAGGAAGGGAAGAAATATTATCTTTCACAAATAGGTGTTCAACCATTTATCTATGTAAGGATTAAAGACATGTAGAAGGAATTTATAAAGATGAATAAGTGAGAAATGTAACTAAGATTAACATTGATTATTATTGAATAATGTGGTTTTGGAGTATTTTATATGTACGATTATACTAGATTTAATGAAGGAGTTGTTCGATGAAGCTCAAAGTTCACCATTATCATTTCATCCTAGAAGTATGAAGATTTATAGATACTTTATGGAGAATGTTTTGTGGTTAAAATGAAGATATATATTGAAGAATATCAGTTTTTGTTCCTGGTATCAAAACACGTTATGGAAGTGTTAAAAATTTCTATGAAGATGATATAATCATTACCCGTACCTGTATATAAATAGTAAACTTTCACCATGGGTTTCAACAAAAGACTCCCCAAAACATCTAAATAAAACAATTCCATTTTTATTGTAATCTATCATATTTTGAAGTAAATAATATTAATTTAACTTAGATGATATTTATCTCATGATCTAATTTCTTTAATATATATTAAGGAATTTTTATATTCTCATCAAGTACCACATTCTATTGTACCTGACCAGGTTTTGAGGATTACCTCAATGTTCAAGATAATCCTTTGGAAGTAACTAGATACAAATTTTTTTAGTATTATATATCATCCTCAGGTAGATGGTTATTTAGATAGATCCATTAAAGACCTAAAATATATGTTAACATAATAATAATTATATTTAAAAATTATTTGGGGTTAGTACCTTCCTTTTCTTGAATTTTCTTATAAAAATAGTTTCAACTCTAGCATTCATATGACTCCTTATGAATCCCTATATATAAAGAAATGAACAAATATAATATGATATAATGAATTAGGAGAATGAAATCTATTGGTACCTAAGATATATGAGGAAAAGGTAGAAGAGGATAGTGTCATTCAGCAGTTAATCAAGGCATCTCAGAATTGACAAATGAGTTATACTGATAGTAATTTATGAGATCTAGAATTTGATGTTAGTGAGAAACTATTTCTATGAATTTCTCCATGGGAGAAGGATTTTGGATTTGGAAATAATTTAAATCCAATCCCTATATATATCTTCTTTGGCACGATTTTTGATAAGATCGGGACAGATTTTTATCACTTGGGATATCCAATGAATCATTATCAAGTTAATGATACGTTTTTTGTATAACTTTGGAGGATGTACATACATAAATCTTCACATATAATGAACTCATAGTTTTTACTACTATATAATGGTATTTATTTTGAGTAAAAACCTATTGATATTATGGATATAGAGAGAAATTGATGTGAACCATGACTAATCACTTGGTCAATGTTTTATGATGTAACCATAATTTTGAGGAAGTCATTTGGTTACCCGAGTATGTGACGAGGCAGAATTAACCTTAGTTTTTTATAGCAGAGTGACTTAATTTTATTGGTATAATTCATTATAACGGTGTTATAATGTTACAATCCATGATTTCAAATTTTTTCCTTTCTAATAAATTAGAATTATTTGATATATCTCTTTACACTCAACCTTGAATCTAAATAAACCATGATTTATAATGGCTTAATAACCTATTCACTTGATTGGTTTGTATGAATAATATTAACAACATTATGAAATATTCACACACATATATATATGTATCCCTTAATTAAAATTTATTTATTAATTCCAAATAATAAATCCTTAAATTTTATAAAATAATTTGATGATTAAAAGTCTTATTTACTTATGAAATATATGTTTATATGTGTTATGAATTTTTATAAACAAATATTTTCATTACTATTAAATATTTGTTTTTATTAAATTTATTAATAATTTATTAATAATCATTTATACATAAGTTATCTAACATTTAGCAATGAATATAAAATCATATAAAGGTAAAAAAAGATATTTTTTAGAAAATTTTCTTATGTTCCCAATCTAATTTTATCTTAATAAATTAAATAAATAAATATTGATTAATAAATTTAATTAAATATATATAAAAAGTATTCAATAAAATGTTTTAACCTTCATATAATAGTTTTTACTATGCATGGTTTCAGAATAAATCTAGGTCTATGCTTAAAAATGCATTTTCAAAATTAGTTTTTTGTTGTGTTTTACATGATTATATTAAATTTAATTCATATACAATTTATAAAATGAATTCCTCATTTTGAGATATAATATAACGATTTTATAATGAGTCCACATTCATTTTTTGACATAATTAAATGTACCAATAATAAGAAATATGGTTACAACATTATGGGTTAAAACATGTTTATGATGGGGTCAAAATAAAAGATAAGGGTAAAAAATGTCACGTAAACTTTTTTAAATAAGTTTTTATAAAGTAATTTAAACCTTATAATATCATAAATACCAATTATTCTATAGTGTTTTCCACATTTACATGAAATTAAATTTATATTATTTAAAACATTTTAATTAATTCTATGTGTGTGTCTTCCCTCTCTTATAAAAGGGAACCATTTAACCTCCATTATTATCAAAAATTAAGAACTTTATATCTAATAATACTTACTATAAAACCATCCAATATTCCTTAAAATCTTTCATGATTTTTTTATCTTACCCTTAGACCATCATAAAAAGACAAAAGTTGTAAGACAATAGTGGTCTCTCAAAGTGGTGATCATCTTACCCAACTCTTTCAACGTTTTTTATGATTATACTAAATCTAAATATATCATATCCATCCTAACCTAACTAATACAATATCAAAAATAAACTAATATTTTATTACGATTATTAGTCATGAATTTCCCATCTCTCTTCCATCAAATGAGAAATAAATATATTGCTTGTGTGTATGTATACACTACCTCCTTTATGTAGATATATGAATCATTTTCCATCCCCACCAAAAATTTAAGAATATAATTATGGATTTAATAAATATATATTTTTATCATGAAATAATTATTATAAAATATTATTTAAATTTATTTCATTATTTTTTTATAATGCAAAAACAGGGTTAATGTGTACATACAGACTACCGCTCCATGAATGATATATTTAACATTTTAATATATTATTTTAATGAATGGTTATAAATATGTATATGATGAATATATATATATATGGTACATATATCATGATTCAAATTTTTCAGACGATGTAACCTTGATCAATATATAATGACTGTAACTTCCAAATCGAATCAGACATGAAAAAGAAAGCAGTTAACACTCTAAATGATAAGCAGAATGAAATATTTATATTGAATGGGTGATAAAATATTTTATGTAAAATATTAATTTAATTATAACTATAAATATAATTCTGGTATATATTTATAATAAATTTAAATTTATTAGAAATGAGGTTAAAATTACGTTCAAATCTTGTCAGAGATGAGGTATGGGTTTCTCATATGATTTTTTTGTGAGTCATATAACTGGTTGACCACACTTTTATTTTTTGTGGTTTATATACTAAACCAATGATATTTTATATCATATATATTTATATATTCATGGTATTTAGAGTTTCATTTGTAGTTAATTATTTTTAGGGTGTTATGATTCAACTGTTACCAAAGTTGTATAAGTTTTCAGTTATAATATAAATATTTACCAAGATTGTTTATTTAGAATGATGAAATTATATTATTTATCTCTAATAAATACCATGTATTTTTTCTCTATGGTTATTTCTGAATATTACACCTTTTACATTAATTTTCATCTCTCAAATTACTTATTATATTGAACGAATATTTTATGTAAAACAAACTTTATTTATTTCTCTTTTAAATAATTTCATTCTTACATGTCCAATTTTCTTTAAAATGTATTACAGAATGTTTTTACTATTATGAAAGGATTTAATAAATTCATTTTTACCCATTTTGACTTTCTATATAATTTTTGAAATGAATATTTTTTTTCATTTTCCAAATGATATTTGTTTTACCAAGGGTGTAGAAAAATACTTGTTTTAATGTTTACCAAATGAAAATATTTTCTCATCATCAGGGATATTATATTCCTAGAAGGTTCCTTTACAATTATCCATGGTTTTTTTTCAAATAAATAATTTTTTTTAATATTATAGAAATTTTTAGATTTTTAATAAATTATTTCAAAATGAAAAGTATATTTTCCTAAAATATTGTTTCAGGGATATTTTTGAGATATTTCTATCTATAAAAATAACATATTATGTTTCTTATATTTTACTTATATTATTATCCATTTTACCAACTTTATTATTTTTCTAGATGGTTATTGACTATGATTAAAAAATCATAATGAAACCTGTTTTCATTTCCATGGGTTAATCTATGAATAATTGATAAATATTTTTATTATCATATATAATATATATGAATGGATTATAATTTACTAGCTGGTTGGATAGTTATATCCCACTAATACATTTGGTAATGATTAATTTTTTATATGCTCAAAGGGTACATCAGAAGTTATCCTAAGACCAAAATAGGTTACACTAGTGGTCAACGCAAGCATGAATCTAGTGCATAGTTGGTTAAACCAATCCTAATAAGTGATGAGTTCTTTTATAAATACCATGAACCTAGTATCCTAGAGTAAATAGTTACATAATTAAATTGGTGATAAATACAAGGGATTTCATCCTAATGTTCTAAATGTTTTAGTAGTTTTGGTAAACTAGATACATACGTGAGTCTTGAATTATATTTTAAAACATAAATTATAACATAGTTAAAGTAAAAAAATTATCCTTTAACTCATTCAAATATTCATTCTTTATATCTACGGGGTGGAAAACTAAATAATGGTGATATCAAATTCTGAGTAATGGTTTCATGTAGTAGAAGCTATCTCTAATCAATATAGTATACTAAATATGGAAAGTTGACAAGATCAAGCGACATTCCATTTAATAAATAATTTTACTATTATGATTAAATAAGGAATAATCAATATAGAAATGTGAATAACTGAACTCAAATTTCATTTTATCAATAACTTCACTATCATGATTGGATGAATTATTTTAAATTTGTAAAGGTAAATAAATTTACACACATTTCATTGTAATGAGTCATTATTTCAAAAAATTTCTTGATTATAGGATATTTTAGTTATTGGACATGATTATTGCTATGATTTATGTTTTGTGATTGGATCATGGGAGACAATTAGTTGGTGGGTAACCGGATGTGTGTTTTCCTAGTGAGCGGGTATAGTATCTATGGTCTATTTATGGTTTATTTGAGAGGCCTAGGTCATAATTTTTTTTCATTTTACATTGAAAACTTGTGTTTTGTGAGAGAGAAATTTACCTTTGAAACCGATATCTCAGATAAATTCCTACGTGTCATGGATTATCATTATGTTGTTTCAAGTCATTTGGTTCTCACACTAATATAAATGAATGATGTTTTTATTGTTTCTATCTTATCATATTCATTTTTACTTATTACTTCTTTGTCAGATTAATTTATGTTTAGTATTGTTTCTTTATTTCTTCTAATTTAATTTCATTTATTTTTCGAGAATTTCTTTTTTTTTGATATTTTAAATTAATAAAGTTGGGTATTTAATATAATGTTTTACATGGTTTGGTTTTCCTTGAAAAGACATTTCAAAATATGTGTGTTTTTTATTAAATAGTCTTAGGCCAATATAATTATTTACAAGTGAATGGTTTCATGTAAAGAAAAATAAAACGAAGCTTTTTGAAAAATGGTTGATAAAGATATTTTGTTTCCATATGTGAACTCTTAAAAATTTATAATTATAAATTTATATTTATACTAAAAAAAATTTAAAATAAATTGATGGACTCTATGGTGCTTACCTACTAGGATATAAAACTCACAACCTGTTCACACTGCATGATGTCTGTATTCCAACTAATATTTTGTATGTTTGACCTATTTTCATAATATATGATTCATTTTTGGATAGAGAGTGAACTTTGATCGCATATGGTTTCTTAGCCATGTTTATTAATAATTAATTTTATGATTTTTTCTAGTATAAATTAAATAAGACTTTAACTACCTTCAGTAATATTATTTGGTGGTTGCACTATGTCTATTGAGATTTTAGTGGAATAAGGGGTTACTTTGTGTAAGGCTGTTGGAGGGTAAGATGAGGTATTTATTAATAATCTATGATATTTTCTTCTTTGTTAAAATTGTTTATCTTCTTTATTGTAGATTTTTTTGGATTGGGAACTCAACTAATATATGGTTCACAAAATTTTAGGGGGAATTCTAATTCATGTTAAATCATTTTATTTAATGGAAATCATTCCCATTGATTTCATTATATTCTTATGATCCACGCTGTTAACCCCCAGGGGGGGTCAGGGACACCTCTTAGGTCAATGAAAATTCTATTTGGGTCTAGATTCAAGTGGTAGACTGTGTGGCTTCATTAAAAATTTATATTTATCTATTGAGAGTGAATCATACATTTTCATTATTTTGAAAATATTTCTCTTCAATCTTCATATTGTATCTTACATAGGTCTAAATGAACTAAATAAATTTGTGTGGTATATAATAATATTTTAATTTCTCTAAAAACTACAATTTCTAGAAATTATAAAAATATTTCTCATCATAAGTCTATAACTTGTAAATAATATTCCCTCCACTCCTAAATTACTACAGAATATTTGGGAACTACCAGAATATTATCCAACCTCTTCAAATTCAATTCAATACTCTGGTAGAAAATAAATACCCATCATTAAATGTTTTCCTGTAGCTTCATGACTCTTATAATTCATGATTAAAGTTCAGTTAACTATATCCTTTATATATGTTTTTTTCATCATTAAATATTTTAGTATTAGAACTAAAAAAATCAAAAAAGGGTTTTTCAATATACCAACTAGATTTCACTTATTTCATTATAGCTTTGTAAGTTTTACACTAGAATGTTTATTTTACATTTTAAAAACTATGTTTGATGCCAATATATATATTCCATAAGCACTTTGAATTAATTTCCATGAACATCATCTATATAATCATTTTATTTATAGGGTTTTATTTTATGATTTTTTATAACCAACAATGCAGTTACCTTGTCATGTAATAAGAAAATAATATCAAATCCATTTACCAATAAATAAATAAATATTCACAGAAAATTAAATGGTAGATTATAAATTATCATTATTAGGTTATTCCTCCATCATCCAAACCACATATTTATATAATTATTGATCAAAAATACAACCACAATCTATGAGTCTCTTTAATCTCTCCCTTTGGATTCATTATCAATACCTTAAACTGCTTCACAAATAATAACACATATATGTGTTCAGTAGTTTTAATATTCCACACCATAATTATATAAATATAAATTTAAATTTATTGGAATAATTATTATAATCTCTTTTACTTACTTGATTGAAAAAATCATTTTATCTAACTCTTTCTCCCCTTTTATGTGTTCTCCCCTTTCTTGGGAGATATCACTTGAGAAAAATAAAAACAAATTTACTAGATAGAATAATATCATAAGCTTTAGTTAATAATGATTTATAAATTAATAAATTCAATGTTAGTCTGGGGAATAATTGGTGTAGAAAATATTAGAAACTAATAAATACTATAAATTCTTCAAAAATCTATCCAAAATATGTGACCAACTCTAAATTCGTTTTCTAGGTGTATTTCAAAAATATTTAATAAGAAGTTTAATAATGATGCATAACATTAACTAACACATAAAAAATATTTGAGTGCAGGGATAATAACTCCCATTTTGACATATATTTTTTCTTAACATTCAATTCCCCATTGTGAATTATATTTTATATAATTAATGTAGAATATAAATGTAGTTGAAAAATCTCAATCTTAAACATTCATTAAATAGTCCCCATATTTCAAAATTCACAGAGAAAATATATTATTGAATAGTTTTCATCATTTTTTATCCCTATCAAGGGATCCACACCATTTATATTTATCATATATAATTTTCTTGAAGATAAACTCTAAGAATATTTTTAAATTCATTGGTTTTTTCCATGTTGGCATCAATTTCTCTATTATGGATGAGTCTTTTGGCTACATAATGATTAAGACTCTCATATAGTTCTCCTTGTCCATATATAACCTACAATTCATTATTCATATCAGTATAAGAAAACAAGTATGGGAATAAGGTGAGTTTACATCTACTCCTTAAGGGAAGTAATATGGTTAATACATGGATCTCAACCCAATGAACCTTTTATTTTCAGCTCTAAAATGGTGAGAACTCTTCATGATAACATGACCGGTGATTTTAAAAATCTAATCTTTTTTAGAGTAGCATGGATATCCTTGTATTTTCAAATTTATTATTAAATGAAATAGTCTTATTCAATTTAATAATTTAAGGACACTCATTGTTTTGTTCATTTTATAACATCATGAAAAATTCCAACTATTAGGGATACATGGTTAATCACTCCTTGGGAACGTTCTATGCTTTATTCATCTGTTCAGACGTTTTTTGTACCATAAATTTCGGTAGTTAGATTAACTGGTTTTTTTAACTTTTTCTTCAATAATTAATCATTCCTAAGAAGTCATGTAATGAAATTTTGATCTAAATTACCAAATATTTTTCACTTTCCAGCATTGTTTCACTTACATTAGGGTTAACTTTTTTGAGAAACATTTTAAGTTTTTTATCATAGATTTATTCCACTAAACTAATACTCATATTCCTATCTTGGATTGATTGAAATATTTATATAAAATATATTCCTCCAATACTAATTTAAATGTATTCTTTTTAATGGTCCATGGTGTAGAATTTTCTCCCATAGTAAAGGAATATCCACTTTGGTTTGACATTCATTTATGTTTTCTTCTAGGGAGTGTATTTTTTAACATTTTTCTCCATGTACTTATACATGAATGGATACTTATCATATTTTCTCACTTATTTCATTTTTATATTTTGATATTACATTATAATTATTATATGAATTATAGTTGATGAGTACAAAAAAATAACTCATTATAACTATGACAATTTATATTATAGTAACATAAAAAATTTAAGGCACATGCCTATCTTTTCAATAAAAATAATATTTTAATTATTTTTTCTGGATAGTGGATTTTATCTTCTCTTAAAATATCCTCACTTTTAATTTAGGGATTATTAGTCCTTCAAAAGATGGCATGTTATGATAAATATCTAAATAATTATACTAAATCTTCATAAAATATTAATAGTCACTACAAAAAAATGACCCAATTATAGGGGTTATTTTTTAGTTTAAAAGAGTTTATTACCCCTATGAACACATTAGTGGTAGTTAGGATGAACCTATACTAATGTGTACACCAACTATTGTTGGAGGTGGTTTTGAGGAACCACTCGTAAAGTAGTAGAATAATTAGAAGATATTATATTAGAGGGGGATTTAACACCCTCTAATTTTAGCACAACATATCATATTAATGGGGGGTTTAACCCCTCTAATCTATTTATAGAATAGTAGGGATTCAAATAGTGGGTTTCAATGTGAGGCGGTTTCTAAAACCACCTCTATTTGAGGTCAGTATTAGAGGGGGGTTTATCCACCCTCTAATATAGAATGTCAACCACCTCTATTTGGGGGTTATGTTAGAGAGGGTTTTAACCACATCTAATATAGAATATAGAACATATATTAGAGTTGTATTTTTTAACAGCCTCTAAATTAGTAAATTAATTTTTTTTTAAAAAATTGAACCCAACACCAGCTCTCTCTGGTCCTGCCCCTTGCCCTCAGGTTCTGGCACACTGTGTAGTGCCCCTTCACTCGAGTCTGGATTATTCCCTAAGACCCTTAACCCCCTCTAATTTAGAATGTCAACCGCCTCTATTTGAGGTTAAAATTTGAGGGGGGATTTAACCCCCTCAAATATATAATGCAGAACAAATATTAGAGGTGGTTTTCTTAACCGCCTCTAATTTAGTTTTTTTAAAACGTACCCAAAACCACCACTCCTTAGTCCGGCTCCTTCCCCTCATTATCTGGCATGATGTATCATGCCCCATCAATCCGGTCTAGCCTCTTCCCAATGAACCTTACCTCAGGTTATGATCATCTTTCACAATGATATTGTCCTCCAGTGTTGCACCCCTTCACTCCGGTCTCGCCTGTTCCCTACGAAATTTCCCTCTAGTTACGATTCCCCTTCACTCAGATCCCATCCCGTTGTTCCGCATCCCACTGTATAGTCCTTCTACTCTTAAGTTCCCCCATGCGTTATCCCTCTCCTTCAATACATCGTTCCCTTGAAAAATGAAACACACTAGGTTTCGAACTAGTAACTGACTTTATATGTTGCTACACCATAGCCTCTATGTCAGCCTGATTTCTATTTATAAATTACACATTATTATATTTATATATATTAGTAAGGTGATTCAAATATATATTATTTGAATAAATACAAAAATAAATATAAATATTAATATATGATATATTTTTGTACATAATTTATATATACTATATATTTGTGTAGAATCTATAATATATATAAACATATATATCGATATGTGAGTATATTATATATATATAATGACTTTTCTTATAATATATGATATATATATTTGTCAATAATATATATATATATATATACAATTTTAGATGCCTCAATATTAGATAATTGAAAATATATTAGGGTAATATATATATATATATATATATATATATATTATCAATGTCTATAATATATATAATTATATTTACATTTATGAATAATTATATTTACAGATATAAATATATATTTATAGAGGTATTTGTTAATAAATTTATATTTGTGTGTGTGTCTGTATTTATGTATTAATATATTATTTGTTGATATAATATAATTATAGTATATATATTTATAAAATAATTTTTATAAATTTGTATATATGTACGTGTAACATCCCAGGTAAATAAAGAATAAAGAATATTCATATTTATTAATATTTACGAATTAAATATTAATTTTAATTAAAAGGGGTTTCTACGTTCGATAGCGTACTCGGTACGCAACGATGAGTTTCTTTGAAAACTTACGTTGCACACAAGTAATAAAATAATATTATTTTAAATGTTAGTTAACGAGTAGTCGTTGTACTGGCGGGAATGGATAGAAATAACTAAAATATGATTATATATGTTTTTAAATGTTTTTACATTTACCCAATAAAATATAAAGGATTAAAATACGGAAAGAGTTCAATTTTAGGCATTTATACCCTAATTTTCACGAAAGGTCCACTTATCACCTTTTGATGGAGAATCGTCATTAAATATAGTTTTGATCGATCTTATAAATTCTATTGGACCAAATATAACTCTTCTTTAGAATCGGGATATCAAAATTTACTTTGTGTAAATTTTTGGTACCTTTCTGATAAAGTTCATTTTTTTTAATGAATAGTGTAAAATGTTGTATTTTAATTCAAAACCACTTTTTAATCTAATTTATTTATATTATTAGATTATATTTTGAATTGGTTTTAAAGTGAAATTAGAAAATATTTTTACCATCAAATCCAATAGTGGTCGTTGGAATTAATTTCACTTTGAAATCGGACTTAAACTAGTGTAAATCTTTTGATACTTATTGTTTCATAAAAACACGCTATTTTCTCTGACAGCCGGAATTAATTATTAAATTAATTAATGTGACTTATATGTTTTGAATTTTGTAAAATATACATCATTTTTGAATTCGTAATATCAAATATAGCTTAGGGTGAATTATTGGTAATTTTCAGAAAAACTTCAATTTTTGATGAATAGTGAAACCACTAAGTTGTACTTACAAAGACTGATTTTCCGTTTAAATGAAATTTTGCCATCATTGTGTTTTGAATTTTAAAAATCCGACATACATGGTTGTCATTAAGAAGTAAAATGTGGTTCAATGAGATTATAATAATTTTTTGGTGAATAGTAACTTATTAAGTTCTTAATCGCGATTAGAGGTAATTAGTGTAATTTAAGGTAAAAATGATATTATAAGAATGTGAAAACACCATGACACTTGTCCTAAACCTATTGGGTGAGTCATGGCCGACCAAGACAAGCCATGGGCCAACTTGGGGACCCCATGGAGCCACTTTAGTTGGAAAATGACAATAATATATTTTTATTTAATGTTAAAATTAAATTGACACAAACATGAGTTGTTTTACTAAAACAGTTTTTAAGTGGGGTTACATAAGTCCAAATTTTGATTATAAATAGTCATTGGAAAGCTAAAAATATTTACTACATCATAGTATTTTTTTATAATTTTTAGACTTTAAATAAAGTAATTTATTTATGACTTCATGATGATGCAGCGATGACCTCATTATTTAACGATTTAAATAAAATGGAAAGATAATGTAAAATCTATGAACTACACATGTCCAAAACCAATTGGATGAGTGGATTTTGAACCCTTATCACCTTATACACGAATTATATCAATTTGGGACCTTTTAAAACCGAAAAATATTTTCAAATAAAGTAATATTCCTTTACTTTCCAAAAGTGCCCCTCCTCTCCTCTTATAAAAGGCCCCCACCTCTACCTCATTTCACACACTTATCAAGCCATTGGCTCGTCCAACCCCTGCCCAATTACTCTCTCCACATCCGTCTCCTCATCCTAGAGGATTCCCTTTGGGAATAATCCTTTCAAAGGAAGCCTTTAGGCTCAAATCAAAAGGGAGTTACACTTTTAAAGGTAATTCATTCTCTCTTGTTCATTTGTTTTATTTTGCTTCTCCAACCCTCTAAACTCTTTTTATTTACTTCTTTTGTAACAAAACCAGTATCTTAAATATACTAGGATGTTGTTATAATATTTATTTGAGCTACACACTCACACAACTACATCAAATGGTTAAAGAACATACGGTTTCCGTGGATGGAGAAATTCTGCCTCCCGAAACGATGATTGTTCAATACTCATTTAACACCTTCAAAGGTGGCCATTATGATGTCACTATTTTTATATATGATATATGATATGTTTATGTTTTCCTTAAGCTTATGTTTTTATCATTTTGGGCATACCTTTATGGTTTCCATTATGGGTAAACACGATATCTTCATTTAAGGATGTGCGGACTACCGCCCCCTCAAAGTGATGTGATTCGTTAATGCCATATGTGGGACGTGTAAAGGATGGATTTAAAGTTATTATATATGATGTTATACTGGAATAATAATATACCTCTATATCATTATTATTTCTTTCCATTAAAGTATGAGATAGAAATGAAAGTAGCGTTCATGCGTACGTACAGCTTACCGTCTCCATGAACGGTGCATTTCATTTCTTATCCCCAAATGTAATGTACTATTAAAATTACATGTATATATATAATTAATGATATATCTAAATGATGAATATAATTCTGGAATTAAAATATACATACCTCTCAATTAGTTTTAATTCGATTAATATGACAAAGAAATGAAAGTAGCGTTCATGCGTATGTACGGCTTACCGTCTCCATGAACGGTGCATTTCATTTCTTACCTCTAAATGATTATGTAATATTATAAATACATGTATATTCTGGATATATATGATATATATGATATCCAAATCAGGAATTTCATTCTGGATATAAAGAACTTTTGACCACACGAACAACATGTAATTGTAAGAAGTCAACTTTCGACTTAAGAACCAAATATTGACAAAACAAACATTATTAACTTAAATGGTTAAATAATGTTTATAATATGGCAATAAGTGATATAAAAGGAATAATGAACTTTAAAAAGGATCTTAATCAAGTATAAATTAACTCAAGTTTATTATTCAGGATGTTAAAGAACGATCGAGTCAAGTCGGACCCGAGGTAAGGGACTTCATCTCAATCTCCTTTCATTGAGGCATATTTCGTTTTATACACAACTTTCTTTTATACGGTGTATAAACTCCTTTGAATTTTACTTTTATACAAAAGGAATCTTTTTCTACGAAGCGTTTTAGTAAACGAAAAAAAGGAATGTTTTTTTAACGTACGCGGTGACAACGACTTTTTCCGCCGCCACGAGTATTATTTGGTCTTTGGCTTTCTCAACAAGCCGTAATGTTTTTAGAATAAAATAAATACCATATACTCTTTTATGTATTTTGGTATTGAAAATGGTTTTGAAAAAGGATTCTACTATGTCAATATATTTATGATATAATGTGATTGAAATGTGGAAATGTTATCATTCCTTTATATTGGTTTTATGTTTTATGATTTTATATTGGTACTTGGACATTTTAACGGGTGGTTACGTTATAAACCATATGACGGGTGGTGCCGTGAATACCAGGACGGGTGGTTACGTTATAACCTCCAATGCATTGGGTATGGAAGTAGGCCGTATGGCTATTCCATTAAGTATGTATGGAAATTGGCCGTATGGATATTCCATTAAGTGATATGTGTGGAAGTCAACCGTATGGTTATTCCACTTAAGTATGTTTATGTCCCAAGTTACCTTTATATATTCTATGTGTTCCTTATATGGGTTTTATGGTAATATTTTGGTTACAAAAAGGTAAGTAATGATAATTTATTCAGTGAAGATTTTTTTTACTACTTCATGAAGGTGAAGGTATTACTTTGATATAGTATACATGGTTTACATGATGTTTGAAAAACTAACAGTTTTCATTGTTTTTGTATCCCTTACTGAGCTTTTTATGCTCACCCCAAGTTTTTCGAAATGTTTTTCACAGGAATTAAAGTGGAATAAGGTCAAGGATGGGATCAAGGGAATTTCATGCTATCTAAAACATGGAGTCTAGACATGTTTCTTTCAATAGTTTTTTTTATTATGGAGACTTAGTAGAAGTGACTACTTTGTAATCTTTTAAGATGTAATAGTTATGTTCTAATTCTCTAAAACTCTAAACCTGAAAAGATCCTCAATGTGAATTATTCATTTAATTCAATATTAATTAAGGTTTAAGGCTGGGGCCTTATAGTTGGTATCAAAGGTCGGTTTAGACAACTTTAGGAGTTAGAAAAGTGTTAAATTATAATATGATTGAAATGATATAGCATTTACGGATTACCATGTTGCTTCGCCTATGATATTTCTGTGTTCAGAATGGTTTTCCGCAGAGGAAACAAAGCAGCTATGTTGGGACAATATCCGGAGGAAGATAACCTTCCAAATCAGCAACCTGAGATGGTCGGAATCAGAATTGAACAGTTTGTTGCAGTGATGACATAGTTGACTCAGGCTATAAATGGTGGTGGTATCCATGCACGAGATCAGCCAGATCAACCACAGAGGAACATGTCAGTGGTGGAACATTTCATGAGGCAACATCCCCCATCATTCAGAGGATCATCTGACCCTGTGCAAGCTGAAGGGTGGATTAAAGCACTGGAGAAGATTTTTGATGTCATGGGGTGTTCAGAACATCAAAAGGTTAGTCTTTCTGTTTACCGTTTTGAAGGTGAAGCTGATCAGTGGTGGTCGATGGTGAAAAATATAAGGGATAGTGATGAGATTGAGGATCTTCACTGGGACGAATTCAAAGGTATGTTTCATGAGAAATATTTTCCTAAGGTGGTTCAACTTAGGATGGAAAATCAATTCTTGGAATTGAGGCAAGAGGAAGACTCAGTGGATACCTATGAAGAAAGGTTCACTCGATTGGCAAGGTATGCTCCAAACTTCATACGAGATCTTGATAGTAAAATAAACCGTTTTTACTCAGGGTTAAAGCCAAAGTATCGAAGGGCTTTAGCTTATCGTGAGTTCAAAAGTTATGAAAAACATGTTCGATGTGTGGAGAAGGTGGAAATGGAGTTTGCCGATGATCAGGTGTTCTATGAAAAACAACAGAATAAGAGGTCTAGTTGGCAGGCAAAGGGGAAGAATTCATCAAAGAAGCAAGGAGGTAAGAAAACCAAATATCCATCCTGTGAGAAGTGTGGTAAAATTCATCCTGGAGAATGTTTATCCAAGTCTGGTAAGTGCTTTCGGTGTGGTAAGTCTGGTCATATTGCTCGTAACTGTAAGAAAGATGATCAAGCAGGAAATGAAAAGCCAACGGTAAGATGTTTTAAGTGTAATGAAATGGGTCATTATGCAAATGAGTGTCCAAAGAAGAACTCAACTGGGGGAATGCAGCCAGAATACAAGCAGAAAGGGGTGGTGAAATCCTTTGCAACAACTTCAGCAGATGTTGGGCCATCGAATGAAGTGGTATCAGCTCCAGGGAGCTCAGTATTTTTCGAAGATTGACTTGAGGTCGGGGTACCATCAGTTGAAAGTAAAAGAAGCAGACGTTCCGAAGACTGCGTTCCGTACTAGATATGGCCATTATGAATTTGTAGTTATGCCTTTTGGGTTAACCAATGCACCTGCTGTATTCATGGACCTTATGAATAAAATTTTCCATGAGTTCTTGGATAAGTTTGTGATTGTGTTTTGAGATTTGGGAAGAGATTGTGTGTGCCTTGTGATTCACAGTTGAAGAGAGAGTTGTTATGTGAAGCTCATAGTTCTCCGTTTTCAGTTCATCCGGGCAGTACTAATATGTATAGAGATCTACGGGATTATTACTGGTGGGATGGAATGAAAAGAGATATTGCTGATTTTACTGTGAAGTGTTTGACATGTCAACAGGTTAAAGCAGAGCGGCAGTTACCGAACGGGATGCTTCAGCCTTTACCAGTGCCAGAGTGGAAATGGGAGAATATATCCATGGACTTTGTTGTTGGATTACCGAATACATCTCGAGGTAATAATTCAATCTGGGTTATTATTGATCGCTTGACCAAATCTGCTCATTTCCTTGCTATACGAGATACTTTTTCCCTAGATCAACTTTCCCGTTTGTATCTTAAAGAGATAGTCAGGTTACATGGAGTTACTCTCTCCATTGTATCGGATCGTGATCTCAGGTTTACTTCTAACTTTTTTAAAGGCCTTCAGAAGTCGTTGGGTACTGAATTAAATTTTAGTACAGCTTTTCATCCTCAATCAGAGGTGCAATCAGAACGAACAATTCAGACCTTGGAGGATATGCTACGAGCTTGTTCTATGGATTATCAGGGAAGTTGGGACCAACATCTTTCATTGGTTGAATTTTCATATAATAACAGTTTCCATTCCAGTATACAGATGGCACCATTTCAGGCATTATATGGGAAGCGGTGTCGAACTCCAGCTTTCTGGGATGAAGTGGGTGAAAGGAAGTTGATGGGACCAGAATTGGTAGAAGAGATGGCAGAAAAAGTTTAGCTGATTCAGAAACAGATGAGAACAGCTCAGAGCAGGCAGAAGAGTTATGCGGATAACCGGAGGAAGGATCTATCTTTCGAGGTAGGTGATCATGTTTTTATCAAGGTTTCTCCTTGGAAAAGTGTGATGAGATTTGGTAAGAAAGGAAAGTTGAGTCCAAGGTTCATTGGACCATACGAAATTCTGGAAAGAGTTGGATCAGTTGCATACCGAGTGGCTTTACCTCCGAGTTTATCTCAGGTACACAATGTTTTTTATGTTTCAATTTTGAGAAAGTATATGCCAGATCCATCTCATGTTTTGAGTCCAGAGGTAGTTCAGCTGGAAGAGAACCTATCTTATGAGGAACAACCGGTCCAGATTCTTGACCATAGGGAGCAAGTGTTACGGAATAAGGTGATTCATCAGGTAAAGGTTTTTTTGAAAAAACCATGTGATTGAAGAGGCAACGAGGGAATCTAAAAATGCTATGAGGGATAAATACCCCCACTTATTTTGATAAGTGAATAAAATTGCGAGGACGCAATTCCCAAAAGGGGGGAAGGATGTAACATCCCAGGTAAATAAAGAATAAAGAATATTCATATTTATTAATATTTACGAATTAAATATTAATTTTAATTAAAAGGGGTTTCTACGTTCGATAGCGTACTCGGTACGCAACGATGAGTTTCATTGAAAACTTACATTGCACACAAGTAATAAAATAATATTATTTTAAATGTTAGTTAACGAGTAGTCATTGTACTGGCGGGAATGGATAGAAATAACTAAAATATGATTATATATGTTTTTAAATGTTTTTACATTTACCCAATAAAATATAAAGGCATAAAATACAGAAAGAGTTCAATTTTAGGCATTTATACCCTAATTTTCACGAAAGGTCCACTTATCACCTTTTAACGGAGAACCGTCATTAAATATAGTTTTGATCGATCTTATAAATTCTATTGGACCAAATATAACTCTTCTTTAGAATCGGGACATCAAAATTTACTTTGTTGAAATTTTTGGTACCTTTCTGATAAAGTTCATTTTTTTAATGAATAGTGTAAAATGTTGTATTTTAATTCAAAACCTCTTTTTAATCTAATTTATTTATATGATTAGATTATCTTTTGAATTGGTTTTAAAGTGAAATTAGAAAATATTTTTACCATTAAATCCAATAGTGGTCGTTGGAATTAATTTCACTTTGAAATCGAACTTAAACTAGTGTTAATCTTTTGATACTTATTGTTTCATAAAAACACGCTATTTTCTCTGACAGCGGGAATTAATTATTAAATTAATTAATGTGACTTATATGTTTTGAATTTTGTAAAATAGACTTCATTTTTGAATTCGTAATATCAAATATAGCTTAGGGTGAATTTTTGGTAATTTTCAGAAAAACTTCAATTTTTGATGAATAGTTAAACCACTAAGTGGTACTTATAAAGACTGATTTTCCGTTTAAATGAAATTTTGCCATCATTGTGTTTTGAATTTTAAAAATCCGACATACATGGTTGTCATTAAGAAGTAAAATGTGGTTCAATGAGATTATAATAATTTTTTGGTGAATAGTAACTTATTAAGTTCTTAATCACGATTAGAGGTAATTAGTGTAATTTAAGGTAAAAATTATATTATAAGAATGTGAAAACACCATGACACTTGTCTTACACCTATTGGGTGAGTCATGGCCGACCAAGACAAGCCATGGGCCAACTTGGGGACCCCATGGAGCCACTTTAGTTGGAAAATGACAATAATATATTTTTATTTAATGTTAAAATTAAATTGACACAAACATGAGTTGTTTTACTAAAACAGTTTTTAAGTGGGGTTACATAAGTCCAAATTTTGATTATAAATAGTCATTGGAAAGCTAAAAAGATTTAATACATCATAGTATTTTTTTATAATTTTTAGAATTTAAATAATGTAATTTATTTATGACTTCATGATGATGCAGCGATGACCTCATTATTTAACGATTTAAATAAAATGGAAAGATAATGTAAAATATATGAAATAAACATGTCCAAAACCAATTGGATGAGTGTATTTCGAACCCTTATCACCTTATCCACGAATTATATCAATGTGGGACCTTTTAAAACCGAAACACATTTTCAAATAAAGTAATATTCCTTTACTTTCCAAAAGTGCCCCTCCTCTCCTCTTATAAAAGGCCCCCACCTCTACCTCATTTCATACACTTCTCAAGCCTTTGGCTCGTCCAACCCCTGCCCAATTACTCTCTACACATCCCTCTCCTCATCCTAGAGGATTCCATTTGGGCAGAATCCTTTCAAAGGAAGCCTTTAGCCTCAAATCAAAAGGGAGTTACACTTTTAAAGGTGATTCATTCTCTCTTGTTCATTTGTTTTATTTTGCTTCTCCAACCCTCTAAACTCTTTTTATTTACTTCTTTTGTAACAACACCAGTATCTTCAATATAATAGGATTTTGTTATAATATTTATTTGAGCTACACTCTCACACAACTACATCAAATGGTTAAAGAACATACGGTTTCCGTGGATGGAGAAATTCTGCCTCCCGAAACGATGATTGTTCAATACTCATTTAACACCATAAAAGGTGGCCATTATGATGTCACTATTTTTATATATGATATATGATATGTTTATGTTTTCCTTAAGCTTCTGTTTTTTTTCATTTTGGGAAAACCTTTATGGTTTCCATTATGGGTAAACACGATATCTTCATTTAAGGAAGTGCGGACTACCGCCCCCTTAAAGTGATGTGATTCGTTAATGCCATATGTGGGACGTGTAAAGGATGGATTTAAAGTTATTATGTATGATGTTATACTGGAATAATAATATACCTCTATATCATTATTATTTCTTTCCTTTAAAGTATGAGATAGAAATGAAAGTAGCGTTCATGCGTACGTACGGCTTACCGTCTCCATGAACGGTGCATTTCATTTCTTATCCCCAAAATGTAATGTACTATTAAAATTACATGTATATAATGTATATATATAATTAATGATATATCTAAATGATGAATATAATTCTGGAATTAAAATATACATACCTCTCATTTAGTTTTAATTCCATTAATATGACAAAGAAATGAAAGTAGCGTTCATGCGTACGTACGGCTTACCGTCTCCATGAACGGTGCATTTCATTTCTTACCTCTAAATGATTATGTAATATTATAAATACATGTATATGCTGGATATATATTATATATATGATATCCAAATCAGGAATTTAATTCTGGATATAAAGAACTTTTGACCACACGAACAACACGTAATTGTAAGAAGTCAACTTTCGACTTAAGAACCAAATATTGACAAAACAAAAATTATTAACTTAAATGGTTACATAATGTTTAGAACATGGAAATAAGTGATATAAAAGGAATAATGAACTTTAAAAAGGTTCTTAATCAAGTATAAATTAACTCGAGTTTATTATTCAGGACGTTAAAGAACGATCGAGTCAAGTCGGACCCGAGGTAAGGGACTTCGTCTCAATCTCCTTTCATTGAGGCATATTTCGTTTTATACACAACTTTCTTTTATACGGTGTATAAACTCCTTTGAATTTTAATTTTATACAAAAGGAATCTTTTTCTACGAAGCGTTTTACTAAACGACAAAAAGGAATGTTTTTTTAACGTACGCGGTGACAACGACTTTTTCCGCCGCCGCGAGTATTATTTGGTCTTTGGCTTTCTCAACAAGCCGTAATGTTTTTAGAATAAAATAAATACCATATACTCTTTTATGTATTTTGGTATTGAAAATGGTTTTGAAAAAGGATTCTATTATGTCAATATATTTATGATATAATGTGATTGAAATGTGGAAATGTTATCATTCCTTTATATTGGTTTTATGTTTTATGATTTTATATTGGTACTTGGACATTTTAACGGGTGGTTACATTATAAACCATATGACGGGTGGTGCCGTGAATGCCAGGACGGGTGGTTACGTTATAACCTCCAATGCATTGGGTACGGAAGTCAGCCGTATGGCTATTACATTAAGTATGTATGGAAATTGGCCGTATGGCTATTCCATTAAGTGATATGTGTGGAAGTCAACCGTATGGTTATTCCACTTAAGTATGTTTATGTACCAAGTTACCTTTATATATTCTATGTGTTCCTTATATGGGTTTTATGGTAATCTTTTGGTTACAAAAAGGTAAGTAATGATACTTTATTCAGTGAAGATTTTTTTTACTACTTCATGAAGGTGAAGGTATTACTTTGATATAGTATACATGGTTTACTTGATGTTTGAAAAACTAACAGTTTTCATTCTTTTTGTATCCCTTACTGAGCTTTTTATGCTCACCCCAAGTTTTTCGAAATGTTTTTCACAGGACTTAAAGTGGAATAAGGTCAAGGATGGGATCAAGGGAATTTCATGCTATCTAAAACATGGTGTCTAGACATGTTTCTTTCAAGAGTTTTTTTTATTATGGAGACTTAGTAGAAGTGACTACTTTGTAATCTTTTAAGATGTAATAGTTATGTTCTAATTCTCTAAAACTCTAAACCTGAAAAGATCCTCAATGTGAATTATTCATTTAATTCAATATTAAGTAAGGTTTAACTTTGGGGCCTTATAGTACGTGTGTGTTTGTGTAAAAATAATATTATTAATTGTTATTATCATTACACAAATGTTTTTAAACTATAGTAATTATATGTTGGTTTTATAAATACTATACATTTATATATTTTATGATTTATATTTTAAATATATAATAATAAATAAATTTATATTATCTATTTATGTATGTGATTATATATATATAATATCATATATATTTATCAACACAAAAATAATTATATTTATTTAATTGGAAATATATAAAATAATTAAATTATATATGTATATGTGTGTGTGTGTGTTTACTAAATTAATTTATTATTAATTTCATATACTAAAATATATATAAGGCTATTATATAATATTTATAAATTTATATATAATTAAATATTTAAAATATAATATATATAATTATATTATATATAGGTATATTTATATTTAGTTTTGTCTATATTATATATATATATATATATATATTTGTATACATAATATAATATAAATGTATTTATATAAAAAATATAAAATAAAAATGGGTTTAATGTACTATATGTATACTATAAATCAAAATATATATGTATTGTGTTTATAAAACTATATATAAATTTTCAAATTTTGAATAAATATATTTATATTTATATTTATATTACCTATACCAATATTTGTATAGAATAAAAATTTATTTAATACCATATATGCTTAATATAAATCATAATATAAATTTATTGGGTTTATAAACCCATATATAAATTTTATAAATTTGAATAAATGTATTTATAATTACATTGATATTAAGTATACTTATTTTTGTATACATAAAAATGTATTTAATAATATATATGTATAATATGTTTCGAAATATAAATGTATAATGTTTATAAAAACATATATAAATTTTATAAATTTAAATAAATATTTTTAAAATTACCTTTATATTATGTATAACAATATATATATATATATATACATTTTTGTTTATATGTATATGTATTTATTTAAAGAATTTATATAATATCCATATATATTATAATGTATTTAAATACATTTATATAATGTGATTATGTAATATATACACAGAAATATGTGCACACACTCATATAAAATATAAGGTTTGAATTTATATGAGATAAATTTTAAAAAATAAATAAATAATTAGAGGGGGTTTAAAACCCCCGCTAATTAAATATTTTAATGGTAGGTTCTTAACCACCATCAAATTTCTTAAATTAGAGGTGGTTCAAACCCCCCTCTAATGTCATAAATTAGAGAGGGTTTAGAACCCCCCTTCCCCCCTCTAATCTAAGGGATCAACATCAGTTGATAAACCCCCTCAAATATCTTAAATTATAGGTGGTTAAAAACCCCCTTTAATGTCATTAATTCTATGGGGTCCACAAACCCTTCTAATTTCTTAAAATAGAAGGGGTTCAAAACCCCCTCTAATATAAGGGATATGTGGTGGTTCCCAAACCCGCTCTAATATCTTAATTTGGACGGGGTTGTGAACTCCCACTATTTCATTTAAAAAATTATAAATAAATATATATACATCCAAATGAATATTATATATATATACCACCTCTAAAATCAAACCAAATATATAGCACCACTAATTATTAAATTAGTGGCGGTTTAGACCTAACTGCATCTAAAATCAACCCAAATACTAAAAAATGCTAAAAAATTAGAGGATCTTGTGATCCCAATCTAAATTAGACGATTAGAGGGGGTTGATCATACCCCCATCTAAAATGAATTTATATGGGTTTGTTAAGAATCCCATAACACATGCCTTTAATAGGGAATGACAAAAGCACATTTATATTCCTAATGCAGCATAGAGGTTGACCAGGGTCGTCTCACTTGAGGAGCATTATAGTCGATTCAATCACCGATTCTAGTTCATCTATTCTAATTCTTTTATGTTTTTATATAATTTATGAAAAATTATGGTTTTGGAAAACATGCATCTAAAAAATTGAAATGAAAACGTTAAATCTAAATGTAAATACAGACAGAACAAAACTAGAGAAGAAATGTATTTTTCCTAATGTTTGAAATCAAAGGTTAATTCATTATTTAATTTTTTGTTTAAATTAAATTTGATAATACATTTAGTGAAACCACATAAATAAATTAATTTACTTTTATTTATTGAGTGTGTGATTATAGCATGCTTATGGGACCCCAAAAACTCCTCCAATTGACAATTTGGATAACACCTCAACCAAGAATGTTATTCCTAAATGACCAGGCTCCACCGTATGCCATTTAAATTTTTGGGAAACCCCAAATACACAATATGAGAGGTTTCTTTGAGATAATGGAGGAAAAAATAATTAATCAATGAAAAGAAATGTAATTAAAAATAATGTCATGGTGGAAGACCGTTTAACCCATGCATTACTCCTATAACAACCAAAAATAGATTTAAAACATTTTTAAATTGAATCCCAACAATAAATAATTATGTGAGGCCTCCCCTAGGTCTAAGATTTGAGTTAGTCACTTTCCATTTCAATGTTAATAGATAACACGTTGGAAGATGGAAGATAGAAAATAAGGTTAATATAACGACCCATACATTACATACATTGTTAATACTTCGAAATTGAAGCACACTTATTACAACATATGACAAAACCACAAAGGACCGTATAGGTATAGTGTCTTTAGAAACTGGGAAACATAAACAACTGGTTCATAAATCTTCTACAGTGTCTCCCATTTATTTCATCATATCTAGGGTCCCTTTTAGCATATTCTACTTAATATCCATCTTCCTGACCTGGGAAAAAGAAAACATAAAAGGGTGAGCTCAAATGCTCAGCAAGGGCAAATAAAGGAAATAAAAATCATATCATATCTTTATGAAAATCAAAACCTGCAAAAGAGATCATAATATCTTAACATGGAATAATTCATAGAAGTGAAAATGAGATCCCCATAATCATAACATAAAACTTAAAACTTTGTGGCATGCACACATAATCATGGAAAATCATTTCTTGTTAGTCATGACTCATTGCCAAGACTATCTTAGTGGACAAAGTCCCTTTCTGAACCGAGTTCACTCCTCGTTTCAGTCCTGTATCACTGAACCGAAATAACCTTCCGTTCCAGCCATGTCTATCTCATGAGATATAAAATCATTACCCAATGCATTGGAGGGAGATATAGGTCCCACCCATCTTATAATGAATCCTTTCTTATGTGTGCCACATAATCATAAATCTTACATCATCACATAACCCATGTAATAAAAATGGGATTCTTGAAACATCATGACATCATAAATCAATTCATATAAGATAAAGGAATTCATAAACATAATTCCATCACAACATAGTCGAATCAATGTAAAAATATGGATAGAAACAGAACCCTTTATTATCTTAGATGGAAAATAATTTTGATAAAACACTTGAATTGAATTCTTGAGGAAAATATCCTTTCTTCTTCAAAATAAATTTCTTTTCACAAAACATCATGCAATTTTAAAAGAAAGAGATTTTATTGAAAATAGTCATGAAATCTTTTAGAGGAAGCTTCATGAAAATAAGGCTTTATAAAACAGTAGAAATCCGTTCGTGCCGTATAAGTTAAAAAAAAAATTCTTCGTACTTTTGTCTGAAAAGTCAAAAAGTACCTCGTACGAAAAACGACAAAAGATTCCTTTCATACGTATTACTAAAAACTCACCGAAGGGTAAAAATGGATTTAAACAATTGTAGGTGGATGGAAATAATATTACATATTGATGAAACATGTATGTGGATGATAAAATACACCCCAGTAAATACTTACGAATAAACAATTTCGGATAAAAATGAGATTGTGATATTTCCCTTACCTTAGGTCCGATTTGCTTTGTTCGTGTCCGAAGCTCCTGTATAATGGTTTAAATAATGTTATTGACTTATTACAGAATCATACATATTGATATGATATCATATATGGTCATATTATTAGCTTCTTGTTAGTAATATTTCATTGTTACTTGTTACTCGGGTCTTTATAACTTTTTGTTCTTATGCGTGTTTTGTTGAATAAATTCTTATTCTTATCTTTAGGTTATAGATAATTCATTTCCAGAATGGTATTAGTGTAGTATATACCATATTCATTCATTCAATTCATTTATATAATCATTATGAAATGAAGATCATGTAGAACGAGTCGCATCACATCATGGAGACGGTATTCCGTACGTACGCACGAGTGATGATATCGTTCCTATGATCGTGGAATTGTATTGGAGTATATATATATATTATTTCAGTATCAATATTACTTAATAATAATCATATATAGTTACTCATTACACCATTATACCCATCCTTGTAAGGTGATGGTGGAAAATAGATTACACCACGGCGTGGAGACGGTATTCCGTACGTACGCATGCGCGGTGATTTCATTTTTCTGTAGGATGGATAGAAGGTGAATTAGGGTTGTTTCATATTTATAATAACATATCAGTATGTAAGTAATACTGTTGTTATTACTTTATCATGAAACAACTAAATAAGAAGAAGTTGAAGAAGAAAGAAATTGAAAAGATCGGTAATGGATATTACCTCTTCTTTGGAACGCCTCTTTGAATCCTCCACTTAAGGAACTAAGATTGGTCTTTGGAGAAGACCAGGACCTCTAGGATTATTCTAGGGAAGTGGAGAAGAGAAAATGGCAGGGGTTGGCCGAGCTTGAGTGCTCAAATTGGTGTGAGGAGGAGGGGGAGGAGGTGCCCTTTTATAAGGGAGGAGAGGGGCACCTTAGGAATATCTCAAAATATTATTTTATATTAAAGTCAAAATCGGTTTATAATGGTTCCAAAGGGTCTTATTTAGAAGCTAAAGTGGGTATGGGTCTAAATACTATCAACCAATAGGATTTAGACAAGTTTAGGGTATTATTTTAACCTTATCAATTAGATTTTAACTCTAAGTTAATTAATTTAACTTTTACCGTGTCTTTTTGTTTTCTTTCACTATATGGTTAATACACTTACTATAACATGCCAAACGAACCCCAAATTGTTTATTATTAATATATATATCCTTATCTATGTCATTTGGCCGAACCTTAGATTTTTAGGAATAAAATAACAATTAATAATATAATATTTTATTTAAAAACTATTTTGTGTCAATTTTGACACTATTTGATATATGATTTTTGTGAAAGTCATAACAGAATTATATGTTCGAACCAAGTTGATTAAATAAACATTAATATATCATAGTAACCTAGAAAATTAGTGGAATTCATAAAAAGTCTTAAATTACATTTATTTTGGTATTTATATTATCAATTTTGTCAATATTTCATTAATAAGATAATTACTGCATCATCTTTGTGTCATAAATAAATTAAATTATTTGATGTCTACAAATTACCAATAAAATACCATCATGTAGGAAATCGTTTTAGCTTTCTAATGAATATTTACAATCGAATTTATCTTATGTATAACCCCATATTAAAATGATTTACTTATTAAACTTTGATTTTAACTATTTTAACCCTTCTTTAAATAAATTAATAATAAATGTCCTATTCTAATCCAAGTGGGCCTAAATGGTCATATTTTATTCCTAAGTTTGTTTTTGGTCGAATTAAACTTGTCCAATAGAATTAGGACATGTGTTAGGGTAATATTAATATCATATTTACCCTTAGTTACCCTATTTACTATTAACCGCGGTAAAAATAGTAAAAAGTTACTATTCACCAAAAAATTATTTTTATCTCATTGAACCACATTTTACTTACTGACATCAACCGTGTCTGTCGGATTTTTGAAATTCCATTCACAGAAGTGGTAAAATTAAGTTTTATGCAAAATTCAGTTTTTAACCTACCACTTAGTGGTTTCACTATTCATCAAAAATTGAAAGTTTTCAGAAAAATACCAAAATTTAACCCTAGGCTAATTTCGATATTCTGAGTCCAAAAATGAAGTCCATTTTGAAAAATAAAATTTATAAATTTTCAAAAAGTGGTTATTACTATTCATAACGGCTAGTTTTAATAGCATATTGTTGTTTAGTGAAACTCGGTATTGCGTACGACGCAAGCTATCGAGGAAGGTCGCGATTGCGTGTAAAGCAAGCCAAGCAAGTGTTGTGTAGAAAAAAATTCCTTTGATGGTTTATATAACATAAAAGTCTCGGGTGTTACAGTTAATATTGGAAGTGAAAGAGAGATAGAATTAGAAAATGAAATCACATTAATAAAAATATGAATGTTTTACATGGGATGAAAAATAAAATAAAATATAAATCCTAAATGGCCCTTGGAATCCTCTACTTGGTTACCCAAATTATGTGGGGAGGGGATGGAATTCTTTGAGAGGTAGGACCTCCCCTCATTTTATATACATATTTTTTCTTCTTAAAGTTGTCATGTTTGGGAAAAATTAAATGGACAACACACGAATTTCCTCCTTCATAAAGGTTGCTAATATTTTTCTCCTCCATTCACCCTCCACATTTCATCATAATTTTCCATTTGATGTAGGATTAATGAACTTTACAATGACTGTTACATTTTGTAGATGTAGGTTCTATGAAGATTCAATCAATATATTTCATTCAATGTCCACCTTGATGATATCATAACTCCATGAAATTTATTTTATTAACACATATATGAGTCCCCATTATATTATAAGTATAATCACCTCAATTGGAGGTTTTTATCTGAATTAATGCATCTGTTATGGAGGTGGTGTCCACGTTGTCCACCTGGAGAATTTTCCATCATCAAGGATTTTTTCAAGGATAAAGATGATCGAATCAGCTCTTAGTTATGAAGAAAAAAATGAATAAAATATATAAAGGTATAAAAAATCACACATATTGGATTAATAATTATATTATAATGCTCAAAATACCCCTGTGATAGAAATCTAACAAAAATCTAGATTTAAGCAATTTTCACAATTATTCGAAAAAGACACCATAAAATATTGATGAAATAAGCTCATATTGATAAATTGGTTTGGATTAAATAATTGAAATACATATAAAAAATAATGAAAATATTGGCTATATTAATTCCCCCACTCTTAAACCATGCTTTTCCTTAAGCATAAAATCTCAACATTAAAATCAAAGGACACATATGTTAAAAATATTAAAATTCCAAATTAATAACATCAAATAATATTCAATTTAAAATAAAATATTCTAAAATACACATAAAACATTAATATAATTTATCATTTTTAAAAGAAACAATTAATTCATATATATTAATTTCCCCATTTGGAAAATGATGGAGCATCTCCTTTCATTCATTCAAGCTCCTCAATTCATTATTATTAAGCGTGTTGAGTCATGATTTACCTCTCGTAAATCTTTTCTCTCATATCTCATGATAAAACCTAGGTGGAGTTAAGATCAAATAATGGAAATATTTTCCTCATCTATATGATTTTAAAATAATAAAGTTATTCACTTTTTAAAGACTTAATACGTATAAAATCATGAGGACTTGTAATAAAGGTTCAAATGACTCGGAGGCTTATGGTTGATAGGATTTGAGGCTTTAAAAATTATGGTTCCAAGATGAGTATTATATCTTAATTAAAATTAAATATATCAAAATTAAAAGTGTAATTAAAATTTCCCCTTCAAATTAGAAACACAGGCTTCCCCAAAACTCAAAATAAAGGTTATGATCAAGTAAGCATAATGAAGGATTTGCGAAAACATCTGAATTTTTTTGTAAATTTTATTATTTTTTATTTGATAGTTATGATTATATCAAACCTAAAATCCATCACCTAACAACATATGATCAGAAGATATTCAGTCTTGAAAATGGTGTTTTTTGGTTTTCCAAAATCACGACCACTTTTTCTCATTTTTTTTGGTTTTTTGTCATTTTGTCATTTTTTTAAATTCAAGATGGGAAAAATTGAAAAGTAATGAATACATAAACTACCTTTATTGATTCCCACAATAAATTTCCCCAAACTTATTTCATACAATGTAAATCATCCCTTACACCATGACTCCCTTCACCCCCACACATCAACATTGAAATATCATGAAAATTCCAAGAGTAGGGTTGAAATGGATTGAAACATGGATAATCCCTTATAAGTTTATTCATGGTATATATGGGAGAAATAAGGATTGATGTAAAAGGTGGAATTTTAAGGATAAGTGGCTTTTAAAGGAATTCATATATAATTCTAAATGTGTTTTTTCAACATTATGGATTTGATAAGATCAAATTAAAGTTCAAGAAGGTGGCATGTCCAATGATCACTAAAGAAATATGCTCAAGATAAATTATGAAGTACATGGTATTAAAATCCTCTTAAGAATAATACATATAATTTGTCAAAATAACTCAAGGAATTATTAATAATAATAAATCAATTCACATTAATTTTAGAAATTAAAATAATGAAATACGGTTCAGAAATATCATTTACATGATTAAGTTTATTTATTTAAATCATGTGTCTTTATTTTAATATCCACGATCCACTTTAAAATTCTAATTATCCATTTTTCTAATCCAATTTCACTAACATTAAAATATAAAACATGGGATCATAGGATTCTTAAGAAAATCATGTCTCTTATATTTTTCAATTAAAATATAATTCAATTATAATGATACAATTATTATCATTAAAGATCAAAAATAATTTGGACCAAAAATGTATGTAGTTTAAAAGATTGTCATAAAAAGCGAAATCCCTTTTGAAATAAACATTCAGTCATATTCCTAAAATTTTTGTGGATTAATTAAGCCATAATGATCTTAAAAAAAATTACTCAATTAATCACAAGGTGTGATTTAATCTCAGAATTAAAATTTTGAGTGAACCAAATGTTGCAATAATCTAAAAAACATTGAAATTTAAATTCATAGAAAAAATTTAATGATAAATCCTGGTATGATCCCTAAATTGGATGATGAATTTTTTCTTCCTCCAGATGGTAGTACCAACTGTTATCCATATTTATATAGTGGTTGGGGCTTCTTCTATTTGAACCACTACATTTTGTTTCTTCCCAACTTTTACATATTCATTTTTGGGGAGGAATGATTCATTGATAGAGTAAACCAGATCCTATCCCTTCACAATTAGGTACATCATTCATGATAGTGGTAGGATGAATTGTGAATCATCCTTATTTGTTTCTACATGTCAAGCTTCTTCTTCTATATACAATGGTTTCTCTAAATGTGACTTAAAGTTTTCAGCTTCTAGATTTGGTTCTTTCGGAAGATCCACTAGGATATCTTCTTATACTCCCTCAAGCATGTGTTCATTGTGTTAAGGGAACTCTATATGTTCCTCAAAAAGGGAATTTATATTTTTATCATCCTCCTACAGGGAATCATACATGCTGGAAGAATCTAAAAATTCAAATTTATTAGGATTGACACTCAAATTAGTTTCAAAAAAATTAAATGAGTTTGAGTTCAATAATGGATCATCTCTGTGAGGCAGTTCTGGTTGAATCTATTATTTGATGTAAAGTGCCTCTTGATTTGATAATCAACGAATGGAGGTAGTTAGTTGGGCTTCTACACATAATGTTTTTCCTTAATTTATTGTATGTCTTCGGTGATATCAGGAAAGACCAGTGGCACATCTTTTTTGGACTTGAATCCTTGTAAGCTAGTTCTGAGTTCATCAATCTTTCTCATTAAAACATGTGGTGAGATACATGTCTCTTAGCCTCTTTCCCATTATTGGAAAATTTTCCAAAGATAATCATCCCTTTATTGGAGTTCCTTCTTTGTATAATATATTTCTTGTTCTTGCACCTATGAGTAATTGTTCCCTAAATTGAATAATTGGTCATTTGAAAACATCGTGGGAATTTTTTTATTTTTTTAATAAAGAAAATAAATACAAAAAAATTAAAAAAATGTTAATTTTGAAACTATGATCGAAATTACTATTTTTATTCCTAGCAATCCCACCAGTTTTGAGGAATTCCTGCCAAAGGGCATGGAAAAAGAACATTTATATTCCAAATGCAGCATTGAAGCTGAATAGTGTCATCTAACTTGAGGAGCATTATAGTCGATTCAATCCTGGATTATAGTTACCGTATTCTATTTATTTTTTATTTTTATATTATTTATGAAATGTTTAATTTTATAAAACATGAAATTATATTAATGAAATCCAATATTTAAAAATAATAACATATGCAGATGAATATATAATGAAATTAGGGATGAAAGGACTTGGTCCTAAGGTTCAACATCCCTGGTTCATTCATTATTTTTTAAATTCAATTTGATAATCCATTTAGTGAAACCTCGATAATGAATTAATTTTTCTTTGATTTATTGTGTGTGTGATTTTAGCATGCCTCTGGCACACCAAACAACACATCATCCAATAGTCAATTTGGATAACACCTCAATCGAGAATTTTATTCCTAAAAGACCGGGCTCTACCATATGTCGTTTTTAATGTTTGGAAAACCCCAACTTCCCTCTATAAAGGGTTTTATTGTTATAAGGGAGGTAAAAATAATTAATCAATTAAAATAAATGGAATTAAAAATAATTTCATGTTGGATGATCACCACACCTATTCATTACTCCCGCACTCACCAAAAATATATTTATATTGTTTTAATTGAATCTTAATAATAAATAATATCGTCAAACCTCCCCTTGGGCCAAGCCTCAAGTTATTCAATTTCTATTGCAATGTGAAATGAGATTACAGTGCAATATGAAAGATAGATAATGAGATTAATATTTGAATAGGAAGAGAGAATGAATAAGAAAATTGAATCACTTTAATAAAAAATATAAATTTGTTAGATGGGAAAAAACTAATATAAAAATAAAATAAAATAGAAATCCAAATGGTTTATTTTCCTCCACTCCATGGTTACATAGATGGTTTGGGGATGGAATGTAATGATTTGAGATGTAGGATCTCCCCTCCTTTAATAGTCATAATTGTGTCCTTCGAAAGTTGGTGTGTTTTGGACCAATTAAATGGACTACTCACAAATTTCCTCATTCATAAAAGTTGTTTATAATTTTATCTAACGTTCACCCTATTATTTTTATCTTAATTTTCCATTGAAAGTAAGATTTATGTATATTTTTATAACTATTACTTTTTTTGGATGAAGGTTCCAGGAAGCTTCCCTCAAAAAAATTCATTCAAGGACCACCTTTTTTATCTCATAACTCCATGATATTTATTTTAAGAATTAGTATATGAGTAATTATTCCATTATATGTGGAATCATATCAATTAGAGGTTTTTATCTTGATTAATTCATCTGTTATCGAGGTGGGTTTCATGCTGTCATCCTAGAGAATTTTCAACTTCAATTATTTTTTTGGGGATCAAGATATTTGAATAAACTCTTAGTCTGGAATAAGTATTTAAAGAAAATATAGCACTAAATCCCAATAAATAATCACAAAACATGGATTAATATTTTAAAACTTATACCCATAATACCATTGTGATAAAAATATGTAAAAATCCATATTTTAGGAATTTTCACAATTTATCTCAAAAAACACCATAAATAAAAAATTGATCCAATAAGATCATATAGATAAATTTTTTTGGATTAAATAGTTGAAGTAAATATAAAAAATGTTAAAAATATTGGATCTATAAACCCCATCTAAAAACCTACTGCAAATCTGTTTTTTTTTTGGACTGAGTACCAAAATAAATCTTCTTCTTTTGTCCTTCAAATTAGTCTTTCTAAAATTTTCAGCTTATACAAATTGGTGTCTTTTATTAGAACCATAAATCCCTCAAGAGATTCTTAGAGTGATTCTATTCATATTCACATTATCATACACCCTTGTTTTAGTGATGGATTTTAATGAATTTTTATCCACAAAAGATTTTCTATAATTTTATTTTGTATCATGAACAAGCTAGAAAAACAATATGATTATAGATATATTTATTTTAACCACGGGTCCCATTTATCTAAATGATTTTTTGGATTTAAAAATTATTTATATAAAGCAATTTTTTCCACTAACATTATAATTTTTTAAATAAATATTCCTTCTAGATTTTTCCATGGAAGCATATCTTCCATTAGATTCTTGTGAAAATTCTACATGGGTGTTTTCTATATTTCCCAAACGCACCTGAAACTAAATAAATTTCCAGGTTATAGAATTATTATTTGTGTTTAACTGATTATAACTTATATTTTGATTTATACATCATCTTTTTTATCTGATATTCAAGAAATATACCCTTCTCTTGCAATGTTTCTTTATTCTCATACACCCTTTTAGACTTGTTTTCAAACTAGATATTTTTTGCATCAAATGATGGTTTATGCATTTATTATAGTGCATGGATAACTTATTTAAATAATTCATTGACAAAAACATATTACATAGAACAAAATTTCATTTCATTCTCAATCAAGTAAAACCTTTCATTACAACATGATATAGATTTCTCCTTCACTTCAACAAGTTTTGTGAGATTCTTACATATGTATAACTTTTTAATTATTAAATTCACTATTTTATTATCTTCTTATTCCAGTTCAGTTTCTCAAAATATTGTCCATTGATAAATTCAAATACATTTATTACAACTCGATAGTAAATTTCTTAAAATAATCCATGACTTTAGAGTAGATCTCTTTTCGTAAATTTAATTGAATCATTCTCATCATAGCTTGATCTTGTTTTATTAGAAGTATCAATATAAATAAATTAAACTAAACACTTACCACATTTATTACCATCAACTGTTAGTTAATCCTATTTCTCATTTAAATCCTTTATCCACATCTTAGCCAACATTTTCTTTGATTTCCTAAAATCCTTAGTCGATACTACAATGTTTTTATTATTAGGTATGGGGAAAAAATGTTAGATTTGGGGATCTTTTGAAATCTCATAAAACATTTACTTATTATTCTATAGAATAAATTCTGTAAGAATAAAAATTCATCTAACTAGGAAATTAAAGTTCACTATAATTGTAGTTTAATGGACCAAGAATGGGTCTATTTACCTGAGGAGAGAGTCAAGTTGACTTGTTTTACCAAATTATTTTTCCAACCTCAATATTTTCCTTTAAAAACCCCTCTCATTATCAGAACCCAAGATACTGGTTATGGTAAATATGGATCTTGTTATGATACACCTTGAACTCATATACCATATAAATATAAATAAATGTTGTAAAGATAATGAAATTGTGTTTTTACAAGGTTCAATACTAAAGTGGTGTTTATGCCTTATTATGGTTGGGTTGAGTGCAAGTCACGAATTTTTCACTATTAACACAAGTGTTACAATAAAATTTCTAACATAGTCATTTGTAGCTCAAAAGTACCTCCAATATCAAAACAAAATAATTATTCTTAAACAACTAAACTATTTGCCGATTTTTTTCACACATTGAATGTTCAAATTTGAATTCAATCATACATGGATTATTTAGTCCTCGTCTACACTCCAAATTTATTTTTTTAAAGTATAGACTAGTTATAAAAATACAAAATCTACTTAAATTGGTAACTTTTATATTTTACGTATTATTTACAATTAAAGACCAAAATTCCATAAAAACCTAAAATATATTACCTTCCCATATTATATGAATCTTTTTTATATATAATAAATGGATTACACTATATAAATATGTACTATTTGGGTTTTTTTAAATACTTAATTTCAATACACAATAAAGAAGTACCAGACCTAAACAATTTCCCATGTGTTAAATCATTACCAAATCCATTATAACATTTCAAAATAAATATTTAATGAAAATAATAACTAAATATAAATTTTTTTATGGTAATAAAAAAATACCTTCTTTAAAATAAAAACTTACATCAATCAAGGGGTAACACTTTAAGAATATTCAAATGATAATAATCAACATTATAAAAAAGTAGACAAATACCAATATTGAAAAATCTTTTATGATAAAAAAACATAGTAAAAAACATTTCCAATTTAAAAAGACTCTAATACAAAATCATTTAATCCTTATTAAAAATCATTTTTATGACTTATAACTAATAAATTTATAAAATTGATTCAAAGTCCAATAAATGAGTCCTCAATCTATAAAAACAACCATACCCGCTTTAAAATTTAATTTTAATATTCACTCAATGATATAGCATACCCCACCTCTTTTAAACCTTAGTATAACCTAATCAAAACAACTAACTCAGGGTTTTTATAAATTAATTACAACAAAAAATAATGGATTTTGAGAAAAAAATTAAAACATAACACAAAAATTTCACATATATTTAAAACATATAAGATATATAAGATATAGACACCATGACTTGTAAAACCACATGTGTTCCTTCATAAATAGAGAAGTCAAAATTTAAAACATTCACATGTATTGATAATATTTTGATATAGTTCTTAAATAATTACATTTATATTCTTTTAAATACTTTTAAAAAATATATAATCTAAAGATTTAATGCTGTAATGGATTAGACATTATGAGTCTATTACATTAGTGTTTTGGGAGTTTGAGTTTACATGGATGATTAAGAGTCTTTTCTGAGGTTTATAGTGGATTTTTATTTAATGTTTTATTTAAAAGTGGTTTTAAATTTTATTAGAATTATTTTTATGTATTTAATGTGATTTGGGATAATCATAAAAAAAATATAATTATTCCAAATAAAGTATATTTTTTGAGATTTTTGAGATTATGGATACATAAGGGTCGTTTTTTCTTTGTTTTTTACCCTTATATCGAACACCCTACATATACATAATAATAATATGGTTTCTTGTAATGGTGATACATATTTTTATTTGTTTTGTAAATGTGAATATTGATTCTTTTAAGGGTCATCCATACTAAGGTATGATTCATTACCATCTTCTAAGGGTATTCCAAAATCATATTCGGTTACCCCTATCTTGATTAAGGGTTATCAGGATTACGTTAGAGACCTTTCTAGACACACATAAGGGTTATTTCAAATGGGGTCCTTGTGAATTCTTAAGATTTTCATAATGGTGATTTGATCATCATGTAAGGGTAAATCCATTTAACCTATTTTTGGTAAGGGTGGTTTATAATTCACGTAAGGGTATATCATAGATCATGTGAGATTTCAATCCTATGATAAATAAGGATGACCGTTGCACCATATTGTTGGGCATTGTCTCTCTAATCCTTTTATGGAGCAATAAATAGGTCAACACACCATATTATTGTTTATTTAATAGGATATGGTGGATGGAGTTTTTTTATGGAGTTTTAAATAGGAAATGGTTATAGTGAAAGGGTGAGGGGTGACTACATGGAGAAATGTCGAGTAAAAGTTTGATCCATACGTGATGGCTTTGAAATAGCTAAAATAGCTTTTTTGTTCAATTTCTCATTCAATTGTGTTTTTTGGGCCTCCAAAACAATAATGAGAATTATTATACATTGTGGGGGACACCATAGAGGAAGTATAACCTATATTAAACTAGATAAATGGTCTTTGAATAGATGAAAAATATTTCCCTTTGGAATGTAATGATTTCAGATCTCATTTCACTAGGGACATTTTAGAAATTTTGAATGCCTTTACATTGTGGGGAAGGAATGTTCAGTTTTTTTATAAATAACGGTCATCCATGATCTATGGATTGATTTTTATCTTAAAAAAAAGACTTAGATAAATTTAGAGTCTCTATGAAGTGTTTTTATCCATCCTTTTCAGGATCTTAAACCACTTGATTCATGGATATTGGAAACATAATAAGGGTGATCTCAAATTCTCAGTAAGGGTAAACAAAATCATTAACAAGTAAATAAAATCAATGAAGATAAGAATTTTATAAGTCTATGATTACATAATAACATTTCAAGAGTGAATCATAAAATAAAAAATACATTTGAATGATTGAATCATCAATAATGGAGTATGCAATAAGGCTTTATAAAAACTAAGAGTTTTCATGATCAATAATCATTTTCCATGTTATATTAATCTTTATGAAATGAGACACCATAAACCCGTATAAAGAATAAAAAAATGTTTCTGTATATTGGAACATCTTCGTTATAGAATACATAGAGAACAATTATAGAACCCTCAAAAATAGAATATACATTATTTCAATTTCTAATATAATTCTCCACAGAATAAAATCTTTATTAACTCATTGATGAATTATTTGGTCACACCCATCATATAAGTTGTAAGGGGATCACCCAGTGTTATCAAGGAGTACTCATCATATATGTAATGACCAAGAACCACAATATAAATAAAGTAAATAGAGTTTTCATTTCATCATAAAACTCATAAAAGAACTATTATCCCTTTTATAACATGATTAATCCATGGAAAATTAATAGCTTCCATAAAAATGTCTCTGAAATATAATTAACCTAGGGAAAATAAATGGATATTGTAATAGTATATTGGAAGTAGTATTAATTCATCCACATCTAGAGATAATGAGGTTGGTATGATTACAAAATATCCTCATTGGAGTATTAGTAACAACAAGGGTTGTCGATTTGAATTAATAGGGATACCATTAAATATCATTAATTAAATTTGGAGGATAATAACCTCTTAATTTCTTTAAAAAAAAATATTTTTATAAACTAAAAATTCACAAAATATTTTGAAACTTATTTGCTTTGAAAATTACCCTATAAAGATATAAAGAATTCTATAAAACCAATTTAATACATTTCATGAGAAAATAACCATTCCAATTTGAAAAAAAAATTATTAAAACTATTTCGAATCCTTTTCTTTGAACATAACAATGAAAACACATTAAATAAACTTTAAATAAAATAATTTTCTTGAAAGTGGTAATTTTATTTTATTCCATTCATGTTAAAATAAGTATCCATTTCACATTTTTGTGAAAGTGGAATGAGAATTTTTTGGAAAACGACATGAATAATTCTTTCAAAAAACTTTAAAAAATTCATAAAGGGGTAAAATAATATTTAATAAATCATTTTATTAGGTCAAAAAACTTTTTTTATGTCATTTATTGAAAACATGGTTTGGGAAGAAAAAAGGATTTCGACCGAAGATAGAACTAAAGAATATTTTTATTAAAAATATTTTCTTAGTTAATTTAAGTAAAACAAAATTGAAAAAACGGTACCATGAATTTAAAATAAATTGAATAACCAAAGGAGAATAAAAAACATGATAATACATGAGAGGTAGATCATAATATCTCAACACTTGGGACAATAAAAAATAATCTTGATAATCGAAAATATTGTATTCTAAAACTCTTACCGTGTTGGTAACTTTGAATCTTAATTCCTGTTAAAGGATAAAATAGAATTAATTATAAAATATCATGTGAATAAATAAATTCATTATATTAAATTTCCAATGGGCTGTATATACAGCACATAAAATAAGATAGGTTCATCTCATCACATAAATCTCAAAGAAGTTAAATTGAAACAAAAATCCCATATAAGTATCATATAACAAAAGTGGTGATTAATCAATGAATTTTATGTTTTTAAAATGTAAATACACATAACAAAATTGGAAATAAAATATAAAATAATAAATTGAAATTTAACACATAATGTTAGCATTAAAAAAGTTGTTAAGTAAGAGTTTAACCTAATGTATGGAAATTCAGTTATGTAAACCCTTACATAACGCTTCTTTTTGGTTGAACATGATTTAACCTCGTGTATAGTGGTTTAAACCATGCCCTAAGAATATAATAGGACCATATTAACGAATAAAATATTACATATTATCCTTTTATAACTTATTTTCACCTGTTTGTTAATAATCTTTCATTATTTTCATTTTTTCAGGGGTTAATTTACTTGTTTTCTCATCCAAACGTTTTTATGGATATTCTAGTTATTGTTCATGTAATATAGTTATATAATATAAATAATAATAATTGTGATATTATTTTAATATTTACACCTAAATTTCACTTTTTAAAACCAAATATTAATTTTTTTAAATGAAGTACATTATGATCCGGGAGACTGTAGGTCATGCGTACACATGACTAACATTTCTATTTTTCAAAGATCATTATAGAAAATTGGTATGTGATATATTATATTTAAATAATTATAATAATATCATAAATAAAATATTAATTTTTAAATTAAACTTATTTATAGCATCCCTATGTTGTGGTGAAAAAAGGGAGATTCGCATCCCTTCGTGAAGGCGACAATCCACACGTACACGAATGACATTATCATCTTTCACTGAGTGAATGGGTAAGAAATAAAATTACATATTATATATTTAGAATGATAAATATGTCAAAATATACTAATTATTTCATTAATATCTTATATATTAATTAAATTTATAATTATCACCTTACATGTACATCATTAGTGGGAGACGAATAACATCATTTTTCAAGGAGGTATTTCGCCTTACACAAAACGAATGTTATCGTTTCTTCAAAAGAATGGAAGGTAAAAAAAATATAAGATATAATGACTCTATAGGAATAATTATGATGTTTATATATTTTATATAATTTATATCCATCATCATACACAACAGTGAGTTGTGGTAATGGAAAACTGACTGACATCGGTTCATGAGGTAGTAGACCATCATACACATGAATAACGATTTTTTACCCATTTGATGGAAGATGAGAAGAGTTTAGGTTATTAAATTAACTTAATAACATATTATTATTTGTAATAAAATTATTTTATTATAAAATACCAGTTTAAAAATAATTTATGGATGTGTATGAATAAAAAAAAGAAAAAACGCACATTGAAGAACTTTACCTCTTTTTAGGTAACTTGTTTTGGTTTTCACCAAAGGCCTTACATGGTTGGATTATTTCACGCAAAAATTATTGTAGGATTATATTATGGAATTACATATGTTATATGGTTAGTTATTTTACAAACAAATGGGTTTATATAGTGTTAATATAGGAGGATAGGGGTGGCATTTATTTAGTGAGGTGAGTCTCACACTTCTAATTTTTGAAAAGAATTAATTCCACCCACATTATTTCATTTCATAAGTCTAGAATAATATAAAATTATTAATATTATAATATATAATGTATAATTATGTCCATAAAATATATTTTAAACAATTATATGGTCATTTTAACCCTTCACATTTTAGTTTAACCCCCGATAAACTCATTTTTATGTTACCCATGGTAATTAATTAGTACTATTTTCACTAATAATTTTGGTAAAAAAATAATTTGAACTGATTATATAATAAAAATTATTATTATTCCAAATACATAATCCATCTTCACAAATTCTTTTTACATTGGTGGAAAAATTTAGATTAAAATTAATCTCACAAACATGATAAGAAAGCGTGTTTTCAAAGAGAAAATATTCAAATGTTTACCTAGCTATTATACCCAATTTGAATATGATATTGATTATAATGAAATAAATTTTACTAAAAGATATATAATTGGACAAATATTAATTTAAAACTAATTTTAAATATAATTTAAATTTAAAAATTATTAAAATTAAAATGAAATTATCAATTAAAATTTATTATTTTCACTATTCATCAAAACAATTAAACTTTTCAGAAAATTATAAAAAATATATCCTAGGATAATTTTTAAATATTGATTTTAATAATAAATTTTATATTTTAAAATAAATTTTCTAAAATTTTAATAAATTAAATTTAAAACAAAACCAATAGACGTGATGAAAATCGGGTTTTCAAGAACTGTGTTTCGTTCAAACACAAGATGATTTTATATTAACTACTTCTATAATAATAATCATTGTGTGAATCAGAATTATGATTTAATAAAATTTTATCTATATATTTTTTTAAATATTCTACTTTTTTTTATTATTTTAATTAATTTAAACGGTGGAATGTTATGCACTTTAAAAGAGTTTTTAAAAACCCCCGTTTTAACCCCAAAAACATACTTATACTAAAATACAATATAATGATGATTCAAATATAATTTTTTTTATTAAATATAAATAAAGAATAATAATCTTACTTGAAATCATAATCAAAATATAATGTTTCTTTTAAATTACATAATATATTTAAATTCAATGTCATTTTGATAAAAATAAGTATTTTTTCCTTATTCATTGAAAATTAATATTTTTCAAAAAAATCCAAAAATTTTACCAAAAATAAATTCTGATATTATGATTTAAAAAATGTATTTAATTTTATCAAATACATTTTATAAATTTTCAAGACCTTTAAAAAATATTTCTTCTTATTAAGAAACATAAATAATTTTTGAAAAAAAGATATTTTTGAATAATATGATTACTTTTTTGAAATTCTGATTTACTATTCAATAAAATTTTAACAAAAATATGTTTTTGGTATGATATATATATATATATATATATATATATATATATATTTCTTAAAGATGATAATACAATTAATACCCACCAATTTAACGACTATATTATAATTTTAATATATATTGTGGGTCGTTTAAGCTCCATTTTTCATAAGAAATATGAAATCAAACATAATAATCATGGGGAATCATTTAAAAAAGCTATCTAAAAGATTAAATTTATTTTAAAAGGAATATATCATAATATCTCAGAGAATTACATTCTCATCCAATTTTTTTTTTGCTGTTCAGGCTCTCAAACATATTATCCTTATTTTTTAAATCTCTTGGTCTAACATTTAATCTATGCATTTATTTTAAATAAATTTTCACTAAGGATTATTTTATTTATTTAAAATAAAGAATAATTTTTAACTTTTAAATAGTTATTTGGAAAATCTTTTTTTAAATCAAAACATAAATATGTACTGAAATCAAAAAATAAAGATGATTAAAATGTAATTATATGGATTTAATATAACTAAATAATTATTATATTAATTTAAAAAATAATGGGTCAATTAAATTACTAAATTTATTGAAAATAAATTATAGTTTTACATAAAAAATTATACTTTCACAATTTACTAAAAAATCAATATTTTCTGAAAAATTGCTAAACTACACCATATGTTAATTTCGATATGATGATATAAAAAATGAATTAAAATTTATTAAAAAAATAATAAATTTATATATATATATATATTAATTATAATATTTTATCATAAAAATAAATAAATATCATTTTCGATGAAATTTTTTTTTCAATGAATATAATTACTTTACTAAAAATTGATTGATTATTTACTAAAAATGTATAAATAAATTTATATTGAGTTATAAATTTATATACATATTTCATAAAGTAGTTAATACTATTCCATCCTATCAATTTAAAGGTAAGGTTATAATGTTAATATTGAAAAATAAAATTATTTCATTTTTTGTTGAAGCTTACTGTTATGTGTAATGAAAACTATAGAAAAATGTAAATTAATTTAAAAAATAGTTAAATACATATCAATATATTACACTCCCTTAAACAGTTCGATTTCTATAATTGATTTATAAATAAACTGAGATATATCTGAACATGCATATGATTTATTATCACTTAAATCCATAACATGATAATGTTATTTTTTAGAATTTATTAAATTTGATTTTTCATTAAATAATAAAAAAATATGAGTAAAAATATCCTATGAAAAGGTTAAAAATTGATGACAGTATTTTTCTCATTAGATTCTAATCAATATTAATTCTATTACTCCTTTAATTATATATTAGTTTAGAATAGAGTCAAATAATTTTAAAAAGTAAAAAAATAGAAGAGGAAGGAAGTTAAGAATAAGAATGATTAAATAAAAAATAAAATTGTATATAGAAAAAAATATCAAATCATAGACACCTATAAAACAAAACTACTCTCATGATTCCTTTAATTTCATTAAAAAAATTCATATTATAATTCCATACACATTCTCCATCATATGTGCAACCATCTATACTGCTTATTTTTTGAGAAGACATAGTAAAACTTGAGGCCTCTATCACACTATATGACACTTCCTCCAAGGTTTGTTTGATAAAAACACCTTAACCGACTGTGAATCAATAATTATATTCCATGTTTTGTAACCACGACCTAGTACTCACTTGATTATTGGTTATAATATATAGCAACACTCAAGTGAAGGGAGATAGAATAGACTTTCATAGAAAAAAATTAAATAAAAAAAACCAAAATGCAGGGTATTATCACAAACCCCATCCTCTATATCCTTTGAGTTCGACATATTCCAAAAGAAAACAAAACATGAAATATGAAAAAGAATCAAGAGAATACTCAATTTCTCCTTTGAAAAAAACCTCATGTTATCCTCTTATAACCATGAGAGTATAGCATAATAGAGAACAGAAAGAATAAATATAGAATATTAATTAAAATATAATTCATGTAGTTTAAGAAAAAGAATAAAACATTAGTTAATCTCTTATAAGAGAACTACTACAAAACCCTACTTAGTAACCTCTATTAAAATGACCAAGGTTTCGAATATATAGACGAATCCATTTATTCTCTTCTAGATTCCTATATTTATCTTCATCAACTCCATACATATGTGGTATTCAATAATTTCTTCTTCTCTCTTATAGATGTTATTTCATATATATAATTTTTTTGAGTATAACCTAATTCAGTTAGACTCTTTGTACAGATATTAATTTTTTGTTTTTTGGGTATTATCCCATAATCAATGTTAAATAGGATTTTAATCAATGGTTCGAGCACTTTCTTCTTAAAATATTATAGGATTATTGAATTTTTTTCTAGGGAAAACATTAAATATCTTTTGTATGTTTTTTTATTTGTATAAAGGACCATTTAAAGTATTACAAAGTGATATGGGGTTATAAGTTATTTATTACATGAAATAGTTATTCCTACATTCCAAATTCAAATTTTGATTTAATATTACACATATTCCAATTAATATTATACTTATTCATTTTAATCTTATATTATATTTGATAATATTTGGTTATTTTTGCTTTTTTGGAACTACTCCATTTTTTGGTAGTTATTTATTCTTATATAGTAGCCACAATCCAAAAGTTAATCTTATATATTCTTCAGGATTTTTACTTTAATCCCATTTATCTCCTAGTTAATTTTACTTGGCAAAAACTGATCACTTTTTTGGATTAGTTGAATTGTGTGGGTTACATTTTTGGGGAATGGGTTAATTTTACCTAGTTTAAATTTACTCTTGAAAAGACAAGAAAATTTCAATATTAATGATTCGTAACTTGGAAGTGCCTCTAGTATTACAACAAAGTGCTTATTCTTACCAACATACACTATTTTTAGTGTTTTTCTTTTAATTATGTTTCAAAATTTAAAATAATGACACATTTATTTGTTGGTCCTAATTTACGCATTGAAATTTCATTTTTAAATGTATGGCCTTGTTAAAAAAATGTCAAAAATGAATTAAATTATAAAAATCAAAATTTTAGGAATTATTTAGAATTAAAGAAAAAAATACTATAAACACTGAAAATATAATAATTTCCCATATTATGTGATATTTTTTAGAATATAAAAAAAGATTACAATTATAAAATAAGGGAAATTTTGGTTCTAGCGACTACTGAATTTCAATACACACAAAATAAATACCAGACCCACAAAATTTCTAATGAGTTAAATCATTACTAAATCAATTTTATTATTTCCAAATAAATCAAAAATAACAATAAAAACCAAACATAAAGGGTTTTTAAGTAATCATAAAAATAAAGTCTTTAAAATTCACACTTATATAAAATAAAGAATAACAATTTAAGAGAATTTAAATGATATCAAAAAAACATTCTAAAACAGGTTGAAATAATCCGATTTCAAATATTATTTTAATATAAAAAATGATATAAACCCATGTATGATTTTAGGAAATTCTAATCCAAGATAATTTAAAATGAGTTTAAATTCATTATTATGAATGAAAACAAAAATTAAAATAAAATTGATTAAAAATTCCATTTAATGAATCCTTATTCTATAAAAACTACAATATACCCATTTTAAAATTCATTTTAATACTCCACCAAATATATAACCTACCCTACCTCCTTTCAAACATAGTATTGAATATTTAAAACGACTAACTCAAATTTTTTATGAATTATTAATGACTAAAAGAAACATATTTTTAAAATCATTTTAAAACACAATACAAAAATTTCCCATATATTTAAAATATATAAGATATATATGATACAAAAAAACATTTATAAAACCACACATGTTCCTTTAAAATTAACCATCTATAAAAGCATTCACATTCCTTGATAACATGGTGAAATAGTTCCAAAATTATTAAATTTAGATTTTTGGAAAATACATTAAATAAAATATAATCTAAAATATAATTCTTTCAATGTATCAGACATTCCTATATCATTAAATTTTTTTTTCAAATTTTGACTATCTAGGGATGTTTCTATGTTTTTTAGAGGTTTGGATAAGTTTTTTCATTTTAAATATTGTTAAAAATGGTTTTAAATTTTAAAAAAGTAATTTAGTAGTTTTAAAATTGATTTTTAAAAATGAGGAAATAGTCTAAATATTTAAAATAAAATCTATTTTTGGAGATATTTAATATTTTAAGTACATAAGGGTCCTTATTTTTTACCCTAACAAAAAACACCCTTTAAATTCATAAGGGTATTCCATATTTTGATCCATTGTGTAATGGTTAATCATGATTCATGTAAAGGTCATCTTATCTCATATAGAATCCCTCCTAATCACCTAAGAATATTACAAACCCATGTGGGGGTTCCCTAATCTTGAGTAAGGTTTTCCATGCTCATGTTATGGTCTTTTCCAGACTCGTATAGGGGTCATTTTTTAGGGGCTTTTGTGATTATTTAAGATTCACATAATGGTGATTTGATCATTACGTAATGTTATATTGGTTTTTCCTACATTTTTTAAGTCCAGTTTCTAACTAATTTCAGGTAATACACTAAATATTGATAGGGTTAAATTCTATGAGAAATGGGGATGAACATTAATCCATAGTGTTGGACATTGTCTTAAAGTTCTTTTTATCGATCTATAAGGAGGTCACCACACCATATTGGTAGTTATTTCAGAGGTCATGGTGGATGGAGTCTTTTTATTGAGTTTTATATATGTAATTGTAATTGTGAAATGGAGAGCTTGATTGTGATGAAATATATTTAATGGGAGTTCAATCTTTACAAGTATTTTTTGAAAAATCTATAGTAACTTCAATATTCCATAACACATTCTATGGTGTTTTTCTGGGCCTCCAAAAAATGATGAAAATTATTCTACATCAGGGGGAGGATGTGAAAGGATTCTTATCTGCATTAAACTACATTAATGGACTTTAAAAATATGTAAATTTATTTAATTTTTAAATTAAGTATTTTTAATCTCATATGACTAGGGACATTATGGAAATTTTGAATCCCTCTACTTTGTGGTGAAGGAATTGGTTCTTTTTCTTTTAAATAAGGGCCATACATGCTCTGTAGTTTGATTTGTATATTTCACTGAATCCTTATATGAATCTTTAGTCTCTCTTAAGAGATGTCAACCATCTATTCAAAGATTCTAAAATAATTTATTCATGTATATTGGATCCTTATTTGTTTTGCAGTATCTTTTTTATTCCCATCCTTTGGTCCTACTTATCCTCTTACCCTTTGGGTGGTGGAATCAATTTTAGTGCATACAATATGTGGATCCAAATTGCTGTTATAATGATTTTTGTATTATTATTGTCTCAAGGAATTTTCTTATAGATTTATTAGTTCTCAGTTATGGTAATCTTGTTATGTAGATTCTTCGATTCTAGAGGTAGGGGATTTCTAGACTCATCTTCTATCTTTTGGAATAATATGCTTAATTATGCCTAATGTGATTCATTTTAACAATATTTTATTATTATAAATTAATTATTGTTTCTGGTTAGTGTTCATTGTTAATTGGGAAATGGGATGAATATATGAGACACACATTAAAATAGAATGGGATTAAGTGTAAATTGATAAACTAGCTAGGAGGAAGTTGGGATTTGAAAATGAAATTGCATCTGATTTACAATTTTTATAATGTTGGATGTTTTTTGGGGAATTATAATTTTTTTGGTTATTATATTAATAGTTTTTTTACTATACCTAACCTTGAAACCCTCTTAATTTGATATTCCATTGAATATATTAATGAAAAAAAAATATTTTGATTCATATCTTAATCTATGTTTGTTGGCCCTATTTATTTAGGATTTCTGGTGTAGTCTTCTTGTTTTTTCAAATCTGGGAAGAAACATGTAACCTTAATTAATAAATAATCGCATAAATATTATAACAAGAAAGGGAATTTTTTTGAACTAATAAGGAAAATTATATTTTTAATAAATAATTATTTTTTATGTTATTATTACTACTCGTTTTTCTTACAATGATAGGGTTTGTAGTATTGTTGATGCATAATGTATTTACACTAATTTTTGTTTATAGTTATTCGTAAAATAAAAATTAAAATGATTAATATAAAACTAAAATAGAATATTGTGGTGAGGATAAATATGATAATATAAATATGTTATTAAAATGAGAGGTGAAATGGTGATTTATATTTTATTTAGTTAATCTTCCTCTATAATAGTGATAAAATGGTCTCCTATTACAACTGGTTATTATTGTGACATTTTTATGGGATTTGTATTCAAATGATAATGGGGAAATTTGGGACTAAATATTTTTTTAAAATAAATTTTAAATGGATCAGGAAATTGAGTGTCAGAATGAATAAGTGGATGATGATTAATAATTGGGGGTTAAATTTCCAATACCTTATTAAATTATTTAATATGTGATGGTTTATTAGTTTTTTGATATACCACTAAAAATTTTAGAGTGAATTGATCATAGTAGTAAATTTATTTTTAATGATTAATAAATATCCCTTAAATTTGAATGGATCCATGAATGTATATGTTATGGTTGTGGATATAAATATAGAATGAATAAAAATAGTGTATTCGTGGAATGTAAAGGTAAAAGGATAACTAAATTGAGCTATGATATGTTAATGATTTATAAATTATTTTTGCCCAAATTAATTAATAACATAACCCAATGAGTCTTGGAATTGGATAATAATGGGAATTTACGAAATGTGGATATGAGAAGACATTGTTTGTGGGGTTTTTATTTCTAAAACATTGGTTTTGTTATTAATATTATTTATTTATTTTGGAATGTGTCTCCTTATATATTATTATTAAATTGTAGTTTGAGTTATATAGGTTGTTATGGGGTGATAATGATTTTTCATGGTGGGGTTCATGCATGGAAGGTGAGAATGAGGTAGATGCTCTAGATGATTATGTATCCCTATAGTGATGGATATGATGTGGTGATGATATCACATGTGATGGTTATTTTTTGTGATAATGTACAGTTAGTGGTGGTATCTTGGTAAGATGGTTCATTTTTGGGGGAATTATGTGTAATAAGGAGGGGAAAATGCTTATTTCTTTCTTTTTTACATCATCCTACTTATATATGGTTGGGAAGAAGATATGTTATGATAATATGTGATGATGCAGTTATAGCTATCTTTTTATGTGGTATGAGAAAATATAATTATGGATATGGCTAGGAAATTGTGGTATGAAGATAGATGGTGTGGTGTGTGGGAATTTGATTCTTCTTTTATTATGGAATGGAAAAATATTCATGATATGTTATTTTTTCTGACTCTTTATTGTATATCAGGTATGTTTGTGAAGGTATATCCAACCAGACCACTCCCATTTTGATTTGGGGAGTATCTTGAACTAATATAGAAGAGAAAAGAAGGTGATTATGGGTATAGAGAAGGAAGTATTATGTTAATTGTTGTAGAATTTTGGTTCTATGGGGTTGCTGAATATATATTTTTCTTAAATGTCCATGGTATGGGGGCCTTGGTAGAGGATGTTGTGAAAGTATAAAAATTGCTATAGATTATCATTTTATTATTATATATATATTTGTGTCCATTTTTAATATGGAATTGATTATTTTAAATGACATTTTCACGCTTCCTAACCCTCACATTATTATTTCACATTGATATTGATTTATTTTAGATGAAGGATCCTAGTAAGTAATCCCTATTGTTTACCCCAACATAGTTTTCTATGTGTTTACAGGATGATCCTATGGAAATTGGAGTTTCTATTCAGGTATTTTGAATGGAGATTATATATGACTTTGGATTTATAGTTCCTCTGAATAATATATTTTTTATGTACTATATTTTTTAAATAAGTAATATTTTGGTTGTGGGAATTTTTTGTGGAATAGAAAATATGATGTTGATTGGTGGATATCATTCTATCTATTGTCCTTAAATTCTCTATTGATGTTAATTCCTCCCATACTGTGTGTTTTATATATTTTGTTCTAGTATTCATCCCATAGATTATAGGAAGTAGAATTCAACGGTCACTCCATCCCTTTATCACTGGTTTCAGAGGGTTTAAATTAGATAAGCATGCGAAAAAGTGGCATCATAACCGATTTTTGATAGATATTGTGGATATTAGAGTCAAAATAGTATGTAAGTAGTGAAACTCATGCCTAACACGTGATTTTGACTAAATAGACTATCTACGATACATATATTTAGGTCCCCTTGTGATCTAATGTAAGGACTTTGACAATGTACTGAAATGTTTGGGTGAATGTGTAGTTATTTTAGGTTAGAAATCATAGGGAGGTATATGCTTCATTTTCCTTAGTCTGTTTGCATTAAAATTTTGCATCTTCTATGGTTTTATATGATTATACAAAAATATTGTAGTTGTTAATTATCATATATCAATTTCTAAACAAGTTAAATAAACTTATTAAGATGAATATAATTGTTAATAAACAGGATTTAGTTACTAAATAGCTCTATGTTGGAACATGGATGTATTTCCCCTTGAATTTTATAACCTCATTTCCCTGAAATTAATTTTCATTTCCATTTTTGAAGTGTGTATCATGTTTTTAAGTTTCAATTATGTATAGATTTATTAATAAATCATGATTTGAATATTCTTGTAGTATGAATTTGTTTATTCTGAGAACCATTATATACCATGTTTCTATTTAATATATTATAGATTCATAAACTACAAATAATAGTTTGGGTGATATACACAGATGTGTTTTAAATTATTTACTAGATATAATGCCTTGTGTCACCTTCTAGTCATGACATGTAGAATGAATGTGTTATATATTTATTATAAGGTTGGATTTTGATTATCAGTTTTACAATTCATGTTTGCTGATATGAATTCTTAGTAATAACCCCTGAAAAACATGAAAACTACTACATAAATGAAATTGGTATATTATCTTCAATCATGTATAATGTTATTTGATGCTACCTTATTTATGTCTGAGATTAAAAATCATGTTTATATGCCACTTAAAATTGTTTTAATATAAATAACCACAAGTGAGGGTAAATTGTAGATTGTTTTATTTCATCAAGCATGTCTAATATTGAAGTTTGATTGTTTGATTTTTAGTAGAAACATCAGTACTTATTCAATTAAACATGTTTTTAACACATTATACTAACATAAATGTCATTTATTTAACCTCAAAATCATTTTCATTACTAATGAAATTATTAAGGAAATCATTAACTACTGTGTGAATATCATGAATAAATGAAGTAAAGTATGTAAAGTATAATTTTTTAATCTTAAATCATGATACTTGTGTGGAAAAATATTTAATGAACTACTTCATAGGTATATCAATCATAGTTCTGTTAACTCAACATGTGCTGAATGGTGAATTTATTAAAATTTAACTTGTATAAACATAGAATAATTTTAAAAAACTATTTATCATTGATTTATTTGAAATATATTTAGGTTTTATTGAAAATATATATTCCCTAAATTTTAAATTTGCATGTTAAAGACTTATTAAACTAAATTTTTTCCTAAGACACCATTTCCCTAGAAGCTATGTTTTTTTAAAAAAATTACATATGAATAAATTGGTTTCTATGGAGTTCTTTGTTAGTATAATAATTTTTTCCCATGATTATATTAATAATCCACCACCATAAATGGTAAAATACATAAAATCATTCATAAAAATGTTTTTTTAACAAGAATTTGATGCTAATATTTTGCAAGGCATGAATAGTTCTTATGAAAGTATAATGGGAATTTATTAATTGTTGAGTTTTTATGTTAGATTTAATATGGTGGTTTGTGGTGTGCCTGTAGTGATTTATGTTGTTTTTTTGGGTATTGGGATGAGTTGTGATATAAGTATATGATTAGATACCTTGTGGGCATTTGACGTTTGGGTTTTGACGTGGCACCATGGGTTTGGATGGTTTTGTGGAATGATGATTTTATATATATATATATATATATATATATATTTATATATATATTGGTTTCGTTGAGGATAAAATGGTGTTTGAACTTATTTTGTTCAAGGGGGTATTGATTTATGGTTTTTGTGGGGCTATGGGGTTGTTTGAGTAGTGATGGGCTCTATTTGTGGCATTTTGTCATCTTGGTTAGCATCATGTGATGTGGGGGATGTGATAGAGGTATCAGTGTATTTTTTTATGAGGTTCATGATATATTATAGTAGGACGTTGTTTGAGTGATCTTGTATAATATTGACCATTCTAGAGACATTTGTTCTTGATTTTAGGTAATATTTTATCCTTATTTTTATTATAACATGGTTCGGTTTTTTGTGTTGTTTAGGTGAAATTAGAGAAATTTGGGTTCCCATTGGGTTGTACAAGGTTAGAGTATGGTTATATAAAATCATGTTTTTTCCTAGGGAAATGTGTTCCCCTTTTGGAGGCACAAGAGGTGGCACGCGATTAGATTATAGTTTGACCAAATTGTGTGGTCACCCTCCCAAAACTATATTCCCTGAGATGGTGGGGTTTTTCAGGGTTGGTGCACTATTTTTTAAACCATGTACCACTTAGGAGAGACTGTGAATACCCTAAGTAATGGCTCATGGTTAAGTAACATGGTTTATAAAACTTTGCGCCTCCACCCAGAAACCATGTTCAAGGGTTTTTGAGCCCCTAAAAAATTTATTAAAATTTCTGAACACCTCTAATTTTTCCTTAATCACCCTGGATTAGCCCCAAAAAAATTCCATTGATTTTGAAAGCTCACAAGAGTATTCCAAGTTTACAGAAATACCTTCTGGTGTGAATCAATTATCTGTTAGAAATATTTGACCACACTTCTTGTATGTAATTTCACCTCATTGGTTTCATATCTCTCATGTCTCTAGTTATTTATGAATATGTATAATTTTTACTCTATTTCAAGTGGTATTGATCTAGGTTTTAATGGATTTAATTCCATTATATCTAGGTCTTATTTATAGGTCCTAGATCTTCTATTCCATTGTGATTTCAATCATTCCACTTAAAATTGGTGATTTTTGGTTTGGTGAACATTCGTCAATGAACGTGAGGTAGGTTGTCTAATTATTCATTCCTATAGTTTTTATTTTCATTATTTTCATGAAATTATACAATTGAAACTTCCATATTGGTAAATTTCATTCTAAATAAAATTAATTAATTGACTTCAATGGGATTGTGAATATGGATAATAAATTAATTTACGAAATTAGTAGAATAATGGCTTCATTAAATTGCTCAAACAATAGGATAATGATTTTTTAAAATTAATGGATTATGATTTTGTTTTAATAATGAGTTTTAAACATGGTTGAAAATTGAGTTATGAATTGGGAACCATTATATGTGATTTTTTTATTGAGTTTTGGGATATGGGATACTGATCCAAATACCCATAGGGTGACAAACTACCACTATATTCCCTCAGGATATATATGTATTAATTTTGATCACTGATTTGTGGGGCAAGGACTACTACTCAAAATACCAATGGGTTATATAATACTACACAAGTCTCCCATTGTGTGAATGTGAATTTGGAATTAAAATTTTTAGTGAAATACCCTTGTCACGACCCGTCCTCGGGGCTCGTGTCGTGACTACCCCAAGCCCGCCTTCTATAGGCCACGGGCTGGCGACTAGCAACAAGGCGTAAATCCCGGTAAAAATGGAAGGCATTTCCTTTGTAAAGTAAACAGACACCACAGATCAAGAAAGCAATAGAAGTAAACACTAAGTAAAAACTGAGTACAATAGTAAGTGCGGAAATGTAAGTGGTCCAGAATACAAACCCAAACTGAAAATAATGTACAACTAGAAAGGGATAACAACAACTGAAAAGTAAAGCCACAGCGTCGAGCCTTCCACTGGAAGTCCCACCTGAAGGGTGAGTACAGATAGCCTCCACAACTCCTCGGGTCCAGCCGTCCACTCCGAGTACGTCCCGCCCAGTGGTCCACCTCTGGGTACCGACCTACTCCACAAGCCTCAACCGCGATCAGCGTTGTCCGTCGTCTACAACCAACACAACGTAGTGCGGGCATAGCCCGTGTAGGGGTGAGTATAAGCTACTCAGTAGGGACCCCGAGACGCCCGATGGTCTCCCATAATCCAAAAAGGATAATCCACAGAGGAAAGATACAATCATGAAGTAACATCCGACACAGCTTAGGTATATGCCCATAAATATACCTAAGTCATCAATTCAAGTTCGCTCCAACCTCCGAGCCCTAGTACAACCCAGTCCACATATGAAAACACAACCCAGTCCACACAGGATAGAAAAACGTAATCCACACAGGATAGTAAAACACAATCCACAAAGGAAAACAAAACAGGATTCAGCTCACACAGGTATACTTCTTCGTATGACGATAGAGATGATTAGATATAGCCAATGATTCATCTAAGCCGTTGGACCCACAAAGGATCGATAAGTACTGACCCCCGCAATGACCCACACAGGATCAGACCCACATAGGATCGATAGGTAACTAACCTCTGCAATGACCCACACAGGATTTGTAGGCACTGGCCCACACAGGACCACTGAGCGCTGACCCACACAGGATCGGACCCACACAGGATCTGTAGCACTGATCCACGTAGGATCGCTGAGTGATGTAGTCGTCACCGTCGAATCCACTGAGGATCTCTATATTGTCGTCGTCGTCGTCGCAGTCGCAGCCAGCTCTAGGGTTCCCGCACACAACAAGCTCGTTCAGGAGGGTCCGCTCCACGATCCGAGAGGCTGATACATCAACTAACACATAGTCCAAAGTTTATGTATCCAAAAGTTCTGTATCATCAATAGGAACTCAACTCGCAGACGACACGTTAATCGGACGCCCAGTCTGAGAGTTATTGGCTTTTTCGTCCCAGGGGCCCGGTTGGTTTTTAAGTCAAAACCAACCCGACCATACTCCACCTACGTCCAAATATTGGGCGGAGTAAGCCAAAAGATCCGTCTCACTAAGAGGAATCCAACAAAGTCGACGGCACGTCAAACGGACGTCCGGAGCTCAAGTTATGAGTGTTTCTGCTCCGAGGGCCCGGTTGGTTTCGTGAACGAACCAACCCGGCCGAACCCAAAGTACTCCAAAACATTGAGTTTTATATGTCAAATTGACCTTCTTGATCCAAGGAACACATTGCCGCTGATGGTGCGTCGATCGGAGGTCCGTAGCCCAAGATATGGGCAAAAGATCGGAAGGGGTCCGAAAACGGGGTGTCTGGGCCCGGACCGACCCAGCCCAACCCCCCTGGGTCCGCCCGAACCGGGTCGACCCGACTCTGGTCCGGGTCCCACCCCGGATGGCGCGACCCGGCCCGGCCGGTGCGGCCTGGCCCGACCTGGGCGTGACCCGGCTGGCGCTGGTCGGGTGGCCAGCGGGTTGGCTCGGCTATTACGGCCGAGCGAAGCGGGGGGCGCGCTGCCCCCGTGTGAAGGTGTCGTGGCCCCGCGTGGGGCCGCCCTTTCCAGCGGACTCGGCCGGCTGCCGTGTCCCATTCCCCTCCGGTCCCGTGCGGTCGCGGGACCGTACCCTTCCGCCACGGCGACTCCTTCCGGCGGCGGGCTGATCCACGGACCACCGAACGAGTTACGATGGTCAGAATTGCGCGCCGTCTTCGCCAATGGCCCTCCCAGGGTCCGTCCTTCACTGCGAGGACCTCATATCGCCCGTGCGGCTTACTTTTTTTGTCGCCCGCCAATTCGCTCACCAAGAATGAAGATACGGTGGGTTTGGACTTGTTCGTTGGTCCGCACCCACCGTGTTAGCGATTTTAAAAAGTCTTCCAGAAATTATTTAAACAACTGCAGGTATAATCACATAGAATAAAATGAAAAAACCCATACCTCAACGTTGTCGTCGAACGTGAGTTCGTCGCAGAATTAAACATCGCCGAAGAAGAGGATTGTCGCGTCGCGGAAGGGGCATCACTATCTTCGCGGTACACGGCATCGCGTAGTCAAACTCCAAGGATTAAAAACAAACAGATTTAATTGCACCAATTAAAACCATGTTGAGGATATAATTTACAAAGGAATTAAAAGAGCCGCAATCCCCTAACTCAATCAGTTCTTGATCGATGTTTGTTGCGGGGAAGGAACGTCGCGGAAGAAATGTCATGGAAGGAGGATCGTCTATGTCGCGGTACACGGCGTCGCGTCGTCGATCTCCGATGGTTCGGCATTCTCTATCATCCTTCGTCGGAGGCCGGTACTCTTCGTGTTCTTCGCGTTCTTCACATTCTTCGCGAAGGGGGATGAATATCTTCAGGCTTTAGAGCTTTCCCCGAATCCTCTCAACAAGCAACCCCTCAACAAAACATGTGTTGGTCTTATTTTATTCCCATGCCAACAATTAGAAATTCAATGTTAAGAAACGAACAATTAATTCGAAGAATTAATTGTAACGACTTAACTGCCCAATTAAATGGGGCATTTCATAACTAGAAAAACGCACGGTTGACTTTTATTAAAGAGGGGGTTGCGAGTGTGTTACTTAGGAGGGAAGAAACGGTGGGGCTCGTGTGGGCCCCACCTCACAAATATCCTACCATGTTGGTAGGATATCGTCGGTCCCACATTATCCACTTAACCTGGCTTAAGTGGTTTTAAGTGGCTTTAAGTGAAATAAAACAAAGTGTCGCACCACTTTTATTTTATTTCTTAACTTAACCCCAAAAATTAAAAACCACACCCGAGAAAACGCAACTCCAGAAAAGTTGTTTCTAAACAAATACCGGTGCTGCGATTCCATCGGTGCCCTCGGAATTCGATTCTGAGCACCAGTTCAAAAGTTAAAAAAACCCGCTCGTTCGTTCACTGAACGTACCCGAGCCAAAATTCAGAAAATGATTCCGGGCACACCGGGCCTCAGAATCAGGTGCCGTCAGAAACTACGTTCTTGTAAAATTCCAAAGAAAATTAAGAAAAACATTTCCTTGAATTTTAAGGGTCTTTAAATCACTCCCACCTCAGGGCTTTACGTCCCCATAAAGATACATCATAAACTAGGGAAAAAATGTGGGTACTGAGCACTCATCTGAGCCTCCCGCTCCCAAGTGCTCTCCTGGAGGTTCCCGTGTTGTCATCCGATCCACACTAGAGGGATCGATCATCCACGTATGAACCGCTCCTGTCAATCCTCGATTTCCACTGGGACCTCTGCAAAATTATCCCCATCATCAACGTCCAGCTTCCCATGGTCAATGATATGCATCGGGTCATGCACGTATCTCCTCAGCTGAGATACGTGGAAGACGTCGTGCACCCAGTGCAACTGAGGTGGTAGAGCCAGTTGATAGGCCACCTCGCCAATCCTGTTAAGGACCTGGAATGGTTCGATTAAGCATGGAGACAACATGTCGCCTCAGCCAAATCTCTGTAATCTACGTCGAGGTGAGACCCTCAAGAAGACGTGGTCGCCATCCCCAAACTCCAGTGGCCTCCGCCTCCTGTCAGCATAAGACTTCTGCATGCTCTGAGCTGTCCTCATCTACTCCTGCATGATCTGGACCTTCTCTGTCGTGGCCTGGACCATCTCTGATCCCATAAATGCTGACTCCCCAGGGTCTTTCTAGCACAAAGGAGATCTACAAGGTCGGTCGTACAACGCCTCGTATGGTGCCATCCCTATGGTGGAGTGGTAGCTTTTGCTGTACGCAAACTCCACCAAGGGTAGTTGGTCCTCCCAGCTGCGACCAAAGTCGAGGACACATGCGCGGAGCATGTCCTCGAGAGTCTGTATGGTCATCTCCGTCTGACCATCTGTCTGAGGGTTAAAGGTAGTGCTCAGACGTAGCTGCGTCCCGAATGCCTCCCGGAACCCCTTCCAAAGCCGGGAAGTAAATAGAGCATCTCGATCGGAGACGATAGATGATGGCACACCGTGAAGCTGTACAATCTCCTGAACGTAGAGACGTCCCATGATCTCTACTAATCCCTGCACTGTGATTGGTAAGAAGTGATCCGACTTGGTGAGTCGGTCGACAATCACCCAAATGGAGTCATGACCTCTGGAAGTGCGTGGAAGTCCAGAAACGATGTCCATAGATATCCCATACCACTTCCACTCTAGGACCTCCAAGGGTTGTACCAAGCCTGCTGGTACATGATGCTCAGCCTTCACCTGCTGGCAGGTGAGACATCGAGAAACGAACTCTGCCACAGCCTTCGTCATGCCCGGCCACCAGTGATGTCATCTAATATCCTGGTACATCTTCGCCACTCTAGGATGTACCTCCAAAGGAGAAGTGTGAAAATCTCTCAGCACCTCCTCCCGAAAAGTAACTAGTTCCGAGGTACGTCCTCTGAAAAGGATGTCGTGCTCTCCTCCAAAAGAGAAACCATCTGGTGCCTATCCTGAGAATATCTGCGCACGTCACGTCTCACAGTCAATGTCCCCACGCTGTGCCTCTTTGACCCGCTGCAGTAGTGGAGGTGTGACTTTGAGAGACTGAAGGAAGGCATCTCTATCTCTATCCCTGAAGGATATCTGCAAAACGGCTAGCTGCTCTGTCGCCTCCTCCAGTAGCTGAATGCCCGTCCTCCTGCTGATATCATCGGCTACTACGTTCCCCTTCCCATGAGTATAGACTATCTCAAAGTCATAGTCTTTGAGGAACTCGAGCCGTCGTCGCTATCTCAGGTTCAAGTTTTTCTGAGAGAAGATGAACCTGAGACTCTAATGGTCATAATAGACTGTAAAGCACTTTCCCATCAGATAGTGTCACCATGTCTTCAGAGCGAAGAACGCTCCTGCTAACTCTATGTCATGGGTAGCGTAGTTCTGCTCATGCGGTCTCAACTGATGTGATCTATAAGCGATCACCTCCCACTCCTGCATCGGGACACATCTTAGTCTGGTCCCTGATGCATCGCAGTAGACTACGTACCATACTCCCTCCTCCGGAAGCCTCAAGATAGGGGCACTGGTCGATCTCTATCTCAGCTCCTGGAAGCTCTGCTGACATCTGTCTGACCACACAAAGGGTTTACCCTTCTTCATCAAATCTGAGAGTGGAGCCGCAACTCTGGAGAAATTTGGCACAAATATCCGGTATATCCAGCTAGTCTCAATAAACTCCGCACCTCCGTCACGCTCCGGGGTGGCTCCCAATCTAGAACTGCCTCGATCTTCACAGGATCCACTAAAAATCCTGCCTCAGAGATGACATGTCCCAAGAAGTGGACCTCGTGTATCCAGAACTGACACTTCGAGAGCTTTCCATAAAGCTGGTTCTCTCGGAGTGTGTCTAGTACAACCCGCAAGTGGTAGGCATGCTCTTCCTCTGTCTTCGAGTAAATCAAAATGTAGTAGATGAAACCACGACAAATCGATCGAGATATGACTGAAATATCATGTTCATGAGGCCCATGAACACTTTGGGAGCATTGGTTATGCCAAAGGGCATAACCAAGAACTCATAGTGGCCATATCGACATCTGAAGGCCGTCTTCTGCACGTCCTCGTCCCAAACTCTGAGCTGATGATAGCCTGACCTGAGGTCTATCTTTGAGAACCACCGTGCTCCCTTGAGCTGATCGAAGAGGTCATCAATCCTCGTTAGCGGATACTTGTTCCTCACTGTCACCTGGTTCAGGCGACGATAGTCGACACAAAGTCGCAAACTCCCGTCCGCCTTCTTGGCGAAAAAAATCGAGGAAGCCCAGGGTGAAACACTGGGTCGGATTAATCCCCTGCCCTGCAAGCCCTGTAACTATACCTGTAGCTCTCGAAACTCATCGGGGGCCATCCAATATGCTGGAGTGGATATCGAGGCTGTCCTAGGGTACAGATCAATATAAATGTCTACCTATCTGGGAGGAGGTAGTCCTGGAACATTGTTGGGAAAAACGTCTGCATACTGATCCACCACTGCAGGAAAACCGGGACTATGCACGTCAACTGCTCAAAGGATGAGGATAGCAAACTGATAAGTGATGGGTTGTCCTTTCCTCTACGAGAGTCCATCCTGTGCTGCAATGACTCCCTTCTTGCCGGTGAAGGTGAACATGCTCCCGTCGGTGCGTACACATCGCACCTTGTGCCTAATACAGTCAATCTGATCATGGACTGTGGATAACAAATCCATGACCAAGATAATGTCGTAAGGCCTTGATGCCGCTACAAGAAGATCCCAGCCGAAGCTCTTGCCTCCTAGAGTAAGCTCACACTGCTGGCACAAGTGCGTAATCGTCGAGTCTACACCTGTAGGAGTCTCTAGCCGTAAGGATCGAGCCAACGACTCTATCAGAATCCCCGAGCTCCGAACAAGGGAAGTGGCTATGAAAGATTTACTCGCTCCTGTGTCTATAAGAACTGCAGAAAGGGTGGAATAGACACAGATGGTACCTCGAATCAGCTCGGGCGCACCGTGGTCGTAGGCCTCCACTACCTGGAGCAGTGCTTGTCTCTGCCCGCCAGCTCCCTATGGTCGGGGTGGACCTACTGGTGGTGGTGGTGGTAGAGCCTCAAAGCATCACCCACCACCTACTGCTCGACCATCTCCTCTGCCTCGTCTGCCTACTCCCTGCGGACCACCACGGTCGACCCTCTGCCTCTTCCTCGGTGGCCCCTCAACCATCTGCTGCTCCTCGGCACGGCAGTTCGGGCAGTCACGAGCCATGTGGCCTTGCCCGCCGCATTCGTAGCACTACCTGCCTCTTGAAAGACTGGCTTCACGCTGTGTGCCCCGCACTGCCGATCCAGTGTCCTGAGGTAATCTTCCTGAGGGTCTGGTCTGCCTGGACCCATGATTCATCCATTGACTTCCTGCTGTAGAAGACTCTGCTACATGCCGCCCCGCGGTAGGTCTCGCTGCTGATGTAGACTTAGCAAGAAAGCTCTCAATCATAAGGACTTGCTCCAGTACTCCTACCTGGGTCGGAATGCTGAGAGAGATCATTGATGCCCTTATCTCATGCCTCAATCCCTGCTCAAAGGTCCGGACCTGGAAGAATGGGTCTCATACCATGTCTGTTGAGTAGCGCGAGACATCGGTAAATCTCGTCGAGTATTGGCTGACTGTCAAGCTGCCCTGCCATAGCAGAAGAAGCTCCTGGATGCGCACCGCACGGAGGGTGGCTGGGACGAACTCTGAGCGGAAGAGTCTCTCAAAGTCTGTCCAGAGAAGAGATGCCACATCGTGCACCTGGAGCATCAAGATCCACTATCTATGTGCCGCTGCGTGCAGGAGGCTCGCTGCGAGAATCACCATGAGGTCTGCTGGTGTCCTCACTAACCTGAAAACCCGTACAACTGCCTCCATCCAGTCCTCGGCGGCCTGAGGGTCCATCTCCCCGCAGAAACTGGGTGGTCCCTAGCGCTGAAACTCATGCAGTGCACTAAGGCGACGTGCATCGTCAGCCGCTGGGGCTGGTAGCATCGGTGGCTCGGCGGGTAGAGGTATCGTCGGTGCCTCTGCTGTCAAAGGGCCATGTACCGAGGCCTTGTCGCTCGGTGGGCTGTCGTCATGATCAAATCTCAGAACCCTAGATGGCTGCCGCCGTGGAGCCATCCTGAAAAGAAAACAGGTGCGCCACAGTCAGAACAATATACCTGGTGAGTTGACAGAAAGTAATCACAAAGAAAATTTGAGACAAACATGTAATCAATGTTTTCGTGCATTAAGTCGGAAATCAGAAGTCGGGGTCCTGGTGTACGGATACGTCGGTCGCTGCACCAACACTAGACTCCCTGGACCGATAACCACACTCAATACTCTTAACACTATTGCTTCACATAGAAAAAGATCAGAGTCCTGAGTTCTGCGGTAGAACTGATTTCCTCTGATACCAATTTGTCACGACCCGTCATCGGGGCCCGTGCCTTGACTACCCCAAGCCCGCCTTCCATAGGCCATGGGCTGGCGACTAGCACCATGGTATAAATCCCGGTAAAAAGGGAACGCATTGCCTTTGTAATGTAAACAAACACCACAGAGCAAGAAATCAGTAGAAGTAAACACTAAGTAAAAATTGAGTACAACAGTAAGTGCGGAAAAGTAAGTTGTCCAGAATACAAACCCAAACTGAAAGTAAAGTACAACTGGAAAGGGAAAACAGAAACTGAAAAGTAAAGACGTAGCGTCGAGCCATACACTGGAAGTCCCACCTGAAGGGTGAGTACAGATAGGGTCCACAGCTCCTCGGGTCCAGCCGTCCACTCTGAGTACGTCCCGCCCAGTGGTCCACCTCCAGGTACCGACCTGCTCTGCAAGCCTCAACCGCTATCAGCGTTGTCTGTCGTCTGCAACCAACACAACGTAGTGCGGGCATAGCCCATGCAGGGGTGAGTATAAGATACTCAGTAGGGACCCCGAGACCCCCGAAGGTCTCCCAAAATCCACAAAGGATAATCCACAAAGGAAGGTTACAATCACGAAGTAACATCTGACACTTCTTAGGTATATGCCCATACATATACCTATGTCATCAATTCCAGTTCGCTCCAACCTCCGAGCCCAAATACAACCCAGTCCACACAGGATAGCAAAACGTAATCCACACAGGATAGTACAACACAATCTACAAAGGAAAACAAAACAAGATTCCGCTCACACAGGTATACTTCTTCGAATGACGATAGAGATGATCAGATATAGCCACTGATTCATCTAAGTCGTCGGACCCACAAAGGATTGATAGGTACTAACCCCCGCAATGACCCACACAAGATCGAACCCACATAGGATCGATAGATAACTAACCCCCGCAATGACCCACACAGGATCAGACCCACACAGGATATGTAGGCGCTGGCCCACACAGAACCGCTGAGTGTTGACCCACACAGGATCGGACCCGCACAGCATCTGTAGCACTGATCCATGTAGGATCGCTGAGTGTTGTAGTCGTTGTCGTCGAATCCACTGAGGATCTCTGTACTGTCGTCGTCGTTGTCACAGTCACAACAAGCTCTAGGGTTCCCGCACACAACAAGCTCGTCCGGGAGGGTCCGCTCCACGAGCCGAGAGGCTGATACATCAACTGACACATAGTCCAGAGTTGATGTATCCAAAAGTTCTGTATCATCAACAGGAACTCAACGTCGCAGACGGCGCGTCAATCGGACGCCCGGTCTGAGAGTTATGGGTCTTTTCGTCCCAGGGGCCCGGTTGGGTTTTAAGTCAAAACCAACCCGACCGTACTCCACCTGAATCCAAACCTTGGGAGGAGTAAGCCAAAAGATCCGTCTCACTAAGAGAAATCCAACAAAGTCGAGGGCACGTCAAACGGACGTCCGGAGCTTATGTTATGAGTGTTTCCGCTTCGAGGGCCCGGTTGGTTTCGTGAACGAACCAACCCGGCCGAACACAAAGTACTCCGAAACCTTGAGTGTAATATGTTAAAACGACCGCCTCGATCCAAGGATCATATTTCTGCTAACGGAGCGTCGATCGGAGGTCCGTAGACCAAGATATGGGAAAATACCGAAAGGGGTCCAAAAACGAGGGGTCTGGGCCCGGACCGACCCGGCCCAACCCCCCTGGGTTGGCCCGAACTGGGTTGACCCGACCCGGATGGTGCGACCCGGCCCGGCCGGCGCGGCCCAGCTTGACCTGGGCGCGACCCGGCTGGCACTGGCCGGGTGGCCAGCGGGTCGGCTCGGCCGTTACGGCCGAGCGAAGCGGGGGGCGCACTGCAACCGTGTGAAGGAGTCGCGGCCCCGCGTGGGGTCGCCCTTTCAAGCAGACGCGGCCGGCTGCCCCGTCCCGTCCCCCTCCGGTCCCTCGCGGTCATGGGACCGCGCCTTGCCGCCGCGGCTTCAGCCGAGGCGGCTCCTTCTGGCGGTGCACCGGGCACCGCCGCCACCTTCAGTCGGCACTGCCGTGCCGGCGAGGCGCGCCGATGGGCTGCTCCGCGGACCACCGGATGAGTTCCAGTGGTCGGAATTGTGCGTCGTCTTCGCCAATGGCCCTCCTGGGATCCGTACTTCACTGCGAGGACCTCACATCGCCCGTGCGACTTACTTTGTCGTCGCGCGCCTATCCTCTCACCAAGAACGAAGAGACGGTGTAACACCCCAAAATTTCATAGTGTGTTATTTCTTTAAAATAATACAATAACTTTCACTACACGCAACACCGAGTTCAAGCACACCATGAATTACCAAACAAGCCATTAAAAAGAGGTTATGAATAGTATTAACTAAATTTTAAACTTTATATAATCCTTATAATTTTAGAATCCATATTATGACTTTCTTAGACATAATACAAGAACAGATTCATTTTCAGTATTGCACTTTTATCAACTTTTAATAGTGAACCCTTTTTAAATACAATATTTTAAACTTTTTGACTAAATGGGGACATCAAAAATTTAAAATGAAACATCCCAAGCTTCCACGGTACGCTTTCTTTGAATAATACAGTAGCGTGTGTTGTACGCAACCTTGAGTTTCAACACACACCACAACCAATCAAACTAGCCGTTATGAATAGTAATACCTACATTTCGAAATTATATATATAATATATTTTAAAATGGACTTCATTTCTGGATTCGGAATATCGAATTTAGCCTAAGGTGAAATTTTGGTACTTTTTGGATAACTTTCATATTTTGATGAATAGTGAAAATTGCTTAATTTTAATTAAAAACAACTTTTTTAATCAAAATAATTAATAGTGATAAATTATGAATTTGAGTGGTTTTAATGTATATTTAGAATATATTTTTACCATTTAATATAATATTGGTCATTGGACATAATTTTACAATTAAACCGAACATAAACAGGTGTCAATCTTTTGATAGTTATTATCTCTTAAAAACACGCTTTTTGTTTTGACAGCGGGAATTAATTTTAAATTAATTTCTACCACTTCTGTGTTTTGAATTTTGAAAAATGGATTCCATATTTGGAATCAGGATGTTAAAATTTTGTAAATAGGTAACTTTTATTTTTAGACACTTTGAATAATTACTGCGGTAAAAAATTTATTTACCATGGTTAAGGGTAAATCCGGTAAATAAGGGTTAAAAAACAATATTATAATAATACTAAATTACCCTAAAACGTGTCCTAACATTATTGGTTGATACATGTTCGACCATAGGCATCTTTGGGTCGATTTTGGGACCCCATGGATCCACTTGTAAGTGATAATGACAATTTATTTTAATTAAGTTAAAATGAATACAAAAATGACACAAGCATATATCTTTTAGAAAAACAATTGTTACATAGGGTTATATATGTTGGATTTTAGATTATAAATATTAATTAGAAAGCTAAAAAGATTTCCTACATAATTATAGTTTATTTATAATTTTTAGACGTTATATAATTTATTTTATTTATGACACAATGATGATGCAGTAATTACTATAATAGTGAAAAATTAAAATAATTGATATTATAAATACCCAAATAAATATAATCTGAAACTTTTAATGAATTAAAGTAATTTTCTAGGATAATATGATATATTAGGATTGTTTTTATTTACTTTTTTCGAAGTAATCAATCTGTTATGAGTTTCACAAAAATCAACTATTGAATAGTGTCAAAATTGACATAAAAGAGTTCTTAAAACAAATATTATATTATTAATTGATATTAAATTCCTAAAAATCTAAGGTTCGGCCAAGAGACTTATATCATGATAGTTTCATCATTAATGGACCACTTGGGGGTCTCTTGGATGTATTTAGTAAGTTTATTAACCATATTATATAAAAATACAAAGAGACATTGTAAAAGTGAAACTAATTAACTTAGAGTTAAAACTTAAAGATAAGGTTAATATAACTACCCAAACCTGTATAAATTCTATTGGTTGAGTTGTTTTAGACCCATCCCCACATTAAACTTTGAATAATAAACTTTGGATCCATTAGAAACCGAATATGAATTTATTATAAATTAATATTTCTAGCTTTTTCAAAGGTGCCCCTCACCCCTCTTATAAAAGGGCACTCCTCCTTCTCATTTCTTCACACCTTAAAAGCCTTTTGGTTCGGCCAAAATCTGCCCAAATACTCTACCAACTTCCCTCACTACAACCTAGGGGCCTTAGTTTGGTCAGAAAGCCAACCTAAGGAGCCCTTTTGATCAAATCAAAAGGAAGAACCCGAAGAAGAGGTAATGATTTCACCACCCTTTTCTAAGTTCATTTCTTCTTCCACTTCTTCTTCCTTTGTTGTTACCATTCTAAAATAATAAATCCAGTATCATATATATACTGTGATGTTATTATAAATATGTTACAACCATATTCAGTATTCTATCCACCCTTTGAATAACATGTCACCATACGTGCGTACGTACGGCTTACCGTCTCCACGTCGTGGTGTAATTGTTATTAAATATAATATTATTTGGATGGGTATAATAATGATGTGTAACTCATGTAAATAATAAATATAACATGTTAATGATTCTGTATATATGATATACCATCCATTTATATATTATTTTAATATCAAAAGAATGATATTGTCACTCGTGCGTACGTACGGACTACCGTCTCCACGAACGCGATGAGATTCATTCTCCATCGTATCCATTAAAGTATAATTATCATTTGATGATTTAAAAAATGATGTTTAAGGACTTGATATCAATCTGGATATGAATAATATAAAACCTATCCTTTACAAACATGTCTTACATAACAAAACATATAAAAGAAAACAAGTAAGCTAACACCCGAAACAACGATAATACTAAGATATTATTATCAAATCAATATTAAAAGATCATATATGATATCATATTAATATATATGATTCTTGTATAATTTAATAACAATTATCTCAATATTATACAGGAGGTTAACATACCCCAACCAAGTAAAAGTACAAGTTAAGGTATTTTCTTATCTCACATTCAATTCCGTGAGATTTCCATTATTCACCACTAAATTATTGAAAGTGGTGTATTGTGTACTGGCATTTGATATATATTATCATGATTATATTTATATTCATGTTATTCTATAAATAATTTGGTGGTTATTAACTTTTGGCCATACGACTTAGTTGATTTACATGGTAAGGGGTTTTCATCTCACTCTTTATTTCCGTGAGATTCATGCCATATTTCCACTATTATCTTTTTTGTGGTGTATGTACTTCCCATAATTGTATTCTTTGTGTAATACTCTTTACCTTATGTGTATTTACATTTTAATTGTATGATACCTCTTTCATGGGTTTTATGTTTCATAAGTTACCAAATTGATAACAGTTTACTTCACAATCTCTTTAATATCCGAGGTTGTCTTTACGTAAGTATCTACAGGGACATATTTACTATCCATGTCCATATTTCATAAAAGAGTTTTCAAAGGGATTATTTATAAGGGAACTTTTACTAAAACATCATTTTAAATGTTTTAAATATTTATTCTTCTAAATCATCCTCATTTATGTCCACGTTTTTAAAATGGTTTGTAAGGATTTATTTATATGAAAATGAATGTTTTAAAAGGGTTAATTCCATTCAAAATTTTCAAAGTGGTATGGGAAACTTTGATCCAAAAATATATTTAAATGCTTTACTTTCTAAATTGTGTAACATTAAAATGTTTTCATGAAAAAGGGATATTTCTCTAAATAATTTTTAAAAAAACATTTTCATCTATGTCAACATCCTTTGATGGATTTTAAGATTATTTGAAGTTGATTTATTATGATATAAAACTTCCATATTGTAATGAATTTTTGTGATATGTTTGACTTTAGATGTGTCATTCATGGTTTATGAGTAATGTATTGACATTTCGTATGCTAGTTCCAATAAGAATGTTTATGTTATATTTCAACCTTTACTTCATATGAATGTGTTGGACAAGTATGTTCCAGGTTGGGGACTCGTTGAAGTAAGCCCTCCAGGTTGGGGACTGGTAAAAGTAAGCCCTCCAGGTTAGGGACTGGTAAAAGTAAGCCCTCCGGTTTGGTCTCCGGTTATTAGAGGCACTCTGGGTTGGTGTCCGATTATTAGAGGCACTACGGGTTGGTGTCCGGTTATTAGAGGCACTCTGGGTTGGGTTCCGGTTACAGTTAGCACCAAGGTCTTGGGACGAGGCCTTGAAAAGAAATTAAAGTTTAGCATTATGCATTCCATCATTATGAAAGTGGTTATTGATTTTGCATGTGATTATTCGATTAGTAGAATATCCATGTGAATAAGTAAATGGCATTATTTCATTTTACTTTTGCCATACTATGTTGATGTTCAAGTTTAAAAGGATTTTGTTTTAGTAATGCATTGCCTTAAATGTTTATTCTTATTTATGAAAGTTTCCTCTATATTGTTATCCTTACTGGGCATTTGAGCTCACCCCTTTTCTATGTTTATTTTCCCCAGGATGTGAAGAAGTAAGTTATGAATGACCTGCAGGGATATTATGAGGGGATAATAGTGTGGACTGTGGAGATATTATGTTGTTGTAGTAGTTTTTCATTTTATGATGTAATGTAAAACTTATGAATATATCTAGTGTTTCCAAGGCTACTAAACCAATCGGTCTTTCGAGATTTGATCTTTCTTGTGATCATGCCAATGTTATGTAATAATGCACCGACTCTAGGTAACTGGGGTTGGGGCGTTACAGTTGGTATCAGAGGAAGTTTAGTACAAACCTTGGAAGCTAGATTTAGATAAACTCTGATTAGAGCACGTAGACCTAAGATGAACTTTGAGGATTAGTATAGAAGAACTTCCTAGAATTTTGGTATTTTAGAGATTTTGTGAGTTTTCTGAGCAATACATCCCTGTTTGGATACGAGCAGGTAGAGGCGGCTCTGGCACAGATGTACCTAGGGGTAAAACCCGAAAACACCGCTTTGAGCTAGACTCGAACGGGAACTGGTGCACGACAACGGGCCTTGCTGCACTCTTGGTTACGACACTCCTGGGGGATATGCTTAGGATAATTCTCATTTTCTTTACAAACCATTATGAAGGGTTTATGAGTATATAGATCCTCAAAGGAGACATTTTTATGATTATGGATTATATCCATAAATAGTTCAATTTATGTTAAGTGTTTTATAAGTATGATATTATGTATTTTGATTCATAAATTGATCTAGTGTATGCCATTGTTTAGAAATGGCGCCCAGTAGAAGGAATGAGAACTCCAGAAATGCACATGATCCAAAGAGAAGGAAGGATCATATCTTTCATTGTCTTAAGCTAAGAGAAATAGTCTCCCATGTATTATCATCATATGAAGAAATAATATCATGTGTTGATAAGATAAGTAAAGAGTTTACTGAGTCCTATGGCTTTGAAGGGATGGAAGAGAAGAAAAGGATGGAAGAGAGAAAGATGGATAAAGGGAAGAGGGAAAAGAATAATTTTCCCATATGTGGTAACTATGGAAAGAAACACCCTGGAACTTTCCTGAAAGGAATGGTAGTTTGTTATAAGTGTGGAGGAAAAGGGAACAAAGTACGTGACTGCAAGGGTAAGAAAATGGTTTCAAATGTACAATGCTTCATTTTCAAGGAGTTTGGACACTATACGAACCTATGTCCCAGTCATCAGAATATGCCGCAAATGATGTTATTGGATAATAATAAAGTTATGATACTACCACAGATGAAGAGGAATGATTAGAGTTCTTATGTTGATTATGTCAATTGAGTGTTGTATCAACAATGTACTTGTTATAATAATTAAGGAGTATATAAGGATTGTACTGCAGTACTATTTCATTAAGGACTTGAGATTGTGTGGAACAAAGAAAGGTGACTCAACAACAGGATAAATTTTTGGAAAATATATGGTTGAGAGAATGATAAACCATAATATAGTTCTGATACCGAGTTAGTGATTTTGGAATAATACATGATTGTTTTGGATAAATTATATTGGATATTCTTGACTACCTTGGAACTGATTAATGATATGTATATTCCATTATTGTTGGGATTTAAAACATTTTTGGATTGATGAGGTATATCCAGCATTCTATATGGAATAAGGGAGCATGAATGTAATCAATAAGGAATATGGTAATTCTGGATGATTCAGTGTATTAAAAGAATACATGATGAAGGTATTAATATGCTATTACGTGGTAAAAAGGATCTACATTATGTTTAACTTCCTTATAAATGTTGGACTATGAGTTTGGTCAGAAATATTTTGGACAAATTCTAGTTTGAGATTAATTTTGGATTGCCATAAAAGGACAACCCGGAGGTCGGGCGGCAACCCGTCACGTCCGGCAAGGCCGCGAGACTTGAACCCGCAACCGAAGGGCGACAAGGGTGTATCACCTACCACTGGCCCAAGAGATGTCCTGGATTAAATAATGTAGTTTTTTTTAGAAGATCTGGTAGATTAATTATAAATTCGTTTATTTTGGAACCCTATACGAATAGTATAAATATAATTTTTTTTATGAGTGAAAGATGAGTTTGTGGTAGAAATTTATTAATGGACAAAACTCTAATTATAAAGTAAGTATATCTCCTTATGATCTTATCCAATCTCATAAATAAATTCCTCAACATTAAGAAAAGGAACTTAGAACAAAAATGTTGTCCTAGATGGTACCTTAAATCATCACTAATTTATGGCTTTGGGATTGTTGGCCTTTTCATAGCCATGTTCTCTACCACTCTCCATCAGATAATTGATGGTTAGATTTCTCTTCCATATCCATATTTTCCTACATGGAAACCTAGTATGTGTTATTTTCGGTAATCTTCATACTTTCCACTCTTTATTTTAAATAGAGGCCTCATTAATTCATTTATCGATGTGGGATTTCAACTAAGATATTTTGAAACGTCAAAAATGTGTTATCCTAATACCCTATATTTTGTTGAACCGAGGGTATTTCAAATCATCATAGATTGATGATTTTAAGGACCTCAATTTTGTACTTGTTTTTTATTGATGACCTCAATCACTACCTATAAATATTTACGTTTTTCCTCCAATTATATGTCTCTAATTGTCACAAATGTTCTCCTAATCGAGATCATAATTTGGTGGTGACCCTTTCATTTCTCACTTCCTCATATTAAGACTAAATTTTAGTAACCCAATTTCTGATGAGGGTTTTCCCACAATGATATTTTTTATTTTCAACCTTTTATTTTCGAAGAACAATTTCAAATTGCGAGGAGGCAATTTATTGAAGGAGGGGAGAATGTAACACCCCAAGATTTCATAGTGTGTTATTTCTTTAAAATAATACAATAACTTGCACTACACGCAACACCGAGTTCAAGCACACCATGAATTACCAAAAAAGCCATTCAAAAGAGGTTATGAATAGTATTAACTAAATTTTAAACTTTATATAATCCTTATAATTTTAGAATCCATATTATGAGTTTCTTAGACATAATACAAGAACAGATTCATTTTCAGTATTGCACTTTTATCAACTTTTAATAGTGAACCCTTTTTAAATACAATATTTTAAACTTTTTGACTAAATGTGGACATCAAAAATTTAAAATGAAACATCCCAAGCTTCCACGGTACGCTTTCTTGGAATAATACAGTAGCGTGTGTTGTACGCAACCTTGAGTTTTAACACACACCACAACCAATCAAACTAGCCGTTATGAATAGTAATACCTACTTTTCGAAATTATATATATTTTATATTTTAAAATGGACTTCATTTCTGGATTCGGAATATCGAATTTAGCCTAAGGTGAAATTTTGGTACTTTTCCGATAACTTTCATATTTTGATGAATAGTGAAAATTGCTAAATTTTAATTAAAAACAACTTTTTTAATCAAAATAATTAATAGTGATAAATTATGAATTTGAGTGGTTTTAATGTATATTTAGAATATATTTTTACCATTTAATATAATATTGGTCATTGGACATAATTTTACAATTAAACCGAACATAAACAGGTGTCAATCTTTTGATAGTTATTATCTCTTAAAAACACGCTTTTTGTTTTGACAGCAGGAATTAATTTTAAATTAATTTCTACCACTTCTGTGTTTTGAATTTAGAAAAATGGATTCCATATTTGGAATCAGGATGTTCAAATTTTGTAAATAGGTAAATTTTATTTTTAGACATTTTGAATAATTACTGCGGTAAAAATTTTATTTACCATGGTTAAGGGTAAATCCAGTAAATAAGGGTTAAAAAACAATATTATAATAATACTAAATTACCCTAAAACGTGTCCTAACCTTATTGGTTGATACATGTTCGACCATAGGCATCTTTGGGTCGATTTTGGGACCCCATGGATCCACCTGTAAGTGATAATGACAATTTATTTTAATTAAGTTAAAATGAATACAAAAATGACACAAGCATATATCTTTTAGAAAAACAATTGTTACATAGGGTTATATATGTTGGATTTTAGATTATAAATATTAATTAGAAAGATAAAAAGATTTCCTACATAATTATAGTTTATTTATAATTTTTAGACTTTAAATAATTTATTTTATTTATGACACAATGATGATGCAGTAATTACTATAATAGTGAAAAATTAAAATAATTGATATTATAAATACCCAAATAAATATAATCTGAAACTTTTAATGAATTAAACTAATTTTCTAGGATAATATGATATCTTAGTATTGATTTTATTTACTTTTTTCGAAGTAATCAATCTGTTATGAGTTTCAAAAAAATCAACTATTGAATAGTGTCAAAATTGACATAAAAGAGTTCTTAAAACAAAGATTATATTATTAATTGATATTAAATTCCTAAAAATCTAAGTTTCGGCAAAGAGACTTATATCATGATATTTTCATCATTAATGGACCACTTGGGGGTCGCTTGGATGTATTTAGTATGTTTATTAACCATATTATATAAAAATACAAAGAGACATTGTAAAAGTGAAACTAATTAACTTAGAGTTAAAACTTAAAGATAAGGTTAATATAACTAACCAAACCTGTCTAAATTATATTGGTTGAGTTGTTTTCGACCCATCCCCACCTTAACCTTTGAATAATAAACTTTGTATCCATTAGAAACCGAATATGAATTTATTATAAATTAATATTTCTAACTTTTCCAAAGGTGCCCATCACCCCTCTTATAAAAGGGCACTCCTCCTTCTCATTTCTTCACACCTTAAAAGCCTTTTGGTTCGGCCAAAATCTGCCCAAATACTCTACAAACTTTCCTTACTACAACCTAGGGGCCTTAGTTGGATCAGAAAGCCAACCTAAGGAGCCCTTTGGATCAAATCAAAAGGAAGAACCCGAAGAAGAGGTAATGATTTCACCACCCTTTTCTAAGTTCATTTCTTCTTCCACTTCTTCTTCCTTTGTTGTTACCATTCTAAAATAATAAATCCAGTATCATATATATACTGTGATGTTATTATAAATATGGTACAACCATATTCAGTATTCTATCCACCCTTTGAATAACATGTCACCATACTTGCGTACGTACGGCTTACCGTCTCCACGTCGTGGTGTAATTGTTATTCAATATAATATTATTTGGATGGGTATAATAATGATGTGTAACTCATGTAAATAATAAATATAACATGTTAATGATTCTGTATATATGATATACCATCCATTTATATATTATTTTAATATCAAAAGAATGATATTGTCGCTCGTGCGTACGTACGGACTACCGTCTCCACGAACGCGATGAGATTCATTCTCCATCGTATCCATTCAAGTATAATTATCATTTGATGATTTAAAAAATGATGTTTAAGGACTTGATATCAATCTGGATATGAATAATATAAAACCTATCCTTTACAAACATGTCTTACATAACAAAACATATAAAAGAAAACAAGTAAGCTAACACCCGAAACAACGATAATACTAAGATATTATTATCAAATCAATATTAAAAGATCATATATGATATAATATTAATATATATGATTCTTGTATAATTTAATAACAATTATCTCAATATTATACAGGAGGTTAACATACCCCAACCAAGTAAAAGTACAAGTTAAGGGATTTTCTTATCTCACATTCAATTCCGTGAGATTTCCATTATTCGCCACTAAATTATTGAAAGTGGTGTATTGTGTACTGGAATTTGATATATATTATCATGATTATCTTTATATTCATGTTATTCTATAAATAATTTGGTGGTTATTAACTTTTGGCCATACGACTCAGTTGATTAACATGGTAAGGGGTTTTCATCTCACTCTTTATTTCCGTGAGATTCATGCCATATTTCCACTATTATCTTTTGTGTGGTGTATGTACTTCCCATAATTGTATTCTTTTTGTAATACACTTTACCTTATGTGTATTTACATTTTAATTGTATGATACCTCTTTCATGGGTTGTATGTTTCATAAGTTACCAAATTGATAAGGGTTTACTTCACAATCTCTTTAATATCCGAGGTTGTCTTTACGTAAGTATCTACAGGGACATATTTACTATCCATGTCCATATTTCATAAAAGAGTTTTCAAAGGGATTATTTATAAGGGAACTTTTACTAAAACATCATTTTAAATGTTTTAAATATTTATTCTTCTAAATCATCCTCATTTATGTCCACGTTTTTAAAATGGTTTGTAAGGATTTATTTATATGAAAATGAATGTTTTAAAAGGGTTAATTCCATTAAAAAGTTTCAAAGTGGTATGGGACACTTTGATCCAAAAATATATTTAAATGCTTTACTTTCTAAATTGTGTAACATTAAAATGTTTTCATGAAAAATGGATATTTCTCTAAATAATTTTTAAAAAAACATTTTCATCTATGTCAACATCCTTTGATGGATTTTAAGATTATTTGAAGTTGATTTATTATGATATAAAACTTCTATATTGTAATGAATTTTTGTGATATGTTTGACGATAGATGTGTCATTCATGGTTTATGAGTAAAGTATTGACATTTCGTATAATAGTTCCAATATGAATGTTTATGTTATATTTCAACCTTTACTTCATATGAATGTGTTGGACAAGTATGTTCCAGGTTGGGGACTAGTTGAAGTAATCCCTCCAGGTTGGGGACTGGTAAAAGTAAGCCCTCCAGGTTAGGGACTGGTAAAAGTAAGCCCTCCGGTTTGGTCTCCTGTTATTAGAGGCACTCCGGGTTGGTGTCTGGTTATTAGAGGCACTCCGGGTTGGTGTCCGGTTATTAGAGGTACTCCGGGTTGGGTTCCGGTTACAGTTAGCCCCAAGGTCTTGGGACGAGGCCTTGAAAAGAAATTAAAGTTTATCATTATGCATTCCATCATTATGAAAGTGGTTATTGATTTTGCATGTGATTATTCGATTAGTAGAATATCCATGTGAATAAGTAAATGGCATTATTTCATTTTACTTTTTCCATACTATGTTGAAGTTCAAGTTTAAAAGGCTTTTGTTTTAGTAATGCATTGCCTTAAATGTTTATTCTTATTTATGAAAGTTTCTACTATATTGTTATCCTTACTGGGCATTTGAGATCACCCCTTTTCTATGTTTATTTTCCCCAAGATGTGAAGAAGTAAGTTATGAATGACCTGCAGGGATATTATGAGGGGATAATAGTGTGGACTGTGGAGATATTATGTTGTTGTAGTAGTTTTTCATTTTATGATGTAATGTAAAACTTATAAATATATCTAGTGTTTCCAAGGATACTAAACCAATCGGTCTTTCGAGATTTGATCTTTCTTGTGATCATGCCAATGTTATGTAATAATGCACCGACTCTAGGTAACTGGGGTCGGGGCGTTACAGACGGTGGGTTCGGACTTGTTCATTGGTCCGCACCCACCGTGTTAGGGATTTTAAAAAGTATTCTGGAAAATATTTAAACAACCACGGGTATAATCACATAGATTAAAATGAATAAAAACCCCTACCTCAACGTTGTCGTCGAACGTGAGTTCGTTGCGGAATTAACCGTTGCGGAAGAAGATGATCATCGTGTCGGGAAAGGGGCATCGCTGTCGTCGCAGTACACGGCGTCGCATAGTCAAACTCCGAGGATTAAAAACACACAGATTTAATTTCACTAATTAAACCCAAGTTGAGGATATAATTCACAAAGGAATTAAAAGAACCGCAATCCCCTACCTCAATTGGTTTTTGATCGAAGATTGTTGTGGGGAAGGAATGTCGAGGAAGAAACATCGTGGAAGGAGGATCGTCGGTGTCGCGGTAGACGACGTCGTGCCATCGATCTCTGAGGGTTCGGCTTTCTCCGTCATCCTTCGTCGGAGGCCGGTGTTCTTCGCGTTCTTCGCGTTCTTCACGTTCTTCGCAAAGGGGGATGAAGATCTTCAAGCTTTAGATCTTTCCCCAAATCCTCTCAACAAGGAACCCCTCAACAAAACATGTGTTGGTCTTATTTTATTCCCATGCCAACAATTAGAAATTAAAAGTTAAGAAACGAACAATTAATTCGATGAATTAATTGTAACGACTTAACTGCCCAATTAAATGGGGCGTTTCTTAACCAGAAAAATTCACGGTTGACTTTCATTAAATAGGGGGTTACGGGTGCGTTACTTAGGAGGGAAGAAACGGTGGGGCTCATGCGGGCCCCACCTCACAAATATCCTACCAAGTGGGTAGGATATCGTGGGTCCCATATTATCCGCTTAACCTGGCTTCAGTGGCTTTAAGTGGCTTTAAGTGAAATAAAATAAAGTGTCGCACCACTTTTATTTTATTTCATAACATAACCCCAAAAATTAAAAACCACACCCAAGAAAACGAAACTCCAGAAAAGGCATTTCTAAACAAATATCGGCGCTGCGATTCCATCGGTGCCATCAGAATTCGATTCTGAGCACCGGTTCAAAATTTAGAAAAACCCGCTCGTTCGTTCACCGAATGTACCCGAGCCAAATTTTGGAAAATGATTTCGGGCACACCGGTCCTCGGAATTAGGTGCTGTCAGAAAATACATTCTTGTAAAATTCCAAAGAAAATTAAGAAAAAAATTTCCTTGAATTTTACAGGTCTTTACAACCCTAATGTAATAAAATGTGGCCTCATAATGGTGAACGGTTTAGACTCTGACATTGGTTAAATCAGTTATTATTGGTTCGAGTGTCACCTTGAACCTAGGGACCATTGTCGTTAATTAAATAATAATTTATTATTAAACTAGTTACTTTTTATTTTTAACTTTTTTATTTATAAAACTATATATATTGTTCTAGACTGGATATTCCTTTAGAAATTATTGGTGGTGGTCTACTGATTTGTACCCACACACTACTTAGTTATCCAGATCAGTACCCGAATAGACTTCATGTTTATTGGATAGGATAAGGGTAAGATCCTAGTGTAATATAGATAAGTTGGGAAGTGGTTTAGATAATGGATGAATGAACCATACATGATGTTGAGACCCGCTGTGGGAGTTATAATTATATATATTTTTAATTTTACATTTGAATCATTTATGGAATGACATAATTACTGTTTTGGTTTATTATAATTTATCTCTTTTTTTATTATCTTATGATGTTCATCTTATTGATTATGGTATTATCCTAGTTATTGTTCATTATAATTTGGATACTATCTATTTATTTCCACTATTGTGACACTCTCATAATGAGGTTATAGTCTCTCCAAATTATAAATCAGGCCATCACTATCAATTGGTATCCTCTTGAGTACAAGCATGCTCTCTTGAGGTCATACAAATGGCCATCCTAAGGAATCAGTTTGTGGAACTCGGATCAGTACATTAAAAATTTGTATCAGTGGAGTATATTTTCGTTGATTTTTTCATATTATTATGAACATGTTGACATGAAACTAGGATGAGTTTGGATTTGGTCATGATATCATGCAATGGAGAAGGTAACCCCTGTTTGGCGGAAAACCAAGTACCCATTGTGGGATTATTGTTATTTCTATTTGTTATTATAGTAGGAGGTTATTTCTACTAGGGTGATGCACTAGTTGTGTGATGTTTACTTATGGCTCGAAATGGCCGGAATATTGAGTATAAATTCATCATTCTCAGAACACAAGATTTTTTGTGACATGCATCATTTTAAGAACACATAAGAAAATGGTTCTTGGGTAAGTGTCATAATGAAAATTATTTTCCTTTATTGGGTATTTTAAAATATATGAAATGGTACTTAATAAGAAATTGTTAATTTTAAATGATTTTCATTATGGTAATTTAATGATGATAAATTGGATTTCTAATGGGAAACCTAAAATATAAATGTGTTTGAATCTAGGTTATACATGACTGAAATGAGGGATGGTTAAGGGTAGTGATAGAGCCTCCGTTTTTACCATGTGGTGGGGTATGTGGTAGACTTGTTATATATTTATATGAATCCCTATTACATAAATGTGTTAATGATGTTTTATGTTTCCAAAGACAGTTTTTTTTGGAATTGTAGAGGTATGCCTCCCTGATGAAGGTTGTTGATAGGATGATAAGAATACATGGCTAGAAATTTGTCTCCAACTCTTGAATTAGATTATCTCATAGTTCTGAGTGCAGGACACAAAGATCGGTCCCCTAGGACCTTTACTCACTTTATGCAGTTTATAGATGGATACCCAAGGTGGGCTATTCAAAATATTTTTGACCTAACTTGGGATTTCTAGTTTCATCACCATCCATCCTTTGTCAGATAAAGTGGTCCTGAGGTAGCTAAGTTTGGGATAGAGTGTAGCTATCCAACCCTAGTAATTATGGATCCAGAGTCTACTTCCAATACATTTTCATTATTACAAGTAAATATAGCCCAAAGTACCATTTAGTTTAGTAGATTCTTAGACCATATAAAAACATGAGACTTATTTTAAGAATTAGTACAATAATGAGAAAATAATTTTTTTAGGATAATAACATTTTTCCATATTAGAATATCCTTGCATACCTTTCCTAGAACACTTCATGGATTCCTAATGAAGGATACAAAATAAGAGTAAACTCAAATGCCGAGTAATGGTTAGGTGAAGAAGAAAAAAATGAATCAATTAGAATAATAAATATGTCAATATAAAAAAACTGATGATATATTCCATATAATCAATAAACTGCTAAGGAAGTGAATGATCAATTTGGAAAGGTAAATGAGTAAAAACACATGAAGTTTAAATAACTAGAAAATAAATAATAAATATGTGAAGGAAATAAATTGAAAACACTCTCCATTAAATAAATAAATTGATAATGAAATGCATCCATATATTTTTCATAGAGAAAATATTATGAATAATAAATACTTAATCAAAATGAAATCAATGATTAATTATTAGATGTCATGTCTGGGGATTATAAAAAAATAAACAATAAGGGCCTTTTACAATACAATTTAAAACTACATGTAGAAACCCATTTAATGTTTACAAGTAATTTGTCTCATGAGAACCTATTGATGCATCAAGAGTTTATATAATGTTCATCCCCACTTGTCACTGCCTATCCAAATAATTCATCATATCAAGTAATTGATTTAATTAATAAACAATATTCCTTAGTAAGTATCTATAATGAATAAATAATATAGATTTATCAATATTTCCCTATCTAATTAAATAACTGTCAAAGTAAACAACATCTTTAATAATGGTAAACAATTTATACAATAAACGTATCATTAATAAACAACATGGATATTTAAGAGAAATGTAATGTCTAATGATCAGAGGAAATTGAATATTTAAAGGTGAATAAAGGGAGGAATTTGTGCCTCAACCTTCTTAAAAAATAAAATCCTTGGTCACAGAAATCACAAACTGTCCATAATAATAATAAATATGGTATCAATTAAACAAATCCTCTTTGGAATAAAAATAAAGCATTGTTGTAATCGATGAATGAAAATACTATAAAAATATCTTTTAAAAAAAAAATTGAGAGAAATATCTATTTCATTTTAAAAACATTTTAAAAAAAATAACTTATAAAATCATATTCTTTTAAAGGTAAACTATTAAAATAGTGAATTAATATTCAAATAAATGACGAAGGGTACTTCTATACATGTCATAAAAGGTAAAGAGGAACATTATTTGTATAATGAAAGATTTTTATAAAAGTGTCTTTTCCAAATATAGAACATAAGATTACTTTTAAAACATTTTTAAAAGAAAATATGGTAAATATTCATTAATAAATAATTTTGGAAAGATTAAAATTATTTTTGAAAACATTTTTAGTAAATATGGTTTTTAAAAGATAACATGTTCTCCGACTAAAGAGAAAAATTGAGTCAAATTTTCTTAAAAACATTATCTAAAATATTTTTATTAACAAAGAGTTGGAAAAGGTACTATTACAAGAAAATTTTGTAAATAGCTATATGAGACTAAAATTTGAGGGTTTGTTGAATAATGATCGTATGAATTCCATTAATGTAACTTTAATAATAAGAAATATTGATTGTAATAAGATTGTGAAATAAACACATAAAAATGATCATAACGATGAAGTTAGAATTGATGAATGAATCTAATATGTGTATCATCTATAAATCCAAACAAATAAAGTTTATAAATATAAATATATAGTCAAATTCATTATACAGATAATCATAAATAAATTAATGACATAAAATAATTAATAAAACCCAATGAAAAGGAATCTAATTATGAAATTTCTTTACCACATGGTAATATTAAGCTTAAATAACCTTACATGATATAATTCAACTTGAAACTCTAAATAAAATGAATAATTAATTATTCATAATATTACATTTAAAATTGGAACCATATATATGTTATTTAGAGCATAATAATAAATTATTCCACAAGGAATGGAAATTGAGACGTAGACCCTTAATACTTAGTAAATTTTTTATTATAATCTACATGAAATAAATAACTTCAAATGATACTCTAAATACCATGAAGAAAAATTTATTCATTATATAAAATACAATTGGGACATAATATACTCCAGAAAAAATAAATAAGTGGTCAATTAGTGTATACCTCACGTGAAAAAAAGTGAGACAAAAATACCATACCTTGAATTTCCTTTAGGGTGAACAACCATTATCCTACTATATAATAGTTTTAAAAAAGTTACTAACTTATACTAGAACCATAAACAATCTTTCATTAATTTCACTATTTCAGGAGTTAATTGCCTAGTTTTTCAAGTTTCTTTTGACATGTTATTTTTTTCATATTATGTCGATCATGATTTAATCATATCCCAAATTTGAACAATCATATAATTATATATGTTCAGTATATATGTATTTATAATAATCCATAATATTTGGAAATGGGAAATAAAATTCACTTTTCATGGGGATGGTAGGTCATACGTATGCCTGAAGGCTACTTCCATTTCCTTGTCATTTTTAAAATAGTGAAAAGTAAATTATATATATATATATATATTATAATTAATGTATCATATTTATTTCATATATTTCAAATATGATTATTGAAACCATCCATTATACGTTTCATGTATAGCATGAGCGAATCATTACGCCTTGGGGAGGTAGTAGTCCTCGGGTCCACAAATCAAGTACTCATATTCTCACCAAAATGGAAATCATAAAGGTATGACTTATATAAGAATTATATAAGATTAATGAAATTATTAATATTATATATATAATATATAAACTATAAAAAAATCAATATTTCGGTCCTTTAAATGAGGTAAATTTAAGAACAAATGACATATGTTCGTGAGGAAGTAGTATGTCGTGCACACCAAGGATGATTTTGTATCCAATTTTGATGGATGTGTGTGAGAGTGTATGAAATTTTTTAGCATAACAAAAAATAAATATATTTAATTTAATCATGTTATTATATAATCATGATATAAAAATAATTGAAGGAATGGATAATTAAATGAAATAAAAGTGATCGTTGAAGAACACTACCTCTAATTCGGGTAACCCCTTTTGGTTAATACCAAAACCCATGGTTTTATTTTTTTACCACATTAAGAATTATATGATTAGGTTACGGATTTTGGGAGATTATTTGGGGAGTTAATTTATTATATAAATGTATTGACAGGTTAGAATAATTGGGAGGCTGAGTCTATTTTTGCATTGGAGGAGGAGTGATATTCTTCTAAATTTTTCGAAATGGGAATTCTACCCACATTTTTTCCTTGTTTATTCGATCAAATAATAAATAAAATTATATAAACTTTAGTCTTGTGTCGAAATATATCAATATGATTCTTTTTGTATATGTTTATAGGTCAGTTTGGCCCTTCATTTTAAGGTTTTCCCATTGTTAAGCATAATTTTACCTTATTCATTGTAATTAATTTTTATTACTTTCACTAATAATTTTCTAAAAAAATAGTTTACCTTATTAAAAATAAAAAAAAATTATTATTCCAAATATTTAATCCATTTTTTCAATACTGAAATCAATTATGTGGTAGAAAATAATTTAAATTTAATCACGTAGACGGGGAAACAAAGTTGTGTTTTAAAGTTAAAATGGTCAAAAGATTAAAATGTAATTATATACAATTTCAATTTGAAATTTATTCCAATGAACTAAATAGGAATAATTTATTTATAATTTATCTAATGTGACATTAAAATAAGTCTATAATATAATTTAATCATTTAAATAAAAGAGAATAAAAATTAGTTTTCAATTACAATTCAGTATTTATCATTATTCATCCAAAAATGAAACTTCACAGAAAAATTCTAGACATTAACCCTAACATAATTTGTATGTTAATAATTGAAAATTTATGTTTATTTTTACATATAAAACTTAAAAAATATCTAACAGTTATATTTAAAATAGGTTCTCTATTATAAGGTAGGAAAACTGCCTTTAAAAATATAGCTTTTAAGCGTAATATTGGGTTTTTTCTTTTTTATTATTGTCAAATATGTTGAATGAATATAAAATATATTTTATCAAATATATAATTAATACTTAATTAAGGTAGTTCCATAATATTTATTTATTTAATTTATTATGACAGAACACATTTTTGAGCATAAAAATAATTTTTTTAAAAACATCCCCTTTATATTAAATTATTATTATATTAATTTATAATTAATTGGTAAGAAATGAATTAAATAATATATATTAATATGTTAGTTAATAATTTTAATAATATCTAATTTAACATCGAGGATATATCTTACTATATTAAATAAATATATTTTAATAATATATTGTTATTTGGTTAAACTTAGTCTTACGTGCAACACAAGCTGTCAAAGAATGTATTTTTTGTGTCTGATGTAAGCTAACTCAGTATTATTTGAAATTAAAAATATATAATATATTAAATTAATTTTAAATTTTAAATATACCACAATGTCTCTATATATTATACTCATTTATATGTTTTTTATTGTGTTTCATACATCCTAATTACTAAAAGTTAATCTATTAGAATATTCAGGGTGTTACATTCTCCCCACCTTAAATAAATTATGCCCTCAAAATTTAAACTCAATCTTTGTAACCAATGGATTGATATTTGAAAATTCACTTGTTGCAAATCCCACATCGTAAAGTATTTATAAAATATCCTTTTAACTAGAGATAATGAGAAGTACAAAGGTCACATGAAAAAACATATAACTTGGATTCTACATAGGAGGACATTTTTTGAAAATTAAAATTGGTACTTTGATGTATATAGTAAATAATTATATAGATTCATTGAGGTCATAAATTAAAAAATTGAATGATTAATATAATGTTTAGGTCCTCAAATATATAAATCTTTTATGATCTAAAAGTCCATCAGTTCAACAAAAACTAAGGTATTAGGACAAAATTTAATTTCTAAATCATTTTTCTAATGTTGGGTAATTATTTTACTTCCCAATAATATAAGGAAATATAATTAACATTTTTCTATTTCATAAACTCATTTTTCTTATGTTGTTTGTTCTTTGATCAATTTCAAATTCATTCATCACTTCACTAAATGGATATCAAAAAATTAACGTTGATTCCTGAAGTATTAAAATACATTTTAATGGATTGTAAGGATAGTGAAAGAGTAATAAGTATTTTCATATTTCATATACTATTCTCTAAATCCTATATGGTTAATCTATCAATCTCTAAAACTAAAAAGTAACACTATTGGTTCATTACTAATATTTTTATGCGTGAAACCCTTAATTTCTTTAGGTTATGGGTTCAAGAAACACCGCAATATAGGTTTACCTTTTCCTAAAACAATATTAATATAGTTTCATAAATGAATATGATTCAAATCCTTGACATTTAATCATTTAATAACCATTTATATATGTTTTTCAATACAACCAATATTTTATCAAAGCCAAATAATAAATTTTTACTACTATTAGAATTTCATTAATAATAATAATAAAACTAAAGGTATTCAATACCTTTAAACTCACAAATCTAAAATGTAATGCAGTTATTTTTAAAATAGTTTTTAAAATAAAAAATGTTCTAATCTAATAAGTTTTACTGACCAAAATTCATTCTATAATATTCTTACTCTTTCCAAAATTCAATCACATAAAACCTCAGATAAATATTTATGATATATAAATTATAATGAACCTAATCCCACAATCCTATCATAGTATCCATAACTCCTAATTAAATGAATACATATGTGCTTCAATACTAATCCTCAAAGTATATCTTAGAGTTATGTTCACTATTCTTTGTTTTCCTAAATCTAGTTCCCAAGGTTACTGCTAAACTTATTTGATACCAACATTATTGACTTAACACTAGAAATCCAGGATCAAGTTTCTACTACCATTACATTTAAATTATTACAAGTAAATGCATCAAAACGGACCAAGAAGGTTATTAGTCGTTATAAACTAGATACATACAAAAGTATTGTTTTATATATGAATACGATAATTACAAAACAATATTTTGGGGATAACAACATTATTTCAAATTAGAATATCCTTGCTTATATTTCCTACTACTTTTCAGAGATTCATGTGGAAGGAACCAATATAAGGGTGAGCTCAAATTCTCATTAAGGGTTAGGTAATGTGGAAACAATAAGGAATCAATTATAATAATTGACATAGATAGGTAAATAACTAAAGATGCATGATATGTAATCAATAATCTAAGAAGTAAGTGCATTAAAAATATGCCATGGTAAATAATTGGAAACAAAATTCAATTTAAATAACTAGATAAAGTATAATCGGTATAGAAATGTAAGAAACTAAAAACTCATTATATTAAATCATTAAAAAAATAATTAAATAAATCCAAATATATTGACATAGTGTAAATCTCATGGATAATTTATATTGAATAAAAATTATGGAAATTATTAATTATTGGACATCATGTCTATGGAACATGAAAACATATAATTTCAAGACCTTTAACAAAAGGTTTTAAAACTATAGGTATAAAAATGTTAAATTTTCATAACTAATTTGTCTCTTGAGAACCTATTGATTCATTGAGAGGTTATACAATGTTTGGGCCCCACCCATCATTTTATGGTCAAATCATTCCTCAGATCGAGAAATTGATTTAATTAATAAAAAATATTCCTTATCAAATATCATGATTGAATAAATCATACATATTTATCAATATTTATCCAAATAATAAAATAACAATCAAATTAAACATTTTATATAAAAATGGTATATGGTTTAAGAAATAAACATATCCATGAAAATTAATCTGGATAATTAGGGGAAATTAAATGTCTAATGATCAATGGAAATTAAAATTTTAAAGGGGAATAAAATGAATCAAGGAAGTGAATATCTGTAACACCCCATACTTTCATGGTAATTTTCCCTTTGAATAATGCAATAGCTTTCTTTTTACGCAACTTGGAGTTTTAACACCCCACGACTAATCAAACTAGCCGTTATAAATAGTAATAACCACTTTTTAAAATTTTATAAATTTTATATTTTAAAATGGACTTCATTTTTGAATTTTAAATATCGAAATTAGCTTTGGGTGATTTTTTGGAACTTTTCTGAAAACATTCAACTTTGATGAATAGTGAAAAATGATAAATTTTAATTAAAAAAAATAAATCAAAATGATTTATAGTGTTAAATTATACATTTGAGTGGTTTTAAAGTATCATTAGATTATATTTTTATAATTTAATATAATTTTGGTCATTTTATGTAATTTCACATTTAAACTGGACATAAACAATTGTCAGTCTTTTGATAGTTATTATTTCTTAAAAACAAACTTTTTGTTTTGACAATGGGAATAAATTTTAAATTAATTTCTTCCACTTATTTGTTTTGAATTTCGAAAAAATGGATTCCATATTTGGAATCTGAAGGTCCAAATTGTTTAAATTGGTACCTTCTATTTTTAGACATTATGAATAATTACTTCGGTAAATATTTTATTTACCATGGTTAAGGGGTAAATCCAGTAAATAAGGGTAAAAAATAATATTATAATAATATTAAATTACCCTAACATGTTTCTCATTCCAATTAGTGGATAAATTTTTTTAATATGGAAATCCTTGGGTCTATTTTGGGACCCCATGAAGCCAATTGAGAGTGATAATGAAACTTTATATTAATTAATTTAAGGTAAAGAAAATAATGACAAAAACATATATCTTTTAGTAAAAAAAATTTAATGGGGTTATATAGTTTTATCATTTCGATTGTAAATAAGCATTAGAAAGATTAAACTATCTCCTAAATGATGTTATTTTATTTATAATTTTTATACATTAAATAATTAAATTTATTTTTCACACAATGGTGATGTCGTAATTAACTTTTTAATGAAATAATAAAATAAATAGTATTTTAAATATTATAATAAATATAGTTACAAATTTTTTATTACATAAAATAATATTCTAGGATATTATGACATTTTTTTGTTGATTAAATATATTTGGTTAGATGTAATCAATTTTTCATTACTTTAACAAAAACCAAATTCTAAATAGTGTCAAAATTGACATAAATGAGATTTTAAAACATATATTATATTATTAAATTATATAATAGTATTAAAAATTTAGGGTTCTAAAAAATAACTTATATAATGATAGTTATATCATTAATTAACCACTTTATTTTCCCTTGGAATTTTATAGTAAGTTTATTACCAATTATTATAATAATACAAGAATACATGGTAAAAGTTAAACTATTTAACTAAGAGTTAAATCTAAAAGATAATGTTAATATGGTGACCCAAAACTATCTAAAACCTATTGGTTGGGAGTTTTCATTCCCATACTCACTTTATCCTCTAAATAAATCATTTTTGAGCCATTATAAAGTGAAAGTAATTTTATTATAGAAGAATATTTCAATCTTTTCCTAAGGCGCCCCTCACATCTCTTATAAAAGGCACTTACCCTTCTCTCAAAATCACACCTCCAATGCCATTTGGATCTTCCAACCTCTGACCAAATATCCTCCTAATTTTCCACACATTATCCTAGAAGAATTCGTTTGATTACAAAGACAACATAATTATCCTTTTTGATCATCTCAAAAGGAAACACCCGAAGAGGAGGTAATAATTTCACAACCCTCATTCAAGTTATTTTCTTCTTCCACTTCCTCTTTCTTTGTTGTTTACATTATAAAATAATAACTCTAGTATCATATATAAACTGCGATGTTATTATAAAAATGGTACCACCATATTCATTAATCTATCCATCATATGAATGACAAAGTCATCATATGTGTGTACGTACGGCTTACCGTCTCCACATCGTGGTGTAGTTTGTTATTCAAACACTACATTATTTAGATTGATATAATAATGAGTATAACAAATGTAAAAAATAAATATAACATGTTAATGATTTATTATATATTATATACCCTCCATTTACATACGATTTCACCATCAATATAATGATATTTTCACTCATGTGTGCGTATAGATTACCGTCTCCACGAATGCGATGAGATTCATTCCCCATCGTAATCAGTCAAGAATAATTTTCATTTTTTGATTAATAATAATTTTTAAGAAATTAATATCATTATGGATATGAATAAAATACATCCTATCCATAACAAACATACCTTACGAAACCGAGCATATAAAGGAAAACGGATCAGTTAACACATGAAACGATGATACAACTTAAATATTCTTTACAAATCAATATTATAGGATAATATATGATAAAATATTTATATATATAGTTATTCTATAATTTAATAACAATGTTTTAACTATTATAAAAGATTTTAACAAACCATCAACTAATGAAAAGTACAAGGTAAGGGTTAATTTCACAATCTCTTTATTATCTAAGGTTGTTTTTACGTAAGTATTTACTGAGACCTCTTTATCATCCACATCCATGTTTCTTAAAAATGTATTTAAAAACATTTTTAATATTTACTAGAGTGTGGGTTATTTTAATTTATACCCTTTTTTGACTTTTTATAAAATATTTTTAAAGGAATCTTTCCGTTGTTTTCCAAATAATGTAATTTATGACCCGTTCGACAAAATTAAGGAAAGAATGTATTTTTTTAACTTATATGGCGGGTGCGGATATTCTCCGCCATTATATAATCATAAAAACTTATCAAATAAGCTTATAAGAATATTTTCATTATAAATGTTTTCTTTTATAATAATTTTACTTTTAAATGGTTTCAATGTTGAAAGAGGTATTTCTTTAAAAAAAATTATTTCATCTATGTCAACATCCATGGATGGAGTTTAAACTTGTTTGAAGTTGATTTATTATGATACAAATCTTCCATATTTTACTGAAGGCTTTGTAAAATGTTTGACTATGGATGTGCCATTTTTTTACCTTTCATGGTTTATGGATAAAGTATTGACATTTAGTATGCTATTTTTAATACTATTGTTTATGTTATGTTTAAACCTTTTCATATAAAGAATGCATTAGACTTAGTAAGTGATGGGTGGAGCCCGCTATATCTCCTCCATGCATTAGTAGGTCACATGAGACAAACTAGTTTTTTAGCACAAGGCCTTGAAAAAATTTTATTTGTAGTCTGGGCACAAGTCCTTGGCTATGTGGTTATGAAGTCTGAAATTATGCATTCATTCATTATGAAAGTGGCAATTAATATTGCATGTGATTTTTCTACTAGTAGAATATTCATGTTATCAAGTAAACTTGATTATTTTATTATATATTTTCCATATTATTTTGAATTTTATTTTTAAAAGGCTTTTGTTTTAGTCTTATACATTTCCTTAAATGTTTATGCTTATTTATGAAAGTTTCCACTATATTGTTATTCTTACTGAGCATCTGATCTCACCACAATCTATGTTTTATTTTCCCTAGGATGTGAATAAGTATTTTAAGGTTGACCTACATGGATAGGCTAAGGATATAAGTGTGTTCAAAAGGGGACAAATTTTTTTTACTGTTTTTATTTCATGATATAATGTAAAACTTATGAATGTATCTAGTACTTCCAAGGCTACTAAACTGATTGGTCTTTCCGGACATGATTCCTTCTATCATGACAATTTTATGTAATAATGTACCGACTCTGGGTAACTAGGGTCGGGGAATTACAGTTGTAATCAGTGGATGTTTAGCACAATCCTTGGAAACTATATTTAGAAGAACTCTAATTAGAGAACACTAACCTAAGAGAGACTTTGAGGATTAGTGTATAACTTCCTAGAATTTTGGTACTGTAAATATTTTGTGAGTTCTCCAAGCAATACATCCCCGTCTGGATACGAGCAAGTACTGGCGGATCTGGCATTGATGTACCTAGGGGTAAAACCCAAAAACACCTCTTTGAGCTAGACTCGAATGGAAACCGGTGCACGACAATGGGCCTTGTTGCACTCTTCGTTACGAAACACCCAGAGGATATGCTTAGGATAATACTCATTTTCATTACAAATCATTATAATGGATTTATGAGTCAATACCTCCTTAAAGAAAACATTTTTATTATTCTGGATTATATCTATAAACTGTTCAATTTATTCTGGTTTACAAGTTTTGAATGATGTATTGTGACTCACAAACAAATCTAGTGTATGCCATTATTTAGAAATGGGGACTAGTGGAAAGAATGGAAACCATATCAACCCTTTTAATCCATGTAGGTATTTCCCCCCTAATCAAGATAATTATAGTGGATCTGGGGATGCAACTGGTGCTAATATAATAATCACCATATTGGGACAAGTCACTCAGGATATGAATAATAACCCTACCTGTATGGGGCATCCTAATACACAATGAAGAAAATCAATGTTAGTATTCTTCATGAAGAAACAACCACCAACATTAAATGGGAGTAAAAATCCATTAGTATCTCAGAAATGGATAAATTACTTAGAGAAAATATTTCATGCTTTGGGGAGTAGTGAAAGGGAAAAAGTTTTCATGGCAGTTTATCACCTCATGAGAGATGCAGATAAATGGTGGTCATTAATCCAAAACACAAAGGAAAATGAAGAAGTATCAAAGATGGAATGGAGGGAGTTTAAAGAGATTTTCTTAGAAAAATAATTTCCTCATGACTATAAAGCGGATATGGAAACACAATTTCTGAGTTTGAGGAAAAAGGGGGATGATAATGTCGCAAAGTATGTGTGCAAACATTACAAGGATAGCAAGGCATGTAGCAGATTATATACTTAACCCAAAGAGTAATATTGATCGATTCTTTGATGTGTTAAATCCATTTCTCTATCGAGCATTAGTCTCACATTCTTTCTCATTATACGAAGATATTGTCTCATGCGCTATCAAGACAGCAAATGATTTCTCTAAGTCTTACAACATCAAAGAAAAGAACGAGAAGAAGAAATCTATTGAAATCTCTAGAAATAAAAATAAGGGAAGAATTGAAAAGTTTAATATCCATCCTATGGTAAATGTGAGATGAAACACCCTAGTACTTGCCTAATGGGAACGGGGTTCTATTACAAGTGTGGTGAAAAAGGCCACCAAGATCGGGATTGCAAGGGGAAGAAAGAGGTTGTCAATGTTGAATGCTATAATTGAAGAGAAAAGGGGAATTATGCAAATGAATTTCCTAATTACCAAGGGAAAATACCTTAAAAAAGGCCAAGGGTTCAAGGCCAAGACTATGATATCACTACTACTGAGGTTGAAGCTCCAAAAGATGTTGTGGTAGGTAATTTAATGGTTTCTTCATTTTTAGCCAATGATTTATTTGATTTTGGATCATCGCATTGTTTCATATCTTCCCAGTTTTCTAATAAAATTAGATATTTTCTATTTGACATAACAAGGGAGTTGTCAGACAAAACACCTAAGGGAAGTATCATTGCAGTAATGTTTTGTGATTCAATTCCCATTAGGGTATTTAAATGTTCTTTATTTGTAGATCTCATCGGCATACCCATGATTGAATTTGATATAATCCTCGGTATGGATTGGATTTCAAGATAGGATGAGAAAATTTATTTTAAGAAGAAAGAGGTTACAATTTTCTATGATTATAAATAGAGCCTTATCTTTAGAGTAGAAACATCACCACCTGATTCTTATCTAGATCCACCCCTAGTAGCTCTACTAAATTCAATTATTGGGGAAGAAGAGAATGACATAACAATGGGTGAGGAAAATAATGATTGTATAGAGTATGTACCTATTGTGTAAGAATATTTTGATGTGTTTCTAGAGGATTTACCTAGACATCCTCCAAAATGAGAAAATGAGTTTTCCATTGATTTAATTCCTGATTCATGGCCCATATCGATGACCCCTTATTGAATGGAAACTGTGGAATTAGTGTAACTAAAGAAAAAACAAGAGGTATTAAGTAATAAGGGATTTATTCACCTTAGTTCTTCTCCATGGGGAGCCCATGTTCTTTTTGTTAAGAAGAAAGATTTATCTATGAGGTTTTGTATTGACTATAGATAGATAAATGTTACAACAATAAAGTACAAGTATCCCAAACCTTGAATTGATGATTTATTTGATCAACTTCATGGAGCTCAATATTTATCAAAGATTGACCATAGATCTGGATAACACCAGTTGTGTGTGAAGAAGGAAGACATTCAGGATACCGAATTTTGAAGCAGGTACGTGTATTACGAGTTTATAGTAATGGCTTTTGGACTGACTAATGCACCCTTTGTTTTCATAAATCTAATGAATAGAGTTTTCAAGAAATATCATGATGACTTTGTAGTTGTATTTATTGATGATATCTTGGTATACTCTAAAAGCTACTAATATCATGAAAATCACTTGCTCATTATCCTAAGGACTCAGAAAAATTGAATTGTATGGGATATTTGGCAGATGTGAATTCTAGAATTAAGAGATTTCTTTTCATGTCCATATTGTTTCTAAAGATGGAATCTATAGTGATCCTTCTAAGAAAAAGGCAATCCAATAATGGCCATCACCAACGAGTATAACTGAGGTATGCAGTTTTATTGGTTTAGCAGGTTATTATCGGTGTTTTGTCTAGAATTATTCCCGATTGGCTAACCTATTAACCAAACTCACACTTAAAGGGGTTAAATTTTATTGGAAAAAAGAGTGTGAAGAATTTTTTGAAGAACTGAAGAGAAGATTTTTCAGTGCTCATATCTTGACACTTCCATTAGGGAATGATGGGTTTGGTATTTATAGTGATGCTTCAATGAAAGTACCAGGTTGTGTCCTTATATAGAATGATAGATTTATTTCCAATGCATCACGACAACTAAAAAATCATGAACTAAACTATCCTACTCATTATCTTTAGTTAGCAGCTGTAATCTTTGCACTGAAAATATAGAGACGCTATCTCTATTGTGAAAAATGAGAGATTTATACTGATCGCAAGAGTTTGAAGTATATTTTCTCACATAAAGAACTCAACATGAGGCAAAGAAGATGGCATGAACTACTAAAGGATTATGATTTCACTATACACTACCACCTAGGGAAGGAAAATAAGTTGGCAGATGTTTTGAGTATAATGGATCATGGAGTTTTTAACAAGATACGAGTTGAAAGAGATCCTATTTTCATGGATCTATTAAAGATGGATATGGGAATAACCAAGGAAGGTGAAACATCAATACTTTTTCAAATGGTTGCCAAACTATCCTTACTAGAAAGGATAAATAGTTCTCAGACTAATGATGAGGAGTTTCAAAAGAAAATTAATGTATTGAATGATGGGAGATTGAGTGACATCATATATGAAGATTGAATTTTGAAATTTGAGAAGATACATTATGTTCATAACATACCTGATCTAAAAATGTAATTGTTGGATGATTCTCATAGATCCAATTTCTCTATACACCCTAAGAGCACCAAGATGTATATAGATTTGAAAGAACATTGTTTTTGGGACAACATGAAGGGAGAGGATGATAATTTGGTGTCAAGATGTATGGTTTTTCAATAAGTACAATATGGAAAGAAACAACCTAGAGGAGTCATGTAACCTCTTCTGATACCTGAGTCGAAATGAGATAATATTATGATGAACTTTGTCATGGGACTACCAAAGACTCCTAGAAGGAATGATGAAATATGTGTCATTGTTGATCGTCTTAACAAGTCAGTACATTTTCTTGTTATAAGAGAAGATTAACCACTTGAACATCTGGAAAGACTATATATTAATGATTTTGTAAGATTTCATGGAGTACCCCTATCGATTGTTTCTGATCGTGATCCCTGTTTTATATCAAGATTCTGGAAAAGTCTTCAGAAATCCCTAGATACTGAACTTCATTTGAGCACTTCTTACCACCCTCAAACCGATGGACAACTAGAATAGACTATTCAAACCATAGAAGACATGTTGAGATCTATCGCACATGACTTTCAAGGTATGTGGGATCAATATTTACCAATGGTAGAATTTTCCTATAATAATAGCTTCTATTCAAGTATTTTGATGCCACCATATGAAGATTTATAGGGAAATAGATGTCTCACACCAACTAGTTGTTATGATTTTGGTGAATGAAAAGTTGTAGCCTTAGAACTTTTTTAGGAAACAATGGAAAAAAGTGAAGATTATCCAAACCCTCATTAATGAAGCTCAAAGTAGGCAAAAGAGCTATGCCAAAAAAAAGGAAGTTTTTGGAATTTCAAGTAAGAGATCATGTTTTCTTCAAGGTACATCCATGGAGAGGAGTTTTACGTTTCCTTAAGAATGGTAAATTGAGTCCTAGGTACATCAGGCCTTTTGAAATTCAAGAACGAATGGATGTTGTAGCTTATCATTTGGAAATGCCACCAAGTCTTTCCAAAGTTCATGATGTCTTCCACATATCACTATTGATAAAATACATGCCTAACCCAACGCATGTACTCACCTATGAAGAATTAGAACTAGAACCCAATATTTATTATTTTGAAGAGCCTATCAGGATTCTTGATACCAGAGAACAAGTGTTAATATACCGGAGGACTCGTCTGGTTAAAATTCTATGGAGAAATCATAAGATGGATGAGGCAACGTGGGAACCCAAGGAACATATGATGAAGAACCACCCAAATATTTTTATGCAGTAATATTCTAAAAATTTCGAGAACGAAATTATTTTAAGGAGGGGATAATTTAACACCCCGATCTTATATGGTATGTTTCCCTTTGAATATTGTAGTAGCATGTGTTGTACGCAACTTGGAGTTTTAACACACCACGACCAATCAAACAAGGCGTTATAAAAAGTATAAACCATTTTTTGAAAATTTATAAATTTTATTTCTGCAAATGGACTTCATTTTTTAATTTTGAATATCAAAATTATTTTATGTTAAATTTTTGGTACTTTTATGAAAACATTAAATTTTTGATCAATTCTGAAAATATTAAATTTTAATTAATAAAAATAATTTATAGTGTAAAATTATATATTTGAGTGGTTTTAAATTATAATTAGATTATATTTTTATCATTTAATATAATTTATCTCATTGTATTTAATTTCACATTTAAACAGGACATAAACAAGTGTCAATCATTTGATATTTATTATTTCTTAAAAACATGCTTTTTGTTTTGACAACGAGAATTAATTTTTAATTAATTTCTACCACTTATGTATTTTGAATTTGGAAAAATGGATTCTATATTTTCAATCAGGATATCCAAATTGTGTAAATAGGTAAATATTATTTTTAGACATTATAAATAATTACTTCGGTAAATATTTTATTTATCATGGTTAAAGGATAGATCCTGTAAATAAGTGTAAAAATAATATTATAATAATATTAAATTACCATAAAATGTGTCCTATTCCTATTGGTCGATACATTTCTGACCATGGGCATCCTTGGGTTGATTTTGGGACCCCATGGAGACACTTGAGAGTGATAATGATACTTTATATTAATTAATTTAATATAAAGAAAAAAATGACACAAACATACATCTTTTAGTAAAATAATTTTTAAATTGGGTTATATAAGTTATATTTTTCACTATAAATACTAATTAGAAATCTAGAAATATTTCCTACATAATTTTATTTTATTTATAATTATTATACATTAAATAATTAAATTTATTTATGAAACAACGGCGATGTAGTAATTAACTTATTAATGAAAGAATCAAATAAATGGTATTATAAGTACTAAAATATAAATAATTTCAATGTTTTTATGAAATCCATGAATTTTTTAGGTTAATATGACTTTTTTGGGTTGATTAAATGCATTTGTTTTTAAGTAATTAAGTTGTGATGACTTTCACAAAATCCAAATAATAAATAGTGTCAAAATTGACATAAATGGGTTTTTAAAAAATATATTATATTATTAAATTATATAATAGTCTTCAAAATATATGGTTCTGCCAAATAACATATATAAATATATTAATTTTCATTAAGGAACCATGTGAGGTTCTCTTGGCATTTTATAGTAATTTTATTAACTAATTATTATAATAATACAGGAATACAAGGTAAAAGTTAAACTATTTAACTAAGAGTTAAATATAAAAGATAGAATTAATATGGTGAACCAAACCTGTTTTAACCCAACTGGTTGAGAGTTTTTTGACCCACACCCTCCGTAGCCTCGAGGTAAATAATTTGGATCCATTAGAAATAGAAAATGGTTTTATTACAAAATATTATATCAATCTATTCCGAAGGTTCCCCTCACCTCTCTTATAAAAGGGAACTTCCCCTTTAATTCAAAATCACACCTCCAAAGCCAATTGGTTCAGCCAAACCATGCCCAAATAACTTCCCAATTTCTATCACTTAAACCTAATGGCCATATATTTATCTGAAATCCAACCTAAGGGGCCCTTTTGATCAACTCAAAAGGAATCACCCGAAGAAGAGGTAATAATTTCCCCATCCTCTTTCAAGTTATTTTCTCCTTCCACTTCCTCATTTTTTGTTTTTTCAATTATAAAATAATAACTATAGTATATTCTATATACTATGATTTTATTATAAAAATGGTACAACCATATTCATTATTCTATCCATTATATGAATGAAAAAGTCACCATACATGCTTATGTACGGCTTACCGTCTCTACATCATTGTGTAGTGTGTTATTCAAACACTTCATTATTTGGATGGGTATAATAATGAGTATAAATGATTTAAATAATAAATATAATTTGTTAATGATTCTGTATATATGATATACCATCCAATTTCATACGATTTCACCATCAATATAATGATATTGTCGCTCGTGCGTACATATGGATTATCGTCTCCACGAACGCGATGAGATTCATTCCCCATCAAAATAATAAAAGCATAATCTTCATTTTATAATTAAAATTAATATTTAATAATTTAATATCATTCAGGATATTAATAAAATACATCTTATCCCTAAAAAACATGGCTTACGTAACCGAGCATATAAAGGAAAAAAGATCTGTTTACACATGAAATGATGATAATGCTGAAATGTCATTAACAAATAAATATTATAGGATCATATAAGATATCATATTTGTGGATATAGTTGTTGTATAATTTAATAACAATGTTTTAACTATTATAAAAGAGGTTAACATACCATCTACTAAGGAAAAGTGAAAGGTAAGGGTTAATTTCACTATCTCTTTATTATTCTAGGTTATTTTTATGTACGTATCTACTGGGACATCTTTATCATCCACATCCATGTTTCTAAAAAACGTACATAAAAACATTTTTACTATTTAATATACTATGGGTTAAATTCATTTATACCCTTGTTTCACTTTTTATAAAATGGTTTGAAAAAATCTTTCCATCGTTTTCCAAATAAGGTAATTTATGACATTTTTGACAAATTTAAGATAAGAATGTCTTTTTTTAACTTATACGGAGGATGCGGCTATTTTCCACCATTATAACATCATCAAATCATACTATAAAAGATTATAAGAATATTTTCTAAACAAATGTTTCCTTTTATTATTATGTTACTTTTAAATGGTTTCAAACTAAAAAAAGGTATTTCTTTAAAAAAGTTTTTATTTAATCTATGTAAACATCCTTTGATGGATTCTAAACTTGTTTCATATTTATTTATTATAATAAAAATATTCTATATTATATTGAAGATTTTGTGAAATGATTGACTATGGATGTGTTATTTTTGTACTATTCATGGTTTATGGATAAAGTATTGACATTTTGTATGCTAGTTTTAATACCAATGTTTTTGTTATGTTTAAACCTTTTTCTTATGAGGAATGAATTAGGCTTAGTAAGTGACAGGTGTAGGCTTCTATAGCTCTTTGATTCATAGGTAGGTCTCATGAGACAAACTATTGTCTTGGCACAAGGCCTTGCCAAAATATTATTTGTAGTCTTGAACAAGGCCTTGACTATGTGGGTATGAAGTCTGGCATTATGCATTCCATCATTATGAAAATGGATATTTATATTGCATGTTATTATTATACTAGTAGAATATCCATTTGATTAAGTAAATGGAATTATTTGATTTTATATTTTTTATAATATTATGAAGTTTTAGTTTGAAAGGCATTTGTTTTAGTCTTATACATTGTCTTAAATGTTTATGCTTATTTAGGAAAGTTTCCGATATATTTTATCCTTACTAAGAACTTGAGATCACCCATTTCTATGTTTTATTTTTCCTAGGATGTGAGGAAGTATTTTATGGTTGGCCTATAGGGATAGTATAAGGATATAAGTGTGTTAAAAAGAGGACAAAATGTTGTTGATTTTTTTATTTCATGATTTAATGTAAAAATTCTGAATGTATATAGTACTTACAAGGATACTACACTGATCGGTCTTTCGGTACATGTTTCCCTGTATCATGGAAATTTTATTTAATAATGCACTGACTTTGGGTAACTAGGGTCAGGGTATTATGATATAAATAATATCCTTTGTCAAAGTAATCTTAAAACATACATAAAAAGAATAAGGATGGTTTCCAAACAAAATTTCCCAGGTTGTGTAAAAATAATGGGTTATTATCATTGATGAATTGAAATATTGTAAAATTATATTTTTAAAATATTATTGAGAAAAATATCCTTTTAATTTTGAAAATCATTTTGAAATCATTTTCTTTCAAAAACACTTTTAAAAAAAAATATTTAAAATTAATTTTTTAAAATTTAAATGGAATATTTAATGAAACCACAATGAGTAATTCCCTACATGATTTACAAGGTAAAAAGAACATTCATTTACAAGTTAAAAAGGATAGAGAAGTTTATTGTTCATAGTGTAACAAGAGAATTAAATTGAAAAAAATTAAAAGAAAAAAAATGGAAAAACATTATTTAAAAAAATCATTTTTAAAGGTTAGACAAATTTTTTAATACATTTTTTAAAAATTATTTTTTGAAAAGAAAATATGTTCTCTCACTAAAGAGAAAAATAAAGTTTGATATTCTAAAAACATATTATATAACATTTTTAGTACCCAAGAGTGGAAAATATTAATATTATATGAAAATTTCATGAATTACTTTAGGAGATTCAAATTAAATATTTTATGGAAAAATGATCATATAAATTCCATTAATGGAATTTCAAGAATAATAAATCTCAATTTGGATGAGATTGTGAAACAAACCCTTAAAACGATCATTATGATGAAGTGGGAACTCATCAAGGAATTGATTATGTGTATAAATTATAAATCCACATATAGGAATTTGAAATAAATAAATAGATATTTAAATTCAATATAAACATAACTATATAATATTAATTACAATGAGTAAGTAATATAACCTCAATAAAAGAAATTGAGTTGTGAAAATTCATTACCACTTGGTAATTTTAATTTTAAATACCCTTAGATGTAATAATTAGAATTTAAACTAGAAATACCATGAATAAAGATTTATTTATGAAATTACTTGTCAAATTAGATGTTTGTAAACCATATATATTAAATTATGTGCATAATAATAAATAATACCTCGAAGAATGGAAATTGAGAGGATGTCCCTTACTACTTTGTAAATTTTGTATTAGAATCCTCATGAAATAAATAAATTAAAATTAAAATATAAATAAAATTAAGATAAATGTATTCATTATATAAAAAACAATAGTTTCATTATATACTCCAAACAAAAGGAATAAATTATGAAATTGGTGTATTCCTCACATAAGAAAAAGTGAGACAATAATCCATTTCCTTGTATTTTCTTTTGGGTGAATATACATTATCCTCGGGTATAAGGGTTTTAAAAATGTTAATAACTTATACTAGAACCATAATAATATTTATATTGACATATATTTTCTCATAATAATATCTTATTACCTTTTTGTTAACAATCTTGCATTAATTTCACTATTTTGGGTTTTAATTTCCTAGTTTATCGAGTATGTTTTGACTTGTTATATTTGTTCTTCTTACATCAATAATGATTTTATCATATTTAAAATTTATCCCATGATGTAATTATATATTTTAATAGAATATTTATTTTTAATAATCCATAATATTTTTAAGATAGTAAATGAAATGCACCATTTATTGAGATGGTAGTCCATATGTACGCATGAATGCTACTTCCATTTCCTTATCGTATTTAAAATAATGAAATGTAAATGATGTGTGTGTGTGTTTGTTTATTTTATAATTTATATAAAATTTTTATTTCATATATTTCACATAGGTTTATTATAATAATTATTAATACATTCCATGTTTAGTGTGGACGAATGACATTGCATTAAGGAAGCGGTAGTCCATACATCGACAAAGGTTGTCATGTTGCCACAAAATAGAAATCATAATATTATGATTTATATAATAATTTAAGAAGAATAAATACATTATAAATATTGTATATATAATATATATACTGTAAATCCATCATAATTTCTATTCGTTAAAGGTAGTAAAAGAAAGAATGAACGACATCATTCATGGGGCGGTGGTCCACCGTACACACAAACGATTATTGTGTATCCCATTTTGATGGATGTGTGTGAAATTTTAGGTTTAAATATTATAATAAATACATATAAGTGTATTTAAGTTACTTAGATTATTATTTAATGAAGAAATAAAATTAATTAAAGGGTTGGGGAAGTAAATTAAACAAAACTGGTTGTTGAAGAACATTACCTCTTATTCGGTAACTCTTTTTGGTTTATACCAAAATATTCCCTTGGATTTACATATTACCAAATTGAGGATTATAGGATGAAGAAAGCTATGTTTTGATACTATTTTTACATATTTTAGATGATAAAAATGGCATGATAGGTGTGAATAATTGGTAGGGGTAAATGATTTTTTTAGTGGAGGGGGAGTGGCATTTTAGTAAATTTTTTAAAGTGGATTTCCGTATATATTTTTTAATGTGAATCAAATAATAAAAAAAAGTACAGAAAATATAAGATATTGTATAAAAAATATCATTAAATGAATTCTTGATGATTTTATATATCATTTGGGCTCTTAAGATTAAGGTTTAGTCCCTTTTAAGGTTAACATTACATTAATCATTGTTGTTAATTTCAATTACATTCACTAATCTCTTTGGTCATAAACTAAGTTTATTGTGTTAGTAATTATAAATAATTATTATTAAAAAAATTGAATCCATTTGTCTAAATTTTAATCATATCGGTGGTAGAAAGTAATGTAAATTTAATCCCACATATGGGACAACAAAATGGGTTTTGAAAGTAAAAATGTTTTAATGTATAAAATATTTTTATGTAAAATTTCATGGTGAAATTAATTCAAATGAACTAAATTGTATTAATTGATTTATAATTGATCTAATTTTACTTTAAAATATACATAAAATATAATTTATTAATATAAATAAATTAGAAGAAAAATAGTTTTCAATTAAAATTCAATATTTTTCACTATTCATCAAAAAATAAAACTTCACTGCAAAATAAAAAATATATACTGTATGATAACTTTTATGTTATGATTTCAAAAATAATTTTTATTTTGACGTATATTTTTATAAAATTTTTAAAATTGGATTCAAAATAGGTTTTCCATTAGAAGAAAAAAAATCATTCAAAATATAGTTTTTTATGACTACTATTGGGTTTCTTCTTATCTTATGATTATGAATTTTATTGGACGAATATGAAACATATTTTATTAAATATATAATAAATATATTTCATTAATTTGATTCACTAATAGAATGAAATTTAATTTATTAAGATAAAACACCTTTGTGATCCCAATAAAATTATTTATAAAAACATCTATTTATATTTATTTGGTTCTTATATTCAATTATAATTAATTGGTGACCAATGAATTCAATAATATATATTAATATGTTAGTTGATCCTTTTCGTAAAACATAATTTAATAAATTTGTTTTATCTTATTATTGTAAATAACTATATTTTCATAATATATTATTGTTTGATAAAACTCAGTCCTACGTGCAATGCAAGCTATCAATGAATGTCATTGTTGTGTTCAATGCATGATAACTCCGTATTCTGTGAATTAAAATCTAGAGAATATATTAAATTTATTTCAAATAATAAATATACCATAATGTATCAATAGGATATATTCATTTCTATGTTTTTTGTAGCGTGTCATATAGATTATCAAATAAAATATACTATTTCAAAAATTTTGGGGTGTTACATTGAGACTATCCAGATGATCCTTGACAATTTATAGTGTCATGATTAAAATAGGTTCAATTTGGTATATTATATGTTACATGGTCATGTGAAGTGTTGGTAGAACATTCAGACTCGAGATGGGAAGTTAGGGAACATGGTATGAAAGGTATTTTAGGGGAATTTTCTTGAACACCTTTTCCCTAGGACTCTCAAGAAGTAGAGGGGATATGATTTTATGTGGTTGAACCAGATTTTTATGTTTGTGACATAATATGTTGGATGCTTCACAAATTTTTAGTGCTTAAAACTAGCATTGTAAGGAGATTGGGTAACTATGGAGAAACATTTTCATGATGGACTTAAAAGTGAGATTAACTCCCAAGTTAACTTATTTGGACAAAGGATGTTTTATGAGGTGTTGAATCATGATATCGTTTATTTGGGGAACATGAAGGATGGGTTTAGTGAGGTGGTTGTGGTTTATTCTGGATGGATAAAATATATGTATTTGAATAGTATTAAGCGTCACTATAAGAACATCAACTATGGAAATGGAAAACAAAGTGGAAAAGGAGAAGGATCAATTACTCAAAGAAGTAACTGAATATACCACCACTAGTGTTGTAGGTCATGTCGCATTCATAACTAATGTATTATTCAACTAGTGGGGTTTCAAGCCTATGGAAATATAGGTAACTTACCTAGGTATTGTAGAAACCCTTAACCAATGTGTATTGATAGAGGAGCCAGGTTGAATCCGACTTCTATAAGGGGGTATTCAACCCCATATCAGTTGTGTAGATAGAGTTCATTTTGCTATGGAAGTCAAGGTAGTGGATGTGGTACTTCAAGGAAAGAGGGTAAGTATCAGTACAGTGGTAAGGATTAGGGGAATAATACTACAATATAAGGAATATGTGCAAGATAGTTTCATGTTGTTCATCCTGCACATGTGGATAGTGATGATGGACCACCAATAGTTATAGGTATAATTCTGGTAGATTATATACATTATATGATTTATTTTATACATTATCCTCTAATTATTTTATATCTTCACAGCTTGTGAATGTTTTGAGTTTTATGGTGGAGTTTGGGAGTGGATTTATGATGATCAAAACACTGTTGGTATTATGGTCAAGGAAATCTTTTAATGTTTGGGTGTTCTATCAAGGCTCGACCATATCAATTCTGTTTCGATATTTATATACTCAGCATGTCTACTTTTGAATTAATTTTGGGTTTATACGTTTTCATATTGTATCAATCCCACATAATTTTGTACCATATGAGAGTAACCTTTACATCACTTGAGGTTAATAGTTATGTTCATCATGGAGATAGGCATATCCAGGTAGGCCATGTAGGGACAATTCATCTACAACTAGGGGAGATCACCACCTCAGATGTAATTAATATATTATATTATGGGGGTTTGATGAATAATATCTTTCAACCATTAGTGGATTTATTCTAGTACGTGTTTCCTAATGACTTCTCATGGTTTCCACACAAGATGGATGTTGAGATTACATTTGAGCTAATTCCTCGAACTAGACTAGTTTATATTCAAACATATAGAATCGAACCAATAGAGATTATTGAAGATAAGATTCAGGTAGAATATTTGATGGATAAGGGATTCATCTGTCTGATTATGTTGTATTGGGGTTCTCCAGCTCTATTTTCTATGAAGGTCATAAGGACACTGGGTTTATGTGTTTATTATCAGTAGTTTCACTGGATGAAAGTGAAGAACTGGTAACCTATTCCAAAAAATTATGATCTCTTTAACCAGTTGAGAGGCTCTTGTGTTTTCTCCATGATTGAATTGAGGTTGGCATGTCATTAGATGAGAGTTAGACCTTCTAATATGCCACATACTACTTTCAAAAGTCGGTATTTCCTATATAAGTTCATTGTGCTGTCATTCAGGATGAGAAACAATCTATCATTGTTTAGGGAGTTGGTGAGCCAAATCCTTCACCTCTACCAGGATCATCTTTTTTTTGGAATACATATTGGTGTACTCCAATACTTATGACGATCATGAACATAATCATTCCACCAATCCAGGTGCACTTATAGAGCATCGGTTATATTCTAAGCTATATATGTCTCAATTCTAGATCAAATGGGTACACTTATTAGGTCATAAAATCTCGAAGGAATGAGTGTCAGTATACCCATAAAAGGTACATGTTGTGGTTTAAATAGAGTATCCCATTATTGTTTTTTTATATCTGTATCTTTTTGGGTTTGGTGATTTATTATAAAAAAAATCAGAACTTTTCCAGGATAGTATCACTACATTCATGCATAACCTAGATGGGGAGAAAGTTTTAAGGGTATTCATCTTTTGAGAATGCATTCCAGAAGTTAATAAAGCATTTAACTACATCATATTTCATGATTCTACATCAGTCGAGTGAGGATTATATTGTGTTTTGTGATTCTTCTAGGATTGGACTTGGAGCAGTGTTAGTGCAGATAGATTTCATTGTGTCTTATCTATGAAGGTTGTTGAGGCCACATTAATGGAATTACCCTATGAAAAATCTCAAGTTTTTAGTGTTGGTTTAAATATTGAACATTTAGAATATTTATCGTTGGTTGAAAATTTTACTGCATATACCGACAATAAAAGCTTAAAATATATATTTTCATAGAAATATTTAAATCTATAGAAGATGAGATGGGTTTATTATATGTAGAATTTTTAATTTGAGAAATCATATACATGTGGTAAGGGAAAAATTATTTTTGTCACTTAGAGTAGGAAGAGAAAGAGTCTTGTAGTTCCGGAGTCTAGTTCTGAGTGAAAGATGATGACATTACTGGATTAAATAGATATTGATCTTCAAGAGTTCTAGGAGAAGATGACATGTGTATCCTTATCAGTGATGTCCACACTTCTACGTCGAATCTTGGCGAGGTTGTATGATGATATAGAGTTTTATTCCTTGGGGTAAATCCTCAATGGTGGGGTGTCGCCTTCTAATTAAACTATAGATGAGGATGATATCATCTATTTCGAGAACTGGGTTGTAGTGCCTAAGTGTATGAAAGAATAACTAATGTGTGAGTTTCATGCCACTAAGTGGGTGGTATATCCTGGTTTGACTAATTTCCCATGCACTACATAAACAATACTAATGTCCAGACATAAAAATGGTGATTATAGGGTTTGTGACACGATGGAACAAATTTCCGAAGGTGAAGGATGAGAATCAATAACATAGTGGTTTTCTATAGCTATTTCCCATTCTAGAATGGAAGTGGGATAATTTTACCATGAACTTTAAACTATTTATTCTGAAGATTCCTTAGAATAATTCTGTTATATGGGTGATTGTAGACTGATTGATGAAATTATCCGATTTTTTACCTATTTTAGATAATTTCAATGTTGATCGGTTGTGTGAGATGTATATGAGAGAGATAGTATGTCTACACATGGTGCCAAGGAGTATAGTTTCAAACCGTGACTCACATTTTTCTTCATGATTATAGAAAGTTTTAAATAATTTTCTTGGTAAAAATTTGTTTTGGATTATGAATTTTCACCTATATACAGATGGGAAATCATAGAGTACAATTCAGGTACTAAAGCATATGCAACGAGCATGCATTGTCGATTTTGGTGGGTCTTGGGAGAAGAACATAGAACTCATTTAGTTTTCCTTTAAAAAGGTTATTGGTAGAATATTAAGAAGGCACCGTATGTGGTATATTATGGTAGGCCATGCAAAAAACCATTATGATGTATGGTGGTAATTGAATCAGAGCTATTGGGATCGAGCATCATATAGGAGACATCAGAGCAAGTTCAGTTAATTCAAAAATTTATAACCATGGATCCGAGTTTCTAGAAGCCATATTCTAATCATTATTGACGACCCATTTAGTTTATATTGGGTGATCATGGTTTCCTTTGAGTTTTAAAGAGATTACCTTACCAATGGATTTAGATGTACTGAAAGTTAGTGCCCATGTTCATTGGACTATTTTTTTATTGTGGAGAGAATTGGGCTGGTGACATTCTGATTATCTCTTCCATAGTGATATAGTTCTATATATGATGTTAACATGTGTCACATATTAAACAGTACCACCCCAACCCTTCTAATGGGACTTATGTTACTGATATTGAGCTTGAGGTCGATGCATCATTTGAAGAGCATCTGATTCATGTTATGGGTCACAATAAAAAAGTTTTGTGGGAAAGGACCATGCTGATAGTCTAAGTGTTGTGGCAGTATGGACCCATTCATGAGGAAACTAAATAGAGGGAAAAAGATATGTGGACTCATTGGACTGATATTTTTTAACTCAAAATCATACTGATGCTTGAGAGTACAGCCCAAGGATGAGCTATTATAAGGTGTGGATATTGTAAGATCGCGTGATTTCTATAGATTCCTTGTGCACATTTTTTTGTACTCCTTTATTCATGATGAGGGTATATTGTGGTTGGGGTTTTTTGATTGTTTTGTAAAAATTATAGAAATTTACAGGCCCATGGGGTTGTACATGGTCGTCATGTGATTAGGGAAAACCATAAGGTTTTAACAGAAAATTGTTCACAACTTTTTCGAGGCACATGAGATGGCTCATGGTTGGCGCATGATTTTGCCATTCCATGGGCCACCCACCCCAAAATTTGAACCATGAGATAGTGGGATTTTTCATGTTTGGCACACAATTTTTCAAACCATGCTCCAATTAGGTGTAACACCCTGAGATTTTTTGAATTTCTTTTCGAATTAATTTAATCATTTTTACATTTTTCATTTCACAAAATATTAAAAATAGTTTAATTTATATCAAATAACATATACCAACATGTTTTATAATAAATATCAAGTTAATCATACACTACATGAAAAATAAATTTTAGGTTTCTCTACACGGAACACTAAGGTTATCCTACATTACACGCAAGATCGAGATTTTACCGCCTTTTAGTGGAACACCTATTTTAAAAATAAATTCTAAAAAAATTATATATTTTATTTTTAAAAATAAAATACGTTTTTGAATTTATAATATCAAAACTAGGTTATAGTGAAGTTCTTGGATTTTTCTGAGAAACATAATTATTTGATGAATACTGAAAAATATTGTATTTAAGTTAAAATTTTCCTCTTTGTTTAAATAATTATTAATGTTAAATTATATTTTCAATTTTTTTATAAAGTCACAATAGATCAATTATACATATTTTAACCCAATTTATGTAATTTGAACCCTTTTAGTATTAAAATTAGATATAAAAACTTATTTAACTTTTGAACCTTTTACTTTAAAACCCTGCTTTCTTCTCACGTCTATGGGATTAGCATTGAAAATAATTTTCTGACTTATGTGATTAGAATTTTTAAAAACTAACATATATAGTTTTAATCAGTATAATATTATTTTCTAATAATTTCAACTTAATTTGTGACCAAATAGATTAGTGATAGTGATTAAAATAAATCATAACGATTACGGTATGATTATGCTTGATTAAGGACTAAACCATTACCATAAAGACCGAAATGACCTAGACACTTGTACGAAGAACATTTCCTACTAATAATTATAAATTATCCCCTCTTGGTTCGAATTTTATGGTTTATTTTGATATTATTAAATGGATGTTTCCTATATAAAACTTTAATTAAGTAAAAGAACAAAAATGGAAATTTCCTTACCTTTAAAATTTAAAACACATTCAGATATATAAAATACATCATATTTTAGGTTATACAAATTCTTTTGAAATATAAATGGTTTATTTTTATAATAAAAGTTTTTCAATAATTTTTATAGATGATTTAGTTACATAAAAATCTTACCAAACAACAACATAGTGATTATTTAGTGAATAAATAACAAAAATAAATGATTTTATAAATGTTTAATTTGAAGGGAATTGATTAAATTATTGCTTATTATTATTTTTTATAAGAATATATAATTTTAAACAAATTTATACTCAATATATTTGAACTCCAATATTTTTTTGATATTTAAAATTAAAAATTAAATAAACAATGTCCAAAGTGACATTAATGTTATTTTACAATAAATGATATTTTATTAAATGATATAAAATTAATAAAAATTATATATTATACCAAGTGAATTTTAAGTGTTATTAAATATTAAATATTTTATATTAATGTACCAATTTATCTTTTATAGTTATTATATTGACCAATATATTGTAAAAACATTTTTTAGCATGGTCCGAGTTTAAGTAGTGTTTCTGCGCGTCACATGCATTTGTTTTAAAATTAATTTCCAAAATAGATAAAATTATTATTTTATAAATTATAGGTCATATTAATAATTCAGTGTATCTTTATTTTCTATTAAATCTCTTGTTATTTTCTTATTAATGGTTAAATTATTTAGGTTATAAAATGAGATTCATTAATAAAAACCAAAATGATAAAATTTGGAATCTTAGATGTTAAGGATCCAAACTATTAAAATGATCATATTTATTTCATAGGGATTTTTATTTACCATTATTACATGTTAATATAATATTTTTACATTTTAAAAAAACATTTGGTAATGTTTACCTCCCATTAATGAATACTTTATTTGTGTGTACAAGAGTGTTGCTCCCCTTCCACTATAAAATGGTAAGCACTCGACCTCTGCTTCACTCCTCACAGACCACTTAGGTTAGTACAAGATCTATAAAATACACTTACCAATGTCCCTCCATTCCTATTATTAACCTCAACATGGGTAAAAAGAATTCTTAGGAATTATTTTCGCCCAAACCAAAAGGAGTTACATGATTAATACGTAGTGACTTCTCTCAAGCTCTATTCTATTATATTCTTTCTCCAACCCCTGCACTATATTTATTAAATTATTGTATAAAAACACTAGTATCTTATATTTAATGTAATTTTTTAACTCTAATTGTTACACCTAAACTTACACACATCACTATCTAATTGTTAATGAACATACTATTTATGTTTATAGTGAACTACCGTCTCACGAAACGATGATTGATGATTTTCATTACTACCTCTCATAGAGGAAATTATAATGGAAATTTTGTTTATATATGTAATATATTCTATTTATTATTTCATAAATATTATTTATTCTTGTTAAAACACATATCTTTATGCTCTCCATTTGGTGTAAATATGATAATTTCATTTGATTAAGTGTCGACTACCACCCCTTGAAAGCACTTTAATTTATTCACACACTTCATAGAATGTATTAAGGATGGGTTTAGTGAACTTATATAAAATATATGATACAATAATTAATATTAAATAATTATATATATAAACATACATATTCTAATTACCTTATTACATTCAGTATGATAATAAAAATATATTCAACATTCATGCGTACGTACAGCTTACCATCTCCATGAACTAAGTATTCCATTTCATAAGATTATATTCTATAAATTATTTTAATACTCATATAATAAATATAAATTATATTTATATCCTTATTTAAATACATGAAATCATGATATTAGTATAAGGACTGAAGAGATAACAAATTAAGACACATGTGAAGAACAAAGCGGGTATTGCCCGAAGAGAAACCATATCACAGGATTGTTAACTTGAGGGTAATATAAGGTCATAATAGAACTATATATGGTATTATATATAATAATATAGTTATATAAAATATTTATAATAAATTTATATTTATCATACATGTGGTTTGAACGAGTACAAAGAGAGTCAAGACACAATGTAAGGGAATTTCTACTCACTTTTTTCTCGTGAGATAAATTCTTTATTAACAACCCATTCCTTTTTCATGATGTGTATTATTACCATGGATGTATTGTAATATTATTATTAATAATTTAATGGTTATTTACATATCCATTCTATTATCTTTGTTTTATGGGGTTGATATTTTAATAATTCATAAATCCATAATGTAGTTTTGTCTCAAGTTGTTTTCTTTGAGACACATGTTTTGTTATAAAACTATGTTCTTTAAGGAGGTGTATACAATTTAAAATGACATGTTATATAATGAATATAATTATTTTATGGATATTTTATGCTCCATGTAATTTTATTTTCTTACATGAGTATTATGATCCCATGTAAACAAGTGGTAAGAGTTTATAGAAAATATTTCATCTCTGTTTGAGATTGTTATTCATTAAAATTATTTTGATGAAATATTGTGATCCATATATCAATAAAACTCATGATATTCCTTATAAAATTTTTACTCAATATAAATCCATGTATTAGTACCACTTCCCACTCTTTGTTAATTAAGATAATTAATAAAATGTTTTTTAAGAAAAATCTGATTGTATCTCTCTCTTCTGTTGGAAATTTGTTTTATTTTTAAACCATGTTTTCAAAAATGTTTTCAAATTATATTTGAATATAATATTCAAGGAAAAATAATTTTAAATTTTTTTATAGTTTTCAATGATTTATTTATATGTTTTAGATGTTATTTCCAAAGAAGTTGTTTTCAAAAAAATCTGGATTTCTTTATAATTTTCAATGTTATTTTCAAAAAAATGGTTTTCAAAACATTTTAAATAGTTATTTATAAGTATTCAAAATATATTAAATTAAATGTTTTTAAAAAGGTTTTCAAGCCTTATTTATTTATTTTCTATGTATTTTCAATGAAATGGGTTTCAAAACATTTTCATACTTTTTTCAAGGGAATTTAGATAAAAATGTTATAAAAAATTAAATGCTTATTTCTACATTTTCAAAATATTTTAAAAGAAAATGTATTTAAAAATGGTTTAATATTTTAAAAACAATTAATGGAAAAAAGGATATTTTCATCCTTAATTTTTTTAAAATTTTTTTCCCTACTATTTTCAATCTAATATGACATCTTTGGATTTTAATAAAGGCCTTATAAGAAATGATACAATGGTTACATTCATAAATTTTATTTAATGGATTATGTTTTCAGGAAATTATTCTTAAATAATAATTTTTATCATATGGGTTATGTGATTTTGAAAATCACTTCTCTTCATGGTTTATTCATAGATAAAATGATTATGAAACGTGACTCTTTTCCATAGGTTATGATGTGATGAAATGATAATAATTCCCATTTCATTTAATTGGGTTTGATTTGACGTTTATAAAACCCATATATTTTCATGGGTCATGATATGAGTATTGTTTTTTTTGTACAAGCATGTATGATTTCATTATGAGATGGTTGGTACCTATATCACCCTCCAATGCATTGGGTAATGATAAAGTTTTTATGAGATAAAAGGGTACATGGGGGGGGGAATTCTAAGCCCGAAATAAGAGTGTATAAGGGAGGGAATCCTAGGACAAAAACAATAGGGTACATAGGAGTAAATCTCAAGCCCTAAACAATAAGGAAAATTGGAGGACATCCCAAGCCTGAAACAAGAGGATAAATGTGAGGATATCCCAAGCCACAAATAAGACGGTACACAAGAGTATATTCCAATACTGAATAATAGGGTACACGAGGAGGCATCCCAATCACGAAGTAGGTAGATAGGTGATTAACCTAATCTTATCATGTTACAAAGGATATTGTAGGCCGCATTTACATAGGGCGTTTATATTCTTATGGGTTTTCCATAATTCCACTTTCTATTCCAATGTTATTATTTCATGGATTATGTTCATTATTTCCTTATAATTCATGTCTTATAAAATTCATATATTTATTATAATATCTAACATGTATGGTATAACATTAAAATCATATTCTCAAGTTCCATACCCTTTTTCATGTTATTCTTACTCGTTTAATTTTATTTACCCTTACTGAGCATCTGAGGTCACCCCTGTCTTCGGTTCCTTTTCCCAAGGTTAGTAAGAAAGGTTTTATGTCGAATTACTAATGTTTGGGATATTTATAGGAGATATTGAAGTTATTTAACCAGTATAGAAGATTTTTTTCCATTTTTACAAAGACACAAAACTATTATAGTCCTCATGCATGTATTTTGGTAATGTACTAAATATTCATCTAAAATGAAGTAGTATCCATGTATGTTAAACTTGGGTTACTATAGTTTCTATATGAGGAATTTTTATTCAACCATTTAGAAACTGGGATGAGAAAACATTAGTGATATCCCTACGTATATTTCTATGGATGTGTCTAGGGATGACTCTAGGGATAAGTATAAGGATGACCCAAAATTTAGGAAAATGTCTTAGAATTTTGGTATAGGATAGAGTGGGTGGTTTCATGGAAATAACTCATTATATGGGTACAACAAGTTTATTTGGATCTAGAATAGATGTACCTAGGGGTAAAAACTCTAACAAGATGACTCAGGTCTAACTCGAGGTAATCCAGTACACAACAATGGACCTTGCTACACACCTGGTTTGACAGTCCTGGGGGTATGTTTTGAAAATTCACAAACTCTTCATGACTGACCATCAAAAATTTAAATAGAGCCTCACTATTAATAACCTTTGATAAACCTAAGATGTCATAAAATAAATAAGTTGGATCCTTGATTTAGACACCCTATATGTATTTGTTTATGATTACATGTCATACTATTATGACAAATGTTTCTGAAAATATGCCTTCTGGCTTAAGTCAATAGTGATAAATCGAAGGAACATTATTCACATTTAGTGTTTTAGATATGGAAATTATGGGAATTATGAGAATTAATTTTCCAAGTGGAAATCTTATAAATAGAATAACAAAGGGGTATGATTTTTGGTTATACATATAAAGATAATGAGACCTCAAACATCATGTGAAATGTATGTGATGTTCTTCAAGTATTTTTTACATTAAACAAAAGATGCATGATTATATTTAGGTTGAGGAACCTTAGGACATGATTCATATTTCATATTTTTTTTAAAGAGTTATTAATGAATAAGTTTATGAGGACTAATTAACAGTTTATGAATAAAGTTTGAGTAATGTTGTATTGAAGTTATTGAATTCAAAGATTATGTTATATTAATCATGAAATATATGATTATTTTTAGTATATTTTTTCATTAATTATTTAAAAGGACATGTTAGATACTGAAAAAGACATAGAAAAATGATTTCATGAAAGTTGATATTTTGATTTGGGGTAGTTAACCCTTAATTTATGTATGACATTGAGATAATTATGTTTGGATAACGATATAATGGATATGAATAAGAAAATTGGAGGATATGGATTACCTTGGAAGTGATTATTCATAATGAGGTTTTTGTCCACAAGGATGATGTTTATATCTTCTTGGATTTAAATAATATATCCATCAATTTTTTTAATAATTTGGATTGTATGTTTTCTAAAAGTATTTATGGTAATTAATGTTACTAACATGTTTTAAGGGAATATATGATGAGTTTATTTTCATGTTTCGATTGTTACCACCAAGTTTTACTTTGTGATAAATTCGGGATCAATTTTAATTTGATTTTTTGACTTTCTATCTAAAGCATTGAATTTTTATATTTTGGAAGGTTTATGAGGTTAACAATTTATGGAAATATTAAGTTAAAATTTGAAGGATTTTTGTGTGAATAATGTATTAACTAACCACATGAGGATTTATGCATATTCGATAATGTTTTATAAAAACGTTGTGTTGGTGCTAACTGATGAAAGATAGGATGGAATAATGGGTATCATGATCTATTACTGCTTCATGATTGAAAAATTCACTTTCCTTCTTGGAGAAAGAGTTGAAATGGATTATAAGAACAAAAAAGGGTGAGGTTTTCCTGAAATATTGAATGTATATTTTTTTATGAAAATTAATTATCTTTATGAAAAAAGATCTTGAAACAAAAAATATTGTCCTAGTACCTCAATTTATGATGAATTACATGGTCCCTAAGTTTATGACAGATTTATGGATTTTTTATTATTAACACTGTATTGAAACGTTTCTCTATAACTCTTCTATAGTAGATGATAGTTATAATTTTCATCCATTTCCTTTTTTTCACTTTGTACCAATTTTCCCCTGTGAGGAAACCTAGTAATATGATATTTTCGATAACTATTATGGTTCTAACGCTCCATTTTTTAAGGAAAGTTTTTATATTAATTTTTACTATGTGGGATTCTATGAGTGAAACTTCAAATTATCAAACCATTCAGAAACAAGATAGATTTTGATGGAGAATTCATTGTAAGGGGGGTAGAATGTAACACCCTGATATTTTTTGAATTATTATATTTTAATAAATTTAATCTTTTTGATATAATTTATTTCATAAAAATGAAAACAGATTATTTTATATTAAATAACTATGTTTTTGTTGATTTATATATAACATTAAGTTAATCATTCACTACACGCAACTTAAATTTTATCTTTCTCTTCACGAAACACTGAGTTTAGCTAACATTACACTCAAGACCGAGTTTTAACTTCCTTTTAGTGAGACACTAATTTTAAAAATAAATTTTGAAAATTTTATAGATTTTATTTTTCAAAATAGACTTTATTTTTGAATTCATAATATCAAAATAATATTTGGGATAAGTTTTGGGATTTTTCTATGAAAATTCATTTTCTAATAAATAGTGAAAATACTGTAATTTAGATAAAACCCATCTCTTAATTTAAATTATTATTATTGTTAAATTATTTTTTAAATTGGTTTAAAAAGTAAAAATAGATCAATTATACATATATAAATCCAGTTTAATATATTGTAATCATTTTGATATTTAAATTAGATATAAACACTTATTGAACTTTTGAAAACATTACTTTAAACCACAGCTTTCTCGCCACGTCTGTAAGATTAACGCAAAACTTAATTTTCCTACTTCTTTGATTTGAATTTTTAAAAAACAACATAAATTATTTTAATTAGTATAGTATTTTTGTTCTAATAATATCAACTTAATTTTTGACCAAATATATTAGTGAAAGTGATTAAAATTAATCAGAGCTATTAAGGTGAGATTAAGCTTAATTAAGGACTAAACCTTAACTATAATGACCAAAATGACCTGAAAACTTATCTAAATGACATTTTATTCCAATAATTAGACCATATAACCTCTTTTTTATAATTTTATGGGTATTTTAATATTTGTAAATAGAAGTTCCCTATATAAAATATTAAGGAAAAAATTACTTTCCTTACCTTTAAAATTTATAAAACTTTGAGATACATAAAAAATAATATTTTTAGATATAAATATACTTTTGAAATATTAATTTTTTATTTTTATAATAATAATTAATAAATAATATTTAGAGATTATTTAGTTACCTAAAATGCTTACAAAAGTCCAACATAATGATTATTTCTTTAATAATTAACTAAAATAAATGAGATTATAAATGTTAAATTTGAAATAAATTGATTCAATTATTTTATATAATTATTTTTTAGATGAATATATAGTTTCAAATAAATTAAAACGGAATATATTTTTATTCCAATATTTTTTTGATAATTTAAAATTAAAATTATAAACAATTTCCAAATTGACATTAATGTTATTTTACCATAAATGATATTTTATTAAATGATTTAAAATTTATAAAAAAAATATATTATGACAAGTCACTTGTTTTATGTTATTAAATATTAAATATTTTCAATTAATGGACCAATTTATCTTTTAAATTAACTTATTGACCCATATATTGTAAAGACATGTTTTAGTACTGTCAAGGTTTTATTAGTGTTTATCCGTGTCACAAGCATTTTTTTAGAATTAATTTCCAAAAAAGATATAATTTTTATTTTAAAAATTATAAATAATATTAATAATTAGATGGATATATAGTTTCTAAAAATACTCACTTTATTTTACCCTTAATAGTGAAATTAATTAGGTTATAAAAGTAGATGATTTAATAAAAACCAAAATGATAAAATTGGGGAATCTGAGAAGTTAATGAACCGAATTATTAAAGTGACAATATTTTTCTATAGTGGAGGTTTTTATCAACCATTATTCACCTTTATCGCATTATTTTTTCATTTTTTTTGTCACATTAGGCATGGAATACCTTCTATTAATGAATACTATTTTTGTATTTCCAAGAGAACCACTCCCCTTCCACTCTAAAAAAGCAATCACTATCCCTCTTCTTCACACATCTCAAGCCACTTAGGATCATCAAAAATCTACCCAATAAACATCCAAAAATCCATAAATTCTTCTTAAAATATGCTAATTTGTAATAAATCAATCCCAGGAATCCTTTTTTTCACAAACCAAATGGATTTACCAGATTAATATGTAATGAATTTTCTCAAGTTCTTTTATTTTATTTTCTTTCTACACCCCCCCCCCATTATCCTTATTCCATGATTGTATAAAAACAGCATTAACTTAAATATAATTCAATTTTTTTCCCAATTTTTCCTCTACACTTTCACACACTTCCTTCAAATGGGTAACAAACATGTTATTTATGTGTACAGCGAACTACCGCCTCACAAAACGATGGTTGTTCATCTTTTCTTACCACCACTCTTGGTGAACATTATGATGGAAAATTTGTTTATACATGTTATATATTATATTTTTTATTTCTATAATCATATATAATTATTTTAAAATACTTTTCTTTATACTCTCTATTTCGTTTAAATACATTGATTTCTTTTGAGGATATGTTCACTACAACCCCCTCAATACGATTTGATTCGTTCTCACATTGCATGGAATATATTAAGGATGGGTTTAGAAAAATTATATGATATATATGATATAATAATTCAAATGTAATAATTATATATATATATGTGTAGTTTTTATTCTATATTTCAATACGATAATAAAGATGAAAACAACATTCATGCGTACATAAGGCTTACCATCTCCATAAACGGTGTATTCCATTTCATAATTCTATATTATATAAATTATTATAATAAATATATACTGAATATAAATGATATTTATATCAATATTTAAGTTCATTAAATCATTATATATGTATAATGACCTAATATATACCAAATTAAGACACATTCAAAAAACAAAGCTGATATTACCTGATGTGAAAGTCAACGTTGGATGGGTAACATGAGTGTAATATATGGTCATAATAAAAAAATATATGCTATTAGATATAATAATATGGTTATTCATAATATCTATAATAAATTTATATTTTTTATTCATGTTGTTTTAATGATTACCATGATATTCAAAGCACAAGGTAAGGGAATTTCATCTCACTTTTTATTTCTATAAGATACATGCTTTGTCCACCACTCATTACTTTTGTGTGATGTTTATATTTATCATGAATGTATTTTATTATTATAATAATAAAATTTATGTGATTTTAAATATACATTATATTATCTTTATTTCATTGGATTAATGTTTCAAAAACATACAAAATCTGTAAGTTGTTTTGTCTCAAATTTCCTTCTTTGAGACACATGTTTTGTTATGAAACTATGTTATTTAACAAGGTGTATCTAATTTCAATTTAAATTTTATATAATGAATACCATTATTTTCATTATATTTTATGCTTCCGGTTATTTCATTTTCTTACAATAAAAGCATGTTCCCAAGTAAACAAGTAATAAGCATTTATTGAAACAATCTCACAGCTTTTTGAGATTATTAATGATTATGTTTATTTTGATGAAATATTATGATCCATATCTCAAGAAAAATCATCAGATTACTCTTAATATTTTTATATAAATATATCCATGTATTATTTCCAATATTCCACCCTTTTTTACTTATGATAATTAAAAAAAATTATATGAAAATCTAACTTTATCTCTCTCTTTAGTCAAAAATATGTTTTATTTCCAAACCATGTTTTCAAATATGTTTTAAAACAGGTTTTAAAAGGATTTTAAAAATATTTTATGATTTTAAAATCATTATTTATAAGTTTTTAAATTTATTTTCAAGGAAATGGTTTTCAAATTTTTTTCAAGGATTCATTATTATGTTTCAAAGTTATTTTCAAAGAAATGGTTTTGAAAACGTATTCAATCATTCTATATAAGTTATAAAAGTTTTTTCAATGAAATGGTTTTCAAAAAAATTCACACTTCTTTCATGATGTTTAAAGTAAAAATGTTTTCAAAACATTTCCAAGCCTTATTTATATGTTTTTAAAGTAATTTAAAATAAAATGAATTTTAAAAAATATATGTTTTAAAATGATTTTTTCAAAGAATAAATTATATTTTTATCAATAAATGTTTTCAAAATATCTTTCCAAGTTATTTTACATCTAATATGATCTCCTTTTATGTTAAAATTTTCATTCTAATAACTAATACAAAGTTCCCATTCTTAATTTCTCTTGAATGGTTTATGTTTTTATTGAATAATTCTTATGACACCCATTTGAATTCCATAGTTTATATGCTTTTGAAGTCTTCTTCTCTTCATGGGTTATGATTTGATGGAATTATTATAAAACCTATATCTTTTCCATAGGTTCTGGTGTGATGAAATGTTATTGATACCCATTTCATTTCATGGGTTATAATTTTATGTTTATAATATCCATCTATTTTCATGGGTCATCATATGATAATGGGTTTTTTTCCAAGAATATATGATTTCATTATGTCATGGGTTGGACTTATATCCCCCACCAATTCCTTAGGTAATGATAAATGATTTATGAGCTAAAACGTTACAGGAGAGTGAATCCCAATCCCAAAACAAGAGGGTATATGAGAGGATATCCCAATCTCGGAACAAGAAGGTATACAAGAGGAATTTCCAAGACCAAAAGAAGAGGGTAAACGAGAGGACATCCCAAACCCAAAACAAGAGTGAAAACCGGACGAAATCCTAAGACCAAAACAAGAGGGTGCCCAATGGGACATACCAAGCCTAAAACAAGAGGGAAAATGGGAGGGAATCCTAATCTTGAAGTAGGTATATGAGTGATTAACCCAAGCCTAACATGTTACAAAGACTTGGTAGACCTCCTTGACATGGAAATTTTACATTATTATGTGTTTTTTAAAAAATACATGTTCTATTCGAATGTTATGATTTCATGGTTTATGTTAATTATTTCATTATGATTAATTTCTTGTGAACAACCTATATTTATTATTCTCTCTAATATATAGAGTGTTATCTTCAAAATGTTATGTTCAAGTTCCATACCTTTTTATTCTTGTTATGATTATGCACATCCTTTATTTACCCTTACAAAGAATCTGGGATCACACATTTCTTATGTTTCATTTCCATAGATTATAAATTTAATTTTTAGGTATAATTATTAGTGGTGGAGGTCTTTACGTGAGATGTTGAACACATTTCACTAGGATATCAGACTCTGCATCAACATTTCAAATGACACTACACTATTATGGTAATCGAGAATGTATTTTTATAATGGGATGAATACTTATCTAAAACGGCGTAATATCCTTGTATGTTAATAATTGGTCACTATATTAGGAAAAAGTATGCACGTCCTAAGTAAGGGAACATGTTCAGGGAAAAACTTTTAGAAAACCATGCACCTCTTCCAGGGAAATCATGAATGCAGGTTCAAAACCTCCTGAAAAATATTATTAAAATTCACAGACCCTCTAGTTATTACCCCTAATCACCATGGACTGGCCATAAATAATTACCATCGATTTAGGAATCTCCCTAGAGGATTTAAAGGCTCCAAAAATCCCTTATTGTAAAAATAAAGTATTTGGTGAAAGGACTCATCCTCTCTTCTATTAAGTAATATCTTCTCATTGGTTTCACCTCTCTCTTGAATCTCTATATTAATGAGGAGGAGTGGTTTTTCCTTCATTGGTTATGTTTTAGATCTATGTTTTATTGGATATTGTTCCCTTGGATCGTGGTCTTATATATTGGTCCTAGATCTTTCGCACCATTATGATTTCGATTGGTCCTCTTTAAATTTGGGGTTTTCGGTTTTGTGGGCATTCATCAATGACCTTGAGGTAGGTGGTACAATTTTCAATTCCCATATTTTTTTATTATAATTATATATATATAATTGTGAAATTGAAATTACCTTATTGTGAAATTTGTTTCTAAATTGAATTAACTAATTGACTTACATGGGATTGTGAATATGGATGATAAATGAATTTTTTATTTTAATAGAATAATGTGTTTAGGAAATTGGTCAAACAATAGAATAATAAAAATTGGTTGAATTAATGGCATTATGATTTTGGTTGAAAAATGGGTTATAAAAATGGTTGATAATTGAGTTCTGAATGTGGAACCAAGAGATGTGATTTTTGTGAATGAGTTGTGGGGTCGGGACCGATACTCCAAATACCCCCAGAGTTCTAGACTACTACTCTAGGCCCCCAAGATATATACATATTTCTTGTGATCACTAAGTTTTAAAAAAGGCATAATTGCTCCAAATACTTATGGGGTACCAGACTACTTCTTTAGGCCCCCATTGTATGAATTTGAAATTGTAATTTAATGGTTTTATGAAAACTATGATAAACAAGAATGTGATATCCATTTGGTTGATGGTTCAAAATCCTAAACAATCTAAAGTAGGTAATATTAGATCAGGATCTACCATGATCATTGGGACCTATGTGTTTAATCAAAGAATACTTTAATGTTAAGTTGGTTAATTTATCTTTTGTATTTATTCATTATACAACAGCATACACTGTTGTAGATTTTAAATTGATTTAGATTTCATTATTGGTGTCCTACTAAGTGTTACTGACACCCTTCTCGGGATTCTTGGTATGTACTCAAATAGAATTCTGGTTTACATAATAGGATTAGAGAGAGATTCCTATGTTATATGAATGAGTTGAGAATCAATGTAGACCATGGATGAGGGAACCAGACATGATGTGGGGACCCACTTAGGGGGTTGTCAATGTGTATTCATTTTTGGGTTTCATTTATAACATGAAAAAAAATATGGCATGAAATATCTACTATGTTTTTTATTGTTATTTAACAATCATTTTGGATTATCATATGATGTTGGTCTTATTGATTATGGTTTTAAATTGGATATTTTTTATTGTCATTTGGATATTGTCTATTTATTTTCTTTGTTTTTCTTCTTTAATAAAGAGGGCTTGGTCTCTCTATGTTAAATATCAGACCCTCACTTCTAGTCAATAGCCTTTATTATATGAGGAGGTGAACTTTTGGTCACATAACTAACCGTATTGGGGTACAAACATTTACCACCCTAGTCGGGATGTTTCAGAGGTAGTCAAAAGGGGTATTGTGGTAGTTAATGTGTCCTTATGAAATTAGTGTTTCTTCTATTTTGATTTTTATGCTCTTATAGATTATGATAACATTGTTATTGTTGGATCTAAATCCATTTCATTCTAACTCTATTCAGATATTTGGTACGGGGAGAAGAAGAAACAATATTGATATAGTGACTTGATGAAATTTTAGTGGTAGGGAGTACTGATGTTCTTCAATAGAGGATTTAACCTCGATGTTGAGTATTGGTTGAATGAATTTGGAATTTATTTTTAGTTAGATAATGCTATAGAAATATCTTCATTTTTGTTGTTAATTTCTATTTTTTTTAATGTGAATCAAATATGGGGGAAGATAATGTGTAGAGACCCAAAAGATATGTCTGGGATGGGATTTCTTTAATAATTCAGGAATGATTTATTCTTCAAAAGAAAGATACATGATCATTTGAATGATATTCAAGAGATTTATTTGTGTTTAATAGTGTGTATATATTGTGGGTTCCTTTATTTGTTTTGGTTAGATAGTTTCTATATTTTCATCTTAATGAGAGAGAACATGCAATGAATTTTGAGACATCCTTGAGGCTGGATAATCAACAATCCATCATTCCTCTGTAGCTGATTTTTGGGGAAGTAGTTAGATATAGAATAAGGAATCCATGGTGGAGGGTCCCAGTGAAAGACCCTTCCAAATATTCATGATTATTGAGATGAATGTTATGAGTTACATGGATCAAATTTCATGAAATTGTAGAGTGAGGTTATCTTCTAAATCTATAGTTCCTATTATCACTCTGTGGAGGAATATTTCATGGTGTCATGTGTCAAAAAAAGATTATTTTTTAGTATAATGATGTGGGGAATAATAAATGTTATTTCCTCAGGGATTATCATTTTTCAACATTAATTGTTGAGAGGTCGATGTGGGAATGATTTTAGTGAATATACTCCTTTTACTAAGACCATATGGTGCATTTTTTGAAACCTATTTTATGATTTTCTATTTATTGAGATTTAAAAATCTCAATAATTTTTTCTTACAAATCATTGTAATTTTTTCATAAATCGTTTTTAAAAAAATTTCAGTGTTTTTTAAACTATATAATTATTTTGAATCATCTTTTTTGGTGAAAGTATCAGATAATGGGAAATCAATTATGATCCACAGTGTCTACTTATATGAATGGATCCCTTAGTTTTTTTTTAATATTTGAGGGGTATATTCTTAAAAAGTGTTTTTGGGAGTTTATGTTGCATGTTTTAATCACTCATTATTTTTATGTATTTTTTTGTATGATTAATTGAGTGGAATCTATCTAGTATCTCGTAGGGTAGTTTTTTTAAAAGAAATTCTTCTTTCTCATGTTTTTTTTAATTATTGGGGATAATAATTATTTGAGAGGTATCTAATGTAATTGTTTGGAACTTCTCAATATGGTATTTTTTGTGTGTATGTTGTTGGAGTTTTTGGTGGTGTTATTAATGGTTTTAAGGTTAAGGGAGGGGTTTTCAATTAAAAGTTTCTTTAAAATGGTTTTTCAATTAGTAAAAAATTGATTTTATAAAAATTATTTTTTAAAAATTTATATATAATTAGGGTTTTTTAGATAAAATATATTTTTGATTTATTTTCTATTGTAGATATGAATGTTTAATTGTTAATTTTTATTTTTTTAACCATTACATAGAACACCCTTTCTATACATGAGGGAAATTTGGTTTCATCTAAGGGTTGACTAATTTGTATCCACTGCATAAGGGTAAATCCCAATTCATGTGAGGGTCATCCAAACTCTTATAGGAGTCCTTCTACTCATGTAATTGAATTATGAACTCTCAAGAGGGAAATCATATCACACATAAGCATCGCGAGTGTGAGTTGGGGTATTTTCAAGACATGAAAAGTCTCTTTCCATAAGGTTCCTTTTGATGTATTTAAATTAAGGTATGTGTGATTTGAGAATCTCATTTGGGTCACTAAGCATTATATGGATTGGGTAACTGTAATACGTAGATCAAATAAGGGTATATCCTAGATTTCATTAGTGGTTCTTTCTATGGAAAATGAGGATGAACATTCCATCATAGTGTTGGAGGTGGTATCACTACTACAAAATAGGCTTTCAACAGTGCTATAAATGGCCATTATCAATGCTAGAAAAGCACTTCCAATCTAAGTGAGATTGAAAGCCCCTATATTTTATTTGGGATATAAAAGAACTAATATAGGGGAACTTTATCAACCCTTTTTAAAGCACTAATAAATGGTCCATTTATCAGAGCTTTTTTTAGAACTGATAAAGGGACACATTATCATATCTTTTATTTGGCACTAATAAAGGTTAAATTTATTAGAATTTTTAAAAGTGTTAATAAATGACCAATTTATCAGTAATTTCAAAAGAGATTATTAAGTAACAATTTATTAGTGTTTTAAAAAATGATAATAAATGGCACATTTATCAGTGCATTCAAAAGTGATGATAATGGTTCATACTGATGTGTGTTATAACAGTACACTATAGCAACAACGCAATATGTTGTAAGAGTACACCGCAACACCAAAAATACCACCACATCAACAAAATCATGTATTGTCACATAATTTAAATGAAATGAAATTTACAACAAAATACATGAAAAAACACTATGTTGTAGACATTTCAAACACTGGATTATACAATTACATGAGTAAAAATTATTACATGCATTCAAAAACATGAACACGACTTTTTATTTTGATCCTGACCCTGACATGTAATATTTCCAAAAACACCACCTTGAATAACGAAAAATAACGAACCTATATAAGAAAAAAAATTCTTATGTTATTAATAATATAAAAAAATTGACATAAAGTGTTACTTTTAAATTAAACATTGAGTCATGCTGAGAACACTATGTATCATATTGATTTTTGGTTGATCATTCCATTTGACAGCATTTATTTTTCATTTTCCAGAATTCTATCTATGAAAACTAATTAAATAATTATAAGATAAATCCTAAGTTCATTTGAACATTTTTCATTAGGTGATTCTTTTTTAACTAAAATGTTGATTTTAAACTGATAACAGACACATTGAGTCATGTTGGGATTATTGTGTATCTAATTGAGGTGCTTCTAATTAATACATGTCAAAAAATGACTTACATATTTTTTTTTAATTGTATCAAAACATTCGTATTGCGTTTGATTGGTTTTGAGAAGTTCAGTTGTCCAATTTTACTAAAATTGTTGTCAATTTTAAATAAAAAGACACACATGGAGTCGTACCTATCACACTATGAGTAGTATTAATGTGTGCCTAATTCTAACACATCTTTAATGGCATATGGATATATTTCCTAAATTATGAAATCAATATGAATATTTTTTTCAGGGTATTGAGTATGCCCCGTGTATTTATTACTAAAATGTCAATTTAAACTCGAAAGATGCACTTTGACTCATGTCGATCACATCATGTATCGATTTGATGTGAAAATGATTACTAAATGTCAAAATTTTCATATTAATTGTTTTCCTACATTATCAATAAAATTAAATCATGTATGATTTGTTTCATTGAGTGACACATTTTGAACTAAAATGTCAATTTTAAACTGTTTTTGACACGTTGAGTTATACCGATAACATCATGTATCAGATTGAGTTATAGATGATTCTTAAATATCAAGAATTACTTATGGATCATTTCTATAAAGTATAAAAATAATCATAATTTGTTTTCTTGGAATTTCGTAGTTCATTGGTCAATTTTACTAAAATTGATGTCATTTTTAAATAAAATGATGCACTTTGAGTCATACCAGACACTCCATGAATCATATTGGGGTGTACCTGATTACTACACATCTAAAATGAATTTTGGATAATTTTACTAAATTATAAAAACAATCTGTATTTATTTGATTAGTTTGGAGTATAACACTTTTATTTTTTATACTAATGTCATTTTAAACTGGAAGCGCACACTTTGGCTCATTCGGAACACATCGTGTATCAATTTGACATGAAACTAATTACGAAACGTTATAAATGAAGTATGAATAATTTTCATAAATTATCATGATAATGTAATCATGTTTGATCACTTTTCAATGACTATCATTTTTTAAACTAAAATACTGATTTAAAAATGATAACGAACACATTGAATCATACTGATAAAAATGTGTATCAGATTGAGTTTTGAATCATTCATTTATGGAATAAATGACTAATAGATCATTTTCCTAAATTATCAAAACAATTGGAATATTTTTCTCAATTTTGAGTATGTATGTTTTCTTTTTAACTAAAATAAATGTCCATTTTAAATAAAAAGAAGAACTTTGAGTCATACTGTTCACACAGTGTGTTGGATTTATGTGAGATTGATTTCTAAATGTCATAAATTCTAAAAAAATCATAACTTTAAATGTTACAGTGGTTTTCATTACATTTTATTGTTGAACATATGACACTACATATTGTATTGATGTTCTTAGTCGAAAAATGATTCTTGTTGTTGAAATATAGAAGAGTAGAGGAAGCTCATGTACCCATTATATCACAAAAACTGTCATAATGACCACATGATCTTTATTTACCCTTCTATATTTCAATGATAAAATTTTTTCTACTAATAACATCAAATCAATATGAATTTCTAGAAGATATGTGAAAAAATAAACAAGTACTATATAAAAATGATATGGAAATTAACTTATAAATAATAGATAAAATGATAAAAAAAATTAATTGAATAAATATTATGGATTCACCTTTTCATAATTTTTGTATTCATTCTTAATGTAGTTCCCTTTTTTATTATATCATTTACAGTCACAAATTCCAATCTCTCACGAGCATAGTCATATTTAAACCAACCACCCCAACTCAAACAAAATAACTTACCTGTATAAGAAAAAAATTATTATATGAGTAGTACTAAAAATAAATGAAAAAAAAATAAATATAAAAAAATAAATTAATTTTATGAATAATGATTTTATTAGAAAAACCTCGAGACTATCTCTATGATTAATAATTGGAGGAAACAAGAAGGAATGTGATAAATTTTAACACTGTAGGGGTGAAAAAGTTTTGAGGGAGAAAAATTTTGTAGAATTTTTAGTGGATAAACACATGAAAGATGGAAAGACCACCACAACTCAAATAAAAGAATCCACATATATAAGAAAACAATTATTATGTGAGTAATACTAAAATGAAATAACTAAAACATAAATATGAAATAATAAATTAATTATATGGAAAACAAATTCTGTGAAAACAACTAGATTACCTCTATAACTGAGAAGTGGAGGGAAATTGAAGAAAAGTGATAAATTACAACAAAGCAGGGGTGAATTGGTTTTTAGAATGACTAATTATGTATGAGTTTTAGTGAAGAAAATAATTAAATATAGACAGACCAACCCAACTCAAAAAAATAATTCACCTTTATAAGAAAACATTATTATGTGAGCAATAATAAAATGTTATAAATTAAACATAAATATGAAAAGAAATATTAATTATTTAGAAAATGGTTTTATTATGAAAATATAAAGATTAAATCTTTGATTAAGTAGAGATAGTGTATTTTCTTTTTCTAAAAATTTATGAAAGATGGACATAAATATTCTAGACAATAAATATATACAAGGAATAAGAAAAATTAAATCAATGCCCCATTATATAATATTTCAGGAAAATAACGAAAGTACATCATAACATTACATTTTCATATTTTTAAAGGGTTTCCTTTGTTTTATTTTTTTCTTCTAAAAGATTGGTAACATTATCACATGAGAATACATTATCTTCATAGTAATCAAAAATTTAATTTATATTATGATAAAACATTAGAGAACATATAATATTATCAGTAAAAACAATGTATATTAATAAACATTTTTACCTTCTCATTAAAATCTATTGATTTTTTTAAAGGTTATAGGAATTTGGTTCCTCTATCAAGAATCCAAATCCCCTCCTTGTGGTCCCTGTAACATACAAGGCATTATCTATATTGGGACCTGCATGAACTAATTATGATCTCCAATGAAAGTGTCACCCACAATTAAATTTTCATCTGAAACGATAGTTGTTTTAGTCACCATAAGGACAATCGATCAATTCTCCCTTACTGGATCCAATACATAAAATACACTGCGTAATTTTCATGCCATTATGAATAGATCATCATTTCTCCTTCCACAATAAAATTCATCTTCACGAAGACCATTTTATTAACTTTTACTTCACTCATATTGTCAACCAGTTTGCAATGGAAAATCATCACATGAAATTTTTTATAATGAAATATTTATATTTTTTAGATAATTCCAAAATATGAAATATTTTCATAACTTGGATTTCTATCATTTGAACAAGATATGTTCATCACATCATCTATAAGTGTAAAACAACTATTTTTTATCATACTACAGTCATCGCATTATTTTTTATTGAACGAATGACCATTGATTACAAAAATAGAGTTAGATACAACATTATAATTCAGTCCCATGGATATTCATTGAATATTTTTAGAAATTAAATTTATATTTTTAGATAACTCATTATAAATTTGATCTCTTAACTATCCTATAAACTATTGAATATGTGTATTTGATATCTATACTTCAATACATAATCGATTAAAATATCTAAGAATTCATTTATGGGATTCAATTTATGGATCAACATCTTCACTATTATATAAAACATAAAGTTTCACTTTCTCCCTCTCTATAAATGTAATTGTAACTACATCTCATCCAAAACCCCCTTCACCTATAAGGTGTTTGATTTAACAAGACATTAGTATGCGATTGTTGTCAACATCTAATTGGTAATCGATATATAATTCAATATCTTCTTCAACAATATATCATCCAAAAATACAACCTTCTGGGTAACATTGATTCGTGATAACACTTTCAGAATCTTCATATATCATTCAATGGGGTACATCCTTTTATAATGGATAGGACCACATAGTTGAACCTCTCTAATCAATTAAAAGATTATGTAGAAATTTATATCAATGAATGATGGTGGTAAGAACATCTCTAACACGCATAATATGAATGGAACCTCCTAATTCTTGATTGGAAACTTCTAAAGGTCTATAACTTTACTGTATCTAACTTTGAAAAAGAAGTAGAATCTGGTGAATATATGCCATACATTTTGATGTAGAATGAATCATAATGAAAAATTCCTCAAATATTACATCAAAACTTTACATTCATGTGATTTTATTCCTAGTAACTTCAAATCAATAATTAACATGGCAATCTTGATAGTTGATGAATATGATTTTGTAACTTTTACACTATTAAGAAAAGGAAAAATTGAAATTTTTCCTTTCTAAATTAAGTGTGTGATGCTAGAGGAAGAAAATTACACCTTTTACACTTCAGTTGTGCCAAATATTCCCTTATCCTCATTTAAATCATATATAACAAGCCTTGATTCCATATTACATTTTACCAAGAACCTTTAGTAATATTCTAATGACACTATCAAATATTGTATTTATATATCCCTGACATCATGAAAATTGTTGACATAAAAACAATCCCAGTATGGTAATTCAAGGAAAAAATTTCTGTCATTCCAACTTGATTTCATTAGGTTTTTTTAAAATGGTTTACTAAAAATAGTTTCAATGTATTATACTTTATTGAATAAATTTTCACCCATTATTGGAGATAGTGTTATAACTTTTTTTGATATTTCATAAAATGTTTTCATCCAAGATCAATATTTATGTCATTGAGGTAAAATTTATGATGTCTTAAAAACATATTCTTTGAGGAATGTTTCAACTGATCTAAGTATGTTTTTTTTTACAAATTATTCACCCCAACATTCCTTTAATTCTATGTCTTGATAAATTTCCATAAGCTGGGAATTCATTTATCATCTGGTACAACATAGCCCTCAATTTGAATTCTTCACTTATATAAGCATCAAACATTTTAACACATTTATACCACACCAATTTCATATCTTTGATCAATGGATACTAGTAGACATCAATATCATTACCAGGTTACTTTAGTCCAGATATAAGAAGAGACAACAAAAGGTATTTATGCTTCATGCATAACCATGGAAGAAATTTACAATTTAGTAACGCGATAGGCCATGTACTGTGAGTGGTACATTGTACACCAAAAGGAATTATTACATCTGTAGATAATGAAAGATGAAATTTTCTCAGCTCATTTCAAAATTCAGGATACTCATAATCAATTTTCTTCCACTATGATGAATTTTTTGGATGTTATAGGTTCCCATTTTTATTTCATTTAACTTCATGATATGTCAATTTTATCACAGATTCCTAACATCCATATAGTCTTCTAAACCATGGAATTATAAGAAATTACCATACAAATTTTTAAGTGCTTCATTTATTTTTTTTATATCGATTTATCCCATACATAGGGAATTGTTTTAGTTATTCGTGGTCCTTGAACAATAATAGGCAATCATTTGGAAAATCAATAATTTTTTGATTGATCAATCCCATTGAAAGTAAAATTAATTTAGATTCATATTATCGATGTGATAGTTCATTTTATTCTGGTATCATATCATTCCGGAGACAAAGAAGCTCTGTAAATCTGGTGTCACTTCAGTTGCTATTAGATTTCATATTATATAACTTCAATTCAGCCGACAATGTTTTCTATTTAGTAAAACATGTATAAAATGGTCTATTGGCATAGAAATTTAACTTCTAAAAAAACAATGAACAATCACAAAGTTCATCTTCAATTTCTATTATCATTTCTTTCATGCGATCTCCATAATCAATTACTCTAATATTCATATCAAATGATTCATAAATCCTAGTATCATCCTAATCAGTGTGCACATTCATTTTCCCCCATGTTTAGTCCAAAATTAATATCTTTTATCTATTCCATGTCAAATCAAATTTTATTATATCTCTTTTATACTAATATTTATTGAATAAAAATTGTGTAAACGTGGAAAAAGGATTTGATAAGGGTTGTATGGATGTTTTGTCGCAAACATGAAAAACTATTTAAATCCATATTCATACTCTTTTATCAAATGATTAGTGTGCATCCATTTTCAATTTATTTTCATCCTATTAGACTCATAAATTATCATTTTTATACAAAATAAATAAATACACATAAGATATTCATTATCAAATTTCAAAGTTACAGAATATTCTAATAACTAAAACCCATCATTTTATTTTTTTCAAATAATTTCAATATGATTTGAAGAAAATGGGTAATTGAATTTATGAAAATAATTACTCAACTGTGTTAGGTGTTATCCTATGAATTCATTCAAAGGTAAAAGTTATAGACAATGTTCATGATTTTAAATTCATCTCCGAAACATTTATCATTGCATTATGTTGCTTGACACAAATACTCCGTCTCTTGCGTGCATGCACCTATGTTTCTTGAGATAATATAAGTTATAGATATCTGTGGGATGAATACTACTCAGATTAGTACAAGAAACAAAAAAGAGATGTGGGTTGTGTCTCAAGAAAAAAAATGAAATAAATATTGGGGAGAAAAAACTGATGAGAATGATAGTTGTCTATAAAAGAGATGGAGGATGAGTCTCAAGGGAAAAATTTAAATAATATCTATTTTTTCACAAACATCAAGCCTTTCTCTAATACCATTAAAATGAAAATATAATATAGTCCTTTAAAGAGTAATAAGAAGAATAATTATAAAAAAGTATAATAATAAACTCTCATTCAATAAACTAGTAGATATAAAAAAGTATTGATAAAAAAATTCAAAAATAAAGAGTTATTTCATATACATGAATTGTAATCATAGATTCATAGGGGTGGAACTAATACTTGTAGACCTAAAATGTTGAGTACCTAATTTGTTTTCTAATATTTAGCATTTGATAACATCCATTCTATTTTTTGGAACAAGTGGGGTAACAACCTAAGGAATTATTACATATAATATTAATCGTATATTACAAATTTTAAAACATCTAAAGACTCTTGGGATGTCAGATCACCACACCGACCTATCCCAAGGAAAATAGGGAGGTTATCGCATTAGATTTACCCATATGAATGATTCTATGGTTGATATATAATACACATTGACCCATACTAGAGATTCTAGGGAGTTCTACAAATAATTTTCCATAATGAAATAATACACATCGACAAGATATATCATAAACAAGAGAGAAATATACACCAAACATTGAAACTTCTATCCCATACACACTAACCTATATTGAGATGGAATGACTCTTGTGATGTCATATTTTCTATTTGGACAACACTTACTTCAATCAGAAATATAAGTGGAATAAAAAAATAGCATATTGGTAAAACATCACTCCCCATCTAAATTCTCTACTACACAAATACAAAAATAACTAGTTAGTTTAATACACAAGGAAGTTGTCTCACAAGCTACCCAACCACAATTATGGAAATTGATACATGAAAAATTATATAGATGATTTAAAATGGGATGTGACTTCTACCATATGGTTAATTACTCTATTTATTCAATGAAAATAAATCATTATTCATTCAAACATTCATATAAATAAAATATTAGCTCAGAAATCCCCTAAATAATTAACAAATGCATTTCATAAGGATGAAAATGCTTGTATGGATAGGGAACGATGTTGGGAAGGCTCAAGGTAATGTTGTTTCATAGTATAAAATTTCCTAGCATCAAGACGGATGATATCCACATAGAAATATACAAAATGGCTAACTTACCACACTCAAAGTTGAAAAAATTCATCTACAACGGCCAGAACCATTGATGTTTTACACCCCAAGTTCCCAACAATAAAGTAGATAAAGACTTATGTTCGAGGGAATGTAGAAAAAAAATTATGTTTGAGTCATGTATTATTTTTTCCTCTGAATAGTTCAGGCCTTGTATTTGAGCCTTGTATTTGTTTGAGGCTTGATTCGATCTTTGATTTACCGAGGTAGAGCACCGGAAGAGGATAGATACTGTGGAATGATTCGGATATCATGATGGGTTCACGATTGGTTAGGGTTTTTAAAATTGATCAAAACACTTTTATCAAGGATTCTAAAAAAGGACTTATAAATATACCTTTTATCAGCACTTAATTAATAAGTGAGGATAAAGATGAATTTTATCCGCTCTTTTTTAGTGCTGATAAATCTCTATCTTTATCAGTGCTTATTACTTAAGCACTAGTAAGGGATTTAAAATTATAATTATAAATTAAAGAATTATAAATATATATGTATATATAATAATAAATATATATAAATATTATTATACTAAATATATTCTTTATTTAAATATATTTATTATAATTTTATAATTATTTATATATATAATTATTTATTTATAAGTACCAAAATATATTTTAAAAAATATTTATAACATTATATATATTTATATAGGTATATATATACATAATTATATAAATATATATGTATATATATTTATTTAATATATATATATATATATATATATAAATATAGAAATTGTAAATATATTCTTTATTTAAATAAATATTTCATAAATTTAATAATTATTTATTTATAATTATATAAATACTTTGTAAAAAATAATATTTATTTATATATAATTATAAATTTTTTAATGTATAAATAGAATAAATGTACATTTTTATATATATTTATTTATAAGTAGTTTTTAAAAAATAAATTTTCAACATTATTAATGACTATTTACTCTTAAGTGCATGCTTGTTAAAAATGAGCGAAATTGAATAAATTAAAAATAATTACACATTGAAAAAATGGATATGTTTTGTGTGTATGAATTGTATATAAAAATGCATTAATCACGTATATGTGAAACCACTATAACACATGTTTGATCTTTGTTAAATTAAAAAAATAAAAAGACATTCAATTATTTACATTACTCTATGCATAAAAAATAGTATATATTATCTAAGTCATACATATATACATTCATATATATCTATATATTTAATATATACTATTTATTATCATTATCAATAATTATCTATCAAATAAAATGTTTAATATTTTTCAAAATTTTCAAATTTTTAATTTTAATTCTTCGATTTTCATTCTACATATATCAATATGCTAAATATAAACTATTTGTTACTATTTATAATTTTTATATACTATAATAATTTCATTAATTTTTATCAATAATTATTAAATTAATAAAATTTTAGTAATTATTTAAATAAAATAATTTTTTACTTTGTATTTATTTCATTATTTTATTTTATTCGGACTTTTATCATTGTTTTATTAGTCCTGATAATGGATCCATTTATGAGAGATAAAAATAAAGTGATGATAAAGGGTGTCATTTATCATCTCTAAAAATAATTTTTTGTTAATGGGTACCCCTTGTCAGCGCTAAAAATAAAGTACAGATAAAGGTTACACATTATTAATGCTAAAAATAATGTTTTGATGAACGCCAGTGCTGTTAGAGGCCTATTTTGTAGTAGATCCATATAGTAATTTGGTGGAGCTACATAGAGGCCATTATTTCATAAGATTTTTCATTTTAGAGGTTGTGGTGGCTGAAGTTTCTTTGTAATTTTTTCTTTCGAAAGTACTGACACGGAAACAGTGAGGGTGGAAACCATGGTGAGTTGTGTCGAGCATAACTTCAAACTATCTATGTAGGTTGCGAAATGGTGAGATTATTTTCACCAAGATAGATCTTGTGTCATGTTATTTGTTTCGGTGTCCCAAACGGTGAGGATAATTCTCATGTTCCATGTGGGCACTATGGTGGTGGTCAAACCTACATTAAAATTGAAAAAAAAACTACTAAAAAAGTGGGAAATATTTATTTTATAAATAAATGATTTCATATCTTATTTGACTAAGTCCCTTAAGTCTATTTTAAATGCTTCTACATTGTATTGAAGGCATGTTTGGGTTTCCCTGTATATTGGTGTCGGCCATTCTCCTCGGTTTTAATTGGTATTTTTTCTCTAGTATTGATTATAGAGTTTCTATTAGAAGGGATTGTCCATATTTTTAAGGATCATAAACCTCTTAATTATTATTAGTTTTATCTTAATTATATTTTAGGTATCTTTCTTAATTCACATCCATTAATCATTCTTATCATTTTGCCTCTTCATTTTTGAATCAATGTTAGTGCACAGTTTTAGATGATATCAACTAATGACAAGATGATGGATGTAATTTTGTAGGATCAAGGTTGTTTCTTTTGCAATAAATGGTTTTTAGGTATGTTTCTCTTATCCTAGACCTTATTGTATTCTTGAGTTAGATTACTTATAACCTTTTCTTTAATATTTTTTAATAATATACATAGTTGTGTGTGTCATAATTCCTTACAACAAATCATTAAACTTCTAAAATAATTTTTGTTTCTAGATGGGTTTACTTGGTTTATGGGGAAATGGAAAGAATATATGAGTCATACATGAAAATATAATTGAATTTATAATATAATTATTGATTCATTGAGTTGAACTTGTTATTTTAAAATTATATTTCATGTGCACTACGATTTCCATACTATTTGTTATGTTTAAGTGTTTAATAATTTTATTGCTTATCATGCTTATATTATTGTAATTCTATGAAACCTTGGAACCCGCTTAATTATAAAATCCCTTGAATATAGTAATGGAAAATGGATTTAATTACTATCTTATTTTATTTTTTTGACCCTATTTATTTTGGATTTTTAATATGTCCTTCTGGCATATGAAAATAATTTTTTGATGGTTAATTTTGTTATTATTATTGGTTTTTCATTCCATAAAATGGTGTGTAGTTATAGTGATGTTGATTTTGTAATATTTTATTTTGGATTAAATAGTTTTATGAAATTTGATATGGAAATAATTAATGATAAACTGTAATATGGAGTGATAGTAATGATAAATATGATAATCTAAAACTATGATGAAAATGAGAGGGGAATAATTATTTATTATTATATTCGATTGAGATTCCTCTTGAAAATATAAAATTTGTTTGCATGTTTTATGGGGAAATTATTTTGAATATTTTGATGGGGTGGTAATGAAAATAATAATAGAGAATATAAGGGCATGTTGATTTTATTTCTAAACATTAATCTTTAATAGATCATAAAACTAATAGTTATAAGAAATTAATTATTAATGTGTAATAAATAGAGTTGAGATTACTAATACATGGTTGTCCTGATTAATATTTGACGGGTTAGTGGTTTGATATATACAAAAAAAATTGAAATACAATTTGATCATAGTGGTAAAATTATAGTTAATGGTGAATAAATGGTCCATAAGGGGAAATTGAGGGGAAAATGGGTTTCCCATAACAATAAATATAAATATAGGTGGAATATGAATAGTTCATGGTAGGAATGTAAATATTAAAGGCTAGAATAAAAATGAGACATGAGATGTTAATGATTTAAAAATTATTTTTCCTTAAGTATATGAATAATAAATATAGTAAGGCTGGGAATCGGTAAACAATGTGGATGGATGCAATATATAAATGATAAGACTTTTGTTTATACAGTTTCATTCCCCTAAAAATTGGTTGTGATATTTTTTTTATATAGTGTTGTGAAATGTGTTGCATGAAATATGAATGTTAAACTGTTGATGGAATTATGGAAGTGTTTGTGGGATGATGTTGATGGTTCTAGTTGGGATCCTTCATGTTAGGGGATGGAATAAGAATAATGTTTTACATGTTCATGATACCCTACTATGATAGCTATAATATGGTGACTATGGAATAGTTTTGGGAGATTTCTAGTGACAATTTTTGTTGTGTGGTGGTATCTGGTGGTGATGGTGCATAGGTGGGAGAGGTAAATGGAATTAGGAAGGGATGAGGTTGATGTATGTCACAAAATAACTAGGGTCACCCCTAACGTAGGTATCTAATCAAACATTTGGTCAATATATAAGGTAAATATCGGTCCCCATTGTCTAGAATAAAGTGTTTTGTAATCCAATAACATGCATTGGGAATGTTTTACCTCAATAAACTATCACATGGGGCCAAACCATGAACCGAATATGACTATGACATAACATGGAATGTCTTTCTCCAATGGTAATATTTTCATTCAATAACAGATAAATATTTCATAATAGAATAAAAGTTCATTATTAAAAAATTTATACAATATACAATAACATGAACATCATTCACAAAATATCCGAAGGGAAAATAGAAATGAGAAGTTACGTTGATGAAATTAGAAATATGATGGATGCAGAATTTGTGATACAACATTTATAAAATCCAGACATAAATAAAAAAAGGCTGCCAATATCTCTGTGACATGATGCTTAAGGCACTAATATTTCACCATCAATAATCTAATCTCTATTAGTTTCAATACCCTTTTCTTCCATATGAAAATTATCATTTATATAGACATCTCAAAACAACATCTATATACAGCAACTAGGTATATGTATAGTGTGACTAACACTTTCCCAATAGAATCCCTACATGTTTTCTATAAGTAAATATTTTTATAAAAACACAAACATACAAGTTTGAAAAAAATATAACAAAGTCATCCATTAACTTATAAGGTTAGTAATGTAGCAAACATGATTTAACAAATTGAAAATAATTTTCAATTCTATAATGATAACCGTTCCATAAACATATGGCATGGGATATTCCTAATTCATCTAAATTTATTGGATCCATGGGTCTTTATGTTGTCTTTTAGAACTGGAGGTGAAAATGGGTGTCTACAAAAAACACAAACAAGTTCATACCTTTTCCTAAAGGTATAGTGTAACTCATACCAAACACCATACCAAAACAAATTCTATGGTGTAAATTCCTTGTCCTAGTAGTGTGGTGTCACCCATCCTTGACAACATGACCTTCTTCCAAGACAAACTTATTTAGTAATGTGAAAAAATACTAAAAGGAGACCTAACACTAGTCTTTCTCTATTATATATCTGGTTTCCCATGTTCATTAACCATTAAAACAAATTATATTCCATTTTAAAGTTTTCCCATCAAAATACAACAATCTTTTTCCCTTTTCTAATTAAAATTATACTTTGGAAACCATTAAATTTCAAAAATAAAGTGGAAAACATTTAAAACCTTCAAGAGGTATGAAATAAACCACAAACTATCACATAATAGATTTAATTAATAAAAACAAAATTTATAAAACATGTAATGAATATTATATCACAGAAAAATAGTTTTACATTAAAACCTATACTCTTTTAACTTGAATCTTTGATCAATAAATGGAAACCACTCACCCACTAGGGAAATCCACATAGAATGGAAACACAGATCCAAAAGGAAAAAAACAATATAAAAATATCAAATACCAATCTATTTTATTCATAAAACCCAAACCCTAGGTCACCATAACCATAGAGAAGAGATAAATATAATGAATAATGAGGTAAAGAACCTATATTTGGGAGATGATCACTTACATTTCGGATTTCTCAATGAAATTAGGTAGAATATGCACCAAAATTCATGCTAATAGGGGAAGGAGAGTGATTCATATGGGAGGGGGTGTGTTTGGGTTGAGTAAGGGGAGAAATTATGGTTGTAGGTGTTAAAATGAAGGAGTGAAAATTAGAAATTTCATACTTTTAATTCTCTTAGAAAACCTCACATTTTTTAAGTAAATCTCTCAACCATGCAAGACAGCACTGTCTAACCTAGGCACTTGCATAGTTTTCGTGCATGGATTGGTAAACCATGCATGAATTTTATTAATATGAACTTTTCTATTTGAAACCATTGTAACATTATTGTAACTTGATTACTCCTAGCCATTCTAAAATCATGGGACACCGATTGTTTTTTCAAAAAAATTAATGTTTCAATGGGATATACATGTCAATAAAGGAAGAATGTTGAAAAAAGGAAAAATATAAAGCATAAAGTAGAATTGAGGATGTAAAAATTACCTTCGTGTTTATATTAACCAAATGATATATAGTTGGGAAGTAGATATGTGATGATGGTTATATGTGGTAATGTGGTTGTGGAAAGGTATCAATGTTCTATGCAGGGTTGAAATGATAGATATGGCTTGAATATTATGTCATGTGGATTGATTTTTTTGTACATATTCATTTTATTCATCATTTATTAGTAAATTGGATGATAATCATGATTTTTTTATTGGTTTCTTCACCTTATTTCATCCTACATCAGTTGGTGAAGGGAGTTATTACTTTTTCACAATCGATTTGAGTGTGATTGTACCTTAAACTAGTAGGAATAAGATGAGAAGATATGTGTGGGCCCATTGAATGTTTTTTTTTGGTAATTGTTAGTGTATTGAGGTTTTTTTTTGGAAACTAAATATAGTTTTTTTGTAGAATTACCATGATTTGGGGATCTAGGTAGAGAATTTTGTGAAAGTTTGATGAGATTTTTAGCTTCAAATTTTATTTTTTTATTTATATATGTTCCTAATTTAATATATCACTTGAATATTTTTCTTGACAGTATCAATATTTTTTACACTCACATATTTATTTTACACAAAAGTTGATATGTTTTAGAAGGATTATCCTCCCATGTACTCCTAAGTTATCATGCCACCACAATTTTATAAGTTTTTGTAGGATAGTAATAAAGAGATCTTATTGCTGGTTGGGTTGATTGGATTGAGTACATAACTAAAATTCTAGTTGTTAGAAATTATTATTGGAATAAAAAATTTTTGTTTTCTATTTTTGATCTTCTCATTTCCCTTTTCAGTGAATTGTTTATTGGGGTTAATGCCTCCCACATTGTTTTTTATACACTCAGTTCTAGTTTCCAACCCTTATCATATTAAAGGTAGGATTTGTAGGTCACTCCCTCTCTTCCCTTACACCCATGGAGGGGGTACCAGTGGAAGGGGTTTATGAAACGTATTGCGCCAAAATCCCTCAAGTATTCCTCTCGGTATGTTTTGGGAGTGGTTGTGTTTGTTGACAAAGCCAGATGACCACAAACGGTTTGTGGCGGAAGGTGATGCGGTGCGCCGATGGGTTGATGTCAGCAGAGGAGATTAACCACGTAAGAGCAAAGGCAGTATGCAGAGAGCGTATGAAAAATGGTTCATGGGTGGCTTGCGGTTCGCAGTGGTAGAAGGATCGGTAAGTGGTGAAGGTTGGATTGAATATTTGGTAAATCTTGGGTTAGAGGATTTTGCATATATCTTTACATATATAAGAATCACTAATCCCACTGATTGTTTTGGAGATTGAATATCATTTGAAGATATTTTTTATCCAGGATTTCGACAATGTCCGGAGCAGGTTCACGATGAGGAATTCCACGAAAGATAAAGTGGTTCGTGAAGAAGTAATTATGCCGAAGGTGTTTGCGGGGATTCTTTACCCACAAAGGAAGTCTTGTATGCAGAGGAGGAACTCCGGTACATGGTAGGAGTTGACTTGGTACATGGAGGAGGAATCTATGGTACACGAGAAGGAATCTTCCGTAAGTTTTACATGGAGGGGTAGCTCTGGTACTTAGAAGCAAAGATAGTCCGTGAATAGAGAACAGTTAGCAGATAGAAGGGGTTTTTCATAGGAGGTTTGTGGAATCAGTACACAGTAGTGGTACGCGATCTCGAAGGCAGAGGCAGTTTGTAGAAGAAGGGTGGTTCGTAGTAGCAGAAAAAGTATACAGAGGAGGTGTTCCACATACCAAACCCGGTATATAGTATGTGGGAGGATCAACTGGTTTGTTATTTGCACAAGGAAGCTTGTGAAAGCCTAAAATCAGTTTGCAAAAGGATTTTCATGTACCTAGCAGTACCGGGGGAGGTGGACTTCATTTACATGTGGAAAAGGAAATTCGACGTAGCATCTAAATATAGTTGAGGATGCGGGAATTCATGAAAATAAAGGACCATATATGTCGATAAACAATTTTTAACCTACATGTCTGTATACTATGAGTGAATTCCTTTCCAAGTGCAGTGAGTGACAGAAGAGGATAGTGGTGACCCTTTCCACCGGCAGTGAGCCATAGAAAGAGGCATATGGAGTAATCCTTGAGAATGCAGTGAGAATACCATAAAATTTTTAAAGGTAGTGAGCCTGGGCATAGAATATCTATCCCAAACATTGTACTCGTTATTGGCAGTGAGCCTTAGTGAATTTGGTACATCAACACACTGTAATTGAATGCTCCTTGGACGTAGTCCAGTGAGGGTGAACCATATAAAATCACTATGTCTTGTGCATGATTTCATTTCTTTTCATATATTTATATGGAAGGAAGAGATATTTGAGTTTTTTTCCTTACAATAAAACAAGATCCAAACATGAGAGTGTTTTAATCTATGATACCATGATTCACCCCCCCCCCCCAAGGTATTCGACCTAGTGGGCCCAACAATTGGTATAAGAGGAAAAGGTGGAAAGTCAGTGTTTCTCTCTCAAGGAGAAGAAATGGAGGTGGTCTATCACAATAGAATTCTGATCTTTGAAGGAAACAATTTTCAACTATGTAATAATCGAATGCAGCACTACTTCTGATTATTAGGGATGGATGTCTTCACAGCAGCTATGTATTGAATTTTCTATGTCATTAATAGTGGTGCATTATCCTAAGATGAAATAAGGGAATTGGATGTCGATGCTAAATGGATCAATGCTCTAGGGGGGATCCCTATCAAATGAAATTTATACTAAGGTGGTATCATGTAAAAAAGCACATGAAATGTGGGAAAAATTATTGAAAATTTATGAGGGAGACACAAAAGTATGAGAAGAAAAGATGCATGTTCTATGGAAGAAGTTTGAGGACCTCATAATAAACCCCAAAGAGACTAGTGATGCATTATTTGATAGGATTAATATTATTTTGGAATACATGTGGGGTCTTAGAGAATTAATTAAAGATATAAATATTGTGAAACGTATCTTGAGGAAACATTCATTGTGGTTCAATCCAAAAAATTTAGTGTTGGAAGAAAAATACCCAAAAGAGATGGCACTAGATAACCTACATAGTACCCTTGTAGAATATGAAATGAAAAACAATGATAAAAATGTAGTTGAAAAGGGCATGTCAAAGGAAGTGGCATTCAAGACCACGAAGAATCTCTCAATTGAAGATAAACCTGAGGAGGAAAATATGTATGAGGTCATGTCATTTTTCTCCTCAAATTTTGAAGGTAAACTTTCATTTGCATGGTTTTTATGCAGATATATTGGGCATTTTGAAGCAAAGTGTCCTAATAAGTTTGATGATGAAAATGATGAAATTGCGCAAAATAAGTATTCATCAAATGAGAAAAGAATAAGAATTACTATAATAATGTTCTTTAAAAAGAAGAATCGGCTTTCAAAAGAGGATTAAAGTTCAAAGGAATATTAGGCAGTAGAGTTAGAGGACTCAAAGGATCATAAAATAGATGCTTTAGTTGCAGTTGTCAGAAATTCATTAAAAAGAGAAGAAAGTTACAATGAAGAAGGACAAATTGAAGGAAGGGTTGATCTTTAGGCTGAATTAGAAGTTTCCCTTGAAGATGTAGATATTTTGAGAGCCAAAACAGTGAAATCTGACAAAGTTGTTTATGATGAATAACTCTTTATGCGGTAGTAGGAAGAAGATAACTCCGATATGAATGAAGAAATTGAAAAGATGAGGTCTTCAATTCTAGAAAGATTAGAAAATTTGGTTGAGTACACACTCAAAATTAAAGAACATAACATCGAAATTTATAGTTTGACTAAATCTAGAAGGGATAAAATCAAACGTATTGAAAAAGTAGAAGAGGAAGTCGTCAGTCTGTGATGAATAATTAATGATCAAGATGTACTAATAACCCTCGGTTTGACATTACAAAATAAGATCATACATGAAATAGGGAAAATGAGATTTGATCTGAGCGGTCCATTAGAAGAAAAAATCTATTTTAAATGACAAGGTTGGTATGGGTCTTGATCTAAAAAAATCAGTTGTGTTTAGAATCAGACCCCAAGCACCCACTCCATGATTTATGATTTATTTGGGTATGAATCAGAATCAGACGATTCATTAAACCCATGGTGCAACTAGTGGTGTATCATTTTCACATAGGAATATAGCTCACAAAAGATACTATTGTTATGGTAAGATGAGACACTCTCAAAATATAAGTTCCATAGAGAAGAGGTACCAAAAGGAACAAGACCAACATAGGTGGTCATACAGAGCTCAAAATTATAGGTCATCATTTGATATTCATTGTTTCATGTGTGAAGGACTCAGATAAATGGGAAGATATTGCACATCAATAATAAAGAGGAATGCGCCTAGGAATACTAAAGTTTTTCATAAGAAGTAGATGAATGTATCTTTAAGAGAGAAGAAAATTCAAAATTGATTTGCAGCACTGAAGGTTGAAGTTGGATCATCGTATATTGAGAAATATAAAGATTATTATTCTATATCAGAGACTTGGGTCAAAAAGAAAAGGGCAGAGCAAGAAGTTGTTGTAGAAATTACAGTCAAGGCATCAGATCATTCTGGGATCTAGATCATTGATAGTGGATTCACCTCCCATATGATGGGAAATAAGGATCTACCAATTGAAATCGGGTATGATAAATAAGGTATCATTATATTCGATAATGATGAGGGATTGAAAATTATTGGTTCTAGAAAAGCCATGTTTGGAGGAAAATACATGACATGAGCAGATGACTTGGTTGTGGAGGAGCTTAGTCACAACCTTCTTAGTGTATATCAATTGTGTGACTTAAGGTATGCCATAGGTTTTTCTAAGAAATTTTGTATCATCATGGAAAAGGATGGTGCTATTGTGTTGCAAGGAAAGCATTCAAAAGGGAATTTCTACCTTGTGAGTGGAGAATAAGATATCTTCTTTCTATCTAAGAATGAAGAAAAGAAGATATGACATAAGCCTCTTAGCCACATAAGCCAAGGTTCCTTGGAAGATCTGGTATAATATGATGCATCTCGATATATCCCTAGATTATCACATGATCATACTCATATGTGTGGTGCTGGCCAATAGGGTATGATCATTCGAAAGACATAAAATCAAAAAGAGAAAATGTCAACAAGATTTCTTGAGTTTGTACATATTGATGTGTGTGGCCAATTTCATCGAGGGCTATCGATGGGAGGAGATATTATGTTCTATTTATTGATGACTATAGAATAATGGCATGGGTTTCAATAATTACCCACAAATCTAAAGTGTTTGGTTTCATTATAAGATATCGACAGGAATGTGAAAAGATACATTGCTATAAAATCTGGATGATTCGAATAGACAATATAAAAGAGTTTATTAATAGCCAAGTGGAGGATTATCCTAAAAAAAATGGGATTGGACATCAAGTTTCTTCAGTAAGAATTCCATCACAAAATGGAGTAGTTGACATATGAAATCGTATTGTCAACAATATGTCCATACCAATGCTCATTTAAAAGGTCCTTCTAGAGAAATTTTGGAATGAAGCAGTAATGACTGCATTATACACTTCAATTAGAGATTTACATTTTCCAAAAAAGGAGAAGACTCAATACTAGTTTTGGTATGGAAAGAATCTGTCATTGAAGTAATTTCAAATATTCAGAAGTAATTGTTTCATTATCAATAAGGAGAAACATAAGAAATTTGAATCCCATGGGAATGAAGGGATATTTCATGGCTACTCAAAGAAAAGAAATATGTATAAATTCTTCAATAAGAGGGTGGGAAAGATAGTTGAATGTCATGATGTGATTATAGTAAAAAATGAAGAGAATATTTAGAGAATACATGATCAGACTCAGGAGGATAGCGGTGAATATATGAGAAGATCAGGAGATGCTCCATCTCCAAAGGATGATTCTAAAGAGTACTCGGATGATGGGAACAAATCAGTGTCTTCCTAGAGACAAGCTAGAACAGCTGAAATTGATAGGCAGAACATAATTGGTGATAAGATTGCACCAGTGCAGACAAGAAGGATGAATTCTCTAAATCAAGCACCATACTTATCACAAGTGGAGCCTAATATATTTTGTGAAGCTGTTGAAGATGAGAGTTGGGTACATGTAATGAATGAATAGATTGAACTAATTGAGATGAATCAGACATGATAAATTATATCAAGACTAGAAGATAAGAATGTTATTGGGAATAGGTGGTCCATTCAAAAAAATGATTGAAGATGGTGTTGTCGTTAGAAACAAAGTATTATTTTTGTTCAAAGGGTGATCCCAGATATATGGTATATATGTTGAATAGAAATTTTAACCTGTTGCAAGGCTGGAGACAATCAGATTATTCATTGACATAATAGTGCAATGAATGTTTAAGGATTTCTAGATGGATTTCAAATCAGCATTTCTGAATGGAGTTTTGGAAGAAGAAGTTTGTATTGAGAAACTAGATGGTTTTCTTGTTCGTGAATTTAAGAACAGAGTTTGTCAACTGAAGAAGTCTTTATATGGGTTGATGTAAGCATCGAAAGCATGGTATTCAAGTCTTGATCAATTTCTAAAGAATATTGTTTTCCAACATAGTAGAGTTGTTTAAAATCTATTTTTCAACAATTGAAATAGTAAAAGGATGATGGTGTTGGTTTATGTCGATGAAATAATCTTTGATGGATCAGATGAATCATAATGTAGAAAGTTTTCTAAATTTATGAAAAGTAGGTTTGAATTGTCAAATATTGGTGAGATGACATTTTCCCTTGGCTTACAGGTGATGCATGGATGTAATGACGCATTTATTTCTCAATCTAAATATACTATGGAGGTTTTTAGAATATTTGAAATGGATAATTCCAAAGAGATTAAGACTCTTGTTGCTACCTGGTTGAAATTGTCACAAGATGATGAAGGCAAGGTAGTTAATATCACGAAAAATAGGAAAATCATTGGAAGTATGTTTTACCTGACATCGACAAGGCCTGATATTGTATTTTCCACATTCCATACAGTGAGTTATAATAGAAATCCCAAGGAGAGCCACATAATTGCAATAAAAAATAATTATTTGGCATATCAATTGAATAGTTGGTTTCGGGCTATTCTATAATCAAAAAGCTCATCCAGATTTATTGGGATATACAGATTCGGATTGGACTGGTTCGGTATATGATAGGAATCCAACATCAAGAGGTGCCTTTTATCTTGGAGGGTTGTGTATTTTTTGGTTAATCAAGAAACAAGATTGCATTTCACTGCGTTCCATAGAAGCTGAACACCTTGCGGCTACTCAAGCTTTCACGAAACTATTTTGGATGAAGCGGCATCTTGAAGATATGGGAATTGAAGTGAAATATCTAATCAGAATCCATTGTGATAATTCAAGTGCTGTAAGTATGGGAAAAATCTAGTCCATCCCTCAAGTACAAAGCACATTTAAATATAATATCATTTTATCAAGGAGAACATGGAGCAAGGTCTTGTGAAGTTGGATTATGTGTCTACAGAACAACAAGTTGCAGATATTCCTAGAAAGTCCTTACCCAAAGAAGAATTTGAAAATCATCGACTAGTGTGGAGAGTCCATTAGACTTCCCACACATAAAAATATGTGGATGTGGGTCCCCTTATCCCAAATGTATGATTTTTCTTTCCCTAATGTCTTGATATGTGTTCTTTACCCTATTGTAGACAACCTTGAGGTGCCCTTCAGGTTGGTTGAAAAAGGGGGAGAATGTGAGACTATTCCAGGGGAAGAAAAAACATACGGATAAGCTGCAGAGTTGAGCAGTGAAGTAGGGGGAGTTGAAGGTGAGGTGAAGCTATTAGAGGAGCTATAACATAGTGGGAGCATTAAATATGATGATGCTAGAAGTGATTGATCAATGATTAGATATCACGACAGCTGATGTTCGTGATGAAATTAGTTCAATGGTATCAGTGTATCAGTATGGTATCAACAATTTGTGATTATAAATAAAGAGATTCAGTGAAGAACATTTCATTATACTCTTTTTTATCACACTGAGCAGGACTCATTTGGGCTCAGAGTATGTGTTATGTAAATCCTTGATCACTGTCTTAATCATGTGAAGTGAATGGTGGTTTTTGTTGGAAAGAGTTTTAATAACATATCAAAATGTGAATAATTTTAATGAGAAAAGTTGTCAACAAACCCAAAGGGGAGAGTTTTAGGAAAAATACCTTAAGGAGTCATCTCGATATATTCTTGGTGTGTTTATGTTTTTTTACAAAGCCAGATTACCACCGATGAGTATGGTTGGTGTTTTCCAAATATAGGTTTTGGCGGTGGTGTAGTTTCCTAGTGTCTGCCAATATTCTAGGCCTCAAAATCAAGAGTTTGATGTTGGAAAAGGAAGGATTTCTTCATAAGAGTGAACGGTTTGAAGAATGTTGGAGAATACTGAAAAAGGATGAGAACTGAGTACCATAATTCATGGGCCGCATACCATGTTCCAAGAATGGTATGTAGAGTTGTAGGAATGGTTCACCAAAGAGGTTGGAAAAACCGAAAATGGTCCACAGAGTAATGTGATGTTGTACGCGGATGGGTTGAATTCGGTAGAGGAGATCGACCATGTAGAAGCAAAGGCAGTGTGTGAAGGCATATGAAAAATGGTTTGCGAGTGGATTGTGATTCACGGTGGCAGAAGGATCGGTAAGCAGAGAAGGTTGGGTTGAAAATTTGATAAATCTTGGGTTAGCAGATTTTTTGGATAGCTTTATCTATATAAGAATTGCTAATCTCACCGATTAATGTAGAGATCAAATATCATCAAAAAAAAAATTTTTATCCGGGATTTTAGCAATGTCCAAAGTAGGTTCACGAGGAGGAATTTAGTGAATGATCATGTGGTTTGTGTAGAATTAATTCAATAGAAGGTGTCTGTGAATATTCTTAACCTGTAAAAGAAGTATGGTACGCTGAGGAGGAAGTACAGTATGCGAAAGTAGTTGACACGGTGCATGGAAGAGGAATCTTCGGTACATGAGAGGGAGAGTTCCGAAAGTGGTATGCAAATGGGGATCTCCAGTACGTGGAAACGAAGACAGTCCGCTAATGGAGAATAGTTTGCGGATAGGAGGGTTTTCTCATAGGAGGTTCCTAGAATCGGTACGTTGTAACGGTACGTGATCACGAAGGTGGAGGTAGTCCACAAATAAAGGGTGGTTCGCAGTAGTGACAGCAGTACATAGAGGAGGTGTTCCACATAACAAACCTAGTACACAGTACATGGGAGGATCAAATGGTTGACTATTTTTACAAGTAATCTTTCGAAAGTTTCAAATCAGTTTGCGAAAAGATTTTCCAGTACCTGGAAGTTCTTGGAAAGGTGGTCTTCATCTATTGGTAAAAAAGGAAATTCAAAAGAGCATTTACATATAATTGAAGATGTAGGAAATCGTGGAAATGAAGGGACTAACATGTCCATAAACTATGTTTGACCTAAAAGTATATAATCTATGAGTGAATTCCTTTCCAAGAGCTATAAGGGAAGGAAGAGGAACACTGTGACCATTTAAAACGGGAGTGAACCAAATAAAGAGGCATAGGGATTGACCCTTGTGAATGTAGTTAGAAGAACCTAAACATTGTAAAGGCAAGGAGCCTGGGCATAGAAGATATAGCATGAACATTGTACTCATTATTGTCAGTTAGCATTAGTGAATTTGGTACATCACCACATTGTCATTGTATTCTCCATGGACGTAGCCCAGTGAGGGTGAACTGAGTAATAATCGTTGTGTCTTGTGCATGATTTCATATATGTTCATATATTGCTACGACAAAAAGAGATAATTTTTTTTTCTAACAACAAAACAAGACCTGAATGGGAGAAAGTTTTAATATGTTATACCCTGATTCACCCCCCCCCCAGGGTATTTGACCTAGTGATACTAACAAAAAGTGTCTATTTTTTATAAATTATTTATTCTATAATTTCACAAAATACACCAAAAAATCACTAACCATATAAAATAAACTTATTTGACCCAAACTCCAACAAGTATTTTACATGAACCTCCATTATGAATAACCTTATTGAATTCATTGAATTAAAATTCTTGGTTGACATCAACATAAAAAATATTTTCTAAAATAAACCCAACTCTGTTGACATATAAAAACCAAAAATAAAATGTTTAAAAATGAAAAAATTCCAATAACCTTATTCATGAAAAATAAAAAATAATAACTTTTACCCAGAATAACTTATAAAGGTCATCATATTGAAACTTTAAGATATACTCGTCTATCATTTCTCTAGGAGGTTTTTTTTATGATCTTCTTGCATGTTGGATTTCTTTTATGCTCACCACTCCACCAAAAAGTGGATTTATTCAAAATTAAAGTAATGTTGGATAACTTATAAAAAATCCATATTCCCACAAAATCACACGCAAATACACACATAAATAATCACATTAAATATATTTTTTATAATAAACCACTCTCTGATTACATTAACACAGGAACAAGTCATTTAGTGTTAGTTATAGAACTTCTTTTATGACATTTATATTAGATCAAAAACCTCATTGATTTATAGAATCGCAGTTTATAAAATAAATTCTAACTTATACTAATACCATTTATAAAATATATATAATTATGCATCAAAATATATCATTCTCAATTAACATTCCAAAATTACTCAATATAATTTAAATGCTATAAGATTACTCAAATAATATATAAACAACCATTGAATGAATGAAATAAAACAAATTAATGTGTTCGAATTCATTAAATTTATAACCATTTTTGTTATCCATTTCATTGAAAACAAAAAGGTAAAATATTTAAATTATTATGTTGAATTATACATAATACCCTAACACCATTTTGAAATAAACCCTAAAACATAAAATTGTATTTCATATCCTTTAAATTAAAACTTTCCAATTTAAAATCCTTATAAAACACTATATAAAAACTTTTGATTTAAAATCATAAGACTCTATTTAATTTCACATACATGGGTATTTAAAATAACTATTTATGGAAACTTTTAAAATCTATCTTCCAAAAAATTTATCATAAAAAAATTGAAAAACCCAAAAACAAATATTACATTAGATATATTTTATTCATGTTTTAAAAAAAAATTTCAAAAAAAATTATAATAAATTGAACCTCCAAACAATAAACCATTCAAAACATATGAACATGAATATAAGAAAAAAATAAATATAAAACACTTATATATATTCTTTATGTATATACCCACAAATAAATATTAAATAATACAATGAATTCTTATTTTGTTTCCTTGAATTAACTAAAAAAATTATGTTCATGTTAATTTCTTTATATAAAAGAAATAATTGATGAGACTCAAAATAAAACGATCTATATTAAAAATTAATATACCATACACCTCACCAATAAGACCAATAATGATAATAATAATAATAATATAACTCATTTATGTTTTGATTTTCCCCACACATTCTTGGACTTCCATGGTAACTTGAGGGAAATTAATAAGGTTTTTATCATTGCAAGTTTAGTAATATAGCTCTTTAGTTTTCATGTACTTTTTTTTACACCTGCCACAGACTCAACTACACTGGAATTTCTCTAATATCATTTAATAATATAATATCCTAAATATTCTAATTAAATAGACTTCCTCACATGAAAAATGAAGTAAAGTTCATTTCAAACCACTGTATTCTATCTCATGTACTAATGGTATCCAAAATTAAGGTGGTAATTTTTTTAATCACATTTAAATAATAAAAATTAACCAAGGATTTCCCCTAGAAATCTAACAAGATACACCCATTCATGGAATTTATAATTCCTTGGGAATAATTAATTTTGAAATCCTAATGAAACAAAAAAAATCCTGAAATAAATATTTAAATCCATACATCATGATTTAAAGTAATGATATACAAGTCTATAGACACACACAATTTATCCTTAAATAAGGATGAATATATACATTCTAAACCAGTAGAAAATAACCATAAGAATAACTTTTGTGGTATTTATACATATCCAAATAGAAAACAAAAATAAAAACAAATTATTATCTCTATGTGACACATAGTTTCTATTTTCATACCACAATTCACATAGAATTCTTTATGAACCTATGGTTTATTCTAAATCAAGATAAAATTATTCCCCTATCTACATCCAAAATAAAAAAAATCTATATATACACCATTCATGTGCATTTACAGAGTGAGTATATAACTTTTTAGGATGTCTCCAAATATCCTATACAATTCCATCCATAAAAATCATCATGCTAATTAGAAAATAAATAATTGAAAACTTAATTTTAATAAAATTAATCATGAAGAAAATTTAGGTTTTAAATCTATATTTATAATAAAAAATATATATTAAACCCTAAAATAATATGGATAAAATAAATAATAAAACTTATTCATTTTACTATCATTTTCCAAAAAAAGTCTTTAAATAAAACTTTTATGGATAAAAGATATATATTTTACATTACCCTTTTAAATACATGTATAGAATAAAAAACTATCAACATTTATTGAATTAATTTAAAGCGCATACCCACACTATTTATAAAATAAAAAATATTATAAGATCCATCCTTAGGGTATTAAACCACTACTCTCTAAAGGGGGAACATATAAAATCGTTATCAATAGAACCACACTACTATTAGTGATGCAATCCTACATGCTCATCAGGATTTCACAATTTAGGCATGGTGATGATAATTTAACTTGCATGAATTATCATTTCTAACTAGTGGTAAATGTAATTAAAATTCATATTGAAATCCTACGAGATATATTGATGTTTAAAAATTAATATTAAATGTGAAATTATTATAGTGTCACTCATGAGGCACCACTAAACTCCATCTCATTAAAAAACATTAAATTTAAGACAAACATCCACTTTATTACTAAACTAATCATTATCAAAGCATAAATATATCATAAATAATCATGAGTGAGTCACATGTTGATAAAAACAAAAAAAACACAATTATGCCACACCAAACAAGCATTTATTCAAGAATCATTCTAAATCCACTACAAAATCACTTTATAAATCAGGAAAAAATTATTTATATATCCATGGAATCAAAAATTATAATTTTTAATTAAATACATGAAATTTTAAAACATAATATATTACTATATATATCATATGAGTTTTTAAACATGATTTAAATAAAATGACTTCTATAAATACATTTATTTTTATAAAAAACCCCTTAACATTCCTTTATAGATTATTTTAGAAGTTTAACATTTCATAAAATATAGATTATAAATCTCAAGTATAATGATTTTCATCCATTTAATGGATATTGAAAAAAATAAACTATATTATTGGAATTTGTTAACACCCAACTAAAACAGGTGTGTATCAATAATGTAACACCCCTAAAAACACCAATATATGCATAGAAAATAAATCATATAAATTAAAGTACCTAAAATAAATAAAATTTCAATCTTGGGGATGAGTAATGCTCACCCACATGGGATTTTAGTCTATAGTTCAACCTCAATTATGATTTGATAGACCCATAAAGGACTCGCCTAGGGGTAATAAATAAAATGAATCTTACATATAGGTTTCACCATCCAATATTGAACCGCCAAACCCAATTTGAACCCAAATAAAAAAAATCATGAGGAGAAAGGAATAGAGGAAGATAAGGGAGAATAAGACAATGGAGAATATATTTCAAGGAATGAGAGATAAAGCCTTCTTTAATATCCCATATGAAATATATACTATTGAAGACTATGGGATGAGTAACCTGTCTCTTTAGTTACCATTGATTCATGAGAAATAGAGAAGGGGAGTGGAGTGATTCCTCTTATAATTCCTCTATTCCATTGACTAAATTTATAAAATAATAATAATAAATTAATATTTCATAACAATAAATAAAATAATAATAGCGAGAAAAAAATAATCATTATCATTATCAACATAAGATTAATAATAATTCTCATAATAAACATAATACTAATACAAATAATAATAATGATAATAAATATTATTAGTGGGATTAAAAATAAAACAAAACTAAAAAAACACCCAAAAAGGATCTAATAAGACTAGGTCTCACCGCCTCCATGGTTTCCCAATACACCTAATAGATATTATATGGAGTTTATCTCAAAGGTTAATTTCACACATACTGGCCCAAATACCTGGTTAATGGTCATCATTTTGTTGAGATAAGATGATTCCCTTTTTTATATTACAGTGGAATGTCAAAAAATTTTCCCATTTTCATATTCATTACCCATATTTCACATATTTAGGTTCCTTTCTAGTGATTACACACCTCATGAATAGAATTAAATCATCCAAAGTATCTCAGCATGCCTCTTCACATGTATGTAATTTACCTATTCCTTATGCATCCAATCACTCACCACATACATAAAATTTTTCCATTTCTAGCACATGTCTCCTAGTCCTAAAAATATTATCCACCTACCATGCCTAAAATTTCTATAATTCAATAAACAAGATGTTTTCCATGGTAATATTGTATATGTTAATCCACTACCAAAATAATCCAAGTATTTTTTTTTGAAATCTAGTACTTTTATATTCAAACCAATAATTAGAACCATTTTCATATTGGTTATTATCAAAAAAATAAAAATAATAAAAACCATTATTTTTATTTATGTTATTATTTTTATTATAATTCAAATATGAAGGAAACCAAATGGACCAAAAATTTATTCTTTCTTTAAAGAAAAATTCCATAATTCTAAGAAAATATCATCTTCTCTGAAAGCTCTGGAAGAATCGACAACCATCTAATAATCAGTTCTAATGAGTAAAATTTCATTTTGTTTCTATTTTTTTATAATAAAAAATTCTATAGAAAATTATAATCATCACTATGTAAACTACTATTTTATGAGATATTTATGTTCATATACTCAATATTCTTTCATGTTAGTTGTTCTTTGGAAATGGATTCGTAAGCTATGTGATTTTAGTGACTCTATTCATTTTGAGTAACTATGTTTATGTATAATTATTTATTATTGTTAATTCAATTATGAATTTCATATGTATGATAAGAAATGGTGTTTTTAGTGATCATAAATACCCCTCCTATAGAGCGAGCATTATTAAGATACTAAGGGATGTGCGAGATGTGGATAATATCCAAAGAGGTGTCGTGAATAATGATATTTTTTAAATAAATATTCATTATTTTTTAAGTGTTCCTCAAAGGTGTGGAAATAAAACTATAATAAAGTATATTCCGTGGATCCCACCAATTCCAGGTTTTATTAAAAACATCATTTATAGAGTATCCTGAGGTTAACTTATACATTCAGGATTTTCAGGATTTTAACTCATAGATAGGTTTGGTAAAGGGTTTTTTCTATAATTGTTTGGGTATTTTACATTAAGATGATGAGAAAATGTGTGGTTTAATTCATTTTATAGACTATACTAATAAATATTGGTTTTATTATATCTAGATTGAACATATTTGACATTGCTGATAGAGTTTTTGAAGAGGAGGTTACGACATCATCCATTGAACATTCATCTGAGCAAAATATAATTTCCTAATTCCATTTAAGGAATATAATTGAATATGAAACATCTTACCAGAAAAGATAATTATGTACAAGATTTCTTATCAATGATAGAAAAAAAACTAATGTAAACACCATGGGCTCCTTTTTTATTTCAATATTTTTTACATATCTTATTGATTTGGATATCAAGGGGTGGGTCTATGATCACGTTTATAAACCCATGTTTTATTATTTGTGTGGACTAGTGTTTTTTATATGACTAAAATAGAGTAATTTTAGAAGAATAATACCAATTAATACAAGTCTTTAGTGAAGTTGGTGGACCATATTTCAGGGAACAGAACAATTGACTCCTCTAGGTTGCATATTCTTATTGGGTAATTCTTTGATACATGTTCCCCAGATAGTTGGATGCTCATTAGTATTTTTCTATTCTACTTGAATTAACTTATAGATGAAATTAATATTGAGTACATGAAAGGTTTTTGAATATTTCATTTTCATATTACCTTGGGTTCTTACAACATCAATGGACACATAGTGGAGGTTTTGATAGTAATAATTCACCTCCTATCTGTAGTTCAAAGAAAGTAATGCAACTGTTCATATATACTTCTAATAGAATTTAGATGGATTGTTTGAAATAATTGGATCTAAATAGATCCTAAATATTTAATGTCATGCACTTTAATTTATTCCAAGATGTGCATATGAGGTGTGAGAATGTGTTCTTTGGTTGAACCCTCATGTTACTAATTTGTTTATCTTAGCAGGGTTCAGAATTCTAATAAAACATTTAGGAAATAGGTTTGAGTGTATAGATCTCTTACATGAGAGTGACATATTTGGTGTAAATATTTTAATATAATAAAAGTACATATTTACTTCATGATATCTCATGAATTGTCTAATGTTTCTCACTATTATATCCATTTTGATGTTAGTGTCAAGTTTTTTATACATTATAACATTTTTATAGGATTATAATGAATTGTTTGGAGCTAAGGACTACTAAATAATTACCTTTATTATTTAATGGAATTAATTATAGGTTATAGGTATGATTTTACCCTATTTATGTGAAAAATGTGGTTTATAACTTTTTTTATTTCTACAATTTATTAGAATGATTTTTTTGGAAATATTTCAATTAATTTTTTGGAGCTTGTACTTGTTTATCCCATCTACAGTTATATATGAAGTGAAAGTAAAATTTCTTGTTGTATTTCACCAAAATTATTATTTTATATTATCTAGATAATTATTAATGGGTTGATAAAAATTTACATTATATTGTAGAATTAATTCAATGGAGGATATTTTCTCAAGAGGGGTAAATGTTTTATTTTTAAAACAGGTGTTTTTCAATGTGGTATGACAATATTTGATTATTAGTGAATATGCATCCCGGTTAATTCATACTTTTAATAAAAAAAATTTAAAAGGAATATAAATGATTATAGAGAAGAGATATGATATTTTTTTCACATTGTGTTTTCTCTTTTAACAGGTATTAACGTTTATTTTGGACTGGAAAATAATTTGTATTTTTCCTTTCCTTGTTCTAAAATACAGGTGTGTGGGTGTGTGTTTTAATAAATTTTCTAGGATCAATGGGTTTTAAACTATTGAATCATATCTTTTTTTATTATTATAATTATTATTGTGTTTGTTTTAGTTAATATCATCTAATACAATAATAAAATTAATATTATGTTCTTAAAATATTTAAAGTATTATAATAATATGCATTCAAATAAGAAAAAAATGAATGATAAAGTAACTCAAAACCAAAATTATAAATAAAAAACATTTTAAAATCTCCCCAATCCCTCATCCAAATCCATGGAATAATTACATCAATTATTGGAGAATTTAGAAATAAAAAATAAATATTTGTTTGAAATTTTATGGGTGCATGGTTGATATATAAGGTCTTCAAATCATGAATCACATCATGATTGTATTACCAGAATAAATATCATGTTTCAAAACTAAGATACATAGTCCTTAGACTATGAACCAAACCATAAAACTCAAAAAAAATTAAAATTTCACAATTTTCATGCAAATTAATAAAATCTATTTATTATAATTAAATGTTTGGTGTCACAATAAACAAGGACTAGGGTGGGTAGTGTGACCTCGTGTAACACCTTTATCCAAAGAGATGAATCCATCCCTGGATGCTATATGACATCATTGGTGCCTCCCTATGTGATATAGGCTTCCAATTAGTAGAAACGGTGTGAGTGTATCAATGGGGAGACTATACCATTAGTATCATGTCATAGGATATATAGTAAACCATAAATAATATAATAAATTACAAGAGTAAATACTTTCAAACCGAAAAATAAAAAGGGAATTTGTAACACCCTGATATTTTTTATGAGATTTTTCTCTTAAAATAATCTAATTTCTTCAGTAGCTTGTGTTGCATGAAACACCTAATTTAGAAGAACCATGTGATAATATTAGAATATTAACACAACTATTATAAACTAGAAATTTAATTGAAGTATATGGACATGAATAAACTTATTATTAAATATATTAATTCTTAATAAATAATCACTAAATTTTTAATAAATTATTTTTACTCTTAAAAGATATATTCTCATCAAAAAACCGATTTTATCAATTTCAAAGAGATAATTAATATATCTAAAATTTTCCGTTTTAGAAATTTTATTTGAAAAATTAAACATCATTTTTTAAAAATTTTAATTTCAAAATTATTATAGGATTATTTTTTCATAATTTCCCAAAAAAGTTTTGTATTTTTATGAATAGTGAAAAAATTCCAATTTACATAGAAAACTGAAATTATTTTTAAGTAATTTCCAAAAAAAACTCTATTCTTTTATTAGTTTTAAAAATTTATTAGTTACTTTTGATTATAATTAGTCTAATTTTTTTCTTTTTAATTAATGTCATTCATGAATTTGGTATAACAACTTTTTTTACTTAAAGAAGTCATTTTTGGAAAAAAAATGTTTTCGTATCATTTTTCTGGTTTAAATTTAAATTAAATTACTAACATGTGTGTTTTGAATTTGGAAAAAAGGATTCAATATTTTTAATCATAATTTACAAATTTATTAAATACACCACTTTTATTTTTGATAAATAACAATATTAACTTTGGTATTTTTTTGTTATCATGATTAAGGTTAAATCAGGTAAGGATAAAAATAAAATGATGAGGCTTACAAATGTCCCTAATAATTATCCCATTTCTATTTTATTAGAATTTTTTTTTAAAAAAATAAATGGTACTAATTTAGGACATTTTTAAAACACTTAGTTGACATTAATTCGCATGTAGTATTTTATTTAAAATAAATCCAATCTTGTCACACTATTATTTTTAATAATTATACCATTTTTAATATATGGTTTTCCCATAGTGATTTTGTACCATAAAATGTATTTGGAAATAAAAAATATATATATTCTTTGTGAATATTTTTTTAATTTTTAGGGAATAAATGAATACCTTAAATTTTTACAAAATGATGATGAAATAATTATTAAATTAATGGAAAAATAAAATAAAAAATATAAAAAATATTAAAATAAATATAATTTGAGGTAATTAATATGATACAAAAAATATATAGTTTAAAATAATATTTTTAATATGTATTATATATATTGTTCAAATTTTACTATTTTTCTTGATGTTTTTAAATTCATAGTAATTAATAGTTTAAAATTTGAAAATAATGGTATTTCATTAATATAATATTTTATTAATTTATCTAAAAAGAATAAAATATTAAATAAGGACAAATAGGATATTGTATGGTCAAAAATATCACCCCTATAAATTTATAGTCCATTTAAAATCATTTTCCTCTAGAAAAGTTTTATGATATTTTAATATTTTATCGTATTCTAAATGTTCCCTTCACCTCAATTATAAAAGGAAACCCCTTCTTTCACTTCATCTCAAAAACATGAGGATTTTATAATGACCATAATCTTCCAAAATATCTTCTAATAATACCTATACACATTTAAGAGTTCATTTTATCACCAAAATAAAAATTCGAAGTTTCATAAGGGATCCCTCAATGAGGTGATATTAAAGAGGTAACATTCTTAAACCACCTCTCTAAATTTCTTTTCTCCTTCTACATTCCCCAAATTTCATTAATGGAAAAAATAATAATGACTCCAATATCCTTTATATATTTTAATTTTATATTTCTAATGGAATACTTTATATCTATCCCATTTTCTCATCTCCTATTATTTAAAGAAATGAAACCATTGTCCTGATTAAGGCGATTTACTGCCTTTGTGGAAAATTAGTTTTAATTTTCTATTACTACCTTCATATATGGTTATAAAACAATATTTATTGTTAAATAAGATTTTAATAAGTATATTATAACATATTTATGGTTTTGGAGATAATATATAGAAATAATATTAAGAAAAAAACTAGTTCTTGATGGATGGAAACTGAAAAAATAAACTAAACATTTATAATTAATTTTTTATAAAATGAATCACCCTAATGTTAGAATAAAAAAATGATATGTCAGGACATTTTAAATTATTTAATTTCAGTAATATCATACAATTTAACTTCTGGATAATTAATCCCAATTTACACGAACATCTATAATTATATACAAGTAAACCGACCATGAAACCATGAAATCAAATGCTCTGAAAATAATGAAATTGAACCCTATAACTCATCGAAATGTCCATAAATGAAATTACTGATATAATTATAAATAAAATAAATGTATAATATGTTTTTAATTAACTAATGAATCTAATTTTATTATATGATACATTGAGTGAATGTTAAAAACTTATTCCTACATAAGGTAAGGGATCTATGTGAAACTCCATATTACCTTTAGGTTACTATTTATTTCCCTTTGCCTAAATTTATCTCTTAATAAATATTACATACATCTCATATATTATGATTATATATACCACAAAAATTTATGTATCTCAATCCATATTTATTTTATGGGGAAATACATATTATAAATGTTTCCCTTCTCAATTTTCCTCGATAAGAAAACCAAATTAAAGGAAACTTTTCTATTTCTTACCCATTTTAATGTACAATAAAAAAACTATTTTAGGCCTCAAATTTTTTTATAACATAACTAAATTTTTCATGAGAAAATATTTTAGTTCATTTCTGGATTTATATAAATAATTGTGTTTTATCCTCTTAAAATAATCTCTAAACATTTCCTTAAAACTGTTCTTAAGTGGAACATTTCTAAAGTTACCTAGAAACTCTCTTTATTTTTTTAATTAATTGGGAAAAAATTATTCAGAATATATACTTATTATTATTTCATGAATTACAAATACTGATTTAAATTCCTTATTTGATGGATACCATAGTTATATGCCCTTTGTTTATGGATTATGAAATGATTATGATACTCATTTTCTTTCATTAGTAACACTTATATTTATTCCTTATGTGTGATTATTTATATGGAACACATATGAAAGAACATGTTATGATGGGTGCACCCATATATCAATTCAATGAATTGGGTAATATTTTAGACTCGTGAGATTCCTTGAATGGGATTTGGGAGTAAACCTAATCCATTATGGGACTCTGTCTACATAGTGATATAGTCTTAGAAGTTATAATTGTCTCATGTTTATGTCTTGTTATATTATTCTTACACTTTAATATGTTTCCAAGTCTCCATATTCATTATTTTATGATTCCATGTGTTTATTCATAATCCATTCCTTTAATTTTATCATGAGATGCATTTTAACTATTGGGATATTCTTTAATACCATGTTAATTCCCTTACTAATATTTTTAGCTCATCCATTTTACCTATATACTCCCAATGTTATTTTACGTTCCTATTATAGTGGTATCATGCAATAGGTCTTCCCTAACTTTTATTTTTTTAATGATAGATGATCAATCTGAGACTTATACGATGATAAACATCCTGATCAATGAAATTTAGTCAAATAAAATATAAAATGGATAAAACTTTGGAACTAGAGAACAGGATCATAACATGTTATTTATATTTAATTTTTAAAATTAAAGAATTTCCTTATGATAAATTATTTCTTTATTGATGTATTTGAGAATGGATCTAAATTTTACCACCACTTTTTATAATAATCAAGAGCACATTCCCTCTAGAAAGGTTCCACAAATCAATAAACACCACCATAAAAATATATGGGTGTTATCCCAACAGATCTTATCACTTATTTCATTCGCCTTTGATCTCCATGAGAATCATTTCCAGAGAATTATCCTTCATATTTATAGACTCGATAATGGATGATTGAGGAATATCACTCTCAATTATTAGGATATTTCTTAGATAAGGGAGCTCCCTGGGGCTTTAAGGGGATTCAAAAAATTGGTTGTGCACAACAAATGAATTGAATATATTGAAAAATAACATATTTTGGTTTATATAGCGCTGAGGTTAGAAATAAATAATTTCACAAGTGACCTTTAATATTTATTTAATCCCTATAGAACCCCATGTATATAATATTGTTATTATTATTATTTCTCAACATGCTCTTAGCTTGTGAATAAAAATTAACTATTATTTATTCAAATAATATTCAATATATATTGTTTCTCACAAGACTAATAAACTCAATCTTTCATTAAATCATAGTATTTATCACGCCTTTAATAGTTTCTATTTATTTATTAAATAAATATCACTATATTATTTGAAAATAAATAAAAAATATTATATTAACTAAATATGGAAAATATTTATTAAATATATTTCTCACATAATATTCTATTGAATCACTGGTTACAGATTATATGTGAGCAAGGAAACATGACTAATTATTAAACCATATTCGGAAATAATATCTGTCAACCTTTTAAATAATAAATAATAATATATTATTCAACTGATATTCTTGATACACTTAGATTGTGGCCCTCTAGACCTCTTTCTTACTGGCATTAGGTGATGCAACCTAAATTCCACGGTGAGCATCTAAAAACACAACAAGACACACAAAGAGAATGAAGGTAATGTCCTAAGGACATAACAGCTCATACAGATTCCCACTATGTAATATAATCCCTTAATCATTATATCATTAATGAATTCGGTTTCATGATGGTCACATAAACATATGTTCTTAACATCACTTTATTTGACTTTCCAGAAATTGAACTTTCCAATTTAACACCATAGCCATGTATTTATTTAGGCAATGTCATTTCCAACAAATAGTATTAGATATCAAATTCTGTAAAATAACAGAAGGGGAAAATCCTTTCTTATTTTATTCATTAATTAAATATTTCTTACGACACACCCAATATATCCTTCCTCGCCACGAATATATGTCATCATGATTTTCACCAATACATCAATGTAAATGGTTTATAATAAAAATTAATAATAATCTTAAAGAATATTGATCAATAAACATTATATTATATAGAAACATCTAATAACACATATGTTGACGCTCCTTTCGTCACGGAATCTAAAGTTCGGAAAAGGGAATATCTGAGCTAAAAGTGATTAATCCTTTGAAGAAACATCAAAATTCGACAAAGGGATGGAAAAGGAGAACATTTCCCATGTATCGCGCAAGTTTCATCTTGGTCGCGCAAGTACACTTGCGCGCCACCTCAATACTTGCGCGACCCATCATGGTCGTGCAAGGGACTTGCGCGACAGATCTAATAACCGCCCAGTAACCGCCCGGGGTCTTCTTTTTGCCTATAAATAGACCCTGTGGGCCCCCCATTCGAGAGGATCTTTTTCCAGAAACTCGGATCAAAGCTCCCGACGCCCAAGTCTCTTCTCAAAGCTTCCAGAACACTTCTAAGGTAATTTCTTACCTAGAATGGAAGATCTAAAGGGAAGAAGGAAGGCCTAAGTGTTGAAACTTATCAAACACTTGCGCGCCGACTTAATTCCTTCAATATAACTTGCGCGTCCCTCTTCTGGAAGAACCTCAAGAGGATGGGAAACGGTTTAATAAAGAGTCGCTCAAGTAATTCAACTCTGTTTGAAAATCGCGCAAGTATCCCTTATGTCGCGCAAGTATACTTGCGCGACCAATACTTGCGCACCGCCGCAGGACTTGCGCGACCTTCAATACTTGCGCGCCCCTATCTTTTTGGGTGCCCATCTTGCCCTTTTTCACCCCTCTTAAGCCATTTCACCCTTCCTATTCAAGATTCAGTCTTCAAGATACTCTTCAAAGCCATTTATGGCATGATTTCTTGATTTGACATCCTTATCTGAAAGGAATTATGTGAAATATCTCTCAAAACCTAGTGATTTAAACATCTTTATGTCACCAAAGATTGAGAGTTCATTCATTCAACCTCATCCTTTAAGATGAGAGAATCCTAACCTGGGTTTCCTTTTCAGGAATAATCCCCAGTTATAAAACCTTTAAACTTGGGCATCTTCCTTAAGAATAAGCCCCAATCAAAGGCCTTTAAACTTGGGCATCCTCCTCAAGAGTAAGCCCCAAACCTTAATCCCTAACCTGGGTCTCCTTTTCAGGAATAAGACTCAGTCATAACCTTGGGCTTCCTTTTTAGGAGTAAGCCCCAAGTCTCTTAAAATTTCTCTTAACCAGTCATAAATTTCCTTTGATTTGGGTTTCCTTTTCAGGAATAAAACCCAATCATAAGTCCCCTCCTAACTTGGGCATCCTCCTTGGGAGTAAGCCCCAAGATTAGAGTATTCAAATCTCCATGAAGCACATATAACTTTGTGGACCCTGTTCATGGATTTTCTTCCTAAAAGTAAATCCTAAACCTTCGCCTATCTGGGCAGTCATCTATACATAAGCCCCAAAACAAATTCTTATGATTGCATCTTTTATGGCACAATTGTCTAAATTTTACCAATACCTCTTGTTTCTCACACCGAGCATGACTCACATGAGCTTAGAGTGTAAAAGTAATTATGACATTCATCTTTGAGCCATCAATCATAAAACATCATATCCCATTCCTCGAACTACGTGGGTTCTGATTCCTTTTTTCAAAACAAAGGATACGTAGGTAGCCCATTCATGGGTTCGATCCCAACATTGAAATAATCTCTGCCCTTCTGAATGACGATAAACTTCAAGTGCCCCACTGAGTGGCTTTAAAACCAGCCTGGTCATCAAAATGACCAAGAGACTTTTATATAAATGTTTTGAAGGATACCATTGACCAAGAATCTCTAAACAAATATAGATGATTCTATATTGATGAAGAACCTCGAATACATATAAAAGATTCTCTAAATTTCTTGCATATTTAATCATTGATTGTTAAAACTAAAGGAAAGCTCATTTTATACTTGGTAATGTAATAAGGATTCACGAACTTAACTTAAATCTATAAAGAGAGTCCCGGAGTAGACAATAATTCCCCTCAAAAAGGTGTGATGAGTCCGACCTCCCATCCTCTCGACCAATGCAAATTCCTAAGCCTTATTAGCCCACAAGCTAATGAGCGCCTGCCTTTGGAAAGTAGGTCCAAACGGATGTGGAATCATTGGATGTTTCCGGTTCTACGAACAAACCCGTTAGAAACCGATCGGAACGTTTGAATCTCCCGTCCAGGAGGTCATCCCCGGATTCCGCGCGAAACAAAAAATGGTGAACCCGACGTGAATCCTTAACCAAGTTAAAGTGATGTTCTTCTTAGATGTTAGGCCCCTTGGGCCAACAAGGCAATCATTGACATATGATCATCCAAAAGATGCAGTAGCCGGATTCATCTTGATTATGTCTGTTATATGGAACAGGCACTCTTTTTTCAAGATCTTCTACAAAAAATGGCTTTCCTTAAATTCACCCCTGTGAATACTGCTGCTAAGAACACCTCTACTGTGAGGTCTGCTGCCGTGAAAACCAATGCTGCTACTCCTGCTGGAACGTCATCCGCTCTGAGGATGACATCACCAACTCAGCGTCTTCAACGCTGTGTTTCAAATGCACTGGTTAAGGAGTACCGTCGTAACGGTACTATCCCAACTCTGGAGGCCGCTCGTCAAGCCCTCCAAGTTAACAATTCTACCTGGTCGTCCGGACAACGGCGACCAGCAATCAAGAAGCAGGCGGTGCTGACTACCGTCTCCAACCGTTTCGGGTCGTTATCCCCGGAACGCAATTTCCATTCACTCCCTTATTCTGAGGAAGTGAATGAGCAGGTCCCGCAGGACCTTAATTCAAAGAGACAGGAGTCCTTCTCAAGGGCTCCCATCAACAATCGCCGCCAGACTCGTGCGGTAGTGCACCCTCAACATGATGAGGGTACCGGCTCCAGGCATTCAGCTCAGGTTCCTCGAACCCGAGCAGGCAAGATGAATCACCAGAGACGGAATCCGGTTAATAATAGGCAGGTTGTCATCCCTGCCATCTCCGGAGAAGTCCACCAACCTAACTTGGTGGCAAACAACGAGCAGGCACACACACCTGCCCGTTTTAATCCCGCTGTCCAGCAGACTCGTCTGGCAGCATCAAGCCGATCCCGCCAGGCAATTCCGGCGGAGTACCATAGGCAGGAACATACACCTGCTTATACATCAGCAGTTAGTCAGCAGGCTCGTCTGACTACATATGATGGATCTCGTCAACAACGTTTGGCGAAGTGTAATCAGCAGGCACATACACCTGCTAATACTAATCAAGCCTACCAACAGTCTCGTTTGGTAGCGCACGGAGAAGTCAGTCGGAAAGCCCCGACGACAAACAGGAGGCAGACTAAACTCTCTGCCTCCACACTTGAGTACTGTCAGGATTCACTGACAGGAAAAGGAGGACAGGAGCAGGCACATACACCTACTCCAAGCCCGGAATGGACGTATATCCCTGTTCCGGTGGCTGAAGTCACCAAACATATTTTGTCAATGGTGAAAGAGCAGAAGCAAATTCCTGCTCATATTCTGGATGCTTGCCAGGATATCATAACAGCTTCAGCATCATCTCAGGGACAGACACATAAATCTATCCCTAGCAGTGGAGTGACACATCAAAAATTCACTCCGGAACAGACACACACATCTGTTCCAGTCCAAGAGGGTTGTGGGGCCTACTCCCCCATATCATATGGACAACCAAGTCAGGCACATACATCTGATTTGAGCGATGATCGTCAGCCTAACCTGACCATCTTTCCTGATCAGGCACATACACCTGCTCAGAGCAATCACTTTCGTCATCAAGTGATTTCTAAAGCGAGTAAGAAGGCATCTAAGAAAAAGATCCGCCCAGCACAGTCAGGAGATCAAAGGCCAATCTGTAACAAGGCCTTGCTCGATGCTGGAGTTCTTGAAGCCCTCAGACATTTATCTGTCGGAATTCAAGATTCTACTCCCTCAGTTCCCAATAACAGGAACATTAATCCCGAAGGTCTTCAACAGACACTTCCTCATGAAGACTTGCTTCATGAAAATTCGGTCAATCTTGAAGTTTCTTCTTCAGATGAGAACCACAGGAACCCTCTGTGTGGTCAGAAGACCAAGGAGCAAGAGATATCATCTTTTGCTGTAACCCATCATCAAGGTCCTCCTCATGGTGATGAACTTCGCTGCGAAAGTCCTCTCCGCAGTAGTGATTCACATTGTCTCGAAAATTCTTCAGAAGGCAATGTAGTGACGAGAAAGCCCTCCTATCTCGAGGCACTTGCAGACGTAAAACCAGTCATGTCTGAAGTTTTACTATCGGCAGGTGAAACTCTTTCTCCATCAGAAGATAGCTTGGGGTTCAAGTTATTCTCCGAACCTTCCCTAGGTCATTCATCTTCCAGCATGAATAGTGATTCCTCTACCAATCTTGTTGAATCGGATGAAGCAACAAGGAAACACCAACTCTGGTCCAAACAGGTAGAAGAATCTTCATTTAATGATAAAGAGGAAATGCTGAACATGAGGAAAAAACTGGCAAAAGGTGAAGTACCAGTCATGTTTTGGCCTTTGGCTGATTCACAGTATGACATTCCAAAGATGTTGACGGATGATGGAATCCATGATATTCGTCTTAACATATGGAAAACTCTTTGTCAATTAAAGAAGAAGGTATTATCTTACGATGAATATGAAAATCATCTTAAGATAATAGAAGGGTTACAACGCCAGATTGATTTGGCATCTCTATCAGTCTCTCGGTATCCGAAGGCTGAAAAGCAACAGAGAACCCTTCAACGTTCATGCCTTGGCGCGCTGAGAAAATTGCGTCAGTTAATTTCCAATGCTCCATCTAATGTTCATATCAGAGGATGGGGTATTCACGGAGCACTACATTTCACAGTGCTTTCCGGTCAGCAAAGCCCGCCGAAAATGGTCTCATGCAATGTTATTGCCCATGGCCGGCCACAGTCAATGGGCTTTGTTCATAATCAAAATCTTGCTCGAGATCAAGCTTCAACTAGTTCCTCTCAAAATCAAGTATATAGAGAACAGGTTGTTGAATTGCTCCTACATCAAGCAGGCGAGAATATTGCGCAAGCCTCTCGTCTGGAGCAAACACGTCATCAAATGACAGAAGTTTCGGAAATCATCCAACGGTCTGTTGAACCAGGTGATAAAAGTGGATACAGGTTAATGCATCCAGCTAATTTCCGAACTAAGATCCGCAAGATCAAGAGAGATTTCAAGAAGATCTCAGACATAGCATGTCAAGAGACACCCCAGCTTGCCAGACTGGGGAATTCTCTAACCCAACCCTCAGAATCAACGAATGGGATTCGAGGAGTTGAGCAGAAGCAACAGGAACACCCCCAGTCCACCGGACTGGGGACTTTTTCAAATCTTCAATCCCTCCCTCAGAGAAAGTCAGTATTCTCTCGATTAGGGAATAAGCCTCAAGAGGAACGAAGAGCCAAGATGTCAGGAGATTCTCTCCAAGTGACGGTTCACAAAGAAATTCCTGAGGGGTCAAGTCAACGGAATGCCATGTCTTATCATGGACATAAAAGGAGACAATATCATAGAAACGCTGATAGAAAGGATTTCATGAAATATGCATCCATTAATGTCATCACTGCCGTTGCTGCTGATTCACCAGATGAGGCTCAATCAGAGGGATCAGATGAAGAGGTTCCTGCTCAAGAAGTTGCGCACACAGACCTAAATGAAGAAGGTGTGCGCACACGTAATCAAAGGCTTACCCAAAATTTGGGTATTCCTTCAAGTAACCCACTTCCCCCTCTCCGAAAAGGATCCAATAAGGGGAAAGGAAAGAATCAGGTTACTTCTCACCCTTCCTCTGAAGGAGGTCAATCGCTCTCATTAGAGCAAAGGCTTGCACAACAGGAGGAAGAAATGAAAGAATTAAGAAGGTTGAATGCAGAACTACTTCAGAGTAGTCTTCTTCTTAAGAATGCTGAAGTCCGACAGCCGAAGGAATTTGTTGTAACTACTGAGATGGATCAGGAATATCCTCCTTTATCAGTACACCCACAGAGGTCTAATCCTACGGGTCAAACGCAACAACGGTTGGCAACACTACCATTAGTTGCAGCACCAACCTCCACGGCTGTCCAAGCTCCATTCATTGCACCTACCCAAAACCAAGTTCAACCTGACGTTTCTCAAAAGTTAATAACTACTATTGAGTCATTAACAGCTCGGTTAGAAACTATGGAAGGGAAACGGGCGCAAGTTCAACCTGAAAAGAAAGTTTACCCTGAATGGGTAGATTCAATTTCTCCTCCATCCAGTTTTGGAAACCCTATTTTCCCTACTTTCAATGGATCAGGCGACCCTGAACAACATTTGACGCATTACGTGTCTTGTTGTGATCCTATGATGGGAACTCCAGAACAACAAGAAGCAGTGAAACTCAGATGCTTCGTGCGAACCTTGCAAGGACCAGCTTTTGTCTGGTATACAAGCTTGAAATCCCGGTCAGTCATCGGATGGGAGGATCTTCGTCAAAAATTCCTTCTTCAGTTCAGCTCAACTTTGCCAAAAACGACAGTTTTCGATCTTACAAACTGCAAGCAAAGGGAGAATGAAAGAGTCTCTGATTTCATTGCTCGTTGGAAGGGATTAACGTATTCCTTGAGTTTATCACTCCCTCAGGAGGAATTATTGCCAATCTGTGTGGCAAATTTGCGTGACGAATTACGCACGCCATTGATCCCTGTGAAATACACAGGAAGGTTTCGAGACCTTACTTCAATCGCTCAACAGATTGAAGATTCCCTTATGCAGGCTAAGGTTAAATCTCGTGTAATTCCATCAGCTCCAGGAAGAAGAATGGGTAAAGCAGAAACTGCTACAGTTATGCTTAAACAGGCACCTGTACCTATTTCTACTTCAAAACCTTCATCTTCTCGAAGGGCTCCACCTCCTGAACGCCAACAACAAAGGCTGTTTCGTCCAAATGATCAAAAAGATCAACGACGAAAACAATTTGAGGATATGAAGAGTAAAACATACTCTTTCCGAAGTGAGCAAGTTCCTGGTTACTTCATTTCAGCTTTGGAAAATAATTTGGTTCAATTACCAGTGCCGAAGAGACCAAACAAGGAAGGAGATGAAGACCGTCCCAATTATTGTCCCTTTCATCAAATGTTGGGACATCCCATCCAGGAGTGTTTTGTCTTTAAAGACCTCCTACAAAAGATGGTTGACTTGGGACAAGTCAAATTGAAGGGTTCTTCAGCTCATGTAGCGTGTATTACCGCTACAGATCCAGAGGAAGGAGGCGAGTGGCAGGAAGTCAAAAGCAAAACTGCGAAAAAATATGATGATTGGATGGTCAGAAAGACAATCAATCGGACCCATTCCATTTTGCGAACACAATTGAAGAAGCCAATTGTGTCTCCTACAAAATCTGCAGTAAAGCCTCCATCAAAGGACAAATCCTCAAAAGGGCAGCGTAATTCAAAGAAGAAAGAGGAATCAGAAGAAGATGAGTATGCATCAAAGCCTAAATTGTCTTTGACTCTGGCAGATTTCATGCCATCTACTTCAAAGTCACGGGCACCGTCCCACCAAACGGCACAGCCTAAACAGGCCAACCAGGCAGAGTCTTTATCAGACGAAGAATTGATCTTTGGTTCTGTTAATATGATTCAATTAACAGATTCATATTCCAGTCTTGATGAGCCTGAATTCCCTGTATCAAATAAAGGAACCCGAGGAAGTTCTAGAGGATCAGGATATAGGGGAAGACGTGGATCTTTCCGAAGCCACTACTCTAATTCTACCCCTGCTAGCACTGTATATGCAGCAGAAACTCGTGGTAGAGCCCTTCAGCGAGCTCAAAATGAACAAGCAAGTTCTTCTGCTAATGGCCAACTCAGCTTCGGCACAATTATTTTGGAAGACCGATTAAAAGTTCCATCTTCTTTATCTCAGCAAGCAAATGGATCTAATCAGTCTAATTTTCCAAAACCTAAGATGTTGCCAACTTCAATACAAGATGCATCAGCTTCCAAAGCATCTGCTTCCAAGATACCTGCTAAACCACATATTCCTATTGGGAAACGCAGGCCTCTAGATCAAAAGTATGATATATTGAAACACTTGGCCCAAGTACCAGCCAAATTATCAATTTTGGATGCTTTGAATCTATCAAGAGATCTTCGGGAAGCACTCATCGAAGCTTTGTCAAGTCCTCAAGAGTTTGAAGCTGAGATTGCTGCAGCTGAAATTTATCACATAGAGAATAATCCTGCAGAATGCCATGCAGTGATATCTTTTACTGATAAAGATGAGGATGATGTTGTGCATGGGCACATAAAACCTTTGTACTTATCTGGCAAAGTCAATGGTATAGATGTTCGAAGAGCTTTCATTGACAATGGTTCAGGAGTCAACCTCATGCCCATTCGCACACTTCGTCGATTGGGCCTCACAGAATCTGATTTATCTCCTTCTACCATGATGTTGCAAGGATATGATAAAAATGAACAAGAACCACTGGGAGAAGTTACGCTCAGAACTCAGTTTGGAGATCTTGTTTCCAATTCAGATTTCATGATTGTTGATCAAGACTCAGCTTTCAATATCTTGCTTGGAAGACCTTGGTTACATCAGCATGCAGCTATTCCGTCATCATACCATCAATGTCTCAAATACTGTTTCGATGGTCAAGTTGGAACATTATATGGTGATAAGGCCCCGTTCAAAACATGTGAGTCTCAATACATTGAGGCGGAATTTTATCACATGAAGGGAAGAGAAAAATCTACAATGAAGGAAATTACCAAAGTTAATGCTCCATATGGTTTGGAAAAAATTCCAATAAATCCATTTTCACATGTGAGTACAGATTATGTGTTACCTATCAGTCAAATTGACAAAATAGGCCCAAATCAAAATACTCTTATGGAAAGATCCATAATGTCAATTACGGCAATCGAGCCAGACAACATGGGAGAAATTGGTAACTTACCAAGCAATGATGAAAGCATAAGTGGTGACGTTTTCATTTCGTCTGCTGAAATCCAACAAGTCTATACTTCGCTAATCAGGCCAGAAGAAGTTATAGCAACACCAGAGGTGAATGTTGATGTCGATTCTCAATCCATCATCTCTTCTTTATTTCCCAAAGAAGACCCTTGTTCATCAATAGGGACGGAAATGGAAGCTTCTTCTTCAAAATGTGAAAATTTTGACATCTCTTATGATCATGAGAATTTCGTTTTTTCATCTACTTTGCAAGTAGAAACGGAAGATATAACACATGATGAAGAGGAAGAGGAAGATCTTAGAGATGCTCCTCCAGCATTTGAAGAGGGTATCTCTACCACTGTGGATGAACTCAGAGAAGTAAATCTGGGTACAGAGAAAGATCCACGCCCCACTTTAATTAGTGCGGCCATGACCCTTGAAGAACAAGAGATGTATATTTCTTTTCTAAAGCAAAATAAAGATATCTTTGCTTGGAATTATACAGAGATGCCTGGCCTTGATCCTGATGTTGCCACCCATCATTTGGGTTTGCCAAAAGAACATCGAGGATTCAAGCAAGCCGCGAGAAGAACACACCCAACCTATGCTTCCAAAATCGAGGCTGAAGTGGATAAGCTTATCAAAGCTAACTTCGTCAGAGAAGTTCAATATCCCAAGTGGTTGGCTAATATTGTCCCAGTAAAGAAAAAGAATGGACAAATTAGGGTTTGCATCGATTTCAGAGATCTTAATCGGTATTGTCCCAAAGATGATTTTCCAGTTCCGATTACAGAACTCTTAATTGATGCGACGGCTGGCTATGAAGTACTTTCTTTCATGGATGGATATTCTGGATATAATCAGATCCGAATGGCCCCAGAAGATGAGGAATATACAGCCTTCAGAGCTCCTCAAGGTGTGTTTTGTTACCGGGTGATGCCCTTTGGTTTAAAGAATGCAGGTGCAACATATCAACGCGCCATGCATCGTATCTTCAAACCTTTTCTAGGGAAATTTGTTGAATGCTATGTAGATGATTTGGTGGTTAAATCCAAACAACGTTTTGATCACTTGGCTGATTTGGAAATTATATTCCACAAGCTTCGACAACATAATTTGAAGATGAACCCCTTAAAATGTGCTTTTGGGGTAACCTCAGGAAAATTCCTCGGCTTTGTTGTACGCCATCGTGGTATTGAAGTCGATCCTGAGAAGACCAAATCAATCCTTGGTATGTCACCTCCTCAGAATTTGAAAGAATTAAGAGGACTTCAAGGACACTTAGCCTATATTCGGCGTTTCATCGCCAATTTGGCAGGCAAAAGTTTACCTTTTACCAAATTATTGAAGAAAGGAGTCACTTACCAGTGGACTAAAGAATGTCAAGAAGCATTTGATGTTCTCAAGAAATACCTCTTAAGTCCACCAGTACTCATGCCACCTGTTGAGGGTAGACCTCTTATCCTCTATGTGACAGCTTTAGAGCGATCATTGGGTGCCTTTCTCGCTCAAAAGAATGATGCTGGGAATGAAAATAGTCTCTACTATCTCAGTAGAACTATGCTTGAAGCAGAAACCCGGTATTCGAGTATTGAAAAATGATGCCTAGCATTAATCTTTGCAGTTCAGAAACTGAGACACTACCTGCAACATCATGAGGTCCAATTGGTATCTCGTAATAATCCACTCAAATTCATCCTTAGTCGTCCAATGCTTACAGGACGTCTGGCAAGGTGGGCGGTTATTCTACAGCAGTTCGACATTCAATATGTGTCTCAAAAGGCAATTAAGGGCCAAGCTCTGGCTGATTTCCTGGCTGAACACCCTTTAGTGGAAGACACATATTCAGATATCGAACTCCCTGATGAGGAAGTTTTTTCTATTCAAGAGAATCCTCAAACATGGGAAATGTATTTTGATGGTGCTTCTAGGAGTCCAACAGGGAAGAAAATGGAAAATCCTAAATTCAACAAAGTTGGTTTAGGAATTGTGCTCATTTCTCCAGATAAGGCAGTGTTACCTTATTCCTTTTTGTTGTGGGAAGGTGGTACCAATAATGAAGCTTAATACCAAGCTCTCATTGCAGGCTTGGAGTTAGCGCTTCAAGCACAAGTGAATCACTTAAAGGTAAAAGGTGATTCAGACCTGGTAATCAAACAAGTCAATGGGGATTATGCCATCAGAAAAGAAGAATTAATCCCTTTGTATGATTACGTCAGAGAGTTAATGTCGGAATTCCCTTCAGAACCGACATTTTCTTATGTCCCAAGATCACAAAATGCTCAAGCTGATGCACTGGCTAATATAGCCACAGCTTTAGCAGATCCGAATCGGGACGAGACAACCATCGGTATTGCCCACCGTCGTGCAATTTCACCTTATGTTCAAGTCAGAACAGAGGAAATTAATGAAATTAGTCCCATTCCTGAACCATATGGTCATACTACAGGATGGATGTCACCTATCAGGGAATACCTTCAAAATGGAACACTTCCACCTGATAGAGCCAAGAGAGAACAAATTCGGCGACGTGTGGTCAATTTTACTCTTTATGATGGTCCAAACCACCTCGAGAAAATTCTCTACAAACGTGGTTTTGATGGAGTTCTCTTCAGATGTATTGATGGTGAAGAGACAATGGCTGTCATAAAAGAAGTGCATGCAGGAGTCTGTGGTGCCCACCAGTCTGGACATAGATTGTCTGATCAAATTCGAAGACTTGGATACTTATGGCCTTCAATGATACAAGATTGTGTTAATTTCACAAAGAAGTGTCATTCATGCCAAGTATATGCCAATTTCATTCATCAACCTCCAGAGTTGCTTCATACAGCTAAATACTCATGGCCATTTTCCACATGGGGAATGGATGTGGTGGGACCTTACCCTTCAGCTACGGCCAAGCAGTTTAAGTACATTCTTACTGCTACTGATTTCTTTTCCAAATGGGCAGAGGCAGTACCTCTCAAAGAAGTCAGTTCTAAATGCATTGTTAGTTTCATCAAGTCTAACATCATTACTAGATTTGGTGTCCCTCATACCATATTGACAGACAACGGCACCAACTTCTGCTCTTCTGAGGTAAAGAGATTGTATCAAGAATACAACATTAAGTCCAACCATTCATCTCGATATCATGCAGCGGCTAATGGCCAGATAGAGGCCTTCAACAAGACTCTTTCAAATATACTGCAAAAGATGGTGGATAAAGATAAGAGGTCATGGCCTGATAAACTCTATCATGCTTTATGGGCTTATCGGACTACCACTCGCAATGCAACGCGGTCTACTCCATATTCATTGGTATATGGAACAGAAGCAGTCTTGCCAATTGAAGTCCAATTGCCCTCACTCAGAATAGCCATTTGTGATCAGTTATCAACAGATGAGCAATCCCAAAAGCGGTTGAATGAATTGGAACAGTTAGATGAGAAAAGATTGTGCACTTTGCACCACTTGGAAATCTATCAGAATCGAATAGCACGAGCTTTTAACAAAAAAGTTCGTCTTCGTTCATTCATTCAGGGAGAATTGGTATTGGTTCTCAGAACACCAATGATACCAGGAAAGAAGCCTCCCAAGCTTGAACCAAAATGGGAAGGACCTTATTCAGTACATAAGGTCTACTCCAATGGAGCGTATTCTCTGATTTCAATGGATGGAGAACACATCACGACTCCAACTAATGCCAGATTTCTGAAGAAATATTTTGTATAAACACAAAATATTGTTCACAGAACTAAGACTCTTACATTTGGTTCATACAGCAATGGTCCAGTATGACCTTAAACTACAACTACGTCCAGCATGACGATAAACTGTATGGTCCGTGCATATGACCTTAAACTATTCGCACTTATGTCCCTGCAACATGACACTAAACTGTGCAGCACCAATAGTCCTAACTGCAAGACTTTAAACTGCATAGTCCCTGATTTTGTCCTACATGACAATAAACCGTATAGAAGTTCTTTTATTTTGTCCGAGATGACATTAAACTATATTTTGTCCTAGCGACATGACATTAAACTGTGTGGCACTTTCATCGTCCAGCATGACGTTAAACTGTGTTAAGTCCCTTATTGTCCTACATGACACTAAACTGTATTCTGTCCGAGATGACATTAAACTATATTGTGTCCTAGCAACATGACATTAAACTGTGTGGCACTTCCAATGTCCAGCATGACGATAAACTGTAAAAAGATCAGAACTGATATCCTTATATTGATTCACCTTAGTCTTAGCTACATGACTTTAAACTGTACAGCATCAGTTCGTCCTTGCTATATGACGCTAAAACTATACAGCAATGGTCCAGTATGACTTTAAACTGCAACTTCGTCCCACACGACATTAAACTGTGAAAAAGTTCCATAAACAGTCCAGCATGACCTTAAAACTGCATCATTCCTGGTCCATGTATACGACCATAAACTATTTGCAAATATGTCCAGCAAGACGTTAAACTGTGACGTCCTAACTACATGACGCTAAACTGTATAAAAGTCCCTCACGTCCGAAAAGACATTAAACTATATAATCATCAAAAGTCCAGCATGACATTAAAACTGCACAATCCCCCTTTCGTCCAATATGACGTTAAACTATATTGTCCCCTTCGTCTTAACTACATGACGCTAAACTGTACAGAAAATCCCTTTTTTATGTCCTACATGACATTAAACTGTACATCGTTAAGGTTGTTATTACCTCTTGTTTCTCACACCGAGTATGACTCACGTGAGCTTAGAGCGAACATCAACCATAACACTCCCTTTGGGCCACTAACCATGTGTAAGTCCCAACAACATTTTTTTTAGATCATTGTCCACAAGAACAACTTGATCATTAATTCATTCTTTAATTGAACTACACGGACTTTGATCCTTGCCCTCCAGGCTGGGTATGTAGGCAACCTCCCAAAGGTTCAAGCCCAAAAACAATCTCTTCACATTGGTTCACCACAATCTCATATGATGATGATTTGTGAAACCACCCTTGGAATCAATATCTTTACATTGATTCACTTTCGTCCTTGTTATATGACGTTAAACTATACAACACTTTTGTCCAGTACGACAATAAACTACAATATTCTTTGATTTCCTCATTTGAGAAGGAACCATTATTAAACATTGATTCTTTTTCAATCATGGTTTTCATTTTCAAAAAGACTACGTACATACATGGTAATGCCTAAACTTTTTATCTTAGGTTAAAACCATCATTGCACTAAAGTCCCTTTTCACCCTTCACATGTACGAACCAAATTTGTACAAAGGGTAGTTTCTAGAACTACGTGGACTTGATTCCCATCTTTATGGGATACGTAGGAACATTCGAGTGTCCCTCGAATCCAGTCCCAAGTCTTTTGGGCCTAACCCCAAATTTCACTTTCAGTCCCTTGGCTGAAAAGTCCTCATGAAAACAAACACTGTGTATTCATTATTATGGTCCGAATTCTATGACCCCAAAAACTAAGATCACTCATCCTTTCGTCCTGCACGACGTTAAACTGCATTTCAAGAACTACGTATGGCTTGATTCTCATTCTTATGAGATACGTAGTGAAGTCCAAGTTTCAATTCAGGACCCAGCCACAACATGATTATGGTTTTCATTGACCTATGTATCTCTATATACATTGGAAAATACCCATCTTTATGTATTATAATCCTAACCTTAAATATTTTCAGATCTTCATAACCCTTTTCATGACTTATGGTCACAAAAATGTCAAACTTCTGAGAATTCTTTTGCCTGACTATGCAGCACGTGCCCATAGGTGGCCTTGCATAAACAGTCCACATAACAGACTTGTCAGCCAAGAGATGCTATTTATTTGACCATGCAGCCAATGCCCATAGGTGGCCCTGCATGTTTTCAACCCCCTAACGGGTTTGTTAAATAATAGTAACTTCATTCTTGGGAAGAATGCCTCTTTTGTCCTTATTTGTCTTAAACGACAGTATGTAGGGATCCGCAAAAATAGCCATCCTTAACGTATTTGTCCCATATCCTTTTTCATGATCTGAAAGTATTCAAGTCTATGGTTTATTCTTCTTCCCTACGTTTGGGTCAGACCTTCGTAGGAGTGATATTCATCCAGTTCTTCGATATTCTTGTTTGAAAATATCTTCTCCATATTCAAGTACCTCTTTCCATACAACAAACTCTATGCTTTAGAAAATTTGAATCTCCATAAACTTTCACTGGCTTTTAGCACTAGGAAAGTAAATTTCTGAGAGTTCTTTTGCCTAACTATGCAGCACGTGCCCATAGGTGGCCTTGCATAAACAGTCCACATAACAGACTTGTCAGCCAAAAGATGCTATTTTATTTGACTATGCAGCCAATGCCCATAGGTGGCCCTGCATATTTCAACCCCCTAACGGGTTTTGTTAAATAATAGTAACTTCATTCTTGGAAACTACTTCTTCTAATGCTATTTAGCTCTTTTTCATATCATTCCTCAGATTCAAATATTCTTAAGTCATAGTTTACATATTTTCTCTCATACTTGAGTATGGTAATTTGTTTTCAGATAAATTATCAAGGAATTGAATCCATTTTAATCCATTTTTCGGTCAAAGCTATTTCGACCTTAAAACATTAGCCCCTTTATGTCCGGCTTGCATGACTTTAAACTGCCCGCACAAAAGACAAAGGAACTCTGAATAAAAGTCAAGTTCCAGCTCACTAAATATACATTTTTTTGTATGATTTAGGTAATATTGAGCAGTTAAAAGGTTCAAAGTTTGTAGGGTTATTTGTAATAATCCTAGTAAAAATCAAACTATACTTACTAAGCCCATTGGCTTAAGTAAATGTGAAGCAGATAATGGAAGAATGCAAGTACAAATAATTGAAGACAAAAGTGTTTTTCATTGATACACAAGAGTTAGAAGGACATCCACAGATTGGAATCTCTTCTCTTTTTCAAGAAATTACAGGAGATTGTCAACAAAAGTCTTCATTTGATGTATAGCATCCTGAGCCTTATCAACAGTTGCTTGAAGCTCGTGCACTTGACCAGCTTCACTCTTTTCAGCTTGCTGAAGTGCCTTCTTAGCATCTGTAATGACTTTCATGCAATTTATATGAGTTTCATCCAATGATTCATTAAGCTGATCAAGTTCCCCAGTAACAGCATCTAACTGTTGCTGGAGTTGCACCTGCTGGACGACCTTTTCTTTGATTTTTTGTTTCAGATCCTTCATCTTGACAACATAATCAGCTTCAGCGTGGGATATCGCAGCCTCAAATTCGCCTAAGTTGACTGACGATTTCACTCTGGTCAAATCTTCGCGACTTGTCGGCATTTGCTCCCTCCTGAAGATAATCTGTTTCACTGTAGCATGGATCTTTTCATACCCAAAACCACCAAGTCCCATTATAACAAATTGGGATGACAATCGGGAAATTTTCGATGGTAGCTCTTCTAAGGGCACCCCTGATATGATGTTCCATATATTGTTCCACGCCTTACGTCGTGAAAAGCTGAACGCTTTGAGCATCTCTGGATCTGATTCAACATCTTCGTCAGAAGGGGGTATGTAATCTGGAATTAACATGCTTAAAGAAGTGCCTCGTTCTGCTCTTTCCCCTCTGACTTGGGCTTCTTCACTTTCAATTCCCATTGGGGCAGAGGCTGAAGCCTCATCTCCGGATCTAGCCATTACAGTTGATGGCCCTACATGATCAATTGAAAGATTTTAGTTGAATCTTAAAGAATAACAAAAGAATGGATTGTCTTGCAAATAAAGTACAATCACAAATATTGTTATCCCTTACCCAATGGTGGTTCAACAACATGAGAAGACTTCTCCCCATCTTTCCCGGTTTCAACAGGATTTTCAAGATGGGTCTCAGGAGAGTTTATTGGATTTAGCTCTACTTGAGCTAATGTTTCTGCAATGATAGGGTTGACATCAGTGTCCACACCCTCTTCAGGCATTGGCAGTTCAGCAGCTTCTACGGAAGAAACTGCATATTATTTTACATCATGATTAGAAATATTTTTCTTTTAAAAGAAAAATTTGGGCGAAGGGTAACACTCACGCCCAAGGTCTTCTAAATCACATGACAATCTAGCATGATCATAAAATTCTTCAAAAGTCATTCCTTGATTCATCATTTCATCCAATGATACTTCAGAATCTTGGTTAGTCTCACCAGTGGGAGCATTTGCTATGTCTTCTTGCTGACTTATGTCCTGCAACCCCTGACCCTGGACAGCATCTTCAGTAGTGGGAGGGATACTGGGAATGGATGGCAGCTCTTCTCCAGGAGCTACCAAGTCAGCTTGAGTTTGTGGTTGTTCTACAGCACCCTCCACGGCCTTTGAAGAAGGATCAGTCCCTTCCCTCAAGGGGGAAATTGAAGAAGCCCCTGCAATCCTCAGAAATATAAGTAACCATATGATTATGGGTATAAAATCATGATTGTTCGAAGGACTTACCACTGCTAATGAAACGTTTAGCTAAGGATTTCCTCCTTCGTTGCCTTGGCTTCTTTTGATTTTTTGGAGTTTCAGCTGTCTCCTTTATTGGCACTTGGATTGGCGAATGAAAAGCTATGTCCAGTGCCTCATTCATGGCCTGCTGGCCTGGAGATATCTCGCCTGGTTCGCGAGGAGAATCAGCGGCAGCCCCAACAGCGGTACCACCAGGGCTATATTGTGGCGAAGGAACCCCGGTCCCTTTCTTTGCAAGCTGCAAGATGAAGAAAATAATTTCCTTAAGTAACAAAGCTTCAACTGAAATCAAGTTGCAAAGAAAATAAGGAAAGAAAACTTACATCTTCAGGAGCCACGTACTCTTGCCACTCCTCATCTCCAGAACCACCAGCCCCCTTAATGGTGCCACGATCAATCATTTCCTTCACCCGCCTGGTGATAGGAGTTGAATTATCAGTGGCATATATGAGCATTTCCAGCTCTCTGATGTAAGCCCGCACTTCATTGGGGTTATCTCCGTATTGAAGGTCTTTTGAAGCTAGAAGATATCCTATCCCAGGAAGTTGTAGACCCTCACACAAATCCAGCCAGGCGGTTTCAGTATCACAGTATAAGCTCTGCCATAGCTGAACAGCCTCTTGTCTTAGATATAAAGGCTGTGAGGAAGGTCCTACAATTTTTGATTTTAATTTCTTCCCAACTCCTGCAACTACAGATAGAGAATAAGAAAGTGAGACTTATTACTTTATAAAGTAGCAGTGATTGAAGTTATTACAATCAAATAACTCACCAGGAGCTGATGGAGTGGGTCTTTTAACTCTGGCCGGAGGATTATATCGGGCACGAAACCGCTTTGCTGCCGGTTGTGCCTCATCATCCCCATCATGATAATCCGAGGAATCAGTTCTAGAGGAGGAGTCTGTTGAACCTATTTCAGGAGGAGAAGCAGCACCTTCATGAGGAAGAGTTTCTTTCTCTACAGTCCTCTTCCTCTTTCCCACTTGATATACAGGGTGATTCAATATCCCTTTAGGGTATGATGCTATCCAGTGTTCGGCATAAAAAGTAGTCAGATAATGTGCCGCTTTTTCAACTGGTAGATCAAATACTGCTCCAGTCTTCTCTCTTGACGTCAGCAACCATAGTTGTCGAGCAACCATCGGATGTTGCTCTAACCTGACGTGTACTGGAGGGGATACAACAATCTGTTGTAAACATTTGAATTGGCGTGCAAATCTATATGGAGCATAGGCCTCGCATATGATTTCTCCATCAACCCTGGCTACTAATACGCCATCCCTGCAAGCTAGCATGTATGCCCTCAAATCCAAAGGGGCTTTCCCATCATCAACAAACCGCCCAGATGGCGGACTTCCATAAGGAAAGAAGTTGAATTCCTTATACATGCTTAGTCTTACTTTTATGTCATAACCATTGACATCTAATGGAGCAATTCCAGAGAATGCTTGCACTGACGGTCTGAAGGAGCTTCCAGGAATTTGTAACCCATTCTGTACATTGTAAGTCCTGAAGTGAGTGGCAATCCATCCCCACAAAACCTGGAATGGTCCCACTATTCTTAAAGGAGATTTACCCTGGAAGACATGAAGTAAACTCCTGTGAATTTTTGCTAAAATGGGGGTAGCTAACCCAACCATTTTTCCCTCAGCTAACTTGGCCGCAATGACGAAGGTCCCTGGCCTAACGCCTCCCTTCGAATCTCTGACCGGCAAGAGGTAAATACTGAGCCACATTGCCAAGAAACCCGCCAGACGAGTTTTCTTTGGAATTCTTTGATTCACTTCATAGCCCCATTTTTCAAACTCTCCTGCTTCTAGAGTTGGCCAGAATGTGCCAGGAGCTCCTCTCTTCTCAGGTTTTGGGCAAGTGGTAGGACGTCTGGGCCGGGTATCCTTGGATTTCTTTTTCTTGGATCCTTTTTCCTTTGGCTCCATCCCTTTCTTCTCAGTAAGAAACACCTTCATCCATTCTTCCGGATGGATATCTTTTCTGAAATGAGTTAATGAGGTCTCTGAACTCTTGAGCTTATGAATGATTTTGAATAATTCTCGAGCCAAAACAAGAGTCTTCTCTGGATCATTCCAAGTCACCTTGGGAGGAATGAATTCATCATACATATCGCCCAAGATTGGAGCTCCTGAAATCTTGTGGACATCCCACAAACTGATACCTACTTCTCCATGAGTCAAGTGGAAAGAATTAGTCGCTGGACTCCAGTGACTGAGTATCTCTGGCACGAAGATATCATGTCTGTAAATATATGTCTGCCCAACCCAAACAGCTTCATATATTGCAGCTCTCTTCAGATCCTCAATAAACTCTGCGCAAGTCTGTCGCACCCAGTATGCCCACATCCAAGTTGGCTTCACACCTCCCCCAGGGCGGAAATCCCAACTTTTCTTCCAGCCTTTGGACTGATCCATCTGAGCATCTCGGAAGATTGAAGGATGGCAATGTGGTTGAAGCTCAGGTGTATGTTTTTTCAGATCTGGTGTGCAAGGGCTATGATGCATCACATACGCCTTCTCTACGGTTCCAGCAGTTTGAAATACTCCTCCGCCTGAGATATTTGCTGAAGCAAAATTGGTATAATTCTGAAACCAAGAAAATGGAAGATAATTCTTTACTTCTGGAATAATGACTTCTTGCAGATGACCATGACCATACAAAGGTAGATAAGTGCAGTGAGGAAAGTCGTGATGATATTTCTTCAGATACTTTGCCAAATCTGGAAGAGTGCTGTTTTTGACAGTATAGTAATCAGGGCCAATGATATTCATCATATCATCTATCCGCTTGCTAGCCAGTTCATCAAGGAATCCAGGTCTAAGAGCCATTGAATCTGCACAGGAGTTGAATAAATTAAACTCTTAAATGGGTTTTATTTTTTCATAAAATTTGTGGGAAAATCTGAAAAAAAAATGGCTAAGGCATTAAGGCGCGCAAGTATGGAGATGTCGCGCAAGTGGTACATATGTCGCGCAAGTATTTGTCGCGCAAGTGTGTGCCGCGCAAGCCTTATTACCTTGAGAGTAGCGCGGCAGCGAGGAAACAGCGAAAATAGGAGACTTGCGCGGCGACAAAGACTTGCGCGGCGAGAGCTCGAGAAAATTCGGGGTCAGATACTATCTACGGCCGGAAGCAGCATATTTATAGGCCAGAGGGCCTATCTGCGCGCCGCACCCAGAGCGCTCAAACGCTTGCGCGACGAAGACTTGCGCGCCGACTGGAGACTTGCGCGCCGCCCTTTTCCTTTAGAGGGATTCGATTTCCTCAGAGTCAAATCCTCATTTTTCTCTCCGGATCCAACTCTGAGGGGGGACTTTTGTTGACGCTCCTTTCGTCACGGAATCTAAAGTTCGGAAAAGGGAATATCTGAGCTAAAAGTGATTAATCCTTTGAAGAAACATCAAAAATCGACAAAGGGATGGAAAAGGAGAACATTTCCCATGTATCGCGCAAGTTTCATCTTGGTCGCGCAAGTACACTTGCGCGCCGCCTCAATACTTGCGCGACCCATCATGGTCGTGCAAGGGACTTGCGCGACAGATCTGATAACCGCCCAGTAACCGCCCGGGGTCTTCTTTTTGCCTATAAATAGACCCTGTGGGCCCCCCATTCGAGAGGATCTTTTTCCAGAAACTCGGATCAAAGCTCCCGACGCCCAAGTCTCTTCTCAAAGCTTCCAGAACACTTCTAAGGTAATTTCTTACCTAGAATGGAAGATCTAAAGGGAAGAAGGAAGGCCTAAGTGTTGAAACTTATCAAACACTTGCGCGCCGACTTAATTCCTTCAATATAACTTGCGCGTCCCTCTTCTGGAAGAACCTCAAGAGGATGGGAAAGGGTTTAATAAAGAGTCGCTCAAGTAATTCAACTCTGTTTGAAAATCGCGCAAGTATCCCTTATGTCGCGCAAGTATACTTGCGCGACCAATACTTGCGCGCCGCCGCAGGACTTGCGCGACCTTCAATACTTGCGCGCCCCTATCTTTTTGGGTGCCCATCTTGCCCTTTTTCACCCCTCTTAAGCCATTTCACCCTTCCTATTCAAGATTCAGTCTTCAAGATACTCTTCAAAGCCATTTATGGCATGATTTCTTGATTTGACATCCTTATCTGAAAGGAATTATGTGAAATATCTCTCAAAACCTAGTGATTTAAACATCTTTATGTCACCAAAGATTGAGAGTTCATTCATTCAACCTCATCCTTTAAGATGAGAGAATCCTAACCTGGGTTTCCTTTTCAGGAATAATCCCCAGTTATAAAACCTTTAAACTTGGGCATCTTCCTTAAGAATAAGCCCCAATCAAAGTCCTTTAAACTTGGGCATCCTCCTCAAGAGTAAGCCCCAAACCTTAATCCCTAACCTGGGTCTCCTTTTCAGGAATAAGACTCAGTCATAACCTTGGGCTTCCTTTTTAGGAGTAAGCCCCAAGTCTCTTAAAATTTCTCTTAACCAGTCATAAATTTCCTTTGATTTGGGTTTCCTTTTCAGGAATAAAACCCAATCATAAGTCCCCTCCTAACTTGGGCATCCTCCTTGGGAGTAAGCCCCAAGATTAGAGTATTCAAATCTCCATGAAGCACATATAACTTTGTGGACCCTGTTCATGGATTTTCTTCCTAAAAGTAAATCCTAAACCTTCGCCTATCTGGGCAGTCATCTATACATAAGCCCCAAAACAAATTCTTATGATTGCATCTTTTATGGCACAATTGTCTAAATTTTACCAATACCTCTTGTTTCTCACACCGAGCATGACTCACGTGAGCTTAGAGTGTAAAAGTAATTATGACATTCATCTTTGAGCCATCAATCATAAAACATCATATCCCATTCCTCGAACTACGTGGGTTCTGATTCCTTTTTTCAAAACAAAGGATACGTAGGTAGCCCATTCATGGGTTCGATCCCAACATTGAAATAATCTCTGTCCTTCTGAATGACGATAAACTTCAAGTGCCCCACTGAGTGGCTTTAAAACCAGCCTGGTCATCAAAATGACCAAGAGACTTTTATATAAATGTTTTGAAGGATACCATTGACCAAGAATCTCTAAACAAATATAGATGATTCTATATTGATGAAGAACCTCGAATACATATAAAAGATTCTCTAAATTTCTTGCATATTTAATCATTGATTGTTAAAACTAAAGGAAAGCTCATTTTATACTTGGTAATGTAATAAGGATTCACGAACTTAACTTAAATCTATAAAGAGAGTCCCGGAGTAGACAATAATTCCCCTCAAAAAGGTGTGATGAGTCCGACCTCCCATCCTCTCGACCAATGCAAATTCCTAAGCCTTATTAGCCCACAAGCTAATGAGCGCCTGCCTTTGGAAAGTAGGTCCAAACGGATGTGGAATCATTGGATGTTTCCGGTTCTACGAACAAACCCGTTAGAAACCGATCGGAACGTTTGAATCTCCCGTCCAGGAGGTCATCCCCGGATTCCGCGCGAAACAACATATAAATGTGTATTTTCTACTAGTGGGTCTCGTTCTCATAATATCTTACACTAGATATTACCAAGGGTATACACCATGGAAGGATACCTAAAAGTCATATGAGTCTCCACCCCATATAACCTAAATCATTTTTTGTTCCTAAAGTTTTTTCATCTAGCTATAAAACATATATTTAAGAATATTATCATGGAACTTCTGGATTCTCATCATAGAAGGGAACTTCTATGACATTTTATTGTGACAACTACTCTTAGGACTCTAACAGATACTATGTTACATAGAAGAAATATATTGATGTGATAAGAAATTTATTAATATTAAAATCTATGAATATTGGTTTTCATAAAGTACACATAAGTCAGTTCTAGGGAACCAACTCCAAAATACACCCACAGACACAAGAGCCAACGGCTAACAACCTTTAGTATGATAGCTATCACATGATACTCATCCTTCGGATGAGATATAAATTTATTCAAGGGGTACCCTATGTTTTCCTATGTAGTTACTCATATTAATTTAACTTCACCCCTATAATAAAAATCCCTCAATAGTTCGTACTTTTGGATAATGTTCTATGTCTATTGGTGTAATCTTGTCTCTTTTACGAGAGCCACCGCTATAGTATTATCAAAATACAATTTCATAGGGTATTTACATCTACGTACAACAACAATATCCTTTATGTTTCCTTGATTTGACACAGTTTTTCATATTTCTTATTTATTTCTTAATAATTTATTTAAAAAATATCACTTTTTGATAAATAATTGCATTTTTGTATTTTATAATCGGATTTATTAAATAATCAATTTTTATTATAAATTATGTAATTTTAGTCTTTAAAATAATTAATTTAGACCTACTTATTTTTCAATTCATAAATTTTACTAATTAGTTTAGTTTTATCAATCTACTTGATTTTAAATAATCTAACACTTATATTATTTAATCATTTAATCACTATGTTATCTTAGTCTTTAATTTAATCATTTAACCACTAAATTTTTTATTAATTAATATTATTAGTTATTTAAATATAATTTTTTTAAATTATTTGGATGTTTTTGAATAATAATTATCTTTTAAATTTATTTTATTAACTCTTTTTATAATTAGTAATTTTATTAATGTTTAATTATTCTATAAGTTTTTAATATAAGTTAAGAATTTAAATTTTAACTAAATTAAATAATGTGATTTTCATTTTTATAATTCCTAGGTAAATTAATGATCAGTTTCTCCTCAGTCATTGGTTTTTTTGTTTTAGTTTACTGCTTTCCAGTAGTTTCATCATCACTTAGTGTACTTCTTCGTTTAATTTTGATGTTTCATTTCATCTCATAAAAATACATATATATATATATATAATGTTAAAAAAATTAGAGAGATGTTTCCCCCACTTTTAAGACTAGTGGGTTTTGTAAAAGAAACATATGAATAGTCACCTTTCTTCTATGTGGTTCGACCCTGCACTACTAAACCTGTGTAGGTAATAATTGTAATTTTGAAGTTCTTGATGACCTCTAGCAATATCACTCCTAGAAAAGGTTCTATATCCAAATAAATTCGTCAGCTACATCAAAAGCTTCTATATACTCATTCTACATTGTGGAACAAGTGAAAACTAGCTTCTTCGAACTCTTCCAGGTCACAACCCCACCATTGAGATAGATTACATATCCTATCTATGAATTTAGATCATTATGGTATTTTTGAAAACTAGAATCAGTATAACCCTTGATGGCCATATACTTGTCTCTTATATACACCAAGAACATATCCTTAGTTATTATCAGATACTTGCTGATATCCTTAGTAGTATACCAATTTGTTTCTCCATGATTTTATTTATATATTCCTATCATTACCAATGCATTCGAAACATCAAGTCTATTTCATAACATGGAATACATGATCGATCATATCATTGATTTCTATGGGATCTTATGAATTCTCTATTTCTACTATTTTTTGTGAGGAAACATTTTTATAGAAACATGTAATCTATCTGACACTTTAACCAATCCCCTTGTGGATTATTTCATACTAAATATATTTATTATCAGGTCAATGTATGTACTTTCACTTAGTCTATGTATCCTCTTAGATCTGTCATGAGTGATCTTCAACTCTAGAATATAGGCTTATTCACCAAATTCCTTCATAGACAAAAACTTTTTTAACCAATCCTTAATAGACAGTTAGACTAGTATGTAATTTCTAATAAGTAATATTTCATCAAAATATACTTCTAGGATAATGATTTCATTCCCACTAAACCCGTTTTAAAAAAATGGCTTGCCTTCTTTCTTAATGAAACCAAACTTTTAATAGCTTCATAGAATTGAATGTTCCATGACCTAAATGATTTCTTAAATCCATAAATGGATTTCTACAGTTAAAAATATTTTTGGCATCATATGGAGTCACAAAACCTTTTTTTCTCATCATATTGGCATCTTCGTGAAGGTTCCCATTAAGAAAATTGTTTTTACATCCATCTACCAAATGGAAAAGTCATGGTAATCTTCTATAGAAAGTAAAATTCTAATGGATTTAAACATGTAAGGTTGTGAATTTTTTTATCATTTTAAATTCTATGAAATTCTTAGAACCCTTTATCCACTATACATTCTTTATAAGTATATTCATTGCCTTCTAAGTCCATTTTTCTCTTGATTACCCATCTTAAAACTATGGGATTTACATAAACTGGGGCATAAACCATAACCCAAACATGGTTATGATCTATGGAATCCATTTTAGGATTCATGGATACCTTTCATCTTATATGTTCTGAGCTCTCCACTTCCTCTTTAGAAGAGATAGGTACATCATTGTCAACCAATAATGAGTTACCATCTATGGTGACTATAAAATAATATATCTATAGTTCTCTTACCTATCTTATACTTCTATGATGTACCTGTATTTTAGGAACATATTCTCCCATGGGAACCTATAGAATAATTTCTTGTACCAAATCATGTGTATCTTGAGCATCAACTTCCTCAAATCCAATATTTCCCCCACTATCCTTTTTTTGGATGTGCTTCCTCTCAATAAATATTGATTGTTTGGTGATAGTCACTTTCTTATGTGAGGGGTTGTATAGGTGGTATCCCTTTGTTTTCATGTGATACCCTTTAAAGATACACTTTATGATAGGTGGTGCTAGTTTGTTACATGAGAATGCCTTAACTAATTCCTTACAACCCTGTATAAATGTATATGAAGAAATGGGGTTATTTACACTCCATAACTCAAAGTAAATTTAATTTTTTAAATTAGTTGGTACTCAGTTTAGTTTTTTTCACAGTTTTTAATCCATATCAATAAATGAATAATGGAAGATCAGTACGGCTCATCATTAAACTAACCATGTATAGTAGGGTACGGTTCCTCCTTTCACTTGCACCAATCTAATGTGATGTGTATGGTGGTGTGAGTTGTGATTGAATCTGAAACCCTCATATATTTTTGATAAACTCTTGGTTAGGATATTCACAAACTTGATCTTATCGAGGACTCTTTATCTTCTTTTCCATAATGATTCTCTGTGTAATTCTTGTATTCTTTTCATTTCTAAAAGGACTCTTACTTATACCTCATCAAGTAAACATAATCATATCTAATCAAGTCATCAATAAAATTTATGATGTAAGAATATCCACCTATATGTATTATTGAAAATGGTCCACACACAATAGTGTTTTTCAATCCTAGAAGCTATGTGTCCCTTTTACCTTATCCACCAAATGTAAGTTTTTTATTTTTTCTAATAAACAAGAATGAAATCATTCAAGTTTTTTTCTCCAATAAGAGTATAAATAATTATCTTGAAGGACTTCTTTCAAACACTCTTTTTTACATGACTAAGATTATGATTCCATTGTTAAGTGTTATATGAGTCATGTGAACATGAATTGTTTTTTATTTTCAATAATTGTTTTTTTGTGATTTAATACATAACTACCATTATTCAAATGTGTTGTACCATAAAGTATGTTTTCTTTATAAAATAAATAAATTTTATTTTCCAAACATGAAAATAAAATGATATCCATCTATAAATGATGATAAAAATATTTTCTTCATAATAATTAGTATATAATAACAATATTTAACAAAAACATTCTCTTTGGAAATGACGGGTGGTTTCCACCAATGGCTGGAGGATCCATCCTCACACCACTGACATCTCACAAATACTCCTCTTCTCTAGAAATATTTCCAAATAGAATTATTTCTTTTATTTTGATACATATGTGTGAACCAAAAGCTATATATAATACCATATATGTATTTTTTTTAAAGATTACACTAAAAACGAAATCACCTTTTGCTTCCCCTTGCTTTTAGGTGTAGTTATTCTTCCATTGGTCTTTCTTTACACAAGAAAAACACACTACCTTTCCTTTCCATACTACTAGATATTCCTCTTCTTAAAAGGGTGGTTATCAATAGCTTCAGACTTGTTATGAGTCTTGGTCCCCTTTACCATGTTCTTCCATTTCATATTCTCTATAAGGACGGTGTGTTTATCACACCCCATGTCCTTATCCACTTAGTGAATAAGAGTAATTAGTTATGAAACACTCTTCTCATTCTTTCTCATATTATAATTAATAATAAAACTATAGAAGGTATTGGGTAGTGAGGAAATTATGAGATCTATATGAAACTCATATACAAATTCAATCCCTAAGAAATCAAAGATTTCAATATAGATAATAATCTTTATTACATGAGTCCAAACGTGAACATGTAGTTTAAACATACTTATAAATAGATCATTATAGATATCATTTATCTCTGGTCTCACCTTCACTTTATAGAGATCATAAATGTGAGACAGTGTTCTATACTCATCCATGTCCTCATGTTTCTTTAAAAGTGCATTGGTCATAGATGATAGCATAAAACATTGAACATATGTGGAATCATTAAATAGTTTCTCATAGAGAGTTAGCTCTTCATAACTAGCCGCAATAAAAGGTGCATCAGGATTAGGTTCTTCCAGAACATATAATTTTTTTTCATGGTGTTGGATAATTCCCATGTGCCTTTTCCACTCTGGAAAATTTGTTCATGTGAGAAGGTTAAGATTCTCAAGTATAGATCACAAAGATATGTCGGAATTCATTTTATTTTTTTTAAATAATATTGGAGGAGTTTTAGTACATTATATGATAAAATTTAGACAAATAAATAATTATAATATTTATTAATCTCCCATTATTTTATCAAAACCCAATATCCATCACCATTGGATTAGAAATATCTTATTTCTTGGATATTCTAGTGTAAGGGATCCATATTCCACTTCTCATTACCCCAACATTAATTGGTTAATAAATTAGAAGGTTTTAGGTAGTCATTCCAAATAATAACTATATTAACGCCAAGTTCATTAATCTATGGAGTGGACTCCCCAATCCTGAATTCCTTATATTGGATTTCCTCAACTCTTGCCTCTTAGTTTCACCAAGTCCTTCTTTCGATTTAAAACTATGATGTGAACCAAGTTAATTCAACCAAAAAATTCAAGTTATAATTCCCCAATAATGTAAAGCACCTCAGCATTGGATGGTTGAGCACATTCAAATATAGTTTTATTTTAACTTAAGTAGTGGAAGTATATAATGACATAATATATATAATTATGGGATTAGATATTATATTCATAAATTTCCACTTATTAGCTTTGTTACAGGCTTGTTAATATTAAGTGGAATTAATCAAATGATTACCCATGTCTTAGATAATATTTATGCATAAGCCAATTTATTTTATTTCCATCTTTCATTCATGTTAATTAATTAATTTATGTGATTGTGACAAAACTTCCATAATTAAATAACCATGAAACATGATAGAAATAAAATAATAATTTGATATGATCGTGATCTTATAAAAATGGTTAGTATATATAATATATGATAAATTAACCATTGGCCTAGGGGAAAATCAACTTGAACCATTTAACGTTCTTATTACATCTTTCCACCTATCCACCTATGTATCTCTCTTGGTTTTGTTTCACCTCAACTCCATAATTAAACTGCCTCTACTATATTTAGATATCCATCCATTATATATTATTTTAATCATAGGCATGTGAGGAGAGGGGGTTTGCATAAAAGAACCCACCGGAACATAATTCATTGTATAATAAGAGGATTTATGAAACAAAGGTCAAAAAAATAATTTAATAACGAATTAAATGAAACTAGTTCCATAAAATGGTCTTGGTTTAACATCATGATCACATATTATCATGAAACAATTATGAATTTAATAAAATTTTCATACAATTTTAATCATTATTTTGAATATAAATCTCACTAGAATCATTTAATTATATTCATTAATTAATAAATTTTTTTCTTAATTCTCATCCAAATGTTCTTGAGATTCTCATCCATAATAATTTTAAACAAATTAAATATATTTATTTAAAATAAACTATATACATGAATGTAACAGAAATGAATCACAGTGAATACCATTCTGAATCTACCAAACATGTGTTATATTAGTATATCGTTTACTCTTGATACATATGGAATACTTGAATTATCACTTACTCTCTTGACATGTACTATCAACTTAATGATTACACTGATTAAATTTTTTTCTGTCATGTATTATGCTTCAATGCACGTATAGTAATAACAATAATACGACTCACATGTGATATGAAGATCTGGTCATTATTAAGAAATTAGTTAAACATATATATATATATATATTGAAAACACATCACAAGGAATGTCCTATAAACATAATGACCACAAACAGGTATATGTTGGTAAGTTTTACAAGGTATAATAAATAAATTTTAATTCTGTGTAATATTTTTTAAGTATGAGGAATGTACAATACAACTTCATGATGTGTAAATGTCTCACTATCTATTTTAGGAACATGTCTAGAGGGTCATCACATAATTGTTCCATTGAAAAAGTTATAGTACATAGAGTTTACATGGGAAACAAGTTTTGTGGTATCTGAGTTACATAGTCACTGGTATAGTATGATTTATATGAAGATACAACTCTTGTATGTGACTAAAGTATTACACTTTATGTATGGTAGTAACATGGAGTGTACTCAGGATGATCATTCTCTATGATATCCTGGTCGACAGGTGGTGTGTAATTAAACATAGTTTATGTAACAAATTCACACACTTTTAATTAATTACAAATTATTTCTTGGTGTATTAAACACTATTATATAGCTTGTACCTTTGGGTTACACGGTGTGTACTCCTGTGTTAACAAGAAAAATTCCTCAACACCTCCAGATGAGATCTTTTATTTTATTTCGATCATAAAATTAATAGATTCGATTATATTTATGAGAAATAAATAAGAATAATATTTCACAATTAGGATAAAAGAAAAATTATAAATGAATTGAGAAATAAATTAAAAATCCATAAATCAATCAATGATCTTTAAATAATTAAAAATATTTATGTGACCACTCTGATACAACTTTTAGGCTCTGGGTGCATCTGAAGTGTGTTATGGATCATTCACAACTTTTCTTTTTTCCAATATTAATGATCAATTTAAGATTTAAATGACGATAAATGTTGTTATCAACAAAATTGAATCAAATAAATATAGAAAATGGATAGAAGATTAGAACCAGTTTGCTGGATCATCACATATTATTTATAATTAATTTATGCAATTAAATAATTACCTTGTGAGAAATTATTTCTTTGTTCATGGATATGAAAATGGATCTAAGTTGTATTGTCGTTTTGTTGTTGTAATCAATTGAATATTCCCTCTAGAAATGATCTATATGTGTTACACAAATCTCCAAACATCATTGTAATAATCTTTAGGTGTTAGCATAGAATTTCATATCTCTTGTATCATTCACCATTAAAATCCATGACAATTTCTTCCAAATCATTCTACGTGATCTATCTATAATCTTGAGAGGAAGATGGAGGAAGACTTCTCTCCCTTTTTGGGAGCATTCTTTGATAAGGGAGTTCTCCAGTTCTTTGAGAAGATTCTCCAAACTATTTTTTTATAAAAAAAATTGAATCTATTGAAAAATAATATAATTGGGTTTACATGCCTCTCGGTTCGAAATAAATAATTACACATTTCCCGTTAAAATTCATTTAATCCTTTAGAAACTCAATTTATATAATAATAATATTAGTATTATTTTCCGAAAAGTTCTTAACTTGCGAATTAAAATTTATTATTATTTATTCAAATAATATTCAATATATATTATTTCTCTATGGCATATTAAACTTGATCCTCCATTCCTACATAATATTTATCATTCCTTGAATTATGTCTATTTATTTATTAAATAAATATCACTTTATTTGTTTCTAGTAAATAAATAAATACTATATTCTATAAATAGAAAATAAATATTAATTAAACATTCTTCTTGTATAATATTCTTTTTAATAACTTGTAACGGAATATTTACAATCAAGAAAACATGAATAATTTTTAAACCACATGTGGTAATAATATTTATTCAACTTTTGAAATAATAAATAATAATATATTATTTAAATGGGAATCTTGATACCCTTAATATGTGACCCTCTTGCCTATTTCTTAGTGGCGTTTGGTGAAGCAGCCTAAATTCCAAGGTTAGCATCTAACAACACGTCAAGGAACCAATAGAGAAAAAATTTTGTTCATAAATTACATAAAACCTCATAGGGATGGTTGCTGTGTAATATTGTATATTTGTTGTGATGTCTCTAATGATGTAGGTTGTACACCGGTGTCATCAACCTATGTGTTAGATGTGTATTTCTTTTACTTTCCAAAAATCAAACTTGCCTATTGAACACCATGGCCATGAATTTATTTAGTCTATATCATTTTAGTAAATGGGCCTGAGAAATCAACTCTTTTTAAAGAACACATGGGAAAATCCTTTCTCAAATTATTCATTAATGAAATATTAATTGGCACAGACCCAACATATACTACTTCTCCGTGAACATATGTTATCACTATTTTCATCAATACTTATATGTAAATGATTTATAATACTCATTAATAATAATCTTCAATTCTATGTATCAATACACATGTCCACATACAGGAACATCTGATTACACATATAAATGTTAATTTCCTAGTGGTAGGTCTCATTCTCATAATATCGAACACTAGATATTACCATGGGTGTACACTATAAGATGATTCTTCAAAGTCATTTGAGTCTCCACCCCTGGTAGCCCAAGTAATTTGTATCCCTCAAATAATTTCATCCATCTATGGAACACATATTTAAGAATACTATCATGACACTTCTGTGTGCTTTTCTTAGCATGGAACTATTGTGATCTTTTAGCATTCCAGCTACTCTTAATACATTTCACATACTCTGTCAAGAAGAAGAACAATCATGATGTTATAATATGATTTTCAATATTTAAAGCTATGAATAAAGGTTATCGGAAAGTACACAGAAGTAGGTTCTAGGAAACTAACTAAAATAGTTATCTTATATAGATATAGGATCTCAATAGGAGATAATAGTTTAATATATAGATTTCAAAAATTATTTTTTATTCTAGTTCCATGTTTCCTAATTATGTACCTGGTCTTCCGAATACATTATAATTTTTTACCCTAGTTTTTTATTTCATAGAAATTTATTCTTAAAATAATGTAATAGTATTTTTAAATGGTTAGGGTCTTTATAGTTAGTATAATAGGAAAAATAATGAATATGATCCTTTGGAACTCTCATGTGGGAATGTTGGACAAAGCATTGATCTCCACCCAAAGGATTCTTAAGGGAACAGATTCCACTAGGAATTGTGGTGTTTCTCACCCAAAAGGTGTATCCAACCATGGCATGCACTTATAGGTATCAATTATAGTCCACTAGAAATAATTCATGACCTCTATAATTAGTATCAAAGTTCATCCTAGTTTTTTTGGGATAAGAACTATAATGATTTAGTAAAAACCCTAGGAAAAATATATCACCATTTATAACCAAGATTGAAACATATGGAATTGTAAGATAGGATATACATTTAATTTATAATTTTATCATTATATGTCAATAGTTGTCTGGTTATATTATGATTAGATATGTAAACTCACATGTTTTCACCTTAGTATGAAAAATGAAATTTCAAATAGAGAAATTTATTATAGGGGTTAATTTAACTACCCTATATTTTTATGAAATATTTATCATTCAATATTTTATTTCTTCGGTAACTTATCTTGCACACAACATCGAGTTTAAATGAATCATGACATAGTATTAAAATAGTAACAAGACCATTAAAACCCATTTAATTATAGATTAAAAATAGGAATAAATATATTTCTAAATATATTAATTCATAACAAATAAACACTTAATTTATAATAAATTGATTTTATTTTTCAACAAATGATTTTATTACTTTCTATGAGAAAATAAATATATTTAATTTTGTCACTTTTAGAAAACATATTTTAAAAAATAATCTTTTTTATTTTTAATATCCAAATTATCTTAGGATGAATTTTTTAGAATTTTCTAAAATTATTAAAATTTTACTGAATAATGAAAAAATATCAAGTTACATTGAATACAATATTTTATTTTAAATAATTTAAAAATTAAACTTCTATTTTTGATTAGTTTTAATATATAATTAGGTCCTTTTATTATAAATAATCTAATTTCTTCTTTGAAATTAATTTTTTAGATAAATTTATTATAAAAACATTTTATACATAAAAGGTCATTTTTCAGAGAAATTGTTTTTCATATCATTTTTTGGTTTATATTTAAATTTAATTCTACAAATATGTTTTTTAAAGTTAAAATATTTATTCCATATTTGGAGTTAGGAGGTCAAAATTTGTAAAATATATCCATTTAATTTTTTGTCAATAAGAATAGTAACCTTAGTAATTTTTGTTACCACAGTTAAGGGTAAATCAATTAATTAAGGGTAAACATAAGAGATAAGGGTTATAAAATGACCCTAAAATTTATCCCAATTCTATTGGATGATTATTTTTCTACCAAAATCATAAATTTTGTGAATTTAGGACCTTTTTTAGCCACATATATTACATTAATCACCATATATTATTTTATTTAAAAGAAACTCAAACTTTCCACCATATTATTTTAATAAGTATAAAATTTTTAATATATAGTTTTTAGAAGATATGTTTGACAAGAAATAGTTTTTATAAATAATGATTATTAATCTTCTTAATGTAATTTTTTCTTTAATTTTTAGGTAATAAATAAATACCTTAAATGCTTACACAATGATGTTGCAGTAATTATTAAATTATTGGAAAAATCAAATAAATAAGATTATACATATTAAAATAAATATAATTTTAGATAATTAAGATGATAAAAAATTATATTTATGACCATGAAATTTATAGTTTGTAATAAAATGGTTTTTTTGAATTTTACTCTTTGTTTTGATGTTTTTAAATTCATAGTAATGAATTGTATCATATTTGAAAATAGTGACATTTCATGAATATAATATTTTATTAAATTATTTAAAAACATAAAAAACTAAATAAGGAAAAAGGGATAATATATGGTTTAAAATAGAATCCCATATACATTTAGAGTCCACTTGGGAGCATTTTCCTATAGAGTAGTGTTATTATATTTTAATATTTTAAGGAATTCCAAAGGTTCTCCTCACCTCAATTATTAAAGGACACTGCTTCCTACATTTAATTTCATAACCATGAGCCTTTTATCTCGACCATAATGTTCCAAATTATCTTCTCCTTATTCCTAGGCACATTGTTTAGGTTCAAGTACCAACCAAATACATATTCCAAGTTCCCTAAGGGGTCCATCAAGGAGGTGATATTGAAGTGGTAACATTATTGAACTACCTCCCTTAATTTATTTTATTTTTCTACCTTACCTCACCTCATTAATCCATAAATGAATAATAACTCAAGTATCATTTATATAATGGAATTTTATTTTTCTAATTTAATATTTTCAATCTATATTTATTTCTCATATCTTCTAATTTAAATAATGTAAATTATGACAATTAACTCTATCTGTGGATAACGAGTTTTCGTTTTATATAACCAACTTCATTTATGGTCATAAAAATATTATTATGGTCAAATAAAATTTTAATAAATAAATTATAACTTATTAAAATTACTGAAAATAATACACTAACATAATACTAATTAAAACAAAACTACTACGTGATGGATGGAAATACCACTAAAATAAACTAAAAATTTATCATTAATGTTTTATTGAATGAATCATCCTAATGTTAGAATAAAAATTATATTTGGGGGAATTTAATATTCTATAATTTTATTAATTTCATATAATTTTAATTTTATAAAATTATTATCAATTTTAAATAACTTCCAAATTTATATATAAGTAAATCGATCGTGAAACCATTAAAACAAATTCTCCCATAACAATGAAATGGAGCTTTATAACTCTTTGAAATGAACATAAATGAACTTAATAAAATTAAAATAAATAAAATATATGTATTATAGGTTCTTAATTATGTAATTAATGAATCTAATTTTATTTTCCATGACATTAAGATCATGTACAGAACACATTCAGATATAAGGAAAGGGATATCTCTGAACCTCTATATTCCATTTGGGTTAAGCTTTATTTCTCGTTGACTCAATTTATCACTTCATTATTATTATATAATATACTATATTATGTTTAAATTTACCACATAAATTTATTTAGTTCAATTAAGTTTTCTTTTATGGGTAAATACATATTTTATAGGGTTCCCTTATTGATTAATCTTGATAAGAAATCCATGTTAAAGGGAACCTCTCTATTTCATACCCAATTTAATGTATACTATATAAACCAGTTTAAACCTCTAATATTTTTCTAAAATATCTCAATTTATCATTAAAACATATTTTAGTTCATTTCTGGTTTTATGGAAATAATTATTCATTATCTTCTTTAAAGAATTTATAATTTTCCATAAAACATGGCTTAAAAGGAAATTTATAAAGTTACCTAGGCACTATATTTCTTGTTTTCAATTTAGATAGACATCATTATTCATAATATATTTTTATTATTAATTCATTAATAAAAAATAATTATCTAAATTCCTTCATTTATGGATACCATTGTTATAATCTATTTGGTTATTCCTTATTAAATTTTTACGATACACATTTATTTCTATGGGTAACCCAAATTTTTATTCATTATGTTTGATTATTTATATATCACACATATTCATGAACATGTTAGTATGGGTTCATCCAGATAGTGCTCCAATGCATTGGGTAGTGTTTTAGTCTCATGAGGTGTCATGTATGGGATTAAAGAGTAAACCTAATCCATTATTGTACTTTTTCCACTATGTGATATAGTCTTGGAAGTTAACCATGACTCGTGTTTATGTCATGTTATATATGGCTTCCACATCCCTATGTTTCCATGATTCCATATTCTATATGTTATACTTCCTTATGTTTATGCATTATCCATTCCTTTTATGTTATCATGTTATTCCTTTTAACTTAGGTTTTATTCTTGAATCCAATTTTTATTACCTTAAAGGGATTTTCAGCAAACCACTTTTGTCTATGAATTACCCAAGTTATCCTATGAAGATACAAGATCCCAAAAAGATATAGGATCTCATTATGGATATAACAAATTTATGTCTTATTCTCATTTCATGTTTCCTAATTATGTACCTATATGATTATACAATAAAAATACATTAGTTAATTAAATTTTAATGGTATTAAATGTTCTTTTTTTATCTTATGGGCATGAGTTATTGGATTTTAATTTTGAACATCCATTCTCATCATTTGTGCACTTAATGCCTAATGTACACCAATTTAGGCCCAATGATTAATATGATTTTAAGGAATGTAATTATAAATATTTTAATTTGATATTTCTTTAAATTGATCTACACTTCAATATGAACATTTTTCATTCAGGGATCAATGGTGGATTCATAAAGGATAATGGGGATTTTTGACGACGAAAGGAAACAATTCTGGAGAAGGAAAATTGGACACCAGCCCACAGATGCGAATGTGCGCCCCACAATATAGACCCCATGAATCCAAAATTTCTTGGTATGATAGAATAATTATATAGGAACATATACTTATTTAGGATCTAGTGCTAATGTGGCCTCCATTGTGGTTATTCAGGCCACCCAATTTGGAGATAATATTCTTGGCCAGATTCTGCGGCCCAGAAAAATAGTCCACAAATTTAATCATAGCTATCCAACCACAACGTAATTTGGTATTAATGTTTACAGAGAGATAGAAGCCATCCTGCGATTTACTTCTTTCTTCTATGGCCGACTCTAATTCTTCCATCTAGATGGCCATATAGGCACGTCTGTTCGATGGATGTAAGTTGGATGCCACTTCGAGTCCAAGATAAAGAAGTCCACTCTCCCTTACTTTCCACCACCCTAGGCCTACCATAATCATATGGGATGATTTTTACTATTGGAGTCTCGACCCAAGGCTCCCAAAATTCCTATTTAAGGTATTGGTGTTAGATTATTTAAGAATATTGGTTGTTTTCGTTCATTGTAATGTTAGGCCACCACTTTTCCTTTGTAATGTTATTCCTCAATTGTAAGTGGTTTTAATTCATCTTAGTTTCTTAATAAAAGATATTATTTTCCTATTATTCTATTATTATATATATCCATTTGATACTGTATCTTCAAGGTGTGAAATTATTCACACCAAACCATGTGAAATTATTCACACAATGGTGGAGTGATAATTTTCTTTTTATTATTTTCTTACTTCTTCAATTCCTCCCTCATGAGTCCACTTCCTACTTCCGTTTAAACCATAGCTTTAATGGAGGGATAACCCACTTATGGTTTGATCCAAGGGAGTATAAAAGGGATGGATTGGATTTTATTTATCACCCCATTAATGTCTAATCACTTTTTTAAATTGATTTTTTTATTTTATGATTTTAAAACTTCTTTGTCCTAGTTGAATTTTAAGGCCACATACATTAAGTGCTAATACAAACCTTTACCTTGGAGTGCTCATAAATTTGATCCACCAAGTGTATAGGTGATTAGTATTATGTTGTGTTGGTATTAAACCAGTAAGTGACGAAGTTGTTTGACCTTCTTGAATAAACCCATCTCAAATATAAGTAGTTGACTCTGTTAAAAAAAGAATTTCATCCAATCCACCCCCAAGAGATAACCTAGGATCAACTCATTATTTCAAATTGAATTCACTTAAGCCTATTATTTCTATCATAAAACCCCTAAAATTTCAACTCAATGTTGGTAACTTCATGTCCAAAACAATATATAGAATGTACGTGTCTGTAGGTTTCTTCTTAGGTCTCTGAGGATTCGACAACCCAAGCTACACTACAAGCGACCGTTTATCCCTAAACTCTTGGGTAAATTTGGGCGAGACAATATTTTGGCACTGTTTCTGGGGCCCAATTAAGTCATCTCAACACCCATTCTATTCTAAAACATTTATTATATTCTTATCAAAATTATCTTATCTTTTCCCTTTCTGGTTTTTTTTCTTTTGGCGCATGTCCGCCTACACCAACGACCAATCAAACCGTCTAGTTAGGGTGGACAGACCTAAGGTTGGGGAGTCATGTACGCCAAAGGGAACTCTTTAAATTAGATCCTCAACTTTCAAATACCACTGAGTCAACAATTGAGCCCATTTCAATGGAAGGTCTTCAATGAAACCAACTCATAAACCTGGGTGGGAACCAAAATGGAAATCCAAATGAGGAAGCCCCTAACTTGGGGAATGTAGATGATCAAACCATGAATGACTACCTCACACCTTCCTGGACCAATGCCCCCTCATGCATTAGACACAACTCCCTAGGAGATTCAAAGAACATCTTTAAACCCATTTCCTAAACCATTTTCCCACATTCCACGGAATGGAGTCCGAGATTCCTTACCATCACGTTAAGGATTTAAATGACATTATTGAAACCATGTGTCCCCCACATCTACTAGCATCAGCTAAGATGAGTCTATTTCCTTTTTATTTAAAATATTGAGCTACAAATTGGCTAAAAAATATGATACCATCATCCATCAACTCTTATGACCAATTACAAAGAAAATTCAACAAATGATACTTTCCCCACCACAAAACATTTTCACTTAAAAATAGCTTCTCGGACATTTTCAAAAAGAGGGAGAGTCATTATATGAAACATGGGAGAGGTTCAAACACACCCTAAACATGGTTCCACATCATGGTTTTTCTATAACTGAACAAGTGAGAATTTTATATGAAGGGTTGGGTCTGGGGAACAAACAATTCATTGACATGATGTGTAAGGGAAATTTTAAAAACAAAGCCCCAATTGAAGCTTACGAGTATCTGGAAAGCCTTGCTGAACAAAACCAAACATGGGGAACATCACCTTATTCTGAAAATAACCAAAGAACTACTATAACATATAAACTTAGAGGATAGGAAATCCTTAGGACTAAACTCACAGCACTCTCTAGGAAGGTTGAAGAGATAGACCTTAGGAAAGTCCATGATATCCAAACTATAGACCCTGTTTGAACAATTTGTGACAAACATTACCATAAGACAGACAACTACCCAACCATTCCATCCATCAAGTATTTTCATTTAGGAGGACCCCCAGGGGAAGTAAATACTTTGAACTTTCAATATCATAAATACTAAAACACCTTCAACCCAAGGTATAATGACCACCCAGGCTTCCGCTGGAAAAATAACCAACAACCTAGCCAACCACAGGGACAAAATCCTTACCCCCATCAGAACTACAAAACCCATAACCAGTTCCATACCCAACCTATCCAATACCAACAACCACTGGTCTATTTTCAACAGACCATCCCACCTCCAAAATATCCCCTAGGATAAACCAATCTTCTCAAGCACCAACCCAAACTGTTCTCTAAAGCCTTCAAGAAAAACTATGCAATCAAATGGAATGGATGAAATCGGAAGTCTCTTCCCTTAAACAAGAACTTCAAACCATCAAAATTGGAAAGGCACTCATTCCTACTCAAGCAGTACCATCCTCAACTTCATGGGGAGAGTCAAGTTGTCCTCAAATAACTCATGAACAACTAAAGGCTGTGACTGTTTTAAGAAGTGGGAAATTAGTTGAGATACCTGAAAAAATAAGTTAGAAACCATGTGAAGCTTTAAACTATAATGAAAATTCAAATGAACCAAATGATCAAAATGTAAAATATGATAATATTTTCAAAGAAACAACCCTTCAATAAATAAACCCACAACCTACAGGATTTACTCAACACATTAGGGGGAAAACCAAGCCTGAATTGAGTGAAAGATTGAGGTAAATCTTCTCACTAGTCAAGTTGAATATTCCCCTTCTTGATGAAATCCAAACTATTCCTCCCTACGCAAAGTACCTTAAGGAATTGTGCACTTTTAAAAGAAAATTTTTACATAAAAACCAAGTACTTTTGGATGATAATTTGAGTACAACCATTCAAGGGACCATTCCTCATAAGTTGAAAGTCTCGGGTTTCCCTTACATCGATGTTCAACTAGGATACAACAATGTTTTCAAGTCCTTGTGTGACCTAGGTTCTAGTGTCAATCTCATCCCATATGTTGTGTACGTCCAGTTAGACCTAGAAGAGATCCAACCCACATATGTCACACTTCAACTTGCTGATCATAACATTAAGGTTCCAATGGGGATTTTAAAGGATGTTCTAGGAAAGTTTGAAAATATCATCTACGCTGCCGACTTCATTGTTCTTGACAACCATCCAAACTTAGGAGAAAAAAAACATACCCCAATCAACCTCGGTCATCCTTTCCTTGAAATAATCAACTCTGTTATCTGAGATCGAAATGGGAACATTACCATCACCTTTGGAAACATGAGTCTAGACTTGAACATCTATAATGCAAGCTCACAATATGGGATGATGAGGAAATTCATAAAGTAAACATGATAGGAAGGGTTTATAAAGAATCCATAGAATATCAAGGAATATTTTTTAGATGTTTAAGACATTATGAGATTTATTTCCTTTGTTCATATGAAGAAATTTTATCTCCTTGTGTTGAATCATTTTCAAATTGCTCTTATGATGAAGTTTTAGGTCCAACAATCAGTAAATCCTTTTAGGAAACCACTTTCATGGATACCACTCCATCATCCTTCTCTAAATCTGATCAAGCCAATCTAGTAGCTAAAACTTATACATCTAGGGAATCAATCCTATCTAAAACTCTAGTAAATAAAATTGATCTTGATCCAATGTCCCAATATTATACTAAAATTATGAACCAACCAGATATTGAATTGAAGTAACTTCCCACTACACGCAAGTCTGCCTTCCTAGGGGACAATCAAACACTTCATATTGTCATTTCTTCTACTCTTGAAGCCAATCATGATAGGATGCTTCTATATGTCCTTAGGAAACATAAGAAATCCATTGGTGGGACCTTGTCTTATATTCCTGGGATTATCCCACTAATCTGGACTCATAGGATTGTTCTAGAATCTGATTCAAATCCATGTCGTCAACCTCAATAGAGACTCAATCATAATCTCATGGAGGTAGTAAGGAAAGAACATCTGAAATTGTTAAAAGTTGGTATCATCTATCTCATAGATGAGAGTGAGTGGATGATCCCAATCCAAGTGGTTCTCAAGATGGTAGTAATCACAATAATAACTAATAAGGATGGAGAGATTATTCCAACAAGGGTGAGTAGATTCTAGATAGTCTGCATCGACTATAAGAAGCTAAACTCATTTACCAAGAAGGACCATTTCTCCTTACCATTCATTGACCAAGTCATTGAGAGGGTCGCAGGTCACGCCTTTTACTATTTCGTTGATGGGTACTTGGGGTGTGATCAAATTGAGGTCTCTCTAGAGGATCAAGGGAAGACTACATTCACATGTCCATTCAACACCTTTTATTTCAAACGCATGCCCTTCATGTTATGAAATGCCCCTAGAAACTTCTAGTGTTGCATGATGGGAATATTCTCAGACATGGTAGGTGATTTTCTAGAGGTCTTCATGGATTACTTCTTTGTTTTTGAGGATACATTTGAGGGATGTCTGAGGAATGTGGAGAGAATCTTGTCAAGATGTGAAGAAAAGAATCTAGTCCTATACTGTGAAAACATACATTTTATGGTTAAAGAGGGATCAGTTCTAGGCCATATGGTCTCGGGTAGGGGGATTGAAATTGATAAAGGAATGGTTGAAAATATTCTTCACCTTCCCTCACCCAGAACTGTTAAGGAAGTGAGGTATTTCCTAGGAAATGCTGGTTTCTATAAAAGATTCATCAAGGACTTTAGTTCAATCTCTTCCCCCTTTGGGCTCTTCTAGTAAAGGATGTTGTAATTTTATGGATAGAACGCTATGAGGGCTCATTCTAAACCATCAAATCATCTCTCACCTCACCTCCCATTATGGAATCTCCAAATTGGAACCTTCCTTTCGAACATATGTATGATGCCAGTGACTTTTTTGTAGGATCTATGTTAGGACAACGTTTTGATAAAACTCTTTATGTCATTGTCTGTGCAAGAAATCCTTAAATGATGCCCAAATCAACTACAAAATCACTGAAAAGGAGTTACTTTCTATTCTGTTTTCCTTATAGAAGTTTAGGTCCTACCTCTTACTATCCCCCATCACTGTGTTCACTGACCATTTTGCACTGAAATACCTCTTCAAAAAAACATGATGCCAAGGCTATACTGATTAGGTGGGTCCTTCCCTTAAAAGAATTTGACCTCACAATCAAGGACTAAAAGGGTGTTGAAAATGTTGTAGATGATCACCTCTCTGGGATGGAATTCAAAGAAAACTCAAATCACATTTCTGTGTCTGATTCATTCCATGATGAAAACCTATACTCTGTGAGTGACTACCCTTGGTATTCCAACATAGTCAACTTCATAGTTATAGGAGTCATTAAAAAATTCTTAGGAACTCAAGCTCGAAGGAAATTCCTTTCTTAGGTTAGGAACTTTTTGTTTGATGATCCATACCTCTATAAGTTATTCCCTGACCAAGTGCTTAGGATGTGTGTCCCATAATCCGAAAAAGATTCCATCCTTAAATTCTATCATAGTGAGGCAAGTGGAGGTCACTATTCCTATAAGAAAACTTCCACTAAAGTTCATCAGTGTGGTCTCTTCTAGCCCACCCACTCAAGGGATTCCAACACATTTTTTCAAAGTTGTCCTAAGTGTCAAAAAGTAGGGTCCCTCACCAAAAGAAATCAAATGACACTCACTCCAATCTTAGTAATTGAGATCTTTGACTTCAAGGGAATCAATTTCTTGGGTCCCTTTCCAAACTCTAGGGGAAATCTATACATCCTTTCAGCTGTCGATTATGACTCGAAATGGGTTAAGGACATTCCTACAAAATCCAATGATTATCAAACTGTGATTAGATTTCTCAAGGAAAACATCCTCTCTAGATTTAGGATTCCTAGGTCTATCGTTAGTGATCATGGAACTCATTTTTGTAATCGTCCATTATCAGCACTCATGGAAAAGTATGGAATTTCTCCCAATGTGTCCACTGCTTACCACCCACGGACCAATGGTCATGCTGAGTTATCCAATCAATAAATCAAACTAATTCTGGAGAAAACTGGTAATCCATCTAAGAAAGATTGGATGAGAAAACTCTTAGACTCTCTTTGGGCCTATCAAATCGCATATAAAACCATTTAGGAATGTCCCCATATAGGTTAGTTTATGGTAAATCATGCCATTTTCCAGGGGAGATTGAACATAAGGCTTTTTGGGAAACTAAGAAAATGAATTATGACCTCTCATTGGCCAAAAAAAGGAAATTAGATCTCAATGAACTTAAAGAACTTAGGATGGAGGCTTATGAAAATTGAAGGATCAATAAAGCTAATGTATAAGCCTACCAATCTCAAAATATTAAAAACAAACACATTGTACTGGGTAAACCTATTCTTTTTTATAGTTATAAACATCATTTACACCTAGTAATGTTGAGGTCTAGATGGTTAGGTCCCTACATAGTGCATAAGGTGTACCCCCATGGGGTTGTAGAAATTCAAGATCCCACCAATGGTCAAACCTTTAATGTTAATGGTCATAGAGTCAAACCATTCATTGAACCATTACAAAAAAATTTATTTGATGAAAACATGTTAGAACCGACCTTAGATGAGGAAAATACTGAAATAATTAAGGTTCTAAGTTGAGAAAACGACGTTAAACATAGAACTGCATGGGAGGAAACCCATGGTTTTCAATTTTCCAATAATTTTGTTGTTTTAATCAACTTTATATTTTAAATAGGATTAATGAAACCTTTTGATATTTAAAAATAAAAAAAATTAGACTTTTGACATGTTCTTCTATTATGAGTATGGATGGGTATGAAATGGGAGCGCCAAATTCATCTGTGTCACGTGATTGATCCTTGAGTAATACCTTAGCCAAAACATTAAAAAGAAGACAATGTATAAATAGTTTTTTTATGTGTTTGTAGGTTAAAATAAAAAAAATAATAATAAAAAAAAATTAAAAGGCCACATCGTAAGTCAGAGGGCAAACCCGATCACAACCGACGAAGCAGCGGGGACATGAACCTGGGACCAAAGTGAGACAGGGGTGCCCGCTAACCACTGACCTATGACTTTTAGTGATTCCTTATTCTATAATTTTTGTATATATACTTATATTTTAATTAATTTATTATATAAATAAATATATATATCTATATATATATAGTTTTGTTTTTTTCTTCTACTAGGGAATTCTCATAGTGATATAGAGATCAAGGGATTAAAAGGAAGCAGCAAGAATTTCAACTTCAACCACCAGGTGACTTCTTTCCATGATCCTCATTTTCAATTTCCTTTTTAAACTTACATTCTCTTCCTCTACACCATTATAAATTTTCTTTTCTTTAAACATTTGGGACTATGTTATTTTAATTTGGGGGGGGGGATAAAAAAATTGTTTTTGTGTAAAAAAATGAATGATTTGAAAAAAAAGTGTTCCTTAATGGAAGGAAAAATTTCTTTAACCTTCAACATGGTAATCGACATTAAACACTTCGAAGCTGAATATCAAATAATTTATCATGCCATGATTCTGATTCTAATACAGGTATATTTTATGAACATAGATTTTGGAATGTGTGGATGTCTACTGTGATATTTAATTGTTTATATTTTCATCCAAATTAAAAAAGAATCACTACACATGTACTTTGGATAGTGGGGTATTAGTTTGAGTTCATGGGGTCCCAAAAATAAATATAATAGGTTTGGTGATCATTTTAGTTTTAATATGAGTATTCAAAAAATGTGTGTGTACAAAAATTAAATGACCTAATGTGTGGCTTTCGGCACTTGAGGATCGTGACTCTATAGTTGTCTAGCCCAGAGTTTGTAATTATATCTCTATTTATGGTAATTTGAATTTGTTTTTGACTGAGTTAACTCAAGATGATTCCTGAGTATGTGGGATTTACTTGGTGCTCTAAGGTCTTTGAGCCTGGGAGTCATCAGCAAAGTCTCGCTACAGGGGTTGACTCTTTTTAGTGCAATTTCAATTACCATGGAAAAATTGGAAAAAAATAAAAATAAATACAATAAATACAATTAAAACTTTTGAATGCTCATCTTAATATTGAAATGTGATTCCACCTAGTGCTTCCATTATTTCCCCCTTGAATAAATATGAACCCCCATGTCTAATGCGATGCACAACACATCATCAGTCTGAATTGATATTGGATGAAATATGGTGATGAATTTGAATAATGGAATGGGCTTGGGATTGGGATATGCTTATGAAACTATCTTTTACTAAACTATTTTTAGGTTATTCTTGATTTTTTGGTATAAGGGTTTTTTTTTATCATTGTGTATTTAAATGTTTTTGGAAAAGGAAGTTTGAATTTCATATTGTTGAGATACATTTTGCTCAGGACAAGCTAATCTCAATTTGGGGGTGTGATTAGCCAATAAAAATACATATTTTAGTTACATTTTAATGGTACTAAATGTTAATTTTTGATCTTATGGGCCTGAGTTAGTGGGTTTTAATTTTAAACATCTATTCTCATCATTTGTGCACTTCATGCCTAATGTACACCAATTGAGGCCCAATGATTCATCTGATTTTAAGGAATGTAATTATCAATATTTTAATTTTTTATTTTGGTAAATTGATATAAAATTAAATATGAACATTTTTTATTAAGGGATCAATAGAGGATTCGTAAAGGATGATGGGGATTTTTTGCGATGAAAGGAAACAATTTGGGAGAATGTAGATTTGACACCAGCCCACTGATGAGAATGTGGGGCCCACAGTACCACCCCAATGAATCCCAGATGTATTGTAATGATATAATACATATAGTAGAACATATAAGTCTACATGATCTAGTGCTAATTCAGCATCAATTGTGGTTATTCAGGTTTCCCAATTTAGAGATAAAATTCTGGGCCAGATTCTAGGACCCAGAAAAACATTGCAACAATTTAATCATATCTCTCCAACCACAAATTAATATGGGATGAAATTTTACAGAGATATGGGAGACATCCGGATATTCACTTTTATTATATATGTCCTACTCTAATTCGGCCATTAAGAAGTCCATCTAGGCTCTTCGGTTCGGTGGATGTAAGCTGGATGCCATTTCGAGTCAAGGATAAAGATGTCCACTCTCCCATATTTCCACCACCCTAGGCCTACCATAATCAAGTGGGATGATTTGTACTGTTGGAGGCTCTACCCAAGTCTCCCAAAATTCCTATTTAAGGCATTGGTGTTGGAGGATTTAAGGATCTTGGATGCTTTCTTTCATTGTAATGCTATGCTGCCACTTTTCCTTTGTAATGTTCTTCCTCAATTGTAAGTTGTTTTCATTCATCTTAGATTCTTAATAAAATTTCTTCCTTTCCAATTATTATGTTCTTATCTATATGAAATCTATACCATATCCTCAATGTGTGAATTTATTCACACCAAACCATGTGAAATTATTCACACAATGGTGGAGTGATCATTTTCATTTTATTATTTTCTTACTTCTTCAATTCCTCCCTCATGAGTCTACTTTCCACTTCTATTGAAACCATATCATCAATTGAGTGATAACCCATGTATGGGTTGACCCAAGGGAGTAGAAAGGGGATGTATTGGATGTTATTTATAACTCCATTAATGTCTAATAACTTCGTTTAATTGAGATTTTTATTTGATGATTTTAAAACATCTTTTCCCTTGATTAGTTTTAAGGCCACATACTTCAAGTGCTAATACAAATATTTACCTTAGAGTGATCATAATTTTGATCCTCCGAGTGTATAGGTGATTAGTATTATGTTTTGTTGGTTTTAAACCAGTATGTGATGAATGTTTTTGATCTTCTTTAATAAACCCATCTCGGATATAAGAAGTTGAAACTGTTAAAAAAGAAATTTCATCCAATCCACCCCCAAGCGATAACATAGGATCAACTCATTATTTTAAATTGAATTAACTTAATCCTATTATTTCAATCTTAAAACCCATCAAATTTCAAATCAAAGTTGAAAAATTCATATCCAAAATAATCCATAGAATGTACATGTCTGATGGTTTCTTCTTAGGTCTCTAAGGATTCGATAACCCAAGCTACACTATTAGCGACCGCTTAACACTAAAATCTTGGGTAAATTTGGGCGAGACCACTAGCTTTAAAAATACACTTGACTTATCAATCTTTAGTTTTTATTTCATGTCTAATTATGCTTAAAATCATGGGTCAATATGTGTATAAGGTTAGGGTCATTATAGGATACATGTTAGAATAGTAATAAACAACTCCTATAGTAGAAAAACAAAACATAGTAATAATTGTATATAAATAAATAAATAAACAAAATGGTCCTCCAAAGTACATCCTAGTATTATACCATGTATGTGTACCTCTACAAAACCTTCCACCATAGGTCTATTTCCCATCACTAGATTTCTACTCAGGAAATGTACAAGAGAACTAAAATTCTGAATGAGGGTGTGAGTATAACACTTAGTAGGACACCACCAATGTGACTTTAACCAAGTTTGATCATGTATAATCAGTATATTCTATTAATATAATAAATATTTAATACTAATTACATCAAAACAAATTCCCATGTGCTATCAATGATTCCAAAAACTCTTGATCGTACCTATTTTATCTTAATACTAGAAGAAGGATAATATGTAAAAAAGCGGACAGAATAAACCAAAAATCTATTATATTTTCACTCAATATCAATAAGGTATTGAGTGTGAAAACAACATCAAATTTGTAAGGCATAGAGTGGTCATTCTACTTAGTATCAACAAGGATTTTATTTAGTGCACTACATTTAATCCAAATGGTATCAAGAAACATCCAACCACAAGGGTATCATTCTACTCCATTGTCATCACAACAAATAATGATCTCTCTCCCTCTAAGGGATAAATATACTATGATAGTAACATGTCAGGTGTACAATGTATCAATCCTCCAAAGGATAGGAAATACATGACAATGTATAGTTTGATAAGAAAATAAACAATGAAATCATGAGAGATATACAAGCACCGTATATCAAAAGGTTAATCAATATCGTACATGGGTTTAAGGTATCTAAAATTCTCATGGTAATGAGGACCATATATTATTATTATTTAATTACACACACATTTAAGAAAACATCGTAAATGAAATACAAAAATTGTGTTAACACTTGATTCTACTAGGGAAACAAGTGAATATAAGAGCCAAAATTGGAAAGGACTTCCTACCTAAAAGTAATTAATTTCAACATAATGTTTCATCAAGGGTTTCATCATCAAACATCGCTCACAGAAAAATTAAAAACCAAATATTCTAGGAAATATTAGAACACCTTCCAATAAAACATGGCATTGATTCTATAGTAAGGAAAATAGAAACAAGACAAAGGTTTGAACCATTTCTTATCTTGGGTTAATCATCGTGAACGAGAGTCCTCAAGTTCAGTTGGATGTAGGACAACATTACTCCCAGAATAGATACAAATGAACAAGGATTCCTAGAAATATGGAAGGGTCCATGTAGAAAGAAGGGAACTATGGGGTAGAGGTGTGATTATCTCAACCACCACAACATTGGGTGATACACCACAATATAAGGTGTGCTAAATGATAGCCACCATGGTGCAGGATTGACAGCTACAGTGTGGGCACTCTATCAGAGAAACTCTATGGTGAATAACAGAGTGTTGTGGCATAAATACTATCATAAGATCAAAATAAATGGTGCATCAAGGGTTACTACAATGTGGAACCACATTAGTTCATGCACTGTAATGGTGTTAGGAGATGAATTGTGGTGTGGAGTCGCTTTTGCGACCCTTCAAATATCTGGAACGATTATTAAGTAAATTTGGATATTCAGTGTATGTAAGGATTCATGGGAGGCCAATCCATGTGAGAAACCCCTTGTTAATACACCCTCTTATGTTTCAAAATAGATTCCTCCTATTCAATTCTATAACATCCACTTAACTCATAAAGACTTTATTGGTTAACCCACCATCTATTATTGATGCATATTCAAATCTACGGTGTGGTAGAACTAATAATGGTGTAGCCTCCACCTCTATAGAAAATATTATAACATAGACCTAAAAAAATCACCATGGTGTATCCCTTCATCTATAGTGTGTCCATGAATCCATTACACATCTATGGAACTTCCATATCCATCATGGCGTAGTAAAAAAAAAATTAGCCTTTTCATGAGGTTCATGGTGTGGTACAATCTATTTTTGCTAGAAAGATCACCAAAAACACACTTATGCTTCCATAAGCTTCTCAAATCCCAAAAACATTTAACAAAACATGACTTAACTCAAAAAAAGGAGTATGATAAGGAAAATAATAATTTTTATTAAGTTGTAAATTTTTCAAGGTTTTATAATTCTCTCCCTTTAAAGAATCCCCATCCTTGAGAAGCATCCCTAGGAATCCTTTTTGAATAACACTATACATTGAGCTCAAATGTGAACTTTATCACTCCCAAATGTTCTCCAAAATATATCCATGATTCCATAATATTTGGACAAGTTTCCCCATTTTCCCTCAAAATATCTTTACTCACTATTCTATAATCCACATTTGACACACTATATAAAATATATATGTCTCCAACTCAACATCAACTTAGTTTATGGAATGCATTGGATCTTATATGTACTTCAGAACTATGAATCCTGAAACAATTACTGAAATATTGTTAGCGAGAAGGAATATCCAAAAGGCACACCACTATACATACTTACATGGTGATCATAATGGGTCTAACAATAATTTTTTCCAGATTTCCTTGCTTCCTTAGAAGTTTGTGGAAAAACTGAGTAGTTTCTATCACGAAACCATAATCACTCACAATGAACTCTAAATAACTCCTCCAACGGTTGAAATATTAAATTTTCTGGTGACCATCTTCTTTTGAATTAGTATCACTCTCCCAAAGGTCCGCGAAACTAAACTACGGACCATAAATACTACCTCATCCACTTCATGCCAACAAAAAAGTAAAAAAGATAGAATCCCATAAAGAGCCTCTAAAGTTCCATTATGATCGAAGCCTAGTAACTATTTTTATGTGAACTCAACCAAGTCTAGGTGATTATACCATGATCCACAGAGGTCTAGATTGCAAGATCAAATAATATCATCTAGTATGAATATTTTCACTCATATTTTCTCTCTATATAAGGAAGGTATGTTATGCTCAATATTATTTGAGTCCCTAAAACCTTCATTAAGTACTTCCAAAATAATGATGTAAAATGTGTATCTCAGATAGAAATTTTTTTGATGGTAACCTAAGGTATGTGTAATATATTGTTGGACTCCTCATGTATTAATCATGTTTTCATGATCACAAATCTCAATAATAATTACAAATCTTATTAATGATCACAAATCTCAAAAATCTTATTAATCATGTGTATTTATGTTTCAAGTTATCTCATACATTATAATGGTTAAGCTCAATTCATTATATGCATATTACTCATTAAGTCTGAATACAGTTATTTGTCTAAGTATAAGACACATTGAGAAAGACAATGTGAACCCAGGAAGCATGAGAAAGACACCGTGAACCTTGACACTATGAAGCCTAAGTCTCAAACACCATGACCACAACACACCGTGACACATTAATCCTGACACCGTAAAACAAGACACTAAGAACAGACACCATAAGCCAAACACTCTATTTGCCTAAGTGTCAAACACAGTTAGCAAGACACAGTCATCAAGGCACTGTGAATCCAGAAACCGTAAGCAAAACATCGTGATGGAGAATCCTTGACAAGGAGACACCGTGAAGGAGACACCGTGATAGAGACACTGTTTGCATATCTACTGTGAGACTGTTTCCTAAACTCTTTTGTCGTTTTTATATTTAACTTTTTAACGGTCATATTTGATGACTTTAATGCACTGACATATTTAATTTTTCTTTATATACATAATACGAGGTACGAGGTACGACACATATGGAAATTTTCGGCCAAAACCCATGCATTCAAAGATAAAGAGAAGAGTGCCCAAGAGGAACACACGCAAGATATGACACAGTACGAAGTATGATACTGAATAAGAAAACAAGCCAGTAAGCACTACCACGAAGAAGAGATTGCTAGATCTTCAAAGAAGAAATTGTCTCATGCATGCAATCCAACTCTACTTAAGAACACATGAAGTACTGGGATCAAGAGACCATCTTTACTCATGTAGAACACAAGATGAACCACGACACTCTGTTTTTCAATAGGAAAACCATAAAAGGACTCCGAAGCATTTCTGTATTATCCAAGGAGTCTAGAGATGCACTGCTAATCACTAGAGAATTCTAAACTCACATTTACTCTCTCTTAGTGATTTTTTTGTTTTACATTAGAGAAGTCTGTGTACTCTATATATTTTACACACACACTGACTCCTACGCTAAACTGGAGGATTTAAAAATCCTCACACCAAATTCTATGCCCTTGTTTACCCACGACAACTGTGGAAGAGGTCCCAGTGTGGCCTGGTCATTATTTTGTTTACCTAGGAAAATTATGGACGAGGTCCCTTTGTGGCCTGGACAGTCCATGTACTGTTGTTAACCCTGATCCAGGGTGTGGATCAGAGTTTATTTATATAAACTTGTTGGTGGTAGGTGATCACCAAGTGGTGTGAATTAGGTCTCGGCTTGAGACTGGACCACTTGTTTTATATCCTCTATGCCATTTAAATTTAGTCTAATTTGTTTTACTACTTTACTGAACAATCCATAAAAACACTAAATTCACATTGATAGTTAGTCTTGGAAAGTAGTTATATCTGATTTGTCACAGTAGGATAACTTCAAAATTAATTGTAATAATACCAATTAAGATTACTGAGAATTAATCAGTCCTCTGAGAAGTTGTTTAAACAGTCAAACTCTTATAATAGTATAACCTTGATTAACTGGGCATTATCTATTTTTGGGGAAATCATTACTTTTAAAACTAATATCTTCTGAACAGAAATTTTTATAGTTACTCAATTCACCCCTCCCCTCTTGAGTTAACTACTTCGACCAACATTTGGTGTCAAATGATGTTTTACTAGGACTTTGTGTAATCTTATTCAACTGTGATTGTAGTTGTACTTGAAAGATCTGTAAATTTCTATAAATTATAAATTTATAGCCATTTTAAAGTAATTTTTTAGTATAGACAATAGATTGGAAGGTGGTGTAACTAACAGACCACTATTCTTTAATGGAAAAAACTATTCTAAATGGAAAATTAAAATGAAAGTGCATCTAGAGAGTACGAGTTTTGAAATCTGGTCATCCATTATAGATGAATACAAACATCCTGTGACTGATAGAATTACATGTGATGAACCTACCAAACATGCTTATAATAACAATTAGAAAGCCATGAATGCTTTATACTGTTCTTTAGGAGATGGATAATTTAAAAGGATTTTTTTCTTGTAAAACTGCCCATGAAATTTGGGATACCTTGTTTGTCTCACATGAAGGCACATATAGTGTAATGGAAATGAGGCTTAATACTTATACTATAAAATATGATAATTTTAAGATGAAACTTGATGAGCCTATTTCTGATATGTATCTCAGGTTCAATGATATTGTCAACACAATGATTTCTTTTGAAAGAGAAGTCAATGCCAAAGAACAGATCATGAGGATCCTTAGGTGTTTACCAGACAGATGGAGGGGAACCTCTGTCTCAATTAGAGAGTCATGTGACATCAGCAGACTACCTATAAAGGAACTCATTGGGAAACTAATGATGTATGGGGAAGAGATTAAAGTCAACAATGAAGAGGAGGATGAACCAAAGAGTAAAAATATATCATTCAAGACCTCCCTATCAAAGCATAGAGACAAAGGAAAACTGGAAGCTTCTATAGACAATTCCACTACTGAACAATCATCACCAGATAGTGATGAGGAGATGGCTGAACTAGCTAGAAGATTCAAACGATTTTACAAGAAGAAAAACTTCTTCCGAAAACCTAACTTCAAGGGAATGTATGATCCAAAAGGACACTGGGAAAATGACTGGAAGAGAAATGAAAAAACTGAGGAGATTGTATGTTATGAATGTAAGCGCAAAGGACATATAAAGAATGACTGTCCAAATATCAAATATAAGAAGAAATATTATGACAAGGACAATAAGTACAAAAAGGCAATGAAGGCAACCTAGAGTGCCTCTAAGAATAGTTCAAGTGACTCAGACACATCACATGATGAACAGGATAACAAAGTCAATCTGTGTTTTATGACAAACACATCTGAGGTAACACTAAACTCTTATATGAATAATTCATACTATTCTGAATATGAATGTGACTCTGAAAATATGACCAATGATGAAATGTTTGAATATTTCAACATTCTTGAAGATACATGCAATGAATTAAAGGAAAAATATAAATCATTGAATAAATAGCATGCTCTCACTATAACTATTAAATCTGAACATACTACTGAAAAACAGAAAAATTCTCAACTGCTCAAAGAAAACAATGAACTAAAAATGTCTAATGAGCAATTAAAAAGTGACATAGAAATGTTTACTAATGGTAAAAATACCCTTACCCAAATGCTAGAAAAAAATTTCTCCTAAATATAATAATGGCATTGGTTATCACCCTGGTAAAATAAACCTTGGTAGAACATATTTTGTTTCAAAGTCTAGGACATATAATTTTGTTCCCAGTCCTGGATATAACTCATCTAGCTCAATTCATGATACACATTCTACGGTTTCAAGTTTTTGTGGAACAAATGGAGTTTATTTTTCAAATACGTTACACAATTCTTTTAGGAAAACTATGAAAAAAATATGGGTTCCTAAAGAACATATTACTAATGTTACTGGACCCAAATAAGTGTGGGTTCCAAAATATATCTTGGCTTGATCATGTTGTAGGAAAGCTTCTTGAAGAGCTCCTGCACAAATCTGTGGTACTTGGACAGTGGGTGTTCAAGGAACATGACAGAAGACTACTCATGCTTCAAGAACCTGATAAAAGTAGATGGAAGACATGTTACATGTGGTGACAATGCAAAGGGGAAGATCATTGTATTAGGACAGATTGGTAACTCTAATTCGATTCTAATTTCTAAAGTACTGATTGTTAATGGTTTAAAATATAATTTTCTTAGTATCTCACAATTGTGTGATGATGGATATCATGTTAAATTTCAAAATGATGCATGTAATATCTTTAATTCTAACGATTAATTAGTATTTTCTGCATCAAGGAATGAGAATGTTTATTCTGTTAATTTAGATTCCTTAACTTCTCAAAATGTTTCATGCTTAAGTGAATTTCATAAAGAGTCTTGGCTTTGACATAGGAGACTAGGACACTGCAATATACATTCACATAGAAAACTGACTAGGAAGAACTTAGTTAAAGACTTACCAAAACTTGAGTTTCCAAATGACAAAGTGTGCAATCCCTATCAAAAGGGAAAACAACACAAAATCTCTTTCAAACCAAAGAAAAAAGTTTCCACTTCTCAACCTCTTGAGTTGGTTCACATGGATTTGTTTGGACCATCTAGAGTTTCTAGTTTAAATGGGAAGCACTATGTTTATGTTCTAGTAGATGATTTTTCTAGATATACATGGACCTTCTTTATGGATCACAAAAGTGAAGTTTGCTCTTATTTTACTAAGTATACCAAGTTTGTAGAAAATATTAGTGGAATTAAAATTAAATCTTTAAGAAGTGATCATTATCGTGAGTTTGAAAATCAAGAGTTTGAATCCTTTTTCTCACAAAATGGTTATAGTCACAATTTCTCTACCCCAAGAACACCTCAGTAGAATGGTGTTGTAGAAAGAAGAAATAGAACCTTGCATGAAATTGCTAGAACTATGCATAGTAAATATGACCTACCTATTTACATTTGGGCTAAATCTGTTAATACAACATGCTACATAATCAATAGAGTATTGATTAGACCAATTCTCAAAAATATCCCATATGAGCTCTGGAATAATAGGAAGCCGAAGGTTAATTACTTTAGAGTTTTTAGTGGAAAAGTCTTTATCCTCAACACTAAGGATAATCTTGAAAAAATTGCATCCAAAAGTGATGAAGGAATTTTCCTAGGTTTTTCAATTTCAAGAAAATCTTATAGAGTATTCAATGAGAGAACTAAATTTGTAGAAGAATCTGTCCATATCTAGTTTGATGAAACAGATCCACATGAACCTATAACCATCCTAGAAAATCTGGAGGATGATGTATCAAATCTGAACATCAACTCAAAATTCTCAAATACCTCTGTGAAAGAATCTGTGAAAACATCCAGTTCTGTAAATTTTGTGCAATAAAGTCATAATGAACCTGAATTTGTTGATGAACCCAAATTCCCTGGTCCCTCTTATTCTAGAAAGGTTAGAACTCTTAGAAATCATCCCTTAGATGATGTTGAAGGAGACATAGAGAAAGGAACACAAACAAGATCTTCTCTTAGAAATCAGGTTGAACATTAAGCCTTCTTGTCACAGTATGAACCGAAAAACATTGATGATTTTATAAGTGATGAATTTTGGGTAATTTCTATGCAAGAGAAACTCAATCAGTTTGAAAGAAATAATGTTTGGAAACTTGTTGAAAGACCAAAGGGCACTTTTTTCTTAAGCACTAAATGGGTGTTTAGAAATAAGGTAGATGAAGATGGAAATATAGTTAGGAATAAGGCAAGATGAGTTGCACAAGGAAATATTCAAGAAGAAGGAATTGACTATTAGGAGACTTTTTCGCCAGTATCCAGACTTGAAACCATTAGAATTTTACTTTCTTATGCTGCACATCTAAATTTCAAACTATATCAAATGAATGTTAAGAGTGCATTCTAAAATGGGTATATATCTGTGGATGTTTTTTTTGAACAACCCCATGGATTTACAAACCCTGATTTTCCAAATCATATTTTTAAACTATCAAAACCTTTATATGGTTTAAAACAAGCTCCAAGAGCTTTGTATGACAGATTAAGTACTTTTCTAATTTCCAATGGTTTTACAAAAGGTTTAGGTGATCCTACTCTCTTTATAAAAATAATTTTTAATGATGTTTTAGTTGTTCAAATCTATGTAGATGATATTATTTTTGGATCTTCAAAAAATTCATTATGTATTTATTTTTTTAAAATGATGCTAAACGAATTTGAAATGAGTTTAATGGATGAACTAAAATTATTTCTTGGACTTCAAATCTTTCAAAATAATGATGGAATTATTTTAAATCAATGTAAATACACTAGAGATCTTCTAAAACATGTTGGATTGGATAGCACAAAAAGTAGTGACACTCCCATGAGTACCACCTATAAGCTGGATCTTGATGAAGTTGGAAAATCTATTGATCAAACCACTTATAGAGGAATGATTGGAAGTCTACTCTACTTAACTTCTAGCCATCCTGATATTATGTTTAGTGTGTGTATGTGTTCTCTCTTTTAAGAAAATACTAAATAATCTTATTTAAATGCTGTAAAGATAATTTTCAAATAACTCAAGAATACACCCAATCTAGGACAGTTCTATCTGAAAGGGAAATAATTTGAACTGGTTAGTTATTCTGATACTGACTTTAATGGTTTTATGTTAGATAGAAATAGCACCCTTGGAACATGTCACCTTTTAGGCAAGTCACTTGTATCATGGTGTAGTAAGAAACAAAACTATGTTGCATTATCTACTGCAGAAGCTGAATACATAGTTGCAGGCAGTTGTTGTGCACAAATTTTGTGGATGAAAAACACATTACTAGACTATGGATATCAATTCAAACATTTACCAATGAATTGTGACAACACAAGTGCTATTAACATTTCAGAAAATCATGTTTCACATTCTTGTACAAAACATATTGTTGTAAGACATCACTTTTTGAGGGATCGTTATCAAAAAGTTATATCACCTTGGAATTCATTGGAACTGAGTATCAACTTGCTGATATATTCACTAAACCATTAAATTATGAGAGAATATATTACATCATACATGATATTGGCATGATCAATCACAAATAGATATCTTACTGGTCTTACTATTTAATACTTTACTATATTTTACTTTACTGTTTCATGTTCACAGTTTCTCGGTTACTGTCTCATGTTTACGGTCTCACCGTTATCACCTTGTATTCACAGTCTATCACTAACTATCTCGCTGTGACTGAACAGTTTACTTATTGTCTCACCATGACAGAACAGACCATTCACTATCTCATCGTGATGACTACAGAATGTCTCACCGTGACGACCATTTACCATCGCACCGTAATGACCATTCACGGTCTCACTATGAAAATTATTTATGTTTTCCTTCTAACCCGTATCGTGGTAATTTTTATTTCACCACCTTTTACTTTCCCACAGTTTTACTTTTGTGACGTTTGACATTCCCAAATGATAAAACAAAAGGGTTTTCACTCGATTCTTCACCCGAACTCTCTCCCACTCACTCCTTACGAACCCTTCCAACCTAGAAACACACACACTCTCTCTCTCTCTCCAGACCGTCAGTGGATGCCAAGGATGAAGCATCCATCTTCATCCTCATATGAGAATCATCGCTCAATGAAACAGAAGAGAACACCGAAGCTTGCACCCTAAGGACCCCTAAATCCAAACCTAGTAAACCGTAGTGTTGTACCTGAAAATAAAATTTTCCATGAGTGGTTGTTGTCTAGAAAGTCTCTAGTCCTGAAAGTATTAAGAGAACAAGGCTATCTCGAATGGTTCTCTAGGAAGGGTAGACCTATTTACCCGAGGTTTGTAGATCAGTTTTATTAGTGTGCTCAGTTTTATTTTGATGTTGGTGAAAGTTTTGTTGTGAGAAGCTGGATCAATGGACAAAGATGCTTCTTCTCAACGAGTTTATGGGCTGCTTTCCTAAGGACTCCTCACGAAGGGATTTGTGATGATTATCAACGAGATCCCCCACCTAAAACTGAACCCTTTGACCTGGAAAATGCACTGCAAACTCTCACTGGAAATGGCACCAAGCGAAGGGCCATAGCTACAGAACTTGATGGAGAGACAAAGTTGTTGTTCAAATTTGTTCAAAATCTGATTAGCCCGAGGAAAGGTGTCTTTGTTGTATTAAAGTATCATGATTTATTTATGATTCATCTTATGAAGAATGTCCACAAGATAAATATGTGCAAATACATCATTCACCATATGTGTGAACTGATCACGGTCACATCCAAATCCACATCTCTGTTTTACTCTAGACTGATTGCAGCAATGTTTCTTGCAAAAGGAGTAGTTGGACCAAATGAAGAATCACTTATGGACTATGAATTTTTTTTATCTAAACCTACCATCAGGATGATAAAAATAAACTAGAACCCCTAGATGAAGGAGTGGGTTGAAGATAATGATAAGATCTATGAGAATATCAATCATGTAGACTATCCACAAAGGACAAAGGACATTTCTAATCCTTGTTTGGAACCAGATGAAGTTGATGAGTATCCAGAAGATGAAGAAGAAGAGGAAGAGGAAATTTAAGTACCTCAAAGGGAAGAAGTTTTTGTTGAGGAAGGAAGGCCTATTACTCCTCCTATTATTCTTGAATAAGAACCTTCTATCCCTAGAGATAATGTAAATCTGGAAACCCAACCTGAGGTTGCAAGAGATTTAGTTATCCCAGAACCTGAGTAGCATGTGATGGAAGAAAAAAAACAAGAAGACCTCCCTGTTATGAAAGAAGCTAATCTGGAAGACCCCCCTATGGAACAGTCGGTTCTTGAGATAATACCCTCTACTGAAGAGAGGCTGGAGATAGCCTTTCAGTAGTCTAAACAGGAGATGCTTGAGGAAATTAGAGATGAACTAGTAGATTTAAACCAAGTACCTGAGCCTCAAGGTTCTGAAATGGAAGCACATTTTGAGGGGTAGGAAGCTCAAAATCATGAAACTTGTGAAGTTGAAACTGGTGAAGCTGAGTCTGTTGAAGCATCTCAACCAACTGAGTCTTTTTCTGTGTACACTTAGTACAAATTCCCTATCTTCTGTGATGTAAGTGAATATCAACAGGTGACTAAAACTGGGATTGATCTTTCTTCTCAATTTCAATTGAAGTCAGTCACACACCCTGAACCTCAACCTGAAACTAAACCTGAAACCAAACTTGAACCTCAACCAGACCCCGAACCATCCCATATACCACTTCCTGCTCCTTCACCTTTACTTGATCAGCAATCTTCTGTCAGCAAGGATGATCTAAATGTGTTTGTATATTCTATATTAGCTGGAGCTGAGAAACACTTGTCCTCTCAACGTCGTCTTGTGACCCAACTGAGTCTAGAATATACATCCCTGCTTGTAGAAAATATTATCTGGAATATTCAACCCAAGATGATTCATGAAATTCAAGAAGGGTTGAAAACAAGTTTCTCAGTACTGACGTTGAAACTCTAAAAATCATGGTTGAAGACCTCCAAAGAGAATTGCATTCTAGATCAGACCCTTCACCTATTGCTGCATCTCTTGAACCTGATTTTTCTCACATTTCTCGAGATATTGTGTCCCAGATTCACCCATAATTGATATCTTATGATGAAAAGATTGGAGAAAGGAACATGCAGATGTTGCACCGTATGAGAGAGCTTGTGGAGAAATTAAATAAGCTCACGGATGAATATACTGGATGTCTTCAAAAGGATCTCAATCAGATCAAGTCTCTAACCACTACTGTTAAAGCTTCAACTTCTACTGGTCAAACCTCTACTCCTTCTTTGGATATTTCCCTGCTTAGATCAATAATCAAGGAAGAGATTCAAAATGCCTTAAGTGTTTTTGATATGGCTCCTTTATCTGAAGTTGTTAAGAACAGTGATAGAGTGCTAGACTTGGTTCAAATTCACTCAAATAATACCAATGATGCTCAGCAGGAGATCTCTAATAAAGTGGACTTCTATTGCAACTGTATTTTCTCTAAAACTGATATGAAAAATCACTTTAAATATCTTGTAAGGAATCTAAAAATACCTCCTGTGACTCAGGCCTTCAAAGCTCAAGTTCAGAAGCTCACTGAGTTTTCCAGATTGTTGGACAAGTTCATGGAAAATAAAGATGATTTTGAAAAGGCTATGCAGTATGAAGGGGAGATAATTTCCAACTTCATCAAGCTTCTGAGGCCATATCTCCATGTTTATAGAACATAAATTGTAGCTCCAGTGGCAGATCCTCTCAGACCTAGTTTTCCTACATTCACTTCTGCCTTAGCTTCCACAACCATGTCTTTTGGCCGGGCTCTTAGTCAGATAAGACCTGTCATCCTTGACCAACAACTACCTTGATCTTCTACAGCTCCTACATTGGCTACATCGGTCTTCGATGGTCTCCCTTTACCTTCTTTGTCTACCACTTCTATTCCTTCTTCTACATCAGAAACTGCCCCTATGGCTTCTTCTTCTACTGCTGATAAAGGAAAAGAGAAGGCCAATCCCTGAAGAAATCTAGTGACTACTATTTTTTGATGGGGATGTCCTTGATTTTTTATATTTCTACTGTATGTTGTATTCTGAACACTTTTTATGACATATGCACTGTTTACCCTCTATTCCTTCTAATTTTTTATAATACCAAAAGGGGGAGAAAAAGTGAGAAGTTATAGTTATCTGTTATTATATATGTTATTTTATTTGTAACTATATTCAATTTACCCTTTAACTGTACTTGATTTGTGATCATCAAAATGGGGGATATTGTTGGACTCCTAATGTATTAATCATGTTTTAATGATCACAAATCTCAATAATAATTACAAATATTATTAATGATCACAAATCTCACAAATCTTATTAATCATGTGTATTTATGTTTCAAGTTATCTCATACCTTATAATGGTTAAGCTCAATTCATTCTATTCATATTATTGTTTAATTCTGAATACAGTTATTTGTCTAAGTATAAGACACAGTGAGCAAGACAATATGAAACCAGGCACCGTCAGCAAGACACCATGAACCCTGACACCATGAAGCCTAAGTCTCAGACACCGTGACCAAAAGACACCATGAACATGAGACACCATGACACAGTAAGCCTAACACCGTGAAACAAGACACTGAGAACAGACACCGTAAGCCAGACACTTTGTTTTTCTGAGTGTCAGGCACAGTTAGCAAGACAAAGTCATCAAGGCACCATGAATCCAGAAACCGTAAGCAAGACACTGTGATGGAGACACTGTGACAAGAAGACACTATGAAGCAGACACCGTAAAAGAGACACTGTTTTCATATCTACTGTGACAGTGTTTCCTAAAATATTTTTTTGTTTTTCTAGTTAACTTTTTAACGGTCATATTTGATGCATTTAGTGCACTGACAAATTTAATGTTTCTTTGTAGACATTGTATGAGGTATGATGTACGACACATATAGAACTTGTCAGCCAAAACCCATGCATTAAACGATAAAGAAAAGAGTGCCCAGGAGGAACACACACAAGATACGACACACTACAGAGCAAGATACTGAAAAAGAAAACAGGCCAGTGAGCACAACCACGAAGAAGAGATTGCAAGATATTCAAAGAAGCAATTGTCTCATTCATGAAATCCAACTCTACTGAAGAACACATGATGTAATGGGATTAAGAGACCATATTTAATCGTGAAGAACACAAGATGAACCACGATGCTCTATTTTTCAATAGAAAAACCAGAAAAGTACTCTGAATCATTTCTATCTCATCCAAGGAGTCCAGAGTTGCACTCCTAATCACTAGAGCATTCTAAACTCACATTTACTCTCTCTTAGTGATTCTTTTATTTACTTTAGATCAGTGTGTGTACTTTGTATATTTTACCCACAAACTGACTCCTACGCTGAACTGGTGGATTTCAAAATCCTCACACCAAATTATTTACCCTTGTTTACCCATGAAAACTGTGGAAGAGGTCCCCGTGTGGCCTAGTAATTATTTTTTTATCCACGAAAACTGTGGAAGAGGTCTCTGCATGGCCTGGAAAGTCCATGTACTTTTGTTAACCCCGATCCAGGGTGGGGATCAGAGTTTTTTATATAAATTTCTTGGTGGAAGGTGATCACCAATTGGAGTGGATTAGGTCTTGGATTGAGACTAAACTACTTGTTTTATATCCGCTGTGCCATTTAAATTTAGTCTACTATATTTTACTGCTTTACTGCACAATCAAGAAAACCACTAAATTCACATTGATAGTTGGTCTTAGAAAGAAGTTATATCTGATTTGTATTAGTAGGATAACTTCAAAAGTTATTTTAATAATACAAATTAAGATTACTGAGAATTAAACAATCTTCTAAGAAGTTGTTTAAATAGTCAAACTCTTATAATAGTATAACCTTGATTAACTGGGCTGTATCTATTTTTGGGGAAATCCTTATTTGTAAAACGAATATCTTCTGAACAGAAATTTTTCTATTTACTCAATTCACCCCTCCCCTTTTGAGTTAACTACTCCGACCAACAGATCCCATCGGCATAAATCTTTTCTATATCCTCTAATCAGTGTTTCTCTTGAATCGGTAAAAATTTACAAACATTCATCAGCCGGTCAACAATCACACAGACAAAAAAATGATCCCTCACGGTCTTGAGTAACCCCATAACATTGTCTATCATGATTTCCTCCAACTTCCACATAGTCACTAGAAGTTTATAGGGAAACCCACCAGGATGTTGGTGCTCAGCCTTTACCCTCTTGTGGTTAAGGCATCATGATACAAACCCAATGTTGTCCCTCTTAATCCCTAGAAGCCAAAACATATTCCTGAATTTGTGGTACATTTTCATCACACTATGATGTAAACCCCATAAAGAGGTGTGTAAATTTCTCATCCAATCCTCCCTAATGGAAGTAAGGAATTCAGATTTATGTTTCAGTATGATCACATTTTCATCATCTGTCGACCATCCAGGCATTAGGTCACCTCCATATTTCTATTACTACCCCACAATACACTCTTGGTATGGTATTTATATAGCCTAAACTTGGTATACCAAATATGATGTGACCACAAAGGGAAAATAAGTCATATATCCCAAACCCATAGAATTTTCCATCCTCTAATCATCCATCATTCTCATCAAGAACCACTACTCTAATAAATACTACTCACCATGATCCTACTAAACCTACATCTTATGGGTAAGTGGTTATACAATAAAATTACCCTTCCCTCATGTGAAACCCATCTCAAATTTGAATCTCCATAGATATTACACCCAAAACCTCTCTCTAAGGTTTATATCCCACTATGTAAATATATAATAAAGGATCTTGTGGTTGATAAATAAACCTCTAACTGAAGAAATAGTGTCTCCTACACTTCAATTTATAAACCATAGCATCCATATCTAAGTTATCAGTAGAGTAGTTCCACTCATGGGGTAATATATGGGGTGAATTGTATGTTATTACCTACTCCAACTACATCAGTACTTCACCCAACCAAATGCACGATGCATCACAGTTTATAGAATATATGATCCCTAGATCGGGTGGTATCAGTAATAGAGATGTAGTTAACCTCTTATTTAGATCAAGAAATCCCTCTTTACATGGGTCCTTGCACTATAACGTTTCAAATATCATCATCAATTATTTCATGGATACTAATAGTCAGTAGAATTTTTGGATAATTCATTTGTAATATCCTATTAAAACTAGAAAGTTCCTAATATGAAACCTCTTCTCAAGAAATTTTGGGGACTATATTGCCTCCACTTTCTCTAGGTCCATGTATATACCCATAATGTAAACCACATATCATAGAAACGTCAACTAATTATTCTATAATTATCACATCAATAGAATGTAATAAATCCAATGTTCTCAAATTGTATATAAGACAATCTTGGGGTGGCCAGCATGCTACATTTGTGGCAGCAATTTGATGTGGATGTCTTTGGAAAACGCCATTATGAACGAGTCTAGTTATGGGTGGAAGATCTTGTTCATGAGGGTCATGAACACTATTGACATGTTATTCAATCAAAATGGCACTAAAAATTACATATTCATCACATGCCTAATATGAAATTTCATATTTGGAATATCCTCATCCTTAATGTGAAACTAGTGATAGATTGAATTAAGATCAATCTTGGAGAACCAATGAGCTCCCTATATCTAATAAAGAAGAACATCAATCCAGGAAAATGGTTATCTATTCTTCAACTTCAACTAGTTTAACTATTATTAATTGAAACATAGTAAGAGACTACTTTATTTTTTCTTATAAAACAATATAATAATTCCCTATGATGAAGTATTAAGCCTAATAAAGCCCTTCTTCTCCAAGTTGTCCAACTGCACCTTGAGATCATTCATCTTAGTTATCTCCATAAGATATGAAATTGTAAGAATAGATTATGCACCCATTATGAGCTCAGTATAAAATATATATACTATTTTAGGAGTAAGTCCAAGGATTTCATCTATAAATACATATTGAGAGAGATCCCTGAGTGGAGGAAGATTCCATGGGTTGTTCACTAGTCTTACTAAAGAATCCAAGCCCTCCATATGGGTCTTAATTATCTTGAGATAACTCAAGTCTGGTCCAACTCTACCTGCTCCTAGTTCCCACTCCCTGATCATCAGATATATCCCCTCCATTGATAAAAGCAAAAGATACCCATCTCTGATAGCAATCAATGTGATCTCAGAAGCTATTTAAATAGAAAATTATGAGGCTATCATTAAAATCCATCATCTCTAAAATCATAAATTCCCATGTATTTAAATTACTAGAAATGATTATAGGACTATTTATATCACTAAAGATAATCAACTTTTGTTCCCAATTATCTTTCAAGGGAGACTAACTTAGAGGATAACATGACTGGTATGTCGAGTCCTTCAACTAGATTAGAATTCATAATGGAATGGGAAGAACCAGTATCAAAAAAAGTAGTAGATACTGTAGATGTGATCTAAAATGCATCTTAAACAATACATGGTCCCCCACCACCATATTCTATAGTTTTTTGCATTACATAAACCAGATCTACCTATATTTCAAGGACAATTCCTCGTGTCTCCATCTTCTAGGAAATATATTAAGATCCTCTACTATATCCCTAAGTCATAGATCATGTCTAACACACACCTATTCATAAACACATCCTAAAAGGCATGATGAATTTTTTTTGGATATTCCACATATTTCATCACTACTGATTTGTTCTCAAAGGAGATTTACATATCCTAAAATTGTGTTTCGGATTTTTGAAGATGAAGTACTATAGGAATACTCATGAGGGAACTAATGAAGAAATATTATGATCATCTCATGTGCCACTACTTTGATGTGATTCATCTACCATACTCTTCGTATTACTAAAATAAACTACCATATTAGTGAGAGAATGATCATTTACTTGAATTCTATATATATAAATTAAACCTATAGCCCAATGCTCCACTACATCTATCTCATTGTAAAGGTCCTTGTAATGAACATGTGTGTAAATTATTAAGTCAAAGTCCCTATCCTGATATATGAGCTCCATTCAGAGCCCTATCTTGAACTTATGAGCCTTTTGTGCCTCCTTCCTAGATAACAAGGGATTAAAGGGAAGTAACACAGTGAACTAATAATAATATAAATAGGTATTCATAGAACCCTTCCAAAACTCCATGAACTCCTCGGTGTAGTCTAGCTTCATAGTGTTTTAAGATTATTTCCTAAGTAAATATCCTTCAAGGTCACCCAAGTGAGACCCTCTTGTCTTCCAGACAGGTTTCTAGTAGGACACCATCTCTTGGTGGGTCCCTAGAATATATTGTTCTCCAAGATTAGTCACCCCTCCTCTAGAGTCTGGACAAGATCCAAAAGTATCTAGATAAAGTCTATTAAATCTTGTACATTTTGGAGATCACCTGTACCCTAAAATTATATAAAATAGAAGAAATGGAAATCTTGGAATTATTAATGACAGTCATATAAGTGGCTCTACCTTGGATGGTAGCTATAAAAAAGAGTCTTGGATGAATGAATTCTATAACATAGATCACCTATGTCGACATAAGATCATGTTGGGGTACATCCTCCTACACCATGAGTGATGGAATGGGAGAATCCTAATATACCAAAACTAGGGTTATAATTCACACCTTTCTTACAGTGGTTCAAAAGGTACAATTTATTTTTTCCAGTGTAGTACAATGACTGGCTAGGTTTGTCTCACTTGAAGAGTTTCATAGTTGTTCACTCACTAATTCTAATTCACCAAAGAAACTTCTTTTTATTTTTAAAAGATTTTATGAAAAAAATGAAAAAATATAAAATAATCAATTAAAATCTAATCTAACATTGAAGGAAACATAATGGGGATAGAAGGAATGTACATAGACAAAGGTTTTTTTGGGTTTCTTCATTATTAACATTTATAGTTTAAATTTAGTTTGATGGTTGAATTATAAAATTTCACATTTAAACTGAAATACTTTAATTTATTGGGTGTGAAATCTTGAATGCCTAATAAAACTAAATTCCACCTACTCTGATGATTAAGGTTGATGAAACACCTCCATCAATAGTGTGGCATCTTCGATGACATGGCTCCATGATATAATGTTTCATACATTGAAAAAATAAACTCCATCGTGTAAATATTTCTTGTTCAATGTCAGGGAGGTAAAAGATATAAATTAATACTATAATTGTTTTTGAGATTATTTTTGTTATAGAAAATTTCCACACCCATAAACTTCACCCTCATTCGCCAAAAATAGAATTAAAAAGTTTTTGAATTAAAAAAGTATTTTAGAAGAATTGAATTCTTCCCCCAAGGCCAAGCCTCGGGTTCCTTACACTTCCTCAACTGTAAGAGGTAATTTTGGAAAGAATTAGAGTGAGAGAGTATGAGAGAAATGGAGAGAGAAAAACATAGGATGAAAATAGTTGAAACAATTTTTATTGAAACAAAATGAATGGGTTATAAATTAGAAACTGAACTGTAGTGGATGAAAATAAAAATAAATAGTGCAGTAATAGCCTCCTAGTCATGTTCCCAATCCTATGATCCTTTGGAATAATAGAAATCTCTCATATTTAGAAATGTATGAGTTCCTTATATATTCCTCATTTGTATATTCTATATATTAATCAATCTTAAACAAAGTATCTTTTTTATTTTTTTATCACGACCACATGGAAATATCAAAAGATATCATGTATTTAATATTTTCCTGTAGACACATGTAGTGGTATGTAGAGATACCTTTTGGGGCATCCTACTTTAATTTTTCATGGAACTGCATAGTTGAAGTACATCTCACTCTTCCAAATTAATAGCTGTCATCATCCCCTTATTCCTTAAAACATATCTAAGATCCCATATATACATTACCTTTCCATATTGTAAACTCTATTTTATATCCTCATGTAGGCCAAATTCCTAAAATAATTGGCCACTGTCCAAGTTGACACTCTGATGAGGAATGAATAATACAACAGCATAACACCTTTCCTTTACACTCTGGCTACAGTGTATCTTGTTATTCTATATTACATCAATTATTTCATCCTTTTATCCACATTATATAGAATTTGGTCATGTTATATTGTATTCCTATCCCTATGGAATAGTAACTCATTAGTCATTTTTCTTCTCTCCCACTACAGTATAATAGTGGAGCAATGGTATAGGCTCCTCGTTATCACAATTTCATCTTCACAGTGGCTCAATCGGTATGAATGGATTATTTATTTTTATTAATAGGATTCACTAAAGTCCTTAAAGGATTTATAGGTGATATATGGTGATCTATTGGCTTGGAAGTCAAATTCGTCTTGAGATTGATCTTACTATTTATGGAAATTGTGTTTTCTATAAGTTGAAAATGGAGGAAGGAAACGTCATTCAGTGTAAGGAAATGTCCAAGGTGGGCGGGTCATGCAACTTGCACAAAAGAGAAGAAATTTTGTTAGTGATGAATAATTCCCTTTTTTCCTTCATCCCACATCGAAGATGAGTGATCTTGATCACCTGTACATAAGTTATCCCATGGTGATAATAGCTCATAAAACCACGGAAATAGGTGATCATTGCTCATATTCACATTAAAACACTAACATGGATTCTTACAACATGAATAGGCATGTGGGACTGGGCCCACATGCTACATGTTCTCCTAAATATGTGGAATAATCTTCCTCTATCTCTCCAATAGGCCTTCCACATGGGATCATTTAGAATCCTATACCTTCTTTAGTTTTTATATGATTTCATCTTATGGGTTAAGGGATATCATGGTCTAGACACTTTTTTAATTAATAAAACAAAATTACATAGTAAAATTATCAAAAAATTCATAAATAAAATAAAACATTACGAATAAAACATTTTAATTATTTTTTATCCAAATAAATAAATTAATTTTAATTACCAACATTTAAAATAAACAATTAACTACATAGGAATATTGATAAACAACCATAAAAATAAATAGAAAATTATTAAAAAAAATCTTGAGAAACTAAGTTCATCAAATACTCCATAAATTTAACTATTCTTTTCTTTAATCATTTAATCTTAACATTGAATTAAAAAGAAACACTTTTTCCTATATTTAAATATAAAATAAATTACATAAAATTATTTTAAATGTTAAACTAAATTTTAATGTTCCACATAAAGCCTAAACCCAAATTCATATTTTTTAAAGAAAACATTAATCCAAGTATTTTACTTTTTTCCATTTTAGAATGATGGATATTCTCCTTTAATTCCTTCAGATTTCTCAATTCATTATAAAAAAATAATTTTAAGTCATGATCTACTTCACTTCGAATCCTTTTCTCTCAGAAGTCAAGGTATAAATTGAAGTATACTTATGTACATACCATCAATACATGTACCTTTCCCTAAGATTTCAAATTATGTAATTTCTTTAATTTTTAAAGAAAAAAATTACATAAAACCATAAGGCCTTTTAAATTAAGTATATAATTATATGAGTCTTAAGGTGGGTAGTAATTGATGTCAAAAAAATAAGTCTCAAATAGGAGGTTTATCTTTTAAATAATTCTTCATGATTTCAAAAGCAAAAGATAAATGAAAACCTCCCCTTCAAAATTTTATAAAGCTAACTTCCCAAAATCAATGTAAAGTTTGTGATCAATGAAATAAAAATGAATGAATTTCACCATCATGAAATTTATATAATTTTTACTTTTTTATTTCTCTTTTCAAATTAATTTTTCATATTTTTTTACTTTTCCCTAATATTTGCTTGGAATAAATCTATCACCCACCACCTAATCACATATAATAAAAATAATTAGTTCGGTGATGGAAATTTATGATTTTCCAAGTTATTGCCCATTATATTATCATTTTTTCATTTTTTTAATAATATAAAACAATAATAGTACAATTAATAAATCGTAAAATATTCCCAATATCCAAAATATGACCCCACCCCCCCCCCCCCAAAAAAACTTTTTCCTTACATTAGAGTGAATTTATTCCACCATTACATCCATCACCCCCACACTTAAACTATATAATATCATGAAAATAATAAGAGGATGATAGTAATAGATATAAATGGATTGAAATTTGTCTCATTCCTAACAAGTTCAATCATGGTATTCATGGAAAAAATGATTAATATAAAAGGGTTTCTAAAGGATAGGGATTTATCAATAAATATTATTCAATCATAATAATTTTTTTTTGTCCAATAATAGTTCTGATAACTTCCAATACAAGTTATAATAGGTTACATGTGTTAATATCACTCAAGAAATATGCTCATGATAAAAGAAAATGTATTTTTCCTATAAATCCACACATGTAATGAATTATATAAATTTGAAAAATCACTCATGGCATGGAAAATAATAACAAATCAATTCACAAGATTTATGAAATTGAAATCATCAAAAATGGGGGGGGGGACATTTTTTTCTAAATGAATCAACTAATTCAATTAAATTATGATTCCTTAAATTATTATTCAAGTTTCACTATAATTATTAAATTCTTCATATTACACATTCAATATCATTATTATTTAAATATAAAACATGGAATAATAGTATTCATAAGAAACTAGTGTCTACTAGTTCAGTTGAGTAAAGAAAAATTTATAGTGTGGCCATGTAAATTAAAATTAAAATTTAAAAAAAATTTAAGAAAAATATATTTTGTTAAAATATAAATAATTTAATAATGAAATCCCTTTTCTCATGATGCATCATTATTCTCCTTTGTCACTATTTTATGGATTCCCTGTTTTATCATGGGCTGGTAAAAGAAAATAACTCATCAAATTTTGAGGTTAATGTCAAACTAATCTCAAAATTATAGAGGGATAAAAATGAATCTTAAACTAATTCCACAAAATGAAATTAGAAACAAAATTACTAGAAATAAAATAGAATGAAAAATCCTTGTTTTATCCCCCAAGTGAGCTACGGATTTATATTTCCTCTAGAAGGGTAGTACCATCTATCATCCATAATCTTTTGGTTAGAGGATTTTCTTGAATTTGAACAACCACATGTGTATTTTTCCATATTTCATATATTCATAATTGGTGATTATTAATCCAGGGATAAATTATATAAAATTCATCCTATTTTCAATAGGATACAACATTCATGGTGGGTCTAGTATTATGTATTGGTCCACTCCCTCGTTTATTCTTATATAACCTCCTCTTTAGAATCAAATGGTTTCTTAATGTGGGATACATAAATTTAATATTAAAATGTAGAGTTATAACGTAATTCTAGTTAATGAAAATTTAAATTCAAATAATCAAAATCATTCTTCTCCCTTTTATGGTAAGAAACTTTTTTCTTGGTTTCCTCTGGAACAGTCACTTGGACCTCTTTTTGGGAATCCACCATTAAATGTTCAACATGATCAAGGATATCCATGTGTTCCTCAATAAGTTAATTTTTCCCCCTTTATCATCCTATAATAATAAACATGGATTTCCCAAATATAAAAATTAAAATTATTAGGGAGTTATACTTAATTTAGATATAAAAAATAATATGAGAAGGAGTTTAAGAAAGGACTTTCCCCTTGAGTTAGTTCAGTATAAATATCTTTTTAATTGTCAAGGGCCTCTTAAATTTAAATCTAACTAGATAGAGGTAATTAGTATAGATATTATATCTCATCTTCAACCTCTACCACATGGGTGGATTCCAGAACATTCAAATTGATGGAAAATTAGATTGGTTATTGTTATTTCTCTTTAAATATATAGAGATCAAGTTTCATCACTTTGTTTTTTCAATTCACTACAAGATAAATCTGACTATTGATGATCCCTCAAATATACATTACCATGTGAGTCTTCCACTCAGCTCTCTAGTTCTTCATGATAGGCTTGGATTTGATTCTTGTGTTGGTTGGGTGGTGGATACTCCTCAAGTAATACCTCGGTCTCTTTGACCCCTTTAGTGAATTTAGGAAGGACTCGCTCTTGGACTTTAGTCTATGGATTTCAATTTTGAGTTGATTAACCAGTTATATCACTTCTAGAAATGTAAATCATATCACTTTTCCATTCACTATCTATTTGAACAGAACTAAGAGATCCTCATCCTTTATTCATAAGTGGGATTCCTTGTCATTTCTAACCAATGGATCCTAGTCCTGTAAAAATTAGTAATTATTCCATGAATAATAGTATTCATTTAATAACATAAAGGTAAATGATATTTTTTTTAGAAAACAATGAAAAAATATTAATACTATGAAATAAAAATGTAAATATACAACCTATTGGATCCTTAGAAATTATGTTATGTTTTTTCATGGCCCATTCACACATTGGTTCAAAAGTAATTAATTATTTTTCCTAGTGTAGTGTAAGAACCCAATTCTTCCCTTGAGGTACAGATCCTTCAATTTCATTTTTTACTTAAGGATATATTGGAAAAAGAAACTTACACGCCATTTATTCTCAAGTACATTCCGTGTAAGGGGGGTTACACTCCATGTATTCCCTTGGTGAGTGATTTATTACTCTTGAGCCTTTCTTCCAAAAATTTTCTCTCGAAATAGTTATCAAAGATTGTTCATTATTACATTCTTTGTAGATATACCAGGTTCTAGACCTACTTAGAGGTTGATGTTGGATGCAGGGATACATACAATTATGAGGTAGGTGTTCTTGTTCCTTTAATTAAGTTTCATGATGTTTACATATAATGGAGTGTCGTGCGCCCATTTTTGAGGTGTCTCTTGATTTATAATTTATCTTTATTGTTTCTTATTGGTTTTTAGGTACAGAAATAAGTGTTTTAAAGTATGATTTATTTTTTTAACTATGATTAAGGTCCACCACATGGGTGCATTTCCCTTGGAATGATTGTTTATGGTCATTTGGTCGAGGTTTCCTATGAGGCATTTCTTATTTCCCTTATTGGGTTTTCAACTATTAATTAAATTTAAAATGGAATTTTAATTGTGATAAATTATGATTGAATTGATTAAGGGGTTGGGATTGGTTTTTTCCTCTTTTCCACATATTATGCCTATACTTGTTTAAGCATGTTTGTAATGTTTTTCTCTAACTGTGAACCTACCTATGTGAGTTAGGTTATACTAAGGCCCTATAATGGTTTATATTACTTAATAGTATTGTTAGGTAAATTTTTCCCTTGTGATTGATTTATGATTAAATCCATGTGATAGTTTCATTCCCACATTTTTCATTGAATACGAATTCTCCCCACATGAGTAATTGATGTTAAAACATGTGATAGTTTAATTCACATGTTTTTATTATTATATGATATGTTCCCATGTGAGTTAATATGTTAAATCCATTTAATAGTTTAATTTACATGTATATTCTTGTATGAAATGATTAACAAGGGGTAATTCGCAATGGGTGATCCATAGTCTCAGTTAAAAGACAAGGTTGGGCTCATGTGACTAATTTCACCTTATGTATACCATGGGTGAATGAGGGTCTCGATTAAAAGACCATGGATGATCTCAAAAGGTAATTATGTAAGGCTCATGAGCGAGCCATGATAGGTTGGTCAGGCTCTTTGAGGCTTATTTAAAATTCCATGTGACCCGAGGATCTATTATGGGATTCCAAGGTATGGCTCTATTAGAGAATGATTAAATTGTGTTTAGGTCACGAGTTGACGGTTAAATTTATACGGTAGGCGGTCAGGCCAAGTTCTGACCTTGATAATTTTATATAATCCAGTGGAATTGAATAAAAAATGGAATGAAGAATGATTTGTCTGCCAATCCAAAGCACAAGTTTGGATTCGTTCTTCACTTGTACTTGGTTATATTGTCTCCTGTGACACCTACTCTGCTTACTTTTGAGTACCTTCTAGTTTACATCTTTCACTATTGTACATTGTTGGTTATATATATTCACTGACACATTGGCATAGAACATGGGTGGTTTCCTACTGGAATTTAGTTTCACACCCTATTGGGTCAATATTTTGGGCCCAAATAGATTATATGATTGCAGGTGTTGATAAGGGAAAGCTCCCTTCTTCTGGTACTTGATTTGCTGATTAGGAGTTGGAGATCATTGGACCGAGATGAGGCTTGAAATTATTCCTATTATCTTTTTTTCTTTTATTCTTTTGGGATATATATTGTGTATTACTGTAGCATACTTGTTTTGGTTATTTTATTACAACATGTCCCATGATGCATCACCTATTTTATATAAGGATGTTGGGTTACTTATAATATTAGTATTATATTGTTTACATTAGTTGTATGTTGTTTACTTCTTATGATATTTTATTATTATTTATTTTTTTGTGTTACACTCTTCCAATGAGTGAATAGTTTCTCTACTATCACACCCTAGCCCCTCACTGCTAGTCAGCAGCCTCAGGCATTTGGGGAGATGCGCTTGAGGGCATGTTGCCAACCAGGTACGAGGCACCAGTTGAGTGGCATCTGGATCCGGGAAGTTATAAATTGGTATCAAAGGATGTTTCTTTTTTGGATTTCCTTAATGTTTAGTGACATTATATAGGGATAGGAAGGAAATGAAGTTTTGTAATAAATTGTGCCTTGGAGTAGCTACCCCGCATACAGTGAAAAGTTAAATTGCCTTGAATTAACTTGTGTTTTTTGAATTTTGAGTTGTTATAGTTGTTTTGATTTCACTGATGGGTGACGCACCTGTTTTCTACTGTTATTAATGATATCATTGTGGTTATATTTTTTTATATCCTGATGAGATGACGGTATTCCATCTCATGCATCATATAAGCACTTGTTACAAATCACATGTCATGCATTCTTACTATTCCACTTAGAGAGTATTACTGATTGCCTGATGTTGTGACAGCTGTCATGCAATATATGCTTGATGTTTTGATAGGTATCGTGATTGATATGCCTACTATTATGATAGGTGTATTGTTATGTGTTATGGTTGAATTGGATGGACGCCAAACTTTGATCCCTGAGGGGTATGGTCCCTCTTGGATCAGAATTTTGTAGATCTTGTTTCGGACATGGGATATATATTGTGTTTTTATGTGCTATATGTGGATGCCAATATTTGATTCATAGGGAGTATGGGCCCCCACATATCAAAATTTGGCACAATATTGTTTTATTTTGCAAAAACATGAGGTTTCGGGGAAGTTTCTGAGGTTTAATGCTTGGAAACCCAGAAAACACAACATGTGATGCTATGAACACACACCATGTGTTGTTATATTCAGGAAGAGATAAATTTTCTTAAGTACACATCATTTACTTGGAGTACATGCCATATGGTAATTGGCCGTGTGTCTAGTCGTGTGAGAGATAACACACGTTGTTGGATTTTGGTTAGTGCACACCGTGTATGGTAGATACACACTATATAGTTTTACTTAGGTGGACCTCGTGTGACTCCGGACATATGGATGTACATATCCATGAGGGAGATATTGAGTACATTCCATGTGTCGGGTTGACATTTCATGTACCTGGGATGTCTACATGCCTAGGTTGGCGGAAGTGCACACCTATGTACGAGCTTAAGGGTACATGTCGTGTGTGGTTTATATATGACATTTACTTCTTTTCTAGTACCCTTTAAGGGTCTTTTCCTATTTTATCCCCCTTTTCAGTTTTGGACCCTAGAGTATCCCTTTCTGAGTGGTTTTCCAAGTATAATTCAATGGTTAATACCATGGATCATTCTAAGGACTCCTAATGGGTGTTTTAGATATTTTCTATCTAAATGGAGAGGTTATTCCTCTGGTTATTGTTTTAGTGGTCTACAAAGAGTGATACCAGAGTGTGAATGATTGGTTGGGTGTGCAGACCAACCTAGTTAAGACATGTGATATAAGATGAGCTGTGAGCTATCTCTCATCCCCGATTTTTTTAGGACATCTCCCTTGCAATATGTTCCCTTCTGTCCTTTGAGGTCGTGATATGAATTTAGATCGATGATTCTGTGTAGGATTCCTCTACTTATGTTTCAACCTAGAGAATCTCGTGTTGGATGTCTCTATCTTCTTTATGCTTACCAAGGATCCCCTGAGGGATGCCTTTTCATACATGATATTCTTGGGAGTCCCTTATTGGATCTCTCTTATGTGTACCGTTTTTGAGGATCCATGTTGTAGGATAACTCTGTTGATTGTCTTTCAAGGATCCCGTGTAGAATCCCTCCCCTGTAATTTTAGCTAAGGATCCAATGTAGGATTCCATCACTCATGTTACATGGAATATCCGAGTAGGATGCCTCTCAATTTTAAGATTCTAATTCTTTGTAAGGGTATGGCATGTGGTAGATCTTTTCATCATTGGTACCGCCCAGGTGTCATTTTCCCTAGTAGGACGTTTCAGTCTTTAAAGAGTACACCCTTGTTTGGATGGGTAGTCCTTGTATCTTGACCCTTGATATGGGAATGATCAATAGGGAATTCTCATTTCATCAGGTTAGACATGCCTCAAGGATGGTCAGCTACTTAAAAGGTCATGTGATCCTCTCTTTCCATAAGTGATTGGAAACTTGGTACGTCATCATCTGTGTAAATAGTTGTGCTGTTGTTGTGCTTTTGAGCCAGTTCTTACGTGATCCATCTCATACTAGGATGCGTAGGGTGGAAAACCAATGAATAGTACCTAGAATTTGTCAATTTTTCTTGTAAACTCGGGGTGTTATATGTTGACATACACAGTACCTATTGAGTGTTAAATGTTAAAAATGAGCGGTCGAGTTCAGTTAAATTATTGATATTTGAGTTGATGTGTTTGTTCTCAGTTATCACCAGAGTAGAGTGACCTGAAATTTTTGGGACCAAGTTCATCCCACTATTTGGTAGGAATTTCTATGACACAAATGTTTTTACATGCTGGTCAGTTTTATTTTGTATTTTATGACAAGTGATATTATGTGGTGATTGTGGTTGGTGGAACAACACATGTGTATTTAATTTGGTTCTGAACTCGCACGTTTGGGAGCTGTTGTTCATTCTTCACGATGTATAAGACACTCCTATGTGGGGAGTGTAATGTTGGTTACATTTAAATGTGTTCTTCCAGGTATAATTATCAAAATCAAGGACCATTTAAATATGTTCATTTCAACTTGTTTGTCTTCGAGACTTACGAGTCCTGATTCATGTTGTTGCTTTCTTGTCATCACAACACTGCTGTGATTGGCTATGTGTGTAGCCCTTATGAGTCACTGATGATCATGGGTGGACCTTGGTGACTAAGCTTGAGATTTTATAGAAATTACCTTGAAAAAATTCATTTCTTGGTTAAATGATGGTGTATCGGCAAGTGAAGTCGACTTTCTTTCAAGAGGTCAACCGGTAATACTGTGGATATCCTCTTTCTAGAAATCCTTGAGTATCTCTTAGTGTGCTCTTCCTTAAGTGATGAGCATGTACCCTATATTGACTTCATCCTGGATGGACTACATTAGCATCAGTTATGTGTCGTGCTACAGTTGAAAGGCTCTGGTATATTTCTTGATCTCATTACATGTTGTGTGTTGAATGAGTGGTTTTAGTGAGGCTTTTTTAATCATGAGTGTAACTTGGGTTTCTTTGTAGGAACGCCTTGGAATAACTCTGGATTCCAGCCTATATCTTTGACATAACTACCAGGTGGATTCCAATCTGGGTTCAGTCACTGTTCTTATGTGGTATTTCATCCTTGTACCAAATTCTCACTTGTAATGGAGAGTATGGACCACCTAGGTTAGTTCCTTATACTACGGGTTATTGAATATGAGGTTATCTTGAACTTGTTGTCAAGCATGGATGTGACTCTTAAAAAATAGGTAATGATCCCAGTGGGGTGGATCTAGAATTATGTTTTTACTCATGTTGTGCCATGACCTTTAAATTATAAGTGGATGGTTTGACAATTAATCATCACTGAGAGACCGGTATGTGTTTCGGTGAATCAGATCGTTGTGGGCATACAGTGTCTTGGGAGCAGGCTTTGTGTTCTGTTGAAATACATCGACCTTCTAAGCTGGGTATTTCTGAGATAAGTCAACCAGTGATGGTTTCACCCATTATCCTTCATGTTCCTCATGTTTGTTTCTTGTGGACCAGTTTAAAAACTCCTCTAGTTAAACTTGGGTGTGGTGTAAAATTCTTCAATGTCTTTTGATGAAAGATTATGTGGAAACTTTTCATGAGGTTGATTGAGGTTCAAACATTCTTTGTTTTTTGGCCATTGTTATGACCCTAGTTATGTTTGGGTTTTTCCAATTAAAGAAAAATCATTCCATAAGCATCGTTGGAACACTCAGGGGTGTGCTTTGGGCAGTTTTCTAACATTGGAGGTGTCATGGTAATGATGCCATTTGAGTTGTTCCAGATAGGCTCATGAAGGTTGTGTTGTTCCTATCGATCAAGGAAACCATCAATGTTGATGATCTTGGAAGGATGTATATCTTTGAGATTGAACATTTTCATAGGGTTTCACATTCTTTTGTTTCAAAAAAGGATGCTTAGTTTACATCTCATTTCTAGTCAGGTCTATGGAGGGTGTTGGTTACATAGGTGCTTCTGAGCATTTCTTACCACCACTAAATGGATAGCCAGCCAAAGCGCACGATTTAGGTGCTGGGGGAAATGCTTCGGGCTTGAATCCTGAATTTCAAGGGTTCTTGGGAGAGACAAATACCCTTGTTTGAGTTCTCCTATAATGATAGCTTTCAGGATACTATTCATATGGTACCATATGTTGTTTGTACGGTAGGCCATATAGATCACCCCTGTGTTGGATGGAGGCAAGATAGGAAGTTATTCTATGACATCATCTCATCTAGGAGACATTTTAGCTAGTTTAGGTGATTCAGAAGTATATGGATACACCACAGTCTTTTCACAAATCTTACACTGATCACCGCTAATGACCATTGGAGTTTGAGGATGGAAATCAAGTTTTTTTTACGTGTCGCATTGAGGTTGGGACACAATAGGTTCATGAGATAGGGTAATCTTTCACTAAGATATGTTTGGAAATTCAAGATTTTGGAGAGAGTTGGGCCAGTTGCCTATTATATTCAGTTACCTCAGAAGCATAAGGCTATGCATGGTGTCTTTCATGTTTCTCAATTGTGACATTACTTTTTAGATCTATCTCATTATTTTCACCCTGAGGATGATGATTTGATGTAGATTCTTACTTCAATGATCATCCAATATGAATTGTGCATCGCAGCAAAAAGGTTCTTCATGGCTAGTATATTCCTTTAGTGTGCGTGTTATGGTGGAATGGCTGAGTGCAGGATGAGTCCTGGAATAGGGAGACTGATATACGATCGTAATGGCTGGACTTGTTCTTAGATTTTTCTTCACCAACCTTAGAAGGGAATTTTAGGGACGAATTGATTTAAGGGGGGAAGTTTATAAGAACACAATTCTTACCTTGATGTATGGATCCATTATTTTAAATTGTTACATAATTATATAGAGGAAAAAACGTACACTCCATGTATTTTAAAGTACACATCATGTAAGGAGGGTTACATTCCATATGATCCCAGTACACGAACATGTAATGTTCTGGCTAGGAATAGTATGGACACGTCAAATATATTCAAGTACACATCATTTACTTTTCTAAAAAAATTTAAATTAGGAAGTGTCCACATGTTTCTTCAGATGGACAGAGGTCTCTTCCCCTTCAATGAACAACTACTCTGAGAGTTCATTTTGTCTCATGATTCTTTATCTGAACACTGTTTTGATCTCCGTTAGTGGTGTTGGAATCCCCTTGGTGAGGGATCAATTCCTCTTGATCCTTCCTTCCTCATTTATTATCACTGTATATTCATCTATGGTTGGTATTTCTTTCTCATTTGGTTGATCTACCCTGTTCTAGGATGAATTAGAGGTCGATTATGGATGAGGATATTCGTACGAGTATGAGGTAGGTGGTCTTGTGAATTTCATGAATTTTCGTGATGTTTATATATTTCGAAGTATGGTGCACCCATTTTTTGGGCATCTCATGGTTTGTAATTTACCCTTATTGTATTCTATTGGTGTTTTTGAAATTTAATAAGTGTTTTAAATTATGAATTAGGTTGTTTACCTTGACTAAAGACCACCCCATGGCTTTGTTTCACTTGGAAATACTGTTTATAGCCGTTTAGTCGTGGTTACCTATGAGGCATGTCTTTTTTCCCTTATTATGTTATCAAGTATGAATTTAATTTATAATGGGATTGAAATTGTGATAAATTGTTATTGAATTGATTAAGAGTTTTGGATTAGGGTTTTCACCTTTTCCCAAGTTATGTTTATCCATGTTTAAGCATGTTTGTAATGTTTTAATCCAATTGTGAACCTGCTGACTTGAGTTAGGTTATGATAAGGCCTTGTAATGGTTTATATTACATAATAGGATTGTTATGTAAATTTTTCCCATGTGAGTGATTTATTATTAAATCCATGTGATAGTTTAATTACCACGTGTTTCTTTGTATATGAATTGTGCACACGTGATTTATTGATATTAAACCATGTGGTAGTTTAATTAACATCTGTTTCTTGTTATATGATATGTGCCCACATGATTTAATATGTTAAAGTGGTCCAATTGTTTATTTACATGTTCCTTCTTAGATGAAATGATTAATAAGGGTTAATTAAAAATGGGTGAGCCGTAGTCTCAGTTAAAAGAAACGGTCGAGATCATTTGAATAATTGCACCTTATGTATACCTTGGGTGAATGAGGGTCTTGGTTAAAATACCATGGATGAGCGCAAGAGGTAATTATGTAAGCATTTTGATTGATCCATGATACGGTGGTTTGGATCATTGAAACAATGAAAACTAAGAAGCTTCACAAAACTTGGCATGGTCTCATGCTTTCATGATGCTAAGCAGCACATCAAGTACCTATAGTAGGGCGCTTTCCCTATTCATAACCTTCAATCATATGATCTTTTTGGGTCCAAAATCATGAACCAAATAGAGTGTGAGAATAAATACCAATAGGTAATTACCCAAGGTCTTTTCCAAATTTCTAGTGGTTATATATAACATGATGTGTAAAATAGTGAAAGCAGTAAAGGAGCAGTTACTGAAAAGTAAGCACAACAGATGTCTCAGAAAACATTATAACCAAGTAAAAGTGAATATTGGTCCCAAGATTGTGCTTTTTCTTTGTAGACATGTAATTAGTTATTCCATTTCATTATTCAGTTGTATTGGGTTATATAAAAGTCTCACGGTTTGGACTGGGCTTGAAAAACCCATATAAAATTAATCGTCAACTCGTGACATAATAATCATTTAGTCATTTTCTAAAATAACAAGACCTAGGTATCTCTCAATGGATCCTAGGTTCTCTCAGCATTTTAAATAACCCTCAATGAGCTCGACCAACCTATCATGGCTCGATCATGACCCTTATATAATTACCTCTTGATCTTATACATGGTCTTTTATCCAAGATCCTTATTCACCAAAGGTATACATAAAGTGAAATTAGTCACATGATCATGACCTTGTATTTTAACTGAGATTGTGGATTTCCCATTACTAATTACCCATATTTTTCATATAATTAAAATCCTTATCAAAAGAAAAACAAGTGAATTAAACTATCACATGGCTTATCAATGAAACAACTCATGTGGGAATAGTTCACATAACAAGTATCACATGAAAAGTAACCTATTATATGGATTAAGAATCTAATTATCTCACGTGGGGAATTCATATCACATAAGAAGTTCATTTTAATAACCCAATAATGGGAATTCAAGTCATGTCTCTTAGGAATTCTCATCCAAACGGCCATCTAAGGTAAACGCACCCATGGGGTGGTCCTAAATCACGGTTCAAAACCCTAAACATTCTTTCAAATCATCTAATTAACTACCTAATTATCAATATGAAATAATAGGGATCATTATTCAATCATGTGACACCCTAAAATGTGGTGTGTGACACTTCAACATATATAATCATCTCGACAATCAAAGAAAGGCACAAGACCACCTACTTCATGTTATTATGACTCTCATCACCTAGTGTTGGCTTTCAAATCAACCTAAATCAGAGTAGATATACAAAAATGAGAAAAACACTCGACCCTCATTAACTATGTCATGAAAAGAAATCATTACCAAAGGATATACAAGAATCGACCACTCACTAAGAGGGTTTCAACAGGTTTGATGGTGTTCGAATTGGGTTTCGGATGGAGAAACGGGAGAAGAATTCTCGTTCAGATTTTTCATGGGCACGCTACTTGTCGAAAGATCTTGTTTCTATCCATCTTCCAAATACGATGAAACTGACCGATTTAATCAAAAAAACATGGCATGCACTTGAAACTACACACGGTGTCCATAAAATTTATTGATAGAACATTACATTTCCATGTACTGGGATTACATTCCATGTATCCCTCCATACATAGTTTGTAACTATAAGTACACTACGTGTAGTCCCCAGTCACATTGTGTAACAAGCTTTCATTTAGCCCTTGACCTCTTTCCCCCCATTTTTCTTAAGTATAAACTGAAAAGGAATGATTCATACCGCGAATAAATAATCAAGTTCTTCTAAACATCGCCCATAAATCAATTCATCCCCAAATTTCCCTTCCAAGGGTGGTGAAGGAACGTTAGGGAATAACTCTAGCCATTGTAATTGAATGTCGACCTCCCATTCCTTGGTCTCATCCTGTACTCATCCAAGTTTCCATAGTACCTATACTAAAGGAACAAATCAAACATAGATAACCTTCATGCTATGATCTACAATATGAATGGGATACTCCTCAAAGGATGAATCATCCAAAAACTCCACTTTCTCTGGCTGAAAGCTGTGAGAAGGGTCGAAAAACTAATGTCACAACTTAAAAAAGTGGAAGATTTCATGCATTTCCCTTTACCTCTGAGGTAACTACAATCAATAGGAAACCAACCCAAACCTCTCCAAAATCACAAATGGACAGATGTATCTCAGCGAAAGATTACCCTGTATCTTGATCCGCTTATGTCCCAACCTTGGTGCGACATGTAAGAAAACATAATCCCAAACCCCGAACTCCAAAGTTCTCATGTAGTGATCAGCATATGATTTCTGACAAGACTATGTAGTGTTCATCCTCTTCCAAATCAATTAAACCTATTCAGTAGTCTTATAGACTAGACGAGGTCCTAACATAGCTCTCTCTCCTACCTCTAGCCAACACAAGGGCGATCAGTATGGCCTGCCATACAATGCCTCATATGGAGCCATATAAATAGTATCCTAGAATCTATTGTAGTAGGTGAACTAAAAAAGGGGTATGTGTGTCTCCCAATAACCCCATAAATCCAAGATACATGCCCCTATGATGTTCTCCAGCACCTGAATCATTCTCTCCGATTGGCCATCTATCTAAGGGTGGTATGTTGTGCTCAAAAGCAAATGTGTACCCAACTCCCTCTATATCACTTTTTTTGAAATGAGAAGTAAACCAAGCATCCCTATATGAAAACATAGAATGTGGGAACTCATGAAATCATACAGTCTTGCGGATGTACAACCACCCAAGATCATCAACATCGAAGGTTTACATAATCAGTAAGAAATAGGAAACCTTCATAGGCATATCAAAAATAACTCATGATCCATCATTAACTCAGAGAAACCTCGGTAAACCCATCACGAGATCTATAATGACGTCAATCCATTTCGACTCATGAATGGGTAGATGTTATAAAAGTTCAGCTAGTTGCTGGTGCTCCACCTTCTCCTATTGATAGGTGGAACATCTCATGAAAAAAACAACTACATATCCCTTCATACCTAGCCACAAGTACTAATGATGTAAATCTTGATACATCTTGGTGACACCAGGATGAACTTCCCCAACTGATGCTTGAAAATCCCACATCATCTCCTCTGGCATGCCTACCAAAACCCATATGTGACCCTGTAACCACAGAACCTCATCCACACCTATGGTCCAACTAGGAGAAGGGTCCTCACTTGCCACACTCTCCCATTGAACTAGGCCTTAAGAATCTGATAGTTTCCTTATACTCACTCTTTTCAATAGGGTAGAGGTAATAGCTAAGGATGAAATAAATATTTTTCCCTGACTATTGGTCACCTCCAAATGCATCTCATAGAACAATGCCATAAGAAACCACTCACTATTGGCCTAATTCACTTTTTATATATGTTTCCTCCTATTCAATGCATCTACCACTACATTGCCTTTCCTTGGTGCATAGGCAAGATCTGAGTTGAAGGACGGAAGGTATTCCACCAACCTTTGCTGCCTTAGATTCGGATCACCCTGCATAAATATGTACTTGAAACTTTTTTGGTCTATGTACACAACAAAAGGATCCCACAATAAGTAATGTCTCCAATAGCGTAAACCATGAAAAAATGTAGATAAATCGAGATTTTGTATTAGGTAATTCATCTCATGAGGCCTTAACTACCAAGATCCATATGCAGTGACTCGATCCCCCTGCATAAGAACTACTCCTAGATTGATACTTGATGCATCGTAGTACAGAGTGTAACTTCAGGCCAGCTCTAAAAAATCATTATTTTAGTTGAAGTCAATTTTCCTTTCAACTCCTGAAATGCCATCTCACATGAGCCTATCCATACATACTTCATACCCTTTTTAGTCAGTCTTTTCAACGGTACTTCTAAATGTGAGAAGTCATATATGAAGCGTATGTAGTAACCTGCTATCTCCAAGAAACTTTGTATGTCAAAGACGTTCATGGGTTGTTCCCATGAAACTAATGTTCTCACCTTCTCTGGGTCCACAAATACTCCTATCTCTGAGATGATGTGACCCACGAAGTGAATATGATCCATATAGAAGTGGCACATTCTGAGCTTAGCATATAACTGATTCTCTCCCATTGTATTCAAAATGATCTCAAAATGTGTGGCATGGTCATGTTGATTTTGAGAATACACTAAGATACCATCCATGAGAACCCCAAAAAATGAATCAAGATAACGATGGAACATTCAGTTAACCATTTCCTTGACAACTGTTGGTGTGTTCGTGAGAGCGAAAAACATAACAAGATACTCGTACAGATCATAAATGCTCTGAAAGGATGTGCGAGGTATGTCTGGTAGTCTAAAACAAAATTGATGATAACTGAATCTCAAATTAATATTATAAAACACCTGATATCCTCATATATAATCGAAAATATAATCAATTCATGTCATAGGATACTAATTCTTAACTATCAGCTGGTTCAATATAAGATAATCCTTGCATAGCCTGGGGGTACAGTCTTCCTTTTTGGAAAAAACAAAACTAGTGAACCCGATGTAGAATTATAGATACCCTATCCTTTTAGATATAACATTACTTTATTCTAAGAATAATTATACATCAGATTACAAGCCAAGGATCATTAAGTCAAGTGTCTTGGAAGACTAGTTACATAAAACATAAAACATGGGGCTAAAAAACACTTCTTTTCTTAAACACCATAAAGAGCTCATAACTTCCTTTGATCCCTTACATATGCATAGGGCACCCTGAGGAACACATAAACAAGGGATGATATAAAATACTATTAAGGTAATGAACATAAGAACACAGCTTAAGCACATGAGTTAGGAGGCACGACATAATGATATCAAAAGCATGGATCATATGAAATCATATCATATAAACATGGGATCATATAAACATGGAATCATATAAATGTTCCAGAATCATAAAACATGACTTTAGTATTTGTCAAGGATAACTGCCAATCTCGTTTCCTGTATTAGTGCGGGTCATGGAAAACCGTCAATCCTGTTTCCCATAGTAGTACGGATCAAGGCTAACCGCGAATCCCATTCCACATTGCATCTCATGAGACCTATCTTTACCCAGTGCATTGGATCTCTATCTGGGTGCACCCATTTTACATTTCAAAAATATGTTTTCCACATAAATAATCTTACAAAATTAGTATTACATAAACACAAGGGTTACCCATGTGAACAATTTGGTACCACAATCATGACATAAAGCCTAACCGAAGAAGTATCATGAAAGTGTAGATGAAAGAAAAGAATTAGAACATACATGGACGTTAATAAGTTAAAATAGGCATATATCATGAAATGTGATGTCAAATAGAAGTGACAACATGTTGGAAATGTATTTGTTAAATTTTATCCTTCAAACATATTTTTGCGGTTTTAAGGAAAATACTATAGAGCTTTTAAAATAGAAAGGGGGACAATCATTTATATAAAACCAGAAGTGAACCAAGATGGTTCTTGTTGAACACACTTTTTTATTCTTTTTATTATTATGGTTATTTTTGAGTCCCACATCAGAATACTCCTTTGTGTATTCCTCTTTCTCAATCTATAAAAGAAGGACTCTGCATCACCTTGAAGGTAAGGGGGTTTTCCCAATCTACATGGTATCAGAGGGAACCATATTCCTGAGCTCTCCCTCTAATTTTCTTTCCTCTAGGCTCTGCCCTAAGTGGCATCCTTCCCTCTTATGCCTGACCTCTGTCGCACCCCCCCCCCCCCCCGGCATCCCTCCAGGGGCACTCTTACCCAGCACCCAGCTTCGTCCAGCCCCAGCCTCCAGCCCCCCCCCCCTTGAGAGACCTCCTCCAGTATGTACGGTTCCTCCCACAGCCCCCTGGCGGCCCTCCTCCACTACGCACGGCACCCCCCGGTGGCCCTCTATCGCGAGAACCCCTCCCTCCATCGCGACGGCCCCTCCCTCCATCGCGATGGCCCCACCCTCCATCGCGACCCCTCCCTGCACTGCTTCCCCGTGTGACGGCCCCGCCCACCCAACATGCTCATCCGGCCTCATCCAGTTTCTCCCTGGTGACATCGCCCAACGGTCCTCCATGATGGATTTCTTATTTTTGGATCCCTCCTAGCGCCCTCAAGTGATCCCGATGTCCACGTCGGCCTCCCCCCCTTTCCGCCGACGGCCCCTTCTGGTGCCTACATCCCTGTAATTTTTTTCTCCAGCTGCAGGAGAACCACTCTAGGAGACCTGGTCCAAGCGAACAGGCCATGGAAAACTAGTCCACGTGAACCGGTCCAGGCAGCTTCCTCTAGGTGCACTGGCTCCCTCAAGTCAAACCGGCATCCTCTCAGCTTTTCTTACGCACGGCTTGTACTGCCTCCCAGCACCCCACCCACTGTCCGCTGCGCCTCGCGGCTCAACACACTGCCCGCCATTCACAGCTTCCCGGTATGCCCTACCCCCCACTGATTCTGGCGCTACTCACAACTGCGTCTTCAACAGCTACCCAACGCTTCCATGGTAGACTCCTCCCCTCTACCTCAAATGAACACTGCTTCCACTAGCCTCGTCGATGACCAGTTGGACTCCACAAATTTCTCCATTTGGAGGAAGACTATGGTGATGTCCCTGATTTTGATGGACCTTGATCATCACTTTGAGGATCCTCCCCCATCTTCGAATGACCCTAAATACCATTCATGGAAGCTTACTGATAGCAAGAGCTTCACTCTGCTTGTCAATTCAATGGATTTATCAGTCAAGGATGTCACCCACAAGGTGAATATAGTCAAAGAATTCTAGGACTCCTTGAACACCATGTATTATGAGACCAACAACCTGGTTTTGGTTTCCGATATCCTCCAGGGCATGTACTATATTCAACAAAAGTATCAATCCTTCACCGCATATTAAATGGAATGGAATGGGCTTCGTGATGAATTGCAGGAGTGGTGGCCCGTTCCTCAGACACCGGCAGAGGCTCAGGCCCAGCGGGACCAACTATGCATCTTCACTCTTCTCAGTAGCCTCGCTCTAGAGTTTTCCACCATGGCAACCAATATACTCGCCAGTCCTTCGTCATTGGAGATCCCACATGTTTATCATCGGATGAGCAAGGCCCAGCGCACTCTTCCCCCTCCCACCCCGGTCATCGACCACTATTCTCTCATTGGTCATGGTGGTGGCTGCTCCTTAGACCCTCATGGATGTGGCTATGTGGAAGGTCATCCATGTCCCCTATCTCAACATTGTGGCAAGCTTGGCCACCTGATCGACCGATGTTGGGTTCTACATGGCCGTCCATCTCAATGCCTGAGGCAGGGATAGACAGTGGTCTGGGATCCTTCCTTGGTAGTCGCCACTCTTCCACCATCTATGGACCTATCTATGGCTGACATCCGGCAAACTCATGATCCTCGGGACCCTACTGGTTCCGGTCCATCCTCGGCTTCTCTGACCCATACTTTTCGCTCCACTACCTTTCTCGGTCGTCGCTCCCCTGCTTAGATGCTCAACTCAGGTGCCTTCGACCATCTCATAGGTGATGCTAGTATATTGACCTCCTCGACCCTTATACCAGTTCATCATCCATCAATATCGCTAATGGATCTATTATCCCCTTTACGGGTATCGGCGCATGCACCCTGACTCCATCGATTCACCTATCATTTGTGGCACATGTGCCCCGCTGTCCATTTAATCTTCTTTCCATCAGTAAGCTGACAAAAGAATACAATTTTGCTGCAATAATTACCTCCTCTGGCGTTGTATTTTAGGAGTAGACTACAAACTAGGAACTTGGTAGAGGCCAGCTTCGGGATGGGGTCTACATGTTTGATGGACTGGCACTCATCGCTTGCATGTGTGCCTCTGCTCGAGCATTCATCACCTTTTTCCAAACTTTAGTCGGCATAATTTTTTTCATTGTGAGTCATGTACATTTTTGAAACATCATAACACTACATATGTTTCTCGAGTGGATACAGGGGCCTCAAACCCTATTGATCTGGTTCATTCCGACATGTGGGGTCCTTGTACAATTTCGAGTCATTTGGGGTATAAATATTATATTTCTTTCATTGATGAATTTTCACCAATTACTTGGATTTTATCCCTTTGAGAATTCTCCGAAGTGTTTTCCACATTCCAAACCATTTATAATGAAATTCAAAACCATTTTTCCCTATCTTTAAAATTTCTCCGCTCATATAATGGGTGTGAGTATCTCTCCACTCCCTTTCAACAGTTTCTCTAGAAAAAAGGCATCCTTCATCAGACCTACTGTCCTAATACACCCCAGTAGAATGGTGTGACCGATCGGAAACATAGACACATTCTAGAGACTTCTCGGGCCCTCCTCTTTCACCAACAGGTGCCTCTGCATTGTTGGGAAGATTAAATTCTCACCGCCACCTACCTTATAAACCGTATTCTTTTCTCTATCCTTCAGGGGGGAGAGTCCTTTTGGGATTTGTTCTACTCTCTTCCTCTTCAATCCCTTCCCCTTGGAGTGTTTGGATGCCTCTGTTACGTTCGTGGCAGACGTCTTGGCCTCTCCAAACTCTCTCCCAAATCCATCCTGTTCATTTTTCTTGGATACTCCCACACTTAGCATGAATATCACTGATTCTCACTCGACCTATGACGGTATGTCATCTTGGCCGATGTCACATTTTTTTAGAGCTCTCCATTCTCCCTTCCCTATCCTCATCCTAAACCTACCATCCATGATTTTATTACTCTCATCATCCACCCTCCCCCGGTGTCAACCCCTGTTGACACCCATTTTGGTCAGGTCTACTCTTGTTGTCCATCAATTGTATCCCCTGTCCCAGCCAATGACATTGTCATCCCCACTTCGTCCGATGCTCCTTCCCCACCGCTGAGGACTTTCCCATTTCCATACGGAAAGGTATTCTCTCATGAGAGAGTAATTGTCTATTTGTATCTTCATACATGGGTGTGTTTTCTCTAGAGATAGTTTCTATTCCATGCATAGTTGGTGATGCCAAATCTCACCTCAGGTGGCTAGCAGCAATACGGGATGAATTGCAGGCTCTAGAAAAAAACCATAATTGGGATATTATCACCCTTCCAACAAAAAAAAGGTGTTTGGCAGCAAAATGATTTACACAGTCAGGCTGAATCCTTATGGAACTCTCCATCACCTCAAAGCCCGCCTGGTGTCCAGGGACTTTGTGCATACTTACGGTATTGACTACTTTGATACCTTCTCACCAGTTGCTAAGATGGCCTCTGATCTATTATTCATCTCACTAGCCGCCCATCATCATTGGCATCTTCATCAATTGAATGTCAAGAATGACTTCCTACATGGCTTCCTTAAAGAAGACTTTTATCTATAGCATCCCCTGGATTTTTTGCCTCCAGCACCGAGTCTCAAGTCTGCCGACTCAACCACTCTATTTACGGCCTCAAACAGTTTTCCCATGATTGTTTCGGCTACTTTAGCATAGTATTCACCGACTTTGGGATCTCTCATAGCATGAAGGACCCCACTGTGTTCTACAGGATGACCTCCTCTAGCTTCATCCTATTGGTCGTTTATGTGGCTGATATCAACATCAATGGCAGTGACTCTACGGGTATCACCCATCTCAAGAGGCATCTCCTCCATCACATCCACACTAAGGATCTCGGTCCTCTCACATCCTTCTTAATCATTTAGGTCTCCTATTCTTCGGACACTATCTCCCTCTACCAACGGAAGAATGCGTTGGATATTCTGTACGATGCTGGGCTGACACAGACCATTGTTGTCGACACTCCTCCGGAGCCTAGGGAATGGTATCTTTATGCCTAATTATCCTTGTATCCACATCTAGAGTGGTACAGTCGACTAGAGGGTAAACTCAATTATCTTACCACGAATCGTCCCGACATTGCATGTATTGTTGTCAATGTGAGTCAATTTATGGAAAATCCGACCACCTCACATTGGGATGTTGTCATCTGCATGGCCAAATAAATTAGGTGAGATCCTTCACATGGTATTTTCTACTCCCAGCATCATCATCTATATATTAAGGCCTTTTGTGATTCTACTTATGCTGGTTGTCTTACTACTCGGATATCTACTTATGGGTTTTCCATATTCTTGAAAGGAAACCTCATCTCTTTGCGTAGCAAGAAAAAAATTTCGTCTCCCGATCCAGTGCAGATTCTAATTATCGTGTCATATCCACCTACACTAAAATGATCCTTTTTCTTTGCCAACTTCTCCATGATCTTGGTTTTCCTCAGCAGACATCTAATCACATCTGGTGTGACAATCAGGCAGCCACCAAGATTCCTTCGAATCCCGTCTTCCATGAACGCACGAAGCATATTGAGGTAGAATGTCAATTTCTTTGAAACCACCTAGATCATAATCATGTTAGCTTTATTCGAATTCTGACACCAGACCATCTTGCTGACATCTTCACCAAAGGCCTCCCATGGGATCTCCTAGCCTCGCTCAGTTCCAAGTTGGGCATCCACCGTATCTGCAACCTAGCTTGAGGGGGAGTGTGTCAGGTCTTGTATGATGTCATTTTTGTGTGGGACTCATTGTCCAAGCTGGGCATGTCCATCTTGAGGGGGAGTTTTAAACCCTGTTTTTATTCTTTTTATTATAATGGGTATTTCTGAGTCCCACATCGGAATACTCCTTTGTGTATTCCTCTTTCTCAATCTATAAGAGAAGGCATCCGCCTCACCTTGAAGGTAAGAGGGTTTTCCCAATATAAAGTTTTCATAATAAAAATATTGATTCTATAATGTTAATTGTGTCTTAAAATAGAGGATAAAGTGTACTAGAATTTGGGAAAGAATTCGGGAAGTTCCCTTAAAACAGGTTCGCTTATTGGAAAGTACTAAAGAGTGAATCTTTTAAAAACATGTATATCCCCAAAAGAGAGTGATGAAAGGGTCTTGATAAATTAATTTTGTACAAATAAACAACAATTAGAAGATTCACATAAATAGATAAGATAAATCCATTATCATATAAATAAATATAAGGCAACCAGAAAGAACAAAGGAGGTTCAGGTAGAATTCATTACGGATTATCAGCACGGTATCATGTGTACCTAAGAGAGCGTGATGGTAGAGAAATGGGTTTATCATCACTTATAAATCATGAGGCTAGTGTGGGGGATATTCGAAATCATACCCCATTATTTTCTATTACACATAAAAAGTCATAGCATAGAGGACAATCTTGATTAAGAGTGAAATAGAGAGGACCCCTTACCTTAAATATGGTGGTGTTCTCCACCTGTAACTAATGACCTGAATAAAAAATAGGTTTGTTAATTAATAATTAAATAACCTCTTCTATATATAATTGATATATTATAACCCTATTTTCTCATTAAATACTTTTTTTATTGGTTATAAGGCTCAATTTTGTTGTTTGGGTCTGTTTGCCTGCTTGGTTTTAATGATCAGTTCATGTTCGAAAAAACATGCATGATGAAGGTGGTTTTCCAAATTAAAGTTATATTTTATTATTGAACATATATAAAGTTACATGGTTGAAAACATTATTTGGTTACTTGGAGTGAATTTGAACCATTATATATAACTTTAGTGACAACCATTTTGGGTTAATCGGTGGGTTTGATTACAATGAACATATTTTTCTTTATAACTTCATACCATTTGTACAGAAATATTATAGAACCATAAAAAGGATATATTAAATATATAATAATCTCATTCAACCATAACAAAAATATTTTCATGAACATAATTAAAGATGATAATATAAATTGATATATTGTTGTCCTTGATGGAATAATGACTTTTTTATTGATTTAGTCGAATATGATCCGCAAAAAGATGTATCACGAGGGTCTAATGTAGTTAAGGCCCAAAGAATAATTTACAATAAATTTGATTCCCTCAGTGGGAAAGTAACCCTAGTTATGGAAGTAGGATATACTTTGGTTTGAGGGAGCCGTTGATGCCAAGAAATCAGCTATAATGTTTCCCTCCCCCCAAGTACGAGTGATATCTCTGTGGGAGCACATAAGTAGTTTACAATTCCTATTAATATATTCAATGTGCCATGGTTAATTATTCATTCATGATAATGAATTATAGAGGATAATTAAGTCTGTCTCCACTGCCTTCCGTTTGATGTGCCTTTGTTTGCATAACTCTGGCCTGGTGACCATATCCAGAGCCTCCACCTGCACTACATCACATCTACCATACCAGGATGAGAAGGCAGATAAGACTGACCCATCCTTATACCTAATACAACCTTCACCATGCATATCCATACTAAGAAGAGACCTATCCAATTTCACTTTGAACCCACGTCTAGAATGAAGCCAATAGACCCAATGCCCATGCCCATGCCTACTGGACTGATTAATAATAGTATGATTCAGGAGAGTATGCCTAACCGACGGAGCAGCCTGGCAGTCGGAGCACAAATAGACCTTGTCTAGAAACATGTCCCCCATTTAGAAGGTGATTTTGGTATGATATCCTTTAGAAATATTGTGCTGAGAATCATTCTGAGCCTTCCAGATGGTCCAATATCTCGCCATCAGGATAATAGCCAGTCCTTTCCTCTCGGGACCCCGATCGTCAGACCCCTGAAACCACAAACTGAAAAAATTATCAAGCGTGCCTCCTTGATTATACCAGCCTATAAGGGCCTTGTATGCCTACCACATCCATCTGGAAAAATCACTGTCAATAAAGAGGTGCCCCGCCATTTCCAGTTTAGGATCCCTGTAGCAGTAACACTTGGAAACCATACTCACTCCCATGTGTTGAATCTTATCATCCATGGGTAAAGAATTATGTCTCACTCTCCACAATAGGAATTTGAGTTTGGATGGAACCTCCTTGCACCATAGCATCTCCTCCCATGGATCACCATTTGATTGAATCGTCCTCACATGATCAAAATCTTTGATTGAGAACTCTCCCAACGTGGAACCCCTAAAAATGAGTCTGTCTGGATCATCTGTAAGAACAATGTTGTTGAAGAAGGTTCATTGGTTCTCATCAAGAATGTACTGGATAAAATTGATATGATAACATTATTCTCTAAAGGAAATGAATGGAGTGGGACATTCTGGAAACCCCAGCCTTCCACCCCCCCCCAGTCATGCTCCCAGAAGTGAATATCGCCTCTTCCCACCAGCCATCGTGAGAGAAATATAAGGGTCTTAATATATGGGTTGATCATCTTCCATATAATTTAAGGGAATGATCTTTTCATACTTAAATATTTTCCATATCTATCTTTCATGGTCATTCCCCACAAGGTCCCTCCTTCTATAGCCTCTGACGCTTGTTTCACATGCAGCCCTTTCATTGTCGAGGAAACACTCCTCAAGTTGATGCCCCCATCTGATATCGGTCTTTCAAGATGCTCCCCCAAATCCCAAAGGTGTCTTCCTTCCATATTTCCATCCCATATAAATGCCACCAAAACCCTTTTCATGTTAACGAGGACACTTTTTGGGACCTTCAAGGTGGAAAGAATGTGAATGGGAATATACACTAATACACTGTTCACGAGTGTTATGCGACCACCGAAAGATAAGAACCAGTTCTTCCAATTGAAGATGCACACCATGATCTTGCTAATGATATTATCAAAGTTATGCAGACAAAGAAAATTAGGACTAACTGGTGCTTTGAGATACTCCATAGGAAAGACCCATCTTCTCACATTCAGGATGACATCCTGGAACCTTTCATCCTACCTAATATCTTCTTTGTAGTAAAATTAAGATTTTTCTCCTTATTGAACACCTGTTCGCTCCACTTAAAGTAGTCACCAAGGATCTCATTTCATCCCAAGAACTGATCTCATGCTTCCATTGATGAACAAAATCATCTCATCTGTAAACATCAAGTGCAAGGTTCCCCTGATGAATGTTGGTTCCTGTATGGGAGGATTTTTCCATTAGCATAATAGCATTACAATAAATGTATGTTACTGGAGTTCTCAAACTATTTGGTTGAAGGGAGTTGAGGAAAGAAACAAGAAAAGAAAATAACATAAAATAAATGAAATGATTGGAAAGAATAATTTACCTCTTGAGACTACCTCCTTCGAGAACTTCTTAAGGGAAGAGGTTTTGGTATTTTGAAAAGATTAAGGGTTGTTAGACGTGGGGGAGCATCTTGGGGAGAGATTTGGGTAGAATATTTGTTAAGGCACAATACTTTATAGGAGTGAAGAGAATTGGTAAGAATGGGTGGTATTTATAGTGGAGGGGAGATGGTTTTTATAATATTATAATCAATAATTTATTATTTCCTCACCAGACAAGAAATAGTAAGTATTACATTATCTAGAATAGTAATAAAGGAATGTGAGTTCTATATTTGGGTGCTTACATCACTTATGATGTCAGTAATAGAGGATTTAAATTATAATTTATCTACACAACAAATTAATGTATTTTACTATTCACCAAAAATTCAAGCATTTCAGAAAAATCCCAAAAATTCACACTAACCATTTTTTGACATGTAGAATCCAAAAATGAAATCCATTTTACAAAAATAATTTTGTAAATATGATTAATTTAATATTTAATTAAAACCATTATTTACTTGAAAATACATATTTTAAAGCATTTATTTTCTTGTTCCTAGATATAGGTATATCGCACTTTCACTTGAATATTATTTATATACTATCATTAGTAAGGTTACTATTAATTAGGTTAATTCACTATTCATAAGGCTAAATAACTATTCATAAGGTTATGTTACTATTCACCCAAAAATTATGTTGGTTATTTTAGACTTCAAATAACTTACTGATCGCAAACATGTATGTTAGATTTTCAAAATTCCAAACACAAAAGTAAAAAAACTTATGTTTAAAGGTCACATAGAACTAATTAGTTCATCATGTTGTGATTTCATGTGATTATTTGTTATATTTATAAGAAATGAATTTCCATTTATCAAACAATTGTTCATTACATTCTTCCCCCCTTTTGAAATCTTTCCCTTGAAATTCTGTTTTACATTCTAAGATGTAAATAGGGTTGGGTAATTTTCCTTCATTGTGTCATCCAGTTCCCATGTTTCCTCTTCATACTTACGGTTCCGCCATAGTACCTTGACCAGGTGAGTATTCTTGTTATGTAGAACCTTATCTCTATGATCCAAGATCTTCACCAACTACTCCCCATAAGAAAGATCATCCTCCAACTATACCACCACTGAAGAGAGTACATGTGAAGAGTCTGGTCTATACTTCTTTAAGAGAGAAACATGAAATAAATCATGTACTTTGGCCATGGTATGTGGAAGTTATAGTCGATATGCCATAGCTCTGAATCGATCCAGGATCTCTAAGGGACCGATGTACCTGGGACATAGCTTCCCTTTCTTCTCAAAACTCATGACCTTATTCCATGGAGATATGCATAGAAATACCATGTCTCCAACATTGAACTCAAGGTCTCATCGACAATTGTCTACATAACTCTAATATCGACATTATGCAGCCTTGATATGCTGCTGAATGGTTTTCACCTTCTCCTAAATTTCTTTGACCACTTCATCTCCTTGCAGCTTACGCGCTCCAATATCATCCCAACATGTTGTTGTTCTGCACATTTTCCCATAAAGAGATTCATATGGTGTCATTCAGATACTCAAATGAAAACTGTTGTTATAGGAGAATTCGACCAGTGGAAGATGTTGGTCCCATACTCCTTTGAAGTCTATAGAACATTTTCTTAACATATCTTCTAGTGTCTAAATAGTTTTCTCATATTGGCCATCATTTTGAGGATGATAGGCCGTACTGATGTTCAGTTTAGTGCTTAGAGCATGTGGAATACTTTTCCAAAACATCGAGGTAAATATCGGATCATGATCGGATATAACAGATAGTGGTAATCCATGAAGCCTTACCACTCGTTTGATATATATCTGTGCAAGTTGATCTAAATGAAATTCCTCTGGAATCGCAATAAAGTGAGTTGTCTTTTTCAGTCGATCCACAATGACCCACATAGAATTGCTTCCTATGGATGTCCTTGGATGTCTAGTGACAAAGTCCATGGTAATGTTTTCCCACTTCCATGTTGGTATGGGTAGTGGTTTCATCGTCCCCTTAGACTTTTGACTCTCATACTTCACTTGCATACATACCAAACACTTTCATGTATATTTAGCAGTCTCCATTTTCTTATTGTCCCACCAAAAGTTTCTCAATGATCTTGATACATATTTGTGCTCTGTGGGTGGATAGAGAAGGTTGAGCTATGTGCATCATTCAGAAGCTCCTTATTTATCTCTAGATCATATGGTACACATAATCATGTCCCAAACCTTACAAATCCATCCTTGTCAATCATGAAATCAGATAATTCCCATTTATGATGGCTTCCACCCTTCTCAAAATTTCTACATCTTTTCTTTGAGCATCATTTATTTTCTCCATGAGGGATGGTTATGAAATCATTTGCGAAAGTATTGATGATGTTCCTCCCTTAATTATTCCCATGTCCATCCTCTACAAATATAAGAAGATTTGATCATTTTAAATTCTCATCATTGATAGAGATGAAAGATCCTTTCTACTTAGATCATCTTCCACCTTGTTTTCCTTATCAAGATTGTAGTGGATTGAGCAGTAATAATCTTTGATGATCTCTATCCATCTTCAATGGTTCGTATTAAGCTCTTTCTATGTGAATAAATATTTGAGACTCTTGTAGTTATTATATATCTTTCACTTCTCACCAAAGAGATAATGCCGCCATATTTTCAACACAAAGATCATAGCCGCCTACTCCTGATCATGCATGGGATACTTTTTCTCATTTATTTTCAACTTTCTTGAGGCATAGGCTATCAATTTATCATTTTTCAATAGAACTCAGTCCAAACCCTTCTTTGAGGCATCAATGTAAACCACAAAGATTTCTCCACTAGTTGGGAGTGTGAGTACTGGTGCAGTGATAAACTTATTTTTCAACTCCTTAAAACATTCTTCACATTTCGGAGTCCTGACAAACATTACTCCCTTTTATTTCATATTGGTCATGGGTTTCTAAACCATGAAAAGTTCTTCAAAAATCATCGATAATTCATAGGTATACCCAAAATGCTATGGATATCTATTACAGAAGTTGGGTTGGTCCACTCTTAAATTGCCTTTGTCTTGAAAGGCTCTACAGATATCCCATTCTTATTGATAGAATTCCACAATAATGATAATTCCTCCATCCATAACTCACATTTACTGTACTTTGCATATAGATTCTCCCTTTGCAAAGTCTTTAACACAATATTAAAATTCTCTTCATGTTCCTCCTTTCTCTTGGATTAAATTAGAATATCATCAATAAATACTACCACAAATTTTTTGAGGTAATATTTAAATAATATATTAATTAAATCCATGAAAATTTATAGAGTATTAGTGAGTCTGAAGGGAATCACTATGAACTCATAGTGTCCATACCTCGTTTGAAAGGCAGTCTTGGGAATATCTTCCTTCCTCACCTTTGGTGGGTGATATCCCAACTGAAGGTCCACATTGCAGAAATAACTGGCTCCACATAGCTGATCGAACTAGTCATCTATCTGTGGAAGGGTATACTTGTTATTTATCATGATTTTATTGAGCTCATGATAATAAATGCATAGGTTCATTGATTCATAGTTGTTCTTGACGAAGAGGACTGGCGTACCTCAAGGTGAAGCACTCATGCGTAAAAACCCCTTCTCTAGATTCTCCTGTAACTACTTCTTCAACTCTTCCAGCTCTACGGTGGCAATTCTATAGGGTTTCTTTGATATAGGTAGAGATCTAGGGATAAGTTTATTTGATAACTCAACCTCACGTTCAAGAGGAAGACCAAGAAACTCTTCAGGGAAAACATCAGTGTAATCCCTCATGATGGGCATGTCCTCAAGCATGATTCTCTCCTCTGTCCCAATCATTTGAGTTAGAAATTCTTGCTGATATAGAATTAATATCCATACTTGGGACAATTATGTTAAATGGGATTTGTCTTCCTCCTTACACTAGTAAAGAATTAGAGGATGCTTCAGGATGTGAATAGTGATCTCCCTTTCCCGATAACTATTGTTGGATTTGTATAAACATGGCCAATCCATGCCCAAGATAGCATCGAACTCCACTAATGGAAGTATGATAAGATTTACTAGGAGGTTCAGTCCAAAAATGTTAACTGGGAAGGAGTTATAAAACAGGAATGCAATTATTTCCCCATTCTTTGTTCTCACAAATATCTTTTCCTCCAAATTTAGATGTGGGGTTTGAATAGTTCTACTGAACATGAAATATATGAAAGATCATGTAGAACCAAAATCAAATAGTAATTTCACTATTCATTAATGAATAACTAGCATATCTTTCACCATATCATTGTCTGACTCCACCTCAGTAGTAGTGATAGCATAAGCCCTTCCTTGTTTACTTGGAGGTTGTTGTTTATTTCCTCCGACAACCTTTGTATTTGAGAAATTGTTGTCATAATTCACATGTTCCTTATAGTTGTAACACTGCACCACTGGATGATTATTAATCTAAACCTTCCTATATTCTTCTACATTAGTAGGATTCATCATATCCCGATGGTAGTTTTTAGAGATATGACCAAACATTCCACACATGAAAAAATTCTTTGTCCCCTTCAGAAAGATCCCAGGATTCTTCTTCCCACAACTTTTACAAGGGGAAAAGTTAGGCTTCGTTCTATCATGGGATTTTTTTTTTCAAACAACCCATGTTGTTCTCCATTTTTCACTTCTTGTCACTAGGCCCATGAGACCACTGAGAGTCTCCCATCTCCATTTCAATCTTGAGGACATAATGGAAAATCTCCACATAACTGTCGAAGTCTCAAAACACCAATACTTTTTGTAGACTTCACATTAGTCCACTAAAGAAGCGATCCACCTTGCATTCAGTGTTCAAGACAAATCCATAAGCGTACCTTGAAATCCTTATAAAGTATTCTTCATATTCCCCAATGGAATCACCTTCCTTCTACTTCAGTCTGAGGAACTCTCTTTCCATCTTGAGATAGAGGGTTTGAGGAAAATATTTGTTGAAAAAATCATCTTGAATATCTCTAAATACATGGATTTAATATCCTCTTGGGAATCTATATTCCTGATCAGTGTCCGCCACTGATCAGCTTCCCCATCAGAAAGATAGACCGCTAATACAACTTTCTCTTCTTCCAAGCACTGGAGGACGGAGAATATATTTTCAATTGAGTTAATCCATTGTTCTGCGAGGAGGGGATCAGAAGGTCCACTTAACCTGGGAGGCCTTTTCTATATGAAGGATTCTTGGGAAACATTCTCTTTCCTTAGAGGAGGAGGTTATTCCACATGATTCAAGTTATTATTCATATCTTGAGATATCTGAGCAAGTATTGTCACGAATATTTGAGCACTCATTCCTGTCATATCAGGCATATCATTAGGGAAATCATCACATCACCTATCACATTGGTTATTGGAACATGTTCTTCTATTTCCTGCAATTTACTATGAAAAAAAATACAATTATAGTGCTTGAATACTTAGTTATTGAACATAAAAAAGGAATCTTTTGAACCTAAAATGATAAAATTGTAGACAAAAAGTATATAATATATTGTGATATCCCATGTTTAAATCTATGTTATCCTCAATCTTTTTCTTAACATATATTCTTATGGGATTTTTTTATTCCCTTAATAATTGTTTATACTATGCTCATGAATTTACCGAATCATATCCTATAGGAGTTTCACTTCCAAGAGTGAAGCAAGGCTTGTTGTCATGTACCATGATACCCTAGGTCAAGCCCGAAACTCCTTGTCGGAGTTTTCAATCCTAAGTAAATCTGTTCCAAATCCACCTCTACCTATTTTTATCTAGAAAAGGATATATTTTCTTGATAAACCACATACTCTATAATTACCAAAACATAGGGGTGTTTCCTTATACTTAGTCTCATCCTTAAGGTTCCCACTAAGGTGCACTATTCCTAATATCGAAAAATAACCAGACCATCCCCTGATACCAACTATAGAGACCCTAGCCTTTTACATTTAACATTACATGATTTTAAGCATAATTATACATCAGAGTAGAATCCATGGATTTTTATGTCTAGTGTTTCTGAATACTAGGTACATAAAACATAAAACATGGGTCTAAAAACATCTTTTTTTAAACTCCATAAAGAGATACTAACTTCCTTTGATCCCTTATATCTCTATAGGGTGCCCTAAGGAACACATAAACAAGGGATGAGCTAAAAAGACTAGTAATTTAATGAACATATGAATACTGCTTAAGCACATGAGTTAGGAGGCGCAACATGATGATATCAAAAGCATGGAAGATATGAAATCATATCATATGAACATGGGATCATATAAACATAGAATCATGTAAATGTGGAAGAATCATAAAAAATGTCTTTAGTATGGGTCAAGGCTAACCTCCAATCTTGTTTCCCATATTAGTACGGGTCAAGGCTAACTGCCAATCCCGTTTCCCATAGTAGTACGGGTCAAGGCTAACCGCCAATCCCGTTTCACAAAGCATCTCCTGATACTTAACTTTACCCAATACATTGGAGTGCTATCTGGGCACACCCATCATATATTTCCTAAATATGTTTTCCAAAAAAAGAATCATAAATAATCAATATTACAAAAATGTAATGGTTACCCATGAGAAGAATTGGGTACCACAATCATGACATAAAACATAACCAATGGTGTATCATGAAAGTTTCCATGAATGAAAGGAATTAAGAAATACATGGATGATCATAAGGTAAAATAGTAATATATCATGACATTTGATTTCAAATATAATTGAAAACCTGTAGGAAATGTATTTGAGAAATTTTATCCTTAAATCATTTTTGTGCAATTTTATTGAAAATACTATAGAGATTTTAAAATAGAATAGGGGAAAATATTTTATATAAAACCTGAATTTAACAAATGAGGTTTTTATAAGAAAGATACTGATTTTATAAATACAATGGTTTCTTGAAATAGAGGATATAGTGTACTTGAAATCATGTATGAATTCAGGAAATTCCTTTAAAATGGGTTTGCTTATCAGAAAGTACTGAGGAGGGAATATTTTAAAACATGTATGTTCTTAAAAGAGAGTGATGAAATGGTCTTGATAAATTAATTTTTTAAAACTAAATAGAATTTATAATATTCACAAAAATATATAAGTTAAATCTATTTTTATATAAATAAAGAAAAGGAACCCTGAAAGAACAAAGGAGGTTTGGGTAGAATTTGTTACGGATTATCGGCACGGTATCGAGTGTACCTAAGAGGTAATGATAATATAGAAAAGGGGTTTCTCATCACTTATACATCATGAGAGAATTATGGTGGAGGTAAAAAATCATACCCCATATTTTGGGATTACACATAAAAATGCATAGCATAGAGGACAATCTTGATTAAGAGTGAAATAGAGAGGATCCCTTACCATAAATCTTGTGGTGTTCTCCACTTGTTATTAATGATATGAATACAAAAATTGGGTTTATTAATTAATAATTAAAGAACCTATTCTATATGAAATTGATTTATTATAACCATTTTTAGTTCATTCATGACCTTTTTATTGGTTATATGGTTCAATTTCATTTTTCAGGTCTGTTTGCCTGCTTGGTTTTAATTATCGATTCCTGTTCGGATAAGCATATATGATGAAGGTGATTGTCCAGAATTGAAGTTATATTTTAATATCAAAAATAAAGAATTTTAAATGGTTTAGAACATACTTTGTTTACTTGGAGTGAATTTTAATCATTATATATAACTTTAGTGATAACCGTTTTGGGTTAATCGGTGGGTTTCATTATAATGGACATATTTTTCTTTATAAATTAATTCCATTTGTAAAAAAGGATTACATAACTATAACAATGATATATTACAAATATAATAATCTGTTTCAACCATAACACAATTTCTTTCATCACCATAATTAAAGATGATAATAGAAATTGATAAAACGTTGTCCTTAAATTTGCTAAATTAACACATATCAAACAGTGTTTTCATTTCATTCAAATAAAATGTAGGTAAAGGAGAGAAGATGATGATGTATCCCATAAGAATAATAGAATTCTAGTACATGTCTGTTACTGGAGTTATCATACATTTTGGTTTAATGGAGGTGATGAAATAAACAATAAAATAAAAGAACTTAAAAGAAATGAAATAATTGGAAAGAGGAATTTACCTCTTAAGTCTACCACCTTTCAGAACCTTTTAAGGGAAGAGGTTTTGTTATTTTGGAGAGACTGGGTGTTATTGGACGTGGGGTAGGTTCTTAGGGATAGATTTTTGTAGAATATTGGCAAGGCATAAGGCTTTCTATGAGTGAATATATGAGGTAGGAATTGGTGGTATTTATAGTGGAGGGGAGAGGGGTTTTCATAATATTATAATCAATGATTTTTTATTTCTTCAAAAGATAAGAAATAGTGAGTTTTCCATGACATAGAATAGTAATAAATTCATGTGAGTTATATATTTGGGTTTCTACATCACTTATGAGGTTAGGAATATAGGATTTAAAATATAATATATTTATACAGTAAATTAATGTATTTTACTCTTCACCAAAAATTCAAGTATTTTAGAAAAATACCAAAAATTCACCCTAACCATTTTTCAACGTGTAGTATACAAAAATAAAATCCATTTTTCAAAAATATTTTTCTAAATATTATTAATTTAATATTTAATTAAAACCATTATTTACCTGAAAAATACAGAGTTTAAAGGATTTATTTTCTTATTCCAAGATATATGTATATCACACTTTCACTTGAATCTTATTTATATATTATTAGAGGTCAGGTTACTATTCATTTGGGTAAGTTAATATTCAAAAGTAAAAAATTTCTATTCATAAGGGTATGTAACTATTCACCTAAAAATTATGTTGGTCATATTAGACTCCAAATAACTTACTGATCGCAACCGTGTATGTTAGATTTTCAAAATTCAAAACACAGAAGTGAAAAACTTATGTTTAATGGTCACATAGAATTTACTAGTTCATTATGTTGTGATTTAATGAGATTATGTGAAATATTTACAAGAAATTAATTTCTACTTATAAAACATTGGGTTTCTAGAAGAAGTATTGGGTTGGATGAAACCCTTAGCCCCCAAATCCTCTAGTTTCCTCTTGAGCTCTTGAAACTATGTCATAGTCATCCTATAAGGATGAATGGATATTGGTGAAACTCCTAGTACTAGATCGATATAGAACTCTATGTTTTTCACTGGAGGTAGTCTTGAAAAGTCATTTGGGAAGACATCCCTGAAATGATCAACTACTGCTGGGTAATCTACCTGACATGTCCACTGGTCATATAAATATAAACATCCAATCAAGGATGTCATCCCGTCAAACCAATGAGGCTCAGGTAAACCTCAACTCGCTTGGACATTCCATTCACCATTCTGTATAAATGATATGCCGTTTGGTGATGAAAAACTCACCCAATGGTGATATAAATAGACAATGTCTTGAAAGGAGACCAACCAGTCCATTCAAACAATGACATAAAATATTCTCATCAATAAGACGTAGAGGTCCCAAACGAAGTGACACCAACAAACGTCAAGGGGGAACTCCTTTCACTGACGCACACCAACCATTTTAATTCCTAATGGAGTTTCTGGCATCATAACATCATCAGAAGTAAAAAACACCGAGCCTTAGGCTCTCCAAAATGAGAATAAATATGAAACTATGTGAAGCTCCTGTATCAAAATGTAAAAAAGATAAAATATAGGCGAATAGAATAGTACCTTGAACTTTAGATGGTCTGGGATCCTTCTCCAATTGGTTTTGTTTCACTGCATAAGTCTGGACTATACCGTCTCTCTATGAAACTTCCTGGCTACCCTAATCGGATCCACTCTGTTGTCTCTGAAAACCTGGAGTCTGGATACCACGTCTATGACTACCAGCTCTGCCTAAGTGGTTTGACTTGTTCCAGTTCCCTAATTGGTGAGAACCTGTTGGCCCTGTTCTTGAATGTGGAGTATGTGCAGACGCTCTCCCACTAGCTGTTAGAGAAAACATCCTTCAGAAACGCTGAAGATAGACCATCTTGCTGCAAGCTCGGCACTTGACTGGGTCCATCGTGCAATTTTTTCTAGTATTACCAATTCTTTCACACTAGAATCACCTCACATTGATACTTGAAGATACATTCTAAGTACTATATTCATCGCCAGTAACCTCCAAACGAAACTTTGAGATTCCGGTCAAAACAGTACTAGATCTCGGTGTCAAACCACCTTGGCTCGTTACACTAGAATCCCTCTAAATCTACTCAGTAATAATTCCCTAGTTCACTATAGCAGATATCGTAGTCATTCAGAAGATATTCACCTACAAGAAGATGTCATACCTAAGACCATCCTCTAATAACCTATCCTTTGACAGATCATCACCCATCAGAGTAGGTGTGAAGCACTGGAGCTCTGTAAAATGGGAATATTAATCCATAACAGATACATCTCCCTACTCCAGATGAATAATCTCACGGAATTTATCAACACTCAGCATCTCAATATATAATTATTCCTAGAATACTATTTAAAAATCATCTCATTCCATGTCTCATTGATGCTCTTTCTTTGTGGTAACATCCCACCACCTATTAGAAGAATCACACAGTATATAAGTTACGAGCTTGACCCACCTATCATGAGTCATATCATGATCCTTGAAGATCAATAACATGGCCTTTATCCATGACTCAACAACCTATGGCATGCCTTCCCAATAAAACATGGGCGGAAGATGCTACTGGAAAACTAATGTCAGTTCTTCCATATATGTGGTGGGTAGTGGTTCTCTCTAAAAGGTTTTTATGAACCTCATAAAGACTTTACAGAACATTGCATCAATGCATGCATCTAGTATAATAGCTGATTCCACAACATCAACGAATGGAGGGTCTACTAGTAGCCCTTGGCCTACCACCTCCGGGGTATGATCATCTCCACTCTCCTAAGTCACACCTAGAGGTCATCTTGGAGGACTGACTCTACAAGGTCAAGAACAAACCTCAGTTCAAGATCACAAGAACTAAAAATGTGAAGAAAACTCCCCAATGGTTCTCAAAAGATGAGTACACGGTATACAGACACCATACATGGAATGTACCCTCAAGATTCTACCCGAGTGTGTACTTCTACTGTCTTGGGTGTGTAACCATCCCAGGTACACAACATGTTAGACTCGTACATGTTGTGTACACAAGTCTCCCCTCCTAGTCAGGTACTCCCACATGGCCAGAATCACATGGGTTACTCTTGAGTAAGACTACATGGTGTGTACCAAAAGTACACAGTCATGTGCTACAAAAAACCCACCGTCCTGTGTTTCTTCACACACTTTTGGACACATGGTCATCTACAATATGTAGTTTACAAAGGGTACATGGAGTTTATTAGAAAAAAAGGTTCTTTCATCCAGAACAAAATAACACGTGTCGTGTGTTCATAGGACCACACACTGTGTCGTCTGGGTTTATGGACAATAAACCATAGAAAATTCCCTCGACCCCTTGTTTTTGAAAAATAAAGCAACAGTGCTCCAAATTCTGATCCGTGGGGGCCCATACTCCCTGCGAATCAAATCTTGGCATCTAAATGTTGCACATAACAACACAATATATATCTGATGGTCGAAACATGATCCACCAAATTCTAATCCAAGAGGGCCCATACTCTTTAGGGAATAAATTTTGGAATTGATCCCATTCAACCATAAGACACACTAATACACCTATCAGAACAGAAGGAATATATATCATAGTACCAATCACCATAGTATGCATATCTAGAAGGACAACTATCACAACCATATACAATCAGTAGTGTTATCTAAATGGCATGGCAAGAATGCATGGCATGTTGTTTCTACCAAGTGCCTATATGATGCATGAGACGACATACCCTGATCTCATCAGGTTGAAATAAAATAAAACCACGATGGTATCAATAATATCATCACAAAACAAGTGTGTAACCCAATGGTAAAATTAAATCAACTTTAATTGCACAAAATACAAAAATAAAATTTCATTCAAGGCAATTTGGATTTACCCTATACACAGGGTAGATACTCCCAATAATAGCATCGTTCTAAATCACTTGAATTTATATATCTATCTATATTCAACAAATAATAATTTATAACACAAAAGAAACTTCCACTGATACCACTTTTTGACGTTCCTGATCTGGATTCCACTGAACAAGTGATCCATACCTGGTTGGCCATATGGCCTCAAGCATATTTCCCCAAACATCAGAGGCAGCTAACTAGATGTGAGGTCCTAGGGTTTGATATCAAGGAAACTATTCCCTCATCAGATGAGTGTAATAAAACGGAACAATAATATAATATAGTATAAGTAGTAAATACCACACAAATGAAACAAACAGTGAATAACTGAAAATAAAGATAACCATAATTCATAGCATACAAAAGATGATGCTTCCTGTAACATTTTATAAGAAAGAATCCAAAAAAAGATACACTAAAATGATCCACAATATATGTTCGAAAAGATCAATGTAAACAAGGAAAACTATAAAGAATCATATGCCTTGTCTCTGTCCCATGCTCTCCTACTCTTAAGCGGAAAATCAAGTGTCGTTAGCATGGTTCTTTCTCTAATCAACATATGAAATCATATAATCTGTTTTGGCCCAAAAACATGACCCAAACAGAGTGTGATACTAATTCCTAGTAGGGAAACACCAAAGGTCTAACCAATATACTAGTGGATATATATAACAGCAAGTGTACAATAGTAGAAGCAGTAAACCAACAGGTACTCAAAAGTAAGCACAACAAATGTCTCAAAAGACTATGTAACCAAGTGCAAGTGAAGACCAAATTCAATATCATGATTTGGCTTGGAAGAAATGTCATTAGTCATTCCATTTAATTTTTCAATTATGTTGGATTATATAAAGGTCTCATGGTCTGTCCTAGTCCTGACAACCCCCCACATAAAAGTAATCGTTAACTCGTGACAGAATAATCATTTAATAATTTTCCAAAAAATCCCAACCTGGGTATCCATCAATGGATCCTAGGTTTGATCGAAATTTTAAATAACCCTCAATGATCCCTACCACCCTATCACAGATCACTCACATCCCTTATATAATTAACTCTTGATCTCATCCATGGTCTTTTAACTAAGACCCTCATTCTCCCAAGGTATACATAAGGTGAAATTAGTTACATGATCCTGACCTTGTCTTTTAACTAATAATGTGGCTCACTCATTACTAATTACCCCACATTGTCATATAATTAAAATCCATATCCAAAGAAACACATGGGAATTAAACTATCACATGGAATATCATTGAAACGACTCACATGGGCACAATTCACATAACAAGTACCACATGAAAATTAAACTATTTTATGGATTTATTATATAATTATCCAACATGGGGAATTCATATCGCATAAGAAACACATTTTAATAACCCAGTAATGGGAATTCAAGTCAATCTTATTAGGTATTCTGGGCCAAATGGCCATCTGAGGCAAACGCACCCATGGGGTGTTCCTAAATCAAGGTTCACAACACTAAATATGATATCAAATAATCTAATTAATTACCTAATCATCAATAGGAAATAACAGGGTTCATTATTCAATTATGTGACACCATAAAAGTGGGTGAGTGACTCTCTGGAATATATAATCAACTCAAAAATCAACGAAAGAAATAGGACAACCTACATCTTGTTCTTATGACTCTTCTCATCAAGTGTCAGCTTTCAAATTGACCTAAATCAAAGTAAATCTATAAAAAAGTAAAAAAAATCAAACATCATTAACTAGGTGGAGATAATAAATAAGGACGAAAGACTCAAAAGGAATCAACCACTAACTGATATGGTTCCAAAAAATTCAATAGTGTTCGAATCGAGTTTCGGGCGATGAAATGGGAAAGTAATTCTCATTTGTATTTTTCATGGGCGCACTGCTCGTTGAAAGAGCTCATTTCCATCCATTGGCCAAAAATGACGCTACTTCCCAATTTAATAAAAAAAAAGTACACACCGTGTACTTGAAACTACATGTTGTGTCCATACAATTTCTGGCCAGACCATTACACAGCCTTGTACTAGGATTACATGGCATGTATCCCTCTATACATGGCGTGTACCTATAAGTACACAGTGTATAGGCCCCATGAACATCATGTAACGGGCCTACAACCATCCCTTGACCTCTTTTCCCGCATTTTTTATAAGTATAAACTAAAAAGGAAATATTTGTACCTTAATAGAAGAATCATGTTCTTACAAACATTTTAGTATCATCCTATACGAATTGTGGATTGTAACATGAAGGTTCTATATGGCCAGCATGTTCCTTTAGTACTAGTGTTATGGTATCACGGTCAAGTGTAGGAAGAGACCTGGGATAGGGAGACTGATATTTAATTTCAGTGGATATAGTTGTTCTCTGATTTTTCTTCACCGCCCTTTGAAGGGAAATTTGGGGAAGAATTTCTTTAAGGGGAAGTTTTTAAGTACCCAATTCATATATTGACTTATGGATCCTTCCTTTTCAATTTTTATATAAGGAGATAGAGGAAAAAAACTTAAAAGCCTTGTATTTTCAATTACACACCGTGTAAGGAGGGTTATATGCCGTATGACCCCAGTACGTGGCCATGTAATGGTCTAGCTAGGACCTGTATAGACACAAAATGTATTTTCAGGTACACATTGTTTTCTTTTATAAAATTTTATAAATTTGGCAGTATCCTTGTGTTTTGTTAGTAGGATAAAGGGCATGTCCCATTCGATGAACAACCATGACCAGAGGTCATTTTTTCACCTAATTCTTCATCCAAACATTATTTTTATCGCAATCAGTAGCGTTGGAATCCCCTCGGTGAGTGATCAATTCCTATTGATCCTTTATTCCATGTTTCTTATCTCAACCTAATTATAGAATTTTTGGCGTTCTTTCTCATTTTGTATATCTACTCAGTTGTTGTCTTAATTAGAGGCTGACACTGGATGAGGAGATTTGTATAAGTATGAGGTAGGTTGTCTTCTTCCTTTGATGAATTTTCATGATGTTTATATATACCAGAGTGTCGTGTGCCCATTTTAATGGAGTATCTTGATTTATAATTTAACCTTATTGTTTTCTATTGGTGTTTAGCTAATCAAATAAGTGTTTTAAATTATGAATTTCTTTGTTTAACTTTAATAAGGGCCACCCCATGGATAAATTTCCCTTATAATGACTGTTTATAACCATTTGGATGAGGTTTCCTATGAGGCGTGCTTTGGATCCCTTATTGGGTTGTCTAGTGTGAATTAAATTTATAATGGAATAGAAATTGTGATAAATTGTAATTGAATGGATTAAGGTTTTGGGATTTGGGTTTTTTCCTTTTCCCCATGTTATGCATGTACCTTTTAAGCAAGTTTGTAATGTTTTTCTCCAGCTATGAACCTAACCATGTGAGTTAGGTTATGCTAAGTCATTGTAATAGTTTAGAATACATAATATGATTTTTATGTAAATTGTGCCCGTGTGAGGAATTTATGATTAAATCCATGTGATATTTTAATTCCCATGTGTTGTTTTGTATATAAATTGTGCCCACATGAGTTAGTGATGTTAAACAATGTGATAGTTTAATACACATGTGTTTCTTGTTATATGATATGTTCCCAAGTGAGTTAATATTTTAAATCCTTTTAATAGTTTAATATACATGTTACTGCTTCTGTGAAATGATTATGAAGTAGTAATTAGCCATGTGTGATCCATAGTCTCAGTTAAAAGACAAGGTCAGGCTCATGTGACTAATTGCACCTTATGTATACCTTGGGTGAATGAGGGTCTCAGTTAAAAGACCAGGGATGAGATCAAAAGGTAATTATGTATGGGTAATGAGTGATATATGGTAGGGTGTTTGGGCTCCTTGAGGATTATTTAAAATGTCGATTGAACCTATGATTCACTAAGGGACACCAAGGCTGGGATATATTGGAAAATGATGAAATAATTTTTATGTCATGAGTTTATTGTTACTTTTATATGGGGGTTGTTGGGCCTAGGCCAGACCTCAAGACTTATATATAATCCAATGGCATTGAATAATGAAATGGAATGACTAATGATGTGTTTGTCAAGCCAAATACTATGCTTGGATTTGGTCTTCACTGGTACTTTGTTATTTCATCTTCTCATACACCTGTTGTGCTTAATTTTTAGTACCTTAAGGATTACTTATTTTTCTATTGTACACTTAATCTTATATATATTCACTGAAAGATTGGCACAGACCTTGGGTGGTTTCCTACTAGTATTTAGTCTCACACCTTATTTGGGTCTTGCTTTTGGTCCCAAATAGATTATATGATTATAGGTATTGATAAGGTAAAATGCCCTTTTACTGGTACTTGATTTTCTACTTAGGAGTTGGAGAGTATGGAACCGAGTCGAGGATTGTGATTCTTCCTTTTCACTTTTGTTTCTTTTGTTATTTTGAGACATATATTTGGTATTACTACAGTGTACTTGTTTTGGTTGTTTTCTTAGAACATGTGACATGTTGCATCACCTTTTATATGGAATGTTGTTTGATTACTTCATATATCAGTCTTATGATGTTTAACTTGGTTTTATATTGTTTAATTCTTACAATATTGTATTATTATTTAATATATTGTGTTACACTCTTCCATTGAGAGAATAGTTTTCCCACTATCACACCCTTGGTCCTCACTGCTAGTCGGTAGCCTCTTCTGTTTGGGGAGATGCGTTTGAGGCCATGTGGCCAACCAGTTAATGGGCACCAGTTGAGTGTCATCTGGATCTGGGACATTACATTTAGCATAATGGATGACTAAGGTTATGTCACTTGAGGATCGTTAAAATTTTTCACTCACTGATTCTAATTACCCTAAGCTACATCTTTTTATGATTTTAGAACTTTATGAAAAAAAGAAAAAAATATGGAAGAAATAATTCAATACTAATCTAACATGAAATTAAAACAGAATAGAGTTAGAGAGAAAGTAATTTGACCAAGTGTTTGGTTTTGGCTTCCTTAATTATTCACATTTTCTATATAAATTCATTTTGATAGTTCACTTCTGAAATCTCACTTTTAAACTGCTATAATTTAATTTATTGGGTGTGAAATATTGAATTCCTAAGAAAAATAAATTCCATCTCTTCTTATAATCAAGGTTGATGACATGCCTCAATTGAGAGTGTGGCATCTTCCTGGAGCCATCTCCAGGTTATGTTATTTCATCCATTGGAAAACTCCACCCCATTTTGTGAATTTTTCTTGTTCAATGGAAAGTAGTGGAAGTTATAAACTAATGTGTAAAAGGTTGTTTAAGATTCATGTCATGGGGGAAAATCACCACACCCATACAGTTCGCCCTCATTAACTAAATATATAATAGAAATTTTTATGTAATAAATGAAAAAATATGGAATACTACCATCCTCTACTAAGACCAAGCCTTAGGCCAGTCACTCATTATCGATTATATGAGGTCATAGTGGAAAGAAATAGAGATATATAAGGGAAGATATAGAGAGAGGGTAAAAAGGGTGGAATATTGTTTCTTGAAATATAATGAATGGGTTACATATTAGAAACTAAACTATAGTAAAATAAAATAAAAAGAAACTGTTTAGTATTAGCCTCCCAATGAAGATACTAATCATGTTGTCCATTTTCACAAAAAAAAATCTCTCATATTTATAGAGGGAGTAGTCCCCTCTATCTTCCCCATTTTTATCTTATATATATTCATTCATCCTGAACAATGTATCTTTTTTTACTTTTGTATCTCAACCACATGGATATCTCAAAATATATAGAGTATTTAATATTTCATCATAGGCACAACCTATGGAATGAAGTGGTTCATTACAGTGCAGCCTCCTCTACTTTTTTAGGGCATGACATGGTTGCGGTGTAGTACATTCTTCTATGGTCATATCACATATCATTTCCTAATTTCTACAAACACTACCGACTAGAAATATGGAAATTCTCATTCCATAGTGAAAACACCATGGTGTAATCTCCTATATTCCAAATTCATGAAATAACTCACCACTTCCCAGGTTGACACCCCGATGGTGAAAAAATAAAACCATGGAACGACACCTTTCCTTCAAACTCAAGCTACATTGTAGACAATTATTCCATGGAAGTACCCATATTTCTACCTACTTTCCATGCTTCTTCTAAATTTATTTGTGCTAAGATGTATCGATATCCCTATGGTGAAACACCTCATTGGTCATTTTTTCTCTCCCTCTATAATATAGTGGTGGTGCAATGATGTAGGCTCTACATCATCACAATTCAACCATCACAGTGGATGGATCAACATGCATAGATACTTTTTTATTCTAAATGTGCCACATTGAAGTCATTCCAGGGTCTATAGGTGATCTATAGTCATCTATGGCCTCTTCAGTGACATGTGTCATGAGATAATGATTTCAAATAGTGATAATGGTGTTTTTCAATTGTTACATATGGAAACATGCGATGTTGAGCAGTGTAGGGAAATGTATGGTGTAGGAGGTTCACATGAACAGTATGGATCAATGTCATTTTTATTATTAATGAAAAATAACCTCTATCCTCACATCCCATATTGAAAATGAGAAATTTCAAGTACTTTAATATAATTTAACTCATCGATATAGTGTCTCAGGATGCCATGTAAGAGGGGGATCAGTCTCACATACACATACACACACTTACACGACCTCTACTGACATGAATGTGCCCAAAAACCTTATCCCACATGTTGTGTGCACTCATCCATGCACGGACTGATATTTCACTATTTATCATGGTGGGATCCCCCATGGATAACTTGGACAGTTAACCCTTATTAGGTTGGAGATATGGTTTTCAGTCAATGGGTTAAGGGATAGCGTGGGTTAGACACTATTTCAAAAAATAAAATAAAATTACTTAGTGAAATTCCCTCTAGAATCTCATTAAAAAATAAAACTTTCTCAGGGAAAATTATTTATTCTTTTATTACACATACTAATTATTAAATTGTAATTTTCCACATTTTAAATGAAAAAATAATTTCATGGGAATATTCACTAAAACCCATTAGAAATAAATAGAAAATGTTTAAAACTTTTCATGACAAAATTAGTGACTTACAGTCCCATCAACCATGTTTGAGGTTGCATCTTTTATAAAATGAAGAATCATTAGGAACATAAAAATATCTTATCCATTCTATGGGATCAGACAATATTCTTATAGGGGTCTACACATAACCCATGTAATACACCTACTAGAACTAACCCTAGTTCTAGTCCCTCCACATTAGTCACAGTCATCATATATAAACTAACAAAAAATCATTCTTAGTTTAATAAATTAATTTTAATAAACATGTATCATAATAGTAGAGAAATATAAATATATCATAGTAATAGAAACATTCCTAAATAAATAGAATAAATCAAGGTATTTAATTAATGAACTAAAATATAGAACAAAATTAGGTATATACCTGGAATTTGAACCTACATTCCTAGTCCTGATTCATGAATATTTTCAAAATCTCATAAATCACATAGCAACACCATGGGAATCACCCAAGGTCAAATTAATAAATGGTAATAACAAAAAATTAAAACTACTTTATGGAAACATGGAGTTTCACTATATAGTCATGGTCAAGAACTTTCATGGTTTCCCCGCCTGATTCCAAACAGTCATATCACTTCTCTAACCTATCCCAAATCAAGGCAATGGGATGAAATAATTTAGTAAGTCTCTATACACTGATTCCATTTTGAAACATTGGGACCCAAACCACCAGGTCTGAACTTGAATGTCACATGACATCAAGCATAACTACCCATATGCAAGAGGATACTGACTAGCATTGGGGGTCTAATTCCATTAATGGGGATCCTATATCCTTTGTATCATGTCTTAGGATCAATAATAAATTTTAAGTAATGTAATAAATATCCAGATTAAATATTTATAAACCATGAGAAAAAAAGGCTATACATTTCTTCTGAGTTATAAAGGATCTCATGGTGATTTTTAAAAGTTATGACTTGGTCATAAACCAAGACAACATTTATTAAAAAATAAGAAAAAACTACAAAAGTCTAAAGGATGGGATTTTATTACAATCTCTTTCATAGAGAAGAAGAAGATCAACTAGCAGATCATCACTCCATGTAATGCTCTGGTTGATTACTTTAATGAAAAAATTATCAGGCACCATGTTCTCTTCATGATAAGCATGGGAGGTAGTGTATCTGATCTCCTGAAGTGAATCCAATATGTTCATCCATCGAGAAGTAAGTGGCCAAAAAAGGTTGGCCACCCCATTCCAAATAGATTAGACAATGGTGGTTGATTCACTTTCAATCCAGATGTCTTTTCAGCCTTTTATTTTAACAAAGTCAACAGGCTGGATCATAGCCATCATTTCTGCTTCTAGAGAAGAGGCGTTACAACAACTTCCAAAGAAACAGCCAAGGAAATGTCTCAGAAAATCTTTGAAAATAGCTCTAAAGACCACTAGACCTGGACTTCCTTTGGAACCTCCTTCCACATTGATCTTTATCCATCTAGGAATACGAGCTTGCCAAAACACCTCAATTGAATTCCTCAGTTTTCTTTAGAGGCCTTCAATTCGAATATGTTAGAGGATCAAAAAGTCCCCAAAGTAATTTTCACAATGAGATTTTTGAAGTGAGGCGGCATCCCTGATAGTGATGAGAATTTGCTTCTGACCTGCATTAAGATTAAGTGAGTGTTTATTATGAATAATATCATTTCTTTCATTCTAGAAAATGTGGAGGAGCTCAGAAACAGCGGAAAGGAAGGGATTCTTGATTTGTCACGAGGAATCAAGCTCCATACAATGTTTTATTTGGGAGTAAATAGAGCTAGAGTGATGCCTTCTATAGTCAAATAGGTTATTACTATAATTCTAAAGAGTAGAATCTATAGCACAAGATAAGAATAGGTGGTTATTATCCTATCTATTTTGGTGACAGAGTTGACATTTAGAGAAGATTTGGATACCAAAATACTGAAGGAAAACCTCAGTAGGAATACAAGTGTGATCAACATGCCAGATAAGGTTTAGTCTAGAGGGTTTAATCCAATACATGTCAAAGTGATTCAACTAACCAAAAATAGGATCAGGATGAGTGAAATTATGATTATAAAAATATATAGAGTCTAAAATTCCATTATTAGTTGCTTACCAAGTGATAAAATCCTCCTCATTAGCGAAGAGGTGGTTATCAACAACATGCATAATGGACTCAGGGAGGTTAAGTTTATGAGAGTGCATCACCTCCAGAATGGAGAAGTTGATTTTATCTAGAGGGTATTTAAGAGGAAACATGTAAATGAGGGGGGGTTCCAGTCTAGATACCAAGACAAAAGTTTAGGGAAGATTTTATACTGACTATCCATCTAGAGTTGTTCATAATGTTGTAAAAGGAGTCTTTGATCGAGGGAAATATCGAGAAGTTAACATGGCTCAAGTTTCCTTTTTTTAATTTCTCCAGGAATTTGTTTTGAAGAAACTCAATGGAGTCAAAATTTTGATTGATCAAATTCCAAGTGAGTTTGTCTTGGAGGGCCTCATTAAAGAGCTTGAGATTCTTAATGCCCAAAACACCATTCTCTAAAGGTTTTCAATAAGTATACCATGGGATGGTAAGAATATTTCTTTCAAGAATACATCCAGACAAAAAAAAGTTTCTTATGTAGCCATTAATTCGCTAAAGAAGAGAAATCATCCATTTATAGATCATTAACGAGTTAACCATTTTGGAGATAATGGTAGACTTAACCAGGAAAATCCTGCCAGCCATGGAAAAGGATTTCCCCTTCTAGGGAGAAAGTTGGTTGATAACATGGTCCACAACATTAGTGAAATACACATATTTAGGTATTCCCCAAAATAAGGGAACACCCAAGTAGATAAAATAAAAGAAACCTTTTTTGATACCAAGGTTTTCAATAGTGTTAGATTTCATATTGTATGGGAAACATTTTCCAAAGAAGATAAATGATTTTTTTCCAACTAAGGGAATGCCATGAAACCTCTTCATAGTGGGATAAGGCATTTTTAAGATTAAGAATATTTCTTTTTCTCCCATTTAGAAATACTATTATTTCATTGGAATATAAGATATGGGTTGGTACATTTAGGTTATGAGCTGCTTGAATATGCTTGAGTTTATTTTGAGAACAAGACAATTAAGCAGTCTACTAAGATAATCTTCTGAAATGGAAAAAAGAATAGTGGATAAGGGGTCAACTTGACGAACTCCTTTGGTGAACTTAAAATAACCTTTAGGGGATCCATTAACATGGATGGAAAGGGAAGCTAATTTAAAAAGAGAGTCAATATTTATTATAAAGACATCATTGAAACTGAAATTATGCAGAACTCTAAAAATAAAATTCTAGTGTATGGTGTTAAAGGCTTTCCTAATGTTGAGATTAATGGCCACATTCCCACCTCTTAAGACTTTTTTAAGAGCATTGGTGCATTCTGAGGAAAGGTAAATGCAATCCTGAATGGACCTACCCTTAATAAAGCCAAATTTGTACCAATATATGATTTTGTTACATAAGGAAGAAATTCTATTTGCTAAGAGTTTGGTAATGATTTTGTAAAGAGATTTGATGAGAGAAATAGGGCAGAATAAATGAATTTCTGAAGAATTGGCCACTTAGGAGATATGAGTAAGAAATTTAGAATTAATACCATGCGGAAGGCCACCATTAGAGAAGAAATATTTGACAAGCTTATAAACATCTGAATGGATAACTTTCCAGTGTTGTTGGTAAAAACCATTATTGAAGTTGTTGGTACCTAGGGCACTGTCAGGATTGAAACTAAAAATAGTGGATTTGATTTCATGGTCTAGTGGGATTCCCAATAGAACGTGATTTTCCTTCTCACTAACTATAATAGGGATGACCTCAAGAAGGCTATCCTTGTTTATGCTCGGACCATTTAAAATAGTGTCAAAATAAGAGACCACATGATTAGCTATGGCCACTTCAATGTCAAAAAGGGTGTTATAGTCTTTAAGAAAAGATGTAGGTCTATAAACATTACTAATTCTATATAGATCATTATAGAACTTAGAGTTTCTATCTCAAGCAATGAGAAATTTCGTTTTAAAAACTTTCTTGTGGATGTTATCTTTAAGAACCAGAAGGGAGATGAGTTTCAAAGAGAAGTTCATTTCATTTTGGGGGGTCTAAGGAGAAATCAGGATTTGTTATAGTGTTTTTAATTTGATTTAGGTCAGCATCAAGGGTGTCTATGTCCTTGTGAATTTGTTTAGATTTAGCCCCGCACCAGCCCTTGAGACACTGTTTAAGATGTTTGAGTTTGGTAGTACAAGAAGAACCATCGGAGTGGGGATTCATGTATTCCCAACATTGTTTTATGAGAAGAGACCATTCTAATTCCATAAAACGGAAATTGTTAAATTTGAAAGGAATTCTAGGTTTGGTTATTTTAGAGAGTAGATTAACAAGAATTGGGTGATGATTCGATCTTATTTTGGGTAGAGTTATGTTAGAGATCAAGTCCTAGGCATCCAAAGCTGGGATATTCGCGAAGGCCCTATCGATTTTATTAGCCACATTCCTAATGTAATTCCTTCTATACCAAGTGAATTTAGAACCCATGAGGTTTATTTCAATCATATTACAATATTCTAATGTAGTTATAAATTATCTAGAATAAATTTGAGAGTGAGATGGTCCAATTTTTTCAATGGGGGAGAGAATAGCATTAAAATCACCCATTACCAACCAAGGAACCTGAATGGTGGTTGCCAAAACAGAGACGTCATGCCAAAGATATCTACGTTTTGGATATATATTCTTGGTGTAAACCAATGTAAAAAATATATGATAACCATTTAGGTTAAAATAACAAGTGAACAATTGGTCAAAAATATTTTAAGCATTGAAATTTTGCAAGAGTTGTGATAAAAAACCAGAGAGAATCAACAGAACTACCATTATTGCAGGAACCAAAAAAATTATAACTAGAAGTAGCAAGATGAATAAATTTAATAGAAAATATAATTTTGGGTTCAGGAATAGAAAATTTTTTTGGTTTATGAGTCAAAACAATTCTTCTAAGCATCGAAAGAGTTTTAGGGTTACTAAGACCTGATAGTTCCAAAAAATGACATCCATTTAAAACCTGGATTTGGAGTGAGAGCTCCCCTTTTTCATTTTCGAACCACCCAAGACTTTGTTACTCTTTGGTCTCCTAAGATTAGAAGAAGATGATGGGGTGGGCTTCAATTCCTTGCTACCCATCAATGAAACATCAATAATGTTAGAATAAACAGAAGTATTAATATCCAAATCATTATCATTAGGTTTTGAGTTCATAGGTGTGGTCATAGGAATGACCGCTGATTCATTGGATGAGCCCAAAATCTGAGTAGCAGTAGGAGATACGAGTGGAAACTGATCACCTATTTCCCCATCAGGTTCAATGTGCGTGTTCACAATATTTCGTTATCTGAATTCATATTCAGTGGGGATTAAAATAATAAATGAAGGAGACAGGGGTTGGTTCAGTGGTCACTGTAATTCTATGATCATAATCTAAAAAAGGAGATACAACAGGAATAACACCTTCATTTTCCACTTGAGGAACCCAAGAGGGATGATGAACTTCAAGCGGGTCATCTCTCTTTGTACCTGTGTTTCTAGCTTGAGTTGCATCGAAAGCTATTGCCTCATCGACAACAGTGAGAACCAAAAGCTGATGTTATTCCTTCTCCAATATCATAGGTTAACCAACCAAAGTAGGGACAGGTGAGGTCGATTTAGGAGTGCCTGAAGCCACATCCACAGCTGAACCACACACCACCTTCAATGCATGGCATTGTCCCGCTCTAGAAGGATCCAGCAAATGTGAATCAGACTAATCCTCACAAACATCCAGCACCATTCACTCAATATTGTCTAGGATGATATGATCAAGATCAGCATTTTCTTCCTCCTCCACCTATCCAGCCTAGTTGACACCCGAATATTCACACAGGAGGGTGGCTTTCTTCACCCAAACATCAACTTTCTTTTTTGGAGGCATTGGAATTCCATAGGTCGAGGCCTTACCTTTCTTTTTCATCTTCACATCAGTCCACCCACCATCAGTAGGTTGAGATACTAGACTCTTAAGAACTCTGCATTTCAAAAATCAGTGGCAGATGATCTTGCATAGCTCACAATAGGGAGGCATCTAATCAAATTCAACATGAACCTCTGCTCAGTAGTCATTAGAATTGAAGACGATGACCTTCCAGATTTTGGATTCCATATCGACTTCATCCATCACTCTGGAATATTGACTGAGATCAACATTAAGAGTCCATTGATCAATTTTAATGGGTGTACCAATATAAGTGGAAATGTACTTAAGGATTTTCGAGTTCCATAAATACCAATTGAGTCTGTGTAGATGAAGTCAGATCTTCACTAATGTCTTCCTTGTATTATGCGGATTGAAGGATAAATCCCATTCAGAGATGAAAAGAACTCCCTCTTGAGCTGAAGATTCACTAAATTCCATACATAATCAAGCTCGTCTTGAGATTTCAAAAACATGTGAAAATAACCCTTATCGATTGGAACTATCTTCCAGTCAATGAAGCCCCAAAAATGAGTGATTCGCGATTTTCGCTCCGGTTTTGACCATGGCTTGTCACCTTTGAGATATGAGATACGTGCCATGACAGAAAACATACAGATAATCATCCACTGTTGAAGCACGTCCAGGTCAACTTCAACAGAAAATCTACCATACTCAAACTTATTACAGAGGGATGCTCTCATCTTAGAGGATTTGCAGAGGTCAACTCCTTGGAGAGCTTCAATGAATGAAATGACTTTTATTCTTTCCACTAAGAGGATTTCATCCTTTTGAACCTTTCTTATAGAATCCACGAATGTAGATTCCCAATCAAGATCAAATCCATCCATTAGAAGAAGAAAAATTGAATCAAATCAAGGAAAACGATCCTAGTGAATCGGTGAAACCCTAGGGTTTGGGGTAGAGACATCAAGAGCCTGAGAAATTTACATTTTTTCATGGATAATCATAAATGGATCTCATATTGTTAATCCAAAACACAAAAATAAGTCCAGATAAATAAATAAATAAATAATGGGGTTCTCCAAAGTCTATCCCAGTCTTCTTCCAGCTTCATGCTCCTCATCCCAACCATCTAACACATGGACCTTTCCCTTTGCTAGATCTCCACTCGTGAAATCTATAAGGACGTTGAAATTTCAAATTATGGTGGGAGTACAATACACATATGCATTCCACCAACGTTTCCTTATCCAAGAGTAATCAAGTATATTAGAATTATTCTATGAATATAATAAATTTGTAACAATCATAAAATTACACAATGCAAAACGGAGTAGTCATATGCTACCCAATCCACCACAACCTCGATCATATATTATTCGGATCAATGCCATAAGGATGAAAAGGTGTTATTAAATTACAAAGAAAAGCCTCAACAATTTTAGTGTGTCACTCAGTATTCGAAAAAAATCTACTGTAAACACTAGTCAGAATCTGGAAGGAATCATGTGATCACACAACATAGAATCCTCAAGGCATCGAGTTAATTCTACTACGAATCCACATTCCATCAAGTAAAATCTTACCATAAGGCTATCACGGTCCTCTATCATCATTGTAACATTCCATGAACACTCCCCCTTTAAGGGATAACCATACCATGATGTTCAGGTGCACCATACATCATTCCTTTCAAGGGAAGAAAAAATATGTCAAGTTAGAGAATTATAAACAAACCTAGAATGATATAATGAGATAAATAATTTCTCTATATATCAACATATGAATCAACATTAAACATGGAATAAATCGATATAATAGTTCTCATGGAAATAGGGACCATATATGGGTATCATTTCAACAAACGCAACCACATTCAAACACCATGAATGGAATTCACAAACCATTATAACACATGAACTAACCATGGAAAAAAGTGAATAAAATAGATCAAAAATGGAATGGAATTCCTACCTAAATTTCATCAACGTCAACAATAAGGTTCAGAAAGAAAGTCATCACTGAATCTTGTTCTCACTCCAATTAAATTCCCTGTATTCCAAGAACTCAAAGAACAAGTTCCAATCCCATATTAAATGGTTTCTAGATAAAGGAAAATAAAAACAATATAGAGGTTAGAAACAATTCTTAACCAAGGTCTATTGTTGTCAATACAAGTCTTTAAGTTTTTCTGGAAGTAGAAAAAGTTTTCTCTCAGAATAGAAATAAAGAAAAAAGTCTTCCTAGAAAACTAGAAGGGTCCATGGTGTAAGCTGGGAACTATGGCATGGTGTAGTACTAGAGCCAACCATCATTGTGTAGGATTAAACACTATAGTATATGGGTGTTCTGAAAGAAAAACATCACAACATGGGAATGAAGAACTATGGGAGGGGGAATCTAATTAACCATTGAAATAGGATAATATTAATTGAATATATTTTAATATTAATGCATTTAAATGTTCATAAACACATTTTTTAGTGCATTTTATAAATTGAACTTCATCTCCAATCATTGTGCAATTCATATTTAAAGTGTCAATTTGGGCCCAGTTAATCTTATTCTTATGGAATTGATTATTTTGATTATTTAAATTGTATATTTTGGGTTATAATTGATAATTTTTTAGAACATTATATATTAAGGTTCAATGGAAGAATCATAATGTAATATGTTAATTTGTGTCCATGAATGAAGAAATTTCAAGATAAAGCATAATGGTCCTAAGGCGCATCAAATAAAAATGGATCCCACAATTAAATCCCAAGGAAGATAAAATTTTTACTATAGAAAGATAAAAATATTAGTATCATTTTATTACACTATGGCTTGTGCTAATTTTTATTTTTTTACTGAGATATAGGGATCCTATGTTGAAATTTAATTTGTTGGTCAGATTTGAAGGTCTATAAAATCATCCCACCATTTCGAGCATACCATCGGAATGAATAATCCAATTGGAATTAAAAATTTTGTATATTTTCATGTAAATCTGGAAGAATATATTTCTCTTATACTACCCTTTCATATTCATCCATTTTCAATGTACAATTCATACGTCAAAAAAGGGGATGAATCTGGTCCTATTTTTTTGGGAACATTGAAATTTCAAATCACCTTTGATTTATCACCCAAAATTTACTCTCCTAATTAATGGGGAGTGAATTTTTTGATGGGGTTCCAACCCTAGGATCCTAATTTTCCTATTTAAGGTGTTGGGGTGAATATATTTTGGGATCTATTTTTTTCTTTCAATTGTAATGTCACACTGTCAATTTTTATTTGCATGTTCAAATTCCCTCGTGTAAGTTTTTTGAATCACATTAGTTTCTTAATAAAAATTATTCTTATTCACATTTTCTATAATTATTCATATCATGTTGATAATTTTACATTATATATTTAATCTATTCACATAATATTTTGTGAAATTCTTTACACAACAGTCGATTGATCATTATTTTAATGTTGTTCTTCTTTAATTCCACCCTCATGAGTCTACTTTCCACTTCAATTGATAGAATAGAATAAAAAGAGAGATAAAACTCTTATGGGTTGATATAATGGAGTATAAAGGGTATGTATTGTATGTTATTTCATGTTATTTAATATTTTAAATACATTCATTATTTTATATAGTTCCATTCAGTGAGTTATTTTCTTTTTCGTCTTCACCAGCATTAATGACAACACATTTTGAGTGCTAGTATGATCAAATTCCATAGAGTTGTTGTAACGCCCCAAGATTTTATGAAAAATATTCTTTTTAATTTCATTAATGTCTTGTGTTGTACGCTACAACAAAAGAAGCTTTCACAATATGCATCCTTGACTTTCCTTCCGTTACACGCAATCGCGACCTTCCTCGATAGCGTGTGTAGTACGCAATACTGAGTCTCACGAAACAACGATATGCTATTAAAATATTATTAAAACTAGCCGTTATGAATAGTAATAACCACTTTTTGGAAATTTTGTAAATTTTATTTTTCAAAATGGAATTCATTTTTGGATTCGGAGTATCGAATTTAGCCTAAGGTGAAATTTTGGTACTTTTCGGATAACTTTCATATTCTAATGAATAGTGAAAATTACTAAATTATAATTAAAAACAACTTTTTTAATCGAAATAATTAATAGTGATAAATTATTAATTTGAGTGGTTTTAAAGTATATTTAGAATATATTTTTACAATTTAATACAATGTTGGTCATTGTTTGTAATTTCACATTTAAACCAGACATAATCAAGTGTCAATCTTTTGATAGATTTTGTTTCTTAAAAAAAAAACACGCTATTTGTTTTAACAGCGGGATTTAATTATAAAATTAATTAATGCAACTTCTATGTTATGAATTTGGTAAAATAGACTTCATTTTTTGAATTCGGAATATGAAATATAGCTTAGGATGAAATTTTGGCATTTTTCTGAAAACTTTCAATTTTTGATGAATAGTGAAACCACTAAGTGGTAGGTTAAAAACGGAATTTTGCATAAAACTTAATTTTACCGCTTCTGTGAATGGAATTTCGAAAATCCGAGAGACACGGTTAATATCAAGGACTAAAATGTGGTTCAATGAGATGAAAATAATTTTTTGGTGAATAGTAACTTTTTACTTTTTTTACCACGGTTAATAGTAAATAGGGTAACTAAGGGTAAATATGATATTAATATTACCCTAACACATGTCATAATTCTATTGGACAAGTGTAATTCGACCAAAAACAAACTTAGGAATAAAATATGACCATTTAGGCCCACTTGGATTAGATTAGGACATTTATTATTAATTTATTTAAAGAAGGGTTAAAATAGTTAAAATCAAAGTTTAATAAGTAAATCATTTTTAATATGGGGTTATACATAAGCTAAATTCGACTATAAATATTCATTAGAAAGCTAAAAATATTTCCTACATGATGGTATTTTATTTGTAATTTTTAGACAGCATATAATATAATTTATTTATGACACAAAGATGATGCAGTAATTATCTTATTAATGAAATATTGAAATAATTGATAATATAAATACCAAAATAAATGTAATTTAAGACTTTTTATGAATTCCACTAATTTTCTAGGTTACTATGATATATTAGTGTTGATTTAATCAACTTTTTTCGAATATATAATTCTGTTATGACTTTCAAAAAAATCATATATCAAATAGTGTCAAAATTGACACAAAATAGTTTTTAAATCAAATATTATATTATTAATTGTTATTTTATTCCTAAAAATCTAAGGTTCGGCCAAATGACTTAGATAAGGATATATGTATTAATAATATACAATTTGGGGTTCGTTTGGCATGTTATAGTAAGTGTATTAACCATATAGTGAAAGAAAACAAAAAGACACGGTAAAAGTTAAATTATTTAACTTAGAGTTAAATCTAATTGATAAGGTTTAAAATAAGATCCAAACATGTATAAATTTGATTGGTTGATGAGATTACAACCCTATCTCATCTAAGATTCGAATATGAGTCATTTTTGGAGGTTTTTAAGTGGGGTTATATTTATTATAAATTAATATTTTTAAGAATTCCTAAGGTGCCCCTCTCCTCTCTTATAAAAGGACACCTCCTCCCCCTCCTCCTCACACCAATTTGAGCACTCAAGCTCGGCCAACCCCTGCCAAAATCCCTTCTCCACTTCCCTAGAAACATCCTAGAGGTTCTGGTCTTCCTCAAAGACCAATTCTAGTGCCCTAAGAGGAGGTCTCAAAGAGGCACTTCAAAGAAGAGGTAATTACCGTTACCAATTCTTTCATCTTTATTTCTTCTTCCACTTCTTCTTCTTAGGTTGTTTCATTATGAAGTAATAACATCAGTATCACTCATATACTGATATGTTATTATAAGTACGAAACAAACCTATTTCACCATCTATCCATCCTACGGAAAAAGAAATCACCGCGCGTGCGTACGTACGGAATACCGTCTCCACGCCGTGGTGTAATCTATTTTCCACCACCACCTTACATGGATGGGTATAATGGTGTAAAGAATAACTATACATAGTTATTACAACATCATAATGATTCTGATATATTTTATAATCTACTCCAATTCAATTCAATATTTATAGAAATGATATCATCGCTCGTGCGTACGTACGGAATACCGTCTCCACGACGCGATGAGATTCATTCTCCATGTTAACCATTTAAGAATGATTATAATGTATATATAAGAAATAATAATGAAATACATGACATTATAAATCTACTGGATTTATGTATATATATATACATATGTATGTCATCTACTTACTTCCATTTCAAGACAATAAGGAAAGAAAAACAGCGTTCATGCGTACGTACGGACTACCGTCTCCATGAACGGTGTTTTTCATTTTATTTATCTATCTATTATATATATATATATACTGAATATATATGATATATAAATCATATTTTATATTCTAGAAGTAAGTAAATCATGATATAAGTAATAATGATGTCAAGAACAGCAAGTCAAAACACCTACGATAAATGAAACGATTTTACCCAAAACGCTTCTTTAACATGGAATTTACAAAAGAACGGGTAATATAATGTCATAAGTGAACCATATATGATATCATAACAATGAATATGATTCTTTAATAAGTCAATGACATTATTTAAATCATTATACAGGAGGTTCGGACACATACGAAGCAAGTCGGACCTAAGGTAAGGGAAATATCACAATCTCATTTTTATCCGAGATTGTTTATTCGTAAGTATTTACTGGGGTGTATTTTATCATCCACATCCATGTTTCATCAAAATGTAATATTATTTCCATCCACCTACAATTGTTTAAATCCATTTTTACCCTTCGGTGAGTTTTTAGTAATATGTATGAAAGAAATCTTTTGTCGTACGAGGTACTTTTTGACTTTTCCGACAAAAGTACGAAGAATGTTTTTTTTTTAACTTATACGGCACGAACGGATTTCTACTGTTTTATAAAGCCTTATTTTCATGAAGCTTCCTCTAAAAGATTTCATGACTATTTTCAATAAAATCTCTTTCTTTTAAAGTTGCATGATGTTTTGTGAAAAGAAATTGATTTTGAAGAAGAAAGGATATTTTCCTCAAGAATTCAATTCAAGTGTTTTATCAAAATTATTTTCCATCTAAGATAATAAAGTGTTCTGTTTCTATCCATATTTTTACATTGATTTGACTATGTTGTGATGGAATTATGTTTATGAATTCCTTTATCTTATATGAATGGTTTTATGATGTCATGTTGTTTAAGAATCCCATTTTTATTACATGGGTTATGAAATGATGTATGATTTATGATTTTGTGGCACACATAAGAAAGGATTCATTAAGAGATGGGTGGGACCTATATCTCCCTCCAATGCATTGGGTAAAGATTTTATATCTCATGAGATAGACATGGCTGGAATGGTAGGTTATACCGGTTCAGTGAAACAGGACTGAAACGAGGATTACTCGATTCAGAAAGGGACTTTGTCCACTAAGATAGTCTTGGCAATGAGTCTTGACTAACAAGAAATGATTCTCTATGATTATGTGTGTATGCCACAATGAGTAATGTTTTAAGTTATGATTTCATTTCACTACTATGATTTATCCCATGTTATGAAATTATGCTCTCTTTTGCAGGTTAAGATTTCCAAAAATGTTATGTTCTTATGAAAATTATGTGATTGATATTTCCTTTGTTTACCCTTACTGAGCATTTGAGCTCACCCTTTTATGTTTTCTTTTCCCCAGGATATAAAGAAAGGTTTTAGGTAGAAAAAGGGATGACCTTTATGGGAGATATTGAAGAACTTTCACCACGATTAGAAGATTACGTTCCGAGTTTCCAAAGACACTAAACTATTACGATCCTTTAGTGTGTGTTTTTGTTATGTACTAAGTATTCCGCAAATGTAATGTAATGTCCATGTACGTCAAGATACGGGTCTCTACAGTTGGTATCAGAGGAAAGGTTTAGTCAACCTTTGGAAACTAGGATGCGAGAACTTTAGTGAGATCCCTAGAGATATTTCTAAGGTATGTCTAGGGATGTCTCTAAGGTTAAGTATACGTATAGGTTATAGTCCTAGAATTACGCTAACGATCTTCGAATTTAACCTAAGATGTTAGATATTGAGGGTACTAACCCTTTATTATGTTGTTTTCCCTAGCATGATTTTTGCCTCTCACACAATTCTTTTGGGGTTTTAGACGATGGCTGGAACCCGAAGGAACCGTGTTAATGCGGAATGTGATGGGCAATGCAATGATTGTACCCCTGAGCAACCAAACGATATAGGAGCTGGAATGCAAAATCTTGTAGCCATGCTCACACAACTTTCTCAAGCTATGAATCATGCAGGACTTCCAAACGAGCAAAGGAAGGAGCAACATTCTGTTGAATCCTTCATGAGGCAGCGTCCACCTTCTTTCAGTGGGTCTACTGATCCATTAGTTGCTGAACAATGGATTAGTACTACTGAAAAGATATTTTCAGTTCTTCAATGTTCTGAACATGATAAAGTCATCCTAGCAGTGTATCGTTTGGAAGGAGATGCTGATCAATGGTGGAATCTTATTAAGAATACAAGGCAAAGGGATGAAATTGAGTCTATGGAATGGGACGAGTTCAAGAACTTATTTTTCAATAAGTACTTCCCTCGTATTCTTCGAACAAAGATGGAGAAAGAGTTTCTTGAACTGAAGCAAAGGGACGATGAATCTGTTGGTACCTATGAAGCAAATTTTACAAGACATGCAAGGTATGCTTCTGGAATTATCATCCAACCTGAAAGTAAAGTTGATCGATTTTTCAGTGGCTTAAAACCAAGTCTTCGAAGGGAATTAGCTATAAGAGACTTCAGTAGCTATGAAGAAATTGTGCGTTGTGCTATCAAGGTAGAAATGGAAGTTGGTGTTACATATCCATCTCATGGTTTTGACAAGAAACGAAAGATGGAGTTCAAGGAGAAATCTCAGAATAATGGTGAAAAGAAGATGAATGTTTCCTTATGCACAAAGTGTGGAAAGAAGCATGGTGGAGATTGTCTAAAAGGGACTAGAAAATGTTTTAAGTGTGGAAAAGAAGGTCATCGAGCAGCTGAGTGTCGAAGTAATGGAAAAAGGGTTTCTAATGATAAAGCAAACACTGCAGAGAACGCACCGCCAACACTTCAATGCTTCAAGTGCAAGGAAATGGGGCATTATGCTAATAATTGCCCTAATCCAAGGGTTAGTAATGATCAACATGAGCAACCACTGAAGGCAAAGGACAAAGGGAAATCACATGCGATCACTATTGGCAATGTTGAATATGACAACGATGTGGTGGAATGATTAAGTGTTTATGTAATGGGATTCCAAAATAATGTTGTATCATTGAGTATTGCAATATTTATTGATGTGGTATTCAAAGTGATTGAGATATTTTTTTTGGAAATAAGATGATATGCGCATAATGAAGACGAGAAAATGAAATGTTTAATAGTATTCATGAGCTCATGATTGATATAAGGACTAAGTGATATCATGGTTTGAGTATAAATAATTTTGAGGATTTTGGTATGTGTAAAGTGTTAACTTTTAACTGCATTCAAGTTTTCACTAAGGTTCAATGGGTATTCAAGAGTATACATGATTAAGGACTTTGAATGTTTGGAATGTGACAAAAAAAAACATATCTTATGATATATGGGGATCAACGATGATATTAAATCTCTGGTAATTGTTTTCACTATGTTATGAGAGTGGACTGCAGTATTATGGATAAGCCTAAAGATTGGAATGGATTGTGTTGGACGATATTATTGATGGGATGTTATAGTAGTTTTGGAAAAAGGACAACCTGCAGGACGGGCGACAGCCCATCGCTTCGGACAAGGCTGTGGGAATCGAACCCACAACCGAAGTGCGACTGGCCTTTATCGCCTACCACTGACCTACAGGAAGTCCCTGTTTAGTAGAAACTAGTTTTATTATATTAAGCAGTATGATATATGAAGTATAAGTCCATTTTAGGAACCATATATGATTAATCTCACTATAGATCGACTTATGTATATAAGTTTTGCTAACCTTTTGTTTGAGACAGATGGAATGACCTGTCATTCTATCACATGATCTGCTAACACATCACGAATAACAAATTCAACTTCATTTATTTAAGAGATGAAGTAGAAATTGTTCAAGGCACGAACAAAAGTGATATATTACCAAAATAAAGTAAGTATTTATTCTAAGCAAATTTTCAACTTTAGGGAAATGATCTTGAAAACCAAAAATGTTTTCCTAGTGATCTTATACCTGATGAATCAGATGGTACCTTATATCATCACAAATCTATGGATTTGTGATCACTGGCTTTTCCATAGCCATGTTCTCTACCACTCTCCATCAGAACATGATGGTTAGATTTTTCTTCCATATCCATATTTTCACCTATGTGGAAACCCAGTGATTAGTATATTTGGGTAATCGTTACATTTCATACTTTAGTTTTTAAAGCCATGTTTTGGTATTCCTTTTTACGATATGGGTTTCTATCAAAGAAAATTTTGAATAGTAAACCATTTATAACCCCGACGAATTTCGAGGGCGAAATTCATTTTAAGGGGGGTAGATTGTAACGCCCCAAGATTTTATGAAAAATATTCTTTTTAATTTCATTAATGTCTTGTGTTGTACGCTACAACAAAAGAAGCTTTCACAATATGCATCCTTGACTTTCCTTCCGTTACACGCAATCGCGACCTTCCTCGATAGCGTGTGTAGTACGCAATACTGAGTCTCACGAAACAACGATATGCTATTAAAATATTATTAAAACTAGCCGTTATGAATAGTAATAACCACTTTTTGGAAATTTTGTAAATTTTATTTTTCAAAATGGAATTCATTTTTGGATTCGGAGTATCGAATTTAGCCTAAGGTGAAATTTTGGTACTTTTCGGATAACTTTCATATTCTAATGAATAGTGAAAATTACTAAATTATAATTAAAAACAACTTTTTTAATCGAAATAATTAATAGTGATAAATTATTAATTTGAGTGGTTTTAAAGTATATTTAGAATATATTTTTACAATTTAATACAATGTTGGTCATTGTTTGTAATTTCACATTTAAACCAGACATAATCAAGTGTCAATCTTTTGATAGATTTTGTTTCTTAAAAAAAAAACACGCTATTTGTTTTAACAGCGGGATTTAATTATAAAATTAATTAATGCAACTTCTATGTTATGAATTTGGTAAAATAGACTTCATTTTTGAATTCTGAATATGAAATATAGCTTAGGATGAAATTTTGGCATTTTTCTGAAAACTTTCAATTTTTGATGAATAGTGAAACCACTAAGTGGTAGGTTAAAAACAGAATTTTGCATAAAACTTAATTTTACCGCTTCTGTGAATGGAATTTCGAAAATCCGAGAGACACGGTTAATATCAAGGACTAAAATGTGGTTCAATGAGATGAAAATAATTTTTTGGTGAATAGTAACTTTTTACTTTTTTTACCACGGTTAATAGTAAATAGGGTAACTAAGGGTAAATATGATATTAATATTACCCTAACACATGTCCTAATTCTATTGGACAAGTGTAATTCGACCAAAAACAAACTTAGGAATAAAATATGACCATTTAGGCCCACTTGGATTAGATTAGGACATTTATTATTAATTTATTTAAAGAAGGGTTAAAATAGTTAAAATCAAAGTTTAATAAGTAAATCATTTTTAATATGGGGTTATACATAAGCTAAATTCGACTATAAATATTCATTAGAAAGCTAAAAAGATTTCCTACATGATGGTATTTTATTTGTAATTTTTAGACAGCATATAATATAATTTATTTATGACACAAAGATGATGCAGTAATTATCTTATTAATGAAATATTGACATAATTGATAATATAAATACCAAAATAAATGTAATTTAAGACTTTTTATGAATTCCACTAATTTTCTAGGTTACTATGATATATTAGTGTTGATTTAATCAACTTGTTTCGAATATATAATTCTGTTATGACTTTCAAAAAAATCATATATCAAATAGTGTCAAAATTGACACAAAATAGTTTTTAAATCAAATATTATATTATTAATTGTTATTTTATTCCTAAAAATCTAAGGTTCGGCCAAATGACTTAGATAAGGATATATGTATTAATAATATACAATTTGGGGTTCGTTTGGCATGTTATAGTAAGTGTATTAACCATATAGTGAAAGAAAACAAAAAGACACGGTAAAAGTTTAATTATTTAACTTAGAGTTAAATCTAATTGATAAGGTTTAAAATAAGATCCAAACATGTATAAATTTGATTGGTTGATGAGATTACAACCCTATCTCATCTAAGCTTCGAATATGAGTCATTTTTGGAGGTTTTTAAGTGGGGTTATATTTATTATAAATTAATATTTTTAAGAATTCCTAAGGTGCCCCTCTCCTCCCTTATAAAAGGACACCTCCTCCCCCTCCTCCTCACACCAATTTGAGCACTCAAGCTCGGCCAACCCCTGCCAAAATCCCTTCTCCACTTCCCTAGAAACATCCTAGAGGTTCTGGTCTTCCTCAAAGACCAATTCTAGTGCCCTAAGAGGAGGTCTCAAAGAGGCACTTCAAAGAAGAGGTAATTACCGTTACCAATTCTTTCATCTTTATTTCTTCTTCCACTTCTTCTTCTTAGGTTGTTTCATTATGAAGTAATAACATCAGTATCACTCATATACTGATATGTTATTATAAGTACGAAACAACCCTATTTCACCATCTATCCATCCTACGGAAAAAGATATCACCGCGCGTGCGTACGTACGGAATACCGTCTCCACGCCGTGGTGTAATCTATTTTCCACCACCACCTTACATGGATGGGTATAATGGTGTAAAGAATAACTATACATAGTTATTACAACATCATAATGATTCTGATATATTTTATAATCCACTCCAATTCAATTCAATATTTATATAAATGATATCATCGCTCGTGCGTACGTACGGAATACCGTCTCCACGACGCGATGAGATTCATTCTCCATGTTAACCATTTAAGAATGATTATAATGTATATATAAGAAATAATAATGAAATACATGACATTATAAAGCTACTGGATTTATGTATATATATATACATATGTATGTCATCTACTTACTTCCATTTCAAGACAATAAGGAAAGAAAAACAGCGTTCATGCGTACGTACGGACTACCGTCTCCATGAACGGTGTTTTTCATTTTATTTATCTATCTATTATATATATATATATACTGAATATATATGATATATAAATCATATTTTATATTCTGGAAGTAAGTAAATCATGATATAAGTAATAATGATGTCAAGAACAACAAGTCAAAACACCTACGATAAATGAAACGATTTTACCCAAAACGCTTCTTTAACATGGAATTTACAAAAGAACGGGTAATATAATGTCATAAGTGAACCATATATGATATCATAACAATGAATATGATTCTGTAATAAGTCAATGACATTATTTAAATCATTATACAGGAGGTTCGGACACATACGAAGCAAGTCGGACCTAAGGTAAGGGAAATATCACAATCTCATTTTTATCCGAGATTGTTTATTCGTAAGTATTTACTGGGGTGTATTTTATCATCCACATCCATGTTTCATCAAAATGTAATATTATTTCCATCCACCTACAATTGTTTAAATCCATTTTTACCCTTCGGTGAGTTTTTAGTAATATGTATGAAAGAAATCTTTTGTCGTACGAGGTACTTTTTGACTTTTCCGACAAAAGTACGAAGAATGTTTTTTTTTTTAACTTATACGGCACGAACGGATTTCTACTGTTTTATAAAGCCTTATTTTCATGAAGCTTCCTCTAAAAGATTTCATGACTATTTTCAATAAAATCTCTTTCTTTTAAAGTTGCATGATGTTTTGTGAAAAGAAATTGATTTTGAAGAAGAAAGGATATTTTCCTCAAGAATTCAATTCAAGTGTTTTATCAAAATTATTTTCCATCTAAGATAATAAAGAGTTCTGTTTCTATCCATATTTTTACATTGATTTGACTATGTTGTGATGGAATTATGTTTATGAATTCCTTTATCTTATATGAATGGTTTTATGATGTCATGTTGTTTAAGAATCCCATTTTTATTACATGGGTTATGAAATGATGTATGATTTATGATTTTGTGGCACACATAAGAAAGGATTCATTAAGAGATGGGTGGGACCTATATCTCCCTCCAATGCATTGGGTAAAGATTTTATATCTCATGAGATAGACATGGCTGGAATGGTAGGTTATACCGGTTCAGTGAAACAGGACTGAAACGAGGATTACTCGATTCAGAAAGGGACTTTGTCCACTAAGATAGTCTTGGCAATGAGTCTTGACTAACAAGAAATGATTCTCTATGATTATGTGTGTATGCCACAATGAGTAATGTTTTAAGTTATGATTTCATTTCACTACTATGATTTATCCCATGTTATGAAATTATGCTCTCTTTTGCAGGTTAAGATTTCCAAAAATGTTATGTTCTTATGAAAATTATGTGATTGATATTTCCTTTGTTTACCCTTACTGAGAATTTGAGCTCACCCTTTTATGTTTTCTTTTCCCCAGGATATAAAGAAAGGTTTTAGGTAGAAAAAGGGATGACCTTTATGGGAGATATTGAAGAACTTTCACCACGATTAGAAGATTACGTTCCGAGTTTCCAAAGACACTAAACTATTACGATCCTTTAGTGTGTGTTTTTGTTATGTACTAAGTATTCCGCAAATGTAATGTAATGTCCATGTACGTCAAGATACGGGTCTCTACAGTTGTCCTTTAAGTGATATCATAAGATAATTAGTTATTATAATTTTAGTTCTTAAATATTAAATTTGTTAATGATGTTGTGTAATTATCTCATTTTTTGGATACATCTTGAATTAGTGATATGATATTTTCTCTGATAATAAATACATCCAATATTTTTCTAGAGACAACATAGGATCGACTCATATCCTTTAATTATTTACATTAAAATATTTAGGTATTTAATTTTTCTATTAAATCCATTATCTTGGGTACTTTGGTATTATATTTTCCACAATAAAATCAACCTCATAGTTGGACACTTCATATCAAATCCTCCCATCAAATAAGAGTATCATTAGGTTAATTCTTTGGAACTTATAGATTTGATACATACCTATACTACAATGACTGCTTCTTCCAGTTGGGTAAATTTGGGAATAAAAAAATTTTGACACCATTTATAGGGACCCAGGTATGTTATCTTAGGCACTATCATCCTTTTCTCAGCCATATTTCTCTTATCTGTTCCCCTTTCAATTTTCATGTTTCCAAAGAATCTCAAATCCTCATTTTCACCAACTACAAAGGAGTATATTAAAATTACCCCATCATAAACCAAATAAAGAATATAATGGGAGACCAATAATTATAGGATGATAACCTAGGTAATTTATCTAATCAATCCATGAATGAATACCCCACACACAGTGGAATTTACAATCGATGGGATGATGAATTCTTAATGAGTAAATTTCTAATCCTCTTAAGGATGGTTGAAGAGATAAATATTAATGAATTCTTTGATATCTAAAATCCTTTCCAGAGTAATACCCCTAAAATTATTTAATAAATTGTGAACAAATGGATAAAATTAATTTATAAGATTCTTTATTGATATTAGAAGTAGAAACCATCAAAGTAGTTATGGAACCCATTCCTACTCATGATCTCCCTTCCTCATCACAGATAAAATATTATTTTCACCCACAGACCTCTCCAAAAAAAATTTAAGAACTAAAATTTGGATTTGGGATAGATGAATAAGGCTAATTAATTATTTAATGGTTTTTAAATTTAGAGGAAATTTATTTTATGTTTTCATAAGATGATAATTTAACATAATGTATTGATTTTCACAAAAAATTTCTCCATTATTTATTTTTCTGGACAACCGATCACTGAAAATTTTAGATAAATCCCAAACATTGAGTCCATACCCACTCCAGAAATTCAAATGGATATTTTTTTGATCAATAATATTTTAAAAAGGAACCAATTCTTTAGAAATTTCAATGATAATAAACTGGTATTGATTTATAATGCCTTCTTGTTTAGGAAATTTCAGTCAATCCAAACTCAAAATTGTCATCCTTCCATCCCAAATCAAGAATCTCTCCATATGTGATAACCAAGACCATTCATTAGTCATTCATTTACTCTTGAAACACTCAAAGGAGGATTGATCCTTGATGCCTTAGTAAATTCTATATAAGTAACCAGATCATCCATTTCTAATATTCCTTGCATTATTTATTTCATCATAAAAGAAAGGATTTTATATGATAAAAATTAAATAAGTAATAAACCTCAATCAATTATAATTCAAGAAAAACGAATTCCTTAAAATTTTGAAAGATGGTATTTTGTAAAATAGGGGTCCAAGTCTAGCTAAATACTTTAAACTAAGATCTTTCTAGGAGGCAAACTTTCTTCTACATTGTTTTAATATTATTTTGTGTATTTTTTGTTGTTTTATGTATGAATGGAACAAACTTGGGGTATCCAATGTGATCTAATGTTTTTCGTGTGTGATATTAAATAGTAAGTGAATTTTTTACTTTTCAAATAAAAAACATGCCTTCAAGAGTTCAAAACCTACCTTTAATCAATCCCAAGGAGTGTACATGTTATATGAAGCCAAAGTGATCAATTTATTATTTAAGGGTCATCAAAATCAAACTAGGTGATTTTATTCCATGGTTTCATTTCAAATAACAGTCCCCCTATTTCATCCCAATTTAAAATCTCTCTTATCATCTATTTTAACATAGATGGAAGTTTCATTCTATGTTGGGTGAGTGAAAATATCCAATTTTATTAAAACAACCATCAATTCATTATCCTTGAACGTGTTAATGTACTTTAGGAATCATGAAGACTGAATATAAATTTTTTTTAATGCGTTGATTACGATTTTAATTCATTTTTATATTCATGAGTATTTTTTTGGAAAGGGCATTTATCTTATGTGATTTTTATTGCAAAAATTTTCATCCTTTAAAATAAAATTACAAAATTCATGTCTATTTAGTTTTGGGTGTATGTTTGATTTCTTAGGTCCCTTTCATCATATCATGGGGTTTGAGGTCACATTTAGTTTAATTTGAGAATAAAAAACGACAATAATAACCTCATAGAGCAATGTTTTTTCCAAATGTGTGGTGTTCGGAACTTTGGAATCATGACTCTATAGTTGTCTTTCCAAAATTTTAAACCCATATCTCTATCATAGAGCATGAACATGGAAAAAAATGAGTGGTGTCTGGCACTTGGGTATTATGACCCCATAGTTATATTTCAATAAATTCGTCTTTTCATCCCTATTGTGATTTGAAAAAAATAAAAAAATAAAAAAAATAAAAAAAGGAAAAAATTGGATACTTATTTTAAGGTTTAATTTTATCCCCACAAAGTGATTCCATTTTCCCCCTTAAACATGAAAACGGGACCCATTTCTTTTGTGATGCACAACACATCATCATGTATAATTGAAATTGGATGCAATTGGATGATGAATTTGAATAAAGTAATGGTCTTGGACTTGAGATATTCTTGTGAGCATAGCTTGTCTGAAATTATTTTGATAGGTTTCATGATTTTTTGGAATGATGTCTTTTGGTGATCATTGTATGTTAAAATGATTTCAAAAACTGGAATTCAATTTCATATTTCGACAATAATTTTTTATCGGGACTAGAAAACCTCATGTTAGGCGTGTTATTAGACACTAAAAGAGGATACGAGTCATGAATTATATTTTAATATTCATACATTTCAGTGTCCATAAATAAAAATTTTAGTGCATGTAATAAATTGAACTTTATTTCCCATCATTCTGAAATTAATGTTTAATGTGCCTATTTGGGAACAATTAATCATTTAATTTTATAATTGATTATTTTGGTTATATTAATATGATATAATGTGATATTATTGACAATGTTTCTTAGAAAAAATTTTCTTTTAGGGTCACTCGATTAATAGTAAGGGAAGATGGTCATTTGTGTCCATGAATTCATAAATTTACGGAAAAAGAATAATTTTCCTTAGGCCCATAAAATAAAAGTGGAGCCTACAATTCAAGCCCAATTAAGCTAAATTTTTAACTATATAAAGATAAAAATATGGATATCATTTAATTAAACTATTTCCAAAGCTAATTCTGATGTTTTCAAGGAGATCTAGGGAGCTGAAGTTGACATTTAATTTGTGGGCCATATTTGAAATCCGAGAAAATTATTCCACCATTTAGAGAATAACATCCAAATTGATAATTAAATTGGTATGATATTTTGAAATATTTTAAAGGAAACATGTATTAAGATATTTCTCTTATATGACCCTTAAATATTTTTCCATATTGAATGTAGAATTCATATGTCAAAAATGTTGATGAATCTGGTCCTATTTTTATGGAAAACATTTAAAAGTAAAATATATGTTGATTTCTAACCCAAATTTTACTAACTTAATTAATGGGGAAGGAATTTATTAATTTGGGATAGAACCTATTATAATAATTTTTCTATTTATGTTTGGGGTGGTTAATGGATTTTGGGATCAATCTTTTTCTTTCAATTGTAATATTACCCTGTCAATTTTTAATCACACGTTCAAATTCGCTCATGTACGTTTTTGGAATAACTTTAGTTTCAAATAAAAAATATTCTTCTTAACCTTTTATATTATTCTTAATATCACTTTTATACTATTTACTAGGGGATTTAATCTATTCAAAAAATATTTTGTGAAGTGTTTCACACAACGGTGGAGTGATCGTTATTTTAATGTTTTTCTTCTTCAATTACAAACTTCTGAGTTGTCTTCCCTATTCCATTGATAGACTATCATAAATTGATGGATAACCCTATTATGGGTTTATTCAATGGAGTATAAATTTTATGGGTTGAAGTTTATTTCATGTAATTTAATATTTTAAATTGGTTCATTATTTTATTGAGTTCCTTTCGACGGGTTATTTTCTTCTTCATCTTCATGAGCTTTAATGATGAAACATTTTGAGTGATAATATGATCCAATTACATGGACTGCTCATTTAAGAGATCCTATAAAGTAATTCTTGATTAAACTTATAATTTTTTAAATATTATATTTTTAATGTTGTGGAATTATATCATTGTTTAGATACATATTGAATTAGTTATTTTATATTTTATAAGAAAAAATATACATACAATATTTCCCAAGAGAAAACCTTGGATCAACTCATATTCATTAATTGTTTCCAATAAAATATTTATGTGTTTTATTATTCTATTAAATCAATTCTCTTAGGCACATTAATATTCTAGTTTCCACAATAAAATCAACCTCACAGTTTGCAACCTCACAAACTATCCTCCATAGAATTTACGTGTCTCTAGGTTTCTTCTTAGATACATATAGATTTGATCCCAAACTGTAAATCAATGACTTCTTGTACCATTAAAGTAAATTAGGGAATAACCATACTCTATCATTTAACCACCAAAATTCATTACAGATTCATATGGCATAGATAGTATGAGATGTTCAACCTCCCCAATGCATCATGGGTTAATGTAGTGTGGAACCGCACTTTGTTGCACACTAATACATAGTATAGAAATGCATTATGGTGTAGATTAAATTCTTCAGCCCTTCATAAATCTGGAAAAATTATGAGTTGAAGTGGGATATTGTGTATAAGGATGGATTTTCTAGATATCAGACCACATGAGAAACCCCTTGTTAGTACACCTTCATAAATTTCAAAATAGATTCCCCAAATTTAATTGCATATCTTCTATTTAAAATTTTAAATCCAAAATACTACAACAACTGACCCACAACATGTAGCTGACATGGAGAGGGCTCTATGGAGTGGTAGAAATATCCATGGTTAAGAATCCCTCTTCACGATGAAGCTTAAGTGATAAACCTAGATATAGTGTTACGATAGTGTAACCCTTCCTTCATGGGGTGTCATTGATTATATAGAAAAACTACATCACTACCAAATCCATCAAGGAATAGTATACTCTTATTTATTGCGGTTATGGATTCCATGGTGTGTTACTATCTTTTATATCTAGAAATCACACTAAAAACACACAAAACATTCAACAATATTCAAAAATCACAAAAACCATTACACAAATAAGGCCTAACTCAAAAAAAAGAGTAGAATATGGAAAATTTTTCTTTTCAAAAAGGTAAAAAAGTTTTAAGTTTTTAAATGTCTATTTTAGAATTGGGTTGAGGTAAAATTATAAAAAAACTCCTCCATCAATGACATGGTATTGGGATCATTTTTAGGTATAGTGGGTGATTATAGTGCTGAAGTATTTGGTAGGATTGGATGAGGCTAAGCTAGAATTCCCAATATTTAAAAATTTATATACTATTAATCAAGGATAAAATTATTACGGCTATGAGATAGGCTAATTTGGACTCTTTTTTTACTTTAGATCTATAGAAAAAAAATTAGGTAGAGAAGAATACTTGCATCGGGATTAGGTTATACTATGTGTGTAATCCTATATATCACCATCATTATGGACCAAATCATATTCTCCAATATATATATTTATATATATATATATATTAATTAGGCTCATCTTAAATATGTCTAGTAAATAAATTAATTTAATTTAGTTTAAGTGTGTAAGGAGGTGTTTATAAAATAAATCCAACCTCTTTAACAAGTAATTAATTAAATTTCCCCCTTGACCATTCAATTCTTCATGTTTTTCATTCCATTGAAATATAAGATAAAAAAGGATTTTCAAATTTATTTGGATAACGATTCAATATATAATGGATATCGAAGAAAATGGTTTGGGTCATGACTCCATATCATTGTTCATTATCTATGAATTCGATTGTCAAATCCTAATAGAGAATTCCAACATTAGATCTTTTAAATTCATGACTATTGTTTTGGTGAGGTAATACATAACAAATGCATCATTTTTTGTATTGGACCAATTTTCATATGAATGTTTTTTTATCTAATATAAATGATTCATAAATGGGGTAATTTATAAAATCAACTAAATAAATACCAATACTTATTTTGAATTTCACTAATTTATGTTTCCATGGTTTATCTCTCATACTGAAGTTTACTTTATCATAACAATAATATAATATTTTTTGAAATTTTAATATGGTCTCATGGAAGGTATACTCAATTATATACAATATATTCTCCCAACGTATTTCCTTATTTAAATTAGGTATTGGCACATCCATTTTTATCTTGTCATATTTTAAGATTCCTACCACATTGTTCACATATATTTTATAGGTGATAATTTCATCTAACCAATTTTTATACACTTTTCAATTAAAATGAATGTAGGGATACAAGTGGGATAATGTATCATCTTTAGTTGAGGAAGATAAATATTCTTGGGTTGGGGTGGGATGATTGGTAAATATAATGGGTAGGGATATAAGGTTTGGAATGGGTTAGATTTTTGGTTCAACAGTATTTAATATGAGTTTTTTGGGGAGTCTTTGGTAATTTTTTTTTAGAATAGATTGAGGCTCATTTTTTTTAGTTCTATGGGATTGGATTGATCAAGTATTATAGTAAAACTGATTTTTCTTCATATTTATAGCTTGGTTGTGGATATGGAAGGTTCGAGATTGTTATAGAAGAGTTTTGAAATTTTGGGTTTTATAGAAAGTATAATGTTATTTATTGTGGGATTAGGGGGTAAATACAAAGAAAATTTAATGATATGGGTTATTGTGATGTTTTAAGAGGTACATATTGATCACTATAGTTATAAGGGGTGAGGACAATAGGATTTAGGGTAATGCAATATTTCATTTCCATGGTTTAATTACTAGAAATATAAATTATTTTAACACCCATAATGGTGTTCTTTTAGAAACACTATGGTTTTAACAATGTTAAAATTGGGTTTCAGGGATTTTTATAAGATGAGTTTCATGGAATGGTCTATTTTAGTATAGGATAATTTCAATTTAGTTTTTGTCTAGATAACATGGGATAAAAAATATCATAGCATTTTCCAAGGTGTAGTATATTGGATGAATTATGGTTCATATTGAGTCAACAAAGTTTTCGATAACTCATCATGGTTATAGAGAACGATTCTATAAGGAAAATTGTTGTTATTACCTAGTTAATAATATGACAACCCATCTTGAATTTTCATAAAACCAAATCTGGGCCCTAGGTAATATAATTTGAGTTCTCCTTGTCTTCATAGGATATCAATTAGTAATGAAAGATGAACATATATCTTAGGGTAACATATTCCCCCATACATTGAGGATAGTACATTATTATTTTATTTATATTTAATAAATAACAACTCATTAAATGTGTACTTGAAATATGAATAGAAACATAAAAACGCTTACATTCAGTGCAATATGTAAATAAATAAAGAAATAATAGTTTTGTAGCTAACATCCCACATTAATATTCATTAAAATTATCTATTAACTCCAAGAATATATGCTTACTTAAAATGGATAATATATTTAGTGACTCTATCACTTCACCTAAAAATCAAAGATAAGAGTACACAAATACATGTACACTATGGTTCACATATAGAGGATGAGTATATAAACATACAGAGTTGGAGTTACATTGATATATTCTATATAAAATACATATGATCATAAAACATCATGCTAGTTTTGAATAAATGAAGAACTAAATTTATATAAAGGAATGAATACCTTAATTTAAATGAATTATTTTCAAATAAACATAAATTTTTCAATTTTACTATAAAATGTACATATTTCAAAACATAAAAAATGAAGCAATATATAAATAATAATTTCCCAAAAAAATTTCAAATAAATAAATAATTCTAATAGAGAACCATACTAGGATATAAAAAGAAATGATTAGTCAATAAAACAAATGGAACAACCCATAAATCGATGATATGATCCAACCCACTCACCTAACTCACACTATTTATGCATTGTTGAGGAAAACCTAATCAGAGTTCAAGATCTTGGATTTAATAATGGAGCCTTTGACACAATATTTTCTTAGTAGAGTCCACTTGAAACCATTAAGTTTTTTAACAAAGGATATGTAAATGATTGTGTATAAACAATTCAGGCAGTATCACCCTTGAACCCTCTTATAGAAAACCATATTCCATATATAATAATACATTCCATAATTTTAATAGACCAAATTTCCTAGTTTATAGAATACTAAATGTGTAGCAGGTAGTTTCATGAAATAAAACCAAAAACATTACTTTTATATAATACTAATTAAGGACCTAACCTATAAAAATATTTTAAAATTTTAAAAATATATATTGAAATCAATATAAATCAATTAAAACTCAAAATCATCAAGATATAACATTCGTAAATCGAAAATCATTTTCTTTTATATCTAAATAAAACATTAATCATAAAAAAATTATAGACCACTTGGAAGACTATTTAATAACACCAAAAAATATTATTGATATTTCATATATACAAAAATTCATTTTATCAATGAAGAATCACTTATTGAATAAAAAGCACCATAAACTCATTTGTCCATTTTTAAAATGACATAATTAGAAAATATGTATAAAAAACATATTTTATGAATGATATATATGAACTATTTAAAATGGATTTTGAAATTTAGAAATATATACTATAACATAAAAAATATATGAAAATAATAATTATTGTAGCATATAGCTCTTATGTGGAAGTTTATATAGAACCCCTAACTAAAAGTGTCATAAAAAGACAAACATGAAATGCAGAAGGAAATATTTCACACAATGGATCAAAATAAACCATAAATGATTAATAAAAAATTATTTTAATAATTAATTATTTCATATCAGGCCCTAATTTTCTAAATACTCATCTACCAAAGTGATGATGTCAAATCTAGTGAAAAGGGTGTGAGAAATTACCCTAGGGTCTCAGGCATACCACTGAATATAGAATCTCCAATCAAACACGAAGTATGAAAGCCTATAAAATTATCAAATAATAGAAATAAGGATAAACACACATTAGTATTAAATGAAATGTTAAATCTACTATTAACAGTGATAAAACTATTTAACCCGCTTAATGATAATGTTGTATTTGTTGTTGATGCTTTTTTAAATTTGATGATTGGGGATATAATGTTCCTGAAAATCAAGAAAGTTAATGTTGGAGGAAGTGTTATTATATAAATTATTTTTTAGTAAAGTTTAAGAAGTTGGATAGTGAAAATAACTTGAGTAGTTTTGGTTAAATTATTTAAAAGATAACTGTACTACTATAAAATGCACTATATACAGTGTTGGCCTTTATCAACACTCGAAAAAAGCATTGATGATGATGTCTTTGTTTAGTGCTAAAGAAAGTGCTGATAAAGGGTATATTTTATCATCACTAAAAAGGCTCTAAAAAGGCACACTTTATCAGGGCATTTGTTTAGCACTAATAGTTAGTGCAGTTTATTAGCGTTTTTTATTATCATTGATAAAATGTTCCCTTTACCAGTGCTTTATTTTTAGTACTGCTAAATGATGCCCTTTATTTGCGCTTTTCTAGATCTGATAAAGTTCCTCATCACATGGACTGTCCCACATCAAAACAGTTGATGGGAGCCTTGTTCTTTATAAATCATTCTACCGCATCCACTTATCCAAAGCCTGCTATGGGGATAGGCTCTCACATTCAAAATAGATGAATATATGGGCCTGCCATTGGCCCACATAGGCCTTAACCTACCCTATGATTAAACCAGGCCATGACCCACCTTCATATATAGGTACTACACAACCCTGCCTTGCCCGATCAATTCCCAAATTTTTTTTATAAAAACCAATAAAATGATAAAAGTATTAAAAATAATAAAAAAATTGATATAATTAAACAAATAATAATTAAAAAAGAGTAAATTGAAAAAAAATCAACAAGATTAATTAAATAATTATTAATAAATTTAATATATATATATAAATACATATATATATTATAAATACTAAAAAATAGTATATATTATATGTGGATAAATATAATGAATAAAATGAAATAATTAAGAAAATAAAAATTAAAAATTAGTTAATTAGAAAAACTGATAAAAATTTTATTAATTAAATATATATTGATCAAAATTAATAAATTATATATATATATTATAAATATTAATAAGAAGTATATATGAAATTGATATATATAAAATGAATAAATTATAATAATTAGAAAATTAAAAAAGAACAAATTGTAATAATTGAACAAAAAGTTAAAAATGAATAAATTACAAAATTATTTAAAAAATTATTAATGTGACAATTATTTATGAAAATGAATAAATTTAATATATATATATATTATAAAATGGTTATAAATAATATATATTAAATATAAATATAGAAATTGAATAAAATGTAATAATTAAAAACAAATTAAGGTATTATTCATTTTTAATGGGTTTTATGCATAATTATTCATCAATGCATTTAATATAGAAATATATTCATATATATTTTTATATAAGTATATATATATATATAATATCGCTAAATATATAATTTATATACTAAAAATTATTTATTATTACAATAAATAAGTCATATTTTTAGTGAAGAATGGTTTATAATGACAATTTAATATTATTTAAAAATAGTAACTAGTTGTATCGAGTTGTGGACATTAATTGAATGTCATTTTATTTTTCAATTTAACATATATCATACATTTATTGATTTTATTTCACACATACATATACATAATTAATGCATATTTTTATATACAACGCATAAACCAAAATATTTATGTAATTGATGAAATCTTATATAGAAACACATACACATAATATTTATGTAATTTAATTAAATTTTAATATTCATTTTAAAATTTCATTTAGTAACATGAAATACATTTAGCATATCATGTTTTTAATCAGTAAATTTTATTTATTTATTTCAAATATTATTATTGTTATGTATTATTTATTCATTTTTAATATTTTTTATTTTTTATTTTTTTGGAATTTAATAATTTTAAAATAGTTATTTTTATATATTTATTTATTATTTTTTAATATATTTAATATTCATTCATCTTTATTTCAATATATATCCATATTTTTTCAATAATATATATTTTATTGACAAAACAAATCTATTTTTTAATATTTTTAATGTGTGCTCATTTTTAATTATTCAATTTCACTCATTTTTAACATGAATTCATTTAAGATTATATATTCATTAATAATGGTAAAAATATATTTTTAAATAAATATTTAGAAATATATATATTTATAAATGTAAATTTACTATATTGAAAATTTTATGTATTTATAATTATATATAAATAAATATTATTTTTTAATGTGTTTTTATAATTATAAATAAATAATTATATATTTAAATAATTATAAATTTATGTATATAATGAATATATAAAATATATTTTTATTTTTATTTTTATTTTAATTTATATTTATATTTATATTTATATTTATATTTATATTTATATTTGTATTTATATTTATATTTATATTTATATTTATCTTATATATATATATATTTATATAAATACATAAAAATTATCTTTTCTTAAAAGGTATTTATATAATTAGAAATAAATTTTTATATAATAAAATCGTAGACCATGGAGAATTCCATGATCCTAGAAATTTATTAAAAAATCTATAACTAGTGAACAAGGAGAGAGTAGGGAAAAAGTGGAAACACACCACTATACCAAATATAGGAAAATATGGGTCATCCTTTATTCCTACCACTCCTTCCATAAAAACCACTTCAACCTCTTGGGTGTCTTCCTCTCCTCCGTTTCTTCGGAGCCTGCCACACACCACCCTGATCAACAGTGTCCACTGTTTTATCAGCCACTTAAATGTTTTAGTCATCATTAGCCTCCCTCCCATCCTCAACAAGTGATTTTTCATCCAATGGTTCTCTTTTGAGGATTGCATTATCTTCACTTCATTTTCACCATCTTATTTGATCATTATAATGGAGACATCAATCACATGTAATGTTAAATATCTCATACCTTTCCTCTCCTATCTATTCTAATAAATCTCGTCAAACTCTAGAATGTTAATAGAAACTAACATGGTAAAGAAATGGTTTTTCACAGCACCATCATTAGATGTTACCACATGTGTATAATCATTTTTGGATACCACCTTGGCATCTATGGGTTCATAAGTAAGAGTAACTCGATCAAATTCACCCGAGACGGTCTGCACTGCCCCCCTCAAATCATAAGTCTCAAAAACCTCAAGATAATCCTACACTTTCTGCCATGAACCATCAACTTCACACCCAAAAGAAGAAACCTATGCAACATAGGTAAAAGTGGTCCCCAATTTTATTGTATGAGAATAAATAAGAACATTTACAGGTGCTTCCATGCACTCCTGATAAGGAACAACCTTCACAAAACATCAAGAGATAGCATGTACTTGCCTCACATTCTCTTAAATATGTGTCAAATTCCCTCAGACATGTTTCCCAACCATAGGAGGAGAACCCCATTTAAGATATATGGGACCAGGCTCCACATTCCCTTTGTATAGTAATTGTTCCTTCAGTAACATCAAAAGATCCACATCATAGTTTTTAGGGTCCTGAAAACTTCGCAAATAGAAGTAAATACTCCCACAAGAACTTTTAGAATGAATAAAATATTCCTACAAGTCCATGAAGGAAAATGGATGAAAATTGGAGTGAAATTTTGAGATGAAACTTGAAGAAATCAAATTTATCAAAGGGTTTTAGGATGACCGTGTACCATCACCAGGAATGGTGTGTGGGGTGAATAAACTTCGAACCATCAGTACGCGGAAGAACCCACAAGGCACTGGCCCACAGGGTGATAGCTAGAAAACCAAGGACACCGCAAACCATGTCGTTGCTAGAATCAAATGGAAAAAATCCATTGCATATCATCCCATGAACTAAGTATTTTGTGGGGTAAGCAAGCTGAAGTATTCCACAAACTACATCTCGCAAACCACAGCCTCTAAAAACCCTATTTGACCAAGTCTTTTGTAGGTTGAGTTATATCATTATGGGTTTCTGAAAATTGTGCCATATTCCCACATATATGATTTCCCCTACGCTCTATAAAAGGACTACAAGAGGAGCTAAAAAGAAATGGGGGGAAACCAGACGAGACCAAAGAAAGAGCGAGAGAAGAGACAAGGAGGGAAGATAAAGCTATGAATTTAGAGATTTTGGAGACGTATGGAGAAGACATTAACTTCAGTCTCAAATCATCTAAAAAGTGTGAACCGCAAACCACCTCCTCTGTAGGTATAAACATCCATGTACCATAAAAATAAAGAACCTAATAAAAATGTTAAACTATGAACCAAAATGGTTAAACCATGAACCATAAATCCCTCACTAATGAACTTCCTCAGAACCACAGACTCCATGACCCTTCTTTAATTTCATGCTCTGAATAGAACATCGCTATGAAAACTAGACCATGTGTTGTGTACTGCATCTATACGCGGATGGAACCTAGGGCTGTGTGGCCTACCGCATCATGCACCATGTCATGGGTTTCATACTATTTCGTTATGTGGATCAAAATCTAATCTACATTCCACTTCAATATATGAACAACCCCTCTACCTACATGGAAATACATTATGCGGGCCTTCCCCCATCTCACGTGAGAAAACAGTACGCAGAATAGTGTGTCTTTGGGTGGCCTTCCACCTGGACCCAATTATTCCCCTCTATTACCATCCAGTCCTCTATAGCTACTCCATGAACCAGTCCACCAACATCAGGCCAAATCCCCCTCCAAATCCACCGGACTCGTATGATCATATCATTTGGTGCACTAGTGTTCCTTTCTGAATTTAAATACCCAAGGTAAGCGGAGTGACAAAGGTTAACCCAACAACAGTTTGGACCCCCAGAATGGATCTAAGTGTACATTCCCAAGCTAACTCGGGATCAGACCTTGTGATACCAACATGAGTCACCCATTCTAGGAATTAGGGGTAAAAACTAGCCTTTCTCTTTGTTGAGTTCTAGTGAAAAGTGAGAAGATCACACTTTCCTTCCCCTCTTTCAAGAATCACACTCTTCCCCTTTCCCAAAACCTGCTCTGGGGAACTCCCACTAAGGTAAGCCCCCAACCATATGAGATCTAGACCACTTTAATTTCCATGTCCTTCCACATTGAAAGGTTCATTTATTCACACCCCCACCCATTTTCATCTTGACATGGGAACAAGTGAGGGAATTTAGTCACCCAATGCTCTTTCCCTCTCCGGTTGGGCTCGTAGCCACGACCTCTTCCTCCATCATCATCCTCTTTTTCCATCAGTAGAGAAGAGAATGTGAACCCTTGTTAAATCTATAAAATCCTCTTGTTTCTCACTCCAAGCATGAATCACATGAGCTTAGTAGTCTATGGTGATATGACATTGGAAAATTCCAAAAACAAACTACAATAACTTTAATTCCCCCCCATAATTTGGATATATAGGATTCCTACTTATGTCCTGAGCTCAAAGAGGTGCCCTTTTTCCAAATTTCCACCCCAAAAATGTCCCCAAAAAAAGGAATCCTATTTAGGAGTAACTCATAATTCAATTATCTCATAAGGGAAGCTCCCAAGCATAAGCCAAAATCATGTCACAACCCATCAATGAACTATGAGAACTCAGATTCCTACTCTAACCAGGATCCATAGGACGCATTTCCAAGGGATGAGCTTAAAGAAAGTTCTCCTCATAAGTCAACACTAATAAAATGTTCCCCCAAATTCTAAAGGGCACCCTCCTAGGTGTAATTCCGGATAACATAACTACACAGACTTTGATTCCCCATTTTACTGAGATAATTAATAAGCCTCCCTAAGGTCCAAATCTGACCCTCAAATCAACCCTGATGTTCTCTGAGTTATATCTATGATAGGGTCATGCTCACCTAGAATATAAAATATTTCATGGGACCCTTAGGCCGCTTTGGTGTAAGCCTCCCACCTAGTATTGACTAATAATATTTCACCTAGATGTCCCCGCCACAGGATGTTAAAATGCACGGATGGATCCCCTTCATAAGACCTTAAAAGGTGATGTGTCTAGTTAAGCAACTCTGAACTACATAGTCTTGAATTCCTCTCATCAGGATACATAGGAAGTCCATATTATGGGTCCTAATCCAACATTAAACCACCTTATATCCCTCTTGGATGAAGTTAAACTCTAGAGCACCTCATTGCATGGCTCAAGTTAGCATTGTCTCAGTATCAGCAAATCCATGTATATCTATAATGATCTTGACACCCAGGGGTAAACCATGGATACACTCTTTGGTAATGAACCGAGGATTCATGAACATATGAACATGGATTAAATCTATATAAGAATCTTATAGTAGGAAATAATTCCCCCTAAAATGGTGGGATGAGCCTGACCACCCATCCACTCAACCAATGGAGTCCTCATGTGTTGTTGGACAAACCATCCAACAAGCACCTGCCTTGGGAAATTAGGTCCATCAATCATGGATAAAGTAGTTGATGGTTGTTTTTGGATCTATGAACAAGCCAATTAGAGACCATATGAGGAAATAATATCCTTAGTGGACCGATTTGAAAAAACTATAACCCCCTACAATCACTCATTGGTACCATTCAATGGTGGCGTCTCCTTTATAATACAAAAAGGATAAACTGCCTAGCCCCTATAGGGTCTATTAAATTTCCTATAAAGGATAATGATGTGAATCGGGTTGAAACAAAAATGGTGAACATGATATGAAATTATCTATAATAACAGAAAAATGTTGGTCACTCATCGAACCATTTTTTTTCCACAAAAGCTCACCTCATCTTGAAAACAAATAGTGAACCTGACATGAATCCTCAACCAAGGTGGCAATTTTACCCCACTCAAGACCCATAACCTCATAAAAAAAGTGGGATAATCTGAAAAATAAATTATGAATATGATCAAGAGATTATACTTTGATGTGGTTTTATTATCTGTATATTTCATATAAATATATATATATATATATATATATATATATATCAGGTTTCCATAGAAACCTTTGATCCAAATGGATTCTCAAAAACTAATTCAGACACACACCTCAACAATCCCACAGGCAATTAGGGCCCAGATAATGATTAAAACCTCCTCTCTGTCCCTACGCCTTCAACATTGGGTATCTGACATGATAATTAGAGAGTACCTCCCAAACGGTACTCTCCCTATAGTGGAGTTCATAAGACAAGCCCTACGATCTGAAAAATCTCTTCAGCTTCAGCCCTTAATTTGGTGGACACCCAAGCACAGGGTGGCTCTATTGGCCGTCTCCAACCACTATAGGTGTCAGTCCCTAGAGGATTATAACAATTACCTCCCTTATCTTAGGGATGCATATGTAGTCGATGCAGATGAATTTATCCTAGCTATACATGGTTCTTACAGAGAGGCCCTTGCTGGAGTGTGTCACCACCAATTTTGGATGACCAAGTTTCCTCGCTCTGAAGAGGATCTCATACTGAGGGCACCTGCTGAATTCCAAAGGACACGGGCACCTCAGGATGCCCGCCAAGGGCGGAAAACATATAATCAAGAGTAGTTAATCATCTTGATTCCTAAGGATGAAATCCTCCATAAAAATGCGGTGGAATTCAATGGGAAGACATAAAACTATTCCCCCTCCACTCAAACACACCACAAAAATAGGGTGGCACAATACGAGAATGTGCGCATTCATGCCAATGCTCGTCGGTCCCACCGTGCAGGCAGAGTTGTGTATTACAAAAATATGAAAATATATGTCGATGCACGAGAATACGTCCATCCAAATATGACCGAATCTATATCCATGAAGGAACAAACCCCTTGTGATTCATATCAATCCCTCTATCCGGTTAGGATAGCAATTAGGTATCTGAAGATAAAAACATCTACAGATGCGTATCAATCCCTCTATCCAAATAGAACGACAACCAGCTACCGAGAGGCACAAATGCCTACTAATACGTATTAATCCCTCCAAACAAATAGGATGGAAACTATATATAGGTAGGCACAAAAACTTACTGATGCATATCAATACTTCTATTCAAATATGGTGGCAAAAAAATATGGGCAGAATCAATTTTCTTCAGATGCATACAAATCTCGTGAGACAAATATAATAGCAAGTGATTAGATGGAAATTCCTGGTCTTAAATATGAATCCCACTAGTCAAATATGGTGGAAACTGGAGAATACAACTTTAGGAAGAATCATTACTTTATATTGGCACGAGATAACTAAAAGTATCCACTAGAAACATATAGAGGACTAGAGTAGGGACAAACTCCTGCTCTGACATCAGAATGGGCCTTTATACCTGTTATAGCTGAATATGTATCTCATCACATCTTGACAATGATCTAAGATCATAAATTGATTATAGAACATATCATTCATACCTATCAAGACGTCATTGCATCGGTGGGAAAGGTGAAGAACGAATCCCACCTCCCAGGTCCTAGAAGGGAATGACTCATCTGCAAGATAGGTTAGTCACACCAGACCCCTTGTGCATCCCTAATACATTCTAGGAGGGTTGATTTCTATATATCGTGATACACGGACAACCAAATTGAGAAACATTACATTTTCCAATAGGGGGTGTCGGTCCAACGTGGTGGTTGCTCTACGGTAGGCATATATCACTGCCAAAACTCAAGATTTCCATTGGTGTATCCCAACAACATTGCGGTAACTAAAAAATAAGAACATATATATGAAGGTCCATACCAACATCATATGGCCCCATATTCCCATATGAGAGCGCCCAAAGATGAAATTCACCAAAATAAATAGGAAAATGAAGAGCATATTCATTATTCTGCTCTATTAGATGATGAAGTTTCTGATGTAATCAAGAATATATCAATAGAAGCTCAAGATCACGGCAGTCCATTACCATATTAGAGAAGTTCTTGTAGCTGTTTTGAAGGTTCACCCTGCAATGTTGCTACCAGAAGCTCTAAAGGTCCTCCCTAGAGCACCCACTGGGGCTTACTCTATGGGCCCTAAATGATTAATCATGAGATTCTATCTCCTGATCCGTGTCAAGGAAAACCTCCCCTTTACCCAAATATCATATAGTAACAAGGCCCTCCCCTTTCTTTCGTCTACCCTGATAGTCCTCCCTAGGGTATACATTGCTGATATGATTCTCCTTGAAGTCAGAAATTAATCCAGGATGGTAGTACTCTCCATGATGGTCGCCAATGCGAAGGCCCTCCCTATAATGCCAGTTTCTACAAAGTCCCTCCTCGTAACAAAATTAAGAAATGAGAAGGTCCTCCCCACATTTCAGTACATCCTGAAAGCCCTCTCCAGAATTTAAACTGGAGAAATTCTCCATTCATTCAGATACCATGTTGTGATAGTAGTCCTCACCATCATAGTAGTCATCGAGAAGGTCATCCCCTTAGTGAAATCAAGCAGAAAGAAGGTCCTCCACCTACTACAACCCACCCTAAAGGTCCTCTATAGGGTATATGATATAGCTAAATTCCCCATAGTCATACATAAAGTTGAAATGGTAGCCCTTTCCATTATATCACTAATTGCAAAGGTCCTCCCCGTAGTTAAAATTCACACTGGCAAGAAGGTCCTCCCTTTCCCAGGATAAATTTGAGAAATCCCTCCTAAACCGAGGCACTTGGAAATATGGATTCAGATATGTTAGACACTCTATCTATGTAGAGTGATATCCTTTCTCAACCCAAACATAGCCTGGGGAAATGCTCATCTTCTTAGACACCCCCATACCGCTCAAATATAAATGAGGCTGCTATCAGCCCCAATTCATGGAACAAAATTAAGGAGCATTCAAGTAAGTCAGACCAAGTGGAGGAGTATTTGGAAGATAAACAATGGGATATGTTTCTCCTGATAAGTCTAATTTTTAGGGACAATATACTATTAATGTATTGTATCATGACTACTTCTTAGTTTGACATACCTAGAGTGTTTTCAGAATAATTTACACGTAACATTCAACTAAATATATAGACAAATCTCATCCAGCTAAAGGAAAAATCCATGCCCTTTGAGGGATATGCAGACCATGTCAGCATAATAGGAAAGATTTTTTGTCTAATCAACTTGAAATATCTCATGTCTGTACGGCAGCCGCAATCATAAAGGCAAAAGAAATACATTGAACTTGAATTCCTCCATGCATTACAAAAGTTTCATTTCCTCATCAGTGACGCCCCATCTGGAGTTCATTTTCAAGGATGGGGAGAACAAGGATCTCTACACTTTACCCCACATCGTATCTACCACAACTCACTGAAAGTGACATCTTGAAACTCCATTACCCAAAGGCAGTAATTAAATATAATTCATTCTCAGTAAAGGTGGAATGCTCAACAAGAACATTCTATGAGTAAGTCTCAAAAGCATCATGATCGATGAGAGAAATACATCAAGAAGCTTCTATGATAGGAAACCGAGAACATCTAGCAGGATTCACGCCTAAGGGAATCCAACCAACGAGAAATTCTCATGTCCTTAGAAGAAAATAAATCCCATGAAAATATAGTTCCATACTCGGCTCACACTCGCATGGGAGTTCCCAAAATCAAGAAGGTGGAAATAGTAGCAGCTATCACCTCAATATGGGGACATCCCCAGCTTGTAGAGATTGGTTTATTTTATCTCAAAATTCCCCAATAATACCAAGATTCCAGGCCATAGTACATCAATGGATTAATGGGAGAAACCCCATCCCGTAGGGATAGGGGAAGTTTTACCTAAAATTCTTACACAGTGGTCATCTGTATTCTCCCATATGGGAAGAATGATTAGTAGAGAGGTAACCCATTCTGTCTCGTCTCATTGTTCATAACCCCTGGGACAAAGTCATATTGCGAGTTCTGATCTAGGCTCCCTACGGGCCGCTCTTCACCAAGAAATACAAATAATGCCACATAATGGAAGGTGAAAGTCCAAAAATGGATGCAAGAAGCTATCCTACCATTCAGAACTGGGTACACCACCCCCAATGAGGTATGAATTAGTAAACATTGTGGACATTATTCCCATAGACCTCACAAGAATTGATACAAATTAAGAGGATAAAATAGAATACGGTTCCCTCCCAGAGGTGGTCCATACCGAACATGAGGATCTGCATTCTTGGAACCATAGAGCTACACTAAATTTGTGTGTACTCTTATAAAATCCATCACTACATCCCACGTGAATCCTCAATAGGGGGGAAATAATTCTGAGGATGTATATGACCCGCCTCCCCCCCGCCCCCCCCCCCGAGAAAATGAGTTCCTCACACTCGAGGAAATATTAACAAAGTAGGAGGAAGAAATGAAAGCGCTCAGGTGAATCAATGTCGAGCTATGTCAAGGAAGATATTTTCTGGGTTTATTACTCAAGAGAATCATCAAGAGGTGCTTCTAAAAGAGTTTCCTCTACCACAGGAACACATCTTGATAAATGAAACTAGGCTCGGATACCCATCCAATCCAGCACTGGGAACATCAGTCTACTTGAATCTGGCCCTAGAATGATATCAAGACTCCCCCCCCACTGGGGAAATAGCCAGAACACATTCAAGTAAACCCACATAGGATTCCCCTAGCTTGGTATCTGCCCTAAATTCTAGCAATGCCAACACATCCAATTTTTCCCCTTGTTGCACGCACCCATGTTCAAGTCTAGTAGGATATGCATCAATGGATCTGGAAAACGGTTTCGTAGTTCCTTGAAACGTGAGTTCTAGATTTAAGAATCGCTATTTCTAGGCAGTTTCCATTGGATTTATTCATGGAACCGGAAACTTCCAATAGTTCTTTATCTAAAGAGGACCTGCTTTCTGAAGGTAGGTGGTCATTATGTTTTGAACTTTATGATTCTTAAAAACGTGCATTGGTCGAGAGGATGGGAGGTCGGACTCATTGCACCCTTTTGGGGGGAATTATTGTCTACTCTAGGTGTCTCTTTGTAAAATTAAAATATTTTCATAAATCCTTATTAATTTACCAATTATATCATAAGTATCCCATGGAATTTACAATCACTTATTAACATGTGTAAAATTTAGAATCATCAGTATGCATTCAAGGTTCTTCATAAATGGAAACATATGTATGTATTCAAGGTTTCTCATCAATGGTATCCTCTAATAACCCGATTAGAGATTATTTTAATTATCATTGTGATGATACTAGTTTCTAAGCCACTCAATGGGGCACTATGGAATTTATTTCATCCAGGGAGACGAAGGTTTCTTTTAATATTGGGATCGTGCTCATAAAATGAGCTACCTAGGTATCCTTGTGAAAGAAATCAAAACCCTTATAGTTAGGTGCCGCTTAGGAGGACACATCTAACCTTTTAAGGTCATGTGATAAGTAACTCTAAGTGGAAGGGGCTTAGTTGAAATATAATGTGGGGATTATGTTGAAGCATCCCAAGGAACATGGAAAGATATGAGTTTCCATGTTGTATCAGACCCTATTAGGAATATGGCCCAAAGAGAACAGGTTTGATTTGAAGTGTTGGGTTGGAACCCAAAGGAGGCTTCCTATGTATCCCATATTAATGGGAATCAAAGCCCACATAGTTCGATAAGTCTCATAGGAGAGTATAGTCTTCTGAGAGAGATGAGTTTGGGATTATATCCTGAAAAATGTTGTCTTGATGATTTAAGGATTGAATTTGGGGCTTATTTCCTAAAGAGGATGCTCAAATTGGGGGAATTAGGGTTGGATTCCTGACGAGGATATCCAGTGAGCTCGGTCCCTGAAAGAACTTCATATGTATCCTGGTTTGAACATGAATTAGAGTTCTTGTACTTCATATCAGTGAGTGTTTGTGCATATGTTGCAACCATCACGTATCTCTAAGCCCGCGTGAGTCATTCTCGGTGTGAGAAACAAGAGGATATGAAAGATTCAATAATGACACTTCACACATCCAAATATTTCCTCCATGCTGATGGAAGAGGGCACGTCGACTGGGAAAGAGGGAGATGCGATGAACCTTCTCCATATTCTATTTACATTGAACAAGAGTCCAATCTACGGAATAAGGGGTGAAGGTGAGGGTATTATTCTAGGATGGATAACCTGAAATTGGTTCTGGTAGTGGAGACAGAATTCTCATATACTTTCACGAAATGGCAAGTGTGAAGTATACCTTCCCTACCGAAGACCTGAGGTCCCGGGTCACCTCTTTGAGAAGGTCAAAGCCAGTAACCAACCATCCTTCAAACCGGGAACTTCCCAACACTATTTCTAGGAGAAAAGTCCATGTGCCTGTGGATATAAAAATCCACAAACATCCCATGAATCCTAACCCAATTGTGAAACAAATGAGGGAAACCTATGACTGTGGAAATACAAACCCAAATTGGAGACACGCTGATGTGGCTTACCCAAAGGTTTGAGAAGTCATGAGGTTTTGGTGGAGGCTTCAACTTAGCCCCTTTTGGATAGAGGAACCAAAAAAGTAGATACCCTCTCATGAATGGATTTAAAGAAGGGTACTTGAGCTGGTCGCATAGGTACCTCACGCAAGTATGTCGTGTAGGTACCCTGCGTTGCCCTATTGTGTAGGTGTACCACACTAGTGTGGCCAGCAGACATACCGTGTAGGTATGGATGAGGACTAAAGAATGTGAAGAACATCAAAACATACCTATCCCATTTAACTATCCATTCTTTTGTATTTTAGAGAACTACCTGAGACAATTTGAGTGATCTTGGTGAAAGACCTACACAATGGGAGCATCAGAGAGTCTTTCACTTTTTTCAGTCTGGAAATAGGGAGACCAAGGGCTCTATTTATAGGCACGGATGGTCCTGGGCAAAGATATGTTTCCCATGTTGGTACTTCGTGCAGCTCCAGCACATAGGTGCTCCGTGCAGGGAGATAAAACATCTTCTAGCGCGGAGGTCCGGCGCGTAGCTCGGTCACGTCGTACTTTGGAAGTATTATGTATTTTCTTTCTACTCTTTGAATCTTTATTTGGGATTTAAAATTTCCAAAGGTTGCATATCTTTTTGTTTACTTTTTCAAGTAGTTTCCACAAAATCCCCCTCTCATGATTGGATCTGAAATATACAAAGAGGATCAAGTCCTGAGGTAAAAGTCTGGGAAAATATCATGATATATTAATAAATAGAACAGTTTTGTCGCGCACGTATCTCGCACAGGTATGTCGCACAGGTACGGTGCACAGGTATGTCGCACAGGTACGTCGTGAAGTCACGTTATGTAGGTATTCTACTTCCTATAAATAGGTCTCAACCATTCGCGATTTTTTTCTTCACATGTGATTTCTCCAAAATTTAGACCTCTCATTGCGTAGCTCATTCTCCCAACTACATCACGTTGTTCACTCATGTAATTTTATGGAAATTTCTTTCAAGGTAAAATTATTTACATGATGCAGCTACGCAAAAATTACTTCACTGATGGAGTTGCGCTAGGATCCTTTTCTAAGGGCCTATGTGGCTGACCTTGTCAAAGGACTTTTTTGAAGGACATTGTCGAAGGACCTACGTGAACAGAGTCCTTTGCCGAAAAATTTCATTTTATTCTTTAAAATCTGACTTGAATGTTTGGTAATTATTTTTTTTGTAGGAAATAATGACTCTTTAGATGACCCATACCAAAGAATCTATGGTTCGACGAAATGAAATGATGAGGATTGTTGAGCCAGACTATTATGACATTATTGAGAGTACTCTTCCTGGGTTATGGAAGGGTCTAATTCTCTACCAGTGTTGTTTCCCTCTGGAATTGGTAATGACCTTGTTGTTATAAGGTTCAAACATTACAAGCAGTTTCTAATGGGTTTGTTCGTAGAACCGGAAACATCCAATGATTTCATATCCATTTGGACCCACTTTCCAAAGGCAGGCGCTCATTAGTTGTGGACCCATGAGGCTTAGGAATTTGCATTGGTCGAGAGGATGGGAGGTCGGACTCATCACACCTTTTTTAGGGGAATTATTGTCTACTCTGGGACTTTCTTTATATATTTAAGTTATGTTCATGAATCCTTATTAAATTACCAATTATAAAATGAGCTTTCCTTTAGATCTGACAATCAATGATTGATATATAGGAAATTTAGAGAATCTTTTATATGTATTAGATGTTCTTCATCGATAGAGAATCATCTGTGTTTTTTTAGATATTCTTACTCAATGGTATCCTTTAATACATTATATAGAAGTATCTTGGTCATTATGATAACCATTCTGGTTTTAAATCCTTTCAGCGGGGAACTTGATGTTTATATTCATTCAGAAGGACATAGATTATTTCAGAGTTGGGATCGCACCCGCAGATGGGCTACCTACGTATCGTTGTTTAGAGGAAGAATCATAACCCACGTAGTTCGAGTAAAAGATTGTGAGGTTTATGTATGATTGATGGCTCAAAGAAATATGTCATAATTACTTTTACACTCTAAGCTCACGTGAGTCATGCTCGGTGTGAGAAACAAGAGATATTGGTAAAACCAAACAATTGTGACATGAAAGATGAAATCATGAGAAATAATGTGGGGCTTATTTATGTATGACTGCCCAGATAAATGAAGATTAGGATTTACTTTAGGGAAGAAACCTGGAAACAGGGTCCATAAAGGTATGTGTACTTTATAAAGATTTGGATACTCTAACTTGGGGCTTACTCCTGAGGAATATTCCCAAATTAGGAGGGGACTTATGATTGGGTTTTACTCCTATAAAGGAAACTCAAATAAAAAGTAAATGAAGACTGGTTAAGAGAAATCAAGACTGGGGATTACTCCTGAAAAGGAGGCCCAGGTTAAGGAAATTATGGTTGGGGATTACTCCTAAAGAGGATTCCCAGAATTAAGGGGACTTGGACTGGGGCTTACTCCTAAAAAGGAGGCCCAGGTTAAGGGAAATTATGACTGGGGATTACTCCTTAAAAGGAGGCCCAAGTTAAGGGAAATTATGATGGGGGCTTACTCCTGAAAAGGAGGCCCGGGTTAAGGGAAATTATGACTGGGGATTACTCTTGAGAATATTCCTATGTTAGGGAAATTATGACTGGGGATTACTCTTGAAAAGGAGTCCCAGGTATAGGGTTCTCCCATCTTAAAGGCTGAGGTTGAATGAATGAAATCTCTAACTTTAGTGACATAAAGATGGGTAAATCACTAGGTTTTGAGAGATGTTCCATATAATTCCTTTCAGATAAGAAATTAAATCAAGAAAACATGCCATAAATGGATTTGAAGAGTGCTGTGAAGACTGAATATTGAATAGGAGGGGTGGAATGGCATAAGAGAGGTGAAATGGGCAGGAAGGGCACCCAGAAAGAGAAGGGTGTGCAAGTCATGGGGGGTCGCGCAAGTACTGTATGGGCGGGAAAGTCTTGGTCACGCAAGTATACTTGTGTGACACCTATATACTTGGGAAACGGTTAACTAGTAGGGTAATACTTGGGTGATCCTTGACCAAAGCCTTTAGAATTATCCCGAGGTACTTCCAGAAGAGTGGTGTGCAAGTCTCAATGAGTAGGTAAGGAGGCGCGCAAGTGTGTCCATTTACCTTAAGTATAAAACACTTAGGCATGCAAGTGTTATTGAATTATAACACTTAGACCTTATTCCTCTTGTTTAGACCTTCCATTCTAGGTAAAGAATTACCTTAGAAGTGTTCAGAAGACTTGAAGAAGAGTCTTTGGCATTCAGAGCTCTGTATCTGAATTATGGAAAAAATCCTCTTATAAATGGGGGGCCCACCGGGGGTATTTATAGGCTGGAGAAGACCCTGGGAAATTTTTAAAGAGGGCATGCAAGTCACCTATGCAACCATTTAGGCGGCGCGCAAGTATACTTGCGCGACCATGCTGGAACATGCCTGAACTATGGGAAGTGTTGTCCTTGTTCATCCCTTTCTCTTTTGTTGATGTTTATTCAAAGGACGAATCTTCTTTGTTTGAGGTATTTCCCTTTTCATTTCGTTTATACTCTGTGATGAAAAATGAGCGTCAACAGAAGTCCCCCCTTAGAGTTGGATCCAAAAAGGAATGAGGATTTGACTCTGAGTAAAACGAGAAACAAAAGGAAATTAGGGCACGCAGGGTATGGCGCGCAAATGGGATTAGTTAGCATAGTTTGATTTGTTTTTTTTCTTGGATTATATAAAAATAACCCTACAAACTTTGAATCTTTTGATTGCTCAATATTACCTAAAAACACACAAAATGTATGTTTAGTGAGCTGGAACTTGACTTTTATTCAGAGTTCCCTTGTCTTTTGTGGGTAGTTTAATGTCATGCACGGCAGACATAAAAAGTCTAATGTTTAAGGTCGAAATATCTTTGACCGAATGGATTAAAAAAATTTACTCAATTCCTTGATAATTTTTTGAAAATGTATTACAATATTCAAGTATGGAAGGGAAAAAATTTAAACTATGACTTAAGAAATCTTGAATCTGAGGAATGATATGAAAAAGGACTGAGAGGCATTAGAAGAAGTATTTTCCAAGAATGAAGTTACCATTATTTAACAAACCCGTTAGGGGGTTGAATTCTGTAGGGACACCTAAGGGCATTGGCTGCATAGTCAAATAATAGCATCTTTTGGCTGACAGGTCTGTTATATAGACTACTTATGCAAGGCCGCCTAAGGGCTTGTGCTGCATACTTAGGAAAAAGAACTCTTAGAAATTTACTTTTCTACTGCTAAAAAGCCCGTGAAAGTTTATGGAGATTCAAATTTTCCAGAGCATAGAGTTTTTTGTATAGAGAGAGGTACTCGAATATGGAGAAGATATTTCCAAACAAGATTGTATAAGAACTGGATAAATGTTACTCCTATGAAGGTCTTACCCAAGCGTAGGGAAGGAAAATATAAAACATAGACTTGAATATTCTCAGATCATGAAAAATAACATGGGACAAATAAGTTAAGGATGGATTTTTTTTTGCACATCCCTACATATTTTTATTAAGACTAATAAGGACAAAATAGGTTTTCTTTCCAAAAATGAAGTTACCACTATTTAACAAATCCGTTAGGGGGTTGAATTATGCAGGTTCACCAAAGGGAATTTGCTTCATAGACAAATAATATCATCTCTTGGCTGATAAGTCTGTTATGTAGACTGTTTATGTAAGGCCGCATAAGGGCACGTGCTGCATAGTCAAGAAAAAGAACTCTCGGGTTTCGGACATTTTGTGACTAGAAGTCAAGAAAAGGGTTATGGAGATCTGAAAATATTTAAGGTTATGAGTGTGACACATGAAAATGGGTATTTTCCAATGTATGTAGAGATACACAGATCAATACTAACCATAATCATGTTGTGGCTGGGTCCTGAATTAAAATATTCGACTTCACTATGTATCATGTATGGATTGAAATCAAGCCATACTTAGTTCTTAAACTATAGTTTAATGTCACGTGGGACAAAAGTATTGGATATCTTAGTTTAGGGTCATAGAGATCGAACCATAATAAGGGAGACACATTTGTGTGTTTGTTATAAACCTGATGAAGACCATAGTTTTCATATCACATTTATGTGCTCATGGGGGGACTTTTCAGTCAAGGTACTGAAAGTGGAATTTGGGGTTAGGCCCAAAGGATTGGGTCTGGATTCAAGGGACACTCGAACGTTCCTACGTATCCCATAAGGATGGGAATCAAGCCCACATAGTTCTAGAAATACCCTCTGTACAGATTCGGTTCGTACATGTGAAGGGTGAAAGGGGATTTTAGTGCAATGATGGTTTAACCCAAGATAAAAGGCTTGGGAATTGCCATGTATGCATGTATTCTTTGGGATGTAACATGATTGAAAATAAATGTAAATAATGATTCCCTCTCAAGTGAGGGTATCAAAGAATATTGTAGTTTATTGTCGTACAGGACAAAAGTGTTGTACAGTTTAACGTCTTATAGCAAGGAAGAAAGTGAACCAATGTAAAGATATTGATTCTGGGGGAGATTTAAAGAATCAACATCGTATGAGATGAAGGTGAACCAATGTGAAGAGATTGGTTTTGTGGTTGGTTTCATGAATCAACATCGTATGAGACGGACGTGAACCGATGTGAAGAGATTTGTTTTGGGATTAAACCTTGGGAGGTTGCCTACGTACCCAGCCTAGAAGGCAAGGATCAAAGTCCGCATAGTTCAATTAAAGAATGAATTAGTGATCAAGTTGTTCTTGCAGACAATGACCTAAAAATGGTGTTGCGACTTACACATGGTTAGCATCCCAGAGAGGGTGTTATGGTTGAAATTTTATTTAAGCTCACGTTAGTCATACTCGGTGTGAGAAACAAGAGGTAACAATAACCTTAACGATGCACGGTTTAATGTCATGTAGTACATATGAAGGGACTATGTAGTTTAACGTCTTGCAGTTATGACTATTGGTGTTCCACAGTTTAGTGTCATATAGCAGGGAAAAAATACAGTTTAATGTCATGTAAGACATATTAAGGGATTTCTGTACAGTTTAGCATCATGTAGTTAGAACGATGGGGACAATACAGTTTAATGTCATGTTTGGAAAAAAAAGGGGGACCATGCAGTTTAATGTCATGCAGTAAGGACAAAAGATGACACAGTTTAATGTCATGTTGGACGTATTAGGGACTTTTTCACAGTTTAATGTCATATTGGATGAAAAAGGGATGATACAGTTTAGAGTCATGTTGGACTAAAGTGAGAATAGTTTAAGGTCATATGCATGGACCCTGGATGGTGCAGTTTAACGTCATGTTGGACGTAAGGGACATGAAAAAAGTTTAAGGTCATATGCATGGACTGTTGGTTATATATTTTGTGTTTATACAAAATACTTATTCAAAAATCTGGCTTTGGTTGGAGTAGTGATGAGTTCTCCATCCATTATGATCAAAAAATAATCTCTATTGGAGTAGACCTTATGTATTGATTAAGGTCATTCCCATCTTGGCTCAAGCTTGGGAGGTTTCTTTCTTGGTATCCTTGGATTTCTGAGAACTAATACCAATTCTCCCTGCACAAATGAACAAAGATGATTTTTTTGTTGAAAGCTCGTGCTATTCGATTCTGATAGACTTCCAAGTGGTTCAAGTTGCACAATCCTTTCTCGTCTAACCATTCCAATTCATTCAATCACTTTGAGATTGTTCATCTATTGATGATTGATCACAAATGGCTACTCTAAGAGAAGGCAATTGAATTTCAATGGGTAAAACTGATTCTGTTCCATATACCAGTGAATATGGATTTGATCGCGTTGCAGTGCGGGTGGTGGTCTGATAAGCCCATAAAGCATGAAAGAGTTTATCTGGCCATGAATTCTTATCTTTATCCACCATATTTTGCAGTATGTTTGAATGATTCTTGTTGAAGGCTTATATATGGCCATTGGCCGCTTCATGATACTGATATGAATGATTGGATTTGATGTTGTATTCTTGATACAACTTTTTCACCTCGGATGAACATAAGTTGGTGCCATTATTCATCAATATGGTATGAGGGACACCAAATTTGGTAATGATGTTAGACATGATGAATCGAACAATGCTTTTAGAACTAACTTCTTTGTGAGTTATTTCCTCTTCCCATTTGGAAAACAAGTCATTAGTAGTAAGAATATACTTAAACTGCTTGGCTGTAGCTGTAGGGTAAGGTCCCACCACATCCATTCCCCACGTCACAAATGGCCACAAGTATTTGGCTGTATGAAGCAACTATGGAGGTTGATTAATGAAGTTGGCATGTACTTGGCATGAATGACACTTCTTTGTGAAATCAACACAATCATGTATCATTGAAGGCCAAAAGTATCCAATACATTGAATTTTATTAGACAATCTATGTCCAGACTAGTGGGAACCACAGACTCCTGCATGCACTTCTTTCATGACAGCCATTGTCTCTTCACCATCAATACATCTAAAGAGAACTCCATTAAAACCACGCTTGTAGAGAATTTTCTCTAGGTGATCTGGGATATCATAAAGAGTAAAATTGACCACACGTCGCCGGATTTGTCCTTTCCTGGTTCTATCAGGTGGAAGTGTTCCTATTTGAAGGTATTCCCTGATAGGTGTCATCCATCCGGTAGTATGACCTATAGGTTCAGGAATGGGACTAATTTTATTTATCTCCTATGTTCTGGTTCAAACATAAGGTGAAATTGTATGACGATGGGCAATACTGATGGTTGTTTTGTCTCGATATGGATCTGCCAGAGCTGTGGCTATATTAGCTAGTGCTTCAGCTTGAGCATTTGGTGATCGTGAGACATAAGAAAATGTCGATTTCATAGGAAATTCCGCTATTAACTCTCTGACATAATCATACTAAGGGATCAATTATTCTTTTCTGATTGCATAATATCCATTGACTTGTTTGATTACCAGGTTTGAATCACCTTTCACCCTTAAGTGATTCGCTTGTGCTTGAAGCACCAACTCCAAGCCTATGATGAGAGCTTGGTATTCTACTTCATTATTTGTACCACCTCCCAACAATGAGAAGGAATAAGGTAACATCGCCTTTTCTAGAGGAATGAGCACAATTCCTAATCAACCTTTGTTGAATTTAGGATTTTCCATTTTCCTCCCTGTTGGACTTCTGGAAGCACCATCAAAGTACATTTACCATGCCTGAGGACTATCTTGAATAAAGAAAACTTCCTCATCAGGGAGTTCAATGTCTGAAGATGTGTCTTCCACTAAAGGGTGTTCAGCCACAAAATTAGAAAGGGCTTTCCCCTTTATTGCCTTTTGAGACACATATTGAATATCAAATTGCTGAAAAATAACTTCCCACCTTGACAAACGTCCCGTAAGCATTGGACGACTGAGGATGAATTTGAGCGGGTTATTGCGAGATACCAATTGGACCTTGTGATGTTGCAGGTAGTGTCTCATCTTCTAAACTGCAAAGATTAATGCCAGGCAGCACTTCCCAATACTTGAATACCGGGTTTCTGCTTCATGCATAGTCCGACTGAGGTAGTAGAGGTTGTTTTCAATCCAAGCATCATTCTTCTGAGCAAGAATGGCACCCAATGATCGCTCTAGAGCTGTCACGTAGAGGATAAGTGCTCTTCCTTCAACAGGTGGCATGAGTACCGGTGGACTCAAGAGGTATTTCTTGAGAATATTGAATTCTTATTGACATTCTTTAGTCCACTAGTAAGTGACTCCCTTCTTCATCAATTTGGTGAAGGGTAAAGTTTTTCCTACCAAATTGGCGATGAAACGCCGAATATAGGCCAAGTGTCCATGAAGTCCTCTTTATTCATTCAAATTTCAAGGAGGTGACATACCAAAGATTGAGTTGGTCTTCTCAGGATCGACTTCAATACCACGATGGCGTACAACAAAGCTGAGAAATTTTCCCAAGGTTACCCCAAAAGCACATTTTAAGGGGTTCATCTTCAAATTATGTTGTCGAAGTTTGCGGAATATGACTTCCAAATCAGCCAAGTGATTAGAACATTGTTAGGATTTGACCACCAAATACTCTACAGAACATTCAACAAACTTCCCTAAAAAGGGTTTGAAGATACGATTCATGGCATGATGATATGTTGCGCCTGCATTCTTTAAGCCAAAGGGCATTACCTGATAGCAAAACACACCCTGAGGGGATCTGAAGGCTGTGGATTCCTCACCTTCTGGAGTCATTCAGATTTTATTATATCTAAAATATCCATCCATGAAGGAAAGTTCTTCATAGCCAGTTGTTGCATCGATTAAAAGTTCTATAATCAGAACTGGAAAATCATCCTTAGGACAATGCCGATTAAGATCTCTGAAATCGATGAAAACTCTAATTTGTCTGTTCTTCTTCTTCACAGGGACAATATTAGCTAGCCACTTGGGATATTTAACTTCTCTTATGAATTTAGCTTTGATAATCTTATCTACTTCATCTTCAATTTTGAAATCACAAGTTGGGTGTGTTCTTCTTGCAGCTTGCTTAAATCATCGATGTTCTTCAGGCTAACCCAAGCGATGGGTAGCAACATCAGGGTCAATACCAGGCATCTCTGTATAGTTCCAAGCAAATATGTCTTGATTTTTCTTTAAAAAGTAAATATCCATCTCTTCTTCTTCAAGATTCATGGCCGCATTGATTAATGTGGGGTTTGGATCTTCTTTTGTACCCAGATTTATTTCTCTGAGTTCATCCATGGTGGTAGAGATACCCTCTTCAAATGATGGAGGAGCATCCCTGAGATCTTCCTCTTCTTCTTCAACATGTGTTATTTCTTCCATTTATACTTGCATAGTAGATGATGAAGCAGAATTTCCATGATTAAGAGAGATGTTAAAATTTGAACATCTTGAGGAACAGGTTTCCATTTCTGACCCAATTGATGATGAAGGGTCTTCCATGGGTAACAAAGAGGAGATGATGGATTGAGAATCAACATCATTGTTCACCTCTGACGTTGCTATCACTTCTTCTGGCCTAGTTGGCAAAGTATAAACTTGATGGATTTTAGTAGATGAAATTAAGACATCTCCATTTGGGCCTTCATCACTGCTTGGTGGCTCACCAATTTCTCCCATGTTGTCTGTCTCGATTTCCGTAATTGACATTATGGATCTTTCCATAAGAGTATTTTGATTTGGTTCTATCTTGTGAATTTGACTGATACGCAACACATAATCTGTACTGACATCTGCAAATGGATTTTCTGTAATCTTCTCCAAACAATGTGGAGCATTAAATTTGGTAATCTCCCTTCTGGTGGATTTATCCTCTCCCTTAATGTGATAGAATTCCACCTCAATGTATTGAGATTCACATGTCTTGAATGGGCCTTATCACCATACAATGTCCCAACTTGACCATCAAAACAATATTTGAGACATTTATGGTATGATGAAGGGATATCCACATGTTGATGTAGTCAGGGTCTTCCAAGCAAGATATTAAAGGATGAGTCTTGATCAACAACCATGAAATCTGAATTGGATAAAAGATCTCCAAACTGAGTTCTGAGTGAAATCTCATCTAGTGGTTCTTGTTCATTTTTATCATATCCTTGTAACATCATCGTAGAAGGAGATAAATTAGATTCCTTGAGGCCCAATTGACGAAGTGTACGAATGGGGATGAGGCTGACTCGTGAACCATTATAAATGAAATCCCTTCGGATGTCCACACCATTAACCTTGCCAGAGAAATACAAAGGTCTAATGTGTCCATGCATGACATCATCTTCATCTTCATTTTTGAAGGATATCGCTGTATGGAATTCTGTAGGATTATTCTCTACGTGGTAGACTTCATCTGCAACAATTTCAGTTTCAAACTCATGAGGACTTGACAAAGCCTCAATGAGTGCCTCCCGAAGATCCTTTGACAATTTCGAATTATCCAAAATTGATAACTTGGCCGGTACTTGGGTTAGGTGTTTCAATACATCAAAATTTTTATCCAAAGGTCTACGTTTCCCAAAAGGAACATGTGGTTTACCAGGTGCCTTGGAAATTGATGCTTTGGAAGTAGATGCATCTTGTATCAGGATAGGAGTTGGAAATATTCCTAGCTTTGGAAGATTAGATCGATTAGATCCATTTACTTGTTGAGAGGATGAAGGTGGAACCCCCAAACGATCCTCCATAATAACTATGCCAGGACTGAATTTTCTATTGGTGGAATAATTTGCTTGTTCTTGTTGAGCCTGCTGAAGGGCTCTGCCACGAGTTTCTACTGCATACACAGTTCTAGCAGGGGTAGAATTGGAATAGTGGCTTATGGGATATCAGTGTCTTCCTCTGTATCCCTGACCTCTGGAACTCCCTTTGATTCCTCTGTTTGATATAGGGAACCTAGGTTCATAGAGATTGAAACTGTGACTGGCATAAGGATCTGTTAAGTGGATCATATTAAGAGAACTGAAGATCAGCTCTTCATCTGATGAAGACTCTGCCTAACTTGCCAATTTAGGGTATGTCATTTGGTGGGACAGTGCCCGCGACTTCAAATTAGATGGCATGAAATCTGCCAGAGTTTAAGACAACTTAGGCTTTAACACAATTTCATCTTCCTCTGATTGCTTTTCATTCATCAAACTATGCCTCCCTTTTGAGGATTTTCCCTCTGAAGAGGATTTTGTTGTGGAATCCATAGCAGAAGACACAATTGGTTTCTTCAATTGCGTTCGAAAAATGGAATGAATTCGATTGATCGTTTTCCTGACCATCCAATCATCATATTTCTGCGCATTTTTTATTTTGACTTCTTGTCATTCGCCTTCTTCCTTTGAAACTGTAGCATTAACACATGCTACCTGGGATGAAGAGCCTTATAGTTTGACTTGTCCCGAGTCATCCATATTTTGCAGGAGGTATTTGAATACAAAACACTCCTGGATGGGATGCCCCAACATTTGATGAAAGGGGAAATAATTGGGACGACCTTCATCTCCTTCCTTGTTTGGCCTTTTGGCCTTGGCACCTAAACCAAATTATTTTCTAGTGCCGAAATGAAGTAGCCAGGAACTTTTTCATTTCGGAAAGAGTAAACATTTCTCATCAGATCCTCAAATTGTTTTCGTATTTTATCCCTTTGGTCATCTTGACGAAATGGCCTTTTTGTTGATGCTCAGGAGGTGGAGCCCCTCGGAAAGATGAAGGTTTTGAAGTAGAAGCAGGTATAGGTGCTTGCTTAAGAATAATTGTAGCAGTCTCTGCTTTACCCATTCTTGTTCCTAGAACTAATGGAATTACACGAGATTTAGCCTTAGTCTATATAAGGGAATCTTCAATCTACTGAGCAATTGAAGTAAGGTCTTGAAACCCTCCAATGTATTTCACAAGGATCAACGGCATGCGTAATTCTTCACGCAGATTTTCCACACATATTGGCAATAGTTCTTTTTGAGGGAGTGCTAAGTTTAGGGAATATGTTAATCCCTTCCAGCGAGCAATGAAATATGAAACCCTTTCATTCTCCATTTGCTTATAGTTTTTAAGATCAAAAACTGGTGTCTTTGGAAAAGTTGAGCTGAACTGAAGAAGGAATTGTTGATGGAGATATTCCCATCCGGTAATTGACCGGGATTGCAAGCTTGTATACCAAACAAAATCTGGTCCGTTCAAGGTTCGCACGAAGCATCTGAGTTTCACTGATTCTTGTTTTTCTAGAGTTCCCATCATAGGATCGCAACAAGACACGTAATGCGTCAAATTCTATTCAGGATCACTCGATCCGTTGAAAATAGGGAATTCAACGTTCCCAAAATTTGATGGGGGAGGGATTGAATCTACCCATTCAAGGTAAGCTCTCTTTTCTAGTTGAACATGTGCACGCTTCCCTTCCATAGTCTCTAACTGATCTGTTAATGAATCAATGGTAGTTATTAACTTTTGATAATCATCTGGTTGAACTTGGACTTGGGCAGGTGCAATAATTGGAGTCTGGATAGGTATGGTGGATGGTACTGCAACTGATGGTAGCACCAATGATTTTTGTTGCAATTGACCCATAGGATTAGACCTGTGATGGTGTACTGATAGAGGAAGATATTCTTGATCCATCTCAGTAGCTGCAACAAACTCCCTTGGCTGACTGACTCCAGCACGCTTAGAAGGAAGACTACCCTGAAGTAGTTCTGCATTCATCTACCTTAATTCCTTCATTTCTTTCTCTTGTTGTGAAAATATTTTCTCTAGTGTGAGTGATTGGCCTTCTCCAGAGGAAGGATATGTAACCTAATACTTTCCCTTCCCCTTGTTTGATCCCCTTTGGAGATGGGGAAAGGGGGTTACATGAAGGAATGCCCAGATTTTGGGTAAGCCTTTGATTTCATGTATGCACACCTTCTTCATTTGTCTCTGTGCGAACAACTTCTTGAGAAGGAAACTCTTCATATGATCCCTCTGAGTGATCCTCATCTGGTAGATCAACAACAATGTCATTGATGACATTAATTGATTCATAACGCCTCGCATCCCTTTTATCAGCATTTCTATGATATTGTCTTCTTTTATGTCCGTGGCGAGACATTGCCTTTTGTTGATGTGATCCTTCAGGAACTTCCTGATGAACTGAAATTTGGATGGAATCTCCTGATAATTTTTCTCTTCGTTCCTCCTATGGATTCATCTCCAATTGAGAGAATACAGACTTTCGCTGAGGAGGGGATTGATGATTTGAAAAAGTTCCCAGTCTGGTGGACTGGGGCTGTTTCTGCTGCTCAACTCCTCGAATCTTATTTGTTGATTACGATGGTTGGGTTAAAAGAGTCCCCAGTCTAGCAAGATGGGTGGCTCTTGAAATTCTATGTTTGAGACTTTCTTAAAATCTCTCTTGATCTTGTGGACCTTAGTCCGGAAATTAGCTGGATGCATCAATCGACGTCCACTTTTATCACCCGTCTCAAAAGACCGTTTGATGATTTATGACACTTCTATCACTTGATGATGTGATTTCTCCATACGAGAGGCTTGTTAAATATTCTCATTTTCTTGATGCAGGAGTAATTCAACAACTTGTTCTCTGTATTCTTGACTTTGAGATGAACTAGTTGAGGCTTGTTCTTGGGAAAGCCCTTGATTTTGCACAAAACCAGCCAGATGTGGCCAATTCTGGGAGATAACATTGCATGAAACCACCTTTGGTGGGCTTTGTTGATTGGAGAGTAAAGTGAAATGTAGTGCTCCATGAATACCCCACCCTCTGACATGAATACTAGATGGGGCATTGGCAATTAACTGACACAATATTCTTAGTTCTCCAAGGCATGAACGCTGAAGGGATCTCTGTTTATTTTTAGCCTTCAGATATCGAGAGACTGAGAGAGATGCCAAATCAATCTGGCGTTGTAAACCTTCTATTATCTTAACATGATTTTCATATTCATCATAAGATAATATTTTCCTTTTCAACTGACAAAGAGTTTTCCATATGTTGAGACAAATATCTTGAATACAATCTTCCGTCAACACTTTTGTAATGTCATACTAAGAGTCAGCCAAAGGCCAAAACATGACTGGCACATCACCTTTCACCAGTTGGTTTCTCATATTCAGCACTTCCTCTTTATCATTCAATGAAGATTCTTCTACCTGATTTGACCAGAGTTGGTGCTTCCTTGTTTCTTTATCGGATTCAACAGGATTGGTAGAGAATTCACTGATCAAACTAGAAGATGAATGACTCGGGGGTGGTTCGGAGAATGACCTACACTCTGGGCTATCTTCTGATCGAGAAAGTCTTTCATCTGCTAGTGATGAAGCATCAGACATGACTGGTTTCGCATTTGCAAGTTCCTCAAGATAAGAGGGATTTCTTGGCAATACATTATCCACTGGAGCATTTTTCGGGCAATGTGCATCACTACTATGGAGAGGAAATTTGCAGCGAAATTCATCATCATGGAAAGGACCGCCACGGTGGGTTACAGAAAAAGATGAGGTCTCCTGCTCTTTGGTCTTCTGGCCACATAGAGGGTTATTTTAGCTCTCATCTGAAGATGAAACTTCAAGATCGACTGAACTGTCATGAAGCAATCCTTCATGAGGAAGTGTCTGTTGAAGACCTTCGGAATTAATGTTCCCACTATTGGGAAATGAGGAAGTAGATTCTTGGATTCCAACAGATAACTGTCTGAGGGAATCAAGAACTCCAGAATCAAGCAAGGCCTTGATAAAGATTTTTTCTTGATTTCTTGACTGTGTTGGGCAGGTCTTCTACTTAGAAGCCTTCTTACTCGCCTTGGAAACCACTTGTTGATGAAAGTGGATACTCTGAGCAGGTGTATGTTCCTGATCAAGAGAGATGGTCAGGTTAGGATGACGATCTCCACTCAAATCAGGTGTATGTTCCTGACTTGTTTGTCCGCATGATATGGGGGAGTACGCCCCACAACCCTCTTGGATTGGAACAGAGGTGTGTGTCTGTTCTGGAGTGAACTGTTGATGTGTCACTCAACTGGTAGGGATAGATTTATGTGTCTGTCCATGAGATGTTGCTAAAACTGTTATAATATCCTAGCAAGCATCCAGAATATGAGCAGGGATTTGCTTCTTCTCTTTCACAATTGACAGAATATTCTTGGTGACTTCAGCTGCCAAAATTGGGATATACGTCCATTCCGTGCTTGGAGTAGGTGTATGTTCCTGCTCCTTCCCTCCTTTTCCTGTCAGGGAATCCTGACAGTACTCAAGTGTGGGGGAAAATAATTGAGTCTGCCTCCTGTTTGTCGCCGGAGCTTTCCGACTGACCTCTCCTGGTGCTACCAAACGAGACTGTTGGTAGACTTGATCAATACTAGCTGGTGTATGTTCCTGCTGATTGCACTCTGCCAAACATGGTTGATGAACTTCCCTCAACACTGACAGACGAGGTTGCTGGCAGGATTGATGAGTATAAGTAGGTGTATGTTCCTGTTTACCAGTTGTCAATACATTGGGTAGGAGGGTTCCATCATATGTAGTCAGACGAGACTGCTAACAGGATGATTATTCATAAACAGGTGTGTGTTCCTATCTATAGTACTCCGCTGGAATTGCCTGGCAGGATTAGCGTGCTGCTGCCAGACGAGTCTGCTGGACAGCGAGATTAAAACTGACGGGTGTATGTGCCCGCACGTTTCTTGCCACCATGTTAGGTTAGTGGACTTCTCCGGAGATGGAAGAGATGAGAACCTGCTCACTTTTGACCAGATTTCGCCTCTGGAAGTTCGTCTTTCCTGCTCGAGATCGAGGAAGCTGAGCCGAACGCCGGGAGTCGATTCCCTCATCATGTTGAGGCCGCACTGCCGCACGAGTCTGGTGGCGATTGTTGATGGGAACCCTTGGTAAGGACTCATGTTTACTTGAATTAAGTCTCTGAGGGGCCTGCTCATTCACCTCCCCAGAATATGGGAGGGACTGGTAATTGCATTCCAGGGATAACGACCCGAAACGGTTGGAGACGGTGGTTGGCACCACCTGTTTCTTAATCACTGGTCGTCATTGTCCAGACAACCAGTGTGAGTTGTTCACTTGGAGGGCTTGTCGGGCATCCTCCAGAGTTGGAATGGCACCGTGTTGACAGTACTCCTTAACCAGTGCATTTGATACCCAGCATTGAAGACGCTGATTAAGTGATATCTTCCTCAGAGAGGACGACGATCCAGCATTAGTAGCAGCAGAGACATTCACAGCAGAAGTATTCACGAGTGTGAATTTAAGATAAGCCATTACAAAAGATCTTGTAAAAGAGTGCATGTTTGATATAACAAACGCAATCAAGATAATTCTGGCCACTACATATTTTGGATGAGCATATATGTTATTGATTATCTTGTTGGCCCTCTCATTGAGTTTTAAATAGGGGCCTAACAAGTAGGTAAACTATCATTTTAACTTGGTTAAAGATTCACATCGATTTCACCATTTTTTGTTTCCCTCTGGAATTGGGAATGACCTTGTTGGTATAAGGTTCAAACGTTCCAAGCGTTTCTAAAGGGTTTGTTCATAGATTCGGAAACATCCAATGATTCCATATCCATTTGGACCCACTTTACAAAGGCAGGTGCTCATTATTTGTGGACCGATGAGGCTCAGGAATCTGCATTGGTCGAGAGGATGGGTGGTCAGACTCATCACACCTTTTTGAGGGGAATTACCGTCAACTCCAAGTCTCTATTTATAGATTTAATTTATGTTTGTGAATCCTTATTAAATTACCATGTATAAAATGATCTATCCTTTAGATCTGACAATCAATGATTGATATGTAGAAAATTTAGAGAATCTTTTATATGTATTCGAGGTTCTTCATCGATAGAGAATAACTGTGTTTGTTTTATATTCTTAGTCAATGGTATCCTTTAATACATTATATAGAGGTCTCTTGGTCATTATGATAACCATGATGGTTTTAAATCCACTCAGCGGGGCACTAGAAGTTTATTGTCATTTAGAAGGACATAGATTATTTTAGAGTTGGGATCACACCCGCAGATAGGCTACCTACGTATCCTTTTTTAGAGAAGGAATCAGAACCCACATAGTTCGAGTAATAGTGTATTATGTTTATGTATTATTGATGGCTCAAAGAAATATTTCATAATTACTTTTACACTCTAAGATCACGTGAATCATGCTCAGTGTGAGAAACAAGAGGTATTGGTAAAACCAGACAATTGTGCCATGAAAGATGCAATCATGAGAAATAATGTGGGGCTTATGTATGTATGACTGCCCAGATAAATGAAGATCAGGATTTACTTCAGGGAAGAAAACCGGAAACAGTGTCCATAAAGATATACGTACTTTATGGAGATTTGGATACTCTAACATGTGGCTTACTACTGAGGAAGATCCCTAAATTTAGAGGGGACTTATGATTGGGTTTTACTCCTAAAAAAGGAAACTCAAATAAAAAGTAAATGAAGACTGGTTAAGAGAAATTAAGACTGGGGCTTACTCATGAAAAGGAGGCCCTGGTAAAGGAAATTATGGTTGGGGCTTACTCCTAAGGAGGATTCCCAGAATTAAGGGGACTTGGACTGGGGCTTACTTTTAAAAAGGAGGCCCAGGTTAAGGGAAATTATGACTGGAGCATACTCCTAAAAAGGAGGCCGAGGTTAAGGTAAATTATGACTGGGGCTTAATCCTGAAAAGGAGGCCCGGGTTAAGGAAAATTATGACTGGGGATTACTCTTGAAAATGAGGCCCAGGTTAGGGAAATTGTGACTGGGGATTACTCTTAAAAAGGAGGCCCAGGTATAGGGTTCTCTCATCTTAAATGATGAGGTTGAATGAATGAAATCTCTAACTTTAGTGACATAAAGATGGGTAAATCACTAGGTTTTGAGATATGTTCCACGGAATTCTTTTCAGATAAGGAAGTCAATCAAGAAAACATGCCATAAATGGATTTGAAGAGTGTCTTGAAGACTGAATCTTGAATAAAAGAGGTGGAATGGCATAAGAGAGGTGAAATGGGCAGGAAGGGAACCCAAAAAGAGAAGGGCGCGCAAGTCCTGGGGGGTCGTGCAAGTACTGTATGGGCGCGCAAGTCTTGGTCGTGCATGTATACTTGCGCGAAACCTATATACTTGGGCGACGGTTAACCAGTAGGGTAATACTTGGGTGATCCTTGACCAAAGACTTTATAATTATCCCGAGGTACTTCCGGAAGAGTGGCGTGCAAGTTTCAACGAGTAGGTAAGGAGGCGCGCAAGTGTGTCAATTTCCCTTAAGGATAAAACACTTAGGCGCCCAAGTGTTAGTGAATTATAAAACTTAGACCTTATTCCTCTTGTGTAGACCATCCATTCTAGGTAAATAATTACCTTAGAAGTGTTCAGAAGACTTGAAGAAGAGTCTTTGGCATTCAGAGCTCTGTATCTGAATTCTGGAAAAAATCCTCTTATAAATGGGGGGCCCACCAAGGGTATTTATAGGCTGGAGAAGACCCTGGGTGATTTTTAAAGAGGGCGCGCAAGTCACCTGTGCGACCATTTAGGTGGCGCGCAAGTATACTTGCGTGACCATGTTGGAACTTGTGTGACTTATGGGAGATGTTCTCCTTGTTCATCCCTTTCTCTTTTCATGATGTTTATTCAAAGGATGAATATTCATTGTCTGAGGTATTTCCCTTTTCATTTCGTTTATACTCTGGGACGAAAAAGGAGTTTCAAAAAGCGTGACTATCCACGAAGTCCTTACTTACCTTTGTACGGGCTTGGGATTTTGAAATACGCCCATGTTCCATCTATTAAGAAGTACTTTACAAAGAATTGGTTTCTTCAGTATTCCAACTGTAACAACATGAATATTAGTGAAAGGGGGTTCTGATACAAGAAGGCACGGTTCCTATTAGTTGCATCCTTCGTCACAGTGGTTGTACTCTTGATATGAAAGATAATGTTGTAGAGCCAAGACCACATTGTTATGATTCCACTTTTAGGGATTCTCAAATAGATCAATATAATGGTTAGAAAGGAGATTGAGATATTTTTTCTAGAGGGGGTGTAAAACCCGAGTTGATGTGGTCATTCTGGGTACATTGGACTTCTGTGGAATTTAGAAAATATTTATCAGACGTTCATATTTACAAAGCTATCTGGATGGGGAAAACTTATGTTTACAAAAATGAATTCATTCCTGAATTACTGAGCCAATGGAATCCACAAACGAGTTCCTTTCATTTGACTCATAGTGAAGTTGGTATTAGTCTCTAGGACATTTACCATATAGCTGGAATTCCCATTCTTGGGGAAATGTATGATGAATTCATCCCACCTACTACAACATGGGGTGATATTACTAGAACACCACCACAGGCCCATGAATTAATTAAGATAGTGAAGAATTTACCCAAGGATAAGAAATAAATACATGGTATAGTGTGGATGGATGGGTTTTTAGAACCAACAATAGAGAAAGGTACAACCTGTGGACGTCCCACTATTTGTCCTTCTACAGATAACCGAGGAGGTTCAGGCACATATTGGCCTACACAGGAAAGAGGCGATTACAAGCACTGGGGATATAAAGTCAAACCCGATATAGATGCAAAATTACGCTTATCTTCCTTCCTTACTATGTGGCTAAGTGTTTATTTGCTTCCAATCCATGAATCCAGAGGTGGTGTAAGATCAGGGACCTTTGTCATTGTAGCTAAATTGGTAGAGGGGAATTATATTGGTCTAGAAACCCATGTATTAGCACGATTTTACCATCTTCATTGCATTTATACAATGGGAAGGCTACATTTGAGATTGCAGGGCCATTCCAAGTATTTTGGGTCTGGATTTCACCACACTTTTCTTCATACTCCATGCTGAATTTAGTTAGAGTTCCTAATGGTCGATTCACTCCATTTCTACAGAACGTTTCTGGTATTCAGCCCCTAGGATTAAGACCTGAAGTGGTGCTAAAGGTATTGAATGTCTCAGATGAATTCATCTTCTTTCCTTTTGGTGACCTAGCAACAGGAACATTTATTGATGACAGTAAAGAAAAGAATGTTGAGCTGAGATTCTATATGATGGAATTCAGGGATGGCATATTATCTACCAGGATTGAAGGTGAAATTATCTGCAAGGCTTATGTCCCCTATAGGTTTTCTCTTCAATCCAGATGTCTTCAACAATCAAGCACTTTTCCACCCACATATGTCAGTCATGAGAAGCACCCAATGGTAGTGCGACAATTATGGATTCTAACAGATTTATAGGTATCCAATTTTTAAATTATATTACCTCCACCAGTTGCATCGATCGGATTGGAAGATGGGTATGCCTAAGCTTGGGTTTTATCATATCTCCAAGGGGCTATGACAAAAGTGATATATCAAGTGGCAGCTACAATGACATTTTCACGTGGAAATATTGACAAGAAATCCAATTCCAGATATGATAAAGAAGTTTCAGAGGTTTCAGAGCCCTCAAAAAATCTTCGTAAGAAGTACACCAGGAAGACCAAGGCTAGAGAAGTAATACCTCCAACACCAAGGTGATCCAATCACCGCCATCAAACAGTGTTCCCTAATCCGTCCATTGAACTTTTTGAAGAAAGGAGATATGAGGAAAATTCCCAATAAAAAGGTGAAGCCTCCCTTCCAAAATCAAGCATACCAAGATTGAAATATGTGTGACCTTTAGCCACTCATCATTGGGAAAGTATAACCCATGATCTTAAGGAGTCATGGGCATTCCTCCATCATGGCATTCGAATACCAAGTATTGGTGATATAAAGGCACGTTCTGATTGCAATCCAGACCATAACTTGGCTGAAGTACAAAATTATATGGCGGAGCTCCAGGATTTTATATATTCAACCGATGAACAAATCGTAGCCTCTAAATGAGTATCTCTTATGCTAGACTTAGGAGTCCGTGAAGGGGTAATTATCGACTCTAAGGAGGAGTGGAATATTTATGTTAATACTGAGAATGTATTTCCCTTTCTTTTATCTCAACTCTGCTTTATCATTTATCAACATTAATCTTGATGAAAATATATTTATGAAGCTTTAATGTAGAGAAGGAAGATCTGGACCAGTTCTCGAATCACCCAAGTATGGTCCTGCAGGCTCCCCTATCAATGAGAAAAATGATCCTCCTAGGTCTCTAGAACTTTCTCTAGGAGCAAGAATCATGACTGGGGTAATGACGACAGATAATCCTCAACCATTACCTCATGTTTCCCCTGATAAGAGGAGTGTTTCAATCTATCCTCAAGCTTTTAAACCAAAACGCAAGAGAGCAATGGGATTGATTCGAAGTTTTCACCTAAGGACTATGTGTTTATACGATCCTTAGGGAATACAACTTGCTAAATTTATTATGGTAACCATGTTTTATCTCTTTTAGGATCTATGTATCTCTCCTCTCTCAAGGGATTAAGAGCTGATGCTTCATGACCAGAAAAAAATCCCTAGGGGAAACCCAGGTTCATGCTAACAAATTTGAAATTTCAAAAGATTCAGTTATACCTGCTCCTAACTCTATTGAAAGAGAGGAAAGTCAGGGTAAGATTAAATACATTCCCTAATAACATTTGTCAAAGGATCCTGAAAATAATCAATACTAATATTCCTATTGCTTTAGATGAAAGGAATGAAGATCAAGGGAAATCTAAAACCAACGCTGATATTAGAAAAATCCCGGAAAGATCTGATGGTGGTATACCTATTGAATAGTCATAAAAAAATGTCAGCAGAGTCAATTTCGGCATCAACCAACATTTTTTGGATACCATAAATGTTGATAATGCTGTAATATTTCAGGCCATATACACTGAAATGATGGACACCCTTAAACCGAATATTGATATTCCAGGTTCCATCAAGGAGTTTGGAGATTTTCATGAGGAATTTCAAGGATGTAAGTCCCTATTCTAGCATTTTCCATACATAGTTTTTTCTTCAACCTGATTCTTTACCTCAAATTCAACCTTATGCAGCTTTATCTGCAAAAAATGTCGCGAAGGCTCTTCAGGAACAGGCTGTTCCACTTTATCCTTCTGCTGGGGATGGAGAAATACTTACAGAGGATCCTTCATCAAGGGATGTTCTAGATCCTTAGAATGTCATACCTGAGAAAATTCAATCAAATTACCCTTCTCAAGAAACACCTGCTCAAAAACTGGAGCTGAGAATACAGGGGATGAATCCAATGAAGTAGCTAACTTGTTGTTGGGTAAATATAATCAGCTGTTTGAATCATATTTTCTTCCTTCATTTGAAACTAATAATGAAATTGATTTATCTTTTAGGTTTATCAGCTCCTAGATCAGAAGGTGATGCTTCTACTACCCAAAGAGAAGTAGAAAAAAATAGCTCTTCAGGTGGCCAATTTTCAAAGTACATTTTACCTCATGGTAGTGACTCAAATTCAGACTTAGAGATGCAATATTCTCTTGGCATGGAACGTTAAAAGACATGGCGGCATATCCGTAAAATCCTTTAGATGAATTTTCATACCATTTTCCAAAACTCCCTACATTATTCTGCGTATTGGGATTTGGTGAATTTAATTATCGACCAGTCTACGATGCTATGAAAGAGACTATTCGCTGAAGGGAGCAGGAGAATAAGCTACGACAATTTTTTGAAGAGACTAAATGACGCATCAATATTGATGTATTTCAATCTATAGTAGTTGAGCCAGAGGAAAATCATAACAATAAATCATTCGAGATTAGCCAAAAAAATCAAAGATTCCATGAAGAAGTTGTTATCTATTCAAGAAAAACTAGATGTTGTTCATAACGATCTTGAGAAATTGAATCACACATTAGGAGAAACCCAATTAGAGGGGATAACTACCATTTAAATTACTAATGAATCACTTCGTCAGGTAGAGGAGGCTGGAGTTGATCAACTATCTCAACATCAACAGGCAGCTGATAGAGCTTATGAAGCAGTCCAACAAATGAAAAGTCATGTTGAGAGTTTATTCGGAAACATGATAGAGTGGATCCATTTTGTGGATGAACCTCTATTTTTATATGAATGAAAGAAATTTTGTTTTCAATCATAATAATAAAATAAAATATAAATCTCATTCCTGTCTTTTCATGATTGAAATATGAAAAGTAAATAATGATAATGATTCCTTTATGTTAAACAATCATTATTATAATTAGAATGAAGTGCTAAAAAAATTCCATATTAAGCCAAGGGACCTAATATGCATTATTTGATTGTTGCTAAGGTTATATGGATAAACCGACATACATTGTTTCTTTTGATTGTTCCTAACAGGCATATTATGTAAGAACATATGCAATGCCACCGAAGGGAATGTGATGCATATTCAAGCAAAATGGATCTTTAGGAATTTAATGTTTTTCTGTTCGTAGATCGGAGAAAATAAGATTTGGGTGACTTAAGACCATATTAGATGGTTTTTCAAATTAAATTAATTTTAAGAATGAAAAGGGGGTTATTTTAAACCAACAGTCATGCAATGATGACATTGGTACTGTGCAGTTTTAAGTCATGTAGTGAGGACATAGTACTATGCAGTTTTAAGTCATGTAGGGAGGACATTTGTATTATGCAGTTTTAAGTCATGCAGTGAAGACATGGTACTGTGTAGTTTTAATTCATGTGGTGAGGACATTGGTACTATGCAGTTTTAAGTCATGCAATGAGGACATGGTACTGTGTAGTTTTATGTCATGCAGTGAGGACATTGGTACTATGCAGTTTTAAGTCATGCAGTGAGGACATGGTACTGTGTTGTTTTTAGTCATGCAGTGAGGACATGGTACTCTGAACATTTAAGTAATGTAGTGAGGAAATGGAGTGGATTTAATTTAAGGTATTTAGATCTGACCAAAAGTATGAAACTCTCCCAATTTCTTGATAATTTTTTTGGAAATATACAATCATATTCAGTTATGAAAGGGAAAATTGTAAACTGTGATTTGAGAATTTCTGAAACCGAGGAATGGTATGGGAAAAAGGCTAGAAGCATTAGAAGAAGCCTTTTCTAATAACGAAGTTACCATTACATGAAAAACATGTTATGGTGGTTGTATTATGTAGGTCCAACTGGGGAATATGCTTCATAGCCAAATAGTGGAATCTTTTGACTGACAGGCTTGTTATATAGGCAATTTATGTAAGGCCACCTAAGGGCACGTGCTGCATAGTCAGACAAAAAATCTCTCAGAAGTTTGACGTTCTATTACTAAAAGTCGAAGAAAGTTTATGTAGATTCAAATTTTCCAAATCATAGAGTTTGGTTTATGGATAAAGGTATCTAAATATGGAAAGGGTGTTTCCAATCAAGATATCCAAAGAATCAGAGGAATATGAATTTTACAAAGGTCTAACCCAAATGTATAAGATATGGTGTATGTAGTTTTAGTTCATACAACTAGGACCAAAAATGGAAACAATATATAATATGTGGCCAAGTGATTTAAAGATTATTTCATAGTGTATCGAACATAGGAAGAGGGAAATGTGTAAAGCATGGTCTTGAAGACTTTCAGACTATGAGAAAGAAAATGGGAAAAGTATACTTGAATGACTGTTTTAAAATAAATATACTTGTATATTCTCATCAAAGATTAAAGGGGACAAATATACTATAACAAAAAATGAAGTTACCCTTATTTGAAAAACCCATGATGGGGGCTGTATTATGAAGGTCCAACTGAGGCATACGATGCATATCCAAATAGTGTAATCTTTTGGCTGATAGGCCTATTATATAGGCAACTTATGCAAGGCCTCTTAAGGGAACATGCTGCATAGTCAGGCAAAAAAGCTCTCAGATATTGGAAACCTTGTTACCAGAAACCGTAAGAAAGATTATGAAAATATGAAAGAAAAATTCAATATTAAGAGTGTGATATAAAGAAGGGGGTTATGCCCAATGTATATGAGAAATATTTTAATCAATATTTTCCATGAATTTGATGTCCTTTACATAGATCTGACTCATATGTAAAAAGGATACTTTCTTTGATTCCTTTAAATGAATATGGTAATGTGATGTTTTAAGTCATGCAATAAATACATTATACTATGCAGTTTCAAGTCAGGCAGTAAGGACATTGTTAACCCCATAAGATGTTAAAACACATTATATAAAGAATCCATTTACTCAATTCCTAAGCCCATGTGAGCTATGCTCGGTGTGAGAAACAAGGAGTACTAAGGGTTTCTTTTATAATGCAAAGGTGATTCAAATGAAGAATAGGGGTATCAGATTTTCATTCAGTATAACATCATGTGGTAAGGATGACTATGAACAGATATTAAAGGAAATACATATTGTAACTGGATTAAGGGATAAAACCCAAGTATCAATATATATCTTTCTAGGGAAAGAACCAAGTCATACATAGTTTTTAAAAAATTCCCTATGAATATTTGATTTTATACAAGAAATAAAGGGTTTTTTTATTTTGGGTGGCTGAGACCAAGATTGGAGATCTATGCATCTCTACGTATCTCAAATTAGATGATAATCAAGCCATACATAGTTCATTAAACAATCAATCCTCATGCTAAGTTTGACATGATGAATGGGGGATTTTGATACGTTCTGAGAGAATGAAAAATCTTAAGACATTAAATTGTATAAGGACCAAATAATATATCTTAAGGAAACACTATGTATAGATATGATTCATATAGAGGAGGAGAAAAGAAAATAAGAAAATTTTGTGATTGTGGTTGGGCCCAAAATTGGAGATTCAGGCATCTCTACATATATCATTGAAAATGAGAATCAAGCCATACGTAGTTCTTGAAACGTGGTCTCTATGCATATCTAACTCCGACATAGGAAAGTGAGGGACTCATTTACAACTATGAAGTAGTGATGACATCAATGACATTTGCTTATGGAATCTTCTAACGTCAAATAGAGAAAACATTAGTTGTGCATATGATGTCATGCAGTTTAATGGCATGCAACAAGGATGAAGATACTATGAACTTTAACGTCATGAATCATGGACGCTTATGGTTGTTTTGCAGTTTAATGTCTTGCAACTAGGACATTAGTTTCTGTGTAGTTTTATGTCTTGAAACAAAGACATTTTACTGTGCAGTTTAAAGTCTTCCAGTGAAGACTAATGGGTATAATTACATGAAGTATTTCTTCAAAAATCTCACATTGGGTGGAGATGTAATGTGCTCTCCATTCATTGAGATTAAAGCATAGGTTTCATTTGAATAGAACTTATGTATGGAATAAGGTCCTTCCCATTTTGGTTCAAGTTTTGGATGTTTCTTTACTGGTATCATTGTATCTCTAATGACCAATACCAATTCTCCTTGGAGGAATTAACGAAGTCGAACTTTCTTATTAAAAGATCGTGCTATTCTATTCTGATAGACTTCTAGATGATGGAAAATATGCAATAATTTCTCATCTAATCATTCCAACCCATTAAACCATTTCTGAGATCTTTCATCTGTAGATAACTGATCACAAATTGAAACTCTAAGTGAAGGAAATTACACTTCAATTGGAAAAACCAATTTAGTTCCATATACCAATAAATAAGGAGTTCCTTGGGTAGCAGTACGGGTAGTTTTCCGATAATCCCATAAAGAATTCAAAATTTTATTAGTCCATGATTTCTTATCTTTATCCACAATCTTCTGAAGTATGTTTGATAGGATTTTATTGAAAGCCTTTATCTATCCATTGGACACTTCCTGATTGCGAGATGAATGATTGGATTTGATATTATATTCCTGATATAAATTTTTTTACTTCAACAGAAAAAATATTGGTGCCATTTTCCATCAAAATAGTATGAGGGATGCCAAATCTGGTGATGATATTAGTTTTTATAAAACTAACAATGCTTTTGGATCTGAATTCCTTGATAGGTATTGCCGCATCACACATATAGAATAAATCCGTAGTAGTGAGAATATACTTGAAATACTTAGTCGTGGCTGGAGGATGAGGCCCTACTACATCCATTCCCCATGTGGAAAATGTCCAGGAGTATTTAGTTGTATGTAGCAACTCTGGGGGTTGATGAATGAGGTTGGAATGAACTTGACATGGATGACATTTTTTAGTGAAATTTGTACAATCCTTTGTCATGGAAGGCCAAAAGTATCCAAGTCTTCAGATCTGATCAGACAGTCAGTGCCCGGATTGATGGGCACCACAATCTCCTGAATGTACTTATTTCATGACAGCAGTATTCTCTTCTCCCTCAATACATCTGAAAATAATTCCATCAAATCCTCACTTGTAAATAATATTTTGGTGGTCTGGACTATCATAAAGAGTAAAATTGGCCACTCGTCACCGGATCTGCTCCTTCTCAGCCCTATTTGGTGGAATTATCCCATTTTGAAGATTTTCTATGGTGGATGTTCTATATCACGTGATATGACCATATGGTTTAGAAATAGGGATAATTTCATTAATTTTTACTTTTATGGTTTGAACAAAAGGTTAAACCATGTGGAGATTGGTAACAATGATAACTGTCTCATCCCGATTTGGATCTGCCAATGTTATAGCTGTATTAGCCAGTGCATCTACATGGGCATTTTGTGATCATGGGACAAAGGATAATGTTGGATCTCAGAAAAATTCATCCACTAACTCTTTGATGTAATCACACAAACGAATTAACTCTTCTTTTTCTGATAGAGTATTCCCCATTGATTTGTTTGATTACTAATTCTGAGTCACCTTTTACCCTTAAATGATCCATTTTCACCAGAAGAGACAATTCCACACCTAGGATGACAGCTTGAGACTCTGTTTCATTGTTGGTACCACCTTCTGATAATAAAAAAGAATAAGTCAATACTGCCTTTTCTGGGGAAATAAGAACTATTCCTATTCCAACCTTGTTGAGTTTAGGATTTTCCAGTCTCTTCCATGTTGGACTTCTAGAAGCACCTTCAAAATACATTTCTCATGTTTGGGAATTATCTTGAATAGAGAAGACCTATTCATCAGGATGTTCAGTATTAAACGATGTTTCTTCCGCAGATGGGTGCTCAGCAAGGAAATCAGCCATAGCTTGGATTTTTATTGAATTTTGAGGCACAAACTGGATATCACACTATTTCAAAATAACCACCCACTATGATAGATGTCCTGTAAGCATAGGATGACTGAGGATCAATTTGATCGGGTTATTACAAGATACCAATTGGACCACATGATGTTGCAGGTAATGTCTCAATTTCTGAACATCAAAGATTAATGTCAAGCAGCACTTCTCAATACATGAATACTGAGTTTCTGCATCAAGCATAGTGCGACTGAGATAATAAAGGTTGTTTTCATTTCTCGCATCATTCTTTTGGGTGAGGAAGGTACCTAGTGATCACTCTAAAGATGTCATGTGTATAATTAGTGGTCTTCCTTAAATAGTTGGCATCAATACTGGTGTACCCAATAGATATTTCTTGAGTATATCAAATGATTTTTGGAAATCCTCAGTCCATTGATAAGTGACTCCCTTCTTCATTAATCTGGTGAAGGGTAAAAAATTCCCTACCAAATTTGTGATAAAGAACCAAATATAGGCCATGTTTCCTTGAATTACTCTCAATTATTTCAAATTTAAAAGAGGTTACATACCAAGGATTGATTTTGTTTTCTCAGAATCAACTTCGATACCACGATGGCATACAACGAAGCCAATGAATTTTCCTAAGGTTACACCGAAATCACATTTCAAGGGGTTCATCTTCAAATTATGTTGCTGAAGTTTATGAAATATGGCTTCAAATTCATCCAAGTGATTGGAAAATTGATTGGATTTTACTGACAAATCATCCACATAACATTCAACAAATTTCCATAAGAAGGGTTTGAAGATATGGTGCATGGCATGTTGGTATGTCGCGCCTGTATTCTTTAAGCCAAAGGGAATTACCCAATAGTAAAACACACCTTCAAAAGCTATCAAGGCTATATATTATTCATCCTCTAGGGCCATTCAGATTTGATTATACCCAGAATATCCATCCATGAAGGAAAGAGCTTCATAGCCAGTCATTGCATCAATTAGATGTTCTGTAATCGGGACTGGAAAATCATCTTTTGGACAATGACGGTTAAGATCTCTGAAATCACTGCAGACTCTAATTTTTCCATTCTTTTTTTCACTGGGACAATATTGGCCATCCATTTGGGATACTGAACTTCCCTGACAATGTTATCCTTTATAAACTTATCAACATCAACTTCAATTTTAGAGGCGTGAGTTGGGTGTGTTCTCCTTACTACTTGCTTAAACCCACAATGTTCTTCTAAAAAAACCAAATAATGGGTGGCTACATCAGGATTAAGACCTAGAATTTCCATATAATTCCAAGAAAATGTATCTAGATTTATCTTTATAAAGGAAGTATACACCTCTTTCTCCTCATGGGTCGTGGTTTCACAAATTAATGTGGGGCGTGGATCTTCTCCTGTACCGAAATTTATTTCTCTGAGTTCATCCACGGTGGTAGAAACACCTTCTTCAAATGCTGGAGGAGCATCCCTGAGATCTTCCTCTTCTTCTTCATTATGTTTTACCTCTTCTGTTTCCATTTTATTGGTAGATGACAAGGAAAAACTCCCAATGCTAGGGGAGGATTCAGTATTTGAACATATTGAAGAAGAAGCCACCATATGTGACCCTACTGATGTTGAATGGTTTTTCTATGGTAAAGAGGGATTGATGGATTGAGAATAAACATCTTTGTCTCCCTCTAACATTGCTACAATTTCTTCTACTTTGATTGACGAAGTAGAGGCTCATTGTAGTTCAGGAGATGAAATGAAAACGTCACAATTCAAGCTTCCATTATTTCTTGGTGTATCAATAATTTCTCCCATGTTATCAGGCTCAATTGCCGCAATTGACATTATGGGAATTATTGGATGAGTGCATGGATTTGGTTTTACCCTTTCAACTTTATTGATGGGTAACACATAATCTATACTCAAATTCATGAATGGATGTGCATGAATCTTTTCCAGCCCATTTAAAGCATTAACTCTGGTTATCTCCTTGGTCATAGACTTCATTCCATTTGTGTGATAAAACTCTGCCTCATTGTATTGAGATTCACACGTTTTGAATGGATCCTTGTCACCATACAATGTTCTGATTTGACCATTGAAATAGTATTTTAGACATTGGTGGTATGATGATGTTATGGATGCATGTTGATGCAACCAAGGCCTTCCAAGCAGAATATTGAAGGATGTGTCCTGACAAACAACAATGAAATCTAAATTAGACCCAATATCTAAAAACTGAATTCTGAGTGTAATTTTTCCCAAAGTTTCCTGTTCATTATTGTCATATCCTTGCAACATTAAAGTCGAAGGAGATAAGTTAGATTCAGTCAGGCCCAATCGAAGAAGTGTATGAACAAAAATGAGGTTGACCCCGGAGCCATTATCAATAAAGGCTCATCAAATATCCATGCCATTGACCTTTCCAGATAGATACAAAGGTCTGATGTGTCCATGTACACCTGGTCTTCATCTTCATCTGTAAAAGATATGACTGAATGACATTCTGCAGAGTCATTCTCTATATGGTAAACTTCAACTGTATCAACTTCAGTTTCATATTCTTGAGGACTTAACAAGGCCTCAATGAGTGATTCTCGATGATCTTTTGACAGATTCAAAGCATCCAAAATTGATAACATGGTCGGTACATGGGCCAATTGTTTCAATACATCATACTTTTTGTCCAATTTTATGCATTTCCCAGCATGGAGATATAGTTTTGCAGGTGCTTTGGAAATTGATGCTTCTATTGTAGATGTATTCTGTGTTGAAACAGAAGTGGTATTTCTCACTGACATTGGAAAATTAGATTGACTAAATCTATTCATTTGTTGAGAAGAATATGGTGAAGCTTCTAATCCGTCCACTAGGATAATTTTACTAGATCTATACTTGTTTTTCATGGAAGAAACTCCTTGTTATTGTTGAGCATGTAAAAGGGCTCTTCCACGAGTTTCTACCACATATATGGTTTGAGTAGGGGTAGAGTTAAAATGATGGTTTTCAGAATTCCCACATATTCTCTTATATCATCAACCATGGAATTTTCCTCTAGTTCCATATTTAGGTACAAGAAATTCCTGCTCAATATAATTATAATCACCATTGGCATAAGGATCTGTTAAATGGATAACATTAACAGAACCAAAGATCATTTCTTTTGCCTGATGAGGATTCTGCCTGACAGGTTATTTTTGGTTGTACCATTTGGCGGGGCGGTGTCCGTGATTTTTAAATAGATGGAATAAAATCTTCTAGAGTTAAGGATAACTTGGGCCTTAATGCGAGATCGTCTTATTCTGACTACTCATTATCCTTATGACCACCTTGTTTCTTTGAGGAACGAACTTTTGATGAAGAGGGTCTTGCTATAGAAAGAGTGGTATAAGATACAATTGGTTGTTTCAACTGTGTTCATAAAATAGCAAGAGTTTGGTTGATCATTTTCCTGATCATCCAATCATCATATTTTTGCACATTTTTACTTTTAACATCTTTCAATTCTCCTTCTTCCTCTGTATTGGTGGCTGTAACACATGCTACTTGAGCTGATGAACTTTTCAGTTTCACTTTTTTAGAGTCTACCATATTTTTCATAAGGTCTTTTAAAATAATGCACTCCTGAATTGGATGTCCCAACATTAGATGAAAGGGACAATAATTCGGACAATCTTCATCTCTATATTTATTTGGCTACTTCATCCTTGGCAACTGAACCAAATTGTTTTCTAAGGCTAAGATGATGTAGCCATAAACTTTCTCATTCCTGAAGGAATAGATTTTATTCTTTAATTCCTCAAAATTTTCTTACTTTTATCTATGGGATCATCTTGATGAAATGGTCTCTTCTATTGATACTCATGAATTAGAGCCCTTCGGTATCATGAAGGTCTTGAAGTAGAAGCAGGTATAGGTGTATGTTTGAGTGTAACTGTAGCATCTTATGCCTTTCCTATTCTCTTTCCTGGAACTAATGGAATTACATGAGTTTTATCCTTAGTCTCTATAATAGAGTCTTCTATCTCCGGAGAAATTTAAGTAAGGTCTCAAAACCCTCCTGTGTATTTCATAGGGATCAATGGTGCGCATAATTTATCATACAGATTTTCCACACAGATTGTCACCAACTCTTCTTGAGGGAGTGAAAAACGTAAGGAATATGTTAATCCCTTCCAGCGAGCAATGAAATCTGAACCTCTTTCATTTTCCCTTTGTTTTCAATTGGTAATATCAAAAATTGTTGCCTTTGGTAATGTTGAGCTAAATTGAAGAAGGATTTTCTGATGGAGATATTCCCACCTAGTAATTGATCGATATTGCAAACTTGTATACCAGACAATAGTTGGTCCTTGTAATGACTGCACAAAACACCCAAGCTTAACTGCTTCTTGTTGTTGAGAAGTTCCCATCATAGGATCACAATGGGAAACAAAATGTGTTAAGTGTTGTTCCGGATCTCCCAACCCATTAAAAATTGGGAATGTGGTATTCAAAAAATTTGGTGGGGGAGTAATTGCATCCACCCATTCAGGGTAAGCTCTTTTTTCCTATTGCAATGGTGCACGTCGTTCCTCCATAGCTTCCAACCGAGTCATTAGTTCCTCAATTGTATTCATAAGTATTTGGGGAATATCCAGATGATCTGGATTCTATGTAGGTATTGCAACTGGAACTTGAGCTTGTGCAATGACCGGTAAGACCGCTGATGATGGTGCTGATATCTATCCTAGATAACCCACAGAAATAGGTCTATCAGGATGTATATGATCCCGTATTGATTGTGTACCCAATGGAGGGAATTCATTATCTGCATCTGTAGTTACTACAAATCCTCTTTGATGAGGAGCTCCTATAGGATTTTCAAGTTGAGGACTTTCCTGGGGAGTATGTCTAGCAGAAATACTATTTCGAAGTAAATCTGTGTTGATCCTTTTCAAATCCTTCATTTCCTCTTCTTTCCATGTAAATCTCTCTTCAAGTGAAAAAGATTGACCTTCTCCAGTGGAAAAGATAGATGAAATATGACTATTTTTCCCCTTGTTGGATGGATTTTGGAGATGGGGGGGAGCTGGTTATTCGAAGGTATACCTAGATTCTGGGTAAGCCTCCTATTTCGGGTACGCGCACCTTTCTAAATTGCCTCAGTGTGTACCACATTGTGGAAAAGAACTTGATATTTTGATTCCCCTAAATCGGACTTATTTTCTGGAGGATCTTCTACAATGGTATTGATAACATTCACTGATGCATAAATCATTAATGGCATTCTGTCAGTGTTTCTGGTAGATCATCTCCTTTTTTGTCTTTCACGAAACATCATTCTCTTATATGAAGAATTCCCTAGAACTGTTTGGTAGATAGTAACATGAAGGGAATCATTTTATTGTTTAACTGTACGCTTTCCTTGTGGCTTCTTCCCTAATTGGGAGAAAACATACTTCCGTTGAGGAGGGGATTGTACATGTGAAAAAGCCCCCAGCCTAGCAGGCTGGGATTGATCATGTTCTTCTTCTCCAAATCATAGAACATTGTTTAATGAATTTGAAGGTTTCATTAAATGATCCCCCAGCCTAGAAAGTTGGGGTGATTCTTAAACTTCTACAGTTGAAATTCATGCAACTGCTCTTCTGATTTTACAGATTTTGGTTTGGACATTTGCTGGGTGCATCATCTGAAAATTACTTAAATCACCTGTTTCAGAAGATCGTTGTACTATTTTGGACATTTTCATCCTCTGATGCTTGATATCCCCTAAACGGGACGCTAGCTCAAGATTCTTATATGCTTGATGTAGAAGTAATTCAACAACTTCTTTTATTTGGGCTTGATTCTAATGAGAACTTGTTAGCTATGTTCTTGAGCGTACATTTGATTACATAAAAAACCTATTGACGGTGGCCGATCGTGGGCAATAACATTGAATGAGACCACTTTTGGCGGACTTTGTGGATTTTGGAGTGCAATGAAATGAAATTATCCATATGCACCCCATCCTCTGATGTGAACATTAGATGGGGAATCATAAATTAATTGGCGTAGCTTCTTCAGAGCATTGATACATGCGCGCTAAAGAGTTCTCTGTTTTTTTTCAACCCTTGGATGTTTGGAAACTGAAAGAGATGCCAAGTCAATTTGGCACTGTAACCCTTATATTACCTTTATATTATTTTTATATTCATTATAAGGTAATACTTTAGTTTTCAAATGATGAATTGTGTTCCATAAGTTGATACGAATGTCATGAATGCAATCTTCTGTCATCAATTCTGGAATATCAAACTGAGAATTTACAGAAGACCATAACATGAATGGTATTTCTTCTTTAGCTAATTGTTTCCTCATGTTTAACACGTCTTCATCATATTTTACTAGAGGATTCTCCACTTGGTCTGGCCAAAGTGGATGCTCTGCATTAGAGGATAAATGACCCAAGGGAAGTTTGGAGAATGACCATTCCTTTAAGATGTCTTCAGAATGAGAAAGTGTTTCTCCCATCTATGACAAGGCATCAGACATGAATGGCCTTGTGTTTTCATGTTCCTCGTGATAATAGGGATTTCTTATTGCCACATTGTCAATTATAGAATTTTTTTGACAATGTGAAATACTACTGTAGAGAGGACTTTTGTAGTGAATGCCATCATGGGGAGGATCACTATGATGGATTACAGCAAGGGATAAATCTTCTTTCTCCTTGGTCTTCTGTCCACACGGAGGGTTATTGTGGCTCTCATCCAAAGATAGACACTTTGGATTGACCAAAGTTTCACAAAGTAATCCTTAATGATGAAGTTTTAGGTGAGAAACATCATAATTACAACTACCACTCCAAAAATTTGGTAATTAGAGAATATGATCTTGAGCAGCAAGAGATAAATGTCTGAGAGCTTCAAGAACTCCAGCATTAAGAGGAGATAAATCACAGCTTGAATCTTGATTTTCTAATGTTATTTGGTGATATTTATTCTTGGATATTCTCTTATACTTAGTTGGGGCCACTTTCTGGGTAGTGGTTATCATGGGTAGGTATATGTGCTTGCCTTGGATTAGTTACGGGAACAGACCGGTTACCTCCAATTGAAAAGGGTGTACGTTTCCGATCTTATTGTATGTATAATATAAGGGAGTGTTCCCCATGACCCTCCTGGACTAGAATAGAGGTGTGTATCTGCTCTAGGATGGAATTCCGATGTGTCATCCCATTTTTGGGGATAGATTTATGTGTTTGTTCCCCTAATACTACTGAAGAAGTTGTTAAAATATCATGTCATGCTTCCAGAATATGGACAGGGATTTGCGTCAGCCCTTTCAACATTGATAAGATGTGTTTGGTGACTTCAACAGTTGGAACAGGAATATATGTCCATTACGTATCTGGTGTAGGTGTATGTGCCTGCTTCTATCCTTTTTTTCCTGTCAATAGATATTGACAGTACTCACGCATAGGGGTAGAGAGTTGGGTCTGCCCAAAAATTTTCATCGGAGCTTTCTGACTGACTTCTCCAAGTTCTAACAAATGAGACTGTTGGCAGGAATGATGAACATTGGCATGTGTATATGCATGCTATCTATTTTGTGTTATGTATGGTTGAAGAGAATCCTTCAATACCGGTAGACAAGACTGCTAACAGAATTGGGGATTGTAAATAGGTATATGTTCTTGTTTACCAGTTTCCACCATATTAGATTGGAGGGTCTCTTTAAATGCAGTCAGACGAGCCTACTAACTAGATGATAACTTGTAAACATGTGTATGTGCCTATTCACAGTACTCCACCGGGTTTATCTGGTGGGATTGGTGGGTTGCTATCAGAAGAGTCTGCTAAGCCACAAAATTAAGACGGACGGGTGTATGTGTCCACTCGTTGTTTACCAACAAATTAAATCAATGGGATTTTTCGGTGGATGTAGAAGTGAGAACCTTCTCCCTATTAACCAGACGTTGTCACTGGCAGTTTTTCTTGTGTTCCCAGGTTTGAGAGACCTGGTCCAAATGTCCAGAGGCAACACCCCCATCATTTGGGGATAAACTAATGCATGATTCTGGAGGCGATTGCTAGTGGGATTCCTCAGGAAGGACTCTTGTATTCTTGAATTGAGGCCTTCAGTGACCTCTTGATCCACCTCCCTGTAGAATGGGAGAGATTTATTGTTGTGTTCCGAGGATAAAGACACGAAACGGTGGGAGACAGTGGTTGGCACCGTTTTCTTCTTGATCATTGGTTATTGATGGCCAGATGATCAAGGATTATTGTTGACCTGGAGGGCTTTTCGAGAAGCCTCCAAAATCGGTATTGTACCATGTTGTCAATATTCCTTCACTAGTACATTAGAGACTCAGTGTTGAAGATGTTGGGTTGGTGATAACGTCCTTCCGGTGGATGGAGATCCAACTTGAGCAGTAGTTGTGAAGTTCACAGATGTTGTCTTGGAGAAATTCATTCTTTGGTTTGAAGGGAGTTCTATGGAAAATTGAGAATAATGACAAACTTTATTAAAGTAACATATTTTCGGATGGATACTTGCGTGATTAATTCCTTTTTCTGGACTTCCTTTATCAATTGATAGGGGCCTAACATGTGGGTTACATTATTTACTTGGTTAAGGATTCACATCGGGTTCACCATTTTTTGTTTCGTAGTTCATTGAAACGTGTATTCTAGATTTAAGAATCACTATTTGTAGGCAGTTTAAATTAGATTATTTAATGGAACCGGAAACATCCAACAGTTCTTCATCCAAAGAGGAACGTCTTTCCAAAGTCAGGAATTTGTTATGTTTTTAACATTACGATACTTAAAAATGTGCTTTGGTCGAGCGGATGTGAGGTCGGACTCATCACATCCTTTTAGGGGGAATTATTGTCTACTTCAGGACTCTCTTTTTAAAATTAAAATATTTTCATTAATCCTTATTAATTCACCAAGTATATCATAAGTATCCCTTGAAATTTACAATCACTTATTAACATGTGTAAAATTTAGAATCATCATTATTCATTCGAGGTTCTTCATCAATGGAAACATCTATATGTATTCAAGGTTTTCCATCAATGCTATCCTCTAATATACCGATTAGATATTCTTTTAATCATCGTTATGATGATTCTGGTTTTTAAGACACTCAGTGGGGCACTCTGGAAATTATTTTCATCCAGGGAGATGAAGGTTTGTTTTAATCTTGGGATCGTGCTCATAAAATGAGCATCCTACGTATACTTGTGAAAGGAATCAGAACCCTCATAGTTCGGTAATGCTTAGTAGGACACATCATACCTTTTAAGGTCATGTGATAAGGACCTCTAAGAGGAAGGTGATTGGTTGAAACTTAGTGTGGGACTTATGATGAAGCAGCCCAAAGAACTTTGAAAGGATATGAGTTTCCAAGTAGAATCAGACCCTATTGGGAATATGGACCAAAGAGAATAGGTTTGATTTTAAGTGTTGGTTTGAACATCAAGTTTGCTTCCTACGTATCCCATATTAATGGGAATCAAAGCCCACATAGTTTGATAAATCTCATTGGAGATTATAGTCCTCTGAGAGAGATGATTTTTGGATTAGTTCCTAAAAAAGGATGCCTTTATGATTTTAGGATTGAATTTGGGGCTTATTTCTTAAGGAGGATGCCAAAATTTTGGGAATTAGGGTTGGATTCCTGAGGAGGATATCTAGTGAGCTCAGGCCCTGAAAGGGCTTCCTACGTATCCTGGTTTGAACAGGATTTAATGTTCTCATAGTTCATTTCATTGAGTGTTTGTGAATATTTTTCAACCATCACATATCTCTAAACCCATGCGAGTAATGCTCGATGTGAGAAATAATAGGATATTAAAGATTCAACAATGAAACATCACACTTACTAATTTTTCCTCCATGCAGATAGAAGAGGATGTGTCGACTGTGGAAGAGGGAAAGGTGAAAAACCTTCCCTATGTTCTATTTACATTGCACAAGGGTCCAATGTAGGGAAGAAGGGGTGAAGGTGAGGGGATTATACCAGGATGGATGCCCTAAAATTGGTTCTTGTAGGGGAGGGAGACTTCCTTAATACTTGCGTGGAATGAAAAGTGTGAAGTATACCTTCCCTGCCGGAGACCTGAGGTCCGGGGTCACCTCTTTGAGAAGGGCGACGCCGGTAACCAACCATCCTCAAAACCTAGAACTTCCCAACACTATTTATGGGAGGTAATCACATGTGATGTGGATATAAAAATCCACAAACATTCCATTAATCCTAACCCCATTGTAAAACAAATGTGGGAAACCTATGACTGTGGAAATACAAACCCAAATTAGAGACACGCTGATATACCCCAAAGGTTTGAGAAGTTATGAGGTTTTGGTGGAGGCTTCAACTAATCCCTTTTCAGATAAGGGAACCAAAGAAGGATATACCCTGTCATGGATGGCTTTAAAGAAGAGTACTTGAGTTGGTCGCTTAGGTACCTCGCGCAAGTATGCCGCATAGGTACCCCGTATTTCCCTATCGCACAGGTATGGCGCGCAGGTGTACCACACAGGTGTGGCGCACAGATATACCACATAGGTATGAATGAGGACTGAAGAATGTTATGAACTTTAAAACAATCCTATCCCCTTTAACTATACTTTTTTTTTTAGTTTAGAGAACTATCTGAGACAATTTGAGAGATCTAAGAGAAAGAGCTATGCAATTGCAGCTTTAGAGAGTCTTTCACTTTTTTCAGTCCAGAAATGGGGAGCCCAAGGGCTCTATTTATAGGCATGGATGGGCCTGGTCGAATAGATGTTTCCCACATAGGTACTTCGTGCAGCTCCACCGCGTAGGTGCTCCGCGCAGGGACATAAAACATTTTTTGGCACGGATGTTCGGCATGTAGCTCGGTCGCATTGCACTTTGAAAGTATTATGGATTTTCCTTTGTACTATATGAATATTTATTTGGGATTTGAAATATTCAAAGGTTGCCTATCTTTTTGGATACTTTTTCATGTAGTGTCAACAAATACCGTCATGAAATTGAAAGCTCGGCTGGATTATAGGGAAGGGTATCACTCTCTAATACAACAAGAACACAAACCTTACCCTAATTGGGTGAGAAACATTCTGCCACTGCCAAACTTTAGGAACCCCGTATTCCTGGTGTTCAATGGTTCAAGAGACCTAGTATAACATCTAATATACTATTCCTCTTACTATGACCCCATGATGGTCACCCCCGAGCAATAAGAAGTTGTGAAACTTAGGTTCTTCATGCGAAATCCGCAGGGTTCAACCTTCATGTAGTATACTAGTTTACAATATAACTCAATCACATGATGGGAGAACCTTCAATGATGGTTTCTCTTCAAGTTCAGTTCGACATTTCCTAAAATTATAGTTAGTGATCTCCTGAACTGTAAGTAGTGAGAGAATGAAAGAGTATCATACTTCATCGCCAAATGGAAAGGCCTGACTAACTCCATAAACTGGACACTCCCCTAGGATAAAATTCTCCCTATGTGAATTGATAATATCCATGATGAATTGTGGACACCACTCATCCCAGTAAAGTACAAAAGTGGGTTTTGATATTTCTCCTGCCATTTCCCAAATGATAGAAGACTCCTTACAATATAATAATCTCAAGTCCTGAGTGGCCCCATCATCCCCAAAAAAAAAGCAGGAAAAGATTTAGTGGACTCTATCACACCTAAGACACCCCTGACACCAGCTCCAGTTGCGAGGACTCCACCAAACTGTGTAGGACGCCCTGGATGCCCACAAACACCCCCACCTTGGAAAGATAAGAGAAGTGGTACCAAATAAAATTAGTTCAAGGAATGAAGAAATAAAGACAAATCATTCCAATAGGACCAATTTTGTTGTTACTTTGTAGCCTCCATGAATTGCAACTTTCTATGGATACCCAAGACAAATTGAGCTGAAGAAGTGGGTCTCGATGACCATCCAAATTATTTCCCCTACCACCAGATACTGAGTCACACCATCCATGAGTGTTTCGTCTTCAAGTATCTTCTAAAAAATATGGTGGATTATATAAAAGACAAGTTTGGACTGCCAATAGCATAAGTAGAATATGTTTCCACCTTATAAACAAGTGAGGATGGGGAGTCGAAAATAGTCACCAGTAAAAAGGAGAAAAAAATGATAGTTGGATGACTCAGAAAACTTTCAACCAAGCTCATGGAATCTACCAAGCATAGTTTAAGAAACCAATTATGCCCCCAATAGATTATAATGAAACACAAACATCATCATCATCCCAAAAACCCTCTTAGGGTCAGCCGTCTATGAGTAAGTCTGATCATAAAGGTTGAAAGTAGAAGCAAGAAGATGAACCTGCACTAAATCCAAAGTCAACCATGACACTTTCAGACTTCATTCCCACAAACTTGAAAGCATATGAACCACCCCTCCAAATGGGAAAATGTTAACCACCCTACCAAATGACACCATCAAAAGAAGGTAGTCAGATATAATCATTGTCGGATCAAGAACTGATATTTGGATCCATTAATTTCATTCACTTAATGGACCCCTTATCTAATGCAGACTATGGATACGAACCCAAATTCCCCATGTTTAACTAGAGAGCTGGAGGAAGAGGCTGTAAAGTTCAAGGGTTTCCAAGAATGTGTGGTCATGGTGGGATTAAAATTTTGATCCTCACATTAACTCAAACTGTTAATATTGTGGAAACATGCAGAAGGACCCTCCAGCAGACCCAACAAAAACCAGAGTTTTTCTCTTCCCTTGATAGAAGAATTCCTAGACCAATCATCTTGGAGTATTTTTCAGAGGAAGAGAAGATGTATAATCACCCCAAGCATGCAGGTTGACCTGTCTGGCCAAATCGAAAGAGCATGGGAGCACCATCAGTTCCCAACCCAGAGTTCATCTTGTCCACCTCTAGGGCTCTAGTCCCTAAATCCCCTATGAAAGTTCATCCCTAAGCTAGGAAGCGCCATCCTTTAGAGAATAAATATGATATTTTGAATTTTCTAGCCTCAGTACAGAAAAACATATCAATCCTGGATGCATCGAATCTCTCATTAGATCTTAGAGGGGTGCTTATCGAAGCATTACTAGGTCCACAAGAATTAATGGTCAAAGTAGTAGTTGCTGAAGTCTATCGGATAGAGACCAACCCTACAGAATTCCATGTTGTCATCTCTTTCATTGATCAAGATCAAGACACCATCATGTAGGGACACATCAAACCCATATATGTGTCTGTCAAGATAAATGGAATTGATGTCCAGAAAATTTTCATTGACAATGGCTCTAGAGTTTACCTCCTCCCACTGTGAACTCTTACTCGGTAGGGCTATGTTGAGGACATTCTGACACCCCGAACCACAACTCTACTGGGATGTGACAAAAGTAAGTAGAAGCTATTGGGATGAATCATGCTTAAAACCTGGCTTGCTGACCTCGTGTCTAATTCTGAGTTTCTAGTACTGTGGAAAAATAAGGCCCTCAACGTCATGTTGGGGAGGTCCTGGCTACATCAGCACGATACAATCCTCTCATCATTACATCAGTGTGTCAAATATTATGCTAATGGTCAAAGGGGGACATTTCACGCCGATAAATCCCCATTCAAATCATGTGTGTCTCATTAACTCAATTTAGGGTTCTATGAACTGAAATAGAAGCAATCTTTGGTTGATGGAATTGATTGGATCACCACCCATAATGTATTAGAAATGGATCATGATGATCCCATAAAATATCTTGGGTAAAAGTATGTATTACCCATAAAGTCGGATGAGTTCATATGTTAAATATTGGATGCGGACTCAGCCATATGCATGATCTCTGTTATGGTAATCGAGTCCAAGGATGTTGAAAATCATGTTAGCCCCCATGATGTCGGTGAGTTCTCAAACAAAAATTCTCACAACCTTTCTTCAGGGCTCCAAATAGTTACTATCTTACTCACTAAGGTATGGGACTATTTCATGTTACTAAATAAAATTGAGGGCAGTCCTCCACCCCCCATTCCATCCTCTTCAAAAAAATCCCCATTGTCAGTTGGAGCAAAACGAGTTGTTTCAGTTTCCAGAAATCATAGTTTTGATTCCTCTCAGAATGATGGAGATTTCATCTTGATAATCCTCTCTCGATAATAAGAGGATCATGAAGAGGAAGAAGAAGAAGAAGAATATATCAATGACCCCCCTTGTGTATTCAAAGAAGGCATCTCCACCACAATCGATAAACATTGATAGATAAACCTGGGCACCATATATAACCAATGGCCCACTCTAATTAGTGTGGCAATGCCTTTCGAGGAGAAAGAGACATATAACTCATTCCTAAATAATAATTGGGTTTTTTTATTGGAACTACATAGAAATTCTAGGCCTCAATTCGGAGGTTTCCACTCATCACGTAGGTCTGCCGGAAGACCATTGTGGTTACAAGCAGGCTGCCAGAAGGACCCACCCGACAAATGATGCCAAAATAGAGGCTGAAGTTGACAACCTAATCAAAGTTTAATTCATTCGGTAATTCTAATATCTCATCTGGATGGAAGACATATTCCCTGTCAAAAAGAATAATGAATAGATAAAAGTCTACATTGACATTAAGGATCTCAATCAGCACTGCGCAAAAGATGATTTCCCCATCCCAAACACAGAATTACTGATCGATGTGACTGCTAGATATGAGACCATTTATTTCGGGGATGGCTACTCTGGATATAACCAGATCTGAATGGCCTAATATAATGAAAAATACATTGCCTTCAGGGCTCCCCAAGGAGTGTTTTTCTATAAGGTGATTTCCTTTGGTTTGAAAAATCCTAGCGCTACATATCAACACACCATGCATCTCATTTTCAAGCATTTCCTTGGAAAATTTCTTGAGTGCTGCATCGATTAATTGGTGGCTAAATCAAGAAAGCACTCAAACCACTTGACTAATCTTGAAACCATCTTCAATAAACTACAAGAGAACAGTCTAAAGATAAATCCCTTGAAGTGTGCATTTGTCGCTACCACTGGGAAATTCCTTTGCTTCATTGAATGCCATCACGACATTGAAGTCAACCCTGAGACGAAAAAATCCATCCTTGGAATTTCACAACCTCACAACCTCACTGAGTTAAGGGGTCTCCATACAAAAATTGGCCTACATTCAGCACTTCATAGCCAACTTTTCAGGTATGTGTTTTCCTTTCACTGGGTTGATGAAGAAAGGGGTTGCATACCAGTGAGATAATGATTGATAAAAATCACTCAACAATATTAAAAGGTATCTACTTAGCCCATAAGTGCTAGAGTTGACATTTTAGGGAAGGCCACTCCTTCTATACATGACCGCCTTAGAATGGTCACTAGCCACTTTCCTCGCATAGAAGAATGATGATGACAGTGATAACAGACTCTATTACCTCATCTAAACAATGATCGATGTTGAGACTTGATATTCAAATATAAAAAATAGTATACTAGCCCTAATATTTGATGTTTAGAAACACAGGCATTACCTGTTATACCACAAGGTCCATTTGGTCTCCCGCAACAACCCACTCAAGTATATCCTTAGTCTTTCTTTGTAAACTAGATGCCTATCACGATGAGTAGTCAGCCTACAATAGTTTGATATACAACACATTCCCCATAAATACATCAAATTATAGGCATTACAAGATTTCTTGGAATAGAACCCCTCAGTAGAAATGACCCAATTAGACACTAAACTTCCCGATGAATAAGTATTCCCTGTCCAAGAAGGCTCAAAAAATGGTAAATGAACACTGACAGTGACTCTAGAATCCTGACAGGGAAAAGGATGGAGGACCCCAAGATCAAAAAAGTGGGTGTGGGAGTTATACTAATATCTCCAGAAAAATTTAATATTACCAAACTCCTTCCTACTTTCAGAGGGGTTAACAAATAATGAAGCATAATATCGGGCACTTATTTCAGGCATGGAGTTGGAAATTCATGCACAAGCCAAGAGCCTAGATATAAAAGGTGATTCGGAGTTGGTCATCAACCAATTCAATGGTTAATATTCCATTAAGAAAGAATTATTGGTTCCTTTGATGAACCATGTTTGAGAGATAATGGTATAATTGCAATCAGAATAAACAGCAACTTATGTCCCCCAGTCACAAAAATAATTAAGATAATGAATTAGAAAATGAAACCATAGATCTGGCTAATCTAGACCAGGATGAAATAGTCATCTACATTTCCCATCATCATAAGGTCTTGTTGTTCATTCAAAACAACATGGAAGATATCGAGGAGATTAGCCTCATTCCAGAGCCTTACGGTCACACCACCGACTAGATGAATCCCATTTTAAATTACCTCTATAGGGGGGAACTCCCACCAGATAGGGATAGAAATGATAGATCTGAAGGGAGGTAGTCAATTTTGTTTTGTATGATGGTGCAAGCCAAGATAAGGTTCTTTATAAGAGAGGCCTTGAAGGAGTCCTTCTCAAGTGAATTGATGGATAAGAGACAACTCCCAACATGAATGAAGTGTACTCTAAAATTTTTGAAGCACACCAATCAGCTACCAAACTCTCCCATAAAATTCAAAGGATTGGATACTATTGGCCCACAATGATAAAGGAATTTCCCACATTCACCAAGAAGTTGCATTCCTACCACGTTCATGCCAATTTCATTCACCAACCCCCGAATATTCTTCATATAGCTAAGTACTTCTGGCCAATTTCTTTAATGGGGATAGATGTCATGGGACCATATCCTCCCACCACAGCAAGATAATTCAAGTTCATTGTCACATCAAATGACTTCTTATCCAAATTGGCTAAAGATATTACCCTTAAAGAGGTTGAGGAAATAAGCATTATTATTTTTTTGAAAAACAATATCATTACTAGATTTGGTGTCCCTTATGAAATACTAATGGAAAATGGCACCAACATCTACTCTGATGAGTTGGAAAAGTTATACCAGGAGTATAAAATCAAAGACAATTGTTCATCTTGATACTATGAAGCGACCAAAAGACATATAGAGGATTTCAACAAGACTCTATAAAAAATAATCAAAACGATGGTAGAAAAATACAAGAAATCATGGTCATACAATCTCTTCCATGCTTTATGGGCTTACTGGACCATGACCCGCACTACCACCCAGGAAACCCCGTAATCACTAGTATTTGAAATAGAGGTTGTTTTTCTAATCAAGATTCAAGTTCCATCACTTTGGGTTGATTTTTTGGACCAAAATTCTACATATGAGCAATCCCAAAAACCATTTGATCATTTGGATTGGCTTGATGAAAAAAGGTTTCACACTTTTCACCATTTATAAGTCTATAATAATCGAATCACATGAGTCTTCAATAAAATGATTCACAATCAGACTTTCCTGAAAGGAGAGATGGTGTTGGTCCTCAGAACCCCAATGATTCTTAGGAAGAAACCCCCAAATCTTGAGTCAAAAAGGGGAGGGACCATATGTCATATATAAGTTCTAATCCAATAGAGCATCTACCTTGATATCAATGGAAGGATAACTCATCACAGCTCCCACAAATGCAAGTTTCTGAAGAAATACATTGAATAATAGCGACATATACGTCTTATCTGAATTTTGTTAAACTCCATAGAGACATATTCATCCTAATCACAAGTTGATAAACTTCATGATAGCTTCTTCCTCACCACATGATGTCAAGATGAATGGTAGTTATTGTGTTCTAGCTATAAATTTGTCACGTATAAGTCAAATTCATGTGAGGAAAATATAGAAATACCATCCCCCTTTCCTGTGAAAAGTTCAGGCCAACATAGGGAGGGACTTGCAGAACTATATTTGGATTTATACCTTCCCTTGCTGGATAAGTAGTGATGCTTGGATCCTATATCCATGCCATGCCACCATCAATATAGAAAATGCCCCCTACTCCCTATGTATATACCATACCAATAGGGAGGACACATTTAGAACTACATATGGCCTGATTCTTGTTTCCATGGGATTCCTAGGGACACCTTAACCCTAGATCTTGGTCAATCCACTGGTTGTAAAAATTCCCCTTCCCCCTATATTTGGACTAGACATATATAGAGGAGTTCTTTCTAGAACTACATGTGACTTAGTTCCTTCCCTCATAGGATATGTAGTGACACATGGGTTTTACATCTTGGTCCAACCACCAATCTAAAAATTCCCTCTTGTTTCTCTACCCATGGACCAGACATATGTTGGGAACTCCTAGAATTATGTACGGCTGGATTCCTATCTCAATGGGATATGTAGGGATGCCTAAATTCAAAGGTCCCAGCCTAGCCACCACATGACGTGAAATTCCTCAGTTATATCCCTTATTTCTTTTACAACAGTAGGGGAATCCTTTTCACACCTTGTTTCTCACAATCAGTATAACTCACATGATCATAGGAATGATGGTCAGGGATTCCCTCCATAGACAAGGAATAAAGGGATATGATTAACCCATCACCCATAGAGGATGAAACTGACATGCCCCCTCTCCCTATGTACAGACTAGACCTATACAGGGAAAGGCATGTACATAACTATGTGTGGCTTGATTCCCATTTAGCAATGAGATACGTAGTGACACCAGGATTCTATACCCTATTCGAGTTGCAAACATCAGATAAAAAATCCCTTCCTCCCTATACATAGGCTAAAATAGTGAAAGGGAATATGTTCTTTAGGACTACATACTCTTGATTCTTTCCCTTGTAGGATATGTAGAGACACTAAGATTCTATATCCCAGTCCATCTGCTATCCCAATTCGAATATCTCACTTTTCTCTATGTATAGGTCATACTTGCGCAGAAGAGTCCCAATAATGTCATCACCATATGATGTTAAACTGTAAATCATTTCAATAGTTGTGTACGACTTGATTTTTGGTGTCATTAGATACATGGTGAAACTCAATCCAAAAGTAATGTGTTTTTCCTCACAGAATAAAGGAACATGCACTCAATTTCCCGAACATGACATACCATCCTATGAAAGAGATAATTTTAACTCCTATAGTTAAAAGGTGTCAAAATATTATAACTCCACATAAGTATGATCTAGATCCAGGTGGTGAGTTTCATATTTCATGGCTAATCATGGTTTGAGTATTTCTTACTTACCTAAGTACACCTTTTCCATTTACCAGACTCCAGGCATTAGGAAATCTTAGATCTTAATAATCATGAATGTCCATCAGAGATGGATGGACAGTGTCCTACAAACACCTTTGTTGACTATCCACATCATGTCATAGTGGATCTTCATAAGTTTCCTACAAAATAGCCATTAACCAAAAGAAGATTCATCCTCAGGTGAGTCCTTTACTACCCCCATATGAAAAATAACTCCTAAGCCCCATGCCATTCCTCATGATCTGAGGTCCCCCAGGACCGTGGTTTACCCTTTCTACCAAAATTCATGCCTAGGGTATGTTTTCCCCACAATATGATGGTAAACTGTGTTACCAACATCCTCATCGCACGATGTTAGACCATAATCCTAGAAGTGTCCTAGATTCATGACATTAAAGTGTATCACACAATGTCAATGCTTAGATTCTTATCTTGGCTTGGACTCACCAAACAAAATGCATTTCATTCTTGCGTGTGGGCTAGACCTCTACAATGAATGTTCATTGGGATCCTTCTGTGACTTGGTTTTCCTTGATGAGATGCATGATGATACTCGAAACCTAAAATCCGGGCTCAACTATAGAAAGCATTAAAATTTCCCTTTATATGCACACAAATTGAGTCAAAGCAGAGAATCCCCAAACAAGTCCTATTTGCAAGGCCACTGAAGGGAAAACATATTTCCCTTCTTTCATGTCGGGATTACTCTATGTCCACCTAACATGATGATAAATTATGCGTAATTATTCCTTACTACATGATGTTCAACTAAAAAAGTTTGGTCTATTCATAAAACGCTCCCTTCGATTGATTATTTAATTCTTATATGGTGGCCCAAAATCCTTTGAATCCCTTGTTTCTCACACTGAGCATAGATCACGCAGGTTTAGAGACCTCGTCAGGGAATCCACAATGGAATTAGGAAAAATCAACCTATGATTTTGATCCTAGTAGAACGGACTTAAAAGGCATGTTATGGTTTCATTCCCCATAATAAGGTACCCCAGTCCCGACTGTACAACATTGAACTGCAGGGTACACCAATGATGGAATAGATGTCTCACCATACTTATCAGAAAGATCTATATATGGGATTACTTGACCCCATGGGTGAATCATAGCCCAGATGTTTCTAATGTATCTGGATACACTCCTTCCACAAATCAAACTCAATGATTTGAGTAATCTTGGATCACCAAAATCTTCCATGGTCTTCAAAGATGGAATACCAGTGTCCTGCAGACACCTTTGTTTGATGATTCACATCATGCCCCTATGTATCTACATATTTTTCCAAAAGAAACAGTCATCAACTAAGTGAAACTTCATCCTTAGGAGAGTCCTTTCTTACCTCAGTAGGCCTAACAACTCCCATGACTCGCGAAATCCCTCCTGATTAAAAAACCCTCAAAGTTGTGGTTTACATTATCTTTCCTACCCACATCCTATATATATCAGAAAATCATGGTATAATTTACCTCCACTTATTCATTGATTCTAAAAAATGAAGATTCCACATCTATATGTGTCATAGTAATCATCATAGGGGATAAAAAATTCCCCAACTTATTTCTAAGATTCATGATGAAGTTTGACCTGAAATGATACCCTCCATGTTTAGGTGAACCCCCTTTCATAATCCAATCTTTTTCTTCAAAAATGTCTAAATCCCCGTAATCCTCAATGGCCATAAGAAATGGAAGGTTAGTGTCCTGTGAACACCTTTATTTGACAATGAACATCATGCCCTGGGGGCTCTTCATATGTTTCCAACAAAACAGCCATCAACCAAAGTAAAATTTGTCCTCGGGAGAGTCCTTTCATGTTTCTGTATGCCTATATGACATTTATGTCCCATCTCACAACTCATATTATGAAACCCCCTCAATTACAATTTACGTATTTCCCCTTTCAAGTTCCTGAAGATGAAAAACATTTCTAGTTGAACTAATAAATCATTTACTCTCTCTTGGTTAGAGTAAAATGATCACCCTTAGTAAGTTTCAAGTGACCGGGTTGAATGAAATTAAACTATACCATTCATCATCCCTCCTTTACACAAGAAAAAATTATGTGGGATTGTTTTCTCATTCACATCCCGTATAAATTCTCTTGTCACTTTCACAAATCACTCCCTTAATAAGCCACCACCGTGGTCTTCAATCCATAAAACAAATCCAGAATTCATATAAATCTCCCCGAACATCATAAATGGATTTCCAATGTCTTACGAGAACCTTTGTTTGACTATTCACGCCATGCCCCTGTGGCTCCGTATATGTTTCCAACAAAAAGAATATCAACCAAGGGAAAATTCATCCTCATGAGAGTTCATTCCTACCTATGTATGCTAAAATGGCTCCCAATCCCCATATATATCCAAAAATTGCAAAGTTAGGGTCATGAAAAATCTCCTATTCATGTTTGAAAGTATTTAGTACATTCTCAGCTGATGAATCCTAAATTGGGGAACCTACCCCATCAATTTTGGTCAAATATATTCGACCTAAAACATCAGTAATATGTCTAATTGGAAAGACTATAAAATTTCAATGGAAAATATGCAATTCTTTCTATAGTGGAAACCTACAAAGGGAACCCCTGGATAAATGTTGAGTACCATCTCGTTAAACCTATACTATGTATGGTTTAGGAAAAATGTCGATCAATCAAATAATCAAAAGAGACATAATGTTTTTTGGGTTGAAAACATGTAAATAGAAGCCTATGAAAAATTAATGTTATACCTATTAAGATCATACCAAACTGGCTTAGGAAAAAATAGGGTAATAATGAAAAGGACACAAAGTTCATGGGGTTTTTCATGTAACCCCACCAACAGTTGAACTATGCCTGCTGAGTCTCGTGACTCGGGAAAAAATTAGAGCATGATTTGATTTACCAATTCTAGTTTAAATTAATACTGGGTAAAAATGATATTTATATGATCAATTATGATTGATTTATGTTAAACAAAAAATGAAGAATAATCAATAGAAAATAAGAAGGTTTCTATTCCATGAAATGAAAGGGAGGACCATCCCCAGTCTGGAATCTCTCCATGATATCAAAAAAATGGGGTAATGGTACAAAGATAGTTTTGGGAAATCCCAATGGTACCCAGATCACCCTTTCCTATAGATCAATGATCGTATATCATGAACCATCAAGGGTCTACTCTATGGTACCCCTCTGTTCAACTTCAGCCTCAAATATCAGACATGCATAGTTTATAATATCTCTAAGGTCTTGTCCCTTATGCTTAATGGATTTGCAATTGAATCTTGACAATATCGTTTGTGCCTTCAGCCTGGCCACATGAGCTATGCATTCTCACAGCTCCTCCCTTAGGTTGATTACCAAATCATGAGATCTCATCTTCCCAGCCACTTGATGATTTAGTTCCTTAGAAACATCTTCACAGTTCGTTGCCTAATGATGTGAAGAATTGAATTTGGAAAGTTTTTCCTCACAAGAAGTAAAGTATACCCATTCTATAAGAACCCAGTGTATAAGAATTTGTAGACACCGAAAATCGAATCCACCTGAACCCAATTTGGAAAATAATCACTAGAATTGGTCCCATTAATCAGGGAAGTTATTCAAAAGAGTTTTTGTATCAAGGGAGTATAATTGATGTCACACCTATTTTTTCTTGGCCTGATGCATCCTCGTGGCACAAGGACCTTGGTCCTCCCCATATGAAATGGGTATATAGATAGGATACATAATTATGGCTGATTGAAGGGTCTTAAGATGGGTTACCCAATGGGGGGGGGATTTCCCCACTAATATATGATTTCACCCGTTGAACCATGTACAAGGGACTGGTCATGACTTTCGAGATATCTATTTATACTCCGCAGGGTCTAGCCTCATTACAACCACAAGGGGTGTCCATAAGAGGAGAATAGTCTAAATCACTTTCTACAGAAATTTGATGTGTAGATGAAGCCCCTTCCAAACTCATTTGAATGTGGATGGAGAGCCCTCTCACTATAGGTTGGGATGCAAATGGTGCATCTAGTATAGTCAAAATAAGACAAGGAACATATAGTGGCCTCTGAACCCGTCAAACTGGCATTCCTAGCACCCTATCAGGGTAGCAAGTCACCCATTGCTAGGCATACTCCAATGATAGAAATGATAAAGGCACCCCAGGGGGAATTATTACCTACATGTTAGCATCCTCCCGCATCATTATTATCCATAATTAGTGAAGAATCACAGGATGAGATTCTCCCTTTAACTGGGTAGTAGGGAGGGGAGCGATTTGATGTAGGCATAAAAATTGCCTAGCGAACTGATAAGAGGTATATGGATCATAGATGGACACCCTATTTAAGCATGAAACTAGCATTCCATCCCAAATCATAACAATTTATAATTGTTATTCCAGGGAACCTCTCACACTATCCACCATTGCTCCATTGGTAATGGGGTAATGTGTGAACGAGAAGCAGGATAAATCACTCAACAATTCGTTTTCATCATTAATACTTAAGGATTGAGGGTGAACAATTGCTATGTTTAGGATATATTGATGAAAATTGGAATAAGGTACCCTTACAGCATGTCGATATTCATTGTAGGAAAGGTGTTCTGCCATCCAGCCATATAAAAATTAGAACTTCCCTCTCTGACGATGTGAGGGCCTCCCTCCCTATATCTTCCCTAGAAGCTCATTTAGTTGTGAGAGAGTGTGGAAGGAAAAGTTTATGGGTTGGCCCTATTCCAACGTGGTCATCGTCATCAGAGTACAAGATCTAACACAAGTATATAAATCTCAGGAAGGGAAAATCCATCCACTTAGAAACATAGAAAAGAAGCCTGCCAACCTGAGGTTTGGGGTACATCTGATTGAATCTTGTATCCCCATGTGGTGTATTGTCCTACATCAAGGTTCACATAGTATGATTGTGGGATTTTTCAAGATTTTTGGGTCAGATGAGTTTTATTATGGCAGACCCTTTTCCTTGGATCATTCACATGAAAAAATAATCTTATACAATCATTGAATGAAATGAGGGAATGGTCGTGGAGGGGTCGATTGAGCAGTCCCCCTCCCAAGACTAATAAGTTATTTTCCAAAGGAGATACCTGGTTAACATCTCCCCTTATGTTGTCCACTAGGAGGAATTCATCATACATATTTCCAAGAATGGGGATCCCAAAAATATGATGGATTCCCCAAAAGATAACGCCACCTCTCTATGAGATAGATGGAAGGTGTTGGTGCTCGAACACCAATGACTAAGAAATTCAAATAGTATTTCACCAAGTGAATAGATCCAAAACTGGGAAACCCACACTGCCTAATGAAAGTTTTCAACTTATAACTGGTCAGGTGTTTCCAAAAAAAATTGATGCACCCAGAAGGCCTAGGCCCACTCATTAGATAAAATTTCTATGGATCATAAGTCCCATTTAGTAGACTTTCCACCACTAGGATTGTTTCAAGAAAGATTAGTAATGGATAGATATTCCCGGATGACTGATTCCAAAGAAGTTTCATGATAGATACAATTTGTCTAAGACCATATAGATCCCCTCATGGTGAATGAATTCTCCTAAGAAGGGACAGTTTGGATTTCCCCTTTCAATTAAATATTGGAACAATTGTGCCTCCAGGATGTATATAGGTGGAAAATGTGGGTATTTTAGTCGGTCAGTGGAAAAGGAATGTCGTAGGTAAGGAAAAAGTTGTAAAGATACATTTTCACAGATAACGGATACATCAAAAGATATGGCGGTAGAATATCTCTTTGAGTACCTTCCTAGGGAATGATATAAGAACGAAGGTCCTCTTCGATATTCTCAACCAAAGCCGCTTCCCATCCGGTCGCACTCTCCAGGGTCAAAGGGAGGGCCATCTAGTTATGAATTTTCAAAGTATAATAAAAGGGGAAGTTGAATTAAAATTTTTGGATGGATAAAATGGAAAAAAGACCAAGCTAGTACGTGAATGGAGCCCCTCTGCATACCATATCTCAATAACGGTTTGCAGAAAGAATTTCCCCTATCTAGTCTCAGTATGTGGAAATATTGTGAGGCACGGGCCCACATAGCATTGGCCAGCAAACTAAGTGGTTCACGGAATGAAGAAGCTACGAACTAACTCCTCTCTATATAGATGTTCAAAGTTTTTAGGTTGAAATTTTAAGTTTGGTTTAGAAGAGTTTACTGTTTAGTTCGCCATTCTAATGTTTGGTGTGAAGAACTGGCTTACCATATACGCATCTCGCTTTGCGGAAGATTGAACTATGGTTATAAATCCAACATAATAGTTCACAGGATTGAACTCAGTTTGTAGGAAAGGAAACTGTTAGGAATTCAGTTAACAGAACATACAGAACAGTTCACAGCTACAGATTTTGAAGAGGATTTGGTACACGGAAGTGAAGGAAGCTAAGGAGATGTTGAGTTCCCTTTTCTCCAGGAGAAATATTAAAAGAAAAATGACCCATGCCCCTACAAATGGGTTTGGTTATCCCTACCAGGCTTACTCAATCTACCGCAAACCACTTTAGTTGAGGACTACTTCTGCATCAGAATAGACTCCTCTCTATTTTGATCAGACCCCATTTCAAAGGGGGAAATTATAAGGTCCTGAAAACTTCGTGAAGGGAATTAAATACTCCCAAAATCACTTTTCTTAAGAAATTAAATATTCTTGAATGTCCAGTAATGCAGATGGATGAAAATTGGATTGAAAATTTCAGAAGAAACTTGAATAAATCAAATTTTTCAAAGGGTTTTAGGCTGACTGTTTACCATCACAGGGAAAGGTTCACGGGGATCATATGTTGAGTCAATAAGGTTTCCTTACGACTTTTCCATTCCTTCATGTTTGGGGAGATTGTTGAGTCAAAAAGGTTTCCTTAGGACTTTACTATTTCTTCATGTTTTGAAAAGCACAAACACCTTATCTTAAGGAAAATTTCATTTACCCTATGTTTTACTTTAATAAGGAAAATTTTCCTTCCCTAAGGAAATTTATCCTTACCATGTTTTTCATTGTAAATTTGGACTACGTATAAAATTAGGTTTCGTATCCAAAACCTCGGAATCATATATATACGAATATATAAAGAATTCTATTTTTAGGATACGAATTTAGGTTCTGAACACTCTGAATTCAGACTTCGAACTCTCTGAATTCAGACTTTGAACTCTTCTGATTTTTGACTCTAAGTTATATGAAATCAAACTCCTAATGCTTTTGAGTTCTAAATCCAAGTTCTATGAATTCAAACTCTGAAATCTTCTGAGTTCTGACTCCAAGTTCTCTGAATTCAGACTCTGAACTCTTCTAATTTCTGAGTTCGAGTTCTCTAAATTTAGACACCGAACTTTTATGAGTTCAGGTTCCGAGTTCTCTAAATTCAGACTCTGAAATCTTTTTAGTTCAGGTTTCTAATTCTTATGAATTCAGACTCTGAATTTCCTTAACATTCATACTCCATAATTTTATAAAATTCTAACTCTTAATTCTTCTAATAAACACGATCCAAATATCCATGTATTATATACTCCGAATAGTTTTTGTGTAGACTCCGAACTTTCATTTTTTCTTACATTCCTAAAAATGAATTTGGTTATGTAACCATATTTTTTCTTACTCATTTTTTGATTATAAAAGAATATCATGCATTTAGTTACTGACTAACTTTTGTTTGAGTGACACCTGTATAGGTCCCTCTGAAATTCATGGAAAAATATGACCATTGGAGGAGGGTGATGACTGTTGAGAATGTTCCTATAAATAGGAGCTCATATGAAAGATCCCACAACAATACAACAAGTTGATCAATCTAGAGATTACATGTTGATAAAGTGATTTCTAGAGAGAGATACTTTTCATGCTTTGTGTGTACTTAACATCTTGTTCAGAATTGCTTCACGCGACTTCAAATGTTTGTGAGTACATTCTTGGACTTCCTGGGATAGAAAGATAGAGGTTTTGACTACCTTAAAGTTATAGGACTTCTTTGTTGAGGAATATAGAGGTGCCGACTACCTTGATGTTGAGGTCTTGTGGGGATAGAAAGACAGACTCCGATCTTTGTATCGAGGGCTTACCCTAGTGTAGGTAACAAAGACATTCTTCAAAGTATAAATCAAGGGACCTTTATCCAAGGTTGTTGGATACCTTTCTCTTTAGGTTAAAAGATTTACTACTTGTTAATTTTATTGTTTCAAGTTTTCTACTGCATTTTCTTTGTTGAGGAAAGTATAACTATCTTATACTTCCTTATACTTGTACACTCTGATTTAGTAAGATTCTATACACTTTAAGGTAGAATATTTATCTTTGTAAACTTTTTTTAAGTTTCATTTCCAGATTCATTTTTCCGGAATTACATTCTCGGAATCACATTTCCGGAATCAAGAAAGTGTGTAGAAATATAGGTTTTGTGAATTAACTTGTTTAACCTTGTTAAACATCTTCATATTTAAAAGTTCAAAAGAATTTTTAAAGTATACAATTTACCCCCTCTCTTTTATATTGAGAATTATTATTATGATACTACAATCAGTATTTTCCCTCATTTCGATCCTACAATTGGTATCCGAGGGTGGTTACCTCATATTATGAACCAATCCTACAATTGGTATCAGAGAAGGTCTCTGAAATAATTATATTTGCATAAAAGTTTTCTTGCTCAAGTTTTTCATTGTTTTATATTTTTCTTTCTTAGGATATTCTTATCCTTGTTTACAAACATTATTACTAACAAGTTTTTGTGGAAAGTTTTTCTTTAAGATGGAAGGAATAAATGTTGGTTCCATTGAAAACCTAAATCCAACAAGACCAGCTATTTTTGATGGGAATGATTAATAATATTGGAGAGATCGTATGAATACATTCATTATCAATACTAGAGTAGATAATTTTGTTATGCTTACTGAAGGATATAAAATCCCTGACAAGGAAGTTATTAATTTCACCAATCAAGAATAGCAGGAATATCAACTGAATTAAAAGGTACACAATAAATTTATTTGTTCTATGAATAGAAATATATATATCCAAATTTCATCTTGTGAAGCAACAAATTGTATTTGGAAGAAGCTTTAAGTTACACACTTTGGAACTTCCAAAGTTATTGAAACTAGAAGAGCCATGCTCATAGTTGAATATAATGGTTTTTTCTTTCCGTATGGAGAACACATATGTAAGGTGTGACAAAGATTTATGACTGTCATCAACAGTTTACAATCCATGGGTGAGAAAGGATTATATGATGAAGCTCTTGTGGACAAGATCATAGACATCATTCCCAATGAGTGGGAATCCAAGAGAACAGCTATATATGTGAATAGAATTGTTACTCAGATTACTCTTGATGAACTTTTTAGAACTCTTATTCCACATGAGACTAGAATGAAGGGGGATGCTGATAATGTTAAAAAGAAAAATTGGAATGGAAGTGTTTCTTTTACCACAACTTCAAATCATATGAAATCCAAGACTCCTGAGAGAGTTACAAGATCTAAAACTAAGAAGGTTGTTATTCAATCTGAATCTAGTGGAAGTGAATCTTCGGAAAATGAGTTAGCCAATATTTCTCAAAGGATGAACAAGATTTTTGGATAGAAGAAATTTCAATCCAGATACAAGAAGAAAGAATGGGAAGATAAGAAAGATTCAGATTTCACATGTTATGAATGAAAATGATCTGGACATATAAGGCTTGATTGTCCTATGCTTAAAAGAAAGGAATGAAAAGAGAAGAATTATGAGAGAAATAGAAATAAGTACTACAAAGGTAAAGCTAAGAAAGTTTTGAAAGATAATGACACCTGGAGTGCTAGTGGTGGAGACTCTTCTGAAGAATCATCAGATTACGAATCTTTTGAACAGAAGAATCTTGGACTAATAGCCAGGCTACCTATTAAAAATCATTGTTTCATGGCTAAGGTAAACCGTGTTGAATCAATATCTAATGTATCTTTGAATTATAATGATATTAAATATTATACATATTATGATGAAGAATATTCTTCTGATGAGGATAATACTTTACCTACCTGTAAATAAGTTTCTAGGTTTGCTAAGCTTCTTGAGAATGATAATTCAAAACTCAAGAAAAATATTGATAAGGAAAATTATAGGAATACTAATCTTACTAAGGAAATATCATATCGTTCAAAAAATATAGATAAGAAAACCCTTGATTTTGAATGTATTTCATAAAATATTGAGTAAGTAAATTCTGAGAACGATAAACTTTCTATGGATCTACAAATACTAATTTCTAAGAAAAAAAATTTTGAGCCTAAATCTAGTTCTAAAACTAATGTTTTGGAAGATAATAACTTAGTAATTAGACTAAAGTTATAAATATTTTCCTTGAGGAAGTGTTTTTCAAACATTACATTAGGTAAGGAAAATTTTGATAAGATGTATTCTCAAATCCGACCTCTTAGGAATAATTCTGGTTTTGGTTATACAAGTTCAAAACCAATTTTTAGTAATAATTATTTTATTCCTCAAAGTGCTCCATTCTGCACCATGTGTTAGTGAGGTAGACACTGGGAAAAAATTTGTTCCTTAAACAAAACCTAGTCTTTAGGATTTCATAAAGCTTATTTTTCAATACAAATGTGGGTACCTAATATTTTTATTTCTAAAATATTCGGATCCAAGAAAATTTGGATTCCGAAAGTCTAACACTATTATTTTAAGGAAGATAAAGAATGTACCAACAACAGTACTTGAAGAAATTGATAGTGGATGTTCCCGGCATATGACTGGTAACAAAAACTTCTTTGAAAAGATTATAAAGATGAAAGGAGGAAAGGTAACTTTCGGAGATAATTATAAGGGGGAAATTATTGGTATAGGTAACATTGTTCTTCTTGGAAAAACATTGATTTAAAATGTTTTATTTTTTAAGGGTATTAAGCATAACCTTATTAGAATAATTCTATTATGTGATGAAGGTTACCTTGTGAATTTTAGGAATCAAAAGTTCTTATTACACAATTCCAAGGAAAATTTTATTCTTTCTGCCCATAGGAAAGAGAATTTTTATACACTAAACATAGAATACCTTAGGAGCCAAGACCTACCTTGCATTAGTGCAATGCAAGATAATTCATGGTTATGGAATAGAAGTTTAGGAAACTGTAATCTTAGGAACCTATAAAAACTCTCTAATATAAAACTAGTTAAGGATTTACCATAGCTTAGATTTGATTCTTCAAAAGTTTTTGATCCTTGTCAATATAGAAAGAAACATAAAACAAGTTTTAAATAAATTATTGAAGTCTCAACCATTGATGCATTATAGTTAGTAAATATGGATGTTTTTGGTCCAACACAAATTGGAAGCATTGGAGGAAAATATTATTTATTTGTCTTAGTTGATGATTACACTATATTTACGTGGTTCTATTTTCTAGCAAAGAAATATTAAGCTTTTTATTATTTCAAAAGTTTTATAGACCTTTTTAAAAATGAGAAAACCCTTCCTTTGATAACTATTCATAGTGATCATGGAGGAGAATTTCAAAATTTTGATTTTGAAACTTTTTTGTAGTAGAGAAGGCATTACTCATAACTTCTCAGCAGCTAGAACAACTCAAAAAAATGGTGTTGTTGAAAGAAGAAATAGAATTCTTCAAGATATAACAAGAACCATGTTGAGTGACTATTCTATAGCCAAACAATTTTGGGTTGAAGCTGTAAGTACTTCTTGTTATACTATAAATCGAGTTTTGATTACACCTTTTCTTAATAAAACTCCTTATGAGTTAATGAATGGTAGAAAATCTAGACTTTCATACTTCAATGTTTTTGGTTGCAAGGTATTCATTCATAATAATAAAGATAATTTACACAAATTCTCACCAAGATCTGATGAAGGAATTTTCTTAGGCTACTCCACAACTTCTAAGGCTTATAGAGTTTTCAATAAAAACACTTGTACTGTTGAAGAAACAGTACATGTAAAAATTGATGAAACTGACCCTTTTGTTTTTAAACAGCCTCAACGTACATCAATAGATGTGTTTTCAAAAATAGATTATGAACCTTTGTTAGAAGATCGTTCTGATAAGGAATATTTCCAAGAAGATTTTTCCGAAGCATTTACCCTAGAAGACTTTCTACCTTATATTGATGAACAAGTTTTACAAAACCCAAATCAGTTGTTTCTAAAGAATCATCCCTATGATAGTATCATTGGTGATGTAAGTCAACCTGTAAGGACTAGAAGTTCCTTAAGAATTTAATTAGAACATCTAGCATTCATTTCCCAATTAGAACCAAAAATCACTGATGAAGCTTTAGGTGAGGATGATTGGATAAAAGCTATGCAAGATGAACTAAATGAATTTGAAATGAATAAAGTCTGTAATTTGGTTGAAAGGCCTGAGGAAACTTCTGTTATTGGAGTAAAATGGGTCTTCAGAAATAAGTGTGATGAAAATGGAATCATTGTAAGAAATAAAGCTAGATTGTTTGCTAAAGGCTATAATCAACAAGAAGGAATAGACTATAAAGAAACATATTATCTAGTAGCTACACTTGAATATATTCGTATTCTACTTGCCTTTGCAGCATTCTTCAATTTCAAACTTTTTCAAATGGCTGTTAAATGTTCTTTCCTTAATGGTTTTGTACAAGAGAATGTTTTTTTTAAAAACCTCCTGGTTTTGAAGATACAAAACATCCTAAAAATATTTTTAAACTTACCAAAGATTTTTATGGACATAGGAAAGCCCCTCAAGCTTGGTATGATAGACTTACAGGATTTTGGCTTAAAAATAACTATGTAAAGGGAAATGCTGATCCAACCCTTTTTATAAATAATGATAAGAAAAATGTTTTTATTGTTCAAATTTATGTTGATGACATTATATTTGGTTCAACTCAAAAATATTTAACTGATTCCTTTTTGGATCTAATGAAATTTGAGTTTAAAATGAGTATGATGGGTGAGTTAACATTTTTCCTTGGCTTTCAAATTTCTCAAAAACCAGAAGATATCTATATATCCCAACATAATTATATTAAAGATCTACTTAAAAACAATGGATATGACAACACTAATAGTATAATTAATCCCATTGGTACCTCAAATTCACTTGATCTTGATGAAGCTAGGAAACAAGTATATCAAATATCTTTTAGAGGTATGATAGAAAGTCTACTTTACTTAACATCTAGTCATCCAAACATAATGTTTTCCGTATTCTTATGCCCAAGATATTAATATAATCCTAAGGAATCTCATTTAAAGGTAGTGAAAAAAATTTTTCTCTACTTAAAGAGAACCATGGATCTTGGACTCTTTTATACTTCTGGAAAGGATTTTGTTTTGAAAAGTTTTTCGGATGCTGACTTTGGTGGATGTAGAATGCATAGAAAGTGTACATCCAGAACTTTCCATTTCTTAGGAGATTCATTAGTTTCTTGTTCATGCAAAAAGCAACACTCAGTATCACTTTCCATTGCTGAAGCTGAATATGTTGTAGCTGGAAGTTGTTGTGCTCAAGTGTTGTGGATGCAACACACACTCACAGACTATGGTATCAATTTTACCAAAACACATATTTTGTGTGATAATACTAGTGCCATTTCCCTAAGTAAAAACCATGCACATCACTCTCGTGCAAAGCACATAGATATTAGGCATCACTTTCTTAGGGATCACACACAAAAAGGGGATACCATTCTTCAATTTATTGGAATGCAAGATCAACTTTCTGATATTTTCACAAAATCCTTACCCACTGATAGATTTGAATACATTAAAAATAAGTTAGGAATGATAAACATAAGTTAATTTTCCTTATCAACTTCTTGTTGAAACATATCTTCTTATAGTAACAAACTCCTTTGCGTAGGGGGGGGGGGGTAAATTTTTTTGTTAGAGTCTATTTTTTTTTGTATTATAATTTTTTTTGTATTCTAAATGATTTTTGTAGTTCAAAATTTTCATAAAGAACATTTTCTAAATTTTCATAATAATGATTTTCTAAATTTTCATAATGAAGATTTTCTAAATTTTCTTAGTGAATATTTTCTAAATTTTCCTAATGAAGATTTTATTAACTTTCATAATGACGATTTTCTAAATTTTAGTAATTAAGATTTTCTAAATTTTCATAATGAAGATTTTCTAAATTTTCGTAATGAATATTTTATAAATTTTCATAATGAAGATTTTATTAATTTTCATAATGAAGATTTACTATTTTTTTCGTAATAAATATTTTCTAAAATTTTCATAGTTAGTTTTTCAAAAAAATTCTTAATAGAATTTTTGAAATCTGAAGTTCTGCAAGAAGAATTTTTCCTCACTACGAATAATCTTCTTAGAAATCTGAGATGTATGATTACTTTCTTGAGTTTTTATAATCATATTTTACTTTCTAGAATTTTCATTTGTTTTTAAAATTTTTGTATTCACTTTTTCTTAAATCCGAATGTTTTTATTAAAACCTCAAATGATCGGATTCTGTCAAAATTTTCTTGCGGCTGTCATCTCAATTGTCAAATCTAATCGCAAGGTTCCTCAACCGTTGGATTGAGTTTGGAAGCTAAAACATTGCCCCAAATGCCTATATAAAGTACCCCCAAATTGTTTTCCCCCATATTTTTAAAATATTTTTTATGATGAATCCATGTACTTCAACTTAATCATGTTCTGAACTTTTGATATCTTGCTCAAATCCGAATGTCTGTCGAAGAATCTTCTCAGAAAGACATGTGAACTATCAAGCCAATCTCGGAGTTGAAGGTTTATAGAGAAAGGTTGGTGCATCCAAACTTCTTCACCAAGTATGATTCTATAATCTCGAATAACATCAAGCTCAATGGATGGGATAGTGTTTTCATATCGAAGTTAGGTTTTCAAGATTTAGTGTATTCGGATCTGCTAGTTGAATTCTATGAAACAGTAATCTTTTTCAAGGAAGAAGACAGGGAAAATTTTCTTTCAAAAGCTGTGGGAAGACTTATGCTCTCTCGCACACCAAGGCTGTAAATTTGACTGGAGTTCCGTATGAAGGAGAAGCTGATTTTTGTTCTCATAAGTTACCAGATGTCCAAGGAAGATTTGTTAAGGTGAAAGCTATGGAGTGCCTTAGTCTTACAGATGATAAGACACAGAAGACTATTCACCGCACTACAAATTTTCAGATTCTCGAATTATGGGTTCAAGTATTTATAATTCTGATAAAATGGGACAAAGACACTTTGAAGAAGAGTGACATGTATATTTTGTATTTTCTGGTGAACCTGAGTAAGATTAATTTGGTTAAGAATATTCTGATTATGATCGAGAATATAAAGAATAGAAATCTGAACACTCAGAACATTATGTATGCAGCCATTCTTTCAAAGATAATTGTTCGGTGCTTGGAGTCTTTCAAAATTCCTTTCAGTTCAAAACCAAGGAATTGCAAAGTCAAGCTGGTTAGTGATGATACTTTGAGAAGGATGGATGTTGGATTTTCTAAAGAATCCAAAGTATTTTATGACTTTCCAGAAGAAGAAGCTGAAGCCATACCAAAGAAATAGGAGGTGGATGAACTATCTAAAAAGGATATAAGGAAGAGGAAGTTGAATGAAGTAGAAGAAAAGGTAAAATCTCTTGTGGCCAAGGAATTTCATTCAGCACCCCCAAAGCCGAAAAAGCAAACAATCTTATCCGGATGAGGTAGTGGCTAAGTGGAGGGAAGACAAGAAGAATAGAAAAGAAGTGGAGCCCAAGTTTGGCCTAGACCCTCCTGAATCAAGCTCTCTTAAGGAGAAGATAGTTGAGTATCTGGAAAGGGAAGAGAAAGAAAATAAACAAAAGAAGAAGATAATTGAAGCAGATATTGTACAATCCCTTCTAATGGATACTGAGAAAGCATCTGAAAATATCCTGGTACCACAATCTTTCTTGGTAGAATCTATACCAGATACTCTGGGAAAGAAATTGGTGACTCTGGAAAAAGTCAAAGAAAGAAAAGTGGAAGTAGTAGAAGAATTTGAATAAGAAGTTGAAAGCAGTGGTGACACTGCATAGTTGATTAAGCAAGTAGAAAATTTCCATGAGAAAGAAAGTCCTTCCGAGAAGCTATCAATCTGAACTTTTGAAGCAGAATATTCAAAGCTGGCTACCTCTGGGAAAGATGAGAATGGTGAATATAACAAGATTAAAGAAGAAGTGAATAATCTGTCTAAAGAAGAAAGCTATTATCATCATTTCATACACACAGAGGATGCTAAGGTAGGAGCTCAAAAAGAAGTAGTAGATGAAGATAAAATTGTTCAGCTATTTGACAGTGAACACGAATCTTTAGATAAGGAAGCCATTATGAGAAATGATAAGTGTAAATAGGTGGTTGTTGATACAACTAGTAAAGCTATTGTGAAGAATAATAAAACTGGTGAAACATCGAAGAGGAAGGCTGTTGAGTTGGAGAAAGAACCCTTCCCAAGAAAAGTTTGAGATTCAAGATTCATCATCCCTTGGACATGATTTCGCAGTACAGTCTTTTGAAAAGCTTGTGGGGACTATTCATATTTTTCCCAGCATTGATTCAAGTTTCCAGATCCTTCAAAACACCTTAAAAAAATCAGATTCAGTGTCCATGGTGATGGAAAAGTGTGTCAATCTTTAGCTGATTTCAAGAATTTTTTCATTAACTACGAAGCCCATAAAAGATCATGTAAGAAGACAACCAGTTGGTCAAGGAAAACCATAGAGGACATGAGAAATCATAATGAGTTCCAGGATTTTATCAAGGAGGCTTTTGACATCGATGATAGCAAGATCAAGGATCTCGCAAATAGTTTTGAAGAAAAGTTGACTCTAGAACAAAATTCATAGATTCAATAGGTAAAAGATCTGAATGGGAAGTTGTATTCAGTTTCCTAAAGTTGGAAGAGAGAAAGAGATATCTGTATTGGGAGAGAAGAAAATCTTTCAAAGCAAGAGGAATACTTTAAGGCTCAGGAAGAGGCTTTTAAGACTCAGGAAGAAAGAATCAAGGATCTAGGAAGAAAGCAGAGGATCAGGATCAGCTTCTTAAGCGAGCAGAAGATGATCATAAGGAGCTCAAAAAGCTAAAAACAATAGTGAAGAAGTTGATTCACAAGGAAGAGGAAGGATAACTTTGTTTAAATCCGATCTTTTGTTGTATCTTCCTTGTTGTATAATTTTTTCCAATATTAACGAAATTTTGGTTCCTCATTTTTGTTTGGATGTTTTGTACTAATATTTCAGGTATCATATTTAATTTTCCATTCCCTGTATTTCTTTTTGAAAATCACAAAGGGGGATAAAGGAAAAAAAATAATTATAATTAAAAAATAAAATTCCCTAAGTAAGGGGGAGTGTTCATCTATAGGGGAATTCTTATACAAGAAGATTTTCATATGCAATAAAATGCTAAGTCTCATTCCAAAAATATAGAATATGATCCTTAGTCTTCCAAAGCCTAAGGGGGAGTTAGTCATATTCATAATTTCCAATGTGATAAAGGAGATAAGTTTTGTATTCAAAGTTTAGGAAAATATTTTCTAAGTCCTTATATTCTTTTTTGAAAGGATGTTTGTGATTTCCAAAAGGGGGGAGATTATTGAGTCAATAAGGTTTCTTTATGACTTTTCCATTCCTTCATGTTTGGGGAAATTGTTGAGTTAATAAGGTTTCTTTATGAATTTACCATTTCTTCATGTTTTGAAAATCACAAACACCTTATATTAAGGCAAATTTCATTTACCCTTTGTTTTACGTTCATAAGGAAAATTTTCCTTCCCTTTGGAAATTTATCCTTACCATGTTTTTCATTGTTAATTTTGTCTAAGTATAAAATTCGGATTCGTATCCAAAACCTCAGAATCATATATATACTTAGAAATAAAGAATTCTATTTTAAGGATATGAATTCAGGTTCCGAACTCTCCAAATTCAGACTCCAAACTCTTCTGAGTTCTGACTCCAAACTCTCTGAATTTAGACTCCGAACTCTTCTGAGTTATGACTCAGAGTTTTCTAACTTCAGACTCCAAACTCTTCTGAGTTCTGACTCTGAGTTCTCTAAATTTAGACTCCAAACTCTTTTGATTTATGACTCTGAGTTCTCTAAATTCATACTGTGAACTCTTCTGAGTTATGACTCCGAGTTTTCTAAATTTAGACACTGAAATTTTATGAGTTTAGGTTCCGAGTTCTCTGAATTCAGACTCTGAACTCTTATGAGTTCATGTTTTGAATTCTTATGAATTCAGACTCTGAATTTCCTTAAAATTGAGACTTTGGAATTCTATAGAATTCTGACTTCGAATTCTTCTGATAAATAGGATCCGAATATCCATGTATTATAGACTCTGAATAGTTTTTGGGTAAACTCCAAAATTTCATTTTTTCTTACATTCCGAAAAATGAATTTGGTTAATTAACCCTATTTTTTTACTCATGTTTTTCTTATAAAACGATGTCATGCATTCAGTTACTAAATAACCATTCTTTGAGTGACACGTGTACAGGTCCCTCTAAAATTCAAGGAAAAATTTGACCATTGGAGGAGGGTGCCGACCATTGAGAATGTGCCTATAAATAAGAGCTCATTTCAAAGAGACCACAATGTTACAAAAATTTGATCAATCAAGAGATTACATGCTGCTGAAGTGATTTCTAGAGAGAGAGTCATTTCATGCTTTGTGTGTACTGAACATCTTTTTCAAAATTGCTTCATGTGACTCTGAATTTTGATGAGTACATTCAAGGTCTTCTAGGGATAGGAAGACAGAGGTGTTGAATACCTTAAAGTTCTAGGACTTCCTTGTTGAGGAAGACAGAGGTGCTGACTACCTTGAAGTTGAGGGCTAGCATGGATAGCAAGATAGACTCTGATCTTCATATTGAGGGCTTACCCTAGTGTGGGTAAGATAGACTTTCTTGAAAGTAATAATCAAGGGACCTTTATCCATGGTTGTTGGATACCCTTCTCTTTGGGTTAAAAGATTTACTACTTGTTACTTGTATTGTTTCAAGTTTTCTAGTGCATTTTGTTTGTTGAGGAATGTATAACTATCTTATACTTCCTTATACTTGTACACTCTGATTTAGTAAGATTCTATATGCTTTAAGGTAGAATCTTTATCATTGTAAAATTTTGTTAAGTTTCATTTCCGGATTCACTTTTTTGGAATTGTTTTCTTGGATTCACATTTCCAGAATCAAGCAAGTGTGTAGAACTAGAGGTTTTCTGAATTACCTTGTTTAACCTTGTTAAACATCCTCATCTTTAAAAGTTCCAAATAATTTTTAAATTATACAACTCACCCACCCTCTTGTATATTGTGCATTATTATTACAATACTACAATCAGTATCGTCTATCATTTTGATCCTACAGCATAAACTATGAAACATCAATACATGGAAGAACCCATGAAGAACTAGCATGCGAGGGAATGCCCAAGAAACTCAGGTTGTTGTGAACCATGTCATTGGAGGAATCTAACTAAAAAATTATACCACATATCATCCTATGAACTAAGAATTTCAAGGGTGATGCAATCCGGTAGGTTCTATGAACCACAACCTCCTTAAACCCCAGTTGACCGAGTCTTACGCGTGTTGAGTTATATATTCATGGGATTCTAAAAATGGTGTTGTGTTCCCATAGATATGATTTTCCATGCACCCTATAAAAGGAACATAAGAGGAACTAAAAATAAATAGGGGAAAACAAGAAAAATCCAATGGAGGAATGAGAGAATAGATTAGGAAAAGAGACATAGCTATGACTTTGGAGATTTTAGTGAGGTATGGAGAAGACTTCGACTTCGGTTTTAAATCATCAATGAAGTGAGAATCTTGATCCACCTCCTCTAAAAGTATAAATGGCCACATACCATAAAAATAAGGAACTTAATAAAAATAGTAAACCATGAACCAAAATGGTAAAACCGTGAACCATAAATCCCCCACAGATGACATTTCTATGAACAACAGACTCCTAGATCCTTCTTCAATCTAGCACTATGAATAGAGCATTGCTATGTGGACTAGAACCTATTCCACATACTGCATTTTTACACGGATGGAACCTGGGGCTGCTTCGCCTACCACATCGCAGACCACATCTAGGTCTGCATACCATTTCGGCATGCGGAACAAATTTTGATCCACATAACACTTCAGTATGTAGATGACCCTCTACTTGAATGGTAGTGCACTATGAAGGGCTACCCCCATCCAACATGATAAAATAGTATGTGAAATAGGGTGTCTTCAAGTGTCCTTCATCCTAGTTCCAATCATGCCCCTTCATTACCCTCCAGTCCTCTATTTCTCCATCATGAACCAGTCCACCGAAATCAGGTCAAAGCCTCCTCCAAATCCACTGGACTTGTATGATCAGATAATTTTGTGCACTAGTACACCTTTTTGAATTTACGTACCCAAGGTAAGCAGAGTCATAAAGGATTCCCCCGCAATGGTTTGGACCCCCAGAATGTCTCTAAGTCTACATTCCCAAGGTAACCCAGGATCAGACCTTTGGATTCCATCATGAGTCACCCCATTCTAGGGATTATGGGTAATAACCAACCGTTCTCTTTGATGAGTGCCAGTGACAAGTGAGATGATCACTATTTACTTCTCCTTTGGAAAGGAATCACGCTCCACTTGTAACACCCCAAGATTTCATAGTGTGTTATTTCTTCAAAATAATTCAATAACTTGCACTACACGCAACACCGACTTCAAGTGCACCATGACTTACCAAACAAGCCGTTCAAAAAAGGTTATGAATAGTATTAACTAAATTTTAAACTTTATATAATCCTTATAATTTTAGAATCCATATTATGAGTTTCTTAGACATAATGTAAGAACAAATTCATCTTCAGTATTGTAGTTTTACCAACTTTTAATAGTGAACCCTTTTTAAATAAAATATTTTAAACTTTTTGACTAAATGGGGACATCAAAAAAAATTTAAAATAAAACATCCCAAGCTTCCATGGTACGCTTTCCTTTGAATAAAACAGTAGCGTGTGTTGTACGCAACTTCGAGTTTTAACACACACCACAACCGATCAAACTAGCCGTTATGAATAGTAATTCTTAATTTTTTGAAATTATATATATTTTATATTTCAAAATGGACTTCATTTTTGGATTCGGAATATCAAATTTAGCCTAAGGTGAAATTTTGGTACTTTTCGGATAACTTTCATATTTTGATGAATAGTAAAAATTACTAAATTTTAATTAAAAACAACTTTTTTAATCAAAATAATTAATAGTGATAAATTATGAATTTGAGTGGTTTTAAAGTATATTTAGAATATATTTTTACCATTTAATATAATTTTGGTCATTGGACATAATTTTACAATTAAACCGAACATAAACAAATGTCAATCTTTTGATAGTTATTATCTCTTAAAAACACGCTTTTTGTTTTGACAGCGGGAATTAATTTTAAATTAATTTCTGCCACTTCTGTGTTTTGAATTTAGAAAAATGGATTCCATATTTGGAATCATGATGTTCAAATTGTGTAAATAGGTAACTTTTATTTTTAGACATTTTGAATAATTACTGCGGTAAATATTTTATTTACCATGGTTAAGGGTAAATCCGGTAAATAAGGGTTAAAAAATAATATTATAATAATACTAAATTACCCTAAAACGTGTCTTAACCCTATTGGTTGATACATGGTCGACCATGGGCATCTTTGGGTCAATTTTGGGACCCCATTGATCCACTTGTAAGTGATAATGACACTTTATTTTAATTAAGTTAAAATGAATACAAAAATGGCATAAGCTTACATATTTTAAAAGAACAATTTTTACATAGGGTTATACATGTTTGATTTTAGATTAAAAATATTCATTAGAAAGTAAAAAGATTTCCTACATAATGATATTTTATTTATAATTTTTAGACATCAAATAATTTAAATTATTAATGACACAATAATGATGAAATGTTTACCTCATTAATAAATCATTTAAATAAATAAGATTATAATGATTAAAATATTATCTAAAACCTGTCCAATTATTATTGGTTGAGGTTATTTAGAATATGAGTCATCTTATCTTCGACCTCAATGATTTTTGGACCATTATAAACCGAATATAATTATATTATAAAGTAATACTTTCACTCTTTCCTAAAGAGCCCCTCCTCTCCCTTATAAAAGGAGACCACTTCTACTCATTCCTCACACCTCTCAAGCCACTTGGCTCGTCCAAACTCTTCCCAACTAAGCTCCCCACATCCCTCTCCTCCTCCTTGAAGCTTCCCCTTAGGCAGAAAGCATTTCAAGAAGTCCTTTGGTTCCAACCAAAGTGAGTTACCTAAATTAAAGGTAACATTTTCTCTTAAATTATTTTCAATTATTTTGCTTCTCCAACCCCCAAACTCTTTTTATTTCCTTTCTTTTGTAAGAACACCAGTATCCACAATATACTAGGATGTTTTTATAAGAAGTATTCAAACTACACATTCACACAACTCCATCTAATGGACGATGAACATAATGTTTCTGTGGATGGCAAACTAACGCCTCATGAAATGATGATTGTTAAAATACATCTTACCGCCTCTCATGGTGGCCATTAGGATGGCACTGTAATTAAATATGATATTAATGATATATATTTTATATATAAGCTTCTGTAATTCCATTTTATTTCATACAATTATTCGTTTCATGTTGTATATACATACGATAATTTCATTTGAGGAAGTGCGGACTACCGCCCCCTTAAAATGATATGACTCGTTCATACCACACATGGAACGTATAAAGGATGGTGTTAATGAACTTAAGTAACATATATAAAATATTATATTTTACTGGAATAGTAATATACCTATGTATCATTTGGATTAGATTCTTTTAAAATAAAAATTAAATGGAAGTAGTATTCGTGCGTACGTACGGACTACCGTCTCCACGAACGCGATGAGATTCATTCTCCATCGTATCCATTCAAGTATAATTATCATTTGATGATTTAAAAATGATGTTTAAGGACTTGATACCATTCTGGATATGAATAATATACATCCCATTAATAACGAATATGGCTCACATAACAAAGAATATAAAGTAAAATGAACTCGTTAACACCTGAAATGACGATAATTCTAAGATATTATTAACAAATCAATGTTAAAAGATCATATATGATATCATATTAAAGTAAATGATTCTTGTATTATTCAATAACAATTATTTCACCATTATACAGGAGGTAAACCTACCATCGACCAAGGAAAAAGTACAAAGTAAGGGATTCTCTTATCTCACTTTCAATTCCGTGAGATTTCCATTGTTCGCTACTAAATTATTGAAAGTGGTGTATTGTGTACTTACATTTGATATATATTATCATGATTCACTTTATATTCATGTTATTCTGTAAATCATTTGGTGGTTATTAACTTTTGTCCATGCGGCTCAGTTGATTAACGTGGTAAGGGGTTTCTTGTCTCACTTTTAATTCCGTGAGAATTCCATTGATCACCACTTAATTATTGCATGTGGTGTATGTGTACTACCCATGATTGTATTAATTGTGTAATATACTTTATTTTATGGGTATTTACATAATCATGTTATGATACTTCTTTCATGGGTGTATGTTTCGTAAGTTACCTAATCGATAAGGGAATTTGAGATTTCAATTTCCACTCATTTGGCTTTACACATATTTCATTGATTATATTACTCCAAGATTATGTGTGGAATCGCTATTCATTTGATTATGCCTTAATTTCCACTCCCCTTTCTGTGGATATACTTTTGATACACATAATCACTCCATTGATAAATTCTCAAGTGATCGGTATGAACTTGATAAGAGTAATTTTAACTCAATCTCCATTTGTTGAGTTAAATATCCAATTCGTTGGTGTTGTTTCTACAAGAGTATGTGTGAATATCCTTTGATTGTTTTACACTGAATATTCAATCATATTTAGTGTATTTATATTTTTCACACATAATTATGTCGTTGATTTGTCCTTAACCTAAGGATATGGCCTTTATGAGAGATTTCATCTCAATTTACATTGAACTGAGACTTCTTTGTTGATATACACCAAATCACTTTTATGCGGTGTATATAATGTACTTGACATAGTATATCATGAATCCCTTTATTCTCATGATATTAAAAAGTTTTTATTACCTCAATTATTTGTATTCAAGTGTCTCTCTTTTGGTTAGAACCTCTAACCAAAATACCATTTTAAAATGTTTTAAAGACTTATTCTTCTATATCTTGCTCATTAATGTCCATGTTTTAAAAATGGTTTTAAGGATTTATTTATATGGACATTAAAGTTTTAAAATTAAAACTCCTTTTAAAAGTTTCAAAGTGGTATGGGACACTTTGATTCAAAAGTCTACTTTTAAATGGCTTGTTGACAAATAGTGTGACTTTTAAATGTTTTCAAGAAATGGGGGATATTTCTCTCAAATAGTTTTGATGATTATTTTCATCTATGTCAACATCCTTCATTATTCATGATTGAGGTTAATGTGATACAATACAATCTTCCATATTGTATCAAATGAGTTATGTTTGACTGTGGATGTTCTATTTTTATACCATTCATGGTTTGTGGTTAAAGTATTGACATTTCGTATGCTAGTTTTAATACGAATGTTTATTTTATGCTTAAACCTATTCATATGAGGAATGCATTGGACTTAATAAGTGACGGGTGGAGCCCGCTATAGCTCCTCGATGCATCGGTAGGTCTCATGAGACAAACTAGTGTCTTGGCACAAGGCCTTGGCAAAATCTTATTTGTAGTCTTGGCATGAGGCCTTGGCTATGTGGTTATGATAGTCTGGCATTATGCATTCCATCATTATGAAAGTGGTTATTGATATTGCATGTGATCATTCGACTAGTAGAATATCTATGTGAGTAAGTAAATGGCATTATTTCATTTTACCTTTGCCATTTTATGCTGAAGTTCAAGTTTCAAAGGCTTTTGTTTTAGTTATAAATTGCCTTAAGTGTTTATGATTATTTATGAAGGCTTCTGCTATAATGTTATCCTTACTGAGCATCCGAGCTCACCCCTTTCAATGTTTTATTTTTTTTTCCAGGATTATGAAGAAGTAATTTATGAATGACCTGCAGGGATAGTATGAGGGGATATGAAGACAGGATGTTTTTTTTATGGTGTAAAACAAAAATTTATGGATGTATCTAGTTATTCAAAGGCTACTAAACTAATCGGTCTTTCGAGACTTGATCTTTCTCATGATCATGCCAATGTTATGTAACAATGCACCGACTCTGGGTAACTAGGGTCGGGGCGTTACAGTTGGTATCAGAGGAAGTTTAGTACAAACCTTGGTAGCTAGATTTAGATAAACTCTGATTAGAGCACGTAGACCTAAGATGAACTTTGAGGATTAGTATAAAAGAACTTCCTAGAATTTTGGTATTGTAGAGATTTTGTGAGTTTTCCGAGCAATACATCCCTGTCTGGATACGAGCAGGTAGAGGCGGCTCTGGCACAGATGTACCTAGGGGTAAAACCCGAAAACACCGCTTTGAGCTAGACTCGAACGGGAACTGGTGCACGACAACGGGCCTTGCTGCACTCTTGGTTACGACACTCCCGGGGGATATGCTTAGGATAATTAACATTTTCTTTACAAACCGATTTAAGTAATATATACATAAGATGAGAGTAAATGACCTTGGTTAATCCTAATATGTTTCAAATTGAGCATATGGTGACATTTTAATCTCTAAATGATTTTACGACTACTATTACTCACACAATGCTTTCTGGTTTTAGTCAATGGCTGGATTCCAAGGAAGTCATAGTGACTTTGAGAATGATGTACAAGGTGGGAACGGTGGTGGAAATGAGCAACAAAATGGAATGTTGATAGGCGTAAAATATATCGTCTTTATGCCAAATCAGTTTTCCAAAAATATGATCAACATCAAATATATTAACCAACTCCCAGACTCAACAAGGAAGAGAAAGGTGATAAATGATAAGATCTCCAGCAATGGAGACCATGGAGAAAAGAAACCTCAATTTTCATCATGTAGGAATTGTGGAAAGAGACACCCAGGAAAGTGTCTCAATGGGACAACGAAATGTTTTACGTGCGGGAAGGAAGGACATAAAGTGAAGAATTGCCGAAGAAAAATGAAGAGTACTATGGAAGAAGATAAAAATGGTCCCAAGAGTCCATTTACAGTCATTTGCCGTAAATGTAGGGGACCTGGCCATTACCCGAGTGAATGTCCTATTTTATAGGATATTTTCTTGCTCAAAGAAGAAGCTATGCGGAAATAAATGGTTGGAGAAAAATTTAAAAAGTATTAGCACTCCTTGTTGATGGGTTTACTTTGAAATAATTTTCTCTTGTATTTGTAACCCCTCAGTTTTCCATGTGAGAATGATATTTGAGGAATAATTGTCTCTTCTCTTGTGGATATAGGTATAAATAACCATTTGGTTTTATATGATCATTGGGGTTTGAGAAAATGATAAGTTATTATAATTTGGGATGAAAATGCAAAGTATGATATAACATTTGTGGTTAAATTATGTTATTTTGAAAAATTTATCTCATTTTGGTAATATTATAGAATATTGTTTTTGAAAAAGGACAACACGTAGACCGTGTGACAACCCGTCGCGTCGGACAAAGCTGTGGGAATCGAACCCACAACCAAAGTGCGATTGGGATTTATCGCCTACCACTGGACTACGTGAAGTCCCTGGTTAGTATGACTATTTTTTTTTTGTTAAATTATTTTATTGATCAATAATAAGATGATTTGGGTTCTTATGTCTTATCAAATGAATACCCTTGGTATAGGAAAATGATTTGGTGATTAAGTGATAAATGTTATTTTGGAAGATGTTCGTTTTGTTAGGAACACTATATGCCCAAGGAAAATAGAATACAATGAGGTTTCATTTGTAGAGTAATGGTGGATTTTTATCTACATTTTTATTGTTGATTTATAGTGATTTGGGTTATTTATGGAAATGATTAACCTATAACAGAGAATATGTGATGATGTTAATTACTTTTAAGTATGTGACTTTAAGAGTATTTGATGTCATTTGGAGATACAATGTAACATGGGAGACTACATAATCAAATTCTTCTATGTTTTGGGTTTCAATATTAGTTTGGATTATATTAAAGGATTTTAAGGACAATTGGTTATTGAATGGTATCTATTTAACTTTGGGGTATTGTTGGTTTAATTTTAGAAATTAAGTTTAGTGCATATTTATCTCAATGAATATCCTTTTGGGGGATCATTAGATCATTCACTAACCATTTTGGTTTTGATTAATCTTCAAAGACAATGTAAATATATGGTTTATCCTGCATGGATCATGTGATTCTATAGAAGTTTATTCTAGCTCTTCCAGTGTGACCAAGTCTTCTTGAATACTCATCGTTTAAAAAAAATTGAGTTAGTGGTGGAAATTTATTAAAGAATGAAAATCTACTTAAAATTTAAGTGTATCTCATAATGTTCTTAGTCAATATCATAAATGAATTCCTCTTCCTTATGTAATGTAACTTTAAAAAAAATGTTGTCCTAGATGGTACCTTAAATCATCACTAATTTATGGCTTTGGGATTGTTGACCTTTTCATAGCCATGTTCTCTACCACTCTCCATCAGATAATTGATGGTTAGATTTCTCCTCCATATCCATATTTTCCTACATGGAACCCTAGTATGTGTTATTTTCGGTAATCTTCATACTTTCCACTCTTTATTTTAAATAGAGGCCTCATTAATTCATTTTTCGATGTGGGATTTCAACTAAGATATTTTGAGATGTCAAAAATGTGTGATCCCAATACCCTATATTTTGTTGAACCGATGGTACTTTAAATCATCATAGATTGATGAGTTTAAGGACCTCAATTTTATACTTGTTTGTGATTGATGACCTCAACCACTACCTATAAATATTTACGTTTTTCCTCCAATTATATGTCTCTAATTGCCACCAATGTTCTCCTAATCGAGATCATAATTTGGTGGTGACCCTTTCATTTCTCTTTTCCTTATATTAAGACTAAATTTTAGTAAACCAATTTCTGATGTGGGTTTTCCCACAAATATATTTTCTATTTTCAACCTTTTATTTTCTAAGAACAATTTCAAATTGCGAGGACGCAATTTATTGAAGGAGGGGAGAATGTAACACCCCAAGATTTCATAGTGTGTTATTTCTTCAAAATAATTCAATAACTTGCACTACACGCAACACCGAGTTCAAGCACACCATGACTTACCAAACAAGCTGTTCAAAAAAGGTTATGAATAGTATTAACTAAATTTTAAACTTTATATAATCCTTATAATTTTAGAATCCATATTATGAGTTTCTTAGACATAATGTAAGAACAAATTCATCTTCAGTATTGTAGTTTTACCAACTTTTAATAGTGAACCCTTTTTAAATAAAATATTTTAAACTTTTTGACTAAATGGGGACATCAAAAAAAGTTTAAAATAAAACATCCCAAGCTTCCACGGTACGATTTCCTTTGAATAAAACAGTAGCGTGTGTCGTACGCAACTTCGAGTTTTAACACACACCACAACCGATCAAACTAGCCGTTATGAATAGTAATACTTAATTTTTTGAAATTATATATATTTTATATTTCAAAATGGACTTCATTTTTGGATTCGGAATATCAAATTTATCCTAAGGTGAAATTTTGGTACTTTTCGGATAACTTTCATATTTTGATGAATAGTAAAAATTACTAAATTTTAATTAAAAACAACTTTTTTAATCAAAATAATTAATAGTGATAAATTATGAATTTGAGTGGTTTTAAAGTATATTTAGAATATATTTTTACCATTTAATATAATTTTGGTCATTGGACATAATTTTACAATTAAACCGAACATAAACAAATGTCAATCTTTTGATAGTTATTATCTCTTAAAACACGCTTTTTGTTTTGACAGCGGGAATTAATTTTAAATTAATTTCTGCCACTTCTGTGTTTTGAATTTAGAAAAATGTATTCCATATTTGGAATCAGGATGTTCAAATTGTGTAAATAGGTAAATTTTATTTTTAGACATTTTGAATAATTACTGCGGTAAATATTTTATTTACCATGGTTAAGGGTAAATCCGGTAAATAAGGGTTAAAAAATAATATTATAATAATACTAAATTACCCTAAAACGTGTCTTAACCCTATTGGTTGATACATGGTCGACCATGGGCATCTTTGGGTCAATTTTGGGACCCCATTGATCCACTTGTAAGTGATAATGACACTTTATTTTAATTAAGTTAAAATGAATACAAAAATGGCATAAGCTTACATCTTTTAAAAGAACAATTTTTACATAGGGTTATACATGTTGGATTTTCGATTATAAATATTCATTAGAAATCTAAAAAGATTTCCTACATAATGATATTTTATTTATAATTTTTAGACATCAAATAATTTAAATTATTAATGACACAATAATGATGCAATGTTTACCTCATTAATAAATCATTTAAATAAATAAGATTATAATGATTAAAATATTATGTAAAACCTGTCCAATTCTTATTGGTTGATGTTATTTAAAATATGAGTCATCTTATCTTCGACCTCAATGATTTTTGGACCATTATAAACCGAATATAATTATATTATAAAGTAATACTTTCACACTTTCCTAAAGAGCCCCTCCTCTCCCTTATAAAAGGAGACCACTTCTACTCATTCCTCACACCTCTCAAGCCACTTGGCTCGTCCAAACTCTGCCCAACTAAGCTCCCCACATCCCTCTCCTCCTCCTTGAAGCTTCCCCTTAGGCATAAAGCATTTCAAGAAGTCCTTTGGTTCCAACCAAAGTGAGTTACCTAAATTAAAGGTAACATTTTCTCTTAAATTATTTTCAATTATTTTGCTTCTCCAACCCCCAAACTCTTTTTATTTCCTTTCTTTTGTAAGAACACCAGTATCCACAATATACTAGTATGTTGTTATAAGAAGGATTCAAACTACACATTCACACAACTCCATCTAATGGATGATGAACATAATGTTTCTGTGGATGGCAAACTAACGCCTCACGAAATGATGATTGTTCAAATACATCTTACCGCCTCTCATGGTGGCCATTAGGATGGAACTGTAATTAAATATGATATTAATGATATATATTTTATATATAAGCTTCTGTAATTCCATTTTATTTCATACAATTATTCGTTTCATGTTGTATATACATACGATAATTTCATTTGAGGAAGTGCGGACTACCGCCCCCTTAAAATGATATGACTCGTTCATACCACACATGGAACGTATAAAGGATGGTGTTAATGAACTTAAGTAACATATATGAAATATTATATTTTACTGGAATAGTAATATACCTATGTATCATTTGGATTCGATTCTTTTATAATAAAAATTAAATGGAAGTAGTATTCGTGCGTACGTACGGACTACCGTCTCCACGAACGCGATGAGATTCATTCTCCATCGTATCCGTTCAAGTATAATTATCATTTGATGATTTAAAAATGATGTTTAAGGACTTGATACCATTCTAGATATGAATAATATACATCCCATTAATAACGAATATGGCTCACATAACAAAGAATATAAAGTAAAATGAACCCGTTAACACCTGAAATGACGATAATTCTAAGATATTATTAACAAATCAATGTTAAAAGATCATATATGATATCATATTAATGTAACTGATTCTTTTATTATTAAATAACAATTATTTCACCATTATACAGGAGGTAAACCTACCATCGACCAAGGAAAAAGTACAAAGTAAGGGATTCTCTTATCTCACTTTCAATTCCGTGAGATTTCCATTGTTCGCTACTAAATTATTGAAAGTGGTGTATTGTGTACTTACATTTGATATATATTATCATGATTCACTTTATATTCATGTTATTCTGTAAATCATTTGGTGGTTATTAACTTTTGGCCATGCGGCTCAGTTGATTAACGTGGTAAGGGGTTTCTTGTCTCACTTTTAATTCCGTGAGAATTCCATTGATCACCACTTAATTATTGCATGTGGTGTATGTGTACTACCCATGATTGTATTCATTGTGTAATATACTTTATTTTATGGGCATTTACATCATCATGTTATGATACTTCTTTCATGGGTGTATGTTTCGTAAGTTACCTAATCGATAAGGGAATTTGAGATTTCAATTTCCACTCATTTGGCTTTACACATATTTCATTGATTATATTACTCCAAGATTATGTGTGGAATCGCTATTCATTTGATTATGCCTTAATTTCCACTCCCCTTTCTGTGGATATACTTTTTATACACATAATCACTCCATTGATAAATTCTCAAGTGATCGGTATGAACTTGATAAGAGTAATTTTAACTCAATCTCCATTTGTTGAGTTAAATATCCAATTTGTTGGTGTTGTTTCTACAAGAGTATGTGTGAATATCCTTTGATTGTTTTACAATGAATATTCAATCATATTTAGTGTATTTATATTTTTCACACATAATTATGTCGTTGATTTATCCTTAACCTAAGGATACGGCCTTTATGAGAGATTTCATCTCAATTTACATTGAACTGAGACTTCTTTGTTGATATACACCAAATCACTTTTATGCGGTGTATATAATGTACTTGAAATAGTATATCATGAATCCCTTTATTCTCATGATATTACAACGTTTTTATTACCTCAATTATTTGTATTCAAGTGTCTCTCTTTTGGTTAGAACCTCTAACCAAAATACCATTTTAAAATGTTTTAAAGACTTATTCTTCTATATCTTGCTCATTAATGTCCATGTTTTAAAAATGGTTTTAAGGATTTATTTATATGGACATTAAAGTTTTAAAATTAAAACTCCTTTTAAAAGTTTCAAAGTGGTATGGGACACTTTGATTCAAAAGTCTACTTTTAAATGGCTTGTTGACAAATAGTGTGACTTTTAAATGTTTTCAAGAAATGGGGGATATTTCTCTCAAATAGTTTTGATGATTATTTTCATCTATGTCAACATCCTTCATTATTCATGATTGAGGTTAATGTGATACAATACAATCTTCCATATTGTATCAAATGAGTTATGTTTGACTGTGGATGTTCTATTTTTATACCATTCATGGTTTGTGGTTAAAGTATTGACATTTCGTATGCTAGTTTTAATACGAATGTTTATTTTATGCTTAAACCTATTCATATGAGGAATGCATTGGACTTAATAAGTGACGGGTGGAGCCCGCTATAGCTCCTCGATGCATCGGTAGGTCTCATGAGACAAACTAGTGTCTTGGCACAAGGCCTTGGCAAAGTCTTATTTGTAGTCTTGGCACGAGGCCTTGGCTATGTGGTTATGATAGTCTGGAATTATGCATTCCATCATTATGAAAGTGGTTATTGATATTGCATGTGATCATTCGACTAGTAGAATATCCATGTGAGTAAGTAAATGGCATTATTTCATTTTACCTTTTCCATTTTATGCTGAAGTTCAAGTTTCAAAGGCTTTTGTTTTAGTTATAAATTTCCTTAAGTGTTTATGATTATTTATGAAGGCTTCTGCTATAATGTTATCCTTACTGAGCATCCGAGCTCACCCCTTTCAATGTTTTATTTTTTTTTCCAGGATTATGAAGAAGTAATTTATGAATGACCTGCAGGGATAGTATGAGGGGATATGAAGACAAGATGTTTTTTTTTATGATGTAAAACAAAAATTTATGGATGTATCTAGTTATTCCAAGGCTACTAAACTAATCGGTCTTTCGAGACTTGATCTTTCTCATGATCATGCCAATGTTATGTAATAATGCACCGACTCTGGGTAACTAGGGTCGGGGCGTTACACCACTCCTTTCCCAGACCCATATTTGGGGCACTCCCACTGAGGTAATCCCCTAGCCTTCAAAGAGTTATACCACACGAATTTTAATATCATTCCATGCTGAAAGGTTCATTTCTTTTCACCCTTTCCCACTGTTGGATCGACATGGGACCGATTGAGGGAATTAACTCACCCAATCCTCCTTCCCTCTCCTGTTGGGCTCATTGTCATGACCTCTTCCACTATCATCGTCCTCCTTTTCCATCAGTGGAGAAGAGAATGTGCAACCTTGTTGAATATTTCACATCCTTTTATTTCTCACACAGAGGATGAATCATGTGATGTTAGAGGTTTGTGATGATATGACATTGGAAATTACCATAAATTAACTATGAGAACTCTGAGACCCACCATAACTAGGATACATAGGATGCCTACTTAAGGCCTGAGCTCATAGATGTAACCTTTTTAAAAAAGGATCACCCCAACAATGTCCAAAACAAAGGGAATCCTCTTTAGGAGTAAGTAACAAATCAATTCTCTCGTATGGCCAGATTCCATGTGTATGCCCCAATCAAGTCACAACCCATCAACGAACTACTAGAACTGTAATTCCTACTCTACCATGATACATAGGAATTATATCCAAGGCTCGAGCTCAAAGAACGTTCTCCTCATAAGTGAGTCCTAATAAAATGTTCCCCCAAATTAAAAAGGGATCCCTCTTATGTGTAAGTCATGATAACGTAACTACACAAACATTGATTCCCTATTTCACTGAGATACGTAGGAAGCCTCCATGAGGTCCAAATCGTACACTCAAATCAACCCTAATATTCTCTAGGTTATATCCCTGGTAGAGCCATGTTTACCCAGAGGATCATATCTTCAGTTGGACCCTCATGCCACTTCAACCTAAGCCCCACACCAAGTCTTGACCAGGAATATTTTACCCACATGTCCTCACCACATGACATTAAACTGTATGTATGGTTCCCCCTCACACGACCTTAAAAGGTGATGTGTCCAGTTAGGCAACACTAAACTACATGGGATCTAATTCCTCTCACAAGGATACATAATAAGCCCATCTTATGGGTTCAATCCCCACATTAACCCACCTTCTATCCCCCTGGATGATGATAAACTCCAGAGTGCCTCATTGCATGGATTAAGTCATCATTGTATCTATATCATCAATTCCATGTATTTTCATGATGGTCCTAAAACCAAGGGGTAACCCATGGATACACTCTTTGGGAATGAATCGAGGATTCACAAACATATGAACATGGATTAAATCTATAATAGAGTCCTCGAGTATGCAATCATTCCCCCAAAAGGGTGTGATGAGCCCGACCTCCCATCCTCTTGACCAATGGAGTCCTTAAGTGTTGTTGGACAAACCATCCAACAAGCACTTTCCTTTGGAACATAGTCCCATGAATCACAGTTAAAAGGGATGTTGGGTGTTTCAGTATCCATGAATAAACCCATTAGAGGAAATTTGTGGAAAACATATCCTATGTTGACTGATTTCACAAATACATAACCCCCTGCAATCACCTACCAATACCATTCAATTATGGAGCCTCCTCCATAATACAAAAAGGGTAAACTACCCAGTTCTTGCAGGTACAATCTAATTCCCCCTAAAGGATACTGACGTGAATCGTGTCAAAACAAAAATGGTAAATCCGACATGAAATTCTATATAATAAAATACAAATTCTTGTCACTCGTCGAACCATTTTTTCCCAAACTCTCACCTTGGGTCGAAACATAGTCACTATCATGACTATCAACATCACTCCATTTATAAGTGCTCTTCCCTTGATTCATATGAGTGCAGGAAATACGGTCTTTACATTTAGCACACCCCTACTAAAAACCACATCACATTGATTATAATAAAGCATATTCCCTACCACCACATCAGCAAAAGAGGGAGGTCCCCCATTCATTGGCCCATCATTAGTGTTATGCATCATTTTCCCCTTAATGGATAAAGGTTTAGAATCTCCCTTCACACTGTTAGTGTTTTTATTTCTTCCAAACATAGGCTTAGAAGGATTAGGATGACCAATGCATGGAATTTCAAACTTACACATTTCTACAAGGTGTTTGTGCCTTTTGAAATCAGAACATCTCAGTCCTCTATGACAATTCCCTACTACAAATATGCCTTTTATCAGCGCTAGAAAAGTGCATTAACAGCGCTAAAAAGAATTGTTAATCGAGTCTAAGATAAAGGGTGGGGTCCCTTTTATCTGCGCTCAGAAAAGTGCTGATAAAGGCCCCTTTTATAAGGGATTTTTTTATCACTCATAAATGGGGTGTTTTATCAGCGCTTTTTAAAAGCATTGATAAAAGTAAATTAATAAAAAAAAATATTTGGGGGGGAGATTTTAACAGCGCTTGACCCCCCCCCCCCCCCCCCCCACCACTTTATCAGTGCTAGGAAGCCCCTCCCACTCCAACGTGCTACCCTTTCCCACGCGTCCCAGACATGCGCGCACACTTCCTTGGTTCCACTGAACTCGAACCCGCTACCTCCCCCTTGCGTGCCTGCACCTTTTCCACTAATCCATTTAGTTATTTTTCTATTTAATGATACATCTATATATATATAGTTATATTTTTTTATATTTGTTTCCTCGGGAAATGATGATGACCTTGTTGATTTAAGGTTCCAACATTCCAAGCGGTTTCTAACAGGTTTGTTCGTAGAACTGGAAACATCCAATGATTCTATATCCATTTGGACCTACTTTCCAAAGGTAGGTGCTCATTAGTTGTGAACTGATAAGGCTTAATAATTATCATTGGTCGAGAGGATGGGAGGTCGGACTCATCACACCTTTTTAGGGGAATTATTGTCTACTCTGAGACTCTCTTTATAGATTTAAGTTATGTTCATGAATCCTTATTAAATTACCATGTATGAAAATGAGCTTTCCTTTAGATCTGACAATCAATGTTTAGTATGTCGGAGGTTTAGATAATCTTTTATATGTATTTGAGGTTCTTCATCGATAGAGAATCATCTGTATTTGTTTAGAGATTCATAGTCAATGGTATCCTTCAAAACATTATATAGAAATCTCTTGGTCATTATGATAACCATACTGGTTTTAAAGCCACTCAGCGGGGCACTTGAATTTTATTGTCATTCAAGAGGACATAGATTATTTCAAAGTTGGGATCATACCCGCAGATGTGCTACCTACGTATCCTTTATTTAGTAAAGGAATTAGAACCCACGTAGTTTGAGTAAAGAAGTATGAGGTTTATGCATGATTGATTGCTCAATGAAAGATGTCATAATTACTTTTACACTCTAAGCTCACGTGAGTCATGCTCGGTGTGAGAAACAATAGGTATTGGTAAAACCAGACAATTGTGCCATGAAAGATGCAATCATAAAAAAATGATTTGGGGCTTATGTATGTATGGCTTCCCAAATAGATAGAGATTGGGCCTTTTTTTAGAGAATAAGTCAGGGAATGGGGTCCATAAAGGTATATGGTATTTTATGGGTATTTGGATACTCTAACTTGGGGCTTACTCCTGAGGAAGATACCAAAATTCGGACGGGACTTGGGGCTTTTACTCCTAAGGAGGATGCCCAAATCAAAAGAAATTAAGACTGGTTAAAAGAAATTATGACTGGGGATTATTCCTGAGAAGGATGCCCATATTAAGGGACTTGAGAACTGGGGCTTAATTTTAAGGAGGAGGCCCAGGTTAGGGGACTTGTGACTGGGACATACTTCTAAAGAGGAGGCCCAGGTTAAAGGGAATTATGACTGGGGCTTATTCCTAAAAAGGAAGCCCAGGTTTGAGAAAATTATGATTGGGGCTTACTTCTAAGGAGGATGCCTAGATTTGGAAATTTGAGACTGGGGCTTACTCATAAGAAGGAGTCCCAAATTTAGAGAACTTGGACTGGGGCTTACTCTGGAAAAAGAGGCCCAGGTTAAAGATCCTCTCATCTTAAAGGATGAGGTTTAATGAATGAAATCTCTAACCTTAGTGACATAAAGATATGTAAATCACTAGGTTTTGAGAGATGTTCCGCAGAATTCCTTTCATATAAGGAAGCCAACCCATGAATCATGCCATGAATGGATTTGTAGAGGCTTTTGAAGGCTTAGTCTTGAAGAGGAGAGGTGGATTTGAATAAGAGAGGTGAAAAGGAAGAAGGGGCACCCAAAAAGAGAGAGGCATGTAAGTCCTGCGTGGTCGTGCAAGTATACTTGTGAGACACATAGGTACTTGCACGATGGTCAACCCTTAGGGTAATACATTGGCGAGACTTGGCTCAATCCTTTAGTAATATCCCTAGGCTTCCAAATGACTGGCACACAAGTTTTGTTGAAGGGATAAGGCATTGTGCAGGTGTCTTCATTTTCCTTAAGTTTTAGACACCTAGGCACGTAGGTGTTGATGAATTTCAACACTTAGGCCTTGTTCCCCCTCTTTAGAGATTCCGTTCTAGGTAAGAAATTACCTTAGAAGTGTTCAGAAAGCTTTGAGAAGAGACTACAGTACCGGGAGCTCAAATCTGGGTTTCGGGATTTTTTTCATCCATTCAATGAGGGGCCCACTAGGGATATTTATTGGATGTTGAAGACCCCGAGCGAGAATCAATGAGGGCGCACAAGTCACCTTCGTGACCACTAGGCGGCGTGCAAGTATACTTGCTCGACCCAAGTGAAAACAAATCCTCTTTCATGCATTTGTCAATTTTTGATGTTTCTTCAAAGGATGAATCAATTTGTGTGTAGGTATTCCCCCTTTTTTAGTCGTTTAGACTCTGTGATAAAAAAGGAACGTCAACAAAAGTCCTCCCTTAGAGTTGGATCCAAAGGAAATGAGGATTTGACTCTGAGGTAAAGAAGAAAACCAAGGAACATGCGACACACACGTGTTGAGCACACAGATATCGGCGCGCAGGTGAGCGTCGTGCTGGCTTCGGCGCGTAGGGGCGCGGCCTTGACTATATATATGCAGTCATTACTCGCGCAAAGCACTGAATCTGAACACTTCCGAGCTCTCTTCACGCAAGATGCCTTCTCCGCACAAGTTACTCAGTTTTCCACTGCTTCCTTTTTTGTCGTGTTGTTGTATAGGTATTTGGACTTGCGTGGTGATACTTGTGCGCCAAAACTTGCGTGAAACACTTATACTTTCACACCAACTTTGGGACTTGCGTGCCTTAATGCCTTAGCCATTTTTTAACTTTTCATCACAAATTTTATGAAAAATAAACTTACTTAAGAGTTAATTATTCGACCTTTGTGCAGATTAAATGGCTCCCAGGAGAATCGAAATGGCTGATGAACTGGATAGTAAGTGAATTGATGATATGATGAGCATCATTGGTCATGATTATTATACTATCTACGACAGAACTCTTCCAGATTTGGCCAAGTACGTGAAGAAGTATCATCTTTACTTCCCACAGAGTATTTATCTACCTTTGTATGGCTATGGTCATCTGCGATAATTCACCATTCCATAGGCTAGGAACTATCTCCCAAATTCTTGGTTTCAGAATTACACCAATTTTGCTTCAACAAATATCTCAAGTGGAGGAGCAATTGTAAATACTGGAATAGTGGAGAAGGCCTACATAATGCATCATATCCCATGTACCTCAGATCTGAAACTTCAAAAGCCTGAGCTGCAACCACATTGTTATCCCTAAATCTTTCGAAACTCTCAGATGGATCAATCCAAAGTCTAGAAGAATATTTTGGAATTTCATCCTGGAGGAGGTGTGAATCCAACATGGATGTTGGCATACTGGGTGCAACAAACCTGTGCAGAGTTTGTAGAGGATTTAAAAGGAGCTCTAATATATGAAGCCGTATGGGCTTGGAAAACACAAGTTTACAGGAATGATGACTTTGTGCCAGAGATACTCAGCCATTGGATCCGAGAAACCAATTCTTTCCATCTGACTCATGGAGATGTAGGCATCAGTCTGTGGGATGTCCACAAGATCTTAGGGGCTCCAATTTGGGTGATATATATGATGAATTCTTCCCCCCAAGGCAACATGGAATGATTCAGAGAAGAATCTGGCTTTAGCTCAGGAATTATTGAAAATCTTTCACAAGCTCAAGAATTTAGAGACATCCCTAACTCATTCTATAAAGGATATTCATCTAGAGGAGGGGATGAATATGTTTCCTACCAAGAATTAGGAGAAGGAGCCGAAGGAGAAGGGATCGAAGGGGAAGGGGCCCAAGGAGATGGGGGCCACCTGTACTCATCCTACCACCAGCCCCAAAACAGAGAAGAGGGGTGCTCCTGGCACATTATGGATGAATCTAGAAGCAAGAGAATTTGAGAAGTGGGGATACGAAGTGAATCATAGAATCCAAAAAAAGACTCGTCTGGTGGGCTTCTTGGACTTGTGGATCAGTGTTTATCTTTTTCCAGTTAGGGATTCGAAGGGAGGAGTCAGGCCAGGGACCTTCATTATTGCAGCCAAGTTGGCTAAGGGGAAAATGGTTGGGTTGGCTACCCCCATTTTCACAAAGATTCACAGGATATTACTCCATGTCTTCATGGGTAAGTCTCCTTTGAGAATAACGAGACCATTCAATGTTTTGGGGGGTTGGATCACCACTCACTTCAGGAAGTATAATGTATAGAACGGAGTACAGATTCCTAGAATTTCTTTCAGGCCATCAGTATAGGCATTCTCTGAAATTGCTCCACTAGTAATCAATTCCTTTGACATGAAGGTGAGGCTGAGCATGTATAAGGAATTCAATTTCTTTCCTTATGAAAATCCTCCAACCAGAAGGTTTTTTGATGATGGAACAGCCAGCCTGGAATTGAGGGCATACATGCTGGCCTACAGAGATGGTGTACTGGACACCAGGATTGACGGAGAGATTATATGTGAGGCCTATGCTCCATATAGATTTGAAAGTCAATTCAAGTGTTTGTAGTAGACTATTATATCTCCCTCTGTGCATGTCAGGTCAGAGCAACATCCGATGGTTGCTAGACAACAATAGTTGATGACATCTATGGAGAATACCGAGGCAGTGTTTGATCTACCAGTTAATAAAGTAGCGAGTAATTTGACTACATGGTATGCTGAGAATTGGATAGCATCATTCCCTAGAGGGGTGTTGAATCACCAAGTTTATCAGGTGGGGAAAAGGAAAAGAACCGTAGAGAAATAAACCCTTCATCTGGAAGGTGATTCTTCTACACCACCCGGAGCTGATTCACCGGGTTCTTCACCTAGGGCCGACTCGTCAGATTCCCGGGATGGGGATGATGAGGCACAACATGTGGAAAAGTGGCCTCATGCCAGATATCATCTTCTTGTCAGAATAAACAGACCAACTCCATCAACTTCTAGTGAGTTACTTCATTGATGCAATTCCATCACCATTAATTTATAAAGTAATAAGTCTTGTTTTTTTATTCTCTATCTGTAGTTGCAGGAGCTGGGAAGAAGCTGAAGTCCAAGATTGTAGGACCTTCCTCCTAGACTTCTGGTACACATGCTAAATATTTAGGACCAGAGGCTGTCTAGACATGGCGGAATTTATATTGTAATACAGAAACTTCCTGGATAGATTTATGCGAAGGGCTACACATCCCTGGAATAGGGATTCCTCGGGCTTCTACTGATATCTGTTTCAAGGATGATCCCTATAAAGTACGGGATTACGTCAGAGAGTTGGAGATGCACAAAAATGCCATCGACAATTCCATTCCTATCACCAAGAGGGTGAAGGAAATGATAGATTGTGGTACCACTGAGGTAATTGGTGGTTCTGGAGATGAGGAGTGGCACGATTACGTGACTCTTGAAGATGTAAATCTCTTTCCTTATTTTATTTGTAACTTGATTTCAGTCAATGAATTGTTACTCAAGGAAATTATTCTCTTTATCATGCAGCTTGAAAAGAAAGGAATTGTTGAGGTTACTTCACCATAGTATATCCCTGGTGGTACTACCATTGAGGCTAATTAATCTCCTCGCAAGTCGGGTGAGATATCTCCAGGCCAGCAAGCCATGGATGAGGAGTTGGACATGGCTTTCCATTCTCCAATTCATGTACCTGTAAAGGAGACTGTCGACACTCACAAAAAACTAAAGAGACAAAGGCATCGAAGGAAGAAGTCCACAACTAAATGCTTCATCAATAGTGGTAAGTACGTCGAATAATAATGAGTCTTAACCCATGAAAAGGTTTCTCATACTTATTGGGATTGCATGGGCTTATTCAATTTCACATTTGAGGGAAAGGACTGACCCTCCTATGAGGACAACAGGGGATGCTGGTGAACAATCGAAAATTCAAGTTAACTTGGCTGATTCTGAATAAGGGACAACATCTGTTCCCAGTATCACTCATACTGCTAATGCAAGGAGAGAAGAACCTACTTCTGGTAAGTTAACAATGCTTCATAAAATGTTGAATGAAACATCAACTGAATTCCATTCTCTGATACTTTAGGTTCAATCCCTGCACTAGAGCTTTTGGCGGCCATTGTAACTGATACCGCTATTTTATCTGAAGACGATGTCCGGGGTCAGAGGCCGCATAATGAAGGTCGCCAAGAAGACATATCGAATGCTCTCACTGGTGAGATTAACCGGGATTCTGAGATAACATTGGATGAAATTATGGAACTTGGTGCATCTTTTGAAGATTTTTTAGATCATGTTAAATTACCATGTAATTTAGAAGATTATGGACTTGAGTGTTATCATTTGTCCTGCTAAAAATAACTTCTGATTACATGTCTGATCATGATCGGTTGAAATGTGCAGTTCTATCTGAGCAAGCTGATGAACTGCCAATGCCTGAAGGGGGTACAGAAAACCCTACTATAGCAGAGACATTAGCGCAAGTGTATATAAACCCAATATAGCATCCTCAAACTCTTCCTGGAAATCCTTTCGAAGCTAGGAAAGACAAGGAGGAGCCTTTTCAAGTTGCTGATCTGCCATTGGGTGAGGGATAACAGTTTTTGCAACTGTACTTAATTTTCAATACATCCAATCAACTTTTGTTATCCTTTGAATGTAATCAATTCTTTTAATAGATTATACAGGGCCATCAATTTCAATGGCTAGATCTATAGGTGAAGCTTCAGCCTCCACCCCAACGTGAATAGAAAGTGAAGTTACACAGGTCAGGGGGAAGGAGCAGAGAAGGGAACTTCCCTAAGTGCATTAATCTCTGATTATATTCCCCCCTGTGAAAGTGATTCTGAATCAGACCCGGAGATAAAAAAGGCACTCCAATTTTCACGACGTAAGGCCTGGAAGAAAAAATGGAAAATTTTATCTGAAGTGACTCTAAAAGAGTTTTCATCGAAGATTCCCCAACTATCATCCCTATTTGTCATGTTGGGACTTGGAGGTTTTGGATATCAAAAGATCCATGCCATGGTGAAACAGGTCATCTTAAGGAGGGAGCAGGAGCAGAAATACCGTCAACATTTGACCAAGGTGAGGCTGTCAGCCAATATCAGCAAATTTGAGGCTGCGGTATCCCAAGATGAGGCTGGTTATGCTGCAAAGTTGAAGGAGATGAAGCATAAGATGAAAGATAAAGTCATCCAGCAGATGCACCTTCAGCAATAGTTAGATGTTGTTACTAGGGAACTTGACCAGCTCAATAATTCACTAGAAGGAGTTCAAACAAATGGTTTTAAAACCATTGCAGATGCCAAGAAAGCACTCTATCAAGCTGAAAAGAGTGGATCTGGTCGAGTTCATGAGCTTCAAGTGGATGCTGATGAAGCTCGGAATGCCGTAAATCAAATGAAGATTTATGTTGACAGCCTTTTGTAATTCTTGGAAAAGAGAAGAGACTCCGGTCTGTGGATGTCCTTCTAACTCTTGTGCGTCAAATAAAAAACACTTTCATATTCAATCATTTCTTCCAGCATTCTTTTGCTACTTGCTTTAAATTTTACCTAAGACAATGGGCCTAGTAAGCATAGCTTGATTTTTGCTAGGATTATTATAAATAACCCTCCAAACTTTGAATCTCTTAATTTCTCAATATTACCTAAATCATACGAAATGTATGTTTAATGAGCTGGGACTTGACTTTTGTTCAAATTTTTTATGTATTTTGTTGGCAGTTTAAATTCATGTGCATCAGACATAAAAAGGATAATGTTTAAGTTTGAAATAGCTTTGACAGAATGGATTAAAATTGACTCAATTCCTTGACAATTTATCTGAAAACATATTACTACACTCAAGTATGAGGGAAAATATGTAAACGATGACTTAAGAAATTTTGAATCTGAGGAATGATACGAAAAAGGGATAAAAGGCATTATAAGAAGTATTTTCCAAGAATAAAGTTACCATTATTTAAAAAACCTGTTATGGGGTTGAATTATGCAGGGCCGCTTAAGGGCATTGGCTGCATAGTCAAATAATAGCATCTTTTGGATGATAGGTCTATTATGTAGACTATTTATGCAAGGACGCCTAAGGGCACGTGCTGCATAGTCAGGAAAAAAACTCTCAGAAATTTACTTTTCTACTGTTAAAAAATCCATTGGAAGTTTATGGAGATTAAAATTTTCCAAAGCATTGATTTTGCTGTATGGAGAGAGGTACTTGAATATGGAGAAGATATTTCCAAACAAGATTGTATAAGAACTGGATAAATTTTACTCCTACAAAGGTCTGACCCAAGCATAGGGAAGATAAATATAAACCATAGACTTGAATACTTTCAGATCATGAAAAATAACGTGGGACAAATATGTTAAGGATGGCTATTTTTGTGGATCCCTACATATTTTCGTTAAGAAAACTATGGAAAAAAGAGGTTTTCATCCCAAGAATGAAGTTTCCATTATTTAACAAACTCGTTAGGGGGTTGAATTATGCAGGGCCACCTAAGGTCATTGGCTGCATAGTCAAATAATAGCATCTTTTGGCCGACAAGTCTGTTATGTAGACTGTTTATGCAAGGCCGCCTAAGGGCACATACTGCATAGTTAGGTAAAAGAACTCTTAGAAATTGGACATTTTGTAACCAGAAGTTAAGAAAATGGTTATGGAGATCTGGAAGTATTTAAGGTTAGGAGTATGACACATGAAAATGGGTATTTTTTAATGCATAAAAGAGATACATAGACCAATTCTAACCATAATCATGTTGTGGATGGGTCCTGAATTGAGGTGTTGGACTTCACTACATATCCCACAAGTATGTGAATCAATCCATACGTAGTTCTTGAAATATAGTTTAACGTCATGTGGGATGAGAGTATAGAAAGTCTTAGTTTAGGGTTATAGAGCTTGGACCATTTTAAGGAGTACACATTGTGTGTTTTCATAAGGGGACTTTTCAGCCATGGGACTGAAAGTAAAATTTGGGGTTAGGCCCAAAGACTTGGGGCTGGGTTCGAGGGACACTCGAAGGTTCCTACGTATCACATAAGGATTGGAATCAAGCCGCATGTACTTCCTGAAATACCCTTTGTATAGATTTGGTTCGTACAAGTGAAGGGTGAAAAGGGGAATTTAGTGCAATGATGGTTTGACCCAAGATAAAAAGGTTCACACATTTCCATGTATGCACGTAGTCTTTGGATTATAACATGATTGGATATCAATGTAAATAATGATTCCCTCTTAGGTGACGGTGTCAAATAATGTTGTAGTTTATTATCATATAGGACAAAAGTGTTGTACATTTTAACGTCATATAGCATGGACAAAGGTGAACCAATGTGAAGAGATTGGTTTTGGGATTGAACCTCAGGAGGTTGCCCATGTACCCAGCCTAGAAGGCAAGGATCAAAGTCCGCATAGTTCAATTGAAGAATGAATTGGTGATCAAGTTGTTTTTTGAGAACAACGACCTAAAAAATGGTGTTGGGACTTACGCATGGTTAGCGTCCTAGAGAGGGTTTTATGGTTGAATTTTACTCTAAGATCATGTGAGTCATACTCGGTGCGAGAAACAAGAGGTAGAAACAACCCTAATGATGCATAGTTTAATTTCATGTAGGACATATGAAGGGACTATGTAGTTTAAAGTCTTGCAGTGAGGACTATTGGTGCTGCACTGTTTAATGTCATATAGCAGGGACAAAATACAGTTTAACATCATGTAGGACGTATTAAGGGACTTTGTTTAGTTTTACATCATGTAGGAAGAATGAGCAGCACAGTTTAATGTCATGTAAGACAAATAAGGGTGTTGTATAGTTTAGCGTCCTGTAGCTATGACGATGGGGACAATATAGTTGAACGTCATGTTGGATGAAAGGAGGACTATGCAGTTTAATGTCATGTAGTAAAGAAAAAAAGAGGACACCGTTTAACGTCATATAGGACGTATTAGGAACTTTTTCATAGTTTAACATCATGTTGGAAGAAAAGGGAGAATACAGTGTAACGTCATGTTGGACAAAAGAAATGAAAATAGTTTAAGGTCATATGCCTGGACCGTTGGTGGTGTAGTTTAATGTCTTCCTGGACATAGGTGACTATGAAGATTAAAGTCTTACCGAAATGACAACACAATTTAACGTCATGTTGGATAAGAGAAATGAAAATAGTTTAAGGTCATATGCATGGAACGTTGGGGGTGTAGTTTAACATCTTGCTGGACATTAATGACTATGCAGTTTAAAGTCTTGCAGTAAGGATAGCACAGTTTAACGTCATGTTGGATAAGAGAAATGCAAATAGTTTAAGGTCATATGCATGGACCGTAACTGATGTATTTTTTTTATAAAAAATACTTATTCAGAAATATGGCATTGGTTGGAGTAGTGATGAGTTCTCCATCCATTGAGATTAAAGAATAAGCACCATTGGAGTAGACCTTTTGTATTGAGTAAGGTCCTTCCCATTTTGGTTCAAGCTTGGGAGGTTTCTTTCCTGGTATCATTGGAGTTCTGAGAACCAATACCAATTCTCCCTAAATGAATGAATAAAGATGAACTTTTCTGTTGAAAGATCATGCTATTCGATTCTGATAGACATCCAATTGATGCAGGGTGCACAATATTTTCTCATCTAATCATTCCAATTCATCCAATCGCTTTTGAGATTTTTCATCTATAGATGACTGATCACAAATGGCTACTCTGAGCGAAGGTAATTGAACATCAATGGGCAAGACTGATTTTGTTCCATATACCAATGAATATGGAGTTGACCGCATTGTAGTGTGGGTGGTGGTTTCATTAGCCCATAAAGCATGAAAGATTTTTTCAGGCCATGATTTCTTATCTTTATCCACCATCTTTTGCAGTATATTTGAAAGAGTCTTGTTGAAGGATTCTATCTATCCATTGGCCGCAACATGATACCGAGATGAATGGTTGGATTTGATGTTGTATTATTGATACAATTTCCTTACCTCAGATGAACAGAAGTTGGTGCCATTGTCTATCAATATGGTATGAGGGACACCAAATCTGGTAATGATGTTAGACTTGATGAAGCTAACAATGATTTTAGAACTAACTTCTTTGAAAGGTATTTCCTATACCAATTTGGAAAAAAAGTCTATAGTGGTAAGAATATACTTAAACTACTTGTCTGTAGCTGAAGGGTAAGGTCCCACCACATCCATTCCCTATGTGGAAAATGGCCACAAGTATTTAGCTGTATGAAGCAACTCTGGGTGTTGATGAATGAAGTTGGAATGTACTTGGCATGAATGACACTTCTTTGTGAAATCAACACATTCTTGTATCATTGAAGGCCAAAAGTATCCAAGCCTTCGAATTTGATCAGATAGTCTATGTCTAGACCGATGGGCACTACAGACTCCTACATGTACTTCTTTCATGACAACCATTGTCTCTTCACCATCAATGCATCTGAAGAGAACCCCATCAAAACCTCTTTTGTAGAGAATTTTTTCTAGATGATCAGGGCTGTCATAAAGAGTAAAATTGACCACACGTCTCCGGACTTGTTCTTTCCTGACTCTATCAGGTGGAAGTGTTCCATTTTGAGGGTATTCCCTTATAGGTGTCATCCATCCTGTAGTATGACCATATCCTTCAGAGATGAGGATTTCTTATGTTCTGGTTTGAACATAAGGTAAAATTGTATGATGGTGGGCAATACTGATGATTGTCTCGTCCCAATTTGGATCTTCCAGAGCTGTGGCTATATTAGCCAGTGAATCAGCTTGGGCATTTTGTGATCGTCAGACATAAGAAAATGTCGGTTCCATAGGAAATTCCGCCATTAACTCTATGATGTAATCATACAAAGGGATTAACTCTTCTTTTCTGATGGCATAATCCCCATTGACTTGTTTGATTACCAGACCTGAATCACCTTTCACCTTTAAGTGATTCACTTGTGCCTGAAGCGCCAACTCCAATCCTGCGATGAGAGCTTGGTATTCTGCTTCATTATTTATCCTGCCTCCCAACAATGAGATGTAATAGGGTAGCACTTCCATTTCCAAGGAAATGAGCACAATTCCTAACCCAACTTTTTTGAATTTAGAATCCTCCATTTTCTTCCCTGTTGGACTTCTGGAAGCACCATCAAAGTACATTTCCCATGTTTGAAGATTATCTTGAATAGAAAAGACTTCATCATCAGAAAGTTCAGTATCTAAAGATGTATCTTATACTGAAGGATGTTCAGAAAGTAAATCATCCAGATCTTGGACCTTTATTGCCTTTTGAGTCACATACTAGATATCAAATTGCAGCAAAATAACTTCCCACCTTTCCAGACGTCCTGTAAGCATTGGACGACAGAGGATAAATTTTAGCGGGTTATTACGAGATACCAATTGGACCTCATGATGTTGCAGGTAGTGTCTCAATTTTTGAACAGAAAAGATTAATGCTAGGTAGCACTTCTCAATACTTTAATATCGGGTTTCTTCTTCAAGCATTGTCTGACTGAGATTCTAGAGGTTGTTTTCATTCCCAACATCATTCTTCTGGGCAAGGAAGGCACCCAATGATCACTCTAAAGCTGTCACATAAAGGATAAGTGGCCTTCCTTCAACAGGTGGAATTAATACTGGTGGAATCAAGAGATACTTCTTGAGAACATTGAAGACTTCTTGAAATTATTCAGTACACTGGTATGTGACTCCCTTCTTCATCAATTTGGTGAAGGGTAAACTTTTACTTGCCAAATTGGCAGTGAAATGCCGAATATAGGTCAAGTGTCCTTGAAGTCCTCTCAATTCTTTCAAATTTCAAGGAGGTGACATACCAAGTATTGACTTTATCTTCTCAGGATTGACTTGATACCACGATGACGTACAACAAAGCCGAGAAATTTTCCGGAGGTTACCCCAAAAGCACATTTTAAGGGGTTCATCTTTAAATTATGTTGTCGAAGTTTGTGGAATATGACTTCCAAATCAGCCAAGTGATTAGAACGTTTCCTAGATTTAACCACCAAATCATCCGCATAACATTCAACAAACTTCCCTAAAAATGGTTTGAAGATACAATGCATGGCGCACTGATATGTCGCACCTGCATTCTTTAGGCCAAAGGGCATTACCCGATAGCAAAACACACCCTGAGGGGATCTAAAGGATGTAGATTCCTCATATTCTAGAGACATTCAGATTTGATTATACCCAGAATATCCATCCATTAAGGAAAGTGCTTCATATCCTATTGTTGCATCAATTAAGAGTTCTGTGATCGGAACTGTAAAATCATCCTTAGGAAAATGCCGATTAAGATCTCTGAAATCACTACAAACTCTAATTTGTCCGTTCTTATCATCACAGGGACAATATTAGCCACCATTTGGGATATTGAACTTCTCTGACGAAGTTATATTTGATAACATTATCCACTTCGGCTTCAATTTTGGAAGAATAAGTTGGGTGTTTTCTTTTTGCGTCTTTCTTGAATCCTCGATGTTCTTCTGGAAAACCAAAATGATGAGTAGCAGCATCAGGATCAAGGCCTGGAATCTCTGTATAATTACAAGAAAATATATCTCAATTTTTCTTCAAAAATGAAATATACATTTCCTGCTCTTCAAGAGTCATGGCCGCACTAATTAAATTGGGGCGTGGATCTTCTTTTGTACCCCGATTTATTTCTCTGATTTCATCCACAGTGGTAGAGATACCCTCTTCAAAAGATGGAGGAGTGTCCCTGAGATCTTACTCTTCTTCTTCAACATGTTTTATTTCTTCTGTTTCTACTTGCATAGTAAATGCTGAAGTGAAATTTCCATGATCAGGAGAAATGTTAAAATTTGAACATCTTGAAGAAGAGGCTTCCATTTCTGACCCTATTGATGATGAAGGGTCTTCCTTGGGTAATAAAGAGGGGATGTTGGATTGAGAATTGATGTCATTGTTCAACTCTGACATTGCTATAACTTCTTCTGGCCTAGTTGGAGAAGTATAGACTTGCTGGATTTCAGTGGATAAAATAAAGACATCTCCATTTGAGATTTCATAATTGCTTGGTGAGTCACCGACTTCTCACATGTTGTCTGGCTTGATTGCTGTAATTGACATTATGGAAGTTTCCATAAGAGTATTTTGATTTGGGTATATCCTGTCAATTTGACTGATAGGCAACACATAATCTATACTCACATGTGTAAATGGATTTTCTGTAATCTTTTCCAAACCAAATGGATCATTAACCTTGGTAATCTCCCTTGCTGTGGATTTCTCCTTACCCTTCATGTGATAGAATTCCTCCTCAATGTATTGAGATTCACATGTCTTGAATGAGGATTTATCACCATACAATGTCCCAATTTGACCGTCAAAACAATATTTGAGACATTGATGGTATGATGAATGGATAGCCGCATGTTGATGTAGCCAAGGTCTTCCAAGCGAAATATTGAAGGTTGTATCGTTATCAACAACCATGAAATCTGAATTGGATAAAAGGTCTCCAAACTGAGTTCTGAGTGTAATCTCGGCCAGTGGTTCTTGTTCATTTTTATCATACTCTTGCAACATCAAAGTAGAAGGAGATAAATCAGATTCTGTGAGTCCCAATCGACGAAGTGTACGAATGGGGATGAGGTTGACTCCTGAACCATTATCAATGAATGCTCTTTGGATGTCTACACCATTGACCTTTCCAGATAAGTACAAAGGTCTAATATATCAATGCACGACATCATCTTCATCTTCATCTGTGAAAGATTTCACTACATGGCATTCTGTAGTATTATTCTCTACATAGTAGACTTCAGCTACAGCAATTTCAGTTTCAAACTCTTGAGGATTTGACAAAGCCACGATGAGTGCCTCCCAAAGATCCTTTGATAACTTCAAGGCATCAAAAATTGATAACTTGGCCGGTACTTGGGCCAAATTTTTCAATACATCATACTTTTGATCCAAAGGTCTGCGTTTCCCAACAGGAACATGTGGTTTAGCAGGTGCCTTAGAAGTTGATGCTTTAGAAGTTGATGCATCTTGTATCGGGGTAGGAGTTGGAAATACTCCTGGATTTGGTAAATTAGACTGACTAGGTCTATTTACTTGCTGAGAGGAAGAAGGTGGAACCTCCAACCGATCCTCCAGAATAATTGTTCCAGGACTGAATCTTCTATTGGTGGAAGAATTTGCTTGTTCTTGTTGAGTTCACTGAAGGGCTCTGCCACGACTTTCTACCGCATACACAGTTCTAGCAGGGGTAGAATTGGAATAGTGGCTTCTAGGATATCCACGTCTTCCTCTATATCCCAGACCTCTGGAACTCCCTCTGATTCCTATGTTTGATACAGGGAACTCAGGCTCATCAAAATCGAAACTGCGACTGGCATAAGGATCTGTTAAGTGAATCATGTTAATAGAAACAAAGATTAATTCTTCATCTGATGAAGACTCTGCCTGATTGGCCAGTTTAGGTTGTTCCATTTGGTGGGACGGTGCTCGTTGCTTCTAAGTAGATGGCATAAATTCTTCCATAGTCGAAGACAGCTTGGGATTTGACATGATTTCATCTTCTTCTGATTGTTCCTCTTTCTTTGAATTAAGCCTCCCCTTTGAGGATTTTCCCTTTTATGAAGAGGGTTTTGTTGTGGAATTCATAGTTGAAGACACAATTGGTTTATTCGATTGTATTTTCAAAATTTCTTTGAGTTTGGTTGATCATTTTTTTGACCATCCAATCCTCATATTTCTGCGCATTTTTGTTTTTGACTTCCTGCCACTCACCTTCTTCCTCTGGATTTGTAGCAGTAACACATGCTACCTTAGTTGAAGAACCTTTCAATTTGACTTGTCCCGAGTCGACCATTTTTTGCAGGAGGTCCTTAAAGACAAAATACTTCTGAATGGGATTCCCCAACATCTGATGAAATGGGAAATAGTTGGGACGATCTTCATCTCTTTCCTTGTTCGGCCTTTTGGGCCTTGGTAATTGAACCAAATTATTTTCCAGAGCCGAAATGAAGTAACCAAGAACTTGTTCATTTCGGAAAGAATAATTTTTTCTCTTCATATCCTCAAATTGTTTCTATATTTGATCTATTTGATTGTCTTAACGAAACAGCATATGTTTTTGATGCTCAGGAGGTGGAGACCTTCAGGAAGATGAATGTTTTGAAGTAAAAGCAGGTACAGGTGCTTGTTTAAGCATAACTGTAGTAGTCTCTGCTCTACCCATTACCCTTTCTGGAGAAGATGGAATTACACAAGTTTTATCCTTAGTCTTCATAATAGAATCTTCAATATATTGATCGATTGAAGTAAGGTCTCAAAACCCTCATGTGTATTTCACAGGGATCAATGGTGTGCGCAACTTATCACGTAGATTTTTCACACATATTGGCAACAATTATTCTTGAGGGAGTGCTAAGCTTAGGGAATATGTTAATCCCTTCCAGCGAGCAATGAAATATGAAAAACTTTCATTCTCCCTTTGATTACAGTTTGCAAGATAAAAAACTATTGTATTTGGAAAAGTTGAGCTGAATTGAAGAAGGAACCATTGACCCAGTTCCTCCCACCCAGTAATTGACCGGGATTGCAAGCCTGTGTACCAAACCAAAGAAGGTCCTTGTAATGACTGTACAAAACACATAAGCTTAACTTCTTCTTGTTGTTAAGGGGTTCCCATCATAGGATTTCAATGAGGAACAAAATGTTTTAAGTGTTTCTCTGGGTCTCTCGAACCATTAAAGATTGGGAATGTGGTACTTGAAAAATTTTATGGGGGATGAATTTCATCAACCCATTCAGGGTAAGCTCTCTTTTCTGGTTGAATTTGAGCACTTTTTCCCTCTATAGCTTCCAACTGAGATGTTAATGACTCAATAGTAGTTATTAACTTTTGAGAAACATCTGGTGGATCTTGGTCTTGAGCAGGTGCAATAACTGGAGCTTGGATAGATGTGGTGGCTGATACTACAACTGATGGTAGCACCACCGATTTTTGTTGCACATAACCCATAGGATTAGACCTGTGATGGTGTACTAATAAAGGAGGTTATTCTTGATCCATCTCAGTAACTGTAACAAATTACCTTGGCTGACTAACTCCATCACGCTTAGGAGGAAGAATACCTTGAAATAATTCTTCATTCAACCTCCTCAATTCCTTCATTTCTTCCTCCTATTGTGAAAATCTTTTCTCTAGTGAGAGTGATTGGCCTTCTCCAAAGGAAGGGTATGTAACCTGATTCTTTTCTTTCCCCTTGTTGGATCCCTTTCAGAGTAGGGGAAGTGGGTTATTTGATGGAACACCCAGATTCTGGGTAAGTCTTTGATTTCGTGTACGCACACCTTCTTCATTTGTGTATGTGCGTACAAATTCTTGAGTAGGAATCTCTTCATATGATCCCTCTAAGTGAGCCTCATCTGGTGGATCAGCGACAATGGCATTGATGACATTAATTGATTCATAATGAATTGCATCCCTTCTATCAGCATTTCTGCGATATTGTCTTCTTCCATGTCCCTAATGAGACTTTGCCTTTTGTCAATTTGATCCCTCGGGAACTTCTTGACGAACCGTAATTGGGAGGGAATCTCATGATAATTTGGCTCTTCATTCCTCTTGGGGCTTCTTCCCTAATCGAGAGAAGACTGACTTTCTCTGAAGAAGAGATTGATGATTTGAAAAATTTCCCAGTCAGGTGGTATAACGACCCATACTTTACATACATTGTTAATACTTCGAAATTGAAGCACACTTATTACAACATATGACAAAACCACAAAGGACCGTATAGGTATAGTGTATTTAGAAACTGGGAAACATAAACAACTGGTTCATAAATCTTCTACAGTGTCTCCCATTTATTTCATCATATCTAGGGTCCCTTTTAGCATATTATACTTAATATCCATCTTCCTGACCTGGGAAAAAGAAAACATAAAAGGGTGAGCTCAAATGCTCAGCAAGGGCAAATAAAGGAAATAAAAATCATATCATATCTTTATGAAAATCAAAACCTGCAAAAGAGATCATAATATCTTAACATGTAATAAATCATAGAAGTGAAAATGAGATCCCCATAATCATAAAATAAAACTTAAAACTTTGTGGCATGCACACATAATCATGGAAAATCATTTCTTGTTAGTCATGACTCATTGCCAAGACTATCTTAGTGGACAAAGTCCCTTTCTGAACCGAGTTCACTCCTCGTTTCAGTCCTGTATCACTGAACCGAAATAACCTTCCGTTCCAGCCATGTCTATCTCATGAGATATAAAATCATTACCCAATGCATTGGAGGGAGATATAGGTCCCACCCATCTTATAATGAATCCTTTCTTATGTGTGCCACATAATCATAAATCTTACATCATCACATAACCCATGTAATAAAAATGGGATTCTTGAAACATCATGACATCATAAATCAATTCATATAAGATAAAGGAATTCATAAACATAATTCCATCACAACATAGTCAAATCAATGTAAAAATATGGATAGAAACAGAACCCTTTATTATCTTAGATGGAAAATAATTTTGATAAAACACTTGAATTGAATTCTTGAGCAAAATATCATTTCTTCTTCAAAATCAATTTCTTTTCACAAAACATCATGCAATTTTAAAAGAAAGAGATTTTATTGAAAATAGTCATGAAATCTTTTAGAGGAAGCTTCATGAAAATAAGGCTTTATAAAACAGTAGAAATCCGTTCGTGCCGTATAAGTTAAAAAAAACATTCTTCGTACTTTTGTCGGAAAAGTCAAAAAGTACCTCGTACGAAAAACGACAAAAGATTTTTTTCATACGTATTACTAAAAACTCACCGAAGGGTAAAAATGGATTTAAACAATTTTAGGTGGATGGAAATAATATTACATATTGAGTAAACATGGATGTGGATGATAAAATACACCCCAGTAAATACTTACGAATAAACAATCTTGGATAAAAATGAGATTGTGATATTTCCCTTACCTTAGGTCCGATTTGCTTTGTTCGTGTCCGAAGCTCCTGTATAATGGTTTAAATAATGTTATTGACTTATTACAGAATCATACATATTGATATGATATCATATATGGTCATATTATTAGCTTCTTGTTAGTAATATTTCATTGTTACTTGTTACTCGGGTCTTTATAACTTTTTGTTCTTATGCGTGTTTTGTTGAATAAATTCTTATTCTTATCTTTAGGTTATAGATAATTCATTTCCAGAATGATATTAGTGTAGTATATACCATATTCATTCATTCAATTCATTTATATAATCATTATGAAATGAAGATCATGTAGAACGAGTCGCATCACATCGTGGAGACGGTATTCCGTACGTACACACGAGTGATGATATCGTTCCTATGATCGTGGAATTGTATTGGAGTATATATATATATTATTTCAGTATCAATATTACTTAATAATAATCATATATAGTTACTCATTACACCATTATACACATCCTTGTAAGGTGATGGTGGAAAATAGATTACACCACGGCGTGGAGACGGTATTCCGTACGTACGCACGCGCGGTGATTTCATTTTTCCGTAGGATGGATAGAAGGTGAATTAGGGTTGTTTCATATTTATAATAACATATCAGTATGTAATTAATACTGATGTTATTACTTTATCATGAAACAACTAAAGAAGAAGAAGTTGAAGAAGAAAGAAATTGAAAAGATCGGTAATGGATATTACCTCTTCTTTGGAACGCCTCTTTGAATCCTCCACTTAAGGAACTAAGATTGGTCTTTGGAGAAGACCAGGACCTCTAAGATTATTCTAGGGAAGTGGAGAAGAGAAAATGGAAGGGGTTGGCCGAGCTTGAGTGCTCAAATTGGTGTGAGGAGGAAGGGGAGGAGGTGCCCTTTTATAAGGGAGGAGAGGGGCACCTTAGGAATATCTCAAAATATTATTTTATATTAAAGTCAAAATCGGTTTATAATGGTTCCAAAGGGTCTTATTTCGAAGCTAAAGTGGGGATGGGTCGAAATACTATCAACCAATAGGATTTAGACAAGTTTAGGGTATTATTTTAACCTTATCAATTAGATTTTAACTCTAAGTTAATTAATTTAACTTTTACCGTGTCTTTTTGTTTTCTTTCACTATATGGTTAATACACTTACTATAACATGCCAAACGAACCCCAAATTGTTTATTATTAATATATATATCCTTATCTAAGTCATTTGGCCGAACCTTAGATTTTTAGGAATAAAATAACAATTAATAATATAATATTTTATTTAAAAACTATTTTGTGTCAATTTTGACACTATTTGATATATGATTTTTGTGAAAGTCATAACAGAATTATATGTTCGAACCAAGTTGATTAAATCAACATTAATATATCATAGTAACCTAGAAAATTAGTGGAATTCATAAAAAGTCTTAAATTACATTTATTTTGGTATTTATATTATCAATTTTGTCAATATTTCATTAATAAGATAATTACTGCATCATCTTTGTGTCATAAATAAATTAAATTATTTGATGTCTAAAAATTACAAATAAAATACCATCATGTAGGAAATCTTTTTAGATTTCTAAGGAATATTTACAATCGAATTTATCTTATGTATAACCCCATATTAAAATGATTTACTTATTAAACTTTGATTTTAACTATTTTAACCCTTCTTTAAATAAATTAATAATAAATGTCCTAATCTAATCCAAGTGGGCCTAAATGGTCATATTTTATTCCTAAGTTTGTTTTTGGTCGAATTAAACTTGTCCAATAGAATTAGGACATGTGTTAGGGTAATATTAATATCATATTTACCCTTAGTTACCCTATTTACTATTAACCGCGGTAAAAATAGTAAAAAGTTACTATTCACCAAAAAATTATTTTTATCTCATTGAACAACATTTTACTTACTGACATCAACCGTGTCTGTCGGATTTTTGAAATTCCATTCACAGAAGCGGTAAAATTAAGTTTTATGCAAAATTCAGTTTTTAACCTACCACTTAGTGGTTTCACTATTCATCAAAAATTGAAAGTTTTCAGAAAAATACCAAAATTTCACCCTAGGCTAATTTCGATATTCTGAGTCCAAAAATGAAGTCCATTTTGAAAAATAAAATTTATAAATTTTTAAAAAGTGGTTATTACTATTCATAACGGCTAGTTTTAATAGCATATTGTTGTTTAGTGAAACTCGGTATTGCGTACGACGCAAGCTATCGAGGAAGGTCGTGATTGCGTGTAAAGAAAGCCAAGCAAGTGTTGTGTAGAAAAAAATTCCTTTGATGGTTTATATAACATAAAAGTCTCGGGTGTTACATTCTACCCCCTTTAAAAAGAATTTCGCCCTCGAAATTCGTCACTTTGTAACGAACAAATGAGGATACTTCTCCCTCATCATACCCTCAAGCTCCCATGTAGCTTCTTCAAGTTGGTGGTTCCTCCATAAAACTTTCACCAAGCGAGTGGTCTTGTTTCGTAGGACTTTTTCGCTACGATCCAGAATCTCTATCGGCTGTTCTTCATAAGAAAGATCTTGCTCCAGCGGTACAACTTTTGAGCGGAGTATATGTGAAGGATCTGGTATGTACTTTCTCAGGAGAGATACGTGGAACACATCGTGAACTTGAGAGAGATTCGGTGGAAGCGCCAATCGGTAAGCTACCTTCCCAACACGATCCAGTATTTCAAAAGGACCGATATATCTAGGGCTCAACTTCCCCTTCTTTCCAAATCTCATAACCCTCTTCCAGGGAGATATTCGTAAGAACACTTTATCGCCCACTTCAAACTCTAGGTCTTTTCTTCGGTTGTCGGCATAACTTTTCTGTCGACTCTGAGCTGCTCTTATGTGTTGTTGAATAGATCTAACCTTTTCTGCCATTTCATCAACGAGATCAGGTCCTAATAGCTTTCTTTCCCCAACTTCATCCCAGCAAGTTGGAGTCCTGCATTTCTTTCCATAGAGAGCTTCATAAGGAGCCATCTGAATACTGGAGTGAAAGCTATTATTATAAGAAAATTCCACCAAAGGTAGGTGTTGATCCCAATCTCCTTTGAAATCCATAGAGCAAGCTCTCAACATATCTTCTAGGGTTTGAATTGTTCTCTCAGACTGACCGTATGTCTGGGGATGATAAGCAGTGCTGAAACTCAACTCTGTATCCAGAGTATGCTGAAGACTTCGCCAGAACTTCGAGGTAAATCTCGGATCTCGATCAGATATAATAGAAAGTGGTACTCCATGCAATCTTACCACTTCCTTTACATATATCCTGGCAAGCTGATCTAGAGAGAAATCCTCTCTAATAGCAATGAAGTGTGCAGACTTTGTAAGACGATCAACTATGACCCAGATAGCATTATTGCCTTTGGATGTTTTAGGAAGTCCTGTGACAAAGTCCATAGTGATGTTTTCCCATTTCCATTCGGGTATGGGTAATGGTTGTAACATCCCCTTAGACTTCTGTCTCTCAGCTTTAACTTGTTGACAAACCAAGCATCGAGAGACATATTCAGCAACATCTCTTTTCATGCCATCCCACCAGAAGTACTCTTTCAGGTCCCTATACATCTTCGTGCTTCCAGGATGAATAGAGAATGAAGAACTATGAGCCTCATCCAGCAGCTCTTTCTTTAATTCGGGGATGGGAGGAACACAAACCCGATTCCTGAACATTATTATCCCATCACAATCAAGGTTGAATTCAGGAACATTTCTCACCTTCTTTTGTAACTCGACATCTTTTTTCTGTGCCTCTTTAATCTTCACATGTACAGATGGTTGAACATTCATTTGAGAAAGATAAGATTTTTCCCCTTCCATTATAATTCCAAGATCCATCCTTTGTAAATCCATAAATATTGGATCTTTTGTGATCCTCATCATGGATAAACTAGCATGGTCTTGTCGACTTAATGCATCTGCCACCTTGTTTGCTTTCCCAGGGTGGTAATGGATTGAGCAGTCATAATCCTTAATCAGCTCCAACCATCTTCTTTGACGCATATTCAACTCCTTTTGTGTGAAAATATACTTTAAACATTTATGATCAGTATAAATATCACACCTTTCACCATAAAGGTAATGCCTCCAAATCTTTAATGCAAAGATTACCGCAGCCAACTCCAAATCATGTGTTGGGTAATTTTGCTCATGGATTTTCAACTGTCGTGAGGCATAAGCTATCACCATATCATTTTGCATAAGAACACACCCCAATACCTTCTTGGATGCATCACTGTAGATCACAAACCTTTATCCACTACAAGGCAGTGTGAGCACAGGTGCACTGGATAACCTTCTTTTCAACTCCTTGAAATTCTCTTCACATTCCTCTGTCCAGACAAACTTAACTCCTTTCCGAGTCAACTTGGTGAGTCGATTAGATAATCGTGAAAAATCTTTTACAAAACGTCGATAATATCCAGCCAAACCAAGAAAACTTCGGATCTCAGTTACTGTTGTTGGTCTTGACCATCTTTCGATAACCTCTGTTTTTGCTGGATCCACAGATATCCCCTCTTTTGAGATTATATGACCCAAAAATGCAACTTTTTGAAGCCAAAATTCACACTTGGTAAATTTGGCATAAAGCTTCTCCTTTCTCAGGGTCTTCAATATAATTCTCAAGTGATCTTCATGCTCTTCCTTGCTCTTTGAATAGACAAGAATATCGTCTATAAAGACTACCACAAATTGATCAAGATAGTCTCTAAAGACTCTATTCATTAGATCCATGAAGATAGCAGGGGCATTAGTAAGACCAAATGGCATCACTATAAATTCATAGTGTCCATACCTTGTACGGAAAGCCGTCTTTGGTATATCCTCCCTTTTGACCCTTAATTGATGATACCCTGAACGAAGATCAATCTTGGAAAAGTATTGAGCTCCGCGTAGTTGGTCAAATAAGTCATCAATGCGTGGGAGAGGATATTTGTTCTTGATAGTGATCTTGTTAAGTTCTCGATAATCAATGCAAAGTCTCATTGATCCATCTTTCTTCTTAACAAATAGAACAGGTGCTCCCCAAGGTGATGCACTAGGGCGTATGAATCCCTTATCAAGATTCTCTTGGAGTTGCTTCTTCAATTCCTGCAACTCAATTGGGGCCATTCTATAAGGTGTCTTTGAAATAGGCAAAGCACCCGGTACGAGTTCTATTGAAAACTCAACTTCACGATTTGGTGGAAGACCCGGCAATTCCTCCGGAAAGACATCATCAAACTCCCGTACAATGGGCATATTCTTAATCGTGAGTTTCTCACCAACCATTTGAGATAAATAACCTTCATTTAGTGGAATCAATACCCATAAGATGGAAGAAATTTCCACTGGAAGGTTATGTTCATCCTTGCATTGGTATACGATCGTAGATTGATCTGGAATATGAAATGTGACTTCCCTTCTTTGGCAATTGATATGAGCTCCATGTAGAGAAAGCCAATCCATGCCAAGAATCACATCAAATTCCACTAAAGGAAGGATCACAAGATTTGCAGGAAGCACTTTCCCACAAACTTCGATCGGAGAAGAATTATAAACTTTTGATGCGATTGATGTGCCATTAGGTGTTGTCACAGCTAACTCAACATCTAATTGTTGAGGTAATACGGTGATACCCTTAGAAAATTTTTCAGAAATAAAAGAGTGGGTGGATCCAGAATCAAATAAAACATTTGCTACTTTAGAGTGGATGGTAAGTGTACCTTTCACCACATCGTTATCGTACTCCACATCGCTGATAGAAATTGCATGTGACTTTCCTTTGTCTTTAGCCTTAAGATTTTGTTGACGTCGACCATCATCATCAACCCTTGGATTTGGGCATTGATTGGCATAATGCCCCATCTCCTTGCACTTGAAACATTGAAGTGTAGTAGGTTCATTCTGTGTATCCCTTCCTTTGTTTGCATCATTAGACATCTTCTTCCCATTATCACGGCATTCAAATGCCCGATGACCTTCTTTTCCACATTTAAAACATTTACTTGTCCCTTTAAGACAACTCCCTCCATGTTTCTTTCCACACTTTGAGCATAAGGAAAATCTCATCTTCTTTTCTGTGTGCTCTTTAGATTTTTCTTTGAATTCCATCTTCCTCTTCTTATCAAACCCATGTGACTGATGGGTTACTCCAATCTCCATCTCGACTTTGAGAGCACATCGAACGATTTCCTCGTAGCTATTGAAGTCCCTTATGGCTAACACCCTTTGAAGACTTGGTTTTAAGCCACTAAAGAATCGATCGATCTTACTCTCAGGTTGGATAATAATACCAGAAGCGTACTTTGCAAGTCTTGTAAAATTTGCTTCATAGGTACCAACAGATTCATCATCCCTTTGCTTTAGTTCAAGGAACTCTTTCTCCATCTTTGTTCGGAGAATACGAGGGAAGTACTTATTGAAAAATAAGTTCTTGAACTCGTCTCATTCCATAGACTCAATTTCATCCCTTTTCCTCGTATTCTTAACAAGATTCCACCATTGATCCGCATCTCCTTCCAAACGATACACTGCTAGGATGACTTTATCATGCTCAGAACATTGAAGAACTGAAAATATCTTTTCAGTAGTACTAATCCATTGTTCAGCAACTAATGGATCAGTAGACCCGCTGAAAGAAGGTGGACGCTGCCTCATGAAGGATTCAACAGAATGTTGCTCCCTCCTTTGTTCGTTTGGAAATCCTGCATGATTCATAGCTTGAGAAAGTTGTGTGAGCATGGCTACAAGATTTTTCATTCCATCTCCCATATCATTTGGTTGCTCAGGGGGACAATCATTGCATTGCCCATCGCATTCCGCATTAACACGGTTCCTTCGGGTTCCAGCCATTGACTAAAACCAAGAAGAATAGTGTGAGCAACACTAATTATAATAGGAAACCACATAATTCAAGAAAAAAAAATTTCATGCTTATGGTCTTATCCTAGGTTATTCATGGCCATTTCTAAGATTGTGTTCTATGCTTAGACTTATCCTTAGGGTTCTTACTAAGGTTTTCACATCCTAGTTTCCAAAGGTTGACTATACCTTTCCTCTGATACCAACTATAACGACCCATACTTTACATACATTGTTAATACTTTGAAATTGAATCACACTTATTACAACATATGACAAAACCACAAAGGACCATATAGGTATAGTGTCTTTAGAAACTGGGAAACATAAACAACTGGTTCATAAATCTTCTACAGTGTCTCCAATTTATTTCATCATATCTAGGGTCCCTTTTAGCATATTCTACTTAATATCCATCTTCCTGACCTGGGAAAAAGAAAACATAAAAGGGTGAGCTCAAATGCTCAGCAAGGGCAAATAAAGGAAATAAAAATCATATCATATCTTTATGAAAATCAAAACCTGCAAAATAGATCATAATATCTTAACATGGAATAAATCATAGAAGTGAAAATGAGATCCCCATAATCATAACATAAAACTTAAAACTTTGTGGCATGCACACATAATCATGGAAAATCATTTCTTGTTAGTCATGACTCATTGCCAAGACTATCTTAGTGGACAAAGTCCCTTTCTGAACCGAGTTCACTCCTCGTTTCAGTCCTGTATCACTGAACCGAAATAACCTTCCGTTCCAGCCATGTCTATCTCATGAGATATAAAATCATTACCCAATGCATTGGAGGGAGATATAGGTCCCACCCATCTTATAATGAATCCTTTCTTATGTGTGCCACATAATCATAAATCTTACATCATCACATAACCCATGTAATAAAAATGGGATTCTTGAAACATCATGACATCATAAATCAATTCATATAAGATAAAGGAATTCATAAACATAATTCCATCACAACATAGTCAAATAATTGTAAAAATATGTATAGAAACAGAACCCTTTATTATCTTAGATGGAAAATAATTTTGATAAAACACTTGAATTGAATTCTTGAGGAAAATATCCTTTCTTCTTTAAAATCAATTTATTTTCACAAAACATCATGCAATTTTAAAAGAAAGAGATTTTATTGAAAATAGTCATGAAATCTTTTAGAGGAAGCTTCATGAAAATAAGGCTTTATAAAACAGTAGAAATCCGTTCGTGCCGTATAAGTTAAAAAAACATTCTTCGTACTTTTGTCGGAAAAGTCAAAAAGTACCTCGTACGAAAAACGACAAAAGATTCCTTTCATACGTATTACTAAAAACTCACCGAAGGGTAAAAATGGATTTAAACAATTTTAGGTGGATGGAAATAATATTACATATTGAGTAAACATGGATGTGGATGATAAAATACACCCCAGTAAATACATACGAATAAACAATCTCGGATAAAAATGAGATTGTGATATTTCCCTTACCTTAGGTCTGATTTGCTTTGTTCGTGTCCGAAGCTCCTGTATAATGGTTTAAATAATGTTATTGACTTATTACAGAATCATAAATATTGATATGATATCATATATGGTCATATTATTAGCTTCTTGTTAGTAATATTTCATTGTTACTTGTTACTCGGGTCTTTATAACTTTTTGTTCTTATGCGTGTTTTGTTGAATAAATTCTTATTCTTATCTTTAGGTTATAGATAATTCATTTCCAGAATGGTATTAGTGTAGTATATACCATATTCATTCATTCAATTCATTTATATAATCATTATGAAATGAATATCATGTAGAACGAGTCGCATCACATCGTGGAGACGGTATTCCGTACGTACGCACGAGTGATGATATCGTTCCTATGATCGTGGAATTGTATTGGAGTATATATATATATTATTTAAGTATCAATATTACTTAATAATAATCATATATAGTTACTCATTACACCATTATACCCATCCTTGTAAGGTGATGGTGGAAAATAGATTACACCACGGCGTGGAGACGGTATTCCGTACGTACGCACGCGCGGTGATTTCATTTTTCCGTAGGATGGATAGAAGGTGAATTAGGGTTGTTTCATATTTATAATAACATATCAGTATGTAAGTAATACTGATGTTATTACTTTATCATGAAACAACTAAAGAAGAAGAAGTTGAAGAAGAAAGAAATTGAAAAGATCGGTAATGGATATTACCTCTTCTTTGGAACGCCTCTTTGAATCCTTCACTTAAGGAACTAAGATTGGTCTTTGGAGAAGACCAGGACCTCTATGATTATTCTAGGGAAGTGGAGAAGAGAAAATGGCAGGGGTTGGCCGAGCTTGAGTGCTCAAATTGGTGTGAGGAGGAGGGGGAGGAGGTGCCCTTTTATAAGGGAGGAGAGGGGCACCTTAGGAATATCTCAAAATATTATTTTATATTAAAGTCAAAATCGGTTTATAATGGTTCCAAAGGGTCTTATTTCGAAGCTAAAGTGGGGATGGGTCGAAATCCTATCAACCAATAGGATTTAGACAAGTTTAGGGTATTATTTTAACCTTATCAATTAGATTTTAACTCTAAGTTAATTAATTTAACTTTTACCGTGTCTTTTTGTTTTCTTTCACTATATGGTTAATACACTTACTATAACATGCCAAACGAACCCCAAATTGTTTATTATTAATATATATATCCTTATATAAGTCATTTGGCTGAACCTTAGATTTTTAGGAATAAAATAACAATTAATAATATAATATTTGATTTAAAAACTATTTTGTGTCAATTTTAACAATATTTGATATATGATTTTTGTGAAAGTCATAACAGAATTATATGTTCGAAAAAAGTTGATTAAATCAACATTAATATATCATAGTAACCTAGAAAATTAGTGGAATTCATAAAAAGTCTTAAATTACATTTATTTTGGTATTTATATTATCAATTTTGTCAATATTTCATTAATAAGATAATTACTGCATCATCTCTGTGTCATAAATAAATTAAATTATTTGATGTCTAAAAATTACAAATTAAATACCATCATGTAGGAAATCTTTTTATCTTTCTAATGAATATTTACAATCGAATTTATCTTATGTATAACCCCATATTAAAATGATTTACTTATTAAACTTTGATTTTAACTATTTTAACCCTTCTTTAAATAAATTAATAATAAATGTCCTAATCTAATCCAAGTGGGCCTAAATGGTCATATTTTATTCCTAAGTTTGTTTTTGGTCGAATTAAACTTTTCCAATAGAATTAGGACATGTGTTAGGGTAATATTAATATCATATTTACCCTTAGTTACCCTATTTACTATTAACAGCGGTAAAAATAGTAAAAAGTTACTATTCACCAAAAAATTATTTTTATCTCATTGAACCACATTTTACTTACTGACATCAACCGTGTTTGTCGGATTTTTGAAATTCCATTCACAGAAGCGGTAAAATTAAGTTTTATGCAAAATTCAGTTTTTAACCTACCACTTAGTGGTTTCACTATTCATCAAAAATTGAAAGTTTTCAGAAAAATACCAAAATTTCACCCTAGGATAATTTCGATATTCTGAGTCCAAAAATGAAGTCCATTTTGAAAAATAAAATTTATAAATTTTCAAAAAGTGGTTATTACTATTCATAACGGCTAGTTTTAATAGCATATTGTTGTTTAGTGAAACTCGGTATTGCGTACGATGCAAGCTATCGAGGAAGGTCGTGATTGCATGTAAAGCAAGCCAAGCAAGTGTTGTGTAGAAGAAAATTCCTTTGATGGTTTATATAACATAAAAGTCTCGGGTGTTACAGGTGGACTGGGGCTGTTCCTCTTGTTACTGCTCAACTCCTCGAATCCTATTTTTTGATTCCGAGGGATGGGTTAAAAGAGTTCCAATTATGGAAAGCTGGGGTGGTTCTTGAGATGCTATATCTGAGAATTTCTTTACAGCTCTCCTAATATTGTGGAATTCAGTCCGGAAATTGTATGGATGCATCAACTAGCATCCGCTTTTATCACCCGGCTCAAAATACCATTGGTTGATTTCTGACACTTCTGTCACTTGATGACGTGCTTGCTCCAAATGAGAGGCATGTTCAATATTCTCATTTTCTTGATGCAGGAGTAATTCAACAACTTGTTCTCTATATGCTTGACTTTGAGAATAAATAGTTGAGGCATATTCTTGAGCGAGCCTTTGATTACAAACAAATCCAATTGGTTGTGACCCACCATGGTTAATAACATTGCATGAGACCATTTTCGTCGGGCTTTGCTGAATGGAGAGTACAGTGAAATATAGTGCTCCATGAACACCCCACCCCCTGATATGAATACCATATGGGGTATTCGAAATTAACTGGTGTAATATTCTTAGTGCGCCAAGGCATGAACGTCGAAGGGCTATCTGCTACTTTTCAGCCTTTGGATATCGAGAAATTGAGAGAGATGGAAAATCAATTTTGCGTTTTAACCCTTCTATTATCTTGAAATTATTTTCATATTCATCATAAGATAACTTTTCTTTTCAACTGACAAAGATTTTTCCATATGTTGAGACGAATATCCTGAATTCCATATTCTATCAACATCTCTAGAATGTCATATTGAGAGTTATCCAGAGGCCAAAACATGACTGGTACATCACCTTTTGCCAGTTGTTTTCTCATATTAAGTACTTCCTCTTTATCATTTGATGAAGATTATTCTACCTGATTAGACCAGAGTTGGTGCTTCCTTGTTGCTTCGTCGGATTCAACAATATTGGTAGAGAATTCACTGATCAAACTAGAAGATGAACGACCCAGGGGTGGTTCAGAGAATTATCTACACCCCAGACTATATTCTGATTGAGAAATTATTTCACCTGCTAATGATAAAGCATCAGACATGACTATATTCACATTTTCAAGTGCCTCGAGATAAGAGGTCTTTCTCATCACTACATTTTCCATTGGAGAATTTTCCAAGAAATGTGAATTACTACTACGGAGAGGACTTTTGCATCTAAATTAATCAACATGGGGATGACCACCATGATGGGTTACAGAAAAAGATGAAACATTTTGATCCTTGGTCTTCTGGCCACACAGAGGGTTCTTGTGACTCTCATCTGAAGATGATACTTCGAGATCGACCAAATTGTCATTAAGCAAGCCTTCATGAGGAAGTTTTTGATGAAGACCTTTGGAATTAATGTTACGATTATTGGGAAATGAGGGAGTATAATCTTGAATTCCAACAGATAATTTTCTGAGGGCTTTAAGAACTCCAGCATCGAGCAAGGCCTTATTACAAATTGGCTCTTGATTTCTTGACTGTGTTGGGCAAGAATTCTTCTTAGACACCTTCTTACTCACATTAAGAACCACTTGTTGAAAAAAGTGGTCATTATAGGAAGGTGTATGTGCCTTCTCCGGAGAAATGACAAGGTTAGGATGATTATCTCCACTCAAATCAGGTGTTTGTTCCTGACTTGGTTGTCTGTATGATATGGGAGAGTACGGCCCACAACCCTCTTGGACAAGAACATAGGTGTGTGTCTGTTTCGGAGTGAACTGTTGATGTTTCACTCTGGTAGGGATAGATTTCTGTGACTTTCCATGAGATTCTACTGAAGTTGTTATAATATCCTGACAGGCATCCTAAATATGAGCAGGGATTTTCTTATGCTCTTTCACCATTGACATAATATTCTTGGTGACTTCAGCTACCGGAACGGGGATATATATCCATTCCGTGATTGGAGTAGGTTTGTATTCCTACTTCTGTCCTCCTTTTCCTGTTAGTGAATTCTGAAAGTACTCATGTGTGGGGAAAGAGAGTTGAGTCTCCCGCATATTTGTCATTGGGGCTTTCCAATTGACTTCTCCGAGTCCTACCAAACGAGACTGTTGGTAGGCTTGATCAATACTAGCAGGTGTATGTGCCTGCTGATTGCACTCTGCCAAACGTGGTTGATGAACTTCCTTCAATACTGACAGACGAGGCCGCTGGCAGGATTTATGAGTGTAAGCAGGTGCATGTGCTTGTTTACAGTTGTCAACACATTGGGTTGGCGAGCTTCATCGTATGTAGTCAGACGAGTCTGTTGACTAGCTGATGATTTATAAACAGGTGTATTTTCTTGTCTATAGTACTCCACCAGAATTTCCTGGCGGGATTTGTGTGCTTCTGCTAGAAGATTATGCTAGGTAGCGGAATTAAAACGGACGGGTGTGTGTGCCCACTCATTGCTTTCCACCAAGTTAGGTTGGTGGACTTCTCTGGAGATGGCAGAGATAAGGACCTCTCATTGTTGACTGTATTTTTCCTCTGTCTGTTCGTCTTTCCTTCTCGGGTTCGAGGAACCTGAGCCAAAATCCTGGAGACGATACCCTCATCATGTTGAGGGCGCACTTCTGCACGATTCTGGCGGTGATTTTTGATGGTATCCCTCGAGAAGGACTCCTGTCTCCTTGAATTAAGGCCTTGAGCAACCTTCTCATTCACCTCCCCATAATATGGGAGGAAATGGTGATTGCGTTCCGGGGATAACGACCCGAAATGGTTGGAGACGGTGGTTGGCACCGCCTGCTTCTTAATCGCTGGTCGTCACTGTCCGGAAGACCATGGTGAATTATTGACTTGGAGGGCTTGTCGAGTGGCCTCCAGAGTCGTAATAGTACCGTTTTTATGGTATTCCTTAACCATCACATTTGGTACCTAGCATTGAAGATGTTGAGTAGGTGATGTCGTCCTCAGATCGGACGACAATCCAGCAGGAGTAGCAGCTGAGGCATTCATAGCAGAGGTATTCACAGGTGTGAACTTAAGAGAAGCCATTTCTGTAATGCAGAAGATCTTGGAAAAGAGTGCATGTTTGATATAAGAGACATAATCAAGATAATTTCAACCACAACATCTTTTGTATGAGCACATATGTTATTGATTGTTTTGTTGGCCCTCTCATTGAGTTTAAATAGGGCCCTAACAAATAAGTAAAACATAACTTTAACTTGGTTAAGGATTCACATCGGGTTCACCATTTTTTGTTTCCTTTGGAAATGAGGATGACCTCGTTGATTTAATGTTAAAACATTCCAAGAGGTTTCTAATGGGTTTTTTCATAGTACCAGAAACATCAAATTATTCTATATCCATTTGGACCTACTTTCCAAAGTTAGGTGCTCATTAGTTGTGAACTGATAAGGCTTATGAATTTTCATTGGTCGATAAGATGGTAGTTCGGACTCATCACACCTTTTTTAGAGGAATTATTGTCTACTCCGGGACTCTCTTTATAGATTTAAGTTATGTTCTTGAATCATTATTAAATTACCAAGTATGAAAATGAGCTTTCCTTTAGATCTAAAATTCAATGATTAGTAGATTTAGAGAATCTTTTATATGTATTCAAGGGTCTTCATCGATAGAGAATCATCTCTATTTTTTCATATATTCTTAGTCAAAGGTATCCTTCGACACATTATATAGAAATATCTTGGTCATTATGATAACCATACTAGTTTTAAAGCCACTCAGCGGGGAACTTGAAGTTTATTTTCATTCTGGAGGACATAGATTTTTTCAGAGTTGGGATCATACCCGCAGATGGGCTACCTACGTATCCTTTATATAGAAAAGGAATCATAACCCATGTAGTTCGAGTAAAGAAGTATGATGTTTATGCACGATTCATGGCTCAAAGAAAGATGTCATAATTAATTTTACACTCTAAGCTCATGTGAGTCATGCTCGATGTGAGAAATAAGAGGTCTTCGTAAAACCAGACAATTGTGCCACTAAAGATGAAATCATAAGAAAATGATGTGGGGCTTATGTATGTATGACTGCCCAAATAGATAGAGATCAGGACATTTTTTTAGAGAAGATGCTCATGAATAGGGTCTATAAAGGTATATGTGCTTTTCTGGAGATTTGGGTACTCTAACTTGGGGCTTACTCCTGAGGAAAATGCCCAAATTAAGAGGGGACTTGGGGATTTTACTCCTAAGGAGGATGCCCAAATCAAAAGAAATTAAGACTGGTTAAGAAAAATTATGACTAGGGCTTATTCCTGAGAAGGATTTTCATATTAAGAAACTTGAAAAATGGGGCTTACTCCTAAGGAGGAGGCCCAGGTTAGGGGACTTGTCACTGGGACTTACTCATAAAGAGGAGGCCCATGTTAAAGGAAATTATGACTGGGTCTTATTCCTAAAAAGTAAGCCCAGGTTAGGGAAAATTATGATTTGGGCTTACTCCTTAAGAGGATGCTCAGATTTGGAAATTTGAGACTGGGGCTTACTCCTGAGAAGGAGGCCCAAATTAATAGAACTTGGACTGGGGCTTACTCCTGAAAAAAAGGCCCAGGTTAAAGATCCTCTCATCTTAAAGGATGAGGTTGAATTAATGAAATCCCTAACCTTATTGACAGAAAGATATGTAAATCACTAGGTTTTGAGAGATGTTCCACAGAATTCCTTTCAAATAAGGAAGCCAACATAGGAATCAAGCCATGAATGGATTTGAAGAGGTTTTTGAAGGATTAATCTTGAAGAGGAGAGGTTTATTTGAATAAGAGAGGTGAAAAGGCAGGACGGGCACCCAAAAAGAGACAGGCGCACAAGTCTTGCGTGGTCGCGCAAGTCCTGGTCGTGCAAGTATACTTGCGTGACACATGGTTACTTGCGCGACAGTCAACCCTTAGGGTAATACATGGGAAAGACTTGGCTCAAGCCCTTAGTATTATCCCTAAAGGCTTCCACAAGAGTGGCGTGCAAGTTTTTTTAAAGGGATAAGGCACCGTGTAGGTGTCTTCATTTTCCTTAAGGGTTAGACACCTAGGCGCACAGGTGTTGATGAATTTCAACACTTAGGCCTTGTTCCCCCTCTTTAGAGCTTCCATTCTAGGTAAGAAATTACCTTAGAAGTGTTCGGAAATCTTTAAGAAGAGACTAGGGTGTCGGGAGCTCAAATATGGGTTTCTGGAATTTTTCATTTTTTCAATGGGGGGCCCACTATGGGTATTTATAGGCTGTTGAAGACCCCGAGTGAGAATCAAAGAGGGCGCGCAAGTCACCTGCGTGACCACTAGGAAGCACGCAAGTATACTTACGCGACCATGATTAAACTTGCACGACCCAAGTGAAAACAAATCCTCTTTCATGCCTTTGTCAATTTTTTATGTTTCTTCAATGGATGAATCAATTTTTGTCTAGGTATTCCCCCTTTTTCAGTCATTCAGACTCTATGATGAAAAGGAACGTCAACAATATTACTACAGATTCATATTAATATAAATATATTTAGTTATATTTATACATATATTTTTATTCATATATTAGTATATATATATTCTTTCATATATTAATATATATTTATATCTATTTATATATATATTTGTAGTTACAATTTTTTATCCATATATTTATTTATATATTAATATATATTTATAATATTAGTTTTAAATACATTTATAAAAAATGTTTTTATGTGTGTTTATAAATAAATAGATACATACATATATACAACACACACACAAAGACACACACACACCCACACACATATATATATATATATTTACAAATCAATATATATATATGTGTGTGTATTTGAAAATCCATATAATGTTAAAACGACCATAATTTCTAATATAGAAGTCTGCTTCAACTCCACAACCAGAAAAATCAAAGAAAATGAAACAGTCTTAGATATGATATGGGGTATAGGCCAAATGGACATCCATATAAGAAGTTATACATGTTTGAATGTTAACAAATCGGGGTATCCTGACTAAAAACTCAGTTTTGGAGCCCTTATGAGCATTTTTTGGCCTTGAAAAATTTGAAAAAAAAATTTCTTAGGTCATAACCGCGTAGAGGTTTTCGCGGTCTTCGATTTGATATGTTGTAGATCTCAAACGGAAACCCGGATCAAAAGTTATGTCTGTTTGAAGTTTGAGTAACATTTTCAACTTATTTTAGATCTTTTATTAATTGTTTTGATTTTTTGTGTCTTTGAATTGTTATTAAATGATTTTTAATCTATAATAATTATCAATTTATTAATTAATTATATTTTTTAAAATATTTTAAATCCATTTTCACTAAATTTCTTATATATTAAATGTAATAGTCTATTTATATGTATCTAAAACATATTTAAAAAATATATATTCTATTTATATCAATATAAATATACTTATATAAAAATATCTTATTTTTCATGAATTTTGTTTTTGAAACACAAACTTTATCAGCACCAGGAAAAAGTTATGATAAATCCCCCCTTTATCAGCGCTCCTAAAAAAGCGCTGATAAAGGGTCTCTTTTAATAGCGTTTTTTAGTGCTGTTAAAGGCCCCCCTTTATCAGTGCTTTTTTTAGCGCTGATAAAATCCCCCTTTATCAGCGCTTTTTTTAGCACTAATAAAAGGGTAGTGCTTCTCTTTCCCATTTTTGTAGTAGTGTATCCTTAACAAGCCCAATGGTTGATCAGTTATGGCAGATTTCAGGAACATTTTCAAATTCAATATCAAGTTCGAATTTAAACTCACTAGTAGTCAAGAAAACAATCTCAACAATAGGCATAGACATATAAAACTCAACAAAAATGAGAGTCAAATGACCATACATGATAGATACAGTCTCCTTATCAAGTTTTATTGGGGTTCCAATGTCCAAAGTGACATCCCAGAGGATTCTTGGGTTCCAAAAAACCCAATTCAATACTTTGACATGAATATAAGACCACAAAACAGTATTCTTGGCTTGAAGAGAGACAAATAAGGGATCCCAATTTTGAATCTTCATAACCTCAGGATTGAGGATAACAAAATTGTAACTTGAAAATTTTAATTTCATTTCATTTGGATAAAGAGTGATATGGTAAGAGTTTATATCGAGTGACACTATGTTCTAGTTACTGAATCCCCAAATCTAGAGAGGTGTTTCTTTAGATTCTTAATCCTCCAAGAGTTGGATATTTACGAGCTGAGATGAGAAATAATTGAATGTTTAAATACATCAATTATGTCTTGAAATAGTTGATTGTTCACATCAACCACTACAAGTTCACCATTCCTAGAGATCGTATAAAGAATGGAATTTCAACCCCAAGTTCCATGAAAGAAACTATAAACACCCTTTACCGATAACACAAATGCTCTTCAAATAGAATTACCCAACTCAGAGTTATTTAAGGGGATTTAGACATTTGACGGTTCCACAACCAGTGCTTTGTTATGCCTTAATCCAGATGCACCATCCACCTTCTTTTAAGGGCCAATAAAAACATCTTCTGGATCAAAATACTCAATCAAAGATGAATTCATCATGGAAGGAAACCCTAGAAACCATTTTTCTATTGTGAGAAGCTCTCAACCCGCAACATCTCCTCCTTGTCCTATAAATTATTATACATTTAGATAATTAAAAAAATATGATATATATAATAAAATAGTGAATATATTTACTATATTTATATTTTTATGTATATTTATTTATTAAATATGTATATATTTATATATAATTATATAAAAAATTTATAATTATAAAATTATAATTAATATATTTAAATAATGAATATATTTATAATATATATATTTATATTTATATATATTTATTAAATATTTATATATATACATATATAATGGTATAAAAATATTTATAATTACAAAAAAATAATTATAAATATATTAAATATTTATTTATTTATAAATGTACATTTTCTCTATTTATAAAATTCTATGTTTTTAATTATAAATAAATTAATATAATTTTTAAAAAATATTTATGTAATTATAAATAATTAATTATATATTGAAGTAATTATTTAATTATAATAAATATATTTAAATCGTGAATATATATCTTATATATATAATTATTTAAATGTAGGTAATGATATAAATACATTAATAATCATATACAATTATTTACAAATATTTTTAGAAATATTTTTATTTATTATTATAATTAGCATTCCTTTATTAGAATTGATGTTTTAGTGCTTATAAATATGCCTTTTATCAGTCATTATTTAGAAATGATAAAGATATATTTTATTAGCATGTATTATTTTATAGGTGATAAAAGGTGTCTTAATTAGGGATTTTTGGGAAGGACTGATAACTCCCTCCTTGATATTTTTAAAAGATTTCTAATTGCACTGATTTTAGTCATGATTATCAAGCTTTCACAGAGGTCAAAAACTGTTAGCACACCTCCTAGACTTTTTTTGGATGAATCCATCCTCAAATCAAAGGTATTTTATTTTTTTCTCCCCCTCTCTCATTAATTGCCTTTTCTAGTTCCTGATTACACAAGACTGGATGATCAAAACCTCACCTTTCAAGTTCAATTAGCCCCCTATAACTGGTTTGGGTTCCTTCCTTAGGAAATTTAGGCCTAGAATCATATCTTTTTTTCTTTGGAGTTTGGATCAGATTTAGATAGTATAGTTCCCATATTCTTATCCTCTTACCCTTGTTTCTTTTTTCCATCTCATTTTCTCCCTCTTCCTCACTACGTAGACACAAGGTTCAAACCTAGTGGGTTCTATCTTATGATTTTTTTCTCAGTTTTTATTTTTAGGCTATGTGATCTTCCCTTAAGATCCTCATATCTCTTTTCTCAAGGGTTTAAACATTTTCTCTTGGTCCAAGTTGTTTTTCCACATGCTTGACACTTTAATTTCAGAACCATTTACTTCTTGATTCTTATATTGGTGTTCTAATTATTTAATAATACTGTTAATTATACTCATTGAGTTTCTAGGGAATAATTTGTATTTTGACTTATTTTTCATATATAATAATTGTTTTTCCTATCTTTAAATAATGGTTTGAATATGATTTAAAGTTACTCACTTTTCAAATTTTCTTATTGGACCTTTAATGTGGTATTTTAAATTTAAAATGAGTATTGGTTTTTCAAAGTATTTTCAAAAATATTTTTCTTGAAATTTCAAGTGATACTTGAAATTCCAAGAATTGTGAAAATATTTTTGGATGGATTTTAAATTTATGTATTATACCTTTACCATGGTGTTATGATTTAAATTCTTAATTTACTAATTTTCTCTAACAAAAATTTTCTTCATCCAAGATTTATAATTTTTTTATAAAATGTTTAATAATTATTATTTGATTTAGATTTTGTGGTGAAATACTTAGCATTTTTATACTCATTCCTATTTTAAATTTCTATTTTGAAAATGATAAGTTGTTTTTAAATGTTAGAGTGGGTTTCAAAAGGAAAAAATGTGGTTTTCCATTAAAATGAACTAAAATAGATTCGGTGGTTTGAAACTTAGAAATTTATTTCAATGTTGAATTTTAAAGTTATAAAAATTTAAAATTGTACATATTAACATGATTTTTTTTAAACATTTAAATTATTTTTTATTGTTTTTGAATATGAATTTAAAAAAATTCACATAATGCTTATAGCTTTTATAGAAAAAGGGATTCTTATCCCATTAAGTGATTTGAAAAAAATTGGTCACTTTTTATGTGGAATTTTAAAAACACATTTTAAGAATGTTTTTAAAAATTTAAAAATAATACTTTTGAATTTTTAAAGTGATTTTGAGATGGAATTTCAAATTTTAAATTGAGATGTTTTAATATACAAAAATTTGGTCTCTTGTAAAGTGTTTTGGAAAGTGGTTGGGTTCAATAGAATAGAAATCAAGTTTCTCTAATCTGAATAGCATAAATTTGAAAATTTATTATCCTTCACTTAATTATTCTATTGATATATAAAACCATCAAAGATTTGGTAAATTTTTAATCAAAAATCCTTTAAAAAAATAACATGAATTATAGCATTAAATACAACAATTGAAGGGTGAATTAAGATTAAATATTTCAATTACAGAGTGTATTATTTAAAAAAAATAAAATAGGTGCATAAAATGAAATATGTATCAATGAATGAAAATTTATAAATATACCCATTATGAATTATATAACAAATGAATAAAAATGCATCACTATAAAGAAATTTTTTCCCTTTTTAAATCCAAGTAATTACATGAAAATATTTTATAATAAATTCATGGGATAATGGTTAAGGTGGACCAATAAGGATATAAGTACTAAATTAGATAGATCTATAAAAAATAAATCACTCTCAATAATATGATGTTTTATTCCTTTTATATAAACTAGGTCACTCACCAAAGTGTCTGAAACAAGCCGGACTAGAAAATCATGTATTTGTTTCCACTGGGAGAGCATATTTTAGTCTTATTGAAATAATTTTTCTATTCAAGGTATATTGGTTTATGTATACTATAAGAAAGGTGATCATGTATCTCAACCCATTGGGACTGTGGAAAGGGTTATGAAATAATAAGGTCATTATGAACATGTATTATATGATCTGCTCATCTATTAAACTATTGTGTTCCTAAGAAACATTTCATCTTTTCACAACAAACTAAGAAATATTTTTAGGTGCTTGACCAACTCCTAGCCTTGAATAATTTAGATTTAAGGAGAAAACTATCATCCTCATAATCTTCATCTATCAAATAGTTATTATTTCATTTTTTACTTGAGAATCATCCCCCATCTCTTCTATACATAAAACATGGTTTCTTGAACTACTTTGAGCTGTAGTAATCCCATACCAAGTTCTAGTAATCATTCTGAGTTCCCATTATTATAATTATCTATAACTTTAATCTTTAATAATGAATATATCACGTGTATTATTTATTTTCTGTTAAAAATGAATATTGTATAAACTGAATAGGAAGGATATGAATTGAAAATTGATTCAATCTAACCATATGAAAAAATATTATGGATATGGTATAAAAGAGTTATTCAAGTTTTCAATTTGGAGGGAATAAGACCCTTCACAAATTCTCGTAATAGTTTACATTATTTTTATCCAATAAAAATTAGTTTCGAAGAGTAAGAATAAAATTTTATTTTCCATGGAATAGGTCAGAGCTATAAATTCTCTAATAAACATGGGGAAAAATTAAACGTGAATATTTCTTAGGGTGATACAACAATTTATGGATCATTTGATATGAATAATAGTTTAAATGAGGATGGAGAGCGCATAGAAGAAATGAAAATGGTAATTTAAGATGAAATTTGGGTTTGTAAATAGTTGTTTGAGAATTTAAATAGTTGTGATAATAGACCATTGTATAAAAATTGTATTAAATAAAAAACATTGTAAGCAGTATTGAAGTTATATAATTTGAAATATGGTGGTGGATAGAGTGACACTAGATTTTCATATCTAATTTATCCCCTAAATGATATTCTACGAGAAGGAAATTAACTTCCATGTCAAACATATGATGCTAAATTAATGATATATTCAATGGGAATGATCTCTAAAAAACATATTTTTCCAAATGTGTTTATATTGTTTTAGAAAGACCATGTGTCACTCATATAATTCCATAAGTGTAGTGTGAATCGATACTAGAAAGAAAAATCAAGTCCTTAAAAAGTTGTATCATACTTTCCTATCAATACACTATTTAGAAGATTGTATGGATGTCAAGAAATAGTGAGACAATTTACATGGAATATAGATAAAAGAATTAAATACGGTAACCTAATCCTCCAAATACACTAGAATTTACGATCCTTTATCTGTACTTGACGGATAATTATGGTTAAAATCTTGTAATAATATATGTAAAAGGCTAGGGGTATCATAGTTGGTATGATAGAAAAGTCAGGTTATTTTTGGAGATTAGGACTATATCTCTTTAGAAATTACCCTAGGGATAATTATATCACCATGGATAACATAGATTTAAATTTCGGGTATCATAAGTTAGGATATACTTTAATTTATAAGTTTAACCATCTATGTTAAATGTTTTATTTTTATATACTTATTAGCTGAGTATTCAAACTCCTAATAGTAATTTATTTTTCTAAGATAATGGATGAAAATAGAATAACTCATGCCAACAATAAATGTGATAGGCAATGTGATGATTTCCCTAATGATATGCCAAGTATAATGGGAATGGGTGCTCAAAACATCAGGAAAGTACTTGTTCAACTAGATCATGTTATGAACAATAACTTAATTCCTCTGGAACTCCCTTATTCTACTAATAAAGATAAAATTGTGGTTTAATACTTCATGTGAAAAAGGCCTCCTGTATTTAGTGGATATTTTGATCCCATCATCATGGAACAATGGAGTAACTCCATTGAGAAGATATTATATATCCTCTAGTTCTCAGAATAATGAAAATTTGTGTTGGTGGTACATCATTTTTATGGGGAATCTAAACGATGGATTAACTCCATTGAGAAGATATTATATATCCTCTAGTTCTCAGAAGAATAAAAATTTGTGTCAGTGGTATATCATTTTTATGGGGAATCTGATCAGTGGTGGACACTGATCAAGAACTCAAATTCCATTGAGTAAATTTATTCCATGGAATAAAATGATTTCAAGAAAATATTTTTCAATAAATATTTTTCCCAAACCATCTGTCTTATAATGGAAACTAAGTTCCTTGGACTGAAGAAAAATTAATATGAGTCTATTAGAGAGTATGAGGAAAACATCACAAGGCTTCCATAAAACACCTCTAGCTTTTTCATGATAACTAAAAACAATGTGGATCTCTTATTTGGAAAACTAAATCTGAGTCTACAAAAAGTGTTGGTGATTATAGACTTCAACGATTATGAGAATATTTTCTGTTGTGACCTTAAGGTTCAAATAGAGATCAAATAATCTCAGTGGTCATGTGGTCCAATGAAAAATAGAAGGAAATTGATTTTAATATGGTTGGATAGATAGATAAAACCCATTATTTAAATAAAACCCAATGTCACATGTGTCAAAATTTTGTGAAGAAGCATCATGGGAACTATCTAATATGAACCAAGCAATGCTTCAAATGTGGAAGAATAGGGAATCTGGCTAATAACTGCCAAAGGAATTTGAAGAATCCCACTAATTTTGGAGAATGAGGGAACATTTATATCAACACTCAGGCTATAGTGAATTGTTTCAACTACAAAGAACATATGAGTTATGTGAACCATTTCTCTATGAAAAATGTTAATGGAGGCAGTCAACAACAACAACTAAAAGGAATCAAGGAATGGAATATTCTATCAATACAATCATTGTGGAGCCTAACAATGATGTGGTGATAGGTTATCTAGTCATTAATTTCATAATATTGAACATACTATTTGATTATGGTTATACACATTCTTTCATATATTGAAAATTTATTATAATTATTCAAACACCTCCTCAAAATGTGGAGATTGAGATATCTATGAGAACAGTGAATAGGGAAATTATTACATCCAAAGTATATAACTCCTCCCATGTTATTTTTTCTGGACTAAACCTCCTAGAAAATATTGTTTTTCTTCCTTTGGTGGAGTTTGATTCTATATAGGGAATTGATTTGTTATCTTTATAAAAATCCGTCATCGATTTTTAGGAGTGAGAGATCACGATTCACATCCTGAAGCAGACTCCAATTAATTAAAATTATATGGAGGAGGATGAATCTCTTTCAGAATCATCATCTCAAGTGTAAATATTATTTTCTTATAAGAAAACATATCTACCTCAAATGATTGAGACAAATGTTAGAATCATGCTCGAAGACATTCACATTGTGAGGGACTACACTTATGTATTCCTTGAAGATTTTTATGGTCTTCCTCATGGAAGATAAGTTGATTTATCAATTTAACTTATTCCTAGATCTCTACCTATATCAATGACACCCTATAAAATCACCAATGTTGACCTAGAAGAACTAAAGAAGCAATTACTATAGAATTCGGAAAAGGGTTTTATACACATGAGTGCTTCACCTTGGGGTGCACCAGTCCTCCTTGTCAAGAAGAAAGATGGATCAATGGACCTTTATATTTATTATAATGAGCTCAAAAAAGTCAGGATAAAGAAAAATTATATCCTTCCATGAATAGATGAATTTTTCAATAAGCAACATGTGGATAAGAAATTCTTTAAGTTCTACCTTCAGTTGAGATATCACCAATTAAAGGTGAGGAAGGAAGATATTCCTAAGACTGACTTTCAAACAAGGTATGGACACTATGAGTTTATAGTGGGTCCTTTAGGGCTCAAAAATGCTCCATAAATATTCGTGGACTTAATTAATTGTTTCTTTAGAGATTACCTCGAAAAATTTGTGGCAGTCTTTATTTACGATATTATGATATACCCCAAGATTAAGGAGGGACATGGAAACAATTTGAATACTGTGCTAAATACATTGATAAGGGAGAAACTATATGAAATGAATTGTAAATGTGAGTTCTAGATGGAGGAATTATCATTATTTTGGAATGTAATAACTGTCAAAGGGATATCTATAGACCTTTCCTAGATAAAGGCAATCGAAGAGTGGCCTTGGACAACATTTGTAATGGGGATCCATAGTTTCCTTGGTTTAAATGGGTATTGACGATGATTTGTTAATAACTTCTCATGATTTTCTAACCTACTAACCAAGTTTACTTGGATGGGAGAAATTTTTATCTAGACCAGTGACTGTAAATATTTCTTTAAAGAGTTAAAAAAGAGGTTTCTCACTAAACCGGTTCTCACGCTTCTGGAAAGTAGGGCACTCTTTGTGGTGTATATAGATGATTAAAAGAAGGTATTAGTATTTTCATGATGAAAAATGATAAAGTGATATCCTATTCCTCAAGGTAGTTTAAAATTTATGAGAAAAACTATCCCATGAATGATTTGGAGTTGGAGGCTATTATCTTTGTGTTGAAAATCTAGTAGCATTATCTCTATAGTTAGAAGTTTGAGATATATACTAATCCTAAGAGCCTAAAATACATATTCACATAGAAGGAGCTTAATATGTCCTAGTTAAGATGGTTATAGCACATTAAGGATTATAATTTCTCAATCCACTTTCATCCTTGTAAGGAAAATAAAGTGGAAGATTCTCTAAGTAGAAAGGATCCTTCACCATTATCAATGATGATAATTGAGAAGAATACAATATTATAAAATTTGAAAAGGTTGGACATGGGGATAATTATGGAAGTAGCATCATCAATACTTTATCAAATAATTTTTCAACCATTCCTCATGGGGAAAATAAAGAATACTCAAAGAAATGGTGTGGAAATTAAGAAAAAGTTGGAAACTATCAGAAATGGGAAATCCTTAGAGTTCCAATATATAAGGAAGGAGTCATGATATTTTGGTCAGGAATATGTGTACCGTCTAATATATATATTAAAAAAGATCTTATGAATGACGCACATAGCTCAACCTTCTCTATTCACCTAGGGACCACAAAGATGTATCGAGATCTTCAAGAGAATTATTAGTGAGAGAATATGATGAAAGAGATCGCTGAATATACATCAAAGTGCCTGGTTTTTCAACAAGTGAAGTTAGGAAGGAAAAATTATAAAGGGATGATTCATCAATTACACATACCAGAATAGAAATGGAAAAAAACACCATGGAATTTTTCAGTGGACTTCTCATGAAATCCAAAGGAAACAATGCTATATGGGGTTTTGTGGATCATCTTAAAAAGACATCTCACTTTATTCCTATTTGAGATGTCATCCACATGGATCAAAATTCATGGATATACATCATAGAATAGGTAAGGATTCAGGGAGTACCATGATCTATTATATCATATCAAGAACTGAGATTCACCTCAATGCTCTAGAAAAGTCTCCAACATGATCTAAACACAAAGAAAAACTTTAGTATGGCTTATCATCCCCAAACTGAAGTTCAATCTAGGAAAAATATTGAGACACTAGATGAAATTTTGAGAGAATATGACATGAACTTCAAGGGAGGATGGACCAACATATTCCTCGGGTTGAGTTCTCCTATAACAATAGTTTCCACTCGAGTATCCAAATGGCTCCATATAAAGACCTTTATGGGAAAATATGTAGAACACAGGAATCATGGGATGAAGTCAGTGAATGTAAGCTGGTAGGACCTGAAATGGTCAATAAAATAGTAGAAAAGTTGAAAACATTTAGCAACAAATTTATGAATCCCAATGTTGATAAAATAGTTATGGAGACAATCATCGATGAGACCTGGATTTTATGGTTAGATGTGTGGTATTCCTCTACATATCTATATGGAAGAGCATCATGACATTTTGGAATAAAATAAATCCTAGTCCTAGGTTGATTAGACCCTTTGAGATTCTTGATCATTTCAGAGTTATGACTTATCGACTAGCACTTCCACCATCCATGTCTCAGGTACACGATGTATTCTATATATCCTTATTATGTAAGTACATACAAGATCCCTCTCATGTACTGAATTCAAAGTTATAACATTTGGAGAATGATATCTATTACGAGGAGTAGTCAATGAAGATCTAGGATCGTAGAGATAAATTTCTATGCATCAAGACCACTCACCTGGTCAAAGTACTATAGAAGAACCATATGTATGAAGATGCAACATGGTATCCAAAGGAGGTGATGAAGGATAAGTATCATTACATGTTTTCCCCTTAGTAAAACAAAATTTTCAGGGTGAAATTTCATAACGGGAGAAGAATGTAACAACCCTGAATTTTATCAATGAAAATTCTCATCTTATAATTATGTAATATAGTATAAATCACATAAAATCACTAATATAACACAATAAAAAAATTAAAACTGATTTATGAATGAAATAATATGTATTTTTTATGTTAAGGAACTTCTATCAATAAAATAGTAACTTGACCATTGGAATCGTAATATGAACCTTATGAACAGTACTCTGGCCAACTGAATAGTAACCTCACCTATGAAAGTATAAATAAAATTTATATATCTTCTAAATGAAAATATGATATATTTATTTCATTACATAAGTAAATAAATTTTTAAAAATGATATATTATGTGTTGGTATTTTTGTTAGCCATAAATATTTAATTACAATTTTTTACTGAATTTAATAATTTTAAAGAAAATTCGTTTTCTTAAAATGTATTCATAAATAAATATTTTTTTTATTCTGATTATAAGATAATTTTATGATACCTTAACTATATTTTTGAAGTGTTAGAAAATTAGATTAAATTTTAAAATCTATATTTTTTGAGGGAATGATGATTTTAATTAAAAATTAAATTTCTCATATTTAAAAAATTATTTTCATAATATGGGGTTCTTTTTCTAATTCTACACATAAAAATTTTTCAATGTTAGTTTTTTGGATTTTTCAAAAATACTTCAAATTTTATTGAATAGTAAAATATGATAATTTTTTTATAAAAGATAAATACATGGCATATGGAGTCATAGATGATGTATGGATGATTTAATCCAAAAATATAAAACTATATTTTATTATTTAAAAATTATTAGTTATAATTACAAAACTATTCATATTCTTGAGCCAAAATAATAAAGTAATGAATAAAATAATCAGAAAACACCCCTCACCTCCCCTATAAATACCATCCATCACCAGAACATTTTAACTCTTGGGAAGACAAATTTTTTTTAGAAATTATGCATGTAGATATTTTCATCCTTTTAAAGATTTAACATTAAATGAAAAATTAATTTCTGATCGAAATGTGATTAAACCAAAAATCACACTGAGGATTTATTCTCAGTGAGCATGGAAAAATTCATCTCAAAAATTGTATCAAAATAAAATTACAAGAGATTCATGATACCAATAGAAGCAATTACTTCAAAATTTAATCATGTCACTAATTCTCTACATGTGTGTGTGAAATCCATTTCATTTATTCTTCTTACTTTTTATTGAGTAAATATAAGTTATTTTAAAAATTGTCTACTTACATGATCCATTCCACAGAACCTTCCCTATATCCTTTGCAATAATATTCCAAGACCCACTAACTTAAGCATTGACAAATGTTTAACCATAAGCTCCCGACCTAGATATTCGCATATGGTGCACATTTCATCACTCCCCTTATATTTTTTTTTCAAAATTTACACATGGAACAAATCACACACTCTTCTCCCAACCCTTGTTTTATCTCCTCATGAAACTAATTGTAATTGTTATAACAAGATCAAAAGTCAAGGAATGGTGGTTTTTGACCTGCCAATATAAAACTTTTTTTTTGTTTTTTGTTCTTTTTTTAGGGTGTACAACAGTCAAATAACACGTACACACGCATAGTTCAATCTAGTATAGTAATGAAATAGATCAAATAAGGAACAAACGTATGAAAAAATGATTTTAAAAAGTAGATAAAAATCAACCTAACTTATATTTACCTTCTATCAAGAAATAAATTTTCACACTTCATGGTTGGGTGAAAAGATGTGTGGAGAGATTAAGTGAAACAATTTTCCCTTAAACTATTCACTAAAAGGGTTCCATCCTTCTAAACGGTTTTGAAATGATACAAATATTTATATCATCAAAAAAGAACTATATTTCAAAATAAAGTCACACCAATGTATTGAATTCTTGCAAAAATGCACATTTCATCAGATTTTTTTTTGAATGTTAAAACAACATGAAATATGATAATTCCGCATGCATTTTCAATAACTTCAACGATTAAACAGGAATCATTTTCCATGATAAAGTGGACATAAAAAAGTTATATTCCAACACCAACATGATGGGGAGGAAAAGAGGGGAAAGTAACAATGATATTTAGTAAGTTAAACAAAGAAAAAGAAGAAAGAGGATGAAAATTTCTAACTAACCCAGGAATATAACCATACCACCACACCTAAAGTGTGTAGTGTGCTCACTATAATAAAAGAGAATCTAAGAAGGAAGGATAAAACTTGTTGAGTATCATTCATAGATTGCTTCATGAACATGGAGTTCCTCCAACGGGGACTCCAGAATGGATTCATGGAATTGCTTCAGCCGCTGCTCATTGATAGTGATGGTTTGCTTCGTTTGTTCATTTTGAACCTGGAAAACACAAAATAGAGATACATTAGTAATATTGTATGGTCCAAAACAATGGGAACAAACATTACATATATGAAACTTTATCCATTCATTTTAGGGGAGTACATTTTTTCCAATTTGGAACTAACAATAAAGGATGAGACGATTGTGGGAAACCTTGGTTCACTCCTTATAATCCGAGTGTTATCATATAAATCTATTCTCATTTCCTCCATCTCCTAAATCTGAAACTTCCTTTGATCACCTACACCAGAAAGATTATAATTTCATTGTTTAAGGGCTCATTAGGCCCGGTGCTCAATATCAATAGAGAGATAAAAAATCACTCCAAACACAAGCTGATAGAGTGACATTCTAAAGGGAGTTTTAAAGGCAGTATGGTAATCCCATAATGAATCATCAAGTCTAAGACTCAAATTTTTTCTTTTGGGTTGAACTATGGTTTGAATAATTTTTTTTACCTCTCTATTCAACACCATGGCTTGACCGTTGTTCTATGGGTGATAAGAATTATACACTCGATGCCCAACCCCATACCGATGCAATAAGATCACATTGTTTAGTTGCAAAAATGAGGACCCTAGTCCCTGATGATGAACCTAGGTAATCCAAATCTATAGTATATTGGGTTCTCAAAAATTCTACAACCACCTTAGAATCATTAGTAATTGTAGGTTGTGCCTCTACACATTTCGAAACAAATTCCACTTTCATAATAATGTAAAGGTTCCCAAATGAATTAGGGAATGGTCCCATAATGTTAATACCCCAAACATCAAAAATGTCATGTAAGAGAAAGGATTTTTGTGGCATTTCATTTCTTTTAGATACATTCCCCATTCATTGATAGCAAGGAAAACATTTATAGAAATCATGGGCATCCCAAAAAGTGTTGTCAAAAAGAGACCAAAATCAAGGACCTGGTGAGCAGTCTATTGGGGACCAAAGTTGTCCCCACAAGCAACAATGTGACAGAACCTAAGTACAAACTGAAACTCACTATCAAGAACACAATGCAAGAGAACTTGATCACTACATGTGTTTCAAAGGTATGGGTAATCCCAAATATATCAAAGGGACTCATGTTTTAGATAGTCGGCCAATTTTTTTTTAAATCAGTAAGAATGAAAAATGCTACCAAATAATTTACAATTTTAGCATACCAAGGAATAGAATCCTTCACTTGGTATTATTTCTCAAATGGAAACATGCCATTTGTTGGAATATAGGGGGATGATTCAATGTCCTAGGATTGGTGGATCCTACTTATATGATCTTCCACAACATTATCTACTCCTTTTTTATCCCTAATTTCTAAATCAAATTCATGGAGGAGAATTCGGTGAGTGAGATGTGGTTTGGATTCCAGTTTCTTAAGAAGATACTGGAAGGATTCATATTCTTAGAACATAATGACTTTTGACCCTAAAAGGTATGAAATGAATTTATCTAAGTAAAAAACAATGGGAATAAATTATTTTTTAGTTTCGATGTTGTTTTCTTGGGCAGGGTCTAGTGTACATGAGTCATAGGCTATGGAATGGGGAGCTCGGTCAACCCTTTATGATAAGACCACCCCAACTGCATAGTTGGATGCATCACACATGATCCCAAATGGTAAATTCCACCGAGGTGGTTGGATTACCGGGGGTTACATGAGACTTAATTTTAACTTATTAAAATCTTCCTCACATTGTTTATCAAAAACAAATTCCTTTTATTTTTGGAGTAACCTGAAGAGTGTGAGTGAAATCTTACTAAATTCATGAATGAAAGGATGGTAAAATATAGCATGACCTACGAAAGACTGCACATCCGATACATTTTGGGGAATAGTTGAGAAGAAATTACATCTACTTTTGATTTATCTACTTGGATAACATCCCCAAAAATTACATGTCCCAAAATTATACCTTATTGAAAAATGAAAAGTAATTTTTCATAATTTAATAAGAGATTATTTTTAATACAACAACATACTACTGAAGAAAGACTACTCAATAATTCATCAAAAGTGGATGCATAAAGGGTGAAATCATCCATGAATACTGCCATGCAATTCTCTAGGTAGTACAAAAAAATACTAACCATGCATCACTGGAAAGTACTCAGAGCATTGCACAAACCAAATGGATTCCTCTTATATGAAAATGTGCCAAAGGGGAAAGTGAAGTTCGTCTTTTCCTAATCCTCATGGGAAATATGGATCTGAAAGTATCCAGAATACCCATCAAGAAAACCGTGATGGTACTTCCCTACTAGCCTCTCTAGAATTTGGCCAATGAATGGAAATGGGAAATGGTCCTTCCTAGTGTGTTGGTTTAATCAGTGATAGTCTATACAGACACTCCAACTATTCTTTACACGAGTTATAACCAATTCATTGTTTTCATTTTTAATTACTATTAGACCTATTTTTTTATAAACTACTTTAACTGGACTGACCCATTGTCTATCAGAGATGGCGTAAATGATTCCAATAGCCAATAATTTTTTTACTTCATTTTTAAAAACATATTCAAGGTTTGGGTTCAGTCATCGTTGTTCCTGCCTCACTATTTTATACTCATAATTTAACAATATATGATGTGTGAAAATTAATGGGATAATACCAGGAATGTATACTAGTGTCCATACCAAAGATTTTTTATACTCCCAATTAAGTTCAAGTAGATTCAATTCATGATTAGGAGGTAGTGAACTAGCAATGAAGACAAACATCATGTTTTTATTCTCAAGATATGAATATTTTAAATCTTGAGGTAGTTGTTTTAGTTCCAATTTATGTTTATTTTGGATTGATGGGAGTTTTTGTGAAAGTGATAGGTCATTAATCTCATCTAATTGGTCGATGGTATCACCTTCATATGAGGAATGATCTTTTACAATCTTATCAGTATCATCAATGATCGTGTGATCCTCAGTGTTCAAGAAATAATTAATTAATAAACATGCATCACATTTTTCTAAACTAGTACAACATTTTATGCACAATTAATTTCAAATCATTTTAATTAAAGATGAAAATTCACAAAAGGGATAATGGGAATGAAAATATGTGTTTTTAGGGGAAGGGAGTACATCTATAGAGTTAACAAAGAGAGAGGGATGTTCTTCTGAGGGGTGCTTCATGGAATCAAGTATGTTAAAGTGGAAAATTTCACCAACAAAATCCATAGATAATGTACCTTTGTGGACATTAATTATCTTTTTGGTAGTTTCCAAGAAGGGTATCCCCAATATATTCGGGGTATGTCCATTCATCTTATCATCTTCCATTTTAAGCACATAAAAATCAAAAGGAAAAATTAAAATTTTCACCCTCCCAAGAACATCCTCTAACAAACCATAAGGGTGTGTTATACTCTGATTTTATAATTCAATGCTAATTTCAGTGTGGTTCAGTTCCAAGGAATTCAATGAAGAGTAAATAGAGTGAGGAATCACATTTATAGAATCACCTAAATCAATTATAGCATTGGAAAAGGAATACTCCCCTATGGTGCACAGAATGGAGAATGTTTCCAGATCGTTACATTTGGTGGGAAGTGATGGCCCTATAAATACTGAGACATTCTTCCCCACGATCACCATCTCATGACCTCAAATTCGCTATCGGTGTGTACACATCTCCTTATAAAACATATCATATCTTGGATTCTGCTTCACAGAATCAATCAAAGGAATGTTAACCTGTACCTTTTTTAAAGTTTCCAATATTTCCTTATCTAGTTAAATTTACATTTTTCTTAGTTGGGTGGCCATTTGGGTAAATGGAAGTGGAAGGGTTGGAATTTGATACTCATCAAAAGACACACTCTTTCATTTGGAAGGGCTTCTCTGAGGATAAGGACTTTCTTCTCTTGGACAATTTTTAGTAGTTAAGATGGTGGTTTCCTCCACATGGGATGACTCTAATGGAAGGTTCATTTGGGTTTTAAGTTGTTTCGCACTCCTAAGGTTGAAGGAACTAAAATTTCCCTTATCCCTAGGGTTAACTACTAGTTGAGAGGGTATTTTACCTAACCTATGACTTTGAATTTCCCCCATAGAGTTAGCGGGTTGGCCTAATTGGGTGTTTAGGTCTTTTGTGGATTCTTGGGTAGTTTTTTGTAATTGGAGATTGTTAACAGTAATTTTTTTCATCGTATCTTCTATATTAGGCTTAGGTTTGGGAGGGGTGGTTGGAAAGGCCTATGTGGCAGTTGGATCTTTTTTGGTGGTGGTGGTTGACTACTCTTCCCCAATTGGTTCCATTGTTTTTTAGGTTAGTTTGAATACCCCCTTCCCTATTATCCTAGTTTTCTTTACACCTATGGTTGGATGGATAATAATGTTCTTTCCTAAAGGGTGTGTTATAGGGGTATCCCGGAAAGATTTCCTCACAACTCTCAAAAGTTTCTCTCAGCTGAGGACATTGGTTAGAGTTAAGTGTGTCAGAAGAACATATACCATAATATATGGGAGGAGGAGATTGGGATTTCCCTTGGGAAGGAGAGTGATTTCTTAGAGGGGTACTTACCTATTCATACTTTGTGTCCACCTTCTTCTCAAATTCGGTACTTTCCACCTCATGGACACCTCGAATGGGTATACTAGACCTTCAAAAAAATTGATATTTTTTCATGTTCTCAATCAGCGTCCTTACATCAATTAGGGTCTTATCAACTAGTGCACCACCTACAACAATATCCATCATATTTTGATCAATAGTAATTAAACCTTCATAAAAATACTGAATTAAAAGTTGATCACTTATTTGGTGGTGTGAATAACATGAACATAACCTTTTAAATTGTTCCCAATTTTCATGTAATGTTTCCACTTGTGATTGCCTTATACCATAGATTTCTTTCTTTATAGTTGCAGTTTGAGAGGCTAGGAAATATTTTTCAGGAAAAAGTCATTTCATGTCTGCCCAACCTCTAATTGGAGAATTAACAGAATAAAACCAATATTTCATAGTTTATTCAAAAGAATATGTGAATTCTATAAGCTTTACATGTTCTTAATCCACATTAGAAGGTTTTAAGGTTGAACACACAGTATTAAATTCTTATAAGTTCTCATGTGGATCTTCTCTAGTGAGTCCATGAAATCTTGGAAATAAGTTAATTAGACTGGGATTTAGTTCAAAATTAGGTGCCTCACCTTATATTGGAATATATGTGGGTTGGATATAAACATTATGCGAGGTTAGTTATTTTAATGTCCAGTTACCTTCAGCCATGTTATACAAGTTTTGTTTTATTTTAATGTGAGTTTTAGTTGAATAAGTATAAGGATCAAGAAGAGTGTTGATGTTTTGTGTGTCCTCCTTCAAAGTTCTCTCTTCTGTGTCTTGGTGTCACTGACATAGGATCCTCTCTGTTTTGGGTTCTATGGGTGGTAAGTCTCATAATGTGGAACACGTCATACACCAAACCTACAAAAGAACAAAATCAGGACACAAAAATATAGGTAAAGGTATAATATAAAACAAATAAATAATCACAAAATTTACAAAACTCTAATAAAAAATACACACTAAAAACCAAACTAATCCCCGGAAATGGCACCAAAATTTGACCGCGTGTTCATGACATGTCAAATTGATTATGTTTTTCAGGTTGATTTAAATTATAGGGAAAACCATATTTCATCTCTCAAGGAGCATCGGTAGGTTTAGAGTATTTGTTTTTAATAAAAATTACTAAAAATGGGGGTTATTTTGAAAAACGTTTTCATAAAATAAATTAACTTAAATTGTTTAATAAATGATAAATAAATGTGGTGTTTTATGAATTATGAGGGAATTATATCATTTCAAGTTCACTACACATCTTGTATAGTTCATTTTTCATGAAATTTCACATTGTTTTTTTTTAATTCTTTGGTGGAGGGTTGTCAAGATCAGGATTCCCCCCTTAACCCTTAGAATGATGCACAAAGAAGCAAACCTTGACACAAAAATCATGTTTCCATGGTTTAGTCCTCAATAATAGAACAAGAGATACTAAAGAATATTGAAATCACATATATGTGTGAGTGTGAAAGGATGCATGTATTGTCTAATCGAAAAAACCCAAAATTCCCACTTGAAATCTCAATCCAATCAGTGTGGAAATAAAAAATAATTTTACATAATTATATAAAAAGAAAAGAAATAATGGGAGAAGCATGTTAATATAAGAAATATGTGAAATATTTAACACAAAAAATACACAAAACCAATAGGAGAAAAAGTTTTGGAACTCCCACCATGCATGTGTATCTCCCTCAAAATGATTGTCCACCATTTTTCTCACCATTGAGAGAAGGAGGAGGCTCGGGTGGAACTTCACCTTCATCCAAGATCTCCCTATGAGGATAGGGGCCTCTAGAACTTCATGGATAAGGAGTGGACTACTTTGGATCTCTAAAATACCTGATATTTGCCTCATTTCTGGACAATCAAATTAGGATCCCAAGGTTCCATCTTATAAGAAAAGTGGAAGGTGGTGTTGGGAACATAGATTTATTAAAACCGCTTGGCACAAGGTTTTAGAACTCCAGAAAGCATTATCTGTCTTTGGAGAAAATTTAAAAGTTATATCCCCACCTCTTAAATATCTAAAATGAAATTTTGGCTTCATTTGGACACCTACATCTCGAGATATGGACAGATCATAGCACACCACTTTTGACTTCATGCAGATTCGGTGTGCTGGACTGATTTGTTCGGATTAGCCACCAGATGGCCGAATTAGGCTTGAGTTTCTTAATATGAAATGTATCCCATTTAATTTTAGGACCATACCTAAATATATCATCCTATTAAGAATTATGATGCTGATTTTCACTACTGAACTCTAGAGTTTGATGTGGGAGATCAAGTCTTCTTTCATACTTTCCCTATATTGTGGAATTGATGGATTTGTAGATTAAGGAAGCTTAAACCTAGGTCTATTGGATCCTTTAATATTTTGGAAAGATTATAGATAATAGGATATCAATTGCTGTTAGCTTGGACATACTACTCCATTCATGATTTCTTCAATGTTTACAGGTTCATTAGTACCTTTCAAAACCATATCATGTCCTTCAGTTTTATGAGGTTGAGTGGATATATATGCTTCTTTTGAGGGGTATCTATTGTGTATTGTTGATTTATGCATAAAGGGTCTATAAGAAAGGTCATTTACTCTAGATCAGGTGTTACAGAATCATGATTGTGTGTAAGATTAGACCTAGCAGAGAGAGGTTAGCATACATACATAGTTTCAGAAGATATTCTTAGCTGATGTTCAACCACCCACAGATGGGAAACTCTAGGATGATTTGTTTTAAAGAGGGTAGATTTTAACATCCTATTTTTTTTATAGAAATATGGATCTGATAAATTTTTATTTAAACCTAATTTTTACTCTAATAAAAGTTCTTGAGAGTTTAAAGAATGGTTAGAAAGTGTCTAGGGATTTTTAGAGCCTGAAGCTTCAGTTTTTTTAAGGAGTAGATTAAGGCGAATGGTTGGTTCATGGTTTGCAGTAACTATTTGGATCTATTGGGTGACCCATGTGTGGAGGATAAAAATTTGGTAAACCATGAATGTGAGGCCGCATGACTATGTGAAATGGTTCAGACCTTTTTTAGAGATGAAATGAATAGTTAATTCATGGCTTGTCAAACAATGCACCTTACTAAGTAAGAGGGCATAGATTGGGAAATTGAGAATGCGTGAGTTGCACATGGTTTGTCAAACTATGCATATAGACATGTGACGGGGTGTGTCATATGGATAGTGGTGGTTCATAGTTAGTGTATGGTTTTCCAAAATTGTGTTCTGATTAAAAATATAGAAAGTTACTTTTTGTCCCTTAGGTCACTAACCCTTCTTCTCCCATTCACTTTAGTAAAATGAATAGCATTTATACCCTTTATAGAGATCCATTTCTCATCCTCCTAGGATTAGTGATATCTCATCTGTTTGGAGTAAAAAATTACCATTGTCTATCTTATTGGATCACTCTTGGTAATATATTCAATCCTTTTTTTTCTTTCTTTGTTTATTTCATTATATGAAATGATAAATCCCTAAGATATAATATGACTTATTTTATGGTATTTTTTCTAATTAAATTATTTCATCCTTTGTTGCCAATATTATAGGCCGATATTGGATGAGGAGTCTAATAGCCATATAATTTAGGTTTTCTAGTGATTTTACCTAAAATATTTGGTGTTTATATTTTGCATTAGTGTGTCGCACACTGGACATTCTGTGTATTTCTCCAAAAATTTATAATTCATTAAATAAAATGATAGTACCAAATTTTAGTAGTCCTTGAGACCTGAATCTATTGTCAGTAATTGTCTATCTTAATGAGATCCACCTCTTAAGGTGTGTTTCTATTATTTCCATGACTAAATGGTATTAAAATAAATGTTAAAATTTTATTTTCATGTACTGTAAAATGGTAAATTATTTACTTATATTTTCATTATTTTTAGAGGTTGACACCCTCAACATAATCCACCCCTTAGAGTGTGATAATTTAAATTTTTTTTAAACACTATACCTTAATGAGTATTTAAATTAATTTATGAGGTTTTTCAATTTTTACATCATAAATTGAATCATATGAAATGGTGTGACACTATGTTTGTCCCTTATGATTAGTTATATAATTGAACCACCTTACAAGGTGTGTTAGGATTATACCTTATATCTGAAGTGAATAAATGAGATAAATTGAAGTTGAATGAAATAACAATGTTATCTAGTCCTTGTTTAATTATAATGTGTGATTTTTCCTATCATTAGGATCGTGGATAGTTGATTATTATTAAGATACATTAAATTTCAATTTTTTATTAGGAAAGAGTTAGACATGTCACTCCACTCACACACTTATCCTTGGTTTATAATGTTGTACATAGTGATCCTTATACTCATAAAGAAAGTTGGACATGGAATTTTTTATCCTTGATATGTATTATTGGATATGATGTTCTTTCTCCTCAGATAGAAGATTGGACATTATGATCAAAATCATTGTATTAGGTGTAGAATGAATACCCATTCACCACATGACTTGAGATAATATGGAACCTATTATGTATACTAATAATGAAATCTATAACATGTTTATAGGGCTCTAATAGTTTTCCAAAGGGTGACATTTCAAGAGTATGTCCCTTTGGACATGTACAAGACAACTAGGTGATCCGTGTTGTGGAACCTCATAGTTCCCTTTACTGGTTATTTTACATGGAAATATCAACTATATTACATAATCCCATGATTTATTATACATACTAACACACTTCCATAGTATTATGATGTCATTCCTTCATAGACATTCTAGATTAAGCTGAAGTAGGTAGCATTGGATGGGTGAGGAACCCAAAATGATATGGTTTAGTTGTTTTCAATCATTATTAATTATTCTTATACACTTTTTATTATATATTCATATAATTTATAGTCCTAGAAACCATTTGTGTTGGCCTACTAATTTTATCTCACACATTTTCTAGACCACCATTTGGTACACTTACATACTTTTTGGATTACTGTAGGGAGAAAGGGAAGTGTCCAACTATAAATTCCTAATTTTATATACTATGATGGATTTTATGAGAACAGGATTGATCTTATTATCATTCTTCTATTAGAGAAACATTTTACATATTTTTTTTTGTATATAATGTTGTATATTCACGCTTCTCTAACTCCTTGTATTCCCATTTTTGTAAATCATATAGATATCACATCATTTTTTATATGGTAGTTTATGTTGCTCTATCATTGACTATGGAGTGACTTATTTATTATTATTTGTTTTTTTACTTCTATTATGCTTCCACTATTGTATTATATTGTCTCATATGATATATCAATTATCACCTTTAGGGTTTCACACTGATCATGAGGGTATAGTATCGCCACCATAACATTATAGACCCTCACTATTAGCTGGTAGACTCTAGAACATGGGGAGGCACTCTTGATTCCATGTCATCAACTGGGATCGGTTACTTATGAGTGAACCAGGTACAAAAGATAAATGTATGATCCATGTGGAGACTTGATCTTTTATTAGATACCATTCTTGAAGGAAATTTATTATATTATATGGATGGAACTTTGTAACTAGTTGAATCCATCCATTGTATGAAGTTCAAAGTCATACCCTTTGTTTCTTCAATATATTCTGGTCTGGTGATTTATTATGAGGGTATCATTGTAGTTTAACAATCAAGTATGTTGGTAGGGTTTATCCATAGAAGCACACAATGGTTACCCAATTCACAATGAATCTGGGTCTCCTTTTCTAAGGTAGATAGTCATTAGGGTTTCAAGACCAAATATTCTTAGGAACTCACATTGGTTAAGAGGATGAAGGATCGGGATCATCAAACCCTTTTAGGGGAAATTATTTATTGTTTTGGGACACTCATATAGTTTTAATATATCTTCATGAATCTCTCCTATATCCTGATATGATACATGATATACTAATAACATTATTGGTTTATGAATTCTTCTACTTGTAAAGGGGGTTCACTTAATGATACCATATTTATATATCTAAGGTTCCCCATCCATTTCCCTATATTTCATACCTATGGGAATCTGCTTATATATTTATGATTTATAACTAGGAAATCTAGAGTTTATTGTTTTCTAGGGATGTGATTGGTGTTTTAGGATGGTATTGAACATTTATGAGGTATCTTATCTATCCAATTTATAAAAGGAATCATCACCCATGTAGTTTGTTTAAGTATAAGTAGTACAGTTTAACACCATATGGAAATGACATATATGAGGTCAATTTTGAACCTGATATAGAGATCAATCCTTATGAAGTAATCCTATGTATTTTTCTTATAACATGAATTAGAGTCATCATAGTTTGATCTGACCTCAATCCTCTAATAGGAACAAACAAATAATTAATTCTCATAAGGGTTATTTCCCTACAGTTTACCAATCGGAAAATGATTTTTGGACTTACCCTAAGGTGGATTCTCGTGTATAGGGGTTGTCATATCATGTCAATAAACAGGGCTTACACTCTAAGGTTTCCTTGGCTAGTGAAAGTTTTTTATTATAGTGTTATGATCATTGAAAATCCTTAATCCCACATGATTCATACTCTGTATGAGAAACAAGGTATATTAAGTGATAATAATCATTTCACATGGATATAGGACTTTTGTACTAGGGAATCCATAATGAAGTGTTTGATATGTGGATCCAACCATAGGAAGTCATTCTACATATTCTACTTAATGCAGGAATCAGAGTTCTCAGTGTTCAATTGGATTCCTAATCCATTGATGGGTGATGAAGAATGATAAACCAATAAGATATTCTGGGTTTCATGGGTTAGAGTGTCTGAGATATGAAGGTACTTACACCAAGGTAGATTCCCATTGGAAGATATCTGATCCTTACCCTTTGATGGATAAAGAGTAGAAACCATAATTGGTTATCTGAGCATGTTTGGATGGAATGAGGATCCCATAATACCAATATTATTGCAAGAGTATCCATTCCTAGAACATTATGGAAACATCCCATATGAAAGGGTAAATTCCTACCAAAGAATCATGGTTTGGGGTTCACATTGTCTGAGGGAACATACCAAAGTAATCATATTGGACAGGACTGACATATCTATGGGTGTCCACCTATCATGTCTAGAGTGTCTTCTTGACATGTCCTGATTTCCTATCTAACATTTTCAGATCTTTTTTCATATATGTTTTGGTTGTCTTCCTGACATTTATTAGGATGTATGTACATGTCCGAGTTGTCTGTCTAACATGTTTAAGGACGTCTAGACATGTCCTAGTTGTTTGGAATTCATGTATGAAGATGGTCACATGATCCATATGACTTGTAATAGGGCTCTTCGTGTGATAGATGTAGACACATCTAATGGTATAGCATGATCAAGTATGACATATTAGAGGGATGCTGCATAATCTGGATGACATGTTTGGGAGAATTCGTGTGGCTTGGATGATATGTGAGGAGGAATTCATATGTCTTGGATAACATGTCTAGAGGACTTCATGTGGCTTGGATGATATGTACAAAAGACTTTGTGTGGATTGGATGATATGTACGGATGAATTTGTGTAACATGTGTGACATTTATAGAAGACCTCAGATGGATTTGATGATATTTATGGAGGACTTATCGTGACTTCTATAACATGTCTGAAGGACATCATGTGACTTGAATGACATGTCTGTGTGTTGTCACATGATCTGGATGACCTTTTCGGGTCTTGTCTCATGACTAATGAATAGGTTATACGAGTAAAATGACCCATTCACATAAAAATAGTGTATAAATTTTTATTTAATCCTTACATATTTTTAATCCATTATTCCATAGATGCCTCAATGTTCATTAGTTATTATCCTATTCAGATGTCATGATAACAAGTCGATATATGAAATATCCTTTGGGCAATCTGGGTGGAACATTGAAAGTCTTTCACTTGATCAAGGGGGTTCTCAAATTAAGAACTTGTACTTTATGTGTAATTTTTAAGTTGTTCCTTAGGTTTACCTCATGGAAGACCCTTTCAATTATGTGGCTCCCCACTATGAGAAGTCTTTTCTCACCTCTACGATCTCATGTGTGTGTTGTTTTTGATGAGATGATGGAGTTTTTAGGTCTTTCCACCCTAGATATATGCCTCTTCTCACGGAACATATATCAAAAATATGGTATTGATTTGGTGGAGGGAGTGGTGCATCATGTGTTTCACATGAACCCACTGTGGGTTATCCATGATGCATGATAAATAGAAACTACATGATCTTTCAACCTTCCCCATATTTATCAAACCCATGGCTTGCCAAAAGATTTTTTGTATTTTATTTTACATATAAAAAAATTTGTAATATTGGCCCAACATGTCAGTGGGCCTTTGAGAAATCATGTCGCCTATTGAAGAGGCTTTCACGTGATCAAGGAAGACTTTTCCAGGTCCATTCACGAGCTCACACCGGCATATTGATGGCCCATCACAAGATCAACCTGGAATATTATAGGGCCTTCATTTGATCAATAGGATGATCACATGAGGTGCATAACCTGTTCTCATGAAAAGTATAATAACAGTTCCTCGCATGAGGGTACCACCTTTTTCAACATGTATTATTTATTTTTAAATACATTTAACATTTTCCTAATGATTTTTCATTATGGAATCACATGATCGAATGGACATGTCCAAGGGCCTTCACATTATGAAGGTGACATGACCAAATGTTTTCACGTAGCATTTCTAACATGAAACTAGGTATCTCGTGTGATCTTTGAACTGATCATGTGATTCATATAATCCCTTCAGATGAAAATTAATGTAACTTCTACCACATGAATATTCCGCCATTTTAAACTTTGTTTTATAAATAATTTTATGATTTTATCAATCACTTTTTAATTTACATGTCCTGTGATTAGAGAAACTCATCTAACATGGGTTCCAATAATCAGGAAGACTTGTCGAAAGGGATTCTCTAGATGAAGTAGGTTGTCTAAAAGGGATTCATATGATCAAAAGGGTTTGTTAAAGGTTCTTTATGTGATCATTATCAGATAATTCTAAACACATAATATGATCTCATGACATTCCAAGGTTTATACATTCACATGTCCTCCTAGGGTTCATGTGATCCATGCAACCAAACTGCATGATCTCCATGTAGCCGTGTTTCTCCTTCCATTCTTTTATAGAGGAAATACTACATATGATTTGAGTATTTCTTTGATCCTAGAATTTTTTATTCTCATTTGGTGGGAATCAACATATCCCCCTACCCTTAGAAGTGAGGTCCATAGGGATAAGGACTTGGTTCTAAGGAATTTAAATTCCCACATGAGTTCCATCGTCTTCCATTGGTCAGTGTTCCAAGTGGATTTTGGTCTTCTGAGTGACCTTTGGTATTCCATGAGGTACCCTATAAATAGGGAAGTGATGTTTTATTCATTTCACCAGTGACTTAGACCTTATGAGATCTTGTGATCTCCATATCTCATGTAACTACTTCAGAATACTGCTCCATGTAACCCCATCACTAAAACAATTCTCAAGATCAAGTTATAAGATATCCTCATCTCGATGATTTATTTAATGTGTCAGTGATTTAATCAATTATAATTTCATTAGTCTATGTTTCACATATTTGAATGTGGGGTTATCCCATGTGCTTCTCATGGTCCAATAATGCTTTGATGCATGATCACTTGATTATTATGTAGCTCGCATGACCATTATATGGTCACATGATCATGAGGCTAAAAAAATATCATACAATCATGGGGTGTTACATGGCCATGAGATTCGTGAGACCTATAAGGGGTTATGTGATCATGAACCCTTCTATGGGTCACATTATTTGAGTTATTTTTCCCTCTATATTCACATAGTTTAAGAAATCCCCTTAAAAATATTGTACTCATTCTCATATCTGCTTTATAAACTTATGCAGATAGATTCTAGTTCACAAACATCTCTTAATGCAGTTTTCGAAAGTTTTATGTTTCTCAGGAATCATAATGATAACCCTCAATAACAACTATTCTCTGAAAATTAGGTTTTGAAGGGGATTCTCCTAACTGAACTTCAGAGCTATACTCTATTACACATACATTATTTTTATGGATTCAGTCTTCTGGATGATATCTTCATTCCTTCACCTGACTATAATATTCCATAGCACTAGTTGTTATCTTTCCTTCGTTTAATACAAATGAAAATTTATTAAGACATGAAATTGATTAGGGGACCACTCCAGACGCTATCCTATATATTGGTTAACTCCCCTCAAGGCCCAGATTGTATCGATCTCTCCCATAAACTAATTTTGTAGGGTTACTCAAACATAATTGTCTCTTATTTGAATAATATTGTATTTTGTTGGAGTTAAAAGTTGTAATTGAGACCCGAAGGAAACTTCTTTGATAAATGGACATAGACGTTTTGGGTTAGGCAGAGATTCTCCAAATTCATCAATTATTTACATGGTATTCATCTTTATGAGGTGGAATGAAATTCTCATTTTTTCGTGTACCATTAATCAGAAACCCTCAAATAGATAATTAGGAAAGGTTCGTGATCTCTATTGTGAATGATAAGTTAAGGGGTTAAACCTACACTCACTTGTTTCTTTCAAGGATTCAATAAACATATTCCTTTATCATATAATTACTCGACCAACTATTTTATGCCATCATCGATGTCTTTCTCAAGAAGTTATAAACAATACAGGATCTTATTTGTCTATTCTTAAAGATGGGGAGTATGCCTCATGGGGCTACTGGGAGAGACCAAAGGTATCCCCAATCCTGCGATTAGCAGGTTTTTTATAGATGTTTTTTAATGGATTGATTTTCCCCACCAGGGAAATATTCTTGGGAATCCAAGTAGGCACATTATTGATGTAATCCTAATTGGAATAGGGTGTCTTATTAATCTAGTCATACCAACTCTTTCTCACCTTTTTCAACTCCATCATCATGTTCATCTAGGTAATGTCCCCTAAGAGATAAGTATCCATTTAAAAAAAATTTATCTAAATAGGGGATAATTTTAAATGTTATAATTATGATAATACTACAAAAATACTTTATGGTTCATTTCATAACATATGGTTGAACATTTCTTGGTTCGATGTGATTCCATTAGTCCCCAATGAGGTTATTGATATGATAATCCAACATAATTACTTCAACTTTATCCCTTATCCTTCACCTACATGGCTAATTATTGATTATAGAAGTAGTTCCCTCGATGGGAGGTCGCATGAAATCTCTCTTCAGTATAGGGGTCTTGAATCTCACATAGACGAGTTGAATATCTATGATCCATACACCCCTTAATGATTTTCTCTCCATCTTTACTCTATTGAAATAATTTCCCATTTTTCTGTAGCTGAAATGTTGGTAGAATGACATCCTAGGCTCATTCTCCAATTTTGTATTATGTTGAAACATGAAGATACAAATTCTAAAATCATTCTTCCACATTTTTATGCCCCTACATTCATATCCCATTACTATACCAAATATTGGGTGAATATTTACCCAAGTGGTATATTGAATTGACTAATCCATCCAGTGGACAAGACTTGTGCTTCTCTAAGACCCTTATCTATGGAATTAATGGAGTTTATTCCAGACTTGGGGAGCATCCAAGGAAGTTTCCTTTCCATAGTGATGAGTATCCCATTATTAGCGTAGGATTTTTTGATTATTGTACTCCTTCAATGTCAATTATAGATGATGTCTTGGATGAAGGAGTAGTATACGAGGATTATTCCTTGGATTCCTCATCAACTCGATTGGAAATAATATTTGGGTATACAACATCAATGATTCCTTCTCCTAGTTCACTCCCACAGATTATCGTTAAGGATTGGGTATCATGAAGCTTGATTTGGAAGAAAATTCATGCTCTAATTATCGATACTCTCTTATAGGAAATCCCTAGGCAAGAGGAACATCTTCACCAACATTTATATGCGATGGGATTAGGAGGAATTGATTATCAACCTTAATATGAAATCATGATACAAATTGTATTAACCAGACAACAATTTTACAATAGTGAGAATGATCTTCATAGCTTTGTTGATAGAAGTTCTATAGTATAATCAATAAATGATGCTTTGAAGGTTCTTGATAAGAGACATCATAAATTATCTAAATTTCATTCTTATATAGATACTTTGAACATAGAGAGAAAAAAATGAAACATGCATAGATCGTGTGAGGTGCAATATTCCAATATCATCATCCTTATTGGAGACCACTCATAAGGGTGGTAAATAATTGTCTTCATTAATTAAGACTCCTTGTTCTATGGTTATAGAAGAAGAAATATAGCATACATTACTTTTTATCAATTACTAACTCTCACAAAAAACTATATAGTTTAGAAAAATCATCTAAATATATTTTATAATTATTTGGTTATAAACATACATTTTTCCCCTTTCTGAAGTCATGAGAGAGGATCTATAATTAGGAGATTCAACCCTCTTTCGTGAATTATCAATAAATCAAACAATAGAAACATTGAATTCTAATTTCCTGATTTGTTTCATTCATCATGTGCATGTAATTTCATTAACTTGATATCATATGGATCATCAAAGGTATCTATCCTTTTTATAATACTAAGTATATTCAAACACCTAGATTTTAATGCTTGAATCCTAATAGATTTCTCTTAATAATTGATCTTGATTGACTACCAACATTATATTCCTCATTGATTTATCTTCTCTGGTTGTCCTGAGATCACCATGTTTAAAAGGATATCTTAGTTGAATATATTCCCCATTGTGAGAGTACTATAATTTCTTCCAATATCAGTGGACATAGAGATCATCGATTGATTTTTTTAAAGATAAATAATGATCCCTAAAATCTTCTTATATTTTTTTTATATTTCCATAAATTTTTACTTAACTTCGTATACAGAAATATTATTGGGAATTGACTTGGACTTTTCTCAGTCCACCCTTTTAAAGGTTTTCAACCAGAAATGTTTTATGACTTTTCCATTTCATGGGTGCTCAAAGTTTCCTGGATCAAAAAAGTTCATGTCCAGGGAGTAGAGACTAGACTTTTTACCAGGGTTCCCTTTTCAACTTTTCAACCTGGCGAGCATCACATCTATTTCGATTGGCTACTTAAGGTCTTGAAAACTAAAAATTTTCTATAGTTTATGGTCTTTCATAAGGTATTATCTATCATTTTGGTCTTGGATCTTTTAACTCGGTCTATCTATGGTTTTATTCTAGGGACTTTTGGCTCAGACCATCTATTTACATAGTTTTGGTTTTTTTAACTCAAACCTTATGTTATTGTAATATAAGGTATTTTATCTCAAACCATCTATTATTGTTGTTTAGTGTCATTTAGATTGGACTATATGTTTTTTTATTTTAAGGTCTTCTAGATCATACCATCTATTACTGGTAGTGAAGTATAGATATTCATGAAGGTTGCGAGAGCCTAGCATCCTTGATGGGATTCTAAAGAATGAGTGTACATGAAAGATTCTGATACCCTAAATTCTTAATTGATGTTATAAATAATGAATGTTCATGAAGGGTTCTATACACTTCATTCCTTTAGAAAACATCAAGTATTAACATAAAAATGGTTCATGACACCATGCATCCTTACTGAGATTTGGTTTTATGTATGGTTAAATATTAGGGTTGTTGAGTCCACTTAGATAGTTGGAATATGTGTTATGTATATCACATGTCATGAAACTTAAACTATTGAATATGGAATGGTAAATACATGACGTAGATGACCACAAAATTCCCTAAAATGTTGAGTTCCATTGTGGTGTTGCTGGGGATCATGAGGATTAGTGGACTTTTCATATGAGGTGGAGACAAATCTAGTTAATGAGTCAAAGGCCTTTATGTAAAATCCCAAAGGACTTACATCCATGGTTAAGTAAGGGGTTCCATGCTTCTTTCCAAGGTTCATTAAAGATTTTTTAAGATTCAAATGTTTGGAATATGAAGTGGTATATGGAGAAAAAATCTATCCAAGAAGGGTTCTGGAACCCTAGAGTAGTTTAGTTTCTGGTTGGGAAGCTTGAACCCTACACCATGTAGTTTTAATTCATATGGTGTGGGCTATCAAAAGGTTCAGAAATTGAATATTTAATTCCTTATTTGATAAAGTGTATAATATATGGTTATGTAAGGTTGAGGATGTTGACTCCACTTGAATAGTTGGGTTATGGGGATTCTAAAACATGTTCTATAAATATCATAGTTAACTAAAAAACTGGGTTAGATGATACAAGTTGGACATTATTGATGAAGGAATATATTATTACATATATTCAAGACAATAGATCATGGGTTTAAGGGGAGCCTTTCCTATGGGATTAAAACACCCACTAATAACATGCTCTGGTTCATTACCTGTTACTAGTTTTCTATAATGGAGAACCATGAGAAATGGATCCCAATGTCCTTGGGGTTCTAAGAGAAGGGTATCAACTTAAGAAATTTATTTGTATTAACTTGTATATCAATGATATGAAGTTGGTTCAGGGAGAACATAATATTCAAGAAGGATTTGAGAACCCTAAAGTTTATTCCTGCATTATTGAACAAATTTTTAATGAAAATGGATAAGATATTAACTTTTTAAATACACAGTCATTAGGGTGGTGATATGTTTGGTATGAAGTCCTCTTTTCATGTAGTTTAATTTTTTGAATCTAGGATGTTTTCATGTAGTTTAACATTATGTAACTAGTATGTGGTCATGCAGATTAATGTCATGTGACTAGAAAATAATTCTATATCTAAGAAATTTCATGGTCACATTACCTAGAGAAACATTCCAGGTTCCCTAGGCTCACATGATCCATGCTCTTAATAAGAAACAATAGACAAATGGGCAGTCGATTAAGCCACATGAGAGTACGTGATGGAGAATACAAGGAGTTATTCACAATTTTTTATGGATTTTATCCTCTACATATATCTTAATCTCATGGATGATCTTGATTGAGAGTGGTGATAACTCATGGATTAGCCAAGAAAAGAGGATCTGGGCATCACTATGTATACTCTGAAGGAAGGAATCAAGCAACGTGTAGTTCTACGATACGTCCCTACAAAGGTCCATCTCATATATAGGGAGGGTGCATTTTTATCATTCTATATGTTGCAGATGGACCGAATATTGTATATCCATGTGTCACTATGTATACTCTAATAATAGGTATCAAACCACATGTAGTTCTTAAAAGGGAAAATTCCATGCATGGGCCTAACACATATGCAGAGAGGGGGAAACCGTTTTTACTATTTATATTATGAATAGACCTCGGATTTGAGATATATGTGTTAGTAAATATCCTATAGTAACAGTAATCAATCCACATGTTGTTATTGATTGGGAAACTCTCAATGTAGTTATGAAAAATACATAGAGGGGGGATTTCTTCCGTTTATATTGTAGATGGACCCAGGATTTGTGATCTGGGTTTCACTATATATAATGTGATAGCAGGAATCAAATCACATGTAGTTATTGAACAGAAAACTCTCCACGCATGCCTAACCCATATGCGAAGGTGGTATTTTTTCTATTTGTACCATGTATGGACACATTATTGGAGATTTGTGAATCACTGTATATCATATAGTAGTAAGAATCATGACATATGTACTTCTTGAATAGAAAACATTCCACATAGGTTTGATCAATATTTATAGGGGTAATTTAATCTATTTATATTTAGGTTGGACCCAAGATTTGAGATATTTATGTTAGTGTGTATCCTGTGATATCAGTAATTAAGACACACATAGTTATCAAATGGAAATATCTCCATATAGATCTGACTCAAAAATAGGGATAGGATTTAATCACTTTTTTCACACAGATCTAGATTTCCCATAGTGGACCATTTGTGAAGTAATTTTCTCTAAGATGTCTAATGTCATATATTTTTAAAATATTTCTTGCACTATAACATTATGTGGTGACGACATCTTCTATGCAATTTATTGTCATGTAGTAAGGAAATATTTGGTGTAGTTTAACACCATACGGTAAGGATGAAAGATTCAATGTAGTTTAAGTTATTTCTACCACGACATGAAATCTCTATTAGTAGCTAAGAAAATTAATTTTTAAGAAACCTTTCATTATTGGGGGCATAACGTGTTCTCCAAACATTGTGTCCAATGAGTAAGCTCCATTGAAATATACCTTATATACGATGTAAGGCGCTTCCCACTATGGATCCAACATTAGAGGTTTATTTCCTAGTATCATTATGGTTTTGAGAGCCACTACCAATTCTACTTAAAGGAATGTATTAAGTCACACCTTTTTGTTGATGTCTCATGTGATCCGATTCTGATGAACTTCAAGGTTGTGTAGTGTATGCAACATTTTCTCATTGAGTCATTATAACTCGTCCAGTTGCATTTTCGATTTCTTGTCATCTGATAGTTGTCCATATATATCTATTTTGAGTAAGGGAAACTAGAATTCAATGGGAAACACTACTTCAGTTCCACACACCAATGAATATAGAGTCACTTGTGTTATAGTGTTCATGATGGTATGGTAGACCCATTAAGCATGAAAGAGCTTATCTGGTCATGAATTCTTTTCCTTTGCCACCATTTTATGTAGTATAATTGAAAAATTATTATTAAAGACCACTATTTATCAATTTTTTAATATATGATAGTAGAATGAATGGTAATATTCAATGTTTCACTCTTGGTACAATTTTTTCAATTTGGCAGAATAAAAGTTGGTTTCATTTTCCCACTACTAGAAAATTACCCAATACTCGTGGTTTGGAACCATGGGTTTAGCCTATATATCTATGAGTATAGTTTATACCCATGGTTCAGAGAACCATGTGATCTTATGTTTTTGGTATATCTTTGAGATATATACATATTTTGAGAATTTTATACCCATGGTTATGAACCATGGGAATAGGTGTATAGCCACCATGTTAATAACCCTATACCCACAGTTCTGAAATCATGGGTATGGGATTTAAAAAAATTCTTTCCACCAGATTTGAACCCTAGAATACCTCTATATATTCGACATGATTAACTACTACACAACTTATGGTTATTGGTTTTTAAATATATATTTACTAATATTTTTTTTACCATTGTTATAGGTGGAAACCCATAGAAAATGGTTTTTCCATGGAAAATTTTGTGTTCCCTAGGGAAAAAAATTCCCACCCATGTGCAGGAAAGATGTACCCATGGTTTACCAAAAACATAGGTATAGGTCATCCCTATACCCATTATGTTTTTATAATCATGGGTATTGTAACACCCCAAGCTTCCACGGTACGCTTCTCTTTGAATAATACAGTTCCGTGTGTTGTGCGCAACTCCGAGTTCTAACACACACCACAACCAGTCAAACTAGCGGTTGTGAACAGTAATACCTACTTTTTGAAATTTTATAAATTTTATCTTTCAAAATGGAATTCATTTTTGGATTTGGAATATCCAAATTATCCTAGGGTGAATTTTTGGTATTTTTCTGAATACTCTTAATTTTTGATGAATAGTGAAAAACACTGAATTATTGGTTAAAACCGACTTTTTATTTAAATAATTATTTATTTTATGTAAATTTATTTTAGGTAAAAATAGATAATTAATACCTATACAAGTTCAGTGTAATTCATTGGAATCAGATTATAATAATTTTAGACATATAAAAATTTTATTGAACTTTTCACCATCTTTTACCCATCTCCTAGGAGAATTTGAAAATTCACATAAAACTTAATTTTACCGCTTCTGTAGTTGGAATTTTGAAAATCCGAGAGACATGGTTAATATCAAAGAGTAAAATGTGGTTCAATAATATAAAAATAATTTTTGGTGAATAGTAACTTTTTACTTTTATTTACCACGGTAAAAAGTAAATAGGGTAATTAAGGGTAAAAATGATATTAATGTTACCCTAAAACATGTCCTAATTCTATTGGACAAGTGAATATCGACCAAAAACAACATTAGGAATAAAATGTTTTCATTTAGGTCCACTTGGATTAGATTAGGACATTTATTATTATTTAATTCAAAGAAGAGTTAAAAGAGTTAAAATCAAAGTTTAATTACTAAAACATTTTTAATAGAGGGTTATACATTAGATAAATTCTATTATAAATATTCATTCAAAATATAAAAATATTTCCTACATAATTATATTTTATTTATAATTTTTAGACATTAAATAATTTAATTTATTTATGACACAATGATGATGAAGTAATTACCTTATTAGTGAAATATTAAAATAATTGATATTATAAATACCCTAATAAATATAATTTGAGACATTTAATGAATTCCACGAATTTTATAGATTAATATGAAATATTAAGATTGGTTATATGAATTTTATTTGAAGTAATAATGTTGTTATGAATTTATCAAAAACAAAATACCCAATAGTGTCAAAATTGACATAAAAGGGTTTTTAAAACAAATATTGTATTATTAATTTATATTCTATTCATAAAAATCTAAGGTTCGGCCAAGAGACTTATATTATTATAGGTGTATCATTAATGGACCACTTTGGGGTCTCTTGGATGTATATAGTTAGTTTATTAACTATATAATATTAAAATACAAAGTGACATGGTAAGTGTCAAACTAATTAACTAAGAGTTAAAACTCTAAGATAAGGTTAATATAATGACATAAACCTGTATAAAATCTATTGTTTGAAATGATTTAGACCCATCCCCACCTTATACTATTAATTATCCACTTTGGATCCATTAGAAATAGAATATGAATTTATTATAAAATAATACTTTAAGTTTTTCCTAAAGAGCCCCTCACCCCTCTTATAAAATGGCACTCCCCCTTCTCATTAATTCACATCTTTAAAGCCATTTGGCTCGGCCATTCACTACCCAAATATCCTCCCAACTTCCCTCAATTCATCTTAGAGGCCTTAGTTTGATCTTAAATCCAACTTAAGGAGCCCTTTTGATCAAATCAAAAGGAGGAACCCGAAGAAGAGGTAACGTCTTCACCACCCTCTTTAAAGTTCCTTTCTTCTTCAACATCTTCTTTCCTTGTTATTTACATTGTAAAATAATAAATCCAGTATATTCTATATATCGTGATGTTATTATAAATATGGAACAAACAAATTCATTATTCTATCCATCCCTTGAATGACATGTCATCATACATGCGTACGTATGGCCTACCGTCTCCACGTTGTGGTGTAATTGTTATTCAATGTATTATTATTTAGATGGGAATAATAATGATGTATAATTCGTGTAAATAATAAATATAACATGATAATGATTCTGTCAATATGATATACCATCCGATTATATATTATTTTAATATCAAAATAATGATATTGTCGCTCGTGCGTACGTACGGACTACCGTCTCCACTAACGCGATGAGATTCATTCCCCATCGTATCCATTCAAGAATAATTTTCATTTGATGGTTAAAAATAATGATTAAAGACTTAATATAATTCTGGATATGAATATGATACATCCTATCCATAACAAACACGGCTTATGTAACAAAACATATTAAAGAAAATGAGTAAGTTAACACCCGAAACGACGATAATACTAAGATTTTATTAACAAAGCAATGTTAAAAGATCATATATGATATAATATTAATATATATGATTCTTCTATAATTTAATAACAATTATTTCACCATTATACCGGAGGTTAACCTACCATCAACCAAGGAAAAGTACAAGGTAAGGGTTATTTCACAATCTCTTCATTATCTGAGGTTGTTTATACGTAATTATCTACTAGGGCCTATTTATCATCCACATCCAAGTTTCTTAAAAATGTATTTCAAAAAATTCATAATATTTTGCAGAATGTGGGTTAAAGTCATTTATACCCTTGTTTGACTTTTCATAAGAATTTTATAAAGGAATATTTCCATCGTTTTCCAAACAAGGTCCTTTTTAACCTTTTCGACTCCCTTAGAAGCTTATAAGAATATTTTGAAAGTAAATGTTTTGATTTATAATTATGTGACTTTTAAATGATTTCAAAAAAGAGATGTTTCTCTCAAATAGTTTTGATTTCATCTATGTCAACATCCTTTGATGAATTTTAAGCTTATTTGATGTTGAGTTATAATGATACAAAACATCCATATTGTATTGAAGGTTTTGTGATATGTTTGAGTGTGGATGTGTTATTTTTATACCGTTCATGGTTTATGGATAAATTATTGACATTTCATATGCTATTTTTAATATGAATGTTTATGTTATGTTTAAACCTATTCATATGAGAATGCATTGGACATAATAAGTGACAGGTGGAGCCCACTATAGCTCATCGATGCATCGGCAGGTCTCATGAGACAAACTAGTGTCTTGGCACGAGGCCTCGACAAAATATTATTTGTAGTCTTGGCACGAGGCCTTGGCTATGTGGTTATGATATTCTAGCATTATGAATTCCATAATTATGAAAGTGGTTATTGATATTAAATGTGATTATTCAACTAGTAAAATATCCATTTGAATAAGTAAATGAAACTATTTCATTTTATCTCTGCCATATTATGCTGAAGTTCATGTTTAAAAGGATTTTGTTTTAGTTACACATTGCCTTAAGTGTTTATGTTTATTTATTAATGTTTCTGCTATATTTTTATCCTTACTGAGCATCTGAGCTCACCCATTTCAATGTTTTACTTTTTCCAGGATGTGAAGAAGTAATTTATGAATGACCTGCAGGGATAGTATGTGGGGATATGAGTGTGGACTGTGGAGACTATGTTTTTTTTAGTTTTCATTTTTATGATGTAGTGTAACACTTATGAATATATCTAGTGTTTACAAGGCTACTAAACCAATCGGTCTTTCGAGATTTGATCTTTCTTGTGATCATGCCAATGTTATGTAATAATGCACTGACTCTGGGTAACTGGGGTCAGGGCGTTACATTTGGTATTAGAGGAAGTTTAGTACAAACCTTGGAAGATAGATTTAGATAAACTCTGATTAGAGCACATAGAACTAAGATGGACTTTGAGGATTAGTATAGAATAACTTCCTAGAATTTTGGTATTGTAGAGATTTTGTGAGTTTTCCGAGAAATACATCCATGTCTGGATACGAGCAGGTAGAGACGGATCTGGAACAGATGTACCTAGGGGTAAAACCTAAAAACACCACTTTGAGCTAGACTCGAATGGGAACTAGTGCATGACAATGGGCATTGTTGTACTCTTGGTTACGACACTCCCAGTGGATATACTTAGGATAATTCTCATTTTCTTTACCATCCATTATTAAGGGTTTATGAGTATATACTTCCTAAAAAAAAACTTTTTTATGATTATGGATTATATCCATATGTAGTTCAATTTCTGTTAAGTGTTTTATAAGTATGTAATTATGTATTTTGATTCATAAACTGATCTAGTTTATGCCATTGTTTAGAAATGGCGCCTAGTTGAAGAAATGTAAACCGTATCAATGCACGCACTCTATGTAGGGATTTCCCTCCTGCTCAAGATAATTATAGTGGAGCTGGTGATGCAAATGGTTCTGATCAGCTAATCACCATACTGGGACAACTCACTTAGGTTATGAATAATAACCTTACCCATATAGAGCACCCTGATCCGCAGCGTGGAGGATCAATGTTAGATCGTTTCATGAGGAAACAACCACCCACAATCAATGGGAGTAAAAATCCATTGGTATCTGAGTAATGGATAAGTTCCCTAGAGAAAATATTTCAGGCTTTGGGGAGTAGTGAAAGGGAAAAAGTTTTCATGGTAGTTTATCGCCTCACTGGAGATGCTGATTAATGGTGGTCATTGATTCAAAACATGAAAGAAAACGATGAAGTATATAATATGAAATGGAGGGAGTTCAAAGAGATTTTCTTAGAAAAATACTTTCCCCATGACCATAGAGCAGATATGGAAAGGCAATTTCTGAGTCTGAGACAAAAGGAGGATGAGAATGTCGCAAAGTATGAGGCTAACTTTACAAGGTTAGCAAGGTATGTTGGAGATTATATATGTAACCCAAGAAGTAAGATTGATCGTTTATTTTATGGGTGATAGAGAAAATATTTTCAATTAATTTATATTGAATATCATTTTTTTAAACCCAAAAAAATGTTCCTCTAAGATGAATTGTTTCATTTTTATGATAATGGTGTTATTTTGAGCTGAATAGTAAAAATTGGCCATTTTGGATTTTTAATAGTTTTAAATTATTTTGTAGTTTGACATAACATTATCCACATAGATCCAAATTGAAAAATTATTTATTTTCTAGATTCTAAACATCCAGGTATTCATTTACTATTTTTGGACTAAAAGCTGAATCGGCCATATGGAAGATCAAAGGAAGCTCACAAGTGGGAGAAAGAAAACTGTTTGCAGTTCTGTCTAGTTTTGGTGTGGGATCCATAACTCATACATTGTGGGCCCAAATGTTGTGATATTTGGTGTGTGGACGCACAAAGATTTTTTAAGCATTGTTTATGAAGGGGCGCATGCATTGGCCATTTATGGGGTCATTAAATCACCATAATCTGGAGGATTGCGTTTTGGAGAGTCTGACTGGACAGAATAAATGCTCAGAGTAAAACGGCCATAACTCTCAGAATACATGTCCAAATCCACTGAGATATTTAGGGAACATGTACAAGGTAATTATGAACAACATTTAAGAAGGAATCAATGCGTGAATATGTCATTTAATGGGGTCTAAAACGTGTCAACATTCGGGGGAAAAATTATGGCTATAAAAGGAGGAGAGCTCCACCCTCTCAAAGCATCCCATTCTCCACCCCGTTACCTCCGGGACACCAAGAAGGAGAACTTTTTAGCTTCCTATTTTATTTATTTTCATTTTTATAGTTTTTTAATGTCTTCTTCTTCCCCTTTAAACTCTATTACCCTTCACATGGAGGGGTAAAACCTTTTAGTGATCGGGGAAGGGGGAGTTTCACTTTTGTAATGTCGGAGTTTTGAGCTTAAATTTAAAATCCTCCTTTTCTTTTTAATGACATCTATTATCAATGTTTCCAAATTATCTTAATGATATCGTGTTTTGATTTTGGTGTATTCATTGTTAATATCTTTGGTTAAAGACCTTTAATCTCCCTCTGCCTAGTGCAATTTGTCTCGATCGAGCAAATTTTGTTAGGTGGTGGGAGTCTAGAGATTGTTGGCACGTGTGTGAAACTATTAAACTTTTTCTAGAGTCATAAAGAGAAAAAATTCCCGATCAGAAATTTCCTTAGTTGTTTAGGGATTGTTTAAGAACTTTCACGCACATAGGAGTGAGTCTCATTTGTTTCTTAAACAAAGGGTGATTAATAACTCGATCGAGGAGTTCTTCATTTGTTATTCGAAAGGAAGAGAGAGAATATGATCTTTATTACTATGATGACATTGAAAAAGTGAATCCTATCCTGACCCCATCAATCTCTTCATCCATCAGTATTTGACTTTTCTTGTTATTTATTTCTTTATTTTTCAACCTAAACAATTTCAAAAACAACCTTTTCTTTTTTCTTAAATTCAAGTGACAAAAACAATTGTTGTGCACTCCTATTTGGGATACATCCATGGGTTAATCACTAGAATACACTTAGGAAATTTAAAAATTGTTTTTCCACGCCCTACGACAGGCATGCGTCAAACTTGGCGCCGTTTTCGGGGAGGCAGTGCAATAAAAAAATCAAAATTGAATGACCTGCACCTCAAAAGAACCATTAATTGAATTTGATCCAGAAATTGAAAGAACATTAACCCAACTAAGAAAAAGAAATCTACCAGAAATATTTAAAGAAATAGATCTCTCAGATTCAAGTGAAACTCTTAGTGTTCAATCTGAACCTGAAATCATGGCTAGAAATCCCAACCAAACCCTGTGTGATCTATGTGCACCACAATTTTCCATTCAAAATAACCAACTAATTGCACCCACTGAACCAAATGATTTTGAATTACGTGTCAATATGATTCCTGCGCTTCCAAAGTTTTATGGTCTTGTAGGAGAAGATCCAAATCGGCACATGCAAGAATTCAGATACACTTTCTCAAGCTTTAGGCCAAGAGGAGCACCCGAAGACCAATTTCAGTGGAGGGTATTCCCCTTCTCACTTGAAGGAATAGCTAAAGAATGGTTGTACAACCTGAAACCAGAGGAGATCAGTGATTGGGAAGACCTAAAAAGAAGTTTCATGTGAATATTATTTACCACATTGAGGAGAACTGCCATCAAGAAGTAGATTTACATCATACTACAATCAACTGGAGAAACCCTCTACGTGTACTGGGAGCGCTTCAAGAAGCTATGTTCCACCTGCCCACATCATGAAATGGAGGAACACAAATTCATTGTGTTCTTCTACCAAGGACTTATGGATAATGATCGAAATATTCTAGATGCCTCATCAGGGGGGTCCCTGATTGAAAAGTCTCTTGCAGATATCAGAATACTAATTGAGAAGATTGGTCAAAACTCACAACAATTTGGACTAAGAGGAATGGGAACCAGGGGGATACATGAGGTAAAAAAATCTGATTCATCTACATTGATTGAAACCAATGTTGATGACCTTGAAAGGTTAGTCCGTTAACTGGATGTAACACAAGAAAATGGACAACAAGCTTTAGCTCAGGTATGTGGTTTATGTTATTCTTCCACTCATTATACTGACCAATGCCCTGAGATATAGGGGACAAAATATTGTGATGTGGCCTTTCAACCAAGACAATTCTAACAAAATCAACTGCAAGCCCAACAAGGATATGGGAACCAACAAAACCAGATGAGACCATTTAACCAGCACCCCAGTCAACCTCCTTGCCACTAGTAGCAATACCAGAACCCCCCACCCTTCCAACAATCTTATAAATAGCCCTTCCAACAACAACAATATTTTCAGCCACCACCATTCCAAAGAAAGACATATGAACAACCATCCACCAGCACACAACCTTCTGTGGAATATCTACAATCCAAGTATGAGGGCCTAGAAGATAAGTTTGACAATCTAGCAGACACAGTGGGAAGTCTTATTGAAATAATGTCCAAGAATCCAGGGAATCTTCCATCCCAAACAGTGCCAAATCCTAAAGATAATGTTAGTGAAATCATAACAAGAAGTGGAAAAGAAATCCCACCTCCATCCAACCCTGAACCTGAAATAATATCACCTATTTATGAGGGATAATGATTCGGAAAGTCTTTTTAAAATCCACCAATAAGATGAAAAATAAGAGGAGGAGGAGAAGGATAGGCTGCAGAATATGACACAAGAAACACCAATGCAAATAAAACAAAGGGATAAGAAAGAATTACCCCCACCATTTCCAACAAGGATGGTCAAATCAATGAAATTGCATGAAGAAGCACTTCAAAAAGAAATTCTGGACACCTTCCAGAAATTGGAAATCAATATCCCCCTACTTGAAGCTATTAAACAAATTCCAAGGTATGCAAAATTTTTGAAATATCTTTCCACCAAAAAGAGAAGGCTTCATGGGAATGAAAGAATAAACTTGGGAAGAAGTGTCTCAGCCCTTATCACGCTGCAGATTCCAACCAAATGTCAATATCCAGGGACATTTTCCATTCCATGCACCATTGGTTCATTAAATTTCACTAATTCTTTGTGTGATTTAGGTGCTTCAATTAATGTATTTCCTCACTCGGTATACACTTCTTTGCAGATGGGATAATTGAAGCCCACAAGAGTGGTGGTCCAGCTTGCAAACAGATCCACGGTTTTCCCTGCAGGAGTTTTGGAGGATGTCCTTGTGAAAGTCAAATATCTCTTATTCCCAGCTAACTTCTACGTGCTCAATATGGAAGAAGATAGGATCCAATCACATTCACCCACCATTTTGTGGAGACATTTCTTGAAGACAGCCAAAACCATAATCAATGTCCATGAGGGGACACTCACCATGGAGTTTGGAGAGAGGACAGTCCACTTCAATATTTTTGAATCCATGAGGCACCCATTGGATGATCACTCCCTCTTTTCACTTTCCCATGAAGTTGGTGCAGAACCAATTGAAGAATCAGGTATGCTCTATAAATTCTTAGACTTAGGAGAGACTTCTTCCCTTGTAAATATCATTGAACATGTGGATGCTGAAGATGTTGGAGATTCTGACTTCATGTGGGAGGAAGAGGTAAAATCTGATTTCTTTGATGATTTGTTAAATAATGAGGAAGATTATATAGTTTATTTTGTGAAGGAGGTCCAAAATTTGGAAGTGGAAAACGTCAATTCAAAACTGCTGGAGAGTGTGCATTGATTTTAGGAAATTGAACCATGTCACTCAAAAAGATCATTTCCCCATCACCTTCATTGACCAGATGTTAGAAAGATTGGCAAGGAGAACTCATTATTGCTTTTTGGATGGATTTTCATGTTACTTCTAGGTACCCATTTCTCCCAAGGATCAAGAGAAGAGGACATTTACATGACCTTTTGGTACTTTTTCATATAAAATAATTCCATTTGGATTATGTAATGATCCAGGTACATTTCAAAGGTGCATGGTGAGTATATTTTCTGATCACATTGAAAATTTCTTGGAAGTTTTCTTAGATTATTTCACAGTTTTTGGAGATTCTTTTGATCATTGTTTGAAAAATCTGGAAAAAGTTTTGAAAACCTGCATTGAAAAAAATCTTGTTTTAAATTTTGAAAAGTGTCATTTCATGGTTCAAAGAGGAATTGTGCTTATTCATGTAATTTTCCAAAATGGAATTTAAGTGGATAAATCAAAAATTGAAGTGATAAATCATTTCCTTACCCTACTTGTGTGAAACATGTTAGATCATTTTTAGGACATGCAGGATTCTACAGGAGGTTTATCAAAGATTTTAGTAAGATTTCTCTCCCTCTCTCTATATTACTTTTGAAAGATGATGATTTTGATTTCAATGGTGCATTTAGGTAATCCTTTGATGAGTTGAAGAAGAGATTGATTTCACCACCCGTGATGCAGTCTCCAAATTGGGAAGAACCATTTTATCTACTTTGTGATGCCTCCAACCAAGCAGTTGGAGGAGTCCTTTCTCAGCGAATTGAGGGAAGACCACAAGTCATTTCATATGCCTCGAGAACTTTAGATGAGTCCCAATTCAATTTCAAAACCCCAAAAAAATAGTTCTTTGTAGTTGTTTTTGCTTTAGAAAGATTTAGATCATATCTTCTTGGAACTAAAATCACTGTGTTTTTTGATCATGCAGCTTTGAGGTACTTGATGAAGAAATCAGATGCTAATCCAAGGTTGGTGAGATGGATGATACTACTGCAGGAGTTCAATATAGAAATCAAGGATAAGAAGGGATCTGAGAACCAAGAGGCTGATCACTTAAGTAGACTGCCAAACACCGCTGAAATTGAACTTCCACAAAGAGACCCACTGAATGATCAAATTCCAGGAGATCAGTTGTACTTGATTGAAGGAGAAGTGCCATGGTATGCTGACATAGTCAATTTTCTGGTAACATCTCAGGTCCCATCTCATTTCAATTCTCACCAAATTCAAAAACTAAAAGTTTAATCTAGATATTACATTTGGGATGATCCATTCCTTTGGAATATTTTCAATGATCATGTAATAAGAAGATGTTTACCTGAAATTGAAGTAAAATATGTCTTTGATTTTTTTCACACTTTAGCTTGTGGAGGCCACTTTGGACCTCATAGGACATCAAGGAAGGTTTTAGAATCTGAAATTTATTGGCCCGCCATTTTTAAATATGCTCATGAATTTTTTAAAATATGTGAAAAATGTCAGTTTTCAGGAAATATTTCAAAGAGACATGAAATGCCCCAAAAGCCGTTGAATTTTTTTGACATTTTTGAAGTTTGGGGGATAGATTTTATGGGACCTTTCCCAATGTCATTTTTAAATTATTATATCTTTCTTGCAGTTGATTATGTTTCCAAATGGGTGGAAGCAAAGGCAACCAGAACTGATGATGCTAAAGTTTCTTGTGATTTTGTCAGGTCTAACATATTTTGTAGGTTTGGAGTTCCCAAAGAAATCATCAGTGATCAAGGGACTCACTTCTACAATTTTGGAATGAATACTTTGCTGAAGAATTATGGGGTGAATCATAAAACATCAACTCCCTATCATCCACAGACTAATGGGCAAGCTGAAGTTTCAAACAGGGAAATCAAGGGAATTTTGGAAAATACCGTTAATCCAAATAGGAAGGACTGGAGCCAAAGGTTTGATGATACCTTATGGGATTACAGGACAGCCTACAAAACCCCGATTGGAATGAGTCCATATAGGCTAATTTATGGGAAAAGTTTCCACCTACCTATGGAATTGGAGCATAAGGCGTATTGGGCTGTGAGGAAAATGAATTTGGACCTTGAAAGTGCTGGGAAGGAGAAAAGATTGAAGTTGCATGAGCTGGAGGAAATAAGAAGGGAAGAATTTGAAAATTCAAGGATTTACAAAGAAAGAACAAGAGTGGCCCATGACAAGCTGATCTGACCAAAAGACTTCTCTCTTGGAGACAAAGTGTTATTATTCAACTCAAGAGTCAAGCTGATGCCATGTAAACTTCATTCCAGAGGGGAAGGTCCATTTATAGTTACTCATGTATATCCTTTTGTTGCTGTGTAGATTATGAAGGATGGAGAGCAGGATCCATTCACTATGAATGAAAATGGGTTGAAGAAATTCCTTAGGACCCTACCATCAGAGCCAGCGGAAAAGATCACACTCCTCCAACCTATTTATCAATAAGATCCATCAGGTTGTACCTCTCCTTCACACTTTATTTCTGTTGTGATTCAATAAGAAATCTACTTACATGTTAAATCCACTTGAATTCATCGAGGACACTGCATCACTTAAGTGTGGGGGAGGGAACCTTTGTAGTATAGGATTTTCATTTGATGTTTTTTTTCACAAAAAAAATAAAAAAATTGTGTGTTTTCCAATTTTTGTGTGTTTATTTTTCAATTTTTGGTGTGTTTCTGAAACTTTTGAGCTGAAATGATTATCAATACCATTTTTGAAACCCATGTCAATGAGTTATCCAATCAATTTCATGAAACCGAGCTTAAATGAATGTTGAAATGACTTCTTTTCAATTTCAAATCTTTTAGAATTTCCTGAAAAGTACACTGATTTTTGAAACCCATGCCATATTTCACTGTCTATATCTTTGAAATCACTTTATTGTGAGGCTTCTGAACCATTTTTTTCATATTCTTTTCATTCACCTCATTTCTTGAGAGAACCAGACCATGCTTTTTTTAACCAGAATTTGATTTATTCCTTTCAAAACTTGAGGGTTTGGGGTACGTGCGTTTTAAATGATTGAGGCATTTATTTGGTTTGAATCTCCCTTTTCAAAATAATCCTTTTCATTATGGCCCACCTTTACATTTATCCTTCATTTTAGCCCCTAGTAGCCATGAATTTCCTATTAGGTTAGCCACATTACAAGCCAATTTTCCCTATCCTACCTGCTCTTGAAGTGAAATTGCATGATCTAGTTGAACGTAAGTGTGGGGGAAGATGTCTTGTGGTGTACTAACTCATTTGGTTATACTTTGGGTGGAAAATAAATTGTGGAAGAGATGTGTGTGATGCTGAAAAATTATTCTGTTGAAAGCTGTGCCTTTTCTGGAACTTTTATGATAAGAGAAGGTGTTCCTTTCTGGAGCTTCCAATGAAAAAAAAAGAAAGATGTGCCTATCTGGAGATTTCAAGAAAAAATCATGTTTGAAAGGATTGAATTTTTTGCTGCTGAGTTGATTTATTGTTAATAGAGCCTATTTTCTACAAAGGGGAAGTGAAGGAGACCATAATTGAGTAAAAATTAGAATCTTGCAATTTTTCTTCAAAAAGATCCAAGCCCTCCTTTTTCGGCCTCAGAATGTTTAACATCTAAATCCTACCAATAGGAAGCCACATAACAACCCTGAAAATTCCTCATGAGAAAAACATGTCCTTGACTTACATCGGGTGGAGAGGTAGGAATTTATCAAGCTTATGGTGACTCTTTTGTGAGTTTGGATGAGAAAAGCCTTGTTCAGCATTTACATTTGTGAGATGAGAGAAAATTCATGTGAGGTAGGTGTTTTGTGTGCATGTGATAATAAATGAAGTGGAAATATATTAAAATATTAAATGTAGAACTTGAAATAACTATTTTTGATGAGGTATGATATCATTTTGTTTCTCGGAATTGATTTGATAGATCTCACTGATATGTGTTTTGGATTTGATTTGATTTGATTTTTACTTGTCTAGGAGTCCAAGTTCTAAGTGTGTGGGAATTGGTAGAGAAAATATTTTCAATTAATTTATATTTAATATCATTGTTTTAAACCCACAAAAGTGTTCCTCTAAGATGGATTGTTTCATTTTTATGATAATGGTGTTATTTTGAGCGGAATAGTAAAAATTGGCCATTTTGGATTTTTAATAGTTTTAAATTATTTTTTTAGTTTGACCATAACATTCTCTACACCATTCCAAATTGAAAAATTATTTCTTTTCCAGATTCTAAACATCTAGGTCTTCATTTACTATTTTTGGACTAAAATCTGAATCGGCCATATGGAAGCTCAAAGGAAGCTCACAAGTGGGAGAAAAAAAACTGTTTGCAGTTCAATCTAGTTTTGGTGTGGGATCTATAACTCATCCATTGTGGGCCCAATGTTGTGATATTCGGTGGATGGACACGCAAAGAGTTTTGAAGAATCTTGTATGAAGGAAGGGGCGCGTGAATTTACCGTTTATGGGGTCATTAAATCACCATAATCCAGAGGATTGCGTTTTGGAGAGTCTGACTGGACATAATAAATTCTCAGTGTAAAATGGCCATAACTTTTGGAATACATGTCCATATCCACTGAGAGTTTGAGGGGACACGGACAAGGTAATTATGAACAACATCGAAGAAGGGATCAATGCGTGAATATGTCATTTAATGGGGATAAAACGCATCAACATTATGGGGAAAAACTATGGCTATAAAAGGAGGGGAGCCCCACCCCTCAAAGCAACCCATTATCCACCCCATTACCTCCGGGACACCAAGAAGGAGAACTTTTTAGCTTCCTCTTTTATTTATTTTCCTTTTCATAGTTTTTTAATGTCTTTTTCTTCCCCTTTCAACTCTATTACCCTTCACATGGAGGGGTAAAACCTTTTAGTGATCGGGGAAGGGGGAGTTTCACTTTTGTAATGTCGGAGTTTTGAGCATAAATTTAAAATCCTAATTTTCTTTTCAATGACTTCTATTATCACTATTTCCCAACTATCTTAATGTGATCGTGTTTTGATTTTTGTATATTCATTTTTAATATCATTGGTTAAAGACATTTAATCTCCCTCTGCCTAGTGAAATTTGTCTCGATCGAGCTGATTGTGTTAGGTGGTGAGTGTCTAGAGATTGTTGGCACATGTGTGAAACTATTAAACTTTTTCTAGAGTTCTAAGGAGCAACAATTCCCGATCGGGAATTTCCTTATTTGTTTAGGGATTGTTTAATAACTTTCACGCACATAGGAGTGAGTCTCATTTGTTTCTTAAACCAAGGGTGATTAATAACTCGATCGAGGAGTTCTTTATTTGTTATTAGAAAGGAAGAGAGAGAATATGATCTTTATTACTATGATGACATTGAAAAATTGAATCCTACCCTGACCCCATCACTCTCTTCATCCATCAGTGTTCGACATTTCTTGTTATTTCTTGCTTTATTTTTCATCCTAAAGAATTTCAAAAAAAACATTTTTTCTTTCTTAAATTCTAGTGACAAACATAATTGTTGTGCACTCCACTTCGGGAGTCATCCTAGGGTTAATCACTATACTACACTTAGGAAATTTATAAATTGTTTTGACACACCCTACGACAGGTGTGTGTGAATGGGTTAAAACCATTTCTCCATCAATCATTAGTCTCACAATCCTTCTCGTCGTATGAAGACATTGTCTCATGTGCTATCAAGACAGAAAAAGAAGTCTCTAAGTCTTATGACTTTAAAGTAAAGCAAGAGAAGAAGAGATCTACTGATCAATATTAAAATGTAAATAAGGGGAAGAAGGGAGAAGTTGAATATCAATCCTATAATAAATGTGGGAAGAAACACCTTGGTACTTTCTTGAAGGGAATGGGTGTCTGTTACAAATGTGGTGAAAAAGGCCACCAAGCTTGTGATTGCAAAGGGAAGAAGGAAGCTACCGATGTTCAGTGCTACAATTACAGGGAGATGGGAAATTATGCAAATGAATGTCCTAAGCATCAGGGGAACTTACCTCAGAAAAGGCCAAGGGATCAAGGCCAAGCTTATGCTATCACTACTGCTGAGGTAGAAGCTCTGAAAGATGTGGTGGTAGGTAATTTAATGGTTTCCTCAAGTTTAACCAATGCATTATTTGATTCTGGATCATCGCATTGTTTCATATCTTCCAAGTTTGCTAAGAAAATTAGATATTTCCAATTTGATTTAACAAAAGAGTTGTTAGTTAAAACTCCAAAGGGAAGTATCATTGCAACAAAGTTTTGTGAATCAGTCCCCATTAGAGCACATAAATGTTCTTTATCCGTAGATCTCATTGTCATACCTATGATTGAGTTTGATATAATCCTCAGTATGGACTGGATTTAGGACCATGATGCGAATATTTATTATAGGAAGAAAGAGGTTTCGATTTTTGATGATGATGATAAGGAACACCTTATCTTTAGAGCAGAATCGTCGCCACCTAATTCTTACCTAGATCCACCCCCAGTAGCTCAACTAAATTCAATTATTGGGGAGGAAGAGAATGAAATAACTATGGGGAAGGAAATGAATGTTCAAATAGAGGATGTTCCTATTGTGAAAGAATATGTAGATGTGTTTCCGGAAGATTTACCTGGACATCCTCCAGAATGAGAAATTTAGTTTTCCATTGATTTACTTCTTGGTTCAAGGCCTATATCGAAGACCCCTTATAGAATGGCCATTGGGGAATTAGTTGAACTAAAGAAACAACTAGAGGAATTAAGTAATAATGGATTTATTCTCCCTAGTGTTTCTCCGTGGGGATCCCCTGTTCTTTTTTTTAAAAAGAAAGATGGATCCATGAGGTTATGCATCGACTACAGGGAAATCAATGCTATAAAAATAAAGAACAAGTATCCCCTACCTCGCATTGATGTTTTATTTGACCAACTGCATCGAGATCAATACTTTTGAAAGATTAACCTTCGATCTGGATACCATCAGTTGTGTGTGAAGAAGGAATACATTCTGAAGATAGAATTTTGAACAAGGAATGGGCATTATTAGTTTTCAGTAATGCCTTTTGGGATGACTAATGCACCCTCTGTATTCATGGATATAATGAATAGAGTTTTCAAAGAATATCTCAATGATTTTGTGGTGGTATTTATTGGTGATATCTTGTTATACTCCAAAAGATACGAAGATCATGAAAATCACTTGCGCATTATCCTGAAGACTCTGAGAAGACATGAATTATATGGGATGTTTAGCAAGTGTGAATTCTGACTTCAGGAGATTTCTTTTCTTGGCCATATTGTCTCTAAGGATGGAATCTCTGTTGATCCTTCTAAGACCAAGGAAATCCAAGAATGGCCAGCACCGACGAGTATAACTAAGGTACGCAGTTTTATTGGTTTTGCAGGTTATTATCAACATTTCGTCCAGAATTTTGCCTGGTTGGCTAACCCATTAACAAAGCTCACACGTAAAGGGGTCAATTTTATTTGGACAAAAGAGTGTGAAGAATGTTTTGAAGAACTGAATAGAATATTAGTCAATGCTCCTATATTGACTCTACCATCGGAGAATGATGGGTTCGTTGTTTATAGTGATGCATCGAATAACGGACATGGTTGTGTCCTTATGTAGAATGATATGTTTATTGCCTATGCATCACGACTGTTGAAAATTCATGAGAAAAACTATCTTACTAATGATCTTGAGTTAGAAGCTGTGATATTTGCTTTGAAGATATGGAGACATTATCTCTATGGTGAAAATTATGAGATTTATACTGATCACAAGAGTTTGAAGTATATTTTCTCACAAAATGAACTGAACATGAGGCAAAGGAGATGTCTTGAATTACTCAAGGATTATGATTGTAAGATACACTACCACCCGGGAAGGAAAATAAGGTGGCAAATGCTTTGAGTAGGAAATATCATGGAGTTTTGAACAAGATGAGAGTATAAAAGGATCCTATATACATGGATCTAGTAAATATGGATATGGGAATCACCATGGAAGGTGAAACAACAATGCTTTTTCAAATGGTTTCAAAACCATCTTTACTATAAATGATAAAGAGTTCTCAGGCCGATGATGAAGAGTTTAAAAAGAAGATTAAAGCTGTGAATGATGGGAGATTGAGTGACATTGTGTATGAAGATGAAATTTTGAAATTTGAAAGGAGATTTTTTGTTCCCAATATACCTGATCTAAAAATGGAATTGTTGGACAATGCTCATAGTTCCAATTTCTCTATACACCCTAGGAGCACCAAAATGTATAGAGACTTGAAGGAACATTTTTTGTGGGACAACATGAAGAGGAAGATTGATGATTTTGTGTCAAGATGTATGGTTTATCAACAAGTGAAAGCTGGAAGGAAACAGCCTGGAGGAGTCATGCAACCTCTTCCCATACCTGAGCAGAAATGGGATAATATCACGATGGAATTTGTCATGGGACTACCAAAGACTCCTTGAAGGAACGATGCGATATGGGTCATTGTTGATCTTCTTACCAAGTCAGCAAATTTTCTTGCTATAAGAGAAGATCTACCACTGGAACGTCTAGCAAGACTACATATTAATGAAGTTTTGAGACTTCATGGAGTACCCCTATCGATTGTTTCTGATCGTGATCCCCATTTTACTTCAAGATTCTGGAAGATTCTTCAGATGGCATTGGATACTGAACTTCATTTGAGCACTGCCTAACACCCTTAAACAGATGGACAATTATAATGGACTATTCAAACTTTAGAAGACATGTTGAGATCATACTCACTTGACTTTCAGGGTATGTGGGATCAATATTTACCTCCGGTGGAATTTTCCTATAACAATAGCTTCCATTCAAGTATTCAGATGGCACCATATGAAGCGTTATACGGAAAGAGATGTCTCACACCAACATGTTGGGATGACGTTGGTGAAAGAAAACTTGTAGGCTCAGAACTTGTGGAGGAAATGATGGAAAAGATAAAGGTAATCCAAAACCACATCAAAGAAGCTGAAAGTAGGAAGAAGAGCTATGCCGATAACCGAAGGAAAGATTTGGAATTTCAGGTAGGAGATCATGTTTTATTGAAGGTATCACCATGGAAGGGAGTTATACGTTTCGATAAGAAGGGTAAATTGATTCCCAGCTAAATCGAACCTTTCGAAATTCAAGAACGAATTGGGGCTGTATCTTACCATTTGGCAATGCCGCCAAGTCTATCCAAAGTTCATGATGTGTTCCATGTATCACTGTTGAGGAAATACATGCCTGACCCAACAAATGTACTCACCTATGAGGAATTAGAACTGGAACCCGATCTCTCTTATTGCGAAGAGCCCTTCAGGATACTTGATACGAGAGAACAAGTGCTGACAAACCGGACGACTCGTCTAGTAAATGTTCTATGGAGAAACCATAAGATGGAAGAGGCAACATGGGAACCCGAGGAACTTATGATGAAGAACCACCAGAGTCTTTTTATGAAGAAGTAATTTAGAAATTTCTAGGAAAAAATTATTTGAAGGAGGGGAGAATGTAACACCCCAAGATTCCACGGTACGCTTCTCTTTGAATAATACAGTAGCGTGTGTTGTTCGCAACTTCGAGTTCTAACACACACCACAACCAATCAAACTAGCAGTTATGAATAGCAATACCTACTTTTTGAAATTTTATAAATTTTATCTTTCAAAATGGAATTAATTTTTGTATTCGAAATATTGAAATTAGCCTCGGGTGAAATTTTGGTATTTTTCTGAAAACATTCAATTTTTGATGAATAGTGAAAACACTGAATTATTGGTTAAAACCGACATTTTATTTAAATAATTATTTATTTTATTTAAATTTATTTTAGTTCAAAATAGATATGTAATACCTATATATGTTCAATGTAATTCATTGGAGTCAGTTTATAATAATTTTAAACATATAAAAATTTTATTGAACTTTTCACCATCTTTTACCCATCTCCTAGGAGAATTTGAATATTCACATAAAACTTAATTTTACCGCTTCTGTGAGTGGAATTTCAAAAATAAAAGAGACACGATTAATATCAAAGAGTAAAATGTGGTTCAATAAGATAAAAATAATTTTTGGTGAATAGTAACTTTTTACTTTTATTTACCACGATAAAAAGTAAATAGGGTAATTAAGGGTAAAAATGATATTAATATTACCCTAACACATGTTATAATTCTATTGGAAAAGTTTAACTCGACCAAAAACAACCTTAGGAATAAAATATTATCATTTAGGTCCACTTGGATTAGATTAGGACATTTATTATTATTTAATTCAAAGAAGACTTAAAAGAGTTAAAATCAATGTTTAATTACTAAAACATTTTTAATATAGGGTTATACATAAGATAAATTCGATTATAAATATTCATTAGAAAGATAAAAAGATTTCATATATAAGGATATTTTATTTATAATTGTTAGACATTAAATAATTAATTTTATTTATGACACAATGATGATGCAGTAATTACCTTATTAGTGAAATATTAAAATAATTGATATTATAAATACCCAAATAAATATAATTTGAGACTTTTAATGAATTCCACGAATTTCATATATTAATATTACATATTGATACTGGTTATATGAATTTAGTTCGAATTAATAATTTTTGTATGAATTTATCAAAAACAAAATACCCAATAGTGTCAAAATTGACAAAAAAGGGTTTTTAAAACAAATATTATATTATTAATTTATATTCTATTCATAAAAATCTAAGGTTCATCCAAGGGACTTATATTATGATAGGTATATCATTAATGGACCACTTAGGGGTCTCTTGGATGTATATAGTAAGTTTATTAACTATATAATATAAAAATACAAAGTGACATTGTAAGTGTCAAACTAATTAACTAAGAGTTAAAACTAAAAGATAAGGTTAATATAATGACCTAAACCTGTCTAAAATCTATTGGTTGAAAGGATTTAGACACATCCCCACCTTAGACTATTAATAATATACTTTGAATCCATTATGAACTGAATATGAATTTATTATAAAATAATACATTAAGTTTTTCCTAAAGAGCCCCTCACCCCTCTTATAAAAGGGCACTCCCCCTTCTGATTAATTCCAACTTCAAAGCCATTTTTCTCGGCCAACCTCTACCCAAATATCCTCCCAACTTCCCTCACTTCATTCTAGAGGCCTTATTTTGATCGTAAAGCCAACATAAGGATCCCTTTTGATCAAATCAAAAGGATGGACCCGAAGAAGAGGTAAAGTCTTCACCACCCTCTTTAAAGTTCCTTTCTTCTTCAACTTATTCTTTCCTTGTTATTTACATTATAAAATAATAAGTCCAGTGTATTTTATATACTGTGATGTTATTATGAATATGGAACAAAAAAAGTCATTATTCTATCCATCCCTTGAATGATATGTCACCATACGTGCGTACGTACGGCCTACCGTCTCCACGTTGTAGTGTAATTGTTATTCAATGTATTATTTTTTATATGGGTATAATAATGATGTATAATTCATGTAAATAATAAATATAACATAATAATTATTCTGTCTATATGATATACCATCCAATTATATATTATTTTAATATCAACAGAATGATATTGTCGCTCGTGCGTACGTACGGACTACCGTCTCCACGAACACGGTGAGATTATTTCCCCTTCGTATCCATTCAAGAATAATTTTCATTTGATGGTGAAAATTAATTTTTAAAGACTTAATATCATTCTGGATACGAATATAATACATATGATCGATAATAAACATGGCTTATGTAACAAAACATATAAAATAAAATTAGTAAGTTAACACCTGAAATGACGATAATACTAGGATTTTATTAACAAATAAATGTTAAAAGATCATATATAATATCATTTTAATATATATTATTCTTGAATAATTTAATAAAAATTATTCCACCATTATACAGGAGGTTAACCTACCATCAACCAAGGAAAAGTACAAGGTAAGGGTTATTTCACAATCTCTTCATTATCTGAGGTTGTTTATACGTAATTATCTACTGGGACCTATTTATCATCCACATCCATGCTTCTTAAAAATGTATTTCAAAACATTCTTAATATGTTACATAATATGGGTTAAAGTCATTTATACCCTTGTTTTACTTTTTATAAGAAGTTTATAAAGGAAACTTTTCATTGTTTTCCAAACAAGGTCCTTTTTAACCTTTTCGACAAAATTAAGGTAAGAATGACTTTTTTAACTTATACGGCGGGTGTGGCTATTTTCCACCATTATAAAATCTTATAAGCTTCCCTTACAATCTTATTAGAATATTTTGAAAGTAAATGTTTTATTTTATAGTTATGTGACTTTTAAATGATTTCAAAAAAGAGATATTTTTCTCAAATAGTTTTGATTTCATCTATGTCAACATCCTTTGATGAATTTTAAGCTTATTTGAAGTTGAGTTATTATGATACAAAACATCCATATTATATTGAAGGTTTTGGGATATGTTTGACTGTGTATGTGTTATTTTTATACCATTCATGGTTTATGGAGAAATTATTGACATTTCGTATGCTAGTTTTAATACGAATGTTTTTGTTATGTTGAAACCTATTCATATGAGGAATTCATTGGACTTAATAAGTGAAGGGTGGAGCCCGCTATAGCTCCTCGATGCATTGGTAGGTCTCATGAAACAAACTAGTGTCTTGGCATGAGGCCTTGACAAAATCTTATTTTTAGTCTTGGCACGAGGCCTTGGATACATGGTTATGATAGTCTGGCATTATGCATTCCATCATTATGAATGTGGTTATTAATATTGCATGTGATTATTTGACTAGTAGAATATCCATGTGAATAAGTAAATGGAATTATTTCATTTTATCTTTTCCATATTATGTTGAAGTTCATGTTTAAAAGGATTTTGTTTTATTTATACATTGTATTAAATGTTTATGTTTATTTATGAATGTTTCCGCTATATTGTTATCCTTACTGAGCATCTGAGCTCACCCCTTTCAATGTTTTATTTTTCCTAGGATATGAGGAAGTAATTTATGAATGACATGTAGGGATAGTATGTGGGGATTTGAGTGTGGAATATGGAGACTATGTTTTTGTAGTTTTCATTTTTATGATGTAATGTAAGACTTATGAATATATCTAGTGTTTCCACGGATACTAAACCAATCGGTATTTTGAGATTTGATCTTTATTGTGATCATGACAATGTTATGTAATAATGCACCGACTCTGGGTAACTGGGGTCAGGGCATTACAGGTATAGGTTTTGAACCAAACCCTATACCCGCAGTTTTTTGGAAAACTGTGGGTATAGGTTTGACCTATAGCCACAGTTTTTTTGTATAACCATGGGAATAGGTCTTGAACCAAACCATATACCCATGATTTTAAAAAACTATGGGTATAGGTCCTAATCAAACTCTATACCCATGTTTTTTTTGCAAAACCAAGGTTATAGTTCTGAACTAAAACCTATACCCATGGTTTTTAGAAAACCATGTGTATAGGGGTGACCTATACCCACAGTTTTTTTTCCAAACTGTGGGTATATCCCTATTCGCAAGTAGTGTTCATTAATATCATGTGAGAGACACTGAATCTAGTGATGATATTGGAATTTATTAATTTAATGATATTCTTTGTCCCAGCTTCCTTGAGGGGTAATTACTCATCCTATTTGAAAAAAAACGGTATCAATAATTATTTACTTAAGATGCATAATTGTTTTGGGGGAATATGGCCCCACAACATCCATTCCCTTTACCAAAAATATCCAGGAATATTTAGATATATGTAGAAAATATAGAGGTCAATGGATAAAGTTTTCATGAGTCAATCTTGAATTACATTTCTTTGTGAATTCCACATAACCTTGTATCATTTTTTCTAGTTGTAACCGTGTATCCTAATTTGATGGGAGATTCTTATCCCAGTTTGATGAGAAATATTGGATATTTCATAGACTTCTTCCATGATGGAAATAATCTCTAATTCTATTATACATATGACTAGAAATCCATGAAAGAATTATTTATAGTGTGATTTTTTCTCATTGATCCCATCACAAAGTGTAAGTTTTGATTCTTAGATTCAAGACTATTTTCTTTCGGACTGATCTAATGGTAGGGTCCTATTTTGGAGATAATAAACTATGGGATCCATCCATCCATAAATGGGTGGATATTGGTTCATCATGCTCTGTGGAAGTGTCAACCTGATTAATTTACTCCATGATATAAATGGTGAATGATTAAAATACCCTTTGATTAATGATGTGGAAAATCACTTCATCCAAATTAGGGTCAGCTAGGATTGTGGATACATTAACAATTGTGTCAATACAATAATGTTTTGATTGAGTTATGTAATGAAATTTTGGTTAAAATGGATATTCCTCCATCAATACTTTGATGTAACCAATGAGAGGGGTCAATTATTCCTTCTTGATGGCATACTCACCATTTATTTGTTTGATCACTAGATCTGAATCCACTCTGATGTTTAGGTAGTATATTTTCAAATATAGGGATAATTTTAGGCTGGAAATGTGGGCTTGGTATTCTACATCATGATTAGTGTAGCCTTCGGATAGTGAGAAAGAGTGGTTTGAAATTTCTTTTTCTAGGGAAATAAATACAGTCCCTAGAAAAAATCGGTTGAGCTTCAGGTTTTTATACTCTTTCTGATAGGACTTCTGGAGGCACCATAAAAATACATCTCCCGTCTTTAAAGAGTTTCATGGTCATATAAAAACACTTCATCTAGAAGTTTCGTGTCAACTAGTGAGATTTTTTGGGTGAGATGTATTATAAGGAAATCATCTAGGGAATTCCCTTTAACTTCATTATGTGACAAAAATTGGATATCATGTTTTTATAGAATAACCTCCCATCAGACCAAATTCCCATTTAATATAGGGAATACAAGGATGTACTTGAGTGGATTAAAAAAAGAGACCAAGTGTACTTCATGATTATACAAGTAATATATCAGTTTCTGTACAACAAAGTTGAGTTTGAGGTAGTTCTTCTTCATATCAGAATATTATGTCTTAGTATCTAGAATAATTAAACTGAGATAGTAGAGGGTTTTTCATTCCCAGCATCATTTTTATGTTTAAGGAGGTCACCAAGTGATTATTTCATAGCCTCCACATATAAGATAAGTAGCTTTCCTTCTACCATCAACATGAAGACCGGTGGGTGAAGTAAACGCATCTTGATCTTCTCGAAGGATTCTTGTAATTCTACATCCCATCAGTAGGAAACTCCCATCTTTATTAACTTAGTGAAGGGGGTAGATTTTCCGTCCATGTTAGCTATAAAATATCAAATGTAAGTGAGGTTTCCTTATACCCCCCTTAGTTATTTAAGATTATGATGGGTGAAATTGTTAGGATTTCACTAGAATTTTCTATATTTACTATGATTTCATCATGTCATACCACAAAGCTAAGTAATTTCCATGGAATTATACTGAAATCAGACATCATAGGATTCATATTCAAGTTAATCTTCTACAACTTTTTGAATATTGTTTGAAGATCTATGAGTTAATTGCATAATTGTCACTATTTTACTACAATTCCATCAATATAACAGTATACTATTCATATTAATAATTTATTAAAGGTATGATGAAATGTTCATTAGTAATTAGCACCAATGTTTTGTTAATCCAAAGGGAATGAACTAATAGAAAAATATCCCTTGAGATACTCTGAATGTTGGGGATTCCTCATCTTCAGGGGACATATTTATCTGATTATAATGTGAATACCCATCCATGAATGAAAGGGATTAGAATCTAGTATTTTTTTAGATCAAAATTTTAGTCATTGATAATGGGAAATCACCCTTCGAGTATTGACTATTACAGTCATTGAAATCGATGCAGACCCTGATCTGCCTATTATTTTTCTTAATAAGGATGATGTTGAAAATATATTTTGATATTTTAATTATTAAACAAAAATATATTTGATCATTTTTTTTCAACTTCTGATTATACTTTAGTTACAAGAGAGGTGAGCATTATCCTAGATACCTACTTTAAACCCTGATGGTCATTGGATAAGAAAAGGTGATGTATAGACACATATGGGATCAACTTGTGAATTTATATATAATTACAATGAAAAATATATCAATGATTATTTAGAAATTAAATATACATCTATTACTTCTCAAGAGTCATGGTAGTAGTAATCAACATAGATCGTGGGTCTTCTTCTATTCCCAAATTCACCTACATGAGATCATTGATGGTGGTGAAGTCCCCTTCCTCAAATGGAAGAGGGGAATTACTGAATTCATCCTATTCTTATTCCATCTCTATGTATATGGAGGAATCTTCCAACATGGTGGGTAATCTAAGGAAATATCTATCACTTTCAAGGTAAGAGAGGAAATGGGAAGAGATGCTTTCATTCTGAACTACCAGTGTTGTCATAGAGACATGCTGGGGATTCTTGTTTTTTATACTTCTGTCAGCAATAGGAGGAGCCTAGAAATATTAATTTATAGATAATTTATTAGGGGAATCATTAATTTTTTGTGATGGAGTGAGGTAATTATCAGACCTTGATAGAGAATTAGTCTGGCCACCATTTGATGATTCTAATTCAACAGATGTGACTGCTTTCACTAGGACATGACCCAATGAAGTTTTTGTTTCACGATATCTTATTGTGATTAAGTATTATTCCTCAATCAAGTTTATGGGTAGCATATATTTTCTAGAGAGCATTTGATAGGGATTAGTAGGGGTGGTCCCCATCAATTGGGGTCTGCAACCTAAATATCATCATCCACCATTGGTTGTTTTCCTTCCTTCTAGTAGAAATGTGCCTCATCATACATGGATTTACTATACTCAAAGGGGGTATCACCACCATATATTATATTGACCTTCCAAACAATGGGGTATTTTAAGCGTTGATTAAATGTTTAAGGTACCACTACATAGATATAAATCCAAGGTCTTCCATGTAAGATATTATATTCTATGTCTTATTGGATAACCATGAGCTCAGTGTTTTATGTGAGATAAAAAAATAATCCTTGAGCTTGATATTCCCAAAAGGTTTTCTCTCTCTCTTATCATACCCTTGAATGGTAGTATTTTTTTTAGATAAGTCTCCCTTGCTATATGAAAAATTTTGGTGGGTTCAAATTGGTATAAGGTTGATCCAAGAACCACTGTCAACTAGATCCCTTCATATGTCAACATTATTGAGTTTTCTTGAAATGTATAGGGGTCTTATATGTCCCTTGATAAATTCTATGTGATCCATTTATGAGAACAATATGGTGATATGAAATTTTGATAAAATAGTCTCCACTCGGTAAACCTATGTTGCAATGACTTATATCTCAAACTCTTATGGGGTCTTGATGGAATTTATGAGTTCCTCTCTAAGTCTTTTGAAAGATTGAGAGTTTGGAATGAACAACCGCCAACTATTTCATAATTTCATATTTTTCCCAGAAGTCAACACTTACAAAGGTTGGTTTTCTCCATATTATGTAGCTCAAGAGTTGAGGTGTTTGAGGTGTATTGTCCTAGTTCTTGAGAAGAGTTTAGAGGGGAATTTGGTTTAAGTGGCGTAGGTTGTTCTGGCCTTCCCCTTTGTATGGGATGATCAGACAATCTCACCCTTTCTAGTCAATCATGTAAAATTACTAGGATTGAAAAACCTCTAAAGGGATCTGAGGCATTTCCATGCTTATATTGGGTTTACTGATGTAATGAACCATGGTTCTCGGTTACATATATGGATTCTATGGGGATATGACCACAAAATTAGGTTCAACCATGATCATGTTATCTCCTGTATCATCATCTTCTATGTTATAGACCTTCAACTCTCTAGTTAGTTATGAGGTACTCATGCTTAGAAGCATATTTTTCATTATAGAATGGATATGTTGAGTAAAAAATGATAACTAAACCAATAATTATCTATTCATTTTATTAGGGTTCTATTTGGAGGGGTACATTGCATTCTCTATATGTTGAAGGAAATAATTCTACAAGAGTCGTAGCTTGTGCTAGATCCTGACATGACTCTTTCTCTTATGTCTTTTTATGTGTCTAACGATTATGTATACCTCCAAGATGAATATTCAATGATTCCTACCAAAGTACGAATATCATTTTTGGTTTGTGAAGTTTTTCTCTTAGGTTGGAATGAACTCATTCAACTATATTTTGAGTTGTTTACTTATTGAACTTCTATCCACACATGTCCAGAACACCTCACATGTCACCCTATTCTTTTTTTAGATCAAAATATACATAGGTATCCTATGATAGTGCCTTATATAGTATCAACTGTCTAGAATTAACCATGATCTAGAGTACGTATTTTAATATAAATCAATCTTGGATGGTGTGACCCATCCACCTATGAAAAGGGAAATAGTCAAAACTATCAGTGAGGTTGACCTTGTTGGGTTTCTTGGGATCTGGTTGTTTGAGTAGGTTATCTTTGATGGATGAAAGGAAATAACTAGGGACCTACTCATTTTTACAAGAATACCCTTTATTCTTTTATCCCTCAAATAAAGGGTGATGTGGATCTTTTTTTACTTCTGGTCAAGGGTTTCTTTCTTTTTCCACTCGATGGGAAGTTTTGGGCAATCAGGGCCTACGAGTGTGCTTAAATAGGAACTTCTAATAGTCTAATGGTAACAGTAGTTTTATATTCCTTGCCAAGATTTTTTTACATATCCTAAGGGAATGGGATAAAATTTAGACTAAATCTATTGAATGGAGTATTAAATCCATTATTCCATCTCTGCAAACTCATGGAATTCTCATGGATACTTCATTAGGATCAAATGTGTATGTATCTCATCTCAAATATTTTCATCACATAGTTTTAGTAGTTTCTCTGGCGAGAGATGGATACTTAGTGAATATTTTATACCTTTTCCTCTAGTGATGAAGTTATAAACCCTCTCAATTTCATGTTTTTTATAGTTTATAAGGTCAAATATTTTCATTATCTTTAATGTAAAGATAAACTAATAAATCAATCGACAACTATGTTCTTCCCATCCTATAATAGATCCTACTAGTAGGTTGTTGTAACAAATGAAGCTTATCCCTTTTAGAGTTTGTACAAAACATCTCAGTTTAGTCACTTTATATTGATCTCAAGGGTGCATCATCGGGATGCATCATTTCATGAAGTTCATGAAAAGATTTTAAAGATCTCCTTCACTATCAAATGTAGAGAAAATTTGATTACCAAAATTGGGTTGGGAAAAAGTTGCATCCATACATTTGTGATATGGATTCTTTTCAAGAAACATGGGTCTCCACCTCCCTTCTAGAGCTTCCATTTGAGTATTCAGGTATTCAATGGAGTTGAGGAGTTTTGGAGGTACCACTGTCTAGACCACCTCCCATCTATAGAGATCAGGAGAGGCTTGATGAGGTGTCCCCCTTGTTCATATCCCACTGGTTCTCGATCCATGAATGACTGACTTAAAATTATTTTTTATTTTATAAAATCACTTTTAAGGGAAAGTGAGAAACCTCAAGTCCATAAAACAAGAAAAATAACAGCCAAAATAACAGCAAAAGAACCCCAAGAAAAGATTGGTCCTGCCTCTTCCCAACAACTTATCATTAAAAGGCCTCCACCAAAGCATGTAAACTCGGAAAACAGTCTCGTGCAAAGATGCACAGGCATGGAACTAACGGACAAGCCATACCCTCTCAGTCTTCCACTCCAAGTGACATGCAGTAGTGATAGAATTGTGCTCTAAACCTCATCTAAGGAAAGACTATATAATTACCGGGATTGAAATGCCCAAAATCAACTTGGGGCACAGAAACTAAAGAAGAACTTCCCCATCCAAACACCATAGGAAATGGTTAGCACCCAAGCATTAATCAAAAACTGGTAGAGCAGTATCGTTGAAAAACAATTGAATTCTTCCTGATACCGTATCCCTAAACAAGCTCCAGGATATAGCGGATACCTAAGTATGTGGGTCTCCCCTTATTAGGACTCAAGTGAAGAAGTCAGCCTATCCCAGAATTGGATGTACTCCTCGAGTCTGATTATCCCCTTATTGAAGACCCCAACCAGGATCGAGTCATGTTTGTCAATCCAAATATATTGCTCCTCATTAAGATTCACTTCGATGTCCCAGCCCATCATCTTGGTCGCTTCCTCTTCCGAGGCATTGAGAAATAACACCTGCTCTGTCACCTCGACATCCGAGCTTCAAATCAACTCCAAGGTTTTTTCATATTGGCCAGGAGGTTCCCGTTGACACCTGACCTCAATGTCCAACTTCTCCTCCATTTTCTTTTTGGCTGACTGAGTCTTTATGGGAGGTGGTAAGGAGGAGAAATTATTCCTACCCATCATCGTCTTATTTCTCCTATTACTCCTTGGACTAGACTCCCCTGTAGATAAACTCTTACTACCTTCGAAGTATTCCTCCACCCCATTTCCAATAGAGAAATATGGAAAATCATGATCCATGTGCCCAACTTCCATGTTTAGGCCATCATGGTTTTTCCTGGTAATCTCATCTCCCTCAACCGCAATAGGCACTTCATCTTCCGACCCTACCTCCATGAGTCCTTAAAACCTGTTTCCCAGACAGATTGGGGTCCAACTTGAGGAGCCCGCACCCCCTAGAGTATTGGAGGGACTCACAAGGTCCTGCCATAGCCGATTGAACACATCAGTTACCTTCGGATTTCATTGGTGCATCACGACTTCCTTCCCCACGCCATAACCCACACCAACCTCCAAGCTGAATTCCACTACTTCATTTCTGGTAGTCTTCTCCACACTCGATCGTGGTATCCTATCTTTTCCAGCGCAATCAGCCCCTCCTAATTCCCTCTGTCCTGATCCAACCTCCTCAAAATTTTCAAAAGACTTGATCTGAACGGCTGTTGCACTGCTTGATGGATCCAGCACCTCCCGACCAGCCTTCAATTTATTTTTAGTTCCCCTGTCCACCTTCGAAGGATGCTCCCGATAACATACTTCCATGAAATGACCCATCTGACCACATGAACAGAAATAATTGCTCCAATTCTCATAAACCACCCATATTGAATGTTTCCCCTATGTAGCTCCTCATTGACATGAGAGATTTTGAATCTCATTCACATATTGTGCAAGTCATTCCTCTATGGAGATAGTTTTGGATCCTCTAGGTGGTGAGTGGGATATATCCACACCTTTCCTCATATCGTTGTCATCATTCCTCCATGGAGGTGGAAATTAATTATTCGGAGGTGACATGTTTTGGATTCTTCTCTAATTTCACATACATACAACCTCAGTTTGTGAATAAAAGCTGCCTACATCTCGAGGTATGGTTTCTTCATTGAATCCCTCTATATTTATGTATTTTTATAAATCATCTATTTTTTTAATGGTGATGACATTCAATGAGGTGTATTGGGAAATGTTAGTTATCCAATTACTCCCCACATAATATGGTGATTATATACCACTTTCTCTTCCTTCAAGGGTTGCATCAAGGTCATTTTTATGACCCTTGGAAATATTATACCATGTTTTATAGTGATCTTTATTGGGATTGATTTCTGTTTCCATGTATATCTCTTGTCCCAACTCATGAATAGTGAACTTAATGCATTTTTCAATCATGATTTCCAAATGAGCCCTAAATAGAAACGGTGTGTCTCGTGGTGGGAGGAACAGATGGGATGCCATCAATAAATATTTACCTCCCAAACTAGAGAAGACAGATTCATTCTGGGGTAATGATAATGATAAAAATCCTTCCATCCCTATAGTATGGGGATGCATTAGGTCCACTATTGACACTTTAAAACCCTATTGTTGATTATTTGATGATTCCATATAAGGTTCAAATGTCTCCAAAGAAAAAAATTGATATATAAATTCTCTTAGTCCTATGGACTAGGGTTGATCTGGAACAATTGTTTATTTCACTTGGATTCTATTTGGGTGTGATGAACCTGGTGGTGCTGATTGAGATAAAAATGACCTCATCTCTACAGTCTGGGGTTGGTTTGTAGCAGCCACTGATATTTCCAGGATCCTATCAGGGTTTAATGACCTAAGGGGTGGAGGTGGTGGAAAAACTTCTTTCAAACATATGGGTGGGGTTCTCTCTTAGATGGTTGTTATGGAGGATTCTATTTTGATTCATTTTATTAGGCTAAATTTTACTCATGTATGAGCCAAGTTCAGTGGTTTCCTATGACGGGATCCATTTTCTATGTGAGTTTGTCGGGTATTCCACATCATTGGATTCCTTGTCTGAAATGTGTACCCATTTTTATAGGGGTCTAACTGAAGAGTATTTTGGGGCCTCTCTCCCTCTTTTAATGATGACTTTGTGCATTTAAATAAACTGAGTCTCACTGTATTGACCAACTAGTCCATGTTTCACTAGATCCCTTGATCTAATCTATGAATATGACATTATATGATTCCATATCTTTGGACTTTTTCTATTACATGGATGATTTGAAGTGTAATTCTCTATAATTTCTCTACCATTGGATATGGATATCTGACAAGGCTTTGGTGTTTGGTTGTCGAAGAATTGTGGTGCAATGGAAGAAAACATGTTATAGATTTTCACTATTCTTTTTCATTCTTAGGTCTCATACCATAGAAATAGAAGATAGTTCCATTTGACAAAATCATATTGTATGGCCTAAAGTTTACTATCACATCCTAGAAAGGGGAGGTTTCTATCCTTTAATAACTGATGAGTCACCCACATGTTCTAGTGTAGGTAAAGAATTCACTCCTTCTCTAGCTCATTTTGGATCTCATGTCTATAAATAGTAATGGGATATAATATGGTTGGTAGGTTGTTTCTATCTAAATATCTCCCTAAACCCATGCTAGCCTATTCATCCTTGGAATTATATGCATCCACCTAGTCGGACCATAGATGTTGCTTCTCTAGGTCACCTGTTTATCAGGGTGAAGTGTTTTTGATAGTCGATGGGGTAGTTTATATGGTTAACTTTAGTGTTTCAATCGCCAATCTATACAAAGGTGTCTACGTTTTTGGAAGATCTATATATGATAGTGTCTGGGTAGGGGGAGGATGTCCTTTTTCGGGAGAGATATTCCATGGGGAGGTTGTCTACGGGGGTCATCAAGAGTAAATTCCCTATGATCCCTCTATGAACTATCATGATGTAGAAAATCAAGATAGTGATCACCTTATGGTTTGGTTGAAGAGTCGATGAACCCTTGAAGTGTTTCAAATTTACGGAAAATAGCCTCAAGGACACTGATATTGAGAATATTAGGGATATGATCCACATTTTGCATTGTGGTCGAAATATGATGACCATTCTTCTAGGGTTGAGTAGAGATATGAGAATGTTGCATAAAATTTTATGGAATATATTCATAATCATCTGGTGCTATAGGGATATTATCCTATCGCTGAGAAGCTAGTGAAGTATTCTAGAGAGCTTTTGTATTTTCAATGGGAATATTAGCCTTCATGGGTGTGGTTTTTTTAATATTTAGGTAAATCCTAGATAATGAGGGGGTATAATCCCGATTCAAAAATGAATTACCCATCAAAATATTCTCATGGACCTATCAAATGGGAAAAAGGATATGAGACTCCTACTGTATAGCCTCTGAAGTATGATGGTGTAATTTTTCATTAGTTGAAGTATGGATATGATCCTAGATTTTGTGAGCTGCTATAATATACTGAGTAGCTTCATTTGTAGGGATATAAGAATATCCTGATGTGATTTCAATATTGTACTAATGAAACCTGGTTGGAATAAGGATATGGGCATGTTCCTGTTCCTTTGGAGCATGTTGCTAGTTTTTTTAACAGGGATGTGCACATGTCCTAAGGCATGTGTCAAACTAAGTTGGTGAACCTCAATCAAAATGGGGATATGATCCCAGTCATATGACTTTGGAGTATGCTGCTATTATTTTTTGGTAGGAATGTGCACTGATCCTAAAGCATGTTCCCTACATAGTTGGTGATCCCTGGTTAGAACGAGGTTATGATCCCAGTCATGTGTCTCATACTTTACCTGAATATTCTAATAATTCTCTTGGATATGATAAATAATGTTTTTTCTATTGAGTATCCACCTATACATACTGATCATGGTGATATTCTAATCTATATTTTGGATTGGGATATGTTCTTATCCCTGCATATGGACCAATGTTTGAATATTCATATAGAGCTCTTCTACTATTTCTATAATATAGTGACACTTTAGAAAAGTTTGTAAATAAATTTAGGCATGTACATTATCATTCTACAAGATATACTACCTTAATTATTCAATTTATGTAGGGATATAAGCCCAACTGTGTCCTTCTTATTCCATCAGGATATAAGGATGGGATTCATGTATAGGGGAAGGTATATGTGCATCCCCATTCTTGATTTAGTAATATGCATACATACATGATCTAAGTGAGAAAGGATTTTATCCTACTAGCTGGACACCACTAGAATATGCCAGCAGGATTTATGAGTGGAAGTAGGGATATGATCCCACTCCCATTTATCCATATCCTTTTGTTCTGGGTGAGACGTCCTTGGTAATCATGCTTGAGTGTCTAGGGTTATATATTTTTTTTAGGTTCTCTTAACATGTGACTAAGGGGAATTGGATGAATAATATCTGTGATAGTGGTTTCCAAGAACCCTATTATGAAGATCATATACTAGGATGGATCTGTAGTCAACTCCTTTATCCACCTTCCTAATATATGGAAGTTTCTAATAGTCTTTCTCTATGGATAAACTTACGAAGTGATTAGTGGTTTAAACATGTGGAATTGATTTGATTTTATCTTTCCCCAAATGATATATACTTTTCAGATTTGGTGTCTACATACCTCTATATTAATCATTTAGGTTTGGGATTTTACCATGGTTGTGGTTGTCCGGAACCATCATGTTATCCAACCAAATCTGAAGGCATCAGGTGAGTGAGGATATTTTGTGAACCGTAAATGTTAGTTTGGTAGATGAGGTACCAAAACATTCACTTGATGAAGACATGATCTCAAGTAAAGATGTATATGAGAACAGTTTCTTAGATCATAAAGTCAAATAGTAAAAAGGTCATAGATTTGTGCATCATCACAAGTGTAAGACATGCTCAATCAGTTATGAACGTGTAACAAAATTTTCCTTACATTTTCCCAGTTAGTCTATTTTTTATCATGGTATTTTCATTGTGAGAATGTAATATTTCATGGAAACCCTGGTTACCTTTTATTATTGAAGGATTTCACATTGGGCGTACAGTTTTATTTTGCATATGGGATATATAACAAAATGGATCGACTCAGGGTAAACTTGTATTTTTTATTATTTGATAGATTCACATTAGGTACACCATTTTTGTTTTGTCAATATATTCTAGTTTGGTGGTTGATTATGAGGGACTCAGTATAGTTTCACAATCAATGACATCGGTAGGGTTTATCCATAGAAACACCCAATGGTTCCCACATTCGTAATGAATTCGTTCATGCTTTTCAAATGAAGACGATCATTGGGGTTTCAATATTAATGATGATTAGGAACTCAAATTGGTCAATTGGATGGGTGGTCAGGCTCATCTGACCCTTTTGGGGGGAATTATTACCAATTTCAAGACTCTATTAAATATTTAATATATATAAATGAATCTCTTCCAGATCCTGATACGGGTTTGGTTACCCTATTAAAATGATCATGTGGTAAATCATTCTACGTGTAAAGGTGGTTATATTAATGAGACCATATATATGTATCTGAGTTCGCCCATCCATTTCCCTTTATTTCTTATTAGTGGGTAGCACTCTGGACTTTAATTTTTTCTAGGTAAGAGATTGGTCCTTCTAGGATGGGATTGAACCTTCAAGATGTGTCCTGTGTATCATATTTATAATAGGCATCAATGTCCACATAGTAAATTTGAGCCTAAATGTGTAGTTTCGCATCATGTGGAAAATACACATATAAGGGAACTTAGGAACTAGGTTTGGAGCTCGATCCTTAAGCAAGAATCATGTATATCCTTTTTATAGTAGGAATCAGAGTCATCATAGTTTGATTTTCCCTAATCCCATTAATGTAATGGGTGAAAATAGATAATCAATACACATGAGGTTTATTTACCTAGAGTTTACAAATATAGGAATTCCTTCAGGAATTATATCAAGGTGGATTCTCTTGTATGGGGGTCGTCATATCATGTCACCGAATAGGTCTTACACAGTGACATTTCTCTAGATCGGGGGAATTTATGATGCAAGTGATATAATCATTATAAATCCCTAAGATCTCATGAGGCATGATTAGTGTGAGAAATAAGGGATATAAAGTGATCATACACACTACATATGTATAAAAAACTTATGAACTTGGTGGCCTTAATGGGTTGTTTGATACGGACAACATGCCTTAGGAAGGCGTTATATATATCCTTACTATAGTGGGAACCAAAGTCCTCATAATAAAATTATCTTCCTGATCCATTGATTGAAGAGGAAGAATGATAAACCCATATGAAACTTTGGTTCACATAGTTTAGATTGTCATATGGAGGGATTCACACCAAAATGGATGACCATTTGAAGATATATAACCCCTACCCTCTAACAGATAATGATTAGAAACCATGAGTGGCCAGTTGAGAAAGTGTGGATGGAATGAGGATCTCATAATACCCATCATATTACATGAGTATCCATTCCTAACCAACTATTCACACTTTCCATATGAAAGGGCAATTTCAAACAAAATACTCATGGTTTAGGGTTTATGTGGTTCGAGGGAACATTTCCAAGTACTTCTGGTGGATAGGGATGACATGTCTGGGGGTGTTGGCTTAAAATTTCTATAGTTTCTTCCTGGAATTTCCGAATTGTCTATCTAACATGTAGTGAGTGACTGATGTAAATGTAGTGGTTATCTACTTGACCTATCAAAGGATTTCTAGACATGTCCTGGTTTTCTTCCTGACATGTCTGAGGATGTCTGGACATGTTTTGGTTGTTTGGCGAGCATGTCTGAGGATGGTCTTTTGATCTAGTTGACTTCTTTTGGGGATCTTCTAGTTATTTATGAATACGCATATAAAGGGTTTACGTGATCAAGACTAACATGTTGGAGTGCTACAACATGATTTTTATGACATGTCTAGAGGACTTCACATGGATTGGGTGATATATCTGGAAGACTTTACATGACTTGGATAATATTTTGATATGAATTCGCATAGATTGGATGGCATGTCCATAGGACTTCATGTGGCTTGTTCGATATGTCTAGGGGGATTCACATGACATGGATGACATATCCAGAAGTTTTTTTGTGGCTTATATGATATATCAAGAGGACTTCATTTGACTTGGATAACTTGTTAAGAGGACTTTGCATGCCTCGGTTGAAATGCATGGGTGTTGTTTCATGATATAGTAGACATGTTTGAGTGTTGTCGCATGACTAATGAATTGGGCACACAAAGCACGTGATCCCTTCATATAAAAATCATTCTATCCATATTCCCATAAAAATTCCTTCTTTTTTAGCTTTTATTGCATAAATTCTTCAATATTCATCAAGAATTGGAAAGTTGAGACATAATTTGACCAAGTTGATACACAAAAACACCATTGAATAATCTGTACAATGTACCAGAAGTATTTCACATGATCAATATAATGATCACACTAAGTATATATACATTTCCTTCAATCCCTTAAGTCATTCCCAAAGTTTACCTAGTGAAAGGCCCTTTATATTTCATGTGTTTCTGCTCCAATAAGTATACACTCGCCTCTATGCTTTTCTTTGTGTGTTTTTTGTGCCAAGAGGGAAGAATTTATAGGCCTCACCACCTCAGATCTACACTGATTTTACATGGTTCATATATCGTAGATATGGACTTTAGTTGGTGATGGTAGAGTCGCATCACACATTTCATGTGATCACGTCGTGGTTTATCCATGACTCATGATAAACAATGACTGTGTAATTTTTCTTCCTCTCCCATTTTTATTAAACCCATATCATCTAAAAGGATTTTGAATATTTTATTTGACATGTGAACTACCTTTTCAATATCGGGATGACATGTCTGGGGGTCTTCATGAAATTAGGTATCTGATTGAAGATGCTTTCATGCGATTAATAAAGACTTTTCTAGGGTCCTTCATGAGATCAAACTGGACTATTAGAGGTCGCTTGTAGGATAAATCTAGAATTTCAATGGGCCTTCATATGATAAATGGTATGACCTCATGTGGCACAAAACCCATTCATGAAAAAAAAACATAACTGTTACTCACATGAGGGTACAACCTTTTTCGATTTTTATTCTTCATTATATATTACTTTCTACATTTTCTCATTGATTATCTATCTAGGTATTTCATTATCGAATAGATGTGTCTGAGGGACTTGGCATTGTGAAGGTGATGTTCTCAAATACATTCATGTGGAATAGATTAAATTACATTGGGGATCTCAAATGATTGTTGAACTGGTCCCACAAGTCATTAATACCTTCACATGAAAATATAAATAACATCCATCGCATGAAGCTTCCTTTTTTCAGATTTTATTTTAAAATGGGATTTAGGAGATGTTCAAGTGATTTTTTATTGATAGGTATCATAATTGGTTTAATGAATCTAACAGAGGTTCATATAATCAGGAATACTTGTCATAAGGGCTTCATTGGATGAAGCAGTCTATCTGATGGGGCTTTGTATGATTTAAATAGTTCACTAAAGGTTATTCATGTGATCATTATTAAATCAGACAGAATTCATAATCCAACCACATGGTGTTTCTATGGTTATGCAATCATGTACCCTCTTGGGGGTCATGCGATTTGCGTAACCTAGATACATGATCTCCACGTATCCATGATTCTTCTTCCTTTTATTGGTAGAGAAAACAATACCTATGCTTAATGTATTTCTTCAATCCTAGAAGTTGTGATGCTCATTTTGTGGTCATTAACACCATTTACTAGGTTATTCTTGATAATAAAAGGTGATTTGTGTGCATAGAAAAAAACTATTGACACATTGAGGATATAATCATCTTTAAAGGGATGGAATCTCATTAAAAAAGGAGTTGTATCCATTTATTTTCTTTATCTATGAGTATCATAAGAGAATGGTTTTGAATAATCATAAGAGTTTAATGGATTTATGAAACTTTATAAACACTAATATCCCTAGTGTTTATTACCTTTCGGGTAATCCAAACATAAAAACGCCATAAGTAATTATTTTAAACTCTATAAGAAATTCCCCCTAATTAATAAATGGTTTCATTATTCCATAGTCAAACCTCAAAAAATTAAATCCAAAATTGTAATAAAATCATTAGAGAGAGAGAGAAAAGGTTTAAGAGAGAAAAAGAGGGGGATAGAAAGTAATCTTACCTTGTTTCCATTTTGATCATCTCTAGATGTAGAATAAGAAGAGAATAAGAGGATAAGGGGTGTGGAGATCATCCATTCCCCCTGCTCATGTTGAACCATACAAGATGGGGGGAGTAAACACTTTCTCATTTTAACACAACCCGACAAATAATAATAATATTTATAAAAAATATAATAATATTATTATTATTAATATAAATTTTAATATTTATATTAAGTAACTCTAATAATAATGAAACTAAAAAAACTAAAAATATGAATAATAGTAATTACCCATATCAATCATAAAGTATATAGTAAAATACATTACTAATCTGTCTTCTTTTAATAAAAATAAAATCAGATTAAATTTTAATTTAAAGAATTACCAACTATTTTAGATAATAATGACCCACTTTAGAGTCTTATAAGATTCCAAAAATAAAAATAATTCTGAACCAGGAAGGTTCAATGAAAAATAGATAAGTTCATGAAGGTTTTTAAAAGTTTCATGGTACAGGGACCATGTGCCCAACTGTGTATAAGACACTTTATTAATGATTTGACATGCACTATCTACTATCATGATAAATTGAACTGTTAATCTAATTATGCACCAAAAAAATTAAAACTTTTTCCATTTCTATTAAAATGATAATAAAATAATTTATTTATTTATAAAATGGGGGGCATTACAACTCTCCCCACCATAAAAAAACTTTTCACTACTTTAAAGTCATTGGAAAATTTTAGAATTCAAATTTTATATATAATAACTTTATTTTAAATCACTTTACACTATAGAAACATTTACATATTTTTAGATTACTATATCAGGTATTATTCAGTACTATTAGAGTTGGAACTATTCATCCATTGGGGATTTTAGGCCACTAGTTTGGTCCTCAAGTCTATAAAGGCCTTTGGGCCACCCAAGGCCTTCAGGATAGTAAGGATTACAGGCCACCTCAAGGCCTTCGAGCCACATCAAGGCCTTTGGGCCATATTAAATATTGTGCTTAAATGGAACAGTCAGACTCTACAAGTAATAACCTCTAAATGAGGATTCAGAGTAGGTGCATTCACCAGAGAAGAGCTAACGGATTTGAAAGAATGAGAGGGCATGGTATTTTTCATCAGTTCCAACCTATGCATGCACTAGAAGACTATTCGAATATCCATGTGAATTTGGAGAGATGAAATCTTGATATAGACGTTGGGGAGGGGAAGTTTCAAGTAGTTATATTCTTGTTGAATTCCTCTAAGACCTTCAAGTCATGTAATGTCACAAATCCTACGGGTCATGTTAGGGTTCCCCATAAACCATTAAAATTGGTATTATCGTAAATGAATAAAAAATAAGGCCTTTGAGTTATTGGGAACGTTAAAATTGAACACCCCACCAAAGGAAATGTCCATGTGCATTAAGATCTAAACTTTTAATTCATTAAAATTTAACCCTTGTCATTCCATTGAAGGAAGTAATCAATAAATAAAGGAATGATAGTATGATAAACCATAGAAGGTAAAAAAAAATTGGAAAATATAACACCACAAAAAAAGATAAATAACAATAGTAAAATAACATATATTCATATCTCTCTTAGAAAAGACACAAATGGTAAAGGAGAACATCTATTCTACCCAAAATATTTTGTATATAGAAATTACCTCATTTTCCTCAATTAAATAAAAAAATGAATCTCTAAAACATCCCCCCATTAATCCATAATAAAATCATCATCTAATACATTAATCTTAATATGAATATTTTTGAACTTCCTAAAGTAGAATCACCGAAACATCAATGTCACTAAAATTATGATAATATAAAAAAAATAAAAATAGTTGATTAATCATAAATGGATAAAAAATACCCTTTTAAATAACACTTTGTATCCATTCATAAATTAGGTTCACTAGACATGAAATTCATTTTTTGATGACGTTTTTACCTATTTTGACCTTGAATAATATCTACAAAATGTTAACTCTATTTCTAGAATCATTACTCGTTATGTTTTCTCTAATTTAATATCTCATGGTTCCAAAATAGGCCCTTAGCCAAAACCTTTGGTTGTTTGATTTTTATGCTTCCGTTTTTGACTTCTCTAAAAAATTAAACATCTTAAGTGGTTATAAACAAGCTTTAGGAGAGCATTTATGGTAAAAACAGAGAACCTTATACTAAACATGGTTTCTGTAAAGGTCCTCAGACCATAGTTTTACCCATACATATTTCATGACCCAAAAAATACTATCCAGGATTGGGTTGCACAGTATGGAGAGTTTTGCTTCCACTACTGTTCAACCCACTATCTAACTCTAAATTGTTTAAGGGTCGTGTTTCAAACCATGTGACCTACATTGCAGATTATGCAGATACTAAAATCATTAAATTGATGGATAATTTTCATAGTCTTACCTTATAAATAAAATTACAAGGATATAAAATCTGTTCATATCTAAATATGATGAGTTCTAATCATTAGAACTCAATGTGAACAGACTTATATATATATATATATATATTCTTTGAAACCTCACTTTCCTTCCCCAAACAACAAAAATCCCCATTTCAATATTTAACATTGTATTTCTATAAAATAAAAAAATGAAACATCCTTTATTATTTAATTATACATCATCTAATATTTAATTCTCACAATTCAATGAAAATAACATCAAACCAATGATAAATATATTAAAATATAATCCTTTCTTCCAATGTCAAAACATATATTTAAGAAACTATATCACAAAATAACTACTCAATCTGAAATCACATATTTCTAATTCTATAAAAATAATTTATCCATAATGATACAAATTAAAATAAAACAATTTAAACTCAAAACCATTCATCCTTCCAAAAATCAAGGCTATACATCGAAAATAGAAAAATATAGTGAATTTCAGTTTACACTAAACATGGTGTTTCTAGCCAACCACACTATAAATCACAAAAACCATTATAAATTCAATAAAAATGATTCCAATAAATCATTAATTAGACCTGGTTTTAAATAATAAATAATTCATTTTTAAATACTTTTTTATTTAAATTAGAACCATAGTTGAATCAATCAATAATTATTTTTCGGAATAAACTCTGTTTTTATTGAAATCAAATGTCATATTAACCAATTGAAAAAAGCTTAAGTTTAAAACCATTAATTTATAAAGTACTATATTTCAATCATATGACAACCATTAAATGATGATATAAAATCAAATATATCCTTGAATAACTGAGAAATCATTAACATATAAACATAATAACATTAACATTACATAACAACTCCTAACAAACCAATAAAACCACTTCAAAATAAATCAATGTAGTTTTGAAAATGAAACCCGACACTACTAAAAAATTGGGTTTCTGCAGCACCATCCTTTAACAACACTAATAAAGGGCACTTTTTATGGTGCCAAACAAGTGATATTAAAAGTGACCCTTTATCAGTGCTTTTTTAGCGCTGATAAAGACATCCCCTTTATCAGTGCTTTTTTAGAGCAGTAAAAGGGGCCCCCTTTATCAGCACTTTTTTTAGCAGCACTGATAAAGGGGGTGATTTATCAATGCTTTTTTCCCTAGCACTGATAAAGGGTATATTTCAAAAAAATCATAAAAAATAATATATTTATATATAAATATATAAGTATATTTATATTGTTATAAATATAATATACTTGTTATAATATGTTTTAGATAAGTATAAATAAACATTTCCACTTAACATATAAGATATATAGTAAAAATGGCTTATAAAATATCTTTAAAAAATTAATAATTAGTATTTTTATAATTATGATAACTAATAATCATTTAATAACAATTCAAAGACACAAAAAATCAAAAAATTAATAAAAGATCTAAAATAAGTTGAAACGGTAACTCAAACTTTAAACGATAACAACTTTTGATCTGAGTGTTCGTTTGAGCTCAGCATCATATCAAATTGAAGCCTGGGACGAGCTCTATGTACTAGTGACTGAAGGGAACCTTGTGTCACGTTTTTCAAGGTCAAAAAAGGAATTGAAGGGCACTAAAACTGAGTTTTTTGTCAGGATACCCAAATTTTTTAACATTCAATGGAATTTCAGCCACGTTTCAGGGGTCTTTTTGACCTTTTTCACTAGGAACTAAATTTATTCTGAGGGGTTACATTTATATTGATATTATGGCTTTTAAATTTTATCATTTTCATAATGTAATGAAACTTATAATCAATTACATAGCAATATATAAATATTTTAATATATATTCAGCAATAAAAAAATAATTTTATAAAAAATTAATTAATTATATTTACATATAAAGTATATTTCTCAATATATAAGGCTTATCTAAATAAAAAAAATATCCATTTTATTTAAAATAAAAAAAACTTAATAATTGTATACCTATATGATGTGTGTGTGTGTGTTTGTATATTTCTGTGCATTTGTGTTGACTAACTGATATATATTATCTATATATTATAAACATATGTATATACATATTAATATATAATATTTTTAAATATATATAAATATGTATAATTATACTTACAAATAAACATATAATATGTGAGTGTGTGTTGTATATATGTATTTATTTATTTATAAACACACACACAAAAGCATATTTTTTAAATGTATTTAAAACTGATCTTATAAATATATATTAATATACGAACAAATATATTAATATATAAATAAAACTATTTATATATATTGATATATTGATATATATATTAATATAAGGATATATATATTAATATAGCTATATATATTAATATAACTAAATATATATATATATTAATATTAATATATATATATATATGTTAATATATATATATACGAGTAAATATAACTATATATATATACTAATAGATTAATAGAAAATAAATATTATGGAGTGGTAAAGGCTTAGGCGCGCACGCAACAAGTCCCGAGTTCAAATCCAATCTTAAGCAAGTCGTGCGCATGGGTGACGAATAAGGTCTAGCACTGTTAAAGGGGGTTGGGGCACTGTTAAGGTCTAAGGGGTGGTTGTGGAATGCAGGTTGTGGTGGGAGGTGGGGAGCTATTTAAGGGGGCTTCAAGAACTATTGAAGCCCCTACCAGAATTGTAGAAATATTTTTATTTTATTTTTTTAAAACATTTATCAGCGCTTTTTTTTAGCATTGATAAAAGGGGAATTAATCAGCGCTTTTCTGAGCACTCATAAAATGTATCCACCCTTTATTTTCGCCTCAATTAACAATTTTTTTCTAGAATTGTTAATGCCCTTTTCTATTATTGATAAAGGTTATATGTGTAGTACCTACATTAATAAAACTAAGAAAACCAAACCAAACAGGTCCAAAACTACCCAAACTAAAAGATTTTAAATCTATAACTTAGTAAACTATATATATTTATTATAAAATAAATATTAGAAAAATGTTTTAAACTTATTTAAAATAATTATCTAAAATAATTTCCAGTTTAAAAAAATGGAGTCAAAATAACACCCCCACTAATCTTTCATATATTTTGATAATTTTTAAAACAAACCTAATTCCCTTTTTTATTTTAAATTATAAATATCATTAACATTTTCTTTAAAATAAACTAAATTTTAAATAAAATTCTCTTAAAGATTTATGCTGATTATTTTCAAAATAAAAAAACAAAAAAAATAGTTCATGATCCATACACTCAATATTTAATTCAAACTGAATAAATAAAACCCCATTTTAATCATATATAAATCCTAAAATGGGGTTTATATGATATTTTGAAGAATAAATATAATTTAAAACACTATTGGTTTAAAATCAAATTATTTAAACACCTAATAAAACATTTCTCATCACTTTTAAACATTAAGATAAAAATCGTATAGAAAAGGCCTTAATTACATGAGATAAAAAACTATCAATTAATTTTCAATAAAATAAGTTACCACATTAATTTTAAAAAAAATATAATTAAAACATGAAAACCCCAAAAAATATTTTTCAAAAAATATATAGGTTAAAATAAATATATTTCATGAAGATATAGAATATAAATAATATAACAGGAAAATGATGAAAACCATTTCGAACATGAAAATTAAAAATTTTGAAAATAAGGTGAATCCAAAATAAAATTAAAATTGATTTATATCAAAAATAACTTTTAATTATTTCATTAACTTCTTGTAAAATTAGTGTAACACATGTACGTAGTGATACTTTTATTTACAAAATATTTTTCAAAATCTGTCTTTATATGATTTGAAAAATATTAAAAATATAAATCATAATAGAATTTAAAATAAACCAATATTAATATAATACAACCAACCATCAGTAAAATTATCAATAAAATTATTAATCAAACAAGAAAAAATGATCATATATCACTTAAACATTTGCTATCTTTTAAAAAAAACAAAAACTGATTCTATAATTTTAACATCACTTTATTTGAAACATCCCAAGATATATATATATATATAATGTTATTTTATATCATTTTCATCATTTAAACATTACAACTTATAATAATCTCACATAGATCAGATAATATTTTGGTATTGTTTCTTTGACGATCAATTACATAGGAAAATTAATTTACAAAACTTGTGAATATTATTGATTATCAGACTCTATGAGACCCCCTCCTAGACTTATCATAAGTTATGATTATATTTATAACTTGGGAAAGTGAAAAATAAGAGAAGGTGACATCAAATTCTTAATAAGGGAAAACTTATCAATATTTGATCAATTTTTATATCATAAGTATATGAGAAAACAAGATCATGGACAAAATTTATTATTTAAAAGAACATTGAAAAATAAGCATTTTATATAAATCATTAATTTAGGACATGTAATATCAGAAGAATAATCATGTAACATGACTTAAGAGTGTGATATAATCATGGAAAATAGAATAAGGAAATGGTATCATATGATCATCTAATCATAAATATGTGGAAAATATATAAAACATGATATCATAAGAATATGTCAAGACTCGCTTCCAAGACTATCATAGTGGAAAAATCCCCATAGTTGATTGGGTTGAGTCCTCATTCCCGTAAACATAGTCTAAAAAGTACCATAATCTATTGTTTTCACTAAATAATACCATATATGACATATCATGATATATAAATCTTTACACAATGAATTTTAGGGATATATAATTACATGCCTACTAGTAACAAAATAGTGTGCTTTAGATAACCACCTATGCACCATACATGGTATCTCATGAGAAGAAAACATTAAAAATGCATTGGGGGTAAATATAAATCTAGTAACACCAATATATTAATTAAAACTATAATATTAACTTGTATATGTGTTCAACATAAGGAAAATAAACCATACACCAAGCATAAGAATGATGAAGCCAATGAGAAAGAAACAAGTTTCATAATCTTATCTCAAAAAATAACTGAATTCTATTTTCTAAGGATTCCCATTATAAGAGATTAAATATTTTTGGAGGTTTATATAATATTTAAGGAACATATTTTTTTTTATTTGGTTCCAATATATGTAAATTTATATAAATGTTTAAGGATAAGTATGAATAAAATCTGACCGCATAGGTGATACATTTTGAAATGAGAAAAAGATATTTTATGGAATTAAAGGGGTTACTATTTTCATTTAAAACATAAATAGACTAGGATTTTTATCCATAATTTTTTTATAAACTCTTTTTATGCTTAAAATAATTTTATGGAGGTGATATTTTTCATGATATGAGAAATCGTAATGTTCTCTTAAGTCGAGGTTCCTTAAAACATAGAATTTTGAAGGGAACAATGATACATGTGTTATCCCAAAAATAAAGGAAAATTAAAATTTATATATTTATAAGGAATAAATATATAGAATATAGATTAAATAAATGAGAATAATATTTATGAAAATGGAAAAAAAATAAATAGATCAAGTAACTCAAAAGTAATGAGGGTGGTTTGGAAGATCCATTTTATGGTTTAAAATAACTTTATTTGAAATAAAACATTATAAAAAGGGAAATAAAAGATTATTTTAAAAATAAGATAATGTAAATATGAATCTAACATGTGATAAAACGTAATTAGGTTTCCAAATATAAAGGATAACATTGTCAGAAATAAAAAAATATCAACAATGAGTGGAAATAATAATTAAAGATGATGAGAATTATTCTCATCAATGATATAATTTTTTAGCTTAAATTTAATTAATTTAAAATAATTGAGTAAAAATGGATTTATCCCCATATAGTAATATAAAGAAACATAAAATAAAATATTAGGTTGGAATCCAAAAATATTAGATGTAATAAGTTTACGAAGAATCATTTTAACTCAATGAAGGGGGTAGTGTTAACAAAGACCCTTACATCATCATTATATTTTGAATCAAACCCAAATAAAGGTATAAATTTTAATGTATTTATAAATAATATATATTTAAATAATGTTCTGAAAAAAAAAATTTCTAATATATACCTCATAGAAATAAATAAGTGGTGAATGTTTTTCATGTCTCAATGAAACAAATGTGAGATCCGAAAACCCTTCCCTTAAGCAGTGAATGCATGTGCACATAACATCATAGATAATAAAATTAAGTTTTTAAAAACATTATTAATATTATTACTCATTTATATTTCATATTATATGGTAAATTTATTATCATTTTTTACTTATTTTCAATATAATTTCTGCTTGGGTTGATTACTTGGGGTTAGTTGGGTAGTTTATCGATAATCATTTCAGTTTGTTGAATATAGTAAATGATTTTGTAAAATAACTTAATGATATCTATAATTTTGTATGTTTATGTACTACATTATTATTTTATCATAATATTTATAAATTTTCATTAGTAACCCCAAAATTGACCCAAATTAGGAAAGGTGTCTTAATAATTCATTAACGGTGGTTAAAGTTATTATTACCATTTATTATTAACATTACCTGTGTATTATAAAATATTATCAATATATAATTCTAATATTTTGTTAAATATTATTTTTAGATACTTGATACTTTTTAAAAATCATCCATGCTGGGGGGTTATGAAAAAATGAGATACGTTGTTTTGTGGAGGCGATAATTCGCATGTACATGAGCAATGCATTCATTTTTCGTTGAATAGTAGTGGTATAAAAATAAAATAATTATCATTTCAGAATCATAATAAAGTTGTAATTTTTATAATTTTTTATTAAATATATAATTTTTAGAATCCATGTAAAGTGTTTAGGATAAATAGAACCCACGATTCATGGAAGCGGTAGTCCTCCCAAACGCATGACGATGTTTTAAATTTTCTCAATGATTTTGGAGTAAGGTATAAAATGGATATTCCATTAGTATAATAACATTTAAGAACATTAAAAAATATTTTTTTCATAACTTCATGAATAAAGGGTACCTAAGAGGGGGTAGAAGAAGAAAATAACTATGAATGTTGGGTTGAGAGAGTACCTCTCCCTTTGGAAGTTCTCCCTTGGGTGACTCCTTAAGGCTCCTTACCTAGTATTTTGTGATTAAAGATACTTATAAGACATTGGTATATGTTTTATTAGAGATTAGGGAGGATTTTTTTTAGATTTAAATCTTTTTCATTGGTTTGATAAGTGTAGTGGGATTGATTCCCTTTTATTAATGAAGGAAAATGGAATTTTTGTAAATACCCATTAAATAAAAATGATATCATTAAAAAATTCCAAGTTAAGATGGATTTAAATTATAATATAAATTATATTTGTGGAGTCTTGTTAGATCCAATCTCACCCCCAAATTTTAGGACATGTTTTCCGCAAGTTTTTATCCCTTTACCTATTCATAATCACTTTTACCATTTAGCTTTTTAATGAGGTAATTAAACTTTAACCTAAGTAATTAAATTTTATTCCAAGAAATTGAATTATATTTACTAAATCATTAATACATAATTATTCAGTATATTAAATCCATTTTATCATTTAAAAATATTTTTTTTAAGAAAAAATAATTTTAACATTAGTGTTTGTAATGTGTAAAACCCCATTTTTAGAAAAATGTGCATTTTTATGATTAAATTTTATATGTAGGGTAAAATTATCCAATTATTTTATTTTCACGATATAAATTGGTTTATTATAGAACAAATAAAACATATGTGTCTTTAAAATGAATCAAAACCAAGTTTTACCAAAATATTATTTAATAATAAGAAAATAAAAAAATAATTTTTGTTGGAAAATTTTCTTAATTTCATAAAATGTTGTTCATAGGTTTTGTAAAATCAAGATAATATTTTTAAAATTTATATTTTTACATTAAAAATACATATTTTACCGATTAAAATGTTTTATACACTTATAGTTCTTTCTTATAAAGTCATAAAATTTATGATTTTGGTAAACCAATATTTATCCATATTCACCTAAATATCAAATATTTAAAAAAAAGAACAAAAAATTAACCCCAGATAATATTGTTTTTATAAATCCAAAAACAATGTTAATTTTTTTTAATTTCAAATTCTAATATTTAGGAATTTAACTTTTAAATAAAAATGAAAAAAATATAATAAAATATTTTTTGATAAGATAATAACCTTTTTAATATATCATATGTTCTTACATTTAGTTCCTATTAATAAATAATTAGCATTGATATATTATTAATATAAAATATATATTTTTTCCATAATATATTTAGTTTCTTAAAATAAAGCACCTAAAATCACAGGTTGTATTTCAAAGTATAAATCAGTCTTATTAGTTATTTTGTAACACTAATTGAATGTGTATCAATTATTTGGTATTAATAATGGAATTTATTTTTAATTTCACATATAGTTTATAATTTGGTTAGATCTATTTTTACCCACTAATTCTTTGAAAAATTTGTAGTTTTAATAAAAACACTTATTGATTCATTTTGGTTTGGTGTTTCATGTGAAGAAATTTATTTGAAGCATTAGGTTTTAAAGGAAATATGTAATTTAAAATCTTGGGGTGTTACATTCTCGATTCCTAAATAAATATCATCTTTAATTTCTTAATTATCACTCACTAATAAAATTATTTAAGGCTATTTAAAAGAGAGGAATAACTTAGGATATAATTTCTAGAGACATATCAACCATAGTAACTTGGGTATGTATAGGAAACTCATTTATTACATTATAATAGAAATATCACAATATGGGGTTTCGTAGAAAAATTTTATACTAAATACTTCTCATGATAGGGTTTATGGACTATATAATATAATCAATTTTCTTAGAGAGTTCATTTTCATAATTTTAGGGATATGTTATCGTATGTTGTCTTAAGATATAAAATATGATCTCTCTATTTTGTTTCTATCGTGTCTATGTGGAGATAGCTATTACACTTCCCAAAAACACATAAAATTCCTATAAATGAAGGATAAATATATTTTCATAGTACACAAACTCATTAAAATAAACATGGTATAAAGTAATCATATTAGTATGGGTTTTATTAAAAATTCAACATATAGTAATCTAAGTGATTATTTGATGTTCTTTGAAAACATACTAGGTATAATGGTGTGGGTTGAACAAGATATAAATACAATAGTCATATTTCTTGAGTGGATGACCAGTGTTCCTCACTATACATCATTATTGAAACTCAATTTAGTAGTTGTGGATTCAAAGGCTTTGCCTTGTTTTCTTGGTATTGGAAATTTTAGATTCCTATCATCTTCATTAGCCCTTGTATTACAACATTGATTTGTATTTAGATCTTTGGGTCCTTCAAGGGTCATGTACTAGGCCTTATTCCACTAGGACTTTGGTCTATGTAAGGGTTTCCCAGTTCTACTGTAGCCAGTTCTTTGGTCCCTTCAAGGGTTATGTACTAGGCCTTATGTCACTAGTCTTATGGGCCATGTAAGGGTTTCCCCTCAACCATGTTTAAAAGGGATTGTCTAAAAAATAAAAAATAAATGCCTTTATGATGTTTGGATTTAATACCTAATAATCCCCATTCAGGTTTACTACCCCTATGTATATCGATGATAGAACCAGCACATAAGGGTTTTAGGTGAATCTTAAGTTCCAGTAAGTCCTTACCAACTCATATATTTGTCATAATCAATGATAGATATAAAATATTCATGACAAATAACACAATGATGAATGGAATTTATAAAAAAATTAACTAACATTAGAATACTAAAAGAAAATGAAGGATTATCACATAATGATTTATTAATAATTTAATTAATTAAAGAGTTACCTTGTGATTAAGTCTTTATTTATTGTACTTTTATTGCATCATAATATATTCCCTTTAAACATGATCCCTAAGTGCACCACAAAACTCTGATAGATTTTATAGGAATCTATGAGCGCTATCATAGAAGACCCTAATGCTTACGTTTTTAATCTATGATTTCTATGATAATTACTTCAAATAAGGACTCTACTTGATCTCTCTATAATTGATATGGGTGATATAAGAGAAGCTTTATCCATTCGTGAGAGAATTCTTAGAAGAGGACCTCTATAGGGGTTGAGAGGATTCTTCAGATGTCATTATTCACAACTAAAACAATTGGAAAGAATTTTGGTGGAAAATAATATAATTGGTTTTAATCAGTTCAAGGGTTTGAAAATAATAATTGTACATACACCATTATTATTTCCTTAATCCCCATGGAATACCATGTATATAATAATATTATTATTATTTTCTGACATGCATAAAACTAGAAAATTAATAAAAATTTATTTATTAAATAAATTGTTTAAAAATTATTCAAATAATATTTAATATATATTAATTTTCATCAGAACTTTAAATGTGGTCTAACATTCCTCCACTATATTTATCATTCCTTAAATAGTGACTATTTTTATAATAAATAAATATCAATTCATTTTTCTCCAATGAATACATAAATATTATATTTACTATATATAAAATTGATATTAATTAATTATTTTGCTCACAAATATTCCATAAAATGACTATTGAATTAATATGTGTGATCAAGAAAACATGAATAATTATTAAACCGCATACGATAATAATATTTATTCAACATGTTAAATAATAAATGATATCAAATATTTAACTGAGGTTTTGGATACAGTTAGTATGTGACTCTCTAGACCTCTTTCTCAATTGCCTTAGGTGAATCCACCCAAAGTCTGAGGTTAGCATCAAACAACATATCAATACACCCATTGATAAAATATTTAATGTAAAAATGACATAAAAACTCAAAAAAAATATTACTATTTTATATAATCCCTTTATTAAGATATCTTTAATGACGTAGGTTTCATGCTGGTGTCATCAACCTATGCGCTCAGTGTCTCTTTATTTAAACTTATGTAAATGAACCTACCCAAATAAAACCATGGGAATGAAATTATTTAGGATTTTTCATTCCCATAAAATCTTCTAATATATCAAATTTCCATAAATAATGGAAGGGAAAATCCTTTATTTACTTACTCATTAATGTAGTTTCACTCATGATTCACCCAACATATCCTACTTTGTTGTGAACATATATCATCATAGTTTTCATTAATATAAAAAATATACAACTAATAATCTCCATTCATAATATTCATAAAGTATATGGATCAATACACATGTCTATATATAGGTTCATCCAATGAAACGTATAAATTTGGATTTTATACTCATGTGTCATGTTCTTATAATCTCCTACACTAGAAGTTGAAAAGGGAGTACACCATGATAAAGTGCCTCAAAGTCCTATGATTCTATACCATTAATAGAATATATCCTTTAGTTACTATAAAATTATTTCATCCATCTATAGAACATATATAGTTTGCAATTACTATCATGAAACCTCTAGGTTCTCATCATAGCATGGAACTTCTAGAACCATTAAGTGTGATAGTTACTCTAACAAAATTATCACATACTAAAACACATATAATAATAATCATTATGTTATAATATGTTTATTAATATTCCAAAAAAATGAATATAGGTAATCATAAATTATATAGAATTTGATTCTAGGGTGCCAACTCCAACAGACTCCCACTTGCATAGTGACAACTGATAAAATACTTAAGTTCCCAATCTCTCACATGATACTCATACTTCTATTAAGATAAGGATTTATTCAAGGTTTCCACTACATTTTATTCCATGTAAAATATTATCATCACAACTTCATCGATATGATAAAAATCCCATAATAGGTGATCCTTATAGATTATATTCTTTGTTCATTGGTGTGACCTTAACTTGTTTGAGAGATCCAACACTATAGTATTATCAACATATAATTTGATATTTTTTACATCTAGGTACCAAATTATGATATTGGGAAAATTTATAAATCTAAAAATATTTATTGGTAGTATCAAAATCCACTATATACTTATAATACAATATAGGGTCAGTGAAAACTAGCTTCTTTAAAATATTATAACTCACAACTCATTAATTAACACAAAGGACATATCTTGGCTGCAATATCAGCTCATTCCAATTTTTTTGAAATCTAGAATTTGTATAACCCATGATAATTATGACCTCATATACTCCATAAACTAGTAAAATATTATTAGTTTTAATTATATACTTATGGATAGACTTAATAGTAAACTAATGTTGTTCACCTAGATCAACTTTATATATTCCTACCATGCTCAAGGCATAAGAAACATCATGCCTAGTACATAACATGGAATAATTTATTAATCCTATCACATATGTGTAAGGGTTCTTAATAATTATCTATTTCCCCAATTGTGTATGAGGAAACATTTTATTTGAAAGATTTACAACTTCTGACACTAGAATCAATCCTCTATTAGATTTTTCCATACTAAATACCTTTAGAATATGGTCAATGTATCTACCTTTAAATATTCTAAGAAGCCTCTTAGATCTATTAAAAATGATCTTGATCCCTAAAATGTAGGTTTTATTACTTGATTGTTTCATGTAGAATAATGTTTTTAAACTTTTCTTAACTGACTGTTAGTTTGGTATGTCATTTCCAAGAAGTAATATGTCATCAACATATACTGCTCAGAAAATGACTGCACTCTCATTGTACTGCTTGTAAACACACAGATCACATTCATTATTAATGAAGATAATTTATTTTATATATTTATATAACATAATGTTCCATGACCTAGATTCTTAATTTAGTCGTTAAATGGATCTCAATAACTGGAAAAAAAATTAGAATTAATTGGAGCCACAAAAACTTTTGGTTGTGTCATATAAACAGCTTACTAAAGCTTCCTATTGAAGAAATCGTTTTTGAAATCCATCTTCCAAATTACATTGTCATGGAAATAATTTATATAAATTATAATTATGACGGATTTAAATATAGAAACTAGAGAAAAGTTGTCATCATTGTCAATACATTAATTATACTTAAACCATTAACCATTATTTATGATTTATAGGTATTTTTTTACCTTTTATGTCCAGCTTTATATTGAATACCCATTTATGTCCAATAGGATTTGTATAAGTTATTTTATTGAACAAAACCCAAAATTGGTTTTGATACATCAATTCCATATCATAAATCATCTCATAGTTTATAATCTATCTACTACTTATTTGTAAGAGAAAGGAAAATTATTGCCAATCAATAATGAGACACTATCTTCAATGACTATAAAACATTATTTTGTATTAATGTTACATCTTTGGTACTCCTGTGATGTACTTGGGTTTTAGGAACAACTTCTTATATGGGGACATATGGAATCTATTCATGTACCAACTCTTATGTATCTTGAGAATAATATTTACTAAAGTCAATCTTTCTCTCATTATCATTCTTGAGTATATGCACCCTCTCAAGAATGATTTCTTTTCTTACAATAGTCAATTTCTTATCTAATGGTTTATATAAATAATATTCCTTCGTTCCATGGTATATCCTATAAATATACACTTTATGACTCAGGTTAATAGTTTATCACCAAAGGTGTCCTTAATAGAATCCCCATAATCCCATACATGTGTATGTGACAAAACAAGTATCATTATACTCCATAACTTTAACAGAATTTCATTTTCCTATTATGTTGGTACTCGGTTTAGTGTTTATGATATATTTTTTAATGAATATTTATAAAGGGATAATATATGATCTGTATGAGATGTCATTAACCTTAAAATTTCTAGTGAGGTACAGTTCCTTCTTTCATTAACATAATTCCACTATGATGTATAAGGTGGAGTGAGTAGATATAGAATCGTAAACTCCCATAGTAAGTCAATAAAATATTGGTTATGAAATTTACCACATCTATTAGATCAAATATTATTTATCTTATTACCATCTTTATTCTCAACTTTGTTCTCAAACTCTTTAAATTTCTCAAAGGTCTTAGAATTATACCTCCTCAAATAGATTTATCCATATACACTCAAGTCATCAGTAAAATTTATGAAGTAAAAAACATTCACCACTAAATTCTACTAGAATAGTTAAACACACATCAGTATCTACCAATTCTAGAATCTTTGTGTCCCATTCACCCTATCCACTTAATTATGGCTTGGTAAATGTTCCTTACAAAATAGAATGAAATCTTTCAACTCGTATTAGCTCAAAAGAGTCTAAATAACCTTCTTGATAGATCATTATAATGTTATTCTTATTTATGTGACAAATATGGTGAATCCATAACTTGGTGTTATATGATTCATGTTACCATGATTCATTATCTATTTCCAAAACATAATTTTCATAATTTAATACAAAAAATATCATTATTTAGATATGGCATACAATAACAAATGTTGTCTTTGAAAAATAGGAATTATTTATTTTATAATTTGAAAATAAATCCATCCATCTCATGACAAGAAATAGAGATAATTTTATTAATAACATGTGGAACAAATAACAATTCATTAAAACCAAAATCATTCAAGTTCTCAATGTAAGGTGGTGTCTCTTATATCAAATTAAGTGTTTCATGCTCCATTGGATGCTCAAAGATCCACCACTCCTCTATAAATATTTTGAAATCTACTTGGTTAATACTTTTGGATACACATATGAGAACCATTAGCTATATATAATACCTAATGTGTAGATATATAATGATTACACTTGATAAAAACCCTCCATTTTCTTCCCATTGCTTATAGGTGCAGTGTAATAACCCAAACATTTATAAATGAAGTTCCTTTTGTGATTAAATTTAATTTCATGTTATGTATTATGGTTATAAAAAACATATGAACCACTTTGGTTATTTTAGATTGTTAAATTTATATCATTTAGGATTTAAAACACCATTAAGAACCATAACTATTGATAATATAGTCATTTTACAGTGATCAAATGATTAGTATATATTAATGGTTATGAGAAAGTCTAATTGATATAGACGAAAGAAGTGATGGCCTCGGCCAATAGGATAATACCCAATAAATCCAATTTATCAGAGATTTTAATAGAGATAACATTATTGGGATTTTCCCTTGACTAAACCCAAGATGATATTCAATAACTAAAGCAATACTGAAACCATTAAAAGGATAAGTTAAATCTCATTGAGATCATGTCCCAAACCATGTATTTTAAACCACCCAAAGAACATCTCACCATCGCATACCTTACCCTTAGGGAATTCACTTCTGAAATAAAGGGAAATATATCAATACTCTAACAATATGAATCTGTATGGTTTTATTTTTAATGAAATAATGATTATATTTACCCCTTTTAATATTTCATATTAAATTATTAAATAATAAGCTTTTTAAAAATTTGATTTTGATGTGATGGAACACAAATTGAATTTTTGGGAAATATAATGTTATATAAAAACAACATTTTTAGTTCATTCAATAATTTTTTAATTAATTTTTTCAATAAAATATTATTTTTTATTAATATATCTTAAGTATAAATTATAATATAATTTTAAAAAGATAAAAATAATTTTTATAAGGGTAAAAATAGTTATTGTCAAAAAAACTGTATTTTTCAATAAATGTGTATTTTTTAATAAAATTGTAAATACTAGTGATTATAGAATTTTTTGGATAAAATAAATATTTTTTTTGAAATCAACATGTTGAAATTAACCAATGGTTATTTTTTCATAATTTTCCCATACATTTAAATTTTTTGGTCAAAATTAAATACAATATAAATATATTGTATGTATTATGACATAATAATGACCCAACCATAATTTAATATATGACATAGAAGTTATCCATGACCAAATATATATTTAAAATTTAAAATAATTCATTTTTCTATTTATTTTTTTAATTTTATAAACCCATAATAAATCCTCCAAAAACTATATTATATTTTAAGGTGTTAAAATCAATTCTTTGTAAACATGAATCACTTAAACCTCACCAAGGGTATTATTTTAATGATATCAGTTATTTTATTTGTTAAATAATTAAAACCAATCTAATTTTGAAGAAAATCCATGGTCAAGAACCATTGTAATGTTTTTTTTATTACTTTATCATATATATTTCAAAACCTAAGTTTGGAAATTAATTAATAATTATCCTCTTTTTTCTATATAAACTCACACATCCACCCATTACACTTTAATAAATAATTTTATAGATTAAAATTACTCTAACCATATCTCTATAGATCCATCCTAAGGTTCCCTTGGTCTCTTAATAATACCCTTTTAATCTTTAAGAAGTTCCCTCTCATATTAAGGGAGCCTCTGATTCTTATCCATATATAAGAAACTCATTTAAATTGTGTCTTTTTTTTCTATTTATTCATGTTGGAATAAGATTTTATATATCCTTCTTACTTATCTTGTCATTTCAGTGTTATTATAGACCTCATTGACTCTCAGTTATCCCTTATATGATACTTCATGCACTGCCATTATACTTCCAAAATTTCCCTGTGATTTTTGAAGCCAAAAAATTATGTAGTTAATACCCATCCCCATTTTTACCCAAGGGTATTCAATTAGATATTCCTATCCTTCATTTATTTGGGTATTAAATTTATAAAACCCACACTACTTGATCATAGGATTAAATGTGATGAGATATGTTCATATTTGAAATGATTTAGGTGGAACACATGAGCGTGTACATATTAAGATGGGGGTACCTAGATAGCACTCCAACTAATTGGGTAATGCTTTAGTCTCATGAGACACTATGTATGGGATTAGAGAGTAAAACTAATCCATTATAAGAATATTAAAACAATGTGATTTTTCTTGAATGTTATCTAAGAATTATGTGTATCACATGATTTATGTTTTCACTACATTATCATGTTACCATTATGCTATAATGTTACATCATGCCTCATCATTCACTATTATGATTATTACCCTTATTTTTTACTTTAATATTCATATTGGATAAAATTTACTACTTTACCTTATTCTATTCATTTTTTACTCCCTTAATAGTCTTTATAGAACACCCTTTTCTTATGAATTTCCTCAGGTTATCTTGTTTATTTTTAGAAGAAAATGGAATTTTTGGATCATGTTTTGCAAGTTTTCAATAATTTTATTGTATCCATATATCAAGTTGTTGTTCTATGCAGAGAATTTCATAAATACACTAGGATTAATGATATTTTAGGATTGTTTTATGACTACACTTATTTAATAAATCATGAAATATAATGTATTAAAAATATGGGTTGTCATAGTTGGTATCAAAGGAGGGTCTAGTTATTTTTGGGATTATGATTAGAAAACTATAGTGAAAGAAATTGGGATAAGATTAAACATAGGAAAACATAACCAAATTATAGTATAATATAGATTATGTGGCTTCTAATCTTATACATTCCACTCTAGAAACTAAAAGTGGATATGGCTCTAGAATATAGTTACCTAGGGGTAATAACCCTGAAAATGCTGCATTGAGTTAGACTCGATCATCACCTGGTGTATGAAAATGAGACTTTTGACATACCTGTTTTTATACTCTTGGGGGATATGTTGTGGTAAATTCAAAATCACCATACAAACCATTATTAAGGGGGGAAACTCCCATAATATTTTATTTTAGGAACTAGATCTTGAATAACATAGATTGAAACCCTAGGAATTCATAGGTTAATGAGTATATTTCATTTATGATTTATCCCATTAATGTTCATGATTTCCCTTTTATGCCTCTAATATTTTAAAAAAATTCATCCCTAATTTTTCATTAATTTTAATTTAATGTATGGGAATAGGAGAAACCAAGCCAACAACCATTGTGAGTGTCTATGTGATGACGTCCCAAATGAGATTCCCAACCCGGGGTGAGCTAAAATAAAAACTTTGTGACAATAAATTCTTAATTAACTCAAGTTTAGAACCAAAAATTGAATCATGAAGAATACCCAAATCCCCCTAAGAAAGATAATGTTTCAATTTATACCTTTATGTGAAAGGGGACTCCAACTTTCAATGGAGCTTCTAATACCTTAATCAATTAGAAATGTATCAACCCCATTGAAGAGATATACTACATCCTTAAATTATAAGTGAACTATATGGTCATACAAGTTATTTTTCATATAGATGTAGAATCTTATCAATGGTGTAAATTGATAAAAAAATACAAAGCTGGGGGATGAGCTCTAATGGAGTGGATGGAATTCTAGTAAAATAAAATTCAAAACAAAATTTCCTCACACTCTTTGACATAAAATGGATAGGGACTTCTATATCCTCAAGATAAAGAATGATGAATCCATCAGGGAGTATGAGAAAAATGTTAAAATAATTGCATGATACGTCATTGGATTTTTCATTGCCAATGAAATTAAAGTTTACCGCTTCATTGTTTAGATAAAACAATGTCTATGAAAATCCTTCATGATTCAGGACTTTGAAAGCTTTGAGGAAATTTTCTAATGTGCCTTAAAAGTAGAAATGGAGATAATTGAATCACAAGTTTGACATAGGGATAAGAATTATAAAATGAAGTTTCATTATGGAAGTATTATGGAGAAATATAATGGTGGAAACAAATCCCAACATCCCACTTGTAAAAATTATTAAGAGAAGAATCTTGTAAATTACCTAAAAGGAATAAGGAAATTCTTTAGGTGAAGGAAATAAGGGAACCTAGCAAGAAATTTTAAATGGGATAAACCCACCTATTTTATGGAATAAAGTAATTCTCTAGTGAACCCCCATACAATAGAATATTGGTTCACATGTTAGGAACATGGACACTATGTAAGACAATTCCCTAAACCAAGGGTTGTTATAGACAATAAATTCCAACAACCTCCAAGGCACCAAGGGAGATCTTATGCAATAAAAACTACTGAGTTAGATCCCTATAATTAAGTGGTGTCAAGTATGATATACTATTAATTGAAGGAAATTGAGTATATTTTTTTATTATTATTCTATAAATTCTTTCATATCATTTAATTTTAGTTGAACTATTCAAACACCACCTCAAGACATGGAATTGAAGTTGTTATTGAAGATAAAAATGGTTCAATTATTGCATCCCAAGAATATAAATTGTTCCATTTCCATATTTTCATTATGAATTTCTTATTGAATCATTTTATTCTTCCTTTAGTGAAATTTGATGTAATTATGGGCATAGATTGGATTTCCTTATATAGAGACAACATAAATAAATGATAGAACTAAATAACCCACTTCATTGTGAATCTTCCCCTAATTATATATAATTGTAATATGGTATATGAATATCATTTGAAATCATCATGTAAAATATGGATATTATTTACCTATGAGAAATAATATCTTTCTCAAATTATTGAGACTAAATAAAAGATCATCCTTGATGACATTCCCATTATATGGGAACTTTCTTATGTGTTTCCCAAAGAATTGTCTGGTCTTCCTCCCATCCAAGAGGTTGACTTCTCAAACAAACATATACCTGGGTCTTTTCTAATATCCAATACTCTATATATAATTACACCCTTTCAACTTAAATAGATGAAGAATTAATTATATTATAATCTTGATAAAAGGTTTATACAAACAAGTGCTTCACCATGGGGTACACCAGTCCTTTTCGTCAGAAAAATTATATGTCAATGTGGTTCCACATTGATTTTCATGTGATATAAAAGATCAAGATAAAGAAAAACTATCCTATTACATGGATATATGACTTGTTAGATTATATATGTGGAGTATAACACTTCTCTAAGTTGGATCTTTGTTTGGGATATTATAAAGTAAAGGTGAGGAAGGAGGATATCCTCAAGACTACCTTTCATATAGGTATGTTCACTATGAGTTCAGAGTGATTCCATTTGGACATGAAAATTTTCCAAAAATCTTCATGGAATTGATTCATAGTGTCTTTAGATATTACCTCGATAAAATTTTAGTTGTCTTTATAGATAATATTCATATCTACTCTAGAAGCAAGGATGAACATGAGGAGTATATGAATATTGTACTCAAGATTGTACAAAAAGAAAATATATATAAATGGAAAAGTAAATTTGAATTATATCTATAGTATTTCTTGAGGAATGTTATTTCCAGTAAAGATATATTTGTATACCCTTAAAAAAAGTCATAATTGAAGGATGGCTCAGACCATCCTCTATGACGGATATCTATAGTTTCCTTATATTTTTTAGGTACTATTTTCAATTTTTGATAAAATTCTCATGATTTTAAAACATTTTAACCATGCTAAATTGGAAGGGGGTGAAGTTTTTTTGGAATGAAGAAAGTGAGGAAATTTTGAAGAGATGAAAAGGAGGTTTATAACTGTACTTGTTCTCACATTACCCACCAATTGGTATAGATTTGTGACCTATAGTTATGCATCTAAAAATTTATTTTTTTGTACATATTAATGAATAATATTTGATATATTATTCCTAATTATATTTAAATATCAATGAGTAAAACTAACCATCACATGATCTTGAATTAGATACAGTGATATTATCATTAAATATTTGGTGACATTATCTATACAGGGAGAAGTGTGACATATATAAGGATCATAAATTCATTGAGTATATATTAGAAAAATTATTTCAATATAATCCAACAAAGGTGGTCATATATGATCAAGGATTATGACTTTTCAATCCATTACTATCCTAGGAAAACAAAAAAAGTTTTAGATGTTCTAAGAAAAAAGGATCTTGAAACCCTATCTATGATGAGGATTTCAAGGGATCAAATATTCATGGACATGAAAAGGATATACATGGAAATAATAAAAGGATATATATAACACCTTTCCCAAATAACTTACAACTATATATTCTTGATAGGATCACCTAGGCCTAGAAATATGATGTGGTGCTATAGAAAAAGTTAGAGAATATTTTAGTGTTCAACCTTATTGAAGATGGAGTTATAACACTTGGAACCCAGATATGTGTCCCATAAAAACAATAACTGAAGAGGGGACTTCTATATAACATGAATAGATCATCCTTCTCTATAGATCCATGAAGCACTAATATTTATATATATTTTAAGAAAAACCCTTTATGGGATAACATAAAGAGGGTGGTTTTGGAGTTTGTATCTCAATGCTTGATATGAAAACAAGTCAATTAAGAATGAAAAAAAAGTGTAAGGTATGATTCATCCATTTTACATTCCAGTATAGAAATGGGAAAACATAACCATTGATTTCATCATATGACTCCTCGTGACACTTAAAGGAAATAACACCATCTGGGTGGCAGTCGATCACCTTACCAAGTTATATCATTTCATTTATATCAAGGAATATTTCTCTCTTGAAAAAGTCACTAAGGTGTTCATAAGTGAAGAGATAATTATAAATGGAATTACATTCTATATTTTATATTATCAAGATCCAATTTTTACCTAGATTTTCTAGAGAATCATTCAGAAAGTGTATGATACAAAACTGAGCATCAGCACTGCTTATCACCCTCAAATGGATGGTCAGTTTGAAAGAACCATTCAAACTCTAGAGGCCATGATGAGATCCTATTTAATGTATTTCCAAGTATTTTGGGATAAAAGAAAACCCCTAGTAGATTTATTATATAAAAATAACTTCCATTATAGAATCAAAATGGCACCTTATGAAGCTCTAATATGAGAATAGGTGTCACAATATGAAATGTTGGGATAAAGTCAGAGAGTGGAAGCCGATGGGACCTAATCTTATCCAAGAGATGATAGAGAAAGTTCAAACCATCCTACATCATATGAAATGTATTGCATGTCAACAAAAAAAATGTAGATAATCATTGACGGGACCTAGAGTTTATGTTCATATATGAAGTATTATTTCATCTGTCACCATAGAAAAAAGAAATGATATTTGGGAATAAGGTAAAGCTTAATCCATGATACATTGGCTCTTTTGAGATCCTTGATCACATCAACGTGGTGTCCTATCAACTAGCACTCACACTTAACAAAACAATTAAGTGCATGATATGTTCCATGTAGCCCTCTTCTGAAATTACATATGAAACTACTCTTATGGTCAGAATCCATAGGAAGAACCATTGGAGAATAACCATTCATATGAGTAGAATCAATTTATGATATCAGATCATAGATAAAATGTTCTTTGAAAAAAGAAGACACATATGGTCAAAGTGTTGTGGAAGAATGACAAGTTTGAAGAGATGACATTGAAAGTCGAAGAGGATATGAAATAGAAGTTACCCCATCTCTTTTAGTGTAGGAAATGAAAATTTAAATAGTCAAATATTTGAATGGAGAAATAATGTAACGACCCAAAATTTTATAAGTAAATTTCCTTTTGTTATTAAATTAAATTCATTATTATGTAATGTGGTTATAAAAAAAATTCACTACATTGGTAATTTTAAGCCATTATAAGATATATCCTATCAGATTTAAAAGACCATTACACAACATAACCATTGATAATATAGTTATTGTAAAATGATCATATTATTAGTATATATTAAGAATTATGATAAAGTCTAATTTATATAGATGAATGAAGCGACGTCCTTGACTAGTAGGATCATACCCTATGAAGACCATTTATCAAATATTCTAAGGGATATAGAATCATTAGGATTTTCTCTTAACCAAGACCAAGAAAATATTTTATAACTAAATCATTAGTGAAAATTTTTAAGGGAGAAGTTAAAGATCATCGAGATCCTGGCCCAAACCATGTTTTTCGAACCACCCTAAGAAAATCTCACCATCGCACACCTTACTCGTAGGGCATTCACTAGTGTAATAAAGGGATAAATATCAAAAACCTAACAGTATGAATTTTTATAATTTTATTCTTAATAAAATAATAATTATATTTATCCCTTTCTAATATTAATTTTTAAATTATTATTTAATAATCTTGAAAAAATATATATTCTTATATGATGAAACTTAAATTGTATTTTTGGGGAATATAGGGTTCAATCAAAACACTCTTTTTGATCAAATCAATAATTTTTTAAATGAATCATATTTTTATAAAATATTATTATTAAATAATATCTTTTTCATATAAATTATAATATAATTTTATGAATTCAAAATGAAATATAGGGGTTAGAAAACTGTTATTGTAAAAAATAGTATTTTTCAATAAATGTGGGGTTTTTATTTAAAAGAGTAAATTCACATAATTGGATAATTTTTTGGAAAAAATATATATTATTTTTGAAATCATCATTTCAAAACTATACAATGATTATTCTTTCATAATTTCTAGACATATTTGAATTTTTTGTACAAAATTTAATATGGTATAAATATAATTTGTATTATGATATCAAAAATGAACCAAAAGTGGAGTAATATATTCCATAAATGGAATACATGGAAAAATATATATATATCATCTTTAAACTAATTTTTTTTAGGTTATTTGAGTATTTTTATAAACCCTTAATGAATCCTCTAAAACCTATATTATATTCTAAGGTTTTAAAATAAATTATATGTTAACATGACTCACTTCCACTTCACCAAGTGTATTATTTTAGCGTGATTAGTTCTTAAATTTGTAAAATAATGAAAAATGATCCACTTTGGTATAAACCATGGGTAAAACCATTGGATGGTTTGTGTTTTTGGTTAATTTATCATATAGATTTTAAAACCCAGGTTTGTAAATTTATAAATAATTCTCCTCACTTTTCCTATATAAACCCACTCAACCTCCAATTCCTCTTCACTAAAAACTCCTGAAACGAAAAATTAATACTTAGTTAAATATATATATATCTGTCACGAACCAAATCTGGTCGCCGCCCAAACCGGCACCAAACCCAGCCCGTGACATGACCCGAAGGGCGTTCCCGATCCCCACGGGCTGGCACAACTGCCCGGGTATCATTTATTTAGGTTTGGGAACGATTTACCCGAATATGGAGTCATAAACCATTAAAAACAATCAATAAACTGAATCTGAAAAATTTATACCAAACGATGTTTAAACAAAAACCAGAACTGAATACATAGGTTTAGAGTCAATACAAAAGGTCCAAAGACACAATGGAACAGAAACAAAACAGCCCCATGGACTCCACATGACAAGGGGTCATCACCCCCAAGTCGTCTCCAGTACTCCTCCCCAAGGATGAGGACTAACACCCTGAACCGTCAACACCCTTAGCCTTTCCTTTACCTGGGTCAAAAAAAAAGGTCTACTTACACCCAAGGGGTTTAAGTAGGGTGTGAGCCTAAGCCCAATAGGATACCACCCTATGATTCCAAGGTGCATGCAATACAAGGTGAAAAAACAAGCAGTTTTAATATGCAATTAAAAGCGGTGACAAATTCCACGAAATGAATCTTTAAATTGAAAACATTTTTCAAGATAAAACTTTCAGAATGTTAACACATTTAAATAGGAATATTAGATACTGAATTATAATTCCAAAGACACCCAAAAACAAGGGCAAATACCACAAATCCACTGAGCAACAAAACCGGGAACACCCCTAGGCACTAGATAGTCTCAGGCCCCATGTACCTCGTACCTCAGTGTAATGTAACCATAGTAAACTCCTTTCTCGTGCAAGAGCCACTAGTAGGGAACATACCCATAACCTAGTGGTCCCCAACCATAATCCACATAGTTTAGTTAGAGTTTTCGTTATCCAAATGCTATGTGAAACAGGGACAAAACCCATCCGGTCCACTAGCCGTACTAGTACAAATCCGCCCCACCTAGGTACCCGGGCTTCCCCCTTTGTGCTCAAACAATTTCAGGATTTAACACACATCCATTTTAATGTAAAATACCACTACTGGTCACATACACCAAATACAGTAGCTATCTCATTTTATACCACTTAAAACACACAACAAACTCTTTGAATTTGAATAAATCAATTTCACAAAATCTCGTGTAGTTTTGCACACAAAACCGCTTAAGAAACCCACTTGTACACGATGTTCACAATTGTAAGTTACCAAAACAGTAAAGGAAGCCCAATAAATATCAATTAAAACAACAAATCAATTTTTGGGCATCCTCATGTTAAACAAGAAGTGTTCTCTTTGTAAAACCTTCATTTTCACACAAAAGTGGAACCAAAACTTCACTTTCTTTACAAGCACAATTAAAACTCATTATTTGCAGCAATTACCAAAGGGGATAAACATTATAAACAGTATTTTATGCCTTATTACAGATCAATAAAAACAACTAAGTATTTATAGGGCATCCCAAATAAACAAACAAAACACTTCTTTGGAAAACCCCCAATTTCACACCAAATTGGCATTTTAAATTCAATTGCAATGGAAACATCATTAGACCCAATTTTTTTAGCAATAATAAAATTATATAAATCTGAAAATATTATAAATACAGTATGCTAATACACAAAGATTGCATCAACATTGGAATCACCTACCAAATCAAATGAAACCATTGAATCCTTTGTGCGAAAACACAAACGCACCACTGCCGCACCTCAAGAAGGGTAGATCAAACCTAAAAATAGAAAATTGGACCAAGAAAACCCAAGGTTAAACCTTAGGTTCGAACCCCTACCCACTGGTCATTGTTCACTTCAATAAAAATGGAGGAAACCCTAAAAAATAAAATGAAACCCTAATCAATTTGAAAGGGGAAAAGAAATGGACAAACTTACTTGAGAAATCTAGAATGAATCTCCCCAAAACACTAGTATCTTAAATTTAAAACGGCCAAAACTCAGGGGATGGTCTCACAAGAATTATTAGGTCATTTAAGAATTGGAATGGAGGGAAGAGATTAAGAATAGAAGGAGTTATGAAAGGATCAATTTACCTCTCCAAAATCTGGACGATTTCTGAAATCCAGAAAGTTTCGACTATTTTCGCGACTCTATCGAGCTCCAAATTGTGGGAGGAGGGAATGGGGTCGCGCTTGGGCTTCTTAGGGTCGATAGGGAGGTGGAATAACCGAAAAATCCATTTTAATGAATAAGCTATTAATAAATTAATGAAACAATTTAAAACTGGAAAATGGGCCTTCGGGTTGGCTCAATTCTCAAATAAAAACAAAGATCCCCCATGCTTATGGATTTATAAAGGCCCCAAATTTAAATTTGGGGTTAATATATCAGGGGATAACAATTAGGAGTTGGAATGAGTCAAAAATATTAAAAATTGAAAAAGTTATAAATGAAACAAAATTTATTTTTAAATCTGGAATTGGGCTTGCAGTTTGGCCCAATTCATGAAAACTCACCTATTCTCAATAAAACCTTTGGAAACCACCAAAACAAATCATGAGTGGAAAATAAATTTAAAATAACCCTAAAATAGGTTACGTACGTGACAATTCTCCCCACCTTGAAAACTTTCCGCCCCGGAAAGTCACAGCAAGGTCAAAGCAACAATCAAACCCAACTGAGAAACCAATAGGTACACCCTTGCCAGGTTTCACCCCCAAAGGTCAAAACACCTCCAGTGATCAATGATGGAAGGAATACTGTCACAAACCAAACTTACACCACTTTCCTGAAACAATAAAGTACATTCAGGATTTATCCCAAATGAAAACTCCTCAAATACAATCTGAACAATACTCAATCAATTTACCCAAAAAAACAACAACATTGAACAAGGTTACACATCCCTACTATAACTAAACCATTGGAAACTCTCTAATATCAATGTTTACCCAATGAATGTGTAGGTAGTTAGATATATTCGAATGATAATACCTACTTCCCAGACAAGTCCAAAGAAAAAAAATATGAGTTACTCGTATGAAGAGACACAAATGGGCTCCCCACCATAAGAGACAACTTAAATTGTTTTCCCGAGACAGAATCAAGACACTAATAGTGGGAGGCCCAAACATACTCTCTAGTAAAAGGGATGTACTTCCATTAAATGTTTATGAAGGAATATTCATGAGAATCATAGTGGGTCTCCCCACCATAAGAACTGACCATCTTAATCGACCAGCATGGGCCGACACAGAAAGACCCAAAAAGAAATCAAAGATTTAGGAAGGGCGCAGGATTAGTCTGCATGGTTTGGGAAACTGTGCACTAACTATGAATATAATTCTTTCTACATGGCTTCCTAGGACACGGCCACTACTAAACGTGCACAAACTATGTGCTCAACCCTGACGAAACCATAGGTTTGAACTATTCCCATCTTTCATACTAAGGATAGGACTTTGTACAAGGGTTTAAATGGCCCTGGGATTTTCCCTGACTACGAGCCAGCTTCTCTCCGAGACCTATGGTTGGAGCTCAAATTATTGAAGCATCTTCGGCCTCGCAGTTAGTCTTCGGAAACCCACTAAATGAGAATTCTTCTTTTCGGTGCCGCCAAAAACTACACCGCATTCCCAAATAAGTTTTCTAGACATAACACATTCCAAACTCAATTTACCTTATCCCGATATTTCACTGAAACAAGGGCTGAGAAGATACACACACATCACAACTTGTTTCTTCAGGTGAGAAACAATAGAAGTAAGGAACAACTACACTCACATTCATCTAAAATAGATGATTTTGAAGTTTTTCCAAGGGAGACATTTTCCCAACATAACAGGGACTCTCAGAGGATTTCACTACTTTCACCTATACAGTCAATCGAGTACATGACATCATAAGGCATCACCAAACATGACCATTTCAACTGATATAAACAATTCATGGAGAGGGACCTTATACAACATCCCCAAACAACACACAATTCTAGAAAGTGGCCACAATATCCTATCGTGACCATATTTCCCACACCGGTGGTTTAACATGAATTAATGCATCAAATAAACTTTGAAGAACCCAAAGGTCCTCTTAGACACCATCGAGACACTCATCCACACTTACAACCAAAGAACACTTCCACCTTCGATGAATCATGAAACATTAGAAACTAAGGTTTCTTTCAACCTTCCACAATAACTTTACCACTATAAGAGGATCCAAAAATCAACGAAATGAATGGGTGTAGACTCAATCAATAATGATCGATAAAATATTCCTTATATTGATCAACTGGAGGATTTTCCAATGGCGAAACAATATGGATTGCACTTCAGCTGTGCATTAACCCTTAATGGGGGCATACCTTATCCAATGAGAGAACCCAAGGACCCAACCAATCTGGTCCATTAGTAAAAACATGCCTGAAACCAGATCCAAACACATGAAGGGAACCACTGTAGAGGCATCCCAAAACATTTTTCAAAAGAGACCACTAATCGTCCCTACAACACAGCTCACCGACCAAACACAAACCCAAAACACAGTTCAAACAGGAGGGGTTCTTGGACTCAAAACATCCCACAACATCAACATTATCAAAAACCCATAATAAAAACTATACCAAACTATTCATCAATACATCATGTTTTTCTTTAAAACTATTTCTTTGAAAACAAACGGTTTTGCAGTAAGAGTATCCACCAATGGTACCCCATGGGCCTCACACATGCATGTTTTTGTGTCACACCGGGCACCATCCTCATAACCATCCCAGCACTCATCCAGTCATGCCATCAACCATCCATCATCCCATATAACCCCATGCATGTGGTCACTCATGGAAATACCAAAGGGTAAAACAAAAATTCCTTCCACTTTTCAAAAACAAAATGCTCAACCAACCCAACCTTTTTCTCAAAACTGCTAAGAATGAGATCAAAATCCCAATTCAATTATTACAAAACATTTCATAAAGACACAACAATTTGGAAAAGAACCCACATTCAAGATATTCATATCAATATCAAAACATCTCATCCCATTAAAACACTGTTTTATTATTTAGAAAACTCTATTGGAAACACTTTTCAAAACCAACTTTAATATAGTTCCTTCTTTCAATGAGGTGTAAGCACACCATTTTATATTTCAAAACAATTCTGAAAATTCAGTTCTGCCATTTCATAAACCCAACCATTCCCTCTTTATTTGAAAATCATTTCATAAAAACTTTACGCTTCTTAAAACCAAGTCACCTTAAAACCAAAATGCCAAGATTTCAAAACTAAAGAACACTAGACAATACGAGAGGAAACTAGTTTCAGTGGGTGACTTGGACATATGGTTGGAGGCCATATTCCAATCACTTCACTGTCACAGAGAGTGTTCTAGGGAATATCCCCGACTCCACATGGCTTGCCAGACCCTGCGAGCTCATTGAGACCATTAACCCAACTCTCTTTTCATTTCCCCTAATCATCATCAAACCAAGAAAACCCAAAGACATAGACAAATCCCAACTTCCCCTGGCGACTTGAATCCTGAATTGAGGTGTGGTGATCAAGAACACTACCCATAACCAGAATTATATGTCCCAACAATCATAACTCTAGACTATCCTGACTATTTCCCAAATAACATGACTCAAATGGAGCGAACCTCCTTTGATACCATTTTGTCACGAACCAAATCTGGTCGCCGCCCAAACCGGCACCAAACCCAGCCTGTGACATGACCCGAAGGTCGTTCCCGATCCCCACGGGCTGGAACAAGTGCCCGGGTATCATTTATTTAGGTTTGGGAACGATTTACCCGAATATGGAGTCATAAACCATTAAAAACAATCAATAAACTGAATCTGAAAAATTTATACCAAACGATGTTTAAACAAAAACCATAACTGAATACATAGGTTTAGAGTCAATACAAAAGGTCCAAAGACACAATGGAACAGAAACAAAACAGCCCCATGGACTCCACATGACAAGGGGTCATCACCCCCAAGTCGTCTCCAGTACTCCTCCCCAAGGATGAGGACTAACACCCTGAACCATCAACACCCTTAGCCTTTCCTTTACCTGGGTCAAAAAAAAGGTCTACTTACACCCAAGGGGTGTAAGTAGGGTGTGAGCCTAAGCCCAATAGGATACCACCCTATGATTTCAAGGTGCATGCAATACAAGGTGAAAAAACAAGCAGTTTTAATATGCAATTAAAAGCGGTGACAAATTCCACGAAATGAAACTTTAAATTGAAAATTTTTTTCAAGATAAAACTTTCAGAATGTTAACAAATTTAAATAGGAATATTAGATACTGAATTATAATTCCAAAGACACCCAAAAACAAGGGAAAATACCACAAATCCACTGAGCAACAAAACCGGGAACACCCCTAGGCACTAGATAGTCTCAGGCCCCATGTACCTCGTACCTCAGTGTAATGTAACCATAGTAAAATCCTTTCTCGTGCACGAGCCACTAGTAGGGAACATACCCATAACCTAGTGGTCCCCAACCATCATCCACATAGTTTAGTTAGAGTTGTCGTTATCCAAATGCTAAGTGAAACAGGGACAAAACCCATCCGGTCCACTAGTCGTACTTTTACAAATCCGCCCCACCTAGGTACCCGGGCTTCCCCCTTTGTGCTCAAAAAATTTCAGGATTTAACACACATCCATTTTAATGTAAAATACCACTACTGGTCACATACACCAAATACAGTAGCTATCTCATTTTATACCACTTAAAACACACAACAAACTCTTTGAATTTGAATAAATCAATTTCACAAAATCTCGTGTAGTTTTGCACACAAAACCCCTTAAGAAACCCACTTGTACACGATGTTCACAATTGTAAGTTACCAAAACAGTAAAGGCAGCCCAATAAATATCAATTAAAACAACAAATCAATTTTTGTGCATCCTCATGTTAAACAAGAAGTGTTCTCTTTGTAAAACCTTCATTTTCACACAAAAGTGGAACCAAAACTTCACTTTCTTTACAAGCACAATTAAAACTCATTATTTGCAGCAATTACCAAAGGGGATAAACATTATAAACAGTATTTTATGCCTTATTACAGATCAATAAAAACAACTAAGTATTTATAGGGCATCCCCAAATAAACAAACAAAACACTTCTTTGGAAAACCCCCAATTTCACACCAAATTGGCATTTTAAATTCAATTGCAATTGAAACATCATTAGACCCAATTTTTGTAGCAATAATAAAATTATATAAATCTGAAAATATGATAAATACAGTATTCTAATACACAAAGATTGAATCAACATTGGAATCACCTACCAAATCAAATGAAACCATTGAATCCTTTGTGCGAAAACACAAACGCACCACCGCCGCACCTCAAGAAGGGTAGATCAAACCTAAAAATAGAAAATTGGACCAAGAAAACCCAAGGTTAAACCTTAGGTTCGAACCCCTACCCACTGGTCATTGTTCACTTCAATAAAAAGGGAGGAAACCCTAAAAAAATAGAATGAAACCCTAATCAATTTGAAAGGGGAAAAGAAATGGACAAACTTACTTGAGAAATCTAGAATAAATCTCCCCAAAACACTAGTATCTGAAATTTAAAACGGCCAAAACTCAGGGGATGGTCTCACAAGAATTATTAGGTCATTTAGGAATTGGAATGGAAGGAAAAGATTAATAATAGAAGGAGTTATGAAAGGATCCATTTACCTCTCCAAAATCTGGACGATTTCTGAAATCCAGAAAGTTTCGACTATTTTCGCGACTCTATCGAGCTCCAAATTGTGGGAGGAGGGAATGGGATCGCGCCTGGGCTTCATAGGGTCGATAGGGAGGTGGAATCACCGAAAAATCCATTTTAATGAATAAGATATTAATAAATTAATGAAACAATTTAAAACTGGATAATGGGCCTTCGGGTTGGCCCAATTCTCAAATAAAAACAAATATCCCCCATTCTTATGGATTTAAAAAGGCCCCAAATTTAAATTTGGGGTTAATATATCAGGGGAGAACAATTAGGAGTTGGAATGAGTCAAAAAGATTAAAAATTGAAAAAGTTATAAATGAAACAAAATTTATTTTTAAATCTGGAATTGGGCTTGCAGTTTGGCCCAATTCATGAAAACTCACCTATTCTCAATAAAACCTTTGGAAACCACCAAAACAAATCATGAGTGGAAAATAAATTTAAAATAACCCTAAAATAGGTTACGTACGTGACAATATCCCTCAAAATTTTACCCTGATATCTTAAGAATACCCACCTAATATTTAGTAAGAACCCTCTCAAGGTAAGCTATCATATCATTTTCGTTATTCAAGAAACTCCTTTAAATTATGCCTTTTGTTTTACAATTATTCATTTTTCAATATGATGGTGTATATACCTCTTACTAACCTTATGATTTTTAAGTGATTAGATACCCCTTTCACTATCATTAATCCCTTCTATGTTAATTTAATTATCATCCTTATGGTACTAAATTTCCATATGATTCTTGATGCCAAACAATTTTGTAGTCAATACGCATCCTCATTTCTACTCAAGGGTATTCACTTAGATGTACCTATTATTCACTAATTAGGGAATTACATTTATATAAACCACACTCCTTAAATGTGGTATTAAATGTGATGAAATATTTCTTTATGTTTAATGATATAGGTGGAACACATGAGCATGTACATATTATGATGGGTTCACTCATATATTACTCTAATGTATTGGGTAATGTTTTAGTCTCATGAGACATCATGTATGGGATTAGGGAGTAAACCTAATCCACTATGGGACTCTTTCCACTATGTGATGTTGTATTGGTAGTTAGCCATGAATTGTTATTATGGAATGAATTATATTGCCTCCACATTCTCATGTTGCCTTTATGCTATCATGTTATATAATTCCTCATCGTTCAAGATTATGATTCCCACCCCTCTTATATTACCCTTATCGCTATGACCCAACCAAATGGATCCTTTCGATCCAGCGGATGTCCAAGCCTCCACTACCCCAAGACAACCTCTAGTAGTATAGGGGTGGCGACTAGCACTGAGTAGGCATATCACACAAATGGAAGGCATTATCATAAATTACCTATACATGAACACATCTCCAAGAAAATACAACACTGAAATGTAAAAAAATTGATACCAATAATTCATAAATAAAATATTTCCCACATTTTATTATGATAAAAGTACCAAAAAGAAATAAATGGGCCAAATACAAGCCTAATCAAAACTGGAAAATAAATTCTGGCCAACTCAGAAAGAAGGGACTTCTATCAAACACAAAAAAGGTATACACCTCGGTATGTCAACCCCAAACTATGATATTCTTACTCATATAGCTCCAACTAAATTGAAAAAATATTCCTAATCTACATAAGACACAACATGTTTGGGAATATCCCATTCAAGGGTGAGTAAAACAATACCTAGCCGGACACCCTGAAATCACCAAGCATCAAGCATCAAGAGTAGCCAACTCATCACGATATATGTATGTCAAACAAGAAATGATACATAATGGTAAATGATAATAAACCCCAATATAATAAAAAATACACCACATCCCATAGGTTCACAACTGTAATTCAATACCTATGATTATTCTAGAGGTTTCAAGGTAATGTTACTCTAGGAGTAACTGCTCCCCAGACTATACTACCACTAAAGACCATAATTTGAGAGGTCATTATCATATTGTATTACCAAGAAGAAGCATGAAGTAAACTGATAGGGACCATCCAAGATAAAAACTATATCAGACTAATAACCCATCAAAATGATTGGATCTCAATACACAGATGGGGGGGTCAATGTCTTGGGCACACTGGGGGAGATACGAAACCCTACTAGATTTATCCTCCTAAACAGGGGATAGAAACTCATGTACTTATTGGTCATGCTAATTCCACAAACCCAACCTAGTGAAACATGAATGAATTTAGGATTTATATGGGCCTCTTGGAGGGATACATGATCTAAGACAATTCAGGGTCTGAGGTCCGATGATCAGGACCATATGTCATACTAACCCCTATAGAATAATTTTAATATATCTCAATCTGAAATAATAGAACTCACCCACACTTCACTAATAAAGATTAAATTGTATATGGGTTCCCATCCTATGACTAGGATGTAATTATTCACTAAACCTTCATAGGAAAATACCAAGGGAACACAATCAACTGATACAGGTCCAAGGAATCTCACACAATCTTCTAAAGAATTTTAACTGTGAAGAAAGAGGACACCAACCTATCCTTCAAGGAGTAAATGGTATGTCCCTATTAGTACATGGTGTGTCACATAAATACTATAAGATTCCATGTCTCATGATCACAGGAAACACAATTTTCCCTAATGCACAATGTTTCACAAGGGTACATGTCATGTATATGTTTCTCTGTCACTTAGTATACTGTTTTCCCCTGCTTGTGTGCACTGGTATGTGCCTATGTACTTGACCATGTTTGGGTACACAACTCATCCTATGTACTTACCAATTACATGGTGTGTGGGTCCACATTTATACATTGTCATGTACTCCCTGTACATTTTGATCCATTCCCCATGTGTTACATGTAATGTTACTTAGCACACATGGCATCTAACTCTACATAGATTCTTGGGTGTGTACTTCATGTACATGCCAAGCTAGTTAGAAATGGATCACAAGGCATCTAAAACATGTCACATAGCATGTGATACTTATCCCTTCATATAAACCCTATCACCACACATAAGGTACTATGTGTCTTGTTTCCATAGGACTATATCTTGTATAATTATCTTTTTTAAAGAACCCATGATAAAATTCATGTTTCTTACACTTTCGCTGCCAAAGCTGTTGATTTTTTTCATGGAGATTGAATCTAGTCTAACTTTGTCATATCATCTCTTGTTCTCCAGATTCCAGTCATTCCCACTACTTAGGTAATTACCACCATCATATTTCATCGATGACACGTGTAAAAACCATTCACTTCAACTCTCTATCCATCCAAGGATTTACTTCCTTCTTTATGTACCACAAATATAATGTCAGATCACCATCCCAACCATGTGGTAGTGATCTGTTAATCCAAATATTGAATATGCAATTATCATTCACTGGGTATTCATTGAATCATAGGAAAAAAGAGAATTCAATTTATGAATGCATGTAGAACAGGAGGATAAAATTTAAAAAACACAAACATTAGTAACAGACCTCATTCAATGTTTGTGTTTTCCTCGATTTTTTTGTAGGTAAATTAATTAATAGAAAGAAACAATCCAAAATTATATCAATTACAATAATTTAGGAAGATAAAGAAAATACCTGAATTAAATGATCGATCCATGAATTAATTTTCCAGGTGATTAATTCATGTTCACCATGGTTAAGTTAAAATGGGATAAATACATACAGAAAAAGTCATAAAATGAGTTTGGTTCGATCACTGGTGAAGAATGGTCATGTGTGTCCATCATTGGTGATATCCTAGAACTCCGATTTTGTAATGATTCTCAATATTGATCTATTCTCATTTTCCAAGAATGATCTCCTCCAATGGTCCTCTAGATCTCCAAGGTTATGCAGCTAAACTTGAGATGTCATCTTAACCATATATTTATATAGTATAACACATCATTGCATCGATATAATAAAATAAATAAATTAGTAAATAAATTTTATCATTTTTTCCCATGATAACGTTTTTCAAAAACACTTGATCCCGAAAAATATTATGTCACACCAAGAGTAAACCCCAATTTTTGAACTCAACTATGGTCTCAAATTTATAATTTGAGACTCATTTTAGATTTTATTTCACTATTTCATAAAAACAATATGTGTGTGATATTAATATTTTTAATATTTTTAAAATATCAATTCTGGGCTCACTGGGCCTCATATTCTAGCGTCATCTCGATGCATGGATCCAGAAATATTTTTATAAATATTTCAATGTCTCATACAGAAAAACTTGAGATATTAAATTCTACCCACCTTCATGTATTTTCATCATAATAAGTGAAAAAACTACTCACAATAGAGGGTATTGAGCTCTCAGTTGGGTCTCCCACTCTCAAAAACTCTCTCGATGGTTTCCTGTGTTTTCAACAACATGCACCCAAGTAAAATCTTTCCCAAAAAGGGTATTCTTCTATTGGTTATTATCTCCACTGGCTCCTTGAAAAAGTTAACTACTCCATCACCACCCAACTTACTCTAGTTTTATATCATACAATGGTCTGTGCACATACCTCTAAAGCTACAACATATAGAGACTACCAAGAAACCATAACTACTATGGTCATGAGTTTAAGTGGTACACCACCTCGCTAACCAGAAAAAGTGATAAGAAAAAAGAAGGGCTTAATAACCTTGGAAATATCCTAACTCTCCAGCTAAAACTTCACAACTCTCAAGCTTAAAAATCATCCTTCATCGATCCTAAATGGACTCATGATGTCTCAAGTTAGTTATCATTCATCCTTGGATCAAATGAACTCTTCAAAACCATACATAGAACCAAATATGGTCCCACAATCATAGTATCTCGCTAGCTCTAACTAGTATAGTAATGACCTACATGGTCTCCTACATAAGGACACAAATGGATCTACACCAGTGGTGGAGTGGTAATCATTATGGTACACAAACACCAATGATGGTATATCATACTCTTATCTATGGCTCAGACCTAACATGAAAACCCAAATCATGTTCATTATAACCTAAAAATTTTAATTTACCTAGCCATATGACTGGGGTAAAGAACATTCATCAACTGCAATCGAGTCCCCAGAGGCTTCTTGCGTCCTATCCCTAATCATGATATGAAGTATGAATCATAGTTTTCAAGGATTTTAAAGGGAATTACTTGAATCCAGACTACATATCTCCTTCATATGTATCACAAAATCTCTAAAAATCTTGGTTGTCCATCACCAATAGATATGTGAGGCACATAAGAGTTCAACTAAAAAAACATTACCACAACTCCATTTGTTTCCCAACTGATTCCAAGGTGTCCTTGTATATCATCACCTTTGTTGGATGCACTCCTAAGGGGAAACAACCTCCTCATATCCTCCTTTGGCTACATGACTGATATCATTGTCCACCCTTGAAAAAGATAACAAGCTCCCCTATTTTGGAAAAGTTTTCATCAACATATCTGGTGAATATATGGTCACAAAAAATATCCCAATCAATATCCCTAAGTGGTACCTCCTTGGATTCCTAAAGAAGTTGAAGGGTAATAACTATCAAATTAAGGTAAACTGCATCATCCTCAGTTATCTTACACTCTTCATCATATACACTAAGAACAAAAGGATTTTATTGAACAAGACTGCTACAAACTAATCTAATAAGGTTTCAATATCCGATCTATAAGTCTTACGACTCCACTGGGTCATACAACAAGACTAAGGGTATCATCATGAACTAAAAACTACCATAGTGGATTTATAAAGATACCTCTAGTATATTATCCTCCATAACAAGATCTGGTGAAAATCTATCTTGAGGTTAACCTTTAAGAAAAAAAATTCTTGTAACCACTAGTGGAAGAATTCAGTGATTCTCATTGTTGGGTACTCCTCATTGATAGTCACCTACTTCGGGTGAGGTCAATCCACACCTAACCTCGAGATCACATCCTCCTCTTTGGTGAAAACATTGAAATTCCAAAAAACATACAATGTGTCTCAGGAATCTATATCTCTATAAATCCACCAATTACACATTTAGTTATCAATTCTTTAAGGGGTTATCCAATATGTTGGAGAAAATTCAGACCATCCCTAGCACAAGTGTATAAAGAAAATGAAAATTTTATGGGGAGGAAATTATAAATCATCTCTAGGAAAGATATCCTCATACTCCACCAACATCATAGGAAACTAAAATCTCATACAATTCACTTATCTAAGTACTATAGAATCCACCTTATGAGAGTTCATTCATATAATTTTTTATATGAGCTCATCCTACTCTGCCTAGGATCACTCCTTTTCAAAGTATCAAAACATCATCCAAATAAGCCAAAAACACTACCAAACTCATTGGTAGAAACCAATCGAGAATGGGTGGTATAAAACCAATCCATACAAAGGTAAAAATTGTATGTTCTCACCGACACTACAAAGAGATTCCACATGAGTCTCTTTATCTCCTTCTAGAGTCAAGCCACACTATTGGTAGAAGCGTGTGATTACTAATCTTTTTTATGGGAGCCTCCAACACAAGGGTAGATATAAAAGTATCCACTGGTATCACTACGTATCAAATAAGTGATATGATTAGTGATAGGTGGTTCATTATTATGTGTGAAGCAACAAATGGTGTAGTGAAAACACATGTTATAACTCAAACTTAACAGGAAGCCTCTATGATATCTTACTGCATGGAACACGTTCTTCCCCTTTCTTACATGTTTATCAAAACTACTGATTTATCCAACACCTTAGAATAAAAAATAAACTTTAAACACATAATTATGAGGAACTTATCCACCACGCCTTGACACTGTCATCTTAGGTATCACTAAATTTTTCCCACATTTTTTTTTTATCATGTCTCAAAAATGTGTCTTTATAGTGGAATTGTCCCTCTTCCTTGATTTTCTAAATTCAACACAAACATCACCAACACTGAGATCTTCTAACACCCTATAAACATGTAGAAAATATTCAAAAAAAAGAGTTGAAAATAGTGTATCATACCAGTGTTTAACAATACTAATACAATACTATAAGGTACACATATTGTACCTCGAAACACTCATGGAGCCTCTAGGAAAAAATCCTCCAGATGATGCATCTATCCAAGAATTTAAACACAAGTTTCTTGTGCCTAGATTTTTTTCACCCTGGGTGGTGGTGGTAATATCAAACCAAAGTTACATCCACCTCCTACTGCTCCCCCATCTCCCCTGTCACATCTTCCACCCTACGAACCTCCCTGCTCCAACCACTACCTCTGCCTAGGCAGTCCATTAACCACCTCTCTATCTATATAACATTATGTAGGACATTCTCACATGATATTGTCTCTTCCATCACAATCATAGAAACATATCATCATTGGATAAATATTCTATCCCCAATTTATCTGATGAAACCTCATGTTTCATGACTTACGTTGCACGCCTATTGTTAGTAGGTCCATTTGACCCTGCATTCAAGGTGGTCCCTAACTCAGAAGCTCATGATATGCACTAGGACCCTAGAAATCATCATCCAAAACCTACATATTCATTCATGACTTAGTCTAACATGCTAAATCCACATGAACCACTATAGTTGGGTCCAAAAACTGATCAAAAAAGAAAAATTAAAACTTGCTAATCGTCCTGAAGAAAGACCCTCTCATGACCAAGCCCCTACATAGAGGTTTCATCACTCATGAGGTCATAATCTCTAATTTTCGGTAGAACCCTGATTGGTTATCATCATGAATACATCATGAAAGAAGACTTTATGTACCACTTTCAAATATTATATCTAGTGAGATGACTCAAGAAGAACATGGAAAATAAAACTAATTCTTATATGATTCATGTACAAAACTAATTTCCTATAACCACTGCCTACATGTGAAGAGTCAAAAAGAAAGTTATTTGAGTCATGGTGAATGGATACATCATACACCACACCAAAAATAGAGTCCATGTCCTACAATATGAACTCGATAAACTTAAAACTATTCTGATAAATCCCATACAAATCTCACTACTATAAAAAACTTCAAACTCCAATCCTAGGACTAAACACAACCTTTGATTCCACTCAATCATGACCATAACTAATGGGGCCTACATATCCAATAAGAGTTCAATCCTCCACTACCCCAAGATCTCCCTCAATAGTCTGGGGGATATCGAGTAGCACCGAGTAGACATATCACACATATGGGAGGTATTAGCCAAAAGTACATGTATGCACACACACATCTACAAGCCCATAAAATGTTGAAATATAAGAATAACGGATACCAATAATTCTTGAATAATATCTACCCCAAATCATAATATAATAAAGGTACTATAATGAAATATAAGGGGTTATATACAAGCCCATCCAAAACTGTAAAATAATGTCTAACCTGCTTAGAAAGAGGATGATTATGTCAAATGAATCATCTGTATACACCTTAGTTTTTCTATCCCAAACTAGGATCCTCCTTCTCCTACCCTCTATGGATTCCATAAAAATATTTTTCATTTTCATAATACGCAACATGTGTTTTCTGAGCCCATGTAGGGGTGATTATAACAATTATTCATAGGAAACCCCAAAATCAACAAGCATAAATAATCCGGATTATTCATCTCGTCACTATACAGGTATGAAAAAAAATATATGAGAAATAATGGTAAACAAGAATAAACACATATATACTCATAAATACACCATGTTCCATGTGGTAAAAACTATAATGCTAGACATAGGATTCTGCTAGCAGTTTCAAGGTAATTCACTTCTCGGAGAAACCACTTCCCAATCTATACGGCCACTAAAGACACTCATTGGATAGGTGATGTTCATCAGGTCTAACTAAGAAGAACCATGAAAGGAACTAAGATGTTTCATCAGAGATACACACTCCATTGGACTAATACCCCATCATAAAGATCACACCTTGATTCGAATATAGGGGTCAATTCCCAGGGAACACTAGAGGGATTCTAAACCCAACTAGAATTATCCTCTTAAGTAGGCTATTGACACCTATGTAAGTGTTGGTCATGATAATTCCACAAACCCTACCTTGGGAAACATGAAGGAAATGTGGATTTCATTGGGCATCTCAGAGGGATACATTCATTAAGATGCTGAGGGATACAATGTTTGATGCTTGGGAACATATGTCATACTAACCACCGTAGATGTGGATTGAGGTGACTCACTAAAAAATAAGGGAACTATCCCATACTACACTAATCAACAAGGAGATACATAGGGATCATTATCCTAGGAAGCTGAAAGGATGTTTCACCAATGCCTCATAGTAATGTACCACTGGAAAACACTCAATCAATACTGGTTTGAGGAATCTCACAAAATAATACAAAGAAGATGAACTGAGAAGAAATAGGATGCTAACCTAACTTTTAATGGGTACACGGTGTAAACCTAGGGGTACACAACATGCCTCATAAAATACTGTAATTTCCCATGTCTCATGCACACATGATATTAAAATTTCTACAATCAATAGAATTTACCAAGGAACATGACATGTAGATGTTTCCATGGCACTAAATGTGTTTCCTATCTATGCTCATGTACACCAGGTTGTTCCCATGTATTTATCCTTGTCTGAGTACATGCTCTTCCCATGTACTCTATCATGGTCATGTACTTACTGAGTATATAGTGTATGGGGCCACATGGACACCAAGGTATATACTCCCTGTACACACCAATTCCTTATCCATTCATTGCACGACATGTTACTTGGCACATATCGTGTGTAATTCTATAATAATTTTTGGGTTTGAACCACATGTACATTCCGAGCTGTTCAAAAAAGGATTACATAGCATGTGACACATTTTACATGGCATGTGATATTTATCTTTATGCAGAAATCCTATCATCGCACTGAGGGGACTACATGGCCTGTGTTCATAGGAATACATGCCATGTTGTTATATTTTTCAGAGTATCCATAGAAAAATCAATGTGTCTTCTGATTCAATTTTTGTTGCCATTGATTTCTAATATGGAACTTAGTTATGGTCCAACTAAGTCCCAATGTCACCTACTCACCAAATTTAGATCATTCCCACTTCTTGAGAAATGACCACATTTGTGTCTCTTCAGCACTGCATTCCTAAATCTTTCACATGAACCCTCAATCCATATGTGGATATACTAATGTTATCGTTTACCACAATGATGACATTGAATCTCCATCCAAAACCTATCGTAGTGATCCATTACACCAAACACCAAATGTGCACTAGTTTTTCATTAGGTATTCAATGAATCGTATGCCAAAATAGAATGCCAATGTTGAATTAATGTAGAACAGTGGTGGAAAACACCAAAAACCAAAAATATAGAAACAGACCATGTCCAATGTTCATGTTGGACTCAATTCATTTTCATAGTTTTAATATGGTAGAGAAATAAATAAACCAAAAAAATATCAATTCTTATACCTTAGGAAGATAAGGAAAATATATAAATTAAAGGGTAAATTCGTGAATTAATTTTTTAGGTGATTAATTCTAATTATTCACTGGTAAATCAAAATAGGATAAATATACACACATGAAAAGTATTACCATGATTTAGGATTGATCATTGATGATGAATAGTCTTGTTTTGTTGTCATTGGGAAGATCCTAGATCTCTGATGGTGCAATGATTCTAGATATCAATCCATTATCATTTCCCATGAATGATCTCCTCCAACAGTCCTCCATATATACAAGGTTGTGAGACCATCTATAAGATATCATATTAACCTTATTTTTATATAATAAAATAGGTTGTTTCATCAACACAATAAAATAAATAAATTAGTTAATTTATTTTATTATTTTCACATGCGGTGAATTTTTCAAAAATGTTTGAGCCCAAAAATACTATGCCACACCTATGGTAAACCCCATGTTCTAAACTCAATAGAGGTATTAGATTTATGATCCAGGACTCTATTTGTAAGTTATTATACTATTTCAGAAAAATGGTTTGCATGTGATATTAATATATTTTAATATTTTCAAAATATCAACTTTGGGATCACTGAGCCTCAGATTCTCATGCCCTCTCAACACATATCTCTATAAATATTACAATGTACTATATGTAAAAAAATGAGGCATCACATTGATAAGCATCTTGGATAACATATATTTATTTACATTATGTTATGCTTCATTAATTCCCTTACTGATCTTTATATCTCACCTGTTTATTATGTACATCCCTAGGTTATCCATTGTAGTTTTAGAATAATGATGGAATTTTAGGAGAATGATAATGAATTTTTAAATAATTTTATTGTATCCATGTTTTAGGTTGATGTGTTGTGTACTTAATTTTATAAATAAAATATGATTTATGATATTTAGATATTTTTTTATATTTATCATTATATAATGAATCAAGAAATAAATTTTTGTAAAAATATTGGTTGTCATATGTAGTTCTTCTTCATGTGGCCTAGCATTCCACATGAAAAACATAAGGCATATTTTTCGTTCACTCGCCTTTGTATATTATTCTTATTTAAAGGATGGTGCTTGGGAGATTTAAAATTATTATGACTATTGGTCCCCTTTTCCTTGTTCTTCCTTTTTTTCATCATAAGGACTTTGTGTTTTTTAGGCCCCATTTCCTATTTAACTTGGAGAATTAGATTAAGAAATTATGAAATAGTATTCTTGTTAATGATCATTTTATAATTCATAATGAAACTAGAGAATGATTTAGACAATTATGGAATTATGAGATCTGTATACGGCTCATCATGAGCCTTCAATCCCAAGATGTCTAAGAATTATATATAGCTAATCATCTTAACTACATGTGGCACAGCTGGTGTTGACCCTCCAAGAATGCATGTGAATAGTTCATTGGAGATCTCATATATCTCTCATCTCACCTTTTCACAATAGGGATCAAGAAGTTTAGTCATGATCCTATTTTCATACATATCCTCATGTTTTTTATAAGATCATTGGACATGTACGATATCATAAAACATTGGACCTTAGTGGAATCATTCAAATGTTTTACATATAGATAAAATTATTCCTCGCTGTCTTCTTGGTTAGGCACTTTAGGAATATGATTTTTTATCACATATAATTTAATTTAATAGAATAGAATAACATGAAAGTTCCTTTACCATTATTAAAAATTAGTGAAAGTGAGAAGGATTCCATTTTCATGTATGGATCACAGTGGAATGGTTAAATTCATGTGGATTTCCATTTCTTCAATTAAGAGGAGGATAATTTTAGTACTTTATTTGATTTATATAATTAGATAATAAATATTAAATTTATAAGCCTCCAAATATTTTATTGGAAATCAATATCCCACACCATTGGTTATAGAATATCATGTTTCATTGATATTCTAGTGGAAAAGACCCATATTACCCTTATAATAACCCAAAATTTTTCCTAACAATTTAGTTGAAGGTTGTTAGGTAGGAATGATTTTTTCAATTGCATTAACTAATGGTACCTTTATCTTTCGAGTGCACTCACAAATCCTAAAATACCTGATTTGGATTTCCTCAACCCTTTATTTTTTGAGTTATGCTAATTCAAACATTATCACTCAACCCTTGATGTGAACTAAGTTTTGTCGACCAAAAACTAAAGTTATAATTCTCTAATAATTGAAAGCACCCAAACTTTGTCTGATAAATCACGTTGAACTATGGTAACATTTTAACTTATATAGTTGAAGTCCATACTGACTTAATATATATAATTTATAAATATTTATCTTTATTTAAAAATTTCCCATTTTACCTTTATTACATGATTTTTAATTTCAATTGGATTTACATAAGTGGTTGACCATGTCTTAAATAAATTTTATCTATCTTGCAAGATTTTCAATTCATTAATTCATGTGATCATGAAAAAACATCCATAATGAAAATTTTAATGAAACTTGAAAAACATAAAATAATAAGAGTGGTATGGTCATTATATTTTCCTAACGGTTAGTTTATCTAGAAGATGATCAACAAACCGTTGACCTAGGGGAAACACATAGAACCATGAATTGGTTTGTGTTGAAACATTTCACCTTTTCTACTATATATCACTTGGATTGGTTCCTCCTTAGCTCTAAACTTGTGCCACCTCCACTCACCTGAGAGATCTATCAATTACATAAGATTTTACTCACATGGGTGTGAGAAAATAAAGGATTGGTTTTCAGTGTTTACATAAAAATAAACTATGGGAACACATACCCTTCCATAATTAGAGGAGGAGGCCGTGTATTTAATTTAATAACAAATTAAAATGAAAATAATCACATATAATGGACTATTATATGCTCATGATCATCCATATAAAAGAAAATAATTACACATTTAATAAACTAGCATTAATTCCCAATCATTCTTTTTAAGATAAATCATGTTCAAATAAATTAATTATAATATTTAATTAACCAATTAATTTATCTTAATTCTCATCAAAGTTTCATAATATTATCATCCATTATTATTTTAAATAAATTGAATAATTTATTTAAAATTAAATAAGTACAAAACATTTGACTTAGAGGCAACACGATGAATACCTGTGAAAACTACCCAACATATATGATATTTGTATACAATTTACTCATGTATCATGTATAATACACATATTATCACATTATTTCATGACATGTATAGTAAAATAAATGAAAAAAAGACACATTTTTTTTTATATCATTTTATGCTTTAATGCATGTAGAGTAATCATTATATTATGACTTATACACACAGTTAGTTTAGAATATTAAATATAAATTAATTATATATTTAATATATATAAAACCCATCACATGGTGTGTAAAGATCGAATAAAATACACAATTAACACACATTGGTAAGGTTTAATAGGTATAAAAAATAAGTTATAAATTCTATGTAATGAGGTAATATACACAATGTGTATTATCTACCAACATGTCAGGTATATTTCTTCCCTATCTACTTGTGGCACATTCCTAGGGACTGTTTATATAGTCTTGTCATAGAAATTAATGGATTACATTACCTATACCTAGGATACATGTCATGTGGTCTCAATGTTCCAAACGAAACTTCTTTTACTAATGGAATACACATTGTGTGCGTAAGCTACGCGCTATATTGTTCGGATAACCATGTACCCAGGTGGACCAGTCAACATGTGGTGTGTATTAATTACATAGCATGTGAAATAAATACATGATGTTACGAATTGATTCAAGAGGCATCCTAGTGCATTTAATATAGGTACATAGCATATACATATGGGAAACACATTGTGTATTCTTTTCATTTCCTTCCAGAATCCTTGAGACCTATGAATAAGTTTTTTGAATGTTATTTATTCATAATTAATCTATTTTTTGGTTATATTTGTGAAAGAGAAGAGGAGTAAGAGGATATATCATGATTCATAATTAATGAATGATTAAAAATAATCAAAAAAATAAAAATTACTACATAAATCAACCAATTATTTCTAAATTAATAAAAAATATTGTGTGACCACTTTGATACCACTTGAAAATTTTAGGCAGAGTGGAAGTTTCAATTGGGCATTTCCAACCTATCTTTTTTCATAATAAATTATTAATACATGAATTAACCTTTAAGATTAATAATGTTTCTGTTGAGTCAAGGCTTTATTCAAATAGTCCACCATGTTTTCTTCAATGGAAATACTTCTCACTAAAACATCACCTCTATGAGAAAAATCCCTTAAGAGATAATACTTCCTAATTATGTGCTTCGTCTGCTGATGTGACCTTGGATCTTTTGCGAGAGCCACCACTGTAGTATTATCATAGTACAGTGTGATTGGATGTTTAATACTAGGTATCACATACAGCTTCTAGATGAATTTTCGCATCCAAACTGCTTCTTTAGATGCCTTAGAAGCTGCCATATACTCGGAATTTTCTGTAGATACTGCAACCACACTCTTCTTTAAGCCCTTCCAGCTTCCTGCACCTCTATTCAAAGTGAAGATGTATCCTGTTTGCGACTTCATATCGTCTAGATCAATTTTGAATCTAGAATATTCATATCATCTGATGACTCATTCCTCATATCCTCCATAAACTAGGAACATATCCTTAGTACGGTACAAATACTTTAGGATAGTCTTGACTGCCATCCAATGATGGTCACCTAGGTCATCTTGATATATGACGACCATAATCAATGTGTAGGAAGCATCCAGCCTAGTACAAAGCATAGAATACGTGACTAACTCAATCGCTGATGCGTATAGATTTCTTTACATTATATCTCTTTCCTCATGTGTCTTAGGACACATTTTCTTGGAAAGATGCATTCCTTGTGATGCTGGAAAAAATCCCCTCTTGTATTATTCTATACTGAATCTCTTTAGTATCTTATCAATTTATATACTTTGACTTACTCCCAACAGTATCTTGGATCTATCACGATGGATCTTGATCCCAAGAATATATGTTGCCTCACCCAAGTCCTTAATGGAGAAGCATTGATTCAACCATTCCTTAACAGACTATAATATGGGTATCTCATTTCCAATAAATAATATGTCATCAATATATACTATTAGGAAAATGACACCACTCCCACTAAATCATTTGTTGACACAAGGCTCACATTAATTCTGGATAAAATCAAATTCTATTATGGATTAATCAAAAAAAATGTTCCATTACATAGATGCTTTATTTAATCCATAAATGTATTTATGCAACTTGCATACCTTATTGGAATCCTTTGGAGTCACAAACCCTTTAGTTTGTGTCATGTAGACATCTTCCGGAAGGTTCCTATTCTGGAAGGATGTTTTGACATACATTTTCCAAATCCCATATTCATGGTAAGTCACAATGGAAAGTAGAATTCTGATGGATTTCATCATTGAAACTGGTGAAAATGTTTCATTATAGTCAATTCATTGACGTTGTTTAAACCATTTTGTAACTAGTCATACCTTATAGGTACTGAGTTGTCCTTCCATGTCCAGTTTCTTCTTGAATATCCATTTGCAACCAATAGGTTTTACATCAACTAGAGGATATACCAAAATCCAGACTTGGTTATTGTACATGGAATCCATTTCAGAATTCAAGGCTTCTTGCCACTTGGCAATGTCTGTGCCACTTAATGCTTCCTTGTAGGTTAGAGGATCATTATTATCAACTAATAATGAGTCACCATCCTTGGTAACTATAAAACTATACCATTCTAGTTCTATAACTTCTCTTTTAATTCTACATAGTACTTGTGTCTCTGAAATAGATTCTTCTTCCACAGGGCTTTGTGGAATCTGTTCATGTACCAACTCTTATGTACCTTGAGCCTCGACTTCATCGAAGTCTATCTCAGTCCCACTGTATCTTTTTTATATGTTATCCCTCTAAAGAAATATGGAATTTCTTTCTACTGTAACCTTTTTGTCTAAAGGGTTATATAAATAATATCTCCTTGTTTCCTTAGGGTATCCTATAAAGGTAAACTTTGTGCCTCGAGGTGCGAGTTTGCTTCCTGAAGAGGCCTTAACAAATACTTCACTACCCCCACACATGAAAATTTGATAAAATGGATTTTATTCCACTCCAGAACTCATATGGAATACCATTTATTTATTTAGTTGGTATTTGGTTTAGTATGCGTGTCTCTGTTTGTAACTTATATCCCCAAAAGGATAATGGAAGACTCGCATGACTCACCATTGATCTCACCATGTTCAACAGGGTGTGGTTCCTAATTTTTCTCAAACAATTCCACTGGGGTGTGTATGGAGGAGTGAGTTGGGATAGGATCTCAAACTCTCATAAGTAATCAATGAATTCTTGATTAAGATATTCTCTACCACGTTCTGAGTGGAGTTTCTTAATATTCTTACCAAGCTGGTTCTAAACTTCATTCTTGTATTATTTGAACATATCAAAAGAATCTGACTTATACCTCATTAAGTAGATATATCCATATCTACTAAAATCATCAGTAAAAGTTGTGATGTATGAGTACCCTCCCCTTACTTCAACTTGAAATGGTCTACACACATTGGCATAAACCAATTCAAGAAGTTCTTTAGCCCTTTCACCTTTCCCACTAAATGGGGATTTGGTCATTTTGCCTTGTAAACATGCATGACATAGGCCAAGTGGTTTTAGTTCTAAAAAATATAAATATTCATCTTGATGTAAGTTTGTCAAGCATTTCACATTTACATAACCTAGCTGGTGATGCCAAAGTTTGGTGTGGTATGAGTCATGTGAAGTATCTTTATAACTGATTGCCATTACATAGTTTGTGTAATCCAACATGTCAAAAGCATTGTATAAATGTGCCCTGCCGAAACAAATGCTATTTTTGTAAAAGAATCCACATTCATTTCCAAACTTGAAAAAAATCCATTTGTATCTAATTTAGATACATAAATAATATTTTTAGTAACATAGTAAAAATAATAACAACCCTTTAACACCAAGATCATCCCAATTGGCAATGTGAGGTAGTAGTACCCAAAAACTACAGCAGCTAGTCTAGATCCATTGGCTACTTGTAAATCTACCTCCCCTCAATCAATCTTCATGAATATACGTGTTTCCTATATTTGGAAAGATATGTGAGCACTAAAAGCTGTATCTAATACCCAATTTTTTGAAACAAATATATTTCATTCGATAACAAAAGGACATGAAGCTTCCCATTACTTCTTAGGCTTGGTGCAATTCTTCTTCTAATGGCCCTTCTTGTCACATGTGAAAAAAATAGCCTCTTGTTCCTTTGCCTCCCCTTTGATCTTCCTTTTTTAGATGGTTGTGAAGAAGATTTGGGATTAAAGTTATTCACCTCCCCTATACTCTTATTCACCATAAAGACAGAATGATTTTCAAGATTCATATATTTTTTCCACTTGGATAAGGAGGATAAGAAGATCAGATAGATACTTTTCAATGTTTTTTATATTAAAATTGACAACAAAGTTAGATAATCTCTGAGGGACTGATGCGAGAATGAGATCAGTGCCCATTTCTTTATGGAGTTTAAACCCTAGAACCTCTAGGCTCCCAATGTAGCCAATAAGATTGCATACTTGTGGACTATATGGGTCACCTTCTCCAAGATTACTTTGAAAGAGTGCCTTAGATATCTCAAATCATTCATGCCTTTCTCTCTCCTAGTAAAGACCATAGAGGTGATCAATCATGCTATAATAATCCATGTTTTCATGAGACTTCATGAGCTCACTAAATATTGATGATAGCATCAAACATTGAACGTCTACTATGTCATTCATATATCTCTCATAGACCAGGAAATATTCATCACTCGCCTATTTGGAAGGCAGATTAGGTAATGCTGACTCCAGCATGTAAGACATCTGTTAATGGCATATGATAACCTGAAGGTGTCTAAAACTTTCCCGGAAGTTACTACCAGTGAGGATGTTGTTTTTATCCAGAATTGATCATTGGGATAGTGTGGTTGATGATCTTGTCATTTTTATTCTACAATTAAAACAGAAGATCATTAGTACTTTCTTGATTATATTTTATGAGAAATAATAAATTTTAATAATTCTCCCACTATTTTATCAAGTCCCAATGGCCCTCACCATTGAACTCAGAATGTTCAGTTTCCATGACATTCTAGTGGAAAGGATCAATATTTAACTTTTCATAACCCCAAAAAGGGTTGGTCAAGATGTTAAAAGGTATTTATATAGGCAGGTCTTTTCCCACTATAGGCTTACAGCTCCTTGATCTGTTGAGTGGGCTCCCCAAATCCTGAAATCATGACTTTTGGATTTCCTCAACTCTTTCCTTACACCAAGTCTATCAAGGGATACTCCTCTTGATGTAATATGGTAAATTCAACTGAAAAACTTTCATAAGGGCTTCCTGTATAAAAGTAAGTGTCCCAACAAGGATTGGTCAAACACATAGTTTTATTGAGTTTTCCCTTAATCACGTAACAGAAGGCATAGTGTGACTTAATATTTTATTTGAGGGATTTTTATCTATTATGTGTGAATTTATTATTATCATTATCACATTCATGTTAATATTAAGTGGAACTTACTTAAGTGATTAACCATGTCTCGATAATATCTATGCATAAGTCTGGTTTATTTTAGTTCCATCTTGAAATCTTGATTAATTCATTAATTATGTGATCGTGACAACACATCCATAATGATAAACCATGAAACTAACAGAAATAAAATAAAGGGAACGATCATGAGATTTTCTAATGGTCAGTTTATCTAGTGGTTGACAAAATAACCCTAACCTAGGGGAGAAACATCTTAAACCTTTTGGGTTCATGTTTACAACTTTCCACCTGTCCACATCTGTATCTGCTGGGATTGGTTTCATCTTGGATCTAGCTTGAACACCCTCTACTATCTTGGGAGTTCCATCCATTATATATTCCTTTTTTTACTCACATAGGGGTGATGGGTAAAATGGGGTTCTACATAAAAGAAACCTTGGTCACAAAGGCCCTACATATTAATGATTTGAAGGCTCGTAGGCTAAAAAAGTTAATTTAAATAAATAAATTAATGGAAAACATTCACATACAAAGGTCTTGGTATATATCATGATCATCTATACATGCAACAATATTTATGCATAAATAAAACTAGCATTAAATTCTTTAATCATTCTTGTTTAAGATAAATCGGGCTCGAAACAATTAATTGTCATCTTTAATTAGTCAATCCTTTTATATTAAACCCTTTTCTGAATTTCCTTGAGATTCTCATACATCATAATTGTAAACAAATAAATTCATTTAAAATTATATTTTTATGTAACTTGTACCTTGGAGGAAACTCGGTGAATTCCTATTCATAACTACCCAATGAGTAGAAATGAGCATTACGCATATGATAAATTAAACACATACATTTAAATCACCTATCATGTGTTGTGCCTCAGCTGTACGCCTGCATGATGGTATACTTATAAAGGTTTTGTATAATATAATAATAAATTTTAATAAATCTTCATAATTTGGATGATTACATAGTGTGTAATTCCAACTACACGGCGTGTACTATTTTTCACCATCCATCTAAAGTACATGCCTGGGGAAATAGCGTGTGAGTTTACTTCGGAAATCTTCAGAGTACACGATATGCCCAGTGGTTCACACGTCATGTAGTTCCTCGTTACACGGTCTCCATTAGGGAAAGTTGTGTACGAGGTACGTGGTCCAACCCTAACCCAAAAGGGACTAATCGTCAAGTCCAGTGGACTATATAGAATGTAATACAGAAACTGCGTGCCACCTAATCCTATTCAACATAAGGAGTCATTAATACTTAGACAAAATCCAATGATATGTCTTTGTTTGGCGGACTATACCTGGTGCATTGAACCATGGCTACACGGCATGTACTACGGAATACACATCGTGTGTTCTGGTGTTGTACAGCCAGGAACCTTTGGAACCTCTGGATGAGATCCTTTATTTTATTTTAATCAAAATTAAAAGAAAAGATCATTTAAATAATGTTAATGAGAAACGAAAGAGGATGAACATATCTTGAGATTCATATTTGTATAATGATTAACTTGAATTGAAACAATTAAATTATTAAATACATAAATCATCAACAAAATATTTAAAAATTATAAACTATGATGTAACATGGATCTGATACCACTTGAAGGTTCAGGGCACAGTGGAATCATGGTTAGTCTAGCACCCAAATTTTATTTTTACCATGATCAATGATTATTCTGGGATCAATACGACGATGAACGCCAATTTCCATAGAATAGAATCAAAGATTTACATAAATAAGGAAGAGGCCTAAAGCCATGAGTGAGGATCTCACACATCATGTTCATAATTAATTTGATTAATTTCATAAAGAAAATAATACTTGGATCTTCATTATTTTCTTCATTGATGATGTTGATCATCTAGAATGACCCTTCTGGATTATCTTGTTAAGTTTGTTAGGATCCGATCTAGAATCCCTCTAATGGTGATCCACACATGCTCTGATGGCCTTCGATCAACACCACTCATTCTCAGGGTGCTACCGTGGTGAAGTTAGTATCTTGTGTCAGTCATTCTTGATCGCTTGTTCTTCAGCCTTGAATAACACCTCTTGTTATTGAGAGGAGTGAGAAAAGGAATTGAGAGAGAAAGTATTTAGCTCAACAATCCTCAATTCACTGGGTGTGTGGTTCGGTACTTGGCACAATAGATGTATGTGTATATTTATTGACATGGGGATTCAGTTACAATATTTAATTGTGTAACAGAAATTAAATAAATTCATAAAAATAGAGAAAAACCATGCTATTAATAATAATATCTCTTCATTATTTATGGTGTCCCAACTTACGCAAAATGGAATTATAAATAAAATTCTGCATCACAAAAATAATTGTAGTGTAATTTTAACTTCTGACAGCAAGTTAAATAATTATTTATCATCTTTCAAATGAATATTTCACTACTAGACCATCCATGGTCCTCTCGAACTCCACTTTTTTTTATTGAAACCCCAAATAAATAAATAAATAATTTATTCTCTTAAATAAATATTTTATTTACAAACTAGTAAATAAATATTTATCAAATGTTCAATAAAATAAATATATATATTTACCCACAATCCGATAAATAAATATTTATTTAATTTATGTAATTATTTTAACTTGAATAAAATTATTCCATTGTCTTGAGAATAATATTTATTAATTAAATTCAAATACAATTTAACCGATACCACCAGAAAAACTTAGTGTGTGACCCTGTAGGATTCTTTCTTGTTGTCATTAGGCGGGATTTCCTAAAGTCCAAGAGTATTGTATAAAAATGGGTCAAGGAACCCAAGAGAAAGAACATAAAGTCGCAATAATGACATCCACATACAACCGCTCACTATGTAATATAATCCCTTTGTTATAACATCTCATCAAGAAGGTTTTATGAAAGTGTCCTCAACTTTTATGCTTGATACATCGTTCTTTAACTACCTAAAATAAACTCTTTGTTACACCGTGGCCATGGAATGTTGTGTAATAGTTCTATTTCCATAAAAGGGCTGAGATATCAACTTCCATAAATGGAAGTTTCAAATACTTCCTTGACTTATCCATTAATAACATGCCACTCGCGATGCACCCAACATACCCTACTTCCCCCCAACTGTCCGCGTGACGGTTTTTGTCAGTAAATCAAAGTGCGCGAGTCATGACACTTATTAATGATAATATTAAAGTCTAAGGATCATTACACATGATCTCAGATAGAAATATTGGATGACACCAAAATATGTGGAATTCCTACAGGTGGGTCGGTTCTCATAATCTCCTATATTGGATATTACTAAGTGCAAACTTCATGAGAAGAAGTCTCGTCTACTTATGAGTACTCACCCCAGACGGTCTAAATGCTATGTGTCCCATTATAGTATGTCATCCAACTATATAACTATATTTAAGAATATTGTTATATCATTTCATGGTTTTCATCATAGCGGGGAACTTCCATGACCTTATCAATGCAACAAATACTCTGGGACATTATTACAACATAGTCATGCAGAACAATGAACAATATATAATAAGATGTTTAATATTTAAATACATTAAATATCCTTGTAATAAAAGTACAACCAGTTGGTTCTAGAACACCAAATCTTACACCAATGTAGGTATATTCATCAAAAGTATCAAGTATAAGTATGAATAAAAACAAACCATGTAAGTGATGATTTCTGAATTGAGCAAATGATATTTTAAGGGTGGGAAGGGATTATTATTTTTATTTAAATAAAAATAAAACAAAGAGGGTTTCTTATAAAAATGAGGTTTTCAAAAATATAATGATGGTTAAAAAACTATGTAGGTTACACGGGTCATGAGATAAGAAATTTTAAAGTTATATTAATCAATTTTATATAAAAGCGGGAATTTAAAAGGGAATAAAAAACTATTATTATCCCATAAATAAAGGTAAATTAAATTTTATATATATGAAAGGAACACATATAAATAATATGGATGAAATATGTGGGAAGAATATTGAGGATAATAGAGAAAAATAAATAGAACATGTGACTCAAAAGTAACAATGGTGGTTTGGAGGATCACATATTATGTTTTAAAATAACTTCTTTTAAAATCCCACATTATCAAAATGTTAATAAATCATTCTTTTCAAAATAATAGAAGGTAAATATAATGATTACATGATATAACACATAATTTGGCTTTCAAATATATAGTATAACTGTGTATGTAATAGAAAATTATGGTTGAGGGGAAACCACCATTAAATATGATGAGAATTATTTTCAATATAGATATACTTTTTGAGTAAGAAATTAATCAATGTAAAATAATTAGAATAAAAAAATTATCCCCATATATGAATATCAATAATAATTAAATATAATCTTAAGGGATAAGAAAAAAATCACGGATGGAATAATTTTAAGAAGAATCATTTTAACCCAATGAATGAATTTGAGTAAACAAAGATCCTTACACGATCATTATCTTTCGAATCAAAAAAACCAATAATGGTTGAACATGAGATGGACTAATAAATACAATATATTTTATTAAATTTATGAAAAAAATAAATCCACAACTAATAGATACACCTCAAAAATAAACAAGTGGAAAATATGATTCATATCTCAATTAAACAAATTTATGATCCAAAAACCCTTACCTTAGGTCATAATTTGTTCGCTGAATGCGCCTAAAATCTCGAATAGTAAAATAAAAATTAATAAAAAATTCTTAATATTATTATTCATATATATTTATTTTTTGAGGTTCATTTTTTATCATTTTTTTTATTTTTAATATATTTTCCTCTTATGTCGGTTATATGGTGTTGTTCGGTAAATTTCTCTGTAATCATTTTGGTTTTTTACCATGTTCAATAATTTTGTAAAAAAAATTCATGATATTTAGAATCATTTAGTATTATTTCATTTATTATTATATTATCAAAATATTTTTATAGTTTCATTGGTTATCCCAAAATGGACCCAATTTATGAAAGGTGAGTTGATCAATTCATTTAAGGCAGTTAAAGTTATTATAATCATTTATTATTGAATTTAACATATATATATTGTAAAATATAATCATTATAGAATAAAAAAATCATAAATATTATTTTTATAAATTATATTATTTTTTTAAATCCTTTATGTTAGGCTGTTATGGAGAAATAAAAAATGCCATTCCAAGGAGGTGGTAATCTATACGTACACAAGCAATTCTCCCATTTTTCATAGAAAAAGTGGGGGTTTAAAAATAAAATAATTGTAATTTTATAATATTAATCATTCTATAATTATTTTTATTTTTATTAAATAACTCCTTTGGTCCATCCATGTAAAGAGTTTATCAAAAATATATTATGCCTTTAATGGAGGCAGTAGGTTGCACGAATGCTTGACGACATATTAATTTTTATTAATGAATTTGGAAGAAGTTCAAAGATTGATATTAAATTATTATAATAATATTTAATAATATTAAAAATTATAATTTTATAATTCCTTCATCGATATAGGGTACTTTAGTGGGTTAGAATAAGAAAAGAACTATGAAAGTTTGGTTGAGAGAATTGTTGTTCCCTTTGGTGGTTCAGCCTTAGGTGACTTCATAAGGATCCATGGATTAGTATTTTGGGAAGACATAGGATTATAAGACATGGGGAGAGTGTTTAAGAGATACTAGGGAATAATTTTTTTAGAGATAAATCTCTATAATGGGTGTATAAGTGTGGTGGGAGTGATCCCCTTTTATAAGTGATGAAAATTTTCATTTTTATAAATACCCATTAAATATAAATGATATCATGAAACTATTCCAATATAAGAGAGATTAAATGTGGAAAATAAATTATAGTGGTGGATTCATGGTCGATCCACTCTCATACACATATTTTTTGACATCTTTTTCACATGTTTTAATCCCTTTACTCCTTGATAATTACTTTTACCATTTTGGTTTTTGCTGAGGTAATTAAATTTTAACCTAAGTAATTTATTTTTATTCCTATAAATTAAATTATATTTATTACACAATATGGACCTTCTAATTTAAAAATAAAATCCATTTATATTTTATTTGTGTTATAAAAATCAATTTTAACATTGGTGAAAGTATTGCATAAAAGCATGTATTTAGGAAAAGTAAATTTTTAAGCTTAAGATTTATGTGTAGGGTAAAATTATCCATGTATTTGGTTCTAATGATATAAATAATTTTATTATAAAATAAATTTATGGATATTTAAAATCCATCCAAAATAAAATTTTCACAAAATATTAAATAATTAAAATAAAAGACCCAAAACAATTTTTATTTGAAAATATTACTTATGTCCCTAAAATGTTAATTATAGATTTTATAAATTCAAAATAGTATTTTATAAATGTATAGTTTTAGTTATTAAAAACATTTTTAACCTATGAAAATGTATTATAAAATTATAGTTCTTTCTTATAAAGTAAAAAAATTTATAGTTTTAGTAAAAATAATATTTTTTACTATTCACCTTAAAGATGACTATTTTAGAAAAATCACATAAAATTATATCAAGATAATACTATAATTATAAAAGAATAAAGTTAATATTTTTTAATTAGAATTATGAAATTTTAGATTTCAAATTTTAAATAAAAACATAAAAAATATAATGAAACTTGTTTTCATTGGAAAATAATCTTTTTAATATATTAATAGTTCTTATTTTGACTTCCAATAAATTATAAATTATTGATAATATATTATTAATATCAATAATAAATATGAAAAATAATAAATCACATTTATACATGATGCATGAGGATCCATGTCTTTATTTTCTCATAATGGGTCATTCCACCTCACCAAGGTTTAAAATAAAAGTTAATGAAAATGATATACTTCTAAAATATTGTTTTTCAACTCACTCACCTGGATGTACCTCGATAAAATGGGTTCATTTATAAATATGTTGGTCAAACATGTTTATAAAAATATTTCCCAAGTTACAATTTTATTATCACCATGTGTACCACCAACTCAACTACCCAAAGCCACTCTGATACCATTTATAATAAGACAACTTGAATTTCATCAAACCTAAAAATGACTATAATCATGTTCCCCCTTATCTTCAGAGGATATAAAACAAAATTGACTGATAAAAATACAGATTTTGGTAGCTATTTACCTCAAATATCACTTTCTATAAATTAGAATTTTTGTTTAAATTTAAAATTTAATAAATCATTGAATGTATAAAGTAAATATCATAAAAACTTATAGTAAAAACTTATTTCATACACATACAGAAAAAAATTATAAAATAAGGTATATGTGGTAGATGTTCACCATGAATATTCACTAAAATTATCATCGATCTCTAAGTGGGAATATATCAGTCCAACAACTAATATAGAATTCAGAACTGTCATTTCACAAGAAAATCAATGTTAAGTGTGCACAACTACTTGTACACTATGGTTCACATGCAATGGGTGAAGTTTTAAAAAAATAAGAATTAATCTTAAAAAAATTATGATTATTTTTTTTAAATAATGTATTGTTAAAGAAACCTCAACTATTTCATTTTTACACAATACCCAAATGTTAAAAAATCTAAAATATCAATAAATATATGATTCATATAAACATGCACAAACTTTATATCAATTTAATTTCCTCTTGGGATAATTCACTAAGATTTTAAGATGGAAAATACATAAATTGAGTTAATGGAACCACCTTACTAGTGGGGACTTAATCATACCTTATGACTGAACTTCTAATATATTTTTATTGTTAGGAAAAACCAACTAGAGTGATCAATTTAACATTAACCACAGTAGAACTTATCACCAAAATTCCAAACTAGAAGCCCCGAGTCTATGTGTTTTTTAACCAAGGATAAGACAATGTTTATATATATAAAAACTCATATAGATTCACCCTTTCCCTCTCTCATTTAAACAACCTACTTTAATCCATAAGAGTACAATCTATAATTTACATAAATCAAATTTCTAATTTTATGAAAAAAATTACGAATTAAAGGGTGAGTTACATGGAAAAATTACAAAAAAATAATTTTTTTCAAATAAAAAAATACTTTCTCTTTAAATCGTATTTTTTAAATTCTAAAAATTCAATTTTAAATTAATATAAATAATTTTGAAAATACAAATATCAATACATAACCATCTTAATCAAAATATGGTTTATTGTTTAACTAAATAAGTCTTTACTCACCCATAATGGTTAATACCACTTAGAAAACTATTTAAAAATTATCATAAACAGATATAAATCTTACAAGAATAAAAAAATGTTTTTTTAAATGAAATAATCTCTTATTAAATAAAAACAGCATCAAAAAACACAAATTAACAGTTTTAACATGATATAAATAATAATCCTAAAAAACTAATGTTTTTTTAAAATGATATACAATATTTTTTTTAAATGAAATATAAATTTAAATAGATTCCATATAACATGAATACCAATATTGAAAACTAAAGAAGAGTTGTCTATATCAGTTTTGTGTAAGTTTAAATGGAACTGTCTACCTCAAAGAGTTATAATAAACTCTAATAAAAAGTATTTATGGAATTTTATTACTTAAAGACACCTAATAAACCTTAAATAATAAATAACATAATTTATTAAATAAAGAAATAGGTTTTTTCCAATACTGAATATCACAATATCCATAGGGTAAAGGGATGATGCAAATATGCTGAAAAGGGTGTGTAATGTCATCCTAGATATTTCCTCTAACCACTATACACATATTACCCAATTAAACATAAAATATAAAGGCTTAAAAAATTATAAAATAAAATAAATTATTAGAAAAAAATTATTAATGGTTGATGTAATGTCGAACTCACCGTCAATGTTGTAAAAATATGTTATAGGGTCCTGTTTTAACCTCTATGAGAAAATCCCCATTATCAATCACGGGTTTCATCATTATATCACAAAACCCTCGAAGATAGAATATGTAATTAAAAAAATTATTATAGATCTAATAAAGGGTGATAAAGAAGGAGGTAAGGTAGAAAAATAGGGAAATATAAATGAAGAGTTCCTTTATTTTTCTTTGATCATTTGTATGGGTAAAATAAGAAAATATAAGGAGGATGGGAGAGGTGGATCTCCTCTTTAAACTCTTATCATAACCAACCAAACAATATGGTGGACAATCTTCCTCATATTTTAATAGAACACCACTTAAAATAATAATATTTATTATAAAATTAATAATAATATAAATGGAAATACTAATAATAAGTAATTGTAATATTAATAACATTTATAATAAGAATGATAATGAGAATTCTAATCACTACTATCAATTATAATAATTCTCCAAACACATGAATTATAATAAAATACATTAATAATATCCCCTATTTTAATAAAATATGTATATATTTTAATTAAAACAATCACCCAAACTTTTGGTTAACAAAAATCACTTCTGAAGTATTTTAAAATTTTGAAAATAATACTAATTCCCAAACTAAAGGATTTAGAGCTAAAAGTAAATGCCTGATATGGTTTTTAAAAGGTACCTGGTGGGAACACGTATTCCAAGGACTATACATCCACCCATACGTAATCCACAAGGTGTAAGAGTCAATACACATAGTCAACTTTCACAGCCCAACCAAGCATTTGGATAACAATTCTCTATACAAAATTTTCAAATTTTACCCAAATTTATTAAAAAATTAATAAAATAATTTATTTAATTTATTTATATAAATTGGGTTCTGCAAGTATGATTTAAATATTCATTATGTTTCATATAGAATGGTTTTCTTGAAAAAAATATGGGGTTGATATTGGTTAACATAGTGTAAGGGTAACATGGCTTGACCTAAGGCATGGTTTTATAGGAAATATACAGGGTCAGTGCCTAGAAACATGGTTTAGGGTCATAATTCAGATCCTAGTAAATGAATTTTTAAGAAATATTTGTGTTCACCCAAAACCAAGATAGTTTAGGGTTAGACAGGGCGGTTGGGGGTCGGTTCGTCATTTTTTTGGTTTAAATGTTTTTGGGTAAAACTCATTACAATTTGTTAAGAAGAACCACATCATGGTTTTTTCCCTCTTCTAAAAAAATTTTTCATTCAAATTATTAAAATTAATTATTTTTAAAAGTTTTTAATTACCTTTTTTAAAAAATATTGAAGAATTGGTGGGTATTGGAATAAATTCAAATATGTTTCCCAAGGAGTCACTAAAAACATAAATTCTAATGCTGGTAAAATTAAAAAAAATATGATGTTTTTTCTGAAGAATGAAATGTAAAAAAAATAAAATCTTTAAAAACATTTCTATTTTTCCTCATAGTTATATTTCATTTTTAATTTAATATCATTACATACCTCGGTTGCTTCTATAGAATCTCAAGGAGAATATATGAGAGTGATTCATATAATGATTGTGATGTTTCTCATTCACCTTGAATGAAATTTCACTCTACCTTTAAATTATTTCTTATACACAAGGGTAGAATCGCATCATTGTAAAGGTTCCAAATTAATGATATTTGATTTTAGTTTGAAACAATTGAAAATATGAATTAAAAATTAGAACCATATCTCACCGTATAAAATTTATTCATCAAATGTGTTTATCATTAAACTTATTTATCTTTTAATTATAAATAGTAATATTTGTATAAGTTTCCCTCCAAATTATTTTCAATCATATAAATATTAAACAGTTCCTATTTTATATTATTTTTTCTTTTTGATTCATTTATTTTACCACTTATTATGATTTATGGGCCAAATTAATCAGTAGGTGTCATGATTTTTAATACACCAACCAAAACGGTGACATCCTAAGAGTTTTTTAAAAAAACATTAGTATTCCCAGAAGTAATAATTTATTTTCTATATATACTTGTATCATGAATTCATTTTATTTTATATAATTTTCTTGATTTCCTGGTTAGAGATATTTTCTTATCCCATGTTTTGTGGTTGGTAGGGAGTGATGGCATTGTAGTGTACTATATATTTTTGAATCACTCCCTTTAACAAATGGTTGTTAATGTGGATATCTCAGTCCTATATTAGTAACTTAAGAAATTCAAACCAATTGTATATATTTTTTATTTTATGAAATTCAACACTCTAATTTATATGTTTTTTGAAGTGATCTTAGCTTTGACCCATTTTTACATGTAGTCGACACACATAAGTATATGTGTGTGTCCATAGGAGATCGGGATGGGGGATATAAATTCAATTATACACACATCAAATACATCAACATTAATTATGGTTTAGGTAGATACCTCCTTCCTCTTTATAAAATTTTCAATCCATTTACAATTATCTGAAACATTTACATAGTCTCTTACATCACATTGGAGTGTTGGATAGAAGAATATACTTTGAGGATATTTTTCATTGTTTAGTTTTATCCATCGTTTACTTAAGTAGAATATTAATAAAAACATTACTAATTAACATTTACATTAGACCTAGTAAATAGTTATAAAATAACTAAATATCTATATTTTTTGAATTTTAAAGGATACCCCAATAGTCATATTTAAAGTACCTCAAGAAAGCATGGTGAGAAATATTGAAAGGGGTGAATAAGTGTGACTAAAATTATATTCATACATTCAAAAATCATATGTGTTCCCATAATAAATAAATCTAGGATCCGTGAATGAAACCAGCTTGGAATTTGGAGAGATAAAGAGTGGGGTATAGTTCACCTAATATAAGATATTTACAAGGTTCACAGACTCTTTTTATCAAATGTATAATCCTAGGTGTCCAATGGTTGTGTTCATGTTTTCTATTTAATTGTCTTATTATAAAAAAGAATAAGTATAAGTAGTAGGAATATAGTCTTAATTTTTATTAAATAAGAATTATCAAATAAGTTAACCAATATTTTATTTTCCTCTTAAATTGCTTCCAATGTTAGATCTAACATCCATTAGTATTCTTCTTCTCAATCTCATCAAAAGCCTCTAGAATTCTCCCTATAATATATGGTCATATATCTTGGTGTAACTTCTTACCATGTAATTGAAAACACATAATTTATAAATAGTACTGTATCCATATATCATAGAGGGTTTGGCCATGACATGGTCTAGTAGGTTATGGCTAGATCTGAAAACCACCTACCAATATGTCTTTTCTTTACTTATTTTTTAGTGGATGTTTTTATACACTCAGAAATATATTTTCAATGAAACATAACATGGTAATTAAGACCATTATTCAAGACTCCTCATATTTACACAAGAAAAAAAATTCCAGGGGAGTTTTACTTCTAGGAATGGCATATAGGGATTTCTCTTTCCACTGTGGAATAGAATTTATATTTTTTCTCTATGGATATTCATAATGAAACCTCAAAATACCCATTAGATATGAAAAAATCATGAACACCACTTTTTTGATATTTTTCAATTATAAAAAAAATTCTAATAGTGATACAACACACCATAATCCCACTTTACCAGGGCCATCAAACATACATTCATGAAACCTTGATTGGGAAAATATTCATTTTACTATGAGTCCTTCCCAAATAATTTTCTTGCATTAACCATGGTGTTTTTAGTCAACAATTATAGTATAAAATCATCATCAAAACTCCTCAATGAATTATCTCAAGAAAGTATTGGTAGAAATATTATAATGTTAGATTTATTTAAACACCACGCAATGGGATAGACTAATTATTTGGAAATTATATATCCTTTATTATAAATATCAATAATATACTGACCATGTCTCAAATGAGATCTTATTGTCTTTCTATTTATCCATTCACTTCATTAGGGTCTTCCAATCTCCAAGGGATCATCAATATCACCCTATGCATATATTTTTAACATGATAAAAAACGAATATGATCTCGACTCTAAGATTCAACTACTAACACCTCATTTATTACCACTATAAAAAAAACTTCTCTACTATTTTACCCCTTTTATCACCAAAAAAATATTGAGAATCTCCCCCATTGCATGAATAGATATTATACCATTATCTTCTTTTATCAATAAATTAAATTGAATTAATGAGGCAAAATAATTTAGTTTAATCCTAAATATTTAGGGATAGAATGAACTACCAATAAAACCCTAACATTCTAGAAGGAATCATTAACAACAGCATTTATCAGTTTATAAAAAAGTTGTTCTAGCCCAACACCCCCGGGCTAGGGAGGGGGAGATCACATAGGCCTATAATAATGGAGTCTAAAATAATCATTAGCAACAAAAATAAAACACTCATGGGGAAAGGAACCCACTCCATAAAAACATAAATAGAATCAGAAGATGAGGATCTAGAGGAAGATAGTCAGCAGCTTTGTTCCCCTCACACTAAGTGTGTGTAATTATCATTTTTCCATTGATGAAATTTTGGCACCTAGGAACCTGGTATGTGATATCCCAGGGAATGGGAATAAGTCCAACAAGATAATCAAATATTACCTTAGATTTTATCTCTAATGAATCCAACCTAATGTTTTTATCATCACATAACTCCAACCCAACAAGCATTGCATTAGCCTCGGTAAGAAGAGAGTCCCCCCGACAAAAAGTGGCAGTGAAGGTAACAATAACAAAACCTTTTCAGTCACACACAAGACTACCACCCCGCATCACACCCGAGATAAAGGAGCCATCTGTGTTGATCTTTATCCCCCTATTTCTTGGGGACCAACAGATCAATTAGCCAAGAGAGTAGGGTACAGAAAGAGAGCACCCACAGATATGAGTAAATTAGAAGAACTTAAATAATGGGAAGCCTACTAGTTTTTCACCTGAACAACATGTTATTCCAATAGTATTTCTGTTCTGAAGGAAATAAAAGTCCACGAGCTGAACCTTACCTCAAACTGTTCTTTTTTTCAATGCAACCCATAAACACCAGTAGTTGGTTACAAGGATACAGCCTTGTATGATCATTTAATAGGAGTTATCCCCTGAACCATGGAACCAGAGCTCTAGAAAATTATCACAATTATTCTCCTGCAAATCCACACTAGTGAAGCAACCAAAATAACTCTATAGTCATTGAGCCCACTATTCCTTGAAGAATAGGTGTTGGATGGAATCCACTTTGTGCGAGCTACACCAAAAACATCTTGAAGATAGGTGTACTCTGCAGCGCTGGATATTATCGTTTGTGGGAAGGGTATTGTCTCGAGTTTTCCACACAAGGAAATTATTCTTAGATTGGATATCATTGAACCACAAATTTTCACCCCAGAAATCATGCTTCATAATTGAATGCACCACCCAACAAAAATCTTATACCGCGAAGGACTCAGAGGCCACGCCAGTGAAGACACAACGATCAAGATATGTCGATAGCTCGATTAAGTCAAATACCTCCCACTAATTCTTATCCAGAACAGATTTTATAAACTGCAGGTACAAGCAGGCTCCACTGAAGAAAATTGTTGGAGTAGGACAAGCAGGGAACCCGAGATTCACCCCACTCCAATTGTGAAACCAGAAGCTGATGTCCCCTATAACCACAATCCACCAAACCTTTTCCTTGATATCAAAATTTAATAGACGCACTATGCACCAAAGAGGCGAGACCCTTCCCTTATGAGGAGAAGAAGAGGCCCCATACTTCCTAGCCATGAAACGCCACCAAAGGGACTTCCCTTCTAGGAACCCTCAAGCCAACTTAGCATGCATATCCTACATTGATTCCAAGATACTTCGGATGCCCACTCTTGCCTCTCTTACGGGCTTAGCCAATTTACCCCAAGACACCTAGTGCCGCTTCCCCTCAGACTGAGCATCCCCAAAAAAACAATGGTCATGAAAATCTCCAGATTCAGAATAATATCCTTGGGAACCCTACAAACAGAAAGAACGTGCATCAAGGAAGAGGAAAGCACACTATTAATCAACATAAGCCTCCCCCCAAAGGATAGTAAATGGTTCTTCTAGTTGGATATTCGACAAGTCATCTTATCAACCACCTTATCAAAGTGGCACGCCCGAATGCAACCTGAGGAGATGTGGATGCCTAAGTAATCCATGGGTAGGCTTCTCCTACTAATACCTAGAGTATTTTCCATGAAACTCATTCTTCACTCTATAAAATGATTCAAAATCAAGAGACTGATCTTATAATGGTTCACACACTGCCCACTCCAGTGATAGTATACGTTAATGATTTCATTAATACCTTGGATGGTACGTTGGCCTCTATTGAGAAAAATAATTGTGTCATCTTCATACATGAGATGAGTAAGGCCTTGGAAGCAGTTTGAACAGCCAAATGGGGAGATCCTTCTCTCACTCATAATATTCTCAATATACCTACTAAAGATGTCCTGAACCAAGACAAAAAAATTGGGGGGAAAATTATCTCATTGATGTATTACCCTAACCGACTTAAAGAAACCATATATCTTTCCAATAAATGAGATGGATAGCTACGGGGAGAAAAAACAACAAAACATGATGTCCACAACTAAAACTGATAAGCCCATGCAAGAGAGAACCATGATAATAAACAACAAATCAATCATGGAGTACGCCTTATCCATGTCCAGTTTGATGACTGTGTTCAATCCTTACACCTTTTGATTTAGAACACAAAGCATCTCTCGTGCTAGTTCAATTGCACCCTGAATGGTATGAACCTTGATGAAGGCATCATGTTCTTCTATGATCCAGAGGCTAAAATAAGAGGACATTCTCTTACTAATAATCGTAAACCAAACCTTGTACAAAAAATTAAACATAATGATAGGCCTATAGTGATTCAAAGAAGAAGTAACTTTCCATTTGGGCCTATATTTATTTTGAGAAGAAGGATCTCCTTGACAGAGGCCCCTAATCGACTTAAAGAAACTATTAAAGTGTTTTTAAATTTATTTAAAACATTCTCTTCCATTGAAACATATTCCAAGTTAAGATCTCCAGTTTCAACCTTCTCTTTTATAAAGTGGTACTTGATGTTTAAATGATTTGATTTAGAATATTATACTATATTATTTAACAAATTTATTATTCTTTGATTTTTATGCCCCTTAATCAAGGGATATAAATCATTTACTCTCATGTATTCTAGTTGTTACTTAATCCATATCATTTTGGTTATGTCTTGATATAAGTAAATATATATATAAATTTAGCTATTTTTAGAGTCACTGAATTTTTCTTCTTAGAGTGTCAAGAAATTCATGTTCCTCTAATAAAAAATTCTCCTTCACAATTTATCATTTTTTCTTCATTGTAACCTACCTAGTTCATTTTTTATAATACATACAGTTATAAAAATTAATATTTATCATAATTAATTACATAATCATGATTCACTTTGATGTAGTGAATGATCTATTTCACTAACAAAAGATAATATTTCATAGGATTTCTATAGAATCATACATAAAGAATCATAAAAAAATGTCCAGTCTTGATGATTTCATGTCGATTAATATTTCAATAAACCTTCATAACTCCTTTTTATCTATACTACTTTCTTATTATCCCAATGGAAATTTTATTCTGTGTTCTATAGAACAAGATTACTCTATTGTTTTGTCTATTATGAACCTTTTCAATAAATCACAGAAATAATTATATTATAAGAGAAAGATATAACTTTTTTATTTAATTTTAAACCAAAAAATAATTTCATATCTCTATATTTCAAAATTATTTTTCATTTAGGAATAAAATTGAAAAAATCCTTCTATTTGTTTCCAGAAAAAATGATGTCACTAATGTACACAATCACAATAAATGACTTTGTGTTATTTTCCTTGACATAGATATTGGTATCAACCTTGAATTCCCTAAAATTCATTCTCATTCAGATGATATAAATCATTTAATACCATTATCAAGGTGATTATTTAATCCAATCTATTTTACTTGTCATATTATAAATAAGAGAACCATCACCATCAAGGATAAATCTTTTTAGATTTTCATTGTATACTTTCCATTCAAGATATCCATTCAAAAATGAGGAATTCACATCCATTTAAAAAAACAATTAGTTTTTTTAGGCGTCAATAATAATAAATTACAAACAAAATCATGGATTATGACTATAGGAAATGTATCATTAATATATATAATATTAATTTTAGAGTAACCATTACATACAAGAAAATTTTTGTTCCATGAAACTTTTCCATTCTCGTTGAGATTATTCTAAAACAACCATTTTTTCCAAACACATTCTTATCTTTGTATTATGTAACCAAATTAAATGTTTAATTTTTTTTAATCTAATTTGGATATTCTTTCATCGTCATTATGTAATCCTCGTATTTTAATGTCTCATCAATACTCAGTGGTTTAACTTGATATAACAAGTAGGTATAATTGTAATTTCATATAATTCACTATGTTTGAACAACCCTACTACTATATCCATGTATTTTTTTAAAGATATGCATGTTTTTTAAGTCTTATGAGCTTTTTTTCTCCTTTAATTGATCCTTTTTCATTACTATAAATTTTAAAATCAACATGGGAATTTTAAAAATATTTTGTTGCAATCAAATATTTCCTATAGTGTTCATCAAAATATCTTTGAGATTATTTAATATCATAATTAAAAATTATTATATTTGTGATGGAACTTGATTATAAAAAAAACATCATATATTTCAATGATTTTACCTAAATTATTATTAAAATGTGGATAAATACTTTCATCAGGTGTATGTCCAAGAAATATACCCTAATTGGATCTCTTGTAAAACTTTCCAAAATGTATTTAATTGATTTTAATATAACATAGTATGATGAATAATTTAAAACTATAAAAATTAGGGTTTCTTCAGAACCCACATCTCATAAGGCATATTGACCAAATTTGATCATTGTGAGCACTTATTTAGAATTTAAAAAAATTCTATTATGACTTTTCTCAAAAAAAATTTGACGGTCCATGTTCTAATAACATGTTTCTCTAAAATTCTACCAAACTCTTGTACTTACTTTCATATCATCAATTTTATTAGGGTATATATATAGTAGAATATTCATTCATTTTTTACATTCTTATCAAGATATGACACTAACTCTTCCTTCTTATTTTAATATCATTTTTTGGGTTGGAACCTCTTAAGAACGCACCCCATTTTATTTTAATCACACCTATAAAAGTTTTTGAACCTTTAAAATTTATTATGATTTAATTTAAATAAATTAGACATAATTTATACAAGTGAAATCATAAATTAAAGTAATAAAGTACTTATCTTCATTGGTTTATTTAAATCTCATTGGAACACACACATCTAAGAGTATAAAATAAAGAGGTTACTTTGTTTTGATCACCAAAAGTTCATGAACTTAATTAATCATGTTTCCTTTATAACACACATCACTTGTTTTATCTGATCACGAATCTGGTTTATAGGCTTCTCACAGGTTCATATTTGATAAATTTTTTCTTTTGACCCAAATAGCCATGTACTATATTTCAAAGATATTTTTTTTTTCTTAAACAAAATTTATTTATATCATTGAAAATTTAGAATATATTTGAAATTTTTTATGTTCCACTCAAAATGATTTTTCGATCAATAATCTTCTTAAATACACCTCCATTCGTTCAAAATTTCACCTCATTTTCATTGTCAAAAGGCTAAGAGATACTTAAGAGATTGTGCCTCAACCCATGTATAATAAGAACATCATAATATTAAAACTTATTTTCAATAATTTTGGTACTTAAAACTCCTTTTATGTTGATTTATATATTATTTATAAAAGTTATATCTTAATTATAAATTTTTATATATTTTAATATATATTTTTTCATTATTATTTAATGAGAAACCAATTTCCAATATCCAAGGATTTTCTCCTTTTGAGGATTTAAAATCCATCACAACCCCAAATTCTTGTTATTAATTACTCCTTCTATAGATATATTTTTAGTTTTTATTACTCTATAATTTCTTAGGTAGTATCATGAGATACTTCTTTATGGTGTGTCCAGATTGATCACATTTCCCACAAGTTTAACAAAAATATTCAAATGAGTTATTCAAATTAACCAACTTTTTATATGTAGTATAAGTTTTTTTCTAATAACTCATGTTTTTATCCCCTTGGATTCATGGACTCTCTTTGGTTTATAGAGTGAAATATTTTACCGATGCACATTTTATTTTCCTCAACACACTCTATTGCACCAATATATTCTTTCCAACTAAAATCTCCTTGATTGAAAATATTCTTACTCAAAATATTTTTGTGGATTCTTATCTCGATTTAAAACTAACTATTATCATTTAACTTCTTCATACTTAGTAATATCATGCTTCGCCTTTTTTTCCTTAGACTTATCCTAAATATATTTCTTCTCCAACACCACATTTCTTACCATCACATAAAATATTAATGGGTTTCTCTCCTTCATTCAGTGAATTAATCACCTTCTTCACCTTCTTTTCATTGATTACAAGTTTTTAATTTCAAATATCAAATTCAAATACAATATTTATTTATAAAGTGGGAAAATATACAAAATACTTAGTAGAATAAAAAATCTTCTCAATAGATTTAGTTTATTCTCTAATTTTCGTGATATAAATTTTAAACACAGATTGAGAATTTTAAAGGATTTTTTTTATAAAAAAAATGTTCCTTTAGATCTTTCACCTCTTTATTCTTAGCAATAAAAGTTTCTATAGTAATCTCAAGAATCATTTTACTTAAAGGATCATATTGAGATCACACATCATTATTGAACAAATAATTTATATATCGAAAATATCCTTGAGATTTGATTCATCAAGATATTTCATTAATAACACATTCTCATTATTTAATGTTTTCTTCTCCCTTTCAAGCTTCATGTTTACTTTTATGCAAATCAAGAACTACATATTTAATAAAAACTTAGTTGGAATATTTTCACTATTAATTTTTTTAAAGTTAATTCCTTGGTCAAATACCGAGGAACAATTTATTAAAATCATGAAAGAAACTACATTAGTCTAAAGGAGGACATATTATTACAATCTCTTTCATAGAGAGGGAGAAGATCAACCAGAAGATCATCACTCCACGAAATTCCCTGGTTGATTGCTTTATTGGAAATACCACCAGCCTCTATGTTTTCTTCATGATATGCATGGGTGACAACATATCTGGGATCACTAAGAAAATCAAGGTCGCTCATCCATCGAGTAGTAAGTGGCCAGGTAAGGGGGACCACCCCATTCAAAATATCTTGCACAATGGTGGTAGATTCACTTTTAATTTAGATGTTGTTCCATCATTTTATTTTAACAAAGTCACCAACAAGGATCACCACAATAATTTCCACTTATAGAGAAGAAGCTATACCACAACTGCCATAGAAACAGCCATGAAAATAACCCAGGAAGTCTCTGAAAATAGCTTCACAACCCACAGGTCTCCGATTTCCTTTGGAAGCTCCATACACATTGAATTTGATCCATCCTGGAGGCAGGTCCTGCCAAAACACCTCCAATGAGTGTCTCAGTTTTCTGTTGAGCCCTTTTATTTTGAGATCTTGGAGGATCACAAAGTCCCCAACAGAGTTATCACAATTATCATTTTGTATCAAGGCATCATCCCTAAGGGCGATGAGAATTCTCGTCCAACCTGAATTAAGATTGAGTGAGTAGTTGTTGTGAATAATGGAATTTATATCATACCAGATAAAGTGGAGGAGCTCAGAAACAGCGGAAATTAAAAGATTTTTAGTTTTTCGTGAGGTATCCAGCTCCATACAGTGTTTTAGAAGGGGTTGAATACAGTCAGATTGAAACCATCTGCAATCAAACAGGACAGTAATAAAGTACCAAAGGGCCGATGTAGTAGCACAAGATAAAAATAGTTGGTTAGTATCCTCTCTATACTAATTACAGAGTTGAAATTTAGAGAATATTTGGATGCTAAAATTCGGAAGACAAACCTCAGTAGGGATATGATTATGAGCAATATGCCAAATAAGGTTCAGTCTTGAGGGCTTCATCCAGGGTTTGTTGAAGGGTTTAAACCTACCAAAACAAGGATCAGAGTTTGTAAATTTATGATTGCAACAACTTTTCGAATCCAAAATACCATTATGGGTAGGTTCCCAAATAATAAAATCATCAGTGTTAGAGAATGGGTGGTTATCAATGACATGCATTATGGTATTCAAGAGATTAATGTTTTGAGAGTGCATCATCTCCTGAATAGTGCAGTTGATGTTTTATAGATGGGAGTTAGGAGGAAATAGGAAAATGAGGGGGTTCCAGTCCAGTTTTCAATCCAAAAGTTCATGGAGGAGTACACACTAACCATCCATCTAGAGTTATTCATAATTTTGGAAAAGGAAATTCTTATGGAAGGCTAGATAGAGGAATTAACACAGATCAAATTTCATTTTTTTTATTTTCTCCAGGAATTTATTTCTAATAAATGAAATGGAATCAGAATTATGATTGATCAATCTCCATGTGAGTTTGGCTTGAAGGGCCTCATTAAAGAGTTTGAGATTTTTTATGCCTAGACCTCCCCTTTCCAAAGGATTGCAGCAGGTAGACCAGGTGATGGTAACAATCTTTCTTTCAAGAATTATGACAATCCAAACAATGCATTTTATGTAATCATTAATTCTATTAAGAAGACTAGTCAGGCATTTATAGATCTTCAGCAAGTAGACCATTTTAAAGATAAGGGTAGACTTCACAAGACAAATCTTGTCGGCCATAGAGAGATATTTCCCTTTCCATGAGGTCAATTGATTGATAACATGTTCAACCACTACGTTGATATAAATGGATTTAGGTCTTCCTTAGAAAAATGGCACACCCAAATAGGTAAAATCGAAGAACCATACCTTGATACCAAGGCTTTCAATGATGTTGGTTTTCCTATTAGGAGGAAAAAAATTTCCAAATAAGACAAACAATTTGTTCCTACTAATAGATTTCCCAGAGACTTCTTCATAGTAATATAAGGTATTTTTAAGGTTAAGAATATTCATTTTTCCCCCATTCAGAAATAGAATTATGTCATCAGCATATAAGAGATAGGTCAAAACATTTGGGATTCAAGTCTCTTGAATAGGTTTGAGTTTATTTTGATCAACAATGTGAGTAAGAAGTTTGCTAAGATAATCTTATGTGATGGAAAAAAGAATAGCAGATAAGGGATCACCTTTTCAAACTCCCTTCGTACACTTAAAATAACCTTTAGGGGAGCCATTGACAAGGATGGAGATAGAGGCCGAATTAAAAAGGGAGTTTATCCTACTTAAAAAGACATCACTAACCCAAAACTCTAGATAACTTTGAAAATTAAGTTTCTGTCTATGGTTTCAAAGTATTGCCTAATGTCAAGTTTAATGGCCACATTCCCCACTTTGGAAGCATTATTAATAGAATTGGGGCATTCCAAGGCAAGGAAAATGAAGTCCTGAATGGATCATCCCTTGATAAAACCAAATTGGTTCCAAGATATGATCCTGTTACATAGGGAATAAATCCTATAGGATAAAATTTTAGTAATGATTTTGTAAAGAGGGTTAATGAGAGAAATTGGATGGAATAAATGGATTTCTAAAGCATTGGACACTTTGGGAATAAGGGTAATAAATTGATCATTAAGACCATGAGGAAGTCCCCCTTTAGAGAAAAAACATTTTTCAAGCTTACAAACATATGAATGAACAACCTCCCAGTGATGTTGGAAAAATCCATTATTGAATCCAACGGGACCTGTGGCACTATCAGGGTTGAGACTAACAACAGTATCTTTGATATCATGGTCAAGAGGATTGCCAAGGGAAAGAGATTGTCTGCCTCACTAACCAAAACCAGGATGACCTCAGTAAAGAGATCCTTATTTATATTAGGACCATTTAAAATATTTTTCAAATATGATACCACATGATTAGCTATGGTTGCCTCAGTGTCATAGAGGATGTCATTGTCTTTTAGAAAAGATAGTGGTCTACAGACATTTCTAATTCTTTGTAGGGAATTTTAGAATTTACTATTCCTAACTCCATCATAGATCCATTTGGTTTTGAAGATTTTCTTACAGATATTGTCTTTAAGATCAAAAAGGGAATTGAGTTTCATAGAGATGTTCATTTCATTCTGGGGATTTAAAGAGAAATCATCATTTGTTGTGGGGTTTTCAATATTATTGGGATCATTCTCAAGAGTGGTTATTTCTTTATTAATTTGTTTTTCTTTTTCACTACACCATCCCTTGAGACACTGTTTAAGATATTTTAGTTTTGAAATACAAGAAAAGAAATCATAATGGTAATTCATAGATTCCTAAAAAAATTATGAGGGTAGAACATTCTGAGTCCATAGACCAAGAATTATTAAATTTAAAAGGGATACTGGTTTTGGCACTTTTAGAGAGGAGACTTAAAAGAATTGGGTGATGGTCTGATCTATGCTTTGGTAAGGTGATGCTAGAGATGGTGTCCCAGGCATCCAGAGCTGGGACTTTTGCGAAATCCCAATCAAGTTTGCTAGCAAAAACCCTATTGTAATGTCTTTTGTACCAAGTGAATTTAGCACTCGTAAGTTTAATTTAAATCAGATTACAATCTTCTAGTGAAACTCTAAATTATCTTGAAGAAATATGAGAGTGAGGTGGTCCAATCTTCTCATTGGGGGTAAGAATAGTATTAAAATCACCAAGCACCAACCAAGGGTCATGAATGGTGGAAGCTAAAACAAAGAGGTCATTCCAAAGAGTTCTATGGTCTTGATATCTATTCTTGGCATAAACCATAGTACAAAAAAATGTGAACCATCAAGGTTAAAGTCACAAGTGAAAAATTGATTAGAGAAATTATAAGCATTAACATTTTGTAGAGAGATATGATAAAAAATCCAAAGCAAATCAACAGTACTAAAATTATTGCAAGCACCAAGGAAATTATAACCAGAAGCTGCAAGATGCATGAATTTCAAAGAAAAGTTAATTTTTGGTTCAGAAATAGTAGGAACCATAAAAGAAGAGTCTTCAAGAGAGGGATCATTATGAGTCTGGTCACAAACCTCCAATACCATCTGTTCAATATCCTCTAGGATGTTAAGATCAAAGTCAAAATTTTCTTCCTCTTCCACTTGGTCAGCCCAGGTGACTCTCGAGCTTTCACCCAGGTAGTTATATTTTTTAACCCAAACTTCTGATTTATTTTTCAGAGGCTTGGGAATTTTAGAGGTCGAGGCCTTTCTCTTCTTTTTCCTCTTAACTTCAGACCACCCATCATCACTAGGTTGAGTTACTTGACACTTCACTACCCTGCACTTCATCAAAGAATGACCAATGATTTTTCAGATCTCACAGTAAGGAGGCATTATTTATCATTAAACATGGACCTTTGTCCTGTAATCATTGGCATTTAAGACCGAGATCAGCATTAATAGTTCTTTGATCAATTTTAGAAGGCATACCGATACAATAAGTGATGTAATTGAGGATATTTGGGTTCCAGAAATACCAACTAAGCCCATGTATATGAACCTATATCTGAACCATTGTTTTTCTTGAGGTATGCGGGTTGAAGACGTAGTCCCATTCAGAAATTCAGAGGACTCCCAATTTAAGATGAATATTCGCTAACTTCTATACCAGATCAAGCTCAACCTAGAATTTTAGAATCATATGAAAGTACCCTTTCCTGATTAGAACCAGCTTCTAGTCAAAAAATTCCCAAACATGAGCGATACATGCTTTCAGCTCGAGGTTCGACCATGGCTTATCGCCTTTATGGTATGAAATACTCCCCATGATTGAAAACTTACAAAGTAGAAAATGTTGTTGAATCACTTTCGGGTCAGTTTCAATAGTGAAATTTCCATCTTCAAGCTTCTTACAGAGAGACACTCTCATCATAGTGGATTTAAAAAGGTCAGACCCTTTGAGATCTTTAATGAAGGATATCCCTTTCGGTCTTTCCACCAGGGGAGCTTCATCCTTTTGAGACCTTATTCCACTATCCATGAATGTGTAATCCCATTTGGGATCAAATTTGTCCATTATAAGATATCAAACTGAAGCCAATCGATGCAATCGATCTTGGTAGAATGAGGAAACCCTAGGGTTTGTGGCAAAGACATCGAGAGCATTTCCAATCCAATGCATTTAGTTCAATTCCTATTTCATTACTAATTTTTCCTTAAAACTATATTGTTTTTTATTAAAAGGGTCATGTGACTATTTTTATTTGGCTATAAAATCTTGAAGTTATTTATTCTTTGGATCCTCATGTTGTCATTTAATTTCATTATTACAAGATATTATCTCATGTTTTGAGAATAAATTACACTTATTTGAAATATTGTCATTTTATTTTCCTTTAAATTATTTTCCCTTATTATGAACATTCTCTACCTTTCTTCTCCTATATGATATTTAGGGTTAAGTATCATTACCATCTTCTTCTTCGTTTATGGGGAAAGTAGCTAAAAATGTTGACTCTTACCATAATTGAAACACTTAAAATGTACTCTGCCTTTGATCATAATTTTTCCTCCCTACATGGATTTAAATAAAATTGATATGAATTTATTAAATTTTATAAAATTATCATCGACATCATTTTCTTCTTAATATGAACTTTTATATTTGCTTCAAATCAAACCATTTAAGGATTTGGATACTATCTATTTATTATATTTTCCCTTCTTCTTTCATGATGTCCCCTTATAATAAAATTGAAAATTAATATATTGTTAATATTATCAGTGGTAAAATCATACAAGTCTTGATCCTCAAGAGTATAAATTTTTTAATTAAAATTTTTAGAAAGGATTATCATTAACTTCTTTACAATGGTAGAATATTGAAGAACTCTCCCATAACATCAAATTGAGATAACAATTTTTTTCATATGAATAAAGAACTCATACACTAACTGATCTTTTCTAATAAAATATCCTTAAATTTAGAATCACATTTTTATTATCATGACTTCTTTACTTTATTATCTGCCTCATGGATATCATGAAGTTTACTCTAAATTCTATTCACTATTTTAGTACCAATGAATCGTGTCAAATTTTAATCAAATAGGTAATAAAGTAATGTGTTACACACTCTCCCATAAAATTAAATATACATTTTATTAGGGAATTTATAGGTTATATTAACCTCAGGAATATTAAAACCATTATCAATGAGTTCCAGAACACATAAGCTAAGAGAAAGAATATAAGGAACCATCCTCTCTTTCCATAGAAGAAATAATTTTTCATCAAATATTATAACACTCTTATTATTGAAAAAATTCATGATCTCCTTAGAAACTCAATAAAAATATTTAAGGAATATTAAATACATCATATCGTTGAGAATAGTGTTTACTCTAATAGAAAATTTAGTGACTTAAAAAGTCACAATGAGAGGCACTAAGAGGGCGTGAACCAATATGAAAAAAAATCAAAAAAAATAATTCAAATATTAAATTTACTATCATATTGGGTAAATATTAGATCTTTTAATGAAACAAATTAGTGATAATTAATGATATATAATAACATAGAATGCATATAGCATAATATATTTACAAGTTTCACGCACTATTTCTATCATAGGTTTATTCCCTAGTATTCAATGGTTGTGATACCATTATCACTATTCTTATTTTAAAATCAATATGGATAAGGATAATGAGTAAGAATATATTCCAAAACTCTAAGAACAGGAATGATTAAAATGAGAAAAAAAAAAGTTTATCAATATTTTTCTTCCCCCACGAGTGCATCCAAGGTTGTATCAAGTGTGAACCTTTGTTCTTAGCCTTATTCCTAGCCAAATAATCCATAGAATTATCCCTAGAATGTATGTTTAGATATATGATTATTTAATCACACATTGAAATTGAAAACACATCATTTATAAATAGGTAGGACTGTACCATGGAATAGTAGGGGTTTTCATGGTGTGGAATAACTAGTTATATTTTGATTTGAAAATCATATCCTTATATGTCTTATATTTTCCTTTATTGGTAATGTTTCTCCCCTAAAACATATCTTTGACATGAACGATGTTCTGTTTGTTTTGGCCATGTCATAATTATCCTCATCACTATATATATATGGTTTTCTTCCCTTGGTTTTTCCCTTTTTAACATGGAATATATAGATTTTTCATTCCACTATGTCATAGACCATGAAATGTTTCTCTGTGGATCTTTATGGTGATACCTCAACACTTCCCTTCAATATGTCATAACTATGATCATATATTTTATGGGATTTTCCAATAAAAAAACATAGTGTAATTTTGATACACCAGGTCATAATCCCACTTCACCATGGAAATATTCTAGACATACATTAGACCATAACCTAGAAAATGGTTGTTTTTTCATGATAACTTCTCAATATATTCACAAAATTTACCATGGAATTTTTTGGGGAGAAGCATGACATGGTTTATTCTACCATATAATTTCTTAATTCCTTTTATTTAATATCAGATTCAATAATCATCCAATTCATCTAAGATCATGTTATCAATAAATACGTAATAAAATAATCATCAAAACTCATTATTGAATTATCTCACAAAACTATTCATAGAAATGTCCAATTTTTAGTGTTATCTAAACACTAAATCATTGGATTGAATAATTTTTGGAGAATTTTGTAACCCATGATGTAAAGATCAATACTATATTAACCAAATCTCAATTGAGGTCTTCTCAAATCCTCTTCTTATAATTCATTTCATAAGGTTTTTTCAAAATCCAAGGAATCATTAATATTTAACTTAAACTAAAAAACACTTAATTTATTTATATATAAAATTTGGGTAAACCATCTTCCAGGAAAATTAGTTTTTTATATCAGTGAACCATAGTTATTCTGGTAAATGTACACTAAAGTTTTTTTATTTGTAGAATGCTATTTAATCTCAAATTTTTGAAAATCACTAAAATTTGATGTCAATAACCTAAAAAGATATCAAACACTTCACTATTTGAACAATTATTTTATTTAATCTCATGGTGAAAGTCTTGTAGTAGAAAAAGTCCCCAAATTAGCCTCCTTATAACATTTATTTTAAAAATAAAATGCTTTAAGGAACCATGACTCATGTAAACCACCACTTTATAAATAAAAGGGTAAGTTATTAGCTAATAAAAATAAAATACCACAACATGAAACTAAATTTCATTAGTGTTGTTATTAATCTTACAATTAGTGATACTCCATATTGTATAATAGTTAATATTAAAGATTCGATAGACTCATTGTCCTAAATTAACCTCTCAAACTATATAGCTACATATATTATACACCAGTTTAAATGTAACCTCCCAAATAGGTGGTTCCATGATGGGAGTAATCACTAAATTCATCTTAAAGTTTTATATATAGGTTTCATAAAATTATAATGTAACTTCATTTTCCAAAATATTTGTGATTTCTAAGCTTCCTGAGAAAAACACTTTAACAAATATTATATATAAATTGATATGTCCTATAAAACTACATATAAATAAAACTAAAAAAATTATAAACTTTAAGATCACCATTATATTTATTATATTTGAAATAATTTATTCTTCAAAGATTTAGTCTCCTAATACAAAACCTTTTTCACCATAAAATGCCACTTCTCCTAGTTAAGTGCAGGGCATGTCCCTTCATTGTGTCCTAATACTGAATCGAGGCTCTTTAGTAATAATATAAATGATTTATCATGAATGAAAAAATAATCTATTAATATCTCTATGAAACCCTTTGTAACACCCTAGGAATTTATAATTTATTTCTTTTTAAATAAATTCAATCTCTTTGATGTCTTTCAATGCATGCAACCCCAGGTTTAAACAAAATGTGAGACTCTGGTAAAATATTATTTAAAAATGATTATTATATCCTATAAGTTAAGTTAGAGGATATGAATAGTAATAAAAAAATATGAAAATTATATGGTTTATAAATGTAAAAAATAAATATCTATTGATTAGAAATAAAATAAGAATAATTTGATAGAAAAAAAATGTTTTCTGAAAAACCATTTTTTCAATGGAAACAATTTTGTTGATTCTTCCACAGTAATGATTAAAATAATTTTTTAAAAAAATAGAAAATTTATTTAATAAAATTAACATAATTTTTGAAATTATAATATCAAAATTATATTAGTTTGAAATTTTAAGATTTTCTAAAACATTTTATTTTTTAAGAATTGTGAAAATTACAGATTATTATTTGTAAACTACCTTTTCATTTAAATTATTTATGGATTTAAATTATATTATAAATTGTTTTAAAATTAAAATAACTTCAATTATATTATAATAAATAAAATTTAGGTCATTTTAAATAATTTTATATTGATATTTTATATTGAAACATTCCAAACTTATGAGAATTTTCTTCTCAAATACCCGCTTTTACATCACATATGTGGGTCTTCTTTTATGTTTAGTTCTGACACTCCTCTGAATAAAATTTGGTAAAATGTATTCCATATTATTAATATTAATAATTTAAATTTTATAATTAGTTAAACATATTTTTTACCATAATTAATATAGAAAACAATAAAGGTTAATTACCATGGTTAAGGTAAAATGGGTTTACCGAGGGTTTAAACTAAAATTATAAGGGTTAAAATGACATAAACACATTTATAAAATTATATTATAGAATTATTTAGACCTTATCATATATAAATCTTGATAATAAAACATTATAAACTTTTTTTACATTTTATAAATGTGGGTAAACCTTTTTCTTTTCAAAACATACAAGAGTTCCACTCACCTCACTTATAGAAGGCCACCCCCTCTCCTCTCTTATTCACATGCTGACATAATTTTAGTTCAGATATGACCTTCAGAAATCACATTAAAAATTAAATCACCTAATCCTATAATCCTTATTTTGGTTATAAATAAATTCTATGAATACTTTAGGTATAATCATAAATAGGTGTTCCGAGAAGAGGTAAAATTCATATCTCAGAATTTTTGTTTTATTTATTATTTAACCTCTTTAAAATATTCATCATTTATGATTATATAATTACACTAGTATATACCATATACTAATATGTCATTATTTAAATTTAAATACCAAAATCCAACTCCTCTTCCCTTAAATGGGAAATGATAATGTCGCTCGTGTATGTGATAGACTACTGCCTCACGAACTGATGTGACATATTTTCCATCAACACCTATAATGGTTGGGTATGATGATAAATATATAGTATATATAATATATTTATAAATAAATTATAACTCTGGAGTCATTATATCATTTATACCATTTTACTTTCCATTCTTTAGGGGATACGATAATGTCGCTCGTGTGTACAGCGGACTACCTTCTCGTGGAGCAATATGATTCATTTTTCCCTAACGCTTTACATGGAAGTAAAAAATTATAGATTTAATGAATATATGTGATATAAATGACATAATTATTATATTAATTAAGTTTTTATCATTCTGAAAATTTAATATAACATTTCCATTCTTACATTTTCACTCACTAAAAGATGATAACATCTTTCATGTATGTGTAGACTATCGCCTTTATGGAATGATGTGAAACTATTTTCATCACCACATCACATGGATGATATATATATATATATATATAATTATATTTTAATTATTAATATTATATTTATGATATTATGATAATTATGGAAATATAAAATATTACTTACCTACATTCCAAAATGATCATTGAAAAAAGGAAACGTTACTCGTGTGTACGTACAACCTGCCATCCCCATAATTGTAACATACCTCATTTATCAAAACCAAATGTAATTATTGGTAATAAAATTAAAATTTATATATAAATATTATAATTATTTCATTATTATTATTATGTATCTATTAAAATAGTTACCTCTTATAGCAATACTCAACCTACTAAAGTCATTTTTGACACATAATATCATTGAAACACCCAAGTGAACTTAATTGATTATATAATTATATATAAAATGTTAATAAGTGAAATAAAAGAATATTAATTTTGAAAATGGTTCTAAAGTAAGTAAATAATAAACATATTATTATTATTTAAGAATATAAATAAAGTATCTGATGATTCAGACTCAAGTTAAGGGGCTTCATCTCAATTTCCCTTCATTAGGGAATATGTTAATGTTATGAACCTAATTTATTTTATGTGGTATATATAATTCCCATTGACATGAAATGTCATGATTACTTATCAATTCATGATATTTTTAGTTTCAATTTCAATTATTTCATCCAATGGGATTTGATCAGAAAATTATCATGTGGTAAAAGTTATCATACAATCTCACTTTATTTTGTATTCATTTTGATCATTTTTAATTAAACATTTAATTTCACTTTAATATCTTTATTTTTTTATGATTTATATTATTATTTACTAAATTTTATACCCTTTTTATATATAGTTTTTACTTTTATAGTTATTTAATTAACTGGGTAAATATTTATAAACTTGTATCCTTTACTCAATATGGATATTTTATGATAAGGAATATTGATTAATGAATTAAATAGATCAGTATATATTTGATGAATGAATTGGACCTATATTTAAGGGTGGTTCAGGAAATTATATAGCCCCTCTATGCATCGGTAGGTCCCATGAGACAAATCAGTTGGCCAAATTAAATGGGTTTCAACCTGTAGTTTTAAACCATCTTGTGAAAGGTAATGTTAGTAGAGGTATCATGGTCCTGAGAACATAAAATCCAATGATTAATAATTTTCTTTATTAATAATTTAGTTATTATTATCCAACATAATTTTATAATGATATTATCTCTGGATGAATTTTATTCTTCAGTTTATTGATTACATGGAATTTATTTTCAATTATTTTCTTTGGCATATTGATTACCCCTTATCTAGTCATGATAGTAAAGTTATTTAAATGGAATGTGGGTTCTATTATTTATCTTTCCATATTGATTATACTTATTTATTCATGAAGTCTTCTGTTATACATAACATGTACCAAGCATTTCATCTAACCCTTCATTTGTATCCTTTTCCTAGGATGTGAAGAAGAATTCATGGAAAATTTTTAAGGATGCCAAATGTTTCCATTAATATGATTTTTATTTTATTTCCCTAATTAAAATTAACAGCATATATATATCTAGTTCAAAAAAGTACATAACTAATCAGTCCATCTGTATTTAACAACTTTGTATCTATGAAAATGTTATAAAGTATGCACTGGCTCCAGGTTACAGGAGTTGGGGTTGTTATTGTTAGTATCATAGGAAGTTTAGAAAAAACTTTGAGAACTAGATTAAGGAAAAAAAAGATTAGGGAACATAATACTATTAGTATTGGTATCGAATAACATCCCAAAGTTTTGGTAAGGAATATATTATTTGGATCTTAATTTCAATACATCCCTTTTGGATATGAAAATTGGACGTGGTTCTAGAATATAGGTACCTAGGGTTAATAACTTTGAAAAGGGTGAATTTTGATTGACCCAATCATCACCAGGTTCAGGAAAATTGGTCTTAATACACTCCTAGTTTGGCACACCCAAGGGATATATATGGGATCATTCACATTTTCTTGACAAACCATTATAAAGGATTTTAAAGTAATAATATCCCAGAAGAATCCAAGTTTATGATTCTAATATTAAAAATGCATAAATTTTAATTTATGTTAAGTGTTACACTAAATTTATAATTATCAATAATGATTTAAAATTCATAATTTTATGAGTTATTCCTATATATGATTTTTTTTTGGAAAAGGTGCAAATAAAGAAGAAGGGTATCAATACTCATGGCTAATGTAGATATTTCTGTACTGGTGAATCCAATACAAGTAGTATTGTAACTAATAAAATTATGGCTATATAAGGGTATATTAATTTGGTTATGAAAAATAACTTTTCCTGATTCGAGAAACCTGTTTAGCAATGATATTCTTCTACATTGGATGACTTTAGGTGATATAATTTCTCATAATTTAGTGATTATACTAATCCAATGGTTGATAAGAAAAGGATTATGTCTCTAGAGAATATATTAATGGCTTTGATATGCAATTAAAACGAGAAGGATACACTTTTAATGTATTTTCTTAAAGGTTATGTTGATCAATGGGGGTCTTTGATCTAGAATACTAGGGAGGAAGAGAAATATAACTCATATAATGTAAAGTGTTTAAGGAGACATTATTATAAAAATATTTTCATCATGGGAAACAAACATAAATGAATAGAAATTTATTCAACTTAAATCAAAAGGAAGAATAAAGTGTTGATGAGTATGAGTATAACTTTACAAGGTTAGCTAGGTATGATACATATTACATATGGAATATGGAGTGCAACATTGTCTATTTATTTAAAGAAATTAATGAAAGTCTATGAAGGTATATAGCCTCCTAAAAAATTTCTACATATGATGAAATAGTTTTATGTTCCATCAAAACAGAGAAATAATTATCAAGATACTAGATGTATAAGGGAAAGTAAGAAAATAAGAGGTCAAATGATTACTATGAAAAAGGGAATGTGTCAAATAAAATGAAGAGAATGAATCAATTTCCACCTTGTGAAAACTATGGAATGAATCATCTTAGGAAATACCTAAAGGGAATGGGAGTTTGTTATAAGTGTAAAGATAGGGTTTGTATGGATCATGAATGTAAGGGGAATAAACAAATAAATTATTTCTAATGAATCATCTAAAAAAAATGTGTCATTATTCACACCAATGTCCCAACCATCAAGGTAATCTAACATTGAAGAGGCCTAGGGGATAAGGACGGGCATACATGATCGTTACAACTAAAATAGAATTTCATAATGATGTGGTGGAAGGTTCTTAAATCATATATTCAAATTTATATAATTATTTATTTTATTATGGATCCTCACATGATTTTATATCTACCTGATTAACCATTATAATTACCCATTTCCCTTTTAATTTTAGAAGGGAGTTGTCTGTCAAAAATCATAGGTGAAGCCTCACTACAATAAGGATGTGTTAAGAAGTTCCCATTATAACATATAAAAATTATTTATTTTCTAAACATATTATCATACATATGGTTGAATTTCATACAACCCTTGTTATAGACTAGCTTTCAAAATATGATGCAAAAATATATTTTAAGAAAAATGAAATTATGATTCATGAGGACAATTTGGAATTACTTTTCTTTAGATATGGGACATCTTTATCTAAGAAATTTCTAGATCCACCCCCAGTATCTCTACAAAATGATATTATTGTGGAATAAGGTAAAAAATATAGGTATGGATAAGGTAATATTCAAATTGATGATGTACCTATGGTACAATAATACATTGATATATTTCCTAAAGAATTACCGAGACATCCTTCAGAGAGTGAGGTTAAGTTTTCCATTAATTTAACCCTTGATGAAAGACCAATATCAAAGATTCCCTATAGAATATCCACTTTGTAATTATTATATTACAATAAAAGACTACAGGATTTGGGTAATAAGAGATTTATTTTACCTAGTGTTTCACTATGGGGAGCCCCAGTTATCTTCATTAAGAAGATATATGAATCCATGAGGCTTTAAAATTATTATATAGAAATCAATTCCATTATGATAAATAATTTTTATCAGATTCCTCACACTTATGACTTATTCAATAAACATCATGAAGCCTAATATTTTTCAATGATTGAAATTCATTTTGGGAGTCATTAATTGTGAAAAAAATAAGACATATCAAATATATCTTTTTGAACAAGGTATGGAAATTATGAATTTACAGAAATTATATTTTGATTAACTAATTCACCCTCTGTTTTTATGGATCTAATGAATGAGTATTCAAGGACTATATTGATGTTTTTTTGTGGTATTCATTGATTATATCTTAGTGTATTCTAAAAAATATGAGGATCATGAGAATCACTTTCGAATTAATATTGAGACTCTTATAAGGAAAGAGTTATATGGGAAATTTAGTAAGTTGGATTTTTGGATTCATGAATTTTCTTTACATGTACATATTATCACCAAGGATGGAATATCAATTGATACTATAAATAAAAAGGTAGAAAAATAATGTCTTACACCAATAGATGTAAATAAGGTTTGTAGTTTCATTTGTTTGGATAGTTACTGTCAGAAATTCCTTCATAATTTTACCTAATTGGCTAACCTATTATAAAATCTTACACCTAAAGGGGTTATGTTTTTTTTAGAAAAAATTAATGTGAATAATTTTTTGATAAACTAAATAGGATATTTCTCGATGATCCAATTTTGACTCTACCACCTAGATATGATGGATTTTTGATATAGTGATGCATTGAATAGAGTACTTAGTTTTATCCAAATTAAAAATAATATTATTATTTCATATAAATCAAATAAATTAAAAATCATGAATAGAACTATCCAACCCACGATCTTGATTTGGAAGTTGTAATCTTTTACTTGAAGATATGGAGACATTATCTCTATGGTAAAATATGTGATATATACAATGATCCTAAAAGTATAAAATATATATTTTAATAGAAATATCTTAATATGAGACTAAGGTGATGGATTTAGATACTCAATGATTATTATTTCTCAATACACTACCACTCAGAGAAATAAAATAAGGTATTATAGGAATTGAGTAGGAAAGATCATGGAGTTCTAGCCCAAATAATGATTGAGTGACATCCTATATTCATAGATCTACTAAATATAGATATGGGAATTATTAATGAATAATTTACATCACTTATTTTTTAAAATTATTATATAACCATTTTTATTATAAAAGATAAAAAGTTATCAATTTGATGATAATAACATTCAGAGGAAAATTAAATATTTAAATGATAAGAAATTAGTTAAATTAATTAGTGAAGATAGTGTTCTAAAATTTGGAAAGATAGTATGTTATCCATATGTACCTGGACGAAAAGGGTAATTGTGGGATGATTCTCATTGTTAGAATTTCTCTATACACCCTGATAACATAAATATGTATATGGATTTAAGGGAACATTTTTTGTGGGATAACATGAAGTGGAAAATTTCTAATTATGTGTCCAGATGTTTAGTTTTTCAATATTTTAAAGCTATGAGACAACATTAAAGAGGATTCATGAAACCTAATTCTATTTCTATATGGAAATGGGATGAAATTACTATATAATTTTTCATAGGACTACTAAAGACTCTAATAAATAATGATGCAATATGGGTTATCATTGATCACCTAAAAAAATTTGTACCTTTCCTCATTATAAGAGAATATTTACCACTTAAGAACCTTATAAGGATCTATATTAATGAAGATAAAAGAATTTATGATAAAAATATTTATATTGTGTCTAATCATGATCTATGTTTTACATTTAAATTCTGAGGGTCTTCAAAAGGCTCTTGATACTATGCCTCATTTGAGCACTTTTTGCCATCCCCAAACTGATGTATAGTCTGGAAGGACTATTAAAACAATGGAAGGCATGTTGAGTTCATAATAACATGACTTTAAAGGTTTTTGGGATTCATATTTACCTTTTTTATATTTTTCCTATTAAAATAGTTTCCATTCAATTATTCAAATGGCGTCATATGAAGCATTATAAGGAAAGATATGTCATACTCCAACTTATTGGGATGATGTTGGTGGAAGGAAACTTATAGGCCTAGAAATTTTTGAAGAGACAACAAAAAAGGTAAATACTATTTAGTATCACCTTAAAGTATCTCAAATTAGTCAAAATATTTATACTGATAATTGGAGAAAATATTTGGAATTCCAAGTGGGAGATCATATTTTCTTGAAAGTATCTCCCTGGAAGGGAGTTATATGGTTCAATAATAATGGGAAACTAAGCCCTGGGTACATTCAACGCATTTAAATCATTGAAATAATTGTATTGTTTTCTTATTGTATGTAAATTTAACCATTTCTCTCAAAATTATATGATGTGCTTCACATACCGTTATTATAAAAGTACATACCAAACCCAATGCAGGTTCTTTTTTTTTGATGAAATATAATTGGAACCTGATCTATCTTATTATAAATAACTCATCTAGATTTTTAATACTAGATAGAAAGTATTGAGGAATCGGATGACTCTTATCGTAAAGGTACATTATGGAAATCATAAAATGGAGGAAGTAATATTGGAACCATAGGATGTTATTAATAAGAACTACCCTTGTCTGTTTAGAAGGAAATATCCTAAAAATTTTAAGGACGAAACTTATTATTGAGGGAAGAATGCAAAACCCTGAGACATTACAATTTTTTTCCTTTTAAATAAATTCAATCTTTTTTATATCTCATGATGCATGTAACACTCGGTTTAAGCAAAATGTGATACTCTAGTTAAATATTATTTAAACATGATCATTATAACCTAGTTGTTAACTTGGTAGGTATGAATACTAACAACTAAATTATGAGAATTATATTTTTTAATACATATAAAACAAAAATATCTATTTATTAGAAATTAAATAAGAATAATTTTTATAGGAAAATAAATGTTTTAAAAAATAACTATATTTTTTTCAATGCAAAGGGTTTCGTCGCTTCTTTCACACTTATAAAAAAATTAATTTTTTAAAAAAATTAGAAAATTTATTTGATAAAATTAACTTCATTTTTTAAATAAAAATATAAAAAAATATATTCGGGTTATTGTTTTGGGATTTTTTTGAAAAGTTTCATTTTTTGATGAATAGTGAAAAATACATATTTGTATTTGAAAATTGCCTTTTCATTTAAATTATTTAAAAACTTAAATTATATTTTATATAGGTTATAAAGAAAATTTAGCTTAATTATACTATAATAAATTCAATTTATTTTATCATACTCAATTTGATTTTGATTTTTGATATTAAAACCTTCCATACTTAAGATAATTTTGTTCTCAAAAACCCTCCTTTTCGTCGCGTCTGTGGGCTTTGTTTTAAATTTAATTTTTCTACTCTTGTGATTTGAATTTTTAAAAATGGATTTAATATTTATAATCATAATAATATATATTTTATAATAACTTTTACTTAATTATTGACCATAATGAATAGTAAAAATAATAAAATATAATTGACACAGTTAAGGTAAAAAATGGGTTTACCAAGGGGTTAAAGTAAAAAAGATAAGGGTTAAATTGATCTAAAAACTTGTATAAAAAATATTTTATCGATAGATTTAGACCTTATCATGTCTAAGACTCTATAATAATTCATTTTTTACCCTTGTGGCATGTTAAAAATGTTGGTAAACATTTTTATTTTCAAAACTTACTAGTGTGTCACTCACCTCACTTATAAAAGGTCACCCTTTATCCTCTCTTATTCACACATTAAAACCCTTTTTTGAGAATGACCATCCCAAATAACTTCCAAACATAAATAAAATCAACCTATAATCCTTTTTTGATCATAAATTCATTCTAAAAATACTATAGTTATAATCCTAAAGAGGTGGTTTGAGAGGAGATAAAATTCCTAACTATGTATTTTTTTATTTCCTCTTCCACCTCCTTCAAATATTTTTAATTTATACTTATATAATAGAAAAACTATATAAAATGTACTAAGATGTTATTATGTTAATTTAATGACCTATATCCATCTCCTCTTCCTCAAATGGGAAATAATAATGTCTCTTGTGTGTACGGCGGACTACCGCCTCGCGAACCAATGAGACACATTTTCCATCAAAATATCTCATGGTTGGGTACGACGATAGATTTAAAGTATATATGTGAAATTTATAACATAATTGTAACTATGGATTTAGTAAATCATATATACCTTTTTCTTTCCATTCTTTAGGGGATACGATAATGTTGCTCGTGTGTACGGCAGACTACCACCTCGTGAAGCGATGTGATTAGTTTTTCACTAACACTTTAAATAGGATGGAAAATGATAATTTTAATGAATATATGTGATATAAATGATATAATTATGATATTTACTACATATTAATCATTATTAAAAGATAATATATCATTTTTATTCTTACTTTTTCACTCACTAAAAGATGATAACATCATTCATGTATATGTGTACTACCGCCTTTACGAAGCTTTGCGACTCTATTTTCATAACCATGCAACATGGATGATATTTATATAAGTATATTTAAATAAATAATATATTATTTATGAAATTATTAACAATCTATAAATATAAAATGTTACTTACATCCTTTCCATAATGATTGCTGAAAAATAGAAACATTACTCATGCATACGTACGGCCTACCGTCTCCATGATCGTAACATATTTAATTTTTCAAAACCATATTTAATTATTTTTCATAAAAATATAATTTATGTATAAATTTTATAGATATATCATGAATATTATTCTGTATAAGTTTAAATAATGACCTCATAGACCATTCGTCAACCTACTGAAGTCATTTTTTACACATAATATCATCAAAACACCCGACGCAAACATAAATTAAGTAATTTTATATAACATGGTAATAATTTAAATAAAATGAATAATGAACTTGAAAAAAATTATTTATAAATAAAATAATTTAAATAATTTTATTATTTAATAAGATAACTAACATATATAATAAGTCAGACTCAAGGTGAGGGACTTCATCTCAATTTCCCTTTATTGAGGCATATTGTAATTTTATGCACCTAATTTATTTTATATGGTGTATATATTGACCTTTTAAATGAAATATCAAGATTAATTAATAATTTATGGTATTTTAAGTTTCAATTTTAATTATTTCATCCAAGGGAATTTGACTTGAAAATTACCATGTGGTAAAAGTTATTATACAATCTCACTTTATTTTCTGATTGTTAACCTTCTCTTGAAACAATTGATTCCTTGTGATAATTTTTCATTAGAATATTCATTTATAATAAATATCAATATTTTTGAATTATGGATATGAATATTTTCTCAATTGCGTACCATTTTCACATGTGGTGTTTACTTTGAAAGTAACTTCATTAACGAGGGAAATATTGATAAATCAATATGCATTACTCAATATGAATATTTTATGATAAGGAATATTGATTCATGAATTAAACTAGTCATTTTATATTTAAGGAATGCCTTGGACCTATAGTGATGGGTGGGTCCTAGAATTATATAGGCCCTCTATGCATCATTAGGTCTCATGAGACTAATCAGTCAAAAAAATTAAATTGGTTTCTACCCGAACTACTGGAAAATGGGGTTTGCGACGGGACATTTACGATAGGATCCCGTCACAAATACCCTTTTGTGACGGGGCCTCGTCACAAATGCTCTGTTACAGAAAAGGGTGTTGCAAATATTATTTTTTGTGATGGTATGTCGGGATAAAAATATTTTTTACGATATACAGATCAATCACAAATAGATTTCTCATGTTTTTTAAATACTTTTTTTGCGATGAGCCCCGTCACAAAAATACATGCCAAGTTTTTGAAACATTTTTTTGTGGCGGGTTGTTGCAAATACTATTTGCAATGGGGCCCATCTCAAAAATTTTAAAAAAAATAAAATAATGATAATAATAATATTATTATTATTATTATTAATGAAACAATAACATTAATGTTGGTAAAATAAAATAAATAATAAAATAATAAAATAATATTCATATAATAATAACAATAATAATAATATTATTATTATTATAATATTATTATTATTAATATTAATAAAATAATAATATTAATATTACAAATATAATAATAAATTATAAAATAATTTAAACCTCAATATTCACGAAAAATAATCAAAAGAAAATAATAAAATTAATATTTAATAAAATAATAAAAATTTTAAATAAATTAATAAAATAATAAATAATGTAATAAATAATAAAAAATTAATATTCACATTAATATAAAAAAACGCACCATATAGAAAGGTAAATGGTTATCATTACATAAAAAATTACAATCAAATGTTTTATCATAAAAAATAAATAGATCTCTAAGGGGGAGGGTCGCCTTGAGGAGCCGGAAGAGATGATGGGGGGAACTCCATACCTAAACCATGAGTAAGATGTTTCATGTACTCTAACTACTCATGGTCTTATTATTGTTGACATTAATGCATCTCCTCCTCCAACTCCTGCTGTTACTGCTGATGTAGGAACTCTTCATGCTACTAATACTGTCATTAATGCATCTTCTCTTGCTCCCTACACATACTCTCTATAAGCTCACTCTGAGCTCATAGTTGATATTGATATTGTGCAACAGATGATGATTAATCTCCATGACCTCCTCTTGAGATGGATGATGACATCGCAGGGGTGCCATAATAATCTACATGCGTCAATCGAAAGCTAATACCAAAAACCCATCCTTTCTCAAAGGCATACTGGGTCACCTACGTTCATTATTTATCATCAAATCAGGGGGCACTGGTTTGAGTATCGGTCTCAACCTGACTCCCAGTCTGTGCCAGAGACATTTCAGCCTCATATGACTCCTTCAATTGTAATTTAAAAGTAAAATAGTTAAAATTTTATTTATAGTTAAATTTGAAATTCAAAAGGAAAATATATTTACCAAAATATGACATTGGTGATCACCTTTAATCTCTCAAGTGGTTGGATCACTATACATCCTCTTATAAATGTTGAACTCTGAAATATCGGGTTGTTCGACTACCTATAAAAATATAAAATAAACTAATAATATTTAAATTTAAATAAAATATATTAAAAAAAGTACTTACCATATGCTTCATATGCGTACTGAATGTTTGACTACCAGCTTTATGTGTCACCTCATGTCTCCCCCGGATTTGTTGACCAGCCAATGATCTCCTTTGAAAACTACCACCCAACTAGTGTGAACATAATCCATCCCAAGTCTGAGATGAAATGTAATCAGGTCAGTGGACATGAAAATACTCATCAAACTTTGTCACTCATGCTTTCTCCATTGCTTTCCTTCTCGAATTGTGCAAAAACTGACTAAAACGCTGACGCATAATCTCATCCCATGCCTTCCAGATATCCACACGCATGCTTTCATCGATGGGATACCATAAACCCTACAAAAAAATTATAATATTAAGTTATTAATTAAATTAATTTCAAAATAAATATTATTTATTTATGTATCATCCAATGATAAAACATTCGATGCTACACATCAATTGGAATATGATCTCATGAGACCCATGCTTCAGAAAAATAATTGTGTAAAATAGCACTCCCCTTTATAGTAGCTATATGTGTAAATATGTGAAAAAAGAACAAATAATCACACAATTAGTATATAAAAAATTATTGAAAACTAACTAAAATAAATAAGTAAACATACCTCTACACATGTGGATCGAAGCCAATATGTGGACGTCACTCGAGTATCGGGTCAAGAATCATAAATCATGCATGATCATGCCCCTTATGAGCCCCTCATGAACCACCAGTAGTCGAAGGGTCAGATGACCCAACATCCTACTCATCCAAAGTTAGATCATCTCCCTCCAACATACGAAATAGATCCTCATCCATCTGAAACACAAAATGACTTTTGTTAGAAAATAGTTGAAAATAACTATTATATATAGAAATATATTATATATGATTATAAACAGAATTTAATTATTTCATTGTTCATCTTCATCCTCATGTCAATATCTGACGATGTCAATGTCTTCATATTCTTCCTCAACATTATCAATTTCTATATGAGTTTCAACATCATTGTCTCTATTAATCTCAAATTCATTTATAACATCATTAACATCATCATCACCATCGAACCTTATCTATAGGGTTTCATCCTCGATATTCGTGTCTCCTTATGAAAAAGATGAATTTGGAGTTGTCTCGTGAAAAATTTCAATTCCTTCCACTTTAGCGGAACTATATTTAGTTTGAGTAAACTGATTTTACTAAGATTTAATATTTATTATACTCCACCAATCATTCAACTCTCCTGAGGTAGCATAATATTTTGAATAATAAATTTTATGTGCCTGATGAGCCAATAAATATTGTTCATTTACTACAAGAATAATTTTATATTTAATATCAACAATTTAGTGGGATAGATGAGAATGCAAGCCTCTATCAGTATCCAACCACTGACATTTAACCCTCGTTATGTAATATTGTCCCATATAACACAGTTCAATAATTTCTTCCTGTATGTCATAAAATTCAACTTCAGTTTCTCTATGATGAGATCCTCTCAAGCACACAACACTATTCATTGTTTTTTTTATTCCTCTTATGAACATGTATGAAATCCAAAACCATTCACCATATATACATTATAATATTTAACCATTTTTTATGGTGGGTTACTCAATACACGCAATCGATTATCTATTTTATCAACATGTTGAGATACCTAAAAAATTGTAAAACATTTATCAATATAACATATCATAAATTGATTTTATATGTTAAACCAAATATAATTTATGTTATCAACTTTTGAAACCAGAAGGAATTTTTTTTTGACGTTCTTCAAGAGAAGATGCTGTAATTTTTGGAAGTGTTTCTTAATATGATTATCATATAACCTAGAAATAAAATAATATTAATTTATAGTAAAAAAATATGGAATAACTGATAGGATTACTCACTGTAAAAAATGGTTTTATTTCTTTGTGGTTGAGCAGAACATATGTATGAGCTCTGTGATGTTAATCATAAGAAATCCATCATTCATGAACTCCACTGAAGCTAAGTTCGGGTTGATTGAAAATAGATAATTGATTATCCATTTCATAGTGAACATTTCCCTCATTACAGACCATATGGTTCTATTTTGGGGGATATTCATATTGAAATTAGTGAGAGCAAAAAAAAGAAATCTCCTCTTGCAGATAATCTTCTACAATTGAACCTTCAACAAATTCTTTGTTACATACTTTTTTCTTCAATTTCTACATGCATCTCTTGAATGGGTACATCCATAAAAACTGTACCAGACCTCTATATTTTTCTCCATGTAGAAAATATAATATCAAATGTTCCAGTGAGTCAAACAAAGCCGACAGGAAGATTTTTTCCATTCTACATAAAATTAAAACAACATCCTCTTATAGTCTTCTTAATGCATCGTAGTCACTTGTCACCACACAAATATCTCGGAAAAAAATATGATATGTCTTTTATCACATCCCAAATCATAAAATTCATCATACCTATTAGACTAATCAGTATAAGTCTTTCCATTATAACATTATAGTCATGACTTTTTAATCTAATAATATGACCATTTCTGACACATCTTTCCAAATTGGAAGCATAACCATCTTGAAGTATCAAATCTAAAATCCACTAACAAAATAATAATCGATTCTCTTTCGAGAGTGTATAATATTCTTTTGGCTTCATTAGCTTTAGTGTTTTGAGATTTTCAAATAGTTCAAGTTCTTGTCGCCTGCAAATTTGGGCAAGATCTAATTGTTCCTTTATATTATCTTTGGTCTTACCTAGTGTATCCAAAACTATATGAAATAAATTATTAAAAAAATTCTTCTCAATATTCATGAAATCCAACATGTGACATACCAATAAATCAGACCAATATGGTAGATCCCAAAAAATGATCTGTTTTATCCAATTATGTTCTTTTCTAAAGCCATCAATTTTTTTTGGTTTATTGTTGGTTAAAATGTGATGGGAGGTAATGAAGAGACAATTTATTTTAACTCTATACATGATATCATTATTAGATTTCCATCACTTCCAGTTATTCCTTTTCTAAAATGAATTTTTTTCCTCTGAAAAGGATGATCAGTTGGAAAGAATATGCAATGATAGTCAAAAACCAATGTTTTTCCATTAACAAGCATAAATGCCTTGTTGTCTCTCATACAGTATGGACATGTTTTTAGACCATGTTTACACTAGCTAGATTACATGCCATATGCTGGGAAGTCACTAATTCTTCACATCAATGCAGCTTTCAGCAAGAAATTGTGTTTCATAGTAATATCAAATGTACTTACACCATTACTCTGCAATGAATTTAACACATCAATCAATGGTTTCAAAAAAACATCAATATTATTTTTCAAATGTCCTAAAATTAATAAAGTTAAAAATATATGTGGTTCCTTCACCAACATCCAAGGAGGTAAATTTTATGGAGTTATAAAGATAGGCCAACATGAATACTGACTATCGTAAGAACTAAATGGACTAAAACCATTAGTAGAAAGACTCAATTGCACGTTTCAATATTCTAAATAAAAAGACATATGTGCTTGGTCAAAATGTTTCCATGAATCACCATTAGAAGGATGATTTAAGGTTTTACTGGTTGGAATATTTTTTTATGCCATGATATCAATATTGTTGTGTTCTAAGACATAAACAAACACAACAATCTAGGTGTAAGTGGGAAATATCTCAATTGTTTTACAGGATTCAATCCATACTTCCCTTGTTGAGGCTCTTTAAACCATGATTATCCATATGTGGGAAAACTATGAAACAACTCATTTTCACCATAATATAAGATAAAATCATTTGAACATGTATGAATCTTCTGATAACAAAGACCCATATTATGAACCAACCTCTTACTCTCATAGAAATTTGTAGGTAAAACATTTCCTTCAGGTAGTAGTGTTTTTAACCAAGATAATGTTTGATCAAAAAAGCTATTGGATATTCCATTATCTGATTTAATAGCTATAAAATTATAAATTGCTTTGAATTATCTTATCATGCAACCAGGATATAAGCCATCCTCAGCGGACCTCAACAAATCATAAAAATGATATGGTTCTAACTCAGGAGTTAAATTAATATCATCTTATGTTTCATATTGTTGAAAATACGGACCTTCCACATCATGTACTAAATTTTGAAACAATTCATGATCTAAAACCAAATTAATAGTATCTTCTCTGGAACTTTGTTCACCATGTTGATACCAAAAAACATAATCTGGTTGAAAACCAAAAAATAATAAATGGCCACAACATTGTCAAATGTGACTAACATCCTGAGATCAAATTTTTTAAAAGGACACTTAATTATCCCTTCTGGAAAAAATTCTAGTTTTTTTAATGAAAATGATAAAAAAGCTTCAACACCCTCAATATATGCAGAATTTAAACCAGAACCATTTGGATTCTTCCATTGATTTATCCAAGAATGATCATCTAATAATGATTTTTTTCGACTTTCTTATTCCATATTTCTCTAAAAATATAAAATAATTAGTTTTTTTGTATAATTTTATATAATAAAAAACTTTCCTAAAATAGAATACAATTAAAATCTATTTCCTATCAAATTATACTAATTTCTATTATTTCATACTTATTTATAGTATTTTTTTAATCTTTTATACTAATCTAAACTAACTTATAATAATTTATACTAATTACCTGTAAGAACCCAATTTTTTCTATAAAAGACTTTTTAATATTCTTAATATTATTCCAGGGCAGCGCCTTCAGACGGCGTGCGATTCTGAGCCCTAGTGTGGCCGGAATTAAATTTTCAATGCGTTCACACTGAGAATGCCAAATAAATGTGGTAAGTCCTAAATGGTGCTTCAGATCAGAAATCCGAGATTACGGATGGGTCCGAAATGTGGTGTTTACCCTAGGAATGACATAAAGAAAGTCGGCGCGGGACATTGGGACCCCTCGCCTATTAGCAGAACGTTAAACGGAAAATTAAATCAATTAATTTATTCGCTTAAGGGATAAACTCAAGTATCTCTTAAATGTTAGCTCGGATTGGAAAACCAAGGGCACCGTTGATTTCGGATCATTCCGTTTACCCTAGGAAGTGTATAAGTTTCGCGGGCGTCGGTCGTCTTTGAAAAATGGCCCCAGGGGCATTTTCGTAATTTGGAAGCCTCAGGCGTTGAGTATAATAACTTTTGAACGGGGCCTCGGATTAAAATTCTGAGACCTCCATTTTGCTCGGGAGGTGGTGTTTACCCTAGGGTAGGCTTAACATCAACCCCGCTGAGGGTTCGGTTACGGGGCCTACGGGCGGGGAGTTTAAGTGTTTTCTATTTAAAAACTTTCTCCCCCCTGTTTGTTTTGTTCCACCTAGTGCAAACACTCCCAACTAAGAAGAAGGATCACCTATCCTCTACTCCACCACTTCAGTGACGCACGGAAACTCTGGCGGACCGTCAGTGAAGCTTCGGGCTGCGCCTTGCAAGGTAGGATCATGCGTCAACATTTTTAATTCTCGCACCTACTTTGATCTTGATTCATAGAAAATAATTGTTGTTATTTATTAGAGAAAATCCCATATCTGTGTAGTACATATCCATATCTTTCCAATGGTTGTTACGGATTGAAAATCTGAGTCTCGACGTGTTCACAGACGTCCAGCGAAGTTCGCGGGTTTTTGGAGCTTTCTGGCCAGATTTGGGTGTTCCGGCGGAGGTCCAGCGAACGGCTTGGCTTAGCCGGTGGGTGGTTTCGGCTAGGAGAGCGGGTTGATGAGGGTGTCATCAGGGCAGCACAGGGCGTCGCGAATGAGGGCAGACGGCGGGTCTTCAGCCGAGGCGCCGGGCGCAGCAGGCGTCGACGAACGGCTGTGGGAGGCAGTCGGGTGAGCGGAGGTCGGCGCTGGGGGAGAGTGGCCAGGGCGGCCTAGAGATGATGAGGGTGAGGCCGAGCAGAGGTCAGCGGAGTGCTAGTTCATGGCGGTCTTTTGCACCAGGCGCCAATGGGGCACGGAGCACCGGGTCACAGGGGTCGTCGGTGGCGCCAGCTGGGGGCGCGCGACGCGGGAGACAGAGAAAAAAAAATGGGGACACGGGAAATAGAAAAAAAAGGGTGGGGTAAAAAAACAATAATAAAAATAAATAATAAGTTTATAATAAGAATAATAATATTCCTATTAATATTATTATTATTATTATTATTATTATTATTATAAAAATGATTTATAAATAATAAATCATCCGCAGGATGCCCGATTTGGGCACCGTCTGTGGCCGCGCAATACTTGAATCGAGATGAACGTTTTGAGATGGTTTTGGAGGATTTTAACTCCCGAAAAGGGGGCCTTGGTGGCGCGAAACGACGTTAAGTGAACGGGAATTTTTCTAGGGGGTTCTTGTTTTGGACGGCGCGGGCACATCTGATGTCTGAATTGAGTGTTGTTAGTGGTGATGCGACCCTGGTGTTGTGGCGGAGATTACCAATATGGTTTCGGGCATCGAAACCGGAGTTGAGGCATGGGCCCCACCTGGCCGTCTTTCGAGCTGCATGCAGCGCTTTACAACTTTTTCATCAGACGTCCATTCGGGGCGTGCGAGAAGTCCATTTTTGGTGTATTTCCGAGGGCATTGCATTCGTGCAATCTTCCCGCTTTAATTCTGCACGCTGGTGCGGGCCATGCGAGGGCCGTTTTGGGAGTTGGCGGTGATTTCCAACTTTATCACCGGGTGTCCATTTTGGACAAGTGAATAGTCCTTCTTGTGTAATTTTCTGATAGGATCGCAACGATACGATTCGTTGGTAGCACTTTGGGACCGGGCGTGGGTCCCACAAAGCACCGCTCTTGTACGGTATGACAAAATGCATCTTTTTCTCCGGATATCCGTTGAACTCAAGTGATCCATCAATTTGATGTGTCTTTCCAAGAAGATCAAAATGGTGTGATGTGCCCAATTGTTTTCGGGACCACGGGATGTCGTTCGGGTGTAAAGCGGTGTCAGACGACTTTTACGTCAGATATCTATTGGAGGCGAGTAGATAGTCTATCTCGCGTGTTTTTTTGTGAGGATTACAACGGTACAATCTGTTTGGATGTGAGGAGTCTCTTTCGAGATCTCTTTAAACGCGAAAGCAAGTAAGGTGCTCTGGTGGTGGTTCGTCCTACTGTGTTTGTAGCAGAACCTTGGTGTGTGATTACATGCACTCTCGTGTGAGTGAAGTAATGTTTTAAGAGATGTAGTTGGTTGTGCCTGGGCCGATGAGGTGGCAAGTTGGAGTTTTTACGTTTACACCTTTGTGTTAACGTTGGGTCCCGTGTGCACGATAGCCTTTGGCCTGGAAACGTGGTATACTCTAAGAGTATACAGAAATAGTGGGAGGTACATGTGGTTGTTTTTACCTGAGAACATTTGTGCGCTTGGTTCGAGTTGACTTGGGGCCACACGTCGTGTGGGCCCCATGTGCATGTTGTGTTCTACTTTGCATACCCTTGACCTCTCGCGGCGTAGAGGGTCCCTCTGTTCTCATTTGTTTGACCAGCCGGGTTGAGTTCCCCCTGGCTCTGTTCTCATTTGTTTGACCAGCCGGGTTGAGTTCCCCCTGGTTCTGTTCTCATTTGTTGACCAGTAGGGTTGAGTTTCCCCTGGTTATGTTCTCGTTTGTTGACCAGCAGAGTTTAGTTTTCTCCTAGTTCTTTTCTCGATGGTTTGGCCGGCAGAGGTGTTTTGGTTCCTCTGTTTCTTCAGCTGTGAGGGGTTTCGGTACCGTGCCCCTTTCACCGGACTGCGGCACCGTTTAGGACTACGTGTTCTTGTATAGCGTGGGTGTTTTTCCACTTTCTGGGATGAGTTGTCTCGGTCCGCTTCGACAGTGACTCAGTGGATTGGAGCATGATCACCCTGAGGGGTCTGAGGAGTTTCTCTCATCCCTTCGTGTTCCCTGGTAGAGTTCTTATTGATTTGGTTTGACCAACACATTACGCGGGCATCGATCCTCTACCCAGGAGGTTGTTTTCAGCAGGGCTAGCCAGGAGGTTGTTTACAGCTAGGATGGCTAGTGGGGTACCATCCTACAGGTATGGCCAGTGGGTTACTATCCAGTAGGGATGGCCAGTACAGCGGTGTTCACCGAGCAGTACCATCCATCAGGGATGGCCAGAGCGGTTCCAGGTTTACCTCCAGTGGGGCTGGGAAGTGGTCCCCGATGCCAGGTTTACCTTCAGTTGGGCTGGGAAGTTGTCCCCGATGCCGGGTTTACCACCAGTTGGGCTGGGAAGTGGTCCCAGAAGACGGTTCTGAGCCTCCCTCTAGTGGATTACTCTTTTACGGGATTGGGAATTGGGACTCATCGATGACTTTAGTCGGGTCTCCCTATAGTGGATTACATTTTCACGGTATTGGGCAGTGTGGAACCCATCGACTCTTGCCGGGTCTCCCTCCAGTGGGAACCCGTCTACTTCCGGGGATTACCCTCTAGCGGGGTTGGGCAGGGGGTCGCCTGTCGACTTTGAGGAGACCTCTCGACTGCGGGGCAGTGACGAGGTGTGGTTTGACATACCCCCAGAACTCTCAAGTACGAGGGGTGCTTTCCCCACTGAGACGCATCCTTGAGATGCGACCTAAAACTGTTTAGGCGAGTCAGAGCCGCCCAAAGTGGATAGTGTCAAGGTGTGGTGATTTGAGCCCCTTGACTTTCAGTTCGGGGCAGACGTACGGGATACTGGGCATCAATGGTGTTTACTTCTGGGACTGTTGGATACTCACTTTCTTGGGCTGAGCTACGGGTTGGAGATCCCCTTATGATCCAGTTTGGTCTTCTTGACTGAGCATATGGATATGTATATACCTTGTTCCAGTACCCACTTCTTGGGTTTTGGTTACTCTCCTTCCAGGAGAGGCGAAGATGTGTAGGGTATGCCACATTCTTTCCGTGTCTAGATTCTTGTGGTTGGACGAGTCTACTCTCCTGCTATAGGTAGCGAAGACTCGACGAGAAATTTATCTTCTCACCGTTTTCATCTCCTTGTGTCTGGATGAGTCAACCTCCTTTTTCTTGTTGGGTTGAGCTGGACTCTCTATTGTTACTCTAGTGCACTCCTTTTTGTACTCCTTTACTATTCCCTGTTCGATCTACTGCTCAGCCTTTGGTACCTCCTTTGTTGCTCCCTCGAGCCTTCGGGGTATCCTGCTGAGTATTTTTATACTCACCCCTGCTTGGGCTTTTCTCGCACTTGTTGTGCCCTTGAAAACGACGTACAGGCTGGTCGTGACTCCATCAGATCTTAAGAGTTCGGGATCTTGGACTGCGTATGGTGGTCGTAGTCAGGTTCCATGTGTTGGACTCTCCCAGCTATGTCACTTTTGTTTACCTGTTGCCGGGTTGTGGCACTTTTCTAGTTGGGCGCATGTTTTCCCCTTTACTTTTTAGTTTACCTTCCAGCACTTTCTTTGTACTGTTTAGAGGTTGATGCACTATTGTGGTTGTTTATAACCGTTACTAATTTTCTTTCCCTTTTACACTGCACTTTTTCATTGAGTGTGTCGTATGTGTGTGTACAGGTACTTAGGCAAAGGCCTCCCTGAGTTGTTGTGCCTTCAGCGCTGGTCGCCAGCCCCTGGCCTATGGAGGCAGGCTTGGGGTAGTTGCGGATCGATCCCAGGTGGGGTTGGGTCGTGAGAAAGTGGTATCAGAGGTGTTTAGTTTCTTGGGAAGTTGTTCGGATGTCCCTAAAAAGGAATTGGTTGGGATTTAGGGAAACAGTTTTCAAGTGTCTCGAGAGCGGCTCTTAGGCCAGGGAGTCCAGTGATGGTGCGGCGGCTGACGTATCCATTCACCAGGACCCTGATAACCCACTTGTCGACTCGGCATGCTGAGACACTTTTTGCAGGGAAAATTGGTTTGTGAATCACATAGGATTGAGTCCTAACTGTCCTTCATGAGTCAGCTTTCAATAGTTGTTAATGTTATATACATATATGCTCATCTGACCGCAGCACTCCATTCAAGATGTCTCCGCGAAGACAACCAGCCTGGATACCAGCTTTGGTGCATGACGACGACCCTGTGAGCTATGAGGACTCAGTCCAGGACCCATCATGTGATCCCATTTCTCTAGGTGGGCTGGTAGCAGCACCCCCACCTATTGAGTAGTAGATAGCTTCAGTAGAGCAGACGGGGCTTGAGCGCAGGTTGAGTGTGCACCATGAGTTCCAGTGATAGAGACCGCTGAGGTTTGGTGTTGAGACAGATCCTCAGGCATCAGAGGTTTTTCTAGAGACAGTGGTTCACCTTTTCAGGCTTGTGCAGATGCCATAAGATCTTATGGTGGCTTTGGCCACCAACCTTTTCAGCGGAGCAGCTTGGCGTTGGTGGAGTTTGGTGACTCAGTTTATTGACGAGTCGTTGCTTTCTTGGAAAGAATTTCTATTTTTGTTTTTTGAGGAGTTTTGCCCCTCCTTATTATTCTATATTCGGATTTAGGAGCTCCTGCAGTTTCAGCAGGGAGGGATGTCGGTGGCCGAGTACACGGCCAGTTTCGCGGACCGTGCACGCTTTTACCCACACTTGGTCTATGAAGGCAACTTCTGAGCACGGAAGTTTGAGCAGGGTATCCGCCAAGAGATTCGTGCTATCATATTACCCTTGGGTATTTCCACATACGCCGGGGTGATAGATTAGGCGTTGGTGACAGAAATATTTTTTTCATGTTCTACCGTAGGTGGTGGAAGCAGGCACGATGAAGCCGAGATGTCTACCGCAGCTAGCGGGCGTCGGCAAGCAGAACCTCAACGCAGGTGTCTTTCCGATAACCAGACTCAGGGGCATGATTGTTCACCATAGTGACTCCAGAGGGCACCAGTTTAGCCTAGACAGCGTCGGTTCTATGCTTATGATGGGTGAGGTCACCTGGAACGAGACTGTCCGACCAGGAGCGCTGAGAATATCGAGCAGGCAGCAGGTGCACCACCACGACAAAGGTAGTGCAGTGATCGGAGTAGCACCCTGAGAGGTGGTGCTAGCATAGGAGCGGGAGGAGCTACTAGTGGGGGAAGGATTTATGAGGTCTTCCCATCACCACTAGGCGGTCCACGTCAGGCTCCGGGAGCTGACAGTTGGGATCGCGGACAGCCGCGAGCTTTGGATGTCTACAATCCTATAGTGCATGAGGTGATAAGAGGTATGCTCTACAGCTCTTCTACTTTTTGTAGTAGAATTTCTATACTATGTGTGTGAAATTCTTTTCTCCCTGCTCCTTGCTTGAGGTGTTACCAAGGTGGCACGGGGCATCAGTGTAATCCTTTATTGGTAAGGTAAAAGGTGTGGGACCTTTTTCTTTAGTCGATGGTGTTGACTCCTTCACTCTCCAAGCATGTAAGAGATTATTGGTTGTGAGACATAGACTATGAAACCTTCTGTGACCAGATATCCTTGGGTGTTTCACCATATGGATATTCTGAAGGAGGGAATCACTGGGCTTTGTCCTAGGTCCAAGCAGTGATTCCAGTCACGACATGCAACATTGGGGTTTGTTCGGGGAGGTGAGCTACCCCTGAGAGCCTTCGGGCCGTTTGACATCGTGCAAGGGGATGGCGAGGTTCCCTACCGCCTTGCCCTAACCCCAAGGTCTGGAGTGGGTGCATGTTGTATCCCACGTGACTTACCTAAGTAGATGTGTGCGTACTCTTATGCACGTCATCGGCAAGAGCATACCTCGCGTTAACAGATCAAATCCTTTGGTCTGTGTGTGGTGACGCGGGACTGTGTAAGAGTTCTTCTGGGTACGGGAGAGCCAGGTGTGGGCTTAGTACCCTGAGTTTTTCCCTAGTTTTTCTTTCTGGGGACCAAAATCTTGAAGGAGGGAATGATGTAAGAACATGGTTTTTTCTATAAAATACTTTGGAATATTCTTGATGTTATTCCAGGGCAGCACCTTCAGACGGCGTGCGACTGCGAGCCCTGGTGTGGCCGGAATTAAATTTTCAGTGCGTTCACACTGAGAATAAAAAATAAATGGGATAACTCCTAAACGGTGCTTCATATCAGAAATCTGAGAGTACAGATGTGTCCAAAATGGGGTTTTTACCCTAGGAAAGACATAAATCAAGTCGACACGGGACATTGGGACCCCTCGCCCGTTAGCGGAATGTTAAACGGATAATTAAATCAATTAATTTATTCGTTTAATGGATAAACTCAAGTATCTCTTAAACGGTCACTCGGATTGGAAAACCTAGGGCACCGTTGATTTTGGAGCATGTCGTTTACCCTAGGAGGGGTATAAGTTTCGCGAGCGCTGGTCGTCCGTGAAAAATGGCCCCAGGGGCGTTATCGTAATTTGGAATCCTCGGGCATTGAGTTTAATAACATCTGAACGGGGCCTCGGATTAAATCTATGAGACCGCTGTTGTGCTCGTGAGGTGGTGTTTACCCTAGGGTAGGCTTAACGTCGACCCCGTTGAGGGTTCGGGTACGGGGCCTACGGGCGAGGATTTTAAGTGTTTTCTATTTAAACACTTTCTTCCCCCCTTGTTTGTTTTGTTCCCCCTGGCACAAACCCTCCCAACAAAGAAGGAGGATCTCCTACCCTATCCTCCAACACTCCAGCGAGGCACGGAAACTCCGGAGGATCGTCGGTGAAGCTTCGAGTTGCGCCCTACAAGGTAGGATCGTGCGTCAACATTTTTAATTATCACACCTACTTTGATCTTGATTCATAGCGCTGAATTGTTTTTATTTCTTCAAGAAAATCCCATATCTGCGTAGTACATATCCCGATATTTCCAATGGTTGTTACGGATTTAAAATCCGAGTCCCAACGTGTTCACAAACATCGGGTGAAGTTTGCGGGTTTTTGGAGCTTTCCGGTCGGATTTGGGGGTTCCGGCGAACGGCTTGGCTTAGGCAGCGGGTGGTTTTGACCGGGAGAGCGGGCTGCTAAGGGTGTCGGCAGGGCAGCACAGGGTGTCGCGGATGAGGGCGGACGGCGGGTCTTCATCTGAGGCGTCGGGCACAGCAGGCATCGGCGAACGGCTGCGGGAGGTAGCCGAGTGAGTGGAGGTCGTTGCTGGGCGAGCGGCCAGGGCGGCCTGGCGACGGTGAGGTTGAGGCCGAGCAGAGGCTGGCGGAGCGCTGGGTCACAGTGGTCGTCGGTAGTAGGCGCCAGTGGGGCGCGGAACACCGGGTCACGGGGGTCGTCGGCAGCGCCAGCTGGGGGCGCACGACGCGGGAGACCTGGCCTTCTGGCCAGGTGGACTCGGGAGACAGAGAAAAAAAAGGGGGACGTGGAAAATAGAAAAAAAGGGTGGGGTAAATAGAAATAAATAATAAGTTTATAATAATAATAATATTATTATTATTATTATGAAAATGATTTATAAATAATAAATCATCCGCAGGACGCCCGATTTGGGCACCGTCTGTGGTCGTGCAATCCTTGAATCGACATGAACGTTTTGAGATGGTTTTGGGGGATTTTAACTCCCAAAACGGGGCCTTGGTGGCGCGACATGACGTTAAGTGAACGGGCGTTTTTCTCGGGGGTTCTTGTTTTGGACGGCACGGACACATCCGATGTCCGAATTGAGTGATGTCAGTGGTGTTGTGACCCTGGCGTTGAGGCAGAGATTACCAGTATGGTTTCAGGCGTCAAAACCGGAGTTGAGGCGTGGGCCCGACGGGGCCGTCTTTCGAGCTGCGTGCAGCGCTTTACAACTTTTTCATCAGACGTCCATTTGGGGCATGCGAGCAGTGGATTTTGGCTATTTTTACAAGGTAATTGCATTGGTTCAATCTACCCTCTTTAATTCCGCACACTGGTGCGGGCCCTGCGAGGGTCGTTTTGGGAGTTGACGGTGATTTACATCTTTATCACCGGGTGTCCGTTTTGGACAAGTGAATAGTCCATCTTGTGTAATTTTCTGAGAGGATCGCAACGGTGCAATCCGTTGGCAGCGCTTTGGGACTGGGACGCGGGTCCCACGAAGCACCACTCGTGTACGGTATGACAAAATGCATCTTTTTCTCCGGATATCTGTTGCACTCAAGTGAGTCGTCAATTTGACGTGTCTTTCCGAGGAGATCGCAATGGTGCAATGCGCTCGACTATTTTCGGGACTGAGGCTCGGGACCACGGGACGTCGTTCGAGCGTAAAGAGGTTTCAGACGACTTTTACATCGAGTATCCATTGGAGGCGAGTAAATAGTCTATCTTGTATGTTTTTTCGCAAGGATTACTATGGTATGATCTGTTTGGATGTGCGGATTCTCTTTCGAGATCTCTTTAAATGAGAAAGCATTTAAGGTGCTCTGGTGGTTATTCATCCTACTGTGTTTGTAGCAGACACTTGGCGTGTGATCGCATGCACTCTCGTGTGAGTGAAGTAATGTTTGAAAAGATGTAGTTGGTTGTGCCTGGGCCGATGAGGTGGTAAGTTGGAGTTGTTAAGTTTATGCCTTCGCATTGACGTTGGGTGTCATGTGCACAATAGCCTTTGGGATGGAAACGTGGTATACTCTAGGAGTATATGTGAACAGTTGGAGGTATATGTGGTTGTTTGTACCTGAGAACGTTTGTACGCTTGGTTGGAGTTGACTTGGGGCCACAAGTTGTGTGGCCCCCATGTGCGTGTCGTGTTCTGCTTTGTGTACCCTTGACCTCTCACGACGTAGAAGGTCCCTCTGTTCTCGTTTGTTTCACCAGTCGGGTTGAGTTACCCCCTGGATCTGTTCTCATTTTTTTGAACAGTCGGGTTGAGTTCCCCCATGGTTCTGTTCTCATTTGTTGACCAGTAGGGTTGAGTTTTCCCCTGGATCTGTTCTCGTTTGTTGACCAGCAGGGTTGAGCTTTCCCCGGGTTATTTTCTCGATGGTTTGGCCGGCAGAGGTGGTTTGGTTCCTCTGTTTCTTCAGCTGTGAGGGGTTTCGGTACCGTGCCCCTTTCACCGGACTGCGGCACCGTTTACGACTACGTGTTCTCGTACAATGTTGGTGGTTTTCCACTTTCTGGTATGAGTTGTCTCATTCCACTTCGACAGTGACTCAGTGGATTGGAGTGTGATCACCCTGAGGGGTCCGGGGAGTTTCTCTCGTCCCTTGGTGTTCCCTGGTAGAGTTCTTGTGGATTCAATGTGACCAACACATTATGCGGTCATCGATCCTCTACCCAGGAGGTTGTTTTCAGAAGGGCTGGCCAGGAGGTTGTTTCTAGCAGGGATGGCTAGTGGGGTACCATCCAGTAGGGATGGCCAGTGGGTTACCATCCAGCAGGGATGGCCAGTACAGCGGTGTTCTCCGAGAAGTACCATCCATCAGGGATGAACAGAGCGGTTCCGATTTTACCTCCAGCGGGGCTGGGAAGTGGTCCCTGATGCCAGTTTTATCTCCAAATGGGATGGGAAGTGGTCCCCGATGCCGGGTTTACCTCCAGATGGGCTGGGAAGTGGTCTCGGATGCCGGTTTTACCTCCAGTTGGGCTGGGAAGTGGTCCCCGGTGACGGTTCCAAGCCTCCCTACAGTGGAGTACCCTTTTATGGGACTGGGCATTGGGACTCGTCGACAACTTTAGCCAGGTCTACCTCCAGTGGATTACCCTTTCATTGGACTAGGTAGTGTGGCACCCATCGACTCTTGTCGGGTCTCCCTCCAGTTGGAACCCGTCGACTTCCAGGGATTACCCTCCAGCGGGGCTGGGCAGGGGGTCACCTGTTGACTTTGACGAGACCTCTCGACTGCGGGGCAGTGAAGAGGTGTGGTTTGATGTACCCCCAGAACTCCCAAGTACGAGGGGCGCTTTCCCCACCAAGACGCGTCCTTGAGACGTGACCTAAAACCGTGTGGGTGAGTCAGTGTCTCCCAAAGAGGATGGTGTCAAGGTGTGGTGATTTGAGCCCCTTGACTTGTAGTTCGGGGAAGATGTGCGGGATGCTGGGCATCGATGGTGTTTACTTCTGGGGCTATTGCCTACTCACATTCTTGGGCTGAGCTATGGGTTAGAGATACCCTTACGATCTTGTTCAGGCTTCTTGACTAAGCATATGGATATGTATATACCTTGTTCCAATACCCACTTCTTGGGTTTTGGTTACTCTCCTTCTGGGAGAGGCGAAGACACATGGGGTATGCAAGGTGCATTACGTGTCTAGATTCTCATGGTTGGATGAGTCTACTCTCCTACTATAGGTAGCGAAGACTCGACAAGAATTTTATCTTCTCACCGTTTCCAGCTCTTTGTGTCTGGACGAGTCTACCTCCTTTCTCTTGTTGGGTTGAGATGGAATCTCTACTGTTACTTTACTGCACTCTTTGTTGTAATCCATTATTATTCCATGTTCGATATACTACTCACCCTTTGGTACCTCCTTTGTTGCTCCCTCGAGCCTTCGGGGTATCCTACTGAGTATTTTTATACTCACCCCTACTTGGGATTTGCTCGCACTTGGTGTGCCCTTGCAGACGACAGATAGGTTGGTTGTGACTCCAGCGGAGCTTAGGAGTTCGGGAGCATGGACCGCGTATGGTATTCGTAGTCGGGTTCCAGGTGTGGGACTCTCCCAGCTGTTTAACTTTTGTTTACCTATTTCTGGGTTGTGGCACTTTTCTGGTTGGGAGTGCGTTTTTTCCCTTTACTTTTTAGTTTACCTTCCAACACTTTCTTTATACTGTTTAGAGGTCGATGCACTATTGTGGTTGTTTATAGCAGTTCGTACTTTTCTTTCCCTTTTACTCTACACTTTTGCATTGACTGTGCTGCGTGTGTGTGTACAGGTACTTAGGCAAAGGCCTCCCCGAGTTATTGTGCCTTCGGCACCGGTCTCCAGCCCCTGGCCTATGGAGGCGGGCTTGGGGTAGTTGCGGATCGAGCCCGGGTAGGGTCGGGTTGTGACATTACCAATAATTATTATTAAATATAGCTAATTTTTACAAATAATTGTTAATTATTGGTGACACAATTTCCAGTAGATTGGCAGCAACTCTTTTTCCTGACGACTCATCACCATTTTCTTCAACATAAATTAGTATGAAAAATCTGCTCAGATGTAAAGATATTTATATTTGTATGCATGAAGATGCAGAGTAGTGCGGTGAGGCCTCCCTAATCACCATCTCCGTGTATACAGAAATAGACATTCTTACATCTGAGCAGATTTTTTATAGTCATTTCAGTCAGAGACAGTGGAGATGATTCATCGAGAAAAAGAGCCTCTCTTTCTTGATTGATCATCTACTTGCAACTTTCTCTAAATGAAATCAGTATGAAAAATCTGCTCTGACGTACGTATATCCATTTTTGTATGCATGAGAATGGGGAGCAGGAATTCCTTTCCATGTTGCTCTCTATTATCATGCATACAAAAATGGATATCCATACATGAGGATAGATCTTTTATAGTGCTTTCAGTGGGAGAAAATTATAAGAAGATAAGGCATCTCAAAAATGGGAGCCAACAATTCACTGGAAATTGTACTAATTTATTACAATTTTTTATTAGTTATTACAATTTATTACTAATTATTGTTAATTATTTCTAATTATTGATAATTACTACTAATTATTAGAATTTATTACTAATTATTATAATTTATTACTAATTATTTCTAATTATTACAATTTATTAATAATTATGACATATTATTACAAATTGTTACAATTTATTACTAAATATTTTAATTTATTACTAATTATTACAATGTATTACTAATTATTGCAATTTATTACTAATTACTAGATTTTGTTACTAATTATTACAATTTATTACTAATTATTACAATTTATTAATAATTATTACAATTTATTACCAATTGTTACTAATTGTTACAATTTGTTAATAATTATTGCAATTTATTACTAATTATTAGAATTTATTACCGATTATTACTACTTGTTGCAATTTATTACTAATTATTGCAATCTATTACTAATTATTTCAATTTATTACTACTTATTAGAATTTATTACAAATTATTATAATTTATTACTAATTATTGTAATTTATTACTAATTATTACAATTTATTTCTATTATTACAATTTATTGCTAATTATTACAATTTATTGCTAATTATTACAATTTATTGCAAATTATTACTAATTGTAGCAATTTATTGCTAATTATTAGAATTTATTGCTAGTTATTAGAATTTATTCCTAATTGTTTCAATTTATTACAAATTATTCCAATTTATTAATAATTATTGCAATTTATTACATATTATTCCAATTTATTACTAATTCTTGCAATTTATTACTAATTATTGCAATTTATTACTAATTATTTTATTTTATTACTAATTGTTACAATTTATTACTAATTATTAGAAGTTATTACTAATCATTATAATGTAATACAAATAATTCCTAATTATTACTAATTGTTATAATTTAATGCTAATTTTTAGAATTTATAACTATATATTAGAATTTATTACTAATTATGGCAATTTATTACTAATTATTGCAATTTATTACTAATTATTTCAATTTGTTACTAATTATTTCAATTTATTACTAATTATTAAAATTTATTAATAATTATGGAAATTTGTTAGTAATTATTGCAATTTATTATTAATTATTAGAAGTTAATACTAATTACTGCTAATTATTACTAATTATCAGAATTTATTACTAATTATTACAATTTCTTACTAATTATTAGAATTTGTTACTAATTATTACTAATTGTTAATAATTATTACAATTTATTACTCTTTCTTACAATTTATTACTAATTATTACAATGTATTACTAATTATTACAATTTATTACTAATTGTTAAAATTTATTACTAATTATTCCAATTTATTACTAATTAATACAATTTATTACTATTTATTCCAATTTATTACTAATTATCACAATTTATTACTAATAAATAGAATTTATCACTAATGATTAGAATTTATTAGTGATTATTACAATTTATTACTAATTATTACAATTTATAACAAACCTTTAGAATTTATTACTAATTATTGCTAATTATTACAATTTATTACTAATTATTACTATTTATTACTAATTATTACAATTTATTACTAATTATTTCTATTTGTTACAATCTATTACTAATTATTTCAATTTATTGCTAATTACTAAAATTTATTTGTAATTATTACAATTTATTACTAATTATTAAAATTTATTAATAATTATTACAATTTATAACAGATTTTTACAATTTATTACTAATTATTAAAATTTATTACTAATTATTAGAATTCAGTACTGATAATTACTCTTTATTTCTAATTATTACAATTTATTACTAATTATTACAATTTATTTCTAATTATTACAATTTATTACTAATTATTAAAATTTATTACTAGTTATTATAATTTATTACTACTTATTATAATCTATTACAACTTATTATAATTTATTAATAATTATTATAATTTATTACTAATTATTATAATTTACTAGTACTTATTATAATTTATTGCTTATTATTATTAATTGTTTCACTTTATTACTAATTGTTTCAATTTATTACTAATTATTAGAATTTATTACTATTTATTACTATTTATTACAATTTATTACTAATTATTCGAATTTATTACTAATTATTCGAATTTATTACTAATTGTTGCAATTTATTACTAATTATTACAATTTATTACTAATTGTTAAAATTTGTTACTATTTTTTGCAATTTATTATTAATTATTTCAATTTATTACTAATTAGTGTAATTTATTAAAATTTAAATCAATTTAATACTAATGATTATAGTTTAATACTAATTATTATAATTTAATACTGATTATTTAAATTTAATACTAATTATTACAAATGAATACTAATTATTACTAATTAATATAATAACTATTAATTCATACTAATTCATACTAATCACCCAAAATTATTTATAAAAATAAACATAAAAGGTGATAAATAAAACTGTCTAATTCTAATTTAATTTAACTACAGTTAATTAACAATAATTATAACTGAAATAAAATAAAATGAATTAATTAAAAAATAATAGAAATAGATAAATACCTTAAAACTAAAGCTTTCGAAGGATATGAATGAAAATTTGTTTTTATTGGATTTTCAAATGCCGCTTTGAGGATGAGCGGGAACAAGAAACAGAAGAGCCCCATTACACATTTCAAATTTCAAAAACATCTGCAAAACCCAATGAGATCAATATTTTAACCACCCACGTCTTCGTCAATGAGTACCACTGTTGCCGTCACCGTTCAACATCATCACGAGTACAACTTTTTATCCATTATCACATCGTCTTCACCATCCAACCACTGCACAAGACATTGCAGACCATCGGAGACCACCAGTTTCGCTGAAAAACATCGCACCATGGCGTCGTACCCCATTGAGCCAGTAACAACCAGATCACCAACGCCAAAATCAAGAAATAACACCACATGGAAAATCACAATCCATCGACATTCCTCCATCGAGAACAAAACAGAAACACCATCTCCTAAAACAAGAGGAAGAAAAATGAAAAACATAAACCGACGTTCAAGATCCGTGTCTGGAACAGCAGTGGCCTCCGAATAACACCTCTCAAAACCTAGTTGTTACCACCGCTCCGACTCTGACCAGGAGAGGAGAAATAGAACATTCGGTCAGAGCAGTTGTTCAATGGCCAAGAGCTCCAAAATGGCAACAACGACAAAGAGGAGAAAAACCCAGAGCAAACAAAATGAGGGAAAGTGACCTAGCAGCACTTTGAGATCCATCGATCACTGAACCGCACAATCCCAAAACCACCTAGAACCACCGCTCTATAACTGACCTAGAGATGCACAGAGGAACAGGAGGTCAGATCTGCGGAAAGGGCGTCTGAAGGCATCCGCAGGAACACTAGGACCTCCTTGTAGAAGAATCGTCGTCACGAAGAAAGGAACCGGAGCAACTTCATCACGGCTAAAGTGAGACGCAAGGGGTAGAAACCAAGAATAGCTACATCATCTTGAGGGATAACCAGTGTCGAAGGAGGAGAAGCCCTCGAAGAGGGTGAGGGAGACGCGGAAGCGCCAAATATCAGGAGAAATAGAGGGAGAACCATCTCTGAAGGAGGAACCCAAGAAGAGGGAGAAAACGACGTGAGAGAAGAGGGAGAACCAGCACTGATGGAGAAGAAACCCTCAGATAGGGCGAAGGAGACGTGAGAGCGTCGAAGACCCGGAGAGAACGGAGGCATCCTCCCTTTCGAATGATATAAACTGCAAATAATGCTCCGAATTAAAAGTTTAAACGTTGAAAATTTTTAGAGAAAAATTTCCACTAGAGAGAGGGGGAGTAGAGAATTTAGTTTAATGAGTGAAAAATGGGTGGGGTATATATATGTAAGATTAGTTGCGACGGGATTATTTGCGATGGGACTACTGTCACAAATAGTACCATTTACGATGGGACCCATTGCAAATATCCTCTGGTTAGAAAGTCTTTTGCGATGGGACCGCAAAAGACTACCATCCGACATAGTATTTTTTAAGGAATATATATCCTATCATAAATACTAAAAACATCGTCGGGTAAATGTGATGGGATATTATAGCCCGTCGTAAATACCCTTTCTCGTGTTTTGGCATGCAACGCGCATCAAAGCTTTTGTGATGGGAACCATCGACCCGTCGCAAAAAAATTTATTATTTGTGATGGGCTGGTTTTCCCATCACAAAAAACTTTTTTCGAAGGACTATTTGCGACGGGATACTGGCATGTCGCAATTACCATGTTTTCCTGTGGTACTATAGCTATAAACCATCTTGTGAAAGGCCTTGATAGTAGAGGTAATGTTCTTGAGAACATAACGTATAATGTTTAAGAATTTCCTTTATTAAGAATTTAGTTATTATTATCCACGATATTTTCACAATGATATTATCTATGGATACATTTCATTAACAATGTATTTATTAAATGACATTTGTTTCCAATTATTTACCTTTCCATATTGATTATGACTTTTATTATCATGATAGTCAAGTTATTTAAATGGAATGTGTGTTCAATTCTTGACATTACAATGTTGATTATGATTATTTATTCATGATATCTTTTATTGTACTTAACCCTTACCGAGCATTTGATCTCACACTTGTTTTGTTTCCTTTCCCCGAGGTATAAAGAAGAATTCATGGAATAAGTTCAAGGATTCCAAATTTTTCCATTACTATGATTTCTATGTTGTTTCCCTATGTGAAATGGGTATCATATATGTATTTGGATCTCTAAAACTACTAAACTAATAGGTCCTTCAGGATTTTACCCCTTGTATCTATTCTAATGTAATAAAGTAGGCATTGTCTTCAAGTTACTAGAGTCGGGGTTGTTATACCCACCACCATAACATGAAAAATATGTTTCATACATTGCTAAAAAGTGGTGGTCACATTACAAATATCAAAGGACATTCATCAGTAAGTAAATGTTCTATATATACAAGTAAACATTATTTTTTCATCTTCCATAGCCACTAGATTTTGGTTGTAGTTAGAGTATTAATATTGGAATAAATTGTATTTATTAGCATATAACCTTTCTAATATTTAATAAATGAATGATAAAAGGAAATTTTTATTTATAATATCTTCATTTAATTCTGATAATCAATGAAATCTCCTCACCCTATCATTATATGAGTAAGAATTGGCGCATTATCTTTTTTAATCATTATCATTCCTCCTTTATGGATAACAAATCAAACTAAACACACCCATTCATTGATATAGTTATGATAAACAATACATGTATCCAGCAACTTCAAGACTTCCTTCTTTATGGCCTTGTTTATTTGTGGTTTCAATCTTCATTTTGGTTTTCTAATCAACTTGATAACTTATTAAAGTCATATCTTGTGAGTATAAAAGGAGGATATAATTTTCTTTATATCATTTTTATCTATGTGATGGTCATTTTACTCATATTTAACACATCATGTAGTTGGTCTAATTTTTTTGGTTTATTATACACTAACTATAACTAGTAAATATCTACATTCTCTTAAGCATTAATATCTAAGAATGATCAGATGTTATTTTAGCTATAACTTTGTTGGATTTATGATTAAGGGAATAATTTTTTAAAATAATTTATTAGATACATATTCCATTAAGTGAAATTCAATATTTTTATCATCTTATAAGTCATTATATTCCCTCTCTACGTCCACCTTCTCCTCAAGAATATCCAATATGTTATATTAATCATATTACAATAATTCGTGACTTTGGTATCTTCCTTGGAGGAAATTATATAATGGAAATGTTTAAATTAATCTCCATGCTTTAAAACCATCATGAAGTCAAACTAACTTTTTTATTTCCCAAATAGGATATCATTCTCCCTTTTTTTATCTCGATCGGTGCTTTCCTCATGAAAAGGAAGGGTCTTCTTAGTCTGAGTGGTATTTTACCTTCTTTATCTATCTATAAAATGAGAAATTTAATATAAAAAATAAATTTTCCCTCCAAGACAAGAAAATCCTCTAAATTTTCATTATGGTATTTCATTGATCAGTTTGAATTTTGAAGTATAATCCTTATAAGTTTTGAGTACTCTAACATGATACTCTTTAAAGTAATAAGAAGAAAAAAATTAACATTATATCACAAAATTGTAGAGACTTCCTAAATTCATAAGAATTTATAGTGATTGGGGTTGAGAAGCTTCTTGAATCTCAATTTTTTGGAGGTGTATTTGATTACATGATTATTTATAACTCTTTTCTAAGGGATATCACTCCAAAATACTCTATCTTCTTCTTATTTAATGAGATCTGCTTGAATGTTTTTTCACATTTCAATATTTATAAATAACTTTTAATAATGGGTGTTATTGTGTAGTTTATTAAAAATATCCCTAAATTTATTATATTATGGATCCATATTTCCTTATCACATCCTCTTAAATAATATATTAAGTGGTGTATAAGGTTGTATTTAGGTTTTTTCATTAGTTTTTATGTATCCTCTAAATCATCTTCTTATCACATTTTCTTTGATGTAACTTTGTTTAGTTTATCAATCTATATTTCCTTGGAATGATCACTATGTTGACTTGTATACTTTAATTTATATTAATTTTCCACTATATTTTTACACTATAAAATGTTACTACCTTATACTCTTACCAATTGTATACCAAGAGGTCACTTGGAAAGATTCGTTAAAATTTTCCAGTATGACGTTTTCTATTCTTGAGATAAGCATGTTGGTAGTTCATAATGGCCTCATAAGTTTCTATATATTTCTCAAATTAAGTTAATTATTACTTATTTTTAGTTAACTATTACTCATTGTGCTTAATATATATTGTGATAATCTCATTAATCAATGGTTTCACTTCATGTGATTTCTCTTGAGGTTGACATTATGGTTGCTTGTATTGAGGTAGATGGTTTTTTTATTGATTAAAGGGATGAGTTTCCTAATTTTATTGATTAAATCTTGGTGGACCTTGATTAAGATTTAAATTTTTCCAATACATTTAAGTATCCATATTTATTTTTGATTCCTCAACCTCCATTATTGATCATATAAGTTATGTAAATAATTGATTGGTCAATTGTATCCCAATAAGTTTACTTTTATAAGATGATTATCATCATTTCTATATATAAAATCCAAAAAACATATGTGGGAATTTGGACATTTCACATGAATTTTTGTTATGGTTCATGTGGTTTTTTGTTAGTTTTAAGAGTTAACAAAACTTCCAATTACTTGGATGTTGTTTCCACTTGAGAAACTAGTTTAGTATTTTCTTTTACATATTAAATTTATCAACTAAGTATGATTTTTTCACATTTACATTGAATCGCATTGTTTGATAATTCATTTAATAATTCTTAATAAACTCATAGTGTCATTTTAATCAACCCACAATGATCATAAATTTTAATAATGACTCTAGAATAGGGTTTTAAACCAAAGTAAAATATTTTCATCTGCTTATAAAGTCTCCCTCCCTGATTAAGTAATTTACATAACATCTCCTTAAATAATTCATAAATCTAGAAAGTGTATTCTATATCATATTGGGAAAAATTATGAATGTCATTCTAGAAGTTTACTATTTTTAAAGGTAATGATTAAATCGAAAGAAACCCTCTTTCTATAAAATCCCATATAGTAATATATCTAATAAATATACCTTTAAACTGGTACTTAGAATAATATTTAAGTGAGGAAGTGAATTATTTATGTGTTATTATACCATTGGATTGTATTGGTGGTTTCATAATTAATTTGGTAGCATGTTCAATGGATTAAAATATATAATCCATAATAATCATTTCCCATTTATTATATAGAGCATTGGTATATGTAACTATATCAAGTAATTGACCCATCAGATTTTGATTATCTTTGGGCCTATTTTTCTTTTCCATTGATAATTTCTAGTGACATAAAATATACCATTTAATCTGTATGATAAAATCTAATGGTTTATTTGTTTTAACTCTACATAATAGAGTAGTATAAATTTTACTCATACACTTGTGATTTGTAATTATAAAAAAGTAGAATAACCCAATTATAAATAAGAATAAAATGGGAAAATAAAAAATGTTAAAAAATTTGTTAATCTGAAAAAGTAATGAATTTTTATTCTTTTAGTTTTTTAGTCCCTAGAAAGAGTTCCAAATAAATAATAATCTATGAGGTGTCATAATTCTCAGAGTGAAGAAAATTTTATAATTTATAATTACTCTTCTAACACTAAACTATAAAGGAATAGTAAAATGGAATTCCAAGTTTATCCCAAAAATAACTCAAGATCCTTAAATCCAATAGATAACTATTTGATAAATCAATTAGAATATTGAAAAAATTTATATAAATAAGATTTAAAATTTATAAAATTTCAATGCAAACAAAATAATATAAGAAAGATTTTAAAGGATTTTTTCAAAAGAATAATAATATAATTCACTTTTGATTTAAAATTATCTAATTAATTTTGATATTATAAATGAAATTTACATGCATTTGATTGATAACCACTAATACTAACCTAATTATTTCAACTCTCTATATTCAAAATAATAATATTTAACTAAAATAAATTAATGTTCAAAATCATATAAAAAAGATATATTAATTCTACTTTAATAGTTAAATCCATATTTATTATATTGGTTATCAGTCATTATTGTCCTTTTTCTAAAATAATAAATGAATAATAAATTATGACAATGATTCCCAAAAAAATACTAACTAAAATCAAACATTCATAAGTGAACTCAATTGTTAAATTAAGTACTTATCCTTATACTCTCAGTTCCTTGTGAATTAAAAATATTATCTACTCATAACCAACATAAATTTAATCAATGGTGTATAACTCAACATAAAAGTAATAGTAAGCGTGAGGGAAAAAATAATTTAGAATATAATTAATAAGAAAATTTTAGAAAACTTCACATAATTTGAAATTCAATTAAAAACCTTCAAGATTTACATATTTTCAATAAAAGTGTTCCTAAAAATTTTATATTTCTAAAAATATCTATTATATTCAAAAAAATATATATTTAAATAGTCTTAGAAATATATGAGGTAGTGTAATTCACTATGATGTGTTTCATATATCTCTTCATATAGAGCTATCTTACTTCCTGATATCACTACAAGTTCTATAATTGTTACCATTTTGAATTTAAATTTTATTCTCACTATTCATATGGTCTAATTAATATACCCATGTTATTTAAAAATCTTTATTTTAAACTAGAAAAAACTATGAATTTTTTATGTTTCATGTGGAAAAAAATCATTTACTATTTTTGAATTCATACCCTTTTTACCATGACCATGTCATGTTTGGAATTAAAATTATTGTGGTAGAATTTTTTTTAATAACTCTTGTCTAAAAATTATTGGAAATATACTCAGTCACTATATGATATCATTATGAATTATATAACTCTAAATCTTCTGGACTAACCATAGTATGTTTCAAAGCACAATGACATGGTTTTTGAATCTTTATCTTTAATTTTTTCTAACATCTTGAAATCAATAATTAATATTCTTTATATGTCAATAATTATAAACATACAAAATTATAAATAGGAAAGATCATTTGGTATTATAATTCATAATAAATAATATTCAAAAAATTGGTTTATCATTCATAATCCTTCTTAACATAGTGACATGTGATGTACTCATCTATTTTGAGGAATTAAATGAGATGTATTAATTTATTTTTGGTTAATATACTTGGATAATCAATAATGGATGTGTTTCCCTATATAGGAATGAAGTATTCCATATATCATAACTATACTTTATGTCTTATAAAAAGAAATTGTATGAATTCACATGTGATATATAGGAATATATCTAGTTTCATTCATTCTATACGTGGAAATATATGTGTGTGTTTGATGGATGTCACATTAGAATCCTTTCTAGGTTATGTAATAATAATCTGTTTCTATATATCTCTCATTATATATAGTTATTAATTAAAAATTCAAAGTCAATATCCACAAAATTCACATTTATAAATAAGGATTTATTTTGGTTTAAAATTTTTGACTTAAATTTTTATATATTTTATATAATAGTTTTATCTAAAGGAGTCTGAATATGGTTTTATTAACTTCTTACATATGATGTAACATAATATGAATAATGTGTATAAAGATTTAGAGAAATTAAGAGATTAGAAAAGGTATGTATTAAAATCCTCTTATCATATTTTATGAAAAGTTGTATATAAATTATATATGAAAAATGGTAGGGAATATTATATTAAACAACATGTTAATGGAAAAATACAATAATATTTCATTAAGAAATAAAAGTTCATTTAATTTATTTAAAGAAAAATATTATCATGTGATCAATGGTATAATGGCCTGTGTAAACTTAGGTATATATTTAAATTAAATTCATAAATCCCATGTGTATTTTGGTATATTTTTAATATTGGAGTGGTTAGCATTTATGACAGATGCTATTGGGTACTCGGTGTCCTGGTACCAAGTACCCACTGATGATATAGTTTTGGGGGTTTTTCCTAGGTGGATCACTGACTAGTTGGTGCCCCTTACTGATTATTTGGAGGCCACCAGGTATCAAATAAGGGTGCACTGGGTACCTGATTCATTATATAATAATTCTTTAAAATTTTAATTAAAATATTTTAATTAATAAAAACATTAAAGCCTCCCTATATTTTTACACGGATATAAGGGGTGCCCATACCCCATGCTCCCGACATTGCACTTTTTTAAGCTTTATTTCTCCCTCTCCCAAGAACTAATTCATGTTTTGGTGGATTTATTGGATTGTGGTGGTTAAGTACAAACTATCCTATCTTATATTAAAAATTTATCCCATTGTTTCCATATTCCTCATCTAAAATCCCTAAGTTTGGGAATTTTCCTTCACTATGGGGTTTTTATAAATTGTGGAAAATCCACATGAAGATATTTGATAGGGATTCCTCTATTTGTATGAAGTATATGGCCCCTATAATTTTTCTTTATTTTATAGGGTTCTATAACTATTTCATATTTGAGAGTTGACAAGTGAGGTTGAATATCCTAGAAGATAATTGGGATAGGTTCTTTTAGGTTTTGAGTGGTAATTAAGGTCTATGTAAGTCATGATAAGTCCCTTTAACCTTGTGCATCAATCATATGGGCCATTATAGCCACATAGCTTTGATGTTTTTTTAATATTTCACGGAATTGATACCCACAAGGGGTATCCTTATATGTGACTTTTTTGAAAGGGCCCTGAGATGCATCCTTAAGTGATCCTTGACAATAGTAATTATATGTTTGGGGTATTAAAGTAGTTTGTTAGAATCATTTCAAGATTTTCAAATTGTTAATGACTTATGTGACTTGAATTATATGATATGGGTGTTGGTGTGGTACCATAGTTTTCCCAATGTTTGGTCAGATTGATTTAGTATGTCCTAGTTGTAATATCCTTATGCCTACTTTCAAATACTTTTATCCCATATAATTGATCATGTCTTGTTTATTTATTTTCTTTGGTTGATTTGGATGAATTTTGGAGTTTTTTAGGTTAATAGGGTATTTCACAGTTGGTGCATGGTTAGTGAAAACCATGAAACTCTACCTAGGAAATTGTTTACCTTTTTGTTGGATTTCAGGAGAGGGTTAATGGTTAGCTTCATGGTTAGTTAAAACCATACATACTTTTTCCTCTAGCCGTGTGGTATGGGACAATGGTGTTTCATATGGTTGGCACATAGTTTTCAAATTGTGTGGCCAAACCTTGAAGCTCATCCATTACCCTAGAAAGAGGCATATGGTTGGATTTTAGTTTCAAAAACCATGCAACCAATCCATTTTATGAGAATTTAATTATTTAATTTTAAAATTTAATTTATAAACTCCCATTTTTAAATTCATACTTTTTCAATTCAAACCTAATTCAATCCATATGTCTTTAGAGGCTCAATATAGGTGTTCATGGCCTTTCCTTCCATGTTTATTCAAATATCTAAGTGCTAGTTGTTGTGCCAATCCTCTTACATTAATTGTATCTTAGATATCTTTATGGATTCTCATCTCCCTCATGTTTCTTATTCTATGATGATGCTGGATTCTTTTTATGTTATTATAACTGTGTTTTTATTTGGGGATGTTTAGGTCTTGGGTTCCCCCTTGATCATTATAGCACTTGACACTCTATTTTAGAATCATGTGTTTAGATTTGATGTTATCATTAATTGGGGTATGTGGTTTCATAAGGAAATATCTATTAATTGAAAAAATTTATTCTTTTTTACTTTAAATTGGTTTTATAATTTATTTATAAGACTTGAATTGAGGCTCTTGAAAAATAATTATAAATGGCTTGGTGTGTGTGGGGGGGATGAAATTACTTTGAAATATATTTGAAAATAAAGTTTTGATTTATGGGAAATGGTATCGAATCGAAACATGTAATTTGAATCATGAATTTGATAAGGGGTTTTGAGATGAAAATGAATGAAATGTTTTATGATTTTAAATGAAATGGATTTATTTAAAAGTCATGAGCTTTTTATAAAAACCATTGAATGTTGGTTTTTGAAATGATATGGAATATTTTTAATCTTGAACTTTGGGTAGAATGAATTGGTCAATTGAATTGAATGATAACCCCAAGTATAATTGATTGCCTTGAATCATATGGAAGTTTGGGTAGCTAGGCCTAAGGTAATTTGTGCTAGGTAAACTAATTTCTAGAAATTACATGAATATAACATTGAAACAAAAATAACTTTAGGTAATAGATTTTATTATTTGGGATTATCTAATATTCCACCTAGGTGTTTGATCTAGGGAGTGGTGTATATATAGACCTATATTTCACCTATATTGAAGGAATACTTATGATCAGTACTGACCCCTATAATTATTAACATGGTTCAATGATTGAAATATATTTAAATTGATTTCTATATTCTAAGAATTATGAAATTATTTACTCATGTCTGTTTTGATAGAAAATCTTATTTATTCTAGTTTTGATAATGATCATTATATCTTATTGTTTTTTTTTGAAAATTAAAATTGAATAATACTTTTATATAATCCATTTAAATGTTTTATAAATAATTTTTTTATACAAACTATAAAAATATTTCTATTCCATGTTTTCTTTTAAATTGAGAAGATATGGTTTATTTTGTATATATCGCTTAGTAAATGCTTAGTGTGATTTTACTAGGATTTTTTAGTCACACTCTACATTTTCCTATGATATTAAATATATTTTCATATTTTGGGTCTAAGAAAAAGAAAGGAACCTCTTGGTGGTGGTGGATGTTCTTGATTAGTGGGACTTGGGTGTTCGCGATGATTGATGGATAATGTGATCCACTTGTTTCATGGAGTTTATAGGATTATGTATTCATTGTTTTTTCTAATGGATTCAATTGAAATACCATTTTTAGAAATGTTTTTATCTACTTATGGTAATTTTTCTCTTGAGGACTATTTGGCATACCAACTGTTTATTATTTAATATCTACTACTTTGTCTTGAGGAGTTATTCTTGTGGTGAAATCATTCCCTCTTGATTTTTTATGCCCAAGAACAAGTATCTAGACTATTGGGATCAGTAATTCCATTCAATATATGAATATATTGATTTAGGTTCCATTTATGTAGATTATTTAGGTGGGTTCATGAAATATTGGTGCCATGGGAGGTGTTTCCCTTATTGATTCGGTATGCAGTTTGGGATGTCTTGGTGGAGAGAAAATAGGATTTTTAGTACTTAGGTGGTATGTTATGAGTGAGTACATTTATATATGTCATCATAAATATCCTTAAGTCACCATGGGTTATTGGGAAAAATTGTCTTCGAGGAGTTTTTTGTTCATTTTGTAGACTTTTCCAAAGCTTCAATTTGAGATTTTTGTTTCCCATTTGAATTTGCATTGATAGATTTGATGATATTATGTCTCTTTTCGGAATTTTTCCTTATTATCTAACAATTTTATATACTACCATTCTCTTAATAATACATTTTAATAGAAATACAGAGAGATATGTCGATGAACCACGGAAAGAAAACCATCAAGTTGATCAGAACCTTGTATATATTTTTGTTTGTGTGGTTCACACTCTAGGTTAGGTAGCTACACTTGTGCTTATTTAGGATGCAGAGGTTTTACCTCATAGAGATGATAGTAGAGATCATGTTGTGGAGTTTATTTTCATAAAGAAACCATGTTTTTAGGGTATAAATGGCCATTATTATTTGTAGAATTGGTTGAAAAGGGTTTATAAACTCTTTTAGTTGTTAGAGAAACCAAATTCAGTTAAGTTAAAATGTGATTTATTCAAACATAAAGGGATTAGAAAAAGGTGGTGGGATTAATTAGTTCGGGAGGGGAAAATGTGTTCCTAGACTGTAAATACTTTAATGATATTTTTAGGGAGTATTCCTCTCTTGAATTTATTGTGTTGAATATGTCAATATACTTCTTTAAACTTCAATAAGACGATTGAATAGTTATCTAGTATGTCATCTATTTTGTAGAGCTTGTTCATTTTCTTCCTGTAGTTTTATTTAATGAAAAGATAAAATCTTGAAGGATTGAGATGGGTCTATGAGCATATATCTGATCTCAATTTTGCTTTCTCAACCTCACCATGTATACTAATGTTATAGATAGATCTTTTATGGTGGAACTTGACAAGGATAGTAATTCAAGGTCTATGGGAGTTCCTCCTACTCCTAGTTTTAGCTTGAGTATCCCCTTAACGGGGAAGAATAAGTAGGACGAGTATCATGGTGGAAACCATAGTATTGGATATCGATAGTAGACTTATTCTAAATCTTATAAAGTATCTAGAAAAATACTTCTAACTTTATTTTATTATAGAAATGTTGGGAACTCAAAGAATTCTTATAAGAAGGTACTAAGGATCTATAGATCTTATGGAAGATCAGGTCACTTACAGAGGTTTTATCATCTTTTTACCACTCCACATAGTGGTACAATATTTAAATCATTAGGAGGATCTATGGAATAGCTATATTCTTTAAGAATAATAGGGGTCCAACCACAACCAATATGAATGAATCTTCATCATGCAGTGGATGAGTCTCCAGTGGAAGATGATGTGGGCCATGAGATAGTGTGAGTTTCCATTATCATTGATTCATCATTTTTTGAAAGTTTTAATTGATTTGTGTGCCTCTCATTCCTTTATATCTGCCTATATTGTGGGGCTGATGAATCTTTTTATGAAGCTAATTCTTTATGTGACAAAAATTGTTACACATCTTGTGATAAAGAGAGAGAAGGGTCACTGATTCCCTTCTTGTAATTTCTATTTATCAAAAATAAAACTATTTTTGGACATTTTAGTTGTAAATATGATACCTATTGGTTTTATTATTGGGATGGATGGGATGATTTCACATAAATATCATAACGACTATTATCATTGGTAGGTCTCCTTTAATTCCCCTGATGGGAAGTGCCATGCTTTTCTAGGAGAATGGGACCATAGGTTGAGTTGAGTAAGACCACCTATTTCAAGTTGGGAATAATGATATCTATGTTTTATTTTAAAATTAAGAATGAGTTTTTGTGTGGTGACCTTCCTCTAGTAGCGATTATGTTTCATGATGTTTTCCTTTCTGGATTTTTTTTTGTTTCCATTAGTGAGAGGGGGGAGTTTTCTATCGACTTGGTACCAGGTAACCAGTCTCTTTCTATTCCCTCTTATCATATAGAACCAGTTGAAATAAAAGTTTTAAAGACTTAGTTATATGACTTGATGTATAAAGGATTAATTCAACCTAGTTTGTCACCTTTCACAACACCTATGCTATTTTATAATAATGAAAATGAAACTATTTTTCTATTTATTGATTATTGAAAGATTATTTGGTCTATAATCAATAAGAAGTATGTGTTTTATTGAATTTAATATTTTTTTACATATTAAAGGGTTTAATTGGTTCTCAAACAATATTTATCTTAGTTTGATTTATCACTATCTTATGATCAAGGATTATGATATCCTTAAGACAACTTTCAAGAGACATTATTGCCACTATGAGTACCTTTTTATGTCATTTGGTCTAACTAATTCTCCTATTATGTTCATATCATTAATAAATAGGATATTTCACCAATAAATTGATTCTTTTATAGCGGTATTTATAGATGAAATATTATTTTACTCCATGACCATGGAGGATCATGTGACTCGATTGAGAGAAGTTCAATAAATATTGAGAAATCATTTAATTTATATAAATATTTCTAAATGAAATTTATGGATTTATGAAGTGAAGTTCTTAGTACATGTGGTCAATGAAAATGGTTCTTTTGTTTACCCTAAGAAGTTGAAATCTATTATGACCTATGAGGAACCATATAATGAATTTTTTATTTATATATTATTGGTCTTGGTAGGGTATTGCTACTAGTTTTTATGTATTTATCAAAGTTTCCTTATTTATTTACCACATTTGCTTATAAGGGAGCATTGTTCATATGGTATTCAAGCTTTTAGGATTATTTTTATGAGTAAATTCATTGTTTGATCTCATATCATGTTTTTACTCTTCTGGAAGCCAGGCTGGGTTATGTGGTCTTTTGTGATGCATCAGGTTTAGGTTTTGGATGTGTTCTTATATAGGGTGATTATGTCAGGGATTATTGTCCTCATTAACTTTGGTCTCATTATAAAAACTATCCTATACATCATATCTAACTCATAGTTGTGATCTATGCTCCAAATATTTAGTTGAATTACTTTTTTTCAAAATGTTTAATATCAACTTTAATAATAAAATCATGAGTTATATCTTCTCAAAAAAAGATTTGAATCTTTAACATAGTTAAGGGGTAGAGAACCTAAGGTCTTTTGATTTCTCCATTACCTATACTTTAGGTAAGGGGGATTTCATTGCTAATTATTTGAGAAAGAAACATCCATATTAGGACATGAACGTATATTTCATGGAATAGAATCTAATGGATCACTTTGCTCAAATGAACTTGGGAGTTTTGGGAGGATGCTACCAAGGTTGTTCTACCGAGTGTTCAAATGATATCCTCACTTCTTGAGATGATTCTACCCAAACTAAAACTTTATAATGAGTTCTAAGGAATTAAGTATTCTCTACATGGTGGGTAGACAATCATAAAATGGTCTCTATCTTTTGAGGGAATCCTTTTCTTTAAGAAATAGTATGTTATTCTATTACCTATGTGGAACATTATGATGGAGTATTGTCATCATTATTAGTGGGTGGTACACCTATGATTAATGAATATGTTTTATGATCTAAGGAATCATTTCTAGTTTCCAAGTATGAAATAAGACAGTTATCATTTTTTTCATTGTTATATTTATCAACAGATTGGGGTCATGCATTAGAATCCTTATGGCTTACTTCGGACACTTCCTTTGCTGATTTGGAAGTATGGAAAGATATAGATGGAAATTTTGGTTGGGTTTACATGTAAACCATAAGGAAATAATGTGATATGGGTGGTGACTAAATGATTAAGTAAATCAACTCACTTTATTCCCATTTTTGAAATGATTAAATTTGAGGACTTCGGTAATATGTATGTGTAGAAGATCAACATATTTCATGAAGTTACACACGCCATATTTTCTGATAAGGATCCCTGATTTACATCCCGGTTTTCTAAAATACTTCAATAGGTGATGGATGCTTGGTAAATTTGAGTATGGAATACTATCCTCAAATAGATAGTAAGATGGAATGGTATATTCAGATTATGGAGGACATGATTTATGATTATTTCCAGGAATTTAGAAGATATTAGGATTACCATTTGAGGATAGTTCAATTTTCCTATAATAATTGCTACCAATCCTCCATAAAAATGTAACCCTTTGAGTCTTTGTATGGTCGACCTTATAGATCTCTTATTTTTTGTTTGAATATTAGTGAGGCTTCCTGGATTGGATCTAGTTTGGTCCAAGAGATAATGATAAAAATTTAGTTTATGTTTTAGATAATAGTTATGGAACAATGTCATTGTAAATCATATCTTTATTTTTGTTAACACAATTTTGAGTTCTCAGTTTATAACCTAGTTTTTTTATAGTTTCACCTCATTTGGGTCACCAATATCCTTGAAAATAAAGAGATTCACCACCAAGATATATTGGACTATTTTAGGTTATTGAACGGATTGGAAAGGTGAATTTTCATTTGTATTTTCCACCTAATATGACATAAATATATATTTTTTCTTTTTATCAGAGCTTATAATGTTTTTCACTAATCCATCACATGTCTTGTGCTATGTGGACCAATATGTGTGTCCTAATATATCTGTGATTGAGCTGGTGGTTTAGATTATAGACTCTCGAATAAAGTTTCTTCATGGAAAATTTATTCCCTTTTATTTGGTTCTATGGAAACATGATTCTTATTTTGATGAGGCTTGAAAGTATAAGGATTTTATGAGAGACCACTAGGCTTATTTTTCTGCCTTAGAGTCTATTTGACAAGATTTCTGGGGGAAGAAAATATTTATGGTGTGGATAATTGTAATATATCAATACCCACTTTAAGGTTCCTTAATCACTTGGTTTTGATCATATATTTTATAGATATTTTCTTAGATGGATTTGGGTTACTTTTGGAATTTTATAGGTCTTTAGGCCTGTGCACGATTGGCACATGGTTAGTAAAAATTATGCAGCTCTTCCTAAGAAATTGTGAACCTTTTTTGGGGTTCTAGTGTGGATGAAAGGTTTGGTGCACAATTAATTTAAACCATGAGTCCATCTTCATCTAGTAGTGTGGTATGGTATAATGGGGTTTCACATGGTTTGTGAATAGATTTAAAACTCATCTGACCAAACGGTTCGATGGGAATTTAATTCTCATATTTTTTAAATTTAATTCCTGAAACCCCCATGTTAAACTATTAACTTTTTATATTTGAACCTAATTCAATCGATAGGTATCTAGAGGCTCTCAAGAGGTGTTCTTGGCCTTTATAACCCTATTTCATCAAATATCCAAGTGGAAATTATTGTTTTTATACACTTATAATAATTTTATCACAGATCTCTTGATAGATATTCCTTTTCCTCAGGTTTCTTCTTATTAACAAGTTTTTGATTATTTGAATATTGTTAGAATTTATTCTTGATTTGGGGATTTTTGGTTATAAGGTTACCCCTTGATCATTCTATAATTCGCCTCTTTGTTATTGGATCATGTGTTGGGTGTGGTTGTTATTTTGAATTGATGTTGGTGGTTTTATAAGGAAATCTATATCAATTGAAACCTTTGGTTCTTATTTACTTTAAATTAGTTTTACAATTGATTTATAAGGCTTGAATTTAGGCTCTTGCAAAATGATTTGAATTGGAATAGTGTTTTCAGGTATAAAAAAACCTTTTAAAATAACTTTGAAAATAAAGAGTTGATTTAAAAAAATGATCTTGAATTGAAACAAGTAATTTGAAACATGATTTTATAATGAATTTTGATATGAAAAGTCAAGAAATTTTTTATTATATTAAATGAAATGGATTGATTTTAAAGGCTTGAGTTTTTTATAAAAACCTTTTGATGTTGTTTTTTTAAATTATATGGAAAGTTTTCAAACTTGAAATTTGGTACAATTTAATTGATTGATTGGATTGAATGATAACCCCAAGTATGATTGATTAACTTGAATCACATGGTAGTATGAGTAGTTAGGCATAAGGATATTCACTATAGGTAAACTGATATCTTTTAATGACCTGAAAATGGAAAGGAAACAAAACTATCTTTTGGTAAGGGATTTTATTCTTTGGGATTATCTCTTATTCCCCTATAATCTTTTGATTTAGGGAGTGTGTGAACACATGTAGCTATATTTCACCAAATTTTTTCAAAACCTTTTGACCGGTACTAATCCCGGGAATTATTACCATGGTTCAATGAATGGAAGTTATTGAAATTTATTTATACATGTCAATGTATATGAAATTATATACTCATGTATATTTTTATATAAATTATTATTCATAATATATTTGACATATATGATTATATCTTCATGAAATGTTTTATAAAGAATGTTTTGATAATGATACTATTAGAGTAAACACTAGCATATCAAATTCGAGTGTGATAGGACATCAAGGGAATATTTTTCTTGTGGTTATATGGGTTATCTATAATGGTATTATTTGATTACACCGTTGTTGGGGGTAATAAATCCATGGGATATACCTAGGGGTCTAGAATATTATTATAGGATTCACCTTAGAGTGGTAGCTAGGGTTATTTAGGTTATTCTATACATATAATGGGACATAGTTCCAAAGTTAAACTATGGTGGTAGGGAGGTATTTCTTAAGGTAGCCATATTTTAGAAGGACGTGATCAAGGTTCATGTTTAAGGAGTATTTTTCCATTGCGGAGAATCCACATGATAATAGAGATAGGACATTGATAGTACAAGGTAAAATTATTATGACATACACTTTGGCCTCGATTCTATTAATTTATTGTGTGACACATTATTTATTTCATATATAGTTATTTAGTGTCATGGGTTTTGTATAGGAGTGTTTGATGGGTATAATGATCATCAACACAACCATAGAAAATTGATCTGAGGGTATTCAGATATGTATAGGCATGTCATAGTAGTGAGGGGGTATGGGAATCCATGGAATTTTATAGTGATATATATGAGTAGCTTCGATGTGATATTCGGATTTTATTGGTTGACTCATCATAAATCACACATTAACTACTACCATTAGAAATTTTCCTTCACATCCTCTATAGGGGATTGATATACCTAGTTTGAGGAGTGGTATTTGCAAGAAAGTTAGGAGAGACTTGACCATTGACATATGGATTTAATCATATCCTAGTTTATGGGTGTTTCCTTAGGGGATATGGAGGAGAAAATACAATGGGTCTCTCCACCTATTTTCAATTTGTATCAGGATGTCTTTCTTGATCACTTTTATGGGTCAATACATATAATGGAAGTTTATTTTATGATTAATTTGGTGCAATTTATAAAATCTATTTTGATACCACTATACAGGATGGTACTATTTAAGAAATTAGCTACTAAATTCTAATTGGAGGACCAAGAGGAAAAAAGGTTTATTTACTCAAGAAATTCACCTTGGGGTGATATTTTTCTATTCTCTAATAAGTTCGATGGAATTTTAATTTTGTTTGTGGTTTTTTTGATGTTGAATCCAGAGATAATTAAGAACCAGTATACTTATACACATATTGATGGCCAATTTTATCATCTATGAGGATCCTTATAGTTCTTTGATATTTATGTGAGTTTGGGGTATCATCATCTTCGAGTTTGATTTGATCATATTCCATGGACTACATTCAGGATCAAGTATAGCCTATGTTATTTCCTTGTGATGTATTTCAGTCTAATGAATGTGACCAAAATATTAATATACTTTATGAAAAATATCTTCCACTCATATATTCATTGTTTTATGTTGATTTTTATTAATTATAACCTTGTATACTCCCATAATTAGAAGGACAATGGTCAGTATTTTGATATCATGTTGAATGATTTAAGATCGCATTAGTATTATTCCATGCTCTCAAAGTGTCACTTATGAATTAGGTAAATCCACTTATTCATGAATATGATATTGAATTTGTACTTATCAATATACACTAAGAAGGTAATTGTTTTGGATCCTTAAGAGCATCCTAATAATGTATTTGAGGTTTGAAGATTCCTGGTTTTGGTAGGGTATTATAGAAGATTTATTTGAGACTTATTTCAATTCGGGTCATTGATAAGAGTGAGTGTGAATTCTAGAATTTGAAAAGGAATATGGTAAATTGCATTGATATTGACATTATGTGACATGGGTAAGGAGTATATTTTATATTTCAATGCATCATGCATTTGTTTTGGAGTTTTATTAATGTATGGTGGGTGGGTAGTAACTTATGGGTTAAGGAAAATAAGGTATCATGAGTGGAACTACTAAACTCATGGTTTAGATTTGGTGGTGGTAATTCTTGTACTAATGTGTCATAACTATTTTCTATTAGGTAGTAAATTTTTCCATTACAATTTCCATAGGAGTACTGGATACATTTTCTCATAATGAAATAAGAACATTTAGTAGAATGGTGGGTCATGTATCTAAATTCATTAAGCATTTATATAGCATACACCCATAGGATGGGGAATGTTATGGAAGATGAATGAAGTAAAAAGACTCAGGATAATATGGTTCAAGAGGCCAGTATAAGGTGGTAAATAATGATCCCATTTTCTGAGTTATATCATGAAATTAAAGAGTATAAAGGTAGGAATACACTAAAAACCTTGAGTATCATGTTATCACTTTCATTTAGGGAAATGGAGAGTCAATTTCAAACATAGAAAGATGGGTGATGAGAGATAATATTTATGGTTGGGAATAACCACTAGATTGTTCTCATGATGATGATAGAGTTTTACATGTCCAAGTTAGATTTATGGTCTCAAAAATCATGTTCTTGGAACTAATTTGATATTTTCAAGCCTTGGGATGGGTGCTTTTGTATGGATTAACTAAGATCTATCATAATATCAATCATATTAATGATGTTCTAGGGTGAAGAAGGATATAATTTGTTTTTTATCACACTATATCACATTAAAATTGGTGAATGTTGAGAAGTATATGGATAATATAATTCTTTATCCATTACTAATTCCTATTTTGAAATGGGAGAGGTCAATAATGTCTATAGGATAAGGATACCAAGGTTACCCTGATGCAGTGATGTAGTACGGGTTATTGTTGATCAATTTTTTAATATATCTCATTCATTACTGGTTATGGAGACCTAATAAATTAATGATTTTGGGTAGAATATACATGTGTTGGGTGGTATAGATACATATTTTTTCAAGGAGTATCATGTCAGACTGAGATGTGAGGTTTATGTGTTGTTTCTGGTAGGGGATACAATCATCATTAGAAACCTAGGAGAAATTAAGTAAAATATACCATCCCCATACTGATGGGAATTTTTATTGCATGATTATGGTGTTGGAGGATATTCTTTAATCATATGTTTTAGATTATGGTGGATCTTTGGAAAGTTATACTATGCTAGTGTAGTTTTACCATTAAATTTTTTTATCATGAGTCTATTCAGATAGAACCATTCAAGGTAATTTGTGGCAGTTCATTAAGATATTCTCTGTGTTGGTTAGAGGAAAGTGAGTGATATGTTATTAATCCAAGTCTTGTGAAGGATAATTCAAAGTGTATTCAAGTGATTCAAAAGTAGTTAGATTATTCCTAGAGTATATAATGAAGTTATGTGGACTAGCTATATTAACCTCTAAATTTAGTGGTAGGCAACCAGTTATTCTTGAGAGTGTGACCTCGTTTAGGGAGTAGAAAGTTACAAATATATGGGAAATTAGTTCCATATTTCATAGGGTCATTTTATATTATCTAGAGGATTGGAATTGTGGTACTTTGTCCAGTGATTCCTCAAAAATATAGTGCCATGCATGAGTTATTGTAAATATCTTATCTATAAAGAAACTAATTGGACCCCTATCACGTGGTTAGTGTTGATGATGTTGAGTAAGAGTTTGATATATCATTTAAGGAGTGACCCATATACATAATATATGTAAGGAACATGAACCCTGTAGCCTAAAGCTGGTGGTTACTTTATTACATTGGCATAAGATATAAGTGATTACGTCCCAAAGGACCGAATAGTTTATTAGTCTTGGTAAACTAAATACATACTTAAATCTCACATTTTATAGTAAAATATAAAAATTAAAACATACTAAAGGTAAAAATTATGCATCCTTAAAATCATTTAAATATTCTTTCTTCATATCATAGGGAAAGGAAACAAAATAAGGGGTGAGATAAAATGAGTATTAAGGATTATATATAGTTTAATATATCATGAGTGAATAAAGAATAATCAATATTTCAAGGTAAATAACTAAAAAATGTCAATTTAATTAATAACTTGAGCATGAAGAATAATATGGCAAGAATAAATGTTGAAAAAATAATTCCATATAACTAATCACATGATCTTGAAACTTATCCATGGATATCATAACCATTCAATTATTTGAATGGAAATTAATAAATAATCTCATAATGATGGAATTCATAATTTAGAACATCATAAACTAATCAGCAGGGCCTTGTTCCAAGACATCTTACATAAAAGGGTAAGGCCTCAACCAAATACCAAAACTACTTTGACTCATTAGACCTACTGATTCATCAAGCACATATATCAGGGTCCTCCCATAAATTACTTAGCTCAATGCATTCGTCGTATAAAAGGGGTGAATAAAAATTCAATACATAATAAACATAAATATTCATATTGAAAAACTAGAATATTAAATGTTAAAATTTCTCCCAATCATACTAATAACATGCTATCTAGATAAATAATAAGTATGTTATCATTACAACATATCCCAAGTGGATCATAAGTAGAATAAAGGGTTTTTTAATTTAAGAGTTTAAATTCAAAAAAAAATATCATTAAAATCATTCTTGAGAAAAATACACTTTTCATGTTGAAAATAACTTTTAAAAACTAAAAAACCCCATAATATTAAGGATAATATTTTCCTAATAAACCATGTAAACTTGTACATTGAGCATCAAATCATTAGGTTTTCATGATGGTGGAAAATTATGTTCATATCGACTACATTAAAACAAATATTTCTTTCACATTTTTGTAATAAAATATTTCAATATGACTCATTCATAAAATAACAGAAAGATTCATTTTAAGCCATTTTGTAAAATAAAAACATGGGTAAAAATTTCTTTAACAAATAATTTTAAAATATTAAAAAAAATTGATCACATTTTTATAAAATATAAAGATGGAATAAAATGTTCCCAACTAAAGAGGAAATAAATATATTTTTTCTTAAAAAGGATCATTTGTGTACATAAAAGAATAAAATGAAAGGAAAATATATAATTTTCCAAATAATTAGAGGAGAATACAATATATTGGTTTTAAGACAGAAAGATTATATAATTCTCCTAGAGGAGACTTGAACATAAAAAATCTTGAATAATGATGTGATTGTGAAATAAATCCGTACCACTATGGTAACTTTCAAATCATAACCCCAATGAAAGAAATAACTTCATGTGAACATTAAATAACATTATTATAAATAAATTCATTATATAACTTATCAAAGTGTTATCATATACACATCATAAAATAATATACATGTATAAAATATGTCCCCAAGAAGATAATTTGTGATTAAGAACCCTTAAAATGATCACAACATTGAAGTGAGAATTACATAATGAAATGATTATGTATAAAATATTTAAATCCAAAAAAAAATTATTTCACACATAATCTTTACATAATATAATCAATTAATAGCTGATACAACCCAATGAAAGAAAATTGAGTTATTAAACACTTACCACTTGGTAACATTAAATTCAAATAACCTTGGATAAAAGAAATTTAATTGAAAGTTAAAATTCCATGAATTATGGATTATTCATGATATAAAATTTAAAAACTCAGTATATAGACCATATAAAAGAAATTAGGTTCACAACATTAAAATATGCCTCAATAAATGGAAATTGAGACGAAATATCTTATATCAGATATGACTCATCATGTGCGTTCATTATATTTCTGAATAATAAACATATTTTAATTATTTAATTTAATAATAAAAATTTTCAAGTTTATTATTCCTTTTATTTTATTTATTAACATGTCATATTTAATTACTTAATTAATTAAGTTCATATTGGATGTTTTGACTATATTAAATTTATATGTCCAAAATGACATTGGCTGGTTGACTATGGCCAATGAGGTCATTTTTTAATCATATATTGAATAATAATAATTTCATAATTATCATTTTTATACATAAATTATAATTTTAAAACCAACCATGAAATTTAGTTATGAAAAATGAACTATGTTACAATTATGGAGATGGTGGGATGTACGTACGCATGAGTGACATTTCTATTTTAAAATGATCATTAGTGAAATAAGTTAAGTACTATTTTTTTCATTAATAATGAAAATTTTATAATAAATAAAAAAGTATTTATTTAACTAAACTTATATATATCATTCATGTGATGTGTTTATGAAAAATGAATCACATCGCTTTGTGGAGGTGGTAGTCCACCATACACACGAACAACGGTTTTGTTTCCCATTTGTTGGAACAAGATATGAATATAGGGTATTAAATTAACATAAAAACATATAATTATATAGTATATATTGATGTTATTATATCTTAAATTGTTAATAATATTTTATGGAGGTCGAAGAAGAAAGAAAAAAAGGCTTGATTAATAAATATACATATTCTTCGAAGGTTTATAACAAAAGCTTCCCTGGGTTTGTTTTATAATCAAAACAAGGACTCTAGGACAAGATTAGTGATTTAAGAAATTTATTTGTATAGTTATTGGGTTAACCAAAGGGCATTTTAAGTGTAAAAAAATAGGATAAGTGGTGCACCTTTTTAAGTGAGGGGAGGGTCACTTTTGGAATTTCATAATGTGTTAAATTAATATAAATTAGTTATCAGGGAATAATGGCTCCAAAGTTATATATTTATAATATAGGAGGAATATGGGTTGAAATTTTATCATTAAAATAAAATTTTGACAATTTTAGATTAGTTTTTTACCCTTATCTTTTTTAACCCACTTTAATCTTTTTGATAATTACTGAGGTATCACAATTTTTACTCTTTAGGGGTCAAGAAAGTTCCTATAAAAGGTAAAAATCCAATAATTAAACCATAGTTGATATTATAAACCATATAAAATTTAATTATATGAATATAATATTTTTATTAATTTTAAATCATTTAATAAAACATTTTTTATTATAAAATATCATTAATGTAAATTTCAACACTATTAATTAAATATGACTTTAAAAAATCAATAAAAATGTGGAAATAGAATATATACCTTTCTCACTTCTATAAACTATTATAAGTATCTAAAAAATTTATGGAATACCAAAAAATGTTATAATTATCTTACTTTTGATGTCTTTAAAATCATTTATTTTATTTTCTTTTTAATTAAATAATTGTTGTGTCGGCATTGCGTAAGAATTTAACATAAATATTTAATCACTAAATAAAATAAATAAATTATGATGGTAAATAAAAATTATTTATCCTTAAAATTAATATTTATGACCAAACAAACATCCTTTTTATCCCTATGTGAACAAATAATATATTTTCAAAAGTAAGAGAGTGACATTTTTTATTTTCTTTACTTAAATTATTATAATGGTCATTATCATGGCCATATGGATCCAAAATGGAAATTTTATACAGCTTAAATGATATAGGGTCTAAATATTTCCATAAAATATAAATTATAAAAGTTTTAATGTCCTTATAACATTTATCTCTTTAGTTTAATCAGGTAAACCTTTTTTACCCTTAAAATGGTAATAGATTTTTACTACTTTTACTATTAAATATAACCAAAAATTACTTTTACCTTATTAAATAATATTAATTATTTTTATTCCAATAATATAATATATTTTATCAAATTCAATTCACATAAGTGGTTGAATTTAATTTAAAAATAAACCCACAAAATGTGTCAAAAATGGTTTTTCAATGAATGCATTTTTCAGTAACTATATGAATATTCATCATCATTATATGGATTTAAATTAATATATCTTGATATATGATCTATAATTTTTTTTAAATACTTCATTATTAGATATTATTTTAATTAATTATAATAGAAACACATTATCCATTTAAAAATAGCTTTCAATAAAAAATAGTATTTAAACTATTCATTGATATATAAAACACTTTTAAAAAAAATAACCATAAGATAATTTTAATATATTTTATAGTTACCCAAGATTTTAATACATAGAGTTTTCATATTTTTATATGAATATTAAATACATTGCATAAACACATGTTAGATGACCATAATAGTTTAGTGCCTTTAGAAACTTGGAACACAATCTTATTAATTCCTAAAATATCTTTAATGTCTCCCATTAATTTATTCCCATTAATTACTCTTAATAAACATACCCTAATTAAAACATTTCTTCATAACCTTTGAAAATGAAACATAAGAAATGGGGATATCATCTTCTTATTAAGGGTAAATATAAGAGATATCAATCTATGATCATATGAAAGCATAAGATGAGAATAATGATACATGATATTAATCATAACTTAAAAAGTTCATACCCAACCTATAATTGATCATAAACATGAGTCGTGGAATAAATATTGGTGGTTTATAATAAATGAATCATAAGGGAATCAAATAACATGACCAATGAGATCCTAACATTGGCATAAGAAATAGATTTGTGACATACACATAGGAATAGAAAATCTTTGTCAGGGATACCAACCAAGATATTCATAACATGTTAGTCTTTAAATAACCCACCATGTACCTACTTGGAGATTGGGTTGACACCCACGTACCCTCCTTTTCAGTATTAGGATAACCACCCATGCACACTCATTTTTGGACTTAGCCTGGTCACCTTTGTACCCTCTTTTTTCGTCTTGGGATGACCACTTGTGTACCCTCATTTGTGGTCTTGAGATGATCACCCTTGTACCCTCCTTTTCATTCATGGGAAGATGTACCGTAATTTTTGGGCTTGGGATGATCTCTCATTTACCCTCTTTTTCAGACTTGGTTTGAATACCTATATACCATCCTTTAAGTCTTGGACTAACCACCCGCGTACCCATGTTTTTTGGTGTTTGGTTGATCACACATGTACAGTACTTTTTGGGACTGGGATGACCACCTCTATACCCTCTAAGATCATATAAAATTTATCATTACCCAATTCATTTTATTGAGATATAGGTCTCACCCATCACATAATTAAAATAATATATATTTGTGCCCCAAGATCATAACAGTTCATTATATCATAACCCATGAAATGAAATGAGTACCATAAAAATTTCATTATATCATAACCTGGGGAAAATCGATAGGTTTCATAATCATTTAATCGTATTGTATCCAATTAAAATAAGTGTAATTCATAAGAATTTTATCATTATATGACATGTGGAAGAGAAAAGAGTTTCATAAAAAATTTGTCATCATAAACATGAATCATTTTGAGAAAGAATGATAATGAAATCATTGGATCATATCCCCAGTAAAGAATTGGTAATACCAATGGATGTCATCATATCTAGAAAATAATTTTTAAATATTATCTAATACATTTCATGAGAAAAATATCCTTTCATCTTTGAAAAACATTTTTTAAAACTTAAAACATTTTAGAAATTCTTTTCTTTGATAATAACCTTAAAATTTTATAAAGTAAACTTAAAAAAAAATATTTTAAAACTATTCTTGATGAAAATACCCTATCCTTTTTGAGAAAAAAAATTATAAAACATAAAACATTTTTTTAATTTTTTTTAATAAAACATGGATTTTGATAAAAAATAGTTTTTAACTGAAAAGATGATTTTTCCTAAAAAACATTTTTTGAACTCTTGAGTATATAAAGAGAGAAAAATGAAGGGAAAGGTATTATAATTTAATTAAAATAGAAAAATAAAAATCATTATTTTATATAGATATGGATCCTAATATTTTACCATCAAAATCAAAATCATAAACAAACCTGATAAATAATGAGATTGTAACATAAAATCATTACCACTTTGGTAAATTTTAATTTTAAGCCCTGTGAAGGAATAATATTAAATGAAACATAAAAAATCATTAAAAAAATAAATTCATGATATTATGTATCTAAGGGGATTTATATACACTTCATAAAATAATATAGTTGTATATCATGATAATTTTTTTTGATTAAAACAGAAATCATTAATGATGAAAATCCGGAAGAGTACAAGTACAAAGCCAAGAAGGGAAATTTTCCACCCAGAGCTGGATGGAGTCAAAAGGAACTGAGGCCGCCAGCTGATGGTCCACATTGTTTCCTTACCTTTTTGTAAAGGAGAAGGTGCAAGAAGAGAAGCACTGGCCAAGTGAGAGAATTATCCTAATGATGATGCCAAAAGGCTAAAGCCCACCATCGTTGTGGTTAATAGCATCAATAATGATAAGGCAGTCAGACTCAATAATAATATCGCTCCATCCACATTCCAAAGTGAGCAACAAACTAGCAAGGATATCCCTGGCCTAAGAAACTGCCAGTTCCCAGAAATCCTGATGTGGATCATATTTTTTAGCAAGGATTTTCCCCATATGATTACAGGCCAGAAGGCTGAGGGCAACAAGACCATCCTTTTGGAGAGACGCGTCCATGTTAATTTTAAGAATCCCTTCCGTTGGGGTATTCCAATGAGAGGGGGTTGAGGGTAGCTCCTGGCATAAAATGATCCATGTGGTATTTCCAGCCCTCAATCCAAGAAGAAGCCTTTTCAATACAGAATTTGGGAGGGTTGTGAGCTTGATGAAAAATACATCGTTGCACCGGATCCAAATAATCCAGGCCAAAGTGTAAAGAGAACTTGAGAGAGCTGAGGAAAGAGAGGAGCACCAATGTATCAGAAGATCGGGAAGGTCAGAGGCCAAAGCCAGTGAATCGGTAGAGGTCGGGCCCCATTTACTCCAAACTTGCTTCGCTCCCGAGTAGTGAATGATGGCGTGCAAAGGAGTTTCAATAGTGATCGGGTAGAAAGGGAAAAAAGAAGAACTATCCATATGCTAGTAAGCGATAAAGATCATGGTTGGGAGAGTACTCGTGCAAACCTGCCACCAAAATTGGCGAATTTTAGGGGGAATGTTGAGTGTCCAGATCGATTTCTAAGGTCCCTCATCTCGGCCGACTGGGTGGTTTCCAAGGGCCAATCTGTAGCCGGACCTCACTGTGTATTCGCCCGTGATGTCATTAGTCCAGAAAAGATGGTCGGGGCCTGCGTTAGGGATCTAGGGAAAGCTAAGGATGATTCTTTGGTCCCTTTCGTTAAACTAATCAAGGATCTTTTCCACACACCACCCTTGTCCCTGGTCAGAAAGGAGGCAAATGACAGTGGCGTCATCAAAACCTAGTTGGATGGGGGATGTAACCCGCATACCATCCTTATCGATGACCCAAGGATCGGTCCAGATATCGACCGATGAGCCAGACCCAATCCTCTAACCCAGCCCTTTATCCATGAGCTTTTTTCCCCCAAATGCTTCGCCAGAGGAAACTGGGGCGGGGACCGAGAGAGGAAGCATGGAAGTCCATGTGGGTAAAGTACATAGCTCGGAGAACACGTGCATAGAGAGAAGAGGGATGGTTAATCAGGCGCCATCCTTTCTTGGCCAACAGTGCATCATTGAAGAGAATGAGATTCCGGAAACCCATCCCTCCCATTGATTTGGGTTTGTAGAGTTTCTCCCAGGCCATCCAGTGGGGTCGATTCCTTCCATCATTCCTACCTCACCAGAAATTGGCAATGTCTGCGTGGATCTGGTCGACGATGAATGACGGAAGCTTAAATAGGGACATAAAATAGCTAAGGATGGACTGGATGATAGCTTTGATGAGGGTCTCTTTTCCATCTTTAGAAATTCCTTTAGGGGACCAGCCAATAATTTTTTGCTTGATCCTGTCAATTAGAGATCTGAAGATTTCTTTTTTTGATCGTCCGATCACCGTGGGAAGCCCAAGATACTTATGATGCTTCACAACCATATGAATACCGGCAGAAGTGAAAATCTCATCCCTCTTAGAAAGAGGCACCCCTGCACTGAAAGAAATTTCAGATTTTCCATGATTGATTGATTGGATGACGCCCTCTCATACTGGTGGATTGCTTGGTAGATCACTCGGTATTCGTTAATTTTGGCTCTGGAAAAAAGGAGACAGTCGTCGGGGAAAAAAAAGATGCGACACTGGTGGGACAACATGGCTGACCTTTTCCCCATGAATATAATTAGAGGATGCATCCCTAGAAATAAGATTACAAAACACATCAGCCACCATAATGAAGATAAAATGGGAGGTATGATCTCCCTGGAAAAAGCCTCGGGATGCGGCGAATCCTCTGGTGAGCTCCCCATTGACCTTGATTTTGAAGGAAATGGTTGAGATGCAGTCCATGACCAACTTTGTCCATTTAGCGCAGAAACCCATTTTCAGAAAAACGACACGTAGGAAGTGTCATTCCACTCTATCATAAGCCTTAGTCATATCCAATTTCTAGGCCATGGTTCCTCTTTTCGCGGTAGAGCATGACTTCATAGAATGGAACACTTCATGGGCCACAATTGTATTATCAGTGATCGGTCTCTTGGCCATGACAGTGCTCTGATTTTCAAAGATAATATTAGGTATCCAAGGTCACATCCTATTAACAAGGATCTTTGAGAAGATATTGTAGGAGAAATTACATAGGATGATAGGTCTAAAATCAGGGATCGCCAGGGGTTTCTTAATTTTGGGGATGAGGAAAAGGACAGTTTCATTGATGGCAGCAATGCTCGTATTCCCAATCCAGATATTTTTTATCATGTTGCAAATGTCGGGACCAATAATGTGCCAGTATTGTTTAAAAAATTGTGTGTGGAACATGTCCGGTCCCGGGGCCTTAGTGGAATGAAGATGTTTTAGGGCCAGGCATATCTCATCATCTGTCACATCTTTGGTGAGCTGTCTATTGATTTCATCGGTGATCATAGGTCTGATAAAATATTCCACCTCAGCAGACATGAAAGGGGTTCTTACAGTGAAGATGTTCTGAAAATAGTAAATCAGGGCCTCGTGGATACCATTGGTATCAGAAACTTTGCTTCCATCAGGTTGTAAGATGAAAGTAATAGAGTTTTTCCGATGCCTGGCTAAATCCTTCTGGTGAAAAAATCGGGTATTAGCATCCCCCTCTTTAATGTGGTTATCCCGCGCCCACATAGCCTAGAAGCTTTCCTTGATATGCAAGGTCATATCCAACTCTCTTTGTGTGGCTCCAAAATTAGAGAGAATGCAATTGGATGTGGGTTGTTTGAGGAGGTTGTCCAGTCTCTTTTCAAGGACCTCACAGTGCCAGTCAGGGTGGTGGAATTTCTTATTGCTCCAAGACCTCAGCTCAGAAGCGACCTGTTGGAGATTGACACAAACATCCATGTGAGTGATCTTCCAGCATGATCGGATCACCTATTTGCATTCCTGGTCTTTTGCCTAGAAGCTCTCAAACTTGAAGGGTCTTCTCAGTTGTCTATTTTGTTCACCACGCGTACAATCAATGAGAATCGGACAATGGTTCGAACAGTTAAGGGCCATGTGGTCGATATGAAACATGCTGAACAGATTAATCTAATCAAAGGAAACCAGAAATATATCAAGACACTCAGCGATGCGGTTGCCTTCAGTATTTCCACGGAACCACGTAAAAGGATTACCTGTGTACCCCAAATCGACCAGGTCTCCACTAGAGATAGTATCCTTAAAGTTTGACATCGAAGTGGAGGGTTGGATGATTCTGCCCTTATTTTCCTTATGGAACATAATCTCATTGAAATATCCTCTGAAGAGGATAGGGCTCAGTAAATCTTGTCACAGCTTGTAAAGAAGATCCCATGACTTCAGCTTATCATTATGGGATGGCCAGCCATAGAATCCCACAAAATTCTAGGATGTGTGAGAGTTTGTCTGAATAGTCACTGCCACATGGTGCAAGGAAAAGTAAAACATTTTTACGTTGATATTGTCCTTCCAAAGGAGACAGAGACCCCCTGAGTGGCCTTTTCTGGGCACCATAAAGCAGCCTTGGAAGCCGCACTTCAGAGTAATACCATTGGTGTCCTTGTTTTCCATTATGTTCTTGGATAGAAAAACCATATCGGGGCGACTTTGAGTGCAATTGCACTGAAGCATGCAAACTGTTCTTGGGTTGTCAAGCCCATGACAGTTCTAACATAAAGCAATCATTGCTCTAGGTAGGGCTGGGTCTTGCTCGCCACTGCCTTTGGTTCCTCCGGACTTTCTTCTTCATATTTAGTTTTCCATCTTTTGGTGGAATTCCTCTATGATTGACATGTTTCATATTGTATTTTCCTAACCCCGGGTTTTGGGTCTTCTGCATACCCACCACTCTTGCCTCGTTGTACCCCTTTCCACGTTCGACGGGTGATTGGGCCCAGTATTAGAGATCTCGATATTCCCTGAGCCTCCATTGTTATAATTCCTATTGCGGTCGATTGTGGGTCAGGATCTGGATCTGGTGGTTCGACGTACATCCGCATTGGCTTTGAAATACAACCTAGTAAGGATTTAGTGAAAACCGGAGGAGAATACCTAAAGAATAGGTAATGTTCTTCAATGACCATATTAATTTTATTTCTTTATCCACCTACCTAAATTATTATTTTATAATTCTTATATAATAAAATAATTATATTCCATATATTAAAATATTTATAGGTTAAGGTTATTACCTACAATTATCTCCACTTCCATCAAATGGGTTATGAAATAATCATTTGTGTGTATGGAGAACTATTGCCTAACGAACCGATGTCATTTATTTTTCCATTAACACCTATCAAGGCCGATCATAATGATGTATTTATTGTTTATATATGATATATAAAATATTTATTATGTTATTGGGATTCTGGAATTATTATATGACACATTCTTTCATGATTTCCATTTTGTGGGAATACGATAACATCGTTCACATGTACGACAAACAACCACCTCACAAAGAAATGTGATTCATTAACTCTTTACATTGAAGTCATGGAGGATGAGTTTAATAAAAATATATGATAGATATTATGTAAAATTTATTCTATAATGATAATATATATATATCATTTACTTTTCCTACTTTTAATTTGACAAGAAAATGGAAACAACATTCATACGTACATACGACCTACCATCTCCATGAACGGTGTATTTTATTTTTTATCACTATTCTGTCGTATGTATGTATGAATGTTGTTTCCATTTTCATGTCAAATTAAAAGTAGGAAAAGTAAATGATATATATATATTATCATTACAGAATAAATTTTACATAATATCTATCATATATTTTTATTAAACTCATCCTCCATGCCTTCAATGTAAAGAGTTAATGAATCACATTTCTTTGTGAGGCGGTTGTTTGTCGTACATGTGAACGATGTTATCGTATTCCCACAAAATGGAAATCATGAAAGAATGTGTCATATAATAATTCCAGAATCCCAATAACATAATAAATATTTTATATATCATATATAAACAATAAATACATCATTATGATCGGCCTTGATAGGTGTTAATGGAAAAATAAATGACATCGGTTCGTGAGGCAGTAGTTCACCGTACACACAAATTATTATTTCATAACCCATTTGATGGAAGTGGAGATAGTTGTAGGTAATAACCTTAACCTATAAATATTTTAATATATGGAATATAATTATTTTATTATATAAGAATTATAAAATAATAATTTAGGTAGGTGGATAAAGAAATAAAATTAATATGGTCATTGAAGAACATTACCTATTCTTTAGGTATTCTCCTCCGGTTTTCACTAAATCCTTACTAGGTTGTATTTAATCCAAAAATAAAGATTCTAGGATGAGGGGAGGTAATTTTAAAAGTAATTTTTTCATTTATTATTCAAGGAAAATGGATTGATAAGTTTTAATAAGTGAGGTTAGTGAGTTCCCTTTTATAATTGAGGAGGAGTGACATTTTTGTAAATACCCAAAAGCATCCACTATTGGGAGGTCAATCTTACCTAATGTGGATAAAAAATTGATTAATAATATTGGTTAAGGATTAATTAGTCTAGAGACACATAAAAAACAAAAAATAAACACATTTTTTATCTTATTATTCTTTATTCTTTAATTTTACTCAATTTTATCCTTACATTTTTTTCAATGAAACTTTATCTTTTTATTTACCTAGGTAATTTATCCTTTAAGATTAACATTAAAAAATATTTATAATATAATTTATACCTACTTATTATATATATGAAACTAAATTTATTAAATAAAAATCCTATTTTTTTGGAAAATTAATTTTGACACAAACACATGTAATGTGAACAACTCTATTTTAACCTTAATCAAGGTAATTAATTTTAATATTTTTCACTAATAATTATAAAAAAAATTAATTTGACCATATAAGATAATATAAATTATTATGATTTAAAATATTTAATCTATTTTTCTAAATTTAATTCACATAAGTGGAATAAATTAAGTTAAAATTAATCACGCAAACAAGATGAGAAAATTGGTTTTTGAAAAGAAAAAAGTTCAAATGTTTGAAATGTTTTTATATCCAATTTCGAAATTAAATTGATTAAAATTTCCCAAATTAGATTAATTTATGTATAATTTAACTAATTTAACTTTTAAATCAATTTAAAATATAATTTAACTCTATAAATTATTTAAACTAAAAGGTATTTTTCAATTAAAATTTTGCGTTTTCACTATTCATCAAAAAATGAAACTTTTTAGAAAAATCAAAAAAAATACTAAGAAAATATTGATATTAAAATTTAAAAAACAAAGTTTATCTATTAAAATACATATTATTAAATTTTCAAAAACTATTTTTAAAATAAGTTCACCATAAAAAGCAATAATGCTACTTTTCCGAAAAATACAGTTTTTAAAAATAAAATTTGATTTATTCTTATCTATTATATAGAAAAAAAAGATGAATGTTAAATAGTTGATTAAATATATAATATATAAATTTCATTAAATTAATTCACAAAAAAAGGGGTTTTTTATTTTATTTAGGTAAATACATTTTTGAGCATAAAATTAGTTTTTTAGAAAATTATTTCCTTTATATTCAAAAGGTTTTTATTTTAATTTATAATTAATAAGTCACTAAATAATACATTATATAAACATGTGTAAAAAAAATTTCATAATTAATTTCATAAAATTAATATATTTAATTCAAAGTGATAGGTGATCAATATTATATTAAATAATAATATTTTAATAGTATGTCATGTTTTGTTTAAACTCGAAGTTGTGTGTAATGAAAAATATCAAAAAGATTAAATTAATTTGAAAAAAAATCATTCACAAAATATTAGGGTGTTACATTCTAACCACATTAAAATTAAATTTTCCCTCAAAATTAATCTCAATCATCAAAGGTATAAAATTTAAAAATTCCTTCATAGAAACCCACATAGTATGAATTAATAATAACACTCCCCATAAAAAGGGAAGGTTGGAAACAAAATAGTTACCTAAAGTAACTCTTAACTAGGTTTCCACAAAAGATAACATAGGTGGTAAGTGAATATTTGGAAATGGAAGGAAAGTGTAAATAATTATAGTGAGTGATATAGATCATTGATCAAATAAAAATTAGTGATCTAGACAAGGTTAATGGTCGTGAGACCTTAAATCTATAATGATTCAAGGGACCATTTGATTCATCGAAAATGAAGGTACTAAGATAAAATTTTGGTTTCAAGATCTTTTTACTAATTTTAGGTAATTTATTTTCTATCTAGAATGAAAACATAATAAAATAAAATTACCTGATAGATTTTTATTTCATTGGATCATTTTCATTCTTTGGTTATACCTTGGTCAATTCTCACTTAATCTATTACTCTAAGAGATGAACTTTTTAGGTATGAAGCACTAAATAATATACAAAATATAATTATGAGTCATTACTTATATCTTTAATAAAAAATAGAATTGTTTATACAATATGGATAAATTTCCATATGGTGAATTAATATATTAATCACTAAAACCTCGTTCAAATTTTAACATAAATCATTTCATAAATGGTTAAACTTTTAACCCTTCCAAAATATGAAAATCCAAAAATTTAGAAACAAGGTCACTAAATTTCTAAAAATTATCTTAATATTGATCCCCCATATATTATAAAGTATCTATTGATTGTAACATAACAAACATGTGAATACCTTAATCTTGTATTCTCTTGAAACATGGTAATAACCTTAATTACCATAAAACCATAGTGAAAACAGACATGATTTTTCATTCCATACATTAAAAACATATTTTTGGATTTATTCCTTAAATACAAAAATGTTTTAAACTCCATCCATGATTGCATAAACCACTTCTTAAAAAAACAATAAGTCTATTCCAAGGTAATCAGTACTATCAAATTTACTTTATTCTTATCCAACATCTCTTTATTCAAACTAAACACCATTTTCTTAACATTAGGAAAATATTAATAGTTTCCTTATCTTAATCATATTTTTTCCAAAAAATATAACATTTCCCTTAATTCAATCTTCTTGATCATCATCATCATTTAACATATTCTTTAAAATCCTTAACAAAAATCTTATACTTAACAATCCTTTTATATTTCATAATTCTTGAATCCCAATATAAAAATAATTCAATCATTCAACTTACTTATAAAACCATTATATATACTTTATCATCTTACTACTTAATACCTATTTCTTTTCACATATCATCTGTAGTCACTTCATCATTAGAAATATAGCCATTACTCATATAACCATGCTTGTTTTCTTCACGAGATTTCCCATTAGGACATCGATTTTTCATAATTCCAATACTTCCCAAATTTAATGAATTCAAAAGTAAATGATATATTAAAGAGATCATTATTCCCATATATTTCATTAATTTAAATTTTCATTTTACCCTTAAAATTACTTTCTTTGTGTCATTTTTCTCCACAACCAAAATATCTTATCGTTCCTTTGAGACATTCAATTGGGTGATTCTTTCCACGTTATCATAATATAGGAAACTAAATAGTCTTTCCTCCATGGTTAACATCATCTAAAATCACATTAAAATCTTTACTTATCTTCTTTGGTGAGTCTTAGAATTCTTTAAGGTATATGTTTTTAATCATGTTCTATGAAAACTGATTCAGTATAATCATAATATCATTTACTCTAATCATCATCCCATTTGGCTTCTCACCAAAAAATCATCCATAACATTTAATTTTAATTAATTTCCTTATGGTTCCTACCATTTACTGTGACAAAAAATAATGGTGTAAGAATTTATAATCATAATGGAAAATCATATAGTCTGAAAATTATTTAGGGGGTCTAAATCAAGATAACATATTTTTAATATATAACTCATTTGGTTTATTCTAAGTTATTCATAGTCATTGAATATTTAAATCCTTTAGAATGGTTTGTAAATAGTTTGTGAATTTTCAAATAATATCTCCCCGTAGTGTCAAACCAGGTGTGCAGCAAGGTCCATTGTTGTGCACCAGTTCCCAATCGAGTCTAGATAAATATGGTTTTTTCAGGATTGTTACCTTTAGGTGCATATTTTCTAGAGCCACATCCACCTATAGTGTACAGATAGGGATGTAATTTCTTGGAAACCACTTGATCTACCCTTTACCAAAATTCCAAGAAATTTTTGTATCTTTTGACACATCCTTAAACTTCAACTTAGATATATCCCTTGACATATACTTAGAAATATCCCTAGGTATTTCAATAAAGTTTTCCCATCCTAGTTTCCAAAGGTTGACTAAACCTTGCCTTTGATACCAACTATAGCAACCCAAGATTTTCATATGTGGATATTTCATCTTTTTTGTGAATATTCAATACATTACACAAATACACACCTGAGGATCATAATAGTTTACTACCTTTGGAAACTTTGAACACAATATTATTAATTTCTAAAAGATCTTAAATGTATCCCATAAATATATTACGATTAATTACTCTTCATAGACATACCCTACTAAAAATATTTCTTCATAAACTAGGGAAACAAAATATAAGAAAGGGTGAGATCAGATTCTTAGTAAGGGTAAACATAATGGATATCAATGAATGACCATATGAAAGAATAATATAATTATAAGGGTTCATGATAACGAAAATATCTTATAATTTTCATACCCAACCTTTCATAGATCATAAACATGAGTCATGGAATAAATATTAGCAGTTTATAAGACATGAATCATAAGGGAATCAAAGAGTATGAGGCATGGGAGTATAATATTGGCATAAGAAATAGATTTACAGCATACACATAAGCATAGAAAATCTTATTTCAATGATACCCTCTAAGACATTCATAACATGCTAGGCTTTGGATAACCACCCATGTACCTACTTTGGGATTGGGTTAACCATCCATTTACCCTTTTTTATAGGCTTTTTATAACCACTTGTGTACCCTTATCTTTGGGCTTAGGATGATAACTCGTGAACCCTTATTTTTAGGCTTGGGAAGACTGCCTATGTACCATAATGTTCAGGCTTAGTATGATCACCCATGTACGCTCATTTTTGAGCTTGGGGTTATCACCCATGTACCATCACTTTTTTTCTTGGTTTGATCACTCATATACCCTCCTTTTCAGTGTTGTTGTGATAATTTTGTACCCTTATTTTTAGGCATGGTCTACCACCTATGTAACCTAATATTTAGGCTTGCGATGATCAGTTATGTACCCTCTTATTTGGGATTGTTCTAACTACCTGTGTACCCTAGGATCTCATTAAAAACATTTATCATTACGAAATTTAATGGAGGGAGATATAGGTCTCACTAATAAAATAATTAAAATCATAAATATGTGTGATACATGATCATAAACATTTATCATGACATTACCCATGAAATGAAATGGGTATCATAAAATTTTCATCAGATCATAGCCCATGTAAAAGAGAAACATTTCATAATAATTTCATCATAGCATATCTCCTAAAAATAAGTGGGTTTCATAAGAATTTTATTGTGATACAAACCATGGAAAATAAATGGGTTTCATAAACAACTTTTCATTATGTGATGAGTGGAAATGATTTATGATTTGAAAAACACTTTTTTAAATAAAGAATATTTTGGAAATCCTTTTCTTTGAAAATAACCTTGAAAATTTATAAAGGAAGCTTTAAAAATAAATTAAAAAACTTATCGAATAAAATATAATTTACACATTTAAAAAAAATTAAAACATGATACATTTAGAAAACATTTTTAGAAAACTTGGTTTTGGATGAAAATGGGTCTTCGACCGAAAAGACAATTTTTAATAAAAAAAAATTCAACTCTTGGGTACATAAAGTGATAAAAATAAAGGAAAACATGTATTCTAATGGAATAAATATAGGAGAACAAAATTTTTGATTTTATTGAGATATGGATCATAATATTTTACCATTATAAGTATAAAAACCTTACTTATTTGGAAAATTGAGACAAAATAAGATAGTTTTATAACATTACATATGCCTCAAAGAAGGAAAATTGAGACAAAAAGCCCTTACTGATTTGGAAACTTTTGAACTGTAAACCCCATTAAATGGAGATACACAAATTGATATGTAAATACCAATAATTTTAATAATAATAAACATAAAATAAATTCATGTGAATTATATAGATCAAATAAAAGAAACATGTTGTAAACGTGCAATGTGTCTCACAAAAAGTAAAGGTGAGACAGAAATCCCTTACCTTAATTATTAACTTCTATCATACCCATTAAAACCTCTTGTATAATATATATAAGTTTATAATAAATATATTAAAGAAACATATTAATATTTATCATTTCATATAGGATTTATTTATTCCCTTTTATTTCCCATTTATTAACAATTCCATGTTAATGTCACGTTTTAGGTAACAACCACATTTTTTTTCATATATGTTTTGATTTGTTGTACTTTTGGTCCTCTAAATTTTATCCTGGTTACATAATATACAGAATGATAGTAATGATATAAATATCATATATATTCATTATATATGTATTTATAGTATTCCATTAAATTTAATTATAGGAAATGAAATACACCACTCATGGAGATGGTAGGTTGTACGTACGTATGAATGTTGTTTCCATTTTCTTGTTAGAATGAAAGAATGAAAGTTAAATAATATATATATATATATATATATATTATTTATAGATTAAATTTTATGTAATATATATTACATATTTTTATTAAACTCATCCTTAATACCTTCCATGTAAAGTGTGAACAAATCACAACGCTTCGCAAAGTGGTAGTGTGTCATACACATGAATGACATTATCGTATTCCCACAAATTAGAAATCATGAAGGTATGTGTGATATAAAATTGAAATATATAATAATAAAATCATAAATCTCATATATATCATATATAAAAAATAAATCCATCATTTCAAATAGCCTTGATAGGTGGTAATGGTAAAACGAATAACATCGGTTTGCGATATTGCAGTCCTCTATACACATGAATGATGATTTCGTAACCCATTTTATGGAAATGGAGATTGTTATAGGTAATAAACTTAACATAAAAAACATATAATTATATAAAATATACTAAGTTTATTTTATAATCATGATATTATAATAATTTAAGGAGGTGTATAAATAAATAAAATAAATATTCTCATTGAATAGCATTATATCTTCTTCGGTTATACTCCTTAAGTTTTCACTAAATTATTACTAGGTTAGTTTTATGCCCAAAATTAAGACTCTAGGATGTGGGGGGGGATTTTTTTAAGTGATTTTGGTAGGTATTGTTCAATCCAAATAGATTTAGATATGTGAATAAGTGAGGGTAGTGAGTTTCCTTTTATAATTGAGCAGGAATGAAATTTTTGTAAATACCCAAAAGCATTCCCTATTCAGTGGTCAATATTAACTTATGTGGATCCAAAAATGGATTAATAATATATTTTATAGATTAATTTATTGATAAAAATCTCCACCACAGAAAATAAACACATTTTTATCTTCTTATTCCTTAGCCTTTAAGTTTACTCAATTTTACCCTTATAGTTTTTACCATGGTAATTGTATCTTTTTGTACCTAGGTAATTTATCCTTTAATATTAAGATTAAATGATATTTATTATATAAATTGTTTATAATTATTATAGATATTAAAAAAAATTATTAAATAAAATTCATAGGTGTGTGTAAGATTAATTTTGACACAAATTCATGTAATGCTCAAAACATTCCTTTAACCTTAATAAGAGTAATTAATTAACTATTCTCATTAATAATTATATTAAAAAATTAATTTGAACTTACCAGATAATATAAATTATGATTATTATAAATATTTAATTAATTTTACTAAATTAAATTCACAAAATTGGTAAAAATTAATATAATATTAATCTCAAAAATTTGATGAGAAAGTGCATTTTTAAATCGAATATGTTCTAAAGTTTGAAATGTTTTTATATCTAATTTCAATATGAAATTGATTAAAATAACTAAATTTGGATTAATTTATGTATAATTTAAATAATTTAAATTTAAAACCAATTTAAAATATAATTTAACCTTATAAATTATTTAAACAAAAAAATTTAGTTTTCATTTAAAATTTTGTATTTTTCAATATTCATCAAAAAATGAAACTTTAAAAAAATACAAAAAAATCATCCTAACCTAGTTTTGATTTTAATATTTCAAAAATTAATCTTATTTTTTTGGAATAAATATTATAAGTGTGAAAAATATTTTTTAAAATAATTATTCCAATATAAAGCGGCGAAACTCTTTTTTAGAAAAATGCTATTTTTATGCTTAAAATTTTATTTATTATTATTTATTGTATATAAAGAACATAAGATGGGTTTTAAATAGTTTATTTAATATATAATATATAAATTTCATCAAAATAACTCACCAAAAATGGTTTTTTATTTTATTTATGTAAAACACATTTATGTGCATAAATTTAGTTTTTCAGAAAATGATTTATTTTATATTCAAAAGGTTTTTTTTATTTATAATTAATTGGTCACAAAATAATTCATTATATAAACATGTGTAAACCATGTATTCATAATATATTTAATCCTATTCATATTTATCATTCCAATGGCAACGTGATCACTATTATATTAAATAATATTATTTTAATAGTATGTCATGTTTTTTTAGAACTCGGTGTTACGTGTAATAAAAAATATCAAAAAGGTTAAATTAATTAGAAAAAATATTTCACAAAATCTCAGGGTATTATATGATGAAATCAAAAATAAAGTTAATTATATCAAATACATTTTATAAATGTGTGAAAAAAATAATTATATTATTTTATTACAAAAATCAATAAAAATATTTTTAAAGAAAACATATTTTTGAAGAATAAATTGACTTCACTAAAAATTGAGTGATTATTAACTAATTTTTTATCAATATATTTATATTAAATTTAAATTTATTAAATATTTCATAATTTAGAAAATCATATTCATACCCTCTAATTTAACAGCTAGGTTATAATTTCTATATTTAAATAATATATTTCATGAGTCATTTAAGCTTTGTGTTATGTATCATATATGTTATAAAACATAATATTCTTATTTTAAAATATCAGGGTATTTCATTCTCCCCAACTTCAATAAATTACATGCTTTTAATTTGAACTTGATACCCATAATCAAAGGATTTTCATATGAAAATACATTTTATGAAATATCACATTGTAAAAAAGGTTAATAAAACTTATTATTGATAAGAGAGAAATGGGAGTACAAATTTCATCTATAATAACACTTAGTTAGGTTTCCATATAGGAAAAAATTAGTTGGAAGTGAGAATATGGACATTGTAGAAAATTATAATACTCAAATAATGATAGAGAGTGATACAGATCATTGATCACAAAAAAAATTAATGATTATGAGAAAGATAACAGCCACAAAACCATAAACCCATGAGATATAAAAGACCATAGATTCATCATAAATTAAGGTACTATGATGCCATTTTTGTTTTAAGATCCTTTTCCTAGATTTGAGGAATTATTTTACTATTAAGATAGGTAACACCAAAAAGTATACATAATTTATTTCTTTTTATTTCATAAACACAATTTTATCCTTTGTTTGGGATTAAATAAATTTTAACTATATTTATTACTTCATGAAATTAATATAAAATAAGAATTTTTTATACGTGAAGCACTAATATTATCTTTTAATGGATCATATAATCACACAAAATAATGACCATGTATTCCTCATATCTTTAATAAAACCAAACTGGTTAAAAAAAGTTCTCCAATATAATACATTAATCTCTAAAACCTAAATAGTAACACCCAAAGTTCAACTTAATCCATTCTATAAGAATTTATACTTAAAATAATTTATCATAAAACTCTAAAAATGTAATAAAATTCATCCCAAATATTTATTTACATTAAACCTAAAGGTTATATTTATCTCAATTGAATAAAATATCTCTCAAAATATCATTAATCACATAAAAATAAAGAAAATTGATCCTATAATATATTTCCCAAAATCAACATAATATCTATCCAAAAAAGTTTTTATGTAAAAACAATTTCATACTAAAAAGACATCATGTAGTCAAGTGGTAGGGGTTGCACTTTTTTCACCCATCGGTTATGGGTTCATACCCCACAGTCTTACCAGATGTGATGGGTTATTTCCTAGCATGTGGGTTGTACTTTTCTAAAACTATTTAATATAATTTCTATAACATTCCCAAAAATATGGTTAACATCCTCAAAAAATAACATTAGTCATCAAACCACTTTTTAACCACAGAGGTTTTCTATATGATTTATTTTTTCAAAAAATCAAATAATCTTAATTTAGTGTTATTACCTTAACATAAATGATCATATTAACCCTAAAGGTTATCAATAACTTTAAAATTATTTCCCCAAAAATAATTATTCCTTGAATAACTTTCTCCCTAAAAAATATACTAATCCAAAGGTCTGTACTCAAATAAATGTCTCCCAAAATATCCTTAACCACATTAAACTCCCATTAGATAAAGCTTCAATAGAGGTATCTGTTAATTTTAACATATAAACATAAATAGATGTATTAACCCATGATTTTACCTAAAAATATTAAACTATCCTCATATGAATCATAAAAGTATTGCCTTTGGGTAATTTCTAAAATTATTTCATACGGTTATGTTCCTTAATCTATTTTACCTAAATCTAGTTCCAAAGGTTTCTACTAAACATGATCTGATACCAACTATAAAGACCTCGACCCTAGTATCCCAGATCTAGTGGTTACTTTTTTATATTGGTATAGTATACAAGTGATTGTATTCCAAATAAAAAATAGTTTAGTTGTCTTGGTAAAAAAGATAAACACATGAATCTCATATTACATTTGAAAAAATAAAAATACAATATGGTGAACATAAATATTTTGTATCTTTGAACTCATTTAAAGATTCCTTCTTCATATCATATATAAAGGAAACAAAATAAGAATTAAACTAAAATAATCAGTAGTGGTTACATACAGTGGAAGCTATCACGAATTAATAATGCCTAATCAATATAGAATATTAAATATCTAAAAATACATTCAATTTAATTAATAACTTGAGTATGAATAATAATACAGAAAGAATAAATACTGATCAAATAAATTCATATAACTAATAATATGAGCTTGTAAATTATTCATGGATATAATAACTATTAAAATAATCACATGTGAGTCAATAAATAATCTCATAATAATGGAATACATAATTTCAAACATCATAAACATACCTTCAAGGCCACATGCAATGAAACTTACAAAAATGGGTAAGGAATTATCCAAGAAACGTAACTAATTTGTATTATGAGATATAATAATGCATCAATGGGATAGAGTGGGGCTTTCCCATCACTTACTAAGTACAATTCATTCATCATATGAAAGTGGTGAATAAAAAATCAATACATAATTTACATAAACGTTCATATTGAAAAACTAGAATATGAAATGATAATATTTAACCCAATCATAAATATCATAAACTATCTAAATAAATAATAATAATGGTATTATTACAACATATCCCAAGTAGAGAATAATTAAAATAAAGGTTTTTTGTTGTTGATGAATACAAATTCCATAAAAAGATCATTAAAATCATTCTTGAGGAAAATACACTTTTCACTTTGAAAACCATTTTCAAAAACTAAAAATCCAAAATATTAGGAAAAACATATCATTTTAAAATAACCTTATAAAATTATAAAATAAGTATCAAATCATTGGGTGTTCATTATGGTGGGAAATATTTTTCATGTTGAGTACGTTAAAGAAAAGATTCCTTTCACATTTTTGTAAGAAAATTCAAAAAATACCTAACTCAAAAAATGAAATAAAGATTAATTTTAAATCATTTTGTAAAATTAAAACATAGATAAATATTTATTTAATAAATAATTGTATAATATTAAAATAATTCCTGAAAAATATTTTTAGAAAACATGGTCTTGGAAGAAAATATTCTCAACTAAAGAGGAAATAATTTCTGTTTTTATTAAAAACATTATTTGATATTTTTTGTACATAAAAGAAACAAATGAAAGGAAAAATATATAATTTTAAAAATAACCAGATAAGAATAAAACATATTGTGTTTAATATATAAAGATCATATAATTCCACCGGTAAAGACTTAAACATAAATAATTCTAAATAATGATGAGATTATGATTTAAACCCTTACCACTTTAGAAACATTCGAATCGTAACCCACATGAAATAAATAACCTAAAATGAAAATTAAATACCATGAATATAAATATATTCATGATATATATTATAAAAATGGTATTATATATACCTCGTGAAATAATATAGGTTTATAACATAACATATGTCCCAAAGAATACAATTTAAGATGAATAAGCCTTACAACGATCATAATTTTGAAGTGAGAGTTAATAAATGAAGTGATTATGTGTAACAAATGTAAATCCACAAAAAACGACAGGAAATATAGAATAAATAAAATATATTATATTTTAAACATAGTCTTTAAATAATATAATCAATGAGGAAGTGATATCACCCAATGAAAAAAAAATTGAGTTATGAAACACCTACTACTTGGTAATATTCAAGTAAAATCCCCTTGGATGGAAGAAATTGAATTGAAAAATAAAATACCATAAATTATAAATGGATTAATTATATTACATGAAAATGGCAGAATATACATCATATAAAATAAATTATGTGCATCGCATTAAAATTTCCCTCAATGAATGAAAATTGAGATGAAATATCTTACTCAGGTTAGACTCATCACATACATTATTTATCTTCTTGAACAATAATATTATGTTAAATATTTAATTTCTTAATAATAATTTTAAAATTTATTATTTCTATAATTTTATTTATTACCATGTTATATTTAAGTACTTAATTAATTAAGTTCATGTCATACGTTTTGATGATACTCGACTCATATATCCAAAATGACATCATCAGGTTGACTGTGGAAAAAGAGATAATTATCTAACCATATAAAAAATTATAAGGATGAAATTATTATAATTTTTATAAATAAATTTAACTTTTAAAATCAATCATGAAATATGGTTATGAAAAATGAACTACATTGCAATCATAGACATGGTAGGTTGTAAGTACGCATGAGTACCATTTCTATTTATCAACGATCATTATGGAAAGAAGTTAAGTATTATTTTATATTTATAAAATTATAATTATATATTAAATATAATATAATTTTTTTAAATACACTTACATATAGTTTTCAAGTGATGTGTTTATGAAAAATGAATCACATCGCTTCGTGGAGGTGGTAGTCCACATGTACGCCGGAACGGCGTTATATTTTTTAGTGAATGACAATGTAAGAAATTAAATGATATATTATATCCTAAAAATGAAAAATAATTCATGAATATAATATTAATAATTTAAATCCATCATTACAAATAGTTTTAAGTGGAGGTTATGGAAAAAAAATTGCATCGGTTCGCAATGTAGTAGTCCTCTGTACACATGAAAGACCATTTTGTTCACCATTTTATGGAAGAGAAGATGGATATAGGGTATACCATTAACATAAAAAACATATAATTATATTGGATATAATAATTTTATTATATCATCGTGGTTTAAAAATATTTTAAGTATGTTTAATAAGATTGAAAACAAAAATTATTGATTAAGAACTATATCTCTTCTTCTAACAACATCTTAAGGTTTTCACAAAAATCTTCCCTATGTTGATTTTTTTATCAAACCAAGGCCTCTATGACATATTTAGGGATTTATTTAATTTATTTTGTCCAATATTGGATGAACAAAAATTCTTTTTAATTGTGAATAAAATAGGATATGAGGTTCCCTTTTATAAGTACAGGGAGGGGTACTTTTGAAATTTCTTGAAGCATTAAGTTATTATAAATTTTTTCTCTTTGATAAATGGATCAAAAATTATATATTTTTAACATATATTGAGTATTTTTATAAATAATATCATCCAAAAAATTTTTTTCAAATTTAAATTAGGTATTTACCCTTATATTTCTAGTTTAACCAATGTTATCCTTTTTACTATTACCGAGGTATTAAAGTTTTTACTTATTATGGGTAAAGAAAGTTCCTATAAAAGGAAAAAAACGGCCCATAATTTGATAATGGTTGATATTATAAACCATATAAAATTTACTTGGATGATAATAGTATTTTTAGAAAATTTAAATCATTTAATAAAACATTGTTTATTATAAAATATCACTAATTATAATTTAGACACTATACATTTAATTTGACTTTAAAAACATCAAGAAAAAATGGAATTATGATATATAATATTAAATAATCCATAAAAATGTAAAATTATCTAAAAAAATTAAACAAAAAATTTATTCAAAGAATATTACTTTTAATAATTTCAAAATCATTTATTTAAATTTCCTTTTAATTAAATAATTATTGTGTTGGTGTTGTGTAAGCATTTAAAGTAATTATTTCATCACTAAAAAATATAAATAAATTATCATGATAAATAAATATCATTTATAATTAAAATTAATATTTATAACCAAACATACCTCATTTTCATCCCTATGTTAACACATAAGATATTTTTAAAAGTAAGAGAGTGACATGGGACCTTTTCTTTACTTCAAGTATTATAAAGGTCATAATCATATCCATTTGGATTAAAAATGGGACATTTATATAACTTAGATGATATATGGTCAAAATATAGCCATAAAATAGAAATTAGATAAGTTTTTAGGTAATTATAACCCATATTTCTTAAGTTTAACCCTCAGTAAACCTGTTTTACCCTTAACCGTGGCAACAGATTTTTACAACTTTTTTGTCTTCAATATGACTTGAAATTAATTTTACCATGTTATCCAATATTAATTATTCTAATACAAAATATAGAATACATTTTATAAAATTCCATTCAAATAAGTTTCAGAATTTAATTTAAAAATAAACTCACAAAACATGTTGAAAAACTGTTTTTCAAGGAATGCATTTTTCACACATAACCTGATCTTACATTAAATAGATAAATGGTGATAAAAATTATATGGATTTATATTAATATATTAATATATATAATTTATAAATTTCAATTAAATTATTTATTATTAAATATTATTTTAATTAATTAAAATAAAAAAATATTATGCATTTAGAAATAGTTTTCAATAAAAATAAATATTTTTCACTGTCCATTAAAAAATAAAATTTTTAGAAAAATTGAAAAAATGAACCCTAAGATAATTTTCATATGAAGAATTCAAAAATTAATTTCATTTTATCAAATATATTTTATAAAATTGGAAAAAAATATTTATACCATTTCTCATAAAAAACTGTAAAAATCGTTTTTGAAAAAAATGTATTTTTAAAGAATAAATTGAATTTACTAAAAATTGAGTAATTATTTACTAATAATTTATCAATAAATATATATTTAGTATGAATTTAATATATATTTCATAATATAGTTAATCTTATTCATACCTTCTAATTTTATATATAGGTTATAATATCTATATTTAAATTATATATTTTGCGGGTCGTTTAAGCTTCGTGTTTCATGTTTTATATATTACAAAACATAATGTTATTATTTTAAAATATGGGGGTGTTAAAATATATTAGAGATAAGATCCTTTATGGGTAAATGGTACCCTCGGTGGATGTAAAGTAGTGGCATGGACATATCCAATATGAGACTTAGAAGCATAAGGTGGATATGTGAGCTCAGTGGTCAGGGTTGTTCATCGATGAGGCTCGATGATGCGTCATGAGGATGAGTAGTTGTATGGTGGAGCGTTTTTAAAAATCCACACATACTAATGAGAAAATATTAATTAAATCTAGTTATCCCATGTGTATTTTGGTATATTTGGACTGTTGGAGTGGTTGATAAAGGCCAGGGGTGGAATTTGAGGAATCAAACTTGGTGGTAGAAAAATGTTAGTTATTATATATACCACTAGGAACTTAGTGGAATGGTTCTATGTGCTAAATTGAAATAAAATATGGGGTTTTAATTGGTGTATCATTGGATTATCGTTGGCCCCTAGTTGGGTATTTAGTAGTTACTGTATACGTGGTTAGAGTGCATTGAGTACCAAGTTGCCTCAGGGATAATTTTTTTAGAAAAATAATTAAATTATTTTAATTGTTAAAAACATTAAGGCCTCTAACTCTATTCACTAAAAAATTAATGCCCAAGACATAATATATCACCCTTACTCATGTTATTAGTTTGGTTTCTCCTACATACAAAAATTGATTCAAGCTTAATTGGATTTTTTGGATCCATGTAGATAAATTGCAAGATCCTGAACTTTTTAGAGATGTATTGTGCTTGTTTTCAGGTAATATTTTACCCTTTTTTATCATATTTTGATCGGTCTTTCTTTGGGTTTTTTAGGGAAACTTTGGATAATTTTGGAAGACCATGGGGTTGTTCATGGTTGGCAAACAGTTTGGTAAAACATGTAGTTTTCCCTAGGAAACCGAGCACCCCATTTTGATCCATTAGAAGGGGACGCATGGTTTTATAAAATTATTTGACCACACCCCTCCGAACTATACACCCTTAGACATAAGGGGTTTTCATAGTTATTATATGTATTTAAAATAGTCCATTGTTTTTTTGTTCCTCATAACATGTGTTCTTGTTTGGAATCACTACTTCTGAGAGGTTTCCATTGGATTTATTTATGGAACAATAAACATCCAACAGTTCTTTATCCAAAAGGGACCTTCTTTCCAAAGGCAGTCATTCATTAAGTTTGAACTTACAATACTTAAGAACATGCATTGGTCAAAATTATGGTAGTTCGGACACATCACACCCTTTTGGGGGGAATTATTTCCTACTCTGAGACTCTGTCGTAGATTTGAGATATTTTCATGAATCCTTATTAATTCCCCAAGTATAACGTAGGTTTCCCTTTGACTTTAAAATCAATTATTAGCATGTGTGAAATTTAGAATCATCCATATGTATTAGAGGTTCTTCAGTAATGTATACATCTGTATGTATTCAAGGTTCTCCATCAATGGTATCCTCTCATATACTTTTTAGAGATTCTTTTAACCATCATTATGATAATAGTGGTTTTTAAGCCACTTAGTGGGGAACTCTGGAATTTATTTTCTTCCAGGGAGATGAAATTTTGTTTTAATGTTGGGATCATGCCCATAAATGGGCTACCTATGTATCCTTGTGAAATGATTCAAAGCCCTCACAGTTTGGTTCCACTTAATGGAACACATTATACCTTTTAAGGCCATGTCATAAGGACCTAGACGTACAGTTTAATGTCATGTGGTAGAGAAATATAAGAAAAAGGTGCTTAGTAAAGGTATAGTGTAGGACTTATGCCTAATAATCCCATGGAACATGGAAAAAATATGGGTTTTCAATTTGGGTTAGACCTTATAGGGAATATGGACCAGGAAGAATAGGGTTGATTTGAATTTTTGGGTATGAACCTCAGAGAGGCTTCTGACATATCCCATTTGGATGGGAATCAAATCCCACGTAGCTTGATGAATCTCATAGGATAGTATATTCATTTTAAAGAAATGAGTTTGGTCTTTCTTCCTAAATAGGATGCCTTTTATGGATGAAATGAGATGGAACTCAAGCCTTAGTAAGGCTTCCAATGTGTCCCAATTATGGTGGGAATCAGATTTCTCGTAGTTCAAGAGTTGAGGTGTTTGTGAAAATGTTTTGTTCATGAAAAATTTCTATGCCCCCATGAGTCATGATTGATGTGAGAAACAAGAGGATGTCAAATATTCACCAGAGGTACACATACTTTTCCTCTTCCCCTAGTGAAAGAGGACAGACCTACGGTGGTGACGGTGTAAGAGGCTGAGGCGACCATGGAAGAGGGCATGGCGACGAGCCTTCCCTTTATTCTCTTTACATTATACAAGGGTCCAATATATGGAAGGAGTGAAGGTGAAGTAAGTAGAGAGGAGAAAGACTGCAACTTCCTAATTGAAAAGTTAGGGACTTACACTAGGATGGTTTCCCTAGTGGATCCCAGGAGAGGAGTGAGACTTCTCGTTTTCTTGAATGGAAAATCAAGTGTGACCTTCACTCTCCTTATTGGGAACTGGAGCTTCAAGTCTTAGATATGAAAAGGGGAGGTCATAACCCAAACCCTAATCCTTTAAACGGGAACTCCCCAACACTGTTCCTTGGAGAATGGTCCATGTGAATGTGGATATAAAAACCTACAAACACTCCATGAATCCTAACCCCTTTGAAAAAAAATGTGGAAAACCTCTAACTGTAGATATAAAAACCCAAATAGGAGACATGATGATATTCCTCTACCAATGTTTTGATAAGTCAGGAGGTTTTGGTGGAGGATTAAACTTAGTTCCTTTCAGATAGGGGAACCAAGGAAGTAAGTATCCTACCATGAGTGGCTATAAAAAAGGTTTATAAGATGATTCATAGGCCCTATGCACAACTCTGCAGCATAGGTACCCTGTGTAGGTGTGCCACATAGGTACCCCACATAGGTGTACAGAAAGCATCTTGTCACGTAGCTCTGTCGCTTAGGTCTTCTATGTAGCTCCTCTGTGTAGATCCTGTGTAATTTTTCATGCCTTTTAGTTCTTCGATATTCTTCTTTAGACTTTGAAATATCTAGAGGAAACCTTCATAGTCTTTTTTTATTACTAAGGAATGTCAAAAAAATCTCCCCCGTGGGATTGGATCTAATTAGAAAGAGGGTCGAGTCCTGAGGTACGATTGTGGGAAAAAGACTATGGAGTAATTTCTGATTTGTGTAGGTTTTATACATAGCTATTTCATGTAGTTATGTCATGTAGCTATTTCCCATAGGTATTTCACATAGATATTTCACATAGGCATGCCACTTAGGTCGACAATGTCTATAAATAGGTATATTCCTTTGCGATTTTCTTCACCCAGGCTCTCAGATTTTCTGCTCTTGTTGCATATCTTATTCATCCAGCCTTCCCGCATTGTGTTCTCATATAGGTTCCTTGAAATTTTCTCAAGGTGAAACCATTTGATAGATGGAGTTATGTGGAAGGACTTCATTGAAGTATTTGCACTGGGACCCTTGTTGAAGGACCTACGCAAATGACCTCATTGAAGGACCTACGCGAAGCATTTCTTTGCCAAATTTTTAAATCCCTTTAAGTTGAAATTTGAATTTTATTAAGTCAAAATTCAAACCTAATAGGGGGAACTTCTTATTTCTTTTGCAAGAAATGTCTCACTTGATGGACATCGTTGAGGAAGCCAAGGCTCATCAAAACAAGATGAAGAAAATCATTGGACCAGACTATTATGACATTGTTGAAAGTACTCTTCCTGGACTATGGAAAGGTTTAATTCCATACCAATGGGAATATCCACAGTCTTTATCTACCTCTGTATGGACATGGGATTTTTCAAGACTACCACATTTTGTCTATTAATAGATAATTTACAAATAATTGGATTCTCCAATACCCCAATTTTCATTGCATGAATATTACCATGAAGGGTACGCTTGTTCTTGAGGGAATAGTACTTATTAGATGCATCCTAAACCATAGTGGTTTCACTCCTGATATGAAAGATCATGTTGTATATCCAAGACCACATTTCTATGATTCAACCTTTCGTGCTTCGCAAATAGATTTTTCTAATGGTTGGAAGGAAGACTGGGATCTTCGTTCTAGAGGAGGAGTTAAACTTGAATAGAAGTTGGCATTTTAGGTACGCTGTACTTGTGCAGAATTTAGGAAAAAGCTATCAGATGTTCACATTTATGAAGATGTCTGGATGGGGAAAACTCATGCTTATAAAAATTAAATCATTCCTAAATTTTTGAGATGATGGATTCCGCAAACAACTACCTTCCACTTGATGTGTGGTCAGGTTGGCATTAGTTTATGGGATATTTACAAAATATTTGGGGTTCCCATTCATGGGGAAATGTATGATGAGTTTATTCCACTGGTAACAACATGGGGTGATGTTACCAGAACACCACCATTAGATCATGAATTTATCAAAATAGTGAATAAATTTCCTAAATACGAGAAATATATTCTTTCCAGAGTGTAGATGGAAGCCTTTTTAGAACCAATAACAGAGAAAGGTCCCACCTACGGATGTCCTACTATTTTTCCTTCTATAGATAACTGGGGAATTTCAAGCACATATTGGCCTACATTAGAGAGAGGTGACTACAATAACTGATTCTATAAGGTCAAATATTATATTGATACAAATTTACACTTATCCAGATTCCTTTCCATGTGGCTAAGTATTTACTTGCTTACAGTCTATGAGTCCGGAGGCAGTGTAAGGCTAGGGACTTTTGTTATTGCGGATAAATTGCTAGAGGGAAAGTATATTTTGTTAGAAACTCCAGTATACAATGGGAAGGATCCATTTAGACTTGTGGGGATATTCCAAGTTTTGTGGGGATAGATTGTTGCACACTTTTCTTCATACTCAGTGTTGAATTCAATTAGATTTCCCAATGGTCTATTTACCCAATTTTTAAAGAAAGTATCTGGTATTCAGCCTCATAATTTGAGACCAAATGTAGTGCTAAGGGAATTCAATGCATCAGGAGAATTCATCTTTTTTCCTTTTGGTAACCCGCCAACTGGAACATTTATTGATGACGGTAAGGAAGAGAGTTATGATATGAGATCTTATATGATGGCATTCATGGATAGTATATTATCCACTAGGATTGATGGTGATATTATATGTGAGTCTTAAATCCCCTATAGGTTTTCTTTCTAGTTCAAATGTCTTCAATAATCAAACACTTTTCCTCTCACGTATGTTAGACATGAGAAATACCCAATGGTAGTGAGAAATTTTTGGATTTTGATAGATTTATAAATATACAAATCATAAATCAAGTTACCTCTATTAGATGTAGAAATTGGATTGGAATCTGGATATACCAAATATTGGGCCTCTTCATACCCTGAGGGGGATTTGATGAAAGGAATATATCGGGCGGTAGCCATGCTAACTATTTTTTGTAGTAATCATGGTAGGAGGTCTAAATCTAGAGATGATGAATAGGATTTAGAAGTTTTAGAACCTTAAAAACATCTTCATAGAAGGTATATTGGGAAGACTAGGTCTAAGAAAACAATACCTCCATCACTGAGGTGATCTAGCCGCCACTATCAGAAAGAGATTCCCATCCCATCTGCTGACCTCTCTAAATAATAAGGGAGGCCGGAAGAGTCTCTAAAATCATAGGGTTTTGAGTTTCACCACATACAACCATACCAAAACTGAATTATGTGTGGACTTCAGGTATTCAGTTTTGGGAGATCTTGACTCATGAACTTAGGGATGCTTGAGAATTCTTTCAAAATGGCCTTCGAATACCGGATGTGGGTGACATTAAATCACCTTCTGATTTTCATTTGGATAATAACCTGAATGAGGTATGGGAGTATATTACAGTGATGGGGAACTTTATATATTAAATTGATGAACAAATCTCAGCCTCTAAACAAGTATCTGATATGATAGAACCAAGGATACGTGAAGGGGTAATTATTCACCCTGAGGAGGAATGGCACATTTATGTTAATACTAATAATTTATTTTCCTTTTCTTTTGTCTCAATTCTTCTTTTCCATTTATTATCATTAATCTTGATGAGATTTTATTTTGCAGCTTGAATTTAGGGAAGGAACCTCAGGACAGGTTCTTGGTTCACCGAGGTATGGACCTACAGGTTCTCCCATCAACACATTAAATGACCCTCCCAAGTATCCATAACTTTCTATAGGAGCGAGAATCATGACTGGGGTAATAGAGATAGACAATACCCAGCCATTACCTCAGGTTTCTCTTGCTAATAGAAGTGTTTCAATTTCTTCTCAATCTTATGAAAATAAATGCAAGAGAGAAATGATATTGTTCTGAAGCATACATCGAAGAAATGTGTATTTATACTGTCCTCTAGCATTATGAATTTCTTTATACACTTTGGTAATCATGTTAATATTATCATAGCATATGCATCTATCTCTTATATTAAGGGTTTAAGAGCTTATGCTTTAATAACGGAAAAGGAAACCCAAACACAGGTTCATGTTGATGAATATGTCACCTTACTGGATAAGACATCAAAAGGTTCAGCTGTACCTGATCCTAATTCTATTGAGAGAGAGAAAATTCATGGTAATATCAAATAAATTTCTCTATAATATTGAATAATCTGTTAATATTCTTCTCTTTAACATATCTCATATCATTTTCCCTTGCCAATGAATCCTACAATAATCAATGTTGATATTCCTATCACTTAGGAAGGAAGGAATGAAGATCCTGGGAAATATGAAGTAGATACTGGTGTTGATCCTAACCTTTAAATATCTAATGATGTTATACCAGTTGAAGAAATGATGGAACAGAATGTCAGTGGAGCCAATTTGGGCATCAATCAACATTTTTTGGATACCTTAAATCATGAGGATGCAATAACATTCCAATCCTCATACACTGAAATGATGGATGCACTTAATCCAAACATTGATATTCCCGGTTCCATCATGGAGTTTGGGGACTTTCATGAGGAATTCAAAAGATGTAAGTTCTCATTATTGTATTTTCCATACATGTTTGTTCTTATTTTACCTGGTACTTCACATAAAAGTTCAAATTATATAGCTTTGTCTATAGAGGATGTTGCAAAGGCCCTTTAAGAACAAGGAATTCCACTATATCCTTCTTCTACTGAAGATGGAGAAATATCTAATGAGGACCTCATCTTGAGAGACATTCTAGAGCCTTAAAGTATGGCCACTGGGAAAACTTTGGAGAATGACCCTCCTCAAGAAACCTCTTCTCAAGTTGATAAAGTTGAGAAGACTGGGGATGAATCCAATCAAGCAGCCGACTTATTATTTGGTAAATGTTATCAGCTGTCTATATCATGCTCTATTTATACCATTATTATGAAACTAACAATGATCTTGATTCACCATTTAGGGTTATAAACTTCTATATCTATATTGGATGGTGAAATTTTTGTGTTTGTTCAAACATCAGCAGAAGGTGAGGCATCCATTGTTCTAATAGAAGTAGTGCAAGGCACCTCTTTATGTGATCTGTTACCAAAGTATATTCTACCCCATGGTAGTGAATCATATTCAGATTTAGATATGAAATTTACTCTTGGCGTGGAATGTAAGAATACATGGAAACATATATGGAAAATAATTTTTGTGAAGCCTTTGAATGAGCTGTTGTCTCATTTTGGAAAACTCCCAACATTGTTTTTCATACTGGGATTTGGTGGATTTACTTATTGCTTAGTCTACAATGAAATGAAAGAGAACATTTTTCTATGGGAGAAAGAACATAAGATATAGAAATATCTTGAGATGTCTAAATGACTTATTAATGTTGAGAGCTTACAAGATGCAATAGATAAGTCTGAGGCCGACCATAACAAGAGGTCGATCAAAATTGGCCAACAAATTAAAGAAGAGACAAAGGAGCTGATATATCTTCAAAAAAATGGATGTTGTTCATAACAAACTCGATAAATTGAACCAATCACTGATAAAAACCCATTTGGAATGGATAAATTCCATTTCAACTGCCAAAGAAGTACTTCGTGAAGCTGAGGAGGCTAAAATCGCTCAATTGTCTCAACTTCAATAGGCGGTTGATATGGCTCATAAGGTCATTCGACAGATAAAGATTCATGATGAGAGTTTCCTTTAACACATGATAGAGAGGATCTATTCTATGGATGTCCCTCTGATTTTACCATATAAATAAAAGGAATTTTGTCTCCAATCATATATGTCCTAATTCTTGCTTTCTGTAATTGAAATATTAAAGTTGATGATGATGATGGTTTTTTTACATAAAACCTTTATAGTAGATAATCATAATTACAATAACATGAATGGGGGTGCTCGGAATTTTCATATTAAGCTAATGGGCCTAATGAACATAGTTTTATTTTTACTAGGGTTATATAGAAAAACACCACAAACGTTTTATCTTTTGACTTTTTATTGCTCAATATTACCTAAACCATTCAAAATGTATGTTTAGTGAGATGAGACTTGAATTTTGTCCAAATTTTCCTTTGCATATTTTCAATCTGGTGAGTACCACATCTCTTGTTATTGGTAGTTTAGAGTCATAAAATTCAAACTAAAAAGGATAGTGTTTATAGTCAAACATCTTTGACCATAAATTTTGAAATTAGATCCTAAACAAGGCTCAGTGGTGAGGAATTGCTATAATATTATTTAAATACTTACAAGGGGAATCTTGAGTCATGATTTTTTTATGGTCACCATATCTAAAACTTGTATAAACATAAAGGAGTTATCTTCCAAGAATGTGGTTTCCATTATTTGATGAATCCGTTATGGGGGTTGTATTATGCAGGGCCAACTAGGGCGTATGTTGCATAGCCAAATAGTGGAATCTTTTGATTAAAAGTCCTGTTATGTTGGAAAATTAAGCAAGGCCACCTAGGGGCACATACTAAATAGTCAATAAAGAATATTTCTCAGGAATTTAACATTCTATTGTTGATAAAAAATAAAAAATAATACTTGGGTGACTCAAGTGTCACGACCCGTCCTCGGGGCCCGTGCCGTGACTATATCAAACAACCAAAAAGGGAGATGAGTTTCGGCCGTGTTCGTGTGTTCCGACCCCCTCCCATTATTTCGGTAACAGGCGGCTCCAATAGAAAAAAAGAAAGGAAACGTAAGAATTCACGAACATCAATTAAAATAAATCCCTACCTCGTCGAATTCGATGAGCGAGGATTCATCGCGGAAATAACCGTCGTGGAAGAAGGCGTCACGGAAGAAACGTCGCGGAAGGGGAATTGTCGCGTCTTGTAAGAAGCATCGTAGAAGAAGCATCATTGATTTCCGAGGATCCTGCGTTCTTCGCGTTCTTCATGTTCTTCACGTTCTTCGCGTTCTTCGCGTTCTTCGTGAGGAAGAGAAGATCTTTAAGAGTCTAAGTGAAAACTCCCTAGCCTCTCAACACCCTATCCTAATAAAAATAAGAGTTGTATTATTTTTATTTCACAAGTCTTTCATTTTAAAATTCAAAAATGAAGGAAACAATTAAGTGAATTAATTGCAATGCTTAAACCGCCACATTAATGAGGCGTTTCTTAACCAGAACAAACGCAAGGGTTGACTTCATTAAATAGGGGGGTGCGGGTGCGTTACTTAATTAAAGGAGGGGGGTTGAAAAAGGTGAAAGAAATGGTGGGGCTCGTGTGGGCCCCACCTCACAAATATCCTACCAAGCGGGTAGGATATTGTGGGTCCACATCATCCACTTAACTTAAGTTAAGCAAAGTAAAATAAAAATCGGTTGTACCACTTTTATTTTATTTCTTAACTTAACCCCAAAAATTAAAAACCACACCCGAGCAAACACAACTCCGGAAAATATGTTTCTAAGAAAATATCGGCACTGCGATTCCATCGGTGCCCTTGGAATTTGATTCCGAGCACCGGTTCAAAAGTTAGAAAAACCCGCTCGTTCGTTCATTGAACGTACCTGAGCTAAACTTCGGAAAAAGATTCCAGGCACACCGGGCCTCGGAATCAGGTGCCGTCAGAAACTGCATTCTTGTAAAATCCCAAAGAAAATTAGGAAAAAAAATTCCTTGAATTTTTCGGGTCTTTACATCACTCCCACCTCATGGATTTACGTCCCCGTAAAGATACATCAAAAACTAGGGAAACAAATGTGGGTATTGAGAACGCATCTGAGCCTCCCGCTCCCAAGTGCTCTCCTGGAGGTTCTCGTCCTGCCATCTGATGCGCACTAGAGGAATCGACCATCCATATAGGACCCACTCCTGTCGATCCTCAATCTCCACCAGGACCTCCGCAAAAGTCACCCCATCATCAATGTCCAGCTCCCCATGGTCAATGATATGTGTCGGGTCGTGCACGTATCTCCTCAGCTGGGATACGTGGAAGACGTCGTTCCCCCAGTGCAACTGAGGTGGTAGAGCCAGGCGATAATCCACCTTTCTAATCCTGCTATGGACCTAGAATGGTCCGATGAAGCATGGAGACAACTTGCCGCCTCGGCCAAATCTCCGTAATCCAAATCGAGGTGAGACCCACAAGAAGACGTGGTCGCCATCCTCGAACTCTAGTGGCCTCCGCCTCCTGTCAGCAGAAGACTTCTACCAGCTTTGAGCTGTCCTCATCCGCTCCTGGATGACCTGGACCTTCTCTGTCATGGCCTGGACCATCTCTGGTCCCACAAGTGCTGACTCCCCAGGGTCTTTCCAGCACAGAGGTGATCTGCAAGGTCGGCCATACAATGCCTCGTATGGTGCCATCCCGATGGTGGAGTGGTAGCTGTTGTTGTACACTAACTCCACCAAGGGTAGGTGGTCCTCCCAGCTACGACCAAAGTCGAGGACACATGCACGGAGCATGTCCTCGAGAGTCTGAATGGTCCTCTCCATCTGACAATCTGTCTGGGGGTGAAAGGCGGTTCTTAGACGTAGCTGCATCCCGAACGCCTCCTGCAACACTTTCCAAAGCTGGGAAGTAAAGCGAGCATCTCGATCGGAGATGATAGATGATGGCACACCGTGAAGCCGTACAATCTCCTGAACGTAGAGACGTCCCAAGCTCTCCACCGAGCCCTGCTCTCTGATGGGTAAGAAGTGATCTGACTTGGTGAGTCAGTCGACAATCACCCAAATGGAGTCGTGACCCCTGGAAGAGCATGGAAGTCCAGTCACGAAGTCCATAGATATGTCACCCCACTTCCACTCCGGGACCTCCAAGGGTTGTACCAAGCCTGCTGGTACCTGGTACTCTACCTTCACCTGCTGGCAGGTGAGGCATCGAGAAAAGAACTCTGCCACAACCTTCTTCATGCCCGACCACCAGTGCTGTCGTCTGAGATCCTAGTACATCTTTTCCACGCCATGATGTACCGCCAAAGGGGAAGTGTGAAACTCTCCAAGCACCTCCTCCCGTAAAGCAACTGGTACCAAGGTACGTCCTCTAAAAAGGACGTCGTTCTCTCCTCCTACAGAGAAACCATCATGTGCCTGTCCTGAGGATATCTGTGTACGCCGCATCTCACAGTCAGCGTCCCAACATTGTGCCTCTCTGACCCGCTGCAGTAGTGGAGGAGTGACTGTGAGTGACTGAAGTAAGGCTACTCCATCTCTATCCACGAAGGATATTTGCAAAGCGTTTAGCTGCTCTATCGCCTCCCCAAGTAGCTGAATGTTCGTCCTCATGCTGAGAGAATCGGATACTACGTTCCCCTTCCTATGAGTATAGACTATCTCAAAGTCATAGTCCTGGAGGAACTTGAGCCATCGCCGATGTCTCAGGTTCAGGTCCTTCTGAGATAAGATGTACCTGAGACTATGATGGTCAGAAAAGACTGTAAAGCGCTCGCCCATCAGATAGTGTCACCATGTATTCAGAGCGAAGACCACTGATGCTAACTCCAGGTCATGGGTAGCGTAGTTCTACTCATGCGGCCTCAATTGACGTGATCCATAGGCGATCACTGCCTGCTCCTGCATCAGGACACACCCGAGTCCGGTCCCTGATCCATCGCAGTATACTAAGTACCCTACTCTCTCCTCCGGCAACCTCAAGATAGGTGCACTGGTCAATCTCTGTCTCAGCTTCTGGAAGCTCTGCTGACATCTTTCTGACCACACAAAGGGTTTCCCCTTCTTCGAAAAAGCTGAGAGTGGTGCCGCAACTCGGGAGAAGGCTGGAACAAATCTCCGGTAGTATCCGGCTAGTCCTAAGAAACTCTACACCTCTGTCACGCTCCTGGGTGGCTCCCAAGCTAGCACTGCCTCGATCTTCACAGGATCCACCGCAACTCCCGCCTTAGAGATGACGTGTCCCAAAAAGTGGACCTCGCGTATCCATAACTGACACTTCGAGAGCTTTCAATAAAGCTGGTGCTCTCGGAGTGTGTCTAGTACAACCCACAAGTGGTAGGCATGCTCCTCCTCAGTGGTCGAGTATATAAAAATGTCGTCGATGAAGACCACGAAAAATCGATCGAGGTATGGCTGAAAGATCCTGTTCATGAGGCCCATGAACACTGTTGGAGCATTGGTTACTACTAATGGCATAACCAAGAACTCATAGTGGCCATACCGACATCTGAAGACCGTCTTCTACACGTCCTCATCTCGAACTCTGAGCTGATGATAGCCTGACCTAAGTTCTATCTTTGAGAACCACTATGCTCCCTTGAGATGATCGAAGAGGTCATCAATCCTCAGTAGCAGATACTTGATCCTCATTGTCACCTAGTTAAGGCGACGATAGTCGACACAAAGTCGCAAGCTCCCGTCTGCCTTCTTGGCGAACAATATCGGGGAAGCCCATAGTGAAACACTGGGTCGGATGAATCCCTTGCCCTGCAAGTCCTCCAACTGTACCCATAGCTCTCGAAGCTTGGAGGGATCCATCCGATATGCTGGGGTGGATATCGAGGTTGTCCCTGGGTACAGATCAATATAAAAGTCTACCTCTATGCGAGGAGGTAGTCCTGGAATGTCGTCGGGGAAAATGTCTGCATACTGATCCACCACTGGAGGAAAACTAGGACTCCGCACGTCAACTGCTCCTAGGATGAGGCTAGACAACTGATGAGTGATGGGATGTCCTCTCCTCTGCGGGAGTCCATCCTGTATTGTGAATTCTCCCTTCTCACCGGTGAAGGTGAACCTTCTCCCGTCGATGTGTACACACCGCACCTTGCGCCTAATATAGTCAATCTGAGCATGGACTGTAGATAACCAATCCATGCCCAAGATGACGTCGTAAGGCCTAGACGCCTCTACAAGAAGATCCCAACTGAAGCTCTCGCCTCCTAGAGTAAGCTCACACTGTCGGCACTAGTGCGTAATCGTCGAGTCTGCTCCCATAGGAGTGTCTAGACGTGAGGATCGAGCCAACGGCTCTGTCGGAATCTCCGAGCTCTGAACAAGGGCAGAAGCTATGAAAGAATGACTCGCTCCTGTGTCTATAAGAACTGCAGCAAGGGTATAATAGACACAGATAGTACCTTGAATCATCTCGGTCGCACCGTGGTCGTAGGCCTCCGCTGCCTGGAGCTGTGCATGTCTCTGCCCGCCAGCTCCCTGTGGTCGGGGTGGACCTCCTGGTGGAGGTGTTGGAAGAGCCTCAAAGCATCGCCCACCACCTGCTACTCTTCCAGCTCCTCTGCCTCGTCCACCTTCTCCCTGCGGACCACCACGGTCGACCCTCTGCCTCTTCCTGGGTGGCCCCTCAATCGTCTGTTTCTCCTCGGCACGGTGGGTCGGGCAGTCACGAGCCATGTGGCCCTGCCCGCCGCATGCGTAGCACTGTCTGCCTCTCGAAAGACTGGCTCCACGCTGTGTGCCCCGCACTACTGAGCCAGTGTCCTGAGGTCGTCTGCCTGAGGGTCTGGTCTAACTGGACCCATGAGTCATCCATCGACTGCCTGCTGCAGAAGACTCTGCTACGTCCCGCCCTGCGGTAGGTCTCGCTGCTGAAGTCGGCTCAGCAAGGAAGCTCTCGATGAGAAGGGCTCGCTCCAGTACCCCTGCCTGTGTCGGAATGCTGAGGGAGATCAGCGATGCCCTAATCTTCTGCCTCAATCCCTACTCGAAGGTCCGGGCCCGGAATAATGGGTCTCGTACCATGTCTTTTGAGTAGCATGAGATATCAGTAAATCTCTCAGAGTACTGGGTGACCGTCAAGCTGCCCTGTCGCAGCTGTAGAAGCTCCTGGATGGGCACCGCACGAAGGGTGGCTGGGACGAACTCCAAGCGGAAGAGGCTCTCAAAGTCCGTCCAGATGAGAGATGCCTCATCGTGCACCTGGGGCATCAAGCTCCACCATCTGCCTGCTGCCGCGTGCAGTAGGCTCGCTGCGAGGATCACCATGAGGTCTGCTGGTGTCCTCACTGACCTGAAAACCCGTACAACTGCCTCCAGCCAATCCTCGGTGGCCTGAGGGTCTGTATCCCCATGGAACCTGGGTGGTCGTTGGCGCTGAAACTCACGCAGTGCACTAAGGCGACGTGCATCGTCAGCGGCTGGGGCTGGTAGCATCGGTGGCTCGGCGGGTAGAGGTATCGTCGGTGCCTCTGCTGTCAAGGGCCCTGTACCAAGGCTTCGTCGCTCGGTGGGCTGTCATCATGCACAACTCTTGGAACCCTATCTGGATGCCGTCGTGGGGCCATCTTGAAAAGAAACAGGTGCTCCACGGTCAGAACAGTATACCTGGTGAGATGACACAAAGTAATCACAAAGAAAACTTGAAACACACATGCAATCAATGTTTTCGTGCATTAAGTCGGAAATCAGAAGTCAGGGTCCTGGTGTACGGATACGTCGGCCACCACACCAACACTGGACTCTCTGTACTGATAACCACACCCAATACGCTTAACACTATTGCTTCACATAGAAGAAAGATCAGATTCCAAAGTTTTGCGGTAGAACCGAACTCTGATACCAATTTGTCACGACCCGTCCTCAGGGCCCGTGCCGTGACTATATCAAACAACCAAAAAGGGAGAGGAGGGTCGGCTGTGGTCGTGCAGTCTGACCCCCTCCCATTATTGCGGTAACAGGCAGCTCCAATAGAAAATAATAAAGGCAACGAAAGAATTAACGAACATCAATTAAAATAAATCCCTACCTCATCGAATTCGATGAGCAAGGATTCATCGCAGAAATAACCATCGCGGAAGAAGGCTTCACGGAAGAAGCGTCGCGGAAGGGGAATCGTCACGTCATGGAAGAAGCGTCACAGAAGAAGCATCGTTGATTTCCGAGGATCTGGCGTTCTTCGTGTTCTTCGCGTTCTTCACGTTCTTCGCGAGGAAGATAAGATCTTCAAGAGTCTGAGTGAAAACTCCCTAGCCTCTCAACACCCCAGGCTAATAAAAATAAGAGTTGTCTTATTTTTATTTCACAAGTCTTGCATTTTAAAATTCAAAAACGAAGGAAACAATTAAGTGAATTAATTGCAACGCTTAAATCGCCACATTAATGAGGCGTTTCTTAACCAGAATAAACGCAAGGGTTGACTTCATTAAATAGGGGGTGCAGGTGCGTTACTTAATTAAAGGAGGCGGGTTAAAAAACGTGAAAGAAATGGTGGGGATCATGTGGGCCCCACCTCACAAATATCCTACCAAGTGGGTAGGATATTGTGGGTCCACATCATCCACTTAACTTAAGTTAAGCAAAATAAAATAAAAATTGGTTGTACCACTTTTATTTTATTTCTTAACTTAACCCCAAAAATTAAAAACCACACCCGAGCAAATGAAAATCTGGAAAAGATGTTTATAAGCAAATACCAGCGCTGTGATTCCATCGATGCCCTCGGAATTTTATTCCGAGCACCGGTTCAAAAGTTAGAAAAACCCGCTCGTTCGTTCACTGAACATACTCGAGCTAAACTTCGGAAAAAAGATTCTGGGCACACCAGGCCTCGGAATCAGGTGCTGTCAGAAACTAAGTTCTTGTAAAATCCCAAAGAAAATTAAGAAAAAAAGAATTCCTTGAATTTTTCGGGTCTTTACATCAAGACCCTAGTGGGTGGTTTTTCCAAGTAAAGGGATTTTAAGAATGAAATGTTATTTATGCCAACATAGTTCATAGATGGGGAAACCACTTATACAAAAATTTGGTCTATGAGGAATGGTTAAAATTTGTCTAAAAGTGGATTTATGATATTATGCTATGCAGTTTTAAAGTTATGCAGTGAGGACATTGGACTGTGCAGTTGTAAGTCATGTAGTGAGGACATTGTACAGTGCAGTTTTAAGTCATGCAGTGAGGACATTGTACTATGCAGTTTTAAGTCATGAAGTGAGGACATTGTGTGGCTTTAATTTAAGTTCTTTAACTTTAACCAAAGGTTCATTAGTCTCTAATTTCTTGACAATTTTTTTGAAACATATTACAATGTTTTAGTATGGAAATTAAGACTTATAAACTATGATTTGGAAATTTATGGATCCGAAGAATGATATGGGAAAAGGGATAAAGGCATTAGAGGAAATAATTTTTAAGAATGAAGTTAACATTATTTTACAAACTCATTATGGGGGTTGTATTATACAGGTCCAACTAGGGAAAAGGTTGTATAGCCAAATAGTGGCATCTTTTGACTAACAAGCCCGTTATGTAGGAAACTTATGCAAGGCCACCTAGGGGTACATACTGCATAGTCAAGAAAAAGAGCTCTAAGAAATATGACATTCCATTTCTAAAAGACGAAGAAAGTTTATGGAGATTCAGATTGTCTATAGCATAGAGTTTGGTTTATGGAGAAAGGTACCTGAATACAAAAAGAGTATTTCTAATCATGATTTCCAAATAATCTGAGGAATAGGATTTCTAAGAAGGTCTGAACCAAAAGTAGAAAGTATGGTGTCTATAGTTTTAGGTCATATGAATAAAAAAATATAATGGAAACAGTAGATGATATGTGGTCAAATGATCCAAGGTTATTTCAATATGCTTTGAACACATGGAGAGGTAATAGTGTAAACCATGGTCTTGACGACTTTCAGATTGAGAGAAAGGTAATGAGACAAATATACATGGAATAATTCTTTAAGATACAGATTCTTGTATATTGTCATCAAAGTTTAAGGAGACAAAAGACACTTTATCCAAGAACGAAGTTACCATTATTTGAAAAACCCGTTATGGGGGTTGTAGTATGCAGGGCCAACTAGGGCATATGCTTCATATCCAAATAGTGGAATCTTTTGACTAAAAATCCGGTTATATAGGAAACTTATGCAAGTTCACCTAGGGGCACGTACTACATAGTCAAGGAAAAGAGTTCTCAGATATCAGAAACTCTACCCCCAGACCGTAAGAAAGGTTATGAAGATATAAAATTATTCAAGATTAATAGTGTGAAATATGAAAGGGGGTAATGATCAATGCATAGGAGAAATGATTGAATCAATATTGGCCATGAGTTTGGATTCCCTTACATAGATCTGACTCATATGTCAAATGGGGACATTTCTTGTTTCCTTGGTGGGCTCTCTAAGGAGATGACCCAAAATGAAGACTCCCACATAGATTGTTAATTATATGTGGAAGAGAGATAAATATTTATCCATTGTTGGGACTAGGAGCTAAGGACTATCTTTCACTATGTATATCAATGGGATGAGAATAAATTCATACGTATTTTTTTGGGTGCTTTTCATTTTATTGTCATGCAGCAAGGATATTATGCTATGCAGTTTAGAGTCATGGGCAAGGACATGAATTGATTCTAATGTGAAAAATAAATATTGAATCTAGACTAGAGAATTAAACCTAGGTGTCACTACATATCTCATATGGATGAGAATCAATACATACATAGTTCTTTGAACATTATCTATGCTTGTTTGATTTATACACAGAAAATAAATAGGGGGGTTATCATTTATGGGACCAAGATTGAAGATCTAGGCATCTCTACGTATCTCATATGGATGAGAATCAAGCTAAACGTAGTTCTTGAAACAATAATTTGCCACACTAATTGAGTATGATGTGGGAGATGGGGGATTTTAACACATTGCGGAAGATGAATGGTTAAACTTAAGACAAAAAATGGTATAAATATCAAACCATGTATCTTGAAAGATCACTCTGTATAGATCTGGTTCATATACAAGAGGACAAAAGGGAAATAAAATTTTTTATGGTTACGGCTGGGCCCAATATTGGAGATCTAGGTGTCTCTACGTATCCCATTGAAAATAAGAATCAAGACATACTTAGTTCTTTAAATGAGGTCTTTATGCATATCTAATTCAAACATAGGGAGAAATGGAACTCATGTGCCGCTAAGGAGTAGCAATGATGTAAGTGGTTCTTGTGCATGGAATCTCTTAATGTTAGATAAAGAAGATATTAACCATACAGTTTAATATCGTGTAATGAGGATAAATGATGTCATGCAGTTTAACGTCATGAAATAAGGACAAATATACTATGCATTTTATCTTCATGCATCATGGACTCTTATGGTTGTTATGCAGTTTAATGTCTTGGAACTAGGACTTTGTGTTGTGTTGTTTAGAGTCATGCGGTGAGGAAAAAGATTCTACGCATTTTATTGTCGTGTAGTATGGACACTTATGGTTGTTATGAAGTATAATATCTTGAAAATAGGACTTTGTTTTGTGTGGTTTAGATCCATGCATTATGGAAAATGATACTATGAATTTTATCATCATGCAGCATGGACTCTTATGGTTGTTATATAGTTTAATGTCTCTCAATTAAGACTTTGTGTTGTGTAGTTTAGAGTCATTTAGTGAGGAAAAATATGTTATTCATTGTATCGTCATGCAAAATGGATGCTTATGGTTGTTATAGAGTTTAATTTCTTGAAAATAGGACTTTGTGTTGTGCATTTTAGAGTCATTAAGCGAGGAAAAAGATGCTACACATTTTTTTGTCATGCAGCATGGTCTCTTATGGTGGTTATGCAGTTTAATGTCATTCAACTAGGACTTTGTGATGTGCAGTTTAAAGTCATATAGTGAGGAAAAAGATGCTACATATTTCATCGTCGTGCAACATGGATTCTTATGGTTTTTATTCCGTTTAATGTCTTGAAACTATGACTTTGTGCTGGGAAATTTAGAGCCATCTAGCGAGGACAAATGACAATGTGTAATTACACAAAGTACTTCTTCAAGAATATTTCATTGGTTGGAGTTGTAGTAAGTTATTTTCTATTAAGATTAGGATATAATTTCCATTATAGTAAACCTTATGTACATAGTAAGGTCCTTCCCACTTTGGCTCAAGTTTTGGAGGCTTCTTTCTTGGTATCATTGGATTCCTGAGGACCAATACTAATTCTCCTTGAAGAAATGATCAGAGGCAAACTTTCTTGTTAAAATCTCATGTTATTCTATTCTGATAGACATATAAATGATGCAAAGTATGAAATATCTTTTTTTCTAATCGTTCCATCTTACCAAATCATTTTTGAGACTTTTCGTTTTTAGATAACTGATTATAGATTGCAACTTAGAGTGAAGGAAATTGAATTTCAATTGGAAAAAATTCTTCTTTGTCGTACACCAACAAATATGCAGTTTCTTGAGTGGAAGTACGAGTAGTAGTCCAATAAGCCCAAAAATCCAGAAAAAGTTTATTAGGTCAAGATTTCTTATCTTTATCCACTATTTTTTTGGTATATTTGAAAGGGTCTTATTGAAAGAATTTATCTTTCCATTTACTGATGCATGATAGCGAGATGAATGGTTGTATTTGATATTGTGCTCCTAATATAACTTCTTTACCTCAAAAAAATAGAAATTAGTCTCGTTTTCCATCAATATAGTATGAGGGACACTAAATCTAGTGATGATATTAGTTTTTACAAAGATAAAAATTCTTTTGGCTCCGAATTCTTTGAGAGGTATTTCCTTATCATATTTTGAGAATAAATCAGTAGCAGTAAGAATATACTTGAACTTCTTAGACGTAGCTGGAGGATAAGGTTATACTACACCCATTCCCCATGTAGAAAATGGCCAATAGTATTTAGATGTATGTAGAAACTTCAGGGGTTGATGAATGAAGTTGGCATGCAATTAGTACGGGTGATACTTCTTGGTGAAATCTATTCCATACCATATCATTGAAGTCTAGAAGTATCCATGCCTTTGGAATTTATCATAAATCTTATGCCCAGACTGGTGAGCACCACAAGCTCCTGCATTTACTTCTTTCATGACAGCTACAGTTTATTCTCCATCAATGAATCTGAATAGGAATCCATCAAATCCTCATTTGTAGAGGATCTTCTGGTGATCTGAACTATCATAAAGAGTGAAATTTTCCACTCGTCCTTGGGTCTATTCTTTTTCATCTCTATGTGGTGGAAGTACTCCATTTTGATGGTATTCTATGATAGGTTCCATCAATCCCATGGTATGACCATACAACTCATAAATATTTCTAATTTCATTAATTTCCTCCATTCTATTTTGAATGAATGGTGATATCACACGACAATGGGAAATACTAATGATTGTCTCATCACAATTTGGATCCACCAGGGGTATGGCTGCATTAGCTAGTGCATCAGCTTGGGAATTTTGTAATCACGGGACAAAATAAAATGTTGGATATGAGGGATATTCATCCATTAACCCTGTGACATAATCACACAAAGGGATTAACTCTTCTTTTCTCGTAGCATAATCCTCATTGATTTGTTTGATTACCAACTCTGAATCACCTTTGTAACATCCCGGTTCCGAAAGCCACCCAGAGGCACCCCGTACCTGGTTAGTCACATGGACTCAAGCACATTTCCTCAAATTCCAGAGGTTGCTGACTAGAAGCGAGGGCCTTGGGTGTGATAGTGGGGAAACTATTCCCTCATTGGTAGAGTAACACAGTAGAATTAAAACAAATAGCAGTAGCGGAAACAAGAATAATCCATACAAAAGTAAACAGCAGAAGACTGGAAAATAATAAACTGAAGCACACATATATATATGAATGATGCATGATACATATTTCTAGGAAAGCATCCAAACAAATCACAATGCTGGAACACAACAGTACTAAACCCAAGTACAAAAGAAAAAAGATAAACATATCCTCAACATCGCAATCCATAGCTTGGTCCCATGCTCTCTAGCTCCACAGCAAATCACGTACCTGAAGTTGAAGGGCGCTTTCCCTTATCTATACCTACAGAAATATAATCTGTTTGGGCCCAAAATCATGGCCTAAATAGGTTGTGAGACTAAATCCCAGTAGGAAACCACCATGAGATATGTGCCTAACAGTCAGTGAATATATGGCAGGAAGCAAGCAAATAAATGCAGTAAACCAGGAAGTACCCAAGGTAAACAATTCACAGTTTCAACGCATTCAGTATCATATATCAAGCAACGGCTAAACAAAGTAGGTAATCAAAAACAGGTAACCCTCTGAGAAGTACTCACAGCCTATCCCCTCTGGTTCTACCTAGCAACACAAGAAACCCTCTGGGTAGTACACACAGTCTAACCCATCTGGTTCAGCTTAAGCATAGACTCTCTGAGGAATCACTCACTGTCAATTCCTCTTATAGTCTCTTATCAGTAACTAAAGGCGCTATAGGGAAGCACTCAATGTCTATTCCCCCTGTGGCTTTCATCGAGGATCTATAGACACTCTGAGGAATCACTTACGTCAATTCCCCCTTATGGTCTCGCATCGTAAATAAAACAGAAACTATAGAGAATATCTTACGTCCATTCTCCCTATGGTCTATACACCAGGTTCTCACGGTCCCGTGTAAGTCAAGAAAGTATAGAAATGTGTATCATCCAAAGTCAACCTCAATAACTACTTGTCTAGAAGTCTTCAACATATCAGCATATTAGAACAATCACACCATCCAACAACTAGGCATGGGAAAGTAAATATAAGCCTAATAGGCAAACTAGACCCAATGGTCAAAACAGGAAATTATGCATGGGAAGAAACTTCCAAATCATATTAATTAACCCTATTCACATCAATTATCATCAAATCATGCATAAAAGCATAGAAGGAAAACAATAAGGCTAAAACAGTAAATGCGCAATACCTCGTTCATGGGTATTGGCAGTTTTTGCACATATAACTCAAAGACATTCAACAAAAAGGAACAAAACACTTACCTTAGCATTGGAAGACCGATATACTTGAGCCTCAGGTCTTGGATAACCTTAAAATGCTAAAGATCTTCAAAAATGTCTAAAACATGAAACAGATGATAACTTGAGAAAGAATAGGAATCATGAAATGAAGCTCAAGCAAAAGAGAGAGATTACCGAGGCAATACCAACACAATCGATGGTGGTCGAATCGAAGTTTGGATGCTCGGTCACGAGCTCGGAGGAAGATTGCGGCCATACGGGAGATCTCGTCCAAAAAAACCTAGAATAAGACCTTTATGGTGATTATACGTGCCCCCGGTGCATTTAATGAAAAAAGAAAATGAAAATACACAGTGTACTTTGGAAGTACACAGTGTGTACTTGCCATTTCTGTACTCCACTTTAGGCAGCCTCTAGGTCACCCCCACATGGCCATGTGCATGGTCACTACACAGCCAGCACATGGATACACGCGGTAACCGATTACACAGTGTGTACTTAGAAAGTACATGGCTTGTACTTCGAAAATTTCCAGAAATTTCCCTTTTTCTCAAAAATGACCAGAAGAAATAAAACATACCTGAAAAGAAGATCTGGGTTCTTAAAACCTTTCACTTTTAGGTGATTCACTTGTACCTAGAGCACTAATTCTAGTCCTTAAATGAGATCTTAATATTCTACCTCATTTTTGGTACTGCCTTCTGACAACAAGAAGGAATATGGGAACACTACCTTTTCTGGGGAGATAATTACAATTCCAAACCCAACTTTGTTGAGTTTAGGGTTTTCTATCCTCTTTCCCGTTGGAATTATGGAAGCATAGTCAAAGTAAATTTCCCATGTTTGGGTATTATCTTTAATAGAGAATATTTATTCATCACGAAGTTTAGTATTCAAATAGGTATCTTCTTTAGATGGGTTTTTAGCAAGGAATGCTGCCAAAGCTTGGACTTTTATTTCTTTCTAAGGTAAAAACTAGATATCAAACTATTTAAAAATAACTTCCCACCATTACAGATTCCTTATAAGCATAGGATGACTGAGTATAAATTTGATTGGGTTATTGTGAGATACCAAGTGGACCTTGTGATGTTGTAGGTAGTGCCTCAATTTTTGAACTGCAAAGATTAATGCTAGGAAGCACTTCTCGATACTTGAATATCAAGTCTTTTTGTCAAGAATAGTTTGAATGATATAATAAAGGATATTTTTATTCCTTGCATCATTTTTTGGGAAATTAAGGAACACAGTGATCGTTCTAAATTTGTTACATAGAGAATAAGTGGATTTCCTTCAATAGGTGGCATTAATACCAATGGGATCAAGATATTTTTCTTGAGGTTATCAAATGCCTCTTGGAAGTATTTGGTTCATTTATAGGTGACTCCCTTCTTCATTAATCTAGTGAAGGGTAAACTCTTTCCTGCCAAATTGGTGATAAAGCGCCAAATATAGGCTAAGTTTCCTTAAAGTCCTCTTAATTATTTCAAATTTCAAGGAGGTGACATGCTAAGGATTTTTTTTTCTTCTCATGATCAACTTCAATGCCATGATGGCATAAAATGAAGCTGAGTAATTTTCCTGAGGTTACCCTAAAATAACATTTCAAGGGATTCATCTTCAAATTATGGTGTTGAAGTTTACTAAATATGGTCTCCAAATTAGTTAGGTGATCAGAACTTGTCTAGATTTAACTACTAGATTGTCCACATAACATTCAACAAATTTTCCTAATAAGGGTTTGAAGATATAGTGCATAGAATGTTGATATGTCACACCTGTATTATTTAATCCAAATAGAATTACCCGATAGAAAAACACACCTTGAGGGGATCTAAAGGATATAGAATCCTCATCCTCTAGGGCCATTTATATTTGATTTTACCCGAAGTATCCATCCATGAAGGAGATATCTTCATTGTTGGATGTTGCATCAATTAAAAGTTCTGTGATTGGAACTGGAAAGTCATCTTTGGGAAGGTGCTGGTTAAGATCTATGAAATCAATGAAAACTCTGATTTTCCCATTCTTCTTTTTCATTGGGACAATATTTTCCAGCCATTTGGGATATTTTACCTCCCTTAAAAAGTTATCCTTGATAATATTTTGACTTCAACTTCAATTTTAGAGTCATGAGGTGGGTGTGTTCTTCTTGCTGCCTTCTTGAATATTTGATTCTCTTCTGTAAAATATAAATTATGAGTGGATACATTGGGATTAATACCAGGTATTTTTGTATAGTTACAAGAAAATATATCTCAATGTTTCTTTAAAAATGAAGTGTACATATCTTTCTCTTCATACGTCATGGACACACTAATTAAAGTGGTATGTGGATCTTCTTCCATACCCAGTTTTATTTCTCTAAGCTCATCCACAGTGGTGGATACGCCTTCCTCAAATGTTGGAGGATCTTCCTTGAGATATTATTATTCTTCTTCCTTACTTTTAACTTCTTCTGTTTTTGCTTGCAGAGTTGGTGATGAAGTAAAACTTTCAGAGCTAGGGGAGGAGTCTGTATTTGAATATCCTGAAGAATAGGCAACCATTTTTTACCCTATTGATGATGAAGGGTATTCCCAGAGCATTGAAGATAAGGTTATGGGTTGGGAATCAACATCCATGTCTTCCTCTATTAATGATACAACTTCTTTTAGCCTGATTAGTGAAGAAAAGACTTTATGAAGTTTAGTGGGTGAAATGAAGATATCTCTATTTAAGCTTTCATCACTACTTAGTCAATCAACAATTTTTCATGTAATGTCAGGATCAATTGTCAAAATTGACATTATGGAAGTCATTGGATGAATTCTTGGATTTGGTTATATCCTTTAAATTTGATTGATAGGAAACACATAATCTATACTCAGATGTTTGAATGGGTTATCAGGTATCTTTTCCAAGCCATTTGGAGCATTGATTCTTGTGACATATTTTTTCATGAACCTTTTTCCCTTTGTGTGATATAATTCTTCTTCAATATACTGATATTCACACATTTTGAATGGATCATTTTCAACATAAAATTTCCCAATTTGAACATTGAAGCAATACTTGATACATTGGTGATATGATGAAGTAATGGTCCTATGTTGATGTAGCCAAGGCCTTCCAAGAAGAATGATGAAGGTTGTGTCCTAACGGAAAACCATAAAATCTTAATTTGATACAAGATCTTCAAACTGAGTTCTGATTTCAATCTCACCTAGAGGTTCTTGTTCATTCTTGTCATAACCTTACAACATCAAAGTGGAAGGAGATAAGTCATGTTCAATGAGGCCCAATCGACGAAGTGTGCAGGTGGGAATGAGGTTGACTCTTGAGAAATCATTAGTGAAGGATTGTCAGATGTATATATCATTAATACTGCTATATAGATACAAGGTCCTGATGTGTCCATGTATAAAATCGTTCTCATCATTATCCACAAAATATATGACTGCATGAAATTGTACCAGATCATTATCTATACAAAAAACCTCAGTAGCAGGAACCTCAGTTTCAAAATCTTGAGGACTTGAAAAAGCCTCGATAAGTGCTTCTCGAATATCTTTTGACAGATTCAAGGCATCCAAGATTGAGAACTTTTCCAGTAATTGGGCTAACTATTTCAAAACATTGTAATTTTGGTCCAAAGGTTTGTGTTTTCTAGTATAGAGATGTGGTTTTTTAGGTGTCTTGGAAGTGGATACTCCTGATATAGATGTAACCTATGTTAGGGAAGAGGATAGAAATACTTTTGTTTTTGGTATATTATATTGAATAAGTCTATCTACTTTCTAAGAGAATGATGGTGTAACCACTAATCGGTCCTCCAAGATAATCATGTCAGGACTGATGTTGTCATGTGTGGGAGAATTCTCTTTTTCTTATTGAGCCCGCTGAAGGGCTCTCCCATGATTTTCTACCACATAAATGGTTTGAGCAAGGGTATAGTTAAAATATTGGTTTGTATTATATTCATGTCTTCCCCTGTATCCTAGATCTTTTCATATTCCTCTAGTTTCCTAGTTAGGTACAGGGAATTCGGGCTCATCATAATCAAAATCATCATTTGCATAGGGGTCTATTAAGTGGATAACATTAATGGAGCCATGGATAAATTATTAATCTGATGAAGATTCTGCTTGATAGTTCAGTTCTGGTTGTTCCATTTGTTGAGGATGTACCCATAGTTTTGATACGGATGGCACAAAATCTTCCAAAGTCGAGGACAACTTTGGCCTTGACATGAGGTCGTCCTCTTCTAAATGCTCTTCATATTTCTGATCATGTAATTTCTTTGAGGACTAACCTTTAGAGGACTGATCTTTTGATGAAGATGGATCTACTTTGGAGGAAGTGGAAGAAGACACAATTGGTTGTTTCAACTATGTTATTAGAATGGTATGATTTTGATTGATCATTTTCCTGATCATCCAATCATCATACTTCTGCACATTTTGGTCTTTAACTTCCTATCATTTTCCTTCATTTTTTGTATCAGTAGCAGTAACCCATGATACTTGGGCTGATGAAATTTTTACATTCACTTGTCCAGAGTCTACCATTTTTTGTATGAGGTATTTGAAAACAAAACACTCCTGAATGGGATTCCCCAATATTTGGTGAAAGGGACAATAATTTGGAAGATCTCCATCTCCTTCTTTATTCGGTTTCTTCAACCGTGGAAATATAACCAAATTGTTTTCCAAAGCTGAAATGAAGTAATATGGAACCTATTCATTCCAAAAAGAATAAACTTTGTTCTTTAAATCCTCAAGCTATCTCCGCCTTTGATCTTTTTTATCATCTGGATGAGGTGACCATTTTTGTTGATGCTCGGGAGGTGGATTCCTTTGGTATGATAAAGGTTTTGAAGTAGAATCAAGTACAGGTACTGGTTTGAGTGTAACTGTAACAGCCTCTTCTTTCCATGTTATCCTTCCTATGGCTAATGGAATTACATGAGATTTAGATTTAGTTTCAACAATGGAATCCTCCACTTTTTGGGTGATTGAAGAAAGGTCTAAAAACCCTCTTGTGTATTTCACAGGGATTGGTGGTGTGCATAACTCATCACACAGATTTTCCACACTAATTGGAAGCAACTCTTCTTGAGGGAGTTCTAGATTTAAGGAATATTTTAATCCTTTCCATTGAGAAATGAATTCTGAATCTTTTTCATTCTCTCTTTTTTTCAATTTTTAAGATCAAAAGCCATTTTCTTTAGCAATGTTGAGCTGAATTGGCAAAGGAATTTCTGATAGCATCTAGTAATTTATCGAGACTGAAAACTTGTATACTAGAATAAAGTTGGCCCTTGTAATGACTACACAAATCATCTGAGATTTGCTACTTCCTATTGTTGAGGAGTTCTAATCATGGGATCACAATGAGAAAAAAAAATGCAATAAGTGTTGCTTCAGATCTCCCAAACCATTAATGATTGGAAATGTATTACTCACAATGTTTTGTGGGGGAGGGATTGGATCCACCCATTCGGGGTAAGCTTTATTTTCTGGTTGTAATAGTGAACACCATTCTTTCATAGCTTTCAATAGAGTTTTTAATGCCTCAATTGTGTTCATAATAATTTGGGGAATATCTGGATAAGCTATGACCTGTACAGGTACATCAGATAGAGCATTAACTAGTGAAATGACTGGAAAAACCACTGGTGGTGGTGCTGTTGGTATTTGTCTCGGATAACCCATAGGGATAGGTCTATAAGGATTTGTTTGATCCTGCCCTGGCTATGTACCCATTGGAGGGAATTCATTATATGCATCTTTAGTTGCAAAAAATCCTCTTTTTTGAGGAGTTCCTATAGGATGTGCAAACTGAGGATCTTCTTGGGGAGCATGTCTAGTAGAAATTCTGCTTTGAAGTAACTCTGCATTGAGTCTTTTTAACTTCTTCATCTATTCTTCTTGCTAGGAAAATATTTCTTCAAGAAAAATAGATTGATATCCTCTAGTGGAAAAGTGAGATTTGATCTGACCTTTACCTTTCCCCTTGTTAGATGCCTTTTGAAAAGGAGGAAGTTGGTTACTTGAATGAATACCTAGGTTCTGGGTAAGCCTCTAATTTTGGGTATGCACACCTCCTTAATTTTCTTCAATGTGTACCGTGTTATGGATAAGAACATCATCTTTTGACTCCCTTGAACTAGACTCATTCTCTGGGGGATCTTATATAATGGTTTTAATGACATTCATTGATTCATAATGCATTGATGGAATCAGTATCTTTGTAAGATCATATCCTTCTGTATCTTCCATGAGCCTCTATTCTCCTCTACTCTGAATTCCTGAGAATTGTTTGATAGACATTAATCTGAAGGGAATCCTTGGATAGTTTATTTTTGCATTCACTTTGTGGATTCTTCCCTAATTAGGAGAAAACTGAATTCCATTGAGGAGGGAATTGTAGATGTGAAAAATCCCCTAGCCCTAAAGGTTGGGTTTGTTCCTGTTATTTTTCCTCAAACCATTGGACTTTGTTTATTGAATTTGAAGTTTTAGTTAAACAAGACCCAACCTTGCATATTGGGGTTTCTTTTGATCTTCTATATCTGAGAGTCACATCGATGATCTTATGATATTGCGAATTTTGGTCTGAACATTAGCTAGGTTCATTATCTAACAACCTCTTAAATCACCTGTTTTAGAAGACCAATGTGCTATTTCAGACATTTTCACCATCTGATGGCTGACATCCTCTAAGAGAGAGGCCTGGTTAATTTTATCATATGCTTGATGCAATAGTATCTGAACATCTTTCTCTCTTTGGGCCTAACTCTGATGAGAGATAATCGAGGCATGTTCTTGAGCGTATCTTTGGTTACACACAAAATTTGTTGATTGTAGCCAGCCATGGGAAAGAACATTTCATGAGACCACTTTTGGAGGGATTTTTTGATTTTGGAGTGAAATGAAATAAAAGACTTCATGTGCACCCCATCATCTAATATGAGAAACATATGGGGTATCATAAATTAATTGGTGTATCCTCTTTAGTGCATCGAGGCATACACGCTGAAGGGTTCTCTACTACTTTCAAACATTCATATTTCTAGAAAATGAGAGATATGACAAGTAAATTTGGAATTATAAACATTATATTACCTTTACATGACTTTGATATTCATCATATGGTAATACTTTAGCTTTCAAATGATGAAGAGTCTTCCATAAGTTGAGGTGGATATCATGAATACAATCTTCTTCCATCAATTCTGGAATGTTGTATTGAGAGGTTTCCAAAGGCTAGAACATGATTGGTATTTAACCTTTAGCCAATTTTTTTCTCATATTCAATATATCTTCATCATATTTTTCTTGAGGTTTCTCTACTTGGTTCGACAAGAGTGGACGGTTCTTGATTGTTTTATTAAAAACAATGGAATTGGTTTCTTTTTATTCTTCTATATTAGAAGACCAATGACCCAAGGGAGGTTTAGAGAATGATCGTTTCCTTAGGATGTCTTCTGGTTGAGAAAGTATTTCACCTGTTAGTGAAAAGGCATTAGTCATGGTATGATTATATCTGATTTTAAAGGGTGTATGTTCCTGATCCGGTTGTCTGTATGATATGGGAGAGTATGCCCCAAAACCCTACTAGACTAGAACAGAGGTGTGTATCTTCTATAGGATGGTATGTCGATGATTCAACCCAGGTGTGGGGATAAAATTATGTTTATGTTTCCCTAGCACTGCTAAATTTGATGTTATGATATTCTGTAAAGCTTCCAGAATATGGGTAGGAATTTTTTTCTTCCCTTCCACCATTGCTAAAATATGTTTAGTGACTTTAGCATCCATAACAAGAATATACATCCATTCTGTATCTGGATTAGGTGTATCTTCCTTCCCTTGTCCTCCTTTTATTTTCATTGGATACTGATAGTACTCATGTATGGGGGCATAGAGTTGAGTATGCACCTGGTTTGTCGTCAGAGATTTCCGAATAACTTCTTCAGGTGCTACCAAATGAGACTGTTGGCAGGATTGATGAATGTTGTCAGATGTATGTGTCTGCTGGATTTGTTCCTCCAATCATGGTCGATGGACTTCTTTCAATACTGACAGATGAGACTGCTAACAGAATTGGTGAGTGTAGGTAAGTGTATGTTCATGTTTACCAGTTGCGACCATATTTGACTAGCGAGCTTCCATGAATGCTATCAGATGAGCCTACTGGCTGGATGATAGTTTTTAAATAGGTGTATGTGCATGTTCCTAGTACTCTAGTTGATTTAACTATAAGGATTGGTTGGTTCCTTCCAGAAGAGTCTATTGGCCAGCGGAATTGGGACAAACGGGTGTATGTGCCCGTTTATTATTTGCCATCAAGTTAGGTTGATAGACTTCTCTGGAGGAGAAAATGTAATAACCTGCTCCCTATTTTACAAAAGTTTTCCCTGGTGGTTCTTCTTTCATTCCTAGGTCTGGGTGACCTAGGCTGAACAACCAAAGGCAACAACCTATCATGTTGGGGGTTCACTACTGCATGATTTTTCTGATGGAAATTGTTGATGAGATCCCTCAGGAAAAACCCTTGCATCTTTGAGTTGAGGCAATGAGTGACCTCTTGATCCACATCCCTATAGTATTGGAGGGATTTGTTGTTGTCTTCTAGGTATAATGACCTGAAATGATTGAAGATGGTGGTTGGCACTATCTACTTCTTGACCATCAGTTGTCGCTAACCGGATGATCAAAGGTTGTTGTTAACATAGAGAGTTTTTCGGGCAGCCTCCAAGGTTAGGATAGTACCATGTTGATAGTATTCCTATACCAGAACATTGGAGACCCATCATTGAAGACTCTAACTTGGTTATGACATCCTTCCAGTGGATGAGGATCCAGCTTGAGCAGTGGGCAGGGAATTCATGGGTGAAAACTTGAAGGAAGCCATTTTTAATGAATGGAGATCTGATACAATTTTAAAAAAATGAACTCCATTAAAGAAAAATCTTTTAGATGGATACATGTGTGATTGATTCCTTTGTATATCCTTCTTTTATCAATGTATAGGGGCCTATAATATGGGTAACACTATCAAATTTTTAATGATTCACATCAGGTTCACCATTTTCGTTTTGTTGTTCCTTAGAACATGTGTTCTAGTTAGGAATCACTACTTATGGGAAGTTTCCTTTGGATTTATTTATGGAAATGGAAACATCCAATAGTTCTTTATCCAAAATGGACTTGTTTTCCAAAGTCTTTCATTCATAATGTTTAAACTTACGATACTTAAGAACATGCATTGGTTGAGAGGATGGTAGGTCAAACTCATCACACCCTTTTGGGGGGAATTATTACCTACTCTGGGAATCTCTTATAGATTTGAGATATTTTCATGAATCATTATTAATTCACCAAGTATAATGTAGGTTTACCTTAGAATTTTCAATCAATTATTAGCATGTGTTAAAATTAGAATCATCCGTATGTATTTGAGGTTTTTCATTAATGAAGACATCCATATGTATTTTAGGTTCTCTATCAATGGTATCCTCTCATATACAATTTAGAGATTTTTTTAACCATCATTATGATAATACTAGTTTTTAATCCACTCAGGGGATCACTTTGGAATTTATTGTCATCCAAGGAGACAAAAGTTTGTTTTGATGTTGGGATCATACCGATAAATGGGATAACTATGTATCCTTGTGAAAAGAATCAAAACCCTCATAGTTTGGTAACGCTTAATGGTACACAACATACCTTTTAAGTTTGTGTTATAAGGACCTATCCATATAGTTTAATGTCATTTGGTAAGGAAATCTAAGAGAAATGTTCATAGTCAAGGTTTGGTGTGGGACATATTCCTAAGCAGCCCAAGGAACATGGAAATAATATGGGTTTCCATGTTGGGTTAGACCCTGTTGGGAATATGGACCAGGAAGAAAAGGGTTGATTTAAAGTGTTGGGTTTGAACCTCGGAGAGGCTTCCTACGTATCCCATTTGGATGAGAATCAAATCCCACATTGTTTGATGAGAATCGTAGGAGAGTATAGCCCTTTGAGAGAAATGATTTTTGGCTTAATTCTTAAAAATGATGCCTTTTATGGATGAAATGAGATGGAACTTGGGCCTTAGGAAGGCTTCCTATGTATCCCAATTATGGTGAGAATCAGAGTTCTTGTAGTTCAAGACTTGAGGTGTTTGTACAAATTTTGTTATCATGACAAATCTCTTAGCCCATGTGAGTCATGTTTGGTGTGAGAAACAAGAGGATGTCAAATATTCAATAAAGGCACACACACTTTTCCTCCTCCACTGGTGGAAGAGGATGGGCCTATGGTGGCGACGATGGAAGAGGCCAAGGCAACCAGGGAAGAGGGAGAGGTGATGATCATTCTCTATATTCTCTTTACATTAGATAAGGGTCCTATGTAAGGAAGGATTAAAGGTGAAGGAAGTAGAGAGGAGTAATACTAAAACATCCTAATTGAAAAGTTAAGGGCTTACACAAGGATGGATTCCCTAGTGGATCCCATGAGAGGAGGATACTTATCATTTGATATAATGGAAAAGAAAGTGTAACCTTAACTCTTCTTATTTGGAACCAGAGGTTCCGGGTCTTAGAGATGAAAAGGGTAGGTCATAACCCAAACCCTAATCCTCCAAACTAGGAACACCCCAGCACTGTTCCTAGGAGAATTTTCCATGTGACTGTGGATATACAAACCAACAGACACTCCATGAATCCTAACCCCATTGCAAAACAAATGTAGGAAACCTCTGAATATAGATATACAAACCCAAATAAGAGACATGCTGATATTCCTCTCCCAAAGGTTTGATAATTCATGAGGTTTTGGTGGAGTATTCAACTTAGTCCCTTTCAGATAAGGGAATCAAGGAAAGAAGTGTCATGCCATGAGTGGCTTTATAGCGGGTTCATAAGATGATGTGTAGGCCTTTTGCATAGCTATGCAGTGTAGGTTTCCCGTGTAGTTGTTCCACATAGGTTCCTTGCGTATGTGTGCCACGTAGGTGCTCCATATAGGTGTTCCATGTAGGTGTTCCACGTAGGTGTGTCACGTAGGTGTGCCTCATATGCATTAGCGATTTTTTTTAAAAAAATTCATAACATAAGAGAACCAAGCCTATGGAAGATTCAAACATTGAAAGGAATTAAATGTTCTTATCCCATGTAATTCTCTCTTATTTCATGTTTTTTAGAGAGCTACCTGAGACAATTTGAGGGATCTATGCAAAAGATCTATGTAATGGGAGATTCAAGAGTTCTTTCAACTTTTTTTATTTGTCAAATGAGGAACCCAAGGTTTTTATTTATAGGCAAGGATGGGGGCTGGTCGAAATAAATTTGGTGGTGTAGGTTGGTAATGCAGCCCTTCTGCGTAGCTCCTCTACGTAGGTGTACAGAAAGAATCTTATCATGTAGCTCTGTCACATACGCCTTCTACATAGCTCCTCCGTGCAGGTCCCATGTAATTTTCCATGCCTTTTAGTTATTTGAGCTTTGTCTTGAGACTTTGAAATATATAGGGTAATCCTTCATTGTATTTTTTTTTATTACTAAGGATTTTAAACATCCACCCACCTAGGAGTATCTATTCAATCTAGATAATAGGGGCACATGGTTAGGGAACATGGTTTGTCTAACCGTTCGTCCTACCTAGTAAACTGTGTGTGCGGTTATTTAATGCCCCAAATTATTAATTAGAAATTTTCGATTCCTCGTTTTATATCCCTAATCACCCTTGGATTGGCCTAATATGATTTTATTTTCTCTTTTAGGCTCCCAATAGGATTCTTATTCCCCTTGAACCCCTTCCTTTCTGAATTGAAGATCTGATGGAAGAATCGACTCCTCCCGGGAATGTGCTCTCTTCCTTTATTAGGTTCCTTTCTCTCTAATATTTATTCCACTTTAGAGAGAGATTATTTACTATTTATGATATTTTTTATCTAGGTTTTAATATATCTTTTTTTATTGTATATTGATCCTAGTTTTTTGTACTAGATCTTCTCCATCATTGTTAATTTGACAATTCTACATCAAATTGAGGGCTATAGTTTGGAGAGAATTCATCAATGATAAAAAGTTTTCTGGTCAAATTGATAATTCCTATAGTCTATATCATGATCTCATATTTTTAGTTATACAATTGGGTTTCGAAATTTTGAAATTGAATTTAAATTTAAAATTTGAATCTAATTCCATGAAATTGTCAGACCCTTTAGGGATCTCATTGGACCCACTAGAGATTACATGAATGAGCATATTAGAAACCCATGGGGTGTGCCAATTACCTTGAAATGATGATAAATGGAATGTATGAGTTGAAATTGTGGATTTATGAAATGGAACTAAATCCTTATTTCATATTTCATAATGGGATTTAAAGGGTTAAATGGAATTAATTGAAAGTTTATTGAGTTGTGAAATAATTGAAGATGAATGGATTAATGGGGAATTTTACATGTTATACCTTATTATTAAAGTAAATAACAATGTTTGTGATTGATAAATGAAATGGTTATTTTTCATGTGAATGATTTATAATAAGGTTAATGATATTGGACCTTAATATACAGTTATATGTGGTATTTGTGAATTATTGATCAATGAGTTGTGGGTTAGGAACTGGTTATCCAAATACCCATGGGGTGTCGGATTGATACTCTATGACCCCAATTCTTGCATCTAAACAATGATTTATGGGTAAGGGACTGATGTTATAAGTACCCATGGGGTTCCATACTGATTCTCTAGGCCCCTGATATATTAGCATTGGACTAATGTTCCATGTGACCAAGATAACGGTACCTGGACTGATTCTCCAAGGTACCAAATGATATTTGAATTAAATTGAATAATTAAATCCCATGAAAATTGTTAATGGTAAAATCCCTAGCTGTATAGTTCAGACATCAGCATGGGATGAATCGAGTATGATGTGGTTAACTAAAGAATAATAAATATGAAACCTTTTTACTTTTATCATTTGTTATTTATACTTTATACAACTCCATACATTGTTATAGATAAGACATTTCTTTACATTCCATTGGTGGTGGTATATCTACTTTTACTCACACCCTACTCTAGATTCCTGATTGGTACCTGAATAGACTTCATGTTTTCTGGACAATATAAGGGAAAGAGCCATATGTTTCATTTTTGAGTTGGGATTCGGAAGGGATCATGGATGAGGGAACTAAAAATTATGTCGAGACCCACTAAGGAGTCATCAATGTGTCTTTATTTTGGGTTTTCATTAGACAATTGACACTTGTATGGCATGATATATTTACTATGTTGGTTTATGGTCATTTTCTCAGTTTTAGATTTATTTATGTGTTTTTTTTGGTTGATTATTTATTATCATGGTATCTTGGTTATATTTCATATTGATCCCCAAAATTTTACTACTTTTATAAAGAGTCCATAGTCTCTATATGTTACATATTATACCCTCACTTCTAGTTAACACCCTCTAGTATACGAGGAGGCATGATTGAGGTCATGTAGAGGTCCACCTTAGGGCACCGGTATGTGGAACCCGGGTCAGAACATTAAAAAGTGGTATCAAAGGATCTTTATTTTCTTTTTAGCTAGCTTATTACTTGGGAAAGGTAGAAATGAGACTAAGATGAGTTGGGCCTTAGTCATGAGCTTCTGTATGGTATTATCTAACCCATGTGTGTGGGAAAAACCAAGTAACCAAGGTGAGATTTTTGTTCTTGATGTTTGGTAATACAGTTGGATGTTATTTAACCTTGGGTGATGCACTTATTGTGTGATGTTATTGTTTTTTTAGATTTTACTTACAAACTAGTATGAAATTAGAGTTTTATATGCATGAATCATTCTAGGAACTCAATAATTTATGTGAAAATCATTATTTTATGCATGCACAGTAAAGAAATTTATGAGTGGGTTTTAGAAAATGAAAATTCTTTTCTTTATTAGAATAATCTAATAAAAGTGGTTCCTAATAATGAAATAATAATGGTTAAAATAAATTAAATGTGGTAATTTTAAATGGTTAAAAAGGTGTGTCTAATGAGAAAATTATGATATGAAAAGTTTTTTACCCTGTGTTAGACATAAACCATGTTAGGGATGATTAAGGGTAGTGTTAGTGCCCTGGTATTGACTGTGGGGAATTTTATTAAGGATAAATTGTTACAAATTTATGTGAATACCTCTTATCTAGATGTGTTAATGATGTATTATGGGTCCTAAGACGTTTTCCTTGCATTATAGAGACATGCCTCTATAATGACGATTGTTAGTGGGATGAAATGATGACATTGCAAGAAATGTACCTCTAATAGAAGAACACGAGGCCCTAATAGTTTCAGGTGAAGGGGTGAAAGATAAGTTCTGTGGTAACTTTTCTCATTTTATACATTTCATGGAAAGAGACCCAGGGCAGGCTATGTGGAGTATGTCTGATCTAACTCGGGATTTCTATATGTATCACCCACTGATGTTGACCATATAGGGATAACTTAAGGTATCTTAGTTTTGAATTGAGTCAATATAGACAATTCTTAACCATTTATAGACTCCTTCAGATAAAATATTCAAGTTGGATTCTTATATTTTACAAGGTCAAGTGAAGAGTTTGTGGGATAATCAAGCTTTGGATGAGCATATATAGAGAATGGTATGGAAGTATTTTTAATAGAAATTACTGGAAATCTTTTATCCAAATATTATCAGGTAGTAAACTGTGTCATAGTTTATATGGTTGAATTAGAGAAGCATGTTAGTCATGAACTATGTTGGATTATTCACTGATTTAAAATGCTTTGTTCTCACGCAAGTAAGAGAAGAGGAAACTACAGAGATACATTTAGGATGAACTTAAATGTGGGATTAAGTACCATGTTAATATCTTTCATTTGTAAAAGGTAGTGAATCATGATCTCATTTCTAAGGGGAACCTAGTGGAGGATTCTAGTAAAGTACATGTGTTTTTTTGGGAGGACTAGGAGGTATGTCTTCAGATGGTCATAAGTATCATTGAGAGAACATTCTCTATAGTGATGGAAAATAGAGTAGCTAGGGAGAAGGATCATTTACTCAGGGTAGTAATTGAGCATACTATCCCTAGTAAATTAGGTCAGGTCACATTCGTAGCGAGTATCCCCAACCACTAGTGGAGGGTAAGGCTTGTGGTATGATGGGAAACTTATATAGGTACTATAGGAACCCTCGACTGATGGGGAGTGATGAAGGAGTTGGGCCGAATCATATTACTAGAAGATGGTCTTCAACCCAATACTTGTTGGGTTTTTGTAGTTCTTCTAGCCATGTAGTTTTAGGCAGTAGATGTGGTACTTCAGGGAAAGAGTGCTCATATCAGTAGAGTAGTGCAGATCAGGGGACTTAAACTGGAGTAAAACGTAGATTGGAAGATTAGTTTCATGTAGTTTAGCTTTCATTTATGGACAGTGAGGCTGGACCATTGATAATTAGAGGTACAATTCTTGTATATTCTATTATTCTTAGTTTATTATTTGATATAGGAGCGTCACATTATTTTATATATTCTCAACTTGTAAAAAATTTGAGTCTGATGGTGGAGTTTGTGAGTAGGTTTATGATGATTGACACACGGCTAGGTGTACAGTCAAAGGAAATATTTCTATTCATGGGTTGTGACCTCTAGGTTGGTGAGTATCATTTTCTTTGTGATATTTATTTACTAAACATGTTAGGTTTTGACTTGATTATGGGTATGGAATGACTGGTATTTTACTGATCCCACGTCGATCTTTACCATAGGATAGTAAACATTACATCTCCTGAGGGTAACCATTGTTTTCATCATGGAGAATTGGATGTCCAGGTAAGTCATGTTAGGCTGGTTCATTAGATTCTAGGGTATCTCACCACCTAGGTTACAAGTAGTGGTAGATCAGTTTCAATACATGTTTCTTGAGGACTTATTAGGGATACCACCTGAGAGATATGTTGAGTTTAAAATTGAGCTCATGTTGGGATCTGAGCCATTTTTTATTACACCTTACAAAATGGAATCAATGGATCTTCAAGAGCTTAAGAATCAGTTGGAATAATTGATAGATATGGGATTTAACCATCTGAGTACTTTGCCTTGGGGTTCTTTAGTTTTTTTTCTAAGAAGGATGATGGGACATTGTGTTTGTGTGTCAATTACCAGAAGTTAAATCTGATGATAGTTAAGAACCATTATCCTCTTCCACATATCAATGATATCTTTTAATATTTGAGAGGAACTTGTATATTCTCCAAGGTTTACATGATGTAGGGGTATCATCAGTTGATAATTATCCCTTCTGATATACCATGGACTACTTTCAAAAGTAGGTATGGACTACATGAGTTCATCATGCTGTTTTTTGGGCTAAAAAATGCTCTGACAGTGTTTATGTCCATGATAAACTGAATCTTTCACCCTTACCTAGATTATTTTGTGTTTGTTTTTGTGAATGACATCCTTGGGTAATCCAAGACTCATGATAATAATTCCCAATATCTTGACATCAATGTGAGTACACTAAGATGGAATTGTCTATATTCCAACCTATCAAAAATGTAAATTCTATATTGAAAAGGTATATTTCACGAGTCACATAATCTATGAGTAAGGTGTTTTAGTGGAACCATAGAGAGTTTAGGATGTTGTTTCTTGGGATAATCCAATGAATTTTTTTTATGTCTGAAAATTTCTGGGTTTAGCTACCTATTATCAGAAATTCTTCTGGGATGTTTCTCATTTGGAAGCACCAATTTTAGACTATATCAAGAAGGTTATTTAGTTTGAATGGTATAAAGAATGTGATAATGGTTTCTATGAGTTGAATAAATGATTGAATAGTGCACCAATTTTGATGCTACCTAAGCCAGGTGAGGAGTATACCTTATTTTGTGATGTGTTTGGGATCGGACATGGAGTCATGTTGATGTAGGGAGATCAAGTTATGGAATATCGATCATGAAAGTTAAGGACACATGACTGGAATTACTCAACGCTTGATCTTGAGCTAGACATAGTTGTTTATACTTTAAACTATTGGCGACATCGCCTATTAGTGAAATGTTTTTGTTAATATCGACCACAAAAGCTTAAAGTAAATATTTTTATAGTGATATTAAATCCCCAGTAGTGGAGGTAGGTTGATAATATATTGTATTTGGACGTTCATACGGAATATAAACCTATAAAGTGAAACTTTTTTCCTTACACTTTGAGCTATAAGACACAGGTGTAGGCTGTCCATGAATCTTACTCTGAGTCGGTGATGATGGCGTTGTTCATTGAGATTCATGTGGATGTTCAAGAGGAGTGGGAATGGATGACACTAGTATCCATATCATTTTATTCCATGGTTCTTAATAGTATTGAGGAAATGAATTATGAGAACATGGAGGTTCTGACATTGAGGGACAGTTTTGAAGGTGGGTAGTCACCACCTGATTAGACCATAGATTAGGATGATATCATCTATGTTTGGGGCTATGATATTGTTCCTACCTGTATACATTAAGATATGATATGTGATTTTCATTCCTAAAAGTGTGAGGTTCATCTTGTTTTGACCAAAATATACCATGACCTACTTTGAAATTATTGGTGGTCAGGCTTGAAAAGGGATATTATAGTTTTTGTGACATGATGTTGCACCTGTTAGCAGGTGAAGGCTGAGAATCAATGACCTGATAGTTTGTTACAGCCAATTCCCATTCTGGAATGGAATTAAGATGATGTTACTATATACATTGTAGTAGGCCTTCCAAGGACCCCTTAGAATAATGACACAATATCGGTGATTTTGGACCTATTGAAAAAATTAAAATATTTCTTTCCTATTTGAGAAACATTCACAGATGATCATTTGGGGGATATGTATATTTGAGATATAGTCCATTTTCATGGGGTTCTATAAATCATAATTTTAAATTATCATTCGCACTTTACTTTACACTTTTTTAAAGGCTTACAAAAGGCGTTGGGTACCCAAGTGTTTCTGAGTGCGGCTTTTCTCCCATATATGGACAGACAATCAAAGCATACTATTCAAGTTCTAGAGGATATATTGTGATCATGTGTCCTATAATTTGGTGGATATTGGTAGAAATAATTAGCACTCAATGATTTCACCTAAAATGGTAGTTTTCAGGCAACCATTAAGATGGAACCATATGATGCACTTTATGGAAGTCCATGTAGATTAGCTTTATGTTGGATGGACGCAAGTGAGTCAGAGTTGTTTGGAATAAGTCTCATGCAGGATACATTGGAGCTGGTCTAGATGATTAAAAAATGTATGGATATAGTGAAGAGTCAACATAAGTCATATTCTGATTGACATCATAAAACTCTTGAGTTTACATTGGGTGATCATGTATTACTTAAAATTTCATCAAGATTGGGTCACCATCAAATTAAGATGTAGTGAAATTTGGAACCCAGGTTTGTAAAATTGTTTGAGATTGTGAATAGAATCGGTTCGGTGGCGTATCGATTGGATCTTCCAGAGAGGTATATTGCTATGCACAATGTTTTTCATGTGTCATGTATTTGGAAGTATCACATTAACCCCTATCATGTGATCCAATTTGATGATGTTGAGCTTGAGCCTGATGATTCCTTTGAGGAGAATCTTATTCGTGTTGTGTATCACAGTGAGAAAGTGTTGTAGGGAAAGAATGTGTCATTTTTCTAAGTGTTGTCGCAACATAGATGTGTTCCAGGTGAAACATGGGATAGGGAAAAAATATATATTCTTAGTGGCCCAAACTTTTTACCAAAAAATCTTAGAGTTAATTGGGAGTGCAGATCGATGATGATAAATTATAAGGGGGATATTGTAAGATCTTATCCTTCTTAGAGATGTTTCATACTTATTTTCAGTTAATCTTTTACCCTTGTTTTGATCATAATTTAGTTGGTTCTTTATTAAGGTTTATTTAAACTGAAATTAGATAATTTTTGAATCCCATGGGGCTATTTATGGTTGGCACATGTTTAGGGAAAACTAAAATATTTTTCCCTAGGAAATTGTGTTCCCCATTTTGAGCCACTAGAAGGGGGTGTCGGGTTTGACCAAACCATGCATTCACCCCCTCCAAACCATGCACCCTTAGACAGACTTGTTTTTCATAGTTGGTTCATTGTTTTCTAGACTATGCACCCACCTATGAGTATTTTTTCACCCTAAGGAGTATGTATTCATGGTTAGAGAGCACGTTTTATCTAACTGTGCGGCCCATCTAGGAAACCGTTCATGTGATTATTTAATGCCCCAAATTTTTAATTAAAAATTCCTAAACCCCTTGTTTATATCCATAATCACCCCATCTCATCCTAATATGATATACTTTGATCTTGAAGGATCCCAAGAGGATTCTTAGGCCCATCTATACCCTTCCTTTGCGAATCAAAGATCCAGTGGAAGAATCAACTCATTTCTGGAATGTGATCACTTCCTTGTTTTGGTTCCTCTCTATCTCATCTTTATAACAATTTTAAGAGGTATGATTTCCCCCAATGTTTAATATTTATATCTAAGTTTTAATAGATCTTGTATCATTGGGTCTTGATCCTTGGTTTTGGTACTAAAACTTCTTTGTTGTGGTTAATTCGACCACTCTACATTGAATTGAGGGCTACGGTTTGGTGAGTGTTCGTCAAAGATCCTAACTTAGGTGGTCAAATTACTAATTCCCATAGTATTTATCATGATCTAATTTTTTTGGTTGTTCCATTTTATTTCCATGTTTTGAAATTGAATTTAAATTAAAATGGTGAATTTAATTCCATGAAATTGTGAGACCCTTCACAGATCCCATTGGACCCATTGGTGATTATGTGATTAGGATTGTTGTAAACCCATGGGATTTTCCAATTACCTTGAAGTGATAATAAATGGAATATATAAGTGGAATTTTGTTGTTTATAAAATGGAACTAATTCCTTATTTCATGTTTGATAATGGGATTTAAAGGGTTAAATGGATTTACTTTAAATGTTATTAAGTTGTGAAACAATTAATAATGAATAGATTAATGGGGGATTGTTAATGTTATTCCTTGTGATTAAATTAAAGAGCCATGGTTTTGACTGATAAATGAAATTGTGCTTCATTATTTTAATGATAGATAAAAAGTTTAATGGTCTTTAACCTTCATATATATTTATATGGGATATTTGTGAATGATTGATCAATGAGATGTGGGTTAGGGACTAATTCTCAAAATACACATTGTGTTCTATTATACTTCTCTAGGACCCTAATTAATGCATGAGAATAATGAATTGTGGGTGAGGGACTAATTCTCCATGTAACCATGGGCTTCCAAACTAATGCTCTAGGCCCTTGAGATATTGGCATTGGACTGATGTTCCAAGTGGGCAAGATAATAGTACCTAGACTAACGCTATAGGGTATCTAATGAGATTGGAATTGAATTGAACATTGAAATACCATGAAAAGGGTAAATTGTAAAATCCCTATGGTGTATGGTTCAGAATTCTACATAGTCCAAAGAAAGTATGATTTGGTTGACTAAATAATAATAAATGTGAAACTTTTTTACTTTTGTCATTTTTTATTTATTATTTATACACCTGTATACACAATTATAGATAGAACTTTGATTTATATAATGTTTTTGGTGGCCTATTGAGTTGTACTCACACCCTAATCAGGCCTCCTGATTATTAACCCAAATATAATTCATGTTTGAAGGATTGGATAAGGGAAAGATCCTAATGTTATATGTTTGAGTTCTAATTCAGGATGAAGCATGGATGAGGGAACCAAACAAGATGTTAGGACCCTCTTGGGAGTTATCAGTGTATCTTTATTTTAGTTTCTCATTAGATACATGACACTTAAATTGAATGAAATATTTACTACATTGGTATATGGTTATTTTCTGAATTTTGTATTTAATCATGTGTTGTTGGGTTGATTATTGATTATTGTAGTCTCTTGGTTATATTACATATTGATTTATGATATTGTGATACTTTGATAAATAGTTTATAGTCTTTACACATTACATATTAGACCCTCACTGCTAGTCAGAATCAAATGGCGTACAGGGAGGCATGATTGACATCATGTGGAAAACTATCTTAGGGCATTGGTGTGTGGAACCTAGGTTGGGACATTAAACCTCCTCTATTTTAAATATTTCTCTCACTATTTCCCTGTTCCTTATATAAAATCCTTAAATGGGTATTTTTTTCCACTTTAGGGATCTACATGAATTAATTTTGAATCACATAGATACATTGAATAGGATGTCCTCTACTACTATGTGGAAGGTGGTCGCTTGAATTCCCATTTATGTTATATGGATTCTTAAACCTTTTAATATGTAGGAGTTAGTGGATAAGGAATAATGGGACATTAATATAATTTTGTTCCTCCATTCATTGAGTGGTTATATAGGTTAATATAAGTCATGATAGGTCCCTTGATCCTTATGAATCAATTGTTTGATAACCAATTTTCATTCCACTTTGAAAAGGTGTTGAGAAAATTTAGAATTATAACTAGTGAGGGGTATCCATATGTGTGACTTATGTGATAGGTACTTGGGTTAATTAATCCCTGATAATCTGATTTAGGTGTTTGGGGTAGGATAGGGATGAGTTAGCTTAATTCCATGCTTTCAAAATAGTTAGTGTGAAATTTTCTTTGATATTAATGAGATAGGTGTTGGTGTGGTTCTATAATCATGCCAATGGGTGGCCGATATAAGTTAGTCCTCCCTAGGTATATGACCCAGTGGGTATGAGTATCATAGTGAGTGAGTTAGAGTAGTTAAGTCATACAATACAATATATTTTTACATTTTCCTTTTTAAAAATGGTTCTATGGTCAATAATGGTCGACCAGATATCACATATGTGTGGTGTTTGGATGGGTTGGTGGAGGTCGACGGACTTTCTATAAGGTGTTTTTAATTCCAAGTAGGAATCAATTTTAGAATTTTATATTACACTTTATTAAAAATAAAAAAAAGGTGTATTATATCTTAAGTTTGAGTTAAACCCACAAAGATAAGTATCCATATAATGAAACTTTATTTTAAAAGTTAAGATTATTGATTTAAAAATTAAAAAGTAAATGTAAAACTAATTAAGTGAATTTTGAATAAAACAAAGTGCAATAAGAGTTTATAAATTTGGGATCATATGATAATTTAAATTTCAATGTTTTTAATGAGATATCTTTATTGTTTTTTTAAATTTATTTAAGTAAATATTGTATTTAGTATTTACTCTTTATCTACTAAACTCATCTTTTCTTATGATCGTGTATATTGATTAATTTACTAATTAGGTACTCAAAAACCATATTAAGACATATATATTCAAAATTATTATTTGATCGTAAATAAATTCAATAAACTATTACATGAATTAAATGAAAATTACTTGATCAATAAACATTGATCATGCATAAATAAGGAAGAAAAGATATAAGATGGTGAGTGAATTCTATAACCAAACTTGAATCACTATTAAAAACACAAACACTCAATAACTCAATTATTATTTATTAAAAAACTCAATAAAATATGTTGAAACCCTTATGTTTTCACAAGAACCAAAGAGTTCATCCATGTTGTATATAAGAGAGGCTCTGAGAATCCCATCTAAATAAACTCAATCCTTCATACTTTTAGCCTCTATCCAACCAATTAATCCAGTAGTGATCCTCCAAAATATTCATATAATTCCTTTTATACAAGAACCCTTTATTTATAATGAAAATCCTTGATTGAATTTACTTATATATCCTACATATTTACATCTTTAATTCTAACTCAAACTTCTTTAAAATTTCCTTCAAAAATTGTGTGGGATGTCACAATTTTCTCCCCAAAAATATGGATTTAGTTTTCCAAAAATATAGATAAGTGATCTATAATTTTATATAATTTCCTCCATCATAATGAAATGTAATGTGTCACACCATAACACTTGTATATTTTTAAATTATTCTATTACCTAGAAATCATCAATCATGAATTCATAATTTTATATATATTTCAAAAACAATCACATCACGATGGTTTGTTCCCTATGAAAAGAAAATATAATAAAACCCATACTTTTTTTGTGCAAATAAAATGATCAGAGTGATATACTCTAAATCATGGTGAAATGATTCACCCCATGAATAAATTTAAATAATATGGTCATCCCTTCTAGCTGGTTACACAACAATCCCCTTTTTTCTATTGACAATATTTTACTTTTAATCTTACAAAGCTATTATAGAGAAATATTCAGCTTTTATATTACAATTCATTTTATCCTATATTAGTCACAACATAATGTAATCATGTTGTGTTGTGATTTCCTTATTCATCCCTCACAATAATCCAAACTCTTCCAAATTCCTCAATACAATACTACTTTCCATGAACCATTAAAACACAAAAAAAAATAAGAAAGAATAAATCATTTATTAATGAAATTATAAATGAAAAATAATGAATAAATTTGATAAATCAAATTCCCAAAATCTTAAACTCTTTTCTATCCTCAAGTATAGATCACCACACCATCATAAAAAAATAATCATTTCCAATATTGAAAATCTATATTCAACAAAACAAAACAATTATCAATAAATAATAAACCATAAATAATTATATAAAAACATACTTTCAACTCTCCACTTTTCAAGAAAAAAAGTTAACCATGTATTTTACTTTTTATATTAAACCAATGATACCTATCTTCTCCTATATTCTCATATTTAAACTACTTGTTAATATTTAGGCACACTTGTGATCTACCTTACGAAATATTTATTCCTCTCAAGACTCAATATGATTTAATTTGGAATTTTTCTCAATTTAAATTATATGAAATCTATATATAGTCTTGAAATAAATTTAAATATACACTTATAAATCAAACCATAATAATCAAGATGAGTTTTCATGTTTGTTCTATTAGGTTTAATTTTGGTGGTTTATGATTTAAAAATTCAAATAAAGGCTCAATAAGGAGGATAAACTATTAAGTATAATGTCTAATATATAATTTAAAATTAATGAAAAACTACTCCTTCAATTTAACAAAATTTATCACCTACTATCAACTCTTTGCATAATCCTCAATTTTCATAGGTCATGGTAATGAAACCAAGGATTTATTTTCCCTCTTTTCAAAATATTTTTATATTTTTTCTAGATGGTATCCATGAAAGAATAACGAAATTTAATTTATGAACCCTTTCCCATTAACCAATGATAAACTCCCATATTATCCCTTTTCAATATATTTCAACCCCATAAAAATCATGAAATAGCACTTCACTAAACTTATTTCATTGTAAATCATGAAGGAATTCTAAGGGTGGGGTAAGAAGGAAAATTAGGCTTGTAATATGTTTTTTCATTAAATAATTTTATGGTTCCAATAGGATTAAAAAATATCAAACTAAAGGTAGGTATAAAAGGTTAAGCGGGATAAAATTATCAATATATGGACTCATTCATATTAATTTTTCTCAAAAATATTCATTCTTATAAAAAGATAAAAAAGAAAGTTTGAATTCAAATCTAAATAATGTCTCAAAAAATAAATTTTTAGAAAGAATATGAAAAAATAGTTTACAATTCCTATTGAAAATGAGGATTTTGATTTTTTTTAATAACATTATAGTATGAATAATATTTAGTCAATAGAAATAATCTATATAAATTTAAAGCATAAAATTATATGATAAATTCCATTTACATAAAAGAAACAATATTCTCAAATAATGATTCTTCTGATCTATATTATTAAGGGTTTATAATGATACTAATAAAGCTTATTAGACTAATCATAAGTGATTAAACCCATTCTCATGGATCACACATGCATATAAAAATGAAAAAGTATATAAATAAATAGAAATGAATAACATCTATAAATTGAATACCTTACACTGAAGAGCATCTGAAACATCTTCAAATGTCGTCACATGGGTCTAATAAAGATCACTATGGGTAGCCAAAATACATAACCTCCCCATAGTATATATATGGGTTTCATCTGGATCACTTTATTTTTTGATGAGATTATTATTCCATTCAATATTTTTTATCATCTCATATGTAAAGAAGGAAGAAAAAGATAGCTTCGAGTCTCTAAGAGTTTCAGTTGAGATACATGGAATCACATTTGCAGCAATATATAAAACTCTCGCATGTTTCATATTATGAAATAGTTTCTTTAAATTATAACTTATGTTGGTGGAAAAATAAATGATAACAGTGTATAATTTTTTTTAAGTTTAATGGGGAATTATACCATGCCTGAAAATCATAATTTTCATGAAATGTTAAATTTTATATATATATATCATACATATATATACAAGTTTTAGGACATATCTCTTTCAATATAACACTTTCACTAATGACTAAAATACTTTGTATTATTTAACCTTATATTATGTCATGTGAATTACTTAGAAGACCATATCTAAAAATCATTTTGTATATTTTAAAAACTAATTTTTAAAATCTATAATTGACTTTAAATTTTACCACATCATATGAAATACCATGTGAATGCTCACCCAAAACACTTTTTAATTAACTCTAAAACGATTTTAGAGTATCTATTTGAGTCAAACAAAATACCAATTTAGTAAAACACATTGATTTACCCCATGATACTTTATATAATTTAAAATAAATATGAATATTTATATTCATACATGTAATATTAGAGAATATTCTAGAAAATATTCAATGCTACCCAATCTATAAAGGGATCTGGCATGATCTCTATCAAACAAATGTATCTCTATACATGTTTCCACCAATCTAAATCATATAAAAATGTAATTATCATAATTTATATTTCTATAATATATTGAGTGTCCATGGGAAACAAAATATATTGATCTCATGTATTCAACTCATCCATTCTTGATTCTTAGAGTATAGAATGGTTTGTTCGATGAATACATTTCATATCATTCACCATTATGGATAAGCACATCATATATCACTTATCTAGATATATATACAATATATTGGTATAGTCACATTCTCCTACAATCTATCTTAATTAGGGGAAATATTTCATACTCATCATACAAGAGGAAAAAACTCATCTTGGTTAATTTCTAACTGAAAACATGTTCAGCAACATACCCAAACACCCCTAAGTTATCTAAGTAAATATATAGAATTTTATAAATAGGGCCTAAGATTATTAAGGTTCTCATTCTGGGTATCTAACTAACCTCATCTAATGGGGACTCATATATGATCCATTCACCCCTATTATACCAAAGAAATCAATATAAAACTCCATGTGTTATACTTGGTAGGTCATCCAATACACACAAAGAATCATATTCATTTTTGTGCCTCATGATTATATTCTGTATCTCTATACCAGAATCCTACTCATGCTAACCTTAATATTTCTTCATAACCTATAGTACTCTATGAAAATAATTTTTTAGGGATAACTTAATGTAATACTTTGAGAGGTTAATTATTGTTACAGTTCACAAAATGCATATATATATATATGTACATGTATAAATATATGGTAAAATAATGATAAAGTTTATATTTTCTCTAATATGATTCATTTTAATATTTTTAAACTCTTTATAAATATTTAATGAACTCAACATAAGAACCATTTTATCATATGATATATGATAAACTATAATCTAAACCCTATGTTAGTTTCACTTTCTTTATTTTGTTATCTCATTACACCATATGTTATTTCTATCACATATCTATGTGACCATCTGGTAAAACCCTCCCACTAAATATTTAGTGAGAAAACATCTATGAAGTAATCCAATTTGAATAATAGTGAATTTAGGAATCATATTTCTAAAATTTAATAACATGAACATATTTAAACTTCTTAACTTCACAACACCAAATGTTACAATGTCAACTTTTGTTATCTACTTAAAACCTTTATGTTCATAATCATCATTTTGGAGCTCTATTACATCGAAAAAATCATTGAAATATTATAATTACATACATTATTGTGTTCTAATATATCCTAAACTCCTTTTTGGACAAAATTATATGAAAATTTTTATCGTAACTAATATAAATCATTACATTACTATTTACTGGAATATCCTAAAACAATTTTAGGATATCAATTTAAAACACTTTAACTTAAAATTGTTGCAATCCTTTATTTAATAACTTTAAACTTCTCTAAGTTAAAACATACTACCACTAGATTATTAGACATTATATTCTTTTCATAATATTTTGATAAGATATAAAAACCCATTTTGTTAAGAAATTATATTTTATATCTAATTCCTTTCAAATCTAATTGAATCACTATATGATTCTATAAAAATATATATTCAACTATTGAAAAATTTAAACACTTGGTTATTTAGTATGTAATTTTACTAACACATAGAATTTTTTTACATAAGAACTTTTTTAAATTGCTAATTTTTATTAAGAACTTTTCTTAAGTTGGTAGTCTTAGGAGTAGCTTACATTAAGATTATCCTTTCAATGATTGATATAAAATTTTAGTTTGAGGATAATGATGTTATTAATTTACAATAAAAGATTTTATAAAATCAGTATCATGTTTTATAACCATTCAATAAGGAAATTTATTAAATATTTCCCACTAAAATGATTACTCCTTTTTAAAAAGTTTCATGTCTATTAGTAATCCAAGATCCATATTTCACCATGATTTACATTAGTTATCATGTAAATAAGGCATAATTCTATCAGGTAGATAATAATTTTCATTAATATCATATATGAATCTTGGATAGTTGAGTAAATAATTCTTTTCCTAATCCATAATATGGATATATGCAACTCTATTCCTCTGTTATCTTAATAGTTAGGGCCTCCAAGCTATTATAACCCAAAGAAAGTGAAAAGAATAATCTAATAAAGGACAATTAAGGTATTCTCATTATAAGCTTCAAAATACCATTATGACAATCCAAATTCACTTATAACTTGTTTTACTTATACAAGATAATCCATGGGTACTCATTTTGAGCCTATTAATACCCAGTTGAATGATCAAGGTCTTTGAAATTGCTTCTTTAGAAAGAACCTCACACTTAGTAATTGAATGGGAGTTTAATCTCACCATATTATCTTATGTTAGTACCTTTTATGTGTGTGTGACTCTTAGTAATTTACTTTGAAATCATATTCCCTCCACTAAACCAATATTTTCAAACCATATTGATGTGTAACTCTTTACACAACCAACAAGTTTATGTTACTCACCCAAAAATAGAACCCAAGTATATTCATACATATTTGAATGCATCATATTCATAAAGTACATGAACACTTCATGTAAAACAATATAGTTATATAAATTTGACTATTTTTACATGATTAATATCAAAGTGATAGATAGACAACACCATTCAACATCCTAGACAAGGCATAAGACTCTACATAGGTTGGTTTTCTGACCCCAATTCCATATACCTAGGGATAATTTATTCAAGATAGAATTAAATTCATCATATATCTAAAATCTAAAAATTATAAACTGTATTCGACAACTAAATGAAATTCCTTGCCTTTAATTACAAACTGATGTCAAGGTAGATGAAAAACTAAATTCATAATCATACTAAGAATATAAAGCAAGTATATATATAGAATTAGTATATCAATTAAACTAAAGAATAAAAATATATTTTATTTCTTAAAAAATTTACTAAAAATGAATATATCAAGGAATAAAGCCTAAATAAATGAACAATTCCAATATTTAATAATGAGGTAAACGTTTTTTAATAATAAATAAATATAATATAATTGTAAAACCTTTTATAATTTCATGTTTAACGTTATGTACATTCTATAATTTTTAATATAAATGTTTTATATTCATTCTAATTTGAACTCTTTTATGTTATTCATTATATAGAATTTTTATTTTAAATATATGATATTTTATGAATTATAGATAATTTAAAATATAATTTTCTATTATGGAAACATTTTTCATATTATAAATATCATTCACTTTATCATTATTTAAACCAAGATCATATCATTCATCAAAACTCTTTTTGAGGTGTATTAAATAATATCCAAATAAGGTCCCCAATTTCTTTGAACAATTCATAATAATTAGTTATGAATAATTCATAATTTAAATATAAAATTTTATATTTTGATTTTATTTAATAATTTATAACCCTTTATAAATTATCACTTATGATTTCTAAATAAAAACTTTTATTTCTAGATCATAATTCATGCCATGTAAATTGTTTAAAATGTATTCCAAATATTAACCTTTAATAATTGGGGAAAATGTTTCATAAAAAATATTTAATTAAAAACAACTTATAATTACTTAATTAGTTTATAAATCCCTTATAAATTAAATATATTCCCAAAAATCCTTTCAATATGATTTATGATCACTTTATAAACCATTTAAAACATTTTGAGATTTTGAAAATAAATTTTTTATAACTTTCTTATTTACCCCTACACAGAATCCATATTCTATGTAAGGGTATACTCCTTCTAACCTTACATAGACAATATACATAAGGGTATATAACCATAATCCATACATAGCATACATTATGTAAGGGTGAAGTAGGGAATACCTTATTGTGAACCCTTCACGTAAGTGTAAGTATTGATCTACCTTTACATAAACCTTTAAAACAATTCATTAACTTTATGTAAGTTTGTAAATAATTCATTGCATCAAGGTTGATCATTTTTACCTTTATGAAAGCTATTAAAACATGGTATTACCTTTATATGAAATACATTATGTAAATTTATGTCCTTAGTTACCTTTACATTCTAGGGTTTTCTGTAAGGAGAAGATATAGGTTAAATTTATGTAACCCTTTCAAAAACTCAAATACCTTTATTCAACCCTTATTTCATATATATTTAGGTTTTTATAACCCTTACATATACTAATCTACATATGGGTAAGAAAATATGACCCTTATGTAGATTACTCTGTAGAAAGGTAATTCCTTGCTTACCTTTACACACACAACCAACTAGGTTGAGGTAACACATCGATTGCATCTATATATCCCATATAAATAAGGTTAAACCATTTTAGAAACCAAATTTCTAGAAACTCAAAAAACTACTATAATTTTGGTTTATTATTTATTTCAATGCATTTTTTCACATATATAAATCATGGGAAGCCTCTGATACCCCTGAATGGTTTCAAATGATTCTAATAACACTTTGTAGATCAATTTTAAGTAATTAGACCAATGTTTTAGGATCACCCATGCATATAAATATAAAAAAAACTTTATAAATAAATATAAATGAATAAAATATGTAAATAGTACTCCTTAAACTGAAAATCATTTGAAACATATTCAAAAACCATCACATGGGTTTAATAAAGATCACCAAGGGTATCCAAAAGACATGCACTCTCTATTTTTCATCCATGGGTTTTATCTAAATCATCTAGTATTCATATGGTATTTTTATTCCATGTATGATTTATTGGAATCTTATATTCAAAGAAGAAATAAAAATAGATCTTTTGGTCTTTGGGAGTTTCAACCAAGAAACTTGGAAGTACACACACAATTTACATCAAATGAAAATTATATTTTTATCCATGAGGACCCCTCTCAATACACTTTATTTAATCATGAATTTATAATTCATAAGTGAATGATTCTTTTTCATACACAATCATCATATGCATTAATATATAAAACTCACACATGTTTCATCTTTTGGAATAGTTTCATGAAATGATATAATACACGGGAATAAAACAAATGATAACAGTTAATTATTTTTCTGAAATTTTCATGGAGCAATATACCATACATGAAAATCATAATTTTCATGAAATAAAAAATTATATATATATATATATATCATATATATATATAAGGATTTAGGTCATATCTTCATCATATTATCATGCTTTTATTTACTCATACAATTATTACCTTACACATTCAAATTCATTAAAAATGAATTAGAAAAAATGTATGATGTCATTCCTATGTAAATCCCAGTATCATAGATAAAAATATAATAGTGAATTTTAAGTGTGTAATAAAAATACTAATGTTAAAAATTATAAAAAATATACAGAGAATGTAAATATTTAAATTATTTAAAAAAACACTCTATTTTTTAAGCTCATCCTATTTATTTATCTTATCTTTTATCTTATTCAACCATCATAGACCTATAAAAGAAAAATTCACAAGTGAAATTTTAAGATTCATTCCATTAAATCTCAAAATGATAAGGGTGAAAAAAAATTATACTCTTAAAAAAACTTCTTAAAATAAAGATATAAAATAAATTACTATAAACTAAATCATATGAATGTAATAAAAATTCATTTTCCCTCTCTTAAGAACCTTTTTTAAAGTATTTTATCTATAATTTTCCTCACCATGTTATGTAACAAAAAAATGGAAAGATATAATGTCATTCAGATCAATGATTATTATATGTTATGATTCCTATACAAAAATAGATCTTCTTCATTTCTTTGAAATTATATTTACTCTAACTTGAGAAAACACCTTTTCTGCTTCCATGAGACCAATCCAGCAATCTTTTTATAATCCTAAAAATAAAAGGTTAACTCATGAACTAACCAAACTCATTGGAACTCTCTTATTTCTTCTTTCACATAAGAATTTCCAACATATTCTACACACTCATTAAAAAATATTCTCTCCTTTATTATAATATTTTATCCCTTTTATTTATTCCTCATAATATCTCATTCCTTACTTGAATCAATGAAAACAATATCCTTATCTTAAAATTTTATTTCTGCACTCAAAACCTCATGTTCTTCATCAAAAAAATCATCACCAAATGAATATTTAACTTGATTTTCTCACCACCAACTATCAAAGATAACTCTAAACTTTTAACACTAATTACATACCTTCAAATTTAAAAAAATAGTCTTATATTTATAAGGGATGTTTTATTTTCTTTCATATAAATCATTAGAAAATACAATATAAAATAATATTTATCCAATTTAATAAAAAAAACCTCAATGAAACCTTGTGAATATCTCACCATTGTGTCCACTAATTTAAGATAAACCTTTTTCGTCTTCATCTTCTCTAGTCCAATTTTTTTTTGAAGATTTTATAAAATATGATATTTACACTCACACATAAATCACAAAATGATATTAAAAACTCATAAGATTCAATGTCAATAGGAATTCAAAAACTAACTGGATATTATTGGATTTTTAGTAAATTCAACAACACCATAATTGAACACTCTCTCATGCATAGTATCATGCTCGTCTCCTCAAGATTTATCTTATTTGAAAAAAAAATCCTTTATAAACTTTTCATATGTGGTAATCTTCCATATTGATTCTTTGAAGGGAATGTTGATACTAAATTTCTTAAAAATTTCCAGAAACTTTCTCCTTTATCTTCAATTTTCCATTGCTTCATTTTTTCTAGGAATAGTAATGGTGATTTATAAATTAGTAGAGATTCTTCCCTAACTTCCTTCTCATATTTCTTTACTTTCTCCCTTCTCTTTTCTTTATCATTTATCTCTATTTTGGTTTAATTATCTTATTTTATTATCCTAGTTTTAGCACTTTCCTCTATGGTTTTCAACTCTAAAGGATGATATCCTTAAAATCTTAACCTGGTTTGATCTTTTTGTCACTTAGTAACACTCCTATTTGCCTCTCCATGACCTGGTATTCAATTTTTCGAATGTAAAACTCAATATTTATCATAAAATACATTTTATATTTATAATATTCCATCAACTTTTTTATGGAAGATTTGGTGCTTTTCATGAATTTTTTTAAGGTTTCCTATAATAAAATCATTTCACTTTGAATTGATGGCCGTTATTCTTATTAAAACCCCATTTATCTTTATTCAAATCCTTGATTCTCCTATGGACTCTATACTTGAAAGTTATTTTGATAATTAAAATGAATAAAATTTGAATCTTTAATGTGTGTGCCTTTTTTTATTTATTTAATGGTATATTAATAGAAAAAACTATTAAAATATCATTTCTTTATCTATTCAGGTAAACTATATGATATGTTTATGGTTATCATATTTTTATAACATATCATTGAAAACTTTTTCTAAAAATTTCATCTAAAAAGTAATAACTCTCTCCCTGTAGATTATTCTTCAATAGTCCTTTAGCTGAAGTGTTAATGACCGGCCCATCACTTAGATATAACCTGTTATAAATTGTTTTCATAATAAACAACTCTTGACCACAATGAGAAACTTTTTTAAAAATTCTTTAAATATATCACCTGAATCATAGAGGGACTCTGATTCAAATTTTATGAAATTTATGATTTTTAACTAGAGGTGTATTGTTTTATAAGAGGAAAATAATATCTCCAAGTAACTTCTTAATATATCATCATATTCTATAATGGAATGTGGTTCCAAGATCTAAATCCATTATTTGACTTTGTCTCACATTGATAACATCAATAACCTAAGCCATACCCTGTTATCAAAACTTCCCAAGTGTGCATTCCGATCTATATATAGTATCCCAGTGAATCGAATTAAGTTTAGGATTTTTTGAATTATAAAATATTTTATATCAAAGTTATTTGTAGCAATTGGTGGCACTAAGAAACTATTTTATACCCCCATGCTTGATGGTAATACAGACTCCATAAAATTCATTTACCTAAATTTTATTCCTTGAACAACTTAGTTAATCTCTTATACTCGATATAATCCAACCATGTTCTCTTCCTTTTTTGTCTTCTTAAACTCCTCTCCAAGTTGGGATAGTACTTAAAAAGTTTTTCTCAAGTTTTCACAACATTATCCTAAGTTCATTACTCACACATCAATAAGATAAAATTTTAAAGGCACAACATGACCACACCAAGTGTAATAAAAAAGAATAAAATGTGATAAAATAAAGGAGGTGTGAAAATAATTTTCATAATTTATCAAATATAAGCTCTTACTAAGTTAACTTTTCCCTAGAAACAACACCAAAAACTTTGACTACCCACCAAGAATAAATAATTCCAAATGGGGATAATTTTATAAATTTATATTACTATTTCTTAAAAAACAAAAAATTCATTGTATATAACATGTCTGAGGTCAAAAAATTATAGTTAAGAATCCCTATCATGAAACTTTAGTTTTGTATAAAATAAAATCAATTTAAATGATTGAAAAATAAATATAAAACTATTTATGTAAATTTTGAATGAATGGGAGTGTGATGAAATTTTAAACATATGGGATTAAGATATAATTAAAATTCCAATGTTATTAATGAGTGATCTTTATTTTTATTGAAATTATATATAATTAAAACCTTGATCTAGTATTTATTTTCTATCGACTAAAATATTTTTTTATTATAGTTAAGTACATAAATTATTTTAGTAATTATTTGATACAAAACCAAATTTAAAAATAGCTACTCAAACTCATTTTATGATAAAGAATGAATTAAAGAAATAGTTAACACATTAAACAGAAATTCATCAATCAATAAACACTAATATTGTATAAATAAGGTAGAAAATATTTAAAAAAATAAACATATTTAAGAACATAACATGAAATATTTTGGATTTGGTACCCTATAACCAACTGATTTTAGACTTTAGATTAACACAACATTTTTATTCATATCACATTATTATTATTCCTTTTTGTAACATTAATGTGAAAATTTTCTTTGTGTATTTGTTATATAAAATGGTTATATAATTTCCCTACTATAATTAGAACCTAGATATTCCATGAAAATATTCTTAAATAATATTCCATATAGTCTATATACATCAATCTAACAGAATATAAATTATTTTTGGCTATCAGGTGATAGGAACTCAATAACATTGAGACTTCTTCTCATGAAATTTCTATTAGAAGATATCTAATAAATGAATACATGAGGATGGACCCACAAATAGTAATTCCACATATTTTAGGTGTCATTGGATATTCTAATCTATGAACGTGTGTATTTTTTCTTTGACTTTAGATCATTATTAATGTGTCACATGAATCACATACTAAAATGTATAGATGAAAATTGTGATAACATATACTTGTAGTGAGGTATTATGTATTGGGTTCATAATAAGTGATATGTAATGAATTTAATGGTCAATAAAATAATTTTATACTCAAATTTAATAGAGAATATATCTCTAGACCTTTGATTGATATGGAAGTGTTTGAAAAAAAATTCATAGACATGGTAGTCTATAAAAAAGTTCATTTTATAAAGTACTAGAAAGATAGTTCAAACATATAGGACAATGGCATATGTATAAATCATATTTGATGATATATTTATTTTCTAAGGGATTATATTACACAGTAGTGTTTTTTGGATTTTTTTTTAGTTTTTACATTAACTTTTTTTCCTATAGGTGCCTTGATGTGTTTCTTGGAATCAATCTCGAAATTTAGGTAAGTTCTTCCTATTGTCATTGATAAAGTTGAATAGAGGGTTTCATACTAAGTGTATCCATAAACTCATTAAATTATATTGAATTTAAGTTTAATCATAATTTATTACAGGATTCTGGAATAATATTTATTCAAGTTAAGTTGATCATAAAAATACAATCATGAAATATTCGAGTTTAGCATATGTGAGTTGGATATAATCTCTTATTTATTTATTCACAAGTTAATGAATATAATATTTATTTATTCACAAGTTTGGTGAACATTGTAAAAAAAATATTTAGTGATTTTATGTAAATATATATAAATAAATATGTATTTCCAATTTAGTGAATATAATATTTATATTATTTTATCGAATTGATATATTATTATTGAAGGTATAATAATTTTTTGGTATGATTTGGATTGAATTATAATTCCTATAAATATAATTTAATATCATTTAAATAAATTTTTATCTATTTAATAAAAAAATAGCAGATCATTATTATCTGCATAAAATAATAAATATTATTATTTAAGTTAGGTGACATGTGTAAAGTATTTTAAAATCATTAAAATAAATATTTATTTATTTAGGAAATGATGTTTAAATATTTCATGTCACCTAAAAAATATAATAGTTATCTTATTATTATTTAAGAGATATGTTACATAGGATTTATATTTCATGTTAATTAAAAAATATTATAATTATTATTTAAGAAAAAACTGACCAAGAATATTTATTAGGATTAAATTAGAAAAATGGAATTTATTCTTATTCTTTTAATATTGAATTAATTTATAAAAAACAAATTATTTCATGTATATGGTGCTTGATATACTTTAGATAATTCTTATCTCATGTTTTAAATAGACAATCTTGTATCTATCTCTCAAGTGTTAGAGAGAGAAAATTAGTGATCCCATATTACAGCCAAGGTGAATGATGTAAAGAACATTTTCTTCTCATGATAGCACTTGGGATTTCAAGAACATCACTCATATTTATTTAGAGAACATGTGGATACATCTAGTGAGATACTCTGTTGGATTATAAAATAAGAAACGGTATAAACATGACTGGATATCAGGTCAGTTATGTCAAGAACGTGTATTGAAAACTATGAATTGATCAAGAAGAAATACCACAATTGAGGTAATTCTATTTAAATAAATTATAAATTAAATTTGAATGATCCTAAAAATGAAATTATAGGGAATGTTTGTCATGTTATTAAAATTTAATGTATTCTACCTAATAAAAATTTAAAAAACGAGTCTCCACATGATGCTTCTGTTGTGTCCCCAAAAACCATAAAGTGGTATCAGAGTGGTCACATTTTAATATATAATTTTTTAAAATTATTTGATCAATGTTTATACATTGGTTTTCTAGTATTCATGTTTTTATTTTTGTTCTGAGTCTAACAGCCAATATGGTGCATTAATTTGACTTTGTATGGTCAAGAAAGGGTCTTAAACAAGCAAAGAAAGATCAAAGAATCCATCTGAAGGTTCTTAGGTCATTGGATACATAACACAAATACATGGAACGTATCATTATAGTACACCCAGTATGATATATTTCACTCAAAGTAATGTATATTCCACATATTATGTTACATGTCACGTGGTTCAACATGATATTCATTACATTTCATGTATTGACCACTAGTGATGTATATAGCACCATTACATTCCATGTCTTGAATGCTAGTGTGGAACATGGAAAGTAATGGCCAGTCACATACCACGTACTTCACATGACTTTCCAATGGTACATGTCATGTAAAATAATGGTGTGTGTGTGGTCTTACACACCACATAGGCTATACGGTTTAACCATGATAACTTACACATCACACATGTAATGGAATGTTGTGTGCAATTATATGTCATGTAGTACACACTAAATCAATCATACCAAATATAGTGAATATCACATGATGATTCATGTGTCATTACACATCACGTAATTATTAAATCTACAATAAAGTAATTTAATATTACATGGGTTATGCATGTCATGTTACCTTTGACGTACATGTCGTTTACATAATTATTTTAAATAAAATTAATTTTTTTAATATTTATTAATAATATTCTTAAATATGTCTCAAGGCTTATTAATTGGAAAGAATGTAAGATAGATAATTAATATATTAATTTATTTATTAACTTATTAATTTGTCTTAAAATGGAAAATTCTGAAATAAATCTTAGAATTTATTAAATGTGATTTTTTTTGCATGTTAAGAATAATCATGAGTTTTGATAAACCTTTTGCATGGTTTATCATGTGATAATTATTATTTTCTAATAGGTGTGCTGAAATTTCCAAGGTTTATTTAATGTAATCCTAAACCCTTGGTACCCCTCACATACATGTGAATACACATTTTTAAAACATAGAGATCCCAGATAGAGGATATGGTTTCGAACTTGTGCTCAAATGGATCCAGATAAGGAGATACGTGTGAGAAAGGTAGATTCTGTTACTTGAGAAATGTTAAGGGATCAAGGTGTTTTCCCCTAGGGTTTAGGTTAGTTTATCATCGCTTGATAAACCCACTAGTAGATTAACCTCATTTCTATTTCACATATTTATTTTATTTTATCGATTCATGGTTATTTATTTATTTATATGATACATGGTTTATTTATTTATTTTAATTAAACATGATCACATGATATAAATAAATTAACAAGAATTCTTGTCAAAATGGTATAAATTATATAATATTTATTATATCAATTATAGTTATTTATTTATTTAATTTTCATATAAATTAATTAAAAATTATGAAAATTATGAAATAGAATATCTTATAATAGTATATTTAATAAAAAAATAATTCATAAATTATTTTATCATATATGGATAATTATTTATGTAAGTTTCTCATAAATTTTTAACAAGAATTTAAAGAATAAAATAAGTATATTTGTGCATAATATAACAAAATCCCACAACATAAAATGTTAATTCATTAAATTTATTCCATTACTTGAGTAGGATTGTAAAAGTATTTCAAAATATTATGTTATCCCTCATCAAGCTACTTTTAATTATCAATGAGTTATATTAAAATATTAGGGTAAAATTAACAAAATCAACATCAAGATAAGTTTCCCTGTAATTCTTGGTGTAATTTTGAGGTAAGTGTTGAAAAAATCAAAGTATAGATTCTATGATAGGGGAGTCCACTCAACAGATCAAGGAACTTTGATTTAATTTAGTTGCAATGTATAAATCCAACCTAAATACCATGAAATTGTTTGAAAAGGCCTCAGTATAGGTTATTTTAATGAAAATATAAATCCTTTCTACTGGAATATCCTAGAAAATGGGTGTTTGAAATCCAATGATAAAGGCTATTTGGATTTGATAAAATAGTTTGTCATGAACCACCTTCTTCAAGATGAGGGAAGGGATAGAAATATGTCAAGACCTTCCTTCCTCAAGATGAAGGAGATATAATGACCCCCGAGTCCCTCATCCAATAGTCCCTGGGGTGGTAACTATCACCAAGGGTATAGAAATCTCACAAAAATGGAAGGAATTACCCTTTTTATAGTAACCAAGATCGAGATATAAGATGTATCAACCTCAAAAAAACTCCAAGATAGATATATATAAAGAAACCAAAATCCATCCCACATGTATGTTTAAAGTAAAAATACTATAAATATAAATAAAACTCTAAAGTAAGTACCAAAATAAAACTAAGCAGTGACGTAGAAACCATCCCCAATGTCTGAGCTAGTAAGGTTCATCACAGTCTGTGTAATCTCCCTAGAAACCTAAAAATAGTTTTATATATGTAGGGTGAGAATACAAGTATACTCAGTAGGGAAAACCAAAGTCACACATGCACAAGTGGGAGAATCATTCTAATTCTCCTATGAGAAAATAGTATAAACTAAAAGGCACCTAACAAGGTATACTATCCACCCAAACCTCACCAAGGCACTATCACCAAATAACACAAGTAAAGTAAATTAAATTAGTAAGCACATAGATATTGGGATACTCTATACTACTTCCCACTGGTTAACTACTCATCCTTAATGGTGAACATACTGAGGCTACCACACTCTTCCAAAAACCCAATTGTCACAACCTTCATACATACACTTGAGCTGCACACCACATCACATCCTGCCTACAGACACCTGGGCCTCATCCTGAAGACACGGGGGAAACAAACTACCTCTCACATAGCCAATACAATAAATCTGGCATTAAACCTCAATTCATTACAACCTTCTCAAAGAGTCTTGGGTGATAAATTCTTAGAAGAGGGAGCAGGGTAAATTCAGTAACCAACCATCCATCCTCCCACTGGGATTTTGGGAAAAACACCCTCGCCCATAACAATGGGGGTGTTCTGTACTTAGTGATCAACACGGTTGGGGTGAATATATAAATAATTACAAGTTTATACATATAGGTAAACAAACACTTATCACAACCTATGGGTTTCTAAAAAAATAATGAGCCCACACAAAAAAATACCATTGTTGCTACACCTACATGCACAGCCACACAACAGCCACAACCAAAATATCAACCCATCCCTTTCATTTAACCACTTATCATTATTTATTAAGAAGGTCTCTTATTTCATTCCAAAAATACCTGGGAAACTACCAACCACAACTCTACCCCACACATTCTATAACACAAATAACACACAACCAGATTGTAGTCCCACTGCACAATGTTGTCCAATAGCCATAATGGCACCCAGAAGCATTCCCACTACTCTACAAGTCCATCCATTCCACTGTCAATCAATCTCTCAACCTAATATTCCATAACACCTCCTACACAACCTCATATAAAAAACCTACAACAACCACCACCAAAACCAAAACCTCTCTATATAGACATACCACACCCTTCTCACAGAACCAACCCCTCTTACCACCTCTGTTCCCACAACCATTCTACCAATAGCACCACCATATAACCCTCATAAAGAAAAAAATCCACATAGCACACATCCCCACCAAAACAAGCTATTTGTATTTTCATTTATCCAACAAAGTTTCTTTAATTCCACTTTGATAAATAAGGGTGATCACAAATCAATTTTAATCCTTGGGAATCCTTTTCATTTAACAGGGTATATGTGATTAATCATATTTCATGTTTACGATCATTTCAAGAGAGAACCAACAATAAGTATAAATCATCATGGGTGCGCATGCAAAGACCACCAATAACCATGATATTCAGAGGGATAAAACCCATTTAATTCACATTACAGATCAAAGATAATAGATAAAACCAAGAGATAATAAAAATCTCCCTTGTCCCCCATTTATGACAAAGGTAACAAGAATATTATATCATAACACCCTTAAAAATTGGTTTTGAATGTGAACAAGAGGCGACATGAATATACCCACCTCACATGACACACAAACAAAGGAGAGATAAAGGAAATCCCTACCTGAAACAACAAGAGACCAATGATCCTTCCTTGCACAAAAATAGAGGTTTGTTTGACCAGGAAACTCTAAGGAAGAACTGAACAGGGGGGGGTTATAGCATAGGCATGCAACACTTTTGGGGAAGAAAGGTTCTCAGCGTACCAAGAGAAAATAGAAGGGTTAAAAGGAAAATAATTTTTGTATTTAGAAAGGCCATATCCTAAATCTATGGGGAAATGGTTTCATAGGACAATAAAGATGGATCACAACCAATAACTCACAGTTTAGGAGTAAATGGAAGATTTAGGTTTTTTGAAGAAAAATTCCATTTGAAACTGTCAAAAAACTCATTAAATATGGCATTTAAATCATTTAACTTCAAAAAAGCATCAAAAGGGAGGAACTGGAAAAACTGGGAGAAACTGGAAATGAGTCACTGATGGGAGAGTCACCGACAGCAAGCTAGTGACAGCGATTCACTGATGTTGAGTTATTGATGCTAAGCTACCGACACTGAGCTACCAATGTTGAGCCACTGACGTGACCTACCAACACCAGACTCACTGACACCCTGACTCACTGACACCCTGATGCACCGATGCCTCGACCTACTGATGCCTTGACCTACCGATTCCCTCGACCTACTAATACACTAACCTACTGATTCCCTAACCAACCAACATCGTGACCGACCTATGCCCTTGACTTATCGATTCCCTAACCTAGTGATGCCCTGACCTACCGACGCTCTAACCTACTAACACCCTTACCTACTAACGCCCTAACCTACCAATGCCCTGACCGAATTTTTCCTCTACCTACCGATGCCCTAACCTATAGACTCCCTAAACTAATAATTCACTGATATACTGATGCCCTTAACCTATTGATGGAAAAACTAGAAATTTGGAAAACTCTTGAAATGAGCTATCATTGCCTCCCAGAACACCCCAAACACTAGATTTTTTACAAAGTAATGGACCATGTAGGTTTGATCCATTACATAAGATACCTATAAAGCTATTATCGCCCTCAAGAATTCAAAACCAAACCTAGAAGAAAGAGGGGTCTAAAAACCCACCCCGTAAGATACCTCTCAAGGATAAACCACCTCATTGGAGTGAAACCTCAACATCCAAGAAAACATCCTCCGAGATATTCCAACGCAAAAAAACTGCAAGATATACCACACAAGAACCAAAATTCACACTTCCCAAACATATGAATCCGGTAATTCCTTCCCCCTTGTCAATATATTATCCACTGTGGGTGGGACTGACTCACTCGCACAGGTTTAATAGCATCTGAATTAATATGACTTGATTAGGGATAGGTTCCTTAACATCTCATACATCTGGACTTTATCATATGTCACATAAAAAGGAAACAACTCATCTCATAGAAAACAAGGTTTAATAATTACTTTACAAGGAAAAACACGCGATCAAAACTCAAAACAACTCTCAGTACTGGTAACACATCTGTGTCTCTCGCTCCCAAGTACTCTCCTCCAGGACACAATGCCTTCACAACACATAAACCAAGGGGATGGTCCATCCATGTATCACATTATATCAACAATCTTGGATCTCCATTATTCACTCCATGAATGTTGTATCTTCCTCGATATCCAGCTCTCCCCAATCAATGATATGGGAGTCCTTGTGAAGGTACTGACAAATCTGAGAGACATGAAAGAGATTGTGGATCCTCCCCAATAGAGGTGGAAATGATAGCTAATATGCCACTTCTCCAATTCATCCCAACACCTAAAAAGGTTCAATGAACCTTGGAGAAATATTACTCCCTCTGTCGAACATCTACTTACCACATCAAGGGGAAACCTTCAAGAATATGTGGTTCCCAACCTCGAAATCCAAGGGACTTCTCTTGCGATCAGTATATTAATTCTACCAGTCTTGTGTTTCCTTCATCCTCTAATGGACAAGTTGAACCTTCTCTGTCATACTCTTCACCATGTCTATTCCAAGAACAGCTACCTCCCCAACTTCTTTCCAACATAAGGGTTAACGAAACAGCCTCCCATATAGATCTTCGAATGGATCCATACCAATGGTATTTTGATATCTATTATTGTATGAAAACTTTACCAAGGGAAAATGTCGCACCCAAGACCCACTAAGGTCTAGAACACATGCTGATAACATGTCATTCAACATCTGGATGGTCCACTCTGTTTGTCCATTCGTCTGAGGGTGGAAAGCAGTGCTGAGCCATAACTGGGTGCCAAAGGCATGCTAAAATCTCCTCCAGTATCGTGATGTAAAATGTGTATTCTAATCTGAGATGATGGATCTTGGAACTCCATGAAGCCGCACCACCTCATCCATATACCTCTGTACTAAGGCATCCACTGCGCTCAACTCCTTGATTGCTAAAAAGTGAGCTGATTTCTTCAACTGGTCCACTACTACCCAAATAGCATCACATACTCCCTAAGCCTTGGGAAATACTATGAATAAATCAATCGATATGTCATCCCTCTTCCACTCAGGGACATCTGGGGGCTACAAAAACCCACTGGAAACCCGGTGCTTAGCCATCCCTTGCTGGTACACCAATCACTTTTCCATAAACTCTGCCATTGCTTGCTTCACCCTGGGCCACCAAAATTGTTCCCTCAATACTTGGTACATCTTGAAAACTCATGGGTGTACCTATATGGTTGATCTATGAAAATCACGGATAACTTCCTCATGCGTGTCCACTGGAAAAAATAGCTTATCATGGAACAACATTTGATTCTGACCATCCTCCGACCATCCCTCTAGAGCATCATCCTGGTCAATGCGATCATGCATCACCTCCACCTCCAAGTCTCACCACTGAGAATACTCTACCTTATACCTCATAGATAACTATACCATCATCTGAAACAGATGGACTCTACCTCCATCCATTCATGTATCTAAGTTCAAGGTAGTCAACTCCTCCATCACCCTCCAAGCATCTGCAGATTCACAAACCACTTCCTTCTATGACTTCCTACTCAAAGAATAGTCCACAACATTCTCCTCTCCTATGGTTTAGTAGATCTAAAAATTTTAATCCTAGAGAAACTCAATACACATTGTCTGTCGAAATTTTATATCTCACTGGGAAAATATGTACCTAAAAATATTGTGATCCGTGAAGACCACAAAGTGTTCCCTAATGAGTTAATGTCACCACATCTTTAGTGCAAACATGACCACTTCTAGTTCTAGATCATGGATGGAATAGTTTCATTCATGGGTACATAATTTCCTAGACCCATAATAGATCACTCCCCATTACTGCATTATCACATGCCCCAGGCCTAGATGAGAATCATCACAAAACACCTCGAACATCAACCCTTCCTCTAGTAGCCTAGGAATTAGAGAAATAACCAACTTCCCCTTCAGATAGCCAAACTCTACTTGGAACTGATCACTCTACACAAAATCTTGTCCTCTTGTGGTTAGAGCCGTTAATGGAGCTGCTACCTGAGAGAAATCAAGTATAAATATTTAGAAATAGCATGCCAGACTGAGAAAACTGTAAACCTCTTCCACATTCTTGGGTGCTTACCAAGAATATAATACCTTGAACTTTGATGGGCCCATTGCTACACCCTAATAATACACCACATGTCCAATAAAGTGAACCTCTTGTGTCCAAAAATTTCACTTAGACAGCTTTCTATAGAGCTAGTGGTGTTGAAAGACCTCTAGGACAGTCCTGAGATGCTCAGTATACTCCTCCTTGGACTTAGAGTAGATTAGGATATCATTAATTAATACGATGATGAAACAGGTCAAGAATTCACGAAATATGGTGTTAATAAGGCCTATAAACATGGATAGTACATTCATAACATTGAACGGAATAACCATGAACTCAAAGTGCCCATACCTACACCTGAAAGCAATCTTCAATATGTCACCCTTCTTCACAATTAACTAGTGATACCTGGACCACAGATCAATCTTTGAGAACCAACCTTCTCTATTAATCTTGTTGAAATGATATTTTATTCTAGGGATAGGGTAATAGTTCTTGATCGTTACCTGATTCAGTCTCCGATATTCTATACATAGCCTCAGATCACCGTCTTCCTTCTTTACAAACAAGATCGGAGCACCCCACAGCGACACACTAGGTCAGATTAAACCCTTTTTCATCTGATCTCCAATCTATATCTGCAACTCCTACAACTCAGAAGGCGTCATATGGTAAGGATCCATCGAGATCGAATGAGCACCAGGTTGTAATTATATCTCAAACTCAATGTCACATCGAGGAGGTAGAGTCACAACCTCCTTAGTAAAAATGTCCAAAATCTCTAAGACAACTCCCATAACCTCCACCATCTTAGCTCCCATCAATTCCACTGATAACTTGTCCAATAAGGATAATAGAGGCTCCATGTTCCATCTTCCCACCTGACAGCTCCACTCACCAACAAAATCTATGTGCTAAAATTTTACATCTAAATACACGACTCTTCTTTATAAGTAGTTGATAATTTCATGCACCCAAAACAACATTTTTATGTCAATGATGAGATCGTATGGCTGCATCTGTATTAGAAAGAGATCCCCACTAGACTGATGCAGCCCCAACATCAGTCAACATCCCCGGAAAACATCAAACAAGATGTTCTGACCTCTAACTAGTGTAATCAACACTAGGGGAATAGAAAGTCTTTCTATGTATATTCCCAAGGCATGGGTTAGACCGGGTGTAATGAAGTAGTGTGAAGCTCCCAAATAAAACAAGTTGCAAGCAAGCGTACTAAACAAATTGATTGTACATCAAATGATCTCCAGCCTCATTGGGACTGCTACTTATGTAGCATGAAACTTACTACACCCAACTCCTCTGCCCCTCGGCTATCGGCTGCCTCCCAGAACATTCCCTGGTCGAGTTCCCTAAGGAGAACCCTGAGGTCGACCTCCTCCTGTACCGTCTGCACTTAGTGGAGCAGGAGCCTGTTGTCCCAGATACTGAAAAGGTATGGCTATAAACTGCTACTTAGGTGGGCATTGAACCTACCCACCTCCACCATACTGATCTTGAAATGGGAACTAACTCTAAAGTTTCCTATAGCCTCCACAATTGAGACACCTTGGGCCTAATACCATGGGGAAAGGGTGAGTACTAGAGGGTCAGAACTGAAATTTCTAGGGTTGGCTCCCCATTGGTTGAAACCGAGAAGGCCCTAACACCGGAGACTTGATGTTGACGGCCTACCCCTTTAAAGAACTCGGTTTACTTCCCTCTCAAGACAGGAATCCTCATGAGTGCATCATTTCCCCTACCTTAGCCTTCTTATAAACCTCTAAGAATTTTAGTAGGGTGAAGGGAGTAACTGCATACTGAAGAGAAGGACATAGTGCCTCCTCTAAACACCTCGCCTGAGACTCCTAATCTGAAAAGAGATCTAAAGCAAAACATAGGATATCCTTGAACTTGATCCCCAATTCCCTCACTGAAATACTCCCCTACTAGAGGGAGAGTAGATCCTACATATTCTCGGCTTTCATGGTGGAAGAATGGAATTCCACCCAGAACTCCTTCTCAAAGTCAGCCCACAAAACATCGGTCTCCTTTCTATCCCTAAGATAAATCATCCACCACTAACATACTGCTCCCCTCATCTGGCTCACTACTAGAAAACCTAGTACTCTATCAGAGCCTAGATCAAGATGAAATTGATCACTAGCTCCTTGATCCAACTCTTTGTCTCCATGTCCGAGACATTTCCCTCATACTTTCCCAGAGTCTTCTACTAGAAAGAAAGAAGCGTCTTCTACCACCGATCATCCTCTTCCACTGGATAGACCCTCCTTCGGTCAACTGGGTTAGCTTGATGACCCTCCACTACTCTTAACACACACAGGAGACATCTGGGAGCCATGACTGAAATGAAAACAAGGAACTCCTAAGCCCGAGTAGTATGGAATTTTCTTTTAAGATTCATTTTAATTATTTATTTATTTTAATTTCCTAAAAACTCCCAAAAAAACAATAACAAAAGTCATCATGATGCATATACCTTTACTAGGGTCTCTACCCCACAAATGGTGTAGCCACACTTGGTCATTCAATAAGCTCATAGTCCTTGCATCGGATAACAGGGGGCCCTAAAATCTCAAGTCCTAGCCAATCTTCCCTATCCTATGTCATGAACCAAGATCACCTAACATTGTTTCCCTACCAACCCATTCAATCCTCACTATGCCTAACTCCAAACTCCATCCTACCTATCAACCATCACCTTTTATACAATTCTTTCATGACCCTCCTTCTTCAAGATGAGGTAAGGGATGGAAAGATTTCGAGACCTTCCTTCCTCAAGATGAAGGAGAGATAATGACCCCCATGTCCCGCCTCCAATAGGCCTTAGGGTGGTGAACCACACCAACGGTATAGAAATCTCACAAAAATGTGAGGTATTACCCTTTTATAGAAACCAAGATCAGGAGATAAGATGTATCAACCTCAAACAGCTCCAAGACATATATATATATAAAGAAACCAAAATCCATTCCCCATGAATTTTTAAAGTAAAACTACTAGAAATAAAAAAGAAAACTCCAAAGTAAGTACTAAAATAAAACTAAGCAGTGACACAACAATCGTCCCCAACATCAGAGCTAGTAAGGTCCATCATGTCTTGTGTAATAACCTTGGAAACCTAAAAAAAAGTTTTATATACATGGGGTGAGCATACAAGTATACTCAATAGGGAAAACCAAATTCATTCATGAACAAGTGGGAGAAGCATACTAATGCCCCTATGAGAAAACAGTAGAAACTAAAATGAACCTAACAAGGTATACTATCCACCCCAATCTCACCAAGTCATGCTCACCAAATAACACAAGTCAGATAAATTAAAGTAGCAAGAACATTGATATTTCGGTACCCCGCACCACTTCCCACTAGTTAGTTAATCATCCATAACGGTGAAAATTATGATGCTACCATGATATTCCACAGACCCCATTGTCACAACCTTCCTATATACACCTGAGCCACACACCACATCACATCCTACCTGCAGACACCTTGGACTCATCCTGAAGACACCTGGGAAACAAACCACCTCGCACACAGCCAATACCATAAATCTTTTATTAAACCTCAAGCCATTACGACCTACCTGAAGAGTCTTGGGTGATAAATTCCTAGACGAGGGAGCATGGTAAAGTTAATAACCATCCATATATACTCCCACCAGAATGTTGGGAATGAAACCCTCCCTCATAACAATGGGAGTGTTCGGTACATATTTCTCAACACGAGTGGGGTTTGTATATAAAACACAAGTAACTACAAGTTTATACATATAGGTAAAAAAACTCATAAAACCTATGGGTTTATAAAAGAAACAAACCCACACAAAAAATGGCCCTTGTTACTACCCCTACATTCACATCCACACAATAGCCACAACCAAAACATCAACCCATCCCTTTCATTTAACCACTTATCATTAATTATTAAGTAGTTTGTTTATTTCATTCCAAAACTACCTAGAAAACTACAACCACAACCCTACCCAACACAAACAACACACAACCAGATTATAGTCCCACTACACAACATTATCCAATAGCCATAACACCACCCAGAAGAAGTCCCACTACTCTACAAGTCCATACATTCCACAATCAATCAATATATCAACCAGAGATTCCATCACACCTCCTACACCACCTCAAACAAAAATCTCACAGAAACCACCACCAAAATCATAGCCCCGCTACACACACATACCACACCCTTATCATAGAACCAACACCTCTACCCACCCCTATGACCACAACCATGCTACCAACAACACCACCATAAAACCCTCATAAAGCACAAAACCCAACAAAACCCACACAGCCACACCAAAACAAGCTAAGGATATTTTGATTTAGCCAAAAAAGGTTCTTTAATTCCAATTTGATAAACAGGGGTGATCAAAAATCAAGTTTGATCCTTGGTAAGCCTTTTTATTTAATTGAGTATACGTGATTAATTAGACTTCATGTTTTTGGTCATTTAAAGAGAGAATCAACAATAAGTATAAAGCATCATGGGTGCGCAAGAAAATACCACCAACAACCATGATTTTCACATGGATACAACCCATATAATTCACATTACAGATCAAAGATAACGTATAAAAGCAAGTGATCATCAACATCTCCCTTTTCCCCCATTTATGACTAAGGTAACAAGAAGATTATATAATAACACCCTTAACAATTGGTTTCTACTGTGACCAAGAGGTGAAACAAATATACACACCCCGCATGATACACAAATGAAGAAGATGTAAAGGAAATAAATACCTATAACAAAAGGATACCAATGATCCTTACTTGCACCAAAATAGAGTTTTTCACAAGCAGGAGACTCTAAGGAAGAATTGAACGGGGGGATACAACACAGGCGCACGGATAATCTAGGGAAGAAAGGGTCTCAGCGCACCAAGAGAAAATAGAAGGGTTAAAATGAAGAGAAGATTATTATTTAGAAATACCAGAACCTAAATCTATGGGGAAATGGTATCAAAGGCCATTAAAGGCATATCATGACCAAGACCACACAATTTAGGAGTCAAAGTAAGCTTCAAGTTTTTAGAAGATAAATACCATTTGAAATGGCCCAAAAACTCATTAAATATGGAATTTAAATCATTTAATGTTAAAGAAAGTGTCAAAGGGATAGAAATGGGAAAAAGGAAAAATTAGAAATGAGACACTGATGGGCGAGTCACTGAAAGCAAGGAACCAACAACGATTCACCAACGTTGAGCTACCGATGCTAATCTATTGACGTTGAGATACCGACGTTGATCCATCGATGTGACCTATTGATACCCAACTTATCGATGCCCCGACTCATTGATGCTCTGACTCACCGATTCCTTGACCTACTGATCCCTCGACCTACCGACGCCCTTGACCTACTGATGCCCTAAGATACCAATGCATCGACCTACCGACGCCTTTACCTACTGATGCCTTCGACCTACCGAATCCCTCGACCTATGGACACCCTGACCTATCAACTCCCTAACCTACCGACGCCCTAACCTATCGATGCCCTAACCTACCGACGCCCTGACCTACCGACGCCCTGACATACTGACGCCCTAAACTACTGACACCTCGACCTACCAATTCCCTTGACCTACCAACACCTCAACCTATCAGCTCCCCCAACCTACTAATTCCCTGACGTACCGATGCCCTAACCTATTGATTCCCTGACCTACCAATGCCTTGACCTACCAACACCCTAACTTGCCAACTAGCTCGACCTACCGATGGAAAAACTGGAAATTTGGAAAACTCTTGAAATGAGCTACCATTGCCTCCAAAAACACCGTAAATATTGTATTTTTTACAAAGTAATAGAGCATGGAGGTCTGGGTCATTACATAGTAGGAGATATAATTATATTATTAATTAAATATTTCATTATTGTTAATCAAGACAAAAGGATAAACTACTATTTTAATTTTTTAGATAAGGGAAAGTAATATCATGAATTCACTATCATTGTGGTCAATCTTGGATAAAACATTGTCTTTAATGGTGATAAATTTAAGCAGTGATACATAAATTTATGCATCATACCATGATAAGAGAGGAATTATTATGTGATAGAATTTCCACTACCTATTGAGCCTTCTCCTAAAGTAAGTGAGGATGATAAATATTCCTACTAGAAATATATTTATTGTGAATTATATGTTTAATAAATTATGTTATTGTCAATTTTATGTGATCTAAAAAAGAAACATATAGATAAAGATGCATGATCTATTTTATATTGTCTTCAAAATAATTACCAAGAGAGATCTAGGAAATAAAGATACAAAATATCTAAATCACTCTTCATGTGCAAGTTAGAATAGGAATACCTAACTAGTAATCATATACTTAATATTAAAGTTTATATTGATAATTTAGAGAATTTGAAATTAAAGCTATATAAAGAGTTGTCCACATATCTTATTCTCTCATCTCTACCACTAATTTTACCAAGTTTATTATTAATTTAAACATGAAAAACTTATATAAATCACTTCTAAATATTTTAATAATGACTCAATAAACAGATAAAGGTTTAAATGAAGATAATACTTTAGTATTTGTGGTCAAAATTAATAATTTCATGGCTAATAGACTAGTAACTGAATCAATGGTAAGGGGATTTATGCATCATTCATCTAAGAAACAAAATATTTATAAGGAGATAAATGAGAAGGAATTGGTTTGTATTTAATGTGGCATGAAATTACATTAGAATAAGAACTATAGTGAAATATATAACCACAAATAGGCTTTAGATATATTCTGTATTAAAATAAAAACTTTATAATTATATAAGTTGGTTAATAGATACAATTTGTACCTTTTATATTTTTATCTATATATAAAAACCAACTAAATTATGAGAGACTGTGAGAAGTGAATTGGACCATAAATTTATTGATTAAGAAAGGCTTACAGCAATAATTATGGAAGATTAACATTTTATATCACATATTAGAATAATTTATGTATTTTTTTAAAGTTATTATGTGTTCTTCAAACCCATAATTTATTTTATGTCATGTTTAGACACAAATGGATTTATTTGAAGATTTAAAAATAAATAATCATATTATATTATAGTAAAAAACATTTAAATAAAGGTTTGATTATATAATTGAATAAGTATATACTAATCTAGAAATAAATGATTAATTAAATTCATAAGTATTAGTATGAGGGATTCTCATACTTTGTTACTTTTACTGATTTCATTAGTAGATATTGATATGTCTATTTCATATGGTACAAATTAGATTTATTTAAGTTATTAAGGAATAAAAAAAGTGAAGTAGAGAATTAACATAGTAAGAAGTCAATGAAACTCTAATTAGACCAATGTAAAGAATATATTAACCAATACTTGATTGATCTTGAGGAATGAAAAATCTTCCATTGTATTAAAAACAAATAACACACACACATAACCTGGTATGTTAACTAAGGCAGTAAACAAGATCTCATAGATTAGTAGTATGAAAGTAAATATAAATTATCATATATACGTGTATAGGGATGACATTTTTTAAGGTTATTTATAGAAACAAACAAGCATTGCAAAACATGGAGCGTATCTTTAAATGATCCTAAATATAAAAGAGAATATCTTGAAAGGGATCATATCTCTAAAATAAATAATGATATTAAGATAAACTTCAATGAATTCAAGTCTCAAGATGCACAAGAGTTGGAATGGGAACATAAAATCCACAACAATAAGTGGGAGTAGTTTTTCCAAAGACATAATATACTACATAGGTTTATAATGGAAATTTTGAGAACTATGTGAATATGGTTTTCTTAAATCTATCGAAGGTGACATGTTATTCATTAAGAATAAAAAACTCTTATCTTATAAGAAAGTAGTGTGTGTATAAAAGTTTATTGGGAGTTTCAAATTTTTCCTAGTGATATATGTTAAGGACTTATTATTAATGTAAATAGGATACATGTTTTATGTTCAGTTAACACCTAGTTAAACAAATGTTTCTTTATGAAAAAAATAGATAAATATCCTTATATTCAACAGATAAAAAACTAAATATGTAGATATAATTATATATTTAATCTAAGTCAAATTAAATACATTAAAATGTTATTTAAAGATACAATATGAATCAATCAATATATGGATGTTTCCTAAGTCACATGGCATAAATAATGAGTAGATTTTTATTCACCTTGTTGAACAGATATATCATTCACACCATGATACGTATTAATAAGACCAAGATAACTATTTTTAGAAGCATTTAAAAAAATCCTAATGTACTGGATTTTTTAGAGGATATGTTCCTAGTATATATATATAAAATTAGAAAGTTATTGTTGTGATATACATATATGTTTTCCAAAATGATCAGTTTTATCTGATATCACAGTTAAGATAATGATAATGTAATGAGAAAAAGAATCTCAAAGTAACATATGGTTTCCAATTCAATAAAATGTGTAAATATATATATTTCAGATTATTTTATAGATAAATAATTAAAACATATATATTATAAATATCATCTCTTAAAAAATTATCATGGAGATAAACTCATAATTAGTGGTATAGCCACAAAGTTTTGTGTGTTAGTCCTAGAACCTAAATCCATACCTTAGTGAAAGAATTAACATCATGTGAGAACTAAAAAATTGAGAAATATTAATAGTTTTATTTAGTAAAAATGGGAGTTTTTTGGAGTTGGTACCCTATAACTAACTAGTATTGTACTTTTGATTTCAAAAACATATTTATTCTTATCACAAATTAATTATTATTCAATATAACATTAACAGAATAATTTACTTGGAGTATTTTTTAAATCAAAGTTCAATATTTTTTCCCAAATATAATGTGAAACTAGTAATTCCATGATGATATTCTTAAATAAAATGACTTATAGTCTAGATAAATTAATATAAAATGATAAGGATAATGTCTGAATATCTGGTGATGGGGGATCATAAGCTTTGAAATCTCTTCTTATAAAGTTATCACTTGGTGTTATCTAATAATTGAAGTCATGAGGACTGGAACTAAAATTTTAATTATTTATATTTTATGTAACATTATATTTTTTTATCTATGAGCATGTGTATTATCCCTTTGAGATGATATCATTATTAATGTGTATCATTAATTTTTCACTTGTATGCATTAATGAAAATCATGACAACATATTATCATGGAGAGGTATTATGTTTTGGGTGTGTCATAAGTGATATGACATTAATTTAATGGCCAAGAAAAGATATGCCCCTTCATATTTAATGGAAAAATATATTTATTTCCCTTTTATTGATATGGAAATTTATAACAAAGGTCCATATCCAAGGTAGTTTATAGAAAATTTCACTTACGGAAGTCAAAGAAATATAGGTAAAGTATATAAGATGATGGCACATGCATGAATCCAGTTTGATGAGATATCGATTGAAAAAGAGACCATGTTTCATAATAGTATTCATAGGAAGGTTTTTGTAGTTTCTAAACTAACTTCTTTCACTATGGATTCTTTGGCATGTTTCTAGAAAACAATATTTTACTTTTGATATGTTCTACCCATTTTCATTGTTAAAGGGGCCTAAAGTGTCACATACTAAATATATTCATAAATTCAATAAATTTTATTGAATTTTAGTTCAAAATTTTATTTATTTTCTACTTTTGGATTAATATTTATTCAAGTTAAGTTGATTGTAAAAATTTAATATTGAGATATTCAAGTTTTAAATATGTGAGTTGAATTTAATCACTTATTTATTTATTCATAAGTTAATGAATATATTATTAATTTATTCCCAAATTTGGTGAATATTGTAAAATAAGTATTTATTTAATTTTGGAGAATATATATAAATAAATATATATTCACAAGTTTAGTAAATATAATATTTATTTTAATTTATCAAATGAATATTTTATTATTTTATATTAGATAATTTTATGGTAGGATTTGGATTGATTTAATAATCTTAAAATTATATTTTTAGATCATATAAATAAATTTTAATTTATTTAAGAAATGATATTAGATCATTAATGGTCACCTAAAATAATAGATGTTGTTATTTAAGTGAGGTGACACATGTAATGTATTTTAATACAATTTAAATAAATATTTTTTATTGAATAAATTATATTTTAATATTTCATGTCACCTTAAACTAATAATATTTGGTTTATTATTATTTAATAGATTAGGTACATGGGTTTTATGTTTCATGTAAACTAAAAGAATTATTTTTATTATTTAAGAGAAAGTGGATGTAGTGTATTTATTAGAATTAAATTATAAGTATAGAATTCATTTTTATTCTTTTAATGTTAACCAAATTTATAAAAACCAATGTGTTCCATGGATATGGCATGCAAGATGCTCTAGAAAATTCGTATCTCAAGTTCTAGAGAGTGAATATTACTTATGTCTCCCAAGTGTTAAATAAAGAAAATAATAGATCACTCATTATGATCTAGGTGAAAAATAAAAATCAATTGTTCTTCTCCTACTAGTATAAAAAATACCAATAATTTCATTCAACATTTCATGGAGAACATGTAGATACTTCTATATGGATCCTCTCTTGTATTCTGGAGGAATGAAAACATAAACATTATTGGAGATTAGGTCAGTAATGTCAACAATGATTAGTTATAATTTACAATTGATCAAGAAGAAATGCCATGGTTGAGTTAATTGTATTTAAATTAATTATTAATTAATTATTCATTATCCTATCTATGAAATTTTAGGTAGAATTCATTATGTTCTTAAAATTTAATATATTGGGACTAATAAAAAATGGCCCTACACTATATGCTTCTGTTGAATTAATGTAACATTAAAAAAATCAATACAAAATGTTTACCCCCTTATGTTTTCATAAGAACAAAAAATTATAGAGATAAGGGATAATTAATTTTCTATAATTTCCTTCATTGTGGAATAGTGTAATATGACACACTATAACACTTGTATCACTTACAAATCACATCACAACCATGAAATATTCAACTATGAATTCAAACATTTATATATGTTTCCAAAAAAAAATTAATAGTTGTTTTACCACAGCATTAAAATATAGTATAACCCTAAATTTTCTACATATTTCTCCATTATGGGACAAATAAAATTATCACACTACAATACTTTAAATCATGACATAATGCATCACCTTGTGAATAAAAATGAATCCTCTAGTCAACCACACTAATTGGTCACGCCAAAATTACCTTATTTTTATGATGAAATATTTAACTTTTAATCTTACACGTCTATCATGGAACAATATTCAATTTCTATTCCTTAATAACTTACATCCCTCATCTGTCATGAAGTAATGTAATCATGTTTCACCATAATTTCCTTCTGGATCCTTCTCAGTCTTAAAAATTTCACTAGAATCTACTCCTGCCAAAAAACATTAAAAATACAAAAAATTAAGAAATAATAACTCTCTCTAATCACTTTTTGGGATTTATCAAAATCCACTTTAAGTGGTTAATTTGGAACCCTAATAAAATAAAATAAATAGTGCACAACCCACAAAACTAGAAACCAATGACTAAAAACTTAAAAAAATCAACAAACATTGCCACATTTTGATCTAGAGGGTTAGACTAGTATTTATAGGATAAATATTTGATGCCAAGGTTAGGATGGAATAAAATATTTTTTTCAATATTAGAGGATATAAATTATAGGACTACAAGTTATTCATTAACGGTGAATAAATCAGGTTCCAATTCCAACAAAAAATAACATCAAGTTATGAGTCAAACCATTCAATAAGATCTTCATTAATTCCTTGGGGTAACTCTCTCTCTTCTTCTTATCATGTTTCATTAGTGACAACTTGATGTTAATACACTCACCTATATTTTATTATTAAATTGATGCCTTTAATGAAATTTCAAAATTGGATTTATTTGTTTTTGATATGTTAGAGGCATATAATAGGTCTATGTGGTCCTAACCCTATAGGACCTCATCCACAATATTAGATCCTAGACAATTAGATATATTGGATTATAAAGCTTTAAATGTAAATTTTTTCCTATATCATGGGTAACTTGGTCTCTTTAATTCCCCTATAAAAAGAATCCTTAGATATAACTAATTTATTAATAAATTTATTAATGAAAAATCATGTATAAATTTTATTTTTCACCAAATAAGTATGCCACATGTGTGATGGTTAAATGAGTTGTTGGAGCATGACCTAGTATCTTATTTGTGTGGTGTATGGAAGGTTCAATGGAGGATGGACTACTATCCCAAAAATGATTAGTATGAATGATTAATGGGGGAAAATATTATATCATGTACTAGTATTTATGTTATATATTTATGGTAATTGATTCCACCTTTAGGAGATATGGTCATACTTGACCAGGCACTGGCCGAAGCTAGTATAGTATTTCAAAAGGTAGCTTTTTTAGTACTCAATGATTAAATTAATGTTTATTATTAATTTTTTTCTTCCATTTTACTTTTTCAATTCACCAATATATGATATATATTTTTATATAATTTTTTTTTGTAATTTCCCATACCTTCTAAGACTATTTCATTCTGCATTTTAAGTATTGGATGTGTTGAGTAAAGGTTATAGGAAAGAAGTTAGAGTTGAAGCTGACATTTCATTTTGAAGGATACATTATGTAATGTCCTAATGGATAGTGGAATGAAGATTTGGTTGTAGGTAATATGTTTTTCTATATTCTGGTGTCTTGTGCCATTATGGATAAATTGTGGCATGATGGTTCATGTTGTAGTGTGGGGTGTGATCCATGAGGTTTCATTATTACATTTTCTCAGAGTGGGAGGTTAGTTGTTTCATAGTCATTTGAGTTGTGGTTTTTTTGACTTTATTATTTTCAGGTTTTATCTAACATGGGTTGGATTGTATCATGGATTCTCTTAAATTAGTCTTATGTGAGATTCGTTAACACATGATCAGTTCTGGTTACAGCATGAAAGTTTGCAAGTTGTTCTTATATAAAGGGTCTATGGGTTTTAATCAGACATGAGATATCTATTAATATTATATGGGGGAGTGTCATGGATTGACTCTTCTTATTATGGAATGGATTCTTGGGTGGTTGGTATTCTTGGGTCTTACCTTGGTGTTGTTTCATTGTGGTGTCTTTCGCTGCATCATGGACATGTTTGAGATGTCTCAGGTTTGAATTATGGAGATCAAAAATCATAACATGATCCTTTGAAGCTCAATAATTTTTGTGTGGTCAATTTCATTTAATTGTGACCATTATTGTTATAATTGTTTGAATATTTTTTAATCCCTAAGTTTTGTGGGATATCACACTATGGTTTTTAGATAAGAGTTACATTACGGTGTGATAACCCCTATCACATCGTGATTCATTATTTTTATAGATTTATTATACATATGGGACATGTCTCACATTCTATCTTGTTTTTAATACTTCTTTAAAACCCTAGGTTAATATGGTTGTGTCTTTGGAGATCTCTAACCACCCTTTGGTTCATTCTTTCCCTCAACTTTGAGAGATAAACCTTTTTTTTATCCAAGGTAATTTCCCTTATTCTCTTTAATTCTCTTCTCATTCCTTCTGGTTCATTATCCTGAGAAAAGTTGTGATGGGGATTTTTCCTTAGGTTTATTAGTGTTTTGTTGTGGTTTTTTATAGATCCTAATATGTTATATTTTGTTGATTATTTTATTTGGGTGTTCCTAGTAGGGTTTCCATCCTCTCATTTTCTTATAGAAATTGTTGAAGCCAAATTTTTTGTAGGGTATTTGAGACTCCTTCTTCTTTATTATGTGTCATTCATGTAATTATCATGAATTTTCTTTCAATGGGATGATGTAATAGATTAACCTAATAATATAATGAACCAAATTAAAGGAAATTAATGGGAATATAGTGATTTTTATGTGTTTTATGAAATTCCATAATATTGCTTATATATTGATCAGTTTTTTATGTTTCTAATAGGAGAATTATTTTTACTATTGTGATATAAATCTCTTGTCGTCGTTTTTTTATGATAATCACCTTTCATAATGGGTTAATCACTTAAATTTAGAAATGAATTGATTATTCAGAAATCTATACTTTAGGTGTTGATGTTTGAACCTAAGATTTTATCCTAATATGAAAATAATTATTAATAAGAAATTTTCTAGTGTGAATGTTTATTATGTTTTCCATTATTTTCTATTGTGTAGGGGTTCATTCCTATAGTGTTTAGAGTGGTAAAGGATGGTATTTGTGGTTGGTTGGGATTATGAGGTGCAAATCAATTTTTGTATTTGTGGATGGGTTATTTCATGGTTATAGTAGTGGTGGAATGGATGATCGTGTGGAAAGTTAGTAGTTGTGTGTATTTTATGGCTTTTATTGGCATGATTTGTATGGTGGTCTTTATGATTAAGTATTTATATTTTTGGGGTATTTTTTATAGTTTCTCAACGAAATTGAACATGGATTGTATTAATGAAACTAATAATGGGTGATAGCTAGAACTAGAAAATGATGGGAAATTAAATGATTACTAATAATGTCTAAAATGATTATGACTAATAAATAGTGAAGGTTTTATTAGGTGTGAATAATTAATCCAGAATGGATTGAAGTGAAAGGTGTTTTAATGAATTTTTTGACATTAAATGTGGAAAATTAAATGAAATGTCACTAGTAAAGGCGATTATAGACATTGTAATGATGAATGAAATGAGTGATTAATAATGTTGACGTGTTTATCTTGTGTGAATAAATGGTTGATAATATGGTGATAGAAGTGGATGATAGTGTGTTGTAGTACTGGTGTGGTTGTTTTTGTGGGTAATAGTAGTACTGGTTTGGAGTAAACCCTTAGGTTAGGCTTTGTGTGGATATATATTCATGATATTTTCTTATTATCTATTATGCACCACCACCCATGTCTGGTAACCCTACTAATGCATATAGGGTTTTATGTTCAAGGAATTTTCCCCAACATCCAAGTTATAGAGGGAATGGATGGTTAAATGATCCCACTTCCTCACTCCCCCTTTAGACATAGTATAGTATAGGGTGGATCACAATGGGAATATATATATATATAGGTTATAATGGATCTTAGTTCTTGTGTGTGTCTGTGTGTGTGTGTTTTTGTATCGGTTGACATGGTTATGTGGTTGTGGTGTGGATACATTGTGGGGGTCATTCATGGTGGGTGGAGGGAATGAGGTTGATTTCATTCATATTCACAATACCCTACTGTTATGACGATGTTATTGTAGTTGAGTCATGGTTGTGGTTTTTTATGTGGTTGTGATATATGGATATGTGGATATGTTATTATGAAGATATATGGGAGGGATTGATGTACATTACATAAGACTTTGGGGCATGATAATGACCAGGTCAGTGAGGAATTGGTTGTGGGATATCTTCTTAACATATATTCTTTTGATATTATACTACTAACTTGGATGTGATATTGGGTCAATGTGACTTTGTGAAGTTGGTTAATAATTGACCTAGAATATGTGTGTATTAGTTTTTTTGTGTATTCACACAAAGGAATTTGTATGCTCCTTCTATATTTACAAAAGAGGTTTTATGGAGGATCCTACAAAGTAAACTTATATTCTCACACCTATATATATATATATATATATATATTTTATAGGTTTCCATGAGGGAGTCAGTAATTAAGTTAGACAATACTAGCTTATGGAGGTTGTGATCGAGGTTATTGTCTCTAACATATGATTTTTTTTGGTATTCTATTTTCATGTTCTTATTTATAAATTAAATTTTCATGAATTTTAGATTAGTTATATTTTATATTATATGGAGTTAATTGGTTGATTTCTTATATTTTCCTAGTATTATAAGGATAATACCTCCCATTTATGTGTGATTATACCCTCGGTTCTACTTAATAACTCATGGAATATTAGAGTTGGGATTCAAGAGTCTATATCATCTTCATTATAGGCTTTGGAGGGGTTTCTAGTGGATTCAGGTTGTGACATTGTGGTATCAAACCTCTGGATAATGTATAGGATGGAGACTAGAATTAGACACCTATGATAATTACATGGGTTGGTGGGGAAACATTATTAGTTAACAATTACATGTGATGTAGCAAGGGAGACCTTCAATAAAACAAGTGATTAGGTCCCATTATGATCCAACACAAGGAAATTGGTCTTACTGAAGATATTGGGAAAGATGGTATTGATTATAAGGTAGAGACCTATGAGAGTTATATACATCATATTGTTTAAATTTTTTTGATTTGGGGTATTTATGGGAGTTAAAATGAAGTTAAATAAATGATATTAAATTAATTACATTTTCAAAAACATATAATTTTTCCTTTTTCTCTTATAGATATGGTTGGTGGTCATCGACCATGTTCGGTTAAGGGTGAAGAGTTGTAGCAAGATAGATCAATTAACCATAGAAGGGTTGACCCATCTAAGGATGATGAGTCCTGAAGGAAGATGTTATGTGAGTTTCAATATCATTGATTTTTGAAGTATAATGATAGTGTCTCTAATTAGGAGATGAAGTGTTGGTTAGAGTAGCTAGAAATCACCTTCAGTGTGATCTATGCTAGTAATAAGAATTGGATCATGTTTGATATTTATTAATTTATAAGATATTTATATTAGTGGTGGTTCATATTCCTTGGGGAGGGCGAGAATTCCTAGAATCAGTTCCATATAGAGTTTCTTCTTTGATTATGAAGGTAGAGAAGTGGTGTGAGTTTATTTCTCTTCACCAGGGGAGTATGAGCATACAGAATATCAAGATTTGATCCAAGTACCTTATTATTTTCTCACTGATCTTTTTCACAATAAGGAGGCTAGAGCATAGTGTTTTGAGGTGGTATTGTGTACTTATATTCTGCATCAATTTTCCCCATTTATGTTTCCAACATATGTGAAGGTGCTAGATAAGTTACATATTATTGATATTATGCATGTGTTTTCTAATTCATCTCAATAGGGGAGTAATCAAAACGTTATAAGGGGAATAAGTATAGGTTTAGGGTCTCAGGTATCAAGGTATTTGTGGTTTTAACCATTAGGTAGTTAGTATTGGTGTCATTAATTTCACTTATCATGAGCCGATAGTTCTCATACTTCAATCAGGATCTCTATTCTAGTGTTATTTTCTTGTGAAGGTCATGACCATCATCAGTCATAGTGCCTGATCATTCTCAGTGGTTAGCACAACATGGGTGGTTAGCTTCCAGTGCAGCCGCAATTATAGTTTCCTCTAAGGCATTATCAGTGGTAGGTTTAGTATATTTTTATTTAGTAAAGAGGATATGGGATAGGAAGTGGATTGCCTTGTGATATCCCTCACCTATAGGGATATAGAGATGATCATGTTCATAGATGTTGAGATCCAATGGGGAATAAGAGTAGGGAATGGTTTTGTAACATCCCCAAATGATATAGATTTAAATGAATAAACGATATGACTCGTGTCAACAAGGTGCACCTTCCTTTTTGAGAGTCTATTTGATTAAAACTCCACAGTTAAGCGTGTTTGGCCTGGAGTAGTGATCAGGATGGGTGACCTTCTGGGAAGTTTCCCAGGGTATGTGTGAGTGAGGACAAAGCACACTAGAAAGGACATGTGTTGGAATGTGGGGACTATCAATAGTCAAATGACCCGTTTAGGCACGTGGGTGGGACCTAAGGTGGGGACCACGTCTCTGTGGGGCAATTGGTGGTAACTGGTGGGCCGTGACTCAATGGTTGTGTTAAATTGGGGTGTATGTGCTCTTACTGGGACCCAGTTGTTACATTTGGTATTAGAGGTGGTACCCAGCCTTAAGTGTGATGCGAGGCCTAGGTTGAGATGTAGGGCCCACAATGAGGGTGTTGTGCTCTAAAGGGGGGGTGATTATAACATACCCAAATGATATAGGTTTAAATGATTAATGAAATGACTCATGTCAACAAGGTGCACCTTTCTTTTTGGGATCCTATCTTATTAGAACTCCACAGTTAAGCGTGCTTGTCCTAGAGTAGTGATAAGGATGGGTGACGTTCTGAGAATTATCCCAGGGTGTGTGTGAGTGAGGAAAAAGCACACTGGAAAAGACATGTGTTGGCGTGTGGGGACTATCAATAGTTAAATGACCTGTTCTGGCATGTGGGTGGGCCCTAGGGTGAGGACCACGTGTCTGCAGGGCAACTGGTGGTACCTGCTAGGCTGGGACCCGATGAGGGTGTTGTGCTCTAAAGGGGGGTGATTGTAACATACCCAAATGATACAGGTTTAAATGAATAAATGATATGACTCATGTCAACAAGGTGCACCTTTCTTTTTGGGATCCTATATGATTAGAACTCCACAGTTAAGCATGCTTATCCTGGAGTAGTGATCAGGATGGGTGACCTTTTGGGAAGTTTCCCAGGGTGTGTGTGAGTGAGGAAAAAGCACACTATAAAGGACATGTATTGGCTTGTGGGGACTATCAATGGTTAGATGACCCATTCAGTCACATGGGTGGGCCCCAGGGTGGGGGCCACGTGTCTACAGGGCAACTGATGGTACCCGGTGGGCCGGGACCCAATGGCCGTGTTAAAGCGGGGTGTCTATGAGTAAAGAAAAAGCACACTGGGAAGGACATGTGTTGGCCTGTGGGGACTATCAATAGTTAGATGACCCGTTCAGGCACGTGGGTGGGCCCCAGGGGTGGGGACCACGTGTCTGCAGGGCAACTGGTTGTACCTGGTGGGATGGGACCTGATGGTTATGTTAAAGATGGGTGTTTATGCTCTTACCGAGACCTAGTTGTCACGAGTTTGTTGCATTCCATGGTTTCCCGGGACCCGATGCACGTGTTAAATAGGGGTGTTTGTGCTCTTACTGAGTCCCAGTTATTAAATTTGGTATCAAAGATGCTACCCAGCCTTAAGTGTGGTGCACTGTGTGGGTTGAGATGTTAGGCCCACAATGAGGGCATTGTGATCTAAAGGGGGTTGATTGTAACATCCCCAAATGATACATGTTTAAATGAATAAATGATATGACTCATATCAATAAGGTTCACCTTAATTTTTGGAAGCCTATCTTATTAGAACTCCACAGTTAAGCGTGCTTGTCCTGGAGTAGTGATTAGGATAGATGACCTTCTGGGAAGTTTCTCAGGGTGTGTGTGAGTGAGGAAAAAGCACACCAGAAAGGAAATGTGTTAGCCTGTGGGGACTATCAATAGTCAGATGACCCATTCAGGCATGTGGGTGGGCCCTAGGGTGGGGACCAAGTGTCTACGGGGAAACTGGTGGTACCTGGTGGGTCGGGACTCGATGGCCATGTTAAAGCGGGGTGTCTGTTCTCTTACCAGGACCTAGTTGTCATAGGTTTGTTGCATTCCATGGATTTTCCAGTGCCAAGATGGCTTTATTTGAGGTATTCTTCTTATCTTCTACCTTATATTTTTCTTTTTTTGATTCTAGTAATGTAAATTATTTTATTTTTCCCACCTTTGTCTATTCCTTAGAACTTAAGGTAGAGAGACTTCCAGTTCCCCTAGTTTTAACTATACCCATAGGAGTCTAGTATAGTTTTATTGATGTATATCATGGTTGTAAGATAATGTGGTAAAGCATCATTCATTAAAGTATTTCTTCTTGTTGTAGATATAACCATAAAATGACATTATTAGCATTGATTGGTTGTACTCTCTCTCTGTGTGTGTGTGTGTTAATAAAGTTATTTTAGAGTATAGTTTCATTCATAGGTGTGGAAGGTCATTGAGTGATGTTTGTTGGTGATTGGGACCATCATATGGGTTAGGGAGTTTAGAACCCTTGTCTTCTTTTCTGGTAGAGTTGATGTTTTTATTGGTCTAGGTTCAGGTAGAGGTGTTCCCTAAAGGTTTTTAGGGGTTTCCGTATGTTTATACTAAAGAGGCTATGACACTACCCCCTTGAAGTGATATCAAGTTTAATATAGAGTTACAAACCAGTGTCGCTATAATTTTGATGGATCCTTATTAGATGAAACCTTTTGAGTTATGGTAGTTGAGAATTCAGATCTATGATTTGATATAGCAGGGATTCATCTATCCTCATGTGTTACCCTAGGTTTCTCCAATGTTATTCACTAAGATATCAGAAAGAGTCTAAGATTGTGTAAATAATACTAGTATTTTAACTAAGTGATGTTCATAAACCATTTTCCCCTTTCAAGGATATATGATTTGTTTTATATGTTTAAGGGAGTTGGTTTGTTTTAAATAATTGATTTGTGGTCAGGGTATCATCAGATGAGGGTGAATGTGAAGTATATCTCAAAGACTACTTTCAAGTGTCATTATGGGCACTTCAGGTTTATAGTTATATCATTCAAAGTCATGAACACATCATTTTTTTCATGGGACTCATGAAATATATGTTATATGAGTTTATATATTAGTTTATGTTATTTTATATCAATGAAATTCTCAATCATTAAAAGTTAAAAGAGTATCATGTTGAGCAACTAAAGATTGTTCAAAAAGTACTTCAATACTACCAACTTAATGGGAATTTATCAAAGTGAAAGTTTTTTATGTAATACTTGTATTTTCTTGAGCACGAGGTGTCTCGTTATGGAGTGACAGTTGATGACTTGAAGTTTGAAGCATTTATTTCTTGGGTAGAACCCAAGAATTCTATATATGTTCATAGTTTCCTTAGTGTTATAGGATATTATCAAAGGTCCATATCTTATTTCTCTCCAATTTTCCCCCATTTAAAGAATTGACTAGTAAGATATCAACCTTTATATGGACTAAGAAATTTCAGGTGGATTTTGAATTCCTAAAGTATAATTTAATCAGTGATTATGATCTTCGGTTTCCATGGGAAGGAGTCATGTTCAAGGTTTTCTGTTACACTGATCATCATGGATTAACATGTTTTTTATGCAGTATAGGTAAATGATCTCATATTATTCAATATAGTTACACCTTCATGACTGTAACTATTCTACTAATGATCTAGAGTTAGTAGTGGTGGTTTTTTCTCTAAAAATGTAGTGACATCACCTCATCAGTGAATGATTTGAGTTCTTCTTAGATCAAAAAATCTTGAGGTATAGCTTCTCTAAAAAATATTTGATTCATAATCAGTGGTGATGGATAAAGTTATTTAAATAATATGAATTTAAGATCTCTTATACCCAGAGTAAGGGTAATTTGGTTACATATTCATGATAGACTTTTAGGTATCATTAATTATTTCAGGGTTATTGAATTTTAAAAATTAAAACACGAAACAAACAAATAAATAAACTACAAGGTAGTATATGAAATGAAATTCTATGATTTAAACGATAGAGATAGGTTAGAGAAAATAATTAATTTAATAATAAATACCTAATTTATTAAACAATTTAAATAACTTAAATCTAAACCATGGAGTTCGGTGATTTTTAAGAAGTGACAGAATAAGAGAATAAAACAAAATGTACAAAACATTTAATTTATAGGTTCATATACTATGGATTTAAGGTTAATGATTTATCATTTTTTTATCAAAATGATCTCCTTGGTCTATAATATCACTCTCTTCATCTCACTAACACCCCTTTTTTTAATGTTCATATACTTCGGATAGTTAGCGAAATAGGTAACCCAAAACCATTCTTAAACATAGAACTAATTTCCACCCAATGGTCATGATGAGGGTTGAACTCTATTATTTCATTGTATAACAATAATTTAATTGGATTTCAATGATCATTCATGTAAAATAAAAGAGGTAAAGTAATAATATATTTAGAATGAAAAAAACACATTTTGAATCAACCATAAATCCAAAAATTAAATTAGTACACTCCCCCTTCAATTACATATTCAAAAGAAAAAAAAGTCACCCCCTCATGCTATCCATGAGAAGGTGAGAAGAATATAGAAATTAAAACTCTATAGAAATGGGGGAGTATAGCTAGGTATGGATTTTGCTTTAGAAAAGCACCTCTCTCTAAGACCTAGACTCTGATCTCCTCCTTTGGAAGTGGCACCACAACTCTCTAATTATATATCTCCTGGGGTGCTCAAGTTTGATTTAATTAGCCATTATTGTATTCATAAATGAGGTTCAGATCATAAATGGAATTAATGAGTGTTAAATGAAAGTCCCAAGTAATAAAAATGGATTCTCTCATCAAAATCATTATCAAAACTACATTTACTAGGTCTATTAAGGTAAAGTCATGGTGAAACATATGATTTCACATCATGAATTCCACAAAGCCTCTATCTTTTAAGGTTTTCTCTCATCTTGAGTACATTCCTTGTACTCTATTAATTCTTGAAATGTAATTCACATCATGAATAATATTTTTCATGTATTTTTTTCTCTAGATCACCCTTTTTATTTAATTTTGATCCCAAATATCATCCTTTGATCATCCTTCATCGTGGAAGGTAGTATTTTGATATAATCATTACTTTTTTTGCTCATTTTTCTCATTTTCCATAAATTTTTGTATCTTTACAAATATGAAAAATTCTATTAAATATTAGGGAAATATTTAATCATTTAAATGATAAAAGTTATGTATTTTAATAGTAAAAAGTATTAATTAAATGTATGTATCAATGTGTTGAGTAGAAATTTACAAGGATATGTAGTTTGAGAGTCTATAAAATCATGGATAGTGATAGGAGAGCTTTTATCTATTTATCTTAATATAAAAGAGGATAATGGTAGAGGTTACCTATACAAGATTACATTGAAATAGTGTTTATTATAGAAGGTGTAGGAGTCTTATGGGGAGACTCATAGCTATAGGTGTTGCAAGATTTTTTTATAGCGATTCTCTTAAGGGGTGGTTGAAGTATGATCAGCATCGGTTGATGTTTCAAGGGATTTTTTCCATTTCATTGGTGATGGGAGAAATAGTCCTTCATGAGTTTTATATCCCACCCTTGGTTATGCATCCAAATATACCCAACATGTATCATGCCTTGAGGTGTTAGTTCTGGTGGTCAGGTATGAAGTGGTCAATGTAGGAGTTTGTGTTGTGATTATTTGATTATTAGTACGGTAGAGTATAAATTTTCTAAAGATTTGATGCAGTCATTATATGCCCTCAAGTGTAATTAGAAGTATATTTTTATGGATATATTCATTGATTTACCTCAATATCATGGAGGAATCAATTTTATTTTGGTGGTAAGGTATTATTTGAATAAGTCACCTCATTTTTTGGTGATCAAGGAGTCGAATATTGTGGATAATTTGGGGTGGTGGTACATAGATGATATGGTGAATCTTTATGGGGTTCTGAGGGTAATCATTTATGATTGAGATCCTCATTTTACCTTATGGGTCTAGGGAGTACTTCATCACTATTTTGGATCTCATCTAACCCTTATAACTACCATTCATACTTAAATGGATGGTTAGACCAAGTAGGACATCTAAATTATAGGTTACATATTGTCTACATGCATTCTAGAATTTATTGGTTATTAGGTGAAAAACTTTCCCTTTGTTGAGTTTGGATATAATAGTAGCTATCACTCTTCCATTGGAATGACACCATTTTAGGTGTTATATGGGTGAACATATAGATCTCTATTTTTCAATACCAAGGTTATAGATTTGATGATCCTTAGACTAGATGAGGTAGAGAGGATGACCTAGATGTTGTAGGTGATTAGAGAGTGGGTGAAGGCAACATAAGGCCATCATAATTCTTAAGTATATTAAAGAATTATACTTATAGTTTTTGAGTTTAGAGACTATATTTTCTTGAAAATTTATCTAAATCAAGGTAAGTTGAGGTTTGATTTATATAGTAAGATTTATCCATGGTTTATTAGGCATTTTGAGGTGTTTGATCATGTTGGTTAGGTGGAATATCTATTAAAACTTCCTCTGTAACTGGATCAGATCCATGGTGACATCCATGTGTCATAGCTTCATCGGTATCTTCATGATGACTCCCATGTCATCAATTAAGATGAGTTAGATGTAGAGGATGATTCAATGGTCATGTAGTGGTTTATCAAGATTTGATATTATCTATAAAAGGTGTTACATAGGCATTTCATTCCCTTAGTTTGTGCCTTATGGAGGAATAATGTCTTGGAGGAAGGTATATGGGATCATGAGTCACAGGTGCACATTTGGTATCTCAAGCTATCTTGAACCTTGTTTCACCTTAGTTCTGATATGATTATTTTAGTGTTGGCTTGATTGATATTGTTTATCTCAATATTTAATTGTTTTTTGGCGATGGTGTTGTTTCTATTTGAGAGGTGTATCTAGAATATGTTTGAGTTTTGTGGTTGGTGTTTTCCTTTAGGATTATTTTTTATTCTTAAGGATTAGAATTGTTTGATAGGTATCTAATTTAATATCCTGAACCTTCTTAGACCATTACTTTGTGTTTTTTTTATTGGAAAATTTGGTAGAATGTTAGAGGAAAGAAGGTGAAGTTAGAGATGAAAATTCAGATGGAAGGATTTGTTATAAAATGGAATAATGGATTATGTCGTGATGATTTTTAGAGGAAATGGGTTTTTTCTATAGTTGGGTGTGTTGTGTCATAATGGAGAGATTGTAGCATGACAATTCATTTTGTGGCATGGGGTGTGATCCATGATGTTATAGTGTTTCATTATATTCGAGTGGGAGGTGGGTTGCACCATGGGTGTTTGGGTTGTGGCATGGTTAACACAATGTGTTTCAGGTTTAATATTATGTGGGATGAATTGTGGTGGGGTTTCTCTTAAGTTGGAATTATGTGAGATCTATTGTGGCATTAATTATTTTTACTATGGTGTGAAAGTCAATGGTTTATTCTTATACAGAGGGTCCCTAAGTTTTAATCTTCCATGAGATCCCATATGAATATTACATGGGGGAGTGTTGTGGTGTGACTCTTCTCATCATGGTGTGGAGTCCTGGGTGGTTAGATTTCTTGGTTTCTCCCATGGTTTCATTTCACCTTGGTACCTTCCGTATCATCATGTCCCAAATTAAGATGCATTGAGTTTGAAGAGAAGAGTCTAGGAATCACATTGTGATCTTCAGAAACTTGGTAATTATAGTGAAGACACTTAGATTATTCTATGACATGTGTTATAATAATGATTTTAAAATGGTTAAACCCTAAATATTTTGAGATATTGCACCATTTTTTATCATAGTTTCAATATCATGTGATGACCCCTATCACACTACGATTATTTATTTTTCTAGAGTGATCATAAATTTAGACCTTTTCTTGAATTCTATCTTATTTTACCAACTTTATTTGAATCCTAGGCATCCATGGGTGTTTATTTTTTGATCTTTAACCACCTTTTGGTTCATTATTTACCTATTATTCAAGAGATAAACCACTTTTTGATTTAAGTTGATTTTACTTCTCCTTTTTCACTTCTCATTCCTTCTTGTTCCTTAATTTTTTAAAACTATTGATAGATGTTTTTACACTATTTTATCAATATTTGGTCATGGTTTTGATGTATCCTGATGTGTTATAGGTTTTTGATGTCCTTTTTAGTGTTTTCTTAGTGGGTTTTCCAACTTCTTATCATTTTATCGAAAATATTGTTGCAGATTTGGTTGAGGTAGTGTATTCAAGAGTTATCTTCATTTATTATGTGTAAATCATGGAATTGTCATTATTTTTATTTCATTAGGTAGATTTTAAAGATTAAAATAATAATATAATGGATAAAAATAAATTAATTTAATGTAAAGAGGGTGATTCACATGAAAATTATGAAATTCCAAGATATTGATTATATAATAATGGATTTTTTTATGTTTTTTATAAGAGATTTATGTTTAATTTTGTGATATACTTTGTTTTCTACCAATTCTTTATGGAAATAAGCTTTCATAATGGTCCAATCACTTAAAATTATTAATGATTTGGTTGTATGGAAATCTAATATAAAGGTTTTAATGTTTGAACTTGAAAATCTGTTATAATATTAAAATAATGATTAATGAAAAGTTTTCTAGAGTGAATGGATTATATGTTTGTGCTTGTTTGTGGTTGAATATAGGGCCTTTATTATTATTGTTAGAGTGGTAAATTCCATTCATTATGGTTGGTTGGGTTAATGAAATGTGGATTAGTTCTGATAATGGTGGATAGTTTATTTCATGGTAGTGGTAGAAATGGTATGGATAATTATGTGTAAAGTAAGTTCTTTTGTGGATGTTATGGATGTTTTTCACATGAGTTGCATGGTGTTTTATGAGATGATGCGTTTGATTGTTATGGGTTTATGTTTGAGTTACCCAGTGGAATGAAATAAGCATTGAATTAATTAAAAATATACTGGGTGATGTCTGGAACTGAAAAATGATGGGTTATGAAATGATTAAAAATAATGGCTAAAATTATTTTGACTGGTATATGTGGAAGGTTGTATTTTATGTTAATAATGAAAAAAGAATAGATTGAAGTGAAAATTGGTTTAATGGATGGTTTTACATTAAATATGGTCAATTGAATGAAATTAATTAGGTAAAATTAATTCTAGAAATTATAATTATGAATGAAATGAAAAGCTAATGATGTTTAAGTTTCTCTATTATGTGAATAAATGGATCTTTTTTGTGGAATAGTGATGGTAGTAGATGATGGTGAGTGGTAGTGACGGTGCAGTTCTTTTATGGGTGATATTAGTGTTACTTTGTCATTAACCCTTATTTTTGGCTTCATATAGCTATATATTCGTGATATTTTTTTTATTTCTTATGCACAACCACCCGAATTAGGAAAACCTACTAATGTCTAAATGGTTTTTGGTTCCAGGTGTTTTTCCCAAAATCAAGGATATGGAGGTAACAGTTGACAGACTTCTCCCACTTCCCCACCACCCTTTAGAAATAATATGAGTTATGATGCCCTATCATAGGTATATGTAACACATTAGTATTTTAGTTTAATATTGCCTTTAAATAATTCAATGTATTTGGTAGCTTAGTTAACACACAACACCAAACCTAAATGAAACCATGGTATATTGAGATAAAATATAAATATTTAAGTATAACCGTTAAAACCTAGCCATTGAATTAGTTGTAATAAATAATATTAATTAATTAAATAAATATTTATAAAAATAAATAAAATTTTGTTTTTAATATGAATGAAATTCAATTGGTGTAGATAAAATGACTAATAAGATCATTTTAAGCTTAGAATTATATTTTCATAAAAAATATTCTTTTATGCATTATGTTTTTTTATTATAAGAAAATTATCATTAAATTATGGTAATATATATATATATGAATAACTAGTTAACATTTATTATTAAATAATGTTAAATAAAAATAATAATATGTTTTTCTTTAAAGAGTCATTTTCCCTATAAAAACAGTTATTCATTATATTTTATAATTTTATTTCAAAGTTAAATTTCTAAATTTTAGAATTTGAATTTGATAAAATGAACATTATTTTTGTATTTTTCATATTAATATTTACTTAATATTAATTATTTTTATTCTTCTGAAAATATTGATTTCAAGGAAAATAATATAATGTAAGGTTTTTAAAAAAATAATTATTTAATGAAATTGTTAGTTTGTAATTTTTTCATAGAAATTTTTGAATCCTTTTTATAAAAAAAATATAAATTTTATAAGTGAAATTATAAATCTAAAAAAATATTCTAGTTTACAAACCTTTATCTTATATTTTAGAACTTAAGTAATATTTTTCTCATGAAATTATTCTTAAAACATTATAGATTTATCATTTTAAAATTAATTTTTATAAATTTTAGAAATTAAATACAGTAAAATTGATTTAAAATTTGGAATTAGTATGTCTGATTTATTTAATATGGGTAATTTTATTTTTATTCATAAATTATAAATTACTATGGAAAAAACTAGTTATCACGGTAAAAGTTAAAATGGTAAATGTAAAAAATATAACGGTAAAGAGTAAAAAAATGTTTAAAAATGTATTAAATTGGGTGTTGGAGGACTTTATTAACCTTATCTATTTCCCAATACATTATTTTCCAATTTTGGAGACACTTTCATTGAGAGTGACTTCCCATTATTAAAAAGTTGTGGGTATTTACAAAAATGTCACCTCTTCTCACTTATAAAAGGGGTTTCTCATCACCTTTTCAATACCAATACTAAATTTTGGTTCCCTCCTAAAAAAATATGTTTAATAATAAAAAACCCTTTTTAATTCACCTTTAATCCTATTTTACTTCCATTTTTTGTCATATGATTTTATCATAATCCCACAATTTCTAAAAGATCCTCCAAAGAAATATCAAGGTGCTCAATGTGATTAATCATTTTTTACTTAACTTATTTCCTTCCAATATTACCTTTAAAATTCTAATTTATAATCCCTTTATCGTAACATCAGTATTAGTTATATACTAAAATTTATTATGTTAAGGTAATAATAATTAACCAACATTCCCTATTTTCTTAGAGAAAAAATGTGATTTGTGTGTATGTGTGAACTACCACCTCCGTGAAGAAAGATGTTTCATTTTCGTTTGCTGCCTAAAATGTATGGTAAAAAAGAGGATAATAGGAATTAATTATGATATATATAACATTTTTATGTTTCAAATATAATAAAACATGTTACTCAACATGTATGGAATACACATAAACATGTAATATCATTCCTAACATGTAATATCATTCCCTTAGTGGATTTGGTTTCTACATATTCCCATAGTGTATTAATCCCATTGACTTTAAACCCATCATTATCTCATGATATATAAATCTTTACCCAATGAATTGGAGGGATATATAGGTCCCACCCATCAAATAATGAAATCATACATACGTGTACCATAAGATCATTAATAGTCATATCATAACTCATGAAATTAAATAAAAATCATAAACATATCATCATATCATAATCTATATAAAATATATAGGTTTCATAATCATTTCATCAATATATAGCCCATGAAAAGAAGCGGGTTTCATAAGCATATAACCCATGGAACAGAAATGGGTGTCATAAACATAATTACATGAAAACATAAACCATTCAAAAAATAATATTAATGGTATTCTTGGATCATATCCTTATTTAAGAATAAACTATAACAAATTATGTCATCTTATATGGAGAAGTATTTTTAAAGATCGCATTAAATATTTCTTGAGGAAGATAGACTTTCATTGAAAATCATCTTTATAAAACAATTTCAGAATACTTTTATTATAAAGAAAGATTTAAATTTTTATTTTATACATTTATTTCATAAAATATATTTTAAAATATGAAGAATTATTTTTAAAACTTAAATAATTATGAAAAAAAAAATCTTTTAAAATAGCTTTGAAAACTTGTAAATGAATCTTGAAACTATTTTGAAAACCTTTTTCTTTGAAAACATCTTAAAAACTCACAAATAAATATTGAAAACATTTTGAAAACCTATTTATTTTAAAATACTTTAAAAACCTAAAAATAAGTTTTGAAATCATTTTCAAACCCTATTCTAGGAATATAACCTTTAAAAAGCATATAAAGGAATCTTTGAAAATCATTTAAAACGCTTTTTAAGCATCAAAAAAAATTAAAAACCTTTTCCTTCGAAAACCTCTTTAAATAAAAAAAACTCCATAATATTAAGAAAACGTTTTCTTTAAAAATAAACTTTTAAACTTAAAAAGTAACCTTCAATGAAATGACGGTCATAAAGGCGGGTAAGTCTGTACATACCGAACATTCCTTTTCTACCTTAAAATATTAGAAAAGTGCATTGATCGAAAAATAACAAGAATATTCCATTTAAAACCATTTTTTTAAAGGGTAAAACATGGGTAAAAATTTTATTTATATATAATATTATGATATTAAAATATTTTTGAAAACATTTTTATAAAACATATTTTTGAAAGAACACGTATTTCCAACTAAAAGGATAAATAAAGTCATGTTTTCATAAAAATATTTTATTAATTATCCTAAGTATAAAAGAGTGGTAAAATGGTACTAATAAATGAATAATGATTAATATACATATGGGAATAAAATTAATGAGTTATCTTAAGATATGGATCACAATATTTCATCAATGTAATCGTAATCATAAATAGTCTCAATAAACAATGAGATTGTTTCAATAAACTATTACAATTTGAATTATACTCCCCATGTAAGAAAATTAAATTAAATTAAACTTAAAATATTATTAAAATAATAATTTTAATGATAAAACATTTAAAATTTTATTATATACACCATGTAAAAGAATATAGATGTATAACAGTGCATTTGACTCAAAGAAGGCAAATTGAGACAAAATTACTTTACTGATTTGGTAACTTTTGAAACATAAAATACAGGAGATAAATATCATTAAATGGATACTTAAATATGCATAAATTTAATTATAATAATAATATAATACATCCATGGGCAATAAACACACCGTATATAATAAATAGGTGGTGAACATGGCTTGTGTCTCATGAAAAATAGAAGTGAGATGAAAAGACTCTTACTACTTTAGTAACTTTAGAATCATGATCCCCATGAAATAATAACATAAATTAAAGATTTTAATATCATTAAATAAAGAAAATTAATTATATAAAATATCATATCGAATTATATACACCACACAATAGAAGCGAGTGGTGACTATGGAATGTATCGCACAGAAATAAAAAGTGAGATGAAATTCTCTTACCTTAAGTCTTGACTCTCTTAGTAATTGTTCAAAACTCATGTATAATAAATATTAGTTTATTATAAATATACCAAAGAACCATATTATTATTCATAATATCATATATTACTTGATTATGAATTTATATTACCTGTTTATTGACAACTCAATGTTAATGTTACATTTCAGGTAATAATTGCTTTGTTTATCTCTTGAGTTTTGACTTGTTATATTTTTGGTCCTAATAGTTATATAATTATATAAAGAATTTAAATAATGATATAAATATCATATATATTTAGTATATAATTATTTATTGTAATCTATTAAAGATACAAATATTAAACAAAATACACCATTCATGTAGACGATAGGCCATACATAGGTATGAACAATGTTTTAGTTTTACTATCATATTGAAAGAAAGTAAATGACATATATGTGTCTATATATATATATATATATATATAATATCATTCCAATTTTATTATTATTTAATATATATCATATACACTTACTAAACCAATCTTTAAAACATTCCATGTAAATTGTGAATGAATCACATCGTTTTGAGGAGGCGGTAGTCCACACTTCCACAAACGAGGTTATCATATTTATACAAAATGGAAATCATGAAGGTATATTTTATATAGTAATTATAGAAGCATAAATACATCAAAAATAGCATATATATCATATAAAAATATATTTCCTATCATAATTATCAACCATGAGAGGTGGTAAAGGAAGAAAACAAACAATATCATTTCATGGGGTGGTAGTTCTTCATACACAAGAATGGTAAGTTTGTTACCAATTACATGGAAGTGTGTGTAAGTGTAAGTATAAAAATTATAAAATAAACATATTAGTATATTTATGGTACTTATTATATCATATAATCGTGTAATAAGAATATTTTATGGGTTGGAGAGTGAAAATAAAACAAAAGATCTTGAGGATGGATGTTACCTCTTATTTGGGTAACTCCTCTTGGTTTTCACTAAAGGGATTCCTTAGATAGATTTATTCCCAATGGGAGGATTATATGATGATGGGAGAGATTTTTAGAGCTTATTTGAGAATATTTTGGGGGATACAAAGGGATTTAGAGATTTTAATAAGTGACAGGGGTGAGTGTCTTTTTTATAGTGGAGGAGGAGTGGCGTTCTTATAAATTTTTGAAGAGCGAATTACACCCATGTTATTCCCATGTAAAGTGGATCCAATAATGGAACTGATTCAATAAAATGAAGGATAGGGTCTAAATATGTCCATAAAATGTATTTTTGTCACATATATGACTTATTTTAAAGGTATTTTTCATTTAATTACTATTCTTGATTTGTTTGTGGGGGTTTCCCATGTATTTTTGGAGGAAAGGGTGTGTTGTCATGATTTGGGCCAAACCGTGAGCCAATTTCATGTTTTAAAAAAATTGTTTTTTTATAAATTATTTGTTTTTTAACATTTTACACCCATTAAACTTCCCAATTGGCATATAATGGTATATTAAAACCCCTATATCCATTTTTACCTCATGAGAATCCATAATAATAATGGATTTGGGTTTTTTATTAAGGTATTAGGCCAGCTTGTAATCCCATTTCCTGCTTTAAAAATATAATTCTTTAATATCTCATTTAATTTTTAAGTTTTTTCGATGATTACAACTCTCACCTGAGACCACTTACCCAAGGTGTTCCCCCATGCTCTATTCCCCCTCTTTGGAGATCATATTCATTGTGAATTAGGTAAAAACTTCTCTAGATTTCTCATATCATCCATATTTTAAGAGGTAAATTGTTTCTTTTATAACTCCTTCAATTTTTACTCTTTTCCCCCTATTCCAGTTCTCACATGACCTAATCAGCCTTATCCAAGCCTCACTTTCATTTTGGTATAATTTTAAATTCATCTACTGGTGTATTTTGGGCGTTTTATTCTAGATATCTCAAGTAAGCGGGTTTCTTTCCTTCCTTCCTTCTCTCATTTTCTTAGGGTTTCTTCCTTTTTCTTAGAGTTTCATCCATATTTTCTTGAAGTTATAAAATGTACAGAATCTCTGTTTCGTACCTAGGGTATAAACTTGTGTCTTTTTTGTGAAATATTGAGGTTTTAGGTTATTTTTCACTCCATTGTGGTACAGCGTTGGTGCGATTGAAGTTTCGCACAACGGTTTGGGGTTTTTGGCACAAATTGTAGGTGATTCCATGTGTAAGAATTATTTGATGAGTTAGTTTTTCTTGATTTATATTTTTATCATGATTATCTTCCATTTTTTGTGGTGCAAAAAATTATATTTGGTATCATTTGTTAGGCGGTTGGTTTTTAAGTGTCAACTTTGTGCAAAAATGGTTGGTTTTCATATGTATTTCATATTGTATCAAGTGGGGTTGTTCTATGATTTTTTAAATGGTTTTATTAAAAAAATTTAGGGCTGAAAATTCTAGTTTTGTGTTATATTTTTATTCCTTTGTACTAAAAAAGGGTTTTTGGAAGGGTTTTTGGAAGGGTTTTAGGTGAAAAACATGGTTACACTCCTTGGAATTGTTTTGTGAAGGTTTTAAATGGTTTCTTGATTTATGTAAGAGGTGAAACTTTGTTGCCAAACTATTTTTGTAAGAGTTTACTTTTTAAATGGTTTATTTTAATGTGAAAGGATTTTTATGTGATGTATACTATCTTGGAATGGTTTTATAAAAAAAATTAAAGTATTTTTTAAAGTATGAAAGAGAGGTGAGACGTGTTGTGGGATTTTTTTGTGTGAGTCTGATTTCCAAAATGAATTTGAATGAAAAAGATGATCATGTGACATATGTGTAGGCTGTTTGGTGTGTGTGTGTGGATTTTAAGTGGTATTTTCATGTGAAAATTGTATTTCATGGTTAGTGGAACTTGTTTGTGCACAAGAGGGAAAACCCAGATATATAGGTGGGTGGACGTGTACTAGTATGCTAGTGATCCCATGGGGTTTGGCTCCAATTTCACAGAGCAAGTTTGATGATAAAAACACTAAATACACTATGATGAGGATGAGGATGATGTTGGAGGACCACTAGGTTATGGGTATAATCCCTACTAGTGGCTCGTGTGCACGAGAACGATATTGCGATGGTAAATTTCACCGAGATACAAGGTATCAAGGACCCACAACGAGCTAGTTCTTTGGGGTGATTTCTCACTGTTAGTACTCATTGTATATTTTGAACTTACCATCGGCATATGGAATGTTTGGTTGAAAAAATTCAATATCTTTTTTATTCTATTTAAAATATTTGATTCTTTAAAGTATCCCACTTGAAATCTATTTTTATTTAAAGTCGCATCTTTTAGAAATTGTTACTATCATCTCTTGTTTAAAAAACATATAATCTTTTTGTCTTATAATGATTATCAAATAGAATCTTTTAGTGGTGGAATCCTACTGGGCTTTGGCTCACACCCTACTTACACCTTTAGGTGTAAGTAGACTTGGTTATTTTGTCACGGGTTTGGGTAAATATTTTAGTGCTAATGGTATGGGATTCTATAATTACTTCTTGGTGTGGTGTCGTGGAGATGGATTGAGGGTGGTTCCTCTTACCATGAGGAGGTTCTTAGGCTGTCCTTCTGGACTTTGTTTCTTTGTTATAGTCTTTGAGTTTTGTTCTAAATTATGTAATTTAATTCTGAATTTTTGTAAAAGATGTTTTGGTTTGAAAAATTTAGATTTTTTTTATTGGATTTGTTTGTTATTTTATGTTTATAAACTAGGGTAAATCATTCCCAAATTTCATTTTTTGATACCTGGGCACTTGTGCCAGCCCATGAGGATTGGGAACGCCCTTCAGGTATTTCCACGGGCCGGGTTTGGTGTTGGTTTTGATGGCGACCAAATTCTGTTCGTGATAATTTTGGACAATTTTATAGGTCATTTTGGAACTTAAGTTTAAGGTTTAGTCTCTTTCTAAGCCTAATTTTACCTTAATAGGATAATTAATTTTAATTAAATTCACTAATTTTTATGGTAAAAAACTAAGTTGACTGGATTATACATTATAAATTATTCTGATTCGAAATATGGAATACATTTTTTTTAAATTCCAATCATAGAAGTGTCATAAATTAATTTAAATTTAATCCCCCATACCGAATGAAAATTATGCTTTTAAAAGTAAAAACTTTCTAAAGTTTTCTAAGTTTTTATATGAAATTTCAAAGTGAAATTGATTTCAATGACCTAAATTGAATTAATTTTTGTATAATTTATATAATTACACTTTAAAACCAATCAAAAATATAATTTAACCATATAAATAAATTATATGAAAAATAGTTTTGAATTAAAATTCAGTGTTCTTCGTTATTTATCAAAAAATGAAACTTCTCAAAAAAATACCAAAAATTCACCAAAATAAAATTTTTATATTTTTATTTAAAAAATGATGTTTATTTTTTCAAAAAAAAATAAGAAAAGTTTCAAAAATTATATTTAAAATGGTTTCACCATTAAAAGGCGGTAAAATCACCTTTATGAAAAATACATATTTTTATTCATAGAATTGGATTGGTTATTATATTATGCCAATAAAATATATTTGATGAGTGTGAAAATGTTTTATTGAATATATAATATATTAAAAACATTCATTAATAGTTTTTTTTTTAATTTATTGAGATAAAATGGTGTTTGTACATAAAAAGTACTTTTATTAGAAAAGTAATTTCTTTATTTTCAAATATTTCTTACTTTAATTTCTAGCTAAAAGCGTTCATTTTATTCACATGATTAAATTGTATTTTATTCATAAATTACATAATAATGTCTAGGTTAAAAATATAATAATATTATAATAATATTATTAATATTATATTTTAGTTTGGTAAAAATAGGTCTTGTCTGTGACATAGGCAATCTAAGGAAATCAACATTGTATGTAACACAAGCTAAATATAGTGCGGTGTGTACCACAAGATAATCTAAGTGTTGTTTGTAGTAAAATATTAAAATAGTGTTTCATGAAAAGAAATAAAAAAATATTTCTTTCATATAACATATGATATATTTATGGGTTCATGAAAAAGATTAAATTAATTCAAAAAATATATATTTCACAAAATCTCAGGGTGTTACATTCTACCCCACTTAAAATGAATTTCTCCCTTGAAATTCATCTAGGTTATTAAATATTTAATAATTTAAAGTTTCTTTTATAGAAACCCACATCATAAAAATGAATTTTAAAACATCCTTTTAAAGAGAAAGTTTGGAAACATAATGGATACCCATAATAACACATAACTATTTTTTCATATAGGAGAACATTAGTGGCAAGTGAAAATATGGACTTGGAGGAAAGGTATAAATATTTATAGGGAGTGATTGAGGTCATCAATCACAAATAAGTTAATGATAAATGGAAATTTAAGGGATTAAAATTCAAAAAAAAAATACTATTTAAAATTCAATCGGTTCAATAAAAAATAAGTTATTAAGACAAAATTTTATTTCTATATCATTTTCCTAAAGTCGAAGAATTTTCATGAAAAGATATACCTGCATGATTTCAGGAAAACCTCACCCATTTTTGGTCCTTAATCAATTTCCACTTCTTCTATTATTTTAATAAATGAAAGTGAATTTTTCATTTATAAAGCATTAGCAGGTCATGAGATATATAAATAGAGTGATGGGTCATTTCATCTATCATAACAAAAAGGTTATCACAAGTTATCCAATATGAATAAATCCACATATGGAGAGATAATACATTAATCTCTAAAACATAATATTAAGTTTAACATAAACCATTCAATACATTTATAACCTTATAACACTTATAAAATATGAAAATCCAAAAATTATAAATAAAATCACTATATTAACTTAACATTGATCCCTCTTATCACAAAGTAGATCTTGGTTGTCACATTCCAAACGTGAGAATATTTTTATCATGCATTCTCTTGAAACATGGTAATAACCTGAATTACCATACATAGTTATTAAAAACATGCATGTTTCATTATTCCAAAGTTTATTTGATATATTCATTAAATCCAAAAATGTGATAAACTTCGTCCATGATGGAACAAACTTCTTTTTCAACAAATACTTTATCAGTTCTAAGGTAATCTATATCGTCCAATTAACTTGTTGATATCCAACATGTATTTTATCAAAACATCATTATATTAACATTAGTAATATATTAAGGGTTATATTTCCCTTAATCATGTGTTCTTGTGAATATTATGTCTCCATTAAATCACTTTTCTAGTCCATCAGAACCATTCAACATATTCTTGTAAATCCTTAGTGAAAAAAACTAAAGTGAAAAATACTTATATATTTTACAGATCATAATTATTGAATTCAAATAAATAAATACTTAGTTTACTCTACTTAATCTATAAGACATTAACAAGGTTGCCTCATCCTATTACATAATACCTCTTTCCTTTCACATTTCACATGTAGTCTCATCAGCAGCCGCAATATAACCATTACTCGTACCACCTTGTTGATTCTCTTCTTGATATTTACACTTGGGATATCATTTTTCAAAATGACCATTCTTTCCACACTTAAACCATTTAACCTTTGATGATGTATTTTTGAGGAAAATATGCTCTTCTATTTCATTAATCAAACTCTTCATTTTTTCTTTACAGTTACTTGCTTTGTGTTCATCTTTTCCAAAGTCAAAGAATCTTCTTGATCCTCTAAGACATTCACTTGGGTAATTATTTCCACATTCTAGACATGTAGAGGATGTAATATTCTTCCCTCTATGGTCTCCACTGCCCAAAATTTCAGTGAAATCTTTCCTTATCTTCATTGGTGAGTCCAAGAATTGGTTAAGGTACACGTTTTTAGTCATGTTCTGCGAAAACTTATTAAGAGTGATCACAATATAATTCACTCTAGTGATCATACCATTTGGTTATTCATCATTAAAACTTCCATCACATTAAATGTTAAACCAGTTCTCTCTAGTTCCTATCATTGACTAAAACCAAAAATCATAGTGTGAGAAACATTTATCATACTATAAAACCACATAATCATGAAAAAAGTCACTTATTGGATGTCCAAATCATAGATCATACTTTTTTAATCTATGACACTTTAAGTTTATCCTAGGTTATTCATAATCACTTTCTACTTAAATACTTCATGATGGTTTACAAAGATTTTGTGAATTCTAAAATAATATCCCTCGGTAGTGTCAAACTAGGTGTGCAGTATGCTCGATTGTTATGTACCAGGTTACACTCAAGTTAGGCCTAACACACCTTTTAAATGTTGTTACCCCTATATACATTTATGCTAGAGACACGTCCACTTTTATTTTCTAGATAGGTATTTAATTCTTGGAAACTAATCACTCTATATTTTACCAAAATTCTAGGAAATTTTCCTAAACATTAACTCATCCTTAGACTTATCCTTAGAGACACCCCTAGACATATCCTTATAAATATCTCTATGGATATCACTAAAGTTTTATCATAGTAGTTTACAAAGGTTGACCAAACCTTTACTATGATAAAAACTATAACGACCCAATATTAATGTATATAGACATTTCATTATTTTTTCAGAATAATTAATACATTGCACAATAGATTCCCAAAGACTGTATTACTTTAGTGCCTTTGGAAACATGGAAACATAAGTCCTAGTAGATGATTGAGATAAATTATCTCCCATTAGGTTCCCCAAGACGGGAACCCATCTTAGAAATATCTTACATGAAATAAATCTTCATAACCTGGGGAAGGAAATAATAAAAGGGGTGAGCCTATATGCTCAATAAGGGTAAAAGGGGAGACATGTAAGCATATACATGGGCATAATGGTATGAGAACGTTATCATAAAATTAAAAGATCATACCCTACATATCAAATATCATAAACATGAATCATAGCATAAATATTAGTAGTTTATAAAACATAAATCATAAGGTAAACAGGAGAATAATCCATGAAATCATAACATATGAATAAGACATGGAATTGTGGTATACATATAAACATGTAATATCCTTCCCTATAATTCAATATTCATTTCTAGAACTTATCAGGGCACTTTAGGGGGGATACACCAACTGTTCAGGACACACCACCATCCCTAGTCACAATCATTTCCTTGTAAGGGATCGAGTTTCCACATTTTCCCATAGTGGATCTGGTTTCCCCATCTTCCCAGAGTGGATCAGGTTTTCACATCTTCCCATAGAAAATCTAGTTTCCCTATCTTCCCATAGTGAATAAATTCCATCCTCTTGAATCCCATCATTATCTCATTAGATATAAATATTTACCCAATTCATTTAATGGAGATATAGGTCACACCCATCTCATAATGAAATCATACATATGTGGACCACAAGATCATAAACTATCATATCATAACCCATGAAATTAAATGTATATCATAAAAAATTAATCATATTATGACATGTGGAAAAGATAAATGTTTCAGGATCATTTCATCAAAGGATAACCCATGAAAATAATCATGTTTCATAAGCATATAACCTGTAGAAGAGAAAAGGGTGTCATAAACATAATTCCATCAATACATAAATCATTCAAGAAATAATATTAATGGTATTCTTGGATCATATCCCTAGTAAATCATAAAAAATAAAAAAATGTCTCATATTATATGGACAAGTATTTTGAAATATCACATGAAACATTTATTAAGAAAGATATCTTTCATTTGAAAATACTTTTTATAAAACCATTTCAAAATAATTTTCTTATAAATAAATATTTAAAGTTTTATTTAAAACTTTTTGTGAGGAAAATATATTTTTTTCTTTTAAAAACTCTTTTTAAAACATAAATAATTTTTTAAAACTTTATATTTAAAATATCATTGAAAACTTCTAAAAGAATCGTGAAAATATTTTAAAACCCATTGTCTTTGAAAACACCATAAAAACTATTAAAGAAATATTTAAAATACTTTGAAACCTTTTTAATTGAAAATACTTTGAAAACATATAAATAAGTATTGAAATCATTTGAAAGTCCTTTTATTGGAAAATAACATTTTGAAAACATATAACGGAATATTTGAAAATCATTTAAAACAATTTAAAAAAAACTTTTTTAAAAAAACTTTTTCTTTAAAAACTACTTTAAATTAAAAAAATACCGAATATTTGGAAAAAAAATTATTTAAAAATAACCTTGTGAATTTATAAATGATTCTTCAATGAAATTATGGTCATGATAGTGGGTAAGCCCGTACAAGCTGAATGTTCATTTTTCACCATAAAAGTTTAGACAAGTGCCTTGATCGGAAAATGACAAGAAGATTCCTTTTAAAAACTTTTTTTAAAAAGGTAAAACATGGGTAAAATTCCCTTTAAATATCATTGGATAATATTAAAACATTTTTAAAAATATTTTTAGAAAACATGTTTTTGAAAGAACATGGCTTTCCGACTGAAAGGAGAAATAAAGTCAGATTTTTATAAAAACATTTTCTTAATTATATTATGTGTCAAAGAGTGGTAAAATGGTACTAATAAATGAATAAATAATTAATATACATAGGGGAAGAAAATTTATGAGTTATATTGAGATATTTATAATAATATTTCATCAATGGAAGCATAATCATAAACAGTCTCGATAAACGATGAGATTGTTTTGATAAACTCTTACTAATTGATAACTTTAAATTATACTCCCCATGTAATAAAATGAAATATAATGAAGCTAAAAATATAATTAAAATAATTGGTTTCATTTTATAACATTTAAAATGGAATTATATACACCTTATAAAATAATATAGGTGCATAACATGACATGTGTCTCAAAGAAGAAAAATTGTGACAAAATTACTTTACCGATTTGGTAACTTTTGAAACATTAACCACATGAAATAAATATTATAAAAAGGATATGTAAATACCCATAAATTTAATTATAATAATCATATAACACATAAATGGGTAGTAAACACACAATATATAAGAAATATTTGGTGAACATGGAATGTGTCAAAGGAAAAATAAAAGTAAGACATGAAATCCCTTACTACTTGAGTAAATTTATAATCATGATCCCCATGAAATAATAACATAAATTAAATATTTTTATATTATTAAATAAATTAAATTAATTATATATAATTTAATAGGGTATTATATACACCACACAATATAAGAGAGTGGTGAATATGACATGTATCTCATAGAAATAAAAAGTGAGATGAAATTTTCTTACCTTAAGTCTTAACTCTCTTCGTACTCATTCAAAACTCATGTATAATGAATGTAAGTTTATTATACATCTACCACAGAAGAATATTCTTATTTATAATACCTTATATTATTTTATTATTACATTTTATTATGTCTTTATTAACAACTCAATGTTCATGTTATGTTTTGGGTAATAATCACATTGTTTTTCTCTTGTGTTTTGATTTGTTATATTTTTGGTCCTAATAGTTATATATTTATCTAAAAAAACTAAAAAATGATATTAATATCATATATATTTATTATTTAATTATTTTTATTAATCTTTAAAATATAAAAATATTAAACGAAATACATCATTCATGGAGATAGTAGGTCATATGTATGCATGAACATTTTTTTGTTTTATTATCGTATTGAAAGAAAGAAAGAAAATGACATATATGTGTATATATATAATATCATTAAATTATAATTATTATTTTATATATATAATATAATTTTATAAAACTCATCCTTAATACATTCCAGGTAAATTGTGAATGAATCACATAACTTTGAGGAGGTGGTAGTCCACACTTCCAAAAACGAAGTTATCGTATTTACACAAAATGGAAATCATGGAGGTATGTTTTATATAATAATTATATAATAATATATACATCATAAATATCATTTATTTCATATAAAAATATTTTACCATCATAATTCCCAACCATGATGGTAAAGGAAAAACGAACAACATCTTTTCGTGAGGCGGTAGTTCACCGTACACAAGATCGGTAAGTTTATTACCCATTAGATGGAATTGTGTGTAAGTTTAGGTAAAAAAATTATAAAAAACATATAAGTATATTTATTATACTTATTTTATCATATAATAATTTAATAATAAAATTTTATGGGGTGGAGAAAGAAAATAAAATTAAGGAGCTTGAGGAAGGTTGTTACCTCTTCTTTGGGTAACTCGTCTTGGTTTGAGCCAAAGGGATTCCTTGGATGGATTTATTGCCAAATTTAGGATTATATTATTAATTTGGTAATGTTTTAATCTTATTTTATCAGATTTTTGGATGAGAAAAATGGCTTGATAGGTGTTAATATGTGGGAGGGGTGAGTGTCGTTTTACAGCGTAGGAGGAGGGGCATTCTTGTAAAGTTTTGGAAAGGGAATTCCTCCCATGTTTTTTCCCAATAATGTGGCTTCAATAATAAACCCAATTAGATAAAATGGGGTATAGGGTCTAAATATTATCATCCAATGTATTTTTAACAATTTTTTAGGTCATTTTGACCCTTAAGTTTAAGGGTTAGTCCCTTATTTAGCTTAATTTTACCTTAATCGTTGTAATTAATTTTAATTACATTCACTAATATTTTTAATAAAAAAACTATGTTGAAATCATTATAAATTATAAATTATTTTTATTAAAAATATGGAATTAATTTTGTTAAATTGAAATCACCTAATTTATAGAAATTAATTTAAATTTAATCCTGCGGACAGGGCGACGATGTTGGTTTTTAACGTAAAAATGTTCAAAAGTTTATAAAGTTTTTATATCCAATTTAGAAGTGAAATTGATTCCAATTGCCTAAATTGGATTAATTTTTTTATAATTTATATTACTGAACATTAAAACCAATCAAAAATATAATTTATCCTTATAAATAAATTAGATAAAAAGGTAGTTTTGAATTAAAATTTAGTGTTCTTCATTATTTATCGAAAAATAAAACTTCTCAAAAAAATACCAAAAAATCACCCAAAGTAAATTTTGATATTACAGTTTCAAAAATAAAGTTTATTTTTTCAAAAAAAAATTATAAAAGTTTAAAAAATCATATTTAAAATGTTTTCTCCATTAAAAGGTGGAAAATTACCTTTTCCTACAAAAATTTCTTTTATTTATAAAATTGGATTTATTCTTATTTTATGCCTATAAAATCTATTGTATGAGTTTAAAAATATTTTATTGAATATATAATATATTAAAAACATTCATAAATATTGTTTTGTTTAATTTATTGAGATAAAATTATGTTTTTATATAGAAAACTAGTTTTCTTAGAAAAGTAATTTTTTTTATTTTCAAATCGTTCTTAATTTCATTTATAGCTAAAAGGGTTCATTTTGTTCATATGTTTAAATCGTATTTTATTCACAAATTTCATCATAATGGATAGGTAGAAACTATACTAATATTTCAACAATAATATTAATCGTATTCTATAGTTTAGTAAAACTAGGTCTTGCATGTAACGCAGTCTATCAAAGGAGGTCATCTTTGTATGTAACACAAGCCAAACACTATGTTGCATATACCATAAGATAATATAAGTGTTGTGTGTAGTTCAAGATTAAATTGGTGTTTCATGAAATGAAATCCAAACATGGTGATTTCATATAACACAATCTATATTTATAGTTTTTTGAAAAATATTACATTAATTCAAAAACATATTTCACAAAATCTCAGGGTGTTGCATTAAGAATCACCGAAACATAATATCATTGACTTCATCTTCATGGATTATAAAAAAAACTTCCATTGAATGAAATTATACCATTATAACTATCTCTTAACATCACTTCCAGTACCTTTAATAATCTCTTCATTATGAAATTTGTAACAACAATGAATATCAACACTATTTTTATGAAAATAGTTCAAAATGATCAAGATTACTTGAACCTGATATTAAAAATAGGAAACAAATAACTGTAATTTATATAGATAATGATAATAAATAAATATTATAAATGTATAAGATATAATTAAGGTTTTAAAATAATTTATTATGATATATATGTTTATTATACATGGTGTTAAATGGTGTTTGTGGAAGTTGGGATAAAAGGTAAGGGTTTTGTTGTCTCAATTCAGATTCTCTAAGGAAAAATACATTTTGTGTTGGGATTTAAATACTTTTAGGGTATAAAAATTTTAGAGAATTTAAATTTCATAGAATTGGGAGTTCGAGCATTGGAATTATGTTCACTAAGTTTTTTTTAGTGACAGGAATTTGGAATTGATGTGAAGGTAGTAGAAATAGATCTTCTTCAATAATAGTTGGTCCATCAGAAGTTATCATATACCGATGGTTCTACAATGGATCACTGGGAGGTATTAAAGTTTAACAAAGTTTATGGGTCACTGATTTAGTAAACTTGATCAGGTGTTTATGTCTATTGATCCATGTTTTCAAGGGAGTAGGTTTAACTTGTTTGACTGATTTTTATTTGTATTTAAGTACTTGATACCTTTAGTGAAAAGTGTGTATTAACATAGTGTGGTGATATTAGTTAAATTAGTGGTTCAAATGGGCATTTATTAGAGATATGAGAAGTTGGTGAGGATTAATTGTCTTTTTAATCTATTTTTTCACATGTAATATTCAAGTTATAATAAAATAAAGTAGTAGTGAAGTTTCCCTAGTGCATGTAGGGCATAGTCTAAATCATTTTAAAACATTTTTTCATTTCTCTACTTTCCTGTATTTCTATTTCATTTTTTATCATTGGATGTTTTTTAGTACTTTTCATGTTTGTACTGAGGATTTTTTATAAGGATGAATTTGTACAATGAGTAGGGTGAAGGGACTATATACATCTAATATACTCATTCAATGGGGAATAAAACTTCTGGAGACTTGGTTTTCCTCTACGCTGCTATAGTGTGTGCATTTTTAGTGGATAAATAAATAAAACTTATAGTGGTTTTTCAGTTGTACAAGAAATCAGTTTTTTATACTATAGTTCATGTATTAGTTTCCCCAGCAAGTGGTATTAGATCATTTGGTTCTGGGATCATAGATTTTACATCAATAGCAGCATAGTCATGGAATCAGATAAAGGGAAGATATAGATCAAGAGATTTGATGTATTAGAATTTGGATTATAGAAAATGAATATTGAATTCTGTCTATTAGAAATACTTGGAGATTCCCTTTTTAGAAGTGAATTTAGTGTTGATGTAGAAAGATGAATGGAATCTCTTAGATAAAAAATATCTTTTGCTTATAATAATGTCTCTTTCAAGTAATGTTGTGTTTCATATTTTAGAGCATAAGGATATAGTGGATGTTCAGAAGACATTGGTGGACATGTAAGAAAAACCAATGGATCTGAAAAAAAAAATTGATTTGTGAAATTAGTTTGGTTTAAGGTTTTCAGAAGGAATTCCAGTGACAGATCATGTGAATAACTTCAACATGATTCATGGGAAGATTCAATCAAAAAAGGTAAATCTTTATAATGATATATGGGAATTTATACTATTATATTTTCTCACTAAGAGATATTATTCAATTGTTACTATAGATATAAAATCCAAGGGAAAAGTTTATCAGTGTTTGATGACATCATAAATTTGATATTCAATGAAGAACCTTGGAGAAGGTAAGTTTAGGAACCATCTATTAGTGCACATAGTACCAATGTATGGGTTAATTTACCCCATTGAAAGTAGATTTATTAGAATAAAACATCGGTATACATTTCTCAAGAAATTAAATGGGAGAAGAGTTGAGTTAAGTTAGATAGTTCTCATTATGGAATCCTACCTTTTATTACATAACTTTTCATTACATTTTACAAACAGAGGATCTTTAAAGTTTAGTGTCTTGGAAATCAGGAACAATATACATGAAAACATCAAACATTATTCTAATAAACTTTTAAGGTTTCATCATAGGTTCATACTAAGTACAATTATTTCATCTCATAACTTAGAGACATACATCAAAGGAAAGGGTGAGAAGAAGGCCCAGTAAGGAAAACAAGTGAAATGGTTTACATGTGATCTTGAGCGATATCAAGAAAATGAGGGATATCATAAAGGAATGATAAAGAGAAATATCATAGCAATAATAACTTGAATAATATCTTGAAAATGTGGCTACAAAATTTAATTTATACATTCATGAACATATCACCAAGTTATATCCCCAAGGTGTCATAAAAATTACCAAGGTTATTCACCAAGGTATTGTGAAAGTTGTCATCTCTAGAGATTAAATTATCTACCCAATGCATTAGAGAAATATCAGGGTGAACCCTTAATATTTATTTATTTTAATGTGATCCACATAGATCATAATAACACATTTCATAGATAAACCAAATAGAATAAAAGAAATGGGTTTCATATCAAAATCATGAAGTTTTAAAATGTGTTTAAAAACAAGATCATTATGTCATTTATAACCCATGGAAAGGTAACAAGGGTTTTATGTATGTAAATTACAGAATAAATAGTATAATTTTTAGGTATTTATTAACACCCCTAGGAACTAAATAGGTCTGGGTATTCACATAAATAAGATGAGATAATTTCTTGAGAGAAAGAGAGAGAAATTTTTTGACGAAATTTCTCCAGCATAACGACTATATAACATGATTTTAGAAAACAATAAAAAGAGAGGGGGAAAGGACATACCATCCATAAATGAATCATTTTACATTATAGGGACGAATAAAATAGAAATAATATCATGTTCTGGATATTTGAATGACATATCACATGAAAAGGAAACTTGAAAGAAACGAGAAAATGCGGTTTCTTTTACGAAAATTCGGTATCCTAACGACGTCACTTAAAAATTCATAAAATCAATTGATAAGAGTGGAAAGGGTATCTAATAATTTTGAAATTAAATGGATAGTAATAAGGATATATAAGAACATACCCCAACATAATAATATGGAAACTAGAAGACATAACATAAAGGAAGTCATGACTTAAAAGAGGAGGGTGAAAGGTTCACTTACATTGAAGAGTAACTTTGAAAGCTCGAAGGTTGGGACCGTGGGGGCTTGAGGGAACCTTGGGAGGACTCCTTGGGAGGTAAAAATACCATAGATTCATTTAGGATGATTTTGGAATGAATGGAATGGGGGAATGTCTTGGTATTTATAGCAAAAGTGAGCGAATATTTTATTTATTTCCAAGGGACACCTCATCGGTGGTATTTGCAAAACCATGGGCTTCTCCATGGTATTTGCAAAACCATGGGCTTGTCCATGGTATTTGCTCATGGTATTGGACACTTGGGACACCTCATAGAATATCATACTGTTCAAAAGTCTACCATAATTATTACATCATTATTACATCATTAATGATGTCATTAATCACACAGAAACTCAAAACTATATTTTTACTATTCACTGAAAAACATAACATTTTATAAAAATCTCATAAATTCACCCTAACCTAATATCGATGATCTGGATTCAAAAATGAAATTCATTTTATGAAAATAATTTTCTAAGTATTTTTAATTTAATTTTAAAAAAAATAATTATTTATTCAAAAAAAACAACTCTAAATCTATAACTTGTTTTGTAACACCTTCAGAAAGTAATCAAGGTCTCATCAAATTATCGTATAACCATAAGACAATAAAGTAACAATTTATGATTACATTTTATGAAAATACATTTCTATTTTAAATTATAAAATTAATTATAAAATTGTAAATAAAATATTTATAACATAAAAATTACCAAAACTTATACTATGATCGTTTTTTTCACTTTTAAGATGTATAAATTTTATTTATACATTCATGGGTGAAGTTTCTATTTTTTGGTCAATTTACGATTCATTACTATTCATTACTATTCATAAGGGTGTGTTACTATTCACCAAAAAAATATTTTGATCTTATTTAACCACATTTTTCACCCTGATTACAACCATGTATGACAGATTTTTGAAAATAATTTCACAAAAAAATTATTTAATAATAAAATATTTTTATACTATTCATAAAAAAACACTATTCATAAAACACTATTCATAAAATTGAAACTTCTCAGAAAATTTCTAAAAATTCATCCTTGGTTAATTTTGACATTTGAAATTTAAAAATGATGTTTATTTTACAATAATAATTCTCTATGTATGAGAAATATTTGAAAAGTATGATTTTTACTTCTAAAATAAATTTATCAAATTTATCTTAATTAAACATGTACATTATTAAGAAAAGCTATTCCAAAAACAGGAATGATGAAATAACAATTTTATTTATACAAAAGGATTACACAAAGTAACTAAGGTCTCATTACAGAGGCCCTTATAACACCTGCATAGGACCTAAGTTTAAGGTGTGCTATGGTGATAGAATCTGGGGGCGGCGCGGACAACATTTCCCAAGTGGTGATTTCAATCACTTTGAACTTCTCCATTAATCGATTTTGTTCAAACTTCACATGTTGAAGCTCAGCTTGGGTTTGGTCCACAGCAAAGCCTAATGACGCAACCTCCTTCCCAGGCTCCTATGGATGGGCTTCATATGGCCTGAGTCTATTGGATGAGGCCATCGACTCTTCAATCTATATTAATTAACCAAGATCACTTTTTTTTATAAATAATAATCATAACGTTGAGATTTTAGTTTCCAACAGTCATATTAACCAAGGGTCATATAACAGTCAAAACCCAACGGTGTCATTTTAATTATAATCACTTCATTAATTAAAGGATATTGTTCTGTGGAGTATATAATAAAATAACACGCAAATTTAGGAAACAAATTTTATTCAAAAGTTTGGGTCGTTACATTCTTCCCCCCTTAAGAAATTTCATCCCCGAAATTTTAACTCGTACCTGCAGAAGAGAAAAAGGAGTGGGTACTTATGCCTCATATACTCCTCTAGTTCCCACATGGCTTCTTCACATTTTTGGTTCCTCTGCAACACCTTAACAAGGTGGGTAGTGTTGTTTCATAGAACCTTGTCTCTACGATCCAAGATCTCCACCGACTTCTCCTCATAAGAGAGTTCATGTTCCATTTGTATCACCTCTGGATTTAGCACATGTGAAGGGTTATGTATGTACTTTCTCAAGAGGGATAAATGGAATACATCATGAACTTGTGATAGATTTGGAGGAAGTGCAAGCCGATAGGCCACTGCTCCCACACGATCAAGGATTTCATAGGGGCCAATGTACCTACGGATGAGCTTCCCTTTCTTTCTAGACCTCATGACTCTCTTCTAAGGTGAAATTCTAAGAAATTCCTTGTCACCAACATCAAACTCCAAGTCCCTTTGATGGTTTTCAGTATATATTGTTTGCCGACTCTAAGCAAACTTAATGTGTTTCTGGATGGCATGGAATTTTTCTATCATATCTTACACAAGATCAGGCCCAAGAAGCTTTCTCTCACTAACTTCATCTCAACAAGTAGGAGTTCTACATCGCTTCTCATATAGATCTTCATAGGGTTCCATTTGAATGCTCGAGTGGAATCTGTTTTTGTAAGAGAACTCAACTAAAGGGATATATTGATCCCATCTACCTTTATATTCCTTTGAGCATGTTCTCAGCATATCCTTGAGTGTTTGAATAGTCCTTTCAAATTGGCCATCAGTTTGGGTGTGATAGGTCATACTGAAATTAAATTCAGTGCTCAGAGCATGTTGAAGACTTCTCCAGAATTTTGATGTGAACCAAGGATCATGATCAGATACGATAGAAGGTGGAACTCCATGTATCCTTACCACTTCCTTCACATAAATCTTGAAAAGATGATCAAGAGAGAAATCTTCCTGAATAGAGATAAAATGGGCAGTCTTGGTGAGACGATCCACAATAACCCATATCGCATTATTTTATTTGGAAGTTCTCAAGATACCAGTGACAAAATCCATTGTGATATTGTCCCAGTTCCATGCTGGTATGTGTAGTGTCTGTAACACCCCTTTTGGAAGTTTTCTCTCTACCTTCACTTGTTGACATACTAAGAACCTTGTACTGTAGTCAGCAATCTCCCTTTTCATATTATCCCACCAATAATGATCACAAAGGTCTCTATACAATTTTTTACTCCTAGTATGTATAGAGAACGTAGATCTATGAGCTTTATCCATCAGCTCCTTCTTTATTTTCGGAATAGGTGGAATGCATAGTCTTGTATGAAATTTCAGTACACCTTCTTGATCAATATTGAACACAGGAAACTTCACATCCTTCACAGCCTAAAACTTATTCTGTAACAATGGATCTTCTTTCCGAGATTTCTTGATATTCTCTCGTAATGATGGTTGATAAATCATTTGGGTTAGGGTTGATGATGTCCCTTCCCTTATAATTCCCATTTCTATCTTTACTAGGCCATTGATCAAAGGATCTCTTTGAATCATCATCATGGAAAGAATAGATTGTTCTTTCCTACTTAATGCATCACTGACTTTGTTTTCTCTTTCAGGATGACAATGAATTGAACAATCATAGTCTTTAAGAAGTTCCAGCCATCTCCTTTGTCTCATGTTCAATTCCTTTTGTGAGAAAATATTCTTCAAACTTTGATGGTCTATGTATATATCACATTTCTCCCCATAAATATAGTGCCTCCATATCTTCAGAGCAAAAAAAACCGTATCCATCTCCAGATCATGCGTAAGATAGTTCTGCTCATGAGTCTTCAACTATCAAGATGCATAATTAATGACTTTGACATTTTGCATGAGGACGCACCCAAGATCTTTCAGATATGCATCGCTAAAAATAATGAATCCTTCTCCACTTGAGGGAAGAGTTAACACGGGTGCAATAACCAATATCTTCTTCAAATCTTGGAAAATTTCCTCACACTCCTTTTTCTAGATGAACTTGACCACTTTTCAAGTTAACTTGGTTGATGGATTCGAAATTCATGAAAAGTTTTTCAAAAACTTCCTATAATATCCCGCTAACCCAAGGAAACTATGAATCTTAGTTATTGTTCTAGGATGAGGCCACTCCTCTACAACTTTTGCCTTTATAGGGTCAACTGTGATTCCCTCATTGGTAACAATGTGCCCCAAGAAAGCAACTTATTGTAACCAGAAATCACATTTACTGAACATTCCAAAAAACCTCTCCTTCTGTAGAGTTTGCAAAATAACCCTTAGATGATCCTCATTCTCCTCATGAATTTTGGAATATATCAAAAAATTATCAATAAAAACTACCAAAAAGTTATCAAGGTAATCCTTAAAGACTCTATTCATCAAATCCATAAAAATAGTAGGTGCATTAGTCAGTCCAAAGGGAATAACAACAAACTCATAATGCCCATATCTTGATCGAAAGGTAGTTTTTGGAATATCTTCTTTCTTCACCCTCAATTGATGATAACCATATCGAAGATCAATCTTAGAGAATAATTGAGCCCCACGAAGTCGGTCAAACAAGTAATCAATTCTTGGAAGAGGGTATTTTTTATTCATTGTGATCTCGTTCAGTTCTCTATAATAAATGAATAGCCGCATTGATCCATCCTTATTCTTCACAAAGAGAACAGGTTCTCCCCAAAGAGACGCACTTGGTCGGATAAAACCCTTCCATAAAAGATCTTGGAGTTGTTTCTTTAATTCCTCCAGCTCCACATTTTTCATTCTATATAGGTTATTTGATATCGGATGATATTCATGTACGAGTTCAATGGAGAACTCTACCTCTCTTTTCAAGGGAGGTTCGGGTAACTCCTTAGGAAATACGTCAATGGATTCTTGGATGATGGGGACATTTTCTATCCTTATACTCTCATTTCCTTCTTCTTATTCACCAATAAACTCCATAAAAAGGATATAGGAGGTTCTTCTAGACAAATATCAGGTTGATATGTCTCTCCTTAGAAGATAATTGTAGGTTTTCCATTCAAGACTACTGATATTTCCTTGCTTCTGTATATGATATTATCATTATACTTTGAGATCCAGTCCATCCCTAGTATAATGTCGAATTACAACATGGGAATGACTACTAGATTTGTGATAAGATTGAGCTCACTAAAGTAAATAATAGAGTTTCTAAACACTGACAATGCTTGGATAATCCCACTAGGAGTCTTGACTGATAACTCTACTTTTAGAAATTTAGGGGTTGACTCTAAATTCTTTTCAAACATGGAGTAAATAAAGGAATGCGTAGAACCATAATCAAACAAAGTAATTTCTAGCTTTGAGAGAACAATAATAGTACCTTCCACCACATCATTTGGTGCTTCAAATTCAGCATAGTGATTGAAAAATTATGACCTTGATCTCTTAGCCTTTGCTAAGGCTGATGGTGATTCCCCTCCACTACCCTCATATTTGAACAGTGATTGGAAAAGTGCCCAAGTTGTCCACACTTTTTTCATTGGACATCAAGTAGGGCCTGCACCAAATTCCCTTTGTCATTAGTGTTGGGAATTTGTGGCTTCACCTCACTATGACTATTCCACGTGATATGGCCATCTCTTCCACACTTGTACCACTTACCACTTCTGAGCAGGCAGTTCCCTGAATTCTTCTTCCCATATTTATTACATGTGGGAAGTTTCACTTGCTTACCTCCTCTTCCCTAATCAAAAGTCTGCCCTAATCTTGGATCTATAAATATTTTCTTGTCATTGGATTTATGAGACCAATGTGTCTCACCAAACTCCAGTTCAACCTTCATTGCCCTCTGTACAATCTCCTCATAGTTTTCATAGTCTCGGTTGGCTAGATTCTTCTGTAGATATGGTCTCGGTCCACTAAAGAATCTATCAACCTTCCCATTAGGATCCATGAAAAATATTGAGTTGTAATGGGAAAGTTTGGTGAAGTTCATTTTATATCTTCCAACAGATTCATTCTCTTTCTACTTCAGCTCAAGAAACTCCTTCTCCTTTCTTTTTCTCATGGAACGAGGGAAATACTTACTAAAGAAGATCCCTTTGAACTTTTACCACTCTATAGATTCAACCTCCTCTATTGGACTCATGTTTTTAATTAGTTTCCACCACTAATCATCTTCTCCCTCTAAGTGGTAAACATACAGGGTGAACTTATCCTGTTCCAAACAGTGGAGCATAGAAAATATCTTCTCGATAGTGTCGATCCACTGTTCAGCAATCAATGGGTTGGTAGATCCACTAAAGGTTGGTGGTTGTTGATGCATAAAGGACTCAATAGAATGGTTTTCCCTTTGTGGTGAGATCGGTCTCTCATCTTGATTCAAGTTATTTCCCATAACTTGAGTCATTTGGTCCATCATTCTAATCAAAGTTTCCATTCTGGATTCCATAGGAGGGTTGTCAGCGCATGGTCCATTGCGGTCACAATTTTCATGGTTCATCCTATTTCCTGCCATTTTCTAAAATAATAAAACCTTAGTGAGAAGCTTATTTCATTTCTGAATATTTTAACTATAAAGGATTTTATGTCTTAAGACTTCATGCTTAAACAATTACATTTCTCAATAAATCCTTCATAATGAGTCATAAAAAGCTTGTGATTAACCAAACATATCTACCGAGAGTTTCAAAATAAGAGTGTATCAAGGCTCGTTGTCATGTACTAGGATACCCTGGGTCAAGCCCAAAACCTATTGTCAGGGTTTTCACTCCTAGGTACATATGTGTCAAAGCCACATCACTTGTTCGTATCCAGATAGGGATTTATTTGTTCAGAAACCACTTACTTAATATTTCATAAAAATACCAAGAATTTTTCCTATATTTAAAATTTTATATCAGGTTCTTACAAAAGTTTTCATAGACTAATTTCCACAAATAACTAAACTATCCTTTGATACCAACTATGGAATCCCTCCTTTTAATACATACTTTTTCATTACATTTTACAAATAGAGGATCTTTAAAGTCTAGTGTCTTGGAAATTAGGAAAAATATACATGAAAACATTAAATATTATTCTAATCCACTTATAAGGCTTAATCATAGGTTCATCCTAATTACAATTACTGCATCTCATAACCTAGAGACATACATCAAAGGAAAGGGTGAGCAGAAGGCCCAGTAAGAAAAACAAGTAAAACAGTTTACATGTGATCTTGAGCGATATCAATAAGAACATGAGGGATATCATAAAGGAATGATAAAGAGGAATATCATAGAAATAATAACTTTAATAGTATCTTGAAATTTTGGCTACAACATTTAATTTATACATTCATGAAGATATCAACAAGGTATATCCCCAAGGTGTCATAAAAATTACCAAGGTTATTCACCAAGGTATCGTGAAACTTGTCATCTCTAGAGATTAAATTCTTTACCCAATGAATTGGAGATCTATCAGGGTGAACCCTTAAAATTTATTTATTTTTATGTGATCCACATAGATCATAATCATACATTTCATAAACAACCCAAAGAGAATTAAATAAATGGGTTTCATATCAAAATCCTGACATTTTAAAAAGTGTTTAAAAACAAGATCATTATGTCATTTACAACCCATAAAAATGGAATAAGGGTTTTATGTATGTTAATTCCCAAATAAAGAATATAATTTTTATGTTTTTATAAACACCCCTAGAAACTAAATAGTTTGGGGTATTCACATAAATAAGATAAGATAATTTATTGAGAGAAAGAGGGAGAAATTTTGAGACGAAATTTCTGTAGCACAACGACTATATAACATGGTTTTAGAAAAAAATAAAAAGAGAGGGTACAAGGGTATCCCATACATAAATGAATTATTTTACAGTATAGGGACATAATAAAATATAAATAAGACCATGGTGTCGATATTTTAATGGCATGCCACATGAAAAGGAAACTTGAAAGAAAAGAGAAAATGCGATTTCTTTTACGAAAATTCCGCAGCCTAACAGCGTCACTTAAAAATTCAGAAAATCAATAGATGAGAGTGGAAAGGTTATCTCATAATTTGGAAATGAAATTTAAATTAATAAAGATATATAAGAACATACCCCAACATAATAATATGTAAACTAGAAGACATAACATAAAGGAAGTCATGACTTAAAAGAGGAGGGTGAAAGGTTCCCTTACGTTGAAGACTAACTTTGAAAGCTCAAAGGTTGGGACCTTGGGGGCTTGAGGGAACATTGGGAGGACTCCTTGGGAGGTAAAAATACTATAGATTCATTGAGGAGGATTTTTTAATGAAATTAATGAGGTAATGTCTTGGTATTTAGAGCAAAAGTGAGGGAATATTTTATTAATTTCCAAGGGACACCTCATCAGTGGTATTTGCAAAACCATGGGCTTGACCATGGTATTTACCCATAGTATTGGAAAATTAGGAAACCTCATATAATATATTACTATTCAAAAATTGACCAGAATGATTACATCATTATTACTTCATTAATGATGTCATTAATCACACCGAAACTCAAAACTGTATTTTTACTATTCACCAAAAAACAAAACATTTTATAAAAATATCATAAATTCACCCTAACCTAATATCAATGCTCTAAATTAAAAAATGAACTCCATTTTATGAAAATAATTTTCTAAATATTTATATTTTAATTTTTAAATAAAATCATTATTTATTAAAAAACAACTCTAAAACTATAACTTGTTTTGTAACACCTTGAGAAAGTAATCAAGGTCCTATAAAATTGTCATATAACCATAAGAAAATAAAGTTACAATTTATGATTACATTTTATAAAAAAAATTCCATTTTAGATTATAAAATTAATTATAAAATTGTAAATAAAATATTTTTGACATACAAAAATACCAAAACTTATACTAAAATCTTTTTTTTACTTTTAAGATGTCTAAATTGTATTTATACATTCATGGGTGAAGTTTCTATTTTTTTGGTCAATTTAATATTCATTACTATTCATAATGGTATGTTACTATTCACTAAAAAATTATTTTGATATTATTTAACCACATTTTTCACCCTGATTACAACCATGTATGACGGATTTCTGAAAATAATTTCACAGAAAAAAAAATTAATAATAAAATATTTTTATACTATTCATCAAAAAAACTATTCATAAAACGTTATTCATAAAATTGAAACTTCTTAGAAAATTTATAAAAATTCATCCTAGGTTAATTTTGACATTTAAAATTCAAAAACAATGTTTATTTTACCATAATAATTCTTTATGTATGAGAAATCTTTGAAAAGTGCAATTTTTACTTCTAAAATAAATTTATCAAATTTATCTTAATTAAACATATACTCTATTAAGAAAAGATATTCCAAAAATCGGAATGATGAAATAACAATTTTATTAATACAGAAGGATTACACAAAGTAACTAAGGTCTTGTTACATAGCCCCTTATAACACCTGCATAGGACCTAAGTGTAAGGTGTGCTATGGTGATAGAATCTTGGGGCGACTCGAACAACATTTCCTGAGTGGTGATTTCTATCAGTTTTAACTTATCCCTTAGGCGATTACGTTCAAGCTTCACAAGTTGAAGCTCATCTTGGTATTAGTCCATAGCAAATCCTAGTGACGCAACCTCCTTCCCAAGCTCTGATAAATGGGATTCGTATGGCATGATTCTACTTGATAAGGCCATCGACTCTTCTTTCTATATTAATTAACCGATATCACTTGTATTTATAAGCAATAATCATAATGTTAAGAGTTTAGTTTCCAATGGTCATATTGACCAATTGTTATATAATATTTGAAACCCAACGGTATCATTTTAATTATAATAACTTAATTAATTAAAGGATATAGTTTTGCGGAGTATAAAATAAAATAACACACAAATTTAGGAAACAAATATTATTCAATTGTTTGGGTCATTACACTGGTCCTACCTAATAGAAGAGAAAAATAAATGAAATCTCAAGGACTTAAAAATTCATAAGGAGAACACTGGAATTATATCCACCTCTGGTAGTTCAGAATCCATAAATACAATTGAAGTTCACGATTACTGGTTGCTAAGTGAGAATGCACTGCTAGAAGCTTGCTTGGTTCACTCTAGATCATATTTCCATTAAACTAAAAATAAAATATGTATTTCAAACTATATATCTAGAAAGTTTTTAAATTCCATCTGGTTGATGGTGAATTCCTATAATGTTTTGTAAAATTAGATGTCAAAATCTAAATTAATAAAAGAGTGTTCATGAAACTATCGAAATTTCACCACATCTCTAGCCTTAAGAGGAATCTAATTTCCATTGGTCAATTAGATAATTATTTCAATGGAAATTTCTTTTCAAGTAGGTTATGGAAGGTTAACTAGGGATTTATAGTGATTTAAAATGTTATAAATGATGGGACCTATAACATCATTGGAAATTCAAATGGGGGTATAGTCATAAAAATTTCAACTTTTGATGATCCAAAAGTATGGTACTATAGGTTTGGTCACCTTGGTGAAAATAACCTGAATGTTTTGAAGGATAAGGGAATACTAAATCTTGATGACATGTAAAATGGAAAGTGTGAAGGTTGGGTGATGGGTAAGTAGAATAGAGTGCCTTTCAACTTAGTTGGTTAGAAGCCCAAGGACTGAAATTTAGATCTTGTACACTTAAATGTTTGGGGACCCATTATTGTTCAATCCTATGGTGGATTTCATTACTTTATTACTATGATTTATGGTGCTTTAAGGAAAGTATGTATTTACTTATTGAAGAAAAAAATATGATGAATATCAAGTGTTTATCGAGTGGAAAGCATTATAGGAAATAGAAATCATCCCTAATTTGAAGTGTATATTAATGGAAAACAGTTTTGAATACATTGGATGAAACTTATGGAACTTATAAAAGGATAAATAAATAAGTCTTGAGAATATGGTGTCTAGAACAACAAAATTTAACAGATTAGATGAAATTTTGAATGAGATTTTTACATATAAAGTCATTAGTATGAGGTTGTAATCAAGAATGCCTAAGGATATTTTGGTAGAGGCACTCCACACAATAGATTAGTTTACCAATAGAAGTGTATCATTGGTGTTTGGGTGAGAACTTATGAAGGAGTTGTGGTTTGGAAAAAAATTCATCATAAAGACTATGGTAGTTTAGAATATATACATGTAAATTCTAAGGATCGTGATAAAATTGAATCAAAATCCAAAAATATGTTTTTTCCTTGGTTATGGAGATGAAAATTTTTGATATTGTATGTGGGGTGGTGAAATGAAACAAATCATCATAACAATGGATTTTTTTAATGATAAGGTTTTGTTAAAGGACTAGAAATTGGTGAAGTGGGAATTTGAATGAGAATTGGCTATAGAAGTTTAGGTTGATTAGAGTGTCAGTAGTTCAGAAAAATCTGAGAACTCATATGTGGATGCTTAAGGAATTATAATTCTAGATATAAGACCATCAAAAATATTAGAAGGTTTGAGAGAAGCTAAATATCAAGTGGTACAATTGGATTTACGTGCCTTAGAAGTACTAGTATAGGAAGTTTAGGCACCTGTACAAATATTATAGATAAGTAGTTTAGTTAAACTAATTCAATTAAGAAGATCTTCCAGAATTATGAGACTAATGTAGAGGTATGGGGATAATATTAACTTTTACTCCTAACAGATAAAGGTGAACCTGAGAATCTGAAGGAGGTATCTTTTCTCAGTGAATCTATGTAATGGGAATCTGTCATGAATGAGGAAATGGATTCATTGAAGTTCAATAGAACTTGGGAGATTGTTGATTTTCCAAAGGGTAAAATTGAACTTGAAAAGGAGTGGTTTTACTAGATCAAGGAAGAATATGATGGTAAAAAAATATTAAATGCATGGATGCTAGTGAATGGGTTTAAATAGAAGGAATTGGTATATTTATAGAAAATATTATCTTTAGTAGATAGAAATTATACTATTAAAATAGTGTAAATAATGGTTACATTTGAAGATCTGTATCTAGAGCTAATAGATGTCAAGAAAAACTTCCTACATGGTGATTTGGAGGATATTTAGATGAAACATTTGATAGGTATATGAGAAGTTTGGAATCATAATTTGATATGTAAATTGATGAAAATACACTACCGTCTGATAAAATCCCTATGACAATGGAATTAGAAATTTGATATGTTTATGATAGAGGAAGGGTTCAGTGGGTGTAATGCATATCATTATTATTGTTGAAAGAAATGGGAAGATGGGATATTCATCATATATCTTTTTTATGTGGATGGAATATTGATTCATAGATTTTATGTTCAAAAAATAAAAAATTTGAAGTGTAATTTTTTTGTAAGATTTGAGATGAATGTTCCTAGACAGATAATGAAAATTTTTGTGATGAAGATCAAGAGAGATAGAAAAACTGGGAATTTGATTCTATCTCATAAACATTATATCTCAATATCATAGAAAGGTTTTGGATTACATAAAGTAATTTGGTATCAACTAAAATTTTATCTTACTTCAAGTTTTCTAATTAATAGACACCAAAAACTGAATTTAAGGCCAAGTACATAGAGAAAGTTCCATATGAATCAATGGTATGAGGATTTATATATGCAATGGTTTTCACTCAGTCGTACATTGCACATGTGGTGGGAGTTATGAATTGGTATAGAGAGAAATAGAGTAAATTTCACTAGTATGATGTGAAGTGGATCCTTCTATATTTGGAAGGATCAGAAGATGAAAATCTTTGCTTTGGGTAAAAAGATATATTGTAAGGATTTGTGGACTTGGACTTTGTGGGAGATTTAGATACTAGAAATAGTATAACATGTTTCATGTTTACATATAGATTATCTATAGTTATTTGTATTTTAAGACTTCAGTGTCACGACCCGCCCTCGGGGTCCGTGTCGTGACTACCCCAAGCCCGCCTTCCATAGGCCAGGGGCTGGCGACTAGCACCAAGGCGTAAATCCCGGTAAAAAGGGAAGGCATTGCCTTTGTAAAGTAAACAAACACCACAGAGTAAGCAAGCGGAAAGTAAACACTAAGCAAAAGCAGAGTACAACTGAAAGTGCGGAAAAGTAAATGGGCCAGTATACAAACCCAAACTGAAAGTAAAGTACAACTCGAAAGGGAAAACAGCAACTGAAAAGTAAAAGCCGCTGCACCGAGCTGTCCACTGGAAATCCCACCTGAAGGGTGGGTACAGATAGCTCCACTGCTCCACGGGTCCCGCCGTCCGCTCCGAGCACGTCCCGCCCAGTGGTCCTCCTCCAGGTACCGTCCTGCTCTGTAAGCCTCAGGTAAGATCAACGCTGTCCGTCGTCTGCAACCAACACAACGTAGTGCGGGCAAAGCCCGTGCAGGGGTGAGTATAAGCTACTCAGTAGGGACCCCGAGACCCCTGAAGGTCTCTCAAATCCACAAAGGATAAACCACGAAGAAGGTACAATCACGAAGTAACAACCGACACTGCTTAGGTATATGCCCATACATATACCTAAGTCATCAATTTCAAATACGCTCCAACCTCCGAGCCCAAGTACAACTCAGCCCACACAGGAAAGTAAACGTATTCCACAGAGGAAAGTAAAACAAAATCCACACAGGATAGCACAACACAATCCACACAGGAAAGCAACAGGATTCAGCTCACACAGGTATACTTCTTCGAAAGACGATAAAGATGATCGCTGATCCATCTAAGTCGTCGGACCCACGAAGGATCGATAGGTAACTAACCCCCGCAAAAGACCCACACAGGATCGGGCCCACATAGGACCTGTAGGCGCTGGTTCACACAGGACCGCTGAGCGCAAAGACCCACACAGGATCGGACCCACACAAGATCGGGCCCACACAGGACCTGTAGCACTGATCCACGTAGGATCGCTGAGTGTTGAAGTCGTCGTCGTCGAATCCACACAGGATCTCCGTACTGTCTTCGTCGCAGTCACAGTAGCAGTAGCAGTCACAGTAACAGTCGCAGCCAGCACTAGGGTTCCCGCACACAGCAAGCTCGTACAGGAGGGTCCGCTCCACGAGCCGAGAGGCTGATACATCAACTGTCACAAAGTCCAGAGTTGATGTATCCAAAAGTTCCATATCGTCAACAGGAACTCAACGCAACAGACGGCGCGTCGATCGGACGCCCGGTCTGAGAGTTATTGGCATTTTCGTCCCCGGGGCCCGGTTGGTTTTTAAGACAAAACCAACCCGACCGTACTCCACCTGCGTCCAAACCTCGGGCGGAGTATGCCAAAAACCCCGTCTCACTAAGAGGAACACAACAAAGCTGACGGCACGTCAATCGGACGTCCGTAGCTCAAGATATGAGCGTTTCCGCTCCGAAGGCCAGGTTGGTTTCGTGAACGAACCAACCCGGCCGAACACAAAGTGTTCTGAAACCTTGAGTGCGATATACCGAAACGACCGTCTCGATCCAAGGATCGCGTTTCCGCAGACGGTTCATCAATCGGAGGTCCGTGGATCATGTTATGGCCAAAAGACCGAAACCGATTCGAAACGGGGGGTCCGGGTCCGGGCCGACCCGGCCCGACCCCCCCCCCCCCCCCCCCTGGGTCGACCCGACCCGGCCCGGCCGGCCGGCCGGCAGCGCGGCGGCGCAGCGGCCTGGCACCGCACGGAGGCAGCACGCGGGGGCTAAGCCCCCGCTTGATTGGATTGGCGGCGCGGCATAAGTGACGCGCCCTTTTGGAATCCGGCCCCCCCTCGTGGGGGCCTTCTTGAAGAAACCGGGGGGCCGCCTACCCCCCCTCAAGGAAACCGCCCCCCAATTAAATGGGGGGGGGATTTAGTGCTGGCCGGGGGATTAATTTCCCCCGGATTTTGAACATCTGGCCGGCCACCTGGCCGGCCGGTTTTTCTCCAACGGGACCGGTAAACCGGTCCCCTTTTTCCGGCTTCCGACGCCGGCGGCCCGGCCGCCGATCTTCTCGTCCCGCCGCGGCCCGGAACCGGCCGCGGTGTTCGTCGTCTGGCACGGTGCGACGGCACCGCGCCCCTTCGCCGCGCCTTTGATTACCTTCGACGCGGCGCGACGGCGTCGCGTTCTTGATGATTCTTCCATGGCGCGGCGCGACGGCGCCGCGCAATATAATCGTACGATTATCCGCGTGGTGCGACGGCACCACGCCACCTTGTTTCCACCCGCAAGATAAATCAACAAGAACGATGGAGGGGGTTCGGCCGTGTTCATGCGGTCCGTTCCCCTCACGTTAAACAATAACACATAATAAAATCCTCACTTTAGTCATGCTAGAACCACGAACAAGGATAATTAAATAAACCATTAACAACAACCCCTACCTTGAAAAAAATGACACCGCACGTTGGTTATCGCGGAGAAAGGCGTCGCGGCGTCGGACGTAGATTCCGTGGACGTCGGGGTGCGTCTGAGGAGGAAATGACGTCTCTTCACTTGTCACTATGACGAAGAATAGAGGTACGTTGTCGATGGCGATGATCACCACGGTCGGCGACTTCTCCCTTGTCGAGGAGGAAGATGAAGACGGAAGAATCCGGGACGCCGAGTCTCGAAGGTCGTGGGATCGATGTTCCTTGTCGGAGAAGATCCGTTCTTCACGTTCTTCGTCGAAGACGAAGAAGATCTTCAAGTCTCTCAACGATTCTTTCAATCCTCTAAAGTAACAAAGGAACTAACCCAAAAATAAATTAAGCTTACACTTAATTTATTAACACAACCCAACCTTTGAAATTCAAGAGTTTGAATTTCAAAAACTCAAAATTAAACTCACTTATTAATTATACATGAGTTGTATAATTAATTAAATGTTAAGTTGTCAAGCCTTTAAGAGGGAGAGAGGGGAGTTAGGGAATTTGAAAAGGTGGGGCTCGGGTGGGCCCCTCCTCACCTTAATCCTCTCTTAGGTGGTTAAACCACCCAACTTCCAACAAAAGTTTATAACCACCTTTAAGATATAAAATAAATATTGTATAACAAATTTATTTTACTCTTCATTTCATCCAGAAAATTAAACATCTCCTCCTAGGAAAACGCAATTTCGGAAAAGGTCTCCTTAAGCGAATATCGGCGCTGCGAGTTCATCGGTGCCCTCAGATTTCAATTCCGAGCACCGGATCTAAAGTTAGGAATTCCCGCTCGTTCGTTCACTGAACGTACCCGAGCCAAACTTAGGAAATTGATTCCGGGCACTCCGGGCCTCGGAATCAGGTGCCGTCAGAAACCGCGCTCTTGTAAAATTTCAAAGAAAATTAAGAAAAAATTTCCCTTGAATTTTACGGGTCTTTACATTACTCCCACCTCAGGGCTTTACGTCCCCATAAAGATACATCAAAAACTAGGGAAACAAATGAGGGTACTGAGCACGCATCTAAGCCTCCCGCTCCCATGTGCTCTCCTGGAGATTCCCGTGCTGCCATCTGATGCGCACAAGAGGAATCGATCGCCCACGCAGTACTCGCTCCTGTCGATCCTCTATCTCCACCGGGACCTCCGTAAAAGTCGCCCCATCGTCAATGTCAAGCTCCCCATGGTCAATTATGTGCGTCGGGTCGTGCACGTATCTCCTCAGCTAAGATACGTGGAAGACGTCTTGCACCCGGTGCAACTGAGGTGGCAGAGCCAGGCGATAAGCCACCTCGCCAACCCTGCTGAGGACCTGGAAGGGTCCGATGAAGCGCGGAGATAACTTGTCGCCTCGGCCAAATCTCCGAATACCACGTCGAGGTGAGACCCGCAAGAAGACGTGGTCGCCATCCTCGAACTCCAGTGGCCTCCGCCTCCTGTCAGCATATGACTTCTGTCGGCTCTGAGCTGTCCTCATCCGCTCCTGGATGACCTGGACCTTCTCTGTCGTGGCCTGGACCATCTCTGGTCCCACAAGTGCTGACTCCCCAGGGTCTGTCCAGCACAAAGGAGATCTACAAGGTCGGCCGTACAATGCCTCGTACGGTGCCATTCCGATGGTGGAGTGGTAGCTGTTGTTGTACGAAAACTCCACCAAGGGTAGGTGGTCCTCCCATCTACGACCAAAGTCGAGGACACATGCGCGGAGCATGTCCTCGAGAGTCTGAATGGTCCTCTCCGTCTGACCATCCGTCTGAGGGTGAAAGGTTGTGCTCAGACGTAGCTGCGTCCCGAACGCCTCCTGTAACCCCTTCCAAAGCCGGGAAGTAAAGCGAGCATCTCGATCGGAGACGATAGATGATGGCACACCGTGGATCCGCACAATCTCCTGAACATAGAGACGTCCCAAGCTCTCCACTGAGCCCTGCTCTCTAATGGGTAAGAAGTGTGCCGACTTGGTGAGTCGGTCAACAATCACCCAGATGGAGTCGTGACCTCTGGAAGTGCATGGAAGTCCAGTCACGAAGTCCATAGATATGCCGTCCCACTTCCACTCCGGAACCTCCAAGGGATGTACCAAGCCTGCTGGTACCTGATGCTCTGCCTTCACCTGCTGGCAGGTGAGGCATCGAGAAATGAACTCTGCTACTGCCTTCTTCATGCCCGGCCACCAGTGCGAGGTCCTGGTACATCTTTGCCACTCCAGGATGTACCGCCAAAGGAGAAGTGTGAAACTCTCTCAGCACTTCCTCTCGCAAAGCGATTGGTACCATGGTACGTCCTCTGAAAAGGATGTCGTGCTCTGCTCCAAGGGAGAAACCATCAGGTTCCTGTCCCGAGGATATCTGTGCACGCCGTGTCTCACAGTCAGCGTCCCCACGCTGTGCCTCCCTGACTCACTACAGTAGTGGAGGAGTGACTGTGAGAGACTGAAGGAAGGCTGCTCCATCTCTATCCACGAAGGATATCTGCAAAGAGACTAGCTGCTCCGTCGCCTCCTCAAGTAGCTGAATGCCCGTCCTCCTGCTAAGGGCATCGGCTACTATGTTCCCCTTCCCAGGAGTATAGACTATCTCAAAGTCATAGTCCTGGAGGAACTCGAGCCATCGCCGCTGTCTCAGGTTCAGGTCCTTCTGCGAGAAGATATACCTGAGACTCTGATGATCGGAAAAGACTGTAAAGCGCTCGCCCATCAGATAGTGTCGCCATGTCTTCAGAGCGAAGACCACTGCTACTAACTCCAGGTCATGGGTAGCGTAGTTCTTCTCATGCAGCCTCAACTGACGTGATCCATAGGCGATCACTGCCCGCTCCTACATCAGAACACATCCGAGTCCGGTCCCTGATGCATCGCAGTAGAATACGTACCCTACTCCCTCCTCGGGCAACCTCAAGATAGGTGCGCTAGTCAATCTCTGCCTCAGCTCCTGGAAGCTCTGCTGACATCTGTCTGACCACACGAAGGGTTTCCCCTTCTTCGTCAAAGCTGTGAGTGATGCCGCAACTCTAGAGAAGTCTGGCACGAATCTCCGATAGTATCCAGCTAGTCCCAAGAAACTCTGAACCTCAGTCACGCTCCCGGGTGGCTCCCAAGCTAACACAGCCCCAATCTTCGCGGGATCCACTGCAACTCCCGCCTCAGAGATAACGTGTCCCAAGAAGTGGACCTCACGTATCCAGAACTGGCACTTCGAGAGCTTACCATAAAGCTGGTGCTCTCGGAGTGTGTCTAGTATAACTCGTAAGTGATAGGCGTGCTCCTCCTCAGTCATAGAGTAAATCAGAATGTCGTCGATGAAGACCATGACAAACCGATCGAGGTATGGCTGAAAGATCCTGTTCATGAGAGCCATGAACACTGCTGGAGCATTGGTTACACCGAAAAGCATAACCAAGAACTCATAGTGGCCATACCGACATCTGAAGGCTGTCTTCTGCACATCCTCGTCTCTGAATCTGAGCTGATGATAGCCTGACCTGAGGTCTATCTTCGAGAACCACCGTGCTCCCTTGAGCTGATCAAAGAGGTCATCAATCCTCGGTAGAGGATACTTGTTCCTAACTGTCACCTGGTTCAGGCGACGATAGTCAACACAAAGTCGCAATCTCCCGTCCGCCTTCTTGGCGAACAAAATCGGGGAAGCCGAGGGTGAAACACTGGGTCGGATGAACCCCTTGCCCTGCAAGTCCTCCAACTGTACCCGTAGCTCTCGAAGCTCGGCGGGGGCCATCCGATATGCTGGAGTGGATATCGGGGCTGTCCCGGGGTACAAGTCAATATAAAAGTCTACCTCTCTGCGAGGAGGTAGCCCTGGAACGTCGTCGGGAAAAACGTCCGCAAACTGATCCACCACTGCAGGAAAACCAGGACTCTGCACGTCAACTGCTCCAAGGATGAGGCTAGATAACTGATGAGTAATGGGCTGTCCTCTCCTCCGCGGAAGTCCATCCTGTGCTGCTAAGGCTCCCTTCTCGCCGGTGAAGGTGAACCTACTCCTATCGGTGCGTACACATCGCACCTTGCGCCTAAAACAGTCAATCTGTGCATGGACCGTAGATAGCCAATCCATGCCCAGGATGACGTCGTAAGGCCTCGACGCTGCTACAAGAAGATCCCAGCCGAAGCTCTCGCCTCCTAGAGTGAGCTCACACTGCCGGCACCAGTGCGTAATCGTCGAGTCTGCTCCCGTAGGAGTCTCTAGCCGTAAGGATCGAGCCAACGGCTCTGTCGGAATCTTCGAGCTCCGAACAAGGGCAGCGGCTATGAAAGAGTGACTCGCTCCTGTGTCTATAAGAACTGCAGCAAGGGTGGAATATACACAGATAGTACCTCGAATCATCTCGGGTGCGCCGTGGTCGTAGGCCTCTGCTGCCTGGAGCTGTGCCTGTCTCTGCCCGCCAGCTCCCTGTGGTCGGGGTGGACCTCCTGGTGGTGGTGGTGGTAGAGCCTCAAAGCGTCGCCCACCACCTGCTGCTCGGCCAGCTCCTCTGCCTCGTCCGCCTCCTCCCTGCGGACCTCCACGGTCGACCCTCTGCCTCTGTCTCCGTGGTCCCTCAACCGACTGCTGCTCCTCGGCATGGCGGGTCGGGCAGTCACGAGCCATGTGGCCCTGCCCGCCGCACGAGTAGCACTGTCTGCCTCTCGAAAGACTGGCTCCTCGCTGTGTGCTCAGCACTGCTGAGCCAGTGCCCTGAGGTCGTCTGCCTGAGGGTCTGGTCTGTCTGGACCCCTGAGTCATTCGTCGACTGCCTTCTGCAGATGACTCTACCACGTGTCTCCCTGCGGTGGGTCACTGCGCTGATGTAGACTCAGCAAGGAAGCTCTCAATCAAAAGGGCTCGCTCCAGTACTCCTGTCTGAGTCGGTATGCTGAGGGAGATCAGCGATGCCCTGATCTCGTGTCTCAAACCTTGCTCGAAGGTCCGGGCCCGGAATAATGGGTCCCGTACCATGTCGGTCGAGTAGCGTGAGAGATCAGTAAATCTCGCCGAGTACTGAGCGACCGTCATGCTGCCCTGCCGCAGCTGAAGAAGCTCCTGGATACGCACCGCACGAAGGGTGGCTGGGACGAACTCCGAGCGGAAAAGGCTCTCAAAGTCCGTCCAAAGTAGAGATGCCTCATCGTGCACCTAGAGCATCAAGCTCCACCATCGTCCTGCGGCTGCGTGTAGTAGGCTCGCAGCGAGGATCACCATGAGGTCTGTTGGTGTCCTCACTAGCCTAAACACACGTACCACTGCCTCCAGCCAGTCCTCGGCTGCCTGGGGATCCGTCTCCCCACGAAACCTGGGCGGTCGCTGGCGCTGAAACTCATGCAGTGCGCTGAGGCGACGTGCATCGTCAGCGGCTGGTGCTGGAAGCATTGGGGGCTCGGCGGGTAGAGCTACCGCCGGTGCCATTGCTGACAAAGGGCCCTGCACCGAAGCCTCGTCGCTCGGTGGGCTGTCGTCACACTCGGCTCTCAGAACCCTAGCTGGCTGCCGTCGTGGGGCCATCCTGAAAAGGAAACAGGTGCGCCACGGTCAGAACAGTATACCTGGTGAGCTGATATAAGTAATCACAAAGAAAACCTTGAAACACACACGCAACTAATGTTTTCGTGCATTAAGTCGAAAATCAGAAGTCAGGGTCCTGGTGTACGGATACGTCGGCCGCCGCACCAACACTGGACTCCCTGGACTGATAACCACACTCAATATGCTAAACATTATTGCTTCACATAGAAAAGATCAGAGTTCGCGGTAGAACCGAACTCCTCTGATACCAATTTGTCACGACCCGCCCTCGAGGTCCGTGCCGTGACTACCCCAATCCCGCCTTCCATAGGCCAGGGGCTGGCGACTAGCACCAAGGCGTAAATCCCGGTAAAAAGGGAAGGCATTGCCTTTGTAAAGTAAACAAACACCACAGAGTAAGCAAGCGGAAAGTAAACACTAAGCAAAAGCAGAGTGCAATTGAAAGTGCAGAAAAGTAAATGGGCCAGTATACAAACCCAAACTGAAAGTAAAGTACAACTCGAAAGGGAAAACAGCAACTGAAAAGTAAAAGCCGCTGCACCGAGCTGTCCACTGGAAATCCCACCTGAAGGGTGGGTACAGATAGCTCCACTGCTCCACGGGTCCCGCCGTCCACTCCGAGCACGTCCCGCCCAGTGGTCCTCCTCCAGGTACCGTCCTGCTCTGTAAGCATCAGCTAAGATCAACGTTATCCGTCGTCTGCAACCAACACAACGTAGTGCGGGCAAAGCCCGTGCAGGGGTGAGTATAAGCTACTCAGTAGGGACCCCGAAACCCCTGAAGGTCTCTCAAATCCACAAAGGATAAACCACGAAGAAGGTACAATCACGAAGTAACAACCGACACTGCTTAGGTATATGCCCATACATATACCTAAGTCATCAATTTCAAATACGCTCCAACCTCCGAGCCCAAGTACAACTCAGTCCACACAGGAAAGTAAACGTATTACACACAGGAAAGCAAAACGAAATCCACACAGGATAGCACAACACAATCCACACAGGAAAGCAACAGGATTCAGCTCACACAGGTATACTTCTTCGAAAGACGATAAAGATGATCTCTAATCCATCTAAGTCGTCGGACCCACGAAAGATCGATAGGTAACTAACCCCCGCAAAAGACCCACACAGGATCGGGCCCACGTAGGACCTGTAGGCGCTGGTTCACACAGGACCGCTGAGCGCAAAGACCCACACAGGATCGGACCCACACAGGATCGGGCCCACACAGGACTTGTAGCACTGATCCACGTAGGATCGCTGAGTGCTGAAGTCGTCGTCGTCGAATCCACACAGGATCTCCGTACTGTCGTCGTCGCAGTCACAGTAGCAGTAGCAGTCACAGTAACAGTCGCAGCCAGCACTAGGGTTCCCGCACACAGCAAGCTCGTACAGGAGGGTCCGCTCCACGAGCCGAGAGGCTGATACATCAACTGTCACAAAGTCCAGATTTGATGTATCCAAAAGTTCCATATCGTCAACAGGAACTCAACGCAACATACGGCGCGTCGATCGGACGCCCGGTCTGAGAGTTATTGGCATTTTCGTCCCCGGGGCCCGGTTGGTTTTTAAGGCAAAACCAACCCGACCGTACTCCACCTAAGTCCAAACCTCGGGCTGAGTATTCCAAAAGAACCGTCTCACTAAGAGGAACACAACAAAGCTGACGGCACGTCAATCGGACATCCGTAGCTCAATATATGAGCGTTTCCGCTCCGAAGGCCCGGTTGGTTTCGTGAACGAACCAACCCGGCCGAACTCAAAGTGTTCCGAAACCTTGAGTGCGATATACCGAAACGACCGTCTCGATCCAAGGATCGTGTTTCCGTAGACGGTTCGTCAATCGGAGGTCTGTGGCACAAGTTATGGCTAAAAGACCGAAACCGATTCGAAACGGGGGGTCCGGGTCCGGGCCGACCCGGCCCGACCCCCCCCCCCCCCCCCCTCCCCTGGGTCGGCCCGAACCGGGTCGACCCGACCTGGGTCCGACCCGGCCCGGCCGGCCGGCCGGCGGCGCGGCGGCCTGGCGGCCTGGCGCCGCACGGAGGTAGCGCGCGGGGGCTAAGCCCCCGCTTGATTGGATTGGCGGCGCGACATAAGTGCCGCGCCCTTTTGGAATCCGGCCCCCCCTTGTGGGGGCCTTCTTGAAGAAACCGGGGGGCCGCCTGCCCCCCCCCCCCCCCCCCTCAAGGAAACCGCCCCCCAATTAAATGGGGGGGGGGCTTTAGTGCTGGCCGGGGGATTAATTTCCCCCAGATTTTGACCATCCGGCCGGCCACCTGGCCGGCCGGTTTTTCTCCAACGGGACCGGTAAACCGGTCCCCTTTTTCCGGCTTCCGACGCCGGCGGCCCGGCCGCCGGTCTTCTCATCCCACCGCGGCCCGGAACTGGCCGCGGTGTTCGTCGTCCGGCACGGTCCGACGGCACCGCGCCCCTTCGCCGCGCCTTTGATTACCTTCGACGCGGCGCAACGGCGTCGCGTTCTTGATGATTCTTCCATGGCGCGGCGCGACGGCGCCGCGCAATATAATCGTACGATTATCCGCGTGCTGCGACGACACCACGACACCTTGTTTCCACCCGCAAGATAAATCAACAAGAACGATGGAGGGGGTTCGGCCGTGTTCATGCGGTCCGGCCCCCTCACGTTAAACAATAACACATAATAAAATCCTCACGTTAGTCATGTTAGAACCACGAACAAGGATAATTAAATAAACCATTAACAACAACCCCTACCTTGAAAAAAATGACGTCGCACGTCGGTTATCGCGGAGAAAGGCGTCGCGGCATCGGACGTAGATTCTGTGGACGTCGGGGTGCGTCCGAGGAGGAAATGACGTCTCTTCACTTGTCACTAAGATGAAGAAGAGAGGTACATTGTCGATGGCGATGATCACCACGGTCGGCGACTTCTCCCTTGTCGAGGAGGAAGATGAAGACGGAAGAATCCGGGACGCCGAGTCTCGAAGGTCGTGGGATCGATGTTCCTTGTCGGAGAAGATCCGTTCTTCACGTTCTTCGTCGAAGACGAAGAAGATCTTCAAGTCTCTCAACGATTCTCCCAATCCTCTCAAGTAACAAAGGAACTAACCCAAAAATAAATTAAGCTTACACTTAATTTATTAACACAACCCAACCTTTGAAATTCAAGAGTTTGAATTTCAAAAACTCAAAATTAAACTCACTTATTAATTATACATGAGTTGTATAATTAATTAAATGTTAAGTTGTCAAACCTTTAAGAGGGAGAGAGGGGAGTTAGGGAATTTGAAAAGGTGGGGCTCGGGTGGGCCCCTCCTCACCTTAATCCTCTCTTAGGTGGTTAAACCACCCAAATTCCAACAAAATATTATAACCACCTTTAAGATATAAAATAAATATTGTATAACAAATTTATTTTACTCTTCATTTCATCCAGAAAATTAAACATCTCCTCCTAGGCAAACGCAACTTTGGAAAAGGTCTCCTTAAGAGAATATCGGCGCTGCGAGTTCATCAGTGCCCTCATATTTCAATTCCGAGCACCGGATCTAAAGTTAGGAATTCCCGCTCGTTTGTTCACTGAACGTACCCAAGCCAAACTTCGGATATTGATTCCGGGCACTCCGGGCCTCGGAATCAGGTGCCGTCAGAAACCGCGCTCTTGTAAAATTCCAAAGAAAATTAAGAAAAAATTTCCCTTGAATTTTAAGGGTCTTTACATTCATAATATCATTACATTTAGTAAAACTAAAGTACATTATGTCGTTGTAATAGAATCTCAGAAATAAATTATATGGTTAAAAGGACTAATAAAAGATATTGGAAGGAGTCGGGAAGGGGTAATTATTTACTGTGACAGCCAAAGTTCAATCCAATTGGCTAAAACTTTGGTGTTCCATGCAAGGACAAAACAAAACAACCTGAAGTACCACTTTATTATAAAAATTCTATAGGAAAAGGACCAAGAGCTGTGAATGATGGTAGGAATAAAAAATTCAATGGACATATTCACCAAAGTAGTAATTCAAGAAAGTATAAGGTAGAATCACTCCTCATGGGATGTGGGTGAATAAAGAAATAAAAGAAAAGGGGAATTCTTCTAAATTCATAGTGTTAGAGGGTTTCTATGGTTTTCCTTAGATTAATTATTCAATTTTGAGATTTTTGGGATGTTAATCCTTATTCCAAGAATCAAAATTATAAATCATATTATGTTTAGAGAATCAAGAGTTTGAGAATTGGAATTATGTCCACCAGAATTTTAGTTAGTGATAAGAAGCTAGACTCAATGTGAAGGAAGTGGTGGTAGATTTCTCTAATGGTAGTAGTTTCATCATAAGTTCACATCTATAGATGGTTCTATGGTGGATCACTAGGTGGTTTTTAAGTTTCAACAAAGTTGATGGGCCATCGGGTTTTAAATATGATCAGTCAGTCATGTCTCTTGATCCATATTTTCAAGGGTGTAGGTTTAACCTTTTTGACTAAATGTGCTTAGTATTTAAGTATGTGATACCTTTAGTGAAAAGCGTGGATTAAAGAAGTGTGGTAAAACAATTAGAAACAGTTTTTCAACTTGGTGTTTATTAGAGATATAATAATTTTGTGAGGATTAATTGTCTTTGTAATCTATTTTTTACCTGTAATATTCTAGTTATAATAAATGAAAGCAGTAATTTGGTTTCCCCTATGAATATAGGACCTAGTTTGAAGCATGTTAAAACTTTTTTTTCTCTACATTACTATATTTACATAGAATGTTTTACTATTGGTCATTTTTCTAATACTTTGTATATTTTTACCGAGAAGTGTGTACAAGGATGAGTTTGTGCGTTGAGTAGGGTGCAGTGACTACCCACATTCAATATACTCAGTTTAGGGGTAATAAAACTTCTTCATATTTGGATTTCCACTATACTACTAGAACATGTGAATTTTTAGTGGATATTTTGATTTTACTTTCAGTTTTCTATAAATAGTACATAAGATTTGTTTTTCATGCTATAATTGTTTGATTAATTTCCCCAACATTTTGTGCACCATTGTTTTTCTTTTTATGGTGTATTTACTTCCCATAGATGTAATTTCATCAAAACAAATTATATTTCATGGAAGTTACTAAGAAAAATCATATTCCTTTATTCAATTAAATATTTATTCAATTTTAATTCCAATATTAATAATGTTTAGTAACTCAACTTTCATCCATGGAGTTATGATCATTCACTTAAACTTACATAAAATAATTTGGGTACATTCTACCCTTGATTATATTATACGGTATTATCTTACTATTTTTCTGTATTTACATTACTACCACATAAATCCTTTTCAAATATTTCTTACCATATGTAGTATGTTTCACATAAGGGATGTTGATATCTTAAATATATTTTATTTGATTTATAAAGTTTTATCTTGAATATTATTATTATAGGCTTAATTTATCTCACCCTAATATTCTATTACATGGTATTTTAAAATAAACTTTGTTAAAATGAATATTTTATACAAAGAATATTTTATTATAATTTTTAAAATATGGGTTTTCAAAAAAGGTATTTCCAAAGTATTAAAAAGGTTCATTTCCTTTGTTTATCAAATGTTTTATCATTTGGTACTCATTTACTATAAATAAATTATGTCATTTTCAAGGCTCAATTATTGGGAAAAAAATTAAAAATTAGTTTTTTCAAAATATTTCACTTTACTTTTTCAAAAGTTAATTTTTAAATTGACATATATGTTTTTATTTCACGTTGGTGTTAGATTTTTTTTATAAAATTTATTTTAAGTTTTCACCTCTATTTTCCTCTTCATATTCAAAAGGATTTACACTCATGGGATTTATTTTGCATGGTTTATCCTCTAATAAATATATATATTTATAATTTGGGTGATTGAAGTCATGGTATAAAATAATTCAATTCTTGATCCCTTCTTGTGTGATACCATTTAAAGCATTCTTTTTCAAGGTTGTTTTTTATCTATGTCAATTCCCTTCTATGTTTCATTTATTACATTTTGGATATGTTTTTTTGAGACCATCCACCTTATTTATCTTGATGGCTTGTTAAATGTTCATTTCTATTAAAATAATTATCCATCACTTATTTTTTCATGCTTATCCATCAATTTTTTATAGGAATTTTTTTCTTCCAATGATTTTCCTCTATGAAAACTCTTTATTTAATTCCTTTGATTGAAGTGTATTCACCTATATTCCATACATTGATTGATTGGGGAAATATTAATAATTCATATTATTTTTATTTATATATGGATGTTATTGATTTCTCAAGAAATTTTGTTATATATTATTTATTCATTATATCATATGACGAATTCATTGGGCTTAAACAAGTGAAGGGTGGGTCCTGACATTATATTTCTCCTTGATGCATCAGTAGGTGTCATGAGACAAAAATGTTTGTGTTTTTTTTATATTCCTACAAAATTCATAAATATGTATTGAATGTGGTCTTGATGATAAGAATAATTTCTTGGTTGTTACCTTGATGGCAATAATAATGTCTTGGATGAGGCCTTAATGGAAAGATCAAGATGTTTGACACTATACATTCCTTCACTATGAATTCAGTTACAGTTATCTATGTGATCTATTTATTTTTATTATTATAAATGGATATATTATGTTCTTATTTTTATTTGATTAAGTAATTATGATGGTTACTTATTCCATTCATAAAATTTATGCTATGTTTATGCCATGATTTACTCTGTTGTATCTTTTCCCATACTGAGTGTTTGATCTCACCCCTTCTTCTGTTTCCATTTCCCCATGTTATAATTAAAAGTATTATACATGATATATTTAATATTATATCTTATGTGTAGAATTTTTTGGATATGTTGAAGACTTTTTATGGATTAACTATTTCTTGGTATTTTGGGAGAAAAATATCTATTTCATTATCTTTATTAGTTAATGATGTGTCCTAACTCTCTAAAGATCTAAACCTAAAAATTATATTTAGGATGTAAGAGATTCAATAATTGTTATTGATTTTTTAACTAAATATGGTTATATATAGGATTTTATAGTTGGTATTGGAGTAAATATGAAACGTATGTTTTATATCACAGGGATCAAGAATGTGGATCTAGTGCCCCACAGTTGGTATCAGATCGATTTTTAGGTAACTTTATAGGTTATAATACTATTAAAGGATAATTTAAGTGTTCAAAATCTATGATTTATCAGTACTTAAAATGAATATTTAATAATTTAGGTTAGTTTATGTAATATTGAATATTTTAGTAATTATGATGAGAGAACATTAGTAAAAACCCTAGGGATACGTCTAAGTATATGATAACATCCTAAAATTTTGTAAAGTTCAAAGTATGTGGTTTTACTAGAAATAATATACTTATATGGATACTAAAAGTGGATGTAGGCTCTAAAAAAGATGTACCTAGGGTTAATAAATCCAAAAAGTTATAATTTTATATTAACTCGATCGTTACCTATTGCGCGAAAAAGAGGCCTAACTACACCCTTGTTTTGACACACCTGGGAGATATTCTTTAGTTAATCATATTCTCTTTATGAACTATATTTAAGGATTTATTCCCAAGTTATTTTAATATATTAGGTTATTAAGTATGATAAAAATCAACTTAAAGTAATATAGGTTGAATAAATAATTATATAGGTGCAATTAAGATTGAAATAGGTTGAACTCAAATAATTTTAAGTTAGCATGATAGTATCATAAAATATTACATATTATGGTCAAATTTTTCCATGGATATATATAATAATAATTTTATAATTTTAATTTTGTGTTACTTATGTTAACCTATTTTGGTTTTAGTAATGGATGCAACTATAGGGGACCAATTGAGTAGTGATATTGAAAGAAAAGTGGTGACTAACTCAATGATCAACCCATTTGAATTAGAGTTAGACTGAAAATTTTAGTGATTATGACAAAAAAACTATCACAAAATAGTATTAACTACATTAACATAATTTAAATCTTGAACACACTAAATAAGAGAAGAAATGAGTCAAAATGAAGTTTAGGGGATGAAGAAGGTAAAGGAAAGAAGATTCAATTTACTTCATGTGAAAACTAAAAAAATAATCAAGTGGTAAATTTACTTAAAGTGGTAGATATATGATATAAGTGTATAGATGAAGGCCATGAAACACATATATTTAAGGTAAAGAGAAAAGGTACCAAAATCGGTGGCTTCAATTTTAAGGGAGTTAGGCATTATGTGATCCAATGTCTAAATCAAAGGGTCAGTTAAGGAAATATTCACCAATAATCATGTGAACAAGGAAAATCCTATGTAGCTATTACTAATGTAGTTAATAGTTATTTTTTAGTCTATTTTTTGATGACTTATTTCATGAAAGTTTTCACCAACTATTGAATATTTAGTTAAAAATAAAAACACCTAGTGGTACGATTATTATTAAATCATTTTCAAGGTTTGTTAGAAGTTATTCCTTATAGACCTAGATATACTTCAAATTATAGAATTATATGTGAAATTATGAATGGTTTTCCTCCCTTTATAAAGGTCTTATAACAATTTTTCATATAGATAAATCTCACTCCACGTCAAAAATAAGCCGATTATCATCTAGTCGTGTAGAGTTAATTATGAGTTCCCTATAAAAATTACTATGATATTATGAGTCAAATTTTGAGGATAAAATTTATTTAAGGGGATAAGAATATAACTCCTTGGGATTTTAATATATTATTAACTTTAAATAAATCAATGTGTTTGATATCTTTCACCCCACGCAAGACCAAAATTAAACAAAACCACAATATATTTAGATAAAATATAAATATTTAAGTTTAATTGTTAAAACCTGGTCATTAAATTAGTGGGAATAAATAAGATTAACTAATTTATGAAATATTTATAGAAATAAAATAAATTATTTTTTTCATATAAATAAAATTCAATTGGTATAGTTAAAATGACTAATAAGATCATTTTAAGATTAAAATTTTATTTTTTATAAAAAATTCCTTTATGTGCTCTATTTTTTTATTATAAAATACTTATGGTTAATTGGTGGTAATATATTTGTATATGAATAATTTTTTAACACTAATTAGTAAATAATAATAAATTATAAGAACAATAAATTATGTTTTAAAGAGTCATTTTCGCAATAAAAATAGTTTTTCATTATATTTTATAATTTTATTTAAAGTATAAATTACATAATTAAAGGATTTTAATTTTAAAAAATAAAAATTATTTTTGGATTCATCATAGTAATATTTTCTTATGATGAATTTTTGATATTCTTCTAAAAAATATTGATTTTAAGGTAAATAGTGGAATATACAATTTTTAAAAATACCATGATTTAGAAATTGAATCAAATAAAATGGATTTCAAATTTGGAATTAGTAGTTCCAAATTATTTAATAAGTACCATTTTAATTTTATATATAAAGAATAAATTTCTAAGGTAAAAACTATTTATTACGGTAAATGTAAAATGGGAAAAGTGGAAAGTTAATGGTAAAGAGTTGAAAAAAAATTTAAAACATGGGTTAAATTGAGTGTTTTAGTCCTTTATAAACCTTATATATTACTTAAACAATTATTTCTCAATTTTTTAGCCACTTTCCTCGAGATTGACTTCCCATTATTAAAAACTTGTGGGTATTTACAAAAACATCATCTCTTCTCACTTGTAAAAGGGGCATCTCACCACCCCTTCAATACCACTCCTAAAATTAATTTTTTTCCTAAAACCATGTCCTTTATCCTTACCCTTTAATCCTATATTTATTTCATTATAGTTTTGTTACAATATTTTATCTTAATCTCTCTATTTCTAATGAATCCTCTAAGGATATCTCAAAGTGCCTAGTGTGAGTAATCCTTTTTACTTAACTTATTTCCTTCAATAATACATTTAAAATTATAATTTTCTCATCCCTATATGGTAAAAAAAATTACATATTAAATATTATTACATTATACTAATAATCATTAACCGCCTTTCCTCTTTTACTTAAGAAAAACAAAAATGTGATTTGTGTGCATGTGAGGACTACTTGCTCCACGAAGCAACGTGATATGTTTTCCTTCACTGCCAAACATGGAATGTCCAAAAGTGGATATTGGTAATTAATTATTATTATATACAACATTTTTATTTTTATTTATATAATTTACTATATTACTCATTTCTTCCATTCTAAAAAAATTAAATTTCCATCCATGTGTATGTGCGGACTGCCGCCTCTATGGAATGACGAATTACGCTTTTTCATTACCACCTTTCAAGGATAGTCCTAAGAAATAATTTAATGGAAAAATATGATTATTATGATATCATTAATGTTATATTAATAAAAATTGGATAAACTATTAATTATATGATCAAAAAATGATCACTATTAATTCAATTGTTTAAAACAGGCATATTAAGCGGAAAATATTTTTATTCATATTATATAATATTTTTATATCCATTAAATTTTATTATAATTCCATTAAATTTTGATATATAACACTAATAAACACTAAATAATATCATTATTCATATGGTATAATTATTTTAAAACTAAACCACCACATAATCATATATTAATCATGGTATGTTCATTTTTTGGTTGGTTTAACCACCAACTTGAACAATGTTATTAATTTATATCATGGATAGCTATGGGAACTTAAATAATAGTATAATATGATATAAATATATAAATAATTTTTTTTGGTTCTATAATGGAAACATTATTATTAAAATCATTAATTAATAAAACACCTTTTGTTCATTAAGAATCACTGAAACATGATCATCATTGATTTGATATTCATGGATTGTAACCAAAACTACCTTATAATAAAATTATACATTTATAAATATCATAAAAAATATATTATATTACCTTTAGTTATATCAATATTATGAAATTTTTAATAATAATGAATACTAATACCATTTTTATGAAACTGGTTCAAAACGATCAAGATTACTTACACCTAATATTAAAAATAGGTGATAACCAACTATAATTCATATAGAGAATGATTGTAAATAAATATTATAAATGAATAATATATGTGTATGTTTATGAAATAATATATTAAGATATCTAATTTTATTATACAGAAGTTTATATTATGTTCTTGGAATCCAGGGTAGAAGGTAAGGGTTTTATAGATCTCAATTCTAATTCTTTGAGACATAATATATTTTGTGCACCATGTTTTCACTGTATAGTTTATTTACTAACCATGAATTTATTTTTATTAAAAAAAATTATTTCTTGATATATACTAATATAAATCATATTTCCTTTTTTTAATGGTTACTTATTCAATTGTTACCTAACTATAAAGTATTTTTGGTAACTCAACTTTCATTATTTGAGTTATGATTGTTATCTCAAACTTATTTCTTATAAGTTAGGATCATTCTACCATTGATTGTATTATTTGGTATTATATCATTTTTATGGATTTAAATTCCTATCACATAAATATTTGTAGAATATTTCATACCTCATGGAATATGTTTCTTGTAAGGGATGTTGATAGCTCAAAACTCCTTTTTTGAGTTATAAAGTTTTATCTTGAACATTTTTTCTGATGAAAATAACACCCGACACTTGATTATGGATGATTGATTTTGGTTGCACAATCATTAATGTATGGTTCACTATTTTTCTCTAATATAAACTCCCAACATATTCTACAAACATAATGGTCTACGGGCCTACTTTCCTAAGGAAAATAGTTTGTAGGGTTTTATTCCAATGATTCTTAGGAATTCCCATTGTCTGAGAGGATGGGAGGAAGAGATTATCACACCCTATTGGGGGGGATATCTCCTACTCTATGACTCAATTATATAATAAATATATTTCATGAATCCTTCCCAATAAATGATATGATACCGGTTACCTATGTTTCAGTGACTTGATTGAAACCATCTATTGATGAGAATAGCTATTTTTATCACAGGTTATCCATTATTCCCTTATCAATTTGTGATTATCTAGTTTATATACATATTTGGGAACTCTGGATTTAATAAGGAGGTTGATTTTTTGGAATTGGTATCGAACCTCCAAGAAACATCCTATGTATCCTTTGATAACAAGAATCAAAACCCACATAGTTCATTATAAGTTTTTTTCATGAAAGGTTTGATAATATAAGTTTTAGTGGGGATTATTCACATCAGGTTCTCTTGATATTTTTTATTTGTAATAGTCACCTTTTCAGGAAGATAAGGTGTAATCAAACTTGCATCATAAAGTAGGTCCATATTGGAAGTATTAACATCATATTATTGGTACAATCATCAGAAGTCTCTAAGCCCATGTGAGTCATGTTCAGTGTGAAAAGTAAAATATTGTATAAGACTGGTAACATTGCATGGGAGTTTAATATTGGATTTTTTTGGCTTACACATTGAGGCTTCCCTAGGATACTTCATTATGAATATGGCCCTTTGAAGAGGATAAGTATGTGTTTGAGGATTACACCTAAGGAGGATTCCCATATGAGAGGTATCTTGGTATGGTAATTACACATTGGGGCTTCCCTTATAGAGGTATTATTACTAGTCTCATGGAGAATATGGCTCAACGAGATAATTTTTATAAACTTTTACAAGGAGTATTGTGATTTGAAAAGATTTATGTAGGTGTTTTGGTCTTTACAGGGGATATAGACTCATGTAAAGACATAATATATATATGGTAATTATGGTCTTCATAAAGAATATGTCTGCATGAAATAGCCAATGAGAATATTTTGTAAATGGAGATCATTCACTAAGATGGCATCCTACATATCCTATTTGCAATATGAATCAGATTCCTCATATTTTAGTATGTTCATAAATAGATGATGGATGAGTAAAGGTAATTAATATTCATGAGGATTATTTACTTAGAGTTTAGAAATATTAGAAAATTTTAAGTACTTTCACCAAAGTGGATGCCCACTTAGGAATAACCTAGAAAGAGCATCTGAGTTTGGACTCGTGATTCATGATAAATCCAAAAGGATTCATCTTAGCTTAAGGTGTTTAAGATAATTTTCGAGGATTACACTAAATAGGATACCTATGTATAAATATATTTATCATCAACTTATAGATGGGGAAGGATGATAGAATCATAGGAGAATTTGGTCCCATGAGCTAGAATGATTAGGGGATTACACTAAGTGTATTCTTGAGTCACATATTAATTCTTTATCCAATGATAGATGAAGATAGATGATTTATATTAAATTTATATTGAATATGTTTTTATGGAATAGAGTAACTTTTGAGGGAAAGGATAAAAATAACTCACACATCCTCTCCATGATGGTGAGGTGATCACATGACCAAGTATGGGTCATGTGACCGTGTGACCTCATAGGTATCACATAATTATAAGTGATCACATGAATTAGGGTGCATGACTAAGGTTCATAACCCTAAGTATGAAAACAGTTTCATAAATCCATGGGTGAAAAACCCTAGTCCATAATGGACACTTCCCACATAAATGGGGTTCTCTTCCTAGGGCTCGTGGACAAGGGTTCGCATTATTGTGCCACATGAAGGATTCTCGCATGAAGGGGGAACATGTATAAGGGTGAGTTTCCAAGTCACATAAACTAAGGGTGTATGAATAATGTTGCAAGTCATCACATGAAGGATGCACATCCAAGGGTGAATGGTTAGGCCACATGGATAGTATCACATAAGTCAATCACATGACCAATCTCTTTCATAGACAAGGATTTTACATCCTTCTACATGAATAATTTTTGCATGTTAGGTTCAAAAGAACCAAAGGGGGTCACGTGATCAAGGGAATATGTCTGAGTTCCCATGATCAAAGGTACATGAGGTCATTTCATGACTAAGGGGGGAGTTTTTTCAATTTGCGGGAAGGTTTTGTGAGACTGGGTTCTCATGAACACTCTTCACGTAAAAAGGGTTCTCATACAAGGCTGACAGCCCATGTGAAAAGTGGTTCCCAAGTCAAGGATGCATGAATACCTCTCATGTTATAGGGTTTCATGTATTTGGGTGCATTATATGGCCACATGGACAATGCCACAAAACTAAATAATCTACATGAAAGCATCATGTAACAAATGGTTCTCATGAATGCTTTGCATGGCCAAGGGTTTACATAATGAAGAGTGATCATGTGATCGTGCCTTCATTATTAGCTTCCCAAACCCAGGCATGTCTGGGTTCACACTTATGAAATTTTTGAGTGATCAAGGGTGTATTTACAATCCCATATGATCCAAGGCACGTGAAAAAGGAATATGAGGATGCTGATACCCGAGTTCACATAAAGATGTCATGAGATTGGGTTTGTGTGATTAATAGCAACACATGACCGAGGGTGCAAGCATTTATGTTTCAAGTCATTGTATGAATGTGTTTCATAACCCAATCCACATAAAAAGAAAGTGTAATTGAAGGTTCACGTGAGGGTGTCTCATTATATTCAAATATTCATGAGATCACATAAGGGGTTCATTAAATGGGGTCTTGCGCGATGTTTGGTTACCTAGATAATTTCTCTACAAGAATTATCTAACTCTCCCTTGCCTCATTATCTATGTTTCTCCCTCTATTTTAATGAGGGGGTGAGGGTTTATATAGAAAAATGGGGCAAAGTATTCCACTAAATTTCATTGTGATTGTTTTTTGTGTACTAACTTGAGGTAGTGGATGGAACATATTTAAAACTTATCAACTCTCAGCATTCATCATACTCATGCAACACCAAGGGATTTTCATGATCAGCTTTGCATGATCTACTTCACGATAGGTCTAAATCACATAATTTGTTTGTGACTATCAGAGATGGGATCCTCTTACACTCACTATTACCAACATGACATTATAGAGACATGTAATAGCTTCATGCAATCGATTATGGTTCATGAACAAATGCTTGTTGAATTCCAACTCATGCATGATAATAGTTATGTTAATGCCTCCTATAATCGAGTCTTATTCATGATTCGAACATACTCATTTTTCATCTTGATTTTTATCACTAGGGGTGGACAGAATAGTGTACTTATAACTCTAGAATGTCGATGTTTAGTATTATAGGGTTGGAAAGGTTGAAGTAGACCACTTTCTCAATCGTAAAATGAATATCAACTTGATCGGGTGGATGGGGTTCTATGAATATGTTTTTAACATGGGAATAGTACCACATAAAGGGTTCATACCATATTGAATTCATTATTGTTTGTTCTATGATTAATAAGACAAAGTGATCCTTAAACCTATCATATGCTCAGTAAGGGTAAGTAATATAGTAGAAGTTATCATAAAAATAAACACTAAGAATGGTGAACAACTAAAAACTCATGCCTTTAAAAATATACTTGAGCATAATATGATATGAATGAAAGCTGATTAAATATGGAAAAATAAATGATCATAAGAGAATGAAACATAACCATTGATATTCTACTAGTATAATGAACACATGGTGTATCAATTACTAATACCATAATGAGTGAATGCATAATTTTGGACATCTGAAACATATTATCAAGGCCTTGTCCAAGACGTCTGAAAATACTAGGGTAAGGCCTCAACCAAAACCCAATTATGTTTTGTCTCATTAGACCTACCGATGCATAGAGGGGATATAGAGGGATCCACCCATCACTTGATAAGTCCAATTAATCCCTCATATTAAAGGGGATAAACATAAACAATATGAACATACGAAATAACTTTCCCCAATCTTTACACATAAACACTAACAATTCTGAGTAGTATGATGAATGGTATCAAGATAGCACATCCACAGTAAAACTGATCATAAACCAATTAATACAATATTTTAGAGGATAAACATAATATATTAACCTCAATAAGTTATAAAATTAAATAGAGGTTTTCAAATAGACAAAAATACTCTAATAAAATTGTCAATGAATTTTTTAGATAAATACACTTTTACTTTGAAAAGAAGAGTTATTTTGGAAAAATATTTGCATAAAACTTTAAATGAACTAACGTAGTTTTTCCATGATGAAATTAGTGGTTTTAGAAACATAATTTTCTCTTAAAATATATTATAGAGTTCACTTGAATATATGTAAGAATTTGATAAGTTCCCTTTATTCAAGCTTGTTTATCAGGAAGAATTAAGAAAGGTATTTATAAAACATTTAACTCCCCATAAAATAAAGATGGATTATAATTGGTAAAAATATATAGAAAATTCACATATAATTTATGATGATTAATTATAAATTATAAATAATTAATAATTTAATTGGGATTAAGTGAGACAGAGAGTAACCCGAAATAAAATGGTGGTTCAGGTAGAAAATCCTTATCTTGTGTATGAATGTGTTTTGCACTTGATCTTAACATCCTAGATAATAAAACTAAATCCATTAATTATTTAATTAATAACATTATTTAAATTTTTTTATTCTTAATAATTTTTTTAAGTTCATTTATGGCCTTTTTATGAGTTATAAGATACAAATTTATCGCTCAGGAGTGATTGTTTCCTAGGTTTTCATGATCAGTATAATTGTATATGATAATGGAAGTTCATGTGGAATGAGTATAATTCTACAGAATTGAATTTATATGATATTTATGAACATACAGTAGTTTAAATGGTTATACACATCATTTTTTATATAGTATGAGTATGAATCATTAGAGAAATCATTTAGTGATAATCGTTTAGATTTTTGCGACAGTTTTTTTATCACAACAAAATAGTTTTGTTCTATTAATTAATATCATATATAAATTATGTTTTTAGAATAATTACATGAGATATAATAAATATTTTAGAATCTGTTTCAAACATAAAAATGGTTACATGAACATCCTTGAAGAAGAAATTGAAGAGCGAAACTTCGCCGTCCATGAAGGTTATAAATTGGCACCTCCCAGATGATGATTTTGTTTTTAAAATAAAAGAGAGAGAGAGTAAGGATATTGATGATGGATATTTCATTAACATTATATAATTACAGTATATAGATGATACGGGAGTAACCATGATCATTTGGATAGAGGATGTGAGGAGATAATAATAAAATAAAGAACTTAAAAGGGGAGATGATTTTACCTCTTGTGTACTCCTTCTTGAGAACCTCCTTAAGGGAAGGGGTTTTTGTCTTTTGGAAAGACCAAGAGATATTTTACATGGGGATATACTAGAGAATATTATTTAGGAAAAATTTTGAGAATATTCGAGGCTTATATGAGTGAAGAGAAGAGGGAGTGAGGGTGGTTTTTATAGTGGAGGAGAGGAGTGCTTTTTGAATATCTTAATCATTATTTTATTATTTTTCTCAAGACAAGAAATAGTATTTGATTCTTGGGACCAAAAAATAATAGGTGAATTTTAGTTCTAAAAAATGTCCATTTACATCATTCATGACTCAAGCATGATGCATAAATTCAATTATTTATCATATTTTGTAAATTATCGAATTTCACTATTCACCAAAAAAACAAGTATTTCAGAAAAATACCATAAATTCACCATAACCATTTTTTAATGAGTAGAATTAAAAAATTAAATTAATTTTATCAAAATAATTTTCTAAATAATATAATTTTAATTTTTAAATAAAATCATTATTTACTTGAAAATACATATTTTAAATTTAAAACTGATTTTATAATACTTTCAAAAATTAACTGAGGTCTCATAAAATTATCCTAAAATCATAGGACAAAGAAATATTTATTGAGGAATACATTTTATGAAATTTAATTTTATATTAAATAAATTTATTAATTTAAAATTGTAATTAAATATTTTTTACTCACAAAAATATCAACAGTTAATTATAAATTTTTAAAATATTCACTCTCATTTATATGGTGCCTAAATTTTATTTATACATACATGGGTGAGTTTTTTATTCATAAGGGTATATTACTATTCATAAGGGTAAGCTATTATTCCTAAGGATAAGTTACTATTCACCAAAAATGTAAGTTGGTCCTATTAGACTCTAAATATCTTATTGATCACAACCGTGTATGCCAATTTTTTGAAATTCAAAACACAAAAGAGGAAAAATTATGTTTAGCGGTTAGGTTATAACTATCTCTTATAACAAAGAGTTTTTTGTTAGGAGCTCATTGTTGCAAGCATTTTATATTAAATTTATTTTTAAAACCTTTGGGTGTTACATTTTTACCCCTTACAAAAATCACGTCCTCAAAATTACCAAAATGTTACATCATAAAAATATTTGGGTATGTCTTCATCATAAGTTCCTCAGGCTCTCGCATTGCCTCTTCAATTTTATTATTTTTTCAAAGTACCTTTACTAGTCGAGTCATCCAATTACTCAACACCTATTCTTTAGTTTCTATAATCCGGATAGTCTCTTCATAGTAAAATAAGTTAGGTTCCAATTATATACCTTCAAAAGTGAGTATATGTGTTGGTTCTGGCATTTAATTTATCAACAATGAGACATGGAATACATTGTGTACCTTATAAAGGCTAGACAACATTGCTAAACTATAATCCATAGCTCCAATTCTCTCAAGAATTTCAAAAGGACCAATGTACCTGGGGCTCAGTTTACCTTTCTTCCCAAATCTTATAACACCCTTCTATGGAGATACTTTTAAGAAAACATGATCGGCTACTTGAAATTACAAATCCTTCCTTTTATTATCAGCATATCTGTAACATCCCAGGTAAATAAAGAATAAAACATTTTCATATTTATTAATATTTGTGAATTAAATATTAATTTTACTTCAAATGGGTTTCTATGTTTGATAGCGTACCCGATACGCAACAACGAGTTTCTTTGAAATCTTACGTTGCACACTAGTAATATAATAGTATTATTTTAAATGGTAGTTAACACGTAGTCGTTGTATTGGCAGGAATGAATATAAATAACTAAAAGGTCGATTTATCGCCTTTTGCTGGTGAACCTTCTTGAAATATAGTTCTGGTCACTCTTATACATTCTATTGGACCAAATAAAATTCTTCTTTATAATCGGGACATCAAAATTTACTTTGTGTAAATTTTTGGTATTTTTTTGATAAAGTTCATTTTTTAATGAATAGTGAAAAATGTTGTATTTTAATTCAAAACCTCTTTTTAATATAATTTATTTATATTATTATATTATCTTTTGAATTGGTTTTAAAGTGAAATTGGAATATATTTTTACCATTTAATCCAATGGTGGTCATTGGAATTAATTTCACTTTGAATTTGGACTTAAACTAGTGCCAATCTTTTGATATATTTTGTTTCTTAAAAACACGCTATTTGTTTTGACAACGAGGATTAATTATTAAATTTATTAATTCAACTTATATGTTATGAATTTTGTAAAATAGAAATCATTTTTGAATTTGGAATATCAAATATAGCTTTGGGTGAATTTTTGGTATTTTTCTGAAAAACTTCAATTTTTTATTAATAATGAAACCACTAAGTGGTAGTTAAAAACTAATTTTTTGTTTTAATGATATTTTACCACCTCTGTGTTTTGAATTTCAAAAATATGACATATATGGTTGTCATTAGGAAGTAAAATGTGGTTCAATGGGATTAAAATAATTTTTTGGTGAATAGTAACTTTTATGTTTTATTAATCACGATTAAAGGTAATTAGTGTAATTTAAGGTAAAAATAATGTTATAATAATATGAAATTACCTAGACACATATCCTACCCTTATTGGATGTGTCATGGCCGACCAAAACAATCCATGGGTCAACTTAGGGACCCCATGTAGCCACTTGGGTAAGAAAATGACATTAATAACTTTCTATTAAAAGCTAAAATAAAAATGTCACAAACATATATTGTTTTACTAAAACAATTTTTACATGGGGTTATACAAGTCATATTTTTGACTATAAATATTCATTGGAAAGATAAAAATATTCTCTACATCTTAATAGTTTTTTTATAATTTTTAGACATTAAATAAATTAATTTATTTATGACACCATGATGATGCAGCGGTTACCTCATTAATGAATGATTTAAATAAAATGAAAAGATAATGTAAAATCTAAGACTTACACTTTTCAGAAACCTATTTTATGGGTGGATTTCGAACCCTTATCACCTTATCCTAGAAATATATAATTATGGGACCTTTAAAATCCTAAAATCATTTCATAATAAAGTAATATTTTCAATCTTTCCAAGAGTTCCCCTCCTCTCCTCTTATAAAAGGTCCCCACCTCTACCACCTTACCCACACCTCTCAAGCCATTGGATCGGCCAATCTCTGCTAATTTTATCTCTAAACATCCATATCCTCATCCTAGAAGCCTTACCTTAGACATAAATCTCTTCGAGAAACCCTTTTGGTTCAAACCAAAGGGAGTTACCCGATTTAAAGGTAATGCATTCTCTTATGTCCTTTTGTTTTATTTTGCTTCTCCAACCCCCTAAAATGTTTCTATTCAATTATTTTGTAACAAAACCAGTATCTAAAATATACTAGTATGTTGTTATGAGAAGGATTATAGCTACACTTACACACACCTCCGTCTAATGGTTAAAGAACATATTGTTTCTGTGGTTGGCGAATTTCTGCCTCACGAAATGATGATTGTTCAATATTCTTTTAACACCTTTCATGGTGGCCATTAAGATGTAACTATATTTATATATGATATATATTATGTTTATGTTTTCCTTATACTTCTGTATTTTTCATTTATGGCGTACCTTTATGGTTTCCATTATGGGTAAACACGATAATTTCATTTTAGGAAGTGCGGACTACCGCCCCCTCAAAGTGATTTGATTCTTTAATGCCATATGTGGGACGTATAAAGGATAGAGTTAATGATATTATATATGATATTATAATGTAATTATAATATACCTTTATATCATCATGATTTCACTCCATTAAATACGAAATATAATTGAAAGTAGCGTTCATGCGTACGTACGGCTTACCGTCTCTATGAACGGTGCATTTCATTTCTTACCTCTAAATGTTATGTACTATTATAAATACATGTATATGCTGGATATATATGATATATATGATATATAAATCATTAATATCATTCTAGATATAATGAACCTTTGACCACATGAAGAACATGTAATTGTAAGAAGTCCATTTTTTATTTAAGTACCAAATATCGAAAAAACGAACATTATTAACTTAAATGATTAAATAATGTTTATAACATGGAAATAAGTGATATAAAAGGAATAATAAGCTTGAAAAGGGTTCTTAAGCAATTATAAATTAACTTTAGTTTATTATTCAGAAGATTAAAGAGCAATCAAGTCAAGTCGGACACGAGGTAAGGGACTTCGTCTCAATCTCCTTTCATTGAGGCATATTTTGTTATAATACAAGACTTTATTTTATATGCTGTATAAACCCCTTTGACTTGTACTTTTATTCAAAAGAAATATTTTATATATGAATTGTTTTACTAAATGACAAAAGGTATGTTTCTTTTTAACATACGCGGTGACAACGACCTTTCCGCCGCCGCGAGTATTATTTGGTCTTTGGCTTCATCAACAAGCCGTAATGTTTTTAAAATGAAATAAATACCATATACTCTTTTATGTATTTTGGTATTGAAAATGGTTTTGATAATTTATTTGTTATGTCAATATATTTAAGTGATATATTGTGATTGAAATGTGGAAATATTTTCTTTCCATTATATTTTTTTATGTCTTATGATTTTATAATGGTACTTGGACATTTGACGGGTTGTTACGTGATAACCCATATAATGGGTGGTGCTGTGAATACTAGGATGGGTGGTTACATTATAAACTCCAATGCATTGGGTATGGAAGTCGGTCGTATGGCTATTCCATTAAGTGATATGAGTGGAAGTCGACCGTATGGTTATTCCATTTAAGTATGTTTATGTCCCAAGTTACCTTTATATGTTATGTGTTCTTTATATGGGTTTTATGGTAATATTTTGGTTACAAAAGGGTAAGTAATGATACTTTATTCAGTGAAGAGTATTTACTACTTCTTAAAGGTTAAAAGAATTACCATGACAAAGTATTCATGGTTTACTTGATGTCTTGAAAAACTAACAGTTTTTTTTTTGTGTATCCCTTACTGGGCTTTTTATGCTCACCCCAAGTTTTTTTGAAATGTTTTTCATAGGACTTAATGTGGAATAGGTTCAAGGATGGGATCAATGAAAAGTCATGCTATCTAAAACATGGAACTAGACATGTTTCTTTTTAAGAGTTTTTATTTTATGGAAACTTAATAGAAGTGTCTATTTTGTAATCTTTTGAGATGTAATAGTTATGTCCTAATTCTCTAAAACTCTAAACCTAAAAAGATCCTCTATTTGAATTATTCATTTAATTCAATATTAAGCAATGTTTAATGTCAGGGCCTTATAGTTGGTATCAGAGGTCGGTTTAGACAACTTTAGGAGTTATAAAATTGTTAAATTTATAAGTTAATTTATGGTATGATTGAAATGATATAGAATTTAAAGATTACCATGTTACTTCACCTAAGATATTTCTGTGTTCAGAAAGGTTTTATGCAGATGAAACAAGAAAGCTATGTTGGGACGACATCAGGAGGAATAAAACCTTCCAAATCAGCAACCTGAGATGGTCGGAATTGGAACTGAACAATTAGTTGCAGTGATGGCACAGTTGACTCCGGCTGTAAATGGTGGTGGTATCCATGCACGAGATCAGCCAGATCAACCGCATAGGAACATGTCAGTGGTGGAACATTTCATGAGGCAACATCCCCCATCATTCAAAGGATCATCTGACCATGTGCTGGCTGAAGGGTGGATTAAAGCACTGGAGAATATTTTCAATGTCATGGGGTGTTCAGACAATCAAAAGGTTAGTCTTGCTGTTTACCGTTTTGAAGGTGAAGCTAATCAGTGGTGGTCGATGGTGAAAAATATCAAGGATAGTGATGAGATTGATGATATTCACTGGTATGAATTCAAAGGTATGTTTCTTGAGAAATATTTTCCTAAGTTGGTTCGTCTTAGGATGGAAAAACAATTCCTAGAATTGAGGCAGGAGGATGACTCAGTGGCTACTTATGAAGAAAAGTTCACTCGACTGACAAGGTATGCTCCAAATTTCATACGATATCTTGATAGTAAAATCAACCATTTTTACTAAAGGTTAAATCCAAAGTATCGAAGGGCTTTAGCTTCTCGTGAGTTCAAAAGTTATGAAAAACTTGTTCGATGTACGGATAAGGTGGAAATGAAGTTTTCCAATGATCAGGTGTTCTTTGACAAACAACAGAATAAGAGGTCCAGTTGGCAGGAAAAGGGGAAGAATTCATCAAAGAAGAAAGGAGGTAAGAAAACCAAATATCCATCCTGTGAGAAGTGTGGTAAAATGAATCTTGGAGAATGTTTATCCAAGTTTGGAAAGTGCTTTCGGTGTGGTAAGCCTGGTCATATTACTCGTAACTGTATGGAAGATGATCAAGCAGGTGATGAAAAGCCAGCGGTAAGATGTTTTAAGTGTAATGAAATGGGTCATTATGAAAATGAGTGTCTAACAAAGAACTCAACTGAGGGAAAGCAGCCATACTACAAGTAGAAAGGGGTGGTGAAATCCTTTGCAACTACTTTAGCAGATGTCGGGCCATCGAATGAAGTAGTATCAGGTACACTGTTTGTTTATTCATATTATGCCAATGTTTTGTTTGATTCAGGGTCTACACATTCTTTCATTTCTGAGAATTTTTCTAGTAAATTGGGAATTACAACTCAAGATATGAATCCTGAACTTATGGTAAAAACACCCAGAGGAAATGTTGAGACAAAAAAATTATAAGAACCTTCCTATCCTTGTGTGCGGAAAGAATCTACCTGCAAACCTTATTGTTTTTCCTCTAGTAGAGTTTGATGTTATTTTGGACATGGATTGACTTTCCGTTTATCATTCTAAGATTGAATGTAGAGCTAAAGTGGTTTCTTTTCAGAAAGATTTTCAGTTTGTGTACAAGAATGAACCCTTGATTTTGATAACATATTAGGAAGTTGAGAAACTAGTAAAAGATGGAAATGAATGTTACCTTGCACATATTGTTGAAAATAAAGGAACTGTTCATATTAATGATGTGTCAGTGATAAATGAGTATCTTGATGTTTTTCCTGATGAGTTTCCTGGTATTATTCATGATCAAGAAGTTGAATTTACTGTTGACTTAGTTCCTGATTCTAAGCCAATTTCAAAACCCCCTTATCGAATGGATCAAGTTGAACTTTTAGAGTTAAAGAAGAAATTTCAGGAGTTATTAGATAAAGGTTTCATTTGACCTAGCACATCACCATGGGGAGATCCTATCCTGTTTGTTAAAAAGAAAGATGGTTCAATGATACTTTTCATTGATTATAGAGCCTTGAATAACATCACTGTTAAGAACAAGTATCCTTTGCATCATATCAATGATTTGTTTGATCAGCTCCAGGGAGCTCGGTATTTTTCGAAGATTGACTTGAGGTCAGGGTACCATCAGTTGAAAGTAAAAGAAACAGATGTTTCGAAAACTGTGTTCCGTACTAGATATGGCCATTATGAATTTGTAGTTATGCCTTTTAGGTTAACCAATTCACCTACTGTATTCATGGACCTTATGAATAGAATTTTTCATGAGTTCTTAGATAAGTTTGTGGTTGTTTTCATTGATGATATTTTGGTGTTTTCTAAAAGTAAATAAGAGCATAAAAGTAATTTAAGGGTTATCTTGTAAACCTTAAAATAAAATGAACTGTATGGAAAATTCAGCAAGTGTGAGTTTTTGTTACAACAAATTTCTTTCCTTTGTCACATTGTTTCAAAAAATGGCATAATTGTTGATCCTGCTAAAACAAAAGTTGTGGAAGAATGGCCAAGACCCACAAATGTAACCGAGATTCGTATTTTTCTTGGTTTGGCAGGTTACTACAGAAGGTTTGTTGAAAATTTTTCATGGTTATCTAGTCCAATGACTAGGCTAACTCAGAAGGGTGTTAAGTTTATATGGAAAAAAGAATGTGATTATTGTTTTCAGGATTTGAAAAGAAGATTGGTGAATGCACCAGTTTTGGCACTTCCTTCCAGAAATGGTGAGTTTGTTATCTACAGTGATTCTTTATTGAAGGTACTTGGTTGTGTCCTTATGCAGAATGATCAGGTAATTTCTTATGCTTCATGTCAGTTGAAAACTCATGAGGTAAATTACCCGACACATGATTTTGAATTAGATGTTGTTTTTTTTGCTCTAAAAATTTGGAGGCATCATTTGTATGGAGTAAAGTGTGAAATATATACTGATCAAAAAATTTTAAAGTATATATTCACTTAGAAATAATTGAACATGAGACAGAGGAGATGGATGGAATTAATCAAGGATTATTATTGTACAATTCATTACCATCCGGGAAAAGCAAATAAAGTGGCTGATGCTTTGAGTCAAAAAAGTAATTCTTCATTAACCATGATATATTTGGAACGAGATCCTTTGGTTTTTGATTTGATGAAATTTTTCATAGAAGTTTTTGGTGTAGGAAGTTCTTCTGTTTTGTTTCAGGTGTCAATGAGATCATCTCTATCAGATAGAATTAAGCAAGCACAAAAGCAAGACAGTGAGTTGTAGAAAAAGGTAGAGCTGGTTCAAAAGGGTTAGTTGCCTGAATTTAACATTGATAATGATTGTGTTTTGAGGTTTGGGAAGAGATTATGTGTGCCTTGTGATTCACAGTTAAAGAATGAGTTGTTATGTGAGGCTCATAGTTCCCCGTTTTCAGTTCATCCTGACAGTACTAACATGTACAGAGATCTGCGGGAGTATTACTGGTGGGATGGAATGAAAAGAGATATTGCTGATTTTACTGTGAAGTGTTTGACTTGTCAATAGGTTAAAGCAGAGTGGTAGTTACCGAAAGGGATGCTTCAGCCTTTACCGGTGCCAGAGTGGAAATGGGAAAATATATCCATAGACTTTGTTGTGGGATTACCAAAGACATCTCGAGGTAATAATTCAATTTGGGTTATTATTGATCGTTTGACTAAATCTGCTCATTTCCTTGCTATACGAGATACTTTTTCCCTAGATCAACTTTCTCGTTTGTATATTAAAGAGATAGTCAGGTTACATTGAGTTCTCCTTTCCATTGTATCCGATCATAATCCCAGGTTTACTTCTAACTTTTGGAAGGGCCTTCAGAAGTCGTTGGGTACTGAATTAAATTTTAGTACAGCTTTTCAACAGAAATCAGATGGGCAGTCAGAACGAACAATTCAGACCTTGGAGGATATGCTACGTGCTTGTTCGATGATTATCAGGGAAGTTGGTACCAACATCTTTCTTTGGTTGAGTTTTTATATAATAACAGTTTTCATTCTAGTATACAGATGGCACCATTTGAGGCATTATATGGGAAGCAGTGTCAAACTCCAGCTTTTTGGGATGAAGTGGGTGAAAGGAAGTTAATGGGACCAGAATTGGTAGAAGATATGGCAAAAAAAACTTCACTTGATTCAGAAACACATAAGAACAGCTCAGAGAAGGAAGAAAAGTTATGCGAATAAACGGAGGAAGGACCTATCTTTCGAGGTTGGTGATCATGTTTTTCTCAAAGTTTCACCATGGAAAAGTGTGATGTGATTTGGTAAGAAAGGAAAGCTGAGTCCAAGGTTCATTAGACCATATAAAATTCTGGAGAGAGTTGGATCAGTTGCTTACCAAGCGGCTTTACCTCCGATTTTATCTCAGGTTCACAATGTTTTTCATGTTTCGATGTTGAGAAAGTATATTCCAGATCCATCTCATGTTTTAAGCCCAGAGGTAGTTCAGTTGGAGGAGAATCTCTCTTATGAAGAACAACCAGTCCAGATTCTTGACCGTAGAGAGTAAGTGTTGCGGAATAAGGTAATTCACCAGGTAAAGGATTTGTGGAAAAACCATATGGTTGAAGAGGCAACATGGGAATCTGAAAATTCTATGAGGGATAAATTCCCCCACTTATTTTGATAAGTGAATAAAATTGTGAGGACGCAATTTCCAAAAGGGGGGAAGGATGTAACATCCCAGGTAAATAAAGAATAAAACATTTTCATATTTATTAATATTTGTGAATTAAATATTAATTTTAATTTCAAGGGGTTGCTATGTTCGATATCATACCTGATACGCAACAACGAGTTTCTTTGAAATCTTACATTGCACCCTAGTAATATAATAATATTATTTTAAATGGTAGTTAACACGTAGCCGTTGTATTGGCGGGAATGAATATAAATAACTAAAATATGATTATATATGTTTGTTAAATGTTTTTACATTTATCCAATAAAAGATAAAGGCATAAAATAAGAAAAGAATTCAATTTTAGGCATAGATACTCTAATATTCACTAAAAGGTCAATTTATCGCCTTTTACTGGCGAACCCACTTTAAATATAGTTCTGATCACTCTTATACATTATATTGGACCAAATAAAATTCTTCTTTATAATCAGGACATCAAAATTTACTTTGTGTAAATTTTTGGTATTTTTCCGATAAAGTTCATTTTTTAATGAATAGTGAAAAATGTTGTATTTTAATTCAAAACCTTTTTTTAATCTAATTTATTTATATGATAAGATTATCTTTTGAATTGGTTTTAAAGTGAAATTGGAATATATTTTTACCATTTAATCCAATGGTGGTCATTGGAATTAATTTCACTTTGAATTTGGACTTAAACTAGTGTCAATCTTTTGATAAATTTTGTTTCTTAAAAACACGCTATTTGTTTTGACAATGGGAATTAATTATTAAATTTATTAATACAAATTATATATTCTGAATTTTTTAAAATAGACATCATTTTTGAATTCAGAATATCAAATATAGCTTAGGGTGAATTTTTGGTATTTTTCTGAAAAACTTCAATTTTTGATGAATAGTGAAACCACTATGTGGTAGTTAAAAAACTGATTTTTTGTTTTAATGAAATTTTACCACCTCTGTGTTTTGAATTTCAAAAATCTGACATACATGGTTGTCATTATGAAGTAAAATGTGGTTCAATGGGATTAAAATAATTTTTTGGTGAATAGTAACTTTTATGTTTTATTAATCATGATTAAAGGTAATTAGTGTAATTTAAGGTAACAATAATGTTATAATAATATGAAATTACCTAGACACATGTTCTACCATTATTGGATATGTTATGTCTGACCAAAACAATCCATGGGTCAACTTGGGTACCCCATGGAGCCACTTGGGTAAGAAAATGACATTAATAACTTTTTATTTAAAGTTAAAATAAAAATGTCACAAACATAAATTGTTTTACTAAAACAATTTTCACATGGGGTTATACAAGTCATATTTTTTACTATAAATAGTCATTGGAAAGCCAAAAATATTTCCTACATCTTTATAATTTTTAGACATTAAATAAATTAATTTATTTATTACACCATGATGATGCAGCGATTACCTCATTAATGAATGATTTAAATAAAATGAAAAGATAATGTAAATTCTTAGACTTAAAATTGTCAAAAACCTATTGTATGGGTGGATTTTGAACCCTTATCACCTTATCCTCTAAATATATAATTTTGGGATCTTTAAAATAATAAAATTATTTAATAATAAAGTAATATTTTCAATCTTTCCAAGACTGCCCCTCCTCTCCTCTTATAAAAGGCCCCGCCCTCTACCACCTTACCCACACCTCTCAAGCCATTGGCTCAGCCAATATCTACTCATTTTATCTCTCCACATCCATATCATCATCCTAGAAGCATTATCTTAGGCTGAAAGCTCTTCAAGAAACCCTTTTGGTTCAAACCAAAGGGAGTTTCCCGATTTAAAGGTAATTCCTTCTCTTATGTCCTTTTGTTTTATTTTGCTTCTCCAACCCCCTAAACTGTTTCTATTACTTTATTTTGTAACAACACCAGTATATAAAATATAATAGGATGTTTTTATGAGAAGTATTCTAGCTACACTTACACACACCTCCGTCTAATGGTTAAAGAACATATTGTTTCTGTGGTTGGCGAATTTCTGCCTCACGAAACAATGATTGTTCAATCTTCTTTTAACACATTTCTTGGTGACAATTAAGATGTAAATATATTTATATATGATATATATTATGTTTATGTTTTACTTATGCTTCTTTATTTTTCGTTTATGTCATACTTTTATGGTTTCCATTATGGGTAAACACGATAATTTCATTTTAGGAAGTGCGGACTACCGCCCCCTCAAAGTGATTTGATTCGTTAATTCCATATGTGGGATGTATAAAGGATGGAGTTAATTATATTATATATGATATTATACTGTAATTATAATATACCTTTATATAATTATGATTTCACTCCATTAAATACGAAATATAAATGAAAGTAGCGTTCATGCGTACGTACGCCTTACCGTCTCCATGAACGGTGCATTTCATTTCTTACCTCTAAATGTTATGTAATATTATAAATACATGTATATTCTGGATATATATGATATATATGATATCCAAATCATGAATATCATTCTGGATATAATGAACCTTTGACCACATGAACAACATGTAATTGTAAGAAGTCCATTTTTATTTAAGTACCACATATCGAAAAAACGAACATTATTAACTTAAATGATTACATAATGTTTATCACATGGAAATAAGTGATATAAAAGGAATAATAATCTTAAAAAAGGTTCTTAAGAAAGTATAAATTAACTTTAGTTTATTATTCAGGAGATTAAAGATAAATTGATTCAAGTCGGGCACGAGGTAAGGGACTTCGTCTCAATCTCCTTTCATTGTGGCATATTTTGTTATAATAAAAGACTTTATTTTATACGCTGTATAAATCCCTTTGACTTCTACTTTTATTCAAAAGGAATATTTTATATATGAATCATTTTACTAAACTAAAAAAGGTATGTTTAGTTTTAACGTATGCGGTGACAACGACCTTTCCGCCGCCACGAGTATTATTTGGTCTTTGGTTTCCTCAAAAAGCCGTAATGTTTTTAAAATGAACTAAATACCATATAATCTTTTATGTATTTTGGTATTAAAAATGGTTTTGATAATGGATTTTTCATGTCAATATATTTAAGTGATATATTGTGATTGAAATGTGGAAATTTTTTCTTTCCATTATATTTGTTTTATGTCTTATGATTTTATAATGGTACTTGGATATTTGATGGGTGGTTACGTGATAAACCATATAACGGGTGGTTACGTTATAACCTCCAATGAATTGGGTATGGAAGTCGGCCATATGGCTATTCCATTAAGTGATATGAGTGTAAGTCGACTGTATGGTTATTCCATTTAAGTATGTTTATGTCCCAAGTTACCTTTATATGTTATGTGTTCTTTATATGGGTTTTATGGTAATATTTTGGTTACAAAAGGGTAAGTAATGATCCTTTATTCAGTGAAGAGTATTTACTACTTCTTAAAGGTGAAAATAATTACTTTGACAAAGTATTCATGATTTAATTGATGTCTTGAAAAACTAACAGTTTTCCTTCTTTGTGTATCCCTTACTGAGCTTTTTATGCTGACCCTAAGTTTTTTTGAAATTTTTTTCACAGGACTTAATGTGGAATAGGGTCAAGGATGGGATCAAGGAAAAGTCATGCTATCTAAAACATAGAACTGGACATGTTTATTTTTAAGAGTTTTTATTTTATGTAAACTTAGTAGAAGTGTCTACTTTTTAATCTTTTGAGATGTAATAGTTATGTCCTAATTCTCTAAAACTCTAAACCTAAAAAGATCCTCTATGTGAATTATTCATTTAATTAAATATTAAGTAATGTTTAAGGTCGGGGCCTTATAATATCTCTTTTTCCTGGTTTTAGCTACCTTTTTATGGGTTTGAATAGTCTTTACCTTCATTGTTGTTTCCTCTACAAGATCTGGGCCCACAAGATTCCTTTCACCAAATTCATCCCAACACATTGGTGTATGACATCTCTTTCCATACAATGCTTCATATGGTGACATTTGAATAATTGAATGGAAACTATTATTGTAGGAAAAATCCACCAAATGAAAATACTGATCATGTATACCTTGAAAATCAAGTGAGCATGATCTCAATATGTCTTCTAAAGTTTTGATCGTCCTTTCTGATTTCCCTTCAGTTTGAGGGTGATAAGTAGTACTCAATATAAGCTCAATACCCAAATATTTTTAAAGACTTTTTTAGAATTTTGATGTGAATCAAGGATCATGATCAGACACAATTGATAGAGGTGCTCCATGAAGTCTCAAAAATTCATTGATATAGAGTCATTCAAGGTGATCTAGTGGAGAATCCTCCCTCATAGTGAGGAAATAGGCATATTTCATAGGTCGATCCACAATTACCCATATTGTATCATTCTTTATCATATTTTTTTGTGATCCAGTGATAAACTCTACGGTGATGTCATCCTATTTTCATGTAGGAATAGGTAGAGGTTGCATGAATCCTCTAAGATGTTGTCTCGCAGCCTTCACCTGTTGACAGACTAAATATCTTGATACGTAATCAACAATTTCCTGCTTCATGTTGTCCCACCAGAAATGTTCCTTCAAATATTTATACATTTTAGTGCTATCAGGGTGTATATATAAATTTTCTCTATAGGCATCATCCAATAACTCCCTTTTCAGCTCAGTTATAGAGGGAACGCATAACCTCTTCCCAAATTTCAAAATTCCATCTTCACACACGAAGACATCCAACTTCAAATCATTCACACCTTTAATTTTCTTTTGAAGATTCTCATCATTAGACTGAGAAGTTTTGATTCTTTCTAATAAATATGGTGAGGAAACCAATTGAAAAAGTAATGTTGTTTCACCTTCTTTGATAATTCCCATGCCCATATTTACTATATCCATGAATATAGGATCCCTTTCAATCCTCATTTTTTTAAAACTCAATGATACTTCATTCCTAATGCATTATCTACCTTATTTACCTTTCCTAGGTGGTAGTGTATAGAACAATCGTAATCCTTGATTAACTCAATCCATCATTTTTTCATTATGTTGAGTTCTTTCTATGATAATATATATTTTAAACTCTTATGATCCATATATATCTCAAAACTTTCTCCATAGAGATAGGTTCTACATATCTTCAAAGAAAATATTACAGATGATAACTCAATATCATGAGTTAGATAGTTATGTTCATGAATTTTCAACTTCCTTGATGCATAGGCAAAAGCTCTATCATTCTGTATATGGACACAACCAAGTCCTTTCTTTGATGCATTACTATAGATCAGAAATCCACCATTTCCCAATGGTAGAGTCAGGATCATAGCATTCACTAATCTCCTATTCAATTATTCAAAACATTCTTCACATTGTTTTCCCATATAAACTTAACCCCATTACGAGTATGCCTTGTCAATGGGTTGGCTAAATGGGAGAAGTTATAAATAAAATGCCAATAATAACCTGTTGAACCAATAAAACTACGTACCACGGTTATGTTTGTTAGAGTAGTACATTCCTAGACATCCTTTGTCTTCACAAGATCAACTAAGATTCCATCTTTAGAGATAATATGGCTAAGAAAAGAAACTGAATGGAGCCAAAATTTACACTTGTTAAACTTCCCATATAGTTCACTTATTCTAAGAGTCTTCATAATAATGCGCAATTGATTCTCGTGATCTTCATAGATTTTGTAGTATACCGGGATATCATCAATAAATACCACAAAACATTCATCAAGATATTCCTTGAAAACTCTATTCATTAGATCCATGAAAACATAGGGTGCATTAGTCAGTCCAAAAGGCATTACTGTAAACTCATAATGCCCATACCTAGTTTGAAATGTTGTCTTTGAAATATATTCCTTCCTCACATACAACTGATGATATCCATATCAAAGTTCAATCCTAGAAAAATATTGTTCTCCATGAAGTTGATCAAATAAATCATCAATCTGAGGCAAGGGATACTTGTTATTTATTGTAATAGCATTAATTTCTCAATAGTCAATGCACAGCCTCATGGATCCATCATTCTTCTTGACAAAGAGAATAGGGGATCCCCATGGAGAAACACTAGGGGGATAAATAATTTATCACTCAATTACTCTAGTTGTTTCATCATTTCTACTAATTACATTGTGTCTATTTTATAAGGAGTCTTTGATATAGGCCTTGAAATAGGAATTAAATCAATAGAAAACTCAATTTATTTCTCCAAAGGATGTCCATGTAAATCTTATGGAAATACATCAATGTATTATTTCACAATAGGTACATCCTCAATTTGAATATTTATTTCCTCACTCATAGATATTGTGTTCTCATACTCCCCAATAATTATATTCAGTAGAGCTATTGGGGGTGGATCTAGATAAGAATCAGATGGTGACATTTCTTCTCTAAAGATAATTAATTCTATACCTTCCTCAAAAATCGTAATTTTATTCTTCTTGCAATAGATTTTCACATCATATTTTGAAATCCAATCTATTCCAAGGATTATTTCAAAGTCAACCATAGGTATGATGATAAAATCCTTATATAAAGTGTATTTATATTCCATAATGGGGACTTACAAACACATATTTGTTGCAATGAGACTTCCCTTAAAGGAATTTGATGATCCATAATCAAATAAATCATTGTCCATGTTTGAGGAAATGATTATAGTACCTACCATCACATTGTTAGAAACTTCAACTTTAGTAGTTGTGATGGCATAAGCATGGATTTACTCCCTTGTCCTTATCTAAGGAATGTTTCCTTTATGCTTAGGAAAATAATTGGCCTAATGTCCCATCTCTCTACGATTGTAGTATTTAACATTGGTAGATTCTTTCTTACCCTTGAAATCTCGAGATTGGTGTCCTCTTTCTCCACATTTGTAATAGACTCCTTTTCCTTTTAAGTAGGATCTAGGGTGTTTCTTTCCACAAGTATCACATGTTAGAAAACTCCCCTTTTTATTATTCCCTTTATCCATTATTTACTCTTCCATCCTCTTCTTCTCTTACTTTCCTTTAAAGTCATAAGACTTATAGAATTATTTCTCTGTCTTGATTTCACATGAGACTATATCTTCATATGACGAGAAAGTTTGGGAAACCAATTCCCTTCAAAGTAATGGTTTTAAACCATAAAATAACCAATCAATATTTCTCCTTGGGTTGTGTATGTAGTCTATGGTATGCCTTGATAACCTTGTGAAGTTATCTTTATACTTTGAAACATTCTCATCCTCTTTTTTTCTCAGATTCAAAAACTGTCTTTCCATATCTGCTCATTGTTCATGAGGAAAGTATTTTTTTAAGAATATTTCCTTAAAATACCTCCATTACATATTTTCAATCTCTTCCTCATCCTTTGTGTTTTGAATTAGTGACCACCATTGATAAGAATCTCCCAATAAATGATAAAATTCCATGACAACCTTCTATCTTTTGTTACTTCCCAAAGAGATAAATATCTTCTCTAAGAAACTTATACACTACTCTACTATAAATGGGTTTGTAGTCCCATTAAATTATGGAGTCTATTATCACATGAAGCAGTATAACATTTCTCCTCTATGTTTTGTTTTAGGGTGCTCCATACGAGTAAGGTTATTGTTTATAAACTGAGTTAGTTGTCCCAGTATAGTTATAAGTTTCTCAGTACCAGTTGAAGCTCCATAACCAAAATAATTATCTTGCATAGGGGGGAAATCCCTACATGGGATATGTGTGTTCATGAAGTTTTCATTCATTCCACTAGGCATCATTTATAAATTATGGTATACACTATATTATGTTATGAATCATATTTTATAATCTCAACAAGCAGAACACTTAATATAAATTGAAATCATATGCATAACTAATCCCATAATCATAATCATGGTTTCTTTAAAGAAAAAAATACTTTTAAATCCATCAAAATGTCTTTTAAATGAGATATTAATTATTCTAAGCATATCCCCCATAAGTGTCAAACCAGGTGTGCAGTAAGGCTTGTTGTTGTGTACCAGGTTACCTTGGGTGAATCCCGAAACACCTTGTTGGAGTTGTTACTCCTAGGTACATTTGTTCTAGAACCATGTCCAGTTGTAGTATTCAGATAGGGATTTATTTTCTAGGAATATCCACATCATATATTCTTTACCAAAATTTTAGGATGTTCCGGTATGTTTATCCTCAAATTTTATCTTAGGGTTTTGTTCCCTAATCTGCATTTCCAAAATCTAGTTCCCAAGTTTTATACTAAACTTTCTCAAATGCCAACTGTAAGGACCCAATCCTAGTATCCCAGAGCTGGTGCCTTATTTCAATAAATTGTAATGATTACAATAATGGTGTATCCTGAAGTAATGAATAGTTTAGTATTTTTGGAAAACAATATACAAACATAAGTTCAACATTACAACTTGAAATTAAATTCATAATAGAAAATCCTTATGACTTCTAGATTATCCCTTCAAGTCATTAATAATATTCATCTTCAAAACCTGGGGAAAATAAAACATAATAAAGGGGTGAGTTCATATGCTCAATAAGGGTAAGTAATACAGCAGAAGTTATCATAAAAATAAACACTAAGTATGGTGAACAACTAAAACACATGCCTTTAAAAATATACTTGAGCATAATATGGTTGGAATAAAAGATGATTAAATATGGCCATATAAATGATAATAAGAGAATAAAACATAACCATTGATATTATACTAGTCAAATTATCACATGGTTTATCAATTACTAATACCATAATGAGGTAATGCATAATGTCAGACATCTAAAACATATTGTTGAGGCCTCATCCAAGACGTTTGAAAATACTAGGGTAAAGCCTCGACCAAAACTAAGTTTTCTTTTGTATTATGAGGCCTATATATGCATTGAGAGGCTATAAAGGTCCCCACCCATAACTTTATAATTCCAATTCATTCCTCATATGAAATGGGCTAAACATAAATAATATGAACATATGAAATAATTGTCCCCAATCTGTACAGATAAACACTAACCATTCTAAGTAGTATGATGAATGGTATCAAGATAGAACATCCATAATCAAACTTATCATAAAACATTTAATACAATATGTTAGATGATAAACATAAGATATTAACCTTAATAAGACATAAAATTCAATAGAGGTGAAAAACATACTCTAACAAAAACATCGAGGAATTTTTGAGATAAATACACTTTTACTTTGAAAAGAATAGTTATTTTGGAAAAATATTTGCATAAATTCATAAATTAACTAATTTAGTTTTTCCATGATTAAATTAGTGGTTTTATAAAAAAAATTGGTTAAAAAAGATTATATAGTGCACTTGAAAATAGGTAAGAATTTGATAAGTTCCCTTGAATCGGATTTGTTTATCGAGAAGAATTGATAAATATCTTTATAAAACATTTAAATCCCAATAAAATAAATATGGATTCTGATTTTTACACAAATATAGAACATTAAAACATAATTTATTATGATTACATAATAATAATTAATAATTTAATTGGGATTAATTGAGACAAAGAGTAACCCAAAAGAAAATGGAGGTTCGGGTAGAAAACCCTTACCTTGTGTCCGAATGAGTTATGTACTTGAGATTAACATCATAGATAATCAAATTAAATCCATTAATTATTTAATTAATAACCTTATTTACATGTTTTTTATTCTTCATAATTTTATTAAGTTAATTTATATCCTTTTTATGAGTTATAAGATATAAATTTATCGCTCAGAAGCGTTCATTTACTTGGTTTTCGTGATCGGTATAATTGTATATGATAATGGAAGTTCATGTGGAATGGGTATAATTATATAGAATTAAATTTATATGATATTTATGATAATTTAGTAGTTTAAATGTTTATACATTTCATTTGGTTATATAGTATGATTTGTAATCATTAGATAAAACCTTTAGTAATAATCGTTTAGATTTTTACAGTGGTTTTTTTATCACAACGAACTAGTTTGGTTCTATTATTTAATATCATGTATAAATAATGGTTCCAGAATAATTACATAATATATAATAAATATTTTAGAATTTACTTAAACCATAAAAATGGCTTCATGGCCATCATTTAATAATAAATTGAAGAATGAAACTTCGTTATCCACGAAGGTTGTAAATCAACACCTCCAAGACGATGATTTTGTTTTTAAAATAAAAGAGAGAGAGTAAGGATATTGATGATGTATATTTCATTAAATTATATAATTATAGTATATAGATGATAATATAGTTTCCATTATCATTTTTTCACAGGAGTTGATGATATAATAATAAAATAAAGAACTTAAGAGAAATTAAAAGGAAAAAGGAAGAGGATTTTACCTCTTGAGTACTTCTCCTTGAGAACCTCCTTAAGTGAATGGGTTTTGGTATTTTAGAAATAAAAAGATCTATTATAAATAATTAGAGACTATAGAAGATTATTTGGTCAAAACTTTGATAATATTAAAGGCATAGAGGAGTGAAGGGAAGAGGGAGTCGGGGTGGTTTTTATTGTGGAGGAGATGAGTGATTTTTGAATATCTTATTCATTATTTTATTTTATTTTCTCAAGATAAGAAAAATTGTTTGATTATTGTGACCAAAAATATTAATATATAATTTTTTTTATAAAAAAATGACCATTTACATCATCCAAGACTCAAGAATGATGCATAAATTCATTTATTTAGCATATTTTGTAAATTATCAAATTTCACTATTTAATAAAAAATCAAGTATTTCAGAAAAATACCATAAATTAACCCTAACGTTTTTTCAACATATAGAATTCAAAAATTAACTCAATTTTATCAAAATAATTTTCTAAATAAGAGAGATTTAATTTTTAAATAAAATAATTATTTATTTGAAAAATACTTATTTTAAATTTAAAACTGATTTTATAATAGTTTCAAAATTTAACTGAGGTCTCATAAAATTATCCTAAAATCATAGGAAAAGAAAATATATATCTAGGAATACATTTTATGAAAATAAATTTTATTTTAAATAAATATATTAATTTAAAATTATAATTAAATATTTATTACTCACAAAAATACCAACATTTAATTATTAATTTTTAAAATATTCACTCTCATTTATATAGTGCCTAAATTTTATTTATACATACATGGGTGGGGTTTCTAGTCATAAGGGTACATTACAATTCATAAGGGTAAGTTAATATTCATAAGGATAAGTTACTATTCACCAAAAATGTAAGTTGATCCTATTAGACTCTAAATATATTACTGATCACAATCGTGTATGTCAGTTTTTTGAAATTAAAATCACAGAAGTGGAAAATTTATATTTAGTGGCTAGGTTATAACTATCTCCTATAATAAAGTGTTTGTTTCTTAGGGGATCAATTTTTCATGCATTCTATATTAAATTTATATATAAAACCTTGGAGTGTTACAATAAGAGACCTAGAAGTAGCTACATGTCCTAAAGTAATGGGAATCAAGTCATACTTAGTTTTGAGGAAATACTTGTGTGCATATCAAGATCATGCATAGGGGACATAGGTTCAAGGATTAAGAACTATTTGATGAAATATTTTATGTGGATCTATCACATGTGTATGAGAGTGTACATTATCACTTTATGGTAGAATCAAGTGTAGGGACCCATGTTTCAATGGGGATACCTTATGGATCTGGATTTAATGCCACATTTCAAGCCACATAGAGTAGGTCTATCTAATAAGTTTAAGTTAATGAAAGATAGACAATGTATAATATAGTTTCAATACATTATAAGACTAGGTACCCTCATATGGGGAATAGATATGTGCTCTAATTTTGTCCTAGTTTAGTGGACCTCATGAGAAAAGCTTAATTTTTTCTAGGGCGAGATAATAGTCCCTAAAAGCTTTGTATCTCTTATTTCTAACCCAAAATTTTTCCTAAGACTTCAAGGGAAAGTTTTAGCAAGAATGGGTTTTATTTTTTCTTGGGTCACCCTTTATGGGGTTTTCTAACTAAAAATATTTATGCATTTTCCATTTCTATGCACTAAATTATTCCTAGAACACACAGGGTTCATGTCTAGTGAGAAGGGGCTTCACTTTTTCTTAGGGTTCCCTTTTCATTTTTTCAACCTGGTGAGCATTGTGTCTCTTTCAAGTATATGTTTAAGGTATTAAAAGACATACTAATATGAATTATGTTTAGGGTTGAACATATATGGCCTAAAAATGCTAAAAGTTAAGTTCATGTAGCTCAGGCCTTCTTTTATTGTATTTTAGGACCATATAACTTGGACCTTCTTTTGTTGGGGTTTAGGTTCATATAGCTTGAACCTTCTTTTATTGTATTTTAGGTTCATATAGCTTATAACTTCTTTTTTTATTTTAGATTCATATAGTTGGGACCTTCTTTTCCTATATTTTAGGGTCATATAGCTCAATCCTTATTTTATTACAGTTTATGGTCATATAGCCTGGACATCTTTTGTTGTAGTTTAGGGTTATATAAATCAATCCTTATTTTGTTATATTTTAGGGTGGTATAGCTCGAAAATTCTTTTTATATAGTTTAGGGTTGTATATCTCAAACCTTATTTTGTTTTATTTTAGGTTCATATAGCTCGAACCTTCTGTTGTTATGGTTTAAGGTCATATATCGTATTATTTTTAAATAAGTTTTTTTTTAATCTGAAAAACAGCTTAGGTTAAATTTATTTTTAAAAATACGCTACAAGGGAGGCATCGGCGATGCTGCCTTTCGGGTTAAGTGGAAAGTCGGTAACCCTATTTATATCTTTCTACTAAAACTAAAAAAAATATATTATTATTATTAGTTTTAAAATTTTTTATTTTATTTTTTATTTTTGTTTTGTTTTGTTTATATATATATATATAAACAAAACAAAACAAAAATAAAAAAAATTCAGCAGAATTTATCCGCTATTTAAAATCAAGCAGTACTGCCATTACAACAGTATAGATTCTGACAGAAGCTCTCACCCAGGGCTCCCTTTTATAAGAGAGCTTACCCTGGAAATCATTCTGCATTTCCGATGTGGGATTCTGGTTCTCCATTTCCTACGTAGAACATTCTGCATTTTTGATGTGGGATTCTATTTCAAGTACGTGACTTTGAAAGACTATAGAATATAAACTAAAAGACCAATATAAATTAAACTTAAAACATGGATTAAATTTATAAAAAATAGTCGAAAACAAAATGAATTTTATAACAAATGATGATAAAAAATAATTTATAAGCTTTCAAAACCACAAACTTGAAACTTAAAAAGTTTCAAGTACGTGACTTTGGTAGCCTATAAAATATAAACTACAAGACCAATATAAATTAAACTTAATACATGTATTAAAAATATAACAAATAGTTGAAAATAAAAAGAATTTCATAAAAAAAATTGAAGGAAAATAATTTATAAGTTTTCAAATACACCTACATGAAACTTAAAAATGTTTCAAGCACATGATTTTGAAAGCATATAAAATATAAACTATAAGACCGATATAAATGAAACTTAAAACATGGATTAAAAATATAATAAATATTTGAAAATAAAAATAATTTCGTAAAAAATCTTCATGAAAAATAATTTATAACCTTTCAAAACCACCAACTTGAAACTTAAAAATGATTCAAGTATGTGGCTTTGAAATACTATAAAATATAAACTATAAGACCGATATAATTCAAAGTTAAAACATGGATTAAACATATAATAAATTATTAAATTATTAAATTAATATTATTAATAATTAATTATATAATAATTAATTAGTTAATTATTAATTATTAATAATTAATTATATAATAATTAACCAATTAATTAGTATCAAGGGTGTCAAACCCACTTGGGTAGTTGTATTATGGACTATATAAATCATGTCTTAAAGAGTTTGAATCGTGGATTTTGAGGTGTGGAAAACATGTTGGAGGCAATCAAAAATCACTTTGAGGTTATGAGTTCTATTGCAATGTTATCGGGGCTCATAGGGATCAGAGGTCCCTTTTTTGAGGTAAATATAACTCTGGTTTATGGTTCAAGGGCCCTTATAAAGATCCAACTCATGAATAGTAAATAATATGGGCCCCTTCTCTTTTCCAAGGGTTATGGAATATTTTAAAGATTCAAACGCTTGGAAAGTTAAGTAGGGTATAGATAAAAGTCTATCCAAAGAGGTTTTTGGCACCATGGAGATAGTTCATGGAATACTCCATAAAAGGGGGAATTAATTTTATGGTTGTAAATCTTGGACCCAATACCACATGGTTTAGGATCACATGGTGAGGACCACTAAAAGGTTCAAGAATGAGGAATCACACTCCTTCTCTAATAAGGGGTATGGTACATGTGATGTAACATTGAGGATGTTGAATCCACTTGAATAGTTCAGTTATGGGACTTTTAAATCATGATAAAATAATATATGAACCAATATAAAGTGGATACTAGTATGAATAGGTTGACCATTAGTAATATAAGAAACCAGTATCGCACAAAGTCAGAAAAATAGCTCACGGGCTTGAGGGGCCTTTTCTCTAGGACCAGAATATCCCTTAGGCACAAGCTCTAAGGCATTGTATTATTCACCATAAAATCCTAGTGGGGTCCTTTTAGATCAATCAATCCCCAATACCAATATTATATAGGGGAGAACTAAGAGAAATGACTCAAGGCTATGGGATTCCAAGGTAAGTGTATCAACTCAAGGAATTGGTGGGTATCATCTCATAATTCAAAGTCATGAAGTTAGTTTATGAAAAACATAATATTCAAGAAGGTTTTGATCACCCATAAAGTTATTTCACCACATATTGAACGCGTTATCAATATGAAAGGATGTGATAAATAATTTCTCTAACATTTTCCTAAACCATAGGGGTCAAGAAAGCATGGGTTTAATTTTACTATGTTTATAATTTGGTCTCTATAAGATTTATACTTTTTTATTTATGGTTTAATTTTTTTCCTAAACTCTAAAGATGGAGAGATTATAAAGATGAGACTTGACTTTTAATCAAACTACCCTTTTCATGTTTTCATCATAAATAAATTTGGGTCTCTTTCACTAGAAATTTATGGTATTGTGATCTAGACCTTTGGAGGCTAGATTTTAAGGTCATACATCTTTGAAAAATGTGCATGTATTTTAAGGTTGTAACGCATGGGAGAGGTGTCAAGGATATGTGTGACACAGAATCCTAATTAGGGTTTCTAAGGTCAAGAGTACTCTAATATTATTTTGAATAGAATATGTTGTTGATGTAAATCATGGATCAAGGTTCTTAGATCATGAGTGAGGGTATGTGATATCCATGTCGAAGAAGATCATGAATCACATTAAGGTTATGAGTTCTACTAAAATATTTTCATGGAACCCAAGGATCATAGGTATCATATCTCATGGACAAGATGCTTCTGGTTAATAGGTCCAAGGCTCTTAAGTATATCCTACTCTTACATGGTCAAGTAGATGGGTCTTTTGTATTTTATAAGGGTCTTAGGTGGTTTTAAAAAACATGATATTCTCAAGCTATGAAGTATGATTTATGGATCAAGGTTGTTATAATGATGACATAAGCACCTAGAATCATATTTGATCATGGTTGGGCTCTTGTGGTCCTTTGATAAGGAGTGGTGATAGATGACGGTATGTGCAGTTTAATGTCATGAAATGGGACGCACGTGTCATGTATTATAGAATAATGAAACAAGGACTTAATTTTATATGGTTTACCATCATATAGTTGGGATGAAGGTCATGCGGTTTAATGTTAGGTGACCAGGACTTTAAAAATTGGTGTGAAAATTATGTGATGTGTCCTTAAAGACACCCTGCATTGGTCAAGGGAATTAAAATTTGGGGGTAATTTTTGTCCTTTTATAGGATTATTATTAGATTATGTAAGTATGGATACCCTTTTTCATAGATATAACCCATGTATATATGACTCATGAATAAGTGAAACAAGTCTATATAACTTGACTATTCTTAAGAAGTTTAAGGTCTTGTAAGATGTACCATTGATGTGACTTACATTTGTTTATAATACTCCAAACCATTTCAAATGGGTCAGTCCAATCCTCTAATCTCACATGATTTAAACTCAGTATGATAAATAAGAGGTTTGTGGGGAATAACCAATATTATGTTGGATAGGGGTACACGACTCAAAAATCAATTAGTCTTAGTTATATGAATAGATGAGGTCCATTTTGAATGGAAAGTGACTCGATTGGGCACTAAAGTGATCTAGGGGAATATTTAATTTATATAGTTGGGATTCCCATTGAATTTCCCTATGCATCTCATGAGGGTAGGGATCAAGACATAGTCAACTCATTCAAAGAAATCCCTCATCATAGATTTTGATCATATAAAAAATTATAGAGGACATAATCTATTTGGAGATCATGGATGGGACTAGGGTGGAGTATCCTGGAATCACTTTGTATCCTATGGGGATAGGAATCTTTCCATAAAAAATTCTTCATGGCTCTATACATAGATCAAACTCATTCTTAGGGACAAGGTCATTTTTATTAAGTCATGCACAATATTTGTGGGTTCTCCACTACATAGACTATCTCACGCATATGAAAAGAGAATTAGGTCCTACCTTAGTATAGATATATTGGGTAAGTGATTTTTCACTACAAAGGTTCAAACACTACGGTGGGAGGGGGTTTTATTTTTGTGGTTGGGCCCAAGGATGAGTGATCTGAGAATCACTATATATCTTGTATGGATAGAAATAAATATATTCATAGTTATTAAAGATAAATATCCCCTTAAAATATCTAGCTCATTTACAAAGGAGATGAAAAGGAGTTTCACCTTAGGACACGGCCATTTAATGACTTGATGGGGGCTGATGCATTAATTTGGAAGGGGAATCATTGTGCTTTATTATTCTAATGATGAAATGTGTGGATATGATCCATGATCCCCTGGATATATGTAGGGGAAAGAAAAGGGGGTATTTTCATTCTTAGGAATCATAAAAGGGATTATAATGGGGACTTTGGGTGTTAATACATATCTTATATTGACATGAATCAATCTGTGTGTAGTTTTGTAAAAGTTAAGGGTCCCCTACATGGATTTGACTCATATATAGGGGAAGGGGAATTTTATTTCAAGTATAGGTTCCTAAATGAGAAAAACATGTCCAAATATCCTATACAAATCTAACTCATACACAGGATGGGTGGAATGTTCTCATTTTGATTACAAGAATTGTGGTTGGTTCTAGTGTAGAGTACATGGATGTCATTAAGTATCCCATAGTGGTGGGAATATATCCTGCATGTAGTTTTTTAAAAGATTATTCCCCCACATATATCTAGCTCGTGTGTAGGGGAGAGGGTATTGATACTCCTTGAAAGAAAATTCACCCACTATAATATGGGTTCATGATATATAATTGTTTATGATACTGTTAAGGCTAAGGGATCTCATATTATGAGTGGATTTCATAGGTGGGAGTATATTTAAATACTTTCCATCAAATAAGGTTAACAATATTCAATATAGACCAAGCATCGGGGCAGGTTGCGATAGTAGAAACCCTACATCTAAGACCATGACAATATACCTAGGTATCACTAAATATCCTGAAAGGTTATGAATTAATCCACACATAGTTATTTTAGATAAAAATACATGCATAGGTTTGGACCATATATAGGGAAAAGGTTATATTTTGAGATTACATTTGGGACTAGGCTGTGGGATTCAGGTGTCACTGCATATCCTATATAGATAGGAATCAAGTTACACATAGTTCTTGAAGAAAGTTCCCCGCACAGATCAGGCTCATGTGTGGTGAAGGGGGAATTATTTTTTAAAATATTATGGTTTTTCATAGTATTAGGGGACCCCGGTTTTGCTACGTATCCTAAAATATCAATAATAAATCCACATGTAGTTATTGAATAAATAGTCCCCCACATAGATCTGACTCATATGTGGGGGGAGTACTTTTTTGACATTGTGGTTGGGCCCAAGAATAGGGTATCTAGGCATCACTATATATCTCAAAGGAATGAGAATCAAGACAAATTTAGTTCTTTATAAAGAAATCCCCCATACTTATGTTGTTCATATATGGGGAGATATCATTTTTATTATAAGGATATAGCTCTCATGAGATTCATGGGTCCTATAGGGTGTCTCTCTCTAAATAGTTTAATTTATTTTAGTATGGATAATATATTGTTCAATTTAACATCATGTGACCAGGACATTGGTGTCATATAGTGTGATAGAGACCTATGGCCTGACACTTTATTGTTGTGTATCTTTGACCAAATGGGATTTCGAAGAGGGGTTACTAACTCGAGGCATTTAGATATTTGAAGGAGATGAATACCATAAAATGAAAGGGTATAATAATATGATATTATAATCTTGCTTGGATAATGGGTATGATGCACAAATATGTAACATCAAGGGTATCTAAACCCTCTTGAATTGCTGGGTTATAGAAGGTGTAAAATTGACTATTAGTAATGGTGGTAGCCCATATGACATAAAATAAGGATAATATCTCTTGAGTTTAAGGGGTTACTCTCCTTTGGGACCAAAACATCCCCAAGGCATAAGCTCTGAGGCATTGTGTTATGCACTAGTGAATCCTACTGGTGTATCTTCAGATTATTCAGTCCATGTTACCGATATGCTAAAGGGTAGAACCAAGATTACATGGTATCAAGTTCTATAGAATCCCAAGAGAATATACGATTAAGGCATCAATTTATATTTACCTGGGTATCAGAGGTATGATGTTGGTTCATGGAGAACATAATATTCAATAAGGGTTAAAGCACACTAAAGGCTACTTCAGTGCATATTGAACACGTTTTCAGGGTGGATGGATAAGACATGAAATTATTGAATACACAATCATCGGAATGGATAGTTTTTTCAGCATGAATACCTCATGTTGTGTGGTTTAAAATCATGTGGTAAGGTTCGGGTTACTTATCATTAAATAGAATGCATATCAACCATTCTAGTCAAAGTGGATTTCTAGGTTCTTTAAGATCACATGATTCATTCTCGGCATGATAAAAAAGATACAACTGAGAAGTTGATTGATCTTCATGAGAGTGTATGATAAGGAACATGTATGGGACATTCACATTTTAATGTGAGTAGAAATCTCTATATAGATTTGAATATCATGGAGTTTCATGATAAACATTCATGGTTGGGACTAAAAAAAGAAGATATGGGCATCACTATGCATCCCATGGTATGGTAATCTATCCACGCATAGTTCTTATATAGAATCCCTTCATATATCTAGCCCATATATAAGGAGGGGTAATTTTTTTATCATCTCCTAAGTGAGAGTTGATAACATAGTTAGATAAGGGGTCCACTAATTAGATATACCTCACACATAGTGATGGGGAATTTTATTTTCTACACATATCTAGCTCATGAATAGTGAATTTTTGATAAATTTGTATCTTGAATTGAGAAATAAGGAAAAATGGTACAGATTAGGTTTTGGTGCTAGGGTGATGGTGGTACTACCATCCTCATGTTGGTTCATTAGAGAAGACTTATAATGAGCTGGTAAACCCCTACACTAGAAAACTTCTATGCGAATATGGATCATACATAAAAGGGGAGGTAGGTCCCACAAGGTGAACACATGGTGTTCCATTTAAGGTATTGTGAAAAGGAACACTATATAGTTTAAATTCATACAGTGAGGACTCAAGATGTTTCATATTTTAAAATCATGTGACCAATATATTTTCCATGAAATTTAAAATCATGCAGTAAGGATGTATTCCTTACAGTTTAACATTAAATGGTAAGTGCATGTTTCGTGGAGTTTAATATAATTCGGTAAGGATTTTTTCTTTGCAGTTTAACATCATGTAGTAAGGAAATAATTCATAAATTTTAACATCATATGGTAAGGATGTGTTCCATGTGGTAAGGATGTTGGAATGTTGTGCAGTTTAACATCTTGTTATTCAGACTTGTTTCATGAAATTTAAGGTCATGTGGTAAGTATGCATTTTGTGAATTTTAATTTCATGTGGTAAATATTTCTTACATTACTTTTAACATCATGTGGTAATTACATTTTATATGAATTTTAATTTCATGTGGTAAGGATGTATTCCCTATAGTTTAGAATCATGCGGTAAGGACTTATTCTATGAAGTTTAACATCATGTGGTAGGGACATCTTTCATTCAGTTTAATATCATGTGATAAGGAAATTTTAATTTTGTTTAGTTTAAATTATTTCCACCAGGACTTAGGTATAAAGGTATAAAACACTGAGACATTCATGATCCTTCTTGTATGTGAGAAAACAAATGAAATAGATCATGTATTTAAATTCCTAATTCAAGGATGAGTGTTTGATGATTAGTGGGAGTATGTCAACAATTATTAATGTATAATGCTAGTGTTGCACCATTAGAGAAATTTCTCATGGGGTATTGGGGTACCTTTACTCTAGGACCAAAATAGTCCCTTGACACAAGTTATGGGGAATTGAGTTATTCACCATAGAATCCTAGCATGGTCCCTTTAGATCATTCATGCCCTGTTACTAATATTTCACAAGGGAGAACCAAGTGGAAGTGGGTTAGTGATCCACAAAATTAAAAGATAATATGTGCTCAAGTCATTGAGAAATTTATTCATGAAAAGTACATAAAGTATGTTTAGTGGAAAAGGGGTACCCAAAAGGATTTGGAATAGTTTGTGTCTATGCCTTCACCTATTACGGACATACTACTTTAACCATAGGCTTGTTGGTATCTATAGTCTAAAATTTGGCCAAGAGGGATTATTGAGAGGTATTAAAAACTCAAGGAAATTGGGTCTTCACAAGAGATGCATACCCCAAAATAAAAGGGTAGAATAATATAATGTTATAGTCTTTCTTTGATAATGAGCTCAATGAACAGATGTGTAAAATCAAGGGTATCTAAATCCACTTGAATAATTATGTTATGAGAAATTTAAATCATAACCTAATAATATATAAGTTAATGGGAGGTGGAAACCGATGGGTATAGGTCGACCGTTAATAATATATGAATCTCATATCACATGCAGTTAGGACAATAACTCCTAGGTTTATAGGGGACCCCTCCTCTGGGACCAAAAAATTCCCTAGGCACAAGCTCTGAGGCATTGTTTTACTCACCAGTGGATCCTAGTGGTATCCCTTCATATCTATAAGTCCCTATTACCAATATTCTAAATGGGAGAACCAAGAGTATTTGGGCTCAATTTTCATGGAATGTCAAGATAATATGTGATCAATGCATCAATTGGTATTAACTTAGATATAAGAGGTATGAAGTTGGTTCATGGATAATGTAATATTCAATAAGGTTTTGATCACCCTAAAGGTTATTTCAACTACTATTAAATAACTTCCCAGGGAAAAGGAATAAGGTGTGTAATTATTGAGTACACAATTATCATAGGGAATGATCTATTCAGTGTAATGACCTCATGTCATGTGGTTTAACATCATGATACAAGGATGGCTTCCATGAAATTTAACATATTTCAGTAAATAAATCTTTCATGTAGATTAAAATCATGTGGTAAGGACATTCCCTATGCAGTTTAACATCATCTGGTAAGGAAATTTTCCATACATTTTGACGTCATATAGCAAGGAAATTCCCCTTGCAATTTAATGTCATGTTGTAAGGATGTGTAGGTGTAGTCCTTTACCTGTTCATACCACATAAGTAACTTCTATGGGTCACCTTTTAACTATATTGATGTGTTTATAGTAGTTTATGAGGGTATTTTATATAGTTAACCTTGATGTTTCAAGCACCTCTCTATACAAATTTTTCTTGAGAATGTAAGGATTTCATTTTTAGGCGATATATCACAGTAGACAGGTCATCCACAGTGGATGTCATGGATAGGATCCCTATAATCCATCTCTATTATACCAAAAGAAGGATTATCATGGTATTTGTTTCCTTTTTCTTCATATGAAGAGTCGAAGAACACTTAAGGTGTTGCTGATATGTGTTGTATAGCCTCAAGGATACTATAATTGAGCAGGATAGGAATATGAGCCGCATCCTGCGTCATGGTCGGAATATGATGACCTACCATTTCGGGATGAGTAAGAGTATGATCCAGCTGTGTGGGAGTTACCAGAGTATGTCGATGATTTTATACTACTACAAGAATATGATCCCAGTATTGAGAAACTTCTAGAGTGTGCCTCTGAGCTTCTGTTTTATTTGTAAGAATATTATAAAACCTTTGGTTGGTTGTCGGGATGTGTCAATCAACTCTAGGTGAATCAGGAATATAAGCTTGTTCCAGATGTGCATTCCCTGCTGGAATATACTGATGGACCTTCAGGATATGATAAGGAATATGGGCCTCCTTATATATATATACTAAAGGATGTTAGTGCAGTATTTCATCAGTAGGAGTAGGAATATGTATCTAGCTCCTATAAGCTACCGAAATATATCGAGTAGATTGTAAATTTTAGACAGGAATATGTGGTCTCCCTGAGTTGATTTCCAAACTATATTGGAAAACCCCAGTCAAAATGATAATATGATCCCGGTCCTATTTTTCCTTTAGAGTATGCTATTGGATTTCTTAAATAGGATTATTCATATATCCTAAGGTGATTTCCAAACAAGGTTGGAAAACCCTAGTTGAAACAAGAATATGAACCCTGTCCTAGTCAGTCATTGGAATATGTCAGTGACCTTGTTTGACAAAATATATTCTTGTACTGGGGTGATTTCAATTCTAGGTTTAAAAACCCTAGTTGAAATGAGAATATGAGTTTAGTCCTATGCCTCGTACTTTATCAAAATATGTCGACAATCCTCCCAAACAAGATCAAGAATATGATCTTACTCCAAAATTATTCATTTGTTCTTGTTAAACATGATGATATGATACTCTATCTATTGGGATATTAATATGTGTGAGTTCCTATATCATCACCAGAATATGCTGGTGAAGCGCCTCTATTTCTTCCAAATTATATTGGCACTTTATAAGGTTATGTGTAGGAATATAGGAATGTGTGTTCTCAATTTCCAGGATATATTGGAATCCAACTTTGATTTATGTTGGGATATATGCTCAATCATGTACTCCTTGTGCCATCAGAATATGTTTACGGGCTTCATACATAGGGGTGGGGATATGTGCCTACCCCATGTGTGCTATTGGGATATGTGGGAAGACCTAGTTTGGTAGATTAGAAAAATGGGCCTTCCCATTGTGTTCCACTTAAGTATGTTGGTATACTTCATCACTGGAAGTGGGAATATGGTCTATCTCTCTATGGTATGTGGTTTGTTGCACCTGATGAGATCTCCTTAATGCACAGATCTATGTGTCTGGGGATACGGTCTATAGGGCAGTGCCCTCATTAAGTGACTGAGGGGAATTAGTGATATGAAACTAGTTTTTATGGTTGACAGGATCCCTCTTGGGAAGATTTGAAACTATGGGGGTCTTTGGTTAAGTCATTGATCCACCTCCCTAAGGTAAGGAAGGTGTTGATTATCACGCTCCAGGGATAAACTCTTCAATCAATTAGAAATGGTAAAAAGTGTTGTTGGATTCATTAAGTCCTTCCTTGAACATGGTGGTCCAATGATCTTCAGTACATGAAGATGCTCACATGAATCCCTAAGGTTCAGGATTGTACCATGTCGATGGTACTCCCTAAACATCACATTTTCTACCTGATGCCAATGATATATCCCATAAATTTGAGTAATCTAACTCTCCTATAGATTCTATGACAACTACTAAGGTTGAACAGTTTCTAGGGTACACTTAATGAGGGTATGGAAGATATGGAAATTCCCACATACCTATGGGCTGAGATGAGGTGGAATGATCTCCAAGATTCACCTGAATAGGGGGAGAAGAATATAAAAATTTCCCCATTCCTATGGGCTGGGGAACTTCACTATAAGAAGGGAGATATATGGGAGAGTTTTGGACCATCATTTTAGAGAAAATATCTGAGAATAATTCCCACAACTATTTCCTAGAGATCCTTATTCTCTCATTGATGTTGAGAAATGTATTCTTCTGTAGAGATTTCCTTGTCATACTTAAGTGGTTGACTAGAAGAAGTGATGATGAAACCATTTCCTTTTTTAGTGGTAGGGTTGGTGGATGATGATGGGGGTCTCAATGTAGACACTAATGGATTAATATATTTTTTCCATTGGAAATATGATCCATTTATATTACACTTTGAATCTTTAACATGGTTGATAATTCCTTCTATAGATGCAAGAAAGGTACCACTGAGGCCTTTTCACGAATGATGGGGAAGAAGATGGGCCAAACTTCTGTAGATTAGATGAATTCATAAGGGAAAAATTATCCCCATCAAGAGTTTTCTCATTCAAATCTAGTTGAAATTCCTTAAATCTAGTTGATATCATATTTATGATGACATCGTTGGGCTGGTGATCCTCTTTAGTGGAGTATCTCATCTGGTGGGTTGGTACCCAATGTACCATTTGGTGATATGGATACCATATTAGAAATGATTATAGGGTTTAAAATGATATAAATTATCCCATACCTATGGGAGGGGTTCTCCGTAGGGTTCTGTAGTCACCAAGGCTACCTATGATGCAGTTTGAGGCTTCTAGATAGCAATGATTTAGGATTGATTCTAGGCCACTGTTAGAATATTCTGATGGGACTTAGATACATTTTAAATAGTATGTACATGGTCCAACTCTACCATTTCACTATTTTTATTCCCTAGGTGGGATATCCCATTAGATTCCCTAGTTTGGAAGGTTAGGTTAGACATAAACTTCTCTATTGCTTCCTCTATAATTGTGGTCACATGTTGATGATGATGATCAGAGTGGATAAGATCCCTCCTAGGAATCTCCTGAGTGGTTGAGTTGACATGGATATTTTCCTCATCCACCTACCTTAGATAGGTAAGGTGTGTGTTATCGTGTTAGATAGATAAGCTCCCAAAGTTGTTGGATGTGGTAATAGGGGCCACCTTCTTATCTACAACCTGTTGTGGGTAAAACGGCCTATGGTGCTTTATCCTCTTAAGGATTTCATGAGTTGCCTCCAAATTCAGGATGGATCCATTGAGATGGTTCTCATAGACAAATACATTCACCAACCCTCACTAGAGATGTTGGGTTGGTGACAACATACATCGGTGCCTCGAGGCCAGGGTTTCCATAAAGAATAAGGCATATGAGTAGTGTGTCTGTTGATTGTGAACAAAAGCTTGAGATGTTCTGTAGGTATTACCAGGTTTTCTAATTATCTTGAAATACATTGACACATTTTAATTTTTCATTTGTATTATAGGTAATATAAAAATTCCTAAGGATAAAACAATACATCTTGTCAGTTTAGTATCATATAAGGGTGCATGGTCAATAAATTAATTTCACAGTTAAAGGATAGATAATTGGTTATTTTTTACATGGGATAAATTTGGAACTGTTAAAGGATTCATGTTGGGTTCACCATTTTTGTTTCCTGATAAAAAAATGTCCCAATGTGTAATGAGGAATTTATTATTTACCATATGTTAAAGTGTTGGAATAGTTGAAATATTCACGTAGGTTTCACCTTTTTTTTCTCGATGAAAATAATGCCCAAATCTTAATTGTGGGTGGTTGAGTGTGGTTACATAAACGCTTTCATCTAGTTCTCTATTTTTTCTTTAATAAAAAATCCCAATGTATTTTAAATCCCTAATATGCTATGGACCTTGTTTCTAAAGGAATACATTCATTAGGATTTTATACCAATAATTCATAGAAATTCTCATTGGTTAAAAGTATGGGAGTTTAGGCTCATCACACCCTATTGGGGGGAATTATTGCCTACTCTATGAATCTATTATAGATTTAATATATGTTCATTAATCATTCTTATCCCTTAATATGGTACCGGTTATACATGTTGAAATGACATGATTGTAACCATGTGTTGATGAGAACAACCATGTGTATCATAGGTTCTCTCTTATTCCCTTATCTATTTTTGATTCTCTGATTTATAACTATGTTTGGGAACTCAAGAGTCTATCTCCATCTAGGATTGTAGTTGGTGTTTTGGAATTAGAATTTAACATCTAAGAGGCATCCTACATATCTTGTGATAATAGGAATCATACATATCTTGTGACAACGAGAATCAAAACCCAAGTAGTTCGTTAGATGTCTATTTCATTAAAGGTATAACGATTTAAGTTTGAGTAAGGACTATGTACATGCGTCTACCCTAAGATATTTCATCAGGAATATGGAATATTGAAGAAAGATGGGTTGTAATTGGAATTACATTTGAAATTAAGACCATATTGGAGTTATTCACATCATTATATAGGTACAATCATTTCCAGTATCTAATCCCATGTGATTCATGATTAGTGTGAGAAACAAGAGATATTAGAGGACTAGAAACATTTCATGGGAGAATAAGATGTGATTTATATAGGAATTACACATTGAGTCTTCCATGATATGCTTCATTAGTAATATATCCCTTTGAAGAGGATAAGGATATGGTCGGGGCTTATGACTAAGGAGGATGCCTATATTGGGGATATCTTGGTATGGGGCTTACACACTAAGGATTACCTTACAGATGTATGATTACCAATCTCATGGATAATATAGATCTATAAGAGAAGATTTATGAGCTTTTATAAGGGGTATTGTGATGTGAAAATCCGTGATTGGGTTTTTTGGTCTTCACGGAGGATATATCCTTTTAGAAAGATATAATATAGATTAGGTAATTATGGTCTTCATGGGGAATATGGCCATGTGAAATGGCCAATGGGAATATTTTGGATATAAAGCTCAGGCTTTAGGAATTCGTCTTACATATCATGTTTCCAATAGTAATCAGGGTCCTTGTAGTTTAGTATGTTTCTAACACACTGATGGGTGAAGAAAGGTAATTAATATTAATGAAGATTATTACCTCAGAGTTTAAAAATATTGTAATATTTTAGTGACTTACACCAAGGTGGATTTACACATAGGTTTAACCTAGAAAGAGCATCTGATTTTGGACTCATGATGTATGATAAATCCAAATGTAGTCATCTCGGCTTGAGGTGTTTGAGGTAATGGTTTGGGATTATACCAAAGAGGATGACCATGTCTGATCTCATTCCTTTTTCACAGATAAATGAGGAAGGATGGTAGACTCATTGGATAATTTTTTTCCATGAGCTAGAATGATTGGGGGCTTACACCAAGTGGATACTCGAGTCACATATTCACTCTTTATCCTACAAATAATGAAGAGAGATTGTGAACATGAATGGTATTTCTAATGAAAAATTTTGGGTCATGTGATCCAAGGACCTTGAAGGGATCACACAATAAAAAGTGAGCACATGTGTAGGGTTCATAACTATGTTTTATAACCCTAAGAATTAATAGGGTTACATAAAACCATGGGTGGATAACCCTAGTCCATCATGGACACTCCCCACATAAAGGGGGTGGTCGGAAAAGGGCTCATGTTTAGGGTTTCACATGGTAGTGTCAAATGAAGTCTTCCCATATAAAGGGGGTACATGTATAAGGGTTCATGTGCAAGTCACATGGACTAAGGTTGAATGGATAATGTTTCATGTCATCACATGAAGGGTTTGTGTCCAAGGTTGCATAACCAAGCCATGTGAATAGTTTCACATAAGGCCTTTGCATGACCATGATTTTTCATGGACAAGGAATGACCATCCTTTTGCATGAATAATGGTTGTATATTAGGTCTAGATGAACTATAGAGGGTAACATGGTCATGGGAATATGTTTAAGTCAACATAATAAAAGGAAAATAGGGCCATCACATGAACATAGGGGGTTCTTTTCTAAGTATCAGGGTGGTGTCATGAGATCAGGTTCACATAAACACTCCTCTCATGAAGACGACAATCATCCAAGGCTAAAATCCCACATGGAAAGGGATTCCCAAGTTAGGGTCTCACAAATACATCTCATGTGAAAAGGTTTCATATATGTTGGTGAATGATCAAGCCACAAGGATAATGTATTTCAACTAAATCATCCGCATGAAATTTTCCCATAACCAAGGGTTCATGTAAAGGATTTGCATAACTGGGGGTTCACGTAATGAAAAGTGACCATGTGATTGGCCCATCATTACTATCTTTCTAAAAACCATGGCATGTTCAAGGTTGAACACATAAAGTTTTCATGTGATCGAGGGTGTATTTACAAGGTTGTATGATAAAAGGTTCATTAAAAGTTCATATGAGGACATTGAAACCCCATTTCACATGAAGTTTTCACAAAACCAGGTTTGTGTGATCAAGATCAATGTAAGACCAAGGGTGAAAGGCTTTGTTCTTCAAGACATCATATGTATTCATCACATAACTCATCCCACATGATAAGGAATTGAAAGTGAAGGTTATCATGATGGAATCACATGATGTTCAAATATTTATGTGATCATGTAAGGGGATCACATAACAGTGTTTTTCATGGTGAATGGTTACCTGGATAATTTCTCTTAAAGAAGTATCCAAAACTCCCTCACCTCCTTCTTTTGTGTATCTATCTATATTTTCAAGGAGGGGATAGGGTTTATACAGGAAAATGGGTTCAAGGATGCCACCACTTTTCAGGGAGAGTGTATCTCATGTGCCATCTTTAGGTAGTTGATGGAATATCTTCAAAAATTCGAAACTCTCAGTGTTCATCATACTCATGCGACATCGAGGGAATTTCATGATTGGATTTTCATGATTGAATTTTCATTAGAGATCAATTGAATAATGTAACCAAGGATATCTGAGATGGGATACTCTCATGCTTGATGTAATTCACATGATGTTTTGGAGAAATATTATGGGTTCATGACATCAATTTTGGTCCATTCATGAATTGTTATTATAAAGACAAACTCATGCATGACAATGGATACATAAAGGGTTCATGTAGTCAATTCTTGTTCACGATTGGAATATAATCACATGATTTCTTGATTTTAATCATTATTGGTGGATGTAATGGAAGAAATAAAATTTTATAGTGTCTAGATTGAGAAATAAATGGTTGGTGATGTTAAAGATGACCACGCACTCAATCAGACAGGGAAGATCAGCCTGATCAAGTGGTTGGGGTTCTATATATATGTTTTTAATTTGAGAATAGTACCATGTAAAGGGGTTATCCCACATTAAACTCACACTTATCTAGTTCATGCTTAATAATCCAAAACACTCCTTAAACTATCATAAAGAGAGTGTTTGGATCTGCTCTTGACCTTCACTAAAACTGACACCTACCGACATACTCCTCTGCCATGTTGTTGAACAACGACGTGGATCTACTCCTCTAGCACATGTTCATGTTCACACACCACCCATGTTGTCATGCTAGTTAGTTGTTTTTTATCTCAATAATGGATGAGGTAACTCTCACATGTTCCTTGGTTGAGATGCTTGGCTATCATCCATGGCAGGCCTATTTTTTGTGTTAAACATAATCAAAATACTCAGAATAAAAATCTGAGTAAAATGTGTGATAAAAAGACAAAAATATGTGCCACTATAAAATGAATCCAAATAATTTATTCTCAAAAACACCACTTAAATAAATTCTTAAATTTCCTCCAGGAAAAATATATCAATATTTTTTTCATGGGATTCATACTTAACAAATCCCCAATGGTAAAGCTTATGGTTCACATTTATGGGTGCCAAAAAATATCATTATTTCATACCTTAGTTATCTAACACTAGTATTTTTTATATTGTATTTTATAATCATATTTGAGGAAATAATTTTTTAATACAGGAAATGTCTTATTACTCTTTTTACAATGTAGGTTTTCAACAGAGGTATTTTCAAAGTATTAAAAAGGTTCATTTCTATTCATTATCAAATTTTTTATCTTTAGATCCACATTTACTACAGAAAAACTTATTCCATTTTCAGAGCTCCATAATTGGAGATTATTTTAAAAAAAAGTTAAAAGTATTTTACTTCTCCTTTTCAAAAAATTATTTTTAAAGTGACATGAAAGTTTTTATTTTTTGTCAATGTTAAAAAAATTTTCTAAAATCTCTTTTAAATTTTCACATCCATTTTTATTTTCATATTCAAAAGGATTTACACACATAGAATTTATGTTACATGATTTAGCCTTTGATAAATATATATTTATGATTTGGGGTATTGAACTTTCTATATAAAGAAATTCAATTCTCGATCCCTTCTTATGTGATACCATTCAAATAATTATTTTAAAAGGATATTTTTCATCTATATCAACATCCTTCTATGTTTCCTTCATTACACTGGGTAAATTTTCTTTTTAATCCATCCACCTTATTTCTCTTTACGTATTATGAAATTTTAATTTTTATTTGAAGAATGATCCATCAATTATTTTTTATTTTTTATCCATCCATTGTGTATAGGTGTTGTTCTTCTTATAATACATTTACTCTGTGAACACAATTTATTTCATTTATTTGATTGACGGGTTCTCACCTAGATACCATGCATCGGTTGATTGGGGAAATATTGAGAATTTTTATACTTTTATTATGATATAGATGTTTTTTATTATTGAGGAAAGTTTATTTTATATTTTTTACTCATCATCTAATATTATGAATTCATTGGACTTAAATAAGTGAAGAGTGGGGCCTAACATTATATCACCTCGATACATTGCTAGGTCTCATGAGACATAAATGATTGGGTATTTGGTGTATGCCTACCCAATTCTTTAAGATTTCTTAATTGTGTTCTTAGTGATGAGAATAATTTCTTGGCTACAACCTTGATAGAAATAATTATGTCTGGTTGAGGATTTGATAGTAAAATTAAGATGTTCGGTATTATGCATTCCTTCACCATGAATTTAGTTATTTTTATTTATGTGATCTATTTATTTTAATTATTTTTAATTGATATAATATGATCCCAATTTTAGTTTATTATGGAATTATAATGATTATTTTTACCTACCATAATATTTATGTCATGTTTATGCCATGATTATTTCATTTATATGTTTTACCTTACCAAACATTTTATCTCACCCCTTATTATGTTTAAATTTCCCCGAGTTATGAAGAAAATTATTTTACATGGAATTTCTAATAAGATAGCTTGTGTGGATAATTTTTGGGATATGTTGAAGTCTTATTATGGCTTATCCTATTTTTAGTATCATGGGAGAACAATGTCCATTTGATTGGATTTATTATTAAATGATGTTTCATAACTCTCTAAAGATTTAAACCCAAAAATATCTTTAGGATGTAAGAGATGGAATAATCATTATTAATTATTTAATTGATGATAGGTATATCTAGTATTTTATAATTGGTATCATAGCGATTGGGTAAATTATGTGTTTAGGACACCGGGCTTAGGAGTGTGGGTCTGGGGCACCACAGCATATATATGTGGGTTATAATGATTATCGGTTTTGGTGTATATATATAATGACTGACAAGGTTATGTGGTTGTGGTGTGGATACATGGTGGGGTCATGCATGGTAGGATGAAGTTACAAGGTTGATATCCTTCAATTTCACAATACCCAACTATGATGACGATGTGATGTATGATTGTGATGTGGTTGTGGCATGTGGTATATGGTTATGATATGTGAATATCTGGATATATGGTTATATAGTTATATGTGTAACACCCCATATCATTTCAAAGTACAAACCTATTTTAATTTTCAACAAACCTCATGTATTTTGGTTTTTTATGAGTGATTAAGGATTTAGTGGGGGATCAAGAGGAAATTTCAAGTAGTTAGGGTTGTATTAGTAATTTTATCTAAATAGAATAATCCACCAAGTACCCTATTGGATGGTACTATATTCCCATTGGAGCCCTGGGTAAGGGGGTGTCTCTTCTCTACCCACCAATCGGTCAGTGGGTAGGGGGTGGGTACCAAGCGGTCACCATGTACTCGGTGTTGGCCAAAAAAGTACCCAATGTCCACCTGTTGTTTTTTTAATAATTAAAATAATTCATTAATTACCTTTTAAACCTTAAAATTAGTAATAACTATTTGTTCATTTCTCATCCAATTCATGCTCTACCCATCTTCCACTCTTTCTTCTCCCCATGTATATATCCCATGATCCCTAATCGTTTCATATTCTATCTATCATATTAGGACATCTCCAGTGAGTCTATTTACCCTATTATGGGTTTCCACTTTTCCCTTTATTGTTTCAGTGTATTATGTTCGATATCATCACACATACCTAATCTTAGTGTTTTCTGCTAATTCTTCAATTTCAACCATTTGAGCTCAAATTGGCAGGTGATACTCAACGATAGGGCTTATATCATTATGAGGTAGGTTTTCACTGGCTTATTTGACATCCTAGATCTAGTTCACTCATAAGTAACCTAACTTAGTGGTCCAAATGGCCTCAAACATGCCACTCCATATACCAGAGGCTGTCAACTAGTAGTGAGGGTATATGATGGTATGGTGGGGAAACTATAACTCGTGATTAGAGTAGATCACAGAGGTATAATGAATGTAAAAACAATAGAAACATATAAAAATATCAATAAAAACAAAATAAATCATCCAAATAAATAATACAAGTATAAACTATAATAACCAGAGTCGTATATATAATGATTTAATGTCTATATTCTTTACAAAAATATAATCGATGTTACATGGAAGAAGACATACAATATAATACATGTATAAGAAAAGAGAGAAAAATACCAAAAACAATCCCATGAACATCCCGAGAACTGTCTCATTCAACTTCTACCAATCTATTATCCAAACAGATAATTATACATTCACAGTTGGACTTTTTCTTTTGTCCCTACCTGCATCCATGAGATCTATTCAGGTACCAATTGGTGGACCGAATAGGGTGTGAGTAAAATTCAGTAGACCACCACCAATGACGTCCAGTATAATATATCCAGTTCACATAAAATGATTATTGTGTAGGTATAAAAAATATAAAGCATTAAAGTAAATGGAACCAAGTCAAATTGGGTTTCCAAAGGATACTCGTCTGACGGTGCCTACTTCGGCCTATGTTGGGATATCTCTAAGCAAGTGTCACCACATGTGTGTATATATATATATATAATTAGGTATGTGTATATATAGGTGTACTATATATATACATGTATATATAGTCATATATATAGATACATAATACTAACTAGGAGCTGAGGTGTAACAATGGATTTCATGCATAATCATAAGTGTCTCATAGTATAGATAAGGGCATCGACCCAAGCATTCGATCACAAATACAGATTTCATCATATCATACATCCTAATGAGTGATTTGAAACTCCATTTCCAACCTCATCCAAGGGAATGTGAAGCATCGTGTCCAACATCCATGTAAATGATGTGAAACGTCATGTCTAACATCACATGTCAAGGGAGAGATAAGTGTCATGTCTAACACTAGCCTTAACCATGTCTCAAAAACCATCATAAGGTTGTGCAGTAGCCATAATAAATCATGCATGTAATTCTTTAATATAATCCAAGGGATTATTTTCAACCAATCAACATCTTATTATAAATGGTAATAATACACAATTTAATATAAAGGTCACAATACATTATCATGCCATTCACTTTTATTTAATTTATATCTATAAAAACCCACTTAGGCGGTGGTTTAGTCCAAAGAAGAATTTGTTAAGTCATGAGAGAGGGTGATCAAACCCAAAGGGGTGGCACTAGTCAAAAAAGACAACCTCTGACAATGATAAAGGAATATGGGAGCTTTTCTAATATAGATAACAATTTAAATTAAGGTTAATCATATTTCTAAGGTAATGCATGGAAGGTTTGGAATGTGTTAATATGGTGGATGATATATAACAAAAATAAATTTAATTAAAAGTACTAGACCACCTACCTTATGTTGGTAGATGACCCATTGTCCAATATTGGTCTCTTATATGAATTATAATGCTACAAAACAGAAGAACAGATGAACACACTAAAAATAAGGAATATTATCTTGAAAATATTTACTTTTCGATAATTTGGATAAATGAAGAAATGAAGGGAGGGTAATGAATCACTTACCATTTTCTATATAGTGTAATGAACGACAAGTATTCTGACATCAAACGATGGATGAGGCTCAAATCCAATGGAAATAAGAAGAAGGATCTCGAGCATGGGGAGTTTTTGTGTGTTGATAAGAAAATAAAAGGGTGAATAATTGTTAAATAAGGCAAGGGTAAAAGGTTTATTTCATCTTATATTAAAGGTCACATTACTTGGTTTCATGATTGGCCAAAATGTACAAAAAATATGTGTCAGTTCTATTGGGGGTGTCACCCGCTCACACGGGCTAGGATCACGGTTTGAAAAACTATGTGCTTTCCGTGCATCTCCTCTGCAATTTTCTGCAGCATGCATGCACCTTCGTTTAGTCTAAATCGTATAGTTTCTCAAACTATGCACCACCTCCTTGGGGTATCACGATTGATCTAAATAGTAAATACTAATTGTGTTCTATTCATTCACCTCATCTATTTCCTCTAAAAACTAGAGATTTGGGCTCTGAACAAGCTATAGAAACTACCAAACCCTTCCATAAACTCTTAGTTTCTTTAATATCAATAAAAATAAAATTTTAAACCATAATTTAAAGGTTTCATACCTCATGAGAAAAATCGGTATCTTACAATCCCCCCTCCTTAAAACAACTCATCCTTGAGTTTCTATTCCAAGAGGGGTTAAGCAACCACTAGTGAAAAAACTAGATTTAACATCAATTTTTTTTATTTTTGACATTGGTTTTTAACTGAAAAATTTAATGGTGATGTAAAAAATAACTTTTCAGTGTCAGTTTTTTAAAAACTGATACTGAAAACTAGTCGGCACTTGATTTTTTATGTCGATTTTCATTAAAACCGACACCAAAAATCATCCAGTGCTCAATTTTTGGCATCAATTTTAATGAAAACCGACTCCAAAAATCGATCTTCAATGTCGATTTTTATGAAAACTGACCCCGAAACCCCAATGGTATTTTTTTTAATTTCTTGGCATTAATTTTTATGAAAACTAGTGTCGAAAGTTAAAAAAAAATTAAAAAATTAAAAATATTACACTTCTCAAATAATCACAATCCCTATAATAAAAATATCGTATACAACAATCAAATATAAGTACTCATTAACTAAAAAACTACAAAAACTTACATCCTTTTATCTAGTTAACCAAAAATTATCTATGCATTTTATTATAAATTATATTTAAAATATACATACCTAAAATTTACATCATGCTCATTGTTCGTTATTGTTGAAGCATTCATTTGATATCATTATGTTAGAACACCTATTATAAAAAAATAACTAGTTTTTTGAACACATGTTATTAGTAGAATGTAATATATTATTCATAGACATTAGAATATACAAACCTCAAATCGTAATCAGACTCAACAAATAGTTCACAAACAAAGATTGAAGATGGGTAAGTTCATTTTGGGTATAAGACTCTGTAACATTTAATTTCTACAATAACATTTAATGATATTAGATTAAAAATAGAATAATATGATAGAGAATATAAAAAATATATAACTAAGCATATGAAATTCAGTAGTTATCCCAGTTGTGATTATCTCATACATGAATCATAGAACATAATACCCACATTCAACATGTCCTTGTTGACGATGAAACTATGGTTATAAAACATTAACTCGATAATAAAACCCAATATATATATATATATCAAAAAATTAGAACAATATCTAATATAAAAAATAATTACCTTTACTTTCAGATAATTGATTGCATTTGTTTCTTTATCAACATGTGTTATTTGTTAAATTTTTCCATAAACTACATTTTCATATATATGAACCAATAATACATGTATAAACAATGAAAATTAAACATAATGAGCTTATGAAAAACAAAAAAAACTTACCTCTCTAATAAGGTGGAAAAACTTTTACGAACACTCCCTGATAAAGAGAAAAACCAATATAAGGTTCATTCACTTAGGAAAAATACGCCAAACATACAATGCCCCTACAATAAAAAAATCAAAATTAATGAAATTATAATGATCATGAGTTCATAATTATGTTTCTATTATTACTTATCAAGAAATGGAAAAAAACAACATTCAATCTCCGTATGTGATAATCTCTCACATATATATATGAAAATATAATAGGATTCTTCACATGTTGCACTTCCATGGAAATGTATTCTGGATCTATAAAATCATAAATGGTTGTGCTATCATTTTGTACAAGAATCATGTGTAGATTTAAAATTTAAAAATAAAATATATTTATTCAATTTAAACTATATTTTTATTAAAAAAATAAAAAATCAAACATCAATTTACTTTCATGGAAAACAACTACAACACATTCAGGCCTAGCTATTCAAATTAAACTAGATTCATGATATCTTATTTGATTAATCTCAATGGATAATATATTCTGCATATATCGGACATCATTTGAAACTCATAGATATTATTCAAGTAAGAAGAATCTTGAGATAATATTTTTATCTCATAATAAATATCAAAAGTATCTACAGTCGATTATTCTGGAACATGTTGTTTCAATTGTGAAATTTCTTTTTCTTTTAGATAATCCTATATAAGTTAAATGTTATAAAACATCATAAATAATTTTCAATCATATGTAATTAATTTTTAAAAAAACACACACCTCATATGAAATATAACTAAGAAGACCAGTTGGCCAAACTAAAAAATTACCCAGACAATCCCTAACTTTGGTAATCTCCATAGTAGGAAATGGTAGTAGAGCATTAAGATCAATAATATCAAGTAATGATACTCTAACCTGACCTATATTTATAGGATGGTGATGTGCATAATCCCCCAAAAAAATATACGATTCCTAATTCAACAATATGTATATGAGGATCTCCAGTAGACAACTCACAGTATACGGTTTGGTCCGAGCAAGGAGGTGGAGGATCAAAGTAGGTAGGTTGGGTAGGGTAGTCCAACTATGATGGAGTTGGAGGATCAAAATAAGCAAGTTGTGTAGGGTAGTCTAGCTGGGATGGAGGTGGAGGATCAAATTAAGCAGGCTAGGAAGGGTAGTTCAGCTGGGATGGAGGTAGAGGATCAAAGTAAGAAGGTTGGGAAGGCTAGGAAGGTTGTACAGATTGTGACTATCTTGTCAAGTTTTCTAACAAATCCTGATACATGAATGCTTGAATTTGATCACCCATAGATTGTTTCAACTCTTTCATCTTGGATTTTAAGAATTCTATTTATGGGTCTTTTGATTGCTTACTCTAACCAAAAACTTTCTGAATACTAACACCCACCTGATATCCTCTAACACAGCCGGGGTGTTCTTTCTTTCCTAAAGAAGTGGCTAAGATTTCCATCCTACCCTCAGTGATAAAATAGCCATGGGTCTCTTGATCCTAAATTTCATCCTAAAATGAAAAATGAAAAGGCTATATTAGTGTTTATAAATTATAAAATAGAAAAATTAATCAAAAATAAATAATATTTACTTACAATTTTTTCAGCTACTTTTTGTGCTTCATCTGCAAGATACTTTTCATTTTTCCTTCTTCTCACTCGTCTCTATTTTTCATGGTGAGTGGGAGGATATGGAGGACTAAACTAGACCTTTTTTTAAACACTACTATATCGATCTCTTAATGATTCAAATTTTTCATCAATCATTTTCTCCTCTAAATATGGATACCCTCCACATGATAAAGTATGAGGGTATACATTTTTCAACTAGATCTCTTGATGAGATCCCATGGAGGCATGTTGCATAAAAATAAATTAATAAGTAAGTAGATAAATATATAATAAATTTTACAATATAAAATAATTATCATAGCTAACATTTTTCTTCATGACGAGTGTCAACAAATTTCTTCCATGTATCTGCATTTATATACAGATACTTAAGGCATCGGTTTTCAAACTTTTTCTTTCTAAAAACATTATTTTTTGTTAGTTCTGTTTTAAAATATATCTAGTGAACCCCCTCTAAAGAGATATGTCTTTTCTTAATTTCTTTTGTTTCCTCAAAATTGAATTTCATTTATAATTGAATAAATGATATATGTCATTTAAAATATTTAATATTCAAAAAATGAGATAAAATAAATCAATTGAGGTATTTTACCATCACGTTCTCCCAAATATTCTGTTTCACAATCTTATCCATTGAATTCCAATCAAGATATAAAATACTAATCCTAAAACGGCTCTCCATTGATATATAACTGATAAACTGAACTTCATTTGGGTCAATTGCATTATTATTATCATCAAAATGAATATGTAATCTTTCATCTCCATGATCAAGTGATGGATTTGGTAAACGTGTAATACCACGTTTACCAACTTTAGAACTTGATTTCTATGTAGTAATAGGATAATTCTCTTCGTCTAAGAACACATCAGTAGTCCTGCAAAAAAATTATAAATTAAAAGCTTTCTTTCATTAAATAAGTATATTACTAAATATTTAAAAATATGAAAAAATATATATACCTTAGTAACCACTCCTCCCTCTCTGTATCTGAAATTGACACAAGAAAGTGTAATGAAATTTTGTGTACCTGCATATTATTAGAAAACTGAATATTTAGAAACAAGAATGAAAAAAAATTAATTTAAAAAAAAGAGGCACGCATTTGTATGTTTCAAAAAAATAAACAAAATATAAATAATTACCATAAAAATTAGGAGACTAATTTAGTGTTTTCCTATATTCCTTTATCATGATCATTACGTACTACATGAACTATGTCTGCCTTGTAGTCATTGTAATCATTCATAAATCACGTAATAAATGAATAAGACTCAAGTAAATCAATAACATCATCAGCATAATTCTCATCACCCAAATGGTATCTTTTTCCTTTCAAAATTATGGACCATTGATCATTTGATGGATAAATGACATAAAACATCTTTTTTTCATGTGTTGTTGCGATAAATGGTTCCTCATTATAATTAAATCTTTTCAAATCAACCAGGGTAAATTCACAATCATCATGTTTCACACCACTATTTCTATCAACCCAACTACACATAGAAATAGTGACTTGAAATTTTGTATAATCAATTTCCCATATATCCTCAAGAACTCCAAAATATGTCGATGAAGCAGAAATTGTGTTTTTATCTTTTTCACTTGAAAAATGAACTACTTTAACGATAACCATCACACCACTATTTTGAATGGTACTCTTGTCATCTATATTTTTTTGTGTAAAATGTGTACCCATTAATATCAAAAACAGTCCATGTCATCACATTAAGAGATGTTCCCACTACCAACCATTTCAACATTTCTAATGCAAATATATTTGTTCTCTCTTTCTCTTTAAACCATGAAACAAATGTATTTTTATGCTCAATCATCAACCAATTTTAATTTATTTTTGGATATCATCTCTTTCATTCAGCAATATACAATGATATATATGATTGAACATCATCTATGTTGTTCAAAATATATAAATATTCCTACATAACTTCATAACATGGAATAAACTTTACCTTTAAGACTCGAATCCCTCTACCTTCACTATCAACTATCAAATGTTGAGATATAGGGAGACTAATATGCTCCACTTCATATAAATATTCAGTAAAAAACTCAATCACCTCTTTCGATACATATTTTTGAACAATAGAGGCCTCTAGTCAATAAGGATTTTTAACATATCCCTTTAATATTTTCATATACCTTTCAAAAGGATACATCCAACGTAAATATGATGGACCACATATTCTTATCTCACACACCAGATGAATCACCAGATGAACTATTATATCAAAAGATATAGGTGGAAAATACATTTCTATTTGAAAAAGTATAAGATCAGCTTTATTATCCAACTCTTCTAACAAATTTGGATCAATAAATTTGATACGAATGGATTTGAAAAAAAAATGCATAACCTGATGATATTCTTTTTGACAAGTGACAGTAATATACCACACAGTGCAACTGGTAGAAGTTGTTGCATCAATACATGACAGTCATGAGATTTCATATCTATTAATTTTCAATCCTTCACTGACATGAAATTATTCACATTTTAATAATATCCAATGGGTACTTTTATACCATACAGTCACTAAAAAAATCAACTTCTTACTCTTTCTTAATTTGTGACAAGCCGGAGGTAAATATGTTCTGTTTCTTTTCATAGTGGGAGCTAACTCCAAATGTATTCTCATTGTTATCAAGTCCAATCTAGAATTCAATCCATCTTTTGTTTTTCCTTTTATGTCTAATAAAGTTCCAATCAAACAATAACATATATTTTTCTCAACATGCATAACATCAATGTTATATTTTATCTCTAAAAATCTCCAATAAGGTAGTTCAAAAAAATAGATTGTTTCTTCCAGATATTTTTTTGAAGATCAGAACTACTTTTCTTTCCAAATGTTGAATCAACATTTTTAAACCTATTGTGATATTATTAAACTGAAAATGGTTGTGTGGGAAGATTTTATTCTTGTAAACCATTAAATTCCGTTTTCAATCTATGATAAGGATGGTCAATTCAAAAAAATCTTCAATATACCATGTATACTGTCTTTCTTCCATTCTGTAATTAATAATATAAAGTCTCTTCTTAAAAAATTGGATAGGATTTATTTCCCTTAACTCTTTATCCAGATAAGTTTCCATGTGTAGGAAATTCATTTATACTAAACATTATCATAGCACGCAAAAGAAAATACTCTTTCTTATATGCTTCAAAAACACTAACACACTCCTCCCATAGAAGTTTCAGATCATCAATCAATGGTGAAATATACACATCAATATTGTTTCCTAGCTATTTTGGTCTAGAAATCATCAATATCATCATAACATATCTTTTTTCTTCATACATATCTGTGGGGATAATTTGTAAACTACCGAAAAAATAGGCCATGAACTGTGTTGGCTACTTAAGATCTGATATGGATTCATTCCATCTGTACACACTCTAATTATGATATTTATAACTTCACTTCCAAAATCAGGAAATTGATTATTAAATCTCTTCCATTGTGATGAGTCGGCAGGGTGACGTAATTTACCATCAGAGATATGTTCATCTGAACTCCATCTTAACCTTTTTGCATTAATTGAATTTGAAAATAGATGCTTCAAATAAGGAATTATTGGAAGGTAACAAATTTATTTAGTATGAGATTTGATTTTGGTACATTAAAATGAATTAGAGTTAATTTATCATAATTATATTAAGGTATTATTGGAAGAAATTATTTGATTTAGCATGAGGTTATATGTCAGTACCTAAGAAAGAATTTGAATTTAATTTTTCATCTATATCATAGTGTGATGTTCCACATGTAGGACAGTTTGATAAAAAATCATATTCTTTCCTATAAAACACACAATAATTAGGGAAAGCATGTATCTTTATATACCACAATCTCATTGGGCATAATATTTTTTTCACCTCATAATTAGAATCTAGAATCTCATTGCCTTTTGTAAGTAGCTCTTTTAAAATCACAAGTTAGAGAAACTTTTATCACTCCAACCATTACTTTCTTTCAATTTAACCAATCTCAAAATGGATAATAACACTTTATATTTACTACAACCTAGGAATAATGGTTTCTCATAATCTTTATACAATCATTCCATACTTTTTGTTTTTTCAACTGTTTCAACACCTAAATAATGAATTAAACCTTCAATACAATCCTCTATCACATTATGAATATTGTTGTCAACATTATCTATTGAATTTACAGTTTTTTACCATTCCATATCCAACGTGTATAATTAAGGCTAAAACCATAACAAATTAGATGATCCTTGATTTCTATGGACTTTAACTATCTCATATTCAAACATTTCACACATGGAAATAAAATAAAATCAATGTTTTAAAGATTTTATTTAGTAAATTCCAAGAATTCATTAACTCCTTTTTCATATTCATCAGTGGTTATTCATAAATTTATCCAATTAAGATCTATTAAATACCTAATATCACAATATAATTAGTGAATATATTAAAACATATAAACATTTAAATATATATATAAACTGATAAACTATAAACAGAAACATGTTTAATAAAAACTATTGATATTAAGATAAAAAACATCAGATATGAAACACAATTACAAAAATTAACTTTTTATTTTCATATTATATACATGTGTTTTATTGATATTTTAATTTAATTATTTTCAATCATCTAACATTTATTAGTTCATTTTACATAGTTGTTACATTAGTTCAGTGTTGCGTGTGTCATAATTATTGAAGATTGCATTAATTTATTAGTTAGTTTTACATAGTCGTTACTAAAGAGAGGGGTATATTATAAGTGAAACTCATTATTCAAAATAGATATAGAATTCTCACTTCTCAACACTAAACCTCTAATAGATTGAAAAACATCATTAATACTCTCACATAGCTAATGATCAGGATGATTTAATACTATAATAATAAGATCTATATCAATATATGTTGTTACATACTCATTCATACCATTTGGGTGTTCAACCGGTGGTCATTGTAGTAGAATTATATTACAATAAAATTGTCATTAGTTCACTCCACCTGAAATTATGTTATTTGATAACATAATGTGTGTTTTTAGTCATAGGGTTTGACATATAGGTATCATATAGTTAGGTAAATATAATATAATATTATTATTCTATGTCATAATCTAAGATATATGTGATATCATTGGCTATGAATAAATCCTGACTTGCACAAAAAATATTTTATTGAATCATATTGGAGATATATTTTATCTCATCGATTATGGTAGGCCCATGCATAAGATATTTTCCTATATATATATATATATTATTTTCCATATTTATTTTTTTCTACTATGTGATATATTCATCCATTTATGGGTTACTCTATAGGTATGGTTTATGCTTTTGCGTGATAGATTCCCTTATATATTGGTTACTCAAAAATGAATAGATTTTCTTAAACTATAAATATAAAAACTAATATATATAAGGTTTCTATTGTTCTTATATTGACTTAATTTTAATAATCCCTATGCATCTATCAAAAATTAAAGTAAAACATAAAATTAAAAAATTAAAAAATTTGGATTATATTTTTATAGATGAGAAATTATTCATAAATAATAAGGGCTGTGAATTAAAAAAAACAACTTACAAAATTCAGAGTTTAGCTTTTCCTTGATCCCTAATCTGAACTTCATCCCTTAAATACGTTTCAAGAATAAACACTTCCTTTAAGATCTATACGAAATTGATTGTAAAAACAAACATTAAATATGAACAACAAACTAAAATCAAACCATGGTTTGGATTGGTAATAAGTTTTTGAGTATAAATAATTTATCTTCCAAATTAAAAAAAACAAATTACAAAATTTGGAGTTCAAATTTTCCTAAATCCTTAATTCAAACTTTGTCCCTTGAATGTGTTGCAAGAATAAACATTGCCTGCAAGATATATACAAAATTGATTGTAAAAATGAACATTAAATATGGACAACAAACTAAAATAAAACCATATTTTGGGTCAGAAATAGGTTTTCGAGAAGAAAATAATGCGGAGATGATGAATTAATATAAGAAGACATAGAATAGAGAATGAAGATCATGAAAATCGAAGAAAATTAACAATAATGGCATTGGAGATCATCGGTTCTCCTTGGAAGTCATCACAATTTGAGAGGGATTCATCATGAGTGGGAGGGTATCAGAGATCTAAAAAAAGGAGGGTTTCACGATCCTGAATGTTTTTTAAATATTTTTGGCGTTGGTTATTACAAAATCAACACCAAAGAGTCCAAGAAATATATTTCATGTCGGTTTTTGTAAAAACCAATGCGAAATATTTTTTTTATTTTCCGCGTAAGTTTTTGTAAAAGCCGACGTGTAAAATATTTTTTTCATTATTTTTAGAGTCTATTTTTTACAAAACCGGCACCAAAAATAAATTCTTCAGTGGTTTTTGGCGTTAATTTTAATAAAAACTGACACCAAAAACCAGGTCTACAAAATTTTTGGTGTCAGTTTTTAGTAAAATTGATGCCAAAAATCTCCCGCACATACTTTTTACATCGGTTTAAAAAAATCGATGTCATTTCTCTAATGTTAAAAACAATATTTAAACTAGTGAACATCTAATAATAACTCTAGCCACTGAGCATGTACATAAGCCTCCCACTCCCAAATCTTATAATGTACACATTTTTGTTGTCATAGCACCTGTACTAGAGGTAATGACCTACCTTAGATAGACTTCATACTATAGTCAATGATCCGAATAGGATACTCCTCAAAAGAAGCATCATCTTTCAACTCTACATCCTCAGGGTCAAAAGTATAGATGGGTATGAATGATAATGAAGTATCTGAGATATGTAGAAGATGTTGTGCATATCCCAATACCTATAAGGAAGAGCTATGGGCTATCATCCTGACTCTCTCCATTATCTAGAAAGATCTGCCATAATGTGGTGATATCTTACCCTATCTCTAAATCTGTATATTCCCTAACCTAGGAAAAATATGTAAGAAAAACCTATCTCCCACTTCAAACTCCAAAGGTTGGAATTTATGATCAGCATAATACTTCTTCCCAGACTGAGCTATATTCATATGCTCCATGATAAGTTATACCTACTCTAATGTCTCTTGAATGAGATGAGGTCCCAATTGTTGGGACCAATTTGTGTATAAGGTTGTATTTTTTGTAAATAGTTGTCAATGAAGATCAAAATGAATAAGGAGATGAAGAAGAACTCCAAAGTTATTGAGAGTCATAATTTAGATGATTGTTGAACTGATCATAAGTTCAAAGAACTTATGTCAAAGGTGACACCTTGTTTACAACAATAAAGAATGGTGAGGTATCATTAATCTAAGGATTATTGAAGAAGAATGAGAATTTCAAGAAGACCATGAAATTATTCATTATTGTATGAGAACCATTCAAGATCTTACTTGAAGAATAAAATCATATGATTTGTATGAAGTAGATAATGATGGTTGAAGAAGAAGAGAGAGTGTGGAAGGGATTGGAATTTTGAGATGGCCATGTATTTCACATTGTATATAAATTAGACGATGCTTTGCTGGTTTTTATTTCAAAAATTTCATAAGTTAGGATAACTTGTGATGAAAGACTTATAAAGTAAATGGGGATTAAAGGTTCTTCCAGTCATATTCAGTTTTTATTAGAAGGAAAGATGCTAGTGGAAGACAGGGAAGTTACAGTACTTTCCATGGAAACTCTGAAGATTATAAAAACTAATCTATCGAAGGATATTTATCACAATATTGGAGTTTGTTATGAAAGAATAATATTTTCTAAAGAATCCAAATCACAGATAAGAAGCATGAAGGTTATGGATGAAGCATATATTTAAGGTGGCGTTGTTCTCTAGTGTTTGTCCAATTTTTGGGCCTGAAAAATCAGAAGATGAAGACATGTGTTTTTGGAATAGAAAGTTGTGCGATAAATTTAAGGGGGTATGCATAGTTTCACGCAATTGATGTTTCAGGAATAGAACATCGAAATTTGGAAAAGGTATGGCGTGCATGAAAAACTGGGCAAAGTGCGCGAAAAATGAGGTTGTGTGGAAGATTGGTTTTGTGCGCAATATGGAACGCAGTTTAGAATTTTTGTGCACTAGTGGTGTTTTGATATCAGAATGGAGAAAAATGGAAAAGTCATGAAGCACACAAAAAACTCATGAAAGTGCATGAAATACGATATTGTTTGAAAGAGGTGTTATGCGCATGAAGAGGGTTTTATGCGCGGATTAGTGTTTTTCACGTAGGGTCAAAAATACCTATAAATATGATGTGACCCCCCCCCCCCTCATTTGATAGTGCTCTACACTTAGACAAATCTTGATCTCTGATGTGTAGAAAAATTGAAATATAGATTGGTGCATGAAATGAAGAAGTGATGCGCAAAAAAGAAAGTGTTGCGTGAAAAAGGGAAGTTTTGCGCGAAAAAAAAAGAGTTGCGCGAAAAATATTTTTTGTGCCAAAAGGTGTTTTTATGAATGAGTTTTAAATTTTACGTGCAAGACACCTAGAAGGTTGTGAGAAAAATTTGGGGGTCCTACAGGACTTTGACAGGTGCTTAGTACTCTCAAAGAAACTTCACGAAGAAGGAAGTACCATGAACCATTCAATTTTATGAAGAGAAGTAGTACCGTACACACACAACTAGTGTTTAACACCCTCGTTGTTCTATATGAATAGAAGAAGAAGAATAAGTGAAACTAAACTCAAATATTCGCAGAAAGAAGGAATTATACTGACGGGTGGATTTGGTTAGAGGGGATTCCCTTGGCCTTCATTTTTTTCAGCCTCTTTAGCTGAGTTACTGTGGTTGGTGATATTTTTTGTTATGTTTCCTTTATAATAATAAAAACCTAATGTTGGAAGTAAGAGAAGAAGAAGAATAACCGAGTGTTCCCAACTGAAGATTGTGAATTATTTGGGGAAGTAAAATTGAGATGATGCTTTGATTAGATGATCTTTATTGCTTGAACAATCACATAGAATTTTGTGATTCTGACCAAGAAGAGAATCAGAAGATTTAGTGCATTCAGTTATTTTACTAAAATAGAAGATTTAATACAAAAGATAATCAATTCAGGACTCTGATGCAAGCAATGTCTCATTCTGAATAGGAGACAAAGATTTCCATGATTATTTGTTGAAGCAACCATCAAGTCGATAAACTGAGCGAGACCTCTCCCAAGTCAGTGAGCCAGGGGGAGTCAATGGAAGTGATCCAAGGGAAGCAGTGGGTTATCCCTTAAACTTTGTAAAGGAAATGTACCTAGGACAGAGTGACTATTCCTGGACCTTTGTAATCCACAGCCATTAAAGATTAGTAGAATTTGGTACGGCCGGAAACCTGTTGGCGTATGCTCCTTGGCTGTAGCCCTTAGTGGTGAACCAAGTAAAAAGTGTTGTGTTTTCCTTCTTCATGTGAATTTTTTAATTACTACATATATCCATCATATATGTTTAAACAATTTCCTACCAATGTGGGAACAAGATCCAGAAAATAAGAGAAAAATTTGACAACCTGATTCACCCCCCCCCCCTTCTCAGTGTAGTCTAGGGTCCTTCAATTGGTATCAGAGGGAGGTTTATGTGTGTTGGATACTCTACAGTATTTATATTTAGAATTGGATTTAAGTTTTTCTTTCCGAAGTCAACAATGAAGAGAAGTCTTGATGAAAGTTCAATTATCTCTGATCAGAAGTCTATACCCAACAAGACCATGATGAATAGGAAAAATAAAGAGAAGATGCAGTTAAAGAAGTCCCTCTTATCTAAATAAGGGGTAGTATCTTGTTCTTCATTCCATTCAGAAAATGATGATGTCTTGGGCCTAGAAAGAAAAGAGCAAGGAGATCAAGAGGTATGTGTTTTCACCCTTGATCAATCTTCATCCTCGGATGAAATTTATATACTATGAAAATACATTTATTATATCTCTAAAGATAGATTCATCGGTATTTGTAGAATATTTCAAAGTATGTAGGAGGAAATCAATAATCTAAGAAACAAAGAAGACTCTATGGAGGAAGGCTTGGTAAATAAAATATCAGAATGTTATAATCTCTCCATAAAAATTGAATCCTTTTAAGAAACAAGGAGGAAACATGAACTAAATACATCAAAAATGGTTCAAATAATTTGAATAGGAAGAGAGAGTTAGAACGCCTCTTGAAGAAAAGATCCATTTTCTTTTAAGGGAAATTGAAAATTTTCACTAATGTCAAGGGTCTACAATTAGAAGGTATATCCAAGAAGATCAAGGAAAATGACTCTTTGATTCAAAATAAAATGATGTTGCATGAGAAAGAAGTTGTTAGAATTAATATGGCTTGTGAATATAAGATGACTATGTTTAAATATCAGAAGGTCATTCTCAATAGGAAATGTCTATAATTGGATGCTTAGTTGACTAATATTGAGAAGACACATATTGAGACTTCACAAGAGAATGAAACAGTTTCTGATACTACTCAATGCTCACTAAAATATTCTGCCATCAAAATACTTCCAACGTGTGATAAGAATATCATGACTTCATTCATTGATCTATCACAAGTAGCTGAGAAAGTGAAGGTACCATCCATACCAACTTGTACTATTGTTTCAAAATATGTTTCTAAAAAAAGTGCAGGTTAGAAGAAAAACTCTAAAAAAGTATGGATGAGGAAAGGTGAGGAGAAGGAACCTACCACCATAGCTAGGTTGGATTGGAAGAAGAATCTGGAAGATGATTACCCAGATAGAGCACAACACATTAAGAAGAAGTCCCAACAGCCTTATACAGTAGATATCAAGAAAGCAAGATTTGTGGGTCAATGTTGGTGTTGCAATAGATTTGGACATTGTGAACTGGATTGTTAGTATAATACCTTAAATGAAAAAGCACAAATAAAGCCTATATCAAAGAGAAGAAAGACAAAGAATAATAAGAAACATCTGAAGGTCCAGAAGCATCTATTTACCACAAACATATTTGGAATGATTGATAACATCTGTGGTGTATGCAATGGCAGTGGTCACATAGTAGGTACATGCCCATCTCAACATGCATTCATTTCTGATAAAAAAATATGACCTCTGATGTCGGCTATGTATGAAGTATCTACCTTGGTAAGAAATCATAAGAATATTGTGAATGTATATTTACCCAATAAGATCTCATGTAGGGAATCTGAGAATACCCTAGATTTTAGATCCATGAATTTGAAGGACAATTCATCCAAAAGAGAAACTAAGAGGGATGACACTAAGATGAACCCGTGTCGAAGATCCAAACCTACTACAACAGTTCCAAAGGGCATATTGGTCATATGTCTAGAAGATTTGGAAATAATTAGAAAACATGAAGATGAAAAGTCCAAGGATGGTGCTAAAGGAAAAATAAAATTTTCACGTGATAAAGATAAAGTGAATGAGAGAGTGAAAACCTAAGGAAACTCACGTGTTAGAGAAGTTCCATGTGAGATATGTATGAAATCTGGTAACATTGAAAAAGGTTTTCTAACCTTAATACCAAAGTAATAAGCAGTCCTTAAAAGGAGTAAGAATGTATCATTCATGATGGTGGTTAATAAGAACAACTCTCCACACACACTAGAAGAGAATTTGAAGAGATTCATGCCACATCTGCACGGATCAGAAAATATACTCAGATGTGAAAACATGAATACTGGAGTAAATGGATCATCATGGTTGAGAAAATCATCTCAGCCTCCCTTCTCACATTGAAGAAGAAATAAGAAACCACCTTATTCCCTTAATCATTTGTGTATTGTATTTGTGTTGATAATACAGGGAATTGAAGTTGAAGCATGCTCTCATGGGGAGAACCTGAGAAGTAGTGAATGTTGTAAACTCTTGATAGCTAAGATGAATAATTTTCCATCCTTGGAAGATTTTTCAATTGATATTCAAAGATTAAAATGATGAAGGATCACCCTTGATTAAGATGATGATGAGTGTTTCCCATGAGGGGGAGACAAATGAAGAAGCTTCCAGAATTATCATTTCAATCAGTATCAACTTTAGTTGGTATTAAATTCAATTACTCTGGAAATTTCTTGAAGAACATGTCATTGGAAAAGGTATTTCATTTTCCAATATCTCATCCTTGGTTACTCAGAATGAATATCAGTTTACAAAGGGGGAGTAACTGAATTAATTAGTGACATAATAAGAATGGAAGTGCCCCAAGGCCACTTATCCTGCCAATTTCACTTGAATGTTTTTGATTTGTTTTTTGAAGTGAGTGCAGGAGTTTTAGGTTGATTATTCCCTATCACATTCAATTTCTTCAGCCTAGAATGAAAGTTAAAAACCCTTAAAGATAAAATACATGAGTTCTCATCTCATGAGGTATCATGATCAGTGGATAATGGAAATCTTTTTTGTCTAAATCAAATCTTCTTATTCTCTACATCGAGAATTTATCACATAGACTTAGAGTGAAATGATTGATGGAACATTACTCAAGTATGGAATGATACCCTTTTCCCTTAAAGTTTGTATTTCTTTTCAATAAGGGGGGTAGAAGTGAAATTAAAGTTTGGAGGAGAGAAAAAAGTAAGGGGAGAGAGAAGATTCTAATTTTGATATTGACTCGTTCATTTTAGGGGGACTTTAAGATATTTACAACAAAATACAATGGGGGGGATTGTTGGGACCAATTTGTGTATAAGGTTGTATTTGTTTTCAACAGTTGTCAATGAAGATCAAAATGAAGAAGGAGATGAATAAGAACTCCTAAGTTATTGAGATTCATAATTCAGATGATTGTGGAACTGATCATAAGTTCAAATAACTTGTGTCAAAGATGACACATTATTTATAAAAATGAAGAATGGTGAGGTATCATCCATCTGAGGATGATTGAAGAAGAATGATTATTTTAAGAAGACCATGAAATTATTCATGATTTCATGAGAACCATGCAAGATCTTACTTTAAGAATAAAATCATATGATTTTCATGAAGTTAATAATGATGGTTCAAGACAAAGAGAGATTGTGGAAGGGCTTGGCATTCTGAGATATCCATGTATTTCACATTGTATATAATTCAGATGATGATTTTCTGATTTTTATTTCGCAAATATCATAAGTTAGGAGAACTTGTGATGAAATAATTATAAAGGAAAGAGGGAATAAAGGTTCTTCCTGTCATATTCATTTTTGACTGGAAGGAAAGATGCTGGTGGAAGACAGGGAAGCTACAGTACTTTCCTTGGAAACTCTGACAATTATAAAAACTAATCTATCGAAGGATATTTATCACGATAGTGGATTTTGTGATGAAAGAATAATATTTTTTGAAGAATCCAAATCACATATAAGAAGCATGAAGGTTATTGCTGAAGCATATATTGAAGGTGGCGTTGTTCTCCAATGTTTGTAAAATTTTTGGGCCTGAAAAATCAGAAGATGAAGACATGTGTTTTTGGTAGAGAAAGCTATGCGATAAATTTAAGGGGGTATGCATAATTGTGCACAATTGATTTTTCAGGAATAGAACATAAAAATTTGGAAAAGGCATGGCGTGCACAAAAAACTGGGCAAAGTGTGTGAAAAATGAGGTTCTGTGGAAGATTGTTTTTGTGTGCAATATGGAATGTGGTTTAGAATTTTGTGTGAAAGTGGTGTTTTGATATCATAATGGAGAAAAATGGAAAATCCATGAAGCGTGAAAAAAACTCATGAAAGTGTGCAAAATATGATGTTGTGTGAAAGAGGATTTACATGCATGAATAGGGTTTTATGCGCGGATTAGTGTTTTTCATGTAAGGTCAAAATACCTATAAATACGAGGTGGCCCCCTCTCATTTGATGGTGCTTGGAACTCAGACAAATCATGATCTCTGACCTAAGGAAAAATTGAATTTTAGAGTGGTGTGTGAAAAGGAGAATTTTTGCGCATAAAAGAAAGTGTTGCATGAAAAATGAAAGTTCTGCGCGAAAAAGAAGAGTTTCGTGAAAAGTATTTTTTGTACCAAACTGAGTTTTTATGCGGAAGGTTTAAATTTTACATGAAAGACACCTAAAATGGTGTGAGAAAAATGTGGGGGTCCTGTAGGACTTTGACAGGTTCTTAGCACTCTCGAAGCGGCTTCAGAAAGAAGGAAGTACCATGAATCATTCAGTTTTACGAAGAGAAGTAGTACCGCACACACATGACTGGTTTTTAAAACCCTCATTATGCTTTGAGAAGAGAAGAATAATAATAAGTGAAACTGAACTCATATCTGCACAGAAATAAGGAAGTATATCGATACACTTTGGTGTTGTAATTGTTAATTAAAGGAAGAGAAGAATAAGAATAATAGAGTGTTCCCAACTGAACATTGTGAATTATTTGGGGTAGTATAATTGTGATGATGCTTTGATGAGATGATCTTCATTGCCTGAACAATCACAAAGTATTTTATGATTATGACCAAGAAGAGAAGAAGTAGATTTAGTGTATTAAGTTATTGCACTAAAGGAGAATATTGAATATAAAAGAGAATCAATTCAGGACTCTGATGCAAGCATTGTCTCATACTGAACAGGAGACAAGGATTTCCATGATTATCTATTGAAGCAACCTTTAAGTCGATAAATTTAGTGAGACATCTCCCAAGGTAGTGATCCAGGGGGAGTCAATGGAAGTGATCCAAGGGAAGTAGTAATCTATCCCTGAACCTTTGTAAAGGCAGTGTGCCTAGGATAGAGTGACTGTGCACGGACCTTTGTAATCCACATCCAGTGAAGATTAATGGAATTTTGTACAACCGGAAACCTGTCGGCATATGCTCCTTGGTTGTATCCCTTAGTGGTGAACCAATAAAAAGTTTTTTTTTCTTCTGCATTTGAATGTTTTAATTACTGCACATATCCATCATACATGTTTAAACAAGTTCCTACCAATGTGGGAACAAGATCTAGAAAAGTATAGAAAAATTTGACACCCTAATTCACCCCCCCCCCCCTCTCAGTGTGGTATAGGGTCCTTCACTAGTAACACTGTCTCTTCTACCTCTAACTAGCATAGGGGTGAATGAAATGGGCTACCGTACAAGGCCTCATAATGATACATTTGTATAGTCTCTTAGAAGTTTTTATTGTAATAGAAATTTTGAAGAGGTGAATGTTTCTCCCAAGAACCTACAAAATCAAGGATGCATACCCGAAGCATGTCCTATAATATCTAAATTTTACACTCAGACTAATTTTCAATCTATGGGTGATAGTCTATCCTTAATAGTACCTATTAACCTTGTACCTTCTACATTTCTTTTCAGAACTATGGAATAAATCAAGTATCCCTATATGATATGATAGTACGAGGGATTAAATGAAGTATGATAATCTCAAGGACATAGATCATGCCCAGTTTTTCACTAAAAAGGTCTCTTTAATAGGTTTAAAGTGAGAGGACTTATTCAATCAGTTAATGACAAACCATACTACATCACTGCCTCAAGGGGACTTAGGTAAACCTATCACAAAATCCATAGTGACTTCATCCTGTTTTCACTCTAGAATGAGTAGAGACTATAAAAGTCTAGTTGGATATTGGTTTTCTTCCTTCACCTTATAATAAGTGGAACCCCAAGTAATAAAAATAGTCATCTCCCATTTTACACCAAGAAACCAATACTGGAATCGTAGATCACGGTACACCTTGGTAATACCGATATGTACTTCCCATGTATAGGCATGAGAATCTTAACTCCATTCCTCATGAACTTTTGTAGGAACCTAGACACATCCATGAATGTGTAGGTCTCATCCTTATCTATGGACCAACAAAGTGGTGGGTCCTCACCTAAAACTCTTTCCATTATGACCAAGACTTTAGGGTTAGAAATCTACCTTGTCTTTTCTCTATACAGAAGTGAATAGGCCACTAATAATTATGTGAGTATAAGATGTATGAGACTATCCTACACCTCTAATAATATCTAAGAAAACAAGGACATCAACTATCATTCTACACTAGCCTCCTGAACCACTTGTGTTTGAGTCTTCCTACTCAGAGAATGTGCCACTATATTTCCTTTTTCAGACATATAAGCAAGCTAAAAATCAAACAATTATAAGTATTCAGCCCATTTTATTGTATTAGAATCAAATAATGTTACATAAATATGTATTTGATGATTTTTTGATCCATGTATATAATGAATCATTCTCCCAATAAATAGTCACTACTACAAATCTAGGTTTATCCAGTTCTAGGATTTATAATCACTAGCTAAAAGAACTGATAGATACCCATTTATCAGTGATAGAAAAATTGTTGTAATGGGCTTCATGTCCACTAGTTCTATGGTCCATGTAATGGTATTCATGCCCAATGGTCCTACGGGCCATGTACTGAATAAATAAGGCTTAATGGGTGGTCTATCCCCTTGGGGGGAGATATGGCCTGCCTTTCTGACAGGTGTTTGATGTGTGTGCATGTGTTTAAATATAATTGTACCCCCAATAACTTAATATATATATAAGTTAGGTTGAAAACTTGACTTGAGCTTCAAACATCCATAATTATTGGTCCCACAATAAGAAAAATTACTTACAGCTACGGTTTTCCAAAATCATGGCGTCTATAGCCATTGCAATGGGTATGGCCTATTTCCATAGTTTAGTTATGCCTAAAGGATACCTATTTCCACAGTTATAACCATGGATATAGGGGGATATTTTCTTAGTTTTAATCATGGAAATAGGCACCTATAGACATGGTTAAAACCATGTAAATAAGACCCATATATCCGCAGTTATAACTATGTAAATAGGAATCTTGTAGCCACTATTAAACTGTAGTAATAGGAACCTATATCCACAGTTATAACCATGTCTATAAAATTTATATGGCATAAAAAAGTAGTACCCAAACCTCCATTCCCACTCAACAAAAAAAATTACAGAAATCAAAAAAAAATTAAACTGCTACACAACTAAGAAGAAAACATAATAATTACAAAAAAAAATACATATAAAATTATAATTTTTTAAATAATAAAAATAAAATGATAGATACAAAAACTATCAAAAATGTCACTCAACATTTTCATCTGAATCCTCATCATCATCGGTACTGATATAAATAACATCGATGTGTGTGCCACCAACACTATCACTAGTTCTCTCTCCACCATCACCATCTCCATCATCATCAGCCTCTCTACCAACACCCTCACTATCTTCATCAGCCTTGCCACCAGTATCATTAGCTGAAAAATCATCTCTATCCTCATAAATTTAGCATAAACTCGATAAAAATTCATCCACAGTTGATTTACCCTTTGGTGGAAGTGAAGAGCATATAGCATATATCACTTTGAAAAAATGTTCATTTTTCTTTTTTTTCTTCTGTTGATATTCTTTCCAAACTTGTTTCTTTGATGTCTTAATGGCGGAATGTAACTATTCTTTGATAACCATTCCTATAATTTTTCTATAAGATTCAATACTTGAATACCAATATTTAGGTGGCATGATTTTCTTTCTAGGTCTACAACAAACTCTTCCATCTTTCTCATCTTCTAGGACATGATTTAAATGATCATTTGGTCTAAATGTGTCTGGTTACTTCATCTCTAGAACTTAAAGAACATCCTATAAAAGAGTGTTATTATTTTAGTTTATAATCAAAGAAATAAATGATATAAAACAAGAATGTAACTTATAAAATATAAACAAACTACAAATTTAGTTGAGTGAAACCAATTCTTCTAGAAAGTACAAACCAAGATGAAGTTCAACTAATGATAAGTATCATTGAAATATCATCATTATAATAGTATTATAATATCATAATTACTATCAGTGGTTATAAATTCAAATATTTGTTATATGGGAACTACCATTTAATATTTTTAAACCTATCTAAGGTCTCACAGAATAAAGGACCCTCATAATACATGAAATTGGTTATTTTATTTTTGAAATATCCCATTAAATCTTTAGGGAATAATTTAATTACAAAAGAAACATAAACATGATCCTATGTGTAAAAAGGGTTCTCATCTTGCTGGGGGAACTTGTTCCTAGCATTTTTTTTTTGAACATGAATGGGAAACTTCCCATCTTCATTTCATCCAAAATCAATCTATAAAAAATTAATTGCTGAATTAATCCCAAAAATTATACAATTAAAGACAAAGGGTCATCATTAATAAAACCATTAATAGATGGAATCAAAATGAGGTAGTATTTTTTGAATTAATAATTCAAATACATTTGATAAATAATAGTATAAAATGTATTTATTAAAATAATTGGTAGTTAATTCTCTCTACATCTAGACCCATGAATATTTTCATTTCTTGGATGAGGTAGATCAACATGTTTGTTGTGATTATTATAAAATTTATCCCATAATTTTTTCATCTTCACCCCATCTTATCTTCTAAGAGAACTATAGTGTTTATCAATCACAGATATAAAATGTTTTTGATTAATTGGGGGAGTTATTATAGTGTGTATTAAATTTAAACTAAAAGGGTTTAATTTCCTACACATAAAGATAATAATTTTAAGCAAATAAATTTACAAAATAACTACTCAAAACACCCTTAACAACATTAGAAACACTTTAGTTTTATCAAGTTCAAAAAAAATGTAGCAAAAATGATATTCCAACTTCAAAATAAATATAATGAGTAATTTCAATTCATTAGTATCAGCACTATTGTATCATTATTCTCATAGAATAATTAACCAACATGTTATGTAAAATGGGATTTAAGATGCAATTTAATTTAAATTTAATCAAATTAAAATATTAACTCATAAAATAACATGAATTAATTTAATAGGAACATAAAAATTGTTTGGGGTGATTCTTGAGGCATAGTTGACAATACATTTTACTAGTAGTGAACTCTAATGATAATGACAAGTTTAGTCAACAAAAGTGGTATGAAAATAAATGATCATACCCTTGTTGGTTTAATTAAGATGAAAACATTGATAAAATCAATTCTATAGCTCTGAAATTTCTTTGGTTAAGTCTATTAATGCTCATGGTAACTCTATGTAGGTTGTTGATAAAGTAAACACAATAAATAATGAGCAAATACATGTTTTTATTTTCAATGCTGATAATAAATTTGTTGGGTCTTGAGACATGGGTAGGGTAGGATGTGAGGATCTTCAAGTTCATGAAGAAGAAGTTATGTCTTAGTCAACTTCAGTGGCTGGTGATTCCGATTTTATTATGGGTGCACACTCAACTAATACTCCTTATATTGGAGTGGAATTGAACACTCCATTCATTAGAGTACATTTTTGGTAAAGAAACCATAATGATTTTGATGTGCAAGTACAACTTGGTGTGTCCTGTGTTAAATGGGAAAAGGGGAAATGACTGAGCTGGGTGAATCTATGGGCGTGGAGCACTGTAGGTCCTTTAGTATACCATATATTTGGAAAAATCACCATTCCTAGGGTGGAGGGAATGGTGGGGTAAAATGGGTAGAGTCACATTACCATGCCATAGGTGCAAGCTATTTCACTTGGGGTGTTCAATAACACCACAAACTTGGCGAGGACATCATGTTTTCCATTAGGGAATCCGTGTGGGTTTTGAAATGGACAAAACCATCATCTTTATTCTTAGATCTTGATCATCTTAAAGGGGGGATGTTTTATATCATGAATGTGGGGTATTTAATGAATTTTATATATATTATTACCACTATTGATTTATTGATTCTCATCCTTGATGATTCCTTCAAATCTAGATGAAATCTAAATGATTTTCATATGCACTTTGGATGAACTTTGTAAAAACTCCTTATATTGAGTTTTTTCATTATAGAACTCTAATTATCTCAACCCTCATTGATCATCCTTGTTGAAATATCAAACCTTGTGAATTTGGGTATGTTCTTGTTGATTTGGATTCATGGAAACCTAAATTATTTACTCTTTGGTCACTATTCTAGGAGTTGTAGGTTCTCTCTTTCAAGAAGGCTTGAGATTCTCCATTAACGATGTTGATTTTTGGGTTATTATTAGATATACCCCTAATTTAATTGTACTAAGTTAATCTAGACCATAAAGAAAAACCCACAATCATGTCCAATTCCCACATGAGTTTTCATAAATAACTCTTAATACTATTTTTCATTCCTTGCTAAAGATGGGATCCTAAGGAACCCTTAAGATAAAAAACTTGAGAATACACATGTTTCTGTAAGATAAACACAGCCTAAAAATAATTACATTGGATCTCATTATTCTATATTATTTTTCTCATCCATAAGCCTCTTCTTCTTATGTAATTCAATTGTAATCAATAGAAAATCCTACCATTTTATCTCTCTTTCACATTGATTCCTATCATTTGGTGTTATTACTGAGAAAAATTATAGAGAGGAATTATTGATAGATTCTTGGGATTCTAATATTTTTGAACCTAGAAGTAGAATCTTCTCATAATATCTTGATCTGAGTAGTGAAATATTACAATTGAGTTGAAATTACTCTCATAATAGCTTAGGTGGACACTTTTGATGTAACAGTTTTTCAATTGTGTGTGTCTGAATGGTGTCGAATAGTTTACTATGTGCATGGTGAATCTACTATAAGATATTGATATAATAATGGAAATTCTTGCTAGGATCATGGATGATTGGAAAGCAACTAGGTTGGGGATGATGATAGTTTTTACTACATAAGGTCTTGATTCTTAGATCACCAAATACTAGTATTATTTTAAATTCCACAAAACATAAAAAAATATAAATATTTTTGCAGAACAATGGAGTATTTCAAGTATTTTCAGAAATTGGTGTATATCGTTAAAAAGTTCTAAACTTGATATCACATGTAATAAACTCAAAGAAGTGATGCTCCTAAAATATGGAAACGTGATAGTGGAATAAATTACACTAGAGTTGGAAGCTGAACGTAGAGATGAGGATAATTAGAGTGAGTTGTTACAAATAGAGCTAACACAATTTCATGATCTTGATGGTATACTTAAACAATTGAAACAATAAAATACTGGTGTTTCCTTAGTGTAATAAGAAATTAAAGAAGGAAATCAGAACATGGTAGTGGTGTGTGATAAGCTTGAGCAGATACTGAATTTTCTTTGAGAGTTTGGTTCACTAGTGGCACAACCGGTAGAGGAAATAGTAGAGAGAACAACTCCAAATGTTAACAAAGGGATTTCAACTAGGATTGAGTAATAAGGTGCTTTAGTGGATTTGTTGGAATAGGAGTGACAAATCCAACTCCTAGGTTTAAATAGTAGAAAGTTAAGGTAAATTCTAAACCTATATCGATTCATGATAAACATGTTGAAGAGAGAGAGGAAATTCTTCTGGTCAAACTCTCACCAGAAGTGAATGAGTGGCATCTGTGTGAGAAATTATAGTCTAAGAAGGCTCAAACATGTGATTTTTCTGGAAAAAAACAAGCAGCAATATTGGATATAATAGGAAGTTTCAATTTTATGTTAGTGGTAGAAAAAAATATAGGTTATAAAAGAAAATCCTAGAGAATCAAGAACTACCATACCAAATGGAGAAACATTTTTTCTAGTTTAGATAATATGTAAGAAGTATAGGTTACAACAGTTAATATGATTATATAGCCCAATGTTGGAACTATTGATGAAAATAATCCATAGTAGTCAAATGTTCCAATTAAATATTAGAAATTGTTACAGTTATTGATTAAGGCTAGTGCTAAGAAATATATGAATGTTATTATAAAATATTTATCAAAATAGTTTTTTATTGATGAAAATTATGTGGTTGGTAAATCCCAATAGATTCATTATAAATATGCTATAATTGATAGATTGTTTGACTAGAAACATGTTATTAATAAAAATCAAAGGTTTGTATTTGTCCTAATATCGCTCAGGATTGTAGATGGGGAATTTGAATGGGTTGAATTATTACCTCCCTTGAGGTGATGGTCTTCTAAAGTAATAATATATTATGGGGTTCTCATCTTTTCTCACACAATTGAGAACATGAATTAAATGCCTAAATTTCTAGATGGTGTTCCTATAGATGGTTTGATTATATAGGAAGAGAACCCTAAGATTTCCTCAAAATACATCTTTTCCTATAACCATGTGATGTTTTCATATATACTTTTGAGATTAATTCCCCACTCATAAAAGAAATTGTAATAAATTAAAAAAGTAATCAAGGGTATCCTTCCACATCATATATATTTTTCATAGCATGAATACTTTCCATTTGTTTATCATGTGTATCAGATACAACTTATCACCTACCTATGTCTAGTCTCTTATTGATTGAGACTTATTTTCTTGAGTTTATTTAATGGATCAAATTTTTTTAAAAGATCCTTATTTCTTAACATGAAATAAATATAATTAAATGAAATCAAATCAATATCTGGACCTTATGAAATATAATTTAAAAATTTAAACAGTCTTACACTTTTTTCCAGTGTTTCTTATTTCACAGCACTTCCATATTTTTTTTTCTACTAGAAAAGAACAATAATGATTGGGGAACACATCCATAAATATTTAATTCATGTTTCTATATAAACATAAAACATAAATCAATGAAGAAATAAATATATATTCAATTTTAAATCATATATTACCTGCGAAAGTTCATCATCTGACATTGTAGTGTGCCCCAAAGTATGAATATATCTCATGTCGCCCTTATTTTTTATATTCCTTTCAGATGAATCATATTAGTAACCAAAAATTAACTGCATGAGTATGTAATTTTTTATTTTCACACATCCTTATAATGACATTCAAGTAAATATTCTAGGTATTTCTCTTTAATTACAAACATAATTTGTTTTATGGTATATTAAACTAAAAGTTATTTATACTATAAAAAACTACATTAAATGTACAATTCAATCGATTATATTGAAATAATAACTTCTATAATATGAAATTAGTTCTTTGTATTGTGAAAGTTGGAATTCTTTGAAGATTGGTATATCTTCAAGATCATTACTTTTTTTTCCATCCAACATGCAAGTCATGCTTGTAGTCCCACCACATATCACCTAGTTCCATTAACCTAGATGAATTTGCGTGCAGACCATTTATGAATTTATATTGGAGATTAATATTAAAATAAATTGGCCAATAATACTTTATAAAGAAATTTAAAATTAATTTCAACAAATATATTACCCAAATTTCCACCCAAGACTTGTCTTTTATTTTATATCTAACTTTTTTCCATTCGATTCCTTACCATTTTTTACAACATTTTATATGTCCTCATTAAAATAAACCATGAATTGTGTGTGTCTATTCCATACTATATGCATCTGTGTATGACCATGTATTTTACTATAATATGATCTTAAAAAAAGAAAGAAATATTTTATACACATATATAACTAAAATATAATAAAAATTGATTAACTTCATTACTTTTTTAACATTTACCAGTAGCGCTATTTGTTGATGCTCTATCCTATGCACTATGTTAGGAGTTAGAAATTAGAGGAGTATCCTTTTTAGTAGATGATGAATGTTGAATTTGGGTAGGAGGGTACGAGCATGCAGGGGGTATAAACTATGGAGGTTTACCCTATAGAGATGAAGGTGGATAATGGAAAAAAGGCCAAGGGATGGAAGAATAGGGAATACCTTACATGTTAGTGGGAGTAAATGGACAAAAAGGATGGATTCTCGTGTATGGGTAAGGCATATAAGGGGGAGGAATGATGGTAGGAAAGTGCCTAGGTGATTGCAGAACCATCGGTTGTGAGGCACTGCATGTAGGGGGCTGCATGTTGGGTCGGTCCTATATTCTGGACTGCTTGGCCTATTCTCACTGAATCTTAATTTACTCCTTGATGATTCCTGTTAATATTAAATATGATTTGTTTAAAGTTTATACATAGTCAATAAATAAATAAGGTACTCATCGGAGCAATCATATTTGTTAGGACATCTTCTCTAAACTGGGGATTATTTTCCTCTATTTTTTTTCTATGAACCTCCTTGTAATAAATAATAACCTAAAAATTTAATAAGTGATGTTAAAATTTTAAAAATAAAAAAAAACATTATATAACTGTAAATATGAAAAGAAATTTCATATTATTTTTCAAAACTTTGCATATTCCATTAATTTTATTTTCATTAATTTGTTTACTCGTAGAATGAAAACATTACACAGCAACAAAAGTTATTAATTTAAATTTCAAACTAAGAAAAATAATTCTTTTCAATTATTGGAATGCATTCTATTCTTAGTTAACCATAAAAACATAATTATATTATATTTCCATTTATTACCTACAACATCTTATTCGGTACACATTTTGAGGATATAGCAAACATGTGACAATATAAAACAATTAAAAAATAATTGCATATGATGGTAAAGATAATTTCCTATTAATTTGAGTTCATTTTTATTATCAATTATTACATCCATTTCAAGAATATTGACCATATTCAAGTACAAATGACCAAATAATTATAACTTTGTAGAAGACATTTCAGAAATGTGATGTTATAATAAATATCTCCTAACAATATTTTTCAACAATGTATGAAACAAACAATATGAAACTATATAGAAAAATTAATTATGTACCATTTTTTAAAGTTAAAAAAACACGTACCATGTCATAATAATATAAAAAAATAATTCCAAATATGTCAATGTTGTGCATTATCTATTATTATTTTCAGTTCACAATCCATTCTAACAATTGAATCATTTATTTCATCAAATGATATATTTGATTGAATACCAATTGGTTCATCTAAAACATCACCATCACTCATTCCTTCATCAAAAATATGTCTTGGAATAACATCAACAATAACACCAAATTGTGGTTTTAAAGGGTTATTTACATAAAATATTTTTCTAGCTTCGGATGCAAGAATTTAAGGCTCATAAGTTCATAGATGATGTTTTATATCAATCACTCCAAATCCACAACTATATATATACAAGTCTTGTGGTGTCATTGAATCAAACCACTTTCATTTTATCATAGTGACATGACCATTTTCATAGTAATCTAATAAAAATATTCTCTCAACAACCCCATAATATGACATATTTTTTTATCGAGGTTTTCTATCTGATACACTAGCATAACAATACATTATTTCTCTAATCATGACATCGTCTTTCTATGTTTCCATATTTATTGAAAAACTATTTATAATGAATTTAAAACCATTCAAAACCATTGATTTACAATCACGGACCACATTTTTTAGACCAAATGACAACGCCCTTATTTCAACATATACATCATCAATTGGTAAAATTTGGACCTAAAATATATCAACATAAAATATTCAACAACCAGCGAATGGGTCATATAAAAAAAGTAATTTGTTGCATTTGACTTCAACCAAGAAGGAAATTATTTACTATGTAATTTCTCTCACCTCCTAATAGATAAATAATGATGTGGTCTTTTTATAATTTCACTATGTTCCCTGCAAATATTCCAATTTAATAATTTCATAAACTATGAAAGAACACGCAATAAATAAATAAATATATATATATTAAATTTACTTACTTGATTTAATCATCAATCATTCCATAGTTAAATAATACCATACAATGATCCATTTACCCCTCATCGTTGTTCAAATTACACAACCTGTGTGATCCAGATATACCCCCCGTTTGGGGCAGTAATGGAAATATTGGATCAATGGGACCATACTGCTCATCTTTGGTTCTTATTATCCGATTAGACCTCATAGTGACATTAACCAAATACATTAAACAATAATCCATCCATTCTTATGCTAAATAACCTTTCATAATAGATCTTTTTAGGATGATTATAATTTCTCACATAATATTTCAATGTAAACATCATTCTTTATATTGGATACATCTAGTGACTATAAATGGGACCACCAAAAAGAAATTCTATTAGAAGATGCACGGTTAGATGTAACATACATGTGAAAAATGATGGAGGGAAATTTTTCTTCAAGTCATAAAGAATGATTGGTGCATATTTCTGCAATTTTTTTCACAACACTTTTTTTTCAATATTTTATCAAAAAGTTCTTGATAAATGTGACATTATCTAATCACAGAAATCCTGACATTGTGTGATAGTAAATTTTGAATGGAAATATGAATCATTTCATGCAACAGGACATGATATTCATATGTTTTAGAGGATTTTAGTTTCACATCTCGTGTATTCACCCATTTTAAAATGTTACTCGAATAACCATATAGAACCTTTAAACTTTCTAGGATTTGAAGAAATTGTTTTTTCTCAACATTTATCATTGATAAACAATCAAAGGGGACTTTCCACTAATTCTGGCCAATTAACTCAGGATGAAGTCTTGGTTTTATACCACAATCCATTAAATCATGACATGAGTGCAAATCATATTTTGTTTTTCCCTTTACATTTAAAAGTGTTGCAAGTAACATTTCACACACATTTTTTTCAATATTCATTACATTTAAGTAGTTACTCGAAAAATTTTATGACCAATATAGCAACTCAAAGAATATTCTTTTCTTTCTCTAATTGTTGGAATTCAAAGGAACATTCTTCTGCTTTCTGGAATTTTAATGACTCTTTCCAAGAAAAAAAATCAAACCGTTAAGGTCTTTAAGGATATCACAACCTAATATTCATTGAGGTACTTCATTTGTCTCTATTGAATTATCAAACTATCTTTGATTTTTCTTATATGGATGATCCATTTATAGAAATGTTTAATGCCCTATGAGACTAAAAGTTCAACAGGGATTTAATCTCCTAGAATGTGTATTTTTCATGTAAATAGGATAGGAAAATATCTCCTTGGTACTCCAACCAAACATCATTCCAAAAGTAGGGAAATAATTTATTGTCCATAATAATGTTGCATGACACATAAAGTAATTCTTTCAAAATGCATCATATGTCTACACCATGGAATTCTAAATATTCTTCAACTTTTCTATTAATGGTTACAAGTATATTTCAATATCATTTCTAGGATCATTGGGTCTAGAAATCAATTACTCGTAATAGTAAATAGATTTTTTATACACATCCATGATGGTAAATTATAAATATGAATGAAAGCAGGCCATGTACTATGTGCAGTATGCATCTAATGAGATGGGTTAAAACCATCACATGAAAATCCCAATCTAACATTTTGTGGGTAGAATGCAAAATCAAGATATTACCTATCAAATTTTTTTCATGCTAACCCATTAGTAGGATAAACTATATCATAATTATCCTTATTTCTTCCATCTTCATGTCATCTCATATTCTTATCCATTTGTTCTGGCATAAAAATTTTCTGAAGTATGGGAATCAATGGAAAGTGCCACATCACTTTTTCTAGTACATGGGATTGATTTATATCTTTATTAGTATTCCATATCAATGTACCATATTCTTTTCACTCATTTAAATCGAAATTACCCTTCTAGAATAGACAATAATCTTTAGGGCATGCATGGATTTTAGTACTTGAAAATCCAAACTTTTCAACCAAATTTGATGTCATATAATAATTTTCATGAATACATGAATCATCATGTAGTAAGTTCTTAAAAAGTTAAGTAGATATTAAATTACAGTATTAATAAATCCATACATTTTTTCCCATGATAAAATCACAATAAAAATTCAAGTTTGGTCATTTTTTCACATGACTGGTATACTAGGGTATTTGCATCTTCTAACAACTTTCTAACATGATAAACATCATCATTATAATAATTAGATAAAAATCGTGTTCCCATATTCATTTCCTATTCCACTACTCTAAATGAAGTTTTTTCTTGAGAAATAATTGGAAACCGATCTGAAATCAAATTTTTCATTCTGATCCTTTCAGCTTAATCGATGTCATTCTCAATTTTAAATTTTTCTCCATTGTGATACCAAACATGATATTATTTTTGAAAACAGTTTTTAGTGATATGGAAACTTACTTCCTCACATGTTAACTATGGTCTTCCAATAAAATCAAAACATGGGCATCGAACCAATCCGCCGTCTGAACCATTATTGAATGCAAAATCCAAAAAAATATTCCAACTCCTTATAAAACTCATTAGTGATCCAATCACCGTTATAAATCCATATTCTATCCATTCTAATATGAATAAAAAAATATTTATTAAATTTTTTGAGTTTCAATAATAACATTGCAACTCATTCATCCTTAAGAAAAGTAGTATATAGACTCATTAATTTATTATCCTAATTATTAATGAATTAATATTTATGAAACATTCATTCTATAATTCATAAAAGTATTTTAATTTTCTACTTTATCAATTTATAAGTCTTTTAATTAATTTAAATATTATAACAACAGTTATAAAAAACTAATCATCTCATAAAAATGGCATAAATATCATGGTTTTTACCAATACCATCAACATTATTTTTTCCTTTATAAAATCAAGATCATTAAAAGTAAAATTTATAAATTCCCCTATTAAAATTAATTCACTTATCCCAAACAAGTAACAAAATAAATTCAAACCAAACAGACTTATTTTTTCCTTTTAAAAACAATTATGGAAATAAAATCTTCAAAAATATATTAATTTTAAAATAAATTTAATAAAAATTTCACAAATAAAACACGTTAGAATAAACACACAACTGATAACATGGATTAAAAATTAACAAATATAAAAATATGGGTTAAGGGTTTTTGATTTGATTGGAAGATAATTAGAGGTGTTTTGTAATTATTATCGGGATTTTTTGAATTGAACAGATCTGGATCAAAAAATTGGGTAACTCAAATTATTAAGCATCATTGTACTTTAATCTTAAGGGTCAATTTGAGAAGAAGTCTACAAAATAATCTAAGGTAAGAGAACCTCCCAATATTCATAAAGATAATTTTGAACAAGCTCAGTGGATATTTTGGAAAGTGTTTTATACATAAGAGAGATATTACTAAAACAAATGGGTAACTATGAAAAAATATATGAAGAATAGAAAATGAATTATAATGTAAGAGGCATAATTTTCTGTATATAATTAAATATGATAATACTAGTAGAAATATGAGAATGTTTGGATTTAGTAACTATAACTCTGAGATGTCATAAGATAAATTCAGAATTTGATAGATTCATCTTTAATGATTTGTCATTTTACAGGAGCAACTATGGGATTTCATGATATTTTTAAACAAGGAAAAATAATTTCATATGATTAAATTTGAAATTTTATAATATTCTTTATATAATTTATAAAAATCACTTCATAGGTAAAGGGATGATGTAAGATTCATTTCATGCTTTTGTAAGAGTCGTTCCAATTTCTGAAAAAGTAATATCCTCTGTATAGAAATAGATCATGATTGAAACAATATTTTTGTTTGATAGACATAAAAAATAGCTTAAAAAAATATTTTAAATTATTTTTGTGTGATCTAGATGACTTATATCAGAAAAAGGATAATCATCATGAAACTTAAATTAAATATAAGGTGGTTTAAAAGGTTGGTATTATCTAAGGGCTCGTTTTTTAATCAATAGAAGTTTAAAAGATATTAGATGTAGTTAAATATCTAAAATTTTAATTTGAATTCATATTTACCACTATTATACAAGTTTATTTGATGTTATTATAGAGAGGGAGTTAATTTCTATTTAAGGAAGTTGAATGTTTAAATTTGAATTTAAAATTCAAATTTGAACATAAAGATTGTTTTTACTAAAAGAATTAAATGGATACTCACTAATGCTATATGAATATGGGAGCGTAACTAAAGTGGAAAATTTTCAAAGAATAAATATAGGAGTATAGAGTACATGTTCTTATGTAGGTAGAAAAAGAAGAGAACTATGGGAAAGAGAAAGTAAAATAAGTAGTGAAAAGACAACCAGATGTAAGTATGATATAGTTGAAGACTCTCTTGTTTCTGAAAATATATTATTTTTATTTTATTGTTTGATATCGCATTAAAAGGTTATGAGACTGTTTTATATCATGATTAAAGTATAAACCCCACTCATTTGTAATCCACATGGTTAAACAAGTGGACTATATGATCTCCAGTTAATCTAAATCATGCAAAGGACTTGATACTCATTTTGATTAGTAAACCTTTCCAAAATATATTGTTCCAATTAGTTTTGTTTGTTAGTGTGTGTATGAAAGTGATCTAAAATTAAATTTAACATGTGATGAAGTATGTTTCAAAAAATATATAAAAATAAATTAAAATCATTAATTCACCCCCCCCCTCCCCCTTCAATGACATCCAACCAATCTTAAGGATCATTTTAAAATGTTAAATATTATAATAACTTCCATATACTTAGTAATTATAACTTAATAAATAATGAGGTTCTATACTCGGTGTGAACATAATAGATATCAATTAAACATCACAAATAAGCTTAATATGAACATGTCGGTTTGAGAATATAATAAAATTATATAAACATAACATAAGAAAATCATACTTAATAAATCATGGATTGTAAATCATGAATCAATACATAAGTATTTTGGAGTAATATATTAAATTATTAATTTGAATGTGGAAACATGATACAATAATCATGGGGAATGAAAGATAACATAGGAATGTGGAAAAAACATAAACATAGAAAAAAAATTGTTTTTTCAAGGCTCATTGCCAAGACAGTAATCACATAGTGGACAGTGTTTCATAACATATTGGATTAGGTTCCTTAAATATTCTAGTAAACATCCTTTATTAGGTTAACTCACAAGTCTAATAATATTCATCATATGAGATATAAAGTTTTACCAAATGAATTGAGGGATATATAATTCTTATCTCACCCACCACATAATGAAAAACCATACCTATGTTTTCCACATCAAAGCATTCATAATTCCATCATAGTGTAATTTACCTATAAGAATGAAATGATTTTCATTATAATCATCACAATTAATTTATATGAACTATCATTGGAAATAAAGTGGATAATTTCATTGAAAATTTTCCATAATGAAACATAGAAAACATTAAAGAATATTAACATAGATAGAAAATACTTTATAATAGCATTGAAATATTGATTAAAATATTATAAGAAGTATCCTTTACATTTTGATAATTTTTTTTGGTAAAAATTAATATTTTACAAATCATTTTTCTTAAAAATACTAGGAATTTAAATAAAAACTACTTTGAAGAATCATTAAAACATATAAAATAATCTTCATAAAAAATCAAAGAATGTAGTGGGAGAAAGTGACCATGCATATATTATTAAAAATGGATCCCTTTCACACATTTCAATGGAATTCAAGGTCAATATAATATAAAATTTAAAAATCAAACAATTTGGGATAAATGGATCCATTTATAAAAAATATAGTCATATTATAAAATGATTACTGATCAAAAAGAAGAGGTGTGGTTAGTTCCCCTTACAAGTATCATTTTTTGTGTATTACAAAACAATCAGAGGGAAAATTGTAAGAAGTAATGTAAAACACAAAAATAAATTTAGGATAAGAAAATATATTGGGTTTTATATAGAATTAACATACCATTACACAAAAGGGAATTTAGACATAGAAAATATCGATTTTGATTTGATATTGGAAAATGAATCCATATGTTTAATTCCAACATCAATAAAAGAACTTTAACCTTATATATAAAAAACATAACCATATTAATAAAATATTTCATAACATTACTCATCACTATTACCATTTATAATTTCAAAAAAAAATCCAATTGTTATATATATTAGTTGGTAATAACTTATTTTCATCATCATATTTTAGTATTTTTCATTGATCCATAAAAGTTGTATATTAATAAAACATATGAAAATTCATATAAAATATATGTAGTTATGATATATGAGTATACCAAATATGAAAAACCCAAATATACATAATTCATTGTAAATAAGAATATAATTCTTTTATGAAATGAAAAATGAAATAGTTGTAAAGGGGAAGAAAAAAAGGGAACTCACATAAAGCAAGAATACTGTGTTGTATAAATTCATGGAATGAAGACCAAATTAACCTCAATGTTTCACATTTGTTGAAGTTGGTATCTGTGAAGAAGGTAAATTCAAGAGAGGTGAAATATAGCAAGATGGTGAATCATGATAGAAGGTAAAGAATAATTGGGTTGGACTTCCAATGAGAGGATAATTTGGTCGATGTCCCAAGGGGTGAAATACAATTTTTTTCATTTCATTAAAAGGGAATGAAGAATTGGATTACCTATGGGAATGGGTGAATCATGATAGAAGGTAGATCAGGTAGAGGGTAGGGTTCAATCGATGTTGCGAGAGTAGGGAACGGGTAGGGTTCCTTTGCATGAGCCTATGTTGCGAGATCAAGGACCCGAACAAGTTCTTCACGAGAGCAAGAAGGAAGAGAAAGGGAGTTTGATCAGCCTGATAGTAGGCAGTGAAGGGAGTTCAATTGATAAATGGTTGATTTCTTCATGAGTGCAACCAAGTAAGGGGTTTGATCATCTGAGAGAGGTAAGTGAGGGAGTTTGTATGGGAATGGATTTGATCATCTGAGAGAGGTAGTGGAGGGAGTTTTGGTAGGAAGGGGTTCGATCAATCATCTGGGAGAGGCAAGAAGAGAGTTTGAGTGGGAAGGGGTTTGAGCATCTGAGAGAGGCAGGGAGGGTAGGGATTTCAGGTTGTGGGTGGGGGGAGTTACCCGATTTGTGTCCAGATGATTTCCATGGTTTATTTGTAAATTGTGGCAATAAATTACTCTACGACCATAGTTAGTGAAAGCATGGCACTACAGGTGTGGAAATATACTTATTTTCTAGTTGTTTTTAGGTGTTTGTTTGGGCTCTACCACTTATCAAATTGAATCCTGTGAAGAGATCTATTCCATGGTGACTGGAGGGAACCTCGTTCACTTTTTTTTTCAAGGCCAAAAAATGCCCATAAGGTCTCTAAAACTGAGTTTTTAGTTGGAATATCTTATTTTTTAATATTTGATGGTATTTCAACTTCATTTAAGAGAGTATTATTGTCCATTTTTAGTGGGGGTGAATTTATTCCAAGGTATTAAATTCATATAGATATTGTGGTTTTGAAATTTTATTGTTTTTCATAATGTAGTTTTATTTATAATTAAACATTTTTATATTTTATTATATTTACTTATAATAGATCAATTTTTATAATTACGGGGATAAATGTATATAAATAAATATATGAATAAAAAATGTATGTAAATATATATAATTATAAATATATATATATATATATGAGATAAAAAATATATGTAAATTTATAAAAAAATAGATATATCTTAAAATGGAAAAGAAATCAACATAGGGAAATGGTGAAGCACTTCCCTTATCAGTAGGAGGTCTAGGGATAAAATCTAGTCAAGCATGGATTTATAGGGCACCAACTAGTGTTAAGGAAGGGTTTGGGGTCTATCTTTGAGAAAGAGAGGTCTAGAGATGAGTAAGGGTGTGGGGGTGCTGAGAAAGGTGGGGAAAAATAATTTTTTAAATACTCCTTTATCAGCACTACTAAAAGGCACTGATAAAGGGGGCCTTTATGAGAACTTTTTCCTATCACTGATAAAGGATTTTTTATTAGAACATTTTCCAAGCACTGATAATGGTAGGCCTTTTATAGGGCCTAGGTTTTCAGTGATTTTCAAGCACTGATAAATCCTATTTTAGAACTGTTAAATGTTGGTTCAGTAGTAGTGAGTGCCTCTACGACACAAGGCATAAAAAATTATTTCTAGGTAAAGGTCATGCATTGGGTGATTTTTCTCATGATTTAATATCAAGCAATCACCATACACCACAACTCGCTCTCCCTACATTAGAACAGCTCCTAACCCGATGCTTGAAGCATCAAAATAAACTATATAACTTCTACTCGACTCTGGTAAAATCAAGATCGGTGATGAATCCAACTTCCATTTTAACTTCTAAAAAACTTCCTCACATGACTTAGACCATAAAAATTCCACACCCTTCTTTTTCAAGCCTGTAATAGGTGCTATAAGGCATGAGAATTTTTTTATAAAGAACCTTCAATACATGGCCATCCTTAAGAAACTCTTATTATCAAATACGTTCTTATGATACTCCCTAGAAAACATGGATCTAACATTATCTAGGTTGATAGATACTCTTGATTCCAATATTATGTGACCTAGGAAGTGAACCATATCGATCCAAAAGTGAGATTTTGTGAGCTTATCATATTGTTGGATCTCTCTCAGTGTATTTAGTATGATCTCAATATGTTGGGAATGGTCTTGTCTAGTGAGAGAATACACCAAGATACCATCCATGAAGACCACCAAAAATGAATCTAGACACAGGTGGAAACCCTGATTCATCAAGGAAATGAAAAAATCTACCGCGTTCATGAGATTAGATATCATTACTAAATAGTCATACAATATATATATACTACAGAATATTTTACGTGATATATCCAAAGGATTGATGCTTATTTGATGATAGCCAAGCCTCAAATCAATATTCAAGAAAACCCAAGATCCACAGAGCTGATCAAAGAGTTCATATATACATGGTGAATTATATTGGATCTTAATACTAAGATGATCCAGTTTCTAGTAATTCACAAAAATCATAAGGGTTTCATCCACCTTCTTAGATAAAATCATAGGTGAACCCCATTGTGAAGTGTTGGGTCATATAATCCTGTTAGCTTCCAAATACTTTAACTACCTCTTAAGCTCATACAACTCATTAGTATCCATCCTATAAGGATAAATGGATATTGGTTCTACTCTTGGCATTATCTAAATAGTAAAATCTACCACTCTATTAGAAAGTAATCCAAGAAGTTCATCAGGGAAGACTTCCCTGAAACATTCCACTATAGGAGTGAAATCTATTTGATGTATTCACTGATCATTAATAAAGAGGCTATAAATATGGCCTATCACTCTACCCAAACCATGATTATTAGGTCCAACTCGACTATCCTAGACATCTCATTCACCCTTTTGAATATAATTACCACCCTTGGGTGATGTGACAGACACCCTATAGTGATAACAATCAACATGATCTTGATAAGGGACTAACCAATCCATCCATAGAATTATATCAAATCCTATAATATTAATAAAAAATTGATTCCAAATGAAAAGATAACCACCTACCTCAAGTTATAGTTCTTTACACTAGCATTCACTCTCACATCAAATCCCCTAAAGAGTATCGAGGGTCATTACACCATGGAATTACTCTATCTGAAGGACCAAAATTTCCATAATAGACAAATAAATAAATGAATGTGAAGTGTCTTTGTTAAATAAAGTAGAAACCAAAGTATATGCTACTAAAATCATACCTCTTATAGTAGAAGGCTCGGTGCTCAACTCCTTAGGTGATGGATGTACAATGTGTAATTGGCCTAGACCATGTCCCTAAGATGATACCTTACTTCTTAGAGTAGTCCTTATCTTATGATGATGTATATGATAAGTCTAGCTTCCAAGAACTCAACCACCTCATTGGCCTAAATGGTCGGTAGTACTCTAGCTACCTACCTGGTGAGGAGCTACTGATCCTGGTCATATGGGTGGAGCTAGTGAAGATACTCTCCCACTATATATAAATGGTAAGGTCCTAAAAATCACTAAAGATTCCCCATCATGTCATAGGCTCAACACTCAACTGGGACTCCTTTTCAATGGGGTTTCGTGTGTCCCGGCTTCCCATACTGATGAAACATCACGTAGCTATCGGTGTGATCTGTATGACTACCAATTCCCCCATGAGTATACTCCAGACATCACATCATGATGCCAGATGAACTTCTTCCTTGTCTAGGTGTTTAACCTCTCTTGCACACACCTTCAACTTCCCTCAAATTACGCTCAATGACAAGGGTTTGGTTCATTATCTATGAAACTGTAATCAATCGGAAGATATTTACCTAATATTGGATGGTGTATATGATCCCATCCTCAAATCACATCACTGTCATTATCTCATCACTAGTAAGATTCAGTGTGAAATACTAAAGATTAGTGAAATGAGTTGAATACTCTATTACAAACATAGCACCCTGGTGTAAGTGCATAAATTTCCTAGATTTTTCACCTGTTAGTGTTTGGAGAAAAATTTAGTCATAAAATATCATCTGGAAATCCATCTAGACCATCTCCTAAGGCTGACCAGCCTAGGTGACAATGTCCCACCATCTCTTGTCAAAATCATGAATCATATAGGTTGAGACCTTGACCCTACTTTCTAGAGATGTCTCCAAGTTCTTGAATATATAAATAATAGATTCAATCCATGAATCAATAGCTTGGGGTGCACCATTCCCTGATAATATAGGTGCATGATACTGTTGAAACTTTAGTGTAAAATTTTCTAAAGTATGGGAAGGTTATGGGGATCCCTGCATAGACTGCATAAATTGTAGGAATATATATCTTGAGACTAAGCATCAATTCCTATCCCATGAATAATAGGAGGTGTCACAAGTGGATTTACAGGAGGTAATATTGGTATATTATGGCCCACCACCTCTGGTGCATAGTCTTTAACACCTTCCTGGTGTAAGACTTGAGTCTGTTATGGTGTCTTATTTCTATAATTCCAAATTAATTCCTTAGAAAATGATTTGATATCAGAACGATCATAGAGAAATGAATAGGATAGGTACAAGACTTTATATATAAAAGATCCAACACCCAAACCCCACCTGCTCCTAAATCCAGGTCTGGGTGATATAAAAGATCATAAAGGTCATAAGAGACTCTCCCTACTACACACTACTGAGGTTGGTTCAAGGTCAAGGTATCACATCACATAAAAGTGGTCCCGATATATGGAGTGTTAATTGCAAGGTATATTAGAAAGAACCCGTTGTGTTGTAATGGTAGCTTCATTTAATGAAAACCATTTTATTTGAGAATTTGACTTTATTCAAGTTTGTACTCATTTATATGTATATATCTTGGTCTAGTTAGATGAGTCACCATTCCCAAGTTATAAAGTCATAAGATTTATAAGTTTCCATTGGCACATCATTTAACTATAACTCGTCCCTTACATTTGGTATCAGGATATAACAAGCTATATGTGATGATTTGATTAGATGAATCACTATTACCAATTTATAAAATTACATGCTTTATAAATTACAATCAGAATTCATTTATTCAAATTCAACTAACGTTTCATCTCTTGTAACCATGATTACATAGCTCAAACATGTGATAATTGGTTAATTAAGGTGTCACCATCAAACTATATATAAAAACACCATTTTGGTTGATTTAGATACTTTAATTAATCCAATTATTTTATCCTTGTAATAAATGCTAGCACATTTTCCAAATATAACAATCAAGGTACTAACAATATGTATCAGACAATGCGCATAGTAATATAAACATAGAATGTAATGTGCATATAATTTGAATCCTCATTTTCCAATAATGATACATGAGACAGTACCTCCTTTACATACCAGTTCAAGGGTAAAAGATAACTCAAAATGATAATAAATATCACAAATCATGTGTTTCACCCAATGGTGAAATCAATAAAACTATAATAAGCACAATCCAGAACAACATTCCCCATACCAGGTAACTTGTCGTTTCTTTGTACGTGGGTTAGATACTCCCGGGAACAAGCTCATTACCAAATCTCAACACATTCCTAGTCTCTTTTCCACTAACCCAAACAGTAATACAAAAGTAAAAAAAACCTATGGTGCCACTTTTTGACATCCTAGAACTGATTCACTCATAAGTAACCTAGAATGGTGGTCCACATGGCCTAAAACACTCATCTTTGTATGCTAGAGGCTTCTAACTATAAGCGGGGATCTATTATGGTATAGTGGGGAGACTATACCCACATGATCTGAGTAGATCACAATGGTATAATGAATGAAAAAACAATGAAAATAGATAAAAATATCAAGATAAATAAAATCAATAATCAAGATATATAATACATGTGGAAACTACAATAACCAGAGTCATATATATAATGATTTCATGTCTGTATGCATACAAAAATAAAATCAGGCATTCATGGAATCAAATGTACAATACAATACATGTAAAAAAATATACAAAAAGATAAAAAATATATCCCATGAGAATCCTCAACACTGGATCAGTCATCTTCTACCAAGATCCCATCCTAATAGATAATCAGGCATTAATAGCTAGACATTTTCCTTTATTCTTACCTGCATCCATGAGATCTTTTCATGTACCAAATGGCGGCCAAAATAAGGTGTGAGTAAAACTCAGTAGTCCACTACCAATGAAATCTAGTATAATACATCCAGTATACATAAAACAAGTATTTTGTGGGTATAAAAATGTAAAGCAGTGAAGTAAATGGAACCAAGTTGGCTCGGGTTCCCAGAGGACACCTGTCTGACTGTACCTGCTTCAACCTAAGCCAGGATATCTTTGATAAGGTTTCACCATGTGTGTGTGTGTGTGTTTGGGTGTCTCTATGTGTAGGTATGCATATATATACTATATATTTACATTCATATATAGTCAAATATATAGATATGTAATATTATACATGACCCGAGGTGTAACTAAGGTATCTGTGCGTAATCATAAGAGTCTCATGTTGTAGATAATAGAATCATCCCAAGTAATCGATCAGTGATATGGATGTCACCATATCTGTCCTCCTGTGAAACACCGTGTCCAACATCCTCTATAGTAACATGAATCATTATGTCCAACATCCAAATAAATGATGTGAAACATAATTTCCAACATCACACATCAAGGGATCATGAAGCATTATGTCCAATGATATCCTTAACTGTGTCTCAACAACCATAAAAAGGTCATTTGATATTCATAATCAATCATACAAGTAATACTTTAACATAGGCCAAGGGGTGATTTTTAACCAATTAACATCTTATTAGAAATATTAATAATACACAATTTAATATAAAGGTCATGTGACATGGTCGCACCATTCACTTTCATTTAATTTATATCAATATAAACCCACTTATATGGTGGTTTGGTCTAAAGGAGCATTTGTAAAGTCATGGGAAAAGGTGATAACGCTCAAAGGGGTGGCACTAGTCAAGGAATGCAACCTATAATAATGGAAGGGTATATGGGAGTACTTCTAATATAAATAACAATTTAAATTAAGGTAAATCATATTTTTAAGGTAATGCATGGAAGTTCTAGCATGCAGAAACATGGTGCATGATATATAAAAACTATAATGTTAGGGGAAAGTACTAGATCACCTACCTTATGATGGTAGATGAATCTTCATACAGTATTGGCCTTTAATCTAGATTATAATATGATAAAATGGAAGAACAGAAAGACACTTTGAAAATAGGTCATATTAGCTCACATAGATTTATCATTCCATAAGGTGGGATAAAAAATAAATGAAGTGAGATAAATGAAAAACTTACCATTGGTTATCCAATGTGATGAATGGTGATTCATTCTAACACCAAATAAGGGAGGAGGCTCAAAGCATATGGAAGGAAGAATGAGGAGCTCGAGCATGGGGAGTTACTGTGTGTGGGGAGGAAAAGAAAAGGGGGAATAAGTATTAAGTAATGTAGGGGAAAAGGTATTATTTCTATTATTTGAAAGTGTGCACGTTTTGGCCACATGGTTGTCAAAATTGTATTCCTACCACGCAACAACACTGTTTGGGGTGTCACCCCCTCACACGGGCTGAATGCACATTTTGAAAAACTATTCGTTGTCCCTACAACTCCTTTGTAATTTTATGTAGCATGTTTACATGGTCTTGTGTCCTGACTCACATGATTTCTCAAATTTTGAATCACATCCTTGGGACCTCATGGTTGATCGGTAAGGTTATTGTTGGCCCATAGATGGTGTTGTCCACTATCTCTAACTATAAAGATTTTAATTATCATGAATCATGTCATATATTAACATATATCTTACCTTATGTTAAATATTATAAGTTATGTCACAGAATCATCTTCAATATTAGATCATTTCAATCATATAACTATTTATGTGTGTTTAAGTCTAAATAAGCTTATAATTGATTATCTATGTGCAATTATGAGTTTTACCATTTTCTGACTTTGATGAATTTCAAGATAGATAGAAAATAAAAATTATCTAAGTATGAGTCACTAACACCAGAAAGAATATGAATCACTGCCATACATATGATTTACTAACAGACAGATCAAATAGGCGTATGTTCTAAGTATGTGAAGCTGACACCATTGGACATGACACCGACAGACAGACGACTCGCCGCTGGATATGACACTGACGCAGACGACCTATCGTTAGTCCAAGTGACCTAACATTGCATGTTTCTACCAACACAAGAACTCACTATTAGTTGAAATGAGTCACCATTTGTTCAACTGTCTCGCCAACAAAAGGAATGACTCATCATTGATATGAGTCACCGATAGTTCAAATGTCTCTCCAATAGAAGGAAGGAATCACTATTGATATGATTCATCAATAGTTCATCTGTATCACCGATAGAAGGAGACACTAACACCCAGAGTCATCGATACCAATGGAAAGGACTCACTGATACAGAGAGTCACCAATGATGACTGACTGATTACGATAGACTGATGCAAATGATTCACAGATACTTATGACTCACTGATAGTCATAAAAAATTTTCTTAATTTATTAATTCAAATTTATATCTAAAAAATATATTTAGACAAATTAATGGTTCTGAAATTATTTAATATTGTTTATAGGAATTTTGGAAGACAGTATGAGGTACGATGAGCTGATACACGTGGAATGTACAGGCTATCTATTGACCCTCGAAAATAAGAATAATTTTAAAAAGAAATAAGATAGATAGAATAATGGGTTGATCTATGTGGTGCATGCCTGGGAGAGATACTGAAGAACACCAACTCTCATGCAACTACTGTGAACTCAAGAATAGAAGAACACACGATGCAATCTCAATCATATTGAACACCGAATTTAAAAATCACTTCAGCATCTCAAATAAGGAGAAGAATATACTTGTGCAATCATACCTGTATCTAAAAGTGAGAATACGACACTCTATTTTTGTGTCAAATTCTAGAAGAGGACTCAAACTTCAATCTCACTACATCTGAAGGGTCTAGAGATGATTCTCAAGACACAGAGAGCCTTCTAAATCCCTTCTCATACTTATTTTCTCTATTGCATGAATTATTACATAACTTTTGAGTAGTGTGTGTATCTGTCTATCACACATAAACTGACTCTTGTGAATAACTAGAGGATACTTGATATCCTCAAACTCACACTCTCTTTATCCATTTGTATCCCATGTAGAACTGTGGAATAGGTCGTGTGTGACATGTTTGTTGTATTCCCATGAATAACTATGGTAGAGGTCAAGTGTGACCTAGACAGCCATGTGTGTTGTTGTGAACCTCAATCCACGGTGTGAATCAAATTGTTTATTAATTTAAACTGCTTGGTGGCAGGTGATTTCCAAGTGGAGAGGACTAAGTCTCTACTTGATATCGAACCTCTTATTTTTATTTTCTATGTTTTTATTATTTAGTTTTACTTTGTTTTTATCACATATTTCATAAAACTAAATTGAACTCTGATAGTTGTTTTAGCAAGTGTTTATAACTATTTTGAACCAGTAGGTTAGTTTCAAAAGTTATATTGATCATCATATTAATATAACTGAGAACTAATCAATATTTTTAGAAATTAATTGAACATTAAGGACTCTTATAAATTCACTACAAACTGACTTATATTATATTTTTAATTGGGGGAACTTTCAAAGAACTCTTCTAAACAAAAATTTTTTTAGATACTCAATTCATCCCCCTCTTGAGTACTCTACTCTGACAAAAATTTGGAATTAGAGGAGTTTATTCTTGTTAAGGATATATTTTAAAATATTTTCAACTATGATTTTAGTTGTACTTTAAAGATCTATAAATTTATGTTAGTTTTGAATTTCTATCTCTTTAAAAGTATTTATTTATTATAGATAATAGACTATAAGGTGTTTCTACCAACATACCTCCATTATTTAATGGAATAAATTGTGCTCAGTGGAAGCTTAAAATGAAAATACATCTAGAAATCATGGGATTTGAAATCTAGACTGCTATTGAAAGTAAATATGTAATTCCTGAAACTAATAAAAACACTTGGGATGAACCTACCAAGACTATATATAAAAATAATTGTAAATACATGAATGCATTATATTTATCATTATGATATGAAGAATTCAATAGAATTTCGGCATGTAAAATAGCCCATTAAATTTGGGACACTTTGTCTGTTTCACATGAAGTAACTTCTAGTGTTAAGGAAATGAAACTTAACACATATAATATTAAATGTGATAACTTTAATATGAAGCCTAATGAGGCTATTTATAACATGTATCTTAGGTTTAATGAAATATTGAACACTATGATCTCTCTGGGAAGATATGTTACTTCCAAAGAACAAATCATGAGGATTCTTGGATGGTTACCTGATATATGGAGAGGAACTTCTGTCTCAATTAGAGAATCATGTGACATCAGCAAATTACCTGTCAAAGAACTCATTGGAAAATTTATGATGTATGAAGAAGAGCTAAAATTCAACAAATAATAGGAGGATGAACCTAAGAGAAAATCGGTAGCCTTTAAGACTACTACCTCTAAGAATAAAGAAAAAGAGAAGGTATTAGCCTCTTTTGAAAGCTTGAGTACTGAGGATTCAACATCAGATAGTAATGAAGAGATGGATCAGTTGGCTAGAAGGTTCAATAAATTATATAGGAATAATAATTTTTTCAAGAAGCCCAATTATAAAGGAAGATATGATAACAAGGGAAACTGAAAAAAGGATTGGAAGAGAAATGACAAAATAGACGAAATTGTTTTCTATGAATACAAGAGGAGAGGAAATGTAAAAGGTGGTGGTCCAAAGATAAAATACAAAAAGAAATATGAAAATAAAGACAAGAATTATAAGAAGGAAATGAAAGAAACTTGTATTGATTTTGAGGATAGTTCAAGTGACTTACATGATGAACTGGCTAACAAATCCAATATGTGTTTCATGAAAAACACATCTGAGGTACTCCTGGAATCTCTTGTATAAAATTCCTATTATTCTGAAGATGAAAGTGATTCTGAAAATATGTCTAAATAAGAAATGTTTGAGTATTTCAATATGCTTGAAGAGACATGTAATGAACTAAAAGATAAATACAAGTCTTTAAAGAGACAGTATGATCTTTGCTCAACTGTTAAATCTGAACTTGTTGTAGAAAGAGATAAAAATGTTCAATTACTCAAATAAAACAATGAATAAAAAATGTTTAATGAGAAATTGAAGAAAGATTTAGAAAAATTTTCTAATGGGAAAAACACTCTTACTCAAATACTTGGTAAACAGATAGCTCCTAAGTACACTTCTGGTATTGGATATCATCCTGGACAGAAAAACTTATCTAAAACAAATTTTATAACTAAATTTAGAAAATTTGTTCTTTTACCTAAAAATCAAAACTCTACTACTAGTACCAGTTCTGAAAAATATTTTACTTCCCCTAGTTTTTCTAGACCAAATAGAGTCTACTTTTAAAATTTGTTACATAATGATTATAGGAAACCCATAAGGAAAATATGGCTACTTAAAGCATTGATTACTAATGTCACTAGACCCAAACAAGTCTGGGTACCAAAATATATTTTTATTTCATAATCATGTAGGAAAGTTGTTTGAAGATCTCCTGCAAGAGTCAATGGTACTTGGATAGTGGTTATTCAAGACACGTGATAGGATATTATTCAAGCTTCAAGAACCTAATCAAGATTAATGGGGGATATGTCATCTTTGGTGACAATTCTAAATAAAAAATAATTGTCTTAGGACAAATTGCTAAATCTAACTCAGTTTTAATTTCTAAAGTACTTTTTCTTTATGGATTAAAGTATAATATACTTAGTATTTCACAAATATGTAATTATGGATTTCATGTTAAGTTTTAAAATGATTATTTCAATGTTTTTAAATCTAAAAATGTATTATTATTTTCTTCTTTTAGAAATGAAAATGTATATTCTGTTAACTTAGATTCTTTAGCATCTCAAAATGTTTCTTTTTTAAGTACCTTTCATAAAGATACTTGGTTTTGTCATAAGAGACTAGGACACTATAATGTACACTCTCTTAGAAAGCTTACTAGAAAAGGTCTAGTCAAGGATCTACCCAAACTTGGGTTTCCAAATGATAAAGTATGTAATCCTTGTCAAAAGGGAAAACAACACAAGATACCTTTCAAATCAAATAAAGAAGTTTCAACTTATCAACCTTTAGAGTTGGTTGACATGGATTTGTTTGGACCATCTCGAGTTTCTAGTTAAAATGGGAAGCACTATGTCTATGTTCTTGTAGATGACTATTATAGGTATACTTGGACTTATTTCTTATCTCACAAAAGTGAAGAATGTACTTACTTCACCAAGTATACTAAAACAGTGGAAAATATAAGCGGAATTAGAATAAAATATTTAATAAGTGACCATGTCTGTGAGTTTGAAAATCAAGACTTTGAATCTTTTTTATCACAAAATGGATATAGGTACAACTTTTCTTCCCCTTAGACACCTCATCAAAATGGATTTGTAGAAAGAAGAAATATAACCTTACAAGAAATAGCCCAAACAATGCTTAATGAATCTGATTTACCTATTTGCTTCTAGGAAGAGGATGTGAATAGATCTTGTTACATAATTAATAAATTCTTAATTAGAACTATCCTCAAGAAGAATCCTTATGAGTTATAGAATAATAGAAAACCCAAAGTTAGTTATCTCAATGGTTTTGGTTGCAAAGTATATATTCTTAATACAAAGGATAATCTAGAAAAAATTTCATCCAATAGTGATGAAGGAATTTTTCTAGGATACTCAACCTCTAGTATAGCCTATAGAGTCTTTAATAAAAGAACCAAGTGTGTGGAAGAATTTGTGCATGTCAAATTTGATGAAATAGATCCAAATGAACCTAAGATCTCTCTAAAAACCCTTGAAGATCATATATCAAACCTAGACATAAATGAAAAATCATATAATCCTCCAGTCAAGCAATATGTGAAATCAAACAGTTTTGGAAATTCTTCAGAATATGAACATGATGAACCCAAACCTATATATGAACATGAAGTTACTAGCCCCTCCTTTTCTAGACCAACTAAAACTCTCAAGAACCACCCTCTAGATGTTGTTGTTGGAGACTTAAATAAAGTAACACAAACTAGAGCTTCTCTTAAAAATTAGGTTGAACATCAAGCCTTCTTGCCACAACTTTAACCTAAAAACATCAATGATGTAATTAAAGATGAATTTTGGATGATGGCTATGAAATAAAAACTTAATCAATTTGAAATAAATAATGTTTGAAAACTTGTGGATAGACCCAAAGACACCTTGGCCATAAGAACTAAGTGGGTGTTTATAAATAAATTAGATAAAGTTGGTAACATAGTTAGAAACAAATCTATATTAGTTGCATAAGGCTATAGTCAAAAATAATGAATTGACTATGAGGAGACCTTTTCACCAGTAGCTAGACTTGAAGCCATTAGAATCTTGCATGCATATTCAGCGCATCTAAATTTCAAAATGTATCAAATGGATGTCAATAGTGCATTCCTAAATGGATATATAGTTGAGGATGTTTTTGTTGAACAACCCCATAGTTTTAGAAACCCTAATTTTAAAAATCATGTTTTCAAATTGAAAAAATTATTATATGGTTTAAAACAAGCTCCAAGATCTTGGTATGATAGATTAAGTGGTTTTCTTATTTCAAAGGGTTTTACAAAATGAATTGTTGATTCTACTCTTTTTATAAAATGAATCTCTTAATATGTTTTAGAAGTTCAAATATATATTTATGATATTATTTTTGGATCTTCTAAAAATTTTTTATGTATTGAATTTTCAAATTTTATTCAAAATGAATTTTCAATTAGTCTAATGGGTGAACTCAAATTCTTTCTTGGATTTCAGATTTTTTAAAATAAAGAAGGTATCATTTTAAATAAAAGTAAATATAAAAAAATATATTTTAAAAATATTTGGCTTTGATAGAATTAAAATTAGTGACACTCCCATGAGTACTACTTGTAAGTTGGATCTTGATGAAGATGGTAAATCTGTTGATCAAACCACTTAGAGAAGAATGATTGGAAGCTTAGTCTACTTGATTAATAGTAGACCAGATATAATGTTTAGTGTGTGTATGTGTGCCCATTTTCAAGCAAACCCAAAAGAGTCTCACTTGAATACTGTTAAAATAATTTTCAAATGCCTCAAACATACTATCAATTTAGGATTGTTTTACCCCAAAGGACAATCATTTGATATAGTGAGTTATTCTGATGCTAACTTTGGTGGATGCAAGTTATATAGAAATATCACCTCTGGGACATGCTAATTTTTGGGAAAATATTTGGTTTCATGGTTTGGTAAGAAACAAAATTATGTAGCATTATCTATTAACGAAGCTGAATACATAGCTACTGGTAGTTGTTGTGCACAAATTTTTTGGATGAAACACACTCTTCTAGACTGTGGATATCAATTTAGACATGTACCTATAAAATTTAAAAACACAAGTGTTGTTAACATTTCTAAGAACCCATTTTCACATTATAGAACAAAACATATTGATTTAAGACATCACTTTTTGAGAGATCATTATCAAAAGGGTGATATTACGTTAGAATTTATTGGCACTAAACATCAACTTGCTGATATATTCACTAAGTCATTGAACTCTGAAAGAATAAATTACATCATACATGAGTTAGGAATGGTCAATTAGTAAGACCCTATGTTTTCCATTCCTTTAATCTTTTTCTGTGAAGTTATCATGCTGACACCGTTGTCATGTTGACACCGTCGTCATGCCGACAACATTTTCATGCTGACACTGTTGTCATATTGACACCATTGTCATACTAACACCGTTAGTATTTAACAGAGTTTTTCATACCGACATCTATGAATTACTATGTTTATATTTCTTATGTTTTTATCAAAACAATGTTGTTTCGTTAATTCTAGTGAACCCAGGTCATGATTTTGCAATTGTAAAATATCAAAATCCCTAAATGATATAAATTTGAATTGATCCACTCTACTCCTTTACCGCTACTCTCTCTCTTCCACCTCTCTCTTTCTTTAATTCCGACCTTTCACCTTCTGACCTCCAGATTGAACTGATTAGAATGCTATGAGTAAAGCAAGATCTTGAAGATGGTGAGTCTTGTGTGTCCAAAAAACAAAAAGGGGAATCAAGAAAATCATCAGGTCCTACGAATCATAGTCTGGTAAAATGTGTTGTAACTTTAGAGAAAGAAGTTTTTGTGGAATGGCTCTTAGAGAGAAAATATTTGTTATTTAAAGTACTACAATATCAATTGAATGGTTCAAAAATAGTGATAGAGTCTTTTATCTGAAGCTGGTATATGAATTCTATATGAATATAGAACTTTTGCAGGAAGGAAGTGATGTTGCATGGGTGAATTTGATTGTGAAAGGTAATAGAATCTCATTCTCTTCAAGACATTGGTATGAATGTATTAAGGTACCTCATAAAGAAAGTTTTGATGATTAACAAGGTACTTATCCTCTTGAAATTTAATTCTTCTTCTATGAGACAGCTCTGAAAGAGCTAACTGGAAATAAAGAGCACAGGAGACCCATTGCCTCAGAATTGAAAGGTGAGTGCAGAATTTTATTCAAGTTTATTCAGAATTAGATTTGTCCCAAGAAAGGTGACTTTTCACCTCTCAATTATCAGGATGTATATTTGGTTTATTTGATTCAGAAAGGTGTTAAATGGAATCTATGTAGGATATGATAGTTAGTGAATGCAATGGAATCTACTTAAGCTCTGATATCTGTAAAATAATGAAAATAAATTGGAACCCATTGAGGAAGGAATGGGTTGGTGATGAAGAAAGATTGTATGAGAAGTTCAATCCCATAGATCATCCAGTTAGACCCAGGGATCTAGTGGATCCTGGTCTTGGTCCAGATGAACAAGTAACTTATTCTTCAGATGAGGAAGAGGAGCATGCTACTCCTATTAGAGATGCGGGATCACCAGTGGATGATTGAAGTGAACTATACACTATTGGACCATCAAAAATAGTATCTATTGGGCCTAAAAATTCACCTCTAGACTTACCCTCTCATGAATCTATTCTCAAATCTACTGGTAGTGAAGAAACCGAAGTTGAAGGCAGTTTGGAGTATGTCAGTGAATCCAATAAAGAATAAGATGAAGAAGAATATGAAGAATAAGATGAAGAGGAAGAAGATGGTAGTGATGAAGATGGTTCAGAATTAGGAAGGGAAGAAGAAGATGGGAAAGTTGATGATGGAGCTGGAGATGGAAAGGTTGAAGATGGTGAGAATGAAGAAAGCAGTGAAAGTGGGAGTGATAGTGACTCTGGTTATCCTGATGAAAATCCAAATGTTGTGAGTATGGAAGTTGCTGAAGCTAATACTGGTGTCTCTGTTGAGGGTGTTGTTCAAGAAAAAATTATTGCTTCATATAAATCAGTTGCTCAAGTTGTTTATACTAGGAAAAGAACTCTACTTAAGGAAAAACAACCTATCCAGGAAGCCTTGACTAAGGGGGAGAAATCTACCTTAAGAGCTGACACTGAGGGGAGCCTCAAGGACCAGTTTCTCAAGCTGATGAGGAGCATCAAACAGGAAGAGTAAGTCTTGATACTATTTCTCCTTTGGATTCTGATATTCTTTCTGAATGGATAAAGAATCCTAGTTATATAGATTTGGGATTAGATTATAAAGTTCTGATGATGATATTTTTTCCCTTACTGCAAAGAAACCAGTGGATGAGACCACTTCTAGTGACTATGTCACTAAATATGATTTTGAACAATTCAAGGAAGAGATATGTTCCTCCATAAGACACTTAGTGCAATCCCAAATGAGGTATGAGATCGATGAAGCTATGAGAGAGAATACTAAGCTGACTGAGAATTTGAAATCAATTCGATCTATGGTTGATGGTGTGAAGCAAGATAGTGCTTCTAGTTCTACTTCTACTTCAAATAGTTTTTCTCAAGCTGATGTTGCTTCTGTTTCAAAGATACTGATAAAAGAGATTTATCCAAATCTAATCACAATTACAGAGAAAATTGTGACAAGTAATACCAAGCTCAGAAATGATATGAAGAAGTTGACAACTGGGATCAATGCCTTGACCACAGAGTATAGGAATGCAATGAAAACTATCATGAAAGGTCTTCAGAACCTTGTTTCTCATTTTAAAGCTCTCGAGTTTGCTAAGCTGAGAAAAGAAGTTTAGGATCTTACCTCCTCTTCCCTTGCTTCAAGCTCTACTCTACCTGCTCGGTCCTCACAATCTGTTGTTCTTGCTACTGTTAGTTCAGTGTTTAAAAGGGATCCGTAAGCTTTGATTGAAAGTATAGCCAAAGTTGAGGATACTTCATATAAAGTACATGATCATGTGAAGTATTATACTAGGAGTGCTTCACACACTCAAGAAGAAATAACCAAGAGGATTAATGATTTTTTCTCCAAACTCATCACAAAGTATCAAATGAATAGTCTATTTAAGTATTTGGACACAAATATTACTCTTCCTCCAGTGAAAAAGGAATTTAAGGATCATATTCAGAAGCTCAGAGAATTTACTCCTTTGTTGGATAAGTTTATAGAAAAAAAAAGATGATTTTGAAAAGGCTATGAAATATGGTGCAGAGATCATTGAAGAATTCATCAAGCTGTTAAAACCATATCTCCATGTCCAAAGTGAAGCCATTATGGTACCTCCTACTGAAACACTTGGTCCTAGTGGTTATGTGCCTGCTTAACCTTAAATGTCATTTTCTAATACTTTATCTCACATCAGACTAGTCATCATAGACACTGTTCAACATTGGGTTCTTTCTCAACATAGACCTACCCTTGCTTCTATAGTTCCTGAAGGAGTGCCTCTACCTCCTCTCAAAATCCATTTAGACCCTCTTTCTCCTCAGCCTAAACCTCCTAATAAACCTTCTATTTATCCTTCTGATAAGGGGAAATAGCCCCTTGATCCTTTCCTATAGTGTGGACTGATTTTAATTTGATAGGGCTGAGTCATTGTATCTTTTCTTTTCCAGTGTACTCTATTTATGAATTCTATTTCATTGTTTCTACATTACTGTTTTTCCTATTCTTCTCTGCTACCACTTTTTGTTAATCCCAAAAGGGGGAGAAATTTTATTAAGCATTATTAATAGTGAGAGACCTTTATGGGACTCAACCTTACTGTGTGTTTATGCCTCTTTGATACATTATGTTAATCTTCTCTCTGATACATTATTAATTGTTTAGTGTAATCATTCTCCAATGGTACTCAATAATTCCATGATTTTTTATTATCAAAAATGGGGATATTGTTGGCCCATAGATGTTGTTAGACACTATCTCTAACTATAAAGGTTTTAATTACCACAAATCATGTTGCATATTAACATATATCTTAAATTATGTTAAATATTCTAAGCTATGACACAACATCATCTTCAATATTAGATCATTTCAATCATATAACTATTTATGTGTGTTTAATTATAAAAAATCTTATAATTGATTATCTATGTGCAATTATGAGTTTTACCATTTTTTGAATTTGTTGAATTGAAAGACATATAGAACATCAAAATTATCTAATTATGAGTCACTGACACCGACAAGTGGATTACTCACCATCAGATATATGATTTACTGACAGACAGATCAAACAGGCATATGTTCTAAGTATGTGAATCTGACACCATTAGACATGACATTGACAGACAAATGACTCACTACTGGACATGACACTGATGTAGAAGACCTACCATCAGTCCAAGTGACCTACCATTACATGGTGCTACCAACGCAAGAACTCATCGTCAGTTGAAATGAGTCACTGTTGGTTCGACTGTCTCACCAACAGAAGGAAGGAATCACCATTGACATGAGTCACCAATAGTGAAACTATCTCAACAATAGAAGGAAGGACTCACTGTTGATATGAGTCACCAAAAGTTAATATGTCCCATCGATAGAAGGAGACACTAACACCTAGAGTCACTGATACTGATGGAAAGGACTCACCGATATAGAGAGTCACTGATGATGACTAACCGATGATGACAGACCGATGCCAATGATTCACTGATACTTATGACTCACTGGTAGTTATAAAAACTACTCTTAATTTATTAATTCAAATTTATATATAACGGTCATATTTAGACAAATTAATGGTTCTGAAATTATTTAATGTTGTCTATAGAACTTTTGGCAGATAGTACGAGGTATGATGATCTGATGCGCGTGGAATTTACATGCTATCTGTCGGCCCTCAAAAATAAGAAGAATTTTAAAAAGAAAGAAGATAGACAGAATAATGGGTCGAGCCGTGTGGTGCATGCCTAGGAGAGATACTAAAGAAAACCAACTCTCATGAAACTACTATAAACTCAAGAACATAATAACACATGATGAAATCTCAATCAAGATGAACACCGATTTGACAACTCACTTCAGCATATCAAAGGAGAAAAATATACCTACGCAATCATACCTGTAGCTAAAAGTGAGAATACGACACTCTGTTTTTGTGTTAAATTCTAAAATTGGACTCAAATTCAATCTCAGTACATCTGAAGAGTCCAGAATTGATTCTCAAGACACATAGATCCTTATAAATCCCTTCTCATACTTATTTGTTCTATTGTGTGCATTCTTACATAACTTTTGAGTATTGTGTATATTTGTTTATTACACACACACTGACTCCTGTGCATAACTAGAGGATACTTGATATCATCAAACTCACACTCTCTTTATCCATTTGTATCCCATGTAGAACTATGGAAGAGGTCTTGTGTGACCTATTTGTTGTATTCTCACAAATAATTGTGGTAGAGGTAAAGTGTGACCTGGACAGCTCTGTGTGCTATTGTGAACCCCGGTCTAGGGTGTGGATCAAACTGTTTATTAATTTAAACTGCTTGGTGGCAGGTGATCACCAAGTGGAGAGGACTAAGTCTCTACTTGAGACTGAACCTCTTGTTTTTATCCACTGTGTTTTTACTATTTAGTTTTAATCTATTTTTATCACATATTTCATAAAACTAAATTGAACTCTGATAGTTAGTTTAGAAAGTGTTTATAATTGTTTTGAACCAGTAGGTTAGTTTCAAAAGTTACATTGATCTTCAGATTAATATAACTGAGAACTAATTAATCTTTTGATAAATTAATTGAACATACAGTACTCTTATAAATTCACTACAAACTAACTTAGATTATATTTTTAATTAGGGTAACTTTCAAAGAACTATTTTTAATAGAAATTTTTATAGACACTCAATTCACCCCCCCCCTCTTGAGTACTCTACTTTGATCAACAATTACTACTAACCGTGCACCAACTGTTCACCTCATTTGTTTCCTTACAAAACTGAAGTTTCAGGCTCCAAACAAGCCTTAGATACTCCTGAACCCTTCCTCAAACTCTTAGTAACTTTCATATTAATAAAAAGAAAAGTTAAAACATGAATTTATAGGGTTCAACCACATGATAAAAATTTATTTCTTACATCATATCCCTGAGGTCAATATTTGATTCTATATTTTTTATTTGTAATTTCTCTGACCTTGTGCACTTGAAATAAAAGGATGAAATATAAATGGTTTTACCCATGTTCAAAATAAGAAATCCTTATTCGGATCATAGGAAGACGATAGTAAATTGGTATGTTTAAATCATGGAAACCAAGGGAGGTGTTTCTAACCATATAGCATTGTGAGATGTTAGTAGAAACCCAAAGGAGTTTCCTTAGTGAGAACTATAACCAAGAGTGCTTAATATAGGTTCCCTAGAGTGTTTCCTTGATAAAGTAAGTGTGTTAATGTGAGGATAACATGGAGGTAGCCTTATATAAGTATGGGTATGGGTAAAATATTGTGTGAGCAGGTTACCTAACAAGTGTAAGTTATGTATTTATAGGTGTTGGGTGAGTTACTGACCCTTGGGAACCCTTGTACTTTTTTGTGTGTTATTGTAATTTAAAGTTAATCATATAAATTTTGAAATGTAAATTGTGACTTATGCTTATTTATGCATGGAATGTATATGGGTTATGTGATATGGGTTTAGCGAGCATGCTAAAAAAAGTAATGTGGGTGTTATGGAATGGTTATGTGATATGGGTTGGGAAATCATGTTAACCATGTTCTTGATATATAATGGGAAAGTGGGTTTGGTGACCATACCAAACATGGATGTACATAATGTGATGGAATGGTTTATGTTGAATGGGTTGGGTGATCATGCCTACCATAGTAGTTCTTAATAATATGGGTTGGAATATGTGGAATGGGTTGGGTGGTCATGTCAACCATGGATGTCTATATTATGATGAGACGAATATGTGGGATGGGATGGGTGTCATTCGAACCATTGAGGTATTGTGATACGAGTTGGGTGATCATGCCAACGGTGGGTGTGTGAATGGGACGATTTGGGTGTCATTCCAATCATTGATGGTGAATGGATTTGTTTGGGTGTCATTCCAACCTAGTGAATTCTATTATGGGATTATAATGGGTATGTTTCTAATTAGATTTCTTGACCTTCAAGAGGTTGTATTATTGGTGGATTCCATGTTGAGCCTTATTATGGTTATGTGACATGTTCATACTTGACATTGACATTGGTCGAAGCAGGTATAGTCAATCCTAAGTGTCATGGAAGAACTCAAGAATCGATAGTGATTTGGTTTATTTTGCATTTATTTTATATATCATTTCATATAATTATGAAAACTTAGAAATTGGATATGTTTTAGGACACTGTTGGTGGTGTCCAACTGAGTTGTACTCACACCCAAGAAAGACACCATTGGTAACTGAGCAGACTTTATGGTTGTAGTTGTATATAAGGGAAAGGTCCCTATGCTAGATGGTTGATTTGGGTAGTTGAGTCAGAGTTGGGAGATGGGACCAATTCAGGACTTGGGACCGGTTTTTAGGTTATCTCTAATTTTTTTCACCTTTGGTTTATTTTGAGACATGTTGTATATGATCTACCCACAAGAGGTCTTGAAAATGTTTGTATTCCATGTACAATTGTTCATATTATTATAGCATTTGTTATGTTGTTTACATTTTCCATCATATCGCTATGATGTATGTTTTTTCATTTATTGTATTGTGATGATTGTTGTTATGATTTTATTTCACTGATATTTATGGTTATTTTGTACCCTAGGGTATAGTCTACCCATGATTACTCATAGATCCTAACCACTAGTTGGTAGCCTATGGCATTTGGTAAGGCATAATTGAGTTACATAGCACTCTGGTTTGGTTATGATGAAGGTGAACCCAGCTAGGGACATCACGATATAAATGTGGTTAAAGCGCAAGAAAAAAGTTGTTGGGGCATGAGAGCGACCTGATTAATGGGGAAGTGGTTGTGGGGAACCTTCTTGATGAATATTCATTTAATACTATGTTACTATACTTGGATGTGATATTAGGTGAGTGACTCTTGGTGAGGTTGGGTGATAGCTGACCTGACATAGGTGTGTGTTGGTTATATTATTTATTCACCAAGGAATTAATATGATCTTTCCAAACTTTCATGATAATTTTTGGGGAGGAACCTATTCAGTATACTTTTATTCTCACCCATTTATATATAAATCTATTTTATAGGTTTCTAGGATGGATTCGGTGATCGATTTTGGTTGTACTAGCGTACAGATGTTGTGATAATTGTTGTTATTGATTACATGGGAGTTTTTTTGGTATTCTATTTTAAAGAACATATTTATGTATGAAATTTACATACAATATGGATGGGGTTTGTTTTTTTTACATAGATAATATTGGTCATGTATTTTATTAGCATTGTGAGGGTAATTTCTTCCATTTATGTTTCATTATACCCTTGATGCTAGTCTTCAACACATGGCATATTGGAGGTGGGCTTTGGGGTTTACTCTCATCTTCATTTTAGACCTGAGAGGAGTTCCTAGTGGGGGGGATTGTAAAAGTTGATGTTGAATTACTAAATATTTTTCTCACACTTTTCACATACACCTTGGAGGGCGTACAAACTTTATGGTCAAGGGTGCTGGTATGGGAAAGAGTCATATAATCAATGGTTGTGTTTCATGATTGTTGGGGTTAGGAGACAGGACAAGGTGGATCCTCATACCCTGATTTTTCTTATATATCCATTATTTTTTTCATTTTTGGACTATACTTATATCATCATATGATCCCACATCTTGATGTATAACTGTATGACATTTACATTGGATTCATATTTTTTATAGCTTGAGATGTGTTATTATGGTTGGTTATCACAATAATGTTCAGATTATGCAGTTATATCATGGATGATGAAATATGTTATTTAATTATTATTTTTTTCATCTAATAGAGATCATAATTGTTACACCTAGATCTTCAATTCCATGCTTTGTTTCAAATCTTATTTTGGTTCTCAGTTTTCTCTTTGTTTCTGGGTGTTCCGAGGTTAGATTTGGTGTCTCAGGTGTTCTTGATCTAAGTCATTAGTCTTGGAAGTATTGGATGGTATTTGGACTTATCCTTTTTTAAAGGGAAGTTATAAGGATGAGGTGTCTTAGAATTTTATTTTTGACACTCCTAGTGGAACCTTTTTTGGGGTATGTTTATTGGGGTGGTTTCTTCAAGATTTGGTCCAAACCGTGCGCCCATTTCCATATTTAAAAACAAATTTTTTTTCTTTTATAACTCCTTAGTTTTCAAAAAAAATCACCCTTTACACTTCCCAATTGGCCTCCCCTAACCTATTAAAACCACCATATCCATTTGGACCCCTTAGTAACTCATAATCATGGTGGATTTGGGTGATTTATTCAGGCATTGGTCCAACCCATGATCCCATTTCCAAATTTAAGAAAATAATTTATTTATTTTATATATAAATAATTTTTTAAAATTTTTTGGTCATTCCATATCTCACTCGAGACCACAAACCCTAGGCACACACCCATGTTCCATTTTTCCTCTTTGGATCTCGCCTTCATTGTGGATTAGTGATAATTTCCTCAAGGTTTCTCAAATCGTCCAGATTCACAAAGGGAATTTGTTTCTTTCATAAATCATTCATTTTTTTCTCTTTTTCCCCCATTTTAGTCCCCACTAGACCTCCTCAGCCTTATTCAAACCTCCCTTCTAATTTTGGATTCTTGGATATTTGATTATTGGTGTATTTAGGTTGATTCCTTCAAAGTTACTCAAGTAAGTGAATTCCTCTCTTGTTCCTTCCATTTCCATAGGGTTTCTCCCCTCCTTCTTGAAGTTACAAATGTCCAGAAACTAGGTTTGTATACCTAGAGTTTTATTTTGGGTTTCTTGGTCTAATATTGTAGATTTAGGTTCATTTTTACTCCCTTGTGGTGCGACGGTGGTATGGTTGAAGTTTCGCAAAAATATTTGGGGGGTTTGACACAAAAGGTGCACTAATGGAAATGTTGTTTTTCCCAACGGGTTTTTACCAACGATTTTCTAAAACCGTTGGGCTTGAAGGATTAATAAAGCCTTTCCCAACGGTTCATTAAAACTGTTGGGAAAAGCCACCCCTTTGCCAACGGTTTGAAGAAACTGTTGGTAAAGGGGTGTGTTAATCACCTTTTGCCAACGGTTCAAGAGAACCGTGGGGAAAGGGTCACCCCTTTGCCAACGGTTTGAAAAACCGTTGGCAAAGGGGTCCTTAACATCTCTTTCCCAATGGTTCTTTAAAACCGTTGGGAATTATTTCCCCCAAATCCTGCTCTCCCCCATTCGCACAGAACCTAATTTCATCCGCTCCACCGCTCTCCTCTAGCGAAATCCCCTATCCGAAGAGGTGAAAACCATCTGAAATCAGGTATCTTTTCATTTATACACATATACTTCCTTATTTTTATTGTTATTGCTTTAGTATTTTAGTTTTAAGTTATCAATCCACCTCCACCTCTCTGCTGCTCTCCAAATCCCCCATCCGAATAGGTGAAAACCCATTTGAATCATCTCAAATCAAGTAATTTTTTCTTTATACACATATGGTACCTTGTTTTTATTGTTATTGATCTAATATTTTAGTTTTAAGTTTGGATTTTGATTTGATTTCACCGTGTAAAATAGGGAAATGAATAAATATTTTGTTAATTAATTAGTTTCCCCTGGAATATCAGTTGTGTTATAATGTCCATGCTAAATAAAGGGGTAATGTAATAAAAGACCTTGAATAAATAAATTGTGGAAGTTGGGGTATGTTGCCTCTATGAGAGGTTTTTTGTTGTGTTTCATTGTATGTTGTAGGCTGTTTTATGGGGATTGAGGTGACCAGTTGGGCTTTGTGATATGTGGGGTTGTAATGTGATGGTTAGTGGGCATGGATGTGTCATGTGAAGTTGTATGATAGTGATTATGTGTGGTGGTGTTGTGTCATGTGGAGGTGTTGTGTGATGAAGTTGTGGTGTATAATGTGGTGAGGTGGTTTTGGTTGTGCAGTGGTTTGTGATGTGCAATATTTTTATTGTGATATGTGGTTGTTTTGGTGAGATGGTTGGTCGATGTAACATGGTGTCGATGGTTATTGTGAGATGGTGAGTTGTTGTGTGGTGGTTTTATTAGTTTCCTGGTTATCTATGGAATAAATTATGCTGTTAAAACAAAAAAACAAGATATTAAATAAATGAGATGGAATAGAAATGGATGTGTGGTAAATGGATTTAATTAATTTAACATTAAATGAATGGACAATGTAAGTGTGAATGAAGTGGCTTATAAATGAATGTGATAAATGCTATGCATCTTGTGTGGTGGTGGTGTGGTTTATGTGTTTTATGGTAGTAGTGAAGTGTGTGATTATGTAGTTAATGTGAACCCATAGGTTGAGTATTTTGTGCTATCTATATATCATGTATTTTTATGTTATTTCTACACATTCCAGGGGGGTGGTATGTCTAGGTGGTGGTGGTGGGGTTGCAGGGGAGGGGGTGTGGGCTGTTTGGGAGGGTGGGTGGGGCTATCCAGGGGGGGTACGGGGTGTCCAGGGGGGTACGGGGGTGGGCGGGCTGTCCACAAGGGTGGACGGGCTGTCCACGGGGGTGGCCGGGCTGTCAAGGAGGGGTGGGTGGGCTGTCCAGGGGGGTGGGTGGGCTGATGGAGAGGGAGCTCAAGCTTCAAGAATGGCAATGGATCACAAGAGGCCTTGGAGATTTTTCGTTAGAGCGTCAAGACATCAAAATATCATTAGGTTATGTTCCCGGCATCCATGGTTTCTTATTTATAGGAGAAATACCCATAAACACTTCAATATGGCCGTTGGAGGGCTTCAGGAGCCGTTGGGGGTCAAAAGTACAAGTCTGGTCAAAGTCCAACGGTAGTTTGACTGGGCGCACCAGTTGGCCGGTGGTGTCTCACCAGCTGGCCGGTGGTCCACCGGCTGGCCGGTGCTGAGCTCCCGGCTGGCCGGTGGTCCAGAAAGAGCAGGCTTTCTGTCTGGGTTCCACCGGCTGGCCGGTGGTCATCCACCAGTTGGCCGGTGGCCCCAGACAGTGGGCAAGCCTACTGCCTGGGTCCTCTGGCTTGCCGGTGGGAAAGAACCGGTTGGCCGGTGCCCATACCGGCTGGCCGGTGCGCTAACACCGGCTGACCGGTGGCTCTGGCAGAATGCAATGCTTCTACCAGAGACCACCGGCCGGCCGGTGGGAATCCACCGGCTGGCCGGTGGACTCAGAGAGTCCACTATCAGCCTTCTTGGGCCAACTCCTGGGCAACCTTTTTCCTAGCATCAAAACACTTGAAAACAAGTTAGAACACGATGAGAGTGATTGTGATCATTAAAATCCAAGAGAGAGGGGTACAACAAATGAGGGGTGGGTGGGCTGTCCAGGGGGGGTGGGTGGGCTGACCACAGGGGGTAGGGGTGTCCAGGGTTGTGGGCGTGCTATCCAAGGGGGTGGGGGGCTGTCCATAGGGAGAAGGGGTGTCGAGGGGGGTGGGTGGGCTGTCCACGAGGGTGGTTGGGTTGTCTAGGGGGTAGGGGGTGTCCACGGGGGTGGGTGGGTTGTCCACGGGGGTGGGCGGGGCTGTCCATGAGGGTACCCTACTAATATGGTTATGGGATGAGGCATGCTCTGATGTGATAACACATTAAGTTCTTGTTGGTTTTACATTTTTTCAATAACACATTAGTATGTTTTTTTCACATGTCTAGTTGATACCATGATTATTTTCTTCCTTTATCGTTTACTTAAATGTATTTTCTATTAAAGTTCAATCCTATTGAATTGTTTATGACAAAATGACTTATATGAATTTTTTTACAGAATGGACAGAAGTTGGATGTATGAAACCGATCGTATCTCAAGCGATTTTCAAAACAATTTGGAGAGCTTTATAGATTTTGCATTTCACAATGCTTCAGATAGTGGTCGCATACACTGCCCATGTTCCAATTGTGTTGGTAGACCTTGGTTGAGTCGTGAAGAAGTCAGCTACCACATAACCAAAAATGGTTTTCAAGCAAACTACTTTGTGTGGTATCACAATGGGGAGAAAATGAAATCTCAAATTGGTGATGATCGAAATGAAAGGACTGGAATGGAGAATTTGTTAGATGATCGGTTTCCGTTTATTCGTCATCATGAAAAAGAAAGGATTTCGACTCAAGAAGACGTCGATATGAGGACAACTGATGCATCTAGTGAAAATGATGATATTGATAGGGTGAAAAAATTGAATGATGCTGCCACGACTCCAGTATATCGACAATGCGATAAAATGAAAAAGCTGGAATTTTTAATCTGATTGTTTCATGGAAAAACTATGTATGGGATTTCTAATACAGCAATCGATTACATTCTTACCCTCTTGAAGGATTTACTTCCAGATGATGCAGATATTCCCTCAAACCACTATATGTCATGGAAGTTAGTTGAAGAACATGGATTTTCCAGAAACAAAATTCATGCTTGCCCGAAAGATTGCAGTTTATTCTGGGAAGAAACCGCTGAACGAAATGAATGTATAAAATGTGGCACATCCCACTGGAAGTCAAAATCTGATGGAACACCATCCCGCATTCCACAGAAAGTAATGTGGCACTTTCCATTGATCCCCAGACTCCAGAATCTTTTTATGTCTGATGACATATCAATAAAAATGAGATGGCATGATACCGAGAGAAAGAAGACTAATGATGAGTTGGTTCATCCTGCAGATGGATTTTCATGGCATAGATTTGATGCTCGACATCCTAATTTTTCAGCTGACGTGCGTAATGTGAGGCTGGGTCTTTCATGCGACGGTTTTAATCCGTTTGGGCAGATGCTTACTTCGCACAGCACATGGCCAGTTTTTATACACATTTATAATCTTCCCCCATGGTTGTGTATGAAAAAATCTTTCACTTTCATGAGTATACTCATATATGGTCCTTCTGATCCCGGCATTGATATTGATGTATACATGCAACCTTTAATAAAAGAGTTGAAACTTCTTTGGGATGTGGGTGTGCGCACATACGATGCATGTTCGAAAGACATATTTCAGATGCGTGATGCGCTTATGTGGACGATCAATGATTTTCCGGCTTATGCAATGATGTCTGGATGGAGCACGAAGGAAAAACTGTCATGTCCAGTTTGTATGAAGAATACACGATCCAGAAGACTGAAACATCGTTGTAGTTTCAGTTTTATGGGATATCGACGATTTTTGCCAAAGGATCATCCATATAGAATGAATCGTCGAAGATTTGATAATACTATAGAGACCGATGATCCACCTCAGCATATGTCTGGAACTGATGTGCTTAATGAATTGAAAGATTTCAGTTTTTCGTTCAGGAAGGGTCAAATGAAATCTGGAAAGAGAAAGAATGTTTCCACAGAAACCTGTTACAATTGGAGGAAGAGGAGTATCTTTGTTGATTTGCCTTATTGGTCAACCAATTTGCTACGTCATTTCTTAGACGTAATGAATATTGAAAAGAATATATGTGAAATGTTGCTTTCAGTTCTTCTAAATGTCAAGGGGAAGACAAAAGATGATTTATGATCTCGACGTGACTTGGTGGATTGGGGCATCAGACCAGAATTGCATCCTGTGCGTATTAGTGAAAATAAATGGAAACTTCCATGTGCTTCTTATGTGATGACACCTACTGAAAAAAACAATTTTTGGAAGTATTAGAGACTATTAGAGTTCCTGATGGATATTCAAGCAACATATCTAAACGGGTCAACAGAAGAGAGTTGAAGCTAAAATCTTTGAAGACTCGTGATTATCACGTTCTACTGCATGAGTTGCTTCCAATAGAAATCCGTCATCTTTTGTCCAATAATGTAAGGGTGGGTGTTATTCAGTTGTGCCATTTGTTTAGAGATCTTTGTGCTAAGAAGTTTTCCAAGTCTTTCTTGCAAAAAATGTTGACAGATGCCCCATTAATTTTGTGTGAGTTGGAGAAAATATTTCCCCCATCATTTTTCACATGCATGTTGCATATGACTGTCCATATTCCAACTGAAATACTTCTCGGAGGACCTGTTTCTTTTCGTTGGATGTATCCAACTGAAAGAAATATGTTCACATTAAAGTCTTATGTTCGAAACAAGAATCATCCCGAAGGTTCTATTGTGAACGGTTACTTAGCTAAAGAATGTATGGATTTCTGTTCAATGTATTTGTCTGATCTTACTACAAGAATGAACAGACCAATGAGAAATGAAGAAGAACAATATGAGCAAATTGAACCCAGTTTTCCATCACTTCCTCAAACAGGAGGAATTCCTGGATCATATACATTGAAGACATTAAGCCATGAAGAGCAGGAGATGGCACATCGCACAGTTTTGTTCAACTGTGATTTGTTCGATGACTATATCAGGTAACAAAATTGAATATGTATATCTTACATATATATCTGTTAAACTATTCATATTTTTTTATCTACAGGGAACATAAAACAATGATAAATAGGAAGCATCGTTCTTTATCTTTGAGAAGGAGAGAGACTTTGCATAGCAAATATTTTTCTGCTTGGTTAAAATTGAAGGTAAAAATATTACTGTTTAAATTAATTATTTCAATATTTAATTAAGTTTAACTGTCATTTATATTGCAGGTATTGAGTTTGTCTGCTGACTCTGTCTCTGAGGAAATAAGAGCTTTGGCTTTTGGTCCTAATACCGTGGTTCATGACTGTAAATCAATTATTATCAATGGGTACATATTTATTGTCACTGAACGAGCCAAAAACATGAGAACACAACATGATGGTATTATGGTTACTGCCAGAACAGATTGTTATGCCAGTGCATCAAATAGTAGACCGTGACTTGAAAATGTGGGTTATTATGGAGTCGTTGAGAAAATAATAATATTGTATTATTACTCTCATGGACGAGTCACAATGATGAAATTCCATTGGTTTGATTCGATGACGAGACATGGCACATTTATTGATGATTGTGGATTTCGAGTAATTAATATGACCCGCACTCTTGCAACCGAAGAGCCATATGTGTTGGCATCAATGGCTAAACAAGTTTTTTATGTCAAAGATCAACTTCAACCTGAATTTGGTGTCATAGTTGAAGTAATTCCAAGACATATTTTTGATGATGCTGATGATGGAATTGACACTGTCCCTATTGCCATTGGAACCAATCCATTTATTTCTTTTGATGACTCCAATAGCTCAATTGTCAGAGTTGATTGTGAACCTGAAGTTGTGGTTGTAAATATATAGAATCATTCATCCATGTTCTCAATTCTTTTGGTTTACCTCGAGTTGGGTTGTTAAGGTTGGTAATATTCATATTTATTTAGTATTGATCACAAATATGTTTTAGCTGACTTGACCGTTATGTGAATTTTCAATGTTTATTGGTTGCTGTTTTATTTGAATTGGATTTTCTAATTTGGAATTGAACTGTATTCAAACCAAATCAAACAATATTTCTAACTTGGTGAACATTACAACTTGTATGTTTTATTAAATTTATTCAAGCTCTTCTAAAAAAATTGATAGCTAAATTACCAATGAATCCCCTCATTCCCTCATATATTTAGTTTTTTGGTTTACACATTAATTTTCTTTTTCTAATTAATTACATATTTGTTTTCCAATGCAGGAAATGCAGCCAATTGAAGAGAGACGAAGAAAAAAAATAGCGGAGAACAATCGTCGGATGGAGGAGATGGGAATTCCACCATTAGTGCCTACAGTGAGTACTTTATTTCAAATATATATATATATATATATTTACAGAATATATAATGTCATGTGATTAATTTTTTTTGTAAACTTTTTTGTAGGATCCACCATTACGTCGATAGTTATTCGATGAGGAGCCTAGTACTAGTCCTAGTACTCAGGCCGGTGGTACGAGGAGGGTTCGTACCAGAGGTGGACGTAGAGCTGCGCGTGCCCGACTAGACCCTGCCCCTCCCACTGACAGTTCAGCCTTCCCACATTCTGATCCCGGTATGTCGTTAGGGACACACGGGATATTTAGACCTCCCATGTTTTCGCTACCTTCTGCATCTTCTGCCCCATCATTTTCACATCCCATGATGATTCCCACTCCCCAGTCAGCATCAGGTCATACAGCTGTTCCATCTTCTTTTCCTTCTACTTCTGTCTCTCCGAGCTTTTATATTCCATCGTCTTCGACTCCTGTTCCACCAGAGGGTGTTCCATCAGGTTCTGTGGATCTGGCGCCACTCATTGATCAGACTAGCGCAGGTATATTTATAAAACCCTAACAAATTTTTATAGCAATATTTATTTTCATTATAACATGTTTTGATAAAATATTTGTTTTTCTTTCATGACAGATACATCTACTGACAGGAGGTGGGGGCGGGGCCGTACATGCATGCGTTCGGTGTGGAACCGTCGCACATAGGTTATGGTGGAATATAATGAAGACAATCAGATGGTTGAGAAAACAGGGCAGCAATGTCGGAGTTTTATGGCGACGCTTGCCAAATACTCTGACATCATTCCCGTCAGCCCGCTGTCGTGGAGACATTTGCCACATGAGGTCAAAGATAGAGCTTGGGCAGAGATATGGGTAAAAAAATCTGTTGTATTTAATGCCATGAATTTTTTTTGTATTTATATGAATTAATATTTTCATTTCAGCTTCGATTTAATTTTCCTGATGGTGAGGGTGCACGACTGGAACGTCTAAAGGATTTAGGAGAGCTTTAGAGAGCCTACAAGCATGAGCTGTATATTGGCTGGCGTGCTAGAGTTGGCACTGAGTTAGAGGCGGTACCAGTCGTGGATGATTATCCTATAGAGCAGTATCGTCAGATGATTACTCATTGGATGAGTACCCAGTTTAAGGTATGAATTACATTTGAGGTATTTAAATAATAACTTTCAAGTTTTGCATTAATATTATCCTTTGCATTATCGAATTTTATTTAGGAATCATCTGGAAAAAATAAAAAAACATTGATGCAAAAAAATACCTCCATACACTAGGACGCACGACGATGCCGGATCATGAGAGGCAGCAAGTATGACAATTGTTTATAAGTTTTCTTTACGACTTACATTTTCTTTTGTTTCCTCAATTATTTAATTATTTTCTGAAGTCTTTATATAACTTTTGTTTTCAATGTCATTGTAGAGGCAAGTAGAAAATATTGAAGGACGTGTGCCTCGAGCAAAACTGTTTTGCTCGAGTAGACGAAAAAAGGATGGAAGTGCTGTCAACGAAGCGACTCAGCAGCAGATTGTAAGTTTTAATCTGTTGATTTTATATTTTAATATCTATTTTGTAACTTAATAATATATTTATATTTGTAACAGGATGCTTTAGAGGCCCTCGATGCCCAAGAAGCAGACAATTTTGGGCCATCTGATCACTTACATCAGGTGTTGGGAGAGGATCATTCTGGCAGAGTACGCTGCCGACCTAGGATAGCCCCGACGAGGTATTGGCCTGCCTCAGGTACGAGTTGTAGTGCCACCGAGCTGCAGCAAGTTAGGGCACAGGTAGAACAGGCTGAGAAAAGGGCCACAGAGACGGCAGAACAGTCTGCTAGGGAAAACAGTGCATTTATGAAATTTATTGAAGTTCTACGTCCAACACTTCCAGCAGAGGCCAGCCCAGCGATTGATGAATACATGTCGTCGATACATTTTATATATGGTGCACCAGGTGGCAGTTCCAGTGGTGGTCAGGCCGATGTCCAGCTTGAAGATGATGATGGCGAGCAGTCTGATGCGGAAGAGGAGGGAGATGAGGAGGGTGAGGAGGAGGGCGAAGGCGAGGAGGAAGGCGCTGTGGAGTGTGAGGACAATGAGGAGGACGATGAAGAGGGCGATGATGATGATGATGATGGTGATGGTGATGCTGATGTGGGACATATTGATCCGTTACATTTTTGACTTATATTACTGAGATTTGATGTTTAATCTATTCTAGTTGTTGGTTTTATCTAGACTCGTAGTATAGTATTGGAGTTGAGTTATTTTTATATATTGTCTGTTTTTATGGATGTTGTTGTCTTTTAGTGGTTGTGTGTTTGTTAACTCCCTGGACAACCCCCCTCATTCTTGGACCCTGGACAACCCCCCCTCCCCCTTGGACCCCCCTCACGCGCGTTTACGAAGCGCGTGCATCACTTAAAATACGAATATTGAGACGTACCGCGCAAACCGCACGTCCGATTGACGTGTCGTCTGCGCGTACACGTCACGAATAATAATTAGAATGTTGCACGGTGTTTTCAGCTCAATCTGAGGTCGTCCGCTATGAATTTGACAGTTGGACGCCCGTTTTGGCCGTTTATGACACCAGGACTGCGTTGTCGGTCACCGCGGGCACACGGCACGTCCGATTGACGTGCCGTCTGCTCGACCACTTCAGAAATCACTCACCCGTATTTGTCGTCTGATTTCAGGCCATTCCGACTTCGTTCGGCCCGTTTGGACCCCCCTCACGCGCGTTTACGAAGCACGCGCATCACTTAAAATACGAATATTGAGCCGTACCGCGCAAACCGCATGTTTGATTGACGTGTCGTCTGCGCGTACACGTCACGAATAATAATTAGAATTTTTCACGGTGGTTTCAGCTCAATCTGAGGTCGTCCGCTATGAATTTGACCGTTGGACGCCCGTTTTGGCCGTTTCTGACACCAGAACTACGTTGTCGGTCACCGCGGGCACACGGCACGTCCGATTGACATGTCGTCTGCTCGAACACTTCATAAATAACTCTCCCGTATTTTTCGTCTGATTTCAGGCCATTCCGACTTTGTTCGGCCCGTTTGGACCCCCCTCACGCGCGTTTACGAAGCGCTCGCATCACTTAAAACACGAATATTGAGTCGTACCGCGCAAACCGCACGTCCGATTGACGTTCTGTCTGCGCGTACACGTCACGAATAATAATTAGAATGTTGCACGGTGGTTTCAGCTCAATTCGGAGACGTGGTGTGGTCAGCACCACTCAAAGTGTTCGTCTTTTGTTTCAAAAGGACGTCATTTTAGGTGAAAAGCATCAACTGACATACAGAAAACCGACCAAACGCATTCTGAATCTGTTGATAATTTATCCCAACAATCCATGGGTCATATGTGACGTGTACGAGCCAACCCGGGATGAATCTGAGTCGCGGTGTGGCCAGGATAAGTCTAAGTGACTCTCTTTTGTTTAAAATGGACACCATTTTAAGTACATACGGAAAAACGACCAAACGGATTCGGTTTCCGTTGAAACTTTAGGAGAACGATCCATGGGTCATATGTGACGTGTACGAATCATCCCCGCTTCAATCCGACATGCGGTGTGGCTGACACCACTCAAAGTGTCCGTCTTTTGTTTCAAAAGGATGTCATTTTAAGTGAAAGGCATCAACTGACATACGGAAGAACGACCAAACGCATTCGGATTCTATCGATACTTTAGCACAACAATCCATGAGTCATATTTGACGTGTACAAGTCAACCCCGTCTTAATCCGAGACACGGTGTGGCCGACACCGCTCTAACTCTGTCTCTTCTGTTTAAAATGGACATGATTATAAATGAAAAGAACAACTGACATACGCAAAACCGACCAAACGCATTCGTAATCTTTTGATAATTTATCACAACGATCCATGGGTCATATGTGACATGTACGAGCCAACCCGGGATAAATCTGAGTCGCGGTGTGGTCAGGATTAGTCTAAGTGTCACTCTTTTGTTTAAAATGGACAACATTTTAAGTACATACGGAAAACCGACCAAACGCATTCGGTTTCCATTTAAAATTTAGGAGAACGATCCATGGTTCATATGTGACGTGTAAGAATCAACCCCTCCTCAATTGGAGACGCGGTGTGGTCGGCACCACTCATAGTGTCCGTCTTTTGTTTCAAAAGGACGTCATTTTAAGTGAAAAACATCAACTGGCATACGGAAAACCGACCAAACGTATTCGGATTGTGTCGATACGTTAGGAAAATGATCCATGGGTCATTTGAGACGTGTAAGAGTCAACCTCGTCTAAATCCGAGACACGGTGTGGCCAGTACCACTCTGACTGTGTCTCTTTTGTTTAAAATGGACAAGATTATAAGTGAAATAAACAACTGACATATGAAAAACTGACCAAACGCATTCAGAATCTGTTGAAAATTTAGGACAACGATTCATGGGTCATATGTTACGTGTACGAGTCAACCACGCCTCAATCCAAGTCGCGGTTTGGCCGAGACCACTCTAAGTGTATCTCTTTTCTTTAAAATGGACTACATTTTAAATTCATACGGAAAACCAACCAAACGCATTCTGATTCTGTTTATATTTTAGCACAACAATACATGGGTCATTTGTGATGTGTACGAGTTAACCCCACCTCAATACGAGACGCAGTGTGGCCGACACCATTCAAAGTGTCTCTCTTTTATTTAAAAAACACTTCATTTTAAGTGAAAACAACAACTGACATACGCAAAACCGACCAAACAATTTCGGAATATGTTGATACTTTAGGACAACAATCAATGATTCATTTGTGACGTGTACGAGTTAACCTCGCCTCAATCCGAGGAACGGTGTGACCGGTATCATTCCATATGTATGTATTTTGTTTAAAATGGATATCATTTCTATTAAAAATATATGGTATATGAAAAACCAATCAAATTATGAATTGAATTCCGGATTCCACATATGATTTTCATCTAAATTTTAAAATGAATTCTAAATGAATTATGTATGTTTATAATTATGTTATGAATTCTACTTTAATTATGGATGAGTATATTTTCAAGATGCATTATATGTGTTGGTTGGTTGGTTTTCATTATTTGTATGTGTTGGTTTGTTCTCTATATGTATGCATTATATGTGTTACAGGTACAATAATTGGATTGAAAAATGAATTGAAAACGAGGGCATAATTGGATTGAAAATTGAATTGAAACCGAGGGTGAATGCCCAAAAACCAGACCAGCAAAGCCTATGCCAACGGTTTTCAAACCGTTGGAATAGGCTCTATGTAGCTGTTTTTACCAACGGTTCAAGGAACCGTTGGTAAAAACACCTATCCCAACGGTTTCAAACCATTGGTATACCCTGTCTCATGGTGGTTTTTACCAACGGTTCATGGAACCTTTGGTAAAAACCTTTCCCAATGGTTTGTAAACCGTTGGGAAAGGAAATTATTTGTTGATTTCCCAATGGGCCAAACCGTTGGGATAGGTTGATTTTTTCTAACCTATCCCAACGGTTCTGTGTAAACCGTTGGGAAAAGCCTTTCCCAACGGCTTACTTCCCCACGGTTTGCAGAACCGTTGGTATAACATATACCAACGGTTCTGTAGCCTTTCCCAACGGTTCTAAACCGTTGGGAAATGCTAGATTTCCAGTAGTGGTGGGTGATTTCATGTGTAATAATTATTTTATGAGTTATATTGCTGATTTACTTATTTAGCATGTTCCTCATATGTTTTTTGTGGGTAAAAATATGTTTTTTAAGGAATTGGTTGAGAATTTAATTTTAATGTTGCATTTTTTCTTGAAATGGTGTGCTTTTCTTGTGTAACTCTTGTGTTATCATTTGGGGTCATTTTATAACATATGAAAATGGTTTATTAAATGTGGATTGGGATTCCAATTCTAGTTTGGTAGGATTTTCGTGTGCTTTTTTCCTTGAAAGAGGTTTTTTAAATGGGTTTTATGTGAAAAACATTGTTATACTTCTTGGAAGTGTTTAATGAAAATTGTAAACGGTTTATTGAGTTATAAAAAGTGTAAAAAGGATGTTTATGTACTTTATTGTGGGAATATGATATTAAAATTGGTTTTTGAAAGATAAAATTATGATTGGTGATGTCAAACATTTTGAGAACATTTTATGAATTTTTGAAATGTTTTATTAAATTGTAAGAAGGGTGTGAAACATGTTTATGGGCTGTTTTGTGTGAGTGTAATGTTAAAATGAATTTGAATATAAATGGGTTGTTATGTGACATGATTGAGGTATGTTTATTTTGTGTGTTTTTTGAAATTTATTTTTCATGTTCAAACGGTATTTTATGATATGTGGAACTTGATTGAGCACAAAGAGGGAAAACCAGGTATCTAGGTGGGTGGACGTGTACTAGTATGCTAGTGATCTAGAGTGGTTTTGTCCCTGTTTCACATGTGAAGTTTGACTATTAAATTACTAACTAAACTATTATTATGATGTTGGGGTCCACTAGGTTATGGGTACGTTCTGTAATAGTGGCTCGCGCATGAGAACATATATTTATTATGGTTACTTTTCATCGAGATATGAGGTACCTGGGGCCCACAGCTAGTTTGTGCCTAGGGGTGTTCATGTGACTAGTGATCATTGACTATATGATACTCACCATCGGTATATGGTGTGTTTTTCTGGAAAATTTAGTATCTTGTTCATTTTATTTAAAAGTGTTCAATCCTTAAAATATCCCCCTTGAAAACGGTTTTCATTTAAATTTTCATCCTTTAGAAAATTGTTTCTACCTTTTCTTATTTAAAAAACTTGTAAGCTTTTTATATTATAATGTTTATCACATGGAATATTTTGGGTGGAATCCTATTGGTATTAGGCTCACACCCTACTTATACCCTTGGGTGTAAGTATACTTGGTAATCTTTTTCACAATTATGGATAAAGCTTTTAGTGTCGGTGGTTCGGGTTGTTAGCTTCCATTCTTGGTGCGGTGTTGTAGAGAAGGCTTGGGAGTGATGGACCCTTATCATGTGGTGGCCCTTGAGTTATTTTTTATACTAATTTTGAGTTGTGTTCCTCTTGGGATTTGTCTAAAACCATGTATTTTAGTTCTGAATTTTATTATAAAGGCTTGTTTGGATTAAATTTTCAGATTCAGTTTATTAATTGTTTTTGGTTGTTTAATGCTTATGGATTTGGGTAAATTGTTCCCAAACACTTTTTTTATGATACCCAGGAACTTTTTCTAGACCTTGGGGATCGGGAATTCCCCTTGGGCCTTCCCACGGACTGGGTCGGGTGTCATTTTTGATGACAACCAGATCTAGTTCATGACAAAATGGTATCAGAGGGGAGGTTCGCTTTTTTTGAGTCATGTTCTTTTGGAAAAGAGTCTGGGTAGATCGGAGCTAGGATTTTTGGGACTTCACATTTTTATTATGAGTAGTGCACCTGTCCAACACACCTCATGATGAGATTCATGTCTCCATGGGAAGTTGGGTTTTATCTGATTTCTTTTGTTCTCATGGTTCATCTATGATTGGGGAAATTAAAAGAGAGTTGGGTTAATGGTCTCAGTGAGCTCATAGGGCCTGGAAAGCCATGTGGGGCTGGGGATATTTCTCTATAACACTCTCTATGATGATTAAGTTATTTTATTATGGCTATCAACCATATTTCAAAGCCACCTGCTAGTACTAATTTCCCCTCACATTATCTTGTGTCTTTTTATTTTGGAATTTTGGAAACTTGGTTTTAAAGAAAAAAAATGATGAATTGATTTTAAGAAGTGTGAATTTTTGGGAAATTATTTTCTAGTAAATTAGAAATGGTTTTATTTCTAAAAGTGTGTAAATGAAATTTTAGAATGGTTTTTAAAGAGTAAAGGGTGTGCTTACACCTCTTTTGAAAGTGTGAATTATGTTAAGGTGGGTTTTGAAATTTGTTTCAAATAGAGTTTTTTGAGCTATTGAAAATTGTTTTGAATGGAATGAAGTATTTTTTTAATTTATGTGTGGAGTTTTAAGATGAATTTTGATTTGGTAATTTTTGGGATTTGGAAAAGTTTCATGAATTTTTGGGAACTTGTTTTAAATGGGGACAAATGAGTTTCAAAATGAATGGGTGTTGATGAAATGGAGTTTGTCATGAAACTGAAAGTGTTTTGAAATGGACTGAGATGTTTTGAAAGTAATTTGTATGAATTGAAAGGGAATTTTAATTAATTTTTGGTTTTTTTATAAAATTCTAGTAATATTTTAATTGGGTTTTGATTTTGTGGTTAGCGGTTTTGAGAAAAAGGAAGTGTCGGTTGAATGTCTTGGTTTTGAAAAGTGGAAAGAATGTTTGTTTTAAAAACTTTGGTATTTTCATGAGTGAAAACATGCATGTATTTACATGGTAATATGGATAGTTAAGGGTGTGGTTGGATGAGTGTCGGTATGGATATGAGGAGGGTGCCCAGTGTGTTACAGAAACATGTATGTGTGAGGCCCATGGGGTACCATTGGTGGAGGCGCCAACCACCGACCCATTTATTTTCACAGAGATGATTTTAAAGGAAAATTTGATGTCTTGATGATTGTTTTGGGTGGTGTGTATTATGTGTTTTTGGGAATTTTGTGGTGGAGTGTATTTTGTTCGAGAACCCCTCTTGTTTGAATGATATTTTGGGTTTTTTTGTTAGTAAGTTGGGTTGAAGTGTTGATTAGTGTCCCTTTGTAAGAAATGTCTCAGGAATCCCTTGTGGTTGCTCTCCTCATGTGTTTGGACTTGGTTTGTGGTAAGTTTTTTCCTAAGTACCAGCTTGGTTGGGTCCTTGGATTTTCTTGTTGTCTAGGGTATGCCCGCATAAAGAGTTAATGCATGATTGAAGTGCAACCACGGGTGATTCATCATTGGAAGGCCCTCCAGTTGATCAATGTACAGACTCTATTATGGGTTTTCAGGGTTGATTATACCCCTATTCTTTTTTCTATTAATTGGATCCTTACATGGCAAGAGAGTAGTTATGGAAGGTTTAAATACACCTTGGTTCTTTAAGTTTCTAGATTTTCTTAAATCGTCAAAGGTGAAGTTTGACACTGTTGTGTCTAAAAGATTTATTGGAAGTAGTGAAGGGGGATTACAATGAGGAAGGTAAAAACAATCCAAGGTCGTTAGTGTAGAATGATGTCCTGAAGGGCGTTTGGGTCTTTCGTCAGTCTCATCGAGTCAAGGGTTCATGTTGGGAAATTAGTGTGGAAAAATATGTTTGTTCGAGGATGTTATGATTTCTTATAGTAATATCATGCTACTTAGAACTATGTTCAAGGTTTCACTCCTGGTAATGACCCTATCACTTGAAAGGGTCATTTTTGGTGGTGTCATGTTGTGTTGTGTTTTCTTTTGAGGGAAAAGGTGGATGTTGCGGAACCTTTCGAGGGCTTTTGCTTAAGTGAAAGCGTGTTTCTATTCTAAGAATTTTGAATTCCTTATTCTAAGTGAAGATTTCTTTCATGTGTTTTCCTTATACTGTTTCTTTTTCAGGGTGAAAGATGTGATGCATGTGCATCGCCCAAGTCCCTGTTCGAGTAAATGTGTGTTGTTTGAGCTAGTGATTTTCATGGGGGTGTTGTAATCATTAGCTCCTAACTATAGTGTAAAAGATGCTTCAAACATCAGGGCTCTGGCCATAGGCCTCAGAGTGAAGCTTTTCACAGTCAGTAAATCCTCAGGGTTGTAAGGGGTCTTGGTTTCACTTCTGTCTCTGATGTGGGATGTGGATAAAATTTGAAGTTTCAATGTGGTTGTTTCATTTCAAGTGGTCTCATGTGGTGGAAAGAGACATGGGGACCCTATTCCTTAGGGTTTTAATCTGTGTTGGTGGAGAAGTCCTTCATTTGTTTTAGGAGGGTAGGGTGGTTTTGTTTTCTCAAACCCAATGCTTGAACCCTTGTGGGTGTAACCCTCAGTGTAGTTGTTCATGTATGAATAACATGGTAGGTTCCTTTTGATATTGTTTTTAATCAGGCTCAGTCAAGGATGGTGATGCCTGTGGAAGTGGTGAACTGTGGAGTGTCTTTACTGGTTTGGAGTTTCATTGACCAACCCCCCCCCCTGTAGTGGGGATTGGATCTTATGAGGTCTTCTTCATGTAGTTCTCTGCTAGTTGGTAAAGATGTCTAGTTCTTATGGTGGGGAGACCCACCATGTGTCTCATATAGGTTATTTTGGGATAAGTCTAATGTTAGTCTATCCCTTTTGGTGGGGAGTCTGTTTGGTCTCCCCTTGTGGGTGTCTCAGTTATGTCTTGAGAAATTAAGTTGGATCTTATAGTGGGGATTCCGTTGGGGTCTCCTTGTATTAGTAATTTGGTTTTTTTCCTGGTATTGGCATGGCGGTAGGTAGTCTCATTCAGAGCTATCTAACCACCCATTTATTCCTTGGGTAAACTTGGGATTGGAGCATGCCCAATGGGATGTGGTTTGAATATGTTTGATCATTTCAGTTATGTGTGGTAAATTTTGGTTGGTGAGAGTATCCATTCCTTTGATTGATCAACTGGAGGAGTTTTGGCCTTTTGGGGGTGAGGGAACTTGGAAAGGGAGTCCATATTGGACTATCGGTTGGGTTTTGTTTTTTCATATACCATTACTGTGGCTTTTCAGGGTGGAAATCTTTATGGTGGGGAGAATTTCCACACTCGTATCTTAAATTCCATTCTTTGTTTCGAATCTTATTTTGTGTCTTAGTTTTCTCTTGGTTTCCGAGTGTTCCAAGATTAGATTTGGTGCCTCAAGTGTCCTTGATCTAAGCCATTAGTCTTGGAAGTCTTGGATGGTATTTGTACTTGTCTTTTTTAAAAGAGAAGTTATAAGGGTGGGGTGGATTGGAATTGAATTTGTGACACTCCTAGTGGAACCTTTTGTGGGGTATTTTTATTGGGGTGGTTTCTTCAAGATTTGGGCCAAACTGTGAGCCCATTTCCATATTTAAAAACAAAATTTATTTCTTTTATAACTCCTCCATTTTTCAACATTTTTCACACATTCCACTTTCCACTTGGCATACCCAGATCTATTCAAACCATCATATCCATTTAGAACCCTTAGGAACTCCTAATCATGGTGGATTTGGGTGATTTATTCAAGCATTGGGCCAACCTGTTATCCCATTTCCAGATTTAATGAAATAACTTATTTCTTTTATATCTCAATAATTTTTAACATTTATCAGTCATTATACCTCTCACTCGATCCCATAAACCATAATCACACCCCCATGTTCCATCTTTCCACTTTGGAGCTCATCTTCATCATGGATCAGGGTGAATTTCCTCAAGGTTTCTCAAATCGTTCAGATTTGCAAAGGGAATTTGTTTCTTTCATAAATCATTCATTTTTTACTCTTTTTCCACCATTTTAGTCCTCAATCAACCTTCTTAGCCTTATTCTAACCTACCTTCCAATTTTGTCTTCTTAGAGATTCAAATATTGGTGTATTTGGGGCAATTTCTTCAAATTTTCTCAAGTAAGTTAATTCCTCTCTTGTTCCTTCCATTTCCTTAGGGTTTCTCCCCTCTTTCTTGAAGTTCCAAATTTCCATCAACTAGGGTTTCATACCTAGGGTTTTATTTAGGGTTTCTTGGTCCAATATTTTGGATTTAGGTTCGTTTTTACTCCCTTGTGGTGCGTCAGTGGTGCAGTTGAAGTTTCACACAAAGATTTAGGGGTTTTGACACAAAAGGTAGGTGATTCCATGTGTAAGCATTCTTTGATGATTTATCTTGATTGATTTACTTATTTAGCATGTTCCTCATATGTTTTGTGTGGTACAAAATCTGTTTTTATGGAATTGGTTGAGCGTTTAATTTTAATGTTGCATTTTTTCTTGAAATGGTGTGTTTTTCTTGTGTAACTCTTGTGGTATCATTTGGGGTCATTTCATAACATATGAAAATGGTTTATTAAATGTGGATTGGGATTCCGAATCTGGTTTGGTAGGGTTTTTGTGTGCTTTTGGCCTTGAAAGAGGTTTTTTGAATGGGTTTTATGTGCAAAACATTGTTATACTTCTTAAGAAGTGTTTTATGAAAATTGTAAATGGTTTATTGAGTTATACAAAGTGTGCAAAGGATGTTTATATACTGTTTTGGGAGGTTTTTATATTAAAATGGGTTTTTGAAAGATAAAATTATGATTGGTGGTGTCAAACATTTTGAGAACATTTTATGAATTGTTGAAATGTTTTATTAAATTATAAGAAGGGTGTGAAACATGTTTATGGGTTGTTTTGTGTGAGTATGATGTTAAAATGAATTTGAATGTGAATGGAGTGTTATGTGACATGTTTGAAGGATTTTTGGTGTGTGTGTGTGTTTGAAATGGAATTTTCATGTGAAAATGGTATTTTATGATATGTGGAACTTGATTGAGCACAAAGAGGGAACCCCAGGTATCTTGGTGGGCGGGCGTGTACTAGTATGCTAGTGATCTAGAGTGGTTTCGTCCCTGTTTTACATAGCAAGTTTGATGATGACAACACTAATTAAACTATTATGATGATGTTGGGGACCACTAGGTTATGGTTATGTTCCCTACTAGTAGCTCGTGTATGAGAACAAATTTTTATTATGGTTACTTTTCACCAAGATACGAGGTACCTGGGGCCCACAGCTAGCTAGTGCCTAGGGGTGTTCCTGTGACTAGTGCTCATTGAATATATGATACTCACCATCAGTATATGGTGCGTTTGGTTGTAAAATTCTGTATCTTGTTCATTTTATTTAAAAATTTTCATTCCTTAAAATATCCCCCTAGAAAACTATTTTCATTTAAAGTTTCATCCTTTAGAAAATTGTTGCTACCTTTTCTTGTTTATAAAAACTTGCAAGATTTTTATCTTATAATGTTTATCACAAGGAATATTTTGGGTCGAATCCTATTATTCTTAGGCTTACACCCTACTTACACCCTTGGGTGTAAGTATACTTGGTAATCTTTGTTATAGGTATGTACAAAGCTTTTAGTGTCGGCAGTTCGGGTTGTTAGCTTCCATTCTTGGTGTGGTGTTATGGAGAAGGCTTAGGGATGATGGACCCCTACCGTGTGGTGGCCCTTAAGTTCTTTTTGCTGCTACTTTTGAGCTCTGTAACTCTTGGGATTTTTCTAAAACCATGTATTTCAGTTCTGAATTTTATTAAAGGCTTGTTTGGATTAAATTTTTAGATTCAGTTTCTTTATTGTTTTTGGTTGTTTAATGCTTCTAAATTCAGGTAAATCGTTCCCAAACACTTTTTTATGATACCCGAGAACTTGTGCCAACTCCTGGGGATCAGGAATTCCCCTCATGCCTTGATATGGACTAGTTTGGGCATTGTTTTTTATGGCAAGCAGATTAGGTTCAGGATGATAGTTGCCCCATGTTATTGATAGACCTTTGCCACTAGGGGTGTAATCGAGATGAGCTGAGACAAGTATCTCACTGATCAAGCTCAAGCTTGGTACTTGAACTCAGTGCTTGAACTTGACTTGCTTCTTGATCAAGTATCATTTTCCTGGCTCATGATCGATCTCAATCTTGACTCAGTCTTGATTAAGATACTTCATTAGGCTCAACTTGGTTTGATTAGGATACTTTACCATAATTTAAATTACAAAAAAAACTAGCTCGAATTCGAGATTGAGCTCAAATTTGTACTCAATATCTAAATTAAATACATATATATTTAATAAAAATAATATATTAGAACATTATATTCTCAATTAGGATCTTGCGATGCTCAATTACGTTATTCTGATACTCAAACTTTGCTCGATTAAGTACTCAAGTAGCTTGAGTTTGATCTTGACTCGAAAAAAAACAAAGCTAAATTTGAGTATTTTTCTAGTTGATCCCAAGTATCTCACAAGTACTCAGGATTATTTACAACCCTACTTACCTCTGTTTGAAACCTTTAGTGTATGGGGAGACACCATTGAGGTCATTTTATTCACCATCTCAGGCATTTTTTAGGTTGACCGGGTTAGAGATGTTTCAAGTGGTAAGAAAATTAAGAGTGTTTTTCAACATTTCAATGAGTATACCATAATTAACTATGTCTCAAGGAGGGAAATTCTAGTGTTATATATCTTTACATAGTGAGGTATCAACAAAAAAATCCACTAACTAATAAATTCACAATTTATTTAAGAAGAACATAGTATAAGATCATCTTTTATAAAAAATCAATTTTAACAAACAAACCAATTTTTTCTATTGGATTCTCAAAATTTAAATCATTTTCAATTGAAAATTTAAGTAGAATAAATTTAAACATGTTATTGTAATTAAAGAATTTAGAAAATAAACAAATATATATATTCAAACAAGAATGGATGAGAAAATACGATTATAGTAGATTTCCAACACTTAAGAAAATCAATTCCAAGGTAATAATAGAATAAACATCCATTAAATTGAAATATATGAGTAGAGGGTGCAATGATATACCTCAAGAGTTCAATCGAAGATCAAAATTTTGATTTCAAAGAAAAATCCTGAATTTTTAGTGTAGGGTAACTCTTATAATGAAACTAACTTTCCAAATCTCAAAATGATACCACATAACTTTCAAAAATTCATCATTGAATAAGGGAAGAAAATCCAATTGTTTGGTTTAACAAATTTTAGAATTGGAGGAGGAAATTCATACCTAAAATTTCTCTTGAAACTAAATCAAATGTGAGAGATGTACCCCATTGGTGCAATGTCGAGGAGGAAAAAAATATACTACTTGGGTGTCTTGCCCAGGTCAAATAAGAGGGGGTTGAATTAGTAGTTAAAGAGGAGAATAGGAAGGAGACATGGGGGTTACTAGACATTAAATGAAGGGAGATTAAACATTGTGAAAGATAAGGTAGGGAAAAATAATGAGATTAAAGGCTTGACCAAGTAAAATCAACCTCATAACCCTTTTTTAATCCTCATCCCCACAAAAATTCCACTACCCACACCTCATTTAATATTTTACCACAAATTAAATTTATTCTGGGATTTGATCAAGTTACCATAACCTCATGGAATAATTAAATGTACTAATTAATTAAATTTTATATATCTTAAAACAATTTAAAAAAGTTTACTCATGAACCATTTTTTGAAATGGAGAAGAATTTAATAACATTCAAACTTAATCTCATGAAAGGACAAACTTTATTCTATAAGATTAATATATAAAATCTAAAACTTGAATATTAACCAAACAACTTTTTAAAAATCATATTATGTAATAAAAAACACCTTAAATTCAAAAATATATTTCAACTTAAGTCCTAAAAACAAATTAAAATGATATAAGTCATTAAAAGAATCAAAAAATTTGAATCAATTTCAAATAAAAAAGGATGGGCTAAATAATGCAAAAAATAATCAAGAATGGGCTTACTAACAAGTTTAGATTTTTAAAAATAGAAGATTCATAGTGGAAGACATAACTTTCTTTTAAGAATTTAGGCTATCAAAAACTCTTCTTTATACTTCTATTTCACTATCTCATTATTTGTATGTGAATTAATTTATTTGAAACTTAACTATTTTTAATGAATTTAGAATTGTGAAAAATTTTCTTTATAAAATTATCATTATTATTCTTTTTATTTTAAATTATGTTAACTAGGGATGAAATTTTGTCGAGTACCTATGAAAATGAAAGTGTTCGAACCCAAATCTATTTAGCACCCATCATACCTGAACTCGAATAATACCCATTTAGAAATTCCCAAACCTGAAATTTAATGTCTGTTTAAGACCTGAACCTGTTTAAATATCCTTTATTTTTATAATGATTTTTATAATGATTTTAAGGATAAATCTAAACCAAATCAAAAAAAATAGTAACTTTTTAAATAATTTTTTATGATTATTGATAAAGTGGAAATTTTCCCCGCCTTTAATGTGCCTCAAAGATTTTATTGGTTTCCACAAAGTTGGAAATGGTGGTTTAATAACTGAATCAAAAAAATAGGTTGAATATGATCTTTTTATAAAATTAGGTATATCAGGTCGGGCGGGTCCTCAAACCCATACATATGTCCATCTATGTGATAAATATTTTAAAATGATGGTTAATAAAACATAAAGTTGGGATTTTTTATAAATTCCCATTTATTGTGTAGATTTCATAAAATCATAATTAATTATTTATATTCATTACTCAACAAGACCCTTCATATTGATAAAAACATTTGTATTCCCACTATTGGATCTGATTCATAGGAATTAATTTTGAGCATTGGATCAAGCCATTTATACTCTATGAATATGGTGATATGTTAATGGAATTTGTTGTTGGATTTTGACTGGACATATACTTGTTTTCTTTCTCTTTTCTTCTGTTCTATTTTGATTGAGGTGTTTTATTTCACTATCGCCGTATCTAATATTCGATGTTGTTATACGCTCAGTTTTTCTTCGCTTCCAATCAACCAGTTTCACAAAACGTTATCAGCATGATTGTTCTACCAAGTAAAAAGGTTAGTCAAACTAGTAAGACAAATTTTCCATGGTGAATATTGTGAAGCATGGATCTCTCCCTATTTACATTTCTATGAATAATTACTTGTCATGGAATCTGGATGCGTAAATTCACTTTGATTTAAATGGCCTTGGCGAAGAAATTAAATTTGTTAATCACGATTCCACTCAAGATTATGCCTGATCCCTAATATTCCCCTACCATCACCTCCATGAGTATGTAAAGAATGAGTGCCTCATAGTGACAGATCCTTTGGTGCTATGGAAGAATATCAAGGAGCGATATAATCACTTTTGACTTGTAATACTACCAAGAGAAAGGTTTGAGTAGAGTCATTTACGATTCCAAGGCTATAAATCTGTAAGTGAATAGAACTCCGTTATTTTTAAAATAACATCATGAATAAAATTATGTAGAGACATTATCATTGATACCAATATGTTGTAAAAAACCTATTCTACTTTCCATGCCTCAAATTTCATTCTACAAGAACAATATCATGAGAAAGGTTTTACAAATACCCTAAATTACTTTCTTGTCTTCTTGTTACTAAACAAAATAATGAACTCCTGGTGAGGGATCGTGAATCCCAACCTACTGGTGCATCTCCATTCCCTAAAGTAAATGTAACTTGTTTTAATCAAGGTCATGGGAATAATTGACCTAATCTTGGTAGGGAAAAGTCATTTTATCAAAGTGTTCATACACCAAATGAGAAGAGGAAAGGTAACCATCAGAAGTGGTTCAATAATGAACAACCACAACCAAAGAAATCCAAGAATGATGAAAATAATTATTTTTGAAGTGAAGTGAAGGGGAATTGGTCACATACCTTTCATATTCCAAAGCATTATGTTTATCTTTATCAATAATCTATCAAAGGGAAGGAAAATAATATTGAAGCGGATTTTTCTAACCAAGCTTTGAAATATGATGATGATATGATGAACTTTTATATTTCTAATTATTTTGTACACCCTAAAGGTGTTGAGAATATAGATTAAGCATGAATTATCATGATGGAAATGAACTTTGGTTTTTAGTTTTTTATTCTCATTGTGGAAATGAACTTTAGTATTTGGTTTGTGTAATGTTTTTAAATATCACATGTTTCGTTTTGTTTCTTTTTATTTTATTCATTATATGTATGTTTTATTCTATTTAATATAAATGGAGGATATAAATAAATCCATTGAGAATAATTTCCATGATGAAGATATTTTCCTTGTTGACAGTGAAATGATGCACACTATTCTTAAACATGATAAATATTTTATCACCCTTAAAATGGGGAGTGTTCATGTATGTATGTTAATCGGTAGTGCACAATTAATCAAAGGATCTATAAGAGAAAAAATATGTCTATCTGTTGGTATAAAAATTATGATAAATAATGTTTTGTTTTCTCCTAAGTTTAGATGAAATTTACTAAGTTTTAAAGATATTTGTGATAATGGATATCATATCGAGACTATAAATGAATGAGGTGTTGAATACCTCTATATAATAAGAATTAATAATGAGAAAAATTGATTAATAATAAGCTTTCAAGACTTCCATATGGATTGTACTTTGTCAATATTTGTACAATCGGATCAAACATGGTAAAGCATAAGTTTACTGACCATGATACATTTATTATGTGCCATGGTGGTTTGGGTAACCCTAGATAAGTAATGATGAGGAAAATTATTAAATGTGTGCATGGTCATCCATTGGTTGATAAAAGGGTTCTTACACCCCCATGATTTCTTATGTGCTTCTTGTTCTCAAGGAAAATTAATCATAATACCATCACCATCAAAGATTAGGACCGAATCCCCAATGTTCCTAGATTGAATTCAGGGTGATATATGTGGACCAATTCACCCACCATATAGACAATTCATATATTTTACGATCATGATTGAGTCATCAACTAGATAGTCTCTTGTGTTTTTATTGTCCACTTGCAACCAAATGTTTGTGTAACATCCTAGGTAAATAAAGAATATAAAATTTTCATATTTATTAAAAAATTTGAATTAAATATTAATTTTACTTTAAATGGGATGTTATGTTCTATGGAATACCTGATACGCAACAACGGGTTTCTTTGAAATCTTATGTTGCACACAATGCTGAGTCATACTAAAAAATAATAATATAATATTATTTTAAATGGTAGTTAACACCTAGCTGTTGTATTGGCAGGAATGGACAGAAATAACTACAATATTAATATAAATGTTTTTAAAAGTTTTTACATTTATCCAATAAATTTTAGAGGCTTAAAATAAGAAAGAATCTGATTTTAAGCATAAATACTCTAATATTCATTAAAAGGTCGATTTATCGCCTTTTGATGGAGAACCCTCTTTAAATATAGTTTTAGACACTTTTATATGTTCTATTTGACAAAATATTATTCTTCTTTATAATCAGGACATCAAAATTTACTTTGGATGAAATTTTGGTATTTTTCTGACAAAGTTCATTTTTTTATGAATAGTGAAAATACTGTATTTTAATTCAAACTGCCTTTTAATCTAATCTATTTATATGGTTAGATTATCTTTCTAAATGGTTTTAAATTTTAATTAGATTATGTTTTTACTATTTAATCCAATGTTGTTCATTGGAAGTAATTTCACTTTGAAATTGGATATAAAATAGTGTCAATCTTTTTATAATTATTATTTCTTAAAAACATGCTTTTTGTTTTGACAACGGGAATTAAAATTTTAAATTAATTTCTGCCACTTTTTCGTTTTGAATTTGGAAAAATGGATTACTTATTTGGAATCAGGAGGTATAAATTGTGTAAATAGGTAACATTTATTTTTTCTATTATGAATATTTACTTCAGCATATATTTTATTTACCATGGTTAAAGGGTAAATCTGGTAAATAAGGGTAAAAAAATATTATTATAATAATATAAAATTACCATAAAATTTGTTCTAATCTTATTGGTTGATAAATTTCTGACCATGGGCATCCTTGGGTCGATTTTGGGACCCCATGGAGCCACTTGGGAGTGATAATGATACTTTATATTAATTAGTTTAAAGTAAAGACAAAAATGACTTAAACATATATCTTCAAGTAAATCAATTATTACATGGAGTTATATAAGTTATCTCTTCAACTATAAATATTCATTAGAAATCTAAAAATATTTCCTACATCATTATTTTTTTTTATAATTTTTAGACATCAAATAAATAAAATTATTTATGACATAATAATGATGTAGTGTTTACCTCATTAATGAATGATTTAAATAAATGAGATTATAAAGATTAAAAAAATTTCCAAAACCTGTCCGAATATTACTGGATAACTTTATTTCTAACATGAATCATTTTATATTCTACTTTAATTAGTTTTGGACCTTTTGAAACTGAATATAAGTTTATAATAAAATAATATTTTTAAACTTCTCTAAAGAGCCCCTCCTCCCCCTTATAAAAAGCCCTCAATTATAACCCATTCCTCACACTTCTCAAGCCCCTTGTCTCGTCCAAAATATAACCAATTAAGCTCTCTACATCCATATACTCCTCATAGAATCCTTACCCTAGGTTGAAGGCAATTCAAGTAAACCTTTTGGTTCAAACCAAAGGGAGATATCTGATTTAAAGGTAACGTCTTCTCTTAAGTTCTTTTGTTTTATTTTACCTCTTCAACCCCATAAACTCTGTTTATTCCTTTATTTTATAAAAAAACTAGTATCCTCAATATAATAGGTTGTTTTTATGAGAATTATTAGAACTAAACTTATATACACCTCCATCTAATGGGTAAAGAATATACTGTTTCTATGGACGGCGAACTACTGCCTCACGAAAGGATGATTGTCCAATCTTCTCCCACCACCTCTCATGATGACCATTATGATGGAACTGTATTTATATATGATATATATTATGTTTATGTTTTCTCTATGCTTATGTAAATTTTATTTACAAACATATCTTTATGCTTTCCAATATGTGTAAATACGATAATTTCATTTGAGGAAGTGTAGACTATCGCCCCCTCAAGGTGATATGATTCGTTCATGACATACATGGAATGTATAAAGGATGAAGTTAATGAAATTATGTAACATATATATAATATGATATTATAATGAGATTATAATATACCTATGTATCATTGAGTTTTCATTCCATTAAATATGAAATAGAAATGAAAGTAGCGTTCATGCGTACGTACGGCTTACCATCTCCATAAACGGTACATTTCATTTATTATATCCAAATGTTATGTAATATTATAAATGCATACATATACCGAATATATATGATATATATGATATCTAAATCATGAATATCATTCTATAGATAACAGAATTTTGACCACATGAACAACTTGTAATTATAAGAAGCTCATTTTTGACTCAAGTACCAAATATCGACAAAACGACCATTATTAACTTAAATGATTGAATAATATTTATAACAAGGTAATAAGTGATATAAAAGGAATAATAAACTTGAAAAAGTTTCTTAAGAAATTATAAATTAAATTTAGCTTATTTTTCAGGAGATTAAAGAATGAACGGGTCAAGTCGGACACGAGGTAAGGGGTTTCTTATCTCACTTTTAATTCCGTGAGATTTCCATTGTTCACCACTTATTTATTGCATGTGGTGTATTTTGTACTGAAATTTGATATATATTATCATTATTCTCTTTATATTCATGGTATTCTATGATTTATTTGGTGGTTATTAACTTTTGGTCACACGATACGATTGATTACAACGTGGTAAGGGGTTTTCATCTCACTTTTTATTCCCGTGAGATTTATGCTATATTTTCCACTATTTCCTTTAATGTGGTGTATGTACTACCCATGATTGTATTAATTGTGTAATATACTTTAATTTATTAGTATTTAAACCTTTATTGTATGATCCTTCTTTCATGGGGTGTATGTTTCATAAGTTACCAAATCAGTGAGGGAATCTTTCACCCCCCTCTTTTTAAAAGACTTTCGTTTGTTATGTCTTTAAATTTACACATTCTTATGTTGGGATATGTTATTCTATGTCCTTATTGTTGTAAATTTTATTTCCAAGTGATGAGATACCTTTTTTCTCTCATCAACTCATTTTCTTAATTTTAAAATGATGCCATTAGGCTGTCGAATTCCTATAAGAGAACTTCTTAACCCAATTTCAATTCTTTGGGTTAAACTTATACTTCTTTATTATGTCGTTCTATGAATATGTGTGAATGTCCTCCGATTGTTTTACACTTAATATCCACTTATATTGGGTGTATTCTTATTGTTCACACATAATTATGTCATCGATTTGTCCTTAATCTAAGGATATGATATTTGCAAGGGACTTTATCTCAATTTACATTCCATTGAGACTTATTTGTTGTTATTCACCAATTCACTTTTATATGGTGTATATACTGACCTTTGACATATTATATCATGAATCTATTTATTCTCATGATATTATAAGCTTTTATTAATATTATTCCTCAATTATTTGTATTCAAGCATCTCTCATTTGGTTAGGAACTCTTTAAATAAAATATCATTTTAAATGTGTTAAAGATTTATTCTTCTAAATATTTCACATTAATTTCCATGTTTTAAAAATGGTTTTAATGATTTATTTATATGGACATGATTTTTTTAAAGTTTAAATTACTTTCAAAAGTTTCAAAGTGTTATGGGACACTTTGATTCAAAAATATTTTTATTAAATGTTTTAAATGGTTTTGAAAATGGTTTGATAAAGCATTGTTTACTTCAATATCTTGATTTGATATATTATGATTGGAATGTGGAAATGTTATCTTTCCTTTATTCTTGTGTTATGTGTTATGATTATTTTATGGTTATTGGGAATTGTTTACGTATATGGGTTGTTTTGTGATAAACCTAGGGTGGGTGAGCCCGAGATATCTCTCCAATGCATTGGGTAACGTGACGGAGGTAAATGTTAATGTTTCTCCTAAGAGATTTAGGGAATATACTGTGATGGGTATTCCAATGTAACTCCCTACTTAGCTTTGATAGCTACAATGTAAGTATGATATGGATGCCACAATTTACCTTTATGATTTATGAATTCTATGTGTTATTCATAAATCTTATGATTTCATGAGGTATGTTATGATCGAAAAGTATGGTTACATTGATTTGTATTTATTGATGGGTTAATGTTTCCTTTCCTTATTTTATAACCCTTACTGAGATTTTTATGCTCACCCCAAGTTTTGAAATGTTTTTCACAGGACTTAAAGATGAATAGGGTTAAGGATGGGATCAAAGAAAAGTCATGCTGTCTAAACCCATGGAACTAGACATGTTTTTTTAGAGTTTTTATTTTATGAAAAAAATTGAATACTAAGTAGAAGTGTCTACTTTTTAATTTTTAAAATTTAATGTAATAGATATGGCCTAATTCTCTAAAACTTTAAACCTAAAAAGATTCTCAATGTGAATTCTTGACTTAACTCAAGATTATGTAATGTTTAAGGTCGGGTCCTTATAGTTGGTATCAAAGGTCAGTTTAAATAACTTTAGAGGTTATGTTGTTATTTAAGTATAAGTGACATAACCATAATGGTTAGCATATTAGAAAGAGTCATATTTATTTTAGAGGTGATAAATGGTTATTACATTTTGGGGTGAAAAATGAAAGGTATTAGATAACCTTTGAGGATAAAATATGTTATGGTTATTTTTGAGGAATTTGTATTTTTTTTAATGTTATGAAATTATATAGTTTTTGAAAAAGGATAACACACAGACCGTGTGACAACCCATCACGTCAGACAAAGCTGCGGGAATCAAACCCACAACCAAAGTGCAATTGGGATTTATCGCCTACCACTGGACTACGTGAAGTCCCTAGATAGTATGACTAATTATTTTTAGTTAAATGATTTTATGGATCAAGAATAAGTTTATTTGGGATCTTATTTTTTATCAAATGGACATCCTTAGTATAGTAAAATGATTTGGTGATTAAGTAATAAAGGTTATTTTGGAAGACATTCTCTCTTTTGGGAACACTATATGCTTAAGGAAAATAAAATACTATGGGATTTAATTTGTAAATTAATGGTTGAAATATTATTTTGGAAGAATCTATGTTTTTATTGTGGACATAAGGTGATTTTGGTTATTTATGGAAATTATTAACCTATCATGGAGAATATGTGATTAGGTTAATTACTTTTCAGTATGAGACTTTAAGAGTAACTGATGTTATTTGGAGATAAATTCTAAGATTTATCCTAGAAGACTATGTGATTAAATCCTTTTGAGATTTGGGTTTCAATCTTAGTTTGGATTACTTTGAATAATTTTATGGACAATTGTTTATTGAATGGTCTTTATTGAACTTTGGGTATTGTTTGACAAATTTTGGAGATTAAGAGTAGTTTTTCTTTTTGTAAAAGATTATCCTTTTTGGGGATTATCTGATCTTATACTAACCATTTTGGTTTTGGTTAATTTCTAAAGACATGGAAAAAAATATAGTTCATCTTTTGTGGATTATGTGATTCTCTAGAAGTTGATTATAGCGCTTTCAATGTGAACAAGTCTTCTTGAATACTCATCGTTTGGAGAAAATATGAGATTGTGGTAGAAATCCAGTAAAGGATGAAAGTCTACATGAAAAGTAAGTATGTTTCCTTATGTTCTTATTCAAGATCTTAAATAAATTCCTCAACTTTATGAAAAGTAACTTAAAACAAAAGCATTGTCCATTAACTTTTCCGATTTGGGAATCAAAGACCATTTAACCCGTCACAAGTTTGTGATTTTATGGTGGTTAACTTTCTCCTAATCATGTTTTCTACCACTCACCATCAAACCTTGATGGTATGTTTCTCTTCCATATCCATGTTTTCCTACATGGAATCCTAGTATGGGCGATCTCGGGTGACCTTTGTATTTCTCTTTCTTTATTTTAAAGTGATATTTTTATTGACTCTTTTTATAATGTGGTACTTTCAATGAAGTTTCCAAGACCAATTTTAAAATTACGAGTACGCAATTCCCAAAAGGGGGGAAGGATGTAACATCCCAGGTAAATAAAGAATATAACATTTTCATATTTATTAAAAAATTTGAATTAAATATTAATTTTAATTTAAAGGGGATGTTATGTTCAATGGAATGTCTGATATGCAACAATGGATTTCTTTGAAATCTAATGTTGCACACAATGCTAAATCATATTGAAAAATAATAATATAATATTATTTTAAATGGTATTTAACGCCTAGCCATTGTATTGGTAGGAATGTAAAAAACTAACTAAAATATGAATATAAATATTTTTTAAATGTTTTTACGTTTATCCAGTAAATTTTAGAGGCTTAAAATAAAAAAGAATCTGATTTTAAGCATAAATACTCTAATATTCATTAAAAGGTCGATTTACCGCATTTTGATGGAGAACCCTCTTTAAATATAGTTTTAGACACTTTTATATGTTTTATTTGACAAAATATTCTTCTTCTTTATAATCGGGACATCAAAATTTACATTGAATGAAATTTTGGTATTTTTCTGATAAAGCTCATTTTTTATGAATAGTGAAAAATACTGTATTTTAATTCAAACTGCCTTTTAATATAATTTATTTATATGGTTGTATTATCTTTATAAATAGTTTTAAATTGTAATTAGATTATTGTTTTACTATTTAATCCAATTTTGGTCATTGGAAGTAATCTCACTTTGAAATTGGACATAAACTAGTGTCAATCTTTTGATAGTTATTATTTCTTAAAAACACGCTTTTTGTTTTGACAACGGGAATTAATTTTAAATTAATTTCTTTCACCTCTGTGTTTTTAATTTGGAAAAATGGATTCCATATTTGGAATCAGGAGGTTCAAATTGTGTAAATAGGTAACCATTATTTTTGGCCATTATGAATATTTACTTCAGTAAATATTTTATTTACCATGGTTAAAGGGTAAATCTGGTAAATAAGGGTAACAAAATATTATTATAATAATATAAAATTACCCTAACATGTTTCCTAATCTTATGTTTTGATAAATTTCCGACCATGGTCATCCTTGGGTCGATTTTGGGACCTCATGGAGCCACTTGGGAGTGATAATGACACTTTATATTAATTAATTTAAAGTAAAGACAAAAATGACTTAAACATATATCTTTTAGTAAATCAATTATTACATGGGGTTATATAAGTTATCTCTTCGACTATAATTATTCATTAGAAATATAAAAATATTTCCTACATTATGATATTTTTTTATAATTTTTAGACATCAAATAAATAAAATTATTTATGACACAATAATGATGCTGTGTTTACCTCATTAATGAATGATTTAAATAAATAAGATTATAAAGATTAAAAAAATATCTAAAACTTATCCAAATATTATTGGATGAATTTATTTCTAACATTAGTCATATTATCTTTGACTTTAATGAGTTTTGGACCTTTTTAAACTGAATATAAGTTTATAATAAAATAATATTTTTAAACTTCTCTAAAGAGCCCCTCCTCCCCCTTATAAAAAGCCCTCACTTCTGACCCATTTTTCACACTTCTCAAGCCCCTTGGCTCATCCAACCTCTTCCCAATTAATCTCACTACATCCCTATACTACTCCTAGAATCCTTCCCCTAGGCATAAGGCAATTCAAGTAAACCTTTTGGTTCAAATAAAATAGAGATACCTGATTTAAAGGTAATGCCTTCTCTTAAGTTCTTTTATTTTATTTTATTTCTCCAACCCCATAAAATATTTTTATTCCTTTATTTTATAAAAAAAACCAGTATCCTAAATATACTAGGTTGTTGTTATGATAAGGTTTCTGACTACACTTACACACACCTCCATCTAATGGGTAAAGAACATATTGTTTCTCTGGACGGCGAACTACTGCCTCACGAAACTATGATTGTTCAATCTTCTCCTACCACCTCTCATGGTGGTCATTATGATGGAACTATATTTATATATGATATATATTATGTTTATTTTTTCTATATGATTCTGTAATTTTTATTTACAAACATACCTTTATGTTTTCCAATATGTGTAAATACGATAATTTCATTTGAGGAAGTACAGACTACCGCCCCCTCAAGGTGATATGATTCATTCATGACATACATGGAACATATAAAGGGTGGAGTTAATGAAATTATGTAACATATATATCATATGATATTATAATGTAATTATAATATACCTATTCATCATTAAGTTTTCATTTCATTAAATATGAAATATAAATGAAAGTAGCGTTCATGCGTACGTACGGTTTACCGTCTCCATAAATGGTGCATTTCATTTATTATCTCCAAATGTTATGTAATATTATAAATACATACATACACTGGATATATATGATATATATGATATCTAAATCATGAATATCATTCTGGAGATAATAGACTTTTGACCACATGAACAACTTGTAATTATAAGAAGTTCATTTTTGACTCAAGTACCAAATATCGACAAAACAACCATTATTAACTTAAATGATTGAATGATGTTTATAACATGGTAATAAGTGATATATAAGGAATAATAAACTTGAAAAAGTTTCTTAATCAAGTAGAAATTAACTTTAGCTTATTATTTAGGAGATTAAAGAACGAACAGGTTAAGTCGGACACGAGGTATGGGGTTTCTTATCTCACTTTTAATTCCGTGAGATTTACATTGTTCGCCACTTATTTATTGTATGTGGTGTATTATATACTTCCATTTGATATATATTATCATGATTATATTTATATTCATGGTATTCTGTGATTCATTTTGTGGTTATTAACTTTTGGTCATACGACATGATTAATTACAACGTGGTAAGGGGTTTTCATCTCACTTTTTATTCCCATGAGATTCATGTTATATTTGCCACTATTTCCTTTCATGTGGTGTATGTACTACCCATGATTGAATTAATTATGTAATATACTTTAATTTATTGGTATTTAAATCTTCATTGTATGATCCTTCTTTCATGGGGTGTATGTTTCGTAAGTTACCAAATCGGTGAGGGAATCTTTCACCCTCCTCATTTTAAAATACTTCCTTTTGTTATGTCTTTAAATTTACATCTTCTTATGTTGGGACATGTTCTTATATGTCATTATTGTTGTAAATTTTATGTACAAGTGATGAGATACCCTTTTTATCTCATCAACTCATTTTCTTAATTTTAAAGTGATGTCGTTAGGCTATCGAATTTCTGTAAGAGAACTTCTTAACCCAATTTCAATTCTTTGGGTTAAAATTATACTTCTTTATTATGTCGTGCTACGAATATGTGTGAATGTAATCTGATTGTTTTACACTTAATATCCACTTATATTGGTTGTATTCTTATTGTTCACACATAATTATGTCATTAATTTTCCCTTAATCTAAGGATATGATATTTGCAAGGGACTTTGTCTCAATTTACATTCTATTAATACTTATTTGTTGTTATGCACCAATTCACTTTTATATGGTGTATATACTTCTCTTTGACATATTATACCATGAATCTCTTTATTCTCATGATATTATAAGCTTTTATTAATGTTATTCCTCAATTATTTGTATTCAAGCGTCTCTCATTTGGTTAGGAACTTTTTAACTAAAATATCATTTTAAATATTTTAAAGATTTATTCTTCTAAATATTTCACATTAATGTCCATGTTTTAAAAATAGTTTTAAGGATTTTTTTATATGGACATGATTGTTTTAAAGTTTAAATTACTTTCAAAAGTTTCAAAGTGGTATGAGACACTTTGATTCAAAAATATCTTTATTAAATTTTTTAAATGGTTTTGAAAATGGTTTGATAAAGAATTGTTTACTTCAATATCTTGATTTGATATATTATGATTGGAATGTGGAAATGTTATCTTTCCTTTATGATTGTGTTATGTGTTATGATTATGTTATGGTTATTGGGAATTGTTTACGTATATGGTTGGTTTCATGATAAATCTAGGGTGGGTGAGCCTGAGATAGCTCTCCAATGCATTGGGTAACGTGACGGAGGTAAACGTTAATGTTTCTCTTAAAAGATTTAGGAAATATACTGTGATGGTTATTACAACGTAACTCCCTACGTATTTGTGATAGCTAAAATGTATATATGATATGGATTCCACAAGTTACCTTTATGATTTATGATTTCTATGTGTTATTCATAAATCTTATGATTTCATGAGGTATGTTATGATCAAAAAGTATGGTTTCATTGATTTGTATTTATTGATGGGTTAATGTTTCCTTTCCTTATTTTATAACCCTTATTGATCTTTTTATGCTCACCCCAAGTTTTTAAATGTTTTTCACATGACTTAAAGATGAACAGGGTCAAGGATGAGATCAAGGAAAAGTCATGTTGTCTAAAACATGGAACTAGACATGTTTTTTTAGAGTTTTTATTTTATGAAAAAATGGATACCGAGTAGAAGTGTCTAATTTGTAATTTTTGAAATTTAATGTAATATATATGGCCTAATTCTCTAAAACTCTAAACCCAAAAAGATCATAAATGTGAATTCTTGACTTAACTCAATATTATGTAATGTTTAAGACCAATTCCTTATAGTTTGCAAAATTACTTGCCCAAATAATAAGGTTACTGGTGCAATTCCCAGATTATTCAATCAACATTATCAGGGTTGATAATGACGGTGAATATTCATCACATTCTTTTAATAGTTATTGCATGTAATTAGGAGTTAACGTTGAACATCTTGTAGTTCACGTTCATTACCAAAATGATCTATCTGAATCATTTATAAAGCGATTACAACTTATCATTGGACCAGTTACTATGAAAACTAAATTACCCAGTTCAGTATGGGGATATGTAATTTTTTATGCAGTAGCACTGCTTCAAATAAGGTCATCAAGCTATCATGATTATTCCCCTTTATAATTAACTTGTGGCTATGATCCAAATATTTCACACTTAAGGATATTTGGTTGTACTGTATATGCACCTATAACACCCCCATAATGAACAAAAATTGGACCCTAAAGGATATTGAGAATATAAGTTGGTTTAAATATCCCTCGATCATTAAATATCTTGAGATTATGATAGGAAATGTATTCATAGTAAGATTTTTTTATTTTCATTTTAATGAAAAATTATTTCCAACACTCAAAGGGGAAAATCAATCGAATTCAAATGAAATGTCATGGAAGGAAACTTCATTATTACATCTTGATCCTTGTACAAATATGAGTGAAATTGAAGTTCAAAAGATCATTAATTTGAGAAATTTATCAAATCAATTGCCCAATGCATTCAATGATTCAAAACAAGTTACAAAATCATATATACATGTTGTGAATGCACCATAAAGGATAAATGTCTTAGAAGGAAAATATTATGGTATTACCAACAATGCTTCCAATCTACGCCTAAAGCATGGGATACCACTTGGTAAAAAATATAAAAATCTGCATCAAAAGAAGGGGAAACAACCTAAGTTGGTTGAAGATATGAATGAACCTAAAGAGAATGTCAATGTACCAGAAGTACATGATCATGATCAAGAGAAAATTTCAATAAATCTCACGAACACCGGAAGATGTTGGAACTGAGTTAATTTCATTCATGAAGCAAGTCGAGAATGTATTTGGTTGAGATCGATGATTAATCATATTAGAAGTAATTGTCGATTAGATTTGAATAATAATAATCTCACCATATTATACAAAGTCGATGCTACTTGCATAACACTATTGAAAGGTGGGTATATTAAAGGCGACCAAACAAAGCATATCTCAGCCAAAAAAATTGCATTCATGACCTTTAAAAGAATAGTGAGATTGATATCCAGAAAATAAGATCTTGTGAAAATCTCACAGATTTGTTCATAAAGACATTTCCAACTTTAACATTTGAGAAATTGATTTATAAAATTGGAATGCGATGACTAAAAAGTCTATCGTGACTTTATGAGGGGAGGGGGTGAGAACGTTGTACTCTTTTCCCTTCATCATCTTTTCACACTGGATTTTCTGATAAGGTTTTTAATGAGATAACATAGCATGGAATTATGTTAATTTGGATTCATTTATTTTCCCAACAAGGTCTTTTTTAAGTGAAGATTTTTATTAGATTCCATGGGATTATGACATCCAATGGGAAGTGTTATAAATCCCCATTTATTGTGCGGATGTCATAAAAACATAATTAATGAGGTCTATTCATTATCCAACAAGACCCTTCATATGGCCAAAACCATTTGTTTACCCACCATTGGATCTGATTTGTAGAAATTAATTTTGACCGCTGGATCATGTCATTTGTATTATATAAATATGGTGACATGTTAATGGAATTTGTTGTTGGATTTTGATTGGTCACATACTTGTGTTCTTTCTATTTTCTTCTATTCTATTGTGGTTGAAACCTTTTGCTTCGTCATCATCATCTCAAACATTTGACGTCGTTATACGTTCGGTTTTGGTTCACCTCCAATCAACCGATTCACAACAGAGTTTTTAAAAAAAAGTAATAATAATAACACCTGGACCGACTAAACGACGTCGTCCATGGCTATCCTCTATGCATTATCGTTGCGAGGGCTCCCTCTTCACCGAGGGTTTTCTTCGCGGCCTGTTTTCCTTTTCCTCTTCTTGATATCGCAGGAACAATCTGAAATGGCGTTGCTCCCAGGACCCTATTCCGGAGCGAGCACACTTTCTTTGGTACACTTCTAGTCCCTTTTCAATTTCCCCGTTCAAACCTTCTAATGATTCTGTTGGATTCCCCAGGTGGCTCGTGCTTCTGCCTTCTCGCTCGGAATCGTTTATGGAAACCTTAAGCTCAAGTCTCTCAGGGTAACCTATTCACCTTTATCCTCTTCTTGGAGAGTGCTTTTATTCCTTCAAATTTTTATTCCTCGATGAGTTCTGATCAGTGAAGAAGCTCCTTAGATCGATTGGATCTGTCTCGACGGAGTTGGATTTTTATGCTGCGTAGTAAATGTTTTGTAGCAACTCCATCTACTCGTGCATTTTTCAAATATGTTTGGATTATTTATTTTGGTAATTGTGAGTCGCGGATTTGCTCTTTCAGAACCATTTTCAGGTAGAGACGAGAGAAACCCATTTAAGGTGTCGGTTCCACTAGCTGATTGGCCATTGAACGAACCCGAATGATTTTTATTTATTTTTTACTCCTAATTTGCTGTCAGTAAGCTAATCCTGTAGGAAAGGAAGTCTGATGTCTTTCTGAAAACCTGAAGGACTGAACTTGGTTTTCTTATAATGTGACTTTTTTAATTCGTAGGCATAAAACATCATGGCTCCATTTAATGCATTTCGTATGAGGCTGCGAGCTTTGGATCCTTCATTGTTTGTCTGGGTTTCATTTTAAAGCAATTTTCCCTGTTGCTGCACTCTGATGTTCTAACCAGTCACCGTGAACTTCCTTTTACAATTTTGGTTTGAGGGCCGGGTGAACAGAATTTTAAGCCTTTTTGAATCTCAAAAACAATGCCCAATTGAAATAGGCAATTTGATATTCTAGTTGGCCGTGTGCATCTGAACCGGAAATTCCCTGAACTAAAGTTACTTTTATTTTATTTTATTAATGTCAAGACAGTAGATCTATGAGGAGGCCTTTGTGACATTGCACATATGGGCCTCCCCTGTGCCTTGGTGCAGTGGTGCCATGCTTGTTATTACCCTTTAATCTTTGTAGAATCAGCAATAATTTGCATTTACCGTGCGTTTGACATTGTTTATAAAAAAGCTCTTTTGACATTTATCACTTGTATCAAGTGTTCTCTTGTATAAGTGACTTTTTTTCTGAAATTCAGTTCAAGTATTTTTTTCAAAGCAGAAACAAATTCTTATTTTTTTAAATCATTTATCATAAATGAAAAGTGTTTCAAGTATTTTTTGTTGAACAGTTGACATTGTATTTATAGTGTTCCAGCCTGCAAAGAATATGCATTGAATTTTTTGTTTTAAGAATTTTATTTCCCATCTTTTGCTTGGTTGTGGACATAAAATATTTCTGCTTTTTAACTTGAAATGCCATAAACTAATGTTCATTTACTGCTTTCACTGTTTTTATGACACTGTAGTTCTAGCAACTAAAGTCTGCAAAGATTGTTTTTTTTGTTGTTTTTTTTTTATTTTCCATCTTTTGCTTGGTTCTGCCATGTTTTTTTTTTTCTGGTTTTTGAAACCCTTTCTCATCCATGATAAGCTATAGGAGTGGGCTTTGTGCTCCCCAAAACTATTAACATTGCTCTCGTTTGATTCAAGGTATCTCGTGTGATGGAATGTTGATTTGTACTATATTTGAAGTGTTTAATGTTTTGTACATTAAATTCTCCGTATGTGATAACCGCATTTTAAGAAATCCGAATTCGTTTAAAGATGTCATGCAATGAGGATTGCGGTGATAAGTTTTTTTAGGGTTAAATAGTCTTCACCAATATACTAATAAACAAAACATCAGCACCATTGTGATTCTTTTATTATGGACTAATGTCTTTTCTGTTGACAAGTTCATTCCATTCTTACAATATGGCATTAATTTTTGGGGTTTCCAGAAGAAGGCAAAGGCTCAGAAAAAGGCCGAAGAAAATGCTCAGAAATTGACAGAGGCCAAGGCTCAACAGCACTGAAGTAGAAGATGGTTTAGGTTCTGCTCTTCTTGTTTCGCCTCCCCTGGGTTGAAATAATGCACTTATTCAAAATTTACAGGCTTTTTGGGTTCTTTGATTAGTAGAGTTATAAGTTCATTTGTTTTGTGTTTGGATGAATGATATTGTTTTTGTCCATTATAAAAGTTTTTTTTGAGCCGACTAGGTTATTTTGTTTCATGAAGTGTTCTTTAACTTGAAATTTGTTTATGTTTCATTTATTTAAGAGCCTGTTTTTGAAACCCTTTTTTTTAAGATTCTTAAGAAGTGCTACTAACATTTTAGAATTTATTTACAATCTTGCTTTAAAAATCAATATTTTCACTCAATACAATATTGCATGCATAAATCTGCTGAATTTGTACTATGCTTTTTTGGGATTTACATGATTTTTCTCATGATCTTTTATGTGCATATCATCACATTCAATAATAAAATTATTGATTTGCTTTAAATTAACATTTTGTGTTATAACATTAATATGATTTTTCTTGGTTTATTAAGATTAATCATATTTCTTGATTTTTAAAAAAATCAAGGACTTCTTGAATATATTTCATTTGCAATAATATATGTTTTTTTAACTTCGTATCTCCTTTGCTCTTAATTTCAGCGGGATTTTTTTTATTGATGAATATTTGTTTAATCACTTAATTTATTTAATAAAAATTATTTATTCATCATTAAACCATTTAAATATATTAAATATCTTACTGATAGCAATCAATAAAATTGTCATTACTTTGAATTATCAATAACATGAGATGGGCAAAATGAACTTGTTTTCCGTGTATTCTTCTTTTTATGCTAATATTATTAATTATTTATTAATTTTTTAATGTTTTATTTCTGTAATATGATTATTACCATCATATTAATTTTTTTGAATGTTTTATACATTGAAGTTTAATAGCGATTTTGTTTTGTTTAGAAAATTTCTAATTCATTAATTTACGGTTTGGTTTGTTTTGGATAATTGATTTAACTTAAATTTTTTATGCTATATGGATTCATGATATTTTATAATGATTTGTTGATAATTTGAATGAGATTTATACATAATTATTAAGTGACATGATATCATCATTGATTTGGTATCAAAATAAAACTTTTTTCACTTAATGTTTGAAAAATGAAACTTTTTTTCGGTTAATGTTAGAAAAATATTATTTTTTCCATTAATGGTGAGGGTTAGAGAATGGATGCATGTGTGACTCCATGGAAAACTAGAAAATTATGTTTTAAAAAAAAATCGGTGTAATTCAATTTAACAAGTGTGGTTTGGTTTGACATCTAAATTGAACTGTAAATTGTAATGGTATATTCATTATGCACCGCAAAAACCTGCTATTTTGGTTTGGTTTGGTTCGTTCGATTTTAGATCTTGTTTGGCCAAACAGGTTTTTTTGCCCATCCATAATCAACACTATTAATAAAAGTTATTAAAGAAATAAAATTCAAATTACAATCGTATTAGGAATGGCAACGAGTTGAGTAACTACTTTTTGAACTCGAACTTCATTACATTTTATGATACTTGAACCCTATTTGAACCCAGTCATACACGTTTAACATTTAACTTACCTCCGAACACTATTAACCATCGACATCCCTAAATCATATTAAAGATTACAAAAATTTATGTCATGACTCCCCTTCCACGGGGCACCTCTCCTGGGTCGACAATGAAGAAAATAAGTGACTTTTGAAGCGCGTCTCCAATAGATCCCAGATTGACGATTAGCATCGAGGGTATATAACACACAATGAGAGACATTACCCTCAATTTATAAATTTAGGGTAAGAGATTTGAGAAACACCTATCAACGCCACATCGTATAAAATATTTCAAGATCCATAGAAATAAATACAACAATGCATGTCATGTCATACATGATAAATCTCTAAAAATAAAAGCCAAAACCACTCCTAATGAAACATCTCCAAATAACTCTACCTCCAAGCTAGTTCATTCCAACTTGGTAGGATCCTCCTCAAGACCTCTAATGCAAATGTGAGAAAAACATACTAATGTTTCAGTGAATAAAGAGAAAAACCGACATGCACATATTTGACCAACTACCCATTCTCAGTCCCACCAAGACTTACTCACCAAGTATCACATCCAAGTAATAAAATAATATCAAAAGAATATAATCATAGGCTCCCCGCAACCATTTCCCCACTGGTTTGTCGCCCTCACACCCCAACATCAAATGTCTTGTGCTCTCATCCCTTCCTACCTGACATGGGTTGGGTTGCAACCCTACCCACCCCAACGCTCACAAGGTCTAACATCTCGTGTCGGCATTAGAGAAAACTATATACCACATCACATCCACATCCATCGCCTCAAAACCATAGCAGTAGTGTATCATGAACATAAAAGATATCAACATCGTTCCTTCCTCCAACCATGTGCGAAACCCACCATATAACCGTCATCTCATCATCACTTCATCATTAGGTACACCGCACGTCACTCCCACAACTTGCACGATCGTAACAACTTTTGGTCATCACAACCAGTCTACTGCTAAAGGGAGAACGGGGAAGAGCGGGCAGTTAGTCATCCGCCTTCACCAATCTGGATGTTGGGAAAGCACATGAAACCAAAACATTTGACGTCGATATAAAATACTCAACTCCAGTGAGGTGCATTTAGAAATCACAATGAAAATGCAACACACACACAAACACACTCACACACAAGCCTGACCTAAAGGTTTCACATCAATACTTCATCATCTCCATTTACCATCAACACCATACTAATGTTACCACATGCTCCCAACAACCGTTGCCACCACTAAATGCAACTAACCAACAAAATGACCACACACAGACCACTATTCACTTTCTAACATTCACTGATTACACAATTTTCCAGATTATCACATCACCAACCACCATTTGTTAATTATGCCATTTTAATCTCATATTTAATGGAAAACCACTCTAACCATCCCCCACACATGATTCCATTAAGGTCTAGCCCGTTCATTAACATTTAGAACATTAATTCAATTACCGCACATTAATTATCAGCCCACATTATTCAATTCTATCCCATATTGCTTTAGCAAATTTTAATCAACATCCTAACTTTTCTTTATTCCATCCTCATTCCACACATCCTGGCATCTATAACACCTTCACATCATTTATCATAGCCACAACCACACAACAGTAAGCAACAAACATATTTCCAAGCATTTATATTACATGGGCCAACATCAACATTGTTCGAGTCTTGATTATTCAAGCAACTCATTTAATTACTAGCTTTAATTATTATTTAATTATGCGAAGTGATTCAAGCATTTAAACAAAAAAATATTTCATGTGAACAATTTACCCCATTTAAACACGACAACAACTTGACATTCAATGGAAATCAGTTCACAACCATAAATAGCGTCTCATATCAATGACCAAACATGCAACCGTTCTCTTCAAATTAAAAATACTTACTTATCTCAGAAATATAAAGTTTCATATCTCCATAAATTTTCTATCTCTATTACCGTCATATTCCTCTTTGGTGATCCATACCAATTTATTATAAATAAATAGTACCAACAACAACACATAAAATAATGTAAAAATATGCAGAAAAAATACATGCATAACAAATCCCCTATTTTCTTCAATTATTCAAATTTATTTAATTATTTTTAAGTTAATTCATGCCAATTACCTAGTAGAAACAAAAGCATGATAAACTCATGATTTACACAATAAAGAGATCTTGAATCCCTTACCTCTACAAGGATCTTCACAATTCACTACAAAAAAAACAAAGAAGAGAGAGAAGGAATAATCACCCTGGGACATGCGGAAGGGGCTCGAACTGATCTCAGAAGGCTAATAGATCTTGAATGGTGATGTTTTGATCGTCCAAACACTAAGAGCAGATCAAGAAGACTGGAACGTGGGAAAAGAATATGGGTTTTAGAGAAATAATGGATTGAAATATCTCTCAAGGATATTTCCATAATACATGACCAAGCTTTCCATTTTAATTCACATTATTTTTGTTTTGATTTTAATTGGCCTCACATGACCCATTTAAAACTCCTATAAATTTGGAGCTCAAAGATTTAGTTCAAAAGTTCATAACAGATTTAAAACCATGATTTTTCGTTTATTATTTCCATTTATTTTCATTTAAAAATGTTTTAGAACAAAGCTGGGAAGAATACACATAAAAACTAGATTAAAAACAATACCCTTATGTGAGAAGGGAGCCTTATGTCAGGGTAGATTCTAATTGTGCTTATGCATCATATTTTGGACGATCCCTACACAAGAATTGATCTACCTATACGTTAGACAAAGACTAACCACACACGACACTGGAAAATCAGTTATACCCTTATGTGACAAATGAAAAAGTGACCTTACCCTTACGCTAGATGCAAATCACCCTTACACAAGATTTGGAGGGCCTTCACGCATACAAAACAAAACTGAAAAAGACCCTTACGTGAACGAACAAATTACCCATAAATGAGACTCCTCTCACCCTAACGTGAAGCCCTACACTCTCACAAGAAGGAATTATCCTTGACCGCCACCACAACCCTCAACATGACATAGGGATAAATCCCTCTCAGTTTTTATCTACCCCACCAAAGACCACAACATAGAGGCACCCCACTCATCATTTCACCCCCGCTCGCGTGCTCGACCTCACCACACCCTCGCACGCCGACACGTCCTATGCCTTGGGTGTTTCCCTTTCCTATTTTACACAGGTGGGTTCCCTAGGAAAAACACTTTCCAAAATGACCTCCCTGTCCGTTTCACTCCACATGGTGCACCTAGCGCTACACAAGAACTCCAAAATGCTCATCCCCTTTCAAAATGATTGGCCAAATGACATTGCCAAACACTCACATCTCCAAGGAACTTGAAACGGCTAGAACCACTCCTATTGCTACAATGTGGTGGTCCTCAGGATGGAACAATTATTCTCTAGCCTCCAAAACACTTCTGAATTCTACAAAACTCAAAGGAATGTGCCATAAGGGTCTTGGTCGTCACACCAAATACCTCTCAAACCATTCTCATCTTCGAGAATAAAAATAAACCCAAAAAGGAAAGAGGAGGGAAGATCTGAACAACCACCTCACAGAACACTTCTCATAGATCTCACTATAACCTGAACACAATCACCACCTAAGAAGGCCGAGGCACTAATAATCTGCGACATCAACATCCATCCAAATATCCTTACGAGATACCTCTCAAATAGAGGCAACTCTATTTCCAAAACACGAACTTGATGCAAGGAATGAAATCCTTGATCATAAAAACATGAGAAACAACTGAAATTCATTCATCAATCATAAAAACATAGAAAAACATTTCAAAAGAAAAAACCCAAAGATCATTTTTAAAAAAGGATTCAGTTACAACTACCTAGGGGAAAGCCTAATCATCCTTGAAATCAATCAACCACCTTATCAAAACCCAAGAAGCCCTTGAATCACAGGGCATTGGGACTGTCAGTGCCCCATCTCACCACAACCAAAACACCTCACCCTACCCCATGAAGACCACCTAGAGCCAGGAGGGCCCCAAGCCCGGGGTTACACACGAGTCCTGAGTGGCCATCTAGCTCCCTACCTCCACTTGTTCCAAGTGGCAGAACTCGAATTTCCACCACCCAACCATCTAAGAAAACCCCCTCTCATAGTGAATAGACTCCTCCTTGAACAAGATAGGGAAGTTTTCCTAGGAGATTCCCTCCGTTGGGCCATGATCCACCTTCCACCATGTCCGGGCTATCCCATGGAGCGTACCCCCCACTAAGGCAACCCGAAACTACTATAGGGATATTGTTTACTCGAAGGCGATGAAAGTGCCCTATCAGTGTAATTGTATCAACGAGAGGGGGATGAGGTGAATCAGTGATACTTTTTCTTTTATGTTTCTTTGCAATTGAAACAAAATTTTCCTCTTATTAAAGATTTCAATTCCCTGCTGAAAATAAATCAAACACACATCCATAGGAACACACAAATTTACAAGGTTCACTATTCAATAAGAATAAATACGTTTTTAGTATGGTTTGGAAATGATCCAATACCACACCATCCACTAGAAAACAATCCTTGGATTACAACAAGTAGGATATTCTCTTTCACTCATGTAGTACTTTGAAGACAATCCAAAAGTACGTGTGCACCCTCCTAGCACAAATAGGGTAATACAAAGTTTGTATAACAAATCATGTTACCTGTGCTTCTTTTCAATTTTACAAATATATTCAATTGAAAAAACTTATTCAATTTCTTACCTAGAAGATAGTAAGAACTTCCTGGACATTGTTATGAAAACTCATTCTGATTTTCCCAGTATGTTTTTCCTAGTCCGATTCCTCTGAGTCCAATTCTCCCCGATACGATTCTTTTCAGTACGATTCTCTCAACCCAATTCTTCTGAGTCCTATTCTTCCCGATACAATTTCTCAATACAAAAAGATATAACACTGGATGAGTATGATTGAGACCATTCAAAACTCCTTCCTTAGCCTGAAAATCCCAGCACAGAAATCCCGATCTGATAATCCACCCTGATACAATGATCAACCAAATAAAATTGACAAGACGAATATGATAATCAGCTAAGAATGATAATTAATGAGTATGATGGTCAGATGAATAAAATGTTGTGATCTTGTTTCTTCTCTTTAACTTTAATCCGTCAAAACTTTTTCAACAAAGGCTTAGTACGAAAACTTCTTCTTCTCTCTAAAAAACTCAGAACTTCTCTCTCTTTAGTGGTGAACAGTATATCATTCATCAGAAAAGTATGATGTACTTTTTTCCTTTTATAGGTGACCCATAAGTGGTTTTGGCAGGAATCCAAAAACCTTTCCCGCTCACATAAATTGACCAAAATCTCAATTTCCCCTAAAATATCAGGTGCATTTTGACTTTATTAACTTTTATCGAAGCTTCTTGATTATTCTACAATCTTCACTTCTTCAGAATTTCATTTCAATCGCCAGCTCGATTTTAATTCATGAATCCGATTTTCTAAATCCAATTTCTTCAAAACAAAGATCTTTATCAATTCAATGTAAATGTATAAAGAAATGGATACTAATATGAATGATGAATATAACCATTCTTTTGAATGCCAAGATATCCCTTGACAACACATTCAACAAACTCCTTTCATCTCTTCTATCAAACCATTTTTACTTCTTCACCTTTTCTCTTGACCCACTTGACAATTCACTTGAAAAGAAAACAAAGTGATTCAACTCTTGACCCAATTGATGAAGAAATTTGAAAACAAGTCAGAGTTCATCCATATCTTCCTTCAAAAATCCATTAAACCATATTAAATGGTTGACTACATTGTTGATTGGTTTCTATCATTATGATATTCATCTGCTTCTCCTCAATTCCTTTTCCATCAATCTCTTTTGAAAAAAACTCTGCCTGAGTATGCTGGTTCACTGAGTATGATGGACCGGTGTTAATAGGAGCTAACTTTCATTCCAACTTAGCCTAAGTACGATTTTCCATTGTACAATATTTATGAGTACGATTGGCCTAGATATGATCATCCTGGGTACAATCATTCAGAGTACGGTCCTTTTCTTCATGAGTATGAGTATGATTTTTAATAATTCATTTGGCCTAAATACTGTCACCAACACCCTTTCCTTTTCATCCAAATCCAATATTTTTAAAAGAGACCGAAAAAATCTCTTTCTTCTCTTCCACCTAGATACGATTAATTTGGGTACGATTTGGAATACCTCTTTTCCCTTCTTTCCATCAAGCTTGCATCATAAGTTATTTAATCAACTTATGATTTATGTGAAATACAAATCAGCAAAGCATCATCACATTTAATGAATCATAGTCATGAAGACTCTGATTCTTCATCAAAATAATCACTTATTTCATAGATAATTTAGAGTGAAATCTGATAACCATTTACTTCTAGAAAGATTTATTATCAATTCAATCCTTTAATTTTGGATTCAGTGTGAATCTGATCAATTCCTCATTTCAATCTTCTCCCATTCCAGACCCAAGGTGAGTCCGATCAAAACCTTTTCCTTCAACCATCTTATTTTTATTATGATTTACTTTTCTTAAACAAAGTGAGTCCAATTCTTTTGAAACCAACTATCAATATGATTTTCACTAAATACAAAGTGAGATGATTTTCTTTCTTCAAAAACTTTCCTTGACAACAAAAGACAACACTTGAAAAAAACCAACTTCATCATCAGATTGGTCCTAATAATCCCCCTTTAGATTTTATTGTCAACCAAGTTTCATAAATCAATGAACTTTGTATCCTCAAGAAATGGATTACTTATCAATAATTCTAAGCCTACGTGAGATAACTCATTGTAGGAAACAAGAATAATTGACAGAAAAATCATGTTGTCCAAGAGTAGTGATTATGAACCTTCTTTATCTTCCTTTTTCAACTCTTATTATTTTCTGGAAAACAATACAATTTGTTTCCTACAACCACTCCAACATACAATTAGAATAGTTCACTCACAATATAATGTTGAATTCACATATTACCCATAACTCCCTCTTTTTACATGCATTAGGATAGATTTATGAAACAATTCATTATACCCCTTGAAACCACTATCCAATGGTAAGATGAGAGAGGGGACAAAAACACATACCTCAACCTGGAAGAGAAAGAGGTTGGACACCCATATTCAACCTCAATTTCGATAATGATTCCTTCGATAAAGGTTTTGTGAAAATGTCAGCAACTTGTTTTGATAATGGAACATATTCCAGCTTCAATTCATTCATCTCATATGCTCTTTGATGAAATGATATTTGATATCAATATGATTTGAATAAGAATTGTGAACTAGATTCCTAGTGAGATTGACTGTACTTTGATTATCAGAACCCAATAGCAAGGGTAACTTTACTTTAAAAAGTAAGTCTTCTAATTGAGTTTTCATCCACATAAGTTGAGTAGTGGCTTGAGTGAAAAAAACATATTCAGATTCAACTGTACTAAGAGTTACTGAATTATGTTTCTTTGAATGCCAACTAACACAATTCTTTTCTATAAAGAATACTCAACCATATGTGGATCTTCTATCATCAATATTTCCCACCCAATCCGTATTTGAATGCCAAAAAATCAATACTATCTGAGCTACCATACCTGATTCCAAATTCTATTGTGCCTTTGATGTATCTAAGAATTCTTTTTCCAGTGATTAAATGTTATTATTTTGGAGCACTCTGAAATCTTTCACATAAGGTAACAATATAAACAATTTCGGGTCTTGAGGTAGTCAAATACAAAAAAATTCCAATCAACTTTAAAAATTATTTCTAATCAACTTCTTTTCCTTCTCCATATTTGGACAACTTTGTTCCCACTAAAATAGATGTGGAAACAGGTTTTGAATTTTCCATGTTGAACCTATTAAGAAGTTCCTTAGCATACTTTTCTTAAGAAAGAAAAATGTATTTCTCCTTTTATATAATTTTTAACCTAAGAAAGTATTTCATTTCCTTAAGTATGGAAATTTCAAATACCTTTTTAATTTCTTCATCAAACCTTTCACAACTTATTTCATCATTTCCAACAAAGGAAATGTCATCTACATAAACAATCACAATGAGGGAATACACTTGACTTTCTATGATGTAGAGATTGTTATCCACCCTTCCTTTCATGAAATTAAAATTCCTTAAGCATGTATCCAATTTGGAGTACCATGACCTTAGAGATTGTTTTAGCTCATATAAGGCCTTCTTCAATTTTCACACATAACTTTCATCTTTCCCAACAATAAATCCACAAGGTTGTTCAATGTAATCTTCCTCATCAAGATCACTATTTAAGAATGCAGATTTAACATCCATTTGAAAGATCTTGTAACCTCTTTATGCAGTAATAGAAAGAAAGATCCTAATTATTTATAATATTTCCACCAGAGAAAAGGTTTCATCAAAAATCAATACCTTTAATTTGTGAATACCATTTTCATACCAATATTTCTTTGATTCTTATCACTTCACCTTCTTTATTCAGCTTGTTCCAAAAAACCAACTTTGTTCCAATAATGTTTTTGTTTTTTGGATTGGGTATGAGTTCCCATGTGTCATTCTTTTCAATTTGATCAAACTCTTCATTCATGGCCTGAACCTATTCCAAATTCTTAAAAGATTATTTCACAACATTCAGCTTCACTTTTGAATATAAAGAATTATGTGTAATAAAATTTGTTATTCTTCTTGTTTGAACCTTATGATTTTGATCACCAATTATATTCTGAGCTTCCATTTGCTTCCTCATCCCTGGATGATATTTTTGAATATATTCCTCAACACTAGAAATAGTTGTGTCTATTTCTTCTTCTTGAGTAGGAATAAAATTGTCTGTATTCTTTTCATAATTGTTTTCTTCAACTTACTCAACTTCCTTTTCTGCCTAAATATGTTTTTTTCTCACCTCTTTCAATTACTTTCACATCAATAGAATAAAAAATTCTTTTTGTCTCTTTTTTGAAGCATCTATATCCTCTTCCTTTCAAGAATAGCCAAGAAAGATTCCATCTTCACCTTTATACTCAAACTTCCCATAGTTTGAACCTTTCTTCTTTATAATACACAGAATCCTGAAAACTTTTAAGTGTTTCAAACTTGGAGTTTTTCCATAAAACAATTCATATAGAGTTAAATATGATTGAGGCCTATAGAAACAACAATTATGGATATAAATAGTTGTACTCATGGCTTACCTCCAAAATTAATGAGAAAGACCATGTTCAAGTAACACAGTTCTTCCCATTTCCACCAAACTTCTATTATTTCTTTCAGCAAACTCATTTTTTTGAGGAGTGTATGGGGAACTATACCGATACCAAATTCCATGATTCTCAAGATAACCTTAGAATTCATGACTTCTGTATTCACCACCATTTTTTGTTCTCAAATTCTTTACCGAATACTCACATTCCTTCTCAGATTTCCTTTTGAAACTTTTAAATATTTTCAAAGCATCCAATTTATGTTTCATATACACAACAAAAGTAATATGAGTAAAATAATCAATGAAAGTGATGAATTACTTATCTCTATTTGTCTAATGTTTTCTTATCGGCCCAATAATATCAAAATGAATCATCTCCAGGGCTTGTCTTGAACAAATCTCAACTTTCTTATGCACTGATTTTGTAATCTTTCCTTTTTGACAAATAGTGCAACACCGATCTCTTCTACTTGGAAAATCAGGCATGTATCATACGCTATCTCTTTTAGATAACTTGATAATGTTTCTTTGACACATGTGTCCCAAACTTTTATGCCATAATTGATTCTCTTCCACCATAATCATGCAAAAAGAGTTTTGTATTTCACCAACTTGAAACAAGTTTCCTTTTGTATGCTGACCTCTTGTAACAATCTTTCCATCTTCTACACTTTTCACAACAAACCCATTCTTGAAGATAAATTTGTTACACTAATAACACAATTGTGCAAAACTTAGAAAATTATGTTTCAACCCATCAACATACAAATATTTCTTGGATTTCATATTTTCTTTCCTAATAATGACTGAACTAATACCTTTCATTTTCAAGGATTCATCATTGACAAATGTCAATGTTCCTTCTTTGAAATCTTTCACATTCTTTAAAAATTTAAAATCTCCCATCATATGAGAAGAACACCCACTATCAAGGATCCAAGGTCATTCTCCTTTTGTAGATTTCAACAAAGTTTCAACAATAAGAGGTTTTACTTATTCCCTTTCTTTATCCACCTTCATCTTTTGAGAATTGTTAAGAATATTTTATTGCGCTGAAAGAAAAACAAGACATCCTTCTGCAGGGTGTCAAAGTTGTTAAAATATTTCACAAATAGTTTCCAGGTGTTGGAACCTATTCTCAATTTTCACTCCAACCTTTTCAGGTTTATTCACAACAACCTTCTCATAATTATTTCTTTGAGTAGATTGACTCCCCCTTAACCTTTTCCTTTCATGACCTGTAAGATAATAGAGACATTTTTGGTTGAACCAACACATATTTTTTGTATGTCCGAATCCACCACAATACCAACAATATCCATAGAAAGAGTATTTTCCTCAAAAACTTCCATACTAATTGGAATTGTGAATACTTTTCTTATCCACCTTATTCTCTTTCCTTTCTGGTCCACCAACCTTCCTATTATCAATCAGAGTCTTTCTTTTCTTTTCATCTTTATTGGAACCAAAAGTATTGAAAACCTTTATAGATTCAAAATGTTTCAAAAAATTTTCAGACTCAAGGTTCTTTGAGACTTATGAATTTCCAACTTTATTGGTTTTGGCTACATACATAACTTTACTAGATTTCTTATTTTTAGAAACATTTCCAAATTTATTCTCTCCCATTGAAGGTAACTTTTGTTGAACCTTCTCAATTTTCTCATTATGATAAATTTAACCAACTACAGTGATATAGTTTTTAAAACTTTTACTTTTCTCCCTAACTTTAGAGATATTTTTTTGGACAAGTTCCAACTCTTCTTCTTTTACTTTTAGCTTCACTTTCAGATGCTCATTATGATTCTTTTATTCTTTAAGAGATTTCTTCATGTCATGAATCTATTTTGTTAGCCTTACTTTTTAATCAACAAAATATTCTTGATTTCTTATTGAGGAACATTCATATTCTAAATTTTTGTTTTTCTTTTCAATTCTTATGATCTTTCTCAGACATTATTTCAACTTTTCTTTCAAATGATGTTCAAGTTGAGTTTCTTCTTCTTCAGAACTACTGCTTTCGAACTATTCATCATTCACTGTTGAAATGAAAGCATTTTTAATACCAAAATCAATATGTTTTTCTAATTCAATATCACTACCTTCTTTATCTTAATCTTTAGATAAGAAAATTCTTCTTTTGGACTTGATTTTTTTTCTTTCCCTATGGAATACAATTTTCCTTCATCTCCCTATTTCTTCTATGATCTTCTTGGCTTTCTTTCTTCTTTATCACTATTATATTCTTTCTTTATTCGAGGAAAATTAGCTGCAAAGTGACCAATGCCTCCACATTCAAAATATTTCAAGGAAATTTTCCCTTAGTATTTCCCTATACCTATTCTAACATTTTTAGAAAATAAGGATAAATTATCAGTAAGATTTTTACATACCTCATTTTCGAAGTCAGAATCACCAGCTTCATCTTCAATAAGAATCTTCTATGAATTTTCTTTCTTAGTAGCCTTGAAATACATTTATCTATCAATTTTATTTATTTTCATAGTTTTCTCCCTTCTCATTTCATAAGTGATGAAAGTACTATGAAAATCATCAAGAGATAATGTTTTAGGATCTCTGTATTTCAATGAAGAAACTTTTTCATCAAACTTGTCGGGAAGGATTATCAAGATCTATTTAACAACTATAGAATCATCTAACATTTCACCAAGACATTTGATAGTAATAAAAATGTCATTTACCATGGTAAAGAAGTCCCCAATAGATTCGCACTCACACTTCTTTAAGTCTATATACTTCAATATCCAGATTTGAAGTTTTTCCTTCTTCACTTTTATATTTCCATTGTATATGTTTTTCAATTTATCCCATATACCTTTAGCTATGGAAGAAACTTTCACCCTTAAGAATTAAATTTCAGAAAGTGATGATAATATAACATTCTTGTACCTTCCATCATTCTCTAGATTCTTCTTAACAACAAATGTTAGAGGAAATTTATCATCAACGAGATGAAACCCAACTGTTTCAACTTCAAGAACATCATATCCAATAGACATAAGATAGGGAAACATTATATATTTCTAGATATGATAAGTTTTTCCATAAAATACCAGAATACCTTTACTATTCACATAATTCAAATTCTCTATGAGGAAAGAATAAAAAAAAGGAACCTGTGCTCTGATACCACTTGAAAGTGCCCAGTCAGTGTAATTGTATCAATGAGAGGGAGAGGGGGCGAATCAATGATAATTTTCCTTTTATGTTAATTTACAATTAAAAAAACCTTTGCCTCCTGTTAAATATTTCAATTCCCTATTGAAAACAAATCAAACACACATCCACAGGAACACAAGAATTTAAAAGGTTCACTATTCAATAAGAATAGTTACATACTTGGTATGGTTTGGAAATAATCCAATACCAGACAATCCACTAAAAAAAAATCCTTGGATTACAATGAGGAGGATATTCTCTTTCACTTGTGTAGTACTTTGAATACAATCCAAAAATACGTGTGCACCCTCCTAGCACAAATAGAGTAATACAAAGTTTGTGTAACAAATCATGTTACCTATGGTTCTTTTCAATTTCACATATATATTCAACTAAAAACACTTCTTCAATTTCATAACCAAAATATGGTAAGAACTTCATGGAATTTGTTATGAAAACTCAATCCGATTTTCCTAGTATGTTTTTCCCAGTTTGATTCCTCCGAGTATGATTATCCCCGATATTATTCTTCTCGATATGATTCTCTCATCCCAATTCTTTCGAGTTCAAATATTCTCGGTATGATTGCTCAATACCAAAATATATAAAACTGGTTGAGTATGATTAATACCATTTGCAACTACTTATTCCTCAATCTAGAAATACCAACACAATAATCCCGATCCGATAATCCAGTCTAATATGATGATCGAACAAATACAATTGACAAGATGAACACGGTAATCAGATGAGTATGATAATTACTAAGTATGATGGTCATCTGAATATAACTTCGTGATATTGTCTCTTCTCGTTCACTTTAATCCATCAAAACTTTTTCAATAGAGGATCAGTACGAAAACTTCTTATTCTTTCTAAAAAACTCAGAGCTTCTTTATCTTCTATGGTGAATATTACATCATTCATCAGAAAAGTATGATGTACTTTTCACCTTTTATAGGTGAACCATAAGAGGGTTTTTTGGGAATCCCAAAACCTTTCCCACTCACATAAATTCACCCAAATCTCAATTTCCCTTAATATCTAGGGTGAATTTTGACTTCATCAACTCTTCTCGAATCTTCTACAATCTTCACTTCTTCTTCAGACCTTCATTTCAATTTTTATCCCGATTTCAATTCATGAGTTAAATTTTCTAAATCGAATTTCTTCAAAAAAAATCTATGTATCAATTAAATGTAAATGTTTGAAGAAATATATACCATTATGAATGCTGAATACAACCATTCTTTTGGATGGAAAGAACCCCCTTGATAACACATTCAACAAACTCCTTTTATCTCTTATCTCAAACCATTTTTTACTTTTTCACCTTTTCTCTTGACCCACTTGAAAATTAACATTAAAAGAGAAAAAAATGATTCAACTCTTGACCCAATTTATAAATAAATTTTAAAAAAAGTTAGAGTTCAACTATACCTTCCTTTAGTAATCCATTCAACCATCTTAAATGGTTAACTACATTGTTGATTGATCTCTATCATTATGATATTAATCAGATTCTTATCAATTCATTTTCCATAGTTCTCTATTGAAAACAACTCTACCTGAGTATGATGGTTCAATGAGTATGATGGACCGATGTCAACAACAACCAACTTTATTTCCAACTTATCCTGAGTATGATTGAACAGAGTATGATATTTTTGAGTATGATTGGTTGGGATAAGATCATCCTAGGTATGATCATTCTAAGTATGATCATTTTCTTCCTAATCCTGAGTATGATTTTTAATAATTCATTCGGCCTGAATACCATCACCATCACCCTTTTCTTTTCATCCAGATCTGATCTTTTTAAAAGAGACCGAAAACATCTCTTTCTTTTCTTCCACCCAAATATGATTAATTTGGGTATGATTTGGAATACCAATTTTCCCTTCTTTTCATAAATCTTGCATCATAATTTCTCCAATAAACTTATGATTTATGTGAAATAAAAATCAGAAAACCATCATCAAATTTAATTAATCATAGTCATGAAGACTCCGATTCTTCATCAAAACAATCACTTCTTTTATACCTAATTCAGAGTGAATCTGATGACCATTTACTTCCACCAAGATGTATTCTCAATTCAACCCTTTCATTCCAAATTCAGTGTGAATCCAATCAATTCCTCATTACGATCTTCTCCCATTCTGGACCCAAGGTGAGTTCGATCAGAACCATTTCCTCTAACCATCTTCTTTTTTTTTTTTATTATGGAATTTTCTTAAACAAAGTGATTCTGATTCTTTTGAAAACACCCAACATTATGATTTTTACCAAATACAAAGTGAGTTGATTTTGTTTCTTCAAAAACTTTCCTTGACAACAAAATACAACACTTGAAAACAACCACCTTCATTATTAGCTTGGTCATAACAGGTGACCTCTACTTCTTCCAGCCATTCCCCAACCTTGGGACCCAACACTACACCCAGGTACTTCAACACCTACTGCTAAAATTGAGAAACACCTCATCCCATGAATCCCTCTCCTACCTTTCAATCACAATGTATTGGTGATGTTCCATCGAAATATCTTTTACCCAATCATCAAAGAAACACGTTTATTTAAAATATCAATTCACACACCCTTATTAAAAGGAAAGTCAAAACTTATTTAAGAAAACATATTTTCAAAAAATTATAAAATTACCAATTTAGCTTAACAGGTGAGGTAATATTTCATATTAAAAAATATTAATATATAAAATGGGTTCTTAAAACATTTCTTCCATAAAAATCTAACTTAATTAATAATTAATTGTTAGAGCATGCTTCAATCAAGATGTTTCTAGAAAATTTTTATTTATAACAGATATAATCTTTTAGAAATGTCTCATGAAAACATATTAACATTCTACTCATATTAAATTTAATTTTTTTAACTTGCTTCACAAGTTTATTAATTAACATGTATTTATCCTCAAATTAAAACCTCCATGACTATCATGAAAGGTATACTAAACATTATTCTTGTCAAAATTTGTAAGAAAGAATATTTTTAAAAATCATGAATTAAGTCATTAGAAAAATAAATGAAATATAATTATAAGAACTGCACTAAAAACATTAAACATAATCACAAATAAAATTTTAATTTAAACACAACCTATAATAACGATGCATGCACCCTTAGAATTTTAATTACTTTAAGCATGATTGAAAAGACCTTAAAACAGAACATTGGATTTAAAACATGAATTTTATTTTATTATCATTTTTTTTGAAATGAGAGATTTAAAATATTTTAAGAAACTAAAAAAACATTTTAGACCAGTAACCTTTAAATTAATCTTCAATTTTTCTGATAGAAACTCATAAATTTTCTTTTAAATCACAAAGTTATGAAAACCCTACATAAAAATATTTAAACCAGTTACAAGAACACTTTTATAATAATTCCAACCATTATTAAAAATAACTAATCATTTATTAGGAAGTAAGGTACATCTAGATCCAAATAAATTCAAATAAACAATAATAAACATCAATTCATACACTGACACACAATAAGGGGTAAGTTATCAAAATCAACATAAATAGAGCTACCCAAATAATACAATCAAGGTAATCTATCCACCACATCATGCTATTGTCCACTTTGGGTGGCCCTAACTTTCCTACATGGCTTTAAAACACATCATGAAAATAATGCATCATGATGGGGGATATAGTGACCTGACCTTTTCTTACATTACTATTACATCATTTCAAAGATAAACAACATAATAATATTACACAAAGAGGATCTAAAGGCTTAGTGTCTTGGGAAAACTAGGACCACTCATAAAAAATACAACATCTAGTATAAACATTTATTTAATTTCTTCTTCTCTAGCTTCTTATTGGCACTTGTCCTCTCCTTAGTACACGTAGCCACCTGAGGAAAAGGGGTGAGATAGAAGCCCAATAAGAGGATAGATAAGAACAATATATAATTGGGTGAGCATAATCAAAACATAGGAAAAAGATCATGAACATGATAGGAGCATAAATAAAAGACTTGAAATGTGGCAATGCATAAAAATGAAACATCATGTCTTAGTGGTTAACTACCACAAATACTTGTGAACCAAGATATCATATTGTTCAAACATCATTTCACATTTATTCATGAGATTTATCACTTTAACCAATGCATTGGAGCGCTATATAATTCCGGGCACACCCGTCACATTTAAACATTCATATTGCGCTATATAATTCCTGGCGCACCCGTCACATTATAACATTATCATTTATCATGCATGACACAATGAACATATAACATAAATGAACATAAATAAACCATGAAAAGGAATGGCTTTCATCTCATAAGAACACATTCAAAAAATTTGGGTTCCCAAAAGAAAGAGGGAACAATATACTTGATACAAGAACCATCAACCTTGAATGAGAGGTAAAAGTTGAGTTCTTAAGAGAAGAGTTCTTTCGGAAAACATTTGGATTGACATAAACTTGATTATAAAACATGTATATACCAGAAAAATAAATAAAATTATGAACAAATTATCTTTAAGGAGTGACCATATCAAAAATGGAGTGAAAGAGGTAGAACCCGAAGGATGAAAGTTGGGTTCGAGAATTTCCCCTTACCTTGTATCAGAATGCTTCCTTCTCTTTAATGTCCTGTATAATGAAATTATATTCATTAATTATAAATAAATAACCTTGTGTACATTAATAGGGTTAATTATGGTTTAATTATGTAATATTATGTTCTTTTGGATGACTTATAGAGTTTAGAAACACTGTTCGGGGATGTTCGTTTTTATGGTTTTTCTTGGATGGTTCACTTGTATTCTTAAATTGAAGTTCGGGTAGAACATGGGTAAACATACAGAAATGATATTACATGTTATTAGTGATATTACAGGATCTTGAATGATTTTATAATGAATTATATTAGATCCATGTGGATGAATCATTAGATAAGAATTAAATGATGATTATTTGGGTTAATTTGAGTGATTTTTCGATCATAATGAACTTGTTTTATTTTATCACTAGAAATATGGTCATAAGTTAGTTCCAGAACATTAAATAGGAGATAATACATATAAAATATTTTTTTTCAACCATAAAAATGGTTCATGACCAGATATGAAGGTATAAATGGAAGAAGAAAGCACGTCGTTCTTGAAGGTGATAAATTAACACCTCACGAACAACGTTCTCTTTAATAAAATAAAAGGAAGAGGAAAAGGGGGTTGGATGATATAATATCCAATTAGAATCATAAAATTACATTATATGTATAATAATGGAGTTACAATACAATTTGGATGAATATAGGTGGGGAGAGATCAAGAAATGAACTTGAACTTGAAAGGAAAATAAAGGAGAAGAGGGAGGGAAATTACCTCTTGAATCCTTCTCTTGAGAACCTCCTTAAGGGCCTAAGCTTGGTATTTTGATGAGAAAATCAGATCTTGTATGTGGGGGAGGGTATAGGGAAGGTATTTGGGTAGAGTTTAGATAAGTCTTGGAGCTTGAGAGGTGTGAGGAAATGAGGGTGTGAAGGGTGGCTTTTATAGTGGAGGGGAGAGAGGTTTCCTTAATATAAATATCATTAGTTTATTATTACCCCACAAGACAAGGAATAGTGAGTCTTGAAAGACCAATAATAGTAATTTTATAATGTAATCCCAAACCAAGTGGGATTAAATCAGAAGAACATCACACAAGACCCTATAATTAGCTTATTTAGCTTATTTTGTAAATTACGGTATTTCACTATTCATCAAAAAGTCAAGTATCTCAGAAAAATACCAAAAATTTACCCCAAACATTTTTTGACATGTAGAATCCAAAAATGAAGTCCATTTTTGAAAAATAATTTTCTACATATTATTAATTTAATATTTAATTAAAATCATAATTTACTTAAAAAACAGTTTTAAGATTAAAACTGATTTTATAGTGCTTTCAAAAATTACGTAGGGTCTAATAAAATTATATAAAAACTATAATAAATTGATTCAATAATTTATTAATACATTTTAGGGAAATAAATATTCTTTTAAATTAATTAATTAATTATAATTAATTATTTATGACTTACAAAATATCAGAACGTTTACTAAGGTCAAATTGTCACTTTCTAAGATGTCTAAATTTTATTTAATTATTCATAGGTAATGTTAGTCTTATGTTGGATGATTTACTATTCATAAGGGTCATATTACTATTCATAAGGATATTTTACTATTCCTAAGGGTATGTTACTATTCACTATTTTTTTGTTTCATTAGACTCCAAAAATCTTCTTTAACACAACCGTGTATGTCAGATTTTCAAAATTCAAAACATAGAAGTGACAAACTTATGTTTAAAGGTCACTTATCACTTAGTAGTTCATTATGTTGTGTTTTCATGTTATTTTATGACATAATTATAAGAAGATAATTTCCATTGAAAAACTTTGGGTCGTTACATTCTTCCCCTCTTAAGAAATTTCGCCCCCGAAATTTCACTTTATACAAATAGGTGAGGGTACTTCTCCTTCATTGCCTCTTTTGGTTCCCAAGTTGCTTCCTCAAACTTATGGTTCCTCTACAACACTTTGACAATATGGGTTGTCTTGTTGGGTAGAACCTTATCTCTCTGATCCAGAATCTTTATTGGCTGCTCCTCATAGGAGAGATCATCTTCCAGCTGCACCACCTATGAGTTTAGTACATGTGAGGGGTCTGGTATGTACTTCCTCAGTAGTGATACATGAAACACATCATGAACTTGAGCCATATTTTATGGAAGTGCAAGACGATAGGCCACGACTCCTATGCGGTCAAGGATATCAAAGGGGCCAATATACCTAGGGCTTAACTTCACTTTCTTCCTGAATCGCATGAATCTCTTCCATGGAGATATTCGAAGGAAGACTTTATCTCTAACGTCGAACTCCAAGTCCCTTCGACGGTTGTTAGCATAGCTCTTTTTTTGACTTTGAACATCTTTGATGTGTTTCTGGATGACTTGAACCTTATCTGTCATCTCTTGAACAAGATCGGGCCCATGTAGCTTCCTTTCTCCAACTTTATCCCAATAGGTTGGAGTTCTACATCGCTTTCCATACAGAGCTTCATATATGGAACCATATGGATACTCGAGTGGAATCTATTATTGTATGAGAACTCAACCAATGAGAGATGTTGATCCCAACCACCTTTGAATTCAAGAGAGAAGGCTCTTAGAATATCTTCAAGTGTCTGAATAGTCCTTTCAGACTGGCCATTAGTTTGGGCGTGATAGGCCGTGCTGAAATTTAATTCAGTACTCAAAGCATGTTGAAGGCTCCTCCATAACTTAGATGTGAACCTTGGATCATGGTCAGAGACAATTGAGAGTGGAACACCGTGCAATCTCATCACTTCCTTCACATATATCTTTGCAAGTTGATCAAGCAAGAGATCTTCCCGAATAGTGATAAAATGGGAAGTCTTGGTGAGTCGGTCAACCACAACCCATATCGCATTATTTCCCTTTGACATCTTTGGGAGACCCATGACAAAGTCCATAGTAACGTTTTCCCATTTCCAAATGGGTATAGGAAATGGATGCATCATACCCTTGGACATTTTTCACTCAGCTTTAACTTGCTGACATGCCAAGAACCATGATATATATTCTACAATATCCTTCTTCATGTTATCCCACTAGAAGTGTTCTTAGAGATCACGGTACATCTTGGTACTCCCAGTATGGATAGAGAAAGTTGAGCTATGTGCATTATCCAATAGTTCCTTCTTTATCCCGGGTGATGAAGGCACACAAAGACGCGTTCCAAAACAAATCACACCATCATCGTCGATATGGAACTCTTGTAGCTTCCCTTCCTTTACTGCATTCACCCTCTTTTGTATCTCCACATCATCCCTTTGTGCTTCCTTAATCTTCTCTTGGATGGATGGTTGCACAATCATTTGGGAAAGGTAGGATGTATCCCCTACCATTATGATTTCCAAATCCATTCTTTGTATATCCATGAAGATATGGTCTTTCTCAATCCACAACATGGATAGAGTAGCAGGTTCTTTTCTTCTTAGAGCATCAGCTACCTTGTTCGCCTTTCTAGGATGATAGTGAATAGAGAAATAGTAATCCTTGATTAGCTCTAACCATCTCCTTTGATGCATGTTGAGCTCCTTTTGTGTGAATATATACTTTAGGCTCTTGTGGTCAGTGTATATGCCACACTTCTCACCATAAAGGCAGTGCTGCCATATTTTCAAGGTAAAAATCACGGCTGCCAGCTCTAGATCATGCGTCGGGTAGTTCTGCTCATGGATCTTCAATTGTTGTGAGGCGTAGGCTATCACATTATCATTTTTCATGAGTACACAACCCAAGCCTTTATTTGAAGCATCACTGTATATCACAAAACTTTCTCCACTTTTCGGTAGTGTGAGTACATATGCAGTGATCAGCCTTCTATTTAGCCCCTTGAAGCTTCCCTCACATTCTTCCATCCAAACATACTTTACCCCTTTCCTTGTTAACTTAGTTAGCGGGCTTGACAATCGTGAGAAGTTTCTCAAAAAACGTCGGTAGTACCCAGCTAATCCAAGAAAACTATGGATTTCTGTGACACTAGAGGTCCTGGGCCATTCCTCAATTGCCTTTGTCTTTGAAGGATCCACAGAAATTCCCTCACCTGTGATCACATATCCAAAGAACATGACTTGATTCATCCAAAAGTCACACTTGCTGAACTTGGCGTACAACTTCTCCTTTATCAATGTCGCTAACATAAGTCTTAGACGTTCTTCATGTTCCTCCAAGCTCTTAGAGTAGATGAGAATATCATCAATGAACACTACCAAAAATTTTTCAAGGTAATGTCTAAAGACTCTATTCATAAAATCCATGAAGATTTTAGGGGCATTAGTAAGTCCGAAGGGCATCACCAAAAACTCATAGTGCCCATACCTTGTACGGAAGGTAGTCTTATGAATATATTCCTTCTTCAACTTTACCTGATGATATCTAGAATGAAGATCCACCTTTGAGAAGTATTGATCTCCTCTTAACTGGTCGAACAAGTCATCAATCCTTGGAAGAGGATACTTGTTCTTTATGGTGATCTTGTTGAGTTACTGATAATCGATACACAACTGCATTGTTCCATCCTTCTTCTTCATAAAGAGCACTTGTGCACCCCAAGGCGATGCATTAGGGCGTATGAACCCTTTGTCCAAATGCTCTTACATCTGCTTCTTTAACTCCTCTAGTTCGATAGGAGCCATCCTATAGGGGCACTTTGAGATAAAAGTAGCTCTGGGTATGAGTTCAATTGAGAACTCTACCTCATGATCCGGGGAATTCTAGGTAACTCTTCAGGAAATACATCGCCGTATTCCCTCATGATGAGAATTTCCTCAAGGTTGGAACTTTCCTTCAACTCAACCATTTGGGTGAGGTATGCTTCTTCATAGGGAATCAACACCCACACAATTGAAGGATTTTTCAAAGGAGATTCATGATCTTCATTTCATTTGTAGAGGAGCATGGGATGGTTCGGAATATGAAAAGATATTTCCTTTTTCCTGAAAGTTGATATGCGCTCTATATAACGAGAGCCAGTCCATTCCCATTATAGCGTCGAATTCTACCAAGGGAAGTATTACGATATTTTCTGGAAGAATCTTCCCACATACGCCAACAGGAGAAGAGTCAAACACTTGGGTTGAAATGATCTCACCACTTGGTGTTTTTACAGATATCTCTACTTCAAGGTTTCGGGGCTTTGATTCTATAGTTCTAGAAAACTTGCAAGATATAAAGGAATGTGTAGAACTAGAATCAAATAAGACTTTTTCCATTCTTGAGTGAATAGGAAGTGTACCTTGTATGACTTCATTATCATGCTCCACCTCTGCAGTAGTGATGGCATAAGCCTTCCCTTGTTCCTTTGGCTTTGGTGGCTTCTGACGCAGATTACCCTCGAGAACTCGAGGTTTAGTGCACTGGTTTGCATAGTTCCCTAGCTCCCTACAATTGTAGCATTGAACCATGGGTGGTTCTCTCCTTTCATCAGTTACATTCTCCTTCCTTTTCGTGTCTTTTCGACACTCTTGAGAATGGTTTCCTTCTTTCCCACACTTAAAGCATTTCCCCGTCCCTTTGAGGCAGTTCCAATTGTGCAACTTCCCACATTTTTGGCATGTGGGCCGTTGATTTTTCTTCCCAAGTTTACCATTAGATCCACCAGCTTGAAACTCCATATTTCATTTCTTATCCCCATAGCCATGGGACCATTCTATAAACTCCATCTCCACTTTGAGATCACACCGAACAACTTCTTCATAACTCCCAAAGTCTTGAATTGCAAGATCCTTTCTAAGGTGTGGTTTTAATCCACTAAAGAATCTATCAATTTTACTATCATTTTTGATAACAAAACCCGAAGCATACCTTGCGAGCCTTGTGAAATTTTCTTCATAGGTTGTGACAGATTCTCATTCTTTTTTCTTGAGCTCTATGAATTCTCTCTCCATATTCATGCAAATAGTTCGTGGGAAATACTTATTAAGAAACATTATCTTAAAGTATTCCCATTCCATCTCTTCAATTTCCTCCCTTGGCTTGGTGTTCTTAATCAAAGCCCACCATTGATCAACTTCTCCATCAAGATGATAAATGACTAGAGTAACCTTCTCTGTCTCAGAACAGTGAAGCATAGAAAAGATCTTCTCCATGGAGTTGACCCACTGTTCCGCAACTAGTGGATCGGAAGATCCACAAAACTTCGGTGGTCATTGCCATATAAAACATTCAATAGCTAGTTTCTCCCTCTTTGGTGAAGGAGGACGTTCCCCATTATTATGGTTATTATTCATAACCTGAGATAATTGGGTAAGCATCGCCATGAAGTTTTGAACTCCACCTCCCACATCATTAGGGATGTCGTTCGGGCAATCGTTGCATTGTCCCTCGCATGAGTTGTTGGCCAGATTTCTCCTGGTTCCCACCATTTTCTAAAATAGAAAAGGATAGAACAAAACAAAACTAAAAAATTCATGAATAACTTATTAATTTATAAAATTATACCAAAAACATAACATATAGGATCCCAAGGTAAATATTCTTGTGTGCATATTTTTACTTAGTCTCGTACTATAAGTTTTCTCTAGGGTTCACTAATCCTAATTCCCAAATTAACTAAACCTTGCCTCTGATACCAAATATAGTGACCCGGACTTTTCTTATATTACTATTACATCATTTAAAAGATAAAAAACATAATAGTATTACAGAAATAGGATCCAAAGGCTTAGTGTCTTGGGAAAACTAGGACCACACATAACAAATACAACATCTAGCATAAACATTTATTTAATTTCTTCTTCTCTAGCTTCTTATTGGCACTTGTCCTCTCCTTAGTACATGCAGCCACCTAAGGATATACATCAAAAGGGTTGATCTAGAAGCCAAGTAAGAGGATATATAAGAACAATATATCATGGGGTGAGCATAATCATAACATAGGCAAAAGATCATGAACATGAGAGGATCATAAATAAAAGACTTGAAATGTGGCAATGCATAAAAATGAAACATCATGTCTTAGTGGTTAAATACCACACATACTTGTGAACCAAGCTAGAATCTTGTTCACACATCATTTAAAATTTACTCATGATATTTATCACTTTACCCAATGCATTGGAGCGCTATATAATTCTGGGCACACCCGTCACATTTAAACATTCATATTGCGCTATATAATTCCGGGAACACCCGTCACATAATAACATTATCATTTATCATGCATGCCACAATGAACATATAACAAAAATGAACATAACTAACCCATGAAAAGGAATGGGTTTTATCTCATAAGAACACATTCAAAAACTTTTGGTTCCCAAAAGAAAGAGGGAACAACATACTTGATACAAGAACCATCAACCTTGAATGAGAGGTAAAAGTTGTGTTCTTAAGAGAAGAGTTATTTCAGAAAACATTTGGATTGAAATAAAATTCATTAGAAAACATGTATATTACATAAAAGGAAATAAAATAATTAACAAATGATCTTTAAGGAGTGAACATATCAAAAATGGAATGAAAGAGGTAGAACCCGAAGGATGAAAGTTGGGTTCGAGAATTTCCCCTTACCTTGTATCTGAATGCTTCCTTCTCTTTAATGTCCTATATAATGACATTATATTAATTAATTAGAAATCCAGAACCTTTTTTACATTAATAGGGTTCATTCTGGTTTCATTATGTCATATTATGTTCTTTTGGATGACTTATAGATTTTAGAAACACTGTTCAGGGATGTTCGTTTTTATGGTTTTTCTTGGATGGTTTACTTGTATTCTTAAATTGAAGTTTGGGTAGAACATGGGTAAACATCCAGAAATGATATTACATGTTATTAGTGATATTAAAGGATGTTTAATGATTTTATAATGAATTATATTATATCCATGTGGATGAATCATTAGATAAGAATTAAATGATGATTATTTGGGTTAATTTGAGTGATTTTTTGATCATAATGAATTGTTTTATTTTATCACTAGAAATATGGTCATAAGTTAGTTCCAGAACATGAAATAGAAGATAATACATATAAAATATTCTGGTTCAACCATAAAAATGGTTTCATGACCAGATATGAAGGTAGAAATGGAAGAAGAAAGCATGTCGTTCTTGAAGGTGATAAATTAACACCTCACAAACAACGTTCTCTTTAATAAAATAAAAGGAAGAGGGAAAGGGGGTTGGATGATATAATATCCCACTAGAATCATAAAATTACAGTATATGTATAATAATGGAGTTAAAATACAATTTGGATGAATATAGGTGGGGAGAGATCAAGAAATGAACTTGAACTTGAAAGGAAAATAAAGGAGATGAGGGAGGGAAATTACCTCTTGAATCCTTCTCTTGAGAACCTCCTTAAGGGCCTAAGCTTGGTCTTTTGATGAGACCATAAGATCTTGGATATGGGGGAGGGTCTAGGGAAGGTGTTTGGGCAGAGTTTAGAGAAGTATTAGAGAAATGAGGGTGTGAAGGGTGGCTTTTATAGTGGAGGGGAGAGAAGTTTCCTTAATATAAAATTCATTAGTTTATTATTTCCCCAAAAGACAAGGAATAGCGAGTCTTGAACGACCAAGAATATTAATTTTATAATTTAATCCCGAACCAAGTGGGCTTACATAAGCAGAACATCAGACAAGACCCTATAATTAGCTTATTTAGCTTATTTTGTAAATTACGGTATTTCACTATTCATCAAAAATTCTAGTATCTCAGAAAAATCCCAAAAATTTACCCCAACCATTTTTTGACGTGTAGAATCCAAAAATGAATTCCATTTTTAAAAAATAATTTTATAAATATTATTAATTTAATATTTAATTAAAATCATAATTTACTTAAAAAACAGTTTTTAAGATTAAAACTGATTTTATAGTGCTTTCAAAAATTACGTAGGGTCTTATAGAATTATCTAAAAAATATAAGACATTTATTAAATAATTTATGAATACATTTTAGGGAAATAAATATTCTTTTAAATTAATTAATTAATTATAATTAATTATTTATGACTTACAAAATACCAAAACGTTTACTATGGTCAAATTGTCACTTTCTAAGATGTCTAAATTTTATTTAATTATTCATAGGTAATGTTACTCTTATGTTGGATGATTTACTATTCATAAGGGTCATATTAATATTCATAAGGATATGTTACTATTCCTAAGGGTATGTTACTATTCACCAAAAATTATTTTTGTTTCATTAGACTCCAAAAACCATCTTGAACACAACCGTGTATGTCAGATTTTCAAAATTAAAAACATAGAAGTGACAAAATTATGTTTAAAGGTCACTTATCACTTAGTAGTTCATTATGTTGTGTTTTCATGTTATTTTATGACATAATTATAAGAAGGTAATTTCCATTGAAAAACTTTGGGTCGTTACAGGGGAGGTGTCCCCTCTCTTCAAATGCTTGAAACCATGACACACATTACCAACACAAAAAAAACCCTTAAGATTCGTAGCATAAAATTCACTTAATTAGGTTTATTTAATTATCATGGTCACCCCATTAAAAAAAAGCACAAATAGTCATAATGCATGTAACTTTCCCAAGTCTCTACTCTGGAAGAAAAACCACCTCACTTGATCATTCAATAGACTCAAAGCCCTTGTGTTAGACCACAGAGGGCCTAAAATCTTATGTCTTAGCCAGTTTCCCTAGCCTATGTCACACACCAAGTTCAACTGATACTATTTCCCTACCAACCCATGAAATCCTCACAGTGCCTTACTCCAATCTCCATCCTATATCTCAACCATCAGATTCGATATCACTCAATCATGACCCCCATCCATTGGTAACCCTCATGTTCTAACAATGAAGTGAATAAGTGACCCCTAAATCCCACCTTCAATAGGCCTCGGGTTGGTGACTAGCACCGAGGGTATATAACACACAATGTAAGGCATTACCCTCAATTTATAAATTTTGGACAATATATAAGAGTATAAACACCCATAAACACCACATAATATAAAATAAAACAATATCCATAGAAATAAATACAATAATGCATGTCATGTCATAAAGGATAAATATCAAAAAATAAAATCCAAAACCACTCATAATACAGCAACTCCAAATTGAAACTCTAGCTCTAGGATAGCCTGGTCAATTTTGGTCACCAAAACCACCCTGATCTCTTAGAAGATCTATATATGGTTGAACATAACATGCATATTCTCAAGGTTCAACATCTCATTTTGACATCAGGGAAAAATTCATACCACATCACATCCACATCCATCACCTTAGAACCCGAGAAGTAGGGTATCATGAACATGACGGAAATAAACTTCATTCCCACCTCCTACTCCGCATGACCACCACCACATAACCACCATCCCATCATCACTACCTCATTGAGTATACTAAATGTTACTCACATACCTTACATGATCACACTAACCTTGGGACATCACAACCAGTATACTACTAAAAGAAGAGCGGGGAAGGGGGGGGGGTAGTCAACCATTTACCCATACTAACCTGGATGTTGGGGAAAAAACCTGGAAACAAAACATTTGGCATCGGTATAAAATACTCCACTCAGGTGGGGTTTGTTTAGAAATCACAAGGAAAATATAATATATACACACACACACACATACTCTCACACAAGTCCAACCTAAAGGTTTCTCATCAATACTTCATCATCCCCATCTACCATAAACACCATACCAATATTACCACATTCTATCACCACTAAATAAAACTCACTAGTAAAACGACCATACACATTCCACAGTTCACTTTCTTACATTCATTAATTCCACCATTTTCTAGATTATCACATTACCAACCACCATTCATTAATTAATCAATTTTAATCCCATATTTAATGACTAAACACTCTAACCATCCCCCATATATGATTACATTAAGGTCTGAATCATTTATTAAAATTCATAACATTAATTCAATTACTAAACATTAATTTCCATCCCACATTATTCAATTCTAGCCCATATCAACTTACCAAAATTTAATTAACAACCCAAAATTTCTTTATTCCATCCTCATTCCACACCACCAGGTATCTATAACACTTTCAAATCATTTATCACAACAAAAAACACACAATAATAAGAAACAAACATATTTCTATGCATCTATATTATATGTACCAACATCAACATTACTCAAGTCCTGATTATTTTAGCAGCTCATTTAATTACCAGATTTAGTTATTATTTAATTATGTGAATTGATTCCATCATTCAAACAGAAAAATATTTCATGTGAATATTTCACAATATTAAAACATAGTAACAATATAACATTCAGTGGAAATCAGTTTGCAATCATAATGGGAGGCTCATCTCAATGACCAAAAATGCAATAATTCTCTTCAAATTAATAAGGATTACCCATCTTATAAATATAAAATTTTATACATCACTCTATTTACAAAAATTTTCTAGCTCTTTTATTATCATAATCCTATTTAGTGATCCATACTAATTTATTTCAGATAATTAACAGCAACAACAATACATAAAATAATATAAAAACGTGAAAGAAAAATACATGTGCAACACTTATCCTATTTTATTCAATTCTTCAAATTTATTTAAATATTTTTAAGTTAATTTATACCAATTAACCAGTAGAAGAAAAAGTGTGATAAACCCACAGTTTACATGATAAATAGAAGATATTGAATCCCCTACCTTTATAAATAGATTCACAATTTTTTATAGAAAAATCAGAGAAGGGAGAGAAGGAATAATCTTCCCAGAACATGAGAAAGGGGCTCAAAATGATCTCAGAAGGATAGAAGATATTGAATAGTGATGTTATGATTGTCCAGACTCAAAGGGAAGATCAAGAAGACTTGAATGAGAGAAAATAATTTTATTTTTAGAGAAATAATGGAGTAAAATATCTCTCTAGGATATTTCCATACTACTTGGCCAATATTTCCATTTTAATTCGCATTAATTTTTATTTTATTTTAATTGGACTCATATGACCCATTTAAAACTCTTATAAATTAGGTGGTTAAATATTTAGTTCAAATGTTCCTAAAATATTTAATACCATGATTTTTCATTCATTATTTTTTTTATTTTCATTTAAAAATGTTATAGAATGGATATGGGAAGATAAAATGGAAAAACTGGATTAAAAGTGATACCCTTATGTTAGAAGGGAACCCCACATAAGGTATGATTTGAATTAACCTTAAGTGGTTCAGTTTTTATGAACTCTATGAAAGAATAAGTCTACCTATACATGAGACAGTGACTACCCACACACAACACCGAAAAATTGGTTATACCCTTAAATGTCCAAGGAAAATGAATCCTTACCATCATGTAATATGAAAATCATCGTTACATAATATATGAAGGACCTCCATACATACATAACAAAACATAAAATTACCTTATGTTAATGAAAAAAATCAACCATAGACGGGACTCCTATCACCTTGATGCGAATACTTATACTCCCACAATAAGGAATCGTCCTTGACCACCACCACAACCTCCACCATAGTGTAGGGATTAATTCCTCACCATTTTGACCTACCATGTTAAGGATCATGACATAGAGGCACCCCAATCCTCATTCCACCCTATCTTTCATGCTCAGACTCACTATTACCTTCTATGCTGACACACCCAGTGCCTTGGGAGTTTCTCTTTACCATTTTACATAGGTGGGTTCCCTAGAAAAAAATGCATACTAAAATGGCCTTTCTTATTGTTTCACTCCCTATTCTGCACCTAATACCACATAAGCACTCCAAAAAACTCACCCATTTCAAAAATCTTAGCTAAATGACATTTTCCCATGCTCAAAGATCCAAAGAACTTGAAACAACTAGAACCATGACTACTTCTATGGCGCGGTGGTCCTCAAGATTTCCAAACTCTTATCTATCTATTAGAACACCTCTAAATTCTCATAAATACAAAGGAATATGCCATAAGGGTCTAAGATATTATAATTTATTAATAATTTTTTTCCAGAGTATCTTTTTATCGAAATATTCATATTTTTTAGCTTCCCTAGGATTATAAATATTACATTTATTAGAAAATTTCCATTTATTGTGATATTATAATTTTATCGCAATATTTTATTATATTTGAATTGTTCATTTAATTTTTCTTTCATTTGTTTGATGAAACAAATTTGTGGTTAATTTAGGCATTGGTGTCAAAAAAAATTTGGATACGATTTAAAAGACTTTTATTTTATTTTTATGTTGTATGATGTTTTTGTTTTTTTATTATGATAGATATATGTTTTTATTTTTAGAAAATATCATTTTAATTTCTTATTCTGAGTGGCTTATAACTTACATATACTTTTAGTTAATTTTTTTATTTTTAAATGAAGATATTTTTATATATTATTTTAAAACCTGTCTTTTTTGAGGAATTGATCATAAAATAATTGAAACTATGATGAATTTAAAAATAAAAAATACACGATCGATCTTAATCAAGAAAAAGAGTTAATGAAACATGGTGTAGAATAATTTAGATTATGATGACATACAAAAATGATAATGTAAAAGAGGTAGGAAATAAGTAGAAAGAAAGTATAAAGGGTCAAAAGTTCATTCTTTCATTAATATAGTAACATATATATAGGTTACATGAAGTTTATAATCAACGATCTATATAAATTCCTATCTCCAAATACAATTATTGAAATTCCAAAGGTTGAAGTAAATGAATGGATGAACATACAAGGGGTTGGAGTTGGGAATGAGGAGTAATAAATGTTTTGAGATTATGATATCCACATAATAAATATTTCATAACACTCCCCTTGGATTCCATACCTTCATGGAATATCATATAATTATCATTAAAAAAAACCTTATGTGAAAAAATAGGTGAATCCAAAGTAACTCAATTTCGTGCAATACTTCCTCATTAAAATTTTTATCTAGATAACCCAGTAGAAAAAACCTGATGAATGAAAAAAGAGTTCATCATTCCCAACTCCCCTTATCTCTCCAACTCATTTTTTTTTGATTTTTTATATAAAAAACACTTAAAATCATGACATACTTCACAATTTTAGCATCCCCATTTTATAAATTAATTTCTTAAATGTTGTAATTGTAAAGGCCTTTGTGAATAAATCTATAATATTGCCACATGACCTTATTTAATGGATATTAATCACACCATTCTTTTGAAGCTTATGAGTGAAAATGAATTTTGGTGATATTTGTTTTGTTCTATCCTTTGATATATTGGCCCTTTAATTATGTTGTAAGAACACAGTTATAATAATATAATATGGTTGCAACATAATTATTTACATCAAATCCAAAATTAATATTATTATGGTGAATAAATGATTTTAGCCAAGCGCATTTTCAACTTTCTTCATGAATCAAAATCAACTCAGTATACTTATAAGAAGTAAAAAAATGGTTTATTTTATATAATTCCATGAAATGAATGTTCCATCACAAGTGAATATATATACATTTTGAGATCTAGCTTTATTTGTATTATATAAATGTCCAACATCAGCACAATTAACCAATTTTGATTCTAAACTTTCAGAAGAAAAACTATATGATCAAAAAATCCTTAAATATATCCTAATATATGTTTGATACCATTAAAATATCATGAGTAGGAGAATAACTGTAATTGAATAATAAATTATAAAAAAATAATATACCTAGCCTTGTATTATTTGTATGGTACATTAGTGCTCCTATCACACTCATATATAGAACTTTAGGACCAACCATCTCTTTATTATCCTCTCATGGTCTAAAAGGATTTTTATCATGATTAATAGAGGATACAACCATTGGTGTACTTAAGATATGTGATTTTTACATATAAAACCTTTGTAGGACTTTTTTAGTATATCAAGATTGATTTAAAACTAATTCATCATTAAGATGTTCAATTTGTAATGTAAGGGAAAAAAAATTTCTTTCCAAAGTATTTCATTTCAAATTCATCATTTAAATATTCTACTACTTGGGAAAACCCATCATGAATCCCAATAATATTCAAATCATCTACATATACTTCAATAATAGAAAACTCATATCCACTCCTCTTAATGAAGAAATACAGACAAATTAGATCATTTTTATTACTCTATTTCATCAAATATTTGCTCAAATGAGTATACCACATATGCCCTAACTACTTTAATCTATATAATGATTTATTCAACTTAAAAAAATAAAGATCTTGAGATCTAGAACATGTAGCCAACATTTTGAATCCTTCTAGTATTTTCAATTAAGTATCATTATTAATATTACCATATAGGTATTCTTTCATAACATACATTAGGCATAATTCAAAATGTTCATGTATAACAAATGTCATGAGATACTGAAAGGTTATAACATCCATTACAAGAGAGTAAGATTCATCATAATCAATCACATGTATTTTTGAGAAAATTTGAGCAACCAATCATGCTTTGTTTTTACATCGAGCCAAAATTTTCTATATGAAATCAACCTAATAAATATATAAAGTGTGTCATATTAGATATAAACTATAGTATAATCACATAAAACCTATAAAAAATAAACACTATTTTATCTCATTAAAAAAAAATTACATATGTAGTCTAAATATACACTATAAAAATAAAAATAGTATAATGGGACAACAAACACAATTAAATAAAAAAAATAGAATTTAAAATATAGGTGCATTTTAGTTTCATAGAAATATTACAGAAGTGAAAAACACTATTAAAAGGAAACAAACTATTTGAAAAATGATTGACATTTGGTAAATAAAATTTAAATAATATTGAAAAGAAATTATAGTGAATGATGAATTAAGGTAATAAAAAATATTTATAGGATGTATAAGGTTTGTATGATTGTTATAAATAGGGGTGATAGTCATTGGAAATATGATCAATGGAATAATGTGACCATTAGAATATTAACCAAACCCTTTGAATTGTAAATTGAACATTGGAGTAAATGATGAATTAACTTGCTAAATAATTTTTATCATCAATTTAATAAGAAAATACAAGATATAAAATATCTTAAAATAATTAATTATTAATTGTAACACTATGTAACTATATGTGTACATTTTTAGTAGAATTTTTTTTACATTATTTAATAAAATAATAATTTTTATATGATAATTAAATATTAAAATTTTGTAATCTAGAAATTTATTTAGTAATAATGGATTTCAATTTTGGAATTAGAACAATTAAATTAAGTAGAGGTGATGTTTTTTTTTAATTTTTATAAATAGTAAAATACAGAGATAAATAGTGAAATAAGATAAAATATCATATTTTACATTACAAGTCAAATAAATGATTAACTATATAATAAATAATGCAATAAACCATCATCTTACCCTCACATGCATAAATTACTATACATAGTCACATGAATCAATATTATTGATTGTATTGAGGAAAATTAATAATTTATAAATATTTTACTCAAAACTCGATCTCTCCTCTCACCACTAAAAAATAAAGATATTTCCATGGTGATATAGACATGGGTGGTATTCCCATGTCTATAGGTTAACCTTCCATAACATGAGAAGGAATGTTTCCTATGGGAATGGTGTGATAAATACCCTAGTTCCATGGTACTATATAGTCATGGCTATAAGCCTTCGCACCTAGGTATTGATAACCACAATCCTGTATGATAGTGGATATAATCCATCTATGGAGAAGGTTCTCTATGACTGTGGCTATAAGTATTCTCACCTAGGAACCTATATCCATGGTTCTCTATGACTGGGGCTATAAGACATGACACTTAGGATCTATAACCTAGTCATACATGACTATGTCTATAGGCCACCTATAACCACTATCACAATGACCATGGTTATAGGTCCAGATGCTAGAAATAATTTATAATTAATTTAATAACAATAATAATAAAATAATTTTCTAAATTATCATGTATATATATATATGAGTAATAATTTTAATAGTAAAGTGGTAGAGCATGTTTAGTTATAGTCATGAGATACGGGTTCAAAACAGAGCGAAAGTAAAGTTTTTTTTCTTTTGACCCCATAGCCACGAGAAACACTGCCATGGATACAGAGTCCATGTTGACCATGTTCCATGTATAAACCACTATATCCATGGTAAATAACCATTCCAATAGCATTCATAGGTTTGATTCCTGTGGTTATATGCCTGTGGTTGTAGGTGTTTTTTTCTAGTTGCATCCCCTTCTAAATATCAACCCCAACCACCCCATTTCTCCTCACTTCATGCTTATTAAATTTTAAAATACATATAAAAATAACTTCCTAATTTCATTATCCAAATTTTAATGTTTTTTTGTACACAAAATATAATTCTTTAAAGACCAAGTAGCATATCAAAGGATGAATTCCAAAAAAAGAGGTAAACTATATCAACTGATTTTTTTGAGTTTTCATCTTCTTCTACCTCCTCCAAATATCTTCTAAGCATCATGATATAATGACATAAGTATTATAGGTAAAATAAAATCTTATTATATTAATTAAATATCTATTATCAAACTATCTCTCATTTATTATAAAATGAAAATATCTCCTATATTATGGCCAATTCACTACTTTCATTGACAATGTATTTCATTTTTCACCATTTCCTATATGAATGGTTTTAATATGATATTCATATATAAGTATGGTATCAATTAAATCCTTTTTATGATTCTGTAATAATGAAATAAATATGGTACAAAAAACATTGAATTTTTTTTATGGTGAGTAAATTGGTTACATTGTATTTGTATAGTGATTTGGAGTTTATTAAAGGTTGGTAATTTGATACACATGAGTCTTAAAAGGTAAATTAAATGATACTATTTCATGAATTGTACCCTCTAATGGGTTATAAGTAAAGAGGAGTAACCCCCTGAGTCCTACTTCCATTAGGCCTCGAGTTGGTGACTAACACCATGGGTATAAATCACTCAAATGGGAGGAATTATCCTCAATATACCTTGATCATAACATAAAAACACCATGATATAAAAAATAACCAAAATCTACTAAAAGAAATATCCCTTATTCATGAGAACAAAATAAGTAAAAACGTCTCAAAAGATAAAACAATACCAAAAGAAAGTAAAATCCCATGGAAAAAACTACAACAACCTAAGATCTGAGATAGTACTATCCAGATTGATCACCAAATCCATAATAGAAAATTGAAAATAGTTTATATATATGTAAGGTGAGCATAACACATATACTCACTAGGATCATACCCAATATATCTCATGTGAAAGTGAAAAGAGCCTACTAATGTCTTAGTGAACAAACAACAGAAATAATTAGAACCTACATAGGTCAAATAGTCCCCCAAAACCACTAAAGATCACCCACCAAATAAATCATCCAATAGTATAAAGTAATATCATAAGAATTTAGATTAAGGTTCCCTAAAACTACTTCCCCATGGTTTTACAACTCTCTTACAAAGAGAAGACATCTGTAACACCCTAAGATTTTAAAGGAGAAACATCATGTTCAATAGCATAAATGAAACAAATAACCAATATTATAAGATAATGTAACACGCTAAGACTTTATTATATATTTATTTTTTTAATAAATTCAATATTTTAGATAACTTGAAATATACGCAACACTAGGTTTGAACGAAAAATGACACTCTATTAAAATATTATTATTTAAAGATTTACATTTTAATCTAGCCATTAATTTGGTGGGTATGAATATTAATAACTAAATTATGAAAATTATGTGGTTATCTATTAATTTAAAAAAATAACCATTTGAAAGAATTTTTTTTTCTAAAAAACAATATTTTTTCTAAAGGGTGGTTTAGTCACACTTTACTTATATAATTTAAAATTATTTTTTTAACACTTTTAGAAACTTTATTTGGAAAAATAAACTTTATATTTGAAATATAAATTTCAAAATTATCTTTTGGTAAAATTTTGAGAAGTTTTTGAAAAGATTATTTTTTTGATGAATAGTGAAAAATACTGAATTTTAATTGAAATACTCCATTTATTTTAAATTATTTATAAAGTTAATTTATACTTTAAATTTGTTTTAAATTAAAATTAGTTCAATTATATATCTATTAATCTAATTTAGGTTATTTTAACCATTTTCATATTGAATTCTGATGTAAAAACTTTGTAAACTTTCAAATATTTTCTCTTTGAGGACCTGCTTTCTCGTTGTGTCTATATAAATAATGTTAAATTAAAATTTACCACTTATTTGAATATAATTATAAAAAATGGATTCTATATTTGGAATAAAAAATATTTATGTTATATAATAATTTCAAATTAATTTTATACCACAATGAATAGTAAAAATAGTAAAAATTATTTAACACGGTTAAAGTGAAAATGGGTTTACTAGGGGTTAAACTAAAAATACAAGGGTTAAAAATGACCCAAAAATTATCCAAAACCCAATTTATGGCCATATTTTTACCTTATATCTTCTAATTTCAAGAATTAACCATTTTAGATACCTTTGGAATGTAAAAAACATTGGTACACTTTTTTTCTTTTAAAAAATAACAAGTGTGACACTCACCTCACTTATAAAAGGTCACCCACACTCTCTCCTCTTCACACTTCCAAAACCCATTGGTTCAGAAAATAACTTCCCATATAAATTACTTAATTACCTCATATTATCCTAAAATACTTTTCTTGGTCATAAATCTAATATAAGAATCATTTTGGTGAAAACCAAAATAAGTTGTCCGAAGAAGAGGTAACATCCCTTACTGAGCATTTTATTTTATTTATTCATCCAGCTTCTTCAATTATTATTAGAAAAAGATGATATAAAAACATAAATATATTAAATATAATGATATTTTATTATTTTAGTGGAATAAACTAAATCCTTATCCTCTTCCATCAAATGGTTTATGAAATCATTATCTATGTGTACGACGGACTACCGTCTCACGAACTGATGTCATTCATTTTCCATCAACACCTTTAAAGGTAATATGTAATTATGGATTTTTAATATTTATATTATATTAATTATATTATTATACTTATTTAATTATCATATCAAATATACCTTATTACTTTCAATTACATGAGGTATATGACAAAATTGCTCATGTGTACGGCGGACTACCGCCTCGCGAAGCGATGTGATTCGTTTTTCACTTACATTTTACATGGAATGTAATAAGGATAAAAGTTAATTAAATTATGTTATATTTATTATATAAATAAACTTATGGAAATATAATATCATTTATAACTTTTTACCTTGAAATCCATTAGAAACCAATAACATCGCTCGTCCGTACACGTGGACTACCGCCTCCACGCAACGATGTGAAATGTTTTTCAATTTATTTTTACATGGATAGTAATATGGATAAATTTTATTAATATACATGATATATATAACATAATTATGATTATATAATGTTTAATTAATATTTATTTTCCTTTTATTCCATCCATTGAAAAAAATGGAAACAATGTTCATGTGTACGTACGGTCTACCGTCTCTATGAATGATGTAATACCTTTTCTATCCATATCATTTATAGATTACTATGAATAAGTATATAATGAATATATATGATATTTATATCATGTTTAAAATTATGGATATTATGAAACCATGATAAAATTAAAAGGACCAAAATTACCGAACCAAAACATACACGAAAGACGAACCAATTATCACCCAAAATAGTGATTTTAACAAATAATTGTTAATAAATGAGAGATGAAAGAATATAAGTAAATCATATATGGTATGATATATATGATTATGTTTCTACAATATATTTTTAATAAAACTATATTTATTATATATGAGGTTCGTTCACATATGAAGGAAGTCGAACAAGTGGTATGGGTCTCTCATCTCACTTCTACTTCGGTGAGACATACACCATATTCAACACTTATTCATTTGTGTATTGTATATAATTAAACTTTTAATATGTTATATAATGAATCTATTTATCTTCATGGTATTTAAATTTTTATTGGAATTTATTTCTTTCATGGGTATTATGATTCAAAAGTTACCAAAGTGGTATGAGTTTATTTCACAATCTCCCCATTATTTTGGATTATTTTTGTGTAAGTATCCCTTAAGAGAATTAATTGATATTTATATCTTAAAATAAATCTAGTTTATTATCCTCTTGTTATTAATTAAAATTTTCAAATAATAATACCATTTTCTACCCTTTGTTACATAAAATTATTGAGAAAATGTTTTTAAAAAAATACAACCTTATTTCTCTCTTTGGTTGGAAATAATTTTTCATCAAAACCAATTATTTATAAAATTGTTTTAAAAAATGTTTTTAAACATTCAAGAATTATTTATTAAATAAATTTTATCTATTTTTAATTTTTAATTTTTTTAATGGAGTCTTTCATATTGTTTTCAAAACAATCACCCTTTGGATTTTACTAAAAATGTGAAAGGAATATTTTGATATGGTTCTGGTACAGATGTACCTAGGAGTAATAAATCTAAGAAGGGAATAATAGGCTTGGCCTGATCATCACCTGGTGAACAATAACATTCCTTACTGTGCACCTAGTTTGAAACTCCCAGGGGACATTCTTAGGATAATTCACATTTTACTTACAAAAAATTATAAAGGATTTTAAAATAAAGATATCCCCAAATAAACAATTTTTATTATTATGATATTATCAATGCATAAAATTTTCAATTTATGTTATGTGTTTCACTAGTTTTGGGATTATACATTTTGTTTCATAATTTTATGATCTAATCTAGTGTATGTTATTGTTTATAAATGGTGCCTAATAGAAGGAATGAGAACCATATCAATTCATGTACTCCATGTAGGGAATTACCTTCTAGGAAAGATAATGAAGCTAAAGATGGAGGTGCAATTGGAACTGATCAAATTATAACCATATTAGGGAAACTGACTCAAGTTATGAACAATAACCTTGCCCTTATAGAGTAACCTACTGATCCACCATACAATGTAAAAATGTTAGAATGTTTCATTTATTAGTAACCCCCATCATTCAACGAGAATATAAATCCATTTTAGATAAGAAATAGATAATATCCTTAGAGAATATATTTCTCACTCTAGGAAGTAGTAAAAGGGAGAAATTTTCCATGGTAATTTATCATCTATCATAATATTCAGATCAATAGTGTTCATTGATTCAAAACAATATGGATAAATAAGAAATATAAAATATAGAATAGAATGATTTTATGATACTCTTATTAGAAAAATATTTTTATCACAAGCAACGAGTGGATATGGAGAGACAATCCATGAGTCTAAGACAGAAGGAAGATAAAAATTTCATTAAGTATGAATCTAACTTTAAAAGGTTAGAAAGGAATACTGAAGACTATATACATAATTCAAAGAGAAATATTGACCATTTATTTGATGGGATTAAACCAGTCCTATAAAGGACACTAGTCTCCCAAACTTTCTCATCATACAAGGATATAATATCACGTGCCATCAAAAAATAGAAATAATTTTTAAAGTCTTATGGATTATAGGGGAATCAAGATAAGAAGAGTATGATATATAAAAATATAGATAAAGTGAATAATGGAAATAAGTATTTTCATCATGTGATACCTATGAAGGAAACACCTTTGTACATGATTGAAAGGAAAAAGAGTTTGCTTCAAATATGGAGAAAAAGGATACCATGATCTTGATTTCAAGGGTAATAGATAAATTTACAATGTTCAATACATCAACTATAAGGAGATGAGGCACTATGAAAATGAATTCCTCAATCATCAAGGGAATATAACTCAAAATAAGCTAAGAGATCATAATCAAGATTATGCTATTACCATAGAAAAAGAAGAATGATTAATGTGCTTGTTATTGGATTAAAGAATTATTACATTTTATTATTTTATAAATGACACCCTAGTTATAATAATTATGAAATTTATATGTATTTTACTTCAGTACTAATTCATAAATTATTTGAGAGCACATGTTAAATGGTATTGATGAGCAATAAAAGTGATTTAGTGACAAGTTGAACATCTTAGAAAACACATGATTGAGGGAGGATAACCCTTAATATGTTCCTTATGGTGAGATAATAATGATATTTTTATGGGATAGTGTTGGGGGCAATGAAATTGGTTAGAGGTTTGATGATTTATTTCATATTTTTTAGAGCTTATTGCAAGTGCTCATTTATGGAATATATTAAAAAACTAGAGATTTTATATTTTGAAGCATGCATGTTTTCATTATGGTCTTATGGTAATAAAGGTATTCACATTTTTGGAATGTGACATTAAAATGAAATTTATATTTTATGGTAAATATAATGTTGATTTTGTGACATTCCTTCAATTTTTTGGACTTTGAGTTTGTAATGAAATATTTTGGATGAGTCTTAAGGTTAACTATATATGGAATAGATTAAGTCAAAATTTGGGTGATACTGGATAACTTGTGCTAACCATTTTGGTTTTTGGAGAATATCTAGAGATAAGAGGAATTAATTTTCATTATAATGATCTATTAAATGTAATTTAGGCATAAAAATTCATTTGGTATATTCATTTCTTGGAGTAATAAATGAAGTGGGAATTGATCAAAGCATAACCAAAGATGAAATTGTGATTATGAAATAGAAATATATCAAGTAAGTATATTTAATTATATTCTTATATAGTAAAACAAATCCTTAAATATAAGAAAAGGATCTTAAAACAAAAATGTTATCTTAATACCTTCATTTCTGATGAATCTATGGTCTTTTCACCCTTTACATATTTATGGTTTTGTAGTCTTTAACCTTATATAGATCACCCACTTTCATGTGATCAATGATCTCAAAAAATATCTATAATTATTTACATTTTTCTTCCATGTCCATATCTTCACTTCCCACCCATGTTCTCATAATTGGAAACCTAGTTATGATATTATTCTAGATGGCCTTCACACTTCCATTTCTCTCTTATCAAGAGGATGTTTTATTAACCCTTCTAATGATGTGGGATTTTATGAAGGGTATTTTCAAATGTCAAACCCTTTTATTATTGAGATAAAGATTAAATTGAAAGAATTTATTTAAGGGTCTAGAATGTAACACCCTGATATTTTAAAAGAGGAAAATCATGTTTGATAACATATATTACACACATCACTAATCTTAAAATAGAATGTGATTCCCTAAGACAAAATAATACATTTATTTTTTTAATAAATGTAATCTCATTAATACCTTCAAATTCACACATTATGGGTTTTAATGAGATATGGTAATCTATTAAAATATTATTATTTAAACATTACCATTTACCCTTTCCATTAAGCTAGTCAGTATGAATAGTACTAACTAGGTTATGAGAATTATATTGTTATCTATTACTGAATTTTAATTAAAATTCATCTTTTAATTTAAATAATTTATAAAGTTAAATTATACTTTAAATTGGGTTTAAAATAAAATTTGTTCAATTATATATCTATTAATCCAATTTAGTTTATTGGAATCATTTTCATATTGAACTTTGATATAAAAACTTTGTAAACTTTGGAACATTTTGTATTTGAAAACCCACTTTCTCATCTTGTCTGTGCGATTAATTTTAAATTAAAATTTTCCACTTCTATTGATAGAATTTGGAAAAATGTATTCCATATTTGGAATCATAATAATTTATATTATCAAATAATTTCAAATTAATTTTTACCATAATGAATAGTAAAAATAGTAAAAATTATTTACCATAGTTAAGGTAAAAATGGGTTTACCAGGGGTTAAAATAAAAAGATAATGGTTAAAGATGACCTAAAACTTGTCCAAAACCCATTAGATGTCAATATTTAAACCTTATCTCTTCTATGTTTGATAATAGCCCATTTCAGTGTGACAAAAAATCTTAATAAACTATCACATACTATGTCATGTAGAAGAATAATCAAGACATGATAAGGAGTTTATTAATATTCAAAAAAATGAATACAAGTTATTATAAAGTATAAAGAAGATGATTCTAGAGAACCAAATCCAATATAATCCAATTTTAACTAGATAAAAATGCTAAAAAACTTTAGTCTGATAGCTCTCACATGATACTCATGCTTCTACTGAGATAGGCCTGTATTCAAGGGGTCCACTACATTTCTTTTTATGGGAACTCTACTTACTAAAACTTCACCCCTCTGAGAAAAATATCTCAAGAGGTGATACTTACAGAGTATGTTCTTTTTCCATTGGTATGACCTTGAATCTTTTTCAAGACCCACCATTGTAGTATTATCACAAAATAATGTGATAGGGTCTTTACTGCTAGGTACCACATCAAGCTCTTTGAAAGGGTGTTGTATCCAAACAACTTCCTTGGCTGCATCAGAAGCCACTATATACTTAGACTCCACTATAGAATTAGAAAAACTGCTAATTTGAACTCTCTCAACTCACAACTCCTATGTTGAGAAATAAAACATATCCCAATTGGAACTTTAGATCGTTCCAATTTATTTAAAAACTATAATTAGTATAACCCATGATGACTATCTCCTCATATCCTCCACACCCCAGGAACAAATCCTTATTTCTTCTTAGATACTTGAGGATAACCTTAATAGTAGAACAATATTTTTATCATTTATCATAGATCTTCTTGATATCTCCCTACAATGATCAATGAATAGAAACAGAAATTCTATTACATAACATGGCCTACATGATTGATCATATCGCCAAAGATTATGGGATATTACTCATTCTATCTTTCTATTATTGTGTCTGAGGAAACGTTTTCTTAGAAATATGTATACAATGTGACAATAGAACCAATCCCCTCTTGTATTTTTCCATACTAATTCTCTTTAGTACCTAGTCAGTGTATATACTTTGGCTTAGTCCAAGTAGCCTCTTGCATCTATCGTGAATGATCTTGATCCCTAGAATATATGCTTCTTCACCTAAGCAATTCATGGAGAACGTGTGTAGGGTAACACTCGCCTCCCACTGGGGGCCCCGCCATGCCCAGAGCGTGCCGCACATTCCTCGAATAGGCAAATGGCTTTGAATCGCCCTATGCATAATATGCACAGTGTCCGAGTCTGGCGGGACTCGAGTATCGCCACTCTCAAATTTAGCTAGGGATGAGTGGCACGTAGGTGGTGAATGGGGCCCAGAATAAGCGTGGCGTGGAAATCACCAATACCTCATTACCCACAACTCGTTGCCGACTGGGGTTGGATTAGTGGTACCGTGTAAGGTGACCAATCCCTAACAACGGAACTCATGCAGGTTTGAGTCTCGCCACTCTCGAATTTAGCTGGGGACGAGCAGCACACAGGTGGTGAATGGGGACCAGAATAAGCGTGGCATGGCAATAACCAATACCTCGTTACCCACAACTCGTTTTCCAATGAGCCTGTACCCTAGTGGTACATGCTCTTGCTTGGAATCCAAAAGACCTAGGATCAAATCTGGGGAGGGGCGAATTTCCCAGGTACTGTATCAGTACTATAGCAGGAATTGTAGCAGCGATGACACTGTAGCAGTGACAGCACTGTAATGGTGGATGGACTGTAGCAGATACTATTGTGGTGGTGGTACTGTAGCAGGTACTACAGCAGTTCAGGTACTATAATAGTACTGTTCACCGAGGGGTCCTTTGGGCCATTCAAATGGGCTTTCAAGCCTTGTATTTAGGCCACTTGGCCTTAGGCCTTCAGGCTATGTAATGGGTCTCCCTCTACCCAGTTTAAAGAGGTGTTTGCTTTCAAATAATAAATTGAGGCTTCAACCCCAACCTGTTAAAAAAAAATTCATGGAGAAAAACTTGTTCAATTAGTTCTTAATAGACTATAATACTAGTATATAATTTCCAATAAGTAATATGTCATCAACATATACTACTAGGATAATTACCACATTCCCACTAAACCTATTTTAAATACATGGCCCAAATTCATTCTTAATGAAAGAAAATTATTTTATAGCTTCATCGAATAAAATTTTCCATGACCTAAATGATTTATTTAATTCATAAATGGATCTCTACAACTTTAAAATATTTTTGGAATCATCTGGAGTCACAAACCATTTTGGTTGTGTCAAGTAGATATCTTCATGAAGGTTTCTATTAAGGAAATATTTTTTGACATCCATCTTCCAAATTTCATAGTCATGGTGAAATATTATATCAAGTAGAATTATGATGTATTTAAACATGTAAACTAGTGAAAATGATTCATCAAAATCAATTCCTTGATTCTATTTAAACCCTTTATCCACTATCCTTTCTTTATAGGTATTTAATTTACCTTCCATGGTCATTTTTCTCTTGAATACCCATTTTCACCCTATGTGATTTAAATCAACAAGCGCATTGAACAGAACCCAAAATTGGTTATGATACATGGATTCCATTTCAAAATTCATGGATTCTTTCTATCTTGAAAATTATAAGATCTCTACTACCTTTTTATAGGAGATAGGTTCATCATTGTAAACCAATAATGAGTAACCATATTTGGTGATAATAGAACCATATCTCTATAGTTATCTTACCTCTCTAGTGATCATATGTAGTACTTCTATTTCAGAAACCACTTCTTACATAGGGACTTATGAAGTATGTTTCTATAGAATATATTGTGTATCTTGAGAATCAACTTCATCAAAGTAAATCTTTCTCCTACTTTCTATTTTGAGTATTCTCTCCCATTCAAGAAAGACAAATTTTCTAGAGAAACAAACTTTATTTTTTGAGAGTTTTTATAGGAAGTATCCCTTTTTTCCTTAGGATACCCTAAAAAGATACATTTAATTCCTTAAGGTGGTAGTTTTTTTCCAAAAAAAGGACTTAAAAATTTCCTCACAACCCCATGCATGTGTATATGAAAAAACATGTTTCCTTCCACTCTATAAGTTAAAGGTAATTCCATTTTCTACTTTAGTTGGGACTCAGTTTAGTGTGTATGCCACAGTTTGTATAGAATATTTCCAAAAGGATAATGGAAGATCTATATGAATCATCATCGACCTTACCAAGTTTAATAAGGTATAGTTCCTCCTTTCATTAAAACCATTCCACTGTGGTGTGCAAGGTAGAGTGAGCTGAGATAGAATCCCAAACCATATTAAAGATTCGATAAACTCTTAGTTAAGATATTCACCACCTTGATTCAATCTAAGATTCTTTATTTTATTTCAAATTTTATTCTCTACTCAATTCTTTAATTCTTTGAATTTCTCAAAGGAATCATACTTATACCTCATCAAGTAAACATAGCCATATCTACTCAATTCATTAGTAAAATCTATTAAGTAATAATACCCACCTCAAGATTCTACTGGATATGGTCCACACACATTTGTGTGTACCAATCCTAAAATATCTATGGCCCATTCAACCTGAAAACTGAATGATAGTTTGATCATTTATCCCTATAAACAATCATGAAACATTTCAAGTGGTTTTAGATAAAAAAGAGTATAAATAACTATATTGATAGAGCTTTATCAAAAAATTCTTGTCTACATGACTAAGATGGTGATTCCATATTTGTGTGTTATATGATTCATGTGAAAATTATTCATTATATATTTCCAATACTTGGTTTTCATAATTTAATACATAAATACCATTATTTAAGTGTTCCATACCATAACATATGTTGTCTTTATAAAAGAAACAAATTTTATTTCCAAACCTAAAAATAAAACCATTTGTATATAGGAATGATATAGAAATGATGTTATTATAAATAGTTAGTAATAATAATAATATCTTAAAACCAATATAATCCCTATTAGAAATGAAAGGTGGTAGTCACCAATGTATAAAGCATCCAGCCTCACACCATTGGAATCTCACAAATCCATCCTCCTCTAGAAATATTTTAGAATCTACTTGGTTCCTACATTTGGATAAATATGTGATAACCACAAACTGTATCTAATACCCAATGTGTATATATTGAAATATTACACCCAATAATGAAAAACATTTAGATTCCCCTTACTTCTATGTGCAGTTCTTCTTCCAGTGGCCTTTATTTCCATATGAAAAACATACCTACTCATTTTACTCACCTTGCATCTAGATCTTTCTCTTTTTAGACGGATGGTTTTTAGGAGATTTAGACTTTTTATGAGTCTTGGGACCCTTTTACTTGTTCTTCCTTTTTCTTATTCACTATAAGGACTAGAAGTTTGTCATGCACCATGTACTTATCCACTTGGAAAATCAAAGTAAGAAGCTATGAAAGTCTATTCGCATTATTGTTCATGTTATAATTAATAATAAAAATAGAGAAGGTAATAACTCTGTTATATTGATTGGTTTTAATATGTGAATTCATTAAATATTAATTGATTAAAGTTGAGTTTCATAGAAGATATTGATGTATTGTGTATTCTTGTGTAGGTCTAACATTTGGAGTAATACAGAGGGAAACATGACATATTGAGGAACATAAAGTCTCTTCATGCTGAGCCAAGAAGTGGTGAAGTGTGAAAATGGAAAATGACTTAGAATAAGAGGTTGATGTTTGAATCCAAAGAGAACAAGAGAGGTTTCAGAGGCATAATACTGAAGAAGTAGGATGGAATAGAGGTTCCAACACTGGAAATCAAAGATACACATTGTGTACTTAATATAATATGGGTAAATATATAATTTTTGAACTATTTATTATTTTTGAGAAGAATAAAAGTATCCTAGAATGAATAATACCTATGTCATTCCATGACACATGTCATGCCATGACACATGTCATGCCATGACACATGTCATTCCATGACACATGTCATGCCCTGGCACATGTCATTAATACCCATAGAACTTTTTACATCATGAAACTTTCAAGGCTTGAACATTACACATCATGTAAACTTTAAAAAATGTGAAAGTATCCTAAACAATAGAAAAATGGATATTTCTACATATCTTTTGAAGAAGACCTTATATTTTGACCTAGGAATGGACATTAAACACCATTTATGACATAGGGGAGACTATGGATTTTATCTGGGCCTATATATATGGGTTGTGTCTAAGAGTTTGGCTATTCCATTCCAATCTTTAAGAGTGACCACCAGGAGGCTTCCATAGAACTCCGAACCGCCATTCTTCATAGATAGGTTTTTATTTCTTCTTTGTTTATTTCTCTTCTACTATAAGCATTGAGTGATCTTTTGTTTTATTCTAATCTCTTTATTTTATCCATTCTCTTTCCCATTCATTCATCCCTTGTTTAATTATTCATTATTTCCTCATTCAAATTAGTTTTTAATTGCTTTCATACAAGTTCAATTGAGGATTGATTTATATTGAAAATTTTAATTATTATTTCATGCATTCCATGTGTTTCTATTCCTTTAATCAATTCTGAATTGCACAACCCTTACCATGGGAGGTGCATTTGAACAAACCTGAACTTGTGGGAGTTAATCAGGCTATGAAAAATATCCTGTGAAACTTTCTACCATAAAATCTAAGAATAACACATATCGGTTGTTAGTTATACTCAGACCATGAGACAATTGTAGTAAAGGTATATCTAATTTGTTTGGCTATAACCTATTAGTGACCCTTGACCCACTTTGAAACCTATTCCATAGGTCTATCCCGAGTTAGATTTAGGATTATGTTTTTCCAATACCCTAAAATTGACCCTGATCCATTCCTGTTATTATACCTAAATTTTATTTATTTATTTTTTTCATTTAATTAGTTTAATAAAATCCAATTTAAATTAGAGTGACCCGACCTTTGGTTAAGATTTTTTTTTCATGTTCCTCGATCTCTGTGGGTTCAACCTCATACTTCTACTTTACTTTGAATTTTTAGTTAGTGTTGTTAAAGATAAAATAAATTTCTATTTTTATCATGGCTGAAGGATTTAATAAATTATTCTAGAAACATCAATTTTGGCACCATTTTCGGGGAGTAGTGGAGTGTAACAGACAACCCAAGACTGAATTCTTAGGCCAAATACTTTTTTTATCCCATTTATATTTACTGATGTCACTTTGGATATTTTTTATCTTCCTTTATTATTATTCTATTTTACTTGGTTAGTAGCTTTTGGTATTAAACAAGATGTATTATCAGAAACATTATTATTTTGTTTCACCTCCACCAGAGTATATAGAATATCAGGTGGAGTTTCATTTATTTGAAACACCAAATTGTGAGTGGTGTTCAAAATACAAAAATAGACAGAATAAGTCATTCCTATGAATATGATGAATTCTAGAATCAGTAGTAGAATGAAACCTATCACCATGCCAACAGAGGATATCCTGAATATCAAGGCTACCAAGGAGATTACTTGACCAAGAAGCACTCAGAAGACCGAATAACTGGAGGATAGACAAGATGATGGATGATCATGAGACACATATGAGAGAAAAGGGATAATTAACTACTCACCTTGCTCAATTTATTCAAAATTTAAATTCTATCATGAATAATCTACCCTCAATTTCTAATGTAGGTATAAATTGGTTTAAAGAAGAAAAATATCAGGAAGTGGAGTAGGTAATTGTTTTTGACACAAATAAAAAACATGATAAAAACCAAGAATACAAACTTACCAGCTTTTTGAAAAAGTTCATTCTAGTATTGGATAAGAGGATGGTTGATCACAAGGCCCAATTTAGTGAATAGAGAGAATTGATTACTCACCTTTATTAGGTTATTTAAAATTTAAATTACGTAGTGTGAAACTTACTATTAAAATATAATGAAGGGATAGGTTGGTTTGAAGATGAAGTAGATAAAGAGGTAGAGTAAGTCAATACTATAGAAAAAACAAAGGAAGAAGATTCAGAGTCAGAAAACAAAGAACAATACCCGTATCATGTTGAAAACACTGAAAAAGATGAACATATTGATTTAGAATAAGTATCATAACTCATGGAATCGATTCTATGCATACAAAAATACCATTAAGAACAACGAGGCTCCCTACTACAATTTTAAAAAGAATAGGAGAATAAGGTGTCTCCAACTCAAGAAGTCATTCCAGTCTGTGAACCAACTAAAGAAAAGGAAGATGTTGTGGTGGAGCAAGAGAACTAAAAACTCTAGTTAGATTTTAATTTCTCTATATTTTCATTAAATTTATCCTTAATATGAATCCCACCACAAGTTTTAGTTAATAAGGATCAATAGAGGAGGAAGTGAAGAAACACCCCATATGCCCAACAAAGCTATAAGTGGTTAAATACAAGATGGTTATATCTTTATAATGTTCCAATTATCTAATGAAGGTAAAAGGTATAAATATAGAACATAAAATAGTGATACCAGGAGGTAACATGAATTTTAAAATTAATTTCTAGGACCTAGATTTATTTTATTAGATTAGTTTAATAACTCTCTACATGTCCAATCTATTTATCTATTTGAGATAAATATTTTAAACATCAAAAGGGAATTTAATTTCACTATGTGATTTTATTTTTTAGGCCCATAGAAGAAAGAAGAAGAAATCAAATGAAGTGATACACACAGGACTAATTCACACCATGAAATCACAGTTTACATCATGAACTCGATTCAGGTAGAGCACAATAAAATCATTAAAAAAAGCATCAATAAAAGGGGAACACTTTTTACTTTTTATATTTTTATACCCTAAGTTTTTTCCATTACATGATTTTTAAAAAAAATAGAAAAGAAAAAATAAATTGAATTGTTAAATGAACTTAATTGAATTAGATTCAACTATAAAAATGTTCTATTTTTTTTCTTATAACTAATAATCTAGAATACATCATCACCATAAGAATCATTTTTACATGTTGAAAAATTTGAAATATAATGCCCATAAATGGAAAATATATGTATTGAAATTTTAAAATTTACATGATTTATTTAATTTTGAGTTTGTTGAACATGATTACTGATATGATTACTTTTCTTGATATTTATTCCTCAAATAAATCATTGATTAAAAAAATTATTGATTTTAATTCCATAAACTAATTGAATTATATTCTATTCCCATTTATAAGAGGATTCTAGACCAAATATTTCCCATTTTCTGAGCATATTTCTTGAGTGAAACATTGGGGCATGTAAACCTACTAGAACTTTCATTAAAATTTTATTTAATTTATGAATAAAAAAATTAACTTTTGAAATGATTGGGGAATTTTATTGATGAAAAATTTTATTCGAAGACCTATCTATACATTGATCATTCTTTATCTCATAGAATCCATGTATGACCTTATTAGTATTGAGCCATGTTACAAGACATTATTTCCTTTCCTACCCATTGATTTTTATTTTTCATGATATTCAATTAAATGAGTTTGGGGGAGGGGTTGTTCATGGTAGATATGGAATTTTGTTATTGAGATGATATCATAGGGTGTTTTGATGGTATTTTTTTAGGTAGTTTCATATTTACATTCACTTTAGTTCATCGTTTATCCCTCTAGTTGTAAAATAAAAAACAATAAAGAAAAAAAATGTGTTGTGACTTTGGAGAATAAAAAATCACCATTACTAGAACAATGATTTTTATCATATGTGGTTAGGCAGTGGATGGGAGGTTTACTCGAATCATGACTTAAAAAAAAATAAATTTTTTGGGTTGTTTCTCATGTAGGTCAAAAATGACCAGTTCTAGAGTGATGATCTAAAAATCATATGTGGTTAGGTGGTGGATGTAAGACTTATCTAGAGTAAAAATTTCAATAAAATAAAATAAAAAAAAGAACAACAAGAGAGGAACTCATTCACTCTGATTATATTTTTCATAAGTCTTTACTTTACACTTTAGAGGGTGTGCGAGATGACATTATATTCCAGTGAGAAGTATTTTAACTAATATTTTCTTTTGAATATCAAGTATTATAAATTAGAGTTCATACTTATTTTTAAGACTTACTTGATTTTCAATATTTTTACCCACCTACCCTTATCCCCAGGAACATTTGATCCTAATCTCAAATCCATCATGATTAATTGTGATTTTGTATTTACATGGTGGAGAACGTAGATTAAATACAAGCCTATAGTTAGGAGAATGTACTTGAGGTATGAACATAAATCCAATTAAATTGATACCTTGAGTGATGAGTGGAAAAATAAATGGAGAGGTAAATCATAAATGGAATGGGTGTTGATGAAAGGTTGAAAACTATAAGTGAAAATGGGAAAATTTCTTAAATTTCACATTATAAATGAAGAATGATTTTTGGATTCTTTATTGGCTATGTTCAATGTTTTTAAAATATTCTATTATAACCTGTTTTTATGATAATAATAATTTAAAAATTTCCTTGTTTATGTATGGATCATTGGTGTTTCAATGTTGGTATTTTTCTTGAGGGTGAGAAAATATTTGAGTGTGGGGGTATTTGATAACTCTGTTATATTTATGGGTTTTTATATGTAAATTCATTGAATATTAATTTATTAAAGTTGAGTCTCATAGAATATATTTATGTATTGTGTATTCTTATGTAGGACTGAAATTTAGAGCAATATAAAGGAAAATGTGACATATTGAGGATCATAAAGGCACTTCCTACTGTGCTGCGAAGCAGTGATGCATGATAATAAAAAATGATGAATAATATGGGGTTGGAGATTGAATAAAAAGAGAAAAAGAGAGGTTAGGGTGGCACAAAAATGAATTATCAGGATGAAACAAAGGTTTCGATGATGGAAGTTGAAGATACACATCATGTAATTAATATATGACATGTAAATATACATGTTGTGAACTATTTATAGGTCATGAGTAGAGGAAAATAAGCCTAGAATGAAGTTTTCCTGTGTCATTCCATGTCACATGTCATAGAGACCCAAATAACTTTACACATCATGAATAATTCCATGAAACTTTTGAGGCCTGAATATTTCACATCGTGTATACTTTACACAATGTTAAAGTGACAAATACAATATAAAAATAGTTCTTTTTACATATCTTCAAATGTAGACCCTATATTTTGACCCAGGAACATCCATTAGACACCACGATGCTGGAAGGATCACATCATAATATCATGCTTTGATTGAGAGCCATTAATTGACACAATCCTTTTGTTGCGTAACCATGATGCTCGTAGGATTAATGGAACATTAATTGTGGTTTATTAATGTACCACATTAATGAATGCAACAAAGGCAATTTCTTTTTCTTTTATTTAATAAAAACTTTGGCATGGGTTTTGGGAGAGCTATGAGAGGAATCTATGACAAAATGCCGACATCATTTTCCTCCAACGAAGAACGAAGATTCGAACATCGCTATTGATGATTCAATCCAGAGATCAAAGAACACCACTGAACGTCTTCAAACAATATATTCTCTTCCTTAGTCTTCAACGAATCCAACATGTTCAAGGTAGGGGGTTTATGTTCTTAATTCCTCCCTCTTTTCATTTATTTAACATTATCAAGAACGCAGACCAACCATCCAATGGGTTGATCTGTGTTTAATTCTTTAATGCAGGGGGATGATGTGGGGTTCCTTTATGGGGTTTTAAGGATTAATATTCCTTACCATGTTATAATGCTAACACGGAGGGTGTGGAACAAACCGAACAAGGCCCATACCCCCCGCCAAACTTGTTCTTGACGTGTTCTTTGTGGGAGACTGAGAAATACAATGGAAATACGAAAATGAGGGCCACACAGTGAAGGCGGTGTCCTAGGAATCCCATAGGTGAAAACGAGAAGGAAATCAGACCACCGAAACTTCAACGATGGCCCACAGAAGCAGCGCCGATGCGGCACCACCGGCGCGGAGACACCGGTGATCGAAAACCATGAAAGAAAGAGGGGGTGACCGCAGGCACCATGGCGGACAGGGGGAAGCCGACCATCACCAATCGCATTGATAGCAGGTGGCACACCGTAGAGTAGGAGGTGACAACCAATGAGTTGTCACAGAGGAGGCGTCGCGGCTTCGAGACGTGAAGGTGGGCGGACCCGCACCAATAGGTCCCACATTTGATTGGTCTACACGGACCAGTTAGCTGAAGCGGTGCTAGGCTGGCACTGCTGATTGAAGAACCCAAATGAATGTAGTCCGTTCGGGGAAGCTAGACCGCGCCCAGCTGGGTGGGCCGGGCGGAGCCTGAAGACCAATGAGCTAGACCGGACCTAGCTGGACCGGTCTGGGCCCAGCTAGTTTGGGCCGGGATGGGTCGGGTCGGTCCGACCGGGTCGGGCCGAACCCCAGACCCATTTCAACCCTAGTTTCGTTTAAAGGACCATATCCCCTAAACCATATGCCTGTTTGACTAAATGTCTGCAGTGATGGAAACCTTAGGACAAAGTGGTCCTTTTGAGATACTCCACTTGGTTTTTAGAGAAAGTTAGAGTACATCCAGGTTGGATCGAACTCAAATCCAACCAGGCCCTTGGTATTAAAATTCTTATAACTTAAATACCGAGTGTCCAATTGACGCGTCGTTTATTGTGTTAGAACCCTTATGATGTGGTGGTTCTTCAGGTTACTTATTTGGGGGACTTTGTGATATTTGAGGTATTAATGATGGCTTGAGGAGTAGAATATATGGAAATCAATTGCATCAAGTGAGGGAATCTTGTGGCTTGCTGTCCAGTGACATACGACCTTTTGTGGATCGGCATCAAAATGACCCTGTGTGGATCAGAAATACCATGACCCGACAAGGACCATCCTTAGAATGACCCATCATGGATCAGTGACTTACGACCCTATGTGGATTGACGACTTACGACCCTATGTGGATCAATGACTTATGACCCTATGTGGATCGATGGATTACAACCCTATGTAGATCAGTAGTAGCGTGACCCGATGAGGACCAACCTTAGAGCGACCCATCGTGGATCAACGACTTATGACCCTGTGTGGATCGACAACTTACGACCTTGTCTGGAACAATGACTTATGACCCTGTGTGGATTAGTGACTTATGACCCTATGTGGATTAGTAATAGAATGACTTCTTCATGGCTCAATAGTGGAACTTCTCAATAAAATAATGTTAATTTAGATTTATGACTAATTATTATTATTAATCCTTAAGTTATATACCTAGTGTGAGATATCTTTTACTTTGTGCTTTGTAATTGAGGTCATGCTTTGTGGTTTTTCATTTGTGGAATTCTAGGAGACCTTCAGGGGGTCTCGGGGTCCCTACTGGATTTTGTTATAATCACCCCTACACGGGCATCGCCTGCACCTTATTGAGTCTTATGCAGATAACAAGAATCTTTGACTGAGATTTGGGATCTATGACTAGATGGTGCACAGAGGTGCCCGGTTGACGTGAAGAGCCATAATGGAGAGTTGTACCTACCCTTCAGGTAGGATCGTTGGAGGATGGCCTCAAGAGCTGTTTTTCCTTTTTGCTGTATTTTATTTTAGTTGGGTTTGTATTCTAGAACATTCTTCTTCAATTCACACTTTTACTTTCATAAGTTTTACTACGTGGTTTGTTCTTATTTTGTACCTAGTCTATGTGTTTTTAGTTTTAATGGAAACACCTTCCCATTTTTAGGGATATACCTTTCTAGTTATAGTTTCCAACCCATGGCCTATGGAAGGTAGACTTGGGGTAGTCACGACATGGGCCTCGAGAGATGGGTGGTGACAAAGTGGTATCAGACCGAGGTTCTACCGAAGATCTAGGACTCTAATCTTCTCAATGGGGGCAATAGTTTTAAGTGTCTTGAGTTTAGATTTCAGTCTAGGGAGTCCAGTGTTGGTGTGGCGACCAACGTATCCACACACCAGGACCCTGAATTCTATTTTCCGACTTGATACACAAAAACACTGATTGTGTGTGTCTTTGAAATGTTTTTTTATTTTGATCTATTTTGAGTTATCTCACTAGGTATAACTTATTGACTGTTGTGCATATGTTTCTTTATAGGATGCTACCGCATAGACAACCATCCAGGATTCCATTGAAATATCATGATGACAGCCCACTGAGTGATGAGGCTTCGGTGCAGGGCCCTCTTACAATGATGGTACTTTTAGGTGGTATACCAGAAGCACCACTACCTGTAGGGTAGCAGTTTCAACCAACCCCACCAATGGACCATGCACACCGACTGAGCACATTACTCAAGTTCCAAAGACAGAGGCCTCTGAGGTTTCGAGGTGAGACGAATCCACAGGTGGCTGAGAAATGACTGGAGGTTGTGGCTAGAGTTTTCTACCTATTTGGGACACCGGTAGACCAGATAGTGATTCTAGCAGCTAGTATCTTCTAGGGAACAACCTAGAGATGGTGGAGCCTAACACTCCAGTTGCATGATAAGGCGACCCTCACCTATTTGGACTTCAAGAGATTTTTCAAGGTGGAGTTCGTACCAGCGACATTACGGTCTATGTATATTCAGGAGCTCCTACACTTACAGCAAGGTAGCCTGACAGTAGCCCAGTACTTGGTGAGATTCACTGACCTTTCCACTAATCAAATTACATGGTACAAGACCCATTCTTCAGGGCCCAAACCTTTGATCAGGGTATCCAATGGGAGATTAGAGCGTCGATGATATCGTTCAACTTACCGACACAGGTGAGAGTGATAGAGTGAGCACTTATAGTAGAGAGCTTCCTAGCTGAGCAGACACCAACATTGAGAGCCACCACCAGACGACACATGGATAAGTCATCTTCATCAGGCAGTAGGCGAATGATGCAGAGGCCTAATTAGGCTAGACCTTCCTGTAGATGATCCTAGAATGTAGGTTTGGAGGTGTGGAGCTCATGGGACAGAGGAGGTTAGAAGAGGAGCAGATTGTGCTACTCATGCAGCGGGTAGGGTCACATGGCTCGCAAATACATGACCCCCTACACTAATGATCAGCATAAGGTTGAGGGACTTCCAAGGCAGAGGAAGATATTAAAGCAAGGAGGTCCGAAGGGCGGAAGACATGGTAGAGGAGCTGGCTGTGCAGCAGGCGATGGGTGGTGATTTGAGGTTCTACCACCACCACCTCCAGGTGGTCCACCCTGACCTCAGGGAGTAGTTGGATAGGGATGATCTCAGCTTTAGATAGCTGAGGCCTATGACCATGGAACTCCAGAGATGATTCGAGGTACAATTTGTGTCTAGTCCATCCTAGTTGCAGTTCTTATAGACACAAGTTCCAGTTACTCTTTTATTTCCACAACTCTTGTTTGGAGCTCGAAGATTCTGGTAGAGCCATTGGCTTGATCCTTATGACCAAAGACTCCTACGAGAGATGATTTGATGATTATGGATTGGTGATAGCAGTGTGATCTTACTATATGAGGTGAGAGATTCAGCTAGGATATCCTAGTAGCAACATCAAGGCCTTATGATCTCATCTTAGGTGTGGAATGGCTATCGACAGTCCATGATCAGATCAACTATTTTAGGTGCAAAGTGCGGTGTGACTGCGAGGATGGGACCGAGTTTTCCTTCACCAATGATAAGGGAACCTTTTCAGCTCAGGATGGAATTTCTCAGATGAGGGTACAACCAATCACTCATCAGTTGGCTAGACTTACCCTCGGAGAAGTTGATGAGAGGAGTCTGATCTATCCTGTAGTGGTGGACCTGTATGCTGATGTCTTTCCTGAAGATGTTCTGAGACTAACCCCTAGTAGAGAGGTAGAATTATACATCGACCTATACCCCAGGAAAACACCGATATCAGTACCAGTATATCAGATGGATCCCGCAGAACTTCATGAGTTGAGGGTACAACTAGAGGACTTTCATGGTAAGGGGTTTATAAGGCCCAATGTTTCTCCATAAGCAGCCCTAATTTTATTCGCTAAGAAGACAGAAAGAAGTTTGAGGCTTTGCATAGACTATCGATGCCTGAACCAAGTGACTGTGAAGAACAAGTATCCACTCATGAGGATTGATTATCTCTTCGACTAGCTGAAGGGAGTATGGTGGTTTTCAAAGATAAACCTCAGATCAGGATATCATCAACTTCAGGTATGGGATGAGGATGTACCAAAGACAACCTTCCGATGACGGTATGGCCACTATGAGTTATTGGTGATTCCTTTTGGCATGACCAACACCCCAATAGTGTTCATAGGATTTATGAACAAAATCTTCCAACCTTACCTTGATTGCTTTGTGGTGGTCTTCATTGACGACATCTTGGTGTACTCAGCTTCGAAGGAGGAGCACGACACTCATCTACAGATAGTTTTGGATAAACTTTGAGAGCACCATATTTATGGTAATCTCTCTAAGTGATAGTTCTTGATATGGGAGGTCCACTTTCTAGGAACGTTATCTCAGAGGCAGGAGTTGTAGTGGATCCAGTGAAGATAGTGGTAGTGCTTGATTGGGAGCCACCCATGAGTGTGACTGAGGTGCAGAGTTTCCTGGGATTGGCTGGGTACTACCATAGATTTGTACCCAAATTTTCCAGAGTTTAATAACCCTTTTTAGCTTTGAAAAAGAAGGGAAAACCCTTCATATGGATGGAGATATGCCAACAAGGTTTCCATGAGATGAGGAATATATTGAAGAGTGACCCCATCTTGAGGCTACCAGAAGAGGGTGTTGGGTATGTAGTTTACTACGACACATCGGGGAATGGACTGGGATATGTCTTGATGCAGGAGTGAGCCGTGATCACCTATGACTCATGACAGATGAGGAAAATCAAGAAGAACTACGTGACCCATGACCTAAAGTTAGTAGTAGTGGTCTTTGAATTGAAGATGCGGTGACACTACTTGATGGGAGAATGGTTTACTGTCTACTATGATCACAAGAGTCTCAGGTATATCTTCTCATACAAGGACCTGAACCAGAGAAAAAAACAATGGATGGAGTTACTCCAAGATTATGAATATGAGATAGTCTACAATAATGGTAAGAGGAATGTGGTGGCAGACTCACTTAGTAAGAGGTCTGGTTTATAGTTGCTGAGTGAGGTGACAGAGCAGCTTGCCACGTTGCAGTTATCCTTTATGGATAGTGATGGAGAATCTTACCTTCAGTCTATGACAGACACTCCCCCACTCCTTCAATGAGTCAGGGAGGCTCAACTTGGGGACATTGACTACGAGACCTGACGTGCTCAGACATCCTTAGGACATAATCCTGAAGGATTTTATGAAGGTGGGGAGCACATTATTATTTTTAGAGAACACACCATGGTACCAGTGGAACTACAAGAGGAGGTGTTGATGGAGCTTCACACATCCCCTTTGGCGGTACATCCTGGTGTAGTGAAGATGTACCAAGACCTCCAGTGTCAATACTAGTGTCCAGGGATGAAGAAAGTAGTAGAAGAGTTCGTTTCACGATGTCTCATTTGTCAGCAAGTGAAGTTTGAGCACCAGGTTTCAGTAGGCTTGACTCAGTCACTCGAGGTAACAGAGTAGAAATGGGATGATATATCGATGGAATTCATGATGGGGTTACCATATACGTCTAGGGGCCACGAATCTATCTGGGTGATTATTGACCGACTCACCAAGTCGACTCACTTCCTACCCATTCAGGAACAAAGATCAGTAGAGGGCTTGGGATGCCTCTATGTCCAGGAGATAGTACAACTTCATGGGATACCATCAATAATTGTTTCATATTGTGACACTAGTTTTACATTCCAGTTGTGGAAGGTATTACATGAGTCATTCGGGACTTAGCTTCGCTTGAGCACCGCCTTTCACCCTCAAACAAATGTTCAGACGGAGTGGACCATATAAACACTTGAGGACATGCTTCGATCTTGCATCCTTGATTTTGGATGTAGTTGGGAAAACCACCTACCACTGGTGGAGTTTTCATACAACAATAGATATCACTCCACCATCAGCATGACACTGTTTGAGGCCTTGTACGGGCGACCATGCAGATCACCTCTATGCTGGACAGACCTAGTGGATTCAACACTTATGGGTCCAGAGTTGGTAAGGGCTACCATTGAGAAGGTACAAATCATCCATGAGTGGATGAAAACTTCACAGAGCAGGCATAAGTCATATGTTGATAGAAAAAGAAGACCCTTGGAGTTCAAGGAGGGAGACCATGTCTTCCCATGGGTATCACCTCGATAAGGTTTGTAGATATTTGGTTGGGGCGACAAGATATCTCTGAGGTTCATCAGACCTTTTTAGATTCTCAGCAGAGTTGGAGAGGTGGCGTACCACCTTGCTCTTCCCCCACAGATGCACTGGGTGCACGACGTTTTCAACATGTCATAGCTGAGGAGATAGTGCATGATCTGTCACACGTCATCAACTATGGAGAGCTGGACATTGATGATGGGGAGACATTCATGAAGTTCCTGGCGGAGATAGAGTATTGACATGATCAGGTCCTTTGTGGATGGTCAATCCCTCTGGTGCAAGTTCAGTGGAAGAATAGGATCCTCTAGGAGAGCACATGGGAGTGGGAGGCTCAGATTCGTGCTTAGTACCCCCATTTGTTTACTTAGTTTTTTTATTGTGGATTTCAGGGACGTAAATCCCTAAGGTGGGGAGAATGTAAAGACCTGAAAATTCTGTATAATTTTTTTTAATTATATGGAATTATTACAAGACTGTGAAAATTGATGGCATGTGATTCTAAGTCCCAAAGAGCTGGAACGAAATTTTGAACTTTTTAAAGGTACGTTTAGTAAACGTACAAACGGGATTTCCTAACTTTTAAACCGGTGCCCGGAATAGAAATCCGAGGGCACCATTGAAATTACAGTGCCCGAATTCTCTTAGGAGAAGCTTAACTTTGTCCAGCAAAATTCAGATATAAAAGTTATTTTTCGGACTTTTGGAAAAGTAATAATAAAATAACTAAAGAAGTTATCTTATTATTTTTTGCAACCATTGAGCGATGGTGGCGGGACCATAGCATAACGTCAGGATTTGATTGAGAGACATTTATTGACACGATCCTTTGGTTGCATAACCATGATGCTAGGAGGATTAATGGAACATTAATTGTATTTCATTAATGAACCACATTAATGAATGAAACGTAGTTGGTTACTTTTATTTTATTTAATCAAACCTTTGGCATGGGTTTTGGGAGAGCTACAAGAGGAAGCTATGACAAAATGATGATGACATTTTACTCCAATGGAGAATGTATATTCAAATGACACTGTTGAGGATTCGATCCGAAGATTGATGAATTTAAATGAACATCTTCGAACAACGGATTATCCTCCTTTGTCTTTAGCGAATCCAACGTGTTCAAGGTAGGGGGTTTATGTGCTTAATTCCTCCCTCTTTTCTGTTCTTGAATATTATCAAGAACGTGGACCAACCAGCCAACATGTTCATCTGCATTTTGTTCTTTAATGTGGGAGGATGATGTAGGGTTCCTTTATGGGGTTTTAATGATTATCATTTCTTCCCATGTTATAAAGCTAACGTGGAGGGTGCGGGCTAAACTGAACAAGGTTCGAACCCTCCACCGAACGTTTTCTTTATACGTTCTTCATGGGTGACTGAGCAATATAGTGGAAATATGAAACTGAGGGCCATGTAGTGGAGGCGGTATCCTGGGAGGCCCGTAGGAATAAACGTGAAGGAAATCGGACCACCAGAAATTCACCGGTGGCCCGCTGAAGCACCGCCAGAACGACAACACCAGTGGAGGTAGCCGGCTCTCGCCGACCGCAAAAGAGACATGCGGTGCCCGTAGGCACCGCAACAGAAAGGGGGTGACTGACCATCGCTGACCATGTTGATGGCGTGCAACATGTCACGAAGGAGGCACCATGACTCCGAGCCATGGTGGTGGGAGAACCCACGCTCGTGGGTCCCACATTTGATCGGTCTATGCAGACCGGTCAGCTGGAGCGGCGCCAAGCTGGCGCCACTGATTGAAGAACACGAATAGACTTAGTCCATTCAGGAAAGCTGGACTGTGCCCAGCTGGCCGGCCGCACCCAACCAGCGGGCCAAGCCCACGGACTAGCGGGCTGGATCAAACCCAACCAGACTGGGATGGCCCCATCCAGTTTGGGTCGGTCCGACCAGGACGGGTCATACCCAAACCCATTTCGACCTCAATTTCATTTAAAGGGCCATATCCCCTAAACCAGACGTCTGTTTGACGAATCGTCTATGGTGATAGAAACATTAGGACAAGGCGGTCCTTTTGAGATACTCCACATGGGTTTTTGGAGAATGTTGAAGTACAACCGATTTGGATCGAACTCAAATCCAACTGGGCCCTCGGTACTAAAATGCCTATAACTTACAGATCAAGCATCCAATTGACACACCTTCTCTTGCATTGAAACCCTTATGACATGGTAGTTCTTCGAGTTACTTAGTCGTTGGACTTTGTGGAAGTCGAGGTATGACTAATGGCTTGAGGATAAGAATCTATAGAACTCAAGCACATCAAGTGTGAGAATCCTGTGGCTAGCTGTCCAGTGACATACAACCCTTTGTGGATTAGCATCAAAATGACCTTGTGTGGATTATCATTAGTGCGACCTGATGAGGACCAGTTTTAGAGCGGCTCTTCATGGATTAGTGACTTATGAACTTGTGTGGATTGAAGACTTACGACCCTATGTGGATCAATGACTTACGACCCTATGTGGATCGATGACTTACGACCCTGTGTGGATCAGTAGTAGCACGACCTAATGAGGACCGGCCTTGGAGCGGCCCATCGTGGATCAATGACTTATGAACCTATGTGGATTGATGACTTACGACGCTGTATGGAACATCGACTTATGACCCTGTGTGGATCGGCGACCTACGACCCTTTGTGTATCAGTAATAGAATGACTTCTCCATGGATCAACATTGAAACTTCTCAATGGAATAATTTTGATTTAACTTTACAACTAATCATTATTATTTATGTTCCTTAAGTTATATAACTGGTGTGAGTTGTCTTTTACTTTGTGATTTGTGATTGAGGTCATGATTTATGGTTTTTCTATTGTGGAATTCTAGCAGACCTTCAGGGGGTCTTGGGGTCCCTACTGGGTATTGTTATACTCACCCCTACATGAGGATTTCCCACACCTTGTTGAGTCTTGTGTAGAAAATGGACAGATTTGACCAAGATTTGGGAGACAGGACTAGATGGTGTACATAGGTGAATGATTAAAACAGAGAGCTACAATGATGAGCTGTACTTACCCTTCAGGTAGGATCCTTGGTGGACGACCTCAGGAGATATCTTTCCTTTTTTCTATATTTTCTTTTAGTTGGGTTTGTATTCTGGCCCATTATGCTTCAGTTAACACTTTTACTTTCAGCAGTTTTACTACATAGTTTGTTCTTGTTGTGTACCTAGTCTGTGTGTTTGTAGTTTTAAAGGCAATGCCTTACCATTTTTAGGGACATGTCTTTCCAGTGCTAGTTGCCAACCCCTGAACTATGGAAGGTGGGCTTGAGGTAGTCACGGCATGGGCCCCGAGGGACGGGTCATGACACACTTTACTACATCTTTTTAGTTAGTGTTGTTGAGGATAAAATATAATTTTTATTTGATCATGCCTAGGGGATTTAACGATGTCTTCTGAACACATCAAAAGGACTTGGGTAGTGAGGAAATTATGAGATCTTCTCACAACTCATCTAAGAATTTAATCCTTAATATGTATAAGTGTTCAATGAAAACAATAAGTTTGTCTACATGATGACCTAATGACATCAAATCTCTAAGAATAGTTATAAATATAGAATTAAAGATCTCATATCTCTCTTGTATCACCTTCTATTGATAGAGATCAAGAAGGTGAGAAATCATGCTATACACACCCATGTCCTCATTTTTCTTTAAAATTTCATTGGTCATAGATGATTGCATGAAACACTAAATATCTGCCATATTTTTCAAATGTTTCTCATAGAGAGATAATTATTTCTTTCTAGCCTTATTACTAGGTTCATCTTCTTCAATCAAATACAATTTCCATTCATGGTGTTGGATAACGCATAAGCACCTTTTCCATTCTGGGAAATTTTTTCCAGTGAGATGGTTATCCTTCTCATGTATAGATCACATTGATATGTTTGAAGTAATTTTTAATTATATTTATAAAAATAATATGAGTAGAGTTTTATTACTTTATTTGAAAAAATTTATACAATTAAATAATTTTTATATTTATTAATCTCCCACTATTTTATCAAAACCCAATAGTCCTCACAATTGGCTTCAAAACATCTTATTTATTGGAAATTCTAGTGTAAAGGATCCATATTCCCCTTCTCATCACCGGAACTTTGGTTGGTAAAGAAATTTCAAGGGTTTTTGGATGGAATTCCAAATTACAACTACATTAACTCATAGTTCCTTGATCTGTTGAGTGGACTCCCCAATCCTAAAATACTTAAATTGGATTTTCTCAACCCTTTTCCTCTCAGTTACACCTATTCCTACTTTCATAGTCAACCCTTGATGTGAACTAAGTTAAGTCAACCCAAAACCTCAAGTTATAATTCCCCGATAATTTAAAGTACCCCAAATTTGGCTCATCAATAACTTTGAACTATGGTCTGATTTTAATTGAAGTAATGGAAGGCTATACCAACTTAGTATATAATTAAGGGATTTAATATTTTATGTTTAAATTTCCAATAATTATCTTTATTACATGATTGTTAATATTAAGTGAATTTAATTAAGTGATTAACCATATCTTATATAATATTTACACATAAGAAAATATATTTTAGTTCTATATTGCATAATGTTTAATCCATTAATTGATGTGATCGCGACCAAACATCCATAATGAAACGAACATGAAACTTGACATAAATAAAATAATAAAATGGTTTGGTCATGAGTTTTTACTAATGGTTAGTTTATCTAGAGTATGATAAGATAACCATCAACCTATGAGGAAAACACCTTGAATCATTTACAGTTCATGTTGTATCTTTCTACTTGTCAACCTATGTATCTCTCTTGCATTGGTTTTGCCTCAGCTCTAAACTTGAGACACCCCCACTAGATTGTGAGTTCCATCTATTACATATGATTATAATCACACACAGGTGAGGGAACCAAAGGATTTGTAAAGGGGTTTACATAAAATAAACCATGAGCATGCATACCCTTACATAATAAGAGGATAGATAACTTGAAGACAAAAAATTTAATTTAATAATAAATTAAATAAAAGCATTCGAATACAATGATATGGTATAGGATCATGATCACCCACATGCATTCAATGAATTTTTCATTTACTAAAATTAGAATTCATTTATAATCATTGTTATTTAAGATAAATCACAATACAACCAATTAATTATCTTCTTTAATTAATTAATTATTATACCTTAATTATCATCCGAATTTCCTTGAGATTCTCATCCATCATAATTTTAAGCAAATTAAATAAATTTATTTAAAATTAACTATGTAAAAAAATGTACCTTGGAGGCAACACGACGAGTACCCATATGGACTAACCAATATGTATTATACTCATATATACTTTACTCTTGTGACATGTGGCATACACATCTTATCACATAATTTCACAACATGTACTATCAACTTAATGATTACACAGAGCACATGGTATTTACGTAGCATGTAATGTTTCAATACTCTTAGAGTAATAAATGTAATATGACTTATACATGATATGTAGATTCGATAATTAGGTAGAAATTAATTAGAAATTTATATATATAAAACCCATCACATGGAGTGCCCTATCAGCTTAACGACCACATGCGGGTACATGTTGATAAGGTTTTCATAGTATAATAATTTAATTTCAATTCTATGTAATTTGGTTAAAGTAAAAAGAGTGTACATTTAAGATACATGGAGTGTATTATTCTCACCATATATCCACAACACATGCCTAGGGAATCAGCATGTATCCATGCCATGAAAAATTCTATAGTACATGATGTGTAAATGGGATACATGGAAAGTGGTCTATGAGTTACATGGACACCAGTCATGTAGATTGTGTAAGAAGATACATATTCTGTCTGTGACTAAAGGACTACACTTCATGTACTGAAGTTACACAGTGTGTACTCTAGATGACCATGCACTAGGCTAGCCCGATCAACACGCAATGTATAATTAAATTCACAACATGTAATAAATTCTCAAGACTTGAATTAATTAATAATTAATTCTTAGTGCATTAAATATTAGTACATGGTGTGAACATTTGGGTTACATGGTGTTTACTCTTATGTTATACAGCCAAACTCCTTGGCACCATCAGATGAGATCTTTGAATTTATTTCATTCATAAAATTGTTCGATTTGATTATATTTATGAGAAACTAAGAGAAAGAAAACAGATCTTGAAATTTAGATTAAGAATAATTAAAATTGAATTGAAAATAATAATAAATTCATAAATCAATAAATAATTTTTAAATAATTATAAATAATTATTTGCTCCCTCTGATACAACTTGTAGGTTCTTGGCGCATTAGAAGCATGTGATGGGTCATGCCCAACTTTGATTTTTTTTCATGATAGGTGATTAATCCGATATTTACATGATGATGAATTCCATGATCAATATAATTGAATAAAATAATATAAAAAATGGATAAACGTTGGAACCAAAGTAAAAGATTGTATCATAGTATTTATAATTAATTTAAGCAATTAAAGAATTACATTACATGAAATTCTTTCTTCATTGATGGATTTGAAAACTGATCCATATAGTACTATTTTTTCATTATATAATTCAATATTAGATTCCCTATAGTAGTGATCCACACGTTTTCCACAAATCTTTGAAAATTTCCATAGGAATATATGGGTTCTAGCACAATAGATCATATCGCTTGCATTATTCGCCTTTGATTGCCCTGATAATCATTTAAAAAGGATTCTTCTTGATATCTATATACTCAAGAGTGGAAGGTGGATGAGGATCACTCTATGTTCTTGAGAGTTTTCTTATAGAGGGGAGATCTATAGGGATTTGAGAGGATTCTATGGATGTCATTGTGCACAACACAAAATGAATTGGATCTCTTGAAAAAAATAATATAATTGGGTATATATACCGCTAGAGTTACAAATAAATAATTGCACAAGAAAATTTTACTATTTATTTAATCATTGTAGAACCCCATGTTTATAATAATAATAGTATTATTATTTCTTAACATGCACTGAACTCACTAATTAAATTAAATATTATTTAATCAAATAATATTCAATATATATATTATTTCTCACCAGACCATTAAACTCAGTCCTCTATTTATCCATAATATTTATCGATCCTTGAATAATTACTATTTATTTAGTAAATAAATATCACTACATTATTCACTTATAAATAAATAAATATTATATTCAATAAATATAAAATAAATATTTACTAAATATGAAAATCATATAGTATTCTATCGAATAATTGGTGACAAAATATATGTGATGAAGAAAACATGAATCCTTATTAAACCATGTGTGAGAATAATATTTATTTAACTTTTTAAATAATAAATAATAATATATTATTTAACTGAGATTCTGGATACACTTAGTGTGACCCACTAGGCCACTTTCTCAGTGAAATTAGGCGAATCATCCTAATGTTCAAGGTTAGCATCTAGAAACATTCCATGGAACCCATATAGATATAAGTTAATACCACAATGATATAATTCCTCATAAAAATACTTACTATGTAATATAATAAATTTATCATGATATCTATAATCAAGAAGGTTTCATGTTGGTTCCATCAACCTATTTTCTCGATGTCTCTTTATTTGACTTTCTGAAAACCAAAATTTCTTGTAGAACAACATGGATATGGATTTACTTAGGTTATATCATTTCCATCAAAGGGAATGAGATATCAAATTTCATTAAATATAAAAATGGAAAAATCCTTTCCCACATTATTCAATAATGAAATATTACTCACGATGCACCCAATGTATCCTACATCACTACAAACATATGTCGTCAATGTTTTCATCAATACATCAACGTACATGACTTAAAACATTCATTAATAATAATATTAAAGTCTAAGGATAAATAAACATTCCCACATATAGGAACATCCAATAACACATATAAATATGTATTTAATAATGACATATCTCATTCTCATAATATCCTACACTAGATAATAGCAAGGGCATGCACCATGAGAAGGCACCTCAAAGTCCAATGAATCTCCACCCCTTATATCCTATATCATTTGTGTTGATAAAATAATTTCATCTGGATATAGAACATATATTTAAACATAATGTTGTGGTACTTCTGGGTTCTCATCATAGCAGGGAACTACTATGACCTTTTAGTATGACAACTACTCTTATGAAATTATCAGATACTATGTCATGTATAAGAACAATCATGATGTGATAAGAAGTTTATTAATATTAACAACAATGAATATAGGTTATCATAAATTATTAAGAATTTGGTTCTAATGCCCCAACTCCAATAATAACTCTATCTAATGAACCTCACCTTCCATCCAGTATGGCTATGAACTCTATCCTCAAATATCTATGACTCAACCTCCATCTGGTATTCTTCCATCTAGTGCACCTCTACTCAATTACTCTCTAAATGGTACCTCTTTCTTATAAAACTCCATCTACTATACACACAACCAAAAAACCTCTATCTATTGCCTCTAATAAAAACCTATAATTGGTACACCTTTGATTAGAACCTCTATTTAGTGCCTCAACTTGAACTAAGTACTTCAATGGTTGGAACCTTGATTTTCTATGAAGTCTTCATCACTTCACCTCACTCACACATAAGAAGAATTTAACTTTTTTAAATCTCATACTATACATTCACCCATTTTTACAGGCATGATAAAAGTGAAAATAAAAGGAACTAAAATATGATTTCCCACTCAACTAAAATTCTAATTTCAAACTTCTCACTAATCTCAAATTAATTGGATGCTTCTCAACTCTTCTAGATTACTCTTGAAGTTTTATGAAGACTTCAACATCTGTAAACTTCTTCAAACCCCCTTAACCTCGACATTAAGGAACTTCTTCAAACATCCTTATCTTAGCTAAAAAACATAATATAAAAGATCATCTCAGTATATTAATTGTTTTAGGACTTTACATATTTTATATAAAGATCTAAAATAATTTTTTTGAAATAGGTTTTTCTATTGACTTCCTTAAGAACTCCATACAGATCTATTTATTTGTCTGGTTCATATGTAAATTCTCTATCCAGCGATTCAACTTTCCACAACCTGATTCAACTAATCAGTTCAGTTTGGTGAGATAAGCATTAATTCAACCAATTCTCTTTATAATATTCATTTGAATAATGGAACAAAATTTTTTCATTCAACTTTATCTATCTAATGATTCAACATATCTTTGTTTGGTCAGCCCACCTCAGCTTAAAACTTCATATAAGACTTGGCTCACAAAACTTAGTCCAGTTCATCTTTATAAAATCATCTATACGATGAAATCATATTTTTATATCTGATGTTTTTCTATTGGATATATCTTCAACTAATTATCATTATCTGCAAAAATCATCCTGATGTATTTTTTGATAAATTCATTTTTTGACTGATTAAATTTATACCACACTGATTGATATGAATTTATGAATTTTTCAACTGATATAAATACAAGTTCTTCTACCGTGAGAACCTTAATATTTCTCTAGCCTATGACATCATAAATCTTCATTTTATGTCATTATGAAATTACATCAAATAATTTCACCTTTTCTGCTAATGATATTTGTAATGATATGTATGAATTTTACTTCTATTATAGGGACACCATATCTATAACACAAAACTTGGTATGATGGATCTTCATCCGATTGAATTGATCTTGTAGCCTCCAAACAACAACACACTCCTTGACTTCATAACATCAAACTTTATATAGGTTGTAAAAAATTTTCATTTTATTAACAACTTCATACATCCTATTTGTCTAGAAAATTCATATACTTATCATATAATGTTTTTCTTTAATTTCCTCTATTTGATAGCTTTTATAAGATATCTTATGCACCTTTACTTTTGAACATCAAAAATGGAATTTAAATAGTTATAGGAATATTATACTACCATTATGAAACCTTCATAATTATCACCTCTTATATTTTTACAAACTCATTCGATCATGATCTTCTCACACTATGTACATATTCAAATTTTATACTTCACTCACTTTTTATGTAAGAATAGAAACTCAGAAAAATTAGATTCTTACAACTCTTCATCCAGTAACACCATCCATGTTCATTTGAGTATCTTGAGTAGCTAGACTTCAGTTACCTTTATACATTTGCAATAATATCCTTATGAAAGTTATGATAGGAACTACCCTAATGAAAACTTCCATACAATACTTATAATTTTATACAACCTTCAATTTTTTTTTCTTTACTCTTATGTATTTGATGAAAAACCTTTACACAACTTTTGTACTAATTCTCAAACATTGACTTCTTATAATAATGTTTCTGGAAACTTTTGCTCTAGTTTGTCCAATTCCATTATGCAACTTTGTGACTATAGTTTTGGTCTATCTAGAAAAATAGCTATACTTATCCTACCTTGGACATCTGTCCTATTTTAGTCCACTTACATCTATCTAGTGATCTGCATTTGGTGATCTTAGTCTGGTGACATAGTTGTGCTTCTCTTCCATTGTACAAAAATTTACAACTTCATCTCAGATCACATATTTATTCATGATTTTGGGAACTTTGGGATCAATATAACATAGTATGACTTTAGGGAAGTTTCATAACATTTTAAAGGAAACTTCCTTCGCCTCCTTGAACACTTAATAAACATGTTAAGAAAGTATCTTGACCACCATGAATAACTCATAGGGAAGCTTTTTTATAATAATTCAATTTATAATAATCAATTGACAATATATACTATATATATTACAAATAAATTCAAAAGGATCTTCAATACCCACCTCTAGATTTGATGTCAATACCAAATTCTCTTTAAATTCAATGAACTATTTCTCCCCCTAATTTTCAATGAATTCAAAGTATATTTCTATTACAATAGATTTAAGTGAGGGAACACTTTTATCCCCCATAATGATAGGAACCTGAATCCACCTTTTGATCGTTGGGTGAGGGATGAACTTTATTCACATATTTCTTTCTCCCCTTCATTTATTTTATAGAATCAATTATAATATTTGAAATTTTTAAGAGAAGGTAATGATCATTTTTTAGAAATAAATAATCCTAAAATCAACCAAATATAATTCTACATGATCCATGCTTAGTGTAGAAAACAAGTGTGATTAACATAGACATTAAATCCACCCATGAAGTTTTTCCATGTAATGACTGATTTTAAAAACCATGTTTTATGGAAAAGTTCATCATATTTTAATTCAACTAAATTTCCTACATCCATATTAAAAAAAATATAAAATTTTTTCAAGTGTAAACATGAGCATATTTTCTCCATTTTATAAGATAATGCAAACTTTATCATCAACAAAAATTTATTCCCTTCAAAATTTGTGACTTGGGTTTTTTGAAAGTGGGATTATATAAAACATACCTTTAAGATGAAAAGAACTTTCAATATTTTTCATTTTTTTTGTACCAAGTGTAAGAATACCTTATTTCACTATAATAAATTTCTATAATACCTTATAAAGATTCCATAAAAAAACAACATCAAATTTGTTCTTTAGGAATCCCTCTGAACATCATCACCTTCAATCCCCTTTCACATTGTAAGCTTGTTGAAATAAATATGGGAATAAAGTGGATCTTTCATAGATTCCTTAGAAAGTGAAATGAGGTTGAGAATTTTTTCCCAACCTAGAAGCTCTATTTTATGTAACTTCAATTTTTATCATGCTTCCTCCCTGTCCTACCAAACTGTAAGCTTCCTAGGTGGAATATATTTATTCCCCTCGCTTTTTCTTCCAAAATTGTATGGTTTAGTCTTCTTTACTTTATATATAAAGGAAAAAACACTTTTATTATTATCTTTTACTCCCAATATCCTTGCTTCCTTTAATTGTTCTGTCTATACAACCATAAAACCTTTAAAATATATTTGAATTTCTACTTGTAATCAAATTTCCTTAAAGTATCACTTTTTTATTTCCAAATTTTATCTATTATTGTTTACAAAATTATCCTATCTTGGTGATAGTATCATGAAATTTTAAGGAGTATACTTGGCCAAATTACATCTTCTACAAAGATTTTTATTTTCTAATAGTTTACCCTTATGAGGTAACTTTAAGTGTACTCCTACTTCTTTATCAGAGATGCCTTCCACCATTCCAATTCGCTTCTGTATTTCTTAAATTGAATGAATTTATTGATTCATATTTCTTAGTTTTTCTTGAAAATTCATATAAATTTTATAACTATACATGAATTGGAATTTTCTTCCACATAAGTAACATATTTTCTTGGATATTATATCTTTCATGACTTTCTTCTTGGGTGTAACACTCTTCTTTACTTCTTTTTGTTTTCACCCTTAGGTGGACCTTCAGTTTATATTTATTAAATTTTCATTAATCTTTTTTTCCACTTAAAATTAGTAATACCTATATTACATTTATTATAAACAAACCATAACTTTTCTTCATCATGGATATTTCTTTCATAACTCATAAAAAAATATTCAAGATATACAAATCTATTGAATGTGAGTAGATATTTCTTAAATCGTGATGGTTGGGTAAATTTAGCTGAGATTCCTATTCCTTTCAATTTTATACCCTTTAATGTTGGATTTATTAGTTCTTTATACCATGAGAAATTGTGACAAAATTTTATATCCATGTGTCTAAAATTTCCACAATACCAATATTAACTAATAAATCTAGGCTTCTTTCATTTTTTTATATTTTTTTTCTTTTGAAAGATTTATTTTTTGGGAAATATCTAGGTGAAAACTTTACCTTTTTTTCTAATTTACAACTTCTTAAAAGAGGTGGGTTTCAAAAATTTCTTTCCCTACTTTTTTCTAGAATTATAACCTAAATTAATATTACAAGAGTTAGTGCTAACAAATTCATCAGAGTGTTTGGTTAAATTTTTCTTTATCTTATCGAAAGTCTATGATTCCATTACTTTTAAATTTATCCTTTCATTGGATTTAGTCTTTATTAAAGTAAAAATTTCCTTGGAAACTCTATCATATATTCTTATCTCATCATTAAGAGAATATTCAACTTGAGTAGCTTCTATGTTTCTCAATCTCAACACTTTCTCAAGACACTTTACATTTAAAGTGTTATTTATATTTTCAACACTCCTAACTTTATATTCTTATAAAATTTATAAATTTTTATCTTTTATTCATGAAACTTAATCATCTCTTTCAAGGAAAGAAGAAGTTTCTTTACTTTATTTTCTTTGATCTATAGTTGAGAATTTTTAACCTTAAAAAGTTCTTTATGAGTATCTTATAGTGCATGGATATTTTTTTAACAACTTTTTTCATCACATTTTCATCAAAAAGACTATTCAATAAATATTCTTCCATAACGGTTAACTTTTATTCATAGAATACTGCTAATTTTATATTAATATCATTGGAATTAGTGATGTATTCACACACATGATTCTTTTGAAATCATTCTTTATAAAATTTAATCTTATTCAATTGTAATCTTTGAATCTATTATATTTTTCCTTATTTAACTTGAAACTGAAAGTTATTATCTTTAACAAAACTTTATAACACATGATATATTTACTTAATCACTTACTTAACAATAATATCCTCACAAAAATTTCTCTAAAAAATTTCTTCGATAATGTTAAACTTCTCTTGAGACTGTATAATTATTTATTATTTTCCTTTAATAAGTTTAGTAAGAGATATAAATTATTATATATTTATTCGTAGTTCTTACTACATGCCATAGATCTCTAATTTTAGTTGTAATATTTTTCATATTTTCCATAGATATGTGAATGTATATATTCAATAAATTTAATAGGAACATTTTTCACGCAAGTGATGATTTCAAAATAGAAATATTAATTTTTTACTGATATGTCACAACATGATCAAGATTCTTTTAGAAGAAAAATTTTCTATGACTCAAAAGAATTATTACTAGACACCTTAACTTTAGGTGGTGGTGGATCCTCCTTCCATTGGTTTTGATAGGAAAACTTTCACTACTTATGATCTTATTTCTTCTTCTGATTTTCAAGGTTTTGGATGAAACCTACATATTTATACAATCAAATTTTACTCTTATATTATTTAACTATGGATAAAATTTCTTAACTTATAGAGAAATGTTTTCTTCAACTTCTAGAAAGACGCAATTTATATAGAATAGTTAAACACAAATGGGAATACAAACTTGTAGATATGAACCGAGGGAACCTATTATCTGATAAAATTGAGATTCCCAAGTAGATTGTGTAGTCACCCAAAGAGAGGGGAGGGTGAATTAGTTTAAATAAATTTAAAATAAAAAATTTAACTTAAATCCTTTCTTACTTTATATTGATCAAACCTATATTATCCATTAATATGTATAGATTTTTAGAAAATTTTCCTCACTATTTTAACCTTACACTATGTAGATGATATAAGAAATATAATACATAGGTATTTTTATAAGTTTCTCCCCTAGTTTGAGTGAAAAAATCCTTGAAATGGAGACTTATATTTGTCCATAGATTCTTACACTAATAGTATTTTCATCAATTAAAAGTGAGGAGTATTTATACTATATCCCAAAGTTGAGACATCTCCTGAAAATATCTTCCTATATTCTAATAGGAAATTCACTTGAGCCAAATTCCATTAGAATCCTTCTATCTCTCGATTGTAAAGATTATAATGAATCCCATCAGTTAAAAACTCTTCTTATCTTCTAATTAAGCATAAGAAAAAAACTTGTATGCAGATAAAAAAAACTTTATCCAAAAAATATCAGTTTGAGAACTCCATATGATGTACTCCATCTGGTATTATTCCATCGAGAATGCCTAAAAAATTACTCTCTAATCAATATCTCTATCTGATAAAACTCTCTGTTGTACCTGAAAAATAGAAAACCTAAGTCTATTTTCTACGATAAAAACCCCATGTCCTATACTCCTCTGATCATAACCTCTGTCTGGTTCCTCTACTTCAACCAAGTATTTTCTTGGTTGTAACCTTGCATTTCTATGAAATATTCAACACTTCACTTCACTCGTTCATATTAATAGTGTCACTTTCTTATATTTAATGATATAATCTTACCCCCTTTCATGGTTTAGATTCATGATAAAAGGGTTATAACTCAAATATGTTTTTCCACTCAACTCAGATTCCAATTTTGAACTTCTCACTAATCTCAAATTCACCATATGATTCTAAACTGTTCTAGATTATTCTTGAATCATTATGAAAATTCCATAAGTAAACCTCTACAATACTCCATCTAACATATGTCTATCTGATGAGTTCATTAATAAATTCACCATTCGAGTTTGCTTCTCTATCTGGTGTATATGGTATTTTTTGTCCAATGATTCAAATTTCCATGACCAACTTCGAGCAATTTCTTCAGTCAGGTGAAATAAGCATAAATTTTATCAGTGCTCTTCATGAGATTCCTATGATCGATGGAATCACTTTTTTCATTTGACATTGTCTATTCAATGAGTTAATATCTCTTCATTTGGTCACCCTATATCATCTCAAAACTTTATATAGGACAAGATTCACAAAACTTAGTCCATTTTATCTTTACAAAATCATCCATATGATGAAATCATGTTTCCATAATATGATGTTTTTTCATCAAATAAATGTTTGAGCGATCATCCTATTTTTCAGAAAACATTATAATGTATTATTTGATAAATGCCTTCTTTGATCAGTTAAATTTTTACTAAACGAATCAGTAGGACTTTGTGAATTATTCAACCTATATAAATACAAGTTATTTTACTAGGAGAACCTTCATATATCTCCAGTCAAGTAAATCATAAATCTTTATCCAATTTCAATTTGGAATTCCGTCTGATCATTACACCTATTCATTCTATGATCTATATAAATATCTATAAAAAATTGAATTCTATTAGAGGGACAACATCTCTATCATACAAAACTTGATTTGATGAATATTCATATGATGGAATCGATCTGGTATCCTCTAAATAGTAATTCACTCATTTACTTCATAACATCAAACTTTATACAAGTTATAAAAAACTTTCATATGCTTGACAGCATCATATATTCTATTTGTTTGGAAAATTCATATACTTTTTGCATAATCAACTTATTAAATTTTCTCCTTATGATAGATTTTATAATGTATAGCCCATACATTTACATATACCATGTACATCAAAGACGACCTTTACATAGCTATAGGAATATGAATAACCTTTACGATAAATTGTTTTAACAATGTTTTTCTATTTGTTGAAAACTAAACTTTTTGTGTAAGAATATTTTTGTTATTAAAGAATTACACCCAGTCCATCATAATGAGTTCTATAAGAAATATGATAGTTTCTGAATGTTCAAATCCAAAAATAAAGGGGGATAATTTTTTTCTTTAAGAAAGTTGTTTTATGGACAAAGGTTTCCAAACTCACATTTTCAGACTGAACAACACTGTATGTAGAATCAGTTAGAAATATGAAGTTTTTGATTAGATGCTTTATTGAATTTAGATGCATATCCATGAAGATTCATCCAAAATAGTATTGTTTATAAAGTTAGATGTTGCTAAGTGAAGAAGTTGTAATACTGTTGAAGAGGTTTTTTTTTGAAGAAAGTGAAGTTAGGAGTTAGAAAGTTCTCAAACTTTCTAAAAAAGGTAGATGATACTTTGTTGATAATGAAGTTTTTATAAATCATTAAACATACTAAAAATAAAATATTTTGAAGAAATGGAGGAATCAAAATGATTGAATCAGTTCCAGTGATCATGAAAAAGTTTTCATTAGATTCAGAAGTACCAGAAATAAATGATTTGATTCAAAAGTTAGAATGTGTAAGAGCTGATTAAGTTTAAATAAGTTAAAAGTTTCTAAGTGGATTCATAATTTAATAATTTCCATACTTATGGAAAAATCATTATAATGAGATTTTCCATTGTAATGAAAACTCCATTATTATGAGGATTCCAGCAGACCATCTTTGAGAAGGAACGTTAGTTCATCATAATGATCTGAGAAAGAAAGGAAGATCATAATGAGATGAGAAAGAAAGAAAGATTGTAATGAACTGAGAAATAAAGGAATATCATAATCAGATGATAAGTAAAGGAATATCATAATGAGATGAGAAATAAAGGAATATCATAATGAGATATAAAAGAAATGTATATCGTAATGAGATGAGAAAGAAAGGAAGATCGCAATGAGATAAGAAATAAAGGCATATTGTAATGATATGAGAAAGAAAGGCATATCGTAATGTGTTGAGAAAGAAAGGAATATGTTAATGAGATAAGAAATAAAGGAAGATCATAATAACCTAAGGAGGATACATCATATTGAAGCTAAGGAAGTTACATCAGACTGAAAAATGTTATAAATTCTGAGAAGGTTGATTATGAATAAGACTCAAAAAGAAGATTCCCTAAGTTTTATGAAGATTTGAAGAAGTCAAAATTGAAATTCAATTTTGTATAAATCTTAGAGAAATATAAGGGGGATTAAAGAAGTAAAAGTTGAATTTTAAATGTAAGATATTTTTTGAGTTTTTAAATCTAAGGAAGCATGAAATGTTTTAAAGTTTCCTGCTCTTGTTTTTTTAGTTGCCTATAAGTAATTTCTTAGATAATTCATTTATTGTAAATTTCATGTATGTGGAAAATAAAGAGTACTAAATAATTTGAGTGAAATCTATTTTCAGACTAATATCTCATAATAAGATCAGACACCTGAAAGTTTTTTTAACCAGATATGAGAATTGTATTGAGTCAATCGGACTGAGGAAGATTGTATTGATCATTTGAGTAGAGTTTGAGTTTTGTAAATTGATAATGGGTTAATATTATTAAGTCCATCATATTGATTCAATCAAACTGAGGAAGATCAAACTAAGTATTTTATCAGAGTTTGAGAAGTGAATATTGAGTAGGTTAGAATTGTATTTACCTCATCGAATTGAGAGAATCAAATCCAACCAAATTGGATTGAGGATCCATACTGAGTTTTTGTGGAGAAAATTGGAAAAACACCAAACCTTGTAAATCTTATGTACTTTACTTGCTTTCTTAATTTTTTATACATGATTATTTACTAAAAAGTTGATAAGTAAAAAATCTTAATAGGTTGCGGGGGTTGATTTTGAAAAGGTTTTGAAAAACTTAAAAAGTGAACAACTGATTCAACCCCCCTCTCAACTATTATTCAATCCTTTGGAACTTATATTGGTATCATAGGGAAATGTTACAATGGTGAATCATTATCATAGATAATATCAATTATGTAAAAATTAGAGGTATTCCTAAATTTTATGGAAAAAATTATTATGGATAGAAAAATAGGATGATTCCTTATCTCCCATCTCTTGGACTGGAAGTTGTTGATGCTGCTAAAATTAGTTTTCCACCTATTGAGAAGGATTCCCTGATGAATTTTGTAAAAAATAAAAATATCAGAGTTGATAGAAAAGCTAGAATTTATATCCTTATTTCCTTAGTAGAAAATGTTTATCATAAGGTGATGGGTCTCAAAAACTCATAGAGTATGTGGGACAATATGGAAATTATTTTTTAATGGAATACTAAAGTGAAGGAAGAAAAGATATAAATCTATTGTAGTATGTATGAAGACATCATAATTAGTGATGAAGAAACTATTGATGAATACTTTACTAGAGTAAATGAAATTTTTTGAAACATCATAAGATTTAGATATATCCTAGAAGTTTCTAAAATTGTGAAGAAACATATGAGAAACTTTCATGACATGTTTGATTCTAAAAGTTTTCATTTATAAGATAAGGATTATTTATATCTTGATGTGTTGCATAAATTTATTTTTTCTTATGAAATGAGGAAAGCTATAATGTTTAAAAAGAATATAAAAGATGAAATGGATTTTGAATCTATAAGAAATATGAAAATCCAATATATTGAAGAATCTGATCCTTGTGAGTCTGAAGATAAGGATGATGATGAGTTGAATGATAATATTATATCTCTTATCTCTGAAAACTACCAGAGAAAAAGTAGAAAATATGGAGGTAAAATTACACTAAAATGTTTTGAGTGTGTTGGAATTAGAAAATTTTCTACAAATTTACCTAAGAAAAAAGTTGAAGAATATTGACATGATTTTGATTAGAAACCTCAATGGAAGAAGTGGAACAAAAATGATAAAGAAGAAAACTTATAAAATTAACACAAGAAGAATTTTACTGGAAACAAAATAAGTATGTTGAGTAAGAAAGATTAATTAGACTCAACTAATGAAAAATATTCAAAAGATGAAAGTTTAGAAAAATTCATAATCTTCATTGAAAAATTTAAGAAAACAAAAGATTCCTCAAATAGTGAATAAGGTGATGAAGAATCTTATAGAGAGTATCATCCCAGAATAGAACATGTTGCATGTCTTGAGAAAATAAAACTCTAAAGAAATAAATTAGAGTAATGAAGAAATATTTTGAAGATGTAGCTAATGGAAGAAAATATGTCATCAAGTAGGAGGAATAATACATTGAGGATATATGGAGATAAAAACTTAGAATTGTTACATAAGGAAAGATATTTTAAGATCTTAATAAAAATTTGGAATCTAAGGAATAAGAAGTTAAAAAGATTGATTCAAAACTTCTTGAGTTCTAAATTACCTTGAGGAATATGAATGAAAATTTTAACAAAGCTTCAAAAGTAAAATCTGAGACTTATAAAGTTTCTGAGAAGGATCAATATGAGAATAAAGTGAAATCTTCACTCACAAAAAATAACGTTTCATCTTATTTTTATAAAATTTAAGGTTTCAGAAAAATTATTGTGAAATATTGGGTGAAAAAAGGGTATGAGAAACCTATTTCATCTAAAAATTATGAAAAACCACTCAGAAGGAAAGATGGTCCATGACCATATTATGTTGAAACTGGAAGAAGTTATCAACCTCAACAAGGATTCCACAAAGAAAGATATTACTTTAATATTAAATCAAGATTTTATGGATATTAATTGTGTTGTGGACTCTATGGTCATAGAGCTTATAATTTTTTGGAATAATATATCTCTTCACAGAAAAAGTTTTGATTAAATAAGAATGAATAACATTCCTAATCCATAAGAAGTTAGAAAAGAAAAATCTCAAGATGTGATAAACCTTCCAAGAAAAAATAAATTTGCATGTTTGTAAGATGTTTGTGGAATATGTGATGATACTAGTCATCACACTGAAAAATGTATAACATGCCTTCTAGAATAAGTTTCTTATGGTGTAAAAGAAAAGGAAGTTGGAATGAAGAAAGTTAAAGAAATATATTTTGTGGTCAAGACAACTTTAAAAGAAATTAAAAGGAACAAACTATGGATACTTCATAGTGGTTGTTCTTAACATATGAAAAGTGATATGAAAATCTTGAAACATGTTGAAATCCATGATGGAGGATTAGTTACATTTAGTAATGATAGTTCCTTAAAAATCAAAAGAATTTAAATGGCTGAGATTGATGCTGAAAAATTGAAATCTAAGGAAGTTTTGTTTGTTGATGGGTAAAACATAACTTAATTAGTGTAAGTCAACATTATAATGATGGAAAATAAGTAATATTCACAAAATATTATTCTATTATCAAAAGTGTGAAATATGGAAAATCGATTACAAAAGGAGAAAGAACCAGTGGGAATATTTTCTAAATAAGAGAATTTAATAACTCTTGTTACTTAAGTACTGAAGATGAAAATAAGTTGTGGTACCAAAGACTTGGACACCTTGAGCAGAAAAACATGAACAAAATTTCTAAATTTTATGCTATTCATTATTTTCTAGAATTGAAAAAAGATGAATATATTTGTGTTACTTTACAGAAAGGGAAGATTACTAACAAAAGTCATAAGATAGTTGAGATTCAATCTGCCATAACTCTTGATATTAATCATTTTGATTCATGTGGGATAATGAGACATCAGTCAACAAAAGTAGATTTATACTTTATCACTTTTATTAATGATTTCCCTCATATAACAAACATCATGTTTATGAAACATACGTCAGAGGCTGTAGAAATGTTCAAGTTTTTAAGAAAAGAAGTTGAGAAAGGAATGGAGGTTTATATAAAGAAGTTGAGAACAGATAATGGTATCGAGTTCACAAACAATACTTTTGAAACTTATTTGAGAAATCATGGTATCAAAAATCAGTATAGTTCTCCTTATAATTCACAAAAAATGGAGTAGTATAAAGAAATAATATAATCTTGGTGGAAATGGGAAGAAGTATTTTAGGAGAATACAAAATTTCAAAGTTTTACTAGAAAGAATCTATTAGTACTATTGTACATGTTTAGAATAGATGTTTTTTGAGACTGAAATCCAACATAACCTATTATGAAATGTGGTATAAAAAAACTTTCATTTAAGTACTTCAAAGTTTTTATAAGTCCATGTTTACTTAAAGTAAAAAATCTAGAATTGAGAGAGTTTGATGAGAAAGTTTAGGAAGGAAATTTTATGGGTTACTCACTAAATCAAAGAAGTTACAAATGATGGAACAAAAATTTAAAAAATTTTGTGGACTCATATGATGTGAAATTAATTGAAAATCAAAATTCCTTAATAATATTTTTTGATAATTCTAAGGAGAATAAACTAGATATTTACAAAAATTGTGAAAGTATGTCAAAACATCATTATCAAGATTAAGAAAATTCATGTGATGAGGAAAGTTTATTTGAAAAAGAAACTTTGAAATTTCCTACTTTACAAAAAATGTTGATTCTAAAAAAATTATTAGAAATCAGAAGGCTCCAGTTCAGACAAGAAGAAAGTTGAGTTTAGAAAATAAAACTTTAGTTATCTCAAAAGTTAATCCAGAATCAGTTTTAGAAGCTATTGAACATAAATAATGGGTGTATTCTTTGAATAAAGTGTTGGATTAGATTGAGAAGAATGAAATATGAGAAATTTTTGAAGGTATCAGGCGTAGCGGAAGCTCAAGGGTGGATGTTCCCACTTGACTTTTTCTCATTAGCAATGATCAATCTAGGATCAATACAAAAATAAATTCCAGACTCCATGGATCGAATTACAGAAATAAACAAAGAAGAATATTCCCTAAACCACAAAGGAGGATCATCATAGGTTGATTATAATTAATTTAATTAATTGACAAAAAGTACCTCTTACGGTGCTATTTATTCGTTGATATTTCTGATCACGTTCTGATGTGATTCGTCATTGCGTCATAGAAGACAAGTGTAGACTTCCTCTAGTGGTGATCCATATGTGCACCACGTATCTTTGGACACCGCCAAAGGAATCTCCAGGTGCTAGTATGGAGAAGCCTTTACTTGCGTTGTTCGCCTTAGATCGCTTTGATCAGATGGAGGAGGATCTCTCTCAGTCTTGAGAGCATTCTTGGAGGAAGGAGTTCTTTTAGCCTTGAGATAATTTTCCAGAATTGTTGTGCGAAACGATTAGGGAAGAGTTTTGGGGTTGTAAGGATATTTATCATAGATTTTGAGGTTATAGAGTTATGACAATAAATAAATGTGTTACGCATTTTATTTATTTCATTAACTCTTATTGAAAAACCCCCGTGTTGAATCATTAATTACTTGAAATGCGCCCACGCTGATTATAATAATTATCATTTAATAAAACAATATTATTTCCTCAAAATTCTGACTATAAAAACTATGCGGCGTGTAATCATTAATACACGACGTGTACTCGTTTTTCATTTCCTTTCCAAAATAAAAACTACACAGCTTGTACATTCAATGTACACAACATGTATATATTGTTTTAATTTTATTCTTCCTCTAACATTAAAATGATTTAGGATTCATTGAATAATTATTAAACCACATACAGGAATAATATTTATTCTACTTGAGATACTGGGATACACTTAGTATGTTAACCTCTAGGCCTCTTTATCATTGGCATTAGGTGGGCTTGCCTAAAGTCCAAGATTACTATCTAGCAACAGGTCAAGGAACCCAAGATAAATAAGTTGACGCTGCATTGACTTTTCACCTCATATGAATGCTTACCATGTAATTTAATCCTTTTGTCTCAATATCTCATCAAGAAGGTTTCATGGAAGTTTCATAAACCTATATGCTTGATCTGTTAATCTTTGAATTCCAGAAATAAACTCATCGTGACACCATGGCCATGGAATTTGGGCGATAGTTCTATTTCAATCAAAGGGATCAAGATATCTACTCCCATAAATATGGATGGGACAAATCCTTCCTTGACTTATCCATTAACAACATGTCATTCATGAAGTACCCAACGTACCCTACTTCCCGCCAACTGTCTTCTTGACAGTTTTCTTTAGAAAATCTAAGTGCGCGAGTCATGACATGAGTTAATGATAATATTCTAGTCTAAGGACCATTACACATACTCGTATATAGCAATGTCTGATGACACCAAGACATGAATAATTATTAATGGTGAGTCTGTTCTCATAATATCTCATCTTGGATATTACCAAGTGCGAACTCCATGATAGAGAGTCTCATGTTCATACGAGTACTCGCACATGATGATTTGTATACTATGTGTCCTATCATAGTATTTCATCCAACCATTGAACTTTATTTAAGAATATTGTTATAACATTTCAAGGTTCTCATCATAACGGGGATCTTCCATGACCTTATTAATGCAACAAATATTTAAGGACATTATTATATTATATTCATGCAGAACAATGAACAATATATAATAAGTGTACATTCATGTAACCAAGGTATAAACAGTTGGTAATCAGGACACCAACTCTAACAAACTCCCACTTAGACTAGAGCCAACTACCTACAACTTTTAGTCTGCTAGAACTCACATGATGATCATGTTTCTACAGAGTCAAAACTTTAGTCAAGGGGTCCACCACGTTGTCTTCCATGGAAATAATGCTTACTATAACTTCACCACTCTGAGAAAAATCCCTCAAGAGATGATACTTCCTAAGTATGTGCTTTGTCCGCTGATGTGACCTTGTCTCTTTTTCAAGTACCACCACTGCAGTAATATCACAATAGAGTGTGATAGGATATTTACTGCTAGGTACTACATCCAGCTCTTGGATGAAGATTCGCATCCATACTGCTTCTTTAGCTGACTCAAAAGCTGCGATATACTCAGAATCTGCTGTAGAATCTGTGACCACACCTTTCTTTGAGCTCTTCCAGCTCACTGCATGTCCATTCAAACTGAATATGTATCTAGTCTATGACTTCATGTCATCTTGATCAGTTTGGAAACTAGCATCTACATGTCCTCTGATGACTAGTTCCTCATCTCCTCCATAAACCAGGAACATATCCTTAATACACCTTAGATACTTAAGGATAGTCTTGAATTCCATACAATGGTGGTCTCCTAGATCATCTTGATATCTACCTACCACACTTAATGCGTAAGCAACATCTAGCCTTGTACATATCATAGCATACATGAATGACCCAATCACAGATGCGTAAGGGATCCTTTCCATTTTATTTCTTTCCTCATGTGTCTGAGGATACATTTTCTTAGAAAGATGAATGCCATGTGACACTGGAAACAATCCCCTCTTGGACTGTTCCATACCAAATCTCTTCAGTATATTATCAATGTATGTACTTTGACTCAGACCCATCATTCTCTTGGATCTATCATGATGGTTCTTGATCCCAAGAATATATACTACCTCACCCAAGTCTTTTATAGAGAATAATTTATCCAACCATGCCTTAACTGACTGTAAGACAGGTACTTTGTTTCTGATTAGTAACATGTCATCAACATATACTATTAGGAAAATGACTGCACTTCCTCTAAACCTTTTGTAGACACAATTCTTACATTCGTTATTAACAAATCCAAATTCTGTTATGGCTTCATAAAAATGAATGTTCTATGACCTTGATGCTTGATTTAATCCATAAATGGATTTTTGCAACTTGCATACCTTGTTGTCATCTTTTGGAGTCACAAACCCTTCAGGTTGTGTCATGTAGAAATCTTCTTAGAGGCCCGTTAAGGAATGCTGTTTTGACATCCATTTTACAAATTTCATAGTCATGGTAAGTGGAAATGGCCAATAAGATTATGATGGATTTCAGCATCACAACCGGTGAAAAGGTTTCATCATAGTAAATTCCTTGAATCTTTATAAAGACTTTTGCAACTATTTGTGCCTTATAGGTGCTGACATGTCCCTCCATGTCCAGTTTCTTCTTAAATACCCATTTATTACCAACAGGCTTTACATAAACTAGAGGATCTACCAAAATATAGACTTGTTTTTGGTACATAGAATCCATTTCAGAATTCATGGCTTCTTGCCACTTAACAAAATCTATGCCTTCAAATTCTTCCTTGTAGGTAAGAGGATCATCATTGTGAACCAATAACGAGTCACCATCATCAGTGACAAAAAACCATATCGTTCTGGTTCTCTCACCACTCTCATGCTCCTACACAGTTCTTGTGTCTCTAGAACAGATTGTTCTTCCATGGGGATTTGTGGAATCTATTCTTGTAGCAAGTCCTATATATCTTGGGCCTAAACTTCATCAAAGTCTATCTCGCTCCCACTATCTCTTTTGGATATGTGCTCCCTCTCAAGGAATATGGCGTGTCTTTCCACTGTAACCTTTTTATCTGAGGGATTGTATAGGTAATATCCCCTTGTTTCCTTGGGACATTCTATAAAGGTACACTTTGTGCCTTAGGGTGAAAGTTTGTTACCTGAAGAGGTCTTAACAAATGCTTCGCTACCCCACACATGTAAATTTGATAACAGTGCTTTGTGTCCACTCCATAACTCGTATGGAATACCATTTATCGATTTAGTTGGTACTTGGTTTAGTATGTGTGCTTATGTTTGTAATGAATATCCCAAAAGGATAATGGAAGACTCGCATGACTCATCATTGATCTCACCATGTCCAATAGGGTGCGGTTTCTCCTTTCACTTACACCATTCCACTAATGCGTGTAAGGAGGAGTGAGTTGAGATAGAATCCAAACTCCCATAAGAAATCAATGAAGAACTGATTAAGATATTCTCATACTCTTTCTGAGTGGAGTTTCTTAATCTTATTACCAAGCTGGTTCACAACTTCATTCTTGTATTCTTTGAATCGATCAAAATAATATTACTTATACCTCATTAAGTAAATATATCTATATCTACTAAAATCATCAGTAAAAGTTATGAAGTACAAGAACCCACCCCTTGCTTCAACTGGAAATGGTCTACACACATCTTTGTGAACTAATTCTAGAATCTCTTTATCCCTTTCAACTTTCCCACTAAATAGGGATTTGTTCAGTTTTCCTTGTAGACACGCATGACATACACCAAATGGTTTTAGTTCGAAAGAATCTAAATACCCATCTTGATGTAATTTTGTCAAACATTTCTCATTAACATGACCTAGCCAGTGATTCCAAAGTTGGGTGTGGTATGAGTCATGTGAATTAACTTTGTCATTGATTTCTATTACTTGGTTTGTGTAGTCTAACACATAAGTCCATTATATAAATATTCCCTACCAAAAAATGCTATATTTATAAAAGTAGCAACATTCATTTCCAAACTTGAAGATGAATCCATAAGTATCTAATATAGATACTGAAATAATGTTTTTCGTTACATAGGGTACATGATAACATCCTTTTAATACCAAGACCATCCTAGTAGGCAATGAGAGGCGGTAGTCTCTGACAGCTACAACAATGAGTCTGGATCCATTGGCTGCTCGCAGATCTACCTCACCTCAACCAATCTTTCTAAATCTACTTGGTTCCTGTATTTGGATACAGATGTGAGCACCACAAGTAGTATCTAATACCCAATTGGTAGAAATAGATATATTTCATTCGATAACAAATGAACCTAAATCTTTCCCTTGCTTTCTTGGCTGGGTGCAGTTTTTCTTCCAGTGGCCCTTCTTGCCACATGCGAAACAAACAACCTCCTGTTCTCTTGCCTCCCCTTTGATATTCCTTTTCTTAGAAGGCCTTGAAGAAGCTTTGGGATTAAATCTCTTTGCCTTCCCTTTCCTTTTATTCACCATAAGGACCGAAGGATTTTCATGCTTCATATCATTGTCCACTTGGAGAATGAGGATAAGAAGATCAGATAGAGACTTCTCAATGTTGTTCATGTTAAAATTTACAAAAAAGTTAGAGAATCTCTGGGGGAGTGATGCATGAATGAGATCGATACCCAATTCTTCATGGAGTTTAAACCCTAGAACCTCTAAGTTATCAATGTATCCAATGATCTTTACTACACAAGGCCAAGATGGGGCACCCTCTCCAAGCTTTCTATGAAATAGATCCTTGGAGATCTCAAACCTTTCCTGTCTTTCTCTCTCCTGGTATAGACCATAGAGGTGATCGAGCATGCTATAGGCATCTATGTCTTCATGAGACTTCATAAGATCACTAGTCATTGATGACAACATCAAACATTGAATATCAAGTTCATCATTCAAATGTTGATCATAGACCAAGAAATCTTCATCACTCGCCCCTTGGGCAGGTGAATCAAGAAGTGAGGACTCCAGCATGTAAAACTTTCGTTCATGGCATAGGATAACCCAAAGGTGCCTAAACCATTCCTAAAAGTTAATGCCGATGAGGATATTGTCTTTATCTAGAATTGATCGCAGAGAAAACGTGGTTGAAGAGTTTGTCATATTGATTCTACAAATTAAAAGAGAAGATTTATTAGTACCTTTTGATTACATTTTATGAAAAATAATAAATTAATTTATTAATTCTCCCACTATTTTATCATGTCTAAACGGACCCCACCATTGAACTTGGAATGCATAGTTGCTATGAAATTCGAGTGGAAAGGATCTATATTCCCCTTTGCATAACCCCAAAAGGATTGGTCAAGCTATTTAATGGTATTTAGGTAGGCAGGTCTTTGCCAACTGTGAGCTTACAGTTCCTTGATCTATTGAGTGGACTCCCCAATCCTGAAATCCTGACTTGGATTTCCTCAACACTTGCCTTCATTTTACAACAAGTCCAGCAAGGGCTACTCCTCTTGGTGTAAAATGTTTAAGTCAACCCAAAACTTTTATAAGAGTTTCCTTTATAAAGGTAAGTGTCCCAACAAGGGTTGGTCAAACACATAGTTTTATTCAGTTGTGCCCTTAATCAAGCAATAGAAGGATTGGTCTGACTTAATATGGTATTTGAGGGATTTCAATCCTTTATGCGTAGTTTCACATTATCACATGCTTGTTAATATTAAGTGATTCTTTCTTAAGTGATTAACCATGTTTTGATAATGTTTACGCATAGTCAAGTTTTTATTTTATTCTATCTTTGCATGCTTGTTTATTTCATTAACTATGTGACCGAGACAACACATACATAATAAATAAACCATGCAATCAGACAGAAATAAAATAATATGGCATGATCATGGGATTCTATTGGTTATCTTATCTAGAGGTTTTGATAAGGTAACCCTAACCTAGGGAAAAACACCTTGAACCCAATGGTTCGTGTTTTGCAACTCCCACCTGTCCACCTTTGTATCTTCTTGGGTTGGTTTCACCTCAGCTACAGATTTTGAACCGTCTCCTCTAGCTTGGGAGATCCCCCATTACATGGGGTTTACATTAAAGAAACCGTGGGCATACATGCCCTATATTTTATTGGAAGAAGGCTCGCAGGCTAACAAATTTAAACTAAATAAATTTAAATGAAACCATACACACACAAAGGGTCTTTGGTCTAGCTCATGATCATCCATAACATGCAACGAAATTTACGCATATTTAGTATTCAAATTCTTTTAATTGTTCTTTTAATCAAGATAAGTCACACTTGAATTAAATTAATTATTATCTTATAATTAGTCAATTATTTATCTTAAATTCCTTTCTGAATTTCCTTGAGATTCTTCTCATCCATTTTCCTTGTATGGGTATTTATATTTTGAAGGAAACCTGGTGAAATTCCATTTCTGGAAAGTACACGACATATAGGCTATATTACATGGCATGTATTTGTTTTCACCCTTTATCCAAAGTACACACTGGGGGATTTGGCGTGTTTTTTGTAATATGGAAATTTTAGAGTACACGGTGTGTAGATTAATCTAACACAACATGTACTTCCTTGTTACATGGTTACTGTCTTGGCAATCCCATGTATGCGGTTACACGACTTCTCTTTATACAAGGTTTCACCTAGGCCGGATCGGACTACACAACGTGTTGATTCAACATACACATCATGTATTCAGGTTTCCATGCGCCGTTTAGTTCTGGTCAACAAGGTTTATTAAAAAACTTAGGTATTCTCAATTCACACAGTGTGGTTTGGTGGACCAGTACCGGTTCATTGAACCTAAGTACACGACGTGTAGATTTCACTACACACCATGTATTCCTGTGTTGTACAGACAGAATGAGTGGCTCCTCCGGATGAGTTCCTCAATTTAATTTTAATCAAAATTAAAATTAATAGGTTGTTTCTGTGATGTGAATCTAGAAACGAAGGAGGAAGAACATATCTCATTTATTCAGTTTTATAGAACGATTTATCTTCAATTGAATCAAATATAAATGCATAAATTATCAATGAAAATAAAATAATTATAATCAACATTGTAACCCCTATGATACCGGTTAAAGGTCCCGGGCGTAGCGGAAGCTCATGGGTGGATGTGCCCACTTGATTTTTTTTATTAGCAATGATCAATCCGGGATCAATATGACAATAAATGACAGACTCCCTGGATCAAATCACAGAAATAGAAAAATAATAAGAATAGTCCAGAAACCACAAAGGAGGATCATCACAGGTTGATTATAATTAATTTAATTAATTAACAAGAAGTACCTTTTATTGTAACACCCCGCCTCTACCTCATTGGCTTGAGGATGCGGTGAGGCCTACTTGGCCTTAAGAGACGTTCCCAAGATGCCAAAGGCTGGTAATAAATGCCAAGGGATTCAAGATCATGTTGGAGAACGATTTGACCTTAATACAAAATCAACTAAACCATCCACTAACAGCCACTATATGATGCATGTCCAATAAATATCCAAACCATGCATTCCCAAAAGACAACTAAATTGTTCCACAACACAACTCAAGATCAGTACAACCCGACATGTCCACAAAACATCAGAGTACAATGTGGAAACTAAACAACCAAACACCACCATCCATGACACCACCATAGCTACACACCAAGCTCCAAGCTCCAAGCTCCACCAAGGGATCAAAATGCTCCACTAAAGGAGGGTGATGCCTTACCTTTTCCCATGTCACGGTACACGACATCTGCAAAGACACCACAGTTCCAAAGAAGAGGGTGAGTACTAAAACTCAGTAAGTTTTCCCTAAATGACTTCCCTACACACGCCACTAGGATAAAAACATCATCACATTTATATAAAACAATTTATATAAATTAAATCAAAAGTGAAACCATTCTCATAAGACAATCATGCCCTTACCAATCCATCACACCCAAACCACGAAACCAAGGGAAAGCCAACCAAATATTCCATAATCCATCTCATCATTTACACATTAGCACAACCATTCCATCTTGCAAAGCAATGCATAACAAACAACCAAAAAACCAAACAACCAAACAACAAAAAAAACCAAACGGTGGAGCTTTCGTCCAACCCGTTCACCCATTCACACTAAGCGGCACTTCCAGTCCACTTACCATTGATGGTGGCCCTTACGTCCACTATCCATCCCCTTTTTAAAGTGGTACTTCTAGACACTTCCACACCACATTCATACAAGCCAATGCTAATCATATAACCCACCAAGGTCACAACCACATGAAATCAACCAATTCCATTGCATATCAATCCACTTCAATAAATCACCCATTTATTGAAAACCATTTTCCATTCCAAACAACATTTCAATAAAACAACCCTTTTATTGAAAACCATTTCCATCAATCATTTTCACAAATAAACCATAGCATCCCATTTTAAAATCTCCATTTTAAAATCCACAACAAAAACATTTCACCACAAAACCCTCTTTTTCCCAAAAATCCCCAAAACATCACCCAAGGGATTTCTAACCAATTTCACACATCAAAACACAATTAATTTCAAGAACGACAAATTAATTTTTACCAAAACCCTTAGCTCTAACCAAGTGGAGTTTAGAGAGAAGCCACCTAGCTTTAGGGTTCCTGAGAAATCAACCCACGAACAACCATGCCTCAAATCCGGCGAACGCACCATCGAAACCTCTCTAGATCCCTTTCCCTAACATCAAAAAGCCTTAATATTAACAACCAAGGCAACCAAAACCCTAGATCTACACACAAAAAGTGTAGATCTAGAAAACCAATAAAGAGGTAAGAGAAGATCTATAGGAAAACACAAATAAACCATGAGAGAAGACTTACCCGGGAGAAACCACCTTCAAACCACCAAGAAACCTCTTAAAAACCCTTCCAAAATGAGTGGGAAAGATACTCCACCCCTAAGAACTAAAGAACCTGCATGAGGCTCAAGTGGGAGGAAGATAGGAGTGAAATAGGTTAATCCTGAGGGAGAGCGGAACTTATAACCCTATTTTTAAGTGGCCGCACGGTTAGCCCACATGATTTAGCAAACCGTGCTCTAACCGTGCGCACGATACTGCCTCGGGAGCAAGGGTCCGCATGGTTTCCTCACACGGTTTGGAAAACCGTGTGCAGGCCATGCAAAGTCTACTATCTCCCTTTCACGGTTTCCTAGAGATTCTGCACGGTTTCCACTAACCGTGATAAAACCGTGCACCCCTTTAAAAGCCTCCAAATTCATCCAAAATCATTCCAAACTCTCCCAAACTCTTCCCAACTCATCCCATTCACTTTAAAAACATAAAAATGCATAAAAAAGGACACATACCTCAAACCAGGGTACTAAATTCTCCCCAACATTGGAATTTACATCCTTGGAAAGTAGTGAACCCGCCCTTTGCCGAAAGAGCTCGGGCCACTGCTCAACCATCTCTTTCTCCCGCTCCCAAGTCTCCTCTTGAATCTGACCATGTTTCCACAAAACACGAACTAAACCGATGATTTTACCACACAAGAATTTCTCTTTCCTATCCACAACCCGCACTGGCACATGCACCAACGATGCATCCGGTTCTAGCTCAACATGATCCCATCGAATCACATGGTCATGATCCAGCTGATACTTTTTCAACTACGACACATGAAACACATTGTGCACCGCACTGAACCTATGTGGCAAAGCCAAACGATAATCCACCTCACCAACCCACTAAAGAATCTCAAAAGGCCCAATATACCTCGGAGATAACTTTCCCTACTTCCCAAACCGATGATGTCCTAACCTAGGAGAGATCCTAAAGAACACATGATCACTCACCTCGAACGACAATGACTATCGATGATGATTCAGATACAATTTCTGACGACTCTGAGCCATATCCATTCTCTTTCTGATCAAATTGATCTTCTCTGTCATCCCCTGGACAAGGATCGGTACAACCATCGAGGACTCACCCATTTACACCCAACATAGCGGAGAACGACATGACCGCCCATACAATGCTTCAAAGGGAGCCATCTGTATGGATGCCTGATAACTAATATTGTACAAGAACTCAACAAACGACAAGTGATCCTCCCACAAGTCACCAAAATCCATTACACAAGCCCACAACATATCCTCCAGAGTTTGTATAGTCCTTTCGGATTATCCATCCATCTGAGGGTGATACACCGTACTCATCGTCAACTGTGTCCCCAGGGCTTGCTGCAAGGATTTCCAAAAACGAGATGTAAATCTCGGATCTCTGTCTGATACAATAGAAACTGGAACACCATGCATCTTTACCACCTCCTAGATATAGATTTTGGATAGATCCTCCACCGTATGAGATTCACGAATCGGGATGGAATAGGCCGACTTCGTTAGCCGATCCACTATCACCCATATGGCATCGTGCTTTATGACTATTCTTGGGAGACCTGTGACAAAATCCATCACTATATACTCCCACTTCCAAATAGGGATTGATAAAGACTGCAACATTCCTACTGGCCTCTGATGCTCCGCCTTGACCTGCTGACAAGTCAAGCATCTCGAAACAAACTCAGCCACACTTCTTTTCATACCAGACCACCAGAACTACGCTTTCAATGATTGATACATTTTCTGAATTCCAGGATGAAAAACCCACCTGGAATAATGATACACCATGAGAAGATATTCCTGACAAGCAATTGGTACAACCATCCGATTCCAAAAATACAAAACTGAATCTCCATTCAGTTGCCAACCCTCAATGGTCTCCCCACTATTGAGACTCGACCCCATGGTCACAAACTCATAATTGGATATCTATGCCTTTATAACCAGGAAAACCAAGTCAGGAATCAACAAAACTGGAAAGAAGACCGCTCTATCGACCTGGTCCTCACATTCTAACCGCATATCAGCTATAACTGACATCAACTGCCACTGGTCTGATGCCTGTTTCACCACCTGAGCATATGATTTTCTACATAATGCATACACTACTGAATTTCCCTTAACCGGTGTGTAGATCAAGTCAAAATCAAACATCTATAGATATTCCATCCATCTCCTTTACCTCAAGTTCAAATCCCTTTTTGAGAAAATGTGTTTCAAGCTCTTATGATCTGTATATACCATGAATTTCTCACCGAAGAGATAATGACACCATACTTTCAAGGCATGGACCACTGCTTCCAACTACAAATCATGAGTTGGGTAGTTCTTCTCATTCACTCTCAACTGCCGTAAGCCATATGCAACCACATGATTCCCTTGCATGAGAACGCACCCCAACCCTGATCCCGATGCTTCGCAATACACCATATACCCTTTTCCTGATTTTGGAAAAACCAAGATTGGTGCTGATGTAAGATGAACCTTTAGCTCTTAGAAACACTATTGACACTATTCATTCCACTGGAATGGAACATTATTTCTTGTCAAAGCTGTCATCAGCGAAGCTAAACGTGAAAAATCATGAACAATATGCCTATAATACCCAGCTAGACCAAGAAAACTCCGTATCTCAAACACATTCTTTGGTGGTTGCCATGAGATAACAACCTCTATCTTTTATGGATCCACTGAAACATCCCTTTCAGAAATCACATGTCCAAGAAAACAAACTTCCCATATCCAGAAGTCACACTTTGACAATTTGGCATACAACTGATGATCCCTCAATATCCCCAGCACTGTCGCCAAGTGCTGCTCATGTTCCACCCTTATCTTTGAACACACCAGAATATTGTCTATAAACACCACCACAAATGAATCCAGATATCTCTGAAATATCCGATTCATCAATGCCATGAACACCTCTAGAACAATCGTTAGACCAAAGGGTATAACCACATATTCATAATGGCCATATCTACTTCTGAAAGTTGTTTTAGAAATATCCTCCTTCCTCACCAGCAATTGATGGTATCCTGACCTCAGGTCAATCTTGGAGAACCACTGGGCTCCCCTCAACTGGTCGAACAAATCATCAATTCATGGAATTGGATATCTATTCTTTATCATAACTTGGTTAAGTCTACGATAATCAACACATATCCTCAAAGTTCTATCCGCCTTTTTCACAAACAACACCGGTGCTGCCCACAGAGATGTGCTAGGCCGGATAAAACCTTTTCTTTCTAACTCTTCCAACTGGATTTTTAATTCCCTCAATTCAGTTAGTGCCATTCGATAAGACGGAAGTGAGATAGGACTGGTCCCCTGAAGGAGATCAATCACAAACTCCACTTCTCTTACGGGAGGTAACTGAGAGAATTATTCAGGAAAAACATCCATGAACTGATCCACCACTGCTGGAGGAACACTCTGATCAATGCCCTCTACCGATTCCAATGACAAAACAACCAACTGATATGATAACGTACCCACTGATGGTGCCAAAAAACCTGTTGCACCCTGCCTTTCATGCTTCTCTCCTCTAAAGAGATGTCTAACGCCATTGTGTGTCGTAAAATCCACTATTCACGCATCACAATCGATGCGGTCCTTAAACGACACCAGCCAATAAATTCCCAGGATTACATCATACCCATCCATCTCAAGCATTGAGAAATTCCACACTAGCTCCAACTCTCCCACAACGATACCACACGCTCTAAAAAGGAAGGCTCGACACTCTCTTCGACCTAGAGGAGTTTGAAGTTTCAAAACCGAGGGCATCATTTATACCCTTAAACCCAGAAAATCAACCACAAGTGAAACAATAAAAGAGTGTGAAGCACCCATATCAAAAAACACTTCCATCAAGGTAGAATTTAAAATAATAGTACCTTACACTGTGGATGGTCCTGAATGATCATCCACCACAACCTGCTCAGCTCCGAACACATGTTTGCTTGCCACAATCTGCTCTTTATTGCTCTGTTGAGGCGTCGTGGTATTCCGAGAATCACCATGACCCACTTTACTCTGCTGAAGAGGTATGTGCTACCATCCCCGTCCTGTCAAATAATACAACATCTATGATCCCTGAGGAGTGTCATGCGCACCTGACCTTGGAGCATTCCAACAATAATGCTATAGTTTCCCCATCTGCTTACAATTATGACATGATCAAGGTTGTGTCGTACAATCCCGCTTGATGTGGTTTGTAGAACCACACTGAAAACATCCCGGCTTGCTCTGGGACTTCGGAGAAGGATTTACCGATCCTACCATCAGATTATATGCCATATTACCACCCTGAGAATAAGTGTCCCTCCTTCTCTTGAACCCCTCATTAGAGTTCCCACTATTCCCCATGGTTACCACCATGCTTCCTCCTCCCAAAGCTCCCAACAGATCCCGCTCAGCCACCGAGGCTCTATTCACCATCTCTGTGTAATCATCTATACACAACACCGCTATCTTTGAACAGATCTCTTGCCTTGACCCCACTTAAAAGATCCTTGCTTTCAACGATGTGCTACCCACCACCTCAGGTTCAAACTGCACTAAGTTCATAAACTTAGCTGCATACTCCGTCACAGACATAAGCTCTTGCTTCAAACTGAAGAAATCAGTCGTACGCTGAATTGTGAATGTATGTGGGTAGAATTGTTTATTAAACAATTCCTAAAAGCCTTCCCACGTCATACCCTGGTCTGTCCCCACTTGGACTACCAACTCCCACCACTAAAGGGAAAGATCTTCCAACATATACGTGGCCAACTTCACTTTCAGCTCTACCAGCATTCCCAAGAACTCAAAGATCTTGTTCATTCTATTCAACCATGATTCTGCCCTCTCTGGCTCTGAATCACCCCTGAAGATGGTTGGATTATGCTTTTGAAACTGAACCGCATGATCCACATGCATTGGTTAATCCACTCTATTTCCACTTTCCACAGCTTGGAAAGCTTTCACTATACTTTGCACTAGCTGCTGGTTCACCTGAGGCTTAGGTGCTACCACATTCTTAGCAGCCTCCTCCGGTTGGTCTCTATGATGCCTAACCAGTTCCATCTTTATAAATGGAAAAAAATAACCATGACTCTCACTTCCGTAGACATCACAAAATCCCATCTCAAATCACATTACACAACACTATCACAATAAGGCTTTCCACCCTTTTTCCACATGTGCCATGTTTCACCATTTTAAAAACCAAACCATTTTCAAAATACCAATTTATTCACAATGAAATTTCACACATTCATATCAAATCATAAATCATTATACCCCAATGAAATATGCATCCTAGTGGGAAGTCATTTCAACCATGCATGCCATGCTCATCTCATTGGCTACACCCATGACAATGAGATATCCAATGCCTATAAGTGTCTCCAAAACACTTATGTACCCAACTTCCTGGTAACTTGAATTTCAGTATAAAAGGGTTAGCTACGTCCTTTTATGCTATACATTCCAAGTTCTGACATTCCTATGCCTTGATACCATCCCGACTCAAGGAATGTAACACATCGAATGTCAACACCGAACCTGAGAACCAACTCCAAAGGACCGAACAAACTGATACAACTGGTAACACCCCACCCCTACCTCATTGTCTTAAGGAGGTGGTGAGGGCTACTTGGCCTTAAGCGACATTCCCAAGACGCCAAAGGCTGGAAATAAATGCCGAGGGCTTCAAGATCAAGTTGGGGAACAATTTTTCCTTAAGAAAAAATCAACCAAACCATCCACTAACAACCACTATATGATGCATGTACAATAAATTTCCAAACCATGTATTCCCAAAAGACAACTAAATTATTCCACAACACAACTCAAGATAAGTACAAACCGACATGTCCACAAAACATCGAAGTACACCGCAGAAACTAAACAACCAAACACCACCAGCCATGACACCACCACGACTCCACACCAAGCTCCAAGCTCCAAGCTCCACCAAGGGATCACAATGCTCTACTAAAGGAGGGTGATGCCTTACCTTTTCCCATGTCATATTACACGACATCTTCAAATACACCATAGTTCCAAAGCAGGGGGTGAGTACTAAAACTCAGTAGGTTTTCCCTAAATTACTTCCCTACACACGCCACTAGGATAAAACCATTAGCACATTTATATAAAACAGTTTATATAAATTAAATCACAAGTGAAACTATTATCATAATCCAAACATGCCCTTACCAAGCCATCACACCCAAACCAAGCAACCAAGGGAAAGCCAACCAAACATTCCCCATGCCATCACATAATTTACACATTAGCAAAACCATTCCATCTTGCAAAGAAATGCATAAAAAATGACCAAACAACCAAAAAAACCAAACAACCAAACAACCAAACAACCAAACATCTAAAAAACCAAACGGTGGAGCTTCTGTCCAACCCGTTCACCCATTCACACTAAGAGGCACTTCCCATCCACTTACCATTGATGGTGGCCCTTCCATCCACTATCCATCCCCTTTTTATAGTGGTACTTATCGCCAATTCCACACCACATTCATACAAACCAATGCTAATCATATAACCCACCAAGGTCACAACCACATGTAATCAACCAATTCCCTTGCATATCAATCCACTTCAATAAATCACCCATTTATTGAAAACCATTTTCCATGCCAAACATCATTTCAATAAAACAACCATTTTATTGAAAAACATTTCCATCAATAATTTTCACAAATCAACCATAGCATCCTATTTTAAAATCTCCATTTTAAAATCCATAACAAAAGCATTTCACCACAAAACCCTATTTTCCCCAAAAATCCCCAAAACATCACCCAAGGGATTTTTAACCAGTTTCGCACATCAAAAAACAATTAATATCAAGCACAAAAAATTAATTGTAACCAAAACCCTTAGCTTTAACCAAGTAGAGTCGAGAGAGAAGCCACCTACCTTTAGGGTTTCCGAGAAATCGACCCACGAACAACCACACCTCAAATCCGGCGAACGCACCACCGAAACCTCTATAGATCCCTTTACCTAACATTCAAAAGCCTTAATATTAACAACCAAGGAAACCACAACCCTATATCTACACACAACAAGTGTAGATCTATAAAACCAAGAAAGAGGTAAGAGTATATCTAGAAGAAAACAGAAAGAAATCATGAGAGAAGACTTACCCGGGAGAAACCACCTTCAAACCACCAAGAAACCTCTTCAAAACCCTTATAAAATGAGTGGGAAAGATCCTCCACCCCCTGAGAATCGAAGAACCCACGTGAGTCTCGAGTGGGAGGAAGAGAGGAGTGAAATAGGTTAAGCCCGAGGGAGCCCGAAACTTATAACTCTATTTTTAAGTGGCAGAACGGTTAGCCCGCATGGTTTGGAAAACCGTGCGCTAATCGTGCGCATGATACTTCCCCGGGAGCAAGGTTCTGCACGGTTTCCTCACACGGTTTGGTAAAACATGCATAGGTCTTGCAAAGCCTACTGTCTCCCTTACACGGATTCCTAGAGAATCCGCACGGTTTCCACTAACCATGCTCAAACCGTGCACCCCTTTAAAAGCCTCCAAATTCATCCAAAACCATTCCAAACTCTCCCAAACTATTTCCAACTCATCTCATGAACTTTAAACACATAAAAATGCATAAACAAAGGCCAGATACCTCAAAATGGTGGTACTACATTTTTGGTGTTCTTTCTTCGTTAATATTTATGATCACGTTCTGATGTGATTCGTCGTTGTATTGTAGAAGCCAAGTGTAGACTTCATATATTGGTGATCCACATGTGCACCACGTATCTCTTGATGTTGCCAAAGGAATCTCCAGGTTCTAGTGTGGAGAAGCCTTTACATGCGTTGTCCACCTTAGATCGCCTTGATCAGATGGAGGAGGATCTCTCTCAGTCTTGAGAGAATTCTTGGAGAAAGGAGTTCTTTCGGTCTTGAGAGAATTCTCCAGAATTGTTGTGCACAATGATTAGGGAAAAGTGTTGGGGTTGTGAGGATATTTATAATCAGGTTTCAGGTTATAGAGTTATGAAAATATATAAATGCATTACGCATTTTATTTATTTCATTAACTCTTATTAAAAAACCCCCATGTCGAATCATTAATTCCTTGACATGCGCCCACACTGATTATAATAAATATCATTTAATAAAACGAAATTATTTCCTCAAAATACTGACTGAAAAAACTACATGGCATGTAATCATTAATACAAGACGTGTACTCATTTTTCATTTCCTTTCCAAAATGAAAACTACACGGCGTGTACATTCAATGTACACAACATGCATATCTTGTTTTCATTATATTCTTCCTCCAATATTAAAAAGATTTAGGATTCCTTGAATAATTATTAAACCACATATGAGAATAATATTTATTCTACTTGAGATACTTGGATACACTTAGTGTGTGACCCTCTAGGCCTCTTTCTCGTTGGCATCATGCAGGCCTACATAAAGTCCAAGATTACTGTATAACAATGGGTCAAGGCACCCAAGAGAAAAAAGTTGACGCCACATTGACATGTCACCTCATATGAATGATTACCGTGTAATTTAATCACTTTGTCTCAATATCTCATCAATCAGGTTTCATGGCAGTGTCATAAACCTATATACTTGATCCGTCATTCTTTGACTTCCAAAAATAAACTCGTCATGACACCATGACCATGGAATTTGGGTGACAGTTATATTTTAATCAAAGGGCCCGAGATATCTACTTCCATAAATATGGAAGGGACAAATCCTTCCTTGAATTATCCATTAACAACATGTTATTCGTGATGCACCCAACGTACCCTACTTCCCATCAACTATCTTCGTGACTGTTTTCGTCAGCAAATCTCAGTGCGCGAGTCATGATATTAGTTAATGATAATCTTCCAGTCTAAGAACCAGTATACACAATCATATATAGCAATGTCTGATGACACCAAGACATGAAGAATTAATACTGGTAGGTTTATTCTCATAATCTCCCATCTTGGAGATTACCAAGTGCGAACTCCATGAGAGAGAGTCTCGTCTTCTTATGAGTACTCACACATGATGATCTATATACTATGTGTCCTATCATAGTATTTCATCCAAACGTAGAACTTTATTTAAGAATATTATTATAGCATTTCAAGGTTCTCATCATAACATGGATCTGCCATGACCTTATTAATGCAACAAATATTCTATGACATTATTATATTATAGTCATGTAGAACAATGAACAATATATAATAAGTGTACATTCATGTAATCAAGGTATAAACAGTTGGTTATCAGGACACCGACTCTAACACTTTTTTCATATAAAACAAATAAAAATGTTATCAGAACCAAGTGGTTTTATAGAAACAAATTAAATGAACATTTATAAGTTTCAAGAAACAAATATAGGATTATTTGTGAAGTATATGCATAGATTTAAGGTGTGTATTTTGAAGAATCTTTTCCCCTAGTTATAATATTAGAAACTATTATAATATTTCTTTCAACAGCCACACATTAGAGCTACAAAGTTTATTAGATGGATGTAAATTAATACTTCATAAATGGTGATATTGAGGAATAAGTTTACATTTAAAAACCTTGTGGGTTTCAACTTAATGAGGATGTATTTTTTTGAAAACTGAAGAAAGATTTGTATGGGGTAAAACATGACCCATGTGCTTAGTATTGAAAACTTGAAAATTGTTTGAGAGTGTTAAATTTTTCTAAAGGAAAATTTTATAGCAACTTATATTTGAAATATTTTGACTCCGAAACTCTAATTTTAATTTTTTATGTAGATGATATAATTTTTGATGTGGATAGAGAAGATATTTTTAAAACATTTTCTGAGGAAATAAAGAAGAAATTTTGAAATGTCTATGTTAGGATAATTTTATTTCTTCCTTGGATTACAAGTTCAACAAAAAGAAAAATAAATTTTCTTATCTCAAGAAAAGTATTCCAAATAATTGTTAAAGATGTTTGGGATAAAAAAACCAAATAAGTTTCTACTTATTTTTTAGTGAGCACAAAATTGAGTAAATATGAATCTAGAATAAGTGTGGATTAGAAAGACTTTAAAAAAGTTATAGGAAGTCTATACTTTACAACCTCAAGGCCTGATATTTTTTATATTGTGACTTTATGTTCCAGGTATCAAGGTAATCCAAAATAATCACATATGATGGTAGGAAAGAGGATTCTGAGATATGTCAAAGGAACAATTTCACATGGGTTATTATATAAAATAAATTTTTAGATGAAGTTTCATGGTTATAATAATGTTTATTGGGCTGGAGATTGTAATGATAGAAAATCAACCTCAGGAGGAAAATTTTTCTTAGATGAATTTTGTGTGATTTGGTATAGTAAGAAATAAAGTTCAATAAATTTTAGCATAGATGAATTCAAAGTTTTAGCTACTCAGGTTTGTAATCAAATGTTGTGGATGCAAGTTCAGTTTGAATATTTGAAAGTAAAAGTTTCTAAACCATTGAATACACTTCATGATAATTAGAGTGAAATTTATCTTTCTAAAAATACTATCCAAAATTCAAGATCAAAACACATTGATATAAAGTTTCACTTTATAGAATAGAAAGTTGCTACAGGAGATGTTATGCTGGAATACATATAAAAAAGTATCATATCACTGATATTTTTATAAAATCCATACTGAAAGAAATATTTTTGGAATTGAGGCTACAAATTTATGTTTATCCTCCTCCCATGACTTCCTAAACCTCATAAGGAAGTGATCCCCACCCTACTTTGGATTATGTTGAAAAAGGGGGAGAGAAATCAAAAAACAACTTTGTATTCTAAGAAGTTTTTACTTATATTTATTTTATGAATATGAAACTGTGGTTATCATAAAATGGGGGTGAGAAAAAGAAAAGTGAGATAGGATAAGATAAAAGTGAGTAAAGTTTATCTTTACATGGCCACATAATTTTCTTGCCACCGAGGGATGAAATTCAATAAAAAACATTACTTTATTCAGCAGTGTGGTATTATGACACTATCTTTTGATAAATTCTATATTTTTATAAAAGAAAAAAAATTGAGTTGTTTACAAAAGTTGAGTTTTGAAAAATTTATGAGAGTTGACATTTTTTTAACAAGGGTTGTCAAAAAATCTAAGGGGGGAGATTGAAGAACATTTGTGATCAATTATTTTAAAAAAGTTTTTGTATTTGTTTACTACTAACATTTTTGTGTAAGAATGTTTTTGTTATTCAATAATCTGACCCAGTCCATCATAATGAGTTCTCTAAGAAAGTTGAAAGTTTATAAATGTTTAAATCCAAACATAAAGTGGGTGAAAAAGTTTTTTTCTTTAATAAATTTGTTTTTCAAACATAAGTTTCCATACTCAAATTTTCAGAATGAACAACACCGTATGAAAAATTAGTTAAAAAGATGAATTTGTTGATAAGATGATTTATGGGATTCAGATCCATCCCCATGAAGATTCATCAGACTTGACGTTGGCTAGAAAGTCATATGTTACTGGGTGAAGAATTCGTAATGTTTCTCAATAGGTTTGTTGAAGAAAGTGAATTTAGGAGTTATAAAAATCTCAAAATTTATAACAAAGTTAGACGGTGATTTTATAATCATGAAGTTTTTATAAATCATGAAACATACCCATGATAAAATATTTTAAAGAAATGGAGGAATCGTAATGAGTGAATCAGTTCCAGTGATCAGGACAAAGTTTTCATCAGATCCAGAAGTACCAGACACAGAATATTAGATTCAAAATTTAGAATGTGTAAGAGATGATGAAGTTTGAAGAAGTTCAAAGTTACTAAGTGGATTCATCATTGAATACTTTCCATCATAATGAAAAAATCATCGTAATGGTATTTTTCATCATAATAGAAATTCCATTGTTATGAGGATTCCATCAGGCTATATATGAGAAGTAAATTCAGTTTGTCATAATGATCTGAGAAAGAATAGAAGATCATAATGAGATGAGAAATAAAGGAAGATCATAATGAGCTGAGAAAGAAATTTAGATAATAGTGAGCTGATAAAGAAAGATAGATCATAATGATTTTATAAAGAAATAAATATTGTAATGAGATAAGAAATAAAGGTAGATCATAATGTGATAATAAATAAAGGTATACCATAATGAGATGATAAAGAAAGGCAGGTCGCGATGAGATGAGAAAGAAAGACAGATTGTAATGAGATGAGAAAGAAAGGCAGATCATAATAAGATGAGAAATAAAGGCAAATAGTAATAACCTAAGGAAGATACATTGTATTGGAGCTAATAAAGTTACATAGAACTAAAGAAATGTTAGAAAGTATGAGAAGGATAATTATGAAAAATATTCAAAAAGAATATTCCAGAATTTTTATGAAGAGTTTAAGAGGTCAAACTTGAAATTCAATTTTGAGTAAATCTTAGATAAATATAAGGAGGATTGAATAAGTCAAAGTTAAATTTTAAATGTGAGAGATTTTTGGAGTTTTAAAATTTGATGAAGAGGGGAAAGTTTTAAAGTTTCCTACTCTTGTTTTTCTGAGTCTCCTATAAAAAGTTTCTCAAATCATTCATTCATTTTAACTTTCACATAAGAAGAAAAGGCAGAGAAATGAATAATTTGAGTTAAAGTTCTTTGTGGATTGAGATCTCAAAAGAAAATAAGACACCTGTAAGTTTTTTTTGCTAGACAAGAGAATCGTATTGAGTCAATTGAACTGAGGAAGATCATATTGATCATTTGAGAGAAGTTTGAGTTTTATAGACTAAGAATGGATTCATAGTATTGTGTTCATCATATCGAGTCAATCAGACTAAGGAATATCATACTAAGTATTTGAAAAATGTTTGATAAGTTTAGATTAAGTAAGGGAGAATTGTATTGACCTCATCAGATTGAGAGAATTAGATCCAACCAAATCAGGCTGAGGATCCAAACTGAGCTTTTATAGATAAAAATGAACAAAGTCTTATTATTTTGTTTTGGATTAATTATTTTGTAAGCCAATTTTTTAAACTAATAATATTCAGTATAATATTTACTATCAGGAGATAGAATGTGTCTAACAGGAGTTGGAACAAGTTTTATTCACTTCTTTATAATATTGGACTTCCATAGACCCATGGGAGTGACTATGGAAAGGATGTAGGTTCTTACACTGAGTTCGAACCTTTTAAATCTTATGTGATTTACTTTCTGTACTAATTTTTCATGTATGAGTATTTACTAAAGTTTTTATAAAGAAATAATCTTAATAGGCTGTAGGGGTTGATTTTCTAAAGGTTTTGAAACTATTAAAAAGTGAAAAAATGATTCATCCCCCCTTATCACTTATTATTAGATCCTTTGGAACTTAATAATATTTTAGTACCTTTACACAACCTTTACAATTATCTCTTATTATCTTTGTATAAACTCATTCAAGTTCAAACTTATCACACTATGTACTTATTTGCCTTTTGGAATCCCCTCACTTTGTACGTAATCATATAAACTCATGAGAATTAGCTTATTATAACACTTTATTTAGTAACACCATCCATGTTATATCTATTACCTTGAGCTAATAGACTTAAATTACCTTTATACATTGAGTATACTACCCTTAAAAAATCTTCCATGTGCTTCCAATACCATTATGTAGTCTTAAAAACTATCCCTTTACCCTTAAGAAACTAATGATAGAAAATTACAAAAACATGGTATTGTCACTTGATCTTTGACTTCTTTCAAATTTTCTATCTAGTAACTTCTACTATGGTCTGTACGATAACATTTTGTAAATTAATGATTATAGTTCTGGTCCATCTAGAGAAATAGTTTTACTTCTCTAACCTCAAACATCTGGTACATTTTAGTCCTCTTACATCTATCCATTTATCTTCATCCGATTACATTATTGTGATTCTATCACTTTATATGAAAATTTACAACTTCATCTTGGATCACATGTTTCTTAATGATGTTGGGATATTTGGGGTCAACATTGCACCATCTAACTTCAGGGAAGTTTTCTAACATAGTTAAGGAAACTTTCTTAACCCCATCTAACACTTCATAAACTTTTTAAGAAAATTTCATAACATACATAAGTAAATCATAAAGAAAATTTATTATTCTAACTGAATTTACAATAAAAAATTTATTACATATAAAATATATGTTATGAAAACATCCCCATGGATCTTCAATATTTTTTGAAATAAGGACTACCAAAAAATTTAAAGTACTTAACCATTTGATTTCTTTTGTACCACATCTCATATGGTATCATATATGTATCATGAATTATTATAAACTTGTCATGTATATGTATTATGGTCCATATAGCTTCTCTCTAGAAATATTTTGAGATCTTGTGCTCAGATAGAATAGTTTTTTCTATCTCAGCTATAATGTTATTCTTCCTCACCACTACACCATTTTATGGGGAGTATATGGTATACTATATTGATGATATATTCCATGTTTATAATGATTAATTTCAACATATCCACATGTAAACTCATTTCCATTATCTAATATTAATTTCTTGATATAGAGTCCTAGAACTTTCTCAAATTTCCTTCAAAAGATTTTAAAAATCACAATAGCTTTTGAATTGATCTTGATAAACATGACATTGATCATTTGAGTGTATTCATCAATGAAATAAATAAAATACAAATCAACCATGGTATACTATTTCCTCATAGGCCCACATAAGTCAGTGTGTATAATCTCAATTAATATAGTAGAATGAATCTTTACTCCTTTGTGAGAACCCTGATCCAATTTGTCTTTCTGATAATTTTCAAGAATATCATCTCTTTCACTCTTCATCTTGGGAAGATCTATTAAAAATTCATGATTTAAAATTTTAATTATTTTTCCAAGAGGACTGAGTCTTTTAGTCCATATCATTTTTTCATATTTGTCACTCAGAAAAAAGTTGGTGGGATCACTAATTTGAAATATATTTTTATTGTAATTTCTTAATTGGTTGATGTTACTTATATTATTTTTTATTTTTATGATATATTAGTCTTTATTAAATATGATATCATATACACCATCAAAAATTTGATTAACAATAACAAAATTGTGCTTTATCCCTTAAAAAAATAATACATCATTTGACTTCAAACTTTGAGATTCTATTTCAGATGAGCCAAATCCCTTTTATTAGTGAGGAGTCATTTCCAAAAGTCACTACCCCTTAATTATTTTCAATGTTTTTAAAAAATATTATGTCACTAAACATTTTTGGAGGAACAACCACTGTGAAGAATTCATGACTTGGTTCTCTTGTAATATTTTAATGAAACCCCATCAAAGAATGACTTCTCTTCCTTCACATTCTAAATCCCATTTACTTTCTCACCATTGGAAATATATCTAGGTAGGTTAGTCATGTGATCGTAATCATAATGACCTTGCTAATCAAATTTTATATAAATTTATTCTAAGAAATCAAACCTATTTTGTGATGGTAGAAGAAATGAATTCATATTAAAAACTTTCTTCCCTTTAAAGTATATTTTCATCTTCTTATAATAATCCACCTAGAATAATTTCTATTATTTGTTAGTGAAATATTTTACTATAATGGGTAGTATTTGTCTCTAAACACTCCACAAAAACAATAATAGCTTCTAAATCTTGACCTTTCAAAATTATAACAATTCTATCTAGAATATTGTTGCTTTTGTCTTTATATAAACTATGCCGATCATTTATTAGGGGAAAGTGATATTATTGAGATATATTTCTCTAATTTTTATTCAAAATACAATTTATCATTGTTAATATTTATCTATACTCCTCAAAATTTGGTTTTAATGCATGCACTGTTAGGGTTGATTTTTTTTTATATTTATTAAGGGAAAAATTAACCGACATCTTGCATCCTTCTCAACACCATCTTTTAATGTTTCAACCATAACATTAACTAATTTTTTAAATTATTTTCTTCTTTAAATAATTCTCAACATCAAGACACTTTGATTATGTCTTTCTTATTTTTTATTATCTAAAATTGAGTTTATCATCATTTATTATCACCATCATATCTTGTTCAAACAATTTGAATATTAAATTTCTTATTTAATCAATGTAAATAGCTTTCATATGGATATAATCCTCCTTTAATTTAGTCATTTTTTTCATTTTATTTCACCAAAAACATCTTCACCTTCTTGAGTTTTGGGATTTTCTTAATAAATGATCCTAATTAAATCTTCGATATGTGTTATAGCTCTATTATTTCACTTCTATCTTCTTAACTACTCAAGGTTCCACAAAATTTTTCAATAGGAGCCTTAAAACTCATGATATTTTCAATAGTTTCATCTTTTTATTGGATACTTGTTGAGGATTTAATTTTTTTTCTCATTAGTTTTCTTTTTCTTATATAGAACTTTGTAGCACCCTTGGTTTCAAGTAAGTAACCCTTACATTATAATTTTTAAGTATGTAAATTTTATGGGTGGTGTTTGGGAGAGTTTGGATAACCTTTTGAGTGTTTTTGGGGGTTTTCTATAGGTGAAATTTTGGTGAATGGTTTTAGAAAACTATAAAACACCTATAAGAAACTGTGAAAAATGAAACAGAGGCTAAAGGGAAGGCACACACCTTTCCCAAACCATGCGAAAGCCTAGAAGAAACCATGTTGTGTTGATCATATTTTGGACAATAAGCTTTGACATGGTTGGTGCATGGTTTGGTAACCATGAAAGACAACCATTCAAGGTATCCCTTAAGGTAGAGGTATGAGCATGGTTAGCACATGGTTCTCCTAATCGTGTGACTAAAACATGTGTGGGTCAAAAGTTAGATCCTTAAATTGTGGATCTAATGTGTTTTTACCTATAAATGTTTCCTTTTCCCCAAAATGGCCCTAACTCCGGAATTTTTCCCTCTCAATGGTCTTAGAACCTCTCCCCATAAAATTAGAAGCAATTTGGATTCATTCCTTGGTACGTTGAAGCTTGATTCTTGCGGTAACTGATTGATCATGGTTGTTCTTGGTAGTTTTGTTAGATCTACTTCTCCCTCAATCTCAGATTCTTATATATACACCCACTATGGTTATATATAAGGTTGTGGATTCCAAATATGATTAGATTTTTCTTGGTTTATGATAGGGGAAGAGATCTAAGGTGGGTTCTTGAGATTTAACCTGGTTTCATAGATGTTTTTCACACTAGTTTATCGTTTTCACCAATTTCTCAAGGTTAGTAGATTAACTATTGACTAATCTACTTGGAATATGAAGTCTTGATTTTAAATTAATTATTTTTTTGATTTTTTTTGAATTTGTAGTGTAATGGTTGTTGAAAACCCTCTTGAGTGATGGTTTGCGGAAACATGGAAATTGGGTGTTTTTTATAAAGTGCTTTGGTTCTTGGTTTTAAAATTTTGATTTTAAAATTTTGATTTTATGGAATTGAGGTAAATGGATTAATCAAAATGTTTTCAATAAAAGGGATGATTTTATTCAAATGAAATGGGGATAAATGATTTGAATTTTTTTGGAAGGTTTTCAATAAAAGAATCATGTTATTGAAATAGATGAAATAGTTTTTTTGTAATTATATTGGAATAATGGTTGTGTGTGTTCATGTGCATATAAGACAAATAAGGGTAAGGAGTATCCCCCATCATTAGTATAATGGATAAGGTTTAGCTCTCTCCCTGGTCAAAATGGTTCATTAAGTGATGAATTGGTGAAAGGATTACTCACCCCTTATGAGTATAGGGAGGTCAAGGTTTTTCATGCATGGTTGGATGTGTGGGTAAGTGATGTGGAATATTTATGCCAAAATAGTAGTTTTGAAATCATTTTAGAATGTTGTTTTGGTTTCTTTCTTTGGAACTTGATGCTGTTTTGAGAAAATGGTTTCATTAGAACTTGTTTATATGTTGATATAAACTTCTATACAAATGGTTTTATATAAATTTTAATAACATGTTCTATCCTAGTGGCATGAGTAGGTAAGTCATTGGGGGAAAATATACTGAGTTTCATTACTTACCCCTACTTTGGAACTTTGGTTCTTTTGTATATTTTGTTTATCAAGACATGGGTAAAGTTATGGTATCAAACATATTTACCAATAATTTTTGATACTTTGACTATGTTGTAGAGATGGGGATTAAAGCATTCTTAGAGCATGGAGTTTTTATTGGTCAAATTTGAGTTTTTTTAGTCTTGTAGTCTTCCACTATTTACTTTGATAGTGTAGTCTTCCATTGTGGTACTTGGTTTTAGTTTGATTTTAATAAATGAAATGTTGAGTTTTCTTTCATTGTTACCATTCATTATATAATGGTTTATTTGGTTATGGATTATTTGGTTAGTTGTTTTATTCCTAAAGGAAAAATTGTCCTCCACATGTATTGAATCCCTTCTGCATTTATTTACATTCTTTAGAATCTTGGGGATATTTGTTAAGGACAAGTAATGTTCCTACACCTTCTCAAGCCAGTGAGAATAAGAGGGATGTTAAAAGTGGTATCAGTTTTTTCAGTCCAAAAATCTATTATATACAATTGGTATCATTTTTTCGATCAAAAAATTTGTTTGAGACAAGTGGTATCATCATGGTTCTTCCTTCGTGGAACAAGTGGTCTAAGTCTTGGTTAGTCTTTGACTTGGTATTAGTGGTCGATCTTGGAGTTGAATTCATGATGGTATATTATTTGAGTTGGGATCATATAAAGGAGTAGGATTTTTGAGACTTGAAATGTAGATCATAGATTTACATAATTAACCTTTTTATGCTGAACTTTAAGTTACCAAGCAGTTGGGTGCATAAGTGTTTTGGAGACACTTATAGGATTTGGAATCTCATTGTCATGAGTTTAACCAATGAGACGAGCATAACACACATTGTAGAAATGACTTCCCACTAGGAGTGAATATTTCATATTTAGTCATGATTTATGATTTTGTGCAATGTGTTGATTTTTGAAATTTTTTGAAATTGTTTTCAAATTAAGGATTTTGGAAAAAGATCATTGTTTTGGTATTTTAAAAATGGTTTGATTTTAAAAAACAAGTAGATATTTTTAAAAAATGGTTGAACATGGTAAATGTTGATTTCAAAAATCAATGTTGTGATAATTTATGTGATGAAATTTTAAATTTCTAAGACTTTAGTTAATAAAGAGTGAGACTTATGGTGTTTCTTATGTGAATAGAAAATGGAACCTGATAGATGATGTAGAAGTCAATTGAAGGAATCTATTGAGAATTTGGTTTCACCTAAGCCACAGGTTAACCAATAGTTATTTTAGAGTATAGTATAAAATTTTCAGGTGGTGGAAAGTGAGAAAAGGAGGGATGATCTAAGATAAGTGGATTATTTCATCCAGTTCTAGAAATATAATCCACCCATATTTTGGGGTGATTCTGAACTAGAGAAGTCAGAGGTGTGGCTAAATAGGATGAATTGTATCTTTGATTTCATCGGTACACCAAAATATCTGAAAGTCAAACTAGGAACATATATGCTGGAGGATCTTTCCCAGTAGTGGTGGGATCTAGCAGTGCAGGATAAAGTGGATCATGTCCTTGGTTGGGATGATATTGAATAATTATTCTACAATAAATTATATCCTCACACATTAAAAATTCAAATAATGATGAATTTATTCATCCTAAAGCAGGAAAATATTTATATCATAGAGTATGCATCTAAATTCATGAATTTTGTGCCCTTTTCACCCTAAGTTACTGCTAGTGCATCCTTGAAGGAACCCATATTTGAATTGAGGCTATGATAGAAGATTCTCTCAAAGATTTTCATGAATTGTATTACGGATTATAAAAAGATATTCAATAGATAAACAATGGATAAAAGGGAAATATTAGGAGCTATGGGAGGAGGAATTATGTTGATACCCATGGGAAATGGTGGGAACTCTAATGTTGGGGGAAAGCGGAAGAGGAACACCTATTTCAAAGGAGGGAGCACGAATCAAAATCAAACAACTGGATCAGTGAATCTTCCTACCAAACCAAAGAGATAGACTGGATGTTTTCAATGTGTTTCATTCAAACACATGAAGCAATAGTTTATATAATCACTAAGAGCATTCCATAATTGCAACATGATGGGACATCTTTAGCACTATTGTCACAGTGCTCCAAAGTCAGGTGCTCAAGATTCTTCTCATGCATCAAAGGTGTCTTATGATTCAATGGGGTGAGGGAAGAAGAATAAATATCACTAGTAGAAAAGATATATCCATGGTTATTCTAGGTTTACAATGACTCCTCGGGCAGTTAAATCTAAATAGGGAAACAAGGAACAAAGTACATCGATGAAGCAATTGTATGGAGCTGAAAAACTGATTGTGGATGATCAAACTGGACCATCTATAGTAAGTGGTACAATTCTTTTGAATTCTACCCTTATGAAAGATTTGTTTAACACGAGTTCATCTCATTTATTTATTTCTTATCATGTTGTGGATTTAATGAGTTTAAAATCTGAGATGACGCCTTCAATGATAAAACTTCAAACTCCTCTTCGTCAAAGAGAATATTAAGATTTTGTGTGTAGAGAATGTTCTATAACTATTGATGGATCAAAGTTGAAATAATATTTCTTTATTCTTGAGATTTATGTCTTTGATATAATCATGATTATGGATTAGTTGAAAACGTTCAAGGATCACATAAATTGTTATAAGAGAAAAGTTAGTTTCGCGACTGAAGATGGTGTCGTGCATCTATTTTGAGGAGACCAAAATATAAAGGTGGGTGCAACAGGTTTGTTGGAACTAGTATTTGGGATTATATCATACAAGTTGGAATCATTTTATTTGGAATCAATTTAAGAGATCTAGAATAACTGTTTTCTAGTAGTGGTGGATCGATTTACAGATGTATTTCCCAAAAACATCTCAGGGTTACCACCGATAATAGAAGTAGAGTTTATGATTGATTTCCTTTTGAGGAAAAATATTATTTTCCTCCCATATTATTGAATTTAACCAATAGAATTAAGGGAGCTTAAATTTCAGTTTTAAGATCTATAAAGAAAAGGTTTCATTTAGATGAGCATGGCTCTCTGGGCAGCACCAATTTTGTTTATGAAGAAGGAATATGGAACTCTTTGGCTGTGTGTGGATTATCATAAGATTAAACAAGTGATGATAAAGAATATATATCCACTTACACACATTGAGGACCTGTCCAATCAATTAAGAGGATCTCAGTGGTACTGTAATATTGACTTGTATTTTGGATATCACCAATTGCGGGTTCAGAAGGAGGATATTCTGAAGACAGTATTCAGAAGCAGATATGGCCATTATAAATATGTGGTAACACCTTTTGGTCTTATGAATTCACAGGTGGTCTTTATGGAATTTATTAATCATATATTTCAGAGATATCTGGACTCTTTCATGGTGGTTTTGTGGATGAAATATTGGTGTATTCAAGGAAAAAGGCTTAATATGAGAAGCACTTAGTGACAATGTTGTGAATCTTTAGAGACCATCATTTGTATTCCAAATTATGAAAGTGATATTTTTAGATACAATAGGTACATTTTCTTGGCCATGAAATTTTTGAAAGAGGTGTTTCAGTGGATCCAGAGAAGATAGAAGTTGCTATCTCTTGGAAACCACCAAAGAATGTCTTTGAGATACAAAGTTTTCTTAGAATATCTAGTTATTACTGAATATTTGTTCATGATTTTTCATGAATAGTTTTTCCTATGATAGCTTTGAAAAATAATAATTTTATATTATAGTGGAATGAAGAATTCTATAAATATTTTCAGGAGTTTAATATTTGTCTAACATCAACACCTATCTTGATATTTCCTGAATCAGGACAAGGGTATGTGTTGTATTGTGATGCTTTAGGATCTGGGTTGGGATGTGTTCTCATGAAAGTAAATCATGCTATTTATTATATCTTAAGTAAGTTATGAGTTCAGGAGAAGAATTACCCAATACATGATTTGAATTTAGCTATCGTAGTCTATTCTTTGAAGACATGGAACCATTATCTCTTTAGTGAGAAATTTACTGTGTTCACAGATTATAAGATCTTGAAACATATTTTCTCACAAAAATATTTGAATCCGAGACAAAGAATATGGATAGAGTATCTTCAAATGTTTGACTTTGACTTTATGTATACACTGAGTAAAGGCAATTTTCTGGCATACAAACTAAGCAGAAATTCATATGCCTAGTTAAAAAAAGAGGCTTCATATTTGTGTTAGTTGATGTCAGTCCTAGACAACATGAACTTGTAAGTTAAAGAATGAGGTGATGTTGTGTTTTTCTTTATAGTTTCAGTCATTCATGATTTGTTAAAGATGGGTTAAGAGATCCATATATCTGATTTATAATGTGTTGTAATGAGTTCAAAACTCAGTGGTGGAGAGACTATTGAGGGATGGAAGCTGGATGAGAGTTTAGTGACGTGGTTAAAAAATTGGATGGTCAAACTTATGGCTTGTTAGGGACAACTTCATTATGCATACCACCATTTAATATGGGATGTTCATAAGGGAATATAGAAGATGTATAAGGCATTGGAAGCACAATTTTAGTTGAGTAGTATGAAAAGGTTAGTGGCTGAGTTCATTTCAAGATACTTAACTTGTTAGAAAGTTAAGGAATAAGATCAGTGATTGGTAGGTATGTTGTATTATTTACCTATTCTATAATGGAAGTGGGAGTATATAACTATAGATTTTGTAATGAGAATACCAAGAACGGTTTGGAAACATGATTCCATTTGGGTGATAGTGGATCATATCACAAAGTTAGCTCATTTAATTCCTATTTGGGAATCTCATATGGTGGATAATCTACCCAAAATCTATATCCGAGAAGTGGTAAAGAGGTATGAAATACCGTTTTTAATTTTATCACATAGAGATCCTAGGTTTACATCACATTTCTATAGAACAATAAATAAATCCATTAGGAATTAGTTGATAATGAGTATGGTGTATCATCCTCATACAGACGATGAATCTAAAAGGAAAATAAAAACTTTTGAAGACATGTTGCGGGCTTGTGTAATGGATTTTAGTGGCTCATGGTAAGATCACATACCATTAGTGGAGTTATCATATAACAATAGTTATCAAGAATCAATTCAAATGGATCTTTTTGAATCATTTTATGAGATTTTTTGTTGTTCTACACTTTGTTGGGTGGAAGTAGGAGAGACTTCACTAATTGGGTTAAGCCTTGTCTAAGAAAAAATAGAGAAGATTTAGTTGATCAGGAAACAGATGAAGATGACTCTGAGTCATCATAAATCTTATGTGGATCATCATCGATAAGACTTGTCATTCTCTATGAGTGATCATGTGTTTTTATGGATTTATCTAAATCTTTGAAATCATAATTTTGGGAAGAAGGAGAAGTTATATCCTTGATACATAGACCCTTTTGAGATACTGAAATGGGTCAGTGAGGTGGCATATCAGTTGGAATTTCCACCATGGTTCAGTATGGTGCACAATGTGTTTCACGTATCACAGTTGAAAAAGTATCATCCTGATCCTGACCATGTGATTCAATGATATCATGTTGAACTAGAGTCAGACGCTTCATTGGTACATATTCAGGTGAGGATTTTGGATAGGAAAGAGAAAGTCTTGCATGAAAAAAAACATTGGTCTAGTGCAGGTTTTTTGGAAACATGGTTAGATTTAGGAAGAGACTTAGGAGAGTGAGGAGGAAATTAAAGAGCCATGACTAGAACTCTTTCATAGTAACACCCATTTTATACTTTTTAGGGATGTAAATACCAACATTCTGAAGAATGTAGTTACCCAGGTTTCAAGTTAGTAACCCTTTATTTATGATTTTTAAGCATGTAAAGTTTATAGGTTGAGTTTGGGAGAGTTTGGAGAACCTTTGGAGTGTTTTTTGGGCTTTTATACAGGTTCACGATTGGTGCATAGTTTTTGAAAACCATGAAACACCTCTAGAAAACCATGAAAAATGAAATAGAGGCTTAATAAAAGGTACATGGGCGGCACAAGGTTATCCTAAACCACAAGAAATCCTAGGTGAAACTGTACTGTGTTGTGAATATGTTGGACAATGAGGTTTGGCATGGTTAGTGAATGGTTTGGAAACCGCGCAAGTCAATTTTGAGAGGTATCCCTTAAGGTAGAGGTAAGAGCATAGATAGTGAACAATTTTCCTAACCATGTGACTAAACTGTACACATGTCAAAAGTTAGATCCTTAAATTGAAGATCTAACACATTTTCACCTCTAAATGCTTGTTTTTTCTCCCAAAACGGCCATAAATCTAGATCTTTCCCTCTAAAAGGTTAGAGAACCTCTCTCTATCTAATTGGAATCAATATGGAGCTATTACTTGGTGCTTTGAAGCTCGATTCTTATGGTAAGAGATTGTTCTTGGTAGTTTTTCTAGACATACTTCTCCCTCTCTCTCGAATTCCTAGATCTATGCTTACTGTGGGTATATATAAGGTTTTAGATACCAAATATGATTATATTTTTCTTGTTTTATGATAGGGGAAGAGATCTAAGGTAGGTTCATAGATATTTAACATGGTTTTGTGAGCTTTTTTTCATGCCGTTTATCATTTTCACCAATTTCATATGGTAGGTGGTTCACTCACAACTCCTATATTTAAAACATGAAGGCTTGATTTAAAATTGAATATTTTGTTTGAAATTGACTGTGAATTTGTAGTGTAATGATTTTTGAAAACCCTATTGAGTTACAGTTTGTGGAAATATAGAATTTGAGTGTTTTGTAGAAAGTTCTTTGTTTTGTGGTTTTAAAATTTTGATTTTAAAATTTTGATTTTATAGAATTGTGGTAAATGGATTAATAATTTTTTTTCAATAAAAGGGATGTTTTTATTGAAATGAAATGGGGATGGTTGATTTGAATTTTTTTTATAAGGTTTTCAATAAAAGAAGAATTTTATTGAAATGGATGAAATGGTTGTTTTGGAATTGTTTTTTCACAATATTTGTGTGTATTTATGTTCATATGGGACATATAAGGATAAGGAGTCTTCCTCATCCTTTTTGGGATGGATAATGGTTAGGGATATCCCCCATAAAAATGGTTCATTAAGTGATGGATTAGTGAAATGATGACTCACCAATCGAGAGTATAGGGAGGTCCATATTTTCATGCATGTTTGGATAAGTGATGTGGAATATTTATGCCAAAATAGAATTTGTGAAATTATTTTAGAACATTTTTTTGGTTTCTTTCTCTAGAACTTAATGTTTTGAGAAAATGGTTTCTTTTACACTTGTTTATATTTTGATATAATCTGTTTTATAATTGGTTTTATATACAATGATTTTATATAAATGTTTTTAATATGTTCTATCCTAGTGGAGTGAATAGGGAAATCATTGGGGGAAATCTATCAAGTTTCATTACTGACCCCTACTATGGAACATTGGTTCTTTTTCATATGTTATTTATTAATACATGGGAAAAGGTAAGTTATCACACATCTTTAGTAGTACTTCATGATACTTGGGTTGTCTTGTGGATATGGAGCATTGATCAATCTTAGAGCATGGATTTTCCATTGGTCGTCTTTGAGTTTTTTTGGTCCTGTAGTATTCTATTGCTTACTTTGATTGTGTGGTCTTCCACTATGGTACTTGGTTTTAGTTTGATTTTGATAAATGAAATGTTGAGTTGTCTTTAATTGTTATCATGCATCGTATATTGTTTTTTTGGTTATGTATTGTTTGGTTAGTTGTTTTATTCATAAAGGGAAATTTTTTTCCCACATGTATTGAATCCCTTTGGCATTTATTGCCAACCTTTGGCATCATGGGGATGTCAGTTATGGCCAAGTAATGTTTATCCACCTTCTCAAGCCAATTAAAATAGGAGGTATTTTACAAATTCCTCTTATTTACACTAGATTTAGTTACTTCTTTTAACATTTTACCCCATTTATTTTTCTAAGGATTCTCATCACATTCATCTGATACATACTCAATAGAGTTATTTTTTAGAAAATTTATAGAAAATTCTCCATTATTATTATAATTTTAACACCTTGGTGAAAGTTTTCATTTATTTTTAATCTTTACCTTCTTGAATTTCTTTAATATATAATCAATAATTCTCTTATAATATTTATTTTCTTCTTCATTATTAGATTCAATTGACCATTCATCATTATATTCTCTAATTTTTGAGTTTTCTAATGGACTTAACATACATTTCATTATATATATTCTTTTTTAAGGATGTAATTTTTTCTCATTTAATAATCAATAATTATAGTATGAAATTCATCAAAAGTAAGATCCTATTTATCTTCTAAAGATGAAATATTTGGATCAAACATGTTTGGAAAATTTCTCATTAAAATTGTGTAATTATCCAATTTTACTCCATACCCTCAAATATTTATAAAAATTTCATTGAATTTTATAAAATAATCAACAATTATTTCTTCATCATCCATCTTTATATCCTTAATTATGATTCTCCAAATCTTCAATTTAACCTCATTGAATTACACATTTCCTTCATAAATACTATATAGGTTATGATAAATCTACTTAACAATTTGAATCCCCATGATTTTTGTATATACCATTTTTTACAGAGACATAAGAATGAAATTTTTATTTTTCCAACAAATTATATATTTCTCTTGTTAGAAAAAAGATATAGGAGAATCTTTCTTTATGGGTGTAAATCCAACTATTGCAGTATCACTAAATTCAAGTCCAAAAGATAATAGATAAGTAGAAATCATATTATTCTAATTGTGATAGTTATTTACATAAAATATAGGTACAACCCTACTATTGGATGATTTTAGGTTTTCCCTATTTATATTTAGTCAAGGCTAGAGGGAACCTAGTTTATCTAATACCACTTAATGTATCCAGGTTTGGTTATATCACTGAGTAGGGTAGGGATAAATCAGTGATAATATTTTTATGATTTATACTTTTTATATATTCATTTGTGACTGGTTAATCCATATATCCTCACAAAGTGTGTCTCTCATCCTTACTCAAATACTGAAAATAACAAATGTCACAGGACATAACGATTTTTAAAAATTTCATCCCCTTAAAACAAATACTACTACAAGATGTGATTGATTGGATTCCCCAATCACAGATTCTTGCACTATAAACACAACTGGTCACAATAAAAATATTCATGATCCCTTTATATATCCCCCATCCACATAACATTACACAATGTTTTCCAAAACCCCACTAGAATCATAGATTCTCATTTATAGTATAATAAGTTCAAAACTGAATGAGAAAGATCACTTATTTATCTAGGTTTCTTTGTAAATAGTTGATAAATATCTTACTCATCAAGCCATGAATATGATCATAATTTCATGTGCCCACTCTTTAAATAACTTCAATGTATGATAATCATGGTCAGATCAATTGGTCTTTCTCAATTACTTTAGAACATTAATGATTTGGTTATTAGTCTTGAATCACCAAATTATTGGGCTCTATGAGATATTTTTATTATTCTAAAAAACTTATGGATTAAGTTTTTTTCTTCTCTCTTTGATATATAAGTTCTTCAGTTTAGTGATGTATTAATTTAATAATTATCAATTCTAAAAAAAACTCCATTTTCTCATTTTATGTTTTTGTATTCATAGGAATATGTGAATATTATTTATATAAAATAATATTAAAAACAACCCTATATATTTGGATTCATGATCTTCTCATTAAATTTTAGTTAAAATCATCCAAAAATATCTCTACTTTTACCTTATTTAAATATTACTAAACTCTTGGTCATGATCTCTATTTAAATATCCATGAGACTTGGGACAATTTCTTATTTGAAAAACTATAATTTTTTTTATATTTTAATTCCTACCATGCTAGAATAAAGGTTTATATTCATTGATCATCATGACATGACACATTTAATTATAGTGGGACTACTCATCATTCCCAAGAAAAACCTCAATTTTATTCTTCTTATGTAGATTGAATCATAACTATCTAGAATTGTTATAATTTTTTGAATCAATGATACAAATCATAAAACATAATTTGGATTGGTTTATTTAGAATATTTATTATGTAATTCCTATATTATTTATTTTTTATTAATACCACATTCCATTGAAATTTCAAAAAGGTAGTAAAAAACCTTACAAAGTCTTAAGGAACCTTAAAATGTTTCAAGTAACCTTATGAAGTTGGTTTTCCCTTTATATTAAAAAGGAAAGAAATTTAAAATAATTTATAAACTTATAAATCACTACAAATCAAACTTACTAAGTTCTATAAGATCCTTAAAAAGTTATATAATTAACCTTAATAATCCCATATAATGGTTTAAAACTCATCCAATATCACTAAATTCATCTCAGCCTCAACTTTATAAAGATTTCAATGCACATTAAAAAGTTAATAGACAACCTTATAAAGCACTGTAGTTGAACCATATGAATTCTATAAAACTTATGATGTCTGTAAAACTTATGAATATTTCATGATATTTCCATTCTTTCAACACACATGCAAACCTTACAAAGTTTTAGAGTAGCCATACAAAGATTTCAGGACTTAGATAATTTTCAGTCCCAATACAAAATTTTCAAACTTATTTAAATTAAAATAGAATATCTGTAGGAATTATCAAGACTTATTTACCAAATTCAATTAAACTCGAAAAAATATCAAAACCTTCTGTATCACTTCTATGCATTGATCCACTTATACATGGTTGAAAACATATAAAATATTCAACAACTCCATTAGGCATTTCAAAAATGAAGTGGTGGAAGGTAAACTTGGTATTAATTTAAGAACAATGATTATCCTATTAGATTATGATTCTATGAATTATTTCATATCTTTTAAGTTTAACTGAAATATTCAAACCCCACCTCAAGATATGGCAGTTGATTTTTCGATAAAACAACAAGTAGTGAAATCATTAAATATCAAGTGTATAACTCTTCCCCAATTATAATTTATGGGAATAATATCACAATAAATATTGTTATACTCCCATTGGTAGAATTTAATACTATATTGGGCATAGATTGATTGTAATTATATTGAACTAATATCAACTACCAGGATAATGAAATTAATTTCCATATCCCAAACCATTATATGATCTTATAAAAGTGCAAGGAGAATGTTGAATCTCATTTGGAAACTCTTTCTCAAGAATGGATATTGTTATCTTATAAAAAATAATATCTATCTCAAATAGTTAAGATAGAGGAAAGGGTAATTTTTAAATACACTCCTATTGTGAGGTAATTTTCTAATGTATTCCCTGAATAATTTAATAGTCTCTATCCAGATCAAGAGTTTGATTTATTTATAGAACCTATACCCACAACTCTTCCCATTTAATAAATTATATACAGAATGACCCTCATTTAACTGGAAGAATTTAAAACAATTTATAAGTGATTTTGTATAGGGGTTTTTATATAGTGTAGTGCTTCACCATGAGGTTCCCTAGTCCTATTTGTTAAGAATAAGGATAGGTAAATGCATCTATGTATTGATTATTAGGTGATTACAAAATTTATAATAAAGAAAAAGTATCCACTACCATGGATTATTTAATTATTTGATCAACTGAATGGGGATCAATAATTTTCAATGGTGTTATTTGATTTGGATATTATCAATTGATGAAAAATAAGGAGGATATTCCAAATAATTCCCTTTATATAAGATATAAACACTTTGAATTCCAAGTGATTCCATTAAGAATCACAAATTCTCTATCAATATTCATATAATTAATGAATAAAGTGTTTATATATTATCTTAAAAATTTTATATGGTATTTTTATATGATATTATCATTTATTCCAAAATAAAGGAATAACATGAGGATTATTTACATACGATGATAAATACTTTTTAAAAATATAAATTATATGCAAATTACACAATATAATACAACTTAATGGAGAAATTTACATTCTTGGGGCATGTTATCACTTTAAATGGGATATATATTGATCCTTTAAAGAGAAAGGTGATTGGGGAATTGACTAGATCTACAACTGTAACAAGAATCCATAGTTTCCTTTGATTAGCTGGGTATTTTGATGGTCTGTGAGAAATTTCTAACTATTTTAAAACCTATTAACCAAATTAACATATAATGGAGTAAATTATATCTAGATAGATGAATGTGTAAAAATATATAAGGTGTTAAAAAATATCTTATTTACTACATATTTACTCACACTATCCTTAAGAGGGGAAGGATTTTTGATATGCAATGATACATCAAAGAAGGGATTGGGATATTTACTCTTGAAAAATGATTAAGTGATTGCCTATTCATTATTACAATTTAATATGCCTAAGAAAAATTAACTGACATGATATAGATTTGAAAAATGATAACATTTTCCTTAAATATTTGGAGGCATTATATCTTTAGAGAAAAGTGTTCCATATATACTGATCATAAAAATCTATGTATATATTCACACAGAAAGAGATCATAATACACCAATGATAATGGTTAAAGATGATAAAAACCATTATTATCAATGAATTATCATCCTATAAAATCAAATAAAGTGGAAGAAAATCAACGTTTAAAAAATATTACAACTTTATCAATGATGAGGATTTAAGGAGATCTATTATTTTTAGGCATATAAATAATGGATGGGAATCATAAAAGATAGTATAATATCTTACTTTGATCAAATAGTTACACAACAATCTATCCTGGAGAAGATTAAGGAGGATCAAAGGGATGATGTGGAGATACCAAATATGGTCAAATAAATAAATAAGGTGGAAATATCATATTTAGACATTGATAAAAATATATTTATAAGATTTTTGACATGATTATGTTCACTATAAGAGTCCGAGATAAAGAAAGATCTATTAGATGATCCTTATAGCTCAAAATTCTCTATCCAACTTAGAATAACAAATATGTATAGATTTCTCCCAGATTATTTATGGTTTTAAAATATGAGGTAGTAGATTTTTGGATTTATATCAAAGTTCTAGGTATACCAACAAGTTAAGGTGAAATGAAAAAAGTCTAAGGGGATGATGAACCATTACCCATACCAATATATAAATGGGATAACATCACTATATATTTTTGTTGGATCTCATAAGATAAAAAATATGGTCTAGAGGGAGGTGAATAGAAATTTTAAAATCCCTTAAAAGAATCAATAAATTAGATTATATTATTTCAAGAAGAAACAATGTAATTTAGTGTAGTATTCAAAAATAAAATGATACAAAAAATAAAAGGCATCGACACATGTTTTATTATAGTTTATATTGAATGATCCCACATCTAATATTAAATTCCTTATAATTCAATGATAAAAATGAAAATCATTGGAAAAGGCCCAAATTTTTAAGGGTGTGATAACCTTTTACATGAAATACCTTTTTTATCACTTGGAGGTACAACCTAGAAAACACTTGATTTTCTATAGACCGAGGCACAACAAATAAAACATTTACTTTTAATGAGAGTCACAAATTTATTTATGTACCTTTTTCTTAGGAGGTTTAACAAATCAACATACTTTCTTTTTATTGTGAAAATCATAAAATGACTATTACAATATTGAGACATAAAAAACAACATTACTTTGAAACTTGGAAAGAAACTTAAAAATAGAAGAACAATGTTGAAGATGATGAAACTTGATATAGTTTGATCAATTAAGTATCAAAGGATCAAATATTGAATATCTTTCATGATCACATAGTAATAATGGATATCACAATATCACTTTTTGCAATTTCATAATTATTATATGAATTTCATGTGTTTTATTCTTCTAATGATCTATTTTGAGATTTTTATCAAGTTCATGTGATCACATTCCCAATGGTCAACTTCATAATTTCCATGATCATCTCCACATGGTAATTTCTTGAGAAACAATCATAGGTATCCACCATTAGAAATAATAAAAAACAAATAATAATATCATTTACCTATTATTATGATATCCCACACTTAATCCTTTAATAAAAATTTAAAAACACTTTTATTATCACCATCAGTATATATATTTATTTTATAAATTAATAAAATAGATAAAATTAATCATGTAAAATTATAGTAAATAGAAATATCAAAATTATAGAAAAATAGAGTATCAAAACACAATTAAAATGAAAATGTAAGTTTTTCATAAACATCATTTACATCTTTGTAAACATCATTTTGGATCATAGTGTAAACATATTTTATACTTTTTTGTAACCATCATTTTACATATGCATCATTTTATAGTTATGTATAAATTATAATTAACTTATATGTAAACATGAATTGGATTCTGTGTAAATATGGTTTGATGTATATGTAAGTATGAATATATTTATGAATAAGAATAAATACATTTTGGGCAAATATCATTCTATATATGCATAAAAATAAATCTTATTTGTGTAAACATGATTCTAGATTTTATGTAGGAATCTTTCAAGCATACTTTTCCAAAAAAATATAACTTCAAAAAATGAAATGAAAACACAAAAACTATATATTATTTATAAAAAAATTATAAAAAAATTATAAAAACTAATCTACTTAAATAACAAATAAAATGTTATTTAATAATTTTGTAAAAATTATAATTATCTAATTTAAACATGTAAGTTATAAGTAAACATCGAAAGGGAATTGTAAATAATGCGTGGTATTTGTAATATTGAAAAAAAAAATCATTATTAAATACTAATAATATCCCCATTAAAATTTTTTTATGACTAACAATATACCACTATTTTAAATTAAAAACTTGACTAGAATTTATTTAAATTAAAAAAATACTCCCCCTTTTTGAAATTAATCAAAAATTTAACAAATATAACAAAAAATATCCACCTTTTTAACAAAAAAATTTAACATGATGAAATAAGTCAATCATCTAAGAACTATAGTATGATTAGATAAATATTTTAAAAATTAAAAACATTTAAGCTCCCCCTTAATTGATGAATATATAAAAAATTATATTCAGAAAATAAAATTATAATAATATATAAAATGTTGTTCAATATATTCTTTTATATAGATTACATAAAAAAATATAAAACAATAAGAAATAAAAAACCAGGTAATATTTAAAACAAATAATCCATATAGACATAAGTTTAATAAACATACCATATTACAACATTATTTTGTTGGGACTTATGGTGTGGATGATATTCGCACAACGGTTTGATTGATCGCCATGTTTAATGCCTTGTTCAATCACTCAAATTAGGGTTTCCATTTGTTTAGTCTTTCCTAGAAACTCCCAATGGTTCCCCCATCCGTAGCTGGGTACAAAAATTCTTTCCAAAGAAAGGTGATCACCAAGGTTTTCAGGCCCGATGGCACTTATGGACTCGCATTAGTCGAGATGCTGGGAGGTCGGTCTCATCACAAACTTTTTTGGGGAAAATTATTGCCTACTATGTGACTCTCTTATATATTTAAGATATGTTCATGAATCTATTCATAATCCTGATATGATATTGGTTAATATAAAAAAATAATATAGGTTAATTATCTCTCTTTGTATAGAATATGAGGATATCATCTATGAATCTATCATTATGTATCTGAGTTTCTCCATCTATTTCTAGTAATGGACGAATTCTCATGTGCTGAATCCGTATAACCAAGATCTTTTGGATTTTCTGCCATGAAGGGAGGTGATTAATATTCTAATGAGGGTATTGATCCATTATGAGGCATCCTATATATCCTAGTTATTTCAGGAATCAAAACCCACATAGTTTGTTAAGACCCATGTAGTTTAACTTCACGTGGAGAGAACATATGTGTATTCAATTGGGTGTCAAATATTTCATCTCGAGTCTCAAAGAGATTTCATATGTATCTTGGTCATGGAAGGAATAAGATTTATTGTAGTTAGATCATGCCCTTGGGACTATCCCCAAGGTAGATGCCTTTGTATTGAGGAGAATATATCATGCCACTCAACGGGGATTACATACTGACATCTCCCTAGTTGGTGGAGATTCATGATGTGAATGATATGGCTATTAAAATTCCTTATGATCACGTGATATATGATTAGTGTGAGAAATAAGGGATAAAAATTAATCAGTCTAATTGCACACGGGTGTGGGATTATTCCATGGGATATCCCTAAGAGGATTTATTATAGAGATCAATTCTTAGGGAGGCTAGGACAACCCTACTTTTTATTACACAATTAAACATAATTTATTACATAAAATTAACTTGATACAACATAAAATATCAAGAGATATAATGTATTTGGGGCTTAGGATCATTACATAACAACTTAAAACATGAAATACAAAATTTTTATTGAAAACATCCTTTACATGACCACTACATTCCCTCGTACTTACCATTGCATGGGATAACCTAAGGGCATACATAAGAAAAGGGTGATCTATAAAGCACAGTAAGGGAATAATCATGGAATAACATGAATACATACAATATATGTTAGAAAATAGGCATATCAATAGATCACAAGATAAACATAAACATAAAGGCATGATAAAGCATGATAATCATAACATGGAAATGTGGCAACAACACTTAACATGGAATTAGCATGAGCCAAGGCTCATTGCACATAGAGCATGAGTAAACCCTCATTGCACATGAATCATGAGTAAAACCTCATTACACTTGAATTAGCATGAGTAAACACCCATTTCACATGATGTATCATGATACTATACTTTACCCAATGCATTGGAGCGCTATCAGGGCGCACCCTTCTTAAACATTTCATTTCATGCATAAGTGTGCCACATGGATCATAAAACATTGAATCATTCAACATAATAATTTATTAAAAGATAAAAAAATGTAGAATAAATGCATGAAACTATTTAAAAAATAAGTAAATGTGCATAAAGGTGAATACCCTTGATAGAGTAATGGGCATGATATTCACTACACAATGACTTTGACTTGGAAAAGCGTAGTGCAATTTTGGCAGCATAACAGCGGGACATAAGAACTCATAAAAATGGTTGATGATAGAGAAAGGGGTGTATCATCATATTTACATGAAATGGACAGTAAAGGGGTCATATAGATACATGTCCCAACAAATATAATGGAATTTATATTCATGATACAAAAGAATTGCTTGAATGTAAATGAGGAGAGAGAATTTCCTTTCAGAATTTCGGCATAGTAACAGGTGTACATGAGAGGAATTTAATGGGAGATAAAGGGGTATAACATCATTAAAACATAAATAGGACAGTATGAGGTAGGTTTGAAACCATACGCCAACATTTATAATTAAAATTAAAATGGCATAACAATTTAAATAATATTGGACAAAAATGAGAAAGGAAGAAAAACCCTTACTTGGAAGTGTGCTTCCAAAGGATTGAGAGAGGATTATTGAGAGCTTGGGTCACCTTTTAAGGATTCTAGAGATAGGAGGGCAGAGGTTGGAAGAACTCCAAAGGATTTGAGTGAGGAGAAAGTGTGAGCTTGGGTGGGTTTATATAGGAAAAGAGAGTTAATTGTTTATTATTTAGGTTTGGGACACCTCACATTAAACTAATCAAAACAACAAACCAGACCATGGTTTTTGCCCATGGTTTTTGCCAAAGGAAAGTGGAAAACAATATTTTATAAGACCAAAGTCCTAACTTCTTAAAATAATGGGGTTGCTTATGTGTAGGTGAGTCACACTCTCAATGAAAACAATTTAAAAAGAAAAAATGTTTTATAAGTCTTGGAGGGTCTACAAAAGCTTTGTAAAATAAATAAAACAAATCTAAAATCACATTATTTTAATTATAAAACATATATTGGCTGAAAATAATGTTTATAGTATTTTATTACTGAACTATTGGGTCATTATGATGTCATAAAACACATTATATATTTAAACAATATTTAATTTTTACCCAAAAATTTGACTATCTCAGAAAATTATGAAAAATTAACCATTGGATAATTTCTATGTATGGATTCCAAAAATAATTTCCATTTTATCTAAATAATTTTATAAATATGTGAATTTTTACTATTAAAATAAAAACTGACATTTACCGAAAATTCATGGGCTTTGACAAAAACAGTTTTCAAACCTTAATAAAAATTACAATTGCATTAATAAAATTATATGATAATTTATATTTACTAAAAAGTAATTTAATAATAATATTTTATTAAAATATTATTTAATTCAAAAATACATTAATTCATCAGAATAGATTTCTTAGTTGAATATTAAATAAAAATACTATTTGTGATTTAAAAAAACTATTTACAAGGTAACAATAATAAAATAAAAGTATATTCATTATTATATAAAAAAATAATGTACATAACCATAGTGCTAAGGTCTTGTTACATTAACCATTATAACACCCGCATAAGATCGAAGAGTAAGGTGTGCGATGGTGACAAACTCTTGGGGTGGCTCGAATAACATTGATGAGGTGGTAATCTCTATCAACTTCCACTTCTCTCATAGGTGGTACCACTTGAGCTTAACATATTCAAGCTTGGCTTTGGTTTGGTGAAGAGCGAAGCTCAAATATGCAACCTCCTTTCCGAGCTCGGACAAATGGGCTTTGTATGGGGCACGTCTATTAGATGAGGTCATCGCTTCCTTTATCTGAGTAAATTGGATTTGTTAAAGACCTATATTTATACTAATCATGTGACCACCGTTCAAAGACTATATTAGCAACAGTCACAATTCTTAACAGTATTTTAAAATCCAAAAACATAAAACCAAAAAAGTTGAAATTTTATATAAAAATTTTACATAAAGAGAAATTTAATTAGATCATGAGGGATTTCCGTTAATGAAATTTTGGGTCATTATAATCTTCCCACCATAAGAAATTTCACCATTGAAATTTATTTTTCCCACAATAAAAGAGATGTGGGTAACTCTGCTTCCTCATTTCCTCTGATTCCCATGTCACTTCTTCAAACTTGTAGTTTCACCACAACACCTTGACAAGGGGCATTTTCTTATTTTGTAGAACCTTTTCTCTATGATCTAAGATCTTCACTGGTTGCTCCTCATAAGAAATATAATCCTCTGAATGTACCACCTCTGAAGAGAGTACATGTGAAGGGTCCGGTATGTACTTTCTTAAGATGGATACATGAAAGACATCATGTACTTTAGACATGGTAGGTGGAAGTGCTAGTCGATAGGCCACAACCCCAACACGATCTAGAATCTTGAAGGGAATGATGTACCTTGGACTTAAATTCCCTTTCTTTCCAAACCTCATGACCTTATTCCAGGTAGATATGTGTAGAAATACCATGTATCCAACTTTAAACTCAAGGTCTCGTCGACGGTTATCTGCATAACTCTTCTGTCGACTATTTGCGGACTTGATATGCTGCTGAATGGTTTTCACCTTCTCCACCATTTCTTTGGCCAAATATGGTCCAAGTAGCTTAAACTCACCGAACTCATCCCAACACGCCGATGTTCTACACGTTTTCCCATAAAGGGCTTAATATGGTACCATTTGGATGCTCGAGTGGAAACTGTTATTATAAGATAACTCAACCATAGGAAGATGTTGATCCCATACTCCTTTAAAGTCCATTGAGCATGCTCTCAACATGTCCTCAAGTGTTTGGATAGTCCAATCGGATTGGCCATCATTTTGCGGATGATAGGTCATACTTAAGTTCATTTCAATATTTAGAGCATGTTGAAGACTCTTCCAAAACTTAGAGGTGAATCTTGGATCTCGATTAGACACAATAGATAGTGGTACTCCATGAAGCCTTACCCCTTACCTGATATATATTCGTTCCTATTGATCTAATGATAAATCCTCCCAAATAGAAATCAAGTGTGCATCCTTTATAAGATGATCCACAACAACCCAGATTGCATTGTTGCCTTTGGATGTCTTCGGAAGTCCGGTGACAAAATCCATGGTGATGTTCCCCCATTTCCATTCTGGTATGGTCAATGGTTGCATCATCCCCTTAGACTTCTGCCTCTCTGCCTTCACTTGCTGACACACCAGACACTTTGAAGTATATTCAGAAATATCCTTCTTCATATTATCCCACCAATAATGTTCTCACAGATCTCGATACAACTTTGTGTTTCCTATGTAAATAGAGAAATTTGAACTATGTGCATCATCCAAAAGTTCCTTCTTCAGCTCCAGACATGATGGAACACATAGTATTTTCCCAAACCTCATAATTCTTTCTTCATTAACATTAAACTCCGAGGATTTCCCTTTTTCGATAGCTTCTACTTTCCCCTAAATTCCAATATCATCCTTTCGATCATCCTTTAACCTTTCCAAAAAGTGGCGGTTGAGAAATCATTTGTGAAAGCACTGATGATATTCCCTTATTTATGATTCCTATGTCCATATTCATCAAATCTAATAAGATGGAATCCTTTTAAATTCTCATCAATGATAGAATCACTGGGTCCTTTCTACTTAGTGAATCCATCACCTTGTTCGCTTTCCCAAGGTAGTAATGAATTGAGCAGTCATAGTCTTTGATCAGCTCTAACCATCTTCATTGGTGCATGTTCAACTGTTTTTATGTGAATATATACTTGAGGCTTTTGTGGTCCATATATATTTCACACTTATCCCCAAAGAGATAATTCCTCCAAATTTTCAAAGCGAAGATTACTACAGCCAACTCGAGGTCATGTGTTGGATAGTTCTGTTCATGAACTTTCAATTGCGTTGAATCATAGACAATGGATTTTTCATTTTTCATCAACACACATACTAGGCCCTTCTTCGAAGAATCACTGAATGCCACAAAAATTTCTCCACTTGTGGGTAAAGTGAGCATAGATGCAGTGATAAGCTACCTTTTTAACTCCTTGAAGCTTTCTTTGCATTCATCACTTTAATAAAACTTTACTCCCTTTCGAGTTATCTTGGTAAGAGGGTTGGACAATCATGAGAAATTTCTCACAAATCAACAATAATATCCAGCTAACCCCATGAAGCTACAGATATCAATTACCGATGTTGGCCTCGACCATCCCTCAATTGCATCTGTTTTGGAGGTATCCACAGATATCCCATTGCTTGTGATGATATGGACCAATAATGAGACCTCCTTCAACCAGAACTCACACTTTCTGTACTTTTTATAGATATTATCCTTCCACAAGGTCTCTTGTATAGTTCTTAGATGCTCCTCATGAATCTCCTTGGTTTTGGAGTATATCAGAATATCATCTATAAAGACTACCACAAATTTGTCAAGGTAATCCCTAAAGACTCTATTCCTCAAGTCCATGAAGATTTCTGGAGCATTAGTGAGTCCAAAAGGCATTACTTTGAATTCATAGTTCTCGTATCTTGTACGAAAAGTAGTCTTAGGGATATCTTCCTTCTTTACCCTTACTTGATAATATCCAGACCGCAAATCCACCTTAGTGAAGTATTGTGCTCCACACAGCTGATCAAACAAGTCATCAATTAATGGGAGAGGATACTTGTTATTTATCGTGATTTTGTTGAGCTCACGATAATTGATGAAAAGGCGCATTGACCCATCCTTCTTCTTGATGAAGATGACTGATGCACCCCATAGTGAAGCACTTGGGCGTATAAACCCTTTATCCAGATTCTCTTGTAGTTGTTTCTTCATCTTCTCAAGCTCCACAAAATCCATTCTATATAGAGTCTTGGATATTGGAAATGACCCAGGTATAAGATAAATTGATAATTCAACATCTTTTTTAGGAGGAAGAACAGACAATTCCTCGGGAAACACTTCAGCAAATTACCTCACAATAGGTATGTCTTCTAGGATGGTTGCCTCCTTAGACTCAATAATCTGATCTAGATACACATGATCATAGGGCAGTAATATCCATTCTTGAGATGATGGAGCTAAAGAGGATTCATCTTCCTCCTTGAAGTTGTAACGAATCAGGGGTCTATTCTCTAGATGGAGAGTGATTTCCCTCTCATAGAAATTTTTGTTGGCTCTATATAAGGAAATCCAATCCATGCCAAGAATTGAATCAAATTCCACCAGAGGGATTATGAAGAGGTTCTCCAGGAAGTTCAATCCATAGATTATGACAGGGGAGGATTTATATTTATGGGATGCAATGATTTACCCATTTTCCGTACTCACCAACATCTTTACTTCCATGATTTGTGGTGGTGTAGGGATTGTTCTACTAAACTTTTGTGATATAAAAGAATTTGTAGAACTTGAATAAAAAAGTACATTCTCTATTATTGAATGAATAAATAGCGTACCTGTCACCACTTCATTGTTGGGGTTCACTTCGGTAGTAGTGATGGAAAAAGCTCTCCCTTGTTTCCTTGGAGGTTGTTGGTTGCCTCCAAAATTCCTTGGCTTAGGGAACTAATTTGCAAGATGCCTTGGTTCTTTGCAGTTATAGCAATGAACCACGCGTTGAGGTTCGAACAGAGTGTTCCTCTCCTCTGTCGTAGCTGCGGGTCTTTCTTGCCGAAAGTTATTATCCAGGTGCCCTTATCTTCCACACCTAAAGCATTTCCTCGTCCCCTTCATGTAATTTCCGGGGTGCTTCTTTCCACACCTTTGAAAAGTGGGGTGATGGATCTTCTTAGCACCATTGGATTTATCCATAGGACCACCAACATTGAAGTCCACCTTACGCTTCTTATCCCCATGATACCCCTGTTATTCTCCGATCTCCATCTCAACCTTGAGGGCACATTAGAAAATTTCCTCATAGCTGTCAAAGTCACTGTAAGAACCCAGTTTTTGCTGCGAAAGACTTTGTAATATTCCTGATTTTATTCCAGAGCAGCGCCTTTAGACGGCGTGCGACTATGAGCCCCGGAGTGGCCAGAATTAAATTTTCAGCACGTTTACACTAGAAACGCCAAATGAATGGGATAACTCCCAAATGGTGATTTAGATCAGAGATTCGGGTGTACGGATGAGTCCGAAATGGTGTTCTTACCCTAGGAATGACATAAAAATTGTCAGCGTGGGACGTTTGGACCCCTCGCTCGCTTTCAGAACGTTAAACGGATAAATTAATTAGTAAATTTATTCGTTTAATGGTGAAACTCAAGTATATCTTAAACGGTGGCTCTAATTGGAAAACTGAGGGCACCATTGAGTTCATAATGTTCCGTTTACCCTAGGAGGGGTGTAACTTTCACGGGCGCGGCCCGTCTGTGAAAAATGCTGCCAGGGGCATTTTTGTAATTTAGCAGCTTCGACGTTAAATTTTATAACTTCCAAACGGAAGCTCGGAACCAAATTACGAGACCAACGTTGTGACCGGGAGGTGGTGTTTACCCTAGGGGAGGCTTAACCTCGACCCCATCGGGAGTTTCGGATGCGGGTCTTTTCGGGGGTTTTAAATTAATTAAATTGTTAATTAATTTATTTAAACTCTCCCCTCTTCCCTTCCTCCCCATTGAACACCTTGTAAAAACCCTCTCCCCTCTCCTCCTCCATCTCCGGCGAGGCGGTCCGGCGAGGCGACTCCGGTGAGGTGCGGTGATGCCGGCGGATCGACGCGAAGCTCCGGGCGAAGCCCATCGAGGTAGGATGTTTTTGTGGCATTTTATTTCCGAACCCTTCTTTTTGATTCATTTACAATGTTCAATTTCCGTTGATTTTGCAATCAAATCCCATAATCTTGTAGTAAAATTCATGAGCTTTCTATCTCATCTTTCGTATTTAAAATCTGAGTTCAGAGTCGATCGAAAATGTTCGCCGAAGGTTGCGAGGAATTCGGGAGTTTCTGGGTGTTTCCCGGCGGGTTCCGGCAGTCCGGCGGGCTTAGGCGGCGGCACGACACCTGCAGGCGGCAGCAGTCCGAGGTTCAGGCGGCGCGGCTGGCTTCAGGGTGGTCGGCCAGCTCCTCGGCAGGCGGCGGGCTCCTCGGTGTCGGCTGGGGCTCACGGACGGCGAGCGGCGCCCGACGGAGGCGCTAGGCGGAGGCGCTCCGCGGCGGAGCGAAGACCGGGGTCGCGCTGTGCGACCCTGCGGCTGGACAGAGACCCGCGTGACGCGGGTCTCCGCGTGGAAGGCAGACCGGCCGTGTCGGTCGGTCGGTGGAGGAAGCGCCCACACGGTGTGCGGGGGAGCGCCTCGTGGGAGGCGGCTGGGCCGGGGTCCCAACAGGCCGGCCGGAGCGGGCCAGCCCGAGTGGGGCGGACCGGCTGGACCGGGCCGGTACGGCCTAGGGGTAAATCCCCTTGGAAAATTTGGACACCCGTAACTTTTTCTACGGGTGTCCGTTTTGCGCGCCGTCTACGGCGAAGCGGACCTGACGTAGAGACGGACCATTTGAGATGGTTTCAGGAATTTTTAATTCCCGAAACGAGGGGCCTCGGAGGCGCGACACGTCTTTAAGTGAACTAACGTTTCCTTCGGGGGATTGTGTTTTGGATGGTGCGGACGCATCTGATGTTCGATTTAAGCGCCATCAGTGGCGTTGAGACCCTGGAGCCGGGGCAAAGCTTTCCAGGGTGGTTTCAGGCGTTGAGGCCAAAGTTGAGGCATGGGCCCCACGACCCATCTTTCGAGCTGCGTGTAGCGTTTCACGACTTTTTCATCGGACGTCCGTTTGGGGCGTGCGAACAGTCGTTTTTGGGAGTTTTTCTGTGGGCATCGCATTGGCGCAGTCTGCCTGCTGTAGTTCCGCACGATGGTGCGGGCCCCCCGTGAGGGCCGTTTTGGGAGTTGATGGTGATTTCCAGCTTTATCACAGGGTGTCCGGTTTGGACAAGTGAATAGACCATATCATGTACTTTTTCAAGAGGATCGCAACGGTGCAATCCGTTCATTGTGTTTCGGGACCGGCATGCGGGTCCCATGAAGCACTGCTCGTGTGCGGTGCACCAGAATGCATCTTTTTCTCTGGATATCCGTTTCACTCAATTGAGTAGTGCTTTTGACGTGTTTTCCTAAGAGGATCACAATGGTGTGATGCGCCCGACTATTTTCGGGGCCGAGGCTCGGGATCACGGGACGTCGTTCGGGCGTGAGGCGGTGTTGGTGACTTTTCCGTCGGATATCCGTTTGAGGCGAGTAAGTAGTCTATCTCGCATGTTTTTCCATGAGGATTACAACGGTGCGACCTGTTTGGTTGTGCAGAGCTTTTTGCAGGATCTTATTAAATGTGAAAGGTGCTTTGATGGCGGTTCTTCTCACCGTGTTTGCAGAGAACCCTTGGCGTGTGATCGCGTGGACTCCCGTGTGAGTGAAGAGATGTGGTTTGCTGTGCCTCAACCGATGAGTTGGCAGGTTGGAGTTGTTACGTCATGCCTTCGTGTTGACGTTGGGTGCTGTGTGCACGATAGCCTATGGGATGGAACGCGGTATACTTTGGGAGCATACGGGAACACTTGGAGGTACATGTGGTTGTTTGTACCTGAGGACGTTTGTGTGCTCAGTTGGGGTTAACTTGGGGCCACACATCGTGTGGGCCCCAGGTGCGTGCCGAGCCATGTTTTACGTACCTTGACCTCTCGCGATGTAGAGGGTCCCTCTACGCTCGTTTGTTTGACCAGCAGGGTGGAGTTTCCCCTGGCCTGGTGCTCTTTTGTCTGACCAGCAGGGTTGAGTGGTCTCCCCCTGGTCTTGTTCTTGATGGTTTGGCCGGCAGATATGGTTTGGTTCCTCTGATTTCTCAGCTGTGATGGGTTTCAGTACTGTGCCCCTCTCACTGGACTGCGACACCGTTTACGACTACGGGTGTTCAAGCATCTTGGACGTTTTCTCCACTTTCTGGGATGAAATGTCTCGGTCCGCTTCGACAGTGACTCATCGGATTGGAGCGGGATCACCTTGTGAGGCCTGGGGAGTTTCTCCCGTCACCCTGTGTTCCCTATTAGAGTTCTTGTGGATTCAGTGTGACCAACACTTTACGCGGGCACCGATCCTCTACCCAGGAGGTTGTTACCAGCAGGACTGAGGTTGTTTCCAAGAGGGATGAGGTTGTTTCCAGTAAGACTGAGGTTGTTTCGAGTAGGGTTGAGGTTATTTCTAGTAGGGCTCGCCAGTGGGTTACCATCCAGTAGGGATGGCCAGTATAGTAGTGTTCACCGAGCAGTACCATCCAGTAGGGATGGCCAGAGAAATTCTGGACTTACCTCCAGCTGAGCTGGGCAGTGGTCCCCGATGCCGGGCTTACCTCCAGCGGGGCTGGGTAGTGGTACCCGATGCCGGGCTTACCTCCAGCTGGGCTGGGCAGTGGTCCCCGATGCCGGGCTTTCCCCTAGCTGGGCTGAGCAGTGGTCCCCGATGCCGGGTTACCTCCAGCTGGGCTGGGCAGTGGTCCCATCACCGACTTTAGCCGGGTCACCCTCCAGTGGATTACCCTGTATGGGACTGGGCAGTGTGGCACCTGTCGACTTTCCGGGTCTCCCTGTAGTGGGAACCCATTGAATTCTAGGGATCCTCCAGCGGGGCTGGGCAGGGGGTCGCCTGTCGACTTTGAGCAGACCTCTCGACTGCGGGGTAGTGACGAGTTGTGGTTGACGTTCCCCCAGAACTCTCAAGTGCGAGGATTTTTTCCCCCACCGAGACACGTCCTTGTGACGCGACCTAAAACCATGCGGGCGAGCCAGTGCCGCCCAAATCGGATAGTGTCAAGGTGTGGTGGTTTGAGCCCCTTGACTTGTAGTTTGGGGTAGACGTGCGGGATTCTGGGCATCGATGGTGTTACTTCTGGGACTGTTGGCGACTCACTTTTCTTGGGCTGAGCTACGGGACGGAAATCCCCTTACGATGTTTTCGGGCTTCTTGCTGACTATAAACATATTTATATACCTTGTTCCAGTACCCACTCCTTGAATTTTGGCTACTCTCCTTCCAGGAGAGACGAAGACGCGCGGGGTATGCCACGTGATTTCTGTGTCTAGCTTCTTGTGGTTGGACGAGTCTACTCTCCTAATATAGGTAGAAAAGACTGGACGAGAAGTTCATCTTCTCACTGTTTCCAGCTCCTTGTGTCTGGACGAGTCTACCTCCTTTCTCTTGTTGGGTTGATATGGACTCTCTACTATTACTCCACTGCACTCCTTATTGTACTCCTTACTTTTCCTGTTCGCTCTACTGCTCACCCTTCAGTACCTCCTTTTGTTTCTCCCTCGAGCCTTCGGGGTATCCTATGAAGTATTTTTATACTCACCACTGCTTGGGCTTTGCCCACACTTGGTGTGCCCTTGCAGACGACGGACAGGTTGGTCATGACGTCAGAGGAGCTTAGGAGATTGGGAGCTTGGACCGCGTGCGGTGGTCGGAGTCGGGTTACAGGTCGGGGATCCTTCCAGCTGTTTTCTTTTGTTTACCTGATGCCGTGTTGTGGAAAATTTTTTTTTGGGCGCGTGTTTTTCCCCTTTTTCCTTTTCTATTTACCTTCAGTTTACTTTGTACTATTTAGAGGTTGATGCACATATGTGGTTTATTTATAGCATTTTCCCTTTACATTACTTGGATTTTCTTTTTTACTATGAACTATTGCATTGAGTGTGCTGTGTGTGTGTGTACAGGTTCTTAGGAAAAGGCCTCCCTGAGTTATTGTGCCTTCGGCGCTGGTCGCCAGCCCCTGGCCTATGGAGGCGGGCTTGGGGTAGTTGCGGCTTGAGCCCGGGTAGGGTCGGGTCATGACAAAGTGGTATCAGAGGTGTTTTATTCCTTAGGATGCTATTCAGATGTCCCTAAAATAAAAGGAATTAGTTGGGATTTAGGGAAATGGTGTTAACGTGTCTCGAGAGCGGCTCTCAGGCTAGGGAGTCCAGTGATGGTGCGACGGACGACATATCCATTCACCAGGACCTTGATAACCCGCTTGTTGACTCGGCATGCTGAGACACTTGTTTCAGGGAAAAATTGGTTTGTGCATCACATAGGATCGAGTCTTTGACTGTCCTTCTTGATTCAGCTCCCCATAGTTGTTATTGGAATATACATATATGCTCATCTGACCGCGACACTCCTTGATAATTTTCAGGATGTCTCCTTGAAGACAGCCATCCAGGATACCATCTTTGGTGCATGAAGAAAACCCTGTGAGCTATGAGGCCACAGTCCAGGACCCATCATGTGAGCCCCCTTCTCTGGGTGGGCCGGTAGCAGCACCCCCACCTGTTGAGCAGCAAGCAGTTTCAGCAGAGCAGGCTGAGCTTGAGCGCAGGTTGAGCACGCTCCGTGAGTTCTAGTGGCAGAGACCGCTGAGGTTCAGTGGTGAGCCAGACCCTCAGGAAGCAGAGGGTTGGCTATAGACAGTGGTTATCCTTTTCAGGCTTGTGAAGACGCCGACAGATCATAGAGTGGCTTTGGCATCCAGCCTTTTCCGTGGACCAGGTTGGCGTTGGTGGAGTCTGGTGACTCAGCTTCTTGACAAGTCGTTGCTTTCGTGGGGCGACTTTCAATTATTGTTCCGTGAGGAGTTTTCCCCTCCTTCTTGTGCTCCATTTGGATTCAGAAGCTCCTGTAGTTTCAGCAGGGAGGGATGACGGTGGTCGAGTATGCGACTATTTTTGCAGACCATGCACGCTTTTACCCGGACTTGGTCTGTGATGACAACATCCGAGCGCGGAAGTTTGAGCAGGGTCTCCGCCAAGAGATTCATGTTGTCGTAGTACCCTTGGGAATTTCCACATATTCCAGGGTGCTAGAGCAGGAGCTGGTGATAGAGAGCTTCCTGTCACGTTCTGGAGTTGGTGGTGGCAGCAGGCACGTTGGAGCCGAGACGTCTGCCGCAACTAGTGGGCGTCGGCAAGAAGAACCTCAACGCAGGTGTCTTTCTGAAAACCGGACTCTGGGGCATGGTCGTACACCACAGTGGTGCCGGAGGGCACTAGTGAAGACCAGAGAGGGTCGATGCTCTGATTGTGATGGGCGAGGTCACCTGGAACGGGACTGTCCGACCAGGCATGCAGAGAGCTTTAGGTAGGCAGCAGGTGCACCACCATGACAGAGGCAGTGCCGTGATCGAAGTAGCGCCCAGAGAGGTGGTGCTAGCAGAGGAGCGGGCAGAGCTGGTAGTGGGGGACGACTTTACGAGATCTTCCCACCACCGCTAGGCGGTCTATGTCACGCTCCGAGAGCTGATAGTTGGGACCACGGACAACCGCGAGCTTTGGATGTTTACTATCCTGCAGAGCATGAGGTGATAAGAGGTACTCTCTACAGCTCTTCTACTTTTTTGCAGTAGAATTGTTAGACTCTGCTTGTGAAATGCTTTCCTCCCTGCTCCTTGCTTGAGGTGTTACCAGGGTGATGTAGGGTGTCGGTGTACCCCTGTGTTGGTAAGGTAAAAGGTGTGGGACCTTTTTCTTTAGTCGATGGTGTTGACTCCATCGCTTTTCGAGCGTGTAAGAGAGTCTTGGTTGCGAGATATCAGATGTGGAACCTTGCGTGATCAGATATCCTTGGGAGTTTCACCATATGGATATTCTGAAGGAGGGAATCACCGGACCTTGTTCCAGGTGCGGGCAGTGATTCCAGTCGCGGCGTGCGACGTAAGGGTTTGGTCGGGGAGGTGAGCTACCCCCGAGGTCCTTCAGACCATTTGAGACCGTGCAAAGGGATGGAGAAGTACCGTACCACCTTTCCCTAACCCCAAAGTCAGAAGTGGGTGCACAACATCAGCAAGGGACAACCTCGCGTGAACGGATCAATCCTTTGGTCTGTGTGCGGTGACGCAGAGCTGTGCGTGGGTTCTTCTAGGTATGGGAAAGCCAAGTGTGGGCTTAGTACCCTGTGTTGCTCCATAGTTTTTCTTTTTGGGGACAAAACTCTTGAAGGAGGTAATGATGTAAGAACCTAGTTTTTTCTGCGAAAGACTTTGGAATATTCTTGATGTTATTCCAGAGCAGCGCCTTCAGATGGCGTGCGATTCCGAGCCCTGGAGTGGCTGGAATTAAATTTTCAGTGCGTTCACACTGGAAACGCCAAATGAATGGGATAACTCCTAAATGGTGCTTCACATCAGAGATCCTAGTGTACAGATGGGTCCGGAATGAGGTTTTTACCCTAGGAATGACATAAAACCTGTCAGCGCGGGACGTTTGGACCCCTCGCACGCTTTTGGAACGTTAAACGGATAAATTAATTAGTAAATTTATTCGTTTAATGGTGAAACTCAAGTATCTCTTAAAAAGTAGCTCGGATTGGAAAACCGAGGGCACTATTGAGTTCAGAACGTTCCGTTTACCCTAGGAGGGGTGTAACTTTCGCGGGCGCGGCCCGTCTGTGAAAAATGCCGCCAGGGGCGTTTTTGTAATATAGCAGCTTTGGACGTTAAGTTTTATAACTTCCAAACAGAAGCTCGGAATCAAATTCCGAGACCACCGTTGTGCTCGGGAGGTGGTGTTTACTCTAGGGGAGGCTTAACCTCGACCCTGTCGGGAGTTTCGGATGCGGGTCTTTTCGGGGGTTTTAAATTAATTAAATTGTTAATTAATTTATTTAAACTCTCCCCTCCTCCCTTCCTCCCCATTGAACCCCCTGGTGAAACCATCTCCCCTCTCCTCTTCCATATCTAGCTAGGCGGTCTGGAGAGGCGACTTCGGAGAGGTGCGGTGATGCCGGCGGATCGATGCGAAGCTCCGGGCGAAGCCCAGCGAGGTAGGAGGTTTTTGTTGCGTTTTATTTCTGAACCCTTCTTTTTGATTCATTTAAAACGTCGAATTGCCGTCGATTTTGAAATCATATCCCATAATCTTGTAGTACAATTCATGAGCTTTCTATCACATCTTTTGGATTTAAAATCCGAGTTCGGAGTCGATCGCAAATGTTTGCCGAAGGTTGCAGGAAATTCGGGAGTTTCTTGGTGTTTCCCGGATGGTTCCGGCGGTCCGGCGGGCTGAGGCGGCGGCGCGACACCTGCAGGCGGCGGCGGTCCGAGGTTCAGGCGGTGCGGCTGGCTTCAGGGTGGTCGGCCGGCTCCAAGGCAGGTGGCGGGCTCCTCGGTGTCAGACGGGGCTCACGGACGGCGAGCGGCACCCGACGGAGGCGCCAGGCGGAGGCGCTCTGCGACGGAGTGAAGACCGGGGTCGCGCTGTGCGACCCCGCGGCTGGACAGAGACCCGCGTGACGCGGGTCTCTGCGTGGAAGGCCGACCGGTCGTGTCGTCCATTCAGTGGAGAAAGCGCCCGTGCAGCGCGCGGGCGAGCGCCTCATGGGAGGCGGCTGGGCCGGGGTCCCAGCAGGCCGGCCCGAGTTGGGCGGACCGGCTGGACTGGGCCGGTCCGGCCCCGGGGTAAATCCCCTTGGAAAATTTGGACACCCGTACCTTTTGCTACGGGCGTCCGTTTTACGCACCGTCTGCGGCGGCGCGGACCTGACGTAGAGACAGACCTTTTGAGATGGTTTTGGGAATTTTTAATTCCCGAAACGAGGGGCCTCGGAGGCGCGACGCGTCTTTAAGTGAATTGTTGTTTCCTTCGGAGGATTTTGTTTTGGACGGCGCGGATGCGTCCGATGTTCGATTTAAGCGCCGTTAGTGGAATTGAAACCCTGGAACCGGGGTGAAGCTTTCCAGGGTGGTTTCAGGTGTTGAGGCCAAAGTTGAGGCGTGGGCCCCACGGCCTGTCTTTCTAGCTGTGTGCAGCGTTTCATGACTTTTTCATTGGACGTCCATTCGGGGCGTGAGAACAGTCGTTTTTGGGCATTTTTCTGAGGGCATCGCGTTGGTGTAGCCTGCCCACTGTAATTCCACACGATGGTGCGGGCCCCGCGAGGGCCGTTTCAGGAGTTGACGGTGATTTCCAGCTTTATCACTGGGTGTCCGTTTTGGACAAGTGAATAGCCCATCTCGTGTACTTTTTCGAGAGGATCGCAACGGTGCCATCCGTTCATTGTTTTTCGGGACCGGGTTGTGGGTCCCATGAAGCACCGCTCGTGTGCGGTGCGCCAAAATGCATCTTTTTCTCCGTATATCCGTTGCACTCAAGTGAGTAGTGTTTTTGACGTGTTTTCCCAAGGGGATCGCAATGGTGCGATGCGCCCGACAGTTTTCGGGGCCGAGGCTCAGGATCACGGGGCGCCGTTCGGGCGTGAGGCGGTGTTGGTGACTTTTCCGTCGGATATCCGTTTGAGGCGAGTAACTAGTCTATCTTGCATGTTTTTCCGCGATGATTACAACGGTACAACCCATTTGGTTGTGCGGAGATTCTTGCGCGATCTTATTAAATGTGAAAGGTGCTCTGATGGCAGTTCTTCTTGCTGTGTTTGCAGAGAACCCTTGGCATGTGATCGCATGCACTCCCATGTGAGTGAAGAGATGTGGTTTGCTGTGCCTCAGCTGATGAGGTGGAAGGTTGGAGTTGTTATGTCACGGCTTCGCGTTGACGTTGGGTGCCATGTGCACGATAGCCTATGGGCTAGAACATGGTATACTCTGGGAGTATACAGGAATGCTTGGAGGTACATGTGGTTGTTTGTACCTGAGGACATTTGTGCGCTCAGTTGGGGTTAACTTGGGGCCACATGTCGTGTGGGCCCCAGGTGTGTGCCGAGCTTTATTTTACGTACCTTAACCTCTCGCGACGTAGAGGGTCCCTCTGTGCTCGTTTTTTTGACCACCAGGGTGGAGTTTCCCCTAGACTGGTGCTCTTTTGTCTGACCAGTAGGGTTGAGTGGTCCCCCTAGTCTTGTTCTCGATGGTTTGGTCGATAGAGATGGTTTGGTTCCTCTGCTTCTCATCCGTGAGGGGTTTTAGTACCGTGTCCCTATCACCGGACTGTGACACCATTTATGACTATGGGTGTTCATGCAGCGTGGGCGTTTTCCCCACTTTCTGGGATGAGATGTCTCAGTCCGCTTCGACAGTTACTCAGCGGATTGGAGCGTGATCTCCTTGTGAGGCCTGGGGAGTTTCTCCCATCACCCCGTGTTCCCTGGTAGAGTTCTTGTGGATTCGGTGTGACTAACACTATACACGGGCACCGATCCTCTAACCAGGAGGTTGTTACCAGTAGGGCTGAGGTTGTTTCCAGTAGGGCTAAGGTTATTTCCAGCAGGGCTGAGGTTGTTTCCAGCAGGGCTCGCCAGTGGGTTACCATCCAGCAGGGATGGCCATTACAACAGTGTTCACCGAGTAGTACCATCCAACAGGGATGGATAGAGCAGTTCCGGGCTTACCTCCAGCTGGGATGGGCAGTGGTCCTCGATGTCGGGCTTACCTCCAGCGGGGCTGGGCAATGGTCCCTGATGCCGGTCTTACCTCCAGCTGGGCTGGGCAGTGGTCCCCGATGCTGGGCTTACCTCTAGCTGGGCTGGGCAGTGGTCCCCGATGCCGGGTTACCTCCAGGTGGGCTGGGTAGTGGTCCCATCGTCTACTTTATCCGGGTTGCCCTCCAGTGGATTACCTTGTATGTGATTGAGCAGTGTGGCACCCGTCGACTTTCCAGGTCTCCCTGTAGTGGGAACCCGTTGACTTCCAGGGATCCTCCAGCGGGGCTGGGCAGGGGGTCGCCTGTCGACTTTGAGCAGACCTCTCGACTGCGGGGCAGTGACGAGTTGTGGTTGACGTTCCCCCAGAACTCTCAACTACGAGGAGTTTTTCCCCCATCGAGACATACCCTTGTGACGCGACCTAAAACCGTGTGGGTGAGTCAGTGCCTCCCAAAGCAGATAGTGTCGAGGAGTGGTGGTTTGAGCCCCTTGACTTGTAGTTCGGGGCAGACGTGCGGGATACTGGTCATTGATGGTGTTACTTCTGGGACTGTTGGCGACTCACTTTTCTTGGGTTGAGCTACGGGACGGATATCCCCTTACAACATTGTTTGGGCTTCTTTCTGAGCATAAAGATATGTATATACCTTGTTCCAGTACCCACTCCTTGGGTTTTAGCTACTCTCCTTCCAGGAGAGGCGAAGACGCGCGGGGTATGCCACGTGCTTTCTGTGTCTAGCTTCTCGTGGTTAGACGAGTCTACTCTCCTACTATAGGTAGCGAAGACTTGACGAGAAGTTCATCTTCTCACCGTTTCCATATCCTTGTGTATGGATGAGTCTACCTCCTTTCTCTTGTTGGGTTGAGCTGGAATCTCTACTATTACTCCACTCCACTCCTTGTTTTACTCCTTTACTTTTCCTGTTCGCTCTACTGCTCACCCTTCGGTACCTCCTTTTGTTTCTCCCTCGAGCCTTCGGGGTATCCTACTGAGTATTTTTATACTCACCCCTACTTGGGATTTTACCACACTTGGTGTGCCCTTGCAGATGACAGACATGTTGGTCATGACGTTGGAGGAGCTTAGGAGCTTGGGAGCTTGGACCGCGTGCGGTGGTCAGAGTCGGGTTCTAGGTCGGGGAGCTTGGGCTTTCCTCTGGCTTCGTATTTTTGATCAATGTCCACCATTTATCAACTTCACCCTCCATACAATAATAATCTAGGATAACATTCTCTTGTTAATAACATTGAAGGATGTAAAATATCTTTGCAATGGAGTTGATCCATTGTTCAACGATTGAGGGATCATATGATCCATTAAAAGTAGGAGGCCTTTATCTAATGAATCTCTTGATAACGACTTGTTCTTTCTTGGGGGGGGGGGGGTTGAACATTAATCTTGACCCATGTTTCTATTCAAATATTGAGTTAGGTAAGAGAGAAGAATGAAAAAGCTCGCGATTCCCGCTCCCATTGGATTGGGCATCTCATTAGTATAATCATCACATTGATCTTCACATCAGTTTTTAGCCCGAGTCCTCCTATTACTAGCCATTGGATGGAATAAAAGGAAAGTTAGGGGTAACACATAAAGGGTAATCCAAGGAAAAAACTGATGACTTATAAATAAATTTTATTTCCTTAACATATGAATCTATTGGCTTCAGTCTATGTTATCCATGATCTATTTTCTAACATATATTCTCAGGGCATTTTTTTGTCACTTAATAATGGTTCATACTAAGCTTGTGAATTTAAAAAATCATATCCCCAAGGAGTGTCATAACCAAGAGTGCAGAAAGGCCCATTGTAATGCACCAGTCCCCGTTCGAGTCAAGCTCAAAGCGGTGGTTTTGCGTTTTACCCCTAGGATACATCTGTGCCAGAGCCGCCTCTACCTGCTCGTATCCATATAGGGATGTATTTGCTTGATAAACCAGTTACTCAATACTCACCAAAACTTAGGGATGTTTTTATTATACTTAGTCTTGTCTCTAATTCTTTACTATGGTTTTCTAATCCTAATCCCAAAAATAACTAAACCTATCCTCTGATACCAACTATTACAACCCTGCTTTTTATTACACAATTAAACATAATTTATTACATAAAATTCACTTGATAAAACATAAAATATTGAGAGTTATAGTGTCTTTGGGGCTTAGGATCATTACATAATAAATTAAAACATGAAATACTACATCTTTATTGAAAAATTCCTTTACATGACCACTAAATTCCCTTGTACTTAGCATTGCATGGGATAAACTGAGGACATGCATAAGAAAAAGGTGAGCTATAAAGCCCAGTAAGGGAATAATCATGGAATAAAATGAGAAATAAAATATGTGTTAGAAAATAGGCATATAAATAGAGCAGAATAGAAGCATAAATATAAAGGCATGATAAAGAATGATAATCATAACATGAAAATGTGGCAACAACACTTAACATAGAATTAGCATGAGCCAAATCTCATTGCACATGGAGTAGGAGTAAACCCTAATTGCACATGAAGCACGAGTAAACCCTTGTTACACTTGAATTAGAATGAGTAAACACCAATTACACATGATGTATCATGATACTATAATTTACCCAATGCATTGAGGCTCTATCATGGCACACCCTTCTTAAACATTTCATTTCGTGCATAAGTGTGCCACATGGATCATAAAACATTGAATCATTCTACATAATCGTTTATTAAATGATAAATGAATGTGGAATACATAAATTAAACTCTTTAAACAATTAGTAAATGTGCATAAAGGCGAATACCCTTGATAGAGAAATGAGCATGGTATTCTCTACACAATGACTTTGGCTTGGAAAAGCGCGGTGCAATTTCGGCAGCATAACGACGGGACATAAGAACTCATAAAAATGGTTGATGAGAGAGAAATAGGTGTATCATCAAATTTACATGACATGTACAGTAATGGGGTCATATAGATACATGTCCCAATAAATTTAATGGAATTTAGATTTATGATACAAAATAATTGCTTGAATGTAAATGAGGAGAGAGAAATTCTTTTCGGAATTTGGCATAGTAACGGGTGTACATGGGAGGAATTTAATGAGAGAGAAATGGGTCTCCCATAATTAAAACATAAAGAGGGAAGTATGGGGGAGGTGGGAAACCATACCCAAACATTTATAATTGAAATTGAAAGGTCATAACAATTTAATGAATATTGGACAAAAATGAGAAAGGAAGAACAACCCTTACTTGGAAGTGTGCTTCCAAAGGCTTGAGAGAGGATTCTTGGGAGCTTGGGGCACCTTTGGAGGATTATATAGAGAGTAGGACAGAGGTTGGACGAACTCCAAAGGGTTTTAGTGAGGAGGAAGTGGGATCTTGGGTGGGTTTATATAGGAAAAGAGAGGGAATTGTTTATTATTTAGGTTTTGGACACCTCACATTAAACTAATCAAAACCACAAACGAGCCCATGGATTTTGCCTAAGTTTTTTTCCAAAGGGAAGTGGAAAACAATATTTTATAAGTCAAAAGTCCTAAATTCTTAAAATAACGGGTTTTCTTATGTGGAGGTGAGTCACACTCTCAAGGAAACAATTTAAAAAGAAAAAATGTTTTATAAGTCTTGGAGGGTCCACAAAAGCTTTGTAAAATAAATCAAAAAAATATAAAATTATATTATTTTAATGATAAAACATATATTTTCCGAAAATAATATTTATTTTATTTTATTACCTCACTATTGGGTCATTATGATGTCATAAAACACATTATATATTTAAACAGTATTTAATTTTTACCCAAAAATTCGACTGTCTCAGAAAATTATGAAAAATTCATCATTGGATAATTTTGACGTCTTGATTCCAAAAATAATATTCATTTTATCTAAATAATTTTATAAATATGTGAATTTTTACTTTTAAAATAAAAACCGACATTTACTGAAAATTCATGGGTTTTGACAAAAATAATTTTCAAACCTTAATAAAAATTATAATTGAATTCATAAAATTATATGATAATTTATATTTAATAAAAATTAATTTAATAATAATATTTTATTAAAATATTATTTAATTAAAAAATACATTAATTTATCAGAATATATTTCTTAGTTGAATATTATCTAAAAATACTATTTGTGCTTTTAAAAAACTATTTACAAAGTAACAATAATAAAATTAAAGTATATTCATTATTATATAAATAAATAATGTACATAACCATAGTGATAAGGTCTTGTTACATAACCCCTTATAACACCCGCATAAGACCAAAGTGTTAGGTGTGCGATGGTGATAGACTCTTGGGGTGGCTCAGATAACATTGCTCGCGTAACAATCTCTATCAACTTCCAATTCTCTCGAAGGTGGTCTCGCATGAGCTTAAAATATTCAATCTTAGCTTGGGATTGGTCAAGAGAGAATCCCAAAGATGGAACCTCATTTTTGAGCTTTGACAAATGGGCTTTGTATGGGGCACGTCTACTGGATGAGGCCATCGCTTCCTTTGTCTGAGTAAATTGGATTTGTTAAATCCCTATATTTATACTAATCATGTGATCACTATTCAACAGATATATTAGCAATGGTCACAATTCTTAACAGTATTTTAAAATCGAAAAACATAAAACCAAAGAATTTGACATTTTATATAAACATTTTACATAAAGATACATTTAATTAGATTAAGAGGTATTTCCATTAATTAAAGTTTGGTTCATTATAGAGGCATCCTAATTATCCTGATTATGATAGGAATTAAATTCATCATAGTTTAGTTGATTTCTCAGCCCGCTAATGGATGAGGTAGAGTGGTTAGTCTATAGAAATTATTGGGTCCTGATGGTTGAAATAATAGGGCATATAATTTAGTGGATTCCTATTTATGTATGGGCTTAGGCCTTTAGAAAAGGTGTCCTGTGTATCCTTATTATGACAGAAATCAGAGTCCTCATAGTTTACTTTATTAGGGCTTACACACTAACATTTACTTTGAATTTGTAGAGGCTTATGATGCAAATGATATGATTATTGTAGCTCCCTAAGATCATGTGAGTTATGCTTAGTGTGAGAAACAAGGGATGGAAAATTATCAATTCCATTGATTGGTGGATGAGGGACATATTTATTGGGATGATTCTTGTAGAGATTTAATATAGAGATCGAACCTCTGGGAGGTTTCCTTCATATCTTGGTTATGGTAGGAATCAAATTCATCGTAGTTTAATTAATCAATCCTCCCACACTGAGGTTTCCCTATTGATCAGATATTACACACTGAGGACAAACAATGTTGTCAAGTCCTAGGATGCCCCTCTGGCCTGGCCTACTTGCTTGCCTGACATGCGCTGATTATTGGATCACCATGCTTTAATTTTTTGTTTGATATGAGGAGAGTATATTCCCTACATATCCAAATAAATTCAAATTATCCAATTGACTTATCTAGAGTACTTCACATAACTTGGTTGGCATGTTTAAAGGTTAGCACATGATCAAGGATAACTTGTCCATAGGACATTGCAAGACCTAGATAGTTTGTCCTGGAAGCCATCACATGACCTAGATGGCTTGTCTAGAGGGTGTTGCTTGATCTAGATGAATTTACCTAAGTTTTATCACAATATATGGATGAAAAATATGGTGGGTGTCATGAGAGTTAGTGAAACATGTCTTAGAGGGTGTCTCATGTCTTGTCTTCCATGTCTGGAGGGCAGCGCGAGTCTCAGCAGACTTGCCCACAGGGCATAGTGAGATCTATTTGACATGCCCAGATGCTACTGTGAGACTTAGTTGACATGATAGGGTGCCATTGTATATGTCAAGAGATGTATCTGGAGTAAATAATGAGACTTGAACTGCAAACTCAGAGGGTTTTTCAAAACTAGGGTGACATGCCCAGGGGTACCATGTGACTTGCTTAGTCACGTCCATAGGACTTTGCATGACCCAAATTGTATACCTAAGGATCATTGTGAAATATTTGAAACATGTCCTGGTGCGATTTAATGCCTCATATGGCTCACATGAAGTGAATTAGGGTTAATGAACATGTTCTTCTCCTAATTTTACCATCTTTAATATTTTTTTCTAGTATTTTTATTGAGAATTACTTATATTTATTCAGCTTCAATTTATTTTAAGTCTCGCACGATCTATAAGATGTGAGGGATATTCCTCATGTGTCATGTTGGAATTCCTTTTCATGATCTATTAGTGGTCACATGAATTTCTTTATGCATAACGCATGATCACTCCAGATTTTCACTGGTATATTAACGAACATAAGGTTTGCTAGTCACGAGATCAACTGCTCCAAGAAATTCACTCGGGTGCTTCAGTGTGCCGATGCAACTGGATGTGAAAAAAAAAACAACCTACCCTTCTTTGAGGTTGTTGTGGAGGGATTTATAGGCCTCACCACCCCAGTTGGTCATCGGTTAGCATGAAATATCTCACATGAATCTAGGATAGAGTCAGTGAAGGGTTATGGCGCCATTCATCTTCACGAGCCTTTGCCATGGACCGCTTCTAAGGGAATCACTTGATTTTTAGTGACTGCAAGTCCCTCCCATCAACAACTCCTTTATTGGATCATTTTTAATTAATGGGGACTTTTTTGATCATGAATAAATGTCAAAGTAATTCCTTATTTTTATATTGATATGTCCAAGGGACTTCATGAGATTAGGGTGCCTGTTGGAAGGCCTTCTTATGATCTTAGGTGACTTGTCTCAAACTTTATGTGAGACAAGGATGGTTTGTCGAGGGGCATTTAGAGGATCATGATGACTTTTCTAGGAGTCTTAGGAGACCATTTCACAGACCTCCTTATCAAATCATATGAGTTTTATGACCGCAATATGCTGTTGCCTCATTCACTTTTATTTCCTTTGTTTTATTTTACAAATGCAGGGAGTCATGTGAGATTGAACAAGTATTTTCAAGGAAAATTACTATATTTTCTAGAAATTCATCACGTAACAAACAAAGGTACTATAAGGATGTTTGATCATTTCATGGAAAAACCCATCTGGTTTCCCTTAAGGATCCAGAGGGGGAGTGTGAGGTTTCCTGGACATACCTGAAAACTTTCACATAATGAGGATGAAAAGCCAAATGGATTTCATAGACTTCACCCATTTATTGTTTGTGAGGGTGCCGCATGATCAATATTGGATCTTATTATGGCGCATGAAAACTTTCCTAGTCATTCTCCCTACTTTCCTATGGCATGTTTCATGATTAGTGTTTGATCTTGGAAATGTTAGGTTGGAATAATACAAAGATACAAAATAGGGGGGGGGGGTGTGAATTGTGTCTTTTCAATACTCTTTACATATTCTGGAATTTAACTCTCTTTTCAATTTATGTAGATATTCAAAATTCACTTTTGTACAAAATATGAGAATAATATAAATAGAAAATAACGACATAATATTTTTTTATAGTGGTTCGGGGCATAAAGATCCCCTAGTCCACTCCACCAATGTTCTCTCTGTGAGCATGATGATTTTCACTTGAAAGGTCCTCTTATCACAAGAACATCAAATCAAAAACTGAGTGTATAAATTTGAAACATTTACAAAAAGTCTAAACAGAGCCTTATAGTTTTTTATAGGGAAATGGTTATCCACATATTAGTACAAGAATCTTACTCTTAATCCACAACTGTGTACAAGAAGTCGAAACTCCAAAAAATCAAAATAGTTTGATTTGTTGATGGTTTAGGTTGAAATTAATAGTTATATAAACAACTAAAAGTAGATGGATATTATTCATTGATAAGAATATTCAATTAGAAATAGATTTGAAGAAGTATCTACTAAAAATGATCTTCAATAAATAATAGCAACAAACAACAATGGTAATGTTACAACAGTATGCGGTTGAAGTATATAGAACTTTCAAAGTGTAGCCTCTCTATGAAAATAACAGAGTCAATCAACCTTTTAAACAATCATATATAGATTCAAAAAAAAGCTATATATTGTATGTATCGTACATATCGTATATTTTTAAAATACTCTGTTCATATAAAATAGATAGATTTATTTCAATTGAGCAGATCTAAGAAAATATCCTGATTGATCAGAGATATTCAAATTTTAATCGACCAGGGGAGTCATAAATTCCCTTAAGAATAAGAGAGATTTTCTCCATTTAATATGGTTCTTTAAATCAATAATAATGAGATGTTTAATCATTCATAGAATTACTTTCAATCAATCTTTATTTCTTTCAAGACCATTATAGAAATCTCAGATAAAATCGCAGAATTAAATCTCCGTTGTTGAATAGACAAATTTAGGGTTGAACTATGTAGCATAGGGTTCCTTTTCATAGAACAAGGTTTATTTACATAGCATAGGGTTCCTTTGAACATATGGTTTGTGAGACATACTTTAATCTAATTAGAACATAGGGATCAAAAGTAACATTGGGATGAGAATCCATACGTTCATCCATCCAATGTAAGGTTGATTCAAAATGTAGGGTTGATTAACCATATGTTCTTTCTCCAAATGTAGGGTTTGAATAGTGATTCTAGAATCCAAAGTTGGGTAAATATTCCATATTCTTATAACTATCCAAATATAGGGTTTCTGATCCATATGTTTGCAGATTAGCATAAGGATGATAATCCATACGTTCATTCACTGAATGTAGGGTATGGAAAGTGTTTCCAGAACACATTACAAAGCATTTTATTCCATTAGAAAGATATAAAGATGATATACATATGTTACTAAAAAATAATTAAATCAAATTTATTAGAAAATAGAAAATGGTATTTGTGAGCATCAAAATCAATAAGATTTATAGAGTATTGTTGAGATAATACATGCCCAACAATCTCCCCCTTTTTGATGATAAAAAAACTTATAACATAATTTACATAAAATATAGAAATTATGAACACTAATAAAATAATATTTAAATAACAATTGAAGTATTTAAAATGATTAATTTTCCATGGTATTTTTTCTATTTCACAGTATTGTTTCGATGATAAATAATATATACTCTTAAATTAATAATGTTTTTGTTTACCCAATTTTATCCCCTTTTTTGTGATATAAAAAATAAAGTATAAGAAAAATTATTAAAACACATTTAATTTTGCACAGAACAATAAATGATTATTATAGTGTACTAGTTAGAAAAATAAGACAAGTGTTTTGGCAGTGTAAAATTTGATATAAATAATAAAACAATAGAATTATAAAATTATATAAAAATAATACATATAGAAATAAATTAAAGTAAATTAAATTAAATTTAAAATCAAATGTTTTCTAAAATTATGAGTACATTCAACAATCAATTGAAGAAATGTTTCAAAATTATTGGATTGGGTCAAACTGATTGTCTTGTTTTGAATCTCCACTTAGAGAGGGCACAACAGGGTAAGGAATTGACTGAACAACACCATGAATATCATGTAAATTCACCAAAAAACTCTAAAAGTGATTGTTGAAAACCTCTGTCCATTTTTTACACATTGTCCTTGAATCTTGTCATATTCTCAAACTCTCAAACAAATTTACTTTAACAAATTCATTAATTGAATCTTTAGTCTGAATGGGTGTAGATAATTGATCTTTCACTTGGTGAATAACTGGTCTCAACTAGGATTCAATTGAGATTAGATTACTGATCAAACTCCCCTGATTATCCAAAAAATAAAATTCAAAGGAGTTTTGTCACATTGTAGTCTGTGTAGTCTATTATTTAAATCAGATAAAAAATAGTTTTCTCCACAAATCTTATGATCAAATCTGGTGAAGTTTTTTGTGTAGAGGTTGATGCCTGATGACTGGCTCTGAATGGCTAAAATTCTCTACCCAATATTTTCTTCAACTCATCCAAATCTGATTTCTTCATTGATTATTCCTTTAAATTTATGATTTCTATAGCTAAAGTTATGATAAAATATTCAATATCACCCACAGAAAAAAAATGTTTCTTGAATATCCCTGAATTAAGTCTGAAGAGATTCAAACTCATATCTTGGCATAGTATAACTTCTTAAATCTTAAACTTTTTTCTTTTCAGATTCTAACTCTTATCGTAGATACACATTCTTTCCAGTAAACTCATTGAAATTTCAAATCAGATCTTCTGTATTTATATTCAATGAATTAGAAGACTCACTAAAAAGTGGTTTGGATTGATGTGTAGCTTCCAATATATCTATATTTGGATCTTATTATATCCTTTCTCTTAATGAATACACCTATACATATTTAGAATCAGTAACAACAAGAGATACATTAACAGGGGTGGCTTCACTAGAAATAGGGATAACTTCCCTATGTTGTTTTTCTCTTTGATCTACTTTCTCAACATCCTCATCCAATTAGGCCTAATGCTCAACTATTTCTTCATTCGATTATTCATATTCATTCATAGCCTCTAAAATTTCAACTAAAATTCTTCTCTTTTGAGGAAGACCGACCTCATCAACTCTGGATTCAACTTCTTATTCTTCTTCTAGATGGGGTCCCACAAAACCAATAGCTATTACCATTCTCTACTTTCCCTAAGTAACATCCATTATTCTTTGTTGTTCTTATATTGAAATAGGAAATAGACTACCATTTCACTCAATCCAGAAGTATCCCAACTTCCTTAAAATTTCTTCATTTAAAAAATTATTATGATGGAATATATTTCTTAAAGAGATGTCCCGTATTTTTTTAAAAATGAGTAATAAGAGAGAAAGAATCCATCCATAAGAAAAGGACATTCTTACTTATTTATGACAACAATGATCCAAGTATCTTAGCATATAACGACTAAAATTCAACTTAATATTGTTCAAAAATAAAAACATAACATACATACCTTGATATTTTTTTTTCTAATTCAGTCACCCTTGAAAAAATTATGAATTGAATAAACTTCATCAAAACCTTTTGATCAGAATTAAGGTATTTAGTCACCAAATTCTTGACATTTTGATTTCTATGTAGAGAAAAAATTATATTCTCTGACTTAAATTTCTCATCTCCAATATTTCTTAAATTAAAATGAGATTTTCCCTCATGGAGAAAAACCAACAACCTAGATATTTTAAAGGAAGAAATAGAAAATCCACTATGGTAAATCATAGAGAAAAATTTGTCTTCATCGTCTTTGAAACAAAATAAATCATTTTGAAAAAATTATTTTACTTCAAAATCAAACACCATAGGTGAATTACTATCTCCAAAAATAAATTCCAAACCTTGAAATCTAATAGCATTTTCAACCGCAGATTGGTTTGATTTAGCCAATAAAAATAAATTAACTTTCCTTGAGGAACTTTTCGATACTTCACATGTTGACAGACATGCTCATAGAGATCAAATTTGTCATCTCTTCCTAAAGAATCCATTTTCAAATGTTTTAGGATTTAAGGTTTGAGTATTAGGGTTTTGAAAACTGAAATGAGAGAAGTTCTGAAATTTGAAGGGTTGTAAAGGTGTGGGAAGGAGAGCCGGAGAAGTCTGATAGCTTAGTGATGTAGTCTGATTTCGCAGTGATTGAGAATGTATTCATTATTTTTATTTTGAAAAAAAAAATATAAAAAAACGAAATAAATCTTTATTTAAATTTGTAAAATAAATAAATGATAAATAAATAAATAGAAATGTATAAAAATGATAAATAAATAAATTAATAAAAATAAATTGATAAAAATTTATTTAAAATTAAATATCCCTAACCCCCTTAATAAAATCAAAACATTTTGTGGTAATTGGTTTAGTAAAAATATCATCTAATTGATATTCAATATTTCCAAATTCTAAATATATATCTTTTTTAATAACATTATATCTCAGAAAATGATGCCTTATATCAATATTATTAGTCCTATAATTACTTATAGGATTTTTTAAAATATTTATCTCACTAGTATTATTACATAAAATAGGAATATTATTAAAATTTAGTCTAAAATATAGTAGAGTGTGTTTCATCCACAACACTTGTACAAACCAACTTCCAAAAAATATATATTCTACCTTGGCTGTTGACAAGGAAATTGAATGTTGTTTCTTACTCGACCATGATACTAAATATTTTCTTAAAAAGTGACATATTCCTGATGTTCTTTTTCTATCTAATCTACATCCTCCAAATTTAGCATCTGATTATGAAATTAAATTAACATCAAAATTTTTTGGATATTGAATAGATTGAAAAATAGTTCCTTTTAAATATCTAAAAATTCTTTTAACAACTATAATCTGGGATTATTTTGGATTTGACTAAAATATAGCACATAAACATACATAAAACATTATTTCTGGTATGATAGCATTCATATATAATAAAATACCAATCATACCTCTATATAGATTTTTGTCAATTGGTTTTCCAACTTCATCCAAAATCAAGTTTTATATTGGTACACATAGAAGTTGTATAACTCTTACTGTTTTCTAGTTCAAATTTTTTTAATAAATTATTAATATATTTACTTTTATTTAAAAAATTTCCATACTCTTTTTGATAAATCTTAAATCCTAAAAAGAAATTTAATTCTCCCATCATACTCATTTTAAATTATTTTTTACATTATATTTTAAAAATTATTACAAAGTTTTTTATTTCTTGAACAAAAAATAACATCATCAACATAAATCTGTAATAATAAAATATTATAAAAAACGTTTTTTTAAAAAGAGTAGGATCAATTAGTTCAACATAAAATCCATTTTCCAATAAAAAAGAGCTTAATCTTTCATACCAAGATCTAGGTTCTTGTTTAAGGCCATAAATATCTTTATTAATTTTAAAAACAATATTTTGTTTATGAGGGTTTTTAAAACCTAGGGGTTGTTAAACATAAAATTTCTCCATTAAATATACATTTAAAAATATTGATTTAACATCCATATGATATAATTTAAAATTCATATGAGATGCATAAGATAAAAAGATTCTGATGGCTTCTAATTTAGCTACATGCATAAAGGTTTCATCATAATATATTCCCTTTTCATGATTATACCCTTTTTCTACTAATCTAGGTGTGTTTTTTGTTATTATACCTTGATCATCCTATTTATTTATGAAGATACATTTAGTTCATATTATTGGATAATCTGATGGTCTGTCTAATAATTCCCAAACTTTATTTCTTCTAAATTGGTTTAGTTCTTATTTCATGGATAATAACCAACTCTCATATTTTAAAGCTTCTTAAATAGACTTAGGTTAAAATTGAGATATAAAGGCATACAATTCATCTAGGTTTCCTATATTTATTTTAGTCCTAACTCCTATGTCTTGGTTTCCTATAACGATTTCTAAAGGATAGTCTTTTAAGGTTCTAAACTATATAGGTAAGACACTTTTAGGTTCTTCAGTTTCATGTTCTTTTAGACTGGTATAAATTTCATTTACATCATCTTCAAAATTAAATTTATGAGTTTCAACTCTCATGTTGTCTAAAGAGTCAGCTTTATCATCTGTTTGATCTTTCTCTCTAATTAAAGGGTCAGTTTCATCAAACTTTAGATGAAATTATTCTTCAATAATCCTTTAATTTTTATTAAATAATCTATCAGATTTATAAGTAGTAGAATATACTAGAAATATTATTTCATTAGATTTTGGATCGAATTTAGCAAGGCTATCCATAGTATTCAAGATGTATACCTTGCATCCAAAAAATTTAAAGCACTTTACATTTGGTTTTCTATTATTTAAAAGTTAATAGGGTGTATTTTTAATAATTAGTCTTATTAAAACTCTATCCATGATATAAAAATTTCTACTTACAGTTTCTACCCAGAAATAAGTAGGAAGACTGTATTCATTAAGTATAGTCCTAGCCATTTCTTGAATATTTCATATTTATTCTCTCAATAATTCCATTTTTTGAGGTGTTCCTGGTGTATATAAGGTGTATTTAATACCTAAATTTGATAAAAAACAATTAAATAATTATTTTAAATTCCTTTTCGTTTTTATTTTTTTTTTGCAAAAGCTTTCAGAAACAGCTAATGACTCACTTTTGAGTTTTAGAAAATAAACCAAAGTAAATACTTAAAAAACATCAAATAAAACATAAACATAAAATTTTCCAGAAAAAATTGGTACCCTAGATGGTACAAGTAGATCCATGTGGGTAATTTCTAATGGTTTAGATTTAGCAATTTTTTTAACAGTTTTGGAAGATGATTTATATTGTTTTCCGATTTGGTCTGCATCAAAGAATCTATCATTATAAAATTTAAGACTAGGTAAATCATAAATTAATTGTTTCTGAGATAGTTTATGTAAAACATATATATATTTCCATGTACAAGTCTCCTATTCCATATCCATGACTCATTAAACAATTAAATTTCTATTTACCTAAGGAATTCAAATCTAAAGTATAAACATTTTTTGTTCTTAGTGATCTAAATTTAAGAAATTTATCTTTGAAAACTAAGTAGGAATTTTTAGATAAATCAACACAAAATCCATCATCACAATGTTGAGAAATACTTATCAGGTTTTGTTTTAGCCCTTGTATACACAACACTTTGTTGATTGATATTTTATTTGGATATTCAACAGTTACAACTCCAACAATCTTTCCTTTTTCATTGTCACCAAAAGTGACTAGACCTCCATCCATTTGTGTTAGTGTATGGAAATTTTTAGAGTCTACACTCATGTTTTTGGCCAATCCACTATCCATATACCATATATAATTTTTGTTCTTATAGTATTTTACCAAGAAAATCATTTAAAAAAATGTTTTTTTGGTACCCATATTTTCTTGGGTCTAGTTGTGTCAGCAAGCAGTGATATGGGAATCCATATTTTTCATTATTTTTCTATAATTTATATTAATTACTTTAGTTATATTTTTGGAAATAAGATCTTTTTTAACACCACTTATTTTTGTGGATTTCTTAAATAATAGTTATTAGTGTAATGACATTTTATTCCATAGTAATAGCAAGTAACATTTTTTGAATTGGGCACAACATAATTTTTGTATAATTTTGATTTTTTACCCTTACTTCCTATTACAAACTATTATATTTTAATAAAATTCTTTTAAAGAATCTTATTTAGAGTATTTTATCCTTTTATTAAAATATTAGCAACACTTTTATCAGATTCCACTCCATCTTATAGTTATTTTATTTTATTTTCATGAAAAATACAGTTTGATGTAGATGAATTAAAATTTTCAATTAGTTCTTGATGTTGTTTTATAATTGTTTCTCTTTCACCTAAAACACCATTGTGAATATTTTTTAATGATTTATGATTCTTTTTTAAAGAATCATATTTATATTCTATAATTGAACAATAAGTATATAATTTATTATTTGAGAAACTATCAGAGTCAGAATCAAAATAGTAATAGGTTTGTACCTATTTATATTCCGTATAAATAAAGCAAATATTGGATTTAAATTTTTTCGGCTCTTTCTCTAAATAATATTTTGAAGAGATGGTAGAGTCTTCATATACACTCAACATAAATTTCATGGATCTTTTTTCCTTTATGTTCGTAATCATCATTCTTATAATATTTCTTTTCTATCCTTCTTTTTTCATATTTTAATTAAAGAAAATTAGGTCTGATGAGACCCATATTTTTTCATTCATAACATATTAATTCTATAGGTTCCTTTTCATCCTTCTTAAAGGATTTCCTGAAGCCTCTTTTATTCTTGTAGAATTTTCTAAATTTTCTGGTCAGTTGATCTAGTTCCATTTCATAATCTTGACTGCCTGAATATTTATCAATATTGATGCCTTGTTTTGATTTTCTTTCATGATTATTAGATGTGAATTTTAGAGAAGTATTTTCCCTTTTCACTATCTTGTGATCTTTAGCTTCATCATGAATTGATTCTTCATACATCATCAATGTTATAATTAGTTCTTTCAGATTCAAATTATAAATAGGTGATGATTTTTTAATAGATACAGATATGACATTCCATTTAGAGGGAAGTACACCGAATACTTTCAGTGCTTGATCTGATTGTAAAATTTGATCTCCCAAGGTAGTAATATTGTTGATAATTTCTATTAACTGTCTATTAGTTTGAGTAATTTTTTCACCATAAATCATTCTGAATGTTTCAAAATTTAGTTTTGCAGTATCATACCTTATTTGTTTGATGTTATATGTTCCTTCATATGCGACAACTATTATCTGCCATATTTCATAGGTAGTAGGGAAATGTGGTACATGATTAAAATTTTTAGGACCAATTCCATAAATGATAGAATTCATAGCTCTTGAGTTGATATCATATTCATCTTCTGTTGCAGTATCCAAAGCTTATGGTTTCTCAAAAATCAAATAAGGGGTGATGATCTTCAAATAAACTTTGAATCAAAAATTCTTTAGATAGATGACCATTCATTGATTTCTAGCATCCATAGTTGTCACCATTAAAATATGGAGCACAAATCATAGACATACCTTCTTTCAGATTATTCACTGCCATCTGTATTTTATAGGACTTATTATTTTAGGATTGATAGATATTTTTCACAAAATCTCACATCTGATAACAATTGTTAGTTCAAAATAATACAAAGATACACAAGATGGGGGGGGGGGGGGTGAATTGTGTCCTTTTGATAATCTTCACAAATTCTGGTGTTGAACTCTCTTTGCAATTTATGTAGATCGATAGCGTTTTCTTTAGTAGGGTTCCTTTACATAGTGTAGGGTTCCTTTGAATGTATTTTTCCTCAACCATACATTCATCTAAGAAGAACATAGGTATCAAAAGTAATGTTGGGATGGGAATCCATACGTCCATCCTTCCAACCTGAGGTTGATACCAAACATAAGGTTGATTAACCATACGTTCATTCTATGAACATAGGATTTGAACATATATTCTAGAATTCAACATTGAATTGATATTCTATACTCTTATAGTTATCTGAATGTAGGGTTGATGATCTATATGTTTACTAATTAGCATTGGGATGACGATTCATATGTTCATTCACCAAACGTAGGGTATGAATAGTGTTTCTAGAATGTATCTTGTAGCTTTTTATTCTACCAAAAAGATATAAACATATTCATAAAAAAATACTTAAAGTAACTTTATTAAAAAATATAAAAGGGTATTCACGAGCATCAAAATCAACAATATTTATAGAGTATTGTTTAGTCAATACATGCCGAACAATGATAGTGTGTTGAAATTTTTAGGGAGAGTCGCTTTTCTTGACCTTAATATGCCATGTGTTTGTGGATGTATGATGGAATAGAGTGAAAAAGGGTGTTGGCATGTCAAGGCCATATGAAAAAGGATGCACGGATAGTGTTTCAAGTTGTTGCATAAATGTTTCATAACCCAATATTAGGACACAATTACATGGAATAATTTTACTCTTCACATGATGATATCAATCACAACCTAAAGATTCTCATGAAAACGTGAATATTTCATGCATGTGCTGTAGACTTCCCTTGGATTGGAATAGTTCATCGAGTCCTAAATACTATTCATTCTTGGATTTTGTGGAACATCAAATATATTCTTTATGACTTGATCATAGCCAGATGTTGAGTTTCTATTTTCAATTCGTTGCATAACTAGGTATAAAAAAATTTAATATTCTTCTTCATGATGGAAGGACCATGATATGAAAAGGCATCCATGTTCACATGACTGTGTTTATTCATGATACATGATTTATATCTTTTCATGATCTTGAACTCCTGGTAGTATATTGTCTTATCAAATGATGGGTCGTGCGGGGTCACTGACTTTCGTATGATGGGATCATATGCTTGAGGTGGATTTATGCATAGGACCTCCCATATCACAACCTACATGAACCTTATTCTCTCACTGTAGAGCTTCTATATGTGGGTATGGTGCTTATTTGACCCATATAATGTAGTCTCGTACACGATCAGACTATCCAAGCTGATCGTTAGAGATGATATGCATCACACACTAATCATATCCACAATCCATTTTCATTGCATCGCATGTTTACCTAGAGGTTCTGCATGAACCAATAATGGTAACACCTACCGTGTCATGCACTAATATAAGTGCATGGTTTCACTATTTTTTGCATGATATATGCATATTATTATATTCATTTGATGACATACCATGCATGTGGTGTTCATATGACAGTGTCTCTTATGGAAGTCTTAGTGAGAGAAAGGTCATGCACTCGAGGATTTGTTGGTGCATAGTATCAACCCTAGGTGAAACAGGTGTGCGCTTAAGGATTTGTTGGTGTGAAATATCAATCCCAAGTATAACAGGTGGGATGAAAATATAGTATCATGAGGTTGAAGAAGATGAAATGTGATGTAATTCATTTATCATGTGATATTCATGACGTGCATACTTCCATGGAAAAGTGTGTGATGCAGAAATATAAGCATAAAAAATAACCCCCTTATAATTAGATTCGTTTAAAATGAAAAGAATCTAATTATAAGGTACATATATGATAATTTTATATATATCTGAATGATGATGAATTCTTCTAGCATGTTCCATGAAGATAGAGGGTGCTCTATATTTTTCTGAATTCGATAGGATTGGCGAGTGTAGCTTGATTTTTCTTAGGACATATGGCGAGACATACAATATTTTACATTCTTAAAGACTATATTTTTGTCGTGATTTAGTTTGGGGTCTTTTATATTGTACCTAATACTAGTTTATTATAGGGTCATTTATATCATACCTGATACTACTTTAGTTTAGGGTCTTTTATCTCAGACTTAATATTGCTTTAGTTTAAGGTTTTTTATCTTAGACCTGATATTGCTTTAGTTTAGGGTCTTTTAACTCAGACTTGATATTTCTTTAGTTTAGGTTATTTTAGCTCAGAATTGATATTTCTGTAGTTTAGGGTCTTTTAGCTCGCACATGAGACTTATCCTGGTTGGTGAGGACTCGAAAAGTTAATATAAGAGACCCGAGATCAAATCTAGGTGGAGACATATTTTTGGGTTACTGTAGAAGTTACTGTAGTAGGTACTATTTGGGACTGTATCATCCAAAACTATTCATCCATCTAGGCCTTTGGGCCACCAGTTTGGTCCATGGGTACTACAAGGATTTTGGGCCACCAAGGCCTTTAGGCCAGTTGTCTCTCAAGGCCTTCAGGCCACCTTAAGGCCTTCGGGCCACCACAAGGCCTTAGGAACACATTAATATGAAGATGTACCAGTTAAACTACAAGGGAAATGGATCCAAATAAGGATTCAGAGCAGGATAATTACCCAGAGAAAAGAGATAACTGGAATTGGAAGAATGAGAGGGTATGATATTGCCATCAGTATTGGGCATGTGCAACTTTGCACATGACAAATATCCAACTATCCTTGTAAATATGGAGTGATTATATCATGACATGTACTAGGGAGGATTAGTTCCAAGTTTTCTTGTCTGGGTTATTTTCTTTAAGACCTACAGGTTATGTATTTGTCTCTAATCCTTTGAGCCTTATAAGGGTTCCACCTCACCCCTTGAAAGGTGTATTATCAAAATAAAAAAAATGAAGGCCTTTAAGCCATTCAGTCATCCAGTCTTTTAGCTCAAACCTAATATTGCTTTAGTTTAAGGTATTTTATCCCGGACATGATATTGCTTTAATTTAGGGTATTTTATCTTGTACTTGATATTTCTTTCATGGAATATAGTACATACATGCCAGGAGTGACCCAAAATACTCTGATGTGCGGGGTTAAGTCGTTGTGTTTCTAAGACTCATGAGGATTGGAGTTCCTTTCTTGAAAGGAGGATACACCTTTATCTGGTGGGTTAAATTCCTTATGAATTGATAGCATGAACAATAAAATCTGATCTCTGCTCTTTTCCAAGGGTCATAGAAGATTTATGGAAGTAATATGGTTAAGGAAAAAATATTAGGGATGCTAGTTCCACCTAGATAGTTGGAATATTGGTGATGTAAATCATGACATAAATGTTTGAGTCTATAAAATTGGTATGGAGAAGTCATACTAGGGATGAACCACAACACTCTAAGGTTCTAGGTTCCTCCACTACATTTCTGGGGATCATAAGGATTTAATATCCTTTCTTGAAAGAAGGATATGACTTTAGTTGGTGGGATAAATCAAATATGTATTGATACCAAGACCAATCAAATCTGATCTCCACTTCTTTCTAAGGGTCCTAAAATATTTACGAAGGCTCAAAATTCTAGATGATGAGGTTGGGTATGGAAAGAAAGGTATCTAGGAAGGGTTCTAGAAACCTAGGGAAGTTTATCTTCTAATATGAAGCTCAATCTCTATGCCCCATGGTTTTGAATCATGAGTCATGGGAAATCAAAGGTTTGAGAATGGAGTGTTGCATTCCTGATTTGAGAAAGGGTAAAAAAATGGTGACGTAACGTTGAGGATGTCGAATTCTCTCGGATAGTTTAGTACAAGGATTTTAAATCATAGACTAAAGTGGTTAGGTCATGCATATTATATGGGAAAGTCATGTTGGGAGTAGTTCATACACACTGAGGTGTTGAGTACTACCATGATGATGTCAAGGATTACAAATATGGGAATGTCCTTTTTGAAGAGTGACACATTTTTTGATGAAAATAGGTGCATATGCATGATCCACATGTATACATGCATAGTAAATAAATGGGTCCCTTGAAGCCAAAATATATTTTCCATGGGCCATGAAAGGTTTATGGTGATATGAGGCACCCAAATCATGAAGTGTTATTTGAAGTAAGTTTAATATCCATGAAGGGTTTGAGCACCCTAAAGGTTGTGTCACTGCCTAGAAAACATATTCTTGTGGCGAGGAGATGTGAAAAATAATCGATCTTACTTTTTCCCGAACCAACGGGGTTCATAGTAAATAGATTGGATTTTAATAGGTCTAAAAAGTAGACCATATGAGTTTTATGACTTATTTATTTTCACCCCTATTTTTTTACAAAACTCTAGAGATGAAAAGTCTAGCAAGCGAAGACTTTACTTTTTATCAGGACTCCCTTTTCGGGTTTTCAAACTGGCAATTTTTACATATCTTTCACTAGCAGTTTAATGTCTTGTGATTGGAACCATCATAGGCTAGAGTTTAAGGTCATACAACTTTGACCATAGTGCAAGTAGTTTAAGGCTGTGACACATATAAACCTAATATGAAGTAAGATACATAAGATCCCAATTAGAACATCTAGTGTTAAGAGCATCCTGACATCCTCCTAAGTGGAATATGAATGTTTTGTATATCATGGATCAAGGTTCTCAGGTCATGAGTAATGATATGGGGTAGTCATACCAGTTATGAACCAAAATAGACTGAGGTTCTGGGTTTTTCCATGGTGACATCATGCTCATAATAATTAAAAATCCATTTATATTGGGTCAAGATGTCACCGATTGGGGGATCTTAAGACTTTATGCACCAATAGTATGACATAACCAAGAGATCTATTTTCTTTTCCAAGGGCTATGAAGGGCTTACAGAAACCTGTGGTACTCGATACATGAATTTTGGTACATGGATTGAGGTTATTTTAAAATATGTTGGATGAACCTCGTATTCTATCTAACTATGGTAAGGTTCTTGTGGTTATTTGATAAGGAATGGGAAATGGGTGATGGTCTGCATAGTTTATCATCATGTAGTGGGGATGTTTTCCATGTAGTTTAACATCATTCAGTAAGGACATTTGAATTTCAATTTAATATTATTTGGTAAGGACTTACTTCCATGCAATTTAATGTTATGTAGTAAGGACATACTTTTATGCAGTTTAATGTCACATGATAAGGACATGTGAGTCAATGTGATAAATTTATACACAATATATCTTGTACACCAATAATACATACGTAGATCTAGATTATTCATAAGAAAAATGAGGTTTTGTGACATGGTTTCTATGTATTTGGGGTGAATTTATTTTTGGTTGTTGTACCGGGGTCTAAGAATGGATATCTAGACATCACTACATGTCCTGTGATAATAGGAATCAATCCACATATAGTTCTTGAAATCCCATGCAGTTTTTCATCATGCAGCAAGGAAGAAGATGAACCTTCATGAAAGGATATAAATTTTTGGGCTGGGACCAAGGGTGGAAGTTTGGGAATCACTAAGTATCTCATGAATATGAGAATCAAACCATAAGTAGTTCAGAAGGGTTGTGTAGTTTAACGTCTTACAGCGTGGATGTGAGTCACTTGATGTGAAATGGTGGTATTATGGATGGGCCCATGAATGTAATTCTACGTGTCACTACATATCCCATGGTGGTAGGAATCAATCCATATATAATTTTGAAGGGAGTTTCCTATGAAGGTCTGGACCATACGTAAAGAGGGGTAATTTTTATACTTATCTGTTGTAACTGGGTCCAAAGTTAGAAATTTAAGCATCACTACGTATCTTGTGATGACATGAATCAAGTCACACATAGTTTTTTAATGATAAACTCTCTCTTTGTTGGTCTGGACCATATGAAGAGTTGGGCATTGTTTCCATTGATTGTTGTATCTGGGCCCAAGATTAGAGATCCATGTGTCACTACATATCCTGTGAGGATAGAAATAAATCCACACATAGTTCTTAAGGGACTGTATAGTTTTATGTCATGCGAAAAGGATATTGATCATGTAGTTTAACGTCATGCAGTAAGGACTCATGGTGTGATTTTATGGTCTTTCATCTAGGATTATAATGGACCTTTCATGTTCTTTAATACCTTGTTCATGCGAGGAATCCCTTACTACAATTCAATATCTTACATGAGTTATGCTCGATATAAGGAAGAGGGAATGGAAAGGTTTTGTCTTACAATATAGATGCAGTTGAGGGTATGATAGGGGAATTTTGTATCATATAGTGGATGGACCAGATATATGATCGAGGTAAACCTATGTATCTCATTAAAAATTATAATCAATACAAATGTAGTTCTAAAGGAATAATGTAGTTTTACATCATGGGGAAAGGACATATTCCATGTGGTTTTAACATATTGTGGTAAGGATGTGGGTGACTTGATGTGAAATAGGAGGGATGTTGTACCTGGACCGAAGAATCAAGGCTAGGGTTCCACTATGTATCCTGTGATGGAAGGAATCATTCCAAACGTAGTTCTTCAATAATGTGTAGTTTAATGTCATGTGTTAAAGTACATTGGGTCACCATAATGAAAAAGAGGTAATACTGTGGATTCATATATTTTTACATCATATGGTAAGAAAATATACCATGCAGTTTAATGTCATGCGATAAGGATCAACTCTGTACAGTTTATCATCATGTGGTTTGGAGGTAGAGTGTCGTGCAATTTAAATTCTTACTGTTAGGACCTGAAATACTATAAAATTTATTGTATTGATGTCGGGATGACTCTGTAAAGTTTAACATCAGGTGGTTAGGATGTAGAGTCAAGGGTTATACTTATGTACATTCCTTGGCTAATGAAAGCGATGCAAACTATTTCTTGACAAATCTCTCATTGGTGCGGGGTGTAACATGATCCCCATAAATTTTGGACAATGAGTAGGATCCATTATGGTAAAAATTATGTATAACATAATTCCCTTCCCACTTGGGTTCTAGTTTCAGAGGTTTCTTCCCTGGTATCATTGGGGTTTTAAGAACTATCACCAGTTCTTCTTAAAGGAAAAAAACATAGTTGAACTTTCTTATTAAAGGCTAGTGTGATCCAGTTCTGATGGACCTCCAGGTTGTGAAATGTGTGAAACCTAATCTCATAGAGATACTCTAAATCATCTAGCCGCTTTTTCATTTTCTCATCATCTGAAAGATGTCTAAAAATTTATATTAAGAGACAGGGTAGTTGGACTTCTATGGGTAACACTGCCTCAATCCTATACACCAATGAGTATGGTGTTTCCTGTGTGGAAGTACATGTGGTGGTACAGTAGGCCCATAAATCATGGATGAGTTTATTATTCCAATACTTCTTATCCTTATTCACTATTTTTAGGATAATATTCAATAGAGACTTATTTAAGGCTTCTATCTATCCATTTTCCACTGCATGATAGTAAGATGAGTGATTGCACTCGATATTGTATTTTTGGTATAGTTTCTTAAACTATGGAGAACAGAAGTTGGTGCCATTATCCATCAATATTGTGTGAGGGACCCTAAACCTGGTGATGATATGGTACTTCATGAAGTTGATGATATTCTTTATCATGACTTTCTTGTGGAGTATTTCCTCAGGCCATTTGGAAAAGAAGTCGGTTTCAGTAAGGATGTATTTGAACTCCTTGGCTGTAGTTGGGGGATATGTCCCTACAAAATACATTCCCAAAATAAAAAAAACTAGGAATATTTAGCTATATGTAGCAATTATAAGGGTTGATGGATGAAGTTTGAATGAATCTGGAATGCATGACATTTCTTGGTGAATTTCACATAGTCATATATCATGGTCATCCAATAATATCCCAAACTCATTATTTGGTGGGAGAGCATGGTCCCAGATTGTTGGGAACCACAATAGCCTATGTGGACTTCTTCCATGATGGAGGAAGTCTCTCCTTATGATATGCACCTGAGTAGGATTCCATCAAATCCTAATTTGTAGAAGACTTTTTGGTCATTTGGACCATCATGTAGAGTAAATTTTGTTGCACGATGCCTAATCTCTTCCCTTATAGCTCAATATTTTGGAATATTCACATTTTGGATACAACTAATTATGGGATCCATCCATCCAGGGGTGATCATTGGTTCATTACACTTTGGGGTGATGCTGAACTGATTGATTTCTTCTATATCACAAATGATGATCGCCATGACCATTATTCGATTTGTGACATAGAATATTGCTTCTTCTTGATCAGGATTGTCCAGGATGGTGGTTTCATTGGCTAATGTGTCGGCACAGTCATTTAGTGATCTGGGAATATAATGAAATTTTGGATCAAAAGGGAACTCTACCATCAGTCCCTTGATGTAGCTAGTGAGAGGTTTGAGCTCTTACTTTTTGATGGAATATTATCCATTTATATACTTTATCAATAGTTTTGAATCCCCTTTGATATTCAGGTAAGATATGTGAAACTGTAGGGCTAGTTACAACACATTAAAGATGTATTTATATTGGGCCTCATCATTTATACAGCCTTCAAATAGTGAGTAAGAGTAGGGTGGAATTTCTTTGTCTAGAGAGACAAATACAATCCCTAAACCAACCCGAATGATCTTCGGGGTTTCCGTCATTTTTATGATAGGACTTAGGGAGGCACCATCAAAATACATCTACCTTATCTAGGGAGTGTCATGGGAATAAAAGACCCCCTCTTCTGGAATCTTAGTGCCCACTGCTGTATTTTCCAGGGAAGGATGTTCTGTAAGGAAATCACGTAGGGATTTCACTTTCAATGAATTCTATGATACAAACTAAATGTCATATTTGTAAAAAATGACCGAACATCGGGTCAAGTGACCAATCAACATAGAGAGACCAAGGATATAATTGAAAAGATCAATATGAGAGACTAGATAAACGTTTTGGTGCTACAAGTAATGCCTCATATTTTTCACTATAAAGATGAGTGTAAGGTAGTTCTTATCAACATCAGAGTATCAGGTCTTAGTACCTAGAATTGTCTGAATGAGGTAGTAGAGAATATTCTCATTCCCCAAATCATGTTTCTATGTGAGGAGGTCACCCAGTGAGTGTTCCATGGAGGCCACATATAAGACGAGTGGCCACCCTTCCACTAGAAGCATAAAAACTGGTGGGTACAATAGGTTCTAATTGAGAATCTCAAAGGCTTCTTGGAAGTCATTATCCCATTGATAGGTGATTCCATTCTTCATTATCCTGGTGAAGGGAAGAGCTTTGCTGACCAGGTTGGTGATGAATCACTGAATGTAGGCAAGGTTCCCTTGGATCCCCCTAAGTTACTTTAGATTTATGGGGGGTGAAATTTCTATAATAGTACTAGTATTCTTTAGGTCAACCTCAATGCTGTGGTGGTGTAAAAAAAATTCAATAAAATTTCTTAATGTTACCTAGAAAGAAAATTTCAGAAGATTCATATTCAGACTCTGTTGTTGCATCTTGTCTAATATTGTCTGAAGGTTTCTGAAGTAATCACATCATTGTCAGGATTTAACAATCAGGTCATCCACATAACACTCAGCTATCCTTCCGAGGAAAGGATTAAAGATGTGACTCATGTCACACTGATATGTAGCGTCAATATTTTTTAATCCAAAGGTCATGACCTGATAGTTTAAGATCCTATAAGGTGCTCTAAAGGTGGTGGATTCTTTATCTTCATGGGCCATATTTATCTGATTGTACCCTGAGAAACCATCCATGAAGAAAAGGTATTGGAATCTAGTGGTTGCATCAATCAAGAGTTATATGATCAGTAATGGGAAGTTATATTTTGGGAAATGCCGATTAAGTTCTCTAAAATTTATACAAAACCTAATATTTACATTCTTATTCTTGATGAGGATAATGTTGAAAATCCATTTGAATATTACACTTATTGTATGAAATTGTATTTGATAAACTTGTCATATTATTCCTCTAAATTGGTAGCATGAGAGGGTTGTATCATTTTGGATTTCTTCTTGAAGCCTCGATGCTCATTGGGTAGTCTGAGATGGTGCATAGCCAAATCTAGATTCAGTCTGGGAATTTCTGTGTAGTTCTAAGTTAACACATATGATTGCTGCTTTAGAAATTCAATATACGTCTCTTTATCTTCCAAGGGAATGGATACACTAGTCATTGTAGGACATGGGTCTTATTATATTCCTAAATTTATCTATCAAAGCTCATCTATGGTGGTGGAGATACCTTCCTCGAATGTGGGAGGTGAATTTATGAGGTCATCATCATCCTCTTCTACTTTTGAGTTTTTGGAGACATTTTCAGGTAAAGATGTAAATATGGGGGCTTTTCCATCACTATCGGGATGAGGAAGGCCATGAGAAGAGACATTATCGTCCCCTTCTTCCTCTTTCATTATAGAGAGATTCCAGAGTTGATTGTATTTTATGTTGTCATTAGGGATATAAGGAGCTTGGAACTTTGGGGTTAGATATGTTACCTCAACCAGGTTTATAGGGAGCACATAGTTGCTACCAATTATACTCCATGGATTTTCAAGCATGGCCCCCAATCCATTAGGGGTTGGAACATGTATATCATCATACACCATTTGTTTCCTTCCTCCATTGTTATAGAAATATACTTTAGCATATGTGGATATGCAAGTCACAAAGGGGGAATTATCACCAAGTAATATGCCGACTTTTCCATTAATGAGGTACTTTAGACACTGATGGAATGTTGAAGATATCGCCAAGTGGCTATGGATCTAGTGCCTTCCAAGTAAGACATTATATGTGGTGCCTTACTGGATAACTATAAAATCAGTGTCAGATGCAAGATCCCTAAATTAAGCTTCAATATTGATCTTCTTGAGTGGTCTTTTCTCGAAATTATCATACCCTTGAATGGTCAACCTTGTTGGAGAAAACCCCCCGTTTTCATATTCCAAATGTTGGAGGGTTTGAAATGGGTTGAGATTGATCCCATAAATATTATCAATTATATCCTTTTGGACGTTGAAATTATTGAGTCTTTCCAAAAAATAGTGGTATGATGTTCCCTTGGATGACCTATTCCTGATCTTGATTAGTGAATGGGATGGAGACATGGAATTCTGATGGAATGGTCTCCACTCAATAAAACTCATATGGAGTGACTTCTGTCTTAAACTCCTACAGGCTTCGAAGGGACTCAATGAGTGCCTCCCTGAGTTCCTTTGTAATATGGAGTGCATCCAGGATTGAGATCATGGATGGGGATTCCACAACCTATTTCATAATGTTTTACTTTTTTTTCCAAAGGTCGACACTTATCATTATGGTGTTTATCCTGGACATGTGGCTTAGGATTCGAGGCATTTGAGGTGGATAAGACTAGTGATTATACAAAATTCGATGGAATATCTACTATTAGTGGTGCAGGTCTCACTGAAATTCCACATTTCCTGGGTTGATCAGATAATTTAACACCTGCTAAGCGGTCATACAAGAAAATTGGTTTTGGATGACTACTGGAGGGTTCCAAGACACCTCCATTCCTTGTTTGGGGTTTTTTGGAGTGTCTTTAAATGGGTCTCAGCTACATATATTTACTCTATGGGGACTTGACTGAAATATTGTGTCTGACCATGCCCATGTTGTCCCCTGTATCCTTGGTTCCTATGCATGCAGACTCCCATTACCTAATTGTGTGTAAGGAACTCATATTCTGAGGCATATTCATCATTGAAGAAGGGGTGTACCAAGTTTATCACATTTACAGAACCAAATACGATCTCTTCTTCCAATGATGATCCCATTGGTGGGGCGGTTCCCATGCTATGGATATTGTAGGGAAGAAATCCGCAAGAGTTTTAGCTTTCATTAGAGAATAATATGACTCCTCCTATTTTATTTCTTCCTACTTCCAATTATCACGGCCACCTTTTGGAGGCACATATGATGTCTCTTTATTAGGTAGTAGAGATATTTAGGGTCTACACAACTATGGCTTCAGGGTAATATTATCTTGATCAACTATTTTTCAAGTCATCCAGTTGTTGAACTTCCGTTAATGCTTGGCTTGAAATTTCTTCCATCCATCTTATTCTTTTGACATGACAATGGTTATGCATGCCACCTGCTCTGGGGAGTTGTCTAATACCACCTATATAGAATCGATCATGCCTTAAAGGATGTATTTGAAGAAAAAGAAGTCCTGTATATTATGAACTGACCATCTATGGTAAGGAAAGTAATTAGGTTGGTTAGTGAGGTTGACCTCATCAAGCTTCCTAGGTTGTCGAATCTTGATCAGGTTATTATCCATGTCTACAAATAAATAATTAGGGACTTGTTCATTTTATAATAAGTATACTTTTTTCATCCGTTCACCAAATATTGAGTGACCCTAATTTCTATGTGATTCTGGATAAGAAAGATTATATGGTTGTCGCCCCTCAACAAGAGGTTCTGGGAAGTTCAAATCCTACCTAGGTGCCCATATGGGAACTGAGTATACCTTGAGAGTGGCAATTATAAATTCTTATTTACCTGAATTTTTCCCCTATGATGTTGGAATGAATCGAGTTTTGGATTGGGTTCACTAAATATCCTCCTCAAGAAGTTGTGTAATCTAGAAAAATCATGGAATCCACTTGGATACTTCATCATAATCAAATGTGTCTGCAACTCGTCCTAGAGAGTTTTTTCACAGAGTTCTGGTAGTTTCTCTAGATAGAGTAGATTCTTACTGAATAGGTTAAACCTTTCCACCTAGATATGAAGTCATACACCCTCTCTTTATCATGTTTTTTGTAGTTATTCAGGTTGAAAATCATCATTTTCTTTAGTGTGGAGTTGAATTGATAATGAAATTGATGAAAAATATCTTCCCACCTTGCAATGGATCATGATGGAAGACTACTGTACCAAAAAAAGTTTGGCCTTGTCAGATTCTATACAAAACACCTCACCTTTTTTTTCCTCCTATTGATCTCGAGGGCCCATCATCAGACCACATCAAGATTTGAAGTGTGTTAGATATTTTTCGAGGTCACCTACACCGTAAAAGGTAGAGAATGTAGGATTCGTGAAGTTGGGTGAAGGAAATGTGTCGTCCACCTAGTTGAGATATGGATTCCTCTCTTGTTGTACAGGTTTGCATCACTCTTCCATGACTTTCATTCAAGTATCTAGGGACTCAATGACATTAAGCAGCTCTGTGGGAACAAATTTATGATCCTTCTTCCATCTACAAGGAGTCGGTTGGGGTTAATGAGGTGGACACACTTTCATCTCCCACTAATTTTATACTTGTCTTAAGATTTAATGATCTCCCTAGAGAGGGAGATTATTTCAACACAGCAGAGGGAATTCATGATCATTTTTGACTTCTTCATTTATTTAGATTGTCTTCCTAGATCAAGATCTATCCTGAAACTCAGATACCACTATTATTATAGGATCATCTATAGAAGGGAGGATGTTCATCTTTGCTTGAAGACGATACCTAGTAGGAATATTTACCCTAATTATCTCCTCATTGAGTTATCATAAAGTTTGTATTTTTATCTCATATTACGGCCTTCATTATTTGGTGGAAGGAACCTTAAATATTTTGGATAGTGATCGGGATTTAGTTTCATTTTTCACTTTTTGTTTGGCACTATTTCTATGTCGAGGTGGAAAATCGGTATTTAGAAGCACCCAATTTTGGAGCCTTCTTTGGTTCCAGGTGCATACAGCCTCAGTTGGTGCATCCAAGTCACCATCCTCTTGGGGTGCATTTTTCATGTTGAGAACCTATGAATTTATGTCTTTTTCAATTTTTTTCATATTTATAGTGATGAAATTAAAATAGGCATATTAGGAAATGGTTTTTGTGACATTACTTTCAATGAAACATGCCGATTCTGCATAGATTTCATCAAGGTCTTTATTTAAACCCTTGGCCATATTGGTAAGTTTCAGCTTGTGAACCCAGTGGGGTCTGATCACCTTCTCTGTATGCTCCTCCCATCTTGGTCTATGAATAGTGACCTTGAGGGAGTTTCCATTCATGATTCCAGAGTAGGCCCCAACTAGAAGAAGTTTGTCTTACGATGGGAGGAACATGTGATATGCTGACTATTGATGACTCCTAGGATGGACATGAATATATAAATACCCCCATCCCAGTGAGGTGGGGTTGATTAGGAACCACTTTTGATGTCCCCATGATCCTCTGAGGGGATATTGAACCTGGTGGTGGTGTTTAAGATATAAATTCCCCAAACCCAGTGGGATGGGTTTTTTTTTACAGCTTATGTCGATGTGTACTGAATCATCTTAGGAATTTAATATTTGAGGGGTGGAGGTGGTGGAAGATATACCCCCAACTGATGGGTCTGGGCCCTCTCTGAGATGGCTTTTATGGAAGCTTCAACTACGACCCATTTTATTTGGATTAGTTGTGAATGTGTAGGACATGGGTGTGATGGTAGCCCATGATGAGAACCATTCCTTATGAGAAGCTGTCCAGGTGATCGCAACTTCAGTCTCTGTGTTTGAAATGCATTCTCATTGCTTTGAGGGGCCCCATTTGATGTGCTGTTGGATATCCACTCCCTCTGTTTGGGATGTATGGGCATCATTGAAGTGGGTGAATTCCATTTTACTTACCAAATAGACCGAGACTTACCCAGTCCTCTGATTTCATCAAAGGTTATAACATTACAAGACACCGTATTTGAGGGGTTAGGCTCCTCCAAGGGTTTATTAAAGTTTAACACTCCATACTATCCCCATCGTAAAATATGGATGGATGGAATGGATTCACAGATCAGATATCAAAGTTTCATGATGAAATGGTGGAAAGCATGTTATGTATTTATAATGTGCTTTTATAATTTTGGATCTCGGGCTACAGAGATAGAATCTAGGCCAAGTTGACAACAGAATATTTTGATGGTATAAATGTGATCCTCGTATCCTAGATAAGGGTGGCGTGTAGCCTTCAACCTATGATAATAATACCACATATTTTGGTGTATATAATACATTAACTCCTTTTCTATTTCATCTGGGATATCATATCTAGAAGTAGTGAGGGAAAAAACATGATGTGGAGGTTTTTTCTAGTTAAATATCTCCATATGTCAATGTCATACTCCTCTTAATTATACTTACATGCCTCTATCTAGTCAGACCATGGAAGATACTTTTGAGGGTCGCCTATTGAATAGAGTAGAGTGTAGTTGGGAGTTAATGGGGAACTATATACGGTTTACCCCAATGTTTTCAGAACCTCTCTATATGAAGGTTTCAGAGTTTTGAACACTTCTCTATATGGAGATGTCTGGTAAAGGGGATGATTTCCTTTTTTTGAAAGATATCTTCATGGGGAGTTTGAACATGGTGAATGTTAGGAGTAGAGTCATTGCGATCCATATCCACACTACCACGAGGAGGAAAATAATGATAATGATCATATTCTATTTTGGTGGAAGAATTTATTTACCCTTGTGGTGTTGATAATGAGTCTCAAATGACCCTAAGGACACTAGCATTGAGAAGTTTAGAAATATAGGTCATGTTCTGTGTTGTGGTTGGAGTATGCTGACCTGCCTTTTTGGATTATATAGGGATACAATCTTACTATATAACAGTTTATGGAACTTTCTTATAACCATTTAGTGCTGTGTGAATATGAACCCAATGATAAGAATCTATTAGAATATTCCAATGAATGATGTCTTTATTGAATGGAACATAATCCTATATTGAGGCCAATTTCATTATCACCTAGTGAGCCTTAGTCAGGATAGAAGTATGAGCCCAATCCCAATCCTTTGGGATATGCTACTGGTATTTCTTGGTAGGGATATGAGCCTAACCCATGGCATGTACTACTCTCACTTGGTGAGATTTGATTGAGACAAGAATATGATCCTGGTATGAATATACATTCTCCATTAATATATGCTGATAGACCTCAGGAATGTGAAAAGGGATATGAGCCTTCTCCTATATTGCATCAGAATGATGCTGGTGTATTCATTCATTGGTGTGATTAGGAATATGATTCTGAATTCTATGATCTACTAGAATATTCTAGGTAGATTCACTGATAGAAATATGAGCCTATCCTAAGGCTTGTTCCATTATCACTTGGTCATCCATGGGTAGAACATGTATATATGGTCAATTATAGGCCTTTGGAGTATGCTGTTGGAATTCTTTGATAGTAATATGAGCCTATCCCAAGGATTTTTTCCCTCTCACATGATGATCCTTGACCAGAACTGGGATATGAGCCCAATCCCGGGCCTTTAGAATTTGCCACCAGACTTTTTTGATAGACATGTGCCCCTTCCCTGAGGCATGTGTCACTCTCACCTAGTGATCCTAGGTTGGAACAAGATTATGAGTCCAGTCTGATGCTAAATCCATCATCAGAATATTCTAATAATATTCCAAGATGAGAGAAATACTATGCACTATCTCAAGTACAAACACTTGTTCATAATGATCATAGTGTTGAGTTTCCCTGGATATAGGGATAGGAGTATGAAATAATCCTTTTATCTTCAATGGTGATAGAATATACCGACAGAGTTCTTCAGCTATTGCTAAAATATATTATCATTTTAGTAATGTGTGTGTAGGGATAAAATCCTTCACATTTTCTGTATCCATTATACACTAGAAGATATGTCATTGATTTAATAAGGAATATGTTACCACTTATGTCCTCTTTGTGTCGCCAGAATATGTTGATGGACTTCATGCATAGGGGTAGGGATATGTGCCTCCCCCATGTATGATATAGGAATATTCCTATAGAATTGTTCCGAGAGAGTATGGATATGGGCCCGCTTGCTTATTCCTTCTAGAATATACCAGCAGGTATCATCAGTAGGAGTGGGGATATATGCCCTCTCCTGGGTATCCAATACCTTCCCCCCAATGATCCTTCATTTATTCTCATTTCGGGGTGTCAAAGGTGTTAGTGTGTTGGGTGGTACCCTCAACAGATGACTGGTGGGTACCAAAGGGATAATACTGGTGGTGGTGGTTAGCAGGGCCCCTTTTGGATGGCCCTTGAATTGTAAGGGAGCCATATTTGGATTCCTGATCCACCATTATTATGTATTGAAGTTGGGATTTGTTGCACTCTGAGGATAAGCTCCCAAAGTGGTTAGACATGGAAATAATGGCCATGGAATTAGACACATCTTTCCTTGGGTGATGCAGAATTGTCGGTTTTCGTGCTTGGAGGACCTCAAATGTAGCTTCCATTGTTGAAATCATACCATTTAAGTGGTACTCTCATACCATCATGTTATCCACCTACCATTGGAGCTGTCAAGTAGGTGAGATCATTTTTAGACCCACAGGGGTTACAATCATAAGTGATTTACCATAATGATCCCTAGATGAAGAATACATAGTCTCTAGTCAGGATGCTTTCAACGAGAGAAGTATCTACAATCATGTGGACAATAAGGAACAAGTATACCAATTACTGTAATATTGTAGGCATGATGTGCTCAATTAGATATGCATGGTTAACAAAATTGTCATGTTTTCTTGATCCATCCATTCGGCTCACATGGACATTTCAATTTGAGGATGAAATTATAGTAACCCCGGTTATAGAGAATCAGCCAAATATTATGCCGATCTTTCTACTTTGTATGTGTAGGGGTGAAAAAAATGTGGCTTGATGTATGATTAAATTATTGTTTTTTTATTGGATTTATTTATGCCGGGTTCACCATTTTTGTTTCTTATAGCGTGAAAAAATGGACCAATTAATAATACCCAATCAATTTTTATTTCATAGATTCACATTAGATTAACCATTTTTATTTCTTTAGGATTTATGATGTGGATGGGATTATTTCGATGGTTTGAATTATTGTGATATTTTAAGGCCTTGTTCAATTGTTTTTATCAGGTTTTACATTTTTTTAGACATCCATAGAAAATACCAACAGTCCCCCCATCCGTAGCAAGGTATAGACTTACTTTTCAAAGGTAGGTGACCACCTAGGTTTTAGGCCTGATGGCACTTAGGGAATCTCATTGGTCAAAAGGATGGGAGGTTCGGATCATCACACCCTTTTTAGGGGGAATTGTTTCCTACTACAGGACTCTCTTATATATTTAAGATATGTTCATTATTCTATTCCTAATCCTAATATAGGACCAGTTAATCTAAGAAAATTACTATAGGTTAAGTCTTTATTATTTTACACTAGATAGAGATCTCATCTATGAATCCATCTGTATATATCTGTGGTTCTCCATCCATTTCTAGTAATGGATGACTGCTCATTTTTTGAAGCCATATAACCAAGATCTTTGGTATTTGTTTCTATGTAGGGAGGTAATTAATATTCTGAGGAGATGATTGAGCCATTATGAGGTGTACTATATATCTTGGTTATTTTTGGAATCAAAACCCACATAGTTCATTAAGACCCATTTAGTTTAACATCATGTGGAGAGTAAATATGTGTGGGAAATTTGGTGCTGAATATTTGAGCTCAAGTCTCTAGGAGACATCCTACATATCCTGGTTATGGGAGGAATTAGAGTTATCATATTTTGATCACACAATTGGAATTGGCCCCAAGATATATTCCTTTGTGTTAAGTCAAATATTTCATGCAACTCATTGGGTCTTACATGCTAACATTGCCCTGGATGTTGAAGATTTTTGATAAGAATGATATAACTATTTCAACTCCCTAATCTCATGTAATCTATTCTCGGTGCGAGAAACAAGGGATAATAATTAATCAGTCTCACTGCACATAGGTGTAGGGATTATGGACTGAGAAAAACCTAAGAGGGTTTATTATAGATCTTAGGCCTTAGGGAGGCCTCCTACGTCTCCTTCTTATGTTAGTAATCATAGTCATCATAGTTTGATTTATTTCTCATTCTTCTAATGGATGAGGTAGAGTGGTAAACACAACAAAATAATTGGGTCCTGATAGTTGAAATAATTGGAGTTATACTTGAGGTGGATTACCATTTGAGTCTGAGATTAAGCCTTTAGAAAAGGCATCTTACATATCCTGGTTATGTGAAGAATCAAAGTCCTCATAGTTCACTGAATTTGGGATTACACATTGACGTTTACCTTTACTTTATAGAGGATTATAATTAAAATGATATGATTATTGTAGCTCCCTAATCCCACGTGATCTATTCTTGGTGTGGTAAACAAGGGATGGAAAATGATCAATGTCATTTCTTGGTGTATGAGGGACTTACGTATTAGGACAACACTTTTAGAGATTTAATATGGAGATTGAACCCCTGGGATGTTTCCTACATATCCTAGTTATGGAAGGAATCAAAATCATCTTAGTTCCATTAATCAGAGCTTACACACTGAGGTACCCATATTGATCATGGCTTATACACTGAAGACAAAAAATGATATCAGGTCATAGGATTCCTTATGACCTATCCTATTTTCCTTCCAAATATGGACTGATTTTCAACTCATCATGATTTTATTATTTTACTGAAATATAGGAGAGTATATTCTCAGAATATCCAAATACATTCAAATGATCCAGATGAATTTTATGGAGGAATTTTCATAACTTAGATGGCATGTATGAAGGCTATCACATGATCAAGGTTGACTTGTCTATAGGACATCACAAGACCTTGATGGTTTGTCTTGGAATCCATCGCATAACCTGGATATATTATCTAGATGGTGTATCATGATCGATCCAACATGCCCCATGAGTCATCTCAAGAGTTGGATGACATATTGATGGAATCATGAGATTCAATACAACATGTCTTAGAGGGTGTCACATATCTTGGATTCCATGTCTGGAGGGCAGCATGAGTCTTAGCTGACTTTCTCGGAGGGCATTATGAGAACTAGTTGACATGACCAAATGCTACCATGATACTTAGTTAACATAAGAGGGAACCATTATATGAGTAAGGAGAGACATCATGAGACTTTAAATATGAAACAAAAGGGTTTTTTCAAGACTAGGGTGACATGCCTGGGGGGTACCATGTGACTTACTTCGGTATGTCTATAGGACTTCGCATGACCCAAATAGTATAACGAAGGATCGTTGTGAGATTTGGGTGATATGTCCTGGTGCTATCACATGCCCTAGATGGTTCACACAAAGATCATGAGGGTTAGAAAACATGTTCTTCGCCTAATTCATCCACCTTTCATCTTTTTTCTAGAATTTATATTGTGAATTCCTTATATTTATTCATTATCAATTTATTTTAAGACTCACACAATCTAGAAGATGTGCGAGATGTTCCTTAGGTGTCATGCCAAAATTCATTCGTGTGATCTATGGGTGATCATGAGAAATAATTTATGGATGTAACATGATATCTCTAGATGTTCATTGGTATATTACATGATGAAAGGTTTTCCAGTCATGAGAGCATCTACTCCGAGAAATTCACTCTGGTGCTTGGGTGTGCCGATGTGCCTGGATGAAAAAAATACAACCTCCCTTTATTTGTAGCTGGGGAGGGGGATTTATAGGCTTCACCACCTTGATTGTTCTAAATTTTGTGTAGAGTATCTTGCATGAATCCAAGATGGAGTCAGTGAATGGTTTTGGCGTCCCGTTTCATCACAAGCCTCTGTCGTGGACCACTTCTGAGTGCATCGCCAAATTTTTAGTTGATGTGATTCCCTCCCATAAATGCCTCATTTATTGGATTATTTCCAATTAATGGGGACTTTTTTGATCACTCATACATGTATAAGTAATTCCTTGTTTTCATATTGATATTTACAAAGGCCTTTGAGAGATTAGGGCACATATTGGAAGGCCTTCACATGATCTCAGGTGACTTTTCTGGGACTTTGCGCTAGATAAGGATAGTTTGTTGAGGGGAATTTATGGTATTAAGACAAATTGTACAGGAGTATTGAGTGACCATATATCATGAGTTTTAAAAACACGAGATGATTCTACCTCATTCCCTTTTATTTCACTTGTTTTATTTTAAAAAGACTGAGAGTCATGAGAGATTGTACGAGTATTGTCGAGGACAACTACTCTATTTTATGGTTATGCATCATGTGAACAAAAAAGTTCCTACAAGTATGCATTATAATTTCATGAAAAAACCCATGCATTTGTCATTAGGGATCTAGAGGGGTAGCATGAGGTTTTCTGGATATACCTGAGGCCTTTCGCATGATGAGGCTGAAAATCCAAGGGGATTTCACGACCTTTACCCATTGATTGTCTGCGAGGGTGTCACATGATCAATTTGGGATCTTGTGATGGGGAGCATGAACTATCCTAGATAGTCACCCTACTTTCCTATGGACCATTGCATGATCAGTGTTGGATCTCACGACGGTGTTCATACATTGTCAGGATAATCACTTTTCTCTCCCGTAATATGTCACATGTTCATGGCTATATGATTCTATAGCATGACTAAGGGTGTTGGCATGTCAAGGTCGTATGAAAAAGTGTTCATGGATAGTGTTGAAAGCTATCTCATAAATATTGAATAATACAATATCATGACACACATACATGTAATATTTATCCTCTTCAAATGAATATATCAATCGTAGCCTGGAGATTCTCATGCACACATGAATATTGCATGTGTGCGGTGTTGACTTCCCTTGGATCAATATGGTGCATCAAGTCTTGAATGATATCCATGATTGGATTTCATGGGGAATACAATAAATTCTTTATGATTTGATCATAGCTAGATGCCAAGTTTCTGTCCTCAATTAATTTCATTGATAGGTATGAGTTAATTTCATATCCTTCTTCGTGATGGAGGGCCTATGAAATGAAAATGAATCCATGTTCTCATGACTGGGTTTATTCGTGTTACATGATTTATATCTTTTAATGAGTTTTAAATCCTTATAATATCACAACTTATAGCATGATGGTTCATGAAGTGTCACTACCTTTCACATGAGGAGAGAATATGCTTGAGGTCAGTTTTTTCATAGGGCCTCCCATATCGTAACCTGCAGAAGACTTATTCTCATGCTGCAAAGCTTCTCCATGTGGGCATGACACTTCTATGATCCATATGATGTAGGACCATACATGATCAAACCATTTAGTATGATTATTTTATATGATATGTATCACACTCTGATCCTATCCACAATCCATTTTCATGTCTCACTTTCCATCTCATGAGATGATATGAGCACATTGTTTCACTATTCATCACATGATATATGCATCTTCTTGTCATCATTTCATGGAATATCAGGAATGTGGTGTTCATATGACAGTGTCTTGTATGGAAGTATTGGTGTGATCAAGGTTGTTCACTCGATGATTTGCTGGTGTGTGGTATCAAAAGTAGACAAAAAAGGTGTATGATCAAGGATCTCCTTATGTGAAATATCGATACCAGGTGCAACAGGTGGGATGAAACTTTGGTATCATGAGGTTGAATAAGATTACAAATGATGTAATTCATTAATCACATGATATTAATGACATGCATCCTTCCATGGAAAAGTGTGTGATGCAAAAATATGAGCATCAAAAAACGTTAATATAAAACTTTTTAGAGAACTCAAATACATCAAATTTTTTCATGAAAACCATTTTCAGAAAGATTTGTATAACAAATATATTAGGGATACAAATCAATAATAAAAATTTAAAAATAAATATTTCAAGTTAAATCTCCATCATACCAAGTTTAAACTTTATTTTCTAAAACTTCAAATAGTCTATATGTTTAGTAAATATACCAGCGAGTTGATGTTAGGTTGAAAGAAATTAAAAAATGATATCTCTTTCATTAATATGATCACCTAGAAAATAAAATAAAAAAACAATATGTTTTTTATTTAAAGTTTTAAATAATTTTAAGACATTAAAATATAATATTTATTATCACAACATATAGTAATTTTATCAAAATAAACATTGAAATAAGATAGAGTTTGTTTTATCCAAAGACCATGAGAAAAAAAAATTAGCAGTAGTAATCTACTCAACCTTGGCTAAGAATACTAAAAATGATACTTGAATTTTAGAACTCCATAAAATTAACCTTTTATCAAGTAAATTAAACATAAAGTAATTTCTATTTTATCAATACAATAACATAAAAAATCATAATTAGAATGAGATATTAAATAAAAATAGTTCTAATTAGAATAGAATAAACCGGTATTTATACTTCCTTTAACACATCTAATTATTCTCATAACTACCTTAAAATGAATTTATATAGGATTAAATTAATATCTATCACACATAAAAATTTAAAAAATAATATCTAGTCTAGATGTAGTTAAAAAATCTAGGATACCAGTCATTCCTTTGAACGGTTTATTGTTTATAGGATTTCCAATTTCATCTAAATCAAATTTTGAATTAGTAATCATAGAGTTTTTCATAATTTTCAAGAATAATATAAAAACATTTTAACATTCTATTTAGGATATTTATATTAATTTAAAAATATTCCACCAGATTTTCGAAAAGTTTTCAATCTATGAAAAGATTTCAATTCCTCCATTAAACTCATCTCAAATTCACTTATCATAAAATTTTAAAATTCATTAAATAAAAATTTACTTGAAGAAAAAAAACCAATGTCATAAATATATATTTTCATAATTAAAATATCATTATAAACTTTCTTAAAAAGAATTTGTATTAATATTTTATTTATTAAAATAATTTTGAAATAACACTAAATTTGGTCTGTCATACAAAGCTCTAGAAGATTTCATTAGACCATATAATACTTTTAAAAGATTAAAAAAATGATTTGAAAAATTTTCTTGTTCAAATAAATGTTTTTGTTTTAAAAAATGTTCCTTATAACTAAACACATTTAGGAATTACCTTTTAACTTCCATTTGAAAAAATTTAAAAACTTGAAATGAGGAAAAAAGCAGTGAAATCTTAACAGATTTTATCCTAGAAACCAATGAAAAATAATATTAAAAATAAATAAATAAATTATAATAGTATCATTGGGAAAATAACATACCGTTATTTTTAACTATATTATATCTTTCTTAAAGTTCATTTAAAAAAAATACACTTATTTCCAATGACCTATTTATGTTTAGATTGTTTAACCAGAATCCAAAAATTATATTTTATAAATTGGTTAAGTTAATTAACAAAATAAAAAATCCAATTTAAATCATTTAAACCTTCATCAACATTATCTGGCACAAAATCAACAAAAAAAGTATAATTAGCATAAAAATTGAAAACTAATTTCCTAGTTTTAATTTTAGATACAAAATTTCCAATAACTTTCTCAAGATGATGATCTTTAAGATATTTCTAATTTTTAATATCAGATTGAGAAAGAATATACTCCCTCTCAACTGATAAACTATCATTTTTATGTTTATATTCATTAAAGTTGATATATTTAAATTAATATTCAAAATTATCTAAATATGAATTCTGTTCAAAATTATTTTTATTAAATTTTACATGCATATATTCTTTAATTGTCATAGTTATGTTTTTGTATACTATATAATATTTACTATTATTTGAATATCCTAGAAAAATACCTTCATCACTTTTAGAATCAAATTCGTCTAAATTTTACTTAGTATTAACAATTAAAATCTTATAACCAAATAATTTAAAATAAAATTTTCAGGTTTCTATTCTTTAAAAAATACTTAGGATTTTTATATAGCAATTATCTGATAAAAACTCTATTTAAAATATAACATGAATTATTAATTGATTCATCCCAACACATTTGTTCTAAATTAAATCCATTAATCATGTTTCTAGAAATTTCTTGAATAATCCATTTTTTTCTACAAAACCATTTTTCTATAGTGTTATGGGGGCTAAAAAATTATAAAATGCCCATTATCCTTACATTTTTTTTTTCAAATTATAGATCAGTAAATTGATCCATTTTATCACTTGTAAAAGAAATTATTAAATTACCAATCTGAATTTCAACTAGTTTACAAAAATAAATGAACTTATTTAAAATTTCACTTTTAAGAGTTAAGAAATAACCGCAAGTAAACATACATAAATCATCATTTATTACAATAAAATATTTTGAACTACTAAGCTAGGAGTTTTTTAGGATTAAAAAAATCAAGATATAATCGTTATAAATATCTCTTTGTATTAAAATTATTAATAGATCTGAATATTTATTTTTTATTTATTACCTTTTAAACATGAATAAAAAACAAAATACCTACTAACCATAATCTTGGGTAGTTATAGAACTTATCCATGTTTGGAAAGTTTATATTGTTTCTGAAAATGATCATGTTTCAACCTTATATTCCAAATAACATGATATATTTATATAAAATTTAAAAACAATACATTATACTTGACTAGTTTATAAAAATTAATTAAATTAATTTTATATTTTTATTTTCATAAATAGGATAAAATTATATTTCAAAACTAAATACTTGTTATCTTCAAAATTACCACTCATTCAATCATCCCAAAGCTGTGAGATAATAATTAAGTTATTTTTTAATCCTTATATGTATAATAACATTGTAATTATAGAAAATATAAATATTCCTACTTTTCAAAAACTCTAGTCCTTTCCTTTAGAGTTATCATGGAATGTGATAGATTCTCCATCACATGAATTAAAAGATAAAAACTCGATGGGTCCCTAATCAAAATTTTGAGTAGCTGATATCCATGTACCATGTTTCCTTGATACTATTAAAGATAATTTCCTAAAAAATTAATTAAATATAATTTTTTAGTACCCATGATATCTTGGGTCCAATAAGATTAGTATATGACTTCTTAGGTACCCAGATATATTTAATAGTTTTATTGTATGGTAATATAAACGATAAATTATTAGAAATGAATTATTTAGTATGACCTAATGATTGATTAAATATTAATGAGCATTCATTTTCATATCTACCTTTCAGATTATATCTAAAACATGCAACAATAGACAAATTTACTCTAGTACTTTTAAAAAAATAAAGACCCATACAAATTATGTATTTGAATGCTATATCTAAAACATATTTTATCTTTTTTTAGGTTTGTTCATAGCCATCATGTTATCAAATTTCTATTTCACTTGAACAAAAATAGATAAGTTATCTTTAAAACTAGAAATTATCTTCTTAAGATTCTCATTATCCTTTTGGGAAGATTCTAATATATCAAAAAATTTATAATTTGAATATAAATATGTTTTTATTAGTCTTTTATTTTCAATATTGAGATTCCTAAACTCTTTTTGAACTTGATTCATATCATACAACCGTTTTTTATATTTCAATTATTTACATTCATTTTTTCTTATAAAGAAATTATTTTATCCTATCCTTTTCATATTTTTTTTACATATTTTATCTTTAAATTATGATTTTATAAATTAAATCACACTTATTATTTAGGTGATGTAATTCTTAGATTTTAATTTTCCAGGTTCAACTTGTTATTTTGTTAAGCTTCTTATTTTCCTTTTTTTCATATAATTCATCCATTCTTAAAAAATATTTTTTAAAATTTTCATTTTGTTTAGTTAACTATTTAAGATCAGTTTCAAAATTAGATTCGTGACTAGAAATATAATCAAAATTAGTACTGACCTCATTCATAGTCACTACCATCAATAATTGGTTGGAAAATTCTCTCTCACTCTCAAAATCAACACTGCTTGTGTTTGAATCCTTAGTGCAGCTATATCTAGCCAAAACTGATTTCTTATCTTTCTTACTTCATTTATTATATATCCATTTTTGTTTCAATTTTAGAAAATATAACTTTTTGTGTCCCTTATTTTTATACTCATTACATATTAATTCTAATACATTATTGTATTTACCACTATCACCTTTCTTACTTCCCTTTTATCCATCCATATTATGATCACTTCTGGAACAATTCATAAAATCTATCTATATTTTATTATATTTAAATAATCCCTCAGTAAATCTATATATTTTATCCTTCTCACTTTGTTAGAACATAGAATCAGAGGAATTAGTGGAAATATTTATATTATACTTAAATTCAATATCTTTATTCTTTGAAATTTATTCCTAGGAAATATTATTTAACTCCAAATCATACTGAAGTAGTGAACTAATACTTTCATCAAAAGTGTACTCTACAAAATTCTTACTCTCATCTATTGAAAATTTCTTAATGTTCCACCTTTTAGATAGTGACTACAACACAATTTGAAATAATACTATAAATCAAGATATAATCCAAGTAAAATAATACTATTAATGATACTTGTGAATCTATGAGGCATTTGTTTCACTGATTCGTCTTATCCTATTCTGAAGTCATGGTAATCCACATTCAGTATTCCCAATTTTGTACGTTTAAGATTTTCAAAAATCTTAGTGGGTTACTTGAAGTATCCTTGAAAAGTCTTGATCTATCTGACATGTTGATACATGGATGAACACACTTCAACTAATAGAATTGTATAATATATTCATTATTTTGTAATTTAAAAACACTCTTCCCCATATAATTGCATAAAAGTGCATCTGGATCAACATCAGACAACTTATATTGTTTTTCCCGGATTATCCAATGGTCAATCCTTAATTACTTTAGGTATTCTTACATTCAACCCATCCAATAACTATAATAATTTCTATCAAAATATGATGGTTTTTTAGTGTGAAACCATAATTTAAGTTCATCATTTTCATCTTAAAAAAATAAATTTCCTTATACTATTAGGTTTAGAATATATCTAGAATAGATAAAAAAATAACAACAAATCAACTCCTTATAAGGTTCTTACTCTGATTCCAATTGTTGGCCTAGTTAATAAGAAAAATGTGCACTATAGGGGAGTGAATAGTGATTTTAAAATACTTTAAAATAATTAAAAAATCAAAGTATATTATTTCATATAGAAATAATGTAATATAGTGTAGTATTAAAAAATAATATATAGAAAAAATAAAAGATATTATTTTTTATAGTAGTTTGGATTGAATGATCCTATATTTAATATTAACTTCCTTCAAACTCAGCTAGAGGAATGGTACTCACTAGAATAAGAAATAAATTTTAAAATTTATTATAAACTTTAAAAAGAACTACCTTTTTTCTCACCTAAATGTGTAACCTAGAAAACACCTACCTTTCTACAGACCAATTAATAATAAAAAAACACCAACTTTTGATGGGATTCATAACTCAACTGATGTACGTTTTGTTTATGAGGCATAACCAATCAACATCCTTGATCTTGATTGGGAAAATCATAAACTGAATGTTACAACAAAAATAGATAGAAAATAATTAAATATTGAAACCCATAAAGAAAATTTGGAAAATAAGAAAAAAAAATTCAAATATAGTGTAACTTGATATAGTTCCAATCACTTTAGTAGAAAATGAGAAAACATTCAAGCTCCTTTGGGATTGTACAATAAAAATGGAAGTTAAAAGAACACTCTCAACACTTTTGTAATTATCATACGAATGTTGTGTGTTATTCTTCCTTAAATGATCTGAGTGATGTTTTTTTATCAATTTTACATGATCACATAACCAATAGTCTACTTCATAAGTTCCTTGATCATCTTCATATGGGAATTTATTTAGAACCAATCATAGGTAGCCATTGTTTGAAATAATAAACACAAAGAATAAAATTATTAACTTATTAAGGAAATATTTTTCAATTAATCTATATCTAAAAAATTCAAAAAAAAATTAGTATCATTATTTTCATGCATAAAACTTTTAAAAATTAATAAAATAGATAAAATAAATCTTTTAAACCTACAGTAAATCAATGTATCAAAATGAGGGAAAAGTAGAGTATTGAAATTATCTTAAAATGAAAAAGTATGTTTTGCATAAATATATTTTTTATAACTATGTAAACATACAATTTTCTTTTAGCATAAATATCGTTTTATACCTTTTCATAACTATCATTTCCTGTATACATCAAATTATAGTTCTGTGTAATCATAAATTATATTTTGTGTAAAGATGAATTGGATTATGCATAAACATGATTTTATGTCTACATAATCATGAACCTATGTCTATATATGAATTAAAATATTTCTGTAAAAATCACTCTATATATGTATAAAAATCAATATAGTTTTCATAAACCTGATTCTAGCTTCTATGTAGGCATCATTCTAGCATACCTTGATAAAAAACCAAACTTCATAAAAAACACTAAAAGATAAAAAATGATGTCTATTTATATAAACATTATAAACCCTAAACTATATAAAGAATAAAAAATTTTATTTTAAAATGTGGTGAGAAATTATAATTATCCAATTTAAACATGTGAGGTATTTTGAAACAATGTGAGGTATTTTTAATATTCAAAACAAATAAACACTAAAATTAAATACTAATAACCTCCCCTTTAAACATAATTAATACTAACAACTTTTTCACTGGTTTCCTGATTACATATAAATTAAATAATTCTATATGTTTTATATAACAAATATTTCTCACTTAATTTCTATTCAAGAAGACCCTCACTTGATCAACATGCAACAATATACATTATAAACATAGTGAGGATACATGAAACAACATTATAAATTATATTTGATTTATGTATGCGGTTCAAATCAATGTTTCAAAAGAGTATTCAAAATGCCTTGAATATAGAGTTGGACTTTAATATGACATATCAACCTTAAAAAAATAGAAGATCTAAAAGGTCCATTAAAACTATAGAAGACATACTTAGATTCCACTCTATGGACATCAAAGGAGGATGAGATCAATTTCTTTTTCGAGATGAGTTCTTGTTAAAAAATATCTTCCACTCAATAATTCTGATGGTTCCTTATAAAACCCTATATGGGAAGAAATATAGAACTCCAACATATTGAGATAATGTTAGAGAGTGTAATATATTGGGACCTAGTGTGAAAATGCATGTAATGTTCATAATAAATTAATATCACGTGTTAAAAATATTAATAATTATATTTTATGGATTCATATTCATTATAATAATTTTTATGTTTTTTCAAATCAAAGATAGTTTTAGTTTTATTCTAATTAAAGAATTTTCTATGTAATATATGGTTTTATTTAAAAGTTAAATTTGTAAATTTTAGAAATTTAATTTGATAAAATGAAATTAATTTTTGATACTAACATATCAAATATATCTTTTGATGATTTTTTGTATTTTTTAATAAGATTTATTTTTAGAAAAATAGTTAAAAATACCAATTTTTATAAACAGTATCATTTATTTTCAAATATTTACAAAGTCCTATTACATTTTTGATTCATTTTAAATTAAAATTTTTTCCATTTAATTAAAAAATCCAATTAATTTCATTGGAATCAACATCATTCTTGATTTTTGTATAAATTCATTTTAGGCTCAAAAATGCATATAAAAAACCATGTTTTATTGAATTTTGAAAACTTATATTAAAATAAATTTCAACCAATCATTAAAATTTAGTCTTACAAAATATATTTCTTATTTAGAATTAGGATCTTCATATTTAATATTGATTTCAGTTTTATTTTTTTCACAATGAATAGTAAGCATCGTCAAAGTTGTCATGACGGTAAAGGGGAAAACAAGTTAGTTAATATTGAGACTAAGTGATAAGGTCATAAAACATCATCTTAAATCTTATTGGATAATAATTTTTAAACCCTTATTACCTTATATTTTAAATGGTATTATTTAGTGCCAGTTTCCTATGAATAATACTTTATATTATTTTAAAATTTTGAAAAACAATAAGAGTGTGCCATTACCCTCACTTATAAAAGGAAAACCCCTCTCATCTATTATTAAAAAACATTGATTCATTTAAATAAATAAATACTAACCCAAATACCTAACCAAAATCCATACCCATGTCATAGAGTTATCGATTTTATCAAATACCAACCTAGAAGGATTAAGGTGTAACCCAAAGGTGGTTTTCCAAAGAAGAGGTACATTTCTTAAAAGAGTGTTTTCATGTTTATTTATTCTTCCACCACATTCAAATATTTTATAATCATTATGATATTATGACATAATAATATTTTATATACTAAAATCTTACTATTTTAATGGAAAAACCCTTTTTATCTCCTTTTAAATCCTATGGGAAATGTAAATGTTGCTCGTGTATATGTGTGGATGACCACCCCATGAAGCGATGTGTTTTGTTTTTCATAACCATTTAATTTTTTAATTATGATTTATTTAATGAATATATATGATATATATGATATAATTATGATTTTGTAAATATATGATATTACTTACCTTCTTACCCTTCCATCAACTGTATAATGATAATGTTGATCGTGTGTACATGTGGACTACCACCTCCACACAGTGATGCGATTCATTTTTCATGTTCTCATTTCAAGGTTTGTTATAAAATTTTATTAAATTTATAAAAATTATAACTATATCATGTTTAATATTCAGAAGATTATGGAACCATGAATCCTTGACCATGGTCAACCTAGCAAAGTTACTTTGGGATTATGAATGAAATGTCCTGAAAACACATGACATGAATTTAATCTATTTAGTAACTATATACGACATGGTAATAAAGGAAATAATATAGATTATGATAAGGGAATAAACATTTAAATGTTTCTTAAGTAATAAAATATTTAATATTAGTTTATTATATAGGGTTTAAATAACATACATGGTGAGTTAGGCTTGAGGTAAGATATTTTTCTTTAAAACCTTTTTTAAAATGTTTAAAGTTTTCTTTCTAACAATGTTTCCTCTATATCCATGTTTCATAAAGTGTTTCAAAAAATTTATTTTTATAATAATTTTTTTAATTTCATTTTATAGCTATCTTTGGAATACCATATATTTTTTTAAAAATGATTCTTTTTAACATCATCTATATGGGTTATTTTTGAAAAAGTATATAAAGAAACATGTTTTAACACATCTATAATGAAAAAAATTTCCCAGTATCATGAAAACTATTGTCTAAAAATATTACTCTATAATATTTCATGTTTTTTATAGAATATTCTCTTTCTCATTCTTTTAGGAATTTATCATTTTAATATTTTTCAAAAGAAAAAAATATTTTTATCCTTATTTTCACATAAATCACAAAAGTGATTCTACATATGTGTTGGAAAAACATTTTATAAGATTTAATGATGTAAATTTAAGATTATATATTCTTTATATATGTTATGGTTATTATAAATTTTTTATGATGACATATGAGCTCGATATTTCAATCTAATGCACCGAGTAATGATTTTATTCCATAGAGAATTATTTTCTAATTAACCGAGTTTGTTATTCCACTTGAAATGGTTTTTTAAGAGTTTTATGAAGAAAATTTCCTGAGGTGCCAATATTAATTTTATATTCTCTTAAAATAGTTTTTATGGAAGTAATTTTACTTCACAAGGTAATAAAATAAACTTATGTTTTAATTATGTTTATGAACCTTTTAAGGGTAAAATGTATATTTTTTCAATAAAATGGTTTTTCATGGGTTATAAGGTTTTCTAAGAAACCATAATTATTATGATTTTTCCTTAATTATTAATTATTAAACGTTTTATAAAATACACTGGGAAACAAAGATAATTTTATGAGTTAGTAAGTGAATATTTGTGCTCAAATTTTATTACGCAAAAGGGAATAATTTCTTATGGATTTCATAGTTAATCAAATGAAATCTAAGGTTCATTTAGTTTTTCTATACATTACTATGTTTTTTATAATCATACTAAGTTTTTTAATGTTTTTCACAGGGCCTAAGGATGAATAGGAACTATAACATGATCTAACTTTCCACTATAAGGACTCTACTTAAATGAAGAGAAGACCTTTTTACTAAAACATGTGTTTAAATTTAAGAATCCTACATTTTTGAAATAAATAGATATTTAGTGGAAGTTTACACTTTTTTATAAGGGATTTATATGTATGTGTTTATCCTAATAATCTAAAACCCTAAACCTAAAAGGTTATAAGAATGTAATAAAATTAAATCCTTTCTATTAAACTCATAATTATGTATTATTATGGGAATGGGTCATTATAGTTGGTATCTATATATGTATTAGATAAATTTAGATTCTAGGATATTATTAATAAATATAAATTTAAGGGATATTAATGTATAGATTATATAACCTTGAGAAAAATGTGATGTTTGAAATTTTTATTCATCTAATAAATGTATATTTAAAAATGGTTTTTATAGAGTAAACAAGGTAAATGAAGTTAAAAGGAATATAGAGGGTAATATATATCATAATTATAAACCTAGAATAGTTTGAATTAGAACAAAGTAGTTTGTAGCTGTGTTAACTCAGTTGAAACATGCTATTAATAGTGGTAACCATTCTAGAGTGTGATCAAACACTCCATATAGGAAAATTTCAATAATCAAGCATTTTATGAAATAACATACTCCCAGATTCGGTGGAACCTCAATACCAGTGATAGTGTAAGGATGGATCAATTCTATGAAAATTATATTTGAAGTTTTGGGTTGTTTTGAACATCAAAATATAATTCTTTCTATTTATCATTTTAAAGATGATGCTAATTGGTGGTGGTCATTAATTGAAAATACTAAGTAGAAATATGAGATTGATTCCAAGGAATGGTCACATTTTAAAGGCATTTTCCTTGATAAGTATTTTCCTAACATTGTTAAACTTAAGATAGAAAATAAAATTTTGAAACTAAAGTAAAAGGAGCTGGGATATGTTTCCTCCTATGAATCCAATTTTACTAGATTGTATAGGTATGCACCAAATATTATTCCAAACCATGATAGTAAAATTGAAAAGTTTTACTTAGGATTTGGACTAAGTTTATGAATAGATTTAGACTCTTGTGAATTTGAAATCTATGAGAAAGTTGTAAGGTGTGAAGAGAAGTTTGATATTGAGTTTGTTTACTTTTACAACAATGAGGAAAAGAAGTGGTACATGTGGAAAGTGATAGGTAATAACCCATAAAATAAATATTAAGGAAAGATGAATAAATTTACTTCATGTGATAAGTGTTGTAATAAGCATCCTAGGGAGAATCTCATGAAATCTGGGAAGTGTTTTTGGTGTAGTAATTAAGGACAAATAAAAAATGACTGTATGGGAAAAGGTAATGGTAATGGTCAAAATTGTATTAATAATCAAGTAGTAACAAGTTTTAATTATAATGATATAGTACATTATGAAAATTCATGTCCAAATATAAACATGAAAGATAAAAATAATCAAGAACCTAGATAGAAGGGTGAGACAAAGTCATTTGAATATGCATCAGGAAATTCATGAGCATCGACTAAAGTGGTGAAAGGTACAACACTTTTTTACTGATATTATGCAAATGTATTATTTTATTGAGTGTATACACATTGTCTTATTTTTGGGAAATTTTATTTTAAAATATAAATATCCCCTAAAAAATAGAGATATTGTTTTGGTAAAAAATATTGGTGGTATTATTAATTCTATATTGATTTATAGAAATATTACTATTGTTATATATAGAATGGTTTCTCCTATAAATCTTATTGTCTTGTCCATATTTGAGTTTGATGTTATCATGTGTAAGGAATATATTTTAGTTTATCATGAGAAGTTCTATTTTATATATAAGGAAGTTATATTCAATTTTTAGAGTGAGTTTGAATTTGTATTTAAGAATGAATTAATACCTTTGGTAACATATATATAATATGAGAAATTGATTAAATATGACAGTGATATTTATATTTTTCATATTTTTGAAATAAAATAAACCATATAGATTTTTAATATTCTAATATTAAATGAATATATGGATTTATTTCAGGATGATTTTCCTAATGTTATTCCAAATCAAGAGGTTTACTTCACTTTTTTAATTAGTTTCATAAAATAAGATAATTTCAAAACACCCTTACCAAATGGATCCATTAGAGTTATTGGGATTGAAAAATTAGTTACAAGAGTATATTGATAAAGGTTTCATTAACTCTATCACTTTACCTTGGGGTTCTCCTATTTGGTCTGTTAAAAATAAGGATGTCTCCATGATACTTTTCATTGAATATAAAGAACTCAATAAAATCACTATTAAGAATGAGTATTCGTAGCATCATATAGATGATTTTTTGATCACCTTTAGGGATAAAAATATTTATAAAAGATAGATATTAGGTCCAGATATAATTAGATGAAAGTAAAGGAAGAATATATTATGAGGAAAATATTTTATACTAGGTATGGACATTATGATTTTGTAGTTACACCTGTTTGGTTGATGAATGTACCCATTGTATATATAGATCTTATGAAGAGAGTTTTCTATGAGTATTTGGATAAATTTGTGGTGGTTTTCACTAATTAAATTAGTTTATTATATAAATTATGAGGAAGATAATAAATATATAAGTTTTATTCTATATAGTTTAAAATAAAAGAATTTTTATGGAAAATTCATCAAATAGTAATTTTGGTTAAAATAGATTTATTTCATTGGGAATATTGTTTATAAAGATTGAATAATAGCTTACCCTATTAAAACTAAGGTGGTGGAAGAGTTTACAAGACCTATAAATGTCCCTAAAGTTCAATTGTTTCTTAGATTATCAGGCTACTATTGAGATTTTGTTGAAAACATTTATTGGTTATCTAGACCACTAACTAAATTAACTTGAAAATGAGTTAAATTCATCTAAAAAAGGTATGATGATTTAATCTAGGAATTATAAAGAAGATTGGTTAATGATCCAGTGTTAACCTTACCAAAAATAAATGATGAACTTTTTATTTATAGTGATGATTATTAAAAGGAACTTAGTTTTGGATTTTTGAAAGATAATCATTTAATTGCATATTCTACACATAAATTGAAACTCTATGAGATTAATTACGCAATACATGATATTGTAATTTCATTAGTGGGTTTTTCTTTAAATGTTTGGAGTAATAATTTATATGTGGTAAAATATAAAAATTATACTATATATTTACTCCAAAAGTGATGAATATTAGGCAAAGAAGAGGGTTGTAGCTAATACAGGATTATGATTTCACAATTCACTATCATCATGGTAAAGAAAAAAAAGTAGATGATGCATTGATCCAAAAAAGATAATGCATCATTTACAATGATATATCTAGAACATGATTTTTTGATTAATGATCTAATGCATGTTAGCATAGAAATTTTGAATATAGAAACTACCTCTATTTTGGTTTAGGTGTTAGTGCAATCATCTATTTCAAACAGAATTATACATTCTTAGAAGGAAGATTTTGGTTTGGAAGGAAGAGTAGAGTTTGTTAAGAAGGTTAAGTTTAATGAATTTAACATTGACTAACAATTTATTATAATATCTAGACAGAGGTTTTACATGCCAAGTGATCCCTATTTTAGGAAGGAATTAGCGAGTGAATCTCATTTATCTTTATTTTTTGTTCATCCTAACATTATTATGATGTATAGAGAACTTCAAGAATATTATTGGTGGGAAAGAACGAAAATGGGTATTGTTGATTTTACTTTGAAATGTTTGAATTTTCAATAAGTTAATTCTGAGAGACACTACCGAAGGGAATGATTTATTCTCTGGTAGTTTCTAAATGGAAATGGGAGAATATATCCATGGATTTCATGGTTTTGTTACCAACTATATCTTGAGGTGATAATTTAATTAGTGTTTTTGTTGACCGATTGAATAAATCAGTTCATTTTTATCCTATTTGAGATGCCATGTCTTTGGATCATATTTCATGACTTTATCTTAATGAGATAGTAAAGTTAATTGGAGTTTCTCTATATATTGTATCTGATCATAATCTCATATTCACCTCTAATTTTCATAATGTACTTTAAAATTCATCGGGCATTGAATTAAATTTTAGTACAATGTTTCATCGACAATATGATGAAAATTTAGAGCTCAAAATTTAAACATTGAAAGATATTATTTGAGATTATTCATTGGATTACTAGGGAAGCTGGGATCAATATATTTTATTAGTTGATTTTTTTATAATAACTATTTCTATTCTAGTATATAGATAACACCTTTTAAGGAATTATGTAGAAGGCGATATTAAACTCTAGTATATTTGAATTAAATTGGTGAGGGGAAGTTTTCAGGACCATAGCTACTAGAAGAAATTTTTGAGAAGGTAAATATGATTCAAAAAAACATAAGGGAATCTTAGAGAATGTTGAAGAGTTATGTAAATAGTAGGAGGAAAGACCATTCAGTTGAGGTAGGTGATCATCTTTCGTAAAATATATCCATGGAAACATGCTATGAGATTTGGTAAAAAGGGAAAGTTAAACTCATAGTTTATTGGACCATATGAAATTAAAGAAATGGATGGATTAGTTTCTCATTGAGTATATTTTCCTCTATGTTTGTCTCATATACATGATATGTTTCATGTTTTACTATTAAACAAATATGTACCTAATTTGGCACATGGTTTGAGACCTGAAGTGGTATAGTTGGAAGAAAATATTTTTTATGAGGAAAAACCTACGTAGATTCTATATTATAGAGAGAAGGAGTTATATAATTGGTTAAACCACCTAGTTAATGTTTTGTGAATGAACCACATGATTGAGGAACCAACATGGGAACCTAAAAAGACTACGAGGGGAAAAAATATCTCTATTTGTTTAAGTGATGAATAAAATTGCGAGGGAACAATTTATTTAAGGAGGAAAGGATTTGAAAACAAATTTAATTTTAATAATAAATAAATTTCATGCCTTATTAATATTTTTTAATAGATTTTATGGATTCATATTCATTACAATAATTGTGTTTGATTTTTCAAATTAAAGAAAAAATTAGTTTTATTCAAACAAATGTATTTTTTATGTATCATATGGTTTTATTTAAAATTTAAAATTATAAATTTTAGAAATTTAATTTGAAAAAATTTAATTCATTTTTATAACAGTATATCAAATATATCTTAGTCTGATTTTTCTATATTTTTCTGAAATGATTTATTTTTGGGTGAATAGTGAAAATACCAATTTTTATAAAAACTATAATTTATTTTAAACTATTTAAAAATTTATGTTATGTTTTGGATTGGGTTTAAAGTAAATTTATTCCCATTTTATTAAACATAATTCAATTAATTACATAGTAATAAATATTATTCTTGATTTTGGTATAAATTCAAATTTTGGATTAAAACACATTTGTCAAAAAAATAGTTTTTCATTGTGTTCTGAAAACTTAAGTTAAAAGTAATTTATTCCACATTTTTAAATTGAATATTTAAAAATTTATTTCATATTTTGAATCACTAAGTTTAAATTTATTAATCATATCAAATTCATTTTTTGTCCTAATGAATAACAACCATGATAAAAAGTTGTCACCACAATAAAGGGTAAAATGGGTTAATTAAGGTTAACACTCAGTGATAAGTTCACAAATTTTTTGATATTAAATATTATTATATAATATTATTTAAACCCTTATATCCTTATCCTTAAAATTTTATATATTTGGTTCCTATTTCCCATGAATATGACTTTATATGTTTTTAAAACTTTAAAAATTTACAATAATGACACTCCCATAACTTATAAAAGGGAACTCACTCTTTTATATTATTCACATAATTTGATCCATTTAGATCAAATAATCCTTGACAAAATACCTCTCTAAAATCCATCCCCACGTCCTAGAGGTCTATGTTTAACCAAAATACCAACCTAAAAGGATTAAGGTGTAACCCAAAGTAGGTTTTCCAAAGAAGAGGTATAAGTCTTAACTGAATCTTTTCATGTTTATTTCTTCATCCACCTCATTCAAATATTCTATAAAATTGATTACATGATAAAATAATCACATTAAATATACATAAATGTTAATATTTCATTTTAAAAACCATTTTTCATCTTCATTTCCATCATATTATAAATTAAAAGGTAACTCGTGCGTACATATGTAATACCACCGCCATAAGTGAGGTGTTTTGTTTTTCATAACCACATTAAAAGGATAAATATTATTATGTATTTAATAAAAATATACTATATTTAGGAAATAATTTTTATTATATAAATATAATAAATTACTTATCTTCTTAACCCTCTATCCATTCTAAAATGATAATGTCACTTATGCATACGTGTGGACTACCACCTTAATGAATGAATATGAATAATTTTTCATGTTTGGATTTAAATTATGGTTATAAAATTATATTTAATGTATGAAAATTATAATTATTTCATGATTAATATTTGTTATATTGTGTAACCTTGAATTCTATGACCAAGTTCAACCTACCATAGCTGTTTTAGGATTATGAACCGAACACCCTCAAAATACCCGACATGAACTTAATCGATTTAGTAACTATATAATACATGGTAATAAATGAGTTAAAAAGGATCATGAGAAACTATTATTTTTTTACTAATTAAATAATTAATATAATTTTATGATACAAGAGTTAAATAATATACATTGCGAGTTGGGCTTGAGGTAAGAAATTTTTCTTTAAAACCATGTCTAAAATGTTTAATGTTTTCCTTCCAAAAATTTTTCCTCCATATCCATGATTAAAAAATGATCCAATAATGTTGTTATTATACTCAAATATATGTTTAAATTCATTTTAAAACTATATTTTACATCTATTGAAGTGTTTTAAAAAGGAATATTTTTATCATCTTTTATACAAGTTATTTTTGAAATAGTGTAAAAGGAATATGTTTTAACATATATAGCATGAATAGAATTTCCTACTATCATAACCATTATTATTTAATAATATTAATATATAATTTTTCATGGTTTTTCAAAGAATATTATTTTTTCCATTCTTTTAGGAATTTTCCATTTAAGAGTTTTCAAAGGAAAAATGATTTTTATCCTTATTTTTATAGGAATACATTTTTTATGATGATGGGTGATCTAAGTATAACTCTCTAATTAATTGGGTAATGGATTTATTTTCTATATAATTATGTTGTAATTAAGTGAGGAGCTTATTCCACTTTAAAGGGTTCTTGTAAGGGTACTATGAATATGATATCTTAAGGCACTTATAAAACTTTTCTATGATTAAAAAAGAGTTTTTATGGTAATCATTTGATTTCACTAGGTAAAAAGACAAGCTTATTTTTTGAAAATGTTTATGGACCTTTTAAGTGTGAAAGGTATGTTTTTCATTAAAATGTTTTTCCTGGGTTTTTAATTTTTCTAAGAAACCCCCATGATTATGATTTGACCTCCATTATTTCTTATAAATTATTTTATAAAACATTTTGGGCAGTAAAGATGATTTCATGAGTAATTAAACAGATATTTTAGCTCAAAGTTTTTTATGAACAAGGGAAAATTTTCATATGGATTTCATAGTTTTTAAAATAGACTAATAGGCCCATTTTATTTTTATATACCTTACTTATATCTTTATCCTCATCCCAATTTTTCAAATGTTTTTTATAGGGCCTATGAATGAGTAGGAACTATAAAAAAATAAATATTTCCTCTATGGTGATTCATCTTAAAAGAATCAAACATGTTTTTAATAATATAGACGTTTAAATTTAATAACCCTACTTTTATGTAAAAATTGGATATTTAGTAGAAGTGTAAACATTTTTTTGTAAGGGTTTTATATGTAATTTTTTTCCTAATTCTCTAAAACTCAAAACATAAAAAATCATTATAATGTAATAAATTTTAATCCTTGATATTAAAATCCTAATTATGGGTTGTTAAAGGAATGAGAAATTTTACTTGAACTGTATGAAGAATAGATAGGTAATGTCAAGGACATTAAACAACACAACAGATCTACATAAAGTTGATAGAATAGATATGTTGATAATTGTTAGTGAGATCTGGAATTTGATGTTAGAGATGATGTTTTATTTCATATATATTCATGGTATATAGTCACAAGGTTTGTAAAGAAGAGAAACCTAAGCCCTAGATATATTAGCCCATATAAGGTTCTTGATTTCATTAGAGTCGTTCTATATTGACAAACATTCCTACCAAACCTATCCCAAATACATGAAGTGTTCCATATAACAATCTTAAGGAAGTGCATACTAGATCCTCCACAAAAAATGAATCTATAAGTAATTGAGTTCAAGCATAATATCTCTTATGAGGAGAAAATAATTAAGATATTGTATTATAGAGATAATATTCTTTGAAAAAAAATGAAAACTAACCTTGTAAAATTAATTTGGAGAAACCATAAGTATATTTAGGCAACATGGGAACCTAAGGATGTAACAAAATTGAAATACCCTTATCTATTTTCATCTTAGAGTATATATTGAAACTCCAAGGAAGAAATTTATAAAGGGAATAAGAATGTAATGTACTAGAATTATCTATATGAAATGTTCCTTATTAATATATAAAGTATGTCATATAATATATAATCTATAATATAATCACATGTATCCCATAAAAAAATAAACTATATTTTATTTCATTAACATAAAATATTACAGATTAAGTATAAATATACTCCATAAAATTAAAAATAACACAATAGGATAATAAACATAAGTAATTAAAAAAACTAAAAGTTAAAATTTTGAAGCATTGTTATCTCCTAGAATTGTCATAGATATGAAAAATAATTTTAAATTGAAATAAAATATTAGAAACAATATTGAAATTTTGTAAATTAAATTCATGTAACCTTGAGATGAAATTAAAGTGAATGATGAATACAAGTAACAGTAGATATTTATAAGATGTATAATTACTTTTTAACGATTATAAATGGGATATATAACCATTGTAAATATGACTGTTAGAATAGTAATCTTACTTTTAGGATAGTAATTAGACCATTGTAATAGTAAAATGACCATTAGTGTAAATGATAAATCAACATTGTAAATAATTTTTATGGTTAATTATTTAAGAAAATATAAATATCATAATACCATAAAATAATTACTTAATCAATATAACAAAATGTATGTATATGGGTATAAGTTTAGTCATTTTTTTCATTACTCTATAAAATAATTTTTTTATAAGAGAATTAATTATTAAAATAACATAATTTAGAAATTGATTTTGTAAAAATGGATTTAATTTTTGGAATTATCTTTTCAAAATTATTTAGGTGTAAGTTTTTGTAATTTATATAAAAAATAAAATAATGAGGTGAATAGTGAAATATGATAAAATACAACATTTTACAATACATAATAAATTTCATATTAGATTATGTAATAAAAAAATATTTTGGCCTCACATTCAAAAATTATTATTCATATTTATAATAATCAATACTGTTGGAAGTCTTGAGAATACATAATAATTAATCAATATTATACAAAAACTCCATCTCCTCCGATTACAAATACCACATCTCACTACCCCAATTCTCTTCATTACTAAAAATTAATTTTCAAAATACCTTTCCAAATACTTTCTCAAATTCCTTATCCATTTTTTAAGGTTATGGTCTTCAAAAAATACCATTCCTTAAAGCCTAAGTAGTATATCCAAGGAGGACTTCCAATGTAAGACCTAAAATATCTCAACCAAATATTTTTAAGTTTTAATCTTGTTATACCTCCTCAAAATATATTATTGAAATAATTATATAATGAAATAATTATCATAGGTATACTGAAATGTTAATATATTAATAAAATATCAATTATTCCACTTCCTCTTATTTATACTAAAATGAAAACATTTTTTATATTATAGTCGGTTCACCACCTCCATGGAAAATTTATTTCATTTTTCATCACCACCTCCATGGATATTTTAAATATGATATTTGAGTATAATTATGGAATAAATTAAATTATGTTTATTATTATGTAATAATAAAATAAATGTTATACTAGCAACATTACAAAAAAACTATCATGGTCAGTTGTACAACCTAATTAAACAAGTTAAAAAACCCTATTTAATATAATACCTAAACCCTACCTATGATAAAAAGAATTAATTTATTGTAAATTATGAAAAAATATAATGAATCTAATAGATTTTATGAAATTATATTATATATAATGATGATCTTTGTTATAATGATTACCCAAGAACACAAACTGTTGAAAAACATGTTGAAATTATCGATGTTGTAGTAGACTAACAAGTTCACAATAAATTGATGTAAAATCCCAATATAAAGTGTAATAAGATTGAAGAAATTTATAAAAACTATAAAAAATGAGTTTATTTTATTGATCCAGGAACTTAATGTATCATTATAATGTAATTCAGGCTTAAGGTAAGGGTATTATCTCTAAAAATCCTTCGATTTTTCTCTCTCTTCTGATTATAAACTATTATGTGTTGAAGTTCTATCATCTTATAAAATAAATTAATATTTATTTAGTGAAATAATCTTATTATAATTCATTATCTTCAAAACCTTTTTCAAATTTTTATTATTTTTAAATCTACAAATCTCATAAAGTGGCAATCTTGAATCTTTGTTTTTCCCAAGCTTCTTTACTTTATGATATCCTATAGTTTAAACTTCTTTATAAACTATTTTAGTCCGGAAGAACCATATTATTTGATAGAAAATATATAATATTCCTATCATATATATTTATACAATATGTTTTCTAATTATTTATGATATTATGATGATTTAGGACATGCTTTGTAACCCAATTCTATACTATAGGTTATTATATTTATTATTGAGATATGTTTTATTTCCTTACATGGCATACACAAGATTTTTAATATTATGATGTGATAGGTGGTCTTGGAATTATATATCCACCTAATTTATAATGTAATGCTTATATCTAATTAGATAAAATTCTCGATTCACAATCAATGAGACTAAAACACTATATTATGTAGTGAGCCTTGACTTATGCATATGTGTCATTTTTTTATTGTTTCCACATGTCCATTATTGATGTTATATGATTTCATGATTATATGATTCATGTTTCCTTTATGATCATGATTACATGTTAATCCCTTTGATGATCTATTTATCTCATACTTAGCATGATCCTAATGTTACACTTTTATCATATTCTTTCTGGGATTTATAACTTATCCTTTTATTTTTTTATATATATATCCCTAGGATATCCCATATAGTGATAGAAGTGTGGATTGATCTTGTATAATAACATGAGTATTTGAATAAATATTTTTTTGTTTATTTCTTTTTAAGACGATGTATTATGTAGAATAATCTCCCAAATATATTTAAAATCTATATTTCTAGGACTATTTATGAATATTTATATTAAAAATGATGTAAAAAATCTATATGGGATGTGGGTTATTATAATATATCCTGATATCATTATTTTATTTTCTATATTTCAAAAATTACCATTTATAACCAGAAAATTTAATCCCTTATAAGGTTTCACAATATACACTAAAACCACACATTTAAAAGATAACTATAAATAAAATTAGATTTCAACTTTCCATTTGTCCCAATTTGGTTTATCATTATATTCTTAAAATATTATAGTTCTTTATTCTCATGAATAATATAAAGCTACAAATTATATGAAAATGTTTAATCAATAATTATATCAAATCATTTCCAATATCTTCCAGTTATATTAAAATTTATAGTAAATTTCTCTTAAAAACAACCATATACCTATAATACATTGGTTTTTTACAGAATTTTATGATCAAGAAAAATTTCATTATCCTAAAGTTCATTTTTTTATTCAACAAACATGCGTTTTCCAATATATTTAATTAGGCTTCTCAAAATTTTAATCAAGGAGTCTTCTATGCTTCAGATGTGTATTGAAATCATTGTTGATTGCACTATTATATTGTCCTTTAGGAACGCTTATTTTAACTGAGGCATTTTTGGTGGGTATGTATGACCCTATAAGCCATTTTAATTAAGGAATTAATTGCATAATTTATTTTATAAATTAATAATAATTTTAAATTTTAGTTCACTAACATTTATATAAGGATCAATATGTAATAATAAAGTCATTTTCCATGATATTTATTTGATGTCGATTGATTTTACCCCTTTAATGCTAGAAATATTTTTTCATCAAAATAAAAATCAATAAATATTTCTATAAATACATCTTGAATAATTGTATCAAAATTATTTTATGATCAAGATAGATTCAAATAAAATTAAATCTCAATATTTTTTGAGATCCATTTTTGTTCATTGTGTTGGTGTTATTGGAAATTATACATTATAAACAAATGTTATTAAATGTAAATATTTTATTCATAATCAAAAGATAATTGAAAAGGGGAATATTCTTGATAACATGATGATATTATTTGAACCAGTATCACTACATGATATATTACATACCCCTACCAAACTAGAATTTTTTTTAAAAACAAGTGGTCTAGTGATAACTTTTAATCACTTTATAAATGATTCATCAAAAAAATTTTAAGTGTGAACATGAGATTGTTGGATCGAATATGTAGATGTATAGGTATATTAGATGTATCAATACAAGAGGGGGGGGGGGTGAATTGTAGGTTTAAAAACTTTGTGTTTAAACACTTAAGAAATTAGTTTAAATGATCTTAATCTAATCAAGAAACAAACACCCACAATTACATTGAATATAAAGGTATGATACAATGTAATACTATAATAAAATTAAATCAATTGTATTCAAGATGAATACAATAATCAGAGTAATACAATAGTAAAGGATTCTACCATAATGCTTATAGAATCAATCGATACAATATGTAATAGTATGATTGTAATTGAAACAATTACAAATTAATATGGAATGAAGAAAGGAAAACAATACAATTACCTTTCTTAAAACAAAAAACAACGGAAATGTAAAAGTATTAAAATTATTTTGACACAAAGAGAAGGGTTATCCTTTCACCTAGGATAAGAGGTCTTTTTTACCACTAACTTGGTAAGCCCTCGATACAATGATCGGTGCGTCTGTCTGCTTATCCTCGGAAGCCCTCGATTTTGCAGGTAATCGACACCTCTATCTTCCAATCACTTGAATGCCCTCGATACGATGATCGGTCCATCCGTCTACCTATCCCCGGCAGCCCTCGATACAATTATTAGGTCTACAAAGAACAAGCAAAGCACTTATAGAAATACAAAAACTAAGAACAAGCCGTTCACATTTTGTAATCTCAAGGCTTTCGCACGAAGCAGGATAGAAGTCACAATATCTCTCTCTAGAACTTGATACAGCAAAGTCACACACACACGTATTCACACACACTTCTTCTTGGCTTCAAATGACCTGCTATTTATAGGACTCAGGTTCCAATGATCATATTTCCTCCAACAGTCATATTTCTCCGAAAAACTCGAAGGGACTTGGACACCTGGCATTATAACGGTCATTTTGAAACAGAAAACAGGACATCGTTTTGATTAGTTTATAACTAACTCCATGACATCATTTTGGGTTAAAACAAAAGATATATGAAGATGATAAACATGAGTACGATTAAAATGAAACATGTGTTTTTGAAAAATTACCAAACCAAGTAATGAAAGTAAATTATGAGTACTATAAGTATTAGTGTGTAATGTTTTGAAACGATACATAGTGAATAGATTTGTAAGACTTAGTACGATTAAAGAGTCAATACAATTTCCAGTCAGTACGAAAATTATAGTCAGTACGATTAGTATGGTCAGTACGATCAGCATGGTTAGTACGATCAGCATGTTCAGTACGATCAGCATGGTCAGTACGATCAACATTGTCAATACGATCAGCATGGTCAGTATGATCAGTATGGTCAGTACGATCAGCATGGTCAGTACGATCACCATGGTCAGTGCGATCAGCATGGTTAGTACGATCAGTATGGTAAAAGTCATTTGTGATTTCCAAAACAAGATATAAAAGTGAAAAGAGAACTTTGGACTCAACAATCTCCCCCTTTTTAGAAAGCTCAAAACACAAAGTAAAAACAAAAAGAAATACTTATCTCCCCCTGAGTTATTGGAATCTACTGAATATAAAATTTAATAAAAATAACCCCCCTTAGGTATGTAATTTCCTAAGGATTGTATTCATAGATTTTCCTTGATTTAGAAGTGTTTTCTTTAACACACTCCTTTATAAATCATTCTCCCCTTTTGTAAAACATTCTCCCCCTTTGTGATTTACAAAAAGAATGGGGTAATATTTAGTTTCCTGAAAGAGTTAGAGAAAAGAAATGCAGGACAAAGGAAATGGTAACATAAATGTCATTAAAAAGCAACATATTATAGGTAAAACAAATACAACACTCACTTGTTTTCTCTTTCCTTTTCCTTTTTTATAAATTCATGAAGAACAACGTTCATATTTTTGATTTCATTCTTGTCTTCAGATATTGAATCGCCCTGTGATCTGAGAAGCTCTTGTTGATCGCAAAAAAGCTGATCCTGATTCTTGATGGTCTCCTCCTGGACTCTGATTACTTCTTCAAGAGTATCAATTCTATTTTGCAAATTCTTGTTATATTTGGATAACACAAAATTTTGTTTCTTCAACAAAATTATTTCATATTTTAAAGATGAAACATTCAAGAATTCAGATTGAAAAGCATTCATTTTCTCTTTCAATTCTTTCACTGAAGGAATATCGGCTCCATGAGTTACCTGATTCAGTATTTTAATAGTTTCTTCGTCAAGTTTATTGAAAGCAATAGCAAGATCATTTAAAAACCTCCTTATGTATTCAATTGCTATCTCATGGTCATTCACCGAGCTATCTATTTTGTATGACCACTAGGTCATTCTGTTGCAAGCCTTCTTATGAGTGGCTGGACTTTCAGATAGAACTTTCAAATCGGCTTCAAATGACAAAAGTTTCTTTCTCAATTCTCTTACAGAGCCGAACTTATTTCTCTGATTTTCACTGATAAAATCAATTTTCTCTTCCATCCTGGGGAAATAAGGAATAGTCTTTTCAACTCTCCTTAGAACATGAACAATATAATCACTCCTCTTGAGAGAGATTGTTTGTTCTGAATCAGTATATTTATCGTACGAATGCAGTTCATTTGATCGGCTTGAGTCTACAACTGGCTGTTTTCCTTTTTCTTTTTCACTATCTCTTCTTTTTTCTTCTATTGTGTTACTGATGACAACAAGTTTCTCTGTCTGGGAGGATTGAGCACCTTTATTTTCTTGAGAAGTGATTTTATCCAGATTTTCAAAATACTGAGTTGGTGGTTGATCGGCACGAGGGGCTTGTTGAATGACTTCACTCTGATTTTGGTAAGATTCTTCTCTACTCCTTTTCAAACTTTAAAGGAATTATAAAATAAAATATCCTTTATATTCTTCAACTTCCTGTATTTCTTCCAGCATCTGTTCCCCTTTTTCTTTTTCTGGAAGACTCTGTATGATAGGTTCTTGATGTACTTCCTCCGTTACTTGAGCACTAGCATCCTAAACCATTTTCAGGACTTTAGAGATATCAAAGTCTTGAGCCTTTCTTTTTAAAAGAGTCTTATTTTTAGTTTCAGATTGAAGGGTTTCCTCTGCCCTTATTCTTTCTGCAAAAGCTTCATCTGGGTAAAGACTGAACATCAGTTCACCATCTTTTCTCTGTTCTTTATCTTTTCTCCACTTGGACACAACCTACTTACTGTACTTTGGTTTCTTCTTAGGATTTGAACTGGTTTGTGGATATGACTTTTAAGGAGCACCAACAGAAGGATTGTCTTTGACAGGCATAAGTGCTGATTGATACTGAGCTGAATCAGCTTCTAAATCCTTTACAAAAAGATTTGAATTCTGATCAAAACAAACATTCAAATTTTTCAAAGTACTCTTACTAATCTAGGATTGCTTCAGATCTACCAAATTTCATTTCAAAGGAATTTTACAAAACTTCATGCTTTCGAGAATGAACTTTGTATGAATAGATGGATACATAATCAAATGGGATTTGATTGCACCTAACTTGACATTCTTAATTGTTTCAAAGATTTATCCCATGAGATTTACTTTTCTCATGTTAGAAAGATAGTCCAACATGAATATATCAGAATCCTTCAAAGTCTCTCTATCCCCTTTCCTTGGAATAAGAAAACCTTGCATCTGCAGTGTTACAAATCTATTATCTAGAGAAAGATGAGCTACTTTCCTCTTTTATTAATTTATAATAAATAAAGACTTTTTAGAACTTTATTTGTTAAATGTACCAACTCCCTCTGGTAGTTTATGAGATGGATAGAAGGAATCACCTTCTATTGATACATTTAGAAAATGGGCCGCTTATTTCACAGACATAGATAACTTTCTATCATACACATCAAAGTTGATAGTCATGTTCTTATCAAAAGATACAGTTTTGTAAAACTGACTGACTTCATCAATAAGAACCGGATCTTGAGAAACAGGTTTTTCAACACATAAATGCTCCCAACCTTGAAACAAAATGATTCTTCTAATTGTAGAATCGTATGAATCAAAAAAATCCTGAGAAAATAACCTTTATCTGAAAAAGTATTTCTCTGAAAAAGTCTTTGAAGACATTTCAGTGGGAGTATTAGCAGAGGACTGAGACATATAGGTGAGGCTGCTTGAAAGATCATATGGAGTCTTAAATCGATGGGGTAGAGCTTCGCCACAAATCCTTAAAAACCGGAGTGGGTTTGGGGAGGGGGGCTATTTATAGGTGGTAAAATAATGACCGTTGGTATTATACAGTTAAGATTTAGAAGAAAAGAAATCAATATATAGGATTAAAAAGAATTTTAAAAAAATGGAAAGTATGTACTTTCCAGAGATTATAAGGTAATTGTTAGTTTAGATAGTATTAATAGTGAAAGAAAACACAAGCGTACAAAGAAAAAAATACTATCAATCGTTATGCCAATGAAAAACAAAGTCATTACCATGAACTGACAAGCCGATGGAAAACCATATTGTTACCATGAAAGAACGTGCTGATGGAAAAGAAATTCATTAGTATGAACGGACGTGCTGATGGAAAATAAATTCATTACCATGAACAGACGCACCAATGGAAAAGATATTCATTACCATGAACGGACGTACTGATGGAAAATAAATTCATTACCATGAACGGACGTGCTGATGGAAAATAAATTCATTACCATGAACGGACGTGCTGATGGAAAAGAAATTCATTACCATGAATGGACGTGCCGATGGAAAAGGAATTCATTACCATGAACGGACGTGCCGATGGAAAAGAAATTCATTACCATGAACAGACGTGCTGATGGAAAAGAAATTAATTACCATGAATGGACATGCCGATGGAAAAGAAATTCATTACCATGAACGGTCATGCTGATGGAAAATAAATTCATTACCATGAACAGACGTGCTGATGGAAAAGAAATTCATTACCATGAACGGACGTGCTGATGGAAAAGAAATTAATTACCATGAACGGATGTGCTGATGGAAAAGAAAGGATAAAAACTGTAACTAATCAATCAATACTACAAACAAAAAAGTGAAAACATTCAATAAGATAAACAGAAAAGTAAAACAGTCAATACGATAAATAGAAAAGTAAAAATAGTCAATACGATAAACAGAAAAAAAAACGATAAAAATGTTCTCCCTCTTTTTTAAGAGGAGTTTTTTAATGTGAGGAGAGGTAGAAAACAAGAAGTATACATGAATGATTATTTTAATGTAATCATTCCTAGCTTCTGTTTTATAAACTCAAATCTATCGGAAGGTAATGATTTTGTAAAAATGTCAGCAAGTTGTTCTTGCATTCCGATGAATTATAAAATAATATCTCCTTTTTTGTGGGTGATCCCTAAAAAAATGGTGCCTAATATGTATGTTTTTTGCACAATAATGATGTGATGGGTTCTTACTAAGATCTATGGAACTAGTGTTATCACATAGAATTTGAGTTTTGGAAAAACTAAATCCATAATCAGAGAGTGTGTGTTGCATCCACAGCACTTGAGCACAAAAACTTCCAACTGCCACATATTCAGCTTCAGCAGTGGAAAGTGATACTGAGTGTTGTTTTTTGCATGACCAAGAAACCAGAGAATCTCCTAAGAAATGACATGTTCCAAATGTACTTTTTCTATCCATTCTACAGCCACCAAAGTCATCATCTGAAAAACTTTTTAAAACAAAATCATTTCCAGAAGAGTAAAAGAGTCCTAAATCCATAGTGCCCTTTAAATACCGAAAGATTCTCTTTACAGATTTTAAATGAGACTCTTTTGGATTAGATTGGTATCTTGCACATAAGCATACAGAAAACATTAAGTCTGTTCAACTAGCTATTAAGTATAGAAAACTTCCTATCATACCTCTAAATTTTTTTTGATCAACTGGTTACCCAGTTTCATCAAGATCAAGTGTATTTGAGGTACCAATTGGAGAGCTAATACTTTTAGTATTTTCGTAACCATACCTTTTGAGTAAATCTTTAATATAATTATGTTGAGATATATATATGTTCCTTCTGGTTTTTGTGAAATTTGAAAACCTAAAAAGAAAGTTAACTCACCCATCATACTCATTTCAAACTCATATTTCATTAATTTGGAAAAAGAATCAGTTAAAGATTATAGAGTTGATCCAAATATGATTTCATCAACATAAATTTGAACAATCAAAACATTTTTATTTTCCATTTTTATAAAAAGGGTTGGATCTGCTGTACCTTTTGCATAACTGTTTTGTAAGAGAAATCTTGTAAGTCTATCATACCATGCTCTAGGGGCTTGTTTAAGACCATATAGAGCCTTGGTAAGTTTAAAAACATAATTAGGATATTTCGGGTCTTGAAAACCAAGAGGTTGTTTAAAAAACACTTCTTATTGAACAAAACCATTTAGAAAATCACATTTAACATTCATTTGAAATAGTTTGAAATTAAAGTATGATGCAAAGGCTAATAGAATACGAATACATTCAAGTCTAGCTACTAGAGCATATGTTTCTTCGTAGTCTATTCCGTCTTTTTGATTATATCCTTTAGCAACAAATCTTGCTTTATTTCATACAATGATTCCATTTTCATCACATTTATTTCTGAAAACCCATTTTACACCAATTATAGTTGTTTCTTTAGGACTTTCAACTAAATTCCAGACTTGATTCCTTTCAAATTCATTTAGTTCATCTTGCATTGCTTTAATCCAATCTTCATTACCTAAGGCCTCACTTGGAATTTTGGGTTTGGATTGATAAAGAAAGGAAAGATGTTCTATTTCATTTCTTAAGGAATTTCTGGTTCTAACAGGTTGATTTACATCACCAATGATGTTATCACTGGGATGATTCCTAAGAAACAATTGATTTGGGTTTTGTAAAACCTGTTCATCAACATATGGTAGAAATTCTTCTAGGGTAAAAGTTTTAAAAGTATCTTCTTGAAAATTTTCCTTATTAGAAGGATCTTCTAATAAAGGTTGATAATCAGTTTTTGAAAACACATCCGAGGATGTAGGTTTGGATGGTTTGAAAACAAAAGGATCAGTTTCATCAAATTTTACATGTAATGTTTCCTCAACAGTACAAGTGTTTTTATTGAAAACTCTATAAGCCTTAGAAGTTGTAGAATAGCCTAGAAATATTCCTTCATCATATTTTGGTGCGAATTTGTGTAGATTATCTTTAGTATTCAGAATGAATACTTTGCACCCAAAAACTTTGAAGTATGAAACTTTAGGTTTTTGGCCAGTCCATAATTCATAAGGTGTTTTATTAAGAAAAGGTCTAGTTAAAACATGATTTATAGTATAACAAGAAGTACTAACAGCTTCAGCCCAAAAGTGCTTAGAAATTTAGTATTCAATCAACATGGTTCTAGTCATTTCCTGAAGAATACGATTTCTTCTTTCAACAACACCATTTTTCTGAGGAGTTCTTGGAGCTGAGAAATTGTGAGTAATACCTTTCTTACTACAAAAAGTTTCAAATTCGGAATTTTGGAATTCACCACCATGATCACTATGAATAGTTATCAATGGTAGGTTTTTCTCATTTTTAACTTGGGCTCTAAAAGTTTTGAAATAGGAAAAGGCTTCAGATTTCTTTGTTAGAAAATAGACCCATGGAAATCTAGTAAATTCATCAACTAAAACAAATACATAGTATTTTCCTCTAATGCTTCCAGTTTGTGAAGGACCAAAAAGATCCATATGCACTAGCTGTAATGCATTAGAATTTGAAACTTTATTGATTTATTTAAAGATAGTTTTATGTTGCTTACCAAATTGACAAGGATCACAGACTTTTGAAGAATCATATCTAACATATGGTAGTCCCTTCACAAGTATTTTCTTTGAGAGTTTACAAAGGTTTATTAAGTTACAGTGTCCTAGTCTTCTATGCCATAGCCAGGATTGGTATTCTATTGCACTTAAGTAGGGTAAAATTTGGATCCTAAGGTCTTCTAAGTTAATAGTGTATACATTCTCTTGCCTATGGGCAGATAGAGTGAAATCATCCTTGGAATTGTGAACTAGACACTTATCATTTCTAAAATTCACAAGGTAACCTTCATCACATAATTGACTTATGCTTATGAGATTTTGCCTAAGACATTTGACAAACAAAACATTTGAAATAAGAAATTTTCCAAGAAAAACAATATTACCCATTCCAAAAAATTTTCTTTGAGCATTATCTCCGAAGGTAACCTTTCCACCTTTTGTTTGGATAATATTTTCAAAGAAATATTTGTTTCCGATCATGTGTCGAGAACAACCACTATCAATGTACCAAATGTTTTTGTGGGTACACTTCTTGTTTTCCTGAAAAATAAACAATTAGTTTTTCAGAATCCAAAATTGTTTAGATCCAGAAGATTTAGATAAAAGAATTTTAGGAATCCACATTTGTTTTGCAAAATGAGCTTTATGAAATCCTAAAGACTGAGTTCTGTTAAGAGAACACTGTCTTTTCCAGTGTCCACCATATTGACACTTAGAACAAAAAGGGGTATTTTGAGGAACAAAATAGTTATTACTAAAAACCGGTTTGGAATGAGTATAACCAAATTCAAAATGATTTCTCAAAGGTCGAATTTGAGAATACATTTTGTCAAAATTCTCCTTTCCATAAGTAAAGTTTGACAAACATTTTTTTCAAGGAAAATATTTCTAACTTTAGTTTTAAAACTAGATTTTTATCCTCCAAAACATTTGATTTTAAACCGGAGTTAGGTTCAAAAACATTCTTCTTAGAAATTACATTTTATAGATCCTTAGAAAGTTTATCCTTATCAGATTTGACTTTCTCAAGGGTTTTTTCAAAATCAGATGTTTTCGTATCAATATCATTAGAAAGATCTGATACTTATTTAGTTAAAACTGAAATTATAGAATTTTCTTTATCAACATTTTTCTTCAGTTTAGAATTCTCATTCTCAAGTAATTTAGACAATCTAGACACTTATTCAAAAGAAGGTAATGTACAATCTTATGATGATGAAGACTCATATGAAGATTCATAATACGTATTATCAATATAATTTTCATTTAAGGAAACATTTGTAATAGCTTCAGTGTTGTGTACCTTAGCCATGGGACAAAGATCTTTAATTGGTAGTTTGGATATAAGTCCAATATTCCTTTGTTCTGAGGATTCATATTCTGAAGAATTATCTAAAGAATCACTACCACTTGAACTCCAAGTATCATTTTCCTTCAAGACTTTCTTTGTTTTTGACTTGTAATACTTTTTCTTATTCCTTTTAGAATGTTTCTCCTTTCTGTATTTTCTCTTAAGTAAAGGAAAATCAGGCCTTATATGCCCTAGTTTCTTACATTCATAACAAGTTACCTCTGAATCTTTCTTATCCTTCCTATCTTTCTTTTTGAATCGGTATTGGAAGTCTTTCTTTCCCACAATCTTGTTCATCCTACGAGCAATATTGGATAACTCATTATCCGAGTGATCACTATCACTTGATTCTGATATAACAACTTTCTTGGCTTTGGATCTTATTGTCCTTTCAGGTGTTTTTGCTTTAGATGTAAAATCTACACTTCCATTTCCATTTTTCTTCTTATTGAAATCAGCATCTCGTTTCATTCTTGTCTCGTGATGTAGAAGAGTTCCAAAGAGTTCATCAAGAGTAATCTGGGAAACTTTTCTATTTTCATCAATAGCTGTCCTTTTTGATTCCCACTCATTTAGAATTATGTCAATAATCTTATCTACAAGAGCTTCACCATCAATACCTTTTTCTCCCATAGATTGTAAACTATTGACAATTGTTATAAATATTTGATGTACTTTACACACTATATCTCCATAAGGAAAAATAAATCCATGATACTCTGCTCGAAGCATTACTCTTCTTGTTTCTATAACCTTGGATGTACCGAAATGTGTAACTTCCAACTTCTTCCAAATACAGTTCACGGCTTCACAAGAAGATATCTAGATTTATATATTCATGGTCATAGAACATAATAAAGTATTGCGTACCTTGTAATTCAGTTGATATTCTTACTTCTCTTGATTAGTCAAAGTACTGAATTCTTTGTCAGGAATTTTGTAACCTTCAGTAAGAATAATAAAATTTTCTACACCGGTATTGATAACAAATGTCTTCATATGATCTCTCCAGTACTCATAATCATTATTATCAAAGATAGGTGGTCTAGAAGTATTTAGATTGTCAATCGACCCAATATTCATTCCTACCATCTTAATAAAACAAAATATTTTCCACTCCACACGTTAGTGTAGTAAATAATTGAAACAGTAATTTTAAATAAATAAAGCTAGTAACACAAATTAGTGGAAACCTCCTTTGATACTAATTGTTTGATTGAATATGTAGATGTATATGTATATTAGATGGAACAATACAAGAGTGGGGGGGGGGGGGGTGAATTGTAGGTCTAAAAACATTGTGTTTAAATACTTAAGAAATTAGTTTAAATGATCTTAAACTAATCCAGAAACAAACACCCACAATTATATTGAATATAAAGGTATGATACAATGTAATAATATAAGAAAAGTAAAGAAATTGTATTCAAGATGAATACAATAATTAGAGTAATAAAATAGTAAAGTATTCTACCATAAAGCGTATAGAATCAATCAATACAATATGTAATAGTATGATTGTAATTGAAACAATTACAAATGAATATGGAATGAAGAAAGTAAAACAATACAATTCCCTTTCTTAAAACAAACAGCAGCGGAAATGTAAAAGTATTACAATTATTTTGACCCAAAGAGAAGGTTTATCCTTTCACCTAGGATAAGAGGTCTGTTTTACCACTACCTTGGTAAGCCCTCGATGCGATGATCGGTACGTCTATCTTTCTATCCTCGGCATCCCTCGATTTTGAAGGTAATCAGCACCTCTTTCATTCAATCACTTGAAAGCCCTCGATACGATGATTGGTTTGTCTGTCTACCTATCCCCAGCAGCCCTTGATACGATGATTAGTTCTACAAAGCACAAGAAAAGCACTTATAGAAATACAGAAACTAAGAACAAGCTGTTCACGTTTTGTAATCTCAAGGCTTTTGCACGAAGCAGGAGAGAAGTCACTGTATCTCTCTCTAGAACTTGATATAGCAAGGTCGCACACACACGTATTCACACACACTTATTCTTGGCTTCAAATGACCTCCTATTTATAGGCCTCAGGTTCCAACGGTCATATTTCCTCCAACATCCATATTTCTTCAAAAAACTCGGAGGGACTTGGACACCTGGCATTATAACGGTCATTTTGAAATAGAAAACACGACATAATTTTGATTAGTTTATAACTAACTCCACGACATCATTTTGGGTTAAAACAAAAGATATATGAAGATGATAAACATGAATACGATTAAAATGAAACATGTGTTTTTAACAAAGTACCAAAACAAGTAATGAAAGTAAATTATGAGTACTATAAGTATTACTGTGTAATGTTTTGAAACGATACATAGTGAATAGATTTGTAAGACTTAGTATGATTAATAGAGTCAATATAATTTCTAGTCAGTACGAAAATTATAGTCAGTACGATTAGTATGGTCAGTACGATCAGCATGGTTAGTGCAATCAGCATGTTCAGTACGATCAGCATAGTCAGTACGATCAACATGGTCAGTACGATTAGCATGGTTAGTACGATCAGGTTGGTCAGTACGATCAACATGGTCAGTACGATCAGCATAGTCATTACGATCAGCATGGTCAGTATGATCAGCATGGTAAAAGTCATTTGTGATTTCCAAAACAAGATATAAAAGTCAAAAGAGAACTTTTGACTCAACAGAGATATAGGATGTACTATAATTATTTTGATTGACATAAAATAATTATTAAAAGTATGAAATGAATATTCAACAATATTATCAAGTCAAATATGATTGATTAAATAATAAATAATTATTCCTTTAATCTAATGATATAGTGAATAATCTTCTCAAATAATAGGTTGTGAGTTAATAATAAGCACACTTGGGACTATATAGTAGATGCATCATTGTATATCATAACATATCTAAATTTTCCACATGATGGATAAATTTAACCACATGTGTATTGATGAATTAATTACAAATACATAGTGTATTTTGTCCCAAGTTTTTATGTTGATGGTCTTATAATCAGTTTTCCATGAGAAAAAGTAGTAAATGAGAAATTATTATGTGTAATAATCCCTTTATCAACCAATGGATTCCCATTCATAAATTTAATCATTTTTCTCCTCAGTATTTATACTGAATGAACCAAAAAATCAATTCCATACAATACATATATCATGGTTAAAAAACTTTTGGTTTACCATATATTATTTGATTATATATATATTGAAATAGTATAATATAGAGGTAAATATTAAAAGTTTATCTTGAATCAAATATTTCTCATTTTAATCCTTTTTTGATAGAGGAATTCAACACCTATTTCATACATATTTTCAATGTCAAATATATTTTCACCAATATATTTAGAGATTAATAAATGTTATTGAGTCTTAGTGGAAAATAAATCATTATTTGTTAAAATATATATACCACTAGGTAGGTATATTTTTTTCTCTTTCGGAGCATTCGATCAATTTACCACTACTAATTAATTTACTTGAGCACTTTTCATTTTATAGTTGATAAAATATTAATTTTATTAAGAATTTTGTGTGTTGTAGTGCTGTAAAAAATATAAATATCTTTATTATGAGGATTAAACCTGATAGAGTGATTCACAATGTATGTTTCTATAAAAAATAATATAAGGAATATATATAAGAAAAAAATAATAGGAAATGAAATAAAAGACACAACATTCATTAAAAAACAATCACAAATACAAAATTACTTCCCAATCATGATCATTTACAAATTATCAATATGATTGATACCTTTTGGGTTTACCAAACAATCATATATGTCAAAAATCTTAATATCATTATCTTCAAGGTCTGCTCATCAAAGTTTTATTCAATGTTTTTTTACTTCCCTTTGATCTATTTTTGATAAATATCAACAAAATGACATGAACTATAATATATATATAAAGAATTCAATTTTAAACCACACTAAAAGAATTTGATTTCATTATTCTTAATTTTCTTCAACCGTGGTTTTTAATTATTTGACCACTTCTAGTGGTGCACATCTCTCTTCTCCTTAAGGTATAGACACCTATAGAAGATGAGTTGGAACTACCTTTAATGAATTAGTTATCTCCACAAACGTGATTATAAGTAATCAAATTCACTTCATATAATGGATCACTACCAGTGTGATATGATTCATGATTCATAATTGAGATTTATTTGTTTTTTTATACAATAATAATTAAAGAGTGTAATTCATAATATTTTATAAATATTTTTTCTTGATATTTTGGTTTCTGAATAACATTATAGGGATAAAAGTTAGAAAATATTTTTTATAGTATAATTATTGGAAATAATATTTTCTTTACAAAATTTTAATTGTGATGTAATTTTAATCATGTTGGAGTTATATTCTCTCACTTATTTATAGTCTTTCAATATTAAGTGATTCCATTCATACTATAATTTTGTTATCATTAACAATAAAATGTAATCATTACACTCTTAGATGTTAATCCATAACACCATAAAGTCCTTCACTATAGGATTCTCAATATTTAAATCCTCATGGAGGTGATCGAAAATGAATATTAGGGCTCAGTCATAGTGTTGAAAAGAATCTTGGTTATAAACATTGATTATCTCTCCAAGGCTATTTTTATTTATGTGAATCTGTGCATAAAAAATCTAAGACAATTAGTTATTTCTGTAAATTTATAGATGGATAAAACAACAATTTTCAATATTCTCATTGAAAAAAAACTCATCACTATATTTCTAACCACTTTGAATAAATGAAATTTTTACTCATAATGTGTTGTGAAACTAATCAAACACTGATCAAAACCATGAGTAAATTTGAAATAAAAAATATGTGATCTATCATAGGTGAAAATAAGAATTAAAAAAATAAGGTGTCAAATATTTGGGATATGAATGAAAAGAAAAAAGGATAATGAAAAAGAGGAATACAAGAAGTATAATGAGAGTATGAAGGGGAGAAAGTTTTTTTCTATTAACATAGTGACATATATATAGGTTATATGAAGGTTGTAGTCAATGATTTAGATCAACCCCTATCTCCCATATCAAATATAAAGGTTTGAATACCAAGATTTTGAGTAAATAAATGATTGGTTATATGAAGGGTTGGATTTGGTAATGGGGAGTTATACTAGTTTTCATATTATGACATCCACATAATAAATTTTTCATAACATTGTTAGGTTTTTTATTTTTTTTATTTAAATTTAATATTTTTTTATTTTTTTTGTTTTTAGTTAATTTTGATATGTATAATGATTTTATGATCTCAAGACATGTGTTTTCTATAAGAATTACAAAGTGATGATTCTACTATTAAATTATATTGATATAAAATGTGTTTCATGTCTGACCATAGTTGTTTTTATGAATTGGAATAACGTTATTTGATCATTCATTCTTTTTTAACACAAGTCTCAAGATATGGATTATATTTTTTTAACTTATAAATAATTTTTTTCATTATATTATATTTACAGATATTTTCAAGTTTTATCATGTACTTTGAATCTAAAAATATCTAGAAAATTTTGAAAATCTAATTTTTACATTTACATTATTGAATTGCCATTATTATTATCCTTTAAAACAATGTATGAATTATAATTATCTCTAAGAACAAAATCAATCCACCATATTAGAGTTTTAATACGATCTAAAAAATGGAAAGTCAATATTGCTTAAGTATTTATATAATTATCATGTATTATAAATATATGTAATAACATTGATTTCCCCAGGACCTTCCTTTGTGAAAATATAGTGTTTAAGGGTGTTTTGGGAGGCAATGATGGATCATTTCAAGAGTTTTCCAAATTTCTAGTTTTCCGTCAGCATATCAGTGAGTTGGAATGTCGGTGCATCGTCATGTCAGAAGAATCAACATCAGTGAGTCAGGGGATTCAACATCGGTGAGTCAAGGGAATCAACTTTGGTGAGTTGAGGGCATTAGAATTGTTGAGTTGAGGGCGTCAGTTTTGGTAGTTCAGTGCGTCAGTAGGCCAGGACATTGGTAGGTCAGAGCATCAGTAGGCTAGGGTGACAGTAGGTTGAAGTATTAGTAGGTCATTGCGTCGGTAAGTCATGGCATATGTAGCTCAGCATCTGTGGCTCAACGTTAGGGACTACCCACCAGTGACTCATTTCTGATTTTCCCAGTTTTTCTAGTTTTTCCCCTATTACATGTTTGTCTCTCTAAAATGGTAACCTTTCAACTCATAGCCATGCACTGTTCTGTCTCCACCATTTTTGAAGGGAATTATTAAATTCCTTGTGTCTTGTAATGTTCCACCAACCTCGTAACCTCCAAGACACATGGTCAAACTGTGATTCGATTTTCAAGAACTTTGAAATCGCCTCCCTAATTTTTAGGATCTTTCCCTTTCATAAATTGAGATGTCTTATTTCCTTATTCCTTTTTTCCCATGGTTCACATGGAGCCTTCCTCCCTAGACAATTTGTGCGCCTATACCATAGCTCTCTCGCTCAGCTTTCTTGGAGTTTTTACTACTCGCACGACCCCTGCTCTTGGCGCAAGGAATAAATTTGATCCTTTGACCATCCAAGTGGAGATTTCTTTTTATTCTCTTTAATTGTGCATCATATTAGGTAGGTATTATAATGAATTCTTATAAGGAATGACTGAAAACTTTTCTTAAAAAAAATAAATAGATAAGAACTGGATTCCATCCAAAGATTACATGAGTAAATAAAATAATGGGAAGAGAGTGGTTTGGTGTTGATCACCTATTTTATTAGTTATATTTTCTTATTTTATGGTTGTTGAGGATATATGACTTCTGAAAATCATGTCTGTTTGTGGTCTTTTCTTGCACACTAATAATTTTCTGTTTTGTTGAGATGGTTGAATAAATGGTTGTAAAACGAAATCTTATTAATCATGTATACTTGGTTAAATAAATGAATTCCCTAGGATCAATAATATTGTGCGATCACCAATTATAATTAAGTGGAATTAAAAAACCAATGCTTATTAAATCTGAATGTATACACATCCTATTGATAGGTGTGGATGATTGCTCTGTTCTATAGAGTTTTTCAACCTTGTGTGAGTTGTGTGGAGCTGCTGTTGGGAGTACGGTTGTGGGTACAGGGTTGGGAAGGGGAGTGGACTATGGGAGAAGTGTGTGGTATGAGTGTGAAATGATGTTGTGGGTTAATGGTAGTTACAATGGGATTTGCGTGTGGGGTGGTATAGTGGAGGTGTGATAGAATCTTAGTATGAGAGATTGGTTGATTGTGGAATGGATGAACTTGTAGGAAGATGAATTTCCTTTGTTGTGTTGTGGTCATGGAGTGACATTGGTTAGTGGTAATGCGGTGCAGGTATGGACTCGTATGTAGTGGGACTGTGAATCTAGTTTTGTGCTATTGTGCGGTGGGACTTCAGTTTGGTTTTTATTGTTGTTTTTATATGGTTGTGGTTGGAAGTTTCTCGGTAGTTCTGAAATAAATTAAAGTGAACCCCATAATTAATAAATGGAAAGTGGTTAAATGAAAAGGGGTTGGGTTATTATTTGGTAGTGGATGTTGTGTGGTTATACATATAGGGGTGGTAGTGAAAGTGGTTCTGAGTAGATTGGTTGTTTGTTCAGAAAACCATAGGTTGGGATGAGTGTATTCTTACCTATATATATATATAAATTGTAGTTTCGTGTGATTTCTATATGCACTCCTCTATTTTTGATCACTATGTTCTGAAAACATCCATTTCATTGGGGAGGGTGTCCTTCCTAACATCCCGGTGGGAGGATAGATGGATGGTTACTGACTTTCTTCCTCATACCCACTTCTAGGTTCTTACCGCATGAGAATATTCGAGGAGGATGTTATGGATTGAGGATTACCATATTCCAAGATTATTCGAGTGAGGGTTTGTTGTAGATGAGAGCCCTAGGTGTTTTTGGGTGAGGTTTGTTTCCCAAGTGTCTTCAGGATGAGGCCCATGTGTCTTCAGGCAGGAGGTATAGTTATTGTGGCCCATGTATCTGCGGGTGGGATTGTGTGTGGTTTGAGTCCCAAGTGTGTGCGGGTGGGTTGTGGTAGTGGGAACTCATATGGGAAGAGGGTAATCATCAATACATTCTCTATTAGGGATAAACAGTCAACCAGGGGGAAATTTGTGAGGGGTACCCAAATACCAATGTGATTATACTATTACTTTACTTGACTCACATTATTTAGTGAGTGTGCCTTAGTGAGGCTGGGCTGGTTAGTATTCCTGAGTAGGTGCTTTGACGTTCTACTATTTTCCCATAGGGACATTAGTATGTTCCCTCACTTGTGAATGGGTGGATTTAGTTTTCCTACTAGGTATAATTGTATACTCACCCTACGTATATAAAACTATTTTCAGTCTTCTAGGAGGACTTTGAGGACCATTATAGACCTTAATTGGTTGAGTATTGGGATTAGTTTCTATTTCTTCTTAGTCTATTTCCTTTTGGTACTTACTTTGGAGTTTTTTTGTACTTCGCATCATCTTTTCTTTTGAACATGCATGGGGATGGATTTTGGATTCAATTTTACTTTTGGTGTTTGAAGTTGTTTAGGATTTACCATCTTATCTCCCAGTATTGTTATATGAAAAGTTTAATGAATTCCATATTTATGTGAGATTCTATACCCTTGGTTCTATTCACCACTCTGGGTCCTATTGAAGGCGAGACTCAGGGGTCATTATATCTCCTTCATCTTGAGGAAGGAAGGGCATGTCACTTTCTCGCCACTTCCCTAATCTTGAGGTAGGTGGGTTGTGACAAAATGGTATCAAAGATATGTTGTTTATGAGAGTTGAGAGATAGTATGAAGTTTAGAGTTAGGCACACTGAGGATTTCATGGGATGGTCAGGAAACAATGTTAGGAAATCTTGGCACGCAAAATAGGATAGGGAAGACTGATTAAGAAACAGGATTTTAGGGCCCCTCGTGATCTGATGCAAGGAATATGGACCTAAAGAACGACCAAGTGAGGTTATGATGATTTTAGGGAAGCGGCCCTAGAAAAGGTACATGTATCATAATGACTTATTTTCTTGTGTGTATTTGGTGTTTTTGGAATTTAAAATAAACGAAGAGTTAAAATAAAAAATAAAAATAAATTTTCAACACTAATCGAGCATAAAAATTCCTTATTTAATTTTTCAGCTATATAACCCAGGCGTCACCCCCATGTGGTATGAGAAATTGAGGCCTGACAGTTTGAACCGGTTGATCAGTAGTGGGCCGATCGAGAAGAGGAAGATGACCAGTGGCAGAAGATGCTTTTTTCCTTCCAGCCACAGACTCTTGGGAAGTATAAGGGAATCATCTTAGACATGGATATGTAAATTTGGTTCAAGGATCTTTTGATCACCTTCATCTTGATCTGAGCTATGATAGTGTATTGGGTTCCTCTAGCAGTGTGCCAGATATGAGGACAAACACATTAGTGGTGGACGCTTTACCTTAGGGATAGGAAGGAAACTGAGGTCTCATGGGATGATTTTTAGAGGGAGTTCTGGGAGGAATTCCTTTCTCCCACGATGAAGGATGAGAAGAGGTAGGATCTACTCTCCCTCCAGTAGGGGATTATATCAGTGAGGGAACTGAGGATGAAGTTCAAGGATCTCCTATGCTTCACACAAGATATCTTCTCGGATGAGGAGTCCCAAGAGAGACACTTATAAGAAGCACTACAACCTTCTCTCCATTATTTTGTTACTCGTATCGCTCTAATAACATAATTAGAGGTTCATAAGAAGGCCTAGGTAGTGGAAATGATGCACTCACTGAGAAGAGTGTCGTGAGAGGGAAGCTAGCTGAGTTCGTCAAAAGGTAAAGATGCCAGAATTAGGTCTCCGAAATCATGGTCTTCCAGGTTTCAACCTGTGGGAAGTAGGAATCAATAGTTATATTTCTGATATCCTAGTTTTCTATTCACCCATGGGCCTAGGATAGAGGTTCTTTGTTTGTGGAGGCCATGGAAATATTGAAACCATTTCCCAGTTTAGACTCATTACGGTGGGGGTGGGAAGGGTCAGCGCCCACCTTAGTAGTAGCAGTTTCCCATCAGGCCCTTCTAGCAGTAGGGGTAGAGAGCTCCCACCCACTGAGGGTAGACAGTGTAGGAGGATACCGACCTCAAGGTTCTCCTTAGGGACCTAAACTAGGTCATATTTGGGGAGGCGGTCAACAACAACAAGGTAGAGGTGATGGGAGTGGGAAGTTACACACCGCAGAGGTAGCCGTTTGAGCAAGGCTAGAGGTTATTCAAGGTACGATTAGTCTGTTCAGTATTATCGTGTGTGATTTGTTTGATTCAGGATTCTCACACTCCTTTATTGCACCTGATCTAGCCCATTCTCTAGTACTAGAAGTAGAGATAATTCCCATTCCCTTGGTGTTGAGTAAACCATTCGGAGGTCAGACCAGTCTGTTTGATGTTTGTCGAGGACGTAGACTAATGTTAGGGCCACAATAGTCCATTGGGGATCTTCTTCTTCTATAGATGCATCCATACAATGTCATACTATTAATTGACTAGTTATTTTCTTGTGCATGCTATTATCAACTAATTCTAGAGAAGAGTTGCATTATCAGATGTGGGAGGCCATTGCGTAACTTTAATTGGTAGGCAGAGTTGTTAAGAGGGTAGCTAGCATGTGGATACTCTTCTTTCATTATTATACAAGTTGTCAGCGGAATCTACAGATACAAATATGGTAGAATTTCTGAGGGTTTTCAGTGTATTATCTAAATTGGTTGTGACTCTACCCCTAGATGTAATGTTGAGTTCAGGATATAATTGAAACCCTATTCACATCCTATTTAGATGGATTCCTATTGATTAGAACTTTTTGAGTCGTGGGAGTTGAAGATTCAGGTTGAAAACCTGATGAAGAAGGGTTTTATCCAGCCAAGTGTGTCACTGAGGGTTGCTCCAGTCTTCTTCACAAAGAAGGCAGATGGTGGCCTGAGACTATTCATGGATTACTAGAGGCGGAATCAAGTGACAGTCAAGAACCGTTACCCCCTTCCAAGGATCTAGAACCTTTTCTACTAGTTAAAGGGGTTAGGTTGGTTCTCCAAGATCAACCTGTGGTCTGGATATCACCAGTTGAGGGTAAAGGAGGGTGAAATCTGAAAGACTGCTTTTAGGGGCAGGTATGGGCACTTTGAGTTTGTGGTCATGTATTTCAGTTTCACTAATTCACCAGCAGTGTTCATGCGGCGCAATAAGTTTTTTTCCATGAGTACCTAGATCGGTTTGTCATTGTGTTCATCAATGATATCCTAATCTACTGAAGGTCAGAGGGGGTGCACATCAGGAATCTGAGTATTGTCTTGGAGGTCCTTCGACACCACCAACTCTATGGGAAGTTTTCTATGTTCCAGTTCTAGATCCAAGAGGTGCACTTCCTAGGACAATTGGTGTCTCATTAAGGGATAGTAGTGGACTCATCAAAGGTCAAAGCAGTTTTTTCTTGGATAGTACCCAAGAATGTGATGAAGGTTTGTTGTTTCCTGGGTATAGTAGGCTATTATTGGAGGTTCATACTCGACTTCTCTTGAGTTTCAGACCCATTGAAAACTTTGAACAGAAAGGACTAGGGCTTTGTGTGGAGTGAGCTATGTCGGGAATAATTCATCTATCTAAAGGGGAGGATGGTAAGTGCCCCAATGCTTAGGTTGCCAGAGGAAGGAGTGATGTTCAAAGTATTCTGTGATGCCTCCAGCTTAGGATTGGGGTGTTTACTGATGCATCAGTAGGGAGGGATCTCATATAGGTCTAGGTAGTTGCATCCTCATGAATGTAACTATGCCACCTATGACCTGGATCTTGCAATAGTTGTGTTTTTGATGATGTTATGGGAGCATTACCTCATCAGGGAGCGCTTTTTGGTCTTCCCAAATCACAAGAGCTTGAGGCATATCTTTTCCCAGTGAGACGTGAACTTGAGGCGATGAAGGTGGATGTAGTTTCTCTAGGAATACAACTTCAATATCTCTTACAACCCAGAAAAGGAGAACGTGGTGGCCTATGCCTTGAGCACGAATTCACAGAAGGAGGTAGTTAGGGAATCCCAGAATGCATGGAAGGAAATGGAGGAGTTGGATGCTTTACATCTGGATGGTGAGAAGGATAATGATAGAGGCTATTAGTTTTAGATAATAGTGAAATATTACTTGGTGAGATAGGTAGATGAGTCTCATTGGGGAGACTCAGAGGATGAAGTGATTCATGATCGCGTTGCCCATGGTGATGCTCCGGAAGGATGGTCGGAGGATAATCAGAATCCTATGCTGTTCCATGGGAAGATTTTTTTACAGTGGAAATACATGAGGTACTTCTCCATGAGTTCCATATCTCACCCATGTAAGTGCATCCAGGATCCACTAAGATGTACCGAGGACTGAGGGAATAGTTTTGGTGGCCCATGGTGAAACGGGCAGTGGTGAAGTTTGTGGAAAGATGCCTAGTGTGCCAGAATGTGAAGGCCAAGCACCGTATTTCCAATGGTCCATTATAGCCCTTAGAAAATCCAGAGTGGAAGTGGAATGACATATTGATGGATTTTATTACAATTTTACCTAGAGCTTAGGGAGGATTCGATGCTCATTGGGTTGTAGTGGAATATTTGATGAAGTCGGCTCACTTCTTGGCGATCAAGGAGTTGAGCGCAGTGGATGCCTTGGAAAAGAGGTATGTGGATGAGGTAGTTCAGCTGCTTGGAGTTCCAAGATCCATTGTCTTGGATTGGGATACATGTTTTACGTTGCAAGTCTAGAGGGGATTGTAGCATGCTTTTGGAACCTAGTTACACCTTATCACTACGTTCCACTCTCAGATAGATGGGATGATAGAAAGGACAATCCACACATTGGAGGATATACTATGAGCATGTGTTCTAGACTTCAAAGGATCATAGTTATGCCACTTTCCCCAAGTAGAGTTTGCCTAGAATAATATCCATCACTCTACCATTGGCATGGCACTGTTCAAATCCTTGTACGGAAGGCCGTGTCATTAACCCATGTGCTGGATAGAGGTAGGGGAGGCATCACTTCTTGGACCAGAGGTAGTGCAGAGCACAATAGAGAAGGTTCAACTTGTGCATGAGAGGATGAAAGAAGACTAAGACTAGAAGAAGTCCTATGTAGATCAAAGTATAAGTATCTTGGAGTTCCAGGTTCGGGACGACGTGTTCTTAAACGTCTCCCCTCAGCATGGACAATAGAGGTTTGGAAGAGGAATCAATATTTCTCCCAGGTTCATCAGAACTTTTGAGGTGTTGGGATGAGTTGGAAAGGTGGAATATTAGCTAGCATTACCACTGTGGTAGGAGATGATCCATGACATCTTTCATGTCTCTCAGCTCAATCAGTATCTACACAATGACTCACATGTCCTTGACTGGGGAGAATTGGATATTGAGGGTGATGCGATGTTTGTGGAGTGACTAGTAAGAATCAAATATCATGAGGATAAGGTACTGTGTGGATAGAATATTACCTTGGTTCATGTGTTATGGAGGCATGGTGGCCTCGAGGAGAGTATCTGGGAATAGGAGGCACAAATGCGTTCCCAGTACCCATAGCTATTCTGAGTTTTTCCCTTATGTTTGATTTGTGCCTTTCTTATCATGTAATGTTTGACCTCACTTTCTATATGATAAGATGTTTCCATGTTATACAATTTTTTTTTGAAAATTCCTAACTTTGGGTAGGGGATAACTTGATCCCTAATCAAGACGCATTAATGTGGATGCGACTAAACCCATGCGGGCGAGTCAGTGCTGCCAAAAGCGGATAATATCTTGACATGGAGGAAGTAACTCCCTAATCCATGTGTCTAGATGATGTGACCTTTGGTGTTTGTGTAGTTGCTTAGGGAGGAAGAGTAGTAGTTTTATATATTTTTTTAAGATATTGATAACAAGGATGTGTCCTTGGATGTCGAGGTTTTCTCTCTAGATTTAGAATAACACAAGGTGGTTTACTCCTAAGAGGTATCTTAAGGGATGGTTTTTTGGACCTCTTTTCTTCTGGGATAGTTTTGAAATTCATGGGGATGAGAATAGTTTGAGAGGTATATGATGTAATAACCAAAATTTTTCTAGGAAACTACTTAATAAAAATCTAGTGTTTAAGGGTGGTTTAGGAGGCAATGGTGGTTCATTTCAAGAGTTTTCCAAATTTCTAGTTTTCTGTCGGCATGTTAGCATGTCAGCATGTCGAGTCAGCATGTCAGTGAATCAGCATTTTAGAGGCATCTAAATCAATGATTTATGGGTGTCATCATCAGTGAGTCAAGGGAATCAACATTAGTGAGTCGAGGGAATCAACATCAGTGAGTCGAGGGCTTAGATGTTAGTAGGTTTGGGCGTTATTAGGTCAAGGCATCGGTAGGCTAGGACGTCGGTAGGTCAGGGTGTCAGTAGGTCATTGTGTCGGTAGGTCATGGCGTTAGTAGCTCAGTGTTGGTGGCTCAACATCAGTAGGTCATGTCGGTAGCTCACCTGTCGGTGGTTCAACGTCGATGACTCACCCACCAGTGACTCATTTCCGGGTTTTACTAGTTTTTCCAATTTGGACCCCGTTACGTGTTTGTCTGCATGAAATGGTAACCTATCAACTCATATACATGTGTCGGTCTATCTCCACCATTTCCAAAGGTAATTATTAAATTACCCATGACTCATAACATTCCACCAGCCTTGTAACCACTAACCCACATTGTCAAACCACGATCTGATTTCAAGAACTTTGAAATTGTCTCCCAGATTTTTAGGATCTCACCCTTTCATAAATCAGGATCTCTTATTTCCTTATTCCTTTTCATTTCCCATAGTTCTCTTGGATACTTCCTCCCTAGATGATTCATGTTCTTTTTCCAAAGGTCTCTCGCCCATCTTTCTTGAAGTTTCTTACTACCCGCGTGACCCCTATTCTTAGCGCAAAGAAGAACTTCAATCCTTTGATCATCCAAGTAGGGATTCCTTTTTCTTCCCTTTAATTGTGAATCATGTAGGGTGGGTATTCTAATGAATCCTTATGGGTAATGGCGGAATACTTTTATTAAAAACAAGAAGTAGGTAAGAACTGGATTTGATCAAAATATAAAATGAGTAAATAAAATAACAGGCATAGAGTGGTTTTGTGTTGATCGCCTATTTTATTTGTTATCTTTGATTCTGTTATGGTTTCCAAGGATATATGAATTTGGAAATAATGGCCATTGGAGGTCTTTACTTGTGGACTAATAATGTTCTGTTATGTTGAGATGGTTAAATAAATAGCTATAACATGAAATCTTCTTAATCGTGTATACTTGGTTAAATAAATGAATGCCCCAGGATCAAGCCTATTGTGTGATCAACCTAGTTATAATTAACTGGAATTAAAGAAACCCTAATGGTTATATTTGAGTTTATTCACATCTTGTTGATAGGTGTGGTTGAGTGCTATGTTATATGGAGTTTTGAATCCTTGTGTGAGTTGTGTTGTGCTGCTGTTGGGAGAAAAGTTGTGGGTACAAGGTTGGGTATGGGATTGGAATCTATGAGAAGTGTGTGGTATGAGTGCATAATGAGGTTTTGGGTTAATGGTAGTTAAACTGGACTTTGCATGTGGGGTGGTATAAGGGAGGTGTGATAGAATCTCAGTTTGAGAGATTGGTTGATTGTGGAATGTATGAACTTGTAGGCAGATGAACTACCTTTTTTGTGTTGTGGTCATGAAGCGACGTTTGGTAGTGGGACTACGGTGCATATATGGACTCGTATGTAGTGGGAATGCAAATATGGATTTGTGTTATTGTTCGGTGGGAATGAAATTTGGTTTTAATTCTTGTTTCGATATGATTGTGGTTGGATGTTTCCTAGTAGTTCTAGAATAAATTAAAGTGAACCCCTTAATTAATAAATAAAAAGTGGTTAAATGAAAAGAGGTTGGGTTATGCTTTAGCAGTGGATATTGTGTGGTTATGCATATAGGGGTGGCCACGAAAGTGGTTCCAAGTGGATTGGTTGTTTTTTTAGAAACCCATAGGTTGGGATAAGTTTCTTCTTACATATATATATATATATATATATATATATAAATTGTAGTTCATTGTGATTTATATACCCACCCCACCCTTGTTGAGAACTATGTTCCGAACACCTCCATTTCATGGTGGATAGTTTCTTTCCCAACATCTTAGTGGGAGGATGGATGGATGGTTTCTAGCTTTCATCCTCACACACTCTTTCAGGTTCTTACCACTTGAGTGTATTTGAGCATGCTATAATGGCTTGAGTATTACCATAGTCCAATATTCTTTGGGTGAGGGTTTTTTGTATATGAGAGTCCTCGGTGTTTGTCAACAAGGTTTGTTTCCCAAGTGTCTCCGGGATGAGGCATGTGCGTCTTCGGGTGGGTGGTATGGTAGTTGTGGCCCAGGTGTCTACGAGTGGGAATGTGTGTGTTTTGAGCCCTAGGTTTGTGTGGGTGGGTTGTGGCAGTGGGACTGTGTATGAGAAGAGTGGTAGAGTCAAGATGTTAGCTATGAGGGATGAGAAGTCAACCAATGGGAAAGTGGTGCGGGGTACCCAAATACCAATGTGATTATACTATTACTTTACTTGACTTGCATTATTTGGCGAGTTTCCTTGGTGAGACTGGGCTGGTTAGTATTCCCTAGTAGGTTATTTGAGGTTATACTATTTTCTCATAGGTATATTAGTATTTCCACTCACTTTTTCATGAGAGGCTTTAGTTTTCCTACTGCATATACTTGTATACTCACCCTACATATATAAAACTATTTTCCGGTTTCCATGAGGATATTGAGGACCAGGATGTACCTTACTATCTCAGGAATCTGAATTAGTTGTTGTTGCTACTTAATATCTTTCCTTTTGTTACATTACTTTATATTTTGTTGTACTTTTCATAAGCTTTACTTTTGAACATCCATGTTGGAATGGATTTTAGATTCACTTTTACTTTTGGTATTGGGAGTTTTTTCAGGTTTACCATCTTATCTTCAGATCTTTTTCTATGAAAAGGGTAATTCCTTCCATCTTTGTGTGAGATTCTATACCCTTAGTGATAGTCACCACTCTGGGGCCTATTGAAGGCGAGACTCAGGGGTCATTACCTCTCCTTCATCTCGAGGAAGGAAGGGCATTTCACTTTTTTGTACCTTCCCTCATCTTGAGGAAGGAAGGTTGTGAAAATATATTTAAAAAATAAAATGATATCCCCTTATATAAAAACTCTAGGGACCAAAAATATAGTAAAAAACAATATTAAGGAGTTTTACAAGATTCAAAAAGAAAAATGTCTCCAAGATATTTTGGAAATGGACAAGACTAGTTATGGACCGCCGACCCAACTACTATATTAGAAAGGAAATTAGATATTATATGTCCCTCATAAATATGATGCATGTAATACTCCATGTATAAAAATGAGTTTCGATTTACAAGGTAAGTTTGGAACTTAATTTAGTGGATGGGTTATTTCAAGAAACATAGTTTGGAAGAGTAATCAAAATGTTTGCAAACCTCTAAAGGGTGTTTTGGGATGAGGTTTCAGGTTAACAAGGTTTTCAGAAGTAATGAGAAAGAACCAAAGGATGGCCAAGTGGCTGGGACTATAGTTTGTAGCCACTAGAAAGCCAGTGTCTAGGGTAGTGGCTCCGCTATATTATAGGTTTCAACCAGCTATCCAATGAACCTATAATGGAAAGACTACGTGGTTTGAAGGGGAAAAATTTCAATTATATGCCCTCATGTTTTGGAGGGTGAATCCCCTCTTTTCCTCCTTTTTGTTGGATTGTGTAGAACAAGGTGAATCCCCCCTATTCTCTTGGACCCCTATATTATTTTGGTGATTTTGGCATAAGTTTTTGGTGAATATTTCTTGGTTACTCCTTTTGATGGATTCCATTACTTTCATCCTCTAATATATCTATTTTTTTGGTTCTCTTGTTCAGGTTTTTGGACATCGATTCCACTAGAGGCCTCTGGAATCAACTCAAGATGACAAGGCTTCTATTTATCCTAGATTAATGACATGTCGAGATGATAAATTCGTGTCACCACCCATCATCTTGTTAGAGTTATTTCATCATGTAATTTTTCATGTGTATTGAGACAAATTAAATGTCATCATTGTTGGTTAATTGATTTTAAATTGTAAATTAATTATTATTTGATTATAATTAACTATTTTGGTTGTTTGTATGTGAGATAAGTTCATGGGTGGTTTCAGAATTGGCCATTGGTCTTGGATGATATCAGGTAGTTTGTTTTTGGACTAAGAATTAAAGAGATGATAATTGAAATAATTTCGGAAGTCCCTATAAATAAACCCATATTATCATCTTATTTTTTAGTGGTGTGTTGTGTAGTCATACTAGCCTTTTCATGCATTTAACTTTTAAATTTCATGTTTTAAGGGAAACTTTACCATAGTTTAAATAAACTAAGAACATGTTATGAACCATAGAAAATGAGTATTTCAATAGTAATGTTGTTTTTATGGTTTTTACCTAAGGTTATATTAATTTTCCAATTTAGTTTTTTCATGTATGAAAATTTTAGATTTTGAGAATACAAATTGATTGATCTTTTAAAATGTGTATTATGTTTTAAATATATTCAAAATGGAATTATGATATGGATAGATGATTGTGAAATGGTATTACACAATAATCTATAAGTTTTAATGTAATTAAATTTTTAATTATACCCAAAGAGATGGTAGGAAATATTTATAGTGTGAATTAGTGATTTATAAATAAAATTTATGAAGTTTGTGGGAGTTTATTTTCAAAATGTTAATTTTTTTGGCCCATATTTTTTGTCTTGAGTTGTGGTTTATTTATGGAAATGATAAATTTGGTTTGTTTGGTTTTTTTTAAAAAGTAAAAGGAAACTCCCCTCAGTTATTCTTTATTTTAAAGTAATTTAAATTTATTAGGGGTTTTCTTAATGAACTTAGGATGAATTCAGATCTTGGTGGGTTTTTGTCATGCTTGATGGACCTGAGGTAAAATTATCCTCTAGGTGGATTGGTTTGGATCTAGGGATAGGTATATCACCCTTGGGTTCAAGTTGTTTGGCTGAGTATGTGTCTATTAACCTCTGTGGAATATGGGTTGGCATGGTTATCACAACATTCTTAGAGACACCCCAACATAAGATGAAGTAGGTATTTACCATTTCCAAGTGTCATCATAGAGCCTAGGTTTAGTGTTCATTTTATGAATTTATATTTAAATGTTTTAATGGTTTTATTTGTAATTTTTTATTTGGATAATGACTACACGTACATGGTACATAGAAAAGTTATTTTAGGAAAACCATTGATGGTGGCCTTAAGTTTTATTGAAACCCTTCTTAGGTTTTCATGATAATTGGGTACCTGAGCAGATGCTACTTGGTTGTAGGTTTGGGTTTGTGAAAGGCCTGTTGATTGATATTTTAGTCTACTAGGGCAGAGCATGAGAGTTGGGAATGAGATAAGATTTAAGATAATTTTATAGTTTTTACCAGTTTTATCCTTTGGTATTTAGAGTTTTATAGTATGATTTCATGACATGTTTTGTATAAAATAAATTATTCATTACATGGTTTATTTTTATTATTTTTGGAACTTTCCTGTGTGTCTATTTCCCATCTTATTTGGATAATTTACATGACTTACCTTATTTCTGCCATTATTGTTCTCTAATATTCAAGTATAGTCTCCCCACTATACCACCTTATACCAACACTACTACTTAGAAGCATCTTATTTATGAGGAGACACACCAAATGTAGGGTAGTGACCACCAGTCCATACACTGATTAGTAGTTTAGAGAAGTGGGATGTTACAAAGTGGTATTGTAACATTCTTATCTTCTGTTTTACTATTTGGGAAAGGTATAAATTACATAATATGTTTTAGGCCATGGAATAGAGCTTGTTCTTGGTATTGTCCATCCAAAATATGAGGGAATACCTTGTTTCCAGGGATGAGATTATGGTTCAATTTGTTCACTTTTACCATTGATGTGATTTCACCTTGTGTGAGAAAATTGATTATTTGGTTACTAGTTTATGGGATATTATCTCTTATCCTAGTTTGGTAAGTGATCATGTGATCATTCATTATATTAGAAACATTAGAATCATATTTCATTTAAATTATTCCATGTAATTGATTATCTGATTATCTGTGTTGTGACCTAGGTTGATTATTTAAAGTTTCCGTATCCATTTATACAATGTTTCCCTGTATGAGTGTATGGTGGAATATTACTTAAATGATCCTATAAATGGAAAAAATTAAATTATGTGACCTTTTTATTATTATTATGGGGTGTCAGTTAAATAAAATTCCAATTACAACTTATTAGAACATTTCCCCCTATAACTTGGAATTGATATCTTATTTAATTAATCCTTAGTTGTGGAAATTTATATTTAAAGTAAATAGTTAAAAGTAAGTAGTGTAATAAAATATTTTGTGTTTTTATTTGAAATTATCTAAATAAAATTCCAAGTACAAATTATAAAGATTTTTCCCCTATAATTTTCACTTGATGTTTCATTTAACCGATCCCTTGTTGTGGAAAATTATGGATATGTAGAATGGAAAAGTTTAAAGGTTTTTATGTAAACTATAAACCCTATATATGTATATATATGATGTGGAACATGTGGGTATCTAGTGATTGACCATGTGTGTGGATTTTTGTAGCTATTTAGAGAACCTAAGTTCCAAGGTATCCTTGACTTGTGGACTTTCTTGGGTTGTGATGAGCTCATGCACAGTGACTGCTTATGACCCTAGTGGTTATGCCTGATCTAAGAGTGAGTGGGTTATAATGGAATTGAACCTTTATGTTAGACCCTATAGTGGAATTTTGATTCATTAGATGTTGTGTGACCTTGATATGGATTTTAATTCTACCTAGTGTTGTGATATATACGAGGCTTGACGTGTGGGCTAGGTGCGAGAGCATAGTGACCTTCTTTGATGTGACTCCAAATTTGGGAGTTGGTTCTATGTGACCTTCAAGGGTAACCCATTTGAAAGGTCAAAAGAGTCTATGAGTTTGTCTAGGAACATGAGGTAGGTGTAAATACTCAGACTTATAACCTTAGTAAATGAAGGGTGTTACCCAATATGTGATTCAGGAAAGTTAGTTGTCTTTACAATTAAGGGATAAGCAATTTTATACTTGTTATTTTAGTATTGAGGATATTTTTAGAAAGTTTATGATAATTTAGGTTCCCATCCTTATCAACTCCCAATTGTGGGTTCTAAGAAATCCGATATAAACCAAAGCATGGGAGGTGATTGAGGATGTGTGGTTTTATGATTATGATGAATGTGGAAACACTTGGTACTCTTGAATGAAATCACCTTGAGTGTGGGTACTTTGGTAGCATGTACGTTTTTCAATGGAAGGTTTAGTTAAGTGCTTGGACCTATCAAATTAGGATTATCCTTCAAAAGCATGATGAGATAATGGGTTAATGATATTGGTTCAATAATTATACAACTTTATAGTCAATCATGTAATATCCCTAAGAAAAATTGAAGGGTTTTCTTGATGAGTGTAGAGGGTTCCATGGTTTTTGGATGAAGTTTAAATAATTGAAGGCATGGAAAATGTATTGGATGCATGGGCCTAGTTTTGATGAAATGTGGTTTGATGGATCTTGATTTAGGTTATCATAATTTGGATTCACAAAAGTTTTAAACCATTGAGATTTAGTGGAATATTTAAGGAAATCACACATCGTAAAAACACTGAACTATATGGCTTTTGGGTTAGGTGGTATAGAAACATATCCCTATGATACTTAAATAAGAAAGAAGTTGAATTCATGGGATGAGAATCGATGTGGAATCAATGAGGGGAATGCGGGTAGGGAATCCTTGAGCCTTATTTGAGATATGTTGTATCCCTATGGTAGGGAATATAATCTTAGATGGATTGAGGTACAGTGACATGGTTGACCTAAATTTGACCCTTTCTATGAGCTAATGTGATAAATATGTGTGGATTGGGAGGATTGATATGCATCCATTGATGTTGAAACATATCAAGAACAGACTCTAGGAGTGATAAGGGATGATGTAGATAGTTTGGAGTACACTGTCGATTGTTAAATGTGTGTACCTCATTTCCTCTTGGGTTTTTAGTGAGAGCCTTGGGTAATGTTCTCATGATCTTAGAGTGGGCAATGAATTACCTTTCATAATGATTCTCAGAGATGAGAAATCTAAACCCCATCTACCCATCACGTTTAGTGATGTGTATAGCATGGGTTGTAGATATTAGAAAATGGTCCAGTGATGCGATGACATGGATTCCCCCATAGTAGAGAGCATGACATTTATCATGGAGAAATAATCCCCTTTCGAGGGGGATCATGGGGACGTGATATCAATTGGTGAAAAAATATTATATAATTCTGTTCTGGTGAAAAAAGGAGGTCAAATTCAATATATTCCTTAGGAAATTCTAGGAATAGATTAAAATATATTATCATATGGGGTTTGGGTTTGATATTTACCTCAAGTTGGTTTTTCAGTAGTACAAAGGTTATTTGTATTAGCGGTGCATCATTGCTTGTAGTATGAAATGAAAAAAGACATGGATAGTTTAGGGTTAAACCATGGAAACATTATCATAAGTAAGGCAGAGAATTTAGTGAATACAATAGGATGACCACAGGATGCCTTTGAGTTTTAAGGCATCATGATTAGTTGTGTTGGTGATGCATTGGATGTAACGACCCAAGAATATAGATCCTTTAAAGTACATAATATGTTTTATAACTTGTGTTACATTCTATACTAATATAAAAACACCACAACATATTAAGGATACACTGTTAATAAATATATAATAAATACTAAGATGGTAAACCATTAATAGTTTTTACCTTTAGAAGGAAAATAATTAATATGAGTTTATATTTAAAAGGTTATTTTCAATAGAATCCATTTTATTTATAATATATATTTTCTTTTAAATAGATATATTTAAAAAAAATGAGAATTAAAATTTGATAAATTAAAATTCAATTTTTAGTTCTGCTGAATAAAATTAGCTTATGATGTATTTTTGATATTTTAAAAAATAGCTAGTTTTTAATGAAAGATAATGATTTTACTAATACTATCAAATTTATATGAACAAGTACTTCACCAATGTGTCCACACGATGCTATAAATAAATTATTATTTTCAAGAATGCAATAATTTGAAATTTCAATTTGTGTTAGGAGTGAAGAGAATAAATAAATTACCACATAAATACAGAATTATAACTCTTCACAAAAATAAAATATTATATAGTGTCAGAAAATGGAATTTAAACAATGATAAAACACTTGAAAATTAAGTTATAAAACACTAATAAAAATCAATTGTTTTTGAAAATTTAGTGTGAAGGAAATTGAAAATTAAATAAAATTTCATTAATTTTTTTCTATAAACACAACTTTTTGAAGTAAGAGAATCCAGATCAACAACACATTGAAGTGAATCTTCACCTTGAAAGTGGTGGAACAAATTTACCTATTGAAAAAATAAATAATTCCATCAGTATACAATTACTCAAATAAAATAAAATTATAAATTGGAAAGAACGTAATGCAACATGGTTAAAATTTATAGATTTATATACTTATATTGGAACTATACCTTAAAAAGGCTACTGATTTTATACTATAAAAAAGTAGACATATTGTAACTATATATTAGTGTTATAGAACTAGTACATAATAATATCAAAGAAAATTCATTTTTTATATTAAATATTAGAAAAAAATTCCATTGAATATCTAGGAAAAAATATATAAAAATGAATACTAATTACAACATAAAGAGAGTCCATACCGAATAAGATAACTTACTTCAATAATAAATTCTTATAGCATCATAAAATTTCATTCATTTTTTTCAGTATTATTTTTTAAGTTTCCATTCGTAGATGGTTGTGGTCCATTTTAATGGTCTACTAAATCCACAGAGTCCCCACACATCACAATATCTCATTTCACCGCATCCTCACCATCAAAATCACAAAACATGTTTTTTCTAAAAAGATAACAGTGTTTTAATATTAAATTGAAATTATTAATGAGGAATAAAAATAAAAAACTGAGAAATCAAAATATTAACAGAGGCTAATTTTAAATAATAAATGAAAAATATCCTTTAAAGGTAGCAGATCTGAATATGAGCACGAAAAATTCATTTTCTTCATATAATTTTCTTGTTGTTAATTTTTTATATATGAAATTTAAGAAATTTAAAACAGTAGTACTTGGTATGTTTAGTGCCTTTACTAAATCATGAAGATACACTACTTTGATGATCCTATATAGTAATGTTAAAAATAAAAATTCAATACGTATGTTGTTATTTTTTATAAATTTAATTTAATAATCTAAAAACAATATTACCTTGTAAGCTTTAAACCTATGATCAAAATTCTTGATATCATTTTTTATTTTTAGGGTTTGTGACATTGGTTGGTGAGAAACTATTATGGAATTTTTTTCAACTGAAAAAATGAATTCAAATTCAATAGATTTCATAAGTAATTCTAGTAATAGAATCAAATATATTAGTATATTGGGCCTGGGTTTAATTTTTACCTCAGTTTGGTTTTACGGTATTACAAAGGTGCTTCAAATCATTGGTGCATTGATTATTGAGGTATAAAAACATGATAGAAATGGATATTTGAGGGTTCAACCATGAAAGTTTTTCATAATTCAGGTGGAGACTTTAGTGAAGGCATCGAGATGACGATATGATGCCTCTGGGTTTTAAGGAATTATGGTTGAGTGTGTTGGTGATGCATTGGCTGTAGAAACCCAATAATTTGGATACTTTAAAATACATAATATGTTTTATAACTTGTTTCACATGATATAACAACATAAACAAACCATGACATATTAATGATACATTATTAATAAATTTATAATAAATAACAATATGGTAAAACATTAATTTTTATTACCCTTAGAAGGTAAATAATTAATATGAGTTAATGTTAAAAATTCTATTTTCAATAGAATTAATTTTATTTATATTATATATTTTCTTTTAAAGAGATAAATATACAAATTTTAGAATTTAAATTTGATAAATTAAAATTAATTTTTGAATTCCTCACAACAAAATTATCATAGGAAGAATTTTTGAGATTTTTTCTAAAATAGATGGGTTTTAGTTAAAGATAATGATATTCATAATACCATCACATTTATGTAAATTATAAGTTTTTTAAATTTTTTATATAAAAAATATATATTATAAATTATAATAAATCATTCTAAAATAATATGTTTAATTTATAAACCGAAGGCCAAGATTTTAAAAATTCATGTAGGGTTTTAATGAAAACAGTTTTTTTGACTATTTTTAATTAATTATAAAATGATGAAATGGAGTTTTTATTTATTTTATTGTTAAATAATTTTTTTTTGTAATTAAAATATTATTTTAAATTCATTTTAATCAACAACATTGATAATTATACCACAATCATAAATCATTTTTCTTAAAAATATTTTTTTTTCAAAAAATGAGTTTTTACACGATACATGTGCTAACGTTAAGATTAATTTACCTACCCATAGAAAATTAATTTTATAAAATTATTATTATATTTGAGATAATAATTTTAATTTTATTTAATTAGGAAAATTTTATTTTTAGGTATAAAATTTATATTGTTAATATTAATGTTAATTACCAAGATAATGGTTAAACATTTTTTTTAAGATTATAGAATTTATATCGAATAAATTAAGTCAAAACAATTTATATAATAAATATAATATCATATATAAACACATAATTAAATATATTAACACTCATTTAATTTTTAATTAATACTAAATAAGATTAATAATCTTTAGTGATCAAAATATCATTTTTCTATTGAAACAATTTTTCTATACATTATCTATTTTAATATAAAAGTTAATTTCATAATATTTATAATTTTAATTATATTAAATAGATGATAAATTTTTTTCAACAAAACTCAAATGTGGTTATATAAGTTATGTTATATGTTTAATAAAACATAAAATCACAAAGTTAAAAACTAGTCACCTAGTTTAAAAGTAAAAGAGTAAAATGTAAAAACATAATGTTAAAAGACTTAAAACATGTATAAAACATGTTTATAAATCCCTTTATAGTATATATAAACCCAAATACAACCAAAAATTAATAATTTATAAATTTTTTAGCCATTTGCCGTGGAATAGTGTCATTGAATTATTAAAATATAAAGGCTGATTCCAAAAGTGCCATTTTCCTCTCTTATATAAGGGGATCACTTAAACCCTTTCAAATATAAACCTATATTTTGAATTACAACTTTAAAATATATCATTTCAATATCCCTAAAATATTATCCCACAAACATAATCCTTTGGTCACTCTTAGTTATCCCAGTCCCTTCAATTTCAAGGGAACTTCCAATGAAAATATCAAGTCTCCAACGTAAGTGTTATCTCCTCTTAAGCTTTTTTAAAAAAATTTACTCTTACAAATATATTATTAGAAAAATAATATTATGAATTAATTATTATTGGTATAAATATTTTTTTATTATTGTTAAAACCCTTATATATTTATTTTCATCCACTTATAAAAACAAAAGAATATCATTAGTGCATCGCGCAGACTACCACCTCCAAGAAGCGACATCATTTTTTTGTTACCACTTTTAATATTATGTATTAATGGAGAAAATTATGAAAGAATATTATATATATAATATAATAATGATCCTGAAATTTATATTTAACACTAACCTTCATCCATTCTCATATGTCGAGAAACATGAATGCTAATCATGCATATGTTTGGATTACCACCTCCATGATGAAACATTTTTCATTTTTTATTTAGATTTTAATAAATTATCTAAAAATCATAAAATATGGTTTAAAATCATAAAAATAATAAAAAAAATATCATTATGATTCTATTATAATGATATTATGTTACCTCCTTAACCAGAATCTCCAATCGAGTTAAAGCATGTTCAAGTTTGGGTCGGTTTAACTACCCACATGAACAATGCTTAAAAATTCAATTATAGATGACCATGGGAACATGTAAACTAATATTATTATTATATATTAAGAAAATATTTATTATTATATTATTATGTAAATATTTTATTAATTATTTGAGTTATTATTAAAATAACATATTCATTCGTTAAAATTATCGAAATAAGCCATTATAAATTCAGTTATCACATAACATAATCAAAACATATATGGAATGAAATAAGATAATTTTAATTAAATATATGATATATATGATATAAAATTATATGACATATTAATAATTAAATTGGTATCAAATTATGGGTAATGATTCCAAAATTATTAAACATCTTCCAAATAGTTAAAGTTATTATCATCCGATAGTCAAAACAAAATATAAATAATTAATGTAATTATGATAAATAATTATGAGTAAGGATTATAAAATGGTAAAATTTATGAGTATGGTTATGAAATATTTTATTTATTTAGATATGTCTCATTTACAGGATTTTATAGGGTCATCAACTAAGCAAGGAAACAAGGTAATAGTTTTAGTCTAAATTTGATTTCATCACAACATAGTTATTTTATATAACATGTTTTCTTTTGTATAGTATAATTACCACACCATTGTAAAATTTATACCATTATTATCTTATATTTCATGATATTCTATTTTCCATTTCATGTTAAATTTCTCATGGGATTTTGGTTCCATTGTTTCAAAGGTTGTAAGGGATTTTCATTTCCATTTCACCTTTATTGAGATATTGTTTTTATTATGCACCTATTTTAATTTAAGTGATGTGAATAATTTCTATATTATATATTATATAATTAATTAATTATTCATTAATGGAATTATATGTTCAACTTATTGGTCATTATCCTTTAAGATTGTTTATTTAAATGTTACACAATATTTAGGGATTTATTTTCAACTTCCTTTCAGAAAACCGAGACCTCTCAAATGTGATAATCCATCTAGGGAATTTGTATGCTCATTAATTATAAAGGCTCTATAATTTTCTTCTACATAGTTATTGAGAGGACCAATTTTGGATATACCTAACACTAAGAGGGGGGTGAATCAGTCTTGGGGACTTTTTAAACCAATTCCAACTTTTATCCCTATACCTCTTGACCTGTTAGGATCTTGATTATCTTATTCTCTTTTCCCCATCGTATGAAATAATAGAAAGTAGTCAAAATATACACATGATATTCTTTCAAGGTTCACCAATCAATAATAGTATCTTATTCCTTTCCATGCATGGATATTACCAATGCATGGATTCTCTACTATGATGTGATATGCTATTACAATGGAGTGGCTAGGAAAAAAAATCCTCTAGCCAATGTGAGTCCCTAAACTTTAGAGGGGGGTGGGAAACAATCCTCTTCCCTAGACTGGTGATAACCCAGTATAACTTGCAACCTCTAGCGGGTTCTTTATACTGCCTATGAATACAGTCTTCTTCCTTATTCAAAATGTAGGTTCTGCTCTTAGTCTTCTTTAGTGCTCATCACTTGATTACTTGCGAAGAAGTAGGAAATCAATTATTCCATATTTCCGTATTTTATTTTCTAGTGAAACACCAACTGCACTAGTCTTCTTATTTCTTCTTCTTATTTCAACATCTAAATTCACTAAAACTTATTCTCTCTTCTTGGAAAAAATCACATACACCAATGTGACTATTCAGGAAATGAATATTAGTTCACTTATCATCATCTAAATCAATTATTTTCTTCTTATTCAAGTATGAATGTGATCATTCATATGAAATTATATTGAACCTATTATTCCCTTTATTTCTTATTCTTATTTATACACGTGCACACACTTGTTTTTGATTCTTTATTTAAGTCACTTCACGTGTGCATGTTCATGAATTCATGAATGCATTCTCCTCTTCTTCCTTTTGTGTGAAAAACCTTAATGAATATGGTTCTTTAAACACAAACACACTCGACCTCTTACTCCGATTTCTTTTCTTTCTTCCTCTTGCACTAGGTTAGGGTGTTTGTGTGTGTTTCTTAAAACCCGAATTGGTGAAACCATTTCTCTGTGCAAGTTCCTACTCAAGTACTCATCCTCCTATTTCTCTTCTTTTCATATATTGAACTTAGTTAGGTTGTTTCCTTAGGTTTATATGCATGAATCATTATATCCGAATGGGTATAACCATTCTTTTTTGCAAACAAATTCTTCAGGGCCTCAGGTTTCTTCAAACAAAACAAATGGGTGCATGCAACAAGTAATGCCCTTCTTACTTTACTAACACTCAAATTCCTCGGGTTTTATTCTTCATGAAAGGATACACGATTATTATTTGTGCATGAGGTGAAATTTTTTTCCTCTTCTAAAAGAACAGTGAGCGAATATCTCAAGAATTGGCTCACGATGGCATGGCTTTCACGAAGCACAATGATGGTTTTTACAAAACCTATCGCGTGTTTGGGTGCCAATTCTTCACAAAGAAATTCGAGGGTGCGTAACACCTATAAAAGGTTTGAAGAAACACTTCTTCACAGAGCAGAAAGCTCACGGGGCTTTTGATTACTATTTGAGGAATGATGCATAGGGAGATGCTCTGTTTTTCAAAATAGGATCTCTCGGGTATCTGGGAGCAGCCACATTCTTCGTCTCTGTATCCTCCTTTTATAGGTATGGGGAGAACCTCTTCCACATCTACAAACCGTGTGAGAGGACACGAGGATCAGGGTTTGAATGCACATAATTTTCAGTGTTTTGATATCTTCAAACCTGTGGGTGAAGATATGCCGAGATCCTCAGTTTGTTTCCACTTCAATGAGGGATCCTATCTTCATGCATGGATTCAAGATCACGTGCAAAATTCTTATGCATGAATCTCGAACGGATCCTCCATGTATATCAGACAAGAATTAATGACTCGCAACTCTGTTTACTTCGGCCTACTTTAAGATATCATGCATGCAAGACATAGATCTCATTCATGGTCTCGGTTTGATCCGACAATCACCATGCAAGATTTTTTAACATCAATTATGAATAAGAGCGTGATCATGGTGGATCAGAATTGGTGACAATGAGCAGTGGCATCGGGTTACTCTCCATGTGATCAGAGGTTGAAGATGATGACACAATTGTTGGATCGGCTTGGATTGATCTCAGACGACCATGATTATAACGTAGGATGCAGGATGAGGTGTGTGGTCGAGATCTCTCGTGAGATTAAATGAGTGGCCATGATTTCCTCCATGTTTTTAAAACTTTTCCCACATCGAAACGCACCATGGTTTTCTTGTGGTTTATTAATAAACTCCTCCCAAACATCACTCATAATTATACTTTCCCCCCTCTGGTGCCGCCCCGCACTAGTTCTCTGCGGGTGCGCTTCTGCGCCCACCCATTCCTCCTGCGAGAACACTCCTAGCGCCCACTATGCATCCCTACGCATGGGTTGATCACCATTCATGCACTCTTGTGGGCTTATACACAGCCCACACACGCCTCTTGCAATTTGGATCTACCTAGGCTTCCCCATGGGTGTGGTCGACCCCCTGTGGTCCTGCATGTGCCTCGGGTTAAGGCTGGGGTAGCTAGCTCATGGGTTGGACCCAAATTGTTTTGGGTAAGGCCTTATAAAAAAACTTGGCAGAATGATAAAAAAATGTAAGGCAACCTTTAAACACAAATCTACCTCATGCATGGCCACCTTAAATGCCAACCCTCTTCTTCTTCAAATTCCAATACCATGCATCCCCTTCTTCACCATTTCTTTTTGGAACTTTAATTCCAAAGAGCACTTTAATCATCCTTAAGAGGATGTTACTTCAATGTTGTAAACCATGTATCACACATGATACAAGTTCTTTGAACTTAGAAGCAGCACATAAATAGTCTGATTTCAATTCTCCATTTCAATTAAAAGAGTTCCTTTAACCATCATTAACATTCATTGATCTCATTGACAACAAATAAAACTCAATTACTAAAGTGGTCCCAACAATCTCCCCCTTTGTATTTGTTGGAAATACCAAAGGTTTTAATTCTAAATGAATGTGTCAATGTGATTAATCACTTCTTTCTCTCTCAAAATTTCATTTCACTTCTCTCCCCCTTATTGACAAGAAATAAAAAGTTCATGGGAAGAGGAGTATCAATCCTTAATCAATAAATATGCCATCAATCATTTCAATCTAAGTCTACTTGAGAAATGATCAATGTAGAAAACAAGAGGATTTGATTTAGACAATAGTGCTGTCCATTATCCACTGAATCTTGATACCTCATGAGAAGATAACTCATGAGCTTTTACTTCAAGGGGTTTACACTTTTATTACAGGTATAGGATAGTAAATGTGATATGAAACAATCAACTTGAAACTCCTGCACTCACTTCAACAAATGGATAAAAAATATTCAGCTATAAAAGGTAAGATATGTGACCTTGGAACATTTCCATTCTTCTTATGTCACTGAGTAATTTTAGTTACACCCCCCTTTGAAAAATAATATTTATTTTGAGTAACCAAGGATGAGAGATTGAGAAATCACATACATTTTCCGATGACATGATCTTTAGACAATCTTCAGAGTAATTGAATTTTATACCAACTGATGTTGATACCAATTGAGATAATGACTCTAGAGGCTTCTTCATATGTCTCCCCCTCAAGGGAACACTTCTCATTACCGAATCTTAGGTTCTCCCCCTGAGATATTGCATCACCTTCAATTCCCTGTATGATAAAAACAAATACAAAACAAAAATATTTAAGGGAATAAGGTGGATCATCCTTGCTCCATCAATGTGAACAACAAGGTTGAGATGATATTCTCAACCTATATTCTCCATTATTCACACTTTCCCAACTGATCTTCAATGATGACTGTGATTGTGTGGACCTCACTATTTATTCCATATCTTTGTGTGTGAAGCTTCTTTCTTCAAGGGCTTTTAGAGCTGTAAATACCCATAAATTTCAAGGAAATTTTTTTTCTTAATTTTCTTTGGAATTTTACAAGAACGCAGTTTCTGACGGCGCCTGATTCCGAGGCCCGGTGTGCCCGAAATCATTTTCCGAAGTTTGGATCGGGTACGTTCAGTGAACGGACGAGCGGGTTTTTCTAACTTTTGAACTGGTGCCCGGAATCAAATTCTGAGGGCACCGATGAAATCGCAGCGCCGATATTCGCTTAGAAACGCCTCTTCCGGAGTTGCGTTTGCTCGGGTGTGGTTTTTAATTTTCGGGATTAAAGTTAAGAAATAAATTAATTTTGCGACAACTTTATTTTATTTCACTTAAGACGCTTGGAAGCCACTTGAAGCCACTTAAAGGCGGCTTGAACTGAGTTGAACCGGATAGGATGCTATCCAGAAATATCCTACCCCCTTGGTAGGATATTTGCAAGGTGGGGCCCGCACGAGCCCCGCCGTTTCTTTCCGCTAGGAAACGCACCCGCGAAAACCCGTCTTAATAAAAGTCAACTGACGCGTTTCTTAAAATCTTAACAGACCATTTAATTGGGCGGTTTATTTCGTGAATTAAATGGGCTGTTTCTTTCGTTGAATTAATTCAATGAATTGATGGATCGTTTCTTAACCAGTTTTCAAATTCGTTGGCGTAATAATAAAATAAGGCCAACGCTCGACCTCTGGTTACTAGCGCATTGAGAAGATTTGAGAGGACCCTTGTATCTTCTTCTCCCTTGCGAAGAACGCGAAGAACGCGAAGAACGCGAAGAACGCCGAACCCGGAAATCGACGACGCTTTCGTCCGAGACGTTCTTCCCCGCTCTGATCTCCGATCACCGACCGTTGAGGTGAGTGATTTCGGATTTCCTCGCAAGGTTCTTTTCTTTTGGTTTTAAACACAGATTTAATTATTTATAATTTAAATCTGTTGTTCTTGGTCCGTTGAGCTCGCCGACTCAACACCGGATTCCGCGACGACGCGACGCCTTCCCGCGACGACGCGACGATCCCCCTCTTCCGCGATGAGCTTTTCCGCGAAGAACGCCCGCGCACGACGATCAACGAGGTAGGGATTTATTTTGGGATTTACCCCCCCTTTTTTTATTTATTTCCGTGAACGTTCTTTAAAAATTAAAGAACCGGAATCAAAGAAACAATTTTATTTTATTAAAATTGTTGGTTCATGTGTTGAACATTTTATTTTCTCCCATTGATTATCTCTAACGCGGAGGGTGCGGGCCAAACGAACACGGCCTGACGACCCTCCGCCGTTCTTCGTTTTGTGCGGATTTGGTGGGCGACGACGGAACGTGCCACAACGGATGTTTGATGATCCCGCAGTAAAGAACGGAACCCGGGAGGAACAACGGCGCAGACGGGAAGGAAAACGGGCCACCGGAGCGACTCCGGCGGCCCGCGGAAGCCGGTGGCGGTGCGGGTCGCCGGCGCGGCGGCACCCCGCGGGTGTCCAGGGCGGCAGCCCGCGGGTGTCGCGGGGTTGTCACGCGGCGCGTCCGGCTGTCTGGCCGACACCCCGCGGGTGCCGCGGGGGTGTCACGCGTGGCGGCGGCTTTCCCCCGCGTCGGCCGCTCGGCCGAGCCGAGCCGGACCGGCCCTGGCCGGGCCGGGCCGGGCCAACTGGGTCGGACCCGACCCGGTTCGGGCCAACCAGGGGGGGTCAGGCCGGGTCGGCCCGGGCCCGGACCCCCCGTCTTCGGACGACTTTCGTTCAAACGCCCGTAACTTGAGCTACGGGCCTCCAAACGACTCGCCGTCAGCGGCAACACAATCCTTGGAGCGAGTCGGTCGTTTCGGTTTATCGCACTCAAAGTTTCGGAATACTTTGGGTTCGGCCAGGTTGGTTCGTACACGAAACCAACCGGGCCCTCGGAGCGGAAACGCTCATATCTTGAGCTACGGACGTCCGATTGACGTGCCGTCAGCTTTGTTAGTTTCCTCTTAGTGAGACGGATCTTTTGGCTCACTCCGCCCGAGGTTTGGACACAAGTGGAGTACGGTCGGGTTGGTTTTGCCTTAAACACCAACCGGGCCCCTGGGACGAAAAAGCCAATAACTCTCAGACCGGGCGTCCGATTGACACGCCGTCTATTGCGTTGAGTTCCTCTTGATGAGACGGAACTTTTGGCATCCTCCGCCCGAGTTTTGGTTGCAAATGGATAGTGGCCGGGTTGGATCGCACTGAAATCCAACCGGGCCCCTGGAACGGAAAAGCTGATATCTTTCAGACCAGACGTCCGTTTGACGAACCATCAGCGGCGTTGGTGATCACGTTGAAAAACGGTCCCTATGAGTATACCCTATGAGTGTTCGGGGTATAGTTGAGTTACGGCCGGATTGGTTCGCACACGAAACCAACTGGGCCCCTGGGACGAAAAGGCTAATAACTCATAGACCGACCATCCGATTGACGCGCCATCTGTTGCGTTGAGACCCCTATGACGAGGTGGTCCTTTGAGATAATTCCTTGCGGGACTTTGTGATACTTGGAGTATCGACCAGTAGCTCGTGGAGCGGACCCTCCCGGAGACGAGCGGACGGAGCACGGAGACCGTGTAGCTGACTGAGACCCGACGACTGCTGATCGAACGACTCAGTGTGTGACAGAGGTGCGCTTGGTTGTAGCGGCACATGGGAGCGCTTGGTTGTAGCGGCAGAACCACGACAGAGGTGCACTTGGTTGTAGCGGCACATGGGAGCGCTTGGTTGTAGCGGCAGACCCACGACAGAGGTGTGCTTGGTTGTAGCGGCACATGGGAGCGCTTGGTTGTAGCAGCAGACCCACGACAGAGGTGCGCTTGGTTGTAGCGGCACATGGGAGCGCTTGGTTGTAGCGGCAGACCCACGACAGAGGTGCGCTTGGTTGTAGCGGCACATGGGAGCGCTTGGTTGTAGCGGCAGACCCATGATAGAGGTGCGATTGGTTGTAGCGGCACATGGGAGCGCTTGGTTGTAGCAGAAGACCCACAACAGAGGTGCGCTTGGTTGTAGCGGCACATGGGAGCGCTTGGTTGTAGCGGCAAACCCACGTCAGAGGTGCGCTTGGTTGTAGTGGCACATGGGAGCGCTTGGTGGTAGCGGCTGGCCCGCATTACTTGATAGGTGGAGTACTACAGCAGTCTTAAGTTAGTGGGCAGTACCTCGGAGTTGTGACAGGACCACTGTACACTCCAGAGACGGAGCTCTTCAGCAGTTACGGTTTCGATGATGAAAATCCTGGTTTGAGCTGAGACTTTTGACCTTGTGTTTGCCTCATGATTGAGATGGGTTACTTGATAACTTAGGTATATGTATGGGCATATATCTAAGTAGAGGTTATCTGTTGAGATCTTCTTGTGGTTATCTTTGTTGGTTTTAGTGAGACCTTGAGGGTCTCGGGGTCCCTACTGAGTATCGTTATACTCACCCCTGCACGGGCTATGCCCGCACTACGTTGTGTTGGTTGCAGACGACGAACAGCGTTGATCGTGGCTGACGCTTGCAGAGCAGGTTGGTACCTGGAGGTGGACCACTGGGCGGGACGTGCTCGGAGCGGACGGCGGGACCCGAGGAGCATTGGAGCTATCTGTACCCACCCTTCAGGTGGGATTTCCAGTGGACAGCTCGGTGTAGCAGTTTTTACTTTACAGTTGCTGTTTTCCCTTTCGAGTTGTACTTTACTTTCAGTTGGGTTTGTATACTGGCCCATTTACATTTCCGCACTTCATTTGTACTCTGTTTTTACTTAGTGTTTACTTTTCTGCTTGCTTACTCTGTGGTGCTTGTTTACTTTACAAAGGCAATGCCTTCCCTTTTTACCGGTATTTTCGCCTTGGTGCTAGTCGCCAGCCCCTGGCCTATGGAAGGCGGGCTTGGGGCAGTCACGGCACGGGCCCGGAGGACGGGTCATGACAAATTGGTATCAGAGGTGGTCGGTTCTACCGGGGACTCTGATCTTTCTTTTATGTGAAGTAATAGTGTTTAGCGTATTGGGTGTGGTTATCAGTCCAGGGAGTCCAGTGTTGGTGTGGCGGCTGACGTATCCGTACACCAGGACCCTGACTTCTTATTTCCGACTTAATTCATGAAAACATTGATTGCATGTGTGTTTCAAGTTTTCCTTGTGATTACTTGTGTCAGCTCACCAGGTATACTGTCCTGACCGTGGCGCACCTGTTTCTTTCAGGATGGCCCCACGACGACAGCCAGCTAGGATTCCGAGAGTGGAGCGTGATGACAGCCCACCGAGCGTCGAGGACTCGGTACAGGGCCCTTTGACAACTGAGGCACTGGCGGTACCTATACCCGTCGAGGCACCGATACTACCAGCCCCAGCCGCTGACGATGCACGTTGCCTTAGTGCACTGCATGAGTTCCAGCGCCAGCAACCGCCCAGGTTCCGCGGGGAGACGGACCCTCAGGCCGCTGAGGACTGGTTGGAGGCAGTTGTTCAGGTTTTCAGATTAGTGAGGACACCAGCAGACCTCATGGTGATCCTCGCAGCGAGTCTCCTGCACGCGGCAGCAGGCAGATGGTGGAGCTTGATGCTCCAGGTGCACGACGAGGCGTCTCTCCTCTGGACGGACTTTGAGAGCATCTTCCGCTCCGAGTTCGTCCCAGCCACCCTCCGAGCGGTGCGCATCCAGGAGCTACTATAGCTGCGGCAGGGCAGCATGTCAGTGGCCCAGTACTCGGCGAGATTTACTGATCTCTCGCGCTACTCCATAGATATGGTACGAGACCCGTTCTTTCGGGCCCGGACCTTCAAGCAGGGACTGAGGCATGAGATCAGGGCTTCGATGATCTCCCTCAACATTCCGACTCAGGCAGGGGTTTTGGAGCGAGCCCTCTTAGTGGAGAGTTTCCTTGCTGAGAAGTCTCCAGCAGCAGGACCCACCACTTACCGGCATGCGGCAGAGTCTTCTGCAGCGGGCAGTAGACGGATGACGCAGGGGTCCAAGAGGACTGGACCTACAGGTGGTCGACAGCATGACTCTGGATCATTTTCGCGAGGCACTCGGGGTGGGCAACGACTTTCCATGAGAGGGCAGTGTTACTCCTGCGGCGGGGTTGGTCACATGGCTTGTGACTGTCCGACCTGCCATACGGATGACCAGCAGATAAACGAAGGACCCCCCAGGCAGAGGCAGAGGTTCGATCAGGGCGGGCCGCAAGGAGCAGGCGGCCATGATAGGGGAGTTGGCCGTGCAGCTGGAGGTGGACGGCGCTTCGGGGTGTTGCCACCACCACCACCAGGTGGTCCACCCCGACCGCAGGGGACAGGAGGACATGGGATAGCTCATCTTCAGGCAGTTGAGGCCTACGATCATGGGGCTCCGGGAGCAGATGGACAGGAGCGGGACTAGCTCCAGACCTGGAGACTTTTGTTCATGTTGCTTCTAGTTTTGTTGATGTATGTTTGTAGATGCTTTGTGTCTTTGTACTTGAGCTGTAGTAATAAAAGACACCTTTTCTTGTGGCATTTACTTCCCTGTCCTCTCTTGTGTTGTTACTAAGAGGTTCTGGTTTAGACCGTTGACTTGACCCTCACTTGAGAAGTATCTACTGGAGGAGACCTAGTTACCACACACTGATGCCGACAGTATGACTCAACCCTTGGAGGCGAGAGTAACGGTTGAATCTCTTTGTAGTAGCGTCGAGGCCTTACGACGTCATCCTTGGTATGGGTTAGCATCATCCATGTCAGGTTTGACAGTATTAGGCAAAGAATGTGGTTCATCCCGGGGATGTGACCAGATTTCTCTTATCCGCAAAGAAGAAATCTTGCAGCTCTTGTGGGACCTGAGATGGTCCAGGTCATCCAGGGGTGGATGAGTACAGCTCAGAGCCGGCAGAAGCCTTATGCTGACAGGAGGCGGAGACCACTAGAGTTCGAGGATGACGACCACATCTTCTTGCGGGTCTCACCTCGACGTGGTTTGCGGAGATTTGGCCGAGGCGGCAAGTTGTCTCCACGCTTCATTGGGCCTTTCCAGGTCATCAGCAGGATTGGTGAGGTGGCTTATCGCCTGACTCTACCACCTCAGTTGCACCGGGTGCACGATGTCTTCCACGTATCTCAGCTGAGAAGATACGTGCACGACCCGACGCACATCTTTGACCATGAGGAGCTATACGTGGATGATGGGGCGACTTTTACGGAGGTCCCGGTGGGGATAGAGGATCGACAGGAGCGGGTCCTACATGGACGATCGATTCCTCTTGTGCGCATCAGATGGCAGCATGGGAACCTCCAGGGAGCACATGGGAGCGGGAGGCTCAGATGCGTGCTCAGTACCGCCTTTGTATCCCTAGTTTGTGTTGAAGCTTTATGGGGACGTAAAGCCCTGTGGTGGGAGTAATGTAAAGACCCGTAAATTTCAAGGAATTTTTTTTTTCTTAATTTTCTTTGGAATTTTACAAGAACACAGTTTCTGACGGCGCCTGATTCCGAGGCCCGGTGTGCCCGGAATCATTTTCCGAAGTTTGGCTCGGGTACGTTCAATGAACGGACGAGCGGGTTTTTCTAACTTTTGAACCGGTGCCCGAAATCGAATTCTGAGGGCACCGATGAAATCGCAGCGCCGGTATTCTCTTAGAAATGCCTCTTCCGGAGTTGCGTTTGCTCGGGTGTGGTTTTTAATTTTCGGGCTTAAAGTTAAGAAATAAAATAATTTTGCGACAACTTTATTTTTTTCACTTAAGCCGCTTGGAAGCCACTTGAAGCCACTTAAAGGCGGCTTGAACTGAGTTGAACCGGATAGGATGCTATCCAGAAATATCCTACCCCCTTGGTAGGATATTTGCGAGGTGGGGCCCGCACGAGCCCCTCCGTTTCTTTCCGCTAGGAAACGCACCCGCGAAAACCCGTCTTAATGAAAGTCAACTGACGTGTTTCTTAAAATCTTAACAGACCATTTAATTGGGTGGTTTATTTCGTGAATTAAATGGGCTGTTTCTTTCGTTGAATTAATTCAACGAATTGATGGATCGTTTCTTAACCAGTTTTCAAATTCGTTGGCGTAATAATAAAATAAGGCCAACGCTCGACCTCTGGTTACTTGCGCATTGAGAAGATTTGAGAGGACCCTTGTATCTTCTTCTCCCTTGCGAAGAACGCGAAGAACGCGAAGAACGCGAAGAACGCTGAACCCGGAAATCGACGACGCTTCCGTCCGAGGCGTTCTTCCCCGCTCCGATCTCCGATCACCGACCGTTGAGGTGAGTGATTTCGGATTTCCTCGCAAGGTTCTTTTCTTTTGGTTTTAAACACAGATTTAATTATTTATAATTTAAATCTGTTGTTCTTGGTCCGTTGAGCTCGCCGACTCAACGCCGGATTCCGCGACGACGCGACGCCTTCCCGCGACGACCCGACGATCCCCCTCTTCCGCGACGAGCTTTTCCGCGAAGAACGCCCGCGCACGACGATCAACGAGGTAGGGATTTATTTTGGGATTTACCCCCACTTTTTTTATTTATTTCCGTGAACGTTCTTTAAAAATTAAAGAACCGGAATCAAAGAAACAATTTTATTTTATTAAAATTTTTGGTTCATGTGTTGAACATTTTATTTTCTCCCGTTGATTATCTCTAACGCGGAGGATGCGGGCCAAACGAACACGGCCCGATGACCCTCCGCCGTTCTTCGTTTTGTGCGGATTTGGCGGGTGACGACGGAACGTGCCGCACCGGATGTTTGATGATCCCGCAGTAAAGAATGGAACCCAGGAGGAACAACGACGCAGACAGGAAGGAAAACGGGCCACCAGAGCGACTCCGGCGGCCCGCGGAAGCCGGTGGCGGCGCGGGTCGCCGGCGGCACCCTGCGGGTGCCGCGGGGTTGTCACGGGGCACCCCGCGGGTGTCCAGGGCGACACCCCGCAGGTGCCGCGGGGTTGTCACGCGGCACCCCACGGGTGTCCAGGGCGGCACCCCGCGGGTGTCGTGGGGTTGTCACGCGGCGCGTCCGGCTGTCTGGCCGACACCCCGCGGGTGCCGCGGGGGTGTCACGCGTGGCGACAGCTTTCCCCCGCGTCGGCCGCTCGGCCAAGCCGAGCCGGACCGGCCCTGGCCGGGCCGGGCCGGGCCAACCGGGTCGGACCCGACCCGGTTCGGGCCAACCAGTGGGGGGTCAGGCCGGGTCGGCCTGGGCCCGGACCCCCCGTCTTCGGACGACTTTCGTTCAAACGCCCGTAACTTGAGCTACGGGCCTCCAAACGACTCGCCTTCAGCGGCAACACAATCCTTGGAGCGAGTCGGTCGTTTCGGTTTATCACACTCAAAGTTTCGGAATACTTTGGGTTCGGCCGGGTTGGTTCGTACACGAAACCAACCGGGCCCTCAGAGCGGAAACACTCATATCTTGAGCTACGGACGTCCGATTGACGTGCCGTCAGCTTTATTAGTTTCCTCTTAGTGAGACGGATCTTTTGGCTCACTCCGCCCGAGGTTTGGACGCAAGTGGAGTACGGTCGGGTTGGTTTTACCTTAAAAACCAACCGGGCCCCTGGGACGAAAAAGCCAAAAAGCCAATAACTCTAAGACCGGGCGTCCGATTGACGCGCCGTCTATTGCGTTGAGTTCCTCTTGATGAGACGGAACTTTTGGCATCCTCCGCCCGAGTTTTGGTTGCAGATGGATAGTGGCCGGGTTGGATCGCCCTGAAATCCAACCGGGACCCTGGAACGGAAAAGCTGATATCTTTCAGACCAGACGTCCGTTTAACGAACCGTCAGCGGCGTTGGTGATCGTGTTGAAAAAAGGTCCCTATGAGTATACCCTATGAGTATACCCTATGAGTGTTCAGGGTATAGTTGAGTTACGGCCGGATTGGTTCGCACACGAAACCAACTGGGCCCCTGGGACGAAAAGGCTAATAACTCACAGACCGGGCGTCCGATTGACGCGCCGTCTGTTGTGTTGAGACCCCTATGACGAGGTGGTCCTTTGAGATACTTCCTTGTGGGACTTTGTGATACTTGGAGTATCGACCAGTAGCTCGTGGAGCGGACCCTCCCGGAGACGAGCGGGTGGAGCACGGAGACCGTGTAGCTGACTGAGACCCGACGACTGCTGATCTAACGACTCGGTGTGTGAAAGAGGTGCGCTTGGTTGCAGCGGCACATGGGAGCGCTTGGTTGTAGCGGCAGACCCACGACAGAGGTGCGCTTGGTTGTAGCGGCACATGGGAGCGCTTGGTTGTAGCGGCAGACCCACGACAGAGGTGCGCTTGGTTGTAGCGGCACATGGGAGCGCTTGGTTGTAGCGGCAGACCCACGACAGAGGTGCGCTTGGTTGTAGCGGCACATGGGAGCGCTTGGTTGTAGCGGCAGACCCACGACAGAGGTGCGCTTGGTTGTAGCGTCAGACCCACGACAGAGGTGCGCTTGGTTGTAGCGGCACATGGGAGGACATGGTTGTAGCGGCAGACCCACGACAGAGGTGCGCTTGGTTGTAGCGGCACATGGGAGCGCTTGGTTGTAGCGGCAGACCCACGTCAGAGGTGCGCTTGGTTGTAGTGGCACATGGGAGCGCTTGGTGGTAGCGGCTGACCCACAGTACTCGATAGGTGGAGTACTACAGCAGTCTTAAGTTAGTGGGCAGTACCTCGGAGTTGTGACAGGACCACTGTACACTCCAGAGACGGAGCTCTTCAGCAGTTACGGTTTCGATGATGAAAATCCTGGTTTGAGCTGAGACTTTTGACCTTGTGTTTGCCTCATGATTGAGATGGGTTACTTGATAACTTAGGTATATGTATGGGCATATATCTAAGTAGAGGTTATCTGTTGAGATCTTCTTGTGGTTATCTTTGTTGGTTTTAGTGAGACCTTGAGGGTCTCGGGGTCCCTACTGAGTATCGTTATACTCACCCCTGCACGGGCTATGCCCGCACTACGTTGTGTTGGTTGCAGACAACGGACATCGTTGATCGTGGCTGAGGCTTGCAGAGCAGGACAGTACCTGGAGGTGGACCACTGGGCGGGACGTGCTCGGAGCGGACGGCGGGACCCGAGGAGCATTGGAGCTATCTGTACCCACCCTTCAGGTGGGATTTTCAGTGGATAGCTCGGTGTAGCGGCTTTTACTTTACAGTTGCTATTTTCCCTTTCGAGTTGTACTTTACTTTCAGTTGGGTTTGTATACTGGCCAATTTACTTTTCCGCACTTCATTTGTACTCTGTTTTTACTTAGTGTTTACTTTTCTGCTTGCTTACTCTGTGGTGCTTGTTTACTTTACAAAGGAAATGCCTTCCCTTTTTACCGGGATTTTCTCCTTGGTGCTAGTCGCCAGCCCCTGGCCTATGGAAGGCGGGCTTGGGGTAGTCACGGCACGGGCCCCGAGGACGGGTCGTGACAAGAGCACTAGAATCTCCTGGTGCAACATTCACCTTTTTGAGGAATTCTTGTTGAGATGGAGTAAATTCAAAGCATCTTCTAACGGTATGACCAGCCTTGTTACACCTCACACACAAAACTTATTTGTCTTCATGTAGAATCTTCCTTTTTCTTTTACCACAAGTCTTAGCATGAACATATTCCTTATTTCTCATTCTTTAAAAATCTTCTAGCTGAACCACCAACATATCATTAGGGACTGAGTCATAAAGATTGAATCTTCTACATGGATTCTTCTAAGTGGCATCCCTATTACTAGTTCTTTTGGATGCACCACCCTTCAACTTCTTTGATTTAGAATCCAAGGACTTCTCAAATTTCCTTCTTGAAATATTCTTGGGAGATTTTTGTTTTCATATTATTCATCTGATTTCTTCCCAAGGATGCTTCTTCATTCTTACTTAGATTCATTGGTATTCTTTTCTTATCAGTTTTGGGTACCTGTTGAAATGAACATGCACCATTCATATGACCACTCCCATTGCATACATCACATATGTTATCTAACATTCCAAATCTGTTTGAAGTATATAGATGTTTCTAGATCTCTAGATGTTGCTTTTTCTTTTCTATATTTCTCCCCCATTGAGATGGGCATTCTCTGTGATTTTAAATTTAAGGGGTTGTACCAAAAATCCAGTGCACAATTCCTAAATCTATTACATCACCAGCATTGACCAACAAACCTTGACTTCTTGCCATATTCTTTATAAGGTTTCTGAATCTTCTTCTTAGAATTTTTCTCTTTATATGGGGATATATCTTCTACACTCTTTTCCCTATCCACCATAGCCATGGTGGTAGGTTTCCTCTTACTTTTCTTTATCCATACTTGTTTATAACTTTTCTTCCAACCTGCACTTTTTGTAGAAACAATTTTAGAAACATTAGTTCAAGTTGGTATGGATGGAGCCTTTAATTTCTCAACTGCTTGTGATAGATCAATGAGTGAAGCCATGATCTTGTTATCACGTGTTTGAGGTATTTTGAGAGTATAATCCTCCAATGATCATTGAGTACAAGCAGAAACCGTTTCCTTATTTTGTCGAGACTCAATATCTATCTTCTAAAGATTGGTCAACTGAGCTTCAAATTCAAGACATCTCATATTGAGGATGACTTCATGGTATTAAATCACAATCATCTTCTCTTCAAAATCCTTATTTAATCTTTCAAATTCATCTTCATGCATCCTTACTTTGTTTTGTAACAAAGATTAAAGTTCTTTGATCTTCTTGGAGTCTTCTTTCAAATATAACTCCTTGAAATCATTTTTTTTCATCTCATCTTCAAGTTCATGGATCTTATTTTCTAGAGTCTTATTGACTCCCTCTCTTTCATCAACATCTTTGAGCCACTTTGAAGAACTTAATTCAAATACCCTCTTTGTTTCTTCAAAGGTTACAACCTGTCTGGAGAGATTTAAACATTCAACACTTTTTTCTTGCAACCCTTTCTCCAAAACATCAGTTTGTTCTTCCAACTGAGTGATATTTTCCTTCATGCATTGAAATAATCCACAAAAAAGGGATGTAATATATTCAGGAATACCATGCATAATCATTCTTAATCTATCAACTGATATTTCTTGAGATGTTGTAGATTTATCATCACCACTTGTGACAACATTTTCATCATGAGAATAATTTACAAATGTACTAACACATACCTTGTTATCATTTTAGGTAGGAAGGTTATCCATATTCTTGGTGGAAACTGTAGCCACCTTATCATAACTTTACAAGTCTAGTGTGTCTTAAATATTATCAAGATATGGAGAACCAGATGCTTCCTCTTCTTTAGATAAGAGGGACTTCTTCTTCAGCTTTCTCTTCACCTTCTTTTTCCTATTCATCATGGTCTTGGTTGATATAGTCTTCTGCTTAGATATAACAAATTCTTCACTGAAATTTCACTTCATTGATAACTTAGGAAATAAACTAAGGTCTTAAAAAGATAATAAATTCACTATAGAGAACCCAACAGAGGTGAAACTGTCGCTCTGATACAAATTGAGAAGACCAGTTTGGGATATACCTAACACTGAGAGGGGGGTGAATTAGTTTTGGGGAATTTTTTCAAAAAATTCCAACTTTTATCCCAATACCTATTGAACTGTTAGGATCTTGATTATCTTATTCTCTTTTCCCCTTTTCATGAAATAATTGATAGAATTAAGAATATGCACATGATACTTTTATAAGGTTCACTGCTCAATAAGAGTAGATACGTCCTTGCCATGCATGGATATGATCAGTGCATGGATTCTCCACTATGATGTGATATGATATTAAAGTAGAGTGGCTAGGAAAGCAATCATCAAGCCAGTGTAAGTCCCTAAACTTTAGAGGGGGTGGGAAAAAATCCTCTTCCTTGGACCGGTGATAACCTAGTACAACTTTCAACCTCTAGATAGTTCTTTATACTTCCTATGAACACAATCTTATTCTTTCTTCAAAAGGTAGGTTCTACTCTGGGTTTTCTTTACTGCTCTTCACTTGATTACTTGAAAAGTAGTAGGCAAGAAATTATTCCTTCTTTCCTTATCTTCTTTTCTAGTGCAACACCAACTACACTAGACTTCTTCTTTCTTATTCTTAGTGCAACAACCAACTACACTAAAACTTATTCTCTCTTCTGGGAAATAATTACATACACCAATGTGATTATTCAGGCAATGAAGATCAGTTCACTTGGCATCATATGAATCAATTCTTTTTCTATTGTTCATGTATGCATGTGATCATGCATATGACATTATATTGAACCTATTATTCCCTTTCATTCTTCTTATTCTTTATAGATGTGCACACACTTGTTTTTTATTCTTTATTTAAGTCACTTCACGTGTGCATGTGAATGCATTCAAGCATTCATTATCCTCTTATTCTTCTTGTGTGAAAACCCATAATGAATATGGTTCTTTAAACACACACAAACTCGGACTCTTTATCCTATTTATTTTCTTTCTTTCTCCTACACTAGGTTAGTGTGTTTGTGTGTGTTTCTTAAAACCCGAATGGGTGAAACCCTTTCTCTCTGCAAGTTACTACTCAAGGCCTCTTCCTCCTCTTTCTCTTCTTTTCTTCTCTTGAACTCAGTTAGGGTGTTTCATTAGGTTTATATGCATGAATAATCATACCCAAATGGGTATAACCCTTCCTTAGTGCAGACTCCTTCTTCAAGGCCTCATGCTTCTTCAAACAATGCACATGGGTGCATGCAACAAGTAATAACCTTCCTTCTTCACTAACACTTGAACTCCTCAGGTTATATTCTTCATGAAAGGATTCATGGTTCTTCTTTGTGCACGAGGTGATTTTTTTTGCCTCTTCTAAAAGCACAGTGAGAGAATATCTCAAGAACTGGCTCACTATTTCATGGATTTCGCGAAGCACATCGAGGGTTTTTACAAAACCTATCACGTGTTCGGGTTCCAGTTCTACACAAATAAATTTGAGGGTGCGTAGAACCTATCTAAGGCTTGAAGAAACTCTTCTTCATAGAGGATAAATATTGTAGGACTTCTGATTTCTCTTCGTGGAATGATGCACTGGGAGATGCTCTGTTTTTTGAAATAGGAGATCTCAGGTATGTGGAGCAACCACATTTTTTTTCTCTGGCTCCTCCTTTTATAGGTGCGGGGAGCACCTCTTCCACGTTTAAAAACTGTGTGAGAGGATGCGGGGATCATGGTTTGAATGATCATATTTTTTGGTGTTTTGAAATCTTCAAACTTGCAGGTGAAGATATGCTGAGATCCTAGGTTTGTTTTCACTTCAACGCGGGATCCTTTCTTCAAGCATGGAGTCAAGATCACGTGCAAAATTCTCGTGCATGAATCTCGCACGAACCATACATGTATCTAAAATAATAATTAAGGCATCAAAACTCCATTTTATTTGTCCTCCTTCGAGATATCATGCATGAAAGACATAAATTGCATGTATGGTCTCGTTTCGATTAGACGGTCACCATGAAAGAGTTTTTATCATCAACACTGAACGGGAGCACGATCATGGTGGATCAGTAGTGGTGGCGATGAGCAGTGGTGTCGAGTTACTCTCTATGAAATCAGAGGTTGAAGATGATGCCACAACCATTGGATTATCTCAGATTGATCTCAGATGGCCAAAATTATAATGCAGGATGTGGGATGAGGCATGCGGTCGAGATCTATCATGATCTCAGATGAGCGGCCAGTATTTCCTCCATATTTTTAAAACTCACCCACATTGAAACGCTCCATAGTTTTATCACAGTTTATAAATCAACTCCTCCCAAACATCACTCAAAATTCTCCTCTCCCCCCTATGGTGCCACCCCACACCGGTTCTCTACAGGCATGCTTATGTGCCCACCCATGCCTCCTGCAGGTGCGCTCCTAGCACCCACTATGCATCCCTGCGCATGGGTTTATCACAGTGCGCTCACTCCTATGGAATTATACATGGACCACACATGTCTCTTGTGAGATGGCTCTGCCGAGGCTTCCCAATGGGTGCGGTTGACCCCCTGTGGTCCTACATGTGCCTCAGGTTGAGGATGGGGTAGCTAGCTCGTGGGTTGGCCACAATGTTTTTTTGGTAAGGCCTTATAAAAAAACTTGGCAGAATTCTCAAAAATTCAAGACAACATTTAAACACAAATCTACCTCATTCATGGCCACCTTAAAGGCCAAAACTCTTCTCTTTAAAATTCTAATCCCATGCATCCCCTTCTTCACCATTTCTTTTTGGATCTTGAATTCCAAAGAGAACTTCAATCATCCTTAAGAGGATGTTACTTTAATCTTGTAAACAATGTATCACACATGATACAAGTTCTTTGAACTTAGGAGTAGCACATAAATCATCTGATTTCCATTCTCCATTTCACTTAGGATAGTGTCCTTAACCATCATTGACATTCATTAATCTCATTGAAAATGAATACAACTCAATTACTAAAGTGGTCCCAACAGTTATCTTTTGTAAGAAATAACTTTTAGTCACATTATTTTAAATTGGATGTTTTATATTCATCTATGAAATGTGGGTTTTCAAAAAGGCTTTTCAAAGTTTACAAAATGTTTTTCTATACCTTCCAAAATAGAAGTTTTACATCCAATCCATATTTTATATTGATTAATATTATGTATTTTCCATGTTTCAATAATTTAATATTATTTTTGAAAGTAATTTTTTTAAATTATTTCCACTTATTTTATCGAAAAATTTATTTTTATTTCAGTTTATTATTGTTATATATTCTTTTTAAATGTAATGTATTCAAATAATTTCCACTTATTTTGTTGAAAAATTTATGTCTTATTAAAGTTTTAATTATTAAATATTATTTTTAAATGTAAAAGTTTTCAAAGTATTTTCCCTTCTTTTATTGAAAGATCTATTTATTTTCAAGTTTATGTTATTAAATTTTCAATTAAAATTAAATGTTTTAAAATTATTTTCACTTATACTATTTGAAACTACTATGTATTTTGAAGAAATTTTAATTATAATCTCTTTATAATAATGTTTTCAAAATCCTTCTATTTTTATTCACAATTTTTTTGAAAGTAATTTTCACTTTAATGTTCTCAAATGGTTTTATGAAAACGTTTTGTATTTTCACATATATTTACCCTACAAGGGTTATTTTTAATGAAGTGAGGTTTTAATCACCCTTTATTTATTATTTTTATATGTTTTATTTTGTAAAATGAGAGTTCAAATATTATATTATTTCTCAAATTAATGTTATGCAATGTTTATGATTGTTTTAAGAAACCCATTATTTTTTCTCTGAGTTCTTTATGAGATGATGAATGTTTGATTTTCAAGTGGAAAAAATGTATGGATTATTAAAATTGTGATACCTATATATCCATCCAATTAATTAGGTAAAGGATTATATCTCATGAGATAGAAATGTTATGTGAATATGTTAGAGAGTAGCTAGGTTCACAAAGGGTGATTGTGATGGAGTTAAGGTTTACTCACAATTTTATATGTGAATAGGTTAACAAGTCACTAGGTTTATAAAGGGTGAGTGTGATGGAATTAAGGTATACTCACAAGCTTTCATGTGAATAGGTTATAAATTAACTAGGTTCACAAAGGGTGAGTGTTATAGAATTAAACTATACTCAAAATTCTACATGTGAACAGGTTAGAATGTTTCTAGGTTCACAAATTGTGTGTGTGAAGGTGTTATGATCTACTCATAATTTTATGTGTGAACAGGTTGGAGAGTAACTAAGTTCAGAAGAATAATAAATACTATGTTTATTATAATGAAATTTTTTTATTTTATTTATCAATTTGTTCCAATTTTTCATGATTACAAATTATTTTACAGAAATTTTCACTTTTATATAATGATCATATTTTTTATGATTATTGTTATTTTTTTAAGATTGGTCATTTATTTTATGTCCCCTAAATGAATTTATTATTATCTTTTGTTTTTATATCGAGTTTTATGATTATTATCTATGTTCTCTTGATATTTTATTATTTTATTTATATCGTTCTAATATTATCCTTTATCTTTATGATTTAATCCTTTGTGACATGTATTTTCCCTTATAGAGTATTTGTGCTCACCTTTTTCTTATGTTTCCAATATCTAAGTCTTGAATATGATTGTATCATGTGAGATGTCTATAAATATTCTATATGAGCATAATTATGGATAAAGTTTTCATGTTTTATTTAAAATAAGATGTTTATTTAGCTAATATCCAATATAGTAAACCTTTTGGTATTTGGGTTATGTGATTGTTTATGAGATATATTATTTAAATAATGAGAATAATGTATTATTGATGTCACGATTTAATCCATGTTTATATTGGTTCACTTCAGTTGGTATCAAAACATGGTTTTGTTATTTTGTAGATTAGTTTAGTTATTTTTTAGATTAATTTATATAGACTTAGTAAAAATACTAGAAACTAGTCTAAGTAAATTATAATATCCTAAAATATTTGTATACTATTCAGTAAGTGGTTTTCCTAGAAATATATCCCAGTACGCATGTCAGAAAGTGAATACATATGTGGAATAAATGCACTTAGGTGTAATAAATTTAAAAAGGCTTTGTTATGTATTGAATATGTCATCACCCTATTGCATGATAACTGGGATTAAGACTCCAAAACTAGATCAACACTCCTGGTGGATATTATTTATTATATCACATGATATTTACATACCACTATGAAGGATTGATTTCCTAGTTACTTTAAGGGGTATAATTTAAACAAACATAAAGTAACATAGGTAGAACCAAGAGAGTTATAGGATTTATCCAGTATGATATAGTTGAAATGAAAGTATAATAGGTTGAAATGAAGGTTTCATTGGACAAGAAATATTAGTATTGAACTTTTATATTCACATACTTTAATTCTTCTCAATATTATCATAACATTTTTTGTTTTAGTATTTGGTAGACTTAAGAATAATGAAATGAACCTGTGAAAGGTATTTTCATTACAACTCTTAAAAATCATATTATAGATAATATTTTTCATAGAATTATCAAGGAAAATGAGGTGGATATATCATTAGAAGATATATATTAAGTTTCTAGTGGATCTCTGTTGATGCTTGCCAAATGAGCGTTAAAAAATCCATAAGGGAATAAATACTTGAATATTGGTATTATTTTCTCCACAAAATAAATCAATGGGAAGTTAGCCAAAATACACAGATCATGTGATATTTTAAAATTCATGCGATCACACGACCTTTAGAAGGTCATGTGAAATAGTCATGCACAATGCATGTCCTACTTTAGTTATTATGTATCCCATTGAATAAGACCTTCTATTATCATAAAGAAAATTGAGGAAATCAATCATCATGTGGTGGATACTAGATGAGTTCCTCCAGATCATGAAACTTTTTAGCCAGAGAGAACATAAAAAACCAACCAAAAATCATTTTAAAATGAAGAAAAACACATACAAAATGCAGAGGGATTTCACTATCGTAGTCTTCATGCAATGTACCCAAGTAGTTTGCAATACACTATGAAATAAATAGAATCATTTATGACTTTATGTAAAAGAACCTACTGTAATTTCACCCTCATCACACGAAGAGTTTCAGACATGTCCAGGTGATCATACACTCCCCCTCTAGCTCTAAAATAAAAAGAAGGGGTTCCCTTGATAAATGATCACACATTACCATAAGAAACTTTGTTGGTCATGCAACACATCACTAATGGAGGGAGTGATTGTATTTAAAAACACTCACATAAAGTTTCAAAACCCTATCCTTTGTGAAATAAACAAAAAAAATAAAAAGGGGGATGAAGGGAGATTCTTGCGAGGGAAAGATACATTGATGCCACAAAAATGGGCTTGTGCACTCCAAACAGACACCATTTATCCCATGTAATACCTTTTTCATGTTAGCATGATACAATTGAAGCCCTTTTGGCATGTTATATTGATCTCACAAAAACCCTATACAATCCACCTTTGTCTCATGAAAGGTCCCAGACAATGCATCTCATAGCACACAAGATCATTTCAACAGGCTTCTAGATCTCACGAAGGCCCATTGAAATGTTGGAGTAAACTTTTAAAAACACATTGTATTATCCACATGACTATTAATGGTCTATTTAATTGGCCACAATTCAAAAAATGGAGTGTTTAAGATATGGTCTTGTGGTCACTAGAAATCATGAGATGCCCCTGAATAACCTACGACTTGATCATACAGAGCACATTAACCCCATCCACTGACTACAAAATAGATTTTTGAGATATGTTCCACACAAGACAGAGAATAAATTGAGTGGTGAGGCCTATAAATTCCTCCCTCCTAGAACAAAAATGCATATTTGGACAAACTCACCAGCATAATCAGGAATCAGAACAAACTTCTCAAAGTGTCTAATCTTGTTATCACAAGGTCTTCTTAGAGGTAAATATCAAGGGAATGATCTAAGGGATCATGATGCATACATAAGAATTTCACATGAATACTTGAGATCATGAAAAGTACTTTCGGAAGATTATGTGAAGGGCATCCCGCATATATTCAAAATCACGAGAGACCTAAACAAGATAAAACACTAAAAAAATCTAGAAAAAATATGAAATAAAAATTGGAATAAAAGTCTAAAATATGAGAGAATCACATGATGAAAATATATTCTATTCCTCATGTTCTTCGCATGAATTGTCTAAATCATGTGACAACATCAAGGTATATCTCTTAAATCATGCGATGCTCCATTTGGATACTATTGGGATCATACGACGCCCCTTGGTCATGTCAAATCAAGTCACAAGGCACCCCATGGGCATACCACCTGAGTCTCTTGAGGACCTATTGGGTTAGAATCTATATCTCACAATGTCTTTAGAAAAGTCTTCCAAATTATGTAACGACACTAGTGTGTATTAGCTAGGTCCCACGAAGTCCTTTGGACTTACCAGCCATGGCATAAAACACTTTCTAAGCATACCAAGTATATTTTGTGATGACATCATGACATATCAGCCTAGATCTTGTGATTCCCCTAGAAATGTTAGCCAAATAATGTGATGCCTTCCAAGCATGTCACACTAATACAAAAACCATGTTTAACAGTGCTGGTATTTATCAGCGCTAGAAAAAAACACTGATAAAAGACATATTTATCAGTGAAAATAAAAGATCTGAAAAATTTAACTTTTTATCAACGCTTAATTTTTATTGCTGATAAAGGGTATCTTTATCAGTGCATTATTTTTAGTGCTAATAAAGGGTACCCTTTATCAGCACATCATTTTTAGCAATGATAAAGGTTCCCTTTATCAGCACTTTATTTTTAGCACTTATAAATATTTCTTTCATCATCACTTTTTTAGCACTAATAAAGGTCCGAATAAACAAAATGAAATAATTAAATCAATAAAAAATAAAAAATGAGTTTATTAAAAAAATATTACAAATTTTATTAATTTATATAATTATTGATAAAAGTGTATAGAATAATTATACATTATTAAATATTAAACATTTTATTAATTAGATAAATATGATAATTAATGTTATGAAATTGTATAAATTAAATATATAGATATATATTAATGTATATAAATATGATTTATATAATGAAAAATATTTATGTACTTTACATTAATTAGTCATATATTTATTGAATAATGGTTTACAATTAAAAATTAATATGAATTAAAAATACTGACTAATTGCTAGTTCTCGACATATAATTGAATGTCGTTTGATTTTTTCAATTTAACACAGATAAAATATATGATATATTGATTTCAGATATATGTAATTAATGCATTTTTATATACAATACACACACATAAAACTTATCCATTTTTTCAACATTGTTAAAGTGTACTTATTCTTAATTTATTCAATTTCACTTATTTATAACATATATGCATGTAATTAAAATTATATATTCATTAATAATGTTAAAAATATATTTGTAAAAATATATTTATAATTTAATATATTTATAAATGTACATTTACTATATTTATACAATTATATATTTATAATTATAAATAAATAAATATTTTTTAAAATTATTTTTCATAATTATATATAAATAATTGTATATATTTAAATAACTATTAAATTTATTACAAATTTACTTAAATAATGAATATATTTTCTATATTGTTATATATTTATTTCATAAATATATATATATGTATAATTATATAAATATATATAATGATATAAATATTTTTTTTAGAAATATATTATTATAAATAAATAATTATAAAATTATAATAAATATATTTAAAAAGTAATATATTTACTATATATATATTTATTAAGTATATATAAATATTTACAATCTTTTATTTATAATTATAATTATAGATCCTTTATCAGAGCTTATTTGTAAGAGTTGATAAAAGTGTCTCGATATAACTAAAAAACCCTAACCATTTATGAACCTTACATGATATCAGAAGATTTATGGAGAAGCCACCCATTGCCAACACTCCTCCTCAGTGAATCAAACCTCTAATCACACCACTTTATTGCCTCTTGAACATCTTTTCTGACATCCAGTGTTCGATTGAAGTTAAGGTTTCTGAAGAGGGTTTCAGATTTTCTTTAACCTAGTGAGGCAAGCCTTCCAATTTTCTTTGTGTATTTTTGGTTTTGTTTTTGATTTCTTCTTTGACGATGTCATTATTTGTGGACTGGTGATTGTATACTAATGAAATATGCCTTCTGATTTTCTCAGTTTCCAATTTTTATTCAACTCTTAATCGCTAATGGAGAGTTTATTGTTTCTGGACTCGATGGTGACACATGGAGTCACATGAAGTTTAGTTGGTTGTTTTATTTTGTTTATATTTCCAAAATTGATCACCCAAAGATATCATACACATTTTTCATTCTTGAGTTTATCAATGGTATTCCATACATGTGAAAGTTTAGAAATTGAAACTGGGGATTTTGTGTGTGAGGGAGTTAAATATAGGCTAAGGTATTTCTTTTATATTATCTTGATTCATATTTTATTTTTTCTACTTATATGGTTTGGTGTGAGAATACAATGTTTAGATGCATCACGACAGTTTTTATTTAAATCTTTTCTATACTAGTTTTATTTATTTTTTGGGCCAAATCATTCCCACTATGCTTTTTTCATTCACTGGTGCTTGTTTCCAAATCGAGGGGGATTGAGAATGTCCATTGGAAACTATCATGGGCCAGCTCAGCTCTTTGATATATGGTTGTCTTGGTTTTTGGAAACTATATCTATTTTTAAATGTGTTTTAACTTTTCTTAATAATTCAACTTCCTATGTCTTCACACCTTTAAAAAAATCTATTTTATTTTTCTCCCTCTTTAGATTAATCCAACATTATTTACAAATCCTTTTAATAATAATATATGAAATATTATACCTTGATCCTATGTACTATTTTCCAACTACATTATAATTTTTCATCATCATCCGACTCCCAATCTCACAATAATTTACAAAAAAATATCTGTTTGAGATTTCCCCTTTCTAGTTATACCAGTTTATTGAGACCTATATACCACTAGAAGACAATATAATTTCTTTCTCGGAAATGTAGATTTTCAATAATTTATCTCCCTTTTTGAGTATTTATTTAAATAATAATAAGTGGATTTCCATGGAATCACTTTTATAACTAGATTTATGACATGTATATAAATAGTTTGTCAAACCTTTTTACTATCAATGTAGTTGGTATATAACAAATCTCCCACACTCCATGATATAGATTGATATTCCATCCACAACATTTGAAAATTATATTCAATTTTCAATGGGTGTAAACATGGGTTTTCAATGTTCCTTTTGAAATATATAAAACACTTCCCTCACATACATGGATTGGGAAATAAATATCCCATGAATTCCATGAGTCGCCTATAATCTAATAAAAATTTAAACTCACTAATCATCAACATTTAAAAATGGGTCATTGTTAATGTATTAAATTATTATCATTGTTTATGTATTGGGACTCTAAATATTATGTAATCCACATTGATAATGTCACGACCCGTCCTCGGGGCCCATGCCGTGACTACCCCAAGCCCGCCTTCCATAGGCCAGGGGCTGGCGACTAGCACCAAGGCGTAAATCTCGGTAAAAAGGGAAGGCATTGCCTTTGTAAAGTAAACAAGCACTGTAGAGTAAGAAAGCAGAAAAATTAAACACTAAGTAAAAGCTGGTACAACCGTAAGTGCGGAAAAGTAAAGGGGGCCGGAAATACAAGCCCAACTGTAAAGTACAACTGAAAGGGGGAAAACAGCAACTGAAAAGTAAAGTCTCAATGTCGAGCCGTCCACTGGAAGTCCCACCTGAAGGGTGGGTACAGATAGCCTCCACTGCTCCTCGGGTCCACCTGACCGCTTTGAGTACGTCCCGCCCAGTGGTCCACCTCCAGGTACCGTCCTGCTCCGCAAGCCTCCACCACGATCACGGCTGTCCATCGTCTGCAACCAACACAACGTAGTGCGGGCATAGCCCATGCAGGGGTGAGTATAAGCTACTCAGTAGGGACCCCGAGACCCCCGGAGGTCTCCCATAATCCACAAAGGATAATCCGCAAAGGAAAGATACAATCACGAAGTAACATCCGACACGGCTTATGTATATGCCCATACATATACCTAAGTCATCAATTCTCGCTCGGATCCAACATCTGAGCTCAAGTACAACCCAGTCCACACAGGAAAACAAAACATAAAATCCACACAGGATAGCTCAACACAATATACAAAGGAAAGTAAAATGTAAATCCACAAAGGATAGCTCAACACAATCCACAAAGGAAAGTAAAACGTAAATCCACACAGGATAGCACAACACAATCCACAAAGGAAAGTAAAACAGAGTTTCAGCTCACACAGGTATACTTCTTCGAATGACGATAGAGATGATCACTGATCCATCTAAGTCCTCGGACCCACAAAGTATCGATAGTTACTAACCCCCGCAATGACCCACAAAGGATCTGACCCACAAAGGATCGATAGGTAACTAACCCCCGCAAAGACCCACACAGGATCATGCCCAAACAGGACCTGTAGGCGCTGGCCCACACAGGACCGCTGAGCACTGACCCACACAGGATCAGACCCACACAGGATCGGTAGCACTGACCCACAAAGGATCGCTGAGTGCTGTAGTCGTCTCCGTCAAATCCACTGAGGATCTCTGAACAGTCGTCGTCGTCACAGTAGCAGTCGCAGCCAGCTCTAGGGTTCCCGCACACATCAAGCTCGTTCGGGAGGGTCCGCTCCACGAGCCGAGAGGCTGATACATCAACTGACACATAGTCTAGATTTGATGTATCGAAAAGTTCCGCATCGTCAATAGGAACTCAACGTCGAAGACGGCACGTCAATCGGACGCCCGATCTGAGAGTTATTGGCTTTTTCGTCCCAGGGGCCTGGTTGGTTTTTAAGACAAAACCAACCCGAACAAACTCCACCTGCGTCCAAACCTCGGGCAGAGTATGCCAAAAGATCCGTCTCACTTAGAGGAATTTAACAAAGTCGACGGCACGTCGTTCGGACGTCCAAAGATCAAGATATGAGCATTTCCGCCCCAAGGGCCCGGTTGGTTTCGTGTACGAACCAACCCGGCTGAACCCAAATTATTCCGAAAACTTGAGTGTGATATACCGAAACGGCCGTCTCAATCCAAGGATTGCATAGCCACTGACAGCGCATCATTCGGAGGCTCGTAGCTCAAGATACAGGTAAAATACCGAAAACCATCCGAAGACGGGGGGTCTGGGCCCGGACCGACCCGGCCCGACCCCCCCTGGGTCGGCCCGAACCTGGTCGACCCGACCTGGGTCCGACCCGGTTCGGCGCGGCCGAGTGGCCGAGCGAGGGAGCCGCGTGGCGCTGCCCCCGCGGGATGAAGGTGCCGCGGCCCCGCATGGGGCCGCGCTGGATCAGCGGATGCGACTTTGCCGTGTCCCGTGTGTCACCAGACCCGCGCGGCCGCGGGTCCGTTGGTGCTGCCGCTGCCGTGGCGGCTCTGTCCGGCAGCGCTCCAAGGCGCTGCCGCCTCCGGCCGCCGGCGCCGCCGGTGGTTTTCGCGGGCCACCGGAGTTGCTCCGGTGGTTCGATTCCACTCCCGTCTGCGCCGTAGCTCCTCCTGGGTCCCGTTCTTCACTGCGGAAACAAAAAATCACCTCTGCGGCATGTTTTGTCATCGCCCGCCAATCTGTACATCAACGAAGAACCGCGGAGGGTTGTCGGGCCATGTTTGTTTGGCCCGCACCCTCCGCGTTAGGTGATAACAATTGGGAAGAAAATATTCAACACATGAATAACAAGCAAGGCACAATTTTAATAGAATTAAAATTGAACTTGATTCGGGTTCTTTGTTTTAAAAGAAACAATCACGGGAATTAAATATTGTTCTCAAATAAAAAAATCCCTACCTCGCCGTAGCCGTTGAGCGCGCGTTCTTCGCAGAATTGATCGTCGCGGAAGGAGGTGATCGTCGCGTTGCGGAAGGGCATCGCGTCGTCGCGGAACTTGGCGTCGCGTCGTCGAACTCCGAGGATAAAAAACATATAGATTTAATTAATAATAATTAAATCCATATTGTTGTTATAACCCAAAAAGAATTTAAAATGAGCGCAACCACCTACCTTGTCGTTGTCGATCGAAGGTTGTCGCGGGGTTGGATTGTCGTGGAAGAACGTCGCGGAAGAAGAATCGCCGGCGTCACGGTACTTGGTGTCGCGTCGTCGATCTCCGAGGGCTCGGCGTTCTTCGTCGCCCTTCTTCGAAGGCCGACGTTCTTCGCGTTATTCGCGTTCTTCGTGTTCTTCGCGCTCTTCGCGAAGGAGGATGAAGAACTTGAGGTTTCTGTCAAATCCTCTCAACGAACAACACTTAAGAAGAATAGTGTTGGTCTTATTTTATTAACATGCCAACAAACAAAAAAAGAGATAAGTTAAATAACGACCCATTAATTCATAGAATTAATTCAACGAATAAAACCGCCCAATTAATAGGAGCGTTTAATTGTTTAAGAAACGCTCCAGTTGACTTTCAATCAATAGGGGTTTTCGTGGGTGCGTTACTTAGCGGAAAAGAAACGGTGGGCTCGTGCGGGCCCCACCCCACAAATATCCTACCAAGAGGGTAGGATATTTTGAATTGTACCCTATCCACTTTAACTTAGCTTAAGGAGCTTTAAGTGGATTTTAAGTGGCTTAAGTGAAATAAAAATAAAGTTGTTGCACCACTTTATTTTATTTCTTAACTTAACGCCCAAAAATTAAAAACCACACCTGAGCAAACACAACTTCGGAAGAGGCGTTTCTAAGAAAGTACCGGCGCTGCGATTCCATCGGTGCCCTCATAATTCGATTCCGAGCACCGGTTCAAAAGTTAGAAAAACCCGCTCGTTCATTCACTGAACGTACCCGAGCCAAACTTTCGGAAAATGATTCCGGGCACACCGGGCCTCGGAATCAGGTGCCGTCAGAAACTGCGTTCTTGTAAAATTCCAAAGAAAATTAAGAAAAAAAAATTTCCTTGAAATTTACGGATCTTTACATCACTCCCGCCTCAGGGCTTTACGTCCCCGTAAAGATACTTCATAAACTAGGGAAAAAAATGTGGGTACTGAGCACGCATCTGAGCCTCCCGCTCCCAAGTGCTCTCCTGGAGGTTCCCGTGCTGCCATCTGATGCGCACAAGAGGAATCAACCGTCCACATAGGACCCGCTCCTGTCGATCCTCAATCTCCACCGGGACCTCTGCAAAAGTCGCCCCATCATCCACGTCTAGCTCCCCATGGTCAATGATATGCGTCGGGTCATGCACGTATCTCCTCAGCTGGGATACGTGGAAGACGTTGTGCACCCGGTGCTACTGAGGTAGTAGAGCCAGGCGATAAGCCACCTCGCCAATCCTGCTGATGACCTGGAAAGGTCCGATGAAGCGTGGAGACAACTTTCCGCCTCTGCCAAATCTCCGTAATCCACGTCGAGGTGAGACACGCAAGAAGACGTGGTCACCATCCTCGAACGCTAGTGGCCTCCGCCTCCTGTCAGCATAAGACTTCTGCCGGCTCTGAGCTGTCCTCATCCGCTCCTGGATGACCTGGACCTTCTCTGTCGTGGCCCGAACCATCTCTGGTCCCACAAGTGCTGACTCCCCAGGGTCTGTCCAGCACAAAGGAGATCTGCAAGGTCTTCCGTACAATGCCTCGTATGGTGCCATCCCGATGGTGGAGTGGTGGCTGTTGTTGTACGCGAACTCCACCAAGGGTAGGTGGTCCTCCCAACTGTGACCAAAGTCGAGGACACATGCGCGGAGCATGTCCTCAAGAGTCTGAATGGTCCTCTCCGCCTGACCATCCGTCTGAGGGTGAAAGGCGGTGCTCATACGTAGCCATGTCCCAAACGCCTCCTGAAACCCCTTCCAAAGCCGAGAAGTAAATCGAGAATCTCGATTGGAGACGATAGATGATGGCACACTGTGAAGCCGTACAATCTCCTGAACGTAGAGACGCCCCAAGCTCTCCACTAAGCCCTGATCTCTGATGGGTAAGAAGTGAGCCGACTTGGTGAGTCGGTCGACAATCACCCTGATGGAGTCGTGACCTCTGGAAGTGCGTGGAAGTCCAGTCACGAAGTCCATAGATATGCCGTCCCACTTCCACTCCGGGACCTCCAAGGGCTGTACCAAGCCTGCTGGTACCAGATGCTCTGCCTTCACCTGCTGGCAGGTGAGGCATCGAGAAACGAACTCTGCCACAACCTTCTTCATGCCTGGCCACCAGTGCTGTCGTTTGAGGTCCTGGTACATCTTCGCCACTCCAGGATGTACCGCCAAAGGAGAAGTGTGAAACACTCTCAGTACCTCATCTCATAAAGAAACTGGTACCAAGGTACGTCCTCTGAAAAGGATGTCATGATCTGCCCCAAAGGAGAAGCCATCAGGTGCCTGTCCTGAGGATATCTGTGCACGCCACGTCTCAGAGTCAGCGTCCCCACGCTGTGCCTCTCTGACCCGCTGTAGTAGTGGAGGAGTGACTGTGAGAGACTGAAGGAAGGCTGCTCCATCTCTATCCACGAAGGATATCTGCAAAGCGGCTAGATGCTCTGTCGCCTCCTCAAGTAGCTGAATGCCCGTCCTCCTGCTGAGAGCATCGGCTACCACGTTCCCCTTCCCAGGAGTATAGACTATCTCAAAGCCATAGTCCTGGAGGAACTCGATCCATCGCCACTGTCTCAGGTTCAGGTCCTTCTGCAAGAAGATGTACCTGAGACTCTGATGGTCAGAAAAGACTGTAAAGCGCTCGCCCATCAGATAGTGTCGCCATGTATTCAGAGCGAAGACCACTGCTGTTAACTCCAGGTCATGGGTAGCATAGTTCTGCTCATGCGGCCTCAACTGACGTGATCCATATGCAATCACTGCCCGCTCCTGCATCAGGACACACCCGAGTCCGGTCCCTGATGCATCGCAATAGACTACGTACCCTACTCCATCCTCAGGCAACCTCAAGATAGGTGCGCTGGTCAATCTATGTCTCAGCTCCTGGAAGCTCTGCTGACATCTGTCTGACCACAAAAAGGGTTTCCCCTTCTTCGTCAAAGATGATAGTGGTTCCGCAACTCTGGAGAAGTCTGGAACGAATCTCCGGTAGTATCCAGCTAGTCCCAAGAAACTCCACACCTCCGTCACGCTCCTGGGTGGCTCCCAATCTATAACTTCCTCGATCTTCGAAGGATCCACTGCAACTCCCGCCTCAGAGATGACGTGTCCCAAGAAGTGGACCTCACGTATCCAGATCTGAAACTTCGAGAGCTTTCCATAAAGCTGGTGCTCTCGGAGTGTGTCTAGTACAACCCGCAAGTGATAGGCGTGCTCCTCCTCAGTCGTCGAGTATATCAAAATGTCGTCGATGAAGACCACGACAAATCGATTGAGGTATGGCTGAAATATCCTGTTCATGAGGCCCATGAACACCGCTGGAGCATTGGTTATGCCGAATGGCATAACCAAGAACTCATAGTGGCCATACCGACATCTGAAGGCCGTCTTCTGCACGTCCTCGTCTCGAACTCTGAGCTGATGATAGCCTGACCTGAGGTCTATCTTCGAGAACCATCGTGCTCCCTTGAGATGATCAAAGAGGTCATCAATCCTCGATAGCGGATACTTGTTCCTCACTGTCACCTGGTTCAGGCGACGATAATCGACACAAATTTGCAAGATCCCGTCCACCTTCTTGGCGAACAATATCGGGGAAGCCCAGGGTGAAACACTGGGTCGGATGAAACCCTTTCCCTGCAAGTCCTTCAACTATACCCGTAGCCCTCGAAGCTCAATGGGGGCCATCCGATATGCGGGAGTGGATATCAGGGCTATCCCGGGGTACATATCAATATGAAAGTCTACCTCTCTGCGATGAGGTAGCCCTGGAATGTCGTCGGGAAAGACGTACGCATACTGATCCACCACTGTAGGAAAACTAGGACTCCGCACGTCAACTGCTCCTAGGATGAGGCTATCCAACTGATGAGTGATGGGCTGTCCTCTCCTCTACGGAAGTCCATCCTGTGCTGCGAAGTCTTCCTTCTCGCCGGTGAAGGTGAACCTGCTCCCGTCGGTGTGTACACATCGCACCTTGCGCCTAATACAGTCAATCTATGCATGGACTATAGATAACCAATCCAAGCCCGAGATGACGTCGTAAGGCCTTGACGCTGCTACAGGAATATCCTAGCCGAAGCTCTTGCCTCCTAGAGTAAGCTCACACTGCCGGCACCAGTGCGTAATCGTCGAGTCTGCTCCCGTAGAATTCTCTAGCCGTAAGGATCGAGCCAACGGCTCTGTCGGAATCTCCGAGCTCCGAACAAGGGCAGCAGCTATGAAAGAGTGACTCGCTCCTATGTCTATAAGAACTGCAGAAAGGGTGGAATAGACACAGATTGTACCTCGAATCATCTCGGGCGCGCCGTGGTCATAGGCCTCCGCTGCCTGGAGCTATGCCTATCTCTGCCCGCCTGCTCCCTGTGGCCGGGGTGGACCTCCTGGTGGTGGTGGTGGTAGAGCCTCAGAGCGTCGCCCACCACCTGCTGCTCGGCCAGCTCCTCTGCCTCGTCCACCTCCTCCCTGCGGACCGCCACGGTCGACCCTCTGCCTCTGTCTGGGTGACCCCTCAACTGTCTGCTGCTCCTCGGCATGGTGGGTCGGGTAGTCATGAGCCATGTGACCCTGCCCGCTGCAAGTGTAGCACTGCCTACCTCTCGAAAGACTGGCTCCACGCTGTGTGCCCCGCACTGCTGAGCCAGTGTCCTGAGGTCGTCTGCGTGAGGTTCTGGTCTTCCTGGACCCTTGAGTCATCCGTCGACTGCCTTCTGTGGAAGACTCTGCTACGTTCCACCCCGCGGTAGGTCTCTCCGCTGGAGAAGTCTCAGCAAGAAAGCTCTCGATCAAGAGGGCTCGCTCCAGTACTCTTTCCTGGGTCGGGATGCTGAGGGAGATCAGTGATGCCCTGATCTCGTGTCTCAATCCCTGCTCAATGGTCCGGGCCTGGAAGAACGGGTCCCATACCATGTCGGTCGAGTAGCGCAAGAGATCGGTGAATCTCTCCGAGTACTGGGCGACCGTCAAGCTGCCCTGCCGCAGCTGAAGAAGCTCCTGGATGCGCACCGCACGGAGGATGGCCAGGACGAACTCTGAGCGGAAGAGGCTCTCAAAGTCCGTCCAGAGAAGAGATGCCTCATCGTGCACCTGGAGCAGCAAGCTCCACGATCGTCCTACTGCTGCGTGCAGTAGGCTCGCTGCGAGGATCACAATGAGGTCTGCTGGTGTCTTCACTAGACGGAAAACTCGCACCACTGCCTCCAGCCAGTCCTCGGCTGCCTGAAGGTCCATCTCCCCACGGAACCTAGGGGGTCGCTGACATTGAAACTCATGCAGTGCACTGAGGCGATGTGCATCGTCAACGGCTGGTGCTGGAAGCATCGGTGGCTCTGCGGGTAGAGGTACCACCGGTGCCTCTACTGTCAAAGGGCCTTGTACCAAGGCCTCATCGCTCGGTGGGCTGTCGTCACGTACGACTCTCGGAACCCTAGCTGGCTGCCCTCGTGGGGCCATCCTGAAAAGGAAACAGGTGCTCCATGATCAGAATAGTATACCTGGTGAGCTGACATAAAGTAATCACAAAGAAAACTTGAAACACACATGCAATCAATGTTTTCATGCATTAAGTCGGAAATCAGAAGTCAGGGTCCTGGTGTATGGATACGTCGGCCGCCGCACCAACACTGGACTCCCTGGACTGATAACCACACCCAATACGCTAAACACTATTGTTTCACATAGAAGAAAGATCAGAGTCTGCGGTAGAACCGAACTCCTCTGATACCAATTTGTCATGACCCGTCCTCGAGGCCCGTGCCGTGACTACCCCAAGCCCGCCTTCCATAGGCCAGGGGCTGGCGACTAGCACCAAGGTGTAAATCCCGGTAAAAAGGGAAGGCATTGCCTTTGTAAAGTAAAAAATCACTACAGATTAAGCAAGAGGAAAAAGTAAACACCAAGTAAAAGCTGGTACAACATTAAGTGCGGAAAAGTAAAGGGGGCCGGAAATACAAGCCCAACTGTAAAGTACAACTAAAAGGGGGAAAACAGCAACTGAAAAGTAAAGCCGCAACGTCAAGCCGTCCACTAGAATTCCCACCTGAAGGGTGGGTATAGATAGCCTCCACTGCTCCTCGGGTCCACCTGACCGCTCCGAGTACGTCCCACCCAGTGGTCCACCTCCAGGTACCGTCCTGCTCCGCAAGCCTCCACCACGATCAGCGCTGTCCGTCATCTGCAACCAACACAACGTAGTGTGGGCATAGCCCGTGCAGGGGTGAGTATAAGCTACTCAGTAGGGACCCCAAGACCCCCGAAGGTCTCCCAGAATCCACAAAGGATAATCCGCAAAGGAAAGATACAATCATGAAGTAACATCCGACACGGCTTAGGTATATTCCCATACATATACCTAAGTCATCAATTCTCGCTCAGCTCCAACATCTGAGCTCAAGTACAACCCAGTCCACACAGGAAAGAAAAATTTAAAATCCACGTAGGATAGCTCAACACAATCCACAAAGGAAAGTAAAATGTAAATCCACACAGGATAGCTCAACACAATCCACAAAGGAAAGTAAAACATAAATCCACACAGGATAGCACAACACAATCCACAAAGGAAAGTAAAACAGAGTTTCAGCTCACACAGGTATACTTCTTCGAATGACGATAGAGATGATCACTGATCCATCTAAGTCGTCGGACCCACAAAGGATCGATAGGTACTAACCCCCGCAATGACCCACAAAGGATCTGACCCACAAAAGATCGATAGGTAACTAACCCCCTCAAATACCCACACAGGATCGGGCCCACACAGGACCTGTAGGCGCTGGCCCACACAGGACCGCTGAGCGCTGACCCACACAGGATCAGACCCACACAAGATCACTAGCACTGACCCACAAAGGATCGCTGAGTGATGTAGTCGTCGCCGTCGAATCCACTGAGGATCTCTGTACAGTCGTCTTCGTCACAGTAGCAGTCGCGGCCAGCTCTAGGGTTCCCACACACAGCAAGCTCGTTCAGGAGGGTCCGCTCCACGAGCCGAGAGGCTGATACATCAACTGACACATAGTCCAGAGTTGATGTATCCAAAAGTTCCGCATCGTCAACAGGAACTCAACGTTGCAGGCGGCGCGTCAATCAGACATCCGGTCTGAGAGCTATTGGCTTTTTCGTCCCAGGGGCCTGGTTGGTTTTTAAGAAAAAACCAACCCGACCGAACTCCACCTGCGTCCAAACCTTGGGCGGAGTATTCCAAAAGATCCGTCTCACTTAGAGGAATTCAAAAAAGTCGACGGCACGTCGTTCGGACGTCCGAAGCTCAAGATATGAGCGTTTCCGCTCCAAGGGCCCGGTTGGTTTCGTGTACGAACCAACCTAGCTGAACCCAAAGTATTCTGAAACCTTGAGTGTGATATACCTAAATGACAGTCTCAATACAAGGATCATATAGCCGTTGACGGCGCGTCATTCGGAGGCCCGTAGCTCAAGATACGGGTAAAATACCGAAAACGGTCCGAAGACGGGGGGTCTGGGCCCGGACCGACCCCCCTGGGTCGGTCCGAACTGGGTCGACCCGATCCGGGTCCGGTTCCGACCCGGTTCAACGCGGTCCGGCCCGGCCAGGGTGCGACCCGGCCGGTCTGGTCGGCCCGGCTCGGCTCGGACGAGCGGCCGAGCGAGGGAGCCGCGGGGCACTGCCCCCGAGGGATGAAGGTGCCGCGGCCCCGAGGCCCCGTGTTGGGCTGCACTGGATCAGCGGAGGCGGATTTGCCGTGTCCTGTGTGTCACCGGACCCGCGCGGCCGCGGGTCCGCTCGTGCCGCGGCGGCGGCGGCGGTGGCTCTGTCCGGCGGCACGCTGGGGCGCCGCCGCCTCCGGCCGCCGGTGGTTTCCGCGGGCCACCGGAGTTGCTCCGGTGGTCCAATTCCACTCCTGTCTGCGCCGTAGCTCCTCTCGGGTCCCATTCTTCACTGCGGAAACAACGAATCACCTCTTCGGCATGTTTTGTCGTCGCCCGCCAATCCGCACATCAAAGAAGAACTGCGGAGGGTTGTCGGGCCGTGTTTGTTTGGCCCGCACCCTCCGCGTTAGGTTATAACAATCAGGAAGAAAATATTCAACACAAGAATAACAATCAAGGCACAATTTTAATAGAAATAAAATTGAACTTGATTCGGGTTCTTTGTTTTAAAAGAAACAATCACGGGAATTAAATATTTTTCTCAAATAAAAAAATCCCTACCTCGCCGTAGCCGTCGAGCACGCGTTCTTCGCGGAATTGATCGTCGTGGAAGGAGGTGATCGTCGGGTCGCGGAAGGGCGTCGCGTCGTCGTGGAACATGGTGTCGCGTTGACGAACTCCAAGGATCAAAAACATATATATTTAATTAATAATAATTAAATCCATATTTTTGTTATAATCCACAAAGAATTTAAAAGGAGTGCAACCCCCTACCTTGTCGTTGTCGATCGAAGGTTGTCGCGGGGTTGGATTGTCGCGGAAGAACGTCGCGGAAGAAGAATCATCGGCGTCGCGGTACTTAGAGTCACGTCGTCGATCTCTGAGGGCTCGGCGTTCTTCATCGCCCTTCGTCGAAGGCCGACGTTCTTCGCGTTTTTCGCGTTCTTCGCGTTCTTCACGAAGGAGGATGGAGAACTTGAGGTTTCTGTCAAATCCTCTCAACAAACAACACTTAAGAAGAATAACATTGGTCTTATTTTATTAACATGCCAACAAACAAAAAAAGAGATAAGTTAAATAATGACCCATTAATTCATAGAATTAATTCAACGAATAAAACCACCCATTTAATAGGAGCGTTTAATTGTTTAAGAAACTCTCCAGTTGACTTTCAATCAATAAGGGTTTTTGCGGGTGCGTTACTTAGCGGAAAAGAAACGGTGGGCTCGTGCGGGCCCCACCCCACAAATATCCTACCAAGAGGGTAGGATATTTTGAATTGTACCCTATCCGCTTTAACTTAGCTTAAGCAGCTTTAAGTGGCTTTTAAGTGGCTTAAGTGAAATAAAAATAAAGTTGTCACACCACTTTATTTTATTTCTTAACTTAAAGCCCAAAAATTAAGAACCACACCCAAGCAAACGCAACTCCGGAAGAGGCATTTCTAAGAATGTACCGGCGCTGCGATTCCATCGGTGCCCTCAGAATTCGATTCTGAGCACCAGTTCAAAAGTTAGAAAAACCCACTCGTTCGTTCACTGAACGTACCCGAGCCAAACTTTTGGAAGATGATTCCGGGCACACCGGGCCTCGGAATCAAGTGCCGTCAGAAACTGCGTTCTTGTAAAATTACAAAGAAAATTAAGAAAAAAAAATTTCCTTGAAATTTACGGGTCTTTATAGATAAACACTTTCAATAAATCCATAAAATAATTTTTTATGTAATGATTATGATCAATTCCTCATTTTTTAAATTAATGTTTCTTTAATAATTCATCTAACCTTCAATACCAAGATATTTGTTCTTGATTTAATTCATACACCACATTTTTCAATTTACAAACATTATTCCCATATTAAAGAATTAGAAAACTATCTGTTTGTTTGATTTAAACTTCCTATTAGTGTAACCGAATAGTAAATGCTAATTTTACATACAGTTGGAGTACCTTGAATTTCTTTGGGATGGGTTGGTGTGGTGATATGACATCACAATAGTCTTGAGATGTTTTTAAATATTTATATACCATTAATTTTAAATGTAATAATTCCTTAGGTTGCAACATCACTTGTTCCAAAACATTTTTATATCTTTTAGTTGATTTAATGAGAGTTTATTATTCTTGTTTATCATATTTGAGTTTCTTAATACTCCTTAAGATCCTATATTATATTTTTATTTGTTTAGTGGATTTAAGAAATATTTTATGGGGAGTAATTATTTTCTTAAAATCAATTACCCATTTTCTTCAACATACTGAAATTCTTTGAAATAATCAAATTTTGATTTTCCCTTATTAGAATTTTCTATAACTTTAATTTTTTATAATGAATATATTATTTGTATTTATTTATATATTTTATAAAATTAATATTTTAGGAACCCAATAATATGGATATGAATTGAAAGTAGATGCATGGTAATCGTTTTAAAAATGAATATGAATATAGAGTTAGAGAGTTCATCAAGTTGCAAAAGAGCATACATACGACCCTTCTAAAATACTATGTTTTTGTTTATGTTGTTTTTATTCAAGATAAATTAGTTTGGAAATATTTGTAAGAACATTTGATTTGTCATGGAATAGATACAAGTAATAAATGTTGGACTAAAAATGGGGAAAAACTTAATTTGGACATCTATTGGGATGATACTATAGTTTATGAATCATTTGATATGAATACCTTTGTAAAAGATGATGGAGATCGCATGGAAGAAATGAAAATGGAAATTGAAGATGACCTTCATGATTGTTCAAAGTTTTTTTAGGAGTTAAATAGTTTTTACAAGGAACAATTTTATACCAGTTGTACTAAATACACAACATTGTTATAAGGATTGAAGTTATATAATTTGAAATATGATAGTAGATGGAGTGACACTAGCTTTACAAAACTACTTGGTCTTCTAAAATATATGATACCAGAAGAAAATGAACTACCATGCTGAACACCTGATTCCAAATAAATGTTACATTCAATGGGCATGATATCTAAAAAATATAGGCTTCTTTAAATGATTTCATATTGTTTCGCAAGGACCATGAATCACTCATAAAATGCCCTAAGTGTGGCGTAGATCAATAAAAGAAAAATGAATTAAGTAATTTGAAATATCTATGGTAATTTACTATCATTACATGGTTTAGAAGAATATATGGATATTATGAAACCATAATACAATTAACATGGCATGAAAATACAAGAATTAAATATAGTAACCTATGTCATCCAGTAGATTCTCCTCAGGGGACGAAAATTGATTATGAGTTTCCTGAATTTGGAGATGAGCCAAGAAAATTTCATTTTTTTTATCTATAGATAGAATAAATCCTTTTGGTTTATAGAGTAGTACTCACAGTACATGACCCATCATGTAGGTAAATTATAAATTACCACCATGGTTATTCATAAAGCGCAAATATATTATGTTATCTCTGCTTATATCTGGACCAAATAAACCCAATAATGATATTAATGTCTATTTGGATCCATTGATAGAAGATTTGAAATTGATGTGGGATACATGTGTTACAATGTATGATGCTCATAGAAGTAAAGAATTCACATTGAGGGACATATTTTAATGAATGATAAATGAATTCCCTACTTATGGAAAAATTATCAGGCTATAGTATTAAATGAATGTTGGGGTGTACCATTTTTGAAAAACACACATAATCAGTTTGGTTTAAACATTCCTCAAAGACTATATATTTAGGAAATCAATTTTTTTTTACATTGACAAAAAAAATACCGATCCTGGATGACATCATTCTATGGGACTATTGAACAGGGTACAATACTATCTCCAACAATGGGCAATCAACTATACAAAAAAGTCAAAAATATTGAAACTATTTTTGATAGACCATTTTTGAAAAACCTAACAAAATCAGGTTAGAAGAAGAGATCAATTTTCTTTGAATTACCATATTGGAATTATCTGTATGTTAGATATTTTCTTGACGTCATGCATGTGGAAAAAAATATATTTGATAGTGTTATTAGAACATTACTAAATGTTCCTGAAAAATGAAATATAACATCAAGGCTAGGTTATACTTGATTGAAATGGGGATAAAAGAAGAGTTGGAACTGGTGAAGGGTAAAATGCAGAATTTTCTTCCTCCAGCAGCTTACACTCTATCCAGACTGGAAAAATTACAATTTTCCTTTTCCATATTAGTATAAAAGTTCTATAGGAGTTTCATTAAATATCGATAATGTCTTGTCAATGAAAAACTTGAAGTTATAAGGACTAAAGTCACATGAATATCATGTTTTTATGCAATATTTAATACCTATTTCATTACATTGCATTATACCTCAAAATTCATGACATAAATTAACTAGAATATGCTTTTTTTTAAAGCCATATATAGTAAAGTTATAGACCCAAAAAAGTTTCTCATCATGAATATGGATATTTCATTCATATTATGTGGATTAGTAATATTCTTCCCACTATTATTATTTGATATAATGGCCCACCTAATGGTTCACTTGGCCATAGATGTTTAACTTTGTGGTCCTATCCATTACATGTGGATGTACCCAATTGAATGGTATATGGTGATTTTGAAATTGTATGCTAAGAATCAAAGTTGACGAGAAGGTTGTATTGTAGAATGTTATATTGTTGAAGAAGATATTGAATTTTATACCAATTACCTATTATATGTTGAAAGTATCGATCTCCCAAAGTCTTGTCATAATGAACAACTTATGGGAGAATGGATTTTCGAAAGAGATGTTGTTACAATTACGTTGATAGAGTGGGATCAAGTACATCTTAACATATTACATAATAGTGAAGGTGTTGATCCATACATTGAATCCCAAAAAAAAAATCTTCAATATTTGAATCCATCAAGGGAAAAAAATGGATATCAAATACACCTAATAAACAATTTATAGAATTTTTTAAAGATCAAATTTATAAAGAGTTATAAAAAAAATACAAATTCAATTGCCAATTGACTTCAATGGTTAGTCAAAAGACCGAATGGAATTGTTATATCTTATATTGGTTTTGTAATAAATGGTTATACATTCTATAAAAAAGAACATGATTACTTTAGTATGATGAAAATATGTGGTGTTAATCTTGTGGTTGAAGAGATTCACATAATTGGTTGTAAGGATAACAATCCAATTTAAGAAAATATGTCATATTTTGGAATTATCGAATATATATATGAGTTTTATTATATAACATTTCCAGTTCTGATTTTCCATTGCAAATGTTTTGACAATATCAATGGAGTGAAGGTTGATAAAATGGTATTTATGAAGGTGAATTTCAGCGTGGAAGGGAAAAAAGAAGAGCCATTCATAATGGCATCACAAGAAGTGAACGTATTTTATGTCTCTGGTCCAATAAAAAAGAATTGGTCGATTGTCCTATTAGAGACTAAAAAAATGTTGATTTAGATGAAAATTCAATTGAGGATGACCCTTTATTAAGACATCACAATTAGTTAATGTCGGTCCCAATGTAGACAATGCCTTGTATGTTATAGGGGAACATAAAGAGGTGATTTGGATTTTTGATATGGGAAGAAAATCCTTGAAACCTTTAAAAAATAGAAATAGGGTTCAATGAGAAGGTAAAATTGTTTTTTAATATATTATTTTTTTCCTCATAATATTGTATATTCTCTACTGAATTAACAGATTCTAAATTAAATTTTTGACTACTCATGCATACAATGTATTCTTCACATGATGGAAGAACAAACTATAATGAATGAAACCCTTTGGAAAGATGTGAAGGTAATGTTATGATATACTTTATCTATTTTTCTGAAAAATTATATAATGAAACATTGATTTAATTTTCATTATTACTTGTAGATTTTGGTTATTTTAGAATATTTTAGTCCTTGTGTCATGCCTTTGTTGGAATAGAAATGATTCTTTCTTGGCTCAATCACAGAGGTAATCTTGTTGTTTTCATAGTAAAATCATTGTCCACAGAATTAATATATTGTTTCATATTTATGTTTAATTTATTTATTTTTAGTATTACTCACATAATTATGTTTTTCTTATACAGGTAGATTCTTTTTTTTTCGATTTGGGGTGCTCTGTCTATATTTCATGCTTCTTCTAACTCAAAACCTTTTCACCCCTAAAGTTTTGCATTTATCAATTTCTTTCATGGCCTCCCCACTATCTTTTCAGGAAGATAAATGATGCTTCCTCTACTCAATTATATAAGTAATCTTGATGTTTTCATAGTAAAATCATTTTCCATATAATTAATGTGTTGTTTTATATTTATGTTTAATTTATTTCTTTTTAGTATTAATCACATAATACTTTTTTTCTTATAAAGGTGGATTCTTTTGTTCAAGTTGGGGTTCTCTATCCAAATTTCATTCTTATTCTCCCTTAAAACCTTTTCACCCAGGAAGTGGTGAATTTATCACTTTCTTTCAAGATACCTCCAATAACTTTGTAGGAAGAGAAACGACACTGAATCTTCTCAATTACATAAGTAATATTGATGTTTTCATTGTAAAATAATTTTCCATAGAGTTAATGTATTGTTTTAAATTTATGTTTAAATAATTTATTTTTAGTATTACTCATATAATAATTGTTTTCTTATACAGGTATATTCTTTTGTTCAAGTTGTGTGCTCTGTCCATCTTTCATGCCTTTCTACACCAAAACATCCACAAACATCTTCTCTCTAAACAACTATCACCCTATAGTGTTTACATTTATCACTTTCCTTAATGTTACCTCCACTACTCAATCACAAAGGTAATATTGATATTTTCATAGTAAAATCATTTTCGATATAATTAATGTATTATTTCATATTTATGTTTAATTTATTTCTTTTTAGTATTACTCATAATAATTGTTTTCTTATATAGGTGGATTATTTTTTTTCGACCTGATGTGGTTTGTTTGAATATAGTCATGCAGTTTTGATAGTTAGACAAATAAAGTCAATGGAAATCATGGTAACATTGAAAGTTAGGATTGTTTTTAGACTTTGGGACATGTAGGAATGATCCACACCTCAATCCAACTCATGATGTGACCGATATGACTCCAAGTACCTATTTATTTTTTAAAATTACATTAATTTTAGTAAAAAAGACAACTGAATCGATGTTTCAGTTATTAGTTTAAAATCAAAATTTGACTTTAAAAATTTTCACTCACTGAAAATTGAGAAAATGCGCTTGGATTTTCTTGATAATTTAGGACATTAATTCATAAATTATTTGAGATGTGAAGAAATTAGTCTCATGTCAAACTGATACATGATGTGATCCATATGAGTCAAAGTGCATGTTTTAAGTTTAAAATGGAATTTTAATAAAAAAGAAAAGTGATGTACTAAAAACAAAGAAAACATATTTAGATTTTTTTGATACTTTAGGACAACAATATATAAGTGATTTGGAATTTGTAGGAATCAACCTCACCACAATATAATGCATGTTGTGACTGGTATAACTCGAAGCGAGTCTTTATTTAAAATTAACATCAATTTTAGTAGAAAAATACCTACTCTAAACTGAAAAAACACATTCATATTATTTTTATACTTTAGGAAAATGATTCATACATCATTAGTAATGTGTAGGAAAAATCCTCACCTCAATCCGATGCACGGCGTGACCAGTATGACTCTAATTGAATCTTTTTATTTAAAATTTGACATTAATTTTAATAAAATTAACACTTTATGTTTATTTATTTATTTATATTATTACTAAAATAAGATTTTTTTTTCTTATACAGGTGCATTATTTTTCTTGAGTAGGGGTGATTTGTTTTGAAAATAACATGAGTTAAGACATGATTACAAGATAAAGGAACATTGATGTCTTTAAATGTATGTAATAATTTGTATTTATGTAATTGTATAAACCAGTTTTTTAAATGTATATAATATAGTGTTATTTCCTGTGTTTGTGTTATAAATTTCATTTAATTTAAATCCTATATTGGGACTTGTTTTTCTTAATATCTGGTGGGTTTCTAGTGCTACGATGTGCTGTTACATCACACTGTAGTATGGCCCTTTATCAGCTCTAATAAAGGACACATTTACCAGTGCTTTTAAAAGTGCTAATAAATGTCTACTTTATTAGTGCTCATATAAGCACTAATAAAGTTCTATTTTATCAGCACTCATAAAAGCACTGATAAAAGGTCCTTTTTCAATGCTTCTATAAGAACTGATAAACCACCCTTTATCATCCCTTTTTAGTGCTAATAAAACACTAGGTCTTTTAACCTTGCTCATATAGTCAGCAAATTTCTAGAACTAATAAAGGCCATTTATAGTGTTGTTAATGGATAGTTTTGTAGTAGTTTCAGCTAAGATCCTGCGATGGCCTCCAGGACATGCTTTCTAGGTCTTGAGAGGTCCCCTGGATAAGTCATCCCTGATCATACGATGACCTTCTGACATGCCATTCAGATTATGATACATCCTTCATAAAAGTAAATTGGTTCATGAAATTGTCTTGGGAAATTTCCACAATATAATTATTCATGTTCAAACATATTCCTACATGTTAGTTAGATGATTAGGGCATGCCGGGAAGATAATCAAGTAGATCAGGTAGACAACCAGGCTAGGTCAAGTAGGTATCTCAGGATATAATAACCCTATTTAGTGCACATAATAGGTAATCCTCATAGTTTAATCATTGACTAGTGGAATAATATTATATTTATTACATACAAGGTAAATCTTAGAGTGCAATCCCTGATTAGCGGCATAATATGATATGTCCTACATATAAGTGAAATATCAGTGCGTAATCCCTAGTCAGTGGCATGATATGATATTCTAGGGAAACCACATTGTGTAACCCTTGATCAAATAAACTATAAAAAAATACAATTCCTATAATAAAAAGGATACATAGGATGCCTTTATAAGGCCTGATCTCAAACAGGAATACACTTTTGTGTAATTCCCCCCATGTCTCGATCATTGCAATCATTAGGAACCAATCATTCCCATGGGATAATCATTCTACCTCATCCATCAGTGAACTGAGGAATCCGTAGAACTATGAGAAATATTATTCCTTTAATAACTAAGATATATAGGATTCATTTTTAAGGTCTGAGATAAAATAGGCATCCACTTCGGTGTAAGTCCCCCCATGTCTTTGACATTTCAACCATAAGGACCCAATCTTTAATATGGGCAGATCATTCTACCCCATACATCATTGGGTTGAGGACTCAAATGAACTATGAAAAATATGACTCTTGTAATAACCAAGATATGTATGATGCCTTTCTAAGGCCCAATATCAAATAAGAATCCACTTCAGTATAAGTCCCCCCATGTCTCTAACATTTCAACCATCGAGACCCAATTATTTCCATTGGTTGATCATTATACCTCATCCATCAGTGTACTAAAGGATAAACTAAATTTTTAAAACTCTAATTCCTGAAATAAACATGATACATATGACACCTTTATAAGGCACAATCTCAAATAGGAATCCACTTTGGTGTAAATTCCCCCATATCTCTAACATTTCAACCATTAGGACCCAATCATTCCCATGGGATGGTACTGCTATGTCATCCATCAGTAGACTGAGGAATCAACTAATTTATGATAAATATTATTCCTATAATAATCAAGAAATATAGGATGAATTTATAAGTCCAAATCTCATATAAGAGTCCACATTATTGTAATTTCCCCCATGTCACTGATATTTCAACCATTGGGATCCAATCATTCCCATGGGATGATCATTCTACCTTATCCATTAGCAGACTAAGGAGTCAACTAAACTATAAAAAACACTTATTCCTTCCATAAAAAGGATACATAGGATGCCTTCCTAAGGTATGAGCTCTATATTAAGAATACAAAGTGCTATCCCAATACATAAGTCCTACATCCATATGCAGTGAGACTGAATAATTTCTAACACTTTCTTCTCCCACCGAGCATGGTTTACATGGGATTAAGGAGTTGCGAAGGTTATATCATTCACATCATGAAACTCCACTAGATAGGGAAACCTAATTGTGTAATCCCCAATGAGTGGTATGATATAAATGCCTCTATATAAGGGCATCTACCTTGTGGACAGTATGAAGGTTTGACTAAAATATGATGAATATGATTCCTCCTATAATTTTGATATGTAGGATGCCCCCTTAAGGATATATCTCAAATAATTAGTGCATAATTATCCTCATATATTTCATTTAGTAATGATGTTAAATTGTATAGGTTTAACAAAATGTGTGGGATTTGATTCCTTCCATAAAACAAAATATGTAGGACGCCTTATAATAGATCAATCCCATACTCAAAATATTAATCTCCTCCCTACATGGAAACATATTCCAAAGTTCCTGGTGATACATCCGTAAAATATAAAAAGATACCCATTATGGGGAATAGATGAAGAAACTAATATATATACAAATGGTATCACTAAAACATTCCCCTTCATAGGATAACAGGTTTTAAACAAATTAAATTTTGTTTGGGTAACCAGTTCTATATTGAGATTAGGAATATATTAATGAACATATCTTAAATCTACAAGAGAGTCTTGGAGTAAGAAACAATTCCCCCCCAAAGGGTGTGATAAGGCCAACCTTGTATCCTCTCAACCAAAGTGAGTTCCTATGTATTATTGGGTCTGAAACCCCAAATGTCCACCTACCTTTGAAAAGAAGGTCTATACCCAGTTATGGATTTGGGAACTAATGGGAGTTTCCATTAAGTACAATAACGGTGAAACTGATGTGAATGATTGTGAAAAACATTGAAACCCCCATAATAAATCATCAAGAAAAACCAAATGAAACTCAGTTGTATCTCTCCCGATGAAAAAATAGAAAATATAACATGAACTCATTTAAACATGACATATCTTTCACAATATAAAAAAGGATGGACTTACCAGTTCTCGTCATACCATTTTTTTACTTTTAGGAGGGTTCCCCAAGGTAATGTCTCTTTTCTGATGGAAAAAATGGTGTAACTGATGTGAATCTTTCAAATAAAAAAATGATCGATTGGACATACATCATGCCATTTTTTTACATATCCTACATAAAGAAAAATAGTGAACCCAACATGAATCTATCATATAAAAAAATGATAACTTGACTATGTGCTGAGAAATTTTGTTTTCATATCCCAAAAAAACATAAAAAACCTGACATTAATCTTATGAATGATCCTATGCAACTGGGGCTCTTGTGAGATAATTCCATCCTTACATTGACAAGTCCATATGAGAAGAATGGCTGGACCAAGGATAATAAAGGAAAATTGTGTTACTTATTCATATCTAATTGAGCACACATCATTCCTATGATGTTGAAATGATTGATGAACTTGTTCCTTGATGTCTACATGAATGTAGATACTGTATTAAAAAACAACACCCTAATCTGACATGTGTTTTTCCAGTGACTTTCTGGAAAATCAACTATGACTACAACCCCTACAGGCTTCAGAATGACCTCACCCACCTGACATCTTCAACATAGGGTGGAAAGTACTATAGTTCTAAAATACCATCGACATGGTATGATCACAACACTTTAGGCTTCCTATGAGGGTCTCCAAGTGATAAAACCGATGAGTCCACATGATCCAAATAAATATGTAGTAAGTCCAGTGGCACTCATCACCACCACCAACCGCTTAGAGATCTTATCCTCGAAGTGCCAAACTTACCACCTTCAATATCTGATGAAGGTGGACTGATGAGTCAACTATGGATCCCTTACAGTTTAGGGGCTACTGAGAATGGATCCTATCAACCATCATTGCCATCTCCATCCCACTGGTACCCTTCATTCACCTAATGAGAGAACCACATGACACACTGCCACCCCTAATACCTATGCGTGGGAAACAAGGAAGATACATTTAGCATGAAAGTTTCTAGATAATTTTGAGTGGGATCACATCCCCACTTTTACTAACAATTTATACCAACATATTTCATTAGTAACAAGTGAGAAGGTTCATATACTTTATCACTCAAAAGAAGTCTGCGAGCTTATTCCTACAATAGGCATGGGGGAGGTGCATATTCCTACCCCCATGCATGAAGACTATTGACATATTATAGTGGCACAATGAGGATATAAGTGGGATAATATTCCTATTTCAATCGAATTTATCTACTGATATATAGTTAAGTCAAAAAAGTACAAGCTTAGATTCCTATGAACACTTTTCTAAAGTGTCATTACATATTAGAAATAGATGAAAAAAATATATTGGCATATTTCAACCCTGGTACAAATACAGTGAAGCCACATATTCCTGTCCTTATAGACATGGTAGAACAACACTCTGATCAGTATGAATAAGTGGTTCCTTTGGAGTAAGAAAACATTCTTTATATAGTTCAGGAGGATTATTGGCACATTTTGGTATAGGTTGAGGAACTCTATTGGGATCATATTCCCATCGCAATCAGGTCTCTCCAAGTAAGTGTAGAACATGAATCAGGATAGGGGAACATTCCCATCTAAGAAGACCATCAACATATTCCAAAGGCCCAAGATCGGGTTTAGATTCCCGTTATGGTCGGGGATGTCTAAGTGAGAGTGAAACATGATTTGGGACAATCTTATATTCCTTTTGAAAAATACTAGAGACGTACTCCAAAGGCCCAGAATTGGGCTCATATCCCCATTCTGGCTAGGGATCACCAAGTGAGAGGGACACATGTCTTTGTGTAGGGTCATATTTATATGAGTGAATCCATCTATCATATTCTAGAAGATCATGGAATCTCGGATAATATCCATATTTAAAATGATAAATCACTACATCAGCATTCTTCTAAGGCTATATAGAAGGAAGATTATATTACTTATCCAATTCTATGGTCTATCAAAATATTTGGACAAGGAATGCATATTTAGAATGGGCTCATATTCCTACTCCAACTGAGGCTAACCATGTGAGACTGACACATGCCTTAGGATAGGCTTATATTCCTATCAATAAAGACCTGAAAAATACTCCAAAGGCTTTGGATCGGGCTCATATCCCCATTTTTACTGATGCTCACCATGCGAGAGTGGAACAATACATGGTAAAATCTCATATTCCTTCCAATAATGAAGAATACCATTGTAATATTACAATAGATTATTTGCAGCAGACTCATATTCTCTCAAAACTTGATAGTTACCAGCAGTCATACAGTAGTCTCATATTCATATAAAATTCCAAAAATAATACTCGAAATATTCTATCCATGACACAAAGGGAGGCTCATATCCCTAATTTTCTCAATGATAGTGCCCTTGAGGTTGTCCGAGACATATTCTCAATGCACCAAGGTTCTGTTGAATATTCAACCGAAGTATAAGGTGATCATTACCACTATGGTCTTCCTTGTGGTAGTTTGGAGATGGATTACAAGGAATTTACTCTGTACATCTACCATAGTCAACTACCCCATGGTGGTATCTCCCATGGAAAATGAAATCATCCCCTTGCCCAAGAATATTTGTATAGATAGGTGTTCAAAACTTATATTACTTTGTATAGAAAGGTTCTTGAAACACTAGGGTCAACCATATATAGTTCCCCATCAACTTCCAGAAACACTCTACTTAAGTCAGTAGGTGACCCCAAGAATCACCTTCTATGTTCTAACTAGATGGAGGCATGTAATTCTAATTAAGAGGAGGAGAAAATTGACACATATATATAGTTAGAAAGAAACAACCTCCCCATAACGTTCTGGGCCCTCACCACTACTGGAAATGAAATTCTAGATGAGCTAGAGAAGTAGTTCTTGAATTATATATTCTAAAATATATGAGATACTTACAAGAAATTGAAGGATAAACACCTCCCTTATCCTAGATATGAGGGTCACCTTCTGACTATCAGGACACGCTTTTGTCAGTTTTAGCTAGGTACTATCTCCATGGAATGAGACCTAAAACTGGAAAATAAAAATGCAAATCTATATCATGATTTACAACATTTCATCTAAACTCTATGGAAACTAATTTTTGAATCCACATCATGCATCCATATTCAATGATGAGGAATGTATAGTGTTTTTAACTTCATCATGAGCATGGAATAACAGATCCCCTCATATATAACATTCTATAATGTCATAGCCTCCAATAAAATCAGAGTAATGGGAAGTGAATGTGCTATTTGGTCACTAAAATGGAATTCCTCCACTTCAAAAATACTAATAAATCAGGAATGAATGAAGAGGATAAGAAAAATATCTTCAATATAGGCCCCTCAAAGTAGTGGGAATGTATTTCAGATGCAGAATCCAAATCTTCAACCAACAAAAAAAACTTTCCTTAGAATTCTAATCCTATCACAGGATTTCATTTCATCTAGATCCTACATGAGAATAGTTACACCATATCAAACTCTTCGTAATAGTATCTTCCATAGAAGTTGTTTATGAGTGAACCCAACCCACCAGGCTAAGGGAATATCTACCACTACCTCCACCTATCAAATAGTCAATTCACAAGAGGATTTAGGACATGTCTATAACAGCTAAAAACAAACCCTAACCCACTAGTATAGAGTAATTTATATCTTAATATCCATAAATAGGTCCATCATCCCTTAAGAGGGTCATGGGGAAATAAAAAATGGTTCCAGATCAACCCTAGACCATTAGGCTAGGGGCATTTATTTCTCAATGTTCATCCCAGGAATGATCAAATCCCCAACTAGAATAATTGGATCATAAAAAACTGGATCAATCAACGCCAATTATAGCCCCTAATAAATCCCATCCCATAGGGCTAGGTGAATTTTAATTATCCTCATCACCGTAAATGGAATAAATATTCTCTAGATTGGGAGGAAAATATCGATGGTCGTTATCCCATCTGTTCCGCCCACCATAAGACGAACCTATGTTATTTGGGGCCAGTTTGGAAACTATGATTTTAAAGTCCCTCAAGGTCATTAATCATATACCATGATAGGAGGAACATAAAATAAAGGAAATGATACCCTGTTGGGGTCACAAGGAAAAATAGCATGATATGGATAGTGGTTTGAGAAATGACCCTAATGCAAAAAGTGCAGAATGATTATGCTGCATTGAAAGTAATGGGATAACCACCATTTCCCAATAAAAATATTTAAATGTCATCATTATAAACAAAAATAATATTGGGGATCAAGAATAAAATGTAGAGGGTTGTAACATTTACCATGAGAGAAGTATTTGGATTCACCCACTGAGGCTGCACACACTCAGAACTAGAGGAGGATCCAATACCTGGAACCTATGAATATTGAGTTTCCACCTCTATGGTGGAACAATGCCAATGATTAAGGTAAAGGTGTGGATACATCCCAATCACCTCCCATAATAAACAAAAATACATCCACGGAGGAACAATTATCATAACATGAGAATGAGATATAAACTCTCAGACAACTCAATGAGGAGATACTAATAGGAAACATTACCACCAGGTATCATATTTAGGAATAAAAAAATATTCTCCATCCCAGAGCTAATCCTCCTATAAGAGAAGTATCTAAGCATCAGACTAGATCTGATTCCATGCAGCCAGTCTATATAATTAAGGAATTAGAAAATGATCAAGAAATCCCTCCATTACAGCGATAGCCTATCCCTCTCTATAGAGATTATTTAGACCTAGGAATGACCAAGAATCAACAAGAGAAAAAAGTAGGGCCCCATCATCAAACCCTACCCAACCCCTATAGACATGAGGTGGATCAGATAGTAATACCTATGGAATTACTCAATATCATTGAGTCCATGACTAGTCAAATTGAATCCATGGAAGGTTGATGTGAACCTATGCAGCCTAAGAGAAATCCATATCCTGAACGGGTGGATGAAAATTTCCATCCTCCCAACTTCGAAAATCCTTATTTCTCAAATTTTGACAGTGCGGGAGACCCAAAACAACATATTTCACACTTCGTGTCCTGATGTGGTATGATGATGGGTCCTCAAGATGAATTGGAGATGACCAAGTTGATGTTTTTTATATATACTCTGGTACAGATATCCTTTATTTGGTACAATAGTCTTCTAGTAGGATATTTTATATAATGGTAAGACCTTCATCATCAATTCCTCTACCATTATTTCTCAACTCTAAAGAAGAAGTCAATTTTTGACCCAATGAACTACAAAAAATTTGAAAATGATATGGTGTCTGACTTCATAGATAAATGGAAGTGTTTAACCAATCCACTCCACATCCTTCTCCCACAAGAACAATTTTTGGAGCTCTGTGCTGAAAATATCTAGGATGAGTTGAAGATGCCTCTGATTCTAATGAAATATCAAGGAATATTCCATGAGTTTTCATAAATAGTAAAATGCATGGAATACACCATTTAGTGAACCCAAGCCAAGTCTCAACTCATGCCCTCATCATTAGGGAAAAGGACCAAAAAAGAAAAAACTACCACTATTACCCTAAAAACACTAGTATTACCCATTCAAGAACCTAGGAAGGTCTCAAACTACCTAGTGACTCCGATCAAGAAGAAAAAACCAGAATATCCCCTCGGTTAGAAGAAACAAGAGACCATGGTCACCTGAAATTTGAGGAACGAATGAATAAAACATACTCCTTATAAAATGAGAAAGTCCCCGATTATTCCTTTGCAACTATGGACAATAACTTTCTCAATTTACCACAACCCAGGAGGCCCAATAAGTTCAACCTCACCGATTGTATGGACTACTTCCCTTTCTATAGAATGTTGGTTCAAAATATTCATGATTAACTTTTCTTCAAAGAATTCTTATAAGACATGGTTGATTATAGATAGGTGATTCTAGAAAACTCCCCAGAGTAGGTGAATTACATAGATATTTCCCTGTTAGAAGAAAGCAGTGATTAGAAAAAAGTTCTATCCATGCATTGGTAGAATTTCAACAACTAGATGAATCAGAAGAAAGTTGACTAAGTTCATGCCAACTTGAGAGCACAAATTCATAGACCCATAACTACTATATCACTTTGGGAGGTAACATCAAGTATTCCTCCCAAATGTGAACAAAACCATTGTACATAGGAAGATATAGAATAGGATAATTAATTTTCATATTCGACACAAGCTCTGACTCTTGGATATTTCTTCCCTGGAACTTTTGAAACACAAGAACCACCCCACCAAATAGAACCCTCATCGAATGAAGAGATCATATTTGGATTTCTTAACATGATAAACTTGGAATAAAAATTCTATTACGATGAATATGCATCTAAAAATGAGTTACCTACACCGAACTGGGGAGTAGGAGGCTGTGTGCATCAGAACCAAGGAGACAAAGAAGAACACAGGAATGGTAGAACCCAATATTTTAGTCATATACCAACAAAGGTATGGTAATTACTCTAGTAAGACCAAAAAAGGCATAGAGGTGTCCAATAAACCTCCAACAATCATACATGCACGATCGTCTTACAAGAAGACCTAGTGGGGGTGAGATTATCTAGTTATCCAAGACAATGAGGAAGGTTGGTGCGAACTATTCCACTAGCATAAAATGCTCCCTCAACCTCTACACAAGAACTAGGACAATCCATATCAAATTCCACATCTCCTAAACCACACATTAATGAGCAACCCACCTCGAGACATGTTAAATCTTGACATAAAAGTATGACATTCTGAAATAGATAGTAGTTGTCTCATCCAATATCTTAATCCTTGATGCACTCCATATTTCAATAGAACTCATAGAGGTACTCATTGAATCCCTCTAGAGTCCACATGACTATAAGACAGAAGTATCTGTAGTTTAGGTCTATCGAGTGGAGACTATTTCATCAGAATTACATGTAATAATATTTTTTATAGACTATGATTAGAAAGAGGTCATCTAGGGACACATCATAGCCCTTTATGTTTTGGGGGGACTTGATAATATTGACATCTAAATTGAATCATCACATTACTATTTTATCTGGTACACCCTTAACCTCATGATGGTTTACCACTCCTTTGAGATTGGGATGATACCTATAATGGTGAAGTCAAAGATTTGATGGAATTTCAACTTTAACAAGCCATTTTCATAGGATGCAGGAAGATTTCATGCCATGTAACTGAGTTACACGCCATGTAATTTATGTAGTTTACAATCCATGAAAGGGGATTCATGCTGTGAAATATTACACGTCATGAATGATGGTTTTACGTCATGAATGTTTTAAATAATTTATTTCTAATATGAGGAAACTGGTTTTTCTGACATACTTATCTAGCATAGACTTCACGATGTGAATGGGAGTTTCATTCTATGAAATGACCCATGTACAATTTTAAAACATTCTCTCGGAAAAATTTCCTAGTCTTTTTTTAAAGACTGCTTCTTCCTTAACACAAGGTCTCTCCTAGTTGTTTTTCAAACACACCTTTCCTTCCAGATCAATTTTTTGACAACCAATCTCCATTATAGTTGCAGTTTATCTCTCCGAGTAGGTCTTCTTACCACTAATTCGTTTCCTTTGTTCATGGTATCACCATTGGGTGACAAGTTCAAATCCATTGGGTTAAGATGGCGTTTCTTCTTTTTTCCTTCTAGATTCATTGTGAGATCTTATTCTAGAGGCCATTTCTTGGTTAGTTATGGTGAGGAATATATCTATTCTTGAGCTATGTGGTGTTTTCTTTTTCCTCTGACCACATGTTTTCTAAATTGTATCAATCCTATGATACATGGATTTGATTTTAGGGATTTCATTTACATTATTGGATTTTTTTTGATTTTGGATTCCATTATGGGAATCTACGACCTGAGTTTTGAGGTTGGTGGTTCCATCTCTAGCCTATGATAATGGATCCTTTGGGTTTTCTTTACAAAATGCATTATTAAATATTGACATGACTATTTTGTGTGTGTTGAGAAGAGTTATGAAAATGTGTTTTCCTTGATTATTGATAAATGGAATGGAAAATGGGTATTTTTGAAGCATTGAAATGAAATTTGAAATGGTTTTGAAATGGTTTTCAAGGCATTGAAATGAATTGTGAAAAAGATAACATGTATTACCTTGGGTACTTAGGTGGAAGGTTTATCTTGAGTCCATTATCCATCATTTTGTGATTAAAAAGGAGGTTTGTATTGGGGATTTTATTTATTTCCTAGGACTGTTGTTCTTGGGGACCAATATTAGCATTGATGGGGGGTTTACTCATGATGTATTCCTCTACTTCCTAGTCCCATTGTTCTAGGAAATAGTTTCTAAACTTTATTATTGTGGTACGAGTTGTCTAAAACATGGACCTATAGTATTACTTTGTGTAGTGATACCTGTTCTTATGTTTTTTATTATTTAGATTTATGAGTTATCCTTGATATGCATGTTTCTGCTTGTGAAAAAAGATATGGAAAATGTGATTTGTAATTTTTATACCAACTTTTGTTTAGAACTATAGAAAATTTTAAATGTTTAACATGTTTTTTATAAAACTACATTAATGCTTATCATGCCATATTTTTACTTAAAATGAGAAAATAGGAATTGTTATATAGAGGCATGTTATGAAACCACTACGTGTTATCCTACTGAGCCTGTTAGCTCACACCCCACACACCTCTTTGATGGTATGTAGAACTTTGTTTGTATTCTCGTGTAGGGAAAGGAAAGGCCCTGCAATCATACATAGAGGTTTGGGTCAACTGGTTGAGTAGCTGATAGTGAGATTGTGGGATTTTGTCCATGCCATTATTTGAAGTAGCTGTTTTTCTTGGGTCCTTTGTAGTTGTACTTGTCCTTTGGAGTTTTAATCACTTTTTTTGGTTTTTGTTTATTTCCACTTTAGTTTTGGCAGTTATGGAATGTATATATCTCGTTAATATTACACTATTTATTTTTTGTTTAATACATATATGCCATGTGTTAGATTAGGTTTGGTTAAATCGTTCCCTCTGTCGTGTTGTTTGATTTTAGGTTGTCTGTTGCCAGCCTATGGGGATCGAGAACACCCCTCGGGTATGTAAAAGAATGGTTTGGGTTCCAGGTTTGAGGGAAACCCAATTTAGTTCTTTACAATTTGGTATCCAAAGAGTAAATTCCTCAATATTCCTTATCTTGGTACATCTATTATATTGGAGATAGGTTTTTTAGGACATGAAAGTTATGTGGTGATAAGTTCCTATCCAGCTCTTATCATGGAATGAATTAAGTTTCCATGGGATGTTGGGTTATGTGTCTCTAGTGTTGGGTCATTGTTTTGAAATCTCAGTTTTTTCTTATGAGTTTCTAGTTTGACCTGGATTTTTTTATATTGTTTGATCATTCTTATGTTTCGGTGTGTAGCAGTATGCCTCTAACACATCTTCTATGAGTTCCTCAAGAAGCTGTAGCTGATACTCCTCAAGGGAACCCACCTATAGATCTGAACATCATCATTACTATCTTACAGGTAGTCTATGGGGTTTATTAAGATGTTCCATGAGTTTAGAACATAGTAGTTGAGGTACATCTAGGAGTTAGAGGAGAGGGAGATCGATTGTGGGAGTTATTTCGTGAGAAACCACCATCCTTTAAATGAACAAAAGAACCACAAGAGGCATAGGACTGGATGAATATGATCGATCAAATCTTCTAATTTCTAGAGACACCTGAGAAAATCAAGGTGAAGTGAGCATTGTTTAGACTCAAGGGCTCCCATAAGCTATGGTGAGATTCTATGGTCTAGGTAGACAGACACGTGGAATTAGATTGGAAGGGTTTCAAAACCCTGTTCTTATAGAAACTTTTCCCAGAGTCACTGATGTTGGAAAAGTATATTCAGTTCCTGTATTTTCAAAATGTTGAGTTTTCAGTGTCAGCATACAGTAATCATTTTGTTGATCTTGTCTATTTTTCCCTAGACGTGTTAAAGAATTACCAGATAAAGGCTTAGAAGTACCTGCAGGGTTTGTAATTGGATATCAGATTACAGCTGTTTATGTTGAAACTTTCTACCTATGTAGAGATAGTAGAAAGATATTTGATGGTAGAAATGAATATGTTAGGAAGTGTTGGATTTTACACTTATTCTCTTATATCAGGTGAAAGATTTAGTGGAAAACATGGGAAGAAGAGGTAGTGGAAATATCATCACAGGAGTAGTGGAGTTTGGTCTTAGCAGCAAGCCTCCTCTACACTATCTATTATAACGGGTAATGTGACTCTAACATTCTATCAGTGTATAAAATATGAACACAAAATACATTCCTTTCCTATTCCCAGGAAAACATGCAACATATATAGATATGTTGGTCACTTACATCACTTCTGTCTGGAAAGAAATACGCCTCATTATTGTCAGGGTTCATCGGCTCCAAAGGCTACTACAATGTAGTTAGAAGCTTCAAAAACTATAGGGATCCAACCATATGACTCAGGAGTGAATAATTTTCATGTAGTAGATGAGTGTCCAGTGGAAGTTGATTTCGGTCCATTAACAGTGAGAGATACTATACATATTTCATCATCAGTATTAATTGCTTTATTCGATACTGGTGACTCCCACTCTTTTATATATGCACATTTAGTTGATGTTCTTAAACTTAAAACATAACTTATGTACTTTACAATTGATTTAGCATCACTTCTTGGAAATAGGAAAGATTTGGGGTTTCAGTGTCCTTCTTGTTCAATAACGATAACTGATATAGAGTTGGTATGAGATTTTTTCATTCTTAATTAGGATTTATTTGACATAACCATCGGTATGGATTGTCCTGTCACTCATCAAGCTGAGGCTGATTGTTATCATCGACATTTTTTGTTTCTTACTGCCAGTGGTAGCTCTCGTGTGTTTTAGGGGGAGTGAGACATTAGTTCAGCTCATGTAGGGGCTTGCCACCTAGATCTCAAGAGTTTTCTATCTTCCTTTGTGTTTGATCCTGATGATGTATCTCCTGTCATTGATTTTCCCATTATTGTTTGATAATTTCCTAACATTTTCCTATAAAAATTCTCCGGTATTCATCTAGAGAGAGAGGTAGAGTTTACTATTGAACTAGTTCTTGGTACACAACCGATATCGATACCTTATTATCTTATTGCACCAATAGATCTGAATGAGCTCAAGATTTAGTTGGAAAACCTACTAAAAAAGTTTTTTTAATTTTCCCTAGTGTTTCTACTTGGTAATACCCTGTTCTCATTTCCAATAAATCAAATTGATCACTTTGGTTATGTGTGGACTATCGAAAGTTGAACTGGGTAAAAGTTAAGAACAAATATCTTTTTCCTCATGAGGATGATCCATTTCCTCAGTTAAAAGGGGAGAAGTGATTTTTGAAGATCAATATTCGGTTAGGTAATCATTCACTTAGTGTTTGGGTGTCTGCTATACCAAAGACACCTTTCAAGAAAAGGATAGTCATTATGAATATCTTGTGATTCCTTTTTGTCTGACTAACACTCCTGTAGTTTTTATGGCCTTGATGAATTGGTTATTCCATCAATATATTGACACTATTGTGGTAGTTTTCATGGATTATATTCTAATTTATTTGAAATTCAGGCATGAGAATGAGCACCAACTGAGTTTGGTTCTAGAAATTTTGAGAAGTCACTATTTGTATAGAAATATTTCGAAATGTAGTTTTTGGATTCAAGAAGTGAATTTCTTAGGGCACAAAATTTATGATCAAGGATTATCAGTTGACCCATAGACGGTAAATGATGTTTTTTCATGGAAGGAACCATGAGATTTCTTTGAGATATGAAGCTTCCTTGGTCTTGCTGGATACTACCAATTGCTCACCAATGAATTCTTTAAGCTGGAATCAACTTTGACTGATCTTACTAGGAAGATAGTGAAATTAACATGGGATAGAAATTGTCAATATTATTTCAATGTACTGAAATGACTTCTGACCTTGGATCCTATTCTGATCTTACCAAATACTGGTAAGGGGTAAGTGGTATTTTGTGATGCTTCCAGTGCTGGTTTGGGATGTGTGCTTATTTGGGGTGACTATGTGGTAGCTTACGGCTCTCGTCAGCTATGAACACATGAAAATAAATACCCCACTCATGATTTAGAGTTTTTCATAGTCATACATGTGCATAAATGTTGGCAGTACTATCTTTTTAGGGAAAGTTTCATGGTCTTTTCTAATCATAAGAGTCTAAGTTATATATTTTCTTAGAAGAACTTGAATCCTAGGTAGATACGATGGGTACAATAACTTCATAAATTTTACTTTGATATCACCTACACCCCATGGAACATAAATGTCATTATAGACACTCTTAGTTGGAATGTACCATCACAGACTGTTATGGAATTGAAAAAGGAGTAGAATCCTATTGGTATTTTCAATTAGTTGCACCTAAATGCTCATGGGGATGTTTCAAGCATTGTTTTTACAAGTTTTTAGTTATCATAATATCTCATGGTGTATATTTTGTAGATTCAACAATAGGATTATGAGTTTCAGAAGACTTGAGAAAGCCTCAATGGTGGGGAGACCATTCCGGGTTGGTCTCTTTCTTCAGATGGCATGTTCTACTTTGGGAAAAGGATTGTCATACCAACATTTGTAAGAAGTTTAGTTGTGTTATAATGTCACAAATATTCATGGGCCGTTCATCTAGAAACTATGAATATGTATTATGACTTGAGGCAGTGATTTTAGTGCCCAGGTATGAAACGTGACATCACGGAGTTTGTGTCTCACTGTTATACCTACTAACAGATAATGGTAGATCAATTGGATCCTTCTAGTTTTCTTAAGCCTCTTCTGGTGCCAATCTGGAAATGGTAAGAGGTATCCATAGATTTTTTTTAGGATTACCATGGACTCTTTGAGGAAGGAATTCTATTTTCGAGGTTATTGATCAATTTATGAAGTCTTCTCATTTCATACCATTCAAAGACACCACTAAAGTTGAAGATATAGGTAAACTGTATGTGAAAGAGATTTTGAGGTTACATGGGAGTCCTTATGACATTATTTTAGATAGGTATCCTATGTTTACCTCAAGTTTATAGAGGATTATTAAAGAGTAAATGGGAAATTATTTCAAGTTAATCACAACTTACCATCCATAGAAGGACAGTTAGGCATAGCATGTGATTCAGATTATAGAGGATATGTTCAATGCCTATGTCTTGGATTTCAGAGGATCATGGGATATCCATATGGGAATAGTTGATTTTGTTTAATATAATAGTTATTAGTCATCAATTAGAATGGATCCCTTTGAGGCATTGTATGACCACCCGTGCAGATCACCTCTTTGTTGGGCTGAGGTGGGTGAGGTATCTTTAGTTAGGCCAAGTTTTGTTCTATAGAAGTATTCCATGATTCATGATGTACATCATTGTCTAATAATATCCAAGATTCTATATAAATCATAAAAAAATTTAAAATGTATACCTTTGGTGTTTTTCATAGGTAACTGGGTTTTCTTGAAAGTTTCTCCTCAGTTGGGTCACCGTCAACTTAGAAAGTAGGGAAAGTTGTCTTTGAGATATGTTGGAACATTTGAGGTCACTGAGCATCTCATAACAGTTCTTTATTGGCTATAGTTCCCAATTTATGTGATACGTATTCATGATTTTTTACACATGTCTCAGCTCAAGAAATATCATCCGGACCCTGCCCACATTCTGAGTTGAGAAGAAATTGAGTTAGATCTAGATGTTTTAGTTTTGGAGAAACCACTTGAGATTATTGAATATCAAGTGAAAGTATTGAATGGAAAGTAAATTCCATTAGTCATATTTCTATGGAAAAAGGGTCAGATTCTCATTTGACTTGGGACCACGATTCGTTGACAAGGGGTAAGTGGCCTCATCTTTTTCTAGAAATTACATCTTCTACATGACGTCCCGAGGATGGAAAGTATTTATGGTGGCGAGTTTGTAACATCACATTACCATTTTATCAGGTACACTCTTAAATTCATCCTGGTTTTACCCTCCTTTGAGATTGGGAGTATACCTATAATGGTGAAGTCAGATATTTTTTGGACTTTCAAATTTAACCAGCCTTTTCTGCAGGATGTAGGATGATTTCATGCCATGTAACTGGGTTACAAAATGTGTGAATAGTGATTAATGTAGTGAAATATTACACATCGTGAATGGTAGTTTCTTGTTGTGAATTTTTTAAATAATTTATTTTTAATCTGTGGTGATGTGGTTTTCAGCGTACTTATCTAGTGCGGGCTTCATGACGTGAATGGGAGTTTCACACCGTGAAACGTTCTGCGTTCAGTTTTAAAACACTTGTTAGGAGGTTTTTCTAAGTCTTTTATTTCCATAATCCTTCATCATCAACCCAAGGTCTCTCCTATAAATATTTCAAAGACACATTTCCTTTCAGATCGATCCGTTTGACGTCTGATCTTCATGGAAGTTTCAATGCATCTCTTTGGGTAAGTTGTCTTCTTACTTATTCGTTGCCTTTTATCATGATATCACTGGTGGGTAGTGTGTTTAGATCCACTAGGTTAAGATGGTGTTTCTTCTTGGTTTATTCTATATTTTTTGTGATATCTTGTTCCAGAGGTCGTTTCTTGGTAAGTTACGGTGAGACAAACATCTATTCTTGAGGTATGTGGTGTTTTCCTTTTCTAATAACCCCATGTTTTCTAAATTAAATCAATCCTAAGATGTAGGGATTTAATTCTAGGGACTTTGTTGATGTTTTTAGGTTTATTTGATCTTGGTTTCCATTACAGGTGTGTACGACATGAGTTTTGAGGTAGGTGGTTTCGTCTCTAGCCTATGAAAATAGATCTTGTTGTTTTACTTTAAAAAATGCATAATGAAACATTGGAATGATTGTTTTTTGTGTATTTATTATAGTTTTCAATGAAAAATGGATTTTCCTAGTTTATTGATAAATGGAATGGAAAAGGGGTATTTTTAAAGCATTGAAATGAAATTTGAAATGGTTTTCATGGAATTTAAATGAATTGGGAAAAGGAGAACATGGGTTACCTTGGGTACTTAGGTGGAAGGTTTATCTTGGAGCCATCGTCCATTTTTTAATTATCAAAGAAAATTTTCATGGGTCTTTCCTCTATTTTCTAGTCTCGTTGTTCTAGGGGACTAATATTTACATGGTTGGGGGGTTTACTCATGGGGTATTCCTCTTCTTCCTAGCCCCATTGTTTTAGGAAATGGTTTGTACACTTGATTATTGTGGTATGAGTGGTCTGTGGCCCAAAAATATAGTATTCCTTGGTGTTTTGAAACATGTGCTTCTATTTTGTTTTTCACAGATTTCTGTGTTATCCTTGATATGCATGTTTTTTCTTGAGAAAAATGATATGGAAAATGTTCCTTGAAATTGATATACATGCTTTTATTTTGAACTATGGAAAAAGGGAAATGATTACTATGTTTTCAAAAGAATTACTTTATTTCTTATCATGCCATGTTTTTACATAAAATAAGCATATAATAATTGTTATACAAAGTCTTGTTATGGAAAACCTAGGTGGGATCCTGCTGATCCTGTTAGCTCAAACCCTACACACATCTTTAATGATGCATTGAACTTTGTTTATCATCCAGTACAGGGAAAGGCAAAGAGCCACAGTGAGGCGGTGAGGTTTGTGTCAACTAGTTAGCTATATAGTGGTGAGATAGTGGGAGTTAGTCCATTCCATAATTTGGAGTAACTGTTTGGCTTTTTTCCTTTGCATTTGGAATTGTAATTTGGAGTTTTTAGTTACTATTGTTATTGTCTATTTCCGTTATCTTTTTACAGTTGTGGAATATATAAATATATCTTGTTAATATTCCACTTTTCCTTTTTATTTATTATATATATTCCATGTTTTTGATCTGGTTGAGAGAAATCATTCCCTCTATTGTGTTGTTCAATGCCCAGGTGCTTGTTTCCAGCCCATGGGGATCGAGAATGCCCCTCGGGTATGTAATAGAACATGTCAGGTTTCAGGTTTTAGGGAAACCCAAGACAGTTCATTACACTAATGGATCTGATTAAAAATGGTTATAGAATCCAAATCATCCCGATTCAAACCCTTCGATGTTTGGGATATAACAAAGGGGGCCATCTCCTATAAGGCTGACCATTCAAGGGTATGGTAAGTGTGAGAAAATACCTCTATATAAGATCAAGTTCAAAGTTCAATTCAGGGATCTCACATCTAACATTGAGTTCATGGTCATCCAATAAAGTATCACATACAATTTATTTCTCAAAAGGACCTCATTACTTATCCACATGGTAGAACCTTTAACATTTCATCAGTGTTTGAAACACCCCATTGATGGAAAGGTTGGCATACTACATGGTGACGGTTCCCCCCTTTGAGTTTTTCAAAACCACATATATTGAAGTATTCTTATATAAAAAGTAATTAAAACAACCAATGGTGGGTGAAGATATATAGTTTTCAACCCCTAATGGCTTGGGGAATAGCCTTTCAAACCCCTGGAATATTCTTCACAATAGCTATGTTCTCCCCATAAATCTAGTTGAGGTAGTAGACCTGATCATAGATGTCTAAGCCCCTTCTATCCCCAATGATAGTGTACAATAAAATCATCTCCATAATCTCTCTACAACGAATAATGTATTATGGGATGATAATGTATTTTATCATGGAATCTATCACCCTGATAGTGATAAAGATTCCATCATATTTTTGACTTTGTCAAAAAATGAATCCACAAACTTGGAGATGCAAGAAGATGAGTTTGACCTTAGGAACACCCCTCCCACATTCGAGGAAGGATCCTCCACCACCATTGATGAGCTCATATAGTTAAATATGAGAATAGAAGAAGACACATGACCTACACCTATTAGTTTGCCATGCATCATGAGGAGAAAGAGATATACATCTCATTTTTAAGGAAACAATGATATGTGTCTTCTTGGAACTATATAGAAATTCCAAAACTAAATCCAGATGTGGCTACACACCATCTCATCTTACCTAAAAACCATCATGGATTCAAGAAGGTATCCAAGATGATGAACCCCTCTCATGCAACCAATGTAGATGAAGAAGTTAAAAAATTGATCAAATATAACATTTATGAGAAGTGAAATACCCAAGATGGGTCAAAAATATCATCCCTATCAAGAAAAAGAATGGTAAGATTGGGGTATTCATCAATTTAAAATACCATAATCAAAATTTCCCAAAGGATGGATTCCCATTATCGATCAAAAAACTTTTGATCGATCAAACTGCTAGCTGCTTGGTGTTTTCATTCATGGATGGGTATTTAGAGTAAAATACAATAAAGATATCCCATGAATATGAGGAAGCCACTACCTTCAGAGCACCCCAAGGAATATTTTTCTATCAATTCATGATATTTATCTTAGATTATGCTAGAGCTACATATCAACATATAATGCATCATATCTTGAAGCCCTTATTGGGATGCATAACCAAATTTTATGCCAATGGCCTGGTGGTAAAATACTTACAATGATGTGATCACTTAATAGATCTTTATACAGTCTTTGACAAGATGTGGCAACATAGTCTAAAGATGAATATGCTGAAATTCACATTTAGGTTAACATCTAGGAAGTTTCTTGGGTTTTTGGTATGCCACCATTACATCGAGGTTGACCTAGAAAAGGCTAGTTCTATTCTAGGAATGTCACCCCCTCAAAATCTCAAAAAACTTAAGGGTTTATAAGGGAACCTCGCATACATTTGGAATTTCATAGCCAACTTGGCTGGAAAATATACCCCCTTCACTATGCTAATGAGAAGGTAATCACCTATTAATGGGATTATGACTTCTAAAAAATCCTTTGAGAGTCTCAATTAGTATCTACTACACCCACCGATCCTGATGCCACTAGTGGAAGGAAATCCACTCATTTTATATGTAGCCTCTATTTAATGTAGACTTGGCACACTCCTTGCATAGAAAAATTGAAAGGGGAATAAGAATAGTCTATAATACCTCATATTCATGATTCTAGGTACTAAGACCTGATACTCAGATGTCGATAAGAACTTCCTCACACTCATATTTGTAGTGAAGAAGATAAGGAATTACTTGAAGCACCATGATGTCCACTTGGTCTATTGTATTGTTCCACTCAAGTACATCCTTGGTTATCCTATTATTACTGTGAGCTTGTCCTGATGGGAGGTCATTCTGTACAAATATGACATCTATTTTGTTTCATAGATGTTAGTGAAAGGGAAAGCCCCAATTGTTTTCCTTATGGCACGTCCCACCCGAAAAAGTACACTAGTGGACATAAAGATTCCATATGAGGATTTTTTCTATGCCCATGACATTCCCTAAACATGGGATACATATTTTTATGGTTCCTCCCAAATCCCTATATTCAAGAGACTGGAAAATCTGATACTCAGTTGGGTTGTCTTATGGATTGTATTTGTTACTACGAATAAATAAATTTTTTCCTAATCTTTCTCACTATCTGAAGGTTACAAGAATAGTGAGGCTGTGTACCAAGCCCTCATCGCTGGCTTGGAACTATCCTTACAACTAAAAATAGCCTACTTGAACATCAACGAGTATTTATCGGAAGTGATAAAGAATATCAACGGTGATCATAGAATCAAAAAGGAAGAACTGTACCCTCTCACTGGCTATGTTAGGGGACTAATGGAAGGGTTCACTTTTTATCCCACATTGCATTATATTCCTTGATCATAGAATGTTTGTTCCAATGAATTGTCTAAAACACCAGTAGTCCTAGACTACCCTGATTAAGAGGAATCAATCTTCTATATCACACACCGAATTATGGTCTCATTGATCACCATTTGTGATATAGGAGAAATCAATCAGGTAAAAACTACCCCAGAGCTTGATGAACCAACATAAACATCTCAATGGATGGACCCTATAATCGGTTATCACTAAAATGGTATCCTCCTAATAGATTAATCTAGAAGGGAACAAATTCAATGATGATAAGTAAACTTTATCCTATAGGATAGTCTAAATGAGTGGATATCCCTCTAAAATTGAGGTTTTGATGGAACCCTCCTTAGATTCATAGATGATAGAGATACTCTCACCATCATGTAATAAACCCACATAGGTTCTTTCTACACTCATATGTTTGAGACTAGGATCTTCCACCAAACCCAGAGGCTGAGATACTATGTGAAAACCATGATACAAGACAATGTGGAGTTCTCTTGGAAATGACACACATTCCAAATTCATGAAAACATAATCCATAAACCCTCATATTTACCACATATAACTAAATATTCCTGGTCATTATCGATATGGGGAATGGATGTTGTGGGGAAATACCCCCCAGCCATATCTAATAGTTTAATTACATCCTTTCTACTACTGAATTCTTCTTCAAATGGGATGAGACAATATCGTTTAAGGAAGTTGGAAAAAATAACATCATTAAGTTTGTAAATTCCCATTAATCAATAGGTTTGGATTCCCTCACATGATATTAATGGTAAATGAAACCAAAATATATTTTACAGAGTTGAAGAATCTATACTAAGTGTACAACATCGAGTCCAATCACTAATACTGCTATCATGCAGTGGAAAATAGACAGATAGAGGATTTCAATAAGTCTATAAAATATACTCTATAATATGGTGAATAAGGAAAATAATTCCTAGAAAAATAATCTCCTCAATACGTTATGGTCCTATTATACTCCCATAAGTACTACCTCAAGATAAACACCATATTCATTGGTGTACATGACAGAGGAAGTGTTAACCATAGAAGTGCAGATTCCATCACTCTAAATTTACATTTACGGTTAACTCTAGGACGATGAGAAATCAAAAAATTATTTGGATGAATTGGAGTGTCTTAATGTGAATATGTTACATACATTGAACAACCTGAAAGTTCACCAGGATCGGATCACATAATACTTTAATAAAAAGTTTCACCTCCATTCATTCCTACAAGGAGAATTGGTATTGGCTCTAAGAACCCCAATGATACCAAGTAAGAGACCACTAAATCTAGAACCCAAATGGGAATAGCCTTATATCATATATATGGTCTATCATAATGGGGATTACTCACTGGCCACAATCAACGGGAGAGCGTATCACACCCCCCCACTAATGTAAGGTTTCTCAAGAAATAATTCTCATAGATACCATCAAGACTCCCATATACTGGTTGGATGACATTGAACTAAAAAAATCATGTTTACAACATACGATGTTAAACTATACAGACCTCATCTCGATAGAAATACATTAAACTACACAACATTTATCGTCCTAGTATCAAGACATTAAACTTCACAACACCCATCATCCTAACCACATGAAGTTAAATTGTATGGAACACATTCTAACCACACGATGTTAAAATGTATGGAATATTTCCTCACCAAATGATGTTAAAATTCATGGGAATTAGCATCTCATTGACATTCCACCACATTAAAGATAGATCTATGAGAAAGAAAGACAAAATTTCTTATTTCCTGTGGGAGAGTATAATCCACATAGGGAATCTATTCATATAAGAATTATGTGTGGATTGATTTCTACCATAGCATGATACATAGTGATGCCCAGATCTTCATTCTTGGGACCAATCACAATATTCATTCTCTTTCACATCTATTCACCAACATCCTTACTACAAGATGTTAAACTAAATAGATGATGTCTTTATCGCATGAAAATATTCTCCACATGTTTTTATAACTATGTATAGCTTTATTCTCATCCTAATGAGGTGTTTAGGAATTCTTGGATCATAGATCTTGGACTAGCCACCTCATGATACAAAATTACCCTCTACTTTATCTAATTACCCCGTGTCATGAGAAAAATTTTCCATTCCTTTTTTCTCACACCAAGAATAGATCAAGCTAGATTAGGAATTTTGGGTAAGGACCTCCCCTCATGATTAAAGAATATTAGCTCATGATAAGGTTATCTTGGTACTGGATGCAAGAACTTAAAAGGAACACCATGAGTCCTCACCGTATGAAATTAGACTACATGGTTGATTTCTAATGAATGACACAAAACCATGCATTACTCTCGACCTCACTTGAGAGGACCACTACCCGTGGTGTTGGTCTCCCACCACAACTCCATTATAGAAAAAAATATATATTTATTACTCTCATCATATGATATATAGTGAAACCTAGATCTCAAATCCTAGGCCTGACTAGAACAAATAAACATAAAAATGCCCCTCCCTACGTACGGGTTAGACCAACATAGGGGATATAATTTAAGATCTATCTATGAAATGATTCCTTCTATTATAGGATATGTATTGATTCTCAAATCTCAGGTTTCAGGTCCATCCATAATTCCCACTTTTCATTTTGGCGACCCTACATCATTTTTGCATGTTGATAAACTACATGTTTTCTCAAAAACTACATGTGGCTTGATTCTTTACATCATAGGTTATGTAGTGACACCCAAATCTCTAATCCTAGGTCTAGATACTATAACCAATGAAAAAATGCACCCATGCTTCATAATGACCAAGTCATATAATATCATTTTACCTATGTATGAGTCATTTTTGCATATGGATTTCTTACACATGTGATACACCTTACACAATTTTTTACATCGGTTTACACTTCCTTACCACAAAATGTTGAACTGAAAGGGAAAGAATATGTTCTCCCCAAATGATGTTAAAATACATGAAAAATTCCCTAACTTCATGACATTAAAATTGAACAATAAATATATCCTCACCTTATGTCATTAAACTGCATGTAAAATGTCCCAACCATATGAAATTAAATATGAATGAAGAATACGTCACCACTACATGACATTAAAATGTGTAGGCCATTACCAATTATCAAACCTTATCAAAGGAACAAAAGAGACTTACCCCAGTCAACCATAGTAAAGGGTGATTCTTTCATCTTGTAAGCAACTTTATTCATAAATCACACTTTATTTCTTGAGTGGCTTGGGTCACCAAAAACATTTCATAGCCCTTGTAAAGGAATGAGATATCTTTTTTTGACCATGAAATTGATGAATAAGGGTTCAGAACTACCAAATAGATAAATATTGTACCTATATAAATATTTTTCAGATTCTTGTGAGTCTGATGTCACCGTGGGGGAACCCAGCACCTGAGGGTGTTCTAGGAAATCCCCAGTATGATTGTCCAATATGATTACTCATGACCTAAGAACCTCGATGTGTAAACATTTTTAATCTCCTAAAAAAAGGGGTTTTGGTATAATCATGACCTTTGGTATCCTAATTAGTCACTTGTGTAACATTACCCACATATTTGGTCCATACGCAACATGAACTTAAACTATTTATAATTTTTTCAAAGATGTAAAACCCTAAACTCAATCCTTTGATGGTCCAAATCAGAAGACCTTAAACTGCTAGAAAAAGAGGCACAAAATGTGTCAGGTTGAAAACCCATGAAGGGAAGCCTGATAAAAATTCAAGTCTTCACTTGTTAAAATCTTTATCACTCGAGTTTTGGAAAAAATTATGGAATAAATGAATGAGGAATAAAGTTCATATGGTCTAATTTGTGGACCTAGTAAATGATGAGTCATGCTCTCTTGACCCACTAGTCTAGGGAAAATTTAATGTAATGGATTTTCACAACTCCTCACTATGATAACGTGTTCACTAGGTGGTGAAAATTTTTTAGGGTGCTCAAACCCTTCTTGAATATTACATTTTCCACAAATCACACTTTATGATTTGAGAATCCTAGGTCACCATAAACCTTCCACAACCCTTGGAAAGGAAAAAATATCTCTCTGTTCAACCATTATATCATTGAATAATAGCTTAGAACTACCAATCAGAGACATATTGGACCTATATAAATATCATTCTAACCCTTGTGATCCTGAAATCACCTTGGAAGAACCTAGAACCTGAGGGTCTTCTGGCCATCCCCAACATGATTGTCCCATACCATCCTCATGAACCAATAAAATTAGAACATGATTTAAAATCCCCATAACCAGACTATCCCTATAGATTTCACATCCTTAGCATTACATCATTGTATTCTATAACCTTTCCCAAAGAAGTAATGTAATGCTCAATTATCAATCCTTTTGATGTCCCATGCTTCATTACTCGAAATCACATTTTGTTGGGCTCGATCTTCACAATTAATGATCTAAAACTACCTAGGGTTCCAAAACCCTTCCTGGATGGATTTTTATCCCTATCCAACTTCACAATTTGGACATTTGAGTCTTCATAAATCTTTCATGGCCCCTGGAAAAGTGTGAGGACATCTATGATTGACCATGATACTAACACATAAGGGATTTGACCTACCAACCAGAGGCATCTCCTCCATGAAATAAAGGAAACCTAATCCTTGTGAGCCCTAGTAACACCATGGAAGAACCCTAAACCTCTGTGTGTTATGGGTCATCCCTATCACATTTTCCCCATACCATATTCATCGACTCAAACTTTTGGGTTTTATCTTACATCACCCACATTATAACTATCCAGGTGGACCTAACATACCTAGTATTTCTCCCTAAACCAATATTACTCCCATAAATATTCCATAACCCTTTGAAAAGAATGGAGAATCCTCTGTTTTACTATGGTACCAATTCATAAGGTCTTTGAGCTACTAATCAGAGGCATCTCCTCCTTACAATAATGGAACTCTAATCCTTATGAGCCCTGACCACATCATGACAGAACTGGTCACCCTAGATTGTTTTGGGTCATCCTTAGAATGACTACCCCATATCCAGTATTCAAGTCCTAGAAACAATACTTTAAACCATGTGTCATCTCAAAGTATGAGTTAAAATACCCTAAACTACCAGTGATAAAAAGATCCCATCTAAAAGACCTTAAATTACAATGATAGAAAGTCTGAGATAAAAGGCCCTAAACTAAAACGATAAAAGGTTTGAGATAAAAGACCCTAAACTACAATGATAAAAGGTATAATATAAAAGAAACTCAAATTAAAAAATATAAAGTATGAGATAAAATAACTTAAACTAAACCGATAGAAGGTTAGATCTAAAAGACTCTAAACTAAAATAATAGAAGGTCCAAGATAAAAGAACATAAACTAATGTCAATAAAAGGTATAAGATAAAATAAAATAAGCAACCTAATATAGAAGGTCCAATATAAAAGACCCTAAACTACTTGTAATAGAAGGTCTGATCTAAAAGACCCTAAATTAACAACAATAGAAGTTCTAAGCTGAAATACCCTAAACTACCGGTGATAGAAGGTCCAAGCAAGAAGACCCTAAACTACAACACAAAAATTATTTAGTTCAAAAGAGTGGAAAATATATAAAGTTTGTAGGGAACATAAAATGGACATATAAAAAATCAACCTATACTTTCTAGGTCCACTGACTTCAGCCAAATATAGAGCATTATCCCTCTAGGACATATCATGACGCCAATTATAGGCATCCCAAAGACTTATGTTGGAATTTAATTTCCTTAAAAAATATCCCTTTGTCCATTCATACCTCACTCATGAGGGGGACATTTGTTGAATCCCGCCAAATGAGAATCAACAAATCCACAATAGAAGAAATACCTGAATACAAGTATTAATTTATCCACAAAATAAAAGGAAGGTAAGGTGGATAAACCACATGTATCACATGATCTTCTAAGAGATATGAGATCACATGACCTTCGTAAAGTCACATAAAATAGTCATTTTAGTGCATGTCCTATTTTAGATCTCATGGATCCACTTCGTAAATCCCTTCTATTCTTGTGATGGAATCTGCGACATTTTCTGATCACATAGTGGCTACTAGATGAGTTCCTATAGATCACACAACTTGTTAGACAGAGGGGTCCTGGAAAACCATGAAAAAATCCTTGTAAAATGAGGTTTAAAATAGGATAATAGAAGAGGCATTTCATAGTATTAATATTCATGCAATGCACCCATGAAGTTCACACGACACTATGGAATCCATGGAATCATGTTTGAATTGATAAGAGAGATCCCGCAGGCATGCTACCCTCATCATATGAAGGGTTTTAGACATGTCCGGGTGATCCTATGCTCCCCTCAAGCTCTAAAAGAAACCAGAAGGGTTGTCTATGGTAAATGCTTCCACATCACCATAAGACCTTTTGTTGGTCACATGATGTATCCCCCACGAGGAGAGTGATTGTCTCTAACAAAAATCATATAAAGTCAAGAAACGTCTAGAATTTGTGAAATAAATAAATGAATTGAAAAGGGAAATGATGGGAGATTATTCTGAGGGAAAGATATGTTAATGTCATATGAAATGGGTTGTAAATCCTGGATGATCACCATTGATCCCACAGAGGTCCCATCGCCATGTATGCATGATCCTACAAATTATCTCCTAACATGTCATCTTGATCTCATGAAAACCCATGGAAAATCCCCCTCTATCTCATGTAAGGTCACAAAAAAAGCATCTTAGATCATGAAAAAAACTTTCAACAGGCATCCAAATCTCATGAAGACTTTTGGACATGTTATCCTAACGTTGAAAACACCCCTTGGTATTTCTAAATTATTAGGAAATATCCCATTAATTGGAAAAAATTCATCAAATGGTGAATTTATGGGATGGTCTTGTGTTTACTTAAAATCATGTGACGCCACCCCCCATATAACCCAAGGCTTGATCATGAAAAGTGAATTAAATACCTCCATCGAATCCAGCATGGATTTGAGAGATATGAGGCACACAATATGGAGAATAACTAAGGTGGTGATGCCTATAAATTCCTCCCTCTTAGCACAAAAATTCAGCTTTGGATCCACACACTAACACACCCAGGCATCAGAGCAGACTTCTCGGAGTGACTAATCTTGCAATTATAATGTCTTCTACTAGGTAAAGATCTAGGGAATGACCTAAGATATCTTGAGTCGTGTGTAATAATTTCGTGTGATCACTTGAGATCACATGAAGGACTTCTAATGGATTATCCGAAGGGCATCTCACATATCTTTTAAATCACTCGGACCTAAAAATATAAAATAATTAACTAATGTAAGACAAATATGAAATAAAAGAAAGAATAAAAGACTAAAATATAGAAGAATAATACATAGAACATATACACCGATACTCATGCTCTTTTTATGAATCATCCAAATCATGATACATCAATGAGTGATGTAGCTTAAATCATGCGATGCATCTTTAACATACTATTGGGATCATGTGATGCACCTTGAGAATGTCAAAAAACTCACACATCACCCCTTGAACATACCACCTAAGTCTCACAAATCCCTTTGGGATCACAATAAATATCTCACGATCTCTTCAAATGACTTATCCAAATTATAAAATGGCACCAGTGTATGTTAGATATGTCTCGTGAAGTCCTCCGAACTTACCAACCAAGTCATGAGACACCCTCTAAGCATGTTAGGTATGTTTCACAATAACATGAATACATGTCATACTGAATCTTGCGATGTCCTAGAGACATGTCATCCAAATCATGTGATTACCTGCAAGAATGTCAATTGAGATCATGTGATGGCCTCTATAACACACCAACCAGGTATTACGATGTCCCCTGGACAACTCATCCTTGATTATGAAATGGACTTAAGACATGACATTAAGATTATACAATGTCCTTTGGAAAAATAAACTGGGTCATGAAATTGTCTTTGGAAATGTCTATAATATAATCAGACATTCCCAAAAATATTTCTATATATAAGCCAGATGATCAAGGCATGTTGGGAATACAATCAAGAAAATCAGGAAGATCATCGAGACATGGAAAAAAGGCATATCATGACATGATTACCCTATATAGTGAACATAATATAGAAACCTCAAAGTATAATACATGATCCATGACATAATATGATATATCCCACATAAAAGGGAAAACTTAAAGTTTAATCCCCGATAAGTTGCATAATATGATATGTACCACATACAAGGGAAATTTCAGTGTGTAAGCCCTAACCAGTTGAATGATATGATATGCCAAAGAAACCTCAATGTGTAGGCCCTAATAAATTGGACTATGAAAAATCTAATTCCTATAATAACCAGGATACATAGGAAATATTTATAATTCCCAATATCAAATAGCCATCAACTTTAGTGTAATTCACTCATGTCACCAAAATTTCAACCATCAGTACCTAATCATTACCATGGGTTGATCATTCTAATCATCCATCAGAGGACCGAGGGATAAACTAAACTATAAAAAATATGATTCCTATAATAAAAATGATTCATAGTATGCCTTTATAAGTCATGAATTCAAATAAGCATTCACTTTGGTATAAGTCCCCCATGTCTCCGACATTTCAACCATTGAGACCCAATAATCCCCATCAGTTGATCATTTTACATCATCCATCAGTGGACTGATGTGTCAACTAAACTATGAAAACTCTAATTTCTACAATAAATAGGAAATTTATAATTCATTTCTAAGAATAAATCTCAAATAATTGTCCAATTTTGTGTAAGTACCCCTATGTATCTTACATTTCAAACCTCAGGACCCAATCATTCCCATGGGATTATCATTCAACCTCATCCATTAGTAGATTGAGGTATCAAATGAACTATGGAAACCTTGATTCCTGCAATAAAAAATATACATAGGAATTCATTCTAAGTATTGATCCCATATAGGTATACACTTTAGTGTAAGTCCCCCCATGTATCTGAAATTTCAACCATCAAGACCTAATAATTTCCATGGTCAGATCATTCTACCTCATCCATCATGGGAATGAGGAATTAACTGAACTATGAAAAATCTCATTCCTACAATAACCATGATATTCAAGACACCTTTTTAAATCATGGTATAAAATAGGAATCTAATTTGGTGTAAGTCCCCCCCCATGTATCCAACATTTCAACCATCATGACTCAATCAAACTCATGGGTTGATCATTCTACCTAATCCATAAGTGGACTAAAGAGTCAACTGGACTATGAAAACTATTATTCATGCTATATCCAACACACATAGGACACCTTAATAATGCTCAAGCTCCATATTAATCATCCAAAGTGATGTTCCAATACACAAGTCTAACATTAATATACATTGATACTGATTACTTTCAACAAATTATTTCTCTCATAGAGCATAGATCATGTGGGATTTTAGAGTTACAATGGTCATATCATTTACATCATGAATCTACACCACCCAGGGATACCTCCCTATATAATCCCTAATGAGTGGAATGATATGATTGCCTCTATATAAGGGAATATACCTTAGGGCCAGTCCCTAGGACATGAATAAACTACGATGACTCTAATTCTTACTCTAACCAGGATACATAGGATGCCACCTCAAGGATAGATTTGAAATACCCAGTGCCTAATTACCCTCATACATTCCCTTTCCTCATGAAGTTAAACAACACGGGTTTAACGAACTATGTGGGGTTTGATTCCTTCTATAAAATAGGATATGTAGGGTGCCTCGTAATGGCTCAATCCCATCCTCGACATATTAATCATCTACCTGCATGGAATTATATTCCCATATACCTAAAAACAGGACATTAACATGTAAGTAGATACCCATTAGGGGGAATGGATGAAGATCCTTAGATACTGAAAGATGGACTCACTAAATGATTCCCCTTCATATGTTAAATGGGTTTAACTAATGTTCATTTTGTTAGGGTAATTGGTTCCATATTAGGATTAGGAATAGATTTATGATCATATATTAAATATAATAGAGAGTCCTAAAGTAGGTAAAAATCCCCAATAAAAGGGTGTGATGAGAATGACCTCCCGTCCTCTCAACCAATGTGAGTTCCTAAGTATCATAGGGTTTGAAACACTAAATGGCCACCTGCATTTAGAAATAAATCTTGTACCCAGTTATAAATGTGGGAACCATTGGGAGATTTCATTTAGAAAAATAATGGAAAGCCCAACATGAATGATTGTTCAAGAAATTCAACCCCCAATAATAAATTGTTAAGCCAAACCAAATGCACTTCAGTTGCATCTTTATCAATGAAACAAAAATAAAAAATTTGATATGAACACATTTAACCATAGCATCTCCTTCACATAATAAAAAAATATGGACTTCCCAGTTCTCATCAGACTATTTTCTATTTCCCTAAGGGTTCCCCATGTTCATGTCTATTTTCCAATGAAATAATCTCTTATCTTATTCCTTTAGTAAATGATAATTAAAATTATAAGGACACAATTTATTTAAGGGTGGTAAAATGTAACAACATGATATTTTTGATCCATTAAAATAAACACTTTTTTTCTATAACTTATGCCACATGATACACCCAACATAAACAAACCATGAAATATTAAGAAGGTATTGTTAATAAATCTTTAACAAACACTAAGATGGAACACCATTAAGTGTTATTACCTTTAGAAGTAAAATATTTAAAATGGGTTAATATTGAAAAAGTTATTTTCAATAAAATACATTTTATTTATATTACATACTTTTTTAAAAAAAAATATAAATTTAAATATGAATTAAAATTCAATTTTTAATTCCTAAAAAAATCTTAGGATTCATTTTTGATATTTTTTGTAAAATAATTGGTTTTTGTGAAAAATGATGATTTTGGTAATACCATCACATTTATATGACTTAGAAGTTTTTGAGGAATTTTTGATATAAAATATATATTTTATAAATTATGATAAATAATATATTTACTATGTTGAATTTATAAAATCATTCTTAACATTTTGAAAATTTATGTAGCGTTTTAATGAAAACAGGTTTTTGACTATTTTGTTTAATGAATGATAACATGATGAAATGAAGTGTATTATTTATTTTATTATTAAATAAATATAATTTTATTTAAAATAATTATTTTAAATTCACTGTAATCAAGTTCATATTACAAATTTATCCTAATCAAAATTCTTTTTTACTTAAAAAATAATCATTTTCAAAAAATGAGGTTTTACACGATACATTGGCCAATGTTAATATTAATTTACCTAAACATAGAATTTTAATTTTATAAATTGATTATTATATTTGAGATAATAATTATAATACTATTTAGTATGTTCAATTTAATTTTTAGTTATAAAATTTAGATTATTATAATAAATGCTGATTACTGTGATAATCATGAAATAATTATTTTAAAATTATTGAATTTATATTGAATAAATTAAATGGAAATAATTTAAATAGGTAATATAATATTATTTATAAACATATAATTAAATATATTAACAATAATTTAATTGGTAGTCAATACTAAATAATATTAATAATCCATAATGGTCAAAATATCTTTTTTAAACTAAAATATTTTTTCTACTCATTATTTGTTTAAATTTTAAATTTATTTTTTATTATTTATAATTTTAATTATATTAAATCGATATTTGTTTTAGTTCCATAACTCCAAAAGTTTTTTATATGGGTTATGTGATTTGTTTAACAAAACATAAAATCACTAAGTCAAAAACAAGTTACATAGTTTAAAACTAAGAGTAAAATGTAAAAACATAATGGTAAAAGACTTATAACATGTTTTAAACATGAATGGAAAGAAATATTTGATTATTTATTGACCTAAAAACACCCCAAACTCAATAATTTATAAAATTTTGAACTATTTACCTTTGAATAGTGTCATGGAATTATTAAAATATATGGGATGTTTCCAAAAGTTCACTTTTACTCTCTTACAAAAGAGGATCACATAAAAACATTAAAATAATCACATATATTTATGATTATTTCTTTAAACTATTAAATTTTACTCTAATTATAAACCTATCCAAAAAAAATAAGTCTATGTTCACACATAATTACCCCAATCTCTTAAATTTCAAGAGATCTTTTAAGGGGAAAATAAAATCTCCAACATAAGGTTTATATACTCTTAAGATTTTATTATAAATATCACTATTATAAATATCTTATAAATATAATAATATTATAAATTAAGTATAATTAATATTATATATTATTGTATATTAGTTTTACAACCATTATTTATTTATTTTCATCCACTAAGAAAAATAAAACAAAATCATTAGTGCGCTGCATGGACTACCACCTCCATAAAGAAACACCATTTGTTTTTAATTACTAATTTTTATGGTTGGTATTAATGGTTGAAATCATGAATTAATAAGATATATATAATGAAATCATGATAATGAGATTTCAATTTAATATCTGCCTTTATCCTTTATCGGGCATTAAGAAAGAGCAATACTAATAGGGCCTATGTAGATCCTCCCATGAGAAGAAGAGATAGAGGTAAGCATACATAAGGGATACATTAGCCAAAGAGGAAGGTAAAAGGGCGGTTAAAATTTAATATTCTATAGGTGTAGTTTTATATTTTTTCTATTTTAAAATAGGTGCATAGTTTATTCATATGGTTTTCCAAAACAAGTGACAACTGTGCGAACCTCACTCTATGAGGCACACCATTTCTCACCATTACTAAACACATTTTGAGAAACCATGTTCAAAACATGTGAAATGTATTTTTAATTTTTTTTAAATTTTTTATAGTTTACTAAATTCCCTCACATAGTTTAATAGATTATGCACATTTACAAAATAAGCTACATGATTGGTGTGAAATTCCTCCCTAATGAAACATTTTTTTTCATTTAGATATTCATAAATTATATAAAAATATTAATTTTTTTTAAAATAATGAAAAAATATAATTATAATAATGTTATAATTATATCATGTCACCTCCATAACCATACTCACTGTTTGAGTTAAAGAATTTTCAAGTTTGGCTCTGTTTAACCACCTATGTGAGCAAGGATTTTAAATAAGATTATAGATGACTATAGGAGCATGAAAAGTAATATTATTATGATATATTAATAAAATATAGATTATTATATTGTTATGTATATATTATATTAATTTTTTTATTAAAGTAACATCTTTTTCCACTAAATTTACCGAAATAAGTTGTTATTAATTATGTTTTTATATAAAATAACCAAAAAACATATTAAATGAAATAAGAACATTTTAAATCAATAAAATTTATATTTTATAGGACCTTAAATAATATAGAAATAATGAACATGGTATCAATTTATGGGTAATGATATCAAAATTATTAAACATTCACAAAACAGTAAAGTTATTAACACTCGATAGTCAAAATATGTTATAAATAATTAACACACTCAGGTTAAAGTATTATGAATAAGGATTATAATAGGGTTATTCTTATAATTAAATTTCTAAAATAGTTTATTAATTTAGATATGTTTTTTATATAAGGATATATTTTCATCAATTAATAAAGGAAAAAGGTAAGTATTTCAGCCTCAATTTTCTTTCATTGAGACATGTTTATGTTGTACGTGATATTTACTTTTGTATTGTGTAATTATCAACCTATTATGAAATTTATATAATTATTATAGTACATTTCATGATATTAAATTTCCCATTTCATGTTTAATTACACATTGTATTTTGGTTCCAATGTTCCAATTTTTGTAAGGGATTTCTTTCTCAATTTCCCATTCATCGGGACATTGTTTTTATTACACAAATATTTTAATTTAATTAGTGTGTATATTTATTATATTATATATAATATCCTGAATTAATTATTTTTTAATGGTATTCTATATTCAATTTTATGGTCATTATACTTCAATAGTTTGGATTTAAATGTTACACAAGATGTTATGATTTATTTTGAACTTCCTTAAAAATATCGATACCTCTCAAATGAGACCATCCGTCTAGGGAATTTGTATGGTCATTGATTATAAAGCCTATATCATTTTCTTATCATATAGATATATTTGGTAAAAATTCATATTTATCTTTTTTTAAATTGGAATCTTTAAAATATACCAAACAATGTGGGTTTTCAAAAAGGTTTTTACAAAATGTTCAAAATGTTTTTCCATCCTTTCTAAAATAAATGTTTTATAATCAAATAAAAATTTTATTTTAATTATTCTTATTTATTTATAACGTTTAAATTATTAAATATTCTTTTTAAAAGTATTTTTTTTCTCAAATTATCTCTACTTATTTGATTGAAAACATTATTTATATTTCAAGTTTTCATTATTAAATATTATTTTTAAAAGTAAAATTTTTCAAAGTATTTATAATTATATTATGGGAAAACTTATGTCATTTTTATATTTCCATTGTTAAATATTATTTTTAAAAGAAATATATTTCAATGTATTCAAACTTCGTTTATTTAAAAACTTATATTTTTTTTCAAGTTTTTATTATTAAATTTTATCTTAAAAGTAAATGATTTTAATGTATTTTCACTTCCAATTTTCGTAAAATTTATGTTTTTAAAGGTATTTTTATTAGGAACTGTTTATAATAATTTTTTAAAAAATCTTATCTTTCCCTTCAAAACATTTCTTTTGAATTTAATTTTCACTCCAATGTTTTAAAAAGGTTTTGTGAAAACTTTTGTATTTTTACATTATTTACCCTCCAAGGTTTATTTTTCATGAAGTGATGTTTTAATATCCATTTATATGTTATCATGATATGATTTCATTTGGAAAATGAGTGTTATAATATTCTATGATTTTTCGGAAGTTCATGTTATGTGATGTTTATGATTATGTTAAGAAACCCATTTTTTATATGGGTTATTTATGAGATGAGGAATGCTTTATTTTCAAGTGGAATACAAATGTATGGATTATGATAAAGGTAGGAACTATATTTTCATCAAATTCATTGGTTAAAGGATTATATATCATAATATAGATATGTTATGAGTGCAATTTTTCAAGTTTCTTGGTTCCGAAAGGGTGATAGTGATGGAATTATGATCTAATAACAATTTTATATGTGAAAAGGTTAGAAAGTCAATAGGATAATAAAGGGTGAGTGTGATGGAATAAATATCTACACTCAATTTTACTTTTGATAAGTTATAAAGTCACTTAGTTCACAGAGGGTGAGTGTGATGTTGTTATTTTATACTCCCAATTTTACATGTGAATTGGTTAGAACGTCAATAAGTTCCCAAAGGGTGAGTGTGAAGGAATTATTCTCTACTAAAAACATTAATTGCGTCCAGTTTGGTGAATCTCCAGGTCCACAAAGATAAGAAATCCTAGGTTTATGATTATCCCATAGTTTCATGTTGTTTATTATGTTATGACAAGCTTTAATTATTATGGGTTATTTTTATATTATTCTGCACTTTAATATACTGATCCCATGTTTTATATTGATTGATTTTTGTTTTTAATATATGTTATTTATTTTATGGTTCCATAATTATATTATTATGATATTATGTTAGTCAATTAAGTTTTTTGATTATTATCTATGGTATTTTGAGATTTTATTATGTTTTTTATATCTTTATCAAACTCTCCTTCATATTTATGATCTAATCCTTTATGATATGTCTTTTCTCTTACCAGATGTTTCAGATCACACCTTTATTATATTTCTAATCCCCATATTATGAATATAATTGTATCATGTGATATATCTATAAAGGGTCCAGAGGAGCACAATTATGGACACACATTTTAAAGTGTTGTAAAATAAGATGTTGATATAGATAATTCCCAAGACACTAAACCTTTTCTTATTTAGGTTATTTGACTATTTGAGAGATTTATTTTTTAAATCACGAGATTAATATATTCTTTAAGTCATGTTATGACTAGGTTACTTCATCAGAGGGGAAACCATGCATGCTATTATTAGTAAATTAGAGGAGGTTTTAATTGTTCTCATGTATGAAGTTGGGTGTGGTGAGTTGAAAAACTTATCAGGTGTATCATATTGGATACAAAAAGTATGTTTTGGGTGTCATACATGAATTTTGAGTAAATTTTTTTATATATAGTGTTATTAAGTAGATGATGGGTATGTGTCCATTTTTTTAGAGTTAGAAATCAAAAGTTAGGAGAATATTTGACCTGCATAACATGGATAATAGAGTGTGGTTAGTTGGAAACCACACTCAGTATGTACTAGTAATGCATGATGAAAGTTTTGGTAGAAAATTATAGAGGTGGGTGTAATCATGGATTAGATTTTTCCACCATGTATTATGTTATATAGCGAGGAGAACCATTGGATATTATATTAGTTATTTGGAGACATTATAGGTTATTTAGGTAGATGAGGATAAGAGAGTATTGTCTCGATGTTAATTGAAAAATTATGAGAATTTTATTGGGATGTAGTGATAGTCTTACTTGTGTGTAATTGTAATCTAGAAGTGTATTGAGAACTCAGTATTGGAACATGACTGTTAAGTAGGTTTTGGTGATATAAATATGACGTAAGATCCTTTTTGATGGCCACTAAGACTTATAGGGAATAATAAGTATTATTATGGGGAGTTTGTAATACCTCGTGTGTATGGAAGGGTTTCAATTTATAATATAAATTTTTACTTTTTTAATAACTGGTGTTTATAATAGTATTATAAAGGTTTTAAAACCAATAAAGTGTGATTATAGATGAGATTTAAAGGTTAGTAAGTGTCCATATGTAGCATGAAATCACTGGAGGAAGGTCAGGCGGTCGGGACTATAGGGGTTTAGAGGCTAGATAATAGCTTTGCACCAGCTAGACAATGGTGGATGGTAGTGGAATGAGTTAGTTATTATGTCCAACAGATTTCTATTTTCCTCCATCAGATCTATGATGTGTTTTAGGGGGCATAAGCATAATTATCCCCTATTGGGGTTTTAGAAGGGAAACCCACTTTTCCCTTGTATTATCCCGTGTGGACTAGGGTGACTCCCCCTATAATTTCTTGGGCCCCTTATTCTTGGGGTAACATTGGTATTGGTTTTTAGATAAAATTGGTAGGTTCCTCCCTTTGATGGCCTACCTTCCGCTCATCATCCACTCTATCATTTTTTTGTTCTATTAGTTAGGATTTTCAATGATGATTCAATTGAAGGATTGTTGAATCATACTAAGATTATGGGGATTCCATTTAGCTGAGGTTGAGGATTTTATGAGATAATGCCTTCATTCCATCACTTGTTATTTTGCTGTAGGTATTCCACCGTGTTAGTTTTTAAAGGGTTTTGATCTAAATTAAATCTATTTTCTTATAGTTTCAGTTATGAATGATATGGATATTATTTTATTAGTTTCTAGATCTTGGAATAAACCTCTAAAGGACTTTTGGTATTAGGTAAGGTATGTAAGGGGCAATTGGTGAGTAAATTTCCATTTATTCATAAGTAATTTAAGTTTTTTAATTAGTTTTAAGTTTTCCAATAATTATAACATGATTATAATTAATTAGGTTTTTTGTTTAGATGTGAGATAAGGTCATGGGTGTTTTGAGAATTAGTTATTATCCATGGATGAGATCAGGTAGTATGTTTCTAGGATGAGAATTAAATATAGGGGACTTCAAATGAATTATATTGACCCTTTAAATTAATTCATAGTCTCAACCTAATTTTTAGTGGGGCATTGTTTAGTCATAATTTCCTTTCCATGCATTGACTATGTTTGAATTACACATTTTAAGGGTAACTTTGAATATAGTTTAAATGGACCAAGAATATGTTTTCAACCCTATAAAATGGAACTTTATGAAGAATTATTTTAGTAATTTTTTCCTAAGGTTGTATTAATTGATCAGTTTAGTTTTTTAAGTATGGAAATATGGTATTTTGGGAACACCAATGGATTGATCTTTTAAAATGAGTATTATGTTATAAATTTAATAAAACGGTAATTATGACATGAATTGATGATTTTTAAATGGGATTTCATAGTCATCAATAATTATGAATAGAATTTATCATGTAATTAGACCAAATGAGATAGTAAGAATTGTTTATGGTGTGAATTAATGATTTTAAAATATAATTCATAAAGTTTGTTAGGATTTGATTTTTCAAATGGTAAATTTTACGAATCTTATTTTTTTTGTGTTTTGTTTTATTTATGGAATTGGTAAATTTGGTTTGTTTTATTTTTTTATAAAGTATAGAGAAATTCCTATTGGGGTTGTTTTTCTTAAATAGAAATGATACTACTTTGGGTTGTGATCGATATACCCTAGGTGAATCTTTCCCGCATGAGAGTTTTGGTTATGATCTATGGACCGAGGGTAAAATTGGATTCGATGTGGGATGGTTGGACTATTAGGATGGGTATATTACTCTTGGGTGCTAGTTGTTTAGATGAGGATGAGTATATTACCCCTAGCTGATGTTGGGTTGTCATGGTCATCAAAACATTCTTAGAGAAACCCAATAATTTTCTAAAGCAGCTATATACCATTTTCAGGTGTCATCACAGAGCCCTGGTTTGACATTTATTTTTCACATTTAGATTTAAATGTTTTATTTTTATTTTTAATTGTATAGATTTGAAACTACTTCATGAACTTGGTACATTAATTAGTTATTTTAAGGATGCATTGGTGGTGATCAACTAAGTTATACTCACACCCTTATTGGGTATCCATGTCACATGGGCACCCAAGTAGACACTAATTGGTTTTAGGTTTAGGTTTGGGCAATCCTAGATGATTGATATTTCGGATAGATAGGACATAGCATGAGAGTTGGGACCGAGACAAGACTCAAGACTATTTTTTATATTTTCCCAATTTTATCCTTTGGTCATTTAATTTTTGTAGTATGATTACCTAAAATGTGTAGTATAAAATAAAAATCTTCATGCATGGTTTATTTTTAAAATTTTAATTACTAACCTACATGATTGTTTACCACATTATTTATATAATGTATTTGATTACCCTTATTTTTGATATTTTTTCTATGATATTCAAGTATAGTCACCCCATCATACCACCTTAGTCCCGTGTTTCATGTCAATAGCCTCTGGTGTATGAGGAGGAATTCTTGAGTTACATTAGGAACTGCCAGTTAGAGCACCTATTAGTGGCCCATAGCAGTAATATGTTAAAATAAACAATAAAATTAATATCATTACAGTAATCCTTTCTATCCTCTAGTCCATTTACAGCCTCTAATAGGGAAAGGATATGTTGAGATTGATGGCATACATAATTAAGGAGTATTTCTTATAAATATAGATTTTGATCTATTTTTTGATTCATTCAAAATAAATCTATAAGATAAGTCCCTCCATCTCATCTTCATAAGTAGTATAAATCCCACAATCCTTGAATACGCATTGTAGTTCACCTTCATTGGAGTCCCAAAAAATTCCAAAAAAACCCAAAATTCTCATATTTTATTTGGAAGCTCCATATATGTGGATCTTTATCCAACCTATGATAGGTGGTTTCCATAAAACATTCCATAAACACTTGTATTATTATCATTTTATTATAATTTCCTTAATAAAAAAATATCATTGATCATTGATCAATATTATTTATATAACCATCAAAGAACACATATTTTCATATACCTATCATAACAAAACACAAGCCGCAAAATTTTACTATTTTCATATTATACTAGAACTATATCAACATTGCACGATAACTTGGATAATTATCTTGATGTATAAATTAATTTTTATAGATTCTATAATTTTTTTAATATTTTAGTTATCATCTCATATATAATATATACAATAGTTTTATAAAATATACCATTATATTAAAAATACTTAAATAATCTAAAATTATTATTATTTATCTAGGATTAAGTTTACTTAATTTCCTTTAGCTTCCTAAAGATAATTAAACTATATAAACAACAAAAAATAAAATTTAATGACATATTTAACTTATTGTAAAATTTTATGTATATTTCATCATCCACTTGAAACACTCTCACATGTCAGGTGATAAAAGAAAAACTAGTAACTCAACTCATTTCTCTTGAATATTTTCAAAAAACCTATAATAATAATTATTAAAAAAACCATTTTCTCATATTCTCTCATTTAATATAAAATAACATAAGATAAAAATTCAATTCTAATTATTTTATACATGAATAAGATATAATTTATTTGTTTGTGATTTTTCACACTTCAACATTAAATTACCCATGGAAATGACCCCACTTAATCCAAATTTTCAATTCATATGAATTCATATAACTTATGGATACACTTTGTATGTGACCCTCTAAGAATTTATCTAGATAACAATGAGTCTAATTTATAGATCTAGATTAATATATATCAACACATCAGAACCCCTAAATAAATAACGATAATTCATAACTATGACAACCTCCGTTGAACACATTTTTAATATTGTTTAGTGGTGGTAAAAATTAACATACACCCACTCACCAAAATGAAAATATTTTTTTCTTATAATACCTTATAAAGTAGGATGCATCATTTATGTTTTCATCCTTTCACACTTTATATATTATTCTTTATCCATATTGGATAGAATTTTCTTTATATACCATGACTATGAATTTAGTCAAGGAAACACTATTCAAGTTAAATGTCCAGAGATATCTTATTCCTATACTCAAAAGTGAAAAATACTATATTTATCATATAATCAATGTCATAACATTAACGAATAACATAGAAGAAGATCCCACACCACAAATAGAAACTATTATGGTTTTCATCATACATCAAAGTATTTGATCAATGCTACTAGAAAACATGACTATATCCATAAGGATATAACTATAAGAAGGGATTTTCATGGATTTATTAAGCCTATATCTATGTAAAAATAATTCCCCTATATATAGGTAATCCTATAGCAATGAGAACCTATTCCCATGGCTATGAGTAATATATTGTTGGCACCAAACCTATGAGATTTTTTACCTATGGGAAGAGAAGAGTAGGGGGCCTATAGTAATGGGAAGAGGTGTCCATGGATATAGGGGCCTCTGTTTTGAAGGAAATAGTAGAACATTGATATAGACCACTCTCGAACTCGTGTAGATATAAGAATAATTTTCCTGTGGCTATAAGACCTTTTTAATAACCCATGTATCCATAAGAATAGAAGCCCATGATTATAAGTCTCTCCCACAAACCCCGTAAACATGAGCATAATGAGATCATGGATATTGGAACCCACTAAGAAACCCTGTATCCAATTTCATATTCTCCCATGGAAATGGGATTATAATATTTTTTTTATAAATATTCATATAAATCTATATGTATCTCGATGATATAGAAGTTCTTCATAGTGTAGTGGAATATTCCTTTCATCATACCCTTTGAGTCCTGGGTTCGAATCCCATCACTATTTTAATTTTTCACACCATTACCCATATATATATATAAGGATATATATATATATATATATATATATATATTACAAAAACCAATTGTAGCATAATTGTAAAATGATTCATATATATATGGTGATTCATGATTTCAAAACTCTCCCATGTTTTATTTTCCAGACCCTTGAGTAAATAAATATATATAGACACACACAAAAATATATGTAACACCCCAACATTTCATAGAACATTATCTCATAAAATTAATTCAATAGCTTATGCTACACGCATCACCGAGTTCGAGCACACCACAACTTACCACACTAGCCGTTCAAAAAGAGGTTAATAATAGTATTAATTACATTTTAAATATTATATACTATATATAATTTTAACATCCATATTATGTGTTTCTTAGACATAATATAAGAAGGAATTCATTTTTTCAGCCGAAAATGAAATTTTACCACCTTTTAATGGAGAAATTTTTTTAATACTAATATTTTACACTTTTATATACGAAATTTAATGAAATTAAATTATTTTTTAGAATAGGGACATAAAAATTTAGTTTGGATAAATTTTCGGCACTTTTCTGATAACTTTCAGATTTTGATGAATAGTAAAAATACTATGTTTTAATTGAAAACAACTTTTTAAATAGAAATAATTTATAGTGTTAAATTATGCATTTGAATGGTTTTAAAGTATAATTAGATTATACTTTTATCATTTAATAAAATTTAGGTCATCAAAAGTAATTTCACATTTAAATTTGACATAAACACATGTCAATCTTTTGGTATTTTTACTTTTTAATCACCCTTCTTTTGGTTTTGACAATGAAAATTAATTTTAAATTGATAAATGTAGATTATATGTTTTGAATTTGGTAAAATATACTTCATTTTTGAATTCAGAATATCAAAATTAGCTTATGGTAAATTTTTGGAATTTTTCTGAAAACTTTCAATTTTTGATGAATAGTGAAAACACTGCGTTATTGTTTAAAACAGACTTTTTATTTAAATAATTAGTTATTTTATTTTAATTTATTTCAGGTCAAAATAGATACGTAATACCTATATATGTTCAATTTAATTTATTGGATTCATTTTATAATAAGCTTAGATATATAAAAATTTTATTGAACTTTTTACCATCTTTTACCCACCTCCTAGGAGCATTTGCAAATTTGCATAAAACTTAATTTTACCGCTTCTGTGAGTTGAATTTCAAAAATACAAGACACACAGTTAATATCAGTAAGTAAAATGCGGTTCAATAAGATGAAAATATTTTTTGGTGAATAGTAACTTTTAACTTTTATTTATCACGATTAAAAGTAAATTTGGTAATTAAGGGTAAAACTGATAATAAAATTACCCTACCACATGTCCTAATTATATTTTATAAGTGTAATTAGACCAAAAACAACCTTATTAATAAAGTATGATCCTTTTTGGTCCACTTGGATTAGATTAGGACATTTATTATTATTTTATTTAAAGAAGAGTTAAAAGTGTTAAATTCAAAGTTTATTAACTAAATAATTTTTAATATAGGTTTCTACATAAGGTAAATTCAACAATAAATATTCATTAGAAAGATAAAGGTATTTATTACATAATTATATTTTATTTATAATTTTTAGAAATTAAATAATTTAATTTATTTATGACACAATAATGATGTAGTAATTACCTTATTAATGATATATTAAAATAATTGATATTATAAATGTCCAAATAAATGTAAACTGAGACTTCTGATGAATTAAACTAATTTTATAAGTTAATATGACATATTAGGGTTGATTAGGTAATTTTTTTTTGAATTGATAAGGTTTTTATGACTTTCAAAAAAACAAAATAACAAATAGTGTCAAAATTGGCATAAATTAATTTTTAAAACAAATACTATATTATTGGTTGATATAATATTCCAAAAAATATAAGGTTTTGAAAAAGGGATTAAATAATATTATATATGTTAGTAGAGAACCACTTGAGGTTCTCTTGTAATTTTAGAGTAAGTTTATTAACCATATAGTGTAAGAATACAAGAAGAGACAGTAAAAGTTAAACTATTTAACTAAGAGTTAAATCTAAAAGATAAGGTTAAAATGATAACCTAAACTTGTCTAAAACATATTGGTTGAGAGGATTTATTCCCATAACCACCTAAGGATCTAAATAAATTCATTTTTATCCATTATAAATAGAAAATTATTTTATAATAAATTAATATTTTAATCTTTTCCTAAAGTGACCCTCACCCCTCTTATAAAAGTGCACTTCCCCTTCTCCCAAAATCAAACCTACAAAGGCATTTGGCTCAGCCAACCCCTGCCCAAATATCCTGCCAACTTCCCTAAAATAAACCTAGAGACCTTACTTTAATCATAAATCCAACCTATGGATTCCTTTTGATCAACTCAAAAGGAAACACCCGAAGAAGAGGTAATAATTTCACTACCCTCTTCCAAGTTCTTTTCTTCTTCCGCTTCATCTTTCTTTGTTGTTTCCATAAAAAAATAATAACTCCAATACCTCCTAAATAATGCGATGTTATTATAATTATGGTACAAACATATTCATTATTCTATCCATCCTATAAATTAAAAAGTCACCATAAATGCGTACGTACGGCTTACCGTCTCCACGTTGTGGTGTAGTTTGTTATTCAAACATTTCATTGTTTGGATGGGTATAATAATGAGTATAACTGATATAAATAATAAATATAACATTTCTATGATTCTTTATATATGACATACCATCCAATTACATACGATTTCACTATAAATATAATGATATTTTTCACTATTGCATACATATGAATTACCGTCTACACGACACGATGAGATTCATTTCCACGTTCACCATTCAACAATGATTATAAAAATATATATTATTAATAAGTATCTAATATATGAAATAATAATGATAATGGATATATATATATATATATGTACTTACATATATCTTATGCACTTACTTACGATCAATACGATGTGAAAACAGAAACAATGTTTATGCATACGTATGACCTACCATCTCCATAAACGGTGTTTTCCATTACATATATCCATATATTATACATATTTATATTATATATATATATATATAATTTATAAATCATGTTTTATATTAAGGAAGTATTTAAATCATGATCTAAGTGATACAATCAAGAATAAAAAGTTAAAACATGTACAATAAAGAAAGAGATTATTACCCATAAGGTAAATTTAACAGGGAAATCATTATTAAATGGGTAGTATAAAGTCATAAATCAGTCATGTATCATATAATAAATAAGAATATAGTTCTGGTATAATTTAACAACATACTATGGTCATTATACAGGAGGGTAAACGTACCTTCGACCAAAGGAAAGTGCAAGGTAAGGGTTAATTCATCAATCTCATTATTATTCGAGATTGTTTATGGGTAAGTTTTTAATGGGACAAATTTATTATTTATGTCCATGTTTCATAAAAGAGTTTTAAAAGGGATTATTTTATTAAAACATCATTTTAAATGTTTTAAATATTTATTCTTCTAAATCATTATCATTAATGTCCATGTTTTCAAAATGTTTTTTAAGGATTTATTTATATGGGAATGAATGTTTTTAAAATGTTAATTTCATTCAAAAGTTTCAAAGTGGTATGGGGAACTTTGATTCAAAAATTTCTTTAAATGCCTTCCTTTTTAAATTGCGTGACTTTTAAATGTTTTCATGAAAAATGGATATTTCTCTAAAAGAGTTTTTCAAATCATTTTCATCTATTTCAACATCCCTTGATAGATTTTAAACTTGTTTGAAGTTGATTTATTATGATAAAAATCTTTCACATTTTATTGAAGGTTTTGTGATATGTTTTAGTGTGGATGTGTTATTTTTATACCATTCATGGTTTATGGATAAATTATTAACATTTTTTATGCTAGTTTTTATATTAATGTTTATGTTATGTTTAAAAATTTTCATATGAGGAATGCATTGGACTTAGTAAGTGATGGGTGGAGATTACTTTAGCTCCTCAATGCATCGGTAGGTCTCACGAGACAATTAGACATGGAATTGGCTGAGGCATTTCCCAATTTGATATATGGTTTTGGACAAGGCCTTAATCATTTTAGACTTCTTGGCCGAGGCCTTGAATTTTTTTTTTTCAGAATGTATGGCATTATACATTCCCTCATTATGAAAATAATATTTATGGTTCATGTGGTTATTCAACTAGTAGAATTCCCATGACTATGTTTTATTATGGCATTATTTACTCAGCTCATATTTCTTCCATAAAGTGTTCATGTTTATTATTTGTAAAGGCATGTGTTTTCAATTATTCACCATTCCTATTGTATATGTTATCTAATGATAAGTTGTTTACCCTTACTGAGCATCTGATATCACCCCTTTATTATGTTTTATTTTCCCAAGATTTCCAAGAAGTGGATTATGATTGATATGTAGGGTTAAGCTAAAAGGGAATAATGGAATTCTCAAAGAACTATCTAGGCTGTATTTTATGTTTTAAATTGTAATGTGAAGTTTATGTATGTAATCTATTTTAAAGAATGCTAAACTGATCGGTCTTTCAGGAGATTATTTCCTTATATCATGCCAATATATTAAAATAATACACTGACTTTGGGTAATTGGGGTCGAGGTGTTACAGTTGGTATCAGAGGAAGTTTAACAAGAACCTTGGAATTAGATTTAGATAAAATCTAATTAGATAACATTAACCCAAGATATACTTTTAGGATTAGTATAGAAGAACATCCAATTTTTTTTGGTAATGTAGATATTATGTGGGTTTTCCGAGTAATAAATCCCTGTCTAGATATGAGCAGGTAGAGGTGGCTCTAGAACAGATGTACCTAGGAGTGAAAACTATGACAAGGAGTTTTAGGCTTGACCCGGGGTATCCTAGTACACGACAACGGGCCTTGCTGCACTCTTGGTTACGACAATCCTAGGGGATATGGTTAAGATAATTCACAATTTATTTACAAACCATTATAAAGTAAATATGAGTAAATATTCCATCAAAGAAACCATTTGTATGATTATGAGACTAGATGTGTGAAAATATTCAATTGATGTTGATAATTTTTCTAGTTTTTTGATTATACAGTATGATATGATCTAACCTAGTGTGTGCCATCATTTAGAAATGACGCCCAATAGAATGAATGAGAAATCCAGCAATATGCATGATCCAAAGGGTAAGAAGGATCATATACTTCATAGTCTTAATCCATCATTTAGAATGGAAATAGTTTCCCATGTATTCTAATCATATGAAGAAATAGTATCATGTGTTGATAAGATAAGTGAATAATTCTCTAATTCCTATGGATTTGAAGGGAATCAAGAGAAGAAAAAGATTGTATAGAGAAAGATGGATAAAGTGAAGATGGGAAAGAAGGATTTTCCCATATGTGATAACTATGGAAAGAATCACATTGGTAAATGCTTGAAGGGAATGAGAGTTTGTTATAAGTGTGGAGAAGAAGGACACCAAGTATGTGATTGCAAGGGTAAGAAAAGGGTTTCAAATGTACAATTCTTCATCTGAAAGGAGTTGGGACACTACATGAACCAATGTCCAAATCATTAGAGTACACCCCAAATACTGCTATTTTATAATAATAAAGTTATGATACTACTAAAGATGAAGAGGAATGATTATAGTTCTTATGTTGTTAAAGTATTTTGTCACTTTATTATTTTATTAATGATGTACATGTTATATGAATTATAGAGTATATAAGGATTGTAGTGTAGTACAATTTCATTAAGGACATGAGATTGCGTGGAACCAAGAAAAGTGACTCAATAACATGTTATTTTTTGGAAAATATATGTTTGAGAGAAATATAAACCATAATATGGTTTTGATAATAAGGTAGTGATTTTGGAATAATATATGATTGATTTAGATAAATTATATTGGATATTCTTGACTACCTTGAAACTAATTAATGATTTGTATATTCCATCATTTTTGGAATTTACAACATTTTTAGATAGAAGGAGTGTATCCTATATTCTACAATGAATAAGGGAGCATGAATGTAATCAATAAGGTTTTATGATAATTTAGGGTGTTAAAATGTTTTAAAAGAATACATGATGAAGGTATTCACATGTTATTACGTGGAAAAAAGGATCTTCATTGTGTTCACCTTCCTTATAAATTTTGGACTGTGAGTTTGGACAGAAGTATTTTGGATAAGTCTCAAGGTTGGAATCGATTAATTTTGACATTGGATACTATTTTTATGGTTAAATAATTTCTTGAGATTATTTTTGTATTTTCATAAAAAGGACAACTGAGAGGTCGGGTGACAACCCTTCGCGTCCGGCAAGGTCGCGAGACTTGAACCCACAACTGAATGGAAACAAGTGTTCACCATCTACCACTGGCCTATGTGATGTTCTGGTGTGTAAAATGTAGTTTTCTTAAATAGTATAATATATAAATTATAAATTAAATTTTTTGGAACCCTATACTATTAGGATAAATAGAATATTTTTGAATTCTATTATCTTTTGGAGTGAAAGATGAGTTTGTGGTAGGAATTAGTTGAAGGATGAAACTCTACTTGTCAAGTATATATATATATATATATATATATATATTTCCTCTTATTCTATGAATAAATTAATTCTTAAACATTAGGGAAGGTATCATAAAACCAAAAATGTGTTACCCTAATACCATATGTTTTGTTAAAATAATGATATTTTACATCATCTTAGATTGATGGCTTTGAGGCCCTCAATTTTACACTTGTTTGTTATTGATGAACTCAATAAATCCCCATAAATATTTATATTTTCCATCCAATTATGTGTCTCTAATTTCAACCAATGTTTTCCTAATTGAGATCATAATTTGGTGGTGACTTTTTTATTTCCGTTTCTCTCTTATTAAGACTAAATTTTATTAACCTAATTTCTGATGTGGGTTTTCCAGAAATTTATTTTTCTATTTTTAAACATTTATTTTTGAAGAAATAATTTCAAATTGTGAGGACACAATTTATTGAAGGATGGTAGAATATAACACCCCAAGATTTCATAGTACGTTACCTCATTAAAATAATTCAATAGCTTGCGCTAAACACAACACCGAGTTCAAGCGCACCATAACATACCACACCAGTCGTTCAAAAAGAAGTTATGAATAATATCAACTGCATGATAAATCTTATATACTCTATATAATTTTAACATCCATATTATGTGTTTCTTAGACATAATATAAGAACAAATTCATTTTTTCAGATAAAAGAAGTATTTTTTTCAGAAAATGTAATTTTACCGCCTTTTAATGGAGAACCTTTTTTAAAACCAATATTTGACACTTTTATATATTCAATTTAATTAAATTAAATTCTTATTTATAATAGGGACATATAAATTTAGTTTGGATATTTTTTTGGTACTTTTCTGATAACTTTCATATTTGGATGAATAGTGAAAAATACTATGTTTTAATTGAAAAAAACTTTTTAAATCAAAATAATTTACAGTGTTAAATTATGCATTTTAATGGTTTTGAAGTATAATTAGATTATATTTTTATCATTTAATACAATTTAGGTCATTATAAGGAATTTCAAATTTAAATTTGACATAAACACATGTCAATCTTTTGATAGTTTTTACTTTTTAAACACCTCATCTTTGGTTTTGAAAATGGGAATTAATTTAAAATTAATAAATGAAACATATATCTTTTGATTTTGGTAAAATATACTTAATTTTTGAATTTATAATATCAAAATTATATTAGGGTAAATTTTTGGTATTTTTTCTGAATACTTTCAATTTTTGATGAATAGTGAAAAACACTACGCTGTTGTTTAAAACCGAATTTTTATTTAAATAATTAGTTATATTATCTTAATCTATTTTAGGTTAAAATAGTTAAATAATACCTATATATGTTCAATGTAATTAATTGGAGTAATTTTATAATAATCTTAGATATATTAAAATTTTATTGAACTTTTTACCCCGTTTTACCCACCTCCAAGGAGCATTTACAAATTTGCATAAAACTTAATTTTACCGCTTCTGGGAGTTTGATTTCAAAAATCCAAGAGACACGGTTAATATCATTAAGTAAAATGTGGTTCAATAAGATGAAAATAATTTTTGGTGAATAGTAACTTTTGACTTTTATTTACCACGGTTAAAAGTAAATTTGGTAATTAAGGGTAAAAATGATATTATAATTACCCTAACATATGTCCTAATTCTATTGGATAAGTGTAATTAGACCAAAAACAACCTTATGAATAAAATATTATCCTCTTTGGTCCACTTGGAATAGATTAGGACATTTATTATTATTTTATTTATAGAAGAGTTAAAAGTGTTAAATTAAATGTTTATTAACTAAACCATTTTTAATAAAGGGTTATACATAAGATAAATTAGACTATAAATATTAATTAGAAATATTAAAATATTTCTTACATAATGATATTTTATTTATAATTTTTAGACATTAAATAATTTAATTTATTTATGAAACAATGGAGATGCTGTAATTACATTATTAATGAAATCTTAAAATAATTGATATTATAAATATTAAAATAAATGTAAATTGAGACTTATGATTAATTAAACTAATTTTATATGTTAATATGACATATTCGGGTTGATTAGATAAATTTTCTTCTAAGTGATAAGGTTGTTATAACTTTCAGAAAAACAAAATACCAAATAGTGTCAAAATTGACATAAATTAATTTTAAAAAAAATACTATATTATTGGTTTATATAATATTCCCAAAAATCTAAGGTTCAGAAAAAGGGCTTAAATAATATTATATATGTCATTAATGAACCACTTGAGGTTCTCTTGGATGTTTAGAGTAAGTTTATTAACCATATAGTGTAAGAATACAAGAAGACATGGTAAAAGTTAAACTATTTAACTAAGAGTTAAATCTAAAAGATAAGGTCGAAATGATAACCTAAACTTGTCTAAAATATTTTGGTTGAGGTTATTTAGACCCATAACCACCTAAGTCTCGAAATAAATTAATTTGGATCCATTATAAACTAAAAATGATTGTATAATAAATTAATATTTTAATATTTTCCAAAAGTAACCCTCACCCCTCTTATGAAAGGGCACTTACCCTTCTCTCACAATCACACCTCCAAAGCCATTTGGCTTGGCAAAAACCTACCCAAATATCCTCCTGAATTTCTTAAAATCAAACTAGAGTCCTTAATTTCATATTAAATCCAACCTAAGGATCCATTTTGATCAACTCAAAAGGAAACACCCGAAGAAGAGGTAATAATTTCACCACCCTCTTTCAAGTTATTTTCTTCTTCCACTTCCTCTTTCTTTGTTTTTTCCATACCAAAAAAATAAATTCAGTACCTCCTATATTTTGTGATGTTATTATAAATATGTTACAACCATATTGGTTATTCTATCCATCCTATAAATGAAAAAGTCACCATACGTGCGTACGTACGACTTACCGTCTCCACATTGTGGTGTAGTTTGTTATTCAAACAATTCATTTTCTGGATGGGTATAATAATGAAAATAACTGATGTAAATAATAAATATAACAAATTTATAATTATTTATATATGATATACCATCCAATTATATACGATTTGACCATCAATATAATGATATTGTCGCTCGTGCGTATATACGGATTACCGTCTCCACGACGCGATGAGATTCATTTCCACGTTCACCATTCAATGATGATTATAAAAATATATATTATTAATAAGTATGTAATATATGGCATAATAATGCTACTGGACAGATATATATATATATATATATATATATATTTATCTACTTACATATATCTTATGTACTTACTTCCGTTCAATACGATGTGAAAACAGAAACAAGGTTTATGCGTACGTACAACCTACCATCTCCATAAACGGTATATTATACATATTTATATTATATATATATATATATGATATATAAATCATTCTTTATATTCTGTAAGTATTTAAATCATCATCTAAGTGATATGATCAAGAATAACAAGTTAAAAAACATACGATAAAGAAAGTGATTATTACCCAAAATGTCAATTTAACATGGAAATCATTATTAAATGGGTAGTATAAAGTCATAAATGATTCATGTATGATATAATAAATACGAATATGGTTCTATTATAATTTAATAACATACTTTGGTCATTATATAGGAGGCTAAATGTACCCTCGACCAAAGGAAAGTGCAATGTAAGGGTTAATTCCTCAATCTCATTTTTATTCAAGATTGTTTATGGGTAAGTTTTTACTGGGACATATTTATTATCCACATATATGTTTCATAAAAGAGTTTTAAAAGGGATTATTTTTTATGGACTCTTTTATTAAAACATCATTTTAAATGTTTTAAATATTTATTCTTCTAAATCATTCTCATTAATGTCTGAGTTTTCAAAATGTTTTTTACAGATTTATTTATATGGACATGAATGTTTTTAAAATGTTAATTCCATTAAAATGCTTCAAAGTGGTATGGGAAACTTTTATTCAAAAATGTCTTTAAATATCTTCCTTCTTAAATTGTGTGACTTTTAAGTGTTTTTATGAAAAAGTGATATTTCTCTCAAAGAGTTTTACAAATTATTTTCATCTATGTCATCATCCTTTGATGGATTTTAAACTTGTTTGAAGTTGATTTATTATGATACAAATATTTCACATTGTATTGAAGGTTTTGTGATATGTTTGACTGTGTATGTGTTATTTTTATACGATTCATGGTTTATGGATAAAGTAATGACATTTCGTATGCTAGTTTTAATATGAATGTTTATGTTATGTTTAAACCTTTTCATATGAGGAATGCATTGGACTTAGTAAGTGATGGGTGGATCCCGCTGTAGCTCCTTGATGAATTGGTAGGTCTCACGAGACAATTTGACATGGAATTGGCTAAGGCCTTTCCCAATTTGATATATGGTTTTGGCTGAGGCCTTAATCATTTTTAGATGTCTTGGCTCAGGCCTTGACAAAATGTTTCAGAATGTCTGTCATTATACATTCCCTCATTATGAGAACAATATTGATAGTTCATGTGGTTATTCCACTAGTATAATACCCATGAATATGTTTTATTATGGAATTATTTATTCAGCTCATATTTCTACCATAAAGTGTTCATGTTTATTATTTGTAAAGGCATGTGTTTTCAATTATTCATGATGCCTTTTGTTTATGTTATCTTCCTCTAAGTTGTTTACCCTTACTGAGCATCTGAGCTCACCCCTTTCTTATGTTTTATTTTCCTAGGATTTCTAAGAAGTGTATTATGATTGATATGTATAGTTAATCTAAAAGGGAATAATTAAATTCTCAAAGAACTATCTATGATGTATTTTATGTTTGAAATTGTAATATGAAGTTTATGTATGTAATATTTTTCCAAGACTACTAAACTGATCGGTCTTTCGGGACATGATTTTCTTATATCACGCCAATGTATTAAAATAATGCACTGACTCTGGGTAACTGGGGTCTGGGTGTTACATATATATATATTTAAAATGATTTGAACTAGAGTGTAATATGTTTAGTAATACAAACAATAGGAATGAGTTCAAAACCTAGTTGTGGAATTTATTTAACAAGCACCTTATTGCCATGATCAACTGACTATGGAAATAGTTTGGTCTATCTGGAAACTATAGCCATGGGAAAGTGGCCTATGGATATATTTTCTTTAGGAACCATGTTACACATTAGAACAAATATACCTTATTTTACAACCTATGTAATTATATACATAAAAAATTATCTTAATTCAATAGACCAATACACATTCTCGTTGAAAGGAATATCTAATAACACCCAAAAAACATGGTGTTCCAAATTGCATGTCAGTCCTAAATATCTCTTATGATTGAGATCACTATGTATAAAATTCAAGATAAGAAGTATCAATACTTGTAAGACCCCAACACCTATTTTTTAAACATTATCAATGTATTATTTGTCAGATGTATCCAGACTATAAGATATATGTTTAAGATTAATGTCATAGGTATCATGAGGTTTCCATTATAGCCATGAATTGGTATAACCTCTTGATTAGACATGTAATCTAATGAAATTATAATATTAATTATATACAAAATTTATGTAATCATCATTGTAAGTATAAATCATTCAAATATCATACTATATACAAGATGTGGTAATCCAAAAGTATAAGTTTGAGCTGGGTCTAGGGCACTCACTCTCACAATAGTCCCACTTGCATTATAACTATCTTGCTAACTTTTCACAACGTATTATCTATAAAATGAAAAATCATTCTTTGGTTGAGTTATTTTAGTAGAATTTTTGTCTTCCATGATTTATTCTATATATAATCTGTTAATTATGATTTTACATTTCTGAGTTAAATCCCTCAATAGATAATATTTCCAAAGTATATTACATTTTTTCCACTATCACAATCTGGTCTTATTTTCCAGTACTATCATAGTAATTTTATCACAATTTATGTTGTAGCAATATTTCATTATTTTACACTAGACCAATTTGATATAATTTTTCAAATTTTATATTGCTTCTCAAGGTGCATTAGAAGCCACAACATACATATATTCTATCAAATTGGATAACACCAACTATAATTATATTTTCTTTCGCATTTTAATAGGTTAAATATCATACCAAATCAAATAGATATATTTGAAGGTCAGTTTTTCTAACCATTTGATAAATATATTTCTTTTCTATCTAATTAATAAGAACATATCACTTATACTTTTAAATTACATGTTGATCATTTCCACTATTTTTCTATTTATCTCTCATATTTTTTTATATTTTTCACTAACTAGTAACTATAAGAGGCTAATTTACATTATGATTTATATAATCTTCATGTGATTAATTGTTCATAAATAATGTAACTACTTAATTTTATAATTTAAACATATTTTTTCATCATGTTTTTGATTCATGTTTAAAGTGAATTAATCTCAGTCCATTTTTTCGACACATTTTAAATTACTATCCAGTCATGTTTTGAATTAGAAATTAAAACATTTGGTCAATAAAATATGTAAAATATTTTATCTTGGTGAAATGTGAGATTAATATGGGAAGATGATCATTTTGGGAATTTATTCCAAAACATCATTGGAAAAGTAAAATGGACACTAGTTCAATAAAATAAATTCAGAGGCCATGCAACATGTACAATAAAGTTTAAATTTATTGTAACGCCCCGACCCTAGTTACCCAGAGTCGGTGCATTATTACATAACATTGGCATGATCATGAGAAAGATCAAGTCTCGAAAGACCGATTAGTTTAGTAGCCTTGGAATAACTAGATACATCCATAAATTTTTGTTTTACATCATAAAAAAAACATCTTGTCTTCATATCCCCTCATACTATCCCTGCAGGTCATTCATAAATTACTTCTTCATAATCCTGGAAAAAAAAATAAAACATTAAAAGGGGTGAGCTCGGATGCTCAGTAAGGATAACATTATAGCAGAAGCCTTCATAAATAATCATAAACACTTAAGGCAATTTATAACTAAATCAAAAGCCTTTGAAACTTGAACTTCAGCATAAAATGGCAAAGGTAAAATGAAATAATGCCATTTACTTACTCACATGGATATTCTACTAGTCGAATGATCACATGCAATATCAATAACCACTTTCATAATGATGGAATGCATAATGCCAGACTATCATAACCACATAGCCAAGGCCTCGTGCCAAGACTACAAATAAGATTTTTCCAAGGCCTTGTGCCAAGACACTAGTTTGTCTCATGAGACCTACCGATGCATCGAGGAGCTATAGCGGGCTCCACCCGTCACTTATTAAGTCCAATGCATTCCTCATATGAATAGGTTTAAGCATAAAATAAACATTCGTATTAAAACTAGCATACGAAATGTCAATACTTTAACCACAAACCATGAATGGTATAAAAATAGAACATCCACAGTCAAACATAACTCATTTGATACAATATGGAAGATTGTATTGTATCACATTAACCTCAATCATGAATAATGAAGGATGTTGACATAGATGAAAATAATCATCAAAACTATTTGAGAGAAATATCCCCCATTTCTTGAAAACATTTAAAAGTCACACTCTTTGTCAACAAGCCATTTAAAAGTAGACTTTTGAATCAAAGTGTCCCATACCACTTTGAAACTTTTAAAAGGAGTTTTAATTTTAAAACTTTAATGTCCATATAAATAAATCCTTAAAACCATTTTTAAAACATGGACATTAATGAGCAAGATATAGAAGAATAAGTCTTTAAAACATTTTAAAATGGTATTTTGGTTAGAGGTTCTAACCAAAAGAGAGACACTTGAATACAAATAATTGAGGTAATAAAAACTTTGTAATATCATGAGAATAAAGGGATTCATGATATACTATGTCAAGTACATTATATACACCGCATAAAAGTGATTTGGTGTATATCAACAAAGAAGTCTCAGTTCAATGTAAATTGAGATGAAATCTCTCATAAAGGACGTATCCTTAGGTTAAGGATAAATCAACGACATAATTATGTGTGAAAAATATAAATACACTAAATATGATTGAATATTCAGTGTAAAACAATCAAAGGATATTCACACATACTCTTGTAGAAACAACACCAACGAATTGGATATTTAACTCAACAAATGGAGATTGAGTTAAAATTACTCTTATCAAGTTCATACCGATCACTTGAGAATTTATCAATGGAGTGATTATGTGTATCAAAAGTATATCCATAGAAAGGGGAGTGGAAATTAAGGCATAATCAAATGAATAGCGATTCCACACATAATCTTGGAGTAATATAATCAATGAAATATGTGTAAAGCCAAATGAGTGGAAATTGAAATCTCAAATTCCCTTATCGATTAGGTAACTTACGAAACATACACCCATGAAAGAAGTATCATAACATGATTATGTAAATACCCATAAAATAAAGTATATTACACAATGAATACAATCATGGGTAGTACACATACACCACATGCAATAATTAAGTGGTGATCAATGGAATTCTCACGGAATTAAAAGTGAGACAAGAAACCCCTTACCACGTTAATCAACTGAGCCGCATGGCCAAAAGTTAATAACCACCAAATGATTTACAGAATAACATGAATATAAAGTGAATCATGATAATATATATCAAATGTAAGTACACAATACACCACTTTCAATAATTTAGTAGCGAACAATGGAAATCTCACGGAATTGAAAGTGAGATAAGAGAATCCCTTACTTTGTACTTTTTCCTTGGTCGATGGTAGGTTTACCTCCTGTATAATGGTGAAATAATTGTTTTTGAATAATACAAGAATCAGTTACTTTAATATGATATCATATATGATCTTTTAACATTGATTTGTTAATAATATCTTAGAATTATCGTCATTTCAGGTGTTAACGGGTTCATTTTACTTTATATTCTTTGTTATGTGAACCATATTCGTTATTAATGGGATGTATATTATTAATATCCAGAATGGTATCAAGTCCTTAAACATCATTTTTAAATCATCAAATGATAATTATACTTGAATGGATACGATGGAGAATGAATCTCATCGCGTTCGTGGAGACGGTAGTCCGTACGTACGCACGAATACTACTTCCATTTAATTTTTATTTTAAAAGAATCGAATCCAAATGATACATAGGTATATTACTATTCCAGTAAAATATAATATTTTATATATGTTACTTAAGTTCATTAACACCATCCTTTATACGTTCCATGTGTGGTATGAACGAGTCATATCATTTTAAGGGGGCGGTAGTCCGCACTTCCTCAAATGAAATTATCGTATGTATATACAACATGAAACGAATAATTGTATGAAATAAAATGGAATTACAGAAGCTTATATATAAAATATATATCATTAATATCATATTTAATTACAGTGCCATCCTAATGGCCACCATGAGAGGCGGTAAGATGTATTTGAACAATCATCATTTCGTGAGGCGTTAGTTTGCCATCCACAGAAACATTATGTTCATCATCCATTAGATGGAGTTGTGTGAATGTGTAGTTTGAATCCTTCTTATAACAACATCCTAGTATATTGTGGATACTGGTGTTGTTACAAAAGAAAGGAAATAAAAAGAGTTTGGGGGTTGGAGAAGCAAAATAATTGAAAATAATTTAAGAGAAAATGTTACCTTTAATTTAGGTAACTCACTTTGGTTGGAACCAAAGGACTTCTTGAAATGCTTTCTGCCTAAGGGGAAGCTTCAAGGAGGAGGAGAGGGATGTGGGGAGCTTAGTTGGGCAGAGTTTGGACGAGCCAAGTGGCTTGAGAGGTGTGAGGAATGAGTAGAAGTGGTCTCCTTTTATAAGGGAGAGGAGGGGCTCTTTAGGAAAGAGTGAAAGTATTACTTTATAATATAATTATATTCGGTTTATAATGGTCCAAAAATCATTGAGGTCGAAGATAAGATGACTCATATTCTAAATAACATCAACCAATAAGAATTGGACAGGTTTTAGATAATATTTTAATCATTATAATCTTATTTATTTAAATGATTTATTAATGAGGTAAACATTGCATCATTATTGTGTCATTAATAATTTAAATTATTTGATGTCTAAAAATTATAAATAAAATATCATTATGTAGGAAATCTTTTTAGCTTTCTAATGAATATTTATAATCTAAAATCTAACATGTATAACCCTATGTAAAAATTGTTCTTTTAAAAGATGTAAGCTTATGCCATTTTTGTATTCATTTTAACTTAAATAAAATAAAGTGTCATTATCAATTACAAGTGGATCAATGGGGTCCCAAAATTGACCCAAAGATGCCCATGGTCGACCATGTATCAACCAATAGGGTTAAGACACGTTTTAGGGTAATTTAGTATTATTATAATATTATTTTTTAACCCTTATTTACCGGATTTACCCTTAACCATGGTAAATAAAATATTTACCGCAGTAATTATTCAAAATGTCTAAAAATAAAAGTTACCTATTTACACAATTTGAACATCCTGATTCCAAATATGAAATCCATTTTTCTAAATTCAAAACACAGAAGTGGCAGAAATTAATTTAAAATTAATTCCCGCTGTCAAAACAAAAAGCGTGTTTTTAAGAGATAATAACTATCAAAAGATTGACATTTGTTTATGTTCGGTTTAATTGTAAAATTATGTCCAATGACCAAAATTATATTAAATGGTAAAAATATATTCTAAATATACTTTAAAACCACTCAAATTCATAATTTATCACTATTAATTATTTTGATTAAAAAAGTTGTTTTTAATTAAAATTTAGTAATTTTTACTATTCATCAAAATATGAAAGTTATCCGAAAAGTACCAAAATTTCACCTTAGGCTAAATTTGATATTCCGAATCCAAAAATGAAGTCCATTTTGAAATATAAAATATATATAATTTCAAAAAATTAAGTATTACTATTCATAACGGCTAGTTTGATCGGTTGTGGTGTGTGTTAAAACTCGAAGTTGCGTACAACACACGCTACTGTTTTATTCAAAGGAAAGCGTACCGTGGAAGCTTGGGATGTTTTATTTTAAATTTTTTTTGATGTCCCCATTTAGTCAAAAAGTTTAAAATATTTTATTTAAAAAGGGTTCACTATTAAAAGTTGGTAAAACTACAATACTGAAGATGAATTTGTTCTTACATTATGTCTAAGAAACTCATAATATGGATTCTAAAATTATAAGGATTATATAAAGTTTAAAATTTAGTTAATACTATTCATAAACTTTTTTGAACGGCTTGTTTGGTAAGTCATGGTGCGCTTGAACTCGGTGTTGCGTGTAGTGCAAGTTATTGAATTATTTTGAAGAAAGAACACACTATGAAATCTTGGGGTGTTACATTTATAATAATAATATTAAAAATCATTAATAACATCTCATTCGAATTCGTTTTAATATAATTTTTATGTTTCAAAGGTACTCTAGATAGAAAAATTTAATGATAAAAATTCATGAAAGATTTCATGGCCTATATTGATATCCCTGTATTATAATCATAATTTCATGATGGAAAATAAAATGAGGGTGATTTTTTTTATTTTTCATAAAAATTATTTTGATATATATTATTCTTTTAAGAACCACAAGAAATTATTCTTCTAAAAGTTATTTTATTTAATTTCAAGAAGATGGAAACAAATTTCACAAATTTTTTGTTAAGGGTTGAAAAATAAACTTTTCAAAAAATTTCTACCCTCATATTCTAACAATAATTAATTAGTATGATTTAGATAGATGAGGGGGAATCTATGGATATTTAAATTACTATTTAATGTAAATTATTTAATGGAAATATTGTATTTTTTTGTGTACTTTAAATTATAATATTATGTTATTTTTTGTCCACACAAAGTTGTTTTTCTCTTATAAGTTTCTTTATTCCGTCTAGTTTATAAATAAATTTTCATCTTATTATTATATTATATTCCTATTAATAATTCATTGATACTATCTCATTTTGATGTGAATTTACATTCAAAACAATGTGTGAAATGTTTCACAAAATGATGACGTTTTTGATATTTTTTTCTTATCCAAATATAATTTAATGAGTGAACTTTTATCATCATTTGAGATATTTTTATCAGTGGAGGGATAATCATATTATGGGATTAACCAAGGAAGATTCATGAGGATAGATTTGATGTTATTTTTTATTTCATTAAATTTTATTCATTTATTTTAGTTGTGATTTTAATTCAATGATTTATTTCTTCCTCATCATTACAAAATTTTAATGTCAAGAATTTCAAATTATAATACAATTATTTACCTTAGAGTGTTTATGAAAATAATTCTCCAAGTGTATGTGTTATTAGTGTTGTAATTATACTGGGATTATACAAATGAGTAATGAAGATAGTTTATATTTCTTTGAATGTATCCTTCTTAAATTAATGAAATTGAAATTTATTAAAAAATATCTATTAATTATTTCCCTATAAATAACCTAGTATAAACCCATTCTCATTAGTGGAGTTTACATAGATTTCTGTATATTATATGAATCCAAATTAAATCATCCATAAAGTCATTCAATTTATAAAAAAATCAATCTCTAGGGAACTCATGTGTCTTTTGGTTGTTTCTTAGGTCTATGATGATTCAATAACCCAAATCAATATATAAGAGGATTCTTTAACCCATAAGTTAAATTTGTTCAAACCAAATTTTAGTTCCATTTTGGTGAAACCAAGTTAGAGATCATAAATAATTTTTTCTATTCTAACCGTATTCATATATTATCATCCACCATTGATTTTTCTTTTTTATCTTTTGGTCCTTCGATTAATATCATTCTATATCCACAGAAATTCAAATTGAGTAGTAAGGGTTGATAATCCTAGGGGTTAAGAGTCCAATGAACCCAACTGAATTCTTCCTTTAGATCCCGATATTCTTAAGTCTCAATATTTTAAACAAGAGTCTAATAATATAAGGGTTATTTTATATAACACAATCATAAATCTAGGTGGGAACTAAAATGGAAATCCAAAATAGTTAGCCTATAACTTGGGGAATGTGTTAAATCAAACCACAGATGACTACCTCACACCTACTTGGACCAGTTCACCCTCTTAAATTATGTACAATTCCCTAGGAGATGTTAAATATGTATTCAAATCCCATATTTTAAACCATATTACCAATTTTCATGGGATGGATATAGATATCCCTTATGTTTTTTCAATGTGTTCAATGACATCATTGAGATGATGTGCCTCCCATGCCAAATTTTGTCAACTAAAATGAGGATCTTTTCTTTTTTATATAAAGGATTCATATAATAAATTGTTAATTTTTTTGAACATCATATATACATTCATGTGGATAATTAACATGGGAGTTTTATATAAAATAAATTCCCCACCCTAAAAAAATTTCACTTAAAAAGAGAATTCAAAACATTGCAGAAATAGAGGGAGTGTACTTTTACGAAATGTGAGAAATGCTTAAATACACCATAAACATGGTACCACACCATGTTTTTTTCTACCATAAAAAAATTAAAATCTTATATGAATTATTATGGCTAGGAAACAAAATATTTATAGACATAATGTGCAAGAGTATCTTTAAAAAAGTATATATACGATGATTAAAAATATCTAGAAGGTATTAGTGAATAAAACCAATCACAATGAACCTATACCTGAAGCCTCCAAAATATGGTTGGATATACAATTATAGGGATGAATAAAGACACAAGGATAAAATTACACCCCCATATAGGAAGTTCAAGGAGATATCTCTTAGGAAGGTTAAGAAATTCAATTTGTTAGACATGTTTTCCCCATTTGTGACAAACATGAACATATGAAAAATAATTTCCCAACCATTTCTTCTATAAAAATATTTTTCTATTAGGACCAACAAAAATGTTCAATGACCTAAATTTTTATAATACAAAATACCAAAAAAATTTCAATCTAATGTATAATTACTATCCTAGATTCTATTAGAGGTATACACAACAACCTAATCTGCATAAAGGTCTGAATAACCAGCCTCCACAAAACTTTAAAACCAATAACCTATTTAAATCCAAACATATCTAATTACAAGAGGTTATAATAGAAATATGAAAACCCATATAAAATTATATCTAGTAACCTAAATATATTTCATGGATAAACTAGAGAACTCAAATCCATATCTAATATACCATCCTCTCAATACTTGAGAAACTATATAAGAACATAGAGAAAAAAATTCTAAAGTTTCATCCATAAAACATGAATTGAAAAAAAATTAAAACTTGAAGTTCACTCATTACAACCGAAGATGCTAAGGGGATAATCTATTTTAATATAGTCCTTACTCAAACAACTCAAATATGTGATCATATTAAGGAGTAATAAGATGTTGAAAAAAATACCAACCGCTACCAAAACATCTGAGGATTTAAACTCTCATTATAATGATGAAGAACAAACTTTGGAATCATATAAATATGATGAAAATATGGAAGAAACACCACCTCCAAAAATAAGCCAATAATTCAATCCATTCTGTCAAATAATGAGAATAAAATTGAAACCATATCTAAGTGAAACTTTAAGGGAAATATTCTCTCAGGTTAATATTAATATTATCATTATCAATGTAATTGATACTATTCTTGTATAATATAGGTGATTTATGGAATTGTGTAATTTAAAATGGTTATTATATTACCATAACCAAGTTTTTTTAGATATTAACGCGAGAATCACTACCTATAAAACCATTAATTTGAAGTTGTAATACTCACATTTTTCAATAAATTAATGTGGAACCAAGATAGAAAAATATTTTCCAGGACATATGTTATCTAGGATAAAATGTTAACCTCAATAAATAAGATTTGTATTATCTATTAGGGATTAAAGATCACAAACTCACTTCTCTCACTCTCAAACTCACTAATCGTAATGTTCAGGTTCCTTAGGGTATCTTAAGTGATGTTTTTTGTAAAATATTAAGATTTTATTTACTCATCCAATTTTATTGTCCTAGAAAGTTATAATATCCCAGGTTTCATCCAAAGGATGATTTCTCTATGATAGAGACCCAACACTTGTTTTAGTATCATTGAATTTATTAGAACTTATTTAAATTTAAATAATGTACTTAAGTGGTATGATCAATCACCATACATGGGTTTTCAGGAAAATATTAATTTTTAAATCAATGGGATAAAATGGTAAATTAAAATTTTGGGAGTGTTGGATTTGAAAATGAACATCAATATTGTTTTTGTAATCCAATGTTTACCTTATGATAATATTTTTTTATTGTTTTTAAAACACCAGGTTGGTTCATAATGGAGAAAACCCATTATTAAAATAAATAATATTTTTTTATTAACATCAAAACTAATTTTCCCTGTAAAACTATATTTTTTAGAAAAAGAGGGGGTTGAGGGTTTGGGATGAGGTAATAACAAATGGTGTATCTTTGGAGATCAGATAGCATGGCCAGAGATTGTTGAGTCAGCATGAACGCATATGTATTGTAATGAACTAGACTTTCTTATATGATATTTGTATTATTAATATATATGTGTTTCATATTTAAGAAAAATATATAGAATAAAACACATAAATCATATAAAATAAACCAACACTATTTTATTTCATTAACACAATAACATTACATACCAAGGAAACATACAATCTATAAAATTAAAAGTAGTAAAATGGGAAAAAATACCCAGAATTTTATATTATAGAGCATCAAAATCCCTTATAATTATCACAGTCTTGATCAACACAATAAGAAAGAAACAAAAAATTAGTAATATAATAATAATTTTTAAAATTATGAATAAATAACCTTGAGAGTAATTGAAGCGAATGATGAATGAATGAAAAATGTGGTATTAAAATAAAGTAAACAAATGAAAATGTCCATTTTAATAACAACATGACTCTTAAGAATAATTATTTGACTATTATAAATAGCAACCTAATCATTATAATAGTAATATAAATTCTAGAATAGTAACTTAACTAATAAAAAAGAAAAATTACATGTAAATAACACTTACCATGAATTAATTAAGTAAATATAAATATTATAATTCAATATAATTAATATTCAAATAAAAAACTCAATGAAAGTATATGTGTATTTTAACATTATTCGTAAGAAACCATAATATTTATGTTAGTAATTAAAAATAACAATGTGCAAATTTCTTGATCAAATAAATTCTATTTTTAGAATCATTTTATTTAAATGACCAAAGAGTGAATTTTTAGCAATTTAAAAAAAAACAAGAATTTTTAGTGAATAATTAAAAAACTATTTTTCAAATAGCACTTTCATTAATAGATAATAATGATGTGATAATGACCTAATAAATTATAAAATGGTTATATTGACCAATTTTTTTAATAAGATAAATTAATCATTTAAAAACATTAAATGCAATTTGAAAAAACAAAAAGTAATTTTCAAAATCTAAAAACATAAAATATATCATTAAAAATCATCTTATCAATTTTTCTTCCTTTATTTTTTATAAAATAATAATTTGGGTTTTACAAATTTATAAAAGTCATAAAATCAAGTAATATTATTTAAATATGATTCATAATATCAAATATAATGACTATTGAATGTTTTACTTTTAGAATAACATTTTAAACAATATTTTATCCAAAAAATTCCCCTCCCCAACAGTATAAATACCCCTACATTCCATTGGAAAATAAATTCTTAAAAACTTATTTTAAAAAATTATAGAATTAATTACCATATACTAAGACTCCCAATATCCATAGGGATGTTCTAGTTTCATCTAACTCTAATCCCTTAAGTCTGTTGTTCCATAATAAGGGAGTAAGAATCAATTAAGGTGTAACCCCACAATCTTATTCTTTTCATTTTATTTATTTCAAATGTGCTAATATCAATTAATTTTTATCATTATAATTAGTTTATTTAACAAGTAATTTTTTTATTATTATGTGGTATAACTAAAATATTTAAAAATATGTACTCTCGCTCATCTTCCTTTCGATATGACTCATTAATGGTTGGTTTTATCTTTTTATGAGGACGTTGTCATCTATTTAATTTTAACCACTTTTATGGATGGTTGTTGTAACTAATATATATTATATACAATCATAAAATTTTCTATTTTTATACTTTTTAGTTCATTTCTATAATTTATAAATAAAAAATTGAAAATAAAGATATTGGAATATAAATAGATAAATTAATATAAGAATGCCATCAAGCGATTCCGTCGTCAATGAAATAGTAATAAATAAATTCCAATGATTATAATTATAAAATATGGTTACTATTTTCAGATACTCTTAAACTCCTCTTTTTACCATGGGTTGGGTCTCATTTAGGGGCGCTTTAGATAAAATTTTTAAAATTATGGATGGATTTTGGGGTGTGCAAAATAGACGGACAATTTTTCCAAAATTTTCTCCCTAATAGTGAAAATCATGAAAACATAGGTAGTGTGGGTTTTTTATGGTTCTCAAATAGTTTTTAAAAACATTCACCCACCAAGGAGAAACCATGAAACCACACCAAAAAGGGAAAATAGTTAAGGAGCACGGTTTGACAAACAGTGAGGCCATACCTAGCTAACCGTACACAAAAAATTATTTTATTCTGAAAAATGATTCGAAATTAATTAACCCCATTTTTATCCTATGCTTGACCCAAACTTAACCAATAATGATTTCCTATGTATTTTATGCTCTCAAGGACTCATTTTGGATCCTTTGAACCCATTTCTAGGTAGATCCATGTGCGAAGAATCATGTTCAATCTCTTCTTGGTATGTGAATCTTCTCTCATTGGTATATCATGCTCCCTATTTATCTACTTCTTATGGATTGTTAGATCACCATTTTGTTGGAGGATATTATCCCCATTTTTTAGATATTTAATCTAATGTTTATTTTTGGATCTTCATTTCCGAAATTCTTCATTGGAGTTTCTCATTACGGGCATTGTGATTCATGATCCCGTGATTCTGAGGTAGGTGGTTATGTTTAAGATTTTTCAATTCAATTAGCCTAAAATTTATTAATATAAATTAAATTTATTTTAATTGTATTGTGAAAACCTGTTATGAGTTAAATTAGGATTTTGATTTTATTTGGAATGAAAATCAGTAAAAACCGTCAATTCCATTTACATGGGGGAGTGTTTGTGAAATTTGATGGAAAATTGCGAAATTAACTTATGGAATTTAAATTGTGAATTTGATTTATGAAATTGATTTTAAAGTTTTATTTATAAAATAGATTAAATTGTTTTGATAAGAAACCATTGGTTTTATCATAGAAAAGGTATGATTTGATTAAAACATGTTTTGGTTTTTTAATAGAAATTATATTAAAATATTAAAATGTGAAAATAATGGGTTAGTTTTATTTTGAATAGTTTTGAAATAAATTGACCATTATTTATTATTGTTAGATTACATGAAAACCTAGGTTGTTAGTGGGTTATTTGGGGAAACACACTATTGATTCTTTACAACTCTAATAAAATATATGCAACATGTCACATCCCTGATGGGATAGTGATGAGTCCTCTTTGACCAGTGTCTAAGGGACATGCATACACATTTTACCATGATCACCAATTAGTGTGTGTGAGGATCCAATAATCTTGAACTATTGTAACTATTGGAAGATGACCATGTTGCTCCTTTGGGATTATATTGATATACTTTCCATTGTTTATAACCAATTTTACACATGTCTTGTGGATTTTAATAAACTGTTTTATATAAAAATTTTACTAAGCCATTGTTTGACATGTTTCCATCAATTTAAATGTAAATCATGATTTGTTTTAAATTTTATTTTTTTACTTCCATTCATATTTATTTAAAAGTAAAATATTTATTTGGGTAATTAGTGTGGAAACTTTTTATGAAATCCTTGGTGAGATTTTACTGAGAATTTTTCTCAAATCCTTCCTATTCCTTTGGGCGTCTGTAGATTTTCTCTCACTAGGTTTGATTAAGTGGAAAAAGATACTTGGAAGCTGTATTTTCTATTAATATTTGGGATTTGATCTGCTATGACCATTGGAACATGTGTTGTTATTTCTATTTTCGGTACTTTGATGATGTAATTTGGGTTGTATATACCTATTAAAATTATTATAAAATTATTTTTAAGAAGTTTTATTCTAAGAAAGATCACTTGAAACTAGTTCTTCCATTATTTATATGAGAAAACCATTCCTAATTTTATCTAGTTTGATGAATTGTTCTTTTTTCCAACTAGTGGGTATAGTGAATTCCCTTTGGGGAATGTTAGGACCAGCTTAGGTGTTAGGGTACTAGGGTATCTGAGACGGTACATGAAAAAGTGTATCAAAAGTGCATGTTAAGCATCTTGACTTGATGTTAGTATGAAGTTGTGTAATATTTTCAGTACATTAGAGGTAGTTATGGATGAGTTCCTATCCATATCTCCCTGTAATTAGCCTTAAGTCACTAGGGGTATTTTGGAAAATACATATTGAGAATTCATTCTAGTCTTTTCTCAGATTTTGATTTGGATAAATTGAAATCTAAATTTTGTATATCTATCAATTCAGATCAATTTCCCCTATTTCTATTTCTGTAGAGTTTTTATTTATAGCCTTTATGATGCCTTCAATATTGTATTCTGATATTGTGTAACATCATTCCTTCAAGAAGACATGTGAATTGACTCTAGGAGGAAGATTATAATTAACCAGAGTGAGAAAATCCTCCTATAAACCATAATTTAGTTGAAGTTATTGTGTGAGATATCTAGGATTTAGGATAAACAGTTACTCCCATACCCATTCAGGCTTTAGTTGTGGAACCTTAGATTGATGAATTAAAGATTAATTCTTAGGATTTCCTTTATCATAAGCCACCAAAATTCCAAGGATCTAGTGATCCCCAACTAGCTGAGGATTAGTTGAGGAATATTCGGCTTCTTTTTTCGTTATTAGAGATGTTGGATGAAATCAAAGTGCAATGTGCCACCTTCATGATAGAGGGACCAAGTAGAATATGGTGGGACATGATGGTGATGAGGAAGAAGCATAAGGTATTATAGTGGAAAGAAATTATCTCTTTTCACCAACATGTTCTTTCTAGATTCAATGGTATTTTCAAAGGATATAGAGTTTCTCAAACTTGTGTAAGATGAAAACATTTTGACTAAATATGAAAATAATTTTACTTATCCTATGTAGTTTTCACCTAAGATTATAATGAATTATTAGATGAAGACTTGATAGTTCGAGATGAGACTTAGATCTAATATTCATTCTTATGTTTTCATTCTGAAGATACATTCTTATGCCGATGAGCTGGATAAAACATTAATGGTTGAAAAGGACATAGATGGCATGTTAGGGTTGGGGGGAGTTCATTTTCCTCACAGTTATAGTTTTTTAAGTTCCGATAAAAGGATAAGGAATCATGACAATTCTCATGTTGGTTATTTATTGAATGATTTTTATAGACCTCGTATAGCGTTTGGGATAGGCCCTTTGATTTTTTACTAGTGTGGAAAACCTAGGTACTCAAAACAGGTTTACATTGGGGAACCCATAATATGTGTTTCCTGCAGATGCTTAGGTAACTTTAAGAATTTATTCCATGTCTATTCCACTATAAGTATTGAAATAGGATTGTCTAAACCTTATAATAATTTAATATAATTAAATACTTCATGAATAAAGGGGTTCCATCTACAGACATAAAAAATTAAGCTTTTTACCATATTGGAAGAGTCTTCAAAGGAAGAATATATGGGTCTAGTGAATATGAGATGTAACATCACTATAAATTCATCATTAGTGACTGATTTATTTTTTATTGGTGCATCTAATTTGTTTATTTCAACCCACATTATGAATCTAGTAAATCTTACTATGGGGATTTTATCTTATGTGACATATATTACTAAACCACTCAGAATAAATTTAGAGAAGGGCCTCCATAGTCCCGCTTGTGTTTTCTATTTATCGAATATTGATATTTCTTGGTATTTTTTTGGTTCTTGACATGAAACCTCTTGATGTAATATTTGGTATGGATTGTATCATTTGCAATAAATCCTAGATTTATTATTATCTTTAGTGGGTCTCCTTTACTAAAACCAATAGAGTGTGTCATATCTTTTAAGGATAATAGGGCCCAAGGTCGAGTAAAGCTAGACCTTATTATCTAAAGTTTTTAAATTAATATCTATGTTCACTTTTTACTAGGATCTATAATCTTTAAGAGATGATGTTCCTCTAGTTTTTGTCAATTTTCCTGACTTTTTCCCTTCATACTTCTCAGGGTTTCCACTAGTGAGGGGAGTAGATTTATCTATCGATTTAGTTCATGGTACTAAACCTGTATATATTAATTATTACTACATAGAACTAGTTGAAATGAAATACATGATAACTTTGTTGATTGATCTTTTAGAGGCAGGCTTTATACGCCAGAGTGTGTCACCTTAGGTGACACCCCATATTTTTCTAAGAAATCTTATGGGTCACTTCACCTTTGTGTTGATTACCAAAAACTCAATTGATTCATAATAAAGAACACATATTTTTCCATGAATTTATGATCTTTTTGAACATTTGAATGGGGTGAAGTGGTTCTCAAAGATTTATTTTTATTTAGGTTATCACCAATTGAGAATAAAGGAATCTAAAATTTAAAAAACCCACATTCGAAGTAGGTATGACCATTTTGAGTAACTTGTCATTCCATATAGTCTAAACAGTGATACTAAAGTCTCTATGGATTTAATGAATAGGATATTCCATAGGTATATTGATAATATTATAGTGGTATTTGTGGATGAAATAATTTTCTAATTTAAGTCATAGTAGGATAATGTGCGTCATTTGATAGAAAATATGGAATTGTTGAGAAGTCACCGAATTTATGCCAAGATATCGAAATATGATTTATGGATTTGAGAAGAGAAGTTATTGGGACATGTGGTGTAAGAACATGGTATTTAAGTTGATCACTGAAAGGTAAAATCTATGATGACATCGGAGAAATTGGAATTTTTTTTCAATATTTAGATCTTGTTGGGTTTAGATTGATATTATTTTCGGTTTTTAAAGGTATTATCAATGCTGGATTATCTGATGACTTCTCTGAATAAAAAGGGATTATTGTTTTCTTTGGATGTGGAATGTCAGAGTTATTTTATTAAGATAAAATTTATTTTTACTATTACGTCGGTGTTGACTCTTCTAGAGGTCAGGCATGGCTATGTGGTCTTCTGGGACACATCAGGTTCGATATTGGGCTATTTTATTTTGAAGGGTGATCATATTGTTTCTTATGGATCTCAGAGTCTTATGCCATATGTGAAGAATTATCCAACCCATGACCTCGAACATGAAACTATGATGCTTGCACTTAAGATTTTATGGCATTAACTTTTTGGAGAAAAGTTTACCATGTATTCCAACCACAATATCTTGAGTTATATATTCAATAAAAAATATTTGAATATCTTACAGAGGAATTGGGTGGAATAAATGAAATCCATTAACATTTACATCGTCTAAACCTCGAGGAAAGGGATTGTCATCATAGATGATTTGAGAAGAAAAATTCCAAACAAAACTTTGAAATAATAATTGGAATAGTGGAACTTGATGGCTATTTTTTCAAAACATCTTACTGGAGCCTAAGAATCAGAGAACAAGGTTTCCTTGTCCCGTTTTTAGTTGACCTCCCCTCTTATTTATTTGATTCTTAAGGAAAACAGTTTGATGATGAGTTATTTATCACTAAAGGCTCTCTTTATGATGGGGAGATCATTGCTAAGTGGTTATTCAACAGATAGAGAGTTCTATTTTATCAAAATCATTTTTTGGAACCATTATAAGCCAGGAAAACTTTTATGGGGGATTTCTATAAAAACTAGTGTGAAGTGAACCTAGGAACCATAAATATATTCTATGACATGTGATGACAATTCTAGTGGCCAGGTATGAGACATGGCATTTACAATTTTGTCTCTCATTAGTAGACACACCAACAGGTCAAGAACAAGCATAATAGGCCTTCATGTTTTCTTTAGATACATTCAATGTTGACTTAGAAGTTTTATAAGATCTCTATGGACTTTGTGGTTTGGTTTCCATGTACCTAGAAAAAGGAGAATGTGATATGGGTTGTGATAGAAAGGATAACCAAATCATCTCACTTTATACGCATTCGTGATATAAAAAAAGTTAATGAATTGGGAAATCTCTATGTGAGATATTTTTTTTGCACAATGTTTCATCTTTTGTAGTCTCTAATAGAGATCCTCGGTTCACTTCTCACTTTTGGAGAGGTCTTCGGGAGGTATTGAGGTTTCAGGTTAATTTGAGTACGAAATACCATCCATATTCATACGACCAGACAGAAAGAGCACTAAAATATCTTGAGGATATTCTTTACACCTGAATTATTTACTTTAGTGGGGCTTTGGATGACTATTTGGGGTTGGTTGAGTTTTCCTATAAGAATAGTTACCAGTCCTTCATTAGAGTGTCTCATTTTGAGGCCCTGTATTCTAACCCCCCGAGATTTTATGAAAAATATTTTTCTAATTTCATTGATGTATTGTGTTTTACGCTACACCAAAATTATCTTGTGCTATACACAACACCGTATTATCTTATATTATACGCAAACACTATTATTGGGTTGTGTTGCACGCAAGAGAAACCTTCCTCAGTAGCGTGTGTTGTACGCAATACTGAGTTTCACTAAATAATGATATATTGTTATAATATTATTATGAACTAGTAGTTATGAATAGTAGTAACTGAATTTTGAATTTTATGACAATATAATTCATCTAAAACATTTTATAGAACATGTTATGAGAACAAAATAATTTTTTTGTGTAAAATAAGTATTTTTCAAAAAATGCTGTTTTTCCGCCTTTTGATGAAGAACCCACATTAAATTTAGTTTTTGACATGTTTCAAGTTCAATTTGACAAAATAAAATTCTTATTTTGAATCAATATATAAAAATTTACTTTGAATATGTTTTTGATATTTTTCTGATAAGTTTCTTATATAGATGAATAGTAAAAATATGCTAAATTTTAATTAGAAACAACTTTTTTCATCGAGATAATTTATATGGTTATATTATAATATTGAATGGTTTTAAAGTATAAATAGAATATATTTTTACCATTTAATATAATTTAAGTCATTAGCATTAATTTTACACTAAATTTATAAGTAAAAACATATCAATCTTTTGCAATGTTTTAACTTTTAAAACTCGTTTTCTCAACAATGGTATTAATTTTAAATTAAATACTAAAAGTTCTTTGTCTTGAATTTGAAAAAATTGATTCCATATTTGGAATCATCAGGTCCAAATTATGTTAGTAAGATACTTTTTATTTTTAGGCATTATGAATAGTAACTACGGTAAATTTTATTTACCATAGTTAAAGGTAAATCGGGCAATTAAGGGTAAATATAATATTATAAAATTACCCTAACACTTGTCTTAATATAATTTGATGATTATATTTTTCCCTAAATAATACTTTGGTCGTAATGGAATCTAATGGTACCCACTTGTATTTGATTAAGACCTTTTATTTATTTTATTTAAAGGAAAGTGAAATATGTCTCACTCAAACTTTAATAATTAGATTATTTTTAATATAAGTTTATAAAGAATATAAATTCAATTATAAATACCCATATGAAATATAAATTGTTTTTCTTTACCAAGGTAATTTATTTTCAATTTTTAAGAAATATTTAATTACCTTAATAGCTTATACAATAAAGTTTTATTTAGTGAAAAATCAATAATATAGTTTTTATTAAAAAACAAATACCTATCAAAAGGACCGGAAACTTGACCAAAAATTATTGGTCGAGTATATATATACCCTAATAATCCAAGGGTCTATTTTTGGACCATTTGGATCCTTATAAAACCGATTAGGACATTTATATTATTTTATTTTAAATGATGTCAAAGATGTCACCTTCATAATTTAATAAATATAACAATTTAAATGTTGTGATTTTAAGATGATAAATTCTAGTAAAAATATTATTATGAAATTTACTATATTTATCTTCATCCTAGGATTTTATATTTAATTTTTATGAAAAAAATAAGTATATTAAATAATTATACAAAAATGTTGTAGTAATTATTTTATTAAGGGATATACCAAATAAATGGTTTTAAAAATATTAAAATAAATAATATATGAACCAATTAATGTGACCCATGAATATTTTTTATGAATATAACATGTTAGGTATCTATTATATATATTTTTTGAACATATATTATGTGTGGTTTTTATTTAAATTCAAATAATGAATAGTGTCAAAATTGACACTATTGATATTTTATAAAAATAACTTATTATTAAATTATTTAAAAATCTCAAAAATATTTAGAAACTAAAAATTGAAAATTATATGGTCTAAAAGTTTATAAAGAAGCCAATTATGGGAAATTTACAACATTTAAGTATGTATTTATAACAATTTAAAATATAGAATTTTATTACCACAAATAAAATTAAATAGAATAAATAATGATAAATGATGTTGATAAGGTTTAAAATAAACATAAAACATGTATAAATTATATTGGTTGATGATATTAAAACCCTATATCATCTCATCTTATAATTGAGTTAGTTTTTTAGGTTTTTAAGTGGGGTTTAATTTTATTATTAACTAATATTTGTAAGGTTTCCAAAAGTGCCCCTCTCCTCTCTTATTTAAGGGCACCTCCTTCCCTCTCCTATTCAATAAATTTTGAGCCTACAGGCTCGGAAAAACCTTAGTAAATTCTCTTCTCAACCTCTCTATCGATATTATATTGGTTCTGGTCTTCTCAAAAGACCAACTCTGGTGCCTTAAGAGGAAGCATAAAAGAGGTGCGTTGAAGAAGAGGTAACCTCTTCTACCGATTCTTTCAAGTTTCCTTCTTCTTCAACTTCTTCTTCTGTAGTTGTTTCATTATAAGGTAATAAAATCAGTATCAATAATATACTTATATTTTATTATAAATATTAAACAACCTCATTTCACCTTCTATCCATCCTACGGAAAATGAAATCATCGCACGTGCATACGTGCAGAATACCGTCTCCACGCCGTGGTGTAATCTATTTTTCCACCACCACCTTACTTGGATGGTTATAATGGTGTAAATAATAACTATATATGGTTATTATAACATCATAATTATTCCAATATATTATATTATCCAATAAAATTACATTCAATAATTATGGGAAAGATATCATCGCTCGTGCGTACGTACGGATTACCGTCTCCACGACGCGATGGGATTCATTCCACATGTTAGACATTTAAGAATGATTATAAAGTATATAAAATGAATAATAATTATAACGACCCATACTTTACATACATTGTTAATACTTTGAAATTGAAGCACACTTATTACAACATATGACAAAACCACAAAGGACCGTATAGGTATAGTGTCTTTAGAAACTGGGAAACATAAACAACTGGTTCATAAATCTTCTACAGTGTCTCCCATTTATTTCATCATATCTAGGGTACCTTTTAGCATATTCTACTTAATATCCATCTTCCTGACCTGGGAAAAAGAGAACATAAAAGGGTGAGCTCAAATGCTCAGCAAGGGCAAATAAAGGAAATAAAAATCATATCATATCTTTATGAAAATCAAAACCTGCAAAAGAGATCATAATATCTTAACATGGAATAAATCATAGAAGTGAAAATGAGATCCCCATAATCATAACATAAAACTTAAAACTTTGTGGCATGCACACATAATCATGGAAAATCATTTCTTGTTAGTCATGACTCATTGCCAAGACTATCTTAGTGGACAAAGTCCCTTTCTGAACCGAGTTCACTCCTCGTTTCAGTCCTGTATCACTGAACCGAAATAACCTTCCGTTCCAGCCATGTCTATCTCATGAGATATGAAATCATTACCCAATGCATTGGAGGGAGATATAGGTCCCACCCATCTTATAATGAATCCTTTCTTATGTGTGCCACATAATCATAAATCTTACATCATCACATAACCCATGTAATAAAAATGGGATTCTTGAAACATCATGACATCATAAATCAATTCATATATGATAAAGGAATTCATAAACATAATTCCATGACAACATAGTCAAATCAATGTAAAAATATGGATAGAAACAGAACCCTTTATTATCTTAGACGGAAAATAATTTTGATAAAACACTTGAAATGAATTCTTGAGGAAAATATCCTTTCTTCTTCAAAATCAATTTCTTTTCACAAAACATCATGCAATTTTAAAAGAAAGAGATTTTATTGAAAATAGTCATGAAATATTTTAGAGGAATCTTCATGAAAATAAGGCTTTATAAAACAGTAGAAATCCGTTCGTGCCGTATAAGTTAAAAAAAAACATTCTTCGTACTTTTGTCGGAAAAGTCAAAAAGTACCTCGTACGAAAAACGACAAAAGATTCCTTTCATACGTATTACTAAAAACACACCGAAGGGTAAAAATGGATTTAAACAATTTTAGGTGGATGGAAATAATATTACATATTGAGTAAACATGGATGTGGATGATAAAATACACCCCAGTAAATACTTACGAATAAACAATCTCGGATAAAAATGAGATTGTGATATTTCCCTTACCTTAGGTCCGATTTGCTTTGTTCATGTCCGAAGCTCCTGTATAATGGTTTAAATAATGTTATTTACTTATTACAGAATCATAAATATTGATATGATATCATATATGGTCATATTATTAGCTTCTTGTTAGTAATATTTCATTGTTACTTGTTACTCGGGTCTTTATAACTTTTTGTTCTTATGCGTGTTTTGTTGAATAAATTCTTATTCTTATCTTTAGGTTATAGATACTTCATTTCCATAATGGTATTAGTGTAGTATATACCATATTCATTAATTTAATTCATTTATATAATCATTATCAAATGAAGATCATGTAGAACGAGTCGCATCACATCGTGGAGACGATATTCCGTACGTACGCACGAGTGATGATATCGTTCCTATGATCGTGGAATTGTATTGGAGTATATATATATATTATTTCAGTATCAATATTACTTAATAATAATCATATATAGTTACTCATTACACCATTATACCCATCCTTGTAAGGTGATGGTGGAAAATAGATTACACCACGGCGTGGAGACGGTATTCCGTACGTACGCACGCGCGGTGATTTCATTTTTCCGTAGGATGGATAGAAGGTGAATTAGGGTTGTTTCATATTTATAATAACATATCAGTATGTAAGTAATACTGATGTTATTACTTTATCATGAAACAACTAAAGAAGAAGAAGTTGAAGAAGAAAGAAATTGAAAAGATCGGTAATGGATATTACCTCTTCTTTGGAACGCCTCTTTGAATCCTCCACTTAAGGAACTAAGATTGGTCTTTGGAGAAGACCAGGACCTCTAGGATTATTCTAGGGAAGTGGAGAAGAGAAAATGGCAGGGGTTGGCCGAGCTTGAGTGCTCAAATTGGTGTGAGGAGGAGGGGGAGGAGGTGCCCTTTTATAAGGGAGGAGAGGGGCACCTTAGGAATATCTCAAAATATTATTTTATATTAAAGTCAAAATCGGTTTATAATGGTTCCAAAGGGTCTTATTTCGAAGCTAAAGTGGGGATGGGTCGAAATCCTATCAACCAATAGGATTTAGACAAGTTTAGGGTATTATTTTAACCTTATCAATTAGATTTTAACTCTAAGTTAATTAATTTAACTTTTACCGTGTCTTTTTGTTTTCTTTCACTATATGGTTAATACACTTACTATAACATGCCAAAAGAACCCCAAATTGTTTATTATTAATATATATATCCTTATATAAGTCATTTGGCCGAACCTTATATTTTTAGGAATAAAATAACAATTAATAATATAATATTTGATTTAAAAACTATTTTGTGTCAATTTTGACACTATTTGATATATGATTTTTGTGAAAGTCATAACAGAATTATATGTTCGAACCAAGTTGATTAAATCAACATTAATATATCATAGTAACCTAGAAAATTAGTGGAATGCATAAAAAGTCTTAAATTACATTTATTTTGGTATTTATATTATCAATTTTGTCAATATTTCATTAATAAGATAATTACTGCATCATCTTTGTGTCATAAATAAATTAAATTATTTGATGTCTAAAAATTACAAATAAAATACCATCATGTAGGAAATCTTTTTAGCTTTCTAATTAATATTTACAATCGAATTTATCTTATGTATAACCCCATATTAAAATTATTTACTTATTAAACTTTGATTTTAACTATTTTAACCCTTCTTTAAATAAATTAATAATAAATGTCCTAATCTAATCCAAGTGGGCCTAAATGGTCATATTTTATTCCTAAGTTTGTTTTTGGTCGAATTAAACTTGTCCAATAGAATTAGGACATGTGTTAGGGTAATATTAATATCATATTTACCCTTAGTTACCCTATTTACTATTAACCGCGGTAAAAATAGTAAAAAGTTACTATTCACCAAAAAATTATTTTTATCTCATTGAACCACATTTTACTTACTGACATCAACCGTGTCTGTCGGATTTTTGAAATTCCATTCACAGAAGCGGTAAAATTAAGTTTTATGCAAAATTCAGTTTTTAACCTACCACTTAGTGGTTTCACTATTCATCAAAAATTGAAAGTTTTCAGAAAAATACCAAAATTTCACCCTAGGCTAATTTCGATATTCTGAGTCCAAAAATGAAGTCCATTTTGAAAAATAAAATTTATAAATTTTCAAAAAGTGGTTATTACTATTCATAATGGCTAGTTTTAATAGCATATTGTTGTTTAGTGAAACTCGGTATTGCGTACGACGCAAGCTATCGAGGAAGGTCGCGATTGCGTGTAAAGCAAGCCAAGCAAGTGTTGTGTAGAAAAAAATTCCTTTGATGGTTTATATAACATAAAATTCTCGGGTGTTACATTCTACCCCCCTTAAAAAGAATTTCGCCCTCGAAATTCGTCACTTTGTAACAAACAAATGAGGATACTTCTCCCTCATCATATCCTCAAGCTCCCATGTAGCTTCTTCAAGTTGGTGGTTCCTCCATAAAACTTTCACCAAGCGAGTGGTCTTGTTTCGTAGGACTTTTTTGCTACGATCCAGAATCTCTATCGGCTGTTCTTCATAAGAAAGATCTTGCTCCAGCGGTACAACTTCTGAGCTGAGTACATGTGAAGGATCTGGTATGTACTTTCTCAGGAGAGATACGTGGAACACATCGTGAACTTGAGAGAGATTCGGTGGAAGCGCCAATCGGTAAGCTACCTTCCCAACACGATCCAGTATTTCAAAAGGACCGATATATCTAGGGCTCAACTTCCCCTTCTTTCCAAATCTCATAACCCTCTTCCAGGGAGATATTCGTAAGAACACTTTATCGCCCACTTCAAACTCTAGGTCTTTTCTTCGGTTGTCGGCATAACTTTTCTGTCGACTCTGAGCTGCTCTTATGTGTTGTTGAATAGATCTAACCTTTTCTGCCATTTCATCAACGAGATCAGGTCCTAATAGCTTTCTTTCCACAACTTCATCCCAGCAAGTTGGAGTCCTGCATTTCTTTCCATAGAGAGCTTCATAAGGAGCCATCTGAATACTGGAGTGAAAGCTATTATTATAAGAAAATTCCACCAAAGGTAGGTGTTGATCCCAACCTCCTTTGAAATCCATAGAGCAAGCTTTCAACATATCTTCTAGGGTTTGAATTGTTCTCTCAAACTGACCGTCTGTCTGGGGATGATAAGCAGTGCTGAAACTCAACTCTGTATCCAGAGTATGCTGAAGACTTCGCCAGAACATCGAGGTAAATCTCGGATCTTGATCAGATATAATAGAAAGTGGTACTCCATGCAATCTTACCACTTCCTTTACATATATCCTGGCAAGCTGATCTAGAGAGAAATCCTCTCTAATAGCAATGAAGTGTGCAGACTTTGTAAGACGATCAACTATGACCAAGATAGCATTATTGCCTTTGGATGTTTTAGGAAGTCCTGTGACAAAGTCCATAGTGATGTTTTCCCATTTCCATTCGGGTATGGGTAATGGTTGCAACATCCCCTTAGACTTCTGTCTCTCAGCTTTAACTTGTTGACAAACCAAGCATCGAGAGACATATTCAGCAACATCTCTTTTCATGCCATCCCACCAGAAGTACTCTTTCAGGTCCCTATACATCTTCGTGCTTCCAGGATGAATAGAGAATGAAGAACTATGAGCCTCATCCAGCAGCTCTTTCTTTAATTTGGGGATGGGAGGAACACAAACCCGAATCCTGAACTTTATTATCCCATCACAATCAAGGTTGAATTCAGGAACATTTCTCACCTTCTTTTGTAACTCGACATCTTTTTTCTGTGCCTCTTTAATCTTCACATGTATAGATGGTTGAACATTCATTTGAGAAAGATAAGATTTTTCCCCTTCCATTATAATTCCAAGATCCATCCTTTGTAAATCCATAAATATTGGATCTTTTGTGATCCTCATCATGGATAAACTAGCATGGTCTTGTCGACTTAATGCATCTGCCACCTTGTTTGCTTTCCCAGGGTGGTAATGGATTGAGCAGTCATAATCCTTAATCAGCTCCAACCATCTTCTTTGACGCATATTCAACTCCTTTTGTGTGAAAATATACTTTAAACTTTTATGATCAGTATAAATATCACACCTTTCACCATAAAGGTAATGCCTCCAAATCTTTAATGCAAAGATTACCGCAGCCAACTCCAAATCATGTGTTGGGTAATTTTGCTCATGGATTTTCAACTGTCGTGAGGCATAAGCTATCACCATATCATTTTGCATAAGAACACACCCCAATCCCTTCTTGGATGCATCACTGTAGATCACAAACCTTTCTCCACTACAAGGCAGTGTGAGCACAGGTGCACTGGATAACCTTCTTTTCAACTCCTTGAAATTCTCTTCACATTCCTCTGTCCAGACAAACTTAACTCCTTTCCGAGTCAACTTGGTGAGTGGATTAGATAATCGTGAAAAATCTTTTACAAAACGTCGATAATATCCAGCCAAACCAAGAAAACTTCGGATCTCAGTTACTGTTGTTGGTCTTGACCATCTTTCGATAACCTCTGTTTTTGCTGGATCCACAGATATCCCCTCTTTTGAGATTATATGACCCAAAAATGCAACTTTTTAAAGCCAAAATTCACACTTGGTAAATTTGGCATAAAGCTTCTCCTTTCTCAGGGTCTTCAATATAATTCTCAAGTGATCTTCATGCACTTCCTTGCTCTTTGAATAGACAAGAATATCGTCTATAAAGACTACCACAAATTGATCAAGATAGTCTCTAAAGACTCTATTCATTAGATCCATGAAGATAGCAGGGGCATTAGTAAGACCAAATGGAATCACTATAAATTCATAGTGTCCATACCTTGTACGGAAAGCCGTCTTTGGTATATCCTCCCTTTTGACCCTTAATTGATGATACCCTGAACGAAGATCAATCTTGGAAAAGTATTGAGCTCCGCGTAGTTGGTCAAATAAGTCATCAATGCGTGGGAGAGGATATTTGTTCTTGATAGTGATCTTGTTAAGTTCTCGATAATCAATGCAAAGTCTCATTGATCCATCTTTCTTCTTAACAAATAGAACAGGTTCTCCCCAAGGTGACGCACTAGGGCGTATGAATCCCTTATCAAAATTCTCTTGGAGTTGCTTCTTCAATTCCTGCAACTCAATTGGGGCCATTCTATAAGGTGTCTTTGAAATAGGCAAAGCACCCGGTACGAGTTCTATTGAAAACTCAACTTCACGATTTGGTGGAAGACCCGGCAATTCCTCCAGAAAGACATCATCAAACTCCCGTACAATGGGCATATTCTTAATCGTGAGTTTCTCACCAACCATTTGAGATAAATAACCTTCATTTAGTGGAATCAATACCCATAAGATGGAAGAAATTTCCACTGGAAGGTTATGTTCATCCTTGCATTGGTATACGATCGTAGATTGATCTGGAATATGAAATGTGACTTCCCTTCTTTGGCAATTGATATGAGCTCCATGTAGAGAAAGCCAATCCATGCCAAGAATCACATCAAATTCCACTAAAGGAAGGATCACAAGATTTGCAGGAAGCACTTTCCCACAAACTTCGATCGGAGAAGAATTATAAACTTTTGATGCGATTGATGTGCCATTAGGTGTTGTCACAGCTAACTCAACATCTAATTGTTGAGGTAATACGGTGATACCCTTAGAAACTTTTTCAGAAATAAAAGAGTGGGTGGATCCAGAATCAAATAAAACATTTTCTACTTTAGAGTGGATGGTAAGTGTACCTTTCACCACATCGTTATCATAATCCACATCGCTGATAGAAATTGCATGTGACTTTCCTTTGTCTTTAGCCTTATGATTTTGTTGACGTCGACCATCATAATCAACCCTTGGATTTGGGCATTGATTGGCATAATGCCCCATCTCCTTGCACTTGAAACATTGAAGTGTAGTAGGTTCATTCTGTGTATCCCTTCCTTTGTTTGCATCATTAGACATCTTCTTCCCACTATCACGGCATTCAAATGCCCGATGACCTTCTTTTCCACATTTAAAACATTTACTTGTCCCTTTAAGACAACTCCCTCCATGTTTCTTTCCACACTTTGAGCATAAGGAAAAGCTCATCTTCTTTTCCGTGTGCTCTTTAGATTTTTCTTTGAATTCCATCTTCCTCTTCTTATCAAACCCATGTGACTGATGGGTTACTCCAATCTCCATCTCGACTTTGAGAGCACATCGAACGATTTCCTCGTAGCTATTGAAGTCCCTTATGGCTAACGCCCTTCGAAGACTTGGTCTTAAGCCACTAAAGAATCGATCGATCTTACTCTCAGGTTGGATAATAATACCAGAAGCGTACCTTGCAAGTCTTGTAAAATTTGCTTCATAGGTACCAACAGATTCATCATCCCTTTGCTTCAGTTCAAGGAACTCTTTCTCCATCTTTGTTCGGAGAATACGAGGGAAGTACTTATTGAAAAATAAGTTCTTGAACTCGTCCCATTCCATAGACTCAATTTCATCCCTTTGCCTCGTATTCTTAACAAGATTCCACCATTGATCCGCATCTCCTTCCAAACGATACACTGCTAGGATGACTTTATCATGCTCAGAACATTGAAGAACTGAAAATATCTTTTCAGTAGTACTAATCCATTGTTCAGCAACTAATGGATCAGTAGACCCGCTGAAAGAAGGTGGACGCTGCCTCATGAAGGATTCAACAGAATGTTGCTCCCTCCTTTGTTCGTTTGGAAATCCTGCATGATTCATAGCTTGAGAAAGTTGTGTGAGCATGGCTACAAGATTTTGCATTCCAGCTCCCATATCATTTGGTTGCTCAGGGGGACAATCATTGCATTGCCCATCGCATTCCGCATTAACACGGTTCCTTCGGGTTCCAGCCATTGACTAAAACCAAGAAGAATAGTGTGAGCAACACTAATTATAATAGGAAACCACATAATTCAAGAAAAAAAATTTTCATGCTTATGGTCTTATCCTAGGTTATTCATGGCCATTTCTAAGATTGTGTTCTATGCTTAGACTTATCCTTAGGGTTCTTACTAAGGTTTTCACATCCTAGTTTCCAAAGGTTGACTATACCTTTCCTCCGATACCAACTATAACGACCCATACTTTACATACATTGTTAATACTTCGAAATTGAAGCACACTTATTACAACATATGACAAAACCACAAAGGACCGTATAGGTATAGTGTCTTTAGAAACTGGGAAACATAAACAACTGGTTCATAAATCTTCTACAGTGTCTCCAATTTATTTCATCATATCTAGGGTCCCTTTTAGCATATTATACTTAATATCCATCTTCCTGACCTGGGAAAAAGAAAACATAAAAGGGTGAGCTCAAATGCTCAGCAAGGGCAAATAAAGGAAATAAAAATCATATCATATCTTTATGAAAATCAAAACCTGCAAAAGAGATCATAATACCTTAACATGGAATAAATCATAGAAGTGAAAATGAGATCCCCATAATCATAACATAAAACATAAAACTTTGTGGCATGCACACATAATCATGGAAAATCATTTCTTGTTAGTCATGACTCATTGCCAAGACTATCTTAGTGGACAAAGTCCCTTTCTGAACCGAGTTCACTCCTCGTTTCAGTCCTGTATCACTGAACCGAAATAACCTTCCGTTCCAGCCATGTCTATCTCATGAGATATAAAATCATTACCCAATGCATTGGAGGGAGATATAGGTCCCACCCATCTTATAATGAATCCTTTCTTATGTGTGCCACATAATCATAAATCTTACATCATCACATAACCCATGTAATAAAAATGGGATTCTTGAAACATCATGACATCATAAATCAATTCATATAAGATAAATAAATTCATAAACATAATTCCATCACAACATAGTCAAATCAATGTAAAAATATGGATAGAAACAGAACCCTTTATTATCTTAGATGGAAAATAATTTTGATAAAACACTTGAAATGAATTCTTGAGGAAAATATCCTTTCTTCTTCAAAATCAATTTCTTTTCACAAAACATCATGCAATTTTAAAAGAAAGAGATTTTATTGAAAATAGTCATGAAATCTTTTAGAGGAAGCTTCATGAAAATAAGGCTTTATAAAACAGTAGAAATCTGTTCGTGCCGTATAAGTTAAAAAAAAACATTCTTCGTACTTTTGTCGGAAAAGTCAAAAAGTACCTCGTACGAAAAACGACAAAAGATTCCTTTCATACGTATTTCTAAAAACTCACCGAAGGGTAAAAATGGATTTAAACAATTTTAGGTGGATGGAAATAATATTACATATTGAGTAAACATGGATGTGGATGATAAAATACACCCCAGTAAATACTTACGAATAAACAATCTCGGATAAAAATGAGATTGTGATATTTCCCTTACCTTAGGTCCGATTTGCTTTGTTCGTGTCCGAAGCTCCTGTATAATGGTTTAAATAATGTTATTGACTTATTACAGAATCATACATATTGATATGATATCATATATGGTCATATTATTAGCTTCTTGTTAGTAATATTTCATTGTTACTTGTTACTCGGGTCTTTATAACTTTTTGTTCTTATGCGTGTTTTGTTGAATAAATTCTTATTCATATCTTTAGGTTATAGATAATTCATTTCTAGAATGATATTAGTGTAGTATATACCATATTCGTTCATTCAATTCATTTATATAATCATTATGAAATGAAGATCATGTAGAACGAGTCGCATCACATCGTGGAGACGGTATTCCGTACGTACGCACGAGTGATGATATCGTTCCTATGATCGTGGAATTGTATTGGAGTATATATATATATTATTTCAGTATCAATATTACTTAATAATAATCATATATAGTTACTCATTACACCATTATACCCATCCTTGTAAGGTGATGGTGGAAAATAGATTACACCACGGCGTGGAGACGGTATTCCGTACGTACGCACGCGCGGTGATTTCATTTTTCCGTAGGATGGATAGAAGGTGAATTAGGGTTGTTTCATATTTATAATTACATATCAGTATGTAAGTAATACTGATGTTATTACTTTATCATGAAACAACTAAAGAAGAAGAAGTTGAAGAAGAAAGAAATTGAAAAGATCGGTAATGGATATTACCTCTTCTTTGGAACGCCTCTTTGAATCCTCCACTTAAGGAACTAAGATTGGTCTTTGGAGAAGACCAGGACCTCTAGGATTATTCTAGGGAAGTGGAGAAGAGAAAATGGCAGGGGTTGGCCGAGCTTGAGTGCTCAAATTGGTGTGAGGAGGAGGGGGAGGAGGTGCCCTTTTATAAGGGAGGAGAGGGGCACCTTAGGAATATCTCAAAATATTATTTTATATTAAAGTCAAAATCGGTTTATAATGGTTCCAAAGGGTCTTATTTCGACGCTAAAGTTGGGATGGGTCTAAATCCTATCAACAAATAGGATTTAGACAAGTTTAGGGTATTATTTTAACCTTATCAATTAGATTTTAACTCTAAGTTAATTAATTTAACTTTTACCGTGTCTTTTTGTTTTCTTTCACTATATGGTTAATACACTTACTATAACATGCCAAACGAACCCCAAATTGTTTATTATTAATATATATATCTTTATCTAAGTCATTTGGCCGAACCTTAGATTTTTAGGAATAAAATAACAATTAATAATATAATATTTGATTTAAAAACTATTTTGTGTCAATTTTGACAATATTTGATATATGATTTTTGTGAAAGTCATAACAGAATTATATGTTCGAAACAAGTTGATTAAATCAACATTAATATATCATAGTAACCTAGAAAATTAGTGGAATTCATAAAAAGTCTTAAATTACATTTATTTTTGTATTTATATTATCAATTTTGTCAATATTTCATTAATAAGATAATTACTGCATCATCTTTGTGTCATAAATAAATTAAATTATTTGATGTCTAAAAATTACAAATTAAATACCATCATGTAGGAAATCTTTTTATCTTTCTAATGAATATTTACAATCGAATTTATCTTATGTATAACCCCATATTAAAATGATTTACTTATTAAACTTTGATTTTAACTATTTTAACCCTTCTTTAAATAAATTAATAATAAATGTCCTAATCTAATCCAAGTGGGCCTAAATGGTCATATTTTATTCCTAAGTTTGTTTTTGGTCGAATTAAACTTGTCCAATAGAATTAGGACATGTGTTAGGGTAATATTAATATCATATTTACCCTTAGTTACCCTATTTACTATTAACCGCGGTAAAAATAGTAAAAAGTTACTATTCACCAAAAAATTATTTTTATCTCATTGAACCACATTTTACTTACTGACATCAACCGTGTCTATCGGATTTTTGAAATTCCATTCACAGAAGCGGTAAAATTAAGTTTTATGCAAAATTCAGTTTTTAACCTACCACTTAGTGGTTTCACTATTCATCAAAAATTGAAAGTTTTCAGAAAAATACCAAAATTTCACCCTAGGCTAATTTCGATATTCTGAGTCCAAAAATGAAGTCCATTTTGAAAAATAAAATTTATAAATTTTCAAAAAGTGGTTATTACTATTCATAACGGCTAGTTTTAATAGCATATTGTTGTTTAGTGAAACTCGGTATTGCGTACGACGCAAGCTATCGAGGAAGGTCGCGATTGCGTGTAAAGCAAGCCAAGCAAGTGTTGTGTAGAAAAAAATTCCTTTGATGGTTTATATAACATAAAAGTCTCGGGTGTTACAATAATGGTATATATAACATAATAATGCTACTTTATTTATGTATATATATATATATATGTCATCTACTTACTTCGATTCAAGTCAATAAGGAAAGGAAAACAACGTTCATGCGTATATACAACCTACCGTCTCAATGAACGATGTGTTTTATTTAATTTATCTATCTATTATATATATATATATATATTAAATATATAAGATACATAAATCATGTTTTACATTCTGTAAGTAAGTAAATCATCATATAAGTAATAATAATATAAAAAACAACAAGTCCAAACACGTACGATAAATGAAACGATTTTACAGAAAACGCCGCTTTAACATGGAATTGGAAAAAGAACGAGTAATATAAAGTCATAAGTGAATCATATATGATATCATAAATATTATTATGGTTTTGTTACAAGTTAATAATATGTTTAAACCCACTATACAGGAGTTTCAGACACGTATGGAAAATATTTGACCTAAGGTAAGGGATAATTTTTCAAACTCCTTTTTATCCGAGATTGCTTATACGTAAGTATTTACTGGGGTTATATTTTTTATCCATGTCCATAAAAATGTTTTTCATAAATTTTTTTAATATTATTTCATGTATTTTTAAAGTCATGTTTACCCCACTTTGACTTTTACATTGTGTTATGGAAAAAATCTTTCTTTTGTTTACCATACGAGGAACTCTTTGACTTTTCTAGAAAAAGTACGAGGAGAATGTGTTTTTAACTTATACGTCATGAATGGATTTTTATAGTTTCATAACACATAATTTTCATGAATATTCCTCTATAATATTTCATGATTATTTTCAAAAAAAATCCTTTTCTTTTAAAATTTAATGGAATTTTGTGATAAGAAAATGATTTTGAAGAAGAAAGGATATTTTCCTCAAGAATTCATTTCAAGTGTTTTTTCAAAACTATTTTCCATATAAGATGACATTATTTAGTATGATTATGTTTCAAGAATAATTTATCTATTATTTTAATGGTTTTATTCTTTTTATGATGAAATAATATCCATTTGTTTTATATGGATTATGTTATGATGGGTTGATGTTTATGAAACCCATTTTATTCTTTGGGTTATGTTGAATGATTTTTGTTTATTTTATGGAACAAGTAAGAATGATTTAATTATGAGATGGGTGGGACCTATATCTCCCTCCAATTCATTGGGTAAAGATTTATATCTCCTAAGATAGACATGGCTGGAATGGTAAGTTAATCTGGTTCAGTGATACAGGACTGGAACGGGGAGTGAACTTGATTCAGTAAGGGACTTTGTCCACTAAGATGGACTTGGAAGCAATTACTTGGATAATATGGAAATAATATCATGTGATTAATGGTTTTACACAATTAAATGTTTTATTCCCATGCTATTTTATCATGATTAATATTCCTTTATGATCTATGCCTTATGTACTGCCAAGATTTATTTCTCAAGATTTTGCTGTTTAAACTTTATGATCATGTTTTTTTGAGTCCAAATGTATATGATTTGTTTTATTTTCTCCATGCTTACCCTTAATGAGAATTTGATATCACCCTTTATATCTTTTCTTTTCCCCAGGATTTAACAAAAGGTTTTAGGTTTGAAAACAAAAGGAGAAGATCTTTATGGGATACGTTGAAGATCTTTCACCATGATTAGAAGATTATGTTTCGAGTTTCAAAAGACACTAAACTATTACGGTTCTTGAGTGTTGGTTCTTGTTATGTATTAATTATTCCTCAAAAGTAATGTAATTTCCATGTACGTCAAGCTTGGGTCTTTACAGTTGGTATCAGAGGAAAGGTTTAGTTAACCTTTGGAAACTAGGACGTAAAAACTTTAGTGAGATCCCAAGAAGATATTTTTGAGGTATGTCTTGGGGATGTCCCTAAGGTTACGTATAAGTATAGGTTATAGTCCCATAATTATGGTACATATTTTAGGATTTAACCTAAGCTGTTATATATTGAAGGTACTCCCCCTTTATTATGATTTTTTCCTCTCACACTATTCTTTTTGGGTTTTAGAAAATGGATGGAAATAGAAAGAGTCATGATAATGGAGGATATGATGGACAATGCAATGATATTCTTCATGAGAAACCAAATGAAATTGGATCTGTAAGTCCACATATCGTTATTATTCCTAATCATCAATATCATAATATGATCAATAATATCAACTTTGGTAAGTTTCCTGACTCAGCTAATAAGATAAAGATGGTGCTTTATGATGATCATAGAGGAAAGAAAGTTCAATTTCCCTAATGTAAATCATGTGGGAAGAGGCATCAGGGAGAATGTTTCAAAGCAACTGGAAGATGATTTGGGTGTGGAAAAGAATAACAACAATCCAGTAATCGTAAAAGAAAAAGGTATAGTTAACACCATGGACAAGGATAATGGTATTAATAAGACATAAAAAACAGTTAAATGTTTTAAATGTGGAATTTACGGGAATTATGCAAACCAATTCCCTAAGGGAAAATCTCATGGAGAGAATCAGTATGGTCGTATGGTTAGTATTTATGTTGTTGATGATGAAGAGACTAAAAATGATATATGAGATGAAATAAGTGTTGAGGAATACAATGATGATGCTCGGTCAATGGTTTAAGAAGGCAGTGGAATGATTTCATGTTTATCAGGAGTAATGTTGTATAAGTAATTTCATGGTACTCTGGAATAAAGAAACATTTAAGGATTATTTCACTATTGTTTTTACTTAAGTTTTTTTGAAAATATATGTTGAATGGTACTGGTAACCATGAAAGGTTATTCATATATTTTTGGAAAGTAGATGATATGCGCATAATGAAGGGATAAGGAGATAATGAAATGTTTGATAATATTAATGAGCTCATGAATGATATAAGGACAAAGTGATATCATGGATTGAGTATATAGAAATTCTGGGATCATTCAGGTTTCACAAAGATTATATGGTTATACATGTTTCAAGAGAATACATGATTAAGGTATTTACATGTTTGAAATGCGATCGAAAAGATATATCTTATGATATATGAGGGATAAATGATGGTATTCATGTGCTTGTTATGTGACCTTTCAAGTAATCGTTTTCCTTATACTATGAGATTGGATAGATGTATTTTGGATAAACCTAAAGATTGGAATGGATTATGTTGGACATAAGATAGTATTATTTAAGGATATAACTTGTTTTTTGATATTATTTCTGGAATTTTATAATAGTATAGTTTTAGAAAAAGACAACCCATAGGATGAGCGACAATCCGTCGCGTCGGACAAGGCTGTGGAAATCGAACCCACAACCGAAGTACAACATGCCTTTATCGTATTACACAAGCCTATAAGAAGTCACTGGTTAGTAGAAATTAGTTTTAATTTATTAAGTGGTATGATATATGAAGTATAAGTCCATTTTAGGAACCATATACGATTAATCTCACTATAGATGGACTTATGTATATTTAATAACTTTTGCTAAATTTTTGTTTGAGATAGATGGAATGACCTATTATTCTATCGCATGATCTGCTAACACTTCACAAATGACAAATTCAACTTCATTTATTTAAGAGATGAAGTGGAAATTGTTCAAGGAATGACCAACGGTGAGATTGTACCAAAATCAAGAAAGTATTTCTTCTAATTCCAATTTTTTTAACTTTAGAAAAATTATCTGGAAAACCAAAAATGCTATCATATTGCTCTCATATCTGATGAATCAGATGGTACCTTCGATCATAAAAAATTTATGGCTTTGTGATTGTTGGATTTTTCATATCCATGTTCTCTACTACTCTCCATCAGAACTTGATGGTTAAATTTCTCTTCCATATCCATATTTTCACATATGTTCTCCTATGTGGAAACCCAGTGATTAGTTAATTTGGTTAACCGTTACGTTTCATAATTTAGTTTTTAAAGTTATGTTTTGGTATTCCTTTTTATGATGTGGGTTTCTATTAAGGAAACTTTCAAGTAGTAAACCATTTATAATCCCGATGAATTTCAAGGGCGAAATTCATTTTAAGGGGGGTAGAATGTAACACCCTGAGATTTTATAAAACATATTCTTTTAATTTAATTGATGTCTTGTGTTGTAAACTACACCAAAATTATCTTGTGATATACACAACACCGTATTAGCTTATATTATATGCAAGCACTATTCTTGGCTTTTGTGGCACACAAGAGCAAGCTTCCTCAATAGCGTGTATTGTACGCAATACTAAGTTTCACTAAACAATGATATATTGTTATAACATTATTAGGAACTAGAAATTATGATTATTAGTAACTAAATTTTGAATTTTATGACATTATAATTCATCTTACACATTTTATAGAACATGGTAGGAGAACAAAATAAAATTTTTGGGTAAAATAAGTATTTTTCAAAAAATGCAGTTTTTCCACCTTTTGATGGATCACCCACATTAAATTTAGTTTTTGAAATGTTTATAAGTTAAATTTGACAAAATAATATTCTAATTTTGAATCAGGATATAAAAATTAACTTTGGATAAATATTTGATATTTTTCTGATAAGTTTCTTATTTAGATGAATAATAAAAATACGCAAAATTTTAATTAAATACAACTTTTTTCATCAAGATAATTTATATGGTTAAATTATAATATTTAATTGTTTTAAATTACAAATAGAATATGTTTTTACCATTTAATATAATGTAAGTCATTAACATTAATTTTACATTGAATTCATATGTAAAAACATTTCAATCTTTTGCAACATTTTATCTTTTAAAACCCATTTTCTCAACCGCAGGATTAATTTTAAATTAAATATTGAAAATTTTTTGTTTTGAATTTGAAAAAAATGGATTCCATATTTGGAATCAGTAGGTATAATTTTTTTAATAAGATACGTTTTATTTTTAGGCATTATGAATAGTAACTACGGTAAATTTTATTTACCATAGTTAAAGGTAAATCGGGTAATTAAGGGTAAATATAATATTATAAAATTAACCTAACACTTGTCTTAATATAATTGGATGATTATATTCTGACCTAAATCATTATTGGGTCAAAATGGAATCTAATGGAACCCACTTGTATTTGATTAAGACCTTTTATTTATTTTATTTAAAGAAAGTGAAATATGTCTCACTCAAACGTTAATAATTAGATTATTTTTAATATAAGGTTATACAGAATATAAATTCAATAATAAATATTCATTTTAAATCTAAAATTTCTTTTTTTATCCTGGTAATTTATTTATAATTTTTAATAAATATTTAATTACATTAATATCTTATACAATAATTATTTATTTAGTAAAAAATCAATAATATAGTTTTTATTAATGTAACAATACCAATAAAAAGTACCATAAACATGACCAAACATTAATGGTCGATTATATCTATACCCTAAGAATCCAAGGGTCCATTTTTGGACTATTTGGAGCATTATAAAACCGATTAGGACATTTATATTATTTTATTTTAAATGATGTCAAAGATGTCACCTACATAATTTAATAAATATAAAAATATAAATGTTGTGATTTTAAGATGATAAATTCAAGTAAAAATATTATTATGAAATATAATATATTTATCTTCATCATATGATTTAATTTTTAATTTTTTTGAAACAAATAAGTATATTAAATAATTATAATTTTTTTTGCAGTAATTATTTTATTAAGAGATATAAAAAATAAATTGTTTTAAAAATATTAAAATAAATAATATATGAACAAATTAATATTCCCCATGATTTTTTTGATTAATATGACATGTTATGAATCTATTATATATTTTGTTTGAACATATCTTCTCTGTGGTTTTTATTTAAATTCAAATAATGAACAGAGTCAAAATTGACACTATTGATATTTTATAAAAATAACATATTATTAAATTATTTAAAAATCCCAAAAATATTTAAAAACTAAAAATTGAAACTTATATTGTCTAAAAGTTTTTAAAGTATCCAATTATAGAAAATTTACAACATTTAAGTATGTATTTATAACAATTTAAAATATAGAACTTTATTACCACAAATAAAATTAAATAGATTAAATAATGATAAATCAAGTTGATAAGGTTTAAAATAAACTTAAACGTGTATAAATTTCTTTTGGTTGATGATATTACAACCATATCTCATATCATATTCGAATTGAGTCAGTTTTTGAAAATTTTAAGTGGGTTTTCATTTTATTGTTAATTAATATTTTTAAGGTTTCCAAAAGTGCCCCTCTCCTCTCCTATATAAGGGAACTTCGTTCCCTCTCCTATTCACTCAATTTTTAGCCTTAAAGCTCAAAAAAACCCTAAAAAGTTATCTTATCAGCCCCTAGTTATATTATAGAGGTTCTGGTATTCTCAAAAGACCAACTCTAGTTCCTTAAGAGGAAGCTTAAAAGAGGTGCGTCGAAGAAGAGGTAATCTCTTCTACCGATTCTTTCAAGTTTCTTTCATCTTCAACTTCTTCTTATATAGCTGTTTAATTATAAAGTAATAACATCAGTATCAATAATATACTGAAATGTTATTATAAATATTAAACAACCACATTTCACCTTCTATCCATCCTACGGAAAACGAAATCATCACTCGTGCGTACGTACAGAATACCATCTCCACGTCGTGGTGTAATATGTTTTTCCACCATCAACATACTTGGATGGATATAATAGTGTAAAGAATAACTATATATTGTTATTATAACATCATAATTATTATGAGATATTATATTATCCACTCCAATTCCATTAAATAATTATGGGAACAATATCATCGCTCGTGCGTACGTACGGATTAACGTCTCCACGACACGATGAGATTCATTCTCCATGTTAACCATTTAAGAATGATTATAAAGTATATTTAATGAATAATAATGGTATATATAACATAATAATTCTACTTTATTTATGTATATATATATATATATGTCATCTACTTACTTCGATTCAAGTCAATAAGGAAAGGAAAATAGCGTTCATGCGTACGTGCGTCCAATCGTCTCCATGAACGGTGTGTTTCATTCAATTTATCTATATATTATATATATACATATATACTGAATATATATGATATATAAATCATGTTTTACATTTTGGAATTAAGTAAATCATGATATAATTAATAATAATATCATGAACAACAAGTCCAAACACGTACGATAAATGAAACGATTTTACTGAAAATGCTGCTTTAACATGGAATTGAAAAAATAATGGGTAATATAAAGTCATAAGTGAATCATATATGATATCATAAATATTATTATGGTTCTGTTACAAGTTAATAATATGTTTAATCCCACTATACATGAGTTTCAGACACGTAGTGAATAAATTGGACCTAAGGTAAGAGATAATTTTTCAAACTCATTTTTATCCGAGATTGCTTATACGTAAGTATTTAATGGGGTTATATTTTTCATCCATGTACATAAAAATGTTTTTCATAAATTGTTTAATATTATTCCATGTATTTTTAATGTCATTATTACCCCACTTTGACTTTTACATTGTGTTATTGAAAGAATCTTTCTTTTGTTTACCATACGAGTAACTTTTTGACTTTTTTGGAAAAAGTACGAGGATAATGTTTTTTAACTTATTCGCCATGAATGGATTCTTACGGTTTTATAATGCCTAATTTTCATGAATCTTAATCTACAATATTTCATGATTATTTTCTACAAAATCCTTTTCTTTTAAAATTTAATGGCATTTTGTGATAAGAAAATGATTTTAAAGAAGAAAGTATATTTTCCTCAAGAATTAATTTCAAGTGTTTTATCAAAACTATTTTCCATATAAGATGACATTATTTAGTATGATTATGATTAATGTATAATGAATCTATTATTTACATGGTTTGATTCTTTTTATGATGAAATAATATACATTTGTTTTATATAGATTATGTTATGATGTGATGATGTTTATGAAATCCATTTTATTTTTTGGGTTATGATGAATGATTTATGTTTATTTTATGGCACAAGTTATAGTGATTTCATTATGAGATGGGTGGTAACTATATCTCCCTCCAATTCATTGGGTAAAGATTTATATCTTATTATATAGACATGGATGGAAAGGTATGTTTATCTAGTTCAGTGATACAGGACTGGAACGAGGAGTGAACTCGATTCTGTAAGGGACTTTGTCCACTAAGATGGTCTTGGAAGCAATGCCTTGGATACTATGGAAATCATATCATGTGATTAACGGTTTTCCACAATTACATGTTTTATTCCCCTTCTATTTTATCATTAATAATGTTTATTTATGATCTATGCCTTATGTACTGCCAAGATTTATTTCTCAAGATTTTGATGTTTAAACTTTATGATCATGTTTTATTTAAGTCCACATGTATATGATTTTTTTTATTTTTTCCATGCTTACCCTTACAGAGCATTTTAGCTCACCCTTTATATGTTTTCTTTTCCCTAGAATTTAAAGAATGGTTTTAGGTAAGAAAAAGGGGGAAGATCTTTATGAGAGATGTTGAAGATCTTTCACCATGATTAGAAGATTATGTTCCAAGTTTCCAAAGACACTAATATATTATGATCCTTGAGTGTTGGTTCTTGTTATGTATTAATTACTATGAAAATGTAATGTAATGTCCATGTACGTGAAGCTTGGGTATCTACATGTATGACTAGAAAGAAAAATATCTATTATTTTGGTCATAGATTAGTGAGAGTTTGTTGGTTGGACCAAGCCTGGTCGAAGAGATAATAGTAATGATTCAGTTCATTCATCATATAATATTGATGGAAAAGAGTCGGTATAAATCTTAGGTTGATCATCGCCATCGACCATTGAAGTTTTCAGTTGGTGAACATGTGTTCTTGAAATATTCACCCTGTTTTGGTCATCTAAGGCTTGGGAGGAAAGGGAAACTTCCTCCTTGTTTTGTGGTACCTTTTGAGGTTGGTGAGAAAGTGGTGAATGTGTATTACCATTTAGTACTTCAACCACAGTTGACGTTGATACATAACGTGTTCTATGTATCATAGCTTTGAAATAATTTTTCTGATCCCTCTCATGTTCTGACCTGGATTGGTCTTGATGTTGAAGCATATTTATCCTTGACTAAGAATCCAATCAGGATAGTTGATTATAAAAACAAATTACTTTTTGGGAGGATGATACATTTGGTTTGAGTGCTATAGAAGCACAATTATGATACACATTAGATGGGGGGGAGAGGAACTGATAAGAGAGCAGTGGACTCATTCTTTTGACATGGAATATTATTCATAGGATTTTTAGGGATAAAAAGTATCTATGATGGGGAGGATGTAACTTATTGTTACTTTTTTCAGGTACGCGTCAACCCATCTTTTTACCAAGAATTGGTTGGGTCTATTTTAGGGATACTTCAGGTAAAAGTTTGAAAACATTAGAGGTCTTTCGGGTTGTGCATGGTTGGCACATAGTTTTCTCAAATTGTGCGACCTACTAGTGAAAATCGTGTAAACCCAGGTTGTGTGGGTTTGTATGGTTTGTATATAGGTTGTCAAATTGTTCACCCACCAAGTAGAAACTGTGCATCCCCACCTAAAGGGGTGCACATTTTGGGTGAAAAATTTGACAAACCATGCATCCTTACCCATATAATTGTGTATTTAAAAGTATTATTATTTTTTTTCTAAAAAATGTTTAAAAATTACCAAAATCCCCTTTTTTATTCCTCCCTCGACCCTATCTCAACATAGAACTATTTCCTAGGCCTTGGAAGTTCTTAATGACCCATTTTGGATCCTAAAAACTCCTTTATAGGGGGATTAAAGCGTGGATAATCATGTTTGATCTCCTTCAGGTATGCGAATCTTCTCTCCTTGGTTTCTCCTACTCTCTCCTTCACTCCCCCTAGGGTTTGTTAGATATTCATGTTTTTTGTAGGATCTAATCCTCATTGTTTTAGATCTTGAATATAGGTTTAATTCTATGATCTTTATTTTCAGCGTTGTTCATTGGAGTTTCCAATTTTTTGTATTGTAATTAATGATCCCATGATACAGAGGTAGGTGGTTCCATTTAAGATGCTCCAATTTAATTAATCCTAAATTGATTGATTTAAATTAAGTTGCATTAAATTTTATTGTGAAAACCTGATTTGATGTAAATTGGTATTTTTATTTTCTTTGGCATAAAAATTGGGAAAACACCCAATTCCATTGAATTGGGGAATGTTTGTGGAATTTGATGGAAAATTGTGAAATTAAATTGTGGAATTACATTATGGAATTTAAATTGTAAAATTAATTTCTAAAATTGATTTCAAATTTTAATTTGGATAATTAATTAAATTATTTTGATAACAACCCATTGGTTTTGTCCTAGAAACTGATTTTTTTTTATTAAAAACCCATTTTAGGTTTTAAATGGAAATTGGTATATTATAACGGGAAAAGAATGAGTTAATTTTATTTTGAACAATTTTAAAATAAATTTTCCATTGTTGATTATTTTTCGAGCACTTGAAGTCAAAGGTAGTTAGTGAGTTATTTGAAACAATACTATATGAAATTTTAAAAATCTAGCAAAACATATGCATCAGGTCACATCCTCGATGGGATGGTAATGATACCTATTTGAATAGATTCTAGGGGAGAAGTGTACATATTTTTTCATGATCATCTATTCAAGTGTGTGATGATACCATAACCTAAAACTATTATGCCTCTTGTAATATAACCATATTGATCCTTTGTGATTATTTTGATATATATTATATTTTTTGTAAACAAATTTACACATGCCTTTTGACTGTTTATAAAATATTTTATATAAAATTTTTATTATAACATTTTCTAAAATGTTTTAATCAATTGAAATGTAATGAATGATTTGTTTTAAATATGTTTTTGCACTTACATGCCTGTTTATTTGAAATTGAGAGATTTATTCGTTTAATTGATGTGGCATATTAATATAGAATCCTTGGTGAGACCCTAATGGAATTGTAGTTCACATACTACCTATTCCTTTAGGTGTTTGTAAATTTCCTCCTACTTGGTTTTTGCAAGGGGAAAGCACAACTTGGATATGGTAGTTTTTTTAATCTTTAGGCTTTGAGATGCTGTGTCCATTGGTAATTATGCTGTTATTCCTATTTTCCAGTACTTTGATGATATGTTTTGGTTTATTTATAACTTTCTTACTTCTAGTACTGTTCTCTTAGTAGAGTTTTATTTTGAGCATACCGACTTGTAACTATTTCTTCCACAGTTCATATGAAAAAACCATTCCCAATTTTATTTTGATTGATGGTAGGTGCTTGTCTCCAACCTATTGGGATTAATAATTCCCTTCAATACATGTCAAGTATGTCTTGTGTGTTAGGGTACCAGGGTATCTAGGCTGGTTTATGGAAATAATTGATCAATAAAGACAAAAATAATAAAATTTACTTATTTATAAATGTTTTAATAAACAAAATTTTATTATATAGAAGGTGTAAACATGAAACAATAACATGAAACATAAGGTAATGGGACTCTCAATCATAACTCTCCCCTTTTTGTTTTGTCACATCTTTCTATCACTTTTCAATATGATTCTTCCAAATCTATTCTTAATGTATTTTTATTTTATTTCAATTTATTTTCTTGGGTATAAAAAATTTCTTAATAAATTTTCCCAAGCTAAACATAACATAAATAACACATTAATTTTATGATTTAAATAATAAATCTCACCATCAGTCGTACAATCTTAGGACCGAAAGGTTTAGTGGCTAGGAGATTTGATACATAAAAATATTATAATATAACATCTACGAACATTTATCCTTAATCGAACTTATCTAGGTACTTTGTTAGAAATATAAAATTATATCATCATCTTCATAACTTGAGGATTTGAAAATAAGAAAGGGGTGAGGTGAGACACTCAATAATGGAAAACATATCAGAATGTATCAAGTTATAAACATGAATGAGAACATGATGAAAATGATAAATATATTTTCAAAATATCATAAGACCATATATGATAACCATGAAACATGTTAGAGTAGCTTGAAATCATAAAATTTTAGTTAATAAATTATAAAAGATATGACATGACACAAAATACATCTTAATAATCAGAAAACATGTTTATATGAAAAAAAGTGGGGAATAATTAAAAAATAAGGAATAATTATGAAAACAAGGAAATTTATAGATATTAAATTAAAATTTAAAATGTGGTATAACATGATAAGAAAATTTTAAAGTTTAATCACCATAATCATAAGAAAAAATTTCTAATAAAACTCATTTTTTCCATACCTTTGTGATTACACACATTATGTTTGCACCTAAAAATGTGAGCAAACTCGTTATATCTACACTTGAGTGAAAAATAATTATGTCTATTATTACCTATCTCATGAGATATAATATTAAAACAATTAAGTTTAGGATGATAAAGGACCCCACCCTCCATCATTCATATATAAGTGTTCGACATTAAATCGGTTATCATATCCTAAAGAACCCATGGGAAAATAATGGATTTCTTAAAATTTTCCAAAACACCACATAATATAAAGTTAAAAAATCACAAGATATCAACAATTTCATTTTATAAAGTGAATCATATCATAATTACATATATATGGTTATTAAAACATTACTTTATGAGAGATAAACCTTGGGGAAAAAATAGAAGTGAAAATATAAAATTTTAACAAAATGTTTTAATCATTATTACAAAATCTAAAGTAAAAATTAGTTTCAAAAAACATTTTTGAGATGTAAAGAGAAGAATTTTTAAAACCTTATTACGAAGAATTAAAAATTAATGATACTTAAAAAGAAAAAAAATATAAATTTTGGAGTTGTAAATAATGAAAATAAATACCTTTAATATTATTTTGAGGCCATTTTAAAAAAGACAGATCAAATAAATATTAAAAGACTTTCAATTTATAAATGGGTTAAAGGAAATTATAAATAATATGAAATAAAAAACAAAATTTTATTTTCTTAAATAAATGTATCTATAAAAATCAGATATACATGGAAGATAAGTGTAGAGAACCCAACCCCAGTAGCCTAGATTCAATGTATAAATTATCACATTGGAATAAGAGACAAGTGATCAAATCTTATTGGACCAAATAGTTTACTAGTTTTGGTAAACTAGATAGATACATGATTCCCATATTTTATTTGAATAAAAAAATTACAACATGTTTTTTTTGATAATATCATTTTTCCCTCTATTATATCTTAATATATAATTCATTGTAAATTTCTTGGATTCATGAGAAAGGGAGAAAAAGTAACGGTGAGCTGAAATGCTTAGTAATTTTTAAGTATAACAAAATTTATCATGAATAAATAATCATAATCAATATAGAAATGTAAATAACTAAACAAAATTTCTATTTTAATAGTTTTAATATCATGATTAGATAAGAAATAATCAATATGGAATGGTAAATAACTGAACACACATGGAATTTAAATAATTTGACTATCATGATTAGATAAGGCATAATCAATATGGAATGGTAAATAAAATAATAAAATTCCATTTAATCAATAAAATGAGAATGAAATGCATCTAGAGATAATATCATTGCAAAAATATCATGGATAATAATAACTGTATTCTTACTAAAGGAAATACTCAATTATTGGCATCATGAACTCAGTAATCATAGTACCTATACCATCCCGACCTTTCAAAACATAGTTTAAAAATGATGCGTAGGTATATCCCAAAAACCCATTTCACTAAGGCCAAACAACTTATTCATCTCATGATACTACCAATGTATCAAACAATTATCTATAACCATGACCCACCCATATGTGTATGTCTAAATCATTCCTCATATATTGAATAATCTATTAAATTCATGAACAATTTGCCTTATCAATAAATTTCTGTATTAAGGAATATAGATAAACAATAATTCCCCACCCAACCATATACCTTAAAAGTGAACTACCTTATGTATAAATGATATAAAATTAATGTAATAAGTTTATCCATGATAAATAATTTGGATATTTAGGGTAAATTTAATTTCCAATTATGATATAAAATTGAATATTTGAAGGGAATGTTAATGATTACAAATATTAGTCAAGAAATAGAATTTCAATACTTTACTTGGTCAAACTAATAATCAATCATCTAGATAAATAATAAGGTAGTATCAATATAGCATATAATATAGTAGATAATAATTATTAGAAAGTATTTATATCATTAATGAATATAAATACTAAAATAATGTCACTAAAAAAATTCATGAGTAAAATATCCTTTTCATATTTAGAATATTTTTAAAACCAAAATTTCACAAAATAACAGGAAAATTATTTTATTTGAAAATAAAATTTAAAACATATAATTTAAACTTTAAAACATTGAGTTTTCAGGACTAGTTGAAATTTGTTTCAAGTCGCACACATTAAAACAAAGATTCCTTTCACTTTTTCCAATAAAAGCTAAACATGCCTTATTTTGAAAATGAAATGAAGTTAACTTTGAAATTATTTTTAAAAATTAAAATGTGGGTAAAAATTTATTTATTAAATAATGTTTAGAATGTTAAAAACATTTTTCAAATCATTTTTATAAGACATGAATTTTGATGAAAAAAATATTTTTCAACCGAAAAGAGAAGTAAAGTCATTTTTTTTAAAAATAGTTTCTAAATAATTTTTAGTACCAAAGAGTGGGAAATATTAATATTAATTTGGAATTAAGTGAATGAACTGAGGATAATAAAATTAATTGGGATTATTATATAATTATTAAATTATTTATATCACTGAGAATTATTACATAAAAAAACTATTAAAATGATATCGTGAAGTAAACCCTTGAAAATATCATAAAATTGAAGTGATAATTAATCGAAGAATGAATTATATGTAAAAATTTAAATACAAATAAAACAAACATTATATATTAAAAATTCTTAACACACATAATCTTATAATTTCAAAGATAATGAAGGAATAATATAACCCTGAATAGAAATTCAGTTGTGAAATTATTTACCACTTGGTAAATTTTAAGTCAAATCCCTTGTAGATGAAATAGTTCATATTAACACTTAAAATACCATTATATATGACGAATTCATAATATTAAATTAAAAAATTGGTAGTATATACAATATATAAAAGAAATTAGGTTTATAATAGGAAAATATTCCTCAATAAAGAGAAATTGAGACAAACTCCCTTATCTCATGCTTCCTTTTTGATAAACATAATTTAAAATAATTTATAGGGTTATAAAGAAAGTAATAAATTTATAATATAAAAATATTAATATTAATAATATAATATATTATCCCCTTATAAAATTTAACCACCTATTTGTTAATAATATTTCATTATTTTTATTTTTTTGGGTGTTAATTGCATTATTTTATCATGCGTGTTTTTTCATGAAAGTTTATATTATTTTGTATAGGTATAGATAAATCATATGAATAATTATATTAATTATATAAATATCATATTTAATCATTTATATATTTTTATAATAAATATTGAAGGTTAGATATGGAAAATGAATCAAATCACTTTGTGGAGACGGTATGACGTATGTACGCACGAGCAATGATATAATTTCATTACCAAGTGAATGGGTAATAAAGTGTGTGATATATTAATTTTCAAGAATAAATATAATTTAAATTATATCACATATTTCTTTAAATTTATCCTTATTAACTTTCTTATAATGTGTAAGTGACAAATGGATCACATTGCTTAATGAGGTAGTAGTTTTCCGTACACACGAGTAACGTAATCACATTCGAAATGACATGTAAATTAAGAAGGTATATGTGATATTATAATTAAAAAAATTATAATAATATAATAAATATTATATTTATATAAACTAAATATATTATTATATATAATCATGATATGTGTTTATGGAAAATTAGTTATATTTGTTCGTGAGAAAGTAGTCTGCCGTACACAGGATCAAAGATTTCATTTCCCATTTGATGGAGGAGGATATGGATATATGTCACGAACCGAATCTGGTCACCGCCAAAACCGGCACCAAACCCAGCCCGTGACATTACCCGAAGGGTGTTCCCTATCCCCATAGGCTGGACAAGTTCCCGGGTATCATTTATTTTTGTTTGGGAATGATTTACCCGAATATGAAGGCATAAAACATTAAAAACAATCAATAAACTGAATCTGAAAAATGTAAAACAAACGATGTCTACTCAAAAACCAGAACTGAATACATATGTTTAAAGATAATACAAGTGGTCTAAAAACAAATAATGAAAACATAAAGACATACCCATGGACTCCACACGACAAGGGGGTCATTACCCGTAAGCCTTCTCCGCAACTCCGCCCCAACGATGGGGACTAACACCCTGAACCGCCATCACCCTTAGACTTCCCTTTACCTAAGTCAAGCATAAGCAGGTCTACTTACACCAAAGGGGTTTAAGTAGGGTGTGAGCCTATGACCAATAGGATACCACCAGATGATTCCAAAGAGCATGCAATACAATGTGAACAAAACAAGCAATTTTAATACACAAGGTGAAATAGTGTTAAAATTCAAAGAAATGAAACTTTCAAATGAAAATAGTTTTCAATCCGAGAATTTCAGGATGTTAACACATTGAATAGACATGTGATCTACTCTAAAGTACTTCCAAAAACACCCCACAACAAGGGTAAATACCACAAATCCAATGAGCATCAAAATCGGGAACACCCCTAAGCACTAGGTTGTCTCAGGCCCTATGTACCTCGTACCTCAGTGTAGAGTAACCATAGAAAAATACATTATCATGAAAAATACACTAGTAGGTAACATACCCATAATCTAGTGGTCCCCAATAATCATCCACATAGTTTAGTTAGAGTTTTCGTTATCCAAATGCTAAGTGGAACAGGGACAAATCCCATCCGATCCACTAGCCGTACTAGTACAAATCCGCCCCACCTAGGTACCCGGGCTTCCCCTTTTGTGCTCAAACAATTTCAGAAAACAACACACATATTTTTTCATATAAAATATCACTACTGGTAACAAACAAATAGTACAATATCTACACACATTTTATACCATTTAAAATACACAATAAAATAATTTTATTTACAATAAAACAACCTCTCAAAACATCACATTGTTTTTCACCAAAAGCTTTTTAAGATATCCAATTTTCACACTATGTGAACACTTTTAAATCATTAAAACAAAATTTTAGTTCAATACCCTTTAATGAAACCATAAATTCAGTTATGGGGCATCCCAATGTGAACCAAGAAGTTATATCTTTTAAAAACCACCATTTTCACACAAACATGGCACTTAAAGCCCATTTTCTTCCCAAACAACATTTAAGAAAACATTCACAGCAACAAAAAAAGAATAAACATTAAAAACATGATTTTTAGTCCCAATAAAGTTCATTAAAATCAACTTAGTAATTATAGGTCAGCCCAAAATGAACCAATAAAATATTTGAATGAAAAACCCCCAATTTCACCAAAAATTAGAACTTAAATTTCATTTTCATTATAAATGCATCTAAAACCAATTTTTACAGAAACATTAAAGTGAAATAAACAATAATTTACCATGAACACAGCAATATAATTCACAAAAATTTCACACACAATGGAATCACCTACCAAAGTAACAAAAACCCTTGAGTCTCCATGAGAAAATCAAATCGCACCCCATCAACACCAAGAGAGACCTAGATCAAACCTAAAACCACAAAAATTGGCCAAGAAACCCTAATGTTAAACCCTATGTTATAAAACCTAGTTTTTGTACATTATGAAACTTAATGATAACCAAAGAAACCCTAAGAACAATGAATTAAACACAAAGTAATTTGAAAGAGGAAAGAAAATGGCTCATTTACATGAAGTATCTTGAATTAATCACTCCAAAACACCAGTATCTGAAATTTAAAAGAGCCAAAATTTAGTTTTAGTTTGAGAAAGATGTATTAGGTAATTTAGGAACTATAATGGAGGAACAATATTGAGAATTGAGAGATTTATGAAAGAAAGACTTTACCTCTTCAAATATGGACGATTTGAGGAAGCCTATGAATCTAGGAACCACATCATGATTAACCGGAGCTCCAAAGAGGGAGGAAAGACTTCAGAAGCGCGACTAGGTTAATTGGGCTGGGCTGAGACTTGGAATCACTGAAAAATCCGAAAAATTGAATAAGTTATAACATAATCAAAATTTATTTTTAAAACAGGAATTGGGTTTTTGGGCAGGCCCAACCCCTTAGATAAAAAACCAAATCAACCCTTTTTATGGGTTTCTAAAAGCTCCAAATTTCAATGGCGGTGTTAATAGGTCAGCGGAGGTCATTTATAAAGTTTAATGGGTTCAAAATATTAAAAAATGAAAAAGTTATAAAAGAAACAAAATTGGTTTTCAAATCTGGAATTGGGCTCATAGTTTGCCCCAATTCATGAAAACTCTCTCATTCCTCCATAAAACATTGGGACCCCCCCCCCCCCCCAAAAAGTATGAATGGAAATTAAATAAAATTTAAATTTAAAAGAAGTCATGGTTGTGACAATATAGTTCATAAATTATCATAATAAAATTTAAATATATGTAATATATTGAGATTATTACATAATAATGCTTTAATAATATTATAATAATGTGTAAGAAGAAAAATATTAAAAACTCTCAGTTTAGAATGTTACCACTTCTTTAGAAAAATTCTTTAGGTTTTCACCAAAATCCTTCCTAGGTTGGATTTATGATCACAAAAGATATCTAGAAAATTTTTATGGGATTAATGAAGTGATTTTTGTAGTACTTGACCAAAACAAATGGCTCTGTAAGTGTTAATAGGGGAGATTACGGGGTAGCATTTTATAATTAGGGGAGAGGTCACACATGGAATCTTTGAAAATATCTTGTTACACCAATGTTTTTATCATGAAAAAAGCCGCAAAAATGGATAATTGTCAACTGTTATTGGTTATAAGGTATATATAATTCAATATTTTTTTGAAATGTTTTAGGACATTTTAACCCTAATCGTTTTATATTAATCCCCTAGTAAATCAATTTTTACCTTAACCGCAATAATTAATTTTTATTACATTTACTGTTCATAATGGTCAAAAATTAAGTTTACCATATTAGATAATGTAAATTATTTAGATTAAAAATATGAAATTAATTATTCCAAATTCAATTCATATAAGTATAAGAACTCAATTTAAAATTATACCCATAGACGTGATGAAAAAGAGGGTTACCAAAGAGATAATTATCATAACTATAAGATGGTTTTAATATCAAAATTCAATATGAAATTGATTTCACTAAAATAAATTATTCTTAATATAATAAAATTTAACTAATATTACTTTAAAAATAATTTAAAATATAATTTAACTTTTTAAATAATTTAAATGAAATTGTAGTTCTAAATAAAAATTATTATTTTCCACTATTAATCGAAAAATGAGACATTTCAAAAAAATACCAAAAATTATCCCTAAGATAATTTTGATATTATGTTTTATAAAATTATGTTAAGTTTATAAAATAAATTTTCTAAAAGTGATAAAAATTAATTTTAAATTATGACCGCAAAGCGTTACTAAATCACCTTTTAGAAAAACACAGATACTTTGATTTTTTTTCAATTAAAACATTCCTATTTTTATTTATAATAAATAGATAACCAATAAATTTTTTTAAACCATATATTTTAATAAATTATTTATTACTATTCATACCAATTAACTTAATGACTAGGTTATAACGATCTCATTTTAAATAATAATATTTTAGAGGAGTATTGTGTTTCGTTTAAACCTGATGCTGCATGCATTGAAAGATATCAAAGAGATTGAATTTATTTAAAAATTAATATATTTTAAAGTATGAAGGTGTTATATTATCTTCAAATATTGGTGTCGTATGTCATATATTCTATCAAATCCAACTTTCTTCCTTTAAAATCTCAAGATGTTTCCATACCATGCAACATTATACTCTTATTTCAAAAATATTTATATCAAAGAAGTGGTTATTGATTATGAGAAGTAAGTTAACCTTATAAAAAGAGTAAATACCATAAAAAATATGGTAAATGGATGTATCAAAGAAATATTGGAAAAATATATTCAACTAAGATAGACTATGACCCAATAAATCAGAAATTGAGTCAGTGAAACCATTATCTTGAATTACTGCTTTGTTAATCTCAATAAAAAATATTTTATAACAAACATAACTATATTAATCAAAAATTTTAGAAACTTATTCATATCCAATAATTTTTATAAACATTATTTATAATTTTATCAACATTTATATCAGTTAGTTATTATTTATTTTCAATATCGTGTGTGAGTATTCTTGGTCAATTGGACTGGTTTTATAATTATTGGTGTTGTTATTTATTCTAACAACACCATTCATTATTCCCATAAAATTTAAGGCACTTAAATTTATATTTTAATATTTTTTTATAATTTTATAGTTTCATTATATGAGAGTTTTAGTTACTGATAATGTTGATGAAATTTTGTGATAAGAATGTTTCAATGATTTTTATCAAATGAGTAGTTTTATATTAATTAATTAGATAAATGATTTTATTAACAATAACAAACCAAAAAAATAATTATTTACCTTTTAATATCTATTATTAAGTTTTAAATTACATACTTGTTAGAAATTTATTTTATTTTTCATGTTGGTGGTTAAACTGACCCAATAAGAATGCACATCAATCTATGTGTGAGTATGACTATAGAAGATATTATATTTTTATAATATCGCTATAAAAAAATTACAATGAAATTATATTTATTTTATTAAGGTTATTAATCATAATTTTTAAGACTTATAATAATAAGAAAAATGAAAAAGAAATTTTCACTTATAAATAAACTATTTTCCTCATGGTATATTCATTTTAGGTGGTTAGTTTTACAATGATTGTTTACTAATAATATTAATTATATAATTTCAAATTTATATTTAAATAAAATAAATCATGAAATATATAACATATCTATTCACTAATCCCATTTATATAACAATCCTTGAAAATGTGGTGTTGAAAAATGAAACATGTCTTTCATGGAGGTGGTAGTCGTACACGCAAACGAGAAACATTTTAATTTTTTTGATTAAATGGGAAGTGAATAGATAATGGTTATACCATCAATATAATAACATTTATTATATTATTTATAATTTTGTTATTATGTAAATATAGTAATTTTGGCATTAGATGAGGGTGTATGAGAAGGTTAAAGAAAGATATTTAAAGGGAATGTAATACTTACATTGGGAATCTTGTTACTATCTTGAGGTATCCTTTGGAAATGAATGACTTGGAAAACATTAATGAGACTAGAGGCCACCAAACCTATATAGGATATATAAAAGAAGTAACAAGGAAATATTTTTGGGGTAATTTTAACTAGGGGAATGTTTTTAAAAAGGTAGAAGTGAGATAGTTTAATAGTTGAAAAAGTGGGAAGAATCTTTGGAAAAGAATGTCAAGTAAGGGTAAAGAGTAGAACATAATGAGATTTTGGAGATCTAGGTGAGGAAAAATTGGCGATACATTATAGTATGAATTTACAACCTAAAAAATGTATTATATAAGGTCTAAGTGTGAAATTAATCTTGTAAATTTTGAGCCAAATTAGATAACCCATTTTAACCCTTGTTAATCTTGATCAAATATTAATTATGGTTATTATTTTATCTCTAACAATAAAAGATGAAAATTCATACAATATGAAACTTTTTTAATCCTAATTTGGAATCAATTATATCTAAATATGAGAAAATTAACTTTTATATTAAAACATATAATGTGTTAAAAATATGATTATATAAAAAAATTCATTTTAATCATTAAGTGTTCTTAATATCACTTAACATTTATTACCAATTAAATTACTATTAATTAATTTCTATATTTACTTAAATATCATATTAGAGTCTTAATTTAAAATAGGCATATTTAATTTAACATCTACATAATATTTAAAAAATATTATTCTTCAAAAAACAACATTTTTATCGTTGTAACTAATATTTAACTCTGTAATTTTTTTATTCATAAAAATGAAATCTAACAGGTTACATAATTTTATCATGCTGATTAAAAAAATATGAAAATAATTTTATATGATTTGATATCCAAAAATTATAAAAAAACCTTAATTTTTTTAAGAAACATGGGTCTTCTAAGAATGAAACAAACTTTGTTTTATAATATATTTTTATATATTTTTTATAAAGTGGTTACTTATATTGATACCCACAAATTTAAAAGCTATAATATTATGTTAATATTTATTAATTTTATTAAGGTAACATGGTTTTTTATTTTAGTTCAGTATTTAATGCCTGAAAATATACTAACATGATATTTAATAAGGTAAAGATAATTACTAAAATCATTTTTTTTTATATTCAACCCTCTAAAAATAATTTCATCCTTACAATTTTCTTAGAGAGGAGAAAAAGTGAGGGTACTTCACTATCATCACATCCTCAGGTTCTTATATAGCCTTCTCAAATTTACAATTCTTCCATAAAACTTTGACTAGATGGGTAATATATTTCCTTATAACTTTATCTCTTCGATCTATTATTTCCATAGGTTTTTCTTCATATGAAATGTAATGTTCCAATTGTATTACTTTTGATCTTAGTTTATGTGATGGATCTGGTATGTAATTACTTAAAAGAGATACATGGAACACATCATGAAATCAAGGTAGGTGTGGAAAGAGTTCTATAGGATACAACTCTAACATAATCAAGGATATAGAAGGGACCAATACATCTTAAGATCAACATCCCTTTCTTCCCAAATCTCATAAACCTCCCCCAAGTAGATATTTGAAGGAACACCTTGTTAATAACTTCAATCTATAGAAATCATTTCTAATTTTATACCTATCATTTTTATCGACTTTGTTCCACTTTCATATGTCACATAATGGTTTGAAACTTATTTGTCATTTCATGGATAAGGTCAGGACCTATCAACTTCCTCTCTCTAACTACATCCCAATATTTTGTAGTTATATATCTATTCCCATATAGATCCTCATATTATGCCATCTAAATTATAGAATAGAAACTATTTTTGTATGATAACTTTACTAGGGATAAGTGTTAATCCCAACATCCTTGTAAATCCATCGAATATGAACTAACATATACTCTAGATTTTGAATGATCCTCTAAAATATATTAACTATTAGGGGTTGATTAGCAGTGATAAAATTTTTCTCCATCTTCAATTCTTTCTAAATACTTATCTATAATCTCAATGTAATCCATGGATCCTAATTATATACAATTAAGTGTGTTACTCACTACAACATTACTAAAAACATTATATATATCTTGGTGAGTTTTTCAAGAGATAAATATTCTTTTATGGTGATAAAATGAAGTGAATTTGTAAGATTACTAACTATAATGAAAATAAAATCTTGTCTTTTACACAGTTTTGGGAGTCCTATGATGAAATACGTGTTGATGTTTTCCCATTTATATACTATTATGGGTGATGGTTGTGGAATAAAATTATAATTTTATCATTTAGCCTCATCTTACTAGAATACCAAGAATCAAGATACATATTCTGTAATTTGACATTTCATGCTATCCCATATTTTTTTTAAATTTTAGATCTATATACATCTTTTTACTTATAGGACAGATAAAGAAGTATGAGCTATGTGAATCAACCAAAATTTTCTTCTTCAATTTTAGTTTTTTTGTAAAACACATCTTAGTTCCAAACCTTATAACACTATCTTTATCAAGGATAAACTTTGAAATATTTGGTACATTTTTTATCTCTAAATCATATTCCTTGGATTATTTTATCTTCATATAGATAGAAGGTTAAAAAGTATATTTATAATGATGGGATTTCAATCCTCCCATTATGTTTTCAAGATTTAGCCTATATAAATACATTATTATTGGGTCTTTTTCAATCCTTATTATAGATATATTGTAATGATATTTCGAGCTCAAAGAATCATTGACATTATGTTACTTCCATGGGTAGTAATGTTATCAACATCTATAATCTTTTATAAATTTCAAAAATCTCTTTATCTATATATTCAACACCCTCTATGTGAAAATAAATTTCAAGATATTATGATCATTATATATATCATACTTCTCTATATAGGGATAATATTGTTAAATATTTATTACAAATATCACTACCTCTAACTGCAAATCACGCATCAGGAAATTTTCTCATTATCCTTTAATTGGAATGTCATATAAGTAATTACCTTATCATTTAGTATGAGGATGAAACCTAAGCTCTTATTTAAAGCATCAATGTATATTAAAAATCCTTCCCTAGTTTAGGTTAATGTATGAAAATGTGTAGTGAGAATCCTCTTTTTTTAGTTCCATTAAACTTTCTTCACGTTCCTTTATCCAAAGTAACTTCACTCCCTTCCATGTTAACTTGGACAGTGGATTTTATAGACATAAAAAACTTCACACAAAGCACTGGTAAGATCTCGATAACCAAAAAAACTCTATATATTGATTATAGTTTTCGATCTGATCTATTTATCAATAAAACTCATCATTTATAGATATAATGATATACCCTTTCTTATGATTAAAAGACCCAAGAATGATATTTTCTATATACATAATTCACAATTGAAAAATGTTCAATATATTTTATTCATTATCAAGATCATTAACATAATTAGGAAATGATCTTCACAATATTCTGTGCACATTAAATATTTAATAAGGTCATCTATAAAGAATTTTTTTTGATAATGGTAGTCGATAAATGATTTATTCATTAAATATATGAATATAGAGGGAGAATTAAAAATCATAAAGTCCTTCACTTTAAATTCATAATGTTTATAGCTCATACGGAAAGGCATATTAGAAATATAATACATTTTGTCTATTAACTAATGGTCTCTAAATTGAATGTAAATATTTGTAAAGTTCCAAACTCCTATGAGTTATAAAATATATACCCAATATAAGGTATATGTTACTTGTTCTTGATTATGATTTTATTAATCTCATTATAATCAATGAAAAGATGAATTGATCCATCCTTGTTTTTTATAATGAGGACTGGTTCTCTCCACAATGAAACACTAGGAAATATAAAACCCTTATCCATAACCTCAATGACCGCGTTGTCATGACAAGTCAAATTGATTATGTTTTTAAGGTTGATTTATAGTTTAGGTAAGACCCTAGGTCGTATCTAAAGGAGCTATGGTGGCTTATATTGTGTATTTTTAATAAAGATTACTAAAAGAGGAGGGTGATTTTGAAAACAGTTTTAAGAAAATAACATAACTTAAAGAGTTTAATATCAGATAGAATAAGGTGGAGGATTAATAATTAGGAGATAAGGAGATCAATTAAAGTTCACTACAAATATTGGATAGTTCATTGTTCTGAAAATTTCACATGGTTTCGTTTAATTCTTTGGTTGGGGGTTGTCAAGATCTTGATTCCCCTCTTGCCTCTCTAAACGTTGCACAAAGTACCAACCCTTTACACAACAATCGTGTTGTAAATGTTTGGACTTAAAGAACAGATTAAATGATACTGGATCATACTAATATATTTTTTATGTGTGAGAGAAAGAGGATCCTTGTGTTTCCCAATGGGAACAACTCAAGTTTCCCACTTGAAATTTCAACCCAATTAGTGTTGAAATGAAAAGTGGTTCACTAATTAAACCCATGAAATAAAATCAGAGGAGAAACATGTTTAGATAATACATAAGTGAAATAATCCACACACAAATTACACAAAACCACTAGAGTATCAAGTGCCGGAACACCCTCCCAAGTATGTGTAGCTCCCTCGAAATGATCGTCTACCGTTTAGATCGCCATCGAGAGGAGGAGGAGGCTCGGGTGGAACTCCCTCTTCATCCTTGATTCTCTTATGAGGATAAGGGCCTATAGAACTTAAAGTATGAGGAGAGAAATACTTTGGGTCTCCAAAATACCAGATATTTTCCCCCTGGCCTAACTTAAAAATGAGGAGCCCAAGGTGCCATTTTTTAGAAAAATGGGAAGGTGCTTTTGAGTACACAGAATTATTAAAACCACTTTTCACAGGTTTTTTGACCTCCATAAAGACTTATTTAGATTTGTAGAAATTAAAAACTTTGTATCCCCACCTCTTTAATGTCTCCACTGAAATTGTGGCACAATTTGGACACCTATAGCCCAAGATATGGATAGATCACAACACACCACTTTTTAATCCGTGCAGATTTAGTGTGCTGGACAGATCAGGGCGGCAAGGCCATAATATGACCCAATGAGTCTTTATTTTCTTCATATGAAATGTATTTAAATGAGTTTTGGAGCAGCCCAAAAAATTGCATCCCAATTGGAAGCACGATCTAGTAGAAGTGTGCAGATTAATCCACTAGTGTTCTTGGATCCTGCGCAGTTCGGACCATTTTTCTTAGACATCATCATGGGCCCTCCAAATCACCTTCACCTTCAATAAAATTTTCAAGACAAGTAACATTGGTCTTTTTAATAGAGATAAAAACAAAATAAATGATTCAAACATAGAATTCATTTTGTTATTATTTTTGGAATTCACAATACAAATTCAGTTTAATACAATGGTGTAAGGGTGAAAATGACACAATGGATCGTGGTACGATCACACCCCCACACCTAAACATTTTCACTCCTGGGATAAGTCACATATCCAAATAAAATTATGCAAAAATATATATTCCCAACATCATAAAGATTTAACATTTGAGGAAATTTTAATTCTCTAAAGTAATGTGACCAATGCACGAACCACACCAAGGAGTTCTTCATAGTGAAAATGGAAAAAGATGTCTCATAAATCATATCACAATAAAATTCAATGAGATTCATGACACCAACATGAACAAGGAATTCAATAGTCAACCATTCCAATAACTCTCCATGTGTGTGTGTGAAAACCATTCCATGATATCCTTTCCACTTTCTATCAAATAAATAAAGGTTATTTTAACATTATTCAGCTTTAAATGACTTTACAATAAACCCGTCCTACATTATTTGAAATCATATTTCAAGACCCACTCACTTAATAATTTCTAGAAGTCAAACCATAAGCCCCTAACCTAGATATCCCCATATGTTGCACATTTCATCACTCCTTTCATTCATTATATATCTTTTTTGAAGTTTCATTTGGAACAAATCTCACACTCATCTCTCAAACCTTGTTTGATCTCTTCACCACAATAATTTCAATAGTTATAACAAGTTAAAAGGTTGAGGAGGAGTCGTTTTTGACCTACCCAAGACACAATTATTTTGAGGGCATACAACAGTCGAACATTAGGTACACACGAATAGGTTAATCTGGTACAGTAATGAAATAGATCAGATAAGGAACTAATGTATAAAAATATGATTTAAAGTTGAAAAATATTAACCTAACATATATTAACCTTATATTAAGTAATAAATATTCATACATCATGGTTTGGTGCAAAAATGTATGGAGATATTAGTGACACATTTTTCCCAAAACAACTCACACAATGGGAATCAATCATCTCAAATGTTTCACAGTGATACAACCATTTATATCATTGACAAAAAACCAATTCACTGAAAATCACTCCCTAATGTTAAATTCATACAAATATTCTTTTTACCATTTTTATGGTATTTTTACTTTCCCCCCGATGGGGAAAAAATGAAAATACCATAAAAAAGGAAAAAAAGAGAAGAAAGAAGAAAGATAAAGAGAGGAAAAAATGAAAATTCCTATCTAACCCAGGAATGTAGCCATCCCCCCACACCTAGAATGTGCAGTGTCCTCACTATAATAATTGAGAGGCTGGTAAGGAAAGATAAAACCTGGTGTGTTTAACTATCATTTTGCTTCTTGAACATGGATTTCCTCCATCAGGAACTCCGAAAGGGCATCGTGGAAGTGCTTCAGCCGCAAACCATTGACAATGAAGGTTTTCTTGGTTTCTTCATTTTGAACCTGAACAACACCAAATGGAGATACATTAATAACCGTTTATGGGACAAACCAGAAGGAACAAAGATTTTCTGGATGCAACTTCAGCCTTTCATTATAAAGGAGGACCTTCTGCCCAATGTGGAACTGACGATGAAGTATAAGATGGTTGTGGGAAGCCTTGGTTCACTTTTTATAAATTATAGTGTTTTTATATGCATATCTTCTCATTTACTCCAACTCCCGAATCTTTAACTTCTGTTGAGAACCTGCACCAGAAGGATTAGAATTGCATTGTGTGATGGCCTAGTAGGCCTGGTGCTCAATCTCAATAGGGAGATGACAACTCTTTCCAAACACAAGATGATAGGGTGACATTCCAATGGGTGTTTTGAAAGTAGTACAGTAGGCCCATAATGAATCATCAAGTCGAAGACTCCAATCTTTTCTATTGGGTAAAACTGTTTTTTCAAGAATTTGTTTTACCTCTCAATTTGACACCTCGGCATGACCATTGGTCTGTGGGTGATATGCAGTAGACACTCGATGACCGACCCCATACCTATGGAAAAGTGATTTCATTGTTTGGTTGTAGAATTGGGAACCCTAGTCACTGATGATGAACCTAGGTAAGCCAAACCTATAGAAGATTTGATTTATAAAAAATTATACAACTACTTTAGAATCATCAGTCCTTGTAGCTCGTGCCTCTACCCATTTTGACACATAATAAACTGCCAGAGGAATGTACAAGTTGCCAAAGGAATTGGGAAATGGACCCATAAAGTCAATTCCCCAAACATAAAAAATGTCATGAAAGAGAAATGGTTGTTGTGGCATTTCATTTATTTTAGATACATTCCCCTTTACCTGACAATGAGGACAAGATTTGAAAAAATCATGGGCATCCCAAAAAAGTGTTGTCCAAAAAAAGAACGAATCTAGGACCTTGCGGGCAGTCTGTTGGGGACCAAAGTGGTCCCCACAAGCAAGAGTGTGACAGAATCGAAGGATGGACTGAAACTCACTATCGGGAACACAACGCCTAAGGACTTGATCAATACATGTAAGCCAAAGGTAGGGGTCATACCAAATGTACAACGAGACTCATGTTTTAGACGACTAGCTTTGTTTTTATTGAAATCAATAGGAATTCAAGATACTACCAAATAATTTACAATTTTAGCATACCAAGTAATAAAATCTTGCACTCAGTACAATTGCTCATGAGGAAACATATCATTTATAGGAATACAGGGGGATGAGTCGATGTCCAAGGATGGTGGAATCCTACTGATATGATCAGCCACCACATTCTCTGCTCCTTTTTATCTATTATTTCTAGATTGAATTCTTGAAGGAGGAGAATCCAACGAATTAGTCGTGGTTTGGATTCCAGTTTCTTAAGGAGGTACCAGAGGGCTGCATGGTCTGAGAACACAATGAATTTAGACCCCAAAAGATATGACCTGAATATGTCCAAGGAAAACAAAATGGAAAGGAATTATTTTTTCAGTTGTGGTGTATTTTTCTTGGGCAGGGTCCAAAGTACATGGGGTATAGGATATCACATGTGGAGCTCGTTCGACCCTTTGTGACAGAACTTCCCGAACTACATAGTTAGAGGAATCACGCATGAGCTCAAATGGTAAACCCCACCGAGGTGGTTGGATTACCGGGGGTGAGGTGAGACTCAATTTTAACTTATTAAAATAATCCTCAAATTCTTTATCAAAAACAAATTCCTTTTATTTTTGGAGTAATCGGGAGAGGGGAAGTGCAATTTTACTAAAGTAACGAATGGAACGATGGTAAAATCCAGCATGTCCTAGGAAAGATCACACATCTTGTTTATTTTTGGGGAATGGAAGGGAATAAATGACATCAAATTTTGATTTATCTACTTGGATACCATCCCAAAAAATTACATTCCCCAAAACTATACCTTGTCGTACTATGAAATGACATTTCTCATAATTTAATACAAGATTTGTTTCAATACAGTGACGTAGTACTGAAGCAAGACTACTCAAAAATTCATCAAAAGAAGAGCCATAAACAGTGAAATCATCCATGAATACTTCCATGCATGTATCTTGGTAATATGAAAAAAATTCTAACCATGCAGCATTGGAAAGTACCCAGAGCATTGCACAAACCAAATGGCATACTTCTATAGGAAAATGTGCCAAAGGGGAAAGTTAAGGTTGTATTTTCCTGATCCTCAGGGGAAATATAGATCTGAAAGTATCCAGAAAACCCATCAAGAAAACAATAGTGGGACTTAACCGCTAGCCTCTCTATCATTTGGTCAATTAATGGAAAAGGGAAATGGTCATTCCTCATGTGTTGGTTTAGTCGGCGATAGTCTATACAGACACACCAACTATTCTAGACACAAGTTGGAACTAATTCATTGTTTTCATTTTTAATTACTGTAAGGCCAGTATTTTTAGGAACTACTTGAATGTGACTAACCCATTGGCTGTCAGAGATGGGGTAAATGATTCCAGCAACCAATAATTTTGATACCTCATTTTTCACATCTTCTAGGAGGTTTAGTTTCAGTCAACGTTGTGGCTGCCTCACTAGTTTAGCCTCATCATTTAAGAAAATACGATGTGTAAAAATTAATGGGCTAATACCAGGAATGTCAGCAAGTGTCCACCCCAAAGCTTGTTTATACTCCCTCAAAAGTTAAAGTTGTCTCAATTCATGCTCAGGAGAGAGTGAACTAGAAATGATGACGGGAAAATTGTTTCTATTCTCAATATTTGAATATTTTAAATCTTGAGGCAGTTGTTTTAGTTCTAATTCAGGTTGATTTTGGATTGATGGGAGTGTGTGTGAAAGTGAGAGTTCACTGATCTCATCTAACTACTCAATGATATCAACATAGGATGAGGAATGATATTTTACAAGATTAGCAGTATCATCGATGGTCAGTGGATCACCAATGTTCAATAAATCATTAATCAATGAACATGCATGACACTTTTTTAGACCACTACAACAATAAATGCATGAATGATTTCATAGAATTTCTATCAATGAAGAAAACTCAAAAAGGGAATCGGGGGAAAGAAAAGTTGTGTTTTCATAGGTAGAGAGTACATCAATTGAATTAACAAAGAGAGAGGAATGTTCTTCTAAGGGGTGCTTCATGGAATCAAGGATGTTGAAATAGAGTACGTCACCACCAAATTCCATAGATAATGTACCATTATGGACATTAATTGTGGTTTTTTTTGTTTTCAAGAAAGGTCTTTCCAATATAATCAGGGCATGTCCATTCATCATATCATCCTCCATTTTAAGCAAATAAAAGTCAATAGGAAAAATTAAATTTTGGACCCTCACAAGAACATCCTCTAACACACTAGAGGGGTGTCCAGTACTCCGGTTAGCTAGTTGAACAATAATTTTAGTGGGATTTAGTTCCCCAACCTGCAATGTAGAGTAAATGGAGTGAGGCATCACATTTATAGAGGCACCTAAATCAAGAATAACATTAGAAAAAGAATACTCCCCTATGGTTCATGGAATTGAGAATGTTCCAGGATCATTGCACTTGGTGTGGAGTGACGGTTCTATAAATTCTGAAACATTCCTCCCCAAGATCACTTTCGCATCACCTCGAAGTCACCTTTGGTGTGTACACATCACCTTTGGAAACTTAGCATACCATGGAATTTACTTCACAACATCAATCAATGGGATGCTAACCTGCACTTTCTTGAAAATTTCCAATATCTCATTATCAAGTTCAATTTCCTTTTGTTTTCTTGGTTGGGTGTCCCTTTGAGGAAATGGAAGAGGAATGGTTGGGCTAGGTAACTCATCAATATTCACACTCTTTCTTTTGGAAGTGATTATCTTAGGACAAGGATCTTCAACATTTGGAACATTCTTAATGGTTGGGATGGATGTTTCCTCAAGAGGGGATAACTCTAATGCAGGATTAACTTTACATTATTGTTGTTTTCCACTCCTAAGGGTGATGGAACTAACATTTACTTCATCCCTAGGGTTAACCACTGGTTGAGAGGGAAGTTTACCTGACCCCTGAATTTTAATTTCACCCACTGAGTTAGATAGTTGGCCTAATTTGGTTTTGAGGTCTTGTATGGATGCCTGAGTGGTTTGTTGGAATTGGATATTGTTGGAAGCCATTTGTTTCATCATATCTTCTAGGATAGGCTTGGGTTTTTGATGGGTTTATTGGAAAGGACTTTGGGGTGGTTGAGAGTTTATAGGTGGTGGTGGTTGATGGATACTCTACCTTGGTTGGTTCCATTTTTTTTGAGGTTGGTTTAAATACCCCCTTGCCTATAGGCTTGGTTATCCTTCCACCCATAGTTGTATGGATAGTATGGTTCTTTCCTAAAGGGTTGGTTATAGGGGCGTCCTGGGAAGATTGCCTCACAACCCTCAGAATTTTCTCTCAATTGGGGGAATTGGTCCGAGTAGTGGGTTTCAGAAGAACATATACCACAATGGATGGGAGGAGGATATTGGTATTTCCCTTGGGAAAGAGCAAGTTGTCGAAGAAGGGGACTTACCTCTTTGAACTTTGTGTCCACCTTCTCCTCGAATTCAGTACTTTTCACCTCATGGACACCTCGAATGAGTATGCTAGACATTATAATGAATTGTTGAGTGTTTTGTGCCATGTTCTCAATTAAGGTCCTTGCTGCAATTAGGGCCTTATCTACCAATGCACCACCTACAGAAGCATCGATCATATTTCAATCAGTAGGGATTAAACCTTCATAAAAATATTGAATTAACAGCTGGTCACTTATTTTGTGGTGTGGGAAACTTGAACATAACCTTTTAAAACGTACCTAATATTCATGTAATGTTTCCCCTTGATATTGTCTTAGCCCACAAATTTATTTCCATATTGTTGCAATTTGAGAGGCTGGGAAATATTTTACATGAAAAAGGCATTTCATGTCCACCCAACCTCTTATTGGAGAATTAACATAATATAACCAATCTTTCGCAGTGTCTTCCAAAGAAAATGGGAATTCTCTATGATTTCGTCCACATTAGCAGGTTTTAATGTTGAAAAAATAGTATGAAATTATCATAAGTTCTTGTGTGGATCCTCTCCAGAAAGTTCCTGGAATCTTGGAAATAGATGAATTAAGCCATATTTTAGTTCAAAATTGGGTACCTCGCCTTGTAATTGAATATAGGTGGGTTGGATATCAACATCAGGCGAGGTTAGTTATTTTAATGTTAGGTTTTTTTTCAGCCATATTAGCCAAGTCTATTTCAGTTTTTATATTGGTTCTAGAAGAATAGGAGGAAGGATCAAGAAGATTGTCAATGTTTTGTGTGTCCTCCATTGATGGGATCTCTTGTGCGTCTCGGGGTCGCTGACGTAAGATCCTCTCCGGTTCAAGTTCGAATGGATGTAAATCTCCAATATTAGAATGCTTCATGCACCAAACCTACACAAAAAATAAATCAGAATACAAAAATATAGGTAGAGGTATAAAATAGATAAATATTCACAAAATTTACAACTTTTTTTTCAAAAACACGCACTAAAAATCAAAGCGCTCCTGGGAAACAGTGCCAAAATTTGACCGTGTTGTCATGACATGTCAAATTGATTATGTTTTTAAGGTTGATTTATAGTTTAGGGAAGACCCTAGGTCGTCTCTCAAGGATCGTTGGTGGCTTATAGTGTGTATTTTTAATAAAGATTACTATAAAAGGAGGGTGATTTTGAAAACAGTTTTAAGAAAATAACTTAACATAAAGAGTTTAATAGTTGTTATAATAAGGTGGCGGATTAATAATTATGATATAAGGAGATAAATTCAAGTTCAATACACATCTTGGATAGTTCATTTTTCTGAAAATTTTACATGGTTTTGTTTAATTCTTTGGTTGAGGGTTGTCAAGATCTTGATTCCCCTCTTGCCTCTCTAAACGATGCACAAAGTACCAACCCTTGACACAAAAATCATGTTATCAAAGTTTGGACTTAAATAATAGATTATAGGATACCAAATCATACTAATATCTTTTGTATGTGTGAGAGAAAGAGGATCTTCATTTTTCCCAATCGGAACAACTCAAGTTTCCCACTTGAAATTTCAACCCAATCGGTGTTGAAATGAAAAGCAGTTCACTTAATTAAACCCCCTAAATGAACTCAGAGGAGAGACATGTTTCGATAAGAAATAAGTGAAATAATCCAAACACAAATTACACAAATAAAGTAGAGTATCATGTTCCATAACTCCCTACCAAGTATGTGTAGCTCCCTCAAAATGATCGTTCACTGTTTAGCTCACCATCGAGAGGAGGAGGAGGCTCGGGTGGAACTCCCTCTTCATCCTTGATGCCTCTATGAGGATAGGGGACTCTAGAACTTCAAGTATGATGAGATAACTCATTTGGGTATCCAAAATACCAGATCTTTGCCTCCTGGTCGAACTTTCAAATGAGGATCCCAAGGTTCCATTTTATAGGAAAATGGGAAGGTGGTTTTGAGCACACTGAATTATTAAAATCACATGTCACAGGTGTTTTGACCTCCAGACAGCCTTATCTCGATCTGGAAAAACAATAGAAAAGTTGTATCCCAATATCTTGGATGTCTCCACCGAAGGTTTGGCACAATTTGGACACCTATAGCCTGAGATATGGAAAGATGGCATCACACCACTTTTGAAACCGTGCAGATTTGGTGTGCTGGATAGATCAGGGTGGAAAGACCATTCGATGGCCGAATGAGTCTTGGGTTTCTTAATATGAAATGTATCCCAATGAGTTTTTTACCAGACTAGAAAATTTCATCCCAATTGGATGCACGGTCTAGTAGCAGTGTGCGGATTAATCCACCGGTGTGCTTGGATCCTGCGCAGTTTGACCCATTTTTCTTGGACATCATCATGTGCCCTCCAAATCACCTTCACCTTCAATGAAATTTTCAAGACAAGTAACATTGGACTTTTTAATAGAGATAAACACAAAATAAATGATTCAAAAATGGAATTAAATTTTTTATTATTTTTGGAATTTACAATACAAATTCAGTTTAATACAATGGTGTAAGGGTGAGAATGACACAGTGAATCTTTGTACGATCACTCACACATCTACTTATATAATTTCACTAATTCCATTAGAGACACTCTATAACAACTATTTGAGATATGAATGTATCTTGGTATGAGTTAGATTGAAAATATGAACTTCAAATGTCATACCCTTGATAACCATTAAATTAGATTTCAGTTGAACATAAATCACCCTTGTTTTAATCAAGATTTCATTAGGTTAGGATATCTCATACTTATCATCCCAATTCGTTAACAAAAAAATCCTCAATAAGGTTCATAAATAGAACACAATTAACCAATGTATATCCCCCAAGAGTGTCAAACCGATAGTACAACAATGCCTCTTTATTATGAAGTAGGTGACGAATGAGTTAATACCGAACAAATAGTTTTTAAGGTTATTAAAACTTGGTAAATCCATGATAGAGATTATATCCAAATGTACTATCCAAATATGGATGCAATTTGTATTAAAATGACATAATATCCACTTTACCAAATTTTAAGATATTATACTATACTTAGATTTATCCCTTAGGTATTTACTAGAGTGCTATAAACTAATCCCTAAAATAAATAAACTAATATCCAAACCTAAATAAAATATACTTTGATAACTAATAAAGTGACCAAATATAATCATATCTTAAATAATACATTAATTTCATGATTTAAATAATATATGTCACAAACAGCAGAACAACCTGTGGAAAAAAGATTTCATGTATTGGATAGTATTTATATAAATATATTATTCTACAACACATGTGAACATTTATCCTTAATAATACTGCTGTAGAACATTTTATAGATATATCACATGATATAGTAGTATTCATGTCCTAGGGATTAGGAACATAATAAAGAAGTGAAATCAAACACTCACTAAGTTAAAACATATCATAATGTTTCATATCGTAAACATGAAAGAGAAAATGAGGAAGATGATAAATATATTATTAAAATATCATAAAACCATAGGTGATAATCCTAAAACATTATAGAGAAACATAAGATCCTAACAAGATCCTTAAAGAAGCATAAAATTTATGGCATGGATCAAAATACATCTCAATAATCATAAAAAATGCGAGCATGATATAAAAGTATGGAAAAGATTAAAAATAAGGCATAATCATGATAACATGGAATTTCATGGAACTAAAATTCATCTTTAAAATGTGTAATAACATTATAAACAATTTATAAATGTGTAAAAAATAAACATAAGAAAATCATTGAGATAAAACTTATTATTCCCATGCTAATGTGAACAAACTCATTATGTCTGCATCTGAAAATCTAAGAAAACCCATTATGCCCATGCCTATGTGAACAAAATCATTCTGTCCATGCTATACTATATCATGAGATATAAACTTAAATAAACTCATTTAAGGTATATATAGTATCCCACACATCATCATCCATATATATGCGTGGAACTTAAAACTAATCATCACATCTTAAAGAACCCATGAAAAAGAATGGGTTTGTTAAACTTAAGAAAAAAAACAAAATCTAAACTTATGTAATTAGAGGATATCAATAATATCATTTTCAAAAAGTAATCAAATAATATTATCATATATATATTGGTAAAACATAACTTCATGATATATAATCCTTAGTGGACAATAGATGTGTTTATTCAAATTTTTTCACAACAATTGGGCCCTACTAAATGCACATACACCTTGCATTAACAATAAAAATGTTGGGTCTCAGACCATTAAGGAACACTAGTTAACCACAAACATGTGTTTTCCAACCCTGAGGCCCACAAACATGCCCAAATAGATCATCAAACTAATGAAAATTCCAAAAATACAACACATGTTATTCCAGTTTGTATTCTCCTCACTCACACACACCCTGAGAAAATTTCAAGATGGACAACAATATTGAAACTAATTTAGGATTAGGATCTAATATCTTTGTAGTTCTAATCAGTTAGGCTCTAGAAAATATGATTTCACCTTTGTAAAGGTTTGGACCAGTTTTCCATCTGACCTGGAACTCGACCCAGTCCGCCACATGACCCGAATGGAATTCTCGAACCCCATGAGCTAGAAACTAGTTCCCATACATTAGAGGAATTCATTTGGGAATGGTTTCAACCAAAAAATAGATAAAATATAGTATAATTTAGAAATGAAAGAGATGACACAAATAAATAAGAATTACAAGAAAACTAACTAGAAATGAATGCCCATAATAGAAAAATAAAGCCAGACTAACCTCCATGTTACCTCACAGCTCACCCCCACCCAACTAATCCCATGTATATGATGAAAAAATTAGGTCCAATTGAGAACATGTGACCTAAAATTATAAAGGTGTGAGATAAAAAACCCCATTAGGTCACTAAAACCAGTCAAAATTAGGCAATATGTTTCTTAAGAAAGTTTATCAATGATAGTTTACACATAAGCTAAAAATAAATCCTCACATACAAATACATATCACAAAAATCCAAATCAAATCCAAAAAATATTTCCAATCATCTTCCCAAGTATTCCAAAACTGAATGATCAAGTTTTGAAAAAATTCCATCTTTCTAACCCACACAAAAACCACCCACACTGTTCAAACTTCTAAAAAAATCCACTTAATTAATAAAAATTAAAATGGAAAATTGAAAACATTTAACCAGCCAAATAAATTCTAAAACCCATTTTGAAATCCACTACAGAGAACCAAAAAAATAGTCTTCAATTACAAAATGGATTTACGATATCTTTGAAAAATAAACATTTGAAATAAAATGACCCAATACAAACATGTGTAAAAAAAAGTATGTACCAATAATACAAGGTAAAAATCATTTATAAATAAGGAAGGGTCCATAATAATGGAATCTAGGGAAATGATGAAAACATGAATGATGTAAAAATCCCCTCAATCACTTACCAAATGAATGGTTGAATGTTTAATGGGCTCTAAAATATATCCATAACATGTGTAGGAAATAACCTATATGGATATAACCACCTGTAATAGATACCAATATATGACAATTCCAAATTATCATTCAATTATTCCACACAAGAATCATTGAGATGACAACCCTGCTTAGACCTATTTTAGGACAATGGGATCACTAGTGGTATGTGAACCAACTAGAGGTACATTCTATGTCTTCCCAATTATTATTCAGACCTTCATGACCAAAGGAAAGTTAGGTTTAGTGTGAACAAGCCAACTCTAACACAAAAGGCATAACCAAAGCTATCCTCACCCCCTAACACACAATAAAAAATATCCCCAAATACATAGCATTCACTCTCATTAATGAAAATAAATTTTCACTCAAGGAGGGAAATAATAATCACATAGTGATCACAAACCCACACAAGAGGTAAAAAGAAAGGGGAAATCCAAGAATGTCTCTCAACACAACCATTTTAAATCCAAAGTGTCAACCCCGACTTTAACACTAAAACATGGCTTAGAATTCCAATCACTTTTCCACATTTCATGAATACTATTTTAAAAATTTCTAAAAATGATGTAAATCACCCAAAAATTTAAAACATTTCAAATTCACTCCTCACACATGGGTCTCACCTAATGAAAACCAAAATAAGTCTTAAGGCCATTCATTTCCATAAAACCACTTTTAAAGAATCAAATATGTAACTTTTAAAAGGGTAAAACCATTCATATATTTAAAATCATCATTTTAAATAAAACTAAAACCCATTTCAAATCAATTTGTGGTCAACACCTTAATTTAAAACTAAATTCCATTTAAAATGTTGTTATCACTCAAGGAAAACTAAACCAGTTTAAAACCCATCACATAACTTCAAAACTATTTAAAAATCCCCAAAATAATTTTATAAAAACTTATCATAAATAAATATTCCATTCCAAAATACAAAACATGGGGTTATCAAGAGAAAACATTTATTCCAAGAACCAAACAACAAGAAAGGGTTTTACAATATCACAAGGGTAACAAATATATTTATACTTTCATAAAAAGGTAATTTAGAAAGAAAAATATTATAATAATTTCAAAAGTAAACAACTACATAGTAAAACCTACCCAAAGAGAAGAGGGCCGAGCCAGAACACTCCAAAACTCAATTTCTATGATTAAAACTCACACTTATATGCACATATACCCATATATTTATATATACTCCACTTAATCCAATTTAGATATTCCCCTCTTTATGAGGTAATATGTACCAGGATGATATATATATGTATACATACCTATTTCTATGTGTGAAAGCCTTCATGGAGCCAAAATACATTTTAAATAACCAAAAGGGAACAAAAAATCACCAAAACACCAATTAAAATGGAACAATAAAAAGGGTGGGATAATTTTTTCTCAAACTACGACAAACACAATGAAATGGATTAAAACACTTCACCATCAATAGTAGATGCTGAAATAAGCATGAAGCCAAAACAAGAGACCCATCACACACCCAAGGAAGAAGAAAAACATAAAGAATCATCCCACCCAGAACCCTCGGGTTTTGTTTAACCAAGAAGAGCTATAGGGAGAGGAAAAATCACTAGAATAAGAATGAAGGAAGGAGGAAGAAATCATACCTCGAGACATCAAAAAACTATCCCAAATAAATCAGGAGAAAATTTCATGGCGAAGGGATCAAAAGTGAAGGTGTGGAACATTGCTAATGGAGGAAGGGAGGGATTGGTCACATGATGCATAGGGGGAAGGAGGATAGAAAAAATTAAATATGTGAAGGAAAATAAAAACATTGGAAAAGATATAAAAATATATTTTTTAGTATGGGAAACTTGCATAGTTTACCAAGACGTGTAGTGATAGTGAGAACCAATTTTCGTTGAAAAAGTACCCATAGCTTTACTTCTAGGAAGTCCAAATGATTGATCTAACCATTCTAAAACTATGAGATTCTGTTATATTTGGATGATAGACTCCTAGGAATGGTTTAAACATTTTACTTCTAACCATGTGAAAATAATTCACTTCACCTCCTATTTGAAAATGTAAAAATTTACACTTGAAATTATTTATATCCCATAAGAAATTAAAATTAATTAAATTAGTTAATTAATTAACATATTCATGACAATTATGGTGTCCCAAAATAGATATATTTTAATTAATTTGAACGCTTGGTTGATTTCCATCATTTTTAGAAATGATTAAATAGTATTCATGAAATGTGGAAATGGTATGGAATTACAATTTGTGTTTTAGTGTTAAAGGCCCATTTGGAACTTTAGTTTTAAAATGGTGGGTTTTATATACACCCCCTTGACTACCCCTTTATTTTTACCCCTTATATAGGTTGGTGATCACTATATTATTCATGTTTTCCCATTGAGTGGGAATGTTCTTATTTATGCTACTAGTGAATGCTATGTATTTTGGGTTATTAACCATTGGGTCTTGGGGGTGAGGGTAGCTTTAATTATTCCTATTCTGAGAGACTTGTATTTTTCACACTCAGAATCACTTTCAATTGGTCATGGAGGTTCAAATATTAAGTGGAAAGTCCTAGAATGTACCTCTAGTTGGTCCACACACCTCTAGTGTACCCCTTAACATGAAATAGGTCTATATGGAGTTGTGATATTAATGATGCTTGTGTGGGATAATTAGATGTTGATTTTTATTTATGCATGTTGGTAGATGGTTTGGGTGGTTATACCCAAATTAGTTAGGTCTTACACACATTAAATATCTATGTTAGAGCCCATGACACATTTGGCCATTCGTTTGGTTAGTGATTGAGGAGAGTTTGACATCCGGGCTGCTAGTATCATTTACCTTGTTTTTTTTGTTATGAAACATTATTTATTTATATGTGATGTTTCCTTATTATTCCTGGGGACTAACTATTGTGTTTGTGCATTGGATCATTTCATTTGAAAGGGTGACTTTCCAAGTAAGTTGGAAAACCATTTTTAAATTAAAGACCCCAATATTGGTGAAACAAAGTGGATTTAAAATTGGGGTTTGGAATGTATTTATTTAGTGAAATGTTTTAAAGAAAACATTTTAATTTAAATAAAACAAGTGGTTTTGTTTTTGAGAGGATTTAATGGTTTTATTGGTTTTGATGTGGATTAGGTGGAGGTATTTGTTTTTGAAATATGCTCTTTCAATTTTTGAAAACTTGGGAAAATGTTTGGAAATTTTCTTTAGATTGGATTGGAAATTCCATAAGATTTATATGTTTGTAAAGATTATGTTCTAGCCAATATTTTACTTATAACTGATGTTCTTCCTTATGAGACACATTTCAAATTTCTAGTGGGTTGTGGTGACCTTCTGGGATTCAAATCTCATTCTTATATTATTTCAGGGTTTAGGTTATCTATTGGATCTCATTTTTTCACCATATCCATGGGGTTAGTTGGGAGGTGGTGACTCGCATGGTAATTTGGCGGTTAATTTGGATTTATTTTATTTTTTGGATATTCCTTTCTATTTAGTTTTATTTTTTATTTCTATTTATTTATTTTAGATATTGCATTTATTTATTCTACTGTCATTTATCACTGTTTTGGTAGAAACCATTCCAAATGGAATTCAACTGATGCCTAGGAACTAGTTTTCAGCCTGTGGGGTTAAAGAATTCCCTTTAATCCATATAGGGGACTAGGTCTGGTGATGGGTTAGATGGATACCCAGTTCATTTCTTTATAAAATGGAATCATAAGAGTTTTGGTCTTCTTTTAGTTAGACACTAATCCTCTTTTCTCACCTTTGTTATTTGGGGATGTTCGGGTAGTTGTTAGACTAAGGTTATCGCGGATTGAGTAATAAGGTCGGGAAATGTCTAGATAGCTATTTATCATCCTGAGACTCAAGATTCTAGGGGGATCTGGGTTACAAATTTTGAGTTCAATCTTGTATTTCGTTGTATTTAGGTGTTTTTTTGTGATTTATGTGTTGATACCCTTTGAGAGCTTTTGAGAGCTTATTGATCAATTTTAGCCTAGTTAGTGGGAGTGTTGGTTCCTCCTTTTTTGTTTGAGGGTTTTAATTATGGTACATTATTGTGGTTGTTTATGGGGATGAATTTCTTGATTTTATTCAATGTCACCTCCTTTATATACTTTGTATCATCATAAAAAATTTGGTAAGCTCAGTTTCTGAGAAGAAGTCTTAGGTTTGATCCTTCTAATATAGTTTGGTTTTTATGGATGATTTACATATTTGTAATGATTCAAGAGAAAGATTACTTTTTGGAATGTTTTTATGGATAATATGATTAATGGTTTAGGGAATCTTCTATTCTATGAGAAATTACTCCCCTCTCCTTCTCTCATGGGTGTTTTGAGTCTCATTTTTTGGGCAGACATCTCTTGGTGAAAATGAATGTTCCAGTTATTTTATATAAGCATAGTGGTGATATATTTTTTTATAATTTATAAAGACCTTGGGTGTACAATTGGGTAACTACGGTGTGTGATACACCAATTGGATTTGGTATACTAATTGGTGTTTGTCTGTGGGACTTTTGTGGGATGCACTATGTGAGGATGATCTAGTGTTTGAACATAGGTTATCCTCATGCATCATGACCCAAGGTGAGTTATATTTCCATAATTTTGAGTCTTTTATGGTTTTTAATTCTTCCATTAATTTTATAAGTGTTCCTAGTTGAGGGTTTGTTCCTCTTGTGGTTATTTACTATTTGAGGACATGTTTCCCTATAACAGTTCTTTTGTGCCACCATTATAGATGAATCTAAATAGTGGGGAGACCGTGTTCAGTCTCCCATGATTCATAAGGATTCTAGCTCAAGGTTATATTTAATTTTTCTAGGAGATGTAGAATCCCTGTGGTTGATCAGATTGATTTTTCTTAGGATGTTGGTTGTGAGCTTTGAGGTTGATATGTGTTGAGTTTTCTTTTTAGCTAGGTCCCCTTAGGATCTTTCATTTTCTCTGTTTCCTTTCTTTTAAATTAGAATTTATAAGGGAATAAAGTGATATGGTGGGGATATTGTGAAACCCCCCATGACTTAGTGATGTTAATTAATTAACTAATTTAATTAATTTTAATTCATATTGGGAACAAAAAAATTTCAAGTATGAATTTTAAAAATTTCAATTGAGGATGTGTAGTGAAAGGTTTTCACATGGTTAGAAGTAACCATGAAAAAACCATCCATGGGTGTCTATCATGTAATAAGAGAAAAATAATTAGGGTTTAGAAAGGTTATCATAACCATGAAACATACCTAGATGTAACCATGTTGGTTCTTTTTAAAGGCGGTATAGGTTGTATGATTACCTCGCGACTTGGTAAACCCTACAGGTAACCCGTGCGGGTTACACAATTTAAATTTTTTTATTTTTATTTTAATTTATTTCAACTTATTTTCCTTTTCCTTTACCTATTTTATTATTTTCTACTCCTCCCCCAAAGCATCGCGTGACTAGACCCTCCCTTCCTCCCTTAGTCGTGCACCACCCCTTCCTTCAAGATTCCCTTTCCCTAGAATTTTCTGCCAATTTATTTACGATTGTTTGTAAGTTTCTTGAGGTATTATCTCCACCTCCCTCATTACTATTTATTTTAGTGATTTTTCCTCTCAATATATCTACTATTTGTTTGAAAAAACCCTAGGGTTCTTTGTGGGCTATTTTTTGATGTTTCTCTTTTCCCTAGGGCATGTGATGGGTCTCTCAGCCTGGATTCATTCATATTTTGACATATTCTGCTGAAGGTGAAGGGTTTTGTCAGATTTTGGTATTCCTCTGTAGTTAGAGTATGTATTATTCAACCCTTTTTATTATTCCAATTTTAATTGGGTTGTTTTGATTACTTTTTGTTCTATCTTGGTTACGTAGAATATCTTGGGGCTTCTTGAAGGCTTGAACACGTATGCATAGGTTCATGTATATATATATATCTTCCTTGTACATATTATATCATAGTGAGGGGAATATGTACATTTTATTAAGGGGTGAATATATATATAGTGGTGTATATGCCTATAAGTGCTAGTGACCGTTATCACAGACATTGAGTTTCGGGGTGTTTCGTCTTTATCTTCTTCTATTTTAGGTAGGTGTTATTATGAAATTTATTTATTTTGGAATTATAATATTCCTATGATTAATAAATACCATTTTTTTGTTATTATAAATATATGTGTTATCTTAGTAATATTTTAAAAAAATTCAAGTTGTTTAGTGTTTGGCCGAAATGTTTTCTCTTGATAAATCTATTTTCTGTGTTTCTGAATGGAATTTTTATTTATGATAAGTTTTTATGAGATTCATTTGGGGTTTTTTGAAATTATTTTGAAGTTGGGTGATGGGTATTAACCTTTTATGGTTTCCATTGAGTTATAACAATGTTTTAATGTGGATATGGTTTTAAATTGAGGCATTGACCTCAAAGTGAATTGAAAGGGGTTTTAGTTTTATTTCAAAATATTATTTAAAATGTGTACACTAGTTTCCCCTTGTAAAAATTCCATGTTGGATTATTTAAAAATGATTTGATGTAAATGAATGTACTTAGGCCTTGTTTTTATTTTCATTGGGTGAGACCAATGTGTGATAGGTGGTTTTGAAATGTTTTGAAAGTATGAATAATTTCCTTCATTTTTGAGAAATGTTTGAAATGATATTCATGAAATCTGGAAATGGGATTGGAATTCAAAGTTGTGTTTTAATGTTAAATTTATGGTTGTAAATTTGGTTATAAAATGGTTGTTTTTAGAGAAAACCCTTTATTTTTACTTTCTTGTTACCCCTTATGTTGGTTTTTGATCCCTATGTGATGTTTGTTTCTCCCCTTGAGTGGGAATGTTCTTACTTATGACATGAGTGAATCCTAGGTATTTGGGGCTATTAACCATTGGGTGTTTGAGGGTGAGGGCAGATTTTGTTTTTGCTTGTGTGTTATACTTGTCTTTTTTACACTAGAACTCACTTTCCTTTGGCGATGGAGGTCAGAATACTAAGTGGGATGACCTAGAATTTACCTATAGTTGGTTCACACACCACTAGTGGCCCCCTTAGAATGAAATATGTATAATTGGGGTTATTATCTCAATAATTATTATGTGGGGTAATTGGATGGAAGTTTTGACTAATTTTGTGCTAGTAGCTAGTTCATGTGGTTATAGCCATATAAGTTAGGTCCCACACACATTAGGGAACCATTCTAGATTCCATGACACATTCAACCGTTCATTTGGTTAGTGATTGAGGAGAGTTTGACATAATGACTGCTTTTATCATTTCGCATACTTATATAATTATAGAACTTAATTTATTTATATGTTATGTTTGACTTGTGATTATTTGTTCTTTATTATTGTGTTTAATCCATGTGTGTGCATTTGGTCATTTTCTTTAAAATAGAGATTTTTTTAAGATGTTGGAAAAACATTTTGAAATTAAAGACCCTTGTGTGGATTATTTTAACTGGAATTCAAAATAGATTTTGGGATGGATCCATCCATTGAAATGTTTTAACGTAACAATTTCCATTTAAATAAAACAAGTGGTTTTGTTTTTTACTTGTTTGAATTGTGTGTGTTCTTTGGGTGTGGATTAAGACAATTGGTTTATTTTAAAAACACAAGTTTTCATTTTTGGAAAACATAGGAAAATATTTGGAAGTACTTTTTGGATTGGATTTAGATTTCCATGATATATATATGTATGTAAAGATTAATTTATAGATTATTTTTAAACAACCTTTAATGAGTTTCCTTAAGAAATATACTTCATATTTTTAGTGGGTTATGGTGACCTAATGATATTTTTACCTCACTCTTATATCATTTCATGTTTTATGTTCTCTATTGAATATTATTTTTCTATCATAGCTATGTGGTGAGTAGGGTGGTGGTGACCCATGAGGTCACGTAGAGGTTCATCTTACTTATTCTCTCTTTTTTCTTGTTCATTTATAGTTATTTTTTATTTTGTTATTCTAATTTATTTATTTTATCTCTTATATTTATTTATTATGATTTTTTTATCTTTTTTTTCAGTGAAACCATTATCAAGGTAATTTTTGTGATCCCCATGAACAAGTTACCAACTTTTAGGGATTTGAAATGCCCTTCAGGCCTTGTGGTGGATCAAGTCGGGTGCCATGTCGGATGAAAGATTGGGTCAGTTCGTTACAACCTTGTTGACATGGGTAGAAAAATTTATTCCTTTAACCCTCTAACATTTTGGGGTGTTACATACTCACCCACCCTTTTGAACACAACATCCCTATTGTGGAACCTATATTTCATCTAATGTGGTGCCACTACACAATTTTAAAACAAATTAACTTAAAACTACTTTTAATAAACATTTATGATAAGTAAATAGAATAATTTTTATGTCATTTTTTATGTATTTGAAAATAAATGATACTTGAAAAGAAACAAAAATCAAGATGAAACATCTATAGGTGTAAATAATGAAAATAAATAACTTTATTAAAACTTTTATAGCATTTTATGTAAAAAATATAAGAAACATTGAAAATATTTATTTTCATAAAAGGTGTAGAGGAAAATATGAAGAGTAAAAAATATAAAACACACATTTATTTCCTTAATGGAAACGATTTTAGTAGAAAAAATGGACATGGAAGATAAGATCAAATATTATACATTTATTTTGGAAAAGGTTTTATCAAATTAGTGGTTTTTGATGATGATAAGTAATTTCACATGAGAAAAAGTAGAAATATTGTATAAAATATGAGAAATAAAATGATTAATGAAATCATGGAAAATTTTATTCAAGTAACAATGACTATGGACCAATGAATCAGAAATTAAGTTGAAGAAACCATTACCTTGAATTATTTCTCAGATGATAAAATTATATCCCTCTGTATAAAAAAATATAATAATAATATATTTATTAACCTTATTTATATTCATAAGATTTTACAATATTTATTTATAATTATTCTCCACATTTATATTAGTCAGTAATTATCTAGTTTAAATATCAGGTGTGAATAATCTAGATTGTTTTGGAATAGTTTCATAATTAGCTCTGTTTTCAGTCATTATTATCCCAAATTTAATCATTAACAGATCAAAAAGGTACATAAATTTATGTTTTAAGGTAATTTATAAATTTATAGATTCATTTTATTATAGTTTTAGTATTTTTATTTTTGATGAAATTGGAAACAAGCATGTTTCAGTGATTTTTAACAAATGAACAATGGTATGTTAATAAAAAATTTAAATTTTAATATTCCTAATCAAAAACAAAAAAAATCATCATTTAATGATTTATATCCAATATTAATTTTCCAGGCCCATTATTATTTTAAATTTATATCATTTTTCATGTTGGTGGTTAAACTGACCAGACAAGAATATGCATCAATCTATGTGTGAGTATTCCTATAGAAGAGAATATTTTGTTATAAAATAACTATGAAAACATTATAATGAAATTATTTACATTTTATTATGGTGATTAATCAAAATTATTAAGATTTTTGACAATAAGGAAAATGAAACATATATTTTCACTTGTAAAAAACGGGTTTTCCAATTGGTATATTCATTTTAGGTGGTAAGTTTAAAAATGATGGTTTATTGCTAATATTACTTATAAAATATGTCACGAACCGAATCGGGTCGCCATCCGAACCGACGCCCGACTCGGCCCGCGGCAAGGCCCGAAGGGCGTTCCCGATCCCCACGGGCTGGCACAAGTGCCCGGGTATCAAAATAAATGTTGGGAACGATTTACCCAAGTAAATAAATATAAAGCAGCCAACCAAAGTAAACCAAACAGAAGTAAAGGTCACAGGAAAACATGTAGTTGACCGAACAGGTTTTTGGTTCACAAGTATTCAAAACTCAAATAACACTAAAAAAAGATGACAAAAAACCAACCTAAGGACTGTCGCCCAGTGTGAGGATACCGCCTCTAAGCCACCACCAAAACACCACGTAGAGAGTCCTGTTAACAACCTGAACCACTACTCCCAAAAGCTGGACCCCTACCTGTATCAGAAGTAAACAAGTATACTTACACCCAAGGGTGTAAGTAGGGTGTGAGCAATCGCCCAGCAGGATATCACCAATAAAAGATTCCCCACACAACTATCAAAAGACAACCAATTGCAATGCTGAAATAAAGATAGAAAGAAGTGCAAAAGAAAATGGTTTTCATAAAATGATTTAAAAGAAAGGCAGTTCAAGATAAACACATTAGGATAGCAGTTCAAGTGACATATCACGTATCAGCATGCACGCAAGGTAACTGGTGGCACCAAAGGATGGGAAATGCCCTATGGGTACTAGAACTAGTGGGATCCTAGAACGTCGTGTCTCGGTGAAACGTGGCGTAGGCGGCCACGACCCTCAGATAATGTGGATTAGAAGGCCACGACCCTCAGAAAATGTGGCTTAGAAGGCCACGACCCTCAGATATCATATGTTTAGTTAGTGTTGCAGTCGTCAAACCTGCCAGTGAAACCGGGTCGGGTCATCTCCGGAACACTAGCTCACTAGTCCCAGTCTCCCCACATAATACCCCGGCTTCCCTCCTTGTGCTCACCTAGAGATCAAAGTTCACATAACATGTCACATTAGCACTTCGAGCCAAACAGGTCACCTGCACACTGATATCCTCTTTGAAAACTACACACGCACCAAAACTTTTCTTTTTTAAAAACTTAAACCACACTGCATACGCGTTAAATTAATCTAGACACATAACTTAATGAAAACACTTTGTTATTTAAGAAAACCACTAAGAAAAATTATTTAACAGTTTTCAAACATGTCGAAAAATTGTTAAAGGTTAAAAAGTCACCCAAAACCCCTTTTTCTATAATAAAACACATTCTGACATGCCAACACACAACCTGCGTCATCCGAACTCCCTGACACACACTGCACAGTTTACAAATAAACATAAACAGCCAAAGTGAGTTTCCGCGATAAAAAAAAGGACTTGCACCACATAAATGTACCACTGGCAAATAAAATGCGCATTTAAAAAGTAATTAAAACTAATTTGTCAATACGAAAACTAATTAGCAGGGTGATGAAAAATTAAACCAGTACGCAAAAGATCGCCAAAAGATAATTGAGTGCGGAATCACCTACCTCAAACAGGTGCGGAAAAAGACACGGCACAAGACTCCAGTTGCGCCGCGGTTGCACCGTCTTGAGCCGTTAAACAGGTCCTAAAAACAACAGATCGCTCAACGGGTTCAGTGAAAATGTTAACACAATAGTAATGATGATAACAATAGCGATAACATAATAATAATAATAATAATAAAATAATAATAATAATAATATAATAATAATGGGAATAATAATAGAAATAATAATAATAATAATTATAAATAATAATAATATCAATAATAATAATATTAAGCATAATAATAGTAATAATAATAATAATTATAAATAATAATAATAATAATAATAATAATATTAATAATAATAATAGCATAACAATAATAATAATAATGATAATAACAATAGTAGTATAATTATAATTAATATAATAATAATAATAATAATATGATAATAATAATAATAATAATAATAATAATAATAATATAATAATAACAATAATAATAATAACAATATCATAATAATAATAATAATAATAACAATAATAATATAATAATAATAATGATAATATTATTATTTACATAATTATAATAATAACACATTAATATTTATAGTAATGACATAATAACTAACATATTAACAATAATAACAAAAGAAAACAAAAAGTCTTATTAGATAAGTTAAAATAATAAAATAAAATAAATAAAAAAAAAGAAAACAAACCTGCCCGGAGGAGGCCGAACAGGGGCGCCGGAACGGGGAAGAAGTGGAAGAAAAAGAAAGGGAATAAGAAGGAGAGAAGAGGAAGAGGAGAAGAAGAAGAAGAGAAGGAGGAGAAGAGGAGAAGAAGAAGAAGAGAAAAAGAAAAGAAGAAGAGAAGAAGAAGAGGCAGGGGCGCGCCGGCTGGACGGAGGGCTGCAGCAGGGGTGCAGCAGGGGGAGGAAGAAAAAGAAAGAAGAAGAAGAGAAGAGGAAGAGGAGAAGAAGAATAATAGAAGAAGAAGAGGAGAAGAAGAAGAAAAGAGAGAAGAAGAAAAAGATAAGAAGAGCAGCAGGGGGGTTGTGTCGTCGCCGGTGCGGAGTCCGGCCGAGGTGGTGTTGGAGTGGCGCAGCAGAGGAGGGATCCGGGAATGAGGAGGAGAGGTGCGGCGAGGCTGGTCCGCTGTGGGTGTAACAGGGGCGGCCGAGTGGAGGGATGGTCTGGCGGCAGGGGGAGAAGCCGGAGAGATGGAGAAGAAGAAGAAGGAGGAGAGGAGGAGAAGAAGAAAAGAGGAAGAAGAGGAGGAGGGGAGAAAAAAAAGGAAGGGAAAGGAGGCGCGACGGGCGAGGGAGTGCAGGAGCGGGGAAAGGTGAGGAAGAGGGCGCCGACAGGATGGGTGCGCCGCTGGTGGGGGAGAAAAATAAAAGAGAAGGAAAAACGTGGGGAGGAAGGAAAAGAGAAGGAAAGAGAAAGAAAAAAAAAGAAAAAGAAAAGAAATAAAAAAAAGATGGGAGTGGGGGTGGCAGCGGCTAGGGTTTCCTAGGGGGGATAGGTAGAGAAAAAAATAATAATAATAATAATAAATCAATACCATAATAATATTAGAAATAATAATATTAATATTAATAATAATTATCAAAATCTTAATAATAATAATCGCATAGCAAAAATAATAATAATAATAATAATCTGCACACACACATGAGCAACGTTTTCATTTTTTTGGATTGAATAAGATGGGAATAGATAATTATTTTACCATAAGAATAATTAAATTCTATTATATTATTTATACTAATGTAATTATATACATATTTTGATAAAGGTTTTGAATGAGTGTAGATAAGAAGGAGAAATAAAGGGATTTAATGGGTAAATAATACTTATATTGAGAATTCGATTATTCTCTTAATGTATCCTCTGAAAATGAAAGACTTGATATAATTTTTTAATTCTAGATGATATTAAACATGTATAAGAGATATAGAATAAAAAAATTGGGTATATTTTTATGGGAGTTTAGAACAATAATGGTTTCTTAAAAAGGGAGGAAGTAAGATCAATTTATAGGTGAAAAAGAGGGAAAAATTATTGGAAAAGAATGTTAGGTAATGGATAAGAATAGAAGCATGTGAGATTTAGGTGAGTTAAGTAAGGAACTATTATTGATGCATGTAGTTTTAAATTTATAACCTAAAAAATTTATGCTATAAGTTTTAAATGTGAAATTGAATTTGTAAAATTTGATCCACATTGGATTACCAATGTTAACTCTTATTAATCCTTGACAAATATTAATCATGGTTATTATTGTATCACTAAAAATTATGGATGAACATTTATACCAATTTTTTTATTTTTAAATATGAATTTGGACTCCATTAAATATGATTCAATTTCTAAATATTAGAATATTATATTTAAAATTAAAACATATAATGTGCTGAAACACTGTTTTTGTAAAAAATTAAATTTAATCGTTAATTTTTTACAATTTTATTTTTAATTTACTTCTAGTTAAATGAGTGTTAATTCATATTTACATATCAATAAAAATAATATAAGATTATTAATTTAAAATATATCTTTTTAATTTAAAAAATACTCAATATTTAGGAATGTATCATTCTTTGATAGATAACAGTTTTATTGAGGTAAATTATATTTACCTTAGAAACATAATTTTATGCATAAAAATGAAATTGACCCCATTAATTTATCTAATCAGGTTGATTAAAAAAATAATAAAATAATTTCATACAATTAAATTTATAAAAATGATAAAAAATTATAATTTTTTAAGAAACATGCATCTTCTAACAATAAAATGGTATTTGTTTTATTATACCATTTTCATATAAACTTTATAAAGTGGGTTATTATATTGGTACCTTCCAATTTAATAGTTATAAAAAAATTATAATATTTAATAATTTTATTAAGGTAATACATTTTTTTGTTTTTGTTTAATGTTGTGTTTATTAAAATATACTCACATAATATTTAATTATAGAGAAGTAATTACTAGAATCATGGATCGTAACATTCAACATCATTTAAATGATCTTTTTTCTTGAAAATTTATTACATAGATGAAAAAAAGTGAGTACACTTCTCTCCCATCACATCATTAATTTCCCATGTTTCCTCCTAAAATTTATTATTCCACTAATAAAAATTGGATGTGTAGTCTTGTTCTTCAAAAACTTGTATCTTGGACCCATGATTTCCATAGGTAGTTCATCATATTAAAGGTCATGTTCCAATATGAATTCTTCCAATATTATCACATGTGATAGATCCGATATATACTTCCCCAAAAGCGATATCTAGAATATATTTTGTACTTAAATAGGGGTGGAGGGAGTGAAAGTGATATTCCATGACCCTAAAATGATCAAGGATCTCAAAGGGACTGATATATCTTGGGCTTAACATCCTTTACATCCAAAATATCATAACCTTATTCTTAGGAGAAAATTTAAGAAACACCTTGTAACTAAATTTAAACTCTTAATCTCGTTGAATATTATCTTAATAACTATTATATTGAATTTTTACCACTTTTTATGACACTAAATGTTTTAAATCTTATCCTTAATTTCTTAGATAAGGCCAGGAACTATCAAATTCCCCTCTAAAACACTATACCAACATGTTATAGAACAATATATATTCCAAAAAAGAGCCTCACATGGTGCTATCTGAATTCTATAATAGAAATTGTTTTCATATGAAAACTCCACTATCTATGTCTTAATACTAAAATTAATATAAATCTATCAAATAAGATCACAACTTGTCCTCTAGATCTTTAATGTTTCTCTCAAAATGACCATATTAATAAATATGATGAGTAGTGCTAAAACTTAAATCTATATATAATTATTTTTGAATAATTATCCTAAATGTCAAGGTAAACCTTTAAACCCAATCAGATACATTGGATAGTTGTACTCTATTCAGTCTTACCATATCCTTTATGTATATCTTGGTGTGTTGTTCAAGAGTGAAATCTTCTTTTTTAGAAATGAAATGTGATTAATTCATAAGGTGATTGGATAAAAAATAAATAACATTATGGACATTTGATATTTTGGGGAGTCCTATGACAAAATTCATGGTGAATTTTTTAAATTTATATAATGGTTTAGTTAATTGATTCAACATAACCTTAGAATTTATTAATTTAGACTTAAATTTATTGTATACCAAGCTTCATGATACATATTCTACAATTTTACATTTAATGATATCCCACTAGAATTTATTTTAGAAATATATACATATTCATACTTTATATATATATATATATGTATAGGTAATGATGATATTTATGAATTATAGAAAATTCCCTTCTTAAATTCTGATTTTGATGGAATACACATCTGGGGTCCAACCCTTATAACTCCAGATTTAGCAAACTTGAACTATAGAATATTAACTACTTTTTTCTATAGATTTATATTATCTTTAGAGGATTATTTGATCTTCATGTATATGGAAGGTTGAATAGTAAATTGGGATGTACATGAATTCTCTCCTCTAATTATTAATTTAGTATCAATCCTTTTTCAAATCCATAAGTATTTTATCTTTTTTAATCCTCATAATGGATAGAGTAGCATGGTATTTTTTTCTCAGTGCATCATCCACCCTATTTTCAATCCCTGGGTGGTAATGAATTTATCAATCATAAAATTTTATCAATTCCAACAATATCCTTTGAATCATATTCAACTCCTTACGTGTGAATATATATTTCAACATATTTTGATCAGTATATATATATATATATATATATGTTTCTATATATATATATATATATCATTTTACCATAGAGACAATTCCATAAAAACATTAATGAAAATATCACTTATTCTAAATCTAAATCATGTGTCTGGTAGTTTTTTTGATGATTCTTTAATTAGAATGAGGAATAATAAATTACCTTATCATTCTTCATGAAGATGAAACTGAAGAATTTTATTGAACCATCACTATATATTACAAAGCCTTCACCACTATAGGGTAATATAAGTAGAGGAGTAGTGACTTAACTCCCTTTTATTTTGTTAAAACATTCCTTACATTTATCTATCGAAAGAGCCTTCCCTCCCTTCTTTGTTAACTTGGTGAATATATTTTATACCCCTGATATATTTTTTAGAAAGCATCAATGATATCATGATAACTAAACAAAACAATGGATCTCATTTTTAATGGTTGATATAGACCATTTCTTGATAACTTCAATCTTTTATTGATCTACCAACATGCCTTTTATTTTGATTACATAACATAATAATGATAAATTTTATAGCTAGAATTCACAATTTTTAAACTTTACACACAGTTTTTATTTTCTCAAGGTCTTTGACATAATCCAAAAATTATCTTTATACTATTAAATTATCATTGAATATTTGAAAATATCATCTATAAAGGTAAACCAAAATTGATCTTGCTAGTCTCTAAAGAATCCATTTATTAGATCCATGAAGATATTATGAGAATTCATAAGATAAAAGGGAATCCCTATAAATTCATAGTGTCCATACCTCAAATAAAAATTTGTCTTCAAAATATCTTCCCATTTAAACCTTAACTGATGGTATCCAAAATAAAGGTCAATATTCAAGAATCATTACGATTCAGTGATTTCATAAAAAAGATCATCAATACGGGGTAGATGATACTTATTATGAATGTGAATTTATTAATCACATGATAATAATTACAAACACATTGATCCATCCTTATTTTTAAAAAGGAAGATAGGTCTACCTCATGTTAGAAGCACTAGGGTGTATAAAACCCTTTCCAAGATTATCTTATAGTTTCTTCTTTGATTACTAAAATTAAATAAAATCCAATTTATATGGATTCTTTAATATATGCATGGATCCAGGTAAGAGTTCATTTGAAATCTCAAAACACAAAATTTATTACCCTTGAAATCCATCAAATTAGTTTTAAGTTCTACCTTTATCACTCTCGATTCAATCTTAGATTTTTTTTGGGTTTGGTTCTCTCATACTTATTATGATAGTTCCTCAATATAATAAATTATTTATAATGGGTTGTAATGATAATGCGATTAACCAAAACATATCCCCTAGGAGTGTCAAAATTGGTGTCTAATGAGGGATCATTATTGTGCACTAAGTGACGATTGAGTTAATACCCAACACACCCATTATAGGGATATTACCCCTTCGTACATCTATTTCGTAGATTTTATCCATTTCTACAATCTAGAAATTGATTTTATTTATTGGAAAATAATAAAATCTCAAATTTTTGAAAAAATATCAAGATATTCTCCTATATATTAACATATACCTTAGAATTATCCCCATGATTTTTGAAATATTTCTATAAACTAATACTAAAAATAACTAAAATAATATTAAAAAATAACTAAACCTACATTTGGTACCAACTAAAGAGACCTAATAAAAACATAACATAAATAAAAAATTAATTTCATGATTTGGATAATAAATCTCCTAAATAGTCGTACAACTTGAGGATTGAAATTCTTAGTGTCTTGGAGATCATTTATATAAAAATCTTATTTTATAACACTTTAGATCATTTCTCCTTAATCATACTCTTATATATTCCTTTGAAAACATCTCAAATGATATAATAATTTTCATAAACTAAGTATTGTAAACATAATAAGTAGGTGAGATTAAAACCTTAATAATGAAAAACATATCATAATGTATAAGTTTATAAACACCAAATAGAACACGAGGAAGAGGATAAATATTTAATTAAATGACAATAATATCATAGATGATAATCATAAAACATTTTAGTGTAATATAATATTATAAAAATATTTTTAAAGAAGAAAAAGAGTTATTACCTATCTCAACATACATCTTAGTAATCATAAAACTTATTAGAATGACATAAAAGTGAGGAATAATTTAAAAATAAAGTATAATCATAAAAATAAGAAATTTCATAGAAATTAAATGTGTCTTGAAAATGTGTAATAACATCATAAAAAACAAATAAATGTGGAATGACTATATGAATAGGAAAACCGTTGTGAGAAAACTCATTATTCCCACGAAAATGGGAACAAACTCATTACGTACACACCAAAAAATGTGAGAAAACCCATTATGCCCATGCTTTTGTGGAAATATTTATTATGTCCATTCCTAGATATCTCATGAGATATAAAATTTAATGAATTAATTGGTGTTTGATATAGGACCCCACCCATAATAATCTATACACATGTGTGCAACTTAAAATTAAACATAATATCTTAAAGAACCCATGGAAAAAGAATGTATTTCCTATTTTTTTTAAAACACCACATATTATAAATATATTAAATCATCAGATATCAGAAATATAATATTATAAAATGATTAAAACATAAATTCATGAGAGATAAACTTAGAAGGAATATAGAAGTAAAAATACAAATTTTTTCAAAAACCCATTTAAAAAATATTACAAAGATGAAGTGAAAATTACTTCCAAAACCAAATTTTTAGATAAATATAGAATATTATTTAAAACTTTAATATAAATATTTTTAAATGAAATATAATTAAAATTAAATAAATATCACTATTAAATTAGGAGTGGGAAATAATGAGAAGAAATGTGTTTATTAAGATTTTTAGGCCATTTTTATAAAAAACACATCATAAAAAAGTTTATTGACATTAATGACATAAATGGTGTAAAGGAAAATATAAAGGATATAAAATAAATAGATTTTTTAAATAAAACACTTTCAATTGGAATAACATGGACATATATGATAAGATCCAATGTTATACTTTTTTTTGAAAATATTTTGTCAAAGAAGATGTTATTTATGATTAGAGGTAATTTCACTAGAGAATAAGAGTAAATAACATATAAAATAATGAGAATGTAAATATCAAATAAATCTTGGAAAATTATATTCATGTATGAAATACTATGACCAAATGAATTAGAAATTGGGTCAATTGGACCATTACATTGAATTATCACTTAGTTAATCACACTCTGACATCTTATATGAAAAAATAACTATCATAATCACCTATTAACCTTATTCATATGAATAAATTTTTATAAAAATCATTTATAATTATTATATATATATATATATTAGTTATTTGTTATATATTTTCTATATTAGGGGAAAATAATCTTGATTGTTTGGGATTAGTTTCATAATTAAGGATGTTGTTCTTAATTATTCTCCCATATTTTATCATTCATAGATCATATGAGGTACTTGAGTTAATGTTATAGGAAAGATTATAAATCTCTATTTTCATTCCTCAAGTGTTTTAGTTACGATTTTATCCTAACTATTGAGTTAAATGTTTATATTACCAATCCAAAACTAAAAACAACTATTTACTTAATAATATACAACATTATGTTTCTAATTCCATATTTGAAATAAATTTATAGATTTTTTCATATTAGAGGTTAAACAGAACCAACAAGAACATGCAAAAATCATTTTGTGATTATGGATATAGAAGAGTATCTTTTTTTATAATATCACTATAAAAAAAGTATAATGATAGTTTTTTATGCATAAAATTTTAAAATGTAATTTCTTTTAATTTAGAATTTATTTGATTATTTTTCCCTAATTTTGATTATTTTTATTCATTTTTAGTAATAAAAGATTTTATGTTTTATTTTATAAAAATAAAAAAGGATTTAATTTAATTTATTTGTAAAATGGATGTTTGTGTGCTATATAGGATGAAATGTAAAGTGAATTTTTAGGGACTTAGAAAAAAGGGGATAGAAAGTTCTAGACCTAGGAAAATCAGAGTAATCCACCTATACACACCATAAGGGGTATGTAGCTAAGAATCCCAAAGGGAGAACCTACTCGCATGTGGTTGAAGGAGGAAGATATCATACAATATATGGAACATATAATCATGCACCAACACATTAGAGTGAGATCTATTCAATGATAGTAGAAAGATTTCAGTAGTTCATAGTGACAAAAAATGATGGTAGAGGTCCTCTAACCACCATTCGACTTTAATCCCGATATAATGGGGAATAATCTCTTATTAATCAGATCCTGATCACCAAAAAATTTTATGTGGGTTTAACTTATTTTGGTGTCACTATTATGCATAAAAAATGGTTTTGTACAATACTCAATTGCGTGTTTCCTCCCTCACTTAAAAGAGTCGTGTCACATAAATAATTTCTATTCAATATAACCACTATGATCATCGATGGGGTGTTTGGGTAGAACTCATCAAAATGATATATCCACATTGCAGGATCAACATTATGTATCCGTGGATTTGGGATGATGAAACTATGTGTCCCATTGTTCCATAACTAACAAGCTTGCACCGTGGTCACCTATATCTTAGAGAAAGATAAAAGGAGTATATATCATGGAACAATGCTATGTCGTGATATGGTGTAGTGTAGAAATATATTGGTGCAGAGTTAAGATAATAAGATAGCCAAGTGGGTTGGGTGGGGGGTGAATTATATTTTTTTAAAAATAATTTAAAATGAATGTTATATCCAAGTTATTATGGTTAGTGAAATGGAAATAAATGAAGTCAAACAAAAGTGTTTCTTAGTGGTTTAGATTTAAATTATCCAACTCTACTCTACACCCCTCTCATTCACTAAAAGTTATAAAACCCACTATTATAAAATTAATAGAATCTTACATGGATATTTTTACACCTGCATTCAAAACCTGATTACAAATCCTTTTCCCCTAGAGGATTAAACCCAATAAAAATCTACTCTTTCTACTTAAAGGTACAACCTGAACAACCTACCTTTTTATCACCTAGATCCATAAACCAATGTATGAAATTTACATGGGAGTCACAACCCACAATCCTACCTTTAAATGGGCCGTATAACCCATTACAATTACACAAATAGAAAGAAATAGAAAGATGAAAATCCACATAACCAGATGAAAGAATCATAATTTTATAGTTGAGGCAGCAAAGAGATCTTCAATAAAAAAGGATCAAAAGACTATAGTTTGGTTGAGAGTAATATTTCATTTCCAAATTTTGTCTCACTTATACTATTAAAAAATTCCCTTAACCTCTTATTCAATATAGATATGTTGAACTCCTTATATAGAGTTCTGTTATTCAAAAACAATTTAAATCAAGAAAACAATTATAGTTTATCTTTCCCATTGATGCTTGAGATTTCTTCATTGAATGTGCACGAAAATCATACCCATGTGGGTATCTTTGTTAATCTGCTTCATTAAAATCATATTTTATAGTAATAAAATGTAATAATTATTAATATAGTACTAATAAATAATTAAAGTGAATAATAAAATCCCTTGGAAAATCATCCTAAAGAATGCGAGATAAATTTTCAAAACTTCAACCATATTTAACTCATAACTTGTGTTTTCCTAAATAACTAGTATGATACTTTAACCCACGTGATGATCATTTAATCCTACATAAAATTATTCCAAATAAATTTCCTTATTATTAAAATACTTTATATGTATTTAAAGAATAATGAAATCAAGAAAAACATAAAAAACATATTGTAATTAAAAATATATAATTATAAATGAAAAAAAGAATGTTTTGAGAAAAAATATGAAAAATTAAATAAGTGAATATAGATAGGTCATAGTGTACGTTCATTAATTTTCCAATTTTCAAATTTTGTTCAATTCATTTTTGTTTATATGGTTACTGAATTTTGTTCAAGTGGTCAATATATTTTGTTTATGTGGTAGGTACATTATTGTTCTTGTGGTAAGTATATTTTTTGTTTTGTAGTTAGTATATATTTTTTCACATGGTAGGAACATTTTTATTCATGCAGTAAATATATTTTGTTCATGTGATAAGTATATATTTTTTCATGCGTTCAATATATTTTGTTCATTTGGTAGGTACATTCTTGTTCATGCAATCAATAAAATTTTCTCATGTGTTAGGTACTTTTTGTTCATCCAGTCAGATAATTTTGTTCATGTGGAAGGTTCATTTTTGTTAATGCATTTAGTGAAAATTTTTATGTGGTAGGTATATTTTTATTCATGAGGTTAATAATTTTTTTCCATGAAGTTGGTACTAGCCTTACCAAATTTTCACACATGACCAGTTCCAAACGTAGTTAAATTTTTACTCATGGTCAGCTCTAGACATAGCCAAATTATCCCTCACAGCAAGTACCAAACTTAGCCAAATTTTAACTTACAGTTAGTTTAAGACTTATACAAATTTTCACTCATGATCTATTATAATATTATCCAAATCTCTACTCACGATCAGTTCCATAATTATCCAAATTGTCATTGTAAGAGAAATTAGAATTATTATAATTTTCAAAAATAGTAATAAATTATACCAAGTATCCAATTCAACATTATCCTCCCTTTTTATAATTCAAAAAGTAAATTCCAAAAAATTTCTCCCACTTTTTAAAATTGATCAAAAATATTTAACATTTAAATATTCTTCCCCTAAGATAAATAGTTATTACTAGAAAAAAATAACATTTAGAATAAAAATTGAATATGGAAAGATCCAACCCTGAATGATTTTAGGGAAATAAAATAACTCTTATGTATTTAACAATAAGTAAAGATCCCACTTAATTATTACTGGGAAGGAAATTAAGCATAATATTTACATCAAATAGAGAAATATGAACCTTAAGTAGCCTAGAAAAAATTTCAATTTTTTTCAATGAATTGTTTAATGATTTGAAATGAATTAAATAGTATCCAACATTTTAAGTATATTCCTATGAACCAATATAATAAAATATATTAAATATATACACTCTCTAAATGGAACAAATTTAATGTTCTAGAAAACAATCTGAGTTAAAATCCACCTAAATATATACTATATGATTAAATTATTGTCATTCCAAATTTAAATGTGATTTTATCAAACATAGCTAAATCCATGGGTTTCGTAAATATATCCGCTTACTATTTTTTAAAGAAATAAATTCTATATTTATATTTCATTTTTGAATATTATCCATAATAAAATGATATTTAAATTAACTTTTTTATTCCTATAATATGGTAATGAATTTTTAGTAATATAAATAATAGAATTATTAGAAAAAAAATTAATCTTATAAAAAAACAAAATATGAATGTGTTTACATAATCTAAAATTATCTAGCATAATAAGATAATTCATCTATATATTTATGTTCAATAGTTTAAAGATAATTTTTTTTCTTTGAATCCTAAGAAAATAAATATTTTCCAAGTAAATGACATATATGTAAAGTAGTTTTTCTATCTATCTTGCATCTAAAAAAATCAGAATTAAAATATATTATCATATAAAAATTAGTTTTAATAGACTAAAATAAAACAAGATTAAAATATCCTTTAAAATATATAATAGTCCTTCTCACTAATTTGTTTTGATTATCCTTAGTATCACTTTGATATGTATCACACATTAAAAATGAAAATAAATAAATCAATCATTAAAGAAATTAAATATAATAAACTTCTAATCACACCTATATATGTTTTTACATCAACAAGTTTTCTATATTTATATAAATCTAACCTTAAATCAGCACTTATGAGAGTGTTTTCACATTTAGAAGATTTTAAACCAAATTTCTTGACTAATTCATTAGAATACAGATAATAATTTAGAAAAATACCACCATTTTATTGAAATATTTGAAATCACAGGAAGAATTTTAATTCCCCCATCATACTCATATCAAGTTTAGAAATCATAAATTATGAAAATTCAGTAATGATATTTTCACACAAATATCCAAATATAATATCATCAATACAAATTTTTACAATAAAAAAATCATTTTAAATTTTCTTAATAAAAAGTTGGATAAAACTTTCCTTTATCAAAATTGTTTTTAATGAAACATTTTATATTTTAAAAAAGGTTTAATCCCCCTTAACTGATGCACCATATATAGAAATTAAAATAATAATACTTCGAAGTGAAAAATATCCACCTCAATTCCAACTTATCTTATCTTGAATAAACACACTATTATTATATAGAAATTGAATCTCAAATTTAATAAAATAGTGAATGCATTGTTAAAATAAAAAGATTTAAAAATTGAATTATAAATATTTCAATGAATGAATAATAAATTTAGAATAAGGGAATAATTTAAAAATAAAAAATAATAATTTATTCCCCATTTAATTTTAGTTTCCTCATTTCCAGAAAAACAAATTTGGTTCATGTTCATTTTAAAATTTAAAAAATGAAAAAATCACATAAAAAATGATTAATAGGTTTCAATGACTAAATGATACTGGATGAATTAAAAATAAAAAACAAGATTAAGTCCCCCTAAATTGATATTTTCCTTCATAATGAAACTATAAGCATAATGTTTTTCCAATGGTGAGAATTCCTTCCAAAAAAATACTTTAATATCTCATCCAATGGCCCAGAGGCCTTCAAATTTTTATTATAAAGATAAAACCCCCTTTTAAGGGAGGAAGGGGGAACCCTGACAGACATCATGAGCTTAAGAAAATCACACCCAAAGGTCAAGGAGAAATACACAGACTGAAAATATGGTGCTGCCCCTCCCCAGCATTGAACATGATTAAGCTTTCCACCGTTGTATTGATTTTCGGCTTGCAATATTCCAAAAAAAACTGCAAAGTTGAACCACCAACACTAATATAATATATTAATTTTCCATATGAAAATGAAAATCCCAGAATATAACCCATAATTACAATTTTACTCCTGTTTACTAACCCAAAATAAAAACGTAAATATTGATGTACATGAATGTATTACAACGTTATACAAGGTATTAAAGATTATCCAAAATAAAATACTAAATGTTATAATGCTTATTCCAACATGATAAGGATAAAACTATAATAACATTCATATTAAAGATAAGAATCAAAAAATATATATTACTTAGGTATAAATAATGGTATCATTTTACATGAATTGAAATATATAACTTTAGGTAACCAAGTAGTAGATGGATTAGAAATTTTTTCCTCAAAACTAGACATATAAATTAATATATTTTTTGATAGGAAAACATTAAGTGAGACTCAATGGAAAATCACAAGCATAAAGACCATAAGATCCAAATTTAAAAAAATTAACCAAATAAATTCAAGAAAGTTTCTTTTTATAGAATTATTTCTAAACATAATAGAAATAAAAAAATAAATACTAAGTGAATTCTATTTATCATAAAATTTCTTGAAATAATAAATCTTTTTAGTGTTGAAATTTAAATGAAATTTTTATAAATTAGACTTTAAAAAATTATATTCATTTAAAACTTTATCTAATTAATTTTTTGGCCTTTTATTTTATTTTTGAACAAATCCCAAATTAAAAAAACTATTTTACATGTTTTCCTTTCTTTTTATGAAGAACACGAATTTTTAGAATAACTTTTCTAGCTTTTTGTATTTATTTTTTTCTTTTAGGGATTTTTTACTCATGTTTCTAGTTTTTCTACAATAGTGTCACAAAATAACTTTTTTATTAACATGATCCATTGAATGTTTTTTCCATGAAGTCTATTTTTTGTCTAGGCATCTATAACAATCTTTGCCTTAGTCTTTTTAGAGACTTGGTTAAAAATTTACGACACATTATATAAATTATTAAATAAATACAAATATATCATTGAATGTCCAACAACCAATATCAATTATGAGGTATTAATCAATGCGACAAACTAAATTATCCTCCAAGAGTTCTTTGATACAAAATTTTGATCTGGAGGTAAGATGGAAAAGTAGAAAAGAGGGGATGGGGGTGGGTGAATTATTCTTTTTAAAAAATAATTTTATTTTTATTTTGTATCCAATTTATTAAGGTTATTGAAAATTAAATAAAAAATGGAAATAAGATATTTTTATAGTAGTTTGTATCTAAATTATCCTACTATACTCTTCACCCCTCCCATGAACTAAGATATATGAAACCCAGTATTACCACTATAATGGAATAATAAAATTATTTTTTTCCCACATGGATTAACAAGAAGATTAAAAATAATTTTCCCTATGGATTATTAAACCAAAACAAAACTTCATTTTTATACCTTTTGAAAAAAAATAAACAACCTACTCTTCTCTCTCATGGAGGAATAACCCAATACCTTCTTTTGTTTGGCAGTCACTACCCACAATCCAAATTTTTAATGGGTAGTATAAATAATTACAATTACACAAAAAATAGATATATGTGAAACCACATAAATAGATTAAAGCTTAATATTTTGAAATTTGAGGTTGCAAAGTTCTCTTCAACAAAAAAGTATCAAATGTTATTAGTTCATCTAAGACAATTAGTTGATTTCCAAACTATGTCATACTTGTAAAGTTATAAATTTTCCAAAAACTCTTATTCAATATGGATATGTTGAACTCCTTACATGGAGATCTATTGTAAAAAATGGAATTAAATAATGAATCTCATTATAGTTTTTCTTTCCCAATGAAGCATGGTATTTCTTTATTGAATGCTCACAAAAACCATACCCATGTGGGTAACATTGATAATATATAACTCTAAAATATTATTGTATAGTGTCAACATGTTAGAATAATTAATAAAATAAAAATATGTAATTATATTCAACATTAATGTACATTGGAAAAATCCCATAAGTAATATGATATAAACTGTTCAGATTATAACCAAATTTAATATGGAACTCATGTTTTCACAAGCAACTTGTGTGAAACTTCAACCCACATAATGATAATTTAATCTTAAATAAAATTATTCAAAATAAAATCCCATAGTATTAAATTACTTATTATGTATTTAAATAATAATTAAATCAAGGGAACAATTGTGTAACAAACATGCAGTAATTCAAAATTTATAATCATAAATGATACAGAGTATGTTTTGAGATAAAATATGACAAATGAAATAAGTTTCCATAGATAGGACATAAGGTAGGTTCAATAATTTTCCAAATTTCAACTTGTGTTCATCTCATTTTTTATTATATTATTAATATATTTTGTTTATATAGTTAGAAAATTATTTACATGTGGTGTATACATTTATTTTCATAAAGTAGAATCTTTTTTTTATGTGAAAGAAAATGTTGTTCATGTGGTAGAAACATGTTTGAGGTCATTAATTTTTTTTAATGCAATAGGTATATCTTTTTTTCATTCATTAAAAACATTTTTTTCATGAGTTAGGTATATTTTTATCCATGAATAAAATATTTTTTTTCATGTGGTTGGTATATTTTTACTCATGTGGTTAGTACATTTTGTTCATGTTGTAGTTAAATTTTCATTCATGTTGTTATTAAATTTCTTTCATGCAGTAGGTAAATTTTTGTTCATGTGATCAATACATTTTGTTCATGAAGTAGGTACCATACTCAGCTAAATTTACACTCATGATCAGTTCCATACTTTTCCAAATTTCAACTCATGGTCAATTCCAGACTTAAATTTTTTTTCACTCATAGTTAGTTACAAAATTAGATAAATTTTTACTCATGGTTAGTTCCAGTCTTAGACAAATTTTCATTCATGTTAAGTTCCAGTATTTTCCAAATTTTAATTATATGATAAACTATAAATGTTACAATTATCAAAAGTAATAATAAATTGTACTGAGGATCAATTCAACAAAATAATAAACAAGGATTTATTCTACAATAAGTAGCTTGCACCGTAGTGGAGAATGAGAATGGATATGATTTATATTTTATGAATATAGTCTATGCTGTAGGGTTTAGTCCACATCATGTAGTTTATAATTTTGGAAGTGTAAATTATTTGAGATAAGATAGATGATGTTCCATTGTCAACACACTACACTATAATCCATGCATGGACACACATGAATAATGGTTTCTTTGACACAATGATTCTATCCATTCCCAAACATTTTTATCCACTAAAAATTCAAATGCCTGAAGTTTTCTTTCCATTCATGTTATATAGGATATATTCAAGCGATATTTGAATAATACTAGGTGCTCAGGGACACACCTTCAACTTTGGTGATCAAATACCCAACAAAATATGATAGATAAGATGAATTCAAGGAGAAAATAAGCCTATATGAGAAATAAGTGAAGATATATCAAGGATTCAATAGTTTAGTCGATCCTGTATATATCATGGATAGTTAGATAAATTCAAAATAAGATTGATGGGATAATCACATGTGGATTATGAGGCCAATTAAAGGAATTTAAAAATTGATAAAATATTAGAAGGATAAAAGAGGTGAAAAAATATAGAAGATTGATTAAAATTGAAATTAGTTACATGAAGAGAATTTTATTTATAAATAGATGAACATACCACCATGAAAAGAAGAATTTATCTTTTCAAAGGGGGATTCTACTACTAGTACTCGATGATGAAGTATGATGAAAAGTGTATTATCTCTATCTGACATCCAATGTAAGAGTGGTGGAGGAGGGTTATTTTCAACCATGATGCTGCATAGTTAGGAATATATTTTATTTTAATATTTTCATTTTATAACATTGAATTTTTATGTTGGTTGTGAGAGTAATACAAGTATGTTTCACTATTTCAAGCCACTATTATTATAATTATAACTTTTATATCCCCCAACCTTCAATGAAAAGTTTAATCTAGTCAATTTGAAGATTAATTATGAGTTCCTAGATGTTCTATGGGAGGGTGATATCGAGGAAGTGTGTGTGTTATTAATGCCTGATTCTATTCTAATTTTGATTTTTTCAAATTTTTTGAGTATTATTTTTTATTACTTAATAATTTATTCCCTAGAGTTTAGTCAGAGTGATTATATATAGGAGAGTATAGCCATTATAATTGAGGGGAGTTGGGAGTGAGAGAGAACATTAATTCTACATTTCTCTTATGGGAATAACACAATGCATCTAGGTTTTTTAGGTTACCTTGAAAAAAGGGACCTATGGGTGTAGATTATCTTAGTTTACATTGATAGGCTAATCTAGATATCCCAAATGAGTCTCATGACTAATTAAGTGCTTATTTTTAAAAATGCAATTCAATTTAATATTGTTTTTTAAAAATATCACTAGATTTGGTTTCTCTCTTCTTTATCTTACCCATAATGTCTAAATCTAAATATATTGATTTATTGTTTATTTTTAGTTTTAGTAATCATGAAATAGTGTATAATATTGAATCATTTATGCCTTTTCCTCATGGGACTGACCCTATACTTGAAACTAGGATAAAATTTTGTTGTTAGTGTAGATCATTTTATAATAAATTAAAAAAATTAACAGTCTATAAAAATAATGAAATCATAGGATCCTGATATTTTTTTTCACTATCTTCAGGGAAATATTTATTTTATATTCTGTATTTAGACAAAACTTAAATCTTCCACTTTTTTGTTATTTATTTATATTATATTATATCCTTTTCTATTTTTATATTGTTATATTTTACATGTTGGGTGTTTATGGATTTTGGTCTGACCTATAATTAAGATAAAGGAACACATGAAATTGGTTATTGGTCTTTACAAATAATCAAAAAAAATATAAAAACTTAAGAGAAAGTTTCAAAGCTAATGATGGGAGTATCAATTTCAACCCCGGGTACCACAACCACAGGAGATCTTGGAATAATAACTCTAATTCCTTGATTTACCATTAAATAAGGGATTGAAAATCATTTAAATAAAATATAATGGAGTTGAGAGTATAAGTAAATAGATAATAATGATGTAAAAATCAAGGCAACACTTGAGGATATGTACATAAGTAAAGCTAATTTTGAAACTGAATATGAGATAAGATCAAATCCCAATGATAATTATAAATTTACCAAGGTGACAAACCTTACACTTATTGTTCATGAGAAAAAAACGAGAATGAGATTAAAGGTAAGAAAAATAGGATAATAAAGAGATCTAGGCTTTTGGTATTTGTAATAAAGATACAAAATTATTTAATTTGGCATCACTAGGATCTGCTGAATAAGAAGACCCTCCATGAAAAACCGATGTGTATCCTAGAAAACAAGAAGATAAAAAAGAATAAAAGGTGTATTAAGTCTGTAAAAACGAAAAATTATTTATCATATATTTATTTCTATCCCTATTCTTACTACCTCCTCATGTTTTTAATAAAGAAGAAGAAATAGTGGACACTCAATAAGAATATTTTATTGCCAAATTTGAAGGAGAGCATTAAAAAGAGGAGGATAAAGAAGAGTTTTACAATGTGTGAACAACTCAAGAACATATATTATAATCCTTGGTACTAGACACATTTGATAACTCTATACAAGTTGATAAAAAGAGATTAAATATTAGGAAAAGTAAAAGATCTACACCAGACACACATCAAAGGAAAGGTTGGTTCAACATAAGATGATTGACTATATAGCTTTCTCCTATTACATGATCAATGAGGTAAGTTTGATCTTTACAAAATTACTCAAAGTGATTTGTGGGTGTTAACCTAGATTTTTTTATTTATGTTCATTCCTAGGACTTAGTGTTTAGGTATTTAGTTTTAGGATTTAGAGAAACCACCCTCACACATCTTTTTAAAAATTAAATGCATGGACCTTGTTCTTTATCTATTTTGATTTATTTTATAAGAAGATAAATCACTAAGGTAGTGACTAAAATTTTAATAAGAGCTTTATAAAAATGGGTATTATTCTTTTAAATTAAATATTATTTATTCTCTCATATTTTTTTTAATTTTTTTAGGCTTTTAATGAATAGTTCATAACCATAGTTCAATTTTTTTCATTAATTTTAATCTATGATATTAGATAAATTAAAAAAACACACAATTCCTTATTTTTAATTTTTATGATGATAAGAAAAGATGAGTAAGTTGGGGGTATTGCATTATTATATTATATATAATAATATATATTCGATTAATCATAATTTGTGGACGCTAGTAGAATTTATAGAATAAATATTTCTTTTTATTTTTTATGATTTGAATTTATGAAATTCATGTCGATTAGTTTGTTATTATTACACAAACCATTAATTATTGACTCATTATTACATTTTCCAACCATTGAGAGAATTTTAGATGTTATATTTTTCATTCTATATTATGAAAAATATATTGAGATATCTTGGGACATGTTAACTAATAGGACTTTTATTTGATCTGATCAAAGTTACGGATGCAAAAATTTACATTTAAAATGACTAATTCATTTTTATTGATGTAGAAATTGTCCTTTATAACCACATTTTACATTAATATTAATTTTATCCTTTATAATCCATGTTTTATCTTTATTAGAAATATCCTCATTATAAGACAATTTTATCCTTTACAACACTATTTTTTTTTGTTTTGAATTATTATTAAATGTTAAAATATGGTGGGTAATTTATAGTGAAAAGGGATGTTATTTATTGAAAAAAATAATATTCTTGGTGTTTCATAAGGTTTTAGTAAAGGTTTATGATACTTTTCTTACTGTAATTCATTCATATCACTATTGATGAAAAATAATTAGAACTAATTAGGTTGTGTTTTGGAGGGTCAAAAATCACCATTTCTTGACCAATGATTTTTATCATTTGGGGTTTAGTGGTGGATGTGATATTTATCATATCTCAAATTTCATTTTTTGAAAATTTAGATTGGAAAAGGAATGAAAAAGTGAAAAGTAGAAATTTTTAATGAGGGTGTATTCAATCATTTTATTCATTATTTAGGGCCTTAACTTGTGAATAACCCCATGGAATTGTGGTCTGGTTTGAAGAAGCAAGAAGATCCTATGGTTCTTGGTGATTTTAGGATGTTTTATTTTTTGAAAACCTTATCCAAGAAACTATTTAAGATTGACGGTGATTTATATGATTTATATGTATTTAAATACCATTTAAGAGAGCTCCATGTTGATAGAAAGTGTTTCAAGAAGTGATAGAGATCTGCTAAAGTATTTCTATTTTAGATTGCGTGGTTTCTTGATCTATGTGGTTGTTTTGGTTAAGGGGATAAGTCATGTATCCATTTGAGATATTTATATGATTTGGTATAGTAAAATTAAAATAGGCAATTCTTGTAACCTTTCTTTATATAGAATGGAATCACGTGGCCATTTCAGCCACATAGTTTTTTTCTGATATGAATGGCCAATACATTTTGTGACATTGAAAAATTTGAATCATCAAAAGGAATATTCTATTTATCTGATTGAATAACATACCTGATTTTTAAAGACACAGATTTTCCATGTAATTTTTTTAATTATATGGAATTATTAAATGTCTATGAAAATTGTTGGTGTAGGATTTCGAGGTCCGGTGTGCCCAAAATTAATTTCTAAACTTTTTTAAGGTACATTTAGTAAATACACAGGTGACATTTTCTATCTTTTGAACTGGTGCTCAGATGAAAAATCCAAGGGCACTATTGAATCCACAGCACCGAGATTCACTTAAGGGAGGCTTCACTTTGACCACAATAAGTTTTGGGAAAAGGATAGATTTTGGAATTTTTAAAAGATTAATAAAATAACATTGTTATTTTATTTATTTTCCTCCAACAGACAAGTGGAAGTGGTGGGACAAATGACATGTCAATCCATTAAATGGCTTGAATCTATAAATCCTTTGTAATAACACCGTTGTAATTAAGAATGTTCCTATTAAATGAACCCCATTAATTCCATGGACGTTACTTACCATCCCCACTCTTATTTATATGAAGGATGGGAAGAGTTATTGGAATGAATTCACCAAGCGATGAAGTTTTTATAAAGTTCCATGACACCAATCACTTGGAGGACGGAGCCAGTTTCAGAAAATGGTGATGAACGACACTGAATCAAGAACTGAAGGACAATGCTTGAGCGAAAACGTTTACATCTTGTTGTAGGGATGACGAACACCGACTCTTCCTTAATCATATGCATTCTCCAACGATCATGAGGTAAGGGTTTATTTTTTTTTATAATTTCAAGTGATTGTTGAATCCTTTTTCCTCCCTCATGCTTACAAGCTAACACGGAGGGCATGGGCCAAATGAGCATGGACCAGACACTCTTCTACCTTTTTTACCCTAGCTTTCTCCGTGAAAGACCATCGGTGTGGCGAAACCGACTGGCCACGATGGTGTTAGAGTGCCATCGTTCGCCAGAGGAGAAAGCCATGAAACTATGACAAATCTGTTAACAGAGTGGCCAACACTGGTCGGATGTGGAGGGGGTGCGGTGGACCATCACACATCGCCGGTGGGCATGGGCTGTGGCCGAAGTCGTAGTGGGTGGGGAAGGCGGCCAACTCGAGTTGGCTGCGGATAGTGGAGACAGAGCAGCACGCAGTCACGTGCCACTGGAGGAGGCTGAGGATCGAAGCTACGATAGGTTGAGTCCGGCGTGGCCCCACGCCGCGCCGAGTTGGCAGACCCCCGGTCAGCCAAAAAGGCCGATCGTTATGTGGTGGTGCAGTGCCCCATCAGTTGGCTGAAATGGACCCACACCCGTGGGGCCAGCTGGGAAGACTGGTCCACCTTATAGTGGACCAGGTCAGGAATGACCAACGGACCGGTCTCGCCCAGTGGGCCGAGCTATACTGGAAACCCTGCGGGTCAGACTTACCAGCATGCTGGACCCGGGCGAGGTTAGGTAGACATTGGGACCCGTTGCGTCGGTCCGACCTGACTGAGTCGGACTGGGTCTAGAACCAATTGGTCACCAAATAAAGAAACATCCATAAGTGAAGAATTGGGAGTCCATTCGACATGCCATCAGTGGTGTTTCAATCCCTTTTGGGAAGTGGTCCCTTTGGCATATTCTGGCAGGTCCAACTGAGCCGGGCTGGACCAAGGTGCTATCACCCCCGTTTCACAGAAAAGGGTGTAACTAATAGACCGAGCTTCCTATTGAAACGTAGTCTCCGGCTCCAGAACCCTTCTAATGAGGAATTACTTTTGTTATACTTCAATCGAGTTTTAAAGAAATTTGTATTATGTCTGGGTTGGATCAAATCCTAATCCAATCGGGCCCTCAGAACTAAAACACTAATATATCACATACCGGGCCTCCGATCGACGTGCTGTCTATCATGTTGGAACCCTAAAAACATTGAAATCATTTGGTATAATTATTCTTGGAACTTCGTGGTGGTTGAGGTACAACAGATGGGTTGATGAGGGGTTTTCCCAAACGTTCTATGAGCGGGAATCTAGTGGCTGGCAGTGAGGCAGAGGTTGGAGACAGATCATATAGAGGTTATTACCAAAAAATCCTATGTGGGTCATCACCGATCATGTGTGGGTCAGATTGTATGTGGATTATCACTCAACGATCCTGTGTGGGTCAGTGCATACCGATCCTATGTGGGTTAGCGCTCAGCGATCCTGTGTGGGTCTGCTCATACCGATCCTATATGGGTCAGATCTTGTGAGGGTCATTGTGGGGGTTAGTTAACTATCGACTCTTGGTGGGTCAGATCCTATGTGGGTCAGTGTAGGGGTTAGTTACCTATCGACTCTGGGTGGGTGAGATCCTGTGTGGGTCATTGCTGGGGTCAGTACCTATCGATCTTGTGTGAGTCAGACTCTGTATGGTCAGCAACAATGCCTCTTAAAAGAATAAGATGATATAGCTTCATGAATAATCATCAATACTTCTATACTTCACTAATACTCAGTGTGATTTGAGACTTTTACCTTTGTGGTGTTATCTTCGTGGTGATACTTATGTGGTACTTTTACCTTTGTGGTGTTGTCTTTATGGTGTTATCTATGTGGTACTTTTTCCTTAATGGTGTTAGCATTGTTGTGTTACCTATTTGGTACTTTTACCTTTGTGGTGTTACATTCGTGGTGTTACATTTGGGTAATTCTTCCCTCATGTACGAGATGAGTATATCTTGATAACATAGGTATATGTATGGGTATATACCTAAGTAATGTTATTAACTGCTTCATTCTTTGTGGTTGAAGTATTCCTTTTTGGGTTTTCCTTTGTGGAACTCTAGGAGACCTTTGGGGGTCTCAGGGTCCCTACTGAGTATCATTATACTCACCCTTGCACAGGTTACGCCCGTACATTGTTGTGTCTTGTGCAGATGACAAACAACGTTGATCGAGGCTGAGGGACCTAGGACGGAACAGTGCTCGAAGGTGGACCTTTGATGTGACGTGCTACAATGACTATTGATCGTGAGCTATACCTACCCTTCAGGTATAATCCTCAGTGGATGATCCAGGAGATGTTTTTCTCTTTTTAGTTGTACTTTTACTTTCTAGTTGGTCCTGTATTTTGGTCCCTTTACTTTCAACACAATTTTTACTAGAGAAGTCTACTTTGTGGATTACTATTATTGTACTCTTGGATTTGTGTGTTTGTACAGGTTTAAAGGAAATTCCTTCTCATTATATGGATATTCATTTCTGGTTCTAGTCCCCATCCCTTGGCCTGTGGAAGGTGAGCTTGGGGTAGTCACGACACATGCCTTGGGGGATGGGTTATGAAAAAGTGGTATTGGAGGATTTAGTTCTAACGAAGAACTAAGACTCTGATTTTTTTATATGTTGTAGTAGTGTTGAGTGTTATGAGTGTAGTTTTCAGTTTTGGGAGTCCAGTGTTGGTGCGATGTCTGACGTATCCATACACCAGGACCTTTAATTCTTATTTCAGACTCAGTGCATGAAAACACTGATTGCGTGTGTTTTTGAAATATATTTCTTTTTATTTCTATGAGTTAGCTCACCAGTTATAAATTATTAACCGTGGTGCACCTATTTTCTTTTAGGATACCACCGCATAGACAACCAGCCAAGATTCCCGAGAGAGTACACGATGACGGCCCACCGAGCGATGATGCCTCGGTGTAAGGCCCTCTTACAGTGTTAGCACCATCGGGTGGTGCACCTGTAGCAGCACAACCCATTGGAGAGTAGATTCAACCAACCCCACCAGTAGAGGGTGCACACCGACTAAGCGCGTTGCACAAGTTTCAGTGGTAGAGAGCTCCGAGGTTCCGAGGTGAGATTGATCTGCAGGTGGCTGAGGGCTGGCTGGAGGCTATGGACAAAGTTTTTTTTCTTAGCGGGATCACCAACTAATCTGATGGTGATCCTAGCTACCAGTCTCTTCCAGGGAGTAGCTAGGATATGGTGGAGTATGACACTCCAGTTACAAGATGAGGCAAACCTCACCTGGGCAGACTTTGAGGAACCTTTTAGGGTAGAGTTCATCCCAGTGACTCTATGATCAGTGTGTATACAGGAGCTGTTCCACTTACAACAGGGAAATTTGAACATAGACCAGTACTCGGTGAGGTTCACTGATCTCTCCCGCTACTCCACTGACATGATATATGACCCTTTCATTGGGTCCCAAACCTTTGATCAGGGTATCCGACGAGAGATGAGAGAATCGATGATATCACTCAGTATTATGATGCTGGCTGGGGTGCTCGAGCATTCACTTTTGGTGGAGAGATTCCTTACTGAGCAGACACCGATAGTGAGAGCCACCACCAAACGTTAGGTAGCAGAGTCATACATAGCAGGAGGTAGATAGATGACACAAGGGACCAAGCGAGATAGACCTTTTGGTGGATGACCTCAGGATATAGGGTTTGTGGTGAGGGGCTCACAGGACAGAGGATGATGGTTTAGGATTGTACATTGCTACATGTGTGGTGAGCATGGTCACATGTCTCGCAACTGCCCGACCCGCTGTACAGACAACCAGCTGAAGATCGAGGGACCACCAAGGCAGGGGAAGAATATTGAGTGGGGAGGTCTGTAGGGAGGTGGATGTGGGAGAGGAGTTGGATATGTGGTTGGTGGTAGGCGGTGATTTGAGGTTCTGTCGCCCCCCACCTCCAGGTGGTCCACCCCGACCACATGGAGCATGAGGACAGGGATGAGCATAGCTAGAGGAAGCTGAGGCCGAAAACCACAAAGCTCTAGAGATGATTAGAGGTTAAATTGGTTTATATTCCACCCTAGATGTAGTACTTATAGACATAGGATCCAGTCACTATTTTTTTTCCATGACGCTTGTTCGGAGATCAGAGATTCCGACAGAGCCGTTGGATCGATCTTTACATCTAGTGACTCCTACGGGAGAATATTCGATGATTACACACTGGTGCCGGTAGTGTAAGCTTACTCTAGGAGGTGAGAGATTAGGATGGGATCCTCTAGTAGCGGTCTTGAGGCCTTATGATTTAATCTTGGGTATGGATTGGTTATCCACATTCAATGATCAGATTGACTATATTAGGCGCAAAGTGCCTTGTGTCAGTGAGGATGGGACCAGGTTTTTTTCCTTTACCAGTGAGAAGGGAAACTTTGTAGCACACGATGGACTTTCTAAAAGGAAGGTGAAGCTGATCACTCATCAGTTGGCTAGCCTTACCCTCAGAACAGTTGATGTTGGGAGTCCGAGATATCCTATAGTGGTGTACCGGTATGTCAATGTGTTCCCTAATGATATTATGGGACTACCTCCTCATAGAGAGGTGGAATTCTAAATCTACTTTTACCATAGGTAAACATCTATATCTACTCTAGCACATCGTATGGATCCCATGGAGCTTCATGAGTTACGAGTACAGTGGGAGGACTTGCAGAGGAAGGGGTTCACAAGGACTAGTGTTTCTCTATGGGCTGCCCCGATTTGGTTTGCCAAGAAGTAAGATGAGATTTTGAAACTATGTGTGGACTATTGGCGCCTGAACCATGTGATTGTGAAGAAAAAATATCCACATCCAATGATTGATGATCTATTTGATCATTTGAAGGGAGCTCAATGGTTTTCGAAGATAGACCTCATATCAGGCTATCATCAGATCAGTGTATGATATGAGGATGTGTAGAAGACGACCTTTAGATGTTCTATGGCCACTATGAGTTCTTTATTAAGACTTTCAGCATAACGAACGCCCCTGTAGTGTTCATGGGACTTATGAACAAGATCTTCCAGCCATACCTCGATTGCTTTGTGGTGGTATTAATCGATAAAATCTTAGTGTACCCAACGACGAAGGAGGAGCATACCTATAATATGCATATAGTTTGGGAAACACTCTAAGGGGACTAGCTTTTTGGTAATCTCTTGATGTTCTAGTTCTAGATATGAGAGGTTCACTTTCTGGGAAATGTTATCTTAGAGGCTGAATTTGCAGTAGATTCGTCAAAGATAGAGGATGTGCTAGATTATAATCCACCTAGGAGTGTGACTGAGGTGCGGAGTTTCCTAGGGTTGGCTGTGTAACGACCCAAAATTTCATTAATGGAAAATCCCTCTTGATCCAGTTAAATGTTTCTTTATGTTTTTATAAGATGTCAACTTCTTTAGTTTAACGTTAAGATTTGTGACCGTTACTTTTATAGCCGTTGAACAGTGATCATCTGGGTAGTTTAAATATAAGGCTTTAACGAAACCATCTTTACTCAGACAAAGGAAGCGATGGCCTCATCCAGTAGAATTGCCCCTTACGAAGCCCATTTGTCGGAGCTCGGAAAGGAGGTGGCGTCTTTGGGCTTTGCCCTTGACCAAGCCCAAGCTGAGCTTCATCAAGTCAAGCTCGAACGTGATCGTCTACGGGAAAAATGGAAGTTGATAGAGATTACCACTCGAGCAATGTTATCCGAGCAACCCCAAGAGTCTGTTACCATCGCACACCTTACCCTTAGGTCTTATGCGGCTATTTTAAGGGGTTATGTAACAAATATGTAGCACCATGTTCATGTACATTATTTTTTATATATAATAATAAATATAATTTCTAGTCATTTTTGATGCATTGTAATTAGTTTTTAAAGTACAAATGATGTTTTTAGTTATTATTTAATTAAGAATTATATTTTATTAAATTAAAGGATTTTTGAACTAAATAATATTTTAATAAAATATTATTATTAATATTAAATTAATTTTTATTAAATATAAATGATCTTATAATTTTATGAATTCAATTAAAATTTTTATTAAGGTTTGAAAGCCATTTCTGTCAAAACCCGTGAATTTTTTATAAATGTCGGTTTTTATTTTAAAAGTGAAAATTCACATATTTAAAAAATTATTTAGATAAAATAAATATTATTTTTGGAATCAGGACGTCGAAATTATCCAACGGTGAATTTTTCATAATTTTCTGAGACAGTCAAATTTTTGGGTAAAAATTAAATACCATTTAAATATATAATGTGTTTTATGACATCATAATGACCCAATGGTGATGTAATAAAATACCATAATCCTTATGTTCGGCCAATATGTGTTTTATCATTAAAATAATGAGGTTTTGGGTTTGTTTGACTCACTTTTCAAAGCATTAATGGAGCCCTCAAGACTTATTCAACACTTTGCCTTTTTAAATTAATTTCCATGGGAGTGTGACTCACCTCCACATAAGAAACCCTAATATTTTAATAAGTTCGGACCTTGGACTTGTAAAATATTGTTTTCCTCTTTCCTTTTCCAGAAACCATGGGCAAATACCATGGGATGGTCTGTGGTTTGGATTATTTTAATATAAGTGGTCCCAAACCTAAATAATAAAGAATTTTCTCACCTTTCCTATATAAACCCACCCAAGCTCCCACTTCCTCCTCACTCAAAGCCCTTGAAGTTCGTCCAACCTCTGACCTACTCTCTCTAGAATCCTCCCAAGGTGCCCCAAGCTCCCAAGAAGCCTCTCACAAGCCTCTCTCTATCCTTTGGAAGCACACTTCCAAGTAAGGGGTTTTCTTCCTTTCTCATTTTTTTTGTCAATTTTCTTTAAGTTGTATTGACCTTTTTATTTCAATTATGAATGTTGGGGTATGGTTTCGCACCTCCCCCATACTGCCCTATTATTGTTTGAATGATGAGATAACCCTTTCTCTCTCATAAAATGCCTCCCATGTACACCCGTTACTGTGCCGAAATTCCGAAAGGAACTTCTCTATCTTCTTTTACATTCAAGCAATACTTTTGTATCATGAATCTAAATTCCATTTCTATTGTTGGGAAATGTATATATATGATCTCCTTACTGTCCTTTACATGTAAATATGATGAGGAACCCCTTTCTCTCTCATCAGCCTTTTTTTATGAATTCTTATGTCACGCCATTACGCTGCCGAAATCACACCGATTTTCTAAGCCAATATCATTGTGTAGTGAATACCATGCCCATTTCTCCATCAAGGGTATTCACCTTTATGCACATTTACTTATTGATTTTAATGTTTCATGTATGAATTCCACATTCCTTTATCGTGGAATAAATGATTATGTTTTATGAATCCATGTTTTATGATCCATGTGGCACACTTATGCATGAAATGAAATGTTTAAGAAGGGTGCGCCCTGATAGTGCTCCAATGCATTGGGTAAAGTATAGTATCATGATACGTCATGTGCAATGAGTGTTGACTCATGCTAATTCAAGTGCAACGAGGGTTTACTCGTGCTTCAAGTGCAATGAGGGTTTACTCATGCTCCATGTGCAATGAGCCTTGGCTCATGCTAATTCAATGTTAAGTGTTGTTGCCACATTTCCATGTTATGATTATCATGCTTTATCATGCCTTTATGTTCATGTCTCTCTTATGCTCTATTGATATGACTATTGCCTAACATGTATTGTACTCCTCATGTTATTCATTGTGTACTCCCTTACTGGGCTTTATAGCTCACCCTTTTCTTATGCATGTCCTCAGGTTATCCCATGCAATGCTAAGTACGAAGGAATGTAGTGGTCATGTAAAGGAAGTTTTCAATAAGGATGTTGTATTGCAAGTTTAAAGTTTTTATGTAATGATCATAAGCCCCAAAGACACTAAACCTATCAATATTCTTTGTTGTATCAAGTGAAGTTTTATGTAATAAAGCATGTTTAAGTTGTAATAAAAAGCAGGGTTGTCATAGTTGGTATCAGAGGATAGGTTTAGTTATTTTTTGGATTAGGAAACCCTATTAAAGCCTTAGATACAAGACTAATCATAATAAAAACATCCCTAAGTTTTGGTAAATACTAAGTAAGTGTTTTATCAAACAAATACATCCCTGTCTGGATACGAGCAGGTAGAGGCGGCTCTGGCATAGATGTATCCTAGGGGTAAAACCCGAAAACACCGCTTTGAGCTAGACTCGAACGGGAACTGGTGCACGACAACGGGCCTTGCTGCACTCTTGGTTACGACACTCCCGGGGGATATGTTTTGATAAATTCACAATCTTAGTATGAACCCTTATTAAGGGAAAAATGCCCCTAAGAATATATGTTAGAAGGAAGATCATGAAAATCCTGGATTGAATCCTATAGACTCATGAGTTAAAGAGATTAAAGTTTATTTATAAGTCATCAACTTTTGTCTTTGGATTACCCTTTATGTGTTACCCCTAACTTTCCTTTTATTCCAGCCAATGGCCGGTAATAGGACAACTCGGGCTAACAACCGTTGTGAAGATCAGTGTGATGATTGTACTTATGAGATGCCCAATCCAATGGGAGCGGGAATCGCGAACTTTGTCACGCTTCTCTCTCAGCTAACTCAAGTTTTGAATAGAAACACTGGTCAAGAGGAACGTTCAACCCCCCCTAAGAAAGAACAAGTCGCTATTGAAAGCTTCATGAGACAAAGGCCTCCTACTTTTAGTGGATCATCCAATCCAACGATTGTTGAACAATGGATCAACTCCATTGAAAAGATATTCTCCATCCTCCAATGCTCTGAAAAAGAGAAGGTTCTCCTGGCGGCTTATCGTATGGAGGGTGAAGCTGATCAATGGTGGACGTTGATCAAAAATACAAAGCCTGAGGAGGAGATCGAGTCTTTGGAATGGAAGGTATTCTGGAAGATGTTTTTCGATAAATATTTTCCACGCACCCTCCGTCTTAAGATGGAAAGGGACTTCCTTTCCCTCAAGCAGAATGATGAGGAATCTGTGGGAGCGTACGAGGCAAACTTCACAAGGCTTGCATGATACGCTTCCGGCTTTCTCGTTACCCCCGAATGCAAGGTTGATCGCTTCTTTGGTGGGCTTAATCCTAGCTTGCGGAAAGCATTAGCGATCCGTGACTTCGACAGCTATGAGGAAATTGTCTGATGTGCCCTCAAGGTTGAAATGGAGATCGAAGAATCACAGGGGTATCATGGGGACAAGAAGCGGAAGGTGGACTTCAATGCTGGTGGTCCGATGGATAAATCCAACGACGCTAAGAAATTCCAGCACCCCACTTGCCAAAAGTGTGGAAAGAAGCACCCTGGAAATTGCCTTAGGGGGACAAGAAAATGCTTCAAGTGTGGAAGAGAAGGGCACCTAGCTGTTAACTGTCAGCAAGAAGGACCCGCGGCTGCGACGGAGGGGAGGAACACTCCGTTCGAACCTCAACGCGTTGTTCAATGCTTCAAATGCAAAGAACCGGGTCATTTTGCGAATCAGTGCCCTAATCCAAGGGTTATCGGAGGCAATCAACAACCTCCAAGACAGCAAGGAAGAGCTTTTCCCATCACTTCTGCCGAAGTGAACCCCGACAACGAAGTGGTGACAGGTACGCTAGTTATTCATTAAAGAATAGCGAACATACTTTTTGATTCAGGTTCTACGCATTCTTTTATATCTCAAAAGTTTAGTAGAACAATCCCTGCACCACCACAAATCATGGAAGTAAAGATGTCGGTGAGTACGACAAATGGGGCAATCATTGCATCCCATGAGTATAAGTCCCCCCCTATTATAATCTGTGGATTGAATTTCCCGGCGAACCTCGTCATACTCCCTTTGGTGGAATTTGATGCAATTCTTGGCATGTATTGGCTTTCCTTATATAGAGCCAACATAAATTGTCGCGAGAGGGAAATCACACTCCATATAGAGAATCGACCCCCGATTCTTTACAAGTGTCAGGAGGAAGATGAATCTCCTTTAGCTCCATCATCTCAAGCATGGATATTACTGCCTTATGAGCACGCATATCTGGATCAGATGATTGAGTCCAAGGAAGAAACCACCCTTGAAGAAATGCCTATTGTGAGGGAATTCGCTGAAGTATTTCCCGAGGAACTTCCTGGTCTTCCTCCAAGAAGAGATGTTGAGTTCTCAATTGAACTTATACCTGGGGCGCTACCAATATCCAAGACTCCATATAGAATGGCTATGGTTGAGCTTGAAGAACTGAAGAAACAACTACAGGAGAATCTGGATAAAGGGTTTATACGCCCAAGTGAATCACCATGGGGTGCACCAGTCCTCTTCGTCAAGAAGAAGGATGGGTCAATGCGGCTTTGCATCGATTATCGTGAACTTAACAAAATCACGATAAAGAACAAGTATCCTCTCCCAAGAATAGATGACTTGTTTGATTAGCTGCGTGGAGCACAATACTTCTCCAAGGTCGAATTGCGGTCGGGATATTATCAAGTAAGGGTGAAGAAGGAAGATATCCCCAAGACTGCTTTTCGTACAAGGTACGGGCACTATGAATTCATAGTAATGCCTTTTGGACTCACCAATTCTCCAGAAATATTCATGGACTTGATGAATAGAGTCTTTAGAGATTACCTAGATAAATTTGTGGTAGTCTTTATAGATGATATTCTAATATACTCCAAAACCAAGGAGGACCATGAGGAGCATTTAAGAACTGTACTGGAGACTTTGCGCAAGGAGAAGCTCTATGCCAAGTACATCAAGTGTGAGTTCTGGTTGAAGGAGGTCTCATTCTTGGGCCATATCATCACAAGCAATGGGATATCTGTGGACCCCTCCAAAACAGATGCAATTGAGGGATGGCCGAGGCCAACATCGGTAACTGATATCCGTAGCTTCTTGGGGTTAGCTGGATATTATCGACGATTTGTGAGAAACTTCTCACGATTGTCCAACCCTTTTACCAAGCTAACTCGAAAGGGAGTAAAGTTTGCTTGGAGTGATGAATGCGAAGAATGCTTCAAGGAGTTGAAAAGGAGGCTTATCACTGCACCTGTGCTCACTTTACCCACAAGTGGGGAGCTTTTTGTGGTATTCAGTGATGCTTCGAAGAAGGGATTAGGATGTGTGCTGATGCAGAATGATAAAGTGATATCCTATGCCTCAAGACAGTTGAAAATCCATGAGCGAAACTATCCAACGCATGATCTGGAGTTGGCGGTGGTGATCTTTGCCTTGAAAATCTGGCAGCATTATCTCTATGGAGAGAAATGTGAGATATATACTGACCACAAGAGTCTTAAATATATATTCACACAGAAAGAGATTAATATGCGCCAGAGAAGATGGATAGAGCTCATCAAGGATTATGACTGTTCAATACATTACCACCCTGGGAAGGCGAACAAGGTGGCGGATGCCCTAAGTAGAAAGGATCCAGCAATTCTATCAATGATGAGAATTGAAAAGGATCCAATCTTCTTAGACTTGATGAAGATGGACGTGGGAATCATAAAGGAGGGAATATCATCAATCCTTTCACAAATGATTGCTCAACCATCTCTTTTGGAAAGGTTAAAGGATGCTCAAAAGGATGATGCGAGAATCCAAGAAAAAGTGGAAGCTATCAAAAAGGGAAAATCCTCAGAGTTTAATGTTAATGAAGAAGGAATTGTGCGGTTTGTGAAAAGACTATGTGTCCCATCAAGTTCGGTGCTGAAGAAGGAACTTTTGGATGATGCACATAGTTCAAATTTCTCTATTCACCCAGGGAGCACAAAGATGTATCGAGATCTCCGAGAAAACTTTTGGTGGGATAATATGAAGAAGGAGATCGCCGAATATACATCAAAGTGCGTGGTGTGTCAGCAAGTGAAGGCAGAGAGGCAGAAATCTAAGGGGATGATGCAACCATTTCCCATACCAGAATGGAAATGGGAGAACATCACCATGGACTTCGTCACTAGACTTCCAAGGACATCCAAAAGCAACAATGCAATCTGGGTTATTGTGGATCGTCTTACAAAGACTGCACACTTCATTGCTATTCGAGAGGAATTCTCTTTGGATCAACTGGCACGGATATATATCAGGGAAGTGGTACGGTTGCATGGAGTACCACTATCTATTGTGTCGGACCGAGATCTAAGATTTACCTCTATGTTTTGGAAGAGTCTTCAACATGCTCTGAATACTGAACTGAACTTCAGTACGGCCTATCATCCTCAAACTGATGGCCAATCCGAGCGGACTATCCAAACACTTGAGGATATGTTGAGAGCGTGCTCAATGGACTTTAAAGGAGGATGAGATCAACATCTTCCTCTAGTTGAGTTCTCTTATAATAATAGTTTCCACTCGAGCATCCAAATGGCACCATATGAAGCCCTGTATGGGAAAAGGTGTAGAACACCGACATGTTGGGATGAGGTCGGTGAACGTAAGCTGCTTGGACCAGAAATGGTCGAAGAAATGGTGGAGAAGGTGAAAACCATTCAGCAGCATATCAAGGCAGCCCAAAGTCGACAGAAGAGTTATGCAGATAATCGTCGACGAGACCTTGAGTTTAAAGTCGGAGACATGGTGTTTTGACGCATATCTCCGTGGAAGAAGGTCATGAGGTTTGGAAAGAAAGGGAAGTTAAGTCCAAGGTACATCGGCCCATTCGAGATTCTTGATCGTGTTGGGGCTGTGGCCTATCGACTAGCACTTCCACCTACTATGGCCAAGGTGCATGATGTCTTCCATGTATCCCTCTTAAGGAAGTACATACCAGACCCTTCACATGTACTCTCTTCCGAGGTGGTACAATTAGAAGACGATCTTTCTTATGAAGAGCAACCAGTGAAGATCTTGGATCGTAGAGAAAAATTTCTACGAAATAAGACAATGCCCCTCGTCAAGGTGTTGTGGAGAAACCACAAGTTTGAAGAAGCAACTTGGGAGTCGGAGGATATGATGAAGCTAAGTTACCCACATTTGTTTTAGTGTGGGAAAAGGAAAATTTCGAGGGCGAAATTTCTTAAGGGGGGAATGTTGGAACGACCCAAAATTTCATTAATGGAAAATCCCTCTTGATCCAGTTAAATGTTTCTTTATGTTTTTATAAGATGTCAACTTCTTTAGTTTAACGTTAAGATTTGTGACCGTTACTTTTATAGCCGTTGAACAGTGATCATCTGGGTAGTTTAAATATAAGGCTTTAACGAAACCATCTTTACTCAGACAAAGGAAGCGATGGCCTCATCCAGTAGAATTGCCCCTTACGAAGCCCATTTGTCGGAGCTCGGAAAGGAGGTGGCGTCTTTGGGCTTTGCCCTTGACCAAGCCCAAGCTGAGCTTCATCAAGTCAAGCTCGAACGTGATCGTCTACGGGAAAAATGGAAGTTGATAGAGATTACCACTCGAGCAATGTTATCCGAGCAACCCCAAGAGTCTGTCACCATCGCACACCTTACCCTTAGGTCTTATGCGGCTATTTTAAGGGGTTATGTAACAAATAAGTAGCACCATGTTCATGTACATTATTTTTTGTATATAATAATAAATATAATTTCTAGTCATTTTTGATGCATTGTAATTAGTTTTTAAAGTACAAATGATGTTTTTAGTTATTATTTAATTAAGAATTATATTTTATTAAATTAAAGGATTTTTGAACTAAATAATATTTTAATAAAATATTATTATTAATATTAAATTAATTTTTATTAAATATAAATGATCTTATAATTTTATGAATGCAATTAAAATTTTTATTAAGGTTTGAAAGCCATTTCTGTCAAAACCCGTGAATTTTTTATAAATGTCGGTTTTTATTTTAAAAGTGAAAATTCACATATTTAGAAAATTATTTAGATAAAATAAATATTATTTTTGGAATCAGGACGTCGAAATTATCCAACGGTGAATTTTTCATAATTTTCTGAGACAGTCAAATTTTTGGGTAAAAATTAAATACCATTTAAATATATAATGTGTTTTATGACATCATAATGACCCAATGGTGATGTAATAAAATACCATAATCCTTATGTTCGGCCAATATGTGTTTTATCATTAAAATAATGAGGTTTTGGGTTTGTTTGACTCACTTTTCAAAGCATTAATGGAGCCCTCAAGACTTATTCAACACTTTGCCTTTTTAAATTAATTTCCATGGGAGTGTGACTCACCTCCACATAAGCAACCCTAATTTTTTAATAAGTTCGGACCTTGGACTTGTAAAATATTGTTTTCCTCTTTCGTTTTCCAGAAACCATGGGCAAATACCATGGGATGGTTTGTGGTTTGGATTATTTTAATATAAGTGGTCCCAAACCTAAATAATAAAGAATTCTCTCACCTTTCCTATATAAACCCACCCAAGCTCCCACTTCCTCCTCACTCAAAGCCCTTGAAGTTCGTCCAACCTCTGCCCTACTCTCTCTAGAATCCTCCCAAGGTGCCCCAAGCTCCCAAGAAGCCTCTCACAAGCCTCTCTCTAGCCTTTGGAAGCACACTTCCAAGTAAGGGGTTTTCTTCCTTTCTCATTTTTTTTGTCAATTTTCTTTAAGTTGTATTGACCTTTTTATTTCAATTATGAATGTTGGGGTATGGTTTCGCACCTCCCCCATACTGCCCTATTATTGTTTGAATGATGAGAGAACCCTTTCTCTCTCATAAAATTCCTCCCATGTACACCCGTTACTATGCCGAAATTCCGAAAGGAACTTCTCTCTCTTCTTTTACATTCAAGAAATACTTTTGTATCATGAATCTAAATTCCATTTCTATTGTTGGGACATGTATATATATGATCTCCTTACTGTCCTTTACATGAAAATATGATGAGGAACCCCTTTCTCTCTCATCAGCCTTTTTTATGAATTCTTATGTCACGCCGTTACGCTGCCGAAATCACACCGATTTTCTAAGCCAATATCATTGTGTAGTGAATACCATGCCCATTTCTCCATCAAGGGTATTCACCTTTATGCACGTTTACTTATTGATTGTAATGTTTCATGTATGAATTCCACATTCCTTTATCGTGGAATAAATTATTATGTTTTATGAATCCATGTTTTATGATCCATGTGGCACACTTATGCATGAAATGAAATGTTTAAGAAGGGTGCGCCCTGATAGCGCTCCAATGCATTGGGTAAAGTATAGTATCATGATACGTCATGTGCAATGAGTGTTGACTCATGCTAATTCAAGTGCAACGAGGGTTTACTCGTGCTTCAAGTGCAATGAGGGTTTACTCATGCTCCATGTGCAACGAGCCTTGGCTCATGCTAATTCAATGTTAAGTGTTGTTGCCACATTTCCATGTTATGATTATCATGCTTTATCATGCCTTTATGTTCATGTCTCTCTTATGCTCTATTGATATGACTATTGCCTAACATGTATTGTACTCCTCATGTTATTCATTGTGTACTCCCTTACTGGGCTTTATAGCTCACCCTTTTCTTATGCATGTCCTCAGGTTATCCCATGCAATGCTAAGTACGAAGGAATGTAGTGGTCATGTAAATGAAGTTTTCAATAAGGATGTTGTATTGCAAGTTTAAAGTTTTTATGTAATGATCCTAAGCCCCAAAGACACTAAACCTCTCGATCTTCTTTGTTGTATCAAGTGAAGTTTTATGTAATAAAGCATGTGTAAGTTGTAATAAAAAGCAGGGTTGTCATAGGCTGGGTACTACTGGAGATTCATACCCATATTTTCTAGATTTGAGGAACCCTTTTCAGTGTTGAATAATAAGGGAAAACCTTTCATGTGGATGGAGAGATTCCATCAGATTTCTCAGGAGCTGAGGCATAGACTGACGAGTGCCCACATGTTGAGGATACCAGTAGAGGGAATTGGGTATGTAGTCCACTATGACGCATCAGGGGCTGGACTTGGATGTGTCTTGATATAGGAGAGATAAGTGATCGTGTATGGATCTCTGCAGCTGAGAAAACATGAGATGAACTACTATACCAATGACCTAGAGTTAGCAGTAGTGATCTTTTCCTTAAAGATGTAGTGACATAAATTGATGGGTGAACATTTTACAGTCTGCTCTGATCACAAGAGTCTTTGGTATATATTCTCAAATAAGGACCTGAAATTGAGATATTGACGATGGATAGAGTTCCTCCAGGACTATGAATTTGATATATTCTATTCTATTGGGAAAGGGAACATAGTGGAAGACACACTCAGTAGGAGGTCTGGTCTACTGTTACTGAGTGAGGCGACAGAGTGGCAAGCCATGTTGCAGATATCCATTGTGGATAGAGATGGAGAAGATTACCTCTAGTCTATGACTATCACTCCCCCACTTCTTCAGTGATTTTGGGAGGTATAGATTGGGGATATTGACTGTGAGGAACGATGTGTTCAGATATCCACAAGACAGACACCTAATGGATTTTATGATGGTGGGGAGCATTTCATCCTCTTTAGAGGACGCACCATGGTACCTGTGGAGTTACAAGAGGAGGTGTTGAGGGAGTTCAATATGTCCCCTCTAGAAGTAAATCCAGGTGTGGAGAAGATGTACCGGGACCTCCAGCATCAGCACTGGTGTCTAGGGATGAAGAAGGCAGTGGTATAGTTTGTTTCACGATGCCTCACTTGTCAGAAAATGAAGGCTGAGAATCAGGTTTCAACCGGATTAGCATAGCCACTAGTGGTGCCAAAGTGGAAGTGGGATGGTATCTCCATGGAAATTGTGAAAGGGCTACCACAGATGTCCAGGGGACGCGATTCCATCTGGGTGATCGTTGACTGACTCGTCAAGTTGGCCCACTTTTTACCCATCTGAGAGAAGGGATTTGTAGAGGGCTTGGGATGCCTCTATATATAGGAGATTTTACGACATTATGGGGTTCCATCGATGATAACATAGACTATCACATATTTTTTATATCTCGTTTGTGTAAGGGATTATAGGATGCATTTGGAAATCAGCTACGTTTTAACACCTCCTTTCATCCATAGACGGATGGTCAGACGAAGCGGAACATTCATAGAATAGAGGACATGCTACATACTTGCATCCTATATTTTTTCTATAGTAGGGAGGAACACCAGACCTTGGTGGAGTTCTCATACAACAACTAATATCACTCCACCATCGGTTTGTAACTATTCGGGGCCTTATACAGTCGACCTTAAAGATCAACTCTATACTGGACAGACCCATGGGAATCAGCACTTATGGGTCTAGAGTTGGTACAAACTACCACTGAGATGTTGTAGATCATCCAGAAGTGGTTGAAGACTACACAAAGAAGAAAAAAGTCTTACGCTGATAGGCGATAAAGGCCCTTGGAGTTCTATGAGGGAGACCACATCTTCTTATGGGTCTCACCTCGATGAGGTTTGCAGATATTTGGCCAAGGCGAACAAATCTCACAGGGGTTTATCGAAACTTTTCTGGTACATTGGAGGATTGACGAGGTTTCATATAGCTTGGCACTACCACCGTAGTTGGAGAGGGTGCACGATGTCTTCCACATATCCCAGCTAAAGAGGTACATGCACGACCCATCTCATATCATCGACCTTGGCGAGCTAGACTTTGATGATGGGGTGACATTTATGGAGGTTCTAGTGGATATTGAGGATCAACCGGAAAATGACCTTCATGGATGATCGATACCTCTAGTGCATGTTCACTAGAAGCACGAGAACCTCCAGGAGAGAACATGGGAGTAAGAGGCTTAGATTTGTGCTCAGTACCCCTATTTTTTCCTTAGTCTCTGTTTTGGATTTCGAGGAAAAAATACCTAAGGTGGGGAGAATTTAAAGACCTAGATTTTCCATTTATTTTTTAATTATATGGAATTATTACGTGTCTGCGAAAATTGACGGCACATGATTTCGAGGCTCGGTGTGCCTGGAATAAATTTCTGAACTTTTTTTAAGGTATGTTCGGTAAACACATGAGCAACATTTTCTATCTTTTGAACTGGTGCTCGAATTAAAAATATGAGGGAACCATTGAATCCAAAGCACCAAGATTTTCTTAAGTGAGGATTCACTTCGACCACAGTAAGTCAAGCAAAAAAGATAGATTTTGGACTTTTTAAAAGAATAATAAAATATCATTGTTATTTTATTTCATTCTTTGTTTTCCTCCAACAGACAAGCTTAAGTGGCGGGACAAACGATATGTCAAGCCATTAAATGTCTTGACTCCACAAATCCTTTGGAACAACATCATTGGAATTAGGAAGGTTCCTATAAAATGAACCACCATTTATACCACGTGTGTCACTTAACCTCCCCCTCTACTATTTATATGGAGGTTGGGGAGAGTTATTGGCATGACGTCACCAAGCGGTGGAGTTTTAATAAAGTGTCATGATGAAAATAACTTGGAGGGCAGATCCGGTTCCAGCGGGTGGTGATGAGAGACACCGAATCACGAACCAAAGGATGATGTTTGAGTGGAAATATTGGGGGCTTGTTGCAGGGATGACAAACACTGACTCTTCTTCAATCATGGGAATTTTCTAATGATCTTGAGGTAGGGGTTTATTTTGATATAATTTTATGTGATTGTTAAATCCTTTTTCCCCCCTCATGTTTTCAAGCTAACGTGGGGGGAACGAGAAAAAAGATCATGGACGAAACCCTACACTACCTTCTTTACCCTTGATTTCTCCATGAAAGACCACTGGCATGGCGGGACCGACTGACCATGATGGAGGATGCGCACCCTCACGCACCATAGGAGGATGTCGCGACACTGTGCCACATCGGTTAGCCGAATAACCAGCACCAGTCATCCATATAGGAGGTGCGGTGTGACGTTGCACGCCGCTGATGGGAAAGGACCATGGCTGAAGTCGCGACTAGTGAAGAAGGAGACCGTCTCGAGCCAGCTGTGGAAGCTGGAGATGGAGGAGCGCACCATCGCGCGCCATTGGAGGATGCCATGGCTCGAAGCCATGGCACATGGAGAGCGGCGTGGACCCGTGTCGCGCTGGGTTGGAGGACCACTGGTAAACCAAAAAGGCTGACCATTATGAGGTGGAAGCATCACCCCACATGCTAGCCGAAATTACCCCACACCCGCGGGACCAACTGGGAAGACTAGTCCACCTTCTGGCGGAAAGGGACAGACCAAACCAACAGATCGGGCCCACCCAGCGGGCTGAGCCAGACCCACAACCCAATGGGCTGGACCATCTAGTGGTCTGTGATGACCCTTAGTGTGCCAGACCTGAGCGAGGTCAGGTAGACCCTTATACCTGTTTCATCGGGCCGACCAGACCGAATCGGACCGGGCCCAAACCCAACCCGTCCCCGAATAAAGAAACTTCCGTAATTGATGAACCATGTGTCTTTTCAACACACCATCAATGGAATTGGGATCCCTTTTGGGAAGCTTTCCCATTGGTATATATTGGAGGGTTTGACCGATCTGGGCCGGACCAAGGTGTGATCACCCCCGTTTTATAGAAAGGGGTGTAACTAAGAGACCCGCCGTCCGATTGACACGCCGTTTATGGCGCCAGAACCCTTACGATGAGGAGGTACTTTTGGTATACTCAACTTGAGTTTTAGAGAAATTTGGAGTGATTCCAGGTTAGATCAAACCCAAATCAAACTGGCCCCTTAGAACTAAGACACTTATATCTCACAGACCGAGCGTCCAATCGACGCGCCGTCTATCGCATTGGAACCCTTACAACATGGAGGTCCTTCGAGATACTTCTTCATGGAACTTTAGGGAGGTTGATTTACAAATGATGGATTGAGGAGTGGTTCTACCAAATATGAAATTAGCAGGAATCTCATGGCTAGGAGTGAGGCGGAGGTTGGAGACAGATCATACATAGGTTAGTACTAAGCGATGTTGTGTGGGTCAGCACCGATCCTGTGTGGGTCAGATCCTATGTGGGTCAGCACTCAGTGATCCTATGTGGGTCAGTACATACCGATCCTGTGTGGGTCAGCGATCAGTGATGCTATGTGGGTCAGCCCATACCGATCATGTGTGGGTCATTGTGAGGTTTTGTTACCTATAGAATCTGGGCGGATTGGATCTTAAGTGGGTCATTGAAGGGGTTAGTTACCTATCAACTTCAGGTTGGTCAGATTATGTTTGGGTCATTACGGGGGTTAGTACCTATTGATCTTATGTGGGTCAGACTTGAGATGGTCAGCAGCAGGGCCTCTTGAAAGAATAAGATGATCTAACATCGCGAATAATAATATATACTTCTATACTTCACTAATAATTGGTGTGAGCTGAGACTTTTACCTTCTTGGTGTTATCTTTATGGTGATAACTATTTGGTACTTTTACCTTTGTGGTGTTATCTTCATGGTGTTACCTGTGTGGTACTTTTACCTTCGTGGTGTTACCTATGTGGTACTTTTACCTTCATGGTGTTACATTTGTTGTATTATTCCCTCATGTATGAGACGATTATAACTTGATAACTTAGGTATATAAATGGTCATATACCTAAGTATAGTTTCTGATTAATTTTTACTTTTTGGTTGAAGTCTTGCTTTGTGGTTTTTCATTTTTAGAACTCTTGGTGACCTTTTGTGGTCTCGGGGTCCCTACTGAGTATTGTTATACTAACCCCTGCATGGGCTACGCCTGAACCTTATTGTGTCTTATAAATAAGATGGATATCATTGGTCAAGGATGAGGGGGCTAGGATGAGATGATTCTTGGAGGCGGATCTTTTATGTGATGTGATGCAGTGACTACTGACCATGAGCTATACCTACCCTTCAAGTAGGATCCCCAGTGGACGATTCAGAAGCTCTTTTTCTCTTTTAAGTTGTACTTGTACTTTTCAGTAGGGATTGTATTATAGCCCCTTTACTTTTAGAACACTTTTTAGTACTGTATTTTACTTCATGGTTGCCTCTTATTTTACTCTTTGATTTGTGTGTTTATACAGGTTTAAAGGCAATGCCTTCCCATTATAGGGATATGCTTTTCCAATGCTAGTCGCTATTCCCTAGCCTATGAAAAGTGGGCTTGGGGTAGTCACGTCGCATGCCACAGGGGATGGGTCGCGACACGATTGACTCACATAGATGATTGATTCACATAACAAATTGATTTAATTTCCTAATTTATTCACATACCAAATTGATCTATATAGGTTTTCTATTGAGATCCACATAACTTTTTGTTCCATGTAACCAATTTTGAATATCTTCTATATTCAGACTTTTTTTATTAGGGTTTAAATTAATGTATTACACGTCATTAATTAGTGTGGAAGACTCTACATGCCTCCATGATTTCAGGCATCAATTTCTTATGCCATGATGGAGATGTAGTAGTTAGATACAGTTATGGATATTGTGGGGATTTAATGTTTACAATATTTTTTTAGAAAAATGGGGGATTCTATTATCGAAAAATATAGATTTGATTGTGTGAAAATGGATAGTGAGAAACATGGGCCAAGTGAGTAAAAAATACTACAACCTTCAGATGAAAAATGGACCATTTATAGAATGTGAAACAAAAAAAAATAGATGAGTCTGAAGCCAAGGTTCATCTAGTTCATCATTGATCAATATCTACTAAATCTCACATTTTTAGAAGTCTAAGGTTTTAGTTTGAGAATATCAATATAGAAATTTCAAGACTACACTATGAGAAATACTTCCCTTTATATTTTTATTTCTCATGGAAGGAGATCTACACTCTTCATTAATAAAGAAACCTGGTTTTCTGGTGATCTTCATCACTTTATGTAATAATATTTTTTATTATAGTGGAAATTTATGTTTTTGGGTGAAACTCTTGAAATTTGTAGTGGTATTATACACAATTTCTTATAAGTGTATTTTAATAGTATATATAGTAAGAAGAATCTGTGGTTGGGGGGAGTAACTAGCCATTTCAAGGAGTAGGATTTCAAAAAGGATTAAAACATTAGAAGAAAATCGATGTGTCACTTGATCATTATATTTTTCATGATCATGTGATGATATCTTATTTCCTTTTGAGTGGATTATAATATAACTTGTCACATATATTTTATTTTTTTAAAATAAAATTGGAAACAATTCCCTCCACTAATTCAATCCCAACATCTCAGTGGAGGAACTAATCATGATAAGCACTACAATTAGTATCAAAGGAAGGTTCCATCTATAGGATCCAAAAAATTATACTTTTATCCAATAGTTATATCAACCCACTTAACAATATGGGTGTAATTATATTTAAGGTAAAATTTATCATGTTTGTAAGTATAAATTTTTTCTATAACCTTTAACTATGGTTCTAGAAGTTCATGATTCAGTGATAGTGGGTTTTCCACCATTCATAAATAAAAATTTGATGATGTTTGATGATAGGAGGAATATAGATGTTTATGGAAAAGAAAAAAATATATTATTATATCATTTAAAAAAATTACACAAAATTTATGGGCCTAAAAAGAGAAAAGGAGATGTGGGAAAAGCTGGAAAGCAGTTATGATGGCAATGTGAAAGTAAAATAAGAAAGAATATAAGTCTATAAAAGAAAATATGAATAAATTAAAATGGAAGAATATAAATTTTTTTATGAATTATTTACTCATGTAAATTAAATTTTTAGTAACATTTAATGTTTGGGGTGATAAGATTAATGAAACCACAGTTGTAAAGCAATATATGATAAAATTTTCTGATAGATTTAATTAAAAAAATTAGAATTTGAAGATAGAGAATATATTTCTATTAGTGAGCTATATAATATACTTATTACTTATGAAATGTGAAAACTTCTAGAATTAAAAATTAAGGTGAAATAATAGATGTATTTTGAATCCATTATGAATAGGAAAATTAGAAATAATGAAGATGTTGCTGACACTAGTGGTTCTGATAATGAAGAAGAGTATCAATGAGTTCTATCTCTCATTCAAAAATATTTCAAAAGGGAAAAATAAATAGAAAATTTAAATTTTCTAGATAATTTTATAAATAAAATTGTTTTAGACATTATGAAATTAATTGTGCAAATAATAATGGATAAAATTATAAATATGAAAAAATAAAATGACTCTGGATAAGAGGTGGAGAAAAAATTTAAAATAACCTTCAAGAGCTAGTGAAAGTAAGAAGATACCTCTAAAAAATGATAAATAATATCATAAAATAATAATAAGATTATCTAACCTTATTTTTTTTATTTTGATGGAGCGACATAAGAAATATTTATAAATCTTATGGCCTATGTTTAGAATAATTTTGATGCATCTAGCGGTGATGAAGGTGATTCCAGACCAAGATATTATAAATATATTCAAAAATATAATCCTGAGTTGTGTATTTAGAAAAATAATATACTCAATAAAGATAATAATATTATTGTAAGAGATAGTATTAAAATTTTTGATGAAAAGGGTTATCAATTCTAAAGGGAGACAATTCTTTGAGAATAAAATAAAAATTTTATATTGAATACGGCAGAATAAAAGAAAATGATCAAAGATATTAAAAAAATCTCTTTCAAATATGAAATATTAACAATTAAACAATATAAATTCATTAATATAGATAATGATATATAAAATATCAATAAATAATTAAAAATATCTTCTTAAGTGAAGGGAGAATCCTCAAATTATTCTAGAAAAATTATGGTAAAATCCTCATCTGAAAAATATGTTTCCAGAATTTTTGATACTAAAATTATAGGGTTTAATCCTAAATTTGGTCTAATTAAGACCAAGAATTATTAATAATTATTACCTATAAAAATACGCAATGAAATAAGGATATTGAATGAATATTCACTTAAAATTCAGAAGAAAAATTAGACTCAAGAAGCTTAGTGAATATCAAATTATGGACATAATATTTCTGGATATAACATTGGTTTCTCTAGGAAATATAGATTTTAGGGTTATTAATAGTGCTATATAAAGATCATACATAAATACTATACATGTCTTTATAGCATGTATTTATCAGGGAGAAGTAAATAACCTAAGGAGTTGAGTTTTGATGAGAAGAAAATAGGTTATGTAAGAATCAAGGAGTAGAAGAAAAATAGTCATGAGATGGGAATAGAAAACATATTTTATTATCTTGAAGAGATATATGGAATGTGTTATCAAATGGGGTATAAAGAAGATAAGTGAATTACTAGGTTACCAAGTCAATTCTCTAAAAAATATAAAGTAAAAGTAGTTCAAGTTTTCAATGGGAAAAAATCATGCTTTGAAGAAGTACCTTTCATGGTAATAAAGAAAAAATCCTTGGATACATTATAGTGGGTGTTCCTCCAACATGGATGGTGAATATAAAACTATTAATAATATTTAGAAACATGAATAAGGTTCAATTAATTTTCTTTAAATACTCATAATTGAAAATTAAAGGTAATATCTCAAATCGAATTGAAAATGATAAATTATGATCAAATGATATTTTGTATGTTAAAGGGATAAAACAAAATTTTTATGTTTAATCCAACTTTGTGAAAATGGGCATGAGGTAACATTCCAAAAAAATGCACGCGTCATTAAAATCACAAGTGATGGAATAAATTTTTCTTTAAGAAATTTAAAAATAGAAACTTGTTCTTGATTAGTGATGCATCCAATACATGATAATTAAGAATGAAATATGAGATCTTGTAATGGCATAAAAGACTTATAAATCTTGTGAAAATAATACTAAGAAAGATTATAAAACATAAATAATTAATAAATTTATCTAAGAAGATGAGTTATCAAGATAGAGTTTATGGAACACGTTAACAGGTAAATATAAATCAAATGGATCACAAGAAAGTGAACATTACATCCACAAGACCATTAGAATTATTCCACACATATATATATAGACCAATAAGACATATATATACATTATTTGATGTTAATTTTATTAAATTTATAGATGAAATCACTTGAATGAAAATTTTTCTTTTCATCATGGACTAATATAAAGTGGTTAGGATATTAAAAATATATAAAAGATTGGTTGAAAAGATATTGGTTTGTATATTAAAAAACTAAAATTAGATAATGGAAAAGAATACACATGTGTTGTGTTTGTAATTTAAGTTATAAAATATTAAATTAAGAATTATTATCAACACCCTTATACTCAACTATATAATGGAGGGGAAGAGAGAAAGAATAGAAGTATTTTGTAAATAGACAAAACAATGATGGTTGAAAGTGATGTTTGAAAACACTTATAGAGAGAAACAATGTGTAGAGACGTGCACATTCAAAATAGATGTATCTTGAAACCTAAAACACATGGGACACCGTATGAATTTTGGTACAAAAATAATAAATAATAGAATATTTCACAAAATTAGGGAGTATTTTCTATATTAAAATCAATGGGAATAAGATAATACATGTATAACAAATAGAAGCAGGCCCAAATGATGATTCAGAGCAAAAATAAAAACTACTAGAGAAAATATAACCATATTGGATGAATGAGAGGGTATGAAAACTTCCATCGGGACCCGACACCATGCAGCTCTGCATGGGGAAATTTTATCCAATCATCCATACAAGTTAAGAAGATAAGAGACTTTAATATGCATATGTTGGGGAGGGGATGTTTCAAGTATGTTAGGTTTTGGGCATTTAAGATCTTGTATTGGGTTGCGTATGGGCCTTATGCCTTGGGCCTATGGGCCATTTAAGGGTTCCCCTTAATCCTTTAACGACATATAATCCTAAAATAAATAAAAATAAGGCCTTGGGGCCATTCAGGTAAAGGGAATAAGATGGTAAATATTGAATAAAAGGATAATGATGGTGTATTAATGGGGTATTTATCTATTGAAAAAAGAGACAGATGCTATAATAAAATGTTTTATATAATTATAGAGTGTTTATATGTAAAAATCAATGAAAATTTGGTAAAAATGAGTAATCATATTCTAGAATATTTTGATTATTCTGTTGAAAACCGCTAGTAGATTTTTGAATAAATGGATGTGAAATTTGTTGAATTCAGTTGGGAAAAAATGGATTTGAACTATAAATTGTCTAGTGATAACGAAGAAGGTTCAATTTATAATAAGAATCAGTTCCAAAGACTAAAGAAACATGTTGATACCAAGAATAACATTAGGAATCAGAATGCACCAATTCAAACTAGAATAAGATTGAGATTATAAAATCAAACAACTCTTGTATCATAAAGTACTATGGTATATTCTACTTAGTATTTTGAATGGGTAAAATCCATGAATGTAAATCCAAAAAATTGAGAATATATCTATATTGGATTTTTTCCAAGACCAAAAAATAAGAATATTATCAATACAAAATGGGTTTTCTGGAACAAAATAATTAAGAAAAGTGAAGTCAAACATATCAAGTATATACACGTTTACAAAGTATTTTATCCAATTGAAGGAATATATTCTGAATATAATTTCAATATAGTTTCTAGACTTGAGATAATAAAGATGTTTTGGGAAGTGGTATCTCATAAACATGACAAAGTGTATCAAATGGTTATAAATACTATTTTATAAATGGTGATCTTGATGAAGTCTTTATCAAACAACCTTATATTTTTATTCATGAAAATGATGGAATAATGGTATATATACTGAATATGGTATTATATGGTTTAAATTGGGCTCCATTAGGATTGGTATTCTAAACTTCATGACTTATTGGAAAAAATTGGTTTTGTAAAAGGAACTATTGATAGAAACTTGTACTTGAAAATTTATTTTTTTGAAACAATCATTATGATAATTTATATAGATGAAATAATTTTATCTAGTAATGATAGTTTCTTATTTGAGGAATTGGATATATAAAATTAGAAATAGTTTGAGATGTATATCATGGGGGAACTAATGTACTTCCCATATTTTCAAATCCAACAAAATTCAAAATATGTTTTTATTTCACAAGAAAAATATACCCAATAAATTAGTAAAATAATTGGATTGGAAGATTAAAAATTGGTTTCTACACCTATATAACTATCTATAATTTCATAATGGATGAATTAGAAAAAATAGTTTATCAGAAACATTTCAGAAGTATGATTGTTTGCTTATTATATAAAACATCTTCTAGAACAAATATTTCATATAGAGTGAATCTATTTTCAAGGTATCAAAGTAAATCGATGGAGTCACAGATTATTGAAAATAAAATAATTATGAGATATGTAAAAGTAAAATTATATTATTGGTTGTCGTATTAGTGCAGTGGGGATCAAAATTTTCTTACATACACTAATACAGATTGGGAATGTGACTTTAAAGATCATAAATCCACATTAAGTGTTGTGTTATTTATTAGTGATGTTTGTGTGAGATGGAAGAGTAAGAAGAATATTTTAGTCACCCCGAGTACAACTAAATAAGAGTACGTGACAACCACATTTACAGTTATACATTCTATGTTGATACAAGTTCAACTAGAAAATTTAAGGGTTGAAATTTATAGACCGTTGAATATTATTCATGACAATAAAAGTTCTATTGATATATAATAACCCAAAATTTTCATATATATATATATACTAAATATTATTAGATTATATTAATTACATAACATAATATTCCATGCCAAAATCATATAGTTCTAATGCCTTTGGAAGTAAGGATATATACAAAACTAGTTCATAGGTGAACTACATCATCTACTGTTAGGTTCATAATAACTTTATTCATATCCAGGTGAAAAAACACGATAAAGAGTGATATTAGATGCCCAGTAATGGTAAAAAAGGTAGACATCAACATAATATGATCATACATGTATGATAATATGGGTAAAACATTTGAAAACTATATCCTGTATATCATGGTTCATAAACATGAGTCATAGATTAAATCCTAGTAGTTAATAAGACAAGAATCATAAAGGAATGAAATAAAATAATCCATGAGATAATAAGATTGTAATAAGACATATATTTATAGAATATACATAATCATAGAAAATATTTTGTTAAGGCTACCCGCCAAGACATTCATAACATGTCAGCCTTGGGATGACCACCCGTGTACCTACTTCAGGCATGGGATAACCTACCAAGCACCCTATTTTGGGATTAAAATAACCTCTCACATACCCCATTTTAGGATTAGGATAAACTCCTATGTAACCTATTTCAATATTGTGATAACCTTACATGTACCTACTTTTTGGATTAGAATAACCTCCTATGTACCCATTAAGGACACATAAAATTAATCATTACCTAATATATTGGAGAGAGATATAGGTCCCACCCATTAAATAATCCATAAATTTATTTTCCAAAAGAACATAAAACATTCATCATGTAATAATCCATGAATAAGTAAATGGTTTTCTTTAAAATTTAATCTTAGCATAACCTGTGAAAAAATAGCTTTCATGAACATCTCATCATTACACAACCTATATAAATTAAATGAGTTTCACAAACATCTTGTAATTATAATCATAACCATATAGATAATGGATAAGGACAGTTTCATTGGATCATATACCCATTAAGACATAAGAAACATTGAATGTTGTTGTCATTGATGAATATAAATTCAATGAAAATTTTATTAAAAAATTCTTGAGGAAAATATCCTTTCCATTTTGAAATAATTTCTTTAAAATATTTAAATTTCCCAAATATTAAAGAAATATTTTTTATTTAAAAATATAATTGGAAACATATATAGTAATATTTAAATCATTAGTAGTTCATGACTTCAAGAAATATCATTCATGCCATATATGTTGAAATAAATATTCCTTTCAAATTTTCCGTAACAAGTAAAAAAGTACATTGTTCAGAAAATGTCAAGAATATTAATTTTAAATACTTTGGTAAAAAATAATACATGGGTTAATATATCTTTAAAAAGTAATTTGAGAATAATATAAACATTTTTTAAAACATTTTTAGAAAACATAGAAATGGAAGATAAAGGATTTTCAAACAAAGAGAGAAATAAAATCATTTTTACTTAAAAATCTATTTTGGTCTCTTTATATCATATAAAAGAAAAATTAAAGGAAAAAAATGTATTCTTAATAAATAATTAGTGGATAAGGAAATTCATGAAGTTCTTGGGAATTATATTTTATTATTTCATCATCTAAAAGTTAATCATACACTATCCTGACAGACAAAGAGATTGTATCATAAAACCTTTACCACATTGGTATCTTTTGAATAATAGGAACCATTAAATAAAAAACCATATATGAATATATATACAATAATTTTAATGGGAATAATTATAAAATACATTTATGGGTTGTATATACACCACAAAGAAGAAACAAGTCGTGAATATCGCGTAGGTCCAATGTAAATAAAAGTCAAAAGGAAATCCCTTACCTCAAGTATTCACATTATTCATACTTATTCAAATATACTATATAATAAATATATATTAATTAAAAATATATTATTGAACAACACTAATATGTATCATACCATACATGATTTACCTATAACCCTTTAACACCAAATCCTCAATAATTTCATATTAAAATCACTATTCCGGGTGACAACTGCTTCATTTTTCGTATATGACTTGGGTTGGTATAATTAGTCCATTTAATTTGATGATGGTTACATAATATAAATTTTTTTAAACATTATATAACTATATAATATATTAATCATATATGTATTTAATGTAATCCATAAAATATAGAGATAAAAAATGAATTGCTCCATTCATGAAGATTGTAGGACGTACGTACGTATAAACGATGATTCTATTTTCTCAACATATGGAATAAAAGAAAGGTAAATAATAATTAAACTTCCAAAAATCATAATTATATTATATATAACATATATATTCATTAAATATACCCTTATTATCTCCCTTGTCGAAATAAAATGAAAACATATCACGTTCCTATGTGGAGATGAAAGTCCACACCCACAAACGAGTGGCATTATAATTTTTCAAAATTTTAGAAGGTAAGATTGTATATGTGAAATTATAATTAAATAATTATAAATATTTCATATTTATAATATATATACTTTTAATTCATCATTTTGTCTACCCATTATAGGCGATTATGGAAAAAATGACATCAGTTCATTTGGCGGTGGTCTGCTATACAAATGGTCGATAGTTTTATTTCTCATTATATGTAAGAGTATATGAATATAGGTTATTACATTGATATAATAAAATATAAGTTTATGGGAGATAATTATGTTATTTTATCATAATTTTTGAATAATATTTTTAGTATGTGTAATAAGAAAAAAAATACTCGGTTAAGAACGATATCTCTTCTTCGGACAACCACCTTAGGCTAGAACCAAAACCATTCATAGAGGGAATTTATAACAAATCCAAGGCCTATAGTATATGGGGATGGAACTAAGGAATATATATTTTAGGTATTATCCAAACAAAAATAAATTATAAGTGTGAAGAGTTTAGAATAGGGGGTTCCCTTTTATAAAAGGGGGAGAGGATACAGTTGGGATTTAAAAAAATAAAAAGGTATAATCACGTTTTACAATAAGAAAAAGGATCTAGAATGGTTCAATATAGAAAATTAGATGAGATGAGGTCAAAATATGTAAAAAAATACGAATATGATAAATTATTAAGTAATTTTATCCCTTATCTTTTTATTTTAACCCTTGATAAAACCCATTTTAACCTTAACAATGGTAATTATTTTTTACTTTTTACTATTCATTATACAAAATGTTATGTTGAAAATATTATATAATATTAATTATTATTATTAAAAATATGTAATACATTTTTTCAAATTAAATAAATATAAGTGTCAAAGTATAATTTAAAATAAAACTGATTCATGCGACGAAGAAGATGTTTTCCTACGAAAAAAGTTGCATTACTATAAAAGGTTTTTATATAAAAAGTCACTATGAAATTGATTCAAATGAAATAAATTAGATTAATAATAAAATAAATGAAATAATTTAACATTTAAACAATTTATTTGAAAAAAATATAAATTTTAAATGATTCAAATGAAAACGCAGTTTAAAAAATCTGTATTTTTCACTATTCATTGAAAATTAATCTTTTTAGAAAAATAATAAAAATTGATCCTAATATATATTTTTGCATATTGATTAAAAAAATGTTCATTTTTTAAAATTTATTTTCCTGAAGTGGAAAAAATTAATTTTATTATTTGTTCACAAAAATTTAAAAAAAACAATTTTTGTGAGAAAAATGTAATTTCGAATCATATAAATAATTTACTAAAAATTAAGTACTCATTTATAAATATATTATTTTTATCTAAATAAATTATAATTAATTTAAAATATATATCCATTACTATTCGTATTACTATGTTTAATATCTAGGTTATAATGATTTTTTTAAATTATAAAATTAATAGTATATCAGGATTCATCAAAAGTCGGTGTTACTTGTAACATAAAATATCAATGAAATTAAATCTATTAGAAAGAAATTAAATAATATTGGGGTGTTAAATTCTACCCCCATTAAAATGAATTATTCACACAAAATTCTATAACTCTAATACAAATTACTTAGGACACTTCTACCTCATCATATAATTAGGTTACCATGGAGCTTCTTCAAATTGGTGGCTTCATCACGAAACTTTGACCTGGTGAGTAGTATTATTTCCTTTTACTTACTATATATGATACAAAATCTCCATGTTTTGTTCCCTATATGAATTATTGTGATCCATTGGTATGAATTTTGAGTTTAGAATATGTGAAGGACAAGGTGTGTAATTCCTTAGGATTGATATATGGAACCAATAATGGACCTATGAGAGGTTCGGTGGAAGCTCTAAGAGATAAAAAACCATCCCAACCCAATAAAGAATATTGATAGTTCCAATATACTTGGGGATCATCTGTTATTTTTTCCTAAATACCATAACCCTCTTCCATGGATAAATTTTTAGAAACACATTTTTACCAACTTTAAATTCTAGATCACAATAAATATTATCATTATAAATTTTACATCATATTTGTTATACCCTTATGTGTTTCTGAATGGATATAACTTGATCTTCCATTTATTTAGCCAGATATGTTTCCAATAGATTTTTTTATCCAACATCATCCCAAAATTTTGGAGTTTACACTTCTTTCTATATAGGTATTCATAAGGATCAATCTAAATACTCAAGTGAAAAATATTGTTTTATGAAAACTTGACTAGGGGAAGGTATTGATCACAACCAAATTATAAATATATAGAGAATGATATCAGAATATCCTCTTGTATTTTAATTTTTCTATTAGACTGACCATTTGGTTTATGTATAATATGTATTCCTGAAACTCAATTCTGTGTCAGGATCTTGATGAATAATTCACTAGAACTTTAGGGAAAACCTCAGATCCTGATCATATACAATAGAATGTGGTACCCTATGAAACCTTACCAATTATTTAATTTATAAAATTTAATGATGATATAGAGATAAATATTCTTTGATATACATTAAGTGTTCTGATTTTGTGTTTATATTGACTACAACACATAATGAATTGTTCCCTTTTGATGTTTTTGGGAGTACGATGAAAAAATATATATTAATGTTTTTCCATTTCCATTTGGGTATGGATAATTACTATAATATCCCATTATACTTTTTTCTCTCAGTATTAACTTACTAACATACCAAGAAATGATATACATACTCTGTAGTATCTTTCTTCATTCTATCCCACCAGAAATACACTTTCAAATCCTTATAAATCTTTATACTTCTAGGATGAATAAAAATTAAGAACTACAAGATTCCTCTAATAACACCTTATTCAAATTTGGCATTGATGGAACACATGTACAATTTTAAAACCTTATCCATCCATAAAAAGCAAGGTTAAACTTAGGAAAATATCAAAACATCTTTTATATATCTACATATTCCTTTAATGCATCTTTAATATTCAATTGGATAGATGGTTGAACACTTATTTGATGGAGATATGATTTCTCATCTTAATTCAATTTTTTAGATCCATCTTTTGAAAATATATTAATATTGGATCTTTTGTGATCCTCATCCTAGATAATCTAGTATGATCCTTTTGTCTCAAAACATCAACCACCTTGTTCTCTTTCCCAGGGTGGTAATGTATCCACAAATCATAATTTCTAATCAGTTTTGACAATATTCATTGGGTTCATATTTAACTCATTTTTTGTAAATATATACTATAAAATTTTATAATCAATATATATCACACATTTTTCCATAAAGATAATTCTTACATATCTTTAAATAAAAAATCACCACATCTAACTCAATATCAGGATTTGGGTAATATTTATCATGGAACTTTAATTGTTGTTAGGCAAAAACTATCACTATATAATTATGCATGAAAACACATCAAAATACCTTCTCTGATGCATAAATATATATTAAAAACTCTTCTCCACTATAGGGTAATGTAAACATGTGTCCCCTAACTAGCCTTATCTTTAGTTCCTTGAAATGTTTCTCACATTCATCTATCCAAAGGAACTTGAATCTGTTCCGAGTTAATTTGGGAATTAGATTGAACATCTGTGAGAAATTTTCTACAAAGAATCTATAATATATATCCAAACCAAGAAAACTATGGATCTTAGTTATAGTGGTTGGCCTGGACCAATATTCAATAGTCACCACATCTGATGGATCCACTGATATACCCTCTATTGAGATCATATATCCCAAAAATGAAACTTTCTTCAGAAAAAATTCACTCTTGGTAATTTTTTCACAGTGATTATCCACCATTTAGGTCTTTAATAAAACACTTAGGCAATATTCATGCTCTTTCTTGATCTTTTAATAGATAATAATATCATCTTTAAAGACATATATGAAGTGATCTTATAAATATATAAATACTATATTCATTAAATATCTGAAGATAATAGGGGAATTAGTAAGAAAAAATGGAATCAATATATATTAATAGTGACTATATATATTACGGAATGCTATCTTGGGTATATCCCCTTTCTTGAACCTCAATTGATGATATCCAGAAAAAAGGTCAATCTTGAAAAAGTATTGAACTCTGAAAAGTTGATCAAACAAGTTAAATATATACGGTAGATGATACTTGTTATTAGTTATGATCTTTTTAAGTTCCCAATAATCAATGAAAATCCTCATTACACTACCTAAATAATGGGTTTTTGAAGTGCCACCCTTTAATAGTGATAAAAAAAGCACTGATAATGGGGGTATATTTATCATAAGTAAAAAAAGTGAGGATAAGGGGTTCTTTTAAAAGTTTTATTAAAAGTATCCCTTTACCTGTGTTTTTTAGTGATGATAATGGTACCCCCTTTAGCAATGTTTTTTAGCATTGTTAAAGGGACAACCTTTATTAGATCTTTTTTTAGTAGTGCTGATAAAGAGGGGGTCTTTATCATTGATTTTTTTACTAGCGCCGATAAATGAGATATTTCATAAAAGATCATTAAAAATAATATATTAATATATTAATATATAAAAATATTTATTTTGAGGAAAATATAATGTATAATTTTAGATATGTTTAGTATAAGTATAAATAGTCATTTACAGTTCATATATAAGATATTTAGTGAAAATGACTTATAAAATATTTTAGAAAACATTATTAATTAATAATTTGATAATTATTATTGAGTAATAATCATTTAATAACAACTTTAAAACATGTAAAATTAAAAAATTAATTAAATATCTAAAATAAGTTGAAAACATAACTCAAATTTCAAAATTACCATAACTTTTGATCAGAGTGTTAGTTGGAGCTCTACCACATATCAAGTCGAATCCTATGATAACTATATGCACTAGAGAACCCCATGTCATGTTTTAAAAGGAAAAAAGGCCCATAAGGCCTCCAAAACTGATTTTTTAGTCCGAATACAAATTTATTTTAACATTCGATGGAATTTCAGCCTCATTTAAGGAGGTATTTTTTCCCCTTTTCAGTGGGGATTGAATTTATTCTTGGGGTTGACATTCATATTGCTATTATGGATTTGAAATTTTATTTTATCTCATAATGTACTATTATTTATAATAAAATATATAATAATGTATACAATTTTTTTTATATATTCACAAATAAAAATTTAATTTAATTAATAAATAATTAAATATATTTCCCAATATATAAGCCTTGTATAAATAAAAAATATCCAATTCATTTAAAATACAAATATATGAATATTTATGTACCTATATAGTGTGTGTGTGTGTATTAGTGTGTGTGTATTAACAAAATGATATATATAATCTATATATTCTAACATATGAATATACATATTAATATATAATGTAAAATATATATATATATATATATATGTATAATTATACATATAGATACACACATATATAGTATATATACATGTGAATGTATGTTGTATATATGTATTTATTTAATTTTTTTTATACACACAAAAAAAGAAACATATATAATAAATGTTTTGAAAACTAATATTATAAATATATATTAATATATTAATAAATATAACTATATATATATATATATAAATTAATAGATATATCAATAAATGGAGAACATAAGAATATGGGTGAGTGGTAAAGGTGCAGACGCACAAGGGAGAGGTCTCGGGTTTGAATCCAAGCATATGCAGGGGTGTGCTAGTGGGTGTAGGGGTAGTGTTGTTAAAGGGTGGGGGGAGGGGGTGATCCTAGTGCTGTTATAGGGGTGGTAGCGATGTGGACATGTGGGTCATCCTAGTGCTTTTGAGGGGGGGGGGGTCAAGCACTGTTAAAAGGGGGCTTCTAATTTACAGTTTCTTATTAATTTTATTAATTTTTTTACTTTTATTAGTGACATTAAAAAATTACTGATAAAAGGGGTCTTTATTAGCTCTTTTTTAGCACTGATAAAAGGGACCCCCTTTTAATATCACCTAAATTATTGGCACGTTTTTAGCACTAATAAATGAATTTTTAACGATGATAAATCCATATTTTATAGTAGTGTTGTTCCATATTTATTCTTGAAAAATGAATAGGTTCACCCCTGGGTGAAATACCATTCCTGATGAATACATTTAAAATATTCTCTTAGATGTTCTTCTTCAATTCCTAAAAATCATTAATTTCCATTATATAGAGAGTCTTTGAAATAAGTGTAGCTCCATGAATGAGTTCTATTGAGAACTCAACTTCATGTTTCTGTGAAAGACTAGGAAAATATTTTCGAAAGACATAAAAAAACTCCCACTCAATAGAAATATAATCAATTTTGAGTATATCCCAACCCGTCTAACATAAACACCCCTTTTTAATGGGAATCACGATCCATATAATGGATGTGATTTGTAACAGATTTTTATATTTATCATCGCAATGATATAAATTCATATTCTATTTTAGAATATCAAATGTGACTTACGATACTTATAAATTAATTTTGGATTTATAAAATACAATTATAATCGATGTCTAAGAAAACAAAAAATTCAACCAGATAGAGTATATTGATATTTTCATTAAGAAAATTTCCAGAAAATTCAACTATAAAGGAATTATAGAATTGTGAGCGATCATTATATCATTAGAAGTTTTCACTACTAAATAAACATCTAATTATTGAAGTGGTACTATTATAACCTTATAAAAATATTCAGATATAAAAGAGTGGGTAAATCAAGAATAAAAAATAAGACATTAACAATTCTAGAGTGAATGGTAAGTGTACCATTCACCTTGTTGTTATTGTACCCCTCAATGAAAATAGTGATCATACAATATTTTCATTTGTCTCTTGGATTAAGAGGATCCTGAATTTGATCATCATCATTAAAAATTGAATTTTATAATTGGTTAACGTAATGAAAAAACTCCTTGTAGTTGAAACATTGAAGTCTGGGTGGTTTATTCTGTGGAGTTTATTTCTCTATTTGCATCATTAGATATCTTATTCCCATCAATTCAATATTTCGCCACTTTGTGACCTTCCTTTACATACATAAAAAATTTCGTAATCCCCTTAAGAAAATTTCCATTATTTTTCCTTCCAAATTTTGTGTATAAAGGAAATATCATCCTTTTCCCTCCATGGATTATAGAGTTTCCTTTGAACTCTATCTTTGTTTTCTTATCAAACCCATGAGGTTGATGGGTAAATAAAATATCAATTTCCACCTTGATTTCATAACTAATAATTTATTCATAGATACTAAAGTCCAATATTCCTAATTCCAATTAGAGACTTGGTTTTAAGATATATATAAATTATTAAACCTTTATTTTCAGGATTGATAATAATACAAGAAGAATACCTCATATGTCCGTATATACCAACAGATTCATCATCCTTATGATTTAGCACAAGTAATTCCATATCTATTTTTATTGGAATAATATGAGGAATTTTCTTATTAAAAATATGTTTCTTAAATTCATCACACTCCATGGAGTAGGTTTCTAAATGTTGGATCATATTCTTTATGAGAGTCCACCATTGGATTTCTTCACCTTTAAAACAAAGAAATCCCCATTGAATATTTCATGCTACAAACATTCAAGAAAAAAAATTCAATGGCACTAATACATTGATCCACATCTAGTTGATTAGTGGAAGCACGAAAATATGTTAGACATTGGCTCATGAAGGGATCAAAAAGAATATTGTTACCTATTTTTATCATTTGTATGTTTTCTATGATTTATAGATTAGGAAATTTGTGTCTGTATAACAATGATATTTTCAATCTTTCTACCATAATTTCTAGTTTATTGGGAGAAAAATAATTTCATTTTCATTCACATTCCTCTTTAAAATTATTTTTTAGGCTCTATACACTGACTAAAACAAAAAAGCAGAGTGTAAGTAAAAATAATCATTATGAGAAACTATATAATAATGAAAAATAAATTACTAAATGTATACATCATGGTAAATTGTTTTAGTCTTGGATACCTTAGTCTTATACTAGGACATTCATGGTCATTATTATAGTCCATCATGATGGTTCATAAATAGTTTTTGAATTTACAAAAAACATAACCCCTGAGAGTGTCAAACTTGGTGTGCAATATGGCCCATTGTGATACACTAGGTGATGATCGAGTAAAAGTCCAACAAATACTTTTTCAAAGTTATTTCCCCTTATTAAAATCATACTATATACACATATAATTATAGTATATATAAGGAAATAAAATTTCATAGATACCTCTTGATCTATCCTTCACCAATATTCTAGGATATTTTCTTATACTTAGACTTATCCTTATGGTTCTTAGTAAAGTATTATCATCAATGTTTTTAAAGTTTAAATAAAACATTCTTTGATAAAAATATGAAAAACCAATGTTTTCATTAATAGATATTACAACTTAATAGATAAATATTCATTACATAACATAATAATCTTTACCAAAAGAATATAGGTCCAATTCCTTTGGAAACTTGGATGCCTAAAAAACAGGTTCTTAGATTAACTATATCATCTTAAACTATGTTATTTAAAACTACAACCCTTATTTCACATAACATACATAATATCTTTATTAATATCATGAGGAAAAGGAAACATAAGAAAGGGTTAATCAGAGGCTCAGTAAGGGTAAACAAGGGAGATATTAGCTTAACATGAGCATAAAATTATGATAACATGAGAATTACATTTGAAAAGAATACCCTTCATATCATAGATCATAAACATGAGTCATGGAATAAATATTAGAAGTTTATAATACAAGAATCATAAATTAATAAATGAAAATTATCCATGAGGGAATAAAATTAGCATAAGACATAGATTTGAGACATATATATAAGTACCTAAAATCTTATTTCAAGGTTACCCACCAAGAAATTCATAATAAGCTAGGATTGGGCTTACCACCTGTGTAACTAATTTTTTCTTTGGATAAACTCCATTGTACCCTCTTTTGAGAATGGGATAACCTACCATGTACCCTATTTGGGGCTTGGGATAACCTCCAATGTACCCTATTTTGGGCATGGGATAAACTCCAATGTACCCTCTTTTGTGCTTGTGATAAAATTTTATATAACCTTTGAGCCCTTAGAATATTAATTATTACCTAATTCTTTTGAGGGAGATATAGGTCCCACCCATTAATGAATTTGTACAGTTGTGTTTTGAAAGAACATAAAACATCAATCATATCATAATATATGAAAAAGGAAATGGGTTTCATGGACATTTCATTATACCATAACCAAAGTAAAAGAATTATCTTTTATAAAAATCTTATCATAACATAATCAATGGAAAAGAAACGGGTTTCATAAACCTCTTTTAATTATAATTATAAACCATAGAGAGAAAGGATAAATATGGTATCATTGGATCATATCCCCAGTAATCCATAAGAAATATTGAAGGTTTTATTCCTTTATGTGTAGAAATTTTATAAAAATATTATTAAAACATTATTGTTTTGGAAAATATCATTTACATTTTGAAATCACCTCTTTAAAATCATGAAATTTCCCAAATATTAAAGAAAAAATTTTATTTGAAAATAATTTTTGAAACATAGAAGGGGTGATTTTAATCATTGAGTGTTCATGATGTTGGGAAATACTATTCATTCAATACATGTTAAAATAATTATTTCTTTTACATTTTTGGTAAAATTTCAAAAGTAACTTGTTTGGAAAATGAAAAAAAGATTCATTTTAAAACCTTTTTTAAAAATATAAAAATGGGAAAAAATGTATTTAAACAATAATTATATATTTATAAAAACATTCTTTATTTTTTTTAGAAATAAAGGACATGTAAGAGAAATTATTTTCAAATGAATAGAGAAGTGAAGTCATTTTCCTTAAAAACATTATTTTGGTATATTTAGTTATAAATGGAGGACATTGAAGGGTAAAAATATATTATCTAGAAATTAATATAGGATATGAAAATTCATTATTTTCTTGATATATATATAACAATATTTCTTCATTATAAACTTAATCATAAACTATATAAATAAATAATGATATTGTAATATAAAACATTTAACAATTTGGAAAATTTTGAATCTTAAGCCCTATAAAAGAAATAACCATAATGGGAAATTATATCATATAATTTTCATGATAATAATCATAAAATAACTTCATGGTTATTATATAAACAACATAAAATAAAAAATTAGTGAATATGGCACGTGTCCCATGAAAATAAAAGTGAGACAAAAATCCATTACTTCAAGCCTTAAATTTCTTCATAATCATTTGAACCTATTGTATAATAAATTTTATAATTATTATAAATATATAATATAACCATTATAATATGTATCATACCATATATTATTTAGTTATAACATTTTCACACATATTCCTTAACAATTATTTATTAAAATCACTATTCTGGGTGATACTACTTTGTTTTTCATATATGTTCTTTTTTGGTATTTTTAGTCATTTAATTTTATATTGTTTTCATAATCTATAAAATTTTAACAGTGATATAAATATCATATATATATATTCATTATATATTTATTTATAGTAATCCATAAAATATAGATATTGAAAATGAATTACACCGTTCATGGTGACGGTAGGTCGTACGTATGGATGAACGATGTTTCCATTTTTTTGATGGATAGATTAAAATAAAGTCAAATCCAAATTAAAAATCACAAAATTATTTTTATATCATATATATAATATATATCCATTAAATATACCCTCATTACCTACCATGTCAAAAAAATAAAAGAAAAGTATGCAACATTACTTTGTGGAGGTAGTAGTCCATACGTACGCACGGGCGACGTTATAATTTTTCTATAGAATACAGTTAATAATTTAGATGTGATATTATAATTAAATAAGTATAATAATATAATAATATAATATATATACATTAATTCAATCATTATATCCACCCATGAGAGGCTGTGATGGAAAATGAATTATATCTGTTCTTGTGGCTGTAGTCCTCTGTACGCACAGTTGACCGTTTCATTTCCCATTTAATAGAATAGAAGATAGAAATTGTTTATTAAATTATCATAACAAAATATCAGTATTTTATATATAATCATTTTATCATATTATAATATTTTAATAATTTTTGAAGGAGGTGGAAGAAGAAATAAAATAAAAATGATTGGTTAAGAACGACACCTCTTCTTTAGACAACCTCATTTGGTTAGCCCCAAAATCATTATTTGAAGGTTCTCATAATAACAATAATGATACTATCATGTGGTAAGGGAAGTAATGAAGAGATATGGGTAGTGATTGGACGAACCAAAAAGATCTTTAAGTGTGAATAGGTGAGAATATGGGTTTCCCTTTATAAGCTGGGGAAAAGTCACACATGGAATTTTTAAAAATAAAAAGGTATATACACATTTTACACATTAAAAAAGGATCAAAACTGGATCATTATAAAACCTTAGATAATATAATGTCTAAATATGTACAAAAAATATGTATTTAAAAATGTTTTAGGTTATTTTAACCCTTAAATTTTTAGTTTAACCTATAAGTAAATCTGTTTTAACATTAACCATGGTAATTATTTTTTGTTATTTTTACTTTTCATTTTGAAAAAAAATTAATTTAAAATTTTTATATAATATTAATAATAATTATTATAAAGATTTAATCTATTTTTAAAAATTTAATTTGTATATTTATGAGAATTTAATTTAAAATATAACCCGCCAACGAGTCGAGGATGTGAGTTTCGAACGAGAAAAGTTTCATAAGTATAAAACGTTTTTATGTGAAAAATAAAAATTAAATTTATTAAAATGAACTAAAGTGGGTTAATAATAACATAATTGAACTAATTTAAATTTTAATATATTTTAAAACAAATTATAACTTTGTAAATGATTTAAATGAAAATGCAGTTTTTAATAAAAATCAAAATTGTTCACTATTCATTAAAAAATTAATCATCTTTGAAAAATGGAAAAAATTCACCCTATGATAATTTTGAAATATTGATCAAAAAATAAACCACATTTCTAAAAATTAATTTTCTAAAAGTGTGAACAATTTATTTTATTATTTTTTCACAAAAGGAAATAAAAATCTTTTTTATGAGAAAAATTAATTTTTCAAGAATATAAGTCTTTTAATAAAAAATATGTACTTATTTATAAATATATTTTATTTATATTTGAACATTATATTTAATTTCAAAAATATGGTTATTCCTATTCATACCACCATGTTTAATTACTAGGTTATAACAAGCATGTTTAAACAATAATATTAATAGTATATCATGGTTCGTTAAAACTTGGTGTTGCATATAACACAAGATATGTAGGAAAATAAATAAATTTGAAAAAAATATTCATAAAATTTCATGGGGTTTCATAATATATCAAAAAATATAGATCAAAAATATTTTTATAAATACATTGATATTCATTATTATTTTATCGTGGAGAAAATGCATTTAGGTAAAATCAAAATTTTATATATTTTAATTAAAGAGTAGCTTGTAGAAATATACACCAAATATTTTCCGCATGAGTGATTATTCAAATTGATGTTAAAAAATCATTTTTATCCTACACTACTGATATTATTTTCTAATTATTAAAGAACCTGTACCCTATTATTGTATGTATTATGTTTCCAAATGGTTAGAGAAGTCTTTAATGTAGAGTGAGTATAAGATACCATTTATTTGATGACGCCATAGATGTTTTCTCAATGATTAAAAATAAAGAAATGAACTAGTGATGAAGAAATTAAGGAAGGAATGATATTCAAATTATCTATGTTAAATATGTCAAAATGATCTTTCACCAATATTCCTATCATGTTTCCACATTTAATGAGATCATGAATGAGCCTCTACACTTCATGGTGATAAATAGGGATACCCAATGAGACTAATGTCATTAGTTTTAGTGGTGGAATTAAATAATTATACTCATAAGAGATAATGAAATGGTTCTTTTTCTTCAAGATGCAAGTATATATTTAAGGTATGGGAATCCATGTATTTTAATTTGTTTTCAACAAATACAAAGGGGAATATTGAATAACCCCACAAGAATTGAGTTCTAGTTTGAAAAAGATTGAAGATTCCATAGTTCTTAGTGATTTTAGGTTATTATATTTGTTGAAAACATTATCTGAGGAACTATTTAATTATGGTGGTTCTTGATATAGTTTTAGGTATTTAAATATCATGTAAGGGAACTAAATTAATATATAAAGTGTTTCATTAGGGGATTAAGATCGATAAAAGAAATTCAATTTGAGTTTGAGTGGTTTTTAGATCCACATAGATTGTTTTGTAAAGGGCCGAGTCATGTATCTGTTTGATCAATGCAGCCATGTTGGTAAAGTATTATTCACATAGGTGATTTACATATCCATGTTATATATGTAATGGAATTATGTACCCATTCCAATTATATAGCCATTTTAATATACAAATGATTTAACCATTTTTCGACATACCTGAATGTTTGATCTTAGAGGATAATACTCTATATATCATACTGAATCATGTATACAATTGATTCACATAAACTATTAGTCCACATAACTAATTTATTCACACAACCACTTGATTCATGAAGCCTATTGATAAACATAGATGATTTATTATTCCATATATCCTATTCTGAATCTATTCTAATTCTAGATTGTGTTTTATATTAGTTTGAATTAATTAATTTTGAGAAATTTTTTTTATGGATGGTTATGCATGCCTCCATGATATTAAGCACTATTTTTTTATTCCATGATAGATATGTGATAGTTGACTATAGTTATGGAGATCATGAGGATTTAGTGTTTACTTGGTTTTTTATATAAAAATAGGAAATTTCATTAATGTACATTAGAGAGTTGATTGTGAGAAAAGAATAGATGAGAATCATGGTCCAAGTGAGGGAAAAATACTATATCCTTTTACTGTACAGAGAAGTGTTGATAGTGAGGGAATTCAAGAAACAATAGAAGAGTCTAAATCCAATGTTTATTTAGTTCAATAGAGATCAAAATATGATGAATCTAACTTCTTCAAGAGTTTTAGGTTTGTGTATGAGAATATCTATATATAAATTTCATGACATCACTATGAGAAGTACTTCCTTGTATATTATAAAGGCTCATGGAATGAGATATATATTATTCATTTCTAAATAAACCTATTTTTTGGTGATCTTATTCAGTTTATGTAATAATTTTTCTACTATATAGGGAATACATGTTGTTAGGTGTGAATCATAACATGTTTAGTGGTATTACACATGATTTAATGTATGTGAATTTTAGTTGGGTATATAGTGAAAATAATCCGTTGTTGGGGGGAGTGACTAGCGATGATAAGGATTAAGATTCCACACTACATCTGGACCTCATAAAAAATATATGTTTCTCTTGGTGTTTATTTTATGCATGATCACATGAGAATATGTTATTTCATTTTGAGTGTATTTTACTCTAACAAGTCACATAGGTGTGTTTTTTAATGAAAATTGTAAAAACATCCCTATATTATTTCAAACCTCCCTTCTCAGTGGAGAAAACAATCTTGATAGACACTTCCCTTTGAGCTTTGGATGTGGGTGAGATATAATTTTTTAGAGGTTAATTTCATTATACTTTAATCTTTATTATCATGTATTGTTATTTACAGTAAAACATCATTTTGATGTTGGGTTTTTACATCATTACCATACAAACTTTATCGTCAAAATCATATGATCCAAATCTTCAAATCCAACATGATTGAATGTAGTATTTTTACCCGTAAAGTGAATAATGTTGGTCCAATCCAAGTTAATAATTATTTTATGTGTACTCAAATTATGATAAAAACATTATATATATTTATTAACCTAAGTAATGATAGAAAAAATAGTGAGGTCGATAATGATGGGAATTTTTATTAATAGTGAATTATGATGCTTTAATGGAAGTGAGGAGAAGCTACCTCAAATTAAATGGGGAAAATTAAAATTCACACTTGGCAAGTTGATTTTTTAAGTGATAATTTGATGAAATATATTTATGTGATGATCATATTTTAACTCTCCATTGAAAATTGTTTAGTTTTATTGATTTTGAATTTTAAATTTGGTAGTGTTGGGGTTCCCTTTATAATTCATGATCAGATATTAGGTTTTGGGAAAACAACTTTATGTAGGAATTTAGTTCCATTTAACTTAGAATTTAATTGATTAAATTTTCAATATTTTTTATTTTTTAAACAATATTTGATTAATAAATATTGTATGTTTTATTTTGAAAAAATAAATGAAAAAGTAATTAAATTCATTTCATTTTTATAATGGATTCTTTGTGTGGTGTTGGATTAAATAACAAATGAAATTGAAATGACTAAGAATAAATTAGGCCAACATGGGATATCCATCAACCAATGGGCAAAAACCACCTAGAAACCACATGAGGGGAAACTATCCAAGCATCTTAAAGGTTGTTGGGGTTCAAATGTTACTGGAGGAGGTGGAGATCACTTGGCTTATAGTGCACATGAGAATGCACCAATGCATTGGGGACATGATTGTGTGGGGGTAGAAGGATGATTTATCCAATGAGGGGTGACACATGCTAGTGTTATGGGTCCTATAACCCCCATATGAATCTGATCCTCAATTGATGGGGAATGTTATCTAATTTATATGATCCCAAACTCTAAAATTTTTTACATGGTATAACATTATATTCATGTCACTATTCCTGTAAAAAATGGTGTCCTCCAATTTTCATTCATGTGATGTCTCCCTCCCTAAAAATAGATGTCACATAGAAGTCATTAATACAAAATAAATACAATATAGACATTGATATGGATGTTGAGTTTCAATGATTGAGTTGAGATAACCATATCACAGGTTTTATTTTGTATCATCGTGAATCCATTTGATGAAGCAATGTGTCCCATGGTTCTATAACTAATAATATTTCCCAATGGTCTCCTATAGATGAAAGAAAAATTAAATAAGGATAAGATATGGATCAAAACTATTCCACGTTCTAGTGTAGTAGATAAGTGATGAACATGGAGTTGCACTAAAGTAGGTAGCTTGCACCATAGTGGAGATTGATAAGGGAAATGTTTTGTACATGATGAACGAAGGCTACACTTTATATATTAAGATATATTGTTTAGGTGATCATTTTAGAAGTGTTAATGATTTGGGATAATATAGAGGATGAGTTATGGGCTACATACTTCACCATAGTCCATGAATGGACATGCAGACATTAGGGTTTCAGTGCTATAGTACTTATTCCCACACTGAAGCTTGTTTATCTGCTATAAATTCAAATGACCAAATTTATCTATCTACATACATCATATAATATGGCTTCGAGTGAGATTTTATAAATACCATATGATTGGGGCCTCACAGATAATTTTGGATATCAAATAGACTATAAAGAGAGGTGATATAATATGAATTCAAGGAGAAGATAAATGTGGAGGACATTTAAGTGAAGATATACCAAGTATTCAATTGTTGGGTAAAACCTATATCTCTTAGGGATAGTCATATACATTCAAAAGGATATATATGGTAGAATCCCATGTAGATTATAAGAAATATTTAATGAATTTGAAAATTGAGAAAATATATGAATGATAAAGTAAGAGGAATGATAAATAATACAAAGAAGATTTTAAATGAGATACATTAATAGAATTATATCTATAAATAGATGATAAATATTACATGAAAAAGTTAATTTCTTTTCAAATGGGAGATATTCACTTACTAGTTTAAGATTATTATGTAGGGGACTAAGTATAAGTTCTCTATTCGACATCCAAAGTGAGAATTGAGGAGGAGGGTTGTCTTAAATTATGATGTTTTACAGTTTGGAGTCACTTTTATTTTTATAATTTTAATTTTTAACAATTAATTATTATTCTAAAAATTATAGAAATTATATTATGTTTTAATTGTATCATAAAAATGATCTTTTAGTTCAAAATTGTATATTTCCTTCCCTTTAATTAACAATTTATTCATGTTGTTGAATGATTAGACATGAATAACTACATATTCAAGGGGATGGTGAGATTGAGAAAGGGGGTGTGTTCCTAATGATGGATTATATTTTACTTGTTATGTTTTAAAATTTATTTGGATATTACCTTATGATTATTTCAAACATAATTCCCTAGAGTCTAGAGACAAAAATGATTTCTAGGGGAAGACACCCCTTGTAATTGAAGGGAGACAACCTTTACTCTGCCTTACACTTATGATATTAAACCTAATGAATCTATGTTTTTTAGACTAACTTAACTAAAGGGAAATTTGGTATTATAAAGTGTTATTTTATGCTGGTACGAAATGCTAGATATCCCTATAGAGTCTAATGGATAATAAATTAATTATTTTCATAGATGATATTAAATTTAGAATTATTTTTGAACAGCCATAAATAGATTTAGTTTCACTAGTCTTATTCCAATCCATCAAATCTCAATACAAATTTAGTTCATTCCATCATAGTTTTAGATTTATTAATCACTAAATACTTGTAGCTATTTAATATTTAAGCCTATTTCCTCATGGTACTTACCCCACACTTTCCAATATGCTGTTATTTTTTAATTTGTCTAGGATGGGTAATAAAAAATTACAAAATCAATAGTCCATCATAATAATGACACAATTTTATTCAATAAATTAATGAAATTATTTAGATATTATAAAGGTGGCAAATCATAATTGTAAAGAGTTACAATAATAAGTAAAATTAAAATGACATTTTCACTAATAAATATACCTATTTTCTTATTGGTATATATGTATTAGGTGGCTTGTTTTAGAAAGATAATTTTATAAATAATATTAATTATAGAATTCCAAATATATATTTCCATAGTATAAATCATGAAATAAATAACATATATATTCAATAAACCCATTTATATAACTATACTTAAAAATGAAGTTATGAAAAACCAAACATGTCATTCATGGAGGCCATAGTATACACATGCACCTGAGAAAATATTTGGTTTATATGATTGAATTATAGGGGAATAGATATAGGTTATACAATGAATATAATAACATTTTAGTGTATTATTTATACTACTTCATTATATATATGGTTATAATGGTTTTGTATGAGGGTGGTTGATAAGGAGAAAGGAAGAGAGTTAAAGGGTAGGTAATACATACATTGGTAATTCAGTTATTATCTTGAAGTATCCTTTGGGAATAAAGGATATAAGGAAATTTATTGAGGATAGAGGATAAAAACAGTGTATAGGGTATCTAGATGAAGTAAACTGGGAATAGTCTCCTGTGAATTTCTAACTAGGTGTGCATCATAAAAAGGGTGGAAGTGAGCTCCTTTTATACATGTAAAATAATGATAGGTCTTTGAGAAGGAATGTTAGGTAACAAGTAAGAATGGAATTTTATGAGAGTTAGGTGAGGAAATATTTTTGAGACATACTGGTATGGCTTTCCAACAGAAAAATGGTATTCTAGATGAGATAAGTGTCAAATTTATTTATTAAAATTTGAGTTGCATTAGATTACATATTTTATCACATATTAATCTTGATAAAATATTAATCATGATTATTATTTTATCACTCAAAATACAATATAACCCATCATAAAAATCTCAATGTGATGAATATGAATTTGGACTCAATCAATTATAATTGAATTTCTAAATATGAGAAGATTAACTTCTTAATTACAAAATATAATGTGGTAAAAAATTATTTTGGTAAAAATGTTATTTTAATCATTAAGTGTTTTTAATATTATTTTACATTGATGACCAATTAAATGAGTTTCAATTAATTTTTATATATTCTAAAAAATAATATTAGATTCAAAATTTAAAATATATCCATCAAATTAATAAAATAAAAAATATTTAGAAAACTAATATTCTTCAAAAATAACTAATTTTCAATAGTAAATAATATTTACCTTGGTAAAATAATTTTATACATAAAAATGAAATTTTCATCATTGCTTAATTTTATCATAGTGAGTAAAAAAATATTCAAACCATTTTACATGATTCAATTTATGAAAATGATAAAAAATGTAGAAATTTGTTTTATGAAACATGTATATTCTAAGTATAAAATGGGCTTGGTTTTATTATACCTTTTTATATAGGTTTTATAAAGTGGTTACTTTTATAGATAACCACTAATTTAATAACTATAATATAGTGATAAAATTTAAAAAATTTATTAAGGTAACATTAATTTTCATTTTAGTTCAGTGTTGAGCGCAACATAAGATACCAACACAGTATTTAATTAAGGAAAAGTAATTACTAAAATCCCGAGATGTTACACTTAGTTTATTGAGATGAATTCTAAGACAACTTCATGATTTTTTATATATATTTTTTCTCAAAATATATATTTGATTATCCTTATGTTTATTCTCATCCTCTTCATGAAATAAAACCTCTTATTTTTTAATTCTACACTTACAGATATTCAGAATTATGTCTTCCCCTGTTATTTTATAACATCCAAGATTTATTTATTGACATATTCCCTAAACACCATTATGAAACCCATTATTTTATTATTGGTTTTTTTATTTTTCTAATTGATAGATATTTTCTTTCCATGCGGTATATATGATTATGAGCATTTTATAATGTGACAGTGGTGCTTGAAATTATTTATCCCTATTATAAATTATGTAAAGTAATATATCTCAGGATATTATATATGTTATATGTGAACATGATTCTATATTTGTTCACAATATATATAGTAAATCTTGGAACACATATTTTATGTGTTAACATTATAATTGATTTGTTCATATTTTAAATGTGGAATTGTTAATAGTATTATTATTTTTCAATATTATTTATATTCCACATTCCTGGTCTCCTTAAGATGATTTATATATGATTATGATGATGATCATATACCTATTATATGTTGAGGATTATTATGATCACCCATGTAGTCATATTGATTCATTTATCATGTTCGATCCTATTATTATCCCCCTTACATGGATTTTAGCTCACCCATTATTTAATGTATTTCCTAATGTGATTACATGTACTAAGAAGATCATGAAATCAGATAGGTAGAATATGAAGATAGATTTAAATAATGTTTACTATTTTATATGTATTCATTTTATACCAACATAATATTCCCAAAACATTAAACCTATCAATTTTGGGAGTTGTATTACTATGCATGTTTTTCTTAAAAATTATAAAATAATTATATATTTAAGGATCATGTCACTATAATTACTATCAAATAAAGGTTTAGATTATTTTTGAATCAGGTTAGTAAATGATAACCTAGTATAAGCTTAGGAATCTTATAAGTTAAGAGAATAGGATTGGTTTACAATTTTCAATCAGTTATTTACCCATTATTTATTAACTTATAATTTTTATAGCCTATTATAATTTTTAAAATATATGTAATCAAGTGAAATAAGGATAATAAACCTTATTATGGACAATGTAAAGATTTTATGAATGATATTCCTCATGTAATGGTAGGTGGAGTTAAATTCCTCATGAAGGTACATATCTAGTTATCAAAGGTTATTCATAATAAGCTAAACCATGCGTAACAAAATAATTCACACAATTAAGAGAAATTACTCATTGAATCCTTCATGTGTTGATGACCACTAACATTTAGTTTACCATCCACTCCCCTTATTATGGAACAACATATTGACCACATGGAAGTGATATTTCACATGTTTCATTGTTATAATCAATAGAAATTTACTCTTGTTATGTACCGCTTATAAGTAGAAGTTGATTAATTTTGGAAATTGATTAATAATAAAAGTACAAAGGATAATGTTGAAGCTATAGAGTGGGAATAATTTATGATTATTTTGTTAAAAATTATTTCCCTTATACTATTTTCACTAAGAAAAACATAATTTTTTTGGAACTCAAGAAAAAGGGAGTGTAAATCTATCACAATATACAAGGAAAATTTCATATGGATTTCAAGGAATGAATATGGTTTTATTATCAATAATTATTGAAAAATATGTAGTTTTTTTAGTTTTTTTCAACCATATCTATGGAAGGATTTAGAATTATGATACCTTAGGAGTTTTTAATATGTAATTTGGTGTGATATCAAGGTAGATATGGAGTTTGTATAGTGGTCCCATGGTCATAGAGAAAAGATATTAATGATGAAGTTTCAATTTTTATGGTCAAATAATAAAGTGTAATAGACGGTTCAACCACCCATAAGTTAATTATATTGAAAAAATCACCATAGGAACTACCTTAAAGTAAAAAGTATGTGATTTAAGTGAGTAAGATAATGGAATATAGCCCATTAATGTAGAAGACACATGAATAATCCAAAAAATATGATGTAGGAAAATAAAGAACTTCCCAACATACCACCAATGTTATAATGCTTCAACTGTAATGAACATATAAACTTGGTAATCATGGGCACTAATCCATGAGTATTTTAGGTTAATCAATATCCCTATGCACCTAATACTAAGGTACAATTAAATCTTATTCCATTACTAGTTCTGGGGTTTATAAAGAAATGAATTAGTGTAAGGTATAGTTTTTATTCACTCAAGAATAGAGAAATTTATTTCTCATTCTAGTTATAAACATTTACTTATATCATGGAAGTTTTATAGAATGGTTGAATCACCTCCCTAATACCTTGAAGTTGAGAAAAACCTAGTGGTTCAATTAATTAAAACCAAATGTTAGAGACTTAAAATATTATCCCATGTGGGAAGATTATCCCTATAAACCTCATAATCATTTCATTGGTAGAATTCCATGCTATATTGGGAATAAATTAGATCTGATTTTGTAGGTCTCACATTAACTACCATGAAAAGGAAATATCTTTACATATCGCAAACTATCCTATGAATATATACTAATACAAGGAATTTCAAGAATGTATTTTACCAAATACCTAAAATATGGGGGGTATTAATACTCAATGAAGAAGAATTTCACTCTCAAATCGGTGAGACAGAGGAAAGAATCTATTTTGAATAAATTACCACTCTAAAGAAATATATTGATGTATTCCTTGATGAATTTCATATCCTTTTATTATATTGTGAGGTAGAGTTATCAATAGAACTTAAACATGGTGAAACACCTATATCCATGGACCCTATAGGACGAAACTATCAGATTTGAGGAGTTAAAGAAGATAGTATATAAGAATTTGGATAAATGGTTCATATAACAAAGTGAATCACCTTGAGGTTCACCAGTGCTCTTTTTCAATAAGAAGGATAAACCAATGTGGCTATGCATCGATTTCTAAGATATCAACAGGATAATCATAAAGAACAAGAATGCACTACCAAAAATTGAGGAATATTTTGACAAAATTTAGGGAGATGAGTATTTCTAAAATTTGGATCTTTATTTTGGTTATCATTAGCTGAAGGTAAAGAGAGAATATATTCAAAATACATCCTTCCCAAAAAGAAATCGACACTATAAGTTCATAGTAATTCCATTTTTTGACTTAAAAACACAAAATAAATATTCATGGACTTGATGAATAGAGTCATTAGAGAATACCTTCATATGTTTTTGGAGGTATTTATTGATGATATTCTAATATATTCTATGATAATGGTATAAATCTAAGAGTATCTAAGGACAATGTTGATAACTTTAAGGAAAGAGAAGTTGTACTCTATGTTCAGTAAGTTTGACTTTTTGTTTTATCAAGTCACATTTCTGATGTATATAATCATAATTGAAGGAATTTATTCAATTTTTTAGCGAAGAACAAAAGAAGGCAATGGATTTAACCAATAAGTGTCACTGAGATACATAGTATTGTTTTATTAGCTATGTACTACGGATGATTTATGAGATATAGCTAATGACATTCCATCCCACTAACTAAGATAACGTAGAAGGGGGTGAAGTATGTTTGGATGAAAGAATGTGAAGTTATATTTAAAGAGTTTTAAAAAGTCTAATCAGTAAACCTAAACACACAATCCCCTCAAGTAGAGAAGTATTTGTGATATATAGTTATTCTTTAATAAAAATCTTGGTTTGCATACTTATAAAAAATTATAAACTGATAGACTATGCCACCTAAAAATTTATGTACCATGAATATAAATAATCAACACATGATCTAGAGTTATAAACTATGATCCTTTCATTGAAGAGTTATAGGAACAAACTCTATGGTGATAATTGAGACATATATACTAACTCCCATAGTTTATATTATATATTCACACAAAAAGAGTTGAAAATGAATAAATGAATATGGTTGGATTTAATTAAGGAATATGATTTTATAGTTCCCCACTATCATGGAATAACAAAAAAGGTAGATGATGCTCTTAGTATAGTGGAACCATATACCCTACCCATAATGAGGATTGAGAAAGATTTTATCTTCATTGATATGAAAAGGATGGATATTGAAATCATAATAGTAGGGAAGACATCCTATATTTCCCAAATTATTCCCCAACTATTTATCTAATAGAAAATCAAGGAGGTATAAAGGGAATATTTAGATCTTTAAAATTAGTTGAGAGTAACATAGGAAGGGAATATTTTTGAATTAAACATTGAAAAAACTAGAACTATTCAATTTAGAACTATAATCTTCATTCCATCATCACATAGAAAAATAGAGATCTATTAAATGATGCAGATAAATCATATTTCTCTATCCATCATTAAAGTATATAATGTACTAAGATGTTTGAGATAAATTCGAATGTGAGAACACAAATAATGTAATTTTTTAGTACACCTAAAAGTTCTTTGTATGTCATCAAGTGAAGACATAGTGTTGTAATTCTAAAGTGTTGAGGAAATAATTACCCATATCAGCATCGAAATCAAAAAACATAACTATGTAATTTTTCATGAGTCTTCCAAAAATTGCTAAAGGAAACAACACTATAGAGGTTTTATTGTGTTGACTCACCAATACATATAACTTTATAACCATCTAGGAATATTTCTCATTTGATCAACATACAAAGATATATGTTAAGTGGTGAGGTTTGTATGGGGAACCACTTTTGATCATATCTAATCAAGATATAAGTATTAGATCTGAGTTTTAGATGGGCCTTCAACATGACTTAAAAACATATTTTAATATCAATACAACTTGTCACCCCCAAAATGAAGGTCTATATGAAAAGACCATTTAGACTCTCAAATACATTTTTAGAGATTTCTGGATGAATATTAAATGGGATTGGATCAACATCATACCTTGGTAATGTTTTCAAACCATAATGTTTTTCACTAGAGCATTAAAATGGTCCCACATGAAGATTTATAGAGTGAGAGTGTCATAACTCAAACATGATTGAAATAAGTTGGTTAACGAATGATATTTGGATTGAACTTGTGAAATAAATTTTTGAAAAGGATTAATACATTCAAAAATTTATCAAGGTTTATCAAATTCAGTAAAAGTGTTAAGCTGAAAAACTATTTAAGGTAATAATGTTCTGAAATTAGATAAAATGAATTCCTCAAAATATTACCCTAGAATAGATTCATGTGGTTTAAAATTCCATAATTTTTTGAACAAACCTGGGATACTCCAAATCCTAGTATTCGATCTGACCCATGAGATGAGTTAAAGGGTATTCCTAAACCACACAAGCTAAAAACTAGTGATTGGGCATAAAAATATACACAAGTGGTAATGATTTCACCCAATGAAACAATAATAAACATATAAATACAACACATTTGTTTGATATAACCACTCTATAAGTTGGATGTTCAAACATATATTTTAAATTGGTCCTCAATAAATAAAAATAAATAAGGAATATGAAAAAGACATAACTGATCATCCATAAACAAATCCACTGAATAAGACCAATTTATCCCAAAAATATCAAGGATAAAATTTAAATACAAGATAAACATAATACTTAAGGTAAATAATGAAAAGAAAATCCAAAATAATTACACATAATACAATAAAATGGAAAAAAACATAGGGACCAAAACCACCCACCTATATGAACCGTGTAGACCATCTTTATTTACTTCCTCCAATATACTTAAACCATGAATCCAAAGAACTATCTACTAAATTCAATCATACCCTAAAATGTAATAATAATGATAAAACATTCCTAATAGGAATCCTCACCACACCCCATGTATAACCATTAAAATTTAATCCAACTAAAACTAGATTAAAATAAAATATGAAGGATCAATTTTTATTTTAATGAAAACATGTAATAAGAGGAAATTACCCAAAACAAATCCTTTCATGTTATTTAAATTAAATAAATTAAAAATGTAAGAATCCTTCGATATTATCATGAAAACCTAACACTTGAAATAGGTGTATTAGTTCTAAAGTTCTCATTGAAAATACCTGAGTTATAGAGAATTGGGGAAAAAATAAAAATATTTAATATATATTTCTTGTTAAAAAAATAAAATATGAATGATATAAATACATAGTTCTTAAAATTAAAAAATTCGTGATAAGAAACACTGACACAATAACCAAAAAAACAGTAATAAGAAAATTTTATCATATACCCATAAGTCAACCACTAAGTTATTAGTGTAGAAAAATTAATCATGAGAATATATTGGAGATCTAGGGATAATCTAAGACAAAAACAAAATAAAATACATCTTAAAAAACCTATACATAATGAATACCTCCAAAAATACATAAAAAATTAGAGGAATAAATGAAATTAAATATAATATATATAAAAAATACCTAAAACAACCACGAAAGTCTACAACTGTGAAATGAGTATAAAAAAATGGAAAATGGGGAAAATAAATGCCTACTAACCAAAGGGAAATCCAAAATAGAAATTGATATAGAGAATATCCCTAAAATGAACAAATCCTGGTATGATCACAAACCACCACTGCCACCACCAAATACAACTAAGCTCCACTAGTGACCAGACCACCAATTTCACCATTGAATTGTATTTTATTTTCATATGACATGATTTACAATGGAAAATATAAACATGATAGGGTGATTATATAAATACCTAATAAATATTCATAAAAAAAATTATTTAAATAAAAGATATAGGTCATATAAAAAAAGGTAATATTGAATACCAATAAATCTTATAAACATAGATATTCTATGGAGAAGAGGACATATAATGTAAAAAGAAATCATATTATTCATTTATAGAAATGGATGAAAGTTAGCTTGAAAATATATGATCCTGAACTACCAAAACCATCATACCACATTACCTATTTGAAACAACAGTGGGAGGGACACACCTTTCCATGTAATATGACTTCGATAAAATGAGTACCAACATTATGGGTAGAGGACCCATGACTCAAGAGTTAAGGAGAGTAAAAACCCCTATCCATTATGTTTTGGAGAGTTTCACCACACCAAAATTGAGGGAAAACCAAATACAAGATGATATAGAGGACTAATTCTATAACTATTTCTGGGAGTACCAAACTCTAAAATGGAATATGGGGACCCACTAATTGTCACAAAAAACATTTATATGTGATTACAGACCCTATGAAATCTACGAATGTTAGGATCTGAACCCCACCTTCATAGCTATAGAGAAAAAATACATAAAGTTTCCAATTATGAATCGTAAATATATTTATATTTATACATTAATTACACAACATTAATATATATATAAAAAATACTCATGGTAGGTAATTTATTTGTTTCAATCCAAACTCTGATGAATAATTTTCTATAATATTCCATGAAGAAGAGATAATTTTAGGTGGAAACCATTGGCCACGTTATATAGAACATTGGGGGAAGTAGATTTCACAACCCAATATATATTTTCTATATTATTTAATTTAAATAGTTATTTGATCCATTGATCTAGAGTTTTGTGTAAAATTTCCATGAATTTTTAAAATTTTAGAGTACATTAGTTATCACACAATTAGTTTATAGTTAGATACAAGAATATAGAAACTAAATAAAAACTATATTTATTTATCCATGATTATTTTTATGGTTGGAGAATATATTAAATAAATATATAACCAAACAATGAAGATTTCCCAGGTGTGTATAACAGCTGAGCATGATTTTGTAAACCATGTAGCAAAACCTTATATCTTGGATATGTTTTTAATATTTTGAATTAACCTATTCCATTTTAATTTTGAAAATAATATTGGGGTATCATAATCTAAATTTTTTCATGGTACCCTAGAGGATCTCTGAGAATGGATAAATCATTCTCTCCTTCATATTTTATAATTCATTCTTCATCTTATCAAGGGGGATTATTCAAGTTTATGGATTTGTTTCCTTATTCATATCCTTTATAGTTTTCCCCCTCTTACCTAGGGGCCATGGAGGCCAAAAACTAGGTCATGGGGTTTGTATAAACTTTTATTTTTAGTGTAAAGGGACCATGGATCTCATCTTGATGACCCGCATAGAGAAGTTCATCAAACCTAGTGTGTTTTCATTAGATTTAGGCATGTTTCTTTCCAAATTATTTAAAATTAAACATCTTGACTATTTTCATAATTTCTTTTATGTTATTATTTAAATTTATTAATGTTTTTTTGTAATTTGAAGTTATTTATACTAGTTCTATTATTTTTTAAGTCTTATAAATGGGATTTAAGGGAGTTTAGGCCATGTTTAGTTAAAATATAAAATTTAAAACCCTATATGCGTTTTTTAAATTGCCTTAATGAGTAATTTAGGAAAAATTATTTTTTAAAATGATTCTAATGAGAGAAAATAATTTTAATTTTTTTCCATAGATAAGAACATAATAATTTACGTTGGTTTTGAAATTAAATGGGCACTTTCAAATGAGATTTTTTTGACAAACATTCTAATTCTTGGAGGTTATTTTATGATTTTCACTCTTTGGTTTGATTATTATAATGTGTAGTTAATATTTAAATCATGGTTTCAGTTTCTTATTAGGTTCATTAACTAAGTTTAGAATATAATTGGGTTTTATTTTTATTTAAATGAGTTTTTATGAATTAAACCATACTTATTTCTAAATCTTGATTTCCATATCTTAAGCCCAGATTTAAATATTTTAGGTCCACTTGAATAAAAAATAAAACGATTCCCATGTTAAGAGTTTCTAAAAGAGGTATCACAGGCCTAGATGACACATTATGAAATTATTTTGTGTTTATCACTTTTTAACCATTTTAAGCTTCATGGTTACACAGAGACTGAGCTATTTTAATTAAAAGGTGGTTTTGTTGGTAAAATAGGGCTTAAGGATGAGGTGAGTGGTGCATTATATGTTATTGGTGTTTTATATGATTATCTCAGGCTTATATACTCACTTATCTTTTAGTTGATCATATGAACACTGAGACTTAGTTATAAAATTTTATGAAAGGTAATGACAGGAATGATGCACTATTACTTTACTTGCACTACTTTACAACACCAAATAACGGTTAAAAACAATCTATATTTATAAGGAATCCCTTGTTCAGGTGTCTTATTTCCACTAGGAATTGATATTATTATCTAAATGGATTATGTAGTGTTGATTATTATTGGTCCAACCACCATGATAATACATGGTCACAAGTTTCCTTGACCTTAGTTCTTAAGGGAAGCACCTATGATGATTATTTACATTTATTCACTATTATTTTATTGTTTATGATTCTACCTATTTCTTTTCATTCACCTAAGTGATGTTATTACTATATATAATATGTCATTATTTTACATGTTAGATTTTATGATATTAATGGTTATATTCTATTATTTTTTATATATTTAAAAGTGATATTAGTTATTATTTGTTTTTCCTAGATGAAACTTAAGAAAAATGGTTATTTGAAAAGTGTGTTGATTTTCCTTTAGTTTTAAAATGTGATTGTTTAAAAGGTTTTGTCTAAAACTGTTTATTTTCATTATATGTCATTTCATACTTAAAAGATTTTAATTCATGTTTTATAAATAAATGGGAAAATATTTTTTGTGAATTAAATAATATTATGGGATGGTTAAATATGATTAATTTTAGTTAAAATTCATATCTTACATTAATATATATATTTTCAAATTATCATGAAAAGATTCTAATTGAAAATATTATACATTGTGTGTAGGGAGGTAACCTAATAGGATTTGTGTGCATGCCTATAGATTGTTTAATTTGTTTTGGATTGTTTCATTAGATAGATCGTTATTTGGTTTCTTTATAACCTAGTCTCTCTTCAAATGGGTTTGGAGGTGATGTTGGAGGGTGACCAAGGGTCACATTGATATTGGAATCCTTTTTGATATTGAAATTATAATTTTTTATATTGTATCATATATGTATAAACTAATTAATTCTCATTTATATTTTTGATATTTATTTGGTTGTTTGTGTCTATATAATGTGTGTGGCTGTAGCTTGGATGTTTATCTTTTGGTTATTCCTTATTATGTTTTTTCTCTAATTTAAATCTATTTATTTATTCATATATAGAATCAAAATTATGGATGGAACATGCTAAATTACTTATAGATTTACATTGTGTTAATAATAATAATAATAATAATAATAATTAGGTAAAATAATTTCCATCAGTTTTTATTTTATCCCTCTATAATAGATTATAACCGATGGAGATTGGGAACGCCTCTTAGGCCTGACCATATGCCAAATTGGGAGGCTAGTTCAGGGGTAGACACTTTTTGTTCATGAAAAAATGGTATTAAAGAAAAACTTTTTTATTTGGAAAGTCATAGTAAATTAGATATTGAAATGTTGATTCTTAAGACAAAAGTGTGGGGATAGTCTAGATTACTCTTTCTTATTCTAAGACATGAGTTACCATGGGCGGTTAGTTCATGAATTATGAAATGAGATATTATTATTCATTAATTCTAGTATATTTCAATTTGAATTGTTGATATTTTTAATTATATTTAGATTAAACTTTTTGTATCTATATTTTTTATGTTTTGGGGTGAAAATGTTATTATAACCGAGGGTTCTTCGTTTTCTCACAAGGTCTACTTAATAAAAAAGACCCCATGCACATAATTATGAGAAAACCTTAGTGAATATTGATTTTTTAGAAAATGGTCCACTAATATTTGTGAAACAAATATTCATAACCACTAATCCACTTAAAAGTTTATCTTGTACCCAATTTTTCCAGGTCACTTTTGGAAATGATCAGTTACTATTTGAGTATAATTATGATTTTTAAAGAGTATTTAGTTTTATTTGGAATGATTTTTTTAATTTATTTGAAATTTTATTAATTGATAATGGTTATGTATTTATAATAATTTTTTTTATAAAATGATTTAGGTGTTTTGGATTTGGAAAATGTATTGAATAAATGAAATGTGTAATTATAATGTGGTTTTAAATGGAGTATTGTGATTTTTCTTCTAATGAATGTTTTTTTAAAACTAATTTTAAAGTAATTTTAAATAATTATTAGATTTATTTATTATTTTGTGGATATATCATAATTTTAAATAGATAAATATTTGTTTTAAAAATTATAATAGAATATTCAGAAAAATATTGAAATTAGATTGATGTAGTGGAACATGTTAAAGATTTCAAAGATGGACTTGTGACTTTAAAACTTTGTTTTGGAAAAATAACATGGTTTTTAATGGTTCCAAAATAGACCGTAAATTATTTATTGTCTTTATTTTCTACATTTGATCCATATTTTTGGGATGAGTTAAATTTTTGGGTGATTTTGATTTGGTTTAGTAGTCTTTGATATTTAAATTATTCCTTACCAAATGTTCAGATGAATCATGGGAAGTACGTATCAAGGAAAATTCCCCTTATTTTCTCTATCTTAGTCAGAGTGTAGTCCTTTCCAATTTCATAACATACCCAATCTCCCATTAGAGTGGTATAGTAGAAGCTTTCATGGTTTTTTTATCCTTACCCAATATTTTTTCACTTAGATTCTTTTTATTTTTTTGTTGATTATGTTACTTATTTTAAGTTAGTGGTTAATGACTCAATAAATATTTTGTTATTGAAAGAGGTATTCCTTTAGGTTATAGTTTAGGAGTGTTATCATTTATCTGAACATCATGTGATTATGTGTTCAGTGGATCTATGGTGGTGAAAATGATTTTTAGGGCCCAATACAAGATCAGTGGTGACCATGTTTTTATTAGATTTTGTAAAGATCCTCTATCAAATGGTTAAAGTTTCTTATATGATCTAGTGTGTTCAGCTAAGTCATTGTAATCCCTCCCATTTTATAATCTGATGTCCTATAATAATTTTAGTTAGGAATGTAATATTCAGAAGGGTTTTTAAATGATGTCTCACATACAAATTCTATAAGTAATCTAAAAAATAATATTTTTCATATCTCTTGACTAATTATTTTATATTTTTCGTTCTCCCATTTTCTTATTATTGATCTGGTTTTTCTGATTTATTGATTAATTCCTTTAAATTTGGGAAGTTCAATGTATATGATCATTTGGAGAATGTCATAATTAGTCCTATTGGAATAGGGATTTAATATTTGATAAGATATCTTGTTTTGAACTCCCCTGTTAAGGTCCATGTATTTACTTCTAGTGTTATTACTAGGGAAATCTTGGATTATTTGACCCACCTGTTAATCTAAACATTAAATGGAAGTGATACCAATTTTAGATCTTGACCATCAAAATTTTTATTTTTGAATCGATGTTTTAGTGCTATTTTGGAGTATGTTTCTGGGGAATCACTAGGGTTTTAAAGAAGTGTTTTGGTTGGTGTCTCCCTCAATTCCAGTTGGTTTGGGAATTTTATCTACTCTAATTCTATTCTTTATAGAATTATTTTGAGATTCTAAGTCCTAAATTATTTGGTGAATTATTATAGAATAAAGTGTAATGGTGGGGTAAATTTTTACACATGAATACTATTTTTCATTAAATTTTAATCAAGTAATAATTTTTATACTATATCTAGAGTTTCAGGTCCAATTTCATTGATTTTTTTCATTTTGGTAGATAATAGATATCACACAGTTGGAACATAGTTAGATAAAACTATGAATAAAACATGAAAATATTACATTCTATTATTCATGGAGATTTTCAAGTTTAGATAAAAATTTTCCTTATCATGTGACCAAACTGCTTATGGTTGTATAACTGTGTCCAGTGAGGTGATTATGGTTGTCGCATTCTTTCGTAAACTATGTGAATTTCCTTATATTTTAAAGTTACGAATTAACTATTACATTGTTATTTTTAACCCCTAACCAGGGACTCATATACCCCCATTCAATTAAGATGTAGTAGAGGATTACTATGAATAGTTTTCTCCTCCTCCCCATTGTATTTAATAGCGTTTAATTTTTCTTTGGGTCTATTCTTTATGTTTATGGATTTTTTTCTATCATTATTTTATATTTTTTTACTCCTCTTACCTAGGGGTCATACTATGTGAATGCTAGGTCACTATATTTATATAACCTTGTTGTTTTTTGTTTCAAGGGATTAGGGAGCTCGTATTAAGACCCCTAATAGTGATGTTTGTCTAAGGAGACAAGTTTCCTTTGACATGAGGTAAGATTCTCGATGTGTAACTCTTTAAAATTAATGATACTGAATGACTACCAATTATTTTTAAAATATATTTTTAATTTCATAAATTTTGTGCAATGTAAAATTATTTAACCTAGTTTTTTTGGTTTTAATGTCTTAAAAATGTTATTTTAAGGGAGTTTATACCATGTATAGTTGGAAAATGATTTTTAAAACCCCATAGTGTTTGATAAAATGACTCAATGACACATTTAGGAAAATTAATTTTTTAAAAGGATTCCAAATATAATAAATGAGTTTGAAATTTCTTATAGGGATAATAACGTAATAATTCATGGAATTTATCAAATTAAATAGACTCCTTCAAAGGGGTTTTTCTTCTTGGGGTAATTTGTGGTTCTTAGTATTTATTTTATGACATTAACTATCTTGTTTGAATATTATGATATTTATTGATATTTTAAATCATGGGTTGCGTTTCTTATTGAGTTTTTAACTATATTTATCATGTAATTGAGTTCTATGTTCGTTTGAATGTGTTTTTAAATTCTTTGAACGATATTTTCTCCAAACATTTATTTCCATGTTTTAAGCCTTGATTTAAAAACTTAAGTCTAGTTTTGGAAAGAAATTAATGGAATTTCATGGTTGGAGTTTTTAAAAGAGGCATAAAAAAATCAATTTTCACTTTATAAAAGTAGTTTGTGTTTAGAGCATGGTTTTTATAGTTTCAAGATTGATGGTCACCCTAAGAATGATGTATTTTGATTAAAAGTTGGATGTTTTGGAAAGGGAGGTAATAGAGAGCATGTGATAGAGTTTCATGTAATTTTCTTTGGCTTATGTACTCACCTCAATTTCAGTGTATCATGGGAAAATGATAACTTGGGTATGGAATTATAATAAAATTAGAGCTCAACAAGGTGTGCCATGAATTTCCTTGGACTATGTTACAACAAAAACTAAACATTGATATGGTATGAATAGGGTGTCACTTTATGGGGTGACCCTATTCTCTTAGGCATTTAGAATAATCTCCGATGGGATTTAATGCTGTTGATTATGTTTTGTTAAATCATTAAGGTAGTATAGTGTCATAGGATTCCTTGACCTATGTTCATTTGGTCCACACCCATTATAATTATTTACATTCATTAACTTTTATTTAATTATTTATGAAACTAGTTATTTCTTTTAATTCATCTAAGTGATGTTATTTCAACTAATACTTAGTTATTAGTTCCATTATTCGAGTTACTAATATTTTCTGTCATATTATTTTATTTTTGTAGTTATTTACATCTGATATGATTTTTTATTATTTAATTCTTCGAAGAAACTTAAGAATAAAGGGTATTTAAAAAGTGGGATATCTTTCATTTAATATTGAAACGTGAGTGTTGAAAAGGTTTTGTTTGAAATTGTTCCCTTTATTTAAATATAATTTCCTCCTTAAATATGTAAAGTCATGGATTCGTTTGAAATGGTAAGAAAATTGTTTTGAAATAAATTAAATTCATATATTATTAAATATGATTTGTTTTAATGAAAATGGAATACTTAGTTTTATAGTTTTATTTCTAAACTAGTATGAAGGATTTTTATTTTAAATGTTATTCATGGGGTGTTGTGAGGATACCTACTAGGATGTTTTCTCATCACTGTATACTTTTCATGGTATATTCAGGATCATGTATTTAGATTACTCCTTTTATGGATCTTTTCTTATATTGTCTCAACTCTAGTGGGTTTAGCGGTGATATTAGAGGTGAACCATGAGTCATAAAGAAATTTTCATCCCTTTTGGTATTTCAGTTTTCCTTTTATTTATTATATCATGGTTTTATCATTTAATTCAAACCTTTTAGTATTTTGAATATTTATTAAGTAGTTTATGTCTCTGTTATGTGATGTGGATGCGGCTTGGATGTTTATATTCTTTTTTTATGAATATTTTTTTATCTCATTTAAATATGTTTATTTCTTTTGTATGGAAGTCCAACACAAAGATGGGTCATTATGGATTTCAAGTATATTTGCACTAAATATTTATAATTATTAACTAGAGAATATCTTTCCCATCAGTTGATATTTGACACCCAAGCACTATTTTTGATCCTATGGGGATCATGAATTCACCTTGATCCAATCCACGAGTTGTCTCAGGTACCCATTTCAAAGGTGGATTGAGTTGTTTCCCTTTAAAGAGAATGCACATGAACCCCACAATCTCTTTCTCAGGTGGGGTTGGGTAGACCTGTATCTATGCACCCACCCTCATTTGGACCACTTCGTGCATAGGATTCTAGTCTAAGTCGTACATGGGGCCATCCTAAAATGAGGAACCACAATTTATACCGAATATGTTTGGTAGAGAAACATTATATTATTTAGAATCATACAAATAAATAAAATCCTATTACCCCTTCCTTTCTGAGTCACGTTATGGTTGTCCTTGTGGCCACCCTTCCCAAATTATCTATCAGGTTGCCTCTATGACTGACCTAATTTACATCACCACTAGATGCTACAGTGGCGTGTTCCCACTCTATGGCTCATAACTCACTGAGAACTGTCACTACCCTAATCCTTATCCATCTAGTTTTGTGTCACCAAATACTCTATTTTCCAACACTGTTGATATGAGACTCATGTGACCTGACCACAGTCACTAAGATCCTCTCGTCCCACTTTTTTCACACTAACTATTGAGTCCAGATGCTATGATCTATGACATAGGAATACATAATGAGATTTTATGATAAAATACTACCATAAAAATAATGTCACAAGAATACAAATTCAAGAACAAAAAAACTTAAATTATAAAAATAATTATCATAAAATATAGCTAAAATGAAATGAATAACCCAAACTCAATAAAAATTTTCTTATTTATGAATAGCACATCTGTTCTGGTCATAATTGATGATTCCCACTCATTGATTTCACCAAAAGATCCAAAAATCATCTAAATATACTCCCATACTATCATTGCACAATTTAGGGTTTATAGATAACTATAATTAGGGGTCATAATGATGATTAAATTGGACAGTGAATTAGGATTTATTTAATTAAATTAATTATTTTAATTTTATCCTACCGTTACACTCATAGATACACATCCTAAAACTCCTAATGAAAAAAACATTATATCTACTTTTGGATAAAACTCCCATTTTGGATGCAACTATAGTCTCATATTTCTTATCCAAGGTTCAATTTTTTTGGAAAATTGTTTTCCTATAAAATGAGTTTGCATGAGGTAAAAAATATAAATTATTATTAAAATATCATAAATTAGGGATCCACAGTATCTGCAACTTCAGGATAACACCAAAAAATTACCAAAATATACTTGAAAATATTATAATTTTTCAATAAATAAAAAATAGATTTTAATCAAATCCTATACAAAAGAACATCAATCCTGGAGACATGCCTCACAACCTCTATATCTAAGGTTAGGCTGAATATGGTAACTTTAAAATAAAGATCAAAATGAATACCTCTTCCAAAATATTGGGTTTTTAAAGAATAATCTATAGATAAATTAGGTTGATAAGGCACCAATTCAATAAAAAGATAATTCTAATATAATATAATATTTATTCAACTCAAGGAAAAATAATTTTTTCACCATAGATTTATTCATTGTTTTGGGGAAATACTCTTTTACAAAAAATTCCCCAAAGAATACCATGATCTGTTCTTACATAGAATAGAATAAATGAAAAATTACACCATATTTAACACAGAACCTTAGGCAGAATATATTAAAACTAAGATTAAGATACTCAGTATAATATCCTAACATTTCCTTTCAAATTTTATTTTATCTATTTAACTTTTTTATATAAAATTTTGAAGCTTATTATTTTTCTAGAATTTTAGTTTATTATAATGTTTTAGAATACATTAGGTCATGTCGTGATAATATAAATTCACACAATGACTAAAAGAGGTCAATTCATGAAATGTTATTAAAACTTTGGTCTGAAATATATCATTCTACAATGAGGAGGTCTCATACCATGACCCGTGTTTTATCTACTAAATATCCTGAGAACATAATTCCTATTCCATGATGGCTATTCATCATGATGCAATGTGGGGTTTCCATAGGTGAGGGTTGTGTTATTTTAATTATTCATACAAGTTCATCACATTGTGAAATAGCGGGCCACATCATGACATGACCCTGAGAAGATGTTGATATTTAGGGGAGGTTTGGAATGTTGTGATGAGTGGGGTAACAAGAAAACCTATGTTTCCAAGATTTATAATTTGTAATTTTATAATTTTACTCTCTCTTAATTTAAACCACTATTATGTCTACTTCTCCCTCACTCATATATCTTGGATAGAATTTTCCCAGGTGTGACTATACTCCCCCTTTGGATTCTTGCCCCCATTTCTTCAAATTCAAGTCAATAATTTGATTTCAAGGATCATTATCCTTCACCCATCGCTTGTTCTTGTTCTTCTATCTTATTCATATGAAGCGGGCTATAGTGGATAAACCCTAGGTCATAGGTTTTTTTTAAATGTTATTTTGGATTTATAGGGATTATAATGCTCATATAGGGACCTATTATAGAATTTTTAATCAATGGTGACTTGGTTCCTTTGGGTTAAGGTAAATTTTTCATTTATATTACTTTTCTTTAACATTCCTTAGGTGATTGAATTTTTTTAAATGATTTATATTTTTTAAATTCCATTTAATTTTTGTAACACCACATGGTTTTGATAATAAATATAGAATGAAATTATATAATCTATCCATTAAACACAACTTTTCCTCTTCTATGTTTTGAATTTTGAAAAATGGTCATCTAGAGTTGTGTTCAGTAATTCATTTGGAGTCTAATAGAATAGACATGATTTTTGGTGAATAGTAACATACCCTTATGAATAGTAATATGAACCTTATCAATAGTAAATAATAATATTATTTTATTTTCTTAAGGCAATAAGATAATGAGATCTTAATTAGTTTTTCAATGAGAAATAAAACTAATTGCACTTCAAAATTGTTATTTTTCGAATTAACTATGACCTTATTTAATAATTAAATTAATAATATTTAGAAAATTATTTTTAAAAAAATAATTTCAATTTTTAATTCTACATGTTGAAAAATGGTAGGGGTGAACTTTTGGGCTTTTTCTGAAATTCTATATTTTTTTGATGAATAGTGAAATACCATAAATTACTGTATATACAAATTATCAGTTAAATACACTATTTATGACATCAAATGTGATGCATGGGCACTTGGTTCGAACTCACATGCACTTATTACTATTAGGGGTCACATTAAACCACACTATTGGTTTTTTTGAGGGAAATAATAAAATAATGAATTAAATATTCAAACTTTACCCCTCTCCTACACTATAAAAAGCCATCACCACTCGCTCTTCTCTTCACTCCTCTAAGCCTTGAATCTCCTCAAAGTTCTTCCCAATTACCATTACCTAGTCTCTCCCCACTTCCAAGAACTTCTGGTCTTCCCAAAAGACCAAAACCTCTTCCCTTAAGAAGTTTCTCAAGGAGGTTATTTTAAGAGGTAAAACACCCTTCTTGTTCATTTGGTTTCTTTTCAATTTATCTTTTTTTGCTATCCTCTCCTCACCTAATATGTCCAAATGACCATGATAACTCCCATAACATCTATATAATGGATTTATATAATATTAATGGAAGAACCATCAAAAATACTCTTACTCTCTCCCTTTTATTTTTATAAACGAAATCGACATCCATGAGGTTCCAATTTATAACCTTCATGGACGACAAAGTTTATTTCTTCAATTTATTCTTCATTACTAGTCATGAAACCATATTCATGGTTTAACCAGACTATAATATATTTTTAATAACATAATTAATATTCAGGAACCAGAATATGTACATATAATTAAGTTATATGACAAAACTAGTTCCTAATATTCCAAATGCCGCCGAATAATCGAAGTGGTTGTCATCTAATGATTCATCTTCATTCCATGTAACCAAATGATATAAATAACCATTATCAATTATTTATTTTCATTAAAAATATATAATTCCAATCTTTTATATTTATAAACATTCCACATGAACTTCATTACATAAAAACAAGTGAACCAAATATGAAATTAAAGGAAACGAACACTCCAGAACGACGAAATTCAATACAATAACTTATCAATAAAGACATAAATGAACTAAAAAGAATTATGGTAAAATAAATAAATGTCTAATAAGTTATGAAATAATTTATTAACAAGTATAATTTCATATTCTTGGAGCTTAAGTACAAGAGAGGAACATGTTTGGATTTAAGGTAAGGGGTTTTCCACCAGAACTTCCACTTTCATTTGGGATACTTTCATTATCTAATTACCTCGATGTAATTTTTATGTATTGTTATATACTCATCATATGTTCTGTTTGAGTATCATATATATGTTTACAAACCATAATACTTCCTTATTTTATGTATATTTACATGTTTTGAAAAGAACGTTAAAAATTGTTTTAAAAATACAAGCCCGATTCAAGGGAATTTCTCAAATTCTTACCTATTTCAAAGGGAACTATATAATCTTTTTTTTTGTAAACCATTATCATTATAAAATCACTAATTTTATTATGAAAATACTATCTTACTTCTTCTCTGGTTTTAAACAAATATTTTTCCAAATGAATTCTTCTTTTCAAAATAAAAGAGTATTTATCACCCGAATTACTTAATGATTTTATAAGAGTGGTTTCATCTAATTCAAAACACTTGTTGATTCCATGGTATTATTGGAGTTTATAATTTATGAAGTAATATAACACATTTGATTTAATGGTTTATGATTAACTCTATTGTGGATGATCTATCCTAAAACCATTCACAATATTATTCTGAATGGTTAGTGTTTTATGTTCAATGATTGGGGAAAGATAGTTACATTTAATATGATAGTTTCAATATGAATTTATATGTTGTTTATGTTTATCCACACTCATATGAGGAATTAATTGCACTTATTATGTTACGGGTGGGTCCCTCTATAGACCCTCGATGCATCCATAGGTCTCATGAGACAACTAGACGTGGAATTGGCTAAGGCCTTTCCCATTGTGATATGGATTTTGGCTGAGGCCTTAATCATTAGACGTATTGGCTGAGGCCATGAAAAAATGTTTCGAAATGTCCGACATATGCACTTACCTCATTATGAAGCTATTAATTGAATGTTCAAGTGGTTATTCGACTAGTAGAATACCCATGATTATGTTTTATTATGGAATTATTTACTTAGCTCATATTCCTACCATAATGTGTTCAAGTTTATTAGAAAAGGAATTTGTTTTCAATTATTCACCATGTATAATGTTTATATTATCTTCCACTAAATTTCTTAATCTTACTGTGCGTTTAATCACACCCCTTTATTATGTTTTATTTTCTCAGGGCACGAGGAAGTAATTTATGAATGACTTGCAAGAATAATCTAGGAGATGTGATATTTCTAGTGGATTAAAATAGTGTTTTGTTTCCTTTCATGTTGTAATGTTAAACTTATGTATGTAACTTGTTTCCAATAATACTAAACTACTCGGTACTTTGGGATTCGTATTCCTTGTATGTATGCCAATGAAATCAAATAAGGCACCAGCTCTGGGCAACTGGGGTTGGGTCCTTACAGTTGGTATCAGAGGAAGTTTAGTTGAATACTTGGAAACTAGATTTACAATAATGTCCTGGTACTTTGGTAAGGAATAGATTATGTGGATCTTTTGAGCAATACATCCCTGTCTGGATACGAGCAGGTAGAGGCGGCTCTGACACATATGTATCTAGGGGTAAAACCCGAAAACACCACTCTGAGCTAGACTTGAACGGGAACTGGTGCATGACAACGAGCCTTGCTACACTATTGGTTACAACACTCCCGTGGGATATGCTTAGGATAATTCAAATTTTCTTTACAAGCCATTATGAATTATTGAAATGTAAAATATTCCTCAAAGAAACAATTTTTGTGAATATGGGATTACTCATGCATAGGATCCCAATTTTTTTATAAGTATTTTGTTAAGTTAAGATTATACGTTGTGATTCATAACCTAATCTAGTGCATGTCATTATCTAGACATGGCGCCAAGTGGAAGGAATGGAAACCGCACGAACACATGTGTCCCCTGTAGGGATTTCCCACCGATACAAGATAATGATGTTAGCTCTGGTGCTGAGAAACTCATAACTATACTGGGACAACTTACTAATTTTATGAATAATAACCTTACCTGTATGGAGCATCTGGATCCACCTCATGGAGGAGCCATGCTAGATCGCTTCATGCGACAACAACCTCCATCATTAAATGGGACTACAAACCCGTTTGTAGCAGAGTAGTGGATATGTTCCCTTGAGAGGATATTTCTCTATTTGGGATGTAATGAAAGAGATAAGGCCTTTATGGTAGTATATCATCTATTAGGAGATGCAGATCAGTGGTGGTCATTTATCCAAAACACAAAGGAGGAGGAAGAGAATGAAATAACTGTGCCTGAGTAATTTTCAAATAGAGGATGTATCTATTGTGAGAGAATATGTTGATGTGTTTCTAGATGATTTACCTGGACATCCTCCATAATGAGAAATTGAGTTTTCCACTGATTTAATTCCTGGTTCAAGGCCCATATCGAAGACCCCTTATAGAATGACCACCGTGGAATTAGTGGAACTAAATAAACAACTAGAGGAATTGAGTAATAATGGATTTATTCACCCTAGTTTTTCTCTATGGGGAATCCCTGTCCTTTTTGTTAAGATTAAAGGTGGATCTATGAGGTTATGTATCGACTACCGAGAGATGAATGCTATAACAATAATGAACAAGTATCCCCTACCTCGTATTGATGATTTATTTGACCAACTGCATGGAGGTCAATACTTTTCAAAGATTGAACTTTGATATGGATATCATCAGTTCTGTGTGAATAAGGAAGACATTCCTAAAATAACATTTTTAACTAGGTACGAGCATTACATGTTTACAGTGATGCCTTTTGGATTGACTAATGCACCATCTGTCTTCACGAATCTAATGAATAGAGTTTTCGAGGAATATCTCGATGATTTTTTATTGGTATTTATTGATGATATCTTGGTATACTCCAAAATATATGAACATCATGAAAATCACTTCCGCATTATCCTGAAGACTCTTAGAAAACATGAATTATATGGGAAGTTTAGCAAGTGTGAATTCTAGCTTCAAGAGATTTCTTTTCTTGGCCTTATTGTCTCTAAGGATGGAATCTTAGTTGATCATGTGAAGGCAAAGGCAATCCAAGATTGGCCCATGCCAATAAACATCACTAAGGAATGCAGTTTTATTGGCTTAACAGGTTATTATCGGCATTTCGTGCAGAATTTTGCCCGACTGGCTAACCTGATAATGAAGCTCACACGTAAAGGGGTTAAATTTGTTTGGAGAAAATATTGTGAAGAATGTTTCAAATAACTGAAGAGAATATTAGTCAATTATCCTATATTTACTCTACCATCGGGGAATTATGGGTTTGTTATTAATAGTGATTCTTCAAAAAAAATTCTTGGTTGTGTCCTTATGAAAAACGATAAGGTTATTTCTTATGCATCATGACAAGTAAAAATTCATGAGAAAAACTATCCTACTCATGATATTGAGTTAGCTACTATAATATTTTCTTTGAAGATATGGAGACAGAATCTCTATGGTAAAAAATGTGAGATTTATACTGATCACAAGAGTTTGATGTATATTTTCTCGCAGAAAGAAATCAACATGAGGAAAAGGAGATGGCTTGAACTACTCAAGGATAATGATTTCACGATACACTACGACCCTTGGATGGAAAATAAGGTGGTAGATTCCTTGAGTAGAAAGGATCATGGAGTTTTGAACAAGATGAGTTTTGAAAGGGATCTTATTTTCATGGATCTGGTAAATATGGATATGGGAATAACCATGGAAGGTGAAACATCAATTCTTTTCCAAATGTTTTCCAAACTATCTTTACTAGAAAGGATAAAAAGTTCTCAGGCTGATGATGAGGATTTTCAAAAAAGATTAAAGATATTAATTATGGCGTATATGAATATGGAATTTTGAAATTTGGGAAGAGAATTAGTGTTCCCGATATACTTGATATAAAAAGGTAATTGTTGGATGATGCTCATAGTACCAATTTCTCTATACACCCTCGTATCACTAAGATGTATAGAGATCTAAAGTAACATTTCTGGTGGTAAAACATAAAGAGAGAGATTTCTGATTGCATGTCAAGATGTTTAGTTTTTCAGTAGGTGAATGTAGGAAGACAACATCCTAGTGGATTCATGAAACACCTTCCCATACCTGAGTGGAAATGGGATAATATCACTATGGACTTTGTCATGGGACTACCAAAGACTCCTTGAAGGAATGATCCAATATTGGTCATTTTTTATTGTCTTACCAATTCAACACATTTTCATTCTATAAGAGAAGATCTACCACTTGAAATTCTAGAAATACTATATATTAATGATGTTGTGAGACTTAATGGAGTACCCCTATCGATTGTTTCAGACCATGATCCACATTTTACATCAAGATTCTGGAAAAGTCTTTAGAAGGCCCAAGATACTGATCTTCCTTTGAGCACTACCTACCACCCAAAAACTGATGGACAATCAGAACAGACTATTCAAACATTGTAAGACATGTTAAGGTCTTTTTCACTTGATTTTCAAGGCATGTGAGATCAGTATTTACCTCTCGTAGAATTTTCCTACAACAATAGCTTGTATTCAAGTATTCAGTTGGAACCCTATTAAGCATTATATAGGAGGAGATGTCGTACACCAAATTTCTGGTATGATGTTGGTGAAAGAAAGCTTGTGGGTCCAGAACTTGTAGAAGGAATAATATAAAGGTGAAGATTATCTAGAACCATATCAAAATAGATCAAAGTAGGCAAAAGAGATATACAGATAACCAAAGGAAGGATTTGGAGTTTCAAGAAGGTGATCACGTTTTCTTAAAGGTATCTCCATGGAAGGGTATTATACGATTCAGTAAGAAGGGAAAATTAAGTCCCAGGTACATCAGCCCTTTTGAAATTCTGGACTGAATTGGAGTTGTAGCTTACCGTTTGACAATGCCGCCAAGTCTCTCCAACGTTCACAATGTGTTCCACGTGTCAATGTTAAGAAAGTGCATGCCAGACCCAACACATGTAATCACTTATGAAGAAGTAGAATTTGAGCCCAATCTATCTTATTGTGAAGATCCTATCAAGATTCTTGATACTAGAGAAAAATTAATGAGAAATCGGACGACTCGTCTGGTAAAGGTTCTATGGAGGAACCATAAGATGGAGGAAGCAATGTGGGAGCCTGAGGATCTTATGTTAAGGACATACCCAAATCTTTTTAAGTAATATTTTGTAAATTTTGATGACGGAATTTTTGTAAGGAGGGGAGAATGTAACACCCCAAGGTTTTGAAAGTAAATATAGAATGTAATTTTATAATCTATCCATTAAAGACAACTTTTACTCTTCTATGTTTTGAATTTTGAAAAATGGTCATGTAGAGTTGTTCTTAGTAAGTCATTTGGAGTCTGATAGAATAAACTTGATTTTTTGTGAATAGTAACATACCCTTATGAATAGTAATATTAATAGTAATACGACCCTTATGAATAGTAAATAATAATAATTTTCTATTTTATTAAGGCAATAAGATAATGAGATCTTAATTAGTTTTTCAATGAGAAATAAAACTAAGTGCACTTTAAGATTTTTATTTTTCTGAATTAACTATGAACATATTTAAAAATTAAATTAAAAATACTTAGAAAATTATTTTTAAAAAATGTATTTCACTTTTTAATTCTACATGTCGATAAATGGTAGGGGTTAATTTTTGGGATTTTTCTGAAATTCTAGAATTTTTTGATGAATAGTGAAATACGATAAAATACCATATATAAAAATTATCAATTAAATACACTATTTATAACATCACAAGTGATGCAAGGACACTTGGTTTGAACTCACATGCTTTTATTACTATTAGGGGTCACATGAAACCACACTATTGGTTTTCTTGGTGGAAATAATAAAACAATGAATTAAATATTCAAAATTTACCCCTCTCCTCCACTATAAAAACCCCTCGTCACACCCTCTTCTCTTCACTCCAATAAGCCATGAAGATCATCAATGTTCTGCCCAATTACCCTTCCCTAGTCTCTCTCCATTTCCAAGAAGCTTCTGGTCTTCCCAAATGACCAAAACCCCTTCCCTTAAGGAGATTCTCAAGGAGGTTATTTCAAGAGGTAAATCACCCTTCTTTTTCATTTGGTTTCATTTGAATTTATCTTGTTTTTCTATCCTATCCTAACCTCATCTGTCCAAATGACCAAGATAACTCCAGTAACAAATATATAATGGATTTATATCATGTTAATGGAAGAACCTTCATACATATTCTTACTCCGTCCCTTTTATTTTTATAAACGAAACCGACCTCCATGAGGTTCTGATTTATAACCTTCATGGACGATGAAGATTCTTTCTTCAATTTATTCTTCATTACTGGACATGAAACCATATTCCTTATTTAACCATAATATAATATATGTGTTATAACCAAATTAATATTTAGGAACCAGAATATGTACATTTAATTATGTTATATGACAAAACTAGTTCATAATATTCCAAATACCGCCGAATAATCGAAGTGGTTGTCATCTAATGATTCATACTCATTCCATGTAACCAAATGATAGAAATGACAATTATCAATTATTTATGTTCATTAATAATATATAATTCCAATCCTGGATATTTATAACCATTCCACATGAACTTTATTACTTTAAAACAAGTGAACAAAATATAAAAATAAGGGAAACGAACACTCCAGAACGACGAAATTCAATACAATAACTTATCAATAAAGACATAAATGAACTAACCATAATTATGGTAAACTAAATAAATATCTAAAAGGTTCTGAAATAAGTTATTAACAAGTATAATTTCATATTCTAGGATCTTAAGTACAAGAGTGAAACACGTTTGGAGTTAAGGTAAGGGTTTTTCCACCCAAACATCCACTTTCATTCGGGATACTTTCATTGTCTAATTACCTCGCTATAATTCTTATGTATTGTTATGTAATCATCATATGTTATGTGTGAGTATCATATATATTTTTTAAAACCATAATCCTTCCTTATTTTATTGATATTTACATGTGTTAAAATGAATTTTCAAAATTGTTTTAAAAATACAAGCCTGATTCAAGGGAATTTATCAAATTCTTACCTATTTTCAAGGGTACTCTATAATATAATTTTTTGGAAACCATTATCTTTATAAAATCACTAATTTTATTCTGAAAATACTATCTTACCTCACTTCTGGTTTTATACAGATATTTTTCAAAAAGAAATCTTCTTTTTAAAATAGAAGAGTATTTGTCTCCAGAATTGCTTAATGATTTTATAAGAGTGTTTTCATCTAATTCAACACTCTTGTTGATTCCATGGTAGTATTGGGTATAATAATTTATGAAGTCATCTACCATATTTGATTTAATAGTTTATGACTAACTATATTTTTGATGATCTATCCTAAAACCATTCACCATATTACTCCGAATGGTTAGTGTTTTATGTTTAATGAATGGAAAAAGATAATTACATTTCATATGATTGTTTCAATATTAATGTATATGTTGTTTATGTTTATCCCCGCTCATATGAGGAATGAATTAGACTTATTATGTAATGTGTGGGGCCCAATATAGCCCCTCGATGCTTCGGTAGGTCTCATGAGACAACTAGACATGGAATTGGATGAGGCCTTTCCCATTGTGATATGGATTTTGGCTGAGGCCTTAATCATTAGACGTCTTGGACAGGCCGTGAAAAAATGTTTCAAAATGTCTTGCATAGGAACTTCCCTCATTATGATGATATTAATTGAAAGTTCATGTGGTTATTCGATTAGTATAATACCCATGATTATGTTTTATTATGGCATTATTTACTCAGCTCATATTCTTGCCATAATGTCTTCAAGTTTATTATTAAAGGCATGTGTTTTCAATTATTCACCATGTCTAATGTCTATATAATCTTCCGTTGTATTGCTTACTCTTACTGAGCATTTGATTTCACCCCATTATTATGTTTCATTTTCTCAGGACAAGATATATTCTGTTATGAATGACATGCTGAAATAACCTAGAAGTTATGGAAGTTGTATAAAGAGTTTCTTTGTTGTTTTTCATTTCAAGTTGTAATGATGAACTTATGTTTGTATCTTGTTTCCAACAATACTAAACTACTCAGACCTTTGAGATTCATATTCCTTGTTTTTATTCCAATGAAATCAAATAAGGAATCGACTCTGGGCAACTGGGGTCGGGTCCTTACAATTTTGATAGTTTAAAAAAATACTATAATTATTTTCCTTTATTGGTTAGTATTTAAGTTGATACCAATGGGTTTTCAATGGTACTTATTTAGAAGAATTTTTTAATTCACTTTTTGTGTTTGAGTCAATATATTAGAGGAATTTTCATGTAAACATAAATTTTAAAGAGAAGTTTAAGATCCTTAAATACATTGGAATATGTTGGTCAGAGTGGATACTCAAGATGGGGGTGAATTGAGTTCCAATAAAAATTTCTGTTAAAATTATTTCTCTTAAAATACCCTAATTTAAAAACAAAGTTCAACTGTAGTGAATCTATACAAAGTGTAAATGTTGAATCAGATTCTCAAATATTGATTAGGTCTCAGTTGACTTAATCTGAAGATTAAATTAACTTTTGAAACTAACTTACTTGTTTACAATAAGTATAAACACTTTCTAATTTAACTATCAAAGTAGCTTTAAAACAGTTTTGTATTTCAAAGTAATAACAACGGAATATGAAATAAATATATAGTATACTTATAGACTTAAATTAATATGCACTGCAAAAATAACCAAGAGGTTCAATCTCATGCCAAGGCTTAGTCCTCTCAAAAATTTATATAAATTGATTCACACCCTGGATCAGGGGTAAACAACAGTACACTACTGTCCAGGTCCAAAGACCTCTACCACAGTTCTTCGTGTAAAAAGAAAACAACAACACACAAGATATTCAGGTCTTACTCGACCTCTACCACTATCCACAGTGGGAAACAAGGGGTTATAAAGTTTGAGTGAGGATTTAAGAATTTCCAGCTTAATACAGGAGTCAGTATGTGTGTAGAATAAACATGGTACACACACTGATCGAAATGTAAATAAAAAGAATCACTAAGATGAATATGATTGAGTTTAGAAATTCTTTAGTGATTAGTAGTGAAACTCTAGACTTGTTTGGTTTATTAGAAAAGATTCTGAGTCCTTCTCTGGTTACTTGTTCAGAAACAGAGTGTCATTTTCTTCCTTGGTTCTTAGTCCAGTTTAGCAGCCTGAGTGCATGAAATGCTTGTTGTAGATCTTCACTCAAGATGAAGCTTGTGTTCTCCTCTAGAATAAGTTTCTTCGTGTATGCCCAAGATTCATGGAGTATGGATGTTGACTAGTGAAAAATGATCCACATTTGAATGTTGTTCAGCTCCTGGCTCTTTCACCCTTCATGTGTCTTCTTAGTGCCTTGATTATCATTCTTTCAAAAAGGTGTTGTATTGCACGATCCTTTTTATTTGTCCCTTTATAACTTTCAGTTTATGAAGAAAAGAATAATTACTTGTTGCATGGGTACTAGGTACGGTTCCCTGACATGGAAACAAAGATCATTAAATAACATTAACTACATTAAAAACATCAAATGTATCCGTTAGCTTAATAAACAAATAGTATTGAGAGTATACAGTATAGAGTTTGACTGGTTGGTCAATCATTAGTAGATAATGGTGGTAAAAGTGCACGGTGTTGTAGGATATTAAATCGGTAGCTCTTGCTCTTGCATCGGTAGCTCTATATAACAGTTTCTCTCATCGGTAGCTCTTGAGCTATCGGTAGCTTGATGTATCTGTCTGTGTGAATTGGCTCTGTCAGTAGAATTCTATCTATCGGTAACTCTTGTCTGTCGGTAGCTCTGGTGTTTTTGTTAGTTGGTAGCTCGGTAGACTGGTTCTATCGGTAGACTTCCTCATGTTGGTAGCTCTGGTTTGTTTGTTAGTCAGTACTCGTATCAGTAGGCTTACTCTACCGGTAACTACTTGTAGACATGCACATCAGTAGCTAGTCTATTCTGTCGGTAGACTGTCTGCTTATCGGTAACTCTATTTATATCAGTGTCCTTAGATTATCGGTGACTCTGTCTATCGGTAGACTAAGTCTATCAGTAGACTGAGTACTGGTAGCTCTTTATCAGTAGCTTTGTACAGATCAGTAGCTTACACTTGTCTATTTTTATGCAAAACACATCTGATTGGGTTAGAATTTTTTCAGAACTTATATAACCATGGATAAACAAAGATTAACATATCTCAAGGATTATTTTAATATTATTATCATCTTTATCATATATTGAAAGAATTAAAATATTGAAAAACATTAGATTGAGATTATCAAAGTATATGAAAGCATGATTGGGATTATCAAAATAGGCGAGGTCAATAGAATATTTTCTAAAAATTATAACAATGTGTTCTTAAATTGTTTCATTATTAAATTGGGTATTTTTAAAGGTTTTTTATTTCTATTAATATGTGGTTTAATTTTTTTGAAATTTTATGATTTTGACATGATGATTGGATTTTTTAAATTATGACGTTATCTTAAGTTATGGTTTGATTCCATATTATTTATGTTTAATATTTTATCTTGGAGGTTAGTTTCATTTTGGATTAAAATAATATCTATTTAGTTTGAATCATGTTTGGTTTTCAAATTTAGACTTTATGTCTTGTATATGGGTTAAATATTTAATGATTTTTTCTAAAAAAATTAAAATAATTTCATGCTTTAGTTATGAATGAGGAATCAAAGGCCTGAATAACACATCATAAAATATTTTATGATTAAGACCTTATTTTATGTTATTCTTTGAGTTTTATGGTTATGGTAAGAATGTTTTTCCATTTTAATTTTGATATTCATTAAAAAAGGTGTTATTTTAGTGTATGTGGGGTTGGATAATAAATAAGGGATGATTTTATACGTCTTTAAAGTCTTATGTGACTTATTTTATAATTGGTGTACCCAAAATTAGTTAATTTAAAATAAGAACATTTGAAACATAAATTGGGAAATTAAATAGTTACCTCAAGGAAAATACTTGAACTATTTATATTTCATTTATGAAACACTAACGGAACACTATTTTGAATTGGATGATATGATTTTTGTTCCATCAGATGGATGTCACCACGTCGCTCAGGTCTGATAGTGATTGCCTTAGTATCCTACTAAGTTATATGAAAACGATTGGTTCTATTCATAATAAAATACTATGATCATAGTATTTATTGACCTTAGTATCCCAAGGGATATTCAAATGATGTTGGTTATATTACTTTTAACTAAACATATTGTATTGCTAGTTACTCTCTTTTTATATTTGATTTTTTTTTCTATTGTATGATTTATATGATTAATCTTTATGGGTTTTTATTTATATCTGTTCACTTTATGTATTTAGTCTCAATTATAATTTTATCATTTAAAAAAATTTATAAAATATGTTGGATTAAAATTTTCTAAAAAATCATTTAAACACAATTATAAATTTCTCTTTGTTTTAATGGAATTTCCCTACTCTCCATATAAATAATTTTTATGTGTATTTCCTGGAACTATTTATTTTTTTGTATATATATTTATTTTTTAAATGGAAAAGATGGGATTTACTTATGAGTTTTGGTTTAATTTAATTTTTAAAAGGAATTACCTTCATAAAATTGTATTTCAAAAATATAATTAATGGAATATCTTATGAAATGAATCACATTGTGACTTTTATTTGGGAAATACAACAAGGTTTTTTATCACACCCAACCTATACCATCAGATATTTGTTGAATCAATATATTTTCATGTTTTACTTTTATAAAAATCAGCTAAATGTGGAATTCTTGTTTTAGATCTCTTATGGAGAGGGTTTTGGAAATATTTTTGTATTGTGAAATTGGGTTATAAGAAGATTGTTAGCTTTATATTTTGGGATTATATTTTTATTAAAACATATAAGTAATGTAAAATCCATACACATTTTTATTATTTATATCCATATTTGGTATGACTATATTTTAAACTATAAAATATTGGTTGGATTTTTATTTATGGTTAGACCAAGTTTTTTTGTTCATTATCTTAATTTTTTTATTTGATATAGCATTGAATTCTAATTTATAGATGACTCATATTGGGTTCTCAGTAATAATTATATTGAGTATTCATTATTATTTATTGTGATAAACAACTCATAATAGTGTTTCTATGATACCCATGCACTAGGTTTTGACCATTATGGACCAAGAATGATATTTGAGCCTTTTAATGGATCAAATTTTGTGTTGGGTAACGATAAGCCTAGTTGGTTCATAAAAAAATGGTCTCAAAGTTACCTTTTCTATTTGGTAAGTAATAGTATATTAGATATTGGAATATCATAACATGAGAGATATGCACAAATAGAGTAAACCAATCTATTTCTCAATCAATGGATTGAGTTACCATGGGTATTTAGGCTATGAATTATGAATTTAATATTCATTTTTCATTTATTTTAGTGTATTTTGATTTGAATTAATGTTGTTTTCTTATTATGTTATGATTATGTGGTTCATTATTGTATTTGTTCATGATTTATAGTGAAAGTGGGAGAATAAATAGAGGCTTATAATTATCTCACTTGGTCCATAAAAATATGTTGAGGTCATGTACATGGTTATGAGAATATCTCAGTTGAAGTTCCATGGTTGGTGTACGGTCACCAAATCATGCTTCCAAAACATGAATTTCCACTAAACCACTATATTTTTTTGTGTTAAACACATTTCATTTCAATGTTTATTTTTTAATGATTTATTACCCTTTATGATTTATTAAAGGGATTTTTTATGATGTGTTGGTGTTTTTTGATTAGGATTCGTTGATGTTTTGTGGTGAAAACATGATTTTATACAATGGTGATGTTTTTTAAATAATTAATAAGTATTAAAAAGTTTTTTTAAAAAAGATATACATTTTTGATCTTTAAAATGGACACAATAATGTATTTTTGAAATTAAAAATTGATCTTTAACTGGATTTATGAAATTAATAAATTGCAATTATGAAATAGTTTAAAATTTATTTGATGTTTTGAGACTTGTAAAACGACTTGAATGATGGACTTATAAAAGTGAAAATTTACTTTAGAGTTTAATTTTATGGTTTTGAAAATAATGTGGAAGATCTTAATCATTATTATTGAAGGGTTAAAAATGATTTTTTAATTTCATTTTGTTTAATGGATTTTTGAGTGTTTTTCTAATTTAATATAGTGGGAACTATTGTTGACTTTATATTTATTTTTTTTAGGGTGATCTGTATCTTTAATTTTATATGAGATATATTATTCTTTGTTCTTTTAAGTATGCCTCTTAGAAATGTTTTGATGATTTAAGGGAATTTCATACCATCATTTCTTCCCAAGATTTGTTTCTCTATTTTTTAGCATAGTCCTTCAATTTATTGACCCAACCCACTCTCCAGGTTGAGTGGTATAGAATAAATATTCTTGGTGTTGGATATTACGAAATAAGTATTCACTTAACAACGAATCATTGAAAACTCTATTATTTGAAATATTCCTTCATTAAAAACATTGTTCAAGAATGTTCTTATATAGTTTATCTATAGTAGGGGAAGATTATTACATTCCTATTATGGTAAAATTGATTACCCTGAGGTATCCTTTGATGAGTGGTACTTCTGACACTTAATTTATTAAGAGTCCTCTCTATTGTGATAATAAAACTTATGATGGGATTTCAATGGAGACTAAGAATGGTTTTAGTGGATCAATTCACCAGGTTTTCATTCCTCTTGTAAATAATCAGTCCTTTATATTCTTCAAGTGTAGTCATTTGGGTACATAAGCCTCTCTATTTCAATGTTCTAATGAACTATCATCATTGTGCCAGACTAAGTGTTTTTTGGACAGTTCTCCAATCAAGTTATCATATCTTAGATCAAGATGGTAGGTTTATATAGAATATAAAAAACGTGTCTCCTTTTTTCATTTATTTTCTTATTCTCATACCTGTTAATTCAGTTTGTATAGTCTCTTAGTTTCCATAGTCATCTTTATAGATGTTTGGGATTTCTTGTCTTTAGAGAATCTTTTATCTATTTTAATGTGATCTTTGTTTCATATTTAAAATATATCAACTAGTTGTAACCCTTTGATTATTGAGAGTAGGCTATGATTTACGGTTATCTTACTTGGTGTATCTTGGTTTTGATCATGCTTCCATATTAGAGTAAGACTTAAATAGTGGAGAGACCTGTTGAATATCTTAAATAATGACTATATAATATTAATTTTCATGTTTGTGTATTTATTTTAGTATATCTTTTGATTTTATTGTGTTATTTAATGATTTATATATGAATTATGTTTTAGTTTCCTTGGTTCTCAGTGGTTTAGGAATTGTATTTTCCTTTTCTCCATTATTTTCTGAAAAATTCAATTTGAGTCTCTTTATCCTATATTTAATAAGAAAAAAAAATAATTCATAATGGTTTATGACTTTATGGGAGATGAAAGTGTTATGGTGGAGTGAATTTTTATACCTCGACCTTACATTTTTATTTTTTATTTTAATTGTTAATTTATTTTTATCTTAATTCAAAATAATCCTTTTAATAAAATTTTAGTGTATTCTATTGTTTGGGACTACTACGATTCATAATGTGAGTAAGGTAAGACACACCATGATAATTCCTTAGGGATTTATGAAATTTAGGGCCTAGATTAAGCCATTCCATGTTGAGGGGAGGTTGTATCCCAACTGAGATTTTCATCATTGTGATGCCTGACATAGTACTCCCACGCTGTGATGGCTATGCAACACAACATGATGAGTGGATTATATGGGTGGGGGTTATACCATGGGAATTTTTTGAATGAGGTCATCATGATGTGGAAGAGAGGGCCATGATAAGTCATAAACTTAAGAAACAGAAGGGGTTTGGGAAAGGTGTGTCATTCAATGATGAGCGAGGTCATGTTATGACCTACCTTGCCTAGTTTTTTTTATTTTGAATGTTATTATTATATATTACCTGAATTAAAACCCATATCAAGTCTCTTTCCAACTCCATAATTTATCTAAACAAGGAGAATCATTAGGATTAATCTCTTCTCTCCCCTTGTATTCTTGGGTACTTTTTTTTATTCTTGTTGATTCTTCATTAGTAGTCCTTTTTTTCTTTCCTCCTCTTGATCTTCTATTTTTCTTTCATATTTAATTTACTAAAGGTCCATGTATGAAAAACCTTGGGTCATAGGTAATATTTAAACTTTTTATTTTTGAGGTCTAGAGACTATGAGTCTCTTATTGAGACATAATATATAATTTTTTTTATTGAGGGTGATGTATTTCATTTGGTTTAATGTAGGTGTCTCTTTTCTATTCCATTTCATTGACATGACTTGGGTGTTTGGGTTTTACTAAGCCCTTTATTTTTTTAAATATCATTAGATTTTTCTTGTTTTAATGGATGATATAATCATTTTCCTTACTTGTATAGTTTTTAAGTGGCCCAAATGGTTTTTCAAGGGTATATAGTTATAACTATTTTCTAATACACTCTAGGTTTCTGAGTAAATTACTTATATTCTTTTTCATAGAATAAATATTTTAATGGGATGTTTAAGAGACATAATAACCTTGTAATATCTATTAGAAGTGATAATTAGGCGGTTCAACATTTTTTCATAGTTAAATGGGGTATTTTCAAATGGTTTTTATTGTTATTTATCTTTAATGAATTTTTGTTATCATTTTAGTACTATTTCATATGGATTATATTTTTTAGATTTCCATGATAACTTATGTGATGGTTAAATTCCAAATTATTTATGTTTAATAAGTTTATCATGGATGTTATTTTTCTATCATATTAAAGGATGATTTATTTATTTTGAATTATGATTTGTTTTCCAAAGTGGTTTTTATGAATCAATCTTAGGTTAACTATTTAAGTCTCATTTGGAAAAACATTAAAGGAATTTCATTTTTTAGTTATCTATGAGGTATTAAAGGGATAATCAACACTTTATTATGAAATATGGATATGATTCCCTTTCTTTATGTTTTTTTGAGTTTCGTGGTTATGGGGAATACATTTTTTATATTCTTGATATTCTTGAATAAAGTAGATTTTTTAGTTAAGGGGAATTGGGGAAAAGGTGAGGGATATTTTTATATTTCATTTATATTTTCTGAGATTTATTTTATGATTTTTTTCTCTCCTATATTTATTTTATTATTTAAAACTCAATTAATTAATTAGGGACCTAGGATAAGTACCTATAGTTGAAGACAAAACCTCTATATATTTCTATTATGCAAAATTAACTAAACAATACCATGAAATGGTTAATATAGTTTTGGTTCTATCATATGGACAACACCTTATTTCTAGTACACAATGTTGCTCTACCTAGAAAACCACAAGCACAAATATAAATAACTATTTTTTCACAAAATAATGTAAAGGTATATTAAAGATCATTTATCTCAGTCTCCCTTGGGCTATTCCCATAATGTTAGTTAACTTTAATTTCTCTTAGTGGATTATATTTCTGGTTACTCTCTTTTCATGTTGTAATTATTTTTATATAATATTTTTTTCTTGTCTATAGGGATTTCTTATATGCATTCACTTTATGAATTTATTCTCATTTGTTTTATTATCATTTTTAAAATAAATAAATGAAAATTTACAGAAGTAAAATGTGCAAAGAAAAAATAAAAACTCAATTATAAATTTATATTTATTTTCAAGGATTTTTCATTCCCTATTTAAAGATTCTTTTGGTGAATTTCCAAGAATGAGTGGATTTTATTTTAATAATGTGTTTTAATTTTTAAACAAGTAAGTTAGGATTTATATATGTGTCTTGTTTTACTTAATTTTTAAAAGGTATTATATTTATAACCTTTCATTAAAAACTAGCATTAATGGAATGAATTATAAAAGGAATCACATAGAGACTTTTATTAGTAGAATCAAACTGGGTTTTTTTATGCCCAAATTATACAATCTTGTGTCTATATACATGGGGAATCATTAATGTTAGGGTTCCTAAGATGATTCTTCACGTGACTTCCTGTTTTGGGTTACTCATGAAGCATGTTTTGGAGATATTGTAGGATGGTGAATTTGGGTCAGGAGGTGATTTTTGGTTTTGTATTTTTAGATTATCTATAAATTAAATTGTTTATGTGTTGAAGAATAAATCCAAATTTTTTTTCTTAGGATATTTAATTATTATGGTTTTATTTATTTTATATTATGGAAGTTGAGTGAGAAGTTTATTTTTGATCATGCTTTATTTGGTTTGTTTCTTATCTTAAAACTTTTTATTGGATTTAGCTTAGTTATATAGCTCATGAATGAGTCATTACAAATTATATTTATGAATTACAAATCATTTTTGTCATTAGTTACTAGGATAAAACATTCATAATTCTATTTCCTCAATTCCTAGCAACTATTTTACATCCTTTGGGGATCAAGTATGCCCTTCAGGCCTTTCCATAGACTGAATCGAGTGCTCGGTTAGAATAGATCAGGATGGTTCATGAAACCTGGAGATATTGATATGATTGAATATATTATCTACATTCTCTAACCACAAATTTACTTTATAAACACCTGGATTACCATGGAAAACAAGATAACCCAAATTCTAAAATTCTTGAATGTAGTCTCTATTCTGGTCTAGAGTTTGAAATCCATTATTTTCTATTATTGGAGTGGATGAAAAAATGACACAAATAAATATTGATCAACTTTAGGGTTTAATTTTAGAGAACCACTTATAGTTCCCTATTTGAGTCCTATAATTAGTACGTGGGGTTGTACTCTAAAATAATCTGAATAGAAATAATAGTTGAATATTACCCTATACCCGAAATTTTGAATTCTGGGTATATCCCATAAAACCAAGGGTATATGATATACCCATTGTTTAGAGAACCATGGGAGTATGATCCTTTAGTATAACTCTATTCTATAACCACAGATTAAAAATGAAATACCCATGGTTATGGACGGTTGGAATATATGTGTAGGAAAATTTCCACTATTTCAATAACCCTATACCCAAGATTTTGAAATAGTGGCTACAAGATTTATAAAAAATGCGATCTATGAAATTCAAAATTTAGAACAACTTTATAAAATCCACACAACTAAACACTACACCACATATGTTTATCAGATATTAATATATATTTACTTATATGTATTTTTATAAATTGTGGATATAGGTGGAATATAATGGAAATAAGTGTTCTCATGAATTTTTTTCCCTACTGATTTTTTACCATGCTTGCATAGAAAATCTATAGTTACAGTTTAAAAAAGTTGTGGTATCCGTATGACTTATACCCACATTTTTTGTAGAACTGTGGGTATAGTTTTTGAACCAAACCCTATACCCATAGTTTTTATGGAGAACTATGGGTATTTTTATTGAAACAAACCCAATAACCACACTTTTTGGAAAAATCATGGGTATAAGATTTGAAAAACCCCTATACCCACCATTTTCCTTCAAAATCATGTGTATTGGTCTGAACCAAACCCTATTACCAAGGTTTTTTCAAAAATAGTGGGTATATCCTTGTTTTCTAGTAGTGAAAACACTATTAAAATAAGACTCAACGTTGAAAACATTATAAAATAATATATAAAAATAGATGAACCAAAATCAAACTCTTAAGAGAATAAATTTACTTCAAAATAATACCCAAAATTTACTACTTTTAAAACTCAAAACCAATTGTCACTAATAAATCCTCCTATTAAAATCATCCTAAATACATTTTAATAATCATAATGTTAAGATTCAAAATTTGGAAATATTTCTAAATAAAAATCCTAAAAAAATATCAAAAACAACATAAAAAACTCCATATCAGTGTTTTTAAAACATTTTAAATCCAATATATTAATGAAATTTATAAAAAATCATTAAAATATAAATTATGAAAATCGAAATAGCACAAAAAACACTGAAGTAACACATAAATTCATTTTAAACCCATAATATATGGGAATAAAGAAAATAAAAATCAGATGAATCCATGGTGTTATTTTTTTAAAAATATACTTAAAATTAACAACACATGGTTCGGACACACGGTCAAGGGATCTATTTAACAACCATGAAAATCTGACTAGAACATACCCCAAAAGGGCTATGTGGCATGTTCATGGTTTCCTGACAGTATAAACCCAAGATTATTTTTAATATCCCACTCATAATGATGGATTTTCTAAAAAAAATCTCAAAAAATCTCAAAGAAAAACCTAAATTATAAAATAAAAAATAAAAATATTTAGAATAACTGAGAACAATGTTTGAATTAGAAACCCATGAATCTTAAATACCTCGGTAAACTCAAGGTTCATTATGAAAAGTGTTGTCTAAAAAATTTCTCATACCCACCCCTTGAGCTTTAAAATTCCTACCTCTAGGCTACAATGACTCCCCAAATAAAAATCAGGCAATGATATCATTTTTTCAGGAACCAAATCAGGATACCCATGATATGCATACATTATAAAGTCAGTGACATAGAGAAAAGGTAATTTATTATCTACATGTGATGGAAACTAGTGAATTAGAATCCAAGTATACACATGTGGGAACAATTTCTCTTAAAAACAATATTTAAACTAGAGCTCTAACTCAACATTATAACATGAAAACTATATATGATTCATAATCACACAAAATCAACAAGCATGTTCATAATAAAAAAAGAATTATTCATAAGTATAGGACATAACTCATCAACCATAAACAAATCCAATGAATAATACTAATTCATTAAAACGTCATCCAGACTAAAATTTAAATACAAGACCATTATAAGACAAAAAGAAAATAAGGAAAAATAAACTTGATATAAATTACAAAAAAACAACAACATAGAAAAACAATAAAAATATAAAAACCAATCATATCTATGCTCTAAATAAACCATATTCATTTACAACCTTCAAGAAACTTTATATAAGAATTCCATGACCCAACCACTATGTCCAGGGAAAAATTTATATGTAAGAGGACTAAGAAACAACGAAAATAGTTATCCTACCAAAAACCATATATAACCTTTAATTGTAAACCCCATTCATTCTAGTTTAAAATACTATAGGAAGGAAATATTTTCCTTTAAAATACAAAAAGAATCAATATTCCATTTACCCAAACGAATTATTTCATGATATTATATTAAAAATTTATAATTTAAAATTAACCTTTTTTTCTTTTCATGGAAGCCTAAAATTTGTATTAGGGTAATTAGTTGGAAAGTTCACTTTTAAAATACCCAAGTTGGAGAGAATAGAGGATAAATATTATGTTTTAATATATATTTAATGTTAAATAGATAAAAAAATTAAAGAGATGAATACATGTTTTTTAAAAGTAAAACATTAGCGATAACAAAAACCAACACAATTACCATTATAAAATTAATAAGAAAACATCATAATATTAACATAATTTAACCACTGTGGGATTAGTATAAATAGAAACATAATGATAAATTAAGGATTTCTGCGGAAAATCTAAGACAAAACCAATATGAAATTCAAATAATTAGAACATGATTTGATTCAAGAAACCAAACACCAAGTCTTACCCTTCCTAGCCATATCAAGGAGAAAAATTCCATAAACAAAGCACGATCCTAACACGAGGCGACTATCCAGAGTGGAATAAAAAATTACAGTAGCACATGTTCCAAGATTTAAAACCTATTTACCCATTAAATCCTCTAATAAAAAATATATGTCATAAAAAATATAGATCATAAAAAAACAAGTGTATTGATAAAAATACTAAAAGACCCTCTCCTATGATCAGCCTATAAATAAGAAAACCCTTTTAGGGATAATATTATAATAACCATGTTCCCATATAATAAACCTTCATCAACTTCTAAACAATATCAATACCAATTTAACCTATTCATAATTAAAATTATAGAGATCACATTATGAGTTTATATACTAAGAATTAACAATTTTATTAATGTTACCACTAGGAATTAAGAACATAATTAAAAAAATGTTGTAAAATAATATTTGAAAAAAACAATTTAGGAAACACTATTAAAAAATTTAAAAAATCTAAAATAAATTATAAAAACACTTAGATTGTAAACAATTTTATAAAAATATAATTTCTTGTCCTTATAAATCACTTGAAACTCAAAAACTCCATTAATTATTAAATTATTTTGAAAACATCATCTAAGGAATTAAAAAACACTTGGTACTAATATATTATAAGTAAACTAGTTTTTAATATTTTAATATTATAGAACTCTTTTAATTATTTGAATAAAAGTGAGGAGCCAATTTACTTTGGTAATAAATAAATAGATATGCATTGCATAAGCTTTAAAATGAAGAATACCATGACATGGAAATGAAAAATAATATTTGCTTGTAAGTTTAAATATCCATTCATGGAGAAACCAACATTATATTCATGGTGATCCCCATATTGAATATTATCAATAATTCGGGCTTAGATTAAATAATTTAGTGTGTCAGATAGAAAAAATAGAATACTGTGTAAATATACATGACCCAAAAAAAGAAATGGAACACTGGGATGAATTACAAATGAAATAGACCGGAATAAAAGACTCTAATTTAGATATAATTTGGATAATAAGACACTTGATTCAGGTAATAAATGAGAGAGAACCCCTCCTAGAAGTGATGTGATCGAGAGGAAGTGGAGGGGAAGACGTGAATCACTAGAAAAAAATGATAAATAGACATTTAAGATCATTTAATATTAAAGATATTTATTTTAAAAACATTATTTAATAATATTATATTTCATGATTCATGGAGTAACTATGAAGGTCATGAAATTGTGACCCTTTATGGATTTCCTCCTGATGTGGCCATCCTAACCCACAACATGGAATACCGCTCCCTCGAAGAATAAAGGATCCAACACCCAATGCCATCATAATATGGACTTACTACTTCATGAAATGATACAACTTTACAATATAGACTCATGAAATGGCCTAATATCTGACACACATATCATGAAATAACTCATGGTTCATGGAGTGTTCTACCTTCCTACTGAAACTCTGTAAATGTAAGAAAGTTGATTTAATATGTAAGCATATCTATCAATATTTAAAACTATCATCCATGGATTGATTACAGTCTCAGGATATTTTAAAAAATAATGGCACCCTTATGTATCACTTAATTCTTATGTATAGTTAGGGCATGACCTCCCCTCATCACAGTTTTACATTCCTTCTCTAGACCACCACACAAAAAATTTCACTATGTCAGGAGCCCTCACGTATGGGTATACTGACACATAAGAGTAAATTATCATGAAGAGGGGAACCTTACATATGGGGGTTATCCATTTTATTTCCTTCACATACACTCATCATGACATTATTACCTTTGGTCACAATGCAACCTATAAAAAAACATCAAAATATCAAAAACACCCAAAACACCTCAACAAGGTCCAAAATCACACAAATAACTTGATATACAACCCAAATAAAGAGGTAATGATAGAGATAAATGAATAAAAATAATAATTAAATGTGTGTAAGCTTTGTAACACAAAAAATTAAATATTTAAATTAGAAAATCAAATAAAGTGAAAGTGGAATTTGATGAAGTTTTTAACGTATTTTTTTAGAAAATAATATTTAATATATTAATAATTAAAATAAAATTCCTATTATTTTTTAAGAAAATTAATTTTATTCTTGTAATAATAAATTAAATATTTCATAAAAAATAAATATTGATAATTTTATGAAAGACTAAAATATTTAAGTGAATAGTAAAAATACCATTTTCAAAATAACACATGTTTTTTTGATATAGTAATGATTTAATAATGAATAAATTAATTTAAAACTAGTTATATTTACGTAAAATTAATTTAATAATTTATATTACTCATTAAAATATATCAACAGTAATTTATAAACCTAAAAATTAATTTCTAAAATATGAAAATATAAAGAATATCATTGAAATTAAAATTTTCTTTTTCGTAAATTATTTTAGAAAACTAATAAATTCAATTGTGGAGTGGTTTAAAAGTCATAAAATCCAGTATTTTTATTCAAATGTGAATGATAATGTAAAATATGACCACTATTTTAAGTTCAAATTTAATAATAATATTTTATTCAACATTTTAACCTAAAAATACCCCTCCCCTCATGTATAAATTCACTATGTCCCTTCCATTGGAAAATAATTTATAAATCACTTATGTTATCCCAAGATATGACCAATTATATTCTCCTAAGAATCCTAATATTTTTATGGTTTTTCTAGTTTCATAAAATTCTAGGACCTCAAGTATTTAGTTACATAGTAAGGGAGTGAGACTAAACGAAAAGGGAACCTTACAATCCCACTATTTTCAATTCTTTTGTTTCTACTCTCTCAGTCTACTCTATTTTTTCATACTTATAAGTATTATATTTCCCATGTCTAGAAAATATTATTGTTATTATGATATTTTAAAACTAAACAATTTATAATATATATTCTATCTACCCCTCTTTTTGAAATTATATATTTTTATATTTTATCCACATATAAGGATGCTATTAATTATTTAATTATCACCACCATCATAGATAATATATAATATATAAACATGTAATTTTTTGTATTTTTATTCTTCAAGTGTTAATTTTTTTTTAATTTTTAATTAATAGATATTTAATACCAACAAATTGAAACGTAAACAATAAAATTAAAATAAACATTTCATTGAACAAATATCTCTTTTATGGAATAGTAATTAATAAATTCCAATAATCAATATTTATTAAAAATAACTAAAATTAATAAAATAAACATCTATATTAATTTTTTAATCAAAAAAATATTATTATATTGTAGGTTTAAACCTGATAAAACAACAAAGGCCATAAGGTATGGGGACTATTGAACCCAAATATTTTTTTTCATGTCACCTATATCTCACTCTTCTCAAAATTTAATCTTTAAATTTCATCTAAATGTAATATATTTTTATCTCATTTTTTATTAGGATAAACAAGTTCATCATTCCACAGAAATAATTTTATGACAACTTCATGATCCTTTATCAATATTGTTTTTCCTGAAAATCTCTATTAAATTATATATATAATTATTATTATCATATCCATGAAATATGATCTTTCATTTATTAATTATACCACTAAAAAATAACAAAATTATTATTTAACTTCTAATTTTGGAACTAAAATTCTTTATTCATCGATATATTCAATACAAAAAGATTATAAAAACCATTTTTCTCATGATTATATTTGATATTTATTGTAAATAATTGTTTCCCTTCTACATGAAATGCATGATTATAATCATTTTATGATGAGATATGAAAGATCAAAATTATATATACCTCTAATTCTTTGTGTAATGTTATATATCCTATGAGATTATTTTTTATTCATAAATATGGTTATATATTTTTTAACACCATATTAATTAAATATTTTATGCATAAGTTAAGAAGAAAAATGATGTTATATTTATTTACAATCTATGTATGCAATTTCTATACAATATTATGATTTTCATTATTTTGAATATGCCACATTTTATGTCCAATATAAATTATTTTGAAATGATTATAATAATGACCCTATGCTTATTATATGAATATGACGATTATTATCACCCATGTACTCACATTAATTCATTTATCTGATTCTTTCCTATTATTCCTCCTTTTAAAGGGTTTTTTCTCACAATTTTGTTAACTCATGTCGATAGGTAATTACATGTAAAAATAAGATCTTGAAATCATATTGGATAATTATTAATTTTAATTAATCTATCTCTCCATCACCATGCGTCATATATCATACCAAATATGTCATCAATAAAGGCCAATAACCACCTCCTATGATTTATTCAATGCATCCACGTGAGAAATTTAAAAAAATGAAATGAGTATTACTAAATAATTCTTTCAAAATATATAAATAAAATAAAATTAGTATTATATAATTTATTTTAGAAATTGTTTTTAATATTATTATCATTTGTGAGTGAAATGGATGAGGATATAATAATGATGTAAAAGAAAGGGGTATATTATTAAAAATTAAGAGGGTTCTCAGATTGTTGAATAAATTATGAATAATATAAGATGACTACTTAAATAAATGTAGAGATTAAGGGAAATAATATTTTATAAAATATGTGGAGGGAGAGTAACTCTTTAGAGTTAGATAATGAATTATAATGTAATAATTTATATCAAAGTATATAATGAAAATTATAGGAATAATAAATATGAAATATTATGGTTTAATTATAATAAATCGATATTGGAAGATAATATAGTAAGTTAGTAATGGGAATGAAGTGATGATATAAGATTGAGGATTGGTATTACCTTATGTGGTTTTTCATTATTATAAGGAATTAGTAGTGATTTATTGGATTTATTTGGATTAGTGAAATATATAATGAATGGAGACACTAACCTTAAGGAAAATGAAAAAATATCAATCTGATAAAGATTATGGTAAACTATGATAATTGTTGGGTAATGTAGTTTAGTAAATTTAGTTACATCGGATAGAATAAATAAAAATCTAAGTGATTATAGTGGTATAAAACTAGTTCATATGTACCCATCTATATAATTTAATAACAACTTACCATTATTGAATTATTATCACTAGAATGTGATGAATCATGTACATGGAAAAGTGATGGGGATGTTGTGAAAAAAATATGATCACATTAGAAGTAATGTTGATTATACTATGATGTTAATAGATAGATAATTCAATATGTAACATTCATCTATTATTGATTTATCAATGGATTTCTATGAACTTGGTCAGTGGTAATACTACGAGGATGATGTAGTAACTCTAGATTGATATATGGGAGTATTATGATGATAAAAGGAGATACATTATTGTAATTGTGTTAATTATTTTGTTTAATATTTAATTTGACATGTGGTATATCTTATGATGCATTTATATCAAAGGTGACGTGATAAAATGGTGGATCCTCTCAACACTCACCCTCTACCAAGGGTTGGAGTGGGAAAACAGGGACTATGCTCTATCTCACCCACTGATATGGGTAGAAAATTAGTTTTATTTTTTTGTATTCACATCTAATAACCCTTAACTTTAGGTTGATAGGGATAAAATATCTCGTAGACGTTTTTATAGAAGTGTATTTCCTCTAACATATGTAGTTTAAGATAGATGGATATTGGGGATTTATAGAGAATTTGATGTAAGAATATAATTGATAGGATAGGTGGAGAAAGGTAATTCTTTTAAAATAATTGTTATGATAAAGTTATAGATATAAATTCACATGAGTGGTGAAACATTTTCTCACCCACAGTGTAACAACCTTCACTTTTATAGGTAGTGACAATTAGAAAAAGATTGAATTAATTGGTTTGGGTGTGTATTAGTGGTAAAATTGAAATTTACCCTAGTAGATGATCTCATAAAAATCTTTAAGGATTTAAATTTATCTCAAAAATAGTTTTTTACCATAAGGATAAAATTTTGTGAAATTCCTAGTCGAGCGAAATTTGTTCAGAATATATTAATATTTATTAAATAAATATTAATTATTCCAAAATATGAGAAAATTAATAACTTTTAAATGGAATCTTATATTGTAATTTCTAAATTGTGGTTGGATTTTAAGTGGAGGTTTTACCTATGAAATTTTTATACTCTAACTGGGTTTTAGGACTACAATTGGGCTATTAAATAACTTTTTGAATGAAATTAAAATAATGAAAATAATTTAACTTCATTAATTATATTTATCACCAATAACTTTATTACACACATGAATTGAATAAAAGGGGGTCAGATTCTTCTAGAAGCCTCATCGAAAAAGATAGATGGTGGAGGGAGGCACGATAGGGAACATTATCGTTGTGATTAATTAGAGTCAGACTAAGATGAGACAACTATGATGTAAGGTTCTAAGCTCGATGCTTCAACGGGTCACTATAAGGCAATACTTTATTACTATTTTTGTTAAAAAAGAAATGATAATCTAAATTTTCAAATTTTATTGAATAAATTAGTTAGTTTAGGCATGTATGAGGGATTTTTTATATAAAATAGGGGGTTCAATAATAAACTTTTAATTTTTATTTTAGTTATTTTATGAGTCCACATTTTTTCTGGAAGGTGTCTACTCTATGTAAATTTTAGTAAGAATAAAAATAGGTATATAAATATATATAATATAGGGGTTTTGTTTTTGTGTTATGTAAGGGTAATGATAATCATAACCCTACATAGCTGCTCTTGTCTATGGGTAATACTTTACCCTTACACAGGTACCCCCTCGTGTAAAGCTATTTGTTTTTTTATAAAAATTATTTTCTCCCAATTTATTATATGACTTTTTGAACGTATAAAATGGTATTTTTAGGGATAATTGTCTTATAAAATTATATTTTCCAACTATTTATAAAATATATTGTGAAATTATTTTATAATTAATTTAAAAATTTATAAATGGGTATTTTTTGAATAAAAAGGGAATGTGGTCTCTTAAAAGAGCCTTAAAATTTTTATGGTTTTATTTACTATTATAGATGATGAATTTATTATAATTTCTATTGTAAAATGTATTTATTGAAATAATTTTAAAATAAATTGAGAATTAATTTTATAATTAATTAAGGAGTTATAAATGAAATTAGGGCTTATATAGATGACGATTCCTGTTCGAGATTTGATGAGACTCAACGAGGTTGGTCAAGTTTCACATATAATGGAAATAAGTCCATAAATTTGATTGGTGGTACCTTGGATATCTCTATTATTATAAACATAATATTTTCATTTTTTTGTAGGTGGTATGTGGTATTGGAACCTAGGGTGGTGGAACCACTTTTATTTAAATAGATTGTTTTATGTAAAAATATATTTTTAGGAATGGAAATATATAAAATGTTAAGTTATATGATGAACCCTCGTTCCCTGGTATTACGATTCAACCACTGATGAAAAGGGGACAAATTTTAAGTTAGGGCCCTGATATTCCTTGACCTTGAGGGGTATAAAATAAATGTACTAAATAAAATGGGTGAAAATAGATGGCCTTGTTATTGTTTATCTTACACATTTCCTTATATTGGAAAGTTATAAATTAATTTTTTTTTCATATAGGTCATGAATGAAACTTTATATAATTTATAAGCTTGGGCTAGATGATTCAAGGTTAGGGAAAGTGTTCCTTTCCTACTGAGATGTGAGTAACTTGTTGGACAGACCCTAGGTAGTATTATTAAATGTTGGGTGTGCGTATCGATCTAGTATGACCTATAAAGGGAGATGAGTATTTTTCTATCACTATAAAAAGATGCTAGTGAGGATTCCCTTAGAATTTTAGTGAGGCACTCATGGTATCATGAAGATTTCAATGGATGAAAAACCCTCTAATTGATGATTTTTTCCAAAAGATGAGATTTGCATTTGCGAGACCATGTAGGGTTTCCATGGTTTTGTGTAACCTAGGAGACCCTAGAGGGTGCTCCATGTTAAGTAACATTTGAATGGTTTTTTGTTGGTATGAGTAGAGATGATTTTTGGTGTCACCATAGAACCCCAATTGATGATGAGTGTCTAGTAAGACTTCTTGAATAATGATTATTCGTTAACTTGAGAGGCTTACTGTAATTTTGAGATATGGGGTGGATTGTTTCTTAACTCGTGTTATTTGTTTATTATTACAATAAGTTATTGGGTGGTTATATTCCCCTAGACATGTGATTACTACTAACACCAATGTTTTGAGAATTATATTTGTTTTCATATGATATCAGTATGATTAAAAAGACTTGATGTATCTTGTAATATTAGTTGAATAATCCATGCTTGAGGAAGAAGTAAATACCAAGGGTTATGCCCAATAATATTATGAGAACTAATACTGAAATACACATCTTGGAGGATTAATGAGATCCCAAAATCCTTCCAATAATATTAAGAGAACTGATATTGAAATACACTTTATGAAATAGTGGACAGAATATTTGAAGATAAGGCCAATAAAAAATATTTATATGTTTCCATGATGAAATTTTAGGTTTTTTTCCCTGTATTATATAGGAATATTTACTAACTACAATTATAAAGAATTCAAAAAAATATCTTACATCCCCAAAATAGCTAGCTGGCCATCTCAATCATATTTTTGGGAGTATAGATCAACATGTGGGATTCATCTTGCATTTGAAAGACCAAGACGGAAGGGAGGCTAGAGCAAGCATATAGGTAGGCTATAGGGTGCACACAATGTGAACTTGAGTGAATGATTCTACCATGCTGGGTGACATGATGTTAGAGGTATAAAAATCATATTGTAGATTTAGAAACTCACAACTGGGTGTCAAAGGATACAAGATGGGTCATTAATAAGTGGTATCCCATAAAAATCTCCCATGTTGGACAAAATCTATCAATAATACATTATTCCCATGATAAATGATATTGATAAAACATTGGTGCACCATGTTTTACACTAAATTATCTTATTAAATAATTAACACCTCATATTCCTCTATATATAACCCTAACAATGGATTGATTTTGGTATGTTAGGATTTCAGTACATATATCATTTGAACATGAAGAAGGTGTGACACTGTGAGTGGTGTGTGAACATGAGGTAAGTGACTATAATTGTGTGACTGTGAAATGAGAGGTGTTACCATGAAATTATAGGAGGTGGTATGATGCGATTCATATAGTAGGTGACAAAAATATGAAATGATTTGAGGTGGTACCATGATCTTCAAATAATATTACATGTTACCATGTGATGGAATGTGACACCATGTGATGAGATGTGTGACCATGCAATTGGTGGTGAAACCTTTCAATAGTAGAACGTGTAATAGGAGCTACCATAACTTAGGTCCTCAACATATGATATGATCTATGATTAATCTGATCATTCCCCTATGTTGGTGTCATGTTAAAATCTTATCATACATACTTCCATGCAAATTTATATAATATCAAGACCATATGTACACCTATTATCAAGCTTTGAATATGGATAAAAATAGACACAGATTTATGTATGTAGTGATATCATAATGTCCATCCAAGAATGCACATAGAAATGTTCAAGCTTCCTCCAAAGTTTTTTTATCTTTATAGAATCCATAAAGATATGATCAAGTTGCATGAATAAATATCCATTCATGGTTTATTATGGGCTATATGATTCAACTTGTATGAATCAAGGAGTTTATGTAGCATAATGAAGACATGTAAGAATGAAAAAAGTGAACGTGTAAGCTTACCTGGACCATGATGAAGAACAAGTTTGATGCATTTATACATATAGACATGGGGTAAATGATTTCCTTGGATAGTTTATAAATATGGAATTTTTTTAATTATGAGAAAAAAACATGTAAATATTAATGATGAATTCATACAATTAATGTAATGAAATGGAATTATTAATAACCGAGTAGTTCAGGTATTTAAATGAGGATTTATAGAATAATAACATTAAAATGAAAATAATCAATGATTTTATTGAATAATATCATGATACTTGGATTGTGATTGGTAAATCATTGATAAAAATTAATTTAAGGATATCAGATGAAAAATAATATACATAATTAATGGAAAGATAATTCAAGTTTCATTATGACCTTATTAAAAGAAATAATAACTTCATTGAGGTTATATTCACTTATAATGAACAAATCCGAATGGATTATATATAAGATAAGATCATGTGAAAGAGTAATCGACAAAACCATATTTTATTTTCATATACATATACATTAGAGGTTCACAAAAAAATGTTATGTTGGTTTAATATAGAAAAAAAATATTGTTGATATCTAGTGAGAAAAGACAGAGTACCGACTGTAATCATTCATATACATCTTGAATATTTATATAATTTATAATAGGTCTAGTGTAGTTTTTTTACTCAATAAGAAATAAAAAAGAAAAATGAAGAAAAGACAAGAGAGAAGAAAATATATAAAGTGATATATGTACTCCCATATGGGTAGAATAAGTGGAAGAAGAATAAAAAGAGAGATGTGGAAGAATAAGGAGAATAATATAAGTTTTTCATAATAAATATAATAAAAGGATGTGTGTACTTTTAGGCATACAAACAGAATAAGACACTTTTTATTAAGCAAGTGAATAAGATGAAAGAGAAAAACATCAAAAATAATACGACATTATATATTGGTATTATATTATACTATTACTTCATCTATAATCAATTTTAATCATATTCAATGTATATATGTATAGGATACACCAAAAAAGTGTATGAGATACATAAAATATATTGTCAAGAGATAATAGAGTAAATCTCATTGTATTTTTCTAGTGGGCCACATGACCTTGGGTTTTACCTGATCACACAAAGGATTATCCTCCTTATATTGTGAGGTGAACCTTGTAAATCACTGTTTCTATTTTGTGTGTGTTTATTTTTTCTTTAAGAAAGAAGGATAATGAGGAGAAATAGAAAGAGTAATTCATTCACCTTAACAAGTGAAAAAGTTAAAATAAAAGGGATAAGATGATAAAATTTAAAATTAGTCTTTAAATTTACCAAACTGATTCAACCCCATTAGTGAGGCTCATACCCCAAATGTTCCCCTATAACTGGTACTAGATCAAGGATCACTTCTGATTGGATTCATAACTTTTATGTTGTTCTCTTTTAATGATTTCAAATTTATATCCTAAAAGTATAATGATGGGATGTTTTGGTCAAATTAATTCTATATAAAATCAGAAATAACTTTATTCTAAGAATTTTATAAAATAGGAAAATAAATAAAAAAATAATATGGGGAATATATCTATCTTGTCAAAAGAATAATAAGATTTAGGTTCTCCAATAAACGAATATAGATCTTTCTTGAAAGGAGAAGAACATGTGGTTCAATGTACCATAAAGGATATAGACGTCATTACTACCCCATTGGGATCTAGGTATTCAAGAGATCATAATGTATGTGAATATTCTTATTTAAAATAACAATAAGAAGAACCGCATGGGTGTGACCATATGTCAATATGTTTATCTATGGGATAATTGAGGGATATTATGCAATCTATTCCCAAATAATTAGTTTTCATTATTTGTAGAATTAAGAAATGTAAGTAGGTAGAAATATCTCACATTTATGTGATGTAGAAAACATGGATAATGATTTTAATGAATAATAATTAAGTTGTATAATGATTTTTAAGAAGTTTAGAGCCTTTTAAAAACTTAAACATGATCTTGAAGACAAATTCTCTATGTTTGAAGAGAAGTGGACCTATAAAATTCATGTGAAGGTTATAATGCATGAAGTGGATGTTTTGAATATGAGGAAAAAACAGTAAGAGATAATTTAATTTAATAAATATTAAAAGGATTTTCTTCAATATAATGTTTCTATAATTGAAAAAAATTTCGGCTGATTTGGATATAAAAAATATTGAGTCTTTACAATCAAATAATAATGGAACTACTATCACAAACAATTCCAAGTTTGGTTATTCTGTCAAATTAACTCTCTTATGTGAAAATAAGATCATTAAATAATTTTATTATCTTTAAAAATAAATATCAAGGAAAAAGTTACTATCCATTCTCAACGTAATGATTATTCTAAATCTATTCCTACAAAAAATTCAAGCTTAAATAAAAATTATGTACAAATATAGATAAAGATAAATAGAGATAAGGCTATCATAATGACTATTATGGATAAGGTAATGTATGAGGAAGATAGTTCCCAAAGAATAACAAAAAAATTGGTGAATAAAGATAAATAGAAACTTGGTAAAAAATATAAGAATTCCGTCCAATAAGTAGTTTTAAAGAGGAGATCTAGTTTTGTTGGAAAATGATGGCCAGGTAATTGATTTAGGCATCATGAATTTGATTGATGGTATAATCCTCTGAATTTTAAAGATCAAAGTAATCCATTTTAAGGGCAAGGAATCCTGAAAATATTCAATTAACATTACTTAAGAAAAATATATCACTTTGAAAGAAATTTTTGAATCTTGGATATATGTTTGATTTTTAGTGGTAGTGATCACATATGTGGAGCATGTTCATCTCAACATGTATAAAAATATAATGGGAAGATAAGAACACAAGATACCTTTTTTTATATAAATATAAAGATCGTTTCGAATCATATTACACGTAAGATGTTTTATATGAAGACATCCTTGGACAATAAGAAAACTAAAGATCATATTCAAGGAAATTATAAGAATACCAGGAAGGGTGCAACATTATGATTGAATGGGGTGAATAATAACACTCATAAGTTTCTATATGGAGAATCCAAACTAGTTGTGTATATTCCCAAATATATATTAGTTATATAGATATATGATCTAAAGAAGGCAAGAAATATGAAGGGAGTATAGAAAAAAAGTGCTAATGATAATTATAAAAATCCTCATGAAGAAGTAAAATTTCATTAGATTTTGTAAAAAAAATGAAAACCAATGTTTCAAAAAGATTCATTGTATTCAGTGTGAAAAGTATGGAAACATTCCTAGATATTTTTTATAATAAACCCATCACAAGAAGAGTTCCTAGAAGGTTAAAAATTAAACTAGGTGATACATGTTATATAGAGTATGTTGGGAAGATAAAATTCACACAAAAAAATTGAATAAATAATGAGTACTATTAAACCTAAAGATAAATAAAAATTAATGATCAGATGCATAAGAATGAAGAGTGGAGGGAATGGAGAAACATGGTTTAGGAAATCAACTTAATCTTTAGGTTCACATTCAGAAGAAATGAATATCCACTGTGATATCTTAATCCATAGGGATTGTATTTGTGGTTATAATATAGGTAAAAAATTTGAAGTATTATCTTTGGGGGAGAACCCACAAAAGAGTGATGGATGTCAATTTTTTACAGGTTAGATAATGATTTGACTATCCAAGATTGATTCATAAATTGGTATTCAGAAATATAAAATCAAGGACCATCTTTGATAAATTTGAATGAAGTGTTTTTTATCAAATCTAGATAGGAAAGTGAATAAGATACCAAATTGGTTTGTTTTTACATATGATATTTTGTATAATATCTATGAAAGAATATAATCCTTTTTATAGTTTTGGAAGGTATCAAATTACAAATATAACAAGTTGAAAATTCATTTATTATTCTCTATAAGAATAACAATATGTTTTTTGAATATGTAAAACACTATTAAGATCATGTGTGGTGTCTATTTAAGTGGAATTGAAGTGAAGAATGAAGAAGAAGATACCATAATTATTATCTCATATAAATATGATTATTCAAGAAATTGGTTGAGGTTAATGTCATTAAAGAGGTATGTATTATTTATCTCCCATAACTAATATTTAATATCAAATTCTAATTTTATGGTCGAAAATTGAATTAATCAATGAAATAATAAAATAGAAGGATAATGAAGTACTAGGGATGTTCAACCATATATTATTACTTGAATTATTTTAACCTATTCCTTGAAGTGATTTTGAGTTTTTCAGGTTGATATTTATTAGAGATATATATCTCAATAGGTGTTTATCATTTTTATCAACCTAAAATAAAATTTTCAAACCATTAAAAACGTGATTATATGTTCTCATTTCATTTGGTATCATTCCATTTTTTAAAATAAAAATAGAATTGTCAATATCAAATCCAATTATTTTCGACACTAAGAATGGATCAAGTATAATTATAATAGAATAGTCGATTGTAATTTTTAAATTATTAATTGATACTAATTTTCACAAGTACATTTTACTTAATTTTAGTAAAGGGAGAGAAATTGAAATGAAATATTGATAAAAAGAAGGAGAGAAGGCATTTGACATATTGAAACATCATTGAAAAGGTATTTCCAACCAATTAAAAGGGGGAGATTACTGAGAGCACATTGTGTGAATTGATTTTTTTGTCAAGTTATATAGTATGATTTAGTAGAATTTAAGTATATTCAATTTTTGGAATAAGAATCCAAAATTAAAGAAGAATAATATTCCAAGAGTTTTTTGCAATCATATTTGGATAACTAAGATTAAAAAAAATTACAGATTAAGAAGAATATCCCAATAGTTTTCTTATTATATTATGATAACTAAGAATGAAAGAAACATCATGGAAAAAGTAGTTTAATGATTTTAAAATTATAACATGTAAAAGTATTTATATTTTTTTAAGATTAAATTTGAAGTTGGTTATATTTCATTAAGAGGGAATATTTTTTTAACTTTTCTAATGAAGATTTTTGTAAAAATATTGGCTATCCCCAAACCAACTGTCACACCCTGACATGGTTGATTTAATTTTTAAATTTATTTAGTAATTATTTTCAATTTCAGACACTTTCACCGTTTTGAAATCAAACCACACAGCTATGAGTAACTGTGTGGTGCCCGTGCTAATACCTGAGTGGGTTGAAGTTACGACACATGACTTTGGGGAAGTTTATAAAACTGCGCAAGAAGCCTGCACCTTAACCCTATAAGTGGGCAGTTTCGGGTGGCACGTTTTGAACACAATTTGCTGGTGAACCACACGACTTCTTGGTATTCAGATTAGATAAATAAAATATTTGAATGATAAAGAAAATGAAATAATGTTAAATTAAATAAAAGAGAGGTATAGAAAATGGTTAATAATAATAATAGTAACAATATTATGATTTTTAATATTAATATTAATATTAATATTAATACTATTTTTTTGATTAATATTATAAATATTATTAACAAAAATTATGTTCATAATTAATTAAATAATATTATTATAATAATGATTATGGTAATTATATTATTACATTTATTATAAATGAATTTGTTATTATTATTAGTGTGATAATGCAATTATTATATGAAAGTGAATAAAAGAAAAAAATGTGTGATGAAACCCTATGGGGGGCATCACACCCTCTTCCCCTTCCAGGCGTGCCTCCCCTTACCTGCTATGCAATAGCACTCCCCCCTCATGGTCCGACCTCCCCTCAGTGCTCTGGCCAGCAACAACACCCCATCTCGCAACCCTCCTTGCCGCAACTCACACCAGTAGTGCACTTTCCCAGCACCGACATCCCTGTGGCCCAACCTCTCCTCTCCATCCCTTGTCTCCAGCATCTAGTAACGGTGGGACCTCCCAGCTCCAGCATCCCCAGCCTCCGTCCGACCTGCTCCAGCAGCGACGATCCTCCTGATCTATCTCCCTTATGCGTTCCAAACCCCTTTGCTCTATTTTGTGCTTTTTTTTCATTCCACCCATGTTGTTTATCTCTAATTTGGCTAAATTCTAATACCTTACGTTGTAATTCATGCATTTATCTCATTGTTTTGGGTGCACGGTTAGTCTGCGAGGTATTTTTATATATCCCATCGATGCTTCCTCTCTTTCATGCATATTTAAGGTATTCACTTTGGACTATTACTTCCAATAATAACCCATGGACACTTGCATGTTTTAAATTAATTTCTAATTGTCATTCACACCACCATATATTTTTTAGTTAATTTATTGTAGTGTTTTTGGGTTAGCTAAAATTGTTAAAACTGACTTTGGAATCAATTATTTGATTGTGTCTTAGTGGTTTTGCACATAAACTTTATTCGATAAATTTTTTTTCTATCTAATTTATTTATCATCTTTTTTAATGATATTTATTTGTGAGAACTTAGTTTTAAGGGATTTTGAAATTCTTTAGATTTAATTTTTATACCATGTTTACATGAAATTGAGTTCATTTTTAATGAAAACCAATTTTGGGACATATTTTAGTTTTAATGAAGTGTGAATTTTTCTTTTCATTGTTCAAGTGGTGCGAGTTATGTTTTTGAAAGGTGTGAAATGTGTTTGAGTATGGAATTGGTTTTAAAGTGAAATTCACATGTGAAATTGGTGAAATTGTGATGTAAGACTTTGTTGTGCTCTTTTTAAATGTTTTTTTTATTTGTGTAAATGATTTTTTATATGATGTTTGATATGAGAATAATGGGTGCATGGTGTTTCAGTGTATGTTTGGGTTTGGTTAGAAAATGAATGGAAACTTTGTGAAAGTGGTTCTTATTTTCTAAGTGTTGTTGTGTCCCTTTGTGTGATTCCAAGGAATGGTTTAAAAGGTGTTCCACAGGGGTTGGCCCATTTGGACTTGAAACATGTGATGACATTATTTTGAGAAGTGGTGAAGGCCCATCTCTTCATTGTGAATTATTTGGGTGTGTGTTTGGAAAATAAGGGGCCCTTTTGCATTGGAAATGTAAAAGTGGTATTTGTGTGATGTTTTGGGTAATGTTTTTGGATATGTAAAACTAAAGGTTTATTTGGAATATTTTATTCATTTCATGTTTTACCTAAAATTTGGGAAATATTGTTTGGTATGAATGTGTTCTGGTAAAAGTGTTGTTTGTGATGATTATAGAAAATAATTTATTTCAGTAAAAGTAAGTGTCCTATTAGCTATTTAGAAACGTTTAATAAAAACAATATTGATACTTGTACAGTGTGACAGACCAGTTGGAGCCTTCTATGATATGATGTGAATATGTGATAAACGTATGTATGTATAAATTTATGGGTCACCTCTATAGGGGGATATCCCTTTATGGGTTATCAAATAGAGTGTCTCTATTTGAGGTAGGCAAGTGCAGTGGCGGCAGGTATAGTGAGTCATTCATGCGAGGGCCTCCCACTTACAAAATATTATTATAACCAACATGGGTTATTGTGAATCTTTTATATGATCGAGTGATTGTTACTGATCAACTACGATTAGACAAGTTGGTACCCTTGGATTTGCTATTAGGAGAGGCGAGCTTTGTAACGCCCTGACCCCAGTGACCCAGAGTCGGTGCGTTATTACATAACATTGGCATGATCACAAAGGATCAAGTCTCGAAAGACCGATTAGTTTAGTAGTCCTGGAAACACTAGATATATTCATAAGTCTTACATTACATCATAAGGTAAAAAAACTACAACAACATCTTGTCTTCATATCCCCTCATACTATCCCTGCAGGTCATTCATAAATTACTTCTTCACAATCCTGGGAAAAATAAAACATTGAAAGGGGTGAGATCAGATGCTCAGTATGGATAACATTATAACAGAAGCTTTCATAGATAAGCATGAACACTTAAGGCAGTTTATAACTAAAACGAAATCCTTTTAAACTTGAACATCAGCATAAAATGGAAAAGATAAAATAAATTAATGACATTTACTTACTCACATGGATATTCTACTAGTCGAATGATCACATGAAATATCAATAACCACTTTCATAATGATGGAATGCATAATTTCAGACTATCATAACCACATAGCCAAGGCCTCATGCCAAGACTACAAATAAGATTTTGCCAAGGCCTTGTGCCAAGACACTAGTTTGTTTCATGAGACCTACCGATGCATCGAGGAGCTATAACGGGCTCCACCTGTGACTTATTAAGTCCAATGCATTCCTCATATGAACAAGTTTAAATATAACATAAACATTCGTATTAAAAATAGCATACGAAATGTCAATACTTTAACTACAAACCATGAATGGTATAAAAATAGCACATCCACAGTCAAACATAACTCATTTGATACAATATGGAAGATTGTATTGTATCACATTAACCTCAATCAAGAATAATGAAGGATGTTGACATAGATGAAAATAATCATCAAAACTATTTGAGATAAATATCCCCCTTTTTCTTGAAATCATTTAAAAGTCAAACTATTTGTCAACAAGCCATTTAAAAATATATTTTTGAATAAAAGTGTCCCATACCACTTTGAAACTTTTTAAAAGGAGTTTTAATTTTAAAACTTTAATGTCCATATAAATAAATCCTTAAAACCATTTTTAAAACATGGACATTAATGAGCAAGATTTAGATGAATAAGTCTTTAAAACATTTAAAAATGGTATTTTAGTTAGAGATTCTAAGCAAAAGAGAGACACTTGAATACAAATAATTGAGGTAATCAAAACTTTGTAATATCATGAGAATAAATGGATTCATTATATACTATGTCAAAGTACATTATATACACCACATAAAAGTGATTTGGTGTATATCAACAAAGAAGTCTCAACGGAATGTAAATTGAGATGAAATCTCTCATAAAGGCTGTATCCTTAGGTTAAGGATAAATCAATGACATAGTTATGTGTGAAAAATATAAATACACTAAATATGATTGGATATTCAGTGTAAATCAATCAAAGGATATTCACACATAATCATATAAAAACAACACCAATGAATTGGATGTTTAACTCAACAAATGGAGAGTGAGTTAAAATTAATCTTATCAAATTCATATCGATGAATTGAGAAATTATCAATTGAGTGATTATGTGTATCATAATTATATCCACACAAAAGGGGAGTGGAAATTATGACATAAGAAAATGAATAGTTATTCCACACATAATCTCGGAGTAAAATAATCAATGAAGTTTGCGTAAATCCGAATAAATGGAAATTTAAATTTCAAATTCCCTTATTGATTTGGTAACATACAAAACATAAACCCATGAAAGAAGGATCATACAATAATGATGTAAATATACATGAATTAATGTATATTACACAATGAATACAAACATGGGCAGTACACACACCACATGTAATAAATAAGTGGTGAACAATGGAATTCTCACGGAATTAAAAGTGTGATAAGAAACCCCTTACCTTGTACTTTTCCTTGGTTAGGGGTAGGTTAAACTCCTGTATAATGTTGAAATAATTGTTATTAAATTATTCATGAATCATATAAATTAATATGATATCATATATGATCTTTTAACGTTGCTTTGTTAATAATATCTTAGAATTATCGTCGTTTCGGGTGTTAACTTACTCGTTTTCTTTTATATGTTTTTTTACGTAAGCCATGTTTTTCATGGATAGGTTGTATATTATTCATATACAGAATGATATAATGTTCTTAAACATTATTTTTAAATCATCAAATTATAATTATACTTTAATGGATATGATGGAGAATGAATCTCATCGCGTTCGGGGAGACGGTAGTCCGTACGTACGCACAAGCGACAATATCATTCATTTGATATTAAAATAATATATAATTAGATGGTATATAATATATAAAGAATAATTATCATGTTATATTTATTATTTAAATGTGTTACACATCATTATTATACCCACCCAAATAATAATATATTGAATAACAATTACACCACGACGTGGAGACGGTAAGCCGTACGTACGCACGTATGGTGACATGTTATTCAAAGGGTGGATAGAATAATGAATATGGTTGTACCATATTTATAATAACATCAAAATATATATAATATACTGGAGTTATTATTTTAGAATGGTAATAACAAAGGAAGAAGAAGTGGAAGAAGAAAGGAACTTGAAAAGGGGTGGTGAAAACATTACCTCTTCTTCGGGTTCTTCCTTTTGATTTGATCAAAAGGGCTCCTTAGGTTGGCTTTCTGATCAAACTAAGGCCTCTAGGTTGTAGTGAGAGAAGTTGAGAGAGTATTTGGGCAGGGGTTGGCCGATCCAAAAGGCTTTGAAGGTGTGAAGAAATGAGAAGGAGGAGTGCCCTTTTACAAGAGGGGTGAGGGGCACCTTTGGAAAAGCTAGAAATATTAATTTATAATAAATTCATATTCGGTTTCTAATGGCTCCAAAGTTGATTATTTAAAGGTTAAGGAAGTTTTAGGTCTAAATCCACTAACCCAATAGAATTTAGACAGGTTTGGGTCATTATATTAACCTTATCATTAAGTATTAACTCTTAGTTAATTAGTTTCACTTTTACAATGTCTCTTTGTATTTTTATATTATATTGTTAATAAACTTACTATATAAATCCAAGAGACCCCCAAGTGGTCCATTAATGATAAAAATATCATGATATAAGTCTCTTGGACGAAACTTATATTTTTAGAAATTTAATATCAATTAATAATATAATATTTGTTTTAAAAACGCTTTTTTGTCAATTTTGACACTATTCAAAAATTGATTTTTGTAAAAATCATAAAAGAATGATTACATCGAAAAAAGTTAATTAAATAAATCCTAACATGTCATAGTAACCTAGAAAATTAGTGTAATTCATAAAAAACCTCAAATTATATTTATTTGGGTATTTATAAAATCAATTATTCTAATTATTCACTATTATGGTAATTACTGCATCACGATTGTGTCATAAATAAATTAAATTATTTAATGTCTAAAAATTATAAATAAATTATCATTATGTATAAAATATTTTCATATTTCTAATAAATATTTATAGTCTAAAATCCAACATATATAACCCTATGTAACAATTGTTTTGCTAAAAGATATCTGTTTGTGTCATTTTTGTATTCATTTTAACTTAATTAAAATAAAGTGTCCCTATCACTTACAAGTGGATCCTTGGGGTCCCAAAATCGACCCAAAGATTTCCATGGTCGACCATGTATCAACCAATTGGGTTAAGACACGTTTTAGGGTAATTTAGTATTATTATAATATTATTTTTCAACCCCTGTTTACCGGATTTACCCTTTAACCTTGGTAAATAAAATATTTACCGAAGTAATTATCCAAAATGTATAAAAATAAAAGTTACCTATTTACACAATTTGAACATCCTGATTAAAAATATGGAATCAATTTTTCCAAATTCAAAACACAGAAGTGGAAGAAATTAATTTAAAATTAATTCCCGTTGTTAAAACATAAAGCGTGTTTTTAAGAAATAATAACTATAAAAAGATTGGCACTTGTTTATGTCTGGTTTAAATGTGAAATTATGTTCAATGTCCCACATTGTATTACATGGTAAAAAAATATTTTAAATATAATTTAAAACCACTAAAATTCATAATTTATCACTATTAATTATTTCGATTAAAAAAGTTGTTTTTAATTAAAATTTAGTAATTTTTTACTATTCATCAAAATATAAAAGTTATCCGAAAAGTACCAAAATTTCACCCTAGGATAATTTCGTTATTCCGAATCCAAAAATGAAGTCTATTTTACCAAATTCAAAAAATAAAATTTGCATTTATTAATTTAAAATTGATTCCTTCTTTCGAAACCAAAAGGCGTATTTTTAAGAAATAATAACTATCAAAAGTTTGACACTTGTTTATGTCCAATTTCAAGGTGAAATTACTTAAAATGACAATCATTGGATTAAATAGTGAAAATATAATCTCTTTATACTTCAAAACCAAAAAAATGTATAATTTAACAATATAAATTATTTTGATTAAAAAAGTTGTTTTCAGTTAAAATATAGTATTTTTCACTATTCACCCAAATATGAAAGTTATCAGAAAGACACCAAAACATTATTAGATACTAAATTCTTATGTCCCAATTCTAAAGAAGAATTTCATTTTGTCAAATTGAATATATAAAAGTTTCAAATATTGGTTTTAAAAAGGCTTCTCCATTAAAAGGCGGTAAAATTTCATTTTTTTTAAAATACTTCTTTTATCTGAAAAAATGAATTTGTTCATAAATCATGTCTTATAAACTCATAATATGGATTAAAATTATAAGGATAATATAATATTAAAAATTCAGTTAATACTATTCATAATCTCTTTTGAACGGCTAGTTTGGTAAGTCATGGTGTACTTGAACTCAGTGTTGCATACAACACACGCTATTGTATTATTCAAAGAGAAGTGTACTGTGGAAGATTGGGGTATTACATTTTCCCCTCCTTCAATAAATTGTGTCCTCGCAATTTTTAAAATTGTGCTTGGGAATATAATGGAAAGTCCCACATTATAAAAAGAGTCAATAAAACTATCACCTTAAAAGAAAGAAAGAAAGGTATAAAGGTCAATCGAGATAACCCATACTCGGATTCCATGTAGGAAAACATGGATATGGATGATAAAATAAGTGTAAAGTTCTGATGGAGAGGGATAGAAATCATGATCTGGAGAAAGTTAACAATAAGAAAACCACAAACTTGTGTTGGGACAAACGACCATTAGTCTCCTAGTAGGAAAGTAAACAGACAACATTTTGTTTGTTTTAAGTTACATTACATAAGGATGAGGAATTAATTTATGATATTGACTAAGATCATAAAGATATATACTTACTATTTAAGTAGAGTTTCATTCTTTAATAACTTTTTACCACTAACTCATTTTTTTGAACAATGAGTATTCAAGAAGACTTGGTCACAATGGAAGAGCTAGAATAAACTTCTATAGAAATACATGATCCGCGTAGGATAAACTATATATTTAACTTGTCTTTAGAGATTAATCAAAACCAAAATGGTTAGTACAAGATCTAATGATCCCCCAAAGGATATTCATTGATAGAAATAAACACTAATCTTAATTTCCAAAATTAAACCAACAATACCCCAAAGTTAAATAAATACCATTCAATAATCAATTGTCCTTAAAATACTATAATCAAAACTAATATTGAAAACCAAAACTTATTAAGAATGTAGTCTTCCACGTTAAATTGTATCTCAGAATGACATTAATTTCTTCTTAAAGTCACATACTTAAAAGTAATTAACCTAATCATTTCCATAAATAACCCAAATCATTATAAATCCACAATAAAAACATAGATAAAATTCCACCATTACTCCTCAAATGAAATCCCATACTACTCTATTTTCCTTTGGCATATAGTGTTCTCAACAAAGCGAACAACTTCCAAAATAACATTTATCACTTAATCACCAAATCATTTTCCTATACTAAGGGTATTCATTTGATAAGACATAAGATCCCAAATCAAATTATTATTGATTAATAAAATCATTTAACTAAAAACAATAGTCACACTAACCAGGGACTTCAGGTAGTCCAGTGGTAGGCGATAAATCCCAATCGCACTTTGGTTGTGGGTTCGATTCCTACAGCTTTGTCTGACGCGACGGGTTGTCACACGGTCTACGTGTTGTCCTTTTTCAGAAACTATATTTTATAACATTACCAAAATGAGATAAATTCTGCAAAATAACCATAACATAATTTAACCACAAATGTTATCTCATACCTTGAATTTTCATCCCAAATTATAATAATTTGTAATTTCCTCAAACCCAATGATCACATAAAACCAAATGGTTATTTATAACTATATCCACAAGAGAAAAGATAATTCTTCTAAAAATATCATTCTCAGATGGAAAACGTTAGGGTTACAAATACAAGAGAAAATTATTCCAAAGTAAACCCATCAACAAGGAGAGATAATACTTTTTAAACATTTCTCCAACCATTTATTTCTACATAGCTTCTTATTTGACCAAGAAAATATCCTATAGAATAGGACATTCACTCAGGTAATGGCCAGGTCCCCTACATTTATAGCAAATGACTGTAAATGGATTCTTGGGACCATTTTTATCTTCTTCCATAGTAATCTTCATTTTTCTTCGGCAATTATTCACTTTATGTCCTTCCTTCCCGCACGTAGAGCATTTATTTGTCCCATTGAGACACTTTCCTGGGTGTCTCCTTCCACATTTCCTGCATGATGGAAATTGAGGATTTCTTTCTCCATGGTCTCCACTACTGGAGCTCTTATCATTCATCACCTTTCTCTTCTTTGTTGAGTCCGGTAATTGGTTAATATATATATTGTTGATCATATTTTTGGAAAATTGATTTGGCATAAAAATGATATCTTTTACACCTATCAACATTCCATTTTGTTTCTCATTTCCACCACCGTTCCCACCTTGTACATCATTCTCAAAGTCACTATGACTTCCTTGGAATCCAGCCATTGACTAAAACCAGAAAGAATTGTGTGAGTAATAGTAGTCATACAATCATTTAGAGATTAACATGTCACCATATTCTCAATTTGAAACATATTAGGATTAACCAAGGTCATTTACTCTCATCTTATATATATAATACTTTAAATCAGTTTGTAAAGAAAATGTAAATTATCCTAAGCATATCCCCTGGGAGTGTCGTAACCAGGAGTGCAGCAAGGCCCATTTTCGTGCACCAGTTCCCGTTCGAGTCTAGCTCAAAGCGGTGTTTTTGGGTTTTACCCCTAGGTACCTCTGTGCCAGAGCTGCCTCTACCTTCTCGTATCCAAACAGGGATGTATTCCTCTGAAAACTCACAAAATCTCTACAATACAAAAATTCTAGGAAGTTGTTATATACTAATCCTCAAAGTTCATCTTAGGTCTACGTGCTCTAATCAGAGTTTATCTAAGTATAGCTTCCAAGGTTTGTACTAAACTTCCTCTGATACCAACTGTAACGCCCCGACCCCAGTGACCCAGAGTCGGTGCATTATTACATAACATTTTCATGATCACAAAGGATCACGTCTCGAAAGACCGATTAGTTTAGTAGTCTTGGAAACACTAGATATATTCATAAGTCTTACATTACATGATAAGGTAAAAAAAACTACAACAACATCTTGTATTCATATCCCCTCATAATATCCCTGCAGGTCATTCATAAATTATTTCTTCATAATCGTGGGAAAAATAAAACATTTAAAGGGGTGAGCTCAGATGATCAGTAAGGATAACATTATAGCAGAAGCTTTCATAGATAAGCGTAAACACTTAAGGAAGTTTATAACTAAAACGAAAGCCTTTTAAACTTGAACTTCAGCATAAAATGGAAAAGATAAAATAAATTAATGCCATTTACTTACTCACATGGATATTATACTAGTAAAATGATCACATGCAATATCAATAACCACTTTCATAATGATGGAATGCATAATGCCAGACTATCATAACCACATAGCCAAGGCCTCGTTCCAAGACTACAAATAAGATTTTGCCAAGGCCTTGTGCCAAAACACTAGTTTGTCTCATGAGACCTACCGATGCATCGAGGAGCTATAGAGGGCTCCAACTGTCACTTATTAAGTCCAATGCATTCCTCATATGAACAGGTTTAAATATAACATAAACATTCGTATTAAAACTAGCATATGAAATGTAAATACTTTAACTACAAACCATGAATGGTATAAAAATAGCACATCCACAGTCAAACATATCTGATTTGATACAATATGGAAGATTGTATTATATCACATTAACCTCAATCAAGAATAATGAATGATGCTTACATAGATGAAAATAATCATCAAAACTATTTGAGAGAAATATCCCCCTTTTTCTTGAAATCATTTAAACGTCACACTATTTGTCAACATGCCATTTAAAAATAGATTTTTGAATCAAAGTGTCCCATACCACTTTGAAACTTTTTAAAAGGAGTTTTAATTTTAAAACTATAATGTCCATATAAATAAATCCTTAAAACCATTTTTAAAAATGGACATTAATGAGAAAGATTTAGATGAATAAGTCTTTAAAACATTAAAAAAATGGTATTTTAGTTAGAGATTCCAACCAAAAGAGAGACACTTGAATAAAAAAAATTGAGGTAATTGAAACATTGTAATACCATGAGAATAAATGTATTCATGATATACTATGTCAAAGTAAATTATATACACCACATAAAAGTGATTTGGTGTATATCAACAAAGAAGTCTCAATGGAATGTAAATTGAGATGAAATCTCTCATAAAGGATGTATCCTTAGGTTAAGGATAAATCAAAGACATAGTTATGTGTGACAAATATAAATACACTAAATATGATTGGATATTTAGTGTAAATCAATCAAAGGATATTCACACATAATCTTATAAAAACAACACCAATGAATTGGATGTTTAACTCAACAAATGGAGAGTGAGTTAAAATTACTCTTATCAAATTCATATCGATGACTTGAGAAATTATCAATTGAGGGATTATGTGTATAAAAAGTATATCCACAGAAAATGGGAGTAAAAATTATGACATAAGCAAATGAATAGTTATTCCACACATAATCTCGGAGTAAAATAATCAATGAAGTTTGCGTAAATCCGAATAAATGGAAATTGAAATTTCAAATTACCTTATTGATTTGGTAACATACACAACATAAACCCATGAAATAAGGATCATACAATAATGATGTAAATATACATGAATTAAAGTATATTACACAATGAATACAAACATGGGCAGTACACACACCACATGTAATAAATAAGTGGTGAACAATGGAATTCTCACAGAATTAAAAGTGAGATAAGAAACCCCTTACCTTGTAATTTTCCTTGGTTGTGGGTAGGTTAACCTCTTGTATAATGTTGAAATAATTGTTATTAAATTATTTATGAATCATATACATTAATATGATATCATATATGATCTTTTAACATTTCTTTGTAAATAATATCTTAGAATTATCGTCATTTCGGGTGTTAACTTACTCGTTTTCTTCTATATGTTTTGTTACATAAGCCATGTTTTTCATGGATATGTTGTATCTTATTCATATCTAGAATGATATCAAGTAATTAAACATTATTTTTAAATCATCAAATGATAATTATTCTTGAATGGATATGATGGAGAATGAATCTCATCGCGTTCGTGGAGACGGTAGTCCGTACGTACGCACGAGCGACAATATCATTCTTTTGATATTAAAATAATATATAATTGGATGGTATATCATATATACAGAATCATTATCATGTTATATTTATTATTAAAATGAGTTACACATCATTATTATACCCACCAAAATAATAATATATTGAATAACAATTACACCACGACGTGGAGACTGTAAGCCGTACGTACACACGTATGGTGACATGTTATTAAAAGGGTGGATATAATAATGAATATGGTTGTACAATATTTATAATAACATCACAGTATATATAAGATACTGGATTTATTATTTTATAATGTTAATAACAAAGGAAGAAGTAGTGGAAGAAGAAAGGAACTTGAAAAGGGGTGGTGAAAACATTACCTCTTCTTCGGGTTCTTCCTTTTGATTTGATCAAAATGGGTCCTTAGGTTGGATTTCTGATCAAACTAAGGCCTCTAGGTTGTATTTAGGGAAGTTTAGAGAGTATTGTGTCAGGGTTTGGCCGAACCAAAAGGCTTTGAAGGTGTGAAGAAATGATAAGGAGGAGTTCCCTTTTATAAGAGGGGTGAGGGGCACCTTTGGAAAAGCTAGAAATATTAATTTATAATAAATTAATATTAGGTTTCTAATGGTTCCAAAGTTTATTATTTAAATTTTAAGGTGGGGATAGGTATAAATCCACTCAACCAATAGAATTCAGACAGGTTTGGGTCATTATATGAACCTTATAATTAAGTATTAACTCTTAGTTAATTAGTTTCACTTTTACAATGTCTCTTTGTATTTTTATATTATATGGTTAATAAACTTAATATATACATCCAAGAGACCCCCAAGTAGTCCATTAATGATAAAAATATCATGATATAAGTCTATTGGATGAGCCTTAGATTTTTAGGAATTTAATATCAATTAATAATATAATATTTGTTTTAAAAATGGTTTTATATCAATTTTGACACTATTTAAAAATTGATTTTTGTAAAAATAATAACAGAATTATAACTTCAAAAAAAGTTAATTAAATAAATACTAACATGTCATATTAACCTATAAAATTAGTGTAATTCATAAAAAGCCTCAAATTATATTTATTTGGGTATTTATAATATCAATTATTCTAATTATTCACTACTATGGTAATTACTGCATCACCATTGTGTCAAAAATAAATTAAATTATTTAATGTATAAAAATTATAAATAAGATATAATTATGTAGGAAATATTTTTAGGTTTCTAATGAATATTTATAGTCTAAAATCCAACATATATAACCCTATGTAACAATTGTTTTGCTAAAAGATATATGCTTGTGTCATTTTTGTATTCATTTTAACTTAATTAAAATAAAGTGTCCCTATCACTTACAAGTGGATCCTTGGGGTCCCAAAATCGACCCAAATATGCCCATGGTCGACCATGTATCAACCAATAGGGTTAAGACACGTTTTAGGGTAATTTAGTATTATTATAATATTCTTTTGTAACCCTTGTTTACCGGATTTACCCTTTAACCATGGTAAATAAAATATTACCAAAGTAATTATCCAAAATGTCTAAAACTAAAATTTACCTATTTACACAGTTTGAACATCCTGATTATAAATATGGAATCCATTTTTCCAAAATCAAAACACAGAATTGGCAGAAATTAATTTAAAATTAATTCCCATTGTTAAAACAAAAAGCATGTTTTTAAGAAATAATAACTATAAAAAGATTGGCACTTGTTTATGTCTGGTTTAAATGTGAAATTATGTTCAATGAACGAAATTGTATTACATGGTAAAACTATATTTTAAATATTATTTAAAACCACTCAAATTCATAATTTATCACTATTAATTATTTCGATTAAAAAAGTTGTTTTTAATTAAAAATTAGTATTTTTTTTACTATTCATCAAAATATAAAAGTTATCCGAAATGTACCAAAATTATACCCTAGGATAATTTAGTTATTCTGAATCCAAAAATGAAGTCTATTTTACCAAATTCAAAATATAAAAGTTTCATTTATTAATTTAAAATTGCTTCCTGCTTTCGAAACCAAAAGGCGTATTTTTAAGAAATAATAACTATCAAAAGTTTGACACTTGTTTATGTCCAATTTCACGGTGAAATTACTTAAAATGACCATCATTGGATTAAATAGTAAAAATATAATCTAATTATACTTCCAAACCATTAAAATTTATAATTTAACAATATAAATTATTTTGATTAAAAAAGTTGCTTTCAGTTAAAATATAGTATTTTTCACTATTCATCCAAATATGAAAGTTATCAGAAAGACACCAAAACATTATTGATACTAAATTCTTATGTCTCGATTCTAAAGAAGAATTTCATTTTTTCAAATTGAATATATAAAAGATTCAAATATTGGTTTTAAAAAGGCTTCTCCATTAAAAGGAGGTAAAATTTCATTTTTTGAAAAATACTTCTTTTATCTGAAAAAATGAATTTGTTCATAAATCATGTCTTAGAAACTCATAATATGGATTAAAATTATAAGGATAATATAATATTAAAAATTCAGTTAATACTATTCATAATTTCTTTTGAACGGCTAGTTTGGTAAGTCGTGGTGTACTTGAACTCAGTGTTGCGTACAACACACGCTATTGTATTATTCAAAGAGAACTATACTGTGGAAGATTGGGGTGTTACAGGATTTTCCACCATATTTTGTTAGTTTTGGGGAGACCGGTTGGTTATAAACATAGAAGCTTTACCATACAATGTTTGGTGGTTATGAACTGAGTACATCCAAGAGTCTTCTTGGGATGTTTATGATCACCCATGGTCACTTAATTATATATATTTCTTGTTTAGTTTTTATTATACTAGATTGTTTACAGCTTGCACTATTTACCTAATTTACTTTAGCCCAGATTTTGTATCTTTTATTTTGGGTTTTAGTTTATAAAATGGTATATGATTTTAAAAATAGTATATAGCATGTGTTGGATTCTTTAAATGGTAAAAACAAGTTTCTTATTTTAAAATGTGAAAAACCTACTTTTATATTTGTATTTAAAACTTGTGTCATTGGATTGTTTTGGGAAGGGAGATTATTGGATTATATGATTCACTTTTGGCATCCCTACTGAGCATTTTAATGCTCACACTTATCCTATCTTTTCAGATACATGTTCAGTTTTTTGGTTCTTGTTCCTATTTTTACTGCATGTGGATGAGGAAATTTGTTTGTGGTTGGAGGTGATTGAGAAGACACATAGCGATATGTGTTGTTTTTTTTCTTTCTGCATCTAGTTTTTAGTTTTATCATCAGTCCTTATTTATCTAATTATCTTTTTTTTCATGGGAAAAATTGTTCCCAATAGTTAAATTTGATGCCCGACACTAGCTTCCATCCTGGGGGGATCATGAACACCCCTTAAGAAATTCTATGGACTTGCTCAGGTGACTGGTTCAGGATCCACCCGGGCTAGTTCATGAAAAAATGGTATCAGAGGAGGCCCTAGTAATTTAAGGTGTCTGGTAGTTTGAGATTAGGATTTTTGGGGCTCAACAGTTAGGTTACGAGTCACTGCCTGATCGCCACCACTTGTGATGAGACCTGAGTGACCAGGGGTAGTCCATATTTGAGTCTTTTGTCTTTGTTTTGGTTTAAGAGATGACAATAGAGGGGACTCAGTATCACATAGTGAATCCCCATGGGGTAGTGACCCATGTAGAGCCTAGGTGCCTGGTTTAAGGTACTCTTGGTGTTATGTCTTACATGGGGCACGAATCACTACCATGTTACTGGGTTGAGAAGAAACATTAATTCCTCATTTTAGTTGGTTTCTTTTGGTTGTGCTTTGTATTGAATTCAGTTGCTGTTAGAGTGTTTTTATAAGTAGAGGTGGTTTTGAAATGAAAGGTCTATTTTTCTAATGATTTTGAAGCAGGTAAAAAGGGGTTTCTTTCTAGTTGCTTTTAAATGAGTGAAATTGGTTTTTAAATGAGGAATTATTTTTTGGATTGAAAAATTTGTCTTATGTTTGGATTTGGTTATAGAATAAAAAATGTGACCCTTGGTATTCCTTAGGATCATCTGCATATGTCTTTGTAGACACGTGAAGTAAACATTGACACACATATATACGTTATTTAATTGGAAATGTGTGAACACTTATCTGGTGGTTCATAGGGTCCCATGGGTGGGGTTTTGGAATATAAGTCTTGTATTAATTTTTCTAAAATGGATTTCAGTGAGAAGGTGATTTCTGAAATTGATTTTTCTTTAAAATGGGTTTCGATATTTGGGGATTGGCCCTAGAAGAATTCAATTTTGAAATTAAAGAGAAATGGATATTTTTGGAAAAGTGATTCTTACCTATGTTTGTATATATTTGGCTTATGAGCCTGTTACCGTTGGATTGGGGGTGTTTCTTTTGTTTTTTTTCATGTTGCTCAGAGTGTGCTGCCCAAAAAGGTTGCTAATATAGCTATCGATTCATACCCCATTCCGGTTCTTTATATGTGTTGCTAGTTTATTGTGGTAATAATTTTTTTTGGAATAGTTTTGTGGTCGTGGAAGAAGAGTGTGTCTTTAGGTTGTTGGGAACTCTCAAGTTTGTTAATGTTAGTGCTGTTTTAGTTATAATGGTGGTTCTAGTTTTGGATCAGTGGAGGTCGAATGACTCTTCGTCGTTTAATTTTGAGGTGTAATTAGTGGTGATTGTATTTTGGGAAGTTTACCCATCTGGTGAGCAAGGTGTTCCAGAAGAACATGTTTCTGAATAAATATGATTCATCGATGCCAACTTTAAATTTGTCAGACCGTACTCTTTCGTGTCACTAGTTTTTCCGTTTTAGGGATTCCAAGGCATTTTTTCGCATCCATATGATATTTTGTCATTGTTGTGGTCGTTAGGGTTACAAGAAAAGGTTCTATAAGAAACACCATTATGGGAATGAATCTTGGCCAGGGGATGCTTGTGCCTGACTGTGAGTAATAAGATTCTTCGACCATCAGAGCCCCAGCCTCAGGTCTCAGGTGAAGCTCATACACAGTCAGTATTTTCCGATGGGGTGTGGGACCATGGTCTGGTTTTTGTTTTCCATATTGAGATAGAAATATCTGATGTTTCCTTTCTTTGTTTTCTCAGTAGTGGTAGGTTCATTGTTTTAGTGTAAAGGTGTGAAAGATTTATTCTGTTGTGATGTAAATAGTTCAGTTCATTTGGATGGGGCTCATTGATTCATTCATTAATCTTAATAATTGTTCATTATTTCTAGGTGAGGTTTTGGTTCTACTTTAGTGGAGTTAGTTTGAGGAATTTTTGGTTCTATGAAGTGGGGGGATTGTGTTTTGGATCCATCTTTTAAATTGAGTTCTTCCCTATGTTTTCCCTAGTGTTGTGAAATTCAGTCAGTGTGGGAGGTGATGAGTTAATTTCTCATCCACATTTTTCTAGGTTATTTCATATCAAGATTTTCATTTATGTCTCTAGGGTGTGGTTTGGTCCATGTGGAGAAATTTAAGGAGGTTAGTTTGTGAGTTCCTACATTCCCCCCATGGGGTAGTGTGTTTTTGTTTCAAGGATTCCATGTTAGTGATTTCTTATGGTGGGGAGAACCCTTCTGTGCCCTCCTTCAATCTGGGGCTATGGTTCTCCTTGAATGGTCACCATGAGGATTTCAGTTTTTCCCAGTTTTAGGTGGGCATGGACTTCAGCTTTTGTTAAATGTCGCTTTGATGACTTTCTAAGGGAAGAAAGTTCTTTGGTGGGGAGAATTGTCACACCCCAACCTGATTGATTTATTTTTTTAATTGATTTTATTATTATTTTAAATTTAAGACACCTTTTCACCATTTCATGGTCAGACCACATGGTTATAAGTAACTATGAGGTGCCCAGAAATATGCCTGAGTGGGTCGGAATTGCAACGCGCATCTTCCACACAGTTTATAAAACCGCGCAACATGCACGCATCTTGAACCTGTAAGTGTGTTGTTCCAGGTGGTGCGGTTTGAACGTAGTTTACAGGTGACCCACATAGATTCCTGCTGTTCATATTAAATAAATAAATTAATATAATGATAAATAAAATAAAATAAATTTAAATGAAATAAAATAGAATTATAGAAAACGGTTAATAATAATAATAGTAAGAAAATGAAAATTTTTAATATTAAAATGAATATTATTTTTGTGATTAATATTATAATTATTATTAATAAAAATTACCTTCAAAATTAATGAATTTATTATTATTATTATTATTATAGTATTTTTATTATTACATTTATTATAATTTTATTTTCTGTTATTAGTATTGTAATAATGTTATTATTATAAGAAGGTGAATAAAAGAAAAAAAGGTGGTGAAACACAAGGGGCATCTCCCCCCCTTATCCTTCTAAGTGTGAGGTGAACCTCCCACCTTACCCATTGAATAACAGCACTCCCCCTCTGGGTCTCACCTCCCCTCACCGCTCTGAACAACAATTGTACCTCATTCGACTGTCCTCCTCCTCACCGTACATCCCACCAACAACTTTCCCTCCCAGCACTGACGTGCTGACATCCTGGAAACCCAACCTCCCCTCACTAGCCCTCATCTGTGGAGGAAAATAGTGGCATGAACTCTAAGATCTAGCATCCCCAGCCTCCGTCCGACCTTCTCCAATGTTGGCGGTCCTCCCTGCACCATCTCCCTTGTGTGTGCTGAACCCCCTGCTACGCATTGTGTTTTTATTCCATCCTTTGTGATTCTCTTTAATTTGGATAAAACCTAATATCGTAGGTTATATTTTACACATTTAACTCTTTTCTTAGGGTGCATGTTTAGTCCACAAGGTATTTTTCTATCTCCCTTCTGAGCTTCATTACTTTTGCACATATTTGCGGCTGGTGCTCCAAACTTTTTCCTTACAAGCATAACCCATGAACACTGTCATGTTTTAAATGAAAATTTAAATGTTGTTCTCACCACCATAAGTACTATAGTTAATTTATTGTAGTGTTTTTGGTTTAGTTAAAATTGTTAAAAATGACTTTGGAATAAATTATTTGATTATGTATAGGTGGTTTTGTGCATATATGTTGTTTGATAAATTATTTTGATTGTATAATTGATTTTGGATGTTCTTTAATTATTTTTTTGGTGTGAACATAGTTTTAATGGATTTATCATGCTTTAAATTTATTGTTGGTACCATATTTACATGACATGGAGTACATTTTTAGTGAAAAACTATTTTGTGACATTTTTTAGTTTTTAAGAAATGCACAATTGGTTATTTTGGTTGCGCAAGTGCTATGGGTTATGTTTTGAATGGTGAGAAAGTAATTTTAAAGTGTTTGAGTATGCAATTGGTTTTAAAGTGAAATTTTCTTGTGAAATTGGTGAAATTGTGATGTAAGACATTGTGGTCTTCTTTTTAAATGTTTTATTAGTTGAGTAAATGATTTATTAAATGATTTTTTGAAATGTGAATCATAGTTACTTGGTGTTTAGGTGTCTGTTTGGGTTTGGTTTGAAAGTGAATGGTAACATTGTGAAAATGGTTCTTATTTTCTAAATATTGTTGCATCCCATTGTGTGATTTCTAGGTGTTGTTTTAAAGGCGTTATACATGGTTTGTCCTATTTTGAATTGAAAAATGTTTTGGAATTATTTTGATAAATGGTAAAGTCTGGTCTTTTTATTGTGAATTATTTGGGCGTGTATTTGGAATGTAAGGGCCGGTTTGTCATGGAAAATGTAAAATTGGTATTTTTGTGATTTTTTGTGTGATGTTTTGTGTGATTTTTTTGGATGTGTAAAACTATATGCCTATTTGGAATATTTTATTCATCGCATGTTTTTTCTATAATGTAAGAAATATTTTTTGGTAAGAATGTGTTTTTGCAAAAGTGTTGTTTGTGTTGATTATAGAAAAAATTTGTTTTGGTAAAAGTGAGTGCCTGGTTAGAGATTTATAAATGTTTAGTAAAAATGGTATTGATGCTTGTATAGAATTATTTCCTGGATGAAACATTCGATGATAAGATGTGAATATGTGATAAAAGTATGTATACATACATTTATGGGGACCTATATAGGAGGATATCCCTTTATGGTTTATCGTGTGGAGTGTCTATGTCTGGGGTAGGCAAGTGCAATGATAATAGGTAAGGAGAGTGATGCATGTGAAGGATTATCACTTACATAGTATTATAATAACCACCATATGTTCCTGGGTGTCTTTCAGATGAATGAGTGACAGTTACTGATCAACCCCACTTAGATGGGTTGGTACCCCTTGGATTTTTTATTAGGTGAGGTGGGCATTGCCACTATATTTGGTCAGTTTTAGGGTGGTTAGTTGGTCATAGACTTTAGAACTTAACCATATTCTTGAAGTTGGTTCAACATTGTGTACATAAATGAATATTATAGGGATGTTTAGGATTACCCATAGTTACTTAATTATATATATTTCTTTTTTAATTTTTGTTGTATTAGTTTTTTTCTAGATTTCACTGTTTACCTGTTTTACTTTAGCCTAAAATTGGTATCTTTTGTTTTGAGATTTATTTATAAAATGGCGTATAGTTTTGGAAATGGTATGTAGCGTGTGTTGTATTTTTTAAATTGTAAAAAATGTTGCTTATTTTAAAATGTGAAAACCCTACTTTAATATTTTTATTTCAATCTTGTGTCATTAGATTATTTTGGGAATGGGGATTCATGGATTCTGTGATTCACATTTGGCATCCATACTGAGCATTTTAATTTACACCCATGTCCTATATTTTTATACGACGGTTCAATTTATTATTTGAGTTTCTTGTTTTGTCTTCCCATGGTTCTGGTAGGTTGTTAATGGTTGGAGGTGACTAAGAGGTCACATGGAGGTATGGAGAGATTTGTTTTCTTTATGCTTCTAGTGTTTAGTATTATCATCACATATTATTTATATTTTATCTATTTTTTCATTGTAAAAATAGTTCCCAATAGTAAATGTTTGATTTCTGAAACTAGTTTCCTTTCTGGGGTGATCAGGAATAACCATTGGGACATGTTGCGGACCAGCTGGGGTGACTGGTTCAGGGTCGACCTAGGTTGGTTTGTGACACCAACCAAGGGGCCAGATCGACCAAAAATGTGAGAGAAGATCTTACCATGTGGGAGCCAACCCATATTAGCTATCCCATGGTATAAGGGTTTCCATTTCACCATCATAGGAATGGAATAGGGTGAACACAATGTGAACAAGCGTTGGTGGTGGCACCTAGTAGAGTGACACAAGAATGGTGGTTGTAGAAGTCCGAAACGGACTCAAATACTTGGAACTCATCTCAATCCCCTATGTGCACCAATTCTCAAGTAGTGAATTTGGATGGTAATGGAACCAAATTTATGAATAGGGGTGAGATTGTAATGCATATACATGTATACAGTGAGACAAATTCAATGTTAATCCAAAGATGTTTATTCTCCATGGATAGAATTTATAAATAGTCAAGTAACATGAAGATTTATATATCAATGGTTTAATGTGGGTTGTATGATTAAAAATTCATTAATTGAGATGTTTTGTAAGCATACTAAAGGTATGGAAGAAAGAAAACAAAGTATGTGTGAGATTACCTAGACCAAGTTGAAGAACACTTTTGATTCATTTATAAATGAAAAAAATTGATATATGATTTCCATGGATATTTTATTAAGATGGAAATGTTGTAGATATATGTGAACTATGTGAATATTAATTATAAATTCATGAAAGCTATTTGATGAAATAGAATAAAGAATACCTAATTCCTTCAGGTATTGAAATGAGGAGTTATGGAAGAATAATATTATGATACAATTAATACAAGATTAAAGTGAAGTATATAATGATAATTATATAATGATTCAGGAAACATTAATGAATAATAATTTTGGGATATTAAAAGAAAAATAATATACGGAAATAATTAGAAGATTATTCAGATTTCATTCCGACTGAATTAAAATAAGGAATTCTTACTTGTGGTTATATATAGTTATGAAGAAGAACATATAGAGGATTATATAGAATATAATATCATGTAAAGGAGTAATTGAAAATTCCATTATTTTCACCATATAATTATACATTTTAGGTTGTTTAAGAAAGTTTATGTGTTGCTATAATACAAAAACCAAAGCAAATACTTTTTTGATCAAATAAGAAAAGAGAGAGAGAAATGACTATAATTATTCATATAAATCATAAATATTTGAAAATTTTAAAAGATATCTAGTGTAGTTTTTATTATTATAAATAATAAGAAACGAATGTGAAGAGAAGAGAGAAGTGAGAAGAAGATATCTACACACTCTTGTCAGCACAAAATAAATAGAAAAAGAAGAAGAGATGTGGAATAATAATTAGTATTATATTAGTTTTCTAGTATGAATAGAAGAAGAAGAGGTTCTGTGTTGTTATTTGTATAATAACATATGAAGATAATTTATACTATGAAAAGGGCTATCAAAAAGGATTAACACATCAACAATAAGATAACATTCATAATTCGAATTAGAATATCTTATTGTTTCACCTATAATTAATTATATTAGTATGGGATATACCTGAGTGCAGGATGAACCAAAAAAGTGTGTGGGTTTCACACCCTATAATATTATTATATAATAGTATAATGATCATAGAGTTTTACTATCGAGTTGTATGACCACATGTTTTACTGAATGACACTGATGATTAACATTTTAATACTATAGGTTGAACTTTATAAATCATCTTTCCACCTATGGGTGTATGTTTGGTTTTTTACAAGAAAAATAGAAAATGAGGAGAGAGAATAAGAGTAATTGACCCACCTTGATAATTGTCATAGGTTAATGAAAAGGGATAGATGGATAAAAGTTTAAATTTATATTTAAAGTTACCAAAATTGATTCACCCCCATCTTAGTGTGGTGAATATCCAAACCACCCCTAAAAATGATAACAAGTTCTAGGTATTTTTTCCCTAGGGTCCACTGGGATTTGATTATGATAGATTCTAAGGATTACCTCTGTTGGATAATATAGTTTATGATTATGACTATGAGATTTTGGGGATTACCTCCATAGTATCTAAAGATGTTTTGAGGTGATGAGTGATGCCAAGTGATTCATAGGATCTGGTGTTATGACTTATGATGTTGGGTGATATTCTCAGTGATTATTAGTATCCAAGAGGAGGACATGTGGTAAAATTTGATATTCCAAGTAATGACTATGTTCTATCATTTAATATATATTATACATGGGATTCAAAGGATATTTAAGATATAACAGTGATTCCTAGTATTAAAATATTCCTAGGATACCTAGGATCTATCTACTGGGACTAGAAATGTTATAGGATTCCAATGAAACCTTGGAATCAATGATTATACTGAATATGAATAGATTACTAGGATAATCCTTGGGATTCATCTTGAGTCAAATATTATATTGGATTCCTAGGAATATCCCTAGAATATGGTGTTTAAATCTAGTGGAGGTATGTACATGATATCTTAAGGTAGGGATTGTATCCCTCCCTGAGGTGACATATTATGTTCTGAGACACTCTATTTTTTTTGACGAAGTTATAATCAATCCCAGGTGTCACGTTAGAATGAAAAGATCGATAATGGATATTTTTTTATTATTTCATAAAATCTATTTATTTTTTAATCATATAACATGATCTTAATTTTTTTTATAGTTATATATAGGACCACATTTCTGGTTCCCAACTATGTTGTACTCACATCTTTATCAGGTGACATTGGAACATGGGTACTTGAGTGAACTTTATTCTTTGTAGTTTTATGGAAAGGTAGAGTCCCAATGCTATTTATTCAAGCTGGAGCAGTTTGATGGTTTTGGAGACAAGTTTTAGGAATGACTCAAGGATTTTTAGGGAAATTTTTCATTTAATTTAGGCTACAAATATGTGTGATAACATTACTATGAGTATGTCTATTTAAATTTCATTTAATATAACATGATTTTCTACCTTTTTACTCATGCATTCCATGATTTATTCTTACAGAAATTACTTAGTTACTTATCTCGCTATTGAGAACACTAATATGAGTGTATAGTCTCCCAATGGTAAAGCTGTAGACCATCGGTACTAGTCATCACCCTTCATCATATGAGGAGGCCCACCTAAGGTCAAGTTAAGAACTTTGGTATATAATCTATTGATTTTAATGGGGTAGTGGGATGTTTAAAAGTGGTATCATGGACTCTATGTGGATGATATCATAGATCATATCATAGTTTTATTTTATTATTATTATTTGGGGATATGGTTAAGAGGTGATATTGGAATATGTTTGATCGTTTGAGGAATATTGAATTGGTACATCTTGAATAACCTTCCTGATAATATTTCCAGGTTACCAGGGGCATGTGATTGATATTTTTGGCTTTCAATGTTATAGTTTCTTGATTTCACATAGCATGAAACACCAAGATATTTGAAATTTATTGATTTATTTTGGTTTTTATCTCTTGGATCATTGAAAAAGGTTAATGTTCATGCATCATTTATGGAACAAATGATTTACATGACATTCACATTCTTATGTGTGATTGATATCACTAATGATAGTTTTTAGTTTTCTAAAGTATCCAAAATAACTCATATGGTCTTTTAACATATAACATGTCAGTGTCATTATACATAGCTAGACTATAGTATATGTTTCTTCTGATTATAGGTCATGTGGATATACTATGAGATACACCTTGATGATTACTATAAAATACCTCATACAAGAGATTACTAGTTTTCTTAGTAGGATATTATATGAATATTATTCCTTAAGTATGGACCCTTAGTGTGTATTCACATAAATATGATTTTTTGATACAATTTTTAATAGGGCAAATTGGCTAAGTTATTTAAAGTGTAAAAAAATTATATGTTGGATTCCTGTATAATTTATTTATAGAATGCTACTTAACTAAAATGTATGAATATTTTCTATTCGATAAAAATTTTACTAGTATTATGATACAGTTTCTATATGAGAATGTGATCCTTGAGGCATTACACCCATATGTGGAGGCCTGGTGAAGTTTATCCTAAGGACATTATTTTTGAAAGGGTAGTCCCTTATACATATTCTTGGGGGGAATCAGTGCCCCAGTAGTTAAATTACATGTAATGTAATGCCTAATATTATATAAATGAGACCATAAAGTGGGTATATTGAAATTTTAGTGGACATTCTACTTTTCTCTATGAGATTAGAGAGGTGTTACCCACAAACTGTGAACTATATAAGATAGAAACTTTCAATTATATGAGAGAGACTAGTTCTTTTGAGATATGGGTTAGGATAGGTTAATCATATATTATTGATGTAATGAGGTATGATATGTAAGGGTAACCTGATAGATGGGTTAACCTAGACTGGTGAGTTCCACAGAGATAGAAACACAAGAAATTACCGCATGTTTGAGATTGATGCATGGGATGTGTGATAATATTTTTATTATAATAAAACATATGACTTGGTATTTCATGAATATAGAACCTTTTGTTCTAGTGATATTTGTATTGACATTTGGGTTTTGAAGTGGTGAACCCTTCAGGTACCAAGCCTTACGAATTTTAGATGAGATTATGGAAGAACAATGAGAGTTTGGGGAGATTCTAGTGACTTCAAAATGAGAAAAGTTGGAGGGTGATCATGTGATGGACTTTTGAAAAGGATAAATGCCTTTATTTTGAAGAAGAGTAGTAATGGTGATTTTATCTAGATGATATTGAAATTTCTTGGAGCATGATGCATATTTTAGTCATGTTATTTTGGTCTTATGGGGTAAAAATAATGGGAGCTTCATAAAAGGTATATTACTGGGTGGTATAAGAGTATGAAACCATTTGATTTAAAAGTGATTCTAATAGAATGTTTGAGTTTTTCATGGTTCCATTAGAGTTGTGAATCAGAAAATGACTATGAGTAGGATGAGGACTTACAGATTTATGTAATTATTATAGGTTGGTTTTCCTAAGGGTTTTTATTAAAATGAAAAATGACCATATATGGTGGGAGGTGATATCAAAATTGGATCGGATTATAGTGGAACAAATGATCTCATCCTAAACCAAGAGATGTGTTTCTTAGGATGGGATCAGTATGTCCCAGAAGTAGTGACACACATGTAATAATTGAACCCATTGAGGTTTTTATTTAGGAGTGGTATAATGGAATCCATATAGTGGGGAGACACCATTGACTGTTTGAGGGTGTGACCCTCATTGTGAAAGAATTTTGGTAGATGCTGAGGATGATGTTCCTAGTAAGTCAAGAATAGTTGGCAATTGATGTTTTGTAATCGTACTTGGGAATAGATGGGATAGACACATTCATTAATTATGTGTTATAATGAATAGAGAATGGGACATGTAGTTACTACCATCATATTGGACGGGTCATGGTTGTGATGAGTCATTTCATTGGATGGTTTATCTAGTATTTTGATGATAGAATATAGATAGATATGAATTTATCTGGACTCCTTAGTGAATTCAAGATGAGTGATTAATATGTGATGATGGTTAAAGTATACACACCAGTATTGGGGTTTGGATGAAATTAATGATGTATGATCATTAGTCAGATCGATAGTGTGATGGTTCCCATGTGAGACCATGCCAGCTGGTTGGGTTAATTAATAATTTAACTATATATTACACTAGTATTTGGGTTCATACCTTAGTGAGTATTTTTGAAGAATCTCTTGATGCCTTTGTGGATATAGGAATCATGATCAAGTTTTAATGAGTTAATATTTTAGTATATAAAACTGAAAATTTTTAGAATGATCATATAGAAGGGGACCTAACTGAGTTATCATTTATAATTGGGTGTAGTGAGAAAGAAACAACACCAAGAATGTCATTTGATGATTATAAATTCATTTAATTAGGCATTCTGATGGTGGGTGGAACTATAGCTCATCATTAGATAGTTTGAGATAAGTCTTACAATGGGGACTGACATATTCTCAGAGATGAATTGATTAATTACACAATGATGTCTTAGCATAGAAGGGTTTCATGGAGTGATTTCATAATAATGTTGAATTCATCAAGCAGTAACCTCCAATTTTAATGAATAATTAACCTTATATTTGGATTTGGGAAGTGCAATATCATTCAATGTTTTAGAGTAGAACATTATGAATTGTTCTTGAATTGATGATTGGGATGGGTTATGAATTATTTATTGATGACCACTATGGATTATTGAGGAAAATAAATGATATGGTGGGTAGATTGTAATGACATTTACTTTTATGTGCTGTAAAATCTAGTGCAAATTTCACTTTTTTGCTTCTATGCGTGTATGAGTTGTAAAATGGTGATTTCATCTAGAAGAAAATGAATTTTTTTCTAACAATTCCATGAATTTCAGAATTTGGGTTTTACCATAGGTTATGAATTCAGATAAATAAAGATTCAAGAATATTTTTTAAAACATATTTGTATTTATTAAATAATTATTAATTATTCAAGCATGTGTGAATGTTGATAACTTTAAAATAGTCTTGGATTTTTTTTGACAATATGATTAGGTATTGAATGATGTGTTTTACCTAGGCCAGGCATAAAAATTTCCTAGGTTCTAGGAATTGGGTATGGATATTAATATGGTTTTAAGTTAAGTTAAATTAATTAAATTATTTTAAATTAATTATATTACTCACCACTATATGCTGTAATCACACGAATGGAAAAAGGGTAGCATCTTCCTATGTATTTATGTTCCAAAGTGAAAAAGAGAGAGAGGATTGATAGGGGATAGAGAACTTTATTAGAGGGATAAAATCGTGCTAGAACATGATTAGATGACTATGATAAAGGGTTCCGAGCTTAATACTTAGAAATATAGTTGTGAAGAAATCCATTTTTTCAATGTTATCAAAAAATCATATCTAAATCTTGGTTTTCAAATTTTTTGGAATAAATTATTTTTCCCGGTTTGGTCAAGGGACTTTGTTGGTAAACACGGGTTTTGAATCTTGTGTTTTTATTTTTTTGAGTTATTGTATCATTCTGATTTTTTGGGAAGGGGTTTACTATATGCAATTCATAGGAATAAGAATAGGTGGAATATATACATACATATATATATATATATATATAATAAGGGTTTCATTTTCTCATTGCATAACTGTAAATGTTAGTGGTGCACTTACCCTCACGTAGTGGTCAATGTTTAAGGTAATGGTTTTACCCTTATATAGGTATAACCCCCTCATGTAAGATTAATTTTTTTGTTAAAAAAATATTTTATCCCATTTTCCTTTTTGATTATTTTTAGGAATGAAATGGGGGTTTTCTAAGAGAAATTTTTTTAACTAAATATATTTGGAATTAATAATAATATAAATGGTGAAATTATTTTATAATTAAATAAATAACTATAAATTAGTATTTTGGAGAATAAAAAGGGAATGCAATCTCTTATATGAGACTTATAATTTATATTAGTTTAATCTTTATTTCTAGGTGAGGAATTTATTACAATAATTTTAATGAAATGTAATTTTGGAATTAATTTTAAAATAAATTGAGTTTTTTTAGAATTAATTTTAGTGTTATAAATGAAAACATGGCCTCATATTTATGTAAAGTTTGTACTTCGACTTGTATGTGCTTTGATGAGGATGGTTGAACTTCAAATGTAATGGAAATAACTCCTTGAACGAGGTAGGTTTCTCCTAGGACATCTCGCTTATGGTAAATGAATTCATTTAATTTATAAGCATGTGGTATGATATCTCATAACTTAGGGTTTTGAAAACATTTTATATAAATAGTTTATTTTATTTAAAATTGAATATGTGTTAAGTGATATAAAAGGACCTCAAGCATTGAATTGTTTCCTTGGCCTATAATGATCAATGTAAAAGCTATAAAACAGTTCCGTGATATAACTATACCCATTAGGGGTATAACATAATTTTATAAAATAAAATAGATATACATACAACACCTTTTTAAAGGTTTCCTTACACATTTTCTTATACAGGAAAGTAATGAATTGATAATATTTGGCCCATTTAGGCCATGAAAGAATGTATTGATGTCTTATATCCATGGGATGAATAATTCAAGGTTATGATAAGTGTTATTATCCCATTGATATGCGATTTATTGGGTGGTTTGACCATAGGTAGTATGATAATAGGTAGGGTGTGTAAATTGATCCAGTACAACCTAGACATAGAGGTGGGTGTTTTTCAAACTCTATAGACCAATTCTAGTGAGGCTTGTATTTGGATTCTAGTGAGGCCTTGATGGGATCATTTCAATTCTTAATTATTCTACCACCTCTGAGTGATGATCATAGATCAACTGATGAGATTTTTATTAGGGATCCCTTGTAGGTTGTCCATACTTCTATGTGACCCAGGGGATGAAGAGCCAACTTTGTGTATGTATTTTTTTTGTTGTAAATTGATATTAATTTTTGATCTATGAGGTAAGAAGATATCATTTAGGTCAATATTATGAATTAGTTCCAATTTTAATTGAGATTGGATAATTTCTTCAAGTATTGATAATTCAAAAAAGATCTTTTGAAGTCTTTGAGTTTCAAGAAGTCATAAGTTTTTTGAGAAACTTATGATGAAATATAGATGAAAGAAAGAGGGAGAAAAGGTTATAACAATAAACATAAGCATTTTATTGTGAGAAAAGGAGTTTACAATCATATTTAGTAAAATTGTATTCAAGAAAATCATATTTAGGTTCAGATTATAAAGAATCAGCTTGGAAGTTTTAATACATTACTAGGAAAATCTGAAAAATTTAAAGATTATCAATCAAAGTTTAAATATCATGAAAGTTGGGGTTCATGATGAATGTAGTCGAGTTATTTTGTAATTAAGAGATTCATTGATGAACTATTCATGATACTCTTGTTTCTCATGCTGAGTATGGATCATGTACGATTAGATTATGTATTGAGAAAATCCTTGATTGTTATTTGAATCAAAAGAAGTGAATTTGGTAGAAAATTATATAATATTTAATTATGAATAAATTTTTTTTTGTTGAAAAATCTAGATGATCAAAAATCTTTATGGTGAGTGTTGCTGAAGCATATTTTTAAGGTGACTCATTTTCCAAGTGATTTCTAAATTTTTGGGAAAACAATACAGAGTTTATTTTAAAGAAAAAAAAGGTTTTTGGTAAAGAACATCATAGAATTTAGTTCTTGGAATGAAAAAAATGTGTACAAACCAAAAAAGAGGTATGTGGAATGGAGGAGGAAAATTGGAAGAGGAATATTTCCGTATAGCAGCGCTATGCAGAATGAAAAGTGTGATATGAAGACCGCATAAGGAAAAGTAATTCAAAGGAGGCTCATAGTTTATGGGAGATTCATATTTCATGAGAGACATGTTATTTACAGAATGAGGAAGTGAATATGGATACCATAAAGCGGTTTTGTGTACAGATGAGATTAGCCACTACAAGGGATTAAGGCGTTATACGGACTGTATAACAGTTCAAGGTGAAGTCTGTATTGCATTGAACTTATTGGTTATTTCATATTAGTGGGTTTTCTAGATATATTTTCCTATATAATGAGATCCAACAATAACATTAACTAGAGAGAAATTATTTATATTTGATCATCTCTTCTGGAAGAATTTTTGTAAATTTGGAGTTGTCTGTGAGGGAGAATTATGTGAAGGGAAGTAGTACATGAAGGATAATTTGCTGAAGGAGGAATTAGATCACATTGGATAATTTATGTTTAGTAGAAATTCCATGGTTATAGTTCACATAAGAAGTTTGTGGGGCTCAATAGCATATAAAGGAAAAGGGACCATATAGGGAAGGAAGTCTAAAAATCATGAGTAGTTCACGGAGAATCATCTATCCACAAAGTAGAGGTAGTCTATAATGGAAAGTTTTTTCATATAGAACTTGTAACATGTGGTACAAAGACGTTTTAAAAGGATAAATGAGATTTCTCGAAATAGAAATACCACATACACATGATAGGTGTTTACACCCTCATCATGATTTGTAAAGAAGATGATCCATGGACACTCAACACATGTTAAACTCGCACACCTGTAGTAATTCTTGATGAATTGTTCTATGAACCAATTCTTGGCTATAATACTGCCACAATTTTTAGTGAAGTAAAACTCTATATGTACTCAGTTGATACAAAAAATACAGAGAAGAAGAAACACATAATGTTTATTTGTTTGAAGAATAATAAGATGTTCACCTAATTTCATATTTTCAAAAGGATGAATAGAAGTAAACTGGTACACTCATTTGTCGATATTGAGTGTCTAATAAATAGAATAATAAAATCTCTACACAATGTCACATTATTATTTTTCTAAGAAGACTAGAGTATTACACTTAAAAATTTATTATTATTCTATGCATATTAATTATAATGATTCTTTGTTGAGATGATAATTTTTTTTTGATAATCACAAAGGAGTTTTTGTGATTCTAGAATGACTTTAAGAAGTTAATAAAATCCAGTCAGGGTTTTCACTATATAATAAAGGGGAAATTATTGGAATGGATAAAATATTTATATTCAATTGATCTTTATTTTATCAGGAATAATCCAATGTTAATATATCTACAACATTTATAATATTGTGATTGATAAAAGAAAGATATTGTTAAGCTATTAAATTTACTATTTGTATGAGAGAATTTGAGTTTATTTCACGATTCAATGAAAATAACAAAGTGAAGAAGAAGGTTGTGGAATAAAACAACATAAATGTGAAATTTGATGGGAATCAATAGGTGGAGGAATTTCTTTGTGTTAAAAAACCTTATCAAAAATGAGAAGAATGTCTTGAAAGGAAGTATAATGATCCAACCACGTGTTGTGAGAAATGCACTATCAAATGACTATAGTGTATTATATGTGATAGAATATGTCATACTTGTTGTAACCTAATTCAAAGGATTAATTTCTAGTGGTTTTGTTGTCATGATTATTTCCAGACCATTATAAGGACTAGCTACTCATATTGACTTGTGAACCTTGTAAAAATATTGTGTGTTATTTTTTCCACATTAATATACTTTCATATGATAGGGAAAAGAGAATTATAAAATCAAGATATTAATTGGTCTAATTGGTATAGGGATAAAAAGTTATAATTGGATTAAAAAGTCCCCAACACTAATTCAACCTCTCCCATTGTTAGTAATATCCAAAAATGGTCATTTCAATTAGTCTCCGAGCTATGATCACTTCTACAATTCGTTATAGTGATGCTATTATCTTCATAAAAACTTGAGTTTCTTTCTTGAGTCAAGAATGAAGTGAAATTCTGAGGAGGATTCAGTTTCCTCTGAGTAAAATCCCATATCTACCAAGATGATGATGAAAAGAAAAAATAATGAGAAGAGAAATTTTAAGGAAAAGTCCCTCTTATCTAAGGAAGAGTAAGCATCTATTTATCTATACCTTAATAACAATGAATACATACAGATATGGAAAGTAATGATAAAGTGTCTCAATTTACCACCATGAATATGGATAACCATTTTACCTATAGTGACTAGGATTTATGTGTTATTGCAATTAAAAACATTCCTTAATATGAAAATAATAGCACATGTGGAGATGATGATCGATCTATAACTTCTCAAGAATTATCAGTTGATATATTAAGAGTTATTCTACATGGTATTTATAAAGAAAGTGTATCCCTTGTTTATTGTGTCCTTCAATTTATGAGATAAGTGATCACCAATAAGGAAGAGGAAACCAATGTTCTAGAGTAGCTCTTACAAGGAATAATTTTAGAATTTTTAAAGCTATCCAGACAGGTTGGAACATTTTAAACAAAAAAGATGGAAAATTAAATATGCTCTTCAAATTGGATCAAAGAAGTTAAAGATAAAGAGGGAGTCTAGAATACTTTTAATAAATATATGCATGAACTTAAAGAAAAAAATGAAAAAATTAAATTAATTTCAAGGATTCACAATTTAAAGTAACATCCACGAAGTTCAAGGATTTAAAACAAATATAATTTACATGAAGACAAAGTTGAAATAATGAATAAATCTTGTGAAGAGAATATTATTATTTTTGAAGATCAAAAAATCATCCTCAATATAAAATTTTATATTTGGAAGCATGGATGGAAAATTTTAAAAAGACACAAATAGTGACTTCTCAAAATAAGGAAACATTTTATGAATGCACTCAACGATTATGAGAGGATTTTACTATCAAAAGATCTCAAAAAATTGATATGAATATCATGAATTCATTCAATTTTCTATCACATGTAGATGAGAAGGAAAATTTACCATCTATAGAATCTTTTAATAAGGTTTATAAATCTATTTCCCCAAACAATATATATTGGAAGAAAAATTCTAAACATGTATGGATGAAGAAAGGTGATTAGGTATGTACAACCATGTCTAGGGTGGATAAGAAGAACAATTTAGAAGTTGGTTTCCCATAAAGATCACAAAAATTTATGAAGAAGACCCACTATCCTTATATAAAATATATAAAGACATCAATATTTTTGGTTCAGTGATGGCGATACAATAGATTTTGGAATGGTGCACCAAATTTTTGGTTCAATCCACAAAATTTAAAGGCAAAAGGATGCCTATCTTAATAGGGAGAAATATAGAGAAGAAGAAGAAACATTTAAAGGTACAAAAGTATATATATTCTTGTAAATATATTTTTAACTCTTGATAAAATATGTGATGTGTGAAATGGAAGTGGTCACAAAATTTTTACATTCTCATCTCAACATGTATCTAAAGATGATAAGAAAACAATATAAAAAAATCTATCTAGGAATGAAGAAGAAATATTGGGAAGATATCAGAATAATGTAGTTAATATAAATCTTATCATGAACGTATCAAAATGAAATGATGAGAAAACCATGGATTATAAATCTAAGAATTTTAAGGGTAGTGCATCCAGAAGAATTACTAAGAGGGATGAAACTAAAAATAACCCATTAAGGAGATCTGAACATTCACCCACAGTTCCTAATGATATGTTAGTTATCTATGCTGAATATTTGTAAAGAACGAGAAAAATGGAAGATATAAAAGAAAAATATAGTTAAAAATGGGAAGAAAAGATTCCACATGATGAAGAAATTTTCCATGATGTTTTTTAAGAAAAGGAAACTCTTGTGTTAAATATGTTCTATGTGAGGGATGCAAGAAATCAAGTCACATTGCGAATATTTTTTAACCTTCCTTCTATAGAAAGAATTAGTTATTAGGAGGAGTATAAATGTTTCACCCATAAATGATATTCAGAATAAAAATTATCTACACATTTGTCAAGAGGTTGTTAAGGGATATTTGTTGCCAAAAAATAAATCAGAATAGAGGTTCATATCTGCAAGCCTGAAGATTGGAGAAAAATGAGAAACTTGGTTGGGAAGATCACCGTAACCTTTTTGTTAATATTAATTAATATAGATGAATCTACCTTATTTCCTTATTTTTGTGTAGTGTATTTGTGATTATAATGTAGGGTATTAAATTTGAATCATGTTCTCAGGGGGAGAGCCTAACAAATAGATGTGTTTTCAATTCTTGATAGATAAGCTGAAGATGTAACTCTCTTTGAATGATACCTCAATTGACATTTAAATACTAATATGATGGGGGATCATCCCTGATGATGTTGAATAATGTGACTATTATGGATAGCTATGGAAAATGATATTCTATCTTGGTTTGATATTATTTCTTGGTATTCGGAAGACAAATTTTCTAGAAGATCATCCTTAGTGAAGTTATGAAAGTTGTCCAATATGAATTTTATTAACTTGATTACCTATTCTAGTGTATTATACATTCTTAAATTTCTTAAAATCCATTCCATATGAGATAAACCATTATAAATATAATAATAAATTTTTCCCTTAAGGGGGAGATAAATAAAGAATATTCCATAATGTTTATTTCAATTAGTATCAAATTTGATTATTCAGGAAGTTTCATGAAGATCATACCATTGGAAAATCAAGGAATGAAAGTGAATAATACTTGTAGATACATATATGATTTCTCATTTGATAAGGTATCATGATTAGTTTGTAATGGATTTTTTTGTTAATATCAAATACTATTTCTTTTTTACACTGATCATAGTTCATGTAGACTTAGAGTGAAATAATAGATGGCGCATTTCATGAGTTTGGACTAATATCATTTTTCATGAACATTTTTTTCTTTTCAATAAGGGGCATAGAAAATGAAATGAGATATGTTTGAAAGGTAATGGGGAGAAAGAAGATAATATTTCCACATATTGACACATTCATTTGGAAATATGTTTGATGGTATTTCCAACAAATACAAAGGGAGAGATTGAAGATCTCAGTTTGTGTATGGATTTTATTTATCATCAATTTATTTTCAATGGTGGTCAATGAAATAAAAATATCACATTACAGTCAATAAGATGAAGTGGTTCCAATGTTAATTGATCTAGGATAGTTTCCTCAAGTATTCATAATTCAAGAAACATCTTTTTAATACCTTGAGTTTCAAGATGTTATAAATTTTCTAGAAACATGTGATTAAATATTGATGAAAAAATGGTGGATAATAGGTGATGATAATCATATGAATCACTATATTGTGAGAAAAGGAGCTTCCAATAGTATTTAGGCCAATTGTATTCAAGACTATAATATTTAGGTGTAGATTGAAAATAAGATACTAGGAAGTAAAAATATTTTTCATGGTAAATCTGATGATTCTAAAGATGATTGATCAAGCATTAAATATCATGATAGATGAGGTTCATGATTAAAGAAATCAAGTGATTTTTGAATTAAGTTATTCGTAGATGAACTATTCAAGATAGTTGTGCTTATCAAGTTGAGTAAGTAATAAGTGGGCTTAAAGTATGTGTTGATTAAATCTTCAATCCCTATCAAAAGTGTAAGAAGTGATTTTTTAAGAAGAGGTATGAATGTTTAATGATGGATCAATTTTTTTGTTTACAATGACTGATGATTGAAAATCAGTATGGTTTGTGTTGCAAAAGTAGATTTTCAAGGTGGCGTAGTTTCGTAGTGTTTACCTAATTTTTGAGCCTCAAAATTGGGAGTTTGTTTGTTGGAATATGAAGATTTTATGTAATGTAATTCATGGAATGAATTATGCATACCATGAAGCACAGTTCACAAACTTCTATGTTGGTACACAAAATGGTGAAGGAAAAAAAGTAAAGGAATATTTTCGCATAGCAGCGCTACACGAACCGTGAAGCATGCTATGTAGACCCTATAGGGAAAAATAGTTCACATGAGTTTCATAGTTTTCATGATGTTCATATTTCATGGTAGACTTGTAAATTGAGAAATTAGGTGGTGATTTTGAATTATATAGATAGTTTTTGTTTGTGGATGACATTGGGCGCCACATTAGATTAAGGCACCATGCAAACCGTATAGCAGTTCAAGGTAAAGGATGTACCACATCTAATTTATGAGTGATTTATATTAGTGGTTTTTGTGGATATATTTTATTATATAAAGACACATAATAAGATTATTCAATAGAGATAAAATCAATAGATAATATCATCACTATTAGAGGAATTCAGGTATGTTAGAAGTAGTTCATGAGGGGGAATTATGCGAAGGGATGTAGTTCATGAAGGAGGATTCCATAAAGAAGGAAGTAGTTAATAGGGGATAATTTCCATGAAGGATAATGTTCACAGGTACAGTTTCCTGAAGAAGTTTGCAGGGTGTGATCACTCACAAACGAAAAGGGACCACATAGGGAAGGCAGTCTACAAAGCATCAACCATTTATGGGGAACCATCCATCTGTGAAGAAGAGGAAGTCTGTGAAAGAAAGGTTGTCCATGAATCCCTCATTCCATGTAGTGTAGGGCCATTTACAGAGGATACCAGATAGTTAATGAAGGGGAAATACCATGTACACTAGATAGGCATTTACACCCAATTTCTTATTCATAAAGAAGATGATCCCTGAATAATCAACACATATTAAAATCACATGCTTGTATTTATTCTCAAAGAATGGTTTTATGGACCAGTGATTGTGTATAATTCCCCCAATATGTTTCATAATGTAAACCCGTGTTTTCACCCGATTGATACACAATAGATAGAGAAGAGAAAATGCACAAAGATTGTTTCTATGAAGAAGAACCAGCAGTTCAACAAAGTTCATGTTTTTAAAAGGAAGAAGAGAAGTAAACCGATAAAATCATGTGTTGGTATTGAGTATGGAAGAAAGAGAACAAGACACTTGAAACTAAATTGTGAATTATTGTTAGTCCAAGAATATTAGAGTGTTCCCACATCAAGTTAATCATTATTTTGGGAAGATTAATTTTGATGATGTTGTGTTGAGCTAATAATTTTTTTTGATAATAAAAAAAGATTTTTTGGGATTATAATAAGATTGGAAGAATGTGATTTATTGGAGTCATGTTTTTTTACTAAAGAATAAATCTTTAAGAAGTGGATTGGAAGAACAATTTTTATTCAGTTGATCATTATTTGATTAGAAATAATTTAATGTTCATCTATCTACAAAATTCATATTCTTATGACTTATAGAAGAATGAGTGTACAACTATCAAGTTTGATGATTGGAATATCTAAGTGAAGTTTCTTTCATGATGATGTGAAAATAAAATAGTGAAGAAAAATGTTGTGTAGGAAAAAAGAATAAATGTGACATCTAAAAGGACTCAACAAGTGGAGGACTTTCTTATTGTTAGAAACCCTTATCAATAGGGAGAAGGATATCTTGACAGGTAATATAAATATCTATCCAAGTTCTATAAAACATGAACTTTCAATTGAATACAGTGTATTTCTTGTGAAAGGGTATTTCCATGTTTCTGTAACCACATTGAAAGATTAGTTTATAGTGGGTTTGGGGTAATGATTATTTCCAGACCATGAAAAGGAATAATTACACTTATTGAGTGTTAAACCTTGTAAAAAAATTGTGTTTTATCTTTACCTATTTCATATACATTCATACGATAGGGAAAATAGAATAAGATAATCAAGATCCTAACAAAAGGAATGTATCTACCCAAAAAAGATGCGGGGAGGCACTAAGATGATGACGACATGATAGATCTTCTTCTGCCATTCATCAATGGCGGTAGCCTCTAGGACGGTCCCTCCCTCGTTGAGGGAGGGACCTCCACTATCCTTCAAGGGAGTGGCGGCCTTCTTATCTTCGTTTTCCAATCCAGATCTCCTTCCCCGTTTCCCTTAATGTTTCTTGTGCCCCAATGTTCTGGAGCTACATAAAGGACGCTTGAATCTTCCGCTTTTAATTTCTGAATTCAACGAAGCTTCGTATCACAATAACCTGACATTAATCGCTCTATTATCTCAACGAAGGCCTTTGGTGGATTCATTTGATAGGTTTGTCTTTGAATCGTGGGATTTATAGGATAGAGAAACCGTGGGACTGATTGACAACAAGAATATCATGGTCCATTTTGCTTCAGAAGAGGAATTGATTAAAGCATGGTCTAGCGCCCCCCACCGCTGCAACCGCTCTTGATTTTTCCTCTATAGATGGACCTATAACTTCAACATGATGCGCGATTCACCTTCAGTTGTGGTCTGGGTTAGTATTCCCAACTTGCCTTTACCGTTTCAAAGTCCCTCAATAGTTAGGATACTTGGAAACCTAGTAGGTTGGTATTTATGCTCAGATAGCCAAACCAATTCGATTTGTCATCCTGTTAACCCACGAATTTGTGTGGAAGTTGATGCCTCTGGGGTGCCTCCCGACTTTGTTTGGATCACAGTGGCTGAGGAGTACCATTGTAAACAGCCGGTTGTTTATGAATCTTGGTTTGATTTTTGTTCGGTTAGAAAACACATGGGCCACTCCTCTGTGGCATGAAGGAATGGCTCAGGATACACAGATAGTCGAGGTGAATGGGGTGTAGAAAATAGTGTCAAGCCATCAGATGTGGTGGCCGTGACCAGGGTAGCCCATTCCTGGGAAGGCAGTTAGTTGGGAGTTAAACAAACAGTTGTGGATGTCTCGGTGAAGCAACTAGAAGTTGCAATGGGGGCTGGAACTGGGGGTACCCAGGATCGATGCAGAGTTAACTCTACAAGGGTGGGAGAGGGAGGTCCCAAGGACCACCTGGGTTCCCCAATTGCTAATACGATGTGCCCAAGGAGTGGTATATGTTTGACAGCGATGCTGAAGGAACAAGGGGAGGTTAAGTCTTCGGATTTTAGACCCCGTACAAGTAAGGAGGTGGTTTTTATTGATTTGGGAAACCGGTTTGATGGCCTACATAATGCGGACCTGGTTTGGGATGAGCAAGAGCGCCCAGAGATTGGGAAAAGGCCCTCAAGTATAGTGATGACAAATATAATCAGCCTGCAGATGAAGTTGAGGGTGAGGTTCAGGTTCAGGGTGAATGACTCTCAAGTTAGAGGAGGGGTAGTACCTGGAAAGGAAAAAGGAAAATGAGAAAGGACTACTCATACTTTCAACTCCCTATGGAGACATGGTCAGCGAAGAATTATAAAGACAATCCGGGGGGGCCATGGGGAGGAAATCATTGAAACAAGTAAGAATTACTCTGCTGGGGAAACCAGCCTGAGGTCTAACTGGAGTAACAGGAGGTGTAGGGGCAGGAAGGTCTACTCTTCCTGGACACCTCCTTTTAAGACTCGGACAACAGAAAAGAAAATCGAGGAGAAGTTGGACATGGAGGCCATGATTCAACTGAAACCATATGGTCAGCTCGATTTTTTCGGGGATCTGATCCTAAGTTCAGATGATGATGTGACAGAGCAGGTGCTGTTTTTCAATGCCTCTGAAGTGGATGCGGCGAAGATGATTGGTTGGGACATTGAAATGACTCTGAATGAGGAAAAATATTATTGGGTAGAAAAACAGGATTAAATATTGGTTTGGGGTTTTAACAAGGGGTTGATCAGCATAGAGGAGTATATTCATGTTTCAGATACACTATCTTCTGCATTTGAAGATATGTTAAGAGGAGAGCAGCACATACAGGTAACCGCTATATCCTGGATTTTGTTTAGAGATATGGTTTCCGGTAGAATTAATTTTTTCTTCAATGATTCTTCCATAGAAATTTATGACTAATGTTTAGTTTCCCTTTTCTTTAAGCATTTTAAAGGGGGGTTTTCATAATAATTATATGTGTTTTGAGAGGTTTTTGGGTGTTTTGTTTCAACTTTGTTTTCTAGTTCCACCTCAGATGGGGTTCAGACCATGATGCTATCCCTTCAGTATGTCACTTGGAGCGGAAGACTGAGAGGGTATGGCTTGGCCATCAGTTCCGTGCCCGTGCATCTTTTCACGTGACTATATGCCGAGTGCTCATGATTTGGTGAAGGGCCTTCACTTGTTATAGCTGCTGGGGAGAGGTGGAACCGGTATGTTGATTTGGTTTTGCTTTACTTTTTATTTGGTTTTTTTGTTGAATATGGTGGTTTCTCACTTTCTCCTTAAAAGTGATTTGATAATCAAATAAAGAATAATTTTCAGTCCATATACTAAAAAGTCTGAGAGTTATAGTGATAAAAGATGGAATTGGATTAAATAGTCCCATTCATAGATTCACCTGCCTCATAGTGATAGGAATATCCAAAACTAGCCCTTTCAATTAGTATTAGATCCAATATCAGCTCTGTATATTCTCTACAGTGAAACTATTCTCTTCTCGAATATTTGAGTATCTTTATTGAGTAAACTGTGAAGTGTAGTTTTGGTGAAGATTCCACTAACTCTAAGCAGAAGACTATATCTACCAAGACCATGATGAATAGGAAAAATAAAGAGAATTGAAAATTAAAGAATACCCACTTATCCAAATAAGAAGAAGTATCTATTTCTCCATACCTTGATGGTAATTAAGACATATTAGACAGAGAAAGTAATGATTAGGTGGCTCAATTTACCCCTAATAATATGGAAAACCTTTCTAACTCTTTTTATAAAGAGTTATTTGTTTGTACATTTAGAAAATTTCATCAAGATGAAAATACGAGAAAAAGTGATGATGATGGTCGATCTAAAACTTCTCAAGAATTACCAGTAGAAAGATTAAGAGTTATTATTCATGGTGTTCCTAAAGAAATAGATTCCCTTGTTTGTGGAGTATTTGAATGTATGCAAGAAGAGATCACCAAACTTGAATCAGAAACTGATGTTATGGAGAAGTGATTATGAGAAAAAATTATAGAATGTTTAAAGCTCTCTAGACAGATTGAACCATTTGAAACAAAAAATGGTACATGGAATAATATCCTCAAAATGGATTAAATAAGTTAATGATAAATAGGTATTAAATATGAATATTTAATAACATATCCATCCACTTAAAGAAAAAATGAAAAATAACTTTAATCTATATAGCTCACAATTTGAATTAACATCCAAGAAGATCAAGGAACATGACTCCTTGATTCATAACAAAGTTAAGCCACATGAATACAAAAATTAAATACTAAAGAAGTCTTATGAATAGAGGATGATTATAATTTAAGATCAAAAAATAATCCTCAATATAAAATTTTTATATTTGGAAGATCGATTGTCCAATTTTGAGATGACACAAATTGAGACACCACAGAAGAAAGAAAAGGTTGGTGCTTGTAATCAATTCTTACTAGAGGATTATTCTATCAAAATATTTATAAAAAGTTCTGATAAGATCATGACTTCATTCAATGATCTATCACAAGAATTTGATAAGGAAATGGTACCATCCAAACCATATTTTAATAATGTTTCTAAATATATTTCCACAAATAGTGCAGGTTTGGAAGAAATATTCTAAAAAAGTATGGATGAATAATGGTTATAAGATAGCTACCACAGTTTTTATGGTGGATAGGAAGAAGAATGTGAAATATGGTTCCCCACAAAGATCACAAAAAGTTATAAAGAAGACCCACCAACCATAAATAGAAGATATAAATAAATCAAGTTTTTTTGTCAATATTCATGCTACAATTGATTTGCGAACAACATTCTAAATTTTTGGTAATATCCTAAAAATGTAAATGAATAAAGGAATCCTATCTTATTTGGGGGAAATATAGAAAAGAAGAAGAAACATCTAATGGTGTTTCAGAATATGTATAGTAAAAAAATATATGGAATGTTTGATAACATATGTGATGTATAAAATTGAAGTGGTCACATTGTTGGTAAAAACTGATCTCAACATGTATCCAAAGCTAATAAGAAAATAATATCACAAAATCTTAATTGGAATGAAGAAGAAACATTGGAAAAATATCTGAAGAATTTTGTGAACCGAAATCTTATCAAGAAGGTATAAAAAAGTAATGATGATAAAACCATGGATTATAAATCTAAGAAGATGAAGGGTAGTGCATCCAAAAGAACTACTAAGAGGGATGAAACTTAGAAGAACCCATATAGAATATCCAAACACCACAAAGAGTTCCAAATAAAATGTTAGTTATTTGGCCCAAATATTTGGATGGAATGTGAAAAATAGAAGATGAAAAAGTGAATGATAGTGGAAAAGGGGAAGAAAATATTCTACATGATGAAGGAAAATTGCATAAGGGTTTGTCATGAAAATAAAACACTTGTGTTAAAGATGTTCTACTTGAGAGATTAAAGAAAAATGGCCACATAGAAAATGGGTTTTTAACCTTGCTATTAGAGAAAGAATCAATTCTGAAGAGGAGTATTAAGGTCTCATCCATGAAGGTTGTTAAGAAGAAAAATTCTCAAAACAAATAATAAGAGGACATGAAGAGATCAATGATGCCTCAATATAAATTAGAACAGATGTTCATATGTGCACTAATGAAGACTATATAAAATGGAGGAACTAGGTTGAGAAGATCACCTCAACCTTGGTATTCATATTAATGAAGAAAGGTGGATGTATGTTATTCTATTAATATTTGTGTATTGTATTTGTGCTTATAATGGTGGGTATTAAAGGTGAAGCATGTACTCAGGGGTAGAACTTAAGATGTAATAAGTTCAGTAAATTCTTGATAGATAAGTTGAATAGGTTACCATCCTTTAATAAATCATCAATATATTTTTAAATAATAATATAATGGAGGTTAATTTTTAATGATGTTGAATAATATGATATCCTATTCTGGATAAAAAAGATTCCATGTTGGTTTGATCTTATTTCATTGTATTCCAAAGAAAAAATGTTCTAGAAGACCCTCCATAATGAAGTTGTGAAAGTTTTCCAATATAGACTATCACTAGTTGAAGGCCCATTTTGTGTATTCTCTATACTAGAATTTCTTGAAATCGATTCCTCATGAGATCAAACATTATAAAGATAATGAGAAAAAATTCCCTTAAGGGGGGGGGGATAAATAAAGAAGTTTCCAGAATTATTATTTCAATTAGTATCAAATATGATTATTCTGGAAATATCTTGAATATCATGAAATTGGAAAATCCTAGAATGAATATGAATAAACCTTGAAGATGAGAATATGAGATCTGATTTCTTAAAGTATCATGATCAGTTGAAAGAAATAGTTTTTATCGATATCAAATCCATTTGATTTCTACACTGAGCTGACTTCAAGTAGACTTAGAATGAAATGATGGTTGACACATTTCATAAGTATAGAATGATAATATTTTTCATGAACTTTGTATTTATTTTCAATAAGGTGGAGATAAAGTGAAATTATAAATGTTGTAAATGTAGAGACCCGAAACTTGACGTACATTGACATTACATTACATTTGCGGAATACTTAGTACATAACAAAAACACACACACAAGGATCGTAATAGTTTAGTGTCTTTGGAAACTCGGAACGTAATCTTCTAATCGTGGTGAAAGATATTCAACATCTCCTATAAAGATCTTACCTTTTTTTTACATAAACCTTTCTTTACATCCTGGGGAAAAGAAAACATAAAAGGGTGAGCTCAAATTCTCAGTAAGGGTAAACAAAAGAAATATCAATCACATCCTATTCATAAGAACATAACATTTTGGAAATCTTAACCTTCAAAAGAGAGCATAATTTCATAACATGGGATAAATCATGGAAGTGAAATGTAATCACAATAATCATAACTTAAAACATGAAACTTTGTGGCATTCACACATAATCATAGAGACTCATTTCTTGTTAGTCAAGACTCATTTCCAAGACTATCTTAGTGGACAAAGTCCCTTTCTGAATCGAGTAACCCTCGTTTCAGTCCTGTTTCAATGAACCTGTATAACCTACCGTTCCAGCCCTGTCTATCTCATGAGATATAAAATCTTTACGCAATGCATTGGAGGGAGATATAGTTACCACCCATCTCATAATAATACCATTCATATGTGTGCCACAAAATCATAAATCATACATCATTGCATAACCCATGTAATAAAAATGGGAATCTTAAACATCGTGACATCATAAAACTTTTCATATAAGATAAAGGAATTCATAAAAATAATTCCATCACAACATGATCAAATCAATGTAATAATAGGGATAAAAACATAACCCTTTATTATCTTAGATGGAAAATAATTTTGATAAAAAACTTGAACTCCATTCTTGAGGAAAATATCCTTTCTTCTTCAAAAACATTTTTCCTTTCATAACATGTCATACGACTTTAAAATAAAAGAATTTGATTAAAAATAAACTTGAAAACTTTTAATGGAAGCTTCTTGAAAATAATGTTTTAAAAATACATTCATGCTGTATAAGCTAAAAAAAACATTCTTCGTACTTTTGTCGGAAAAGTCAAAAAGTACCTCGTACGAAAAAACGACAAAAGATTCCTTTCATATTATTTACTAAAAACTCACCGAATTTGTAAAATTGGATTTAAACTATTGTAAGTGGATGGAAACAATATTACATATTGAGGGAACATGGATGTGGATGATAAAATACACCCCAATAAATACTTACGAATAAACAATCTCGGATAAAAATGAGATTGTGATATTTACCTTACCTTAGGTCCGATTTGCTTCGTATGTGTCCGAACCTCCTGTATAATGATTTAAATAATGTCATTGACTTATTACAGAATCATATTCATTGTTATGATATCATATATGGTTCACTTATGACTTTATATTACCCGTTCTTTTGTAAATTCCATGTTAAAGAAGCGTTTTGGGTAAAATCATTTCATTTATCGTAGGTGTTTTGACTTGTTGTTCTTGACATTATTATTACTTATATCATGATTTACTTACTTACATAATATAAAATATGATTTATATATCATATATATTCAGTATATATATATATAATAGATAGATAAATGAAATGAAAAACACCATTCATTGAGACGGTAGTCCGTACGTACGCATGAACGCTGTTTTTCTTTCCTTATTGTCTTGAATGGAAGTAAGTAGATGACATACAGATATATATATATATACATAAATCCAGTATCATTATTATGTCATATATTTCATTAGTACTTATTATATATACTTTATAATCATTCATGAATGGTAAATCATTAAGAATGAATCTCATCGCATCGTGGAGACGGTAGTCCGTACGTACGCACGAGCGATGATATCATTTCCATAATTATTGAATTGAATTGGAGTGGATTATACAATATATCAGAATAAATATGATGTTGTAATAACTATGTATAGTTATTCTTTACACAATTATACCCATCCATGTAAGGTGGTGGTGGAAAATAGATTACACCATGGCGTGGAGACGGTATTCCGTACGTACGCACGCGCGGTGATTTCTTTTTCCGTAGCATGGATAGATGGTGAAATAGGGTTGTTTCATACATAAAATAACATATCAGTATATGAGTGATACTTATGTTATTACTTCATAATGAAACAAACTAAGAAGAAGAAGTGGAAGAAGAAATAAAGATGAAAGAATTGGTAACGGTAATTATCTCTTCTTTGAAGCGCCTCTTTGAGACCTCCTCTTAGGGCACTAAAATTGGTCTTTGAAGAAGAAAAGAACCTCTAGGATGTTGCTAGGGAAGTGGAGAAGAGATTTTGGCAGGGGTTGGCCGAGCTTGAGTGCTCAAATTGGTGTGAGGAGGAGGGGGAGGAGGTGTCCTTTTATAAGGGTGGAGAGGGGCACCTTAGGAATACCTCAAAATATTATTTTATATTAAAGTCAAAATCGGTTTATAATGGTTCCAAAGGGTCTTATTTAGGAGCTAAAGTGGTGAGGGGTCGAAATCCTATCAACCAATAATATTTAGACAAGTTTATGGTATTATTTTAACCTTATCAATTAGATTTAACTCTAAGTTAAATAATTTAACTTTTACCGTGTCTTTTTGTTTTCTTTCACTATATGGTTAATAAACTTACTATAACATGCCAAAAGAACCCCAAATTGTTTATTATTAATACATATATCCTTATCTAAGTCATTTGGCCGAACCATAGATTTTTAGGAATAAAATAACAATTAATAATATAATATTTGATTTAAAAACTATTTTGTGTCAATTTTGACACTATTTGATATATGATTTTTGTGAAAGTCATAACAGAATTATATGTTCGAACCAAGTTGATTAAATCAACACTAATATATCATAGTAACCTAGAAAATTATTGTAATTCATAAAAAGTCTCAAATTACATTTGTTTGGTGTTTATAACATCAATTATGTCAATATTTCATTATTAAGATAATTACTGCATCATCATTGTGTCATAAATAAATTAAATTATTTAATGTCTAAAAATTATAAATAAAATACTATTATGTAGGAAATCTTTTTAGCTTTATAATGAATATTTATAGTCGAATTTATCCTATGTATAACCCCATATTGAAAATTATTTACTTATTAAACTTTGATTTTAACTATTTTAACCCTTCTTTAAATAAATTAATAATAAATGTCCTAATCTTATCCAAGTGGGCCTAAATGATAATATTTTACACTTAAGGTTGTTTTTGGTCGAGATACACTTGTCCAATAGAATTAGGACATGTGTTAGGGTAATATTAATATCATTCTTACCCTTAATTACCCTATTTACTTTTAACCGTGGTAAATAAAAGTAAAAAGTTACTATTCACCAAAAATTATTTTCATCTCATTGAATAACATTTTACTTAATGACATCAACCATGTCTCTCGGATGTTTGAAATTCCATTCACAGAAGCGGTAAAATTATGTTTTATGAAAAATTCAGTTTTTTTTAACTACCACTTAGTAGTTTCACTATTCATCAAAAATTGATGTTTTTCAGAACAATGCCAAAATTTCATCCTAAGCTATATTTCATATTCCGAATTCAAAAATGAAGTCTATTTTACCAAATTAATAACATAGAAGTTTCATTAATTAATTTTATAATTAAATCCCACTGTTAAAACAAATAGCGTGTTTTTAAGAAACAATATCTATCAAAAGATTGACACTTGATTATGTCTGGTCTAAATGTGAAATTACATCCAATGACCAACATTGTATTAAATTATAAAAATATATTCTAAATATAATTTAAAACCACTCAAATTAATAATTTATCACTATTAATTATTTCTATTAAAAAAGTTGTTTTTAATTATAATTTAGTAATTTTCACTATTCATCAGAATATGAAAGTTATCCGAAAAGTACCAAAATTTCACCTTAGGATAAATTCGATAATCCGAATCCAAAAATGAAGTCCATTTTGAGAGCTAAAATTTATAAAATTTTAAAAAGTGGTTATTACTATTCATAACGGCTAGTTTTAATAATATTTTAATAGCATATCGTTGTTTCGTGAAACTCAGTATTGCGTACTACACACGCTATCGAGGAAGGTTGCGATTGCGTGTAATTCAAGGAAATTCAAGGATGTGTGTTGTGCAAGCTCCATTTGGTGTAGCGTACAACACAAGACATTAATAAAATTAAAAAGAATAGTTTTCATAAAATCTCGGGCTGTTACAGTAAAGGTAAAGGTGATAGAGAATATAATAGTTATACATATCGACACATTCATTTGGAAAGAAGTTTAAAGGTATTTCCAACAAATACAAATGGGGAGATTGAATAGGCCACTTTGTGTATGGATTATATTTTTTTAAAATTATTTTCAATGGTGATAAAGGATATAAGAAGATCTCATTAAAGTCAATATGATTAAGTAGTTCCAAATTTAATGGATATTATATATTGTCCTAAAGTATTGATAATTTAATAAACAACATATGAAGCCTTTGAGTTTCATGAAGTCATAAGTTGTATGAGAAACTTGTGATGAAAGATTTATGAAATAAAGGGGTAGAATAGGTGATGAATTTATTATTCAATAATAGGCATTGAGAAAAGGTCCTGCTAATCTTATTTAGGCCAATCATATTCAAGATAATCATATTTAGGGTCAGATTGGAAAAAGTATCCTAAGAGGTTACCCGACATTCCTTGGAAAATTTGATAATGCTAAACATTATAGATCAAATAAAAAATATCATGATATATGGGGTTCATGATGAAATAATTTTTGTGATTTTGGAATGAAGTGATTAATTGAGGAACTATTCATGCTACTCTTGTTTCTCACACTGAGTAGGATCATGTGGGCTTAGAGTATGTGTTGAGAAAATATTTGATATATATTTGAATCACAAGAAGTGAATTTTTGTTGATTATAGTTGAATATTTAATGAAGAATCAATTTTTGGTTGTTGGAAAATCTAAATGACTAGAAATCAATATAGCCTATGTTATTAAATTATATTTTTTAGGTGGTGTATTTTCTAAGAGTTTTCCAAATTTTTAGGCCTCAAAATCTATAGTTAGTTTTATATAAAAGGATGTGTTTCTACAAAAGGATTTTTTGTTTGTAGTTCATAGAGCACAAATCATATATTGTGGACTACAATGGAGGTATGAATAACAGTGAAGGAAAATCAGCAAAACAAGATTTCTATATAGCAGCGCTATGCGGACCACAAAGAACACTATGCAAACCATGTGGGAAACAACAGTTTGTAGGAGTATTTCAATTCATGGGAGGTTCATAGTTTATGGGATAAGAATTTTTTACATAAACAGGTGTTTATTATGGCTACTACAATTGGTTTTTTTCTAATGAAATTTGAAACTGCAAAGGATAAAGGTGCTATACAGACTACATAGCCGTTCGAGGTGAATTTTGTACTTCATCAATGTTATGGGTAATCCAGATTAGTGGGGATTTTGGATCTATTTTACTATATAAATACCACTGAAAAGATCATTAAAGAGAGAAAAATTCATTTGAGAATACTATCAATGTTGGAATTTTTTTATATATGTAGTAGTTCACGAGGGAGATTTCTGCAAGGTGAAGTAGTTCACAAAGGAGGATTCCACAATGGAGGAAGTACTCTATGAGGGATCATTTCTCTGAAGGATAATTATCATGGGTATAGTTCATGAATGAAGGTTTTGTGGATTAGTATCTTGCAAAGTAAAAGGGACCACGTAGGGATGGTTGTCTACAAAGCATCACTAGTTCAATAACCATTTGCCATCCACAAAGTAGAGGTAGTCTTTGAGGGAAAGGTTGTCTAAAATGCACTCGAACCATGTAGTGTATGACAGTTTGTAGAGGATACATGGTAGTTTACAAAGGATAAATTCCATGTACACATGATTGGTGTTTACACCCTCATCATGATTCGTATAGAAGATGATCTGTGGACACTCAACACGTGTTAAACTCAAATGCTTGTAGTGGATCTCGGTGAATGGTTATGTGACCCATTTATTTCTTATAATACCCAAACTATGTTTCTTGAACTAAAACTGTGTATGTACCTAGTTGATATAAAATATTAAGAGAAGAGAAAACACACGAAGATTGTTTGTGTGAAGAAGAACCATACATTCACCTAAGTTCATAATTTCAAAAGGAAAATATAAGTAAATTGATACACTCATGTATTGGTATTAAGTGTTGATAAAAGATAACAAGACACTTTATAAAAAATTTCAGATTATGATGTGTCCATGAATATTAGAGTGTCCCCACTTAAAGATTTATTATTTTTTGGGGAGATTTATTGTGATGATGATGTGTCAAACTTATCATTATTGTTTTGATAATCAGAATGTATTTTTTTGTAATTGTAGCAAGATTAGAATAAGGTAATCCTATGAAGTCAGGTTTTTAACTGAAGAATAAATCATAATGAATAGTAATGGCTGACCAATTTATATTAAGTTGGTCATTATTTGATCAAGAAGAATTATGTGTTCATCTATCTACAAAATTCATATTATTTTTATTGACAGGAGAAGGATATTGTGCAGTTATCTTGTTTTCTGAAGGGAAGAGATAAGTGTAGTTTCTTACAAGATTATTTTAAAATAAAAAAGTGAAGAAGAAGGTTGTGTAAGAAAAAAGAAGAACTGTGACATCTGATAGGACCCAATAGGAGGAGAAATTTCATGGTACTACAAACCTTTATGAAAAGGATAAGACTATCTTGGCAGGCAATATAAAGATCTTGAATAGTGTTAAAAAACATGAAAAAATAAATCAAATATAGTTTATTTCAAGTGAAAGGGTTTTTACTACTTGTTGTAACCACATTCATAGTATTACATTCTAGTGGATATGTGGTCATGATTATTTCCAAACAGTTCTAAAAACTAGCTACTCTTATTGAGTAGTGAACCTCGTAAAAATATTATGTGTTTTATTTACTGATTTCATATAATTTCATACAAAATTGAAAAGATAATAAGATAATCAAAATCCTAATAGGTCTAATAGGTACATGGATACAAATTTGTAAATTAATTAAATGACCCCCAATATTGATTCACCCCCCTCTCAGTGTTAGTCAAATCCCAAACTGGTCCTTTTAGGGGACCATTCTAGGTTTCCCATGTTTGGTAAACTTTGAATGGGTTTGTATAGTCTAGGGTAGTAATGTTTTTGTGTGTCTCCTTATAATTCAAATATATTATGAGTATTTTTAGTTACATAGTGATAGAGTTAGGTTTTTCACTTAAGTGGATGAACTTGATTTTGTGAGATTGGTTAGATAGGTTCCCAACTCATGTTATTACATTCATTATTATTATGATAAGTTACCATATTGAATAGGAGCCCAAATATGTGATGATAATGGATTATATGGTTTAAAACCTAGGATACTTTTTTATTTTATAATGATGGAAAAATTGATTATATATCCTATATCTAATGGTTCGTAATGGTGTTTTTTTCCAGATTATGACTGGATATATAACTCAATAGGGTGGTGAATTGAGTTCCTAATATTTCTTGAATATTAGAACACCCTATTTGAAGAATGTTAGTTCAATTACTTCCTTATGAATATATTAAATGGAAATATTAAAACCTACAGAATAGAAGTCAAACATAGAGATCTATAGTGCTTTAGGGAAAATAAATCCCCTAGTTCACTCAATGAGTTTGGCAGTTTTCATTATAAGTGATTTTTTTCCATGGGATACCAGTTGAGTATAAATTTTTTTCACTTAATACAAGGGTACAATATATTTCAACAAAGATCAACCGTTAAAAGACCTATCAATTTTCTTAAGAAAACTCTTATACTAAGTGAAAACATGATAAAATAAATGGAAACTTGGAGAGGAACCTATGTAACACACAGTTGTGTGAAGAATCTAAATGTCGATAAAGATTCATCAAAAGAAAATATAGAATCCAAATTATAAGTCATGATGATCTTTAGTTCAACTGATAGAATTGATAAGCACAACAACAACAATTTTTTCTTCCAATTATCTATTGGTATCAAGTGTTTTTCATTGTGTTGTTAAGATGTAGTGATCAATTTTCCTCTCTCTTTTTAAAGATTCTAACTAATATTTTTGTATATTTTTTTAATCATTAATGTGAGATAATTATAATCATCTAGAGATCTTTTATAGTTATATTTACAAGATAGAATATTAAGTATATGTTGAAAAAAATTTTAAATATAGGAATTGATTTTGTGGCAGCGATCACTGAAATCCTCTCACTCATCTGATCATATTATTCATACAAAGTCTTATCCTAACCAACATTTAATTAAATTGATTATATACTTTTGATGTTATCTAATGGAATTAAGTGACTTATTGAGATATTAGAAAATTATCCTGACATTATTCTATACTATATCTTTGTTGGATACCAACTGAGATCATAGTTCATCATAAGATAACATTCGTAAGATAAATTATCTCTTCCTCATATGATAAAATAACTTTAATAAAACATAAGATAATTTTCCAGAGTAAGATAAACATTTATCATGATGTAAAAATTAGCTTCTTCAACCTCTTCAAGTTATTTTTTTTCAATATAAAGTCCTTTTATAATTTTATTTCGACTAATTCATATATCTTGAGAAACTCATCCATATTTTATAATATAAATTTTTACATAGTAGAAAATATATCATCACTTTTTGATTATTTTAAACAGAATATGTTCTTATGTTATTATAAAATAAAATGATTTAATATAATAAAATAAACCCTGGGACAAAAAATTTAAGATAAACATAATCCAAAACACATAGGATTAACTTTTTTGAATCAAAGTAGGGATTTTTTGAGTCATCAAAACACATAACATGAAGGTAAATTGTAACAAAATATTATTTCAACTAATAACCCCATTTTTGATGATAAGAAAACCCACAAGATAGATAAAACATGAATTTCATATACTAAGTTTTTAATTCTTAGAAATAAAGAAGTTTTATTTCCCTGGTAGATTTTGGGAAAATAATTTATTCTATTTTCTTCTCCCCTATTTTGAAATAAAAAATATTTTTTCATTGTATTTTTATTTCTTTTCCCCCATTTTTATGATATAAAAAAGAAGTAAAATAAGTAATAGACTTCATATTTAACAAAAATGTTAGTAAATAGTTAATACTACTCCTGATAGTCTTGATTTTTCATTAAGTAGAGGTCATAATTAAAAATTAAAAAAAAAGAAAAAGTTATATATTGAAAAGAAATAATAAAATAAAAAAATGAATATCTTTGAAAAAGATATGGACATATAAAAATTAAACAACTTAGAATGTGTATTATTAACATTAAATCATCAAGATCATTCACATAGAATTTAATTTAAAGAGATTAAAATGTTTTTGAGAGTGCCATAAATTTGGAATGATTCAAATGTTTTTATGGTTTACCATACACTAAAAAAACCAGTCAATAAATTGAAGAAGTTTAGTGTATCAACTTCTGGTCATGAAATGTTCATTTTTTGGAAGATTATTGAAATGGATGGGATAATTTTGATGTAATGAGAATGAAGGTAGAGGAGCATCACCTATCGTGAAAACAACACCACCCAATGTAAGTAGAGATTGTCCAAGACCTACTTGATCTTCACAATCAAACCTAACTATTGTCAACTAGATATTGATATTAGATTGCTGTGATCTCACCGAAGAGAATTTATTTTCACAGGTAAAATCTAATTTAAAGGATGGACAAGGTAAGGAAAAAGACACTTTATTTATAAAACTGGAGATTTTCCATTCCATAAACATTAGAAGGATGGAATATTTTATTTAGGAAATGATATGTAAATAGGTTTCAATAAAAAAAATTGGTTCAGGAAACCATCTTCGACAGATTTAAAAAGATCATCTATAGAGGCATCAATTATTTTTACCATGTAATTTCTATAATAGTCCAGAAGGGTTGAAAAAACATTCCACACCAATTGAGAGAAATTAAAAACAATGTTATATAAGTACTACTTATTTTCATAATTTTATATAAATTTTATCAACACTTTGATCTAGTTATCTATTATTCCAATGACTGAAGATCATTCCATTCCTTTTGCAGATACTTGTCTTTTTTAATCTTATACAAAGGAATCAGATTCTTCCTCATCATCTTCTGAGATATATGGCTTGATATTATTAATAAATAATTCATGCAACTTTTCCAATTTATTTTCTATAACATCAATGTTACTTAATAATGATCCAACCATATTTTTTAGTCACGATATTATGAAACTAGAATCCTACTTCACTTGAATTGAATTTTCTTTCACTTCTAGAAAATTATGCATCAGCATAGAAATAATCTCATTTGTTGGTTTGTTGATTTATTCAACAGATTCATGGGAGGGAATTTGTAAACCTATACCTTAATCTGCCACATTTTTTTTGATGATCTTGATATATTTCCCTTTGGAAAATTTCACACTGAATAGGCTCAATAGATACATTCATCATATCAATAGCTTGAGATAATTCCATTAAATTTAACTGTTGATCAGAAATACTTACCATCCCTATAGTATATTCTTTCAATAACATTTATAACACATACTAAAATATTAAATTTACTTCATGAATCTTATATTTTTATGGAAAATGATTATAAAGAGTCATTATTGAATAGATTTAATGATATGATCTTTTTACATATTCTATTTCAAACAACAACTTCGAGTATCTCTTTGTGCTGTTTTAGAAAATGTTATATTAATTTCTAGTACTTCATAATTTACAAATTCTTGAATAATATTATAGTTCATTTCCTGGTAGATTCATTATTATATAGATAATAATTTTTCTACAATATCAGGTACTTCATCCACATGATGAAATTCTTGTGATTCTTTCCAACTAGCTTTTCTTTCAAACATATTTTCCAATTCTTAATAAAGATACTCAATTGTGTGAGGATACATTCTCATTATTATTAAAAGGTTCGGTTATTGACCAATTAAAAATATGTGAGTGATATATGAGGCTATCATTTCTTTGTGAATTGGTTATGTAAGAACCCAGATCTTCTTTTCAGTTATGGATCTTGATTTCATTTTTTTTGAGGAAAAGGAAAGATTTTATAAATTTTATAAGTACGAACCGTGTACTTAGGAGTATATGCCATGTACCCAGTTAATGTGTACAACCACAACTTGGACATGTAACAACCGAGACATGGCCATGTGGGGTGACATGGATGACTGCTAATGTTGGGGGATGGTTGAGGAAAATACATGGCATGTTTATTAATAATACACGATGTGCACTTTTTTTATTTGACTAATCAGATCGGGGTCATGACTAATCCCAAAAAATTTCTTCTTCTGGCCATACCTCATGAAGTATCATCTAAAATCGATGATTATGCTATGATCCACCAATACTTCATCTGTTCTATGAATCAAACACCGTCAGTTGTGTTGGAATCACCTCATTGAGTTATTCCTTCTTCTTGAAACTTTTTTCTCGATTCTTCCTCGTTTAAGAGTTATTGTAGGTTGAATATTTTGATTTTTTATAGATCTACATCATTATAGGACAATTAAAGGGTCAATGTTGAAGTATATCGATTGTAATTTTTAAAGGTAGGTGGTTTGTTGCCTTTTTTTTTGTATTTGAGTTTATTTGCCAAAGTACTGATTACCCATGTTTCGGGTATTTTGGGTTAAGGAAATTAAACCCTATTTTATCTACCTTATATTGAGTGTTGGTTTAAGGGTTTTTTGTTGTTGTATTATATAAAATTTCATGTTTAAAGAACACCCCATGGGGTTGTTTCATTTTTTGAATGTTTAAGGCTAGTTGGTCAAGGTTTCTTATGAGGTAGACCTTGTTTAATTTCCTTTCTTGATAGGATGAAACCGATTGACTTTTTCTACTTGTTAAATGCTTGATATATGCATTTTAATTGTTTATCCATGTATTATTTGATATTACATTGGGATAATTGATATCATATATGCAAGATTGAATTGCACAGGGCTATGAGAACCTGGTGTAGTTTGACCACAGGGGGAATTGACGTTGAGTGTTTCCTCCGAGTGTCTATTATATTTCACACTATGAGACCACATGGGGGATTGACGGTGAGTGCTCCCTCAGAGTGTATATTGTTTACATTTTGAGACCACATAGGTAATTGACGTTGAGTGCTACCCCAAAGAGTCTATAGTAGTTCTGGAATGACCATAAGGGGAATTGATGATGAGTGTTTCCTCATAGTGTCTTTTCTATTTTATTGCATTACTTGGACAAAGGGGTTAGACTGTGTGAGCTACCTAGAGGGTTAACATAAATATTGAATTTTTGTAACGCGTCTTCCAAGTCAAATAAAAATCTAGAATTCAGTCATGTTAGGTATTCTTCTGAGGTACCTTTTGTGATACTTACTTGATTAAATGATTAACTTTAAATGCTAATGAATGAAAATGGAAATTGTAGGTTTTTTTACTTTTGTGTACTCCTAGTTTATTTGCTTCATTTTCATTATTAGTTATTATATATACTCATTGATAGTGAGGCATAGATCTTGTGGTGGTTTCCTACTAGGATTCATCTCACACCCTATTTGCATAATTTATTTTGGACCCAAACAGATTATATGGTTGCATGTGTCGATAAGGGCAAGAACCCTTCTTCCTAAGGTACATGATTGGTTGGTTAGAGCTAAAGAGTATATGACCAAGATTTGGATTGAGATGTTTCTAGAGTTTTCTTATTTTCTTTATACTTTGGTTCAGTTGTATTTCAATCATATTGTATCGTTGGCTGATTTCCTAGACCTGTGTGACATGCCTCATTTATATATGTTCTCTAGTTGTTAATTTCATTCAATCTTCTACTGTTTACTCCTTGTATGATATTTTTCTTCCTCTAATTTTGGTTATTTGTTATTTCACTGTGCATGCTTTGCCAATGAAGGCATAGTTTCCCCATTATCACACCCAAGGCCATCAACGCTAGTCGGTAGCCTCTGGAATTTGTGGAAATGCGCTTGAGTCCATATGACCAACTAAGTTTGGGGAAAATTTTGGTGGAACAAAGAACCGGGACATTAAAAAGTGGTATTAAAGGAGGTTATTTTCTGATTTGTCTTGCTTTTTAGATCCTATTGTTAGGGATATGAAGGAATAAGTAGTTGTTAATAAGATATTCCTGAGTGTAGCTAAGCTGTGTACATGAAAAAGTAAAGTTACCTTGATTATTTCAATTTTTTTGTTTTCCATTTGTTACAGTTGATTTGATTTCACCATTGGGTGATTCACAAGATTTTTGTTGTTATGATTTATATCATTTTGGTTCTATTTCATTTGCAACCCAATGAGATGAGGGTATACCATCTCATGAATCATATATGAGCTTTCTATAGATCACATGTCATGCATTTTTTCATTCCATTTAAGATTCGTTAATGATTTCATGTTGTTGTGATAGATGTTGTGCAAGATCTGTATGCTGTTGTGATAGATGTTGTGATAGAATACCTACTATTATGATAGGGTATTGGAAAATTTAATGTTCATTTGAATGGGCACCAAACTTTGGTCCCTTAGGTGTTATGGGCCATCAAGAGTCAGCATTTGGTGGATCATGTGATTGATTACACTATTATACTTTGTGCTATACATGAATATGATGCCAAGATTTGATATAGGGGGAGTATAGGCCCCCACAGATCAGAATTTGGAACTATGATGACTGTTTCAGTGTTTTTATGGTGTTATGGAGTAGTCTCTGAGGCTTACTATTCGGAAAAATCCCAGAATACCCGACATGTGATGATGAATACAATCCATGTATCCTTCTATGTGGGAATAAACTGTTTTTCTTAAGTACACGATCTGTACATTCTCTACACACCATGTATTCGTTTACTTTTTGACCAACCATGTGGGTAGAGACATGGGTTTAAAATAATTTCTTGAAAAATTCATGTACTAGGCGTACATTCTGTGTGTTTGGTGATCCTAGTATCCCCCAGTGTGACCAATGACAAGGGTCGGTGAAATCCTTCTAGTACATGCTGTTTCTAGAATATACATGATGTGTAGCTTTGTTCTAAGAGAACCGTGAAGTTAAAGCCATGTAGAAGTTCTTAGGATGGAGGGAAAATACAAGTACACGGCACATATCAAGGAGAACATGTTGTGTGTATGGAGTGTTACACAACCAGGGTTGGCAGAAGTACACGCCCATGTAAAGGCTTAATAGAACACACCATGTAGAGTGAATACACACTATGCATCCCTGTTTTGAAAGACTTGAATTATTTTCCTTCTTTATTCTATTTTTCACTTCTATGTTGCTGTTTCTTTAATATTGTGTTGAGGTGTGCCCTTGAACTTGAAGAGTCACACCACATAGACACCCTCAAGTTGTACACCAGGTTTAGGGTGATGATTAGACATCATAAATGATACACAAGAACTACCAACATATACTCCCCTCATGCCCTTCGTGGCCCTAGCTATTATTCTGGATACATGAGTTGATGCACAGTTCTGAGAAGGATTCATGAAGATATTGCATACTTTAAAGGGAGCATCACATCCTTCCCTGTCTATAAAAGAGTTGACGTGTGGTTTTTCGCAAGAGCATCCTCATACTTTCTCAGGGGATAGAGGACCTCAGGCTGAAGAGTCACAGATTGAATCCATGCTGTTTATCTTCGAGAATCTCAATATTCATCCATAGAGGAGACGGAAGCTCACTACATACAAGCTACATGATTTCTCTAAGAGATAGTGGGATGTTATATCACAGGAGGGACACCAGTGAGTTATGTCTTTGGATTAGTTCCAGCATACCATCTATGAATAATTCTACCTGGAGAACTTGAGGGCCAATCAATCCAAAGAGTTCTTGAGTTTTTATTAGGGTACTCTCTCAACCATGGAGTATCCTTCTTACTTCAAAGAGATACAATTCTTCACACCCATTCTAGGGGGTGATGAGTTATTTCTGGTGAGAAATATTGAGGATCTTCTAAGGCATGAAATCCGATTCGAGGTGAACATCATCAGGTTGACTTCTATATCTTATATAGGTATCCATGCACTGATCACTGAGAGAAACCTGAGGGATTCTAGAGATATAGGTTGATCAGTTTATCATTTAGGGTTTGTACCCTTCCGACTGATAGTAGGAAGCACCACAAAGAGTCTATGCATGGAGATCCAAGTAGGCAGGATTTTCCTTCAGGTAGCTAGGTGGTGTGATACCAATGCGAGAAGGGCAGACATAAGAAAACATAGTGCCCGAGAGACTCGGTTGAGTTCCGATCTTGCAGCAAGATTGGATATCTTTAGCAATTTTTCAACATACTCTTTCCAACAGCTAGTAAGGGAGGATCTATTTTGACTCCTCATACCAGAGTGGGACCACCAGTCCCATATCAGACGAGGGTCTAGAGTTCTTCAAGCCATTTAGGATGCGGTGGTGGTCATGTATGTACTGGTCAAACATATGGTTTTCAACAACCATATGGTGAATCAGGTTAGGGATCTCAAACATCTTCACAGGGCCGCGACGCAGGTCAGGATTTTGCGCTGGAGCAGATCCAGCAAGAGCAGGATCCCATAACCTCTATAGTGATAGGTATGTTTCTGGTTGCCTTAGTTTTAGCTTCTAATATTTTTGATATAGGGGCTTCCTATATATTTATATTTGTGACTATTGTGGAGAGCCTTGGGATCTGTATCTTTACATTTGTTGATATCATGACACTAGACACTCCATTGGGGAATAGAACAGCTAGTGTACGTCAGTGAAAGGAGTTCCCTCTTGATATTGGTTGGTGTCACTTCTTATGGTACATTTATATCTTATAGATGAAGGTATATGACATCATTCCTTGAATGGATTGGATAGTTCCCTTCCAGGATGTTGTCGATTTCTATCGTTATACGGTTAGTTTCACGTCACCAAATGGTGGATTAATTCTTCATAAGGGGGAATGATATGTCCAGGAGAGCAGAGATGGACCCAAGAATCATAGATTAATAGGTGTTACAAACCATATTGCCAGTCTGTATCTAGATGACCAAGGGAGTTCACAGAAAGACTTTCCTCCAGTGGTCGATCGTTTCATGAATGTCTTTCCAAAAAACTTTTCAGATTTTCTTTCAGAGCAATAGGTAGAATTTTCATTTGAATTTTTTTCATAGGAATCAGTAGTATCCATTATTCCTTATAGTATGGATACACTAAAGTTAAAGGAGATAACGAAGCATTTGGAGGAGTTACAAGAAAAGGGTTTCATCCGACCTAGTACTTCTCCTTGGGGTTCGTCTATCCTGTTTGTAAAAAAGGCGGATGGTGCCCTCAGGATTTTCATTGATTATCAGATGCTGAACAAGTTGATTGTTATGAAACCGATATCCCATATCAAGTATTGATGATCTCTTTGATCTGTATCTAGGATCTGGATTGTTCTTAAATATTGAAGTGATTACTAGTGGTCATCAGTTCTGTGTTATACCATCAGATATACCTTTTACAACCTTTTAGAGTAGGTATGGTGTATAAAAGTATGTGTTTATACCATTCAGTCTCATGAACGTGCCTACAGTTTTTATGGAACTAATAAACTGAGTGTTGCATGCATACATTTAATCCTTTTTGGTTGTTTTAGTGGACAATATATTGGTTTACTATCACAATCTATATGACCATGCTATCCATCTTGAGATATCTTTGAGTACACTGAGAGAGCATCATTTATATGCTAAGTTCTCAATATGCCACTTTTGGATGGACCAAATCCAATTCTTGGGTCTTGTTATCTTAGAGATAGGAGTATCAGTAGACCCAAAGAAAGTGAGACCAATAGTTTCCTGGGATAATTTGATGAAATTATTTAAGGAACAAAGTTTTCTGGGGCTGGATGGTTACTACCAACATATTATACAAGACTTTTCATGCTTAACATCACCACTGGAGGGCCTAACTAAGAAGGGGGTGATGTACTTGTGGACAGATTCCTACGATTCAGCCTTTTAGAAGCTGAAAGGGAGGTTGACATCAGCACTGTTATTGGTCTTTCCAGATCCTGACAAGTGTTACACCATTTCCTATGTTGCATCAGGTATCGGGCTGGGAGAAGTGCTTATGTAGGGGTAAGGAGTCGTTGTGCACAAGTCTCAGCAGTTGAGGGCACATGAGATGAATTACCCAACACACAATCTTGAGTTGGATGCAATTGTTCATTCCTTGTTCTATTTCATACATTACCTTCTGGGAGAGCATTTTGTGGTTTACTATGACAAAAAAGTCTCAAGTATATCTTTACCTAGCATGACCTAAATTTGAGACAACGAAGGTGGGTTGAGTACCTTCAGCACTTTCACTTTGATCTTGCATACATGCGAAGGAAAGGTAATGCAGTGGCTGATGCATTGTGTTTGAGTACTTAGATAAATTCATTTCTAGAATCCAATAGTGTGTGGTAGTTTATAGCTCTATTCTATGAGATACATTTTGAGGTGCATGATAGATAGAGGAATACTTTTCTTTCTTATGTAACTGTTACCTCTACAATTCTGGATCAGGTGCGAATGAGGAAGCTATCATATTATGAAGGCCTAGTTCTATAAGAGAGTGTGCCAGGAGAGGACCCTACTTCTGGGTGGATCATAGGTGAGGATGAGGTATTATATTTTCATGGACGCAGGCGGGTGTTAGCAGACATACGTGAGGAGTTAATGTACGGTTTTCATTTCTTAGCTTGGGCAGTTCATCCTGATGTCACCTAGATGTATCAAGATTTTCATCATCAATATTAGTGGCCAGGTATTAAGAGGGACGTAGATGGTTTTGTTATGAGATGTTCCACCTGTCAGTATGTGAAGGCCGAGCATCAGTGAGCAGTAGATATTTTACAATAGTTACATATTTCTGAGTGGAAATGGAATGATGTCGTGATGGATTTCATGATAAGTTAAATGAGGTCACCTCAAGGGAATGATATAGTTTGGGTTGTCATTGACAGACTCACAAATGTTTCACAGTTCTTACCAATCAAGGAGACCTTTAGTGTTTCTAATTTTTGAAGGATTTACATATGAGAGATTATATATTTCCATGGGGTTCCAAACTCTACCATTTCAATAGGTTTACCCTCTTTACTTCTTGTGTCTAGTAGGGAATACAGAGGGATTTGGTTATATATGTACATATGAGTACAAATTACCATCCTCAGACATATGGCCAGTCCGAGCACATGATTCAAGTGATGGAGGACATGCTTCGAGCATGCATCCAAGATTTTGGAGGTTCTTATGAGAAGAAAAAACCTCCAGTGTAGTTTTCCTATAATAATAGTTTTCATGAAACTATTCATATGGAAACTTATGATTCTTTTTATGGTAGGACATGCTGATCACCCCCTATGCTGGCTAGAGGATGGAGAGGAAACTATTCTGGGACCTCGTCTTGTCTGGAATCCCACATAGTAGGTGGAGTTTCTTAGAAATAGGATGGTTAAAGAACAATCACAGTAGAATTCCTATGCTGATCGACAGAGATGACCTCTGGAGTTTGAAGTCGGAGATCATGTTTTCTTATGTGTCACACTGAGGTTGGGAAACAAGAGGATAATGAGACAGGGAAATCTTTCATTAAGATATGTTATGCCGCATGAGGTTTTAGAGAGAGTCGGGATGGTTGACTATCAATTGCAGTTACCTCAGAGGTATCAGGCTATGCATGACGTCTTCCTTGTTTCTCAACTACAAAGTTACTTCTATGACCCGTGTTGTGTTTTTTAACCCGAGGATGTTGATTTGGAGGTGGACACATCATTTGAGAAGAATTCTATCAGGATTTTTGATCACAACGCAAATGTTCTCTATGGTCGTTCTATTCCTCTGGACCAGGAGTTGTGGCAGAAAGATTGAGTTTAAGACGAGACTTGGGAGAGGGAGACCGATGTGTGATCATAGTGGACGGAGCTGTTCAATTATTGTTCTTCGAAGTGGCCAGGTATTGGGCGTGTAATGACCGAGACATGGCTGTGTGGGGTGACATGGAAGATCGCTAATTCCAGAGTCCTTTTGAGGCAAATACATGGTGTGTTCATTAACAGTGCATTCCATGTACTTTTTATTTTATTTGACTAATTGGATTGGGGTCACGTCTAATCCCTAGAAACATATTCTTCTGGCCGTACCTCACAAAGGAGCATTGGGAATCATTAATTGTTCTCTGAGCCACTGTTCTGTCATCTATTATCTGAATCAAACACCATCAGTTGTGTTTGAATCGACTTGGTGGCTTAGACCATATTATTGAGTGCCTTTTCTGGATTCTTCCTCATTTAATAGTTATTCGAGGTTGAAATTTTTTATTTTTTTGTAGATCTACATCATTATAGGCCGAATAAAGGGTCAAAACAAGAGTATATCGACTGTAAATCCTCAAGGAATGTAGTTTTGTTTTCCTTATTTGTTTTTTCTATGAGTTTATATGCCAATTTTCTGATTACACATGCTTCATGTATTTCAGGTTAAGGCAATTAAACCCAGTTTTATCTGCCTTAGTTTGATTTTTGGATTAATGTTTTTTTGTGATATTAAGTGAAATTGAATGTTTAGGAAACACCCCATGGATGAATTCCCTTGTTGGAATTTTACGGCAGTTTTGTCTAGGTTTCTTGTAAGGAAGTCCTAGTTTCCTTGCCTTTCTTGATAGGATGAAAGTGATTTCATTTTTCTACTAGTTAAATGCTTGTGATATGAATTGGAATTGTTAAGCCATGTAGTAGTTGAGATTACTTTGGGATTATTGATATCATATATGCATGATTCTAATGAATAGGGATGTGAGAACCTCGTGTAGTTAAAACATAGAGGGAATTTATGTTGAGTGCTTCCTCAGAGTGTCTGTTATATTTCATGCTATGAGACCACAAGGGGATTGACGGTGAGTGATCCATCAGAGTGCATATAGTTTACATTATGAGACTACAAAGGGAATTTATGTTGTGTGCTTCTTCAAAGAGTCTTTATTTTTTTGGAAATACCATAGGGGGAATTGACAATCAGTTTTTTAATTAGAGTGGATTTTTCATTTTATTGCATTACATGGCCAAAGAGGTTAGACTGTGTGAGCTACCTAGAGGGTTAACATAAATATTGAATGTCTCTGATGCATCTTCCAAGACAAAGTAAAAGCTTGGATTTGGTCCTATAAGGTAGTCTTATGAGATACCTGTTGTGATACTTACTTGATTAAATAATTAACATTAAATGCTAATTGATGTAAATGGAGACTGTAGGGTTTTTTACTTTTTTTTTCTCCTAGTTTCATTGTTGCATTTCCATTATTACATGATATATATACTCACTAATAGTTAGGCACATATTTTGTGGTGGTTTCTTATTAGGATTCATCTCACACCCTGTTTGGGTAATGTTTTTGGACCCAAACAGATTATATGGTTGCAGGTGTAGATAAGGGAAAGTGCCCCTCTTCATTAGGTACATGATTTACTGGTTAGGTTGGAGAAAATAGGACCAATACTAGGCTTGGGATACTCTTATAGTTTTCCTATTTTATTTTTACTTTGGATCATTTATATTTCTAGTATATTGTATCATTTGGTTACTTTCCTAGACATATCTGACATGCATCATTTATATATGTGCTCCAGTGGTTAATTATTTTCAGACTTCCACTGTTTACTCATTGTATGATATTTTTATTACACTACTATTTATTATATATTATTATGTTGTGCATGCTCTGCCAATGAGGGAACAGTTTCCCCACTATCACACCCAAGGCCCTCACTACTTGTCTGCAACCTACTGATCAGAATTTGGCAGAGTAATTATATTTTCAGTGTTTTTATGGGGTTCCAGAGCAGTTTTTGTGTCTTAATATTCAAAAAAATCCAGAATACACGATGTTTGATGATGAATATATGCCATGTATCATTTGTTTTGGGAATAAAATGTTTTTCTCAAGTACACACCATGTTATTTTTTCAACATGCCATGTATCAATTTACTATGTGACTAACCATGTGGAAAGAGACATGGGTTGGAAATCTCTTCTTGAAAATGATGTGTAATAGGCGTACACACTGTGTTTTGGTGATGTTTGTATCCACCCATGTGAAAAACGACACGGGTCAGTGAAATCTTTTTAGTAACATCGTTTAGGGAATATACACGACATATAGTTTTGTTTTAAGAGAACCATGTAGTTCTAGATATGTATATGTACTTGAGAAGAAGGGAATATTCAAGTACATGCTGTTCTCAAAGAGAACATGCCGTGTGTATGGGGTTTCACATGAACATGGTTAGAAGAAGTACATTCCCATGTAAAGGCATAAGGGAACACATAGTGTAGAGTTCATACACACCGTGTAACCCTGTTTTGAAAGACTTGAATGATTTTCTTCTCTATTTCATTTTGAAATTATAAGTAGCTGTTTATTTAATCTTTTGTTGAGGTGTGCGCTTGACCTTGTAGAGTCATTCCACCTAAGGATTCTCTATTTGTATGCTAGGTTTAGGGTGATGATCAGACACCAGGAATAGTAGACCAATAACAACCATCAGATCCTCCCATAATTCCCTTCATGGAACCAACTGTCATTCTGGATATAGGTGCTGATAAAAAGTTACTAGAAGGCTTCATGAGGATGATGTAGACATTCGAGGGAGCACCACATCTTATCCCATATATTGTAGACATGACACGTGTGTTTCTATAGAAAAATCCTCCCACATTCTTAAGGGATGGAGGACCTCCGGTTGTAGAGACATGGAATGAATCCATGTTGTCTATCTTCGAGCATATTGAGACGCCTAAAGAGAGGAGTGTGAATCTCACTACGTACATGATATGAAATTCCTCAAAGAGATGGTGGGATGTGAATCATATGAGGGACGCCAACGAGTTATGTATTGAGATGAGTTCCAACATACATTCTAGGTTTGCTTCTACCAAAATACCTTAAGGGAAAAATGAGCCTGATATTTCATGAGTTTGGAGTAGGGTAATATCCCAGTCATGGAGTATTATTTTTTATTCACTAAGCTGCAGTGCTTCAAACCCATTCTAGAGGGGGATGAGTTATTTCTGGCAAGGAATTTTGAGGATGACCACAAACATGACGTCCGTTCTCATGTTAAAATCTTCATGTTGACATCCATATCTTCTATATTCAAACATGAACTGATCACTGAGTGAAACATAAGGGATTGTGCAGCTATGGGATGGGGTGGTTCAGCATCCAGAGTTGGTACCCTTCCGACTGATAGTCGGAAGTGCTGTAGGTAGACTACGCATGGAGATCCTAATAGGCAGGATTTTCCTTCAGGTAGCCCGGTGGAGTGATACATGTGTGGGATGAGAGGACATAAGAAACCTTAGTTCTCGAGAGACCCATTTGAGTGCCGATATTGTGGCTAGATGGGAAATATTCAGCGTTTCTGCAATGACCTCCTTCCAGCAGCTAGTGAGGGTGGATCTATTTCGACTCCTCGTATCTGAGTAAGACCATAAGTCCCACATCGAACAGGGGATGGAGTTCATCAGGATGTTCAAGCTGAGGTGGTGGTTGGGGAAATAGTGGTTAGACATAGGGTTTTCCATAGCCGTAGGGTGGATAAACTCAGGGATCTCAGAAATATTCACAGGGCTGCGATTCTAGTCAAGCTTTTATGCTGGAGCAGATCTAGTAGGCGTATGATCCCAAAACCTAAACGGTTAGAGGTATGATTTTGGTTTCCTTAGTTTTAGACTCTTATATTTTCTATATAGGGTCTTCCCATAGATTTATATCTATGGCTATTATGGAGAGCCTTGGGTTATGTATCTTTTATTTTGCTGATATCATGATGTTAGACACTCTGTTAGAGACTAGAATGGCTAGTGTACATTAGTGAAAGGAGTTCCCTCCTAAGATTGGTGGGTGTCACTTCTTAGTGTACATTTAGGTATTAGAGATGATGGTATTCGACGTCATTCTCAGAATGAATTGGTTAGTTACCTTACAGGATTTTGTTGATTGCTATCACCGTAGGGTGCGTTTCACATCACTAGAGTGCATATTGTTTCTATCTAAGGGAGAATAGGATGTCCAGATGAGCAGAGTGGGACCCGAGCATCACGAGTTGAGAGGTGTTGCAGTACATATTTCTAGTCTGTATCTAGATGACTAGGAGACTTTACAAACAGACTTTAATCCAGTGGTCAATCATTTCAGGGATGTATTTCTAGACGAATTTTCAGGTTTTCCTCTAGAGTGAGATGTATAATTTTCTATTGAACTTGTTCCAGGGGAAACACCAATTTCCATTACTCCTTATAGGATGGATACAAAAGTGATTCAAAATATCAATATGCAGTTGTAGGATTTATAGGCAAAGGGTTTCATCTAACCCAGTACTTCTCCTTGGGGTTCTCTTATCCTGTTTGCAAAGAAGGCAGATGGTACCCTTAGACATTGTTTGGATTATCAGAAGCTGAATCAGTTGAATAGTAAGAACTGATATCCCTTACTGGGGATTGATGATATCTTTGACTAGCTTCGAGGAGCTCGAGTGTTCTAGAAGATTGAATTTATGTTTAGTTATCATCATTTTCTTATTGGAACATAAGATATACCTCTTACAACCATTCAGAGAACGTATAATATATAAGAGTATGTGGTTATGCTGTTCAGTCTCATGAACGCGCCAAAAGTTTTTATGGCATTGATGAACCAAGTGTTCCATCCATTCTTATACTTCTTTGTGGTGATTTTTGTGGATGATATATTGGTGTACTCTCACACTCGACACGACCATGATATCCGTCTTGAGATCATTTTGATAACACTGAGAGAGAATTTGTAATATGATATGATCTCAAAAGGAAAATTTTGGATGGACCAGATCCACTCTTGGGTCATGTTATCTTAGAGATAGGAGTATCATTAGACCTAGAGAAAGTGATATTAGTAGTTTCATAAGAGAAGCTGAAGAATGTATTTGAGGTACAGAGTTTTTTGGGGCTTTATGCTCACTATAGATTTTTTATACCTGACTTTTCATGCTTAACAGTGCCACTGAAAGTCCTAACTAAGAAGGGTGTGAAGTACTTGTGGATAGATTCTTGTGACTCATCCTTTCAGGACCTGAAAGGGAGGTTTAATTCAGCATAGGTACTAGTCTTGAAAGAGATAGGAAAGAGTTAAACCATCAACTATGATGCATCAGGTATCATGCTGAGATCAGTGCTTATGCATGGGAAAAAATTCGTTGTGTATGGGTCTCAGCGGGTGAGTCCACATGAGAGGAATTAACCAACACATGATCTAGAGTTGTCTACAGTTGTTCATTCCTTTCACTTTTGGAGATTTTACCTTTTGAGAGATCATTTTTTGGTGTACCCTAACCAAAAAAGTCTCAAGTATATGTTAACCTAGAATTACCTTAATTTTAGATAGCAAAGGTTGGTTGAGTACCTTCAGTCCTTTCAATTTGAGATTTCCTACATGCCTAGGAAATGCAACATGATGGCTGATGCGTTGAGAAGGAGGACTCAGATACATGCAATTTAGGAAGCAAGAAATGAGTGGAAGCTTATGGATATGTTCTCTAAGATGTATTTAGAGGTTCATGATAGACAAGGTAAGACTTTTCTTTATTCTGTAGCTATTACCTCTACCCTTCTGGATCAGGTGCGAATGAGGAAACTATGAGATTTTGAAGGCCCAGTCCTATAAGAGAGTGTGTTAAGATAGGAATCTACTCTTGGGTGTACCGTTGGTGAGGATGAGGTATTATGTTTTCATGGATGCATATGGGTGTCAGAAGACATATGTGAGGAGCTGATGTGGGATTTTTATTCCACATCTTGGGAAGCTCATCCTGGTGTCACCAAGATGTATCAAGATTTTCATCATCAGTATTAGTGGCCAGATATAAAGAGAGACATAGCTGGTTTGGTAATGAGATGTTCTACCTATCAGCAGGTGAAGGCAGTGAATTAGTGAACAATGGGGATTTTACAACAATTACCCATTCCTATGTAGAAATGGGATGATGTCATGATAGATTTTGTGAAAGGTTTACCGTGGTCATCTCAAGGGAATGAAGCAGTTTGGGTTGTCATTGACATACTCACAAAATTTACAAACATTATACCAATCAAGGAGAACTTCTAGTTTTGATGATCTTGGATGGCTTTACATCAGATAGATTTTATGTTTTCATGGGGTTCCACACACTATCATTTTAGACAGGGTCACCTGCTTTGCTTCTCGGTTCTGGAATGGACTACAGAGGGCTTTTCGTACACATGTACACTTGAGTATAGCTTAACATCCCTAGACAAATGGTCAGTCTGAGCAGACGATTCAAGTTCTGGAGGACATCCATTGAGCATCCAACCTATAATTTGGAGGTTCGTTGGATAAGCACATACCTTTGGTGGAGTTTTCCTACAATAATAGTTTTCAGGAAACTATTCATATGGAACCTTATGAGGCTTTTTATAGTAGGCCATGCCGATCACCCCTCTATTGGTTGGAGGAAGGTGAGGTAGCTGTGTTGGGACCTCATCTTGCATAGGAAACCACAGAGTAGGTGGTGTTGATTGGAAAGAGGATGGCTACTACATAGTCATGGTAGAAGTCTTATACTGATCGATGGAGATGGCCTATGGAGTTTGAGGTTGGAGATCATGTTTTCTTATGTGTAACACCGAGGTTGGGAAATAAGAGGATTAGAAGATAGGTAAATCTTTCACCGAGATACATTGGACCATTTGAGGTTTTGGAGAGAGTCGATATGGTTGCATGTCGGTTGTAGTTACTTCCGAGGTACCATGCTATGCACAGAATCTTCTACGTCCCTCAGCTATGACATTACTTCTCAGACCCATCTCATGTTATTAAACGTAAGGAGGTTGAGTTGAATGTGGATGCATTGTTCGAGGAGGATCCTATCCGGATTGTTGATCATAGCGCGAAGGTTCTCTGTGGACGGTCTATTCCTATGGTATGGGTGTTGTGGCAGCAAAGAAAAGTACAAGACAATAATTGGGAGAGGGAGACTGATGTGCGATCACAGTGGCTAGATTTATTTGATAATTCTTATTCACCACCTTTTTAGGGAAATTCAGGGATGAATTTCATAAAAGGGTGAAGTTTGTAAGAACCCAATTATTAATTTCAGGTATGGATTTTTTGGTTGTCTTTTATAAAAATGAGATATTTTGGAAAATTTATAAGTACATGCTATGTACTTAAGAGTACACACTATTTATCTAGTTACTGCATACAGCCATATCTTAGGCGTGTAACAGCCAATACATGGCCTTGTGGTGTGATGTGGTATACTGATAATGTTGGGGGCTGGTCGAGGCAAGTACAAGGCATGTTCATTAATATTACATGCCATTTTATTTTTATTTTATTTCACTAATTGGACTAGGGTCGCGTCTAATCCCCAGAAATGTATTCTTCTGGCCGTACCTCATGAAGGAGTGTCCAGAATCGTCGATTCATCTCTGAGCCACTAATCATTCATCCGTTCTTCAAATCAAACATCGATAGCTGAATTGGAATCACCTCAGTAAGTTCTTCTTTCTTCTTGAGCCATTTATCCGGATTCTTCCTCATTCGAGAGTTATTATAAGTTGAATGTTTTGACGTTTTTGTAGATCTACGTCATTCTAGTTCGACTCAAGGGTTGACACCAGATTATATACATATTACATCATTAAGGTAGGTGGTTATTTCCTTTCATTGTTTGTATTTGAGTTTATATTACAAAGTGCCTATTATCAATGTTTCAGGTATTTTGGGTTAAGGAAATTAAACCCTATTTCTTTTGACTTAGATTGATTGTTGGTTTATGGGTTTTTTGTTGTGGTATTATGTGAAATTTGATGTTTAAATAACACACCATGGGTGAATTTCATTGTTTATATGTTTAGGGCTATTTGGTCTAGGTTTCTTATGAGGCATACCTTGTTTCCTTTCCTTGCTTGATAGGATGGAACTTATTGCCTTTTTCTGCTTGTTAAATGCTTGTGATATGCATTGTAATTGTTTAGGAATGTAGTAGTTGAGATTACATTGGGATTATTGATATCATATATGAAAAACTAAATTGCACTGGGCTGTGAGAACCTGGTGTATTTATACCCTAGTGGGAATTGACGTTGAGTTCATCCTCAGAGTGTCTGTTATATTTCATGCTATAAGACCACATGGGGGATTGACGGTGATTGCTCCCTCAGAGTATCTATAGTTTATGTTATAGACCATAAGGGGAATTGAATTTGAGTGCTTCCCTAGAGAGTATATAATTGTTGTGGAAATAATATATGGGGAATTGACAATGAGTGATTTCTTAGAGTGTCTTACCCATTTTATTGCATTACTTGGCCAAAGGGGTTAGAAAGTTTGAGCAACCAAGCGGGTAAAAATAAATATTTAATGTTTGTGATGCATCTTCCAAGACAAGCACAAGCTTGGATCCAGTCCTATTAGGTAGTCTTATGAGATACATTTTGTGATACTAACTTGAATAAATGATGAACATTAAATTATAATTAATGTAAATGGAAACTATAGGTTTTTTTACTTTGGTGTACTCCTAGTTTCTTGGCTATATTTCCATTATTACCTGATATATATACTCATTGATAGTTGGGCACAAATATTGTGGTGATTGCATACTGGAATTCATCTCACACCCTGTTTGGGTCATGTTTTTGGACACAAATAGATTCTATGGTTGCAGGTGTAGATAATGGAAAACACCCTTCTTCCTCAAGTACATGATTTTCTAGTTGAAGCTAGAGCTCATAGGACCATGTTTAGGCCTGTGATGCTTCTGGAGTTTTCCTATTTTCTTTGTACTTTGGTTCAGCTGTATTTCCAGTATATTGTCTAGTTTGGATGCTTTCGTAGACACATGTGACATGCATCATATATATATATATATGTTCTCCTATTGTTAATTACTTTTAGTCTTAATGTTTTTAATCATTGTATGGTATTTTTCTTCTACTGCTGTTTATTATTTTTTATTCCGCTATGAATGCTCTTCCAATGAGGGAATAGTTTCCCCACTATCACACCCAATTCCCTCACTTTTATTCATAAGCCTATGGCGTTTAGGGAAATGCGCTTGAGGCCACGTGACCAACTGGGAACAGAGAACCTTTGGGTGGCACATGGAACTGGGAAGTTATAGGTTCTTGTACTGAAATAGTTTTAGGATGGGTGCTCCCATAATGAACAATTTTTTTTGTATATTTTAATTACAACTTTTACACTTCTTTATCTTACGTAGATAGTTTCATAATCACCTAGAATTTATCGTATCCCTGTGTTATGAGAAGATACTTCCACCAATACAAGTGTCTTTAATAAATGAGACAACTCCCACTCTATCAATTTTGGTTCTTCTACAGTAATCATGGTTAACAACACAAAATTTATTAACAAAAAATCCCAAAACAATCCACTTTTCCTTAACATAGTTTACTTACATTCTTCATCCCATGAAAAAGATTTTATTTTATATAATCAAATCCCACTCAATTGTTTCAAACAACATGGTTTATCATTAATCCAAAAGGATAAAAATTTAAATACTTGTTGTGAATATGACATATATATTGCAGAATATAGAATTCTAGATTCATTGGGTTTTCTGTCATAATCATATAAATTAAAGTGATATCTTGAAAAAGAATTTTTTCAAAATCACAATTTTGTTGTGACAATCTTCAATGAATGAAATTTTTTAGAAATTTTATTTCAGGGTTAAGAATCTTTACTATATTCTTCTAAATAACCACTCTTCCAAAGAGATACTTCATGATTTCCAAATGGGTAACTCTTACCATGTTAGCTAAGGATGTTCTGAATAATGAGAATCATTAAGGAGGGAATTTTAGGGATTCATATAACTGAATTGAGGCTAACAAGATATTTTTCTTTTTTACCTTCAAATTAACCAAATCATCATCATATCTATAAATAAATATTGGTGGTTCCAAAATCCCATGGGATTCCTTCATGAAAATAAATATAGTTTGCATATCATCAAAGACGTACTCCCATCCCTGATGACTACTGATTTTTTAAACAACATATCTGTCTTGTACAAACATTGAAAATAAATATCTCTCCCACTTTTAACCTCCCTTGAGATACTTTTTCATTTCATTCGACTCGATGAGTCACCATTGATTCTTTTTTTCATGATTTTAGAGGGCTTGAAGGGTCAGAATGTTGGGGTACCTGAGTTATGAGAAATGAGAAAGATGGCTCAACATATTTGAAAGTAGTTTCACTTGTAGAGTTGATACAAAATATTTTTTCATCATGGTAATTGAGGGGTCACACAATGTTGTGTAGGGTAATTATTACTAAAATTATGTGACATGGCCTATTTAATATGAACACTTCTTAAAATGAAGATACAAAAAATAAACTTACATAAAGAAAATAACATATTTACATTGAATATGAGAGTTATGATATAAAATAATACTCAGTAAAATTAAACATACCTAATTCTGATTTAATGAAATTGAATATGTCAACAGGCTTAGGATTTATAAAAATGTTTGCTAATTGATTTTTTGTGAAAACAAATTCTAAAGAGATATCATTCTTCTATGTATGATCTCTCAAGAAATGATATCTTGAATCAATTTTATATTTTCATTCATGAATGGTTAATTTTATTATTTGATATGTTGATAGAACTTGTGTCATCACATTTAATTGGAACATGATTGAAATTAAATCCAAAATCCATTATGGTGTGTTTTATCCACAACAATTGTTCAAAAAAGCTTCCCACGATAAAATATTCAGCTTTATCAGTTTATTGTTCTATTGAGTGTTGTTTCTTAATTAACCAAGAATATAGGGATTTAATATGTAAATGATAGGTTGATAAGGTTATTTTTAAATCTAATATAAATCTATCAAAATAATTATTTAATTATGAAATTAAATTAAAATCAGATGATTCTGTAAAATGAAAAGAATGAGATACAATCCCTTTTAGATATCTTAAAATTATGTTCATAGAATAAAAATTTTATTCTTTCATATTAGTGTAAAATATTGAATTGATACATACTGAAAATATAATGCCTAGTATACTAATATAAATTTAAAACAAATATCCAATTATTCCTCTACACAAGTTGATGTCAATTTTTTTTCCAGTTTCATCCGATTTAAGATTGATTTTGAAACTATAGGAGTTGAGTAAGTCTTAATGTTTTCAATTACAAACATCTTAATTAGATCAATAATTAATTGGTTTTTATTTAAAATATTTCCAAATTCTTTTTGATAAACTTTAAATCCTATAAAATAGTTTAATTCAACCATCATAATCATTTCAAAATGTCTTTGCATAAGTATCGACATTTCATTGTATATTTTTTGATTTATTGATCTAAAAATAACATCATATACATATTTTTGTATAACAAAATATCATATAATTATGTTTTGTTAAATAACACAGGGTCTGCTATTCCTTCTCTAAAACTACTTGATAAAATAAAAAAACATAATCTTTCATACCATGACCGTAGAGCATGTTTAATTCCATACAGTTATTTGGTACATTTAAACATCGAATTTTGAAAATGAGGGTCCTAAAAACCAAAAAGTTTCTATAATTAAACATAATCCCTTAAAAACATTTGAAAAGTTATATTTAACATCCATATGATATAATTTAAAATTCACATATGATGTATATGCTATAAGGATTCTAATAGCTTCTAATCTTGCTACAGGAGAAAGGTTTTATTCATAATCTATTTATTCTTCTTGATTATATCCTATGCATACTAATCTATATTTATTTCTAGTTTAGTCACTATGATCATCTTTTTTGTTTCTAAAAAAACATTTGGTTCTAGTTACTATATAATTCGAGGGTCATTAAATTAATTCCCACACTTTCCTTCTTTTGAATTGAATTAGATTTTATTTCATAGATAAAAACCAAATTTCATCTTATAAGCATTCATATATATATTTAGGTTCTTGTTCAGATAGAAAAAATGTAAATTATATTGGATTTACTACATTTCTTCTAGTTCTTACTCCTTTATCTTGGTTTCTTATAACTATTTCTACATGAAGGTCATTAATTTTTTAGGTATTATAGGAAAGAGTATTTAAGGTTCACTATTTTATACCCTTATTGTATTTTGTTTTTAATAATAAAGTTCCAAATCATCATCCTTGTTATCATTAAAGAGAGGTTCGGGTCTCTTACTGTTGACAAAATAATTCTGATCATTAATATGAATCAATTTATGACCAAATAGATCAATTTTATCAAAATTCACATGAACTTATTCTTCAATAATCAGTTACCTTTTATTGAATACTCTATGATCTTTGGAAGTAGTAGAATAACCTAGGAAGATACACTTATTATCCTCTGGATCAAATCTGTCAAGATTATCCTTGGTGTTCAAGATGTAAACCCTTTATCGAAATACATTGATGTATCCTACCTTGGGTTTTCTATTATTCCCTAACTGATAAGGTTTTTTCTTTAAGATATACCTTATTTATACTATGTTAATGATATAACATTCTTTCTAAATATCCTCATCCTAGAAATGAGTGGACATTTTATATTTACATAACATAGTCCTAGAAATGTTTTTCAAAGTACTATTACTCCTTTCAACAACACCATTTTGTTGAGTTGTCCTAGGGGTAGAGAATGTATGATTAATTCCATAATTAAAGCAATAAGAATTAAATTCATAATCCTAAAATTCACCTCAATAATCACTTCTGAAATACATGATTTTGATATATTTTTTATTGTACAAAAGTTAATAAAAATACGTAAAAGTAGATCATGATACACTTTTGAGACTTAAAAAGCAAACCCATGTAAATCTTGAAGAATCATCAACTAGAACATAAAAAAACAAAATACCAGAAATACTTTTAGTTATAGTAGATCCAAATAGATCCATATGGATAAGTTCAATAGGATTATAAATATAAACTTATTTAATTGGTTTGAATGGTGACTTGTGTTTCTTATCCACTTGGAATGCATCACATAACATATTTCTACCCAAATTGAGATATGGAAAGTCAATAATTAAATGTATTTAAGTTATATATCTCAAGGAATGAACATTTTAATGTCAAAGACTTCTATTCCAAATCCACACTTCACCAATTTCATCATTTAAACATTTTACATTATGTTAAAAAAATTTAGATCTAGTGTGTGAAAACTTTTTTTGTTATGAGTGATTTAAACATGATATGCTTATCTGGATAAACTAAAAATATATTTTTTGAAAAATCATCATAAAATCATTCATTATATAGTTGATAGATACTTATCAGGTGTTTTTCAAGCCATCAACATAAAGTTCATTTTGATGAGAATCTACTGAGGATTTCCAACTAATCCAATTCCAAATATAGTTCTTTATTCATTGTCACAAAAAACGACATATCATAAATCTATTATAGATAGAGAATGAAAGTTTGAGTAATATCCAGTCATATACCTTGAAAAACCACTATCCATAAACCATTTTGTACTGCTGTTATATGACTTGTTCCCTACAATGAAAAATCATACAACATAGTTATTTGGTACCCAAATTCTTTTGGGTATGGAAATTTTATCTATAAGATATCTAGGTCTCAAAACATAATTTTATTATAGGAAACATTTAATATTGTTTTAGAAAACCAATTGTAAGGAAACACTTTTGATTCTATAAAATTTATTATTTTTTATATAAATAATATTAGAAAAATTTATTATTTCACCACAGAGTGAACAAGTAACTTTATGAAGTTGTTTATTTTTAGAGAATTTTACAAAAGGTTTTCATTAATGGTTATAAATTTCACCTTGGATTGAAATTCCAAATTTTTATTTTCTAAATTTTTTTTTCAAACATATTTTTTTAAATAGTATCGCCCTTTTGTAAAGACACACACAATATCTTTGAAATTTAGAAAATATTTTGATAGATTCTCAATTTTTTTGATTTGTTTAGTATTTGAGATATTAAAATTTTCCAACTAACTTTTTAAATCTAAAATATAAATGTTCAAATCTTCTTCTTATCTAAAAAATTTATTATAAGAATTTATAAGTGATTTTTTTGTTTTTCAAAATTTTATACTCAATTTACAACATGGTGAAGTACTCATTTAATTATTTATACGATAAATTTTCATGTTCTAATTCATGTTCATGCCCAAAAGAGTAGTAAAAATGTACCTCATCCAACTGTGTGATGAACATATTTTTGTCTTCCGATTTTCAACTGCATCTTTTGATTATGATGACATGAATTCAATAGAATATTTAGAATCACTCAAGGCGGACTTGATATCTTTGTTAGATTTATTTTATCTAGTTTTCTTGAAATATATCTTTTCTTCTTGTTATAATCATTAATTTTAGGATAGTAAGGCTTATATGTCCCAACATTTTCACTCATTGCATCTCAGCTCTTTAGAGTTTCCACCACGATTCCTTTTCTTGTAGAATGATATTCTAAAAACTATCCTATAATTATATAAGAAAGAAATCATAATTTGATTAAATATTTTTATGATTGATATACTTAAAATTATTTAGATATTTTTATGCCTTTTCTTTTTTTTATCATATTTATAATTATAAAACATCAAGGAAACATTTTCCATATTAATCAACTTATGATCTTTACTTCCATTTTCCATTTTAGCTTCATACATCATTGGAGTCCCGATGAGATATTTTGTTTTTAAATTATTGATACATGTAGATTTTTTGATAGTACCTATGAATCCATTTCACTTTGGTGGTAATACTATGAGAACATTCAATATCAATTTAGGCACATCAATAGGTATTCCAAGATCATCAATGTTTTTCAAAATCTTAGTAATTTATCTATTTAGTTGTGTAATGATTTATAATTTATCTATTTTGAATGTATTGAACGTAAGCTTAGCTGTATCATATATAATAGAATTCACATTTCCAGTTCCTTCAAATGAAAATACTATAGTGGTCCACATTTCATATGTTGTATGAAATTGATAGATTCTATTAAACACATATGGTCTTAAACCAATGATGATAAAATTCATAGAATTGAATTACAAGTCATAACATGCTTCAACAAAAGAATCCCATGTTTAAAGTTATGTCGTACATATTTCATAGGGATTATAATCTTTGAGATAGAATTTCAGGGAAATATTTTTCAGATAAATGATCATGTGATATTTCTAGAATCCAAAATCTCGATATTAAAGAAAATATCTCTAACCATTGACACATGTTCTTAGTTATCTTCCATAGAATCCATATAGAGTAGGATCTTTTTGACTTCAATGTTTTAAAATTTTGAACTCAAGGGTCACAAGATCTGATACCAATTGTTTTCCATGATTATGAATGGTCATTAAACTCAAGGGGGGGGGGGGGGGTTGAGTTCCAAAAAAACATTTCTGGAATACTGGACCACCCTCTTTCAAGTATGTGATTTTAATCCTTTTATTAATAATATATACAACAAGAATATGATACCATGTAGAAAGAAAATTGAACAAAGTGTTTTATAGTGGTTCATGGAATATAAATACCCTACTCAACTCCACCAATGATCTACTCCCTAATTTTTTTGATTTTCACTATAAAAACCCATTTACATGGATACTATCTAAGTACAAGTAGCTATCACTTAATAAAAAGTTCCAAGAGAATTCAACCAAGCCTAGCCTTTCCAATACCTATCCACATTCTTAATAAAACTCTTAAACTAAGTGGAAACATGATAAAATAAATAAAAACATTGAGAGTAACATATGAAATACAAATTTGAGAGAAACAAAATACAATGGATGAATATATTTAATGAGAAAATATAGACTATAATTTATATCTCTACATGATCTTCATTGAAACTGATAGAATAGATAAGAACATCAGAAATTTTTATTGGTTGGATGTATGTACAAATCTATGTGGTTTTCTTTGTGTTTTAAGATGTAGTTATCAATTTTTACTCTCTTTTATTTTAAGAGGCTAACTGATCTTTTTTATGTATTTTTTTAACGTGATCATGTGATAAGTCTGATAATCAAGTGATCCAATAAAATTATCTGGATAATACATGATATTAAGTATAACATCCAAACATTCCAAATATACAAATTTCTTTTGTGGTAGAATTCATATAAATCTTCTCATTCTTCAGATAATCCCATTAATGGAAGGTCTTGTGCTGACCAATCATTCCTTAAATGGATTATCTCCTTTTGATGTGCTCTAATGTCTTGTAGTGGCATATCTAGTGATTTAAAAATTAATCCTGACATTTTGAAGTAGTAGATCTTTATAATATTACAAATGAAAGAACTATTCATCAAAATATAAATTTCATGTGATAAATTAGATCTTCCTCATAACATAATATATCATCAATTCAATGTAATCTAATTCTCGAGTGTACGATAAAAAGTTATTGTGATGTAATACATATGTTCTTTATATTCTTCTAGCTATGAATATTATTTTCCGATGTAAAGTATTTTATTTAATTCTGACTAAAGAATCTATCTTGAGAAACTCAAGAAGACTTTTAAGAAAAATTATTATATTGTAGAAAAGACCTCGACACTTTCTAATTCTGAGAAACTGAATATTCTCTTAAACTATCATAATATAAAAATCTTTCATATCATAAAATAAAAACGTGGACATAGAATGTAAGATAAAAATAGTATAAAAGATGAAGGTTAATTTTTTTAGAATAAAATAATGTCTTTTAAGTGTAATTAAAACACATTACACAATGGTAAATTAGAACAACATATTATTTTCACTAAAATGTAGGGTTCAAGGGAATAACATCCCAAGATTCAGATATTTTTGGTGATGATGAAAGATTCTTAGTGATTCATAGAATCTTATATTTTACCATAGGATGATGGGAGAGATACCTAGTGACTTATAAGATCTGGTGATATGTATTGCGGTAATTTATGAGATTCTTAGTAATTTTTCGGATCTATCACTTCTTCCCATTGATACATAGGATTCCCAAGGCACATGAGATCCTACAGTGATGTCTAGTACTATAAGATGAATAGGATTCTTAAGATATGTAAACCATGTATAAATATGTTAAGGATTCCTAAAAAAACATGGATATACTTATTATAAAGAAAATGAAATGATTCCTAGTATACTCCTTGAGATCTAGCTTAATTCATCTATTATATTGGATGATTAGGATACTCTGTAGGATTTGATGTTTTCAGCTTGTAGAGGAATGTATTGGGGGTACCAGGGAAGGGATCATACCCCCAAGGTGTTATATTATGCTTAAAGACACTCCTGTACTGTTCTAAGTAGGCGTAATCAATCCCATGCATCATGTTAGACCCTGATGACTGATAATGAATATTTATTTATGATTTTTTAAGGTTTAATCATTTTCTGAGAAAATCACATGAACTTATAATTATTTTACAAGTTATACATAGGACCACATTGGTGGTTATATATTGATTTATACACATACCATGGTCAGGCATCCATGGCATTTGGGTACTCAAAAAACATTCACTATTCATAGGATTATGGTAGGGAAGAGGCCCAAGGTAATATGTTTGGCTTTGAGTTTCCTAACGTTTCTAGATATTTAGATTAGGCAAGACCCGAGGTTTTCATTAGAGTTCTTTTTATTTAATTTATGATATAAATTTCTATGGGATCATGCACATGAGGCCTTCTACATCTATATCATTTGGTAAAGCATGATTACCTAGTTTTTTTACAAATTCTTAATCTAATTTATTATTGTAGACATTACATAGTAACTTACCTTATTCTCGAGAACTCTGATATAATGGTATAGTCTCCCCATGGTAACAACATAGACCCTAATTTCTAGTCAGTACCCTCTGGAATTTTGGGAAGCATGCCCGATGTTAAGAAGAGACCACTGGTCCATGAACTATTGAGTGGTTTGTGGTGGTAAGACATTACACACAATTTGGGTATTTTTCTGGAAAATGATTCACACAAAAATATTTATAAATATTATACACTAATATAGGGTTAATATTAATTTATTTACAAATAAATCCATATAGACATTTATTTCCTTCAGTATTCTAGTCTTCAAATTTAGCACTAGATATGTGTATTTGTTCTAGTTTCCATTCAAGTATACACCGCTAGATTTAGAGATTTGTGTTGGTGTTGGTTCCCTAGAACCAACTCATTAGTACCTTATGATATCCTAAATTAATTTTTTTTTCAATATTAATAATGTCTCTATCACATCATGTATATTCTTAATCATGAAATTGTTTGTGGTAATGTTCTAGGAGTAGCTGTCACACTAAAAGGTCATAGTAGTTCCCCGATATGTTGAGAACTCAGAAGTTCCATGATAGAATGTTTAAATATATATTCTATATCAGTATTAAATCATTTAGGGGACACAAATGATTCATGCTATCAGGGGTGGAGACTCATAAGACTTTGATGCACCTTCTCATAGTGTAAGCCTTTAGTAATATCTAGAGTTGTATATTATGAGAACGAGACCTACCTGTAGGAAATCTAAATTTATATATTTAAATGGATGTTTCTCTATGAGGATGTGTGTATTGATCCATATAATTTAATATTAGTATTAATAAGTGTTATAATTCAGGTAATTTAATGTATTTATGAAAACCATGAAAACATATGTTTGTGACAAGGTATGATATGTTGGCTGCATTATGACTAATATTTAATTAAGTGATTATGTAAGAAAGGATTTCTCCCTTATGTTCTTTAATAGAATTTGATATCTTAATTACATTGATTGAAATGATATAGCCTAAATAAATCCATGTCCACGGTATTCTACAATTAATTTTGACTTGTAGAATGTTAAAGAAAGAGTCATCAAGCACATAGGTTTATGACATTAACATGAAACCTGATTAACTAGAGATGTCACGAGAATTGGATTATATTACATAGTAAGCCTACATATGAGGTATTATGTCATTTCCACATTATCTTATTTCTATATTGGTTCCTTTTTTTGTTCTTAGATGCTAACCTTGGACAATAGGCTTCTTTGCCTAATGTCATAGAGAAATATTCCTAGAGTATCACACCCTACGTGTATCCAAAATCTTATTTAAATAATATATTATTATTTATTATTTAAAAATTATAATTAATATTATTAGTGAACATGTTTTAATAATTAATCACGTTTTCATTATCACATATATTCCTTCACCAGTTATTTGAGAGAATACTTTGTGAGCAGAATATTTTGTAAATATTTATTTTATATTTAGTGAATATTATATTTATTTATTTAATAAATAATAATGATATTATATTTATTTATTAAATAAAAATCCATTATTCAATGTCCAATAAATATTATGGTGGAATAGAGGACCATGTTTAATGGTCAGGTGAGAAATAACATATATTGAATATAAATTGATTAAATAATATTTAATTTAATTCACGTGTTTAGCGCATCTAATGAAATTGTAATAGTATTAATATTATATATATGTGGTTAGGTATGGATTAAAGAATTAATAAATTACACCTGTAAAATTAATTATTTCAAACCCCACTGGTATATAAAGAAATTTTTTAGGAGATCCAATTCACTTTGTTGTGAACAACAACATCTGGAGAGAATCCTCTCAATCCTTGGAGCGCTCCCTCCCTAAGAAAAATCCTCAAAAAGGAGTGTTATATCTCTCAACATTCAACTCTTGAGTCTAGAGAGATAAATGGGAACCATTTTAATGTAATTTTCTAGGTGATCAATAGAAAATGGAAGAGGTGATAGGATTTACCGTTCTAGCATCCTAGGATTCCTATGGAGATGTTTGGTGGCTCATGGACCACATGTGGATCACAACTAGAGGTAATATAATATATATTCTTACAAATCAATTATAATACAACATATATCTATTTTTAGATACATCGAAGAAGAAATAATTCAATATAAGTTAATTCTTTAATTGCATAAATTAATTATAAATAATATGTTACTATCCTGTGCTTTGGTTCTAGAATTTTTCCATTGTATATATTATTTGATTCAATTCCATTGATCAAGAAATTTACCATAACATAAATATCATATTAATCATCTATCATGAAAAAAATAAATCTGTGGAATGACCCAACTAATGATTCTATTGTTCCCAAAACCAAGAAAGTGGTATAAGAGTGGTCACATATTTATTTATAATTATTTAAAGATCATTTATTGATTTATACATTTATTATTTGTTTTAAATTACTATTTAATAATTCATTAATTTGAATTTTAAGATATACTTTAATCCTTTTTTCATTGTAAATATAATCAAATTGATAAATTTTATGAATGAAATAAATTCCAAGATCTCATCTAGAGGTGACGAGAAATATGGTTGAATTACACAAGAGTAAACGTCCTATAACCCAGGTGTAGACACTGTATACAAGTGTATAATACACAAAGAATTAATTTAGAATAAATTCAATAATTTCTCATTTATTAAATTCAGTGAATTTAAATATACAGCACATGTTGACTGAGCCATCCTGGAACATGGTCAGCTGGAGTACACACCGTGTATCTTTAGTACATGATGTGTAGTCCCTTATTCCTAAACAGACCATGTATTCTCTTATATGTATTACGTAACTGGATTCCATGTAACTCAAATACCACACATCCTATATCCCATGTGAATTCTATCTACTTCAACATTTTTCGTGGCATGATTACAAACTGAGTTTCTAGGAATGTGCCATATATAGACAGTGATAAAAATTTATGCCATGTAGCTTCAATGTACATGCCATTTAGCTTTACCAAATTATAAATAATTGAAAATTTATCTAATATATTTTTAAAACCTTATGAACAAGTGTTCAATGTGGTCATTTACTTGATAGTACATTCAATGTGATGGGCTATACATATATAAATATCAAATTATTTTTTGTGTAATTTTCAGATATATATATAATGTATAGGTCATATTTGAGTTATTACTATATGAAAATTGAATCATTACATGCTACATAAATACCATGTGTTATGTGTGGTCAATAATTTGATGTTACATGCCGTAAAATTACTTGATAAGGCATATATCCCACATGTCGCAAGAGTAAACAGTATACGAGTATAATAAACATTTGGTATTTCAGATGGGTACTTATTGTGTATTTTAAAGGTACATTTTATACATAGTTAACTTTAAATAAATTTATTTAAATTATTATAAATTATGATGGATGTGAATCTCAAGAAAATTTAAAGTATAATTAAGATAAAATAATTGAATAAAAAATGATGAAAATTAATTAATTCTAGCAAGATCTATCTTAAATAAGAATTATTAGAATTGAATGATAAATTTATAAAATGTGTAATTTTTTTCATGAATTTGGATTATCTTGTTCCTTGACCATACATTTTTATGTTATTGGTTTCATTGAACTTATTATTAATTTAAAATTTTGGCCTATGTGTCATCCCTCCTCTCATTGTGCAAGTGATTAAATAAACCTGGTTTCTTTTATGTAGACCCCTTTACCAATCCTTTTGTTCCACTAACCTGCATGTGAGTAAAATATTGTGTAATAGATAGATATCCGAAGATAGTGGAGGTAGTTAAAATTCAGATCCAAGGGAAAAACTATTTGAGAGATACATAGGTGGACATGTGTAAAGATGCATCATGAAACATAAATGGTTCAAGGAATTTTCAAACTAGGGTGATGGTTTTTTTATCATCCACTAGATAATCTAAACATTAATAAATTATTATGGCCATACGACTTTATTATTTTATTTCATTGAAGTTTCATTTGTATTTCATTACATATGTTTTTATTATCATATGAATTAATGAATTAACAAGAATACAAGGTAGATTTGAACATAATTAGGTTATGCATAAATTCTATATAAGACATGGTTAATCACATAATTAAATACATATAATATTATTATTCATATAGTAAAGATAATAATTGGAAATTTATGCATTGAGATAAAATCCCTAAATTATATTTATTAATTCAGTATATCCTTCCACTATTTTAGTTTAAATCAAACCACAATGAAATGTTTTTTACCAACCAATGTTGGGGTGACTTTAATTATTTGGGAATTATAAATTGAATTTTTGGATCAACATAAATTAGTTATCATCAAGGATTTAATTCCAAAGGACTTGGTGAAATTAAGAGTTAAAGGTTAAGAAAATCCAATTGAAGGATTTTGGGAATGGGGAGCCCACTCAATAGAATAAGGAACTATGATCTAATGAAGTTGGAATTTGCAATTCCTACCTAGAACTATTAAAATTTATTTAAAAGTTAATGTTGCGTGATGAGAAGGGTAATATGGATCCTTTTCACTAGAATATCCAAGAAATATGATATTACGACGCCAATGGTGAGGGTTATAGTGTTTCAATAAAATAGTGGGAGATTAATAAATATAATATTTAATTTTTTGTATAAATTTTATTAAATAAAGTACTAAGACTCTTTTAATATTATTTTGTAGAAAAAAATAAAAATAAATTCAATCATATCACTATGATCTATACATAGGAATGGTATATTTATCCTAAGAAAAAATTTCTATGAATGGAAAAGGCTCTCACACATTATCCTAAACCATGAAATAAAATTGAATGTTCTAGAAGAACCTATTCTTGATGCACCTGGTATATAGTCTTGTGAGGAAGGGTTATCTCTTTATGAGAAACATTTTAATGAATCTATAATTGGTAAATGTTTCATGATAGTATCTTTGAACAATTATATTTTGAAGAAAAATGAAATCATGGGTACATAGAGCATGATTTCTCACCATTAGTATCTCTACGAAGATAAGGAAAGTAAAAAAGAGATATGATAAATACAATGCTATGTTTATAACTAATCCTGGAGGGTCAGTGCCAGATGAGCCTCATGTAGTCAAGTTTATTGGATATATTGAATTATTAGATGCATTGGGTATGAAATTCTCACATGAGTTGTGAAAATATCTCATACTTTCCTCACTATCGAAAACATTCTTAGTTTTATAATTAATTATAACAAGAGTAATATTGATAAGATTGTTTTTGAACTTCTTATTATGATTCTTCATGTGGGTAAGGACATAGGGCATGAAACATCTACAGTATTTATAGTGGATTAGAAAATAAATAATAATGAAAATTGGGCCAAGACTTATAACAAGTCTAAATCTCACCAGCATCATCCTTATAGGAAGTGGAAGATCTAGAGGTTGGGAATGAAATAGGACACAATATGTTGTTCATGTGGAAATTTAGGCCACTGGAAAATGAACCACACCTATAAGAAAAGGTAAGATAAATTTCCACCCATTATCAAGTGAAATCATTCAATATCTACACATTGAGTATTATATAGATATCATGGTAATCAAATCTATATCCAAATTAATGAACTAGGTAAATTACAAAAATTTTATAGAGGAGATTTTTAGTTGTGATATTCCAATGGCATGAGGTTGGATACTCTATCCATTGGTGACTACTACATTTTATTTTCAACAGGAAGGATATTAGTTTTATGGGATTGTTTATTATATACCAACTATTTCAGAGAACATAATTTCTATGTCATGAAAAGATATATTTGGTTTTATTTTTATGTTTTTAAATAAAAGTTGTTTCTTTTATAATGACAAAATATTTTACGGTATGTCACCTATAAATAATGGTATTTATGTATTAAATTGTGAAAAACAAGTATCAGTAATAGATAATGAATCTTGTTCACAACACTCACATAACACCTAGCCATGGAATCACTATCTCTGTCATGTAAATGAGATTAATTTGACACAGATATATCAAGATGATTATTTAGAATATTTTGAGATAAAACCACATGATATATGACATTCTTGTTTAGAAGTAAAAATAACCCAACCACAATTTGATGACCAGGGAGAAAAGGTCACAGATCTTTTAGGATTAGTACACACTATTGTTTGTAGACCATTTCTAGTAGAATCTGGAGGTGGGAATTCTTACTTCATAAAATTTACTAATTACTTAAGTACATATGTATATGTAAAAATTATTAGGTATAAGTCTTAGTCATTTTAGAAATTATAATAATTTAAGGATGATTTGAAGATTCAACATGGAAAGAAGATAAATAGGGTTTGATCATATCGAGGTGGTGAATATATTATCCCAGTGTTTATTGAATTTTTACTGAGTTTTACAGTCTACCTCAACTCACTCGACCTTACACACTATAGTGGAATGGTGTTAGTGAAATAATGAACCATAACTTGTTATAAATGGTAAGTTTGATGATGATTCATGAAGATATTCCATTACATTTTTGAGATATGTATTACAATCAGCAACATAAAAAATAAAATGAGTACTAACTAAAGTAGAAAATAGATTTCCCTTTGTGTTATGGAGTGGAAAGAAGCCATTTTTGTCACATACATGTGAATGGGGTTTGAAATAATTTTTAAGGCCTTTTCAGGAAGCATAATTTCACCAATGATGACAAAGTGTATATTTTTGGGGGCATCTTGAGGAAAAAAAGTGATACTGCCTATAAAAACCCTCAGACAAGAAAGTGGATTTTTCCAGATAAGATATATTTCTTGATAGGGATAATATCATCAAATAGGATAGAGGGAGAAAGATTTACTTCGATGAATTTAAGCTCAAGATACACAAGAGTTAGTACATGAATAGATTCCAAGGGCCCCCACAGAAGAATTGGTGCATAAAACACGGGTAATGAATATGAACCCTAAAAAGATAATTGAAACAGATAGATATGGTTTTATAGTCACCAATGATATTGACTATTGATTTTTTTGAAAATGATGACCCTATCTCTTATATAGATGCATTAGATATCTTAAATGATTCCAAATGAAAGGATGCCATGAATTCTGAAATGGATCCCATGTATTAAATTGAACACTAGGTTCTAGTTGATTTAGTAGATAATGTACAACCCATAGGGTCAAATGGGTATTTTATAGAAAGTTGGAAATGAAGGTAAGGTGAATACCTATTTATAAAGGATAGTGGATAAAGGGTTTAAACAAAAAATTGAATCCACTATGAAGAAAAAATCTAAATAGTTTCCTTGTTTAAATCCATAATAATTCTACTTTCTAAAATATCGTACCACAAATGGGAAAAATTGAATATGGATGTCACACTAGATTTCTATAAAGGGAAATTTCAAGAATATTTCTGCATGACTCAACCGGAAGGGTATGTGACTCTAGATGATGTCAAAAATGATTATCAAGTTACAAATATCCATTAATATATTGAATCAAGAATCTAGGTCTTGGAAAATTTGACTTAATAAAGCAATAAAAGATTTTTGTTTCATTAAGAACAATTGTAATACATGTGTTTACAATAGGTCTAGTAGCAATACAACTATTATCCTAGTTCTATATGTTGATGACATATTACTTATTATAAATGAAATACTAGTTTTATAGACTATTAAGGATCGGTTAAACAAGTGTATCTTTATAAACGAAATTGGTGAAGTAGCATATATTCTAGGGATCAAGATCATTAATGATATATCTCAGAGGATACTTGGAGAAATTCAAAGTATATGTATTGAATACATTCCAAAGATATTTAGTATGGAAAAATCTAATATGGTATTTGTTTTAGTGTCACATGATATACATCATTCTATGAAAATGTGACCTTATATACATCATGAGAATTAGCTAATGAGTAATATCACATATGCTACACTGATAGGATCAATCATATATTCCATTTTATATACTTTAACTGATATTTCCTTAAATTTCAAATGGTAGGTAGATATCAAAGAAGATCCAAAAGAAAAATATTAGACTATTGTTAAAAATATCCTTGAAGATGTGAGAAGAACTAGGGATATGTTACTAGTGTATGGATTTAATGAGAAGATAGTCATAAGAGGTTATGCTGATGATAGTTTTCAGATAAGTCAGAATGATCTAATTTCATAGATAAGATATTTTACTTATGTCAACATAGGATTTGTGATCTACAATAGGTCAACTCATCTAATTTTCACAAATTTTATAGTGGAGTCTGTGTATATTGAAGAAATTGATTTAGCCAAGGAATTAAATTGGATATGAAACTTTTTCTATGAACTCAATGTGGTATGTAGAAGTAAAGAACCTATCATAGAGTATTGTGATAATAATTTAGTGGTGGATCTTGAAAAATATCCAAGGTCACACTGATAGAAAAAACACAAACTCCAAAAGTACCACTTCTTGATTTATTTTTATCAATGGGATGAAGTCACAATAATAAATGTTCCTAAAAAAGAAAAAATGGACTAACTCTAGACTAAAGGCCCATATTATAAGAATCATGAGTATCATGTGACCACTGGCAGACTAAAGGTTATTAGCAATTATCTCTAGTGCTTATGGGGGTATCTTGGAGTTGGCTCATTAGAAAAAACATTAATATACTTTATGATAACTGATATTCATTATTTTTAATATTAATAAACTTATTAGCACATCTTGATTTTTCGTATTCATGAAATATTATGTAATAATTCTCTAAGAGTAGCTATTACAAAGAAATTTCACAGAAGTTACCTTATTTGATGAGAGACCAAAACTGTGACAACCCTGCTTTTTATTACACAATTAAACATAATTTATTACATAAACTTCACTTGATACAACATAGAATATGAATAGGTATAGTGTATTTGGGGATCAGGATAATTACATTACAACATAAAACATGAAATACAACATCTTTACTGAAAAATTCCATTACATGACCACTACATTCCCTCGTACTTAGCGTTGCATGGGATAACCTGAGGACATGCATAAGAAAAAGGTGATCTATAAACCCCAGTAAGGGAATAATCATGGAATAACATGAAGAATGAAATAAATGTTAGAAAATAGGCATATAAATAGATCAAAATAAGCGTATAAACCTAAATTCATGATAAATCATGATAATCATAACATAAAAATTTGTCCACAACATTTAACATAGAATTAGCATGAGCCAAGGCTCATTGCACATGGAGCATGAGTAAAACCTCATTTCACATGAAGCATGATTAAAACATTGTTGCACATGAATTATCATGATTAAACACTGATTGCACATGACATATCATGATACTATACTTTAACCAATGCATTGGAGCGCTATCAGGGCACACCCTTCTTAAACATTTCATTTCATGCATAAGTGCGCCACATGGATCATAAAACATTGAATCATTCAATATAATCATTTATTACATGATAAAAAAATGTGGGACACATCCATGAATATTTTTAAATAATAAGTAAATGTGCATAAAGGTTAATATAATTGATAGAGAAATGAGCATGGTATTCACTACACAACGACTTTGGCTTCGAAAAGCATGGTGCAATTTCAGCAGCATAACAGCGTGACATAAGAACTCATAAAAATGGTTGATGAGAGAGAAAGGGGTTTCCCATAAAATTTAAATGACCTGAACAGTAAGGGGGTCATATAAATATATGTCCCAACAAATTTAAAGGGATTTAGATTCATGATACACAAGAATTGCATGAATGTAAATGAGGAGAGAGAAATTTCTTTTGGAATTTCAGCATAGTAACAGGTGTACATGGGAGGAATTTAATGAGAGATAAAGGGGTCTCACATCATTCAAACATAAATAAGGAAGTATGAGGGAGTCAAGAAACCATACCCCAACATTTATAATTGAAATTAAAAGGGCATACCAATTTAAAAAATGTTGGACAAAAATGAGAAAGGACGAAAAAAAACCTTGGAAGTGTGCTTCTAATGGCCTGAGGGAGGCTAGAGAGAGGATTATTGGGAGATTGGGGCACCTTGGGAGGATTATAGAGAGAGAATGGCCGAGGTTGGACGGAATACAAAGTCTTTGAGTGAGGATGAAGTGGGATCTTCCGTGGATTTATATAAAAAGAAGAGGGAATTGTTTATTATATAGGTTTGGGACACCTCACATTAAAATAATCAATACCACAAACCATCCAATGGGTTTTGCCAAAGTTTATCTTAAAAGGGTATTGGAAAATAATATTTTATGTGGAAATGTCCAAACTTCTTAAAATAATGGGGTTTCATATGTGGAGGTGAGTCACACTCCCAAGGAAAACAATTTAAAAACACAAAATGTTTAATACGTCTTGAGGGGTCCACTAAAGCTTTGCTAAATAAATCAAACAAACCCAAAATCAAATTATTTTAATGGAAAAACATATATTGGCCGATAATAAAGTTTATAGTATTTTATTACATCACTATTGGGTCATTATGATGTCTTAAAACACATTATATATTTAAACTGTATTTAATTTTTACCCAAAAATTTGACTATCTCAGAAAATTATGAAAAATTCACCGTTGGATTATTTTGAAATCATGATTCCAGAAATAATATTCATTTTATCTAAATAATTATATAAATATGTTAATTTTCAATTTTAAAATAAAAACCGACATTTATCAAAAACTCATGGGTTTGGACAAAAATAGCTATCAAACCTTAATAAAAATTACAATTGCATTCATAAAATTATACAATCAATTATATTTAATAAAAATTAATTTAATAACAATAATAATATTTTATTAAAATAATATTTTATTAAAATAATATTTAATTAAAAAAATCCTTTAATTCATAAAAATAGATTTCTTAGTTAAACATTAACTAAAAATACTATTTGTGATTTAAAAAACTATTTACAAGGTAACAATAATAAAATGAAAATATATTCATTATTACATAAAAAAATAATGTACATAACCATAGTGCTAAGTTCTTGTTACATGACCCCTTTTAACACCCGTATAAGACCTAAGAGTAAGGTGTACGATGCTAACAGACTCTTGGGGTGGCTCAGATAACATTGCTCGGGTGGTAATCACTACCAAATTCAACTTCTCTCATAGGAGGTACTGCTTTATCTTAACATATTCAATCTTAGCATGGGATTGGGCAAGCGAGAATCCCAAAGACAGAAACTCCTTTTCGAGCTCTGATAAATGGGTTTCGTATGGGGCACGTCTACTAGATGAGTCCATCGCTTCTTTTATCTGAGTAAAACGGATTTGTTAAAGCCCTATATTTATACTAATCATGTGATAACTATTCAATGGCTATATTAGTAATGGTCACAATTCATAACATTATGTTAAAATACAAAAACATAAAACAAAATAAGTTGACATTTTTTATAAACATTTTAAATAAAGAGACATTTAATTAGATCATGAGGGATTTCCTTTAATCAAATTTTGGGTCATCTCAATCTTCCCCATTAATAAATTTCTCCCAAAAAATTTTCTTTTCCCACACTAAAACAGATATGGTTAACTCTGCTTCATCATTTCCTATGATTCCCACACCGCTTCTTCAAACTTGTTTTTTCACCACAACACCTTGATGAGGGTCATTGTCTTATATCATAAAAAGTTTTCTCTATAATCTAAGATTTTCACTTGTTACTCCTCATAAGAAAGATCATCCTATAACTCTACCACCTCTAATGAGAGTACATGTGATGGGTCTGGTATGTAATTACTTAAGAGGGATACATGAAAGACATAATGTACTTTGGCCATGGTAGGTGGAAGTGATAGTCGATAGACCACATCCCCGACACGATGAAGAATCTAGAAGGGGCCAATGTACCTTGGACTTAACTTCCCTTTATTTCCAAACCTCATGACCATTTTCCATGGATATATGAAAAGAAATACAATGTATATTACTTTGAAATCACAGTCTCATCGACGGTTATCTATATAACTCTTCTGTCGACTCTAGGCTACCTTGATAAGCTGCTGAATGGTTTTCACCTTCTCCACCATTTCTTCGACCATTTCCGGTCTAAGCAGCTTACTCTCACTGACCTCATCCAAACACGCCGGTGTTCTGTAACTTTTCCTATAAATGGATTCATATGGTTCCATTTGGATGCTCAAGTGGAAATTGTTATTATAAGAGAACTCAACTAGAGGAATATGTTGATCCCATCCTCCTTTAAAGTCCAATGAGCATGATCTCAACATTTCCTCAAGTTTTTGGATAGTCTGCTCGGATTGGCCATCAGTTTGAGGATGATAGGCCGTACTGAAGTTCATTTCTGTATTCAGAGCATGTTAATGATTCTTCCAAAACATAGAGGTGAATCTTGGATCTCGATCAGACATAGTAGATAGTGGTACTCCAGGAAGCCTTACCACTCCCATTATATATATCCATGCCATCTGATCCAATGAAAAATCCTCCTGAATAGCTATGAAGTGTGTAGCCTTTGTAAGATGATCCAAAACAACCCAGATTGAATTGTTTCCTTTGGATGTCTTCCGAAGTCCAGTGACAAAGTCCATAGTGATGTTCTCCCATCCATGCTGGTATGGGAAATGGTTGCATCATCCCCTTATACTTATTCCTCTATGCCTTCACTTGCGGACACACCAGACACACTGATATATAATCAGTGATCTTCTTCTTCATATTATCCCCCCAATAATTCTCTTGGAGATCTCGATACATCTTTCTGTTTCCTGGGTGAATAGAGAAATTTGAACTATCTGCATCATCCAAAAGTTCCTTATTTAGAGATGGACTTGATGGAACACATAATATTTTTCCAAATCTCACAATTACTTATTAATTAACATCAACCTCTAAGGATTTACCTTTTCCAATAGCTGCCTCTTTTTCCTGAATTCCCACATCAACCTTTTGAGCATCCTTCAACCATTCCAAAAGTGATGGCTGAGAAATCATTTATGAATGGATTTATGATGTTCCCTTCTTTACTATTCCCATGTCCATCTTCATCAAATCTAAAAATATTGGATACTTTCCAATTCTCATCAATGAAAGAATCGCTGGGTCCTTTCTACATTGGGCATCCACCACCTTGTTCACTTTCCCAGGGTGGTAATGGATTGAGCAGTCATAGTCTTTGATCAGCTCTAACCACCTTCTTTTGTGCATGTTCAGATCTTTCTTTGTGAATATATACTTGAGTCTTTTTTGGTTCGTATATATTTCACACTTCTCCCCAAATAGATAATGCCACCAAATTTTCAAAGCGAATATCATGACATCCAACTCGACATCATGTGTTGGATACTTCTGTTGATGAACTTTCAATTACCATGAAGCATAGGCAATGGATTTTTCATTTTCCATCAACACACATCCCAAGCCCTTCTTCAAAGCATCACTAAATACCACAAAACGTTCTCCACTTGTGGGTAAAGTGATCACGGGCGCAGTAATAATCCTCCTTTTCAACTCCTTGAATCTTTTTTTCATTCAACACTCAAAGAAAACATTACTGCCTTACGAGTTAGCTTGGTAAGAGGGTTGGAAAATCGTGAGAGATTTCTCACAAATCTTCCATAATATCCACCTAACCCCAAGAAGATACAGATATCCGTTACTGATATTGGCCTCAGCCATCCCTCAATTTCATCTATTTTGGAGGGATCCACAGATATCCCATTGCTTGTGATGATATGGCCCATGAATGAGACCTCCTTCAACCAGAACTCAAACTTACTGTACTTTTCATACATCTTCTCCTTCCATAAGGTCTCTAGTATAGTTCTTATATGGTCCTAATGATCCTCCTTGGTTTTGGAGTATATCAGATTATCATTTATAAATACTACAAAAAATTTGTCGAGGTAATCTCTAAACACACTATTCATCAAGTCCATGAAGATTGCTGGAGCATTAGTGAGTTCTAAAGGATTTACTATGAATTCATAATGCCTGTATCTTGTACGAAAAGCAGTCTTGGGGATATCTTCCTTCTTCACCCTTAGTTGATAATATCCCAACCATAAATCCAACTTGGAGAAGTATTGTGCTCCACACAGCTGATCAAATAAGTCATCAATTCGTGGGAGAGAATAGTTGTTCTTTATTATGTTTTTGTTAATCTGATGATAATTGATGCACAGGCGCATTAGACCATCCTTCTTCTTGACGAAGAGGACTGGTGCACCCCATGGTGATGCACTTGGGTGTATAAACCCTCTATCCATATTCTTTTGTAGTTGTTTCTTCAGCTCTTCAAGCTCCACAACAGCCATTCTATATGGAGTCTTGGATATTGGAAATGCCCCAGGTACAAGATCAATTGATGATTCAATATCTCATCTTGGAGGAAGACCAGGCAATTCCACGAGAAACACTTTAGTGAATTCCCTCACAATAGGCATGTATTCTAAGATAGTTTCCTCATTATACTCAATCATCTAATCCATATACGCGTGCTCATAGGGTAGTAATATCCATGCTTGAGATGATAGAGCTAAAGAAGATTCATCTTCCGCCTTACACCTGTAAAGAATCCGGGTTATATTCTCCACATGGAGAGTGATTTTCCTTTCCTAGAAATTTATGTTGGTTTTATATAAGGAAAGCCAATCCATTAGAATAATTGAATCAAATTTCACCAGAGGAAGTATTAAAAGGTTCACCGGGAAGTTCAATCCACATATTATGACAGGGGAGGAGTTATATTCATGGGATGCAATGATTTCCCCATTTTCCATTATCACCGACACATTCACTTCAATGATTTGTGGTGGTACATGGATTTTTGTACTAAACTTTTGAGATGTAAAATAATGCATAAGAACCTGAATCGAAAAGTAATATCACTATTCTTGAATAAATAACTAGAGTACCTATCACCACTTTGTTGTCAGGGTTCACTTCAACAGTAGTGATGGAAAAATATCATCGTTGCTGCCTTGGAGGTCATTGGTTGCCTCTGAAAACCCTTGTCTTAGGGCACTGATTTGCAAGATGGCACTGTTATTTACTGTTTTAGCAGTGAAAAATTTGTTGAGGTTCGAATGGAGCGTTACACTCCTTTGTTGCAGCTGTAGGTTTTTCTTGTCAGCAGTTAACAGTGAGGTTCCCTTATCTTCCAAACTTATAGCATTTCTTCATCCACTTCAGGCAATTTCTGGGGTGCTTCTTTCCGCACCTTTGGATAGTAGGGTGCTGTATCTTCTTAGCACCTTTGGATTTATCCATCAGACCACCTATATTTAAGTCCACCTTACGCTTCTTATCCCCATGATGAAATGGAGATTCTCTGATCTTTATTTTGACCTTGAGGGCACATCAGACAATTTACTCATAGCTGCTGAAGTCACGGATTGCCGGTGCTTTCGAAATGCTAGGTTTCCCCTACCAAAGAAGCGGTCTACATTGAATTCAGGGGTAATGGAAAATTCAGAAGTGTATCGTGCAAGACTTGAGATGTTTTCCTAGTACGCTCCAACAGATTCGTTGTCTTTTTGCTTAATGGAAAGGAATTCACTTTCCATCATAAGTAAGATGGTGTGCGGAAAATATTTATCAAAAACATCTACCAGAAATACTTCCATTCCAATGCCTCGATCTCTTCCTCAGGCTTCGTATTTTTGATCAACATCCACCATTGATCAGCTTCACCCTCCATATAATAAGCAGCCAAGAGAACCTTCTCTTGTTCAGAACATTGAGGAATGGAGAAGCTATTTTCAATGGACTTGATACTTTTTTCAACTATTTAGGGATCATATGATCCATTAAAAGTAGGAGGCCTTTGTCTCACAAGGATCTCGATAGTGACTTGGTCTTTCTTAGGGGGGGTTGAACGTTCCTCTTGATCCATGTTTCTATTCAAATCTTGAGTTAGCTAAGAGAGAAGCATGAAAAAGTTCACGATTCCCACTCCCATTGGTTTCAGCATATCATTAGTACAATCATCACATTGATCTTCACATATCAATCTATTGGATTCAGTCTATGTTATCCACGATGTATTTTTTAACAAATATTCTTATGGATTTATTTTGTCCCTTAATAATGGTTCATTCTAAGCTTGGGAATTTACCAAAGCATATCCCTCGGGAGTGTCGTAATCAAGATGGCAGCAAGGACCATTGTCATGCACCAGTTCCCATTCGATTCTAGCTTAAAGCGGTGTTTTCGGGTTTTACCCCTAGGATACATATGTGCCAGTTCTGCCTCTAACTACTCGTATCTAGACATGGATGTATTTTCTTGATAAAAAAATTACTCAATACTCACCAAAACATAGAGATGTTTTTATTATACTTAGTCTTGTATATAAGGATTTACTAGAGTTTTCTAATCCTAATCCCAAAAATAACTAAACCTATCCTCTGATACCAACTATGACAACCCTTCTTTTTATTATAAAATTAAACATAATTTTTACATAAACTTCACTTGATACAGCATAGAAGATCGATAGGTCTAGTGTCTTTGGGTCTTAGGATTATTACATAACAACTTAAAACATGAAATACAACATCTATATTTAAAAATTCCTTTACATGACCACTACATTCACCCGTACTTAGAATTTCATGGGATAACCTGAGGACATGCATAAGAAAAGGTTGATATATAAAGCACAGTAAGGTAATAATCATGGAATAACATGAAGAATACATTAAATGTTAGAAAATAGGAATATCAAAAGACAAAAAGGGAAGTATAATCACAAAGGTATGACAAAGAATGATAATTATAACATGGAAATGTGGAAACAAAACTTAACATGGGATTAGCATGAGCCAAGGCTCATTGAACATGGAGCATGAGTAAACCCTCATTTCACATGAAGCATGAGTAAACCCTCATTTCACTTGAATTAGCATGAGTAAACTCCAATTTCACATGACATATCATGATACCATACATTACCCAATGCATTGGAGCGCTATCAGGGCACACCCTTCTTAAACATTTCATTTCATGCAAAAGTGTGCCACATGGATCATATAAAATTGAATTATTCAACATAATAATTTATTCCAAGATAAAAGAATGTATAATAAATACATGAAACTCATTAAACAATAAGTAAATGTGCATAAGTTGAATACCCTTGATAGATAAATGGTCATGGTATTCACTTCACAATGACTTTGGCTTGGAAAAGCGCTGTGCAATTTTGGCAGTATAATGACGTGACATAAGAAATAATAAAAATGGTTTATGAGAGAGAAAGTGGTTTCTCATCATATTTACATGACATGGAAAATACCGGGGTCATATAGATACATGTACCACAAAATTTATTGGAATTTAGATTCATGATACAAAATATTTGCTTGAATGTAAATGAGGAGAGAGAAATTCCTTTCGGAATTTCGGCATAGTAACAAGTGTACATGTGAGGAATTTAATGAGATATAAAGGGGTATCCCATCATTAAAAAATAAATAGGAAATTATGGGGGAGGTGTGAAACCATACACCAACATTTATAATTGAAATTAAAAGGGAATAACAATTTAAAGAATATTGGACCAAAATATAAAAGGAAGAAAAAAACCCTTACTTGGAAGTGTGCTTCCAAAGGCTTAAGAGAGGATTCCTAAGAGCTTGGGGCATCGTGGGAGGATTCTAGAGAGGTGAGGGAAGAGGTTGGAAGAACTCCAAAGGCTTTGAGTGAGGAGGAAGTGGGAGCTTGGGTGGGTTTATATAGAAAAGGAGAAGGAATTCTTTGTTATTTAGGTTTGGGATACCTCACATTAAACTAATTAAAACCACAAACCATCCCATGGTTTTTTCCAATGAATTTTGTCTAATGAGAGTGGAAAACAATATTTTATATGGTCAAAGTCATAAATTCTTAAAATAACGGGGTTTCTTATGTGGAGGTGAGTCACACTCCCAAGGAAAACAATTTAAAAAGACAAAATGTTTAATAAGTTTGGAAGGGTCCACTAATGCTTTTTAAAATAAATTAAACAAACCCAAAATCACATTATTATAATGTAAAAACATATATTTTCCGAAAATAAAGTTTATAGAATTTTATTAAACCACTATTGGGTCATTTTGATGTCATAAAACACATTATATATTTAAAAGGTATTTAATTTTTACCCAAAAAATTTGACTGACTTAGAAAATATGAAAATTTCACCATTGGATTATTTTGATTTCATGATTATAGAAATAATATTAATGATATCTAAATAATTTTCTAAATATGTTAATTTTCACTTTTAGAATAAAATCCGACATATATTGAATATTCTTGGGTTTTGAAAAAAATGGATTTCAAACATTAATAAAAATTAAAAATGCATTCATAAAATTATATGATAATTTATATTTAATAAAAATTAATTTCATAATAATAACATTATTTAATTCATAAAAAATCCATTAATTTATAAAAATAGACTTCTTAGTTGAACATTAACTAAAAATACTATTTGTGCTTTTAAAAACTATTTACAAGTTAAAAATAATAAAATGAATGTATATTCATTATTATATACAAAAATAATGTACATAAAAATAGTGATAAGGTCTTTTTACATAACCCCTTATAACACTCGCATAAGACCGAAGAGTAAGGTGTGCGATGGGGACAGACTCTTAGGGAGGCTCAGATAACATTGCTCGGGTGGTAATCTCTATCAACATCCACTTCTCTCGTAGGCGGTCCCGCTCGAGCTTAACATATTCAAGCTCAGCTTGGGGTTGGTCAAGAGAGAAGGAAAAATACACAACCTCCTTTCCAAGCTCTGACAAATGGGCTTCGTATGGGGCACGCCTACTAGATGAGGCCATCACTTCCTTTTTCTGAGTAAATTGGATTTGTTAAAGCCATATATTTATACTTATCATGTGATCACTGTTCAATGACTATATTAGCAACGATCACAATTCTTAACAGTATTTTAAAATCCAAAAACATAAAACCAAATAATTTGACATTTTATATAAACATTTTACATAAATATACAATTAGTTAGATCAAGAGGGATTTCCGTTAATGAATTTTTGGGTCGTTACAAAGAGGGTCATGATATCATTCTTAAATATATTTTATAAGGAAAGATGAAATCATTTTTGGGAAAAAATGAGTCAGGATATTATGGATGAAGACTCATAAGATGTTGTGACACCTTCAAATGGTATTCGACCTCACTAATACCCAATTTAGGATATTATTAAATAGAGACCTACAAATAGGAAATCCTAATTTATATGTGTTATGGGATGTTCTTATTTGTAGATGTGTGTATTGATCCTTATAATTTAAACTATTATTAATTTGTTTTATAACGTATTGACTAAAAATAGGATGGAAAAAGTTCACAAAAAGGTAGGATGCATTGGGTTCATCATGAGTAATATTTCATTAATGAATTATGTGAGAATGAGTTTGTCCCTCAAATTAGTTAACCAAAGTTGATATCTCCTTCCCTTTTTTGAAAATGAAATAGCTTAAATAAATCCATTTCCCTTTTGTTAAATAGGAAAGATTGATTTCATAAAATTCAAAGAAAGCGACATCGAGAACATAGGTTGATGAAACCAACATGAAACCTTCTTTATTAGAGACATCATGATAAATTGATTTAATTAAATAAAATACATCCATATATAGTATTATGTCATTTCATAATTAACTACGTTCTCTATGGGTGTCTTGGCATGTTTTTAGATGCTAAACTTGGACATTAAGCTCCTTTACATGATTCTACAGAGAAAGATACCTAGAGGGTCACACATTATGTGTATCAAGAATATTAGTTAAACAATATATTATCATTTATTATTTAACAAGTTGAATGAATATTATTCATGCATGTGGTTTAATAATTATTCATTTTTTCATGATCACATATATTCATTCAGATGTTATTTGAGTTAATATTATATGAGAAGAATATTTAATATATTTTTAATAATTTTTAGTGAATATAATATTTATCTATTTATTGAAAAGAAATGTTGTGTTGTTTAATTATTAAATAAATAGTCATTATTTAAGTCCTAATAATTATTATAGAGGAATAGTGGGATAAGTTTAATGGTCTAGTGGGAAATAATATATGGAATATAATTTTATTAAATAACATTTAATTTAATTCATGAGTTTAGAACATTCCATTATATAATTATAACATTATAATTATAAACATTGTTGCCCATATGGATTAAAAAAATAATTAATGGAACTTGTGAAAATGTTTATTTCTAACCCAAGTGGCATGTAAACCCAATTATACATTTTTTATTCAAGATATACGATTAATTTTATTGTGCACAATGACATCTAGAGATAATCCTCTCAATCCCTAAAGAGTTACCTCTCCAAGAAATATCCAATGAATAGAGAAAGATCTTCATCTACCTTCAACTCTCAAGTCTATAGTATTTAAGGAGAATCCTTTAGAAGTGATTCTTGGGGCGATCAAATGTGAATGAATTGAGTGATATGATCTACCTTGAAAGAACCCAAAGATTCCTACAATGGTTCTTAAAGATTCAAAAGCCGTTTGTGGATCACCACTAGAGGGAATCTAATCTTTATTCCTATAACACAACGACGATATGGTGTAGATCGATTGTGAGATACATCAATTAAAGAAAGAATATAACATAAGTTAGTTGTTTAATTTCTTAAATTTGGTATAAATATTATGTGAAAATCCTACACTTTAGTTCAATAATTTCTCTACTCTCTATATTATCGGGATCAATTATATTGATGAATACATTTATGATTGTGTAAATCTCAGATTAATCATTGATAATGAATGAAAGAAAGGTTGGGTATGACCCATATGATGCTTCTACAACACCAAAAACCTAAAATTTTTATTTCCTCCAACTAAATATATTTATTTATATATTAGATTTAGAGATATACGCCTATGTGTATTTCCTCCCATTATTCTATGATAGGTAGAGACATGGATTTCTTCTAGTACCTGATGGTTAGTTCCTTTTGGTTGAATTATATAGTAGGGAATCTATGTTTGGTTGTGAGAAATGATTTATATTTACTTGTTTATAATATTTTTAGTTAGATACCTTGATTAAAGTGATATGTGTTTCAGTTATTTGGAATTGATTATTGTTTTATTTATGATTTCAGTTGATAATAAATTTTCTGCAATTTATCTTCTATTAATGTATTTAGATAATATATGGTATTGTATCAACTCAATACTTGGGATAACTATATTAAGAATCATTATACTCACAATTTCATATTCACTTGAACATACTTCACTATATGTCCACAAAAATGGGTAGTTTCAAATGATGGATTATCACTGTTCTTGGAGATGGGTAATTGATATGGCTAGTTGATGGAGTGGATATCCCATGAAAATGAACAAATTCATTTTATTGTGATAAAGATAACATATTTTCATGATTTTTTGGATGTATATGGGGTTCAATTTATATCATTATATATTATATAATAGATATCTTTTATGATAATTTATTTTTAAGGTTGTTTAAATTTAATTTTCATTATTATTATACTGGGTATTGTTTTATAATAGAAGGTGATATATTTATTAGTTAAAATACATCCCATAATTATGGGATACATCAAAAAAATTTCTAACCCCCTGTCTTGTGGTAACAGGATAGGGAAATTTACCTAAAAGTAAGTCAAGAAGTGATAGACTAGTATCAGAGAAATAGGATAAAGTATTGTGTAAGCACATGTGAGGATTTGGTTTGAATATTTTAGATTGATTATAACTAAGGATCTCGAGTACATGTAGAAACATTTGATGATTTTATAAATTAAGTGGCTACTAAAACACAATTTAGAATCAATATTATTGGTGATATACAACTATGAATTTAGTATATAAACTAGAATTATATTAGTAAGGATCATGAACCATATAAATCCAGGACATGATTATTTGATTTTTTGATTTATCAGATTACTTATCTGTGTATTATTCATGAGATAAACTATAACAGATCTATGAAAATACCCATTATTTATAATAAGTTGTGATAAATAAGTTAGATTGGAAATAATTAGTAGGTATTGTTGAGATCTCATTGCTTCATTGTGCATTTGTGGTTGTGATAAAGTGTAGATATTTATATACATGATGGTGTGTAATGGAATAACCTCAAATGATTAATTTCAAAGGATCCAAGAATAATTATATAATAGTATTTAAATATGTTTTTTATGTTTTCAATATGAGATTATAGAGGAAAACATCTATGTTTTATGAATATATCTTTATTGGGTCATGAGTTTATTGATATTTATAAGTACTTTCTTGTGAAATATCCTGGACCTTGTGGAATTCAATGGGATGTTGAGAGATATACTACTGGGTTTGCAGTAGTTAGAGGTCAACCAATGGGTGTTTGATGTTGTTGGATCTATGTTATCAATTTAATGTAGAATAATTATAGTGGGAGCTAAGATATGTAATGGATATGCATATGTTTATGAGAAATTATTCCCATGATAGGAATTATCATTGATTCCAAACGCATGAATTCTCATATGGGAATCCAACTGGGTATTTATTCATGTTTTTGTTACCATGGAACTCCACATGGTAATTCACTATGATTCTTCTCATATAGTAAAAAGTTGTATACTGAATTGGGTTTGGTGTATATATTGAAAATACACAAGTAAAACACATGCAATGATGTAAAAAATATTAATTTAAAGACTTTCAATGGTCTCTTTAGTGTCATTATACTCTAGTTAGTTTATATGTTAGAGATTATACAACAATTTTTTGGTATTGATGAAATCCTAACAGATCAACTGAGGTGGTGAATAAATGATATAAATACCAAAAATAGATGATATATATAGTGACCTAGGATTATCATACATTGAACTTACATATTTATATATGAATATTAATTAAATTATACACTCACTTGAGGAATATAATAGTTTAGTTCCTTTAGAAACATGGAAACATAATCTTATAACATGGTGAAATATCATCAACATATCCTATAAAGATCTTCCCCTTTAGTACTCTTCACAAGCATACCCTACCTAAAACCATTCTTTAGAACCCGGGGAAAGGAAATATAAGAGAGGGTGATCACAAATACTCAGTAAGGGTAAACAAGGAAGATATGTAATCATGACATAAGAACAATGGTGATAGAAGATTATAATAACATTGGAAAACAATACCCTATATATAAAAAATCATAAACATTAATAATGGAATAAATATTGGTAGTTCATAAGATATTAATCACAAGGAAATAATATAAAATGAGTCGTGAGTGTATAAAATTAGAAAAAGACATAGACTTATGGCATACAAATCATCTTATAACATTGTAAACATGTGTAAATAAAAAAAAAGTTCACTCATTAAGTTAAAAAAATGAAATCGAGCAATGAAATATACTTATAGACACCTAACTAGGTCTATACATAACATAGTGAACATGTAATTAGGTTCCCACAAAAAATTATGAACATTTAATCAGGTTTGGGCACAACATTAGGAACATGTAATAAGGTTCACACATTTCATTTTGAACATGTATTCGGGTTCATGCATAACATTTTGAACATTTAACCAAGTTGACACATAGGCATCTACACCACCTGGGTGGGAAAAAATACCATCCCCAATGGCATCCCTTTCTTGTTGTATCAGGCTCAATCCATGTTTTATCCATATAAATCTATTGAGATATATAAATCTTTACCCAATACATTGGAGGGAGATATATGTCCCACCCATCACATAATGAAATCATACATATATGTACCAAAATATCATAAAGTTTTATTATATCATAAACTTTGAAATTAAATGGGTATCATAGACATTTAATCATATCATAACTAGTGGAAAAGTGACATGATTCACAGTTATTTTATCATAGAATAAACCATGAAAATAAGAAGGATTCGTAATCATTTTATCATGGCATAACCCATAGAAGATAAATGGGGTTCATAAAAAAAATTCTTCTTAAAATTGAAATATTAAAATAAAAAATAAGAACGGTTTCCTTACATCACATACAAATCAAATAAAAAACTATAACAAAGGATTCCATATTATATGGAAAATGATTTTGATATATTAATTGTAATTTTTTTGTAAGAAAAATAACCATTATTTAAAAGTAATTTTTAAAATATATATCGTTTTCAAAATAACTTTCTTTGAAAAATCTTTCAAAACTTACAAATTATATGTTTAAAAAAATTTGAAACATTTATTGAGGAAAATGTTCATTCTTATTGGAAATTGTTTTTAAAACATTAAACATTTTGAAGAAAGTTTTATTTGAAAATAGATTTAAAAAAATATAAATAAAGATTCAAAAAATAACATAAAAATATTTTTTAAAATAAAAAGCGTTTAAAATTATTTTCATTGAAAATAATATTAATATTTAGTTTAAAAACATATTCAAATTTTTTTTGAAAACATTGTTTTGGAAGAAAATATATTTTCGATGAAAGAGAGAAATTAAATCGGGTTTTTAAAAAAACATTTTATTAATTATCTTAAGTAAAAAAGAGTGGAAAATGGAACTATTACATGATTATATCACCAATAAATATTGAAGAATAAAATTCTTGATAAATTTTGAGATTTAGATCATGATATTTTATCATTTTATACTTAATAATAATCAATCCCTAGAAATGATGATATTGTGAAATAAATCCTTATAAATTTGTTAAAATAGAATCGTAAGTCCCATAATAGAATAAAAAAATAATTTAAATTAAAATATCATCAAGAAATATAAATTCAATATATTACATGTAAAATGGGATATACATACACATGAGGAAATAATATAGATGTATAACATAACACACATCTCAAAGAATGAAATCTAAGACAAAAATCCTTTACCGATTTGGTGACTTTTGAACAATAAAACACATGAAAGAGGGCTCCAAAAATGAAAATTTAAAAACCAATAAATTTTATTAAAATAATAACAAAATATATTCATTGAAATTATATATATTAATATTATAATGAGGCGGAGAATATAGTATGCGTCTCCCAAAATTTAAAAGCGAGACGATAAACCCTTACCTTAATTATTGAATCTCATTGTACTCATTGATACTTCTTGTATTATGATTATATGTTTATTATAAATCTAAAAAATAACCAATTTCATATATATCACATAATATATAATTTTTTATGACCTATTAATACCCATTATTAACAATTCCATGTTAATGTTATGTTTCAGATAATAACTTCTTTGTTTTCCATAAATGTTTTGACTTGTTATGTTTTTTATTATATTAATCTATTCATTATTTTATCATAAAATTAATTATAATAGTGGTATAAATATCAAATATATTCAATATATATATATATATATATATATATATATATTAATTCCTAAAATGTAGTTATATGAAATTAAATACACCATTCATGTAGACGGTATGTCGTGTGTACGGATAAAAGCTATTTATATTTTCTTGTAGTATTGAAAGATAAGAAACTAAATGATATATATATATATATATAAATATATTATCATTATAGTATAGTTTTTATTTCCCATATATCACATATGTATATTTATCTCATAATTAAAAATTCCATGTAAATAGTGAATGAATGGCATCGCTTTACATGGAGGTTGTGCACCATACACACGAACGACGTATCATATTCCCCAAATATGAGAATCAAGAATGTATGTGATATATTATAATTATAGAAGCATAAAAAAATCATAAAAATCATATATAAACTTTATTTGCATCATTTTTCCCAACCCTGAAAGTTGGTATGGAAAAAAGAACGATATTAGTTCGTGAGGCTGTGGTCCATCGTACACCTGAATGATGATTTCGTAACCCATTTAATGGAAGAGTGTTTTGTTGTATGTATTAAACATAACATAAAAACATATAAGTATATTTAAGATAATTAATTTATTATATAATCATTATATAAAAATAATATATTCGTTTTTGAGTATGAAATAAAACCAAAACATTCGTTGATGAACATTACATCTTCTTCAGGTATCTCTATTTGGATTGTACCAAAGGCCTTCCCTGGATGGATTTATGCCCAAGGTATGGATTTTATAAATATCAGATGAAAGATTATAATTTATTCGGATATTACTTTAGAGAGATAATTGTTTTTTATAGTGTGAAGAGAGGGGTTCAAATGGTATCATTTCAGTAGGGAGGTGAGGATCACTTCGGTAATTTTTTTTGAAAGATTCAGTTACACCCACATTTTATCCATGTAAATTAGACATAATATAAGAAAAATATTGATAAAATAAGTTATAATGTATAAATATAGATATTAAATGGGGTTTGGAAATGTTTTGGGACATTTTTACCCCTTATATTATATATTTAATCCCTAAGTAATTTTCTTTTTTACATTAATTACTGTATTTAATTTTAATTACTTCTATGAATCACTTTCATCAAAAAATAAGTTGTTATTATTAAAAATTTTAAATTATTATTAATCTAAATATATAATCCAGTTTATCAAATTCAATTTAAAGATGTGAAAAAATCAAGTTAAAATTATTCCCGCATAGGTGTCGAGAAATCTGGGTTTTAAAGAGAAAACAGTCATATGTTTATAAAATTTTATATTCAATTTCAAAATGAAATTGAATCCTATAAAATAAATTAGATTAATATATGTATAATTTAAGTAAATAAAATTAAAAACCATTATAAAATATAATTCAACTATATTAATAAATTATACAATAAGGTAGTTTTCAACTAAAATCCCATATTTTTCACTATTTATAACAATTAAACCATTTCTAAAAAAACACAAAAAATCATACTTATATAATTTTGAAATTATGAACTGAAAATTTAAGTAAATGTTTTCAAATAAATTATATAATATTGTAAAAAATATATTTTAATATATGTTCGCTATGTATGATGAAACCATATTTTAGAAAAGATACTATTTTTTCAAAAACCATTTCTTTTTTATTTTAAATGATTCTTTTTTTATTTATAAGGAATAGATTACTAATAAGAAACTGAAAAAAATATATTTTTTAGGTTATTTAATCCTATTTATTCATGTCATTCCAATTTCTAGGTGATAACTATCATATTAAAAAAACAATATTTATAGTATATTGTAGTTTGGTAAAACTCAGTCTTGTTTGCAACACAAGCTGTTGAAGGAAGTCATTATTATGTGTAACACAATCCAATCATAGTGTTTCATGAATCTCAAGAAATAATCAGTGTTGTGTGTAACATAATCTTAATAGGGTGTTTCAAATAAATCTAGATTAGCTTAGTTTTTCTTATATAGATAACATAACTTGTTGTAGCGTGAAACAAAAACCATTATAGAAATTCAATTTATTTAGAAAAAATTAATTTTAAAAACTCAAGGTGTGACTCTATACCAAATATAAAATGAAATTATCCCTAAACATTCATTAATTCTATTTAATCAAATGAGGTTACTTGTAACTGATTACATCCTCAAGTTCCCACATAGATTCCAAAAGCTGGTGATTTTGCCACAAAACATTGACTAGGTTAGTGGTCTTGTTTTCTAGAACTTTCTATGTATGAAAAAGAATCTCCATTGGTTGTTCCTCACAAGAAAGTAATTTTTCTAAGAGTTTTTCCTGTATGTTAATTTCATGTGAAGGTTAAGGTATGTACATTATTAGGAGTGATACATAGAATACATCATGAACCTAGGAGATGTTTGGGGGAAGTGCCAAATGATAAGCTACTATCCCGATATGATTATGTATTCAAATGGGACCAATATAACTACAGATTAGCCTTCCGTTCATTATTCTATGTAGAAATTATTATAAATACCTTCCTACAAACATCAAAGCTAATATCTCATCAATTATTATCAGAATAACATATCGGTAAACTTTGTGCTGTCCTTACATGTTTGTAAATATCTTTAGTCTTCTCTACCATATCATCTTCTTGTTCATGCCCCAATATATTTCTTTCTCCATCTTCATTCTAGTTTATTAGAGTTATAGGTTTACTTCTATAAGTGGATTCATAATGATCCATCTGAATCCCCATTTATTTTTTTAATAAAACTAAACATAAAGAAGGTGTTGATCCCAACCTCCTTTGAAATCCATAGGAAAAGACCATATAGTATCCTTTAATAATATGTTTAAAAGTTTTAAAGGCATTACTCCCCAAATAATTTTTTTATTAATTATAATACCAAGGGGTTTAATTTACATAAATATATCTTTTAATATCTTTAATGTTTAGAAAATCCAATATCATAAAACTTAAAAATGAGTTGTTAATAACTAAGAACTTATGAATAAACATAAACATATAAACCCATAACTATATCTATAACTATTAATTTAATCCCACCTAGATACATACATGTTTCCAAAATATAATTCACCCTTTATTACTTTAAAAAACTATTATATTTTACACAAACATTTTCATTGGAATATTTGGTTCATCCTTATACCGATAGAATATCAAATATGATTTTATAATTCTCTATTCCTTATAAAGGGATATAATTACATGAAATTTCCCTAAAGGGTGACTAATACAAATTTTTAGGGCCCATTCATACAAATTTGAGTAGGAAATTCTTAATTAAGGAGGGGAATATAAGTATACCCTAACTATCATGCTTCACTTTTTCTATTTTGATTGGATACGATTTCACTTTTTTCTTTTGGATTCAGCATCCAATGTGGCATGTCATCGATATTAGTTCTTGGATTGGGGAATTAATTCACATAATTCCTAAACTCCTTGAAATTGAACCATTTATTTGTGGGTGGTTCACTTCTACATTATTTATATTAATGGATAGGCTTACCACCCTTGAAACAACATATAGTTACTTTTAGGCACTCACCTAAGTGATCCTTCCCATTATTTTAAAAAGTAGGACTTTGAATATATTTCTTCCCTCTATGAGATATATAATTGAATTTTACATGGAATATAATTTTCCATTTCTTATCAAAAGAACCAATATGGTTTCCATCTTCCATTTCAACTTTTAGTGCTCATCAGATTCATTCTTCATAGAATCCAACATGAATTATGGATAAATCCCTTTAGATATTTGTTTTTAAGACACAGATGTATTAGTAAACCATACATTCATTCTATATTAAAATACATGAATATTACCTCACATGTATTGTAAAATTTTCTTCATAGGAACCAACAAATTCATTACCCTCCTTCTTAAGCTCCAGGAATTCCAGTTTCATTTTACTACAAATAATATGAGGAAGGTAATTATTAAAAAAAGTATTTTAAACTCATCCCACTTCATGGAGTCAATTTATTCTAATTTACTGGTATTATTAATAAAATTCAACCATTTATTCCCTTCACTTTCCAGATATTAGATATCCAGAGTGACTTTTTCATGATCTGAAAACTTGAGAATAGAAAAATATATTTGTAGTTATACTAATCCATTGTTCAGTAACAAGTTGATCTATGGTTCGACTGAATTATAGTGAATATTCTCTAACGGAGGACTCAACAGAATATTGGCCCCTCTATTTACCATTTGGATGTTCATCATGATTCATCGATTTAGAAATATATATGATCATAAAAAATTTATTTTCATTCAATTTCCCATATCATTCATTTGATTCAGAGGATAATCATTCTTTTCTATTTAATTTCTCATTATCACATTTACTTTGAGTTATATCCATTTAATAGGAATTGAAATAAGTTTGAGAAATGCTAATTTCAGTAGTAAACCACATAATCATGAAAATTAACTTATAGGATTTCTAAATCCAAAATCCTTATATAAAACCTTAGGTTTATCCTAGGTAGTTCATATTCATATTTTATTTAAATCCTTTATTATTTTTTATAAAGATTTTGTGAATTTGAAAATAATATTCCATAAGAGTGTCCAACCAGGTGTGTTGCAAGTCCCATTTTCATGCACGAGTTCCCAAAGTATTCTAGTTTAATATAGTGTTTCTAGGGCTGTTACCCCTAAGTACATATGTTCCAAAGCCACATATACTTGTAAAATCCATACATGGATTTAATTTTTTAGAAAAAACTAAATCTAACCTTGAAAAAAATAGTATGATATTTTAATATAATTTAAATCATCCTTAGAGACATCCCTAGGAATATCCTTAGAAATATGCATAGGGATCTCACCAAAGTTTTCCCATCCATGTTCTCAAAGGACAACTAAAACCTTCCATTGACACCAAATATAGAAACCTAGGATTCTCTTACATGGATATTAAATATTTTTATATTAATATTCAATACTTTATATGAATTCATGCATAAGGACCCTAATAGTTTAGTTCCATTGGATACATGGAAACATGATCTTTTAACTTGGTGAAAGATCTTAAAACATTCCACAAAAGATCTTCCCATTAAGTACTCTTCATAAGAATACCCTACATAAAACAATAATTCATAACCTAGGAAAAAACAAAAGAAAGTGTGAGAAAAAATGCCTACTATTGGTAAACAAGAAATATAAATAAGAAAAACATAAGTATAAGGGTATTATTACATGAGAATGACATCGAGAGACCTTTCCCTACATATCAAAGATCATAAACATGAATCACAGAATAAATATTGGTAATTCATAAGACATGAATCAAAAGGAAATAAAAGAAAATTAGTCATGGGAGAATAAAATTAGAATAAGACATATACTTGTTCCATAAAAATCACCTTATAACAGTGTGTACATGTTTAAATAGAAATAAGTTAACTCATTAAGATAAGAACGTGAAATAAAGCAATAACATAAACATACAAACATGAAACCAGGTTTATTAATAACATTGTGAAGATGTAATCATGTTCATTCATAAAATTATGACCATGTAATCAGTTTGATGCTTAACAGTGTAAACATTTAATCAGGTTCACAAATAACATTGTGAAAATGTAATCAAGTTATTGCATAAAATGTTGAAAAACTAATCTGGTTAATGAATAGGTGGATACACCTCATGGGTAAGACAAACCACCATATTTATTGGTATCCCTATTTTTCTCTATCAGCTTCACTCCCGGTTCCATCCATGTCTATCTCATGAGATATATAAATCTTAATGAATTGGAGGGATATATATGTCCCACCCATCACATAATGAAATCATACATATGTGTTCCATAAGAACATTAAAATTAGTCATATAATAACCCATGAAACGAAATGGTAGTCCTAAATATTTCATTATTTCATAACCAATGGAAAATATAAAGGTCTCATAATACTTTCATCATAGAATAACCCATGAAAATAAAAGAGTTTAATATGAATTTTGTCATGGTATAACCGAAGGAAGATAAATTATTTACATAATATAATTTCAATGTCAACCATAAATTATTAAAATAAAGAATAGGAGTGGTTTTTTTGGATCATATCCTCAAATGATGAACTGTATCAAAGGATTTCATCTTAGATTGATAACAATTTTGAATGATCCCTTAGAAAATTTCTTAATGGAAATGATCATTCATTGAATATATATTTTTAAAAAATAAAGAAATTTCAAAATAATTTAATTTAAAAAACAATTTGAAAACATAAAATTAGTCAATAAAAATTATTCAAAAATATTTATTGAGGAAAGTATTCTTTTATCTTTGAAAAACTCTTTTTAAAACATAAATCATTTTGAAAATAGTTTTCTTTGAAATTTTATTTGAAAAATTATGAAGGAGGACTTGATAATAATTTTAAAAACGTTTTAAACATAAATATTTCTTAAAATAATTTAATTTAAAATGAAACTAAAATATAATTTAAAACATTTTTGAAAACTTATTTATAAAACATGGGTTCAGAAGAAAATAAGTTTTTGATGGAAGAGTGAAATAAAGTCGGGTTTTCTTAAAAACATCTTCTTAATTATATTTTGGACTAAAGAGTGAAAAAATGTTACCATTAGTTGGTGATATCATGAATAAACAGTGGAGAATATAATTCATGAGAAATATTGAGATGTAGATAATTATATTTCAATATTTTATACTTAATGATAAACAATCCTGATAAATGATGAAATTGTAACATAAATCCTTTTGACTTTAGAAAAATTAAATAAAAATAACCATGAAGGAATAACATAAAATGGAACTTATAATATCATTAGTATATATAAATTTATTACACTAACTATCAATGTGGATTTATATGAACCTCATGAAATATTATAGGTTCATATCATAACATACTTCTCAAAAGAGGAAAATTAAGACAATAATCGTTCTCTGATTTGGTAAATTTTGAATCATAAAACCCATGAATGGGAGATCCTAAAATGGGTATCTAAATACCCATAAATATTTATTTAATAATCATAAATTAATGTAATATAATATATATAAAACACATAGAGTAATTATGTTGTTAATATTGCACTTGTCTCACAAAAATAAAAAGGGAGACAAAAATCCCTTACCTTAAGTCTTGAATTTCTTCATACTCCTTGAAAAATATTGTATAATAAATATATTATTACTATAAATATACCAAATAACCATATTCATATATATAATTTAATATATTATTTTATTGTGACATTACATTAGCTATTTATAAAAAATTTGATGTTAAAGTTGTGTTTGAGGTAATAATAGTTTTTTTTAATTTCTTGGATTTGTTATATTTTTTATTCTATTAAATTAATCATGTTTTATTAATATAAATAATTTTAACCATGATATAAATATAATATATATTAATAATATATATTTATATAAATCCAAATAATTTTGTGATTGGAATTGAAAGACACCGTTCGTCGCGATGGTGAACTGTACATACGCCTGAACGCTGTTTCCATTTTCTTGATGCATTGAAAGAAAAAAAAAAAGAAAATTATATATATATATAATCATTAATGTCTAATTCTTATTTCATATATATAAAATTTTTCTATCTAAACAATACATAATAAATTACATGTAAATATATAAAGAATCACATATCTTTATGGGGAAATAGTTTTCCGTACACATGAACGAAGATACCATATTCCCACATAATGAAAATCATAAAGATATGTGTTATATATTAATTAATGAATCACGAAGACATCATAAATAACATATATAAAAATTAAATCCATAAATTTGAACTTGTTTTAAATTTTTTAATGGAAAACTGAACGACATCGGTTCTTAAGGTGGTAGTCCTCCGTACACACGAAGGACAATTTCATAACCCATTTGATGAAGTGTGTGTGGTTGTAAGAAATAAACATAAAAAAATTATATTAGTTAATATAAGGTAATTATGTTATTATTTAATAATGATATAAAAATTTTTGAAGGGTTTTTAGGAATAAACAATACAAAAATGATTGTTGATGAGCGTTACCCCTTCTCTAGGTATATCCTTTTAGTTTACACCAAAAAACTAACTTGATTTGATTTATACCCAAATTATTTATTATAGAATGAGATAATGTAATTTGAGACGTTATTTTTTTAGGTATTGTAAGAACAAAAGGTTTTTAAGGAGTGAAGTGATAGAATGAGGGGTGGACCTAAAAAAGGGAGTTGAGTGTCACTTTTGTAATTTTTTGAAAGATTGAATTCCACCCCCATATATTTATGGTAAATTGGAACCAATAAGAGATATATATTTATAATTGAAGGTATAATTTTCAATATGGCCATATAATTGGGTTTTGAAAACTTTGGGGTCAATTTTACACCTTGAATTTTATATTTAACCACTTATTAATCATTTTTACCTTAATCAATGTAATTAATAATAATTTCCTTTACTAACCACTTTGGTAAGAAAAATTAATTTTCAGTTATTAGATATTGTAAATTAATTTTATTCCAAATATGGAATCCATTTTTCAATATTCAATTTAAATACGTGGCAGAAATTAATTTAATGTTAATTTAGCAGCCATGTCGAGAAAACACGATTTTAAAGAGAAAAAGATCAAAAGATTACAATATTTTAATAATCAGTCTCAAAATTAAATTAATTTAAATGAACTAAATTTGATTAATAGGTAATTAATGTAACTAAATATACTTTAAAATAAATTTTAAATATAATTTAACTATATAAATAAATTGGAAGAAAAGACAGTTTTCAATTAAAATTTAGTATTTTCATTATTCATCAAAAAATGAAACATTTCAGAAAAAACCCAAAAATTAACTCGAAGATAATTTTATTTTATGATTAATTTTTTTTTATTTTTTCAAATAAATTTTAATGGTCTAAATGTCTCCAATCCGTTCATTTTTGAAAAGCTAGTGTTTGAGGTGTTTTGGGAGGTCAAGGTGGCTTATTTTAACACATTGCCAAAATTTATAGCTTTCCAAAGGTAGATCATTTCATAGTGAGTCAGAAATGGTTACTCATAAATTAAAATCACTAAAAAATGACTCTACAAACAATAGCTCTCTGAATAGAGACTCTCTAAATGGTGAATCACAGAATGGTGACTCACAAAACAATGACTCACAGAACGGGGACTCACTAAGTGGTGACTCCCTGAACAGTGACTCACCAAATAGTGAATTGTAATGGTATCTCACTGAATGGTGCCTCAACGAATCATATCTCATAAAATGTGGACTTACCAAATGGTGACTCAAAATAATAGATCACTGAATGGTGACTCACACTGGTAGCTCACTAAATGGTGACTCAACGACTGATAGCTCACCAAACGGAGACTCGTGAGCATTGTCTCACCGAACAATAGCTTACCAAATGAAGAATTACTAAAAATTGACTTGCTGAATAGTAGCTCACCAAATAGCGAGTTATCTAATGGTGAGTCATTCAATGGTGACTCATCCATTGATGATTCATGAACAGTGTTTCCAATTTCCAACAGTTTTCCACTTTGAAATTATCATTCTCAAAAATCACATTAAAATCCTTAATTTAATGAATTTAGGGGCGATTAAAATCACATAAATACTATCTAAATTTTCATAAGGTTCAAGGTTACTTTAATTAGTCAAAATGAAAAATCATGACAAGATTATCTTTTAATGGAAAATCTAAATCGTATTTAAACCGCTACTCAGTTTAGATTTGCAAAAGGCAGCGATACCTTAAGCCCTTTTTCTTTCTTCTTGTTTTTCCTTGGTATGGGATTCCCAGAGATCTTCCTACTATAAGATTAATGAATTGTGTAGTAGCCATGGACCATGTTCCCCTGGAGTTTTTCCTGCTTCATGCACACCCCCTATTTTAGTGAAACTAGGAAGTGTCGAACCGTCTATAAGAAAAGGTATGTTATACCTCTATTTCTATGGGTTCCTTGATTTAATTCCTCCTTTTCTTCATTTACATGTTATGGAATTTGATATCCAAGTTTCTAATGGATCTTTCTCAATTGTTGGCTAGAGTGGTGGTGCCGCAGCATTCTCGGGTGGATGTAGTCATTGCGAGAGAGGTAATCGTGATCCATTGAGTTAGCTGTTCTATTGTGAAGAACGTCATAGACATTTTGAGCTAGGGGATTAATTTCTACTCTTTTTATTTATGTAAAACCGTAGAGATATCATGATTTACCCATTTGGATAATAATTAAATTGACATAATAATTATTTGAACCAGATTAAAGAATTGGTATCGGTCGCATATTAATGTTATTTCTGTATATTTTGATAAGGGATGGCCTATGTATTTTCTAGATAGTGTGATATCTATGCCTTGATTATTTTAGATTGTTTCTCTTTATGAAAATTGGTAAAGATTATAAAGACGAAATTAACTGATAATTAATTGTCTTATGATTAAAGAGGAATCTTAATGAATCCTGTTCCTACTGTAATTTGTTGATAATAAAACTAATGAAGATATTCATATTTAAATAAATTAGTTAAGAACCAGTTTTATGAATAAAATATATGGCTTTTGTGTGTTTGAGTTTCCCGTTTTTTGTAAATTTCAAGTGCCTTGTGATTTGGAACTGCGAGAGATCATTGTGTTTGAATGTTAGACGTCTTATTCAAGGAAAAAAGACTAGATTCTATTTTTTTTGTTTCCTGCTACTTTTGATGTAATGAAAGCCTAATATGGTTGATCATATAGGTCTTTTTTTATATTTGGGGACAGGGATACCTGGATTTTGGGGCAGCATTTTCTACATAGAGCAGCTAGATGCAACGGTTTTTTCATATAGGCAATAGAAAGAACACTATAGACGATGGAACAGGTTGACACCAGGCATGCTAATTTATATGAATGTAAGATGCCTTTTGAAACTATTTTTTTCTGACTTTTTTTACTTTACCCACTTCTTGAGGAAGATGATGTTTTTACCCTACTTCCAAGAGAGGTGAAGGCATGCATGGTATGACACATGCTTTCTATGTTTATCTTCATGAGGATGGATGGGTCTACACTCCTACTATAGGTGGATAATAATTGACAGGCAGTTCATGTACTCACCATGTTGACCCCTTGTTCTTGATAGCTTATAATGTTTTCTTATAATACATGGAATTATGGAAAATGATGATGTTGTTAATAAATGAATAATTTTTTAACCCATGGGGTCGGTGCTTGATGGGATGGAATGTCGAGGTTGTGATTCTAAGAAGCTGTGGACGTAGTTTGGTTATTCTTTTAGGTCGTGGATATTTATTGATATGATAATTTAATGGAATTCAAAAAATTATAATGGTTAATTAATTGTTAAATAAATAATTAAAAACAACTTAAATTGATGAAAAGGGATAAAGTTACTTAATGAAGCTCTTTAAAATGGATGAGTGATTGTAGTATATATAGAATTAGCAGTGGAAACCAGTAGTTTTAGATACATGAGTTATAGTTTAGTATAAGAATAAGTTATTCCCATAATGTGGTTGTGAGGTATATTATATACTACAATCATTTTTGTTTCTATCACTACAGAAAAATTACAATTTAGAGGCGGTTATTTTTGGATATGGTGGTGGTTTAAACCGCCGCTATATGCTTCTGTGGTAGTTTATGAAAACCTCCACTAAATTGTGTGTTGGGAAACTATTAGTGAATGTTAAAGAATTTTAGATGTGGTTTATGGGAACCATCGTAGTTGACTCATTTCATAGCAGTTATAATGTTTTTAGCGGCGGTTTTGCTAGGCAAGGGATTACTTTTTTATGTGGCGGTTATAACCACCAGTAAAAAAAAGTAATCCCCTGGCAGATAAAAACACCGCTAAAAACATTATAACCACCGCGAAATTCATGAGAAATATGGGACACTATAGTGGTGGTTAAAAATGCCACTAAATTTAAAATTATAGCGTTAGTTAGAACCACTGCTAATAGAAAAATACTAACATTAGGCAGCGGTTAAAACCGCCCCTAAATTTACCTGTTATAGTTAGAGGATATTAAAACCACTGCTAAAAATAGATTTATAAAAAAAGTAGTTTCTACAGCCCCGGTACCAGTGCCAAAAAAAAACATTACAAGAATACCAAAAGTCCAATAGAATACATACAACAGTCAATATGAAAAGAGATGCTTAACTAAGCACAAACAAATGCATCGTTTAGTGGGTAAGAGAATGCAGATAAACATATCACACGGATAGTAGACATTTAAAAAAAATTATAAACAAGCATGTTTGTCATATTTCATGAAAATAGTGCCAATCCTAGGTCCTACCTATTCCATCTATACCAGTTCCAACCCTGACATAACCATTCATATCAACATAGATCCCACTATCATTGGTGATAAATACTCCGAAAACTCATGCCTCCCTACCCATACCCCATCAACCAATATCCATCCCAAGATCACATAACATCATATATAAAGGCCTACATCTAGTGAAATAAAAAGACAAAAAAATATAATAGAGTCAATATAGAATATAGTCCCTAAAATAACAATCCAATCATTAGATGAAAATTGGATTACTCGACACCATAAATTTATCTTTATCAAACTAATTGTTTAATTAATGTCTTGGATTATTCAATCTATTTATGATGTATTACTAATATTTAAAATATAAATTAACTTGAATTTCCACCATCAAATATTCTTGTTTAAATAAAATTTATAGAATAAAATCACTATAATATGCCTCTAATATTAACAACAACATGAATTTTCAACTTCATTCTATTTATCCAATTCTATTTACATATTGATGAAAAATTTATATAAACATGCATTAGGAATCAATTTATTTCCATTAAATTCTAATTAAGAATATAGTAGAAAAAAACCTAGATTTTATTATTTTGGAAACCAATTATAACAAAAATTACATTTCACAATGATTTTCATCATATTATACTTTACGGTAAATGGGGTTGATATCTAATCCTTGGTTGAGTTCACATACAAATAAAACCAGAATTTAATTCAAATGACACATTTTGATGCTCTTTATGGTTGGATGATTCACTCACCAATATGTTAGAATTAGGATTAGAGGTAGTAATTTTGGGTCATTCGTGATTTTAGAGGACTTTGTGAGATTGTAATAGATCAAGAAGAATTTAATCACTTCTCATTTAAAATAGAGATCATATGACAATGGTAGAAGGCAACACATGGAATTCCTTGTGGGTGTCTGAGTTTTATTATGGGAGACTCCTCAATTTGGGAATCAATGATTATAGAAGAAAAGGATGTTGGCACTGAAGTTAATGGGGATATCTGGGATTATAAATATTGTCATGATAGTGGAATTATATTTGGAATTTCTTCCATAATATCAAAGAATGCATGATGACTTACATGTCTCTTATATTCAGTTGTACATTCTCAATAAAAATTATGTGGTAAACTATGAAGAATTTTAGTTGGATCCTTACCAAATATTTATGGATTTCATAGGGTGAATCATAGACTATAGTGAGAAAATGTTTTGAAGAAATCTGATGTCACTAGTTTGAGTAATGTGGGAGCAGGGACGTATGCATGAAGAGTCTTACAAGTGATAATATGATGTTTGAGCTCAATAGCCCTAGTTTTTTGGCTGTGAAATATAGAGGCACTATTTAAGGATGATAAATCCTCAGAGGGGGATAATATAATGACTTGGTGTTTTCCAGGGGCCTTAAGCCTTATACTCTACCCTTATTAAATTGTTTCTAAGATATTATTTAATTGTGTGAATTTTTAGGTTGTTTGTTCGTGGGTTTTAAGCTTTATAGAGGCCTCTTAATGTTTGCATGATGGGAATATGGTCATGGGAAACCATGGGGTTATCCTTATAAAACCATGTGGCTTGCTTAAAGGGGGATACTAGGTAGGGCATGGTTGGAACATAGTTAGATATGATCATGAATCATTTACCTTGAAATATATGTGTCTCAGAATAGAGGAAAAGATAATTGTTAGCACCCAATTTACCAAATGAGAATATTCATTCATTGATGATGTGATATATTCTCATATTCAAATAAGGAATAATGGAGAGAAACAAGTCTCAGGGAAAGTATATAAGACCAAGAGTATCATGAATACAAGTAAAAGTAGAAAATTTTGATGTTCAATATTTTTAAATGTTAGAAATAGAAATTTAGTGGTAAATGCATTGGGCTAGAAAATGTAGGATATGAGAGATCTAATTTCATTTGTTGAATAAAATATCTTATTTTCACTATAAGAATAGTTGGTGGGTGTAGTTGAGGGTTTAGGGGAATCAAAGTGGGAATCCTTAGAGATAATACCTTTATTGGTTAAATAATTAAAGATAAGTTAAAATATTGTTCTTAAATGTATCATGATGTGTGATAGGTTGAAGAATGTGATACTATTTTAGGACTAAATTTTGATATACCTAGACTATTTATAGTTCGTATCATGGTAATGTTCACATATTCCGTGAGAGATGAGTTTATGAGATCCAATAATGCTTTGAAGTGGGATGTTCACCCAGGACCAACAAACCTAATAAATTTAGGAGAAATTAATCATAAAAAATGAATCACCACAATAAAGAATCGACATATATGGTGAATACCACACTTGATAAATCAAGACATAAAAGGAAACATCATAAATAAATAAAATATATAAAAGGAAACATGATAAATCATGAAAATGTTAGGTCATGAAAATGTTTGGTGGAAACTATGTGCCACACATGATACACACACAAACCGACTATTACCATATTTTTCTAACATATCGACAATACAACTAATCATGGTCTGATGATGAACACATATCGTAACCCTCTCAACCTCCATCTCCACTACCTGCTACCAGATGTAAGAACATTGTATTGAAAATTAAATAGTTTTTCATATTTATATTTAAACATAAAACCAATAAAAATTTTCAAACTAAATGATTTTGAGTTTTTTTTGATTTACTATCTCACCACAAGTCGATGCAATACCATCGGGGGAATATCTTCTCATTTGCTGATATATACCAGTCAATGCTTTCTGCAAAGAAGATATTTGAGCCTCCTGTTCTTGAACCATGTTTTGTAGATAAAAAATCTCTCACTGAGCATCTCTGGGTATGGACTGACTACAACCAGGACTAGATGTAGCTACAATTACTAGTGGCATTCCAAAGACCTCAGATGGTATGGCTCCCAAACACATCCCCCACACTCTACCAGGATGCTCCTTCCCAAGGACTTTAGTAACTTGGTCATCCTGGGAGACTGAGTAGTACTGTCCAGGATTTGATTCCCATAGTTCATTGATTTTTACCAATAAATCAAATATAAATTTATATAAACGTAGTAGAAACTTATAATAAGTTATTATAATGAAAAAATGAGTTCATACCCCAACTTCTTTGATAAGCTCATTAACAAAAATTCCATCATATTTTTTGTGAACATCCAACCACACTTCAGTTCAGGATGATTTATTCCCTAAACTCTATGAATGAATTAAACAATGATAAATAAGCAATTTAATATATTAAACAGATAATATTGTCTTATAAATATTTAAACTAATGAAAAAATTACTAGATCAGATAAAATTTTAGAATGGATTTTTGACCCTAAAGTGTGAGGGATGACTTGCTTAGCCCGACTTGATGCATTCATTATTGAGAGATCCTGGAATAAATAAAATGAAATTTAATAGTAATATATTCAATTTCATCTCCTATTCCTATACATGTATAAATTTAAGATAAGGTTAATATAATAATATATATTTAAAAAAAATTTCTTCTCATCATGATGTCTGTCCACAAAAACATTCCACTGTTCTTTGGGTACCACATTGGGTAGCTTATCATTCATTTTTTTGATGTTCAATGAAGTATCATTGACATCGCTCAACAATCTCCATTTTAAGTCTTTCCATTTCTTACCCAGATTTCTCAATGTCCACTTTCGTGCTATCACATCAGCAACTGTAGAGTGGAAAAACATATCTATACTGAAATTTATTTTGAACATATTAATAGCATGACTTTCAGTTACACCATAATGTACTAAAATTACCTTTATTAGGTAATAAAAAACTACATTTTTCAACATGGAGGCATATGTCTCCAATCATCATAATAAATTGGAATGGAAATTGGCTTCACTGCTAGATGGCCTAGAATTTGGACATGTAATACTGTGGCATCATTTGTAGGGACCCTATATAAATCAAATGGGACAAATATCTTATCTCCATTCATATTACACACATATGAAATTTTTATATTTTTCTCTAAAGATGCATTTTTTCATATTTAATGAACAAACAATTAGTATAAAAAAGTGAAAAAAGTTTATTTATATTAAATTTTGTACCTATAACAGTGACCCTCCAGTATGCCCATGGTGAACTTGAAGTGGTGCACCGCGTCCCATTACTGATGCTATTGAAGGCGGAGTCAACGAATCATCTTCTAAAGGGATTATTACATAGGGTGTGAGAGAAGGTGTAGGGGGGATGGTGTAGGGGGGCTGGCAGCTGGTGGATCAGATACCGTAGGGTGGGAGATAGATGGATCGTAATCTATCACATTAGTGGATGAAATAGTGTATCACATCCTTTTTTGTATTCTTGTCATTTAATCAAATAAACATAATGTTTTTGGGTTTTTTTTTGTTTTTTTGTTTTTTTATTTTTAGGTTTTAAGGGGGTTTAATTATTTCCAAATTTTTAGGGTTTTCTTAGGTGGTTTAGGGTTTCTTATGAGTTCAATTATTTTTTGGTATTTTTTTGTAATTGTATGTGTTTTTCGGGATTTTATGGGTAGAAATATGTTTTGAACCAGCGTGTGATTAAAATTTTCAGATATGGGGTGGATAATGGAACATCCATGGGGGTTGAAACATAATTTGGACCTATGTTAGAAACAAATTATAGTTAGCCCTATGATGTTTTCCTTTTTAGTATCTAAGTAGATAGGTAAGTATATAATGTATTATTTGACCCATTGGTGGGTAGGTATAAGAGGAATAACAAGGACATGAAAAATCCATGTCTTCTTTGAAATATGGAGGTTTGGTTGTCTTCATTGTTTCTCTTAGTGCTAGTATGGACTGTCTTGGAATGGTAGTGAAGTCTTACTATGGAAATGGAAATTAATTAGAATTAATGGTTTGAATTTGATGTTATTGTGGAATGTATAAAGGGAATCTTTAAGCATCCATTTGTAAATTCATTTTAGGGTGTTACTTGTAAGAGAGCATGTGGCCCATGTGAATTAGAAAATGACCTTAATGGATTCATGAGAGTTGATAACATGTCATGAAAGAAGTACATTAAATATAAAATGACCAAACTTATACGATATTGTACGATTACGGAAACATAATATAAAAAAGATGATCCATTGATCATAAAGTATGCATTTAAGAGTGTGGAGTGTGCATTAAAATTTTTGAGTGAGAGTACTATATAATTATTTAGAGATAATCTAAATAGAGTAAAAGGATAATTTATATTTTATTAAATATCAAGACAATAATTAAATATTTTGGGTGATGAAATTATTGTTAATGTTATAATAGAAGTTAAATATTTACCCTTATCATTGCATCCATCATGGTAATCCTAGTGGATCATATAGGGTTAGGTGATACTAGATCATTCCAAGAGTTAAATTATCAATTTGGGTGGTGAACGTTGTATATCAAGTGTCTTTTTATATTTTTTTCCATAGTGTGTGGGAGTTAAGCAATGATTTTTCTCACTCTAATAGGTAAATTAGATTTATTTTGATAGAAATCATAAAAAGAAACATGAATTAATATTCACTGGTTCAAAAACATCTCACTTAAACAACTCTATACCCGGGTCCATCACATGATGGTCTTGAGATTATTTTATTCGCTCATAGAATAGCTACGCCTTATTTATCATTCTCCTCACAAAATTTGATCTAATATTAATTAACTCTCTAACCTTGTTCCAACACAATAGAGATATGTAAGAACACTCATATGATTATTTAAAAATAGATTTACCAATGGAAAATCAATAGTTATTATCATATTAAAACTCAAACAAAGGAAAATGATTCACCCAAGAAACTATAAAATCAAGAATAAACATCTTCAATAAATCCATTATCATTTGGATCATTATCAATATCTGACCTTTCATCTAAGGATGAAAACTACTGCTTAGAAAAAATAATGAAAAAAGCTTGCTAAAAAATCTTCTATAATTGGGAGGTAAATTAAGACCTTCATCTTAGATGACCATTATTGAAACCACATGATTCCACACCATAATGGGAACCAATTAATGGAAGAACATACGACAACAATCAATATTGAAAATAAAGAAGTGAGATTCAACCAACTTTAATGAAACCAACCCAAAATCACACCACAACTGCACTATAATGGTATACAAACCTGCGTGGTGGGATGGAAAAGGTAGTCAACAGTGGAGATGGGGGGTGAGGCATGCATAGGGGTGGCGAGAAGCATCCAGCGGTGGCATGGGTTAGGACCGACAGTGGGGAGGCAAGATAGGGCATCAGGGGGTTGGTTGCGATGGGCGGCGAGCCGCACTGATGGGTGGTGTGAAACGTCACTAGAGACACAGGTGGGGAGCCGATCTAGGGTTCAGGGCTTGCGGGGGTCAGGGGGAGAAGGGGGGTCAGGGTTGGTTTCTGGGGAAAAGTGTTGATACTGTAAAAAAATATGGGGGGGGTAGCGTAGGTTTTTAATAAACCATCGCTAAAATAACTCCATTAAAAAAGATTTATATTGTAGTGTATATACTACTACACCTAGTCGGTAAGGGAAACAAACACCCTAGGGATTCAGAGCCCAAGGGGGTGGGTGTCTTCCCCAACATCTTGGTTGGAGGATGGATGGATATATACCCTCTTTGACCCAAAAATATTATCATAGTTGTTACTTGTGATAGTATGAACATGGGTTTGTTTTCCCCATATATATGTGTAGAGGGATGTAATGTATTGTGGTAATTTTTCACACATATACTCTTGATACAGTTTCCCATGGACTAATATAAGTTTAATGTGTATGGGATGTAATGGCTTGAGGTATAATACCCGATGTATGATTCAAGCTATGTGAGATATGGTGTATCCCATAAACTACCAATAAAATTTTGGCTATGAGGATGTGGTGGTTGTGATGAACGATGTACATGTTGTGGTGCTTCACCCAAGTGTCTTTAGGATAGAATTTTTGGAGAGAGAAGCTCAGGACATGCGATGTTGGGGCCAAGCGATAAACAATTAGGGAAGTTGTAGAGGGGTACCCTTGATATTCTGAATTATATAATTTTCTCTTGTATGAGATACTTAGAGAGAGTATCCATGGAAAGGTTGGAAACTTAGTATATCTTTTTATGTGATGAGTTAGTTTCTCTTGTTGTTCATTATCCTTTAGCATCATTTATTTACATTTTCATGAGAGACTCCGAGGACTATCCAACAATGTATACTGTTATACTCACCCTAAATATATATAAACTATTTTCAGGTAAGTTGGAGAAGATTATAGATTAGGCTGGTTACTACTATCTTGAGGTTTTTCAGGAGATATTTGGGCTTTGTGGTTTCTAACGTTTTATTTTATTTTGGTACATTCATTTTTACTTTTAGTTGTAGTAGTTTTTTCATGAAAATACATATGTGTATCTGGGTTATCTTTTATATTGTAGTCTAAGAAGGAGTTGGTTGGTGTCTGTATTATCTCTCTGTTTTGCATGCATTCTCATAGAGGGTAATTCCTATCATTTGTGCGTTTACTATACCCCCAATGCTAGTCTCCAACCCATGGCCTACTTGAGGCGAGACTCAAGGGGTCAATATCTCTCTTCTCCCATTGTCAGACCAAGAGGGGTACACTTTGAGGGGAGGGAGTGATGATAGAGTGGTATTAGAGGTCTAGTTGAGGGATATGATGGAAAATAGAGTTAGGAATAGGTGAGGTTGCATGAGTTGGTAGGGAAAAATGTTAGCTATGTTTAGAAAGCACTGTAAACATGGGAGACTATATGAGACATGATTATTTAGGGCTCCCTATGATCTGATCCATAAACCTTTAAGTTTATAGTGTCTACTAAACGAGGTGGTACTTATTGTAGGGTTTAGACCTAGGAATGGATCCTACAACATTATTATTTTTCCTAATATTTGAATGGTTATAAGTTGGAATAATATAACCTAAAATGAATAAAAGAAAAGAATTAATTAATGTTAAATTATTCCATATTCAAGGTTTCAGAGCTCTAAGTGTTTGTACTTTTGCAGGTATAAATCCAGGTCGATGTCCTTGTCAGGTTTGTGCAAAAAATGTCTAGCAGGTTGTTCCAATAGATCATTGTATAGTAGAGGATGATGATGACAACACTTGGAGGTGAAAACTAATAGAGTTATTGTGCCAGATTCAATAGAAGTATGGGGGATCTTTTTTAGTTGTAGTCACAAAATACAGGTTAGAAGAGGTTAAGATATATTCACGTTCGATTCGTGACCAGAAGGAGCACTGAGTATCATTGGTTGTAAATATGGTGTGTGGGGGAAGCAAGGTTGTGTTGATTCATGTTCCTCAGGGATCATGAGGAGTTAACAGTCTCATGGGAGATGTTCTGAGACTAGTTCAGGGACATGTTTCTTTGTTCGACCTCGACGGCAGCCAGTATCTAGGTGGTGATTACACTTTGTTAGGGGAGATCTAGTGTGTGGTAGTTTGGGATCCATTTTTGTAACCTTCTGTGATATGCTTTAGACCTACTTTCAAATGACAAGGCCATAGTGAGGCATTTTGAGGAGTATTTTCATCCAGATATCCTGTTCCACATCACTCTATTTAGGGTTAAGACCTATCTCAAGGTGCTAGAAATGACAGAGGTCTTAGAAAGGACTTTATACGAAACCTTATTGTAACACCTCATGTAAATAAAGAATATGACATTTCATATTTATCCATATTTGTGAATAAAATATTAATATGACTTTAAAGGGGACGCTATGCTCGATGGCGTACCCAACACGCAACAACGAGTTTCTTGGGAATCTTACGTTGCACTCTAATAATAAAATAATATTATTTTAAATGGTAGTTAACATGTAGCCGTTGTAATGGAGGGAATGGATATAAATAACTAAAATATGATTATATATGTTTTTAAATGTTTTTACATTTATCCAATAAAAGCTAAAGGCTTAAAATACGGAAAGAATTCAATTTTAGGCGTATATGCCCTAGTTTTCACTAAAGGTTCACTTATCGCCTTTTAATGGAGAACCATCATTAAATATAGTTTTGTTCACTCTTATAAATTCTATTGGACCAAATAAAACTCTTCTTAAGAATCGGGACATCAAAATTTACTTTGTGTAAATTTTTGGTATCTTTCCGATAATGTTCATTTTTTTTAATGAATAGTGTAAAATGTTGTATTTTAATTCAAAACCTCTTTTTAATATAATTTATTTATATGATTAGATTATATTTTGAATTGGTTTTAAAGTGAAATTAGAAAATATTTTTACCATTAAATCCAATAGTGGTCGTTGGAATTAATTTCACTTTGAAATCAGACTTAAACTAGTGTCAATCTTTTGATACTTATTGTTTTATAAAAACACGCTATTTGCTCTGATAGCGGGAATTAATTATTAAATTAATTAATGTGACTAATATGTTTTGATTTTTGTAAAACGGACTTCATTTTTGAATTCGGAATATCAAATATAGCTTAGGGTGAAGTTTTGGTATTTTTCTGAAAAACTCCAATTTTTGATGAATAGTGAAACCACTAAGTGGTAATCAAGCAAACTGATTTTTCAGTTAAATGAAAGTTTACCACTAATGTGTATTGAATTTTGAAAATCCGACATACATGGTTGTCATTAGTATGAAAAATGTGGCTCAATGGGATGAAAATAATTTTTTGGTGAATAGTAACTTATTAAGTTTTTAATCGCGATTAGTGGTAATTAGTGTAGTTTAAGGTAAAAATAATGCTTTAATAAAATAAGATGAGCTTGAAACATGTCTTACCCTCATTGGTTGTATCATGGCCGACCAAGACAATCCATGGGTCAACTTGGGGACCCCATGGATCCACTTTGGTTGGGAAATGACATAAATAACATTTTATTTAATGTAAAAGTAAAATTGACACAAACATGATATGTTTTACTAAAACAATTTTTAAGTGGGGTTATACAAGTCATATTTTTGATTATAAATATTAATTGGAAAGCTAAAAATATTTCCTACATAATAACTTTTTTATAATTTTTAGACATAAAATAAATTAAATTATTTATGACATAATAATGATGCAGCGATGACATCATTATTTGACGATTTAAATAAAATGGAAAGATAATGTAAACTCTATGAACTACACATGTCCAAAACTTATTGGATGAGTGGATTTAGAAGCCACATCACCTTATCCACGAATTATATCAATGTGGGACCTTTTGAAACCGAAACACATTTTCAAATAAAGTAATATTTCTTTACTTTCCAAAAGTGCCCCTCCTCTCCTCTTATAAAAGGCCCCCACCTCTACCTCATTTAACACACTCCTCAAGCCTTTGGCTCGGACAAAACCTGCCCATTTACTCTCTCCACATCCCTCTCCTCATCCTAGAGGATTTACTTTGGGCAGAATCCTTTCAAAGGAAGCCTTTAGGCTCAAATCAAAAGGAGTTACACTTTTAAAGGTAATTCACTCTCTCATGTTCATTTGTTTTATTTTGCTTCTCCAACCCCCTAAACTCTTTTTATTTACTTCTTTTGTAACAAAACCAGTATCTCAAATATACTAGGATGTTTTATAAGATTTATTCGAGCTACACTCTCACACAACTACATCAAATGGTTAAAGAACATACAGTTTCCGTGGATGGTGAAATTCTGCCTCCTGAAACGATGATTGTTCAATACTCATTTAACACCTTCAAAGGTGGCCATTATTATGCCAATATTTTTATATATGATATATAATATGTTTATGTTTTATTTATTCTTTTGTATTTTTCATTTTTGTCTTACCTTTATGGCTTCCATTATGGGTATACGCGATATCTTCATTTAAGGAAGTGCGGACTACCGCCCCCTCAAAGTGATTTGATTCGTTAAATACCATATGTGGGATGTATAAAGGATGGAAATATGATATTATATATGATCTTATACTGGAATTATAATATACCTATATATCATTATTATTCCATTCTATAAAATACGAAATAGAAATGAAAGTAGCGTTCATGCGTACGTACGGCTTACCGTCTCCATGAACGGTGCATTTCATTTCTTACCTCTAAATGATTATGTAATGTTATAAATGCATGAATGTACTGGATATATATGTCATATATGATATATAAATAATGAATACAATTCTGGATATAATAAACATTTGGCCACACGAATAACATGTAATTGTAAGAAGTCCACTTTCGACTTAAGAACCAAATATGGGCAAAATAAATATTATTAACTTAAATGATTACATAATGTTTATGACATGGTAATAAGTGGTATAAAAGTAATAATTAAGTTGAAAAATGTTCTTAATGAATTATAAATTAACTCAAGTTTATTATTCATGAGATTAAAGAACGATCGAGTCAAGTCGGACCCAAGGTAAGGGATCCTACAACTCTCCTTCTTTTAAAGTACACTCTTTTATGTCATTTCTTTTAATCTCATCTTTCTTATGATTGGGATGTTATTTTATATTAATCCTACTGTAATTTTTATGTTCATGTGATGAGAGACCCTATTCTATCTAATCAATCCATTTTGGAAGTTTTGAGTGGCGCCGTTAGGCTGCCGAACTTTCATAAGAGATCTAACCTCTCTCTTTCTTTTTTAGTACTCTCCTTTATGTGACTTCTTTTAGGATCCTCTTTGTAATGTTGGGGGATGTTATTTTATATTAATCTTGCTGTAAATTTTATTTTAATGTGATGAGATACCCTATTTGATCTCATCAATCCATATTCGGAAGTTTTATGTGGTGCCGTTAGGCTGCCGAGTTTTCGTAAGGGATTTTTCACCTCACTTTTATTCCCGTGAGATTTATGATACATTTGCCACAAATTCCATTGAGTGGTGTATGTACTGACCATTATTCTATTATTTGTGTAATATACTTTTATTTATGATTATTTACATCAATGATCTATTGTCCTTCTTTCATGGGGTGTATGTTTTGAAAGATATCCAAGTCGGTAAGGGAACCTTTCACCCTCCTCTTTTTTAAAAGACTTCTTTTGTTGGGTCTTTTAATTTACATATTGTTATGTTGGGATATGTTCTCATATATCCTTATTGATGTAAATTTTATGTCCATGTGATGAGATACACTTTTTATCTCTCATCAACTCATTTTGATGTGATGCCGTTAGGCTGTCAAGGGAACTTTTTAACCCAATTTCGATTTCTTTGGGTTCAACTTGTAGTCATTGAATATGTCATCCATTGAATATGTGTGAATGACCTTTTATTTTTTTACACTTAATATCCACTTATATTGGGTGTATATATATTTGTCACACATATTTTTTAGATTTATTTGTCCTTAATTTAAGGATACCTTCTTTATAAGGGATTTCGTCACATTTGACATTTCTATTGAGGGTTCATTGTTGTTATGCACCAATTCACTCTTATATGGTGTATATACTGTCCTTTGGAGTATTATATCATGAATCATTTTATTCTCATGATATTATAAAGTTCTGAATAAATGTTATTCCTCGATTATTGTATTCAAGTGTCTCTAATTTTGGTAAAACCCCTTTAACCAAAATATCGTTTTAAATGTTTTAATTATTTGTTCTTATTAATATCCATGTTTTCAAAATAGTTTTAAGGATTTATTTATATGGATATTAATTGTTTAAAATGTTTAAAGCTTCAAGGTGGTATGGGACACGTTGATTCAAAAATCTCTTTATTAAATGTTTTAAATGGTTTTGGAAATGGTTTCTTTTTGAATGGATTCATTATTTCAATATCCTAAAATGTTATATTGTGATTGAAATGTGGAAATGTTATGTTTCCTTTATTCATGTTTATGTGATACGATTATGTTATGGTCCTTGGGAATTGTTATGAATAACGGGTGGTTCCGTGATAAACTAAGGGCGGGTGAGCCCGATATAGCTCTCCAATGCATTGGGTAACACGAAGGAGTGAAACGTTAAGGTTTCTCCGAAGAGATTTAGGGAATATACTGTGATTGGTATTCCAAACGTAACCAAGAGGGTTACTCCCTACGTAAGAATGTTATGAATGCCTCAAGTTACCTTTACGTCTTATGTTTTCTATGATTTATTCATGATTTGATATGCCTATGTTTTATGGGTAAAGTATGATTTCATTCTTATGTATATATGAACTCATGTTTCCTTTACATATTTTTATAACCCTTACTGAGCTTCTTATGCTCATCCCAAGTCTTTGAAATGTTTTTCACAGGACTTAGCATGGAATAGGGTCAAGGATGGGATCAAGGGAAAGTCATGCTACCTAAAACATGGAACTATACATGTTTCTTTTTAAGAGTTTTTATTTTATGGAAATTTAGTAGAAGCGACTACTTTGTAATCTTTTGAGATGTAATTGTTATGTCCTAATTATCTAAAACTCTAAACCTGAAAGGATCCTCAATGTGAATTACTCATTTAATTCAATATTAAGTAAGGTTTAAGGCTGGGGCCTTATAGTTGGTATCAAAGGGAGGTTTAGATAACTTTAGAGGTTAGGGTATTCTTTAAGCATAAGTGACATTACCATAGTGGTTAGGATTTCAGAAAGAGTCCTAGTTTTAGATAAAGTGAATGAGTAAGTGTATCTTAGTGTTTACCTTACTAATTAGTACATGATGGTTTTGTTGATATATTCACACTGACATTTCTATTTTTAGTGAATGGATGAATCTAGCAGGCACCAAAGAGACAACAGGTTTGAAGGAAACTATGGTGGTTCTCTGATTAAGATACTAGATAAAATGGAGGATTCAATGAGGAAACACGTGGTTGTTCTAAACCAAATATCATGGAGTCATGATCAACCACTTCAACCTTGGTGAGTTCTATAATGCATCATGTACGAGATGGCCAACTCGATGTGGAAATTCAGGTAATAATTATTAAGGTAACCATTAGGGTTTATATGATACTTAATTTTTAGGTAATTATGGGTTACTCTATGATATGATGGAAAATGAAAGGAATGAGATAAACTTGAGGTTAAAATATGTTATGATTATTGTTGAAGATTTTTTTCTCATTTTGGGGAATGTTTGAAGAATTATATAGTTTTGGAAAAAGGACAACACGCAGACCGTGTGACTACCCGTCGCATCGGACAAAGCTGCGGGAATCGAACCCACAACCAAAGTGCGACTGGTATTTATCGCCTACCACTGGACTACGTGAAGTCCCTGGTTAGTTTGGATGATTCTTTATAGTTATATGATTTTATGAATTAAGAGTAAGTTGATTTTGGGTTATTTATGAAAATGATTAACCTATCTTGGAGGATATGTGATTAGGTTAATTACTTTTCAATACGAGACTTTAGGGGAAACTGATGTTGTTTGGAGATAAATGTTGCGATTTAACTTGGAAGACTATGTGAGTAAATCCTTCAAATATTTGGGTTTCAATCTTATATTGGTTTACTTTGAATAATTTTATGGACAAATTGTTTATCGGATGGTCCTTGTTGAACTTTGGGTTTTGTTGGACAAATTTTGGAGATTAAGAATAGATTTTCTTTTTATAAGGGGTTATCCTTTTCTGGATTATCTGATCTTGTACTGACCTTTTTGGTTTTGGTTTGGTTAAATCCTAAATACATGGGATGTATATAGTTATCTTTTGGGGATTAGGTGATTCTCTAGAAGTTGATTATAGTACTCTTAACGCGAACAATTCTCCCGAAATACTCGTCTTTTGGAAAAAATATGAGTTTGACTAAGGAATCTAGTAAAAGTTGAAAGTCAACATGATAAGTGATGATGCTTCCTTATGAATAAATTCATCAATAAAAAGTAACTTAAAACAAAAATTTTGTCTATTAACTTTTCCTAATGGGGAACCCAACACCGTTTAACCCATCACAAGTTCGTGATTTTCTTATTGTTAACTTTTTCCTAAACATGTTTTCTATCACTCTCCATCAGAACATGACCCTTTGTTTTTTCCTCCATGTCCATATTTTCATACTTGGAATCCTAGTATGGGTTAACTCGGTTTACCTTTGTATTTATCTTTCTTTATTTTAAAGTGTTTGTTTTACCCACTTTTGTTCCGATGTGGGACTCTCAAGGATGTTTCCAAGCGCAATTTTAAAATTGTGAGGACGCAATTCCCAAAAGGGGGGAAGGATGTAACACCCTAGGTAAATAAAGAATATGACATTTCATATTTATCCATATTTGTGAATAAAATATTAATATGACTTTAAAGGGGATGCTATGCTTGATGGCATACCCAACACGCAACAACGAGTTTCTTGGGAATCTTACGTTGCACTCTAATAATAAAATAATATTACTTTAAATGGTAGTTAACATGTATCCATTTTAATGGTGGGAATGGATATAAATAACTAAAATATGATTATATATGTTTTTAAATGTTTTTACATTTATCCAATAAAAGCTAAAGGCTTAAAATATGGAAAGAATTCAATTTTAGGCGTATATGCCCTAGTTTTCACTAAAGGTTCACTTATCGCCTTTTAATGGAGAACCATCATTAAATATAGTTTTTTTCACTCTTATAAATTCTATTGGACAAAATAAAACTCTTCTTAAGAATCGGGACATCAAAATTTACTTTGTGTAAATTTTTGGTATCTTTCCGATAATGTTCATTTTTCTTAATGAATAGTGTAAAATGTTGTATTTTAATTCAAAACCTCTTTTTAATATAATTTATTTATATGATTAGATTATATTTTGAATTGGTTTTAAAGTGAAATTAGAAAATATTTTTACCATTAAATCCAATAGTGGTCGTTGGAATTAATTTCACTTTGAAATCAGACTTAAACTAGTGTCAATCTTTTGATACTTATTGTTTTATAAAAACACGCTATTTGCTCTGACAGCGGGAATTAATTATTAAATTAATTAATGTGACTAATATGTTTTGATTTTTTTAAAACAGACTTCATTTTTGAATTCGAAATATCAAATATATCTTAGGGTGAAGTTTTGGTATTTTTCTGAAAAACTCCATTTTTTGATGAATAGTGAAACCACTAAGTGGTAATCAAGCAAACTGATTTTTCAGTTAAATGAAAGTTTACCACTTATGTGTATTGAATTTTGAAAATCCGACATACATGGTTGTCATTAGTATGAAAAATGTGTCTCAATGGGATGAAAATAATTTTTTGGTGAATAGTAACTTATTAAGTTTTTAATCGCGATTAGTGGTAATTAGTGTAGTTTAAGGTAAAAATAATGCTTTGATAAAATAAGATGAGCTTGACACATGTATTACCATCATTGGTTGTATCATGGCCGACCAAGACAAGCCATGGGTCAACTTGGGGACCCCATGGATCCACTTTGGTTGGGAAATGACATAAATAATATTTTATTTAATGTAAAAGTAAAATTGACACAAACATGATATGTTTTACTAAAACAATTTTTAATTGGGGTTATACAAGTCATCATTTTGATTATAAATATTCATTGGAAAGCTAAAAATATTTCCTACATCATATGTTTTTTTTTATAATTTTTTGTCATTAAATAAATTAAATTATTTATGACATAATAATGATGCAGCGATGACATCATTATTTGACGATTTAAATAAAATGGAAAGATAATGTAAAATCTATGAACTAAACATGTCCAAAACATATTGGATGAGTGGATTTCGAAGCCTTATCACATTATCCACGAATTATATAAATTTGGGACCTTTTGAAACCGAAACATATTTTCATATAAAGTAATATTTCTTTACTTTCCAAAAGTGCCCCTCCTCTCCTCTTATAAAAGGCCCCCACCTCTACCTCATTTAACACACTCCTCATGCCTTTGGCTCGGCCAACCCCTGCCCATTTACTCTATCCACATCCCTCTCCTCATCCTAGAGGATTCCCTTTGGGCATAATCCTTTCAAAGGAATCCTTTAGGCTCAAATCAAAAGGAGTTACACTTTTAAAGGTAATTCACTCTCTCATGTTCATTTGTTTTATTTTGCTTCTCCAACCCCCTAAACTCTTTTTATTTACTTATTTTATAACAACACCAGTATCTTCAATATACTAGGATGTTGTTATAAGATTTATTAGAGCTACACTCTCACAAAACTACATCAAATGGTTAAAGAACATACGGTTTCCGTGGATGGTGAAATTCTGCCTCCTGAAACGATGATTGTTCAATACTCATTTAACACCTTAAAAGGTGGCCATTATGATGTCACTATTTTTATATATGATATATAATATGTTTATCTTTTATTTATGATTCTGTATTTTTCATTTTTGTCTTACCTTTATGGCTTCCATTATGGGTATACGCGATATCTTCATTTAAGGAAGTGCGGACTACCGCCCCCTCAAAGTGATTTGATTCATTAAATACCATATGTGGGATGTATAAAGGATGGAAATATGATATTATATATGATATTATAATGGAATTATAATATACCTTTATATCATTATTATTTAATTCTATAAAATACGAAATAGAAATGAAAGTAGCGTTCATGCGTACGTACGGCTTACCGTCTCCATGAACGGTGCATTTCATTTCTTACCTCTAAATGATTATGTAATGTTATAAATGCATTAATGTACTGGATATATATGACATATATGATATCTACATAATTAACACAATTCTGGATATAATAAACATTTGGCCACACGAACAACATGTAATTGTAAGAAGTCCACTTTCGACTTAAGAACCAAATATGGGCAAACAAATATTATTAACTTAAATGATTACATAATGTTTATGACATGGTAATAAGTGGTATAAAAGTAATAATGAACTTTAAAAAGGTTCTTAAAGAATTATAAATTAACTCAAGTTTATTATTCAGGAGATTAAAGAACGATCGAGTCAAGTCGGACCCGAGGTAAGGGATCCTACAACTCTCCTTCTTTTAAAGTACACTCTTTTATGTCATTTCTTTTAAGCTCATCTTTATTATTATTGGGATGTTCTTTTATATTACTCCTACTGTAATTTTTATGTTCATGTGATGAGAGACCCTATTCTCTCTCATCAATCCATTTTGGAAGTTTTGAGTGGCGCTGTTAGGCTGCCGAACTTTCGTAAGAGATCTAACCTCTCTCTTTCTTTTTAAGTACTCTCCTTTATGTCACTTCTTTTAGGCTCCTCTTTGTAATGTTGGGGGATGTTCTTTTATATTCCTCTTGCTGTAAATTTTATTTTAATGTGATGAGATACCCTATTTGATCTCATCAATCCATATTCGGAAGTTTTATGTGGCGCCGTTAGGCTGCCGAGTTTTCGTAAGGGATTTTTCACCTCACTTTTATTCCCGTGAGATTTATGATACATTTGCCACAAATTCCATTGAGTGGTGTATGTACTGCCCATTATTATACTATTTGTGTAATATACTTTAATTTATGAGTATTTACATCAATGATCTATTGTCCTTCTTTCATGGGGTGTATGTTTTGAATGATATCCAAGTCGGTAAGGGAACCTTTCTCCCTCCTCTTTTTTAAAAGACTTCTTTTGTTGGGTCTTTTAATTTACATATTGTTATGTTGGGATATGTACTAATATATCCTTATTGATGTAAATTTTATGTCCAAGTGATGAGATACACTTTTTATCTCTCATCAACTCATTTTGATGTGATGCCGTTAGGCTGTCAAGGGAACTTTTTAACCCAATTTCGATTTCTTTGGGTTCAACTTGTAGTCATTGAATATGTCATCCATTGAATATGTGTGAATGAACTTTTATTGTTTTACACTTAATATCCACTTATATTGGGTGTATATATATTGTTCACACATATTTTTGAGATTTATTTGTCTTTAATTTAAGGATACCTTCTTTATAAGGGATTTCGTCACATTTGACATTTCTATTGAGGGTTCATTGTTGTTATGCACCAATTCACTCTTATATGGTGTATATACTGCCCTTTGGAGTATTATATCATGAATCCTTTTATTCTCATGATATTATAAAGTTCTGACTAAATGTTATTCCTCGATTATTGTATTCAAGTGTCTCTAATTTTGGTAAAACCCCTTTAACCAAAATATCGTTTTAAATGTTTTAATTATTTGTTCTTATTAATATCCATGTTTTCAAAATGGTATTAAGGATTTATTTATATGGATATTAATGGTTTAAAATGTTTAAAGCTTCAAGGTGGTATGGGACACTTTGATTCAAAAATCTCTTTATTAAATGTTTTAAATGGTTTTGGAAATGGTTTCTTTTTTGAATGGATTCATTATTTCAATATCCTAAAATGTTATATTGTGATTGAAATGTGGAAATGTTATGTTTCCTTTATTCATGTTTATGTGATACGATTATGTTATGGTTCTTGGGCATTGTTATGAATAACGGGTGGTTCCGTGATAAACTAAGGGCGGGTGAGCCCGATATAGCTCTCCAATGCATTGGGTAACGCGAAGGAGTGAAACGTTAAGGTTTCTCCGAAGAGATTTAGGGAATATACTGTGATTGGTATTCCAAACGTAACCAAGAGGGTTACTCCATACGTAAGAATGTTATGAATGCCTCAAGTTACCTTTACGTCTTATGTTTTCTATGATTTATTCATGATTTGATATGCCTATGTTTTATGGGTAAAGTATGATTTCATTCTTATGTATATATGAACTCATGTTTCCTTTCCATATTTTTATAACCCTTACTGAGCTTCTTATGCTCATCCCAAGTCTTTGAAATGTTTTTCACAGGACTTAGCATGGAATAGGGTCAAGGATGGGATCAAGGTAAAGTCATGCTACCTAAAACATGGAACTATACATGTTTCTTTTTAAGAGTTTTTATTTTATGGAAATTTAGTAGAAGCGACTACTTTTTAATCTTTTGAGATGTAATAGTTATGTCCTAATTCTCTAAACCTCTAAACATGAAATGATCCTAAATGTGAATTACTCATTTAATTCAGTATTAAGTAAGGTGTAAGGCTGGGGCCTTATACTTATTTCATGAGAGAGGATTCATTATGATTCCTCAGGAAGAAAATCAGCGGTCTGGGGTTCTCGGTTTTCAAGGAAAACGAGTTTACAATCAGTCAAGGGTAGGTCCTATCCCTAAATATCTTGTTTCTATAAGGGTGGAGGCTCTTAGTTATATACCAAGGGATCAATATTTTGTTTTTATTTTAGAGTAAAGGGTCACCAGTTGCATGATTTCTTGACCTTACTGATTAGTCAGTATGTGCTAGGTGTTTTGCTCCATTTTCCTCTGTAGTGGTAGTTCTAGCCGAGATAGTACCAGCAGGTTGCACTAGCTTTAGATATACAGAGAGAATATGGTGATGGAATTGGATACAATTGGGAATCTCCCCATCCTTAGATAACAGAGAAATACCATGGAGGTGGTCTTCAACATGGTTAGAGAGGTTATAGAGTAGGTTGTGGTTAGCTTCATGCTTTAGCGTTACTAGTGCCCGGTGAGCTAGACATCGTTTGAGATACCATTTTCTTGTTTTTTTACTTTGTTGCATTACATATTTAACTCATGAGTGATGCATTATATCATATAATCTACCCTCATTAATTCCATGGAACATGTGGTATAGAGGCTTCCAGTGCCCTTGGTGCTAATTACATCAATTAGAGGTTGATCGGACATGTATGAAGTATATAGAGACTATGATATTGTACCATCTTAGAACCACTCTTGAGGATATTTCCTATGTCTACGGATACAAACATATGATTTCTTCATCAACATTGATTGGTTGTATGCAGTGAAAGATATCTTGGATTACATTAGGAGGCATGATACGTTCTTTGATGCAGATGGAGATCCAGTATTTTTTTTCGGAGAGTGAGACCCTTATAAGGGTTAGAGGAATGTTCCATCCTTGTCATCCTTGATGGATAAGCTAATGTTGAGTTTTTCAGAGGTTTAGTAGTTGATGTTTTCTAGTTCCATGGAAGAGTACCCTGATATCTTCCCCAAATAGGTTGTAGCGTTATTCCCTCGATGGGAGACCGAGTTCGAGATCAAGCTGCATCCAAGCATGTATCTTATCTCGATGTCTCCATATAGGATGGAACCTTGTGAGATATGAGAGATTCTTATACAGCTTTGTGGTCTGTTTTAGTGTAGTTTTTTTCTAGTGATTACATCACCATGGGGTGAAACCGTTTTTTTAATGAAGAAACCTGATGGCAACTTGCGGTTGTCTATCGATTATCATCTCTTAAACTGAGTGACAGTGAAGAAAATCTATCCTTTTTCATGGATTGATGATTTATTTGATCAACTGAAGGATGAATGTTGGTTCTTGAAGATCAATTTGTGTTAAGGATACCATCAGATGCATGTGAAGGATGATGATATCTTGAATGATGATTTCTGTTGTCGTCATGGGTATTATGAGTTCATTGTGATTCTGTTTGGTGTGAATAATTCTTCATCTGTGTTCATAGGGTTGATTAAAACTGTGTTTTGGGAGTTATTAAATATGCTTGTCATGGTTTTCATAAATGAAATGCTTGTGTACTCCGCATCTGAGGAGGATCATAATGGACATCTACATACTGTTTTGGGAGTTCATCACCATGAGAAGCTGTTTGGGTGGTTGTCAAAGTGTGAGTTTTGGGCTCAAGAATTCTATTTATTGGGTCATTTTTTATCCCAGTAGGGAGGAACTATGGATTCATAAAAGATAGAAGAAGTTGTGTCTTGGTTATCCCCTAAGATGTTGGAATAAGTGAGAAGTTTCCTTGGACTTGTAGGCTATTATAGAAGGTTTGTAGACGATTTATCTCGAGTTGCGACTCCTCAAATAGTGTTGACTAGAAAGGATCAGGTGATCATGTGGAATGGCCAATGTTAGACAACATTCGAGTATCAAAAGGAGAAGTTGGTCAGTGTTCTGTTTCATTTCTTAACAGTAGAAAGAGTTTAGTTTGTGGGTTTCTATGATGCTTCATGTCTGGGGTTAGGCTATGTTCTGATGCACTAAAGACTATTCATTTCTTATGGGTCTTGGTATTTATGTCCCCATTAACATAATTATGCCACCCATGATCTCAAGTTGGAAACATGGGTATTTTCCTAGAAGTTATGGAGTCATTAACTCATTGGTGAGTGTTTTGTTTTCTTCATAGATCATAAGAGCATGAGGTACATTTTCTCCCAGCATGACTAGAACTTGTGATAACATTTTTGGATGGAGTTCTTATAGGATTAGGAATTTGAATTTTCATATACACCTAGAATACAACAACCCTTATCTTTATTTCAAACTTAAGCATAATTTATTAAATAAAATATTCACCTGATAAAATAGATAAGATCAAGAGGTCTAGTGTCTTTGGGGCATAGGAACATTACATAACATCTTAAACCATGAAATAAACATCTTTATTGAAGACTTATTTTACGTGACCACGCACATTCCTTCGTACATAGCATTGCATGGGATAACCGGAGGACATGCATAAGAAAAGGGTGAGATATAAAGACTAGTAAGGGATTAAAAAATGCATTACATGAATAATACAACATGTGTTAGGCAATAAGAATATCAATAAATCATAAAATAAATATGAACATAAAGGCAAGAAATGGCATGGTTATCGTAACATGGAAATGTGGCATCCACATTTAACATGATACTATCATGATCCAAGGCTCATTGCACATGGATAATGAGTAAAACCTTATTGAATATGAATTATCATGTATAAAACCTCATTGTACATGACTTATCATGATACTAATCTTTACCCAATGCATTGGAGAGCTATTAGGGAACACCATTCTTAATCATTTCATTTAATGCATAAGTGTGCCACATGGGTCATATAACATGGGATCATTAAACATCACCATTTATTAAAAGATAAAGGAATGTGGAATTAAATAATGAAAATATATAATCAAAAATTAAAATTTCATAAAGGTGAATATCCTTGATAGAGAAATGGGCATGGTATTCACTGCACAATGACTTTGTCTTGGAAAATCACAGAGTAATTTCGGCAACATAACGACGTGACATAAGAATTCATAAAAATGGGTTATGAGAGAGAAAGGGGTATCTCATCATATGTACATGAAATTTATATTAAGGGGGTCATATAGATACATTTCCCAACATTTGTAATGGAATTTAGACTCAAAATAAAAAAGAATTGCATGAATGTAAACGAGGAGAGAGAAATCCCTTATGGAATTTCAGCATGGTAACAGGTGTACATGGGAGGAATTAATGAGATAGAAATGCATTTATCATAATTAAAACATAAGGAGGGATGAATGGGGGAGGTGAAAAATCATACCAAAAAATTATTAATTTAAAATACAAGGGTATAAAAATATAAATAAATTTGGAAAAAAATGAGAATGAAAGAAATCCCTTTCTTGGAAGTGTAATACCAGAGGCTTGGGAGAGGATTGATAGAGGCTTATTGGGAGCTTGAGGATCATTGGAAGGATTCTACATACGAGGAGCAAGGGGTTGATCGATCTCAAAAATGGTTTGAGTGAAGAGAAATCGGAGGTTGAGTGGGTTTATATAGGAAAGGAGAGGGAATTCATTATTATTTTGGTCACGGACATGATACATTAAACTAATCAAAAGAACAAAGAATACCATGGTTTTTACCATGTTTTTTAGAAAGGGGAGTGGAAAATATTATTTTATATGGAAAATGAAAAAACTTATTAAAATACTTGGCATGCTTTTGTGGAGGTGAGTCACACTCTGAAGGAAATCATTTTAAAATATTAAAATTTTTTATAAGTCTTGGAGGTCCACTAAGGCTTTATAAAGTAAATCAAACAAATCTAAAATCAAATTATTTTAAAGGTAAAACATATATTTCCCGAATATACCTTTTATATTATTTTATGATATAACTATTGGGTCATTATGATGTCATCAAATAAATTATTTATTTAAACGGTATTTAATTTTTACCAAAAAAATTGACTATCTCAGAAAATTATTAAAAATTCACCGTTAGATAATTTTGAATTCATGATTCCATAAATAATATTCATTTTATATAAATAATTTTATAAATAAGTGAATTTTCACATTTAAAATAAAAACTGATATTTATTGAAAATTCATGTGTTTTGACAAAGACAGTTTTCAAACCTTAATAAAAATTACAATTGTATTCATAAAATATTACGATCATTTATATTAAATAAAATGTAATTTAGTATTAATAATATTTTATTAAAATATTATTAAATTAAAAAATCTATTAATTCATCAAAATATATTTCTTAATTGAATATTAACTAAAAAACTATTTGTTCTTTAAAAACCATTTAAATGGTAACAATCATAAAATAACTGTATATTATTTAATATAATCGAAATTAATGCACATAATAATAGTGCTAGGTTATTGTTACATAACCATTGATAACACCAACATAATACTTAAGGGTATGGTGTGAGATGGTGACATACTCTTGGGGAGGCTCAGATAACATCGCTCGAGTGGTAAACTCTATTAACTTCCACTTCTCCCGTATGCGGTTCCATTCAAGATTAATGTGTTGAAGCTCAGCTTGGTATTGGTCCAGAGTGAATCCCAGTGATGCTAACTCCTTTCTGAGCATCAACAAATGGGCTTCGTATTGAGAAATTATACTGGATGAGGCCATCACTTCCTTTGTATGAGTAAATTGGATTTGTTAGAGCCCTATATTTATACTAATCATGTGGTCACTATTCAATGACTATATTAACGACAATAAAAATTATTAATAGTATTTTAAAATCCAAATAAATAAAACCAAGGATGTGAATATGTTATTTAACCAATTTATACAATAATACATTTAATTATATCAAGATGAATTTTCATTAATAAAATTTTGAGTGGTTACAATCACCCCCCCTTAAGAAATTTCTCCCTCAATTTTTTACCACACTAAAAAAGATGAGGGAAACTCTGCTTTATCACTTCCTATGATTCCCACATTCCTTCTTCAAACATGTGGGTTCTCAATAATACCTTGACATGGGGCATTGTCTTATTTCGTAGAAGTTTTTCCTTACTATCTAAGATCTCCACCAGCTTCTCTTCATCAGAGAGGTCATTCTCAAATGGTACCACCTCTAGGTTGAGTACATGAGATAGGTCAGGTATGTTCTTCTTCAAGAGTGATACATGAAATAAATCATGTACTTGAGATAGGTTTGGTGGGGGTGCTAGTCAATAGGGAACTATTCCAATGCAATCAAGGATCTCAAATGGGTAATGTACCTTTTAATAAGTTTTCCATTCTTCCCAAATCTCCCATCTCTCTTCCACGGTGATATGCAGAGGAATACCATGTCTCTGACATCTATCTCTAGGTCTCGTCGATGATTATTAGCATATATCTTTTGTTGACTATGAGCATCTTTTTTGTGCTACAAGATGGTCTTAACCTTCTCGAGCATTTATTCAACCATTTTTAGACCTAGGAGTTTTCTCTCCCCAACTTCTTCCATTCATGCTGGTGTTCTGAACATCTTCCCATAAATGGATTCATAAAGAGCCATTTGGATGCTTGAGTGGAAACTATTATTGGAAGAGAACTCAAACAGAGGAAGATGTTGATCCTATATTCCTTTGTAGTCTGTTGAGCATGCTCTCAACATGTACAGAAGTGTATGGATAGTATGCTTAGATTGGCCATCAGTTTGAGAATGATAAGCCACACTAATGTTAATCTCAGTATTTAGAGCATGTTGAAGAATCATCTAGAACCTAGTGGTTAATCTAGGATCTTGATCTGATACAACAGATAGTGGTACTCCATGCAGCCTTACAAATTCTTGGATATATATCCATTCCAGTTGATCTAATGAGAAATAATCTCAAATTGGAATGAACTTTGCAGTCTTTATAAGATGATAAAAAACAACCTAGATAGGATTGTTTCCTTTTGATGTCTTCGAATGTCTGGTGATAATGTCCATGGTGATGTTATCCCATTTCCATGCTGGTATGGATAATGGTTGCATAATCCCCTTAGAATTTTTCCTCTTAGCCTTTACTTGCTGATATAACTGGAACTTTGATGTATAATCATGGATCTCCTTCTTTATGTTATCCCACCAATAAACCTCTCAGATATCTCGATACATATTTGTGTTTCCTGGGTGAATTAAGAAATTTGATCTATGTGCATCATCAAAATGTTCTTTCATTAACTATGGATTTTATGGAATAGATAGTCTTGACCCAAATCTCACAATTCATTCTTCATTAACATTTAACTCTGAGGATTTACCTTTTATGTTAGTTTCCACTTTCTTCTGAATTCCCACATCATCCTTTTAAGAATCCTTTAAACTTTTCAAAAGAGATGGTTGATAAATAATTTGTGAAAGAATTTATGATGTTATTTTTTATGATTCCCATGTCCATCTTCATCAAATATAAAAAGATTGGATCCTTTTCCATTCTCATTAATAATAGAATCACTGTTTCCTTTATACATAGAGCATCTTCCATCTTGTTCTCTTTCCCAGGGTTGTAATGAATTGAGCAGTCATAGTTATGATAAGCTCTAGCCATCTTCATTGGTGCATATTCAACTCTTTTTATTTTAATATATACTTGAGGATTTTCTGATCCTTGTATATTTCACACTTTTCCCAAAAGAAGTAATACAAAAAAAAATTTAAAGCGAAGATTACAGTAGCCAACTCCAGATAATGTGTTGGATAGTTCTTCTCATGAACATTCAATTTCCTTGAAGCATAGACAATGAAGTTTCTATTTTTCATCAACACACAGCCCATTCCCTTCTTCGAAGCATCACTAAATACCACAAAAAGTTCTCCACTTGTGGGTAGTGTGAGCACATGCGCAGTGATAAGCCTCTTTTTAATCTCCTTGAAGCAATATTCACATTCCTCAATCCAGGAAAACATGACTCCCTTACGAGTTATCTTAGTAAGAGGGCTGGAAAACCCTGATAAATTTCTCCCAAATTGGCGATAATATCCAGCTAAACCCTGGAAGCAATGGATATCCGTCACCGATATTGGCCTCGACCATCCATCAATTGCATCTATCTTAGAGGGGTCCACATATATCCCATTTCTTGTGATGATATAAACCAATAATGGTACTTCCTTCAACCATAAATCACAGTTTATGTACTTTTCATAGATATTATCCTTTCAAAGGGTCTCAAGTACAATGATTTGTTGCTCATTAGGCTCCTGCTTGGTTTTGGATTATATTAGAATATCGTATATAAAGACTACCCCAAATTTGTGTAGGTAATCTCTAAAGACTCTATTCATCATGTCCATAAAGACTTTTGGATCATTAGTGAGTCCAAAATAAATTACTATGAATTCATAGTGCCCGTATCAAGTACAAAATGCAATCTAGGTGATATCCACCTTCTTCACCTTTACTTGGTAATATCTCGACCGCAGATGCACATTGGAGACGTATTTTTCTCTATGTTGTGGATTAAACAATTCATCAATTCATGGCATATGATACTTGTTCTTTATCATGATTTTTTTGAGATCATGATAACCAATACAAAGGTGAATTGACCCGTCCTTCTTTTGGAAGAAGAGGACTGGTGCACCCCATGGTGAAGCACTTGGGTGTATAAACCCTTTATCCAGATTCTCTTGTATTTATTTCTTTATATCCTCAAGATCCACAAAAACCATTATATATAAGGTCTTGGATATTGAAAATTCCATAGGTATAATATCAATCAAGAATTCAACAACTCTTCCAGGAGTAAGACCATGAAATTACACGGGAAACACTTCAGTGAATTAGTTCACAATCAGAATGTCTTCAAGGATAGTTTCTTCCATAGACTCAATCATCTGAGAAAGATTTTCATGCTCATAGGGTAATAATATCCATGCTTTAGAGAATGATTATAAATAAGATTCATCCTCCTCTTTTCAAATGTACAGAATCGGTGGTCGATTCTCCATATAGAGTGTGATTCCCCTCTCACATCAATTTATGGTGGCTCTATATAGAGAAAGCCAATACATACTAATAATTTCATCAAATTCCACTAAAGGGGTTATGATGAGGTTCAAAAGGAAGTCCAATCAACAAATTGTGATAGGGGAAGAGTTATATTAATGGGATTCAATGTTTTTTCCATTTTCCATTCTCACTGACATATTTACTTTCATGATATGTGGTGGTGTGGGGATTGTTCTACTCAAAATTTGGGATATAAAAGAATCTGTATAAGTAGAATAAAAAAGTATGATTTCTATTATTGAATGAATAACTAGTGTTCCTATCACCACTTCATTTTCGGGGTTCTCTTCGGCAGTAGTGATGGAAAAAGCTCTCCCTTTCTGCCTTGTAGGTTATTGGTTGCCTCTAAAAACCCTTGGCTTAGGGAACTAGTTTGTAATGTGCCTTCGTTATTTAATGTCGATGCATTGAAAAGTGTGAAGAAAGTTGAACGGAGAGTTCCTCTCCTATAACACAATAGTGGGTTTTTCTTGCTGATAGTTAATAACCAAATTCCCTTCTCTTCCACACTAAAATAATTTTCTCTTCCCCTTAGGCAATTTATGGGGTGCTTCTTTCTGCACCTTTGGCATGTGGTGTGATAGATTTTCTTAGCACCGTTGGATTTATCCATTAGAGTTCCAAAATTAAATTCCACTTTACATTTCATATCCCTATGATACCCTTGAGATAAATTATCTCCATTTTGAATTTGAGTCTACATTAGACAATTTATCACAGCTATTAGAGTCACGAATCACAAGAGCTTTCCGTAGGAAAGATTTTAGCCCACCAAATAAGTGGTCAAACATTCATTTAAGGGTAAAGAAAAATACGGAGGTGTATCCTGAAAGACTTTTGATGTTTTCCTCATACTCTATGATGTATTCTTCTTCTTTTTTCTAGAGGGAAAGGAAGTACCTTTCCATTTTAATTTGGGGGGTGCGTGGAAAATATTTATAATTTTTTTCCTGGAATATTTCCACTCCAACAAATTGATATCTTCCTCAGGATTCGTATTTTTTTATCAATGTTCACAATTGATTAGCCTCACCCTCCATACGATAAGAATCCAGAAGGAACTTATCATGTTTAGAACATTGAAGGATTTAGAATATCTTTTCAATGGAGTTGATCTATTGTTCGAAGATTTAGGGATCCGATAATTCATTAAAAGTAAGAGTCCTTTGTCTGATGAAGATCTCGATTACATATTGTTCTTTCTTAGGGGGTATTGAACGTTACTCTTGACCCATGTTTCTATTCAAAACTTGAGTAAACTGATAGATTATGGTGACAATGTTTGATATTACATTTCCATCAGATTTGGCATCTCATTAGAATCGTTACCACATTATTCTTCATATTATTTGTTAGACCGAGTTCTTCTATTACCTAACATTGTCTGGAAAAAAGGAAATTTAGGGGTAAAACATAAAGTGGAATCCAATGATAAAAGATATAACTTATAAATTACATTTATTTCTCTAACATATGAATTCATTGACATCAATCTATGTTATCCACGATTTACTTCTCAACTTATATTCTCAGGGGGATTTTTTATTCCCTCAATAACAGTTCATACTAAGCTTATGAATTTACAAAATAATATCCACTGGCAGTGTTTTAACTAAGAGTGAATTAAGTCCCAATATTGTGTACCTGTTCCCGTTCGAGTTTACCTTAAAGCAGTGTTTTTGGGTTTTACACTTAGATACATCTTTTCTAGAGCCACCTCTACCAACTCCTATCCAAACATGGATGAATTTTCTTGATAAACCACTTACTAAATACTCACTAAAATTTGAGGATGTTTTTATTATACTTAGTCTTATCCATAAGGCTTTGACTAGGGTTTTGTAATCCTAATCCCAAAAATATTATACTCTAATACCAACTATAACAACCCCTACTATTTATTTCACACTTAAGAATAATTTATTACATAAAATATTCACATCATAAAACACAAGAGATCATGAGTTATAGTGTATTTTGTGCTTAGGAACATTACATAACAACCTAAAACAAGAAATACACATCTTTATTGAAATATTCTTTTACACGACCACACACATTCCTTCGTACATAGAATTTCATGGGATAACCTGAGGACATACATAATAATAGGGTGAGCTATGATGAAAAAAAAACACAGTAAACATGGCATACAATGAATAATAAAATCATGTTAGGAAATAGGAATGTCAATTGAGCATAATAGAAACATGAACATACATGTATGATATAGCTTTGTTATCATAACATTGAAATGGGGAATCAACATTTAATATGATATTAGCATGAGCCAAGACTCATTGCACATGGCACATGAGTAAAACATCATTGAACTTTAATTAGCATGAGTAAAAATTCATTTAACTTGACGTATCATGATACTAATTTTTACCCAATGCATTGGAGCGCTATCAGGGCACACCATTCTTAATCATTTCAGTTGATGCATAAGTGTTCCACATAGATCATATAACATGGATTGATTAAACATCACCATTTATTCCATGATAAAGGAATGTAAAATTAATACATGAAACTATTTAATCAATAAGAAAATTTTCATAAAGGTGAATACCCTTGATAGATAAATGGTCATGGTATTCACTATAAAATGACTTTGTCTTGGATAATCGTGGATCCATTTCGGCTGCATAATGACGTGACATAGGAATTTATAAAAATGGTTGTTGTGAGATAAAGGTGGAGTATCATCATATTTACATGAATTGGATAGTAAATGGGTCATATATATACATGTCCCAACATATTTAATGTAATTTAGATTCATAATACAAATGAATTTATTGAATGTAAATTAGGAGAGATAAATACCTTACGGAATTTCGGCATGGTAACATGTGTAAATGGGAGGAATTAATGAGATTTAAAGGGGTATCTAATAATTAAATCATAAGAGTTAAAGTACTGGATAGGTGAGAAATCATACCCCAAAATTATTAATTTATAAAAAAAGGGTATAACAATTTAATGAAATTTGGACGAAAATGAGAAAGGAACAAATCCCTTACTTGGAAGTGTGATCCCAAAGTATTGGAAGAGGCTTGAGAGAGGCTTCTTGGTAGCTTGGTGAAACTTGAAAGGATGATAGATAGGGTGCGTAAGTGTATGATAGAGGTAAAAATGGTTTGAATAAAGCGGAATGGGAGGTTGAGTGAGTTTATATAGGAAAGGATAGGGAATTCATTATTATTTAGGTTTTGGACACTATACATTAAACTATTCAAAACCAAAAATCATACCATGGTTTTTTCCCATGTTTTTTTTCCAAAGGGACTTTATAACATTATTTTATATGTAAAATGTCAAAACTTATGAAAATATTAGGCTTTCTTATGTGGAGGTGAGTCACACTTTCAAGGAAATAATTTCAAAATGTTAAAATGTTTTAGAAGTCTTGGAGGGCCCACTAAGACTTTGTAAAACAAATAAAACTAATATAAAATCACAATATTTTAAATTTAGAACATATATTGGCATAAAATTCTTTTTATTGTATTTTATTACATCAGTATTGAGTCATTATTCTGTCATAAAACACAATGTATATTTAAGGGGTATTTAATTTTTACCAAAATATTCGGTTGTCTCAGAAAATTATGAAAAATTCACCTTTGGATAATTTTGACATCCTTATTCCCAAAAGAATATTAATTTTATCTAAATATTTTTCTAAATATTTGAATTTTAATTTTTAAAATAATAACCAACATTTATTGAAAATTAATGGGTTTTGACAAAAACAATTTTCAAACCTTAATAAAAATTACAAATGTATTCATAAATATTATGCAATCATTTATATTTAGTAAAAATTAATTAGTTAGTAATAATATTTTATTTAAATAATATTTATTCAAAAAATATATTAATTCATCAAAATAGATTTCATGATTGAATATTAACTAAATATAAAATTTGTTCTTTAAAAACATTTTACAATGTAAGAATAATGAATTGAATGTATATTATTTATTCTATACAAAAATAATTAAAATAATCATAGTTTTAGAGTCTTATTACATAACCCCATATAACACCTGCATAAGTCCTAAGGGTAAGATATGCGATGGTGACTGACTGTTGGGGAGGCTCAGATAACATCACTGGGGTAGAAATATCTATTAACATCCACTTATCCCTTAGGCGGTTCTGTTCAATCTTAACATGTTGAAGATCACCTCAGGATTTTTCATGAGTGAATCCTAATGATGCTAACTATTTTCCAAGCTCTGACAAATGGTCTTCATATGGAGCAATTCTATCGGATGATGCCATTACTTCCTTTGTCTGAGTGAAATTAGATTTGTTAAAGCCCTATATTTATTCTAATCATGTGGTGACTATTCAACAGCTATATTAGTGATGTTAAGAATTATTAAGAGTATTTTAAAATCCAAAAACATAAAACCATGAAAGTTAATATGTTATATTACCATTTTAAACAATAATAAAATTAATTATATCAATATGAATTTTCATTAACAAATGATTGAGTCGTTACATGGAATGGGGAATGTTGTAGCTGGTGCACTGAGAATGAAGTCACATTGTGATGCAGTGTATGAATTAGGTGATTCTAGGAGAGTGATGAAAGAAATTTCATCATTACAACTAGATATGGAAGAATTTGGTGGAAATATTGTATATTTTAGATAATGGTAAAGTTTTATCTAGTGTAGAAGGTTGAAGAATCCAAGTTGGTGGATCTAGAGGTGGAGGTCTATAGGGACTGAGTTGTTTTTGGAGAGGCCCATGATGGTTGGTCTGAGGATTAACAACACCAGGTGTTGTTTTAGGGAAGGATTTTCATTCCATTGGTGATGCATGAGATTGTTCTCAGAGAGTTCCATAGTTCACCCTTATTGGTACATTAGAGCATGGGAAAGATGTATTGAGCTTTGAGAGGTTATTTTTGGTGTCCTGGGTTGAAGCTTGCAGTTGCAATGTTTGTTCATTTATGTTTGGTCCAACAAAAGGTGAAGGCTGAACAACACATTCCCAGTGGTTTTCTCTAACTGTTAGATATTCCTCCATGGAAGTGGGAGGACACCTCGGCGGATTTTGTTACTGGTTTACCTCAAGATTATTGAAACTATGACTCTATATGGGTAATATTGGATCGTTTGATGAAATCATCCCACATAATAGTGATTAAGGAGTCGATCTCAGTGATTTTTTAGTCAAGGAAGTATCTAGAAGAGGTGGTGAGACTCCACGGGGTATCGAGGATGATCATTTTCGATAGAGATCCTCGTTTTACCTCTAGGGTGTGGCGAGGTCTCCAAAATTCTTTTGGTTATCAGCTATTCCTTACAACTTTTTTTCATCCATTTATGGATTGTCAGACAAAGTGGACCGTCCATACTCTTGAAGAAATGTTGTGCTCTTGTGTCCTAGATTTTGGAGGTTCATGGATGAGGCACCAACCCTTGGAAGAGTTCACTCACAATAATAGTTATCATTCTACCATTGGTATGGATGAATTTGAGTTTTTTGTGGTCTATCTTTATGTTCTCCATTATGCTAGACTGTGGTTGGAGAGTCATCCATTCTTAGGCTGGAACTGGTACAAAGGACTACATAGATTGTTCAGGTGATTCACGAGCAGATGAAGGTAGAATAATATCATCAGAAGTTATATTTAATTCATAGTAATAGACCTCATGAGTTTTACATTAGAGAACATGTGTTCTTGATGGTGACTCCCCTTCGTGGGAAGTGAAGTTTTGGTCGTGGGAGTAAGCTTTATACCCAATTTGTTGGTCCTTTCTAAGTTCTAGCTCATGTTAGAGACGTGGCGTATTGGGTTGAACATCACTGATAGATGTGCTTGATACAAGATGTTTTTCATGTTTCATAGATCCATCATTACCTTCCTGATGAATCTTACATCATCTATTTGGGTGATATTGATGTTGATGATGAGGTGTCCTTCAAATAGTTTCCCGTAGAGAACATAGACTTCAGAGAGAAGGTGTGGCATGGGCATTATATTACCTTAATTCATGTCATGTTGAATCACGGTGGAATGGAGGAATGTAGTTGGGAATGTGAGTCATAGATACATGCTTAGTACCCTGATATATTTGTTTTTTAGATATTCACTTGTAACGATGTCTAATTGGTGGTTGTACACCCTTTCCATTTATGATATGACTTTCTCTGGTTTATTATTTTGGATTGATATCTTCTGATAGGTATATCCTAAGGGAGAGTGTTTAAAAGATGGTTGTGGTTGATTCATGGTTTCACATTGTTCATTTTTAAGAATTAGTTGAGCTCCTATGAAGGTGAGATCCTTGAGAGGTATCTCACAAGGAGGATGTTTGGACCACCCTTTCCCTATTTACTCTCTAGATTGGTTTTAAATTATTAAAGGCAAGAATATATTGATAAGTATCTAATGTAATGTATTATACCTCTCCAGTCCATTAATTTTTAAAAATTTGGTGTTTGAGGGGTTTTGGGAGATTAATGTTTCTTATTTGAAAAATTTGCCAAAATTTCTAGTGTTCCAATGGTAGCTTATTTCACGGCGAGTCAGAAATGGTGACTTGCAACAACAGGTCATCGAACAGTGACTCACTGAATGGTAGCTCACTAAATAGTGACTCACTAAATGGTGAATCACAATGGTAGCTCACTAAACGATGACTCAACAAATGGTAGCTCACTGAACGGTGACCCATTGAATGGTGACTCGTTGAATGGTGACTCTCAATGATAGTTCACTGAATGTTGACTCACAGAATAGTATCTCACTAAATTATGACTCATTGAATAGTGACTTGTGAACTGTACTCACCAAATGGTAGCTCATTGAATAGAGACTCACCGAACAGTAGCTCACAAAATGGAGATTCATCCAATGGTGATTCATCCAATGATGACTCATCAAATAGTGACTTGTCTAAAGGTGATTCGTCCATTGGTGATTCATGAATAGAATTTCTAGTTTTCTATAGTTTTACCCCTTTGAATTTATATTTTATGTAATATGAATTAAAAGATTTTTTTTAAGGGATTTAAGGCCAATTAAAATCCCATTACTCCTACGTAAATTTTGATAATGGTTAGGGTACCTTTACTCGATCAAACAATTAATATGGACCAGATCTTCTTTTAATAGAAAATCTAAACCACATCTAAACCACAAATCCATTTAGATTTTCAAAATTCTATGATACCTTTCTCCAACTTTATTCCTTATTTTTTCCTTTGTATGAGACACCCAGTGTTCTTTCTCTCTTAGGAGTCATTCATTTTTCTATAGCCTTGGATCATGTTCCCCTTTGTGTTTTTCCTACTGCATGCACACCCCATATTTTGGTGTTACCATGAAGTGTCGATCCATATTTGCGATAAGTTATGATCTACCTCCATTATTCTAGGGTCCTCAATATATTTACAACCATTCCTCTTTTCTATATGATGGCATGCGATATCTATGTTTAGGATAGAGCATTCTCAATTGTTGAATTGTGCAAAGATGTCAAAACGTCCTCAGGTGGATGCAGTTGTTGCAGGAGAGGTGATCATGATATGTTGTGTTGGATGTTGTTGTGAGAAGAACATCTGAAACCTTTTGTGGTATTAGATTCATTTATTATAATTTTATTCAAGTGAATCCATAGATATATCATTATTTATCCCTTTGTATCACAATAAAATTGAAATAATAATTTTTTCAACTTGATTAAAAAATATGAATTGATAACATAGAGATTTTGTTTCTTTATAACTTGACAATGTTTTGCCGCTTTTTTTATATATAGTGTGATATCCATGTCTGTTTTTATTTAGAATTCTGTTATTGATGGTAATTGGTAAAGAAATCAAGGCTAGAATTAATTGATAATTAATTGGTATAAGATTAAAGAGGCATGTTAATGAATCTAGTTTCTGTTGTAATTTGATGATAATAAAATAGATGAAGTTATTCATGTTTAAATAAATTGGTTAATAACCAGTTGTATGAATAAAATATCATAACTTTATGGGGCTTGATTTGACTTCTTTTTTAAAGTTCATGTGACTTGTGCTTTGAAGCCATCAGAGCTTGTTGTGTGGGAAGGTCAAATTCCATGTTTAGGGCCAAGAGCCTGGTTTATATGTTTGTTTGTTTACTACTAATTTTGATGTGAAGAAATCTTGGGATAAATGACCATTGAAGGATATTGTGATTTTTTGGGTAGGGAGGCCTGGTTTTTGTGGATGAAGTTAATCCCTAGAGTGGTGAGATACATCAGTTTATGCATATGGGTATCGAGGAGGACACCATATATATAAAAACGTACTGAAGTTGGGCTACTCATTGATATGAATGTTGGATGCTTGTTGAACCTCTTTTTTTTACCTGTTTTACTTTCCCCACTGATTTAGGCATATGTTTTTGTTTTCTCTCCTTCAAAGAGAGGTAGAGACACACAAGGTATTCGGTTTTCTTTCCATGTTTAACTTATTCGGAATGGATGGGTCTACACACCAACTATTGGTGGAAAAGACTCGGCAAGTAGTTCATCTACTCAATATGTTGAACCCCTTGTGTTCAATATCTTAAAATGATTTGTTTGAATACCTAGATTTATGGAATGCGATGATGTTGTTAATAACCCATGGGGTTGGAGATTTCTCAGATGCAATTATGAGGCTGTGATTCTGAGAAGGCATGAAATTAGTTTGGTTATACCTAAAGGGAATGGTTATATTTTGATATGCCAATGAAATGGAATGTTGAGAATGATGATGGTTAATTAATGGTTAAATAATGAATTAACATAAATTATATTTGATGAAAAGGGATAAAGTTACTTAATGAAGCTCTTTAAAATGGTTTTGTGCTTATAGGATATATATTTTTAACTGTGAATGCCTGGAGTAAAATAGACTTAAGCCTCAGATGTGTCTAAGACTAGGTTATTCCCATAGTGTTGATGTAAGCTATATTATATCCTGTAATTTTAATTTTATATATGCTAATCCACCTTATTGGTTAGGGAAACTGACACCCCGAGAATTTTTATCCTTGGGGGGGGGGTGTTTTCCTGAACATCTCGGTGGGAGGATGGATGGCTGACAACCCCTATTGACCCCAAACTCTCATATTAGTAGTTACTTGTGATAGTATTCTGGATGGTTATTTTTCACCATATATGTGTGTATAGTTATGTAATGGCTTGTGGTTATTTCACAGAAATATATTTTCTATATAGTTTCCTATGGACTTCCATAGGTGTAATGTGTATCTATTGTAATGGATTGATGTATAATACCTAATGTTGGATATACACTATGTGAGATGTTGTGTCTCCCTTAATCTATCTAGTTAATTTTGGCTTTGTGGACATGGTGGTTGTGTTCCACGAGGTTAATGTTTTGGTGCTTCACCTTGGGATAGCCTTTTTGGAGAGAGATGCTAAGGACGTGTAACATTTTGCAAAATTGGAAAACCAGTGGGAAAGTTGTAGTGGGGTGCCCTTGATATTATTTATTGTATAATATGATCTTGTATAAGATAGTTGGGGAGAGTATCCATGGAGATACTGGGAACATAGTACACCTATTTTAGTGAGGAGTTAGTTTCACTTTTTGTACACTATGATTTAGAATGATTTCCTTAATTTGTCATGAAAGGATCCAGTGATGATCCTACTAAATATATTGTTATAATCAAACTACATATATATAAACTATTTTTAAGTCATTTAGAGCAGTTTGGAGATCAAGATGGTTACTACTATCTCGGGGTTTTGTAGGAGCTATTCGATCTTCATGGCCGCTGCTGTTTTACTATCTTTTGGTAATTGACGTTTTCCATTTCAGTTGTAGTAGTTTTTTCATGACAGTACATATGTTTAATTGGATTCACTTTTATACTGTAGTTTGAGAAGGAGTTGGTTATTATTTTTATTATCTCTATCTTTTTCATTCACTCTTTTAGACGAAATTCCTCCCATTTGTGTGTTTTTTATACCCTTGGTGCTAGTCTCCAACCCAAGGCTTACTAAAGGCGAGACACAAGGGACACTATCTCTCGTATCAAATTTACAAACTAGGAGGGGTACACTTTGATGGGAGGGGTTAATGAAATAATTTTTTTAAAATTTGTTAAAATTAATTTTAAATTATGTGCTACAAGCATGATTAAACCATATTTTCGAAAAAGTTTTTTTCCCCAAAAAATTAATTTTTCTTTTAAATGATTTTTTTATTTTTAATTAGTAGATAACTAATAAAAAGGAAAAAACTATATATTTTCATAAGTTATTTAATCCTATTTATTCATTATATTCCAATATCTAGGTGATAACTATCATTCTAAATAATAATAATAATATTTTATTCTAGTTCAGTAAAATTCGATCTTTCATGTAACACAAGATATTAAAGGAACTCGGTATTATGTGTATCCTAATCTAAAAATTGTGTTTTATTTAATTAAATTTAAGCTAAAGGTTGAGTTTATCAGAATCTTAAATGGGTAATGTGTATAAAATAAGCTTATCTTGGTTTTTTGTATAATGTAAGCTTTACTTGGTGTAGTGTGCAATACAAGCCATAAATAAAATTTAATTTATTAAAAAAATTAATTCATGAAAACTCATGGTGATAATATATGGTATCAATATTCAAGTCGTATGGTGTTAGTGAAACTAATTTTATAGGGGATGTTGGTTGGTTTTTTATGCTTGATGGAATTGTGGAGGTGTGTCTAATTATCATGTTGAGTGGTTCATGAACATTATGAACCTCCATGGTTATCCATATTTGTACATAATTTTATGGGTATAAAAGAACCATATCGTCAAATGATATATTTTTTTGGCAATGTCCCATGGATGAGATAGATGGATTGAATAAATGTTTTCATGTATTGAAACATTTTTATGATTGTTTTGGGACATTGATTAGTGGTTTCATCACAATTTTTGTGCTTCCATTGTCTTATTCATGGCTTGACTGATCAAGGATCATGTATACCTTTAGGGTCAGTTTTTATTGAGAATTAATCTAATGATATTTTTTAAATAGGTCAGCCAAGATAGTTATCACTTGTTTTTGAGGCCACATTTGATTTGAATTACTTGATACCATGGCCATAAATGGTTTTATTACTGGGTGGGATCGCTAGATGACCTGAGACCCTTATGTGATTATAGTTTATGTGAATATATATGTATTAATTGTTATTTTAGTTATTATCACATGAACCTTACCCATTTTTATAGGGTGAAAATTAAAACTCTTCTTAAGATGGATGAATAATGTTAATGAGATATAAAGGAATGTGTTATGAAAGCCTCACACTTTTGAGTAATGGTATCCTAAATATCATGAATTCGAATGATTATATGATTTTTAATGTCTTATTAAAATTAGTTGTGTTGATGGTACCGACATTATTTATCCTTGTGATGTATGTACACTATAATGGGATTGGTCTTTAGAAATGGGATGCTAATATATATATTAGTTTTAAAAACAAAATTTTCACGAATAGAACCCATTTGATAATACGCTATCTGAGTGGTATGTTTTTTCATACTCTCCCATGGTCATGAATTATTTCATGAGTAGTCTAGGTGTTTTATATTATAGAAAAAAGCCTCTATTTAATGTTTAGTGATCATTAGAGGCTTCCTTATTACAAGATGAAGTATATGAGATTGAATTTATTTAACAAAATTCTTTTCAAGGATGAATTTTTTTAATGATTGTATGATGTAATATACTAGGATTTATCTGAAGGATTCCTCTTCTTATGATCATATCCTAGAAATCATTTTAGTATCATTAAATTAACTAACACTGATTTATATTTAAATAAAGTTATCTAGTGGGGTAACTTGTCACCATTTTGAGGAAGATATTAATTTTTAATAAGTGGTAAAATGGTAAATTCAACTACTTTGGGGTGTCTAATTAAAAAAAGACTATGCCAAAAATCATAGGATGTGAAGTTTAATCTAAATACCTATCCACTTTCAATTTTTTATTTTATTCTATATTTACTTTTTACCTGTTTTATAAGAAATTATTGTTCATAAGGATTTTTATGTAACCTTACTTAGTGATAATAAAACCATTACTATTTGGTTTTTTAAATTACTATATAATATATGTGTCCCTAAAACTTTATTTACCATAATATCATTTTTAACTTGTCCCAATTCATATTTTGATACATTTTAATCCATGACATTATAAAAGTATTTCTTACTTTTACTATCATAGTTTGTTTTTTTATTCTCATCGAAATTTAATTATTAATTGAACTATTGATAGAACACATGGAATTGCTAATTCATACAGGCATAAACAAACTATTATCAGAAAACCTAACAAAAACTGTATTATATAATATGTTCGAGTGTCGAACCTAGAGGGACAGATCATATATTCTAAATTAATTAATGGAATAAAAAGTGTAATTGGATGGTTTTATTGGAGAAACAAATATAATGTCGAAAATATTGGGGTTGATATTAGGATCAATACATTCCAGTATCAGTGAATTTTAGGTTTGTGTTCTAGGGATTTGATTGATGATTGATTTATTCAGTATTGGTGTTAGAATTGGGTCAGAGAAGATCATTAGTCTAGGTACCCTACACTAATTACGTGATTGATCCTTTGGGATGGTCATACACTTAGTGAAAACAAAAAACTAGTTGACACAAAACGTTTTTTAAAAAAACCATCGAAGATTTCATAATGGTTATACAAAAACTATAATGATTAATTGATGCAATGAAATACTAAAACACATAACACATCAACAGTGATGAAATATGAAAATAAAATGAATTTAACTTTATTATCATTGTTCAAACAATCCAAAACATGAATATAAAATAGAAAATAATCCCTAAGAATCACATCCTCCTTTAATCACGTCACCTAAAATAGAAAGAACTACTCACTCATGCTAGGAATGATGAAAATGAACAACATGGGTACTCAATGAAGAAAGTAGGAAAATAACTAAGGTGAAATGGGACCCTCAAATCATCAAAATGTGCTTCACAGCCTCCATTGGTGTCTCACTTTCTCATGATAGTCCCAGCGTGTGTTGGATGGGAAGCCTAGGGGTTTTAATTATAGGGAATCCTATAAAATCTTCAATCCACATTTCATTTATTTTTATGGTCAACAAAACGTCATGATGTGTAACTATGTTACACATCTTGTAATCCTAATCCGAGTTTCCCTATTCATGCCAAAATCTCACATGAACTGTGACTCCTTTCACGACGAGTAACTAGGACACACAAGGTGAAATTTCTCTTCACAGTGTGAAATTTAATCATGACTTTTCCTACATGAAAAATTCTATTTAAAAAGGTTATGATGTGTAATTTGAGGCCTCTAATCATTCTCCATCAGTTTTCCTGTTCCACATTATCTTCAAAAATCCAATGTTGTTCCGTGAGTGAATTAGGCAGTGAAGAGTGTATTTTGGCTCATGTTTTGATGAAATTCATTACTTTTACAAATATCAGTTGTTTCCTACCATAAATACTAAAACAATTCAAATGATGCCAAAATTGGAAATATTATTCATTTAGATACAAAATATAAACATTAAAACACTCTAAGATATATGCATGAAAAACTATTATCAACTATTAATTTTATATATTTGGATTATTATATTTTATATAAATTGAAACTTTAGGATAATTAACATAGATTAACATTTATTTCTGAATGAAAGTTTATTTTTAGGATTATCCTAATAAAATATTTCACATATTCACACATGAATTGTGTCATAATGAAATTCTACTCTATTTTAAATCAAATTAGATACCATTTTTTATTTTAGTAAGTACACAATTAAGCCTTAATGCTCTTATTTTTTAGTAATATGCTAAAATGATAATATAATAATGTCATAGAAAAATAATATGAATAACATGGATGGATGGGCTAGGAGAGAAGGGTGAAACCGTAAATCTAGTGATCTATGAACCTATGAGAAGACGAATCCTTCTACTAATCCAAATTGAGTAGATTTAGAGAACAATAATATTGAACACATCATGAATAAATTTATTTTATCTCTTGTGAACAAGAATGAAATTGTGACAGGACACCTCCCTGCTAACACTAGTGGTCGAAAGAAAAACTTTTCAAATGTGGTGAAGGATTCATCCGGTATTTCATTCTATGATTTTTACACACCTCCTCCAAGAGGGGTGATCAAAAAGTGTAAATTTTATCATCTTTCTGCGAACCAAGATTTGGTAGAGGAATGTGTGATCCTATTTAGGAACTCGATCATTAAACAAGTCTTGATTCCAATGGGTGAAAAAATTGGAATTTTAATGATATTACCTGTATAATTGCATAGATATTGGGATTTGATGAATCGTGGATGATGGAGATGGGGTTGGACTACTATCATGTGGTTTTGTATTTAGATGAATTAAAGAGAAGAGAATGTGGCTTGGGATTTGTCTCCATGATATATGGATCCTTAGGAATAAAGGAATGTTATATAAATTTTGATCATAGAAATGTTTGTAAAGCACATACACCGGTATGGATACGTATATGCAGGTTTAATGGGATCAATTTGGATTCAAGGATTTTATGGGTAATTGCTTGTTCTATAAGGAATCGAAATAGAATGAATAAAAACATAAAATCCATGGTATGATCATTATTCCAGGATTTTAGTGGTGGTTGGTATGTCTACCACCCTGCTGGAAGAGGTAGTCTTAACAACAAGTGATGATATTATGATACTTGATATCCAATATAAGAGGAGGCCTACATTTTATCTTTGATGAAAGTACTCTTTTCATCTCCCAGATTAATTTAATAGGGACAAGGAGTGAAACTTTTTGTAGGTGAAGAGGTATGGTGAGTCCACCTGTCGAAGGAAGAAATTTAAAGACAAGATAATATATTCCAATCATAAAAATATTTCAAAGGATAAAACCTCTATGGATGTGGAGGATAGGGATGAGACTAAGAATCTTGAACACACGTTGATGGATGATCTATATGGAAAATAATGAAAATAACTAAATAAAAATACAATGGATGTCCAAAAGGATAAGGAGCTCTATGTAGATGAAAAATGAATGAAGTAGCAATTCACTCCAAATTAGGTAATATAAGTTCTGGTGAGGGAATAGTTTTTTGGTGTGATAGAGGGTCCACTAGAAAAATACCCATAAGAGGAACCAATGGATCCCCTCCCAACTAATCACCAAAATGAAAAGACACATACTACTGATATAATTGTGTGGAAAAAATCTGGAACCAATGGTCAATATAACGATGATACCCTAATGAGAACTGATGTTAATGAGAAGGAGGGATCATTAAACACACCCCACTTAGTTGTGAATATCAATAGTGTTGGTAAATATGATCTAACTATTTCCAATTATGATGAAGATGAGCATGATGTCTCATTTAACACACCCTTATCAGTTGCGGATGGAAAGACTGTTGGTAAAAATGATATAATTATATTCAATTATAAATTGGATAAATATTTATTGAAGATACCATCTTATAATATTGATTAATGGAAAATCCATGCTCATAGTGATCCTGAACATATGCTATCTAGTATTAATTTTAATCCTTTGAATGACATTTTCTTATTTCATGAGATTGAGGAACTGAAATTCTTTGAGAATATGGAAACTTCACTGAATAAGGAGTAGGTAAAATCTAGTTCTAGGACTAAATGACCAAGAAAGAATATATAATAGTATAATGATGTACAAATCTTCAAAGTCATCGAACAAAAAAAGTTATAAAAAAGAAAAGGAAAATTCCATAAGGTTGTGGTCAAGGATTAAGGACCCTTGAAAAAGATAAGATCCCTTTTAGAATGTCTCTCCTTTATTAGAGTTTTCAAGTTCTTGGGAACCCCCAACAACCATGGCACTTAGAAATTATATTACAGACCTGAAATTGATGCCCATAGGAATTGGAAATCCTAAAATGCCATTAAAAAATGGAGGTCTGTGAGATGTTCCTCTCTTTGGTATAGTTTTGTCTTCAAAATCCTTCATTATATAAACATGGATTATCATTGGGTATAGATAGCATCACCGCAAAATCAATCATTAAGAAATATTAATGTACCTCTATCTTTCTAAACACTCAAAAGAGTTGAAGTGAGAAACACCTCCCTAGAGCGCCCCTACTAAACCATGGAGGGAGTATTTGAGGAACTGATGGTATGAGGAATGGATCAAAACATGTATATAGATCCATTGCCTTACCAATAGGTAATTTAATGTGGTACCATTTGAGATGTCCATGAACTCAGAAATTTATATTAATTAATAAAATTTAATCTTTAGATGAGCTATGTCATGTACCTTCTAGCCACTCTTATCATAACACTTAATCATCTGGTAGGATATAGTCAAATCTAATTTTGTGATCCATATATTATAAAGAATTTTGATCATAATGATGTTAATCCCTGGCCTATTATTCACTATGAATAAAGTATATCCATTTGATTGAATAGGCTCATGACATACAATGGATATATGTGCCCCTGAATGGTGGAACCCATATCTTTCATAGAGAATGAAATGATGGAAGGTCATTATTACTATGCAAATTATACTTCATGATAGAAATATATGGTATATACCAAATTATTGAGCTTAATAGGGCTCTTTATGGAGATAACGAAGGCCTCAAGCATCCATTCTTCAAAAGAGTGCCTCAAGGATTGAGATGATCTCAAGTATATCGGGGAGGTTCTTCAACACATCATACTTGTGACAAAATTTCATATTTATTCCTTTCATATGGGACTCTCTAACATTGAATTTTTTGGGTTCCATTGTCTAAGGATCTTATTCCAGTATAACACCAGATGCATTTCACTATTCAATGAGTTGCTTAGGCAGAGTATTAGATGGATGGGATCAGGCCTTCCTCAGCCATGGAAGAGCATGATGCTGATTTAAATGAGCCTCATTATCGAAAACTATGTTTAGATATAAGAGATTAAATTAGGGACGAATTTATGAGGGATTTTTTCTAAGACATATATTCTAGATTTCTTTTAGGTCTCATTGGCATGAAGAATCACATGTGAATCACTGCCTTAGATGACTTGTCTACTAACATCGCACCCAACCTTCCTTCGATGGTTTTAATTGAGAATTCATAAGTGGGATATGTGTCACTCCTCATCACTAGTTACTATACAACAATCCACTATCCTGAAAACATTTATATAGGCATGATCAAGATCCTTGTTAGAATAATATTTCAGAACAAGATAAATTCTATGTGTTTCTCCCAATTCAAGGGGAATGAATTCACTGAGAGAGTAAACTAACTTTGGAACTGATGGGGGGTCTACTTTCCATGGAATCATCAATTACTATATTTTCTTGGATTGGAAGGATATTACATAGATGTAGTCTCTAAATGAGGCATGGAAACTAAAATAGGCTTTGGTCTTCCTATGTTTTCATAGATAATACCATTGACACAGTCGAACACCTAACAAGCCATCTAGTCATTTGACTACTGTTTACCATAGTTAGGGGCCATCTACCATTCATTAGTGTCCTTGTATTCACTATAAGGGGTGTAAAATACATATTTTACATGTTTCATGATGTATCCAAATCCACTAGTTCATGATATACCAATTATATGAGATAATATTTGAAGATGAAAAACTATTTGATACTTTATACAGGAACCCTACTACACATATAGTAGTTTGAATGACTGGAGAGATTATCCTCTTAAGGTATCCATAATTATAAAAACCTCGAGACATTCTTTTCCAAGCCACAAATGAAGTACCCATAGAATTTCACATCCTTGGTGGAGAATACATTGTTGTTCTATTTTTTTAATGGAACACTAAGTCCCTAACCATAACGACAGGGTTGGGAATAATTATCATGTTCAGGATGTACCTGATGAGGCAATTCTTGATAAGTTTGTTCATGGAGAGGCGTGTCTAGTAGAGGTTCTTAAAGGCACACCAACAACAGAGCTTCAGTCTGTACAATGATGAGTATTTTTTTATTTATAGAGCTCTACATAGGATCCAAAAGTGGTAATGGGTGAGACAATTTCATGGTCCACTATAAATATTATTTTAGATGCCACAATATTTCATAGAATTATTTGAATCCAATTGAATATCATAGGGAGATGAGGGTGGGGACCCGAACATTCTGTAAATTCTCCGCACACAACAATAATAGTTTTCTTAAGAAAGATGCATATCAAGGGAGAACATGATCCCTTTCAATCGGGAAATAAAGTCTATAAATCACTCATCATGCCAATTTCTACACATGGAGAGGTCATCAATGGTGGTCCTGAATGTTATGTGGATGAACTTGGAGAGGTACAACATGTGGAGGTATTTCTAATTAGCAATAGATCATGAGACCAGTTGGATGTACCAAAAATTGGTAGGTCCTTACAAGGTCTAGAAAATTTTGGGTGTTTCATAGATGTGGGGTCACCTTAGAAGTTCAATCTTTCCTAGACATTCTCAATGACGTGTTTGGATGTAATCCTCTTATAACCCTCACTGTCTTGGAGAAAATCCCCTAATCTTTTAGTTGCCTCAATTTTCAACATGACTATTGATGGGACAATTGATACAATGACATCTTTTCATTTATAGAGATATTAATGGGTAGGTGGAAGTACCTCTATGGTGGAACTGTTGAGGCCTAATGCCTATCTTTGCTGACACATGTAGGCTTCTATATAAATATCCACCTGGTTTGGTGTTTTATATGAGGGTGGATTATTCACATTTTGAACCATGTTGTTGGGAAATTTTATCTAATCATTATTGATTGATAATGAATATGATCATAATGGTAGTGGTTGGAGGCATGTTTTCAGTATCAATGGGATAGAAATCAAAACAATCTTGTTGTTTCCATATAAGGATACTAGAGTAGAGAGAAATATACTACCAAAATCCTTTTATTTTCATATATATGGATGCCTATTCTATAAATCTATAGAGAATTATGGGGATCATAATATAGGTGCATAGGAATATAAATAAATTCCCATATGATTCAAGGAAATGATCTATAAGGTGAGAGGGAATGTTGACCATGATACGCAGGTGATGCATAGCCTCAAGGTGTTCAAGGATTCCTAGAAAACCCAAATAGTGATCTTGGAGGGTGTTGGACCTCCCCAAAGGGTTTACCCAATGTATTCCACCTGGTCCTTAGTGTGGAATTTTGGTATAGTGAAACATAGGGTCACATGAAGCCAAAATAAAATTGAAAGTTGGTCGGTTGAAGGATTCCCACAAATATTCCCCCACTAATTATTTATAGGGGATTCTAGTCCCAGATTTCTCCAAGATTTAGTAGTTTTTGGATGAGAAAATTGGGGTGGAAGTGATTCAGTCCTACTCTTAAACTAACGTTTTGGAATAGGAGAAATATCACATGCTTACCTTCCCTAGATTTATGGGGTTTCATTCAGATATGGAACCAACTTCATAAGCATATCCACGTAGAATGAGGTATTTATACCCGCATGAAGATCAGGAAGGAAAATTGTCACTCTATGGAAAAGAATAATGCTCACCATCATCACAGGGATCCATGAATGATCCACACATCTCCCCTCTATCAATGGTAGTGTTTGATAAGGGGGTATCTAATGGAGGCATGGATGGTTGCACTGCATGTACTTTAATGGAGGCCAAAACACCCTCCATATTCTAGAACCTTCTAAGGGATATAGTTACCTCTTGAACCTCACCCTAAGAGATGGTTATCCTTAACTAATAGGATCCATCCTCTAGATCTGGTGGTGAGGGAGGAGGTTTTTTCATTAATTCACTAGTCTCCTCATACTTTGAGAGGTTAATTTTGATTTTACATTTTCCCCGATCATTCATCAAGTGATGTGGGCGTTATCTAATTTTGAACCTCTAGGAATCCCATGGATTCATTATACATGATTTTCATCTAAAACTAGGGGAATAACCTCTGCCAACAATTTTTTTGTTCACCCACCTACCCTAGTAGAGTCCTTCTGAGTAGAGGAAATATTAAAATGAGGGCATCTGTGTTGGTTGACATTACTGTGAGGAGGACACCCTCAGTGAAATTCTTCATCATAGTGTATCCCAAGAAAGTTTCTAGTGGAACCCATGATTAGAATATTTAATTAGTATTATTGGTGTGTAGATGGGGTCAAAATACATGTTAGATGATGATGGGACCACACACAATGGTTGTGAGTCTAGGCGGAGGCACACTGAAGGTGACATGGTATACTGGAGTTGATATAGAGACCTTTTTCTTGGTAAGGTTTTTGATCTACCCCCGACATTGGAATCATTTGTCCTAAATTAGGGCCAGTAGAAAAGATAAAATATCATCCAACTAGTTTACCTATAGAGCCAGTTTGAGTTTTTAACATAGCCATATTGGATCCCTCATGGGTGGCTCCTTGGTAGTTTTAGCCATAAGAACAATCCAAATGTCCACTACCTTCTCATTGTAGGGGAGAGAACTGCCAAAAAACCTCAGGGAGAGACTCTGGAATTTTTTTTCATGACCAGGGGTTTCTCTTACATGGAATTGCTAGGTGGTGACACTGGTGTAGTACTACTATTTCTAGGTCATATCATGTCACATCCGAGGTAAAAATGGACCCTTACTATTCATACAGATAAACTACTACATTGATGAAATAATAATAAATGAACATAGATGGGGGATATGTGGAGAGGGACATAGATAGCTGTGAAATTGGTGTATCTCATAGTGGGAGAATGGTCATGAATAACTACAACACCATTGGATCTCCTACGCTTACACTAATGGGAAGTGGGTTATTGATCATTTACCATAGCTTGAGTCATGTTGGATACATGATGACAACTATCATTACATGTATGGTAAAGGTGATTCCCAAAATGAAAAATGGGATCCATAATCTCCATGATTAATTAAGGATCCTCATAAACATTGTATTATACTGAGGGTTCCCATAATGTCTCACTTTCCCCCAATTATTGGAGTGAATTCCCACTTCGGGGTGTCCATCCTCCATGGAGAGTCCCAACAATTAATTAATAGATTTTTTGATTTCCAAATATTGTGGTGTACAATATTAATAGTCTAAAGGTTGTTGGAGGAGAAGAGTTTCATGTTATGCTTTATATTTTTGTCTAACGCATACGGCTGAGTCATTCATTGGTGTCACATTACACTTTTTTAGCCCCATATTTTGACATTCCAATGGACTGTTTCCCCTGGTTTATTGGATGATGATGTTGGATCATTGATTAAAACAAGATTATGTATTGTTGGTTCCTCATTCCATGGATTCCTATTTTGTTCTCATTTCCTAGTCTAGTTATTGCTCACAGATTGGAGTCATTTTTATGAAGCTTCATCTCGACCTCATATCAAGGTGGACACTAAATAATGAAAATGATTTTATCAGGAAATGACACCTACTGATTGTGAAAGATAATAGAGATGTTAAAAATTTATAGATATCTATGGACATTGGGTGCATTGAGAACCTTAAAAAGTTTTCTTCTTTTGAATTGGGTTATCTCATCTGTGAGAAATATTGGGTGTGGAGCCCAGAGAACCCCATTTATTCTATGGGGAGGCTTACATTAGGGATTCAATTCATTATAGGATCAATTATTGGGGAATCCCTTGTAAAATTTACAATATTGGAATTTTTATATACAATGAGGGGAAACAAGTAAAACAAATATTTTGGTAAATGATGGTGACAAGTTTAACATCTTGTACATACATGTTGGTCATAATTTTATTGTCTTGTGGGGAAAATTTCTTCACCAATTTAATATATTTTGGACATGTTAGTTAGAGGTTTAATTTATTGTTGGAATAATTTGGAAATATATTGTTGATCTTGTCAGGAAAGGTTTATAAGAGGTCTAATGTCTTAATAGGATAGTTTTGTCAGTATTTTAACATAGTTATGTGAGATTTACCATGTAAATTTGTCACATATAGTGATAATTAGGGGTTAGCATCACATGGGGACACCAAGGTCCAGTGGGGACCATGAGTTTCTAAATTGAGGTTGAATGCATTGGCAGGGGATGTGATCACACTTGGGGGTTTCCCCTCCTAAGGGAAAGATATGCATAATTGATGGTTTTGTTGGGGAATCTAGACTAAACCCCAAAAGGTGTCATATGTACCCTATTAAGAGATAGAGATCAAAAAATACAAAGTGTGTGTTTGTTTAAATTAAGGTCATAGGAAAGGAATATTTGATGTAGTTTAATATCATTCTATAAGGAAACTTGTTCTATTGAAGGAGTGACATTATGATATGACTTGGGGATTATGGAAGGGGTGCCTCCCAAGAGGTGAGGTATCATCCCATGTGTGTCTTACATGTGGAATACCACGTTCATCATACATGGTAAGAGTGTATTTTAACACCATGTTCCAAGGAAATTTTCTTGTTGGTTAACACCATGTGACTATGATATTAAGCTATGTAGTTTTAGGTCATATAGATTAAATATTTTGGGGAATAGCCCATGGAGACTATTTCCATGTAGGAGAGGAGAATATAACATTATCCCTCTTTATAGGGAAAAGTAAGTGGTTTATAATGATTATTCCATCCTTATGGATTGTTTGTCTATTATAAAGGAACTTTTGGATGGAATTGTGCATGGAAACTACCATGGTGAGGTGGTATGTGAGGGTCCTAAATTTAAGGTGTCTATCCATGGAAGAAAGTGAAATTAAGGACATATATCCCATTATTATAACTAATGGGATGAGCATGAGGGTTGATGATATCAGTCATTAAATTGATCAGAGAATGAGTGAACCTGGTTTTAGTAGGTGTGGGGGACCTCAGTGCCGATCTTGTGTTCAAATATATTCATAAGGAGGCATTGGTTCAAAGAAATACTTTTTTTGTATGAAAATTTATTTTTTCATAAAAAGGTATAGTTTCATGAGATATGGGATATATCACAAGGACCTGGCATGGATATTAGGAGACTAAGTGAGAATTACTCTTAGGTCTCCATGAAGGTTATGGTGACACAAAGAGATCTCATCTTCCATGAACCATCATAAAATTTTATGGGAGTTGTGTGAGGACATATAAAACACATTTTAAGGAAATTTGGGACCTTTTTAGGGTTAATAACACAAGTTCTATTAATATGGTATTCCATGGGATCCTTGAGTTTCATGATGTTATGAAATGTTGAGTTTCATAAATGATAGATCAATGCTTCAACTTCTAGTGTCATATAATTGAAAATTGGGGCATGAACCTATATTTATATAAAAATTACATTGACATTCACTTTAGTTACATTAATTTAGTTGTGTCATGAAAATGGTTTCTAGGTCGTAAGAATATGGGTTCCAGATATCTCATTAATTTTCTTCTTGAGGATGATCATGTATATAAATGATTCAATGACACCTTTTTTGAACAACTTTTATAAAGTTAAACACCATTTGATGGAGGTGTGTGACACTATTTCCCCTTTGTTTTGAAGGAATTTTTATCTTTCATGGAATTTAAGGTGTGGAATGTGTCCTTTTGTGTGAAAATGAGTTTGTTTCCAAATTTAGGAGTTTCATAAACATGTGAAATTTTTTGCACCACCTACTCTATTGAGTGGAAATGTCCCCCAAGCCAAGTTTTATACTTGGTTTGGGAATATAATGTATTCTGGAGTTTTAGAAAGATTTTTGGTTCCAATAACTACCAAATAAATGAAAACTCATGGAAAAAGAAATTTTCTTTAAATAGTAGTAATAATCCTCAAATAACATCAATAAACTATAAGAAAGGTAAAATCCAAGACAAAAAGTAATACTTTGAACAATTGGAATTCATATCATAGGTATTACCAATATTTATTGTTGATCTAAAATGGTGGGCTAACTGAAAACCTATTTCATATAAAATGATCATGACAATAAGAAACCATAATACAAAACATCCCCAAAGGAATCATAAAAATAATTCAATAATAAATATCCATAAACAAATTATCTGAATCTATGAAAGAGTTTTCAACTCCAATAACGTCCCAACTAATTTTGAGATTGGACCAGTAAACCCAAAACATCCCAAAACCTAGAGGAAAACAATGGTATACATACCTATATATGAATTTTTTATTTTTTATACTAAGGGTTAGAATTTAAATATAGGTAATATTAATTTCAAGAAAACAAAATCTTGTAACATAGTGATCTTTAAAGAAAAATAAATATAGAGGTTCCCATGTTCAAACCAAAGACAAACCACACTTAATTTTCAATGTACCAACCCTATGATTCCCCATTTCGAAACCAATAATCAAAAAACATTAATGATGGTATAAATAATGTAAAATAAATAACACACTTATATGTACCAAGGAACGACATCCATGAAAAAAACCACTCACAAGGTGCCACCAAAAAGGATCCCCCCTGAAAACATTAGGTATGAATTTTCTCAAGTCAAAACTACTAAAAAATGATCATGAATAAATCCAAAAATTGGATTTTATCCAAAAGAGATAGAATTATAAATATTAATTACATATTAGAAATTGGAAAACTCAATAAATCATAATTATCTCCAAGAATACTGACCCACATTGACCCAACTATCCATCAAAATATCATAGTTATAAACCACTTTAGCCATAAAACTCCCCAAAAAACCAATAATTGGTGTTTCATTTAATAACTCCAAGAAAAATTTCAAATAGGATAGGGAAACCCCCATCCCTTTATTTGGACCCTGGAATGAGTAAAAAGACATTGTGGGAAAAAACACCTGAAGGAAATGACCCTAAAATAAATCAATACCATTCTTAAGGGAATAATTTATATAAAACAATACATGAACTAAACATGGTAATTTCCCCTAAATCATGTCAAACAATTAAAAAATAAAAAATTAATGATTCAAACCCAAATTTTTTATAAAATAGGAAAACACATCAAAACACACATCTTTAATACAATAAAATTTTGGGAAAGAATCCCAAAACAATTTTAAAAAGCAAACAATGTTTATTTCTCACTTTAATTCCTAAAGAAAAACATGTCTTGGACATTTAAAAAAATTTACAAAACACATTCCAAAAAAACACCAAATATTTTTAAAATAAAAATTCTTATAGATGTCATGATAGAAAAACTCATATACATTTTGAAATAATTTAAAATAATTCTCTATTTTCAATCTTTTTCCTTGGTTGAAACCCCAAAGAACCCACAAAGTCTAGTTTCAAAAATCACTATCTTATTTTAAATTAGGATAATTAACTTTTGAAAATAAAAACACATCATATATTTAAACCATTCACAACAATATTAGCTAGTTTAAGATATTTATTTTTTTAGATATCATAACTAGAATTAACTCTTTAAAAAATTTCATTATTCCAAAGATCGTTTTTCAATACAATACATAAGGCCTTGTTTGAAAATGATTTTTTTTCATAAAAACCTCCCTTAAAAAAAATAATTGTTTCACAAAATGAATTAATCAAAAAGTGAGTGAAGAAATAATAAAACAACAAAATCCACTGGCACAAACAAATTATAAGACTAATCTCGATCCCCTTACTCTTTTAAATACATATAAAGGAACTCTGAGAAAAAAATTGTGTAATAATAAAACTAAAATGGGATGAAAAACCAAGATCATTTGTTCGTAGAGTTTATGGACATGTTACAATCCTGAATTGGTACCTAGAACATGTGTTGTATTAAGTGATTGATTTCCACATTGTTTTTTAGGATCTGTAATCTATCCTCACTCCTTGATTCAAGTTTTTATCTCTATCTAATGACACCTTATACAACCCCCAAGGAAAATTAATCTATTACAATGAAGATTGAAGAAAAAACACTAAAAAAATGAAATCCCAATCCACAGATACATAAAATTAAAATAATATTCAATGATAAAGTCTTTATTACCCATGAAAAATTGTGGATCATTGTGAAAAAGTGATTGTGAAACTCTCCTTGAACCTGCCTATAGATTCCTAACATATTTATCTTTGAACTACCAAATTACCTACTAGTAAGAGAGAATATTTAGAACCTATGTTTCTATGGTAATCTAGGCTCAGGTACCAGTTGTTACAAATTTTATCAAGATTCTATCAAAAGTTACATCCCACCTCATTAACCACTATCCTAAAGGGAATTACCGAACCCCATGAGTGGGAAACTGGTTATTAGAAATCATATGAAGTTCCTTGGGAAACAAATTCCCCCTCATATGATAATATTCAAAAGAAATAGAATCAATGATAATAGACAAACTAAATAGAAGATATTATACATGATCATCAGATAAAAGATATAAAACTAAATAAAAATTAATATATAGTAGGTTATAATACAATAAATCTAAGACATAAAAGAAAAAAAAGTCTAAAGTGGCTGATACAATCCCAAAACTAAAATAAATCCCTAGAACACTTCAAAAAACCTCAATGTGACCCATGATCATAATTCAAAACTCATAATATATCTCAAAAAAATAATGGAGATGAAAAAAATCTAGAAGTACTTATACTTCCAAAATATACCTATGATCTATATATCCTTATAGGTCTCTATCTAATGAATCCATGCAGTCACTGACATATTACGTTCAAAACATATTAGTTTGATAAAAATCAAGAAATTATATTTTTTAAAAATTTATATAATGAATCGAGTAACATGTCATATTTATGTTAAAGTTCTTTTATTATTTCCATTAAATTAAAAAAAAGTGGAATACACTTTTCTTTTGCAGTATCCTTATTTAATAAATCACTATATAAATTTTATCTCTGAAATCCATCCATTTAATTTTTTTTTCTAAACACACTTTTACATCCCAAAAGAGGATATTCATTTTCAAATAGTTTATTAAAACATCCTTACAAACCATGTTACATGTAAAACATACACAAAGGAATGGAAACCATGTTTTAAAACTCACACAGTAGAGTCTCAATGGAAAAATAATTAAGTTCTTTTTTATTATAAATAAATTAAAAAATATGAATGAGAAAATTAAACAACGTTAAATTTTTTAGGAATACCATCTTTCAATACACATTTATAAATAATTTTTTGAAAGTACAAAAACATCACTCAATACGGTAAAAAATGAAAAGAAAGTACAATGGGGTTAGTGATAAGGTAAGGGAAAATAACCCAAAAAAATGTTCCATAAAATCCCATAATAAAAATGGGATACAAACATGAAAAAACAAGGAATCCCCTAAAATTATGCTATATATGATCTGATAGTCATGGGAATCCTCATAAGTCATAGGTCAATACGAACCATAAATGAAATTATGTACCATGGATGATTATAAAAAATCAATAATGTTCTAAGTAGTCCTGTAAAACTATCAATAGATGAACCTTATAGGATCACTATTCTACAACAGTCCATAATGAGTTTTACTAGATCACTTACTCTAGATTTATACACTTAATTATACTCGATCACTCAGTCGAGAAGGATACCCTCCCTAGTAAATGTGATATTGATACAGGGGTTTTATATTATTATAATTTCTACCTAGTTCCCCTATTAATCCCATAACATGAATAAAAGAGGTGATCAATTAAGAAATCACATGCATCAAACAAAAATCAAATTCAATAATTTTATAAATGAACAATTACCTCACCTTCTACTCCCTCCCATAAAATAAAACCTTTTAAATTCACTGAACACCACATATATAGGTCACTACCCATAAAGGGGAAGTTAATAAAATAGTAAGAAGTGGTTCATGAGTCATTTATTATAAAGCATATCCTATAAAGAAACACATGTACCTTTTTCAAAACACTCATAAAATGCCAAACCAAATCACACTACTGAAAAGAAAATCTCAATCAACTCCCATGACTAATTTCAAAAAACTAATTCTTGATTCCCATTTGGGAAGTCAACACATTCTTTAAATCCACTATTGAAATAACAAAATAAATCATTTTTTGTTAAAACCAAACTCACGTGGTTGAACAATCGATTATAACTTATAGAAACTAATTTTCAAATTGGACGTTTTCTAATTGGAATCCATTCAGCTCAAAAACCCCTTTAAATATAAAACCAGTGTCCACATCCCCTTTAAAACATTAAAATACATTGTTAAGTATACTTGGGAATTTTAAAAACACATGGAATGGATCAAGTTGCATGAAAAGGATTAAAAGCATTTATAAATCAATGTTAGACCCTCATGGGACACATAAAAAAGATTAATTTGGAAAAAAATCATTTAATAACACTCAAGTATTATATTTCATGTAATATAAAGTGATAAAAAATAAAAAACCACCTAAACATAATAGAAACATGGTGTAACAAATCCCCATTGATAGAGGATCAAAAACAGTGAAAGGAATCCTCATCTAAAACCCTACATAAACAAACCCCTAGATTAGTGTAACTCTTACAATAATTTCAATCCCTATGAATTATAGGTTTCATTGGAGAAACTATAATAAGGAGAAAAGAGAAAATAAAGGAGGGTAAGGGGTTTAAGGGGACTTTTTAAGAGGTAATCCTATTTTCACCAGGGTATAAGGAAATAAAAAACAAGAGGAAGGAAAGAGGATCCCTTGGAATTTACCCACAACACATTCTAATAAAGGGGTGAGAATAATGTGTAAGGGTTAAATCCAGGGGATGAAAACTTTGAAATTTTATCTTTTAATTATCCTAGGATAGTTACATGATTTTCCAAACCATTGGAAAACCAAGTTAGGGACACTTCCTCAGCCAACCCATCTCACATGAAAACACATAGTGACTTCACAAATATTAAAAATTATATTATGGCCATTAAAAATCACATTTTAAATTTATAGGTCCCCGTTTCATGATTTTCACATAGTTCTCATAAATTGTGTGTATTACCTAGTCACATAAACGTTACTACATGGTTTCTCCTTGATTTTTCATATTTGGACCAAATCATGTGACACCTATGAAAACCAACCATGTGAAGTACAAAATGAATTAAGAATCTTGTTGTGTAAGGGAAACCACAAAGTTTCGACTAAAACATTCCTGAAAACCATGCACATAGGAATAATTTTCAATATTTTATCTAGATTTAGGATAAAAATAATTGAAAACTCAAATAACCCCAAGATAAGATAAAATTATTAAACAATTTAAAATAATAGTGACATGTTGGTGTCACACTAATTCACCCTCTATATTTATGGATCTAAGGAACAATGTATTCAAGTACAATATTTATAATTTCATGTAATTATTCGTTGATGTTATCTTGATATACTATACAAGTATAATGGGAATGGGAATATTTTTAGATCATTCTTGAGATTATCATTAAAGAGTAATTATATGGAAAATAAAATAAGTGTGAATTTAGGCTTAGGGATGTTTCTTTTCTTTTCTATATAGTCTCTAAGGATGGAATATCTATTAATACAAAAAAAATATTATTCAATGAAAGGATGAAACTAATGATTAAAATTGAGATATATATATTTCTTGTGTTAGTAGGTTACTATTGACTATTGGTTCAAAATCCTTCCCACTTTTCAAACTAGTTTACCAAGTAAACACAAAAACATGTCATATTTTCTTGGTCAAAAGAAGGTGAGAATAATTTTTATGATATAATCTGGAGATTGGTAAATTCATCGGTATTGACAATAACAGTCACACCCCGACCTTTGTTATTTATTTATTTTATCTGTTTTTATGATTTGGATATTTTTGGTTGAGGTTTAGGTTGGGACTCAATTTAAAATTTTGAATTATAGAATTTTCGAGTGAGATTTTGGCTTGTGGATGGTTTTTGTGCTTGAATTGGGAAATCCTATGGGTTCACCCAAGTAACCGTGCAACTTGTTTTTGGTGTCCATTGGTTAGGCGCATAGGTTTCCCATGGTTTGGGAAACTGTGTGGAAACCATGTGGTTTGGTTCTTGTTTTGGGCAGTGGCATTTATAATAGTTGACACAAGATTTGGAAATCGTTCAACCAAGATGTGCATGGTTCCCTATATGGATAGTGATGGTAACATGGTTGGTGCATTTTTTTTAAAAACTGTGTGGCGAAACCTTGCGATCAGCCTAGATTTTTAAAATCATAAATTTATAATTTATTCCTCCCCTCTTTTTAGACCATGTTTGGTTTTCCTCCCACTTGGTCATTTTTGGTGCATGAAGGGGTCCCAAACTCCCCTTTACCATGATCATCCTCCTACATGGGTGTATCATCAAATTTAAAACAAAAGTTTTTAGGTTTTTTGAACAACGTTATTATCTTCTTCTTCTTATCCTTTTTGGATTTCTTGGGTTATATTAGCTGGGGATCCCTTTTAGTAGAATCATATGGTTTTGGGGTTTTCCTGTTATTCAATTTCTTGGATGTTAGGGTGTGTATACCTTTTCACAGGTTTGGATATGCCTTATCATAGTGTGTCATCACATTTTCACTTTGTTGAGGTAGGTATTTCCAATAATTTTTATTTCTGGAACATCCCATTGATGCTTGATCTTTCCATGAGTTCCTTAAAAATGTTATAATCTTGCTTTTGGTCTGTTATCATAAATTTATATTGCATTTTTATTGTGGAAAATTGGTGAGAAATTTCTTTTAAAACAGTTACTTTTTTCCTATATTGAAATTCATGTAAGGAGTTTGGTGAAAGTACTATTGTTTTCTTGAAATAAAATTGAACTCTTGTGGTAAAAATTTTCCTTATTAAATTTTACTATATTGATTGAAATGGTAATTTGGGATTAATGTATGATTTTTTACGCCTCTTTATGTCTTTATGACTATGGTGGAATGTTTTAAAATGATCTTTTGATTTTAAAATAATTAAATATGATTTTGAGATCGTGTTATAGTATTAGGTTAGTTAAAAAGAATGTAGTGTTTCTTTAATGGTGTTTTGGGTGATTTTATGAATACATTACGTTTTCCATTGGATTTGGGCTCATCTATGTATGAACGGGTGCACAAATAGATGGGAAAAATGACAATGGTATTGGAAAATTAATTTTAACATTAAAACTAGGTTTCAGAAAGACTAAACCTTTATTACTCATCCTTCTACAAATTATCTTGAAGACTATATGTTTTACTAAATGGTTCATGGTCTCAATATGGTTTGAATGTTTTTTTGAATTTTATGTTCAAAATTATGGCCCATGAAGAACTTTAGAAAGGATGGTTGGTTTCTAAATGGAGGTAAAGCCTGTTTGTAATTGTGAATTAGAAAATGATGTTTTATATCATTTTATAATTTTCATGTAAATTAATTTTATGTGTAATTTAAAGAGTCTCTATATAAATCCCAATTATCACCCTAAATTATTTTTGAAATTAAATTGTTTTTTAGGAAGTGTAAATGCCCAATTGGAATCTTTAGATATTTTGAGAAATGATTTGAAAGATCATGACATATGATGGACTAGTTGGAACTTGTGTATATATTGTTGTATGTCTGGAACCCCTAAAGAAGATTTCCATATATGGGTTATCATGTGGGTGATTTCAATATTTGGGGTAGGTAAGTGTAGTAGTGACATGTTAGGTGAGTCACCCATGTGGGGTCCTCCAACATACATAGTTTAGTTTTACCATGGTTTTCTTGGGGGTATTTTAGAGGGTTGAGTGATGATTTCTTATCAACCCCGATAAGATTGGTTGTTACCCCTTGGATTTCATAGAGGCCAGGTGGGATTTTCAATTGGTGAGGATATATTAGAGAAGATACATCGTTATTGACTATGGAGATGCACCATCCATTGGTAGGTAAGTCTATATATATTACTTCCAGGGATAACTCTACGGATTTTTAGGATATGACCATGGTTTATTATCTGTACATGTTTGTTTATATTCTTATGTACTTATTTTATATCTTGTATTTCTTATTTATTTTCTACATAAAACCATATCTCTTTGTCTGGATTTTAGGTTGGGATTTGGTTTTAAAATGTAAATCAATTTTGAAAATATAAGTGTGGTGTTTTGTTTTTTAAAATGATGAAAATTAAATCATTATATATGTTTTTTCAAACTAGTGTTTGTGGGATGTTTTGGGAAATGAATTGTATGGATTTTGTGGTTGTTTCCTACTGAGATGATAATCTCACACCCTACTCATAAAATTCGCTATCAATAAACCCGAACTATTTTGTTGGATCGGTTTTCCGGTTAATGTTCTCATAGATGGAGAGTGTTGTTGTTGTAGCAGTTTGGTTTTGTAGATAGTGGTGACCATGATATCACATGAAGATAATGTTGGTAAATTTTGGGTTGGTTTTATATTTCGATTCTAGTTTGTTCATTTTCAATTTGTACATGTATTTTTGCATATTGTATTATTGATATATTGTTTTTGGTTAGTTCTTCTGTGTGTTATATTTATATATTTGATCTTGGTTAGTTAATTGGAAAAAATCATTCCAATTATTATTTTTTTGATTAAAAAATCCGGTTTCCAAGACTATAGGGAATGGGTACACCCTTCGGGCCATGTCATGGATCGGTTCATGTGTTAGGTTAATTGGAATCCAAGCCTGGTTTACGAAAAAATGGTATTTAAGAAGGGACAAATTTATTTGTGGCTCAGGTAGATTAGAGAGTAGAAATTTCAAGACCCGAGAGGTAGGTACAGGAAAAGTGTCGCAAAATCTTGATCATTATGATCCTTGAGTTTCAAGGGGTTTTCTAGGATTTGAGTCTTTTGTCTTTGTTTTAGATGATGGATGACAACAATGGTGATATAGTGTCTTTTCATGATCTCACATAGAGTATTAACTGATGTGGAATCGAACTGCATGGTTCAAGGTCATCTTGGTTATGATTTTGACATGGTGCATGGCCCACCAGAATGTCTCCAAGTTAAGAATATAAAATAGTTGTTTATTCAGGGGTTAGGAGTGAGTTGTGTTTTGTTTTATTATCGATTGTGGTGAGAAGTATTTTAAAATTAAAATGGTTTTCAAAAACGAAAATGAGTTCTTGGAAATGGTTGTTGATTGGAAAACTGGGTTTTAAAGAAAATTTTTTTCAGTTGAAAATTTGGTAAACTCTTGGGTTTCGATAATGAAATGGTAAGTGTGACCCTTGTAACTCCTTATGAGAGTTAACTTATGTGTGGGTATATAGGGAGAGTTAGTGTTGGAATGTGTGGAAAAAAATTGATGGTTACATATATGACAGTTCAAAAGATTCCATGGGTGAATATTTGAGATAAACAGTATATCTTGGTTTTTCTAAACAGAATTTGGTTTTATAGTGTGGGTTTTTCTGTGTAAATGGATTTTTTAATTGCAAATTAGCCTTCAAAGAAGGTAGTTTTGGGAACTAAAAATAAATATTAATTGTTAAAAGTGTATTTTTTTTGTCTTTTTATGTGTTTGGTTTTGAAGCCAATTGTTTTATATCAGGATATCCTTCTCAATTGTTTTTTGGGTTGATGTTAATTTTGATTTTGTATTCCTTATGTTGTTCAAAATATGAAACATAAAAAGGTCCCAAAAGTTACCAATGAGTCAAGATTAGTTCCGGGTTCTTTTTAGTTTTTTCCCATATATCACGGTAATCAAGGTCCATTATAGGTAGTATAATGGATTGAGTAAGTTGATCATGTCTTCATATTATTGGGAAGTCCCCAAGCTGTTAGAGTTCATGCTTTTATTGGTTTGTTTCAGGGTCTAGTCTTGGAAGAATTAGACTTTTTTCTTGGCCACCGATGCATGTTGGGATGATGTGGGAAGTGTTTAAGTCCATCTTTTTAAAATGGTATATACTTGAGGAAGTGAAGATGAAAAATGGAAAGATCTCATGAGTATTCAGCAAGGCCAATATATTGTGAAGGCCTATGTTGACCACTTCAAGGAGTTGGTATCATTTTCTATAGAGGTAGCTTTTCAGGATCTATGTAAGGCTTATCTTTTCATTGGGGTCCTTATCCAAGTATCAAGGAGCGATTTCTATCCCCCAAGGTTCTTCATTTTGAACAGTTTGTAGATGAATAATATTAAGATAAACTTCTTTCTAGAGTGAATGTAGTTTGAAATATGATGTCTCATAATGCTCTTGATGGTTACCCATTAAGAAAAGAGTGTATGCTAGAGGAAACTATCTTTGAAATTTATCCTTGGTTGGTTCCAACATCTTTCATGTCAAACTATTTTCCCTTTCTCCCCTAGTCTGGCTGGTTTGAGCATTCAAATCCATATTGTCACAATCCTACAAATTTTTTATCATTATTATAGATTTTTGGGTCATCTAGAGAAGATTTGTTGAAATCATTGGTTGAAGAAGAATTCATAATCATTGGACATTATCACTTGACTATGAGGTAGTAGATTCTTTTCTCATCAGGGATCCAACAACATGAATTGGAGTGAAGCTGGAATGTAGTCATATGATCACTGGGGGTGCGGGAATCCTTGGACACGTTTTTTTATCAAGTGTTAGAGTGGAGATGATTGAAGTTATTATCTTATGTTCTCCTGTTTTTATTTATTCTTTGTAGTTTCCAAGAGTTTGGTGATTTTTTTCTCTTATAATTCAAACAATTGTGTTCGTGATTCAATACTTTAATTAGTGTCCCATTTTTCTCTCTAGATGTGGATTTTTATTTTGGGTTTTCACATTTGGGGTGTGCTTATCCCACATGAAAGTTAGTTATGATTATAGTTTCTGTTCATTTGGAAATTTTTATACTTTCAGAGTGATTAATTATAAATTATTTTAGAGTTTGTTTTTATTCTATTTTATTCTTTGGGTTTCCCCTAGTGTTGGGGGTTTGGGTTGTGTTGGAATATTCTAGTTCTGGTGGTGGTTCTTTTTAGCCCATGAATAGGAGTATGGGTTAGTTGTGTTTGGAAGTCCTAGTTGCGATGGGGGTGTTTCTTGTTTAATATAAACATATTTATGTTAGTTCCCAGTTTTCATGGTGGTGTTAGTTTTGTTCTTATGGTGGGAAGAACCCCCGTGTGTTCTCTCGTGATCCTTTGTGCCTTAGTTTTCTCTAGAATCATTCGGGTGTGATGTGTGGAGAGAAAGGTCGCCCCGATTTTCATGTCTTATTTATTTTTTATTAGGTTTGGAATCAACTATGGGTTATCTTTTGTTTGGATGACATTATCCTGGATAAAAAGTGTTCTTGGTGGGGAGAATTTCCCCCACCCAACATTTATAATATATTTTTTTTTCTATTTCTTAGTTTTGGATATTTTTGGTTGAGGTTCAGGTTGATCCCCAGTTTAAATTATTGAATTATGAAAGTACCAGGTGTGTTTTTCCCATGCACGATTTGGGAACATAATTTAGGAAACTATGCCTCTTTACCCAGGTAACCATGTGGCATGTTTTTCATGTCATGTTGTGAGGTTCATAGGTTGTTCATGGTTTTGGAAACAACACAGTTTGGTTCTAGTTTTGGGCAGTACTGTTCGACACGGTTGGATGAATGTTCTGAAACCATGTAGCCATGCCATATCTGGTGTTCCTTATAGATAGTGATAGGTGCACAATTGAAACATGTTTTATCAAAACATACAACCATACCATGGAAGTGACAACAATTTTTAAAATAATAAAATTCCAACTTATCCCTCCCTACTATTTAGATTTTTGTGTGTTTTCCTCCATCATGGTATTTTTGGGGCATGAAGGGCTCTTAAAACCCCACTCTCCGTGGTACCTCATCTTCCATGGATGTATCCTTAATGTTATAAGGTAGGTTTTTAGGGTTTCTTTCCAATTTCATGCACTTATTACTATCTAATATGGATTTCTAAGGTTTTCTTGGTGGAGTTTCTATTTGAGTCGGACCCCAGGGGTTAGGGTCTATGTGTGATTCAATTTATTGGTTGTTAGGGTGTGCAGATCTTGTCTATGTCTTGGATCTCCCTTTTCTAATAGTTTCATCACATCCTCACATTGTTGATGTTGGTGTATCCATTTTTCTATTTCCGGAACATTCTATTAATGCTTGAGCTTTCCTTGAGTGCCTTAAAAATGTTATAATCTTGTTTCTGGTATGTTAGAATAAATTTATTTAGTATTTTTATTATGGGAACTTGGAGTGAAATTCTTTTGAAAGGGTTTATTTAGTTTTTCCGGTATTGAAATTCATTTATGGTGTTTGATGAAAGTCCTATTGTTTTCTAAGAGTGAAATTGAACTACTTTGGTAATATTTTTCCTTATTATACATTAGTAGTTTATTGGAATTGTAACATGTTCTTGATATGTGATGTTTTGATGACTCTTCATGCAATGACGATTGTGGTGGGATTTCTGTAATGGTTCCTCCGATATTTAAATACTTAATTACAATTTTATGATTATGTGCATGTGTTGGGTTATTTCTAAATCATGCAGTGCTCATTTAAAAGTGTTTTCAGGTGATCTTAATAATACATTACTTGATCAATTGTATATGGGATCATCTATGTGTGAAAGCATGCAAACATGGATGGGAAAAAAATGATAATGGTATTGGAATAGTCCTTTAAACCATAAAACTCGATTTCGAAATAGCATAACCATTCTTCCTCCACTTTATCCCAATTGTCTTCAAGGATACATGTTTTACTAAAGGGTTCATGGTCTCAGTTTGGTTTTAATGTTTTTCTTAAATCTATGATCGATATTATGTCCCATTTTTCACTTTAGAAAGGATAGATGGTTTCTAAATGGAGGTAAAGGCCATTTGGAATTGTATATTTGAAAATGGTGTGTTATGTTATTTTGGAAATGATTTTTAAATTTTTTGTAAGTGTACTCGAAATTGACTTGATAAAGGCCCAATTGGAACCTTATAATGTTTTTGAAATAAATTTTGGTTTGGAATTGTAAATTCCTGGTTGGAATCATTGGATGTTTTGATAAATGATTTGAAAGATCATGTGATTTGACGACCCAATTGGTGATTTTTTATTAATTGTTTTATGATGGAAACCCTTAAAGAGAATTTCCCTATATGGGTTATCACGTGGTTTGTGTCAGTGTGTGGGGTACACAATTATGGGGATGACATATAAGGTGAGTCATATGTATGAGAGCCTCCTATTGACACAGTTTACATTAACCATAGGGTTCTTAGAAATCATTTAGAGGGCCGAGTGATGATTTATTATCAACACTGATTAGACCAGTTAGTACCTGTTGGATGTCTTAGTGGCTAGGTGTTTTGTTCTACTAGTGTGACTAGTTTTGAGCATCCAATTGGTTATTGACTATGGATTTCCACAATACATCGAGAGTTGAGTCCAGATTGAGTAAGTCTAGGTATTCCTCTTGGTATTTTTAGGATACTTCCATGGTTTATTATCTGTACATGATTCTTTATTTTCTATTGAAGTTGATTTAGATTAATATTTCCTATTTTTTCTGCATAACTTGGTATCTCATTGAATGAATTTTGGTATGGGATTTATTTTTAAAATGGTAATCCATTTCGAAAATAGTAATGTTTTGTGTTGTCAAGTAAAATGATAAAAAACATGTTATATATATGTATTGTCAGGCTAGTGTATGCGGATTGTTTCAGGAAAGGAAATTTATTGATTATATGGAGGTTTTCTACTAAACAGTTAAGATCATACCCTACTTGTAATTTTAGGTTTCAATAGACATGAGATGTTTTTTTATTTTTTATTTCCGGTTTGAGTGATCATAGTTGGAGTAGGTTTCCCTTATGGCGAGTTGGTTTTGTAGATGGTGGTGACCATGAGTTCACATATAGATCATGTTGTTAGATGTTGTTTTTTTATTTGTATTATAGTTTATTATGTTTCATATTATACATAGATTAGTTTGTATATTCATTTATTGAGATATAGTTTTTTACTTAGTGCTTCTTTGAGTTTTATTTATTTATTTGATTTTGGTAATTTATTGGATAAAAATCAATCCCATAGTGATTTTTGGATGCCCGACACTAGTTTCTTGCTTGTGGGGATTGGGAACACCCTTTGGGTGATGTCTTGGATAGTGTCAAGATCCCGGTTGGATGGAATCACAACCTTGTTCGGGACACCACTAGTTGAAAATGAATGATTTTTAATATATAATGATGCAACAACGAGTGTACAGGGTTGTCATCTTATGCATAAAATATATTTTTGATCCTTTAATTGAATAGTAAAACTCATCATATCGTGTTGGAACTTATAATATATTCCTTTAAGATATAGAGGATCTATGTCTCTAGGGAGGGATGTGAGGTCTATACAGATCACAAATTTTTAATGTATATATTATCCTAGAATGATACAAACATATGGAAATAGAAATTGTTTAAACTAATTAAGGACTATGAATACTCAATACAATAATACCTTGGGTTGACAATCATGGAAACTAATTCATGAAGTTGGTAGGACTATGCGGATCCATAAATGATACAGGTAAACAAGTATCATATATTAATGTATTTAGTAATTTTAGATTTTGTAATTTTTAGGAAAGGGGAAACATCATTCCTTTTCCAAATAATTACAAAAATATATTTACTAGATATTATAAAGATATTATTGTAGGATTATATGGCTTTGTAGAAGAGGATCAGGGCCATGAATGATGGAATATTGTAATAATTCATCATTGAAGATAGTATATTAAGGTTTGTAAAAGAGATGTTGTGTTCCATCTATACATGAGTTGAAGAGGGGATTAATAAAAAATGCTCATAGGTCAAAGTTTTCTAAAAGACATAGTATAAAATATATATTCCAGGATTTAAAATAACATTTATATATAGATGATATAATGTGTTAAAATTTAGACTATGTATCTAGATTCCATGCATTTGGGGAGTTAAAGTATAAAAGATAACATCCTAAAGGAATATTGGATCCTATGCCTATACCAATATGGATGTGATAAATTGTTACAATAGATTTTTTCACTAGACATTAGATGATTCATATGAGGAATCATTCTATTTGGATCATTGTGTATTGCCTTACCAACTCTACACATTTAGAAGCAATAAGAGATTATCTCCACATTTATCTTATTTAATGTATCCATATTTTTGACATAGCAAAATATTACAGGGAAACTCTATCAATTGTATCTAGAAATGACCTTCAGTTCACATCGAATGGTTTTGATGTGTCTTCATATAGATATCAAAACTAAGATAAATATGAGAAAAACTATAATCCTTAAGATTTTTGGTAGTCTAAAAGGACTATTCAGACAATATAAGACATGCTAAGGTCATACTCACATGACATTCATGTTAAATGAGATAAATATATACCTTTTTAATAAATTTTATATAATTATATCTTATAATGAATTATTCAGATGAAATGGTATAAAGAATTATATTTAAATATATATGACACTAATTTTTTTAGGATGATACTATAGTGTGGAAGATAGACGACCTGAAAATTATTATGGAAACAATGGTGAAGTAAGAACTATTTAGAACCATATTGTGTTTTCTTAAATGAGTTAAAAGATATATGTCAGAAATCTGAGATAGGGTTTGTAATTTAAAGTGGGAGATCATGTTTTCTTAAATAAATATCCATTGATGGTATTTATGACATGTGTTGGAGGGTAAAATTAATCTCTAGGTACATCAATAATTTTATAATACTAGATTGAATTGGAGATTTGTCCAACCACTAGATATGCCACCAAAATTATCTAAAGTGTATAAAATCTTCCATGTTTTGTTGTTGTGGAATTATATTCTAGACCTAACTCACATTAATTTAACTAATGGAATTGAGTTAATACTTGTATTTTCATATAATTAAAATAAATTCCACATTCTTTACACTAGAGAGAATGTACTTTGGATTCTAACAACTCAACTAGTGACGTTATTTTTGAGTAATTAGAAGATATAATAAGAAACATGGAAACTAGAAGTTATAAAGATATAGAATTACACACATTGTTTTATGAGTTGAAATATTTTAAATAACAAGGATGAATTTTTTAGGGGGTCGAAATATAATATACGACACTCTTATATAGAAGGTAAACACTACACCCAAAAACTACTGCACAATGCACAATCCAACACAAAAGAAATATCCATTATTCAGGAATAAATTGAAAATTTGAAATTTATAAATTTTAAAATTTATGTTTGATACAAAAGAAATATTTTTTGGATTTTAAATTGTAAAATAATCATAGGATAATTTTTAGGATTTTTTAGAATATATTTATTTTTAAGAGAATAATACAAAATACCATTTTTACAAATACCATGATAAATGAATGACATAAAATTCTAAGAAAAATTTCCTTAATTAAATTTTTTTAGTAACCTATAATTAACATTCTCCAATATAGTAATTTCTTTTCTAAATTTTTTTTGATGCATTATATACCTAATATTTTTCAATTAACTTTTATAAATTTTATAAGTTTAATGTTATAACAATTTATTTTTTTTAATTAGAATATTTAAATTACTAAATGACTTTAATTTTAATTTTGGTTGTTAAAATAATTCATCATGTTTTAAAAATTAGTTAGCATCATAAAAGTAAATTATCATAAAAGTTTCACCAAAGAAGAAAAAGAATAAAATTCCTCAAATATTTTCTACAAATTTTTGATGATGCTTTTTTCCTGAACCTATTCTCATAAAACCTCCATTATTTCCAAATTTTATACTCTCATGCATTGTATAGTGACTTTTCCATCTAATTTATTAAAACAATCCCACACCCCACACTTATAAATAGAGTCTTAAAAACCCATTTTGATACACAAAAAAAATTCAGATTCCTCTTGAACCTATTCCAATTATAATTCCCCTATATCCCTAGACAAGTTTTATTCTTCCCAAAACTGAAGTAAAATCTTTCAACCCCCCATTTACAAGAGGCCCTCAAAGAGAATTTTCAAAATTTAAATATGAGTTCTAATCAATTCTTAATTTTTTTATTCTATAATATTATCCTCTAAATATATTCTAACAATTATAATATCATGAAATAAATATTATTTATATATTTTAATTTTTTTATGTTAATGGTATAAACATTATTTACTTATCCTACATTCTTAAAAAATGAGAATATCATCTGTGTTCACATGGGGACTACCATCTCCACAAAGAGATATATTTAATTTTGCATAACCACCAAACATGACAATTTATAAAGTGTTATTTAATGAATAAATATTATATTTATAATATGTTAAATATTCCTAAAATATACACCATTTTTACCATTCTCTATATATATGAAATATTCACACGCTTTCTATGTGTACGTGCATACTACCACCTCTACAAAGTGATTTGAATCACTTTTCCTAGAAAAATAAAATGGATAATTATAAAAATGTATTTGATGAATATATATTATAGTAATAAGTTATATATGTCATGAATAATATTCATTAATATTAATATAACCATTAATGATCAGTTTAAAATATCTTGTTAATATCATTAAATTACCCAAAACCAGACAGTGATAGATTTAATTTTCACAACCCAACAATTTAATTACATTGAATGAAAATTATACTTAATAAGTAATTGAAATAAAAATATTATAATATAATGAATAATATTGGAATTATGAACTTTATACCAATTAATGTTGTCTAACATCATTTTTATGAAAAATATACAAAACAATCAACGTTATTTTCATGTGATGGAGAAAATAAACTATAGCTAACTAATATATGTGTAGAGAATGATTATAATTAAATAATATAAATTTTAATTGATATGAATATGTTTAAAATTAAATTATTAATATGGTTATTTTTGTTAAACTATAGGTTAGATATATTTTATGAAAGTATATTGTAAAAAGACACGGTTCTTAGTCTTAAATTCACTTCTTTGAGACATGTTTTTTATTATGAAACTCTATTAATTTGTGTGGATTATATAATTTTCCTTTGATATGTTTTATAATAAGTAACCATATTCAAGGTATTTAATTTTATATTTCATATTTTCTCCCATAAGTTATTTTTCTTTAAATGTTACCAAAACCAAAAGGGGTTCTTTTCCAATTTTTGTATGTTTTGGTCGGGAACATTATTATACTATATATGAATATTATTTATCCAAAAAATTCATTATTTTATTATTTGGAAGTAAAAATATATATTATTTAATGGGAAAATCATAATTATATTCAAATATTTAAAATTTATGTCATAATACACTATTATCAATGTGTGTTTCAATAACGATATTTTGAAAAAAATAGTTATGTTATTATCAGTAATAACCAACTAAATTTTTAGGAACGTAGACCATATTTATTTTCAATATTTAATTTTTTATTATTTATATGTTGAAATAATTCATTAAATTTTAGTCCACTCATATTCTTGAAAATTATTTCTAAATGTTATTTTTAAATTCATATTCGATTAAGATTGAGATTTTAACAAACCTTGAATTGAATATTTTTTTATACATTTTATATAAAAATTAAATTTAACCCTTCCATCATTTTTTTCCTTTAAAAAAACATAATCTCTATGATTTCATGGTTTTCAATGAAATTTATCTTTACTTTTATTTATTAAATAATTTATAAAAATGGTATAAATAATGTTTAGGGTATTTATTCTCCTTTCTATAATGTAATTTTTAACATGAATCTACAAGTGTTTTTGATCTATGCCAACTTCCTTTAATGTTTTTCATGTTTAATTGGGGATATTCTCAAATAATACCATCAAAATTATTTCTCTCTATATCTTGTGATCATGATATTCTATTTATTTAATGAGTAAATAATTGACATTCTGTATGATTATAATTCCAATACCAATGTTAATTTATTATTTAAGAATGTTGATTATTCATTGTACTATTATTAATTTATTTAATATGATAAATTAAATTATCATAATTAAATTATTTGTGGGGACCAAATTTACAAATCATATAGATGCAAGGGTTGGTATTATTAATTAAAAGGTTTGAGTATTTGGTGGATTCTTTTCCATTTACTAATATTTCCTTGACACAAGGCTTAACTATAAGATCATGGTATCTCAAAAATGTGTCCTTAATAGTAAGATCCTGATTTTCTAGCATTTTTACAAGATTCTAAAATCATTATATCCTTTCATATGTACTTGATGGTGGGATCTCGATGTCTTGGTTTCAAACATTGATATAAATATTAATATGGCTAAAATTATATACTATATCACTGGGAAATAAATTATTATTATCCATATGATCTACTAATTTCCATTGGAATAATACCCATGGATATATTAGTATAAGTTTAATTTGATTATGGAAATATTATGATTATTCATTATTTCTATAATATTTACACTAGACCTATGAAAAGATAGTTTCCTCTATAAGCTACACCTTACATAGAATTTTATCCAATCACTTTATTTTTCCCTTCACCATGGTACATTAAAGGCGTTTTAATGAATTCAAGGTTTTTATAAAAGGAATAATAATTTTTTTCAAGTTTTTTATAATGTTATTATTAAAATTTTCCAATTTTATATAGAAATCATGTATGCATCTAATCTACCAAGACTGCTAAACCACAAGATTCTCTGTGATCCAATCCATTGAATCATGGACCAATATAATAAAGTGAACACAAGATTTGAGTTACCATAGTTAGGTTATTATAATTGACATTTATATTAGTCATTTATTTTCTATACGAACTTAACCTAATATCCCAAAAGGGTGTAAGGATATTGAAAAAATTTATTTCATATGTACCTTATAATGAGGTGGATGAAAAAAGTGTGTTTGGATTTTTATGTGGCATATCTAAATATGGTTGATATAAATTTGGAATAACATCGAGACTAATAGAAGTGAGTTTGATGGAAGTTTTCCATTTGATACTCTATTAATTTACTTTTACAATATTTGTATATATAATGTTATATGAGGAGAATTATGGTTGTGATAAACATTATATGACTGGTATTATGGATTTATTCATGAATTATTGGGTTAATTTGTTTATTTATTCCATTGATAGATGAATTAGTACACTCTATTTCTGAAGTCATGTAAAACATTGGAAGAGGATACTACTAAGTATTTTTATACTCACCTAGATAAAATATATATGTTTACAAGATCTCTTGGGTGTGAATGATGAGCAAGGAAACACCGTAAATTAATCCTTACAAGAAGAATGAGATTTAAATATTATGAATAATGGACTTTCATTGATCAGTGGATCCTATCATAGTATCATGATGCATTAATTTAGGCTAATAATTTTTCATTTAAGGTGGGTGTGCTATAAATAATTCAAAATGTTGGTCAATTATTTAGATTAAAAAATTAAATGCACATAGATTAACCATAAAATTTCATAGAGATTTTCAATAATTAAAAAAATAATGGGTTGTATATTGATGATATTATACTTATATTCCTTCCATAACATTCCTCAAATGGAAGTCGACTCTGATCCATTTTATGAGTCCCCCATTGTTCCTATTTGGACTATCATCCCTGGGATGCCACTATATTTATTAAAAAAACTTCTATTTTTATAACATACACACTCATTTGTAACCCATTGAAGTTGAACTTAGTGACCAAGAATCCCTCTAGACCATCTTTTTCAAGGATTTGCGTTGAAATTGACATTTCTAAGGATATTACCTCCCAAATATGGAACCAGAATGGTGAACATGGATTATTTCAGGAGGTGGATTATGAAAGGATTCCATATTATTGTTCATTATGTCTCAAGATTGGAGATAATTCAAACGATTATGATAATAATTCTATTCATCCTGAGGCCAAAAAAGACACTTGAGAGGAAAAAAGAAAGAAAAATAATGATCTTGATGGGACTGATGTTTTCCATATAGTTAATTTGGACCCTTATGGAACATCTAATGAAGGGAAGAAGATTGATGTGAACAAGGAGGTTTTGGTCAACAATGATCATCCTTCAGAAAATAAAGGGATATCATGATTTTTTCTTCCCATCCTATTTCTTCAAGAATCAACATTTCCACTCTTAATTTGGAGATGGAATAGGAGAAAAAATAGGAATGACATGACAAAAAAGACAATGATATGGGTACCCTCTCTGATTATAGTAATTCAATATAGGAGGATGTTGATCAAACAAATCAAATTGAGGAATCATACTTCAAATAACATTCTTGGAAGGGAAAAAATACGATGGTGGATGCTGATGGATACATCACACCAGTCATAAGAAAACTAATAAACATATGTACTATTATAATTTTGAGAGAACAATATTTACAAGATAATGCGACCCCTCTAGAAAAGAAAATTCTAAGACTTCGAAACAACTTATAGTTGTTGACCCTATCGCCATAATTTCTTTATAGGAGGAAAAATATGATATAGATAATGAACTTGTGTATATGGATTCCAAAAATGTTGTGGAGAAAAATTATGTAAATGATGAAATTTATGCATGGATGAATGAAAATTATGAATATGAATATCATAAATACAGAAATGGTGATATTTTAGATGAGATTTACATTTAAATTTGGAAACATATGTCCATACAGATGGTTTATGAATACAAAATAAATCCAGATTTCATCTTTAGAGACATTCCTTGGTTAATAATTATACCGTTCAAAAGATCCACTCATTGGTAATATATTATTATCTATTACTGACTATATTTGTTATTACTTTTCATACCCAGTGGAGTTTATCTACATCTGGTCAGGCCTCTTTGAAGCGGATCATTTTTTTAGTGAGTCATGATGTGATTTAGGGTTTCTTATCACACTTGGTCTTTGATTTTGATATCTCTGTTTGGAGATACAATGATCTAGCTGATGCATAATACAATTTTCAATCCAAGTGTCCTTATTTTTTTCATACAAATCTAAAGTCGAGCCTATGGATATTTTCATCTTCTATTATTGACGAAGTTGAATTCTATATCAGAGTTTGCATATTATAGACTTTGATTGAGATGATACTATTACATCCTTCATCTTATTGTATATCTATGATCATGGAGGAAGATGATTTATCTAAAGTTGTTCTAATTGTTGAACAATATGCGAAAGAAGGAAAATTACAAGATCATCATGGTTGCTGCTCAATTGTCATGGAAAATATGTTCCAACCACTACTAATCTGGTTACCAAGGGATTAGTGCTATCTATGGTCTGCTGAAGCCTTCTCTGAACACTTCAACAAGGAAGGATTGGTAGAATTGATGAATGCCTACTTGTATTGGACATCATATAGTTTCTATAAAGGAATGTTTTTCAATGTTTGTTTCATGAACATCCTAACGTTTTCTTGGTTTTCTTGACTTGTATTACCCTTCAATCCCTATTAGTGAAATATTTTTACACATAATTCTTGTGCTGAGAAATTTTATTGTAATAAATTTTATTGGAACCTTAATTGGGTGACCAATTCATGTCACCGATTTTATTAAAAAAATAAACATAACACCAATAAAGACACAAAAAATCACCCCACATGAGATGTGTAGATGACCAAAATTTTATCAGGACTATCAATCTGTGACTGAGGGAAATTAAATTGGATATTTGAGCTTCTTGGGATAAAATTACTATAGAAATAATTTTAAAATCAATTTAGTATATCTGTTTAGATGGTAACCTAAAATAAAATATATAATAGAAAGAAAGAGGGAAAAAACAAATCATTATAATGATTTTATATGATTTCCCCCAAAATAATAAAATATCAACCAATCGGGGAACAATTCTACGACTAATGGAAATAATTACTATATCATCTATAATAAAAAGCATTCCACATATAATTCCTAGGATTAGAACTGTATTTATAATATTTTGTGATGAAATAAAATAAGAAAACTATTCATGTGTTTACTATTATAAAATATACATAATATCACGAGTCCTACTTGTGAAGCTATAAATTAATACTTCAAATTATATTCAACACATAAAAAAACATGCGGAAAAGTTTCCCAAAAGACTAGTATGAACTCTATAGGGTAACATAGAAGTTACAAAAGAAATTTAAGGGATATGAGGTTTATAAGAGGAAGGGGATATATGAAGTGGGTGCCTATAATAAAAGGAAGGATAAAGAGGGAAAGAAAATAAGAAAGAGGAAAAATAGAAATAAAAACCCAAATAAAATAGTAATGATGTTATAGGGAAATTAACAAATACTAGAAATAATACTACATTTCCATCCAATGTGAAACTATACTGACCACATATTCCTTTTCAGGTTAATAAATACTTTGGGAAGGATTAATATAAATATAATAAAATCATGCAAATATTTATAAAACCACAAATTAACATTCTACTTTCCAATATGTATCTCAAATACTGGCATATGAAATGTCCCTTAATAAATTTTTCTGAACCAAGAAAAAATTATAAGACATGGGGGTGATATCTATATGTGAAGAGTTATCAACTATGGCTTAAATAAATATACCCACAAAACTTTTAGATCAAGGTATCTTTTCTATCAAATGTAATTGAGAATCTTTGGATGATATGTTCTAATTCCACATGACGTTCTATTTAAATAGATTACTAATTAATCATGTAGCCATTTGAAAATATGGAATATTTCTTATTGAATGTACTAAAATTTAGTTTTCAAACTAATATTCACATTATAAAGATAGATTAAGAGGAAGAGGTACTGATTATCCTTGTACCACCATTTCGGGATATTAAAAACACATTCATTGATATAAATAAAGGATATTTTATACTCCATGATAGATAAGAAGTAGTCCAATCTGAATTAATTAAGATATAAAATCATGGAGATGAACATGAATATTTCCATGAACTAATCACTTATGAAGAATAATATATAATATTTATGATGATAAAGGAAGAGGAGGAATCCACGATAGACATAAATGTAGAATAATTGGAAATGAACAATAAAGAAAATGGTGTAGATCATGAACAAGAGAATGGGATCAATATAATAGATCTCCTTTAAAGGGTATTGTTTTCAAAAAATGGTTCCCTTAATTATTGATACATGAAAGGAAAAACTAATGTTACTTTGAAATAACTTGTTGCACTTTTTTTTAAGGTAAATAGAAAATTTATTTGTGGTAGTTTATAATGAAATATTATTATAGTAGTGTACTGGTTAGGTGATGTGAGATAATAAATAATAAGGGAATTTATTGTAGTATATCCCACATAAAAATAATAATACAATATATTTTTTTAGACATGTAAAGAGATTAGAAGGTAATAAGATTATGTGGTCAAAATAGTGGAGGTTAAATCCTATATTGAAATGATATTTTGAAGAATGATGTATTGAATCAATTTCACATTGGGACAATCTTTATGGCATCCCATAATTTAATACACATTAAATCATGACTTATTACATATTCTTTTACTTAAAATAACTCTAGAATATTGTGAGCCCCGGTTTTATTGGGTAATTACGTACATAACATAAAAAAATGAAATAAAAATTAAAATAAATAAACTAAAATTACATAACATGACATTAAATTACCATTATCTTCAAACACCACAAGGAATAATCTATAGATGTAGATAATAACAAGGTGATATGTAATTCCTAGTAATAGAATAATCAAATAATAAACAGACGAAAGTAATACAAATGAGTCAATAAAAATATCAACGAAATATAATGGGGTGAGAGAAATAAACATAAACAACGATGCATGATAATGATGGTTACATAAAGGAAAACATTGTAATGTGTAAACAACATAAAACAGGATCTCATAAGTATAAGTAAAGGAAACCATTAATAAATAATAAAATAGTGTTCTGAGGATAAACTCCCTAGAACCACACATGTAATATTATTAGATAAAAACATTACCCAATGCATTGAAGGGATATAAAATTACATTCCCACCTTTAATATTCATATTATGTACATGCATAACTGTGCCACATAGATTATACAACATAATATTTTATTTTTATCACTTTTAATCCAATGATTTGGGAGTGTGGGATATATATGGGGAAGAGCCAAATATATTTAAGATATTTTCATATAGGTGAGTACCATTGAGGTAAAATGGGGATGGGTTTTCATTATGAAAATGGTTGTCTAAGAAAATCACAGGATACATTTTACAACATAATGACGGTATATATAGGTTTACAGAGGGGGTAAATGAGACAAAAATATAATAATAACTTCTTAATGTACATAGAAATTATTTAACTTCGGTGGAATACTTAAAACACTACACAATCAATTTCGTAAAAAAGTATTAGTTTATTGCCTTTGGAAATGTGGAAATATAAAAGTTGATACATGAGTGAGCTACATTGTCTCCCACTAGGTTCTTCATGACTATAAACCTTCTTAGAAAAATCAAACTTAAAAATATATTCATAACCTAGGGATGGAAATATAGAAAGGGGTGAGATAAGATTCTTAATAAGTGTAATCAATGGAGACTTGTAAGCATAAACATGAGAATATGGGTATGATAATATGATCATAACATTTGAAGATCATACCCTACACATCAATGATCATAAACATGAATTATGAAATAAAGTTTGGCAGTTCATAAGAAATGAATCATAAGGAAATAAATATCATAATCCACGAAATCATAACTAAGGAATAAGACATATAATTTGTGTCATGCATATAAAAATTAAAATATTATGTCAAGGATACCTATCAAGACCTATATAACATGTTAGGATTTGGAAACAACCCACATACCTTATTGTTTGTAAGGAATGGTCTATAACCCCTGTACCCTCTTATTTTCAAGATTGGAATACAACCCATGTAACCCATTACTTTCTGGCTTGGGCTACAACCCATGCGCCTTCTTGTTTTCAGGCTTGAGGTATAACCTATGTACTCTCTTACATTCTCTATTGGGACAAAACCCATGGAATATGTTTTTTTTAGCATGATCTACAACCCGTGTACCCTTTCAAATCATATAAAACTTATCATAACCTCATGCTTTGGAAGGATATATGGGTTCCACACTTAACATAATAAAACCATGCATTCATGTACCACATGAAAAAAAATTCATCATATCATAAACCATGAAAATATACGAGTTTCATAAATTTACAATCATAACCCATGAAATGAAACGGGTAACATTAAAATTTCATCAAATCATAAACTATGAAAAGTAGATAGGTTTCCAAATCCTTTAATTAAAGAGTAAACTATTAAAAGAAGCGGGTTTCAAAGGAATATGTCCCATGGAAGAGAAATGAGTGAATAAGCATCATTCCATGAAAACATAAACCAATCATGAAATAATATGAATGGAACCATTAGATATTATCCTAAAAGGTCAATAGTAACATCAACAGATGTCATCTTTAAAAGAAAAATAATTTTAAAATGTATTTTAAAAAAATATTTTATGAAAATAACCTTTCTTATTTGAAAAAGTCTCCTTAAAAAATAAAATCTTTTTAAAACCATTTTTATAGAAAATAATTTTAAAATTTGGAAAGAAATCCTGTATGAATTTTGAGAACCTTTTCCCTTGAAAACATACAAAAAAATCATGAAAACATATTTAAAATTTTTCTTTAAAAACATATAAAATATGTGTTAAAATATTTTAAAAACTATTTATTTAAAAAAACTTTGAAAACTTATAAATAAACCTCAATTTTTTTTGAAAACATTTGTTTGAAAATATTTTGAAAACACAGAAATAAGTCTTAAAATAATTTAAATCATTTTATTTACTATAAAACATTTCAAAAATTATAAATTAATATTATAAAATCATTTAAAACACTTTTTAGATATATATAATTTTTGAAAACCTTTTTTTTAATATGGTTTTTGAAGGAATAGTGATTTTCGACCGAAAAGTTGTTGAATTTGGGATTTCTGAAAAACACTTTATTCACTATATTATGTAAAAAAGAGTGAATAAATGGTACAAATTATTTAATTTATCATGAATAACCACATTATAATAAAATTCATGTATCTTCTGGAGATTTTGGGTAATAATATTTCATCTATTGAAGCATAATCATAAACAATCTCAAAAAGTGATGGGATTATTTCAATAAACTATTACCACTTAGTAACATTGAACCATACTAACCATTTAATATAATAAAAATAAATGAAGCATAAAATTTCATTAAAATAATGATATTCATGTTATAAAATTTCAATGGAATTATATACACCTCATAAAATAATAAAGGTGGATAACATGGCATGTGTCTCAATGAAGACAAATTGAGTCAAAATTACATTACTGATTTTGTAAATTTTGAAACATAATCCTCATGAAGGAAATTTCATTAAATGGATATGAAAATAACCATAAATATATATAAAATAATAATATAGTTAATATATAATAATTATACACACCACACAAAAGGAATTAGTGGTGAATAAAGCATATATCTCAGACAAATAAAATGTGAGATGAAAATCCCTTACATTGTGTCTTGAGTCTCTTAGTACTCAAACAAGATTCATATATAATGAATATAAGTTTATTATATATATTTTAATGAACAATTTTATTATATATAATACCATATATTGTTTTTTATGAATTTATACTACCCAGTTGTAAATAATTATATGTTAAGGTTTCACTTCGGTCAATATCCGCACTGTTCTTCACCCGTGTCTTAATTTGTTATATTTTTGAGCCTTATACTTATATAATGATTTAAATAATGTAAAATATTATATAAATATAATTTATATTCATTATATGTGTTTTAAATTAATAAATATAATATATATTTATGAAATGGAATAGACCGTTATTGGAGACGATAAGCCGTACGTACACATGAACCCTGTTTCTGTTTTTGTTTTCGTACTGAAAAAGATAAAGTAATTGACAAATTAGTATATTTATATATATATTTTTGTATATATATAATTATTCTATTATAATTATTATATCATATATATCATATGAGTTTAATGAACCCATCCTAAATATATTTCATGTAGTGTATGAAGGAATCACATCTCTTTGAGTGGCTGATAGTCCACACATCCTCAAACAAAATTATCGTATTTACCAAAAATGGAAAGTATATATATATGTGATTTAATATAACTATATATTCTTAAATAAATAATAAATATTTTATATAACATATATAAATAGAGTTTCCACCATAAATTCTTCCATGAGATGTGGTATTGGAAAAATTAATAGTCATCCTTTCATGAGGTGGTACTTCTCTGTGCATGCAAATATTATATTCGTTACCCATTAGATGGAAGTGTGTGTAAGGGTAGTTTAAAAAAGTATAATAAAAAAATATCAGTATATTTATGATACTGGTTATTTTTTATAAGTATGGAATATTAATAATTGAAATATTGGAGAAATAAAATACAAGAAAGGTACTTGAGGGAGGGTGTTACCGTTTTATTTGGTAACTGCTTTTGGTTAAAATGAATGGGCTTCTTGGGATGGATTTATCCCCAAAGGTAAGAATCAAAGAGGAATAGAAGGAAATTAGGGAATGTATTAGGTAGTGTTTTTATGATACTATGTGGTTTTAGAGGTGTGAGGAAGTGGGTGGTGTGGTGGCCTTTTATAGGAGAGGAAAAGGGCTCACTCGTTATTTTTGGAAAGAATTTTGTTTTACCCACGTTTTTACCTAACATAAGTCATCCAAAACTAACCAAAATCACTAATTAAAGCTTAATGGACAATAAATATATAGCCAAAGTGTGTAGGACAAGTGGCTAGGTCATTGGGCCCTTATGTATAAAGTTAATACCTCCATTAAGTTTATTTTTTCCTTAATCGTTGTAATTTATTTTAATTAATTTCACTAATATTTTTGGTAAAAAACTATGTGGACCTTATTAAAAATTATAAAATACTATTATTAAAAATATTGAATCCATTCTCTAAATTCCAGTCATAGAGGTGGAAGAAATTAATTTTAATTTAATCCCGCATGTGGGACAACATTGCTGGGTTTTAATGTAACAATTTCCAAAGTTTTATATGTTTTATAGTCAATTTAATGTTGAAATTGAAACCAGTTATCTAAATTTAAATAAATGAAAAAAAATTAATTAATTAAAATTTAAAAAAAATTAAAAATAAAATATTATCCATTTAAATAAATGAGAGGAAAAAGTATTTTTCAATGGAAAATCATTATTTTCACTATTAATCAACATATGAAACTTCACATAAAAATACAAAAAATATACCCTGACCTAAGGTTTATTTTTATATTTCAAATATTAACTTTAATTTGACATATAATATTTATAAAAGTTACAAAAATTTTGTTTCAAATAGATTCTTCATTAAAAGGCGGTAAAATTTCCTTTATAAAATATATGATTTTTTTGTTAAATATTGAGTTTGTTCTTATCTTGTGATTATAATATCCATTAAATGAATACTAAAATATTCAATTGAAAATATAACATATATATTTCATTAATATCATTCACCAATTATAATTATTAGAATTTATTAGTGTTAAACTATTTTATGTGTATAAAAATTGATTTTTATAAAAATATTTCCTTTTGTTAAATTGGTTCGTTTATCCATTTATAATAAATTTGTAACCAATGAATTCATTTAATATTTTTGTACAATCAAAATATTTTTGTTAGTAAATTAATACCATTCACAAACATTGACTTAATATCTAGGTTATATCACATTATATTAAATAATAATATTTTTAATAATATATCATATTTTGGTAATACTCGGTCTTGCTTGTTGAACATGCCATCAACAAAAGTCAATCTTGCATGTAATTTATGCTAACCTCAAAGGTATATATATATAAGGTCAATATTTATAGTCCATGCAGTGAACTATAACATGGTGTTGAATATAATGTAATAAAAACACAGTTATTTAAAATAAAAACTAAATTATTTTTAATGTTGTGTGAAAGGAAAAATATGAAAATGATTAAATTAAATCAAAAAAATATTTCAAAAATTCACGTTATGTTACATTATACCCCCATTAAAATGAAATTATCCCTCAAAATTCTTATAGATTTTCAAATATTTTATACTTTTAAATTCGTTTTATATAATCCTACATCACGAAAATAAATCCTAAAAATTATGTTAAAAATAATGATGGAAACATAATGGTTACCGAAAGTAATATATTACTAGGCTTCCACATAGGATAAAATAGGTGGAATCTAAAAAAGGACCTGGAAGAGAAATATAACTATCACATTCTAGAGGATTGTGATAGAGAACTTGGTTAGGAGAAAGTTAATATTCACAAAGCTGAAAAATATGCGATTATCAAAGGGACCATTTAATTAATTATAAAAGCAGCTACTGGGATAACCTTTTCAGTTTAAATATTCATTCCTTAAGGTAGAATAATTTCCATGAGAAGTCATACTTACTTTATTTCAATTTCATTCATAATTAAAATCTTTTTATTTGGTCGTGTCTTGAACAATTTCCACTTCACCTTTTACACCAAAAAATAAGGTTAAATTTCCATTTTGGAAGTACTAACAAATCATGAGTTCGAGGATAAGTCTTCCCATCCTTATTCATTTACCATTCACATATGTTTTTTAGAGAAGGTTATAAAATATGTATAAATACTCGTGTGGTGTGATAATAATTTAATATAAAAAACATGAATATAAGATTATATTAAACATTCCATAAATGGTTAACATTATAACCCTTCCAAAAGAGGAAAATCCATAAAATTATAAAGAAGTTCATTAAATAAACATAACATTGGTCCCCTAGGGTTCATCACAAAAAAACAAGTTAACACCTTCATCATATATTTTCATGAAAACATGGTCATAATCCGAATTTCAAAAAATAATTACTGATAATAGAAATGCTTCGAAAAGATAATGCACCCTTTATACCTTAAATAGTCTCTTATCTTAAAAAACATTTCTATAGGAATATTGGGTTCATCATTGTAAATTTAGAAAATTATAAGGATTTTATTAATCCAAAATTCATGTATATAATCAATTTTTATACTCATATAATTTCCACTAAAGGATAGAAAATGATATTTTCATACCTCTTATTTTTACAAAATACTAAAGTAAATTCCCCACTATGGAGTTCCCTCAACAATCATATTTCACATCATCCATTTAGATTTCATATGATTTTCGTTTTTAATTTTTCATTAGAGGTTTTTGGTGCTGATAACCACTATTAAACCATGGATTCAGTATTTTTTTATGAAATTTCCAAACTCCCTGAAATTAAAACACTGATGTTTGGGATGTTTATTATATGAAATTTTCTCATTATTCTCCACATTATATATCTTTTTCCAATCAATTTGAAATTTAGCCACTCGATGTGCATCAATTCCTCTCTTAAAAAAATTTAATATCCCCATTAAGAGTATTCCCTCCATGCTTCTTTCCACACTAATTTTATAAATTAAGGCACATATTATTATATTCATGGTTTTTAGATTGCACTTCGAACTCCATATTTCTCATCTTGTTAAAACCATGAGATTTATACGTGACTCTAACATCTATTTAAAATTTTATTTCATAATTCAATATATATTCATAACTACTAATGTCTCATATGGACAACACCCTTCTCATACTTGGATTTAAGCCACTAAGAAACATATCAACCTTACTTTCTAGGTAGATGATAATTTAAGAATCGTACCTCAAATGTCTTGTGAAATTATCCTCATAAACACCGATAGATTCATCATCATTTTTCTTCTTATAAAGGAACCCCTTTTCAAACTTCATACGAATAATATTATTAAAGTACTTATTAAAGAATAACTTCTTGAACTCTTCCCAATCCATGGATTCAATTTTTTCATGGTTCATTGTATTCTTGATTAGATTCCACCACCTTTATGCCCCACCTTCTAGACGATAAGTAGCTAGAATGACTTTATCATGTCCCGAATAGTGGATAATGGAGAATATATTTCCAGTGGTATTGATATTCTGTTAAAAAACAAGTGGATCAGAAGACCCACTAGAAGATGGTATACATTACCTCATAATAGACTCAACATGTCGTTGTTCCCTCATTTTCTTGTTTGGATCCCTAACATGATTCATATATATAAAATGTATTGTGGGAATTGTTATGGGGTTTTTAATTCTATATCCCATAACATTAATATTCATAACAGAAAATGCACAGTATTTTCCACTATAGTTACCATTAAAATAGTTCCTTCAGGTTCCAACCATTGACTAAAACGAAAAAGCAAAGAGTAAGAAACATTTTTCATTGTGAGGAACCACATAATTATAAAAAACCACTTTAAGGATATTTAAATTATAGAACCTATATTAATCAATAATACCATAGGTTTATCCTAGGTTATTTATATACAAATTATATTTTGATCCATCATAATGGTTTAGGAAGAGTATGTGAATTCCCAAAGCATACCCCCTGGGATTTTCAAAATATGTGTGAAGCAAGGCCCCTTATTATGTACCAAATTACCCCATGTCTAGCCTAAGACATCATATCAGTGTTATTACCCATAAGGGATTATATTTTTTAGACACATCCACTTATAGTGTCTTGATAGAAATGTATTTCTATAAAACCACTCACTCTATACTTTATAAAAAATATAGGAAGTTTTATTATACTTCTCCTTATCCTATGTATTATCCATAGATATGTCCTTATGGTTCTCACTAAAGCTTTCTCATCCAAGTTTCCAAAGTAAAACTAAAAATTTTATTTGATACTAATTATAATTACCCTATCTGAACATACATATACATTATATAATTTTTTCGGAATACTTAAATCAATAAACCAAATAACACCCAAAGACCATATTAGTTCAATGCCTTGGGAAACATTTGAATATAAACGTTGATACATGAGTGAGAAAAATTATCTCTTAATAGGTTCTTCATGACTAGCACCCTTATTAGAAAAGTCAAACATAATAAATATCTTTATAACCTGGGTAAGGAAACATAGAAAGGGGTGAGCTTATATGACCAGTAAGGGTAAACAATGGATACATGTAAGCATAAAAATGTGAATAGGGGTATGATAACATGATCATAACATTATAAGACCATACCAAAAATATAAAATCACCATAGACATGAATTATTGAATAATGTTTTGAAGTTTATAAGACATGAATCACAAAAAAATAAATACCATAATCCTTGAAATTATAACTATTTAATAAGAAATATGATTTGATTAATACATATAATAATTCAGAATCCTATGTTAAGGATACCTACCAAGACCTTTATAACACGTTAGGATTGGGTTAATACATATACATTGTTGTTTTTAGGATTGGGCTATAATCTGTGTACCCTCTAACATTCAAGCTTGGGATTAAACCAATTTACCCACATTCATTAATGTTTGGGCTATACACCATGTACCTTCTTGTTTTCTGGATTGGGCTACCACCCATGTACCCCATTACATTTATTCTTTGTATGCAACCCATATACCTACTTTTTTGGGATTGAGGCTATAACCCATGTACCCTTTGAGATCATATATAACTTACCATTACCTAATGAATTAGAGTGAGATATATGTCCCAACCATCACATAATAAAATCATACATACAAGTTCCATTAGGTAACAAAAAAATCATCATATCATCACCCATTAAAAGAGATTCATTTTATAAATTTCCAATCATAACCCATCAAATGAAATGGGTATTATTTAAATTTAATCCCATCATAAAATATAAAAAATAGGTTGTATTACAAATAATTTCAACAAATATTAACTCATGAAAAAGTGGGTTTTGACCCTATATAACCCATGGGAGAGTAACAGGTGTCATAATTATCATTCCATCCAAACAAAAACCAATCATGAAAGAATATTAATGGAACCTTATTATCATTTCCTATAGGGGCACGAGTAACACTAAAAGACGTCATCTTATAAGGAAAATAATTTTGAAATATATTTTGGAAAAATTTTTTGAGGAAAACATCCTTTCTTCTTTTAAAAAGTATATTTTAAACATAAAGTAATTTGAACACCATTTTTTATAGAATATACTTTAAAAAAATTGAAATAAATATTGAAATAATTTTGAAAAAAATTTATATTTAAAACATATAAAAGAAGCTTGAAAAAATATTGAAATATTTTTTTCTTAAAATCTAATAAAAAAAATTGAAAAATTTTAAAAAACTTTTTCTCTGAATACACTTTTAAATCATAAAATGAAATCTTGAGAATGTTTTGAAAACCATTTCTTTGAAAATACTTTGAAAACATTGAAATAAAGATTGAAATAATTTAACTCATTTACATTATAATTTCTCTTCAAAACATATAAAAAAATATTTTTAAATACATTAGTAAAATTTTAAACATAAAACATGTTTTTTAAAACATTTTTAGAACACATGAATTTTAAGGAACACAAATTTTTGTCCAAATAGTGGGTAAAGATGGGATTTCTTAAAAACACGTTCATAACTATAATATGTAACAATGAGTGGAAAATGGCACTAATACATTAATATATCCTAAATAATTATATGGTAATAAAATTAATGAGGTTTCTCAAGAGGTAGATCATATGATTTCATCAATGGATTGATAATCATAAACAATCTTGAAAAGCAATGAGATTGTTCTAATAAATTCTTACCACTTGGTAACATTGAAACATAATACCCATTTAGGAAAATGAAATTAGATTAATATTCAAATATAATGAAAATAACGAGATTCATGATATAAAATTTCAATGTATGTATATAAATATCATGGAAAAATATGGGTGTATAACATGACATGTGTCTCAAAGAAGACAAATTGAGAAAAAATTACTTTACCAATTTGGTAACTTTTGAAAAATAAACCCCATGAAAGAAATATACTACAATGAATATGGAAATAACCATAAATTTAAGTATAAGAATCATTTAATTCATCCATTTTCATTATAAACCCCACACAAATGGAATCTGTGGCGAATAAAGCATGTATCTCACAGAAATAAAAAGTTAGATGAAATTCCCTTACCTTATGTCTTTACTCTCTTTGTACTTGTACAAGATTCCTTCAAAATAAATGTAAGTTTATTTTTAATATTTTATATAAAATACCATATGTTTTTTATTATTACATTATATTACCCACTTATTAACAATTCTATATTAAGGTTTCACTTTAGTTAATATCCACTTTATTCTTCACGTCTGTCTTAATTTGTTTTATCTTTGGTCCCTATACATATATCATGCTTTACATAATTTAAACCATGAGATAAATATAATTTATATTTAGTATATATGAATTTTAATAATCAATATAATATATAAGTAGTGAATGGAATAAACCATTAATGGAGATGGTAAGTCGTACATATGCATGAACGATGTTTCTGTTTTTATTATAGTATTGAAAGAGAGTAAGTGGCATATATGTATATATATATATATTGAATTATCACGATTATATCATATAAATATATATCATATATAAATATATATCATATATGTTTAATAAAACCATGCTTAATACATTCCACATAGTGTGTGAATGAATTGCATCACCTTGTGGGGTCGATAGCCCACACTTCCTCAAAACAATTATCATATTTACAAAAATGGAAAGTATAAAATAATGTGTTGTAAAATAATTATAGAAGATTAAATGCATAATAAATATAATATATAATGTATATAATTAGATTTACCATCATAATTTCCACTATAATAGGCGGTAAAGGAAAAATGAACAATCATTGTTTCATGAGGTGGTAGTTCACCGTACACGCAAACAATATGTTCATTACCCATTAGATAGATTTTTTTTGTAATTTTAGGTAGAACCATAATCATAAAAAAATAAAATTATATTTAGGATAATTTTTTTTAATCATGGAATAAGGATAATCGAAAGAGTGGAGAGAGAAAATACAACAAAGGATCTTGAGGCAGGGTGTTACTTTTTAATAGGGTAACTCCTTTTGGTTTTTACCAAATGGATTATTGGGTTGTATTTATTTCCAATTGTAGGTTTAAATAAGTAAGGTAGGGATTTTGTTTCAAGTGTATTGGGTATAGATTAGCTGAAACAATTTGTTTTGAGAGCTGTGAGGAAGTGGGAGATATGATGACCATTTATAGGGGAGGAAAATTACTGACTTAGTTTTTTGAAAAAATGATAATTGTACACATGTTATTTTGTACACAATTTCCCAAGAAACAAAAAAAAATGAATAATATAAGGTTCAATTTTCAATCATGTCCATTAAACTTTTATTCAACATGTTTATAGGTCATTTGGTCCCTTATGATTATGCTTTATTCCTTTGTTAAGCTTAATTTTTCCTTAATCATTGTAATTAATTTTAATTACTTTCACTAATATTTTTTTGTAAAGAACTAAGTTGACATTATAAGATATTATAAATTATTATGATTCAAAATATGTATTCCATTTTCAAAATTCCAATTATATATGTGGGAGAAAAAAATTTAAATTTAATCTCATTGATAGGCCGATAATGAAAGTTTTTAAAATTAAAAATGTACAATGTTTGTTGTGTTTTTACAGTCAATTTTCGGATGAAATTGATAACAATGACCTAATTTAGATTAATTGATAAAAATTTGATCTTATTAATCTCTAAAAAAATTGAAAATATATGGTCACCATTTATAAAAATTAGATGGAAAATAAATTGTGAATTAAAATCCAGTATTTCCACTATTCATAAACATATGAAACATCATAGAAAAATACCAAAGATTTACCCAAACCTATTTATTATGTTTATATTTAAAACATAAAATTTATTTTGACATATATGATTTATAAAAGGTCCAAAAATTGTATTTAAAATAGGTTCTCCATAAGAATGCGGTAAAAGTGTCTTTATAACATATTTGAATTTTTATTCGAAATATTGAGTTTGTACCTATCTCATGCTTAAATATATGTTGAATGAATCTATTAAATATTTTATTGAAAATATAACTCATAAATTTCTTTAATATAATTTTAAAATTGTAGTTAATATTATTTATTAAAAGAAAACAACTTTGGGAGTATGAAAAATGCTTTCTATAAAAATATTTCCTTAGGTTTAATTGGCTCTTAAATCCATTTATAATCCATTTGTAACAAATGAATTCATTTTATATTTTGTTTAAAAACATATTTTTATAAGGAACGTAATACTATTTATAACCGTAAAATTAATGGTTAGGTTTTTTTTCATTGTATTAAATAGTAATATCATTAAAAATATAATATAGTTTGGTAAAACTTGGTCTTGCAAATTGCGCAAGCCATAGAGGGATGTAAATGTTGAATGAAATGTATTCTAACCTTAGTGTTATGTGTCGAGTATGTTAAAAATTATGTTTCATTTAGTGTGTGATAAATTGGTTCTGCGTATAATGAAAGGAAAACATTGTTGTTTAATTTAAAAACTAAATTATTTACAGTGTTAGGTGAAATGAAAAATATCAACAAGATTAAATTAATTAAACATTTTTTCCAAAAAATTTCAGGGTGTTACAAAAAAGGCCAATAATTACATGGAAATCATAAAGACAATTAAGGTATGTGTAAAAACACTTTACAACATAGAAAATTGGAAATTAAATGTGGCTTTGTATAAGGAATGTACTTGAAATATAAATAAGAATATAGACTCCCTAACCATGAGAGGGTGCTTTTAAAATCTTTAGAAGGGCTTATTAAGATATTTATAACACCTTCAGAGGGATTTAAAGAGGGAGTGTTAGGGTAAATTAATTATACAAGAATTTATTGGGATGTGTTATGAGAGGATGGATGGGTTTTTTATAGAAAAACAGTGGAGGCATATTTATTAATTTCTATACGCAGGTTTTGGAAACTATAAGATAAATTAATCCAAACCACAAACCATCCCATAGATTCATCCAAATTGAAGATAATTTCATTATTTTATAAGATTAAAAACATAACTCAAAAAAATTACACCCTTGGAGACATGGAAGTGAGTCATGTATATAACGAATTGATTTTAAAACCTTAAAAATATTATATAGGTTTTAAATGATTCATTATGGTTTTATAAAAATATTAAAATAATTTCAAAAAAATTAATTTAAAGTAGAAACAAAATTTGGGTCATCGATACTATTTATTATTTTAATTACATTACTTTTTGGATTTTATAACGTCATAATACATAGTTTATAATCATACCGTATTTAATTTTTCCCCAAAACATTAACTCTCCCATAAAATATTAAAAAATTAACATTTGGATAATTTTGAAAAGATGAAATTAAAAATAACATAAATTTTATCCAAATAATTAACCAAATATGATAATTGTTACTTTTAAGTCAAAATTATCTATCTATCAATAAATACAAGTTTTTTTTGACAACAACGGTTTTTTGATATCTATGAAAATTTTATTTGACTTCATAAAATTATATAAACATTTATATGTAATAAATATTATTTAATAATAATATTTTATTTAAATATTATTTATTTCCATTTTCTTATTCATTGAAAAGAGTGTGTTGAATGAAATTATATATTTCCCAAAAATATAATTTGTGTTTCTTTGTATAAAAATATAATTTTCATTAATATTATTCATAATTATAATTTAATAAAAGAAAAATATAACATTATTTTGAAAAAATAAAAAAATAAAATTTAAAACTTTTATGGTCTAAATATATGGCCTTTTATTACACTTGTAAATAACCTATGTGTTATGTGTGCAATGGTGATATATTCTTATGGTGGTTTGGTGAACACAGTTTGGATGGTGATTAAGATGATATTGTACTTTTTTATTAAATGGTTTCAATCATACTTTAGTGGTTGAATCTTGGCTTGGTATTGGTCAATAGAAAATCCCAATGATGCTCTCTCCCAATGAAGATCCAATAGATGGGCTTTATAGTATATGATCCTAGTGGTAAAGGTCATCAATTACTTTGTCTTTTTATAAAGTATTTATCATAACCATAAATATAATAATCTTACAATCACTGTATCAAAATAATATTATCAATAGTTTTGTTTCTTAACGGTCATTTAAATCCAACGTGATACAACTTGTGATAGTATAAAATAACCAAATTGGTGCAGGTTTTTTCTATAATTTCATTTCTTAATAATTCATTTAATCATTTTAAAAGGTAATTTAATTGAAAAATTTCTAGGTTGTTATTTTATTCACTCCATTTGAAATTTAACTAAAACTTTTCAATTTACACTCAAACATATGAGGTTAGTTCTGTTTTTTCACCTATTTTAGTTCCCAAGTCACTTCCTCAATCATGTGGTTCCTCCACAACACCTTAACCATATAACTTGTCTTATTTTGGAGAACCTTGTATCTATGATAAAATATCATCACAGGATACTCTTAAAGTTAAATAAAAATATTCAATGGTAACACATATAGATTTCATATATATGACATTTTTCTATTTAATTCCCCAAGAGGGTTTCATGGAGCATAACTTGTTCTTGTGATACATTAAATGGGAGTTCAAGTTAATAAGACAATTCTCCTATGCAGTCGACGATCTCGAATGGGATAATTTTTCTTTTTATGTTTTTTCACTTCTTACCAATCATCATGAATTTCTTTCATGGTGACATATGGAGGAACACCTTCTGTGAACAAAAAACTCTAGACTGTTAGGCATGAATTGTTCCAATATTACTCTATAAATATTATTGTTTTTTATTCTCACAAATATCCTTGTTTTTTTACCAATGATCTTATTTTAAGTGTATTTCAAGAAGTTGACTTTATTGTTAATACTTATTTTGGAATAACATTCAATTATTTATTCATGAGAAATACTCGTCAATGTGTTCAGAACGCTCTTAAGCATATAATAGAAAAACTGTTCATGATTTTTCATTTTCTGGAATAACTATTCTTTCCCTACACTGAAGAACATAAAATATGAATCATACCCTACGTTTTTATTAATGATTTTGATAAAGGATCAACAATTATGGGTTATCAACCTTACGTTGGAAGAAATGTACGGTTAAAGAACATTTAGTTTGTATGAAAACTTACGTTTGTCAAAGAGAAAAAGTATGGTTAAAGAACCCTATATAAGTATGAAAACCTAAATTTCAGAAGAGAACATATGGATAACCAAACTTATGTTCATATAATGAACAATATGTAGTTGAACCCTACATTTGGTTTTTTTTCATTATGTGAAGGAACCTTGCAGTTGACTTTACAACACCAGAGATTTAAATTTACAATTTTTTTTGAGTTTTCAATAACAAGCTTTGCAGAATATTAGGGTGATTTAAATCTCAATTTCAATTGATTCAAAGATTTTCATAAATTATTTAAAGATACATTTACAACAGATATTTTCTATACTTTTTTATGGGAAGTTATTACTACTCTGAGCTTTATTTTTTAATTTTAATTCTCTCGATTTATCAGGCGTCTTTTATGGATTTGAAATGTTTCTCCAAAATATTTTGTTATATATATTTTTCTACATCATATGTTTTGGATATTTATTTATATCTCAGTTGTGTTGATAATTTTTATTCTTTGAGTTTTATTGTGAAAATTAATTTATACTGATACAATGATAAAGAATCTCATAAATGAGGACTACATTTTTGAGATATACATGTTCAATCCTGGAAGCGTGATGCTATGTTTTTGTTGATGTTATTAAATTCAAAGATCTCTTGTGCAACAATACCTCTTAAGACATATTTTAGAGATTACTATTCTTTTATAATGGAAAATACATATTCTTTCCGTGGCATGATATTGAAAATGTGATATTTAAACTGATTTATCAAATCAATATCTATTGAATATTTTGAGTATCGATTGCCCAATATCAGTCACGGTGGAGTGTCAGATTCTTGTGATATGATGTGGATGTTACAGTTCACTATAAAATAGCATGATAGATCTCTTTTTAGTCTTGTTTTGTAAAGGTTATAACTTTATACACTTAGTTGAGGATGGGTATTTTGAAAAGAGGACCTCACTAGTGAAATTCACCAAGCCTGCAGAGAGGGTGATTGGTAGAGTTGATTAAGGGAACTTTATGCCCTGAACCACTATAAATTATTTTCCACTATTTTCTATTTTTCTTCTGTATATACTCTCACATATAAATTTTTCCAGCTTTATCTACTATTGATGTGAAATGACAGAATTGTGGAAATTTTAAAAGGACACAATTCACCCCCTATTGTGTCCTCGTCATAGAATTTATGACCTGAAATTTAGTATCAAAGGCTAGGCTCTACATATTTTCTTTGGTTATAACAAATCAGAGTTAAAGATTCATGCAATGTTCAATGGAGAATATAAAAGAAGGAATTTCATTGGTTTGTGCTCCATATTTCAATGGTGAAAACTATAGATGATGGAAATCATGTATGATAATCTATTTAAAAAATCTTGATTTTAAAGTATACTTAAGGATCGTTACTCCTTATGCAATTCCTAAAAAACCCGAATCCTAGACTGCTCCTATAGAGGCTGAGTATGACATAAATTCTAAAGATATGAATGTTATCATATGTGGTCTTGGACAAGAAGAATTCAACCACGTATCACAATGTCCTAAAACTTATGAATTGTGTCAGAAAATTGCATTTGATATATAGGTATAAACAATTTAAGATAGATGAGGTAAGCAATAAAAAAATTTAAATTCAATATATTCATAATGGTTGATGGATAGATCATAAATTAAATTAATGGAATACTCAACTAAATTATAAAAAAAATTACAGCCTTAGGTGAACCTATAAAACAAGATGATCAAGCTTTGAAAGTATTGAGAGTACTACCTAATCAGTCGAATGGAATCTCAACTGCAATTAGCCAATTAGTACCAATTAGGAATCTAACAATGAGAGAATTTATTGGAACTCTAATGATGTATGAAGTTGAAATGAAATATGAATTTTAAGATCACAAATTCTTAGTGAAAAATTATGACACTTCTTCAACGGTTACATCTCAGAAGAATAGTAGAACAATGAAACAATAAGTCAAATAATAAATAAATTCAAATTCATATGATTCTGAAATAGAGCTAGATCAATTATCAATAATTTTTAGCAAGTATTATTAGAAGAATAGAGGATTCAGAAAAACCTTCAAAAAGGATAAAGAAGAGTCAATGGAAGCTAGATGATACAAATGCAAAATGTTGGGTCAAATAATTTTGGATTGTCCTAAATTAAAAATTGAAAAGAGAAAGATAGAAAAGAAGTTTCAGAAAAACAATGACTATGAAAACAAATCCTAAAGTGTTACGAAGGCTACATGGTGTATTTATGAAAACTCCAACGTCTCATAAATCTCTGACTCATATATGGAAGAATAAAATATGAAATCTAATATGTGATTGGTGGTCGAAAAAGATAAGGTAAAACCGTAAAATTCATCTGAATCTGATTCTAGTTACTCAAATGATAAAATGACTACCTAATGTAATATGCTAAAAGAATAATATGAATCCCTCTTAAAGAAACATAAATCCTTAAATAATAATCAAAATGAAATTTTTGGATAAAGTGATACCTTACTTAAAAAACCTCAAGATTTAGTTGAAAAATTTAACTCAACTACCAGTAATTGTACTAATTGTGAAGTTATGTTTAAAACACTAAAGTATGAAGTTGAAAATTAAAAAAATGCATCTTAGGTTTTTAAAAAGGGTGAAAATATACTGAATGAAATTATTGTTATGATTATAATTAAAAAATATATTTGGTATTGGTAGTAAGGGTAAAAAATCCAAACTATATAAGAATTATTTTGTTCCCAATAGAAAATATTCTATTTTTCATTTTTGTGGATCAGAAGGACATATAACAGAAAATTGTTATTTGAGAAATCGTCAAATTAGAAGAATAAAAAAATATTTTTTTTTTCAATTTTTTTTAATCTAAATGACATAATTCAGGAAAAAATATAGAATATTTGGATTCCTAAATCCTTGTTATCTAACAATTCCGAACCCAAAAAGTTATGGGTACCAATTTGTTTTTACATAAATTGTCTTTGTAGGTAACATGCCACCAAAAGGGAAAATCAATATGGTATATGGATAATGGATAGTCCAAAAACATGAGTCGAAATCCCTCAAAATTCAATTAATTGACACATATTGATGGAGGTCTAGTCACCATTGGTGACAATTCCAAAGGGAAGATAATTGGATGTGGAACAATTGGAGATCCAAAGTCTATCTCAATCAATAAAGTACTTTATGTACAAGGATTGAAGTATAACCTGATAAGTACCTCTCAACTCTATGATGATGGATACTATGTTGATTTTTCTACCAATTCATGTTTTGTATTTTAATATCATTTTCCTATATTTATAGAACCATGAATAGATAATGTCTACACCTTATACTTAAATTCATTGTGTAGGATGAAAGTGAGTTCTTTTATTACTAAGATAAATTAATCTTAGATTTAGAACAGAATAATTGTCCATTGCAATATTTATTCTTTACATAAATTTTATATGAAAATATAAGTTTTAGATTTACATAATCTCATGTTTTACAGTGACTGAATCTGTGACGCATGTTAGATTGGAATGCAATGAAAATGTTTCTTCAACTCTGTTTATTAAATTGCTACATCAAAGCCCCTAGAACTTATCCACATGGATATGTTTAGACCATATAGATTAGAAATTTTGGCTGTAATGTTATATGTATATATTTTAGTTGATGATTATTCTAAATTTACGTGGGCCTATTTTCTAAAATTGAATAATGAAGATTTTCCATTTTATGAAAATTATTGAAAAACTGTTCAAAATGAAAAATGTTTTAAAATAATTTCATTAAGATGTGTTCATGGTGGTTACTTTGATAATAATTAATTCAATTCCTTTTTCTCAAAAGTGGGTATTAAACACAACTTCTGTTGACCAAGAACAACTCAAAAAAATTGAATTTTTGAACAAAGAAATAGAATTATTCAAGAAATGGCTAAGACTATAATAAATGAATACAATCTTCTTACTTAACAATGGGAAGAAGTATTAAGAACAACCTATTATATAATAAATAGAGTTTTAATTTGGAATATTTTAAAAAAGAAACCTTATGAAAATTTTAATAACAAAATGCCTAAGGTAAAGTACGTTAATGTTTTTGGATGAAATGTGTATATCCAGAACACCAAGGATAATATTTGTATGTTTGATAAAAAAGCTAATGAAAGAATATTCTTAAGATATTATGGAACTTCTAAATCTTGTATATTATTTAATAAAATTTTAAGTATTGTTAAAGAATCTATTCATATATGGTTTGATGAAACTGAACCTTTTAATAAAGAGAATGATCAAACCGATGAATCTACTAACTCTTCTGACAACATGAGGCTTAAAAAACTGAAAAATGATTTTTAAAATAAAATTTAGTCTAGTCAGAAGCACATTATACAAATTAAAATAAATGTTTTCTTCCTAGATAGTATAAAACCCTAAATAATCACCCTTTAGAATATATTATCGGAGACCTAGACATAGGAATAAAGATTGGAAGAAATACATGAAACCTAGTTGAATTCTATGTTTTTCTATCACAACTTGAATCTAAATTTTTTGAAGAAGCTTTAGAAGATAAAAGTTGGATGTTAGAAATGAGAGAAGAATTGAACCCATTTTAATGAAATAAAGTTTTGTAATTAGTTTAAAGATCATTAAACTATTTAGTAAAAGAGACAAAATTGGTATTTAGAAATAAAAAATATGATCAAGGGACTATAACTAGAATTAAATCTAGATTAGAACATAAAGGATATAATCCGTAAGAAGACATAGATTATGATGAAACCTTTTCCCCCATAGCTATATTTGAAGATATTAGAATCCATTTAGCTGATGTATCTCATATGAATCACCAACTATATCATATTTATGCTAAATATATATTTTAAATTTCAATTTAAAGGAAGAATTTTATGTTTAGAAACATCATAGTTTTGAAAATTCTCAAAAAAATGTTTTTTTTTAAAATTACTAAAGCTTTGTATGGACTTAAGCAAGAACCTAGATCTTGTTATGAAATATTAAGTTCTTTTCTTTTGAAAAATGGTTTTATTATTGGTTTAGAAGATCCAACCCGTTTTAATAAAATAGTTTGTTCTAATTTATTATTAGTTCAAATCTTTGTTGATGATGTTATTTTTAGTTCAACAAATAAAAAACATTGTAACTATTTTTCAAAACTCAGGAAAAAATAATTTGAGATGAGCATGATGGGAGAATTAAATTTTTTTTAAGACATGAAATGTATCAAAATGATTAGGGAAATTTATTAAACTAAAGAGAATATATTTATGATTTATTGAAAAAAATCATTAGAATAACAAGACATATTCAACTCTTATTTGTACTAATATTAAACTTGATTTGGATGAATCTAGAAAAACAGTGTAAAACCAGTTGTCTAGAGGTATGATTAATTGTTTATTATATCTTACAACTAAAAGACCTAATATTATGTTTTCAGTATGCTTATGTTCAATATTTCGAAAAAATATTAAAGAATCACATCTTATTACTATCCAAAGTAATTTTATATATTTAAAAGGAACTGTTATTCAATCTCTTGTTTAGCCAAAAACTTCTGATTTTAATTTATCATCATATTCAGATGTAGATTTTGGAGATTTTACATTATATAGAAAAAGGGCTTCAGGAACCTATCATTTCTTTTGAAAATCATCAGTGTCATGGTCATGTAAGAAGCAACACTCAGTTGGATTATAAATAGTTAAACAGATTATATATCTTCAAGAAGTTTATATGTGCATGTGGGGTTGATAAAAAACACACTGATGGATAGTAAGTCATTCTAGAACTAAGAATATTAGTATTAGACCTCATCCTCTAAGTTGTCATATTCTAAAAAAGGAAATATCTTTATAATTTTTTGATACTAAATATCAATTAGATGATATTTTCACTAAACCACTTCCCACTGTATGTTTTTATTTTATTAATAGGGAGATATGTTTATTTAATTTTTAAATTAGTTATTTTATTTTATTTTATCCCATGTTTATTACTATAAATCTAATTTGGTTTTTGTATTTTATCTTACTATATTTTAGTTATTTTTTTAATCTTAAAATTCAATACACCTCATAATAATTAAATTATTTTTCATAATTACTTGGTGACACCGAAAACATGGATATACATCACCTGTTAGAAACCCTTCCTCGTATATACCCTTCATTTACCAAAACTGTTTCCTCTAACCTCAAACCCTCATTTTTCCTTCCAAACCCTAGAACCTAAAAACCTCTGACTTTTATATATTTTTTGGAAATAAAGAATACCAAGATATTTGAAGAATGTGAAACAAGTGATTTGAAGGGACATCGTGTTACATGCAGAAAAATACTTCAAAGAAAAGTTATTGTTTTTTATTGGCTATATTAGACAAATCTCCTCCTGAAACAGGAATTTTCATTTCAAGGGATGGAGAATACATTAAATGACATAAATTCATAATTTCATTATGAGGTAGAACTAAACTATTTTTTTAAAAGAGTGTACATTTCATTTTTTGTGGATTTAAGGATACGATGCTTTCAAGTATTAAAGATAATAATTTTTCGATTTTTTAAACTAAAGTTTCAAAAAAATTAGACTTCTCTCTTGATGTAGTTTTTCACTTTGATATTCAATTGATTAGAGATAAGAATCAATCTTATAAAGACATAATATCTTTTCTTTGTACTCAAAACAAATTTGAAAATGTTTTTTTATGATATCTATGTAGATCATAAGATCATGGTTAAGTTCATTCAGACATTTAATACACCAAGTATGGAAGAGATGGATAAAATTTTGTACCCTGATATGTATATCAGGTTTCAATTTCTAAGTGACATTAAGCTAAATTTTCCATGGTATATGTTTCAGTATTTTTTTTCCTACTGTCAACTGGATGTTAGTATGAATTTCTATCCTTATGTATGGTTAATATGTATAATTATGTTTAAAAAGAATATGATTCGAATAGTAGATTCAAGGATGATGTATCATTATAGAAATGTTTTAAATGCTGGAATTGTATGAAAATTAAGATTTTTATGGAGTACAGTGAAGGGAAAGATTTTACCCTTCAGTGCTAAAGAAGAACAAATCATAGGAGATTTTCTTGAGTGGGATCAAGGAGCTATTTGAAAGGAATGTGTGGAAAAATCTCAAACTGATGTAGTTTCTCAACCATTTAATAGAAGGATTTGTTTTATTAATGAATTAAAGGAAGTTGAGGAAGAATAAATTCAAGAGGTATTTTTGTGAAACCTAGAAAAAAAAGATGTTCAACAGGTTGAAGAGAAAGTGTTGGATTCTAGAGAAGTAACCTACTCAGTTCAGTTATATGAACCAATTCTTGAAGAAGAAATAACAGTTGATAATCAAGCTAGACATATTACTATTGTACCTCTGATCAGTGATCAATTACAAGTAAATATTCAAGAAGAAACTATTCAGAAAGAATCTAATCAAGAAGAAAAATTCATACAAAAATCAATAACTGACGTTACAGATGTGGTTGTGAATCAAACTGTTGATCAGTTAGGTTATGCTTCTGGAGACTAGACTGATTTACGTTTCAATCAGTTATTCTCAACTGAATTATACATTGATAGATTAGTGGAAAATCATTTTCTTAATGTTCTTTATTAGACAGTAAACGAAAATTAAGGTACATCTGATTCATTATCACACCAAGTTGAAAAAATTGTGATTAAGTTTAACAAGTCTCAGGAGGAGAATTCCAATCTATGGTAGGAGCATGAAAATTAAGAGAATAATATCTAATAACTTCAAGAGAATACTATTTCTATAAGGTATTTTGATTCTTTAAAGAGAGACATGTTAAATGAGATTGGGAGGATTAGATCTAAAGTTGTTTCAACAAAAGTTTTTGGAGATTTGAGGTGGTACTTGGGAAGTCAGTTTGAATTGGTGAAAAGTCCAGTAAATCAAACCTGTACATCTACTTATACTCCATATACGATCCCATATTCGATAAGAAGATTTCTGGACATTAAATTTATTATGGTAGACATGAATTATCATGTTCCGGACCTTCTATAAAATAGTGATCCTCTGTCTGTTTTATTGGAAGATCAGAAATTTCTTGTTGACGAACTAACTTAGAGTGAACCCAGCATAAAATTTCTTCTGAATCAGTTTACAGAATAGTTAGAATAATTTATGAAGAAAGAAGAGAGGTCTCATGAATTTTGGAAAGTCAATATTGTAGAGGATTTTCATGTTAATCATTATTAAAGACTTATGATAATATAGTTGGGTGATAATCTTATAATGAATCTATAGTTGAAGATCGATGAGGTGAAGGAGGTGTTTCAAGCCATTCAAAATTCCAACATAGGCAATCCCTAAACTTTTTATACCTTTTTATAAACCAATCCCTATTTAACATTTTATCCTCATTCTAACAGTGACTATTCATTTTATTACTCGCATACTCATTGTATTTATACATTTTCTAATCAATGAAAATTGTCTTCATTACTATTTTCTGTACTTTATTATTATATTCTTTCATATTTTTGTATAATATCCAAAAATCTTGTCTTCACTATCTTTATAAGTAAAATATACCACTCACTTACTAATATTTCCAACATTAAATATGTTTTTTAATTTATTTATTTGAATTCTTTTTGATCTCACAAAAAGGGGGAGAAATTTGGATAAACACAATATTTAAACATTTCTTTTTAAAATTTTGAAATATTTGGTGGGAAATTTAGATAAACAAAAAAAAATTATTTTTATCGAATTAATTTTTTCAAATCAAGTTTATTTCAATCTATGTTTACAAAATTATAAATTATGTTAATAAATTTATAGTTTTAATTTATGGGTTTTGTGATCATCAAAATGGGGAGATTATTGGACATGTATTGTCTTAATAATACTCTCTAAATATTATTTAATTTGATGCTAAAAAATAACCTATTTTTTTACTATTGATCTTATATTAAGTGTATTTAAGGATGTTTATATTTTTTAAAATTACTATTTTTGAATAATATTCAAGTATTTATTCGTGAGAAATATTTTATAAATTGTTTGGAATGCTCTTAAGCATATTCTGGAAACACTGTTCACAGTTTGTCATTTTCTGGAATCACTGTTCATTCCCTATGTCAAAGAATGTAACATAAGGATCATAAGCTACATTTGTATTAAATAATATGATAAAGGATAAACATGAATGGTTTCTTAACCTTATTTTGGATGAAACTTAAGGTGAAAGTACATTATGTTTGAATGAATCCTTGTGTTTTTCAAAGAGAAAAAGTATAGTTAAATAACCCTACATAAGTATGGAACCCTACATTTGAGAAGAAAACATATAGATCATCAACCTTACTTTTGTGATGAAACTTACATTATCAACCTTTTGTTTGGGGAATGAATTATACATAGCTTAACCCTACATTTGTTTTTTTTCATTATGTGAAGGAACCATACGTTTGGATTTTAAACACTAGAGATTTGAATTTACGATTTTATTGGAGTTTTCTATTACAATATTTGTGGAACATTAGGGAGAGTTAAATATCGATTTTAGCTGATTCAAAGATCTTTATAAATGATTTAAAGATCCATTTATTCTGTATATTTTCCCTTTTATTTTTAAGGGATGTTACGACTACTCTGAAATGTGTTTTTGAATTTGAGTTATCCCAATTTATCAGGAATCTTTTGAGGACCTAAAATATTATAGGAGGATATATTGTTAGATAAATATTTCTGTGTCGGTTTTTTTGGATTTATATCTATCTCCTAGTTGTGTTGATAATTTTTATTGTAAGAGTTTTCTTCTAAAAATTTATTTACAGTTCTACATCAATCGAGCATCCAAAAACGAGGACTATATTTTGGATACATACTTGTTCAATCTTGGAAGCACGATGCTCTATTTTTGTTGCTATTCATAAAATAGAAGATATCTTGTGCAACTAGATCTCTTAAGACATATTTCAAATATTAATATTCTTATGATATTTAATATCTATATTCTACCAGTTTCATGCTGCTGCAACTATGAAGTTTAAATTTCTTTACCAAAATCTATATCTATTGATTCTTTTGAGTACCATCTACTCTGTTTCGGTTGTGGTTGAGTGTCATCTTCTTGTGCTAATATGTAGATGTTTAGTTTTCCTCTAAAAGAACTATACAGATCTATTTTTTAGCTTTTTTTTGTAAAGGTGACAACTTCATGCACTCTGTTGTGGATTGGTCTTATGAGAAGAGGGAATGACTAGTGAAGTTCACCACGTTTGTAGAGAGGGTGATCGGTGGAGTGGACTAGGTGATCTTTGTGCCCTGAACCACTATAAACATTTGTGCACTGTTTTCTATTTTTCCAATGTGAATACTCTTATACAAAAATTCCACGAACTCTATCTACTGTTGATGTGAAATGATTTAATTGGGGAAAATTTAATATAACATAATTCACCCCTCTTGTGTCTTCGTTATAGACTTTTTGACATAACATAGATCACATCGATGATTGTGTACATATATTTTCTATTTTTATTGGGTATAATTCACAATATTTTTAATTATTTAAACACTCTCTTTTTTCTCTTAGATAAGACTAGGCCCCATCATCTTCTTCTATCCAACTTTACCCCAACATGTCAGTGTCTAACACCTCTTCCCATATAGAGACACATAAAGATCCATTTAAATAATTAAATTAAAAATTCTATTATCTGATAACTCTACTATGGGGACTGATAGTACCAAAATTATTGTAAATTCCTTGAATAAGATCTCTGTATATCCTCTAGTGTTTTAATAGTTTTCCCAGACTAATCATCCATCTGAGGGTGATAAGTAATACAAATACTCTACCATATATCCAATGCTTTCTGAATTATTATATTTAAACTCTAGGTAAAACTTGAATATTGGTCAAATAAAATGGATATTGGAAGTCTATGTGGTCTTAAATATTCCTGTAAAAGTATAATTATAATAGGGAATTGGTAAAGAGAGAAGGCTTACTTGATAGAAATGAAAATCGCTAAAATTATTAAGAGATTGAGAATGACCCCAATGAAGTTATTGAATTTAGGTTTCCTTGGGAGTCCTATGATAAAATATTTTATTATTTTTTCGAATTTACAAAATGGTATTAGAAAAACCCTTGAATATTTGGTATACCATGCTTAGAGATATAGATTCTTCAGTCTCTATCTTCATTTATACCATTATAATTTTTTCTTTATATACATATACATATTAGTGATTTCTAAATGAATGAATAAGGATTATATATACATATAATCTTAAATTTACCTCATTATTTTAAATTTTTATGGGATACATATCTGGGTTCCAAACCATATTAATCCATATTTAGCAATGTTGAACTCTAGAATTATCCCTACCCTTTTGACCACCTATTTATATTTATGGGCATCAATCCTATCATGAATAGATGGATAAGCAGTTATTTAGAATGGTAAGATTAAGTTCCTTTTATTATTTCCATTTCTATCCATTTCATGTCTAATAAGATTGTATCCCTTGAAATACTCATAATATAAAGTTCTTTGGTATCCTTTCAGCCCATAGAATATTCTTATTTGTTTTTATTCCCTAGATTTTATTGGATTAATAAATAATAATCCTTTTATCACCTATAATAACCTTCATTAGAACATATTTATACTCATTTTTTAGAATATAAACATAAAAATTTTGGATTCGTATATATGTCACAATTGTCACCATTGAGTAATGTCCCCATATCTTCAACTCAAAGATAACTAAAACTAATTTGAGATAATGTGTTGGGTATTTCCTCTCATGGATTGTTAATTGGTAGGAGTGAAAATGTATCACTTTTTCATCTTACATGAGTATTTAAGATAATAAATAATTGGTTTCATCATTATAGATCACAGATCCTTCTCGTTGGTGGGTAAAGTGAGCACATGTGAAGTAACTAGCCTCTTCATTATCTCTTTAAATAACTCATTACATAATTAGTTCAGACTAAATTGAATCCCATATGAGTTCGATTGGATATTAGGATTTAAAATTGTGATATTTTTCTCAAGAATCAATGATAATAACTTATTATTATAAGGAAACAAATTATTTATATCACAAATGATGGTTTAGGGAATCTCTCAATTGCATCTATTTTAAAAGGATCCAAGATTTCCCTTTTCTGGTGATAAAAAGCCTTTGTAATTTTAATTTCTTCAACATAAAATCACATTTAATATTCTTTTTATGGAAATTTTCTTTCCACAAGGTCATCATTTCAACATTAAAACACAACTCATGTTCATTTCTTTTGAAGTGGAAAAAATATTGTATTTAAAGACAACCATAAATTTATTAATATAATCACCATGGAATCCATTCATCAAGTCCCTAAGAACAAATTTATTTTTTGTAAGTCAAAATTTCATCACTATGAACTCATAAAGTTCGTACCATGTATGAAAATCAGTCTTGGGGATATCCTCCTTATTCAGTATTACAGTAAAATATATAAACCATTGATTGAACTTGGATATGTACTAAGTTTCATGTATCAGATTGATCAAGTCATGAATCCATGGAAAATGATAGATTTTATTTGTTATTATATTTTTGAGCTCAAGATAACCATTTAAGAGGTCCATCAAACCATCCTTATTCTTATCTAAGAGAAATGGTTCACCCCATATTGATGCACCGGGGAATATAAAACCTTTATACATATTCTCCTATAGTTTCTTCTTCAGATCCTAAGTTTCTATAATGAAAATTATATATGGTGTATTTGATATTGGTAAATCTTCAAGTATAATCTTCATTAGGACCCCAACCTCATGGCTTGGTGGATGACAAAAAAATTCCTTAAGGAACACATCAATATACTCTCTTATAGTGTGATTTCCTTAAGGTTGTTATTTTACTCACTCTCAATAATTTTGGTTTGATACAATTTCTCATAATAAAATAATATCTAAGATTGATATTATGATTCCAAAGGAGATCCATCCTCCTCATTTCACTTCTATATAATCAATGAGTGGTTTGTGATATGGATAATGATTTTCTTCCCCATAAATTTTTTTTATCTATACATGGAATGCCATCCCATAACTATAATAGCATCAAATTCCACTTAAGGGAGTATGTCCAAGATTTAGGGGATGTTCAGTCTAACAATTCGTATAAGGAATGAGTTATATAATAGGGATGAAATAATTTCTCAATTTTTTATTTTCACCAATAGATAGACTACCATTTTTTTAGTGTTTGAATAGTTCTACAAAACATTTATGATATGAAATAATGAATAGAACAAGAATCAATTTGTACATTCACTATCCTTGAATGAATAACTAGAATAAATATCACTACATCATTTTTAGAATTCATATTAATATATTCAATTGGATAAGCCCGAACATTCTCTCTAATCCTTAGAGGCTTCGAGCATTAGTTGTCATCGATAACCCTTGGTTTAGTGCATTTATTCACATAGTGTTGTTATTTCTTATAATGGAAAAAATAGAAAATATGTTGAGGTTTGATTTGATAATCCCATTCTTCCATAAAATTGGTGAGTTTATCCCATCTTAATTCATTAGAATGGGGTGATTCCTTCCTGTATGTATGGTATATCCTTGTCCCCCTTTTGGAAATTTCCTAGATTATTATTTGCACATTTTGAAAATTAGGATGTTGGAATTTCTTTTCCCTATTATACTTTTTAGTTAAACCACATAAATTAAAATACATTATCCACATCTGATCTATATACCTAAAAGAAACAAGTGATTCATTGACCCCATTGTGAATTTGAGGGAACAACTAAAAAAATACCACATAGAATTGAATATATTGAATCACTATTGATTTTCCAAGATTTTAATTTCTCCCATCAAATAATCAGTCAAAATAACATTTAGGAGATATGATAAAGTTGGAGTTGTATCAAGAATGTTTTATTTTTTTCATCACATAACGTGATGTAATTATAATCCTTTTACTTGAGGGGAAGGAAACCCTTCTCCATTTTAAATAAGAGAGTGATAGGAAAATATATATAGGAAATAATTTTCTAGAATAAATTCCAAAAAAAAAACATAAATATATTCCTTAGGATTCATATTTTTGATCAAGATCTACCATTGATCATATTCTCTATGAATATAATAAATAGACATCATGACATTCTCTTGGTCAGAGTATTAAAGGATGATGATGATCATTTAAATAGATTTAGGCAAATATTATAGGATTGAAGGATCATAAGGTCCACCAAAATTTGGAGTTCTTTTTCTCATAATTTCCTCAATTAAAAATTCCTCCATTATTTTGGGATGTGGGTTTCCCCCTGAATTCCAATTTCTGTTCAAAATATGATTTAATTGGTAATATATTTCAATGAAGTTACTGACCCATGCTTCTATTGGGTTGGGTACCTCATTTGGGAAGTAAAATAATTCTCATAAAATTGGTAATTGAACCAATTCCTCCTATTTCTAGACATTGAATAAATATAATGACAAAAATCGGGGAGGAATAATATTAATCTATTAAATTAATAATGGGATAATTAATAAATAAAATATATTCCTTACCATATGAATTTATAAGTTTTTATTCAAGTTATCCGTGATATATTTCATAACATATATCATTTTGGGAATTTTTAACCCCTAAAAATGATTAGTAATGAGATTTCAAATTTACAAAATAATATTCCATGGGAGTGTTAAAATTAGTGCGTCCAAAGTTCTATTTTTCATGCACTATGTGATGATAGAGTCTAGACCAGTAATTTTTTTTAAAGATATTACCCCTAGGTACAATTGTGAAAGATTAACATCCTCTTGTAGAATCTAGAAATATATTAATTTTCTTGGAAACCACTAACTATATACTCTAGAAAAAAATTAGGCATGTTTTCATATGTTTGTTATTATCCCTAAGGCTTTCACATGACATTCTTAATCATATTTCCCATGAATAGCATGATGTTTCTAGGATACCGACTAACTAAACCCATAATTTAATACACATTAATTCACTATTTATTACATTATGGTACACTAAATATAACCCTAATAGATTGTAACCCCTAGTGTGTTTGGATAGTTTAATACTTAGTATACTAACAAGGAATATTAATATAAAGACATAAATTAATCTCTATAATATGAACTTTGTATTTGTTAATATTTTAAAACTCCATGAGATAACATGGGGGTGTACATAAGAAAGGGGTAGCCTATAAAACCTGGAAAGGGAATAATAAAAGAATAATATGATGAAAGTAATACATGTGATTCAATAGGTATATCAAGGTAAATTTAGATTGGTTATAGTAATGAAATTGAATATCGAAGCATGATAAATGATGACAACATAAAGGAAACATGGGAATGTGGAAACAACATAAAACATGATTCCATAAGCACAAGTTAATTCTAATATCCAAGAAGTAGTAACATAGTGTTCCTAGGATAACCTCTTATAAACCCTAAATAGAATCTAATGAGTTAAAATCATTACCCAATTCGTTGTAATACTACATAATTTTAGGCCCACCAATCACATTCATATCACGTAGCAGTACTGTAGTGTAATGTAGCTGTGGAGACACTATAGAAACAGTGGGAATTATAGTGGCGGCAGGGCACTGTAACGGCAGAAGGGTATTGCAGTATAGGTGTCACTATTGTAGTACTGTAGCAGGAGGGTATTGTAGCAGTCCTATTCACATAATGGGATTTGGGCCAAAATTTGGGCCTACAGGCCATGTAATTGGACAAATTCCCACTGGGCCTTCGGGCTATGTAATGGGTCTACCACTACACTGTTAAAAGAGGTCTTTTCTTTGACTTAATAATAAATGTGGCTTTAGACCCAACCTTTAAAAAAAATATCACATACATTCATAAGTGTGCCACATAGACCATAAAATATTATAATTTATTTCCTTAATTTTTATTCAATTATTTAAAAGTGAGGGTTAAATACATGGAAGTCTAAAATAAATGGATTATTGGTACATCAAGGTTAGGGATATTGAGAGGAAATGGTGATTGTTATTTACTATGAAAATTTTTTCCTTAAAAACTCTAAGGATATCATTTTCCATATAACATGTGTACATAATGGATTATGGAATAGATAAATGAGAGTTAATAGAGGTATCTAATTACATGTAAATTATAAGAATAGTAAATAATTTTTAAAAAAATTAATTAATATATATAAAATTGAAAATAAAAAATATTTTATTACAAATAATGTATATGAACAAAATAAAAGAATAGTTTCCATTACCTTGAGAGGGTGGCTCTTAAAGATTTCTTAGGGCTTCTTAAGAGAATGGGAACAATATGGGTGGGATTTTGATATATAACGGTAGACTAACATCCTACTCAAATGGGATTTTATAGAACATGTATAGGAGGTTGGGTGGGTTCTTTTTAAAAAATATAGGACACATATTTATAAATATCTAAATGTAGGTTTTGGACACTATATGAGAAAATAACCCAAATGAAAAAACAAACAATTATTTTGTCAATGGAAGATACAAATATGGAATAAATTTCATTATCTTATTCTCAAGGAAATAAATTCCTTAAATTAATATCCTTGGTGATTCATATGTGATTTTTGTCTACAAAGAATTGATTTTAGAACTATAAAATATAATTTAATATTTCTAGGACACATTATGGTATTATAAAAATAATCAAATATATTGAGAAAAAAATTAATTTAAAGTAAAATAAGGATATGGCTGGTAAATACTATTTATAGTATTTAGTATATCACTATTGGTCTTTTATGATTCCATAATACATACCATATGATTATACAATATTTAATTTTTACTTGAAAATTTGCCTTTGGTAGAAAATTATAAAAAAGTAACTATTAGATAATTTTCATGCGATTCTTCCAAAATAATATTTTTAATCAAAAAACTAAAAAAATATGAATTTAATATTATAAATACAAATATCAATTTATTAAACTATACCAGTTTTTTTAGAATAACAGTTTTTTAACTCTTATGAAAACATGAGTATTATTCATTAAATTATATTATCATTTATATTTAATCAATATTATTTAATAACAGTTTTTTTAAAAAATATAGGTTTTTATAGAAATTATAATATTCATCAAAATGATTTTGTTTGATGAGACAATATATTTCCCTAAAATACAATTTATGTTTTATCTTATCAAAATCAAAATTTTATTAATCTTATCATTTACTCATTATAAAGTATTAAAAGATAAATATAAAAATTATTTTTTCTAAAATAATATGAAAATTAATACAGTTTTTGTCTAGAAACATAACCCTTTTACACAAAATAATTCTGTATGGGTATGGTGTATGACGGTAAGATTTTTTTGGGGTGTTCTGTGAATATATTTTTTGTTGTGATCTTGTTGAACTTGAATTTATCTGGAAAATGATTTCACCTATGATTTAGTTACTTAATCTTAGATTGGGTTTGGAAAATGAAAATGTATAGTGATTATATCTCCCATAGAAGCCCCGATAAATGGGATTCATAGGGTATAATCATACTAGTCAAGGATATCACTTCATTTTTTTGTGTCAAATTTATTTATCCTAACCCTATACATAAGCTAATGATTTGATCACTATTGAATTGATATATTATAAATTTATATGACTCATAATTTTTTTAAATTTAATATGATATAACATATAATAGTACAAAATAACCAACATAGTGTATGAATTTTCTATAATAACATTTATTAATAAGTAATTTACTCATTTGAAAGGTAATTGTTTTACAAATGATTGGTTTATTAACTGATTTCCCATTTCTAAATTTCATCCAAGAAATTTCATTTGAACACTATAATATATGATTGTACTTCTATTTCATCACCTCTTGTCTTTCCCAAGTGGCCACCTAAAACTTGTGTTTTTTCCAATATACTTTTACTTATTGAGTTATCTTGTTTGATTGAACCATGCCTCTATGATCCAAGACCTTCAATGGATAATCAATGTAAGAAAGTTCATTCTACAATCGTAAAACCTCTAGATTTAGAACACATGATATGTTTTGTATGTACTTCCTCAAATGAGATATACGAGTCACATCGTGTAGTTGAGATAGGTTAGATGGTAATGCTAGTCGAAAGGCAACCACTCTGATGAGATCAAGGATCTCAAAGGGGCGGATGTATCTTGGACTACGATTTTACCTTCTTCCAGAACATCCAGGTCTTCTTCCATAATGAAAAAAAGGAATAGTTTATCTTTATTCGCAAACTCTATATCACATTGATGGTTGTATGCATAGATTTTCTAAAAACATTGAAATAATTTCATATAACGGTTAATGGTTTTAACATTCTATATCATATATATATGATAATATTTGATTCCATAACCTTCCACACTCCAACTCCATCCCATTATGTTGGAGCCTAACACCACTTTTCATATATATCCTCTTAAGGAAATATTTAAATGAAATAATGGAAGCTGTTGTTATATGATAAATCTTCCGGGGGATGTTACAGATAACAATATACTTTGGAATCCATTGAAAAATATATTAGTATATCCAATGGAGTTTTAATGGTTCTCTCAAAATAACCATTCAAATGAGAGAGAAAAATTGTACTAAAACATAGTACTCTATCTAACGGTTGATGAATGATTCTTCATAATATTAAGGTTAAAATTAGAACTAAATCATATATGATAGAAGTGGTACTCAATTTAATAATAAATCATTCCTTATATATATCTTATAGAGTTTTTAAAGAATAAAATAATCCATCAGAGTAACAAAATTTTCTGACTTTATAAAGAGATCAACTACAACTCTGATGTTGTTATTTATTTTAGGTTTCATAGGAATTACTATAATTAAATACATGGGTTTTTAATCTTTTTTCCATATGGGTATGTGAAATGGTTGTATCATAACATCATAGCTCTATTATTACACATTTAATTATTGTCTTCGATGTATTAATATACAAATTCCACGATCTCCCTCTTCATGTTATCCCATAAAAAGATTCCCTATAGATACAAATACACTATTTTCTTCTAATATTTTGTGTGAAGGACGAGTTATGCATGTAATCCATATTTTCCCTCTTAAATTTTGGTTTTATTTGTGTAAATATTTGGATTCCAAAACATATAAATTCATCTTTAGAAAAGTTAACCTTTTGAATATTCACTACATTTTTCATAACACCTTATTATATTTTTGTAAATCCCTTATCCTCAGAATATTAAATGGTTGAGAAGTTTTTTCGGAAAGGTAATATGAATATACTATTATTATTACCATTTCCATACTTTTATTTTTATTGAATATTATATCCCTTACAATCCACATCATGGATAAGGTTTCAAGATCCTTTCTACTCAGACCATATTCTACTTTGAGTGCCTTCCAAGGATGGTAATGGATTCAACAATTATTATCCTTTATCAATTGTATCCACCTTCATTGGAATATAATGATCTTATTTTGTGTGAATATATATTTGAAGATTTTATGATATGCATATATGTCACATTTCTCCTCATAGTGGTAATGTGACCAAATCATTAAGAAGAAGATCACCACAACCAATTCGATATGTGGTTTTGGGAAGTTATACTAATGTATTTTTAATTAGTGGGATAAATAGGATATAAATTTTAATATTTCATGAATACAAAACCCAAGACTTTTTTGGATTCATTATTATTGATCAATAATATTTCCCCACTAGTGGGTAAAGTGATTAGAGGTGGAATGATTAGCATATTATTGAACTTTTTAAATAACTCTTTTCATTCTTCAGTCTAGGATGACAAGAATCTCTTTCAAGTTATCCATGTTAGTGGACTTAAAAATCGTTATATCTTTCTCATAAATCAATTATAGTACCCTTCTAATCTAAGTAATCTATAGATTTTTGTCACATATGTTGGTATAAGACATCATTAAATTACATCTATTTTTTGAGGTATCTAAAAATATCGAATGGCCTGTGATAACATTCCCTAGGATTGTTACTTGTTTCTTCTAAATGTTAAATTTACTATATTGTTCATAAATTTTTTATTTCCACAAGGTCAGTAGTACAACATTCAAATGTTCCTCATGTTTATCCTTGGTTTTGGAGTGAATAAGAATATCTCCTATAAAGACTAACTATTTTTTGAGGTATTCCCTAAAGACTCTATTCATCACATCCATTAAGATAGACTAACCAATAGTGATTAAAAATGGAATCACTACGAACTCTTTATTCCATTACATAATAAAAAATTACTATTGGGTATGTAATCAATACTCACCTTTACATGATAATATCCTGACCAAAGGTCTAGGTTGGAGAATTACTAGACTCCAAATTACTTACTGAAATATTCATCAATATATGAAATAATACATCTGTTATATAAAAATTTGTTTTTGAGCTCATGATAATTTCTGAATTGACACATTGACATGTCATTCTTTTGATGAAGAGGACTGGTGCACTTCAAAGTGAATCACATGGGTGTATAAAACCTTTATCAATATTCTCTTATAGTTTCATATTTACCTCCTCAAGTTTATTAATGGAAATTATATAGAAAGGAGTATGTATTATAATATATCCATGTATTATCTAAATTGAGAACTCAACCTCACTTCATAGTTGAAGGTTATACAATTCTTCGGGAAATACATCAACATATTCCCTTATTGTGGGCTTGTTACAAAGGATATTATTTTATATGTTCTAAATAATTTTAGCAATATAGTATTTCTCAAAATGTAATTATATCCATGATTGAGATGATTATAACAAAGAAGATTAATCTTACTCCAAGTAATTATAAATAATCTAAGATGGATTTTCAATTTATAGGGATATTTCCTTCTCTTGACAATTTATGTTTTCTCTATCCATATTATACCCCATAAAATAATTTATAGTACATTAAATCATTCATTATTACCTAATGATACAATTAATACAACCCCAAAAGATCATGAGGCCACATGATTTTTTAAATTTTTTTACTTATCATAAAAAAATGAAAAATAAATACATTGTCACAAACTTAAAATATATATCATTCCCTTAGATTATATGGATTCTTCTAAACCATCATAGGATAACTTGGCGGTGTACATAAGAAAGGTTTGTGATATAAATCATATTAAGGGAATCATAGAATCATAACATGATAAAATTAAGAAATATGAGTCAATAGGAATATCAATGAGACATAAAATGGGTTATATTAATAAAAATTAACATCAAAGAATGATACAAGGTGATAAAATTAATGAAACATTATAATGTGTAAACAATATAAAACATGAAATAATAAATATAAGTGAAGGATAACTGCCAAGGAGACATAAAATAGTGTTCTTAAGATAAACTCCCATGCACCATACATGTTATATCATGAGACAAAGAGATTAACCATTACATTAGATGGAAATATAATTCGGATCCCACCCACCCATCCATATCATATAAATGCTTTAATGTGACACATTATCACACAAAATATGAAATAATTTTATCAATTTAACCTCATGATTATAGATTGAGATATATATACATGGAACCCACCAATAAATGAATAATTTTTATAATTAGGTGAATACCATTTAGTGGAAATATGGACGAACATTCCCCACACAAATGTTTGGCATAGAAAATATTAAGATAATTTTGGTATCATAAAATGTTTATATAATGGTTTATGGAAGGGTTTAATGAGATTAAGGGTTTTACCCTCACTTGGGGACAATAAGAATAGTAAGGGGATATTTTAATCCACATACCAACATGAAAAAATTGAAAGAAAAAAGGAATAATATAAAGAAGGTTCTTCAATAAAGAGTAGAAGGAGAGGACCCCGTACCATCCGAGGGAGCCTATAAACTATTGGGAGGAGATTCTTAAGAGAGTTTGGGATTATTGGGATGGGTATAAAGCTATAATGTAAGAGAAAATTCAGGCATGATGGGTTTTGAGTGAAGTGTAATGGTATTTTTGGAGTGTTTATTTAGAAAAAGAGATGTGAATTATTTATTAATTTCTATAGATAGGTTTTGGAGACAATATCATAATTTAATCCCAAAAAAATCATTTTTTACCATGAGTTCTAACAAATTTGAATGTATTTAATTATTATATATAGAAAATAACCTAAATCCTTAAAATAATATACTTTGTGTGGTGGAAGTGAATCTTGTTTATAAATAAATGATTTTAAGACCTTATAATATAATATAGGTTTCATTGGATTCATTAAGGGTTTTTAAATTTCTTCAAATGAAATAAAAAAACAAATTATCTTAGTTGGGAAATTTTTTTTTGCAATTTATACACTTTATAGTTTTTACTACATCACTTTTATGAATTAACGATGTTGTAATACATTTCGTATATTATAATATATTTAATTTTTCCCAAAAATTATGTTATATCAGAAAATTATGAAAAATTGTCTATTAGATAATATCAAAGTGACGATTTAAAAAATAATACTTATTTTAGAAGAATAATTTGACAACATTAAAAATTTAATTTTTCAAATAAAAAAATTCCAATTAATTGAATAATATTATTTTTTTAAATTGCAGATTTCTGACCCTTATTAAAATGACACGTGAATTTGTAAAATGTTATTATAAATTAAATATTAATAAATATTATTTAATTTTTTTAAAATAACATTTATTTCAAAAATTATTGAATTATTCATAAAATATTCTTGATTGGAACTATTTATTCACAAAAAAACACCATTTCCTCGAATCAAAATCTAATTTTACCAAAAAAATTATTTTATCATTTAAAAATAAAATAAAATGTATAAATGTAATAATTATTTTGATAAAAAATAAAGGTGTATAATATTTGGGTATTGTTACAATACTTCTTATTACATAATTGTATTCCATTAAGAGTTAGGTGTGCGATTGTGATATTTTCTTATGGTGGTTTGATGAATATGGTTGGGCTGTGATCTTGATAAGATTGGAATTATCTATTAAAAGGGCATTATAGTGCTTTAGTTCGTAAATATTAGTATTGACTTGTTCAAGGGAAAAGACCAGTTATTCTATCCCCCTTAAATGCTCTGATAAATTGACTTGATAGGGAATTATCCAATTGGCTAAGGTCGTCATTCCTTCTGTCTCTGTCAATTGGATCTTACTATAAATATTAATATGTTAATGTGGAATTTCACTGTAAAATGGATATATTATCAACTATTATGACTCTTAATATTATTTTTTAATACAACATAATATAATTTTCCAAAATAGCAAGTATAGTTCTTTTGTTTTGTATAATTACATTACATAATAATAAATTTATTCATTTTAAATGGGAATTTTATTTATAGAAGTTTTTTTTTTCATTCATCCCCACTTCAAAAATTTCACCCTTGAAATTTTCATTATATACATTAAAATATAAGTTGTTATTTTTATTTCATCACCTCTTCCAGTTTCATTACTGCTTTATCAAACTTATGGTTCATCCCAACACTTTTTCCATGAGATTTTTTTGTAGAATATTTTCTCTATTATATATGATATTTTTGGATACTCCTTGTATTATATATCATTATTAAATGGTACAACCATTGGATTTAGTACATATGAGGGTTTTGGTATGTAATTCCTTATGAGAGTTACATGGAACACATGATGTACTTGAGAAAGTTTAGTTGGGAGTGCTAATCGATATGAAACCCATTTGATATGATAACTGGTCTAAAAGGAGATGATGTATCTTAAGCTATGGTTTACGTTTTTTAAAAACCATAGGGATTTCTTCCATAGTGATATATGAAGGACCACTTTATCTTTGACCTCAATCTCAAGGTCTTATCGATGAATCTCTACGTAACTGTTCTATTATCTTTCTACAGATTTCATATGAAACTAAATGGTTTTAACCTTATATATTATCTCTTAGATTATATTAGGTCCCATAAGCTTCTACTCTCCATGTTCAGTGCAACATGTTGGAGGCCGATACATCTTCTCATACATATCCTCATAATGTTCCATTTTAATGCTATAATGGATATTGTTTCCATATGAAAACTATTCTAGGGGAATGTGTCAATCTCAATATCCTTCGAAAACCATTAAACATGATCACAATATATCCTATAGATTTTGAGTTGTTCATTCAGACTAACCATCAATCTGAGGGTGATAAGAAGTTCTGAAGCTTAGTGCTATATCCAATTCTTTTTTAATGCTTCTCCAAAACCTCAAGGTAAACATTATAACTTGATCAAATATAATAAAGAGTGGAAAACAATTTAGTTTTACCATTTCCCTAATTCACATCATGGTGAGTTGGTCAAGATATAAATCAACTTTTCTGACTATGAGATACATTTACTTGGTAAGGCAATTGACAACCACCTAGATAGAGTCATTACCTTTAGGTTTTATAGGGAGTTCGATGATGAAATATGTGGATATTTTTCCAGTTTTCATACTTCTATGGGAAATAGTTTCATCATACACTAAGACTTCTCTTGTTGCACATTAAATTGTTGTCATGCCAACATCATGATAAAAATTCAATGATCTCTCTCTTCATGTTATCCAAATTTTTTTTTCTTCAAATATATACACTTCTTTGGGATTCAAGGATGAATAGAAAAAAATTATACATTCACATCTTCTAGAATTCCCATATTCAGTTATTTTTTTTATGGACCACATATTTGGGTTCCAATCCTTATGAATCCATCATTCAAAAAGTTAATATCTGGAACATTTTCTACCATTTTTCTATAGCACCTCATCATCATTCTAATCCTCCATAATCCTCTCAAGAATGAATGGTTGAGTAGTAATTTGATTATGTTAATAAGATGTTACTTTTACTATTCCTATATCCATATTTTATATAACCATTAATGTTTGATCTCTTTCAACCTTTATCATGGATAAGGTTACACAATCCTTTTTACTCATATCATCTAACACTTTTTTTATACTTTATATTATGGTATTGGATTGAATAATTATAATCATTGATCAACTATAACCACCCTCATTGAATCATATTAATATTATTTTATTTGAATATATACTTAATGATTTAATGATCTGTATATATGTCATTATTTTTTCCATAGATATAATATTTAAAAATAATAAATTCAGAGATCCATATAGATAATTATAGATCATTATTTTTGTATTTTTACTAATGGATCCTTAATTGGTGGGAGGAATATACTATTACTTTCTCGTCTTTTATGTGCACAAAACATAATACCCTTTTAGATTCATCACTGTAGATCATAAATTCTTTGCAACTGTTGGGTAATGAGAGTATTAGTGTAGTGAATAGCCACCTATTCAACTCTTTAAGTAACTCTTAACATTCATCAGTATAGAAAAACATAATTCCCTTCCTAGTTAGATTGGTTAGTGTGATTGAAATTCATGATAAGGTTATCACAAATCAATGATAGTACTCAAATATTTCATAAAAAATATGGATTTCCATCATATAGGTCCTTCTTTTCCATGATTTAATTATTTTTGTTATTGAATGATCCATAGATATCAGTATTATAGAGAGAAAATATCCCATGAATGTAACATTCTATATCTAGAACATGTATATACTATAATTCAAATATAAAATTACCTTTCACTAAGTCATCAGTATAGAATTAAAATTCTCTTCATATTACTCATTGATTTTATTGAAGATAATATTATCGTCTATAAATACTACCTCAAATTTATTTTTGGTAATCCCTAAAAGATATATTCATTATGTACATGAATATTCTAATAGGATTAGTGGGACCAAATTGAATTTCTATTAAATCATAGTTCATTTAACTTGTTTGAAAATAAGTATTGGGGATATCCACTTTTATTACCATTAATTGGAAATAACCAGTCGTAAGATCACCCTTACAGTAGTGTTGACCTTCATGTAGCTGATTGAAAAATTATTCAATCTGTGACAGATGGTAATTTCTCATTATCATCATTATGTCAATTTTTATGTTCAAATAGAAATACAAAATGGACTTAAGTAAAATGGGAACAAAGAGTTCAAGGGACAGAAGGATAGGTCCCAACATAAAATGGGGCTATGGGGGTCTAAAGTGATGGAGACCGAGGGAATAGTATCTGATAATATTTACCCCCACCAATTTCAAAATAGGATAATGATGAAAAAATATAATATCAGGGCCAGGTGGGTCTATCGAGGAAAATTAGTCTGCAAATTTGTTTCCCTCCTACCATGTATGGGTCGCCGTAATGTTTTCATCGAGGATTACTTGACAATTTTTGATGGAATAAGAAACTGACTGAAAAATAATCATAAGGATATGAAGAACATTGTGAACAAGCATCATGTCTATTTTTTCCTCTATGATATGAAAACCCCTCTGCCAACATATTTTGAGGCCAATATACGTTGACAAAGCCTCTTCTTGGAGAGTTGTTACCTAGATTACTGATGCACCCAAATTGTGTATACATTTTCACATACACTATTGAAAAATAAGAACTAGGTTTCAGAAAATACCTACTAATTAGTGAACAAAAACTTTGATTTTGGTGATCTTGTTCATTTTCAGGTGTTTTATGGTAGAATACACAAAACGTGGGAGAAATGAGAAAAAATTTACAACTACACAGTGTGTACGTATATACACATCGTGTACATTCAAGCTCAGACATGGGTTGACCATGAAAAGTACATTCCCAAGTAACTAGAAACTTGTACACAGCGTGTTGACACCATACACACCATGTATTACATTCTAGAAACAATTGGTAGATGAGAAGAGTCAACACACCCATGTGGTCGGCTGTAGGAGACACTCTATGTTCCAATTATACATGCCGTTTATACATTTCCAAAAGCAGTTGGTGGATAAAAAATGAGACTGGACGCCGTGTGGCGGCATTAGAAGACGTGTATATTTACCTACCAGGTAGCGCCATGTTCCAAGTCAAAGAAATCATGTAAGGTTGCCTACCAGTGGAGAAAATGAAGGCCAAAACGCATTTAAAAAAGTACACAGTGTGTACTTTGTCCACATTCCGTGTAGTTATTTTTTCTATAAATGGAGGCCTTGGCCTCCTATTCAAGAAAGTGTGGTGTGTGGAGAGAAAGTGTGGTGTTGTGTGGAGAAAAGGGTTCATGTTCCGAAGCAGGAAAGTTTTGTCTTCGTACTACTGGCATTCTACTATTTACTGATGAAACATTTCCACCTCGATGCTTCAAGCATGATAAAATCAGGTATTAAGAGTTTTGAGTTTATTTTCTTCTCCATGTGTAATTAAAAACCTAGTGTGTTGTGGTAATGGGAGATGATGAGTTGTAATTTAAATTAAGTTTTAATGAATGTGTTTGTTCTATTAACCTCTTCTTATTATTCTTAAGTCACTTCATCTTATCACTCAAATTTATATGCCATACCAAGGGAAGAATTTTTATGGATTCAAAAAGAAGAATAATGATGAATAATTTCTTGACCCTTGGAAGAATTCATAAGCCAAAAAATAACTGTTAAACACTAACTACTAGACCAAGGAGTTAGTTTCATCAGCTCTAAATATAAATTCTACCAAACCAATGAAAATTTATTACAAATTGAACCTAGAGTGGTTGGTTATTATGAACAACACAACCTCTTAAGCAATTTGATTTAATAATCAACTTCTCATAAATCCATAACCCAATGCATTTTTCTCTATATTTTCATCAAAATAAATTTTCCCATATTTTCATTTATTAATTAAGAAATTTATTAAATAAACTTAAATATAGTTATTCTAGAAGTAATTGGTGGATGAGAAGAGTCGGCACAACCATATGGCCGAATGAAGAAGACACTTTGTCTTCCAATGATGCACACTGTGTATACATTTCTAGAAGCGGTTGGTGGTCGAAAAATGAGACTACATGCCATGTATGGCGGTGCTACACGCCGTGTATATTTACCTACCAGGAGACACTATGTTCAAAGTCAAAGACGACGTGTTAGGACCCCTTCCAGTGGAGAAAACAAAGGCAAAAACGAGTTGACAAAAGTACACAGTGTGTACTTTTTCCACACGCCGTGTTGTTATGTTTTCTATAATAGGAGTCCTTCACCTCTGGTTCAAGGGGGTGGTGTGTGGATAGAAAGCATGGTGTTGTGTGAAAAAAGGGTTGATGTTCTAACGGAGAGAAGTTATATCATCATATTACCGTCATTCTACCATTTACCGAAAAATCATTTCCACCACAAAGCTTCAACCATGATCAAATTAGGTATTAATAGTTTTGTGTTTATTTTCTTCTCCATGTGTATCTAAACAACCAGTGTGTTGGGGTTGTAAGATAAGAAGAGTATTAATTTCAAATAAGTGGAAATTAATATGTTTTTTCTACTGACCACTTCTTATTCTTCTTAAATCAATTCTTCCTATCACTGGAAATTCTATACCAGACCAAGGGAAGAATTTACAGGGATTCAAAAATTAAGAATACCGATGAATAATTTCCTGACCATTGGAAGTATTTGACGACTCAAAATGGACTAATCCAAATAAAGATATGTTAAACAGTAACTACCAGACAAAAGGAGTTAATTTCATCAGCTGTAAATATAAATTGTACCAGACTGGGGAAACTTTATTACAAATTGATCCCAATGTTTTGGATTATTATGAACAACAGAACCACATAATAAATTTGATTTAATAATCAACTTCTCATAAATCCATAAACCCAACGCATTTCTCTCTTTATTTTCATCAAAATCAATTTTCCTATATTTTCATTTATTCATTAATCAATTTATTAAAGAAAATTAAAACCCATTATTCTTTATAATCCAAACAAAAAATAGACTATATATTTAGAAAACTTCATTAAAACAAAAATTTAAACTAAGTTAAACAAGAGAAAAAAACTCATTTTTCCCCGTGGATCGACCCCTTTCTGGTGAAATACTTGTTAGGGTAAAAATAATTTGAGACACCGATAATATACCATTAGTGAAACGACTCAACAAATTTTGGCATCGTTGCCAGGGATAAGAAAAGTTACTTTTAATCAAGTTATAATTATGTTTGTATTAAATTTTAGTGAGAAACAAATCATAAATGTTCAAGAATTTCTTTTCTAATCTCATTTATGTTTATCTTTCCCTTTTCTCATTTACACTTGGTGTTTTGATTTGTTTTGTGTACGTCATTAGGTGTACGAGTGGTTACCTGACAGGTTTCAAGAATGCTGAGTCATCAGGGGTTTTTCCAACTGAACCAGAGATTGAATGGACACATTTGAGGAACAAAAGAGAACTCATGGCCGATCACAATCACAAAAACCCCATGTCTCAGAATGAGGAATGAAATCTGGCTGTTGTCTAAGGAGTTGTACAGTAGTTAGGTCCAGATGACAATAGCAACAAGAAAGATTCACAGGCTCCAAAATACCATATGTAGATGCTTTAGAAATTCCATCCAGAGAGAATGACATTTCTACATCCTGGTCAAGGGCCATACTATGCCCCTCAAGAACAACAATACATGTTGATTTCCCTTCCACAACAGCCACCTCCATGTCGTACTATCATCGAGTATGGCTTTCCATAAATCCACAGAGCTGATACAGGCATTGTCCGTACACTGGTGCAAGCCCAACACTTCGAGTTAAAGCCTGCTATCATGCATCTGATCCAGAACACCATTCAATTTGGCAGCCTACCAAGCGAGGATCCCAATTACCATCACTCCAATTTTTTGGAGGTCTGCGACACATTACTCTACCACTGAGTGTCTACAGACGCCATATATCTTCTCTTATTCCCCTAATATCTAAGAGATAAGGTGAAATATTGGATAAAAGGATAGCTGTAATGATCCATCCTCACCTCAAAGGAGCTAGCCCGCGTGTTCTTGTCCAAATAATTCCCACCATCGAAGATGGTGGCACTGTGAAATGAAATCCACAACTTCAAGTAGCAAAAATATAATTCATTGTATGAATCACGGGAGCGCTTCAAGGATATTTTGTGCAAATTCCCACACCACTGACTTCCACATTGGATGTAGGTCCAAACCTTCTACGGAGGTTTGACAACTAACACCAAGTCCATGGTGGATGCTGCTACTAGAGGTTGGGTAATTAGGAAGTCCCCCAAATAATTTTTTCGAACTACTAGAAGTCATGTATGCCAACATCTTCTAGTGGATTTATGAGTAGGACACATAGAAATAAGGTATGAATAACATTGATGCAACTACCATGCTACCTACCTAGTTGGATGTTGTGTCCAAAATGATTGACGAACTCAATCTGAAGGTCATGTCCCAAGTACATGCGGAAAACCATCCAGTGTGTAGTGAATGTGGCGATAGACACATCATTGGAGAATTCCCGGGTTCTATAGGAGGCCCATCGACAAGTGAGGTGAGTTATGTTACACAAAATCAATGGCCCAAATAGTACCGATAGTACCAGAACCTGACATGGCATGATCAAAAGAACAGATACTGGGGACAAGAATAATAGAATCTTCCACCCCAGTGATCACCCAGCAACAACCATCGTCATTATCAGAACCAATACCAGAGGTTGAAAAGATCCCCAACATGGATCTTATCAACCACAACGGTATCAGAACCCTCACCCACAGTAGCCGCGATAGCCACCACCTCCACCATCTCAACAACCACCTTAGCAGGAGAACACCTCAAGGTTAGAGGATCTCATGACCAAATTTATATCTGTTGCTGAGACCGGGGTAAAAAATCAAGAGGCTTATATTCGAAGCCTGGAGAATCAGATTATCCAGTTGGAAAGACAACTCTCGGTATGGAAATCCGGTAATTTACCAGGTAACATGGAGAATAACCTGAGGGAGGAGGCCCATGCTGTCATGCTTCGAAGTGTAAAATAGATCCAACAAATGCAACCAGCACAGCTAGGTGCACTCAGAACACTGGATGATGAAGAAGATAGATTGATCCAATGAAATCCAGACCACTAGTTCAGTAAATTCATGGACGTGTTAATGAATATGGGAATAAATATTCCATTTTCAGAGGCACTAACGCAGATATCCACTTATGCCAAATTCATGATGGAAATAATCTGTAATAGGTGAAAGATGGAGGATATGGGCACCATTTCCTTAACCAAGTAATGTTCTGCAGTCGTCCATCACTCAATTCCTCCAAAACTCCAGGATCCAGGTAGTTTCTCTATTCCTTATACCATTGGACCATGCAAGTTTGGGAAGACCCTCTCTGACTTAAGGGCTAGCATGAACCTCATTACCCTTGGAGTTTTCAAGAAGCAAGGGCTAAATGATTTGAAGCCTACACAAGTATCCCTTCAACTTGCTGGTCGATCCATCAAACATCCGAAGGGACTATTGGAGGACGTACTGGTCAATGTGGCAGGATGATCCTCCCCGCTGATTTCATCATCCTCGACATGGAGGATGACCAAGAGGAACCTCTTATACTAGGAAGACCATTCTTTGAAAATGGGAATGTAATCACTATTGTGCACCAAGGGGAGTTGATTTTCCAGGTAGGATTTCAAAGAGTCTCCTACAATTTCATCAAGGCTGTCAATCATGCATCATTGTCTAAGAATGAGGACTGTTACACTATAACCACCATGGATGATTGTTTGAGCAGAAAACGGAATGATATGGAATGTTCTTTTACTTCAGATAACTTTATTATTCCAGACATTCCTGATGAAGAAGTGCCAGAATAAATTCAATTCATATAAGGCTAGGGTGGCCACTATTGGCATCGTGCATTTGTTCCTGATAATCTAGAATGGGACAAGGTTCAACCACCGGTGCCTTTGATTTTAAAGGAACCTTAACTAGAACTGAATCATCTTCCATCATATATAATGTAAGAATATTTGGGACCCAATGAAACTTTTTCTGTCATACTTAACGCAGAACCATCACAGGAGTAGGAAGATGAACTTCTACAGGTTTTGAAACAGCAGAAGCATGCTATTGTGTGGACAGTTGCTGATTTGAAGGGCATCATCCCAGCAATTTTCACCCATAAGGTTCCACTTGAAGAAGGTGTCAAAATATCTCGACAAGCACATCGGCGCTTGAATCCCCCCATGATGGAAGTTGTAAAAAAAGAGGTGATTAAATTTTTGGATGTAGGCATCATCTATCCCATCTCATATATTCCATGGGTGAGTCCCCTACAAGTGGTACCCAAAAAGGGGGGTATCACTGTGATTTCAAATGAAAAGAACAAGCTCATCCCTACATGCACTATCACGGGCTGGCGAGTATGTGTGGATTACCAAAAGCTAAACGATGCCACAAGGAAGGATCATTTCCCCATGCCATTCATGGTTCAAATGCTAGAGAGACTCTTAGGGAACAACTTCTATTACTTCATGGATGGTTATTCATGCTATAACCAGATTTCCATTGCTCTAGAGGATCCAGAGAAGAGTATATTCACTTTTCCATACGATATGTTTTCTTAACGTAGGATGTCTTTTGGCATGCACAACGCCCCCACCTACCAACGTTATATGTTGTATATCTTTCACGACATGGTGGAACATATCCTAGAGGTATTCATGGATGATTTTTATGTATACGAAAAATCATTTTCTACTTATTTACAACACCTGGAGCTATTTTTGGAATGATGTGAGAACACTAACCTAGTTTTGAACTGGGAAAAGTTTCATTTCATGGTGAAATGCTTCATCAAACTTGGCCACAAAATCTCAGCAAAGGGGATATAGGTGGACCCGATGAAGATAAAAGTCATTTCCTGACTACCTATTCCAACTTCTATCAGATCCATCCGCAGCTTCCTGGGGCATGCTAGTTTCTACATGCGGTTTTTTTGCGACTTCTCAAAAATAACCTAGCCCCACACCAATATTCTATCAAAGGATTCCATATTTGAGTTCGATGAGACATGCAGCATAGGTTTTTTGCATATGAAGCAATGCCTGTTGGAAGCTCTGGTGAGGATTTATCTCAATTGGGAGGAACAATTTGAGGTGATGTGTGATGCCAGTGACTATTAAGTGGAAGTAGTCTTTGGCCAGTAGCTTGATCAGATTTTCCGACCTATATATTATGCCAGCAGGGTGCTCAATGAGGCACATATCAACCACACCACCACAAAAAGGATATTCTTGTAGTGGATTTCAAATTTGAAAGGTTCTATTCTTACTTAGTGTTGTCTAAAGTTATTGTTTATAATTACCATGCAGCCCTAATGTACCTAATAAAAAAGAAAGATGTGTAACCCTGATTGATCCGCTAGGTACTCCTCTTAAAAAAAATTTATCTGGAGATCTGACATAAGAAAGGGAGTGAGAATGTTGTTGCTGACTATCTCACCTGCCTCGAGCTACCTCATTTAGAGAATGAGGATTATCCGGAGATCAAGGAGGATTTCCCAATTGAGAACCACTTTTAAGTTAGCAAAACACCTAGACCATGGTATGATGATATTGCTAATTTTCTAGTTACCAGTGTCTTTCACCCTGACCTCTCCTTCCAGCAAAGGAAGATATTTTTCACTAATGTAAAGAAGTACTTCTAGAAAGATACTCTGCTATTACAATACTGTAGTGAAGGAGTGATACACAACTGCATCCCAGAGAATGAAGTTTACGATATCCTGGAGTTCTATCATGCCTCACCAGGTGGAGGACATCATGGGCCTGACCATATAATAGAAAAGATCATCCAGTCTGGGTTTTTCTGGCCCACTATGCATAAAGTTGCATGGGCCTTTGTTTCTTATTGCGATCAGTGCTAGAGGATAGGTAATGTGGGACGTAGAGCTGAGATGCCCCAACACCCAATCCTGGATGTCAATATTTTCGACGTCTGGGGCATAGATTTCATGGGTCCCATTCCCCCATATTTTTGGAACACATACATCCTGGTTTGTGTTGACTACTTCTTCATGTGGGTGGAAGCCACTGCTACATCACACGACACAACCATGGTAGTCATTGTCTTTTTTAAAGAAACATATTTTTAGAAGATTTGGAGTTCCCTGAGTATAGATCAGTGATAGAGGGACCCACTTCGACAACACACTAATGAGAGGAATACTGTCGAAGTATGGAGTAAAGCATCAGATGGGGACACCATATCATCCATAGTCCAGTGGAAAAGTGGAGCTCTCCAACCATGAGCTCAAGAAGATCCTGGAGAAAACAGTGAACACTTCGAGGAAATACTGGTCCAAGAAGTTAAATGATGCTCTCTAGGCATATCAGACTACTTTTAAAGCACTACTAGGAATGTCCCCATTCTGCCTCATCTATGGAAAGCCATGCCATATTCTAGTGGATTTGGAACAAAAATCCTACTGGGCCGTTAAGGCCCTAGATTTTGATCTAAAGGTAGGTGAAGAGATGATAAATTTCCAATTGTCAGAACATGATAAAATTAGATTAGAGGCGTATGAGAACTGCAAGCTATTCAAGGAGAGGACAAGAGAAATTCACGACTGGATGATTTCACATAAATATTTCCGACCCAGTGATCAGGTACTTATATTAAACTATCATATTCCATTATTCCCAGGGATGTTAACATCATTATGGTCAATACCATTCCATTTTATATGCGTATTCTATCATGGATCGGTGGAAATTTTTGGAGAAGATGGTCAACCATTCAAGGTGAACAGACAGCAGTTGAAGGCTTACCATCACATAGATGACACGGTGGAAACGTTTTCCACCATAGATCTCAAGTAAATGAGGTATGTAGGTCGAGCCAATGACTTAAAATAAAGGAAATTCCTGGGAGGCAACCTAATGGATACACGTCGTGTACCACCTATATAACCAACATGCACCTTTTCCTTTTCATTTATTTTCAAACTATTAAAATTTTTTTTAACAAATTAATAAACAGGGATGATTCCAGTTCTAATGGTAAGGTCATTGGATTTTATCCAAACCATCCCCGTTTTAAATGTTCCCCGGCCTACCTTCAACATGGGGATTTTTCCTTTTTATCCATGTGTTTTATTACACGGAGTGTCTGGTAGTTTTTCATATATATATATATATATTTGTATATGATTATAAGAAAACCCATTATGGGTATGTATTATTTTGTCAAGATCGTAAACTGGATCCAAAAGACCCTGGTTCGAATCCTAAAAACCATTCAGTTTCCATCATTTACCCTTTTAATAAAACCACACGACCTGTCTTTCAATATACGTCTTGTGCGCCCTATTTTATTTTTAAAACTGAAAAACCTTTTCCATATAAGGTAATTCATGAGAGTGAAGTTGGTAGATTGGAAAAGTCTCAGCCTTGGATCCAAAAGACCCGGGTTCGATCTTAGCTAATCTCCCTACTTCATCCCCTTTTTTTTATAATTAAAAACCACACACCGTGCATTAATTTCTCCCCATGCTGTATAGGCTGTATACATTGAATATATATAAATAATAAATTAGAGGAGCAGTATAACCTTTTCTCCAGTGGTTCAGGGCTTCCGTTCGGAACAACCGATTGATCGTTCAAAACTCTCCCCAAGCACTGGACCAAAGGTTGTACTTCTCTTTTTACAATTTTAGAACACACAACATTAATTTCCTAATACATTAGGTGTATAGTTTTATTTTTAAATTATGTATATATATATTTACTTATTTTAATTATTTATATTAATTATTATATAGTTTACTATAATAATTATATATCTATATATTGTTTAAAAAACAAGATACATGGCATGTAGTCTATAATACACACTGTGTACCTCAGCTATAAATGCTGTGGACCTCCCGACTTTAGGCCGTGTTGCGTAGTGCCTACCCCTCTTCCTATTTTCTTCCCCCATACAACACCTGAACTCCCAACATCCAAATCTGTTGATTTTAGGAATTTTACCTGCTGATTGTTTCTACATTTTGATTCTCTATCCAGGTACGCTATTCTACACCCTTTATTTCAAGATATTATAAGTGTTTAAGGTGATTTTGGGATCATACAACCATTCGGCTTCTGCGATACACGACCACGAAATGAAGAACAAACGTCGTGTACTTTTGTACATTTCCACCCACTAAATGCTTTGCAATTGGACTATACATGGTGTGTATGTTGGGTACGCACCATGTACCATCCCTGATCATTCCCAAGTATCTTTTTCACATGGCCTCAAACACCATTTTCATAAACACAATGTGCATGTTCGATACAAGCCATGTATGATATTTCTTTTGTCCCATTAGTGTGTAGCACTTCACACGACCCCATTCACCATTTTCTAGAAGAAGGAGTGGGTGTTTGGTGCATGCCCTGTATGATATTTGTTTAGGCCATACCATGTCAAACCCTCGACGTGGCCGTATTACCTCTTCTCTTGAACACGTCATGTTGGACATGTACATGACGTGTCGTAAATTATTAGAACTGCTTACATAGTGTCCATGTCCTTTACAATACATGACTAGGTCCACTTTACATGAACACGGCGTGTATGTTCAGTACACGCTGTGTATTCTTTCCTGGTCTATCCCCTGCTCCCTCTGCGTGTTTATCCAGTGAACACGTGATGATACTCAGTTTTCACTACACGCCGTGTACTCCAGATGTATACACCGTGAACTTTTATTTTCCAGCTTTCTAACATTTTCTTTTTTTCCTTTTTTTTCTTTTTCTTTTTTTGGTTTTTCTTTCTCTTTTAGGTAATTTCAGACTGAGATTCTTCTCGTGGGAAGCGGCCTACCTCCACCACTTAGGTTGAGAGGCCCCTTTATCGTCGGATCCGGCTCCAACATGCGATGCATCCATAACCAAATGCTCCGGTATACGAGCTCCCTCTATTGGCTATCCTTCCAACCCTTACTCCCTCATCTGAGGAAGGTCCAAGTAGAACCGCACATCCACCATCTCATACTAAGCCTCTGAGCACCAACTTTCCTTCCCATCCAGCTACCACTCCACATGAGATCTCCTCCTCCACAGCTAGTGCCTCATCGACTGCCCCATACAGCGACCCTCCACCTACTGTAGCTGATCCACCCCCAGAACTAGCTCTCTCTATAGGACCTACACCTGGGTCGGGACCTGCAGGTGTTCCCTACCCTTGAATGGTGTTCCCGGTAATCGATTTGGCACACAATAGGGTCCGATGCTTCTCTCGTCGGCCGAATCTGTTGAACAGTTGCTATCTGGATACCAGTATCCCTCAACAACTAGGAATATGGGGACAGTTAGATGACCCCCTTAGACACACTCCACTTCTCACTATTTTCCATGTCAGCACTCCTATATTCCGTGATTTATTTTTAGAGTTCTATGCTTCATTCTAGTTTTACATATCTGAGTATTAGGAGACACCAGGTGATGCGGTACCCGTGGTTTGGTTCTATCTAGGCATCTAAAGTTTTACCCTTACCATAACCGAGTTCCACTGAGGGTGCGGTTTTTATCCTCATCCCACCCCACCCATATTTCTACCCAGAGTAGGCCTGAGTTCTCTAAGATCATTGCTATGTGGCAGGATATTTCTGGGCTTGACCACTGCTACACCCCTAACTCACAGAAGAGTACCCTTATTTCTGACCCCATCCTTCATTTCACCCATCCATGTTTCAGTGCCATCCTATTACTCCACTATGAGGATGTGGGGGTCCTGACCGATCATGACATGGATCTCCTGACCTATTTTACCTGGTAGAACTACCCGAACCACCTTTACCATGCCGCCCCCTATTTTTACGCCAAGTTTACCGGTAGTTAGAGAAACCTGGATGGTGGGTTTTATGCCACCCTCATTGCCCACCATCTTGGAGTTTTGAGCCTTCTCTTCCACATGAATTGTTAGGTTCCCCTCAATGGATGGACTATCTCATGCTTATTCGCATGGAATTGGTCTAGAAGCAGGGGGTGCATACGTCCTTTCCCAAGCCCCACCCCACCCACATTCTAACCCTCCTGCACCTGCCGATGCACTTCCTACTCTTTCCCCACCCCTTTCAGCTTCCCCACCCCACCCCCTTCTTCTGACCCCCTTCATTGAGCCTACCTTATTCTCTTCCCCCTCCTACCTTTCCTACCCCCGTAACCTCGGTCGATATCACCTTTTCCCTCTTCCTAGCCGTAATAGAGAAGAAATTGGTTCATATCGACAACTACCAGGACCACTTGTAGTAGATGTTGGGGATTCTTCTTCAGTATCATGGTATCCCATTTCCCCCACTGTCTTCCCCTGCTTCAGCTCCTGGCCCTTCTTCTGCAGTTCCACCTCCCTTCACTACACTGGCCACAGATTCTGTTCTCCGGTATAGTATGGGCCCTACTGTAGCTACCACTTCCACCAATTCTACCAGTCTAGGGAGTGATGCGTAGATTCCTCTTTCAAGTCCAACACCTGCGTCTCCTACTTCTATGCCTTCTCCTCAGGGTACAGGTTTTGTGCCTCTAGCTTCCATGGCTCTTGATCTATATCTTCCAGCTAGTTCTGTACTGGATGATGCCTCTTCTAAGGAGACCCCCAGATTGGTTTTTGGACTTATGTTTTTCATTACATATATTTGTGATATCTTGTTCCTATGTATGTTGTGTATGCTTGCAGTGTTCTTTTTTTCTCACCATCACAGGTAATTTTTCATGTTTTGGGTGGCACTATTACATCACCTCCCATTTTTCTTTTTCCTAAACATGAGAGGAGTATTCTCTTTCCATTATCTTCTTTTCTTTCTTGGTTTACATCATTCCTTACTTCCCCTCATTCTAGTCCACTATAGTGTCCCCACCAAACCTTGTTCATCTTTTTGGGTACATAGAGGACCACGTGCAATATTAATTATGGGGGGAATCTCTCGACCTCTTTAGTCTTTTTCCTTTTCAGATTCAAGGAGACATCATTATTAGAAGATATATCTAAAAATGTGAAGACATTTTTTGTTAATCATCATTTTAAATAATAAAGCAGATAGTAGGAAATTTTTAAAAGGATTAATGTTAATTTTGGTTCTTAAGTGTTTTAAAATTATTGTTGATATAATTTAAATTGTATCTTCTAATACTTGGATACTTACATTGATTAGACTAATCAATTAATTGCATGTCATGACCTAATTGTCTCTTTATTTATCTTTCCCACTCCTAAGAGGTATTCAATACCCTTTTTCATATTCTTTCTAATACCCTCTTTCTTGAGAGATTCTTAGAATATACATAACTACTAGAATTTTCATGTTTTCTTTTCGAATCATGAGTAATTTTAGAATTACATTAAAATGATTGCAGCATTATATTGTTTTAACCCCTTTATCCTAAGACCTACACTACATTTTATCTTCTTGAATCCCCTAGAATCCATGAATAGCCTTTATAGGAAGACATATTATAATCCTATTTCCCTTTATACCCTAATTCTTTTATGATTTTTCATGATTATTCATTTGGTCTCAAAAGAAGTGATTGGAAACACATAGCATACTTCCGCGAGTTGCCATGAATTTATGTATGAGGGAGATCCCCTTGATTATTTGGGGAACAAGGGGTCCAAACCTCAATTCGTTGAAGTTCTGAAAGATCACCTTAGTATTAAAAAATGGTATAATTAAAGGGACCATTATACAAACTTTTTGGTTTGTGAACCCTACCTACCCATCTAAAGGAGACAGTGAGATCGTTTTTTTGAGCTTGTTGAGGACTCTTTTAAAATGAGCTAAAATTTGAAAATCATGCATTGTTATTTAAGAATTTATCATTTTTTCAAGCCTAAGATTTATTTTCACATCTTTACCTTACAACCTTTATCCACAAAAACATATGATCTTTATTAAAAATCCCTCATGATTTTTGTTAGTCAAATTTTTTGAAGTGGATAAAAATATTTCTTGCAATCCTATGGATAGAGTGTATATATCTTTGATTGATCATAACTTTGATTAAAAACATCTTGATTGTGGAACATATTTTTAGTGAGGGAAATCATCATGTGTCTTTCATATTTTTTAAAGGTTGTAACATGTGTTAAAAGAGGATGAAATTAGTTAATTGAATTATATGTGAGGAATGATTAGAATATATCTTGAATTGAAACTGTTTTGTATTCTTTTTTGAATTTTCTCCTGTAACTTATTATTTACATTTACAATTAACTAAAGTCCATAATTTTAAAATATACACTCTTTTAATTAGATGTTGAGATTTTCTTGAGGTCAAGAAATGAATATGTATGGGGGAATTTGATGCACTTGATTTGTGAATACATTTTCACATACTCTATTGAAAAATAAGAATAGGTTTTTAGAAAATACCTACTACATATTTAACAAATACTTTGAATTTGGTGATCTTGTTCATTTTCAAGAGTTTTATGGACGAATACAAAAAATGGGGGAGAACTGAGAAAAAAATTATAACTACATGGCGTGTACTTATATACACACCCTGTACATTCATGCACAGACATGGGTTCACTAGAACAAGTACATGCCCATGTAACCAGAAACGGGTACACGCCGTGTTAAAACCATACACACCATGTATTACATTCTATAAGTAATTGGTGGATGAGAAGAGTTGACATGCCCATATGGACGGTTGAAGGAGACACACCATGTTCCAATGATACACACCGTGTATACATTTCTAGAGGCTTTTGGTGGCAGAAAAATGAGACTACATGCCATGTAAGGCGACGTTACAGGCTGTGTATTTTTACCTACCAGGCGACGCTCTGTTCCTAGTCAAAGATGGTGTGTTAGGCCACCTACCAGTGGAGAAAACGAAGGAAAAAACACGTTGAAAAAAATTAGAAAACGTGTACTTTTTCCACACGCTGTGTAGTTAAGTTTTCTATAAAAGGTGGCATTGGCCTCCGGTTCAAAGGGGGGGTGTGTTGAGAGAAATTGTGGTGTTGTGTGGAGAAAAGGGCTGATGTTCCGAAGGAGAGAAGTTCAGTCTCTGTACTACCATCATTCTACCATTTACCAAAGAATCATTTCCACATCGATGATTCAAGCATGATCAAATCAGGTATTAAGATTTTTGGGTTTATTTTCTTCTCCATATTTAACTAAACACCCAGTGTGTTGGGGTTGTGGGAGATTATGAGTAATAATTTAAATTAAGTTGCAATGAATGTGTTTGTTTTATTAACCTCTTCTTATTCATATTAAATAACTTCTTCTTATCATTGGAAATTTTGTACCAGACCAAGGGCCGGATATTCAAGGATTCAAAAAGAATAATACCGATGAATAATTTCATGACAATTGGAAGTATTCGTCGACTGAAAATGGACTAAGACAAATAGAGATCTATTAAACACTAACTACCAGACCAAGGAGTTAGTTTCTTCATCTCTAAATATAATGTCTACCAGAACAAGGAAACTTTATTAGAAATTGAACCCAAGGTGTTGGGTTATTATGTACAACAAAACCTTATAAGAAATTTGATTTAATAATCAACTTCTCATAGATACATAACCCCAATGCATTTCTCTGTATATTTTCATCAAAAACAATATTCATGTATTTTCATTTATTCATTATGAAATTTATTAATGAAACTTAAAACCAGTTATTCTTTATAATACAAACAAAAAAATCCACACTAAATTCAGGAAACTTCATTAAAACAAAAATACAAACAAAGATAAACAAGATAAAAAAACTCTTTTTTCCTTTTGGATCGACCCCTTACTATTGCTATAATTGTTAGTGTAAAAAATAATCTGGGACATTGATAGTATTACTTCAGTGAAACGACTCTCCAATTACCCAGATGAAGAAATCCAAGTACACTGACCCTATGCTATCATGAACACCCCCCCTTGAATCACACCTGAAATGATTGAGCCATCTGCTTTGAGATTCAAAGCCCTCGTAGGAGGCCGCAAACAATCCGAGTTGCCCAATTCAATACCACCACCCAGAGGCGAGGATTGGGACCCTATATTGAAATGACTCAAGGATGGAGAATCCCTCTAATTTCCCATCATTATAATTGAGTCTATAAGTAGGTTTTTTGTCCTAGAAATGATCTGGTGACCTGACGGTGCCACCCAATCATGTATCCACTAGTTACTCACCTCCCAAAAACACTAGAGATAATCATTTAAAATCACAGTTCACACTATCCTCTATGTTCCCACACGTCCTGAGTTGTGATACTAGCATTCCATGAAAGGCTGGTCTTCCATGGACGAGATGTAGATAGCCTTAAACTCACCAAAGTACCCCAAACCTTGTACACCCAATCACTATCAAATAAAATTTGTTTATAGAAATCATTACCATGCCTCCTATAACACACACATCTAGAAACCATGATGATGACACAACACTTGATGTTTTCATCTGTTGTAAGAGATCTGTTACTAATCCTCTAGGTGAAAAACTTGTATTTGGTAGGGATACTCTTGTTCCGAAGGACCACATTCCATGCATCTATAGGTACATGTGTGCTCATAGACTGGTGATAATCCTTCAACGTGAAATATACCAAGGGTGATGGGGTGAAAACACATAGATCCAGATATGATGATAGCTCGATGAGGATATAATAGTCCTATAGGCCCCTATTCAAAACAACCATGAGAAACTCTAGATATTGGATGGATCCAAAAAACAATATCCCTAGAAGGGAATCATAGGTATCCGACGACCATCCTGCTCCAGTTGTGGAGACAAAACTGGATGTTACCTTTCCCAATGATCCAATGAGAGTGAAACTAATGTTCGTTAATAATGGGACCAATCTCTACCCATATGGGAGAAGCATGTACATCCATTAAAATTAGATACCCCTAATAATTTCCTTTCATGGTGAGTCCCAATAGTTTACTCTATTCTAGGACCTCCCTTTCTAATTTTTCATCCATGCCATGGAGGGCGTCCTTGAGGATTCCGACGTTCTTCCCCCCATCAGTAGTCGACTGTGCCATCCAACTCAATGATACCTAGTGAAATTCCCCCACCCTTGGGGTTCCAAATGAAGTTGACCATGATCTTATTGATGAATTTAATAACTCCTTCAAATACCCTTATAGAAATGATCACATGGACCGAGGTAGAATGTAGCACGCTATTCACCAGATCAATTCAACCACCAAAGGATAAGAAGTTATTCATACAATTGAGAAACCGATCTGTGATCCTATTAACAACACGATCAAAATCACAGATACAAACTCTCCCTAATAACAAGGGATGTAATTTTATTTTATCATTATATTTTTGAGATCATGATAATTAATGATAGGTTGCATTGACATATCCTTCTTCCCAATGAATTGGATTAGTTCACCCCCTGAGGAAGAACATGGGAAAATTAACCATTTACCTATATTTGATTACAATTTCATATTTATCTCTTAATGTTAAATAATTGATAGTCTATATAGAGTATTATATATTGTAAATTATCTAGGTATAATCTCTATTAATAACTCAACCTCTCATCTTTGAGGAATACTAGACAATTATTTTGGAAAAAAGTTAACGGATTCCCTCATAATCTACATGTCTCCAAGGATGATCCTCTCTATTGTATCAATCAATTGATATATATACAGTTGATTATATAGAAATAATATTAATACATGAGATGATAATACCAAAATAAATTCAACCTCCTTTTAAAATTGTATATAATTGGTTGGAAATTATCAATATAGATATTACTTTTATTCCTTAAAAAGAAATATTAGATATATAAAATGAAATAAAATACATTACATGAATTGTATCAAATTTCAAAAAAGGAATTATGACAATGTTTGAAGGAAAATTAATCACAAAAATTTGGATAGAGTAACTGTTATATGATTGGGATGTAGTAATTGACCCATTCATCGTCTTTACTAATGTCTCTAATTTCCTATTTTGAGGTGATGTTTGAATAACTATACTCAATATATGAGACATGAAAGAATACGTAAAACAATAATAAAGAAGTATGTTCACTATTATTTAATGAATAACTAGCATACATATCACCAATTATTTTATAGGATCCATCTTAGCATTTATGATGGTATAATCTCGCCCTTTCTCTCTAGGCCTTAGAGGTTGTTAGAATCATTTATCATAAAAAACCCATGAATTATTGAATCGATTCAAATAGTTTACAAGTTTGTTTCTATTAAAATATTGGAAAATAGTATAAGTGTATACTGGTTGAATCCTTTCTTCCATTACATTTCGTTGATTATCCCTTCGGTAATCTCCAATTAGGAGTCCATTATTCCCACACCTAAGGAGTTTCTTCATCTTATTCAGGTAATTCATTTGATGTTTCTTACAAAACATTTGAAAATTGTGATGTTGTAATTTCTTTATACCATTAATTTTAATATGACACCACCCAAATTAAACTCCATTTTCAGATTCTTATCCCCATGTGATCCTTCAGAATTTCTGGTCCCCGTTTTGAATTGGTGGGGATATGATATTATTTCCTCATAGCTATCAATGATCTGAATGGTTATGGAATTTCATTGACTCAACTTTAACCCACCAAAGAAGTGGTCAAATTTAATTTCACGTGTAATGACAAATAAAAAGGCATATCGTGAATTCCTTTTTATGTTTCCCTCATACACCCAATGAACTCATCATATTTTTCTTGAGGATAAGGAATCCCCTCTCTATTTTATGTTGGATATTGTGAGGAAAGTATATTTCAATTTTTTTAAGAATTCCTTCCACTCTATCACATCAAACTCCTCCTTGAGATTTTTATTTTGACCAACGACCAACATTGGTTATCCCTCATTCCATAAGATAAACAACCAACATAGACATAACATTCTTAGAGCATTGACTAATTGAAATGATATTTTCAATGAATTTTATCTATTATTCCATGGTTAATTGATTGTTAAATCTAATGGAAGTAAGTGGAATGTTCAACATAAAGGTCTCAAACACAACGTTATCTTTCATGGAGGGGGGGGGGGATTTGGGGCATCCTCATGATTCTTATTTTGGTTCAAAATTTGAGTTAAATGATAAATTATTTTGATGAAGTTTCCAATTCATTATCCCATTGGTTTGAGAATCTCACTTGGGCAGTCATCACATTTCAACTCACATTGATTTTTGACTTAGTTTCTCATATCTCCATCTATTAAATAAAAATAAATGGAAAATTAGGGATAATATTTTTTAAATTATTAAACACATTAAATAAAAACAATTATTATTGAATGGATAACTCCTAAATGATATAAACTCCATAACCAATAAATTATAATTTATTAATATAAGTTATGCATGATTTATTTACTAATATAAAATATCATTGGAATTTTTACCTTTATTAGTGCTCATAAAGTGCTTGTGAATTTACCAAAAAACATCCCATGGGTGTGTCAAACTACGTTTGAAGTAAGGCCAATTTTCGTGCATTAGGGGATGATCAAGTGTAGTTTAATGCACCCTTTATGGGTATATTTCTCCAATATACAACCTCTCTAGAGATAAATCAACATATTATTTCTAGGAAAGGATGTTTTTTATTTTATCCAACTTAATATATACATTAAAAAATTTAGGCAACATTACCCTATGATTAGACTCATCCTAATGGCTTTCACTAGGGTTTTTTAATATTAATATCCAAAATAACTAGACATTCATCTAATACCAACTATGAAAACCCATATTTATATGCACATTATTTCATTATTTATTATATATAGGTTCACCTAATACAACCCCAAAAAGGAAATGATATAATTTTTTTAGGAAATTATGGACATAAAATATATATTTTTTAAATAAATACAGTGAAATAATATTAAACACCATAAAATTCCCTTAGATTCTCTTAATTATCCTAAAACTGAATGCGGGTATCATGGGGACGTACATAAGAAATGGTTGAGTTATAAATACTAATAATGGAATAATAAAATAATAAAGTAATAACTTGACTAAAGTAATACACATGAGTAAATATTCCTATCAATGAGACATAAAATGAATGATAATAATAAACATGAACATCAAAGCATGATATATGAGGATAACATAAAGGTAACATAGAAACATGGAAACAATATAATACATGAAATTATAAACATATGTCATATCTAACCACCATGAATTAATAACATAGTGTTCTTAGAATAACCTCCCATGAAACAAACATGAAATCTCATGATATAAGAACATTACTCAAATCATTGGAGGGATATACAATTTCGGTCCCACCTATCACATTTATATCATGTAAATGCATAAGTGTTCCATGTAGACCAAAAAACATAATAATTCATTTCATCACATTTAACCGCATAATTAATAATATTGGAAAAAATACCTATAAATCTACAAGAAATAAATGATCTGTATAATTAGGTGAATAACCATGAGTGGAATTGAATATTCACTAAAAAACTATTTTTCTATAAAATTTTAGGAAACTTTTGGTTGCATTAGGGGTGTACATAAGGGATTATAATAGGGTTTAATGAAAGTGAAAGAGGATTTATATTCACTAAAAAACTATTAAGAATATAAGTGGTATGTGTATAAACATATAATATCTTGAAAATTGAAAATTAAATGGTATAATATAAAGAAGGTTTCTGAATAAAGAGGAGACATAGAGGATCCCTTACCATGAGAGGGAGATTCTAAAATAATGGTTTGAGTTTTATAGTATCCTAGGGGGAACTTGGAAGGAATATAGTGATGGTAGGGGATAATAATATATTGATTCAAGGTTTTTGATTTAAGAGAAATAAGTGTGTGGGAAGGTTTATGTAGAGAAAGAAATATAAATTATTGATAAAATTATAAACCTCGATTATGTAAACATTATCATAAATTAATATAAAAAACAAACCATAACATCCAATTTTCTCATGATTTATTCCAATGATGAGTATATTTAATAATTTTCTAATCCCATGAACCAAAATATATAAAATAATACCCTTGGTTATGTGGAAGTGATAATCTCTTATTATGAATTGATTTTAAAACATAGAAATAAAATATAGGTTTTGGAGGATTCATTAATGGGTAATAAAATTAATCAAAAAAATTCAAAAAAATTATTTTATAGGGTAAGGATAAATTTGGTTATGGAAGCTGTTTATAGTATTTATTCAATCACTTTTTGGATTTTAAGATTCTATTATACATTCTTTATAATTATAAAAAATTTATTTTTTATCCAAACATTTATTTGTCTTAGATAATTATGAAAAAATAATCATTTGATAATTTAAAGAAGAGGATTTAAAAAATAAAATTGATACCATCAAAATAATTCATCATATTTGAAAGTTCAAACTTTTATGTTAATAATCCTTATTTATTGAAAATATTAATTTTTTGACAATTATAGATTGAGGAACCTTATAAAAATTACATTTTACATTGAAAAATTATTTTATCATGTATAATTAAATAAGTAATATTAAATACAAATATTCCATAAAAATAATATTTAATCAAAAAATACCCTAATTGGTCAAATTTTTTGACTGGATGGAATCTATATACTTCCCACAACCATAGTTTTTGTTTAATTTCATCAAAATCTACTTTTTACCAAACTCATTATTTAATAATTTATAAATTAATAATAAAAAAGATAAATATAATCATTATTTTGATAAAATATAAAAGTTAATAATTTTAGGGTATAGATATATAACCCCTTATCACGCCAATTCAAGCCATAAGATTATGGTGTCTGATGGTGAGATTCTATTTGTGTGGTTTGATGAATATAGATTAGGCTATGATATTGATGAGATTAAACTTATTCCATAATTTTTTGTCATGATTCTATTCTTGAATCTAATCTTGTTCTTGGTGAAGGAAAATCCAAATGATTATATCTCAATTGAAAAATTTGATAAATGTGATTTATAGGGTATGATACTTCTAGTCTAGGCCATCCCTCCTCACGTCCTTGTAAAGTTAACTTTTTCATACCCCTGAATATACTAAAATTAATGCTCACTATGCATTGGATATATTATCAATGATTATGGTGAATAATGTTATTATAAATCCAAAAAACTAAAACTAACTAATAAAAACTAAAGTAGTACTTGTGTTTTCTATAACTATATTACTTAATAATGCATTTATTCATTCAACACGAGAATATAAATTCTAAAAATTATGTTTGTTGTATGGAAAGCCAATCCAAGCCTAAAAGAGAACTATTTTTTTCTAAATGAAGTATCCCAAGGTTCAATTGGAAGTTAGGATCATAAAGATGTGTTATATACTTGGGATGAGAAAATTTCACCATTTTATATTTTTACTGATAACACTGCTTCCGTGTTTTGTGGTGGTGTTTTAATAGTTCAGATGAACATCCATGACATGAACTAATGAATAAAAATAGAATCAAATAGTATGTGCACTATCCTTGAATGAATAACTTGACTACCAATAACTACATCTTCGTCAGGATCCCCATAAAAAGTTGTAGTTTCATAATCCCACAATTTCCCTAAATTCCATAAAAGATGTTGGAATCAGTTTTCATTGACAACCCTTAGAATAATGCATTGATTCAAATAGTTTCATTTCCTTACAGTTTAAAAGTTGGATAAAAGATGGATGCTTGGATTGATCATTACATTCTCCCATAACTTTTTAGTTTTAACATATCCACATCCATTATCTAGTTTCCCTTATTTTTGAAACATAAATAATTTTCTTACCCCTTTAATAAATTTATAAGATAATTTTTCCCAATATTTTTAAAAGTGGGAGGTTTGAATTAATTTCCTTCTTGAGACATTTCTATTGTACTTCCAGAATTATAATTTATTATCTTCATCTTGTCTCCAAACTGTTGAGAGCCTTTTGATTAAATGAAAATTATTTCAAATTTGAGGGAACTACATACAATTTCATCATAGATGACAAATTCCCAAATATAAAATTCATATCATAGTATCGAGTATATCCCCCAAAGAATTAAACAACTTTACATTATAGAGAAATGATAAAGCCAAAGGTGTATCATGCTTGTCTTCTCAAATTTTCAACACATTCCCTGATTGAATCATCATTCTTTATCTTGAGGGAATGGAAATACCTCTATTATATTTAGGATAGTGTGAGGGAAATATTTATCGATTTTTTTTCTATAATTCATTACACTCCATCACTTCGGTCCCTTCCCTAGGTTTTTTATTGTGGATCAATACCCACCATTGATCAAAATCTCCCACTATATGATAAACATCCCACAAAAACATATCTTATTAAAATAATTGAAGGATGAAGGAAAAATATTCAATTTATTTGGTTCATTTTTCTATGGATAAAGTATTGTAATTTTTATATAATGTTATATTCCTTTATCTATGAAAGGTCTCATTTACAACTTGATCCTTTTTAAGGAAATTTTGGGTTTCCCCTTAATTCATGTTTCTATTAAAAACATGATATCATGGAAAATTTATTAAATTATGTTCCTTAATCCCGCTCCCTTAGGGCTTGGCATATAATTTTGATAGTCATCAATTTTTTCATTACACAATTTTTTGACAAGATACCTCCAATTTCCATCCATTAACAAGAAACAAAAGGAAAAGTCAGGGATGAAAAATTTTAAACTATTAAATATGTAAATGGGAAACCAAGAACATTAATTGGATGTCACATAAATGGAATATATTCCTTATCCTATGAATTTATAGTTTTTAATATAACTAATATAAGATTTATTTCCCAACATAATTTATTATCGGATTTCACCCCTTAATAATTGTTCATAATGCTATTATGAATGTACTAAATCATACATCCTAGGATTTTTAACCCTAGTGTGCATCAAGGCCTCTTTATTATGAACCATGGGACAATCGCTTCCAGCTCAATTCACACTTTTTAGGGTTATTAAATCTTATTATAATTGTACTATATCTATATCTACTAATAGTTTGGAGATATGTATGTATTTTTTGGTAACAACCTACACTATACTTTACTAAAATTTAGAGGTTTTCCCCATTTTTTAGTCTTATCTATAAGGCTTTCACTAGAGTTTTATAATCATAATCCTTATAAATAACTAGAAGTTTCTAACATACTAACTATGACAACTCATATTTTAAGGAACCTTGATTACATAATTGTTATAGAAAAGAACACTTAATTAAACCCTATAAGATCATGATACCTACTTTATTTGGTTAATCAGGTAGATTGTATGAAAAAATGAAATGGAATTACATAGATATTAAATAAAACTCCATAATATTCCATTAAATTTTCTTGATCTCTTAAAGTTTCATGGGATAACATATGGGAACACTTAAGAATTGTGTGATGAATAAAACCCTATAAGAGAATAATCAATGAATAACATGATGAAAATTATACACATGATTAAATAGAAATATTAAGGTAATATAATAGGATTGAGAGAAATAAACATGAATATTGAAACATGATAAAATATGATAACATAAAAGAAACTTGGGAATGTGGAAACAACATAACACTTAACATCATATGCATAAGTCAAGGATAACTGCTAGAAAATCATAACACACTGTGCATAAGATAATATCTTATGAACCATACATGGAATCTCATGAGATAAAAACATTACCCAATTCATTTCACGGTTGTATAATTCTGGCTGCACCCATCACATTTATATAGTGTACAAGCATATTTTTTCCACATAGATCATAACTCATAAAATTGAATTTCATAAATTTTTATATCTTGATAATGGATTATTGGTAATTTAAATGTATTCCTCAATCAGTGGAACATAAGAAAATCTAGTTGAATTCCATTGGGTAGAAATGGGGATTTGTATTCACTATGATATTTTTTTGGCATGGAAAATGGTAGAATAATTTTTGCAGCATAATAGGTGAATAAAAAGGTTAAATAATGGTGTAAATTATATTGAAGGGAGATCTCTAATTACATATAAATCATAATTATAATAAATGGATGTGAAAAAATACATATGAAACTTTTGAAATTAGAAATTAGAAGGGTCTATTACAAATAAAGTACTTGAAATAAATAGAATAGTTTAGAGTCACTTACCTTGAGAGGGGGCCTCTAAAAGCATGGGAAGAGATTCTTAGGAACTGGGGAATACCTTTGGAGAGATTTAGAGAAAAAAATATAAGGAAAATTATTTCTATTAAGGGTTTTAGTAAATATTAATGGATAGTTTGGTGAGTTTCTATAATAAAATATTAGAGAATTCATTATTAATTTCTAATAATAGTTTTTGGAGTCAATATGATAAAATAATACAAAATAAGAACCATACCATGTTTTTTTCCCACAATATATACCAGAGAGGATATTATTTCATTATTTTATAAGGATGATAATTTAAATCCTTAAAATAAAACTGTTGGAGATGTGGAAGCAGGTAATGTATATACCGAATTGATTTCAAGAGTATAAAATATAATATAGGATTTAGAGGATTCACTGTGGGTTCATAAATAAAATAAAAAATCCTTAAAATAATTTTCTTAATGGGGAAATAAGAGTTTGGTCATGGATACTATTTATAGTATTTATGAGATTTTATAATGCATATGTATAATTCTACCATATTTATTTTTGATCCAAAACATTTAAAATCTCAGTGAATTATGAAAAATACACCACTGAATAATTTGAACAAGATAATTTCAAAAATAAATTATTTTATCAGTGATTATTCTCTAAAGATGATAATTTTTATGTTATACAAAAATACACATTAATTGAAAAATACTGGTTTATTTACTATAATAGTTTTGAACCATATTATAATTACATTTAACCTCATAAAATTATTTTATCCTTTATATTTTATGAATATTATATATAATTTTTTTAAAAATATTATTTATTTAAAAAAAACATCAATTAAATAAAAATAGTTTCTTGATTGAAATGATATATTTCCCCAAAAAATACATTTTTAGTTTTATTATATGAAGATTTAATTTCTAAAAAAATATTATTTAATAATTTTAAATCAATAAAAGACAAAAATCTATATTATTTTAGTAAACAAAAAAAATTTACAAATTAATTTTGTGAGGTTCTAGAAACAAATCTCTTTATTAGACTAGTGAATTTTCTAAGTGTAAGGTGTACGATTGTGATATTTTTTATGGTGGCATGAGAGACATAGTTTGGGTTGTGATCTCAATGAGCTCAAACTTCTCCCAAATTTTTTTTCTATCATGATTTAGTTATTGAATCTTATAATGGGATTAGTTAAGGAAAAATCCCATTAATTCTAACTCACCCATATGATCCTATAAATGATCTTCATAGTGTACGACTCAACTGGTCGAGGAAATCGATTCATTTGTCTATATCTGAAGAATTTATTGTAACCGTATATATATAAATATTAATTATGTGATCACTATAAAAAATATACTATAAATTGTTACGATGCTTAATATTAGTTAATATCAAATGGGTTATAACTTATATTTGTCCAAAAAAATTAAAGTAGTTCACGTGTTTTCAATAATTTCATTTCATAATTATAAAGTTACTCAATTAAAAAGGTAATTTAGTTTATAATTATTCACTTAATTATAGATTCTATGATATTTTAAATAGTAACTTGGTGATTTTATTCTGATTTATAATATAGAAAATTGGTATGAAAATACTAAATATGGATGATGGGTTGATTTCGACCAGAATCATGATCTACTATGGAGTTTGTGTTGACTATAAGAGCCCTAGAAATTCAATGAGGATTGATTAATTATTATCACATTTATTAATTAAATGTAGGAATGATTATCCAAACATTAGTATTACTAATTTATCAACAGATTAAAATGATATAATATAAATCCAATAAAACTAAATGGTAAAGGAAAAAACACCCCTATCCTCTTATGAATCCTTTTAAAAAAACATATATAATTAGTATTTGTAATGAAATTTCTACCATTTATCAGTGCATGAACTATTATTTTCATTGGACGAATAAAAATTATCTTGGAGATTTCCTTGGTGATTTTTCAATTTATGGAAAATCATTTATGTTTTTTTCAAAAATATTGACTTGGTGTTAGATCGACATATCTCTACATTATTAGTGCTAAATTAGAGAATTTTCATTTTACAATGAAAGATAACATTGGACTTGGACACCTGATTTATAAGGATGGGATAATGGATGATCCTATAAAATTAAATGTGATAATATAATTTCTATAATGAAAAATTTGGACGGATAACTAATTACTTTTTTAACATTTTGGTTTCTAATGATGGTCAGTGAGAAATGTTTACAACTTTATTAACCTATCAATCATCTTACGAAAATGGGTGTGGATGTTTCATTTTATAAAAATATGATGTACAAATTTAATGGGATGGAGAAATCATTTTCTACTATTTTTTTCATAGACCCCTAAAATATAGAGGGCATATTTGAGCTTATGTGAAACCCCAATGATTATATAGTGAATATAGAGTTACTTATTACTCAGTATTTCTTCTACCTCTTGAGAAATGTTTTTTAATGGAATGTTACATTAATATAACTAAAGTTTAACTGGATAATCACATCCTAGTGTTGAGAAACTATTTTGAAGAACTAAATGAAATTTTCACAGACTATAAAAATTAGGATTGGAATATTGTGGCGAATTGGAATAATAGAAACATTGTTCATGATATTTAAATATAGATAATGGATTTAGTATTTGAGGTTGGATAAGGATAGGTGGAAACTCATTCACGGATAAATTAATCAACCAATTAGGATGGTTGAGTTAAAGATTCAATCTTTATGACATTGACTAATTTTGAAGAGGGGTCTAAGGTAGAAGATATGTTACAGTCATGAATGAAGAAAATATTAAGGATCTTATAACATGATAGATTACAGATTGATCAATGAGAATAAAATAATGGGGATAAATGATTATTTCATTCAACCAAATTATACGATTATAAGTTAAATAATAATGTCAATGGATTCCACAAAATCAGAGTAGAAAAATGCATAAAAATTGAAAGAAAATTGATCATAATAATCTAGAACAATATTAATAAGGTTGAATGCAAAGGGAAAATAAATATATACGTGCCAGTTTTTGGTGGAGCAGGTACAGAAAAAAATGAACAAAAATAATATGATCATGTGTCTTATAAAGAATTTATTGTGTAATCATAGGATATAATGTAATATTATTTCCTATTATTTACATAAATGAAGGTGATGATATAATATATGAAATAAAAAAATAATAATAAAAGAAAATATGGATTTGAATAACACTCAAGATACTATTTTACTATGTGAATTCAATGAATGGAATATTTTTATGTTGAAGTATTTTCATGAATCCCTACCTCCAAAGATACTTCAATAGAGGGAGAGAGATAAAGACCCCTGATTCCTACCTCTAGTATGCCTCAAGATGGTAGCTAGCATAGGGGGTTTAAAAATCTCTTGAAATGGGAGGCATTACCCTTTATAATAACTTGGGATCAATAGATAAGATGAATCCTCCACAAATCAATCAACGAAATAATAAACAAATAAATAAAAAACCCTTGGAAAATACAAGAATAAATAAAACTGATATAGATAAAAGTATCAAAAGTAAATACCCAAAGAAGGATAATTTAAAAAAAATATGTCCAAAGGTATGAGATAGTAATGTCAAACATGGTCCATGAAGTACTCCAAGAAACCTGAAAACAACATTATATATATTGGGTGAGCTTGCCGGTGTAATCATTATGAAAACTAATGCCTCTCATGGGCATGTGAGAAGATCATACTAATGCACCCATGGGAATAAAAGGGAACAAAAAATGAATAATAAATAAAACCCCTACTTCACTAAATATTTCTCCCCAAATAATGAATCCAATTGTAATAATGTAATATGAATCACATTGACGAAGGGTACTCTATTCCACGTTATCAGTAATTTCTCTCTCTCTCACTTTTATGTCATATGTCCCAGTGCTCCTACCTCTTGTAAATAACATAACTTCCCATCACATATGGTCCTAAAATACCATATCCAGAACATCAAAAATCATAACTAGTGTAATAGGATGTTTTTCACATTAAGGAAAATATCCTCATTCCCTCATCCTACCATGAATAACCCCACCATAATCCATATCATCACACCTCATCCAAATACACCTAGGCAGTCACATCTCATCATATCACATGTAGAAAATGAAAATTTTTGGTTATGAAAATCATATTCTATTCATATCACTAATGACTAGAAGATGTGAGGGGAAGAGTGGGTATACAACCATCCATCCACCCATTGTGATGTTGGGAACCCCCATATATATATATATGGGTTTTTAAAAATGGTTCTTGACAAGGGATGGGTGTATAAATAAATCCCAATAAAATAAAATGTACATATAATAGCTACACACAATCCCATCCTAGGGGATCACAATAAATGTACCAAAAACTCAAAAATTTCCAAAAATTTAGTGATGCATCTTAATGCATAAAACCCCACAACAAAACACAAGACACACAAAATATTAAATTACATCCATATTCTAGATTACATGTTAAAAAAACATTTAATGTAAATTATTACATTCATTAAATATATCCTATTAAATAAATTTATATTTAATATCCCACCATTTAAGACACCCAACATGCTAAAATTTATTCCTCAATAAGAAAATCTGTATTTATTTCAACACTACATGAGAAAATATCACAACAAAACATAAAAAAGTCATAAAAAATTAATATACCAATAAACATACCAAATTCCAATGATCTATAAAATTGAAAACACTAACCCATCCCCACTACAGAACCACACCGTAACCACCATCATTGCCACTCTTCACAACCACATCACATCCACTACCCCACACACATCATAACTAGGAAAGTAATCATGAATCACATCAACACAAAAAATTCAAAACACACAACAAGACCCAAAACCAGGTTACAACACACATATAGTGTTTTATTTAATTTTCATAAGGGACTTATTTCAATTTTACTACATTATTTAAGGTAATTATAATTGAAGCCATATATCCTTGTGCAAACAATTCATTAGCTGAGTATAATTGGTAAAACATTTATTTATGGTGGCGTCACAATAATCAAAAAAATATAAATTACATCACATATAAGAAAATAATAGGGTATACTAATCAACCAGGATTTTTCATGATTCAAAAAACATAGATAATCTAAATATCACAATATCAAATATACATAAAAGAACGCAAAGTGTTCCCCAACCCCTTTCTATTTCATTTAGAAATATAAACTATATTTTTTAAGAAAAATTAAGCTATGTAAATAAGAGTAATAAATCCCACATTAAATAATAGAAATGAGGAATGAGCCCCCGTTACTTATAAGGAATAATATTTACACCAACATGATGCACCAAAACATGGGGTGTGTGTATAGTAGGAAACCTAATATGTATAAATAGAACCAATTGTAGCAATAGGGTTCCATGACTCCAAGAGATGAAGGGTTTGGAACCTAACAACTAATGATAATGTAATCCCAAAATAATATAGGAATGATATTCTCCTTTCAAATATTAGATCACGAACCAATATAATTAAATATTGATTTAATTGGATATTATAGTCGAATGTTATTTCTTCCACATGGGTTAAAAATTTAAAAGGTCTCTGAACATTTTATAAATTGAATACATGATTAATCAAATTTTATACAGATTTAAAATTCATTAATTTGTGTATTAAAACCATTTTTTCAAATAAACATTAAAAAGGGAGTATCTTGAAATTTTGGAAAAACTATTAACACTATTAGAAATGATTCAATATTGGTTATCCAATGTTATTTCCAAATGAGACTTCATTGGGGATCCTATGTTAATTTAAAAATATCCACTATTGGTGATCCATCGTTAGTTAAAAACAATCCACCATTATTGATCCACCATTAGTTCAAAATGATATATTGTTATCTCAAAATGATCCACATTTGTGATCCACCACTAGTTTAGAATTATTCACCTTTGGTAATCCATCACCATCTTTTAAAACACCTCTTTTTTCTCTTAAATTACTAATAAATCCCTTTTCCCTCCAACAAACATCCCTTCACTTTCCCAGAACACCTCAAACACCATATTTCCCAATAGTAAATGTGTGAGAGTCCATTACTATACATTAGATACCTATATAACTATTCTAACCATCAATAATTCAAAACCAACCTAAATTTAATGAGTTAAAAGATTCAAAAAACCATCCCACTAGATAAACCTCAAGGATCTCATTACATATGAAATTACACAATGAATCATACCTTTACACCCAGACACCAATATTAGATGAGGAAATTGTATGGCCCCGAACATAGGAATAAATGAATTCCATCCTCTATGTCATGATATAATAAACTTTGGGTGGAACTAACTCACCAATGTGGCTATAATTTCATATAGTATAATGTTTATGGATTAGGATTCCTTTTTTCACAAGTTTGAAATTTATCACTCATCAAAAATGAAAAATTAAATAAACGGAAAAAATATATCACAAAACAACAATGTTTAAATAATACATCCCAAATAAAAACAATGAAATGAAAACTCAAAATAAATTCATGTACAAGGAATGCGTCTATATCTCATTATACCATATACTATCCTATAAGACACATTCCTCCACCACACATGAACCAAGGGAATGGTTCTTCCCCATAGAACATTTTCTTGATGATCTTGGATCACCATTAGCTACTCCATGAACATTTCATGATCATCATTATCCAATTATCCATGTTTAATTATATGAGAGTCATCATGAAGCTAAAGATGAATATGAGGGGCTTGCAAAACATTATGGATCTATTCCAATAATAAAGAAATTTCAAATCAAAAATTCACCTCGATAGTGTGCACCAACACCTAGAAGGGACTAAAAAATTGGGTGGGATCTTACTCCACTTTCATAGAATCCATTGCACACGTCGAGGGGAAACCTTCAGGAATACATGGTCTCTAACCTAAAATCCTAGGGGCCTCATCCTTTGATTAGAATAATACTTATGTTGTTTTTACGTTACTTTTATCCCCTCTTAAAATAGTTGAACATTATCTATTATTATCAAAAAAAACATCAGAAAAATTACTACTAAGTCCCTAACCTCTATCCAGCACAATATAGAATGAAATGGTATCCCATAAAAAACCTCAAATGTGGCCATGCCAATGGATGAGTGGTAGTTTTTATTATAATAAAACTCAACCGATAGAATTTGTTTACCCAAGATCCAACAAAGTCCAAGAATCATGCATACAAAATATCATCTAGTGTATGGATGGTCCCCTTCATATGCCCATTAAACTGATAGATGAAAATTATTGATCAGGGGTAATCATGTTCCAAAAGAAAGCTGAAATCCCCTTGAGACTCATAAGGTAAAATTTTTATCTTGATCCATCAAAATGGACCTAAAGACTCCACAAATATGTACCACCTCATCCAAATACCTCTTTGCCATAAAATCTACTTTATCGACTACTTGATCACTAGGAAGTGAGCTTATTTCATCAAATGCTCCAAAATTACCCAAATAATATCACAAAATCTAGAAGATTTGGGTAAATATATGATTAAATCCCTTTATATGTTATACCATTCCACTATGGAACATAAAAGGTATGAAACAAATCTCCAGGAACACAGTGTTCAACAATTACATGTTGGTAAACAATACATCAAGCCACAATCTCTACTACTACTATTTTCATCCATGTCCACCAAACATTTTCTATTGTATATCATGGAAACACTTAAGTTTGAAACTAAATAAAATCTATTAAAATCCTTAATGACTCCCTAATTAATCATTACAAAAAAAATTCCATAAAACCTCATCTAGTTCTTATGCTCCTTTCACCATACATCAGAAGAATCTCAAGTGCAAACATGATCAGATACTATCTATACATCTGAGTCTCCCCATTAAGACTCCTCAACCCAATGCATCATAAATTTTTTAACATTCATCTACATCATTCAACCTATTACATCTAGGAAAATTTAATCTTATTTAATGGTGGATAACTCCTCCATTGATCTCCAATCATTTATGTACTCTTGAACAACATCCTTCCATGAATTTATTATCAAAGAATCATCTATGAAATTACATTTTCCAGAAGTGTAAGAGACCTAAAAATCATAATTCTATATAAATTTCATCTACCTAATCTTTTTTATATTTATATCATGATTTTTAATGATATATCTTAAGCTCTTGTGATCCGTGAAGACCACAATATTTTCCCTAATGAAGTAATGCCTCCACAAATTTAGAAAAAGGAAAACCTTTTTATAGCTCTAGATCATGGATGAAATAATTATGCTCATTAGTGAATCACAATTTAGACAAATAAGATATCACTTGTTTCTACTACATCATGACTCCTTACTAGTTGAAACCCTAATGGCCTTGATTCCTAAGACATACCACTGAAAACACTACTTCATAAAGAACCCTACGGGACCCCCTATTGTAGTAATTCTCCTCTCAAGATATTTCTCTCGATCACCTATAAGTTCCTCTAAAACTCTAGATATATGGTAGCATAATAAATAATAACTAAATTCTATATCAAAGGATGGAGTGCCTCCTCAAGTCACCTATCTTGGTACTCCTCATCTGGTAAAATATATAAGTAAAAGCGTAGAAAGTCATTGAACTTCATCGTTTGATCCCAAAAAGACATACCTTTATACTGAAGAGGATAAAAGAACCCATGTTTTTCTATTAAAGACTTTGGAATTTTCTTGATGTTATTTAAGAGCAGTTTCATCAGACGATGTGCGATTATGAGCCCCGATGTGGCCGAAATTAAATTTTCAATGCGTTCATACTGGGCACACCGAATAAATGGGATAAATCTTAAACGGTAATCCTGATCAGATAAATAAGTGCACGGATGAGTCTGAAATTGGGTGTTTACCCAAAGAATGACATAAATCTTGTCGGTGCGGGATGTTGGGACCCCTCGCCCGTTGACGGAACATTAAACAGATAAATAAAATAATTATTTTATTCATTTAATGGTTAAACTCAAGTATCTATTAAACTATTTCTCGGATGAAAAAACATAGGGAACTGTTAAGTCTATAATGTGATGTTTACCCTAAGAAGGGTGTAAATTTCACAGGCGCGGGCCTTTTGTGAAAACTGCCACCAGGGGTGTTTTTGTAATTTAGAGGCTTCAGACGTTAAATTTTATAACATTGGAACGGAGGCTCGGATTAAAATTCCAAGACCTATGTTGTTCTCGAGTGGTTGTTTTTACCCTAGGGGAGGCTTAACCTCGACCTCGTCGAGGGTTTCGGACGCAGGTCGATTTGGGGGTTTAAATAAATTAATTTTGGAATTAATTTTTTTTCTTTACTTAAACCAAACTCTCCCTTCCTCCCTCCCCTTGTTATCTGGTGGAAGCTCCTCCCAAGAGGAATCTTATGTTCTCTCCTCCTCCTCCTTCATCCAATCTAGGTTCTTGCAGCGATGTTGAGGCTCGACTAGCGGTGAAGCTTTGAGCTACGCCCTGTAAGGTAGGAGGTCGTTGTTTTCATTTTTCAATTTCTGAACCCCTATTTGAATCCCAATTATAGTGTCGTTATGATATAGGATTGTTGAGTAACTGATTTGATTGTGAAGAGGCTTATTAGATATTCCCAAAGCATTTTTCAGATGGAAAATCCACGTTCTGGGGAGCCTCGGGTGGCTTGCAGAAGTATTCCTCTGAAAATGGGGTTTTTTCTGACTACAGGGCGGAGCTCCGATGGCAGCGTGTGGCAGCCCAGCATCAGTAGCAGAAGTGGCTGCAGATTTAGGTGGTTGGAATCGGTGGTTGGATGAGGGGGAGTGGCTGCGGGCGAGTTGGGTGCAACGGTGAGTGGGAGGACTGGCTACAACAGCCAGTTGACGCGGAGGACCGGGGTTCTGGCGCGCGACCCCGTGGGGGAACAAAGACCCGTCCTCAGTGGGTCTTCACGTAACAAGAAGACCGGCCTTCGGCCGGTCTGAGGGTGGACCATGGGTTCATGGCTGGCCGATGCGGCTGAGCCGCGGGCCGGCGTTGCAAACCGGGAAGGCCGACGAAGGCCGACCCAGACCGGGTGGACCGGCCGGACCAGGCCGGTCCAGCCCAAGGGGTTCGTCCCCTCTGATTTTGGACACCCGTATCTCCCACTACGTGTGTCTGTTTTGCATACCGTCTGTGGTAGTGTAAACCTCGGCTCGAGTTGGAGAATATGAGATTGTTTCATGGGGTTTTAACTCCCGATATGGGGGCCTCGGTGGAGCGACGTTTCGTTAAGTGGCTTAGCACTTTTCCCGAGATATTTGTTTTGGGCGGCGCGGACACATCCGATGTCCGATTTGAGCGATGTCAGCGGCATTGAGACCTTGGCATAAATAAGAAGATTTAAAAGGGATTTTTTGGGTAGTGAATTAGGAGTTGAGGTGTGGGAACCATAGCCAGTCTTTTAAGCTACGATCAGCATTTAGCAACATTTTCATCGGACGTCCATTCGAGGCGTACGAGCAGTCAATTTTGGGTGTTTTTCCAAGGGCATTGCAATGTCACAATCCACCCGCATTAATTCTACATGATGGTGTGGGCCCCACAAGGGCAATTTTGGGAGTTGGCTGTGATTTCTAAATTTATCACCAGGTGTTCGTTCTGGACAAGTGATTTTTCAATCTTGTTTACTTTTTTGAGAGGATCACAAGGGTACGATCCGTTCGTTCTGCTTCAATACTAGGATGCGGCTCCCACGAAGCACCGCTCGTGTGCGGTATGGCGAAATGAATCTTTTTCCCTGGATATCCATTGCACTCAAGTGAGTAGTCAATTTGATGTGTTTTCCCGAGGGGATTGCAAAGGTGCAATGCACCCGACTGTTTTTGGGGCCGAGGATTGAGACCATAGGACGCCGTTCAGGTGTAAAGTAGTGTTGAACGACTTTTACGTCAGATGTATATTGGAGGAAATTAAATAGTTGTTCTCTCATTTTTTCCACGAGGATTACAATGGTGTGTTTGTTTGGATGTCCAGAGTCTCATTCGAGATATCATTTAAATTCAGAAATATGAAATGTGCTACGGTGGTGGTTCTTATTGCTATGTTCAGAAGCGAACCCTTGGAATGAGATCGCATTCACTCTTGTGTGAGTGAAGTTGATGTCTAAAAAGATGTGGTTGGCCGTGCTAGGGCCATTGAGGAAGCAAGTTGGTGAAATTATGTTTTCGCCCTTCACATTGACGTTGGGTGTCATGTGAATGATAACCTTTGGGCTAGAGATGTGGTATACTTTGGGAGTATATGGGATTTTTTAGAGGTATATGTTTTAGTTTGTACCTAAGAAAGTTTGTGCGCTTGGTTTGGAGGTGATATGGGGCCACACATTGTGTGGGCCCCATGTGCACGTCGTGTTCTACTTTACGTTCCATTGACCACTTACGACATAGAGATCCCTTATGTTAGCAGCGTTTAGACCAGTAGGGTTGAGTGGGTCCCCCTGGTCATGTTCTCGATGGTTTTGACCACCAGGGTTGAGTGGGTCCCCTGGTTATGTTCTCGATGGTTTGGCCGAAAGAGTTGTTTGGGTTCCCCAGTTTCTTCAACTGTGAGGGGTTTCAGTATCACGTCCCTTTCAACGGACTGCGACATCATTTATGACTAAGTGCGTTCGTATAGTGTGGGTGTTTTCCCACTTTCTAGAGTGAGGTGTCTTAGTCTGCTTCGACGGTGACTCAGCGGATTGGATCATGATTGCCCCGAGAGGCCCGAGGAGATCCTCACATCCCTCCGTGTGCCCTGGTAGAGTTCTTTGGGTATTGGGGTGACCAAATCATTACGCGGGCACCGATCCTCTACCCAGGAAGTTATTTCGAGTAGGGTATGGAGCCCCCAATGAGCCCTGGGAACAGACTCCCTAGTTGTGTATCGAGAGCATATCTTCCTTCCGTGATCTTTCGTGACGTGTTTCCCTCTACGTGTTCCAGTTACTAGTGGTGTACCATCCATCAGGGATGGCCATAGAGGTACCATCCATCAGGGATGACCAGTGGTGTACCATCTTCCAAGGATGCCCAATGTGGTACCATCTAGCAGGGATGGCCAGAGAATATCTGGGTCACCCTCTAGTTGATTACCCTTTCGCGTGGCTGGGTAGTGGGAACCCGTCAACTTTGAGAAGACCTCCCAACTGTTTGATAGTAACGAGGTGTGTCATTATGCTCCCCTAGAACACTCAAGTACGAGGGGAACTTTCCACACCGAGACGCGTCATTGTGATGCGACCTAAAACCTTGCAGGTGAGTCAGTGCCGCCCAAAGAGGATAGTGTCAAGGTGCGGTGATTTGAGCCCCTTGACTAGACGTTCGAGGAAGATGTGTGGATTCTGGGCATCAATGGTGTTTACTTCTAGGACTACTGGAAACTCACTTTATTGGGATAAGCTACGAGATATACATCCCCTTACGATCTTGTTTGGTCTTCTTGATTGAGCATATGGAAATGTATATACCATGTTCTAGTACCCCCTCCTTGGGTTTTGGTTACCTTCCTTCCAGGAGGGGTGAAGACGCATAGGGTATGCCACGTGCTTTCTGTGTCTAGATTCTCATGGTTGGATGAGTCTAATCTCCTACTATAGGTAGCAAATACTTTACGAGAAGTTCATCTTCTCACTGCTTCTAGGTCCTTGTGTTTGGAAGAGTTTAATTCTATCCTCTTGTTGGGTTGAGCTGTACTCTTTACTGCACTCTCGGTGGTACTCCTTTACATTTACCTATTCGATCTACTGCTCACCACTTCAGTACATCCTTTGTTTTTCCCTCGAGCCTTCAGGGAATCCTACTAAGTATTTTTATACTCACCCCTGCTTGGGCTTTGCCCGCACTTGGTCTGCCCTTGCAGACGACGAACAAGTTGGTCATGACGTCAGGGGAGCTTAGAAGTTTGGGTGCTTGGACCACTTATGGTGGTCGTAGTTGGGTTCTAGGTGAGGGACCCACCCAGATGTTGTTCTTTTGTTTATATGTTGTCGGGTTGTGGAACTTTTCTGGTTGGGTGCGTCCTTTTCCCTTTTTTCTTTTCAGTATACCTTCAACATTTACTTTGTACTATTTAGAGGTCGATGCACTTTTTTGGTTGTTCATAGAAGTTAGTAATTTACTATTCATTTTACTCTACACTTCTGCATTGAGTGGGCTGTGTGTGTGTGTACAGGTACTCAGGCAAAGGTCTCCCCGAGTTGTTCAGCCTTTGGTGCTTTTCACCAGCCCCTGGCCTGTGGAGGCGGGCTTGGGGTAGTTGTGGCTCGAGCCCGGGTAGGGTCAGGTCGTGACAAAGTGGTACCAGAGGTGGTTCGTTCATTGGGATGTTGTTTGGGCCTCCGTAAAAGGAATTGGGTGGGATCTAGGGAAATAGTGTCAACATCTCTCAAGAGAAACTCTAAGGCTAGGGAGTCCAGTGAGAGTGCGACGGCCGACGTATCCATTCACTTGGACCCTAATAACCCGCTTGTCGACTTGGTATGATAAGACACCCGTTGTAGGGAAATTGGTTTGTGCGTCACATAGGATTAAGTCTTTACTGTTCTTCTTGAGTAATCTCCCCATTATTGTTACTATTATATACATATATTCTCATCTAACCGTGACACTCCTTGATAAAATTCAGGATGTCTCCGGGAAGACAGCCATCCAGGATACCAGCTTTGGTTTGTGACGATGACCTTGTGAGCTACGAGGCCTCAGTCCAGGAACCATTATTTGAGTCCCTTTCTCATGGTGGGCCGGTAGTAGCACCCCCACCTGGTGAGAAATAGGTAGCTTCAGCAGAGCATACTGAGCTTGAGCGCAAGTTGAGCGCGCTCCGTGAGTTCCAGTGACAGAGACCGCCGAGGTTTAGGGGTTAGCCCAACCCTCAGGCAGCAGAGGTTTGGCTCGAGATAGTGGTTTGCCTCTTCAGGCTTGTGAAAACACCGGCAGATCTGATGGTGGCATTGGCCGCCAGCCTTTTCCACAGAGCAGATGGGAATTGGTGGAGTATGGTGAATCAGTTTCTTGATGAGTCATCACTTTTGTGGGGTGACTTTCAATTGCTGTTCTATGAGTAGTTTTACCCCTTTTGCTTATGCTCCGTTTGGATCCAAGATCTCATGTAGTTTTAGTAGGTAGGGATGACGATGGCTATGTACGCGACTATGTTCATGGACCATTCATGTTTTTACCCAAACATGGTCCACGATGTCAACTTCCGAGCGCGGAAGTTCGAGCAGGGTCTCTGTAGAGAGATTCATGATTTCATAGTACCCTTGGAAATTCCCACTTATTCCGAGGTGCTAGAGTATGCGCTGGTGACAGAGAGATTACTATCACATTCTATAGTTGGTGGTGGCACCAGGCTCTACAGAGCCGAGATGTCTGTCGCAGCTAGTGGGCGTTGGCTGACAGAACCTCGACACAGGTGGCTTTACGATAACTGGACTCAAGGGTGTGGTCGTACACCACAATAGTGCCGTAGGGCACCATTGCCACCCAAGAGAGTCACTTTTATGATTGAAATGAGCGAGGTTACTTGGCACGAGGCTGCCTGACCAGCCATGCTGAGAATATCAGGCATGCAGCAGGTGCACCACCGCAGTAGAGGCAGTGCTGTGATTAGAGTACCGGGCAAAGAGGTGGTGCTTGCAGAGGAGTGGGAGGAGATGGAAGTGGAGGATGTCCTTAAGAGGTCTTCCCATAACCACCAGGAGGTCCACGTTAGGCTCTTAGAGCTGGCAGTGGGGACCATGGAAAGTCGCGAGGTTTGGATGTATATGATCCCACGGAGCATGAGTTGATAAGAGGTATTCCCTATGACTCTTCTACTTTTTTTGTAGTATTGTTAGACTCTGTTTCTGAATTATTTTCTCTCAGCTCCATACTAGAGTTGTTACCAGGGTGACGCAAGGAATCAGGTGTTATCCTGTGTTGTTGGAGTAGAAGGCATGAAACCTTTTCCATTAGACGATGGTGTCCACTCCATCGCATTCCAAGCATGTAAGAGAGTCTTGGTTGCGAGACATTAACTGTGAAACCGTGCGTGATCGGATATCCTTGGGTGTTTCACCATATGGATATTCTGAAAAAATGGAATCACCGGGCTTTGTCCAAGTTCCAAACAGTTATTCCAGTTGCGGGGTGCGTCGTAGGGGTTCGGCTGGGGAGGTAACCTACCCCCGAGGGCCTTCGGGCTATTTGAGGGCGTGCAAAGCGATGGCAAGGTTCCCAACCGCCTTGCCCTAACTCCAAAGGCTGGTTTGGGTGCATAGCGTCTCCCACGTGACTCACCTGAGAAGAAGTGTGCATGCTTCTATGCACGTCATCGACAATGGCATACCTCACGTAAACCGAACAAATCCTTTGGTCTGTGAGTGGTGGCACAGAACTATGCAAGATTCCTTCTGGGTATGGGAGAGTCAGGTGTGGGATTAATACCCTGATTTGTTCCCTGGTTTTTCTTTTCGGGAATGAAAATATTTAAGGAGGGAGTGATATAAGAACCCAGTTTTTTTATATAAAATACTTTGAAACTTTCTTGATGTTATTCAGAGCAGCGCCTTCAGACGGCGTGTGATTTCGGGCCCTGGTGTGGCCAGAATTAATTTTTTAGTGCGTTCACACTGGGTACGCCATATAAATGGTATAACTCCTAAATTGTAATCTGAATCAGAAATATGAGTTCATGGATGGGTCCAAAATGGGAATTTTACCCAAGGAAAGTCCTAAATCATGTCTACGCGGGATGTTGGGACCCCTCGCCCGTTGACGAAACATTAAACAGATAAATAAAATAATTAATTTTTTTGTTTAATGGTTAAACTCATGTATATATTAAATTCTACTCGGATGGGAAAACGAACGACACCTTTGAGTCCGGAATATGCCTTTTACTCTAGGAAGAGTGTATTTTTCACGGGCATGGGCCTTCTGTGAAAAATGCTGCTAGGGGCCTTTTCGAAATTTAGGGACTTCAGACGTTAAATTTTATAACTTTTGAACAGAGGCTCAGATTAAAATTCCGAGACCACCATTGTGCTTGGGAGGTGGTGTTTACCCTTGGCGAGGCTTAAACTCGACCTCGTAGAGGGTTTTGGACATGGGTTGATTTGGGGGTTTAAATTAATTAAATATTTAATTAATTTTTTTCTTTAATCAAACCAAACTCCACCTCTACTCCCTCCCCTTGTTCTCCCACAGAAGCTCCTCCCAAGAGGAATCTCAAGTTCTCTCCTCCTTCTCCTTCCTCCAATAAAGGTTTTTTCGGCAATGGTGAGGCTCGACGACCAGTGAAGCTTCGGGCTATGCCCGGTAGGGTAGGCAGTCGTTGTTTTCAGTTTTTAATTTCTGAACCCCTCATTGAATCACAATTATAGTGTTTTTATGATGTATGATTATTGACATAATGATGTGGTTGCGAAGTGGCGCATTCGAGCTTCCCAAATTATTTTTTGGATCGAAAATCTGAGTTCCGGGGGGCCTCGGGTGGCCTGCCAAAGTTTTCCTCTCAAAATGTAGTTTTTTCCGGTGGCAGGGCGGAGCTCCAGTGGCGACGTGCGGCAGCCCGGCATCAGCGGTGGAGGGGGCTGTGGCTTCAGGTGGTCGGCGTCGGCGGTTGGATGAGTAGGAGATTCCACGGTCGAGCTGGGGGTGATGGCGAGCAGATGCGAAGCGGGAGGACCGGGCATATGTGCTTGCCGGTTGACGCAGATGACCGGGGTCGCCGCGTGCGACTCCACGAGGGAACAAAGACACGCCCTCGGTGGGTCTTCACACGACAAGAAGAATGGACTTAGGCCTATCTGAGGGTGGACCATAGGTCCACAAATGGCCCACGCAGCTGAGCCGTGGGCCGGTGCTGTGAATCGGGCCAGGAGGCGTGGGCTGGCCTAGACCGGGCGGACCGGGCGTACCATGCCGGTCCAGCCGAAGTGGTTCGTCCGCTCGGATTTCGGACACCCGTATCTCCCACTACTGGTTTCCATTTTGCATTTCGTCTATGGCAGTACGATCCTCGGATCAAGGTGGAAAAAATTAGATGGTTTCGTAGGTTTTAACTCCTGATATGGGGGCCTCAGTGTAGAGATGCGTACGTTAAGTGGCTTAACGCTTTTCCTGGGATATTTGTTTTGGGCAGCGCGGACACATATGATGTCCGATTTGAGCACTGCTAGCGGCATTGCGACCCAGGCTTCAAGAAGAATATTTCCAAGGGGTTTTTGGGCATTGCAGCCAGTGTTGAGGTGTGGGCCCCATGACCCATCTTTTAATCTGCGAGCATTGTTTAGAAACTTTTTCATCGGACGTCCTTTCCGGGCATGCGAGCAGTGGATTTTGGGTGTTTTACTGAGGGCATTGCAATGGCGCAGTATTCCCTCTTTAATTTTGCACGATGGTACGAGCCCTATGAGGTCCGTTTTGGGAGTTGGCGATGATTTCTAACTTTATCACCGGGTGTCCGTTCCGGACAAGTGATTAGTAAATCTTATATACTTTTTCGGGATGATCGCAAGGGTGTGATCCGTTCGTTGTGCATCGGGACTGAGATGAAGGTCCCACGAAGCACCGCTCGTGTGCTGTACGGTAAAATGCATCTTTTTCCCTGGATATCCATTTCAATCAAGTGAGCAGTCAATTTGACATGTTTTCCCGAGGGGATCATAATGGTGCAATGAGCCCTACTATTTTTGGGGCTGAGGATCGTGACCAGGGGATGTCGTTTGGGCATAAAGTAGTGTTGAACAACTTTTACGTCAGATGTCTATTGGATGAGAGTAAATATTTTTTCTCGCATGTTTTTTTGTGAGGATAAAAATGGTGTGATCCATTTGGACGTACAGAGTCTCATTCGAGATCTCATTTAAATGTGGAAATATGAAAGGTGCTCTGGTGGAGGTTCATCTTGATGTGTTCGGAAGCGAACCCTTGGCGTGATATCACGTTCACTCCCGTTTGAGTGAAGTTGATGACTAAAGAGATGTGGTTGGCCGTGCTAGGGCCGTGGAGGAAGCAGGTTGGTGAAATTACATTTTTTCCCTTCTCATTGATGTTGGGTGTCTTGTGCATGATAGACTTTGGGCTAGATATGTGGTATCCTCTAGGAGTATAAGGGAATTCATATAGGAACATGTTGTAGTTTGCACCTGAGAACATTTGTGCCCTTGGTTTGGAGGTGAGCTGGGGCCATATGTCATGTGGGCCCCATGTGCACTTCATGTTCTACTTTACTTACCTTTGACCTTTTACGACACAGAGAGCCCTTTTGTTAGCAGCGTTTAGACTAGCAAGGTTGAGTGGGCCCCCCAAGTCCTATTGTTGATAGTTTTGACCAGCAAGGTGGAGTGGGTCCCCCGGTTCTGTTGTCGATGGTTTGGCTGGAAGATTTGTTTAGGTTCCCCTATTTCTTAAGCTATGAGGGGTTTTAGTATCACGTCCCTTTCACCGGACTGCGGCATTATTTATGACTACGTGTGTTCGTACAGTGTGGGTGTTTTCCCACTTTCTAGAGTGAGTTTTCTTAGTCCGCTTCGATAGTGACTCAACATATTAGAGCATGATCACCCCAAGAGGCCCGAGGAGATCCTGATGTCCCTTCGTGTACCCTGGTAGAGTTATTTAGCTATAGGGGTGACCAACACATTACGTGGGCCCTGATCCTCTACCTAGAAGGTTGTTTCCAGTAGGTTACAGAGCCCCCAGTGAGCCGTAGGCATAGACTCCCTAGCGGTGTATCGAGATAATATCTTCCTTCCACGATCTATTGTGACGTGTTTCCCTCTACACGTTCCAATTAACAGTGGTGTACCATCTAGCAGGGATGGCCAGTGAGCTACCATCTATTAGGGATGGTCAGTGGTGTACCATCCAGTAGGGATGGCTAGTGTGGTACCATCCAGCAGGGATGGCCAGAGTAGATCTGGATCGCCCTCCAGCAGATTACCTTATCACGGGGCAGGGTAGTGGGAACCCGCGAAATTTTAGAAGACCTATCGACTATGTGACAGTGATGAGGTGTGGCTTGATGCTCTCATAGAACTCTCAAGTACGAGGGGAACTTTTCCCCACTAAGATGCATCCTTGTGACGAAACCTAAAACCGTGTGGGCAAGTCAGTGCCGTCCAAAGTGGATAGTTATAAGGTGCGGTTATTTGAGCCTCTTGACTTTATGTTCGGGGAAGACATATGGATTTTGGGCTTCGATGGTGTTTACTTTTGGGAATGTGGGCTACTTACTTTCTTGGGCGGATCTACGGGCGGAGATCCCCTTACAATCTTGTTCAGGCTTCTTGATTGGGCATATGGATATGTATATACCTTGTTCTAGTATCCCCTCCTTGGGTTTTGGTTACTCTCAATCTAGGAGAGACGAACACGTGTGGGGTATGACACATACTTTCCGTCTATATCTTCTGGTGGTTGGAAGAGTCTACTCTTCTACTATAGGTAGAAAAGACTCGACGAGAAGTTCATCTTCTCACCGCATCTAGCACCTTGTGCTTGGATGAGCCTACTTCCTTCCTCTTGTTGGGTTGAGCTATACTATTTACTGCACTCTCAGTGGTACTCCTTTACTTTTCCCTATTCGATCTACTGATCACCTCTTCAATACCTCCTTTATTTCTCCCTCGAGACTTCGGGGCATCCTACTGAGTATTTTTATACTCACCCTTTCTTGGGATTTTCCCGCAATTGGTGAGCCCTTGTAGACGACAGACAGATTGGTCGTGACGTTAGAGGAGCTTAGGAGTTCGAGAGCTTGGAACTCGTAGAGTGGTCGTAGTCAGGTTCCAGGTGAGGGACACTCCCAGCTATGGTACTTTTGTTTACCTTCTGCTGGGTTGTGGCACTTTTCTGGTTGGGCGTGTGTTTTTTCCTTTTTCTTTTCAGTTGAACTTAATCATTTACTTTGTACTATTTAGAGGTCGATTCCCTTTTTTGGTTGTTTATATAAGTTATTACTTTACTTTTCCTTTTACTATGCACTTCTGCATTGAGTGGGATACGTGTGTGTGTACAATTACTCAGGAAAAGGCCTCCCCAAGTTGTTCAGCCTTCGGCGCTTGTAGCCAGCACCTGGCCTATGGAGGTGGGCTTGGGGTAGTTGTGGCTCGAGCCCAGGTAGGGTCGGGTCGTGACAAAGGTATTAGATCATTCCACTTTATAAGATTCATAGTTGATTAAAGGAAATATGATCAAAACGTCTTCTTGAATTCGACCCATGAAACATCTTTATCCTTCAACCCACCATGGTGCATTGATCACCACGGACATGAAACTCCTTGAATCTGAATAACTTCCTATGGGACCCAATAATCAATCGAGTCCATGATCATATTGAAAGTGATATCAAGATCCTTTTGTCGACCCTCTATATCCATATCATAAATTATTCCCTCATACTTCTCAAAATCCTATTGTTAAAGAGATTGTAACATCATATAACATTGATCATCATCTCCAACCAGATCAACCCTTTGACATTCAACTGAGTCAGTTTTCTAAACCTCCACTTACAAATGTACATGATGATGATGACCACAAGCTATATCTATGAAGGAAAATAAAAATTTCTTCATAATAATAGTATTAAATATTATTATGTTTTATTTTATTTATTTTAACGTACCTGAACATCCCAAAATCCAGAAAAAACCCAATAAAAACAAGGACACAAGCCATTATGATAAATGTACCACTCCTATGTCTCTACCATGTATGTGGTTCCACCTCACTTGGTTGTTAAATAACTAATATTCCATACAGATGATCACAGGGGCACTAAAATATAAATTCCAAGTATGTATCCATAGCCTATATCATGCACTGAGGTCATTGAAATTTTCCCACAAGATCCCATGGAATACTCACTATTACTAACACCAAACTATTTCCCATATCTCAACTAACCCCATTTATACAACTCTATCATGACCCCTACAACCAATGAAACCCCAATAGTGGGAGATATATAATTACCACCAAGTACCACCTTCTACAGGACTTAGGATGGTGACTTGAAATGAGGGTATAAAAATTTCATTAAATGGTATGAATTAACCTCTATAATAATGTACGATGTAAAGATAAGAAGAATCATCTAAAAAATCACAAAACATATTATAGAATAAAATCCAATACCATCCCATAATTCATGAATAATTAAAATGATATTGGTAAAATCATCCAATGTAAATACCCAAATACTAGCTAAATAAGTGACACAAAAACTGCGCAAATGTCCGAGCAAGAAATGTACAACATGGTTTAAATATTCTTCTTGGAAACCAAAAAATAGTTTTATATACATAGGGTGAGCATACCTGTATACTCAAAAAGAAATCCAAAGTCTCTCAGGCACATGTAAAAAAAGTATACTAATGCACCTCAAATAAAGTAATAAGACCAAAATAAAATATAGATGTATAATAATCAATAACCCAACCTCAACAGGACATGCTCAACAAATAACACATCCAAGTACAATAATATAATAAGAAGCACATTGATGAATGGTACCTATCACCGCATTCCAACAAATTTTCCACTGTTACACCCTAACACCGTACATCTTAATTCTCCCACTTCTTTCGAATATCAACACATCATATCAAATCCCACCACCATACACATGGTCCATGAAATCACAACTCATATATAGTGTAGTAGTGTATCATGAACATAATAGAAATCAATCTCATTCCCTTATATAACCATACACGACCCCAACCATAAGACATGTCATCAAACCTCTCCCAAAGACACATGGGCCTCAAATAAAATCTAATCAAAAATAGATAGTGTATATTTTTAATTCTATCCATCACAACCCATACCTATCGCCAACACCTATAATAGAGAGTGGGGAAGAGAAGGTATACAACCATCTATCCTCCCATTTGGATTTTAGAACCCCCACCAAAAAAGTATATATTTGTGTTAGATCATGGTTCTCGATATGGATGTGGAGTATAAAGAAAACACAAGGTAGTAAATATTATTTATAATATCTATAGACAAGACCATATTAGGGGTTCAAAACAAAGGTACCGACTAACTCAGAAATTTCTACCACTTTTCTTTTACCTTTTAATGCATAAAACGCCACAACAAACAATAACCCAAAATCCAAATTCAGGTGAATCCATATTATGGATGATATATTATAAGCCCATTTAAATTAGAATATCAAGTTCATTAAACAGTTTCCATCCCATTAATTAGAATTTAACAACCCATAATTTAAACCAAACAACCTGTTATAGTTTATTATTTCTCTTTAAAATCCATGTTAATTCCAAAAATACTTGGGAAACTAGCACAACACAATACACAACATGAATAATTATATAGTAGCCCAACAACTACAAGTAATTTTCATATTCCATCACATAGAACCCACTTTAAAATCCCTACATCACAACCATACCACAAGCCCCATTACAATCCCACTGCACAACTAGATCACATTCACTTCCCCAAGACACATCACAACAAGGCCATGAACCATGTATCACATCAAAACTTTTAAGAGAGAACAAAAAACAACAGATCTAAAAAATGTTACTACACACACATAACATTTTCCATATTGACCATAGAGGATTTTATTAAATTTCAAATATTTATTTAACGGTGTTTTCACAAAAGGAATATATCCTACTACTACTAATTCATTAGCTATGTATACATGGTTAACCATTTATTTATTGTGGTACATCAACAATAACAGAACATTGGCATACAATCACATATAATAATCCCAAAAACAAGTGATACCAATCAGCCATGAATTCCGGTGATACAAAAGTAATATATAATCTCAATATATTATAATAACAATAAGATATAAAATCATGAAAACAATTACCCTACCCATTTCCATGTCATTTCAAAAAGGAAAATTATCATTATTATGATGGATGAAACTATATTCCCAAAAGTAATCAATATCACATGATACACTATATGTAGAAAATATGAACCCTATATTTAGAAGAAATAATCTTTACACCAACTTGTTACACAAAAAATAGTGGCTGCACATATAAGAGGAAACCTCTTTGGGGGAATTGAAACCAACTCGATCAACAAGGGTCCACAACTCAAAGTGAAGAAGAAATTAGAGCCTAAAATATCAAGAGAATGAAATACATATGGAATGAAGGAAATATATTCTACTTTAAAAGATTATATCTACAACTAGTGGTATTGGATATGGTTTCTATTGTCCATTAATGTTAGATGTTGTTAAATCCAGAGGAAATAAATATTTAAAGGACCTCTATATTTTTATAAATTGTATACATTAATAATATCCTTTTAAAAGGTTTTAAAATTAATTAATTTAGAATTAAAACCATTTTTCATGAATGAAATGTCAAATAAAATGTGGAGTTTTTTGGAAAACTGTAAATATTATTCCCAATGAACCCCCATTAGTGATCCTATGATAGTTTAAAATGAGACACCATTGGTGGTCCACCATTATTTCAAAATGATACACCATTAGAGATCCATCCTTAATTAAAATTTATCCACTATTGGTGATCCACCATTAGTTTAAAATGATTCACCATTGGTGACCACCATTAGTTAAAAATTATCCATTATTGGTGATCCACCATTAGTATAAAAGGATTCATAGTTTGTAATCCACCACTACTTAAATATGATCCACAATTTGAAATCTACCAATAGTTTATAATGATAAATAAATGGTGATCCACCATTAGTTCAAAGTGATCCACCTAGGGTGATCCACCACGATCATATAAAACACCCATTTATTCTTATAAATAACCTCAAACTCCTCCCTTAATCTACCAAACACCATTGGAAATTCCACAGACACCTCAGTCACCAAATTTTCAAAAATGTAAAAAGTAATAATTTATGGCCCTTTACATATATATCAAGGTACATGATAAGATAGACTCACTATATGAGAATACAATTAGAAAGAATCTATAAGGGAAATTTTTTAAAATATATGATTTATTTTATAGTGATTTTGGTAAAAAAACGATAAGAGTTTTATTAAATAGTGTGATGGCTTCATGTGTGGTATAATGTTCTCATATTTTCTTATCCTTGTTCAGAAAAGAACTACTATAATTAATCAATCCTTTATTAGGTGATTCATTCTAATCTTTTAATTGTAATGTTTTAAGGTAGATGATGCATATTATGTTATGTTATCACTTAATAGAAACAATGTTTTCTCAAAATAAAAAATTTTATTTGGATGAATTATTATGATATATTATTTTGAAAAGTTTAGTTCTTATAACATTCTCTTCAGGATGGTGGTTTGTACCAATCAAAAAGATTGAAATACTTAATGATAAAAAAGGATGAAAACCCCCAATATCTAGAGGATCCTTTTGATGCAGGAGTTTAAAATAGTAATCAAAAATTATAAATTCTAGGGATTATCTATTTAATTTTAGATTGAAATGTGGACATAAATAATGAATATTTAGACCAATATATATATATATATATTAATATAGATATCAAGACATGACCATAGTTTTTAGACATTTATAATTTCTATCATATCAATAATATCTACTTAGAATTCACACACTAATTGGGAAATGTTTTCAAAGATGATGTTTAACTTTTAATTTGGGGTTACCCTTTTTTCTTTAAGAATTGTAAGGATGGATATATCTTGAGATGTGTTCCTGATAATGATTAGAGGACACCATAACCTACAATTAACAATATATATGAATTTTAAAAGAATATTATTCTTTCCATGGAATCATCAGGACACTATAATAGTTTTACAATTATACCCAAAAAATTAGAAAAGTAGATAAAATGATCCCACATCCTAGCATGGTGGATGATGTTTTTATGTATTAGGGATTAAAATTATAGGTACTTTTGATTATTTAGGCCAAACATATATTCTTTTGAGTTTCTAATATCAAAAAATGGGATGAATTTAAATTCACATTAATTTAAAAAAGAAACACGGGGAAAGAAATTTATAATAATAACATATTTTATACGATTATAGTTCTTAAGGTATTAATGAATTACTATGGATTATATTTCAAAAAATACTTTTTGGGGGGATATTTAAAGAAATATAATGTTTAATACAACATGTTTACTCTATATGTGACTCAAATATTTGTATAAGTTGAGGTCTCAAATCTAAATTTAAAGAAATATTTAGAGAAGAATGTTAAAGAATGATGAAAATATTTTTCTATAGAACTTGCTGATGCATTGTTTTTTATCAAATTTTCAATATGATATAATTGAAAATGTGTCTATTTTATTCTTATTATAAGAAACCATGACACCATCTGAAGAAGCTTTCCCAAAAATCATATATGGTTTTTATGGAATTAAATTAGAAGGATGTTAATGTTGGATGAAAAAGTCTACTAGAGATGGAAGAGTTAAAAGAGACCATGGGAGTATATTATCTAAATTACACCATATATATGGAGAAAATAAAATAGTAGAATTAATAAAAATACATAAAATTTTTATACGCCATGGAGATAATGTATTATTTTTTAACTCTTGTTAGATATTGCTTCTAAGTATACTTAGACAAATATGGTCTTGGACACTTGTGTTGGTGAAAACCATCCTGTATGGAGCAGTGGAGATTTATAGGAATAAGGAATCACCATTATTGGTCAATGGAATGTTTATAAAAAACTGAATTAATTATTTTCATGTGTGGTATGTTGTTTTGTTTAATTTTAACTAATGATAATATCATATATAATTTTTTTTAACATTAAATAATTTTTTTTGATGTGAGGAAACCAATATAGGTTTTATTTTAGTTATTAATTTTTTATTAATATTAGGTAACCTGTTTGTAATTTTAAGGAATCACGGTCCATTGTAGTGAATATGGAGAAATCCCCTAAAAATAGCCACTTGATACTGTCAATTATTCCATAATAAGATGAAAAAGAAATTAGAGTATAATAATAAATAATATACTTTATTAGATTAAGGGAAGATAAATTTCTTCTAAATAAACGATAAACCCTAGAATGAAGCTCTAAATCACATTATAAATATTTTCCCAAAGTAATTTTCATGTTTTAACCATTATTAAACACTATAAGATACTCCATAAGTGAAAATAAATCGTTAATCAAAGAAGAATAAAAAACCCACTAGGTCATGAATGACCCCATAATAAAACCCCAAAATGGAAGAATTCTACACCAACATACACATCATTGTGTTTTGTTTGTGTCTATTATATATTTATTTGAGTGATTAGGTATATGTTGTATCAAAATCTCATAGGTTCCAAAAAAATACAACAATGGTACCCCATGGAATCACCCATGGAAAGGCTATGAGAAATAATAGAGTAGAAATTTTCATCACACCACAATCACCTTAACATAGAGGGAAAATTAGAAATAAAAAATTAATTGGATATCCTATAACTGAAATCCTAAACATGATCCCTAGATATGAATATATTCTAAGGATGTTCTATGTAATTTTATATGATAGTAAAATGTTTTATATATTTAAATTCTAAAAAAAGTAACACAGTTTTTAGAAGGATCATCATTGAAATAATGAAATCACCAGATTATAATTATGAAAATATTTTTCAAATTCAAAAATAAACACTAGGTTATTCCAAGGAAATTATATTAGAATGAGATAATGATAAGGGGTGGTGGGTGTGAATATACATTAAAAATTAAAACAAATTAAGATCAACGGAAAATAAAATTGTATAAAAGTATTTATGAAATGGTGTTATTAAATAAAAAGATGAAGTGATGATGGTATTGAATTACTAAATGACCTAAACAAGTAAGCATTACTTTATAAATAATTAGAGTGTGTAATTATCAATTAAAGGGAATATGAGATCTTGATAATTTTTTTATATTTTATCTAATATAATTTCAATGATAAAAAAGAACCAAAGAATAACTGATTTAATGCATATCAATATTACGAAAAGATATTAATCAATATGATATGAATGACTCAATGTATAAATTTAAAGTGATAAAAATCATGGTTTGATAATTGGTTTTGACAATATATCAATGTGAGACCCTAAATCTCATCCCCTTATGTTAGAAGTTTTCATATTTCTCCATCGATATTAATGGTGATCAAGAAACTCCTCCTCCAATTTTTATAATCTATTTCAAGAAACCAACCTCCCTTACATTAATAGAAATACAAACCCTTATCCATTAATTTTCACCAATTGTAGCAAAAGAACCCATTATACAATGTAGGTGATAATAATAGAAATAATTTATCAACACCAACCCATTTAAATTATAATTATATTTCTCTTAATATATAAAGATACAGATTGGGTAGATAGATAATGAAAAAATTGAGAAGAGATCCTTTGAGAAAATAGAATTGGAAATTAGATCTAGAGAGGACTTTAGAGAATATCCCCTTCACTACAGAGATTTCAGATAATTGTGATGATCCATTTGTGATGGATTATCGTCGAAAAAGGATTCTTGTGATAGGAGTCTGTTCCAAATACACCATTGTAGAAGAAGGAGTCAAAAATATAATTATTTTCTTTGGTCCATCAGAACGAACATTTTTTTCAATGGATATACATAACATCAGAAAAAACCCCAAAATATTATTTAGAATCATATTTATGACAATCCATCACAATTAACCTTTTGTGAAATATAGATAATCCATTAGAAATATACATTCTAAGGGAAACATAAATTATTTATAATTTTTTTTAAATATATAAAAATCCATTAAAAAGAATTTTAAAAACATAAAACATACATAAAATTTATACATCATTTCAAATATAATATGTAAGTCATATCAAAATACAATATATTTGTAAATTCTCTAGAAATAATCAATTGGATTCATGTCGAGGAGGATCACTCGATGATCTAGGGGGATAAAAATCCATACCAATGCCTGGCGCAAGTCGCTGCATATACTCCATCATCTCGTCATCTATCAAATGCTACTTCTCAGGCTCCTCATCCCTCTTTTTCTTCTTTTTCTGTATCATCTAATCCTAATATCTCATCCTCTCCTCATAATGTTCAGCATATGAGAACATTGACAAAGAATCTCCACAAGCATGCTTCATTCCAATTGATAGCATCACTGGAGTACCATAATAACTCATAGGTGTCAGGAAAGAACCAATAACAATCACTCGACCGTTATTAACACCCTATGAAGTCACATATATATATATATATATATCCAATCCACGTCAACAAAACCTGAATTATTAGTGAAATATGGTTTGGTCTCATCTTGACTATCTCGTGAATGAGAAGTTGATTCCTCATATATTTCCTTTAATAATAATAAAAAATTATAATAAAAATAAAATTAACATTGATGAATTTTTATTAACAAAACCGATGACCAAAATATGGCTCTATCATTCACCTATATCTTATAATATATGGGGATCAAAATACATATTTGTATAAACTTCAAACTCCATAATAGATGGATCTTTAGCGGCCTATAAAATATAATAAACATGTTATAGTTAAAATAATTAAACATTATAAATAATATCACATACCATATGTCATCGATGTATGCGAAGTATATGACTCCATTACCTATGGGTGACCTCTTGCCTCCCCTGGATTTGATGTCCAGCTGATGAACTCCTTCTAGAAGTCTATCCTAGCCAGAATGAGCACAACCCATCCCATACCTGAGCTGATATATAGTCAGGATGATGGGAGACCAAATATAGATTATTGATTGTAACAAAACGTTTATCCATAGCTCAGTTATTATTGTTTTGTAGACACTGAAGAAAGTGATATTGTATACATGTATCCCATACCTATAGGATTAGACCTCTCAGACTATCAGAAATCAAAGAAAATAATTTCTGTAAGACAATTAAAAAAAACATGTTTGTAATAAAATAAATTTTAAAAACTATATATTATAAAATAATATACAATCTAGTGGTTGAGTATCTGGTCACGCATGACGATGGGTACCAGGTCCCATGACTCTTATGGCTTAGAAAAATAATTTCTTACAATCATACCAGCCTGGAAAATTGCTAAATATAAAAAAAATGTGAAAATTGAAACATATATATAATCATAAAATTAATATATAAATTAATAAAAAATTTTAGTTTAAAATAAAATTTTTATTAAACAATTAAATATACCATTTTAAATGAGGTTCAAAATCAATAGACGGTCATCTCTATAGAATAGTATCCACAATCAGTAATCAACCATGACTGCACCCCCTCCCCATAGGCGGACTGACCTACTAAGGAGTAATAGAATTGGGAAACTCATCGCGATGTTAGGAATTAGTGAGAGAATGTAATAATTAATCAAAAGGATCATCTCCTTCCATCTAAAACAAATATTCTCACTAGTAGGTGATTGTTAAAACAGATATGAAATATAAAAAATTAATGAATTTTAGAATAAAATAATGTTACAGGTAACAGATTTTAATACAAATATGAAATTTTAAAAACTAATAAATATCAAAATATCATAATTACCTGTAACTAAAGAACTGAATATAATACATCAATATCCATCTTCATCACTATTTTCATCGACATGAATATCTTCATCCTTATCTTCATCATTTTCAACATCTATATGACTTTTCGTCATCCCATATTACTTCATCAAAATTATCTATGTCATCAGCCATTAACTAAGGGGATTAATCATCAATATCTATATCCCATCGGGTAATAGAAATATTTCAGTAGGTTTCTTTAAAAACTTCAATATGTTTTACTTACAAAAAAGAATTTTTATTTTCAATAATCTGATTGTCATGTGATTTCATTTTTACTACACTCCATCAGTCCATCAAATCTCTTAAAACATCATATTAATTTTCCTCATAATCTTGAAGTGATTGTTGTTCCAACATAAATGGTTCATTTGATGAATGTAGACTACTATATTTAATTTCTATGATACTATGTCCTGGATGAACATGCAACCCCTAATCAGTATCAAACCAATGATATTTAAACATTGTAACATAATTTCGTCCTAGATGACATAAATCAATTATTTCACATAGATTACCATAAAAGTAAACTTCACATTCCTAATGATGGAATCCTTTCAAACGAACACCACTATTCATTGATTTCTTTATGTCACCATATGTGCGTGTATGGAATCAAAATCCATTAATCACATACCCATTATATGATTTACCAATTTTGATGGAGGGTTTCTGAGCACACATAATCAACTGTCAATTTTATTTTCATGTTGTGTCACCTATAAATAATAAAAATTATTAGTAATAGATATCATTGAAAAATTATTTTAATATTCTGTTGAAAGAAACATTACAGATTATTATTTGAAACCAATATGCAAAAATTTTGTTATCGACGTTCCTCAAGAGAAACATATGTAATTTCTAGAAATTGATTTTTTATGTGGTCACTATATATTCTAGAAAAAATTTAATGTAAATAAAGATATAATTTATTAATATTTAACATAATAATAAAAAGTAGTACCTACAACAAAAATCATCTCATTTATTCAAAATTAAGCAGAACATAAGTATGACCTCTGTGATGTTCATAATCTATAAGCCATCAATAATGATAACCACTGAAACCAAGACCAGGTTAATTAAAAACTAAAAACTGATGGTCTGTGACATCATCCACATTTGTATCATGGAGATCCATCCGATTATATTTTGAAGTATACTCTGATAGAGGATAATAAGTGTAGAAATTTAAAATTTCCTGTTGTAAGTATACTTCTGCAATCGACGCTTCAACTGATTCTTTTTTTGGACTATCTTCTTTAGTTTTTTCATACATATCTCAAACAGATACATCCACCAGAATTATACCATCCCTATGCATTTATCTTGATATAGAAAATGCAATATTAAATATTCCATGGAATCAAATAAGCTCATTGGTAATATTTTCCACAATTTACATAAAATTAAAACAACATTTTTCTATGAAATTAAATGCATTATAATATGACATTTCCACAAAAACATATCAAAAAAATTATATTTTTGTCAACACATCCTAGATTGAATATTTCAAAAGACCTTTAAGACCAATAGAATGTAATAATTCAATAATGACATGACAATCATGACTTTTGAACCCAGTAATATGCCCATTAATGAGGAAACGTGAAATATTAGACACATAACCATATATATCCTCAAATCTTAAATCCATTGACAAAAAAATAAATGGTTGTCATTACTATGTCAGTATGTTACTTTTGGATTCAATAATTTCTGTGATCTCTTATCTTCAAATAATTCAAGTTTCGAACGTCTGAAAATATTTATAATATCTAACTATGTATTTAAATTACATTTGGCCTTACCCAGTGTGTCCGACATGGTTTAAAAAATGTTATCAAAAACATTCTTTTCAATTTGAATTGCATCTAACATGTGACAAACCAAAAAAATCATACCAATAAGGAACATCCAAAAAATACTCAACTTTATTCAAATATGATATCTCCCAAAACCATTTATATTTTTCTTATTTATGGTTGGTGAAAAAGTAACATGTGGTAATGGAGATACAATTGATTTTAATTGATTACCTAGGAGCACTGTTGGAGGTGTATCTGTTTCAATTCGACATTTTATAAAATTAATTCTGTTTCATTGAAAAGGGTGATTCGCATGAAGAAATATAAGAGGATATTCAAAATAACTAACATTTATCCCATTAAAAATAATTAATGCTTTGTTCTCATACTTGTAGTATGGAAATGATTTCAGACCATGTGTGCTTCATCCAGATAACATACCATGTGCTGGAAAGTCACTAATTTTACATATTAATGCAATAATCAATATAAAAGTATGATATACAGTTTTTTCAAATGCCTTCACACTATTGCTTAATAATGAAATTAACTCATCAATCAGGGATTTAAAATAAACATCAATATTCTTCTTTGAATTTCATGGAATTAATAACGTCAAATATATATATACACACACATATATATTTTTCCTTCATCATCATAAATAGAGGAAATTATCAAGGAGTAATGAAAATAAAATAGTAAGAATATTGAAAAACATAAGCCCCAAATGGACATAAATCATCAGAAGAAAGTCCCATCTGTATTTTATGAGGTTTTGCAATAAAACAAGGATGCATTTGATCAGAATGTTTCCATTAGTCACCATAAAATTGATGATTTATGATTTCTATGACAGGAATATTGGATTTATTCCTTCTCATAAATATAGCTGTGATGTTAGACATAAATAAACACTATAAACAAGGAGTTACTGGAAAATATCTCAACTGTTTCACCAAATCTGTAGACATTCTTATTGTGCCTTTTTATACCTTGATTATCCACATGCTAGAAAATTAACCGAATATTCATAGTCACCATAATATAAGATGCAGTCATTTGAACATGCATGAATCTTCTAATAAATTAGATCCAAATTATAAACCATTATTTTATTTCATAGAAACATGAAGGTAATTTATTTATTTCTAGTAACAATGAATTAACCAAAGATGAAATATGATCGAAAAAACTGTTAGAAATTCCAAAATTCTATTTAATAGCCATAAATTTTGTAATAGCTTCAAGTTCTTTCATCTAACTTTCTGGATATAAGGCCTCCTACACAGATTACCTAAAATTTGAAAACGGAGAAGGTGCAGATTCATGATTTGGATTTTCATTTTGAGTTGTTTCTTCTGAAATAGATAGACAAGCTGCCTCATGTATTAAATTCTGAAATAACAGATTTGCAACCAAAAAAATTGTATTTTTTATTGAACACTTTTGATAATGATGATACCAAACAATATAATTATTTCAAAAACCAGAAAGCAATAGATGAAGTACAACATTATAAAATGTTTTTAATGTCCTAAAACCAAATTTATTACAAAAATATTTAATTGTCCCTTTAGAAAAAAAATCTTAATTTTACGAGGCAAATAATATAAAGGCTTCAACACCTTCAATGTAGAAGATGTTTAAAACAAATTCACTTGGATTTTTGTGATTATTTATCTAATAATGATCACGTAATATATATTGGTGTCTACGTTCTGAGCCCATAGTTATCAAAAGAACAATAAAATAAAAACAATTATTCCCTATCATTTCAAATAATTGAAAATTATTATTATATTCTAACACCTTGAAATATTCTATATGGAATACGATAAGTGTGAGTTACAGGGTTAGTACAAGATTAGGAGGACCATAGAGGATCAGCGTAGATACAATAACAATATTAAATATATTATATAATACACACACTATTTTTCAAAAATATAAGAATATCCCTTGATCTTGGTCTCATTTAAGTCATGTTATTTTTAAGACATTCTATTTTTTTTTATTTTTTAGGAATTTTTGTTATGGTTTTCTAATCATTGGTAATTTTTACAATTTATTAATAATAATTACTTAATGATTGTTAAATATTAGAAATTATTTAAATTACTAATATATTTTTAATAATCAATATTTTTTTACGAATTTTTAATAAGTCTTATAATAGTTATATTTTTTAAAAAATTATTACTGAAAATTATACTAATTAGTATTAAATAAGTTTTTAATAAATAATATAAATTACTTATTTTTTTGATTAAACCAATTTTTTAACCTTTTTTATATAAGAAATTATTATTAATACTGTTTAGTTAAAATGTTTGCATTAAAATAATTATCTTATCATTTATAAAAAACACACATTTTTATTTATTTTATACATTATATATATATATATATATTTATATATATAACAGACAATGAAATCTATTTACATCGAATTAATTTTTACAATTTCTTCATAAATATTATCACTTCAAATCTATATACATACATACACGCACACACAAATGAATTTTCATATATTTCGTTAATATTTAAAATTTGAATAATATATCATAATTAAAACTAATATTTGCTAATTATTATTAATATTAAGTAAATAATAATTATTATAAATTATTATATAATTATATTTATAGATATCTAAATTAACATATATATACAAATAATATTCGCACAACTTTCTTTTAATCAATATTCACAGTAAATTTATAAATACATAGATATTAATATACATAAATATTTATTATATATGAATAATATTGAATAATAAATTTGTAATTATTATAAATTATGTAATGATTATTATTAAAAATTTAAATTATTATTATCTTATTAATAATTATTATAAATATGTATATCATGATTTTATAATTAATATAAATACATAAAATATATTCTGACATTTTTAAGTTAATTTACATATAAAATATATATATATATATATATTAAACATTACATGTATTTTTAATATATTTATATATACATATTCAGATATTAATATATATATATAACATGATTTTGTAATCAATTATATTTTTAAATGTTTTTTAAAACAAATATATTTGTCAAATATATATTTATATATACATACATACATACATACATACATAAATAAATACATACATACATACATATATTCATACATAGATACATACATACATATATATATATATTAAAAACCATAACAAAATTTTAAAATGCTTATATACGTTGGTATGTATATATATATATCATAAACTGTACATGTTTTTTAAAAACTCATATGCATATATATATATATATTCATATTTAATATAAATACATGTATGTATGTATATATATATATATATTAAAAAATTTACACATTTTTTAAAATGTTTATAGATGTATATACAGAAAATTTATTGTTTATATATATTTAAATCAAAAAATTTATTAATTAGTCAGAACATATTATTTATATGAATTTATATAAAAGGATTATTAATTAATATAAATTTATAAAATATATTTTGGAAAATTTTTAATAGATCTACTTATTAAATTTATATATACATATATACAAACATACATACAAACATATGTATATGTATATATTTATATATATCACAAACCATAAACATATTTTCAAAATCATATATATATACACAAACATATACATAAATTAATATGGTACATAAAAATACTTATATATATATAGGTATACAAATATAAATACAAAACACATATAAATATCAATAACAATAAATTAGAAATATTTCTAAAATCCAATTAAAATAAATTATACTAACTAGATTAAATTCCAAATTAAGATTTATACCATTGTCTCAATCCAAAATATCAAATAATGCCTGCAAATTAAATAAATTTCAAATCATAGGGTTTAATCATACTAATATATTTTACATTGAACTTAAAATGTGTAAAAAACAAACCATATTAAAATAAAAATAGAATTTTATACGATTTCATCTATCCTAAACAGCAAATAAAGCATGGAAATTAGGTAAATTCCTAAAACTACGGTTTAAATCAGTATATTTAACAATAAACTCAAATACACTAATACAATTAAATGAAAAAATGAGAGGAATTAATACATTGAAGATATGAGACAGAATCTGCAAAAAATGGGACGAATGGAGCCACAAAGAGCTGTGGGAAAATTGCCATTCCTAAGGTTTGCTGTGGGAGAGGGAGGAGGAAGAAAGAAAGGAGAGGAAAAAGGAAAGGGGGTCTTGCATGCTGTTAAGTTGATGGTTTTTTTGCGACAGATTATTTGTGACATATTATTTTCCATTGCTAATAGTATTTCTCCAAGATTATTTGAGAAAGGCACAATGTTCAATCACAAATAATCTCCAGAAAAAGGGAATTTTTTATAGATTTTGTTATCCATCTCAAATTACTACCGCGGTTACTTTTCACACCAGGTGGCTAGAAAGCACATAAAAAAGAGTTGTTATGGATTATTTATTCTTTCATAATAAACCAGTACTTGTGACACATTTAATAGGCTGTTGAAAATATTATTAAAAAATAACACTATATTTAATGAGTCATTTGGCTGTCACAAATGACTCATCACAAATATCTAATGTTCTTGTAGTGCATGAAATGTTTTATATCGATAAAGGAATAATTATTTGGAATTTTTTTCATATATATTAATATATTATATTCAAATCTCTATCGGTATCTCTTCATATGCTTCATAGGATCCAGGGGTCCATTTAGCCCGGCGAGGTCAACAGTTGTAAAGTGAAAAATTAATACACCTTAAAAAATCTAAATCGAATGGATCAACTAGATGCCTTATTCCACCATTTATCTACTACACTTACTGGTGGATTCATAGTTATTCGTTCTTCCACCACCTAGAGAGTGATACTCTATCAGAGAGTTGGTGGTCTTATACATCACATCTTCCTTCTGTCTATCACCACCACCTGGCCAGTGGCTTTGTAATGACTAGTCAGAGGGGCTTTTTTAGATGATAACTCTACCATGGTACATCATTATTTATTCAGAATCTTCCATTATCCAATGAACTCACTTACATTATTTCTATATGTCAATAAATACTCTAAAAATATATTCCACAATTCTTCATTTCATTTGAGAAGGATCATTGAAATAATTTAAATTCAATCGTTTTGTCAATCAAAAAAATTAATTTGAATTCAATTGAAATAACTGATAAAAAATTTAGTGAAACTACTTGACATAATAACAAGTGATTTTGATCATTATAAAAAAATAATATAACCACCAATCTACCCCTTTTATGATAAAATCACTCAATAAAGAAATATTTATCTTTAGTAAATCAAGAGTGAATTAATTCTTCAAAACATTCAAGATAAAAAAGATAAAGATATTGTACATGCTCAAAAGATAAAAATAAAATATCTAACTCATTAATTAATTCCTCTTTTTAAAACATGGTAAATTTTTCTTCCAAACCCTAATATTATTACCCCTAGCCAAAAATTTCTCCATTCAGATATAAAAGTAATAATCTTAAATTAAACAACCAAAACATATCTGCATTTTTGAATATAAAAAAAATAAGAAGAGATAAATGTAAAATAAATGTATATCTAAAATATAATTTATAAATTTAAGCATATAATATTATATTTAAATACCTGATTTGAATTAAATTTTAAAAGAAGTTGTTGCTCATGATTTAAATAAAATAAATTTGAATCAATGGATAAAAGTGAAAAACAAATGATTTGAAAACAATAAGTTAGGAAAATAACATTTATGATCAATTAACAAAGAAAACAAAATTACACACAAAGATTATAGATCTAGAAATTCAGTTCAAGAGAGAAATAAACATCAAATAGATCAAACAACATATCCCCAATTAGAAAATCCCATTATTTCATCAGTTAGTAACAAGTGCGTGTTGAAATTTATATCATGAATAACTTATTCCCCATAAAGACAATTGATCCATTCAAGCTATAAAGAATTTTTTTACCCATATTTTGTGATCTTAATTAGAAAATGGAAACCTCACTATAAGAGAGAGTAAGAGTAAAATAATATCAATTATTTAATGAGTAAAAATATAAATGATTTCAAGATTTAAATCTAAAACAATAGTCTCAAAAATAGAATTTAGAAGGATCCTTTTTATAAACACAGATATATAAATTAGAATTAATTTTTTATTGAGAAAAAAATATCTTCCAAAAGGTTCATGAGGGAAAATAAAATATCCATTTATTTTTATAAAATGTGTACACAATCATAAATTTTTCTAGAGAAATGTTCCCCAAAGACATTTGATATGTGACATAATGAAGTGTGATTTTAAAATCCTTATATGAAGTAAGAAAATTAAATAAATTCTATAAACATGAAATATTATAATTAATTACATTATATTTGAGGATATGTTATAAGGGCAATATAAAATTGAATAATAGATGGATATAAAAAAGAAATGAAAACCTTATTATATTACTTCTCTAGGGTTAAATAGAGAGTTCTAAATAACCAATTCTAAATATAAAAAATATACATATTTAAGCTTAGATGGATAATTCTAAAAATACATTATAGATGAAAAATCAAATTTATGGTAAGACACCATCTGATATTTAAATGATGGAGGATTCTATAGTCCTTGAAAATATAAATTTCAAGAGCCTTTTGGTACCCATGTGAACTTGGTTATGCTTGTTTTATCTAATAATAATTTTGGAACCAAGAAATATTTGGAATGATATTTTGAGGATAAATTTTTTTTGAAATATAAATATATATTTTTCACACATATTGTTTATTTTTTTTCAATCACACTCATAATTAAGACTCCCAAATTTCGGATCGTATTTTCAAAACATGTCTTGGGAACACCCCTTTATAAAATTTTTTATTTGAGAAAATTTATTTGAATTTTATGTTAAAGTTCCATAAATACCATTTATATAACATTGAGATCCCAAAATCATATTTATATTACAATGAACATGGATGAATTACAAAATAGGGTTTCAAACTCTTTTGTTTAGGATTTTAAATGCTCACCATTAGGTTGATTTGTTAATTTTTTTAAAAAATAATATTTTTCCAATGAAAGCAAATTCTTATCATTAATAATATAATATTCTACCTAAAAAATTTGTTAATATTTATTTATTTCATAATTTTTTAAAATTATTTATTAATAAATATTCTTGAATTTATTTTTTTTATTAGAAGAAAAAGTAGAATCGGAAGAATATGTATAATAGGATGAATAAGTAGAAGAAAAATTGAATGAACCTGAAATAGGATAAAAAGCCTCATCACCTACCTCATATGTTCCATGATGAATTTTGGATCTAAATCACTTGATAAGTATGATGTTTTTGAATCCACATACTTATCAATTACAGTCCAAGTTGGAAAATTTAGAGTTTTATTATGTTGTATCATCACTTTAATATTATTTATTTAAATGGGGTAATCCTATTTGATTTATTATATTTTTTTCATGTCAAATTTTGTACATGAATTTTATTTTCACTTTATTAATGGAGTGTTGAATTATTTTTATCCTTCTGTTAGTCTAATTTGTTTTTAATATGTTTATCTTTGGTATCACTTTTAGATTAATTATCTTTATCAATATATTTGAACACAATAGTATTTTTTGAATCTTCACCATCCTTAGAATGTTTAGATAATTTTTTATATTAAATCTTCATGGTAATTTAACATATCATTTGGTATCTAATTAATAATTTTTGATGTATATTTTCAATTTTTTCAACTTATTATATATCCATCACATTGAGTCCCAATGATCTAGGTAATACCCAAATACTCCTCTACAATTAAGATTTTTTAGACAAATCTTCACCAAGAGAATTTATACAATTTATAATTACAGTAATGATAGTAAAAATATTGGAAATTGATTCATTTTAATTCATACTATAACATTAAATGTCTTGTATATACTATTTAGTCATAGTATCTTTAACAGTATTTGTTCCTTTATGTAATTTCAATAAATTTTTAAATTTTCTGAATCATTTTAGGTAAATATTTTATTTAATTCACTATTTTCAATACTACAATTCATAATGTTTGTAGCATTACCATATAATTAAAATGTATCTCTATCATGGTATGTTCATTTATCATTTAGTTTTATTATATGGTTATTACCATGCATATCCATTTCCCAAACAGGATATCCCAAAATTTTAAGAGAAATTGAAATGCTAGTTTTCGAATAAGAATATCCAGTTATTTTAAACAATGGATCCAAAATTTAATAGGTATAGACCATTAACTATTATCAAAATTTGAAACATGTTATGTATTTTCTCACCTATTGATCTCATAAGAAGTGTTAGTTCAATGGTATTGGGGGGGGGGGTTAATTGCCTTTAACAAAATTTTAGATCGATGTAACTTCAAAAAATAGATGAGAATAATTTTTGTAGAAATATAAAATAAAAAGATGAAGTGGTAATGGTATTTAATTGATTAATTTTATCAGAAAATAAATTGATGATTACAATTAATGTGAGTTAGCTATTATTAGTTATTATTAAGATAAGATCATAATAATTTCAATAAAATTTATAAAAGATAATTTCAATGATAATTATGTATGTAAGTGTATAATTTTTAAGGCCTAAAAAATCTATGGAATCCTAAAATTCACATGATATGAATGATAAAATTCATAAATTAAAATATATAGAAAAATTAATTAGATAAATAAGTCCAACAACATCTCGATGTGAGATCTTACATGACCTATCATTAAGTTATAGGTATGCATATTTCTCTCATGATTTTAATGATGATTTAAAAATACATATACCCTTAATTTATAGCGATTTTGTCTTGAATACTTTATCCATTATGTCAATGGTAGTGATAACTTCTTCCCTAGTTTTTTTCCCATTTGTGTGAATAAATATTATTATTGAATGTAACTGAATAGATGATAAGTATTTTACAAATAAAAATATATTATAATTCTGCTAACTTATGTCACAACCCCCTCCCCACAATGTGTACCCCTGATGGGCCAGCAATGTGAGAAGGGAGATAATGACACCCGAGTCCCACTTCCAGTAGGCCCCGGGTTGGTGACTAGCACTGAGGGCATAGTAACACACAAATGGGAGGCATTACCCTCTAAGAGAACACTCGCGGAAGAGAGAAATGAGATAGACACCAATCAACACCGACTTAGAATAGGAAATATAAAAGAAACCCAAGTGCACAATGGAATTTCATGAAAAATTATTACAACAAAAGGGAAAAAATTACATGTACCCAAAATAAGGTAAAAACAGCTGCAACCACAAGCCCGAACGGCTCCCGCAACCACAAGCTAGTAGTAACCAGCCTGATCTCCAACCTACTCCAAGTAACCTGAAAAACTGTTTGTATATACATAGGGTTAGTATAACTGTATACTTAGTAGGATCCTCCCCGAAGCCTCTCGTGAAAACGTAAAGAAAGAATGCTAAAGCATAGTGAACAACAAGTGAAACTATCCTGTCACCTAAAAAGGTATACTAAGTTCCAAAACTCACCATTGATACTCTCACAAAGTAATGAATACAAGAATATAGAATATAATAAAGAATATCATGGGTACCCCACTACTACTTCCCCACTGGTTTGCCGCTTTTCCCCAACGACATACGTCCTGCACATATCTCTCCAAAGGCTTGCCCATAGAAACCTGGGCTAAGATCCAACATCTGCACATCATGCACCAAAAAGGATTTCCTGTAGACACCTGGGTGAAGCACCACATGATCCTCACAACCAGAAGTAACTAGGTATGTTTCCCTGAGCCACCACAGCTCGCATAACATGTATCATATGCCGGGTATTATACCTCAAGCCATTACAACCCATACACTGAGTAAGGATCCTCAATCCATCATAGCCTATAAACATTACACCTATAGTAGTCCATATGATACTATATCCAAAATTTATGTGTGTGAATAAACACAGGCCATTACAGCCCTCTACACACATATATGGGGACAACTAACCACTATGCCTAATGGCACTAGTATCTACCCAGAGAAGAGAAAAGGGTCAAAGGGGGTATCCATCCATTCATCCTCCCACTGGAATGTTCGGGAAAACGCCCCCTAGGGATCAGAATCCCCGGGGTGCCAGTTTCCCTTACTGACAGGGTGGAGTTGAATATAGAAACACAAAAAGTACAGAATATACTATATCTCAAAACCACACTATGGGCACAACCTTTTCTTAGACACAACTGCCGCTAACGTCTCTCGGACTCTGGGCTGCCACTTCTAAGACTAGGTATCCTATACGCACACAACCATTTAAGGGCCATATTAGATTACTTAATTCTCATTTTATCAATTCCAATATAAGTTAATTAATTCTTCAAGCAATAATTTACCATGAACCCATCCGCAATAAACTACATTTGAAACACACCCAATGTCAACTTCTCCTTCAACAGTTTTCAACCACTTCATTATGTTTCAACAACTCCAACCCCATGGGTTAACATCATTTATTCAAACATTCATTATAGAATTACATACCCATATTCCCAGGCATTCTATAAAAGCATCCTATGCTACTAAACACAAGGGGATCAACATGGTGAGTAGATGTACTACCCGTCAAGTCTTTGCTGCCTATAGCAAAAGTGTAGACCCATTCTCCCTTGAGAGGCTAAAAATGGAAAGCACATGGCATACCCCATGTGTCTTCACGTCTTTCGGAAGAAGGGTAAGCAAGAATAGCTTCCTTGAGTAGTGGGGAAAAGTAATTCAATTAGACAACTAAATAATCGACAAGCACCCAACAGTCACGTCCATCTCATTCCATCATCCCTGGCATCCTCCCCAACACCCACATGTATAAACCGATGTATCTTGCAACTCTAGGCATCATCCACTGCCACAACCAAAAGGCCTCCATGCCTCCACATATCAAAACACCCCTCTGGGGTCACATCCCAGCACAAGCAGTAGGAAATCAAACATCACATCAATTTTTCTATGGCCCCTTCAACAAACAAGAGGCTAAATCAGAACCTTTCAACGAATTATCAAACAATCACAATATTTAAACCATCTTGAATTAACAGATTTAATCCGTTGGTTCCAAAATCAGGAACCTAACTAGTCAGATATCACAAAAGATTATACATGCTTACTATGACAATTTGATTAAAATCAAATTACAACAGGAAACAGATTCGTTAACAAGCCTCTTTATCTTTATCCAAACAAATATCAATTAGTCCCAGTTTACGTTCTTTACCAATTTCCACATAGAACAACTGCTATGCAATGCAAGAATAGATATCACACTGTCTATCAAAACTTGAGGCAATAACATACAATCGATACAATTTCTTTATCTGGTTCAAAGTATTTTATTAGGTCAATTCCATTGTCATCTAGTGGGATTCAACATGCTAACAATACAATTACATGAAAATAAAATAGAAGAAACGAATCCCCTACCTCAAGGTTTTTGAAAAAAACCATGACGGTTGATGAACTCTCAAGAAACCCAGGTCTATTATCCAAAAACTCACCTTATAACTCTCCTCCTACCAAGATGAAGACCAAAGCTCACCAAGATTGGCATTCACACACTTAGATCTACTCATAGTGGGCATATATATAAGGAACCAAGAGAAGAGGGGGAGTAGATCTAAGTAGATCTAATAAACCAAGCAAGAACGATCACATAACTCAAGAAACCAGCTTTGATTCATCAAGAGAAGCCTTCAGATCACATCCAAAATTCTTGGGAGAGGTTCTCCGACCATTAAGGAAGGGTAATACCAAGTTATAGCCACTTAGGGGCATAAACGAACCATTTAGAGGAAAAAGGAGTTAGATCCACATTTTTAGGATCTTGATATAAGTGACTGCATAGTTAGTCCACCTGGTTTGACAAACCGTTCACTAACCGTGTGTTAGATTCTGTATTGTCAAACACTCCTCACATGGTTGGGCCGCACAGTTAGACAAACCGTGCGCTAACCGTGCGTTAGACACTACCCCCAACACCAACCATGCATGGTTTGGCCGCATGGTTTAGAGAAACCATGTGCCTCCCGTTCAAAAGCTATATCCATTTAGTTTTCCTTAAATGTCCACCCAAACGCGCCCCAAGTCACCTTAACCTCCAAGAACACCTTTAAAACCGCATTTTCACAAAGTAATGGACTGGAGAGGTCTAGGAAATTACCTCAGATACCTCTCAATACATTCCCATCCTCGAGAATCCAAAACCAACCTAAAGATAAAATGAAACATCGTATGAACAACCACCCATCGTGATACCTCTCAATAGAGAGAAAGCCACCAAAGTAAAAAATGTGCCATCACATAAACAAGAAGGTTTTATAACCACATAAGTTACAATGTTACATGAAAAGAGTTAAACATCAAACAACTCTAGGTATTGTGCATGTATCTGTAACTCACATTCCCAGGTACTCTCCTCCAAGACACCGTGTCACCACAATACATGAACTAAAGGAATAGAACGCCCACACAACACCTTCTCCTTGCGGTATTGGATATCCATAGGTCATTCATCAAAGGTTGATTCATCATCAACATCAATCTCTCTCCAATCGATGACGTGGGAGTCTTCATAAAGATAACAACAGAGATTTGATAAATGGAAAACATCATGTATCCGACTCATATGAGGGGGAAGTGCTTCTTGATACGCCACAACTCCAACACAATCTAACACCTCGAAAGGCCCAAAAAACAGGGGAGAAATTTTACTTACACGTCCAAACCTTTGCTGCCCACGATGGGGAGTCACCTTCAAAAACACATGATCCCCAACATTAAACTCTAACGGTATCCTTCTTTGATCGGCATATGATTTCTGATGATCTTGCACTTTCTTCATCCTCTCACGAATCACCTAAACCATCTCTGTTTTATTTTGCACTAGTTCCAGTCCGAGAATTGTTGACTCTCTATTGACGCTCCTTTCATCACAGAGTCCAAAGATTGTAAAAGGGGAATATCTTAGTTCAAATTGATTCAACCTTTGGACAAATATAAAAAATTGACAGAGGAAGGAGTATGAAGAACATTGCACAAGGGTCGCACAAGTTCTACAATGGTCACACAAGTACACTTGCACGCCGCAATGGTCGCACATGTATACCTGCGCGCCGAAGTTGGTTGTGCAAGTCACTTGTGCGCCCTAGGTGATAACCACCCGGGGTCTTCTCCAGCCTAAAAACAGACCCTATGGGCCCACCATATATGGAGGGAATTTTTCTAGAATTCAGATATAGAGCTCTGAGCGCCCAGGTCTCTTATTCAGGTCTTCCGAACACTTCTAAGGTAATTCTTTACCTAGAATGGAAGGTCTAAACAAGGGGAATAAGGTCTAAGTGTTAGAATTCACTAACACCTGCGCGCCTAAGTGTTTTACCCTTATGGGAAATGTACACACTTGCACACCACCCTACTTCTTCACCATAACTTGCGCGCCATCTTCTGGAAATCCTCTTGGGATAATTCTAAAGGCTTTGATCAAGGATCGCCCAAATAATACTCTAAGGGATGAAAATCACACAAGTTCCCATGTTTCACGTAGGTATACCTGCGCAACCAGGACTTGGGCGCCCATGTAGTACCTGTGCGCCTTCCAGGACTTCCACGCCCCTGCCTTGTGGGTTTCCCTTCTTTCCCATTTAACCCCTCTTATACCATTCCACCTATCCTATTCATGATTTAGTATTCAAGACACTCTTCAAGCCATTTGTGGCATGTTTTCTTGATTAACTTCCTTATCTGAAAGGAATTCTGTGGAATATCTCTCAAAACCTAGTGATTTACACATCTGTATATCACTAAAGATTGATATTTCATTCATTCAACCTCATCCTTTAAGATGAGAGGACCCCTTAACCTAGGCCTCATCCTTAGGAATAATCCCTAGTCATAATTATCAAATCTGGGCATCCTCTTTAAGAGTAATCCCCAAGTCCTCTTTAACCTGGGCCTCCTTTTCAAGAGTAAGTCCCAGTCATAATTCCCATTAATTTTTGGCATCCTCCTCAGTAGTAATCCCAAATATTAAAATTTCCAAATATGGGGATCCTCCTTAGGAATAAGCCCCAACCATAATTTTATTAACCTGGGCCTCCTTTTCAGGAGTAAGCCCCAATCCCAAATATGGGACTCCTCCTCAGGTGTAAGCCCCAAGTCCCTTTAATTTTTAAATCCCTTTAACCTGGGCCTCCTTTTCAGGAGTATGCCCTAGTCATAATTTCCTTTTGATCTGGGATTCCTTCTCAGGAGTAAAACCCAATCATAAGTCCCCTACTAACTTGGAAATCTTCCGTAGGAGTACACCCCAAGATTAGAGTATCCAAATCTCCATGAAGCACATATACCTTTATGGACCCTATTTCATGGATTTCTTCCTTGAAGTAAATCTTAATCCTTATCTATTTGGGCAGTCATACACACATAAGCCCCATATCATTGCATCATTCATGGAATAATTGTCTGGTTTCACCAATACCTCTTGTTTCTCACACCGAGCATGACTCACGTGAGCTTAGAGTGTAAAAGTAATCATGACATCTTTCTTTGAGCCATCAATCATGCTTATACATCATGCTCCCTTACTTGAACTACGTGGGTTCTAATTCCTTTTCCATAACAAAGGATACGTAGGTAGCCCATCAGCGGGTACGATCCCAACTCTGAAATAATCCATGTCCTCCTGAATGACAATAAACTTCAAGTGCCCCACTGAGTGGATTTATGACCAGTATGGTCATCATAATTACCAATAGACTTTTATGTATTTTAAAGATACCATCAACTAAGAATCTCTAAAAAATACATATGATTCTCTATAGATGAAGAACCACGAATACATATAAAAGATTCTATAAATTTCCTTTATTTCAATCATTGATTGTTAAACAAAAGGAAATCTCATTTTATACTTGGTAATGTAATAAGGATTCATGAACATAAATTAAATCTATAAAGAGAGTCCCGGAGTAGACAATAATTACCCTAAAAATGGTGTGATGAGTCTGACCTCCCATCCTCTCGACCAATGAAAATTCTTAAGCCTCATCAGTCCACAACTAATGAGTAAACTACTTTGGAAAGTAGGTCCAAATGGATATGGAATAATTGGATGTTTCTGGTTCTACGAAAAAACCCATTAGAAACCGATTGGAATGTTTGAACCTTTAATCAACAAGTTCATCCCAAATTCTAGAGGGAAACAAAAAATGGTGAACCCGACGTCAATCCTTAACCAAGTTAAAATGACGTTTTACTTATTTGTTAGGCCCCTATTTAAAACTCAATTAGAGGGCCAAAAAAACAATCATTGATATATGTGCTCACCCAAAAGATGTAGTGGCTGAATTTATTTTGATTATGTCTGTTATATCAAACAGGCACTCTTTTCCAAGAATTTCTACCTTCTAAGAAATGGATGCTCTCATGTTCACACCTGTGAATACGTCTACGGTGAAAACCTCTACTGCGAATGCCACTCCTGCTACTCCTGCTAGATCATCGTCCACTCTGAGGATGACATCACCTAGTCAGTGTATTCAATGATGGGTATCAAATGCACTGGTTAATGATTACCGTCAAAACGGTACTATTCCAACTCTGGAGGCATCTCGACAAGCCCTCCAAGTGAACAATTCACCCTGGTCATCCGGAAAGCAGCGATCAGTGATCAAGAAGCAGGTGGTGCTAACCACCGTCTCCAACCGTTTCGAGTCGTTATCCCCAGAACACAATCACCATTCACTCCCATATTCTGGGGAGGTGAATGAGAAGGTCTCTCATGGACTTTATTCAAGGAAGTAGGATTCCTTCCCGAGGGCTCCCATCGACAATCGCCGCCAGACTCGTACGACAATGCAGCATCAACATGACGAGGGTGTCGACTCCAGACATTCGAATCAGGTTCCTCGAACTCGAGAAGGCAAGAAGAATTGCCAGAGGTGAAATCCAATCAACAGTGAGAAGGTTCTCATCTGTGCCATATCTGGAGAAGTCCACCAACCTAACTTGGAGGCAAGCAATGAGTAGGCACACACACCTAACCATTTAATTCCACTGTCCAGCAGACTCTTCTGGAAGCATCACACCAATCCCGCCAGGCAATTCCGGTGGAGTACTATAGGCAGGAACATACACCTGTTTATACATAATCATCTATTCAGTAGGCTCTTTTGACTACATATGATAGAGCTCGTCAACCATGTTCTGTGAAGTGAAATCGTTATGCACATACACCTACTAGTATTAATCAAGCCTACCAACAGTCTTTCTTGGTAGCACACGTAGAAGTCAGTCAAAAAGCTCCAACGACAAACAGGTGGAAGATTCAACTCTCCTCCACCACACATGAGTACTGTTAGGATTCACTGACAGGAAAAGGAGGACAGAAGCAAGCACATACACCTACTCCAAGCATGGAATGGACGTATATCCCCGTTCCGGCATCTAAAGTCACCAAGCATATTCTATCAATGTTGAAAGAGAATAATAAAATCCCTACTCATGTTATGGATGCTTGTCAGGATATTATAACAGCTTCAGAGACATCTCAAGGAAAGGCACATAAATCTATCCCTACCAGTGGAGTGATGCATCAATAGTTCAATCCACAACAGACACACACATTTGTTCCTGTCCAAGAGGGTTGTGGGGCATACTCCCCCATATCATACGAATAACCAAGTCAGGCACATACACCTGATTTGAGTAGAGATCGTTAGCCTAACCTGGCCATCTCTCATGATCGAGCACATACACCTGCTCAGAGTAGCCACTTTCATCAACAGGTGGTTTCCAAGGCGAGTAAGAAGTCGTCTAAGAAAAAGACCCACCCAGCACAGTAAAGAGATCAAGAGCCAATCTGTAACAAGGCCTTGCTCGATGCTGGAGTTCATGAAGCCCTCAGATGATTATCTGTTGGAATGAAGGATTCTACTCCCTCATTTCCCAATAGTGGGAATGTAAATTCCGAAGGTCTTCAACATACACATCCTCATAAATTCTTGCTTCATGAAAATTTGGTCGATCTCGAAGTTTCGTCTTCATATGAGAGCCACATGAACCCTCTGTGTGGTCAGGAGACCAAGGAGAAAGAGTTCTCATCTTTTGCTATAACCCACCATGGTGGTCCTCCCCATGATGATTAATTTCGCTACGAAATTCCTCTCCACATTAGTGATGCACATTGCTCGGAAAATGATCTAGTGGACAATTTAGTGCCGATAAAGCCCTCTAATCTTGAGGCACTTGCAAATGCAAAACTAGTCATGTCTGATGCTTCATCGCTAGCAGTTGAAATACTTTCTCAATCAGAAGATAGCCCAGGGTGTAGGTCGTTCTCTGAACCACCCCTAAGTCATGCATCTTCTTGTTTGATCAGTGATTTCTCAACCAATATTGTTGAATACAATGAAGCAACAAAGAAGCACCATCTCTAGTCAAAGCAGGTAGGAGAATCTTCATTGAATGATAAAGAGGAAATACTGAACATGAGAAAACAACTAGCGAAAGGTGATGTGCCAGTCATGTTTTGGCCTCTAGCTGACTCTCAGTACGACATTCCAGAGATGTTGACAGAAGATGGAATTCCTCATATTCGTCTCAACATATGAAAAAATCTTTGTCAGTTAAAGAAGAAAGTATTATATTATGATGAATATGAAGATCATGTTAAGATAATTGAAGGGTTACAACGTCAAATTGACTTGGCATCTCTATCAGTCTCTCGATATCCGAAGGTGAAAAAGCAGCAGAGAGCCCTTCAACGTTCATGCCTTGGCGCACTAATAATATTGTTTCAGTTAATTTCCAATGACCCATCTGGTATTCATGTCAGAGGATGGGGTGTTCATGGATCAATACATTTCACTATTCTCTCCAGTCAGCAGAGCCCGCCGAAAATGGTCTCATGCAATGTTATTGACTGTGGCCAGCCACATTCAATGGGTTTTGTTTGTAATTAAAAGCTTTCCAAAGAACATGCCACAACTATTTACTCTCAAAATCAAGAATACGAAGAAAAAGTTTTTGAATTACTCCTTCATCAAGAAAATTAGAATATTGAATAGGCCTCTTGTATGGAGCAAGAACATCATCAAGTGACAGAAGTGTTGGAAATCATCCAACGGTTTTTCGAGCCGGGTGATAAAAGTGGATGTCGATTGATACATCCAGCTAATTTACAGACTAAGGTCTGCAAGATCAGGAGAGATTTTAAAAAAGACTCAGACATAGAATGTCAAGATCCACCCCAGCTTGCCAAACTGGGGACTCTTTTAAACCAACCCTCAGAATCAACAAATAGGATTTGAGGAGTTGAGCAAAGACAGCAGGACCAACCCTAGTCCACCGGACTGGGGACTTTTTCAAATCATCAATCCCCTCCTCAGAGAAAGTTGGTATTTTCTCAATTGGGGAAGAATACTCAAGAGGAATGAAGATCCAAATTATCAGGAGACTCTCTCCAAATTACAGTTCGCCAAGAAGTTCCTGAGGGATCGAATCAACGAAAGTCAATGTCTCATCAAAGACATAGATAAATAAAATATCACAGAAATGCTGATAGAAGGGATGCGTTGTGTTATGCATCAATCAATGTCATCAATGCCATTGTTTCTGATCCACTAGATGAGGCTCACTGAGGGGACTCAGATTAAGAAGTTCCAGCTCAGGAAGTTGTATGCAAAGACACAAATGAAGAAGGTGTGCATACACGAATTCAAAGGTTTACCCAGAATAAGGGTGTTCCTTCAAATAACCCACTTCTCCCTCTCCGAAAGGGATCAAACAAGGGGAAGGGAAAGAATCTGGATACATATCCTTCTTATGGAGAAGTCCAATCTCTCTCACTAGAGAAAAGATTTGCGCAACAAGAGGACGAAATGAAATAATTGAGGAGGCTGAACGCAGAACTACTTAAAGGTAGTCTTCCTCCTAAGCGTGCTGGAGTCAGTCAGCCAAGGGAGTTTGTTGCAGCTACTGAGATGGATCAAGAATATCCTCCTTTATCAGTACACCCTCACAGGTATAATCCTACGGGTCAAGTGCAACAACAATTCGCATTGCTACCATTAGTTGCATTACTAGCTACCAAATCTGTCCAAGCTCCAGTCATTGCACCTGCCCAAGTCCAAATTCAACAAGATGTCTCTCAAAAGTTAATAACTACCATTGAGTCAGTAACATCTAAGTTAGACACTATGGAAGGGAAGTGTGCGCAGGTTCAACCAGAAAAGAGATCTTACCCTGAATGGGTAGATGCAATCCCTCCCCCATCGTGTATTGGGAACCCTGTATTCCCTATTTTCAATGGATCAGGCGACCCTGAACAGCATTTGATTCATTACGTGTCTTTTTGAGATCTTATGATGGGAACTCCGGAGTAGCAAGAAGCAATGAAAATCAGATTCTTTGTGCGAACCTTGCAAGGGACAACTTTTTTTTGGTAAACAAGCTTGCAATCCCGGTCAATTACCAGATGGGAGGATCTTCGCCAATGATTCCTTATCCAATTCAGCTCAACATTGCCAAAGAAAACAGTTTTTGATCATAAAAACAATAAGAAAATGGAGAAAGAAAGAGTCTATGATTTCATTGCTTGCTGGACGGGATGAACATATTCCCTGAGCTTAGAACTCCCTCAAGAGGAACTATTGCCAATCTGTGTGGGAAATCTGTGTGACGAATTACGTACACCATTGATCCCAATGAAATACACAGGAGGGTTTCGAGACCTTACCTCAATCGCTCAACAGATTGAAGATTCTCTTATACAGACTAAGGCTAAATCTCGTGTAATTCAATCAGCTCCAGGAAGGAGAATGGGTAAAGTAGAAACTGCTACAGTTATTCTTAAACAAGCACATGTACCTTCTTCTACCTCAAAACCTTCATCTTCTCAAAGGTCTCCACCACCTGAACGTCAAAAAAAGGCTATTTCGTCAAGACGATCAAAGAGATCAAAGACAAAAACAGTTTGATGAGTTGAAGAGAAAAACATACTTTTTCCGAAATGAACAAGTTCCTGGTTACTTCATTTCGGCTCTATGAGAATAATATGGTTCAGCTGCCAAGGCCCAAGAGGCCAAACAAGGAAGGAGATGAAGACCGTCCCAATTATTTCCCATTTCATTAGATGTTGGTACATCCCTTCTAGGAGTGTTTTGTCTTCAAAGACCTCCTACAAAAGATGGTCGACTCCGGACAAGTCAAATTAAAAGGTTCTTCAGCTCAGGTGGCATGTGTTACTGCTACAGTTACAGAGGAGGAAGGTGAGTGGCATGAAATTAAGAAAACAAATGTACAAAAATATGATTATTGGATGGTCAAAAAGACGATCAACCAAACTCATGATATTTTACGAACCCAATTGAATAAAAGAATTGTGCCTTCTGCCATGAATGCCGTAGAAAAGCCCTCTTCAACAGAGGGGAAATCCTCAAAGAAACGGTGTGATTCAAAGAAAGAAAAATAATCAGAAGAAGATGAGTATGTGTCAAAGCCTAAGTTGTCTTTGACTCTAGAAGATTTCATGTCATCTACTTCGAAGCAACGGGAACCATCCCACCAAACGGAACAGCCTAAATAGGCTAATCAGGAAAAATTTTATCCTTCACCAAATTGATGAAGAAGGGAGTCACTTAAAAGTGGACTGAAGAATGTCAAGAAGAATTCGATATTTTCAAGAAATACCTCATGATTCTACAGGTAGTCATTCCACCGGTTGAAGGAAGACCACTTATCCTCTACGTGACAGCTCTAGAGCGATCATTGGGTGCCTTTCTTGCTCAGAAGAATGATGCTGGGAATGAAAACAACCTCTATTACCTTAGTCAGACTATGCTTGAAACAGAAAACCTGTGTTCAAGTATTGAGAAGTGCTTCCTGGCATTAATCTTTGTAGTGCAGAAGTTGAGACACTAACTGCAACATCACGAGGTCCAATTGGTATCTCGCAATATCCTACTCAAATTCATCCTTAGTCGTCCAATGCTTACAAGACGTCTGGCATGGTGGGCAGTTATTTTTCAGCAATTCGACATTAAGTATGTGTCTCAAAAGGAAATAAAGGGCCAAGATCTGGCTGATTTCCTGGATGAACACCCTTCAGTGGAAGACACATATTTAGATATTGAACTCCCTGATGAGGAAGTCTTCTCTATTCAAGAAAGTCCTCACGCATGGGAAATGTATTTTGATGGTGCTTCCAAAAGTCCAACAGGAAAGAAAATGGAAAATCCTAAATTTAAAAAAGCTGGATTATGAATTCTACTCATTTCTCCAGAAAAGGTAGTGTTACCTTATTCCTTTATATTATGGGAAGGTGGTACTAATAATGAAGCAGAATACCAAGCTCTCATCACATGCTTGGAATTGGCGCTTCAAGCAGAAGTGAGTCACTTAAAGGTGAAAGGTGATTCATACCTGGTAATCAAACAAGTCAATGGGGATTATGCCATCAGAAAAGAAGAACTAATCTCTTTGTATGATCACGTCAGAGAGTTAATGGAGGAATTCCCTTCGGAACCGACATTTTATTATGCCCCTAGATAACAAAATGCCCAAGCTGATACACTGGCTAATATAGCCACAACTCTGGCAGATCCAAATTGGGATGAGACAACCATCAGTATTGCCCACCGTCATGAAATTTCTCCTTATGTTCGAAGCAGAATATAGGAGATTAATGAAATTTGTCCCATTCCTAAACCGTATGGTCATACTACAGGATAGATGTCACCTATGAGATAATACCTTCAAAATGGAACACATCCACCTGGTAGAGCCGGGAAAGAACAAATCCGGCGACGTTTGGTCAATTTTACTCTTTATGATAGCCCAGATCACCTAGAGAAAATTCTCTAAAAACGTGGTTTTGATGGATTTCTCCTCAGATGCATTGATGGTGAAGAGACAATGGCTGTCATGAAAGAAGTGCATGTAAGAATCTGTGGTGCCCACCAGTCTGGACATAGACCGTTTGATCAGATTCGAAGGCTTGGATAATTTTGGCCTTCAATGATACAAGATTTTGTTGATTCCACAAAGAATTGTCATTCATGCCAAGTACAAGAAAACTTCATTCATCAACCTATAGAGTTGCTTCATACAGCTAAATACTCGTGGCCATTTTACACATGGGGAATGGATATGGTGGGACCTTACCCTAAAGCTACGGCCAAGCAGTTTAAGTATATTTTTACTGCTACTGATTTATTTTCCAAATGGGCAGAGGCAATACCTCTCAAGGAATTTAGTTCTAAATGAATTTTTAGCTTCATGAAGTCTAACATCATTACCAGATTTGGTGTCCCTCATACCATATTGACAGACAATGGCACCAACTTCTGTTCATCTGAGGTGAAGAAGTTGTATCAATAATACAACATCAAATCCAACCATTCATCTCGGTATCATGCAGCAACCAATGGCCAGATAGAAGCTTTCAATAAGACTCTGTCAAATATACTTCAAAAGATGGTGGATAAAGATAATAAATCGTGGATTGATAAACTCTTTCATGCTATATGGGCTTATCGGACTACCACCCACACTGAATCTCAGTCAACTCCATATTCAATGGTATATGGTACAGAAGCCATCTTGCCCATTGATGTTCAATTGCCTTCGCTCAGAGTAGACATTTGTGACCAGTCATCTATAGATGAACATTCTCAAAAGAAATTAAATGAATTGGAATGGTTAGATGAGAAAAGATTGTGTACTTTGCACCACTTGGAAGTCTATCAGAATCGAATAGCACGAGATTTCAACAAAAATGTTCATCTTCATTCATTCACTCAGGGAGAACTGGTATTAGTTCTCAGAACTCCAATGATACCGGGACAGAAACCTCCCAAGCTTGAGCCATAATGGGAAGGACCTTATTAAATACATAGGGTCTACTCTAATAGAGCTTATTCTTTAATCTCGATGGATGAAGAACTCATCACTACTCCAACCAATGCCAGATTTTTGAAGAAGTATTTTGTATAAACACAAAATATATAACCATTGGTCCGGTATGACCTTAAACTGCACCACTGTCCAGCAAGCCATTAAACTACATAACCAACGGTCCATGCATACGACCTTAAACAATTTGCACATCCCTTACGTCCAGCATGACATTAAACTGCATCATCCATGGTCCATACATATGACCTTAATCTACTTGTAATTTTGTCCCACATGGCGTTAAACTGTGAAAAAATTACCTAATTCGTCCAACATGACATTAAACTATGTCCCCCTTCATCGTCCTTTCTATATGTCGTTAAAATATATAGAAGTACCTTTCATCCAACATGACGTTAAACTGCATAACCAACGGTCCATGCATATGACCTTAAACTGTTGGCACTTACGTCGAATATAAAGCTAAACTGTATCATCCCTTTTATTCGTCCAACATGACGTTAAACTATGAAAAAAATCCCTAATGCATCCAACATGACGTTAAATTGTGTACTCTTTTGTCCTTACTGCATGACATTAAAATGCACAGTCCTCTTTTTTTCCAACATGACATTAAACTGTGTTGTCCCCATCATCCTAACTACATGACACTAAACTGTATTGAAAGTCTTTTGATGCATCCTAAATGACATTGAACTTTACTTTGTCCCTACTACATGACACTAAATTGTGCAACACTTATAGTCCTAACTGCAAGACTTTAAACCGCATAGTTCCTTTATATACCCAACATGACATTAAATTTTGCATCGTTAGGGTTGTTTCTACCTATTGTTTCTCACACAGAGTATGAATCATGTGAGATTAGAGCAAACATCAACCATAACACTCTCTCTGGGATACTAATCATGTGTAAGTCCCAAAACCATCACTTTTTAGGTCGTTGTCCCCAAGAAAAACTTGATCATTAATTCATTCTTTAATTGAACTACACAGACTTTGATCCTTGCCTTCCAGGCTGGGTATGTAGGCAACCACCCTAGGATCAATCCCAAAACAAATGTCTTAACATCGGTTCACCTCCATATCATATGATGTTGATTCGTGAAACCGCCCCTAGAATCAATATCTTTACATTGGTTCACTTTCATCCTTGCTATATGACGTTAAACTATACAACACTTTTTCCAGTATGACAATAAACTATAACATTCTTTGATACCCTCACCTGAGAGGGAATCATTATTTACATTGATTTTTCAATCATGTTTCATTCCAAAGACTACGTGCATACATGGCACTGCCCAGACCTTTTATGATGGGTTAAGCCATCATTGCACTTAAAGTCCCCTTTCACCCTTCACATGTACGAACCAAATTTTTACAAAGGGTATTTCTAGAACTACTTGGGCTTGATTCCCATCCTTATGGGATACGTAGGAATGTTCGAGTGTCCCTTGAATCCATCCCCAAGTCTTTTGGGCCTAACCCCAAATTCCACTTTCAGTCCCTTGGCTGAAAAGTCCCCATGAAAACACACACTGTGTATTTCTTATAATGGTATGAAATCTATGACCTTAAACTAAGATCTCCAATCCTTATGTCCCACATGACATTAAAATGTAGTTCAAGAACTATGTATGGTTTGATTCCCATCCTTATGGGATACATAGTGAAGTCCAACATTTCCATTCAGGACCCAACCACAACATGATTATGGTTAGCATTGATGTATCTCTGCATAAATTGAACAATAACCATCTTTATGTGTCATAATCTTAATATTGAATACTTTTAGATCTTCATAACCCTTTTCATGACTTCTAATCACAAAAGGCTTTATTTTTTTAGAGTTATTTTTCCTGACTATGCAGAACATGCCCTTAGGCGGCCTTGCATAAAAAGTCTACATAACAGACTTGTCAGCCAAAAGATGTTATTATTTGAATATGCAGCCAATTCCCTTAGGTGGCCCTGCATAATTCAACCCCCTAATTGGTTTGATAGATAATGGTAACTTCATTACTGGGAAGAATTATTATTTTGTCTTTATTTTTCTTAATGACAATATGTAGGGATCCGCAAAAATATCCATCCTTAACATACTTGTGCCATATCCTTTCTCATGATCTGAAAGTATTCAAGTCTATGGTTTATATTCTCCTTCCATACATTTGGGTCAGACCTCCATAGGAGTGATATTCATCCAGTTCTTCGATAAACCTGTTTGGAAATATCTTCTCCATATTCAAGTACCTCTTTCCATACAACAAACTCTATGATCTGGAAAATTTGAATCCTCATAAACTTCCACTGGCTTTTTAGAACTAGAAACGTAAATTTCTAAGAGTTATTTTTCTTGACTATGCAGCATGTGCCTTTAGGCGGCCTTGGATAAGTAGTCTACATAACAGACCTGTCAGCCAAAAGATACCATCATTTTACAATGCAGCCAATGCCCTTAGGTGGCCCTACATAATTCAACCCCCTAATAGGTTAGTTAAATAATGGTAACTTAATTTTTGGGAACTATTTCTCCTAATTAATTTTAGCCATTTTTCATATCATTCCTCAGATTTAAAATTTCTAAGTCATGGTTTACATGTTTTCCCCCATACTTGATTATAGTAGTATGTTTTCCGGAAAATTATCAAGGAATTGAGTAAATTTCAACCCATTTCTGTCAAAGATATTTCGACCATAAACTTTATCCTTTTTATGTCTGACATGCGTGACTTTAAACTGCCAATAACTACAAAGACCCATGATTTCTCCTTTTTTTCTTAGAGTCAAATAATCTTTTCACTCCGGATCCAACTCTGAGTGGGGACTTTTGTTGACGCTCCGTTCGTGACAGAGTCTAAAGATCGGAAAAGGGAAATATCTTAGCTCAATGTGATTCAACCTTTGGACAAATATCAAAAATTGACAAATCAAGGATTAGAAAAAACATTTCCCAAGAGTCGTACAAGTTCTACAATGGTCGCGCAAGTACAATTGCGCGCCGCAATGGTCGTGCAAGTATACCTATGCGCCGAAGTTGGCCACACACGTCAATTGTGCTCCCTAAGTGATAATCGCCTGGGGTCTTCTCCAGCCTATAAATAGACCATGTGGGACCCCTATTTAGAGGTGGAATTTTTCCAGAATTCAGATATAGAGCTCTGAGCGCCCACGTCTCTTCTCCAGGTATTCTAAACACTTCTATGGTAATTCTTTACCTAGAATGGAAGGTCTAAACAAGATGAGTAAGGTCTAAGTGTTATAATTGACTAACACTTGCGCGCATATGTGTTTTACCCTTTTGGGAAATGTACACACTTGCGCACCACCCTACTTCTTCACCATAACTTGCGCGCCATCTTCTGGAAAGCCTCTCGGGATAATTCTAAAGGATTTGATAAAGGATCACCCAAATATTACTCTAAGGGCTGAAAATCGCGCATTTACCCATGTGTCGTGCAGGAATACCTGTGCGACCAGGACTTGCGTGCCCATGCAGTACCTGCATACCTGCGAGGACTTGCACGCCCCTGCCTTTTTGGGAGCCCTTCTTGCCCATTTAACCCCTATTATACCATTCCACCTCTCCTATTCAAGATTCAGTATTCAAGACACTCTTCAATCCATTTATGGCATGTTTTCTTGATTAACTTTCATATCTGAAAGGAATTCTATGGGATATCTCTCAAATCCTAGCGATTTAAACATCTTTATGTCACTAAAGATTGAAATTTTATTCATTAAACCTCATGTTTTAAGATGAGAGAATCCCTTAACGTTGGCCTCCTCCTTAGGAATAAGCCCCAGTCATAATTCTCGAATCTGGGCATCCTCCTTAGGAGTAATCCCCAAGTCTCTTTAACTTGGGCCTTCTTTTCAAGAGTAAGTCCCAGTCATAATTCCCATTAATTTTGGGCATCCTCCTCAGGAGTAATCCCCAATCATAAAATTTCCAAATATGGGCATCCTTCTTAGGAATAATCCACAACCATAATTCTATTAACCTCGGCCTCCTTTTTAGGAGTAAGCCCCAGTCTCAAATATGGGCCTCCTCCTCAGGAGTAAGCCCCAAGTCCCTTTAATTTTCAAATCCCTTTAACCTGGGCCTCCTTTTCAGGAGTAAGCCCCAGTCTTAATTTCCTTTTGATCTGGGATTCCTTCTCATGAGTAAAACCTAATCATAAGTCCCCTCCTAACTTGGGAATCTTCCTTAGGAGTAATCCCCAAGATTAGAGTATCCAAATCTCCATGAAGCACATATACGTTTATGGACCATGTTTCCTAGATTTCTTCCCTGATGTAAATCTTAATCCTTATCTATTTGGGAAATCATACACACATAAGCCCCATATCATTACATCATTCATGGAACAGTTGTCTGTTTTCACCAATACCTCTTGTTTCTCACACCGAGAATGACTCATGTGAGCTTAGAGTGTAAAAGTAATCATGAAATCATTTTTTGAGCCATCAATCATGCATATAAATGAAGCTCCATTCCTCGAACTATGTGGGTTCTGGTTCCTTTTCCAAAACAAAGGATACATAGGTAGCCCATTTGCGGGTACAATCCCAACTCTGAAATAATCCATGTCCTCTTAAATGACAATAAACATCAAGTGCCCCACTGAGTGTCTTTAAAACCAGTATGGTCATCATAATGACCAAGAGACTTTTATGTATTTTAAGAATACCATCAACTAAGAATCTCTAACAAATACAGATTATTCTCTATTGATGAAGTACCTCGAATACATATAAAATATTCTCTAGATTTCCTTCATATCAATCATTGATTGTCAGACTAAAGGAAATCTCATTTTATAATTGGTAATGTAATAAGGATTCACGAACATAACTTAAATCTATAAAGAGAGTCCCGAAGTAGACAATAATTCCCCTAAAAAAGGTGTGATGAGTCCAACCTCCCATCCTCTCGACCAATGTAAATTCCTAAGCCTCATCAATCCACAACTAATGAGCACCTACCTTTGGAAAGTAGGTCCAAATTGATATGGAAACATTGGATGTTTCCGGTTCTACGAACAAACCCGTTTGAAACCGATTGAAATGTTTGAACCTTTAATCAATGATGTCATCCCCAATTCCAGAGGGAAACACTCTCCGACCCCAGTCCAGCACAACGGAGAATGGTATGGCTGTCCATACAAGGGTAGAAACGACGCCATGCCGATGGTGGAGTGAAAACTATTATTGTAAGAAAACACCACTAAGAGTAAGTGCCTTATCCATGAGACTCCAAATCCAGAACAGAAGAGTGTTACATGTATTCAAGAGTCTAGATGGTTAGATTTTTCTAACCATCCATTTGAGGATGAAAAGTAGTGCAAAGGCATAGATGAGAACCGAAATCATGTTGGAGACCTCTCCACTCCCTGGAGGTAAAACGAGGATGTTGATCAGAAATGATCATCCTAGGGACTCCATTAAGTCTCACCATATCCGCTAGATACTACCTCGAAAAAACATTCACTGATCTTGACTCCTTGATTCCTATAAAGTGGGTAGATTTTGTTAAATGATCCACTACCACCCAAATACCATCATTTCCTCCTAGAGCTTGAGGTAAACCAGTAACAAAGTCCACTGATATGTCCTCCCACTTTCACTGAGGAATCTCTAATGGTTGTATAAAACCATGAGGAACACGGTGTTCGGCCTTCACCTTCTTGAAGACTAACAATCGAGACACAAACTCTGCAACCAATAACTTTAGCCCAAGACACCAAAACTGGCTCCTCAAGGATCAGTACATCTTTTTCACGCCAGGATGTACCGCTAAGGGCGAAGTATGGAACTATCGGAGGACCATCTCATGCATCGTCATTTGAACAAAAATCCTTCCATGATACAACACTCGGTGTTGTTCATCCTCCAACTAACAATCAGGGGCTTCACCACAAATAACTCGGTCTCTCCAGAATTCCACCTCAAGATCAACCAACTGGGACTCTTCGACCTTCTGCATCAGGGATGACTGCACTGTCATCTGGAAAAGACAACCTCTACCTACGAATTCTCCCATATCAAGATGTATTGCTAATTGTTCTTCACTTACTCTCCATGAATCACTGGATTTACGCACAGCATCACTACGTGACTTTCAACTTAGTGCATCAGCTAAAATATTCACTTTTTATGATGTATATGATATTTAGAAGTCATATTCCTGTAAGAACTCCATCCACCACCACTATTGTAAGTTCAAGTCACATTAGGAGAAAACATACCTCAATCGTTTATGATCAGTGAAAACCAAAAAGCACTCACCAATGAGGAAATGTCTCCACAACGTCAGAGAAAACACCACGACTGCAAACTCAAGATCATGGGTGACATAGTTGCATTAATGGGGACATAACTACTGAGACCCATAAGAAACAATTGAACTCTACTGCATGAGAACACAGCCTAACCCCAGATGTGAAGCATCGTAGAAAAAATCAAACTTAACTCAATCAGCTGGAAGAAAACGTATTTGAGCACTTAATAACTTCTATTTGGGATACTCGAAGGCTGCATGACATTGATCTGTCCATATGAACACTTGATATTTTCTGGTCAAAGCTATCAGAGGAGTTGCAACTCGTGAGAAATTGGCTACGAACCTCCTGTAGTATCCTGCAGGACCAAGGAAACATCGCACCTATAAAACTATCATGGGGGATGCCCAAGACACAACTGCTTCAATATTTGATTGATCCATAGAAACTCCCTATTGGGGAACAACATTCCCCATGAAACATACTTCTTGAGCCCAAATCTCACACTTAGATAACTTCCCAAATAGCTGATGTCGATTAAGAACTCCCAAAATGGCTCGTAGATGTTGTGAATTCTCCTCCTCAGACGTTGAGTACATAAGGATGTTGTTGATGAAAACTACCACGAACTTTTCTAGGAACTCATGGAACACATCATTCATCAATCCAATGAATACAATTGGATCATTTGTCATTCCAAATGGCATTACAATGAACTCATAATGCGCATGATGACAATAGAATGCAGTCTTCGGAATATCCTCATCCTTCACACGCATATGATGATATCCCAACCACAATTCGATCTTTGAGAACCAACTTGCACCCTTTAGTTGAAGGAAAAAATCATCAATCTGAAGAATAATATAGCGATTCTTTATTATCACTTTGTTTAAGCGATAATTATCAACACACAACCGCAAACTGTCATCGGCCTTCTTCATAAAAAAAACTGGTGCACCCCATGGTGACACACTTGGCCAAACAAAACCGCACTACAACATACCATCAAGATGTATTTATAGTTCTCATAACTCAAAAGGGGCCATCCTATATGGAGACATAGAAATACGAGATCCTCCTAGTTGTATCTCGGTCCCAATATTGATCTCTCATCAAGGGGGTAAGGCTACAACCTCTTATAGAAAAACATCAGGGTACTCCTCTACGAACCAAGGAAATGCCAACAACTGAACCTCTGAAGAACTCGGCATCATCTCGGCCATCATTGATGATAAGGATGGAAGGTGCCTCTGAAACATTAGAGAATATCACTAATCAACAAACACCACTTGCTCTCTATCCTCACCAATGAAAATGACCTTCTTCCTAAAGCAATCCATGATAGCCTGCACCGAATACAACCAATCAATATAGAGGATTCCATCATATGGTTGTATTCGTAAACATAGGAAATATTTCAAATAATGGTGTTTCCCCAACACTAGATCACAATCTCAACATACTTAAAACAAGTCAGCTCGTCCTCCAACTAGCGTAGTCAACTTCACGGGCACTGGAAGACTCTCTACCTCATGTCCCAAAGCATGGACAGGGGTAGGTGATATGATGGAGAATTTCTCTCCTAAATAAAACAAGGAATACACCAGGGTAGAAAACAAGAAAATAGTACCTCAAACGACATCCAGCTCATCTGGTGCTGAAAATGATAGAGCATGAAGATGAACACGATATTCTCCATGGACTCTCTGACCCTGATGAAGACCACCAACACAGCTGCACTCTGATCTCCATAGACGGGGAGCGTCATGGGGCTGTCCTCCGCCTGCCCCATCTACCCTCTGCTGATCTAAAGTTGGTGCAACTGGCTGCTACTTCCTCAGATGGAACTGCTTCAATACAGGAACCTGGAGCATAGCTCCTGGTGCACGATGACCACTCTAAAAGGTCGGGCACTCCTGCTGCTAATGGCCATGAACACCACAAGAAAAAAAGCACTTGATCCCTAGGCATAGGCCTAAGAGTTGCTTCCTTTGGAGAAACATGATGTGAAGGGCTGGGACCTACCCCCAGCTGAATAGAAACTCTTCTGCCCTGAAAAGAGGGAACCCTGGACCACAACCGTTCTTCATTATGGATCATGAAGATCCCCCTCTCGTGATGATTCGGTCTTGGCCAAATTCCTCTTGACAACCTCTTCCCTCACCAGCACCTCAATATATGTCTTCAGCATAAATTGGGTGACCTGGCGCTGGATCTCTGGATGAAAATCTTCCTCGAAATGCCTCGCCCTGGACTCCTCATCTGGTAACAGATCCAAAGTATATTGTAAAAGGTTCCTGAAATATATTCCAAACTCTCAAACAGTAGAGCTCCCCTATCGTAGGGTAAGAAGCTTCTAGTGACTGGACGCCTTCGCAGTTGAAGAAAGTAACTCGACTCTAAACTTGTCTCGGGACTCCTCCCATGAGATCACGGATTCCTCACGATCCCTGAGGAACAATAAACACCACTTCCTCGCTGCTCCACGCAGAATCCTCATAACTAATAACTCATAGTGCTCATTCCGAGCACAGATCGAACTGAATCCTATCTCAACCTCCTCCAACCAGTCTTCTATGCCTTCATCTGAAACCGACCCCTCGTACTTCTTCAAACTCTAGTGCTGAAACTCTCAGAGTGTCTTCCTCCAAGTGTCATCATCGTCAACCTCTACCTTACGGTGAACTGATGGAACAGCCTGCTGGACGTTCTCTGCGCAAGCCTGACGAGGACGTCGATCTGGAGACATACATGTAATATAAAAACCATTAGAGCTCCTAAACCTTTAATATGGAAGACTCAACATTAATTTATTAATTGTTTTCTTTTATTCATTTTAGGTTATCCTATCCCAAGGTCTACCCTTTCAAACACAGGCACAAAGAAGAATGATGAATGATCTTTTCCAAGGACTCTACCTTGAAACTAGTATCACCTTGTTTAGTAGCCATTATATACTTAAAGGTACGTACCTCATATCATAGGGGGACCTAAATGCCTATGTCTCAGCCGGTCTCCAGTTTTTACCTCATTTTCTAAACCTGAATGATGCGGTTTACCTACCAACCCATGCAACCTCACCAGTGCCTAACTCCAAGCTCCATCTTATCCCTCAATGAGACCTCTGATACCACTCTATCACAACCCCCTCCCAATAAAGTGTACCCCTCCTGGGCCGAAAATCTAAGAAGGGAGAAAATGACTCCCGAGTCCTGCCTCCAGTAGGCCCTGATTTGGCAACTAGCATCGAGGGCATAATAACACACAAATTTGAGGCATTACCCTCTAAGAGAACACATGGAGAAGGGAGAGATAAGATATACAACAATAAACTCCAACTCAGAACTGGAAATATAAAAGGAACCCAAGTGCACAATGTAGTGTCATGCAAAAGTACTACAAAAAAGGGGAAAAAATAAAAGTACCCAAAAGAAGGTAAAAACAGCTGCAACCACAAGCCTGAACAGCTCCAATAACCACAAGCTAGTAGTAACCATCCTGATCTCCAACCTGCTCCAAGTGACCTGAAAAATAGTTTTTATATACATAGGGTGAGTATAGCAGTATAATCAGTAGGATCCTCCCTGAAGCCTCTCGTGAAAAAGTAAGGAAAGCATGCTAAAGCATAGTGAACAATAGGTGAAACTAACCCGTCACCTAAACAGGTATACTAGGTTTCCAACCATACCATGGATACTCTCACCAAGTAACGCATACAAGAATATAGCATATAATGAAGAATATCATGGGTACCCCACTACTACTTCCCCACTGGTTTTCCTCTTTTCCCCACCGACATACGTCCTGTGCATCTCTCTCCAAAGGCTTTCCCGTAGACACCTGGGCTAATATCCACAATTTGCACCTCGTGCACCACAAAGGCTTGCCCGCAGACACCTAGACGAAGCACCACACCATACCCACAACCATAAGTAATCAGGTAAGTTTTTGGGAGCCACCACAGCTTGCATAACATGTATCATACATTGGGTATTATACCTCAATCCATTACAACCCATACACTGAGTAAGGATACTCAAGACATCACAACCTATACATGTTACCCCTATAGTAGTCTATAGGATACTATATCAAGAATATATGTGTCTGAATAACCACAAGACATTACATCCCTCTACACACATATATGGGGAAAACTAACTACTATGCCTAATGACACTAGTATCTACCAAGAGAAGAGAGCAGGGTCAAAGGGGGTAGTCATCCATTCATCCTCCCACAAGAATGTTGGGGAAAACACCCCCAAAGCTCAGAATCCCTGGGGATCCAGTTCCCCTTACCGATAGGGTAGAGTAGCATATAGAAACACAAAAGTACAGAATATACTATATCTCACAACCACACTATGGGCATAACCTAGTCTTAGACACAACTACCACTAACGTCTCTCGGACTCTGGGCTGCCACATATAAGACTGGGTATCCTATAATAACACAACCATTTAAGGGAATTATTCAATTACTTCATTCCCTTTTTATCAATTCCATTGTACGTTAATTAATTAGTCACACTTTAATTAACCATGAACCAATCCACATTAAACTCCATTTTCAACACACCCAAAGTCAATTGTTCCTTAAACAGTTTTCAACCTCTTCATTAAGTTTCAAGAACTCCAACCCCATGGGTTAACATCATTTATTCAAACATTTATTACAGAATTACTTTTCCATATTCCCAGGAATTCTAGAAAAGCATCTTATTCTACTAAACACAAGGGGATCAACGCGGTGAGTAGATGTACTACCCGTCGAGTCTTTGCCACCTATATCAAAAGTGTAGACCCATTCTCCCCCGAGGAGCTAAACACAGAAAGCATGTGTCGTACGTCGTGTGTCTTTGCCTCATTCAGAAGAAGGGTAAGCAAGAACAGCTGCCTTGAGTAGTGTGGAAAATTGAAGCAGTTAGATAACCAAAGAATCAGCAAGCACCCAAAAATGATATCCATCCCATTCCATCATCCCCGGTGTCATCCCCGACACCCACATGCATAAACCAATGCATTTATCCACTCTAGGAATCATCTTCTACCAAAACCAAAAGGCCTACATGCCTCCACACATCACAACACCCCTCCACGGTCACATCACAACACCTGAAGTATGAAATCAAACATCACATCAATTGGGCTATGTCCCTTTCAAAAAACAAGAGGGTAAATCAGAACCCTTCAAGGAATTATCAAACAATCACATTCTTTAAGCCATCTTGAATAAATAGATTTAATCCGTTGGTTGCAAAATCGGGAACCTAACCAATAAGCTATCACAAAAGATTATTCATGCTTACTATTCCATCTTGATTAACATCAATTTAAAACATGAACCAAATTCATTCACATGCCTCTTTAACTATAGAAAAAAATATATCAATTAGTCCTGGTTTACTTTATTTCCAATTTCTACCAGAACAACTGCTATGCTTGGCAAGCATAGATATCACACTATCTAAAAAATCATGAGGCAATAACATACAATTGATAAGATTTCTTTATCTGGTTCAAAGTATTTTATTAGGTCAATTCCATTGTCATCCAGAAGGATTCATCATGCTAACAATACAGTTGCACATAAAGGAAAGAGAAGAAACAAATCCCCTACCTCATGGTTTTTGACGAAAGCCACGACGGTTGAAGAACGCTCAAGAAACCCGGGTCAATTCTCTAAAAACTCACCTTAAGTCACCCCTCTTAGAAAGATTAACACCAAAGCTCACCAAAATTGTCATTCACACACATAGATCTACCAACAACAGTCTTAGATCTAAGGAAATGAGAGAAGAGGAGTAGTACATCTATGTTGATCTAAGAAACCAAACATGAACAATCACAAAACTCAATAAACCGGCTTCGATTCATCAAGAGAAGCCTTCAGATCACCTCCGAAACTCTTGGGAGAAGTTCTCCTGCCTTCAAGGAAGGCTAATCCCGAGTTATGGCCTCTTAGATGATTAAACTAGCCATTTAGAGGAAAAATGAGTTAGATCAACAATTTTAGGATCTAGATTTAAGTGCCCGCATGGCAATTCTGCACGATTTGATAAAACGTGTGCTAACCGTGTGTTAGCTTCTGCCTCGTCAAACACTCCTCGTATAGTTGGGCCGCACGGTTAGACAAACTGTGCGCTAACAATGCGTTATGCACTCCCTCCAACACCAACCTCACGTGGTTTGGCTGCACGGTTTAGACAAACTGTGCGCCTCCCATGCAAAAGCTATAACCCTTTTGTTTCCCTTAAAAGTACACCCAAATCTGCCTCAAGTCACCTTAACCTCCAAGAACACCGCTCACAACGAATTTTCACATAGTAATGGACTAGAGAGGTCCATGACATTACAATTATGTGTCAATATTGATAAATTTAAATTTAGTAGAGAGATTAATATAAAATTGAGAAGAAAGACTATAAGAACTCATAATTTGGAATTGTCTTTAGAGAGGACTTTGTAGGAGATCCCTTTTAAATGTTGAGGATCGATCAAGGAATCATTTATTCAGAAGAGTTGGTATAGATACTTATAGAATATATAAATTCCTTATTTTTTCTCTATTTATATCCTTCATAGGGTCTGGGGGTCTATTAGGTCGAGCCAATACATTAATTAATGCTGTCAATTCTTTAAAACAAATGATTCACTGCACCTTTAATATGTCAGATCCAATCCACCCACTATCCACTTGATGCTACCTATTAGCTAGTAATCATATTTGGGACTGCTTAGTTTTGATGTCTCCCACAAACTAGCTAGTGATCCTCCCCCAGTTGAATGGTGTTCATCTGTTAAACGTGGGACTATTTTTATATCACCACAAGTCATCTAGTGTATCTTATAGATATGATAACTTTACTGTGGCACTTAAATCTTCCTTCAATGTATTTGATTGAATGAAGAACATCCTTCCCAAATTTTAACCCATCCATGATGAATTCATTAATATCTTTAGTGAATCTTCATTTTATTAATGGGGGTTCCATAAAATCATTAGAATTTCATCACTTGGTCTATTAAAAACATATCTTGTTTGAAAATTGTTATAACTTAGAAACACATAAATGAAACCACATGGTATAAAGAAGAGTATTTTTTATCATGAAAACCTAATGGGAAAGGAAGACTTATAGAATCACCATCTCCTCCTCCCATGATTAATCTTCAATAAAGAGAAAAAAATGACTAAATAACAATTCTACTGGTATATTGTCAAATTATTAAACTCAAAATCCACTTTCATCAATTCATTAACCTACCATCCCATTTTCATTCCATGCACCATATCATTTACCATCTAGATCCCTAAAAAACCTATTTTCCAATCAATAAATCCCTAACAATTAGAAATTGACACTATCCACTATAAATAATCTTCATTTTCCATTACCCTTCCCTTAATGCCCCAATACTCCTCATCTTACACCATTGTTAATATGTTGAATTCTGAATATTATTTTTAAAAAATGAATGGATCCTTTGGAAAACAAAAAAAATCCCCCTTTTAGTGATCTAAATGTCTAAAACCCTCACCCAATTTCCCCAATCCCACCATCATACCCATACCAAACCCAATCCCAAATTGAACCCTAACCCCTCACCCATATGCAAGAGTGTATTTTTCAAATAAATAAAAATATCATCAAAACCAATTCAAGTATCAACACTATATATATCGATTATGTGAACTACTAAGTACAAATATACTTTTATGAAATGATTATATTGGAGTAGCTTAGAATTTCTAACTAGGTTTTGGAGTCTTCAAGTGATATTCATCTTGAGTATATAATTCAAGTATATGAAGAGTCCTATTAATATTTTACATTGGAATTTAAGATTAATTTTTAGTATGACCGTAAGGATGTTTGATTTTAGTTATGCCAATGAAAAATAAATATTTTATAAGAATATTATAAAATTTGTATTGCTGTCTATATTCATGAAATTTTTAATACATATTCATGTATGGATTTAATCATATATTCTAATAAGTACATTTATTTCCATAAGTAGAAACTGATTCCAACCAACCCTATGAGAATTCATGACACAATTAAGACCAAGTGTACTTTGTTGAAGTGTACCCACCATTATATTCTCCAACATGCCATTATTCACTTGTGTATTAATATGGATGACTCATAGGGGAGTTTGAGTCCACATTATATTATTTTATATCATACTATTTTTAGTTCAAATGGAATTAATATGGTAAAAAAATTTCCATGGATTTTGAATTCTATAAAACAAGTCCAAGTAGCCCATTTCAGAATGAAACATTGTTACCTAAATAGTGAAGAGCATGGGTTTATTTAATTCATTAAAGTTTCATTCCAATCATTCAATGCTTCATCTTATTTAGTGTACTTTGTTTTTTAAGATGGGGTTATTAATTAATGTGTGGAATATATATGATTTTTGTGAGAATGATAAATATATAGAGGGGAACTGTAAGGTTAATTAATAAAATTCTAATGATACCTTATACGCTATAATTTCCCCATCAACCCAAACTATAAATGAATCGCCTTCAATATAACCTACCACCATTTATCAAGATGATATCAGTAGATATTTTTAGAACGTGCTATAATATATAATCAATTTCTAACATAGGATATTCCAATAGTTGTAGCATTTATATGATCTAACACTTATTCCACCCACAACCCAGTACCAAAAACACCATTATACCTTGATCAAAAAATTCCCTCTGCGTCAACTAAAATAAGGGAATCAATCATGATTCATACCCACCCATCAGTTTGACCTCACCCACCCATAGAAAACCTCCACTCATACTATCCTATCTCTACACATTATACTATATCCATTCATCAGAAGTCCTAAAATTTTTAAGAACTTCTCCCGAGGAAACAGATTCTCCAATCAATTCCAATGCATACTAATATCTTTGTTGTATTTTCAAAGTATGCCACCTAATATTTTATTGTCTTTGAATTAACGTTCCAAAAAATATGAAAACAATACAATCTATTTATAAAAATTACTGGGATATGGGTGTCATGACTAGACCCCAATACACTCATAGATGACACACTAGACTATAAAAATGTATGTGATTCATATTTTCACCATAATTTAATTCATATACGGGGGAATATTATTCATTGTTTCAATTAAATTATTTATGGATATAGACACTAATATGTTAATAGTTAACCTAATACATTATTCATCAAGAATATTGATGTGTTATATATTATTATTTTATTTTATACACTAAAAACCAGAATATTTAAATTTCTCCTCAAATGTTTGAAAAGAATAATTAATTTCAACTCTTTGTAATTATTGATCAAGTCAAATTATTTGATTTTGAATGGAAAATAAATGGTTAAAATCCTATCTATTTACAAATAATTCTATAAATATTATGAATCATGATATTCCTAATGTTTCATCCAATATATTAGACTATAATATATTTTCATTTGATTCCCTGAGTTCTTACTCTATTTCAAACTTATCAAGGATGAGGAACACTATTAATGGAATGAAAGATGACTGGGGCTATTTTTTAGTGGAGGAGGAGATATATTATGAGTGTAGTCTGGGTTTAAGAGAATATAATGACATAAATTTTCCACTAATACATCTATGAAATTACTCAGATGTTGTGAATCTTGCACAACTAACATTGATATGGACTTATCAATGATGGAGGAATCTAGAGTGGTGATTGCATTTCAATCCCCTAGATAGATATATTTATAATGGGAATTCATACTGACTTATAAAACCTCCTTTGGTATTATAATTTTTAAGAATCAAAATATTTTATCTAATAAAAAATAATTTAATTATTTTTTGGGATAATCATTTTCTCTATTCTCGATGGAGAGTTAAGGGGATTATTTTAACCAATTACATGGACCCATTATGTGATGGTTTAAACATAAAAATGGAAACTATTAATCAAACCTCCATATAATTATTATGAGAACAGTTTATAATATGGACGATATTACTCTAATATAGGGGATACTAAAGCATATCAACATCCTCTAATAGTATTTAGTTATTACACTTGGATTCTGATGTGCATGTGGTAAGTGGTCGAGGTATATATCCCATAGTAACGAAATTTATTACTCATGTAAATCCCTAAAATTATTATTTTAGAATAAAATACTTATTCGTACATTTATTCTTTGTTTTTGTGTGAGACAATGTTTGGGTGGAACCTTATAAAATTAGAAAATCTAAAGGAGAAATAATTTTGTTTTTTGGAATGATTTCTACCAAAACAATGGGGTTGAACCATTCCAAAAAGGAAAATATCCTATAGGTCCTACTAGTGCCATAGTGGTTCTTAAATTCACTATGGTAAAATGATGAGATGAGTCTTCACAATAGTAAGAAGGGATGAAATATATTATAGTTGTTCTACTGGAGCTATGATGTGGTGTTATGAACCACACGATAATTTCAATATCCATATCTATTATGGATGGATGAAATGTCTTTAGTATTCTAGAGCTTCATACATTTTTGTAAGTTACACTCTTGAATTTATGGAGTTATTCCAAATCGAATGTGTTATTTAATTCATAATTTATGACGGAATTAAAGAGGCCCTAAATGAAGATCTTATGCATCAGTTGATCTATTTAGATTCCTTTATTTTTCTAATTGTTCGAAGGAATTAAAAAATAAAGAAAATGTAGAATTACCACTGCACCGTGGACCCAACCATATTGTGTAGTGGGTTGTGTTGGAGAGTGGTTCCATGTCACAATTGATTCCCCTACCCCATGACATCCTATTTCCTGCCCAATTGAATACTCTAGTTACCTATTTTGAATAATGTTTGTTGACATCATGATTTTTCCCTTTATGCTTCCCACCAAATTATTCCATAGTGGCTATTATAGCACACCCTACACACTAATTACTTTTATCATATTCCTAGTGGTGTTTTCCAGAACACCCACCATGCTCTGGACACCATATTCATGAAAACTTTGAATTTTCCAAAAGTTTATCTAATAATGCACAAATTTCTTCTAGTGAATGAAATTAGATATACCTTAGAGAGTGGTAATTTATTTTAGTGTGTGAACATGACATAGATATCCACACCTTCGATAGACCTTGACGTGGACATTAACAGCTTGCGTTTGGAACTTCCTAACCTATTGGTCTCTAATTTACATATGTGTCTATACTATTATTTTTTATTTGGATGATTTGATTCCATGCCTGATTCATGATCACAGGTGGATGTGTGTGTATCCCATGAGATACATTGTTACATTTTATTCCTTGAGATAAAAAAGTGGTGTTTATTAACTTTTTTTGTTATGACTACAAGACGTTATGTGTGAAACTATAAACTCATTATGTTAAATTACTCTTATTTGTGTGATCACCCTATATATAAGTAATGATTACTTAGTAGTTGTATGATATACATGATATTGGTGGAACATCATGACATATTTATCCATTATAAGGGTTGTTCACTAACTAACAGTTATGGTGACGAGGGACCCAATCACGAGGTGGAGGTACAAGGTATCCATAATGTTTTTTTGAGGATTCAATAAAGCTAGAATTTATTTTACAAGTGATATAAACCACAAGGTATCATGGTCGATGTTAGTAACATATGTTCTTGAATATAGGATTCTAGTTGAAATTTTCCTCTTAATGGGTAGATGATGTCGGTTTCCATTTTCACATAAAATTTTGAGGATTCTATGTAGTTTCCAGTTTGTTTATTACTGACAGGTTCCATTATCTTCTTAGAATGAAGATAAAGAAGGTATGTATGGGGGTTTATATAGGTTTTATTACTAAATTACTACTTTATTTCTAATTTTATGTTTATTAAAATTATACATTTATTATTATTATGGAATGTACTTATTATAATTGGAAGAATTCAGTTGAGGATAAATTGGTGTTGTCCTTATGAGCCATGAAATCACACCATAGTTTTTAAATTTCTATGTGATTATAAATTACATATGGGATTTAATGAATGGAAATGGCCATGTGGTTGATATCTGATTAGAAGAATATGAACCATGCAATGGATTGGTATGAACTATGCTGGAACCCCCGAATTTTTTTATTTATTTATCTTCTTTTATTACTTGGGATTGGATTTCCACATCTCGAGATGCATTATTTGTATGAAATATATTTTATTTATTTATTTCTTCAATATTAAATTGATGATTTATTATAATAATTAATCCCATGACATGACACAAAGGGCATAGTCTCTTAATTATAAGACTCATACCCTTACTACTAGTCGTAATCCTCATACACAAGGGGAAGTTCCCACGTGGTTACAAAGAACTCCGGATCGGACCCAGTGGTTCAGATCAAGATGCTTTAAGGTGGTATTAGAGAGTTAGTTTTTCACTAATCTATTTTTTCTTATTTTTTTGGGTTGGTATAGAGTATATAAGAGATAGAACAAAAGAGACATTGGAATGGGAACTATGCTTGTTCATGGCCAACACTTTATAGTGGACCTATGAGTTTCCATAAAATGTGAAATTATGTTTTTCATATTACCAAGGGTTAAATTCACCTTGGGTGATGTACATGATATCTATACCTAGCTTATTATATTTAATATATGATTAGGCATTGTGGATATACAGGTTGGTTCATAATTCATATATATACTTGTTATTATGATTCAAAATAGTTAATTAATTCAATGAATTAACTTGTGATCTATATTTAGGATAATATCTCCTTGTGTGATATATCTATGTTTCCATGTTCTTGTGTTATTATATACATGATGACTATTAATAACATCTTGTGACATACAAAATGGTTAGTTAATGGAGGATTATAACATAGGATTGATAGTATAATCTTAATTTTTTTTGATCCCTTTATTTGTTAGGATTTGTTTATATCCCCAATGTTCCTCTTATTTTAGAATATTACACCTCATAGATATTTCAAAGGACATATATCTAAGAAGGTTTATCTTGATAACAATCTTATACATGCCTATGTGATGTAGGCATTAGTTATTTTCTATATTCCCTATGAAATCTATAGCTTACTACACTAATTATTTCTTGATGTATCACCACATCAATTTAGCGAACTGTGGGACCAGTAGATGTTGAGGATTTGATGGAAATTTTATAGAGAACCTTTAAATTGATTGAGAAAATTTTAGATAAGGAGTGAATTTGGAATTATTCATACTATAGGAACCTACGAAGCATTGCTGGGGAGTTATAGTCTTGGACATTATAAGAGAGGGACTCTCATGGGAGTCCTTTACAGAACTGTTTTCATAGAGTTCTTCTCTAATGTGCTAAAGAAGTAATTCTTACAGTCATTTCAAAAACAATAGAATGGTTTCATGATATTAACAACATGGACTTCTCTCATTAATGATATCCTTCATTTCATAAAACTTATGTCTGGTAATTTGGCTTATAAGACTAAGATGGTAAAAAATATACTTTAACATAAAATTAAAAAATAAGGTTTGAGCTTTGACAATGATTAATAACCAGAGGTGTTAAGGAAGGCCCTAACAATGTAGAGGATTATAGAGGATGAATGAGCATCTGATAATTTTGAACCGTCCACTACTAAAATGGATGGATGGTCAATTACAACCTAGAGTGACTCTACTGATTCAAGGAAGAGGAAGCACATAGACTTGCTGTAGACCAATAACATACATGTTCTGTAGATTTTAGTATATCTAGTTCAATTAGGGGGCGAAAAAAATGATTCAAATATGGTAATTTCAAAAACAAAAGTAATGTATCACCAACATCCAAGATTCAGTGCAAAAATTGTTTGAAAGACATGAGGACCCATTAGTATTGGGATATAATTTCTTCTATAAGGTAGAGATATCCATGACATGGAAACCATAAGTAGGGTCATAGTTTTAATCAGTGTGTTTGGTCTTGTCATGAAGAGTAAGGGAATAATTATAGGGATGAGGCATGTCAGATTTATAGTATGGATTAGACTTTTGAATATAGTAGAGAAGGTCCACCTATGGTTTGAGGTATAATATTGATCAAATAAACTCTTTGTACTACTTTATTTGAAACTTTTACTTCACATTACTTTAAAGAATCAATGGTAGATTTTGGGCTTGAACTAATGATAATGTTATCATCTATGTCAGGTTCCCTTTATACACCATTGTTCATGAAATTGGACCATATTCAGGGATGCCAATTGTTTCTTATAGTTGTCCCTGGTTATGGACATCTATTAGAGTTCATGATTGTGGTGATGAAAACCTTCAATGTAATTATCTATATAGAATGGATGAAAAAAATTCAAATCTCACATTGATTTATAAAATAGGATGGTGTTATTCACATTTCCAAATGGATATGGGTTCAAGATGAGTTGGAACTAGGATTTTATAGAGTTGTACATGACATTTTTTATATTGGGATGATCACATCATATATGGAGGGGTGGTCTATTTCAGGAGGATTAGTGATAGCCCCCTCAAATCTCCCTCTTACTGTGTATCATACTAGGAATTATTCCTAGATGAATTTATAGTACTCTATCATGATATAGAAGTTTAACATGTGTTAAATCTCATACAGTGTGTGAAAATAATTTTGATTCCCCATATCTTATGGTGCCAACCAATGTTAGGGAGGTCAACATTGAACTGAACATCCTAAAGTAGGAAGGCTTTATCAAGATGTGTAATTCAATGGGGGTGAACCTGTATTATTCTAAAAGAGTTGTAAAGGCAGTGTTTTAATCTAAATTGATTACCAAAATATGAACTTGGTGATGATGAAATACTACTATCATTTTCTAAGGAATTATGACCTTTTTGATCAATTATGTGTAGAAAGATGTTTATCCATGACTGATCTTCAGTTGGCCTACCACCGATTGTGAGTTAGAGTGAAAAAATTGTAAAAATGGTATTTGAAAGAGGGAATAGACATTATGAGTAATTGGTGATTCTGTTTAGGTGGATGTATGTACTAATAATATGTATGGGATCATGAAAAAATATACCCCATTATATAGATTCATCTGTCATATTTATCAACAAAATTACTGTTTACATGCCAACAACATAGTATTATACTAGGAGATTAGATATGGTCTTCCATATGCTTCATGAATATTAAAAACATTCCATGTTTTTTATGTTTTCATTCATCATTATATAGGTGATGTTACTAGAAAATGAGGTGTCTATGATGGATATATCCACGAACCAAGACAAATATTAATCACTCATATCATAAAAACATATTACACCCTTAGATCCTAGGATTGGTTATGTAGTTTACTATGATGCAATATTAATTGGTCCTAGAGCAGTTCCAATGTAGATAGACACGGTAGTCTCCTATGGTTCATGTCATATAAGACCCCATGAGTGTAAATATCATACACATTACATGTAGCTAGTATTTATGTTCTAATCCGTGATGTGTTGGTGACAATATATCTTCAGTGAGATATTTATTGTATATAAGGACCCTAAGAGCCTTTTCTATATATTCAAACATTGGGACCCTAACCTGAGATATAGGTGATGGGTTGAGTATCTATATATGTTCAACTCTGAGATGGAGTTTACACATGGGAAGGGTAATTCCATTATGGATGCTCTTATCCTTAAGATGAAGGTTGAGAATTAGATTCTGTGAGAAGGAATACAAAGACTAGTGGGGATCAGAGACCTTGATGAATGAATGAAGGTTGTATTCCTCAGAGGGAAAGGTTTATATGAATTGTGCTCTCTTGGTAGTTATATATTCTATTATGAGCTAATTGAGGACTATAAATTAATCATACACAAAGTGTGCTATGATGAGGTAACAACTAGAAAAAGGAGATCTGATGCAAGTCTTTGAGTGAGGAAGATGTGATTACAGTACATGGGTGTGTTATAGAACCTGATTCTATCTGTGTGGAGATGAAAAGGGATTAAAATTCATCTAGATGGTAAGTTAAATATGGAGAAATAATGTTATATCAATATATTAGGTGGATGTTTTGGGGATAAGAGATGAAGAGAGACATTATGGGGTTTTTATCTCGATTCTTTACCTATAATAGGGTAAAGAATGAGCCCAAAAATCCTTGTGCTATTCTCTATACACTGCCTATAACCATGTGGTAGTGGGAAGAAATCATGATGGTATTTTTGATGAGGTTACCTAGAACCTTGAAGAGTGATGATTTGGTTTTTATAATTTTTGATTGGCTGAAAAAATATAAAAAAGTTTTACCAATTAGAGACACTCACTTAGAACATGAGATAGGATTGATCTATTTTTGTGTGAATGTACACATTAATGGGGGTTCCTATGGTAATTGATTCCAGAAAAAGATTTTTTAGGTCCTGGTTTTGTAAGGGATTAGAAAAACCTCATATAACTCAATCGATGTTGATAATAACATACCATCCTCAGAAGAATAAACATTCTAAGTAGAAATAAACCATATTAGAGGAAATGTTGTAAGCTTACATTCTAAAATGTTGTAAAACATTATATGATCACCTAGTCTAGATTTTTTTTAATACAATAGTAGTTGTCAGTCTTTGATTAAGGTGACACCTTAGGAGGCTCTTTATGGGAGGCCAGGTTGTTCACTACTCTATTGGAATGAGGTGGTTGAGGCAGTAGTTTGAGGACCCAAAATGGTTTAAGTGACCTATTAGAGAGTTAAATTGATTTAGAAGAGGTATATCAACACTCATTAAAGGCATAAATATTATTTCGATTGGAGGAGAAGATATTTTCTGTTCACAGTGGGAAATCAGTTCTTCCTGATAGTGACTTCTTAGTCAGCGTATATATGTCGAAGGAAGGGTAAACTATAATCCTATTTTATTAGACTCTCTGATATCACTAATATTATAGGGATGTGGTATATATACTAGACCTTTATTTTCTCTACAAAGGTATGCATGATGTGTTCCACATTTCACAACATAAGTGGTGCATACCAAACCATGCACACATTATCAATTAATGATATTTGAGTTGGTGGATGATTCATATTATGGGGAGTGTTTTTTTAGAAAGTAAAGTAGATAGATAATATACATCAAGGGATGAAATAACCACATGACCCGATTTTGTGGTAACATTAGTTGATCCATGAGGAATCTTGTGAGAAATAGGATAATGTTCAAGCATAGTGAACTGAGTTATTTTGGAATGAACCCTAGAGATACTTCTCATGGATGAGAAGTCATTAGTGGGAGATAATTGTAATTTCCTGAATTTTTTTCTTTAATGAAATAATTCATTCCCACTTTTCCTTTTTGTTTTTCTGTTGGACCATGTTTGGGTGGAACATTTTGGTCTTTAAAAATCTAAAGTAAGAACATGGGTTCTTTAGAGACCTTGCTTCCAAAATAAATAGGGTTGAACCATATCGTAAAGGACCAAACTATAGAGGTCGTTCCTATAATTTAGTGGTTCTTAGGTACACCATGTAATAGGGAGGAGTTTAGTCTAGGATTTAGTTGGAAGGGTTGTGTCATAGTAGGTCCATTTTAGTGGGGATGAATCATGGTGTTAAATACTACACTAAAATATAACTATTCATTCCAGTTATAGATGGTGGGGGGATTTTCGATGTTAAGGTGTTTTAACCCCAAATGGATATCAAAAACATGAATTTGGGTACTTATTTTAGATTTAATGAGTTCTAAAATTCATATTTTATGTTTAAATTCAAGAGGAATCTAATGAAGGCCTTCCACATGGATTAATCCCTCTAAATTCCTCAATTATTCATTTCATTATCTGTAATTATAGAACTATAATAGACTATAGAATGACCACCACACCATAGAAAAATTCCTACCCCTTAGAGGTTAACATTATAAAGTGGTTCCATGCCACAATAGTATACCCTATATCATGGAAGTCACCTTTCAGCGTGGTTCAATGATGCAAAATCCCCCTTCTACATTGTGAAGGCTGAAATCCAGTTTTTCCCCATGATGTATCCTCTTAAACTATGTAATAATGTTCATTAATGCACACTCTATATGAAAAACATTTTTTACAAATACATAAGGGTTTGTTTATAGAACAACCTTAAGGACACTACTAGAACATTGCACAATGGAGAACCAAAATTTTCCATAATTTAATCAAGTAGAGATTGAGGTTCTTCCTGTGGAGGATCTCATAAATCCCTTGGTTCGAAATTATTTTGGATAGTGTCTTTATTTGACTTAGATATCAACTCCTTCTATGGGCCTTGACATAGAAATCAATGAACCATTATATGAAGTTCCTTTCCTCTTGAGATCTCTTTTACACATTCACTCATACTATAGTTTATGAGTTAGATTATTAGATTCCAGGAATGATAGTTATTGCATGTTTGTATGTGCATAGCCTTTTATTTTTGATGTGATATCTAATTCCTTGAGTGATACCAGTGAGACTTATTTCATTAATTAGTTATGATCCCATGATGTGATTTGTGCTGATGTATACTCATGATGATGTTTTATGTCTTTTTGTTTTCACACCATTTATATGTTTTTACCATTCATTGGTTGTTGTGAGTTGCACTTAAGATAGGTGGACCATCATGACACATTCATCCCCTAGATAGTGGAGTCCACTAACATTAATTTATAGAAATGAAGAACCTATGCAGAGAGTGGTGGTATTATGTATCTATGGTTTTTCATTGAGGATGTTCTTGTAATAGAAATGATATTCTATGTTCCATGCGCCATGAGGTAGTGTGGTCGATGTGAGTACAAAATATTTTCTACTAGAAGATGACCAGTGACATAGTCCTCTTGATGGAGAGATGATTCCTGATTTCATTTTACATGACATTGAGAGGATGTCATACGTGGCCAAATTTGATTATTATCAAAACCTTATATTATCTATTGCTCATGGAGTTGAAGTAGGTAAAATCATGGGTTCATAGTGGCTGGATTAGATTTTTCCCACTCAGTGTTGGATTGTATGTTTATGCCAATTAATTGTTACTATTATTATAGAATGAACTTGCTGTACTTTATAACATTTGGATGAGGATGCATTGGTGGTGGAATACTAAGTCTTGTAATCACACAATGCATTTGATGTTTTTTTTGTACCTATATATTTCATGATGGATCCATAAAAGGAGAATAGAACTATTTGAGATAGTTTAGTAGAGGAGGATAGTTCTAGTAGTTGACCATTATGGACTCTAGTAGACCCCATACTATGTTTCTTATTGATATCCTTTTTAATAAATATAGGCTTCCCACTTTGGGGGTTGTTTTATATATATGTATATCACGATATTTATTTAGTTCTACACAATTAATAAGATGATTTATTGTTATTATTAATCATATAAAATGACACTAAGATAATAGTCTCCCTATTGACAGACTCATACCTTAATAGCTAGTTAATAGCTTCTTGAGCAAGGGGAGATGGACATGAGGTTTCATGACACTCCAGCTTGAACCTGGTGTTTCAGTTTGGGATATTACAACTCAAGTGACCATACATGTTAGAAGGTGTGAATTTAAAGGTGAAATTGTATGAGGAGTTATTTGTTCAATGACAGTTGGGTTGATCTATCCTAAGATATATTTCCTCTTAGATACATATTTTAGGTTCTTGAAGTAATATTCTTCCCCATGACCTATGGGCTGTTAGTGGCCTCATTTTTTAGATGAAACCACACTGGGTGGGGGCCCTCCTAGGAATCTTTATTGTCGAAGGAGGTGAATACATGAAATCACCCAATAAACCTCTATATATGGAATGAGGATATATTTACATTCTAGAGAAGGGATCCTAACCCATTTGGAATAATGGTTTTGGGCCTCCTTCCCCTATTTTTCTTTCATTTGTGAGTGGGGATCGATGACTTCATTCTGAAGAGAGTCTCCTGTGTCGGTGCATGGGTATGGTCCACCCCTCTATTATGAAACCCTTCCACTTGGAAGTTGACATGTTATAGAGAAGGAATTGTATTGGAAATAGATGGCGATGATACCACACAACTACTATAGTAATCGTAGTGATATTTGTGTTGTTATATGATATAGGCCTACAGAAATACTAATTTTTTGTGGTTCTGATAACCATTGTGTCATTTCATTTCCATTTGGATGTATAATCCACATTACATATACAACTAGAAGAAAATTTGTCTAAAAACAAAAAATGAGGAAAAATGTAATATAGGAATAGAAAAAATGAATATTAACAATAAAAAATTTCTCATCGGTGAAGGATTTCACATTAACTTCACCATATTCTGTTTCACAAGTTTTCAATTTTGTTTTATTATGGATTAGTATTATAAAGGGTGGTATTAATTGGAATTAAATAATTGAAATTTAAATTATACACAAAAAATTGAGAATATTGGAGTTCAAATCATATTATGAGGTTATTATTTCCCGATATAGGACTATCTTATATAATTATGTATATTTTCAATAAATCATTCAGGATAATAGTTCCCATCTATTTTACATCACTTGTCACCGTAGAGTGATCAATACCAAATAATTATATATTTATTGATATTCGATTCACTTGTATTGGGACTTAATGAATGTAAATCATCCTCTAGTAGGATATATAATGGGTTTTCAATGTGTATGGATAGTGGTTACTGTATATTTTATAGACATACAAGAATGTTCTCAAGATTTTAATTTAATATTAGGAGATATTTAATTGAATGTTCTATAATTAATTCTATGTGAGATAGCATGAAATATTACACTATAGTTTTATGAAATCCAATAATTATTAATTTTTATATGGTTTTTAAGATCATAGAGGTGGCCTCATGGGTATATTGAATTTTCATACCTTCCAAGATGAATTTGGTTTATGCTAGTGTTTAATGTTTTGATGTTTGAATTATGTGTATGATGTAGTTTTGTTCCAACTAAGATGTATAAAGAGTATGATATGATTTATGATCTAATAGTATGACTTATAGGTATATTGGTGTTTTGTGTGACCAAATAAATCCAAAGGTTGCAGTAGAATTTATGGTCTCCTATCAGAACATATTAAAATTATAGAATACAATTCCATCCAAGAAGACTTATCAGTAATGGTAGGATTTCATGTATTATTGTTTTAATTAATAGAAAAATAATGTTTCACTCTATGTATCATGTATTAATGGTTTATATTTATTTTTATGGTATCCATAGGGTACATGAGGGTATGATATAGTTTCATTCCATTCAGATGTGCATAAGGGTTTTTGTGTGATGGGGATTAAGTTATGATGGTGTTAGGATGATACGCATGATATGACTATGAAAGGATTACTATATAGGTAATAAATACCCACATAGTTTTGTTATATTAAATGGGTCATGATTTACCATTTTGATTCATGTGATAAGGGCCAAAGTTGTCCCTTTTAAGGCCATGAAGATATACCAATGAAGTTACTTAGAAGGTCATAGATTTAGGACCAAATTTTCAAATAGATTAAGGATATATGACTTGAACCACATATAAGAATTTTAAATATATACTATGCTGAATACCATGATAATGGTTTCTAGAAAAAAATTCATGGACATATGAACGAGTTTCAAGTTTAGTTTTCATAGATATATATCAGTTTCAATTAAAAGATACTTAGTATATAGGGCCTTAAACCGAGATAATTTAGAATTAATTATTGATATATATAATGGAATTTGGTTGGTTATCTTAGTAATTAATCAATAATTCTCTCCCACACATGTGTCATTATATATGTATTAGAAACAATGTTGGATAAATAGTTATCTAACCAAAAAAATTGTGAAAAAGTAGGATAAAATTTGGTCTTATAACATACTTCAATTCATGACATGGCTTGGGTTCTGCTCTATTAGGGGATGAAGTAATTATATGTTTAAAAAATAAGGCATAAGAATTCATGGGCCTCCAAATATAATGATATATATAGGTATTATGAAAAATAAGAAACCATTTCAAATAATCAAACCCTCAATTATCAGTCCAAAGATACCAATTGATAAAGAATAACTTGAGAGTAAATATATAGGATCTTAATTATCAGAGCATCATGAAATTAACCAAGACATTAGACCTAATAGGGTAAGAGTAATGCCATGTGGGATTAATATTAGAATAGTTGGAGTTGAAAATCTCATAGAGGTGTGAAATCATGTTTGTTATTCATATATTTTTATTGGACCTCATAAGAATAATCCTTGTAATGAGGGATGAAAATTAGTCAATTTAGTCCAATAAGTTCATCCCTATAAACTAGAAAAAAATTTATTTCTTATTCATTGGTATTCATAGTCATTAATTTTTATAATGAGGGATACATAATCCTGAATATTTTCCTATTGGATATGAAATTTGGGCATGGTACCGTTGTTGGATGCATGATTTATGTGTTGTACCAATTGAGGAATTATAGTTTATGGATTCTTCTATTATGTATATCAAATTTCTTTAAGCCTTATGTATAAAATGATTATCTTTGGAAAATTATTCAAAATACCTTATAAGGTGTTTAAGGTGTAACATTTTAACATGAATCATCACCCTTCAGATTCACATAGATAGTAATGGAGTGAAACTAGGTCTTATGTTATTCACCCAGATATGAAAATGATGAAAATAAATTATAATGGTTTATGAAATATTATAGGAGTCAATATAACCTCATATCAAACAACATTTCCTTGCCAATTATTACATTAATTTTTAAATGAGGTGTTTATTACATGGACTTATTAAACCTAAAATAAAACAAAAAATGGAAGGACAAATATATAGGGTAATAGTATTCATGGTAGATCATTTGAAATAAATTAGTAATTTAATAAGATCCAAAAAATACAATGGTTCAATACAACTAAAAGGTAAATGTCTAGTGGTCTATAGAATACAACACCCTATAAAAGGTCACCACCATCTCCCCCAATCCACCCCAAATAATCCACGAGTCATCTTATTAATAGAACCCCTCTTCCACCATATTTACCCTAACATAACAAAAATCTAGAAATATTATTAAAGGAATCCATGAACATACCTATTTTATATAACATAAAAATTACCCATCCAAGTGATTAGGTGAATAAGGGGTGATACTAGACCAAATAGGATTACCATAATTATCCCATCCACCCCTTGTATGTTAAAAAAATGAAGATAATAATGTGGTTTTATTATAGCTTCCACAACCCTAGAAATTTTACAAAAAACTCCAATTTATAGAAATAATGTTCAATAATAAATAATATAAGAATTAATGGTAATTTTTTTTCACTGTATCATAATAAATACAAAGAATACCCATAATTATTAAATCCTACACACACCTAGGACAATAATAAAAACCCAAGTGTGACATATGACATGTGTAATTGAACGATATTTAGGTATGACCTAATCATGAGTGGAATAAATACCAACAAAACTCACCCTGTTATGTCATATATGATCCCCACATTCAAGTTTAAAATTTCCACACATCACATTTATATTATGGAAAAGGTCATCCCACTCATGTTGTAGTTTACCAAACATATGATAAATACCTAAAAAACAAACCAATCACTAAACCATGAAAATAAAAAAACTAAAATCAATAGGTCAATTCAACTGATAACATATGTCCAATATTAATACATTAATGAATGGAATTCAAAAATTAAAAATGTAAGACAATACCATACTCCTATACAAATTTTCATTAATCAAAAAATCATATAGAAAATCATCAATTTGTTACTACTCTAATAACACACACACATACACACACAAACCTCATACTTTTATAAACCAACAGATTCTAGAAATCGTAGAATGTAATCATATAAAAAAATTAAACTAAAAAACACTAAATCAATGGGATTTCTATGAACTGTGAATGCATTGAAAGTGAACCACCTCAAATTAAACGTAATAAAATCCCCCCTTAATAACATATATCCATGATCATGTTAGGATACTTAATATCCCAATATAATGATGAAAAACTAAATCCCAAAATTTCCATAAAATGTTTCTGAAATTCAACCTAAAAGACTTATTGATCCATGGGGTCTTACCTTCAAAACATGGAGATGATATATATAGGGGTAGATCACTCACTATCGTTATAATTATGAATGGAGTGAAACCAGGCTTCAGTGCTCGACCAGACGACGAGGGTTCGGTGCTCGACCAGTCGACGATGGCTTTTGAGCAGGTTCCTCCCCCTTCGGGGGAGGGACCTCTGCCGTCTTTCACACATTTTTTGAACCCGGACTTCCTTCCTCAGTTTCCCCCATGTTTTTTTAGCCCGAAGGTTCAAGAGATCCACGATGATTGTCCCAACCTTCTGATTTCGATCACTGAGTTTAGCGAAGCTTCGGGTCTCCACATCTTCTCTTTAATCGCTCGATTATTGGAGATATGACCCCCGGTTGATCTATTTGATAGGTTTGTGTTTGGTTCTTGGGATTTTCAAGAAAGGAAAATCGTAGGTTTTCTAGAAAACTGGACCATCTTGATACGTTTTTCTTTAGAGGAAGATCTAATAAAGGCATGGTCAAGGGCTCGCTGCATCTGAAACGGCTCACGATTCTTCATGTCCTGATGGTCGTATGAATTTCACATGAAGCGCGACTCTCCATCAGTGGCAGTCTGGGTAAGTTTCCCGAATCTTCTGCTTCCTTTTCAGAATCCATCGACTGTTAAAGACCTCAGGAATCTTCTGGGTAGATACTTGTGTTCGGATAGTCAAACCAATGCGGTCTCCCACCCAATCAATCCTCGTGTGTGTGTGGAGGTGGATGCATCAAAGGATCCTTTAGACTTCGTCTGGATTACCATAGGGGAAGAATTTCGTTGTAAGCAACCTGTGGTATATGAGTCGTGGTTTCAGTTCTGTATGGTTTGAAAACAGTTGGGTCATTCTTTGGAGAGTTGCAGGCGGGAAGCTAAGATTTCTTAATTTCTAGGGGACGTGCACAATGGAAATCATGCACTCTAGTGAATGATGTGATGGAGGATGTTATAGACAAAGGAAATGATGGGGATGGATGCAGTAGGCTTGATACAGGAAGTGGTTCACTGAGTGCTGCTATGGTGACTCAGATTGCAGTTCTAGACAAAGGTGATACAAAGACTGGTACAAAGGAAATTGGAACGAGGCTGATTTTTGGTCCCAATCAAGTAAGGAAGGAGAAACCACAGGTTTTTCCTAATAATACGAAAGTTAAAGAGGTGTTTAGTAGAATGATAAATGACCTCAGTGGCAGGAAAGATCTGTCACAGGGCACAATGGCAATACAGTGGACATGAATGTCCAATATCAACTCATAGGAGACTCCATTACTGATAACAATGTGGAGTGTACTGGAATACAGAATACTTGTGCTACGCAGAGTGTGGTTCTTGAGGACTTTTTCACACAACGACAGTTCATGGGGAGTGGTTTCATTCAACCCATCCATGCTGAGAATATTGGTATGACGACGGTGGATGGGGAGGCTGATTTGATTAGGGAGAATACTCTGTTGGGTGTTAATGAGGACAGGACTGGAAGGATTTTTCATATGGTGAAGGAGGGAGGGGATCTGACCCCGAACCGGACTTTGATTCCATTACGCAATAGGTTTGATGGCCTTAAAGAGGCCGATGTGGATATTGTCCCTATTTCCACCGCTGGAGGAGATGAGGTCGAAGTGGAGGTATCCAAGGGGATATAGCATGGTCAAATTGCAGATGAGGAGTCACCTACAAAGATTCATAAGGGCTTTGGAAAGAAGAAGGGGAGGAAGGACTAGTCCTCATTACCTATGCCTCTTGAGACCCGATCTGCAAAGAAGGTGAATGAGAAAAAGAAAGAAATAGAGTCTGTGTATTCTCAGATTCCAATAGAACAGGGTGATCAAGACATGGATCTCTTGTTAATCTCTGTTGAATATGTGATGGAGCAGACCATGATGCTGAATGCATCAGAGGAGGAGGCAACTAGGATGATGGGAAGATCGCTAGAGGTGTCTCTTAATGAGGATCAATACACATGGATTGATAGATAGGACTCCATTCTGGCTTGGGGTTTCAACAGAGGGATAATCAGCGTTGAAGAATACATTCATTCATGGGATCATCTTGATTCTACATTAGAGAAAATGATTTTTGAGGTTGTTGATCTACATGTTACAGCCTTATCCTGGAAACTTTTCAGGGAGAGAGATTCAGGTAATATTAAGTTCCTCTATAATGACCATAGTTAAGGGTGGATTTGGACAGTTATGTTGAGAGGGTTGGATGAGGTGATACCCTTGGGCTCTGTTTGTTTTCCTTTTTGTGGTTCTTTGGTGTTTTTTCTAGCTTGATACTTAGACCTGTGCCAAAGGGGGACCAGAGCACAGAGCCTTTATCACTGCATGCCTTTTGGAGTGGGATGCTAAGAGGGTATGGCATTTCCATCTGTATCGTGCCCGTGCACCTCTATACGGGACTGTTTTCTGAAGGGCCATGCATCGTTGAGGCTTGTCTACATGATTATCTGCTGGGGTGGGGTAGGTCTAGTGGTTTTCCATGGGTGTTTCTTTTATCCTATGTACTCCTATGCTTTGTTAAACGATCTTTGTCGTTTCTCACTTTTGTCCTAAAAAGTGTTTTGATAATAAAAAAGTAATTTTCAGTCAGTATGAAGGGAGTTGTGTGGAAGGGGAATAATAGAGTAATATATATAAAAATAATAACTAACATGATAATTTTGGAGGGGTTTTAAGAGTTTGGATGGATCAAATGAAAGGACCTAGTGACTAATCATGTTTCCTACGAACAATATTCTCCAAAATTTGGTATTTAATGGGCCAATACATGGTACCAATGACCATGCAAATCAAGATAAAAAACTAAAAATGCCCCTAATTTACCCAATATCACCCCCAAATATCCCAAAATATAAAATAAATCAAATATAATAATTACATATATAGAGACTGTGGCTTCCCATACACGGATATTAAATATTTTTAGATGAATATTTTTTTCATTGAACAAACAAATTCAGGAGGACCATAATAGTTTAGTGCCTTTTGAAAACATGGAACACAATATTATTAATTCATGAATGATATCCAATGTCTCACATAAATATATTTCAATTTAGTACTCTTATGTTCAAATATTTCCTCATAACATTGGGAATGTAAACTTAAGAAATGATGAGATCAGATTTTATGTAAGTTTAAACATGGGATATATATAAGAAAAACACGAGAATAAGGGAATGAAAAATATGAGAGTAAAAATTCAAATTTATACCCTACATATCAATGATAATAATCTTGAGTCATGACATAAAGGTTTGTAGTTCATAATACATGAGACATAAGGAAATTAAAAGTCATGATCCATGAGAGTATAAAATTTTAATAAGACATAGAAATGATGAGAACACATAATCAAAAAAAAATTTCATGCCAAGGAATCCAACCAGGAAATTCATAACATGTTAGACTAGGGATAACTACTAGTTTACCTACATCAGGCCTAGGCTGACCACCAGTGTACCAAATTTTTCTTGGATTGGGAAAAACACCCATATACCCTACTATTAGTATGTGTAATAACAACGGATGTACCCTCTAAGCTCATAGAAATTTTATTATTTCCCAATGCATTATAGGGATATTTGGTCCCACAAATCACATAGTTAAAATAATACATAGTTGTGCCATAAGATCATAAAAAATTCATCATATATAAATCCAAGAAATTAAACGGGTCTCATAAACATTTCATCATAACATGTAGAAATGAAATTGGTACAATAATCATTTAATTATTTCATCATATCGTAACAAATGGAAATGGAATGAGTTTTATAAACATATAAATCATAAACCATTCATGGAAATTATAAGAACTGTTTCCCTGGATAATATCAACAATAATGTATAGAAAGATCAATGGATATAATCTTAGATGGATAATTATTTTGATCTATTACTTGGAATATTTATTTTGGAAAATATCATTTAAATATGGAAAAACATTTTACAATATAAATCATTTTCATATTCCATTTCATATATGATAATATTTAAATATGATTTTCAATCAAATATTGTGGAAAATTTCATATCAACTTGAAAAAAGAATTTTTTAAAATATAAAATTTCTGTAATATACTTTACTTTTGATAATAACCTCGAAAACCAGTATGGTAAGCATGAAATCATTGAAGAGTCATGGGAAAAATATTTTTCATACTGTGATTGTTCATATAATTATTCCTTTTAAATTTTTCGTAAAAGCTAAATGAGAATTATTTCTAAAAGGACATGAAGATTAATTTGAAAACATTTTATGAAAATAAAAACATAGGTAAAAATTCATTTAATAAATAATTTTAATAAAATAAAAAAAATTGAAATATTTTTAGAAGACTTATTTTTTGAAGAAATAGGGGTTTTCAACCTAATAGAATTAAAGATGATTTTTATTAAAAACATTATCCTAGTTATTTTAATTGAAAAAGGTGGAAGATATATTAATAATTTATAAAATATACTTAATTAACCTAGGATAAGAAAATTTATGATTTTCACGAGAAAAAGATCATAGAAGCTCATCATTGTAAACATAATCTTAAACAATCATAATAAATGTTGAATTTTTTGCATAAAAAATGTACACGATTGTAAATTTTGAATCATAATACTCATGAAATAATAGAATTAAATGAAGAATGTGTATCATGAAAATAATTATATGCCTCATAAAACACATCAAATTTGGATTTTATACATCACATAGAATATGATAGGGTCATAATATAATATATGTCTCATAGAAATAAAATTGTGAAAAAACCCCTCACCACTACAGTAACATTTAAAATATAATCCCCAAAAAAGATAGATTATCAAATGGGTATTTAAATAATAATAATTTTTATTTTTATCATCAATAAACACATTAATGAGTATTATATATAAATCATAACAAAAAAAGTGGTGTATATTGAATAATTCTCACAGAAATACCAGTGAGAAAAGAAAACCCTTAAAACATTAGAAATCCTTTAGATCATAAAAAAAGTAATAACATAAAATGAGTATTTTAAGATCAATAAAATAATAATATAATTGATATAACATGTCAATGGTGTAGTATATACGCCAAAAAAATAAATGATTGGTGTATTTTCATATGTTCCACATAAATAATAGAGAGTCTAGAAATTTATTAACTTAGGTATTGACATCCTTCATACCAGTATGAATATATTGTATTATAATTATAAGTTTATTATAAATCTATTATAGAAATATAATTATTTATGTTAAACATTATGTTATTTAATTTTTTCATTTTGTTACCCATTTACTAATAATTCCATGATAAATTCACGTTTTGGGTAATAACTACTCTGTGTTTCATGTATGTTTTGATTTTTCACTATTTGTACTTTTATTTTTATCTTGGTTCCTTCATATATTGTATTATTAAAATAAATAATTATCATATTTATAAAAAATTATACTTTTAATACCAATCATGAATTATGTTTTGCAACAGTTAATTATGTAATGATCATTGAGACGATAATCCATACCTACACATGGGTAACAATTCCATTATTCAATGATCATTATAGAAAGGAGATAAGTAATATAATATATTGAAATAATTAAAATGATATAATAAATAAGATATTATTTATTTAAATATACTTATACATATAATCCATGTAGTTTGGCGATAAAAAGAGAGTCACATCGCTTCGTGAAGGGGGTGGTCAATATGTACACGAATGACGTTACCATCTTTCAATGAGTGAAGTGATAAGAAATAAAATGATATATTATAATTTTATAATGGTAAAAATTTCATTAAAAAGAATTATTATTTCAGGTACATAACTTATATTTACCCTTATTATATTCCACGTAAAGTGTTAGTAAAAATGAATCACATCGCTTCGCGAGGTGGAAGTCTGGGGTACAAACATGCGATATTATTATGTCCTATAAGGATTGGATATAATATATATATATATAATATAATTATTAAATAGGTATAAATATTTTATCGATTATATATTTATATAATTTATATCCAATATCATACCAAATTATAATAGGTTGTAATGAAATAATGAAGGGAATTATTTCACGAGGTGATAGTCAGAAGTACAAATAAAAGATGATTTTGTATCCCATTTTATGGAAGTATATTCTAGATCATTATCTTAATATAAAATAATATCTTTATATTTATTATACTGAGTTTATTATTCCATAATGAATTGATATTTATTGAAGTAGGTGGAGGAATAAATCTTATAAAAATAGATGTTCAAGAACATTACCACACCTTTGGGTATCCTCCTTCGGTTTTCAACAAAATCCATCCCAAGGGGGATTTATTTATAAAATAAGGCTACTAATAATAGATTTAGAAAGTTGGGAATTTCTTTTTCCAGTTATATTAAGAACCAAATTTGTTTTATGGCTTGATAGTATAGGATAGGGCATGAGCTTTTATATGAGAGTTTAGTGGCACACTTGAAAATATTTTGAATGTAAAACATGTCCCCACATTTTTTAACAATATGAATGGGTAAGAAATAAATCTGATTAATATATATATATATATATTATAAGTTGTAAATATGTCCATAAAATATATTTTATACATGTTTATAGGTCATTTTTACCCCAATCATTTTATTTTAACACCTGTTAAACCGATATTTATCATAAACATGTAAATTAATTTACAATACATTCCCTATTAATTTTGGTAAAACAATAATTATAAATTATTATTTAATATAAATTTAGATGATTAAAATATGAAACCCATTTTTTGAAATTCAATTAAATGAAGTGGAAAATTATAATTTAAAATTAATCCCATGGATGTGATGAGAAAGAAGACTATTAAAGAGAAATTGTTCAAAAGTTAATTTTTTTTGAAATCATAATTCAATATGGTATTTGTTAAAATAAAATAAACTGGATTAATTAATTTATTATTTAATTAATTTTATATTATTAATATTTTAAAATATAATATATATTTTCAAAAAATTTAAATTAATAAATTGTTTCCAATTAAAATTTAATATATTTTTCACTATTCATAAAAATTTTAATCCTTAAAAAAAAAAAATAACCCTATGAAAATTTTAATATCAATATATAAAATATAATTCTTATTTCTGAAAATAAATTTTCTAAATGTGGTAAAACATAGTTTTAAAATATTTTCTCCAATCAAAGGAGAAAAAAATTCTTTTTTAGAAAAATATTGTTATTCAACATAAAAAGGGGTTTTTTCTTGTATATCTCTATAAAACATATAATAATAATTTTAACCAATTTAGTGAATATATATAATATATAAATTTCATTAAAACCATTCACCAATATTAGTTGTTTTAATTTACTTTGGTGAAACATGTTTATTTGCATAGAAATAGTTTCTACGAAAATGATTTCTATTATTTTCATTTTTAAATAAATGGTAATAGATGAATTAATTTTATATACATGGTTTATCCATATATTTTTATAATTATGTAAATATTATTCATACCTACAATTCAAATGAATTGGTAAAAAATAACAAATTAAAGAATTTTATTTTAATGAAAAGTAAAATTTCATTTAATCCCAGCATTGTAGGAAACATAAACTAAACTCAGTATCGTGTGTCACGCAAGATAAAATCATTTTTATATATAACACAAGATAAAATCAGGGCTATTCATCACACATGATAAAACAAGACTTGTTTGTAACACAAAATATCAAAAAGAATATGTTAATTCGAAGATGAATATTTTACAATAAAACTCAAGGTGTCACATTCTACTCCCCTTAAGATAAAAATTTCCAAAAACTTTATATACATAATCAAAGGTTTATAATTTGAAAATAACATCCTATAAACCTATATCGTACAAATGAATAATAAAACTTTCCTTAAAAAGGGAATTTTGGAAACATAAAATTTACCTAAAGTAAGTCATAAATAGGTTTCTATATATGAAAACATATGCCAGAATTGAAAATGTGGACCTGGTTGAAAGGATTTAATAATAATATATATGGATATAGGTTGTTGATCATAAGAGATTGGGTGATCTAGAAAAGGTTAATGACTAAAAAACAATAAGTTATATAGTCATGAAAATTTTCATTTAAAATGTAAAAAATGAAGATAATAACAATCTTTTTTAAAGATCCTTTTCCTAATGTTTATGATTTTTCACAAGAAGATATACTAACATGATAACTTTCTACTTTATTCATAACTCCAAGAAAGGAAGGTGAATTTCCTAAATCACAAATAAATCATAAGTTCCATAAATATAATGATTAGTTATTTTTTCTATCTTTAGCTATCATCATAATACAATGGTTAGCATAGGTTATATAGAATGTATAAATCTTAATATGGTGAAATAATACCTTAATCTCTAAAAAATCATAAAATATTTGACATAAAACATTAAAAAAATGGTTGACCTTAAAAATCTTCTAAAAATAAAAATTTATAAAATAGGTCACAAAATTTATCAAAATCTACTAAACAGTAATCACCTGTATATCATGAAGTATCATGTTGATTATCACATATCAAGTATGTGAGTAACCTAGGCATATATTCTCTTGATTCAGTATAATTACTAGAATTACCATTAAACTTTAACAAAGACATACATAAATCCTCGTCACTTCAATAAAACCATAAATTATTTAATATATTCAACAAGTATAATCATACTATAAACTCCATCAATGATAACATAAAACAAATTTTCCACAAATCATTAATTAGTTCCAAGTAAATAATTACTATCCAATTTACCTTATCAAAATAAATCCTATATTTTTCCCAACCTAATTATCTAAACATCAAGAATAAATTAAGTTTTATCTTATCTTAATCAAATTTCAACCTTTGTATTAAATAACTTTTCTAGGAGATCAGTACCATTAGAAATATTTTTTAAAAATCCATAAATAATAAAATATACTAAGAATCCCTTATATATTTCATTATTCATAAATTCTTGTACATTAACACATAAAAAACTCAACTTTTTTAATACACCATCAACTTGACTTCATAATATTATTGCACAATAAATCATTCCTTTTATATTTCATTCATAGTCTCTTATTTATCATTATTAAAACCATTAATCATAAAAACTTGGTGATTCTCTTCAATATAATTACTCTATGGAAATGTTTTAGAATAATTCAAAAACTTTCACCAATTTAAAAAAATTCAATAATAAATGATACCTGGTGAGACAATTATTATTTTCAATTTTGTTAACTGTAATTTTAATTATTCAATTAGAGTTAATTTATTTGTGTCCTTATTTTCCACATCCAAAAATACTTATCTTTCCATTGATTAATCACCTATAGTGATTTTACCACATTTTTTACATATAAGAAACCAGGTATTCTTTCCTCCATGCTCTCCATTTCCCAACCTCTTAGAAAACTCTATCATTATCTTATTTATTGAGTCCAAGAGTTTGTTAATGTTAATGTTTTAATCATATACCATGATAATTTGTTTGGAATAATAAAAATATCATTCAATATAATCATCATCCCATTTTGGTATCCAATGAACAGATTATCTATTAAATTCGTTGTTGATCCAGTTCCTTTTGGTTTTGCAATTGACTAAAACACAGAAATCATTGTTTGAACAATGCTAATCATTATTGGAAACCAAATAAACATGAAATTTACCTATATGAAATCTAAATGATGAAACATAAATTTTTGTGTATGTAACCCTAGGATTAAACTAGGATAATTATAGTCGTCTTATATTTAAATCCTTTATGATGGATTATAAAGAGTTTTTGAATTTCCAAAGCATGTCCCGCAGGAGTGTCAAACCAATTGTAAAACAAGGACCATTGTCATGGACTGGGTGATGATCTAGTCCAACTAAATATTTCTTTTTTGGAGTTATTACCTATATGTAACTACAGTCTATAGACAAATATAGTTTTAATATCTATAAAAGGATATAGTTTCTTTGAATACACATTCTATAATATTAGTAAAAATTATAGGACATTTTCATAATCCACGACTCATCCAAATACTTATTCATACACACATCCCAATAAATTTCCTTATAAATTTCCCATTTTAATCTCAATAATGTTTTGTCATGAAAGTTTCAACTGGTTAACCTAACCATTCATTTGATACCAACTATAGAGACACAAGCCTCTCAAACATGCATATAACATATTTTTAGATAAGTATTCATAAAATTAAAAAAACATGTCTAATGACCACAAAAATTATGAGATTTGGAAATATAGAACACAATCTATATAATTCATAAAAGATCTTAAATGTCTTGTATAAATACCAACCCACTTCATCACTCTAACATAGCAACCTTTATCCATAACATGGATAATGAAATCCTAATAAATGGAAATATAAAATACCCATTAATAGTAAAAATGGGTGACATGTTATCATTAGATGAGCATAAGGGTATGATAATATGAGAATAACATTTGAAAATCCTGACTTTCATATCAAATATCCTTATATTGATTCATGGAATAAAGGCTATATATTCCTAAGACATGAATCCTACAGAAAATCAAAGAGCATGATACATGAGATAATAAAATTTTCATAAATCATAGATATGTGAAATATTCATAATCATAGAAAATCTTATATTAAGGCTATTAGAAAAGATATTCATAATATGTTAGGAATTTTCTAACCACCTTTGTACTTGCTTTGGGATTGGGATAACCACCAATGTAAACTATTTATTTTGGATTGGTCGAACTTCTAGTTGACCCTCATTTCAAAGATTGGGATAAAAACATGTGAACCATATGATCTTGTAGAACCATTATAATTATCCAATGAATTAGATGGATATATAGTTCCAAACATTTATATAAAAAAAACCATAAAAATGTGTATTGCAAGATTACACATCATTCATAAAATCAAAACCCATGAAAAGAAATGGGTTTCATAATCATTTTTATTCTATCCTATGAGAATTAAATAGGTCTTATAATCATTTCATCATTTCATCATGTAATAACCAATAAAAAATAATGATGTTCATAAAAATAATTTAATCAAAACATAATCAATTTAGAGAAAGGATTAAAATAGTTTACATGGATCATATCCTTAATAAATTGTAAGAAACAACAAAGGATTTAATCTAATATAGAAAATGATTTTTAAATATCACATGGAATAATTATTTACAAGAAAATAATATCCATTTAAATAATCATTTAAATATAATAAATTATTTTCAACATTTTTTGAAAATAGTCTTTAATGATATTTTTAAAACATTTATTGTGGAAAATATCATCTTCACTTTTAAAACGTTATTTTAAAACATAATAAAATATTAAAATAATTTTATAATGAATATATTGTTTAAAATTTTTAAAGCAAAATTTTAATAATTAAATTGGAATGAATGTAGGAAATATTTAACATGCCGTAAATGTTAACATGATAATATATTTAATGTTTTCATTAAAATCAAAACATGTTTTTTTGGAAAATGACATGAAGAAACCCGTTAGAGAAATTTGTGAAAATTAAAAGTTAGGTAAAAATAACTTTAATAAATAATTTTAATAACATTAATTTATTTAAACTATATTTATAAAAATAGTATTTAAAAGAAAAAAGGATTTTCAACTGAAGAGAAATAAATATATTTTTTCTTAAAAATATTTTCCTTATTATTTTTAGTAACTAAGAGTGAAAATTGAACTATTACCTAAACATATCATGAATAACAATATTGTATGAATGTTTATGAGTATCTTGGGATATTTATCATGATATTTCATCCTTGGAGACATTATCATAAATAATCCTGATAAACGATGAGATTATAGCATAAAATTCATACCACATTGGAAACATTTGCATCATAATCCCCATGAGGGAAAAAAAATTTAATAAAACATATAATATAATATAATTAATTGGATTCATGATATAACATTTCATTGGTGTATTATATACATGTCATAGAATAAGATAGGTGTATAATGTAACATATTTATCAAAGAAGGAAAATTGAGTAAGAAATCCCTCAACACTCACCTAACTTTTGAAATGTAAACTCAATGAAATATAGATCACAAAAAATATATTTAAATACAAATAATATTAATTATATTCATAAAAAAATACCTTCATGGGAATTATATACACAAAATAACAAAAAACAAATGGGGTATATGGCATACATCTCACATAAACAAATATGAGATGAGAAAACCCTTACCTCCTTAGTAATATGTTGACTCATAATCTAAAATTATGAAAAAAATAAAATAAAACATTAAATGTTATGAAAATAATTATAATAATTATCTAACATAACAAAGTTTCAGTATATACACAACTAAAATAATCATTTTTTGAATTTGCATATGTCCCCAAGAGAGACTAGAAGTCACATACCTTATGTCTCAACTTCCATCACACACATTAAAATATGATGTATAGTAAATTTATTTTTATAATATATATATTAAAGAACCATAATTATATATATCATAAAATATATAATTTACTTATGTCTTATTTTTTCTATTTTTCGAATAATTCCACATTAAAGTCACGTTTTGAATATTAGATTCTTTGTTTTTTATGTATGTTCGGATTTCTTATTCTTATACCTATTACTTTTATCATGGTTAATAATATATAAAATAATAATCATGGCATAATTATAATATTTTTACTTCAATTATACTCTTAATACAAATCATGTTTGTTGGTTTTGAGAAATGAACTCTGTTATGATCAATGATATAGTAGGAAATACTTATACATGAGTGACAATTCCTTTCTTAAATGGACATTATATAAAGAAGTTATAAAATATATTATTTCAAAAAATTATAATAATACCAGAACTACCATATTATTATATTATATATACTTATTTATATCATCCTTGGGGTGTGGTGATGAAAGGAGAGTCACATGACTTTGTGAAGGTTGTTGTCCACACTTACATGAAACACATTATCACCTTTCTATGAGTGAATAGGTAAGAAATAAAATAATATATTACCTTCTAAATATAATATTTTTTCATTAATATAATAATTATTTCATTTATATTACATATATTTAACCTTATTATCTTTGATGTAATGAATTGGTGAAAATAAATCACATTTCTTCACGTGGTGGGGGTCCACCAAACACATGAGCGACGTTATCATATCCCCAACAGAATGAAAAGAAGCATGGTATATATGATATAATTATTAATTTTTTATAATAGTTTAATAAATTTAATATATATTAATAATATCCCGCATCATTCTGAATAATGAGAGTTGGTAATGGAAAAAATTGACATTGGTTCGCCAGGAGGTACTCTTCTATACACATGAATTATGATTTCATAACCCATTTGTTTGAATTTGAGATAGTTGTTGGCAAATTAACATAACATAAAAACATTTCAGTATATATAATATACTAATGTTATTATATTATATAGTTATAATAATAATTAAATGTGGTGGAGGAAAACATAAAATAAAAACTCTATATGATGAATTCTACTTTTTATTGGCATATTATCCTTAGTTTTTCACCGAAATACATCCTAGGATATATTTATGTCAAAACTGAGTGTTTTAGATGATATTAGAGATGTTTATAAGTGAATATTTTCAGTATAGTCCATACCAATGTGGTTTTATTCTTTGAATAAAAGATGAGAGGGTGTGCCTTTTTATAAGTAATGTTAGTGGTATACTAGTAATATTTTGAGAAGAAAAAAGCATACCAAGGTTTTTAACATGACAAAAGGGTCAAAAATGGATATAATTATAACCATATACATGATAATGTAAAACTATTTCCATAAATTGTATTTTATACAAGTTTATAGGTCATTTTTATCTTAATTATTTTAGTTTAAGCCCACTATAAACCATTTTTTACCTTAACCGTGTTAATTAATTTTTACTTTTTTCACTATTAATTTTTCTCAAAAAAATGTTTACATTATTAGAAAAAAATATAGAATTAATTTTTAAAAATTGAATTAAATTATATGGAAAATTTTAATTTAAAACTAATTGTGTAAAGTTGACGATAGAGACGGTTTTTAAAGAGATAAATGTTCAAAAGATTACAATGTCCTTATTTCAAAATTCAATATGAAGTTGATTCCAATGATTTAATTGGATTAATAGAAATATTATTGAACTACTGTTACAGTAAAAACATTTGAAAAGATAATTTATCATTATAAATAATTTAAATAAAATGGTAGTTTTAAATTAAATTTCTATAGTTTTTCTCTATATTCATTAAACAAATTGTCAAAAAAGAATAAATTTTATTTACATACATTCATATTTTAGTTAATAATATTTATGCACAACACTAAAATTACCAGGTGATAAAAATTATATTAAATACTAATATTTTAATAATAAGTCACATTTCATTTAAACATAGTGTTTCATGTAACACAAGCTTAACATAGTGTTTCATATCTCAAATAATAAAATAAGTGTTACATGTAATTAAGTATAAACTTAGTGATACTTATAAAAAAAGATAAAATTGTTTTTATTTGTAATAAAAATTATCTAAAAAACTAAATGAATTTGAAAAAAAAATATTTTACAAATAATATTGCAGTGTTATAATATAGATCAACCAGGGGCTGACAATACTCACCACCATAGAACTTAATATCATTAGAATGATAAATCGTTTCCTTATTGGAAAAAATATTAGAAATTTTTTTATAAATCAAGGCCACATTCTCCAATGTGTCTTTTTATCCAATACCATGTTTCTAATTCACACATACCAATTAGATAACCCTACACAGAAACACCTTTTCTCTATGGTCAATTATAAAAATGGTATTTATAATAGAAGTTTCATCAAGATCTAACATAACTTGAAGGTAATTAATATTGAATGAATAATTTTTATTTTATATCAAAAAATGTTACATGTTAAACACATAATGTACAAACCCATCACTGAGGATGTGATGCTGACCTATACAAAACATGACCAATAATCTAAACCACCTCAAAAGGACCAATATTCAAAGTGATAAACATACATTATATACTAATATTCTATTAAAAAAATCATAGTGAAATAATTTGAACCACATTATAATCTATAATGAACTCCAATGGTCATCAGTAATGATATAATTAATTTGTTTTCCAGATATGTATCATATAAATTTCGTTCCAAATCATCTGAATTCTATTATTTATTTTCTAGTAAACACTTAGAACCACAAAATAAGATTATCCCAGTTTTACATAGTAAAAAAGATAATAAAAAATTATCCAACAATTTTTATTGAATGGAAATGTATGAATCTTAATCTATTAACTATTATTTTTTGAGGATATCATCATGGAGAATTAAACCTTCCATGAAATTCCAAAATTCATGTCACATTCCTGATGCACGTATGGAAATACAAAAATAATTATCACTGAATGGAGATCAATACAAGGATGATATGTATTAGTGAACAACAGTTACATATCAGTTTCCTTTTTCATATATTGAATAAAACTAGATGTGAGTAAAATATCTCAAAAACATAAAATAGAATATGTAACTTCATGATGTTTTTCTACTTCTTTAACATATTTAATTTCTAATTATGTCACTATATTCATATCCTAAATTACTTTTAAATTTAAAGATTTGGTTTTTATAATGATGAATTACCAAATTATATCATACCTTTTCACCATATTTTGTAATTTTACGAAAACATCCAAGCCAATAAATTACCATTTTCACACTTGTATAAACAACGAGAAAAATATTCCATCTAGCCTCCTGTGTTTTATATTAACCATTTGAGAGGTATGAAATTTTTGAAAAACGTTCCAAGAAATCATTTTTCCTAACCATCCACTAATTTTGGAATTTTTAATCCTTAATTTTTTTTATCATTGTGGTCAACCACCCAATTTGAATTTTGAAACCGTTTCAACACATTCCCTCTTATTGATGAAGGGATAATCAACCATTTGTGAACATAAAATCAAACGTTGTGATATTTTGATTTTATAGATGGGGACACCCCACCATATTAAGAATACCATATTTCAATAAATTTATTATCTACAAATTGATCTTCTCAAACATTCTCCCCCAAGGCTAGTAAATCTACAACACTGAATAAAATCATCTGATCCCTCTACCAAAAAATATTGTAAAACTTTACTCCTAATTAATCTTTTTGTTTATTCAAAGACTCTATATCCACCACGAAACCTAATTAATTTTGACAATATATTACATTTACCAATTTCTTATATTGTCTTGATGTCAAATGTTTAAAAATTCTCTATCTGTCTATATTTCACAAGATTCAGATCATGCTGTGAGAATATATGATTTATTCCCATAAAACTCATATAAACAATAAAAATATATCTAAATAGGGAGTGAAATCTTGTTTTCAATTAATAAAAAACTAATATAATATCTAGGTCATGCATTAAGAAATTATCATCTTGTATTCTTACTTGACAGGAGCTATATGCAAAGCTATAATAACCCCATACTAGCACGACACAGATCATCATTCGTACCCAAATAAAACAATAACTAGAATATCCAAAACCCAATTATTTTAATACCGGTATGGGTTCCATTTCTAACCCATGGTTCAAATGTTAAAAATATTATTTTTAGTATGGTTTCTATAATAAAGAATATATTTTCAATTCAAATTATTCATCTATGAGGCTAAAGGTAAGAAATCCCAAATAAAGGGCATATTAATAACAAGTTAATCCTATAAAAACACATTGTGAAAAGTTGTTTTTTAGTGAATTACATTATTCCATGTAGAAACCTTAATTTTATAATGTAATTAAATTCTCAATAGCTTACATAACATACAACATTGAGATTTAGGTTAACATCTATATACAATAAAATAAAGTTATTTAAATTTGACCCTTATTACATAGCTATTAAAATAAATGTTATAAATAGTAATAAACTCATTATAAAAAATATATATAGTCATTTTAAAAAATTAAACTATATTAATTATGTTAAAATAAATATCCTCTGCATCTTATATATTATCATTTTATAATTCAAAGGTATGTTTCCGTCCAAAATGGTTTTTATTTTATTTTTCCACTAAAATTATAGTTAAATTATTCCATATTTAGAAACAATATTTTAAATTATTAGTAATATTTTTGGAAAAAAATATAATATTTTATTAAGGTAAATTTGTTTTATTTTTTCTAAAAATAATTACTTTTTAGTGAATAGTGAAAATTCAGATTTTTATAAAACAACCATTTATTTTCGAGTTGAAGTAAAATTATGTTATGAATATGATAAAAAGTATCATAATACATATTTAAATATAAAAAACCCAATTAATTAAAAAGGTATATTTATTCATGTTAAATTTTATATAAGTTCATTTTTTCGGATTTAGAATAGATTTTTTTTAAAATAGTTTTCCCCACAAGGTATTTTTATCTCAAGAAATTAAATTAATTTTTATTAATTAATACTTTTAATAAAATGAATGTAATATATTAAAAAAAATTAAAACTCATTTAGGGTATTTAAAATGATAATAATGGATGTAAATTTAGTTTTATGCTAGAAAACACATTTTCTAAAACGTAATTTTGTTGCATTTTGTGTGTTTTTAATAAAAACTAAATTCCCCTACTTATATAAATTCATTATGGTAAAATGGATTTAATATTTTTAATAAAGATAATTCATATAATTTAATATGGCTAACATATTTTTTGATTATAATTAATAGTAAAAATAGTAAGACTTTGTTACTAAATTTAATGTTAAAATGAATTTACCAAGGGGGGGGGGGTTAACCAAAAGATAATGGTAGAAATGAAATGAATAATTTTATAATTCTTATTCATGAACAATATATCAAAAATTTATTGTCATAAATTTTATTTATAGTCCCTTTTCACCAAGAATCACATGAAATTGACTATATATTATTGAAATATTTTTTTTGATTCTACATGTGTCCCTCCCCTCACTTATAAAAGACAACCTATTTGCCTCCCTTTTTAATAGAATTTGATCCACCTATCTCAGGGAAATCATAATATATAATCTTCCTTGATTCATACCCTTTATTCTAGATCATTTTAATTCTCCTAAGATCAATATGTTATGGTACAATGAGTAATGTAAAATAGTTTTCTCAAAGAAGAGGTTTAAATATTAATCGCACTCTTTTTATTTTAGTTCTTTTTTCACCTTTAATAATCATTTTTTACCCATAAAAAATTATGAATGTAGTAAAATTATTATAATGAGATTTTATTATGATGATGGAATAACAATTTCCTACCTCTTCTCTATCAAATGGCGATGAAAGTATCAATTGTGTGTACATGTCGACTCTCACCTCTAGGAAATGATATGATTCATTTACATTCACCATATTTAATTGATTTTTATTTATATGAATTTAATTTTCATACATTATTTTGATAAATAGTTTTTATTATGTAATTTTAGTATCATATCTATATTATATCCTTCTGATCTGTTGGAAAATGATAACGCCACTCATGTATAGGTATGAAAAAACACCTCTATGGAGCTAGGTTATTGATTTTTCATTTCCTCTTTAAATGGATGGTAAAAAATATAAATATAATGAATATATATGACATTTATGACAATATAATGGTAATTTAAAGTATAATTATCATTTAAATACATTTTTTTCCATCCATCAAAAAGTGAAAACTCCAGTCTCACATACGTACGTATTAATATATCCATGAAGTGATGTTGTTAATCTATAATCACCAAATTAAAATAATGGTTATAAAAGAATATATAATGATTAAATAATGTACTTTTTTAATGATTATGATTAAATATATTATTTAACCATGGTCAATGTATAAGTTTTGGAACATAAAAAATAAAATATATATATGAACTAAACTAGTTAACACCCGAAATGTAGGCTTTAATAGAAAATTGTTATCACACTTGTGTCTAAAAGATATAATTAATTAAAATATATGAAGAAAAATATATTTATTACACATTAATTCATTATTTATTAGATAATATCATAAAATATATAACTCATATGATATATATTCCTTGTTTTGTTTTAGAATTAGAATAGCTACCCAACAACTTAAAATTGGGAATACAACAAAATTATTTAAAACATACTTAACATGCATATAATATTGCATCACACTGATCACTATATTTGATAACCTATGGACACAAGCAAGAAATGTGTGGGTTATAAATCCAAATAAAGGAATAAGCATGTCTTTGAATTATGAAAGTGTTACAGGTTAGAGAATATGTATATCAATGAAATATAATATGGGAGATAATAATAAACTGGAAAAACAAGGAAAGATATAGAATTACGACATAGATGCAATATAGAAATGTGAAAAAAATAATTAAACATTGTTTCATAAGCATAGGTCAAGGCTAAACCCCCTTGAAATAATGGTGAAAAAGTCCCATTATGGATTAGTTTCACTCGATAATCCATTTAATGATGTCTAATAAGACTAAAACATTACCTAATGAATTATAGAACTATATAATTCTGGTCATACCCATCATTTTCATAATAATAACAGGAAGTGTTCCACATATATCATAAAACATTGAATCATTTTTTCATCATAGTTAATTCCACATTTAAGGATTGTGGAATAAAAATAGGTATTTCTGAAATAAAAATAGTATAACTACATAATGGTGAACTCCCCTGATATAAAATGGGTATGGTTATTCAGTCCACAATTATTTGGCATGAAAAATCATGGTGAAATTTTGGAAGCATAACAGGGTAGTAAAAATGATCATGGTAAGAAATAATATGAGTAAAAATTCTATTATAACATTTATAAATTATGGGTTATGTAAGGGGGATTTAGAATAAAACAAACAAACTTAATGAAATAGAGATAAAAGGAATAAGAAAACGAAGATGCTTGAATAATGAAGAGAAGGAGAGGATCCATTTCCATGAGAGGGTCATTAAAAATTCTTGTGAGAACTATATTGATGGGTGGGTATATTAAGGATATTATTAATTGGTTTTGAGTGAAGAAAAATGTGATATTGTATGAGATTATATAGGAAATCAGTGGCCAATTCAGTATTATTTTTGAAACATAGTGGTTTAACTCTTTTTAATAAAATAAAAAAACCATAGACCTCCACATGGTTTTTACCATGGTTTAATAAAAAGGGGATTGGATTTGATTATTTTGTAAAGAAAAGTTATAATAATATTAAAATAATACCCTTGTCGATGTGGAAGTGAGTCATGTCCTTAAAAAAATGATGTCAAGACCTTAAAATTTATTATATTGGTTTTGGAGGATTCCTAAAAGAAATATAAAATGTGTCAAATAAACTAAAAATGAATTTATTTTAAAAGGGAAACATAGATTTCATCATGTATACCTATTATAGTGTTTATTACATCATCCTGTGTCTTTATGTTGTCCTAATACACACCATATATTTATACCATATTTAATTATTTGCTAAAAACTCATCTATCTTAGAAAATTTTGAAAAATTATACATTTGATAATTATTATTTTCTGATTATAAAAATTATACTCATTTTCTAAAATAATTGTCTAAATATATTAATTTTCCCTTTTAAAATATAGTCAAAATTTATTAAGAAATGATGGAGTTTTTTGGAATAAAAGTTTTTGAACCCTTATAAAATTTATATTTGACATTATAAAAATAATATGATCATTTACATTTGATAAAAATTATTTTATAATAACATCTCATTAAAACATTATCTATTTTAAAAATCTATTAATCAGTCAAAATAAATTCTTTAATTAAATTAGAATATTACCAAAAAATAAAATTTTTATTTTATTATATGCTAATTAAAAATATTTATAAAGTAAAAATATGAAATAAATATAATCATTATTATATTAGGAATACAATATAAATATTCAAATTATCGTGGTCTTTATACATATCCCTTTAATAAACCAATAAATTCCCATGTGGAAGGTGTGCGATGACAAGACTTTCAATGGATGGTTTGATGTACAAGGTTTGGATTGTGACCATGATGTGTGTGAACATATCCAATAATTGGGTTTTATCATTATTTAGTTGTTGGATATTAGTATGGGATTGTTCATGTAAAAATCCCAATGATGATATCTCACCTAGAAGATATGAATAATGGTCTTTATTTGGTAAAATCCTACTGGTTTAGGCTACCAATTACATAGTTTGGGAAAATTTGATCTGTTATGACACTATATTTTTACTAATCATATGATCACTATTTAATAGATATATTATCATTGTTTGCGATTCTTAATGGCCTTTTATATATGGAATTATATAATAAAACTGAATAATTTCATGTGTTTTCTGTAACCATAATACATAATAGGCAATTTAATTCAACAAGAAAGTGATTTTTCTTTATAAAAGTTCACGTCATTGCAACCCCCTTCAGAAATTTCACCCTCAAAATATTCATCTAACACACTAAAAATGATGATTGTAACCATGTTTCTTCACTTCCTCTAATTCCCATGTTTATTCTTTAAACATGTGGTCTCTTTAAGGAATGTTGACTAGGTGAACTGTCTTATTTCATAGAAATTTTTCTCTATGATCTTAGATATTCACAATAATATCTTCATAGTAAATATCATTATCCAATATTACCTCCTTAATATTGAGTTCATGTGGGGGGGATATAGTCTGTATTTCTCAATAGTTATACCTTTAACACATCACATACATGAGATAAGTTAGTTGGGAGTTCTAGTCGATCGGCCATGTCTTTGATGCGATCAAAGATATCAAAGAAACTGATGTATTTTGGAAGAATCTTTCCCTTAATTAAAAATCTCATGAATTTATTATATATATATATGGATGAATACCTTCTCTACAACTAAAATTCTAGTTCTCTTCACTGGTTTCAAACATAACTCTTTGGATGACTTTGAGAAGTCCTGATGTTCTGCTGAATAGTGTCGACCTTTTCTACCATCTCCTTGATGAAATTTGGGCCTAGAATTTTTTATTCTTTTACTTCATCCAAACATATATGTGTCCTTCACCTCTTCCCATTAATGGATTCATAGGGTTCCATTTGGATTCATGATAGGAAACCATTATTGTATAGGAATTTTACCAGAGGAAGATGTTGATCCCATCATCCTTTGAAGTCAATTGAACCTATTCTCAACATGTACTCATGTTTCGGGATAGTCTGAACATATTGGACATCATTTTGAGGGTGATAATACATGCTAATGTTCAAATCAGAATTTAGATATTTTTGAGGACTCTTCCAAAAAACATGGAGTAAAATCATAGATCTTGATAAGACAAAACTAATAATGGTGTTCAATGAAACGTCACCACTTATCTAATGTATATCTGTGCATGTTTATCGAGTGATAATTATTTATGAATTTCAATGAAGTGAGAAGTCCTTGTAAGATGATCCACCACTACCCATATAGAAATATTTCCTCTTGATTTCTTCTTAAGACTAGTGAAAAATTCCATGTAAATTTTCTATCTATTCCCATGTAGTTATGTGTAATGGATGCATCATACCCTTGAATATTTTTTTGTTACCCCTTCACTTACTAACATACAAGACACCTTGGTGAATATTTTACAATCTCATTATTCATATTATCCCCCCAATAGTGATCTTGCAGATTATGATACATCGTTGGGATTCCAGGATGGATATAGAAGATAGATCTATGTGAATCATCCAACAAATCCTTCTTTAACTCAAGATTTTATTAAACACAGATTTTGACCCAAATATTACAACACCTTCAATATTAATATTTAACCCCAAGAATTTACCATTTCCTATAGCTTTCACCTTATTCTAAATTCCAAAATCAACTCTTCGAGCATCCTTTAACCTTTTTATATGAGACGGTTGGGAAATAATTTGTTAATTTATTTATTATTATCCTTCCTTTATGATTCCTATGTACCATCGCTTCATGTATAAGAAGATCATATTCTTGCCAATCATCATAAATGATATAATTGATGGATCCTTTCAACAAGTAGTGTCTACCACTTTATTTTTTCTCCCAGGATGGTAGTGGATTGAGAAGTAATAGTCCTTAACAAGCTCTAACCATATTCAATGGAGAATGTTCATCTCTTTTTATGTCAAAATATAATTTCAGATATTATGATTTTCATATAATTAAAACAAACCCGCAAAGAGATAGTGCCACTATATTTTCAATGGAAAGATCACTATATCAAACTATTGATCATGTTTTGGGAATTTATGTTCATGAACAACCAATTTTCATTAAGGCATATGTTATCACTTTGTTATTCTTCATTGACCCACAAAACAATCTATTATTTAAAGCATCACTGTATACAAAAAATGTTCCCCACTTAGGGCTGCTTAAGTATATGTGTAGCGATAATCTTATTTCTAAAATCCTTACATACATATTCAAATTATATATTAAAAATAAAATTGACACCCTTTATGAGTTATCTTGGTTAAATGTTGTGACAAATGTGGTAAATATCTCAGAAATTGATGATAATACCCCCCAAATCTAAAGAAACTGTGGATTTATGTCACGAATGCTCACCTCGAACATCCTTAAATTTCATTTTCCCTTATACTATCAACATATATCTAATTTATTGTGATTAAATTTTCCAATAATGACATTTAATTCAACCATAACATAATTTTTTATACTTGGTAGAATGATTATTCTTCTATAAGATCTTTAGCGTAGTGCTTAGATGCTCCTCGTGATCCTCATTCATTTAAAGTACAGTAGAAAATTGTATATAATTACTCTCTAATTTTTTTCAATATATTCTATAAAGACCATATATCATGTAATTTAATATTCTTATAGCATTAGTGAGTTTTAATAACATTACATTGAACTCATAGTGCCCGTATCTTTTTAAGAAATCAGCCTCAGGGATATCCTTGTTCTTCACCCTTACATGGTAATACCCTAAGCCCAGATCCATATTAAAGAATTATTATGGTCCACATAAATATTAAAAAACATAATCAATTAATGAAATATGATACTTTTTCATTATCATGATATTTTTTAACTCATTATAATAAATTAAAAAATGCATTAACCAACCCATCTTCTTGATGAAGAGAACTGATGCACCCCAAAGTGAAGAACTTTGGTAGATGAAAACATTATCTGTATTTTCCGATAGTTATCTACAAATCTAATAAATTTATAGAACTACCATTCATTATGTATCACTGGATAGTTCTAATTCCCTCGGTAAAATCTTATCTGAAAATTCACCATCTTGGCTAGGAGGAAGGCCAAAATATTATTCAAGAAACACTTCAACGCATTCCCTCAAAATGGGTATATCCATTTCGGTGAACCATTAATTAGGAATAGTCATTTGAGAAATATATTATTTCCTGTAGGTAAATAATATCCATTATTGAGATATTGGTGATAATGAAAACCCATCTATGTCCTTCCATTTGTATAGAATAAAAAAATTGATATGGAGAGTGATTTACTTCTCAAAGAAATTTATGTTTTCTCTGTATAGTGAAATCCAATTGATACATATAATTTCAGCAAATTCCACTAAAGGTAGTATCAAAAGGATCCTTGGAAATTACATCACACAAATATTTTTCTGGGGAGGAGTTATCTACATGGGATGCTATAGTTTCCCCATTTTATATTTTTAAAAATAATTCAACATTCAGTCTCTGTGATGGTTTTTGAATATTTCTACTAAACATTATTGATATAATTGATTTCATAGAACTATATTAAAAAAGTACATTCACTATACTTGAATGAGTTACTATGGTACGTGTCAACACTTTGTTGTTGAGATCAACCTCATTGGTTATGATGGTATAAGATCACCCTTGATACCTTTGAGGTTATTGTTTGTCTATGAAAACCCTTGAATTAGTGAATTAGTTTGTATAGTTCCCTAGTTCCTTGTAGCTGAAAAAATGAAAAATTCAATGAGGGTTGAATATAGCATTCATTTACTCCAAAACATTAGTGGTTTTCTCTCATAAAAAATTTCTTACTAATTGTCATTCGTTCCCATACCTAAAGCATTTCCATATCCCTTTAGGTAATTTTCTGGATTCTTCTTTCTGAGATTTTTATATGTGTGTTGTTGATGTTTTGTGGAACTATTAGATTTCTATGTTACAAAACTAAAATTAAACTCCACATTCCACTTCATATCCCCATGACACACTTTAGATTTTTTTGATGTCTATTTCATCTTTGAAGGAACATCAAAAAATTTCCTCATGGATTTCAATGTAATAAAATTCCTGAGTTTTTCATAATTAAGATTTTATCTCAATAAATAAGAATTCAAACATTCATTTGGGGGAAAAGAAAAATCCATAGGTGTATCATTCAATTATTGTGATGTTTTCATCAAACTGCCATCATATTCATCATCTTTTTTGATTAAGGGAAATGAAATCATTTTCCATTTTAACACAGAGATTGAAAGGAAAATATTTTTCAAAAAACATTTTGCGGAACTCATTCCAACCCATATATTTAACTCTTAGTCATGATTTTTATTATTCATTAATGTCTACAACAGACCAACATCTCCCTCCATATAATAAAAAACATGTATAAAATTCTCTTTCTTATAACATTCTAGTATAGAGAAGATATTTTCAATGGTATTGATCAATATTTCCGTGATTAAATTGTAAAATTATCCATTGAAAGTTGGATGGAATTGTCTCTTAAATTTCTCAATTATAGATTGGTCATTATTAGGGGGTTTGGTAGCACCTCTTAATCTAGGATTTTATTTATAACCTAAGTCATCTAAGAGAGTATCATCAAAAAGTTCTATATTACTTATCCCATTGGGATTTGGAATCTCATTGGGGCCTTCCTCAAATTTTCCATCATATTAGTTGTTTACATGGTTCTACATATTTCTAGACACTATATAGGATAAATATAAAATTAGGGATTAGTGCATTTAAACTACTAAACATATAAATAGTAATCCAATTAAATTAAAGGGATAACCTATAAATGATATTTATTTCCTTAACATATGAATTTATTATCTTCAATCTATGTTATCCATGATATATTTTCAAACATAAAATCTTATAGGCATTTTTGTTCCCTTTATAATTATTTGTTATGAGATTGTGAATTTACCAAAAAATAACCCTCGATAGTGTCAAATCAGGTGCATAGTAAGACCTATTATCTTGCTTCATTTCTTGATTGAGTCTAGATCAACATAGTGTTCTTGGGTTTTACCTCTATGTACATCTATTCTAGATCCGTATCAAATTATAGTATCCAAAAAGAGATGTATTTCATTAGAAACCACTGAATATATAAATTCAAAAAAATCAGGGATGTATTGTTAAGTATATTCATACCCATAATTAATTCTCTAGATATTATAATCCAAATACAATTAATAAATATATATTCCTTTGATAACAACCATGATGACAGTTGTATTTATCACCCATTAATTCATGATTCATTAAATAATATTATACATAATATATACCAGAAGATTCATAAGTTTAGTATATTTTTGAATATGATACATTACATAACAACATAAAATATAAATACATCACCATTATTAAAATATTTTACAACATTCTCATATTATTCCATCATACTTAAAACATCATTGGATACCCTGAGGACATATATAATAACGATGTCAGTTAGAAAGACCAGGATGGGAATAAGCATGGGATAAAATAAAGAATTTATTTTGTATTTGACAATAGTCATATCAAAAAGACCTAAAATGGTGAGAATAATAAACATGAATAATGTGGCATGATATTACATGATAATATAAAGGCAACATGGAAATGTGGAAACATCATTGAACACTTCATCATAATCATAAGACAAGACTAAACCACCAAGAAATCATGGCGGAAAATTATCACAATAGATTATATTGAATTACTAATCCCATTAAGGACATACCATGAGATTAAAACAATACCCAATTAATTAATGGACTATATAATTCTGGGGGCATCATCACTTTAATATCAATCACATTCATAAGTCTGCCACATAAATTGTAACACTTGTAAATTTTTTATTTCATAATTTTTTTTCATTGATAAAAGATCATTGAATAAGTACATGTGTGACCCCAATAAAAGAAGTATGACTGAATAAAGGTGAAAAAACTTGATAAAAAATGGGTATGAGTATTCACTATACATCTGTTTGGGATGAAAAATCATGGGGAATTTTTAGTAGCATAATAAGGGAATATAAATGATAGTGGGCATGACTAATGTGAGTGAAAGAGGTATCTTACAATTATACATCATGGGATAAGTAAGAGGGATATATAATAACATATCCCATTAATATGAATTTGAGAAAAAGGTATAAGAAAATGAATATTCTTGAATAATGAGGAGAATGACATGATCCTTTACCTTTAGAGGATGATTCCAAATACTTTAGAGGATATTCATGGTAGATTAGGGGAACCCTGGGAGGACTATAAAGAGTGTAGGGTAGAGTAAGGACAATCTAAAATGTTTTTGAGTGAAGATAAATGAGAAATTAGGTGGGTTTATTTAGTAAATTGGCACGTATTTATTTATTATTTCTCAAACATAGGTTATGGACTCTATTTAATAATATAACAAAAACAAAAACCTATACTAGGGTTTTTCCCATGTTTTTTGTGATGTGAATTGGTTATAATTATTTTATAATTAAATGGGATAAACGTATGAAAATAGTACCCTTAATGATGTTGAAGTGAGTCATGTCCTTGAGGAAATGGGTTTAAATCATTAAAATATATTATAGGTGTTGGGGAATTCATATGGTTGTTATAAAAGTTATTAATGAAAACAATAATCATATTAATTTAAACTGGTAACATATATTTGGTCATTGATACCCTTGAAAGTATTTATTACATAATTTTGGGTCATTATGTTATCATAATACACTCTATATATTTATACCGTATTTAAATTTTACCTAAAAATTTGACTATCTTAGAAAATTATGAAAAATACAAAATTAGATAAATTCAAAAATTTTATTATAAAAATTATATTAATTTAATAAAAATAATATTCTAAATATATGAATTTTCACTTTTAAAATATAATCAACATTTATTGGGAAATGATAGACTTTTTGACATTTGATGAATTAATGAATTTTTAAAAAAAATATATTTTTAAAAAAATTACTATTAAATAATTGAATTTGGTAATTACCACAAAATTCAATTTTTGTTTTATTGTTTAAATAAATCCATTGTAAAATATTAATATGATGTAAATATAACTATTTTTATATTGAAAATTAAATATAAATATTCATATTTTCATGGTCTTGATACATATCCCTTTAATACACTAGAAATATCTCTAAGTGTAAGGTATATGAAAGTGATACTTTCATTGGGTGGTTCGACCTACATAGTTTGGGCCATGATCTCAATGAGCCTAAACTTGTCCCATAAACAATTTCCCTTGTGCATTAGTTTTTGGAGCACAACTTGGGACTGGAAATGGGAAATTACTAGTGATTTTTTATCCCTTCGAAGATCTGATAAATGGGATTCATAGAGTACGATCTTACCGAATCAGGTGGTCACTTCCTCTATCCATGAGAATTGGATTTATTAAGACCCTATATTTATAATAATAAAATGATCAATGATAAAAAAATTATATTATCAATGGTAAATATGATATATGTTATGTTAAATCTGATAAGATATAATTAAATAGAAAACATTCATGTGTCTTTTATAAAGATAATACAATGTATTGAATTTTAGTCAACAACAATGGTAATTTTTTATAATAGTTCATTTCATTACAATGTAGTATTATAAGTATGAATAAAATTATGTTAGGGAATTATAATAAATATAAATTCATTATACATGAGGTTAGAGAACATATAATTAATTTTGAACAAAATTTAAGGTGTCCTTTGTCACAAATTTCAATTCTTCAAGACATGTTTATGCAATACTACATGTTATATTTTTAAGGGTGAAAATAAAAACCTATTATAATTTTTATCATGATTAAATTATATTTATTATTTTTAATGTTTCATTCAATGTTTATTTTGTCATTGTGTTTTGAAAAAATTATTACAAAACTGTAAGGGTTCTTCATCTCAATTGTAATTTATAGTGACATGTTTGAGGTAATTAAACTACTTTTTTATGTGGTGGGTATGATAATACTATGAAATGGTGTATAATATATAATTATTAATTAATATTATTTAATGTCACAATTCAAACAATTTCTTCAAAGGGTTTTTTATTCGAATAATACCATTATTTCAAGGGTTTAGCATCACAAATTATCTTCTTCGAGATATATGTTTTGTTATACACCTATTTTATTTTATGAGTTGTATATTTGAACCATTTTTTATTTTTTATCATTAATATGTTTATTTTAATGTTATTTAAGTATTCAAAAAATATTATATATTTAATGGGGTGTTATGAATCAAATGTTACAAAATTGGTAAGGGTTTCGTGTTATAATCAATTTTTCTATTATTGTTATTTATAATTAAATTTATGATGATGATATTTTATGATCAATATTTCCAAAATATTATATATTTTCTTATACTAAAGTTATTTATGGAAACTACAATTTTTCCTTTCATTTTCTTCACTTTATTTATTTAAGATACTGAAGTAATACCATAAATATCATTATTTATCACTTCGGTCAGGAATTTATTAGTCTATTTCTATATATTCTGTAAAGTGTTTTCAAAAATATTTTTAATACTCCCAAAATATGTATTAAAATCATTTTAACCTTGTTTAATCTTTTTTAAAATGGTCCACATGAATATACTTTTTAGTATCTGAATGTGTTTCTTTTGACTTATTGCTAAAAAATCTAAAAGTAATCTTTGTTTTAATGAACCAGAAATGAAATATTTTTTAAACCATAATAAATTATATTTTAATTGAATATTAATTTAAATTATTCCGCGGTTTTTTAAATAAATTTATTATATTTAATATTCTATAAATTTATAGATTTTCAATAAGTGGGTTCAAAATGAAATGGGTACTTTCCACTAGAAATGTTACATTGATATTCTAAAGGAACATGCATATATACCAGCATCCTATGATGTTTGTTATGATTTATTTGAGATATGATCCAATGTTACCATTTTTTTTATTTGATTGGTTTATGATTATGATCACGAATTGTTTATTAAATTCATTTTCAATCCATGGGTTATTTTCCAATGAAATGATTAATGTTTTATAATCCCTTGACACTCATGTGTATAGATTATGATTATATGAGGGGTAGGATTGATATTCGTCACATTGATAGGTTGGTCTTCTATAACCTTTCAATACATTTATAATGATAATATATTTTATAAAATTATAAGAGAAGAAGAAGAAAATAAACTCATGAGAGATAATACAGTAAACTAGATGGAATTAACTCTTAATAGTTTTTTGGAAATGCTCAGAAAATAATTTCTATTATGGGACTTTGTATACAATAAAATCCATGGGAGTTAACTCCAACTAAGGATATGATTTTATATCCTTATGTGTTAAAAAGAAACTTATTTCCTATGCTTATAGTATGTTCTCATGGATATTGATTTATTATTGGAGATTAAAACACTTATTAATAAATATATATTGTTGTGAAAAATACTTATGACATGGTTTATGATTATTGATCATTGAATGATTTGGTGGGTTATTCTATGACCCGATCAGGTTATGCTAACCTTTTTTTATTTTATTATAAATTATGATCATTGATTTATATCTATTATGTTTACCCTTATTGAGCCTTAGAGATATCACATTCTTATGTTTCTATTACATGGGTTTTGAGGAAATGTTAAAAGTATGATATGTATAAGAAGAATTATAATTTTTATTAACATAATGTGAAATGATGTTGAATTTTATGTATATGTTTTTATATAACCATGTTTCAAAATAAACTAAAAATGATAACGTTATTGCATGGATCTTGTTGACATTTAATAAATATTAATATAAACTAATGTAATATTTATTAAAGAAATGTTCTATTCATTGTATTTTACTTCAAGGATATTCATAATATTAACCAAAATGAAATTTTATATTGATAATGTTTCTAAGGAAATTCAATTGTTTAATCCAATATAGACATTTGGATGTTCAAAAACGCATTCACAAAATCAACCTTTTTCTTGTGAGATAGTTCAAAATAGTCACCTAGGAACTCGTCTATATTGCGGTTAACTTCCACTAAAATCCCATTGTATCTTTAAATATTAATTTTTCTCAACATAAATTCTACCAACGTATAATAAATTATTCCAAAACTACTGTCGTATATTTAGAACAACCAGAATTGATGTCAAATTTATAATTTAAGATATGAAATCCCACAAAATAAATGGAAACCACAAAATTTTATCCATAATGTTCAATATGTGAGTTATGAGAAGCCAACCAATCCATAACCATTAAAATATAAATAATTAACATGTAAAATATAGTGAAGTCCTAATATAATTGAACATTTCCTATAATAATCATACATTTATAGAGTATAAATCCCTCACAATTCCTCTCTCCTAGAAGAATTTGGTTGTGCATGATATGTGAAACAATTTCTAAACACACGTATTACCTTACATTACCAAAAATTAAATAAATTAATTTATATCCAAACCATAATATATTAAAAAATTGAGAGTCGAGTCAAAAAATAAAGTACAACTCTATATAGAGGTGGCTACAATCATCTTTGATAGAGCATTCTTGATAGAAAATAACTAACCATGAGTCATTTTAATTTTATTCATCCACTATACAATAACTTCTTAAATATTTGTAAAATAATGGGACCAGAACTCATTTGGGGATTTTTATAACATGAACCAAACTATTAGAGAATTTTTTTTGGGGGCTAACTTATTTACATCTTATTAGAAAATTCATATGCAGATGAACTATGCGGGTTCTTGTATTTCTTCTAGATGCTTAAATTATTTTGAAATCTTATATAGTTTTAAGGATACCTAATGAAATTCATTATTAAGTGGTTCTATGAGACGCACTAAAGACAAACCATTATAGTATTCAGATATCATATAGAGTAACACAAAGCTATATGCAAGGTATATGGTTCTCATGAATAGCAAGTATAGTCATATCCTTATCATTTTTCCCACTATTCAAACCACTATTTCCACTTGGATGGGTGATATTGATCCCAATAGGATGATTACCAAAAAATGTATCCTTTTGTCACAGATGCCTTATTCACCATCTCAACATATGAATGAAGGGTAAAAAATATTACCCTTGATTGTTTGTTAGTTTATTATCATAATTCAAACATATTATACAACATATCATCATTAACATCTACTTGGTTTGTAAAATTATCCATGTTCATAACATGATAAAAATACTTAAAAATCATCATATTATCTAACATCATATTAGTGAACACTGTTTCTATTGATGATTAGATTATTTTTGTATAGCCATTTGGATTAAAGAATCTTATAAAATCATTTCAATTTCAATATTCCATTTATCTCTAATATCACATTGAAAACCCTAGTGTATATAAGAAATTTAAGTTCTTATTGATCCATTATAACAAATATATCACATTTTTTCTGAAAGGATCAATTTTATATTTAAAATGGTTTGGATTTTGGAACTCTATTAAATAATTCATCTACACTTGGTGTAGGGGAATAATCACTCAGAGAACACAGTTAACTCTTTAACAATCACTTAGTAATTGTTTATCAAATGGTGGATCATTAGGTACATCATTCTCATCATGACTTTAACTGGACTCCTTAGAGGTATCCTATCACACTTGGATTTTTGTTTTTATCTTTTATTCAGAAGTATGTTTTGTAACTTGGTTTTTCTCTATAGTTGTAGGTGTTGTGGATTTAAATTTTATGATTTTTAGGTTTTGGGTGGTTTTTGGACCTATTAATGGTTAGCGTGAAGGGTATAAGGAGGAGGTATCATTGAATATGAGTCTTAGTACACTTTGTTGAACCTTTTTATGGGGTATGTTTTTTGTATGGTTTATCCCCTAGAGTGTGATTATTTTTTGGGTTGATAATGGTGATTTTTGGGGATATTTTCCAAGTCACACGCTTAAGGAACACATATAAATTAATCACATAGGTTACTGTGAAGTTGGTCGCTTGGTTTACGCAAGGTTTGACTGAGTGTACAACCTCAGTGTGCATTCCAGGAAACACTTGACAGTTGCAAATTTCTTAGTTTGTTAAACAGAGTGGGCTAGCAGTGGAAACCATTTGAGAAAGGGTATTTTGGGTTTTCTTCCTATTATTAATAGGAGTTTCATCAATTATTCTCCCACATTGGAACCCTGTGACCAAAACAGCTACCATTGTGGTTTTTGTCTCCACAATGCCCATCCAAGTGGGATTCGATGTGGTTTCATGGTGATTGTTCACCCAGATCGGAAGGGTAGGGTTCCCTTCTCTTTATCCTTTTCATTTAATCTATTTCCCCATTATCATATAACCCTAGTTTCCATGTTTTCTTATGTTCATACTTAGGGTGATTCAAATTTGGGGTTTTTTTTGTTTCGTCTCCCTGTTGATATATTTTGGATCTTAGGACCCTTGTGGTGCATTTGGTGTTGTGATCCGTTTATGTACCATGGATTTTATATAGGTTTCCCATTCAATTATTTGATTAATTTATGAATAGTTTATTTCATCCATTTCTCCCCCCATTACAAGTTAAATATTTTTTTGTGATCCATGGATAAATTAATTGGTGTTTAAAGTAATTTTTTATTCCATGTTTTGTGAAAAAATAACACATTATTATTGAAAAGGTGCACACCATGTGTTTGGTTAAGTATCCCATTATCTTTTTCATGTAGTTTTCATTGTTTAAATAATTTATTGTAAATGTATATGAATTCATGGTTATTAAAATGATAATTTTGTGTTCCATGAATTGGTTCCCAAGGTTTTTTCGATTTAACTAGAATGTGAATTGGTTTTCAAATGTTGGTTGGCATGTGTTGTCGATTAGTGGAATGTTTTTCATTTTTATAAAAATGGGTTTGGATTAAAATTGAAATGTCAGTAGTTTTAAGTGATTGGATTCAAAAATTTTGTTAAATGAATAGAGGGTGTTTGTCACTTTTTTTTTGGAAACACACTTAGTTCTCTTAAAGTGATGGTATTGTGGAGAATTCTAAAGGACCCATTGGGTCTTTTGTGAATATAGTGAATGTGTTTGTTATAAAAAATATTATTGGATATAACGACCCATACTTTACATACATTTTTATTACTTCAAAATTGAAGAACACTTATTACAACATATAACAAAACCATGAAAGGACCGTATAGGTATAGTGTCTTTAGAAACTGGAAAGCATAAACAACTGGTTCATAAATCATTTACTTTGCCTCCCATTTATTTCATCATATCTAGAGTCCCTTTTTGGAATATCCTACTTAATAACCTTCTTCATGACCTATGGAAATAAAACATACAAAAGGGTGAGCTCAAATGATCAGTAAGGGTAAACAAAAGAAATATCAATCACATCATATACATAAGAACATAACTTTTGGAAATCTTAACCTGCACAAGAAATCATAATTTCATAACACGGGATAAATCATAGTAGTGAAATGTAATCCCAATAATCTTAACATAGAACATGAAACTTTGTGGAATACACACATAATCATTGAGAATCATTTCTTATTAGTCAAGTCTCATTTCCAAGACAATCTTAGTGGACAAAGTCCATTTCTGAACTGAGTTCACTCCTCGTTTCAGTCCAGTTTCACTGAACCGGTATAACCTGCCGTTCTAGCCATGTATATATCATGAGATATAAAATCTTTACCCAATAAATTGGAGGGATATATAGGTCCCACCCATCTCATAATGATACCATTCTTATGTGTGCCACAAAATCATAAACCATACATCATAGCATAACCCATGTAATAAAAATGGGAATCTTAAACATCGTGACATCATTAAACAACCCATATAAGATAAATGAATTCATAAAAATAATTCCATCACAACATAATCAAATCAATGTAATAATAGGGATAGAAACAGAAACCTTTATTATCTTAGATGGAAAATAATTTTGATAAAACACTTGAACTCTATTCTTGGGGAAAATATCCTTTCTACTTCAAAAACCCTTTTCCTTTCTTAACATGTCATACAATTATAAACTAAAATAAGTTGATTAAAAATAAACTTTAAAACTTGTAAGGGAAGCTTCTTGGAAATAATGTTTTAAAAAATCCATTCATGCCATATAAGTTAGAAGAAAACATTCTTCTCGTACTTTTGTCGGAAAAGTCAAAAAGTACCTCATACGAAAAACGAAAAAAGATTCCTTTCATATCTTTTACAAAAAACTCACTGAAGGGTAAAATTAGATATAAACTATTATATAATGATGTCAATATTACATATTGAGGAAACATGGATGTGGATGACAAAATGCACCCCAGTAAATTCAAAATTATAATCAATCTCGGATAAAAATTAGATTGTGATATGTCCCTAACCTTAGGACTGATTTGCTTCGTAAGTGTCCGAAACTCTTCTATAGTGATTTTAATAATGTTATTGACTTATTCCAGAATCATAAGTATTTTTATGATATCATATATGGTCATATTCTTAGCTTCTTATTAGTAATATTTCATTACTACTTGTTATTCGGGTGTTTATTACTTTTTGTTCTTATGCGTGTTTTGTCGAATAAATTCTTATTCTTCTCTTTAGGTTATAGATACCTTATTTCCAGAATGTTATTAGTGTAATATATATCATATTCATCCATTAAATTCATTTATATAATCATTATTAAATGAATATCATGTAGAACGAGTCGCATCACATCGTGGAGACGGTATTCTGTACGTACGCACGAGCGATGATATCGTTCCCATGATCGTGGAATTGTATTGGAGTGTATGTATACTATTTCATAATCAATATCAACTTACAGTAATCATATATAGTTATTATTTACACCATTATACCCATCCAAGTAAGGTGGTGGGGGAAAATAGATTACCCCACGGCGTGGAGACGGTATTCCATACGAACACACGCACGGTGATTTTGTTTTCCGTAGGATGGATAGATGGTGAAACAAGGTTGTTTAATAATAATAATAATAACATATCAGTATATGAGTTATACTAATGTTATTACTTCATAATGAAACAAATAAATAAGAAGAAGTGGAAGAAGAAATAAAGATGAAAGAATCGGTAATGGGCATTACCTCTTCTTTGAGGAGCTTCTTTGAGACCTCCTTTTGGGGCACTAAAATTGGTCTTTGAAGAAGACCAGGACCTCTAGGATGTCTTTAAGGGAAGTGGAGAGGAGAAATTGTCAGGGTTTGGCCGAGCTTCAAGGCTCAAATTGGTGTGAGGAGGAGAGGGAGGAGGTGCCCTTTTATAAGGGAGGAGAGGGGCACCTTTGGAAATATAAGAAATATTAGTTTATATTAAATCCCAACCCCACATAAAAACTTCCAAAATGACTCATATCAGAAGATTAAATGAGATAGGGTTGTAATCTCATCAACCAATAAAATTTAGACATGTTAGTAATTTATTTTAAACATTATCAACTTGATTTATCTTTATTTATCAATTTAATTTTATTTTTGGTAATAATATTCTAAATTTTAAATTATTATAAATAATTACATATGTGTTGTGACCTTTCTATGATTTGTCACATTATGACATTTTCGACCTTGTAAATTTTAATTTATAAATTTTAAATATTTTTGTTATTTTTATACAATTTTATAATATGTTATTTTCATAAAATAACAATTGTGTCAATTTTGACACTATTCATTTATTTGAATTTAAATAAAATATATACAGAATATATGTTCGAAATAAAAGCTTTAATAGATCCATAATATGTCATATGTATCTAGAAAATTAGTGTATCACATTAAATAGTTCATATAAAATTTTGTATAATATTTTTAAAACCATTTATTTGATATTTTAATTAATAAAAGAATTTCAACATCACTATTGTGTCATCATTAATGATAATTATTTAATCCCTAAAAATTCTAAATAAATTCCTATGATGTAGATAATTGTATTAGCTTTCTAGAGACTATTCATGTTCTATGTTTCATGAAGTTTATCACTAATGTAAAATTATTATACTTATAGGATTTAAGAAAGTGACATGTTGTCACATTCTTTGGTTTTAATAATAATTAAATTATTTTCATTTAAAAAAGTCCATTAAATGAATCTAATCCGACCCTTAGGTGATATGTGTCTACTTTTAGTCATCCAATAGGATTTTGGAAGGTGTTAGGGTAATTTTATAATCTTATATTTACCCTTAATTTCCCGGTTTACCTTCAACTATGGTAAATAAAATTTACCATAGTTAACTATTCATAATGCCCAAAAATAAAAAGTAAACTATTAACATAATTTGAACCCACTGATTCTGAATATGGAATCAATTTTTAAAAATTCAAAATATATAAGTTGCAGTAATTAATTTAAGGCAAATCCCATTGTTAAGAAAACGGGTTTTAGAAGTTAAAACATTGCCAAAGATTGAAATGTTTTTACCTATGAATTCAATGTGAAATTATTGCTAACGATATAAATTATATTAAATGGTAAAAATATATTCTATTTATACTTTAAAACCATTCAATATTATAATTTATCCATATAAATTATCACAATGAGAAAAGTTGTTTTTAATTAAAAATTAGCGTATTTTTACTATTCATCAAAATATGAAAGTTATCAGAAAAATTTCAAAAATTTATCCAAAGTAAATTTTTATTCCCTAATTCAAAAGAAGAATTTTATTTTGTCAAATTGAACATATAAACATGTCAAAAACTATCATTAATGTGGGTGCACCATCAAAAGGCGGCAAAACTGTATTTTTTGAAAAATATACCCCATTCTAGAAAATGTATAAGTTGCATTAAAATGTTATAAAATTAAAAATTCAGTTAATACTATTCATAACGGCTAGTTTTAATAATATTTTAATAGAATATCGTTGTTTAGTAAAACTCAGTATTGCGTAGGACGCAAGCTATCGAGGAAGGCCGCTGTTGCGTGTAAAGCAAGCCAAGCTAGTGTTGTGTGTAGTGAAAGATTTACATTGATGATTTATATAACATAAAAACAAAATATTTCACATAAAATTATAGGGTGCTACATTCTACCCCCTTAAAATGAATTTCGCCCTCGAAATTCGTCAGTTTGTAACAAACAGATGAGGATACCTCTCCCTCATCATATCCTCAAGCTCCCATGTAGCTTATTCTAGTTGGTGGTTCCTCCATAAAACTTTCAACAAGAGAGTGGTCTAGTTCCGTAGGACTTTTTCACTATGATCTAGAATCTCTATCGGCTGTTCTTCATAAGAAAGTTCTTTCTCCAGCGGTACAACTTCTGAGCTGAGTACACGTGAAGGATCAGGTATGTACTTTCTTAGGAGAGATACATGGAACACATCGTGAACTTGAGAGAGATTCAGTGCAAGCACCAATCGGTAAGCTACCTTTCCAACACGATCCGAAATTTCGAAAGGACCGATATATTTAGGGCTCAACATCCCCTTCTTTCCAATTGTCATGACCCTCTTCCAAGGAGATATTTGTAAGAACACTTTATCACCCACTTCAAACTCTAGGTCTTTTCTTTAGTTGTTGGCATAAATTTTTGGTCGACTCTGAGCTGCTCTAAGGTGTTGTTGAATAGATCAGACCTTTTCTACCATCTCATCAACATGATCAGGTCCTAATAGCTTTTGTTCCCCAACTTCGTCCCAGTAAGTTGGAGTCCTGCATTTCATTCCATAGAGAGCTTCATAAGGAGCTATCTAAATACTGGAGTGAAAGCTATTATTATAATAAAATTACACCAAAGGTAGGTGTTGATCCCAACCACCTTTGAAATCCATAGATCAAGTTCTCAACATATCTTATAGAGTTTGAATTGTTCTCTCAGAATGACCGTCTGTCTGAGGATGATAAGCAGTGCTGAAACTCAACTCTGTATCTAGAGTATGCTGAAGACTTTTCCAGAACATTGAGGTAAATCCTGGATCCCGATCAGATAAAATAGAAAGTGGTACTCCATGCAATCTTACCACTTCCTTTACATATATCCTGGAAAGATGATCCAGAGAGAAATCCTCTCTAATAGCAATGAAGTGTGCAGACTTTGTAAGACGATCAACTATGACCCAGATAGCATTATTGCCTTTGGATGTTTTTGGAAGTCCTGTGACAAAGTCCATAGTGATGTTTTCCCATTTCCATTTGGGTATGGGTAATGGTTGTAATATCCCATTAGACTTCTGTCTCTCAGCATTAACTTTCTCACAAACCAAGCATCGAGAGACATATTCAGCAACATCTCTTTTCATTCCATCCCACCAGAAGTACTCTTTTAGGTCTCTATAAATCTTCGTGCTTCCAGGATGAATAGAGAATGAAGAACTATGAGCCTCATCCAGCAGCCCCTTCTTTAATTCTGGGATGGGAGGAACACAAACCCGGTTCTTGAACTTTATTATCCCATCACAATCAAGGTTGAATTCAAGAATATTTCTCACCTTATTTTGTAACTCTACATCTTATTTCTGTGCCTCTATAATCTTCACGTGTATAGATGGTTGAACATTCATTTGTGAAAGATACAATTTTCCCCCTCCCATTAAAATTCCAAGATCCATCCTTTGTAAATCCATAAATATTGGATCTTTTGTGATCCTCATCATGGATAAACTGGCATGGTCTTGTCGACTTAATGCATCTGCCACCTTGTTTGCTTTCCCAGGGTGGTAATGAATTGAGCAGTCGTAATACTTAATCAGTTCCAACCATCTTCTTTGGCGCATATTCAGCTCCTTTTGTGTGAAAATATACTTTAAACTTTTATGATCAGTATAAATGTCACACCTTTCTCCATAAAGATAATGCCTCCAAATCTTTAATGCAATGATTACCATAGCTAACTCCAAATCATGTGTTGGGTAATTTTGCTCATGGATTTTCAACTATCGTGAGGCATAAGCTATCACCATATCATTTTTCATAAGAACACACCCCATCCCCTTCTTGGATGCATCACTGTAGATCACAAACCTTTCTCCACTACAAGGCAGTTTGAGCACAGGTGCACCAGATAACCTTCTTTTCAACTCCATCAAATTATCTTCACATTCCTCCATCCAAACAAACTTAACTCCTTTCTGAGTCGACCTATTGAGTGGATTAGATAATCGTGAAAAATCTTTCTTGAAACATCGATAATATCCAGCCAAACCAACAAAACATTGGATCTCAGTTACTATTGTTGGTCTCGACCAGCTTTCGATAACCTCTGTTTTTCCTGGATCCACAGATATCCCCTCTTTTGAGATTATGTGACCCAAAAATGAATGTTTTTGAAGCCAAAATTCACACTTGGTAAATTTGGCATAAATTTTCTCCTTTCTCAGGGTCTTCAATATAATTCTCAAGTAATCTTCATGTTCTTCCTTTCTCTTTGAATAGACAAGAATATCATCTATAAAGACTAACACAAATTGATCAAGATAGTCTCTAAAGACTCTATTCATCAGATCCATGAAGATTGCAGGGGAATTAGTATGACCAAATGGCATCACTATAAATTCATACTATCCATACCTTGTACGAAAAGCTGTATTTGGTATATCCTCCCTTTTGACCCTTAATTGATGATACCCTGAATGAAGATCAATCTTGGAAAAGTATTGAGCTCAACGTAGTTTGTCAAATAAGTCATCAATGCGTGGGAGAGGATATTTTTTCTTGATAGTGAGCTTGTTAAGTTCTCGATAATCAATACAGAGTCTCATTGATCCATATTTCTTCTTAACAAATAGAACAGCTGCTCCCCATGGTGACACACTAGGACGTATGGATCCCTTATCCAGATTCTCTTAGAGTTTCTTCTTCAATTCCTACAACTCAATTGGGGCCATTCTATAAGTTGTCTTTGAAATTGGAAAAGCACTCGGTACGAGTTCTATTGAAAACTCAACTTCACGATTTGGTGGAAGACCCGGAAATTCCTCCGGAAAGACATCATCAAAATCCCGTACAACAGGCATATTCTTAATTGTGAGTTTATCAGAAACCATTTGAGATAAATAACCCTCCTTTAGTGGAATCAAGACCCATAAGATGGAAAAAACTTCCACTGTAAGGTTATGTTCATCATTGCATCGACAGACGATCATAGATTGATCTGGAATATGAAATATGAGTTCCCTTCTTTGGAAATTGATATGAGCTCCATATAAAGAATGTCAATCCATTCCAAGAATCACATCAAATTCCACTATAGGAAGGATCACATGATTTGCAGGAAGCACTTTCCCACAAACTTCAATCAGGGAAGAATTATAAACTTTTGATGAGACTGTTGTGCCATTAGGGGTTGTCACAGCTAACTCAACATCTAATTGTTGAGGTAATACGGTGATACTCTTGGAAAAATCTTCATAAATAAATGAGTGGGTGGATCCAGAATCATATAAAACATTTTCTAATTTAGAATGGATGGTAAGTGTACCTTTCACCAAATCGTTATCGTACTCCACATCACTACTAGAAATTGCATGTGGCTTTCCTTTTTCTTTAGCCTTAAGATTTTGTTGATGTCGATCATCATCAACAACCCTTGGATTAGGGCATTTATTGGCATATTGCCCCATCTCCGTGCACTTGAAACATTGAAGTGTAGTAGGTTCATTATATGTGTCCCTTCCTTTTTTTGCATCATTAGACATCTTCTTCCCATCATTGCAGTATTCAAATGCCCGATGACCTTACTTTCCACATTTGAAACATTTACTTGTACCTTTAAGACAACTCCCTCCACGTTTCTTTCCACACTTTGAGCATAAGGGAAAGCTCATCTTCTTTTCAGTGTGATCTTTAGATTTTACTTTGAATTCCATTTTCCTCTTCTTATCAAACCCATATGACTGATGGGTTACTCTAATCTACATCTCAACTTTGAGAGCACATTGAACGATTTCCTCATAGCTATTGAAGTCCCTTATGGATAAGGCCCTTCGAAGACGTGGTTTTAAGCCACTAAGGAATCGATTGGTCATACTCTCAGGTTGGATAATAATAACAGAAGCGTACCTTGCAAGTCTTGTAAAATTTTCTTCATAGGTACGAACAGATTCATCATCCTTTTGCTTCAGTTCAAGAAACACTTTCTCCATCTTTGTTTGGAGAATACGAGGGAAGTACTTATTGGAAAATAAGTTCTTTAACTCGTCCCATTCCATGGACTCAATTTCATCTCTTTTCCTCGTATTCTTAATAAGATTCCACCATTGATCAGCATCTACTTCTAAACGATATACTGCTAGGATGACTTTATCATGTTCAGAACATTGAAGAACTGAAAATATCTTTTCAGTAGTACTGATCCATTGTTCAACAACTAATGGACCAGTAGACCCGCTGAATGAAGGTGGACACTGCCTCATGAAAGATTCAACAGAATGTTTCTCCTTCCTTTGCTCGTTTGGAAGTCCAGCATGATTCATAGCATGAGAATGTTGTGTGAGCATGAATACATGATTTTTCATTCCATCTCCCATAACGTTTGGTTGCTCAGGGGGATAATCATTCTATTGCCCATCGCATTCCGCATTAATGTGGTTCCTTCGGGTTCCATCCATTGACTAAAACCAAGAAGAATAGTGTGAGAAACACTAATTATAATAAGAAAACCACGTAATCAAGAATAAAATTTCACACTTAAGGTCTTATCCTAGGTTATTCATGGCCATTTCAAAAACACTAAGATTGTGTTCTATGCTTAGACATATCCTTAGGTTTCTTACTAAAGCTTTCACATCCTAGTTTCCAAAGGTTGAGTATACCTTTCCTCTCATACCAACTATAATGACCAATACATTACATACATTGTTATTACTTAAAAATTGAAGCACACTTATTACAACATATAACAAAACCATGAAAGGACCGTATAGGTATAGTGTCTTTAGAAACTGGAAAGCATAAAAAACTGGTTCATAAAGCATCTACTTTGCCTCCCATTTATTTCATCATATCTAGAGTCCCTTTTTGGTATATCCTACTTAATAACCTTCTTCCTGACCTGGGGAAATAAAACATGCAAAAGGGTGAGCTCAAATGCTCAGTAAGGGTAAACAAAATAAATATCAATCACATCATATACATAAGAACATAACTTTTGGAAATATTAACCTGCAAAAGTGATCATAATTTCATAACATGGGATAAATCATAGTAGTGAAACGTAATCCCAATAATAATAACTTATAACATGAAACTTTGTGGCATACACACATAATCATTAAGAATAATTTCTTATTAGTCAAGACTCATTTCCAAGACTATCTTAGTAGACAAAGTCCGTTTCTGAACCGAGTTCACTCCTCGTTTCAGTCCTGTGTCACTGAATAGGTATAACCTGCCATTCCCGCCATGTCTATCTCATGAGATATAAAATCTTTACCCAATGAATTATAGGGAGATATAGGTCCCACCCATCTCATAATTATACCATTATTATGTGTGCCACAAAATCATAAACCATACATCATAGCATAACCCATGTAATAAAAATGGGAATCTTAAACATCGTGACATCATAAAAAAACTAATATAAGATAAAGGAATTCATAAAAATAATTCCATCACATCATAATCAAATCATTTCAATAATAGGTATTGAAACATAACACTTTATTATCTTAGATGGAAAATAATTTTGATAAAACACTTGAAATCCATTCTTGAGGAAAATATTCTTTCTACTTCAAAAAAACTTTTCCTTTCTTAACATGTCATACAATTCTAAACTAATAGAAGTTGATTAAAAATAAACATGAAAACATGTAAGGGAATCTTCTTGGAAATAATTTTTTAATAATTCCATTCATGCCGCATAAGATAAAAGAAAACATTCTTCTCGTACTTTTTTCGGAAGAGTCAAAAAATACCTCGTATGAAAAGCGACAAAAGATTCCTTTCATATCTTTTACTAAAAACTCACTGAATGGTAAAATTGGATATAAAATATTGTAGAATGATGTAAATATTACATACTGAGGAAACATGGATTTGGATGATAAAATTCACCCTAGTAAATTCCAAATTGTAAACAATCTCGGATAAAAATGAAATTGTGATATTTCCCTTACCTTAGGTCTGATTTGCTTCGTAAGTGTCCGAACCTCCTATATAATGATTTAAATAATTTTATTGACTTATTCAAAAATCATAAGTATTTTTATGATATCAGATATGGTCATATTCTTATCTTCTTATTAGTAATATTTCACTACTACTTGTTATTCGGGTGTTTATTACTTTTTGTTCTTATGCGTGTTTTGTCGAATAAATTCTTATTCGTCTCTTTAGGTTATATATACCTCATTTCCATAATGTTATTAGTGTAATATATATCATATTAATTCATTCAATTCATTTATATAATCATTATTAAATGAAGATCATGTAGAACGAGTCACATCACATCATGGAGAGGGTATTCCGTACGTACGCACGAGCGATGATATCGTTCCCATGATCGTGGAATTGTATTGGACTGTATGTATACTATTTCAGAATCAATATCACCTTAAAATAATAATATATAGTTATTATTTACACCATTATACCCATCCATGTAAGGTGGTGGGGGAAAATAGATTACACCACGGCGTGGAGACGGTATTCCGTACGTACGCACGCGCGGTGATTTTGTTTTCCGTAGGATGGATAGATGGTGAAATAGGGTTGTTTCATAATTATAATAACATATCAGAATTTGAGTGATACTGATTTTATTACATCATAATTAAACAACTAAAGAATAAGAAGTGGATGAAGAAATAAAGATGAAAGAATCGGTAACGGGCATTACCTCTTCTTTGAGGCGCTTCATTGAGACCTCCTTTTAGGGAACTAAAATTGGTCTTTGAAGAAGACAAGGACCTCTAGGATGTCTCTAGGGAAGTGGAGAAGAGAAATTGGCAGGGTTTGGCCGAGCTTGAAGGCTCAAATTGGTGTGAGGAGGAGAGGGAGGAGGTGCCCTTTTAGAAGAAAGGAGGGGGCACCTTTGGAAATATAAGAAATTTTAGTTTATATTAAATCCCAACCCCACTTAAAAACTTCCAAAATGAATAATATCCGAATATTAGATGATATAGGGTTGTAATATCATCAACCAATAAAATTTAGACATGTTAGTAATTTATTTTAAACATTATCAACTTGATTTATCCTTATTTATCAATTTAATTTTATTTATGGTAATAATATTCTAAATTTTTAATTATTATAAATAATTACATATGTGTTGTGAATTTTCCATAATTTGACACTTTATGAAATTTTATACCATATAAATTTTAATTTAGAAATTTTAAATATTTTTGTTATTTTTGAACAATTTTATAATATGTTATTTTTATAAAATAACAATAGTATCAATTTTGACACTATTCATTTATTTGAATTTAAATAAAATATATATAGAAGATATGTTCGAAATAAAAGCTTTAATAGATCTATATAATGTCATATTTATCTAAGAAATTAGTGGAGAACATTAAATAGTTCATATAATATATATTTTAATATTTTTAAAATCATTTATTTGATATTTTAATTAATAAAATAATTTCAACAACACTATTGTGTCATAATTAATGAGAATTATTTAATCCCTAAAAATTATAAATAAATTTCTATGATGTCGATAATTGTATTATATTTCTGTAGACTATTCATGTTCGATGTTTCATGAAGTCTATCACTAAATTAAAATTATTATACTTATAAGATTTAAGAAAGTGACATGTTGTCACATTCTTTGGTTATAATAATAATTAAATTATTTTCATGGAAAAAAGTACATTAAATGAATCTAATCCCACCCTTAGGTGATATGGGTCTACTTTTAGTCATACAATAGGATTTTTGCAGGTGTTATGGTAATTTTATAATCTTATATTTACCCTTAATTACCTGATTTACCTTTAACTATGGTAAATAAAATTTAACGTAGTTACTATTCATAATGCCCAAAAATAAAAAGTAGTCTATTAACATAATTTGGACCCACTGATTCCGAATATGGAATCCATTTTTCAAAATTCAAACCATATAAGTTGCAGTAATTAATTTAAAATAAATCTTGTTGTTAAGAAAACGGGTTTTAGAAGTTAAAACATTGCCAAAGATTGAAATGTTTTTACCTATGAATTAAATGTGAAATTAATGATAATGACATAAATTATATTAAATGGTAAAAATATATTCTATTTACACTTTAAAACCATTCAATATTATAATTTATACATATAATTTATCTCAATTAAAAAAGTGGTTTTTAATTAAAAATTAGCGTATTTTTACTATTCATCAAAATAAGAATGTTATCAGAAAAATATCAAAAATTTATCCAAAGTAAATTCTTATACCCTGATTGAAAATAAAAATTTTTTTTTGTCAAATTGAACTTATAAAAATGTCAAAAACTAACTTTAATGTGGGTGCGCCATCAAAAGGCGGCAAAACTGTATTTTTTGAAAAATATACCTCATTCTAGAAAATGTATAAGTTGCATTAAAATGTTATAAAATTAAAAATTCAGTTAATACTATTCATAACGGCTAGTTTTAATAATATTTTAAAAGAATATCGTTGTTTTGTGAAACTCGGTATTGCATAGGACACAAGCTATCGAGGAAGGCTGCGGTTGGGTGTAAAGCAAGCCAAGATAGTGTTGTATGTAGTGAAAGATTCCTTTGATGATTTATATAACATAAAAACAAAATATTTCTCATAAAAGTCTCAGGTGTTACATTGGATGATTATATAATTTTGTTTATATGAATGGGTGGGATTTACCAGTTGTGGAATCCTCATAACCCATTTACTAGTATGGAAATAGAGATCCTCGATAAGGAATCCTTTGTCATCTATGAGATTTAGGGAATGATATAATCCTTGGTGTGGATCAGGGGGATTCATGATATTGAATTATTATTATATATGCACTTTATTGAATACTCAGTTGGCATTGGTTGGATCACCCCTTTCTTAATTAGAAATGGGAGCCTGTAATAGTGAGATAATTTTTTGAGTATTATTTCTACACTAGTTATATTTCGCACTTGATATTGGCCCATAATACAAGTATATATTTAGATTTATTGATATTAGATTGGGACCCTAAGTCTACGCCATATAGGGTGTGGCCTAGCATTTTGGGTGATATGATTTCATTGATTGAGGTGTGCTTTATGGGATGAGTCATCGTGAATTAGTATGTTCTAGACTTTTCATGATCTCCTTAGTTCACCCATGTCTATTGGCACTTAGCTTATTCCAGTAATGATTGATATACTTGGTTACTCTTGTATGTTAATTTCCGTTACACTCATTATATGATTATTATAGTTCTCTTTTGTGTGGTGAATTTCTTGGAATGTGGTGTGTTGGATTCCCATGTTTCGTGTGAATTTTTTTAATGTAATAGTGTTCTATATTCTCTTGTTCCATTTGAAAATTGAATCATCACATTCCCTCTTCAAAATGTTAATGTATCACTATTGGAAACAAACTTGGTTTTGAAATGAATTAGGGAAATGAACTACAGTTTATTTTCAAGTAAGATGTGTAGAAAATAATACATTGATATATTTAATTTCAAACTTTTTGTTTATTTTTCTTTTATTTTAAATTAATTCCATTGGGAATATATTTTTTCGGTCTTTAATATTGAGTTTTAAGACTCATGCCTATAGGTTACTTTCGTATTTATCCTTGGTGTAGGTTTCAACTTCAGTTTGATCATCATGGATGATGGTTGATCTTTATGTTAAAGAGTGACCCATGGGGTCACATAGAGATCGTGTAGTAATATTAATCCTTTGGTTTCAATATAGAATTTTTGTACCTATGAGCTTCATCTAAATGATATTTCATTTTGTATTTTTTATGTATTGGTTTGTTTGTTTTATTTTTATTATTTAGATTCTCTATTTATTCTAGTGATAAATCATTACCATTTTTGTACTCTATAGATGCCTGAAACTAGCTTCCATCCCATGGGGATCTGGAATTCCCTTCGTACCATTCCACAGATAATGTCGGGTGAACAATTCAGGGTTGACCCGGGTTGGTTCATGAAAAAATTGTATAAGAGAAGGTCGGATCTTTATAGGACATTGATTTTCATAACAACATATTCTACTTGGGGATATCAAAATATATGGTGTATGACTATAAGTACTCTAGAAATGATTACTAGAAGGATTCCATGAACCTTACTCAATTTTATCCTTGGGGTTCAATGGTCAATCCAGTTTTGTTGTTTTCTTTGGGTTTTTAGATTGTTAGGTATTTTGGATTTGAAAAGGCAGTTGGGATTGTGGTCTCCATGAGCATAAAAGGCATGGAAATCCATGTTGAACTGGTGTCAAGTTTTTATAAGGCTCTTAGGGGTGATGGTTTGTTTGTCATATGATCACCAACTATTTGTCCATGTCACCCATTAACACTCATATTCCCCTTAGGTGTTACTTTGAGTGTTCTTCGGTCCTGATATTTGTTTTGACAACCGTTGTGTTGGAATTACAGAAATTAGGTTTAGTGGTAATGGTATTGATTTTTGAACGTGGGAAAAATTATTTTCATAATTAACCTTCTGGAAGAATTTAGATAAATTATTTTTTATAAAATGACCACATGCTGTAAAATAGAAATGGATTAAGGGGATTGAAATTTTATAATCAAAACTTGGGGTTTATAGAAAATATTTGTTTGAAAGAATATATTTGTTTTGGAATTTTTTAAAATGGAACGGAGTTGGTTTTTAATCCAAATATTTTTTATGGAATTATATTTTTTAACCATCTAGAAATTTGTTTGGATGAAACAAATTGAAATATTGGATGGAAATTTATCAGATTTTTTTAGGAGAATAGTAAAATAGTTTAATACGTGGAATCTAAAAATGGTTTTTGACTTGGCGGTTAGTGATCCATTGAATGGTTTCAATAATTTTTAATTAGGATGAATTATTTGTTCTAGAAAATGAGAATACATTTTTGACATTTAATGTATTCCATGGGAGATCACATAAAAAAATATATGTGGAATGTGGGTGGAAAGTTCTTGGATTGGAATGGGTTGTTTTATTCCCCAGGTGGGATGGAATGTGTATATGTGAGGCTCCATGGAATACCATTGGTGAGTGTGAAACAAACCAAGTTATTTTATTTGAAATTTTTTTTAAGAGGAAAGCTGTGATTTTTTAAAACCTAGTATGTGGGTGGGTTTTTACCATGATTTGGGAAGTGTAAATTATGAGGTGTTTTGAGTTTATATTCATCATGGTTTTTTTGTTTCTAAGTGATGCTTAGTTTTTTAGAAAATATATTGGGAAGTTTTGATTTGTTTCTCTTATTGGGATCGATGTTTATTCAAGGTGAGTTTTGTTTTATGAGAATGTTTTTAAAGAGAAATTGATTTTACTATTGCCCAGTGTTTTCCACCATAGTGATTTGATGAATATTGGTGGGGTAGCTATGGGTGACTCCCAGTTAAAAAGCTTTCCAGTTGATCAACCTAAGTATTTCATCCTTGATGTTTCAGTAGTTAAATCATCCCCTATTAAGGTTACCCTATAAAATTTAATGGAATAAAGAACTATTTGATATTGAATTAATGTTCCATACAATTATAGTGTTTCTATCGGTCATAGAAGTTATTCTTGGTGGTGTTTTTTTTGTTTTTCATCAGGTATCATGTTCCTTCGGATACTTTTCAGAGTAATAAATAATGGCGTGTGCAACTTCCAAGACCCTATTTGGGTAAAGGCATGTTGTTTTATAAAGTGAGTTTCCTGGTGTGTCCTGAGATTCCATTTTTGTTTAATGTTCCATGTGGCTACATTTAGAAATAAAATAAGGAGTTATGATTAGATATTTGTATCTCCTCAGTATGAGGAATTGGATTCTTCAAACATGAGGGCTCCAACCAAAGGCCTTAGAGTGAATCTGGAACATAGTAATGAATCTTAGGGGTGCATGGGAGTTTTTATAGTCTTATGTTTTTCCCATTACAATAATGATGTTTTTTTCTATTATGGTCTTTCAATTTTTAAAAATTACATTTTTTAAAAAAGTATAGTGGAATTATCCCTCACACAGTGTTTTTGGTTGTGCCTTCCTAGGTGTAAGTTTCAGATCAATGTCCTTTTATGTAACACACATGTGAATCAGTTATAGAATTGGTTTAGGGACATCTAGAGGTGATGAGTGTGTGTTTGTTTTTTGTTTTAGTTTTAGGGATCCAATATTTGGGCCCCTTCCCTTCCCTCCCCTTATGGTGGGGGTTTTGGTCAGTGTGGGGAAGTTTTCATGTTTGTTTGTTACCATTATCTCTTAATGGTGGGGAGACCCATTGTGGGTCTCGTTGAAAATTATTCTATGTGAAATTAGTACTAGATGATTCAAATGGTGGGGAGTCTGTTCGGGCCTCCCCTTATTGGTGATCAGTTTTGGTTTGGTTTTGGTGTTAGTCCAGTTGAAGTGGATTTCTTTTGATATAGTTTGATTTATTAGTTTTCTTTTTTGGGTAGGTTAAACATTAGGATTTTTGAAATTCACCCAATGGTTCTGTTTAAAGTATGGTCATTTTGGTTGTGGCCCTAATTTTTCATTGATTCAAGGGAAGTAGTTTGGGTTAGATTGTCTAATTTACGAAATAATAATACGCTATATTTGACTTTGTCGAAATGTTTTTAGATCCGGGGTTAGATCCTATGGGTTTAGGAATCCGTAGTCATTGATCGATCTACTAGAATATGTTAGGGATTTCTTATGATGGAAAGTATTATAATGGGGATAATTGTTAGACCATGTTTTTTAAATTCATCTTTTCTTCTATAGTACCTTTTTTTCTTGGTTATTCTCTTTAGTTCCGGGTTTTCTAGAATTAAATTTTATGTTTTAGTGTTTTTGGGTGGTTTTTGGACATATTCTTGGTTAGTGTGAAAGGTAGGAGGTGGAGGTGTCTTGGAATATGATTTTGTACTCGTAGTCACACCCTTTAATGGGGTATGATTGTTGGATAGTTTACCCACTTGAGTTAGATGAGTTTTAGTGTAAAAAGATTGGTTTTTGGTTACTTTTTCCAAGCGCACAGTTCAAGTGCAAGTTTAGTTTAATCATGTTGAAAGTGTGGAGGGGGTCAAAAGGTTTTTTCATTGTTTATCTAATTGTGCATCATGTGAAACACTAGATAGTGGAAAATTTCACAGTTTGTGCATGGTTTGTTAAACCGTGTGTTCTAACCGTACATCCCAATCATGAAATGATATTTTAGGATATTATCTATATTTCTAAAATGGTTTTCTTATATTATCCTACCCCATTGAAACCATATGACCAAAAATTCCTCCCACTGTGGTTTTGGCACCTCCAAACCCCTACAAGTGGGATTTATGGTGGGTTCTTGTTGATTTTTCACCTAGATCGAATAGTTAGGCCACCATCTCTTTATCCATTGTTTTCATCCATTTTTACTTTATCCCCTAATCCTAGAGGCCATGTTTTCATTATTTTCATACCTAGAGTGGTGCTTATTTGGGGGTTTTGTTCATTTAATGTACCGCTTGATATAACTCCACCCATGGAACCCTCATGGTTCATTTTCAGGTTTGCGTCATTGATGCACCACGGATTTGATGTAGGTTTCCAATTGACATGCCTTTGTAATTAAAGAATAGTTTATTTCACGATTGTTTTCCTCCCTTACATGTTAAATATTCTTTTGTGATCCATGGATTTATTATTTGGAGAGAAAAGTAATGGTTTATACATTGTTTTGTGAAAAATGACACATTTCATTATAACGGCATGTACCAAGTGTTTGATTAAATGGACCGTTAGATTTCACATGTAGTTTTTGATGCTTAAGGAATGGTTTGAAAATTTAAATGAATATATGGTAATTTAAATGATTGTTTTGGGTTCCATGAATTATTTCGCAATGGTTTTGGATTTGAAAATAATGGAAACTAGTTATAAAATGTGGTTGGGCATGTGTGGTTGATTAGTGGCCTATTTGGAATTTTTATAAAAACAATTTTAGTGAAAATTAAAATCTTGGTACTTTGAAGGGATTTGTGTTCTAAATTGTTGTGAAATAGAAAAATGGTGTTTGCCTATTTTTGGAGGAAATGTACTTGGTTATTTTAATGTGTTGGTTTTAAAGAGAATTCTCAAAGGAACAGTTGGAACATTTATGAAAATAGTGAAAGTGTTTGTTATGAAAACTATACTTGGATTATACTCTTGCCTTTTTATGTTATTGGGTGGGATTTCCACAATTTGTTATCTTTGTAACCCATTTACTTATCTAGAATGAGATATCCTTGATGTGGAATCCTCATGACCTATTTAAATGTATGGAATGTGAGATCCTCATTATAAAGTACTTTATGATATATGAGGTTTATGTTAAGTGATAGATTCTTGGGATGAATTGGGGTAATGCATGTTGTTGAATTATTGTAATGTATGAACTTTATTGGATTCCCAGTTGGCATCGATTGGCTCACCCCATTTATACCAAAGACATGGGAACTTCTAATAATGATATTTTTTAGAATTATTGATTCAATTGGTAGATTACACACAAGTTATTGGCCCAAAGTTTGGGGATATATTATGTTTTACTACTATGGGATTATCCCTATTGAGCTTTTCCATATTTGTTGTTCCCAAGCATATTGGGCGACTTGATGTAATCGAGTGAGGCTTTCTTTCTGGGATGAGTCATCATGTACTAGTATCTTCTGGATTATTCATGATACCCTAGGTTCACCCATGTCTATTAGTACTTAGATTCTTTTAGTAAGGATTGAGAAACATTGTTATTGTTGTATGTTTATTTCCATTCCATTCATTATATTATTATTATAGTGATCTTCTATGCGGTTCCATTATTTGTAAGTGATGTGTTGGATTCCCAAGTATTATAAAAAATGTTTTTAATATAAAATTGTCTTATATTATTTTGTTCCATTTTAAAATGAAAGAATCACATCCCCCCCTTGAAAATGTTACTATATCACTATTGGAAACAAACGTAGTTTTAAAATGTAATAGTGAAATGGACCATAGTGTTTTTCACAAAACATGTGTAGAAAAACATGATATTATAAAATTTATTGCATACATGATGTTAATATTTCTTTTATTTTAAAATAAGTCCATTAGAAATTGATTTATTGGGGCTTACCCACTGAGTTTCAACACTCAAACCTATAGTTTCCTTTTTTTATACATGGTGAAGGTTTCAACATGATTTCAATCATCATGGGTGATGGTTGATCTTTGAGTTTGGAGAGTGACCTAAGGGAACACATGGAGATCATGTAGTCTTCTTTTTTGATTAGTTTCATTTTATAATTGTTATACCTTTCAGCCTTATGTAAATGATTTTATGTTTGGTATTTTTTATTTATTGGGATATTTTGTTTAATTTAATTTTTCAGTTTATTTATTTATTCATGAGAGAAATAATTATATATCTTTTTAGTTGATGTCTGACACTAGTTGTTAGCCTATAGGGATCCAAAACACCATTTAGGACATGCTACATTTCAAATAGGGTGACCAGTTTTGGGTTAACCAGGGTTGGTTCATGACATATCCATAGGTGAATACTTTTATAATTTTTAAGTAAAATCTATTAATCCTAAAATAAACATCCATGTGAAACATAAATCCATTAAATAATTTCACCACCCCTCCAATGGGTTACACTGGAGCTCAATAATATCATAGAAAAATTACAACAATAATCAAGAAAACCATATTTTTTTTATAATAAATGTCCAATACATACATTGAAAAACATAAATTTATTACGATGCATTTTAATACACTTCATAATGAAAAATCATCTTTTTCTAAAAACAATACAATGATAATGCAATTCATATCCATGAATTCATTTATGATGCATGAAATGAACCATGCAATTGATTATGGATAATTAGTTAAAAGGGAACCCCAAGATTTTAAGTGATTAAATAAGAAATTAAGCTTCCCTTACATACTAGTGACACATGATTAACTATAAAGAGGGTATCTATTCTTTTGTAACTGATTTATATCCCAAACTCAACCTATCTCGATTCTTACATCCAAAAAGATAAAAATTCAATCCATTTATAACATCCTCACACAACCTTTCACCCCTTAAATTCACATAGTTAAGCTTTGTGTGATTCTTAGCCTTATGTGTATCCCCATGATCTCCAAATAGTATAAATATAGTTCAAGGGTCTACAAAATAATATTTGTGGATATTGTACCCTAATTACAAAAATCCTCTCATGCATGAAATTGTTAACTTTTTTACATGTGGTGTTTTTAATTAATAATTACCAAATCTATTTAAAATGAAAAATAAAAGGAGAAATACATATATTGGATCATGTGATTCATAATAGAACATTTCAAATATTTTAATTATTTATAATAAATATAAAAATATAACATTTTTATACAATAAAAATGTGAAGGTATATCAAGATTCAAAACAACATACCTTGAATAAGGTTATTGTCAGCTCTAACAAGGCCCCCAAAATAATCCATGAGTCATCCCATTAATATATCTCATTTTTCACTGAATATATTAATATATATCTACCAACCAACACTAAGAAAAAATATTCCCTCAAATTTCCAATGTTGAATTTCATATAACATATCCATCCAATAGAATGGGTTAAGATAAAATGATAAATAGTTCCAATAGGATTTGAACAATTCTCCCTATTCACCCCATGTATTTGAAAAATCTTCAAGATAAATGTAATAACCTAGATTTCCCAGGGAAATTCTTTTGTGAAAATATAGTGCATGTGGTGTTCTTGGTAGTCAATATGGTTTGGTTTGGGCGTTTTACAAAAATCAGGTTTTACCAAATGGTTTCACCAAAACGATGGCACCGTTATAGTGGCACATCAGGACAATGACACACCAAAATGGTGGCATCGTAATAGAGGTACAAAGAAAATATGGCACACTGAAATGGTGGTAGCATGGAGGTGACACATAGTAATGGTAGAACACTAAGTTTGTTGAATAGAAAAAAGATGGAACTATGATGGTGGAACACAGAGATAATGGCACTGCAATGGTGGCACCCAAATAGTGGCACATGAAATAGTGGCTCACCCTTTTCCAAATTTATAGTTTTCACCAGTTTCTCCCTGTTTTTCTAGTTTCACCCAATTACAGTATATTTGTCTTAAACCAATATTAAATCCTTGTTTGTGCTTTTTTAAGAGAGTTTCATAGGATATTAGGTATATCTTTAATATTCTAACTCTTTGGAGACCCTGAGATATTCAAACTGCACGAGCTTGACCACGATCCCATGTTAATGACTTTTAAGACTATTTCCATTCCATTGATATATGATTTGATTTTTTATAAATAGGAGTCCCACTTCACTATTTTCTCTTGCTGAGCCCAAATCTCTACACCCCCATTGAGTCACATGTTGTAATGTAGCCATCAATTCCGGTTTTTGTAGTCCTTCATACTGCTCATGTGACCCCCCTATTTTGGCACATAAATGAATTTGGTTCACCTATTGTTTCTAGTAATTATTCTTCAACCTCTCTTTATTTTTGAATCTTGCAGGGTGGGTGTAGTAATTTTTCTTCATAAATAACATATAAATCATTTTTATTAATATGTAATAAATGATGGGAAGGGAATTTGTTGATCAAAAGATAAAAGTGGTCAATTAAATAATAGTAGGGAAGTTATGTTGTTATGTATTCTAATTTAATTGTTTTCCATGAACATTGATTTGAATTTTATGGGCTATAAGGCCTTTTGAAAATCCTGGACATTGTTGGTCTTTTCTATACCACTGGCGGGGTTCTATATTTTTTTGTGATGATTTGATAAAAGGTCGTAACCTAAAATATGCTTAATCACATATAGTGGGTTAAATAAAAGGATTCCCAAGGCTGAATCTTATTTTTTGATCACCCAAGTTATTTAAAGTCGAATTAAAGAACCCCTCTTCAAAATCATAGTATACATGGCTTAATGGTGTGGGTTTTTGATGTGTTTGGTTGGGTTTTGTACTTCATGGGGGTTGTCTGAAGTTTCTCTTAGCAACCTTGTTATGGGTACAATGGGTGGATAGAGGGAATGAACTTTTGGTTGTGGGATGGACAGTTTTTGTAGTGGGGATACTGTTTGGTTGTGTTTTGAAATGGGATTTGTGTATGCTATGGTACATGAGGTGAGATAGAATCTCAGGTTGAGATATTGATTGATCATGGAACGTATGAACTTGTTATATAGTGGGACTGCATCAAGGTAGTGTTGGTGTGTGGTGGGACTACAAGTGGTTTCTTTCTTATTTGTTTTTATGAATGGTTATTAAAATTACGACCCCTTACCTTGGTCCCTTTTCCCTAGTTTAATGTTATAAATGTCTAAATTTTCACCCATGATCTTGAGATCAGTGCCTCGTTGTACCTTGAATTGGTTAATTTGTTGAATTTGAATGAACCCGTTTTGGTTAATTAGGCTCTTCACCTTTTGATAATGGTTGCTGGTGTTGTGGTTGTTAGTTTCCTTAGTAGGTATGGCATGAATAAAATGAATAAATGATAAATTCAAAATGAAAATGGGATAAATGGATTGGATGAGGGTGTAATTTTACTTACAAAAGTGACATTCATTCATGGTGATATGTGTATGTAGGGGTAGAGAAAAAGGTGGTTTCTGTGGTCTGGTTACTTCTTTGGAAACCCATAGTTTTCTATGAGTGCTTGTTTACGTACATGTATAAACTTATAGTTTTTTGAGATTTTCAATATGCACCCCAACCATGTTGAGAACTACGTGATGAACACCACCATTTCACGGGGGAGGGTGTCTTTCCCCACATCCTGATGGGAGGATGGATGGATGGTTATTGACTTGCATCCTCTCACCCTATTTCGGTTCCTAAATATCATGTGTATCTAAGGAGGATATAATAGCTTGAGGTTTACTACGGCCCAAGATCCTTCATACATGTTTTGGTGTGGGTGAGAGGCCTAGGTGTTTGTGGACTAGGATTGTTTCCCCAGTGTCTTACAGTTGAGGCCTAAGTGTTTTCGGGGGAAATTTGTGGTTGTTGTATCCCATTTTTCTATAGGTGGGAGATATGTGTGGTTTGTGGACAAGGTGTGTTCAAGTAGGTTGTGGGAGGGGGACTGTATTTGCGATGATCGGTTGCATCAAGACGTTAGTTGTTAGGGAGGAGTATATAACTAGTGGTAATGTGGTGTGGGGTATCCAAATCATTTATGCTCTTATATTATTATCTAATATGACTTGATTTATTTGGAGAGTGTGCCTTTGTGAGGTTGCGATGGTTAGATTTCATCATCAGGTCTGGTTAGCTTCTACTGTTTTTAAGTGGAATTAGTATGATTCTACAACTTATGCATGAGTGAATTTGGTTTCCCTACTGAGTATACTTATATTCCCACCCTACAATATATAACCATATACAACATTCTAGGAGGACTTTGAGGACCCTGTTGGATGTTTGTAGCTCGGGCATCTGGACAGTTCCTATGCTACTTAGTATTTTATTTTGTTAACTTGCATTGGAGATTTTTGTGTGCTTTGTGGATGTTTATTTTCGAATCTTTCATACCTAGATTTTGGTTTCCCTTATATAATTTTTTGGCGTTGTTTGGGATTTTTATCGTCTTATATCCAGATCATGTTTTCCTTAAAAAGGACAATTCCATCCATTTTTTGTGTGAGATTCCATACCCTTAATTATAGTCACCATTTCAAGGCCTATTAAAGGCAGTAATCTGGGGTCATTATCTCTACTTCGTCTTGAATAAGGGAGGGTGTGGCACTTTTTTGTCCCTTCCCTCATCTTAAAGGAGATGGGTCATGACAAAATGGTATCAGAGGTGATAGTGGAGAGATAAGACGAGGTTCAAAGTTAGGAACAATGAGGATTGCATGGGATGGTAGGGTAATGGAATTAAGAAATATTTTTGTGTGAAATAGGCCACGGAAGACTGACTAGGACACACGATTTAAGGGCTATAGTGATCTTATGCAAGGAATCTGGGCCTATCAAATGACCAAGTGAGGTTATGATTATTTATAGGTAGAGACCCTAGGAAAGGTACATGCATCATGATAACTTGTGTTCATGTGTTTCTTGGGTGTCCTATGAATTTAATTTAAATAAAGAGTTAAAATAAATCTTAAAATATAGTTTCAAAATACCCGAGATTAGGAGTTCCATTTTAACCTTTTCACCTATGGAACCCGGACCATGCCCATGTGTGTTACAGGAAGTTGATGCCCATCAGGCTGACTTTGTTGATTAGCAGAGGGCAGATCAAGAGGAGGAAGACAAATTGTGGAAAAATAACCTTCATGATTTCTAGCAGCATACCCTAGGATAGTATGAAGGCATAGTTTTAGACTTTGATAGAAAGGGATGGATTGAGGAGATGAAAATCACCCTTACCATGATCCATGCTATGAGGGAGTAATGGGTTCCCCTAGTAGTGTTCCATATGTGAGGAGTGGACATTAGTGGTGGAAACATTATCTAAAGGATAGGAAAGAGACTGATGTATCAGGTGTAGACATTGAGAAGGAGTTTCAGACAGACTTTCTTTACTCGATAATGAAGGATGAGAAGAGGTAGGAGATTTTATCCCTCCAGTAGGGGAGTATGTCTGTGAGGGAAACTGGGGATAAACATCAAGGATCTCCTACAATTTTCTTTATATCTATTTTCAGAATAGGATTCATTAGTGTGATGCTTGGAGGAGGCACTCCAAACGTCTCTTCAATATGTCATCACTTCCATTTCCCTAATAGAATACATAGACGTTTAGAAAAAGGCTGATGTAGTGAAGAGGATGAACTCAGAGGGAGGTGTACTGCGAGAGGGGAGCAGGTTGGTTCTCCAAGATTGATATGTGGTCCAGATATCAAAAATTGAGGGGGAAGGAGGGTGACACCCCTAAGACTGCATTCAAGAGCAAGTATGGGAACTTCGATTTCTTGTTCATTCCCTTCGGTGTTAAAAATACACCAGCATGTTCATGGGGCTCATTAACTATGTCTTCCACATGTAACTAGACTGGTTCATCATCGTGTTCATCAACAATATTTTGATTTACTCAATTTCATAAGAGGATGCCTTTGTAGTTCGGGTTTGGAGAGCATGTATTATTGAGGGTTTCCCCTTGATGTGGGTAGTAGTGGTTTGGCAGAGGGATCAATCTTTCTCATATGTTTATTAGACCTTTTGAGGTGTTAGGATGAGTTGGTGAGGAGGCATATCTGTTGTATTTTCCACTATAGTTAGGGAGGAACAATGGTTTATTTAATTTCTCTTAGCTCCATCAGTATCTACACAATGAATACCACATCATTGAATGGGGAGAGTTAGATATCATGGATTAAATGCCTTTCATTGAGTGACCACTAAGAATCAAGGATCGTGAGGAAAATATGATTCATGGATAGACCATTCCTTTGGTTCGTGTGTTATGGAGACATGGTATCCTCACAGAGAGTACTTGGGATCATGAGGTACAAATGTGTTCCAATTACTCAGGGCAATTATACGTTATTCTCTCGGGTTTTGCTTTATGCTTTTATTAGGAGGTAATGGTTGAACTCATTTTTTTTGAGATGATTTGTTTCATGGTTCATTGAATTTGTTGTAAATGTCCTAACTATTGGGAGGGGAGGACCCGATCCCAAATCAAGAATCATTATTGTGGATGTGATTGAACATCTTTGAAAGAGTCAGATTCGCACAAAGAGGATAATATCTTGACAAGGAGTAAGGATCTCCCTAATCAATGTGTCTAGAAAGTGTGACCTTTGGTGTTTGTGTGATTCTTTTGGGGTGTAGTAGTCGGTGAGGTGTTCTTGGATGATGATGTTTTCTCTCTAGTTTTTGAACGACATAGGGTGGTCTATCTCTAAGATGTATCTTACAGGGTGATTATTCAATATCCTATTTTTCTGAGTTTGGTTTTAAATTATCAAGGATTAGAATAGTTTGAGAGGTATCTGATGTAATAAACCATATTTCCCCAGGACATTATTTAGTAAAAAACCAATTCTTTTGGTGTTCATGGGGGTTTTAGTTGTATATTTCAGGAGCATTCCAAAAATCCAGTTCCACCAAAATGGAGGAACCGTGACGGGGGGGCCCATAATGGTGGCACACCAAAATGGTGGAACCATAATGAAGGAACACCAAAATAGTGGCACACCTGAATAGTGGCACACTGAAACAGTGGCACACCAAAACGATGGCATGGTAAGGGTGGAACCATGATGGTGGCACACCAAACGGTGGCTCATCCTTTTCCAATTTTTTAATTTTTCCCAATTTCTTTTAGTTTATCTTATTTCACACCTCTTAGATTTTACTTGATATTATCCAAGTTTAAAGCCATATTTGGGAGTTTTTAAGGGTGTTTCAAAGGATATTAAATATATCATTAATATAAAAATGGTCTGGAGACATTGTGATATTCAAATAGTGTGATCGTGACCATAATCCCACACCAATGTCTTTTGAATCAATTTCTATTACATTGATATAGGATATGATTTTTTATAAAGAAGAGGTCATGTTCTATCATTTATGGGTTGAAATGACTTCTGAAAATCATGAATATTGGTGGTTTTCTTTCAAAATAATGGTTTTGTTTATTTTTTTGTGATTATTTGATAAATAGTTGTAAGAATCCATGTTTTTCCATTCAGTTGTTTTGAGAAGAAATATGATTTTTTTCAATTGTTTTCTCATGAGGGGTAAAATGGTATTTTCTCAATCTTTATGAATATAGATAATTTTTCTGACATCTCTGTTTGTCCTAGAATATGTTTTTTACCCTAGGACAAGAGTTTGGTGTCAATATGAGTAGTTTGAATATTAGTATAATATTTAATATTTAACAATATTAAATTAAATATAAAATTATACACACCACTTTGTTTCATGATAACATTTAATAGGAGTGATTTATTGAGATTCTATCTACACCGTTGAGTTTGGAATGGAGTGTTTATCCTAGGTGAGTCATAAACTCGAGTAGGGAACCGGGGCCGGCTCGAGCCTCTTTCTTTTCTTTCTTTTTATTGTTTTCATTTCCATCATCTTATTTTCTCTTCCATGAGCACATCTTCTGTATTCTACTCCTATTACATGTCCTATTATGGAAATGTAGGATTGAGAAACAGAGAGAGATGTAAGTCAAGAGGGGTACCGTTTCGAAGCTCTCGACGCGTTGAGTTGGTGTGTAGCATCCATGGATGAAGAAATCAACTAATGTGTCGGCAGTATCCACCAAAGGTAGAGATATTTATGTTTTCTCAAAATACCCCATTTGAAAATGTTGTTTTATGTTTTTACTTCCTTATATTTATTCCATTTTTCCTCTTGCGGGTCGATCTGTTGTTTTTGGGGCAAAAAACGAGGGTTTTGGGTGATCTGAGGGATTTCTTATTGGGAAAGTCAGGTTACACAGTGTGTGTTCAAGAAGAACATGCCAGGTGTTCTTTCTATTCATGGAAGAAGACGTATTTTTAATTACATTCCATTTACTCTGAGTACACACTCTGTGGTGGATGTAAGTGTGTCCGTCAGTGTTGAAAAAAACACTGAATAATGGTTTTTGAACTGTACACACCGTGTACTGGGAGTACATGTCGTATTGTGGTACATGGGAATGTGTATGAGTGATAAAGTACAAGGGATGATGGTTTTTGAACCATAAACTCCATGTATAGTAACATGAACATCATGTACATTAACATGGGATGATCCCATGTGCTCTAGAGTACATGCAATGTACTTTTTCTGGCCTGTTTTCATCATGGGGTTCTTTAAACCAATGTAAGTTGCAATCCAATGGTCAGTTTTACATTCCGTTTGTAGCCACATGACCCTTTACATGGGGCAGATCTTTTTGGGCCTTTTTGATAAATTTTTTTTGTCGAAAAAAAATGCTCGATTGTATGAAACATCGAAATAATAATAATATTTTAGTTATTATTGTTTGGTGATTATTGAATCAAACATATCTTCTACTTCTAATGTCTGTTTGATGCAATGTCATGTGAATTGTGACCCTGAATTAAAGTAGGTCGTTTAGAGACTGATTTCATGTTCTAAAAACGAAATCAGGTGTGGGCCCCACATAGGATCATTATGGTGAATATTTCCTTCTCACCGTTTGATCATTTTGGGCGATTGAGTAGTCCATTTTGAGAATTTTTCTATGAAGATCAAAATGGTGGAATCCTATTGAAATTTAAAGGCAATTTAAATAGTGTTTTGTAGGTTTATAACTAAATGGATATGTTATTACTCCATTTATCAAGATTAGTTGTCACTTGAGTGTGAGACTTGGCATGGACGATATGTAGGGTGTTCAGACCAACTTAGTTGAGACCATTGATCTATGATAAGCTGTGAGATATCTTTTGTAACCTAGGATTTTGAGGATGTCAACATTGTGAGACATGCCTTCTGGCACGTGAGGCACTAGGCCATGATGCTTCTAAGGATACCCTGAGGAATTCATTTGCTTATGTTCTGACCTAGGGAGTCCCTTGTAGGATCTCTCTCCTGTTTTTCATTTGAGGGGACCCATGTTTGCAGGATTCCTATGTTGTTCTTCATTTGAGGAACCCTTGTAAGATTCATCCCTTAGTTTTTGCTATGGATACCTTGTAGGATTCCTTCTGTCATTCTTACTTGGAGGATATTGAGTAGGATTCCTCTTTAGTGTTTGACTTTAGGGACCCATTGGGTGCCCATGGTTTGACCGACCCTAATCTGTACGCCGAGTTTGGGTAGAGATGGTGTTCGGGTGTCACCTAGAATCCTTGCCAAACTAGTAAGCCCATGGGGATATGGATGTAGTGTTGGGTTGGGTATTCGAGCCACCCTTAATCATTTGTTTGTATCTGACCTAGTTTTTTTAGATGTACTAATGTTCACAAGAGGTGCTTCCTAGATGGTGGTTGTTGATCCAGATGCGAGGTATATTTCTTGTTTGTTTCGATGCCCAGACATGATCTCCTCAGATCTAGATTTTGTGCTATGTTATTTTTGATATTTTACAGGTACCTGAGGTATTACCTAGGACTTAGTTGTTAAGACTTATGTGTTGACTTTAATGACATAAGTGATACATGGATTCCTATTTTAGGAATTCCTTGGATAGACTCACTAGTTTGTTGACTTATGTACCCAGAGTGATACATGGATTCCTGTTGTAGGAATTCCTTGGAAGATCTTAGTGGGATGTTAATTGTTATTAAGAAAATGAGTAAATCATGGATCCATTTGAGGGATTCCTCGAATGAGATATTTGGATGGATATGGTTATACCCTATGTGGTACATGGATCCGGTTGAGGGATTCCTTGGATGTTCATAGTGGGTAATATACTTATATATTCTGAGGGATACTTGGATTCAGTTGAGGGATGCCTTGTAAGGGCTCTATGGGATGATGAATCCTATGCCTTGAGTTATATTTGGATTCACATGTAGGAATTCCTTGGACAAGATCATAGGCTGGGTTTCATATGATCAGAATGATTACACTCCTCCAGATATTTATAGGATTGATCATTGGTATACGAAATCATTTTTTACAGGGTTTACTATCAGTATACGAGAATCTCGTTGTGATTAAAGGCGAGTAAGAGTTAACCCTGGTGAAGGATCAGTTTCCCCCTGTTGTGATGTATCTTGCTCAGAAACATAATTCTGGAATTGGTCAAAGTAGGTACATATTGATGGAATTACTGACTCATAGATCAACTTAATGATACACATCATTAGTGGCACGACTCCCAAATCAATGCCCTTGGATAGGATGTCCAGGCGATCAAGGTTATGGTCCCATGGATCGACTGCTGAGGTGGTTTCTTGTTATTTGATTAAAATACTCATTAATATTAATATTTATCTATATGATTATGGGTATGGTAATATAATTTTATACATATATACATATGGAAATCGATGGAGGAACATTCCCTATGGATAGGGATTACAGACCCTGAGTTTGACTATGTTTGTACATTTGGTTTACTTCTTATTGTTGTCTTCCAACTAGGATGAGCACGTTTCTATTGCATACAGTTTTAGCAGCACAATTATAGGTTGATTTTTGGGGTGACCTACTGAGATTATTTCTCACCCATGCACCTGAACCTAAGTATATATGTAGAACCTATGTATTCCTTTCAGGTTAAGCATGAGTTGCATGGTTGATAGGGATGAGGCCCGATGTTGCATGATTGAGCCGAGCTTCTTGAGTGGTCCTACTGATTGGGGTGGTGCAGTTCGATTGTGTCTGGAGATTGGGAATGTGGGTTGGCTCAGAGTTAGTAGTATATCCTTGTAGTTTTACATTTAGTTTCTTTTGTACTTGTATCTATATGGTCAACCCGGTGGGTGACTAGTGTTGTATTGTATTGCATAGTTTTTCAAGAGTTTACACCATTTTACAATGACAACCTGTTCTATTTTAGTTATTTATTTCGTAAGCACTCTTTTTTAATTTCAACTGTGTATGATACATAATTATTTACACTATAGGATTACTCTTATTTAGGGGAATAGCCTTCCTACTATCACCTCCCATGCCCTCGCTGCTAGTAATTTTCATCTAGAATACAAGGAGGTGCAATTGAGGCCTTGTAGAAAACCAACTCAGGGCATCAGCTGAGTAACATCTGAAACGAGACCCTAAAATGGCTCCAACAAGAAATATACTTAATCACGTATACCAGGTGAAATAAATTTATTCACCATGAGAAAACCTAATTATTTTCACCACTATTATTTATAGTGGAATTAATGAACCAATTTTTCTAAATCTGAATATTATTGTCTTAATGGTGTTGTTGTGTGATATGATTGGTTTGGTTTTGTACATCATAGGGGTTGTGTGAAGTTTAAATTGGTAACGTTTTTATGGGTACAAGGGGGTGGATATACTAAATGAACTTGTGTTTGTGGGATGGCATGTTTGTGAAGAATGAATGATGTTGGGTGTGTTTTGTTATGGGCTTTGTTTATGGGGTGGTACATGATGTCTGTCAAAATCTCATGTTGAAGGATTTCATTAATTTTGGAGTGGATGGACTGGTTCTGTATTGGGACTACATTTGGGTTGTATTGGTTTGTGGTGGGAATTCACCTGAGTTGTCTCCAGTTTGTTTTTTTTGAATGGGTGTTAAAACACTACATGAAAATCGCATATTAGCAGCAATTTGTTTTTCATATAGGGGTGGTCTAAACCGCCGCTATATGGTTTGGAAGTGGTTTACAGAAACCTCTACTAAAATGGACGTCAAAAATCTATTAGCTTCGGTTTCCTCCATCTGTCGGCGGTTTAAGGAAAGTGCGGTAGGTGCCTCATTTCGAGGAAGTTTTCATAAATTTTGCTGCGATTTTATGGGCACCAGATTTTATTTCATTATCGGCGGTTACAACCGCCGCGAAATTCAGGCATGTGATGCATCTCTGCAGTGGCGGTTAAAATCGTTGTGAAATGCAGGCATGATGTAGCGGCGGTTTTAACCGCTTCTTAGTAAAATATTGCTTACATTTAGTGGCGGTTGAAACTGCTGCTAATGTATTACTGGTAACCCATTAGCGGCGGTTAGAACCGCTACTAAATGCTTACCAGAAAAAAAATGCAGTTATGCTTCTACAGCACCACTACCCTGAAAAACAAACCATCCAAGAAAATGGAATAGGAGACATAATATAAATAAATAAAATGTTATTAGTAGCTCTATCATTCATGGTATCCCCAACATGATGAAACACGAGACATCATACAAACAATTTTCTATAAGATGGAAAATAGCTGATCATAACCACTGATTATCTAACAAAGCACTTAAATTTTGGTTTTCACTCTACTTGGACCCTGATGATGGTGTTCTTCTCGATATGCATGGAAATCCCATTCCCCCTTTAGATATTTGGACCTCCATATGGTTTTTTGAACATAATTATATAGTAATGATAATCAATAATGTATCTATAGGGAAGTATGAAATCCATTTCAATAATTACATCATACAATTACATGATTGGAAAGAATGAATTATATATAAAAAAACATTTTCCTATCTGATGGGGAAAATAATTCCATCAGTGAGAAATCATTGATCGAATAACCAATGAGGTTTAATGATTATTAATGACACATAAATACACTATACCAAGGACCAGAATATCTAGAAATGTTTCAAATATAACACTGGGTGATGTACTTGTCCCAAATAATGTAGAATCTATATTAGAGGTTACTATATTAGTACCTCAAACAATATATGGATTTGAATTAAGCTCTCTTTAATTTTTTGAACGTCATTTAGTTTTCCCATACCATGGCTCTATGCTACAACCTAACTATTCTGAGTGGGATCACATTTCATGCACATTAATTCCTGAGTCCAGTATCAACTACACCGACTACCACCTTGGCCTCATAAGTATGTGGTATTATAGCTATATCCCTACTAAAAATTAAGAGGACCAACATAATAATGTGGAATATGTGCAGATCTTATCCACCTGGGAGGAACTGGTGGGAAAGTTTTGAAGATGTGCAAGACATGACCCAAACTCATATAACCTATGCATTCAACTAGATACACCGTACATTGGGCCTCGTTTGCGTAATTAGGGTCTTGTTGATATCTCAGTAATTGTACGGGTATTGTTGATATCTCAATAATTGTAATCAGCCAAAAAACATTGAACTACAGACATTGATTTATGATATAGATAGATATGTAATTTCCAACCAAAATTCCATTAACTCGGCATTGGACACTGGTTCACTAGTTTTGGATTTCAGGTTGATCTATATAAAGGGCCTCTGCTCAATCTTATCATACACAAGAGTGGTCAGATTTATCGATGATAAATCATCCTCATTATACCCCAAATTTTGAAGCATTCATAAATGAATAAGAATAATTTTCAACTACATTCCATTGAATTTTGACATTTTCAATTCTTCATAAAACATACAAGTGTGTGATATATTCCTAAATATGTTATTGTCAATCTTATTATATGAATGATACAGTGTCATGAAATACAGATGGGGTGGTTTTTCATTAAAAAAAATGGGCATTGTGACTTCTATATCAATCTTTTGGTGACCCTAGAGGGACCCAAGAAGTGTCTCATTGATAATTTTTTAGGGATAGAGAGCTTCAAGGATTGAGATCTTAGATGAGATGGTTTCAAACTATTTCAAAATGTCACACTTCTACACCAAATGTATGTGCTTCCAAATATAGGTTTTCACCTCATCATGTTTCTTATGGGTTTCGGTGCTTTAGGTTAATGGATCTGATATAGGGATAGTATTTGAGAGAGTATCAATTGCTGATAGTGTGGGTGGAGTTGGACTTCCCACTCTTATGGTCTAATTGGATAGTTGCACACCCATCGTACATTGGGCCTTTTGGCATAATAAGGGCTTTATTGATATCTCAGAAATTGTAAGGTCCTTGTTGATATCACAGTAATTTTAATCATCCAAAAACCATTGAATTACAATTGGATGGTGTATACCATCCCACCCTTGAATCACCTGATGGACATAAGATCCTCAGCAGATAACGTTTCCATGAAATGATTCAACATATTACATTTATCTAGGAAAAAATGGTTCCCAACCATATGAAAAAGACAACCTTCTTAGTATATGATTCGTATCACATGATTAGGCTAAACCACATTCCCATAATCCTCTTATGTTTGGTATATATACTGCCTACCAAGTTCCAATTTATATATCCAGAACAAAATAACCAAAGGATCACCCTTTAGTCATCCAAAATCATGACTACCAATTCAAAAACATGCCTAAATTGAATGATGTATACCACACTTGAGAAATCAAGACATAAAAGGAAACATCCGAAATCAATAAAATGCATAAAAGGAAACATGAGAAATCAAGAAAATGTTAGGACATGTAAATGTTTGGTGGAATCTGTTTGCAACAAATGTTATATATAAAAACCAAATTTTCTCATATTTGTTCAAAATATCAATAGTAAAACTACTCATGATCGGATGATGCATTGTCACCCTCTCCACCTCCATCTCCACTTCCTGCTGACACCTGTAAGAACATTATATTGAAAAATAAATATTATTGTATATTTATAATTAAAACATAAAACCAATAAAAGTTTGAAAAATAAATTATTTTGAATTTTTGTGATTTACCTGCTCACCACCACTCGGTGCACTACCACCGGGTGCATATCTGCTCATCTGCTGATATAAATCAGTCAAAGCTTTCTGCATAGCGGATATCTAAGCCCCCTGGTCTTGAACTGTGGCTCATAGAGAAGAAATCTCCAGCTGAGAATCATCAGGTACGGATTGACTATAACAAGGAGTAGATTTGGCTGCAATCCCTGGTAGCCTTCCAAAGACCTCAGATGGTATGGGTCCCAAACCCATCCCGCACACTCTACCAGGATGCTCCTTCCCAAGGACTTTAGCAAACGGGTCATCCGGGGAGATTGAGTAGGACTGCCCAGGATTGACATCCCATAGTTCTTTAATTGTTACCTATAAATAAAATATTATTAAATATTAACACAGTAAAAACTGATAATAAGTTATTATAATAAATAATTGACTTCATACCCCATCTTCTTTGGAAGGATCATTAACCAAACATCCATCTGATTATTTGTGAACATCCAACCACAGTTCAGTTTGGGATGCTTCATGCCACAAACTCTGTGACTGCATTAAGTAAAGATAAATAAAAAATTCAATATATTAAACAGATAATATTTTCTTATAAATATTTAAACTAAATAAAATATTACCAATGACATTCGGGTTCTAGAAAAGATTTTTGAGCCCGCGATGTGAGGGATGAATTGCTTAGCCCGGTTTGATGCATTCTATCTTGAGAGATCCTTAAATAAATAAAATTAAATTTAACTGTAATGTATCCAATGTCATCTCCTCTTCATATACATGTATAAATGTAAAATGAGGATAATATAATAATATATATTTGAATACCATCTGCTTCTCATCACGATGCCTTTCAACCCACATTACAAGAGTTACTACAATCTCCATTTGACATCTTTCCATTTTTACCAAGATTTTTTAAATTCCACTTTCGTTCTATCACATCAGAAATGGTAAAGTGGAAGAACATCTGTATACAGAAATTCATTTTGAAAATATTAGTAACATGACATTCAATTAAACAATAATGTAATAAAATTACATTTATTTTAGAATCAAAAACATCATTTTTCCAGTTTGGAGGCACATGTCTCCAATCATTATACTGAATAGGAAGGGAAATGGGATCCGCTTCTAGCTGGACTATAATCTGGAAAAGTAACCCCACGACATCATCTGTAGGGAAACCATAAGAATCAAATGGAACAACTATCTTTTAGAAATTCATATTCCAAACATCTGAACTTTTTATGTTTTTCTCCACGGTTTCATTTTTGTCATATTCAATGAGAAAACAATTAGTATAATCAAAATGAAATAAATTTATTTAATTAATATTTATAATAATGACTGTGAACCTACAGTATGTCTGGGATGAACTAGAAGGGGTGTGTCACTGCCTAACTACTGAGGCACCTGAAGGGGGAGTCGACAAATCGACCTCTAATGGGACACCCATAGATTTTGTGATAGATGGGGAATGGGGAAATGGTGCGGGGGTGTAGGAAGCTGGATTTTCATTCTTCAAAGAACTAGATGAAATAGTATACCGCTTCTTCCTTATAATTCCTGTCATTTAATCAAATAATATTATGTTCAGAATATATATTTCAAAAAAAAATTATGCAAAAAAATAACAATAAAAATGATAATAGATGCTCAGTACTAACAAAAAAAATATATATAATAATGATAATGAATGACTGCAGAAATGAAACAAGTGGTTGCTGGATGAATGAATAATTGTATATACAATCATTTTCCCCTTCAATCATGTCGGTTTCTTACTCTATTGCTTCATCCACTCCATTCATCCTTGCAGGACTAATATTTTCAATATCATGATGGACAAATAATTTTGCTTCCTGTTGTTGATGACATTCAATTTCATATGTCAAATCTTCCACTTCATCACCCATATCATACAAATCTCTTTCTATTACGCGAGTAACTACACTCCACCCTTCCTCCACAACATCATTCACATAATATACCATTTTTTCTTGAGATGCTAAGATATATGGATCATGGATTTCACGATCACCAGCATCCATCAAGTGAGAGAAGATCACATAAGTAAATTACAATGAATCTCTTTTAACACCTCTAATAATTTCAACCCATTTGCATTTGAATAAATCAACAGGAAAATGCCCATGGTACTTTAATTCAATAATATCATACAACTTTCTGTAGTATCCCACTTCACCAAATGTAAATATACCACTATTTTGTGTTTTCAAACCCAATTCTCGATCGACTATACGAAATCTAAAGCCATTCATATTATAAGCATCTAACTTTCCAACTTGTTTTATAGGACCTCTAGTAAGAAACATCAAATCTTCTGAAAAGTCTTATTGAGTATCAGTATTCATGATTTGAAGAAAGAAATATAATTTAATAGATTTACAAATTGTATGTCTCAAAATAATATTCATATTTATTGCAATATTTATGAACTTACATGGTGTGCAAACCATTCTATTAGATATTTATTCACAGCTTTCGTTATATCTTTATCATTTCATGTTCGACCTCTCATGTGTCTTTTTTTGTATCCTCAACTCTTCAATAAATGGATCTGCAATTTCACTATTCAGTAGCACATATCTATGTGCCTATAATAATTTCAATTCTTTCAGTGTCACATTTGAGGTCCTCATAACTAATCGGCCAATAGTAGGAAATATTTTTTATTTCTGATGCATTTGAGATTGAGTTGATGTGTCGTCAACACGTCCAACTCGATTAAATCTTACCTCAATATCATCCAAATATCTGGAACAAAAGGTATGACACTCCTCGGCCAAATTACCTTCGACAATAGAGCCTTCTGGTTGAGCTTTGTTTCTCACGTATACTTTCGAATGCCCAAGATTTCTGTGAAACAAAATAATAATATTATGCATTTATTTAAATTCCAATAATTATTTACATAACTGGAAGAAATAAAAATAAAATACCTCTCAATTTGATATATCCATCGATAATGAACGAGGCCTCTTAATTTAGCTTCCTCAACCAAATGCATAGATAAATGCATCTTGAAAGTAAAAAACGATGGAGGAAAGATCATCTCCATTTAACAAAGGGTCAATAAAAACCTCTCTTGGAGGTTTTCAAGCTAAAATGGATTTAAAAATTTATCCCACAGTTGCCTGAAAAGTGTATAGAATTGGAGTATAACAGCAGTAACTTTTTCAGATAATAATGTACGCAATGACAATGGTAGTAACTCTTGTAAAAAAATATGTGAAACGTGACTTTTCAATCCATGTAACTTATGATTCCTCAAGTCAACACACCTTGAGATGTTACTATAATACCCATCAGATACCTTCAAATTCTTTAAAATTCGAAGGTACACATCTTTTTCCCTATTTCTCATTAAAAAAATGGCCAGAGCATACTTTTTATTCTCATCTGGCCAAAGATCGTGTTTTATGTTCATTACTTGTAAGTATTTGCGAGCATTGATATGATCCTTCGACTTTCCATGCTCATTAAGTAATGTGAAAATCAAATTATCATAGAAATTCTTCTCAATATGCATAACATCAAGATTGTGGTGCAACAAATTAAATTCCCAATATAGATGTTTGAATAATACACTTTTATTCTTCCATTGTTGCATTCATATTTCACTTGACGATGCACTTACGAACCATTTTCCACTATCATTAAATTGGTGAACCTTCCCAAATCCTGTTTCAACATTTTTAAGCTATGTCAATATTTCAGAATCAGTTAACAACTTTGGAGGTGGTCTACGATCAATGAAACCATTAAATTTTGATTTTTAGATGAAATCTATGAGATGCATCGAGAAATCTTCGATGGCCTAAGAAGCACCATTTTCAACTGTGAGGTAGTCATTTAGGCTGAAAATCAATGCTACAAATGGGACAGGAAAACCTGTATAAGTGTTACAACTAGATACATTTCCAAGCCCAGGGAAGTCACCAATGGTCCACATTAAAGCAACATGCATTTTGAACATTGTTTTAGAAGAAACATCAAATGTCTCAAGACCATTACTCAATAACTCCTACAATTCTTCCATCAAAGGATACAAATATACATTAATATCATTTCGAGGCATTTGTTTTCCAGGAATAATCATCAAAATGATAAAAGATGTTTGTTGCATAAACATCCATAGAGGCAGATTATAAGGGATCAAAACAACTGGCCAAATGCTATAATAGGCACTCAATGTCCCAAATGGGTTGAATCAATCAGCACCCGAACCCAATCGAACATTCCTAGGATCAACTGATAAATCTGGATGTAATGATTCAAATGGATTCCACGATTGGGAATATCGTGGATGTCTCATTAACCCATAATTTTTATTATCTATAGCATGCCACTTCATGTGTTCAGCGGTTTTTTATGACATGAATAATATTTGCAATCACGGCTTCAAAGGAAAGTAACACAAAACCTTTGTAGTTGTGTTCATTTTCTTCTTATACATGAAATTATGTTTAGTTAGACATCCAACATCACCCTTTGAATGCTATATAGAAGAAGGACATTTCTTGCAATTCTATATACTTGAATCCCCTCCCCAATAAAACATACAATAATCTGGACACACATGTATTTTTGTATAATTCAGACCAAGCTTGTTAACTAATTTTTTCATATCACAAAAATATTCTGAGATTTTTGCATCCTAAAATGAATCACGAATCAATTCCAATATCATGGACATTTCTTTATTTATAATTCCTCATAGACATTTGATATGGTACAACTTTATCAGAAATGGAAGCTTTGAATATTCCAAACACCCACTATACAGCTCTTGATTTCCATCATCAACTAAATCATGAAATGCATTTTCCTCATTTAAGTTATCCCTTACATTTGGCTCCACAAAATCAAGAGGAGGATCCAAGGATATGTTCCAATCCTGATCTACTTGTGATACAATCTCAAAAACATCACTTGTCAAATAGCAATTTGTAGCACCCTCTTCTGGTTATTATATATTTTGATGTTGAAAGTGGTGTCTTGTAGTGCTGAATGCATCATTTATAAGGTTTCACATTTCATTTTCCATTGTTGACGTACTTGGGACCTCATTCTGTGGAATAACATCAGTGCTCAATATTGCTGTATTGTTCGATTCTCCATGCCAAATCCAACACAAATATTGACCAGGGAATTGCTTCAGTATTAAATTTTCGTAAACTTCATCTCTCTTAAACCATGTTCTAAATTTACATTTAGGACTGGACATCTTATTCTCCCTTCAATGGATCGATTAGAAATTGAAAAATCTAAAAACTCATTCAAACCCTTAACTTACTAATGTGTGTTTCTCGGTAATGTGATCCATCTTTTATCCATGTATATCACAATGTTCCTACACAAAATATATGATAGTATAAGATTATATATACATAATATAATAATGATAACCCATTGATCATAAAGTATGCATAATATAATACATAGGATTCATTGATCACATTTACCACTTCAGACCAACCGAACAAGTCTGGTCCATAGGAGACAGTGTCAACACCTCATTGAGGAGTAGTAAGAATATCGGGTTACAAACTTATCATAACACTGTCAATCACACATTTATGTTTCCTCAAACGACACCCCATTGATGTGTGATCGAAACTGATCATAATGCATTTTAAACCTGAGACATTATGTGATTGTTTAGGCTTGACCTCGGATGCCCTCCAAGATGAATGATGTTTCTCAATGGTGTTATACATAACCAACCATATTAAATTCATATTTCCAAGAAATAACTGAAGAGATTTATGAAAAGAGAGCTCAAAATAAATTCTAGAAAAAATATCCATTTTTCAATTGACATCTTAGGCTGTGTTATTCTATTGGGAAGGACACATGTTTAAGAAAAATGACAAGATTCTCCCCCACCTTTGGAGTGTCCTAGTTATCAAAATTAGAGATATATCATCCATTAATAAGTTATCTATATCATATTCACATCAAACATACGTTTTATTCTCCCCTAAAGAACACTCATTATATCATAAGAATCATAAAGAGGGCCAAAACCAAACCGACAAGCATGCTAAAACACCTTATTCTTTTTGATGTCTTCCAATGCTTTAAGACATAGTTGATTATTTAATTCATAGGTCCCTCAACTCCGTAGATGACCTGACACCTTAAAAATATCCCATGGTTCCATGATTTAACCGAACTCCATACATTCATTACAACATTAAGAACTCGATAGAAAAAACATAGATGTAAGCATGTTACCATAGTTTCCATAAGAAATTGGCACATCCTGATTACTATACATAGTTTTTCCACCCTATGCATTGAAGAATTATAAGGTACATAAAATTGATTTAAACCAACATCATATTGAATCATAAGACCATAAACATGAATGAAAGCATATAATGTTGTCCAAAACTAAGGAAAATAAAGGGTCATGCAACCTGAAAAGTAGATGACAATGCTTGAGGTAAGCCTATATTACTAAAACTGAGCATTTCTCGATACTCATGAAAATAAAAATGGAAAAAAAACACAACAACCACCCAAAAAGGTTTTCATTAGAAATAAAGAGTAATATGAGGGGAAACGATACCTAAACAGAACTGAGCATCAGAAAACTCCTTGTAATAGAAAGGTATTAATGTTCTAAGGTCACAACCTAACAAAGGATGTCTCCTTAAAACGAGAATGCATCAAACCTAACACCATGTTATGATTACAAAATTCACTAGGCTCAAAATCCAATCAACTAATCAATCATTAAAAATGAGGTCTATGGAGAATGCATTTGGTTATATTTCAAGACAACTCAAAAAAGTCCCATGCTACCCTTACATAAGAGTCTCTACCAAGGAAACCACTAAAGGATCCATTTCCAAAAAATAATGGAAAATCAGAAAATTAATTTAAATAAGTTTTTTTCATAAGAAATTATCCTATATTTTAACATAATAATGGGAAATCACATGTTCAACCCATTCCATCAATCCCGATACACCATGCATATCACCATGCATCCACCATATTAGGTGCCAACTGCAACCAAAAACCCAAGTCTTATTAACCATATACCTTCAATTTTCATCCATCCCAAGATCAAAAAGAAATATATAAAAATACTCAATTAAAAATATAATATAGAAGTAAATAAACAGTAAAAATTGTCAATAGGGAATATAGGCCCTAGAAACAATATATCTGAACATCACATAAAAATAGGCTCACTCGACCCCAAACAGTTATCTTTATCAAACAACCAGTTTTATTTCTATTTTGGATTAACTAATTAATTTATCATAGGTTAAAACTATGAGAAACATAATGAATTAGCTACCATAACCTATTAATTATTTCAATATTATTTCAATAAAAACATCATGTTTCATTGAATTTTAAGGATGAAAATTTCCATTAACATACCATTTTATTATTATCATTAATAAGAATTTCCAGATTCATTTTCTTTATCCAATTCCATTAACACATGGAATAACAATTTCAATTAAAGATGAATTAGGTATCAAATTTACGATTTTCTTCAAATTAACATTATAAAACTTGGAGTAACAAACATTCTAATAAAATAATAAACATATATTGCACAAAATCTTGTAAAAAAAGATTAAAAATGTTATAACAATGGAAAAATCACTTTGGGGTTGCGGTTGCAGTGAGAAGGGTCGCCAGGAGAAGGGGTTCATGAGTCGCTGGGGTCTCCGGTCGTGGGCTCTACCGTAAACAATAGTCACGGGGTCGCCGGAGACGGAGGTTGCACATTCTCCGGAGACGTTGCGGTGTTGCCGGGGGGGGGATTTGTAGGAAGAAGGGAGTGCGAGGGGTTGGGAGGGTTGGGGGAAACATGGGGTCGTGTTAGGGAAGGGTCGCGAATATTAAAAAATATGGGTTTAGCGGAGGTTTATTAAAAACCGCCATGAATCCTTTTTCAGAAAACATTTAGCGGTGGTTTTGTGAACTGCCACCACAAAACCGCAACTAAACCCTATTTATGTTGTAGTGAAATGAAAATATGTTTCCTTTCTCCCTATTCCCTTGTTTAATGTTGGCAATGTCTAATGTTTCACCCTTTCACTCAATATAGGTTCCTTTTTGTACCTTAAATGGGTGAAATCATGGAATAATCATGAATCCACTTTAGTAAATAAGGGTCTTTTCCTTCTGTGAACGGTTGCTGGTGTTTCGGTTGTTAGTTTCCTTGGTAGGGATGAAATGAATAAATGAATAATTGATAAATTCATATTGAGAATTGGTTAACTGAATTCTCTTGTGGTATACTTCCTATTATGTAAGTGACCATCATTTGTGGTGATACATGCATTTCAGGGTAGCAGCAAAGGTTGTTTGTGTGGGCTGGTTTCTGGTTTGGAAATATAGAGGTTGGGCTGAGTAATGTTTACCCATATGTATAAATTGTAGTTACTTTTGATTTTCAACACACACCCCACCATTATTGAGAACTATGTGATGAACACCCCCATTTCATGGGGTGAGGGTGTTTTCCCAAAATCTTGGTGGGAGGATGGATGGCTGGTTACTGACATTCTTTCTGGGACCCACTTCCGGTTCCTACTCCTCGAGCATATCTGGGTAGGTTTTAATGCATTGATGTTTACTAGGTCCCATGATCCTTTGAGTAGGTTTTGGTGTGGGTGAGTGTCCTAGGTGTTTGTGGTCTTGGCTTGTCTCCTAAGAGCCTTCGAGATGAGACCCATGTATTTTTGGGCTTGATGTGTGGTTGCTGTGACCCATGGGTCTCCAAGTGGGGGATATGCTTGGTTTGTGGCCCAGGTGTGTGTGGGAAGGTTGTCGTAATGGGGTTGCATTTGGGAAGTGCGGTACCATCAAGACGTTATCCATTAGGGATAAGTGGATAACCAGTGGGAAAGTTGTCACGAACCAGGCCGGGTCGCCATCCGACCCGGCGCCCGACCCGGTCCGCGGCAAGGCCCGAAGGGCGTTCCCAATCCCCATGGGCTGGCACAAGTGCCAGGGTATCAAGATTAACAAGTGGGAACGGTTTTACCCGAATACAAGACAGAAAAACCAACTAACAGGATAGATAAACTGAAATTAGAAATAGACAACGAAACGTGCCTTTAAACTATGAAAAAGTTTAAGGTCTACAATTCGAAACAATAACTAAAAAGAAAAGTTGACAGCGGAAACTAAAACTCATAATCAACCTCCCAGAAGAAGTGAGACCACATCAACACCATTCTGCATGAGAAGACCAACTCCAACCTAAACCACCATCACTGAGCACGAAGTCGCAACCTGGAATACAGAAGAAACAGAATCTACATACACCCAAGGGTGTATGCAGGGTGTGAGCTAAAAGCCCAGTAGGATGCCACCGAGAAATGGTTCCATGCCACAACATCAAAAGACAATTTAACGTGCTTATTGAAAATTATACTTAAAAAAAACTTTTAAAGAAAACATTTACAAGCTAAATGCTAAAGAAAAACACTAAAAAGAACTCATTTCACAGACACAATTTTAAAGAGGATAAGAGAAGTTCATTATGGGCACACACACACACACACTCTCACACACGCACACACACACACACACACACACACACTCACACACACACACACACACTAACACCCAATTGGTCCTCCATATACCGACGGAAGGCACCACGACATTGATGGTAGAGCACTGTGGGTAAATCCCCTAAGGTTCATCTAGCCCGAGTGGGACCCTAGAACCTCGTGTCTCGGTGAAACGTGGCTTAGAAGACCACGACCCTTAGAAAACATGGCTTAGAAGTCCACGACCCTCAAAACACGTGGCTTAGAAGGCCACAACCCTCAGATATCATGTTTTGTTAGTGTTGCAATCGTCAATCTAGCTAAGTGAAATAGGGACGACACCCATCCGGTTCACTAGCGCACTAGTTCTAGTCCGCCCACCTAGATACCCAGGGTTTTTCCTTGTGCTCAAACAAGTTTCACATTCACATAATATATTTATTTCTCATTTCACAGACCAAACAAGATATTGCACACAAAAGTCACCATTTGCATACCAAATCACTATTTCAAAGACTCACGCACACGACATGTCTCTTTTTATAAAAATACACCACTTTAAAAGTGAAAGCATATTCAACTTCAAAGGTACACAACAAGGAAAACACACCAAAAGTGATTCGTATACTTTGAAAATATCTATTTAAATATACAAACACCTAAAGTGACTTGAAAACACCTTTCCCACCTGCCAAACAACCCTCAAAAACATTTCAACCATGTTTCGCACTAAAAATGCCACTTAAATAAACAATTCCTCAACTTATGAAACATATTTCATGAAAAAGAAACCATTACAAAATCAATTTCACAAGTCACCCCTTTCAAAACCTCTTTAGCACATTATAAAAAATTATTAGACATTTCTAGAATTTACCACAACCGAATCGAAAGGAATAAAAATGACAATTTCTAAAGAAAAGTGCAACATTCATCACGCACGCATGTTACACCATTTTTAAAATGCATTTTTGCAAAACCTCTACAGCTCTACCAAAACATTATAAACATAATTTGCATTTTTCAACTAAACCATAACACATATTAAGTTAAACTAAACAAACAAATAAAATTATCTAAATGAAGTAATGCCATGGAACCACCTACCAGCGTGTAGCGACTTCAGAAAAAAATTAGGTGCATGACTCCAAATGCACACCAAAAGCACCACAGCGAACTCAAAAAGAACCTAATGAACAAAATATCGACAAAATAATTAAAATCAAACCAAATTTAGTTCAAATTGGACCTAAAAATACATGAGACTCTCACCCGCAACTCAACAAACTCAAATGCGAACCCTAAACAATAAATAGAACCAAAAATAATCATAATCAAACCATAAAACATACATCATACCCGCTGAAAAAAAAAACTTATCTGGAGGGGTGCAACGCATGTGGAAGGAAAGCGAAACGACCGTGGTGGATCCGAAGTGGTGTTGCATAGTGAGGGGGAGGTGCTCCAGACCAGTCCGCAGCCAGCAGGAGAGGTGTGTCGGGTAGTCATGCCAGAATCGGGCCATGCCTGCAGGAAACAACACGCCGTCCTGGGTCTCACAAGAAGGGGGAGGTCGGCTAGCCAAGGAGGCGGCCATGACGAGGAAGCTGGACGGGAAGCCGGTGGCGGCCAGGAGAAGGCCGACGCGGGCGTGCGGCGTGCGGCGGGGTGCGGCAGGGAGCTAGCATCGGGCGAGCACGTCGGGAGAGGGAGGGTAGCGCGCAGGGGTTGACGCGGTGGATCCGGGAGGCGGCGAGCATAAGAGAGGCCTGGCTGGGGAGGAGCGATGGTGGCTGGTGGCGCAGGAGACGTTTCGAGCAGGGGAGGGAGCAGGGCGACATGGGTCGCGTTGGAGGGGGAAGGTCCGGCGGCTGGGCATGGGTAGGGTTTCATGGGGGTGGGGTGGGCGCGTGAAAAGTGGGGGGAAGGGAAATCCAACGGGAAAAAAGGGGGGAAAGGAGTGCAGCACAGGCTTTAGGGGAAATAAAAAAAATATATAAAAGAAAAAGAAAAGAAAACAAATAAAAATAAAAATAATGAGTAGAAATTAATATTAACCATAATAAATTCTAACAATAATAATAGTAATAATGATAAACAAAAAAGAATAGGAATAATAATAATAGTTTAATACAAATTATACACTCAATGATAACTATAATAATAATATTATTAATTATAATTTTAATGATTCTAATAATAAGAATTAACGGTGATAATAAACATAATCTATGGTGATAATATTAATACCAATAATGACATTTATAACTTTGCAATAATAATTATAAAAATAATGACTTGGTAAAATGATAACAGTATTAATAATAGTAACTTAATAAAATCTATATTCATAACATAAATAACAATAATAATATTCTCAAATAATGATGACATTATTATTACCATTAAAACAATTACATAAATTTTTATCCGACTCATATTATTTTATTTTTATTTTATGACTCATTTAATTTGTTTTATTCATTATTAATTCATTTCATCTAATTAATGGAACATCGTTAGGTCAACCGGGGGACCCGGCGAGGCCGCACGGTTTCAAAATTGTTGTATTTTCATCTTATTATCAGCCACATAATTTTCATCTACCTTGAACACCGGGTAGGCATTGAGGTGAGCCGAGCGACGTCGTACGGTGACCCAAGCAAGGTCGCACGACTTCGATCACGGTGCGTTGGACGCAACTAAGGGAAAAACATACATTTTTTTAAAGGAACACTAATAATTTTAATTCAGGCCTTAACCCGAACAACCCTTTTACAATGAAAATAATAAAATAAATAATAAAAAAAAGATGGGTGTCACAATTCTCCCCACCATAAAGCTTTCCGTCCCCGGAAAGCCACAACTAAAACCAAACCTCAGAGCAGAAAACCACTCCCTTTTGATTCAAAGGGGATCCCCACAACATCAAGCAAAAAGAGGCAAAAGCATCGTGATCAGAGAGAGTGACTCAAATGACAACCTCAAGAAACGCGTAAAAAGACTTTCTCATATGTGTCGCCCACCCTAAATGGCTAAAACACCTCCAGTTGACTGATCAAGGAAAACGACTCTCGCACCCGCGAAAACCAACCTTAGAAGACGAAACAACTCAAGCACTATTAGACCGAAACCACACCATCTGGATAGAAAGAACAAATAAGGTCAACCCATGTCCACGGAACGTTCTTACCACTTATCACCAAACCATATTTAAAAACAGAAGCAAAAGATCAACATGGGGAGGCCCGAGGGGCTCCCCACCATTAAGAACTCACTGACACTCGAAACGAGACTGGAAAACTGGCACTGAAAGGTTCGAACGGACTCCCAGCCATTAAAGAAAAGTCCAACACTGATTCATTCTAGAGACAGTCGTGTGAGACCCAACATGGGTCTCCCCACCATTGGAACTGACAACAGATACCAAACTTTAGAAATTTCTCAATGGGAACTAAGCACCCCACCCTAAGGGGTGGGGAGGGTCGGGCCCAACTACTGGGTGTCAAAACCACAACCTAAGACAAACCAACAATTTCACATCCCTAGACGAGTTCCACTCCAATTTGATACCAACTCACCCAACACATCCCATAGGGACAACTAAAGAAAAAAGATCACCTTTGAGGGAACGCAACCCTCGAAATCTTAAGATAATGAGACGACCACGACTCCATATAGCCACATGAAGCCTCACGCAACCAATCAGGTCGTTCGGATTGGAACCACAGAAAACAATTTTAAATTGCCTTCACCTTCATTACCGACGACAGAGATAACACTAGGGTCTCATACAATCCTGGGAATCCTGACCACACGCCAGCTTCACTCCGAGGCCTATGGCTGGAGCCCTGATGTTTGAAGCATCTTCTGCCTCACAGTCAGGTATTGAAGACTCTTGAACGGAGCATCTCCTTTTGGTGTAAGGTGCAATCATATTGAAACCGAGGTGACACCATCAGACACAACACAGCATGACATCCAACTGATCATACACAAAACATTAACCAACACAAAAGCTGCAATGGTGCATCTGCATCACCCTTCGTCACATTGGATGAGAACACGACACCACAAATCATCACCTGAACATGACTATTGCTATTGAGAGGAACATTATAAAGAGAGGGACTTCAAACTGAGTCTTAAACAAAGTGTTATTACTACAATCGACCGTAGCATCCCCACGTGACTAGGTCTGCCACACTAGTGTCCCAACATAGACAATTTCTTAAGCGAAACCAACAAAGGACCAAAAGTGATTTAGAATAGTGGCCTGCACCGACCATTCTAGGTTGCCTCCACCTTTTCCCACTGGAATCTCCTACACCATTTCCAAACACAACATTCATGTTAAAGTGGTCAAAATTTACCCTTTACTATCAAAGAAAACTCATACTACAAGACGCCACAAACATGACCCTTGCAGCCGAGGGCAACACTACAAACCATTCAAGACATTGGTCAGCACAGATAATTCTGAACCGCCTTCAACCTTCCCCGCTGGAATTCCTTTCACCGTTTCAAGGGGGAAACCTTCAGACGCGACGACGTCAAACATCATACCCGACGACTTAGACAACTCAAAAATACCGAAACTCCCTTCAACTCCCCTCACATCTTTCATTCTACTGCAAGAGGATCCGCTTAACTGAAAGAAATATGAATAGACTTAGCATTGTCACTAAAAGAAAGAGTCCTTAATTTAGTCAAATGGAGGGTCGGCCAATGACGAACCATCTGTGGTCGCACGTTATTCGCACATTAACTCTTTATTGGGGGCATACACTAGCCAAGAAAGAAAACCATGGACCCAACCGAACTGGTCCAATGGTCGAGACGTACTACAAGTGAACGCTACACATGCAGGGGAAACCACTGAAAGGGCTTACTGAAGCACTTTTCAAAAGAGACCATTAACCACGCGCTTTCGCACCTACTGACCAACTTACAAATAAGAATTCAAAATCAAAACACAAGTCAGTTCAAAAGGATCCTTGCCTCGAAAAGCTTAACACACAACATTTTCAAAACACAAGGATACACCACGCAACCATCAGTTACTAAAGCACCATTTTTTTTCATTTAACAAAACCTTTCGAAAATAAGAAAACACAGTGAGTTGCACAAACAGCAATGGTGTCCCATGGGTCAAACACATGCGTGTTCTCGTGCCACACCGACACCCACCTCAAATTCATCCAGGCACTCATCCGCTCGTGCTATTAACACTTTCTCTTTCCATATATACTCATGCATGTGGTCGCCCATGAGAACACGAAGGATCAAAAGCAAACCTTTACATTTTCCAAAACCAAAACATCCAACCCAAAATTTTCAAACCTTCCATATCATTTCATTTTTAAAGCGCTTCATTTGAAAACACTTTCCACAAATCCAAAACAACGAGACGAGAAACGACGCAAGATGAAACTTGTGTCAGTGGGTGACTGGAACGTATGGTTGGCTGCCATACGCCAGTCACGCCATCGCCACGGAGGGTATTCAAGGACAGCGTCCCCAGATCCACATGGCTTGCCAGACCCTGCGAGCTCACTGGGACCACTGGCCTTACCCCTTTTCATTTACCTTAGGCAAGATTAATCATAAGGACTAAAAACTCAGACAAAACCCAACTTACTTTGGTAACTCGAGTCCCGCCACGAGGTGTGCTGGCTAGGCACATTGCTCGTAGCTAGAACGTTGAGTTCCGAAAACCTTAAACTTGGTCGACTCTGACTCCATCTCAAAAGAAAATGACGCAAGAGAGAAAACCTTCCCCTTTGATACCATTTTGTCACGAACCAGGCAGGGTCGCCATCCGACCCGGCGCCCGACCCGGTCCGCGGCAAGGCCCGAAGGGCGTTCCCAATCACCACGGGCTGGTACAAGTTCCCGGGTATCAAGTTTAACAAGTGGGAATGGTTTTACCTGAAATACAAGACAGAAAAACAAACCAACAAGATAGATAAACTGAAATTAGAAATAGACAACGAAACGTGCCTTTAAACTATGAACAAGTTTAAGGTCTACAACTCGAAAAAATAACTAAAAAGAAAAGATGACAGCGGAAACTAAAACTCATACTCAACCTCCCGGCAGAAGTGAGACCACATCAACACCATTCTGCATGAGAAGACCAACTCCAACCTGAACCACCATCACTGAGCACGAAGTCGCAACCTGGAATACAGAAGAAACAGAATGTACATACACCCAAGGGTGTATGCAGGGTGTGAGCTAAAAGCCTAGTAGGATGCCACCGAGAAATGGTTCCATGCCACAACATCAAAAGACAATTTAAAGTGCTTATTCAAAATTATACTTAAAAAAAACTTTTAAAGAAAACATTTAGAAGCTAAATGCTAAAGAAAAACACTAAAAAGAACTCATTTCACAGACACAATTTTAAAGAGGATAAGAAAAGTTCATTATGGGCACACACACACACACACTCTCACACACGCACACACACATACTCACACACACACACACACTCACACACACCCACACACATGCTAACACCCAAGTGGTCCTCCATATACTGACGGAAGGCACCACGACATTGATGGTTGAGCACTGTGGGTAAATCCCCTAAGGTTCATCTAGCTCGAGTGGGACCCTAGAACCTCGTGTCTCAGTGAAACGTGGCTTAGAAGACCACGACCCTCAGAAAACGTGGCTTAGAAGGCCACGACCCTCAGAACACGTGGCTTAGAAGGCCACGACCCTCAGATATCATGTTTTGTTAGTGTTGCAATCGTCAATCCAACTAAGTGAAACAGGTACGACACCCATCCTGTAGCGACCCCCAAATACCGGGGTGCTTAATGAGACATGATACACTTAACACTACATCATTACAAACAAAATATCATGTCTCATCACAACATAGGATCGTGAGGCTCGGGATCCTGGGAAACCAGCTGCTTTTGTTTAGCTTCATTAATATCAACCGTACCTGAAAAATTTTAAACAAAACGTAGGGTGAGCAAAAATGCCCAGTAAGGGGTTTAAAAACCATTTTTAGGAAAATCCTTTCATACATAAATCCTTTGAAAAGAATACAAATACTTTTCTAAAACATTATCATTTAATAAAAACATGAAATCCAACTTTCTTTGAAAACCACTTGCACAAAGAGGCACGTACTTGCAATAAGCCTTAATGTAAACATGGTCAGAGTGCGCAAAAATAAACAGAGTAAGCAATACAAAAAGTTAAAACAAGGTTACTTCAATTCCAAGGGAATTACTATGGCTAGGTAGGAAAACATGCATATCATGGTTCGTGAGAAGAATGCAGTTCATTTAACAGTTCACCATAAGAAAACAGTTCTTTTCACGTTAAGTACGGTTTCATGATCAAGGGAGCATTTCAAGGCAGACATTTTAGAAAGTGATAAAACATTACATTAAACAAGACAAGGACACGTAAAGTTCTTATGATACCAAACATATGTTTTTCAGTTCTTATCACATGTTTCCTTTCTCATAGTCTAGGGAAATTTACCCAGTTAGGGATGTCCTGTTAGTTGAACCATCCCCTGGTTCACCATTAATCTTCATATGTGGAGGGAAAGTATAATGCCGGACCTTGTCAAGACCTTGCGTCAAGACCATAAAAACATAACTTAATACGGGTCAAGGCTAACCGCCAATCCCGTTTCCATAGCAGCACAAGCCGAGGCTATCCGCCAAGACTGTAGCACATAACGTCTCATGAGACTCATCCTTTACCCAATGCATTGGAGCGCTGTATAATTCCGGGCGCACCCGTCCATAACATGTAATTCCAATACTTCCCTCTCATATTTAGACATGGTCATACGTTCATTAGGTTTCATTCATATATTCATAGTCAAAGTCTCTCATACATATTCACCATTTGAAGCAGATCATGTCATGAGCATAAATAAAGAATCAGAAGCAGATTATGTCATGAGCATAGATAAAGAATCAGAAGCAGATTATGTCATGAGCATAGATAAAGAATTTGAAGCAGATTATGTCATGAGCATAGATAAAGAATCAGAACTGGAAACAACAAGCTTATTACACAAGAAATAATAACTTAAACACTCAATGTATTGGTTTGTCATGTAGAATTACATTATTACTAAGGGCCACTTCCAGGCTTAAGGATATCTTTAAAACATCTCCTTTTGGAACCATAATGTGCTAGAAAATTAAAAACAAGGCAAGTGTCATTTCTTGTAACTATTCGGAGTTCTAGAAAAGGATAAGAATTAAAACAATCACCAAACAATGTTAACTTTCGTTTGCCAAAAAAATACTGTCAATCAGTCCACAGTTATGTATATATGTAACACACGAAGCCGTGTATTGTGTCTATGTGTCTCAGTGGTTTAGTTAATTAAATAATACTCAATTGATTCATTACATGATTCACATATTCTTAAGAACATAAATTTTCTAACAAAAGGGGTAGATAGGGTTTTATAAAAGCACACAAGGAAATCAACTTAACACTTGTCAAGGGATTCAGTTTTATTCATACTTTGGATTCCCACAAATCTTGTCTTAATTTGATGTACACAAAAACAGTTCTGATTTGGAAGAGGTTTCATACAAAAGAAAAACATGTATATGTATATAAGTCGAATTGTAATAAAAAATAACTTAAAATTTGATCTTCCTCGTTTATATTTCAAAACATAAAACATGTATATTTATAAATATGAAAAATATAATATAACATAAAACGAAAAACAAAACATGAACCCAAACCGAGTTCAAAAACAAAGGATTGAAAGTTAAATCCAAATATATATAAATATGTTTACATATATAAGCGTATATAAAAAAAAGAAACACAAAACTCAACTATCCCTTACCAGCTCGACGAGAAGGAGGAGGAGCAAGGTGCAGCAAACCAGATCTAGAAGCCGAGGGCATAGAATATATATATATATGTTTATATATATCAAGTGAAAACGTGTATATAACTATATACACAACCGGTGTTTACACAAACTGAAAAAAAAACAACCCTTACAGAACTCGATGAAGAGGAGGAGGAGAGGAGGAAGGCCGGAGCGTCGCCTGAAGGTCGGAGAGACTTCGGTCCTCGGTGCAAAACCTTCCCAACCGGTGCAAGAACCATCCCCCTTGCCTGCGGTGCAACCAGGTCTTAAAGCCGAAGGGAAAATCGTGCAAGGAAGGCGACGGGGATCCAAGGCCGGGGTCAGTGTCAAGCTGTGTGGAAAGATGGCGTCGCTGGGTCTACACGGCGAAGAAGAAGAAAGAATAAAAGGCAGCAGGCTACTGGTTCGGCGCAAGGGAGATGAGCGCGACGTGGAGAAGAAAACGCGAAACGCGATGAACGGCTGGGATTAAATGAGGGAGGGATCGGACGGCTGAGGGGTGTTGCGGTTTTAAAAGAAGGGACGGCTGGGATTTAATCGTCCCGATCCAACGGCTGAGGTAAGACGCGGCGCAAAAGCAAGAGGAAACATGGCCTCCCCTACCCGCGATTGTTTCCTTTTGTAATTTTTTTTTTTAAAAAAAAACCTATTATAAACTTTAATATTTTAAACATAGTCAAGATTCTTTGGTGATTTATAATTGACTATTATTCTTATCTAATCTTCAATTATTTTTAACCTTTATTATTTAAAACGTCATGGGTCATTTAATATAAGTGTATATTAATTAGTTCATCCCACCCCGCTTCACATTAACAACAGTTACACCATTACACATTCAGCACAACATAACATTATTATTTTAAAATAATTAAAGATTCAAGATCACCAATAATAGTTGCAAGCAGCTAATTATTATGTTAGGTATTAGCATTTTAACATTATACCACAAAATTTGTATAGCAAGAAACCAAAACGTTGACATAATTTCAAAATATAAAAGCAAGTGATCAACATTTATATTATTATCACATATATATATAATAGGTATAATTCAGTTAACATACAGTTTGTCACTACATAAATATATATATACAGGTACATCTACAACCGAGAGTGTGCACATTTATACTTGTGAAAGAAGTAAAACCTCACCAGAACATTAGTCCACCATTTTAAAAGAGAAAATAAATTAAACAAATAATTACTTGCTCAAATTACATATATATATAACAAATAATGGAAGAAGACAATAATATTAATTATTTCCTTTTAAAACATAAAATAAAATTCTTATTTTGGAAAACAATGGATAATTAACATTGAGGTCATTTAAAAAAAATAAGAAAAACTACCCACTTATCATTCCGGTCATTTTATCCCCAACGGTCAAAAAGGATCATTGGGTTCTTTGGAAATCAACGGTCGGATTTATGGCCGTTTGAGGTTCAACGGTCATTTTTGGTGCTTATAAAAGGATTGGGTCTCGGTGACCCTTACCTCAAGTGGCTGAAGGAGAAGCAAGGATGGTTCGTATGATCCCCTTGGTGCTGAGCACGGTCGCGGTGGCTTCAGCAATCCTTACGTTCCTTATGATGGATGCTCGAAATCCTTACCGCATACTCGGGCTCCTAGTGGTTCTAAGCAGTCTTCCCATTGTTGTAATCAGATTCTTGGTTGGAATCCTTGGTTAGTTATGTTTTGATTGTGGGAAGTTGTAAACGTCATGTTTCTTAATAAAGGAGTGTTCCATTCATGCTTGTTGTTACGTTTTTCATTTATTTTCATTTTCTTTTTAAAGCAAGATGGTCCAACTAAAAGGGAAAACATATCATTACACAAAACATGAATTCTCGGGTTGTTACATTATCTCCCCCTTAAAAAAATTGCGTCCTCGCAATTCTATTCATAAAAAGACAAGAGAAAGACTTCGGTCGTACAACATTACCAAAACTGAAGGCCTGGCTCAGTTAACGGAACCCCTAGACTGGTACACAGCTCCTCTGTTTCCCTGATCCAGATACACTTTGAGCAATAAGACTTGTACTCCTGCTCATGGGCACTACACACAGGCTTCCACAGGGAGGCTCGTGCAATAAACAGCTCTGAGACGTCCGAGCGGACGAATCCCCTAGTAACCCTTCGAACTTCATTACGCTCGAGGTAGTTGAGGGGTACAACGCGATTGAGAAGGCTGACGTTCAGGATCTGAAACATGTAGGCGGCTCTGAGGTTGCCGTCCTGAGCTGCTACGAGAAAGCAAGCTCTGGCGGAGAAGTTTCGTGTCATAGAGAAACACTGAAACAGCCCTTCCTGGTATCTCCCCCTTCGCCTATAGCAGGGGAGCTGGGTGGTGGCAAGGAGGTGGATCACATAATCATTCTCCTGACATGCGCGGAGAATTTCCGGACTATTTGCTATATCCAGAAAACGCTGGCAGGACCCTCGTAGGTGGAGAAAAGAGGGAAAGTCCACCATACAAGTTCTGATCAAAACAACCTCTACTAACTCGTCAGGTAGAGACGAGAGGTTCATCTGACTTGCTATCTGGAAAAAAAAGTAAACAAGAGAGGTCACCTATCAACACTAAGAATAAAGAGATCATAAACCTTTTAATTAAGAAAAATTACACATTAAAGTCTGAGTTTTCCAGATGGACACCACAAAGAGAGGCGAAACTCTCTAACTCCACAAACCAAACACAGGAAGAACAAACAGGACTAAAGTCATGGGGACATTTATATCGCCTCTTGAGTTTAGCGTGGGGGGTGTGGAGTTGGGAAACGTCGGTGTACACTTCTTGCCTAAGAGACACACGAGTGGACTCATTCTCCAACGCTTCAAAGTCCATTAACTGGCCCCAGAAGCCATAGTGCAGGACCTGACACAGATAAGCCGCTCGAAGATCTCCGGCAGCAGCAGCTTCTTGGAAAGGGTTATCTAGCATTGTGCCAAACTCTTTGCCCGCAGTAAACACTCGGAAGAGTCCTTCGTGATACCTTCCTCGACGTGCATACGAGGGAAACTGGGTCATCATCATTAGGAGATAATCCATCCCTATTCCCCGGTGGAGACTAAGCACCCTAGATGAGTTCGACACATCGTATAGGTGCTTACACGTCATGCGAATGTGAGCGTAGTTCAAGAAGTTTTCACGGCTAACTAGAGATATAATGTTCTCTAGGGCCTCGGTGGGGAGTGACAAAAGGTAAGTAGGTACATCAGCCATCTGAAAATCATAACGTTTTTACTTAATTAGTCTTAGCAATATATTTATATCACCTGGTTTTCCAGAGTTTCCTGAACCCATCCTCTGATACCAACTGTAGCGACCCCCAAATACCGGGGTGCTTAATGAGACATGATACACTTAACACTACATCATTACAAACAAAATATCATGTCTCATCACAACAGAGGATCGTGAGGCTCGGGATCCTGGGAAACCAGCTGCTTTTGTTTAGCTTCATTAATATCAACCGTACCTGAAAAATTTTAAACAAAACGTAGGGTGAGCAAAAATGCCCAGTAAGGGGTTTAAAAACCATTTTTAGGAAAATCCTTTCATACATAAATCCTTTGAAAAGAATTCAAATACTTTTCTAAAACATTATCATTTAATAAAAACATGAAATCCAACTTTCTTTGAAAACCACTTGCACAAAGAGGCACGTACTTGCAATAAGCCTTAATGTAAACATGGTCAGAGTGCGCAAAAATAAACAGAGTAAGCAATACAAAAAGTTAAAACAAGGTTACTTCAATTGCAAGGGAATTACTATGGATAGGTAGGAAAACATGCATATCATGGTTCGTGAGAAGAATGCAGTTCATTTAACAGTTCACCATAAGAAAACAGTTCTTTTCACGTTAAGTACGGTTTCATGATCAAGGGAGCATTTCAAGGCAGACATTTTAGAAAGTGATAAAACATTACATTAAACAAGACAAGGACACGTAAAGTTCTTATGATACCAAACATATGTTTTTCAGTTCTTATCACATGTTTCCTTTCTCATAGTCTAGGGAAATTTACCCAGTTAGGGATGTCCTGTTAGTTGAACCATCCCCTGGTTCACCATTAATCTTCATATGTGGAGGGAAAGTATAATGCCGGACCTTGTCAAGACCTTGCGTCAAGACCATAAAAACATAACTTAATACGGGTCAAGGCTAACCGCCAATCCCGTTTCCATAGCAGCACAAGCCGAGGCTATCCGCCAAGACTGCAGCACATAACGTCTCATGAGACTCATCCTTTACCCAATGCATTGGAGCGCTGTATAATTCCGGGCGCACCCGTCCATAACATGTAAGTCCAATACTTCCCTCTCATATTTAGACATGGTCATACGTTCATTAGGTTTCATTCATATATTCATAGTCAAAGTCTCTCATACATATTCACCATTTGAAGCAGATCATGTCATGAGCATAAATAAAGAATCAGAAGCAGATTATGTCATGAGCATAGATAAAGAATCAGAAGCAGATTATGTCATGAGCATAGATAAAGAATTTGAAGCAGATTATGTCATGAGCATAGATAAAGAATCAGAACTGGAAACAACAAGCTTATTACACAAGAAATAATAACTTAAACACTCAATGTATTGGTTTGTCATGTAGAATTACATTATTACTAAGGGCCACTTCCAGGCTTAAGGATATCTTTAAAACATCTCCTTTTGGAACCATAATGTGCTAGAAAATTAAAAACAAGGCAAGTGTCATTTCTTGTAACTATTCGGAGTTCTAGAAAAGGATAAGAATTAAAACAATCACCAAACAATGTTAACTTTCGTTTGCCAAAAAAATACTGTCAATCAGTCCACAGTTATGTATATATGTAACACACGAAGCCGTGTATTGTGTCTATGTGTCTCAGTGGTTTAGTTAATTAAATAATACTCAATTGATTCATTACATGATTCACATATTCTTAAGAACATAAATTTTCTAACAAAAGGGGTAGATAGGGTTTTATAAAAGCACACAAGGAAATCAAATTAACACTTGTCAAGGGATTCAGTTTTATTCATACTTTGGATTCCCACAAATCTTGTCTTAATTTGATGTACACAAAAACAGTTCTGATTTGGAAGAGGTTTCATACAAAAGAAAAACATGTATATGTATATAAGTCGAATTGTAATAAAAAATAACTTAAAATTTGATCTTCCTCGTTTATATTTCAAAACATAAAACATGTATATTTATAAATATGAAAAATATAAAATAACATAAAACGAAAAACAAAACATGAACCCAAACCGAGTTTAAAAACAAAGGATTGAAAGTTAAATCCAAATATATATAAATATGTTTACATATATAAGCGTATATAAAAAAAAAGAAACACAAAACTCAACTATCCCTTACCAGCTCGACGAGAAGGAGGAGGAGCAAGGTGCAGCAAACCAGATCTAGAAGCCGAGGGCATAGAATATATATATATGTTTATATATATCAAGTGAAAACGTGTATATAACTATATACACAACCGGTGTTTACACAAACTGGAAAAAAAAAACAACCCTTACAGAACTCGATGAAGAGGAGGAGGAGAGGAGGAAGGCCGGAGCGTCGCCTGAAGGTCGGAGAGACTTCGGTCCTCGGTGCAAAACCTTCCCAACCGGTGCAAGAACCATCCCCCTTGCCTGCGGTGCAACCAGGTCTTAATGCCGGAGGGAAAATCGTGCAAGGAAGGCGACGGGGATCCAAGGCCGGGGTCAGTGTCAAGCTGTGTGGAAAGATGGCGTCGCTGGGTCTACACGGCGAAGAAGAAGAAAGAATAAAAGGCAGCAGGCTACTGGTTCGGCGCAAGGGAGATGAGCGCGACGTGGAGAAGAAAACGCGAAACGCGATGAACGGCTGGGATTAAATGAGGGAGGGATCGGACGGCTGAGGGGTGTTGCGGTTTTAAAAGAAGGGACGGCTGGGATTTAATCGTCCCGATCCAACGGCTGAGGTAAGACGCGGCGCAAAAGCAAGAGGAAACACGGCCTCCCCTACCCGCGATTGTTTCCTTTTGTAATTTTTTTTTTAAAAAAAAAAACCTATTATAAACTTTAATATTTTAAACATAGTCAAGATTCTTTGGTGATTTATAATTGACTATTATTCTTATCTAATCTTCAATTATTTTTAACCTTTATTATTTAAAACGTCATGGGTCATTTAATATAAGTGTATATTAATTAGTTCATCCCACCCCGCTTCACATTAACAACAGTTACACCATTACACATTCAGCACAACATAACATTATTATTTTAAAATAATTAAAGATTCAAGATCACCAATAATTGTTGCAAGCAGTTAATTATTCTGTTAGGTATTAGCATTTTAACATTATACCACTAAATTTGTATAGCAAGAAACCAAAACGTTGACATAATTTCAAAATATAAAAGCAAGTGATCAACATTTATATTATTATCACATATATATATAATAGGTATAATTCAGTTAACATACAGTTTGTCACTACATAAATATATATATACAGGTACATCTACAACCGAGAGTGTGCACATTTATACTTGTGAAAGAAGTAAAACCTCACCAGAACATTAGTCCTCCATTTTAAAAGAGAAAATAAATTAAACAAATAATTACTTGCTCAAATTACATATATATATAACAAATAATGGAAGAAGACAATAATATTAATTATTTCCTTTTAAAACATAAAATAAAATTCTTATTTTGGAAAACAAAGGATAATTAACATTGAGGTCATTTAAAAAAAATAAGAAAAACTACCCACTTATCATTCCGGTCATTTTATCCCCAACGGTCAAAAAGGATCATTGGGTTCTTTGGAAATCAACGGTCGGATTTATGGCCGTTTGAGGTTCAACGGTCATTTTTGGTGCTTATAAAAGGATTGGGTCTCGGTGACCCTTACCTCAAGTGGCTGAAGGAGAAGCAAGGATGGTTCGTATGATCCCCTTGGTGCTGAGCACGGTCGCGGTGGCTTCAGCAATCCTTACGTTCCTTATGATGGATGCTCGAAATCCTTACCGCATACTCGGGCTCCTAGTGGTTCTAAGCAGTCTTCCCATTGTTGTAATCGGATTCTTGGTTGGAATCCTTGGTTAGTTATGTTTTGATTGTGGGAAGTTGTAAACGTCATGTTTCTTAATAAAGGAGTGTTCCATTCATGCTTGTTGTTACGTTTTTCATTTATTTTCATTTTCTTTTTAAAGCAAGATGGTCCAACTAAAAGGGAAAACATATCATTACACAAAACATGAATTCTCGGGTTGTTACACATCCGGTTCACTAGCGCACTAGTACTAGTCCGCCCACCTAGATACCCAGGGTTTTCCCTTGTGCTCAAACAAGTTTCACGTTCACATAATATATTTATTTCTCATTTCGCAGACCAAACAAGATATTGCACACAAAAGTCACCATTTGCATACCAAATCACTATTTCAAAGACGCACACACACGACATGTCTCTTTTTATAAAAATACACCACTTTAAAAGTGAAAGAATATTCAACTTCAAAGGTACACAAAAAGGAAAACACACCAAAAGTGATTCGTATACTTTGAAAATATCTATTTAAATATAAAAACACCTAAAGTGACTTGAAAACACCTTTCACACCTGCCAAACAACCCTAAAAAACATTTCAACCATGTTTCGCACTAAAAATGCCACTTAAATAAACAATTCCTCAACTTCTGAAACATATTTCATGAAAAAGAAACCATTACAAAATCAATATCACAAGTCACCCCTTTCGAAACCTCTTTGGCACACTATAAACAATTATTAGACATTTCTTGAATTTACCACAACCGAATCGAATGGAATAAAAATGACAATTTCTAATGAAAAGTGCAACATTCATCACGCACGCATGTTACACCATTTTTAAAATGCATTTTCGAAAAACCTCTACAGCTCTACCAAAACATTATAAACATAATTTGCATTTTGCAACTAAACCATAGCACATATTAAGTTAAACTAAACAAACAAATTAAATTATGTAAATGAAGTAATGCCATGGAGCCACCTACCAGCGTGTAGCAACTTCAGAAAAAAAATTATGTGCATGACTCCAAATGCACACCAAAAGCACCACATCGAACTAAAAAAGAACCTAAAGAACAAAATATCGACAAAAGAATTAAAATCAAACCAAATTTAGTGAAAATTGGACCTAAAACTACATGAGACTCTCACCCGCAACTCAACAAACTCAAATGAGAACCCTAAACAATAAATAGAACCAAAAATAATCATAATCAAACCATAAAACAAACATCATACCCGCTGGAAAAAAAAACTTATCTAGAGGGGTGAAACGCATGTGGAAGGAAAGAGAAACGGCCGTGGGGGATCCGAAGTGGTGTTGCATAGTGAGGGGGAGGTGCGCCAGACCAGTCCGCAGCCAGCAGGAGAGGTGCGTCGGGTAGTCATGCCGGAATCGGGCCATGCCTGCAGGGAAAAACACGCCGGCCTGGGTCTCGCAAGAAGGGGGAGGTCGGCTAGCCAAGGAGGTGGCCGTAACGAGGAAGCTGGATGGGAAGCCGGCGGCAGCCGGGAGAAGGCCGACGCGGGCGTGCGGCGTGCAGCGGTGTGCGGCGGGGAGCTAGCGTCGGGCGAGCAGGTCGGGAGAGGGAGGGTAGCACGCAGGGGTTGACGCGGTGGATCTAGGAGGCGGCGAGCAGGAGAGAGGCCTGGCCGGGGAGGAGCGATGGTGGCTGGTGGCGTAGGAGACGGCGCGAGCAGGGGAGGGAGCAGGGTGATGCGGGTCGCGTTGGAGGGGGAAGGTCCGGCGGCTGGGCATGGGTAGGGTTTCATGGGGGTGGGGAGGGCGCGTGAACAGTGGGGGGAAGGGAAATCCAACGGGAAAAAAAAGGGGGGAAAGGAGTGCAGCGCAGGATTTAGGGGAAAGAAAAAAAATATATAAAAGAAAAAGAAAAGAAAACAAACAAAAATAAAAAGAATGAGTAGAAATTAATATTAACCATAATAAATTCTAACAATAATAATAGTAATAATGATAAACAAAAAAGAATAGGAATAATAATAATAGTCTAATACAAATTATACACTCAATGATAATTATAATAATAATATTATTAATTAGAATTTTAATGATTCTAATAATAAGAATTAACGGTGATAATAAACATAATCTATAGTGATAATATTAATACCAATAATGACATTTATAACATTGAAATAATAATTATAAAAATAATGACTTGGTAAAATGATAACAGTATTAATAACAGTAACTTAATAAAATCTATATTCATAACATAAATAACAATAATAATATTCTCAAATAATGATAACATTATTATTACCATTAAAAAAATTACTTAAATTTTTATCCGACTCATATTATTTTATTTTATTTTTATTTTATGACTCATTTAATTTGTTTTATTCATTATTAATTCATTTCATCTAATTAATGGAACATCGTTAGGTCAACCGGGGGACCCAACGAGGCCGCATGGTTTCAAAATCGTTGTATTTTCATCTTATTATCAGCCACATAATTTTCATCTACGTTGAACACCGGGTAGGCATTGAGGTGAGCCGGGCGACGTCGTGCGGTGACCCAAGCAAGGTCGCACGACTTCGATCACGGTGCGTTGGACGTAACTAAGGGAAAAATATCCATTTTTTTAAAGGAACTCTGATAATTTTAATTCGGGCCTTAACCCGAACAACCCATTTACAATGAAAATAATAAAATAAATAATAAAAAAAAGATGGGTGTGACAAAAGTGGTGCGGGATACCCAAATAACCAATGTACTTATATTATTTTCTTGCATGACTTCCATTATTTGGGGTGTGTGCCTTGGTGAGGCTAGGCTAGTAAGATTTTCTTGTTAGGTGTTGTTGGTTTCTGCTATTCTCATGGGGGTATTAGTGTGGTAATCCCACTTATACACAGGGTACTTTGGCTTCCCTACTCAGTATAGTTGTATTCTCACCCTACTATACAAAACTATTACCTGGTTTCTTTAAGGACATTGAGGAAAATTCTAGACTTTACTAGCTCAAGTGTTGAGATAGTTGATGTGCTATTACCTAGTCTTTTCTTTTGGTCCCTTGCTTTAGAGTTTTTTTGTACCTTTGTGACATTTTATGTTTAAATCATTCATTGGTTGGATTTTTGTTTCCCTTATACAAAATTTTGGTCTTATTCGTGATTTTTACCATATTATATCCCGAACCTGTTTTCCATAAAAAGGATAATGTCATCCATTTTTTGTGAGATTTTTTACCCATGGTTATAGTCACCACTCTGGGGAATATCTAAGGTGGGACTCATCGGTCATTATCTCTCCCTGATAATAAATAATAAAGGGAGTGGAACATTTTTTTCCCTTCACTTATCTTGAAGAAGGTGGGTCATGACAATAAAAATGAGGTTTTATAAAACATTCCCCAAAACCATAAATTTTAAAAAATTCTCACTATCAATGAAATCATTCTCTATAATAAACCAAATAATAATTAATAATAAATAAATTTGTTAGGTATCACAGAAAAACTTAAGGAATAAACATAATGACCAAGTCCTGCTATAAACCATGACTCACAACTAAAATTGAGGATGGAATAGATGAAGTGTTTAAGAACCATGTATTCCAAAACCCATAACTAGAATTTGTGTAAATTTATTTTTACGAGATTCAATAGTTCTCAAAGGATCCATTATCTTTTAATTCTTATATGACTCGTTATATAGATATTTTTCACATTATACATGAGAACAGAATATAATACATAAAAACTCCATGAGAAGAATGTTATAAAATTTAGTAAATCATTGGAAATTAAATATAGTACTCTTCGAGGTTTATTTTGTGAAGGAAACAAATAAGGTTGAGCATAGTTTATAATTAAATATTAGTGTACATCACAATATATAATAACATAAGTATCAGATAAATGTTATGTAAAAATTTATATGAAAGATAAAAATATTGGAAACATAAAACAAAAGTAAGTTTATACTACATCTATCACAATAAATAAAATCTTGGATAATAAATTTGGTCCTCTTATAAATGAAATTCATAATTCTAGACACTATAAACATACTATCAAGGCCTTATCCAAAGAAATCATACATAAACGAGTATGGTATATGTCGATACCCTTGTATGTTTCTATCGTGTATCCTACCATTTCATTATAAATATTTCTATATCGGGCCCCACATATACCAAATTAAATCTATTACATTCATATATCTGTTAAGACGTCATTTAATTACATTCCTTATGTAACATATTACATAATTATGGAAAATTAAATTAATGAAAATATATATGATGGAAGTATGAAACAAAAATATTTCCCCATTAAGTTGAATAATGTGGTTATCTAGGTAAATATATCTAAATCCAAATTTTAATATATGGGTTATTCTCAATGTAATATTAATGAAACATTCAAATGAAATTAAGATATGGTCTCAGAGATGGTATACTCAAAGTGATAGGTTATCAATATAAGATAGTAATTGAGTACAATAAATTGCAATGGAATGAGATCAAGGAAATGCTAGTAAAATAATTCATTAATATTTTTATATATTACTTATGCTTATTTATAAAGGAATTATTTCATTCTTTTAGTGTTATATTTAATTTTCATGAATGTTTAATTTTTGTCAGCTTATGTCAAAAATGTTGTCTGATCAAAGATTATATTATTATAATATATTAAATGCATAATATAAACATTCTACAACCATTATAAATAATTATTTTATTATTATATTATTATAGAATTGGTTTTTATGTTTATATATTCATCCACAATAGTGTTTTATAGTATTGGTCAAGCACATGGTTAAACTGACCAACCATGAACATAATATAATCTATTGGGTGATTATGGTTAATAATTTTTTTATCTACGAATAATATCATTATAAAATATTCATAATTGTATTATTTATATGTTTTATGGTTTCAATGATATGTTAAATAATTTTTTTAAATCTTTTAAATTGAGTTGAAAATTGAAAAATGTTTCATTTTTGAGGTAGTAGTCTACACAACGCACAATAAATATTTTCATTCCCTAAGGAATCAAAAAAATAGAGGTGAATTATAATTTTAATCTATATATTCATAAATATATTTTATATTCCAAATAAATTATTTATTTCCATCCCTATAACCAATTAATATAGATGGTGATGGAAATTGAAGGTTGTCGCATTATAGATGTTGTAGTCTGCAAAGTTATGATTGATATTATTTTGTCTTTCTATATGGATGGGAAGGAATTAATAAGGTTTAATAAAATAAGGTAATGACACTTGATTATAATTATTATAGTTAGCTATTATATACCAATGGATTAGAAATGTTTGTATGAAAGAAAGTATGAAATGGGTAAGGATTAAGTAAAATTTCATCTATATATTGAAATTATTATTGATTAACTCCTTCGAATTAAAGAGAATAGTTGAAAATTAAATGACAATGATATTCAGTAACAAAAAAGAACATAAAGATTGGATAATCAGTTAGGTTTTCAAGGTTACCTAATTGATGTTTTTGCGCTAAATATATTTATGTGACCCCCTTCTATATGTGAAAAAATAAAACTTCTATAAACAACCATTAAATTTAAATAATAGAATGAAAATATTCAAGGGTAGATGGATCCGATATTTATAAATAGTGGAATTTTTGGTGATATTAGGGCTCTAAATCCTGAACTATCTATTTATCCAAATGATTTTAACATGGTCAAAGTCATTTTTTCTTATATTTTTGGATTTAACATATTCTGTTTTTACCAGGTTAATTAGTTTTTACTAATATAAAATGTTATTTTATTAAAAAAATTGAATAAATCCAAAAATCAATCGGGTGACATGAAACTAAATTTACTCACGATGTAGTTTAATTTAATTCCTAATTAATATAAAATTAACATATAAATTAAATCATTTTATTCAAAGTAAAATTGTTCTATAGAAAAATGTTATTTTCACCACTAGCATTATTAATCATAATTAGTATTCATTAACAATTATATGAAATACAGTTTATTTAAATATAGGATAAAAATTATATTAAATTAAAATTTGAGCATATATTAATTTATTTTATTAGATAAAACTATATAATAGTAATAAAAAAATTCATTGAAAATAACTATTTTACCATTATCATGGTAAGTAACTTTCACCTCAGTAATATAATTCTATAAAAAAATGAAAATAAAATTATAAAATAATATGATCATATTGATATAAAATATAAAATCCATTTTTCTGGATTTAATATCTATAGTTGATGAAAATTGATTTTTTTACATTAAGTAAATAAATAAGTTTTGTGAGGAAAATACGACCTCTATTTTAAAAATGATACACATGTATTTTATAAATATAAAATAGTAATAATAATTGATTTATTTTACACACACACACACACACACACACACATATATATATATATATATGTTATAGAAGAATGTATATGATACATTTATGTCAATCATATATTATGATAATTTCAAAAAATTGACCATTTTAGTAGAATCGATATTTTTTACTATTCTCATAAAAGTTTACTATTTCAGAGAAATCCTTAAAATATATAGTTACCTAATATTGGGTTAATAAATAGAAATATGAAGTAAATAATTTTAAATTAAAATAAGAAATTTAAAATTTAATTATATTCACGATTAAAGTATCCTAAGAGTACTCATTTTGTATTAGTTTTATGATGTAGTGTTTGACTTATATAGTATGGTCTCATGTATTTCATTTTACCTCTTAAAAAATTAAATACTAGAAAATGGATACATATAATCTACTAAAAAACTATTTGTATACCTTATTTATATATATATTTTTCACCCATGTCCCCCCTATAGTTTTCAATTTCCCTAAAGGACATTGACCAGATGAGTTGTCTAATTCTGAATAACTTGTTCCCTAGTGTCATGATTATAGAATGATATTCAATATAAGTCAAGTCAAATACGAACTATATTCCTAAAAATTTCAATATATAAATTGGATATGACTTGTATTTCATCATTAAAAATTTATGTAAGACATAAATTTTTTTATAATGTCTAGGGTCTAGACAATCATAAAGTTACAACTCTAAATCTATATATAATTTCAGATGTCCAAGCACACCACGGGACTAAATTCCACCTTTTACCAAATTGTAAAACTCAATGAAACTTGGAAACCATTAGGAGGAAACGTAGCATCTATATATTTTATGAAATAGGTTTTTTTCAAATTAATCTAATTTTCTGAAAGCTTATATTGTACACAATACCATGTTTTAGCTTATGTTACATGCAACAATGAGTTTCTTCGATAGCATGCATGACACGTTACACCAAGCCACAAAAAATCATGAAATAATATTATATTTAATATGAAAATTATAACCAATTCAGTAAATAAGAAGGTATAGTTTTTATTAAATACATTATAGAATAGTAATTTCCTGCTCAATATATATTTCCTTTATAAAAGCATAGTAAATAATAAATGGATTTTTAGTAAAGTACTAACATTCATTAGAAATATGTTTTCTTAAGAAATTATTATTATATATTTTTATGTGAAAAAATATAATTAATTTAATGATATTTCTGAAATTTTTGTTTTGAATTCATCACAACAAAATTCGCTTATGGTGAAATTCAGTGACATTATAGAAAATATTGATTTTTTAGTGAATAGGGAATAATACTGACTTTTTAAAAACTATCATTTAATTTCAATAAATAATGTAATTATGTTTTTAATTAAAATTAATATTATTTTGTAAAATTGTAATAAATTATCTAATTCTGAATCAACATCATATTTTAATTTACTATATGGTTATTTTTTAGTGGAAAAATCATTATTTGGAAAACTATTTTAAAGTAAATAATGTTTATCTATTTTAATTTATAAAAATAATAACTAATTAATAATTATATAAATTAATTCATATTCATATATCACTAAATTTTAATTTATATTCATAAAATTAATATTATTATACATACATCTAAAATAAAATCTTCTGGTGCTTGAAAAATACACTTCTCTAAAATTAAATGTTTCGTCACATCTTCAGGTTTTGTTTTAAATTTAATTTTATTACCTTTTACAAAATTTATTTAACCAATTAACATTTATTTTTAAAATTTTAATGTCAAAATTATAGTAGGGGGAATAATACATAATTTTGTTTTAATAGTATATTTTTTTTGATCTATAGAGAATAATACTAAATTTTTATTAAAAACTATATTTTTTCTTAAAATATTTTTAAAGAAATATTATATTTTAATTTACTTTTAAAGAAAAAAGAGTTCAATTATACATATTTAGCCCAATTTATTTAATTTTAATCAATTAAATATCTAAATTGTATATAATAATGTTGTAAACCTTTAAATATTTTTTTTGGAAACTTTTTTTCTCATCCTATCTACTGAAATAATATTAAACATAATATTTCCACTTCAGTGAGTTTAATTTAAAATAATAGATCTATTTTTTTGAATCATCATAATTTTTATTATCAAATAATATAAACATGATTTTTGACTAAAATTAATAGTGAAAAAAATTAAAATTATTTACCCTAGTTAAGGTAAATATGAGTTTATTAGGGGAGGGGGTTAATTATAATATATAAATTAGAAAATGAATTAGAAAATTTTAAAGCAGCTATTTTATGGCCATATATAGACCTTATGAATTTTATTATAGGAAATTTTCTATTATTCGAGATTTTTTCTATGAGAAAAATCGGGCACACCTATATCTCTTCAAAACATTACAAGCGTACAACTCAACACACATATAAAAGGCCACCCCCATCCTCAATTCATTGCATCTGCAGTCCCATTTTTATGAACCACTAAATACCAAAATTAATACCAAAATTAAATCTTATAATAATTTAAGACTTTTTTTGGATATAAATCCACACTAGGAATGATTTTGGTTCAAACTTAAGGACAAACCCTAAAGAAGTGGTATAATTCACCATCAATATTTTAGGTTTTATTAATTATTACACCTACATGAATTATTATTATATCATGTTGATATAAAAATCAGAGAATATTATATATAATGAGTTGATTTTATATTATGAGAGAGACATAAAATCCTTTAAACATCCATAAAATGAGTTATAAACTCATCATTCGTCTTTACGGGGGATTATAACCTCGCGAACCAAATGTCATTTGTTTTTTTCCATTAATACCTCTCAAGGATGGTTTTAATGATGGTTTTATTATTTTTATATGATAAATTTGATATTATTATACATTTTTAAATATTATATAACATATACATTCATACCCTACCATTTATGGGAATATAATAATTTCTATTGTGTGTTTGGAGAACTACCGCCTTACGAAGTGATGTGATTCATTCCTTCTTTATAGATAAGGTAATGAGGTTTATTTTAATTAAAATGTGTGCTATGTGTGCCATGAAAATTAATATGTAATTATAATATATCAGTTAACAATAATTCTCTCAATCCTATAAGAAAATGGAAATAATGTTCATATATACATATGACCTACTATTATTATGAACGGTGTATTTTAGTTTCTTTCAATAAATTTATTGGATTCCTATAAATAAGTATAAAATGAATATATATTATATTTATATTGAGTGAAAGTTTATTTAGATAAGTAAATAATGATCAATGTTAGAGGACTAAAAAAATGAATCAAAACATATATAAATATATGAGCAGTCCTTACCTAAAATGTAACCATCACATGGAATTCATATTAAATGAGAAATAAAATTTAATAAGGGAGACATCATGTGTTTTTAAAAGGAAACACAATGTTCAATATCAATCATGTTACACCACATCAAACTAATGAAAATGAATCAATATTAAGATTTAAATGTTACAATTATAAACTATATGTTATAATGGTGGGTATCATCAATATTATCTAAATTATAAAAATATAGAGTACAACTATATATATAATTTTTTGAAAAATTAATTGTAAATGAGTGTGAAACCCTTTTTAAAATAATATTATTTTTTCTAGAAGACTATGTAAATGTGCAGAAGTGTGTTTTATAATAATAAATAAATAATTCACTATTTTTTATTTTTAATAATGAAATATATCGATAATATATGAAAGATATTTTTTCAAATTTATCTTATTTTTTTCAATACATGATATTTTAATAAATACAATTTTATGTATTGAACAAGTATTTGTCGAAATTGGCAGTTTTTTCACATTTTTATGGAACACCTATTAAACTCAGGTTTTTGACACTTTAATAAATTGTATTTGAAAAAACAATATTTTTATTATAAATTATAATATAAAATTTTAAATGGCTGAAATTTATGGTATTTTTCTTATATGATTCATGTTTTTATGAATATTGAAAAAACATTTTATTTTATTTGAAAACAACAATTTTATCAAATTTATTTATAATGATAAATTATATTTTGATTGGTTTTAAGTATTAATTATATAAATATATTATCATTCAATGTAATGAAGTTAATTTAAATAAATATCACATTGAATGTTGGTATAAAAAAATTTCAATCTTTTGATGGTTTTTAATTTTAAAAAATATTTTCTCATTCTATTAACAAAATTAATTTTCAGTTAATTTCATAAAATTATGTGTTTTTAATTTATAAAAAGGCATTTAACATTTCTAATTGGGAATTCTAAATTATGTGAACAAGTCCTTTAATTTTTTTTGGAAAATTTGATCAATAAATTTAGTAGTATTTGTTTCATCACCATGGATATGGGTAAACCTGGTAATTAATGTTAAAATAATAATATAATTATTATAAAATTACACTAATAGAAATTATAATTTTATTGGATGAGTATTTTGCATCCCAAATAATTAAAATATATTATATGAAACCATTTATTGGCTTTTGGATTAGAATATAACCTTTATAATATTATATTCAAAGGAAATTCAAATTTGACACACTTTTGTTTCTAACATGAGAAATATTTTCAATATGATGTTATATAGGTGATATTTTCAACTATAAATATTAATAGGTAAATATAATATTTATCTATATCATGGTAATTTATTTATAATTTTCTAGAAAATATAATTAGATTCAATGATGACACAATGATGATGCAGTAATTGTTTAAATTATTAAAAAAATCAAATAAATGATTTGAAAAATATAAAAATAATTATAATTTGACATCACTAATGTCATCCACAAGTTTTATTGATGTATTTAATATGATATATATAATTTAAAATATTATTTCCGAAGATATCATGTAGTTATGATATTATTAAAAATTCATGTATTAAAGAGTGCCAAAATTGACATTAATGATATCTTAAAATAAATACCATTTTATTAAATGATATAAAATTTATAAAAATCAAAAAAATTACAAATTATTTTAATATGTATTAAAATTATATAAATTACTAATTTATGGTTCTTATATAATTTTATAGTAACTATATAAACCCTTATGTAGTGAAAATAAATATTGTCATGGTAAGAGTTAAAGAGGTTAAACACGTGTAAAATTCAAATGAAAAGACTAGAAAATAGTAAAAAATAACCTAATTTTAATTGGTTGAATGGTATTAAACATAAAACATCATATATACTAAATAAATTAGTTTTTGGTTATATTTAATAGAATATGAATTTATATTAATTTTATATTTTGAAGAATTCGAAGAGTTCCCCTCCCCTCTCCAAAAAAGGGCACCCATTATTCTCTTTTCTTCACAACTGGAAAACAATTTTGTTTTTCAAATATATTTCCAAATAATTTTTTAGAATACCTATAAATATTTTAGAGCTCTTATATTGAGCATAACACCTACCTCATAGGTGTTAATTAAAGGAGATTTCCTGAAGAAAAGGTATTATTTTTAATTAAGTGTTTTTGTTTTTTTTCATCTTAAAGTACTTTAAATGTTATTAAAACACAATTAAATAAAGAATTCAATATATTAAATATAATGATATTTTATTGGGTTAATATATTCACCTAAGTACATCACCTTTCCATCAAATGGTATAGAATTATTCGTTCATGCATATGTGGGTCCTATCACCTCCATGAACTGATATAATTCACATGAAATCATATTCTCACAATACTTCTTATAATGATGGAATTAATTTTTTACATGTGATATTAATGAAATATTTATCATTATTAAATAATAATATATCATTTACATTCATACAATTCAATACACATGAATATGATAACGTCATTCATGTGTACATGTGAACTATCGCCTCTATGAAGCGATGTGATTCATTATGAATGACTATATCACATTAATTATATATGTAAGTATATAATATATATATAATAATATTTATATTTTTATCATTCTAGAAATATATTACATTGTTTACATCCTTTTCATAATGATCATTGAAAAATGGAAATGTTATTCGTGCATATGTACATCCTACAACCACCTTGATTATATTGTTGTTTATTTTTACAATGATACTTAATGGTTCGAATTAAAATTATAATTTTAGGAACCTGGTTCTTATTCATGATGTACGAGTTTATTCTCTTCCTTTTTCATTAAGTGTTTTTGTGAAAATAAGGAAAATGGGGAAAAATCCCAAAATTTGTGGGTACACGCCATGTACTTTTCCACATGTCGTGTACTTTGTCCGTGTTGAATGAGTACAGAGGGCTTGTAGGCATGTCAACAATGAAGTGTGTAAAAACTGACTACACACCGTGTACTTAGTATATAAACGCCATGTAATCAGTCAGCAAGTGAATAGTAAGGCGGTGGGAGTAGCTGCTCGTGAAACAACAGTGCATGCCGGGTACTCAAAAAATACACACCATGTAATCATATTGACAGATTAAAAGTGAGGTGGTGGAAAGTAGTGGCCAGTGGAATAGTTAAAAACGGTAAAGTAAACGCCCTATACTTGAGAGTACACTCCATGTAGTTTGATTTTTTAACATAAAATGGGCAGTAGCCACCTCTTTCGATAGAGAAATATTTGAACTCAGTTGGAGCGCAGGAGAGGAGGTCAGAGCATGGAGGAGCCCCCAATCGTACACCCTAAATAGGATTCATTCATCGACAGTCTCGATTGAACCACGCGGGTATGTTCATCACTCTTCTGGAACCCTTCTTTCCAATTATTTCCCGAGGGGCTGTTATTTGAGTTTGAATGTGTTTTATTTTATCCCAGTTCTACACCGTTCTCGGTTGTTTTGGGAGGTGTCATTTACGTATATAGATTAGAGGAGATCGAGGTAGGTGGTATGGTGTTTAATTCCAACCGTTGAGTGTTTTTGTGTAACATTGGGCTACGCGCCCATGTTTGGGGTGTCTTATGGCTAAGGTCCTGACTAATTGAGATATCTATAATTGCATTGATAACCTAATGATAATCATAAACTACTGTTTGGGATCATTTCTTGGATTCGAGCCCACCCCAGGGGTGTGTTTCCCTTGTTTAGACATTTTTTTAGGATACCTTAGGGTATGCTATGATTTTTATCATTATTTGAGTTTTCTTGAGATAAAATGTGTATATAATTTCTTGATTATGTGTTGGGCTCAGCCTGATTACACGCTTAGCCTGAGGGCAGTGGTTTGCTTAGCCTAATGGTAGTGTTTCTTTTAGCCTAAGGGAAAATTTTCTCATGCCTATGGACAGTAGTTTCTATGCCTGAGGGTAATATCTCGTACGCCTGAGGGAAATATTCGTTATGGCTATGGGTAATCCCTTGAGGGTTTCGATTCTATTTACCAGAGGGTATGTTTTTTCATGTATAAGGACTCTGTTTACATTTCATATTTACTATGGTGATTTCACAAGTTATATCTTCCAAGATAAAGCACATGTTTGGTATTATTTGACCTTGTACATGTTAGTTAGCTTGTTGTAGTTTTTGCTGGGGCACTGTATAGGATATTGATGGGTGAGGATGAGTCTTGTGAACTTATAATTAAATTATATTGAATTGTTAAATAATAATTAAATGAAAATGGAACTGTTAGGAGTAGCTTCTTTTGAGTACTTCCTAGTTTACTGCATTTTCATTTCTGCACACTGCTATTGCACAAATTCACTGACAGTTGGGAATGGGCCTTTGTTGGTTGCCTATTGGGATTTATTTCTCACACCCTATTTGGGTCATTTCATTGGCTCAAAATGATTATATTGCTGCAGGTGTTGATAAGGGAAAGAGTCCCTATACAGGTAATTGATAGTTGCATAGGAGTAGTAGATCATGGGACCGAGCTTCGCCTTGCGATGCTGCTGAGTTCCTACAGTGCTGTTTTATTTGGATTTTCTGTATTTTTCTATGTACTATATTGTTTTAGACTGAAGTGTATCCTTTTTGGATGCTTTTATAGACATAGGGACATGTTGAATCATTATATATAGTGATTTTTCATTTACATACTTTAGTACTATTGTCCATTTCAGTATTGGTATTATTTAATACTTCTACTTTTGTATGTTTATATTTCTCCACTGTGCTACACTTTAACAAATGAGATAATAGTTTCTCCACTATCAAAATTGAGCCCTCGCTGCTAGTCCGCAGCCTCTGGAATTTGGGAAAATGCACTTGAGGTCATGTGACCAACCGGGTTTGGGGCACCCATTGAGTGGCACCCGGATCCAGGACGTTAAAAAGTTGTATCAGAGGTTTTCTTTTTCTATTAGTTTTTTTATTATTTGGTGAGGATGGAAAGAGACATGTTGCAAAGGGATTCACCAATAACTGTGACCGGGAGTAGCTACCCCGTGTATAGGTAAAGGCCAGATTTCCTCAAATTCAATTGTTATTTTTTATTTATGATTATTATAATTGATTTGATTTTCACCATTGGGTGACACACTTGTTGTGATATGTTTAAATTTTTATGGTTCTATTTAGATTACAACCCAATGATATGAGGGTACTCCATCTCATGCATCATTTATGAACATGTTATAATCACATATCATGCATAGTTTCTATGCCATGTAGGTGTATTAGAAAATTATTGTTACTGTGGTAGATGTTGTGCTAGAAAATGCATGCTGTTGTGATAGTTACCATGATAGATACGCCTACTGTTGATAGGGTATTGGTACATGTTATGGTTGGGTTTATAGATGCTAAACATTTGTTCCTAATAAGTATGGGATCTCTTGAACCAGAATTTAGCGGGTCATGATCCAGCCTATTGTTGCAAAGGTTTGGTGATAAAATTTGATTCACGGGTAGTATGGGCCCCAATGGATAAGAATTTTCCGTACCGATGCTTGAAATTTTTGAAAAGGGTGCCTCTAGAGTGGTTTCTGAGGTCTGTTGTCTAGAAACCCAGACAACACATCGTGTTGTTCTATGAATACACTCTGTGTACTCTTTAGTATAGGAAGAGATGTAAAATTTTTATGTACATGCATTTTTCCCTAAGTAAATTCCATGTAGTCTGTAACTGTCTCATAGGCCGTGTGGGAAAAGACACGGGATGGGGAAGTTCTATAGGGAACACACCATTTACAAAATTTATACGCCGTGTCCCGTTGACCCTGTGTCCGCCCATGTAACTAACAACACAGGCAGAGGAATATTCCTTTATACACGCGGTGTCAATAGAGAACACGCCGTGTAGTGTAATCTGGGAATACGACCATGTAACTAACAAAACGAGTTAGTGCTATCCTTTCTAGTACATGCCGTGTACCTGAGGGACACATCGTGTATTCTTGACCAGTGAAAGGTTGTGTGGACATGGGCATGCTGCTGGAGGAAATGGGGTGGCATATATACCATGTCCGGGTGTAATATGCCTGGTAGGGTTAGCCGAGTATCCGACTGTGTCGCTAACAACACAGGCAGTTTGAATTTAAGTCATACATGTCATGTCTATCTGGAACACACCGTGTAATTTGAGCAGTGTACCCAGCCGTGTCTCAAACAACACGGGTCGGTGAATCTCATTGAGTACCCACTATGTAGACTTTATACAATGCATATAGTCTCGTTCTAAGAGGATCCATGTGGCTAAGCCATGTAGAAGGACTCGGGCAGGGGAATAAAATTCATGTACATTCGGTGTGTGTGGACAACACATCGTGTGTTTGGGGTGTTACACAACCAGTTTTGGCATATGTATATGACCATGTTAAAGACATGAGGGAACACAACGTGTAGTTTTTATGCGCGCCGTGTAGTTTTGTTTTGTAAAACTTTAATGTTTTCTTTCTCCTATTTCCTTCTTACGCTTCCAATTCTTAGTCATGGATAATCATGATCTATGGAATGTGTTTGACCTTGGATGGGCATGCCACCGAGACGACCATGGGTTGTTCTCCAAGAGAGCGACAAAGATTATACTCCAGAGAGGGTTTGCCACAGGCTACTGATGGATCCTCCAGCAGAGCCAGATATGGAACCAGCCATTATACCGGACATATGCATTAAGGCGTAGTTCCATGAAGGCTTATTTTGGTTTATGCAGAACTTCCAGGGTGTTCCACCAGATGCCAAATCTATGGCAGAGCTAACGCATATATTCCATCAGCAAAATCCGCCTACGTTTTCATGGGATGTCAGACAACAGGTTGCGGTGTCTTTGCTGGGATGTACTCAGACAATTTTCAAGCATCTGGAGATGCCTCCTGGGTGGAGGGTCAATCTCGCTACATACATGCTGGGTGATTCCACCAAGAGGCTGTGGGATGTTACCACCTAGACTGATTATCAAAAAGACATGGCGTGGGATAATTTCTAGGTAGTCTTCTATGACTTTTTCATTCCAGAGAAACTGAGGGTAGATAGAGCTTGAGCGTTCATGAATCTACAGTAGGGAACCATGTCAGTGATGGACTAATCTTCATGATTCACCGAGATAAAACGTTTTTCACCTATTCTAGTGGGTGATGAGATGTTGAGGGCTAGATTCTTTGAGGATAGTAATCGATATGACATTCTGCGCTGGTGAAAATTTTCAGGTTGCCTACAGTGCATACTATTGTGGACTAGGCGCTGATTACTGAGCGGAACCTATGGGATGCTAGTGGTGTTATCCAGGGTAGTTCGACACTAGTTTCTGGTACTATTTCTCTCTGTATGTGAAAGAGGCAGATGTATTTCTCTCACGGTGGTATTACTAGCTAGAAGAATTCTTTAGGTGTCTAGGTGGTGTGATAACAGTGTGGTAAAGTGGGGCACAAGCGACTTCAGTGTCCCTGTGACCCAGTGGAGGGTCAAGATTGTTGCAAGATGGGTCATCTTCAATGTTATTGGAGGGAGTTTAACCAGTTACTAAAGAGAGGGGTTCTTTTTAGGCTCCACATGTAGGAGAAGGGCCAGAAGCTTCTTACCAGTCAGGGAATTGGAATATGTCTGGATGTTCTGGCCGAGGTAGTGGTGGTGGCCGAGGTAGCCCAGCACCAGAATCTCAGAGCGAGAAGGGTGGGTCTGCTCAGGGTATCCAGGCTGTTTTGTAGGTTCATATCACTGGGTAGGTATATGTAGTGAAATAGACCCAACAGGAGCAGGATCCCGGACCATCCACTGTCAGAGGTACTATTCTAGTTACATCCTTTATATATTCGGTAATTTTCTATACTAGTGCTACACATTCCATTATATATGTGCCCGTTGTGTAGAGCCTTGGGCTATGTGTTTTTTCTTCTTATTATATCATGATGCTAGACACTTCTTTCGGAACTAGAATGACTGGTGTGTGTCAGTGCTGGGAGTGACACCTAGAGGTTGGTGGGAGTGAATTTCTATGGGACCTCTATATCTTAGAGATGATGAGCTCTGACATCATTCTCGGGATGGATTGGTAGGTACCCTTTCAAGTATTTTTATATTTATATCATCGCAGGGTGAGTTTCACATCACCAGAGGGTAGAGAATTTCTATACAAGGGAAAATGGGAAGTCTAGGTGAGACGAGCTGGAGCCGGGTATCGTGGGAGAGGAGGTGTAACAGACTAGATTGTGAGTTTATATCTGGATGACCAGGGAACTTGTAAGAATGATTTCACTCCAGTGGTTAATCTTTTCAAGGATGTCTTCTCGGATGACATTTCAGGTCTACCTCCGGAGCGATGGGTGTATTTATCTATTGAGCTTGTGCTAGGAGTGGCACTGATGTCCATTCCTCCTTATAAGATTGTTACACCAGAGTTGAAGGAGATCAAGAGGTTGTTAGAGGAGTTGCAGACAAAGGGTTTCATCTGATATGGTAATTCTCCTTGGGGTTCGCCTATCCTATTTGCAATGAAGGTGAATGGTACCCTTATACTTTGTGTAGATTATCGTAAGATGTACCAGTTAACGGTCAAGAAACTATATCCCTAGCAAAGGATTAATGATATTTTTGATCATCTTTGAGGAGCACGAGTGTTATCGAAGATTGAGTTGAGATCCAAATATCATCAATTGCACTTTAGAACATTGGATATACTGCTTATAGATTTTAGGAGTAGATATGGTCTATACGAGTACTTGGTCATGCCATTCGGATTCACGAATGCACCTGAAGTTTTCATGGCATTGATGAATCGTGTGTTCCACCCATATCTGGATTCTTTTGTGGGAGTCTTCATGGGCGATATATTGGTGTACTCTCACACTTAACACAACCATTCTAACCATCTTGATATTGTTTTTAGTACACCGAGAGAGCATCAGTTATATGCTACGCTCTCAAAGTGCCACTTTTGGATGGACCAAATTCACTTCCTGGGCCATATTATCTCGGAGGCCGGAGTTGTTGTAGACCCAGAGAAAGTGCGAGAAGTAGTTTCCTGGGAGCATCCTAATAATGTGTTTGATATGTGGAGTTTCTTGGGGATGGTTGGTTACTACAGGCACTTTACACAGGACTTCTCCCTCATAGCAGCACCGTTGATGAGTTTGACTAAGAACAGTGTGAAGTTCATTTGGACAGAAGCATGTGAGATATCCATTCATGAGTTCATGGGAAGGTTGACATCAGCACCAGTACTGATACTTCCAAAGAAAGGGAATAGCTATATAGTTTACTGTGATGTATCAGGTATTAGGCTAGGAGTAGTGTTGATGTAGGGACATCAAGTATTTGCATACGTGTCTCGGTAGTTGAGACCACTTGAGAAGAATTACCCGATGTACGATATCAAGTTGGATGCATTTGTTCATGCATCACATTGTTGGAGACATTATAACATGGGAGAACAATTTTTGATGTTTACGGACCACAATTGTCTTAAATAAAGCTTTACCCAGTGTGACTTGAATATGAGACAATGAAGGTGGGTTGAATACCTTTAGTCCTTCAACTTCGAGCTTGCCTGTACACCTGGTAAGGGTAAAGCACTAGCCGATGCACTGAGTAAGAGGACTCAGTTACATGCAGTGTAGGAGGCCAGTGGTGAGTGGTAAATTATGGCTTTGTTCTCTGAGATGCGTTTGGAGGTGCACGATAGTCAGGAGCGAGCCTATCTTTCTTACTTAGCTTAGACTTCTACCCTCCTGGATAGAGTGAGGATGAGACATCTATAAAATTCAGAAGGCCTTGTTCTACGGGTTTCGGTGGCAAGTGAGGACCCTCTTCCCGGTTGGATGATAGGTAATGATGAGGTACTTCATATCTAATATGTCCTTAAAAAACATGTTATTCCATATCATTTTAACTAATTTATAATGATTTAGTAGGTTATTCTTATGCTTTATATAAATTTTTTGACACTTTTGTATTTTTATAAATAAACTTATCAAATTAATAAATTTTTATAACTAATCATGCATATTATGCTTTAAATTAGTTAATTTATGTTTTTTACATTATTTTATGGTCTAATAAATTTTTATTTAGTTTGGTGTTTTTGTGTGCGTGTTTAATAATCTAACATTAATTAATTAACTAATTAATCCTTTTTTGTACATAAATAATGAATCTTTAATTTATCTATTCATGTATTAATTACTAATAAATTTAATTTAATACAATCTAAATATTTTCTCTCTTGTAACAATTCATTAATTATTAGTTTGGTTTTATAAATGTTCTACTCTTGTTTAGTTTCATCAACTTCATTAATTAACATAAATTTATTAATAAAATCATATTTACCTGATTTCTTTAATCAATTTCATATAGTAGTCTTTATAAATAATTAAACTTTGTTTTATTATTTTTTTTATTTTATATTAACTTTTAATAATTTAATTGTTTCTAAATTCAATTTTTAGTGTAGATATAATTTATGTTATGTGAATTGATGTTATTAATAATTTAACTTAAGTTTAATTGGTTTTTTAAATTTATTAAAGTTACTATTGTAATTAAATTTTCAATTTATTTAATTAAGTTTTAGTTTTTATTAATTAATTTGTTCTTATTTTATTTATGTTTTAATTTATCTAATTTTCTCTGATTATTTTGTAGCGTCATAGTGTCACAACAACTATTTCATTTTACGGTGCCACCACGCACCGTATCTACATGGTCTCACATATTTGGTTCTAAACTATTTCTCCTCACACTATTTCACTCATGGCGCCTCAGCTGTATATCTTTTAATATGACACCATTACTCCACCTTTGTTACTGTCTCACCGCTTCATTCGCATTTCCCTGCCACAATTTTTTCTGTCACGGTGCAACCACACACTGACTTCTTCTCCCTGTTTTTCCACCATAAAAATTCATCCCTAATTCTTGCTTCCAAAATACTCCATATCCTCTTCACCTAAAACATTCTTGCACAGCGCTCCGATCTCGGATGAGCAAGCGGTCCAGTCCCCACATTGTATCTCGCAACACCCACCTCTCTGCCCTGCATCTCTTCCACCATAACATCACAAACTGGACCAGAATCAGACTCTTTAAAAATAAAATAATGATACCCAGACCAGTTTCTGAATAAAATCACATTCAATGAAAACAAATCAAATCATCAATCCAAAAATATAGTATTAGGCTCGTCGGAGGAAGGAGGGTGGCCAAGGGTAAACCGCTGCTGAATCCTAGATGAGGATGGAACGTTGTGTAAATTTGAGGAGAAGCCAAGCTAAGGGAGGAGTCAAACATGATCTTTCTGCTATATAGAGGATAAGTAACCCACAACCACACCGGGAGGAGTCCGATTGACATGTCGAGCTGAGTGAAGAAGAGAAGCCTGCAGTCACATTACTAGATCTGGATTGAATCTATCATGAGTAGATTTGAGTATTGCGCCGCAGATAATGAACCCTGATATAAGCGACACAAGGAGTAGGATCTGACCTCCACTGAGTAGTCAGAGATGCATACCGCTGTCTGCCATTGGAGTATACCTGTGGCGCCAATACTTCTTCTTCCTTGGAGAAGATGTACATGTGGACCCTTTCGCCCCTTGTGTTACGCATTGAGGGTGATAAAGGGGGGTTAATAAAATTAAAAAAAAATAGACTAAAAAAATAAAAAAACAATCCAAAAATTTAACAAAAATAAATATATTATTAATAGTATAAATAAATAATTTAAAAAAATAGTGATTAAATAAACATAGAAATAATATAATTGTAAAAACAAACAATATATATCAACTAAATTATTTATTAGATAATCCTAAATTACTAATTAATAAGTATTTTAACTTTAGACATTAAAATAATAAAAGTAATTATTTCTATTATTTCCATATCTTCTTGTTTTGACTATGTTATTTTGTTTTAGCTTTATAGGTTCACACCAAAACCTAAAAAACTTCCAGATTCACTTAAATAACACTTAATGAGTTATTTACGTGAGAAAAACTTACACAACGTTCTATTCATGAAAAAATATCACGTGTGCGGTGCACATCTGAGTTACTATTGAAGTCAGTGGAAGTGTTCAGTGTCATACAGTAGATGACATAGTGTATTAAAACAGTGATTCTACATAATTTGATATAGACTCTCTCATTTTGATTCAACGATCAAACTTTGGAGATAAGATCTGGTTACTGATTCGGGAATATCATTAGGATTCCATGATCACATTCATCCAAGTGCAGACTCTGAAGAGCAACACTGGAGTCAAGCTAGAGACATGGATGTGAAGGATCCAGAGAGCATAGCATCACTAAGGGAGTTTTTTCCCTTCTTGTACATAATTTCACTGTACTCTGTAATCGATTGTTTTTCATTGATTTAATCAAGATTATCAAAGGATGAGTTGTCTTATCTCGAGAATTCAATTCTATTATTTAATATGTTAGACTTCCTCATTCACTCTACATTTTTTAGAATCGTAATCAATTGGCATGATTGATTAATGATTCTCTGTTTAGTTGCTTCACATCTCATTTGTTTTCTAAATTCATTAATTCAATATCATCTAGAGATGTTGTTTATGAATATATTTATGAACCGTTAATGTCATTGGATCTGGAAATTTATGGTGAGTTTATTTCCTAATGTTATCATTTATAATTGTCATGAAGTTTAACTAAATTTGGAGTGGTGAACTCCAAAAATCAGTTTACTATGTGTTGTGTTTCCCAGCGAGGGAGATTTGTAACCATTGTTTCCTGATTTTTGATTCAATAATGTGTTGTGGGGAAAATATTCTTTAATCCAGCAGTTAGTAATTATTGAGTAATACATTTGATCTGCTCCTTCAACCTTGATTCTTTATTCTAGTATTTTTCTTCATAGGTCATCTTAACTATAGTTCATAGTTCATCAGTATTATAGTAATTGATTTAGTCACTTTTCGTAATGAAACAAAAAAAATGAAAAGAATTGAAAAATATAAAGATGTTTACCTCATTGCTGACAACAGTGAGGATTTAATTCTTAATAACATAGAATTCACTTAGCTTTCTTCGATTTTGATCTACCCTACACAACTGTGCTAGTATAGGTTAATAAATATCATTTGGAGGTCTGTTGCTACCTTTGGCCTATTAATAATTTGGCACTGTTGCCGGGGAAGGCACATGTTTAGTATTCTATGTTTTATAAAATTCAAAAAAAAAACATATAAAAAACATATAAAAAATCTATTGTAAAAAAATTACTTTTAACTAGAATCTATTATTTATGTTGTTTTTTAAAAATATTCTTCACTCTAAACTGTTGTGTGTTTAATCTCAATTTTTGTTAGTTTAGTAATAGAATGTTTTGAGGGCTTAACCTTTTTCACTGGACCTTACTATGTTAGTTGGGGCTGTCATGGATATACTACTTGACAGTGTGTCTATAACGATCCACAACAAGACGATTACATTGGAAAAAATGAACAATATGAATCTAATCTTGAATTCCTAACTAAAAAATAATTGAATGAAACAAAATTGGATACTAGAGAGGATGTTTTGAATTCTTCGTTTAATAAAACTCATGAGATCCATCGTAGATATTCTCAAGAGAAAGATAAAAGAATTAAAATATTGGAAAACATGCTTTTGGAATTACAACAAAGAGTTAAGGATTGAGAAGAATTTGATGAAAATGAAAAATAAAATTTTAATAAAATATTTTAAAATCAAGTGGAAGATGAAAGTGATAGTGAATATAGACAATAAACCATCCTAGTTGAATAATTATATTCTATTGATGTAAATCTAGGGACAACCAACTCATTGAATCAAGAGCACGATAATGAAGACCCCAGAATGTACATTAATGCTATTGAGTTGGACAATTTTGAAGATGAATTGAAACATATTGAAAATGAATGCCCAATTCTCTTCATAATTCCTACATTGGAGAAAAATCAATGTTTATGGGGTATAAAAAAGGAAGTCATTCAGGTAGAATAGATTTTTGAGAATGAAAATTTGAATGTTAAAAACTCTTCACCCAACTTTTCTAAATTTGTGAATAATGAGTCTAATAAAAATATTGGGAATACTATGGAAGAGAAAATTAAGCTTGATAACATAGAATCTGAAATTTTTGAACCTGAACTGAACACTTCTGTTTCATATTTTGAACCTATAAAACCAACAAATTCTGTATTGATGTTGGATGATGAGGATGAGGGAATGATATTTGAAGAAAGGCTAACTGATGAGTTTTTATTTCCTTATTCTCATTGTAATCACTTTTTTGAATCTTTGTGTAATGAAATTGAAATCAGTGATAGCCTTCTTGTGGAGAATTGTCTTATTTTGAACATTCTGGAGACTGAATTTATTGAAACTGAATTGTACAATTCTTCTCTGGAAATTGAATTGCAACACTCAAATGACATGGTTTTAGAAAGTGAGCTTCTTGAACTTGAACTTAAAGTGGAAGTTGAGAACACACTTGAAATAGGAAGAATTGATTTGTTAGAAGTAGTAGATCTTGAGTGTTCATTCACTGATGAAGAAATTTTGGAAGAGATTTACAACATTGTTATATATAAATCTGTTGCTAGTCAAACAAATTATCTTCCTTGTCTATCACTACCATCCTCAACTACGAGGGGTTTTGAGTGTTCTTGTGTTACTGATAATGGTTTAGAGGGGGAATCATACCAGAGTTTCAATGTTCATAATTTTGTCCAGCATTATATTGAATCTCCTATTGAACTCTGAAATCAGAATTTACCCATTTTCACCCTTGAATGTGAATCTGTTAGTGCTGATGTTTAAGAAGATAGCTCTAAGAACATTTTTATTCCCTTTTAAGAACCTAATATATTTCTTCCACTTTCTAAAAATGGTAATATTATCAAATCTGAAAAAATTATGGAAATTGATAGCACTATGTCCATAGCTGCTAACGGGTGCTATTTGTGGATTTTTATATGCTATGAGAGTTTTTATTTGTTTATCTAGGGATCCCACATAATTTATTCTTCTCTTAAAATTATTTAGGCCAAACACATGTGTTGGTTCCTATTAAAGGAACAACATCCACGTAGTGACTATGGTTAGTTCTAGGTGAGTCTGGATGGGGACTATAATTATCATGTTGCATGGGAGGCAACCCATGGTTTATATTCTGTTAATAAATAAATTTTTTGACTAAATAAAGTCTAACTGGAGACTTTAAATTCAATGATTCATGGGATTCAACCCATGATCTTTATTTGGTGTTTAATTTTATTTCTATTCTTGTTTTACTTTGAGTAAATTCATGTTGTGCCGCTTCCTGTATGCATTGTATATGCTGGTTATTTGTCTATGGTTTTTACAATCTATGTTTTTAGGATGCTACTTCTATGTAATAAAGGAGTGGAATTATCATAATCATTTCTTGACAAGAACATAGTCATGTAAGTACTTTAACCTTTTGCATTTATTTCAGCTCATATTATTGCTAATAAAATTCTGATCACAAAAAAATTATGCATGTTTAATAAATTCTGCTAAATATTTTCTTAAAATCTGCTACATATATTCCATAAAAACCTTTGTTTCATGTTAGTGAGTTGAATTATATAACAAAATCTGCATGTTCCTGTTGCTATGAACTGAAACTCATTGTTTAAAACCCATTTACTGTGTGAAATTACGTGGGGTGGGGGGAGGGTACATGCTTGATGGTAGTTGTGTTTTTCATTGGAACCGATTATTCTATAGGGTGTTTATCATGCCTCTTTCAACGATTTTCTACATCTATTTGAATCATACTTTGTTAAAATGATTACACCCAGTTCATTGTGCACCCAAAAATTACCAGATATTTCAGAACTGAATTGAAAATTTATGTCACTGAACATTAATGTTAATGAGTTTACTTGTTAATGAACCTGCTGATAAGTTATTCATTATGAAAAAAAATATTTTTTAACTTCATTAAGAGCCTTTATACATGTAATATATCTACTTAATTGAAAATCTGTTTTGAACCTTGATTTTTTAAAAGTTCTTCTCGGCATTAGAAGTCAACATTGGTGAAAATGTTGGGGTTTAAGTGTGGGGGAGGGGGTCAATTCATGACTGTGCTAAACTATGCTAAATTCAATTCCTATCATTTCCCACTATAATTCAAATATTCATACAATTCAAAATTTCTTGTATAAAATAGTTAATTATTTAAAAATTCATGCATAATTTTAGGCTTTATCATGTTCTAAAATGGGTCTCTCTACGGACAATTACCTTTCTGGTAGTTAAGATTTGTTTTGAATATGAAATTAATGATAATGGATGATTTTTGTGTGATCATACCTAGTGATTTGATGAAAATTTGGTTTAGAAACTACTTCTGAACGTGATATGTGTATCCTTTTAATGGAATTATGATCATAATCTTCGAACTGGATGTTTCATTCTGATTCTAGGGGCCCCATTAATCATTTAATTTATTAAATTAATTATCTTAATGACATAATTGAAATGGTTTTTATACAAATATTTTGAAACTAGAGTAATTTGGGAATATAGGATCTCATGGTTAGTGTTTGAGACCCTAGATGTTGGGTGCATTTCTCTTTACTATAAGCCCTCTGTACACTTTGAATAAGTGCATTGTACAGTCCTTATAACATGATACATGGATTGGGAAAAATAAATAAAGTTTCTAGGGTCAAAAATGAGTTCGTTAAGGTGAGGGGAATTTTGTACGCCAAATGAAGAATGGGTCAATTTGTTTTTATGGGAGTCATTTAGGTTGTATCGTTGAGGTGATTCACAAAAAAATATATTTATTTTTTCAACAAACATGAAAAATTTAAAGTATAGAGTATCTACAGTTAGGTTCTTAATTTCACATAAATTTTCCCTTTTCTCACTCTTGGACTTTGGACTTGAGTCTAGACTAGAGTTACTCAGCAAGAAGTACCACATATGAGGCATGGCACTTTCATTTCTTGTTGATTCATTACTCTCTTGTCTACCTTCGAGTATTTGTTCTAGGTAAGATTCATTTGTGAAATTTATTTCTAAAAGATTATTGACAAGTCACTATCATTTGTTTCAATGTTCTATAAATGTTACAATTTTAGAAATTCAATAAAATCCTTTTTCTATTTCTCAACGAAAATAAAACATGAGATTGTTTGAGGAAAAGCAATGTTTAAGTGTGGGGGAATTTGAGGTGGCATTAAAATAAATGTTTTTCCACATCATTTTAAATATTATTTAATGATTTAATTGGTTATTCTTGTGCTTTATACTAAATTTTTTACACTTTTGTATTTTTATAAATAATCTTATCAAATTTATCACTTTTTATAACTAATTGTGTGTATTATGATTTAAATTAGTTAATTCTTGTTTTTTACTATATTTTATGGTCTAATAAATTTTTATTTAGTTTGGTGTTCTTGTGTGCATGTACAAAAATTTAACATTAATTAATTAATTAATTAATCCTTTTTTTAAATAAATAATGAAGTTTTAATTTATCATTTCATATATTAATTATTAATTAATTTAATTTAATATAATATAAATATTTTCTACCTTTTAACAATTCATTAATTATTAATTTGTTTTTATAAATTTTCCACTCTTGTTTAATTTCATCAACTTAATTAATTAACATAAATTGATTAATAGAATAATAGTTATCTAATTTCTTTAACTAATTTTAAATAATAGTCTTTTATAAATAAATAAACATTGTTTTATTATTGTTTTAAATTAATATTATATTTTAATAATTTAATTGTTTCTGAATTCAATTTTTAGTATAATAACAATTTATGTTATGTGAATTAAAGTTATTAATAATTTAACTTAAGTTTAATGGGTTTTAAAAATTTATTAAAGTTTATGTTGTAATTAAATTGTCAATTGTTTTAATTAAGTATTAGTTTTTATTAATTATTTTATTCTTATTTTATTTATGATTTAATTTATTTTCTATTCTCTGATTATTTTGCAGCGTTAGGGTGTCACAAAAACTGTTTCATTTTATGGTGCCACTACGCATCATATATACACAATCTCACCATTTCGGTTCTGAACGACATCTCCTCACACTGTTTCACTCATGGTGCCTTAGGTATATCTCTTTTACAGTGACACCATAACTCCACCTTATTTACTGTCTAACCGCTTCACTCACATTTCTGTGCCACTGTTTTTTCTATCACGGTTCAACCACCCACCGACTTCTTCTCTCTGTTTTTCCACTGTAAACCTTCATCTCTACATCCTGTTTCCACTATAATCCATATCCCCTTCACCTCAAACCTTCTTGTGCTATGCTCCGATCTCGGATAAGCAAGCGCTGTAGTCACCACCTTGCATCTCACAACACCCACATCTCTGTCCTGCATCGCTTCGACCATAACTTCACAAACTGGACCAGAATCAGACTCTTTAAAAATCAAATAACGAGACCTAGATTAGTTTTAGACTCAAATCAGATTCTATTCACACAAATTAAATCCTCAAACCAAAAATATGAAATTAGACTGATCCAGAGGAAGGAGGGTGGTAGAGGGTGAATCGCTGTTGAAGCCTAGACGAGGCCGTCATGCTGTGTAAATCCAAAGAGAATACAAGCTAAGGTAGGAGTCGAAGCTGATCATTCCACTGCACAGAGGAGAAGTAACCCACAACTGCACCTGGAAAGGTCCGACTGAGATGCCGAGCTGAGTGAAGAAGAGCAGGCTACCGTTGCATTACTGGATCTGGATTGAAGCCGGCAGGAGCTTATTTGAGTCATGCATCACAGATGATAAACCCTGGTCTAATCCACACGAGTAGTAGGTGACAACCTTCAATGAGTTGTCGGAGATGCAAACCGTTGTCCTCCATTGGAGTATACCAGAGGCCCCAGTACTTCTTCTTCTTCAGAGAATACGAACTGGCAGACCCTTTTCCCCCATGTGTTGCATAACGATGTTGTTAAAGGGGGGTTAAGAAAATTAAAAAAACTAAACTAAAAAAATAAAAAAAAACAATAAAAAATTTACTAATAATAAATATATTATTAATATTATAAATAAGTAATTTAAAAAATAGTGATTAAATAAACATAAAAATAATCTAATTGTAAAAACATACAATATATATCAACAAAAGTATTTATTAATTAATTTTAAATTAATTTTTAATAATTATTTTAACTTTAGACATTAAAATAATAATAATAATATCAATTATTTATATATCTTCAGGTTTTAACAATGTTATTTTGTTTTACCTTTCCATGTTCACACCAAAACCTAAACATATCCTGAATCAATTTACTAACTCACCTAGAGTTAGTTACGTGAGAAAAACAAGCATGACATGCCAGTCGCGAAAAAAGAACATTTGTGCGGCACACAACTGATGGACTATTGAATCCGGTGGATGTTTTTGGTGACATGAAGCAGATGATGGAGGGTATTAAAATAGATATGCATCAAAATTTGATATAGGCTCTATCATTTTGATTCAACGATCACACATTGGAGTGAAGATCTGGATACTAATTTGGGACTCTCATTCGGATTCCACGATCACATTCATCCGAGGGCAGACTCCGAGGAGAAGCACTGGAGTCAAGCAGGAGACATAGATGCAAAGGAGCCCGAGAGTAGAGCATCACTAAGAGAGTTTCTTCCCCTACTTGTACATAATTTTTATAGCACTCTGTAATCGATTGTTTTTCATTTAATTAATCAATATGGTCAATGGATTAGTTTTCAAATCTCGATATTTCAATTCAATTAGTTAATCTTTTAGACTTCTTAATTCACTATACATTTTTGGGAATAGTAATCAATTAGTGAGATTGATTAATGATTCTCGGTTTAGTTTCTTCACATCTCATCTATTTTTTTAATTCATTAATTCATGATCAACTGGTGAGGTTGTTCATGAATAAATTTTCAAAGCGTTAATGTCTTTACATCTAGAAATTTACTGCGAGTTTATTTCTGAATGTTATCATTTATAATTATCAAGCAGTTTAACTAAATTTGGAGTGGAAAACTCCTAAAATCAATTTAATATGTGTTAAGTTTCCCGGAGAGGGAGATTTTTCACCTTTTATCTTGAGGTTTTAATCAATAATGTGTGGTGGGGAAGATATCCTTTAGGCTAGTAGTTTGTAATTATCGAGTAATACATTTGATCCGCTCCATCGTCTATGCTTCTTTATTCTAGTATTTTGTTTTCTAATGTTAGCTTAACTATAGTTATTAGTTCATCTGTATTCAGGTAATTTATTTAGTCTATTTTCATAATGAAAAGTAAATAAAATTTAAAATAAAAGAAATCTATAAATATTTTTACCTCATTGCTGACAATAGTGAGGTTTTTAGTTTTAAAACCATAGAATTCACTCACCTGTCTTCTCTGTGGATTGACCATGAACCACTCTTCTAGTGTAGGTTAATAAATCTAATTTTAAGGGTCATGGAGACCTCCGGCCTGTTCTGTATCCATGGACGAGTGTGGGTTCTAGGGGATATATGTGAGGAGTTGATACGGGAGTTTCATGATTCAGCTTGGGTAGTGCATCCGGGGGTTACCAAAATGTACCATGAATCGAGACATCAGTATTGGTGGACATGTATGAAATGAGAGGTAGCTGGTTTTGTTACGAGATGTTCCACCTGTCAGCAGGTGAATGCGGGGCATCAGAGGCCAGCATGACTGTTACAATAGTTACCCATTCTGGTGTGGAAATGGGATGATGTCGCGATGGATTTCTTGACATGGTTGATGAGGTCACCTCAAGGCAGTGATTCCGTATGGGTTTTTGTAGATAGAATTACTAAGGTAGCTCAATTTTATTAAGATCAAGGAATCCTTTGCTATTAACGAGCTTGGGAATTTGTAAATCCAAGAGGTTGTACGTCTTCATGGGGTCCCCCATTCTATAGTTCCAGATAGGGACACCGTCTTTACGTCTTGTTTTTGGAAGAGTTTTCAGAGGGAACTGGGTACAAAGGTTCTTTTGAGCACAACTTACCATTCTCATACCGATGGCCAATCATAGCGTATGATACATGTGCTAGAGGAAATGATGCGTGCATACTTACTCGAATTTGGGGGCTATTGGGAGAAACATATACGCCTGGTCTAGTTTTCCTACAATAATAGATTTTTTGGAACTATAGAGATAGAACATTATGAGGCTTTATATGGTAGGCTATTCCGATCACCATTGTGATGGTTGGAGGCAGGTGATGTAGCTTTATTGGGACCATGTCTCGTGTAGGAGACATCAGAGAAGGTCCAGTTGATTCAGAAATGTATGGATATAGCACAGTCTCGTCAAAAATCCTTTGTTGATCACTGCATATGACACTTGGAGTTCATGGTCGGGGATCAGGTTTTCTTACGTGTTTTACCATAGTTGGGATATAGGCAGATCAAGAGATAGGGTAAAGTTTCACCGAGGTATGTCAGGGCATTTGAGATTCTTGAGAAAGTCAGGTGGGTTGCCTATTGGTTTCGGTTACCAGAGAGGTACCGAGCCAATCAGGACATCTTCCACTCATCTCAGCTGCACTATTATCACTCATGCTTGTCTCATGTTTTTTATCCCTAGGAGGTTGAACTTCAGGTTAATGCATCCTTTGAGGAGTATCCGATTCATATCGTTGATAGGAGAACGAAGGTTCTCCGAGGCCGATCAGTTCCTCACACATGGCTGCTATGGTAGGATGGCCGAGTGCCAGATGAAACCAGGGAGCGGGAGACCGACGTACGTGCTCAGTGGCCAAAGATGTTCTTAGCTTTATCTTCACCACCCTTGGAAGGGAAATTCGGGGACGAATTGATTTAAGGGGGAAGCATGTAAGAACCTGGTTCTTATTCTTGAGGTACGAGTTTCTTCTCTTCCCGTTTCCTTAAGTGTTTTTGAAAAAATAAGGAAAATGGGGAAAAATCCCAAAATTTGTGGGTACATGCCGTGTACTTTTGCACACGCCATGTACTTTGTCCGTGTGGAATGAGTTCAATGGTTGTGTAGGCCTGTCGGCAATGAAGGGTGTAAAAACTGATTACATGCTATGTACTTAGTATATACACATCATGTAATCAGTTGGCATGTTAATACTAAGGCGGTGGGAGTAGCTTCTAGTAGAATGACAACACATGCCATGTACTCAGAAATACATGTCGTGTAATCAGGTCGATAGATGAACAGTGAGGTGGTGGAATGTGGCCGCCATGCGGTGTAGTTTGTTTGTTTTCTTAAAATGTGAAGTGGCCTCCTCTTTCGATAGAGGAATCTTAGAACTCAGTGGAAACATGGTATAGGAGGTCATATCTTGGAGGAGCTCCTGATCGTACACCAGAACTCGGATTCCATAGCCGACATTCTCGATTAAACCGCACTGGTGAGTTCTTCAATCTTCTTGAACCCTTCTGTCTAATTCATTCATGAGGGAAATTTATTTGGGTTTGAATGTATTTTAGTTTATCCCAGATCTACACTGTTCTCGGTTGTTTTGGGAGGTGTCGTTCATGTAAATCTATCATAGTAGATCGAGGTAGGTGGTCTGTTGTTTAATTCCAATAGTTGAGTGTTTTTTTGTACGATTGTGCTACGCTCCCGTGTTTGGGGTGTCGTATGGATGAGACCTTGACTAATTGAGATATCTAGAATTGCATAGATAACCTAATGATAAACATAAACTGCTTTTTGGGATCATTACTTGGATTCGGGCCACCCCGGGGGTGTGTTTCCCTTGTTTAGCCGTTTGGCCAGGATACCCGAGGGTATGCCGTGATTTTTATCATACATTGAGTTTTATTGAGAGAAAATGTGTATATAGTTTCCATCATAGGTGTTGGGCTTGACCCGGTTACTGTCTTAGCCTAAGGGAAGTGGTTTTCTTAGCCTGAGGGAAAATTTTCTCATGCCTATGGGTTGTAGTTTCCATACCTGAGGGAAATATCTCATACGCCTGAGGGAAATATTCATTATGCCTGTGGGAAATCACCTGAGGGGTTCAATTCTGTTTACATGAGGGTAAGGTTTTGCATGCCTACGGACTCTGTTTACTTTTCATATTCACTGTGATGATTTCAGATGTTATATCATCCAAGATAAAGCACATGCTTGGTATTGTTTTATATTGTACTTGTTAGTTAACTTGTTGTAGTTTTGGTTGCGGAACTGTATAGGAGATTTTCAGCTGAGGATAAGTCTCAATAACATATAATTCAACTAAATTGAATGGTTAAATTACAACTAAATGGAAATGGAACTGGTAAGAGTAGATACTTTTGAGTACTTCCTAGTTTACTGAATTTTCATTACTGCACACTGTTGTTGCAAAAATTCACTGGATGTTGGGCCTGGGCCATTGGTGGTTGCCTACTAGGATTTTTTTCTCACACCATGTTTGGGTCATTTCTTGGTCCCAAATAGATTATATTGCTACAGGTGTTGATAAGGTCAAGAGACCATATACAGGTACTTGATTTTTGTAGAGGAGTAGGAGAGAATGGGACCGAGCTTAGGCTTGCGATGCTGCTGAGTTCCTACTATGCTATTTAATTTTTCTTTTCTGTATTAGTCCTTTATGCTGTATTGTTTCAGATCTTAGGGTATCCTTTTCTGGATGCTTTCTTATACATAGGGACATATTGCATCATTATATTTGATTGTTGGCCATTTCTTTACTTCAGTACTATTGTCCATTTCAGTATTGGTATTATTTTCTGCTTTTTCGTTGGTATGTTTATATTTCACGGCTGTGCTACACTTTGACAAACGTGGTCATAGTTTCCCCACTAACAGACCTTGGCCCTCACTGCTAGTCGGTAGCCTCTGGCCTTTGGGGAAATGCACTTGTGGTCATGTGACCAACTAGGTTCAGGGAACCCGTTGAGTGGCACCCCGATCTGGGATGTTACAATAATTGATGTATAAAAATGATATTAATGAAATGAATATTATTCTATGTATAATATAATTGTGACCACTTTGATTGTAGACTTTATATCAAATTCATATTTGACTCATTTAGCGAATATCATCAAATCTTCTGCCCTGAACTTAAATAATTAACTGTTTTTTATAACATGATAATAAGTTATATAAAAAGAATAATATACATTAAAATAAATTCCAAAGAAATTAAATAAAAAAATTTTATTATTCAATATGATAAATAACATACGTGATGTGTTAGAGTCCTGGTAAGTGACTTTATCAAAAAATAACAACATTTTAAATGTTTTAAAGATATATTCCTCTAAATATTTCTCCTTTAGGTCCTTGTTTTTAGAATGGTTTTTATGAAATAATATATATATATATCAACATTTTAAAATTTTAATTCTATAATTTCTCTCATATTTTTCATTGTGGTATGGAACACTATGATTCAAATATATATATATATTTAAATGTTTTAAATGTGTTTTAAAAATGGATTGATTATTTAAATAACATGGAATATTTTTTATCATATACCATATGAATGGAATTACAAACTATCATGAAGATTTTATAATTTAATTTTTTTACTTTATGTTTTTATATATCTTTCAATGAAATGGGGTTATTTATTATGTTCCTTGTTTTTAGTTTGGTAAATTTGATTTTACTTGAAAAAGGTATTTTCATTTCTTGATGTTTTTTACGCATGTGTTTAATTGAGTTTTCAAGGGTTTTAATAATTATATGTTCTTTGGAAATAATATTTGTAGGGTTTAGCCCCATCATAATTAATGGGTGAGTCCTATAGAGATTATAATAAGGGTCGATCCCCAATATAGCTCATGAAACATGTGAGACTGATATAGCTTATACTAAGGGTGAGCCCCATTATAGTTCTCCAATAAATTAATTATTCTAGAGATGGAATTATACCATATGGTTATTATATATGTAAGGGTTAATGTAATAGTGACATGGTAATGATGTCCCATGAAACCTATGTTATTTTTCTATGATTGTTAATGAAATTTTTAAGAAGGTGTTTTAAATGGGGTTTCATGTTTTTATTGGACTAACAATTCCATTTTTATGTCCCATACGGATATTTTAGTTCTCAACCCTTGTTTTAAAATGTTTCTCCTAGTTCTTGTGATTGGTAAGGACAAATAATATTTCATGATCAATGTATTTTATATGTGTCCTGAATAGAAATCATGTCTTATTTTTAAAGGGTTACCCTTGGTTAAAGAAGGATATTGAGAATAATTTTCAACATATAATGTATGGGCCTACTTTGTAAGAGTTTTTCCAAATAATCTAAATATCTAAACTGAAAAGATCCCCAAATGTGAATTCTAGTTCATAAAAAAATATAATAAGTTATGTTTAAGGTTTGGACCTTAATGTTTGTATGAAGGGATGTTTTAGACAACTATAGAGGTTTGGATGACTTTAAGTGATGTAATCATAATATTTTGGATACAATTAAGAGTTTATAATTTTGCTATTAATCAATTATTTAGTGTCATAGAATTAGCTTTTTATTCATTATATTATATAATATTAAGGTGAAAAATGGTATTTCGAGATACATTTATTTTTGAGGTAATTATGTGTTATTACTTTTTGAGATGAAAAATATAAGGAATGAGATAAATTTTGAGGTTAAAGTAAGTTATCGATGTTTTTTTGGAATTTATAATATTTTAGGAATGTTATGAGAATTATATAGTTCTATAAAAAGTAAAACACATAGGATGGGTGACAACCTATCACATCCATCACGACCACAATAATTGAACCCATAACTGAATGACAATAAGTGTACATCACTTACGACTATCCTATGTAATATCCCTGTTAGTAAAATTTTTTATTTTCAGTCAAATGGTTTGTTGGATGATGAATAATTTGCTTTTGGGAACATATATTTTATCAAATAGTTGTCATTAGAGTTAGGAAATTAAATGATGATTATGTAATTAATATTAATTAAGAAGACATTTTTTGGGACCTTTAAATGAATAAGGTTAGTAGAATACTATGTGATTATATATGAGGAATAGATGTTGAATTATATTTTGGGTGAATATTTTCTTTTATTATAGACCTATTTTTATTTATAAAAGAGTAATAATTTATTAAGGATTATTTGAATAAGATAATTATATTTCTAGTATGAGAAATTAAGAGTGATGAATATTATTTGGGGAGAAATGATAAATATTTTATTCAAATAAAGTATGATAAAATACTTATGGATATCAGGTTTAATCATAGTAAGATTAGTTTTTTGAATTTTAAGGTTTGTTATTTGTTTAATGGTATATGTTGATATTTGGGTAATATAGTTGGATTTTGGAGATTAATTTAGATTATTTATCAATTATAAGTTTATTTATTTATAAAAATATTTTTATCTTATCAAAACAATTTTGGTTTTTGGGTAATTTATAAATGTAGGATAAATATATAATTAATATTTTTTGGCATAATTTAATTCTATTTTTGTTTATTATAGTGCTTCAAGCAGTGATAATTCTTCTTGAATGCTCATTATATGGAGTAAAAGTTGAGTTTATGGTGGAAATTGATTAATGTTTTAAAAGCTTATGGTTAGGTAAGTATATTTACTTATGTTATTAGTATAGTTAGTAAAATAAATTCTAATATCTATTAAAATGAACATAATAAAAAAATATTATCCATTTACTTTTATCAATGGTCTTGTTACCCTTCACATATTTATGGCTTTGTGATGGTTATCTTTCCTAGGATCATGTTCATTATTAGTATAAATTAATCTACTAGAGTTAATTTTATCTCACTTATACGTGTTTTACTACATGTAATCCTTGTAATTTTTATCTTGGGGACCTTCATACTTCACTTTCTTCCTTTAAAAGTGCATGTTTTATTAATCCCTTTTCCGAAGTGGGATTTCAATAAAGGTATTTCTAAAATTAAAACCATAGTTACGGAGCCTGAATTCATAGTTGTGAGGAAAAGATTTCAAATGTGTGTGGGGTGGGGGGTATAATGTAACATCTCATGTTTTTAAAAGGAAACACAATGTTTAATAGCCTGAATGATATTCCATAATGAATTTAAGAGAATGAATAAATATTATTATTTAAAATTTACCATTATACCCAAGCTGTTATATTGATGGGTATGAGAAATATTAACTAAATTACAAAAATATGGATTAAAAATGTATATATAATTTTTTACCAATTAATTATTAATCAGTGTGAAACCCTTTTTAAAATAAAAAGAAATGTTTTTTTCTTGAAATATATTTAAATGTCAATAAGTGTTATTTATATGAATAAATAAATAAATCAATTTTTTTGATTTTATTAATTATTTATCTAGATAATATATTATATATAATAATTAAAATTCAGATTTCGTTTTTCTGAAATACTATATTAGAAAAAAATCCAATTTTATGAAAAAATAATTATTTTACTTAATATGTTGTTTTTCATTATTTTGATGGCGCTCCTATTTTAAATCTATTTGTTGAAACTTTTTAAATTATATTTTTCATAAATAACTTTTTATTTGAAAAAGGAATATCAATATTTACTTTTCATGAGATTTTTTATTTTTATTATATGTTACATATTTTAAAAAAAATGAAAAAATGTTGCATTTTAATTGTAAATAACTTCTCATCCAATTTATTTATAGTGTTAAATTATATTTTAGTTTGGTTTTAAGGTATAATTAGATAAATATTTTATTAGTTAATTGAATAATTTCTACTTTATTAAATTTAACATTTAATTTGGAAAAAAAATATTTCAATCATTTGATTGTTTTACTTTAAAGGCTTGTTTTCTCATTCCATAAACGAGATTATTTTTTAATTAATTTTGTCCAATTATGTGTTTTGAATTTAATAAAATAGATTAAATATTTTGAATTATAAGGTTCAAATTATGTATATAGTTAGAATTATTATTTGGACAATATCAATAATAACTTTAGTAATAATTTTTTTATTACCAATGTTTATGGTAAATATGGTAATTATTGAAAAACATTAGAATATATATATTATAAAATCACTTTAAAACATGTCACAATTTTATTGGATGAGTATTATTAGTCCATAATAATTTAAGGATAATTTATGATACAATTTATGTCCTTTTGAATGAGAATATATCTTTTATAATATTATATTTAAAGGAACATCAATTTTGTCACACTTTTGCTTTTATCATGACAAATATTTTTAAAATAGAATTATATAAGTGATATTTGAAACTATAAATATTAATTTTAAATCTAAGATAATTATATATATATTTTTAATTTATTTAAAAAATTTCATGAAAAAAATATACCTTAAATGGTGATAAATGATGATGTAACAATTATTTAATTAATAGAGGAATAAAATAAATGATATTAAAAATATTAAATTAAATATAATATATATAACTAATGTCTTGAATGAATTTTATGGATTTATATGAAAATTTATTGATGATCTAAAATTTATTTTTCAAAACTATCAGGATGATATGATATTTTTAAAAAGTCAAATAATGAATATTGTGAAAATTGACATTAATAATATTTTAAAATAAATAATAATTTATTAAATGATATAAAATTTATAAAAATATAAATTTTGAAAAAATGATTGTGATATGTATTAAAATTTCATAAAATACATATTTATGGTTTGTTTAGAATTTTATTGTAACTACATTTACCCTTAAAGTGTGAAAATACTAATTGCCATAGTAAGAGTTAAAGTGGTTTAATAAGGATTACACCCAAAAAAATAAGGATTATAAGATAGTTAAATATTATCTAATTTAAATTTAATGGATGGTATTAGACCCAAAATAAACATATACTATAAATAAATCATTTGGGATCCATTTTTAATAGAAAATAATTTATAATAATTTGATATTTGAAAGAATTCCAAGAGTACCCCTCTACTATCCTATAAAATGGAGCCCATTCTTCACTTTATTGAACAACAAGAAAAATTTTGTTAGTCCAATATCACCACAAATAACATAATATAATATATTAAAACATTTTAGATCTCTTATTGTAAGTATATGTCCCACCATAGATGTGTTAATGAAACAAGATTGTTAGAAGAAAAGGTATCATTTTTAATTAAGTGTTTATGATTTTCTTCTTATTCAAATTCATCAAAATATTACTCAATGAAGATTAAATAGAAACTTAAATATCCTAAATATAATTATATTTTATTGGGATTATACCATCACCTATATCCGTCCACTTTTTCATCAAATTGGAAAATAACTATTCATTCGTTCATACATGTGAACTATAACCTCCATGAATAGATATAATTTTTTTTTCAATCAACATCTCCCAAAAATGGTGATAATAATTTAATTAATGTTTAAATATTATATTAATGAATTATTTATCATTATGAAATAGCAATATACCATTTAAATTTGTAGTTTTCCATGCACAGGAAAATGATAACGTCATTCGTGCACACATGTCAACTACCTTCTCCATGAAGCGATGCGATTATATTTTCATCACCACATCACATGAATAAATAATATTGTTATAATTAAATTAAAAATATGATTATATTTATATTATTGTTATTATATGATGATATTATAATACATACCTTTTTTCCATAATGATCTTTGAAAAATGGAAATGTTACTGAAGTGTACGTACAACCTACCATCTCCAGGATTATAACATAATTCATTTTTCATAATGATAATTAATGATTTTATTTAAGAGTATAATTGATGAAAAAAATGATAATACTATGATGAATAATATTTGATAGATTATATAATTATGGCCACATTTATCATAGTCATCATAACAAATATCATATTTGACTCACGTAACGAATATCATCAAAACACATGACATGAACTTAAATAATCAATTAGTTTTTATAACATGATAATAATTTATATAAAAGATATAATAAACAATAAAAAAGTTCATTAAGAAAGTTAATGAACTAAAATTTTTATTCAAGAAGATGAAAAATGTACCCGATGAGTCAGAATCAGGGTATATAAATATAATCGAAAAAATCATTTTAAATGTTTTATAGATTTAGTATACTAAATATTTCTCTTTGAAGTTTATTTTTTAAAAATGATTTTCATGAATTTATTTATATGTGAATGAATATTTTAAAATTTTAATTTTAATTTTTTCCCAAAATAATCAATGTAGTACGGGACACGGTGATTCAAAAATATCTTTTTTTAAATGTTTTTATTTGGTTTTAAAAATAGATTGATTATTCTAATAAATTGAAATATTTTTTAACATATAAAACATGAATGGAGTTTCATGATTTCCCAAAGCATTAATTTTTTTATTTTATCTTTATATGTTTGCATATTTATTTTCAAATAATATATTCTCTTTATTATGCCAGAGGTTTTTTTAAAATTAATTTTACATGAAAAGGGTATTTTGTTATTTGGATGTGTTTTACAAATGGTTTTAAAAGCGTTTTCAAGGGTTTTATAAATTATTTAGAAATTTACATTATATTAGAAGGGTTGATACCCATTATAGATTATGGGTGAGCCCGATATATTATAAACAAAGGGTTGAGTTTTTATATATCTCACAAAGATGGGTGAGCCAAATATAAATTTTACGGATTGTGAACCACATTATAGTTTTCCAGTTAAATATGTATTCATCTGATAAATTTTGACTATATGGTGTTTAAATTTGTTAGGTTGACTATAAGGGTGATATGGTATTGATGTCCAAAGGAACCTACATGATTTTCCTATACTTGTTAAAGAGTTTAAAAGCAAGGGTGACAAATGTGTATTCATATTTTAATAGGAAGAATGATTCTCATTATTTATGTCCCTTACTAAGAATTTGGTGCTCATCCCATGTTTTAAAATGTTATTAATAGGTCTTATGATTGGTAAGGAAAAAGAAAATGTCATGATGAAACAATCGAAGTTGTTTTCGAAAAAAAATAATGATTTATTATTAAAGGGTTTCCCTTGGTGATAAAATTGATAAATAGAATAAGTTTCTAATTGTAATATATGGGTCTACTTTGTATGAGTTTTTTCTAATTATCTAAAATAATATACTGAAAAAACCCTTCATTGTGATATCTAGTTCAAAAAAATAGAATACGTTATGCATATGGTTGGTGCCTTAAAATAAAAATAATATAAAAATGGTATTATTTATATGAAACTTTTCTCTATAATATTTATATTATAAAAATTTATATTATGTAGGATGTTTGAAAGTGTACGATGGATTTGAACACTTAACGTGATGGATTTTTGTATCAAATTTGTTTTCTATGAGTAAAATTTTATATGCACCAAATCATTTTTTTCTGTTGTGTATATAATAAAAATGAATATATTGTATGGTTATTCTACTAAAAATTATTGTTATTTAAAAATACATTTTAGTATATATCTTCCATGGGGTTTATAGTTCAACTATTACCAAATGTGTAAAAACATTTTGTCTTAATTTTCTTTCTTTTAGACATATGTTTTATTATGAACATATATTCTATGAATATGTGTATATAAAACACATTTTATAAGTAATATTATGAATTTATTTTCCCTCATTATATTCTAATTTTCATTTTCTGTTATTCCTTCTGAGGGATTATGTTTTAAAGTTACTAATGATTTAAAGATACTATGTTATAATCCCATTGTTTATGATGACTATTTGTGATTAATTTTTAGATAATAAAATAATATTATACATCTCAATAGAAACTAATTAATTTTCTTATAAAGTTTTTATTTCAATTGAATACATTTTTCTAAACATTATCATCTTTTTATTCCATCAATTGTTAAAAATAAACATTTCTAGGAAAAGTATTATTTTCAGTCGAAAAAACATTTTCTCCTAAAACCATGTCTTATAATTTATGTCAAATTTTTTATCATTATTATAATGATATATTAGCGAATTTTTTAATAATTGTTTATTTTTTAAAATATTTTTGAAGGAATAATGAAATAATTTTAAAAATAACTCTCATTTGGATTTTACCCAAAATGTTTATGGAATCCTAATCATTTTAACAGGCACAAAATGAAAATTATTTTCATATATAATGAATAATAATAAATTTCATGACCCCCTTACAAATTTTTGAGTCTATTTTTATAGGAAATATTTCCTTAATATTTAGGAAATTATAAATTTTAAATCACTGATTTCAAAATAAAATTGATATTGAAAACCCACTATTTTTAGAAAGGTTTTTTCCAATATAAAGAGGTATTTTCCTCAGGAAATGTTTTAACTTATTTATAAATATTCATTTATATGTTTTTAAAGTTTATTTTCATAGAAAACTATTGTAATATTTGTTATTAGTATATATTTTTATAATTGGATTTTAATGAAAATGTATCTTTATCAATATACATTCCATGTGATTAATCTTTTCAAAATCATTTACTACATAAGACAAAATACTTGATGTAAAATTTCATTTAATGGGGTTATTATCCAACAATACCATTTATATTTTCTATTTGAATGTTCTATACTTTTTTTTAAAATATGTTTATGAATCATTTTTCTCCTCAAAAGTTTATACAATTATAAAATTCTTATGAAACCTACATTTTCTTAATTGTTATACATTGATGAAATGATAAAGGGATTATGAAACCTATCTATTTTCCATAGGTTATAATAGGTTTAAAGTTTTATAAAACCAATTTAATTTCATGGTTTTTGATATGTTGAATGTTTTAATATCATGTGGGAAAAATAAATATGATTTCTATTATGAGATGGTTGGGTCCTATATCTCCCTGCAATGCATCGGGTAAATATTTATATCTCATGAGATTGAGAGGGATAGAATAAGGTGTGAAACCTATTCAATAACAGACTTTTTATACAGTAATGATATTCAAAATGAACCTTTAATAATATTATTTTTTGGTGAGGGAGTCTATTCAATTATTATAGCCTTGAAAACGATCCTTGAAAAATATGGAAATAATTTTATATTATTAAATGTATGCTTAAAATCTATATATTACCCCAATGATACAATCTCATGGATGTTATAATTTTATTAACTTATGATTAAATTCTTATAAATGTCCAACATTTATTCTATGAAACACAATTATGATCTTTGATATATAGGTTATATTTTTCAAATGTTACACCCATGTTTTGACACCTGCATATCTATGTTACGCTCACATATCTCCCTGTTTTTACACTTATCGAGCATATGAGCTCACCCTTTCTTATTTTTTATTTCTCCAGGTATTGAGGAAAGGATTTAAGTGGGGAATAATTGTGAAAATTACCAAATGGGATAATATTAATGAGGGATTTTAAAGACCATTCAGGAATTAAGAATATTTCCTTCCTCGTTTTCAATGAAAATAAACTATTATAGTCCTCATGCATGTGTTTATGTAATGTAATGAATATTCATCAAGAAAATTTTAATATCTATGACTGAGAATACCAAATCACTATAATCAGTATTAGGGAAATTTTTTAGATAGGCATTAGAAAATGTGATGATAAAATATTAATGATATCCCTAGGGATATTTATTATGATTTTTTTAAGGATGACTCTATGGATATCTAGAAGGATGAATTAATGTATATGAAAGGGTCCTGAAATGTTGGTAATGTATAGAGAAATCTATTTGAATGAAATTAAATACCTATATGGATACTATATGTGGATGTGGCTTTATCACAGAGTTACCTAGGGGTAATAACTCAAAAAGTGCACGTTGAGATGGAATCAATTGTCACCTAGTTCATAAAAAATATGATTGATACACCCATTGTTTTACCCCTCTAGGGGATATTATTTGAAAATTTACAATATCATTATAATCCATCCTAAAGGGTTTAAAAAGATGATAAATATGAATTTCACTGGGTAAAAAATGGGTTTCATAGATTAAAAAGAAGATGTCCATATTTAGATATAATATATATGTGACATTCATGATTATTTGGTTTTACATTTTGATTAGTGTTCATCACACTATGATTTTTAGATTTTTTTGTTATTAGAACAAGAAGGTATTATGTTAATAATGAATGTGATAGATAATTTATGGATTAGTAGAAAAATGGGTAGTCACTGGAGTAAATTATGTTGTGTTTATTCCTAATCAACTATCACAAAAAATGATTACCCAAATTTACCATAACCATTTATTTGAACCAGTATAAAAATGATGATAGAATTTGATGACATTTTAGGTAATGGATACCATGTAGAAAATATTATTCAACATTCTCTATTTTGATAATTTTGGAAGAATAACTCAATGGAATGTCATAGAGGAATGAGAATATATTTTGAGTGTGGAATAGTAGGATACACAGAAAAACATTTTGGTGGAAAATTAAAATGCATTTAAATTAAATGGATTATTATAATGTTATTACTAAGGTATCATTGACCATGGAATGTTTTAAATGTTGTATGTTGGAGAATATTGTAAATTTATGTTCTAAGGGGAATGATCATGAAGTTAATCAAAAATATTGTACGATTAATGGGTTTTCTGTTGATGATAATGAGACTACAGATGAAATTTAAATGGAAATAGGTATCAAGGAATATGATGATGAAGCCTAAATATTGGTTTGAGGGGGATGTTGGATGATTAATGTATTTTTTTGTTTTTATTCAAAAATTATGAAATATATAAAGACTCTAGTATATGATTTTTGTTATTAATTTGTAAAATTATGATTAATAATTCTGATGAACTATAAATGTGATGTAATGGAAATGTTATATTTTATGAAAAAAATGATTAAAGGTAGGTGACCATTAATATTTTAATTATTTAAGAGAAGCAGATGACTGATATGAATATTGTAGATTTGATTTTATTTGTGACCTTGTAACCAATTAAGGCTTTGTGGAGAAATTGGTTTATGTTTTCATTGAAGGAGTATAAAATATATTAGGATTTAAGAAATATATCCAATAATGTATGATTTATTTAAGGAATTATGGATGATTAATGTCTGCAATATTTTTTTAGGTAACTTAGGTTATTACAATGTTTCAATAGAAAAGATGATGAAGGTATTAACATGTTTTTAATGTGACGATGAATAGACAATTTATGATAATTCAGTGTTTAATTTTAATTTTATTTTGAGATGTTTATTGGCCTTATATAAATATTTTGAATTTTAAAAGGGTCATAAGAATAACAATTATATGAATTGTTAATGCTGAACATTGGTGGAAGTTTCAGAGATTGATGTATTACTTTACCATATGAATATTTAGGAATATTAGATATCCTATAGAAAATATTTTTTTGCAATGATAACTAAATATATTTGTAATGAATTATTATTCTATTTAGGGGTATTATGACTGATTTATGATTTAGAATTAATAAATTCACCTATATTTCTTGGAGTAATATATAACATAGAAATTGATCAAGTCATAACCAATGGGTGAGATTATGCTTATGAAATGGAATAAAATATATAATATCTTCCCAGAAAAATTATCCATCTTTTTGAAAATGATCTCGAAATAAAATAATTTCTTTTTCATTATGTGTTTTGATGATATAATGGAACTATTACATGCCACTTTGGTTTATGGGTTTCTGGTCATTAAATTTCACCTGACCATGTTTTATATCATTCCATATTAGTGTTAGGGTGTTAGTTTTCAATTATATTTTCATGTTTCACTTACCATCTACATTATTATATATGGAAAAAATAATGATTTACATTTTGTGAAAATTATAGTTTATAAAATTCCCTTTTAAAGGTAATTTTTATTATTCATTATCATAATGTGGGGTTTTATAAAATAATTTTCAAATTTTAAACCTTTGATGATCAAGACAAATTTTTGATGAAAAACCCATTTTACGATGTTAGAATATAACATCATCAGATTTTATGAGATATTTTTTTCAGTCTAATTTTTTTTATTTAATACACTATATACAATATCGAGTGATACCATTCCTTACACACAATAATGAGTTTCTTTAATATCTTGCATGACATGAAAAAAAATATTCAACGAACCAATAAATAATATTATCTTAAATATAACCATTATAAAATAGATTTTAAATAGGAGGGTATGAACAATATTAATTTTTTATGAAATATAAATTCTCTAGTAAATATAAATAAATTTATCAAATATTAGTTGAAAATAAACCAGTTTAGAGTAATTTAATTAAATTCATCAGAATAAGGTTTTATTTTTAATTTTTTTATTTATTTGTATGAGAAATTTGTTTAAATACTTTATATATTATTATATGAATTTATCTGAAATGTTTTATTAATTTTTGAATCTTCATATTGAGATTAAATTATGGTGAAATTTCAGGACTCTATGTCAAATATTCGGCGAATAGTTAAAAATTCCAAATTTTGTAAAACTATCATTTATTTTAAATATCATAACTAATTAGTTTTTAAATTAAAAAAGGTATTATTCTTTATATTTAATAAAATTATGTACTTTAGAATAAAATTTATACTTGATTTTATTGTACTTTTATTTTTGGGCTTAAAAAATGATTTAATCAAAAATTGATTTAAATGTGCATAACGTTTCACCAATTTAATTAATTAAAATGAAACATAATTATGAATGTTTTAAATTAATTATAGAAAGTATATATAAAAAATTAATTTAGATTCATATAATGATTAGTATTATACAAATAGTTAAAATAAAATAATCTCCCTCCTGAAAAACAACATTTCTTAAAAATCACTTTTTTTTGTTGCGTATGTTAGTTGTATTCTAAATTTTATTTTATTCAAATTAGGAAAATTTATTTAAAAAATTAAATTTATTTTTAAATCTAGATGTAAATAGTATAATAGTTTTTATTTTTCATAATCTTAATTTTTTTAAAGAATAGTGAAAATAGATATTTATAAATGAAAAATACCATTTTAGTTCAAATTAATTATAAATATAAATTATATTTTAAATTAAATTAAAACTAAATTAGTCAAATTATATAATTAATAATTTTTTTTTTGTAATTTGATAATTTTTTATTTTTAAATTCAATATACAATATTTTTCAACATTTGAACATTTTCTCTTTGAAAACCTTCTTTCCTATCACATTTGCATGATTAATTTTTAACAAGATTTTTCTGCTTTTGTGAGTTGAATTTGGAAAAATGTATTCCATATTTAGAAAAAAAATTATATTATATAATAATGAGAAAATAATTTCTCAATAAAATTAAGAGTGAAAAATAAAAATTATATACCACAATTAAGGTAAAAATAAGATTGCCGAGGGTTAAACTTAAAAGAAAAAGAGTAAAATGACCGAGAAAATTTTCAAAACAACATTTTATGGATATATTCTGAATGTATCAATTCTATTATAATCAATGTTTTATTATTGGATCCTTATTTTAGGTTGAAACATGGGTACACCAAAATATTTTCTGAATATTACATGTGTGTGACTCAAACAACTTATAAAAGGCCACCCACTCACCTATCATATTAAAACCTTCATCACCTTTTGGATAGTACAAGAACATCCAAAATAACATCAAAATATTTCTCCTCTCATCATTTATTAATTATTTATGGTAGAAATATAACCTAGTAAGGCTTTTGGTTGAAACCTAATGAGGATACATGAAGAAGTTGTAACATTCATTAGTAAGTGTTTTTTCTGCCATAGCCTCCATAAATTATTATTATACCATGATGATAAAATAAAGATATAATAACCCATATAATGACATTTTATTAATTAGTTTTATTTTCCTACAACCATATCCACATCAATTAAATGCTTTATGCAATCATCATTTGTGTTTATGGAAGAATAAAAAATTACGAACTGATGTCATTCGTTTTTCCTCTAAAACTACTTAAGGAATGGTATAATGATGTATTTATTATTTTGACATGATATATAAGATATTATTATAATTTTATTATAATTATATCACACATACCTTCATACTCTCAATTTTTTTGGGAATATGATAAGGTCACTTGTGTGTGTGAAAGACTAATGCATCGCGAAGTGATGTGATTCATTCACACTTTACATAGAATGTAATAATGACCCTGTTATACCTCTGAGGTGGCATGTGTTTCATGTAGGGTTGAGATAGAATGATGAGGATCATCACCCATCCCATTTTCGATAGAGATGGGATCTCGTCGAATTTACCACTCCTTTATTTCAACCCGTTCAACATCATTACCCATTAATGAATGTTGAATTAAACCTATAGGGAGCTGTTGGTCCTAGAAGGTGATTGTGTTGGGTCAGGAAATCATGAAATCAGTCCTTCTCGAATATAATTTCCTCGAATGGTATTGAATTTTTTTATTCATGGACCCAATAACACCAAAATGCCCTTGTATCCATGATTCATGGACATGCTTTCTAAAGGCAGGCACTCGTCGGCTAAGAACATGGCCAACGAAACATGAGGACTCCATTGGTCGAGAGGAAGAGAGGTCAGGCTCACTGCACCCCTTTGTGGGATGATTGTTTCTTGTTCTAGGACTCTCTTATATATTTAAGCTGCATTTATATGTTTTTGAATCCTTGGTTTATTCATGAAGACTGTGTCCACATGATACCCTTGGATTGCAAGATCATCATGAGCATGCATATGTTTGATTCCACACAAGTGATGCCGACTTACCCATATTATAAGGTCCTCTGGAGTTTATCATCATCCAGGAGGATGGAAGGTGACTTGATGTTGGGATCAGGCAGACAATTAGGGCTTTCTACGTATCCTTAGGAGAAGAATCAGAAACCATGTAGCTAGGATGTGTGGTTCTTACACATTGAGGTTGCCCAATTTATAGACATTATTGGGTGGAGCCTTTCAGGATGAGAACCATTTTGAGCACATGCCTTCTGGAAGGCATCCTATATATCCTGATCTGGTCAAGAATCAGAGTTCTTATATTTCATATTATTTGCATGTTTTAATCTTCACAAACCCCTAAGACCATGTGGTTCATTCTTGGTGTAAAAAACAAGATCATGTCATAGATTAAACAACACATAATCCTCCCCCGATTAGTGGGGCAAGGAGAGGTCACACCGGGTGTGGTTAGTGTGACCATGGGAGTTGGTGTAGAGCGATTAACATTTCCATGTTCAATGGAATTAGAGGTTGTGTGGACCTACCTTGGATGACCGGGGATGTACCTCAGTGGGAGGCCCTAGAGCACATTATTTGAGATGTACTACAGTATAATGTAATATAGCTTGGACAATGGAATCATAAGTTCATGTAATGTGGACAAGACTATTTGGGGTCTTTCGGTATAGGGTCCTGCAATGAGGAACACTTTATATAAATGCCATGATTAACAGTAGGTAAATATGTTTTGTTGTTCCGATGTTCCTCGAACATGAGAGGGATGAAGTGTGTAATCCACGATTACGTAATACCAAGGATCAATGAAAATGATATGAGGAATGGAAGCCACTGAGGCGTATAGAGGATGGAAGGGACTCTCATGATGAAGAATTTTCATCTTTTTGATAGGACATTTTTGTGGGAAACATATGAAGATCCACCGAGGCATGATGTGTATAGTCAAATAGAGGTGTTCCTAGAACACTGACCTCCCCCTTCTGATGGCCATAGATGTTTATGAAGATCGAAAAACAACCAATATACTACATTTTAATGTCACGTGGTTTGGAAGAATATGATATAGTTTAATGTCATGTGGTTTGGATGAATACCATGCATTTTAAGGTCAGTTGGTTTTGATGAATACCTTACAATTTAATGTCTTGTGGTTTGGATGAATACCAAAAACTTTAATGTCATGTGGGTTGGACGAATACCATAAAATTTAATGTATTTTTTTATGGAATCTCAAAGTTTATGGTCATAGAGTTGGGGTCATAGAGGGAAGAAACCATTATTAACTGAAGGATAACCAAGATGGAATGTTCTGACATGAATCGAACATGAGAGGGAAGGAATGTGAAAACTATGAATTTAGTTATTCTTAGATCAGGAGAAATGATATGTGGTATGGAAGCCATTGAGGCCTAAAAGGGTAGGAAAGGACTCTCATGAGGATGAATTAGACTTTGACTGATCGATTTCTTTTAGGCTTCATATGAAGATCCACCAGGTCTTGATGAGCATAGTCAAACCAAAGTGTCTGCAGGACACTGGTCTTCGACTTATGATGGCCATGGAGGTTTATAAGGATCCATAATCACGAGAGAGATAGAGTTTGTTTGATGTATAGGATGTTTTCGGGAATTTAAGAAACATTCAGGCTTTAATTTTCCATGGATTTCTGGGCAAACGTGGCATACAAGGTAGGTGATAGTGCTTCTCAGGAGGTGCACGAGGAATGTCTCTTTTCATGGTTTTTAAGGGACATATGTTTGGGAAGATTAAGGGGGGAATGGAAAATGTCGTCGACTCTGCCCAAAAAGTTCACAGTGCGACTATCTATTTTTCATGGGGGTCAGTGATGGAAGAGAAGGGACTGGCATAAGGTCCGTGACCACAACCCGTCAGGGATCCTGATCGGGGGTATCGGGGCGCAACCACCGCGGTATGGACAACAGGGCATGAACTATTTTCCCCATGGGGAATCCACATAAGAGGTGGCCACGTAGGAGTTGGCCTCTTATAATGGTACACAGAGGAGTTGACCACGTATGATGGTATGCATAGGATTTTTCCTTGTATGATGGTACGCATAGGAGCATGTTGTGAAATGTCTTCCACATAGGGGGTTTTCATACTATCTTCTACATATGGGCATCCATGAACCGTTTTATTATATTTTTTGTTGGTTCGCTGGTTGGCTGCGGAGGGTATTTCAAATAGGTTTCGCAGGGAGGATGTTGGGGAACAATTTTCTACATATGGTTCATGGGATGGATTCTGAAAAATGTTTACTTTTCATAAGATAGAATCTATGAATTTCATTGGATGTGGGATGGAGTCCTGGAAACTTCTTTTGGTGCGGGAGAAATTTCTCCTGCACCCTCTACATTCTTCATCCAATTTTTTCCCATCCCAGAGATCTCTATGTCTTCTTCCTTTATCCCCAATATCCATCCCCTTCTGTAGTTACTCTGTCTTCCCTTTTTTATATTTTCAAGGAATCTATATTGGTGGTTCACGCAGAACCTTATTTAGAAGAACACAGAGAGATATCTTTACCTGTAAAAGACTCTTTCAACAGAAGATTACAGAGGCTATGGTACGCCATTGGTTTTTCCACATCTGTGAACCACATCCGTTCGTAGGTATGGTGCACAGGTAATATCTCTACCATATTCTTTCCTGTGAAAATGACTTATTGTTTCTTCAGTTCACAGGTGTAAATTCACCGCAAACTGCTTCATTCATTGGCCAACGCCTCATGGGACAGTGCATCATATTCCATCTTTGTACCAGTGGTTCATGACTTATGAATTCTGCTATCCTTTCTTGGAAATGGTATGAGGCCAAGCATGATTCCTTGGAAAAATTTTATTTCCTTATGTTTCTTCTCAAATTTTCAATTCACATTTCCTTGCTCGACATGTGAGAGTGTTAACATTCCCTTTTCTGAATTTATGGGTTGCTACAAACACTTTTAATTAATATATGTGATATATATGAACTAATAATTATTCCATATTGATAATATATCGTTGAAATTTAATTATTTCAATTTGAAAAATTAAATGAAATCAACATTCATGTGTACGTACGACCTACCGTCTCTATGAACTGTATATTTCATTTTCTATTAAAAAATTTAATAGTTTACTCTAAAATATATATACAAAAGATATATAATAAATTTATCAGGGATGAAATTATAGATATTATTAAATTATGATCTAATTTGGGGGATCAAAACAATAACTATTCAAAACATATACAAAAAATAAAGCGATTATTAGAAAAAACATAACATTAACATGGAATTGTTAATAAATTAGTATGAAAAGTCCAAATAAAATAAAATAATATAAGATATGATATATATATATAAATATGGTTATATTATATATATATATATATATAAAATAGTTATTTATATATATGATGTTTTAATGTTTATGATAAAAGTCAAGACATAAGGTAATGGATTTTGTCTCACATTTATTTTATATCCGAAAGACAACATATTCACCACTAGTTTTTTATATTCAGTGAATATACAGACCATGAATATATTTTATGATTATTATGATTAAAAATATTTATAGTTAAATTAAAATTTTAGTTTCTATATTTCACGGGGATTATGTTTCAACGACTACAAAATTGGTTTTTGATTTTTGTAATATTTTTCTTTCTTTGAGACATATGTTTTGTTATCCACATATATTATTATATGAGGTGTACATACATACCTTATTAATTGTAATATAATTAATTTATTTTTCCTACCAGTGTTTTCCATTTAATTTTATATTATTTTTATTAGGTTTAATTTTCCATGTTACCAATGTTGTAAATATTTTATGTTATAATCTAATCATTTATCGACACTGTTTTTGATTTGTTTTTTGATGATAACATATTTTTATACATCTCTCCAGAAACTCATAATTTTATTATCCTATGGTCATTTCATGAGAATATATCTTTTTTAATTCAACTTCCTATACGTATTTACTAAGGATTTCATAAAGAATGTTTTTATGAAAAATTGTGTTTTTAGATTGTAAACCCATTTTCTTCTAAAGCCATGATTTCTAAAAATGATTTAAATGAGGTTTTAAAATTCATAAAATGACTCATTAATTACAATATTACCCATATTTTGATTTTTTAAATATGTTTTGAAAGGAATATTCATGTTTTTTCCAAACAATTTCATTTTTTCTTTTATATAAAATGTGGAAAGAATCTTTTTTTAATATGAATGACATGAAATGTATTTCCTTCTTCCATGACCACTCAACGACTTAAATATTACCATACATGATTTAAAATATATTTCTAATGAAATTTTTCTTCTTAAGATTTATTATTTTTTTCTTTTAAATTATTTACATCAAATTGAAAATGATTGTTAAATTGTAGTTTTTTCAAAAGAGTTTTTAATACCGAAAAGGCATTTCCTACATAAAATTTTTTAAATTATTTTAACAATTTAATAATATGTTTAATAGTGTATGTTTAAATAAAATTATTTATACAAACATTTTTTAATTTCTATTTTACAAAATTAATTTTCTATGAAAATTCATCTACCTCAAGAAATATTCTTTGTGATTTATATACTCAAAATAATTACCCAAAAATTATGACATTCTTGATGCTATTTTTCATTAATGAGGATATGATCAAAGGATAACATTATTATTCATTCTATGATTGGATTAGATTTTTGAGGATACGATGTTTATTAAACCTATTTATGTTCCACAAGTTATATCATAATAAAATTCTTACAAAACATGCATATTTTCACAGCATATAGTTTGATGAAATGATGAAATTATCATAAAAACTATATATTTTGCACATGTTATGATATGATGAAATGTTTATTAAAACCATTTAATTTAATGTTCATGATATGATGATTTTTTATGATATTGTGTCATACATAAATATGGTTTTTATTTTTTATTGATGGGACTGATTTCTTTCTCTAATGCATTAGGTAATGATTTATATCTCATTAGATTTGAAGGAATTGAATATATAGTGAACCTACATTGGTAGGGGAATTTTTCAACTATGATGCTCTTGGAGGTGAATAATGAGTTCTAATTTGGTTTGGGGAGTTGACCATTTCCACTATTATATCCTTGGAAATGAACTTGACTAATATGTAATTAATATTTTTATCATTATGTGTATTCCAAAAATATATTTCTTATGCCAATGATATGATCTTAATGCTCTTTTTTTACCTTATGATTCATGTTTTAAAAATTCAAACTCATTAATCAATGACACAAGATCATGATCTTTGATATGAAAGGTATGGTTTTTATGTTTTATGACCATGTTCTCATTCTATTACGTTCCGGTTATTCTTATACATCTCCCTTCTTTATCCATATTAAGAATATGATTTCAACCATTCTTAGGTTTCCTTTTCACATGTTTTCAAGAAAGGTATTGTTTAGTGTATGTCCATTGGAAGTAAAAAGGGGGAAGATCATTATTGGGGATATTTATTATCTTTCTATAATTAATGAGATTATGTTCTATGTTTGAAAAGGAACTAAACTATTTGGTCCTTCGGGCATGTTTTATGTAATATAATTAATATTCAGCTAAAAAGATGTAACATACATGTTTTAGAATCCTATTATTTATAATACATGATTCACCACATCAAATTACAATTCATTACATTGATTTTTAACATAACGACAATGTCTTATTTTACATGATTTGAAATGATTATGAATCATCCAAAATTTCACAGTTGTCTCATCCATATGTTTTGATCATATTGAATTCCTTTCTCTAATTTCATCCCAAAAAATTGTTTAATGACATCTATAGATAGAAAATACCTCATAAAATTTCACATATATTTTTGAATGTATATTATTGTTGTGCAAAAATTAAACCAGAGGTAGATACTGATCCCATTCTCATTTGAAATCAAGAGAATATGAACTCATCGTGTATTATTATGTATAAATAGTCTTTTTTGAATTATAATTAGATTGATCATAGTAGATTGTGATTAAATTCAATTTGGTTTCTATATCAATTTTGAGGAATCTTAAATTTTTTTGATGATAACCAAGGATGAAGATCATATAAAATTAATAGTGGTTCTCATGATGTCTCATGATTTCCTTGATATAGATACATGTCAGGTTCTCAAGTTGTAGGGATTCCAGTACATCTCTAAAATATGATTATTTGCGAAGGTGATCAATGAGGAACCATATAACATTATTCAATAATTGAGGCCTGGAATGTATATTCAAAATTTTTATTATAGTTTGAAATTTTCAATTTTTACCATCCCACTAGATATTTTATTTTAAATCATCATACATATTTGTCTTGAGATTTTATATTTTGAAATTTATGATATGTGCTTCATTTATTAGCTCTATTATTAGTTCAATTATATATGGAACACATAAAATCATTTAAAAAATTATCAATATATCATAATATACGAAGATTATTAATTTCAAATAATTTATTACATTAATCCTTCTTTTTTATATCCTTATCATCTTATTTATACTACAATATATTTTTCTATAATGTTCATAGAAAAATTTCATGGAAATGTAATGATGACTCCTCTTTAAAAACAATTTCCATACCCATCATTACTAGATCTGTTATTATAAGATAATTATTCATCCAAATCATTCCCCGACCTCTATAGTCTCAACTAATAAATGCATCAAACAATTTTTTTTTGAAACTTAGGGTTATAATGAATTGATATATCCTGGTCCTTGAGTAGTTCTAACTATATTCTATTCCTTAAGTGGAACTATTTTAGAGTGACAATATGCATCAAAATATTTTGATCCAAATATAATTCAAATAATTCATTATTGATATAGAGCCTATATATATTCAAGGATGAGACTACACCTATTAACTCAGGGTCATGGGTTATTTAATTCTATTCATAAATAATCAATTTACACAATGCATAAGAAACCACTATATCGTTCTTCATGAGGACACAACCCATCAATTTCCATGACACATTACTATATATTAAAAATAATTCATTTATTGTTGTTATTATAAATAATAATTCATTAATCATTATCTTATTTATCACTTCAAAAAATTATATACATTCCATAGACTATGGAAATTTAACCAGTTTTTGTGTCAACATGGTTAGTGGGTTGGATAGTCAAGAAATGTTTTGATAAAACCCTCTATTGTATTTTACTAAACCATTGAAACTACATATATTAGTCATATTCGTTATTTGAGGTCTATATTTTACTATCTTTTTTATATAAGTGTTAATATATATTTAATCTATGGGGGCAACATGGAAATCAAATGAAACTTCACAGACTCAAAATTCACAACAATTTAATTTTTAATATAATTCCTTTTCTATTACGATGTCATGAATTATTCATTTATGGTTATAATTATCTTCAAATATTTTAATTTACTTCAAGATATAATTGATGAATACCCCAATGAAGATATCTTGAAAATCCTTGAATACCCTATTCATCAGATCTGGAAAAATAAAAGGTGCATCCGTCCACTTAAAGGTCAATTTTTTGATTTAATAATTACTAGATACCATATTAAGTTCCATATATGGTATATTCCACTTAAACCCTAAATAATGATATTATCAGTGACAGATGATCTTTAAAAAAATATCTTCATAGTTGATCAAATAAGTTATATATGTGTCGTATAGGATAGTTATTTTTAATGTAATATCGCTGATATCCTTATAATTGATGAAAAATATTATAATAAAAATAAGTCTTTATTAAAAAATAAAACATGGGATACCCATGGTGTTACACTAATAAATTTAAATCTATTATAAAAACTCATATAGTTGTTTCTTAAACTCCAAAACTCTATTTAGGACATTATATATGGATATCGTGATATGGATCTTTCATCCGAAACGGGTTTAATGGAAAAATAAACTTCATGCTCGGGTGAATGAACATGAAATTCCTATGGAAATACATTAATTTATTCTGTTAAAATGTATGCATCCTTTATTTATAGTATTTACTTCCCTTCTATATATAATATTTTATCTTCTGCTTCTCTGATAATTTCAATACGATGAGATCCTAATGGTTGTTCATGATAATAATCAAGAGGTGATGTATGTCCCTTTTAAATAAGCAATTATATGCACCATCATAATATTAATATCTTTAGATGAGTATAACTTTTTTTTAACTTTATAACTATTTAAAATCATAAATTAAGTAAAAATTAACCAATTTTAAATTAATCTAAATTTCCACCAGGGAATGTGGATAATGTTTAATTGATATTTCTCAGTAAAAAATAAATTCAATATGATTCCCATTAAGTTACATAACCACAAATTACATTATCAATTTATTTCTATAAAATTCAATGTATTAGTGAATATGAATTATATAATGGAACGTAAAGATCCATAATCAAATAAATTATTAGTTAAATTTGAGTTTAGGATTAATTTACATGTTGTATTACTATTTGGAACTCTAACTTCAATAATAGTTATATCATAATATCATACTTTATCTCTCATCATTTTTTGAGGTAACTTCCACTGACAGAGAGCTAATTTATTTACATAGTTCCCCATATTCTTATAGATAATTCATTGAATATAAAAAACTTCTTACTTTACTTTTCATTCATGATCATAATGAAACTTTTCTATACACTTGAAATAAAAAACAATTATCTTAAATAAAGTCCCTATGTTATTATTTTCAATGTAATTACAATTATAAAACTCCACACTTCATTCCCTCTACATAGATATATTTTTTTTTCATGGTGATAAAAAAATATCCTTCTCTATATTTCCATCAAATAAATATTTCTTGGAGAAATAAATTTCATCAAAATGTAAATATAGATTATATCCACATATGATGTAACTATCTTAGAAACTAATTCCCCTCAAATTATTTTATTTTTCCCACAAAAAGGGGGTTGATTTTATTTTCATTCACTGTACATACTCCACATAATGTATAGATAGCCTTATATTGTTATCCTTACAGCCAGGAATTTCATTTATAATTTATACATTTTCTCATGAGGATTTTTTTCCTAGAATACCACTTTTAATTTTCACCATTCCACGTGCTCTATAGTTAATTTCGCTTCCGATTTGGGAATTAGTAACCACCATTGATATATATATCCCTTCAGATGATATACCACCATGATTATTTTTTCCTAATAATGTATTATTAAAGATAGGAATATATTTTCTAGGAACTTGATCCATTGCTAAGATACCAATATATTTATATTTCCATTGAATTATAGATATTTTTATCATATATAGTGGTCGAACATATTTACATCACATTGTGGATCTACATACAACTCTATGTAGGACATGTTACTTTTCATAACTTTTTACAATTTTATTAATATGGTTATGATATGATAATCTCCAACTCTTACTTCATTTATTTTATTCGGAGGAACACCCCCACATTGTATATGAGTGTTTACAGGGTTAAAATTCCTTCCATTAGTATTCACCATCAAATAATGCAGAAGACATAATGAAATACATAAAATAGAATGTTAAAATAAGATTCATATTGGATTTTATAGTGAAAATTATTTAAATTTGTTCTTTTCCATATTATTTTATGATAACTCTCTATGATCCTCTAAATTTAATCCCCATATTTTATAATAAAATTTCATTAATAACAACAGTAATAACTCTGTCTCCAAAAACCAAGAGTATTTAATTATTTTACAGTATTTCTATGGAATACAAGTGTTCCTTAAGGTACTAACATGTTATCAATATTGGAATAATACATTCATACATTTTTTAATAAAAAAACATGAGAATATAAAATACAACATTAATAATTAATTAGATAATTATTATCCATTTCAGATGATCCTTGGGAGTTACACATAGCTTTCTACCATGTTTCTTTGGAAAAGAAAAATAAAATAAAGGTGAGATAAGAAGCTCGGTAAGTTGTAGAATACAGTAGAATATATCATAATATAATAATAGAATATATATTATGATAAAGGGAATCAAGATATCAAAATAATTACACAATCAAATGAAACTCAGGGAATACATTATAAATGATAATAAATAAAAACATGGATAATAATGACTAATCACATATTAATAGAATGAGTCATTATAAACATTCTAATCATTTTATAATGGCCTAATACTAATATATAATACTTAAATGGGTATGTAATATACTAATACAAGAGATAATTTATCTAATGAGTCATACTGATGAATCAAGGGACAATCTATTCTGGGCCCACCCATTGATAATTAAGTATAATTAATTCATAAAATGAGTTAATAACAATTCATATCATACCCTATGTGACTTATTACATAATCATGTATATATAAAATAATTAATATACTTATTATGTAAATAATGAAAACAAAATCTTCTCTATTCAGTCGAATAAGGTGCCCATCTTGAAGAATATCCTAAATTTCAACATATAAACTATGTGGTAATCTCAATATAAATGGAAGATCCTCTTTTAATGAAATAATGATAGGGTAATAAAGATGATAGAATCAATGTGATACATTATCTATAGAAGAGAGTAATTTAGATCATTAGTTTGAAACAGTTATAGACCAATTAAATGATATGAGACTACTTCACTAAGGTTTATAAAGGTTATCAGAATTATTCAAATCATATCTCGTTGGAGTGTCTATCCAGGTGGGTATTCTTTGTTCCACTATTTGTGAACAAAGTGAATATTGAGGTCATTGTCACAATTTTTTATAGTGATTACCCTAGGTGAACATAATCAATAATAAAACCCTATTTCTAATATCTAGTTAGTGATATGATTTCCATAAAATCCATACACACTTTAATTTAAATAATTTATGATTTTTCGGAATTATGACGACATATGAAACATTTTAGTCATAACACTATAAAATTTAGATCTTGGAATTGAATTAAATATACCATGAAAAAAATAATTCTTGTTATAATAAATAATAAATGTAGTATGTAGACCAAATAATTGAAATTAGATTCACAATTTGAAATATCTCTGAAAAAAATAATTTTAGATGAAAGGCCCCTTACCCCAAATTTCTAACATCCACTAAATTGGTGGAATATCTTATATAAGAAAAGAATATTAATAACCAATTATATAACCATATTAATACTTATAACCTTTTATAAACATTAGTTATAATTATTCTCTATATGTTTTTTAGTTTGTTATTGTCTCTTTTTAATATTGAGTAAGAGATATATTGATTTTTTTTACAAGTTTTATAAAATCAGTGACAACCTTTATTATTTTACCAAAACTAATTGTTCCTAGATAATTTATGGAACTGTAATAAATAACCCTTTTCATTTCTATATTTTTCATAAAATTCTATATGTTTTGTAGTAATTTTGTGTTGAGGTGGAATTAGGTTAAACTTATTTCAGTAATTTTAGTGATCAAAGATGATATTTAAATAATAATTTGGATAAATAATAAATCCATTATAAATACATAGATTAATAATTATTTACTTTTGAAATTATTAGAATATTATATTGATGATATAGTTGTATTAAAATATTCATGTAGGTCGTTATACTGACCCAAAAATGAATATAATATTTTTTGATGGGTGGGAATGTTTAAGAAATTGATAATTTTTTACATAATATCACTAGAAAAGAAGAATAATGATATTGAGTAAACACTTTTATTGTATCTATTTATATTTAATTGTTTTTTTATAATGATTCAAATACAATATTAAAAATTTGAAACATTTCTTCATGGAGGTGGTAGTCCCCAAAATGCATCATTAATTTTTTCATATCCCAATAAATTAGAGAAAATTATGATATAACATAATTTACATTCATTTTTTTATTTTAAATACATTCTAAAATTTATATATATAACCAATGTTGGTCGTCAGTGTTGAAAAAATGAATGTTTTCACTTTTTTGTGGCTGTAGCCAGTATATCACACGATCTATGTTCTTTTTTTATATTGATGCGAATGAATATATAATGGTTGTTAAGTTAATATAATAAAACTTCTGTATGATAATTATACTATTATTATTAAATAAATATGGCGAGGATATATTTTAATGTGTTATAATTAGAAGAAGTGGTTAAGGATTAAGTAATATATTTTTCATAACCATGGACTTCATCTCGATGAATGCCAAAGCATTTAAGGTCTTATTATAACTTATATCACCATAGGAATTAAGAAATATAAGATACATATCGGAGAGGAAAATTTGGTATATTTATAAGGATTTTTCATTATTAAGGATCATAATTTAAATGGTGTATTTGACTCCCATTTATAAGTGATGAAACAAGAACATTAGTGAAAACCCAGTATTTTTTAACAATAGTGTGAAACTATTCAACTTTAAATGGCTAAAAATTCCATAAATAATGGATTTTGGGTGATATCGACTAAATTGATATTCAAAAACATATTTCCAATCATGAGTAATTTCATTTATTCTTATACTTTTATTTTTAGTTTGTTAATAGGGTAATTGGTTTTTACACCAGTAGATTTTGTTTTATTAAAAAATAAAATAACACATATTATTAAAAATTTTTATTATGGAAAAATATAATCTCCATATAATCTAATAAAATATCTAATTATTATAAAATTATCCTTTAAATTATATCATTTTATATGAAAAAATGTTTTTCTGAAAAATATTAATCTTATTGTTAAGTGTTATTAAACATATTTGGTGTCGATTTTCAATTGAATGAGTTATAATTGATAATAATATATGATTAAAAATAGTATAAAATTTAATGTTTGGTAGATATAATTATTTATTCTTAGCTAAAAGTATTTAATATTATAAAAATAATTTATTGAAAAAATAGGTTTTCCACTTCATGGTTATTAATTTTAATATTTATAATTCTAGATTTAAGAAAAAGTTAAAATTAAAATTATAATATAATAAGATCATGTTGATCTAAAATATGAAATAAATTTGTTGGGATTTAATTTCTACTGATGGGGAATACTAATTTTTTAATACAATAGAATAATTTAGTTTTTAGAGAAAAATATTACTTATGTTTTCAAAATGATATAAAATGGGTTTTGAAAATACAGAATAGAAATTTAAAATGATTTAATATATTATTATTTATATAATATATAATTTTTTCAATACCAATAAATTTAATACTATATTGTGATAATATTGTAAAAGTGATGGTCTTATAAATATTGATATGGTTTACTATTCACCTAAAACTAGACTATGTTCAAAAAAATTACAAATCATTATCTTGAAATAATGTTGAAATTTTAATTTAAAAAGATAATAAAAATTTTTTATATTGAAATAATTAACAAAAAATTATATATAGAGGCTAATTAAGGATCTTTAGAGTGTTCATTATGTTATAGTTTTGGGATTTAGAGTTTATGTACTATATTAGGGTCTTAGTTATTACAAATGGTCTCCAGACAAAAGATTTTCTAACCTAATAATGAGATAAATAAATAAACCAAAAACTCAATTTATTTTGCCTAATAAGGTAGCAACACCCACATGGGTGTTTTTACAACATTACAATTCCAATTTTTAAATGTTTTGTACACCCATGTGGGAGTTTCAAAGACTGATCCCAAATTCGTGAAACAAAAAACTAATCACCAAACAAATAAATCACAACCCAAAATTTGAAAAATAATTCATCCATTAAAATTAAAACCAAATAAATTCACTTGGTTTCACAGTTCAAAAATGTATCATTATAAATACTATCCTACTACCAATACAATGTTTGGTAAAAACAGAGACACATGGAAAATCATTATATCATTTTACTCCAAAAGGGAACTACATTAAATTTTCTAATTTCCGCAAACCAAAAATTTTAAATAAACAAATAAAAATTGACTTTAAAATTAAATATAATAATGAAACACTAAATCCATTGGACCTATGTATGGAATAAAAAAGTAGTTCCATGGAAACCAAGATCCATGATTTATTTAGGATACAAAAAATAAAACATAAATGTATTAAATCATAAAATTTTACCAAAAAGCCAAATGATACATTGTTAGGGATTACGTTAATATAAATTAATAATGAGAGAAGAAGAGAGGATTCTGAGGGAATGTTCTTTTGTTTTTCAACTAAACTCACCATGGATTAAAATAACTGACCCTCAGGGAGAGATATTATACAAAATTTTCAAAAAACGGATAATGATGAGTAATATAATAATATAAGAGGTGATAGTACCAATATAATTTTTAGAAACAATTTTAGGAAGATTTTATATGTGGGTTTATGAATCTATAGGATGGTCCTGGTTACCATGCATGTCACCCATTCAATACACTATCTCTAAAACTGCCAAATTACATTGGTTGTTTCATAGTCATTGTGACTATCCATGTAATATGTGAAACATAAAAAATTACCATAAAATTATCAAATTTATGAGAAAACATCCAAAATAATAAAGTTTGATATATATAATCTTAACACATAACAAAATTGGGCATATATATGGGATTCATAGTTTACAGATTATAGTCATCATTTAGAGTGTTTTGGGCAGCCATAATGCTAAGGTATTCTATCAATGACCCATGAGTCATTAGATTCAAACAAATATTAATAGGGGGTATAAAACTTATGAATTTCCTCTATATTATTCTTCCTTATAATTACTAACGTGATAAGAGTATGAAACCCAAAAGTATTTATGATGCATTGTGTCCATTTCAACTCTAACATTGCTACAAATTTTTTGAATATTCATAATTGGGGAAGATATAAGGTATTTATTGGAAATATGGCTACTATATTCCAGTAAATAATTCAAGATTATTCCATATTTTCTGAGTGTATGCATGATTCATATTCCTCACTATAAAGGATACATGCTTACATAGATTCCAGGGGAGGATGTGTGCTTTGTGGACCTTCCTTGAGAGGATGCATGATCATGGGATTTCTATGGGTGGAAAAAATTATTAGTGAATAACTTAGGTATGAAATTAATTCCTTTGTAAAATTTTTCAACATCCATTGAAATATGTTTAGGTGTTATGTTGTCTCCATATGTTGGTAATCCATTAGGGGGGTTTGGTAGCCTTTATACCAAATTTCACATACCACGACTCACATGTCACATGTAGTAGGTATGTGGGATGAGGGGATTCAAATATCTCATAACCCCTTATATGACTCCTCCCAGGAACCTACTTAATTGAGAAGATGAATAATTGAAAATATATTCATGATTTATATATTCCTTATTCATCTCTGACTTCTCAAAAAATATTTTGGGTACATTAAATGTTAGAAGAATTCAAATATTTAATGGAATGGTGGATGTAAATATCTATATGAATTTTATGTGATTAAATATTCATTCATGGGAGGATGCATATTTTAAAACCCTTCTTTCATAGGAAGTGTGGTCGTCAAACATACATTTGTGTATGAGAAATTCACCATCAATATTTTATATTGTGGCTTCATCCGTATCATTTGATATATGCATTGTTGTACAAAAAAATACTAAATATTCGTTGAGAATATTGTAGTAAAAATTTTATTCTTAGACTAATACGGAACACATATTCTTTTGATCAATAAAGAACATGAAAAAGTGGAAATTTGATCATAGAAAACTCTTTCCCAACCTTCATTAGAACAACTATAATTTTATAGTGATGAGTTATTTTCCTGACATATTTTTTAATCATGTGTTCCTTTGATGTAGAAAATTTTGTTTCTAGCTAACTTGAATGGTGATTTAATTGGGTTTCTTTGTTTTGGTGCAGAATATTTATCTATAAATGTAAGTTAGCCAAATTAAACTATCAAAAAGAGTACTTTATCAATGTTCATTCAGACAATTTTTTGATTCACAAACCTTCCTACTTTATTCTGGGAATATATTTACCTAATTTCTATAATAGTGGAAACTCATATTGAATCCTCCATTACAAACTAATTGACTGAATATATTGAATAAATCTTTTTGGGGGTTTTATAAAATATTTGGTACACTATATTTTCTATCCAAAAATCATGTTCACCACACTGATAGTGGAAAATTTTTGTTTTCTACACATTCTAGTTGAAAAGTCCTGTCATATTTTTGTAGTAGTTATTTTTTTCATCAATATAAAAAATCACAATGATAGAATTTAGATCATCAAACTTGATAATTTTTTTACTATACATAGTTATTATATAATTTATTAGGGTTCAAAAAAAAATCCATACATTAATTTTACACAATGAGTTCCTGTTTGAGGACTTATAATGCCTTCATTTTCTTTCACACTCGAGAACCATTATTGTAATTGATAAGCCATTTTTGTTTTTAAATGATTAAATATTCATATAAGAAACCATTTAATTATATAATAAATCATTTATATAAAATCTTTAATTATATTTTATAGATTTATACTAAATACATGAATATATCGTAATCTTTCACTCAAAGGAAAAAAATCACTATTTTTAATCAAATTAGACTTTTAAAAATTATATGGTTATATTTTAATTATTTATTTTAAAATAATATAATTTTATTCTAAAAATATTTCTTCATTTTTTAATTCAACATATCAAAATTATTTTAGGATGTATTTTTATAATTCTAAAAGATGATTGATTCTTCAATGAACACTAAAAAATAATTTTTTATTAAATCCCCTCTTATTTTTATATATTTACATAGTAAATTTAAATATTGTATTATTTTTTAAATTTACATAATTATTTTGGATTAAAATAAATATAATTATTGTATTTTTAATGAATTTCAAAATTATATTTGTTATTAAAAATGTTTTATACTTGAAAATCAATTTTTCTAAAAAAACTATTTTACCAAAAATTTCTGTTGATGAATTTTATATTATACTATGCCACTTAAATTTATGGAATAATGAAAAATATATTCCATATTTTAATTTTTGTTGTCAAAATTTGTTAAAATTGTTTATTTCATTTTTTCATCATGAATGATATCCATATTAAATAATTATCACCATGGTGTAGGTAAATCGGGTAATTAGAGAAAAATATAATAATATAGGTAGAAAATTAACCGAAAGACATTGCATTTTCCAATTTTATAAGTGTATTTTTTACATTTCCTACTATGATTAAATATATCAACTTGGATCTATATGTATTTGATTATGACCTTTATAATATTTAGGTAAAAGATAAAGTCAAAAATGTCTCTTTCCTGGCTGTAATGCCTAGAATATTTTATAATAGGGATTGTTTCCGATGATTTTGTCAGGGCATGCGCGTCTGCCTCATTTGAGGATGAAAGGCGCAGTTTTGTTGCCCCAGATCCAGCTTTCCAAAGGCGTGTGGCATTCATTCCTTGTTTAGGGATGTTTGCTCCTTGATCGAAATATGATGATGGGATGTCGGTTCTTCCATATGTGGATTCCTCTTCGGAACTCATCACCTAGTTTGGATCTCCCTTATATACATAAGACGTTCGTGAAACTCTTCCTAGCATCAAATCTTTATGAACACTTGTTAATTACACTGCATCTGTCGAGACATTCAAGGGGTCCAGCCTGGGCAGCAACCTTCGATCAGGGGAGTAGTCACATTGGGCATCACAGGCGTGTTTGTGCATTGGGATAATGGCACGTCTGTCCTCTATCCCTTATTATAGGTCTTCTCAAGGTCAAGGAAGAACGAGTCATCCCACATTAAATGCGGGAAATCATATGACATGGGCATGTATCTGAGGTTTTTCTCAGCTTCCCATGTTTAACACAAGGTATGCCACAAGTTTAACTTCCAACGGAGACAGATCAGAGTGATCAGAACACTTATTAGAGTGGATCAAATGAGTGAGACCCTCAGAGGGAACACTGATGTTGGGGCCAATGCGTGGTTGACCTCTCGGTTACTATTGAGGGGAATAGGGTATGAGGCATTATGATCCTACTAGGATGTGCCGGCTTGGGAAGAATCAGGATGAATTATGGAGCATTTGAATGAAGTGGATGGCGAAAGGGATGGAACCGCCATGCGGATGATGATAGTTTTGCGGTTGAGCCTTGAAGAGGATTCCAACATATCCCCGTGGTAGTTAATCAAAGTCTACATAGTTCAAATGAAGAAGGATTACAGCTGATTGGGGTTCCAATGGCTTACTACTGAATGGAGTAACAAGGGCTTACCACTGAATGGAGTGACAATAGCTTATCGCATAATGGAGTGACAATGACTTACCGCTGAATGGAGTGACAACAACTTACCACTGAAAGAGGCTGACAACAACTTCCTACTGAATGAAGTGACAACGTCTTATTGCTGAATGAGGAACAAAAAGAGGAATATAGTTTAACGTCATGCAAGATGAGAGTTGGCCAATGTGAAGTGGTTGGGACCATTGGTTGTTGGGCTTGAACCTCTGGGTGGATTTCTATGTACCCTTCCTTGGAAAAGGTCAAGGACATCGTAGTTCAGATGGTGTCATTTTTGTGCAACGACTTTCGCTAACTGGGGAAAAAATGGATTACAGCTAATTGGGGTCCACAGTTTAATGTCATGTAGGACGGGGGTGAACCAATGTGATGATGGTCGGAGCAATCAAATTTTGTGCTTGAACCTTACAGAGGATTCTTACGTACCTTTCCTTGGAAATTATCAAAGACCACTTAGTTCAGATGGTGGCATTTGGGGTATACGCTCTGAGGTGGCCCAAGGTGTTGGTGAACTGACGTGAAGGGGAGTCGGGATGACCAATGGTTTGTGGGCTTGAACTCCAGGGAGGATTCCTACATACCTTGACTTGGCAAGGATCAATGAACTCATAGTTTTGATTTGTAGGGGTCTTGGTGCACCGATTTGAATGGGATCAGAGCGACTGAATGTTGGGCTTGAACCTCAGAGAGGCTTCTTACATACCGTTCCTTGGCAAGGATCAAATACCACATAGTTCAGGAGGCTCGATGAAATAACATGAAGGAGGAATTGGGGTCCCTTGGGTAGTGTACTTGAACCTCACGAAGGATTCTTACATACCATGCCTTGGAAAGGATCAGAGACCTCGTAGTTCATAAGGGTCCGTGAACCGACGTGAAGGAGGAACTTGGGTCCCATGGGTGGTGGGCTCAAACCTCATAGAGGCTTCCTACATACCCTGCATTGGCAAGGATCAAATACCTCATCGTTTAGAAAGGTCGGTGACCCAACGTGACAGAGGACCTGGGGTCCCATGGGTGGTGGGATTGATCCTCTTGGAGTCTTCCTACGTACCCTACATTGGAAAGGATCAAAGACCTTGTAGTTCAAGAGGGTGGTGGGCCTTAATGCACTGATGTGAATGGGATTGGAGCGACTGAAGAATGGGCTTAAACCTGAGGGAGACTTTGTACGTACACTACCTTGGCAATGATCAATGAACACATATTTCAGGAGGGTCGGTGAACTGACGTGAAGGGGACCTGGGGTCCATTGGGTGGGGGGATTGAACCTCATGGGGCTTCCTACGTACCCTTCCTTGGAAATGATCAAAGACCTCATATTTTATAAGGGTCGGTGACCCAACATGAATGTGGACCTGGGGTCCAATGGGTGGTGGGATTGAACCTCATGGATGCTTCTTACGTACCCCGCCATGGTAAGGATCAAAGACCAAGTAGTTCAGAAGGGTCGGTGAACTGACGTGATGGAGGACCTGGGGTCCCATGGGTGGTGGGATTGAACCTCATGGAGGCTTCCTACATACACTGCCTTGTCATGGATCAAAGACCTCATAGTTCAGAAGGGTGGTGGGACTTAAACTCTAGGCTTCCCAGTGGCAGATGTCATGTTCGGTGCTTAATCTAAGCCCACGCAAGTCACGCTCGGTGTGAGAAACAAGAGGCATTAGATACCTGATTATCACGTCACAATAGGTGCATCAGTTAGAGGTGAACAGGGGCTTACACATGATCACAACCCAATGAGGAAATAGGAGCTTATACGTGGTTAGCGGCCCGAGGTGTTTAGACTTACTCTAGGATGGAGCCTCTACGGTGACAAATCCCAGTGGGAGAGGGATTTGGTACTGAAGGAAGGAGGGGTCTGGTGTCTATTTCCCCCTCTCCTATAGTCCTTGGCACTGAAGAAGAATGGAGGAGCCAAAACAATGACTCTTGTAAGAAAAGGCTAGGTGCTTACACCGAGATGGTTTCCATTCCCCCCCCCCCAAAACACCACTCTGATAAAGAGGATATAATTCCCCATGTGGGATGATCTAATCCTCATGAAGACTATTGGGCGTGCAGAATGTCCAAGCTATGCGCACCCCGCGTGTGAGGCACATGGTGAGGTCACAGTTTAATGTCATTTGCTGAGGATGATGGTGCTTGGCAGTGTAACATCCTAGAACTCAGATGAGGTGGGTTTTCTCCGCACCCCTAGGAATTAGATAACCGGTACCCTCTCACCTTGGTGAAGATAAGGGAAAAGAAACTCCATGACTAGGGGGTTTTATGGAGCTAACTATTAGGGGGACCACATTATCATGGCTATGCAAAGAAGCAATAGCTGTTAGCATACTTATGCGAAGTATCATGAGGCAAAGAATAGTAATGGGTTGTATCATCCGGGGGACTTTGAAATCACATCGTGCAAACATGGAGGGTCTCATGAGAAAAAGATTTGCAAAGAATAGGGGTTCATAGGCTGGGGCCTTGGGAAGCTCTATTGTTCCGCATGGCATAGGGTAGTTGCGAAGGGGTGTGCTTCACGAAGTGGGGCGCCTCATCCTAAGCATAGGGAAGAGGGGCATATAGGAGGTTCTTTGTGAGGTGGAAGGAATTCGTGTAGCATTTCTTGGAGGAGAAAAGGTGCCTCATGAAGTAATGTGCTTCACGAGGTACAGTGACCCCGCTTTAGCATGTGGATCTCATGTACATGAGGGGAGTTTCACCAAGCATAAACGCTCTGCGAAGACTCGGGTTCCCTTGTGATCCCTTTCCTTCACGAAGGCCCTTAGGAACCATAAAAGGCATCCCTCTCAGATAAGGAGGTAAAAACAAGGAAAATGGGAGACACTTCGCAAAGCAGAAGTACCTCACACACCTCATGGTTCGCAGTGCAGAAGGGGCTTCGCGATTTGGGAGATAATAAGTTGAGAGGTTTGATGATCCATACTGTGGACTTGGGGGAGGCCTGTATTTATAAGGGAGAGGAACCGTGAATCAGCACTCGCACGATATGAAGAGGGATTTGTTTGATCCGCGGTAGGCTTTCGAATGTGAAATGTGTTTGCGGAGAATCCCACCTCCTTGCTCTGCAATGGGCTTGCGAACAGAAAAGGCACTTTTGAATCATTACCACCTCCTTTCTCCACGACTGCTCGTGAATGTCAAATGCGGTCGTGGAGCGTTACTACCTCCTTTCTTCATTATAGCCTCACAAATGTCAAATTCATTCATGGAGTAGACCACCTCCATGATCCGGGGAGGGCACAGTGCGATTGGGGCTCCATGAATGGTCTTTGTGAGCAACCCATTAATGCTTTCCATTTCTTCAACTTATTCTCCCATTTTGGAACCAGCAAATTCCCCCCTAAGAATTAGGGTCGTGGATAAATATAGGGTCAATGTATGAGGGTCAATTTCCAAAATTCTAGACCATTCACGATACTGTATAGAGAAGAGGGTTCGTGATGTGGATAGGCGACACACAGACAGAACGCACCGTGAAGCTCGGTGTGAAATGCATGCGTTGTGAAGCTCCAAAGGTCATCACCTATATAATCGTGAGCTGACATATCTTTTGTCATTTCCCCTCTCTATGAAATTGTATTTTTGTTCTCTTGATATGTGAAGCTCCATGTACTCCATAACTTCTCTTTGAAAATAATGTCTTCACTTCGCGGGGCAAAACATGTTTTTGACTCTGCGACAGCGCTTCTCGATCTTGTGCCTGAAGGCATAGGCAGGACTCTGTGAACAGGCTTCACGAATGTCTTCTGTGAATGCTCTCCGTGAATGGACTTTGTGAAGAAACCTGAAAATTGTCCAAGTTCTAAAACTAAATGGCTCATCATGAAGTTGTTGAGGGGGTTCTTGCGGATGCCAAATGATGGGATTAGATAAAAAATAGTTTGGGTCTAGGAGAGTTAGTCTGGATCCACTATAACCATGATTTGTTAGTGGTGTTGTTGTCAGAGAGACAGAAGAACTACCCACTATGTAAGAGGTTGATTTCATATGGATTCATGCTGAGGTATGGAATCTTCATCCCTGAAGAAAGTAGGGACAAACCAACTTACTGGTTCAGGAGTACGATGTGCCAGCACCAATGGTTCAGGGCGGCTGAAGACCGCGCCCGGAAAGACATCACATCCTCCATTGCTAACTGCCTATACAACCACCTGAATAACATCGATGGGAAGGCGTTGCAGCCAGATAAATCTCCTCTTATGTACCACACGATACTGAAGGCAGCTTTGTGGAATGAAAAGAGGGAGTGGTCCGAGGAATGGGACCTACACTAGGGTGGCAACTTCACCGACGATTGGGCCTGAGCCTACTGGGTAGGGGACTCATGTGAGGAGTTTTGGGATGATATGAGGAGAGTGGGTTTGTATGAGGTGTCTTGGGCCTCCCAATTCCAAATATATCAACCAAAATAGATAATCCTAGAGCTATTGAGCAGTTGGTTGTCGAGGACCAATACCATCCATTAACACCACGGGGAGTTTGATATTAGCTTGTGGGATGTCCACCATATTTTGAGGGTCCCAATATTCGGGGCAATGTTCGATGATTTCCTTCCTGTCATGAGTGCATGGGAGGATCCTGAGCAGATGCTGCGGTTGGAAATGGCATTGTTGGAGTTGGTGCTGGGAGAGGACTACGAAGAAGTGAGAGATGTCATCTTTATTCGTTTGTTCAAGCAGTTCATGAATTTTCCGGTATACCGACAGTTTCTGGTGAGGCCTTAGACTTTCTTGAAGGGGGATAAATGGGGAAAGGATCACTCGTACTGGTAGCTCTTGGAGGACTGCCAATGGAAGACCTGGGGGTTTAGTGTCAGCACTGAGGATTAGGCAATAGTCAGGCTAGAAGAATTTATCGCAGCTCTTATCTGTGGTTGGACCCTGCCGGTGAGGCATACCAACATGGGAGTACACCCAAGAACATTTATCATGGCGTCCACGTTGGTGACAGGAGGGAGGATCAACCTAGGAATCAAGATGCTTGCGAAACTGTATAATATTTTGTGGCATATCAGTGAGGAGAAGAGGCTGCATAGGGTATGTGGGCCATTCCACCTCTTATATGGTGGATATCACCACATATCAGGGGGGGTTACGACTACCCAAACCCTATCTCTCCTTCGGGCTCAACCTTTGACCCATCAATCATGAACGCCGCAGGGAGATTTCCGGCCAAGTTGACCACACCATTTATATTGAACTGGGTGTCGAAGGCGGAAGAGTTCAATTTTCACCCGTTTCCATTGCTGATGGGGGTATTCACGGATGATGGTCAGGGAACCCAAGATCACCAGGCATATCTCCTAGCGTTTTGAGGTGGAGTCCTGGTGGAAAGCGTGGACCGTGAGCCCCTCTGTGAGCCGTTCACCACACACCGGTTTGTAATGAAATTCCGATGCATACAATGACTGACCTTCCAAGTCTATTTGGAGGTACTCCATGAGGAACACCCATGTGTGATGAGGCAAATGTGGCTCATGTTCACAGGGGAAGACGAGAAGATGAGGAACGAACTTACTTCACCTACAGCCATCTTTGGGCTGGTGAAGGAGTATTCCATAATCTAGGAGGCGACTTATCTAGGGGAGATGCTGAAGCAACCAACTGTTCGGGTCGATGATGGAGAACCTCCCTCACTTCGGGGTCTGAGCCGGAAGGTAGCAAGGGAATCCCACTATGGCGGGGCTACCGTGGGGGAGAGGCCCGCACCGATTGAGGGTGAGGTAGTATCCATAGATCCAGCAGTGGTAGCTGACCCAGAGGTTCCCGAAGAACATAGCCATCCAGAGGGGAGGCCATAGAGAGGATTCCACAGGATACCCACCCAGGTTCTGGGGAAGTGGTTGCGCCATATCAACATGCTAGAGAATGCTGTCTTCCTAGAGGCTTGGGACATTTGGGAAGTCAAGAGGAAATTCATCGACCCCACCGAGTTTTGGAAGAACCTAAACCGTATTAGGATAGATTTACTGGGGATATTCCCTATCTGAGATGGCTTTGCGGTGCCCTAGTCAGAGGTGAAGATGTACCTAGAAGTGATGGAGGAATTTGTGCATTCCCAGGTTTCCCCTCGTCTAATGACAGACCATGTCAAGGAACTACAGGACCACACTAATCCCCTGCAGTTGTCGGTCACTTATTTAAGTGAGCACTTACTCTGCCGGAAAAATCAGAAGAGTCATCCTTGGGAGATTAGGCTAGGAGAGGGAGCCCATTGGAGGAGGGTGAAGTTGGAGATCAAGACTCTGATCATGAAGAGTTCGCAATGGACCTTGAGGTAAAAAATCTGAAAATACCTTCCCCGAGACTTGGTTTGAGTTAATTCCTGAATCCTTGTTAATATCTGAACCATGTAGGAGAGTCTTATATACAGAACCCATTATCATCCCTCAGTGGATGGAGATGTGGGACCTTTGGGATCTACACCTGCCGCCACATCTATTACTGCATCCAGTGAGGCTAGGATACCAGAGGCAACCCTTCCAGAGTTTTCAGACTTACCGAACTTATATGGGGATCCACGCATCGAGGTCCCAATGACATCAATCCAAGAATGAGGCCATGAATTCAATCTCTGTAAGTCCCCTCTAACAATTTTATGACTGTCAACTCTTACCCATGTGTACTAAAGTCCATTTCATTTTTTGGCATGTACAGTTCTTCAAATGGCATGGTTCGCCTTGGAACGGTTGGTTGGGGTAACTTGTGGCATCCTTCCTAGGGGAATGTCGATGATCATGGAGGTGGATGACCAAACTGACGAAGCAGTGGCACTCCTGATCACTGGTGGGACTATCAGCGGGGATGAACTCGAGATCATTGAGGGAGGATCGAACGATGAGGATTGATCAGATAGTCCAGGTCCTGTGATGCCCGATCAAACACTAGACATGGACACTGCTAAAGTGTTCCTAGGGGTATTCCCCATGTATAAGCATATCAATTGCACCGACTAGGACAAGTCGAACTCTAATTAAGAGGATAACAAGATTGTTCATCGCTGAACATAGAAGCTGATCAAGAAAGTCATTGAGGACGCCCCCAAGCACTATGGTTGGATGAGATGGATAAACTTCACTCGCAATTTCGTGTACTATGTTCTAGGCAAGTGGATTCCTAGCATCCCCACATGCTCGTTCGAGATCTTATGATAGAAAAGAATTGGGAGTATGACAGTGGCCTTGATGTGGGCTGGTAGCAGAGGAATGCGGTAAACATCAATAGGATCCAGGAGGCTGAATATGAGGTTCAACGACTGTAGGCCCAATAGGATGGGCATTCTCCTTCCCTTGATTTGTAATCAGAGCACATATCGCGGCTGAAATCCTAGCTGGAGGAGGCCGAAGAGAGAATGAAGCGAGCCTCTGAGGAGATGAATGTCATTCAGATGGACATAGAGTGGGTCTAGATTGATACCGATGAATTGCACCCCATCACTGCTGAGGAGGAGCAGGAGCTGAACATGAAGCAACAACCCTTGGACACCATTTTCCAGATGGTGGTAGAGATACTAAACTCTTTTGATGAGGTTAACCCATCCATGGGTGGAAATGACCCTTGGGTACTATAATTATTAATAAACCTCAAACATACTTTCATTCTTTGAACGTTTGATCCCATAGCCTACATGAGTTCCATTATTTGTATTGGTTTATTGCATTCATATGATATTCGCGGAGCGTCCAGCGATCATTCCCTAAGATCACGTGTGTCGAGTCCGACGTGAGAAACAAGTGATGGCCACCTTATCACCCATATCCAAATGTATAAGTGGAATCCAAGATTCAGGAATCCAGGGTTTGAAAAACCGGCCAAAATTTTTGGGAGGAAATGGGAGATACCTTACTAGAGAATGAAGCTCTCAGAAAAACCGAATTACCATTTTCCCAGTGTGCTCTTGTGGATGAATGGGGTAACGCCAAGGGCACTAGAATAAATCCAAAAATATGGGAATAGAAGGTGTGAATCATGATACCCAGGATTTGAACACTGTGGGGGTGGAATTAAAATAAAGAATAACTATTAACTGAATTCAAAACACATTATACTTATTATGTTAGCCTGTAATGAAGATAGAAAATGAGGGTCGACCTCTGACCACATTCAAAACACGGGTAATGACTCAAAATGTCATTCATTAGCCTTTCAGAATGTTGGACCATGAAATAGGTGGGCCATAGGCCGAGCATCCATACTGTTAGGGGGTTCCCTTAGACATGAACATAGACAAGGGTCTGAATATGGGCCACTCAAAGCGTGGAATGGGGAGTGATGGTTTGTTCGAACATAATCCAACACTCTGTAAATTACTCCATCGTGGTGGAAGAACATTAGATGGGTGCATCAGTCTCAAAAGGGATCATTCCTTCTTTTAGACAAGACCTCTTTGGTGAGAGAGTTGTCACTTCCCAATCTCATCATGGGGCATCCTGAACTTGTTCAGGGAAAAACTACAGTTACATGGTACCCCAAAAGGGTTCAGGCGAGGGATCCAAAAATGAGGAGGAACTTGATTTATGATTACTGGGGCTGGACCCGAGGAGAAAGGCATGGGTGTCTCTATGTATCCCATGAGGATGGTAATCAGGCCATACGTAGATCTATGGGGTGGCACTGTAAGGTACAATTTCTAGGTATAAAAGCGTCATGCAGGTGTTTCCTTCACACCAAAAGAAGCGGTATTTGATGTATCATATTTGTCATTTAAGGTGAGTGATTTTTTTTTGTGAAGCGACAGTCCTAGGAAAGCATGTCCCATCATTCTCATAAGAATCAATCCATATCTTGGCATTGAAAAATCGTATGGAGTGTGATCAATACCAAACATGGTGTCCCCTTGACTGAAGACATCATGATGAAGTTCCATTTTTCATTGTGCGGGCAAGATGATAACATCACAGTTTATAGTCATGTGATGGGACTAGGCATGTATTTTAACTTCATGCGGCACATACATAGGAGAGATGAGGGTGAAGGGGGAATGTGCATGATACATTAAAACATACCCAATGATAATGATGACATAATCCCGTACCACACCGTATGCAATTCCTTGAATGAAACCTGGGGCCAAGGGCCAAAAATAGAGGTAAGAGGGTAAGGGGTTGGAGAAACTAGCTCCCAATTGAGCTGGACCTGAAAACAAGATGCCTAGGTGTTCCTACGTATCCCATGAGGATGGGAATCAAGCCACTTCTAGTTCTAAAATAGATCATAATATATGGTCTTAGAGCTTGGACCATGGAGAAGGGAAGTCAGTGCAGATCCTCAAATAATGACTTTACAGCAGATTTATCCTCCAAACATGCAAATTCTCACTAAGGGACAATGTATAGAGGGTCAGAATTCAACTTGGACATAATGGGGTGGACAATGATGTGAATCATGTAACTAACATTCAAGGATTAAAGGGGATGGCGTGGTGATTGTAGATGACTGTTTACTATGTTCTAAACAAAACATCCATATTGTCTTATCCTGTAATGAAGACAAACAAATGAGAATTGGATGAAGACCATATTTGCAAAACGAGACTTGTATCTATTTTTTTGTCTACAACCCTTGAGGATAATGGCCCATTATGGTAGTAGTTCCCATAATACTAGAATCCATTCCATTTGGGGGTCCCTTCGAGAGTGGATGATTATGGAATCCAAAATAAAGGGGAACACGAAGCCTAAAAATGGGCGAAATCATGTCCACATAAAATCTGACACTCCAAACTATGAACCAGAGTACTCTTAGACAAATTTGTGTGTCACCTACGAGGGTCGAGGATGGTGCTCAACTTTAGAGTAACCAATTTTAAGGGATGAGTATAGAATGTAGGGATAGAGAACTCCCAGGAGGGAGAGGTTTGTGGCATGGTCATTACAAACCCGAAGTGAATGAGGAAATAGTCCGATACCACACCATATACTCCCCTCCCCAGGAAAGGGTTGGCCAAGGGGAAAAGGTGAAAGGGATATTTCTGAGAGACGGGGTCGGACACAATGTCTAGATATTTGTATGGTCCTATGAATACCATGAGGATGGGAATTGAGCCACACACATTTCTTGAAGTGAGTAATGTACATTTTATCGTCATACAAAAATGACGCAAATAGGTTAGATACCCCACATAAAGGAGGCGTACGACACAGTGAATAACTCAATGTCTATGAGGACATAATCTCATACCACACCATACACTCCGGGTAAGATCTTGGGTTGTGGCTCGAGAAGGTGAAGGGGCTAAAAAAGTCTGGGGGCCTGAGGCTGGGCCTCGGTCAGAAAGGCATAACCAGTTTTCAGTTTAACATCTTGTGGTGATGATGAGTATGGATAAAGTATCTCATCTGAGGATGTGTATGGTATGGCGGGTAAGATGATGTGAATGGGGATATAATCTCATTGCACACCATACACTCCCATAAGATAGATCCTGGGTCGAGGGCCCAAAACATGGCATGCGATGCACGACAGGGCCTGTGATCATGGTATGGACAATAAATGATGGGAGGGATGTCTCAAGGGTATATGTGTTCCATAGAGAAATAACATAATCAGAATGAGTCCATAAGTCCTCTCCGCACCACAAAAACCTAAATGAGAACTAGGACGTGGGGCTAGAAAGGGCCAAGGGGCCGGAAAAGGCCAAGGGGCCTGAGGCCGAAAATCTCATCCAATGGTAGCCATACAACCTCCTCTGCGGTTACCACCACATCACAGCTCCTATCCCCACATGAGTAGTGCTCGGTGTGGGATTCTAGAATATGGTTTCGGGTTTCCCCACTATATAGTGGTCTAGTGGCTGGAATAACCCAATGGTAGTTCATCGCTTGGATATACAATGGGGTAGAATGATCCACTGCCATCATTGTTTGGGACATCATGGGGTTATACTAATGACAAAGGATAGCTGTTGACCATGTTTGAAACACATCATCCATAGAGTGTCTTGGAATGTGAACAACAAATCAGAATCGACCACTGATCATAATTGAAAAGCGGGAATTGTATCAATTTGTTTCTCAACATCCTCGAGGGAGTTGGCCTGAAGTGATAGGAGAGCCCTTGGACATAGCATCCCAGCCATTCGGGGGCCCTTATGGATGGGAAGGATTATGGAGTCCCAAACAAAGGAGTGGTTGAAACATAGCTGTACCCATACATTTTAAAGTCATGAAAGGTGGTGAAAGAGGCATACACCCTTGGGGAGTGGGACGTATGGTAAAATCAAGATGAGCTCGGCGTGGAATGAAGTAAAAACCTTCACCACACCATATGTCTTGATCTGGGGAGAGATTTTAGCATTTGTGTTGGGCCAATAGAAGAAATGTCTGGGCGTTCTTATATATATAATAAGGATGGGAATCAAGCCGTACGTGGTTCATGAAGGCCATGCAGTTTAACGTCATGTAGTAAGGACGTGGGAGGATAGAAGAACTAGGAGAGGGAACATGGTGTGACCATTATAATCCTAGCATGAGTAGGGACATGGAATCCTACACTGTATTATACAGTGATCCACCGAGAGAACTACACCTAGGGGGGATAGTCAAAGAGAAGAGTTTAGGGGATAGACTCAAGATGAAATGCTTCAGCCTTCCTACATATTCCATACAGAAGGTAATCAAGAAACACATAGTTCTCAAAGTTGCAGTTTAATGTCATGCAGGATGAAACAAAGTTTAAAGTCGTGTAGGACTCGACAGTTTAAGGTAATGATGGACTGGCTGGCTCATGCAAAGTATCACTTGAGAAATATGGCATTGGTGGGTAGAGTTATACGCTCACCATCAATGGTCACCAGGTAGTATGCTCCATTGGGTTATACCATGTGGATTATGTAACGTCCTTTCAATTTGGGATCCAACTGGGTTGTTTTCTTTCTAGGGATCATTGGTGTCCGGAGGGCCAATACCAAGTCGCCTTGCTAGAAAGAGTGGAGTCAAACCATCTTGTAAAAGGATCTATCTATCTTATTCTGATATCTTTCTAGATGGTGCAGTGCACAAAACCTATTATCATCATGTGCTTCCAATTCAACCAGATGAATTTCGGCTACCTTATCTGGCACCTTATGGTCATTGTCCACTATGCATAACGAAGGCAACTGAATCTCTATGGACATGATAGCCTCAGCTCCGTATACTAGGGAATATAGGACCCCCTTGGTAGAATTACGAGTTTTCATCCAATAGTCCCAGAGGGCTCTAGGGAGCTTGTCTGACCAACCCTTCTTTTTTTGACCAACCATTTTCTGCAATATATTAGAGAGGGTATTGTTCAATGCCTCGATCTACTAATTTTCTTGCGCTTGGTAGTGGGAGGTTTGGTTAAAACGGATGTTGTACTTGGCGTACAACTTCTTCAACTCATCTGCATGGATGTTGGTGATGTTATCTATGAGGACAGTGTGAAGGAATCCAAACCGATAGATGATATTAGTGCTCATAAAGTCAAAAATAGAACAATCCTTGACCTCCTTCAGCAAAACATATTCTTCCCACACAAAAAATAAATCTGTGGCAGTCATGATGAACCTGCAGTAGTGAGCTGTCATCGTTGGATATGGTCCCACGATGTCAAGTCCCCACCCCACAAACGGCGAAGAGTATTTGGTGGAGTGGAGAGGTTCTTGTAGCCCATGCATGAAGTTATAATCAATTTGGAATGCATGACTTCTCTTGTAGAAATCAGTGAAATCATGGATCATGGAGGTCCAGAAGTACCCCAGTCTCTGGATCTAATGGGAAAACTTCAGCCCAATCTGGTGAGCCTAATAGGAACTGGCATGAGCCTACTACATGACCTGATAAATCTTGACTCCTTGGATGAAACGGAGGAGAACACCATCAAACCCACACTTGTAGAGGATCTTCTAAAGACTGGGACCACTATGGTGGGTAAACACCAGTGTGCGTGGTCGGATTCGCTCCCGCTCGGCCTGATTAGCCAGGAGGAAACCATTTTGGAGATACTCGACAAAGGGGGCTCTCTAGTCACAGTTCACTTCAACCACTCCATCTGAGTAAACATGGGGTCCTGGCATGGAGGCTCAGGCGGTAAGATGGATTACTCATAGGTCGGCGTCATCAGATGGGGTGACAAGAGAAATGAATTAACGATGTGCCACATGTATAATAAGGCCATCCTTCATTGGTTCTACAAGTGATGCAACTAGGCTGGCCATGGAATTGGCTCGACCATTCTGAGATCGAGGGTCTTGTGTAACTTTCGGCAAAGATGGAAACTGAGCATTTAGCTGGAGGGTTCACTCCAAAAATTGTATGAGGTCTGTATTTCTGACGACGTAGTCACCATTTTTTTGCTTGATGACCAGTTCGGAATCCCCTTTCACATGAAAATGGAAAACACCGATCTTGAGGGCCAGCTTGAGGCCAGTGATAAGAGCCACAAGAATGAGTATGACAAAATTTCTTGCACTGGGGTAATAAAGAAAATATCCAGGCCTACTCTGTTGAGTATGGGATCATCGAGCATCCTACCGGTGGGCCTTTGAGAGGTACCATCAAAGTGCATTTGTCAACATGGGATGACATGATCTACCAAGAGGATTTCCACATCGAGAAAATCCAGGTCAGGAGACTAATCCGTAGGGGTTGGATGGGAAGCTAGAAAATCTTCTAATGCTTGTCCCTTGACAGCCTTCTAAGGCACGAACCAGATGTCTAACTACTAGAGGATTACTGCACACCGTGCTAGACGACCGATCAATATGGTGCGGTTCTGAAAGTACTTCAGTGGGTCTACCCGAGACACCAGGTGTACCTCATGATGTTGAAAGTAGTGTCAAAATTTCTTGTACTGTGAATACCAGTGCGACGTACATTTTTTTCGATAAGGGAGAATCTGGTCTTCGTATCTAAGAGCATACAGCTGAGGTAGTAGAGTCTATTTTCAGTTCCCTCATTGTTCTTCTGTGCAGTGTGGGGACTGAGATATCGTTCCAGTGAAGTCACATAAAAGAGAAATGGTTTTCTAGATATGGGTGGCATCATGACCAAAGGCTTGATTAGGTACTATTTGATTTCCTTGAATGCGGTATGGCACTCTTCGTTCCATTCGTAGGTGGATCATTTCATCACGAGTCGGGAAAAGGGAATACACATGTCGGATAGATTCACAATGAATCGACATATGTAGGATAAGTGGCCTTGAAAACATCGAAGCACCCAAATATTACTCAAGAGAGGAATCTGATGGATGACCTTGATCTTCTTTGGGTCGATCTAGATTCCCCACAACCTTCCAACAAAGATATGAAACTTCCCAGAGGTGACCCCGAAGGCACACTTCAATGGGTTCATCTTCAGGTGGCATGAACAAAGTAAGTTGAACAGTTTCTCAAGGTTATTGAGATGGTCTTGGCACTGGATAGATTTGACCACCAGATCATCCACATATAATTCCACCAATGTCCCGAGGATTGGCTTGAATATGTGGTTCTTGGCCCGCTGATAGGTGGAACCTTCATTCATGAGGCCGAAGGGCATAACCTGGTAACAAAAAGTGCCTTAGGGCACCCTGAAAGCTGTGGACTCCTCGTCCACAGGGGCCATTCAGATCAGGTTTTATCCGGAGTAACCATCCATGTAGGAGAGGTCTTGGATCCTAGTCGTAGCATCGATCAACAATTATGTCACTGGAAGGGGAAAATCATCCTTCAGAAAGTGACCGTTTAGATCTAAGAAGACAATGCAGACCCTGATCTATATGTTCTTCTACCTGAATGGCACAATGTTTTTTATCCACATGGGTTACAGGACCTCCCTAAAAAATAAGATTTTATGAGCTTGTTAACTTCGGCTTTGACCATGGCACCGTTAAAAGGGTTCCTCTTTATGGGAGGCTGCTTGAACCCACGATGATTGGCAGGGAGACCGAGGCGGTAGAAAACTACTCTGGAAACTAGTCATAGCTACAGGAGAATAAATCACGATGCTATTTCATGAAATCTATATACCACTACTGCTCCTCGAGGGACATGGCGTCACTGATCAATGTGGGACTCAGGTCTATCCCGCTACCAAGGCTGAGTTGTACCAGTTCATCGACCGTGGTAGAGACACCCTCTTCAAATGAGGGGGGAGCATCTTCCAAATCCTCTAATTCACTTGAGGAGGAGGGACCTCCCGTGGGAGGTGCTTCTTCTAGGTCGATGGCTCCCGACGGGAGGGTAGAACTATCCTGGGAAGTATTAGACAACATATGGGGAGATTTGTGTGCTGTTGAAACCATATAAATGAAGGCAGTCTATCCAATCCCATCTGGCCTTCATCCTAAGGGGCCACTCATGTTGATATGAAAGAAATAGTGTCACATCATCTTGAGCCAGATAATTCCATCCTAGAGAAACAGACAAGTATTACGTACTGCCGTTGCCATGGGGTGGACATCCAGATACCTTATGGGAGTAGGAGGCTCCAAGATCACCTGATCTTGATTTGTGTCAGAGTACGAGGTGATATTAAATCATTTCTTGGACTTGGGAACATGATTCTCTCTTGTACCAAATACAATAAAACATTGACCCATGTGAAGGGTTTTTGCCTCCAATCTATGGATTGTGAAGACGTAGGCGTTATCCAGATCCGCCCAGGGGTCAGTTGCGACCGTGGCGGGCTTTAACTCACTCACCTGAATCTATTTTTACTTGATCTTGTAGTAGTTGACATCTAGGTAGCGGGATTCACAATAGGTGAATGGAGATGCATCACCTTGGAGTATGCCTACTTGACCATTAAGGGAGTACTTAAGGCACAAGTGATACGACTAGGGGACCACCATATGTAGGTGGAGACATGGTCTACCCATCAATGCATTGTGCGTGGTGTCTTGAAAGACAAACATAAACTCATTGATGGCTACTAGGCCACTGAATTGGGTATTCAAACAGATTATACCGACTGGGGTCTACTCTATCCTATCTTATCCCTAGATTCTTAAATCGGAGTGAGTCTGGTCATCTTCGTATTACCCTAGATTCTGCAGTGTCCATGTCAGGATAAGGTTAATCCTGAAGCCGGTGTCAACAAGACAATGGCGAACCTCCATGCCATTAAATTAGCCAGTGATGTATATTGATCAGATGTGCCCCTATATGGGAGAGCCTTTATCTTGTCCAATGAAAGAAATGATGTCCTAGAATTCAGGATTCTCGAACGCTTCCGCATGAAAAGCTTCTACAACTGCTACCTCCATATCAAACTGCAGGATGATTCTTAAACCCTCGACGAGGGCCACACACATATATGATGGTAGGTGAAGGGCCTTGAGGATGGAAATACTCACTGGGATGCTGGAATGATGCTTTAGAACATCATATTTTAGCGACAGGTGCAAAATTTTTCTTGTAGGAGGCTGCTTTACGACATGAGGCATGGCGGGCCCCGCCGGCTGGAATGGCGACATACTGGTGCTGGGCATGTCCCGCTGATCACTAGTCAAAGCCTAGAGATTAGCTTCCAGATGGGGAATAGACGACTGTGATCGGCCTGTAGCAGGGCAAGGCTTGTCACGACATGGGCGAGGTAGGTCATCCTGATCCAGTAGCACAAAGGACGGTGGAGGTAGGCCATATGACACCGGATGAAAAGGCTATGTGTGATGAGTTCTGCACTGGGCCTTCTGTCTAGTCTCAGTGGAATTATTGGCCTCGCTAGAGGTTCCAACTGTTGTGCCCCAATAACCCATATGGTCGTAGCTCCGCCGACGTTGGTGTCGGCTGAGGACGTTGGGGAGGTTTTCCTAGCACTCCCCATCGTCAGGAGTCATATAGGGATTTACGAACTCTCTGCTATTAACCAAAGTATACCATTTAATATCACATGATTATTCATCCAATATTGGGTGGATTGTAGCTGGAATCCCCATCTCCAGGGCATGATGTTACCGAGAGTGCTGGACGATGATGGCATTGGTGGGGCGCGTTGTATTCCCTTATGCCACCGATGCTTGCCCTTCTGTGAAGAGGCCGGCAGAGATGATGATGCAGAAGTTGTGGCTAGGGCTTCTGAAGGCTCTGGCTGATTCAAGAGCACACAAATGATACCATGGGAACATGGAACCATTTTTCGAGCCATCCAATCGTCATACTTCTGTGACCCATGGTTGGAAATCTGCTGCAACTCGCCTTCATCATTGATTTCACTATCTGGACGTACGAAGACACACACCACTTATGCCAAGGCCGAGCCAAGCCCGAATATGTTGTTGTAAACCTGGTCTTGAAGCCATTCTTTAAACACATTTCACTACTTGAGTGTGTTCCCCGAGATCTGATGATAGGGGAAGTAGATGGGGAGATCAGTGAGATTTGCCTCTTCCGGCCTTCTGCACTCAGGCAAACGTACAATCCCCTTCTCTATGTCACTAAGGAAGTAACCAGGGACCTAATTCCCATTGAACATGTAGGTCCATTTTCTACTTTCCGGTAAGGGGGTACTTGGTGGATGAATTTGATGAGGAGCTAGAGGAGCCTATCGAGGAGGCTGAGCCTGGTTGTCCTACCTAGGTGGTGACGACACATTACGCGGGGCACCTGCCGATTCTGAGGCAGATGCTATTGAGCTGGAGGTTATGCCTAAGGTGGAGGGCCTCTACGAGGCTGCATGGCTAATTCCACTGATAGCAATTCTAGTTTCCTGGGGGCTATTATTTGGGCCACCCCAGAAGGATTGGCTCTGACAACCCTCCTTGCTAGAATTATAGAGGGCAACGAACATTCTAGGATGACATGTTGTAGGGATTCCTCCTAGAACTGGGCCTTATTAAAGAAGTCTCAGAATCCTCTAGGGTAGTTCTGGGGGATCAGAGAAGGAACCAGTTCTGTCCTGATGTTCCCTACACACATCGTTAGTAATTTCTTCGGAGTCAGTGGAATGTCAAGAGAGTATGTGAGCCCTTTCCACTGGGAGATAAAGTCTGCGGCACACTCATCGGCATTTTTCTTTCACTGGAAATGGTCTGTGATACTTGTATTCTGCATGGTGGAACTAAAATAGTAGACAAATTTCCTGCAATGGTCCTCCCATCAGTTTATAGATCCGACGAGAATCTGGCTGTACCGGACGAATGATGAACCCTCCAATGTCTAAACAAAACTGTATAGCTTTGCAGCCTTCTGCTACACTGGAGTCCATAAAATGGACCCACACATTGATTTTTAGTGGGTCTGGTGATCTGCCGGGTACACCTATCCCATTAAAGGGAGAGAAGGTGGGATTCCCAAAACCCTGGGGTGTCGACATGTCGTCCACCCATGCCAGGTATGGCTTACCATTAGGTTGGATTTCCACCTTCCGTGTTTTTTATGCCTAAATGCGGGCCATGAATGCTACCATAGGATCATATGGGTGGGTGTCCCTATCTTGATGGGGATCCCTAACCACGAGCACGTTGGAGGGATATTCAAAGTGGTAAGGCGGCTCAACGACTCGTGGAGCGGCTGGTGGGAAGACCTGTGGGGCGGCTAAGGGAACCTGAGCTAGGTTCCGTGGATTTCTGCGTTGTTTCAGAGGGTTTGTCAAGACATACCATGCCATCTTGTCATGATATCCAGATTCAACCCTATCTGTAGGAGAAGCATGATTAGGGTTTCCTGAGGGAAGCTTGCTGATGAGAAGCGGTTCCTTCCCCAGTTGTAATAGCCTAGGATTGCCGTAGTCAGTCCTTGGCTCTACAGCGCGCTCATCCTGGAGATCTTCGATTAACTTCTTCTGCTCAAAAAAGTTGTTGGCACAATGTGGCATTCTATTGGTTTTCCTTTATATTATTCATTGAGGTAGACAGGTCAGAGTGCTTGGCACCTCCGATGTGCTCTTTGCCCCTACAAGAATTCCTGCTGAGTACCAATGCCTCGGTGTGTGTAGGTAGAGCAAGTATATTTTTCTGCTGATGAGTAATCATTCCTGGTGGGTTCAATTATGGTGGAACACCATTGGGGGGTATGTCTCCATCGAGAATATCCATCTCTTCATCCTCGTCCACTATGTCGGCCATGTTGACCGTGACCCTTCCCGGGGGCATGTCTTCGATGTCTCCTAGCATGTTGGGATGTCGCCAGATAGGAATGAAGGGGAGGGCAACATACTACCCCCATCCATGTATTTTCACATGGGGGTATCATCCTTGATAATTTTGTGGACTACCTTGATACTTGGAATGCATTTCTGCTGGGGGGCCTGAAGGCGACCAGGTGACTCGGGGTCCTAGGCTACTGGAAGTGAGGCCAAATCGACCAGACAACATTTCACAGTAATGTATTCAAAATTCTCTTGGATACTAGGATAAAAAAATAACCGAGGATGGAGACTAAAATGCATCACCCATAGGGTGTGGTAGAAACACTCAACTTCCTCTGGGGTGAGGGATTCCGGTATGAGGAAATTCGTCGCTGCCACGGGCTAGAACTTCTCAGGGTAGTGGTCTGCTACAAGCATGTTCCATAAACTCCTTAGCTCAGATTTAGGGTTTGGACCTTTATTTCCCCACTCTTTAACTGGGGGTGGATGAGGAACTGGCAGTAATACCGAGGGAGACCCTTAGGACAGTATGCTGGCCGGTGGAGAGTATGGCGAACAGGATGACTGGCCGCTGAATCTCGGGCTGTCATCTGAATAATGTAGAAACCCAGCCGCTACGTCCCAATTAGATGGGTTGATGGATGAATTTCCTATTTCAGGGGCTAGATCTACTAGTGATAGGCCGCGATGCTGCTCACCCATTGTTGGTCCCCAAAATAGCTATATGTGATCTCTTGTCGAGGAAGAGAGCACTTCCGGTGACGATGGTGGTTATTGCACTACCGTAACCTGAAGGGTCACTAGATTTTCATCCTCTTGAATATACCAATGGAGGGAAAACGTAATCTTATGGTCCTCACATTCTTGGTGCACCAGGCTGATGCACCTCGTCCCTGCCCGGACCCTTGACTCGGATGAGCGAGAGGAAGGTTCCCGCACTGAGTCCTACTCTGCCTTGGAGTCTGAGAAGTGGACTGGTCTGATCTCTATCCGGACCTTCCCCAGAATTCCTCTTATGGTGGAAACATCCCACCTTCCAGCCCTTGGGAGGCTCCTTGGGACATGCAGATTTCTGACACGGCATCCTTTGGCCGCACTGGTGCTTGGGCGGAGAGGGATTCCACCCGAGAAAGACGGGGTGTGAGGATCACCAGGAAAAATGTCAAAGGGGGCACGAGGAGTACCTCCATGAGTAGTGATGTAGCGGGTCAGTCCACCATGGGTAGAACTAGAGCAGGCAATACCTCCACTGGAACATGAAAAAGCATGGGGAGGACCTCCATGCATGTTTTCCTTGGGGACTTTAGTACGAGGAGGGTCCTTATACTTGTCTAGCTGAACACGGATAGGACCCTTGTGCTGGGAATGGGTGGAGTGAGGCTGGAATTCATCCCTCTATTTTCCAAGGTGAGGAGGAACTTCACCAGTGGTTGAGAGGACATGGGGAGGATTTCCACACTGAAGAGAGACCGGATGGGAAATTTCCCTACACTGGCAGTCAGGGGCCAGAGAAATGACTCCATACCCAGTGGAATGGGCACTGGAGAGGCTTATGTGATGAGTATCACTGTTGTAGGGAAGACCATCATTTGTATTGTGGGTGTCGCAATGTGGACCTCCATCCAGAGCCTCGAAGGGGGGAAGGCCCATGATCTCCGCGGTATTGGTTCGGGGAGGACCTCCGTACTGGGTGGCATTGATGCGGGCCAGTTCACGGCGGCCACTGCTTGTTCCAGAAACCAAGGGAGTTGACCCAGCCTGCCTGTGGGGTGGCTGGGGCCTCGATCCATGTCAGGCTTCTAGGTGACCCTACTCAGTGTATGCAGGGAACTAACAATATGCATCATCGGTGGCTCGGGCCACAATAGTCATCGACGTTGATTCCCCTTGATGGGCATCCTCAACCTGCACCCAATGATGGCATTGGGTTGGATGAACCATGGACGGTGGTGCAGGTACGTAGCTTACCTGATCCTCTTCCAGCAAGATAGGGCGGCGGCACAAACACAGCCGGGTGGGATCCCTCGCTGGGATCCCCTCAAATGGGACTCTGACTGGATTGGGTCAGACGTCACCTACCTCATCAGCATAAGGTAGGGAGTCATCAAAGAACTCTGGGGAGAGGCTCCCAAAATGGTTGTATGTCAGTGTGGGGAGTAGTGGCTCCCTACGTAGCCCTCATGGGTGGCATTGGCGACGAGGTGCAGATTCCTCCAAATCCAGGCGGGCCATATCCCAGGTCGGGATTATGCCATCCTCCTCATAACAGTGCACGAGGTCATTGATTACCATCCATTGAATGAACTTCAGAGGAAGAGAAGGGGCGTGAGCACCCCATGGTCATTGATGTTGAGGCTGTCATGGTAGTGGTGAAACCACATGGAACAACCGTGTTGGTGCTTCCCTACCCATGCGTCGATGGGAAGTTTGTGATCGCATCCTAGGGGAAACAACGTGATTCCTGGGAGCAGGGAGATAAACTCGTTAGGGATGAAAGAAAAAGGAGTTGGCAACCAATTCCCCAGCACCTTCATGTATCCTCTGTCCTGTTAGAGGGACCCACACTGACAATTTTTCAGAATGGGATTTCCAATGTTCTACTAACCCAAATTCTGGTAATTTTCACGCTTGGCCCACTATTTTTTTGGTGTAACCCCACACTAGTTAACTAGATCCGGTGACACGTCAATCCATTGATTCCTCAAACGCTACTAATATCCATTTTGAAGAGAATAATTTCACATTGGGTTCACCATTTTTGTTTCCGACGCTGTCGCTGGGGCGTGTGCATCTATCTCATTTGAGGATGAAAGGTGTGGTTTTTTTGTCCCACATTCCCGCTTTCCAAAGGCGGGCGGCATCCGCTTCTTGTTCAGGGAGGTTTTCTCCTTGATCGAAACAGGATGATGTGATGTCGATTTTTCCTTCTGTGGATTCCTCCTCGGAACTCGTCACCTAGTTTGGGTCTCCCTTATAGACTTACGACGTTGTTCATGAAACTCTTCCTATCTCCATATATTCATGGTCACTAGTTAATTACAATGATTCTATCAGGACATTCCAAGGGGTCAGGTCAGGGCATCAACCCTCAGTTAGAAGAGTAGTCAGGTTGGGAATCACTGGTGTGTCTGGGTGCTGGGACACTAGAACTTTTGTCTTTTTTACCTTATTATAGGGCTTCTCAAGGGAACAGAAGCCCGAGGAATCCCATATCGAACACAGGGAATCATATTCCATGGGAATGTATCTGATGTTTTCCTCATCTACCCATATTTAACACATGTTATGCCACAAATTTAACGTCCGAAAGAGACGGATCAGACTGATCAGAAAACTAATTAGAGTTGATCAATTGAGTACGACCCTCAGAAGGAACATAGATGTTGGGTACAACGCGTGATTGACTTTCCAGTTACTGATGAGGGGAAAGGGGTATGTGGTGTCATGATCCCACCCGTATGTGGTGGCCCGAGTAAAAATCATGACGGATAATGGAGCAGTTGGATGAAGTGGATGGTGAATGGGAAGGAACCACCATGAGGATGATGATAGTTTTGGTCTTGAGCCTCAAAGAGGATTTCTATATATCCCCGTAGCAGGGAATCAAAGTCTACATAGTTCATCTGGTGACGTCTTAACACCGATGGGGGTTCCAACGGCTTACTGCTGAATGGAGTGAAAATAGATTACCTCTGAATGGAGTGAAAAAGGATTACCACTTAATGGAGTGACAATGGATTACCACTGAATGGAGTTACAATGGCTTACCATAGAAAGGGGATGATAACTACATACTGTTGAATGGAGTGACAACGAAATACCACTGAATAGGGAACAAAAAATTAGAATACATTTTAACATCTTGCAGGATAGGAGTGGACCGACATGAAGTGTCATGGACCATTGTTTGTTGGGATTGAACCCCATAGAGGCTTCCTACGTACCCTTCCTTGGAAAGGGTCAAATACATCATAGTTCAAATAGTGGATTTTTTGTGTGACGACTTACCGCTGACTGGGAAAACAACAGCATACCTATGATTGGGGTCCATAGTTTAATGTCATGTGGGACGGGGGTGAACCGATGTGAAGATGGTCGGATCGACCGAATTTTGGGCTAGAAAATCAGGTAGGATTCCAACATACCATGCCTTGGCTAGGATAGAAGGCCTCATAGTTCAGATCGTGGTATTTGTGGCTTACGCTCTGAGGCGGACCAAGGTGTTGGTGAACCGATATGAAGGGGGGTTGGGACGACCAATGGGTGGTCAACTTGAACTTTGGTGAGGCTTACGACATACCTTGCCTCGACAAGGATCAATGACCTCATAGTTAATATTGGTGTGGGGCATGGTGCACCAATGTGAATGGGATCGAAGTGACCATATGTTGGGATTGAACCTCCGGGAGGCTTCCTACATACCCTACCTCGGCATTGATCAAAGAACACATAGTTTAGGAGGGTCAGTGAACCGATGTGAAGGAGGACCTGGGGTCCCATGGGTTGTGGTATTAAACCTCAGGGAGGCCTCTTACGTACCCTGCCTTGGCAAGGATCGAAGTCCTTGTAGTTCAGAAGGGTCAGTGAACCGATGTGAAGGAGGACATGGGGTCCCATGGGTGGTGGGATTGACCTCATGGAGGCTTCATACGTACCCTAACTTGGCAGGATCAATGACCTCGTAGTTTAGATGGGTCAGTGCCTGACGTGAAGGAGGACCTGGGGGTCCCATGGGTGGCGGGATTGAACCTCATGGTGGCTTCATACATACCCGACCTTACTAAGGATCAATGAACTCATAGTTCATGAGGGTGGTATGGATTTGTGCACCGACGTGAATGGGATTGGAGCGACTGAATGTCGGGCTTGAACCTCAGGGAGGCATCCTACGTACCCTACCTTGGAAAGGATCAAAGAACACATAGTTCTGGAGGGTCGGCGAACCGATGTGAAGGGGGACCTGGGATCCCATGGGTGGTGGGATTATACTTCGTAGAGGCTTCCTATGTACCCTTACTTGGAAAGGATCAAAGACCTCATAGTTCAAAAGGATCGGTGACCTGACGAGAAGGAGGACATGGAGTCCCATGGGTGGTGGGATTGAACCTTGTGGAGTCTTCCTACGTACCCTGCCTTGGCAAGGATGAAAGAGATCATAGTTCAGGAGGGTGGAGGGTCTTACACTCTCGGTTGTACAATGGTAGATGTCATGGTTGGTGCTTAATCTAATCCCATGTTAGTCAATCTCGGTGAGAGAAACAAGAGGCAGTTGAGACCTGACGATCACGTTGCGAAAGCTGAGACCGTGAGAGGTGAACATGGGCTTACACATTATCACAACCCAAAGAGGAAATATGGGCTTATGAACGGTTCTCAACCTATGATTTTGGGACATACTCCAGGTTGGAAGCCTGATGGCGAAAAATCCCAGCAGGAAAGAGATTTTGTACAAAATAAAGGAGGGGTCTGGTGTCCATTTCCCCTCTCCCTGGTCATTGGGACGAATGAAGAAAGGTGGAATAGGGACGCTGCCTCCTGTAAGAAAAGAAAGGGGCTTACACTGATATGGTCTCCCTTTCCCTGGGGACAAATTCCACTCTGATAAGGAGGATATCATCCCCTGTGAGAGAATATCTCATCCTCGTGGTGAACAATGGGCATGCAGAATGTCCAAGGTGGGGCACCCTGCGTGCAAGGCACGGGGCAAGGTCAAAATTTAACGTCATGTGCTGAGGACGATGGTGAATGGAAGTTTAACGTACTACAGCTTGATCAAGGTGAGTTTTCTCCGAACCCCTAGGATATACATAACTGGTACCCTCTACCCCTTGGTGAAGAGAAGGGACATGCAACACCGTGGATAGTGGGTGTTGTGGAGAGGAACATTGGGGGGTCCACATTAGCATGGCTATGGGAAGAAGCAATAGCTGTTAGCATGCCTATGCGGAGAAGCATGAGGTGATGAAATGAAATGGGTAGAATAATCCAAGGGACTTCGAAATCACATCGTGCAAACCTCGAGGGTTGCACAAGAAAAGGAATTGCAAAGAAAAGGTGTTTATAGGGAGGGGCCTTGTGAAGATCTGCTGATCCGCGTGGTAGAGGGTACTTGTGAAGGGGTGTGCTTTGTGAAGTATGGTACCTCAACCTATGTATAGGTCATAGGTTTATATAAGAGGTGCTTCATGAAATGGAAAGGCATTCGCGGAGCACTGCCTTGTGGAGAAAAGGTGCCTCACGATGAAAGTTATCGTGAAGAAATGTGCTTAACAATGTACTTTGACCCCACCTTAGCATGGGGATCACATGTACAAGAATGGTTTTTCGTGAAGCATAAATGCTCCATGATGACTCAGGTCCCCTTGGGGATCCCCTTCCTTCAAATATTCCCTTTGTCTCCAGGAAAGGCATCCCTCTCAAAAGAGGGGGTTAAAACAAGGAAAAAGGGAGGCACTTCACAGAGTAGAAGTACCTCGCATTGCTCATGGCTCATAGAGCAGATGGTTCATCATAATTCGTGATCTAGGAAGTTGAAAGGTCAGACGATCCGTTCCTTGGACATGGGGGGATGATGGAATTTATAAGGGACAGGAGCCACGAAGCAGTACTCGCTCGGTGCGAAGAGGGATTTTTTGTTCCGCGGCGGGCCCACGAACATCAAATGCATTCCCGGAGTGTCCCGCCTTCTTGCTCTGTAGTGGGCTTGCGAACGTCGAAGGCGCTCGCAGAGCATTATCGCCTCCTTGCTCTGCGGCGGCTTGTGAATGTCAAAGGAGCTCATGGAGCGTTACCACCTCCTTGCTCTGCGGCGGCCTCGCGAACATCAAATTCGTTCACAGAGCGGCCCCCCTGCTTGCTCTGTGGTGGGTGTAGTGTGATTGTGGCTTCGAAAAAGGTCTTTGCGAGGTAGCCCCTTGAAGCTTTCTGTTTCATCGTCTTCTTTTCACATTTTGGCACCAACAGGGATGCAGACAACATATGTTCGAATTTAAATGGTTATACGAAGGGTAAATTATTATTTTCTATCATGATAATTTATTTATAATTATATTAGTGAAATAATTACCCTAAATATTTACGGAATGTAGACACGATATTTATTCAACCAATAGAGAAATTAATAAAATGATTATAAAAATATAAAAACAAGTAAAATATATGTGATTTATCATATCCAACGAATATTTTAGATGACCATTAATTTTTATTGTTTTTAAATATTTATATTTCATTTGCATTTATTTCGTTACGTTTTTAAATTCAAATTAAATTAATAGTGTCAAAATGAAAATAAGGATACTTTATGTTAAATAATGTTTTATTGACCCATTTAAAATTCCATAGAATATTATCATTATTCAATTGAATTAGATATGGTACAAAATATAAACCCACCTATATATATGAGTTAATTTTCCTCTTATAGTAACACTCTTTGAAAATAAATTTTAAATTAATTATAATCATTGTAATTTCTAAAATTCTCAACGAGACGTTAAATAAAATATATATTGTTGAAAAATATTATAAACATGTAAAAATTTTATATTATTATTTTTGACCCATAATCATCATATATTCTTAATATTTTACTTTAGTTTTATATTTACATAAAAATTAAATTATAATAATATAATACATTTAGAAATTCCGAGAGTGTGTCAACCCTATCTTAAAAATGAGAACCCCCTCTCATCTTTTAATTTCATAAAAAAACGATGGTTTAGAAAATAATTAATCTAATACATTAATTGAATATTTAAAAATTTCCTTTATACCTTTTATAGATCAAAGTAAAATCTTAATAAATATTGGGTATAAACCTGAAGAGGTTTCCCCAAAAAGAGGTGTATTTCTCAAATAATATTTTCATTTTATCTATTTTTATAAAAAAATTAAATATTGTTAAATCATTATGAAAAAAAATTATTATATAAAAAAATCTGATATGATATAATTTTAGTGGAAAAAACAATACCTGTATCCTTCTTTAATAAAATTAGAATGGAAACTATTATTTATGTGTGTGGTAGACAACTATCTTGCCAACAGATGTAATTCAATTTACATCACTACATCTCATGTTTCTATATAATAATGTGTTTAGTGTATATATATATATATATGATTTTCATGAAATATTCATATTTTTTTATGGATGTAATATTATCTAATTTCGTAACATTCTATTTATAGAAAATAATAACTTCAATTGAGCATACATGTGGGCAACCAACTCCATTAAGCGTTCGGATTCTTATTTTATATCCACATCATATGCATGATATATAAAACAATATTTAAGAAGATAAAATAATCTTTTTATAATTATCCTTATAAAATGATAAAACAACCCCTACCTTTATTTTATATTAATTGTTGAAAAATAAAATCATTACTCATGCATATGTAATCATTATTGTCTCCAAAATTTAATCATTGTTCATTTTTCATAGCCATACTACATAGTGGGTTTTAAAATTTTAATAGATTAAAAATATGATCATTATATGAAGATTATTATTCTTATTATTATGGATAAATGATCACCTTTAACATTGTTAACCATCCAAAGTATGTTTGGACATATAATTCAAATATCCTCAAAATACCCAATGTGAACGATATTGAATATGTAGTTAAATATAATATGGTAATAAATAAAATAAGTGGAATAATAAAATAGAAAAGTTTATTATGAAAGTAAATAATTAACATATTTTTATTATCTATGATTATAAATAATGTACATGACAAGTATGAATCGGGGAAATGACAACTTATATTAAAAACATTATTAAAAATGTTTTAAATATTTATTTTCAAAATAATTTCCTTCACTAACAATATTGTTAAAAATATTTTATTAATGTAATTATATGTAAATATATTAATTTAAATGGAAATTATATATTACAATTATTAGTCCTTCAGTAGGATTTAGAAGTTATATATATATATATTTTATGGAAGGTTTTGATAAAACGTAATATGGTTTTTTTGGTATTCATCTACAATATCAATGAATTTTCCTACCACCATAACAATTATTTGATTTTGGGCTACCTTTGCAAGAATTCATGGTTTTTTCAATGAAAAAAATATCCTTCTCCATATTCTAGTTATTTATAAAAAGTATTTTAAATAGAATTTGTACGAAATATCTATAGTGATAGATTATTACATTTTTATCTTTATAAAATCCATGAATTATATTGTTATATTCATTAAAAAAATAATGTTATTTTAAAAACAAAAAAGAATACAATTTTATTAAAATGTTTTTAGATATTGTTTTATTTTAAAGTTTACATTTAAAATTTAATATTTTTTATTTGAAAAAAATAATTTCATTTTTGGAATTACTAATTGAAAATTCTCATAAGTTGATTTTTGGAGAATATTCCAATATGATTTATTTTTTAGTAAATAGTGAAAAGGTCTAATTTTTAAACATAATTTTAATTCATTTCAAGTATTTACAAAGTAAAATTATATTTTTATTGAGTTTAAATACTTATTTTGTATATAATGAACTAAAATAATACAATTATTGATTTTGAAAATAATTTAATGTTTGAATTGAGTATAAAAACATTTTTTACAATAAAATGGTATTTTTATGAAAAACAATTTCCAACGTGTTCTGCCAAATTATTTTTAAATGTAGTTATTCCAATTCAGTGTTCAAAATAATGAAAAATTGATTCAAATTTTGAATCATGAAGTTTCAATTTTATAAATAAATCCCTTTTATTTTTAGACAAAATTAGTAGTTACCTATATAATTGTTTTACCATGGTAAAGGGTAAGAAAAATAAATAATGTTAAGAATTAATTTATACAGACTACATAAATATTCAATAAAATTAATCAATTTTATTAGATCAATATTTCTCATAAATAATCAAACCATGGTCGAATATATGATATTTTTAAGCTATTTATATTCGATAATGACATTTAATATATTTTATGTAATGAAAAGTTATAAATGTCAGACTCTGGTTTTTAATAACTATAATTATTTCAACATGGGGATAAAAATAGTATATGTTTTAAAATTAAAATAATTCTAAAATGAAAAATATTTATCTTCATCATGTTAATTTATTTTTATTTTTTAGTAATGAAATAGTTACCTTAAATAATTACAAAGCACTAATGTAGTAATTATTCAAATAATGAAAATCTAAAATAAATGATATTAAAAATATTTAAATAAGTATATTTTTAAATTATTAAGGTGAATCATGATTTTTTAGATAATCATACCATTTTCATAAATAATAAAAAAATGTTCTTTAATTTTATTCTTAATGTTATAAAAGACAACGTATTTGAATAGTTCTAAAATTGATGTTAAAAATAATTTATAAAAATTGATATTTTATTAAATGATATAGAATTAATAAAAATAAAATATATGGAATATTAATTAGGATATGGATTAATATATAAAAAATGGTCCATTTTTGGTTACTTTTTCATTTATGGTAATTATCATGACCCTCGAAGAGTAAAATACCTTGTTATCATAGCAAGTGTGATAACGTTTAATAGAGGGCTATAAAAGAAATACAAGGTTAAATATTTGAAATAAATTATCCAAAAATTATTATTTGATATGATTTAAACTCAAACTCTTGTTATATTTTAAAAATTTCAATTTCTATCCATTTTAAATTCAAAATTAATTTATATTAAATTAATATTTAAATAAATTTCAAGAGTATCACTCCATTCTCTTATAAAAGGGAACATCTTCTTCTAATATCTTAACACTTCAAAAAATTTTGTGTCAAAAAATATATTCCAAAATAAATTAATAAATCATTACTCACATGCTGGAAGATTATATTTAATATTAAAACTACCAAAGAGAAGAATTTGGTGTAAACTTTAAGAGATAATCTGAAGAAGAGGTAACGTTATTAATCAAGTGTTTTTATTTTATTTATTATTTCTCCAAAAAATATAATTTAACAATGGTGAAATAATAAAATAATAATAATACAAACACTTATATTTTTTAGGTTAATCTAATAATCAATATCCATCTCCTCTATTATTGAATATAAAACAAAACAATCGTTCTTGTTTCCAACAGATTACCACCTCATGAATCGATGTAATTAATTTTCCATAACTATATTTCATGAATCGATTATAATAATGGAATTATTTTTTACAATATATTCTATACATATTTATAATTCTAATATTATAATATATCATTTATCTTCTTACTTTGAAATCCACTGAAAAATGATAAAGTCGTTCATGCATCTGTTTGGACTAACACCTCTACAAAGAAATGTTATTTTTTTAAACTTAATCACATGTATGATATATATAGATACAATTAAATAATTATTGTGATGATTATTTATATTTTTATGATTATATAAATAATAAAATTAATTACCATATTTTTATAATGATCATTGAAAAATTGAAATGTCAATATTGTGTATGTAGGACCCACAATATCAATGATTGTAAAATATTTTATTTTTCATATCTATATGAATTGAATGGATTGAAAAGTATAATTTAGGTATAATAATGTAATTTATATCATTTTTGTATTCTGGATATTATGGAATAATGATATATTTAATTATTTTAAACATGCTGAAGTCATTTGGGACCTATAAACCTAACATCGTCAAAACATTTAATGGGAAATTAATTATTTACTAATTAGTATAACACATATAAAGTAAGATAAAAGAATAATAAACTATAATAAGTTATAAATAAATAAATTAATTAACATAAGTTTACTATTTGAGAATATAAATAATGTATGTGACGAGTCTGACATGACGTGATACTTTAAATTAAAAACTAGTTTTAATTATTAATTTTAAAAATAATTCACGTTCGTGTAATTGTTTTTATAATAATTTTAATAATGTATTTATATGTATGAGAAGTAACTAAAAAGGTTATTTTATACTTGTTAATTATATGGGTCTTCAAAAATGTAATCATTTTATTGAATGTTTGTCTCTCTTAATAAAATAAAAAAAGGACTGTTGTATTTTATCATATATTATTACAAAGAATTTTCCAACCACTATAACCATTATTATATATTTATATTACTTTAAAATATTTATTTATTACTTAAAAAACCGTAGTTTATTTTTTGGGTATTTTTGTATTAAACATACATTTTAAGAGAAAACATATTCTGATATCTAAAAATGATTTACACATGGGTTTAAAAGTGTTTTTGACTAGTTTTATTCTTGATATGATACTTAGAGATTATTTAATAAGGGTTTTACCACATTATATTTCATGGGAGAGCTTGATATAACTTACTTGATTTTTTATCCCCATTATAGATTATCAGTGATCATGATATAGAATGTACAAAAGGTGAACCATGCTTGTGATCTAATGCAATGGTAATTATTATTATCACTAGAAAATGATATTGTATATCTTCTTTATAGTTGTTATATTTTTAAGGTTTATGTAAGGGTTTTATGATGATGATGTCTCAAGGTATACACCCGAAATTTCTATGATTTCTAATGAGTTTTCATGTAAATTATTTTATATAAAAACCAATGATAATGTCTTTTTAATTGAAAAATGATGCCATTTCAAATAGAATGATATGATTATCAAAAAGAAAAATCATGGGTTTTCATTTTTTTCACTAGAAGAACAAGATTATTATTTTACATACCATTATGATATTTTCATTCTCATCCAATGTATTAAAATGTTCTTTAGAGGACGTTTAATTGAAATAAATAAGTTACGATGAATGTCTTGAGGATTTGACCTGAGAACAAATCATGTTTTATTTGAATGGTTCTATATAGTATCAAAATAGAAATTGAATAGATCCACACACTTTTTAAAATATTTATTTGATGTTTATGAGTTATAACCATATTTTTAAAAATCTGAATAGAAAAGATCCTTACGAATGAAAGTATGTAAAGTGTAGTTTAAAGACCCAAAAATATGTTATGTTTTAGAATATGGCCTTATAATTGATATAATTTGAGGGTTTAGATAAATTTAAGGGTTATGATAATGTAAATTAAATAACCATAAATGACTTATCATAATAGTTAATTGGAAATGATATAGAATTTAAATATTACCATGTCTTTTCAACTAAAATATATTTAATTAGAATGTTTCTCATTATAGAAATTGGAGATATAATAGTAGAAAAGAACCACTAGGGTCATATTATTCCAATTTAGAAACCTAGAGTTATTAGAAATAGAACAGATCATTTTTTTATGTGAGGGATCTGTTGATGCAAGATATAGATTGTGGTGGAATCCCTATAGAGAGAGTACAAATATTCCATAGAGGAACTTAACAACTGTAGATAATTTTATGAGATAACATCTTCTAGAATTTAGTGAATATTTAAAAATAATTGTATATAATGGAGAGATCAATTCTCTAGGGAAGATATTTGATGTCATGGGGTTTTTGAAAAATAAAAATATAACTATTTCCATTGATCATTTTGAAGGTGAAAATGATGTATTTTTAAATTTGGTTAAGAATAACAATGAGAAATATGGTCTTGATTTCATGTGATGAGACACATTTAATAATCTATTATTTGAGATATATTTCCCTATTGTTAATCTGATTAATATAATGAAAAATATTTTTATTGATTCAAAATTTTAATTACTCTAAACTTGTATATGAAAACAAATTAATTTATTTACTTTGTATATTGAAAATTTTATTTGGTATATTTATTGTAAAATTAATTGATTTTACACTAAATTATAAATATATATATAAGGTGATTTAGAATTACATGGCATTAAAATCTAAGATAATGTTGTTTTTTGTGCTTAGAAAATTGACATGGATTTTACCATCACATGTATTCCTAGATATGTAAAGTGTAATAAAAGTTCAATGTCATAGGAAATGGAGAAGCATCTAGGTAAGAAGTCACGAGGTAAAGTCCAAAATTATCTCAATATTTTAAGGGGAATCATTTAAAATGTCTTTTATATTCTAGAGTTGTTTACTATTGTCTTATGTTTGGTTATAGGGATCATGACTGCAATAAACAGATTCCTAAAATTTAATGGATGTGGTAACATATATTCATCCACTTGTGAAATGTTTTAGTTGAAATGAGTTGGGTAATTATTGATAACATATCTGTGAAGAGTATTATTTATAATGGAAATCATCATTACTAGAGGTTGAATGATGTGGTAAAATATATTTCTTCTACTATAGAAATTATAGGTCCATCTAATGATGTGGTGAGAGGTATGTTACCTATTTATTAGAATTATTTAAGTACACTATTAAACTTTTAATATATCAATTCCTTTATTTTTGTTAAATTCTCATGTAAATTGCGAGTATAAACTCATGCATATAATATATTTTTTTTAAAAAAAATCTTTGGATGTATTAAAGAGACTAATATTTATATATTTTTTATTGTTATTAATGGAATCATATTTAAAACAAATAATTATGAACATCCCATCATAGTGTATGATATTATTTGGGGTATGGATTGGATTTTTGTTATTGTTTTAAGTTTAAGGCCCTAACCTTAAAACATTAATTAATATTTAATTTTGTTAATAATTCACATTGAGGATATTTTCAGGATTAGAGTCCTAGATAATTAGGCCAAAAACGTTACATTAAATCTCAAAATATTACAAATTAGACACTTCTACTGTATAAATTTTTTAATGGAAATTAAAATTCTTAAATAAAACAACTATTATTTTCTTGATATAAATATTATTGAATACTTCCTTTCTATTACCCTTGCATATATCCAGTGAAAAGAATTTCAAAAACATGGGATGAGCAGAAAAAATCCAATAAGGGTTATAAAACAAGGAGTGAAAACATTATACCATCAATACATAAAAATCAGTGAAATCATACTTCCCAATCACAAAACATAATATATTTAACATACCACCTAAAATCATACGATTTATGCATGACACATAGAAATCATAAATCATAAAGGTAATTTTTGGCATCCATATCATACTTACATTGTAGTTTTGACAGCTAAATAAGGAGCTACGTTTTGAATAATCATTACAGTATATTCCATAAATATCATAGAAATAACATTAAAGTTTTCCTCCATCACTTTACCCAATGAATTAGAGAGCAATCTCGAGCTCACCCACCCTTGGTTTATCAGGGAACCACCCATATTTGTTTTATCACAAAAGAACCCATCATATTTCCAAGTACTATTACATAATCATAACACATAAAAGATTGAAATATTCATCATTTCTATCACAAAACATAATTAATCAATTCAACAATATTGAAATATACAACCCATTTCAAAAACAATTTTAAAAATTTTATAAATATATTTTTGAATCAAAGTGTCCCATTAAACTGTGAAACATTTAATGGAATATCATTTTAAAACAGTAAAGTCCTTATAAATAGATCCTTTAATCCATTTTAAAATGGAATTAATGATAAATATTTATAAAAGTAAATATTTAAAACTTTAAAAATGATGTTTCAGTGAAGCAGTCTCATAACACATAGAAAAATAATAAATAAAAATAGTTTAAGAATAACATCAAACAAAACATTAAATATCATTTGAATATAGAAATTCAGATTTAAAATGTCAAAATGGTTGAATATACACATTAAAAAGTGCACAATATCATGATATTCCAAAATGAAAGTATATTGAGATGTAGTCCTTTACATATATTGTATTAATGATGTAAGAATTTATCAATGGAGTGATTATGTGTAGAAATAGTATATCAACACAAATGGAAGTGGAAATTAAAACATAAACAATCAAATAGTGATTCCACATATAATCATGGAATAATATTATCAAAAAATTCGGATTAAAACCCAATTTGAGGAAATTAATTTTAGGAATTTTGTTACCAAAATTAGGCAGCCTAACAGCAGCACATAAAAATTCAGGAAATGAGTTGATGAGAGAAAAAAGTGTCTCTCGTGACATATAATAAAAGAATGATATAGAAGAACAAATTCTAAAAGAATAAAATGGAAATTAAAATAAAAAACATTAAATAATTCATTGTCTAAAAGATGTGGGTGAATAGTTCCCTTACCATTTGAGATAATACTTGAATGAAAATAAACAATGAACAACATTAAAAAAACATATAATATGATTAGAATAAGAATATTAATGATATAATATGTCATATGGAATTATATACACCATATAAAGCAAGTATAAATACTATATAAGATATAAAAAGTCATTTATCACATAATCATAGAATTACATAATCAGTACGTAGAATACTAAATTAAATAATTAAAATTGAGTTAAAAAGTCCCCTTACGGAAATTCGGTACCCTAATGACATAACTTAAAAATTCCAAAAATGAGTTGATGAAAGATAAAAGTGTATCTCATAACATGGAAATATAATGTAAAGAAATAAGGATATATAATAACATATCCCAATATAAGAGAATGGAAATTCAAATACAAAATCATAAAAGATGTATTTGACTAAAAGAAAAGGCTGAAAGGTTCCCCTACCTTGAGTACGACTCTTCATGTATGTTCCTTGTCTTTCCTGAATAATAAATTTAAGTTAATTTTTATATACTTCATAAAATTTTACAATTTTATTATTCCTTTTATATCACTTATTACCATGTTATAACCATAATTTTTTTAATCATAATATCAGACATTTTTTCGATATTTGGTACTAGAGTTAAAAATCAACTTGTAATAATAAACATTTTCCATGCCACTAGGACTCCATTATCGAAATAATTTTATTCATTATTTAAATATCATATATATTCATTATATATGTTTTTATAACAGTTCACAACAATTGGATATATGAAATTAAAAAGCACGGTTTTTGGAGACGGTAAGCCATAGGTACGCATGAACGTTACATTCATTTATTTTTTATATTTAATGGAATGAAAAAAATATTCATAGGTATATTATAATTCCTTTATAATATAATATTTTATATATGTTAAATATTTTCATTAATTCCATTCTTTATACGTTTCATGTATAGCATGAACGAGTCATATCACTTTGAGGGGGAGATTGTTCTCACATCCTCAAATGAAATTATCATATTTATACATTTTTGAAAGAATAAAGGTAGTCTGTAAATGAAAAATATATAAGAATAGAGATAATATAAATATATTATATACCATATATAAATATAGTTTCATCATAATTTCCACCTTGAGTAGTGTTACAGAAAAATTGAATAATCATCGTTTCGTGAGGCAGTAGTTCACCATCCACAGAAAGAATATGTTATAAGTCTATTAAATGAATGTGTGTGAAAGTGTATTTCAAATAAATATCATAAAAAACCTAGTATATTTTGTATACTAGTGTAGTTAAGTAACCAATAATAATGAATATAATATTGAGTGAAAATATAGAATAATAGAAATTAATTTTATATAAGACGCTACCTCTTATAACGTATAACTCTCTTCGATTTGACCCAATAGGATTTCCTGAAATGAATTTTGCAGAAATGAAATATTATTGAGGAATAGGGATATGTTTTTCTTGTCATTGATGGTATTTTTTACGTGTAAAGTGTCTTGAGAGGTGTGTATAATGGGTTAGAGGTGGTGGCCTTTTATTAGAGGGAGGAGGGCTCTTTAGGAATGTTTGAAAGTATTATTTGATTATAAATTTTTTTTATATTTCAAATGATCAAAAAGAAATTAAATTATAATAAAGGGGGAATATAAGTTGATTTAAAATGATCCATTAATAATTGGATTGGTTTTGAATATTTTTTAATCTTTATATTTTTTATTTAAACTATTTTAACTATTACTGTTTTATCAATAATTTAACACTTTGAGAATCAAAATAGCTACCCAAAAATTACAAATATCCAATTAAAGAGTCAATAATAAAATTTTATAGTTATTATCACCATTTGGATGAATCTTATATTTTTAGGAATTTTATAATAATAAATAAAATATTTTATAATTTTTAGTATGAATTTTTTCAATTTTGACTCTATTCATATCATGACATATTTTAAAAATAAATAACAACATGACTGATTCTAAAAAACATCATTAATAAATTTATATGATGTAAATATAATCCATAATTTTTTTATGACATTAAAAGAACCAAATTTCATTTATTTTAACATTTTAAATACCATCTATTTGTATCTTTTCTTAATGAATCAATCATTACAACATCATTGGGTCATTATTAAATTTATTTATTTAACTCTAAAAATTATAAATAAAATTACATGATTTATGAAATATTTTTATCCTTATAATAACTATATATAGTCTAATTCATCACTTATATAACCCCAAATAAATATTGTTTTAGTAAAAAATATTTTTTTTATGTTATATTTTCCTTAACTTTAAATTAAATTAATTAAATATCATTTTCACAGACAAGTTTCTTCCTAGGTTCCTAAAATCTATCAAAGTATTCCAATGGTCAGGAATATCTTATCAAATAGGGTTATAAAATGGGTAAGGGTAATTTAATATTATTATCATATTATTTTTTACCCTTATTTACCAGATTTACCCTTTAACCATGGTAAATAAAATATTTACTAATGTTACTGTTCATAATGTCTAGAAAAGGTACATATTTACACAAATTGGACCTCCTGATTCAAAATATGGAATCCATTTTTCCATATTCAGAACATATATGTTGTAGAAATTAATTTAATATTAATTCCCATTGTCCAAACCAATAAGCGTGTTTTTAAGAAAAAAGAAACTATCAGAAGAATGCCATGTGTTTCTGTCCAATTTGAAAGAGAAATTACATTAATTGAACTAAATTAGATAAATTTGAAAAATATAATCCTATTACACTTTAAAACCAATAAAAATAACCATATAAATATATAAATAAAATATATTAAAAGTCAGTTTTGAATTTTAATGCAGTATTTTTCATTATTCATTAAAAAATGAACATTATCAGACAAATACCAAATTTTCATCCAATGTAAACCTTGATGTCCCAATGATAAAGAATAAGTTTTTTTTTTCAAATGAAACATATAAGAGTACACAAAATTGATTTAAAAGGGGAACTCTATCAAAAGGTGGTAAAACATCATTTTTAGAAAAATATATCTTTTATTCAAAAAAATGAATTTGTTCTTATATCATATATAAAAAACATATAAAGTGAATTTAAAAAATTAAATTGAATATATATCATATATTTTTCATTAAATAAAAATCCATCCATAGTGATATTCAAACACAATTATTCTCTTTAAAACACATCTTTTATATTCAATTGGTTTTTATTTCGATTACTAATAAATTTGGTAAACAATTAATCACTTTTTAAACATGTGTAAACCATATTTCAAAATTAAGATGATTCTATTCATTACCACAATTCGAATGGCTAGAAATTAAATACCATTTAAAATTTTTATAATATTATTTTATTATATTTCAGTATAACTCAATTTTGTGTGCAACATAAGATTTTGGAAAAATCCGTTGTTGTGTGTCATGTATGATATCATAAGAAGCATCCCATTAAACATAAAATTAAAATATTATTCCTAAGTATTAATATAAATTAAAAAATATTATTCTATAAATACCTAGAATGTTACATCCCTCACCATTTAGAAATTGCGACCTCACAATTTTAAAATTGGGCTCGGAAAAATCATTCAAAGTCCCACATCGAAAAAATAATAAATAGAATTATCACTTTAAAAGAATGAACAAGAAGTACCAAGGTCATCAGAGATAAAACACAAAAGGATTACATGTAAAAAACATGGATATGGGAGGGAAACTAATTTTCATGTTCTAATGGAGAGTGATAGGAAATAAGATCATGATAAAGTTAACTACTAGAAAACTACATACTACTGATGGGTTAAAGAGTCTTTGATTTTTCAGTAAGAAGTTTAAACAAAAAATGTTTTTATTTTATTATCCTTTTAATAAATGATAGGATTTTATTTATGATATTGACTAATAACATAAGGAAATATACTTACTTTTCACATAGAGTTTCATCGTTTAATAAATTTCTCCAAAAAACTCATCTTTTCTCCAAACTATGAGTACACAAAATGACTTGGTCATACCTAATGTACAAGAATCCACTTATAGAGAATAACATAATCCATAAAGATGAACTATATATTTACCCTATTGTTATAAATTATCCAAAACAAAAAGGGTTAGTAGAAGAGCATATAATCCCCCAAAAAGAATAATCATTTAATCTATAAAATTAAATAAACAATACAAAAAGTTCAACAATGACTATTCAATAAAAAATATCCCTTAAAATTAATCAAATTAATCCAAACTATGTTTTAATCCCAAAACTCAGATGAATTTGATCACATAGTCTTCCATGATAAATCCTAACATTTATCACCAATTAACATCGACTGCTATTAAAGTCTCATTCTAAAATGTAATTATCCTAATTACATATTCTCCATGATAGGTTAATAGATTCCATAAATAACCTGAATCACTATAAGTACACAATCAAAACATATGTTATCCTAAAATGAAATTCCAATGTTCCTCATCAAAAGAAACCCCATAGTATTCTATTTTTCGTAGGCATATAATGTTCTGAAAAGCGCAAACATCTTCCAAAATATCATTTATCACTTAATCACCATACAATTTTCCTATACTAACGATATCCATTTGATAAAAAATAAGTTCCCAAAATCAACATATTATTGTTCCATAAAATCATTTAACTAAAATAATAAGTAATATTATCAATGGAATCCACATAGGCAAGTGGTAGGTGATACACCCTTATCACCCTTTGGTGGTGTGTTCGATTCATGTGGCTTTTCCGGACATGACATGTTTTCACCCATCTTCCATGTTGTTCTTTTTAATAAAACTAAAAAAAAACAATGTTATGATTTAACCTCACTAATTTTCTTATACCTCTTATTTTCATCCCAAATCATAATTATCTGAATATCTTAATTAATGAAGTATTATATTTATTTAATATTTTTACCTCCATATAATAAAACTATTCCAAAAGAAATAACATTGTACCTTGATCATGGTGTCCAGCAAGATTCATTGTCATCTTGTTCATACAGATAGATGGTCCATGAATTGCAGTAATGATTTAGAGATTCTTTAAATTCATTTTATTCTTTCATCCAAATACACATTGTACAACAAGGGTCATATAAGTGTTTTTAGAAAAATAGTTTCAGGAAATAATCATGTATGACATATAATTTTAAAACATGTAATAAAACTTGTTTTTTTCTTAAAAAGTCAAACCAACTTTGAGTTGAAAATTTTAATCAATGTTCCTTTTAAAATACTATAAGTATGTGCTGAGATACTATATTTTAAAAGCAAATATAAATAGGGTTTGTAAGGGTCTCCATATTTACACATGTTTCAAAATCACAATATGATTCAAAATCTTATAATAAGGAACAATATTTAAAAATTCCTTGATAATATTTACCTTTGTTGAAAATATAGGAATATTGAAAAAATTTGGATTTGATTAAATACAACCGATGATCCATAATGAGATCGAGGTATATTTTAGGAGTTTTTTATCTCAACCAAATACGTTCATGTGATTTGTATGCTAGGAAAAGTTTTACAATCATCCAATCATGAAATTTCAATAATTATTGCAAGCATGTAATAAGTATGAGATAAGAATATTGTTTTAGATCATCCTACATTCTTTTTATAATCGATTTCCTTGATCTAAAAATTTTCAAAAACAATTATTTAACTGAAAGATTAGATATTGGGACAAACAATGTGTTTATGGAAATGTCATAATCCCTAAAGTTGTCTAAACCGACCTCCGATACCATTTATAAGGCCCCAACTTAAAAACATTACATAATCTTGAATTAAGTTAATAATTAACATTGACGTTCTTTTCATGTTTTGAGTTTTAGAGAACTAGGCCACAGATATTATATCACATCTCAAAATATTACAAAGTAGACATTTCAACTCTATCCATATTTTTTATAATAATAAAAAATCCTTATATAAAATAAGAATTATTTTCATGATATAAATCCTCTTGAATACTTCCTTTATATTACCCCTCCTAGTACCATGTGATTTTTTTTCAAAAACATGTTATCAACACAAAAACATTAGTAAGGGTTATTAAATATAGAAAGAAAACAATTGTCCATCAATACATAAAAGTAAATGAAATCATACTTCTCAATCATAAAACATAATATCTTTAACATACATTATGAAATCATATGATTTATGAATGACACATAGAAATCATAAATCATAATGGTTAATTGTAGCATCCATATCAAACATACATTATATCTTTCATAGCTACATAGGAATTTTCATTTGGAATACACATGACAGTATATTCCCTAAATCTGTTAGGAGAATCATTAACATTTACATCAGTCACATTACCCAATGCACTAGAGAGCTATCTCGTCCTCACCCACCATAGGATTTTCACACAACCACCTATGTTGGGTCTATCACATAACCACCGTCAAATTTACAAGTACCATTTCATAATCATAACACATAAAATATTGGAATATTAAACCTTTCACTCTTCAACCACATTGAATCAAATCGAGAATATTGTAATATTCATCCATTTCCAAAACCATTTAAAACATTTTATAATGATATTTTTGAATCTATATGTCCCATACCACTTTTAAAATTTTAAAGGAATATAATCTCTAAAATATAATGTACATATAAATAAATCCTTAAAACCATTTTAAAAATAAGGAAATTAATGAGAATGACTATGAAAAATAAACCATTATATCTTTTATTACAATGTTTTAGTGAAAGAGTCACTTAACACTTGAGATACAATTTAATAATATTAATTAAATAATAACATCGATAAACATTAAATATTTTCTCAAGAATATAGATATTCATGATATAAAACATCAAAAGGGTTGTATATACACCTTTATAGGGGTACAATATCAAGATATTCCAAAATTAAATGAGATTGAAATGTAGTCCATTACATATATTGTATCAACAATATAAGAATTAATCAGTTGGGTGATTATTTGTAGAAATAATTTATCCAAAAAAATGGAAGTGGAAATTAAAACATAAATAAACAAATAGTGATTACACACATAATCTTGGCATAATATAATCAAAAAAGTATACATAAAACCCAATGATAGGAAATTGACTTTAGGAATTCCCTTAGTAAATTTTGTCAGCCAAACAGAGTCCCAAAAAAACTTAGAAAATAAGTTGATGAGTGAAAAAAGGGTCTCTCATCACATGGATAGAAATAAGGATATAGATGAACATATTCCAACATAAAAAAAATGAAAATTAAATGATATAACATAAAAGAAGTCATTGATTATATGATGTGGGTGAAATGTTCCATTGCCATTTGAGAAAATACTTGAATAAAAATAAATATTGAAAAACATTAAAAAAACATATAATATCATGAGAATAATAATATTCATGATATAATTTCTCAAAGGGAGGTATATACACTAAATAAATCATGTATAAATACTAGACAAGTAATCAAAATTTATTTATCACATAATCATAGAATGACATAACCAAGAAGTAGAAGATTAACCCAAATAGAACATGCGCCTCAACATAGTTGGTGGAGTCTATCTATGTGAATCCAAGATACCCATGTTCAAAACCAAGATGAGGAATAATTATAGGTACTATAGTAGTGTTGTAGCAGTTACAGTAGCGGGCACTATTGTAGCACTGTGTGGGTACTGTTGCAACTAATGTATCAGGGACTATAACATGTAATGTTTGGTACTGTAGTAGCTAATACTAATCACCCGGGTCCACCGGTTTGGGCTGGTAGTCATTAACGCCATCGGTCCACCCAGGACTTTGGTTTAGTATGACCTTTGGGACACTTTTACAGCCTTCAGGCCACCTCAAGGCCTTCATGCCCATGATTAGTGCTCATTCCCTAGATAGACTTTACAAAAATAGAGCATCCCAAGAGGATGATTTTGAGAAGGTGCACTCACCAGAGTAGAACCAATGGATTTGGAAGAATTATTGGGTATGTATATGCCATCGGGATTAGCCCGTTCTTGTAGAGGAAGCTTAGCTAGATGGCTATGCAAAGGTGGAGAGCTACGAACATGATGCAAATACCGGGGAGGGGTAGTTCCTTGTTGTCATAGTCTGGTTGATTTACCTAAGTCCTCGGGGTAATGTAATGTATCATAAGCCTACATGCCATGTAATCATTAATACTATGGGCCTTTTAAGGGATTCCCCTCATCCCTTGAATGTGGGGATTTCAAAAATCAATCAAAATGAAGGCCTTCTGGTCATTCGGGGAAGAATAACCCAAATAATAGAAATTGGGTTAAGAATTTCCCATACAAAAACATGGCAGCCTAACGATGTCACATAAAAATTAAGAAAATGTGTTGATGAGAGAGAAAATGGTATCTCATCACATGGACATTAAATGTAAAGAAATAATGATTTATAATAACATATCCCAAAATAAGATAATGGAAATTAAAATACATAATCATAAAAGAAGTCATTGACTTAAAGAAGAGGGTGAAAGGTTTCTTTACCCTGAGTCTGACTCATCAAATATGTTCATTGTTCTTCTTGAATAGTATATATAAGTTAATTTAAAATTTCATCAGATCATTTTTCAAGTTTATTATTTCTTTTATATCACTTATTTCAACGTTATAAACATTATACATTTATTTATGTAAATATCGGTCGTTTTCCCAATATTTGGTACTTAGGTCAAAAATGAACTTGTCATAATTACAAATATTCAATGTATTTAATAGTAAATTATCTAAATAATTTTATTCATGATTTAAATATCTTATATATCCAGTATATATATATTTATAATAGTCCCTAAAATTTGGATATAAGAAACAAAAAAAGAACCATTCAGGGAGATGGTAATCTGTACGTACACTTGAACGATACATTCAATTCGTTATAAATATATAAATAATGAAAACTAAAAGATACATAGGTATATGATTATAATATTATAATATCATATTTTTTATATGTTACATATGTTCATTGATTCTATCCTTTATATGTTCTATGTATAACATGAATGAGTCATATCCCTATGAGAGGGCGGTAGTCTGCACTTCCTCAAATGAAATTAACATATATATGGGTTATGGAAAGCATAAAGGTATTAAGTAAATGAAAAATACATAATAATATATAATATATAAATATATTACATACCATATATAAATATAGTTCTATTATAATGGCTTCCATGAGTTGTGGTACAAAACAATCGAATAATCATCGTTTTGTGAGGTAGTAGTTCTCCATCCACAAAAACAGTATGTTCTAAATAAATTAGATAGAGGTGAGTGTAAATATAGTTTGAATGTATCAAATAAAAACTACCTATTATATTGATGATACTTTTATTTTTTTAATGATAGAAAAATAATAGAACATGGAGTGAAGAAGTAGAACAATGAAAAGGAATTTTAGAGAAGACGTTGACCCTTAAAATGCGTAACTCTCATTGATTTGAGCCAAAAAGATTTATTGAATTGAATTCATCTTAGGTAATGTTTATATGAGGAATAGGGGGATGTCGGGTGCTTCTGGAACAGAGTTTGGACAAGAAAAAGGGCTTGAGAGGTGTGTGTAATGGGTTAAAGGTGGTGGGATTTTATAAGAGGGAGGAGGGGATATTTAAGAAAGTTTGAAAGTATTATTTTATTATAAAATGATATTAGATTTAAAAATGTCAAAAACTGATTAACGTATAAGAAAATCAGAATATAAGTAGAAATAAAATCATCCAATATGAATTGTATAGGTTTTGTCTATTTTTTAGTCCTTATCTTTTTTATTTAACCATGTTTTACTCTTAGTCTTTTATCAAGAAGTTAACACTTTGAGAATCAAAATAGTAACCAAAACATAAAAAATATCCAATTAGAGAGTCATTAATACAATTTTAGATTTATTATTAGTATTTGGACGAATATTAGTTAATTTTTATTTTCATAATATTAAATAAAATATATTATATTTTAAAATATAAATTATGTCAAATTTGGCACTATTCATATCATGATTTTTTTTTAAAATCCGTAAAAAACTTGATTTATTTAAAATAACATCATTAATACAAAGAGAACAGGTATCTATCATCCATATAATTCTTGGATGGAATTACAATAAAAAATTAGATTTATTTTTACATTTTTAATACCATTTATTTGAATACTTTATTAATGAATCAATCATTATATCATCATTGTGTCATAATTAAATTTATTTATGTAGTCTCTAAAAATTACAAATAAAATAACATGATTTAGGAATGATTTTTATCATTATAATATATATTTATAGTCGATTATATCACTTATACTACCCCATATAAAAATTGTTTTAGTAAAAGATATATGTTTACTTTATAATTTCCTTAACATTAAATTAAAAGTAATTAAATGACATTTTCACTCACATGTGGCTCATGGGGTCCTAAAATCGTCCCAAGGATGACCATGGTAGGAAATATCTCATCCAATAGTGTTATGACATGTTTAAGGGTAATTTCAAAAATATTATAATATTATTTTTTACCCTTATTTACCAGATTTATCCTTTAACCCTGGTAAATAAAATATTTACTGGAGTTACTATTCATAATGTTTAAAAATAAAAGATTCCTATTTCCAGAATTTAGACCTCCTGAATCCAAATATGAAAACCATTTTTCCTACGTAAAATTAAATAGTTTACAGAAATTAATTTAATTTTAATTCTTGTTATCAAAACCAAAACACATGTTTTTAAGAAATAAAAACTATCAAAAGATTGACACATGCTTATGTCCAATTTCAAAAAAAATTATTTTTAATGACAAAAATTAGATTAAATGACAAAAATATATTCCAATAAATTTTTAAAATATATTATAATAAATATATATCTATATAAATAAATTTGATTAAAAGGTAGTTTTGAATTAAAATGCATTATTTTTCACTATTCATTAAAAAGATGAACTTTACCAGAAAAATAGAAAAATTTCATCCAAGTAAATTTTGATATCCTGATTATAAAAAAAATAATATTTTTTCAAATGTAACATATAAAATTGAAAATAAATATATTTAAAAGTGGTTCTCTATCAAAAGGAGGTAAAATTCGATTTTTAGAAAAATAATTATTTTATTCAAAAAAATGAATCTATTCTTATAATATATCTAGAAAACATAAAAGTTGAATTTATAACATTACGTTGATTATATATCAAAAAATTTTCATTAAAGAAAAATCTATAAATAGTGATATGAAAACACAATTATTCTTTTTAAAACACATCCAATATATTCAGTTGGTTTATTTTTCAATTTTTTATAAATTTGGTTTACCAATGAATGATTATTCAAACCTGTTTAAACCATTTTTCAAAATTCAGTTGATGTTATTCATTCCCCCCATTCCAATGGATATGCATTAACTACCATTTAAAATAATAATAATATTATTATTTAATTATATTTCGGTATAAGTCAACGTCATGTCCAATGTATGATTTCAGAGAAACCCGTTGTTTCATGTCATGTATGCTATTATAAGAATCATACCCTTTATCGCAACATTAATATCTTATTCATAAGTATTAATAGAAATAAAAATGTATTATTCAACAAATACCTTGGTTATTAAAATAAGAAAAGTTTTTATCTAATAATGTTTAATTTTATTATTTTATACCTTCTATAACCTACTAAGAAGCTAAAAAATCTACTAGATATGTAAGTTAATGATACATGGAACAAGTTGTATAAATAAAATAAACTATTCAAATTAGTGATGTTATAGTTGTTAACAAAAGTTTGTATGTTTTTAAATCAGATTTATGTTGTGTTTTTCTTGATTAAGAGGTCAATTTTACTCTCTCTTTATGCCTATTGCTAATCCAATTTTAAATCCGCCTTATTGAATGAATCATGAAGAACTTTTTGAAATGAAAAATAAATTTAAATAATTACTAAATAAAGGATGCATTCATCGACGTACATGAATAAGGGGTGAACCTAGTTTGTTGGTTAAATGAGATGTTGACATATGTGGATTTTCATTTTTTAGATATGATTGAATAATATCATTATTTAAGAAAAGTATCCAGTTCCTCATATGAATGAGTTTTTGGAGCATGTTTGGGGGAAACATATTTTTTGAAGATTTTTCTCAGGTCTTTGTACAATTAGTTAAATGTGAAGGATGAAGATATCCCAAATATTTAATTTATAACTTGATACATGCGCCATGTGTTTTTATTTATGCACTTTTTGTTGTATAATTCCCCATATTTAATTATGGATATTATAAATACAGTTTCCTTGAATACTTGGTTAATTTGTGGGTTGATTCTGTTGATGATATATTGCTATATTCTAAAATTAATTATGATCTTAAAAGAAAAAAAAGTATTATTTTGAAAACCATAACGTAAAATAATTTAAAACAAAATAGGTAATGATCAATAAATAATTTTCATATTTATTAATAGTAATTATATATTTATATTAGATATAAATAAATTATGTAATATTTATTCAATTTTTTTATTAAACAAATTTCATATAATGTTTTATTTAAAATAATAATTTTTAAATTTTATTATTAAATTTTATAAAATAAATATTATATTTCAAATAAGAATATAGAAACTTACATTGGGAATTTATTTTAATTTTTTAGAAAATATTAATTCTTATGTGAATAGTGAAAAAAACTAATTATATTAAAAATTCTTTTCTTTTTAATGAATTGCGTAGTTTATGAGTCCTTATTTTTCCTGAATATGATTTCAAGTTACCTAATTATTATTAATGATATATTTAATTCACTTATTTACTTTGTCATTTATTTATATTAGTTTTTAATATATGTATTTTGGGATTTAGAAATGGGTTTTTGAAATTGGTTTCTTAATGCATGATTTTACACAATTTTAATTAATTAAAATATTTCATTGTGGGAATGATTTAAATGAAATATATATACTATATATCAATAAATTTCATTTTTCTTTATTAAAATGATTTTTGGTTAGTCGTATAGTTATTATAGGATCATTTTTTTCTAAAAAAACACTTCTTAAAAACCCTATGTGTGGTAGGGACTCCATGATTAATATTTTTATTAATTTTTCCAAAATTGGGAATTTAATTTGGAAAAATTATTTCTATATTTTTATTTATAATAATTAAAAATTATTAATAATGAAATCATTGTTTTTGACAAATGTGATTAGTGATAATAATTATATTTCATCACACATATTAATGAAAAAATAAGAATTACCAAGTTACAAAACATTAATCTTAAGGATACAAATTAAATAAAAACTTCTCACGAAACGAATGTATATCCATATATCAACATTATAACATCTAATATTTAGTTATTTCATTATTTTATCTTTTTTCTAAGTAAAAAACATTGGTTTACCTAACATTAGTTTAAAAAATACAAGGTGTTTCATCTCCCCCACTTATAAAAGTCCACCGCATAGCCCCTCACTTCACGCCTTCAAAACCAATTGTTTCATACAATAATTGAAAAAATATTATACACAACATTAACCTCATCATTGTAGCCTTAATTTGGTTATAAATACTTCAATTTAATGAATTATATGTAAACCAAAAAGATTTACCTGTTGAAGAGGAAACATTCATCAACGTGGATTTTTGTTTTTTCATTTTCTAACCACTTAAATTATAATTATAAAATTAATATATAATAAAATAAATTTTGCAAATTTACTAAGATATTGTTATGTTAAAGTTATGACCTAAACCCACAGACTACTTCATCAAATTGTTTACAAAATGATCATTAGTGTGTACAATGGACTACCACCTCATGAAACGATGTCATTCATTTTTTATCACCACCTATCATGGTTGAAGATAATAATAGACATAATATTTATATGTGATATTTTGTATTATTGTAATTTTTTTTGGTTTCATTATATCATATACAACATTTTTACACTTTATACCATAGCTGATACACTAACATGGCTTCTGTGTATAATAGATTACCGCCTTACAAAGCAATGTGAAGCATTTTCCACTTACATGTTTCTTGGATGGTAATAAGGGTAAAAAGAATGAATATATATGATCTATGTTAAATAGTTATTTTATTCATGAAATAATTATCTTTATGTGAATATAATATGTAATTTTTTTCTTAACACATCAGACAAAAATTTCATAATGTCATTCAAGGATATGTGGACTACCTCCTCCTCTAATCGATGCAATTCATAATTTTTAATCATCGCATCATAAGAATGAAATAAATTAGTATATTTAAATAAATATTATTTTATTAATGATATAATTATCATTATATAAAAGTTAAAATATTATATATCTTTTTTCCATAATGATAATTGAAATATGAGACATTACTCATGCATACATATGACATACCTTCACCATGATAATATTGTTGTATCATTTCTTATAACTATAATTCATGATTTATTTTTATGAGTATAATTTATCTATAAATATTATTATCACTTCAGGATTATTACTTTTTAGATATTTAAATAATGATCACATTGACCTTAGTGGGCCAACCAAATTGAATTTTTACACATAAACAAATATGGTCAGAACATCCATATTAATTTTAATTGATAACTAAATTTTATATAACTAGTTAATGGGTATTATAAAATTAATAATATAACTAAAAAATATTTATAGGATAGTAAATAATTAACATAATATTATTATTCCGGAACTTAAAGATAAACATGACAAGGTTGACTCATGGTAAGGGACTTCATCTCGGTTTTCTTTAATTTAGAAAATTATCGATGTTATAATTAATAATTTCATTATAATGTGTATATACAAAAACATTCACATTTTATATCAATAATTTACCCATTATAATAATATTTAGTATTTTTAATATCATTATTTAATGGGGTTTACGATTCATGTGTTTCTCATGTGATAATGGGATTTTCCTTGGAAATACCCCTTATAATGACTTCCATTGAAATAAATTTATTTTTTATACATGTTTTAAAATTACATTATACAAGTTTTAATAAGAAAAAAAATATTTATAAACTTTATTTTATGCCTCTTTCATTTTATACCAAATCATTTCAAAAGGAATCGTTTTACATGTTTTAAAGAGAATCTTTCAACATACGAAAAATAAAATATACTATTTTTAATGTACGATGACAATGGACTTTCATATAATCCTAAAATTTATTTTATTTCGAAAATAATTTGAATGATTACATGTTTTCATAATTATGAAAACCTCTCCCACTTTTTTTGGGTATTTTCGAACTAAAATTGTTTTTATAATAATAGCTAATATAAAGTTGTCTTCTGGAAAGAAAATTATATTTTTATAATCTTTTAGTGATTTAAAGATGTGTTTATTTTTTTTAAATGATAAAATGTTTAATTATTTTTGTGGTTCTTGATCATTATATATGATGAGTTCTCCTAGATAGTTCTTCAATGCATTTGGTAATGATTATATTATCCAAATAATTATATTCGATGTTGGATGTGCAGTTAATAAAAAATATAAGTATTATATAAGTGTTATATGAAATGATTCCTCAAGTTACCCACATGAATATTCTATTCTATATAATTAGTTTTAGTGGAAAAAATTTCATTTAAAAGGTAAATAATTTATCTTTTAAAAGGAATGATATTTCCCTTTTATGGGTTAAATGTTATGTTTTCATGAAAATGTTTTTTATGGGATATATTTTTTACTAAACTAACATTTCCCATTATTTTTATATCCCTGACAGGTTTTCTTTTCACATCACATGTTTTTAGAAAAAATATAGTGTTTATGAATGGTTAAGGTAAAGGAGGAATTAAAGTTGAATTTCATGAAGAGTTTTAATGAAAATAGATAATACCTTATTTGAATTTTTTTATATTATGGGAAAAGGTATACTAATATAATTTCAGCACCTTTTAATTTTGGGTATTGTTATGTATCAGTTTTGGAAAAACAATTTGAAAATCTAAAACATAAATTTTCCTCAAAGTGATTGAAATAATCAATCTTGAAAAAAACTAAATGACTTGTATTTATGGTTTGGACATTATAATTTAAATAAAATGATGTTTTATATAATTTTAGTTTTTGGGTTCATATTAATATAATTACCTAAAAATTTTAATCTTATGGTTAAGTTAAAATGACAAAATGTTTAAATATTACATTGTTTCTGCAACTAAACATTGTCTATCATTAATGGTATTCCAAAGATAAAGAAGGGATGTTTTAGTGGGAATTATCTGAGAGGAATATATCCTTCTAAATCAACATATTGAGATGGTGGTAATCAGAATAGAATAGTTAAATGTAGTGACCGATTATTCCACTTAGGTGATAAATGGTGGTGGTATCCATACTTGATAGGATTCTGATATACCATTAAGGAATATGTATTTTGTGGAGAATTTTATTCAGAACCATCTCCATCCATTCAATGTATCATCTAAGGTTTTGGAAGTTAAAGGATGAATCAATTATCAAAAAAAATGTTTGATGTAAAGGGATGTTCATAATGTAAAAAGGTAAACCATACCATTCAACATTTTGATTTTTATTCTGATGAATAGTGGTATTTGGTTCAGAATACCTGATAGCGAGATGATATTAATTCATTTTAATGAGAAAAATTCAATGATCTATTCATTGGAAAATATTTCCCTATGGGTTTTTACCACAAATGGTAAAAAATCATATTATTGAAGAAAATTTATGAAAATTGTGTACCTACATGTGAAGAAAACATAACTAGATTGTACAAGAATGTGATTGTATTTATTCGAGAAACTGATTACATGATTAATACATTTTACAAAGGATTTAGTCCATGTATTCAAATATATTTGAACATGTGATAATTTAAAAGGAAACAAAAATATCTTCATTATGCAGAAAATGATGAGATACAGTTTTCTTACTATTATATACCTCATGATAATGAATGTATTAAGTAGTTAGGATTGGATTTTAAGGGGAAAAATAAAAAAATAAATCATGATATAAGAAAATGATGATCCAGTCTTGTGGAATTTGTGGTAAAAACATAATAGGATTTCATTGTTAATTCAGGGAAGTGTTATCGATGTAAAAAGTTTGGCCACACAGCCCAAAAAAGTAAATATAATAATTTTGAGGAATCAAAGAAAGGAGTAACTGATATCCATCCAGAAATGATGTGTCTTATTTTTAATGAGTTGGGTCACTATGCTAATGTGAATCTAAAGACATTTGCAAAAGATATAAATATTCATAATCTCAAATATAAATGAGGAGTGAGGTTATTTTATTCTTCCAAAGATGATGTTGTTATATTTAATTGCGTGATAAAACCTATATTACTTTTGTTTTTCAATTTCATAAATACCATATTTCACTCTGGAACATTCCACTCATTCATTTCTGATAACATTGCATTTAAATTGATAATATCCTATAATGATGTAAAGAGAGAATTTTTGTGGATAAATCCTTGTGAATGTATTAAAGAAACCAACATTTCTAAAAATGATAAAATTGTAATTTTTGGGATGTTATTTCCTATGAATCTTGTTGAACGTTCCATAGTAAAATTTTATACCATTCTTGGTATATATTATATTTTGGTTTAACATTCTATGATATATTTCTCTCCTAACAATTTCGTGATAATTTATTTCATTACATTGATAACATACTAATAATCTATTATATTTATTAGACATGGATTTGAAAATAACCTATATAATATTTTTGAAAATAAGGAAATGTTAAAAAAATTTACATTTTAGTAGTAAATGAATCGGTAGATGTTTTTCCATAAGATTTTAGTAGAGTTATTTATGATATGTAGGATTATTTTACTACTGAATTAGTACTAGATATAAAACCTATTTGTAAACCCCCTTTTTAAAAGGGTGAAGTGTAACTTTAAAAATTGAAAATGTAATTACAGGAGTTAATAGATAAAGTTATCATTTTAGGAAAGAACTTAACTATGGTGTTCTTATTTCTTCTTTATTAGAAATAAAAATGGTTCAATGATACGTTTTTTTACTATATATCCTTTAATAAAATCACTATTAAAAATATGTATCATTTTCCTCATATCCATTAATTTTTTGATCCATACTTGGGAGTGTCGTATTGTTCAAAGGTTGAGTTGTGTTTGGGTTTACATCAGTTGAATGTAATGGAACCAGATATTATTGAGACTGATTTTTCAAATAGATATGGGTACTATGAATTTTTAGTTATTTCTCCAGGTTTATATAATGACCCTATGGTATTTTTGGACCTTATAAATAAAATTTTTAATGACTTAATGGATATTTTTTTGTCAGTTTATTTATGAAATTTTGGTATATTTTAAATATCAAGAGGGACTTTAAAGGCATACCAGGGCTGTTTTAAATCCTCAAAATAAAGGAAACAATATGGTAACATTATAAAGTATGAATTTATTTTTTTAAAAAATTTCATTCCTTAGATATATTGTTTATATAGACAGAATTACAACAATCCCTTAAAAAAGAAGTTAATTAAATAATAATACACAAAAAATCATCGATTTTTTTATTTTTCTTAAATTATTGGGTTTATTCTGATAGTTTGTAGAAAACATGTCTCATCTATGAAGCCCACTAACTATGATAACTCGAAATAGAGTTATGTTAAACTAGAGTGAATAATGTAATGACTATTTGCAGGAAGTCAAAAAATATTGGTGAATTATTCAAATTTTAACATGGTTTCTATAAATGGGGAATTTTTTATCTATAGTGATTCTTTTATGAAATTAATTGGTTGTTTTTTAATGAATAATGATTATGTAATTTATTATGCTTCACATAATTTAACATTTCATGAATTTAACCCCCCAACACATGATTGTGAATTGGGTGGTGTTTTTTATTTATAATAATATAAGAATTATTTTTATGGAGCAATTTGTGAAATATACACTGATTAGAGAATTTTAAGTATATATCTCTCAAAAAACAGTTACAGATAAGATAACTAATATGGATGGATGTAATACCATATTATGATTCCATGATGTATTATCATTTAGAAAAAACAATGTGGTAGATACTTTTTGTCAAAAATATAATGCTATATTAACTGTGGTCATTTGTAGCATGACCCATTTATTGATGATGTGATATATTTATGTCTATAAGTTATGGATGTACGAGCATCCTTTATTATTTAGTTTTTAGTTAAATCAAGTTTGTGATAATGAATTAAGTGATCTTAGAAGGAGGATACAACATTACAAGAAAATATTGAATCCATCAATATGGGTACATTAACAAATATTATTATTTATTATTAAAGTGTTTCATGATTTAAATAAATATATTGAGTACCTTATTATTCCCAATTTGAGGAATTAGTTATTGAATAAAGCTCATAGTTCTCCATTTTACATTAATACAGAAATTACTAAGATATACAGAGACCTTCGGGAGTAATAATAGTGGGATAGAATGAAAAGAGATACTGCTGACGTTACCATGAAGTGTTTATCTTGTTAGTAGTTTAAATTATATTAAAATTTACGTGGATTACCTCTCTCCATAGGGTTATAACATTGATCCCATGTTCACATCAACTTTTTGGAAATAACATCTAATGATATTGGGTACTGAATTATATTTGAATATTACTTTTCATATTTAATATGATGTAATGTATGATTGGATAATTCAAACCATGGATGATATAATTCATCCTTGATCAATTTATTATGAGGGAAGTTTGTTTCGACATATTTTTTTGGATATGTTTTCTTATAATAACAGTTTTAATTATAGTATATAGATGGTACCATTAGAGGGATTATATAAAAAATGGTTATAGATAACATATTTTTTGGATGATGTAAGATAAAGAAAATTTATAGGACCATCGTTTTTAGAGTAAATAGATGAATGGTTTCATTGATTTAAAAATAGATATGGAAAATATCAAAATGTAAAAATATTATTCTTAAAATCGGTGAAATAATATTTCTTTCAAGGGAAATCATAATTTTTCACAATGTTTCTCTATAAAAAAGGGTGATGCATTTTAGTAAAATGGGGATGGTATGTCCAAGGTTTATTATACCACATGAAATCGTCGAAGATATTTGATTAGTTATCTACCATGTGGCCTTACCTCAATGTCTATCTCATGTAAAAAAATATTATATGTTTAAATTTTATGTAAATATGTTCTAGATTAATATATTGTTTTGAGCCCTAAGTTAGTTTAGTTGGAAGAGAATATTCATTATGTGGAATATATAGTTCATGTTAATGAAAAAATATAGAAGGTTTTGTAGAATTAGGCGATTCACCTGGTTAATGTTTTTTGGAAAAACAAAATAGTTGAAGAGGTAACTTGGGAAAATGAAAATGAAATTAGTTGAATATATCGACACTTGTTTAATAATTAATTAAAATTCTGAGAATGAAATTTATATTTGGGAGAAGGATGTAAAAACCTAGGTAATTATTGAATAAATTATTTTTGTTATTGTTAGTATGAATTAGAGAGTTATATTTGTTATAAATTTTTTAAGTAATTCATAATCAAATAAAAATTATTTTAATAAAATTATTTTATTAAAGGGTTTTAATTAAAATAATAATTCATATATTTTATAATTTTAAATTGATAAATGAATATAATTTTTGAAATCCTAATATCAAATTTTACTTTGGGTTATATTTTGGGATATTTAAGAAAATGTTGATTATTCAGTGAATATAAAAGGATTTTGATATTTATAGATAGTTTTTATTTTTAAAAATGATTTAATTTAAGGGTCAAAATATGTGTCAAATTTGATTTAATGTAACATAAGTACTATTTACGATATATTTAGTCTACATAATTACTATTGAATTAAATTGATATTAATTTTTAAGATAAGTTTGTTTTTATGTTTAAAAATGGGGTTTTTTGAAAACTGTTTTAAAATGAATAACACTTTACCTTTATAGTTAATTAAAATTTTAAAACAACATGTTTTTATGAAGAAATTTTTTATAATAAATTAAATTTATTTTATGGATTTCATTGCATACGATAAAAAGTTATCCTTTCTGTAAACTCTACACCATGTTATGCTTCCTTTATATGATACACCAAGTTATTATTTCTATATACTGAACACTTTGTTATGATTTAACTATATGAAACAATTATATTAGATTTTAGTACTCACCAAAAAATGTTTGACTTGTGTTACACATAGTTATGAGTTCCTTCAATCGGTTTTGGCACATGCAAGGTAGAGTTTTTCCAAACAACATTATATATAATAATATTGTTATTAAAATATTATTATAGTTACCAAATAACCTTTTGAATTGATGTTACAAATAATATTATCATAATAATGAAAATATTATTTAACCATTTATATAAAAATAATCCTTTGGTTATCAATTGTTTATAAATCAATGTATGCACTATTTGATAATATTGTAATTCATTTTCAAAGATAAAAATTGTTCCATGTATAAACACAATTTTATCACTAAAATTGAAAAATTTGGATTGATGTTTCTAATAAAAATTATATATTTTATATTCAATTTTTTTTTCTGATACTTAATGAAAATATTTGATAGGTATTATATAAGAAAGAATCCATATTTTTGAATTAAAATGTAATTTTCTAAAAGGGAATTTTTACCAGATTTTAATTAAAAACCTATTTAAAATATAATTATTAACATTTTTCAAATTTTAATTTCTCAAAAAAATATTCATTTTTTTGACCTAATAATATCAAAATATACTTTTATTTTATTTTTGGTTTTTTAGAAGTTTCATTTTTTGAATAATATTGCAAAATAATGCATTTTACTTGAAAACTAGTATTTCATTTAACTGATATATGTAGTTAAAGTATATTTAATTTTTATTGAAAGTATATATAGGTAACTTATACATATTGTTTCCACATTTATGTCATTATAAACAATTTCACATATAAATTGAATATAAAAACAACCCAACCTTTTGGACATTTTCAATTTAAAACCCTCTTTGTTCTTCCACCTACGAGATTAATTTTAAATAATTTTCTGTCACTTCTATGTCTAGAATATGGAAAATTGGATTCAGTATTTGGAATAATACTAATTTATAATTTATATTATCTTCAACTTAGTTTTTGACCAAAAATATTTGTGAATTTAATTAAAATTAGTAACAATGATTAATGTAAAAAATGTTTATTTAGTGGTTAATCGTCCAATTATGGGGCCAAAGTCCCTAGAAACAATTACAAAGTCCATATTATGGTAATATTTAGAAAATATACTACCATATATAGTAAAATGAGAATTATTTAAGGAATTTGATTTAATGGATACTACTCAGTATGGTTTACCTTTTTATATTTACAAGAATGCAAGTCCCCCTCCACTACAAAAGGGCACTCACTCCACCTACTTATTCTCAAGTACTAATCCATTTTTCACATCCAAACCGACCCAAATAAGATCCTAAATTAAATTATATAAAATTATAATACTCATTTATTATATAAATCCATCCAAGGAATCCATTTGTGGAAAACCAAAAGGAATTACCCAATAAAGTGGTGACTCCTTCGATAATCACTTTTGTTTTCTTTTTTATCCACCAATTAAATTATTATTTCTAAATTATTATATAATAATATAAATATAATAAATATATTAATATGTTGATATGTTAATGGTATGACCTACACACCCACACACATTTACATCAAATGGGATACACAGTCTTTGTCCGTGTGTACGATGGACTACCGTCTCACGGACCGATATCATTCAATCTTCTATTACCACATTTCAAGGTTGGGAATAATGATTGAATTACCGTTTTTATATTATATATATGATATTTAAAATGTATTAAATAATTTTTAATAATTATGTAATCCATACATTCATGATTTCCATTTTTTGAGAAAATGATAACATCATTTGTGGACACGTGGACTGCTGCCTCCTCAAAGAATGTGATTAGTTCACACATTACATGGAATTTATTAAGGTTGGTTTGAGAAAAAATATATGATATATCATTAATAGTAATTATATAATAATCATTATATATATATTTATATATTTACATATATATGTCACTTACTTTCATTCATTCAATATGGAATAAAAATGGAAACAATGTTTATGAATGCATACAACATACCATTTCCTTGAATGGCATATTATATTAAAAATTTAAATAATTTAGTTATTAATATAAATAAATACATAAAAATATATTATATATTTTCATAATTTTTTACATTATGGATGTTAGTAAATAAATATACAATTAATCAGATCAATAATAAAAAGTGAAAACTTATAAAGAGAAATAAAGAAATTATTACCCGAAACATAACTTTAACAAGTAATTGTCAGTAAATAGGTAACATAAAGTCATAATTAAATAATATATGGAATGATTTATAATAATATGATTATTTTTTAGATGTTTAATATTGTTATATTTATTATATAGGGGTTTTTAACCTGTATAAAAATGTAAAGCTTATAGTAAGGGAATTCCATATCACTTTTTATTTCCCAAAGATACATTCCATATTCACCACTCGCTTTTTTATGGGGCGTATATACTTTTCTTATAAATGTTATGTAATTGATTTAATTTATTTAATAATATTAAAATTTTGAATCAATGTTATCATTTATGGTAATCATCATTCCAAAGTCACACATGTACTAAGGGTTTTCTCATATCCCTTTTATTTTTTTAGATATATGTTATATACCCAAATTATTCTTATTGTGTGGTGTATATACTAATATATGACTTATTATATCATAAAATTAATTTTTTTTAATTTTTTTTAATGCTTTTAATTGATATTATTATTTCATGGGGATCATGATAGTATGTTATCATTTAGTAAGGGGATTTAAAGTCTCATTTTTATTACTTCAGGACTTATGCCATATTCACCACTTTTTTATTTTCTATGGTGTATATACATTACTTGAATTTGTTCAATAATTATTATCCTTAAATTTATGGGTATTTAAATATCCGTTTGATTATATATCTTTCAAGAGGTTTACAATTTAAAATATACCATGTTGGTAATGTGATTATGTTTCAATTTTTTCTACTTTGAGACACTTATCATGTTATAAACATGTTTTGTTTAACGAGGTGTTTATAATATCCTTTGAAATTATATATTATGAATATAATTAATTTAATTTAGTATATGAACCATTCAATGTTACTCTTTCTTGGGGATTATGATTTACTATTACCGATGAGGTATGTGTTTATTGTTAAATCTCATCATTTTTTAGGTTGGTTATGCATATAATTATATTGATAAAATCTTATGATCCGTATCCAAAGAAATATCACGAGTTTTATTATCCTTGGTTTTTTTATGATATCATCATGTAATGGTACAATTTTTTCCACTCTTTGGAACTTAGAATAATTAATAAAATGTTTTTATGAAAATTCTACCCTACATTTTTCTTTAATTGGAAATATGTGTTATTCAGAAACAATTTATTCTAAAAAATGTTTAAAAAATGATTGTAAATTTAATTTTATTAATATTATCCTGAAAATTTAATTTTAAATTGTTTATGATTTAATATTTTTCCAATAATTTTCAATGATTCCATTATAGGATTTTAATGTTAATCTCCAAGAATTTGTTTTTCTAAATGTTTTCTGTCTTAAGAGAAAACCCTTTCAAATGAAATGTTCATTTCATGATGAAAATCTCCATGTGATCATTTTCATCTCCATATATGATGGAAACCTTGATATATTTTATGATTTATTGGGGATATGATCCAAGGACACCATCCTTTTTCATCTATTGAATGGTCTTCATTTAAGATTAATTTTTTCTTATGAACCCTTATTCTTATCATGGTTATTATATGATAAAATTTTTATAAATCATATATATTTTACAAAGGTAATAATATGATGAAATTTTTATGATAAAAATGTCATTTCAAGGGTTAGGATATGATGTTTATGAAAACCATATCTTTTATTGGTTATGATGTGATTAATGTTTTATTATCTTATGGAACATGAATGTATTATATCATTATGTGATAGGTGGGTCCCACAGCACCCTAAAATGAATTGGGTAATGATACATTCCCATTGATATCAAAGGGTACAAGAGTGGTAATCCCAATACTATAACAAGAGGGTATTTTTTTAGGGAATCCTCATCGTATAACAAGAGGGTACACATGAGGGTATCCCAAGATGGTAAAAAGAGGTTACATGGGAGGGTATCCTAAAACCTATAAAATTAGGATGTATTGGAATGAATCCCAATACTATACCAAAAGGGTACACAAGAGGGCATCTGTAGCCTGAAATAAGAGAGTAAATTGGTGGGAATCTAGAGATAGTAATAATAGGGTACGCATGAAAGAATCCCAAGCCTATAACATGACGACACAATAGATATCATCCCAATCCCAAAGAAGGTACACAAGTGATTATACCAGGACTAACAAGTTATTATATTATTGAAAGGTATCCTTTACATGATATTTTTTTATGATTATGTGTATGGAAAGACCCAGAAATTTCAAGTAAATTTTTTTTCTTAAATTATTTTGAATTTTACGAGTCCTCAGTTTCTAACAGCCCCTAATTCCGAGGACTGGTGTGTCCGGAATCAATTTCTAATGTTTTGTTTGGGTACGTTCATTAAACGTATGTGCATGTTTTTCTATCTTTTGAACCAGTGCTTGGAATTGAAATCCGAAGAGACTGATGAACTGGAGACACTGGTATTTATTTAAAGGGACCTTTATCGTAGTTGCGTTTTATGCGGGTTGAGAGTTAATTTTTGGGATTTAGAATAAAATAAATAAATTTGTAGTACAAAATTTTATTTAATGATGTTAGTTATATCCTACAAGTGGAAGTTATATGTGGGGCCCACACCCACATAACCTCCAGTGAGGGAATAATGTGAGGTGGGGCCCACACAAACCCCTAACCTTTCAACTCCCTTAAACTCCCCATTAATCCACCCATATATAATTTGACAACTCCTCCCTTTAATGTGATCTCTTCACCTCATTCTCTGCCATTATTTTTTTCAAAAACATTTAATTAATGAATTGAACCCTGCAATTAATCAATTAATGTGTTTGAATTTTGAAAATTCATGTGTGAATAAAATAATATCCCTATCTATTATTTTATTTTGGCACTCGTTGTGTTGGGAGAATTTTTGGAAAAGCTCTGGAGAAATAGAAGTGTTCTTCCCTTGACGAAAAACAACTCCGATGAAGAACATCGTTCTTCGATGAAGAACGATGCCATCATCAATTAAGAACACCGATTACATCGAAGAATGACGACATGTCTTCCTTCCTCTTCCTCCAATGTTGACAAGATGACACCGTTCTCCGTGACGCTGTCTTCCGCGACGCCCGACTGCCGTGACACTCCTCTTTCACGGCTCGTCGACAAACGAACCTCAATTTCGAGGTAGGGTGATATTGTATAATTTTATATATGTGGTTTATACCCTCAAACATGGGAGTTTTTTTGTTTGGTGATTGTTTGAACCACTAATGCGGTGGTTACGATCTAAAAAACAAGTACGGACCCACCGTCAACTTGCTCATGATGCGTGTTTTGTGGGGCTGTGGATGAACGAAAGATAAATGCTGATTTGAGTCCGTCAAAGTGAAGTGTAGGACCCAAGGAGGTTGTAGGCACGAAAGAGATCTAAAAAGGAATACCAAAATGACTTCGGTGGCCCGTGAAAGACCGTAGTGATGCGGGTCACCGGCGCGGCAGCACCGCCGACCGAAGGCGGTGGCCGACACCGATAGGCCGCCTGAAGGGAGCAGCACCCTAGCGCGCTACCGGTGGAAGACCACTGCGGCCCCGACCACAACAACGGTGGACCGGAACCCGCACAACACGAGTTCCGTGGAGGCCGGGCGGCGCCAGACTGGTGCCTCCGTTACGAAGATCGAAGCCCCCCCCCGCTCGGCTATAATGGACGATCCGCGGCCGGCCACTGAGCCAGACTTCTTGCGTGCGGGCCAGGATGCTTACGCATAGGTCGGGCTGAGCCACAGCTGCCGGGCCGGGCGGCGCCCTACCGGGCCGACCCAGGGCGGGTTGGGCCGAGTCGGACCGGGCCTCGACCTTCATACCATTTTCAGTTAATCACCCATAACATGAGCTACAAACCTCCGATTAATGCACCAATATTTGTGTTTGATTGCTCGGATCGAGATGGTCATTTTGGTATATTACGCTCAAGGTTTTGGTGATGTATGTGTATGGAGGGGTTGGTTCGATCGTAAAACCAACCGGGCCCTCAGAACGGAAACACTTATAACTCAAGGACCAGACGTCCGACTGACGTGCCATCAACATTGTGGGTTTCCTTTTGATGAGACGGTTCTTTTGGAATAACACAATCGAGGATCAGATGTAGTTGGAGTACAGTCAGGTTAGTTTCACCTTAAAAACCAACCGGGCCCCTGGAACGGAAACACCAATAACTCTCAGACCGAACGCCTATTTGACGAACTGTCGGCGGCGTTGGTAATTTTGTTGATAAGCGGTACCTTTGAGTATACCCCTTGTGAGTTTGGGGTACAGTTGAGATACAGTCGGGTTGGTTCGTACATGAATCCCTACAGGCCCCTCAGGACAAATATTCTAATAACTCACAGATCGGGCGTCTGATTGACGCGACGTCTGTTGTGTTGAGACCCCTATCTCATGGCGGTCCTTTGAGACACATCCATTTGAAACATCATGGAACTTGGATTATCAACCAGTATCTCGTGGAGCGGATCCTCCCGGAGACGAGAATTCAGATTATAGAGACCTAGTAGCTGGCAGAGACCTGATGACTGTTTGTCCCATTAATTTCGGAGTGAATTGACTAGCCCAGTGGGGAGTACTACTGTGTGAGGTGGAAGAACCATGGTGGAGGAGCTCTACTTTGTGAGCTGGCAGACCTGTGGTACTCGACAGAAGGAGTACCTATGTAGGCTATATGGGGGAGCTCTACTGTGTGAGGTAGTAGACCCATGGCAGGGAGTGCTACTGTGTGAGGCGGCAGACCCGTGGTACTCGACAGGAGTAGTACCTCAGCAGTCTAAGGTTAGTGGGTAGCACCTCAGAGTTGCAACATGACTACTGTGCTCAACAGAGGAGGAGTTATCCACCAGTCATGGTTTTGAATTCGTGAATAAAAATCTTGGTTTGAGTTGAGTCAATGATCTTTGTGTTTTCCTCATGATTGAGATGAGTTACTTGATAACTTAGGTATATGTATGGGCATATACCTAAGTAATGGTTATCCGTTGAAATCTTAATTTTTGGATTATCCTTGTGGGATTTTGTGAGACCTTGAGGGTATCAGGGTCCCTACGATGTATTGTTATACTCACCTCTACATAGGCTATGCCCACACCTCGTTATATTGGATGCAGACGATGGATAATGCTAACCGATGTAGAGTGTATGAGTACTGGGCAATACCCGGAGGTGGACCACACGATGAGATGATACATAGAGGAGACAGATGGACATAGAGCACCGAGGAGGGTATCTGTACCTACCCTTAAGGTAGAAACCACTGAGGATGATCCAAGAGCTGCTTTCACATTCCAGCTGTTTTTCCATTTTCACTGAGGATGATCCAAGAGATGCTTTCACATTCCAGCTGTTTGTCCATTTTTAGTTTCACTTTCTTTTAGTTGTATTTGTACATTACAGTTTGGATTGAATTCTGGCCCCTTTATATTCAGTACTCTTGTTATATAGTTTTTACTTAGTGTTTTCTTCCACTTGTACTCTGGTTGTGTTTGTTTTCAATTATAAAGGCAATTCCTTCCCAGTACTAGGGATTTATGCCTTTGGTGCTAGTCGCCGGCCCCTGGCCTATGGAATGTGGGCTTGGGGTAGTCACGATACGGGCCCTAGGGGATGGGTCGTGAAAAATTGGTATCAGAGGACATCGGTTCTACTGTAGAACTCAGTACTCTGATATTTTTGTTTATGTGAAGAAATAGTTTTAAGGGTACAAAGTGTGGTTTTCAGTTCAGGGATTCCAGTGTTGGTGCGGGTGGACGACGTATCCATACACCAGGACCCAGAATTCTGAATTCCTACTCAATGCACAAAAACACTGATTGTGTGTGTGTTTTTAAAAGTTTTATTTAAGTCAGATCAAATGAGGTCAGCTCATTAGGTATAATATTTGACTGTGTTGCATCTATTTGTTTCAGGATGCCTCCTTGCGGATGACCAGCTAGGGCCCGTATAGTTGTACGTACTGACCATCCGTTGAGAGATGAGGCCTCAATACAGGTCCCTCTTCTAGTTCAGGCACCAGTGGAGGCATCCGAGGTACTACAACCCATTGGTCCACCAATTCCACCAGCCCTAGTAGTAGGCGATGCAAGCCACTTGAGTGTTTTCACTTGTTCCAGTGCCAGAGACCACCCAGGTTCCGGGGAGAGACACACCCACATATGTTAGAGGATTGGCCGGAGGCTGTGGTGAGAGATTTTAGGCTAGTATGGACACGAGGAGACTTCATGGTGATCCTTGCTTCCAGCCTCTTTCAGGTGGCAGCATGCAGATGGTGGAGCCTGATGCTCTAGATACATGACAAGGAGAAACTTCTATAGGATGACTTCGAGAGCCTGTTCTGAGAGGATTTTGTACCATCCACCCTTTGAGCAGTGCAGATATAGGAGCTACTGCATCTACAACATGGTAGCCTGATGGTGGCGCAGTACTCAATGAAGATCACTGACAACTTGTTCTACTCCACTGATATGGTAGGGGACCCATTATTCAGGGCACAGACCTTTGAGCAGGGACTCAGGCGAAAGATCAGATCTTAAGTTATCTCTAACAGCATCTTGACACAGAAAAAGGTATTGGAGTGATCCCTCTTAGTGGGGAGTTTCCTTGTTGAGAAGTCTCCAGCACCGGGACCCACCACTATCCGACATGCAGCAGAGTCTCCACTCATGCCAATAGTGTGACTCAACCCTTGGAGGAGAGAGTAACGGTTGGATCTCTTGGTAGTAGCGTCGAGGCCTTACTACGTCGTGCATGAAATGAAATATTATCATTCATGTCAGGATTGACTATATTAGGCAAATGACATAGTTCATCTAGGGGATGAAACCGGATTTTCCTAATCGGAAAAGGAGAAATCATAGCAGCTCCTGTAGAACGGAGACGAAGAAAGGTGGAGTCGTGTTCGTACAATTATCTAGTCTCACCCACTGTTCATGATTGAATGGTTTATGGTTTATATTAATCACTTTAGTATGAAGTTTTTCTTCTTTTAGAAGGATCTGAAAATGAGATAGCGGTGATGGCTTGAGTTCCTCCAGGACCATGACTTCGAGATAGTCTATACTCCCGGGAAGGGGAATGTAGTAGAAGATGCGCTCAGCATGAGATCTGGTGTTCAGTTGTTAGGAGAGGCGACAGAGTAGCTGGATACCTTACATATATCCTTTGTGGATATACATGGTACAACCTATCTACAATCTCTTAATGTCACTCCTGCACTTCTTCAGCAGAGTAGGCAAGGTGGCTTACCGCCTGGCCCTTCCACCTCAGTTGCACCGGGTGCACGATGTCTTCCACATATCTTAGCTGAGTAGATGCATGCACGATCCGTCCCACAACATCGACCATGGGGAGCTGGACATCGATGGAAGGGAGACATTCATGGAGGTTCCAGTGGATATTGAGCATCGACAAGAGAGGGTCCTGCATGGATGGTCGATTTCTCTTGTGCACATTTGTTGGCAGCACGAAAACCTCCATGAGAGCTCATAGGAGCGAGAGGCTCAAATGCGTGATCCGTACCTCTTTTTTTTCTCTAGAATGTGTTTTAGATTTATGGGGACGTAATTACATGAGGATGGGGGAAATGTAATAAATCAGATATTTCAGGGAAATTTTTTTTCTTAAATTCTTTGGAATTTTACGAGCCCACAATTTCTTACAGCACCTGATTCCGAGGCCCGGTGTCCCAGAATCAATTTCTGAAGTTTTGTTCGGGTACGTTCCGTAAAAGTACATGGGGTTTTTTCTATCATTTGAATCGGTGATCAGAATTGAAATCCAAAGACACCGATGAACTCTCAGCACTGGTATTCGCTTAAGGGGACCATTACCGCAGTTGCGTTTTATGCGGATTGAGAGTTAATTTTGGGGATTTTGAATAAAATAAATAATATTATAGTACACAATTTTATATAAAGATGTTAGTTATATTCTACAAGGGGAAGTTATAGGTGTGTCTAACACCCACATAACCTCCTGTGAGTGGATAATGTGAGGTGGGACCCACACGAACCCCTATCCTTTCATCTCCCTTAAACTCCCCATTAATCCCCCCTAAATTAATTTGACAACTCATCCCTTTAATGTGATCTCTTCACCTCCTTCACTCCCATTATTTTTTTCCAACACTTGTAATTAATGAATTTAACCCTATAATTAATTAATTAAAGTGTTTTAATTTAGAAAATTTATGTGTGAATAAAATAATAGCCTTATCTATAATTTTATTTTGGCACCCGTTTTGTTGGGAGAATTTTGGGAAAAGTTCTGTAGAAATAGAAGTGTTTTTCCCTCGATGAAGAACAACTCCGAAAAAGAACATCGTTCTTTGATGACGAATGAGGCCCTCTTCGATGAAAAATGATGATTCCACTATAGAACGATGACATGTCTTCCTTCCTCTTCCTCTAACATTGACGGGACGACAACGTTCTCCATGACATCGTCTTCCGCGAAGCCTAACTATCGCGACGCTCGTCTTTCACGGCTCGTCGACGAACAGACCTCAATTAAGAGGTAGTGGATATTGTATAATTTTAAATATGTAGTTTATAACCTTGAACATGGGAGTCTATTTGTTGGGTGATTATTTGAACCACTAACGCAGTGGGTACAGGCTTATGAATAAGTCCAGACCCACCACCAACTTGTTCGTGATGTTAATTTTGTTGGGGGATAGATGAACGGAAGGGAAACATTGATTTGAGGCTGTCGCAGTGAAGAGAAACACACGAGGAGGCTGTAGGCGTCAACGCGAGCTAAAACGAACCACCGGAATGACTCTGGTGGCCCGCACATGCCGGCCTCTTGGAGGCAGTGGTGCCCTAGCGCACCATCGGTGGAAGACCACTATGGTGGCGGTGGAGTGGAACCCGCACCACATGGGTTTTGGGGAGGCTAGGCGGTTCCAGCCTTGCGACACCATTATGAAGACCGGAAAGCCCCCCCCCCCCCCCCCCCCCCCCCCGCTCGGCTCGCCCGGCCGAGCCGCTGCCGGACACTGGGACGGACCGCATGTGCGTTGGCCGGGATGCCTGCCACGTGGGCCAGGCCACCCTCATGTGGGTCGAGCCTCATCCACTTGGCCGGATCCGGTTCAGGCTGACCCATGGCGGGTTGGGTCGGGTCAGACCAGGCCCAGACCCCCCTCTTCAGCCCTTTTTTAGTTCATCTGCTATAACTTGGGCTACAGACCCACGATCGATGCACTTTCAGTTGCGTTGGATTCCACAGATCAAGATGGTCATTTATTTAATTTAAAATCATGGGTTTGGAGATGTTTGGGTATGGCCGGGTTTGTTCGAACCTGAAACCAACTGGGCCCTCGGAGCAGAAACAGTTATAACTTCAGGTCCGGACGTTCGATTAACAGGCCATCAAGTTTGTTGTTTTCCTTTTGATGAGACAGATCATTTGAAATTCTCCACTCGAGGTTCGGATTCAGTTGGAGTATAGTAGGGTTGGGTTTAGCATAAAAACCAATCGGGCCCTAGGAACGGAAAAACCACTAACTCTTAGACTGGACGTCCGTTTGACGAATCATCGGCGGTGTTGGTGATTTCATTGAGAATCAGTCCCTTTGGGTATACCCGGTGGGAGTTTGGGGTACAGTTGAGATACTGTCGGGTTGGATAGTACATGAAACCAACCTGGCCTCCAGGACAAAAAAGATAATAACTCACATATCGGGTGTCCGATTGACACGCTGTCTGTTGTGTTGAGACCCCTATGTCGTGGCGGTCATTTGAGATACTTCCACAGGAGACTTTGTGGAACATGGAGTATCAACCAGTAGCTCGTGGAGAGGATACTCATGGAGATGAGTATACGGAGTACGGAGACCTAGTAGCTGGCTGAGACCTTATGACTACTTGTCCGATTCGTTTCAGAGTTACTTGACTAGCCCAGTGAGGAGCACAAATGTGTGAGGTGGAAGACCCATGGTGGAAGAGCACTACTTTTTGAGGCAGCATACTTGCGGTACTCGACAGAAGGAGAACCTATATAGGCTATCAGGGGGAGCGCTTTTGTGTGAGGCTACAGACCCATGGTGGAGAGTGCTACTATGTGAGGCAGTAGACCTGCAGTACTCGACAGGAGCAGTATATCAGCAATATAAGGTTAGTGAGTAGCACCTCGGTGTCGCGACATGACTACTATGCTTGACAGAGGAGGGGTTCTCCAGCAGCTGTGGTTTTGACTTCGTGAATAAAAATCATGGTTTGAGCTGAGTTAATGATCTTTATGTTTTCCTCATGATTGAGATGGGTTACATTATTACTTAGGAATATGTATGGTCATAAACCTAAGTAATGGTTATCTATTGAAATCTTACATTGTGGATTATCCTTGTTGGATTTTGTGAGTCCTTGAGGGTCTCAGCGTCCCTACTAAGTATCGTTATACTCACCCCTACATGGGAAATGCATGCACCTCGTTGTGTGGGATGCAGACGACGGACAACACTGACCGAGGCGGAGTGTATGAGGACTGAATGGTACCTAGAGGTGGACCTCACGACAATACAGTACCCAGAGGAGACGTATAGACATGGAGAACTGAGGAGGCTATCTATACCTACCATTTTGGTTGGAACCCCAGAGGACCATCCAGGAGCTACTTTCACCTTCCAGCTATTTTTTCCTTTTTAGCTATACTTGCATTTAGTTGTATTTGCACTTTAAAGTTGGGCTTTTATTCTGGCCCTTTTATTTTCAGTACTCTTGTTATACAGTTTTCACTTAGGTTTTTATTCCGCTTGTACTTTCGTTGTGTTTTTTCAGTTATAAGGACAATGCCTTCCTAGTACTAGGGATTTACACCTTTGGTGCTAGTCACCAGCCCCTGGCCTATAGAAGGCGGGCTTGGGGTAGTCACGATACGGGCCCCAGGGGATGGGTCGAGACAGTGTATGCAATAATTACATGTATTATTCCTATATAATGATATCATGTATTATGATCCAGAGTCCCTTATGATTATTGTCTTATGAACTCCAACATTTATTTCATGAATATTTATCATGATATTTGATTTGTGTGGTATGAATTTGTAATGTTATGATCATGTATACATACCCATATCATCATGCTATTCTTAGATGTCTCAATCGCTTGTCCTTAGAGAGCATATGTGTTCACACATATCTTATGTTTCATTTCCAAAGGATATGATGAAATTATTTAAGTAGGATTAATAAAGGGAATGATATTTAAGGGAGATGTTAAAGATCCTTCACAATGTTAGAAGATTATATTCCTATGATTCTATAGACACTATGCTATTAGGGTCATTGAGCATGTATTTTTATAATGAGATGAATATTTATCTAAAATGATGTAATATACAAGTGTATTAATACTAGGAAACTTTAATTGGTATGAAAATTAATTTTTTGTCAAGAATTGGAAACTAGGATGGAAAAATATTAGTATCATCCCAAGTTATAATTATAAGGATATTTCTAGGGATGTCTTTAATGATTAATCTAAGGATTACTATATTATTAGAAATTTTTTTTTGAATTTTTTTGAAGGATAAAACGAGTGGTTCTTTAAAAATACATCCCCGTCTATATAGTAAAAGTTGACGTGGTTATACAACTACATATAATGAAGTAAGAAACATGAAATATCCTTATTTAAGTAGACTTAGTTGAGAACTAGTGTATGAAAATGAGACTTTATGCACACATGTTTTGATACTACTGAGGGATATTATTTGTAAATTCCAAACATCATTATGTACCAACAAGAATTATTTTAGTAGAAGAAGACTATTAATTTCCAATGATAAACGTAAGGAGTCCTAGACTGAATATTATGTGTCATGATTTAGAAATACTATATGTAAATTCACATGAGTATTCTATCTTCCACTAGTATTAGTGTTGGTCACACAATGGTTTTGGTTTTGGTCAGTGGATCATAACCAATGGAACCATGTTAATGTGGAATGAAATGGAAAATGTAATGATTATCCTCATATTAAACCAAATGTTTTGAGAGTTGAAATGAAAAATTCTTTTCTATGCTCACACAAAATTCTCAATATATGAATCATGGTGACCATCTGAGTGAAAAATAAGAGAAAACATTATATTGAGTCCTCAGTGAGGTTTCACCCATATTAGTTCAGTGGTTTCACAAGACAATTAGTTATTGACCCGTTCATCTATACCACTAAAAAGATATTTTTTATTCTACAGTGTTCAGTGAATGAAAGGTTTACTATTTAGGTATACCCTGTGTATGGTGAGGTAGTTCAATCATGGAATATTAGTAAGAATACGATTAGATAATTTTAAATTGACTCCATAGATTGAAAATGTTTAAAGACTTATTATTCAATAAGTAAATTCCTCACATTCTTCATAAGAAGATAAATAATGAATTCCTAGAACTTAATAAGAATTATGATAAATTTATTGGTGCCTATGAAGAAAAGTTTACAAGTATTTCAAGGTAAACATTGTGTATTATTTGGAAACATGTTAGAAAATTTATTGATTCATTGTTGGAATAAAATATAATATTCAAAAGGCCTTGGAAATAATAAAATTTATCATCTATAAATAATTTTTTCAATGTGATATCAAGGTTGAAATGGATGTTTTAGTTTCATATCAATCTCAGGGTTTTGACAATAAAGAGAAGATGGAATTCAATGGGAAATTTAATAACCATGGAGAAAATAAAATGGTCCTTCCATTATGAATACACTGCGGAAAAAACATAGAAGAAATTGTATTAAGGGGACTAATAGATGTTTTATATGTGGATGGAAATTCCATCGGGTAGATGATTTTCAATGTTATAGGATGAAGTTAGTTAATGATTGTAATAATGTGAAAGCCCCCAAAAATGAACCTCCCAAACTTTAGTGTTTCAACTGTATGGTGTTTGGACAATTTTTACATGTTCTCTAATCCAAGTACGAATGGGGATGATAATACATAAAACCATTAAAGAGAATAGAAAAAGGGGAATATTATGATATCATAATTACTTAAGTGATCCATGATAAATAAGTAATACTTTCCCCCAAAGATTTGTAGGTAATTTAATGTTTGATTTTGAATGAATAATCCCTATGAAAAACCTGTGGGTTATTATTTTGTGAAATTTCATGTCATATGTCTGTCTATGTGGATCCTTTAATAATGAAGTCTCATTTGATATTATATAGGTTCAAGGTTTTATCCATGTTTCAAATTAAAATATTTTTAATAATGATAATATTTTTTTAAGGAATAAAATTTGAATTATACTTTGTATGGGTTACAAGATAACCCATTATGGAATGGTTTAAGTTAAAATTCAGATGTTGATTTAGATATTAAATTTATATATTTCCATATAATGATTTATTAATAATGAATAAAATATTCAAACAATATTTATATGATAATAAAAAATGAAATATGGAATAAACTATCATTATATTTATAGATCTAATTATATGCTAATGATTATCGAATGACAAATTCAACTACATTTCATTGAATAAGATATGAATTGAAAATTTATCATGGCATAAAAAATGGTGAGATTTTGTGGAAATCATGTATGTGTACAATCCCTTGAATATTATTCAAATTTAGAAAAAGGTTTTTGAAATAAAATTTTATCCCATAACAATCATTTGGAAGATATTATTGACCTTTTTCAATCATCTTATGTTTATGTATTAGTGATTTTTTACTCTCACAAACCATGTTTTCTATAACAATCCATAAGAACTTGATATTTTTGTTTCACTTCAATGTATATGTATTCGTATAACACATATGTTATAATATGAAGATATGTATTTATGAGTTACTTTTGGAAACAAATATGTTTCCACCTTTCCCATTTTTAAGGTATTTTTTATAATTCATTTATTATATGTGGCTTTATATGAAAAAAACATCCATGTATTAAAACATTAATAACCCATACAAATTTTTAGGGTCAAATTTATTTCAATGGGGGATGAATGTTTAACCTTTTTTTTGAATAAATTTATTATTTAAATAAAATAAATTTAATTAATGTCTTTTATTTCTTATTACACTGTGTTATGCCTTTTATATATGCTACATCATGTTATTCTATCACTATAAAATACACGATGTTATACTTGATTTATAAGAAACACCGTGTCATGGTTTCACTATTTTGTACAATTATATTATCATACAGTATACACAACTCTATGTTTTTCTTTTGTTACACACAATGTTGAGTTCCTTATATAACTTGCATTATATAAAGGTCCGAGTTTTTCCTAACTATATTATACTAATAACGGAGTTACTAAAATAACATTTCAGATATCACCTTGTAATTGGAAATGAAATTATAAATAATATTATTTATCTTAGGAAAATATTATTAGAACATGTGAATAAAATGAATCCTTTGGGTATGAATTATTTTTAAATTAAAGTTATAACTATTTGAAACTAAAGAAATTTATTTTCTAAGAAAACTATTTTTCTACGAACAAACACAATTTTATATCAAAAAATAAAATAATCCACTTTTGAATATTTTTTGACACAATATATATACATATTATATTATATCAATGAAATTACACCCATCTAATATATTTTACACTTATAAGAAATGAATACATCAAATTTTATGAATAAAATGATGTATTTTTCTAAAAATGAAATTTTAATTCCTTTTAACCGCACACAAATGTTAAATGTTGTCTCTGAAACATTTTTAAATTTTATTTGAAAAAATAACCTTTTTTGTGGAATAATTAATTTAATTTTGTTGTTTTTTTATTTTTTGAGAGGTTTTATTTTGGTTGAATAGTGAAAAACTCGGAATTTTAATTACAAACAGACCATTAATTAAATTTATTTATATAGTCAATTTATATTTTTATTTGTTTAAAAGTGTATTTTGGTCACATAAAATTCTATTAATCTAATTTTGTTCATTGTAATAAATTTTTCATTGTAATTGAATATGAAAAAATTTTAATATTTTGATCATTTTCATATTTAAAACCTGCTTTGTCATCCAGCATGTGGGATTACATTTTAATTAATTTCATCTATTTATGTGTTTAGTGTTTATAAAAATTTATTGAATATTTTTAATAATAAAAAAATTATAGTATCTAGTAATTTCAATATACAAGTTGAAAAAAAATATAAGTGTAGGTAATTAAAATTAATTATAATGATTAAGGTAAAAATGAGTTCAGTTATTGGTTAAACATTAACATAAGTGGAGAAAATACCCTATAATCATATCCTATATCCATTTTAGGGAAATATTTAGATAGCATAATACACATTATAAAAAATGGATAATTATTTGAGGAATTTCAGGTAAGGGTGCCCCCACAATAGTGTTTACCTTTTTATATTTTCAAGAATGAAACTCCTCTTTTGCTATAAAAGGGCACTCACCCACCCTCGTCACTTATTCAATACTCCAAATAAATCTGGCTTATCCCACCACTTCCCATATAAGATCCAAAATTAAATCTTACAATCATAGAAGGCTCACATTTTGTATAATTCCAAACCTAGAATCTCTTTTGTGCAACCCATACATAGTAACCCAAAGAAGACGAATCCTCCAACAACAAGCACTTTGGTTTCCATTATTTTTCCACCCCTCAAAGTATTCATAATAAATGATTATAAAATAAAAATAATTATAATCAATAGAATACTATGTTAATATGTTAAGAGTACTACCTATACTAACACACTTTTACATAAAATGGTACACATAGTCAACATTCATGTGTTTGAAAGACTATAGTCGTGATAACTGATGTCATTCGTTCTTCTATTAAAAAAATTCATGGTAGGGAATAATGATTTATCTAATATTTTATATGATATATATATATATATGAAATTTATGATTACATAATGTTTCTATAATTATTACATAACACATAACTAAACTCTTTTCCTTTTGTTTGAATATAATAACTTCGTATGTGGATGTGTGGACTACCACCTACTCAAAGTATTTGGATTAGTTCACACATTACAGGGAATGTATTAAGATTGTTTTTAATAAATATATATGATATACATACAAAAATAAATATAATATAAATAATATATATATATATATTCTCACATTTATTTCATTCTCTTTTTTCAAAACAACAACAAAACAGAAACAACATTCATGCATACAAACGGCCTACCATCTCCATGAACGGTGTATTCCATTACATATTTCTAAATATTATATATTATTAGAGAATATTAATATATATATTATTTCTAAATAAATTTTGAAATTATTGATATATTTAAATCATTATCTATGTTATAGGATCATGAATTACAATTCAATCCATATAAAAAAACAAAGCAGTTATTTTCTGGAATGCGATTTCAACATGAAATGTTTAATAAATGGGTAATATAAATCCGTAAGAAAATAATATATGTAATTATATAAAAGAATATGGTTTTTTGGTAGATATTTAATAAATTTATATTAAATATATATTTGATTTTATTATTTATGAAAAAAATTCAAGACTTAAGTTAAGGGAATTCCAACTTACATTTTTATTTCCTTGAGATAAATTCCATATCCACCACTCACTACTTTTTGGGGTTTATATACATAAATATGACATTTTATATCACAATATTACATTATTAATATATATTAAAATCCTTAACATATGTTTTTATTTCATGGGGATCATTATTTAAAAGTTATTAATGTCGTAAAGGTTTTCTCCTATCACTTTTACTTCTATTAGATATATTATACACTCACCACTTATTCTTGTTGTGTAGTGTATATAATAACCTATTAAATTTTATATCATGAATTTAATTTATTTAATTATATTTAATTTTATAATTTATTTAATAATTTAATGGGGGTGATGATTTAAAAATTTACTCATGTAGTAATTTGATTTATCGTCTCACTTTTATTTATGTGAGGTTTATTACATATTCAACATTTGATTCTTTTTATAGTGTATATACTACATATTAATGTATTATATTTTATTATCCTAAATTTTATAGATATTTACATATCAATCGGATGATATCTCATTTTTTGGTTTATAGTTCAAAAGTTACTTTGTTCGTAATTTAATTTTTCTCAATGTTTCTTCATTGAAAAAGTTGTCATTTTATGACCCTATATTCTTTTATGAGGTGTATATACTACCCTTTTTCATGATATAACATGAATATAATTATTTTAAGGATTTTATAATCTTAATTTCATTTCATAAATTCATTGGTATTATAAATCATATTTACCAATGTGGTACAAGTTTATTGATATAATCTCATCATTTAATTCAATTAGTTATTATTATGATTCCATTGATAAAATATTAAGATCAATATCTCCCTAAATGTCATGAATTTTATTATCTTATAGGTATTTATGATTTAATCATGTAAGGGTATGAATTGTTTACTCTCATTATAACTTACAATAGTTAATAATTTTTTAAGAAAATATGACCATATTACTTTATTAGGGTGGAAATATGTTGTATTCAAAAAAAAATATTTTCGAAAAATGTATTAAAAATGATTCTAATTGATTTATGAAGATTATTTTTATGAAAATAGATTTTGAAATAATTTTTTTATAATGTTTTTCAATGATTTTCAAATATCCTTTTATATGTTTTCATAGTTATTTTTATTAAATAAGGTTACCAAATGTTTTATTATTTAAAAATTATTTTTTAAAGTGGAACAAATATTATCTTCTAGAATATTTTCAAATTATTTTTTTAATATTACATATTTTTTTCAATTTTGTTTTTGTGTAAAATGATTTCAAATGTTTTATGTCATAAATAAATATAATTTTCAATCAATGGTTATTTTTATTAAAACAATATATATATAAACTTTTCATTCTCTATCTATGATGGAAACCGTGTTATAGATAATTTTTGAATTGGGATATTATGTAAGGAAACCAATATTAATCTTTATTTTAATTTTTCACATTTAATATTACATGTTTCTTTTGAAACCAGCTTTTTGTCCTAGTTATTTTATGATAAAATTATTATAAAACCGGCCACACTTCCACAAGATATAATCTAATGAAATTTTCATGATGGCCACTTCATTTTATTGGTTATTATATAGAGTTTATTAATCCTATCTATTTTTATTATTATGTAGATTATGAATGTTTTTTTAACTTGTGGGAAATCCATGAATTATTTCATTATTGTATGCCTGTGACATATGTCAGATTATAATTAATTGGGTACTGATAAATGTTCAATGACATTAAATGGTGCAAATATGGGATTACAATGCCTACAATTAGAGTTTATAGTAGAGGACATCCCAATTAAGAGACAATAGGTACAAGAGATGAATTCCCAAGGAGATAACATGAGGGTATATAGGAGGGAATCCCAAGACCGAACAAGATGGTACATAAGAGGGAATACCATGAATGAAATAAGATTATCCATGAGATTTCATCCCATGTATGAAATAGGTACACAAGTGATTATAACAAACCCAACAGGTTATGATGGTCTTTGTATGTATCACGAAAACAATATTTTATCTATGTATTTGTATGGCACAATTCCTTGTCTTATTCCTCTGTTATACACTATTGTATTAGGCTCTTGATGACCTTCTGAGTCATGTCTCATGAAAAACTAATATTTATTACATAAATCCTTATTATGATCATGGATATATAGGTATGATCATCTAATGTTATGATCGTGTTCCCATACCCATATCCTTATGTTATTCTTACATATATTCCTTATTTATCCTTACTGAGCATCTGTGCTCCCCCCTTTCTTATGTTTCCTTTCCCCAGGTATGAATAATTATTTTAATAAAGTGTTTTAAATCATAAGATTTTTAAGGGAGATGTTTAATATCCTTCAATAAGTTATAAGAGTTCATTTCCATGTTTTTATGGGAACTAAACAATTATGGTCCTCAGTCATGTATTTTTGTAATGCCTTCAATATTCAAATCAAATGAAGTGATATCAGTGTATGTTAATCCTAGTTAACTATGAAAATAATCAGTAATGTGGAATGTTTAAAATTAAATTTAAATAATATATATTATTAAAAATTATTTGATATTCATATAATGATTATTAAAAGTCATTGAGTTAATATTAGCTCATATTTTTCTAAAGGAAACATTATTCTCAAAAACTCACTGTCTAACAGCGACTATATGATTTATATTAAAATTAATTTTTCAACTTATGATAATTAAACATCGAAAAAATGTTTCCATATAAAGAATCATCATTATTTATAATTAATAAAATGGTCAACATAATTTTTGACCAATGTTATTAGTGAAAATAATTAACTTTAACAATAGTGATTAAAGTGAAAATTATATTTACCAAGTGACTAAATATTAATATAATTTGAATAAATGTCCTAGAAAATTATGCAAACCCCAATTTAAAGACATATTACAACCCTATCCCTTATTTTCCATTTTTTGGTGCATTATTGGTGAATTTTGGTTGGTAAAAATGTGGTTTCACCAAACATTATTTTTGTAATATATGTAGTGTGTCCTCTCCCCCACATATGAAAAGGAAACACACTACCCCCTCACTTCAGACCCTGAAAACCATTTTTCTTGGCTAAGACCTAAAAAAATAAATTACCACTATTACCCTAATATTATAAGCCTTACTTTTCACATAAATCCATTCGTGGATTGAATTTGGTGGAAACCCAAATGATTTAACTAAGGAAGAGGAAAATTTCTTCAATGTGAAATTATATATTCATTATTTCACTAAAACCTTCAATTATTATTAAACCATGGTTTTACAATAACCATTGTATCCTAAATATACTAAATGGTATTTATGTTATGTGTATGACCAACACCCACAAATATATACATAAAAAGGGTTTTGAAATCATTATTTGTTTGTCTAGTTTACTAGAACCACACAAAATGATTTTGTTCATTTTTTCATTACAACCTATGACAGTTGGGAATAGTAATGAAATTTATTGACCATTTCTCCATTCCATACATCCCAACACCCAACCTAGATGATGAAAATCACTAAGAGGAATTCTCAATCACCCGGAGCTGGCGACTAGCTCTAGGCATCAAATATATCATAGTGGGGAAATTTTAACCCAATAAAAATCAGGATCTTACAACAAAAATAGAGAGTGAAACTCAAATAAATAAAAATTTAACATCAATAATTACATAAGTAGATTCATATGTGAAAGTAGTTGTATAATAAAATGAAATAGAAACTAAATTAAAAAAGAACCAAACATGATCTCCATGTTAACACTTGATAACCGAAATACATATAAACAACATGGTACAAAAGAAAACATGAACCAGTAACCAAAACCAACAAAACACATCAGGTCTTCCAATGATGAGATGGAAAAGTAAGGTATGCAAAAAATCATCTCAGTAGGTAAGAAAAATATAATCCATACATGTCATTTCTTGAATAATTACAAAAATTATAGTTTTAAATAAATTTATAAAATATTCTTTTATCAATTTAAATTACCAAACAAACCTTTCAATGAGAACCATATTTTAGGAAAATAAAAAATGTATTTTTTTAAATATTTTTGCAGTCTAAAAATATTGTTTTTCGAACTAAAACCCCAGAGAGAATCCATAACATGTGATAAAGAGGGGTGATGCATAAAATAAACAAAACAACTCATGAATGGTAAAATAGCTATGAAAATAATCAAGTGCACAAGAATAAAATAGAACATCTACATAATAATCATGGTAATTTATTAAACATCTAATGAAGAAAACCCTAAATATTCTCAGTTACGACTCACTATACATAGGATATTATAGCTCCATATTTAAAAAAGTAGGGTTTTTTTTAATTAACACCACCCGTGGAATAACTCACATAGACTCTGATAAAATCTACTGGGTAAAAACCTCTCCAATCAGGGTCAGTAAGAAACCATCAAGAAACCCTGTTGATAACACTATGGAATCCAATGATAATGGACTATGAAAAATGAGGAGGTCCTGAAATGTGTATCATTAACCAATAACCCATATATTCTATCTTTATTTAATATCATAAAATCTAACACCACATATGAAAGGAACCTCTCCTCAAAGGGAAAACCGTAGAAGTTCCCAACACCAATCATGTGTTAAGAATGTCCTAACCGGAGATTCACATCATATTATTTTCAGAACAATTTTCTAAGATATAAAAACGGTTTAATCAATCCCTCAGATTTGCAACATAAATAAATTTCCAAAAATACTTCCAAAACCAAGATAATATCACAGAACAGTCTCATATGGTTCCAAACAGGACTTCATATAATTTAGTAACCAATTCACATCTCTATAATCCAAAAGGCATGAATTCAAAAAAAAAATAGAAACCACTCTTCATGTAATTTTTGAACTAAGGGACCATTTAGAATAACTTTCAGGGATTAAATTATTAATTTGAAAATAATAATGATATGGAAGATAAAAATGAATATGATAAGGTGTTTTTATATCTATAGTTTCTGATGAATTTCTAAAGATGACATTACCATTGGTGTTAGTTTTATTATTTTCACTTTGAAAATATATTAATATGAACACATCCAATGGAACAATTATTGATAATATTAATAAAAAAAATTATTCAATTAAAGTATCATAAGTATCAAAACAACAATAAAAGTAACAATAACCACACAACAAGCTCAATTCCTCAATTTCATAAAACACCTAATTTAACCAAAAACCAAATGAAACCACACACTTTTCATAAAACTCCCAAATCCACATGAAATTCCCTTAGAGTTACATCAAAATCATTACATTCATATACATATAGGCATAGTCATGAAAGTCCATGGAATTATATTTTTAAATAAATTTCCATCAATGAGATGAAAAAAATTACACAAATACACTGAGAGAAAGGGTATCACATTTAGAAACCATTTAGGAAATATCAATCCCTAGATGGAATGCTCCAGATGGTATATAGATTAAACCACATACTTTATTGATGTTCTAATGTAACAAAACTCCAAAATAGGTAATAATTGAGTTTAATAAATAATAAATACACCCTAAAATCAGTGGAACACAAGACACACATTTACCCCCAGCTTATAGGGATCATCCAAGAGATAACCCACCATTATAAAACTATAAAACCAAGGAAAATGAATAAAAAGGGGATAAAATTGAACATGAGATCCCAACACACTGACCTTAGAATCCAGAGAAGGAAACCATAGATGAGGGAGAACCATGAAGAGGGTTTCTTGGGAGCCCCATGGGCCAACTAGGTCATACAATAGGGTATGAAATTCAATTGGGGTTAAAATAGAGGGGTATAATAGGAATTAAAAATTAATTAATTTGGAATTATAACTAGTCTTGGCCACATAGATTTCTAAACCATATGCTAACTATGAAAAATTGATATCTCAAATTGTAGAGACTCACATCACACATACCACACAGTTTCTCCTAAATGTGAACAATACATGCACCTTACATAAATAAATAACCACATACCCCACAATAACTCTTTTTGATCACACATATTTGGAGAAAATGTGATCAAACGATGTAATTCAAGACATGTATGAAGAAAAATAACTAAAATAACCCTCTATAATTTCTAGATGCATGGTTTCCCCAAAACCATTCACGGAAACCTGGAAGAAGTACAAAATACAACTACAACTTCCTAATCATAAAAATTATCATTTGGGTAATGAACTAATCCTCAACCAAATGGCCAAAAATCTATGAAATAAAAATTTTAAACAAAAATCATAGTTCTGTGTGGTAATTTTCCCCCAAAAAATAATTTATTCCCCTTGAATGTAACCTAGCTGAATAAGGAAGAAATATCATAATAAAAATAGTAGGAAGATAAATAGAACTAAAAACCTTTGTGTGACTATTCATTAAAAAATTAAAACTCAACCAATCCTATGAAAGTAAATGACAAGGAAAACCAATTTGGAAAATAAGAGAGGCCTATCCCAACTATAAGAACCAAACTAGAACCATGATGCCAACAAGGGGAATAAAAAATGAAGTAAACAGAGATCTCCAAACATGAACCAAAAACACCCTACACAAGGGATATACAATAGAAGGAAGTAAAACCAAATGTATAATGAAACCACAATTCATCACTTCAATAAAACATGACAGTCTCTAAATAGATCACAATCAAACACCAAAACAGACCTATAAGGATAAACACATTGGTTTCCCAAAATGATGTAAAAAACCAAATTTTACATTAAAAAAGACTTCTAATCATTTAAAAATAAGGGATAAAAAATACACAAGTAAACTATGACTCCAAAGAAAAAAATATCCCCAAACAGTGGTCATATACACCACTAGAAGATCCCTACTACATGAAAATCTTCAGTCTATGGATTATGGCTAGAGAATTAATGAATATAAGAATCTATTTTCTGAAAAATAAGGGATGGAATTCTTTGACCAAGACTTCCTTTTCAACAAAATCATCTTGTAGATATTCTCATAAGGAGCCAGATGATATCATCAATGAAACTTCTTCAGAGTATTATGGAAATAAATATTCAAATTCTTAAACCAACTACATTAGAATCACTCAAGAGAATGGTCCAAAGGACAAGAATTTCAAAATGATGAAAGATATTTATCAGAAATGAGATCCTCTTAGACACACCTCTCACCAGATTAGGAACATTCAATGTGTTACATTTACTGTTGACTATACCCTAGAATCAAATCCCCCCAAAATCCCTCAACCACAAGCTTCCAGAAATGAAAATCCTCATATGAGAAAAATAAGCCCTTTATCTCTAAAAAAAGAACCCAAAAAAATATGGAATCTTTCAAAGGAATTTTTTGAAGAAATCTCCCAATCAAAAGGGACCATCTCATTAATTTTCTCAATGTAGGCCTTACCTATCGCCTAAACATTTTTAATTCCAATGGGATCATCCAATTTCCGTTATTAGCTACTATGGAATGATCCATTAGACAAAATTAGTCTTAAAAACTTCACTATAAATTCCAATTTTAAAATATGGATGTTTGATCACATTCCACTAAACCAAACTCATCCCCTCAAAAGACCTATAAATAACAGAAACCTCACAGATTTTGGATTCCTAAATACCTACGAACACTCTCTAATTCCTTGATATATTCAATTACATCTAATATACCTTTATCCTCACATAATACATTAATAAAAAATGATAAAATTGAATATTCCACCCCATTGGAATTTTGGGCTGGGAAAAAAACTAGAGGAGACCCACAAGAACCTTTTGGATATTTTTCAGAATCAGAATATAAATAACAAAAAACACTATGTTCCATGTCAACATGAACAAGAAACACAATCAAATGTACCATCCTAGGATAGAAAACCATAATAATCTTTAAGAAAAATTCATTTTAAATCCAATTCTCAAATTTCCAAACTCACTTTTCTATTTAAATTTAAACATCAAATGCCATGTTGAAATCATTTTCCTTTTTATAAATTTTTCCCAAAAACTATTTTCTATTTGAAAATTCACTACCATCAACAAAAATTAAGCCAAAATATAACTCACAAAAAAATTATAGAACAGGGAACTATTAGACATACCTAACCTGGTCACATGGTTTATAAGACCATGCCCTATGTAGGAACAAAAAAATGGATGAATCTTGAACCATGAAATACGACTTTACATGTTTCACTACTCATTTTGAGCCTATCATGTCACACCTGATCATATCCATTATCATCACCCAAACCACAAACCCAAATACCAAATCAATAGAATTAACTGCCTGACTATATATGGTAACTAATGGCCAAGACAATAAATTTTTCATGAAATCCTTCCCATACGTACCTCATGAATCCCAAATTCCTATATGAAAATAACTTAATTCTCCAAAATAAAAAACATGGCTTGAATATAATTTTCTCATGAACTTATTCAAGATGTAGCCCCACCTATAACCGGACCATGCTCTATACAATGCTCTATATGCATTACTGATACTCCCATTTTGATGACTACGATTGCAAATCACATATATCCAAATGGGAATAACTTTTTCCATAAAATTAGGATCTTAAATCAAAAATTGAGAACACATCACAAACCAATAGTAACCACACATCAAAAAATACACAACCTGATCATGATACACCAACAAATGAATAAAAAACTAAATAAGAAATTAAAAAAATTGACAACTCAATATGATTTCCTTATGACCTCTTGATCATCATAATCCATAAGAGACACTTGGTTTAATGTCTAACTTGTACTAGAAAATGAAACATGTAAAACCATGATTTTATAATGATGACAAGTAGTACAAGTACCGTGTTATCATTAAAAGATTTTGGAAAGATCCATAGAATATATAAAAGCACATCATTAAAATATTACAAAAGATATAGTCCAAAATACATTTACAAAATAGTGTTTTATCAATTTACTGGACAAAACATAGATTTCCAAGAAAAACCATTTTTTGAAATGATAGACATTTATTTTATTTTCAAAATGTTTTCCATTCCCACAATATATTCTAGAAACATTAAACCAAAGGGAGAATCCATAACAAGTGAAAAAGAGATATTCTACTCATAAAAAATAAAACAGCATAAGTACAGATAAAAAAGTTCTGTTAATAATCAAGTGCAGTAGAATAAAATAAAACATAGAGATATCAATCATGGAAATATGTTAAACAAGTCTAGAATAAATCATTAGAATTTCACAGTTCAAATTCATCATATCATTCTTTTTGTAGAACCATAGTGAAGAACAAACTTGATAATATAAACTATTATCACCGATGGTACAACCCACCTAGCCTCTCAATAAATCTATGGAGTACTAACCCATCTAATTGGGGTCAGGAAGAGACTATCACTCGACTGTATAGATGATGCATAAAAAACAGTTGATAATGGTACAAGAAGAATGATGATTCCATCACATGCATGTAATGAACCTATAAGACATATATACCACCATTATTTCCTAGAAAAAAATTAGATACCACATATGCGATGAACCTCTCCTTGGAGGGACTGCCATATTGGTTCTTATCACTACGAAATCCATACACAAGGGCCAAATGGGCCTTCACATCATAGAAGTTTAAAAACCATTTTATAATGTACTACCATGTTCTAATAAAGATAAACATTTACAATCAAATTCTATTTCATAATAAATTTCAATGCTAATAATAACATACAACATTATTAGTAGGTGAAAAAAGATACTCCGTGTCATTTTTTTAACAATTCAAATATCCATATGTCAAAAAGGTCACTAATTTAGATGGGATATTGAGTACCCAGACATCAATTAATTTTATATCCAATGGACCGCATTTAAAAAACTTTATGTTTAATGGAGACCATTGAAAAGAATAAGGCTAAGGAAGAAAAAAAATTGGTGAAGGTTTCTAGAAATTTTTTGTTTATAATGAATTTATATAGAAGCCAATATCATTTGGGTGTTTATATTTTTGTTCAACCCATGGATATATGGATATTACCAAATATAATGTCACATTTCTTAAAAAAATGAAATCTATGGTTTCAATTATTGAATCACAAGGACTTGTATGACTATAAACATCACCGAAACCACACACAATGCTCAATTCCACAATTTCACAGAACTCAAAATTTAACCAAAAACTAAATAAAACAACACACTATTTAATTAGTGATATTAATTTCATATATATATATATATATATTATCCTGTAAAATATTTTTTATATTCCACCAATATATTTTATAGTCATTAGATAAAAACAATCTCAATTTTATGCATAAAATACTATATTTGTTTATTAAAGAATTTTAACGCATTTTTATAGAGAAACAATCTTAAATTAAAATTATGAACCTATAATAGATTATATATGTCAAAATAAACTTCATATTTTATGTTGGGACAAAAAAATTAGTTTAGGGAAAATATTTGTTATTGTTTCTGTAAGGTTTAATTTTTAATTAATAGTTACAAAATAATGAATTTTAGTTCAAAAATACTTTTTATTTTAATTAATTTATAAGGTTAACATATATTTTAAACTGAATTAAAATTTTAATTATATAAATTTATCCTAATTTAATCCAATTTAGTCTATTATAATCAATTAATCTTTGAAAATAGGTGTAAAAACATGGAATGATTTTTGAATTTTTTACCTTAAAATAGACAGTTTCGTCACATTAGTAGGATTAAATTGAAATTAATTTATACAACATATGTGATTGGAATTTTGGGAAAAGGATTTCATAATTTTAATTTAAATAATTTATAATGTCTAACTAGGCCAACTTATTTTTTCACCCAAATTATTTGTGAATTTTGTTAAAATTATTTATAGTGATTAAGGTGAAATTTAGCTCAACAAGGGAATAAAACATACACAAAAGAACCCAAATGACTTATACAATTATAAAAATCCAATTTTATTCATTTATTTAAGTTATAAATCTTACAATATTTATTTTTTATGGTTTTATATGACTTTTTTAGGTAAAATCATTGGTACTCCTAACTTTCTTTAAAATATTCCAAGTATGTCGTTTCCCTTCCATATAAAATGCCACCACCAATACCACTACCTAACACCACTAAAACCACTTAAATTTGACAATTATATACGCAATACACTTACCAATAACCCTAAATTCATCCTTGAATCATATATTTTGTCATAATGGCTTCTAGGTAATCTCTTTGGTGTAATCCAAATAGTTTTACACGATTAAGATGTAACGCCATCCCTCAAGCTCTAATCTTTTATTTGAAGATTTTATAAAAAAATAGTATCAGTAATATACTAGGCCGTTTTTATAAGTGGTGTTAAACCTAAATTTACACACAATTTCATCTAATGGGTAACAAACATACCGTTTATGTGTATTTAGAACTGCTGCCTCACGAAACAATGATTGTTATTTTTTCCATTACAACATCTCATGGCGGAAAATATGATGGAAATTATAATCATATATGATATATATATTATATTTTTAATATATTCATTCTTATATAAATTTAATTTAAAATAAAACATTTCTCTTTCCATATTTTGTAAATTCGATAATTTTGTTAGAGGAAGTGTGAAATATCACCCCTCGAAGTGATGAAATTCATACACACACTACTCAGAATGTATTAAGGATTGGTTTAGTGAACCTATATGATATATATAGAATATTATTTATAATTTAATGATCTTAAATACATATATATATAAAAATAAGTCAGATACTTTCTTTCATTCAACACATCAATAAAACGAAAGTAATGTTCATGTGTACATACGACCAACCATCTCTATGAATAGTGCATTCAATTTCATCCTTCTATATTATATAGATTATTTTAATAATAATATAGAAAATATTAATGATAATAATATAATTTATTACTATCTATAAGCCATGATATTCGTTTAAGGATCAATGATATAAAAAATTAATACATAATATAAAAACAAAGCGAATATTACCCGAAGCCTAATGTTAACAAGATATTGTTAACTATTGGGTAATATAAAGTCACAATAAAACTTTATATGGTTTTATATACAATAATATGTTTATTTAAATTATGTAAAATAAAATATAATATTTTACACATGATTTTTTTTGAGTACGATGAGTTTCAAGACACAAAGTAAGGGAATTTCATATCATGTTCAATTTAAGAGGGATGAATGATTTATTCACCAAAGATTCCTTTTGTGTGGTGTGTATACCGACCATGTATGTACTATATTGTTATTATAATTAAATATATTGGTATTTAAAAATCCATTTTATGAAAATTGTCTCAATGGGTTTATTTTTTAAAAGTTTTCAAATGGGTAAAATAGTTTTGTCTCAATTTGTTTTGAGATACATGTTATGTTATTCACCCATATTTTCCCATGATGTGTATATAATGACTCTGAAATTATATATATTTAATATATTTATAATAATTATATTTTAAGATTCATTTAATTTAATTTTATATAACGGGGGTACATTTTAATGTTACCTTGTGGTAAGAGTTTATTGAAACAATATCATCTCTTTTAAAGAATGTTTATGCTTATACTTCCTTTTAGGAAATATTATGATCCATATATTAATAACTGAAATTAATTATCTTCTAATATATTTATTCATAATATATTAAATTATTGTAATGGTTTTCCAATCATTGGTATATATTAATGTTATTAAATTAAATTTAAGAAATGCAGACATTACCCAATATTTAGTCAGAAATATGTTTTACCTCAAAACCATGTATTGTTAATGATTTCCAAAAATATTCTATTATTTTACAATGATATTTAAAAGAAATTTTTGATCATGTTTTAAATTTTTAATAAAAATTTGTTGTCTTAAGGAATCTTCCTGTTGTTTTCCAATTAAAGAACCTTTCTAATCATTTTACGGTGGAAAAGGATTTTTTGATGTGTATGTATTTATCCGCTATCATGACTGGAATTACATTGATGATTCATTTAAAAGATTAAAAAGGAAAATAATTCTAATAATCTTGAAATTCATTTTAAATGTATTTTCAATGAAAATTTATTTCAAAACATTTTCAATATTTCTTTATACGTAGTAAAAGTATTTTAAAATAAATTGTTTTTAAAATTATTTCTTGATTTATTTATAATTGTTCAATGTATTTTCAATGAAATGGATTTCAGAACATTTTCAAGATTTATTTATAATTTTTAAATGTGTTTTTAAAAAAATTGTTTCCAAAACATTTTAATATTTTTTTATATGTTATCAAATTATTTTCAAAGAAATGGTTTTTAAATAATTTTCATTTTTTATAGGTTTTCAATTATATTTTAAGTGAAATGATTTTAAAAACATTTTCAAGAAAATTTTATTAATTTTAAGGAAAATTGACTTCCAATGGTTTTATGAATTATAAAGAAATATTCAAAAAATAAATGATATTTTACTCAATTAAAATTTTTCAAATATTTTTAAAAATTATGTCCTAAATAAGATAAAATATATTGGTGTTAGTCATGAATTTTTTTAAAAATTATTTAATGTTTCCATTAATATTATTTCTCTGAATGGTTAATGATTTTATGGAATGATGTTTATAAATCAACTTTCTGATTTATATAAATAATGCTTTTCAAATAAACTTATATTCATGGGGTCTGATTTCTTGGAGTGATTATGAAACCAATAAATTTCAACCGGTTATGATTTGATTAAATTTTAATGATACACATTTCATTTCATGGGATATGATTTGATGTTTATACAACTAAAATAATTCTATAGTTCATGATAAGATTAATTTTCTATTCCGGGAACATGTATGAAAGATGTTATAATGAGATGGGAATGACCTATATCCACCTCTTTTTTGATGGTTAATGGAAAATGTTTTATGAGCTCAAATGGTTCACAAGAGGAGATCCCAAGCCTAAACCAATAGGTTACACAAGAGGACTTACAAAGATTGATTCATGTTGGCACTTTAAAGACCCCAGGATTCACATAGATGAAAATACCATTAATTTTGAAAAATACATAATACATGACAAAAAAAGATGCTCAAAGAGTGTATTAGTTTTCTGTCTTTTAAAACAACGAACACATTCTTTTAACTTGGTGAATGATCTTCAAAATCTATCATAATGATTTTCTCCTTTATTTTTAATATCTAAAACATTTCGTTGTATCCCAAGGAAAATAAATAATATAAAATGGGAGATATTAAATTCATAGTAAGGAAAACATGGATATTATCAAACAAAACCAAAACATAATATTTTAATAAAATTTAACATATATTTTCTTAATCATACCGTCTATAAAAAATATCAAAATATTCAATAATGAAATAAATATTTCGTAAGGCATAAATCATAAAAGAACATGAACAATAATAAAATATCATTTTTGTAAAACATGGATATTTGGAAAACAAATAAGAATAAAAAAACATTTACATATAAGCCAAGGTTCATTTCTAAGATAACCATAATGGAAAAATTCCATTACTGAACTGAGTATACAAGACATTCCTTCCCGGTATTAATGAACTATATTTATATGCAGTTCAAGACCTATATTACAGAACCTTATTTACTTACCTCTCAAGTAATGTATAACTTATGAGATAATAATCTTTTCCAAATGAATTATAGGGATATATAGGTACCATCCCTCTCATAATGAAATCATTCTTATGTGTGCCACAAAAACATAAAACATTACTTATAGTATAACATAATTATTAAAAATTGGTTAATTTAATAACTTTTCATTATATCTTAATCCATATAAAACAAGTGAATTTATATATTTAATTCCACCATAAACACTGTAAAACCATAGTAATAATTGGAATATAAATATAAACCTACATAAATAATTTAATCTTAGATGGAAAATAATTTTGATAAAACACTTGAAATGAAATATTTTGGAAGAAATACTTTCTTCTTAAAAACAATTTATTTTCTTGATAATTCCATTAAATTTTAAAATAAAATAATTCCTTTAAAAAATAAATATAGTAAACTAAGAATCATGTATATAATGCTTTATGGAAGCATAATAATCCCTTTATTTCATATAAGTTAAAAGAAAACATTTTTCAAATAATTTTTTGTCGGAAAGTCAAAAGTACCTAATATACAAAATGAAAAATGAATCATTTATACAATTTAAAAAAAATTAAAAAGTTCGTGAAAATAAATTTAATAAATATTAGAATAATATAATGAATATTTTTTAATTCATATGTATAAAACATGGTCATTGATAATAAATATACCTCTGTAAATACTCATGTATAATCAATCTAGGATAAAAATGATATTTCGAAATTATACCTTACCAAATTATAATAAATCAAATCATATGAATAATAAAAATAAAAATATATATAAATTTTTAAATATCCCAAAAATAATAATAATAATCATAAAAACTTTCATGGGAAGCATAATCAGAACTCAAAAAGAAGGTGGCTTATAAGGCATATGTCCAAAAAAATCAAAGTGAGACAAAATAATCTCTTACATATTTTCTTATATTCTTTTTGTGTATCATAACCACTTGTATTATTATTTAATTGAATTATTACATATTTAATGTCATAATATATGATAATATTAGCATTCATCTATGAGTAACATTATTACTCATCCATCATGTTTTAGTTTGTTTATTTTCTTACCCATGTTTTCTCGGATAAGCTCGTATTTTATGGTTATAGTTTTATAATTTATATTATTATATTAGAATAATATATATCATATTTAGTCAGTATATTCATTTATATAATCACGTTTTAATGAAAATCATTTAGAATGAATCGCATCACATCGCAAATATGGTAGGTTGTACATACGCTTTAGGGACAATATCATTCCCATAATTGTGAAATGGTATGGAAGTCAATGGTATATATATTTTTCCAAAATCCAAATCATGTTATAATAATAATTTATAGATATTATTTTCATAATTATATCCAATCATGTTATATGATGGTGAAGAACGTATTACACCATGATGTGGAGACGGTATACTGTAAGTACGCGGGCGTGGTGATTTCATTTTTCATTGGATGGATGGAAGGTGGAATATGGTTATTACATTAACATAATAACATCTCAGAAGATAATTATAATAAAATCATTACTTTATAATGGAAAAAATTATCAATAAGAAATATAAGAAGAAATCACTTTAAAATATCATGAGAGGATAATACCACTTCTTCAACGTTCTCCCTATAAATCTCCAAGAAAGGTCAATAGAGTTTGTCTTCTGAGAATAAAATTACCAATATAATGTAACTAGGAACGTTTAAAAGTGTAATGGGTTGGGTATGGATGATATTTAAGGCCCAATTTGATGTGAAGTGGTGAGGGAGGAGGTTCTCTTTTATAATTTAGGTGAGAGGCACATTTAGAATCCACACAAATATAAATTTTTAATGAATTTAAAACACATAAAAAAGACTAAAAAATGAAAAATAATAGAATATTGGATGTGAAAAGTTTTTTGTATCATCATAGCATAAATTTTAGACTTGTGTTACTATTAATTTAAACATTATCATTTTAATTAACCCTTAGTTATTTTATTTTAATGTTAACTAACATAACAAATGATTCCATATTAAAATAATGTGATCTAACATATATAATGTCAATTATACCATATATTACCTATTTAGATCCTTATAGACTATATCATAAATTTTTTATTTTTTAAAAAATTTATTATTAATTTTAAATAATTTAAAAACATTATTTTTAAAATTAAATAAATAGTGTAAATTTAGACACTATTCATTTCAGGGATTTTTAAAAAGACTAAGATAATATTTGATCCAAAAAAATATTATTTTATAACTCTATAGGGACAATTTTATCTATAAAAATTAATCTTTATATTAATTATATCAAATTATATTTATTTAAATATTTTTAATAACATATATTTGATATTACCATTAAAACATTAATTACAACATCTGTTTTGTGTAATTATTTTATACACATATTTTTTGAATAAAAATTAAAAAAAAAATAAAATTATGAAGATGAATATACTATATTTAATAGTAATTCTTATATTAAAATATAGCTTCTAAAAAATCCATCATTAAAAACAGTATACTTATTAAAACACGAATATGGAAACTTTAACATCACTTCAAATAAAATATTATAAGTGTACTCATACTTTCCATATGGCTCCAAATGGTCTCTAAATTGACCATTATATTACTATGGTAGATCTATAATCTAAAAATTATAATTTTTAAAGTTTCTTGGCCTTTTTTGTGGTTTTTATGATTATAATAAAAGTTTTTTTTATTGATTTTCCATCAATTAAATAATTTCGGAATCATAATTGTATAAACATTCAAGGTAAATATTTAATATCTAAAATTTATAAATAAATTAACAATATTTAGATAATTTTAATATATTTCTAGATACTATTTATTACCAAATTTATCTCATTTTTATCACTATATTACAATTATTTTACCTATGAGGGTAATGAGAGTGACACATTGTCAATTTCTTGTATTTTAATAGTATATATATCCTTTTCATGGAAAATAGTCCATTAAATAAGTCAATTATGATCTTATAGTGTTAAGGTTAGACTTGTATTAATCTAATAGTATTTTGGAAGGTTTTCGGGTGATTTTATTATCATTTTTATATTATTTGTTTCCTTAATTCACCCGATTTCACTTTAACCGTGGTAAATAAACATTACCAAAATTACTATTCATACTATAAAAAATGAAAATAAAATCAGAATATTTACTTAATTTAGATCCACTGATTCTAAATATATAATAAATTTTTTAAATTTTAAACATTTATGATTCAGTAATTAAATTAAAGTATTTCTGTTGTCGAAATGAAAAACGTGTTTTGAAAGGATAAAAAATTGCAAAATTTTGAAATGTTTTTATGTCAATATTCAATGTAAAATTAATTATAATGACCTAAATTATATTTAATGAAAAAAGTATAATTTATATATACCTTAAAACCATTAAATAACATAATTTATTTTTATATAATATTTCAAGGAAAAGTGTTGTTTTCCACTAAAATTTAGGCTATTTTTATTATTCATGAAAACATAAATGTTTTCCGAAAAATATAAAAAAATAATCCAAATTAAATTTTGATATCCCACTTATATATTAACTGTATAATTTGTGAAATATAATATATAAACGTGTACAAAGTAAAATTCAAATAGTTTTACCATCAAAAATAGGAAAAACTATATTTTTTTGAAAAATAACTGTTTTATCAGAAAAATTGAATTTGTTCAAATAACATGTCTAGAAGACATAAAGTATGGATTTTAAAGATTAGATTAAATTTAGTAAAAATATATTTCATTAAAAAATACTTAAATAGTGATCTTATTATTTTATATAGTAAATTATTTTCATTTTAATAGTTTTTGGGAAGAAAGTTAATACTATTCATACCTACCATAATATTGACTGGGTTATAGTATAAAATTACAATATTTTGTTGTTATATTATGATAAATATTGTGTGTAATAAATTATATCAAAATAACTTCATATTGTGGGTTGTAAAAGACATATATAGTGTTCTGTATACCGCAGGCTAAGCTGTTATTTCATATTGTACAAGCTTATCATGATGTTTTGTACAAAACAATACATCAAATTTATAAAAAACTATATCTCATTAAATTATTTGGGGTTAATAGTATAAACCAATTAAAAATAATTTTTCCATGAAATTCATTATGGTTATAAGTGGTTTACTACTTGAATGTTTCTTTCATAGAAACCATCATCATAAAAGGGAATACTAAAAATTCATTAAAAAATAGAATGTTAAAAGCATAATGGTTACCCAAAGTAACTCTACACTAAGATTTAAAACAAAACAATATTTGGTAATAGAAAACATAGATAAAGAAGATAAATATATACATAAATATATCATAGAGAGTGATAGAGAACAAGGTTTTGATAAATTTAACAATCAGAAATCCAAAAATCTACCCTGATTTAAGGGGCCAGTTGAATCAACAAAAATTTAGGTATTGGGTAACATTTTTGTTCATAATATCCGTTCCATATAATAGAAAAATGAGAATAAATACTTAGATGATAAATTATCATCTCATTATTTCCATGTTCCTTGATAATTTTCCACTTCATCTCTTATTCCATGAAATGAAGATGAATTTTCCATTCCCAAAGAGTTAGTAGATCATAATATCCATAAATAGAATGATATTACATTGAATATGTATTCATCATAAAAAAATGGTTAGTAAATTTTAGGAAAAATCAATATGTAAACCTATAGTGTGCTAATAAATTAATCTAATGGGCTTCATCTAAGGGCTAATATATAATTTCTGTAAATTGATAATCATACAATCTTTCCTAAAAGCTAGACATCCCTGTACTTTAGAAAGAGGTGAACAAAATCACCTTAACCTTTATCTCCCATATATCATAATGAAATATCTTGTTGGTCACATTCCAAACATGTGAAAACCATCATAATATATTCTCTTGATTATTACTTGAATTACAATATATCCATTTTGAAAACATGCATGATACCATATTTCTTATTACAAAAAGCTGTAAACATCATCCATAATAGAATAATAATCATTAAAAAAATACATAGATAGTTATAAGGAAATAATTAGAAACAAATTTACTTATTCATAACCAACATATAATTATCTCATCCTCATGCTCATATTAATGGTTATCCTTCCCTTAATCATGTATTTTAAACTTATTTCCTCAGTCACTTTTCATGGTTACCAGTGCAATTAATCATATAATTTCAAATACCAAAGGAAAAATAATATTCTAACAATAAATTGTGGTTTCTTTGTCCCATAATACAATAAATTTACCTATACTACATTATTATTGATAATGCTTTAATCGTTCCACGATCTTCTTAAACCAATGACCAATTTTCATCATTGTATTCCTTAATACTTCTTTCATCTCATAAGTCGTACATATTATGTTAATCATCTAAAACATAAATACTACCCATACCGCCCTATTGATTCTCTTAGAGTGATTTTTCCCTAGGGCATTGATTATAATAATTCCCATAAATTCTACACTTAAAACATTTAATAGTTGTTGATGTCATAGAAATAATATTATCCTTATTATTTGTGTTTACTGAACTTTTTCCATTAATATTTCTAGATTTTTTCGATCCATTTACACACCAAAACCATCTTCCAGTTACTTTGAAACATTATCATTAAAACATCTTCCAACATTATTTACTAGAATAAAATTGAAATTTTTTTCCTCTGTGATCATCATAAAACTTCTTATTTATCTTATTTGGTGGGCCAGTAAACTCAACAACGTTGAAATTATTGATTATATTATGAGATTGATTATTTGACATAATAATGATATTTTTCCATAAAAATCCCACATCATTTTCTAATGAGTAATATCATTAAATTATTTACAAAATTCTCCATTAAAATGAAACCTCTTTTTCTAGACATAATCTAAAACCCAAAACAATATTGTGAGTGAAAATAATCAGAATAGAAATACAACATAATCAGGGAAAATTACTTTAAATCTATAACATTTTAGGTTTATTCCCATGATATCCATGATAAAAAAATAAATTCTAGAATGGTAACCTATATTTAGACTTATCCTTAAGAAATCGCTAGATATAACTTTGAACTATCTATAGGGATTTGACTAAAGTATTCTCATCTGAGTTTCCAAAGGTCATCAAAACCTTCACTCTAATACCAACTGTATATACCCTCATCCTGAAGAACAAATATATTCCATTAATTATTTGGAATACATAGTAAATAACAAAAATATAAACACAAATACAATATTTTTCTAGAAACATTAGAAACTGGAAAATCATTATTATAAATTTGTGAAGGATCTTCAACATCTCCCATAAAAATCATTCCCTTTAGTTTTCCGACCTAAAACCATTCTTTATATATTTAGTAAAAGAAAACATATAAAAAATTTGTCCTCATATTCTAATTAAGGGTATGAATGAGAATAAAAAATAAAATAAAATATAAACATATGAATCAAAAAAGTGACCATATATTTTTAAATATTAGACTATTTATAACCAAAACAATAATCTTGAGTCACGAAATAAATCTTTCCTATTGAATAAATCATATAGGATCATAAACCATGATAAAATATCATTGGAATTAAACGTGGAATTTTTGAAAATAATAATATCAAATAGTCATTTCTATATTAGTTGTGGATCATTGTTAAGACCATCATTGTGGAAAAAGTTAATTACCGGACCATGTTTACTTCTTGTTCTAGCATTGTATTTCTAAATTTGATTAACATTATATTCAAGTCAGGAATATCTCATTAAATAAAAATCAATACCTAATGAATCATAGGGATATACAACTCCCACCCATATAATAATTAAATCATTCTTTTATGTGCCACACAAACATATAACATTTATTATAGCATAACGCAATAAATAAAAATGGGATTCATGAACATCATTCCTTCATAACATAATCTTAAAAAAATAAAATTTATAAATATTATTCCTAAATAAATACAATAAAACCATATTAATGATAGGGATATAACTATAACTCTACTTAAATGATTTCATCTTATATGGAAACGTATTTTGATAAACCACGAGAAATTAATTCTCGAGGAAAATATATTTTCTTTTTAAAAAATGTTTCCTTTTCTCAAAATTAAAGAAAATATTAAAAGAAAATATTTTTTTTGAAAATAAAATTAAAATATTGTAATGTAAGATTCATGTAGTATATGCTTTAAGAAATCATAAGAATCCATTTATTCTATATAAGTTAAATGAAAATGTTCTTCTTGTATTTTTGTTGGAAATTCAAAAGGACCTCTTACTGAAAATGTAAAAATATTCTTTCATACCATTTTTAAAAACATCAAAAATATGTAAAATTGAATTTATAAAATAGAATAAAAATATATATAATATTTTATAACATATGTATATAAAATATGGACATGTATACTAAATATACCCTAGTACCTACTTATGTATAAACAATATGGAAACAAATGAGATTTTGAAATTATCCCTTTACAATTGATAATTATTATAATTGTATGACTCATAAAAATTAAAAAATATACTCATATGTAAATATAATAACTATAATAATACAAATCATTAAAAAATTAATGGATATCAAAAATACAACTCAAAAGAAAGAGGTTTTGTATAAGGCATATGTCGCACAGAAAAAAAATTTAGGCAAAACAATCCCTTTTCTTAGTCCATTATGCTTTTTATATATCAAAAAATCTTTTATGATGATTTAAATTATTTCATTGACTTATCCAATAATCATATCCAACCTATATGATAATATTATCATCTATTGGTCGGTAACATTATTACTCCTCCATCAGGTATTAATTTTTTTTATTTTTTACGAATAATTTGTTGGGTATGTTCCTCTTATTAGGTTATAGATATATAATTTAGAGGATAATATTAGAAAAATATACATCATATTTAATCAATAAACACATTTAGACAATAATTATTTAGTTAATATCATATATAATTAATCACATCGCATCGTGGAGACCGTATGTCGTATATACGCATGAATGGAGATAGGATCCAATAATCGAGAAATGGAATGGATGTGGATGGTATATATTTTTATCTAATTAATATAATGTTATAGTAGTAATATATAGATATTAATTCAATAATTATATCCATTCATGTTTTATTGTGGTCAAAAATAGATTACACCTTGGCGTGGAGATGGTAAGCCTTATATACACACACATGATAATTTCATTTTTCATGGGATGGATGGAAGGTGGAATATTATTATTACATATCCATAATAAAATATCATAATATAATTCTTTTGGAATTATTTATTTATAATGGAAACAACTCATAAATATGAATTATAAGGAGACATTATTTGAAAGAATCGGTATAGGAGATTATCCCTTCTTCGACGTGCTCTCTCTAGATATCCTCATAATGAAACTATAGATAATCTTTTATGAAGAAAATAATCTCACGAATTTTAATATATATTTTTATAAGGAAAATGGGATAAGGATGAAATATCATTAAGGATCAAAGTGAATTGAAGAGGTTAGGGAGGAGGTGCCCTTTTATAATTGAGGTGAGGGCATATTAGGAATCTGAAAAATATTAGTTTATAATCAAATCAACGCACATCCAAAAACCTCAAAAATGACATATTTTCTAAAATAAGATGAGATACAGATGAAATATAATCAAAATTTTTTTTAGAGAAGTTTTAATATCAATTGAAACCTTATCATTCTAATTAACCCATTATTATATTATTTTAATTTTAGTAATGGTAATAAATGATTCAATACTAAAGTAATGAAATTTTACATATTTGATGTAAATTCGATCATATGAGAAAAATATAGAAGAATATAAACCATATAATAATGGTGTATTATTTTTAAAAAATCTATTATGAGTCTTAAATAATTTAATAAATAATTAATTTTAATAATATAAATATTGTCAATTTTGATACTATTCATATCTTGGATTTTAAAAAATAATATGTTAAGATTTTATACTAAAAAAATACATTATTATACCCCTAATGTGTCAATGGTATCTATAAAATTAATTTTAAATATTAATTAGCAGAAATTATATTTACTTTTTCTTTTAATAACATTTATTTGATATTTTCCTTAATAAAATAATTACAACATCAATTTTATGTAATTATTTATTACACTTGTTTCTGAAAAAAATGAAAAATAAAATACTATGATTAAGAAAAACATAATATCTTTAATAGGATAACTTATAGACAAATATAGCTACTAGAAAAATTCATCATTAAAAATGTTATAATTATTAAAACATGAATGTGACAACTTTGACATCACTTTTAATAAAATATTATAAATTCCATTATTTTTTCAATGGGATCCAAATGGTCAGTAAATATAACATTGAATGCTTATATTTGATATATATTCTACTAAGAATATTTTTCAAATTTTTTTGTCTTTTAATAGTAATTATAATTTTAGTCAAAATTATTTTATTGATTATTCAGTAAGTATATAATTTCTACACCATCATTCAATATTAATTTAAGATAATTATTTAATCTAAAAAATTTATAAATAAATTACCATGATGTAGATACTTTCATTATATTTCTATGTAATATTTATTATCATGGAGTTCTCAATTTTATCACTATATTAATATTATTTTACTTATAAGAGATAAGAGGGTGACACATGGTCTCTATCTTTTATTTTAATAAAATATATATCATTTTCCTAGAAAAGTGTAAATTAAATTATTCAATAATGACCTTTATGTGTTAAGGGTATTATTTTATTCATCTAATAAATTTTTTTATGTTTTTACAGTAATCTGATTGTCCTTACTAGATTATTTATTACCATAATATACTCGAATTTACTTTAATCGTGGTAAATAAAAATTACCAATGTTAATGTTCATATCATCAAAAATATAGAAGGAGTAAATTAACATAATTTGGAACAAATGATTCCAAATATGGAATCCATTTTTCAAAATTTGAAACATATAATATTGAGTAATAAATTGAAATTATTAATTTTGTCAGAATGAAAAATAGGGTTTTAAAAGATAAAACATTGGAAAAGATTGAAATGTTTTTATATAAAAATTATATGTAAATATAATTCCAATAAAATAAATTACACATAATGATGATGTTATATTCTATTTATAAATTAAAACCACAAAATAATCTAATTTATTCATTGAAATTATTTCGATTAAAAAATATTTTTATTTCAAATATTTATTAGTGTATTTTTATTATTCATCAAAACGTGAATGTTGTCACGAAAATATAAAAAATTCATCCATAGTAAATTTTATATCAATCTTATAAAAAACTATGTATTTCAATATAATATGTAAAAGGGTAAAAACAATATTTAAAATAGGTCCACAATCAAAAGGAAGACAAAATATTTTTTAAAATATTTGTTTTATCCAAAAAATTGAATTTTTTCTTATATAATGTCTAGAAAACATATAAAATGAATTTAAAAAATATATTATATATATTAAACATATATTTCTATAAAAAATCCATAAAGTGTTATTTAATTTTTTTATAAACTCACTTATTAGCCTTTAAATACTTTATCAGAAGAAAGTTAATAATCTTTATACCTGCATTTATAATGACTAGGTTATAATGTAATATAATAATATGTAGTTGACCACTTTGAATTAGTCTAGCATGAAATGAATTATATCAAAATTACTTGAAATGTTTTGTATCATAATACTAGCATAGTGTTTCATATACCACAAGCTAATAAGGTATTACAAATTGCACAAGCGTATCGTTGTGTAATGTACACCATAAGACATCAAAGTAATTAAGAAAATTCTATCTAATAAAATTATATTGTTTTAAAGATCTACCCCTTGAAAATAAACTTCTCCCTAGAAATTTATCAACCAAATAAATGGTTTCATAATTGCATGTTTCTTTCATTGAAACCCACATTATAAAATAAAATACTGAAACTACATTTAAAGAATGAAATTTTAAAATATAATGGTTACCCATAGTAACTATAAATTGGTTTTAAATAAAGAAGAAAATATGTTGCAAGAAAATAATGTATATGGAAGAAAAATTTAACCATCATGTTTTCTTGGAGAGTGATATAGAACAGTGTTTGGATAAAGATAACAATAGGAAATCCATAAATATTCTATGATATAAGGAGCCATTTGATTCAATAGAAAAGGAAGTACTAGGGTAAATGTTTGGTTTTAATATCATTTACCTATTATTAAATAATGATAATAAATAATTACTTGATCAATTATAATCGTATACATTCATTTTTCCTTGATCAATTTTCACTTATTCTTTAATCATAATAAGTGATGTAAATTTGTCATCCATGATGTGTTTGTAGAACGTGATATCCATAAATAGAGTGATAGTTCATTTCAAATGTATTTATAAAAAAAGGTCATCAGAAGTTATAAAATATGAAAAGGTACGCCGATAGTGAAATAATACTGTAATTTTACAAACTTCAACCAAGGATTAACTTTTAATTTCCTTAAAGGTATAGCCTTATTATTTATCTGAAACATGAAAATACAAAAATTTAGAAAGATATGAACTAAAATGGGTTAACATTTATCTCTTATATATCATATGTTATCCCTTGTTTGTCACATTCAAAGCATGTGAAAAACTTCATAATTTATTCTCTTGATGATAACCTGAATTATAATTTATCCATATTGAAAACGTGCATGTTTCCCTATTCTTAATTCCAAAAAAGATGTAAACTTCAACTATCGGAGAATAAACCACTTCAGAAAAAATATTTAATTATTTATAAGGAAATAATTACCATCAAATTTACTTATTAATAACCATCATATCAGCTTCTCACCATCATGTTCATATTATGGTTTGACCTTCCCTTAATCATTTATTTTTCAACTAATTACCCGGATCACTTTTCATGGTTTCTAATACCATTCAATATATACATTCAAATACCATAGGAAATATAATAGTGTAATAATCATTATTGTCTTATCTATTACATAATACCATAAAATGTCTTATAAAAAATTATTATCCATAAACATAAAATCATCACACTATCTTCATAAACCACTGACAATGCTTCATATTTTTATTCATTAACACTTATTTAAGCACATATGTTGTTCTTAGTCTCTTCATCATATGAAACATAAATACTACCCATAAAACACTATTTATTATCTTCTAGATATTTCCCCTTGGTAATCAATTATAATAATCCCTATACATTCTAAATTTAAGACATTTAACCATCATTGATGTCTTAGAAATACCATTATCCCTGTACTTTGTGTTAAAAAAAACATTTCCTTGGAAATTAATAGATTTTTTCCCTTTTACACACCCCAAATATATTCCAATTCCTTTGAAATATTCTCAATTATACCACTTCCAACATGATTTACATGTGGAAAACTATACTTTATTTCAACTTGATCACCATGAATGTCCATATTTCACTTATTAGGTGGGTCGGGAAACTCACTAATGTTGAGATTATTGATCACATTATGTGATTTATGATATGGATTAATAATGATATTCTTTCTTCCAATCCCACATAATTTGGTTACTCATGAGGAATATCATTCCATTGTTGATCATATCATCCACTAACATGTATCCTCTTATTTCTAGCTATTTTTTAAAAGAAAAAAATGAGTGAGAAAAAATAATAATACTATAAAAACAACATAATCAATGAAAAGTGAATTCATTCCTTAAAATCGTAGGTCTAATCCAATTTTATCCCAGATTGTTACCAAAATTCTTGAATTGTAACAGATAATTATTTTTATCCTTATTACATCCCTAGACATCCAATAGAACTATATCTAGGGATCTCTCTAATTTTTTCTCATTTGTGTTTCCAATGTTTAACTAAACATTCACTCTGATACCAATTGGTGAGACCCATATCTTAATATATGTATCAATTAAATTACTTTTATGAAATAAATTATACATGACACAATCATATGCCCACATTCTATATTATTTTAGTATCTTTAGAAATTGGGAACACATTCTACTATATTGGTGAAATATCTTTAACATATCCCATAAAGATCTTCCCCTTTAGTTTTCCTCCCTAAAGCCTTTATTTATATTTTAGGGAATATAAATTAAATCAAAATGGTAAGATCAAATGGTCAGTAAGGTTAAACAATTAAAACATCATAAAAAATAAACCTATGAATGTAAAAAAGGGAACATATATTTTAAAAATCATACCATCTATAATAATCATAATAATATTGAGTAATGAAATAAATATTTCATAAGGAATAAATCATGAAGGATTAAAAACTATGAAAAAATAGAATTGGAATAAAAATGGAATTGTGGAATACACTCCATTATAAAAAATCATTTTCATATTATCCAAGGCTCATTTTCAAGACAATCATAGTGTACAATGTCCATTACTAAACTGGGTTTTCTTGTTGTTCCATCCCTGCATTACTGAACATTATTTTTCTTCTATTCCAAACATGGATTACTGAACATGATTTTCATTATTTTATAGAAATATATTTCTCATGAGATAAAAGTATTTACCCAATGCATTTGAAGGATATATAGGTCCCATACATTTGATAATGAAATAATTCCTACCTGTGTAGCAAAAACAAAAAACATACATCATTACATAACCCATGTAATTAAAATTAGTTTCTTATAAAACATTCCATAACAATATAATGCATAAAAAATGAATTAAATTAGTAAATAGAATTCCATAATAAAAACAATTATAGCATTCTAAATATATGGATATAAACTTATCCATACTAAAATAATTTCAACTTATATGGAAAATAATTTTGATAAAATATTTGAAAGTATTTCCTAAGAAAAATATTGATTTTTCCTCAAAAACGATTTCGTTTCCCAAAATTCAATGAAATTTTTAATGAATGAATTATATTTGAAAATAAAATAGAAATATTTTAATGTAATATTAATGGACATAAGTCTTCAAGAAATAATAATAATCCTTTTATAAAACAAAAGTTAAAAAAAAACATTCTTCTCATATTGTTGTTGGAATTCAAAAGTACCTCATATTGAAAATGACAAAAGATTCATTTCATACTGTTTAAAAAATATTCACCAATGGGTAAAACTGTCTTCAACCAAGTGTATAAGAATATAATGAATATTTTATAACACATATGTATAAAACACGGACATGTATGATAAATATACCCTAGTAAATACATACTTATAAACAATCTGGTATAAAAATGAGATTTAGATATTACCCCATACCAATTTATAATTAATAAAATTGTATGAGTAATAAAAATACTAAATTATATGAATTTGTAAATATCATAACCATAATAATAAGAATCATAAAATCATTCATGGATAAAAGAAACACAAATCAGAAGAAATTGGTGGTGTATAAGGCATATGTCACACAGAAATAATGGTGAGAAAAAAATAATCCATTACCTTAGGTTTGTTATATTTATTATGTTTAGAAACCTCATGTTTCATGATATAAATGATTTCATTTTCTTATTCCAAATCATATTCCTCATATATTATTTTATTTTAATCTATTTTAGTTACATTTTACTTGTCCATCGAGTAATAATTCCATTATTTTCTAACACATGTTTTATCAAATAAATTCATCTTTTTAGGTTATAGTTAAATAATTTAAAGAATTAAATTAGTATAATATATATCATATTTATTAATTGAAATCATGTTTATAATCATTCTTTAATAAATATCATTTATAATGAATCATATCACATAATGGAGATGGTCGGATGTACGTACTCACGAGGGACGATATGATTCCCATAATTACGAAATGGTTTGAAAGAAGATGGTATTTATTTTGTTCTAGAATCCATACATTTTTATAATATATACATATTATTTCCATAATTATATCCATCCATGTAGGATGGAGGTGAATAATATATTACACCATGGTGTGTAAACGGTAAACTATATTTATGCACACATGAAGATTTCATTTTTCGTAGGATGGATTTATGGTGGAATATGGTTGTCACAGAACCATAATAAAATATAAACATACAATTTTTAAAATATTAATTACTTTATATTGGAAAATCTTAGTAAGAGAATTATAAAAATAAAGAACTTGAATGAGTCAGTATAGGATATTACCTCTCCTTTAACGTGGTCCTTCTAAATCTCATCTTCAAGGAATTAATGTTTATATTTTGATAGGAATTTAACCTATATAATGTTTATATGGAGGTTCATAAGAGAAATATACATGGTATGGACGATCATTAATTCTAAAAATTATGTGAATAGGCGAGGGAGGTGGTTCCCTCTTATAATTGAGGTGTGGGGTATATTAGAAATCCCCAAAAATATTAATTTATAATAAAATCAAAGCACATCCAAAAACCTCAAAAATGTCATATTTCAAAATATTGTATGAGATATGGTTTTAATATAAGAAAAAAATTTATAAAAGTTTTTCTCTCAATGTTATCCTTTTCATTTTAATTAACCATTAGTTATTGTATTTTACTTTTAAATAATAATAAAATGATTCTATATGAACATAATGCTATTTTACTTATTTGATGTCATTTAGACAATATATGAACAATTTAGAACATTATATTACATATTATAGTTATTTTATATTTTTTAAATTTTATTATGATATTTAAATAATTTAATAAAACATTATTTTTAAAAATTATAAATAGTTTCAATTTTGACAATATTCATTTCATGGATGTTAAAAAATAAAAGGATATGTTTTTATCCTAAAAAAAATAAAATTATTATATCCCTAAAAGGTAAAGGTAATATATAAAATTAATTTTAAATATTAATTCATTGAAATTATATTTTTATTATTAGTTTTAATAATTTTTATTTTATATTTCAAAATCCTAAATTATTACAACATCTGTTTTATGTAATTATTTAATATGATTATTTATTGAATAATTATTTTAAATAAATTACAAATATTAAGATAAAAATACTAATTTTTAATAGTGATACTTATTATCGATTATAGATTTTCGAAAATCCATCATTAAAAATGTTATACTTATTAAAACATGAATGTGACAACTTCAACATCACTTTAAATAAAATATAATAAGTGGGATAATATAGTCCATATGGCTCCAAATTGATAATAAATAGACTGTAGGATTATTATGGTAGGGATATACTATAATATTATGATTTTTTCATGTTTTTTATTCTTTCATTAGTTATTATAATTTTAATAATAATTATTTTATTGATTTTCCACCAATTAAAATATTTATTTGTCATCATTTTTCAAGAATTTAATGTAATTATTTAATCTAGAAAATTATAAATAAATTACCATGATGTCGATAAATTCATTATACTTCTAGATTATATTTATTATCAATGTTATCTCATCTTTATCACTATATTAAAATTTTTTACTTATAAGACCTAAGAGGGTGACATGTTGTCACTTTCTTGCATTTTTATAATATATATATCATTTTCAGGGATATAAGTCCATTAAAAGACAGAATTCTACAAGGGTTTTACTAGTATTCATCAAATATTATCTTTTATGATTTTAGGGCAATGTTATTTCCTTATCATATCTTTTTTACCCTAATTTACCGGATTTAACATTATCCTTGGTAATTTAAATATACTAAAGTTTCTATCTATAAAATATCAAAAATAAAAGGAGCCTATTTAAAATTTTTGGAACAACGGATTCCAAATTTGAAATGCCTTTTTTAAAATTTGAATCAAAGTAGATGAAGTAATTAATTTAAAATTTTTCATGTCGTCGGAATGAAAGACATTTTTTAAAAGATAAAACATTGCAAAACATAGAAATGTTGTTATATAAAAAACAATTTTAAAATTAATTCCAATGACGTACATAATATTTAATGATAAAAAAATAAAATAAGTATAAATTAATACCATTAAATTATATACATTATCCATATAAATTATTTTGATGAAAAAAGTTGTTCTTAATGAAAATTTATTATATTTTTATTATTAATCAAAAAATGAACGTTATCAAAAAAATATAAAAAATTCATCAAAATTAAATATTTAAATCACTATTAGAAATAAAATTATTATTTTTTAAAATATAAAATATAAATTTTTTGAAAAAATGTATTTAATATTGGCGCTACATCAAAAGGTGGAAAAACTATATTTTGTTTCAAAAAATATTTCTTTTATCTGAAAAATTGATTTATTTTTATATGATGTCAAAATAAGATAGAATTTGAATTTTAAACATTATATTAAATATATTAAAAATATATTTTATTTATATAATCTATAAAGAGGGATTTTTTTATTTTATAAACTATCTTATTAGTATTTAGATAAATTTTTAGAAGAAAGTTTATACTGTTCATAACTGCCTTTACAATGACTAGGTAATAAGGTAACATAATAATATTTATTTGTTCACTTATACTCAGTCTTACATGAAATTAATTATATCAAAATAAAATGAAATTATTTACAATACAAGACAAGCATAATTGTGTGTATACCGAAAGTTAAGATGATATTCCATATTACAGAATCTTATCTTAGTGTAGCGTAAAACATAAGACATAAAAGAAATTAAAATACTATAACTAATAAAAATATTAGAGTTTAACATTATACAACACCATAAATTAATTTCTAGCTCAAAATTAATTAGTGATAGATATGGCTTACTACATAATACTTTATTCATTAAAACCCACATTATAAAAAGGAATTCTAATAAATTGTTTAAAAAAAGATAGAAATATAATCGTTACCCTAGGTAAATCCTCACTAGGTTTTCACATAGAAATAAATATGAGGGAACATAAAAATTTGATATTGTATAAAAATATAACCATCATGTTATGATGAAGAATGATAGATAACAAGGTGAGGAGAAAGTTAACAATAAAAATTCTTTAATTCTGACATTATTTTTGGGGACATAAGATTTTTAAAAAATGAATGTAATCAGGTAACATTTTCTATTTTGATATACTTTACCTAGAGTTTAACAATGGTAAGAAAGACTTAATTGATCAAATATAATACCACTATTTCCATATTCATTGGTCAATTTTTACTTCTTCTCTAATTCCAAGAAATGAAGTTGAGTTTTTCATTCCAAAAGCGTTTGTAGATCATGATATCCATATATATAATTATAGTTCATTCCAAATGACTTTATCACAAAATAAACATAGCATGGGTTATCAAATATGCATACTTACACCTATAGTGAGAGAATAATCTAATCAAACAAACTTCATCCAAGGATTAACTTATACTTTATATAAATATAAAAACATACAATCCTTTGGAAGGCGGCAAATCAAAAATTATAGAAAGAGGTGAAGTAAATCGAATTAACAATTATATCCCATATTCCACAAGGTATGTCTTTTTTGTCAGATTCCAAAAACGTGAAAATCATCATCATGTATTATATTGATAAAAACCTGAATTATAATATAGCCATATTGAAAACATGCATGTTTTCTTTCTCTTAATTCAAAAATGCTATAAAATTCATCCTTGATAGAATAAACAACTTCTAAAAAAATCATTAATTATTAATAAAGAAATAATTAACATTCAATTTACTTATTCATAAAAGAAATATCATTATATCATCATCATGCTCATTTTAAGGGTTATACTTCCCTTAATAAAATATTTTTTATGTTATTACCCCAATCAATTTTCAAGGTTACCAGAACAATTTCGCATAAACATTCAAATACTTAAGGAAAAATAATACTATAAAAATCAATAGTAGTATCTTTATTTATTAATAATATAAAATTACTTATATAACATTATTATTGTTAAAAATACAATAATTATACTATCTACATAAAAAATTGATCAATTTTCATAATTTTATTCCATAACACAACATTTATCTCATATGTTGTTAGTAGTCTCTTAATCATCTGAAACATAAATAATTACCGTAAGACCTTGTTGATTCTCTTTTATAGATTTTCCCTCAGGGTATCAATTGGTATAATGTATATACAATCCAAATTTAGAACATTTAACTGTCTGTGATGTCTTAGGAATACCATTATCATTGTCATTTGTGTTAATTAATCCCTTTCCTTTTCAATTACTAAAGTTGTGTCTTAATTTTACAAACCCAAAACATATATCATCTCTTTTGAAACATTCTCCTTGATTCCTCTTCCTACATTGTTTACATTAGTAAAATTGACCAATATTTTCTATTTGATCGCCATTACACTCAATCGTTCTCTTATTAGGTGGGACAAGAAACTCACCAAAGTGGATATTATTAATCATATTATGAGATTGATGATTAACTATAATAATGATGTTTCTCCATAGAAAGACTACTTCATTTGGTTTTTAATGTGGAATATCATTCCATTATCCAACATATTATCTTATAACATGAATCCTCCAGTTTCCATCCATTTTCTAAAACAAAAAAAATAATGTTTGGGTGAAAATAATCATACTAGAAAATCCACATAATTAAGGGAATGTACCAAAAATATATAACGTCATAGGTTTAATCCTATTATATCCATGGTAATTAAAAAAATTCAAGAACTATAATCCATAATTAGACGTATCCTTAGGAAATACCAAGACATACCATAAATCTATCTCTTGGGATCTCACTAATGTTTTCTCATTCTAGTTCCTAAAGGATAACTCTAATACCAACTATAGAGACTAGAGGCATGAACTACATGGACATTACATTAAATATAAGGAATATATAATTCATGACAAAAACATATAGCCAAAGACGATATTATTTCAATGACTTTGGAAACTGGTAATACATTCTGCTAACTTGGTGATTGATCTAGAACATACCCCATAAGTATCATCCGGTTTTTCTCTACCTAAAACCACTCCTTATATCCCGTGGAAAAGAAAACATATAAAAAGTTCAGCTCAAAAGATCAGTAAGGGTAAATAAATATAATATTAGACCAAAAATAAACATAATAATGTAAAAAAGTGGACATATACTTTTAAAATCATACCATATACAAAAATATCAGAATCTTGAGACTTAAATTTAATCATTCATAAGGCATAAACCATAAAGGAATAAGAAACACGATGAAATATTATTAAAAGAAAACATGTAATTTTGAAAAACATATAATCTTAAAAATAATTTCATTAATAGAAAAGGACCATTTCTAAGAACATTAAAATGGAAAAATTATAGTATTGAACTGAGTTTACTTGTTGTTCTTTCCGTGTATTACTAAACAATATTTACTTTCAATTGCATCCCTATATTTGTAACATACCAGGTAAATAAAGAATAAAGAATTTTCATATTTATTAATATTTACGAATTAAATATTAATTTTATTTTAAAGGGGTTGCTATGTTCGATATCGTACCCGATACGCAACGATGAGTTTCTTTGAAACTTACGTAGCACACTAGTAATAAAATAATATTATTTTAAATGTTAGTTAACAAGTAGCCGTTGTACTGGCGGGAATGGATAGAAATAACTAAAATATAAATAGATATGTTTTTAAATGTTAATACATTTACCCAATAAAAGATAAAGGCTTAAAATACGGAAAGAGTTCAATTTTAGGGCATATATACTCTAATTTTCACTAAAGGTTCACTTATCACCTTTTAATGGTGAACCGTCATTAAATATAGTTTTGATCACTCTTATACATTCTTTTGGACCAAATAAAACTCTTATTAAGAATTGGGACATCAAATTTTACTTTGTGTAATTTTTTGGTATTTTTCCGATAAAGTTCATTTTTTAATGAATAGTGTAAAATGTTGTGTTTTAATTCAAAACCACTTTTTAATATAATTTATTTATATGATTAGATTATTACTTTAATTGTTTTTAAAGTGAAATTAAAAAATATTTTTACCAGTTAATCCAATGGTGGTCATTGGAATCAATTTCACTTTGAAATTGGACATAAACCGGTGTCAATCTTTTGATACTTATTGTTTCACAAAAACACGCTATTTGTCATGACAGGGGGAATTAATTATTAAATTAATTAATTTGACTTATATGTTTTGAATTTTGTAAAATGGACTTAATTTTTGAATTCGGAATATCAAATATATCTTAGGGTGAATTTTTGGTAATTTTCAGAAAAACTTCAATTTTTGATGAATAGTGAAACCACTCAATGGTAATCAAGCAAACTGATTTTTCAGTTAAATGAAAGTTTACCACTAATGTGTATTGAATTTTTAAAATCTGACATAAATGGTTGTCATTAAGAAGTAAAATGTGGTTCAATGAGATTAAAATAATTTTTTGGTGAATAGTAACTTTTTTTCATTAATCGTGATTAGAGGTAATTAGTGTAGTTTAAGGTAAAAATGGTATTATAAGAATGTGAAAACACCATGACACTTGTCCTACACCTATTGGGTGAGTCATGGCCGACCAAGAAAAGACATGGTCCAACTTGGGGACCCCATGGAGACACTTTGTTTGGGATATGACATATATAACGTTTTATTTAATGTTAAAATTAAATTGACACAAACATGAGTTGTTTTACTAACAAAATTTTTAAGTAGGGTTACACAGGTCCAAATTTTGATTATAAATAGTCATTGTAAAGATAAAAAGATTTCCTACATCATAGTATTTGTTTTATAATATTTAGACATTATATAAATTAAATTATATATGACATAATAATGATGCAGCGATGACATCATTATTTGACGATTTAAATAAAATAGAAAGATAATGAACAATATAAAACCTACACATGGACAAAACCAATTGGATGAGTGGATTTCGAACCCTTATCACCTTAGCCACGAATTATATCAATGTGGGACCTTTTAAAACCGAAACACATTTTCAAATAAAGTAATATTTCTTTACTTTCCAAAAGTGCCCCTCCTCTCCTCTTATAAAAGGCCCCCACCTCTACCCCATTTCACACACTTCTCAAGCCTTTGTCTCGGCCAACCCCTGCCCATTTACTCTCTCCACATCCCTATCCTCATCCTATAGGATCCCCTTTGGGCAGAATTCTTTCAAAGGAAGCCTTTAGGCTCAAATCAAAAGGGAGTTACACTTTTAAAGGTAATTCATTCTCTCTTGTTCATTTGTTTTATTTTGCTTCGCCAACCCTCTAAACTCTTTTTATTTAATTCTTTTGTAACAACACCAGTATCTTAAATATACTAGGATGTTGTTATAATATTTATTTGAGCTACACTCTCACACAACTACATCAAATGGTTAAAGAACATACGGTTTCCGTGGATGGCGAAATTCTGCCTCCCGAAACGATGATTGTTCAATACTCATTTAACACCTTCAAGGGTGGCCATTATGATGTCACTATTTTTATATATGATATATAATATGTTTATGTTTTCTTTAAGCTTCTGTATTTTTTATTTTTGGCATACCTTTATGGTTTCCATTATGGGTAAACATGATATCTTCATTTAAGGAAGTGCGGACTACTGCCCCCTAAAAGTGATGTGATTTGTTAATGACATATGTGGGACGTGTAAAGGATGGATTTAAAGTTATTATATATGATGTTATGCTGGAATTATAATATACCTCTATATAATTATTATTTCTTTCCATTAAAGTATGAGATAGGAATGAAAGTAGCGTTCATGCGTACGTACGTCTTACCGTCTCCATGAACGGTGCATTTCATTTCTTATCCCCAAATGTAATGTACTATTAAAAGTACATGTATATAATGGATATATATAATTAATGATATATCTAAATTATGAATATAATTCTGGAATTAAAATATACATACCTCTCATTTAGTTTTAATTCCATTAATATGACAAAGAAATGAAAGTAGCGTTCATGCGTACGTACGGCTTACCGTCTCCATGAACGGTGCATTTCATTTCTTACCTCTAAATGATTATGTCATATTATAAATACATTTATATTCTGGATATATATGATATATATTATATCCAAATCGGGAATTTCATTCTGGATATAAAGAACTTTTGACCACATGAACAACATGTAATTGTAAGAAGTCAACTTTCGACTTAAGAACCAAATATTGACAAAACAAACATTATTAACTTAAATTGTTACATGATGTTTATAACATGGAATTAAGTGATATAAAAAGAATAATGAACTTTAAAAAGGTTCTTAATCAAGTATAAATTAACTCAAGTTTATTATTCAGGGCGTTAAAGAACGATCGAGTCAAGTCGGACCCAAGGTAAGGGACTTCGTCTCAATCTCCTTTCATTGAGGCATATTTCGTTTTATACACAACTTTATTTTATACGGTGTATAAACTCCTTTTACTTTTACTTTTATACAAAAGGAATCTTTTTCTACGAAGCGTTTTACTAAACGACAAAAAAGAATGTTTTTTTATCGTACGCGGTGACAACGACCTTTTCCGCCGCCGCGAGTATTATTTGATCATTGGCTTTCTCAACAAGACGTAATGTTTTTAAAATAAAATAAATACCATATAATATTTTATGTATTTTGGTATTGAAAATGGTTTTGATAAAGGATTCTATTATGTCAATATATTTATGATATATTGTGATTGAAATGTGGAAATGTTATCTTTCCTTTATATTGGTTTTATGTTTTATGATTTTATATTGGTACTTGGACATTTTAACGGGTGGTTACGTTATAAACCATATGACGGGTGGTGCCGTGAATACCAAGACGGGTGGTTATGTTATAACCTCCAATTCATTGGGTATGGAAGTCGTCCGTATGGCTATTCCATTAAGTATGTATGGAAATTGTCCGTATGGCTATTCCATTAAGTGATATGTGTGGAAGTCGACCGTATGGTTATTCCACTTAAGTAAGTTTATGTCCCAAGTTACCTTTATATATTCTATGTGTTCTTTATATGGGTTTTATGGTAATCCTTTGGTTACAAAAAGGTAAGTAATGATACTTTATTCAGTGAAGATTTTTTTTACTACTTCATGAAGGTGAAGGTATTAATTTGATATAGTATACATGGTTTACTTGATGTTTGAAAAACTAACAGTTTTCATTATTTTTGTATCCCTTACTGAGCTTTTTATGCTCACCCCAAGTTTTTTCGAAATGTTTGTCACAGGACTTAAAGTGGAATAAGGTCAAGGATGGGATCAAGGGAATTTCATGCTATCTAAAACATGGAATCTAGACATCTTTCTTTTTAAGAGTTTTTATTTTATGGAGACTCAGTAGAAGTGTCTACTTTGTAACCTTTTAAGATGTAATAGTTATGTTCTAATTCTCTAAAACTCTAAACCTGAAAAGATCCTCAATGTGAATTATTCATTTAATTCAATATTAAGTAAGGTTTAAGGCTGGGGCCTTATAGTTGGTATCAAAGGTCGGTTTAGACAACTTTAGGAGTTAGAAAATTGTTAATTTATAATATGATTGAAATGATATAGCATTTAAGGATTACCATGTTGCTTCGCCTAAGATATTTCTGTGTTCACAATGGTTTTCTGCAGAGGAAACAAAGCAGCTATGTTGGGACGACATCAGGAGGAAGATAACCTTCCAAATCAGCAACCTGAGATGGTCGGAATCGGAACTGAACAGTTTGTTGCAGTGATGGCACAGTTGACTCAGGCTATAAATGGTGGTGGTATCCATGCACGAGATCAGCCAGATCAACCGCAGAGGAACATGTCAGTGGTGGAACATTTCATGAGGCAACATCCCCCATCATTCAGAGGATCATCTGACCCTGTGCAAGCTGAAGGGTGGATTAAAGCACTGGAGAAGATTTTTGATGTCATGGGGTGTTCAGAACATCAAAAGGTTAGTCTTTCTGTTTACCGTTTTGAAGGTGAAGCTGATCAGTGGTGGTCGATGGTGAAAAATATAAGGGATAGTGATGAGATTGAGGATCTTCAATGGGACGAATTCAAAGGTATGTTTCTTGAGAAATATTTTCCTAAGGTGGTTCGTCTTAGGATGGGAAAAAAGTTTCTAGAATTGAGGCAGGAGGATGATTCAGTGGCTGCTTATGAAGAAACGTTCACTCGATTGGCAAGGTATGCTCCAAACTTCATTCGAGATCTTGATAGTAAAATTAACCGTTTTTACTTAGGGTTAAAGCCAAAGTATCGAAGGGCTTTAGCTTCTCGTGAGTTCAAAAGTTATTAAAAACTTGTTCGATGTACGGAGAAGGTGGAAATGGAGTTTGCCGATGATCAGGTGTTCTATGACAAACAACAGAATAATAGGTCTAGTTGGCAGGAAAAGGGGAAGAATTCATCAAAGAAGCAAGGAGGTAAGAAAACCAAATATCCATCCTGTGAGAAGTGTGGTAAAATGCATCCTGGAGAATGTTTATCCAAGTCTAGTAAGTGCTTTAGGTGTGGTAAGTCTGGTCATATTGCTCGTAACTGTAAGGAAGATGATCAAGAAGGAAATGAAAAGCCAACGGTAAGATGTTTTAAGTGTAATGAAATGGGTCATTATGCAAACGAGTGTCCGACAAGGAGCTTGAGTGATGGGAAGCAGTTAGACTACAAGTAGAAAGGGGTGGTAAAATCCTTTGCAACAACTTCAGGAGATGTTGGGCCATCAAATGATGTGGTATCAGCTCCAGGGAGCTCAGTATTTTTCGAAGATTGACTTGAGGTCGTGGTACCATCAGTTAAAAGTAAAAGAAGCAGACGTTCTGAAGACTGCGTTCCATACTAGATATGGCCATTATGAATTTGTAGTTATGCCTTTTGGGTTAACCAATGCACCTGCTGTATTCATGGACCTTATGAATAAAATTTTCCATGAGTTCTTGGATAAGTGTGTGTTTGTGTTTTGAGGTTTGTGAAGAGGTTATGTGTGCCTTGTGATTCACAGTTGAAGAATGAGTTGTTTCTTCATCCTGGAAGTACTAAGATGTACAGAGGTCTGCGAGAGTTTTACTGGTGGGATGGAATGAAAAAAGACATTGCTGATTTTACTGTGAAGTGTTTGACATGTCAACAGGTTAAAGCAGAGCAGAAGTTACCGAAAGGGATGCTTCAGCCTTTACCAGTTCCAGAGTGGAAATGGGAAAACATATCCATGGACTTTGTTGTGGGATTACCGAGGACATCTTGAGGTAATAATGCAATCTGGGTTATTGTTGATCGCTTGACCAAATCTGCTCATTTCCTTCCTATACGAGATACTTTCTCTCTAAATCAACTTTCCCGTTTGTATCTTAAAGAGATAGTTAGGTTACATGGAGTTCCTCTCTCCATTGTATCGGATCGTGATCCCAGGTTTACTTCTAACTTTTGGAAAGTCCTTCAGAAGTCTTTGGGTACTAAATTAAATTTTAGTACAGCTTTTTATCCTCAATCAGATGGGCAGTCAGAACGAACAATCTAGACATTGGAGGATATTATACGAGCTTGTTCTATGGATTATCAGGGAAGTTGATGGGACCAGAATTGGTAGAAGAGATGGCAGAAAAAGTTCAGCTGATTCAGAAACACATGAGAACAGCTCAGAGCAGGCAGAAGAGTTATGCGGATAACCGGAGGAAGGATCTATCTTTCGAGGTAGGTGATCATGTTTTTCTCAAGGTTTCTCCTTGGAAAAGTGTGATGAGATTTGGTAAGAAAGGAAAGTTGAGTCCAAGGTTTATTGGACCATATGAAATTCTGGAAAGAGTTGGATCAGTTGCATACCGAGTGGCTTTACCTCCGAGTTTATCTCAGGTACACAATGTTTTTCACGTTTCGATGTTGAGAAAGTATATGCCAGATCCATCTCATGTTTTGAGTCCAGAGGTATTTTAGCTGGAAGAGAACCTATCTTATGTGGAACAACCGGTCCAGATTCTTGACCACAGGGAGAAAGTGTTACGGAATAAGGTGATTCATCAGGTAAATGTTTTGTGGAAAAACCATGTGATTGAAGAGGCAACGTGGGAATCTGAAAATGCTATGAGGGATAACTACCCCCACTTATTTTGATAAGTGAATAAAATTGCGAGGACACAATTCCCAAAAGGGGGGAAGGATGTAACATCCTAGGTAAATAAAGAATAAATATTTTTAATATTTATTAATATTTACGAATTAAATATTAATTTTATTTTAAAGGGGTTGCTATGTTCGATAGCGTACCCGATACGCAACGATGAGTTTCTTTGAAACTTACGTAGCACACTAGTAATAAAATAATATTATTTTAAATGTTAGTTAACAAGTAGCTGTTGTACTGGCGGGAATGAATAGAAATAACTAAAATATGATTAGATATGTTTTTAAATGTTTATACATTTACCCAATAAAAGATAAAGGCTTAAAATACGGAAAGAGTTCAATTTTAGCGCATATATACTCTAATTTTCACTAAAGGTTCACTTATCACATTTTAATGGTGAACCGTCATTAAATATAGTTTTGATCACTCTTATAAATTCTTTTGGGCCAAATAAAACTCTTATTAAGAATTGGGACATCAAATTTTACTTTTTGTAATTTTTTGGTATTTTTCCGATAAAGTTCATTTTTTAATGAATAGTGTAAAATGTTGTGTTTTAATTCAAAAACACTTTTTAATATAATTTATTTATATTATTAGATTATTACTTTAATTGGTTTTAAATTGAAATTAGAAAATATTTTTACCAGGTAATCCAATGGTGGTCATTGGAATCAATTTCACTTTGAAATTGGACATAAACTGGTGTCAATCTTTTGATACTTAATGTTTCACAAAAACACGCTATTTGTGATGACAGGGGGAATTAATTATTAAATTAATTAATTTGACTTAAATGTTTTGAATTTTGTAAAATGGACTTCATTTTTGAATTCGAAATATCAAATATAGCTTAGGGTGAATTTTTGGTAATTTTCTGAAAAACTTCAATTTTTGATGAATAGTGAAACCACTCAGTGGTAATCAAGCAAACTGATTTTTCAGTTAAATGAAAGTTTACAAATAATGTGTAATGAATTTTTAAAATCCGACATACATGGTTGTCATTAAGAAGTAAAATGTGGTTCAATGAGATTAAAATAATTTTTTGGTGAATAGTAACTTTTTTTCATTAATCGCGATTAGAGGTAATTAGTGTAGTTTAAGGTAAAAATGGTATTATAAGAATGTGAAAACACCATATCACTTGTCCTACACCTATTGGGTGAGTCATGGCCGACCAATACAAGCCATGGGCCAACTTGGGGACCCCATGGAGACACTTTGGTTGGGAAATGACATATATAACATTTTATTTAATGTTAAAATTAAATTGACACAAACATGAGTTGTTTTACTAAAACAATTTTTAAGTAGGGTTACACAGGTCCAAATTTTGATTATAAATAGTCATTGGAAAGATAAAACGATTTCCTACATCATAGTATTTTTTTATAGTTTATAGACATTATATAAATAAAATTATATATGACATAACAATGATGCAGCGATGACATCATTATTTGACGATTTAAATAAAATGGAAAGATAATGAAAAATATAAAACCTACACATGTCCAAAACCAATTGGATGAGTGGATTTCGAACCCTTATCACCTTATCCACGAATTATATCAATGTGGGACCTTTTAAAACCGAAACACATTTTCAAATAAAGTAATATTTCTTTACTTTCCAAAAGTGCCCCTCCTCTCCTCTTATAAAAGGCCCCCACCTCTACCCCATTTCACACACTTCTCAAGCCATTGGCTCGGCCAAACCCTGCCCATTTACTCTCTCCACATCCCTCTCCTCATTCTATAGGATCCCTTTTGGGCAGAATCCTTTCAAAGGATGCCTTTAGGCTCAAATCAAAAGGGAGTCACACTTTTAAAGGTAATTCATTCTCTCTTGTTCATTTGTTTTATTTTGCTTCTCCAACCCTCTAAACTCTTTTTATTTACTTATTTTGTAACAACACCAGTATCTTAAATATACTAGGATGTTGTTATAATATTTATTTGAGCTACACTCTCACACAACTACATCAAATGGTTAAAGAACATACGGTTTCCGTGGATGGCGAAATTCTGCCTCCCGAAACGATGATTGTTCAATACTCATTTAACACCTTCAAGGGTGGCCATTATGACGTCACTATTTTTATATATTATATATAATATGTTTATGTTTTCTTTAAGCTTCTGTATTTTTCATTTTTGGCATACCTTTATGGTTTCCATTATGGGTAAACACGATATCTTCATTTAAGGAAGTGCGGACTACCGCCCCCTAAAAGTGATGTGATTTGTTAATGCCATATGTGGGACGTGTAAAGGATGGATTTAAAGTTATTATATATGATGTTATACTGGAATTATAATATAACTCTATATCATTATTATTTCTTTCCATTAATGTATGAGATAGAAATGAAAGTAGCGTTCATGCGTACGTACGGCTTACCGTCTCCATGAACGGTGCATTTCATTTCTTATCCCCAAATGTAATGTACTATTAAAAGTAAATGTATATAATGGATATATATAATTAATGATATATATAAATTATGAATATAATTATGGAATTAAAATATACATACCTCTCATTTAGTTTTAATTCCATTAATATGACAAATAAATGAAAGTAGAGTTCATGCGTACGTACGGCTTACCGTCTCCATGAACGGTGCATTTCATTTATTACCTCTAAATGATTATGTAATATTATAAATATATGTATATGCTGGATATATATGATATATATTATATCCAAATCGGGAATTTCATTCTGGATATAAAGAACTTTTGACCACATGAACAACATGTAATTGTAAGAAGTCAACTTTCGACTTAAGAACCAAATATTGACAAAACAAACATTATTAACTTAAATTGTTACATAATGTTTATAACATGTCAATAAGTGATATAAAAAGAATAATGAACTTTAAAAAGGTTCTTAGTCAAGTATAAATTAACTCATGTTTATTATTCAGGATGTTAAAGAACGATCGAGTCAAGTCGGACCCAAGGTAAGGGACTTCGTCTCAATCTCCTTTCATTGAGGCATATTTCGTTTTATACACAACATTATTTTATACGGTGTATAAACTCCTTTGACATTTACTTTTATACAAAAGGAATCTTTTTCTACGAAGCGTTTTACTAAACGACAAAAAGGAATGTTTTTTTAACGTACGCGGTGACAACGACCTTTTCCGCCGCCGCGAGTATTATTTGATATTTGGCTTTCTCAACAAGATGTAATGTTTTTAAAATAAAATAAATACCATATACTCTTTATGTATTTTGGTATTGAAAATGGTTTTGATAAAGGATTCTATTATGTCAATATATTTATGATATATTGTGATTGAAATGTGGAAATGTTATCTTTCCTTTATATTGGTTTTATGTTTTATGATTTTATATTGATACTTGGACATTTTAACGGGTGGTTACGTTATAAACCATATGACGGGTGGTGCCGTGAATACCAGGACGGGTGGTTACGTTATAACCACCAATGCATTGGGTATGGAAGTCGGCCGTATGGCTATTCCATTAAGTATGTATGGAAATTGTCCGTATGGCTATTCCATTAAGTGATATGTGTGGAAGTCGACCGTATGGTTATTCCACTTAAGTAAGTTTATGTCCCAAGTTACCTTTATATATTCTATGTGTTCTTTATATGGGTTTTATGGTAATCCTTTGGTTACAAAAAGGTAAGTAATGATACTTTATTCAGTGAAGATTTTTTTTACTACTTCATGAAGGTGAAGGTATTAATTTGATATAGTATACATGGTTTACTTGATGTTTGAAAAACTAACAGTTTTCATTATTTTTGTATCCCTTACTGAGCTTTTTATGCTCACCCCAAGTTTTTTCGAAATGTTTTTCACAGGACTTAAAGTGGAATAAGGTCAAGGATGGGATCAAGGGAATTTCATTCTATCTAAAACATGGAATCTAGACATCTTTATTTTTAAGAGTTTTTATTTTATGGAGACTTAGTAGAAGTGTCTACTTTGTAATCTTTTAAGATGTAATAGTTATGTTCTAATTCTCAAAAACTCTAAACCTGATAAGATCCTCAATGTGAATTATTCATTTAATTCAATATTAAGTAAGGTTTAAGGCTGGGGCCTTATAATATTACTTAACTGGAATTACATTCTGTGGAAGTCATGTCTCTCTCATAAGATAAAAATATTTACATATGTAATTAGAGAGAGATATGTGTCCCAACCATTTCATAATGAAATCATTCTTACATGTTCCACAAAAACATAAATCATTCATCATAGCATGACCCAATGAATACAAATGAGTTTATTAATGATATTTCCATCAAAATATAATCCATATAAATCAAATGAAATTCATAAATAACATTCCTTCACTACCACAATAAAAAATATTAATAATAGGAATTGAAACATAACCCTATTTAAATAATGTCATATTATATGGAAAATTATTTTGTTAAAACACATGAAATTAATTCTTGGGGAAAATATTCCACCTTGTCCAAAAATATTTTTATTTTTAACAATTCAATGATGTTTTATTAGAAACAATATTTTTTAATAGAAAATAGAAATATTATAAAAAAATATTCATGGATATAAAGATTTATTAGACATACGAAATTAATTTATTTCATATATGTAGATTGGAAACATTCTTCTAATACTTTTTTTGGAAAGTCAAAAGTGCCTCGTATCGAAAATGAAAAAGGATTCCTTTCATACCATTTTATAAAAATTCACCAATAGGCAAAATTTACTATGATCAATTGTAGAAGATGATAATGAATATTTTATAATACTTATGTATTAAACATGAATATGGGTGATATATATATCCCAAAAAAATAATTACATATAAACAAACTAGGATAAAAATAAGATTTCCAAATTATCCCTTACCAAATTGTAATAAGATTAATCTTATGATGCATAAAATTAAAAAATTATATTAATATATAAATGTAACAACCCCCATAATAAAAATCATAAATAAATTCACGGTCATCATAAACAAAACTCAAATGAACGTGGTGGTGTATAAGGCATATATCCCACAAAAACAAAAGTGATACAAAATAATTCCTTACCATAGGTGCACTATCATTTGTATGTATGTAAACCTCTTATATAATGATTTAAATGATGTCATTAACTTATTTCAAAATCATTGTCATGATATATTATCATATTATCATTCTTTTTTATATAACATTATTACTCACTCATTAGGTATTTATTTATTTATTTTATTACATATGTTTTTTAGACAAGTTCCTCTTCTTAGGTTATGGTTATACCATTTAAAGAATGATATTAATATAATATATATAATTTTTATTTATTCAATTAATTCATATAACCATGTTTTAATTAATATCATGTAGAATGAATCACATAGCACTGTGGAGACATTAGGCCTTATATACGCACGAGCGATGATATCATTCCAATAATTTTGAAATGTTATGGAAGTGGATGACATATATTTTGTTAAAAAATAAATATCATATTAATATAATAAAATTTATATATTATTTACAACATTTTATACATCCATGTAATATTGTGGTGATTAATAGATTACACCATGATGTAAAAAACGTTAAGTCATACGTACGCATATGTGATGATTTCATTTTTCATAGGATGGATGGAAGGTGAAATATAGTCGTTACATAACAATAATAACATCTAAACATATAATTTATACTGTAGTTATTACACTATAATGGAGACAATCAATTAAGTGGAATTATAACTCGAAATAATTTGGATGAATCAGTAGAAAAGATTACCTCTTCTTCGACGTGCTCACTTTAAATATCCTCTTAAAGGCATTAGAGTAGGTCTTTTGAAATGTCCAGAACCTATAGAACGTCATTAGGGAAGTTGATAAGGTAAATGGGAAGGGTATGTCCAAGAACTAAGTCTTAATACGATGTGAAGGGAAGAGGGAGTAGGCTCCCTTTTATAATTGAGGTGAGGGGAACATTTGTAATCACCAAAAATATTAATTTATAATAAAATCAAACCACATCCAAAAACTTCTAAAATTTTATATTTTTAAATATTGGATGAAGTAATTTTTTAATCTCATCAACCAATAAATGATAGAATATTATTTCTATCAATTTAATCTTTATCAATTTTATTAAACCTTAGTTAATTTAGTTTAATTTTAACAAACATTTTAAATGCCTCAATATTTAAATAATTTAATTTTACTTATTTGAGGTAAATTATACAATAAATGAAAAATTTAGAATAGTATAAACCATATCATAATTATTTTACTTTTTATTAATTTAATATGATTTTTAAATAATGTTATAAATCAGTATCTTGAAAAAAATTTAGTAGTTCAAATTTTGATACTAATAATTTCCTATATTTAAAAAAACAACCAAAATATGATATTATCCTCATGATAAATATTTTATTATATCCTTAATGGGTCAAGGTCATTTATAAAATATATTTTACATATTAATTAGCTAAAATTATATTTATTTTAATATTTTCAATGACATTTATTTGATATTTCCTATAATAAAATAATTAAAACATCATTATTGTGAAACTATTTAAAAAACCAATTTGTTATATAATAATTAAATATAAAATAATATGATGAAGTTAAATCTAATATTTTCATAAGTATGCTAACAATTGAATATATCTTAATGAAAATACAAAAACAAAATGTAATATTTATTAAGACATTAATCTGACAACATTAACATCACTTTAAATAAAATATTATCAGTGTCATAATCTTTTCTATGTTGATCCACAAAGCCAAAACGTGGGTACCCATAATTTTTTAAAATTCCAAGTGTGTCCTTTCTGTTCTCAATAAAATTCTACCACCTCTTCCCTTCCTCACACCTCCGAAACCACTTAGGATTATCCAAATCAACCCAATAAAATTCCCCAAAACCCATCATTACATATTTAGGCCTCTATTTGGGTATAAATACTTCCAAGTAATCATTTTGGTCCTAACAAAAGGAGTTACTAGATTAATAGGTAACACCCTCCAACAAGATCCTTTCTTTTATTTATATTCTCCACTGAAAAAATATTCATAGTACATGATTGTATAAAAAAACAGTATCCTATATATACTAGGATGTATTTATTCTATGTATTAAACCTATGCTTATAGATACTTTCATCTAATGAGAAATGAACATACTATTTAAGTATTCAGATAAGTACAACCACATGAAACAATGATTTTTTTATCTTTCTTTTACTGTCTCTCATTGTAGAAATTGGGATAGAAAATATATTTAAATTTTTTTATATTATATTTATAACGTGTTTAGGATTTTTTTTAATTTTTATTTATAATATACCATTTTTATTTTATCTTGTGTAAATATGATAACTTTGTTTGAGGAAGTGCGGACTACCTCCCCCAAAATGTGATGTGATTTGTATACACATTATGAGGAATGTATTAATGATACATCTCGTGAAACTTAATGATATATATAACATAATAATACTTTAATTATATTATATATATATATATATACATATAAATATATATCATTTACTTCTTTTATTTCAATAGGTTAATAAAATGGAAGTTGCGTTCTTGCATACGTACGACCTACCGTCTCCATGAACAATGTATTACACTTCAAACATATATATTATAATGATTATTATAATACACATATACTGAATATTATTTATAATTATATTATTATTTACATCATCGAAATAGTGATATAAGTACAAGGACCAATGATATAACAAATTAAGAGGCAAGCAAAAAACAAAGGTAATATTAGCCAAAGTGTAAACTAAACATGAACTTGTTCACAAGCAGGTAATATAATGAGGAAATAAAAACATATATGGAATAAGAACCATGAATGATATATATAATTTTATTTTATTACATGTGGGTTATGGTTCAAATTTACCATCTGGTAAGTGTTTACTGAAATAATCCCATCTCTTTTAATGACTGTTTATGAGTACTCTTCCTTTGATGAAATATTGTGATCCATAAATTAATAGATCTAATAAATTTTATTATACTATGATTAATTACTTTATATTCATATAGTTCTATCATTTTACCACTATTTGGTACAAAATATAGTTAAGAAAGTGCATTTATGAAAGCCCAACTTTACCCTCTATTTAGTTGGAAATATATGTTCGTTCAAAACAATGTCTTTTAACGGATTACCAAAATATTAAATTATACTGATATGATATTTAAAATACATTTTCTCCCATATTTTACCATTTAGGAAAAAAGGGTTTTCATTAATTAATAATATTTTCATTTTCCAGCTGAGGAACCTTTCTAAACATTTTACGGTGGAAAAGGAATGTTCGGTGTGTGCGAATTTATCTGCCATCATGACTGAAATTCCATTGAAGCTTCAATTAAAAGAATAAAAATTTAATTTTTTTAAAAAAAATTGAATTTTTTTCAAATATTCTGTACATTCAATATTTCAATGTATTTTCAATTAAAAAGGGTTTAAAGTTGTTTTGAAGTTGTTTTATAAGATTTCAGGGGAAATGGTTTTCAATACATTTAAATGATTTATTTATAAGTTCGCAAAGTATTTTAAACGAAATGATTCTCAAATTTTTTTCAATATTTACTTATATGTTTTTAATGTATTTTTAATTTAAATGTTTTCATAACGTTTTCATTATTTCTTTATATATTTTCGATTTATTTTTTACGAAATGGTTTTCAAAATGTTTTTAAGATTTATTTATATGTTTTCATTGTATTTTCAATGAAATTGGTCTTCAAAACTTGTTCAATATTTCTGTATATGTTTTCCATCAGTTTTCAAGTAAAATGGTATTCAAACCATTTGTAAGATTATTTTATATGTTTTAAAGGAAATTGGTTTTCAAAAGATTTAATTATTTATAATAATTTTTCAAATAATAAAGAATATTTTCTTACAGAAATGTTTTTAAAGTTATTTCATGATTATTTTTCCTCTAAGATGATTTAACATCTCTAATATGAGTGTCGTGCAATGGTTCCCCAATAAAAGTTGGTCACATAATCTCAAGAACATTTCCCCAAACTAAAGAGGATACCAACTATCTATTACGGACAATGTGTAATAATCGGGAAACTATTCCCTCACTGGAAGAGTATACTCAATGACAATAGATTAGTAAAAAATAAAGGAGGTAGTAATAAAATACAACAGAAGTAAACAGGGGAAGATTGATAGTAATAAAACAGCTTAAGACATATAATATATATAATGAAACATGTCATATGTGTCTACGAAAGTTTCCAAAATAGGTCACAATGCTGGAAATAAAATATAATTCAAAAAAAGGAAAAATAATGTAAACTCCAACAACATCGCAAAAATCATCTTGGTTCCATGCTCACCAGCCCTAACATATAGAAATTATTTACCTAATGAATAATTGAACATTCCCTTATATATACACGATTCCATGTAATCTTTTTGGATCTAAAAAATCACCCAAACAAGGTGTGAGATTAATCATAGTAGAAAAAAACCAAAAGATACAAGCCTAAATATCAACGAATATATATATCAACTAGGATGTAATCCAAAGAATACAATCCTACAGTTTTCAATTACATTCATTTTCATTTATTATTCAATCTATTGAATCATGTAAACATTGGGATCTATCATAAGCTTTTTATCCCATGTGTAATAGAAACAAAATAGATGTATTAGAAGACAATCTAACCTAACAAGTAAGATTGAGCCCATGCTTGTGTTTGGCTTGGATGACTCATAAAAACAATTCAATCAATCATAAACGACTCTCTGGGATGCTCCCATGGTAGAATACCTTTGGAAAAACATAGTACTAATCATTTACAAATAACCACCTGGGCATCTCTCACAATCAATACCCCTAGGTCTACAGGGCATCAATAACATAATAATAACCTTCTAGATAGCTCTCATAGTCAATAACCCTAGATAAATATCTACACCAAGGCTGTCATGGTCCTGCTTAAATATACAAGGAAACTACCACAATTTTCCTAGTCCAAGGCTCTCACAGTCAATTGGAAAAATAGAACGCATATCATATCAAAACCTCACATTTTATCTATAACTACTGCATGAGTAAACATTCACAAATCATTCCACTAGGATTTAATATAATCAATCAACTCCATCTGAATCAAAAAAGTCATGGGAAAAAATGTACCTAACCTTACACATAAGACACAACCCCTTTTCAATAAATATACCATAACATGTATTAAATAGGGTTAAATTCCAAACAAGAAATACCCAAAATGTGGGAATGTTCCACTTTAATCACATATTATCCAAATACAAACACTGAAAGACACAAACCACATAAATTTATGTCATATGATCAATACTCTTGAACATTGACCCATGCTTCTTCCTAGATCGGTGTAGATCTACAAATAATTTAAAAACTCCCAACCATTAATAAATCATGAGAGAGGAGGAATCAGGAAGTAAGGCTCTAGGGGTTTTGAGAACTCACCAGTGTTATTACAATACAAAATATGTTGTCTCAATCATAGTTCAGACGGAGACTCAAGAGGGTTTCAAAGTTTTTGTCCATTCCTTTACTTTCCTATAAGAACCAAGGGGAGAAGAAGTTGATTCTGAAGATGAGACGTAACCCCATACCGATTTAGAAAATAAAATTAAATATACACAATGTGTTCATCAAATGTACACACCGTGTAATACCCTTAACTGACAACTGAATTATGATATCTTCCAGTTCACCCACACGACAATCTAATAGGCCATTACAAGGCCAATATGCGACTGTATGCAGTACCCAGGTACACAACATGTACTCAAAATGGAACTACATGTAATTAGAAAATCCACATTTCTCCCATTTCCAAAAATACAACCCAAATTTAGATCTATACATTAAATAATGATTTGGGTTCTTACAAACATTACGCCTTAAAGAAATTTGTCCTTGAACTGTGCTTCCAATGGTGGTGAAGAAGAATCATCGAAAAACTATGGCCACTATGATCATATATTGGCCTCCCTCTCCGAAGTCTCTCAAGTACTCTCTAATGCACCATATAATCCCTATGATTAGAACATACCTATCATGGAGAAACCTCGTGACATGATCCACAGTCCGAATATGGTTATCCTCGAAGGATGCATCCACCTACAACTCATCCAACATTGGTTAGAAAAAAAATGAGTAAGAAAAGTAATGATGTAGTTGAGAAACATGACATATGTCGTGCATAGCTTGATTACTCTGATTTAACTGAAACTGCTAGACAACCATCCCGACTCTCTCCAAAACCTCAAATGAACCATTTCATCTTGGTGAAATCATACCCTATCTCTGAATCCTACTGTGTCCAAACCTCAATGTGACAAGTACGAAAACCGATCTCCGACCTCGAACTATAGAGGTCATCTCCATCGATCAGTATATGATTTTTGGAGAGACGTTGTAGTAGCCACCCTCTCCTAAATAAAATCCCCTTGCTTAGTGGTATCCTAAACTATACAAGGTCCCACTATAGCTGCCTCTCCTAACACCTTCCAATATAGGGGTGAAGATCATGGCCTAAGTATTATGCCTCATAAGGTTCCATATTAATCATTTTAGAAAATATTTCATTATAGGGAAACTCTAGTGGGTATATAAGTCTCTTGCAAGAACCCCTTAAAACTAGAACACATTCTCGGAGCATTTCCTCTATAACTTGAATCTTGCGCTCAAATTGGCCATTTTTTTGGGGATGGTAATATACAATCAAAAGTACTTGTGTACCCAAAGCCCTCTCTAGTCCCTTCAATACATGAGATATAAACCAAGTGTCCCTGTCTGAAATTATTGAGTGCGAAAACCCATGAAAATGTACAATAACTTGGATATACAACCTTCCACACTCATTAACTCTGATGGTTTCCTTAATCAGTAGGAAGAGTGAACCCTTCATGATCCTATCGATAACAACTCCTATTGCTTCATTCCCTCAAAGTGACCTCAGTAAACCTTTCACAAAATCCATTGAAACGTCATTCTACATTCACATGGGAATGGGAACCTACTGTAAAATCCATGCCTTTCTCTGATGCATTGCCATCACCTAATAATAGGTGTAACATCTCATAACAAGGCCAATTACATCTTTCTTCATACCCGACCACTAGTATTGATGATGTAGATCTCGATACATCTTGTTGAAACTACGATGAACTTCCCAAACTGTGGAATGACAATATTGCATCAACTCCCCACTATTTATGTGGACACCCATACACATTAATGAAATCTCAAAACCAAATCATCTCCAATAGTCCACACCATAGTAAGTTCATTTCCTAAAACACTCTCCCATATGACTGGGCCTTCGGAATATGATAGCTACCACATTTGCAATAGATCCAGTAGAGTAGAGGTAATATCTAAATAGGAAATTAAGGTATTCCCACATCTTCCATGAACCTCCAAATCTATCTTAAAGAATAGAAAACCTAAGACACCCCTCACTTCATTACTCCTAAATTATTTGTATCCGAGTCCTCCTACTCAATGCACTAGCCGCTATATTTCAATTCCCAAGAAAGTAGGAAATCCCAATGTTAACTGACTGAAGGTAATCATCCCACATTCATCATCCCAAATTCAAATCTTACTTATTAATGACATAGTAGATACTTTTGGGGACAGTGTATACTGTAAAATTCTTTCCCACAAGACAATTTCTCAAACAACGTAAATCATGCACAACATTAGTTAACTAAATATCATGTGTCAGGTAATTCCCCTAATGTGTACTCAACTACCAAGACCCATACACAATGACTATTTCCCCCTGCATAGGAACTACTCCCAGTCCAATAACTAATGCATCACTTTAAATGGTGTAACTGTTTCTTGGCTCTGCATAAATCTGTATCTGTGATAAAGTCAACCTACCATTCGGCTCTTATATGGAAGAATCACATGATTCTTTTCACAAGTACTTTTCACCCTTCTTAGTCAGGCCCATATATGGGACTACTATTAGTGAATAGTCAAGAATAAAGTTTCTATAATAACTAGCCAGCCCTAGAAAAAAATTTACCTCAAAGATGTTCTTCCTTTTCTCTTAGAAACTACTACTCTCATTTTATCTAGATTTACTCAAACTCCAGTCTCCAAGATGACATGACCCATTAAGTGAATATGGTCCATCCAATAGTGAAATTTAGAGAACTTAACATTAAAATGATGCTCTCTCAGTGTACTTAATATGATATCATGATGGATGGAATTGTCTTTTCGAATTTGATAGTATACTAAGATGTTATCCACAGAGACTACCACCATAGAATCCAAGTAAAGATGGAACAATCGGTTCATCAGTTCCATGAACAATTTCTATGTGCTCATGAGACCGAACAACATAACCAAATACTGATACATACCATACCAACCATGAAAGGTTGTAAGTGGTAAATCTAATGGTCTAAACTTCAATTAAGGATAACTGGATCTCGAGTTAATCATTGATAACACTTGATCTCCTCGAATCTGATCCAATAGATCAACAATCCCCGACAAGGGATATTGGTTATTGACCGTAAAATAGTTCAACTTCTGATAATACTCAGAGTTTGAGGTTGTCATCCTCTTTCTTCGTAAAAAGGATAGGTGAACCACAAGAAAAAAGTATTGGGTCTGATGAAACCCTTTACCACCAACTACTCTAACTACTTCTTCGTATCCTGTAACTCTGGTGTAGCCATCCAATATGAATTAATGGACATCGGTGCTACTCTTGGAACAAGCTCAATAAATAAATATACCTCTCTCTATTGAGGTAAACCTGAAATGTTTTTTGGAAATAAATCCCTAAAATGTTCCACCACTTGTGGAATGTCATTATAAGAAGTACCCTGGTCATCCCTATAGAAACTAGAAATATATGATGTAGTTCCCCCAATCCCATGATGCTTGGGACCATCTATGATTTCCTATAATTCCCATTCTCCCTTGTATATAAAAGACCCACCCTATGGGGACGTGAAACTCACCCATTGTTTATAGAATCCAACAATGTCTTGAAAGGAGACGAACTAATCCATTCCAGGAATGACATTAAAGAATGTAATCGCTAACACATAGAGGTCCCATGATAAGTGATATCCAAAAACCTCAAGAGGGAACTCCTTAAACAGATGTAAACTAACTGTTCGAATGCCCAACAAAGTGACTAGCGTCATAACATCATAATATGTAAAGATGTAGAGCCCAAGGCTCTCCAAAACGACAAATAATATAAAACTATGGGAAGACCTAATATAAAAAATAAACAAAGTTAAAACCTAGGAAACTTGAATTATACCGTCAACTATAGAGGGACTGATAATCTTCGTTTTATGAGTCTATTCCATCGCAGAAATGTGACTTGCACCGTGACCTGACCATACTACCCTGAGTTGATCCACCCTACAGTATCTAAACACAAGTTGCATGGACACCTCATCCATGGCCAGAAACTTGACCTGAACAGCATAACAATCTCCAGTTTCCTGTTTGAGGAGAAACTGTTGGTCCTACACATAAATGTAGAGTTATAACAGATCCCCTCTCTCCAGCATCCGCTGAGAAAAACCTAATAAAAACACAGAAGATGACCCATATTGATGCAATATCAAAACTCAACTAGTATTCTAGGGAACTGAGGTCTTGTATGAACACTCACCCCACACTAGTATCATCTCACATGGATACCTAAATATACATCCCTTCTACTGAAATCAGTGTGCAAAGGATACCTGCAATGATTCCTGCTTCCAAATGAAGGGTTACTAGCCCTGGATGCTGAACTACCCTGGATAGAAACTCCCAACTCCCCTATATTGCACTCAGTAATCATTTCCTGATTCATTATAACATTCACCAATGTGAGCCTGAAAAACTTCACCTATGATTACATGTCTTACCTATGTCCATCCTCAAAACACATAGCCCATGACAACTCATCACCTCCCAAAACAGGTGCGAAGCACTGGATCTATTTAAAATGAGAAGAGCAATCCATCCCTAAAAGAGTTCCCTTATCTTAATGCATGAACTCTTGAGGTCAGCCGGCTATCAATGTTTCAAGGTTAAAGTAATAATTAAATTTTGTTTTAAAACTCTTCCCAAGACATATCTAAGTGACATCCCATCTGGGAGATAACATCCCACCATCTCTTGGAAGAATCACGTAGTATTTACATCATGTGATTTACCCACCTCTCATAAGGCATCTCCAGATGCTTGAATATAGAAATCATGTCCTCCGACCTAGACTCTGCAAGCCCATGTTCCCCCATCCCCTGAAAAAGTGGGAGGATTCTGCTGCTCGAACACTCGTATCACACTTCCATAGTCGGGGCATGGTGTGGTGCACCCTGAAAAATAGGCATCATACTCATTAAGCCTTAACTGAACTACACATCAACACATGCATCTAGTATGAAAACTAGTGCCTAGACAGGCATGACTAGAGGATCTGCTGGTAGTCGTTGGTCTACCGTTTTAGGTGTTTGATCATTTCTTTGTACCTAGTGCAAAACCAGAGCACATCTTGGTGGAATAACTATGCAAGGTCAACCACACACCTCAGTACAATATTTTCACGGGCAACTAGTTAAATGTGAATGAATAGAACAGTTGAAGGAAAGCATTCACGTTTTTCAAAAGTGGGTTACATAGTGTGTAAAACCACTAAACATCTTATTCCCATATGCTTAAACAAGGTCTTGTACCACTGCTAACCTAGTTGTGTAACACCCTATACACATGACATGGTCATCCTACAACATGACGTGTACATTAATTTTCCCTCCTTCCCAGGTTCTTCTACACGTCTAGAACTACACTATTCTATCTCGGCGTAACACTACATGGCTTGTTCATCCTAGACATGGAGTGTAATAATTTTTTTTCTATCCACACATGTCCTTATTCACACGACTAGATACGTAGTAGATTTACACATGGTGTGTACAAGCTAGACACTATGTGTACCACCTGAATTTCATCAACCCATGTTGTTTGTCACACAACCAGATACATAGTCTCTTACAGAATGACTTTTACACCCAGTACACAACAAGTTCTGCAAAACAATTATTATATACATGTCTCTGACCATGTAGTCAGTCACATTGTCAACAACTACATGACATGTACATACAGTACCAGGCATATACTTTTGAAATGTTTTTTCTTCCAGAATAGAAGATCACATGGGGTGTGTTAATAACAAGACACACCATGCTGTCAGGGTTTCTGGATAGTAAGCCTCTGAAACTTCTCTAGAACCCTTAAAAACATAGACATTGATCAATTCATACTATCTTACAATCCATGAGATCCCATACTCTCCACAAATCAAATTTTTTCATCCTTATTCATGTTATATCATAACAAAATCCTTTTAATGTTCAAACATGATCGACCAAATTTTGATCCAAGAGGGCCCATAACACCTTAGGAAAAAATGATTCATATCCATAAAAATGAAATATTAAATATAGCAATACCCTATAAGAAATATAAATTATAATTTCACCGAATCTATCTCAACAAGATTCATATTTATCACAACATCTATCACAAGAACATGCAATCAGTAATGTATCTTAAATGGCATGATAAGAATGCAGGGCATGTGATCTCTAGCAAGTTCCTACATGATGAATGAGATTTCATACACTCAACCTATCAGGTTACAATAGAAATAGAACCATAATGATATGAATCATGACAACAAAAAACAATTGTATCACTTACTGGTGAAATCAAATCAAATGTAACAATCGAAAAAACAGAAAAAATATCAATATTTGATGTAACATGTCTTTACAGGTTATAGGTGTTAGCTACTCCCTAGAACATCTTATTAAAAAATTATAGTTCCTTCATATCCCTGTTTATAGGATCTAAATAGTATGGAAAATCAGAAAATATTGCCTCTAATAAAACATTGTAACTTCATAGATCCAGGAACTGCCCAAAGTTGCACCAAAACCTGGTTGGTCACAAAACCTCAAGTGAAACTACCAAAATATGAGAGGCTACTCAATAGGAGTGTGGGACAATGTGTGATAATGGATAAAATAATCCCTAATTATCATATTATACACAATAAAAATCAAATAGTAAACAATAGCGAAAGCATTAATACAATACAATATAAGTAAACAGTTGAAGACTGATAATAAAAAAACTGCTGAAGCCATTTCATATATATAATGATGCATGTAATATATGTTTCAGAAACCATCCTAAATAAGTCACAATGATGAAAATACAATACAATCAAAAAAAAGGAAAATGAAAGTAAAATCCAACAGTATCACAATCCCGAGCTTGGATATAACGACCCATACTTTACATCCAGTTTTATTACATCGGAATTGAAGCATAATTATTACAACATATAACAATCATAGCGGACAAAGTCCATTTCTGATCTGATTTCACTCCTCATTCCAGTCCTATATCGCTAAACCAGATAAACATTCCATTCTATCCATGTCTATCTCATGAGATATAAATATTTACCCAATGAATTAGAGGGAGAAATAGGTCTCACACATCTCATAATGATACCATTCTTATGTTTACCATAAAATCATAAATCATACATCATAGAATAACCTGTGTAATAATAATGGGATTCATAAACATCAGGTCATCATAACATAATCCATATAAGATAAAAGAACTTCTTTAAAATAAATCCATCATAACATGATCATATAAATGTAATAATAGGGATATAAATAGAACCCAATATTAATCCTAGATGGAAAATAATTTTGATAAAACACTTGAACTCCATTCTAGAGGAAAATATCCTTTCTACTAATTTTTTTCCTTTCATAACATGTCATAAAATTTTAAACAAAAAGAATGTAATTAAAAATAATTTTGAAAACATGTACAGGAATCTTCATGGAAATAATTTTCTATGAAATGATAAATAACCACTCATTTCGTATAAGTTAAAAAAACATTCTTCTCATACATTGGCCGGAAAAGTCAAAAAGTATCTCGTACTGAAAATGTCAAAAGACTCCTTTCATATCTTTTAATAAAAATTTCCCAATAGGTAAAATTTTCTTAAGACAAATGTAAGAGGATAGAAATAATATTACATATTGCAGAAACATGCATGGGGACGATAAATTTTCCCTAGAAAATTCAGAAGTATAAACAATCTCAGATAAAAATGAGATTCTGAGATTTTCCCTTACCATAGGTCTGATATGCTTTGTATGTATCTAAACCTCCTGTATAATGATTTAAATAATGTCATTGACTTATTCCAGAATCATAATCATTGTTATGATATCATATACGGTCAAATTCTTAGCTTCTTATAAGTAATATTTCATTGCTACTTCTTATTTGGGTGTTCATTACTTCATGTTCTTATGCGTGTTTTGTTAAATAAATTCTTATTCACATTTTTAGATTATAGATATATCATTTAAATAATGATATTAGTATAATATATATCATATATATTCCTTAAATTCATATATATAGTCATTATTCAATGAAGATCATATAGAACGAGTCACATCACATCGTGGAGACGCTAGGTCGTACTTACGCACGAGCGATGATATCATTCCCATAATTATATGAATGGAATTGTAGTTGATGATATAATATTTCATAATCAGTATCATGTTATAATAATCATATATATATTTTTTTTTACACCATTATACCCATCCATGTAAGGTGGTGGTGGAAAACAGATTACACCGTGGCGTGGAGACGGTATTTGGTACGTATGCACGTGCAGTGATTTCATTTTCCATAGGATGGATAGATGGTGAAATAGAGTTGATTCATATTTATAATAACATATAAATATATGAGTTATATTTATTTTATTACTTTATAATAAAACATGTAAAGAAGCGTAAGTAGAAGAAGAATGAAATTTGAAAGAATCTGTAGAAGAGATTACCTCTTCCTTGACGTGTCTCTTTTAAACATCCTATTAGGGCACTAGAGAAGGTCTTTTGATAATAACATAACCTCTATGATATAACTATAGATGTTGAAAAGATAAATGGGCAGGGTTTGGCTGAGCATGAAGGCTCTAAATTGTGTGAAGAGGAAGGGAGGAGGTTCCCTTTTATAAGAGGGGTGAGGGGAAACATAGAAAAAACCTAAAATATTATTTTATAATAAATTCATATTCGGTTTATAATGGCTCCAAAGTGACTTTTTTGGAGGTTAGGGTGGGGATGGGTCTAAATCCTGTCAACCAATATGTTTTATACATGTTTAGGATACCATTTTAGCCTTATCATTTTGATTTAACTCTAAGTTAAATAATTTTACTTTTACAGTGTCTTCTTGTATTATTCTACTATATAGTTAATAAAATTTATATAAAATGCCAATAGAACCGAAATTGGTTATTTAATTTCATATATATTATTATATATGTCTGTTTTTTAAACTATATATTTTTAGGAGTATAATATCAATTAATAATTAAATATTTGATTTTAAAATTATTTTATTTCAATTTTGAAACTATCTGATATTTTGTTTTTTCTAAATTCATAACAGCATTATTACATGGAAAAAATTTATCTAACCCACCCTAATATGATATATTATGCTATAATGTTAGTGTAATTCATAAAAAGTCACAAATTACATTTATTTGTGTATTCATAATATCAATTATGTTAATATTTCATTAATAATGTAATTATTGCATCGTCATTGTGTCATATATAAATTAAGTTATTTATTTTCTAAAAATTAAAAATAAAATACCATTATTTTGTAAATATTTTTATCATTCTATTGAATATTTATAAACTAATTTATCTTAGGTATAACCATATATTGAAAATATTTTACTTATTAAACTTTGATTTTAACTCTTTTAACTCTTCTTTGAATTATATAATAATAAATGTCCTAATCTAATCCATGTGGACCTAAAGGGTAATATTTTATTCCAAAGTTTGTCGTAGGTCGAATTACACTTATCCAATAGAATTAGGAGATGTTTTAGGGTAATAATAATATCATTTTTACCCTTAATTACCCTTTTTTACTTTTAATCGTGGTAAATAAAAGAGAAAATATACTATTCACCAATATTTTTTTATCTTATTGAACCACATATTACATACTGATATCAAACGTGTCTCTCAGATATTTGAAACTCCACTCAAATAAGTTGTAAAATTATGTTTTATGTAATTTGTAAATTCTCCTATGAGGTGGGTAAAAGACGGTTAACAGTTCAATAAAATTTTTATATATCTAAAATTATTATAAAATGACTGCAATGAATTACATTGAACATATATAGGTATTATGTATCTATTTTGACTAAAAAAATTTTAAATAAAATAAATTATTATTTAAATAAAATTTATGTTTTAACCAATAACATAGTGTTTTCACTATTCATCAAAAATTGAATTTTTTCAAAAAAATACAAAAAAATCACCGTAGGCTAATTTAGATATTCTGAATCAAAAAATGAATTCCATTTTGAATGATAAAATTTATAAAATTTCAAAAAGTGGTTATTACTATTCATAATGTCTAGAATATATAATATTTTAATAACATATCATTGTTTAGTGAAACTCAGTATTGCGTAGAACATAATCTATCGCGGAAGGTTTCTCTTGCATGTAACACAAGGCAAGACTGTATTGTATGTAGTGAAAGATTCCTTTGGTGTTGTGTATAACATAATACATAAAACAAAATATTTCCCATAAAATCTTACGGTGTTACATTCGACCCCCCTTAAAAAGAATTTCACCCTCGTAATTCGTCACTTCGTAACAAACAAATGAGGATACCTCTCCCTTATCATATCATCAAGTTCCCATGTAGCTTATTTTAATTGCTGGTTCCTCCATAAAAATTTAACCAAGTGAGTGGTATTGTTTCATATAAATTTTTTTCTATGATCCAGAATCTCTATTGGCTATTCTTCCTAAGAAGGATATTGCTCCATGGTACAACTTCTGAGCTTAGTACATTTGAAGGATTGGTTATGTACTTTCTTAGGAGAGATACAGGGAACACATCATGAACTTGAGAGAGATTCGGTGGAAGCACAAATCGGTAAGCTACCTTCCTAACATGATTCAGTATTTTAAAATGACCAATATACCTAGGGCTCAGCTTTCCCTTCTTTCCAAATCTCATTACTCTCTTTCAGGGAGATATTCGTAAGAACAATTTATCACCCACTTCAAACTCAAGGTCTTTTATTCAGTTATCGACATAACTTTTTTCTCAACTCTGAGCTGCTCTTATGTGTTGTTGAATAGATTGGAACTTTTCCGCCATCTCATCATCAAGAACAGGTCACAATATCTTTCTTTCCCCAACTTCATCCTAGAATGTTGGAGTTCTACACTTACTTCCATAGAGAGCTTCATAAGGATCCATTTGAATACTGGAGTGAATGCTATTATTATAAGGAAATTCTACCAATGGTAGGTGTTGATCCCAACCACCTTTGAAATCCATAGAGAAATCCCTCAAATTGTCTTCTAGAGTTTGAGTTGTCCTCTCAGACTTGAGGTCTGTCTGAGAATGATAAGAAGCGATGAAACTCAACACTGTATGTAGAATATGTTGGAGACTTCGCTAGAACTTCAAGGTAAACCTCGGATCTCAATAAGATATAATGGAAAGTGGTACTCCAAGAAATCATACCACTTCCTTAAAATATATCCTGGAAATATGATCAAGAGAGAAATCTTATCTAATAGAAATGAAGTGTGCCGACTTTGTAAGACGATAAACGATAACACAAATAGCATTACTGCATTTGGATGTTTTAGGAAGTCCAGTGAAAATGTCCATAGTGATGTTTTCCCATTTCCATTCTGGTATGGGTAATGGTTGTAACATCCCCTTGGACTTCTGTCTCTCAGCTTTAACTTATTGAATAACCAAGCATCAAGGGACATATTTAGCCACATCCTGTTTAATGCCATCCCACCAGATGTAATCCTTCAGTTCCCTATACATCATTATGCTTTTAGGGTCAATATAGAATGAATAACTATGAGTATCATCCAATATTTCGTTCTTTAATTCTAGGATGGTAGGAACACAAACCCAATTTCTGAACCTTATTATTTCATCACATCAATGTGGAATTCAGGAAAATTTCTCACCTTCTTTTGTAAGTCTACATCTTCTTTATGTGCCTCTTTAATCATCACATGTATAGATGGTTGAACATTCATTTGAGAAAGATAAGATTTTTCCCATTCCATTATAATACAAAGATCCATCCTTTATAAACCCATAAAAATTGAATCTTTTATGATCCTCATCGTGGATAAAGTAGCATGGTCTTATCGACACAATGCGTCTACCACCTTGTTTGCTTTTCCAGGGTGGTAATGAATTAAGCAGTCATAATCCTTAATCAGCTCCAACCATATTCTTTGGCGCATATTCAGCTCCTTTTATGAGAAAATATACTTTAAACTTTTATGATAAGTAAAAATATCACACCTTTCACAATAAAGATAATGCCTCAAAAAATTTAATGCAAAGATTACTGCAGCTAACACCAAATCATGAGTTGGGTAATTTTGATCATGTATTTTCAACTATCGTGAGGCATAATATATCACCATATCATTTTTCCTGATAAAAAAACGCAATCCCTTCTTGGATGCATCACTATATATCACAAACCTTTCTCCACTAAAAGGCAGTGTGAGCGCAGGTGCACTAGATATCATTTTTTTTAACTCCTTGAAATTCTCTTCACACTCCTATATCAAAATGAACTTAACTCATATTCAAGTCAACATGGTGAATGGATTAGATTATCTTTAAAAATCCTTCACAAAATTTCAATAATATCCAGCCAAACCACGAAAAATCCGGATCTCATTTACTTTGGTTTGTCTCGACCATCTTTCGATAAACTCTGTTTTTGCTGGATCCACAGATATCCCCTCTTTTGAGATTATGTGACCCAAAAATGAAACTTTTTGAAGCCAAAATTAACACTTGGTAAATTTGGAATAAATCTTATCCTTTTATAGGGTCATTAATAAATTTCTCAATTGATCTTCATGTTCTTACTTTCACATTGAATAGACAAGAATATCATCTATAATGACTACCATAAAATGATAAAGATAGTCTCTAAAGAATCTATTCATTAGATCCATGAAGTTAGCATGGTAATTAGTAAGACCAAATGGTATCACTATAAATTCATAGAGTCCATACCCTGCATGGAAAGTCGTCTTTAGTTTTGACCCTTAATTGATGATACCTTGAACGAAGATCAATATTGGAAAAGTATCGAGCTTCTCGTAGTTGGTCAAATAAGACATCAATGCATGGGAGATGATATTTGTTCTTGATAGTGATATTGTTAAGTTCTCGATAATCAATGTAGTGTCTCATTGATCAATCATTCGTCTAAACAAACAAAACTGGTGCTCCCCAAGGTGATGCACTAGTGCATATGAATCCCTTTTAAGGATTCTCTTGGAGTTTCTTATTCAATTCCTACAACTCAATTGTGGCTATTCTATAAGGTTTCTTTGAAATGGACATAGCACTTGGTATGAGTTCTATTGAAAACTCAACTTCACACTTTGGTTGAAGACCTAGAAATTCCTTTGGAAAGACGTCACAAAACTCCCGTAGAATGGGATTATTGATAATCATGAGTTTTTTTCCAACCATTTGAGATAAATAAGCTTCATTTATTGGAATCAAGACCCATATGATGGAATAAATTCTCACTGGAAGGTTACATTCATCCTTACATTGATAAACGATTTTTGACTTATCAGGAATATGAAATGTGACTTCCCTTCTTTGGAAATTGATATGAGCTATATATAAAGAAAGCCAATCCATGCCAAGAATCACATCAAATTCCACTATAGGAAGGATCACAAGGTTTGAAGGAAGCACTTTCCCACAAATTTCAATTGGAGAAGATTTATAAACATTTGATGTGACTGTTGTGCCATTAGGGGTTTCCATAGATAACTAAACATCTAATTTTTGAGGTAATATGGCGATACCCTTAGAAACCTTTTCAGAAATAAAAGAATGGGTGGATCCAGAATCAAATAAAAAAATTTCTACTTTAGAGTGGATGGTAAGTGCACCTTTTACCACATAGTTATCGTACTCCACATCGCTGCTAGAAATTTCATGTGACTTTCCTTTTTCTTTGGCCTTAAGAGTTTGTTGACGTTGATCATTATCAACAAACCTTGTATTAGGGCATTGATTAACATAATGCACCATTTCATTACACTTGTAACATTGAAGTGTAAGATGTGGATTTTGGATATCCTTTTCCTTGTTCGCATCACTAGACATCTTTTTTCGCATCATTGCTGCATTCAAATTCCCGATGACATTCTTTTTCAAATTTGAAACGTTTACTTGTCCCTTTAAGACAATTCCCTCCATGTTTCTTTCCAGACATTGATCATAAGGTAAAACTCATCTTCCTTTCACTGTGGTATTTAGATTTCCCATTGAATTCCATTTTGCTCTTCTTATAAAACTCATATGACTGATGGGTTACCGCAATATCCATATCAAACTTGAGAGAACATTGAAAAATTTCCTCGTAGCTATTGAAGTCCCTTATGGCTAACATCCTTCAGAGACTTGGTTTTAAGCCACAAAATAATCAATTGATCTTACTATTAGGTTGGATAATAATTCCGGAAGCATACCTTGCAAGTCTTGTAAAATTTTCTTCGTAGGTACCAACCGATTCATCATCTTTTTGGTTTAGTTCAATAAACTCCTTCTCCATCATTTTTTTGAATAATATGAGGGAAGTACATATTGAAAAATAAGTTCTTGAACTCGTCCCATTCCATGGACTCAATTTCGTCTCTTTTCCTCATATTCTTAATAAGATTTAACCATTGATCAACTTCACCTTCCAAATGATATACTTCTAAGATGAATTTGTCATGTTTAGAACATTGAAGAACTTAAATTATATTTTCAGGGATACTGATCCATTGTTCTACCGCTAATGGATCAGTAGACCTGCTGAATGAGGGTGGACACTTCCTCATGAAGGATTAAACAGAATGTTTCTCCTTCCTTTTCTCATTTGGATGTCCTGCATGATTCATATCCTGAGAAAGTAGTGTGATCATGTCAATAAGATTTTTCATTCCAGCTCCCATAATGTTTGGTTGCTCAGTGGGACAATCATTGCATTCCCATCACATTCATCATTAACACGGTTCCTTCGGGTTCCGGCCACTGACTAAAACCAATAAGCATAATGTGAGAAACAATAAACATAATAGGAAAACCACATAATCAAGAATAAAAGTTCACACATTAGTTCTTATCATAGTTTATTCATGGCCATTTCTAAAATAATAATATTGTGTTCTATTCTTAGACATATCCTTGGGGTTCGTACTAAGGCTTTCACATCCTTGTTTCCAAAGGTCGACTATACCTTTCCTTTGATACCAAATATAATGACCCATACTTTACATCCATTGTTATTACATTAGAATTGAAGCATACTTATTACAACATATAAAAACCCATGATTGGACCGTATAGGAATAATGTCTTTAGAAACTGGGAAACATAAACAACTGGTTCATAAAGCATCTACATTATCTCTCGTTTATTTCAACATATCTAGAGTCCCTTTTGGCATATCCTAATCAATACCCTTCTTCCTGACCTAGGGAAAAGAAAAAATACAAAAGGGTGAGCTCAAATGCTCAGTATGCGTAAACAAAGGAAATATCAATCATACCATATTCATTAGAACATAACATTTTAAAAATACTAACCTGCAAAAGAGATCATAATATCATAACAAGGGATAAATCATAGAAGTGAAATATAATCCCAATAATCATAACATAAAACATAAAACTTTTTGTCATACACACAAAATTATAGAAAATCATTTCATATTAGTCAAGACTCATTTCCAAGACTATCATAGCAGAAAAAGTCCATTTCTGAACCGAGTTCACTCCTCATTCTAGTCTTGTATCACTGAACGAGATTAACATGTCATTCCAGCCATGTCTATCACATGAGATATAAATCTTTACCCAATTAATTGGATGGAGATATAGGTCCCACCCATCTCATAATGATACCATTCTTATGTGTGCCACAAAATCATAAATCATACATCATAGCATAACCAATGAAATAAAAATGGAATTCTTAAACATCATGTCATCAGAACATAATACATATAAGATAAAAGGACTTCATAAAAATAATTCCATCATAAAATGATCAAATCAAGGTAATAATAGGGATATAAATAAACCCCTATATTATCTTAGATGGAAAATAAATTTGATAAAACACTTGGACTCTATTCTTGAGGAAAATACCATTTCAACTTCAAATTTTTCTTTTCTTTTCTTAACATTTCATTAAATTTTAAACTAAAATAAGTTAATTAAAATTAAACATGAAATTCTGTAAAGGAAGATTCATGGAAATAATGATCTATGAAATCATAAATAACCATTCATGTTGTATAAGTAAAAAAAACATTCTTCTCGTACTTTTGATGGAAAACTCAAAGAGTATCTTTTACTAAAAACTACAAAAGATTCCTTTCATATATTTAACTAAAAATTTCCCAATAGGTAAAATTGAATTTAGACTGTTTTATGAGGATAGAAACAATATTACATATTGTGTAAACATGGATGTGGATGATAAATATTCCCCTGTAAATAATGAGGTATAAATAATCTCGGATAAAAATGAGATTGTGATATTTTCCCTTACCTTAGGTCCGATAAGCTTTATATGTATCTGAACCTCTTTTATAATGATTTAAATAATGTCATTTAAATATTATAAAATCATAATCATTGTGATGTTATCATATATGGTCATATTCTTAGCTTCTTATTTTTAATATTTCATTGCTACTTGTAATTCGGGTGTTCATTACTTTATGACCTTATCTGTGTTTTTTCGAATAAATTTTTATTCTAGTTTTTATATTATAGATATATAATTTAAATTATGTTATTAGTATAATATATATCATATATATTCATTCTATTCATTTATATAGTCATTATTCAATGAAGATCATGTAGAACAAGTCGCATCACATCGTAGAGATGACAGGTCGTATGAACACACTAGCGATTATATAATTCCCATAATTATATGAATGGAATTGGAGATGATGATATAATATTTTAGAATCAGTATCATGTTATAATAATCATATATTGTTATTTTTTACACCATTATACCTAATCATGTATGGTGGTGGTGTAAAACAGATTACACCATGACGTGGAGACGGTATTCCGTACGTACGCACACGCGGTGATTTAGTTCTCCATATGATGGATAGAAGGTGAAATAGGGTTGTTTCATATATATAATAACATATCATTATTTTAGTGATAATTATGTTATTACTTTATAATGAAACAAATAAAGAAGAGTGAATAGAAAAAAAAAGAAACATGAAAGAATCTATAGAAGAGATTGCCTCGTCCCTGACATGTCTCTTTTAAACATCATCTTAGGGCACTATAGTTGGTATTTTGAGAATACCAGAACCTATATGATATAACTAGATATGGTTAGAAGAGAAATGGGCAGGGGATTGCCGAGATTGAAGGCTCAAAATTGGGTAATGAGGGGAGGGATGAGGTGACCTTTTATTAGAGGGGTGAGGGGCACCTTTCGAAAACTTAAAATATTATTTTATAAAAAATTAATATTTAGTTTTTAATGTCTCCAAAGGGACTTATTTCTAGGATAGGATGGGTATGGGTCGAAATATAATCAATAAATAGGATTTAGGCAAGTTTTGGATACCATTTAACCTTATCATTTAGATTTTACTCTAAGTTAAATAATTTAACTTTTATAATTTCTTCTTGTATTCATACACTATATGGTTAATAAACATAATATAAACTACCAATAGAACCCAAATTGGTTCATTAATGACATATATATTATTATATAATCCTTTTTTCTGAACCATATATTTTTAGGAATAGAATATCAATTAGTAATTTTATATTTTTTTTAAAAACTCTTTTATGTCAATTTTGACTTTATTTGGTATTTTGTTTTTTCTAAATTCATAACAGCATTATTACTTTGAAAAATTAATCTAACCAACCCTAATATGTTATATTAACCTCTAAATTTTTTTTAATTCATAAAAGTCTAAAATTACATTTATTTGGGTATTTATAATATCAATTAGTTTAATATTTCATTAATAAGAAAATTACAACATTGTCATTGTGTCATAAATAAATTAAATTATTTATTGGATAAAAATTATAAATAAATTACAATTATGTAGTAAATATTTTTATCTCTATAATTAATATTTATAGTCGAATTTATCTTATGTATAACCCTATATTTAAAATGTTTTACTAATTAAAGGTTGATTTTAACTGTTTTAACACTTCTTTGAATTAAATAATAACAAATGTCCTAATCTAATCAAAGTGGAACTAAAGGGTAATATTTTATTCTTTAGGTTGTTTTTGGGTCTAATTTTTATTATCCAACAGAATTTGGACATGTGTTAGGGTAATAATAATATCATTTTTACCCTTAATTACCCTATTTACTTTTAACAGTGGTAAATAAAAGTAACAAGCTACTATTCACCAAAAATTATTTGTATCTTATTGAACCACATTTTACTTACTAATATCAAAAATTTCTCTCATAATTTTTAAATTCCACTCACAGAAGTGGTAAATTTAAATTTTATGTAAATTTTCAAATTCTCCTAGGAGGTGGGTAAAAGACGTTGAAAAGTTCAATCAAATTTTATATATCTAAAATTATTATAAAATTTATCCAATTAATTACATTGAACTTATATAGGTATTATGTATCTATTTTGAACTAAAATAAATTTAAATAAAATAAATGATTATTAAAATAAAAAGTTGGTTTTAACCAATAACTTACCGTTTTAACTATTCATAAAAAATTGAACGTTTTCAGAAAAATACCAAAAATTCACCCTTGGCTAATTTTGATATTCCGAATCCAAATATAAAGTCCATTTTGAATGATAAAGTTTATAAAATTTCAAAAAGTTGGCATTACTATTCATATAACCTAGTTTATATAATATTTTAATAACATATCGTTGTTTAGTGAAACTAGGTATTACGTACAACGCAGGCTATCGAGGAAGGTTTATCTTGTGAGTAATACAAGACAAGGAAATATTATGTGTAGTGAAATATTACTTTGGTGTTTCATATAACATAACAAATAAAACAAAATATTTCTCATAAAATCTTAGGGTGTTACATTGGTCTCATTCTCTCGAGCACCAACATACACTAATCAAGTGCCTGATGAAGAAGGTTGATTTCCATTATATATACCTACAACCATACAATTATTTTGGGCCCAAAACATGACCTAAAGATGAATTGTAGCAGGAAACCACTAAAATATCTGGGTCTAACTGTCAGTAAATATATTTAGTAGGTAATATACATAAATAATGATACAAACTATGAAGTACTCCAATTCAAACAATCCTACAGTTTTCAATTATATTAATTTTCATTTATTATTCAATCGATGGAAAAATATATCCTTGGGATTTTTCCTATTATATATATCCCATATGTAATAGTGACAAAACAAATATCTCAGAAGACTATCTAATAAATAAGCAATGCAAAGTCCAAGCTTGTTCTTTGGATTGAAAAATATTTACAATAATTTATCATTCATAAACGACCCTCTGGGAAGATCTTACGGTCTTACCCCTTTAAAATAACATAGTACTAATCATTTATAAATGAACACATTGGCATCTCTCACAGTTAATACCCACAGGACAACATGGCTTGAATAAATTAAAAATAATCTCATGAGTAGCTCTCATGGTCCATACCCCAAGGTCAATATCTACACCATGTCTATCATGATACTATGTAAATAAACATGGAAACCCCCACAGTTTTCCAAGTCTAAGGCTCCCATGGTCCTTTGAAAAAATAGAAAGCATATCATTTGTAATCAGCACATGTAATCTCTAATAAATACATGGCTAAAAAATCAAAAATCATACCACATGAGTTTCATATAAACAATCAAATCCATCATCATAAAAAAATTAATGGAAAACTAGGTACCTAACCTTACACATAAGCGACAACCCCTTCTAAATCAATCTACTATAGTAGTTATTTAATATGGATAAATCCTGATCAAGAAATAACCCAAATGTGGGTATGTGGCACTTTAAGAATATATAATCCCAATATAAACATCTAAAGGAAAACACCACCTACATTGATGTCATACGATCAATACTATTGAACATGGGCACCTGAATCAGACTATATTAGTGTAGATCCATAAAAATGAGAAAAAATCCAAACCTTGAATAACTCACAAGAGAGGAAGAATCAGGAAGAAAGGCTCTATGGGTTTTGATAACTCACTAGTGGGAATCCAATGCACTCGATGATGTCTCAACTAGAGGTTGAATGATGAATTGGGAGGGGTGTCATGTTCTTAGGACATTCCATCACTCTTCTATATGAACCATGGGGATAAGAAGTTATTTCTAAAGATGAGAGGAGACCCCCACCAATTTATCAAATAAAAATAAAACTACACGACATGCTCATTAAAGGTATATGCCGTGTAGTAGCCTTAAATGACCACAAACATAAGGGGTCTTCCAGGTCACCTACACAGCCATGTACTCGACTGTTACAGGGCCAGTACACGGCTGTATACGATACCCGGGTATACGTCATGTACTCATAAGTACATGGCATGTACTTTGAAAATTTCAATTTCACTATTTTTCCTAAAAAACTATCCTAATTCACGATCCATACCTAAAATGACGATATGTGTAATTATAGATGAAATATATTGGTGTTGCACTTGAAATTATGAGAATTCTTTTTAATGTTTCCATTTATATTATTTCTCTTAATGGTTTATGATTTGAAGGAATGATGTTTATGAAACCAGTTTCTCTTTCACGAGTATTGTTCTTTCAAAATAGGGTTTTTTTCATGGTTTATACGTGCATGAATTGATTATCGAAATTATATATTTTTATAGGTTATTAGGTGATAAAATTTTGCTGATATCCATTTCATTTCATGGGTTATGAATTGATTTTTATAAGACCTATCTCTTTTAATGGGTCATGATATGATGTATGTTTTATTTTGTCGAACATGTGTGGCTCATGTTTTTATGAGATGGGTGAGACCATTATCTCCTTTCAATGCATTAGGTAATGATTAATTTTTTATGATATCAATAGTTATAGGGTGGAAATCCCAAGCCAAAAACACGAGGGTATATAGAAGACATCGTAATCCCAAAACAAGATGGTATACAATAGGAACACCCTTGTTTGAAGCAAGAGGGTACATGGGAGGATATCCCAATCCTAATACAATAGGGTATATGTAAGTTTATCCCAAGACTGAAGCAGGATAACAGGTGATTAGCACATGAATAACATGTTTAGAAGGTATTGGTAGGTATCCTAGACCTAAAATATTCAATTTTTATATGTTTTTTACAATTCCATGTTTTATTACTTGGTTATGATTTCATGGATCATGTTCTCTATTTCCTTTTGATCCATGTCTTATGAACTACCAATAGTTATTCAGTGATTAATTTTTAGGATCACTGATATACACAGAATGATATTGTAATGTTATAACCATGTTCTCATACCCTTAATATCTTTTTTATGCTTACATGTATCCCTTTCGTACCATTAATGAGAACATGTGATCACGACATTTATGTTTCTATCCATAGGTTATTATTATATGGGGTTTCTTGAAGATTATAAGAAGGGTTCATGTCATGAGTAACATAGTAAGAGATAACATATCATTCTTATGTTCCCATGTTTATGTTTCACTTTTTCCAAATAAACTAATATAATAACATATTTGGGTGTCTTTTTGTATTATTTTTTATGTATTTTGAAAATGTGATGTAATATCAATGTACATTTAGACTATGTAATTATAGATAGTGCTAACAATGTATAATCACTATATTAATAATTATGAATTTGAAAAAAAAACAGAGTAGTTAATGCTTTGATTTGGGAAAATAAGGATTCATTATCCATTTTATGTTTGGAACATGACACTTGGTCAATGATTTGATGAAATTTATACATGAATTTTATTAATGATAGAACCTACTCTATTTTTTAGGTGATTAAAAAATCCTAAATATTATCAATAATTAAGAATTATTATTTTTAAGACCATGAGGTATATGAAAAAGTGAAATTGGTTATGTAGTTTTAGTTTCATGAATTTAATGCTTAAAAAACATTTTTTGATATTTATATAGAAAATATTTGTTCCATGTGATAGAGTGTTTGAATGAAAATTATATTGTGAAGATTATAGTTCCCTATTTTCTATTCATTGTGGCACCACATAGATGTATAGAGGCCTTTATGTGTATTATTGGTGAGATGGAATAAAAATTGATATTGTTGAATTTACTCGGAAATATTTGATTTTGAATAGGTTATAAAAGGATTAAAATGTCAAAATGGGATGCTTCTACCATTTCTAGTAAAAGAGAATAAATATGGAAATGTATTAATGGATTATGAGCTATGATATACAATTACTTCACAAGTTAAAAATGTGATTTGGATTATTTTTAGTCAGTTGAATAAATCATGAAATTTCCTTCGCATTCCCGATATTATGTATTTTGATCTACATAATGATTGTATCTCAAGGATATAGTAAAAATACATGAAGTTTTTCCCTATATTTTATCTGATCAAGATCCCATACTCAAGATTATTTCGAGGAAAATACCTAAGAATTTACTGGGTACTAAATTAAATTTTATCACATCATTTAATTGTAACTATGATAAAAAATATCTTTGAACAATTGAGACATTCCAAAATTTTATTCACCATTTCTAAATGTATTACCAAGGATATTTGGATCCCCAACATTTATTAGCTGTGTTTTCTTATAGTAATTTTTTTACTGTATACAGATGATACCTTTGGAGGCATTATATGGGATGTAGTTTAAGATTCATTTTTTTAGTACAAATTACTAGAAATGATATTGGATGTACCATAGTTCATTAAAGAAATGGATACTAATTTGAATATGGTTTAACAATAAGTGAGGATGAATTAAATAAAGTAGAAAATATTTGCAGATAACCACACAAAATATCATTCATTCAACGTAGGTTATCATGTTTCTCTTAAAGTATCTATATAGAAACATGTTATAACTTTTTAGAAAAATGGGATTTACGTACATGGTTCATTAGACCATATAAAATACAAGATAATGTTTATACTATTTTCTTCTAAGCGGATTTGTGTCTGAGACCTAATTTTAGAAAAATCAGGTCTCCAAACATGTTTTTTCTGATATTTTTGTTTCTGATAATGTTTGTGTTGTTTGTTTTGTGTTATGATTTTAGGAAAATAGGTACTGAATTCATCTCATGTTATGAGAACTGATTTTTATAATCATAAGATAACCATTCTTATTAGGGAAAAAATATTTATATTCTTTACCATAAAGAGTATGCGTGACAAAAAAATTTGATTCACGATGCTAAGGATTTGTGTAAAAACAATCAGTATGTAGAAGACATATGGGAATTTGAAAATCCTATTAAATAATGGTATCCCCACTTGTTTAATAAGTTAATAAAACCTCATGGAGAAAATTTTCATAAAGGGGTTAGAAAATAATAACATCGGTAATGATATAATAAATCATATTGATATTTATAACATTAATAAGAATGATATTTATATTCATTATAAAATATTAATTAATTTTAAAAAAATAAATATATTTATTAATAACTTTATATAAGAGGTTTTATTTAATAATTTAATTTTAAAATCATCAAATTTAAATTTAATCGCATGAATTTATCATTTAAAACTAACAGGAAAAGAATTATATTAAGAGTAATTTTTAGAATCATCTAAAATTACATATTTTCCATGTGACTATATAAAAAAAATTTATTGTTGAAAATTTATTCCATCTAAAATATATAAAAAGTGAAATTAAATTTTTTGTGAGTTTTAAAATTTCATAATTTCATTTTAATTTAAAATAATAAAATTATGGTTTACAAAATGAATTTTATACAATAATTTATTTTAAAATCATTTATAATTAAAAGATATTTTTTTCATCTGAAAACCCATTTTTCATTATGTTTTATTAGATTAATTGAAAATTAATTTCGTCTAACTATTAGATCTCATTCGTGAAAGATGAATTTCATATTTGCAACTTGAAGGTTAAAATTTGGTAAATATGTCCCTTTTTTCAAGTCAAAATTAATAGTAACATGGGAAACTTTTTCATAACATGGTAAAGGTTAGATCATGTAATTAATGTTAATTATAAAATCAAAAGGGTAAAATAATCACTTTAAAAAATTACTTAATTTTATTTGAAGACAAATCCTCTATATAATTATCAAAAGGATGAATATATGGCTTTTTATTTCCATTTAGATATAAAATTGACCTTATAATATTTAATGTAATGAAAATTCAGAAGTTTCACACTATTGTTTTTAATAAATATAATATTTTTAACATGGGGATAACTAGATAAAATGTTTGGTTTTAATTTATTTCAAATATCAAACAATTTTAATAATAATGTCAATTTTTTATTTTATAGTGATGAAATAATTACATTATATGATTTTACAATGTTGATGATGAAATTATTAAATTAATAGAAAACTAAAATAAATTTTATTAAAAATATTAAAAATAGTATAATTTTAATTAATGAAGGTTACCTGCAAATTATATAGAAAAAATATTTAAATGATGCATTGAATGATTAAATTATAATTTATTTCATTAAATGATATATACTTCCTAAAACACTTATCTTCATCCACATAATTGTGATATAGTTTAAAATATCATTTGGGGTCCATTTATGTGTTGTTTTACATTTAGCTATTTGTCAAGACCCTCAAAGTGTAACAGAAATTTTATCAAGGTATGTATGAAGAGTGTTACTAGAGTCCCAAAACCAAATGATAATGAGAAAATGTCACATAAACATGCCAAAAAATAATTGGATGAGAGTATTTAGAGTAATCACCATCTTATATTTTAATATTATTTATTAGGAGAAATATGGACATCAAACTTAATAACCATTAAATTATTATTATAAGAAATTAAAAGTGTCCCCTACACTACCATATAAATGTGAACATATTTTTTTTCATTTCATCAGACATAATAAAAAACATATTTTAGAAAATATCTTCCCAAATCATATACACATATCCATCATCGCGTCCTATAGGCTTTATTTTTTACATAAGACCATTATATCAATGATTTTTGTATAAATCTTATGATATTTTTCGAAGGAGAGGTTTTTTCCTAACCAAGTGTTTTTTGGTATTTCTTTTTCAACATTATTATAATATTCTTTAACCCTGATGACATAATAAAACCAGTATCTACTGTTTTTTAATGTTAATGTCTCAACCTATATACATCCCATCTTCAATCAAATGGGAAATGTAGTAACTATTCATTTGTATAAAGGACTCCTACCAGTCGAATCAAATTTTTTTTCCTCACCTTTCCTCATAAATGAATTTTAATGGTAGAATTAATGTTTATTTAGGATATTCATCAAATGTTTATAATTTTAAAATTTATATATATCATCATTCTTCTTAAATATCCATTCAAAAAATGATAATGTCGTCTGTGTATACTAGTACACTACAACCTCTATGAAGTGATGTTATCAGTTTTTAATAACTATATGTCACATAAATGAAATATATTAAAGTTATTTTTCATTTAATTTCAATTTATTTTTTGTTTTTGGGGGTTTCCAATGTTTTATGGATGAATAGATTCATTTTCATGCATTGGGCCAAACCGTGACCCCAATTCCAGATTTAAAAATAAATTTTGTCTCTTTTAGAACCTTTTCATTTTCAAAAATTTTCACCCATTATAATTCATAAATGTCCTACCCTGACATTTTAACACCACAATTTCAATTTGGTGCCTTTAAAAATCCATAAAAAATGTGTATATGGGTTTTAATTTAAGGGATTTGGCCTTCCCGAAAGCCCAATTCTAGTTTTATAAATAATTTTTTTTAATTTATAAATTATTCAATTTTAATGATTTTTCAGTGATTCCAAGTGTCCCTTAATCCCATTGAACCCAAACGCATGAACAACCTCTCTCCACTTTCTTTGGAGCACTTCTTCATCGCGATTTAGTGCATAACTTATTTGGGTTTCTAAAATAAGCTAGATTTGAGGAGGTATGTTTTTTCCATCACAACTCTCTCAATTATTACTCTTTTTCCACCATTCAGGTTCCTAAATGACTAAATCATCCTTATTCAAACCTACCATGATGTATTTAGTGTTTTAAATTTGAACTACTTCTGTATTTGTGTCAATTCTTCAAGATCCCTCAAGTAAGTGAGTCTCTTCCATTCCTCTTTCAAATTGTTTAGGGTTTGATTCTATTTGATTGGGGTCTCTTCCCTATTCCATGATGTAACAATTTACCAAGAGGTAGGGTTTAAAACCTTGGTTTTAAGCTTGTGTTTTTTGGTCCAATGTTGTGGTTTAGGGTTTGTTCTAAGTTATTCATGGTACATTAGTTGTGCGACTTGATTTTCTTACGTTGATTCAAGGGTTTCCATTACATTAGTAGGTGATTTCACATTGAATGAAATCCTCGTGACATTAATAATGTGATTATTATGTTTTCATATTTAACCCATTTATTTGGTGATTCAGAAATTTGTTTTTGTGGGGTTTTTAAAGAAAAGTGAATTTTAAGGGCCAATTTTATGTGAAATTTGTTTTTTTCATATAAACAATTTATTTGTTGACTAAGGGGTGCCTTTTAATTTTTAGTTGACCTTATTGAACTATATTAGGGCTGAAAATAATGTTGAAAATGTTATTATTCATTGTTTGTTTCTGTAAAATTTGTTTGGGTGATGTTTTTTAAGAAAATGGGTTTTGAGTACCAATTTTGTGATGAATTGGGTGTTTTACATGGGTATTCTATGGGATGCTTATTGGGATTGTTTTAAAACTCCTGTAATGAGTTAAAAGAAATTTTTATGGTTTTTTGGATTCTGTTTTGATAAATATGAGTATGAATATGGTGTTCATGTAGGGATTTCAAAGAGTTTTGGGTGTAAAATAAGGAATGATTTGTAAAAGTTGTTTTATTGAAACTCAAAGTGTTTTGTTGTGTGTTTTAAATGGTATAAAATGTGTGTAGTTACTATTCTGATTATATGTGACCAGTAGTAGTGTTTTATATGATAATTGAGAAATATATCACTCCGAAACTGGTTGAGCACAAAGGGGGAAGCTCGGGTACCAAAGTGGGGCGGATGTGTACTAGTAAGGCTAGTGGACCAGATGGGATTTGTCCTTGTTACAGCTAGAATTTGAAAAAACAAAAACTCTAACTAAAAAATTTGGATGATGATTGGGGACCAATAGGTTATGGGTATGTTCTCTACTAGTGGATAGTTAACGATAATGGTTTTTACTATGGTTACTTTACAACGAGGTATAAGGTACATGGGACCCGAGACTATCTAGTTCCTTGAGGTGTTCCCAATTTTGTCACTCATTGTTCTTATTATATTTTACCATGTATTGGGGAATTTTTGGAAGTACATTATATTAGCGAACATGTCTATTTATATGTGTGGACATTCTGAAAACATTATCTTAAAAACTGTTTTCAATTTAATGTTGCAATTCATAGATTTTATCACAGATTTTCTTTGTGTATTAAAATTGATTATTTTTTCCACATGGTTTTGCATGATCTTTGGAATCATTGGGTGGTATCATATTGGGCTTAGCCTCATACCCTACTGAAACCCCCTTGGGTGTAATTATAATTGGTTATGTATGACTAAGGTAAAGGAATGGCTAAGGGTGATGGTTGTTCCAGGTGTTAGTCCCCATTCTTGGGGCGGAGTTGTAGATACGGATTGGGGGTGATGAGCCCATGTAATGTGGAGTCCATGGGGATGTTGTTTTCTATTTAATTGTGTCTTTGGTCCTTTTTTTAGTTAATTGTAACTTATGTATTCTGTTATTGATTTTTGTATAAACCTTGCTGGTATGAATTTTTCAGATTCATTTTATCAAATATTTTTGATGTTTTATGATTACATATTCGGGTAAATCATTCCAAAACAAAGATAAATGATATATGGGAACTTGTTACAGCCCATGGGGATAGGGAACTCCCTTCGGACATATCACAATATTGGTTTGGGGATGGTATTGGTGATAAACAGATTCAGTTCGTGACCAAATGGTATCAAAGGGGGTTAATGTTTTTGGTTTATATTGATATTTATGGATGAGTCAGGATAGGCAAGAGCTAAGACTTCTGGGGATCGGGGTTTTGGTTGTGAGTAGGGTGCCTGTCCTGCACCTCTCGTGGTATACCTTGAGTCACTAGGGGATGTTGAAATTTACAGATTGTCTTCACTTCTAGGTGAGAGGTGTGGGCTGCAGACCACACGTGGACATCGGGCGGTGGTGGAGTAGTTGTTTCTTTTATTATTGGAATGTGTTTAGATTATGTATACTTGATGTATTTGATAAAATTTATCATAATATTTATATTGATTATTGTTTTTTGGATATTTAAATTTTTACCAACATGCCTCCCTAGAAAGCTCCCACACACCCACAGGAGGAAGCTGGAGAGAGTTCTCCCACACCGATTGATCAGAGGCTAGTTGTGGCTGTGGTCTGAGCTGTCCATGTTCTGGGAAAAAGACCAAATCCTGATCATATTCATGCTAGGGAAGAATATGTGGGTCCTACAAAAGATAAAGCTGAGGAGTTTATGAAAAACATGCCTCCTACCTTCCGAGGCAGCTCAGAACCCCAGGAAGCCGAGGAATGGATCGAGATGATCGAGCATATGTTTGAGTTCCTAGAAACAACCGAGGAGATCTGGGAGAAGTGTGCCTAATTTTTGTTGGAGGGTCCCAGTTGTAAGTTGTGGGACCCAATGAATCATACGGTGAAGAATGAGTAGATTCCCTAGGGAGATTTCAAGGTTGTCTTTAATGAACGATACTACCCTGAGCTGTTGGCTTATTCTAGGTTTAGAGAGTTCATGGAACATTTTCAGGGCATTCTATCTTTGATGGAGTATGCCAACTGTTTTGCTGAGTTGGTTCGGTATGCTCTAAAAAATTTTCTCTAATGAGTAGGTGAAGGCCAAGAGGCTTGAGGAAGGATTTCGACCATAGATATACTCCCAAGTGTTCTTGTTTAAGCTGAGGACCTATACTGAGGTGGTTGATCAGGAATGAATGGTGAGAATTATAGGAAAGGCAGGGATGGTTTCTATGGTTCAGTATCAGTTGTGGTAAGTGGAACCTCCTTAGAAAAGAAAAGGATGTGGGAGTATCATGTGGATAAAGGAGGAGGCTGTTTAGGGTACTCTTGCAAGATGTTTTTTTATGCAGCTTCTGATGCGAGATCAGTCATGTGACACCAGTGTGGGAAGCCCGGGAACATCCGAACAACATGTCCACTACCTCCAAAGCCTTGTTCCTAGTGTGGATGTATGGGTCACTTAAAGCATTTATGCAGTGTGGCACGCCCACTAATGAGTGGGTCATGATCAGTGGAATCAAGAGGAGTTCCTGCATAGTCCGAGCTGTTGAGGACTGGGGGATCTTGATTTTACAACTGTGGTGGTTGGGCTGGTTCATCTTCTGAAAAGATCCAGTTCAGGGAATAGCCACATAATAGAGGTTATCCTCAGGCAGATACTGGACATCTCCAGGCAGTGGACCATGCACCAGCAAGATCAGAGGCGGGACCGTCGACGGTTCGAGGTACCATTCTAATCGCATATTCTATCGCCACTATATTTTTTGATACTGCCACCTATGTTTCATTTATTTCTACCCGTTTTGTAGAGATAGTGAATTTTCCAACTTAGTTGATACCTTTTGCGATGGAGTTTGTGACACCATTAGGAAAGAAGAAGGAGCAGGGTTTCAGGTGCCCGTCGTGTGCGCTTTCTGTTTCAAGGGTCGAGATGGAGTGGGACCTCTTGGTCTTAGATATGGAACATTTTGAACTCATTCGTGGGATGGATTGTCTAGTACACATCCAAGAACATATTGATTCCTATAGGTGGTGAGTGAGTTTTATAGCACCTGATGGGAGTCATTAGGTTTTTCGAGGAGAATGGGATCCTCGTTCATGTTGCGCAGGACCTCCACTCCAAGAGTTGGGAAGTCTTGACTTCCATTTAGCATCGCTCATGCTAGAGGATGATGGTATTTACCATAGAGGTGCATGTACTCATGTAGTGAATGAGTTTTCGGAGGTATTCCTAGAATATTTCTCAAGTTTTCCCCTAGAGCAGGAGGTGTATTTTTCAATTGATTTGGCATTGGGAACACAACCGATATATCTTCCCTCTAATCGCATGGCCCCCAACGAGCTGAGGGAATTAAATATACAATTCAATGACTTAGAATCCAAAGGATTCATTTTCCCAATCATTTCTCCTTGTGCTGCTCTTGCGTTGTTTGCAAAAAAAGGCTAGAAGATACCTCCAGTTGTGAATTGATTATCGAAAGATGAAAATGGTATTAATTAAGAACAAGTACCCTTTTCCTAGAATAGATTATTTTATCAATCTATTGAAAGGGGAAAAGTGGTTCTCAAAAATAGACTTGTGGTCGAGTTATCACCAGCTTAGGGTGAAGGATTCAGATATCCCTAAGACATCCTTTCGAAGCAGATACGACCACTTTTATTATTTCTTCATGCCCTTTAGACTGACCATTGCTCCAGTGGTGTTTATTGAACTCATGAATAGGTTGATTCATCAGTATCTCGATTCCTTCATTTTGGTTCTCGTGGATGAAATTCTGGTATACTCTGGCTCTAAGGAGGAACATGAACATCCCTTGAGGATCATTTTGGGTACATTATCGGATCCCCACCTCTATGCAATGTTGTCAAAGTTCACTTTCTAGATTAGGGAAGTGAGATTTCTGGGGCATTTGATCTCTGAGCTAGTAGTTTTAGTGGACCTCGAGAAGATTATTGCCATTATTCCATGTGAGCAGCTGAAGAATGTGTTAATGATCAGGAGGTTCCTTGGCCTATCTTGTTATTACATGCGTTTCGTTCGATATTTCTCTCGGCTTGCTTCAACAATTACTATCCTTATCCGTAAAGGGTTGAGGTTTTTATGGGGTCCAGAATATCAGGCATCGTTTGAGGAGCTGAAGAGGCAGTTGACTACCATCCCATGATGATTTTTCATGTGGCTAGGAAGGGGTATGTTGTCTATTGTGAAACATCAGGTATGTGTCTTGGGTGCGTGCTTATGCTGGAAGATCGGGTGGTATCGTATGGCTCTCGCCAACTCCGACCACATGAAAAGAATTACCCAACCCATAACATGGAGTTGGAAGTGGTGATGCATTCATTGACGAATTGGTGTCAGTACCTCATTGGGGACACTTTTTTGGTCTACTCTAATAAAAAATCAAAGCCTATATCTTCTCACAGAAGGACCTCAACTTGAGGCAGCGTCACTGGATCGTGTACTTGCAGGGGTTCTACTATGTCATTGTCTATTCCCTAGGGAAGGGTAATGAAGTGGCCGACACTTTGTGCAGAAGAGTTCTAGTAAAATCTTTGAGGAAGTCCGGTAATGAGTGAATATTGATGGGGCTATTTCCTCAGATGCATGTGGAGACCAGGGAACACAGATGAGGGGAATTCTTGGAAAGTATCCAGTTGACTCCTTCTCGGCTGGATTTGATTTAGCGGGAATGACCCAGTGATGAGTTTTTCAGTGGTTGAAGCAGTTTCTTCATGGTAGAGAGACATCTGTTGATTGGTCATCGTCTCTCGAGGGAATCTTGTGCTTCAAGGGCCGTTCAGTAGTGTCTTTATCTCTGAGGGAGGTGGTGATGCATGATAGCCCCATTCTCAGTGGGTTCTCAATCCAGGTGCAAATAAGATGTCTTATGATGTCCATTGGCAGTTTTGGTGGCTTGGTATGAGATAGGACATAACAGACGTTGTGTAGAGATACTACACATGCCAGCAAGTGAAAGCAGAGCATGAAAGGCCCTCTGGTTTGCTCCAACCACTACACAATCTTACCATGAAGTGGGATGAGGTTTCCATGGACATCATTGTTGGATTACCTCGTACACCTCAGGGTAAGAATTCCATTTGGGTGGCGATTGATCATCTGACCAAATCAGCCCACTTCATTCCAATAGAAGATAAAACTAATGTGGATTAGTTGGGCCATTTGTATCTTCAAGATGTGGAGAGACTCCATGGTGTACCATCAGAAGTTGTCAGAAATAGAGACCCACACATTACTTCTCGATTTTGGGAAGGCCTTCAGAAGGCCTTAGGTTCTCAGATTAAGATGAGCACAACAAACCACCCTTAGATGGATGGTCAAATAGAGCATGTGAATCACATTTGGGAGGACATGCTTCGTGCATGTGTCATGGACATTGGAGGTTATTGGGATATCCATTTGGGATTGGTTGAGTTTTCATATAATAATAGATTCCAACCCTTGATTCGAATGACCCCTTTTGAGGCGCTCTATGGTCTTCCATGTCGGTCCCCCTATGTTTGGCTGAGGTAGGAGAGACTTCACTGTTGGGGCCGAGCCTTCTACAAGAGACTTCTGTGAAGGTCAAGACGATAAGGCATCACTTATTAACTGCTCAGAGTCATCATTAATCATAACTTTATAGGAGGCATTGAGACATAGAGTTTTCTGTTTGTGACAGGGTATTCTTGAAAGTGGCCCCTCGTCTGGGCCATCGTCGATTGGGGAAGCAAGTTAAGTTGATCCTATGGTATGTCGGGCCCTTTGATATCATCGAGAATATTGTAATGGTGAAATACATTATGTATTTTCCTTCTTTTTTGACCTCCATCCATGATGTCTTCCATGTCTCCCAGTTAAAGAAATACAACCCAAATCCATCCCATATGCTGAGTTGGGAAGAACTGGAGCTAGAGCCTGACTTGTCTGTTATTGAGTGGCCAGTGAAAATAGTGGACTCCCAAGAGAAGGTGCTTCGAGGGAAGTCCATTCCATTGGTCCGAGTTCATTGGCAGCATGGTAATAATACACATGAGACCTGGGAGTGGAAGTCATGGGTCGAGGAAGAGAATTCGTTACTATTTTCTGATCAAGCTTCAGGTAGACTTTCTAGGAAAGAATGTTTTCATGGTGGGGAGAATTGTCACATACATGAAATATTTATAATTATTTTTCATTTAAATTCAATTTATTCTTTGTTTTGGACGTTTCCCTTTGTTTTATGGAGGAATAGATGAGTTTTCATGAATTGGGCCAAACCGTGATACCAACTCTAGATTTAAAGATAAATTTTGTTCTTTTATAAAATTTTCATTTTTTAACATTTTTCATCCATTATAATTCATAATAGAATCCATTGCCATTTTTAAAACACCATTTCAATTCGGAACCTTTAGAAATCCATAAAAAAATGTGCAGATTGGTTTTTATTTATGAAATTGGGCCTGCCCGAAAGCCCAATTCTAGTTTTAAAATTAATTTTTTTTATTTAATTACATATTCAATTTTAATGATTTTTCAGTGATCCCAAGTCTCACCCAAACACATTGAACCTATCCACGCTCCCAACTCTCCCCCCCCTCTTTGGAGCTCTTCTTCATCGCAATTTAGTGCTGAACTGCTTAGGGTTTCAAAAATCAGTCAGATTTGAGGAGGTAAGTTCTATCCATCATAACTCTCTCAATTCGTACACTTTGGCCTCTATTACAGTTCCTAAATGACCTCCTCTTCCTTCTTCAAACCTACCCTGATGTTTTTACTATTTCAAATTTCATATACTAGTGTATTTAGGGCGATTCTTCAAGTTCCCTCAAGTAAGTGAGTCTCTTCCATTCCTCTTTGAAATTGCTTAGGGTTTCATTCTATTTTATTTGGATTTCTTCCCATTTACTTGAAGTACCAAATAAAAAAGAGGTAGGGTTTCCAACCTAGGTTTTATCCTTTTATTTTATTTTCCAAATTTTGTTGTTCATGGTTTTTTCTATGTCATTCTTGGTGTGTTGGTGGTGAGACTTGATTTTCGCACGTTCATTCAAGGATTTCCATTACTTGGGTATGTGATTCCACTTTTTATGAAATCCTTGTGATATAAATACCATGTTTATTATGTTTTCATGTTTAACCCATGTATTTGGTGAGAAAAAATTGGTTTTAGGGGTGTTTGTAATGCAAGTGAATTTTAAGGGCCAATTTCATGTGAAATTTGTTAATTTTCATATAAATATTTTATTAGTTGATTAAGGGATGCCTTTTAATTATTTAGTTGTCCTTATTATACTGAATTAGGATTGAAAATAATTTTTTAAATGTTATTATTCTTTGGTTGTGGCTTCTAAATTGGTTTGGGGGACATTTGATAAGAAAATGATTTTTGAGTACCAATTTGGTGTTGAATTGGGTGTTTTACATGGTTATTCTATACGATGCTTATTGGGATTGATTTATAACTCATGTAACGAGTTTAAAGAAATTTTTAGGGTGTGTTAGATTTTTTTTTTGATAAATATGATTTTTAGTATTTTGTTCAAGTGGGGTTTTTAAAGAGTTTTGGGTGAAAACAAGGAATGATTTGGAGAAGTTGTTTTATTGAATATCAAAGTGTTTTGTTGTGTTTTTTAAATGGAATGAATTTTGTATATATACTATACTGATTATATGTGACCATTAGTGATATTTTAATTTAAAATGGAGATTTGTATCATTCTAAAATTGTTTGATCACAAAGGGGGATACCTGGGTACCCAGGTGGGGCGAATGTGTAATATTACGGCTAGTGGGCTGGATGGGTTTTGTCCCTATTTAACCTAGAATTTGGATAATGAATACTCTAACTAAACCATGTTGATTATGATTGGGGACCAATAGGTTATGATTATGTTACTTACTAGTGGATCATGCATGAGAATGGATTTTACTATGGTTACTTTACACCGAGGTATGAGGTTCATGGGGCCCTAGACTAAATAGTGCCAAGGGGTGTTCTAGATTTTGTTTCTAATTATGTTTGTGGTATTTTACCATGTATTGTGGTGTTTTTTTAAGTACATTATAGTATCTAACATTTATATTTAAATGTGTGAACATTCTAAAAACATTAGCTTGAAAACTGTTTTCAAATTGAAGTTGGATTTCTTGGATTTTATTACTAATTTTCTTTGCGTATTAAAACTAATTGTTTTTTTTCACATTTTATCGAATTATCTTTGTAATAATTGAATGGTATCCTATTTTCCTTAGTCTCACACCCTACTTACATCTCTTTGGTGTAAGTAGACTTGGTTATTTTTGAATCAGTTAAAGGAAAGGCTAAGGGTGATTGCGGTTCAGGGTGTTGGTCCCCATCTTTGGGGAGGAGTTGTGGATACGGGTTGGGGGTGATGACCCCTTGTCATATGGAGTCCATTGGGATGTTTTGTTGCTATTTCAGCGTGTCTTTGGAAAATTTTTATTGCATTTAAAATTATGTACTCAGTTCTAGATTTTCGTATAATCCTTGCTGGTATGAACTTTTCAGATTCATTATATCAAATTTTTTAGATTTTTTATGTATACATATTCAGGTAAATAATTCCCAAACCAAAATAAATGATACCTATGAACCTGTTTCATCCCATGTGGATAGGGAATTCCCTTCGGGCCTTGTCACAGGCGGGGTTTGGTGTCGGTATTGGTGGTGACCAGATTCGGTTCGTGACACTATATCTCATTGAGGATAAATATAATTACATATAAACACATAATATTATATTTATGATCCTATTTAAATTATAGAATGACAAAAATAATAAGTACCTCCTTTCCACAATTAAAATTAAGAAACTAAAATAATACTTATGAGTACGTTTTACCCACTGTCTAATTTTATGTAACATAGTTCATTTTTTAACTATATTCAGTTTTTTGTTTTAAAATAAGACTTAATTTATAAATGTTATAATTATTTCATGATTTAAAATTTAGAGATGATTAAATAATGACCTCATTGACCATTTCAACCAACAAAATTCATTTTTGGCTTGTGAAATGAAATTTATGAAAACAACTGATGTAAACATAATTTTTTCTGTAATTGTTATAACATGGTAATAAGTGAGATATAATTAATAATAAAAAAATATAAGGTTCCCATGAAAGTAAATATTTAACATATGTTTATTATTCAGGTAGATAATGAAATTACATGATGAGTTAGACATCAGGTATGTGAAAGATTAACTAAATAACACATTTTAATGATTTATTTTTAAAATAACTATCTTTTATATACATGTTTTAAAAATAAGATTAACAATGTGTTTCTATGCACATAAGAGAACTATATTAGGAATTTTATGCCTATTTCGTTCAAATTATTTATAAATTTTAATTTTAATTGAATGATTGGATTTCTTTACAATAGACAAAAGGTAGGTTATTTTTTAATTCATATGATGAAAACAAATTATCCTTTATGTTGTAACCATTATTTGTTGTTTGGATTACGTTTGAATTTGAATATTTTCTAAAAATAAAACCCTATTTCCCTATTTTATTTTTCATTTTTTCATTTTTATTGGTTTTTTTGAAAAATGATTGTTTTAATATCTAAAAATTCTTTAGATATAGATTTTATATAATTTTTGAAGGGTTTTATTCATGATATGCTATATGGAAATTGTTTACTAAGGGTTTATCCCCATTATATATATCAAGATCCAGATATATCTTATATGTTGGTTCATGCCACATTATATCTCATAGGTGATCCAGATGTAGTATATACGATGGGTGGACCATGATAGATATCTAATTATTTTGGAAATTATTTTGTTCTATATATAATTAAAATATAAGTAATTACTATCATTATTCCAATAATAATGAATTTATAAGTGGTTTTTGATGATGATCACCCAATCCACCAACATGATATTTCTATTATTCCGAATGATTTTTAATAGAAATAATTTTTTTTCAAAATTTATTGATTTTTTGAATGAAAAAATGATCATTTTTTTCAATAAAAAATTATGTTTTAACAGAATCTAGAATAATACCTTTTTAACTAGACTGATATATTTCTTCTTTAATGGCCATTATTATTCCATTTCTCCACATCCCACATTTTAATATTTTTCTTACGGTTTATATGTGATTAATAAAGAGGATTAAGTGTTATAAACGTACATGAATATTCTTCATGAAAAGAAATATTTTTTTTTTCAGTTTAAACTATTATTGTTTTGTTGAAAAAACTTATATTTAATAGAAGTTTCAATGTTTTAAATTATGGTGTCGATGTGTATTTTTATGTCAGAATTTACTAAACATGTAAACTGAAATGGTCATATTCTATATAATTATGTGAATTCTAGTCTATGGCTACTATAATATGTAATATTTAAGGGAAATTATACAACGAATTGATATTTTATATCCATATATTTTTTCATATTAGTGAAACCAATATTTATATGAGTGTTCTAATGTAAAATGGGGGATTTCATGTTTCATTATCATTTCTTGTTTCGTGGAAATATTTTACGAGGAATGATTACTCAATTATAAACCAAGGGAAGGTTGTTCCATTATAAACCAATTATGTACGGTTATATAATAAACCATGGATTGGTGGGTCCATTACAGCTCTTCAACGAATTAGGTTTTCAAGATAATTTTGATAGAAGATGACCCTATTGGTTATTTAACTGGTATGTGTGATATAAAAATAATTTCTAAAGTTACCTACATGATATATCTATTATTTATTTTCCTTTTTACAGAAATATTTTTATTTGACAAGGTATTATAATGATATTGTACTTAAAGGGAAATACATTCTACTTCATTAAGATGAAATATATAATTTTTTTAAACAATCTTTATATATTTTCCAAGAAACCATTATGAGTTGTTATTTTCTATCATGATATATTTTAAAAAATTATAAAAACCTTTGGCTAAAATGTTTTAATTTATTGGGTATGAGAATTCTGATTTTGAAACTCATGATTATTTTTTTAAAAGTAAAAATTTTATAAGTATTCATCAACTTAGAGGTTTCATTAATTATGTTTGTTTTCCTTAATAGGTTTTTTGTAGTAATCCCTAATATTTTATTATTTTCATATAGTTTTAAGAATATTTGGAGATAAGGATTATGATAAGATAAAAATTGTGAAGACATATCCTAAAAAAAATAGGATGTGATATAATAAATAATGTATAAAAAATTGACATCATGTGGAATTATATACCTTGTTAAGTAATATTTTATTATATAATGGTGATGAAAAAAATCTATAAAACGCTAAATATTAATGAATCATAAATTTTATATAATGAATTCCTAATTTAAAAACTAATGTAATATAATGTTTAGGGCTATATCATTATAATTTGAAATAGTGGAAATCTGTAGATAATTTTAGTGTCTTGAATAGAGTAAGTAGATATACATAATATATTTGGATTTCTTGTCATACTGATATATGATTTGAATATCTTCCTGTTGTTTCAATTAAATAATTATTATTTGGATTGGTTTTCTATGGAGAGAATACTGATTTTGTAGTAGGAGAGGCCGAAAGAGGATAATTACCATAAAAATAAGAAACCTAGAATGGTTGGAATTTGTATTGAATAGTTTTTTATAGTGACAAAACAATTGTAATAGACTATAAATAGTTTTGGTACCCATTGTATTGGGAAACTTGGTCGATAATAGAGGACCATTTTGACAGTGAATTTTCTTATGAGACCGCTCCATACGAAATATAGTTGATATTCTAACCCTATGGTAACAAAAGGTTGTATTTAAGCCCTAGAAAATACATTCAATGTCTTGGTTTGTTAGGATCATAAAAATGAAAACACTTTTTTATTATTTTGAAGGAAATTTTGAATTGTTGAATTCAAGTGGTAAGAATATCATAGAATGAAAAGGGATTGATTCCTTGCAATGGGATTAAATAATATTATTTTCCTTGAGGAATATTTTCCCATAGATGTTTGACATTGGATAGAATGAATTAACACAATTGATGTTGAACATGGATAATTAAATTATTTTATATTAATAAAAAATCTCCCAATTTTCATGGAATGAATTAAATTTAATCTAGAATTATCATATTAAAACTTATGGGTTTTACATAATATTTAAGCTATGAAATATAAGGTAATTATATTCTTGGTAATTGAAAATATATGTGATACTTTTTCAATGTACTGATAATGTAGAAATTTTATTTTGTTTTAATTTTTTATTCTAATAGAAAATGTAGAAGAAAAGTTCAAAATATATGGAAATGGGTGACCATCAATCTTATAAATATTAAAGTATATTTTTTTATTTTGTGATAAGTGTGGTAAAATGAATGCAATGTAATGTCTTATGGATTCTGTGATGTTATTTAAATATTATATGTTTATGAATATTCCTCAGGAATTAAAAATAAAATGATCTTGGTTTTGGTAATACCAATCTTAGAAAGTAGTAAGTATGGTGTTTTAATATTTAATGTGATGGGTCATTATGAATATGTAGGTCAGAAGAAGATATTAAATGTCTGGAAGAAAAATTATTATAAGAAGAAAAGTTTTGTGAAATCCTTTTCAAAAACACACATATATATAGGGCCCTAAATAAAAGTTATATTAGTTAAATTGCTTGTTTTTTATATTATATTAGTGTATTATTTGATTTAGGGTCTAAACATAATATCATTTCCTAGAAATTTTCATCTAAAATGGAAAATTCATCCCAATTAATGATGTCATCTCTTTTGGTAAAAACCCTATGGGGGTACTATTAAAGAAATAATAATTTATAATCTTATTATTGTTATTGTATATTAATTTTTTTTGCAAAACATATTTCTGTAATTTCCATTATAGAATATCATATTATTTTCTATATGGATTGGATTTTAGTTTCTCAAGATATGATAAATTGAATATCTAAATAAGTTTTTTTACAAAATGAGTTTCTAATAAATTGTTATAAAGAATTAATACCTTTTAAAATATAGGAGGAATATGCGAGACTATTGATTGTTGGAAATTAAATTTAGTTTTCTTAGATTATTTATGATTTGGGAACTCTTCAAAGTAATTATATGTTGGTAGTAAAATAAAACAATGCTATTTTTGATGTATTTTTTGCTGTTATACCTTATCAAAATTATGAATTTACTATTTATATAGTCTCCGTTTATAATATAATTTCAAAATGCTCATATAAAATAACTCATATAGACCATTTGGAATTTAATAAACAATTTCATTAATATATTATTAAAAGTATCATTTTTCCTAGATTATCAACATGCAGTGCACATGTTTTTTTGTTAATAATATTGATGGTTTCATGATGATTTTTATTGATCATAAAAATTTGAATAACATTGATATTAAGAAAATTTATTCATTTCCCCTATTGATGAATTGTTTGATCAGGTCACAGGAGGTCATTAATTTCATAAGGTTAATCAAATATCTATGTGCCATTAGATAATATTAAAGGGGGAAGGAATTTTGGTAATATAATTTCATAATAAGTATATGAATAATTATTTTATAGTTCTTCACTCTGTATTGTTGAATTATTCAACTCTACTGATCGGTCAAATTAATAGACTCTTTCGATAATAGTTATAGAAATTGGTGGTTGTTTCTATTAATTAAATGTATAATTATTAATAAATTTATGTGGATCAAGGAAAAAAATAGAATATTTCTTTGAAAAACATGAATTAAATGAAGTTATATATAAAGCATAGATTGGACATATCACAAATAAATATGGAATAATAATTGATCACACTAAAAAAATTTGGTTAATAAGGTTCCAAAACCTAAATATGGTATGATGATTCATAGTTTTCACGTATTATAATTATATAACATTGGGTTTTTTGAAAAATTTTCTTGAATATATAACACACTAAAATTTTTAACATGAAAAGGTGTTAGGTTAATCTAGATAATAGAATGTGATGAACGTTTTCTAAATTAGGAAAAAAAATATTACAGAATGTTCCAGTCCAAGACCTACTATCTTAAAATGGAATCTTTTATATCTATAGTGGATCATAATTGAACAAACTAGGTTGTATTTTAATACACAATTATAGAGTAATTAATTGTGAATCATGTAATTTTAATCCTCTTTGGTAAAATAAACCTACTCATGACATAGAATTTGTGTATATAGTGTTTGAATTTAATATTTTGAGGAATATTTTATATGTAATAAAATAGAAATATAAATTCATAATTAGTTTTTTGAAGTATATATTATCATATAAATAGGGTTACATGAGACATAAGGGACGTCTATAATTTATAAATGATTATGACTAAAAACATCACTACCAGCAAGTTAAATAAAATAGTGTAACATATTTTTTTGAATCTAAAAGATAATTCATCATTAAATATGCTATATATATAACATGATCATTTGTTTGAAAATTTCAGAGCATTATCTTACCAATTTTCCATATAGAAACTCCCTCTATTTTTTTCACGTGTCAGTTAAGTTGTCTCTGTTGGAAAAAATTATGAAAGGTTGAAAGGAAGACTATGAGTTACAAGAAATGGTATAATTTTATATTAAAGGTATGTGTCTTGAGTTTAATGATTAAAAAATGGATTTTGGAGATTCAAAAAAGGGTAATGCGTTTCATATAACTACATGTATAAGAATGATCTTTTGACTGTGGCTTATGTTATTCTATCTTATCATCATCATGATTGAGATAAATTATATATAACTTCATGAAAATTTCTAGATAGAAAGAAAATAAAAAATATGTTGTTTATTTTACTATAAAATATTTCAATTATCATACAGATAAAACCAACACTAAATTTTAAATGGCTATTTATATTCCTATAATATTTCCAGAATGAAAATGGGAGAATATTTATATAGATTTAATGGTGAGTTTCTCTAAGTCATCTATAGGTAACAATGTAAATTATGAAATTATATCCTTATAAAATAAATCATATAAACATATTTCATTTCCATATAATATTCTAATGGATAAAATTTCATCAATTTATGTTAAATAGATAATTAGATTATGTGTAGCCCCTATTTCCATTATTTTTAATCAGAATCCTATTATTACATATAATATATTGAAATATTTTTGTTTTTTTTGTGTATTGAATTAAATTTTAGTAAATATTTTCATCATCATAATGATATATAATTTTAGATAGTGATCTAGAAATCATAGGATATTCATCGAGATGGTTTAATGGAATATAATGGATATTGGGATCATCTTTTTAATTTAAGAGAGTAAAATAATAATTATAGTTTTATTCCATTATATAGATGTCACCTTTTTGAGGATTTATTTGGAATTCATTTTTGGACTCAATTATTTGGGGATGAAGTCCGAGATTTGATTTTTAGCATAATAGTTTGTTATAAATTATTTTATATAGTTATGGTGATTCGGTAACATATACGAATGGCTCTGAGAAGGTAGAAATGTTATGGTAATAACTTAAGGAATGAATATTCTTTTGAGGTTGGAGATCATGTTTTTATTGATGTCTCTCTATGAAAAAGTGTTATTCAATTCGGAAAAATTGCAATGTTATGATCATCGATCATTGGACCACAAATAATCTTGGATGATGTTGAAATAGTATCCTACCATGTGTAATTTCCTCTAATTTTAAATATATACCTAATTCATCTCATCATTTGGAACGAATCTAGTTTATTTGGAAGAGAACCACTATAAAAAGGATGATATTATTCATATTATTTAATATAGATATTATGATTTATGGAATAGTTTGATTAACTAGAGTTTTTTCTGTTTAAAAACAATATTATTGAATAGTCGACATGAATATCATAAAATGATAATTGATTATTAAATCCTAACTGGTTTAAGTAACAATTAAAATTATATGTAGACAATTTAAACAAGGGTGGAAGTATGTAAAATTATAGGAAATTTTAATGCAAATAAATTTCCAATAACCATTCATTATAATTTACGGATTTATATTCATTTTAATAATATAAGAAATTTATCATTCAGAATTAAACAATTATTATTATTATTTTAAAAATTATGGTTTCTTGCTTTATATAGTTTCATTTAAAATATTTATTATAAAATTAATGATTTCAATTTAGACAAAATTATTAACATTTTATAATTGATCATATGATTGTGAGTTCAGGATGAATTTTTTGTATTTTTTAAAATGTTTTATTTTTCTGTGATTATTGAAATATGAATATAAATATTGACAACCATTTTTAGTATTTCATTATTTTAGTTTAAATATTTTTCATTAGTAAAAATCAATTTTTTGAGAAAATGTTTTAGTGGATTTTTGATAGTTTATATTTGAATAAAATTTGTCAACTTATTTAAATTGAATACTAAAAAAATGATTCTATATTTGTAATTAAGAGGTCCAAATTATGTAAATATTTATAATTTACTTTCAATCATTATTAATAGATATAATAGTAAATTGTTGTTAGTATGGTAGGAATAAATATGGTAATTAAGGGGAAAATAACATGATAATGAAAAAATAACCCTAAAACCTTTCATTGTCTAATTTTATGAGTGGATTTCTACCTTCAACATCCATGTAACATCATCCCCCAAATTACTATGAATCCAATATCCATATTAGTCTCTACATGGCCTTATGCATGATTTTTCAATTTATAGTGGTTTCCAACTAGTAGTGAGGTTCAAACGATGGAACCTGAATAGATTATACCCTCATGATTAAAGTGGAAGAACTGAATAATCAGATATATATAAACAGGTAGTAGAAACATTATAACTGAAATAAAAATATTTTCAATATAAAAATTATAATAAAAATAAAATGGATAATTTAAAATATTCAACTATGCATGCATGTACAATTGATTCAAGAAGTACAATTATTACAAAAATAGAAGGATATAAAATAAAAAAGTACATAATGAAAAATAAATATAATACCAAAGACTATCTTCCTGAGAAATGAGGAGTAATATCTCACCCAAGAGGTCCTAACTACCATGTACATTGAAAAAAACATGTAATAATATATGAACCAGAGAAAATGATAATTTTTCAGGAACCAAATGTCAATGGAAGCCAATGAAGGGTGTCAGATATACTCCGAAGACCAATAAAAAAGGGTATAAATAATCATCCATTTTATTATTATAAAATATAGTATCTTATAAGTATTCATGTAAAATAAGAAAATAAATAAGATAAAACATGTTAATTCAGTTTCTTAATGGACACATCTCTGAGCATACCTACTTCAACAAGAGTCAAAATGAAATTGATGAATTTAAACCTACACAAATATAAAAACAATGAAATTATTGGACATCAAAAATCCACTTCATGACTAGACTGAGTCCAAGAATGTGATTTTTCTTGGGATATGCATCCAAAGATAATTACTTTGCATTCGAATTATTTAATATAAAATTAAATTTTTTAATTTATCAAGGAGAATTATAATCCCATCCAAGGAGATACAAAAAATGAATCCATAATATGACTCTTGGGCTATAGTAAACACCAAACATTGTAAGAGTACATCCATGAAGATACAGAAATTGAATCCCCATTATAATCCATGACATAGTCTGAAGAAAATTAATATATGATAAAATCACTAGTACCTTACATTGGGGAACATTTATCAATCATGCATTGTATAACCATCTTTCGACAAAGATCATCCTTGAAGACTCCCCTAAGGAACCAATATATCTCATAAAGTGGGGGAGAATCATCATGTTGAGCCTGTCCAAGGAATACCAAGTATCACTCTCAACATATTAACCATTAACTAAAAAATTCTAATTAAAAATCATGATGATCCCATCAATAGAATTATGTCAAATAGAATCCATGTATCACTCAAGGAGTACTGAAAATCATTTAATAATTCAATAATTTAACCATTAATAATTACAAAATCCATGTTAATAACTAGGACACATCACATATCACTTGTAAATTATAAGGGTCATGCCAAATTACCATTTCATTTAATAATAATAAGTTCTATGTTCTTAAGAATTCCATTTTAAATATAAAAAATAATTAATAAAGGAATGTTTTATGAATTCCATAACAATGAAATAGGTATAAAATATAGAGATGTGAACATTTATCTAATACAAATACCCTTAAAACATCCACATTTTATTAAGTATGACAATATACCTCACAATATGGTTTAATTAACAAGAGATAATTGATATCTTATTGGGGAATAATAAATTTAGTTTATTTGAAAAAATTATTTCTATATGAATTTATCAAATACACCTCAATGGTGTCTAAGAGTCCTATTAAAGGCATTGTATTCAATATTATACAACAAACTTCCCATAGTGGTGATATAGATTCATTAAGAGGCATTTATGTCAAGGAATAATTGTATCACCCCACAAGGGGATGGTTTAGGATGTGTTTTACCACCTATATCATTCTAAATTTATCAAAAACAACAACTAAATTGAGTAATTAGGTTTTAAATATTTCATTTAATAATTTAAATTTGAAGCCTGAAGAATCTATCATGAAACATAATGAAACATTTAATAAATTATTAAAACCTGATGGTAACATTTATAAACCACCTACCTAATTCTTAGCATGTCCCATATATCAAATATCACTTCTTGATTTAGTCCCGCTAGAGAGAAATCAATGAAATTGACGAAAACCCTAGAAAGAGAATAATTTATCTCACACTAAAATAGAGTTGGAGATGAGAATATAAATGAATATTTTTGAAAGGATCAGTCATAGAGTCACCAATACTCTTCCAACATGATGAGCAACACTCCTAGTAGAGGTATGACGATGAAGATCACCTCATAACTATAGAAGAATTAGAGATCTCTAAAGGAGGATTATACATTTCAGTAAGAGGGGAAGAATAGGTGGAGAAAAAGAAATATTGCTCCATGGGAAATGATTAAATTTACCCCTTTAAATGTGGAAAATAGTTTGGCCACATGTCTGGATGAATTTTACACCAACCATGCTTGAGCTACATCCTACGAAAGAGGCTCTCATAAGTGATGAAAATGATTTGGGAAACTGTGAGAAAACCATGGATTTTCACTCTTTCAAGGTACCAAGAGCATAAACACAATCATGTGGATCATCTCTACCAATTAGACCAAACCATTTTCTATATCCATCTACAGTAGATCAGCTACATGATTTATTCTATAGGGCCTCAATGTTTTAGAAAAACAATGTTCCCCTATCGTCCTTCTCCAGATATGATATTTTGGTGTCTGCTGGTCTCAAAAGACAAAGGAACACCTGAGGAATCTCTCAAGATTTAAGACATGTATAAATACCACACATTTAAGGGTTAAAAATATCTAAAATTCATTCTAATCGTTGATTATATTTCAATCCATCCACCAAGAAAAAAATTCAAGCTACTTCAGTATGTTTCATCTGTTCCAAAAACTGGTGGTTCTATATGCATCCCAAATTAAAAATTCTCATCCCCATAAATTCATTGGGAAACAATAAACTGAAATCCTGAAATACATAGGTCAACAATTCCCATTCAGATCATCATTTTTTTTTCTCAATGCCCATATCACCTCCAAGGACCTTTTGGAAGACATAGTAAAAAAGCATAAAAACATGATCCATTTCTCATACCCCAAATCAAAACATTATGTAATAATTTTACTATGACCATCTAACTTGAGATATGATCACCTAATTATCTTGTTAATCAACCAGCCTACAGAGCTGCCCACCATATGTTCTAGCATTTGAAAACAAATTTTGAGTTATCATCTCAACATCTCTATAATTGTATCTTTAGTCATTCTAGAAGAATTATAACCACGTTTAGGAATGATTCTTAGTTTTATTGAGTTATCAACTAAAAAATGCACCTAAACAACCTTTTCAATTTTAATTTTCATAAAACCCTTGGTCGAATCACCCTCAAATCTCCTCATCTGGATGAAATTCTAGAAATTGTTCCTCCCTGACCACAAATTAAAATATATATATTTTTAAATATATACCATGTAAACACGTTTCTAGTCGACACCATGCAAAAAACATGGATTAGATTCCCAGTTAATTTGAAAATCTAAACACAATTCCCTCAAATGACGAAACCTGAAGATTATCTCTATGAAATATCAATGAATCCCACAATTTCATTCCATTTAAATATCATCCAAAAAAATCTTTCATGTTTCGATTTCCCAATATGAACGTGGCTATATGTGTGGTCCAAAACATTTGAATCATTACCCTTTAAAAATACCTTCCACGCCCAAAAAATAAATGTTTTAATCATAGATTCATCAATGGAAGTCCAAAGAGATCATCCATTTAATTACATACTATTTAATTAATAAGTAAAATTTCAGTAAATATCATAAACCACCATACACAAGGATTTCTGACTAGAAATAGTGGGAGTCAAGTCAAAGAGTTGGTTGGTGTCCATTTTTCCATCCATGGAATTACTGCAATGGAATCAAGGTATCAATTAGGACAACCAAATATATTCATATAACAAGATGGAGAGAGTAACTCCAATATTTCTCACTTACCAATCCTAATCACATTTAAATTTAGGGAGGGTTATAATCGAATCTCCCTTAGGGTATATAAAATGTCATCATGATAGGGAACATGATCACCAATAAGGAAAGAGTAGACTAGGGGGATATAATAAGTTACAAAAAAAACCTAGGGCAATCCCTTTATATCCATTATGTAGTGATTTCTACATTTCCTAACCCACGCTAACTAGCTACCAGAAGGAAGAGCATTTGAACCACTACAATTTGAATTAACATAAAAGAGCACATATGTACATACCAATTCCTCAACATTAATTGATCATAATTACATTTCCACCAAAGGAATCTCTTGATCTCTCATGCATAACCACTGATTTATGTCACCAAATAATAGTGTTATCAATGTTTGTGTACCCATCCAACCATTTCCTTCATCGTGATACCCTGTAAACACTGACATATTTCAAAACTGAGTTGCCTCAATTTCATTTTAAGCAGCACTGAACATCTATATATGGTCCTTGATAGTTCCTTTTAAATTAATGGATACAATACAACATGTTCAACACCATTTTCCCCAACATAGGTGTTCCCTAGTAATAATTATTGAGAATGAGAACACGTCCCATGATACAGGCACTATTAAACACTAACTGAATGTCATTGTGCTGGGAAACCCACATTTAGAATGAATTAGACAAAAATAAGAGATAGGGAAGCCTCCCAAAATGAAATTAAGAATTATATAATTTTTATTTACTAGTCACACTCCTCCTGAATATCTTCCTCACATTCTATTGAAATTGGAGTAGAATCCAAAACCATTGGACCAATATGTCTGGACAACTGATCCTTTTCATGAAAAAATATGGAGCACTAGGATGAGTCTAATTTACACTAAATCCCTGAACACTCTATACTAGAAATTAATCGATAATGTAATTAAATGTTTATATGATTAAAAGTGTACTTTCTAACTCACACGGTTCACTTTGAATTTTTCCTACATGATGGGTATTCTGTGTAATGACACATATTATTGTGATATTTATTTTCACAATGAAACATCTTTCGAAATGATTAATTTTATAACAAGAACTATAAATATAGTATCTTATGGAATTTAAAAAATAAATAACCCACAATTGTACTATTACATAAAACTATAAAATAGGTTGACAACATCCTGAGTCACTGAACACTGAAAAAGTGGAAGAGGGGTCAAAAACCCCACTTCGTGGAAGACCATGACCTATTCATATTTAAATCAAAGTAACTAATAATATATCAATATTCATTCCAACATAGAGGGACACAATACCACAAAAATTCCCATGTAAACCTGGTGTCATTTTAGAACTAAGGATTCTTACACAGGAAAATGATTGTCGAATGAAAAAACATGTCTAAAATAGTTCACAATTATTCAGCACAATTTTTTAAGCCATGAATAAATTACCTACCCTAGGATATCCACTTTAAAAAAATAAAGCATTGAACATATAAATATGTAATTCCAGAAGAATTCATGAGTCCCTACAGTCAATTTTATATGTTCGTACACTATGAAAAAGGTTTACACGTAACAATCATGTTCCTATTTGAAGGTGACCACCAAATAATTATTTAAACTACCAATACAAGAGAAAAAATATAAAAAAAACACTTGAGGATTAATTTTATGGATTTTATATGATTTCAAATTTCATATTTAATCATTAAAAGATTGAATTAAAGTAAATCAAGTACCTGTTTCAAGGAAAACTACACATAATAGCTTATTTAATAAATTCACATTTGAAACCCCATTTTTGACATCATTTATTTATTCATAATCTATAAGGGTAGGGTTTATTTATTGAAAATTTCAATTCCAATCAATAGAGGAAAACATCCTTTAGAGTTTAATTGGAACTTCAAAAAATGAATTTCTCATCATATTAAAACTCAAAAGAAAATATAGTATCTCTAATTATTTAAAGTGCGTACATGTCAATTAATATGCCGCTATAATTCTATGTGTGAACCCATATAGGCGGTTGTGGGAAATTTATATTACAATCCTAATAGAATATAAACATACCCACATGATGTTATGCACTAATGGATTACAAGAGAAAGAAGTCTTTTAAGGAACTCCATCATGCAAGAATAATGGCAGCCTATAATAGTCCCATCGAGTCAGTCAATATCAAGCTTAAAAAAGCCCTTAATGGGTGTATCATAATGAAACTTGACCCAACCACCATATTAGGGTATAATTGTGATGTTATTAATTTAACTATATGGGTATTCATTCCGAATTAGTAGGGTCATAATATATTATAAAGGAAACTAATTCACATAAAAGTAAAATTTTTACTCCTTTTAAATTTTATCAATGGTTTATAGATACATTAGATTGATAAATATGTTTCAATAATATTGGTTACCAATTCCGAATTTATAAATTTTACACAAACAACATAAATATGAAATCATCTTACCTTTAATTTCATCCATAAATGTTTCTTCACATAGAACTAATGGTCAATGGCTCAACACATTATGGTTGGTTAGTTCAAGAGACACCATCATTCTAAATGGTAAAACTCCAATTAAGAAAATGTTGAAACTTTATTAATGAATTTAATATTAAAATTATAACCACTTATATTTTCTGAAATGGAAAATAAAATTTTTCTTTATAATGACCAATAATTAATGACATGTATTCACCTAGACATAGTAAATAAATATTCATTCAAACCTTAATACTAAAATATGTAATGTATTAGTTATAGTAAAAATACTAAATAAATCACTTAACATATTATATAAAAAATAATTCTAATGGAATGAATAACATGAACTAAAACTAAGAATCTTACAAAAATAACAAACATGGTATATAACATGCATGATAATAAACATATAAGGTGCATTAAAAAATATCAATTATCATAGAAATGAAATATACATGGAAAGGAATAGGTATGAAATTTGAATATTTTTGTTAATATAATGATACATGTAATTATACATCCATTCCATACCTGGGTAAAGGTAAAATGGTATAAATCTGAGAAATCTGTAAGAAGATAAATGTACACTAATAAAATAAGGTGAAATCAGAAAATAATGTAACAATAAATAGCATGAACAATAATCCCAACCCTATACACTTGGAATTTTCAACATGTATGGGACGATCTCTCCCACACATGAATATTTACCAAGAAATGACATAATATAAGTATTTTATGTACCATCCCTAAATAGTAAGCTGAATGAAAATAATATATGATAGCACATTGTAACATCATATCCCAACATACTAAGAGAAAAGTAGACATGATGGTTACTACATGGCCTCATGTGCGCATCCCTATAAACTAGAAGATGCCAATTTGCAGCGAGGGTATACATATTGTATTTTGGGGATATTAAATCAACATGATCAGATTGAAAAATTGGTTTAATTATATACATAACCACATATAGTGGAAATAGTATAAATAAAATGAAATTTTGTAGAAGATAAATATAATAACTAAAATAAAATTTCCAACACTAAATATAAATCATTTAATTCATGTCAAGATGATTATATAGGTTTATATAAGAATCATATATAATTATGTAAAATAAAAATTGAATAAAGAAATAAATGAAATCTCGAATACTATCTCCATGATAATATTGAGTATTAGCTCCATCTTGTGATCCTAACACCCATGTACACTACACATCATAAGAAATACTCCATGGACCAAAAAAATATAAGGTCTTATCAGGTACCACGGTCAAATGGAATCCTGAAAATTGTGTGAGATATACTCAATAGTTGATAAAAAAATGTTTCTAAAGAATAAAAATATATGTGAAATGAAATATAGTTTTTTGTTTGTATGATAGGTACAAAATTAAAAAAATAAATGAAAAGAACATATCTCCCTATGATCAACGGTTTTGATGGCCTACTGACTCGATTCCCATCATGCTAGTCACTCCCCAAACGTCCAACAAGGGAGGAACCATTTCTTCTCGAGGAGCTTCAATCTTCTTCACTCCATTCACCAGTCCTTATTTACTCCCTCCCTTTCCTCAGATCACATTCATCCTGATGGTTCTATAGATTTTATAAGGTTTCCCCAACCATCTGATCTCCCCATTAAGGATTTATAAAGAAAAGTCACTCTATAATATTTCTCTCATCACACGATTTAATCAGTTTTGGCCTTCAATGGACAAATTAGATAGGCATGTTTTCATTTTTTTGGGTTTTCAATATCAAAAAACTATTGGTTTAATGGGTAACAAGATATTCATGATTAAATTTTCAATGCAGATCGACCTAATCAAAGCATGATCTAGTCAACCTCACTCCTAAAATGCATTACAATTATTTCTTCATAGGTTGTCCATCAATTTTAATGTGATGTGTGACAATATTGAAATTTGGGTTAGACTCCCTAAACTACCATTAGCATTCCAAAATCCTTCAATTTTATGAATTATAGGAAATATGGTATGAAGATACCTATGTTTCGTGAGTGTAATGAGAACCGTGTGTCATCCAGTATCCCCAAGAATTTTCACTAAGGTTGATATTTCTAGAAAATTTTTTATTTTGTATAGATTATAGTTTTGGAGGTGTTTTGTTGGAAATAACCTGTCATCATTGATTCATGGATTGTCTTCTATACATCATGTAAGAAATTGGGTCATGGCCTATTAGTTTGTCAGAGCGAGAGTCACATGGACACATTTTCTTGCGTCAATGATAGTAGCATTGCTGATAGACCAAGAGAAGGCCTAATGGAGAAATACATGGAGAATTTGAAGGACTATAAGGTTCAGTTTAAGAGTACACAGGGTTTCCCAAAGGGTTTTTTTGTTTTTGATCACCTGAGGTAGGATCTGGGTGGAACCGAGACTGAAACACATCATGTGGGTTTGGTCGGAGATGGTGGTCAAGATTTTATTGTTCGAAACCCTTGAACATTTGTGAAGGAAGTGTGAAGAGGAAGTAGAAAAAATCATATAGGGGTAATTCAACCACATATGTAGGGATGTTCTAAGGTGGTTTAGAAAAGGGAGGATTTAAGACATGATGAAAGAAGTCAGAAGAATTAGAGGACATTGTCCTGTGTCAACCTGAACAATAACATTGATGGCATGAGTGATGTTGGAGGGGTAGAAAAAACCAATTACCTATCAAAAATAGTGTATAATAGAGAACCATGAGGGAATAATAATGGTTTTTACAGTCAAAGTTGGAAGATTGTAAACAATGAAAATTGTGACCCTGAGAGATGCATTGTTTCCAAGAAGTAGAAATACAATGGAAGAAATTACTACTCATATCTACCTCGGAAAATAGTGACATGGAAAAATAATAAATATCTTAAATCCTAGGATACGGAGACCCATATAGTTCTTGGAAACAAGGATCAACAATGATAAGATTTTAGGTTCCTAGTGAAAGAGAAGGCCACTTCCTAGGCTGAGGCTATGACATAAGTTTTGACGTATTCTCAAGAGGATAAAGAATAGATGAATGAGGATCCACATTGGGTGAGGCCCCATCAATTTGAGGATGTATGGCAGGAGGATCCATCACATCCTTCTGGGAAGTAGTGTGAAGAAGGATCATCTGAAGACCCTCAACAATAGATAGTGTAGGTGTTGGAACACATGGATCTAATTATGCACTCAGTTGAAGAAATGGTGGAGGATGATCTAGATATTAAGGCATCACACAAAGATATCGACCATATTATGAGAACATTTCATGGAGTAAACACTATTATGGAGTATGTCGAGTGGATTGAGAAGAAGAGGCACATTATATATAGAGTCTTTAATATGGGGACGATTAATAGGTAGGAATATATGAAATCTTAAGACAAAATGTCATATCATTTTGAATTCATATTATAAATGGTCCTTACATTCATTTAAATTATGTTCCATAGAAATTGTCTACGGAGATCGATTCTAATAGGCTCGAAATTGTTCTTTAACAAATATGTTGTATCTTTTGGTGTTTAATATTTTTAGCTGTGAGGGCCCTCACTTTTCCATTAAATGTGTTTGGAAATAAAAAATGTTACTTTGGATAATAAATAAAGGTAAACAAGGTTTCTCAAGTTTCAATGGGACACATGGACAACCAAACCAACTTTATACAAATATGAAATTTCATTGACATGTTTTAACATATACATATATTATAAGAATGTAATAATAGGTTAACACAAATCAAGTTACATGATGAGACTAATTCCCGGAATGTGATTAAAAATAGTGTATGTTTCCCTAGATAGTGGATGTGAATTCATTATATTTAATATAAAATTATTTTTTAAAATTTAATAAGAGGAACATGTAGTCTATCCAAGTTATTCTAATGTGAAATACTGAGTATTTCTCTAGGTTCACAATAAATAACTAACACTAGAAGAGTCCGTCCAAGGTGATCCATAATTGGAACCCCAAATATCAAACCAACATTTTGTGAAGACAAGAATCCTCCAAGCCCATCCAATGCATTTCATACAATGGAATGAGTATCAATTATGTCAGGGTATAGCCATCATTCCACTAATCCTATCTAGGGTGACTCCCCTAGAGAATTATTATCACTCATAAGGAGATAGATAATATTTATAGTGATATCATCCAAAAATTAACATTTACCAATCCCATCATTTATTCTATTCATTAACCAATTTGAATAATAAATAATGACGAACTAGTCCAATTATTTATGAAAAAATGAACCCAAAAATACCAAAAAATATTACAAATAATTTAATCATTCAATCATTTAACCGATAATAATAAGGGAGGCCTTGTTCATAACAAGAATCATAACTAGTCATGTGTACTTTATATGATCCATTTCCATTTACCATTAAAATTAATGAATAAAAAGTATTATAGTCTTAACCACCCTACATAAACTTTTTTGAAAAATAATTAAAAAGCGATATCATAAACATTCCCTAACCATAATCCTTGGAAAAAATAGGAGGGATGTGAATAGTTATTGATTGAATTGACCCATAATATTACTTAATTTACATAAGGATGATATCAAACCTCATTGTGTGGTTTTATTAGACAGTAGTCAAGGATTTCATGTATGGTCATAATCTATTTATATTATTGAAAGGATAATTTTTAAATAAATGTTTCCAGCACACCTCAACTGTGACTGAGAGGCATATTCAAGGAATTGTAGATAAGAGAATCAAAAAAACAAACCAATAGGGTGATTTGGTTTCATTACGAGGATTTGAGATCAATGAAGAATGGAAACAATCTCAAAGGGGGTGGTTCAAGTTGTTTTGTACCACCTATAGTGGATTAAATCCAAGAATAAGAGAAACTAAATTATATAATTATGTTCTAAAAATTTAATTATAAATTTAAGGGAACATACTAAGAATCTAGAGTGTGGTATAAATGAAAATTTAATGAATTATCTATACATTATAAGAATAATTGTAGATAACCCATAACATTATTACAAAAATCCACACATCAAATATTCCATCTGGATTTGATCTAATTTATGATAAATTAAGGAAGCAGATGAACCCACAGAAGTAAGATGAATTATATCACATCGCATTAGATAAGAATATGATAAAATAAAAATATAAATGAGGTAGAATTATTTTTAGACACATCTATATGCTTCAAAAGTATTTAGAGGATAAGATGAATAGGAAAAATAAATAAATAGGTAGGGGAATGGTTAATTTTACCCCCTTTATATGATGTGAAACCTCTGGATACATCGTTGGAGAAATCGTGCATGAACCGTTCTTGAGACACTGCCCATGAAGGATTCACAGTTGGTTCAGGTACATGAATTGTAAAATGCTGAAAAAATTATTCATTTCCCCACTTTAAGAGGAACTAAAACAACTGAATAACTCTAAAGATAATATTGCATGGTTATACCAAACATCATGGGACCTTGAACTTCACTATATCAGGGAAACCATTTCTTCTGGAGGGATATATGATTTTAGAAAAATGATTCTCCCTTATTCTCTTTATCAGTATTGGATCTTTCATGGTTTTATAATCCTGAAACTTAATGAAACACCATATGTTTCTCTTGGGTCTTAAACCATGTTTAATCAATCAAATTTATTTTTTCAAACTCTTAAAAATCAACTCTAAACATTGGTTCATGTTTTAGCATATCCACTAAACAAAAAAATATTCTTCCATTAAAGAATTTCATTTTTTCCAAATAAACACAGGAATCTACAATCCATGCTTTGAAAATATCAAAAAATGGTGACATATTCTATTATTTTAACTGTATTAGTTAATAAATGATAGATAAAACCAAAAATATCAATTAACTTTTTTAATGTCTATACCTTTTTCATATAGCGACTAACTAAATTGTAGGGTATAAACGGTTATAATAATGATATTTTTTTATGGTAATTTATTTCTAATTCTTAGTGATGAATTAACTACTTTAAATTCTTATGAAACACCAACAAAGAATTTTTAATTGAAAGATTCAATGAATGATTTTTGAAATATTAAAATTTATAAGATTTGTGTTATTTATAGTGTACCAATATTTATTAAATAGTAATGATATATTTTATTTGTGTTAATCTTTTATATTAAAATTATATATTTTTCTTTATGTTTATAATGTCAAATTATATTGATTGAGTGGAAAATTACATTAATGGTATTATATGTAAATTTTATTATTTTTAATGGTTTTAAAATTCCTGAAAATTTATATTTTTAATATTTAATTATATATGGTTAAAAATATCATCCATTATGTATTTAATGATCAATTTTCCTTTTATAATAACTTTCATGACCCACAAATAATAATAAAATTGTTACCAATTTAAATTTATAAAGTTATAGTGATATTTTTAATCAAAAAAGATATGGGTGAAAACCTCATATTAACTTGTCCAAATTTTATTAGATGATAGTATTTCAACCCATAATAATAAAATAATTGAAATATATCATTTTCCTACCAATAAGATTTCAAAAATTAATTCATATGAATTTATTACATTATGTAATTCCATGATTGAAACTCCCATAAATGATAAAAGGATTCATCGCCTTTTTTAAGTCACACATCAAAATACATTCAGTTCCTCCAACCCATACAAAAATATTATTATCACATCTATACCGACATATTATATATCTTTTTATTGATAATAAAACCATCCATGGATTTGTTTTGGTGAAATCCATTATAGCTTGTCCTGAGATGAGGCATATTTCTTAACTGATTTTTTTCATATTAATATTCTTTTACCTCCTTGAAATATCGATCAACCATTTTTATATAATAAAATATTAATATCATATATTATGAGTTTCTATTATTTTAGTTTAATAAACTATATTGATATCATTCTTACATAAAATTACAAATGAATCTATTATTGTATTGTATATCGAACTGCCACCTCATGAACCTTTGTGATTCATTTTCCATAACCACCTCACATGGTTAGGTATAATTGTAGATATATTTTACGGATATGTTACTAATGATATAATTATCATTATATAATTTTAATAAATCTTATACATTCTTACCTTTCCATTCATTAAAAATGATATCATCGTTCATGCATACATGTGGGTTTCTACCTCTATGATCTACCTGACACATTTTTATCCACATATCATATGGATGGTATATATAAATTTATTAAAATATAATTTATGATATATATAAAATTTAATTACCATTATATAATTATTTAATAAAACATGCCTTTTTTCTATCATGATCATTGAAATAGGGAATCGATACCCATGTTTACATAAGATCTATCATCTACATGATCATAACACAATTCATATTTCATAACAATAATTAATGGTTGGATTTAAAATATTAATTTTTTATAAATATTATAATAATTTCATAATTATTATTCGGGATATTATGGAATAATGTAATTTTTAAAAAATTTAACCTAGAGAATCCATTTTGGACAGATGATTCGAATATTTTCTGAATGTTATAAGTAATCATATTTGATAATGTAATTAGATATTACATTTTAATAAGAAAAATTAATTGAATAAGAAGCTATAAAAAATATGAAGAAATTATATAATTAAAATAAAATTATTATTTCAAATGATATAGAATATATAGGACAAGTGAGACTCAATATAAGGGACATATTTAATAAAATCACCATCTTAAATATTTTAATGATTTATTTTAAAAATTAATTTCTTCAATTTTCATATTATTAATATAATTGTATGGATGTATTTATATATATATAAATTAATTTTAATGAAAATTTTATTTCCATATTTACATTCGTTAATACGTTTTAAAAGGAATCGATTTATTAGTTTTATACAAATTTTTTTTATAAGAACAAAAATAGAATTCTCTATTTATAGTATTTCCCATCTAATGGTTTTCCCAATTTTATATCTGTAATTTATTTTTTAGATTATTTTATAATATTTCACATTTGTTTTCAATGAGAAAAATCATTCACTAGGTTCAAGATATTTCAAAACATGATTTATAGTGGAATATTTTTTTCTATATTTAGAAATGTTTTCTTCTGGGTGTAAATAATATTTTATGCGTGTGATTTCGAAAAATGAAATAATTCATATTTTATGATAATTTTAAGGTTCATGGGAATTTTTTTTTGGATATTTTGTTATGATATAAACTATTTCTGGGTGGATCTATTATAAACCATTAATGAGTGGTTAGGTTCGAATCCATGAATAGGTGGTTCTATTACAACCCTCTATTGCATTGGGTTCATTGGGTAATTATAATGAATGTTAAACATATATTTTATTATATTTGTAATAATGATCAGGAAAATTATACACCGAGTTACCTAAATGATTTATCTATTTTTTCAAGATGTGTTTTTGGAAATATTTTAATTTCACAATGATTACTAATGAGCTTATGTTTCAAGTAATGTAAATTCTACTTCATAATGAAAAAATGTGTAATTTGGTTAAAAAAGAATATGATTTTATTAATTTCAAAGGAACCTTAATGAGTATTATTTTCCATTTAGTATTTATTACTAAAATGTTTATGAAAATGTTTTTTTTAATATTATTTTTTGTGTATGAAAAATTTATTTTGAGCCTAAAGTTGTTTTTTAAAAAAATTAAAATTTTCTATAAGAATTCATTAACTAATTAGTTTTAATATTTCTATTTATGTCTCCAAAAAACCTTTTTGTGATAAATTCATGTGTTAAAATTTTCTTCAAAAAGTTATATTGATTATTTGAAGAAAATGGAATGGTCTTGATTAGAATAGAAATGATATGTCTTCTAAAGAGTACAAATTATATTATATTTTTTTGTTTTTTTATAAAACAGATTCAAAGTGAAATTGGCCAAAATGTTCTATAATATTATATTTTTTAAGGGTGATTTTATAATTCTCTAATAATATGAATATTAAAGATACTCATATGTAAGAGAATTAATTATTTACATAAATATCATGATTATATTACATCTAAGGTATATACCTTATACATTATGGATTTTACCATAATAGTGTACTAAAAGTATTTATATATTGAAAAATTTATTATCCATTTGAGAACAATTTTCATTATTAATTAATTTTTTTATCTATGTAGAACTTGTGATAATTCCATCTCAAAATAAAAATAATCAATTAGAGCATATAAACTTTAAATAAGATGATATTTGTGTTATTCTCATTTATCATTATATTTATTTTTATTCTAAAATACCTATCCTGTAAAAAAATATTTTTTAGTTTGGATATCAAACCAATTACCTAGGTTCATTATTCAAAATTTAATTTAGCTTTTCCTCTATCAGGTAAATGATATTTTAATTTTTCCCTTATATATACCGATTTATTTAGCAAGCCTGAGATGTGTGGTGTGATTGGAGATTATCATGCTTTTTTGGATTTATAATAATTTATACCTATTATTATTAATATTTTTATGATTAAAATTATTCCAAATTATTCAAAATTATATCTTAATTACTATGTGAAATAGAACAACCCATTTCAACCAATAATATCACATTAAATAAATGACTAAAAGGACAATTATGAATTAATGATATCCACTTGACGGGGAGAAGCACAATGAAATAATATGTAGAACTATTAGAAGGATTTCAGCCTATAATAAATATGATAAGTTAGAAAAAAATTTATATCAAAGAATATCTCGAAGAGGCATATTATTCAAAAAATAATTATCACATTCAATGTATTATCCAAAAACTGGATAACATTGTAAAAACTATTATTAGAAAATCACCTTGGAACCTGAAGAAACTCATGGTCCATCTTTAGGTGACTATATATCCCATCCTTCCAAACCAATTATATGGAAACACAATCTATTAGATTCATCATATATATGAATATCATCATTTTACCTGTATCTAAAAACCATGGCACCAAATTCCTAAAGGAAATTATAGGGTTTCAACTCAAAAATCCCAGAAGGATACAATTAATAATTTATAACATGTATATCCACGAGCCTATATTATTATTTTTAAAAAATATTTTTCAACATAATCCATTATAAAATACTTTTCAAATAAAATATTAATATTTTATTTTAAAACATGAAACATTTAAATACACAATGAAATATTTTATATCCTTTACATAAAAGGCACAAGAAAATAAAATTAATAGGTTTCAAGATTAAATATCCACAATAAGTGTTAAAAAGGGAATATGAAATAAAAATGTATATAATATATCCTCATATAACCAAAGTGACAATCAATAGTCAATGGTGTACATAACTAATATGAACAAATCCAATGGCTAGTATATATAACACTTAATGTCTCGGGACCATGGATCCCTGGAAATACCACCCCATAAAAATATCTTTCATCATGTTAAACACCACTAGTGATAGAAAACTCTAATATGGATAAAAAAATACATGTTTACACCAAAGAAATTTTTATTCCTGATTTGATAATGCATTAACATTGCATTGATGAAACAAGGACCACATATTATAAGAAAATTTTCACTTGAAATTAATTTCATTTCATTCCCAAATATTCATAAATATTATTTTAAAGTGATATTACGATACCTTTTTTTACTGAGAAATAATTTACTTTTTGTTGTCATATATTATGTAATTTATCAATCAAGATATTTATCTCCAAATTATTTCAAACCAAATACACCATTTTAGAAATGATTTATTTATCTATAAATGATCCAATTACCTCAGATGTATTTCAATTAACCTATTTCATAATTTAAACCATAAGGATACCCTAATTTCACAAGTAATTCCTAGGGCTCAACCATTGGGTAGAGAAACCTACCTCCTAATTAAGGAATACCTCATCGACATCCAAACTAGTGATAATAATATAAGTGATATGGTCCTCATTAACCTAGAACAATGATGAAAATCATAAATCACCATATAAAGACGTTGATCTAAAAATTCAAAAACATTTGGATTCCAACAAATCAAGGGAATGGGAGATCAATGATGGATCAATGATAATGTTGATAAAATGAGAGATAACTCATCTGTAGTTTGATGATACAACATAAAAATATAACATATCACCTCAAAAGAGTGGGATGAGGCATATGTATCTTTATAAATGGAATGGTTTGAGATTATGGGGTATTAAGAGGAGATTATGGTTAAAAATTACCAATTACTTCCAGGATGTTTTAGGTTTTGAGTAGTTTAGTTTTGGTCTCTTGTTTAGTTCAAATGGTTTGACAAACCATGTGGTATCTACTATCCATTGGAAAACAAAATTGTGTGGTTTCTTAAGAATATCCAATAGTGTTGAATTTTTTTTATCAACCAATAAGAAATCATTTGGAATAATTATAGAACATAAATACTATTATTTTGAAAACTCACAAGATCGTAAAAAAAATCTGAAACAATAAAATATTCTACTAGAATTTATGATGGCATAATATGATGTTACTTATTGATTACTATTAACTATGTATAAATAGTACACTAGGAATTTTTTTCAAAAAAACTAAAAATTGTCAACATGCACCAATTGAAATCCACAAAAACCACTCAATTCATAAATCCAGATCAAAATTATTCGTTAATCTGGATTGATGGGTGTCATAATTCTTCACATTAATAAATATTATTATCCTAGTAATGGGTTTGGATCATGAACCCTAATAATGATGTGGTCACTACTACATCATCAATTCCTAATTCTCCCATGTCTTATGGTTCTTCATTCCACAGTTATATCTCAATAAAACCAATAGAATAATCATTACAAGAAACATAATATCAGGTCATTTGACTATTTGAATATATGTTTCAAGAACATAGGTTTCAAGTTCTATCTGAATATCCTCCCACTCGATAATATTATATGTATTCAGATGGTACCCTTTTAGTTTGTAATCCAATTACACATCATGGATATAAGTCCTCTAAGATGTTAATTAAAATTAATAATCTAGATTGCTGTGTATCTCAAAATATCACATGGGTATATATAACAAGAGTTAAACATAACCTAAATCTATAATTTTCTATGTTCCAAACAAGGTAAAACTTAAATGAAATCCTATTCACCAACCACAACCTATAACAAATATAAAACTGACCAATGAATGAATTTTGGAAGCATTGAACTACTCCTAACCTCAACATGATAAAATTAGATATATACATCATCTTCTAGATGATGATTTTTCCATCAAATTACCTCCCCAACAACTTCTAAACTAATATGGGAACTACTAAACCTCTCATACAATGCCTCAAATTGTGAAATCCAAACCAATTATAATAAATAGTTTTATATTTTTACAATTAAATGTTTATATGTTTCTACCAATATTAAATTATTTCCATCACACATAATGAAAGCATGTATATATGAATTTGAATGGATCTCTTAGTCTATCTCTCCATCTATTGATGATAATTCATGATCAACTTCAATTGATTACCCAACACTACTAGCAATATACTTGAAAAATAATGATGTGAATTGAGGGTAATATTCTATACCAATGGTTGATAGAATATCACAATGGATGAAAATATCTAAAAAAACACACACACAGATATATATATGTTCATCTAGTTTTTTTGGCTATCTCATTGTTATAAAATGAACAATCCCATTTAGGGAATCGATTTTCACACATATCACTTCCTTTGCACTAGTAGTCTTAGGAATCCAATTCCCAGTGTCCATTATTTATCCCAAACATCCATTTTGGGGTGGGTATGGGCTACTAAAAACCAAGAAACATAAAATGTTATTCCTTGATTATTTGATTTGAAAATAATTTAAAAAAATCAATAAATTATCTTCTCATTACTAGACACATGTAATGATATCTCATGCCAGGATACTTCATGATAGTTGTAGGGTGAATTTAAAAATTATATTGGTGTCACCATTAATAAATTATTTTATCATGGTCATAAAAATATCCATGATGCTTTAGATTCACAACCCTATTTCGGGAGATAATGATAAGTCACACAAGGTATCACCACCCCAATGACTCATCAAAATGTTATTGAACTTTTCATCCCTATATTTTAAAATTTGAGATAGATTTTCTATAAATAATGCATCACTGGTCAAAAATAGAATTCATTTTGTTATTAACTCACATCAACCATATTCATCTATTTGATAAAAATTCCATCAAGTAATAATCTTCCAAATATTCTATTACAAATTGAGACTGAATTGTTTTTCTGAATGTGTTTTTGAACATGTTCCCTTTTCCCAATGATATTGAAATATCAAAATAAACTATCTAAAGGAATTATATCTATAATGTTGGTATATTATTATGATCCCTCTTTGTGAAGATTTATTTCTGAAACTTATGTAATAGAAAAAATAAACTAATATCCATTTTTTAGTGGCACACAGTCTTAAGAGTGTTCCTCACTAATGCCAACTCAAGATCAGAGAATGAATAGTTCTTTCAATGAGGGGATAAATAAAAATTGAAATATTCTACTTCAAATAAATACCCTTCCCTTTATTTCACATTAATATATTATTTAATTACATAAAATTACACATAAATAAACCTGAATGATTGAGATGTATAGTGTAATTTGAAATTAAGTAATTTTCAATACGACATTAAACATGAATTATGACTTTTTTTGGAATCTTATTTAATATGCTTGAGATTATAACTACATTTGATTACACAATGAAATACATAAGAATTTATTGATCTATAAATCACAAAATGTGAATAAACATGGAATAACATTAGGATAATAATACAGGTTAGACAAAGAAATATCAATGAGGTATAAAAGAACATAAATAATAATACATTTTATTACATGATAATGATAACATGGGAAATGTGGAATCAACATAAAACACTGAATCATAGACATTGGTCAAGGATAACCTACAAATAATTAATGGTGCATAGAATCTTGGGAATGAATTAGGTATAACCCTATCTAAACATGATAGATCAAGATACTAATATTTACCTAATGCATTGGAGCGGTATATAATCTTGAGTATAGCCATCACTTTCATTTCATTCTCCTTGTTAATTGTGCACATAGATCTTAAAGCATGGAATAATTTTCATAATAATTTATTCCAAAATAAAGAATTATAGGATAAGTAAATTTAATTAGTGAATAAAAATTTACATGTGTATACAAGTGAATACCCTTGATAGGAAATGGGTACGACATTCATTACAAAATTGGTCTGGAATTGAAAATCATGGTAAAAATTTGGTAGCATAACATCATCACAGAAAAAATCATAAAATATAATGATGAGAGGGGAATGGGTCTCTAATAATTTTTTACATTTAGTGGTCACTAATAGGACATGTAATTCTATTTCCACACATTTATAATTATCTAATGAATGCATACGATGAAAAATAAATTTGACTAAAAAGAGAAAGGAAACAATGATTATGAAATTTAATCTTGGTAACGACTGTACATAAGAAATACTAATGAGAGATAGAGGTTTATATCATTATTTATACATAATAAGGATTGAACGAGGGAGGTGAAAAAATACCCCATCCTTAGTGATTCAAATGAAAAGGGCATAACGAGATAAATAAACATGGAAAAATATGATAAAGAAAACAACAATTAATTGAATGTGTGGATCTAATATATTGAAATGGGGATTCGTGAAGGATTGGGAATTTTTAGAATAATATAAAGACGGTATAGAAGATAAAATAAGTTCCATAAGTATTTTCAATGAAGATAAATGGGAGATTCAATGGGTTAAAATACGAAAAGAGAGGGATATCTTTAATATTTTGGTTTTGGACTCTATAAAATAAAATATTCAAATATAGAAACATTACTAGTGGTTTCCACAAGGTATTAACAAAAGGTGAGTGTTTTTAATATTTATATTATTCAATGGGACTGAATTATTTAAATTTCAACCTTTGATATTTGGAGGTGGGTAACATTTTTTAAGAAATGAATTTAAAATCATTAAGTTCTTAATATGTTTTGGAGGACTAATAATGGATTTATAAAATTAATAAAATAAGTATGAAAAAACATTATTTTAAGTTTACAACATATAATTGTTTGATTAAACACATTATTGAATTAATCACATCACTTAGGGTCATTATAATGTCATAAAACACATTACATATTTATACGGTATTTATTTTTTGCCTAAAAATTCAACTATCTCAGAAAATTATGAAAAATTCATGATTTGATAATTTTGGAATTTTAATTTTGAAAATAATATTTATTTTTCCTAAATGATTTTCTAAATATATTAATTTTCACTTTTAAAATATGTTTAACTATTTCTTGAAAAATGCATGGTTTTTTTAACAGTGATCATTTTTGGAACCCTTATAAATAGTACATTTCACTTCATAAAAGTCTTATGATTATTTATTTTTAATGAAATTTGATTATTAATAATTATTTTATTAAAATAATATATATTTCAAAAATCCATTAATTCATCAAAATAATTCCCCTAATGGAATTTTCATATTACCTAAAATAAAATTTTGGTTTAAATAAATAAATAAAATCATTTATAATATAACAATAAAAAATAAAAATAAAATCATGATTATATAGAATATAAATATTAATATTAATAAGGTTTTGATATTTATACCTTTCTTATACCGGTGTACTCCCTATGAGTAAGGTTTGCGGTAGTCATACTTTCATTGGGTCATTCGACAAACATGGTTAGAGTTGTGATGTTGATGAGCGTGAACTTCATCCATTAATTGTTTCTCCCATGATTTAGTTGTTGGATATCAACATGAGCTTGGTTAAGGTAAAATACTAGTGATTATATCTCTCTAGAATGAACTAATAAATATGATTCATAGGGTACAATTCTACTTGATGAGGCCATCACTTCTATTGTCTGTGGTAATTTCGATGTGTTAAAAGCACTATATTTACACTAATCATGTGGTCTATGTTTAAGGTAAATATAAAAAGAAAAAATATTATTAATTTTCATTTAAATCACAAGATATAATTTTCTAAGTGAATGTGTATTTATAACCACATTACATATGATTTCATTTAAATAAATAATAATGGGATACATAATTTATAACATTTTAGGTCATTACACTACATCTCTCCCCTATATTAATACAAAACAAATCACACATATAGAACTATATTAAATACAAAAAAAACACCAGGATCAATAAGAACCAAGATTGTATCTGAAATCAAACTCACATTCATCTCTATAAAATATATCCAAAACAAATCACTCCAAACATACATCATACACTTTTGGGTTCACTCTATCATAAGAGACCATATATTTTGAAAACTCTTAAAAAATTACTATATATGAAACATTTAGTCATAATAATTTATGAATTTGAAACATATTTAATGGATAAATAAATGAAATCATAGGTTTATTATTTTTTGGATTCACTATGGAATAATACATTAGAATCACAAGAATTATACATTTCACATATGGAATAAAGAAATAAATTTTGTATTTTAATTTATATAGATGAATATATTTTCATTTTATATGTAATATATTCAAATTATTATTATAATGCTACATCAATATAGAATATATTAGGTTATCTTTTATTAAAATCACAACGAATCAATAGAAAAAATATTAAATATTTAATTCATAGAATATATATTAACACTTTTGATGATTTTGTAATTAAAAATTACTTGAATAAAAACTCATAAATCCCATAATTTATTTGAATATTTTTTTAGAATACCATCCTTTAAAACCCCTAGATAATGGTACTTTGATCATATTATAACATTTAAAAATCAATATACTTAATTATAATGATGAAAAAATTATTCCTTTTTATAAAGGGGATATGTTTTTCATGAAAATCACTGGGTTAAGTTTCCTATAATCAATAGGACATCATGGAATGTAATATATATTCCATGAAAAGAGAATAATAGATGTCCAAAGTGAAAATATTTGTTGATTAAACCACACATCTTCAAAATCATCTTATTTATCTAAAAATTCATTCCATTCATCAGATCTGATATAATATAATGTTAATGAAATAAGAATAATCCATATAAGAAATTATATAGAAATAGGTACATACCTCCAGTGTTGTAACACTAATTATTCATATAGAAAGATCATAGGGTACAAAATAACTATTTCATGGAAAGGGATACTATTATGTGGATCAAAAATAGAATGAAACATCTCATAAAACACGAATAATATTGTCGCAACACTAGGATTAATTGGACCAACTATTCATGTCATAGAATCCTACTAAACCAAAATTTCTTGAGTTACTCCATCATAAGAGATAATACTGACCAGAAGATGATAGTAGTCAGTATATTAATTATGGGTAATCATCTAATAAATGTTAATGGTGAGATAAATGTTATACAGTTTAAGATCTAGAAAATACAACATTGTTTTATTGAGATCCTTCACCACCCAACAGTCATGAAATTCAAAAACTAATTCGGATTCATCTCCAAAGGAATGGATAGTGTCATCATGAAAGGCATAATTATAAAGCACTATCACTTCAAATAAATCATTTTGGATGATGTAAAGTTATGAGTTGGACTTGTTATATAAAAATTAATGACCATAGGTATTTCATAAAAAAACATACATCACATTTTTTGGTCAAATATATGATTCATATAGTGTTTTCTCTAGGTATATAGAATTACAGCTTCATATTTCCAAACATTCACAACCAAAGAACTACATTTTTTTGGATGATACCCCATCCCTTTTAAGGATTAAATTTAGAATAATTTACCTTGGAAAATGTAGATCAACCTGAAAAACACTAGGGTGTTTTCATAATAAAATATAGATGATTAGCTAATTTCACATGTCTGTCACCTAATATTTGTTCTACTATAAATATTGATTGAGGAATCTATTTTCGAACTCTATTTACATGCACCCTAACTCTACCATGGTTGTTTCTGTGAAATCCTTCCACCCCATGGAATTGGTCACCCTTTTTCCTCTTCATGTGAGAAATTTATCTCTGTCTACATGTCATTAACACCATATCTCCAAAGAGTCATGTTATAAACAATATACTCCCCTCATCTATATCATCATTCTCTACAACTTATGTGATGGTTGTTTGGTATGAAAAATATTCATATATATAATATATACACTCTATACTATCTCGTTCCACCATTCATGAGATATTCATTAGATAATAGATTAGGAGTATGGTGCAGCAACTCATAAAACTAATTTTCCTATATCATGAAAGACCATTCTACCTTATCCAACAAGAAAACAAACATGCCATCACTACTCATAGGGTCTCATGATATGAATATTGATTGATGTATTTCGTAAATGTATTCTAGGATATATTTTCATGTAAAATGGATTTTAAAATTGATTCTATCATCTTTATTTAAATCCCTTCAAGAATATATGTTATGCACCCCTCCTTGGATAATTTCTGAGTTTTCTGATAATTGAAAACATATTAAACCCAATTAATCTATTCATTGATTCTTTCAATACAATATAACTATGAATAATGGGTGGAGTCTACATAGTAAAGTTCCTAGGATGATTCAAACTATATTATGATTCAATAGGGGTGAAATGGCCCATGGACTAGATTGTTCATACTATTGTTTCCACTAAAGTTGTGTCAACAATAGTAATCTCTTATGGGTAATACACCATAGCATTACCAAAATAATTTTTATGGTCTCTTCTTAATGAAGACAAAAATATATAAAAACAATGTGACAATATCCATTTTTGATATAATTTTATTCCCTTATAATTTTCAAATTTTTAATAAATGAATCTCAAAAAGGAAAAATATGATAACTAGGATTCTTGAAAACATGGAAGATTTCATGGTATGTTGTGGAATTTAATTAAATTAAAATATACTGGAACACTCCAACACTACCTCTCACATTTCTATATTTCTCTATCTAGTATATTAAAAACTAGTAGAATCAATAGAGTGACATAAAACCATGATTTCATGATTTTATGATTTCCAAACCCTATGATACAAATTTTTAAAATACAATCATATGTTACCTAATAAATTCACATGACTTGGCCCACTATAAGACCATAATTGTGTTATTGATTACTCTATATTGGAGACATCCTCCAGGGTATCATATTAAGAAACAATGAAAAAATATCATCATCAATGGAAATATGATAAGATATAACTGATCGGTGTATTAGATCATATATCAAAGATATATCATATTTCATAATCATAAAAATAAAAACAGGTAATATCTAACAAAAGGATTAAATGTTATAAAAAAAATAACTAATCGATTGAAAATATTAAACCCAATGTAACCATAGGTTCCATATACACATGACCATATTTCAGGACAATCCAAATCCATATTTAGGTAACAAGTTAAAGGAATGTAACCATATGCATAATTCACCCCCCTTTACATGGTTACGTAAATTCAAGGGTACAAATTCTTAGAGGATAATGTAGTGTATAAACTCAAAAGTAGTATAGGATACCATAATAAATTTAAAACAATTCAATCCATTATCATATATTAGTTATCCTATAAAATAAATTTCAAAAACATTAAATGAAATCAATTTATATATAAAGTCATCCTTTAGTTTTGTTTACAAAAACATTCTACATTTAAGTACATAAAGAAATATGAATATCCACATGGCATAATTAGATGAAATAAAATGGTTTCATGAATAAATATCAATAATTAGTGTGAAAAATATAAATTTTATTTAAATAAGAATCTAATTTATCCTTGAAACACTGAATGAAAAATAAAAACATAAAGGTATATAGAACTCAGAATAACATGGACACTAGTCTTCATATGTGACTCATAATGTCCAAAAATTGTGATTCCCCAAAAGGGTTACCCAATAGAAATCAATGGAATAATTAGATCATCTCCTAGTTATATGCAACTACACTGGATAATGAAAATTTCATTTTTTTCATACATACAAGAGTGAAATGTTTATGTGACAATACAATAACATTCCATTAATAAAACCAATTTATTAGATCATACATCATTTTCCATGAAATAACTATTTCATTTAAATACTATATCAGAAAAAATATTTTTTAATGATATATCACACGTTTTCTAGGATATGAATCCATTCATTTAAAAAAATATTAGGAAAGTTATCAAATACATCAGGTTTATTCAGATGGTTTATTTCAAAATACCATATTCTAGAAATCATTTTCATAACCATGAATTATCAATCCTCCTATTATGGATTTCAAATCATCAATTTTGAAAATTAATTCAAATACAAATTAAAAAAATGTACTTAATTTTACATTATAGACTAAAAGGTAGTGATATCTACATTAGGAATTATAAAAACCTAATTTCATTCAAAACTAGTGATGAAAAATAAAGGCACTTGGTCCTTATAAGACTAGATATTCATACAACATCATTAATTATCTATATAAGACATTGTATATGATAATAATTGTTCCAATATATTACAATGTATCAAGGGGAACATATATCATTCATATATCTTAGTTATGTATGTGAAATCGAGAGGAAAACCTAATGTACATTGATATTGTACCTCCACATGTACATAGATATCTATAAACTAGAATGAGGATTCCTCTAGAGTTTCATGGATGGTATATTTAATGTATTTGAGATATTATTTTTTATTTTTCAATAATTTAATCTTATAACATTACTATGATATATATTTGGAAAAAACCTCTTGTAACCTTATGGTAGACATTATTCCCTGGATAACCAAATTACATAGTATCCACGAAATAACCACACCATTTGACAAGACATACTCAATCCATATGAAATACTCTATATATAATCCCTAACATCCATATGGGTGTTTTAAAGACTAACATGGGTGAAAAAACACAACCAATACATTGTGAAAATACCAAGAATCCAAAGGGATGAATTTCATGTTTACCACATAGATACTCTTAACCATGTACAAACCAAACACAAGGGATATTTTCACCAACTATCCCAATTTTCAACCATTTAATCCCAATATCCTCTAAAATACTAATTGAGATAAATCATTATCAAAATAAATCATAACTTTAACCCATAAGAAGTCATATTATGGTTTATATGCACTACCAGAATGCTAAAAATAATTATTTTCATGGCTAACATCTTCTAAAATATCCTTTATTTATCTATGTCTTCCAGTTATATAATTATGATCTATTAAATTATAATATCAACGGAAAATGTTGTCTTTAAGAAATATTGATTTGTAAAGAAATTAAATAACTTATATAAAAAATAATTTCATATTTTTTAATCAAATATAAACAAATTTAATCTTTTGTATACAATGAATATTCACTACTGTTTCCCCCGCACTGAACATGTTCAAGTATTTTACTTTTAATAGAAAAATAAATGGAAAAAATATTTTAATATTCTTCAATCATGAAAAATTTGTAATCCATACGTCATTTAGTTTTTTTAAGAGTTAGTTCAGAGTATGTATGGGTTCAAAATGATGGCAACCATGGTTTCTTTCGGTATCGAAATTTTTTTTTGCAGATTCATGGTTCAATATAATATTTTATTTCAACTATAGTGATCATGGAATATTATTGTCTAAATTATTATTTTTATGATGTTGAATAGTCATTTTATTTGTGTCGTATCATGTGTTTCTCATGATATAAATCAAAATCAACATTCTCATGTTGAAATAATTTTTTTTATTCAAACCATATGATGAAATTTCTATATCGATTCTCATAAATCCATTTAATAGGATTATGAATTTTAAGAGAATTTTATTTATTCAATATAAAAAATAAATAATTTGAAAGTGTAAAATCATTTATAAAATAATGAAATTATTATATTTATTCATTGGCTTCATGATTTTTTTTCAACAAAATCAATATATAATTACTCAAGCTGTTTGTCTTTCCATATATATTGCATTTTGACTAGTTCTTTAAATGGTATGTCCTTGGGTATCAAGATAATTTGTTGAGTATCTCTAAATGAAAATTAGTCATATTTTTTATGTCTATATGAATGAAAATAAATGGAATACCCCAATTTAACAATTCATTATATCAATTTATGGTATTACTCTATTATTCATATACAACATGATTATTGATCTATAGAAATATATTAATTAGTTTATTTTATTAATAACACCATCAATATTGTTACACCATCCTTAAATAATTTCTGTGAAACACATTCATCTGGAATATAACAACTTTTCCATTATCATAATGTTGAGTAACACTAATGATTTTGGTCCACATACTATCAGTAAAAAAGAACATCAGCAGAACTTTTCTATTGATTTATTATATCTAACTCCCTTCCCATTGAGTGATCAATCATTTCCATAATTTATATGACCTCTATAACAACATGGAATTAAATTGATATTTTAATTTTTTCCACTCCTCTTTGGTCAAAATCAATTAACCATGGATATTTAGCAATAACAGCCACATACGATCTCATGAAAATCATTATATTCCATAAATTTTAAAATTAATTAATTAATTTAGAATAATTATTTTTTATTTACATTATAATCATGATAGTATATTTTTTTTGTATATGATTACCACATATAAAAAACTAATACTCAATAAAATTAATGGTTTTTTTCAAATAATTTATTCTATTTTAGACATTAATTTGGATGATAGTTTATAATTTATTTTTCCCTACTCCTAGAATAATAAATAAAATTTCAATTTAATGAATGATAGAGTATGTCATCACCTATATAATTTATGTTAATAGACATAATAATAATAGTAAAATCCTTCAAATTTAAATATCATTTGATTGGAAAAGGGATAATCATAAATAAAACATTAATATTTCTTCCAATTTAATGTAATAAAATATCCCTCATCCTTTCCTATCATAGCATATATCTTTTTAACCATGAATTTTATCTAATCAATTACATAATTTTAATTTTTCTTCCAAAAATATTTGACAATAATATATAAATCATCATAATTGATTTTATAAATGAATGCATTTTTCATTTAGGTTTATTTAATCACCTCTATCTTTAGATAATAATTGTTTCAATCACTATATTTGTAAATAAGTGTCCAAAATTGGTTTTTTATCCCCATGGAACAATCATTTGGATAAAAAATATTTTTAACAACCATTTTAACAATGTTAAGGCAATAAATAAATTCAATTATTTAACTTTGAAACTATATGTTTTACTGTAACACCCCAGGTAAATAAAGAATACGAAATTTTTATATTTATTCCCATTTTTGAATAAAATTTTAATATTAATTTAAAGGGAACGCTATGATCGATTTCTTACCCAATACGCAACAACGAGTTCCTTTGAAATCTTACGTTGCACTCTGATAATAAAATAATATTATTTTAAATGGTAGTTAACACCAAGCCATTGTAATGGAGGGAATGAAAAAAACTAATTACAAAATGATTATATATTTTTGTCAAATATTTTTACTTTTTACAATAAATTTAGAGGATTAAAAATGCGAATGAATCCAACTTTAAGTGTAAACATTATAATATTCTTTAAAAGGTTGATTAACCACCTTTTAATGGAGAAAATATTTTAAATCCACTTGTTGACAATTTTATGTTTTATATTTGGCAAAATAAAATTATTATTTATAATTGGGACATGAAAATTTACTTTGTGTAAATTTTTGGTATTTTTCAGATAAAGTTCATTTTTTAATGAACAGTGAAAAATGTTGTATTTTAATTCAAACCCTCTTTTTAATCTAATTTATTTATATTATTATATTATCTATTGAATTGGTTTTAAATTTAAATTAGAATATATTTTTACCATTTAATCCAATAGTGGTCATTGGAATTAATTTCACTTTGAAATTGGACTTAAACTAGTGTCAATCATTTGATATATATTGTTTCATAAAAACACACTATTTGTTCTGACAACGGGAATTAATTATTAAATTAATTATTTTAACTTATATGTTTTAAATTTTTTAAAATAGATATCTTTTTTGAATTCGGAATATCAAGTATAGCTTAGGGTGAATTTTTGGTATTTTTCTGAAAAACATCAATTTTTGATGAATAGTAAAACCACTAAGTAATAGTTTAAAAACTGATTTTTCATTTAAATGAAACTTTTCCACCTCTGTGATTTGAATTTTAAAAATATGACATGCATGGTTGTCATTAGGATGTAAAATTTGGTTCAATGGGATTAAAATATTTTTTTGGTGAATAGTATCTTTTATGTTTTTAATCGCGATTAGAGGTAATTAGTGTAATTTAAGGTAAAAATAATGTTTTAATAATATTAAATGACCTTGAAACATATGCTGACCTTATTTTATGTGTCATGTCCGACCAAGAAAATCCATTGGTCATCTGGGGGACCCCATGGAGCCTCTTTGTTAGGAAAATGACATTAAAAACTTTTTATTTAAAGTTAAAATTAAAGTGTCACAAACATGAGTTGTTTTAATAAAACAATTTTTAAATGGGGTTATACAAGTCATATTTTTAATATAAATATTAATTATAAATATAAGAATATTTAATACATCGTGATATTTTTTATATAATTTTTAGACATTAAACAAATTAAATTATTTATGACACCATGATGATGCAGCGATTACATCATTATTTAACGATTTAAATAAAATGAAAAGATAATGTAAACTCTAAGCCCTAATCTTGTCAAAAAACTATTTTATGTGTGTATTTCGAACTATTATCACCTTATCCTAGAAATATAAAATTTTGGGACCTTTAAAATCTGAAAAGCATTTTATAAAAAAGTAACCTTTTATAACTTTCCAAGAGTGCCCCACCTCTCCGCTTATAAAAGGCCCCCACATCTACCACCTTACCCACAACTCTAAAGCCTTTGTCTCAGCCATTACCTGACCATTTTGTCTCTACACATCCATCTATTACTCTTAGAACCCTCAATTTTGGTAGAAGTCTTCCCAAGAAAGCCTTTGAGCTCAAATCAAAAATAGTTACCCATTTTAAAGGTAGTGTCTTCTCTTCTGTTCTTATGTTTTATTTTGCTTCTCCAACCCCCTAAAAACTTTTTATTACTTTATTTTTTAACAAAACCAGTATCTTCAGTATAATATGATTTTTTTATATGAAGGATTCGAGCTACACTTACACACACATCTGTCTAATGGTTAAAGAACATACTGTTTCTGTGGATGCCGAATTACTGCCTCACGAAATGATGATTGTTCAATATTCTTTTAACTCCATTAAAGGTGGAAATTATGATGTCACTATATTTTATATATGATATATATGGTATTTATTTTTTCCATATGCTTCTGTATTTTATATTTAAAACATACCTTTATGCTTTGCATGTTGTGAAAATGCGATAATTTCATACGAGGAAGTGTAGATTATCGCCCCCTCAGGAGATGTGACACGTTCATGCAATACATGGAATGTATAAAAAATTAAATTAATGAACATATGTGACATATAAAACAAATATATTATACTTTAATTAATATATATATATCTCTCAATTATTTTTAATTCCATTAATATTTTAATGAAATGAAAGTAGCGTTCATGCATACGTACGACCTACCGTCTCAATGAAAGTTTCATTTCATTTCATGTTATCTAAAAATGATATGGTATAGTATAAAATGAAAATTTACTGGATATATATGATATTTAAATCGTTAATACTATTCTGGAGATTATTTACATATAACTACATGGACAATTATCTTCAAACAAGTTCATTTTTGACTCATGTACCAAACATCGAAAAAAACGTCTTATATGAACTAACACTATTAATCAATTATTATAACATTATAATATGTGATATGAACTGAATAATAATCCTTAAAGTAGTTATTTTGTTAATTATAAATTGACCAATGTTTATTATTCAGGAATATAAAGAAACAAACAAGACAAGTCAGACTTGAGGTAAGGGATCCTACCTCTCTCTTTATTTTTAAGTACTCTTTTTATGAAACTAACTTTATAATCCGTTTTCTTATGTTGGGGGATGTTATTTTAAATTAATATTTCTGTAAAGTTTATGTTAATATAATGATATACCCTTTTTATATCATCAATCCATTTTTGGATGTTTTATGTGGTGCCGTTAGGCTGCCGAATTTTCATAATGGGATTTTCATGTCACTTTTTATTCCTGTGAGATTCATGCTACATTGGCCACTATTTCCTTTTGTGTGGTGTATGTACTGACCAATATTTTACTATTTGTATAATATAATCTCATTTATGGGTAGTTACATCTTCATTGCATGACCCCTCTTTCATGGGGTGTACGTTTCGAAAGATTCCCAAATCGGTAAGGGAACCTTTCACCATCCTTTTTTTAAAAGACTTCTTTTGTTATGTATTTTAATTTACATATTTTTATGTTGGGATATGTTCTTCTAAATCCTTATTGATGTAAATGTTATTTCCAAGTGATGAGATACCATTTTCTCTCTCATCAACTAATTTTATGAATTTAATGTGACGCTGTTAGGCTGTCGAATTTTACCAAGGGAACTTCTTAACCCAATTTCGATTTCTTTGGGTTCAACATGTAGTTATTGAATATGTCATCCTTTGAATATGTGTTAATGACCTTTGACTTTTTTACACTTATTATCCACTTATATTGGGTGTATTTATATTTTTCACACATAATTATGAGATTGATTTATCCTTAATTTAAGGATACCTTCTTTATAATGGATTTCATCTCATTTTACATTTCTATTGAGACTTAATTGTTGTTATGCACAAATTCACTTTTATATGGTTTATATAATGTCCCTTGGAATATTATATCATGAATGAATTTATTCTCATGATATTATAATGTTTTGATTAAGTGTTATTCCTCAATTATGGTATTCAAGTGTCTCTCATTTTGTTAAAAACCCTTTAACTAAAACATCGTTTTATATGTTTTAATGATTTATTCTTATAAATATTTATCATTAATATCCATGTTTTAAAAATGGTTTTAAGGATTTAATTATATCGATATTAATTTTTTAAAGTGTTAAAAACTTCAAAGTTGTATGGGACACATTGATTCAAAAATCTCTTTATTAAATGTTTTAAATGGTTTTGAAAATGGTTTTTAGAATGGATTCATTATATTAAAATGTTATATTGTTATTGAAATGTGGGAATGTTATCTTTCCTTTATGCCTATGTTATGTGCTATGATTATTTTATGGTTCTTGGGCATTGTTTATGAAGATGGGTGGTTCCGTGATAATCTAAGGGCGGGTGAGTCCGATATAGCTCTCTAATGCATTGGGTAACGCGAAGGGGTTAAACATTAAGGGTTCTCCGAAGATATTTTGGGAATATACTGTGATGGGTATTCTAAACATAACCATGAGGGTTACTCCCTACGTAATAATGTTATGAATGCCTCAAGTAACCTTTATGTCTTAGGATTTCTATGAGTTATTCGGAAATCGTATGATTTCATGAGGTATGTTAAATTGATTATGTTTTTTAGTAAAGTGTGATTTCATTGATTCTAATGTATACATGGACTAATGTTTTCTTTCCGTATTATTATAACCCTTACTGAGCTTTTTATTCTCATCCCGTGTTTTTTTTGAATTGTTTTTCACAGGACATAAAGTTGAATAGGGTCAAGGATGGGATCAAGGAAATGTCAGGATGTCTAAAACAAGGAACTAGACATGAATCTTTTGTTCAAGAGTTTTTATTTTGTGAAAAAATCGAAGCTGAGTAGATGTTTCTAATTTGTAATCTTTGAGATTTAATAGTTATTTCCTAATTCTCTAAAACACTAAACCTGAAAAGATCCTCAATGTGAATTATTCATTTAATTCAATAATAAGTAATGTTTACGGCCGAGTCCTTATAGTTGGTATCAGAGGTCAGTTTAGATAACATTATAAGTTAGGGTATTCTTTAATCATAAGTGACATTACCATAATGGTTAGGATTCTAGAAAGAGACATAGTTTTTAGGTAAAGTGAATGAGCAAGTATATCTTTGTGTTTATCTTCCTCATTAGTACATGATGATTTTGTTTATATACTCACCCTAACAATTTTGGTTTTAGTAAGTGGATGGATCTAGTAGGAACCAATTTGACAATGGGTTTGAAGGAAAGTGTGGTGGTTCTCTAATTAAGAGACTCAGTGAAATGGGGGATTCAATTAGAAATCTTGTGGTTATTCTAAACCAACTATCAGGAGTCATGATCAACCACATGAACCTTGGTGAGTTCTCTAATGTATCACGTATGAGAGAACCAACTCGACGTGGAAGTTTAGGTAATAATTATAAAGGTAACCATTAGGGTTTATATGATCCTTACTTTTGAGTTAATTATGGGTTACTATATGTTATGATGGAATATGAAGTACATGAGACAAATTTGAGGTTAAATTATGTTGTGGTTATTTTTGATTATTTTATCGCTTTTTGTGGAATGTTATAAGAATTATATAGTTTTGGGAAAATTACAACAAACAGATCGTGGGGAAACCCGTCACGTTGGACAAAGCTACGGGAATCGAACCCACAACCAAAGTGCGACTGGTATTTATCACCTACCTCTGGACTATATGAAGTCCCCGGTTAGTTTTACTAATTATTTTTAGTTAAATGATATTATGAATCTATAATAAGTTGATTTTGTGTTATCTATAGAAATTATTAATCTATCATGGAGGATATGTGATTAGGATAATTACTTTTCAATATGAGACTTTTAGTGAAACTGATGTTGTTTGGAGATAAGTGTTAATTTGTACCTTGGAAGAATATGTGACTAAATCCTTTAAATAATTTTGATTCAATCTTAGTTTGGTTTACTTTGAAGAATTTTATGGACAAATTGTTTATCGAATGGTCCTCGTTGAACTTTGGGTTTTTTTGGACATATTTTGGATATTATGAATAGATTGTATTTTTATAAAGGGTTATCCTTTTCTGGATTATCTGATCTTGGTCTAAAAATATTGGTTTTGGTAATGTTCTAAAGGCATGGGAAATATATAGTTCTCTTTTATGGATTAGGTGATTCTCTAGAATTTTATTATAGCTCTCTTAATGTGAACAAGTCATCCTATATACTCGTCTTTTGGAGAAAATATGAGTTCGTGTAATAAATCTAGTAAAAGTTGAAAGTCAACATGACAAGTAAGTATATTTCCTTATGTTTTAGTTAAGCTCATAAATAAATTTCTAAATGAAAAGTAACTTAAAACAAAAATGTTTTTTGTTAATTTTTCATACTGGGGAATCAAATACCGTTTAACCAATAATAAGTTTGTGATTTTCTTGTGGTTAACTTTCTCTTAAACATGTTTTTTATCACTCTCCATCAAAACATGACCCTTTGTTTTCTCCTCCATGTCCATGTTTTCCTACATGGAATCCTAGTATGTGTTAACTCGGGTGACCTCTGTACTTCTATTTCTTTCTTTTAAAGTGACTGTTTTACGGACTCTTGTTCTGATGTGGGACATTCAATGAAGTTTTCGAGCCCAATTTTAAAATTGCGAGGACGCAATTCCCAAAAGGGGGGAAGGATGTAACACCCCAGGTAAATAAAGAATATAAAATTTTTACATTTATCCCTATTTGTGAATAAAATGTTAAAATTAATTTAAAGGGAACTCTATGCTCGATTTCTTACCCAATACACAACAACGAGTTCCTTTGAAATCTTACGTTGCACTCTCATAATAAAATAATTTTATTTTAAATGGTAGTTAACACCTAGACATTGTAATGGCGGGAATGAACATAACTAACTACAAAATGATTATATATGTTTGTCAAATATTCTAACTATTTACAATAAATGTTAGAGGATTAAAAATGCGAATGAATCCAACTTTAACGTAAACATTCTAATATTCATTAAAAGGTCGATTAACCGCCATTTAATGGAGAAAATCTTTTAAATCCACTTTTTGACAATTTTATGTGTTATATTTGACTAAATAAAATTCTTCTTGAGAATCGGGACATCAAAATTTACTTTGTGTAAATTTTTGGTATTTTTCTGATAAAGTTAATTTTTTAATGAATAGTGAAAAATGTTGTCTTTTAATTCATAAACCACTTTTTAATATAATTTATTTATATGATTGTATTATATATTGAATTGGTTTTAAAGTGAAATTAGAATATATTTTTACCATTTAATACAATAGTGATCATTGGAATTAATTTCACATTGAAATTGGAGTTAAACTAGTGTCAATATTTTGATATATATTGTTTCATAAAAACACGCTATTTGTTCTGACAGCGGAAATTAATTATTAAATTAATTAATTTAACTTATATGTTATTAAATTTTTAAAATAGACATAATTTTTTAATTCTAAATATCAAATATAGATTAGGGTGAATTTTTGGTATTTTTCTGAAAAACTTCAATTTTTGATGAATAATAAAACCACTAAGTGGTAGTTTAAAAACTGATTTTTCGTTTAAATGAAAATTTACCACTTCTGTGATTTGAATTTTAAAAATCCGACATACATGGTTTTCATTAGGATGTAAAATGTGGTTCAATGGGATTAAAATATTTTTTTGGTGAATAGTAACTTTTATGTTTTTAATCGCGATTAGAGGTAATTAATGTAATTTAAGGTAAAAATAATGTTTTAATAATATTAAATGTTCTTGAAACATGTCCTACCCTTATTGGATGTTTTATGGCCGACCAAGAAAATCCATGGGTCAACTTGGGGACCCCATGGAGCCACATTGGTAGGAAAATGACATTAAAAACTTTTTATTTAAAGTTAAAATTAAAATCTCACAAACATGAGTTGTTTTACTAAAACAATTTTTAACTGGGGTTATACAAGTCATAGTTTTGACTATAAATATTCATTAGAAATATAATAAGATTTAATACATCATGATATTTTTTTTATAATTTTTAGACATTATATAAATTAAATTATTTATGACACCATGATGATGAAGTGATTACCTCATTATTTAACGATTTATATAAAATGAAAAGATAATGTAAAATCTAAGACCTACACTTGTAAAAAACCAATTGGATGGGTGGATTTAGAAATATTATCACCTTAGCCTTGAAATATATAATTTAGGGACCTTTAAAATCCTAAAATAATTTTATAACAATGTAACCTTTTATAACATTCCAAGAGTGCCCCTCCTCTCCTCTTATAAAAGGCCCCCACATCTACCACCTTACCCACACCTATCAAGAGTTTTTCTCAGCCAACCCCTGCCCATTTTTTCTCTCCAAATCCCTCTATTACTCCTAGAAGCCTCACTTTGGGAAGAAGTCATCCCAAGGAAGCCTTTGAGATCAAATCAAAAAGAGTTACCCGTTTTAAAGGTAGTGTCTTCTCTTGTGTTCTTATGTTTTATTTTGCTTCTCCAACCCCCTAAACTCTTTTTATTCCTTTATTTTGTAACAACACCAGTATATTAAATATGTATGATTTTGTTATAATATGTATTCGAGCTACACTTACACACACATCCGTGTAATGGTTAAAGAACATACTGTTTCTGTGGATGGCGAATTACTGCCTCATGAAACGATGATTGTTCAATATTCTTTTAACACCTTTGAAGGTGGACTTAATGATGTCACTGTATTTTATATATTATATATATGGTATTTATTTTTTACATATGATTCTTTATTTTATATTTAAAACATACCTTTATTCTTTGCATGTTGTGCAAATGCGATAATTTCATACGAGGAAGTGTATATTACCGCCCCCTCAAGTGATGCGACTCATTCATGCAATACTTTTAATGTATAAAGAATGAAATTAATGAACTTATGTGACCTATAAAACATATATATTATACTGTAATTATAATATATATATCTCTAAATTATTTTTAATTCCATTAATATGTCAATGAAATGAAAGTAGCATTCATGCGTATGTACGACCTACCGTCTCCATGAACAGTGCATTTCATTTATTTTTATATAAAAATGTTATGGAATAGTATAAAATGAATATTTAATGGATATATATGATATTTAAATCATTAATACTATTTTGGTTATGATTTACTTAAAACTACATGGACAATCATTTTCAAACAAGTTCATTTTTGACTCATGTACCAAATATCGATAAAAACGTCTGATATGAACTAACAATATTAAACAATTATTATAACATTATAATATGTGATATGAACTTAATAATAATCCATAAAGGAGTTCCTTAAGAAATTTAAAATTGACCAAAGTTTATTATTGAGGAATATAAAGAAACGAACAAGACAAGTCAGACTTGAGGTAAGTGATCCTACCTCTCTCTTTATTTTTAAGTACTCTTTTTATGAAACTTACTTTATGCTCCGTTTTATTATGTTGGGGGATGTTCTTTTATATTCCTATTTATGTAAATTTTATGTTAATATGATGTGAGACCCTATTTTATATCATCAATCCATTTTTGGATGTTTTATGTGGCGCCGTTAGGCTGCCGAATTTTTATAATGGGATTTTCATGTCACTTTTTATTCCTGTGATATTAATGCTACAATGGACACCATTTCCTTTTAAGTGGTGTATGTACTGACCATTATTTTACTATTTGTATAATATAATCTCATTTATGGGTAGTTACATCTTCATTGTATGACCCTTCTTTCATGGGGTGTATGTTTCGAAAGTTTCCCAAATCGGTAAGGGAACCTTTCACCCTCCTCTTTTTAAAAGACTTCTTTTGTTATGTATTTTAATTTACATATTTTTATGCTGGGATATGTTCTTATATATCCTTATTTATTGAAATATTATTTACAAGTGATGAGATACCATTTTCTCTCTCATCAACTAATTTTATGAATTTTAAAGTGATGCCGTTATGCTGTCAAATTTTACCAAGGGAACTTCTTAACCCAATTTCGATTTCTTTGGGTTCAACATGTAATTATTGAATATGTCATCCATTGAATATATTTGAATGAAAATTGATTGTTTTACACTTAATATCCACTTATATTGGGTGTATTTATATTTTTCACACATAATTATGAGATTGGTTTATCCTTAATTTAAGGATACCTTCTTTATAAGGGATTTCATCTCATTTTACATTTCTATTGAGACTTCATTGTTGTTATGAACCAATTCACTCTTATATGGTGTATATACTATCCCTTGGAATATTATATCAGGAATCCATTTATACTCATGATATTATAATGTTTTGATTAAATTTTATTCCTCAATTATTGTATTCAAGTGTCTCTCATTTTGATAAAAACCCTTTAACTAAAATAACTTTTTAAATGTTTTAATGATTTATTCTTATAAATATTTCTCATTAATATCCATTTTTTAAAAATTGTTTGAAGGATTTAATTATATGGATATTAATGGTTAAAAATGTTAAAAACATCAAAGTGGTATTGGGAACTTTGATTCAATAATATCTTTATTAAATATTTTAAATGGTTTTGAAAATGGTTTTTAGAATGGATTCATTATCTTAAAATGTTATATTGTTATTGCAATGTGGGAATGCTTTCTTTATTTTATTCTTAAGTTATGTGATATGATTATGAAATGGTTCTTGGGCATTGTTTATAAAGATGGGTGGTTCCGTGATAAACTAAGGGCGGGTGAGCCCGATATAGCTCTCCAATTCATTGGGTAACGCGAAGGGGTCAAACGTTAAGGTTTCTATGAAGGGATTTAGGGAGTACCTTGTGATGGGTATTCCAAACGTAACCATGAGGGTTACTCCCTACGTAAGAATGTTATGAAGGCTTCATGTTACCTTTATGTCTTATTATTTCTATGGGTTATTCAGAAATCCTATGATTTCATGAGGTATGTTAAATTGCTTATGTTTTATGAGTAAAGTATGATTTCATTGATTCTTATGCATACATGGAATAATGTTATTATTCCATATTGTTATAACCCTTACTGATCTTTTTATGATCATCCCATAATTTTTTTGAAATTTTTTCACAGGACATAAAGTTGAATAGGGTCAAGGATGAGATCAAGGAAATGTCTGACTATCTAAAACAAGGAACTAGACATGACTCTTTTGTTCAAGAGTTTTTATTTTGTGAAAAAATGGAAGCTGAGTAGATGTGTCTACTTTTTAATCTTTGAGATGTAATAGTTATGTCCTAATTATCTAAAACACTAAACCTGAAAAGATCCTCAATGTGAAATATTTATTTAATTCAATAATAAGTAATGTTTATGGCCGGGTCCTTATATTTATGAAAATTAAAAGCTGTTTTTTGTACTAGTTCGACCTAATATAATTTTGTCTCCTAGTTTCTGGAAATTTTATTTAAAGTGGTATAATGAATATTTTTATCTTTTCATTAATTAATTACATTGATATACCCTAACATTTGGATGTAAATATTATGAAACACATCAATATATTATGTTTTTTCCAATAAATGGATTTTTATAATATTTATTTATCTATATTAAATGTTTTATTTTATATTTTTTTATTTCTATTTCAATCATGTATATCATTATATCTCAAAATATTAGATACATTGGTGTTTCCTTAAATATTAAATAATTATTATTACCCATTCCTCATCGTTTATAATGAAGGAATCATTAAGATATTATGATTTTCTGATAGAAATTATTTTCTAATATCAATCTCCTCTAAATTCATCATAAATAAATATTTTCTAATTATGTGGGAGAATATATCAACTCCATGTTTTATTATTTTTTTTAAATTTTGTTTTAATAATCTTCCATCACATTATCCTCTAGAGCAGTTGACCCTTATTGATGATCACTTTTGTAAATTAAAGCTATCATCAAATTCTGGTTTTCTAGGGAAAGCTAATAAAAAGGATTAAATAATTCTACAATTAATGCATTAAAAAATGTATTTCAACTAATCATTCCCATGATTTGATGTATTAATTTTTCAAATTAGAATGAAAATTCATTCATATCAATGGAATCAACATCAAAAGATGTATCCTTTAAATGAGACTTCATTGATGGAACATGATTTGGTCCTTTTAGATCACCATTGATTTCTTATTCGTGGTTTCCCTTAATATCCCTAATACAAGACCACTTATAATAATCTTAACGACAAAAAAATTTGTATTATATTGATGGAATACCCATATATGTAATTATAATGAAGGGATGATTTCATTAAATCATATGAATCAATTTTACTATTCATACAAATATTTATAATAATATATTAATCTTGATTCTCACTATATAATGGATCAATATTAATAAATTGTTTAAATTTATAATTAATTTTTCGATATATTCTTTTTTATAATGATAGATATCATAGAACCAAAAACAACTAGTAGGTAATTGAGACACTAATGAAATATTTTATATTTCCTATATTTTATAGATCTGTAAATATAATTTTTGGTGTCTATATTCTGAATACTTGAGTCAAATGCTTCTTAAAATTATATAATAGTGATTCATTATCCACTCTTCTATTTGTTTATATATTTTTCTAATAAATTTTAAAATAGACCATTTTAGTAGTACTGAAATTTAAAACACATTTGGTGAAAATATATAAATCATTATGGTTTCATAAATGATATAAAATGATTTTCAAACATTCTATAAGGATATAATTCATTAAAATATACTAGGGTAACTCTACTATTATTTTTCTAACTATGAAATTATTGTATTATAATGTTTGTAGATGTTTTTACCATGGGAATACTTTTGGGACCAATATGGATATTATTTAATTTTTATATTAAATAAGTTGAATGATAAATGAGGTTAAATGGATTTGAATTTTCTATTATATTTTAATTCAATACATTATTAACACACTCAATTTTTAGGAATATTTTAAACACATTTCAATGACTATAATAAAAAAAATGTGATATTTTGTTTTTACTTTTCTCATTTTATTGTTTTAGTAGATTTTTGGGATTAATCAGAAAAACTACTTAATTTTGGAATATAATTGTATTAATTAATTTAATTATTTTGGTCCAGACATTTTATAAAATAATTATGTTATAAAATTTATTTTTAGGCATGAATACATATTAGGGTTCATTTCATATAATGGTCCCAAATATGAATCCAATACATAAAGGAACAAAATATTCTTATACATTTTCCCTTAAAATATATGTACATATATGGCGATTTTTGATGACGAAACCATATTTAGTAAATGGATGAATAAATGGAACTAAAATCAAGAAATGATAAAGAGATGACATGGAGGGACAAAATTAATAACTATGCAACCACTATAATATTCTAATTTCAAGGACATGAGTGCATGAGAAATTGAATTTCAAAAACACAAGGATTCTACATGTATAGAATAATGTTTTGGAGTAAATGAGATATAACATCTTCTAATTATATCAAATAAAGATAATATTTTGTCATAATATGAGAAAGAAATTTTGAAAAAACATTCATATAATGTTACATTTCAAAAATTGATATTATATGGGTATATAATAAACAACTATTTTGAGGAAAATCATGGATAAAAAACATCACACTTTCTTATAAAAAGAATCCACCACACTGCCAAAGAATGATCTCAATATCAGTAAGAGAGGATATGGAGACCCATTCTAAGGTAACTTTGTTGATTTTTCTTAGTTTTTTTATATTAATATTTAGTTTTCTATCACATTTAATTTTTAGGTTTGTTAATTAAATAAATCATTCATCCTTTTTAATGTGCTTTCTCCACCCATTTCATTATTTTTCATCTATTATTTTTCTCTCACTTATATTACATATATTATTTTATTTTGTTATTCTTTTATTATTTCATGCATAGTGACCACTTACCCTAAACAATAGTGGATAACAAAAGGCTTGGATTTAGGGAAGTAATTTGGAACTCAATTCATTATGTACATAATGTTTTATGTTTGATTACTTCTGTAATGACCATGAGTAAATAGAAATGTTTTTTCTATCATCCACAACTACATTGATATCAAACTCATTTATATTATTTTATTAAATTTTTTCCACCCCTATTCTAGATACAATATCTTCCTAAGATGGATTTGAGCCATTTTATAGATGAAATGACATATGATGGATCTAGTCCCGAGGAGATGCCACACTCTTGATTATGGTGTGTCACTAACATCTATTATTGGAGGAGGTGGAATTTTTTCGTCTATAGGAATTCATGATTTCACACCACTAAATTAATAAATAGTAAGTCATGAATGAGATATCATAATTAAATTATCATAAATAATATAAGTACTAACATATAGAAATATGGAAACCATAAACCAATCTATAAGAGAAATGTTCTTTCATTTTAATCACATTATATCATTTTATTCTTTATTAATTTTTATATTATCTTATTTCATTAAATTAATTTTTTTAATGAATAAACCTAAAAAACAAAAAAGAAGTAGTTAAGGGAGTTATAATTTCTATGTGAACATCTGAGAATGCTCTTTAAGTGGAATGACCATGGTCAGCCATTGGGCTATTGTATGAAGACATTTCACTTTCACATTCCCCATGACATTCGTGGGATGAAAATAGCATCGTCACCGATGATGTAATTAGTAGTATACCTATTTTACCAATTTTTTCTTTTTAGCTAAATTTTAATTTTTTTATTTAAAAAAACAACCAAAATTATTCTCCCATGATGTTTTTAATAAACCATTAGTTCAATTAAGGGAACCATTATCCACATGTGAAATACAAAGTAAAATATTATACTGAGGAGGCCCTCCAATGATGTTTGTATTATTTTATGATAATGATAAAATATAATTGGAGAAGAATTTAGACATTGTTCTCACCCCAATAATTATGTTTCACCATAGTCTCGTAATTTAATTGAAAAAATCAAAGATCTTGAGGCCCGACTCGAGTACCATCAAACATCCTGATAATTTTTAGAACCACATCAAGAATATCATTATACAATAATGTGCATTCATGATGGGGTTAAATTTATAGATAAAGTTCATATGGTAGATAAATAATATCTGGAAGAATTATAAAACAATTATGAGGCACATCATGATCTCCCCAGTCTATATACAAATGAAAATACAAAACCAATCTACTTGATTCTACAAATAGAATAAAAGTAATCTATATAAGTGATATAATTTGAAGAAAGTGAGGAGGATCCTCACTACCTTCCTCAATCCACAAAGATAAATATTTAATATGCATTTATAACTGAAGAACTTATTGAACATGATCAAACATAGGAATGTTATCCTTTCTTAAACACTATCTTTTACAATTTCATTCAATCTAATTTGAGTATCACCTAATATGGTATTAAATTTTTAAATTTGGTTAATCCAGGGTTTTCATTATAGGAAAATGAAGAAAAAATATCTACACCTACTGAGGAATGTTTGGATCTTCCTAATTTTTATTAATATACTTTTGTGGAAGTATCTAATGAAAACCATGTAGTCAATGCCATAGAAAATGAGATAATAGATTATCACACAGAAATGGGGAATTTTGATTTACATTTTTCCTTATTAAATTATTTATAATTACTAATAAATTGTAACCATACATTTGAAATTTAAAAATAAGAATACCTTGTTGAGTCAAAACTAGAATAAAAATAATTTGATTCATAAGTAAAAACTGAAGATGATGAGGTTTCACACTTCATACAATGCTATTCAGTAATTTGTACCTAATTCTGAAGGGGGTGGATCTAGTGTAATTTATACATTATTTCTTCCCCAACAAAAAATAAGTTATGTAGGTTCATAAAATCAACATGGGGTGGTTCAAATATAAGAATATCCACCCACTATAATAATTTGGATAACAAAAGTTACTACCCTTTGGTGGCATGAAAAATTGAGTTCCCACTTGGGGTGTCATTACCAATCTTTTACCATTTACTTTATTTCTAGGAATTTAAATATAAATTAAAATTTTAAATTTATTCCATTATGCAACCCATTCCCAATTATCTTTATGAGCATAAATGAAATGATCCTTTTGATTAAATTATTAATTATATTTTATAAGATCATGACTAAATATGGTAGTATAAACATGGGAATGAAATAAACTAAAAAATCATGGAAATATGATTTTACATCTCATTTTTATCTTTTAATATCCTTACATTTTTTATGAAAACATGGTTTAATAAATAAACAATATTATCATGCCCACATTTGAATTTATTCCTTACTTGACATATCATGGAGACATGACTTTTATAGGAATCTTTTGATGACATGTTTTATATTTGAAGGTTAATTATATTCAATAAGTAAATTATAGAATTAAATGTTTAAAATGAAACATGTATATTGAAATTTAGAACTCATTATTTTAGGGAACTAGTTGATTCATGTAATTGAAATTTTCATAAAAATATTCTTTTTTTGAATTATTGAAATCTATGTGAATGTATTTTCTATTTCTAGTCATGACTTTAGTGTCCAATATCTTATTACCCATTCACAAGAGGATTTATTGACCTAATAAATTCTATTAAATCAGGAGCATATTTATTGAGTGATCTTGTGACATGATGCTTTCTAGAAATTTCATTTGAACTTTTCGAAACTATGATTGTAGAAAAATGCGTTTAAAATGATTATGGAATATTTCAATATGCCCTTATCATTAAATACCCCCTTAAATTAATCAATTTATATCCCATTGAAACCATGAATGACTTTGTTTTGAATGAGAAAAGTTTTAAGCCATTTTTATTCATTATTATCATCATTTTAGTATTGTCATGAAATTTTTAGGTTGAAGTGTGGGGTGAGTTGATTCATAGTAGAATAAAAGATATATATTATAAAGAAGATATGCGAGGGTGGTAATTGTGGGAATATAGAAATGTTACTTGATTTATTAGTTATAATTTTATTATTTTAACTCAATTAGAATAATATAGAAAATGAAAAAATGAACCATAAAATGAAAAGAATAGGTAATGACATAGAAAAATATAAAATACTTGTTAATTAATTGTTGATTTTTATCATATGTGGTTTTGTGGTGGCTGTGAGGTTTATTATAAGAATTACATTCAAAAATAAAAAAAATTAAATATTCATTACAAAATATAAAACAAGAAAAAAAATCAATAGGGACAAACAAATATTTTATTATGATTTATTTGATCAATACAATTATATTGAGTTTTGGGGGAAGTTGGATTTTATACAAATTTATGTGGATAATTTTTTTAAACACAAATGTTTGATATCATGAATTTTAATTTAAGATATTATCCATACTAATATGATTTAATTTTAAAACATTACCATAGAGTCATTTATAGCATAATTTCATGAACTCGTGATTTTATGTGGTTTTTCTTTTTAAAGTGGAGAAAGTAGTAATTTTACAAGATTATTAATATGGGGAATTATATCATGAAATGGGAATATCTAGATATTAAATTGTATCAATATTTATAAGAGAAACTATTCAAAGGGAAGTTAGTTAATGAAATAGATGATCTAATAATAATGAATTGAGGATCTTGAATGATTGACATGAGAAGTTCTATGATTTTATCAAGGGAAAATTAAAATACATTAATTTTTTGTTTATTAGAAAAATAGTAAATTGAATGAAATATTATTGGTAATTTTTAATTTATAATTGAAATTGATGATCTTCTGATTTTATTTCCTTGAAATTAAAATAATGATAAAATTTTTTCCCTCTTATTATTTATGTTGATATTTTACACTTGACATCACGAATAGTTTAATTGTGGGGGTTTTGACACACTAAATTTTCATAAATAATTTAAACAAATTTCAATAGTATTATACCCAAAAAATATATTTAAATATCTTTATTCATTTTTATGGTTTTAGTTTCATTTTATACTTAATTGAAAATAGACTAATTTTGGAATAAAATTTTTTTGATTTATTTAATTATTTCAGAAATAAATTTTTATATAATTATTTAATTTACAAAATTAATTTATTATATTCTTGAATAAATATTGGGACTCATTTCATTATTCTGGACCCAAATCTTAATTCATCATTTGAAGGCCTAAAATAATTTCACTATTCTGGCCTCGAAATCTAAGTATAGAATTTGAGATTCATGAATATGGGAACGTATCATGTAAATGGACAATTAAATAGTGCTAATATTCAACAATAATAAAGAGAAGATACATTATAAAAAAGTTCATATATATATATATATATCTACATTTATCTATAAATAACATTGTCATAAATGAATGGGAAACCAGTTTTCTAAAATTCAACGATCCTAGATGGATAAAATAAATATTCTAAGTAAATGATAAATAAATTCATCTACATGAGGCATATGAAGATGAAAAAATATGGGATGGATAATAAGACATTTCAGAAAAAATTAGAATATTAAATCTTTAAATATTGTAATAAAATGGTTCTATTAGATGAAATTGTTTGAAGAAAAATTATGGATCCAAAAATCTCACCATTTCATATAAAAACACACACTCCACTACCAATGATATATCTCACAATCTATGAGAGAGGATCCAGAGGGACATGATGATGTTCATTTTTTATTTTCTTGAATTTTATTTTATTTTAAATTTCAGTTTTCTTTCTTGTAGCAATTTAATTATAGTAAACTAAAAAAATTCATCGACCGTTTTATTAGAGTTCCCTCCATCAGATTCATTCATTTTTATAAAGACTTTCTTCTCTCTTATATTATATTTATTATTTTCCTCCCTTTGTTTTTCACTTTCATTCTATAGTGATATATTACATAAAAAATTATGTGCTAACTAGAGGACTGATCGAGGGGAGGTAAGTGGAAATTCCATTCATTTTTCAATGAAATCTTTATGCTTTATTATTTTTGTGATGATCAATAGAGAAGTGATTTGGTGCGGATATTTTCCATAATGAAATTAATCCCCTACTAATTTATATTATAATTAAAAATATTTTACCTCCTTTCTACTAGATAAAATATATTTATATGAATCATTAGTTCCATTCAATAGATGAAATAACATATGATTGAGCCATGTCGTCTGAATGTCACACTCCATATTGAGGTGTGTCACCAACTTTTATTATTAGATGAGGTGAAATTTACATTTCTATAAGAATTAAAGAGTTAAAAACCATAATAATATAACACTAATTCATGAATTGGATATCATAATTGACGTTTAAATCATATCATAACAACAATAATGTTAATAATTAAACCCAAGAACCAATCAAAATAGTCAAAGATCTTTCATTATAATCACATTAAATTATTTCATGTTAGATTAATTTTTGTATCCAATTATTTCAATAAAATTATATTTCTTTAGTAAATTTAGTAAACAAACCAACAAGAATTTTTTTAGGTTAATTGGAATAAGTATGTGACAAACTGATAATGTTTATCATGTAATAAAACCATGGTCAACCACTATTATTCTATAGAAAAATAATTTTTTTATTATTCCCTATAACTAGTGTGAATAAATTAATAATGTTAAAAACCAATTGTTATAATATGTTTCATTTATGGTGATATTTTATTAAATATTTCTCGATGGATTATTCCAGTATATTACTAAATTATATTACTATGATTAGTTGATTTACAAGATGTTTATTGTGTAGATATCCAAACTTTTTCCCTATAAAAAAAACAAAATGGATCTTGCTTTGTTGTTATTATTTTAGAATATCAATAATATGTAAATGATTTTTTGAGTAATTTATTATTTAATTAGTCAAACAATAATATAATGTGTTGTAGTGAAGTAATTTTACTAAAAATTAAAGAGGTGTGATCATTATTGAAAAATAGGTTTATGAATGTGTTTGGATAAATAATTTTACTTTTTATAATTGGTGAGGTTCAAAAATGATTTAGTCAATTACATGGTGCCTCATGTATGATTAATTTAGTGGATGAAAATAAATATTTAACTCTTATATAGTGATTATCTCATGATTTACCTATATTCAATTTTCCTATAGAAAAATTTATTATCAAAAAATTAATAAATATAGAGAAAAGTAGAATCATTATTGAATAAATAAGTGAAAATACATTTGATTCTATAATGATTTATATTGTTTCTACAATTTCATCATTATGTAATAGATACCATTTTAAAAATTTAATTAAATATCATACAGGTGTATACCAAGGGATGTTTAAATGATTTTATTTTTATGTTTAAAATACAATGTATTCTATATCATGAATTGTTGAGTTGTCATAAGTGAAACATATACAAAACTATAGGGAGAGAGCACATTCTGGAAAGAGGATTATGGAATTTTTATTCAAATTATTTTAGAGTTATAACAAAATTATTTTTCACAAAATCATGGTTAATGTGAACATGTTATGGAAATTAAATAATTTCAGAATATTGAATTTTTTTAATGTTCTCTCTCATTTAATGGATAATAGACCACACATACTCAAAAATAAATTTTTAAACGTTTTAGTAATAATTTACTAAGAGATAATGAATTATCATACATATCCAAAGAAATTTGATTTGTAGTTGAAATAATTTTTTGATTATAATTTTAATTTGAAATTCCATTTATCACAATGATAAATAATTATAATTATTTTAATAAACTTTTTCTTGTAGGAAAACATTGAACTATAAAAATATGAATATATACAAAAAGAGGCATATATATATTTTTAGTTTTAGAATCCTAATAGAATTAATAGAGAATGAAAAGAAATATATAAAAAAATCAAATAAGGTAACCTATTTTCCATTTCCATGTATAGGTAGAATTTTAAGAAAATAGAAATAGGGGTAAGAATCAAAAAAAACTTTGTGGAAGTATAAATACACTGAAGGAAACAACATAATTAAAAATTGTAATATATATCATTGATTGAATAAGAATATGTAAAAAAATATAAAGACATATTCTTCATCACAAGTTTATGTATAATACCTATAAATTTTTAATCAATAATTTTTTATAATGTAATTTGTGATTAATTGTATTCTCATGTGATGAAAACAATATTTCCAATCTCTCTTATGTGTACACACTTTAAATTTTAATTATCTATACTATATTATTTTCCTAGATTTCAGTCATAAATTATGTGGTGATAATAGTTATCATCTTAAAAAATTTCAATTAATATTTTTCTAGATAAATTTATATAATTAAAAAATTAATTTTTTAAATCACTATGAATTTAGTGAATTATCTCTATCCATAAAGTCACATTCAATATGTATCAGAAAATACTTGTTCACTTTTAAAATTATTTTCTTCATGGAGATAGAAGTTAATTTTATAATATATTATTATTGACTATGACTATGATTTCTTTGATATCTACAACATTAATTGTGTAAACAAAAAGATGACTCACAATTTTCATGTCCAAAATTACTACATTTTTAGTGATTAGTGACTCATGTTTGGTTAATCCACAACTATAGGTATATTACATGTTTTCATTAATGGTCAAATTTTTCATTATAAAATATATTATATTTACATAATAGATAAAATTAATTTAAGGAGTAAATGATAAAAGAATTTACATTTTATCATCTTCATAAGAAAAAAATCCACTTAATAAATAAACGAATATATTAATGTATTTTTAAATAATATAATACACGATTAAGAAGAGTATAATGTGAATAAATAAAATGAATTTTCTTTAATAATGAATTATAATGATCTCATGATCAGTGATGAAGAAACAATTACATATTTATTCATTAGAGTTACTATAATTATGAGAATTGTAAATGGTTAGTTTTTGATTAAGTAGGTATTTATGGCTATTGAAAAGATAATAAATATTTCTCTAGGTGTTTTTAATGAAAACATCTATGAAAATGATTATTTTTACCCTAATATATTTTAATTAGATGATATTCTTTAAATCTGATGTTTTTTATAAAATAATAAAAGATAGTTAACCCAAGTAGAATTTTAAAAAAAATAGGGTAATATTCATTACTGAGTTGATTTAAATCATTAATTATATAAACATTTATGTAAAAGAATAATTAATTGATGACAAAGATGATAGTTAAAATTAATTTAACAATATTCTCTCATTAATTTCCTAATTTTTGTTAGGAGACCTTGAAATATGTCATAAAATATTGCCAATGAATCTTTATAAAATATATATTTGTTAGAAAATTCATAACATGGAATCTATTATTAAATAATGATATAGAATATTGAGATGTAGGTTAGAATACATATATTTACATGATTATGATTCATAATTTTTTTATAAAACACATTTTTTAACATGGAGCAGTGATTATTTTTCTATATTCCAAAAATTTATTTTCCAAGAATTAAGACAATGATAGTAGAGAGATTAATAAAAAGATAACATAATCTATTTAAAATAATTAATGGATTATAATATAAAATTTTAATGAGGAATAAGTTAAAAATTATGATATTAGAAAATATGTATTATAGGAGGAAGACATGGTCTTCATAATAAAAAAACAATCATTTAATACCACATAAATATATAAATTCTATAAGAGTTAATAAGTATATATATATATTTTTTCCAATTAACAAGTTATGATAATTTATCAGAGATGGAAAATGAGACATGTTTGGTGAAAGTAATTAAAAACAGGAATATGGTACTTTATTAATATTCTAATTGATATTTTTCACTAAAAACAATGAAAAAATTGAATTCTATTGAGGTTTTATAATATAGATTGTTAAATAAATAAATATAATGACAATTTTTAAAATAAAACATATAGAATTATATTCATAAAAATTGGAAATTTCTAGAGAATTGTTTTATGTAAAATTTAATTAATGTAAAAAAGATGAATTTTCTTATTTTCTGGAAAATAATAATGTTCTCATAAATCTATAAAGTCCTTTTAAGGATAACTTTTTTGAAAAAAATATAGAAATGGTAGTATTAAAAATGATATAATTGAATATATATTATATAAGAGAGTATTTTATGTTCTGTGTTATTTGGGTTTGGAATAATGGGTCTAGGTTTATGGTTAAGATGTTAAATAATAACATGAGACTACTTCTATTCATAATGTTTTGATTAATGAAAAAGTGTTTTTTACAACCAGTTATTGAATATGGGATGATTTTCACCCCTGAAAATTAAATAATGTTTGATAAATTGATAATCATATTATCCTGTAGAATTTGGGGGATATATATTATAGAATATTTATCACAACCAAATAAGAATTTACAATTTGAAATAAAAAATTAGAGAATACAATTTGAAAATAAATTTTATCCATTAGTGTTTTATATTTGTAAATAGTGAACAACCAAATAAAATTTTAGAATAAATTTTCATAATGATATATTATAAACTATGTGTTTTTTTAAATAATAAAAAATTTAATATAATCAATGAAAAATTAAATGATAATAAATTTTACATAGAATTCATAATCAATTAATCTCAAAACGGTCTTCAATATTGTATGTTTGTCATATATGATAAAATATTTGATTTTAGTAAATTATTTTGTATATCATAATAAAGGATTGAAAAACATTATAAATTAGAAGTCATTAAAAATAATAGGAGTTAGTTTCATAACAATTTCTAATTGAAGTGTATAGTTGAACACACTCTATATGATGATGGGTTCAAACATAATTTATTCAGTGATTCATAAAAATAGAATTAATGAAATGATCTAGGAGTTAAAAAATATTAACTATTTCTTTTAAAAATTAATGATTTATTTCTATTAATTAAAGGAATAAAATTATGGAATCATTATTTATGATATTTTTACTAACAATTCCTGAAATATTATATTTAATGATGATCATTACATGTGACATCAAAGATATGGGTTTATTTATTAAAGAAATAATCGATCTTATAAATTGAAGAAAAACTTTCAAAATATAAAAACATTGTATAAATTAATGATATTGTTAAAATACCTAGTTAAATGCTTCTCAAGATGCTCTATAAACCCTTCATGAAGTATTCGACACTTCTGGAATAAAAATATATGCTTCAACAATTTAATTCATCATAAATACACAATTTAAACATGATATAACATCAATGATAATTTATACAATGTGTTCTATGAATTTATTTTTTGTCTCACAACTATGTTTCTAGACAACCCTTATTGTTTTCATAAGAGTGCATATTTATCATGTGACCAAAATTCTCTTTGTGTTCTCATATTTTATGCAGTATCTAGGTGATTATTCTTTTACTACTATGAAGGGGTTTCAAGAACCAGTATGTTTTTACACATATTTGGTCTATAATATCCCATATATATATAACCCTTATACACATAAAATATGACATGTAGATATAAAATAATGAAATTTCATTTTGGAATACATATAATATCTAGAAATATATATTTTTCAACCCATCATACATATATAGGGGAATCCTAGTAAAATTATTAATCTGTACATAGTGAAAGAAAAATACTACTATTTTGTTAATGATATACCTTATAGAGAATCTTTTGAAACCTTTTATGGAATCCCAATATTTTATGTTCCCATGAAAATTTTTCATAGAAGGTGTCTCATATAATGTCCATCATAAATATTATATAAATCCATTCCCTATGTTGTTAACCATGTTCACATTTCACAAATCTATCATGAACATGTTGTATTTAAAGGTACTGATCTACCTCCCCTAATGAAATCTAGTTTTGAAATAATCTAGTTACCCATGAATGAATCATAAAGAATCTTTATTATGGGCAGATACACCTAAATCATTTTTTATTCATTGACCAAGACAAAAACTATGGTCATATCAACCAAAATTACATTTTTCGATTCTTTTCACCCAAATAAAACCCAATAAAAAGTGTAAATAACACCTTATCCCACACCATACAACATATATGTTTAGATCATCAAGAGTGTATGATTTCCTTCAATCGATCTTCTATTATTTAGATAAATGACGATTTAAAATATCAACCATGATAGAAAATAACATTAACAAGATCATGATTGTGTATCACCATGTTAATAGTAGTCTATATCACCAGGAAACTGAAGAGGTATCTACTAGCTTGTGCTATCCATATTTTGATAAAAAAAATGATTTTCCACCATGAGAAACTAATTGATACATAGTACTATGGGATTAAATTATATTGGTATTTAAAAACCACTCTCATGTATAGGATTTAACCACCAAGAATCCTTAATAATCATAGGACACCCTTATTATGCTACCAAATACTATTCTATATTACCCACTCGTGTTCTCTATGTTCTTGAGAAAAACATTTGTCTTCCTAACTATGTGTGACACCAACATCTCCTTTATTATCCTAACACATAATATATGTTAGGAATCAAGGTTACCCCAATTTGTAAACCCCATTAAACACTCTTAATCCATTTTTAAAATAACAATGGAATCTTAATAAAAAAATCTATAACATCATGAAAATTTATTTAGAGTGTGGAATTAAAAAACATGGTGCTGTCCTATTATATGACCATAAACTATAACACTAAAACTATGTTGAAATTGATTCCTTTTAAAAGTGTTATGTGGGATGTGTTTCTAATGTTTAGAAATAATATAATGCCCATATACTTCATTTAAGGATGGTCCATATTCCCCATGAACCTATATGTATTTTCTAATCAGGCCATATTCCCATTGAGATTCATAATAACCTTCACCGAGGACATATTTCACAATAAACCATCATCGAGGGGCTATATCTCCAATGTGATAAATTATTTATTTCCAAATTAATAATCAATACCCATGAGGTAAGACATTAATTCACTAGTTCAATATCCATCAAGAAGCCTTTTTAAAAGTAAATATCCTGAAGAGGCTATATCCATCAAAGTGGGACCTATCTACACAGTCAAAATCATTAATTTATCTCAATTGGGTAGATTCCCTTACATTTAAACACATCACCATTAAGTCATATTTCATATTTGTGGAATATAATGAGATTCTTATGTATATGAACCATAAAAACTCTATTTGATACATTTTCCCAAAACATTCATTAGGAATGGTATTATAATTATAGAAAGAGTTCATTGATTCATAGGCCTAAAAGTAACTATAATAATCCTTTTCACATTATCATTATATATGAAATGAGTGTAGTTACACTCATCTAATATGTTATGATTCAGATTTCTTTCTTAGGGATACAATTTAAGAACTGTTTATATACTTTTCCATTAAATTAAAGTACCCAAAAAATCTCAAGATGATGTTAAAATATAGAGAGACCAGATACAAGGATTTAACCCATATGTTACTTAATTAACCAAAAATCAAAAAATTGATATCCTCAAATATATTTTAATTCATCTTTATCATGGATTATAAATATATTCATTTTCATGGGAGTTAATTGATAAAATGTCCTTCACATTAAGGGGAGAATTATGACCATATTTTATTTTTTTAAGTTACCATCATAGTAGGAACAAATTTCTTATATTATAATAGAAATGTGTCAAAAATATAATCAGCTAAACCAATACCCACAATAATGTATCTCATAAAATACCTATAAACTATCTTCAATTGGAATAAAGGTCCATCTTCAAAAAAACCCAACAACATGATCTTGTATCTATGTTTCCATATGAAAAAATTGTGAACCCATCAAGAAATCAGTATCTAATAATAATTTATTCACAACCAGGATTCAAGAAAATTCCCTACCAAAATGAAATATAAAAATAAATATGGTGAAAATACCTTGACTGATTCTTCTTAAAAATAAAATATCACATATTAATTACTATTAGTTTCACTTATAATGATTTAGGAATAATTTATTTTCATTACCCATGAGATAAATCATATAATTATTAACCATTCACTAAAATGTTACACATAATAATATCCATATGTAATATTTCACAACGAATAATGGTTTGTAGCCATTAAGTCCATTAAATTTAACTGATTAGAATTACCATCCCATCATGATTCCAATTATTCTCCCTCTATAATGACTGAAACTAAAAATACTGGGAAAATGAAATTAAAAATTTATCATCTCTAGTATAAAGTGAAAAATGACCTTGTGAGGAAGAAAATAAGGAAGCCAATGGAGATTATGTGTCATAGATTTTCCCATCACAAACAGATTAAAATGAATACAGAGAAACTAATCTCCATCACTAATCACATTGACAATATCCCTCAAAAAAATAATAACACCACCTTTACTTCCCTTTCAAAGATAGAGTGTTTAACTAGTAACTCTATGACAATTCAAGGACATCTAAGGAGTTATTCAATTTTTGACTATCTCTAACACTGATGTCATGAATCCTAAAATCCTCAACAAATGTTTAAAGAAGTCACTTTGAGGACCTAGGCCCTATCAATTTTTTCTGAGGATCCTATGAAGGATCATGAAGTGTAGTGGAATACAAGTAGTTAGGCCCATATTCCATCTCATATTTATTAATTAAAAATGAATAAATAAAATATTTTATAGGTGTTATCCCATATTCACACTAATATCTTAAATTCCTTTGAAGGCATTTTGGTAACATTCAATGATTCTCGTCAGTTAATGTCAATGATATTATATGAATGACCATATATCCATGGCATAAACCAAGAGAATTATTGGAATGTTTTGTTATCTATTGGGGATAAACCCAGTAAATTTCCCATATTATGATGCACTCAAGTCAAAACATTCTACCATATACTAGAACGTTATTAGAACATAACCCCACTCCTACTGAAGAGGAATATCAGTATATCCAATAACCGAATAATTTATAGGGAAAGCTCATACCCTTGTATCCATTTATGATTTTTTCTCACTATTAGTATCCAAAATTTTCCATTCTCATATTCATATTTTATATATGAAAACATGATAGAATTAAAATATTACCGCTTCCACAAAGAATAAGTCTTGATATATTTCAATATAAGCATGTTAGTTGGCTCATATCTACACACCCATTCAAAAGATATATCTATGAATTCTTGAAGGGAATCATAAGTATTCTCACAATTTAACTCCTATTCAATTTTATTGGTGAACTATGAAATTTCTATGTGTAAACAAAAATATGGAAACAAATTCCATCATTGTATGAATGAACTAATTGGAATGCTCTGTGGGATAATAAAAGAGACTCCCTTATTCCTATCCAATATCACAGATCTCACCATATAGCTCCATTGATATCATGAGAGATTAATTACTATATTTCAACTAGAAAATTTTACTATTATACCCAATATAAATAATTTATGATTAGATCATTCTTATTTTTTTTAATTAACCCAAAAATTGTTTGGTATTAATGCATCGATATGCATTAATTTTCTCTTGGTGCTTTAACATTTTTCAATAATGTTATAAGTGTTTAAAAACATGTCACAATAATGTGATAGTATCTTTAATATATAAATTTATTACCTATTATATTCAAATCAAAACTACTTTAGACCCTCCCCTATCATATTTCACAGTGGTCCACCTCATAAAAATTGGAATATTTATCATGGGAACACTTCACTAGATTCAAACAATGGCTATCCTATTAAAAATGAAATGATCACGATTAATGTTGGTTATACCCTTTTTAACCCACTAAATGGTAATCATGATGATCCCAAAATGGAAAAATGATCAGTGTCCTTTGATTTCCTCTTTATTGTAGTCATTGTATGATTATCCTCATCCTGAAAGATCATAAAGACAAGAATATCATCTACTCAATGTTGTTTCATTTATAACAACTCTATACTAATAGATAATTGATGGTCCTATTATGTATTTACCATAGATCTTAATAGTCACTTGGGATATTTTGTCCTAATCAAAAGTTAGTCTATGGGGACATCAATTTTCAACAACTCTATAACCAGAAAAATAATATGAATTGGTAAAAGGGTATCTAGGAGGTTTTTCCCAATATCTATAATGAGTATGGAAAATATCCTTGGTTATTAGGTTACATGAAAGGTTTTTCTTCATGTGATGATTAGGAAAACATGAATATGATTAATTAATTTATAGGAGATAATATTTGGATCATGTTCTTGACCATTTTAACTCACCCTTATAACAACCTAAATGAGTTTAAACAGGTATTGAAATATTTATTATACTAAAATATATGAGATGATTTTTTAACCTAAAATATAATAATTTAATCAAGTTTGGGTACATCAAATACCTCAAGGAGATACACATTCTCTATGACGATATTTTAATTTTTGAATTCAATGTAGCTCAGAACCCAATATTTGAGAAAACATTACCAGAACAAGTACCATATCTATATCTATAGAATTAGTATATGTGATAGAGAAAATACTTCAACTTTGTTTAATCTATATTTATATCAATTAAAATTCAATAATTTAACAATTTGATCTTAATAAAGCTTTCATTGGATTTAGGGATATTTTGAGCTTGAAGTTGAAAATTGCACAATTGTGTAATTTTTCCTATTATCAATCACTTATGTATTTCATGGATATCATTTCTCATATTGATCTAAATTGAATGATTATTCTTCTCATGATTATTATATTCAAGAGATTTATCATTTTCAAAATGCCCAATCCTTTCTTTGACTTCCTAGAGGCCTAAATAAGCCATTCATTATGGAAAAGGTTTATAGTCGACATGATTGACCCCCCTCATTAACTGGGACATAACTCGGGTTAAAGGACACCTAATTATTTAATTCCACATAGAGATGAAAAATGACGCAATTTTTTTTATTAATGCTTATTTATAATGAATAATATTTTTATTTCATTATATGAAAGAGTTAATTTAGAGGAATATAAATATCACCTCAGACAGAAAAAAGATAACTTCAATATTTTATTAATATAATTTCTCCATGAGTCCAAGTGTTCTGAAATTTTGAGTGATGATAGAGAATTATGTAGAAATAAATTATTATATATTAAAAAATATTATTTTGAAAAAATGGGATAAAATAGAGGTACCATTCATGGGACAATAACTTGATATAAATTTCCATCCCTCTTTCTATTTATATTCCCATATCAACATCATTTCAATGGAAGGTTAAATTGAGGGAGTGGGGTATTTTAGATATGATATGCTTGAGAAGAGGCGTTACTTTGATGATGATAAAGGAATAAAGGTCAAAAATCCATACGGTGGTCGGATTCAGAGAACTGAGGACTTTCTCCTTTGAGTTTGTTAATTCAATGTAGTCCTATCATATTTTTCTCAAAACTATTCTCATGATCGATGGAGGTTTATATAATTTCTTTAATTCAAATAATTTTATTAATAATATTTACGAAATTATGAATGTAGAATAATTTCCTTTTTGTTTAAATTTTATTGTGATAGGTCTCCCAATTTAGTACCACAAGTTCCATTAATTTTAATTGCTCAGAGTTATTTGGGAAATCAAATCAATTTCATATGAGGATAAACACACATATTTGAGGTTTTGGTATGGCCTCTGGGGAAAATAGGTTTTTAGATATAGTTATTTGAGTGAATAATGAGAAAATAAATATTATTATTCAGTTATAAAATGATAAAGGGTGGTTCTAATGACCAATGACTGTCAACCACTACATTCTTTAGTTTTTTGTCCGGTTTTATTCCAATTTAAAATTTATAACATTGATTTATTATTGAAATTGGGATATTGATATTTTAAAATAGTTTAACTAATATTAAATCCCTAATTTTTTCATTAATTTTAACAAAAAAAATAATAATGTGATAGTTTGACAGCTTAGTCTACAAAATTTCTATGAGAAACCTTTATGGTCACCACTATACTGAATTTTAATGGGGAAAATATTGAATGGGGTAATGTGTAAGGAACTACATAGTTAGTACTCAATTAAATAATCATGGACTAAATATATAGTGTGAATATGAGAAGATAGGGTTAGAATAATCAATTTCACCTTACTCGATACTCAGATCAGTTGTGCTTACCAAGTGTGGAATATTAAATTTTTATCAATCCATGCGTTTTTCTCTGTTCGTACTCTGCACATAAGAACTTTTCTATGTGATAGAATCTATTTTCCTCTAAATTATAAAATTTTTTGTTTTTAAGGAGTCATATATTGATATAATCCATTTCATGCCTCCAAAAATATTCATGTTCTTCTATGTATTAATTGGAAATAACATTGATTTTTGGAAAACCATCAATATTGAGTAGCTATAAAAACCTATTGGATACTATATATAAATCAATCTTATAAAAAATAAGTGAAAATAAAAAATACTAAAATGTTAGTCACTATCTTTTATATCCATGAAAAACCCCACCACATTGGTTTGGGTACATTTTTACCAACAACCCAACCATTCTTTTAATCAAATCCTAAAAGCCATTAAATTGGAATTATAACAAATTCATCTCAACACCATCCCTAAATTTTGGAATAATGTTCAACCAATACACAATATCTATCATCATAACTATTATTTTTGAGACATTTATATGGCCTATCAAAACTATTACCCTAACATTCCATGTTCTACTCAATATACCCCTATTATATAGGGTATGTAAAACGGGATTTTTCAGATTCCATCAGAATAAATTCCAATAGATATATCATAATGGGATTCATAGAAGAACTGAATATGCCATATATATGTAGCATGAAAATGGATCCCACTAAGAGAGGAAATAAAATAGAGGATCCATATTTGTTTCATTATGTATTTTTATGGGATTAATACATATCCTATTATTTTGATGGTAATGAACTGTGATTCACTATAGAAGACATGAATTATTAAATATTGAATGTTCTAATTCGATAGAAGATATTGTTTAGGACATAAAACAATAATTATATGATGAGTGAAATTTCTATAAAACATGGTTCTAATTTAAATACCTATGGATATAGTTTACATGTGAAGAAAAAAGATAATTATTCTGGTATCGACATATTCTGAAATTTTTCTAACTTGATGTTGATTAGAAAAAGTCATGGGAATTTGCATTGAATGTTTCCATACACCATATTAATAGGTTGAAATTCTACATAGAGTGTATAATATGTCACAACCTAATTTTGATAAAGAGGTACTGATATGGGTGAATGTAAAATTATTATTATTTCATATTTACACTAATTACAACATTCATAATGTAGAGAATTTCTATCCTTTATGGAATCCACAACATAATTGGGGGGGGGGGGGTTACTCCTCAAATAAATAAAAATTGCAATATTAAATTTACCTTGATACCGATTAGTCATTGAATTTAAAACCCTTAATTGAGGATAACCCAACATTTTCTTAACTTGTATAATATCTTAACATATTTTTTGATAGTAACCCAAATCCATTTTTAACACCAGGTCAGTATTTAGTATTTGTATGGTGTCCATAAAAATATTCACATGCTACCCGTGTTCTAGTCATAGGCCATACATTATTTCCTACATATCAGTTATATGACATTGAGTCACTCTCTATTTAATTTGAATATATAGAAGGAATATGTGCCTTCAAATTGCATGAGAGGAAACTATATCCTTAATTAATGTATGACACTCTTCATCTACCCAAAAACATAAAACCATCCTTCTAAGTCATAAATGTAATAATGGATTTATAGAAATTGAATGTTTTTTTGTCTTGGTGTGGCCTTGTGATGTGGAAACTTGATAAACATCATGTATTGGATGTAAAAATAATTTTCTAGTCCCCAATAGGGATAAAGTTTTTATTTTTTTAGTTTTCTATCCTATTCAATCATAGAAATAAAGTCCCAACAAGATTTGTAAAAAATATCTAGAAAAATATATCTATAAAGATATTAAAATTGAGACCATGTATTCATAAGGGCATGAATGAATCACCTATTTATGACCCAAATTTAAATCCTATTGATTCCACTCTATATTTTAATATATGAATTAATGGGGAATGCATAATAGAGTGACTATAGTGGAATTGTTACCAATTAATAATCTAACCAAAAAGTTCATGGATTCTATAACCCCACAATTTGGTGGTGAATGTAACTTCGTTAAAAGAAAATATTACATGATGAAGATTCTGATTTTGACTCTAGTAGTGTGGTTCACCAAAATGAAATAATCTCTGAAGAAGTATATATATATATATATGAAAATGTGTTCCTGGAACATAATTATGTTGTATGGGGAAGATGCCATCTATGTTGAGGGGATTGAGAAAAAATACTCTCTTTTATATCTAAACATTTGTTCTATGTCTATTTTGAAGCCATATATATAGAAGAATATAAAAGTTATGTACTTGACCAATCATAAAATGAAAAATGTAGACTTCATAATTTTACAAGTATTATTCAAATCCAATTATATAAAATGGATAGTTTGAAATCACCCAACCATATAATAAACATAAGATTGTGTCTAGGCTAGAAAAATATAACCTAGAAGTGAAATACATAAATTCAGTTTTAAATCAAGAATAAACACCATCAGAAATGAATTTCACAACTTAAAGCCTTCAGATATGGAATAACCCCAACATTTTAATCATTTTTCTTTCTAAATCCATTTTTATTTTTTAAATTATGCACATTTTTGTTTAGTGGGAACCTCACAATAAAAAGTCCAATACATGATAGGATCCCACCCAATAGCCAAAACACCAAAGCAATAAATTCCAATACAAATTCCAAAAATTTAATGAAATAATAATAACTCCATCCAAGTGATAACAACAAGACTGTTCCATAACAGAGAAATCAAGATTCAAGATTCACATAAAATATTCAAACAAATCACTATTTTCCCTCCTAGTGAGAAAATGTAATGTGAGAAGATAAAACCTTATAGTCTCATCAATCCCAAACAATCATTCATTCTTAAACACAGTTCAAATACAAAAAAATAGCTCCCAAAAGTATTTTTTGAGACCTTTTTGATCCCATTGGTGATGAAGGAAAATATTTATGCATATAAGATAAATCATATAGATATGGCTTCAATAGAATTAAACACATTAATCTATTCTTATATTAGGATCATGATTTAATTATAAATGGATATTTCAGGCCATAATACATTTTAAAAAATCATCCAAATATTAAAATTCATCTATATTTTACTAAAAAGTGTTCTGGGGTCATTTTTATCCTAGTTGAAACTGTCCCACTGTTAGTTTAAGGAGATGATGTTCTGTCTCCCTAAATATTAACCATTATATATTATTCAAAAAATTATCTAAAATTTATTATATAAATCAATATCATATCCAAACATATGTTTCAATTACATTTCTCTGAATTAATGGTGTATTGGAAAAAAAATTACATTTAGCGATCCCCTAGCAAGACTGTGTATCTGTTAGAAGACCTCCTTATCATCATCAGATTATTAATTCCGTAAATATCATAATAAAGGTAAAATAAAACTACTGTGTGGTCAAAAAACACTATTTTGACCTACATAATCTAACTACACTGATTATTTCTTGAATAATTGTGATGTAAAACCGCTTATGGATACTGATTTCAATCATATTACCACTACCGATTGCTTGGGAAATTATCTAGAAAGATGTTAGTTCTTACTTAATTATGGTTATGTGATTAAAATAAAATAGATTGAGGTGATTATCTGAGAATAAAAGACCCCCCTTTTATCAATTAATACCCTCGATATAATTTATATGGTTTCTATAAGGCTATCCAAAGAAATCTATATGTATGGTGATCATAATATATCAATAAAACAAGACACAGTCTCTAAAAATCTTCCATAATAAAAGGTATTTTCATCAATATTGGTGATGTATGAAAACATCACCATCCTTATAATAAATTTCAAGTGGTTTTAACCCCTTATTACACTATGTTAATTGGAATTATGGAATTCCTGAAAATTATACCACTGATAGTGATTCCCTATAATCGATACATCAAAGATACAAAAATTCTACTTCATTATTACATAAAGATGGAAATATCCCCATAGTGTCAAAAAGATCCCATTTAACCCCATAATAATCTAGTTGTAATAATGAAATTATATAATAATATACATTTTATTATATTGGGGATTCCATTATATAATTAATATAAGGTATCTATCTAACCATTGACGATGTTTTACATTTGAATCTCCAAAAATTTGATAATTTTCGTCACTAATTAATTAGTGAAACAACAAATCATGAGGATCCAAAAATTTTGTTTCATTCATAAATTATTATAGGTATTTGTTATGATGTAATTAAATTGAAATTATAGGATTGAATACTATTTTATCCACCCATCAAATTTCTTTATATGATTACTAATATTTATACAATATTTTTGTGAGAATAATTCAAGCAAAAATTACATTGAAATCAAAAGATGGGATAGAATAAAATATTAAATACAATTTTATGTTATATTTTCAATATACGATTTGGTTAGAAATAAATAGAACTTTTCAATATGTGAATAATCATACCAGAAAAGTTATCAATATTTAGAACCTTAGATAAAATTTCATAAAGGATAACATAATATTCCAATTAAAAAAATAATGTATCTATGAAATGTCTTGATTTGAATCCATAAAAAAATAATTTATAATTAAATTACTTCTCTATTTGAATAATCCATACTAAAATAGAATCTAATAATTTTAGATAAAAATAATTTATTTTCTCATTTATGAAAATAACTTTTCTTGGGAGAATTATTTTACAGAATATTAAATCACTATGCATTTCTTCTTGATGTACATTTTGGGAAAAAATATGGAGTCATATATGGATAAAATATTTGAAAAATGATAATAGTACTATGTTATTTTATTGGATATGATGATTTAATTTAAAAATTTCTAGAACAAAACCTCAAAATGTATCCCTTGATGTGGCTCTTGTGCTAACATTGTGATGATAATTCAAATTTGTATAGTGTTAATGTGTCATCGATGATTACCATTAGAAGAATATTTTTACATGGACCAAACCAAAAAATAGTATATAAAATATTATTTTATGTAAGGAAATCCATTTTCTAACAGTATCATGGTTCTTCATAGTATTATAGATTTTAAAAAATAATGTCACAATAATAACATAATAAACTCATACTTTAATAAGTACACACTTCCACTCATTATCCATTTTTTCCACAATTCAATTTTAAAAAATTTTAAAAATGGTTTTCATGATAAATATTTACCAATTTATTTCATCATTTTTCATCTAATAATTTCAACACTTTTAAAAATATCTGAAACATGGTAATATCATAAATATGAAAATAATCGATATATGAAAAGATACATATAAACATAATAGTTTATTTGAAAAACATGTGATCTCATAAGAGGGTATTAACTTAATATAGTAATCCTTAAATAGTTATAAATATTTATATAAATATCAAATTATTATTTAATTCATATTTATTATCATAAAATAAAACATACTAAGGTATAAATAAAAAATCATAATAATGGGGGTTTCTCGTAAAATTTGAGAACTCATGAAATACATTTTCATAAAAACATATCTCTTCAGTTTAGAGGCCATATTAATTACATTAAATAAATGAATATTGGCTTAAATAATTATATAAAATAATTTTAATAAAATATAGTTATCAATCATAGATAAATTATGTTGGTTTCTTGGGATATCATCTTTATATAATAAGTATAAGAACCCTTAGAAATGGAAAAAATGTACTCGTTAATTTCTATTTATTTCTATAGGGTACATATTCATTACCCATTCTATTAGAGACCAATATCTAGATCAACCATTACCATATAATATTTATAAGGAATATAAAATACAAAAAGCACAAAAAATATTACTTTTCCATTACCAAACTTATAATAATATAAATTTCAAACAAAAACAAATCGATTGGGATATTAATTTACACAGTTCATTAGAATCAAATTTTCAAAACTAAGATACCCATAATAAATGGAATATGGTATTTTCAGTGAATTTAACAAGAAATATTGTAATGGAATAGAAATAAAAATAATGGGAGTAGTAGTTTGAAGACCCATTAAAACCGTATACATTGAAAAGAAAACACCACTTTTTAACATTGCATAGAATGTGTAACAATTCATAGAAAATACACAACAAAACTACACCATAATATCAATTTATGAAAATAAATGATAGGTGAAATATATTTTTTTCAATTAATATATTTTTTTTCATATTTAATAATCCATCATAAAATATAGACATTATTAAAAAAAATTTATATAAATTTCCCAAAATGTTTGAAACTCATTAATAAGATATAATATCACATATGACATGATACAAATTGAACCAATTAATAATTGAGGGAAATAATATTTAACTCATTGATAAAAAATGTTTATTTAAATATAATATTTGTAAAACACATCCGTAAGTTAGTTTATGAACTAACTAAAGAAAATTTTTAGTGAAAATACCACAGACTACATACAAAGGGAACTATGACTTGAAATCCCTTACATCAAGTGGGACATATAAAATATGTTATTTATCATTCAAATTTAAACCAAATATGATAATTATTAACTTTTTTAATTTGAAAATATTTAGTTTTTCATACAATTTAAGGTTAATATATAAGTTTTATTCTCAATTATAAAATTGATTATGGTCACATGGACATTTGGAGAACATTCTTCTTGAAATCCAAAACATGATTTGGTTTGTTTAATATGGTTAAAAGGACCATGATTACAAAATTTATCGATTTTTATTAATGATATAATTTTCATTTTTATACATTATCCAAAAATTTAGATACAACCATGTATGGTGGTTGCTAAAAATTATTTACGTTACAATCAAGGAGATTGTAGTCGGTACATACACATGAGTAAAATTTACATTTCATTAATGAATGTGACGATAATAATGTAAATGAAATTTTAAACTTCCATAATCATAGTAATATGATAAATAAAATATTACGTCTTTAAATCCATATATATATAGTTAATCCAAGTGTTGTTGTGATGAAAATCAATATACATTGATTTACGCTGTGATAGACGACAATCACACTAAAACAATGTTTTCATTTTTCATTGAAAGGAATAAAAAAAGAAATATATTTTTTACCATTATAAAATGAAATTTATATCATATATATCTTCTTTCTATATTTTTATCCATCATTACAAAAATCTATACTATATTTTTAAAAAATTATAGTCATCATATCTGGTTGAAGAGGTCTTCAAAAACATATGAGCGACGATTCTATTTTTCATCATATGTATAAATAGATAAAAATGTGTTATACCATTATAATAATAACATTTAATTATATGATATTTATTTATTTTGTTATTTGTAAATTCTAAAGTGTTTTTTTGAGTAAGGTAAAATAATATATAAAAGTAATAGAATTGGTAATGAACTATTCCTCTTCTTCAGACTAGGTACATAATCTTATATCTAAATCTCTAATAAGATGTCATTATAATTTATCATGAACATATATGACATTTGGATGGATCATAGGTGTATATTTGAAAAGTTATTATATTTTATAACAACGACTTGATTTGTGTAGTAGGGATGAGAGAGGGTATCCTATTAGAAGGTATTGAGAGGACACAGTTAGAATATTTCAAAATATTTACATATATTATTGTTTTAATAACGAAAACGTTTCATGAATAACTCATAGTCTAATAAGGGATAATATTGGGTCTAAATATTACCATAAAATAGGATTTAGAAACATTTTTTATTTCATTTAGACACATATAATTTTAGTTTTAACTCTATAAACCCCTTTTATCTCTTGTTGTGATATCTTGTTTTCAACTAAAGTTACTATTCATAATGACCAAATATGGTTGTGACCTCATTACCAACTATGGGAAAGATGATTAAAAATTTGGAGTCATATTTAATAAATTAAATATTTATAATTCATAGAAACTAACTTAAATTAAATCACACCAAAAGATATTAAATTTTTTTTCTAGATAAAAATAATTTTTGAATATAATGATTTAAAAAAATAATTTTTATACAGATCTAAATTGTATTTTTTTTATAATATAGTACTCATGAAATCATAAAATTTTTATATAATATAATTTAACATTTTATATACAAGATTTTTTTTTCATTTTTGTAAAATATTAATATTTTCTCATCCTTACCCAAAAATTTACATATTTATAATGATCTAAAAAATTCACCCTATTCTATTTTTCATGATATTTTCAGTAATAATTATATTTAAAAAAAATGTTTTCAATAAATTAATATTTATTATTTAAAAAAAAAATCCATACAATACATTTAAAAAATTAATACAATGAAATCTATTTTTTTGATTGAAAAAGGTACATGATATTCTTATAGTGAAAATAACTCTTCAAAATATCATTCATGAAAATTTGGTATGAAATTAAATTATCTAATTTTCACTATTACCTTATTTATAAAATTATTCACCCCTTGTGAAATTTTTTACATCAATTATTATTAACTTCCTAATAAATATGGATATTTTTCCTTCTAGAATATTTCGATTCACATGTTTATTTATTAGTGAATTATTTTTCAAGAAACACATATCTTAATGAATAAAATTATATGAAAAACATTATATATGTGAATAGGAATCTTAATTGGTTATTTTATATAATGAATATTCTATTCTAACTATATTTCTTTATATATCAAACCATGATATGGTTCTAGAATTTATATCCCTAATAGTGAAATATGAAACATATCTTGTACCTAGGACAAACTAGGATGTAAGTCCACATGATGAAAAAATAATGCAACATTCCATATGAAATCCAGTGGCTCAATATAATATGTAATTTTCTTTCCAATTTTACCAAATTAGATTAAAATTTCCAAGGAGATAAATTAAGAAAAATAGTATTCTTTAACTCAAATGATTGATATTTCATTATTTTATTCTCATAAATTTTTAATTTCTATGATCTATCTTTAATTATCTATGTATTGTATCCCCCTTCTCGGCAATTTATTTTCACAATTATGGTCTCAAATATAGTATCCACTTAAAATTATCCTGAATAGTTGGATTTTGACATCAATTTTAATAATATACCTCAAATGTTATAATCCATATAATTGAGTTAATATTATTAAAATAAGAAAATTGAACAATAAATAGTTTTTGAAAACAAAATATGTTATAATTCACACGTAAGGTTAAAGTCATGTATTCAAATTTATGAATCCATCATTAATAATATAGACAATATTGAGGTTTAAAATTTGAACTAATTATAAATTTATTAACTAATATATTATAATGTCATCTTATAATATTAGATGTCATCTATGGATCACTATTGACTATAATTTTATAATAGAACCCATGAAATCTGATGATACCTTTTACATATTGTATAGAGATATAATAAAATGTTATGAAATCACTAATTGGAAAAAAAGTCTAGGATTTATCCATTCGAACAAAAAATAAAAAATTATATTAATATATCGAGAGGACACGCGTTAGAAACTAAAAAATACATCAATATCTTATAATTTTTCTGTTCTGGTATTAGAAAATGATAAATAAATCTTTTAGGTTTTTTTCATCCAAAATTATCATACTTAATATTAAACAATTCATAGTAAAATTAATAATTTTTCATTATTCAATATAATAGATAATATATCCAATGTCATTTCTACATCTTTTGAATATTAGGATGAACATAAACAGGTAAAATATGATTTTAGAAGGAAATATTTTTTTTTAATTTGGAAACAAAACGTGAACATAAACACTTATGTAATTAAAAAATACATTATTTTTCATCATTAAATAAAATGAATTTATCTTTCCTATCCAATTCGATAGTTCCTTATAAAACATGCTTCTCCTTATAAGATAACTTAATTTCACCATATAAAGTTGAATTCACATACACATAAATCAAAATAGAGCATATTACAACATTTTCAATTTCTAGATCAATATTAATTTTATCATTTACTTACGAATATTGTTCTAAATGCAGTGGTGTTAATGATTTATTATCTTATTGACTTCAAGAATCAGATATCATGTTTTCGTATCTCATGTGTTAGAAAATACTGTAATCAGAATCCCTAATCAATTATAACCATATCATATGCATAAAATATTTATAATTTATAGTGAATATATAATTTATAATTTTATAATCAATTTATATTTTACACATTAATTGATATAAATGATTTCTCAAGATTTTTTATAGAAAAAACCAAACATATAGTTCTAGATATTGTCAAGGATAATTTATCTTAGATATTTTCAATTCATGTGATGCAAAAGTAATTTAAAATTTATTTAGTATCTGAATAAATCTAATTACATAAAAAAAGTTAATGTAGAAGCAGAATTCACCATTTATGGATGGTTTGTCAACAACTGAAGCATTAATAAAATCATCAATTCAGTTATTAGAATAATTAAACTCATTACTTCATCTTTATTAATTTAACTCCTTTATGAGTTTACTTTTTAATGGGATATCTATGAAAGTAGATATTTAAAGAAACCAATTGTAGTAACCAGATAATATAAGAAAATGATTTGCCTATGTGACATTTGAAGGTCGTGTCCGCTATTAAATATTTTTAGCTGGTTTCACTAGTTAGTCTATTTTTATTCAAAATGCTACTAAAAAATTACTAAAAACCAAAATTCGATTTTTTTAAATTTTCCAAATAAATTCATCATGTTAATTTTCTATAGAACTAACCTCAGTTTCTTTTCATGACCCCACTAATTTTTCAAATATTAAAACATATCATCAATTAATTAAAATAAAAATTCATCCAAAAAGTACATCAATTTAATCATTTATTCCATGATTATTACTAATTTTAAATTTTTTATTCTTCTCAATAGAACATCTTTGAAAACATTTAGTACCATATTTGATCAACTTATTAGTTTCATGATATATTATCAATTGTATGAATCCAATCATGTATAAAAAACCAAAATTTATTCAAAAAATCTATCTTAGATTTACAATATATCACGACATGATAAACAACAATCCAATCCATAATCTAAATAATATATATCTATAAAAGTTTAAATATAATAGGGTTTTTAGGTAAATCACTTTAGAATATGATAAAATATAATTTCCTATAATTTTTTTTATTTTATAATAAACACATTTTATTACCAAATTATATAGACTAATTTATGTGAAAATTTCATGATATAAACGAATATGAGGATCCCATATCAAATAATTGATTGGAATAATCTAAATAATAAACAGATGTATCTAAAATCAAATCACATTATAGTCTAGCATATATTGATAAATCTATAAAGGATTTATCCACACATTTATTCTTATAATAATGAAGTCTTCTTTCTTTCATTAATATATTCATGCTTGTACTCAAATAATTATCCATATCATGACAATTTAAAAAACATTACAGTCATATGTTCATTATTTTAATCAAAATTTATATTGCATTAATAAAACACATGTGAAAAAATTATACATAAAAAACTAATTCATGTATTCAAAAGAACTTAACAATGTTTTTTTACAACAACTACCACATAATTAAAACATTATTTTCTTACCATTTTTTCATTTATTATAGATTACCTATTAAATTTTATTTTATCTATATTCAATGCATATTTTTATGGAATATATTAGAGTCAAAAATCGATTTCTACCTTTTCAGCACTTCAATTATGATTCTCATTTACTAGAACATCATACAAATCCAATACACATAATTATTTGTGATTTAATAATGATGGGAAAAAATATTTTAAATATAATGATCTTGAACACATTTTCTCATGTACAATCCTATCAGGACTAGTTTTATTTTTATAGAGATACTAAATCTTCCTCCTTCTATCTCAATTAAAAGAAATATTTCTCAAATATATGTTTAAAATATTTTCAAAATAATTTTCATCAAATATATTATTAAATTTATCCCATTCCAATGAATCAATATAATCACTTTTATGAAATTCATAACCATTAAACCACATTGAGTAGAGTAAAAAACGACAGGTAAACATAGTTACATTTTGATTTATGAAAAACCCATGAAATCAAAAAACATTTAAAAAGATTTAAACTATAATTTAACTATTATTGGTTAATATGATAAATCTATACTAAATTTTGATGGTTTATGAAATTATCTACAATTGATATATTCCTCTTTGGTGAATGTGGTTTGTCTTTAACATGGTAACTAAAACCTTTTATAGAACACATTATTTTATCCAACACAACAATAAACATTTTTGTTTTATTAATCACCATTATATGTGCCATAATTATAAAATTACAATCCTTTTAATTATTTTATACTTCATATTCCTATTTATACCCATTAAAATGATTCTAAATAGAAATAGATTTTATAAGGTGGCATGGTAATAATCAAATGTTACATCATGTAATAATTAACATAAATTATAATCTCTAATGTGTATTTTTTCAATATTATATTAGTATTTAGATTTTTTAAATATTTTCATCGACACCATCTATGCACACTAAATAATAAAAAATTAATTGATCAAGTGTTTTAGATCAATAAATCATCTTTTCAAATTATATAAGAATATTTTGTGTCTTTATTTTCATATAATTCTATCATAATACTGACATAATAAATTGTTATATTACAATATAGTAAATTACACACAACATCCATTTTTTCCAAAAAAAACACACTTTTAAAATGAATCAATTTTTTATAATAAATCATCACACACATCAAAACAAATTGATAATTTATCCTAATAATTATTAGAAAAAAGTAGTGAAAATTTTAATACATGAGATGAGTTAAACATTATTATTAATGGATATATACTGTGGAATAAATAAACATAGTAGCTAATTTTAGAACAATGAGATAATAAAAAAGTTTTTACCTTTAAAATTATAAACACTAATCTCAAATAATTGTTTAAATAAATATTATATCTTAATTAACTCCCATTTTTTCATGAAATCCAATATAAAAAAGAATAAAGGGAAATGAATAATAATTATTTTTTTCCTGGAAAACATGAGGGCACATAAGAAATAGTTTGATAAAATCCGAACTGTTTACCAGTAATGGGAATAACCTTTATTTTAAACAAAATATAATAATTTTAACATATGAAATATAAATATTTACTTTAAAAAAATTATTATTTATAAAAAAATAATTTATGTTCCTTTTGATATTTTGAAAAATCCATTATAATATTCCATACAATAACCCTTATAAAAAGAGTAACTATCTTAGTTATTTAAAACACAACTATCTAGAGAACCTAATATATAACAAATGTGTTATAAAGCTATATTTATCTCAAAAATAATCATAAATAGTGTTTATGGACCATATCATTCTTGAAAAGAATAATATCTTACATTCCCATCATAAAACTCATAAAACAAGATATTATAGCCCATAAGAAAATAATTCTTGGATATTGATATAACCTTTTTAATTAAAAATAATATTTCAAAACTAAATAAACTTGAAAAAAAGAGAATAATTTGTTTTCACTGAATAAAATGTGTCATCTCAAAAAGGAATAAAATTTAAATAATAGTTTGTTGGAGGGAAAATCTATTGAAATCATAATGGAGAAAATTAAAAAAAATATGTTTTTACTTTGCAATGACAGTATAACATTATATAAAAAATTTGAAAAAAAAATTAATTTCAACTTCCCATGAATGAGAGTAAAATTTGATGTATAATGACATTTTTAATTAAAATTTTAATATTAGTCATCCATCAAACAATATAGACATGAAGGATTATGTTTAAAAATTATTATTCTAAATCATTTTAAAACTCTCTTTTAAGATAAAATAACCCTTATGACATCATATATTTGGAAAAAATGATAATTAAATGAAATAACAATGAAATGGTTTGTAATTAATGTATTTTTTTAGAATAATTTGATAATTAACCATTAATGAGGTTTATACACAAATTAGAAGAAAAAATGTTTTGAAAATTGATTAAATCTCAAGGAAAATAAATTAAAAATATAAATACATTCCCATTAGTTAATGGTTTTTGGAATATTATTTTTCATCAAGAATAATAAATGTATTATAATTATTTAATTTATCAAAAATATATTTAGGTTATTTAATTTTTTATTTCACATATATCCATGTTATTCTTAATTGATTAACTGAATATTTTTATATAATATGTTTTGCGAACGTCCACCTTATAAGTCAAAAAAAATTGTTTGTTATCTATGGTCCAATGGATCAAAATTATATTATTTGAGAAATATAAAATGTTCTATATGTATATTTTTTATATGTTATTTATAGTTTTATAACAAAACAATTATGGTGGTTATGGAAATTGTTTTATGGAATCATTTAAAGATAGTAGTTTGTATGTACACATAATTAGTGTTTCCATTTTTCAATAAAATTGAGGGAATAAAGGAAGAATTATTTTAATATTAATGAATTATAATTATATCATAAATAAAAAATTATTTTCTAAATTTTACACACATATATAAAATCCCTACGAGGTTTTGAGGATAAATAATATAAAACAGTTCATGAGGCAGTTGTATGAACATTCACACGAGTTATATTTCAATTTTTGGTTAATTATTCAAGAAATAATTGTAATAATTATTTTCATTATATAATTATATATATAATATATTTATTATTTTACTATATTTGGACCCATCAGTATGTCCAGCTATAATAGTCAACAAAAAAAATGGAAAGCATTGTCTACCGTGGGGGTTGACCTCACCTTCAAAGGGGCGATGATTTTATTTTCCATTTAAAGGATAGGTATAATAAAAAATGTTTAAAACATAAACATAATTACATTTAAACATATAAGACAAGGATATTTAATTATATGTAATCATTATATTTTTTTGATGGAGTAAAATATTGAATTATATTGAAAACACTCACTTAAAAACTATACATATTCTTTACGAATCCTTTTTACGTTTTTATAGAATGATTTAATATAAATGTATTGTAATAAAAAATAATTTTTTTTAGCATTGTGGATGGATTTTATGAAGGTAAATTCCAAGTTAATTGGATCATTAATAATAGATAAAATTAGACGGTGGATTCCACTTAATAATTTAGAGGGAGGGTGTAGTAAGAAATTTTCAAAGGAATTAAATATATTAATGTATTAGAAATGAAAAATGGATCCAAAATGAATCATATTTAATTAAATAATGATATACAGTAAAAATATTAACATCCCATAAAATTTAGTCATGTTTTTAGTTTATTTTAACCATTAAACTATTATTTTGATCCACATTAAACTATATTATCTTTTACTATGTTAACTAATCATCCATAATTTTACTATTTATAATCTATAAAAATGAACGTGACCACATTACCAAATTTTGATATGATAATTTGAAATATTTATTGAAATTTATATAATTATATTTCATTTCATGGTAGAAATTAATTTTAAAACAAAAAAATGTGAAGAAAATATGCTCTTCCTGAAATATTCCTTTTATGTATAAAAATGTATTTATAAAAAAATAAAACATAATGATTAATAAAATAGAAATAAATAGATTATTTTTATCAAAAGGTACAAAAAATTATTTAAATCCAATCCTAATAGAATTTTAATTTTTAAATAAATGAAAAGAAAAACAATTTTATAAAAATAGTATTTTCTAAAATTCACAAAAAATGATCTTTTCCCAAAAAATTATAATATTCACTTGAAGCTAAATTTGGATTTTATATTTAAGAAAATAATTTTACCCTAAAATTAGGAATATAAATTTTTAATTTAGTCTTTTTAAATATAAGTATATTATATCTATAAATTTATCTATTATTTTTTAAAATATTTAAATTTTCATTTAAAAAGATATAAGTACAATCATAATTTTTATCACTCTATAAAATACAATTCATTAATGTTAAAAAAATAGAATATTGATCTGTCACTAACATTACCTAGGTTAATAGTGGTTTATTTATTAATATTGAGTCACCAGGTAACATTATATAATTGAGTGGACTCATGGGAAATATTTTCTACATTAGGTATTTCATCACCAATATAGCTATTAAATCCATACCAATCTAATATTTTTTTATAATAGGTACTAATCATTAGAGGGATGCATACTACAAGTGAATGGTTATTTTACTCATGAATTAGCTCATCATAAATCTATTTATACCCCACTGATCAATGAAACTATTCACTAAATCTATAAAGATACAACTACAATTTTAGTTGGCACACTCTTGGATATGATTAATAATTCAAGAAAATAAACCCTCTACATTGTCTTATTAGGATAATTATGGGCATTAGTTTTTAATATTATAAAATTTTGAAGAACTATATGTAATTCATATATTTTTCAAATAATTTGATGTACATTATCACATGCCACAAGATGAAATTATTCATTGGTGTCTGAAATTTTAAATATATCCTAAGACCCCTAATATTGAAAAGATGTTTAGAATGAAGAGAAATCATTTTTCTACTCATTGACTTTTGGATAATGATTAAAAATGTTTTCATTGTCCAGGATTTAAAATACGTTATTTCAAAACAACAGTACTGGGAATACAGGACTTCCCCACGGTTTAGAACCGTTGGGAATGGCTGCAGAAAAATTGTTATATGTTATTCCAACGGTTCTAGAAAGTATATGGAAGTAAGTTATTGGGAAAATCTTTTCCCAACGGTTTACAGTGAACCGTTGGGATATGGTCGAGAAAAATTCCCTTATCCCTACGGTTCTTCAAAAATGTTGGGAAAACATTATCCTACCGTTTTATAACCGTTGGGATAAAGTGCTGAAAATTATCATGTTTTTCCAACGGTTTCATAAACGTTGGGAAAAACCCAAAATCTCCTCTTTCTAAATGGTTTAGAACCGTTGGGAAAAGTGTTTTACCAATGGTTTTATGAACCGTTTGTAAAACAAAACCTAGATATTCTATGCCAATGGTTTTGAACCATTGGCATAGCCTCTACTGGGCAAATTGCACAGCAGCTCTGCAATTTTCCCAGCAGCTCCCCAATTTGCAACCAGCTCTCTAATTTTCCCACAAGTTCAATCCAATTATAGTACCTACAATAAACTAACAAAAATATATACAATTATTGTACCTGCAATAAACAACTAACACATACATATAGAGAACAAATTCATACACATTTAACATATAATGGTGGAACTATACACAACCAAAATTAAATTAGAATTCATAACGTAAGTATAAACAAACATAATTCATTTAGAATTCAATTTAAAATTTAGATGAGAATTATATGTGGAATCTCGAAGTCAATTCATAATTTTATCGGTTTTTTGTATACCATATATTTTTACCTGAAATAATGTCCATTTTAAACATAATACATACACCTGGAGTGATACCGGCCACACTGTGCCTCGGATTGTGGCGGGGTTGACTCATACACGTCACATAAACCCATGGATCGTTGTGCTAATGTATCAACACACTCCAAATGCGTTTGGTCGATTTTCCGTATGCCAGTTGATATTTTTCAATTAAAATGATGTACTTTTGAAACAAAAGGCAGACAATTTGAGTGGTGTCGGCCACACCGCACCTCGGATTGAGGAGGCGTTGACTCGTACACGTCATATATGACCCATGGATCGTTCTCTTAATGTTTCAATGGAAACCGAATGCATTTGGTCAGTTTTCAGTATGTACTTAAATTGTTGTCCATTTTAAGCAAAAGAGAGACACTTAGAGTGATTTCAGACACACCGTGCGTCATATTAAGGCGGGGTTGACTCGTACACGTCACATATGACCTATAGATCATTGTTCTAAAGTATCGACACAATTCGAATGCGTTTGGTCAGATTTCCGTATGCCAGTTGATATTTTTTTTACTTCAAATGATGTCCTTTTGAAACAAAAGACATACACTTTGAGTGGTGGTGGCCACACCGCGCCTCAGATTGAGGCGGGGTTGACTCGTACACTTCACATATGACCCATGGATTTTTTTGCTAATGTATCGACACAATCCGAATGCGTTTGGTCAGTTTTATGTATGCCAGTTGATGTTTTTCAATTAAAATGACATACTTTTGAAACAAAAGGCATACACTTTGAGTGGTGCAGGCCACACCACGCCTCGGATTGAGGTGGAGTTTACTCATACATGACACATATCACCCATGGATCATTCTCCTAATGTTTCAATAGTAACCGAATGCATTTGGTCGGTTTTCCGTATGTACTTAAATTGTTGTCCATTTTAAGCAAAAGAGAGACACTTAGAGTGATTCCGGGCACACCGTGCCTCAGATTAAGGTGGGGGTGAATCGTACACATCACATACGACCCATGGATCATTATGATAAAGTATCGACGCAATCCAAATGCGTTTGGTCACTTTTCCGTATGCCAGTTGATGTTTTTTTATTTCAAATGATGTCTTTTTGAAACAAAAACAGACACTATGAGTGGTGGCGGCCACACCGCGCCTATGATTGAGGCGGGGTTGACTCATACACGTCACATATGACACATGGATCGTTTTTCTAATGTATCGACAGAATCCGAATGTGTTTGGTCGGTTTTTCGTATGCCAGTTGATGTTTTTCAATTAAAATGACGTAATTTTGAAACAAAAGGGAGACACGTTGAGTGGTGTCGGCCACACCGTGCCTCATATTGAGGTGGAGTTGACTCATACACGTCACATTTGACCCATGGATCATTATCCTAATGTTTCAATGGAAACCGAATGCGTTTTGTCAGCTTTCTGTATGTACTTAAATTGATGTCCATTTTAAGCAAAAGAGATCCACTTAGAGAGATTCTGGCACACCGTGCCGCAGATTAAGGAGGTGTTGTGTCATACACATCACATATGACCCATAGATCATTGTTTTAAAGTATTGACACAATCCAAATGCGTTTGGTCGGTTTTCCGTATGCCAGTTTGCATTTTTCACTTCAAATGACGTCGTTTTGAAACAAATGTCAGACACCATGAGTGGTGGCGGCCACACCGTGCCTCGGATTGAGGCGGGGTTGACTCGTACACGTCACATATGACCCATGGATCGTATTTCTAATGTATAGACACAATCCGAATGCGTTTCGTTGGTTTTCCGTATTCCAGTTGATGTTTTTCAATTAAAATGACATCCTTTTGAAACAAAAGGCAGACACTTTGAGTGGTGGTGGCCACACCATGCCTTGGATTGAGGCGGGGTTGACTCTTAAACGTCACATATGACCCATGGATTGTTGTTCTAATGTATCAACACAATCCGAATGCATTTGTTCGGTTTTCCGTATGCCAGTTAATGTTTTTCAATTAAAATGACGTACTTTTGAAACAAAAGGCAGACACTTTGAGTGGTGCTGGCCACACCACGCCTCGAATTGAAGCGGCGTTCACTCGTAGATGTCACATATGACCCATGAATTGTTCTCCTAATGTTTCAATGGAAACCGAATGCATTTGTTCGGTTTTCTGTATGTACTTAAATTGATGCCCATTTTAAGAAAAAGAGAGTCACTTAGAGTGATTTCGGCCACCCCGTGACTCAGATGAAGGAGGGGTCGACTCGTACATGTCACATATGACCCATGGATTGTTGTGCTAAAGTATCGACACAATCTGAATGCGTTTGGTCAGTTTTCTATATGACAGTTGATTTTTTTCACTTCAAATTATGTCCTTTTGAAACAAAAGACAGACACATTGAGTGGTGGCAGCCACACCGCACCTCGGATTGAGGCGGGGTTGACTCATACACGTCACATATGACCCATGAACTGTTGTGCTAATGTATCGACACAATCAGAATGCGTTTGGTCAGTTTTCCGTATGCCAGTTGATGTTATTCAATTAAAATGACGTACTTTTGAAACAAAAGGCAGACACATTGTGTGGTGCCGGCCACACCACACCTATTATTGAGGAAAAGTTGATTCATACATGTCACATATTACCCATGGATTGTTCTGCTAAAGTTTCAACGGAAACCGAATGCGTTTGGTTGGTTTTCTGTATGTACTTAAATTGTTGTCCATTTTAAGAAAAAGAGAGCCACTTAGAGTGATCCCGAAACACACCGTGCCTCAGATTAAGGCTGGGTTGACTCGTACATGTCACATATGACCCATGTATCATTTTTCTAAAGTATCGACACAATCCAATTGCGTTTGGTCATTTTTCCGTATGCTAGTTGATGTTTTTCACTTCAAATGATGTCCTTTTCAAACAAAAGGCAGACACATTGAGTGGTGGAGGCCACACCGCTCCTTATATTGAGGCGAGGATGACTCGTACATGTCACATATGACCAATGGATCATTGTGCTAATGTATCAACACTATCTGAATGCGTTGGTCAGTTTTCCAAATGCTAGTTGATGTTTTTCAATTAAAATGACGTACTATTGAAACAAAAGGTAGACACTTTGAGTGGTGTCGGCCACACCGCGCCTCGGATTGAGGCAGAGTTGACTCGTACACGTCACATATGACCCATGGATCGTTCTCCTAACGTTTCAATTGAAACCGAATGTGTTTGTTCGGTATTCAGTATGTACTTAAATTGTTGTCCATTTTAAGAAAAAGAGAGCCACTTATAGTGATTCCGGTCACACCGTACCTCATATTAAGGCGGGGTGGACTCGTAAACGTCACATATGACCCATTGATCTTTGTGCTAATGTATAGACACAATCCGAATGCGTTTGGTCGGTTTTCCATATGCTAGTTGATGTTTTTCATTTAAAATGATGTCCTTCTGAAACAAAAGGTAGACACTTTGAGTGGTGGCGGCCACACCGCACGTCAGATTGAGGCGGGGTTGACTCGTACACATCACATATAACCCATGGATCGTTGTGCTAATGTATCAACACAATCCGAATGCGTTTGGTCGGTTTTCCTTATGCCAGTTGATGTTTTTCAATTAAAATGACTTACTTTTGAAACAAAGGGCAGACACATTGAGTGGTGCTGGCCACACCACACCTCGGATTGAGGCGGCGTTGACTCTTACAAATCACATATGACACATGGATCGTTCTCCTAAATTTTCAATGGAAATCGAATGTGTTTGGTCGGTTTTCCATATGTACTTATATAGTTGTCTATTTTAAGCAAAAGAGAGCCACTTAGAGTGATTCCGGCCACACCGTGCTTCAGATTAAGGCGGGGTTGACTCGTACACGTAACATATGAGTCATGGATTGTTGTTCTAATGTATCGACACAATCTGAATGCGTTTGGTCTGTTTTCCGTATTCCAGTTGATGTTTTTCATTTCAAATTATTTCCTTTTGAAACAAAAGACAGATACTTTGAGTGTTGGAGGCCACACCGCGCCTCGGATTGAGCTGAGGTTGACTCGTACACATCACATATGACCCATGGATCGTTGTGCTAATGTATCGACACAATCTGAATGCGTTTGGTCAGTTTTCCATATGTCAGTTGATGTTTTTCAATTAAAATAACGTACTTTTGAAACAAAAGGCAGACACTTTGAGTGGTTTCAGCCACATCGCGCCTCAGATTGAGGCGGGGTTGACTCGTACACATCACATATGACTTATGGATCGTTTCCTAATGTTTCAATGGAAACCGGATGCATTTGGTCGGTTTTCCGTATGTACTTAAATTGTTGTCAATTTTAAGCAAAAGAGAGCCACTTAGAGTGATTCCGACCACACCGTGCCTCAGATTAAGGTGGGGTTGAGTCATAAACGTCACATACGACCCATGTATCATTGTGCTAAAGTATTGACACAATCAGAATGCGTTTGGTTAGTTTTCTGTATGCCAGTTGATGTTTTTCACTTCAAATGATGTCCTTTTGAAACAAAATACAGACACTTCGATTGGTGTTGGCCACACCACGCCTCAGATTGAGGTGGGGTTGACTCGTACACGTCACATATGACCCATGGATCATTGTGCTAATGTATCAAAACAATCTGAATGCGTTTGGTCAGTTTTCCATATTCCAGTTGATGTTTTTCAATTAAAATGATGTCCTTTTGAAACAAAAGGCAGACATTTTGAGTGGTTCCAGCCACACTGTGCCTCAGATTGAGACATGGTTGACTCATACACGTCACATATGACCCACGGATCGTTCTCCTAAAGTATCAATGGAAACCGAATGTGTTTGGTTGGTTTTCCGTATGTTCTTAAATTGTTGTCCATTTTAAGAAAAAGAGAGCCTCTTAGAGTGATTCCGACCACACTATCCCTCATATTAAGGTGGGGTTGACTCGTACACATCACATATGACCCATGTATCATTGTGATAATGTATCGACATAATCCGAATGCGTTTGGTCGGTTTATCGTAAGCCAGTTGATGTTTTTCATTTCAAATGATGTCCTTTTGAAACAAAAGACAGACACTTTGAGTGGTGGCGGCCACACCGCGCCTCAGATTGAGGCGAGGTTGACTCGTACACGTCACATATGACCCATGGATCCTTTTGCTAATGTATCGACACAATCCGAATGCGTTTGGTCAGTTTTCCGTATGCCAGTTCATGTTTTTCAATTAAAATGACCTACTTTTGAAACAAAAGGCAGACACTTTGAGTGGTGTCGGCCACACTACGCCTCGGATTGAGTCGAGGATGACTCGTACAAATCACATATGACCAATGGATAGTTCTCCTAATGTTTCAGTGGAAACCGAATGCGTTTGGTCAGTTTTCTGTATGTACTTAAATTGTTGTCCATTTTAAGCAAAAGAGAGTCACATAGCATTATTCTGACCACACCATGCCTCGGATTAAGTCAGGGTTGATTCTTAAACGTCACATATGACCCATGTATCATTGTGCTAAAGTATCGACACAATCCGAATGTGTTTGGTCAGTTTTCCGTATGCCAGTTGATGTTTTTCAATTCAAATGATGTCCCTTTGAAACAAAAGTTCGACACTTCGAGTGGTGGTTGCCGCACTGCACCTCATATTGAGGTAGGGTTGACTCGTACACGTCACATATGACCCATGGATCGTTGTGCTAATGTATCGACACAATACAAATGCGTTTGGTCATTTTTCTGTATGCCAGTTGATGTTTTTCAATTAAAATGACGACCTTTTGAAACAAAAGGCAGACACATTGAGTGGTGCCGGCCACACCGCGCCTCGGATTGAGGCGGTATTGACTCGTACACGTCACATATGACCCATGGATCGTTCTCATAAAGTTTCAAAGGAAACCGAATGTGTTTGGTCAGTTTTCCGTATGTACTTAAATTGTTGTCCATTTTAAGCAAAAGAGAGCCTCTTAGAGTGATTCCGACCACACCGTGCCTCCGATTAAGGCAGGGTTGACTCGTACACGTCACATATGACCCATGTATCGTTGTTCTAATGTATCGACACAATCCTAATGCGTTTGGTTAGTTTTCCGTATGCCAGATAATGTTTTTCATTTCAAATGATGTCCTTTTGAAACAAAAGCCAGACACTATGAGTGGTGGCGGCCACACCACATTTCAGATTGTGGAGAGGTTGACTCGTACACGTCACATATGACCCATGGATCGTTTTGCTAATGTATCGACAAAATCCGAATGCATTTGGTCAGTTTTCCGTATACGAGTTGATGTTTTTCAATTAAAATGACATACTTTTGAAATAAAAGGCAGACACTTTGAGTGGTGTCGGCCACACTGCGCCTCGTATTGAGTCGGGGTTGACTCGTACACATCACATATGACCAATGGATCGTTCTCCTAATGTTTCAATGGAAACGGAATGCGTTTGGTTGGTTTTCCGTATGTACTTATATTTTTGTCCATTTTAAGCAAAAGAGAGCCACTTAGAGTTATTCTGACCACACCGTGCCTCAGATTAAGGTGGGGTTGATTCTTACACGTCACATATGACCCATGTATCATTGTGCTAATGTATCGACACAATATGAATGTTTTTGGTCAGTTTTCCATATGCCAGTTGATGTTTTTCAGTTCAAATGATGTCCTTTTGAAACAAAAGTTAGACACTTCAAGAGGTGGAAGTCACACCACAACTTGAATTCAGGCGGGGTTGACTCGTACACGTCACATATGACCCATAGATCGTTTTTCTAGTGTATCGACACTATTTGAATTTGTTTGGTCAATTTTTCATATGCCAGTTGATGGTTTTCAATTAAAATGACGTCCTTTTGAAACAAAAGGCAGACACTTTCAGTGGTGCTGGCCACACCGCGCCTCGGATTGAGGTGGGGTTGACTCGTACACGTCAGATATGTCCCATGGATCGTTCTCATAATGTTTCAATGGAAACCGAATGTGTTTGGTCGGTTTTCTATATGTACATAAATTGTTGTACATTTTAAGCAAAATAGAGCCACTTAGATTGATTCCGACCACACCATGCCTCAGATTAAGGCGGGGTTGACTCGTACATGTCACATATGACCCATGTATCGTTTTTCTAAAGTATCGACACAATCCGAATGCGTTTGGTCAGTTTTCCGTATGCCAGTTGATGTTTTTTACTTCAAATGATGTCCTTTTGAAATAAAAGACAGACACTTTGGGTGGTGGCGGCCATACCGTACCTCGGATTGAGGCAGGGTTGACTCGTACACATCACATATAACCCATGGATCATTGTGCTAATGTATCGACACAATCTGAATGCATTTGGTCGGTTTTTCATATGCTAGTTGATGTTTTTCAATTAAAATGTCATCCTTTTGAAACAAATGGCAGACACTTTGAGTGGTTGCGGCCACACCGCGCCTCGGATTGAGGCGGAGTTGACTCGTACAAGTCACATATGACCCATGTATCGTTCTCATAATGTTTCAATGGAAAATGAATGCATTTGGTCAGTTTTCCATATGTACCTAAATTGTTGTCCTTTTTAAGAAAAAGAGAGCCACATATAGTGATTCCGTCCACACTGTGCCTCATATTAAGGAGGAGTTGACTCGTACACATCACATATAACCCATGTATTATTGTGATAATGTATCGACAAAATCCGAATGTGTTTGGTCAATTTTCCGTATTCCAGTTGATGTTTTTCATTTCAAATGATGTCCTTTTGAAACAAAAGACAGACACTCTAAGTGGTGGCGGCCACATCGCACCTCAGATTGAGGCGGGGTTGACTCGTACACGTCACAAATGACTAATGGATAGTTGTGCTAATGTATCGACACAATCCGAATGCGTTTGGTTGGTTTTTCGTATGCCAGTTGATGTTTTTCAATTAAAATGACGTCCTTTTGAAACAAAAGGCAGACACTATGAGTGGTGCTGGCCACACCATCCCTTAGATTGAGGTGGAGTTGACTCGTACACGTCACATATTACCCATGGATCGTTCTCCTAAAGATTCAATGGAAACCGAATTCATTTGGTCGGTTTTCCTTATGTACTTAAATTGTTGTCCATTTTAAGAAAAAGAGAGCCACTTAGTGTGATTTTGGCCACATCGTGCCTCATACTAAGGTGGGGTTGACTCATACACGTCACATACAACCCATGAATCATTGTGCTAAAGTATCGACACAATCCGAATCTGTTTTGTCGGTTTTCCGTATGTACTTAAAATGTTGGTCATTTTATGAGAATCCTCTCTGCAGGGGGTTGTTCGAGGTCCAAGGAAGAGGGTGGGGGGGCTGTCTGGTGTCGAGGGAGGAGGGTGGGGGGGGGGCTGTGTGGGGGGCTGTGCATCGGGTGTTTGGGGGGTTGTCCGGGGTCAAAGGAGGAGGGTGGGGGGCTGTCTGGGGGGCTGTCCGGGGGGTTATTCGGGGGGCTGTCTGGGGTTGTTCGGGGTGTTGTCTGGGGACCAAGGAAGTAGGTGGGGGGGGGGGGGGGGTGGTGTCCGGGGGGGCTGTCTGGGGGGCAGTCCGAGAGGTTGTCTGGGGTCCAGGGAGGAGGGTGGAGGGGCTATCCGGGGGGCTATCTGGGGGGCTGTCCGGCAGGGCTGTCCGGGGTCCAGGGAGGAGGGTGGGGGGTTGTCCAGGGTCCAGGAAGGAGGGAGGGGGGGGGGGGTTCCCAAACACACAACCACTAAAAGACAAAAACATCCATAAAAACAGATAATATATAAAATTAACTCAACTCCAATACTATTCTAGGAGTCTAGATAAAACCAACAAGTATAATAGATTAAATATCAAATCTCATTAATATCAGTCAAAAATTTAATAGATCAACTTGTCCCACATCACCATCATCATCATAACCCTCGTCCTCGTCCCCATCATCGTCCTCCCCCTCTCCCTCCTCCTCGTCCTCGCCCTCGTCCTCGCCCTCTCCACCCGCCTCGCCCTCCTCCTCTCCCTCCTATTCCACATCAGACTCCTCGCAATCATCATCATCAAGCTGGACATCGCCCTGACCACTACTAGATCTACCACCTGGTGCACCGTATATGGAATGTATCGACGGCATATACTCATCAAAAGTGGGGATGGCCTCTGGTGGAAGTGTAGGACGTAGAACTTCAATAAATATTATAAATGCATTGTTTTCCCCAGCATACTGTTCTGCCGTCTCTTTGGCCATTTTCTCAGCATGTTCTGCTTGTGCCCTAACTTGCTGCATCTCGTTGGCACTCCAGCTCATACCTGAGGAGGGCCAATACCTCGTCGGGTCTATCCTAGGTCAGCAGCATACACTACCATAATGCTTCTCTCCCAACACCTGATGTAAGTGATATGTTGGCCCAAAATTGTCTGGTTCTTGGGCATTGAGGGCCTCTAAAGAAGCCTGTTACAAATTTAAATATATCATTAAGTTACAAAATAGATATTAAAAAATAATTTCAACAGAATAAAACTTACAATCTGCTACTGAGTCGCTTCATTGATGGCACTTCCATCCTTTTTCTGTCTACTCGAGCAGAACAATTTTTCTCGAGGCACATGTCCTTCAATATTTTCTATTTTCCTCTACAATGACATTGAAAACTATTTTTATATGAAAAATTTAGCAAAATAATAAATAATTGAAGAAACAAAAGAATGTTTAAGTCATAAAGAAAACTTATAAACAATTTTCATACATGCTTCCTCTCATGATTAGGCATCGTAGTGCGTCCCAGTGTGTGGAGGTCTTTTTTTTCATCAATGTTCTTTTTAATATTTCCAGATGATTCCAAAATAAAATTCGAAAATGAAACTGATAGTATTAATGAAAAACCTGAAAGTTATTATTTAAATACCTCAAATGTTATTAATACCATAAACTGGGTACTCGTCCAATAAGTTATCGTCTGACGATACTCCTCTATAGGAAAATCATCCACCACTGGCACTGCCTCTAACTCAGTGCCAACTCTAGAAACCCAGCCAATATACAACTCATGCTTGTAGGCTCTACAATGCTCGCCTAAATCCTTTAGACATTCCGGGCGTGCACCCTCACCATCGGGAAAATTAAATCGAAGCTGAAACCAAAATATTAATTCATATAAATAGAAAAAATAATTCATGACATTTAATAGAACAGATTTTTTTACCCATATCTCTGACCAAGCTCTATCCTTGACCTCATGTGGAAAATTTCTCCACGATAGCAGGCTGACGGGAATGCCATCAGAGTATTTGGCAAGCGTCACCAAAAAACTATGACATTGCTTCCATGTTTTCTCAACCATTTGGTTGTCTTCATTATAATCCACCATAACCTGTGTGTGGTGGTTCCACACCGAACGCATGCGTGTATGCCCCCTCCAACACCTCCTATCAGTGGATGTATCTATCATGAAATAAAAACAAATATTTTTTCAAAACATGTTATAATGAAAATAAATATTGCTAAAAAATTTGTTTGGGTTCTATAAGTAAACCTAAGTCGGTCTGATCGCTGAGAGCCACTGGATCCACAGAAACTGATGGAACACCATGTGGTGGAATAGTAGTCGAAGACGATAGAATATAGAAGCTCGGAGAGACAGAAGTAGAACGAAAAGAAGATGGGACAACTATCTGACCGAATGATGATTGGGGAGTGGGAATCATCATGGGATGTGAAAATGATGGGCCTGCAGATGCAGAAGGTAGTGAAAACATGGGAGGCCTAGATATCTCGTGTGTCTCTAACGACAAACCAGGATCAAAATGTGGGAAGGATGGCATGTCAGTGGGAGGGGCATGGTCTTTGTCTCTAACGACAAACCAGGATCAGAATGTGGGAAGGATGACAAGTTAGTGGGAGGGGAATGGTCTAGTTGGGTATGCGCAGCTGATTGTCGACCTCTTGTATGAACCCTCCTCATACCACCAGCCTTAGTACTAGGACCAGTACTAGGCTCCACATCAAATAACTGTCGACGTATAGATGGATCCTACAAAAATTTTTACAAAAAAATTAAACACATGACATTATATATTCTATATATATATATATATTTGAAATAAAGTACTCACTATTGACACTAATGGTGGAACGCCCATCCCCGTCATTCGATGATTGTTCTCCATCATTTTTTTCCTTCTTCTCTCTTCAATTGGCTTCATTTCCTGCTTTTGAAAACAAATATGTAATTAATTATAAAAAGAAAATTAATGTGTAACCCAAAAAACTAAATATATGTGGGAATAGAGGGATTCATAGGTAATTTAGCAATCAATTGTTTTAGAAGAGCTTGAATGGATTTAATAAATCATACAAGTTTTAATGTTCACTAAGTTAGAAATATTGTTTGACGATGTTTGAATACACTTCAATTCCAAATTTCAAAATGCAATTCAAATAAAACTGCAACCAATAAACTTTGAAAATTTACATAATGGTCAAGTCAGCTATCAATTGTTTTAGAAGATCTTGAATGAATTTAATAAATCATACAAGTTGTAATTTTCACCAAGTTAGAAATATAGTTTGACAATGTTTGAATACAGTTCAATTCCAAATTAGAAAATGCAATTCAAATAAAACTGCAACCAATAAACATTGAAAATTCACATAATGGTCAAGTCAACTATCAATTGTTTTAGAAGATCATGAATGGATTAAATAAATCATACAAGTTGTAATGTTCACCATGTTATAAATATTGTTTGACTATGTTGGAATACATTTCAATTCCAAATTAGAAAATGCAATTCAAATAAAACTGCTACCAATAAACATTGAAAACTCACATAACGGTTAAGTCAGCTATCAATTGTTTTAGAAGAGCTTGAATGAATTTAATAAATCATACAAGTTGCAATGTTCAGCATGTTAGAAATATTGTTTAACTATGTTTGAATACAGTTCAATTCCAAATTTGAAAATTCAATTCAAATAAAACTGCAACCAATAAACATTGAAAATTCATATAACGGTCAAGTCAGCTATTAATTGTTTTAGAAGAGCTTGAATGGATTTAATAAATCATAAAAGTTGTAATGTTCACCATGTTAGAAATATTGTTTGACTATGTTTGAATACAGTTCAAATTCAAATTAGAAAATGAAATTCAAATAAAATTTCAACCTACAAACATTGAAAATTCACATAACGGTCAAGTTAACTAAAACATATTTGTGATCAATACTAAATAAATTTGAATAGTACCAACCTTAACAGCCCAAATCTAGGTAAAACATAAGAATTGAGAACATGGATGAATGATTCTATATATTTTCAACCACAACTTCAGGTTCACAATCAACTCTGACAATTGATCAATTTGAGTAATCAAAAGAAATAAATGGATTGGTTCCAATGTCAGTAGGGACAGTGTCAAATCCATCATCACCACCATCAAAAATATGTCTTGGAATTTATTCAACAATGACACCAAATTTAGGTCGAAGTTGGTCTTTGACATTAAAAACTTGTTTATCCATTCATGCCAACAAATATGGTTCTTCGGTAGCAAGAGTGCGATTCATATTAATTACTCGAAATACACAATCCTCAATAAATGTGCCATGTCTGGTCATCGAATCAAACCAATGGAATTTCATCATTGCGACTCGTCCCTGAGAGTAATAATCCCATATTATTATTTTCTCAACAACTCCATAATAACCCACATTTTCAAATCGTGGTCTACTATCTGATGCACTGACATAACAATCTGTTGTGGTAGTAAACATAACACCATCATGTTGTGTTCTAATGTTCTTTGCTCGTTTAGTGACAATAAATTTTTATCCATTGATAACAATTGATTTACAGTCACAACCACGGTATTAGGACCAAAAGCCAATGCTCTTATTTCCTCAGAGACAGAGTCAGAAGACAAACTCAACACCTGAAATATAAATGACTATTAAACTTAATTAAATATTGATATAATTATATTAAACATTAATTTTTAATACCTTCAATTTTAACCAAGAAGAAAACTCTTTGCTATGCAAAGTCTCTCTCTTTCTCAAAGATAAAGAACGATGCTTGCTATTTATCATTGTTTTATTTTCCTTGTAGATAAAAATATGAATAGTTTAATAGATATATATGTAAGATATACATAATCAATTTAGTTACCTGATATAGTAATCGAACGAATCACAGTTTAACAAAATTGTGCGATGTGCCATATTCTGCTCTTCATGGATTAATGTCTTCAATGTATATGATCCAGGAATTCCACCTGTTTAAGGAAGTGATGGAAAACTGGGTTCAATTTCCTCATACTGTTCTTCTTAATTTCTCATTGGTCTGTTCAATCTTGTAGTAAGATCAAACAAATACATCGAGCAGAAATCCATATATTCTTGAGCCAAGTAACCGCTCACGATAGAACCTTCGGGATGATTTCTGTTTCGGACATAAAAATGTAATGTAAACATATTTCTTTCAGTTGGATACATCCAACGAAAAGAAACAGGTCCTCAGAGAAGTATTTATGTAGGAATATGGACAGTCAGATGCAGCATGCATGTGAAAAATGATGGAGGAAATATTTTCTCCAACTCACACAAAATTAATGGAGCATCTGTCAACATTTTTCGCAAGAAAGACTTGGATAAATTCTTAGCACAAATATCTCTAAACAAATGGCACAACCGAATATCATCCACCCTTACATTATTGGACAAAAGATGAACGATTTCTATTGGAAGAAACTCATGATGTAGAACGTGATAATCATGAGTCTTTTAAATATTTTAGCTTCAACTCTCTTCTGTTGACCCGTTTAGATATGTTTCTTGAATAGCCATCAGAAACTCTAATAGTCTCTAGTACTTATAGATTTTTTTTTCATAGGTGTCATCACATAAGAAGCACCTGGAAGTTCCCATTTACTTTCACTGATACGCACAGGATGCAATTCTGGTCTGATGTCCCAATCCACCATGTTATGCCGAGATTGTAAATCATCTTTTGTCTTCCCCATGACATTTAGAAGAACCAAAAGCAACATTTCACATATATTCTTTTAAATATTCATTACGTCTAAGCAATGATGTAACAAATTGGTTGACCAATAAGGCAAATCAAAAAATATACTCCTCTTCCTCCAATAGTAATAAGTTTCAGTGGAAACATTCTTTCTCTTTCTAGATTTCATTTGACCCTTCCCGAATGAAAAACTGAAATCTTTAAATTCATTAAGCACATCATTTCCAGACATACGCTGAGGTGGATCATCGGTCTATATGGAATTATCAAATCTTTGACGATTCATTCTATATGGATGATCCTTTGGCAAGAATCGTCGATGTCCCATAAAACTGATACTACATCGATGTTTCAGTCTTCTAGATCATGTATTCTTCATAAAAACTAGACATGATAGTTTTCCCTTCATGATCCATCCACACATCATTGCATAAGCTGGAAAATAATTGATCATCCACATAAGCCCAGCACACATATGAAATATGTCTTTCGAACATGCATCGTATGTGCGCACACCCACATCACAAAAAGTTTCAACTCTTTTATTAAAGGTTTCATGTATACATCAATATCAATGTCGGGATCAGAAGGACCATATATGAGTATACTAAAGAAAGTGAAAGGTTTTTTCATACACAACCATGGGGGAAGATTATAAATGTGTATAAAAACTGGCCATGTGCTGTGAAAAGTAAGCATCTGCCCAAACGGATTAAAACTGTTGCATGAAAGACCCAGCCTCACATTACGCACGTCAGCTGCAAAATCAGGATGTCGAGCATCAAATCAATGGTATTCAAATCCATCATTAGTATGAACCAACTCATCATTAGAATTCGTTCTCTCGGTATCATGCCATATCATTTTTATTGATATGTCATCAGACATAAAAAGATTCTGGAGTCTGGGGGTCAATGAAAAGTGCCACATTACTTTTTGTGGAACGTGAGATGGTGTTCCATCATATTTTGACTTCCAGTGGGATGTGCAACATTTTATACAATCATTTCGTTCAGAGGTTTCCTCCCAAAATAAACTGTAACCTTTCGGGCATGCATGTAATTTGTTTCTTGAAAATACAAGTTCCTCAACTATGTTCCATTCCATATTGTGGTTTGAGGGAATATCTGCATCATCTAGAAGTAAATCCTTCAAGAGGGTAAGAATTTAATTGATTGTTGTATTAGAAATCCCATACATTGTTTTCCCATGAAACAATCGGATTAAAAATTCCCTCTTTTTCATTTTATCACATTGTCGTTATACTAGATTCGTGGCAACGTCATTTAATTTTTTCACCCTATCAATATCATCATTTTCACTAGATGCATCAGCTGTCCTCATATCGAAGTCTTCTTGAGTCAAAATCCTTTCATTTTCACGATGACGTATAAATGGAAACTGATCATCTAACAAATTCTCCATTCCAGTCCTTTCATTTCGATCAAAACCAATTTGAGATTTCATTTTCTCCCCATTGTGATACCACACAAAGTAGTTTTCTTGAAAACCATTTTTGGTTATGTGGTAGATGACTTCTTCACGGATCAACCAAGGTCTACCCACACAATTAGAACATGGGAAGTGTATGCGACCACTATCTTAAGCATTGTGAAATGAAAAATCTATAAAGCTCTCGAAATTGTTTTGAAAATTGCTTGAGATCCGATCGGTTTCATACATCCAACTTCTGTCCATTCTATAAAATGAATTTATATAAGCCATTTTGTCATAAACAATTCAATAAGATTGAAATTTAGTAGAAAATATATTTAAGTAAATGATAAAGGAAGGAGTTTCTAGTTGATCTAGTGAACCATTAAAACAATGTAAATATATACTAATTAATTCAGTTATGTGTGCCTAGATTTGAGATGAGATGTGTTTTGTAGTTTTTTAATTTATCACATACCAAGAAGACACCATTGACCTGATAAAACATTGTTCAAGATATTACCAAGTGAAGGCTTCTCATGAAAGATGCAGAATGTGTAAAGAGAGTTTTTAAATAATTTATTTATTCTAAAAAATGGAAATATTTTGAAAAGTTAGTACATTTCATAACACCCAAACTAAAGTCCACATAAAGTACCATATCACCCCACTAAAAAAATTAAAACCACCTACCCCACTACCCCAACCACGTCAGTTACCTCAATGATGGATTCTATGTCTGTATTTGGGAAGAGGTTGAAGGAGTCTAACCTGGATCGGGGAGTTGAAGCCGATCAGATGGAAGACCTCAGGTCAGGGTTCACCTGCCCGGGGGCTTCTCGAAATCGATGGAAATGCAGAGTTATTTGCTTATGTGTAATCGGGGGAGGGCTGTCCACGGGGGTGGAAGGGTTGTCTAGGGGGTACGGGGTGTCTAGGGGGTAAGCGGGCTGTCCAAAAGGGTGGAAGGGCTATCTAGGGGGGGGGGGTGTCCATTGGGTGGGAGAGCTATCAATGAGGGTGTGGGGGGGGGGGGGGGGCTTTCCAGGGGTACAAGTTGTCCACAAGATGGGGGTGTCTGTTGGGTGGGGGTGTGGGGGGAGTGTCAAGGGTGTGGTAGGGATATCCACGAGGGTTGGGGGCCTGTCCAGGGAGTTGGGGGTGTCCAGGGGGTGGGCAGGCTTTCCACGGGGGTGGTGGGGTTGTCCTGGGGGTACAAGGTGTCCAGGGGGGTGGCGGACTATCCACGGCGGTGGCAGGGCTGTCCAGGGGGTAGAGGGTGTCCCGGGGGTGGGCAAGCTATCCACTAGGGTGTGACTGAGAGCTATGATATTTAATTGGGTTGTCATTCATGTTATGGAAAACAAAATATGGGTGTTAAGGAATATAATAGTATTTTTTGTGAAAATCCAATTTTGTAAGATTAGTGACTTGATAACATGATGGTATCAAGTTTGCAATTGGGAAAATGTTGGGGAATTAGATTCTAAAAGGCTCCCACAACCTTCCAAGGATATATTATTTCTAGAAAAATGTGTTGTGGGAGAAGTAATTCATCCAATATAGTTGATGTCACTTTTAGAACATGTGATGCCTTACTTGTCAAGATAACTAGAAAAGAACCAAAACCAAAGAGGCCTCAAAACAATCCAAATCTCTGGAAGTGAAGAATTCCCCGTTCTTATTGGTGAACTATAGAAGTGATGACTTCCCACCTACACATCCCCCCTCCCCACCTCACCCCCAACAGACTCCCCCTACCCAACCCCCCTCTCATCCACCGACTGCCGAACCCCCCCCCCCCCACCTGCACCCCCGCTTGCACAACCCCCCCTCCCCCACCCCCACCTACACAACCCCCTCCCATCCACCCACTGCACACCCCCACCCCACCTCACCCCCAACATACTCCCACCTGCCCAGCCCATCCCCAACCTACACACTCCCCTCCCCCCACCCACTTGCACAGCCAACCCCACCTAACCCCCCACCCCCCCCCACTTTCACAACCCCCTCCCCCACCCCACTTGCACAACCCCCCTCCCCCACCACCACCTGTACACCACACCCCACCTCACCCCAACAGACTCCAACCTACCCATCCCACACCCCCCAACCTGCACACTCCCCTCCCCCCACCTACTTGCACAACACCCCCCCCCCTCCACTTTCACCCTCCACTTGAACAGCCCCCCCTCCCCCACCCCACCTGCACAACCCACCCCCACCCCACCTGTACAACCCCCACCTCACCCCCTAGACTCTGACCTACCCAGCCCACCCCCCAACCTGAACACTCCCCTCCCACACCCACTTGCACAACAATCCCCCTCTAATTGCACCCCCACATGCACAACCCACCCCTCCCTCCACCCCCACCTACACAACCCACCACCACCCCCACCTGTACAACCCCCACCTCAACACCCCACTAGCACACCCCCTCCCCCCACCTAAACACCCCACCAGCACACCCCCTCCCCCCACTTACTACACCCCCAGAACCTCCCACCAGAACAAAAACATAAAACAAAAACAGAACATAAAATTGATTCACACATGACACCAGAACAAAAACAGAAAACAAATAACAAATCGAATTGAAATTGTTGGGTATACCGTACTACACGAACCTTAGGTTTAAGCCAAATCAAAACATAAAAGAAAAAAATAGATGCAAAACATTAAACATAACGTAATACTTACAGATTTAAATTGTAGAACAAAACAACCTTGTGATTGAGTATAGATCGGTGGAATGATTTTCCACGCGAGAGAGATCGTAGGTCTCAATTTTCACAGTTCAATCTCATGGATAGGATCTCGGGTTCGCTGGTATTTTAGGGGAAAACTTTCCCAATGGTTTTAACAAACCGTTGGGAATGGTGAGCTTTACCAATGGTTTACACAAACTGTTGGGAAAGCCTTCCTAAGTCACGGGCTTTACCAACGGTTTTGTAAAACCATTGGTAAAGGGAGAAATTTTCTTATATTTCCCAACTGTTTCTTCAAATCGTTGGGAAATACTTGTTTTATACTTCTATACCAACAGTTCAGCAGAACCATTGGCAAACAAGCATGGAGAAAACCCAACATCCCAGTAGTGCAACAAACTCCATAGATAATTACAATAAGTGACGATATACCTTATAGTGGAATCCTCATTGTACATGATGCAATCATGAACATGAGATGTAATTTTATAATATTTCATGAATCACAACATGTAAATAATAATAAAATTTTAAAGATAATACAGTTATCATGTGAATTTTTTATTTTCTATCCACGGTTGTTTTATCCCATTAATTTCTTCTATTAAGAGGTTTACCAATTGATGAGGTGGAGTATAAATAACACACTATTTGTATTTACATATTCTTGATGGTATAATGGCTAAACTCATTTTTAATAGTGATTCAAATTTAGGGTTCACTTAAATATAGTCAATATTCTATAATGAAGAAGGAATGAATCAATTTATATTATTATGTGTTAGAATTTATGGTGATGTTACCCTCCATGCTGGATGTAACCAATGTTCAAAAATTACAAAATTTTAATGCGGATTTTGTGGATAATGTAAAATCTACCCATGGAAAACAAAACTAGATTGAGCCATTAACACATATCATAAATCATAGGATATACTCCTATTATAGCATTATTGATATATGATATATTAATTAATTCAACTCAACCGCATAACTCAATGATCATATATCCCTATCAACTGACGCTTCTAATGAATGGATTTTCTAACTGAGGATTACAACAATGATGGTAATCATCAATATGACAATGAAAATAGATATAAAATTCATCAGTGACAATTTAATATCACACTCTATGGTGATACTGATTCCCAAAATGGAATCAAAATATAAGGTTATAATGAATCACTCCTTAGATTTATTGAGGAATGGAATTACATTATTATTATAAAATGTCCCTTTTGGGTTTTGGTGATGCCCATAAGTTAAAGTCCTTACTCTCATATAAAGTATTCAGACTTTGTTATTCCCTTATAAAAATGACTCTTTATTTAATGAATATTTATATAATGTTATATGCTTTCCTTGAACATTTAAATTTTATCCATCATCCCCCAAATTTCATTCAAACAATGAAACACTCCATTCCATTATATATGACAAATTTTATTCCATTATACTATGTCAACCAGCTATAATTTGGAAGATCACATTCATCCTCAATTCAAAAATTTAACTCTTTAAATAGGAAGATGTTATACCAAAAAAAGGAGTCCATATAAGGTATGTCACCAAATTATTAATGTTGATCCTGCTTTCCAATTTTAGTGTTTGTCACACTTTGTTGACAAAAAAATCCATATACAACTTGCCATTCTAAAGGAAAATTTTATACCAAGATTACAATCTATATTCCGACCATTCAAGTAGATATAATGTAGTGTATTTTAGAAAAACAAAGGAATTCAATAATACCACATTCAAAATTATTTAAAAGAAAATTGATATGGAAAAAATTTCATTCCCTTAAAAATGATGTAAATTTTATGGGAATAATGTACCATTTCCCACACCACTGTATAAGAAACCCCAGATAAAAAATTTATAAGGAGGAATAATTTATTTATATTAAGGATAAATTATTTACTTTCTATGTCCCCCATTTTAAATCATCTCACCATGGATGAAAAATCTTAAAAATGACTACAAAAATAGGTTATTTTGTTTGGAAAATATTGAATTTATAATGAAAACATGATATTCATCAAAATAATATTAGTCATTAATTAACTATAAAGGTTCTAATATACTAATTTTTTAAGGGGAATTAGTACATCCCCTTAGAAATATAGGGATCCATTGAATGTTTCCAAAATTTTATAACTAAAATGGGATGGGCCTTATGATACCAATAAGTTCTAATTTAAGGATGATTAACCCCAAATTACAAAAAATGGACAACACATCACAACTTCCAGCAATATATGGATTTAAAGAAATCACATCTAATAATATTAATGATATATTATAATATATTTTCTCATGATGATTATTTTTATGAAAATTCTCTATGATTTTTAAGATTAAACATCATCATCTCATCAATGTTCTGGTTACATGATGATATAGTTCTTTGAATTTACCTCATCACTAAAAACATTATACAACCGAGTCATTAACCACCTCATAAGAACATAATTGCATAAAACATTATGTCAATAATCAAAAATATAATCTACATTCCCCCAAAAAACTATTCACCAATACATTAATCTTTTTGAATATGTTTTTATCCTAAGATGTTTAACTTCATAACATCATTGTCCTTGTCACACGATGTTATAATTTTAGAAATATAGTCCCTCCTAAATGACGATAATATAAAAAGAGTTTTCCAGTCCTTGAGACTTATATTACATATATATTAGATAGGATTTCAGATGAATCATCAATATATTTCCCTTTATCGGCATTATTTTGTTCAAGTATAAGAAACAATGGACCATATAAATAAATAGTAGATTCCTATATTTTATAGTGATTCATTACATAAAAAACTATACTATTGATAATATGTATAATAATTACCCATAATGTTTTATTATATTATATGGTTTTGGTTTCACCCATCTATCATGGTTCACAATAAATTCAAATATTGGTCGTTTGTATAATTCATTAAAAAAATTTGGACTATTGCATAGTTTTCATATGATGTTATAGATCATGGTTAATAAATTCTTCTAGAACATATTTATTACTAGAATAATTAATCATTAAATCAATGGATTAAATCACATTTAAAATGATTGACATTATCATTGATATTTTGGTAGATTACAAACAATATTTAAATCGAGATGAATCAATTTCAAAATAATGGATGAAATTATAGTTTATGTCACATGACAATACACTATATATGTTTTGGTTCATAATAATATAAATTAAACTACATTAATAATCCTACATAATATATGAAAAAATCCCATACATTTTTGATATATGCATGTAATTTTTCTTTATCACATATAACCATAATGATGTAAAACTACTCAACATAAAAGAACTATTTTTCTTGATTATTTATCTCATAGGATTTGTGGTGAATCCTATGTGTCTTACATGAAACCAATTAATTATTATATAAAATAATTCCCCACTAAGAATAAAATTATTGGATTACCATATACATTTTGTGTTACCAAAGAACCCAAATTATGTTGAAACACAATGTTCTTATACTAGATTTGTTTTCAATATTTTATAGATGATTCATTATGAAAAATGTTTTTCTAGATTATTTTCAAAATAAGATTCATGGTGAATTAAAAATAACCTATCATATTCCATTACAAAAATCATTATACAATTCCCTTATATATCATAATTTTCATACCCCTATATATATTGGGTTTCTTCTCAATGGTTCAGACATTGAGATGAAAGAATATGACACTATACATGACCTTTAATCATAAAGAACTATTTGAAAAATATTCTTGGCACAAATGAAAAATGAAAATATAAATGACCATTTAATAATAAAATAAACAAATTATATCATCCTTTATTGAATTGGAATAAAACCTAACAAAAAATAACCTCTATTTAAAATAATTACCAGAATATGGATCCATATCCTTGATATCATGGTCAAATAAAAAATTTCTAACAATTGTCTGACCTAGATCTATATAAGAGCCTCAATAATTCATTAATCAGTTAAATTAATCTAATACGGAGTCTCCCAAAATAAAATATATTTCCCCAAATACAAATATCTCATTTTTTTGGATCACCACAATTTTGGTTCCATCCAAAAAAATTTGTTTCACAGCTCACCTAAACAGAAATAAAAAAAAATTGAATGTACTATTTGAATTAAACATGGATTCATTTTTTTCATACAGAATATAATGTGATTCATTTTTTACCAAACAATAACATACTAAGATCCCACTTACATTAATTTTTCCCTCGTAATGATATATATACTCCATCACATTCTGTTTTCATGTTTTATTCTCACACTATGGGCACCATGTATTGTATATTGTTCCCTTGATGTTTGTATAGTGGATATTTATATGGAGTATGTGAATAATGATTCATATTTAAATTGAATAAATAATAAAACCCATAACTATTATCCATGGTAAATAACCAAATTATAATCTAAACCCAAAACATATTGACCATTTCACTGAGGTTTTTTTCTTCATTCCCCATTAAGAAGAATCTATTGAATTATTTCTCACACACCATTCAGCCAAATGACTGTAGTATATAGAATTTTATGAATAATAATACCATGTAATTTTCTTCAGATATTAAATTTGTCAATTAAATAATCAATCCCTCCTAGTAAATATTATTCCCTCCCTAAGAATTATAATTCCAAGATGAAATTAGGTCATTTAATACATTATTTAATCTAGTTTAAATTTTATTAAATTGTTTTCCCCTTATCAAGGCCTTAATATGATGGAAATCTATACCCTTATCACATGATGATAAGATTAATGACATATGTTCCTCCCTTATTGAACATATAATTTTCAAATTATTATATTTCATAGGGAATCCTAACATTTGAGACCGTATTCTTGGATAAAATTCCACATTAATTTTAAATATTATAGTTTTTGGGATTACCAGATTAAAATTTATAATAATAACTAGAGATCTATAATGAGTTAAATATATTATTCTCCATGATATTCAAAACCCATTTTATTATTAAACACCCAATATATATATGTGAGATATTTTTATGCTTGTACTAAATATCAATAATTTTTGGGTGGATTTATTCTCAAAATTTCATGATAAAAATTTATTTCCAAAAAATATATTCAATAATCACCCACATTCCATCATTTACATTCAACTTTGTGATAGATTATAATTTCTTATATAGTATAATCTATTGTCTATAATGACACCATGTCTTTTATAAATATCACATTGAGAAAAATAACATTCCATTACATTAATTTTATGGAATTTTATAATCATAAATAGATATTTGTATTTATTTTATTTGTATCAAATTGAAATTTATGTTTCTCTCTATATTCACACCCCCAATATGGTCTACCAACAAGAACTATGTTTTCATCATGAGGGGAGGATCCTTTAATTTTTTTACATGAATAAACCAAAACAACAAAACCCATCTTTCCAATATGCCCAATGGCCATCCCCTATATATGTATCTCATATATCCATCCCTAATTAAATAAAAAAGATTAATTATTTAATATTTCATGATTCCCATTTGAAATGTTATAAGGATACACATTTATTTTGATCCCCATTAGGGTGGTCATTTTCTACCCATTATTCCATGCTTCATGAGTAGATTTTTTTTCATGCCTCTGAGATAGTAAATTCCAAAACAATTGAATATTATTTTAGTGTTTTCCATGAACAGTTTATATAGAAACACACACCATTTGGTCTATGCATTGTGATATAAACTACATCAACTATACCTTGATTTATCTATATTAGTCTGTAATTATTTTAATCATATCGAATCAAATTGTGAATCACTACAAGACAAACTATCCCACATTTGTGTTAAATTTTTATAACAATAAACTTCAGTATCATTTTCCCAATATTGTAATCAATAAACAATAGTGATCTACAGACAATGAAAGCAAGTCCTTAAATTGTTGGTAAATGATAAATAATAGATATCTTGATAAAAAAACCAATAATAGTTAGACATATAGAAATTACAGTCTCTATTAACTAAATGTCACACTTTAATTACATAGGAGGACATTACATAACAAATTGATAAAGACAAAAATCTAATGGCTCCTACCATATTACCCTATAAATAATTCGTCTGGGTATCCCTTGACCCACTACACTATGAATATGTTGGAGGGATTTCATTTTATATCCCTTTATAATTAATGTGACTTTATAAAGAATTCTGTAACTATTTGGGTTCTTGAACCATTATCAATTTTGATTTTATTCGTAATCTTTTCTAATTTCCTTAGTTTTTGAATCCTAAAAATATTCAATAGTTATATGTAACCTATGAATTTAACTCCATGGGATACTAATGTTTGTTTACATATATATTGACCTAATATTTCATTTTATATGTTCCTACAATAATACATTTCATTAAAAAGAATATTCCATAATGTGAGAAGCATATTTTATAAATAATAACATTTACACTGTTAAAGTAGAATTCAATTTTTGAATGTGGTCGATGTTTATCCCATGGATTCATATCAAATTCCATCATTATAGATTCATAACTCATTATAAATGATTTTCCCAATCCTGAGAAAATCTATAATCCTAAATTATTTTCCCTCCAAGTTATGTATTGATTCATCATACTAGTATTCAATTAAATGCTTAAATTTCATATCCCTGACCCTTTTGTTGGTCCCTACAATATCATATTGAACTAGCGAAATGTTGTTACGAGCTCGATTAGAATACATGTATTTCCCCTCATTAGGAAATAATCTATATATACAATATAATTTTTACTCTTGTCACATTTTTTTGAGAATTTTTTATATAGAAATTATCACATTTTGGTCAATAAATTATGACAATAAATTTCACATCCTTATTTGTAAAATATGATTAATCCTAAAAATCATTAGGTATGTAGATGATGACATTAAATTATTTCCAACTATCCATAGCTGTTATTGAAATATTCAATTTTTATAATCAATTATCCCTCATAATTATTTCTACACATATCACTCACCCTTTTGTAAAAATATATATGATCAAAAACATCATATTTTTTAAGTTAATTTAAGAAAATAATAAATAGTCAATTACTTTTATTCGTATAACTCTACCTTAATATTCATGTACAATTTATTATAGTCCACTAAATTTGTTGTTCTAAAAAATAACTAGCATTTTTTTCTAAAAATTCATGTACATAGTTTGAATACCAATATTATACTCAATTTGATCTAACCAAATAAAACATTAATTAAGCTATTTTTCATTACCTTAAACATCTGAAGGAATGGGAAATAAAATCCTCATGTTTCAAACCAATTTTATGTGGCATTGAAAAAATATGGTCTCTTTTTTATTCATGAATATTGGATGTACTAAAAAATGGGGTTTAAAAATGTAGATTTTATAAATAATATTTAGCTAAAAATTCATAAAGGGTTTGGTAATTAAAATACATGTACCCATAATTATTCCCTAGAAAGAGGGTTATAAAAAATTATAGAATATAAATAAGAAAATGAAATATAAATGAAATCAAATGGGATGAAATATATATTTATGTAATGACACCATCTAATTTCTAGGTCCAAATTTGTATGAATAATCCAGTCATTCCATATTTTTCCTCTCATATTTCAGTTGGGTTTATTTGTGTGATGTGTATGATAACTAATATTTTATCACTTCATCCATTTTTTGACCAATAAAATCTTAATTTAAAGACTCCCATTTTGGGGTCATCATCATATTTAGTCATTTGGTTCACATACATTTTTAGAGGATCTAGAGTTACAATTATATTTATTATCCTGTAAATAAATTTTTGCTTCAATAGTTAGGGAACAATGTTCAATGTCCAAATAGTCATTTGGTTCACATACATGTATTAGGAATATTCAATACATATAATTATAACCCACAAAATTACCAATATGTATTTGTGTAATTGAAAAAAATGATACATTAATATATTAATTACATATGTACGTCATTATCTCTCATAATTTTATTCCCACTACATTCCCATCATGTTATTCACCTCATTACATATTTTATCATATCTTGGGAGAGGAAAAATAGGTAAGGGTGAGGTCAAATTATATGTATGGAAAGAAAAGGTAAATTTCAATGACCAATTAAACACAATATGAGAGTAGCATTTGAAAAATAAATACTCAACAAATCATAGATAAAATCTCGAATCATACCATAAATCATTATAGTTCATTAAACATGAAACAAATTATAATCAATTAACATGATCTAAGAGATGATAATATTTCCATAAGAAAAATTTTCTTACCATACACTTAATACTATCAAAGTTTTTGGAAATATCACTTCCAAAAACATCATTGTGTGTTGGGTTCACTCCCCACTACATCATATTTCTTGTTTTTTTAATGGTTGGGGCCGAGGCCTCATTTTTATTATTGAAACAAAGAAAATACCTCTTTATGTGGGTAGAGGGAGACCCATTACATAGCCCGAAGGCTCAGTGGGAATTTAGCCCATTACATAGCTTATAGGCCCAATTTTATGTCCCAAGGACCATTTTGTGAATAGTAATGCTACAGTACCCGCACTGCTATAGTACCCACCGCTGCTACAGTGCCCCTTCCACCGCTACAGTACCCCTGCCTCCACTACAGCGCCGTAGTTGCAACAGTACCCCGTCTGCTACAGTAGCGCTACAGTGTTGTTATAGTAACCTGCACCCAATGGGTTTTGAACCCCTATTTTCCATGTAGAGTTATGGGGTGATTACCACAAAGCCAAACCCCATCTGCTTTAACATGTTGTTGGGTAAAAAGGTATTGAGGTGGCCTGCCCAACTGTGCGCCGCACGTCCCTAGCTAGGCCCAAGGTGGCCAATCCTTGGGCTTGGGCCAGTTCCACACGGGGTCGAGGGGACGAGAGGATCGCTGACATATAGTGTGTGTTGACTTTGCAAGGAATTGAACTCGGAACCTTTATGATAGGACGCCACCACCTTAAACCAACTCACCCATCCCCCGCGGTCACTCCATCATATTCTTTGTATAGGTTCAATCCCTTGATAATTATATTGAACACAATCCCTTGATAAATTGGGTTAACACCCCCATTAGAATGTATATTATCCTATAAAAGTTAAATATTTATCCTTGTGATTATATAAAATTATAATTATGATCCTATAAGTCACATAATTATAATAAATTGTTATGTAGTCTATAAGGTAATAAGACATTATTCATAGAACAAAATTGGTGAAAAAACATGATTCAAAATACTCTCATCATCATAATCATAATCCTTAAGGAGATATATGAAGCATGATATAATTGAACAATAATAACAATCAAAGGATGTCACTAAGGGTGAAAATTCCTTTTGAAAATATCTTCGAATATTTCATGAGGAAAGTATCCTTTTCATAGTAAAATAAATTCATTATAATATGAAATATTTTGAAATTTTTAAATATAGTTTCATTTGAAAAAAAAATGTTGATTGTAATAGAATATTCAAAACATTAAAGTGTTATGATATAGGAAATTATATTAATTTTGTGTGTATTAGAATATATTTCTTTTATATTTCCAGTATAAATTTCAAAAATCATTTATTTAGAAAATGATAGGGATGTTCCTTTAAAAAAATTTAAAAAGTAAAAATGTGTAAAATTTATATTAAAAGCTCATTGGGGAGTAATATAAACATTCCTGAAACCATTTTAAACAAAATATGGATAGGGAAGAAAAACTATTTTTAACTAAAGAGAAAATAAGGTTGGTTTCCATTAAAATAATTCTATCAATATATCGAGTTTTTATAGAGAGGAAAATGTTTGGAAATAATGAAATATCACAAGAAAACTATAGTATAATAAAATTTATTTGATTAATGATATATATGTTACAAAATTTCATCACTATAACATTCATAATAAACAATCTTATAAAAAGGGATTGTAAATTAAATATCAAACCATAATTTCAACTTTATTTAATGTTACATTAACATAAATTATAATAAATGTTAATTTATTATTATTATTTACCAAAATACCTTTTCACTTATAATATAATATATTATAATCTTAATAATTTTTACATGTATCCATTAATAAACTATTTTAAAATAAACATTTCTTATTGTGAAATATCTCATTTTGATGAAAATATTAGTTTGATATTTCTAGAAAATTTTCATTGATCATAGTGACACTATTCCAATATTTTTATCATGATATAATTATCATATATATTCATTATATAAATTTATATTCGTCCATAAAATTTATTGATTGAAAAATGAATTACACTGTTCATTAATAATGTAGATAGTACTTAAGCATAAACACTATTTTTTACAACTTGATAGATATAATGAAAAAGAAGTAAGTAATTATTCACAATTCTAGAATCATTTTAAACAGTTATATCGCATATTTTCTATAAATATATCCAAATTACCATCAATCTAAGGAACAAATAAAAAATGAATCACATCTCATTGTGAAGATGGTTGTCCACACATACACACATGCAATGTTATAATTTTTCCATGGATATGTAGGTAAGAAGATATATATGATATTTTATTTCTATAAGTATAATTAATTCATAAATACAATATATAATATTTAAACCCAATAGAATAGCCATCCACGAAAAATGGTGTTTAGAAATCTAATGTCTCTCAATGAGGAGGTGGTAGTCCAAACATACACACAAGAGAGAATTTCACATATTATTTGATGGAAAAGAGTTAGAATAATAGTTTTTAAATAATCATAATAAAATTATTGTGAATTTAAGATAAATAATATATTATCTTTGGATAAATTCAATAGATTTTGATGATTTGAAACAAAAAATAAATTAAAAGTCGTCGGTATGTCTGATTACATCTTATTCGTTATGCCTCCATCAAATCCCATATTAATATCCCTTAAAGTTGTATTTTATGAAGAAAATATTCTATAAATCATTTATATCAATTTATAATAAAATATTTTAGGTTTGGGTCAATTTAGATATCTCAATGTGGTGTGAAAAAGACAAATGTTATGTGTCCTTTTTATTAGGGAGGGGAATGACACACAACAAAATAAATAAACTATTTCAATATAAATAATATATTCATAAATAAAAATTCTTAAAAATAGAAATTAATATGATTTAAAATATTATATTATATATAAATCATCTATAAATTATTTTTAGATATGGTTTTCTTTCATTTTATCCACTATCATTATTTTTATCCAATCTATTAACCCTTATTTAGCTTAATTATAGCATAAACTTTTTTAATCATAAAGCGTTATTATTTTAAATATTACAAATGAATTGAAACATAAATAGAGAAGGTATGAAATTTTTACCATTAATAATAATACTTGTAATATTTTATTGTTTTTTAATTTGTAATTAACTTTGTAAAAAATAATTTTTCAAAAAAATACAATTGCTGTAATTTTTTGACAATGTTCACTTAATTCTAAATTATAGACATCAAGATATTAATTTAGCTAAAATATAAACAAATCATGCACTCCTAATATGTATTATTTATTTATAAAATTTTTGGGTATCTATAAATCACCCACTAAATATTTCTATTACAGTTCTTAGAATCATTTTCATGTTTTTTGTAAATATTTCACATGAGTAGTTTCAACATTTTATAATAATTAAATGTAATTAAGACATCAATAAAAATATAAATAAAGTATCATGATAAAATAATTAATTCATATTTCAAATAAATATTTTAAAATTATCATATCCATTTTTATCTCTTTCATAAAAATGTAGAGATGTTAAATTGAAGAGAGTGAATATTTGGGATTTTTAATACTTAAAATTATGTAATTTTCAATATCAATGGAAAACACCATAATATTTCATTTATTAGACTATGTGATTAATATTTTATAATTTATCACCTCAAATTAAATAAATAAATATATATATATATTGAAATTTTATCTAAGCGTTTTAATCTTATTTACCCATTCTATCTATTCTGAGCTAACAAATATATACCACAGTTACTATTAAAAATTATTAAACATAAACAGAAAATATTTAAAGAATATTAAACCACAAAAACTAGAATAATGAATAAATCTATAAATAATCATGTTCAAGAATTTGTGGATATTATTTTATTATAGAAACAAAAAACAAAATGAAAATTGTTTTTAATAAATTACTTGTTAAATCAAAATTTATTTTAATAATATATTCAACAAAAAAATTGATTACAATTAACTATATTGGATTATTAATAAAATTAGATAAAAGTTGTTAAATATAAAACTCTTTAAAATAAAATATAACTTTCTAAATTTTTGAAAAAAAAATATTTTTATTATTGACTAGTATTTTTCACCACTCAATAGGAAATCAAACTTTTCATGAAAGTAATAAAATTATACCATATGATAATTTTAATACCCATGTTTAAAAAATATGATTTTTTATAAAATAATTTTTCTAAAAGTTAAATTTATTAATTATAATATTCTCTTACATAATAACATAAATTCCATTTTTTATGATTTTTTAAAAATAAAAAGCCGTTACAAAAAATTATGAACGTATTTCCTTAGAATTTAACAGTACATATTAAAATTTTTTCCCTTTATTTATATTTATTAATTTTTTTACATCTATTAATACCCAGAAATTCATGGAATATTTTCAATTGATTAATAATTATAATATGTTTTGGTTGTTGGATAATTTATGTTTCATGTCTTATACACTATCAAACATTGAATTATTTAAAATATTTATGTTATTATATCCACCCATGTTAATTAATTGATACCAGAAAATATTAAATTCATAATGGTAACCAAGGATTGGATATTTTAAAATTACTCTATTCAAAATTCACAACATAAAAAAAGTTCATAAAAATTCATCCTGGTAAGAGAGAATGTGAAACGCAAAGGTATTCTAAAATAAAAAATAAGTAGGATTCAAAATTTTAGAATTTTAGTTAGATGTGAAAATATGGAAATGGGGGAAATTTTTAATTTCTAAATAATTATGGATAGTGAGAGAGAACATTTATGAATATGATCTGAATTATAATGAGAATATTGATGAAAATTATATATAAATAAATGATTTCTGAAAACGATGAATACTATATCAGAATTTTATGTAATATGCATTTTTTTTCAAGATAATTTTCTAATATTTTAGGAATTACTTTAAAATATAGAAAAATAACATAAGGAAATATTGTTAATTGAAAAGTATAATTACATTCCTTAATCAATTTCCACCATATTCTCATATTTTTATCCAAATGTTGAGAATTCATGACGATTTTTCAAACATGAATTACTAAAATAAACTTAAAAATCCTCAAAATGATGTCAATATATTAATCGCATCTTTTAAAATTTTGTAATAAGGAATTTTTAGAATATTTTATATTAATTTACACAAATTTAAATATACTTATGATGAAATAATAAATTTAACTCCAAAATATCAACAAAAATAATAATGTTTCCTCTTAAATATGTTAATAAATAACCCTATATCCCAAATAGAATCAGTAACTATTAAATTAAATAATATTTACACCACAATGACGGGCTAGTTTATTTTAGCGTATATTTACAATTATTAAACTATATTTTTTTTACAAATAACCTGTCATGTTAAATCCCATATTAAACATAATATTTTATATATAACTCAACCTAGTAAAGAATCCCTAAAAATTTAACCAATCACTATGATAGATTACTACGTAATTTTTTAATCTAGAAAATTAACCAAAATAGAATGAATATAATTTTAATACTTACCTGAAAGGTAACCCTTAGTCTGGGAAAAAATATCTTTGAAAGTAACACTTTATCAATAAAACACTTTTCAAAAAACATGATTATCCACATCCCCCTATCCTATAGAGCATAATTTACATTAATTCAACTCATATACCAAACAAATTAATTAATTATTACTCAATAGAATATTCTTAGAAAAACCTAGTATAACAATCAAATCACCACAAAATCTCATTAGTTAATAAAATAAAGGGGTATCTATACCTTTTTTTATGATCAATATTTTTCATTTATACCCAAGATGGTATCTATAAATATTATGTTAAACTCAATTGATAAAATAAATGATTTAAAAATTATCCGAATAATTATTCCTAAAATAATATCATAGTATATTTAATATATTATATAAATTTGAAAGTGTAATATATATCATCAAATATATCATATATGAATTTTTTATCAAAAATCTAAAAACTTTTGGGGTCATCAATACAATACCATTTACATCATCAAGGTGAATCATCTATGTATCAAAAAAATATTCACCATTACAATAACCCACTTGTCATAAATATATGTATCATTCAACATTTGTTTTCAAATCCTTTAAAAATATATCATCTCAAAACAGTTCACAGATGTTTCATGGATTGTATGTACTAAATATCTATTATATAACACTTCTTCAAAATAATTTATGAAACCCATTACACAGACACATCATTCATTTCACTAAATTAGCTAGAGTATAATAATTCATTATTTGGTATAAGAGTTAACACTTGAATTAAATAACACCATTGAAATATGGAATTTGGATATATTTTATTTTTCTTCAATTATTCTTTAAAATGTGGTTAATTTCATAAATATATTTTTTAATATTTAGGGAAAATTCGTTTTTCTAATTACTGTCATTTATAAATTTCAGTAATTATAAATGATTATAAATTTTACTAATTGGTAATGATTTGAACCATTTCTAATTGCACATATTTTATATTATCTTTAGTTACCTACATTTAAAAAGGTTGTTACTTACCCATGTTTACAATTGTTGTTAATTAACCCAATTTAAAAACATTGACAGTTAGATAAATTAAAAAATTATCATATTAACAAAGTTTATAAATGTGGTTATCTCATTATGTTTATAAAAAAGTAAAATTACAGGAAACATGATTACTTTTGTATTCAGAAAACATAGCTAATTATTTAAACTAAATTATAAAATGATTATATTGATTGAAAAATACATCCTAATATGACTTCTATAATTCCGAGATTATCAATTAATAATTATTTAATAATTTTTTCATTTTTTAAATTAATATAGTTATTATTATTGAAAAAATAAATATAATTTTTATGTATTATAATATAATTGTAATTTAATGGTTAAAAATTATATTCAATCTTCGAAAATAAATTTAAAAACGTCCTCCCTTAAATTTTGAAATAATGTTGAATATATGTTCCCAATTTATAGTTAAAAATCATATCAAAATAGATAAAATTCATCCACAAATTCATATTTGAATCATTTCATGCCCATTATTAGTAGAAGAACCCACTAAGGGCTTAATGTTTTAGATTAAAAATAAAACCCAAAGAATAACATTGTATACTAATAGTTTAATATAAGATATACAAGTATGAAATTTATATATCATCATTCAATTCATGTTAAATGTTCAAAATTTTCATCCCCATTACATTGTTAACCTTTTTTTCTACATCCATAATTAGTTATATATAAAGTTAAATATACAATAATATAAATTATAAAATCAAATAAATGTATAATAAAAAATTTATATTCAATTAATTAAAAGTAATATAAATTTTTTTAAATAAGGGGAAATATAATAGAATGTATCCCGAGGGATTCATCATTAAAAATTAGATCATCACATTTATATTTTTTAATTAATTAAACAACTTCAACATTAATATTACCTGTTGATACAGATGATGAGTTTATCCCAAAAAACTTATGAGAGGAATGTAAAAATACCTACGATGGTGAGGAAGCCAAGAATAGACCTAAAACCCATCCCATGTGTTCTTAACCACCAAAATATCATCCTATTGATTCATCATAAGAAATATCATATGAAATAGATATTATCCTTATTTATTAATTTTTAAACCTAATAAGAGAAAATTTAATGAATGTTCATCATTGGGAAATAATAAAACTAATACACATTAATATACCTATAATAATAATACTAAATACATATTTTCTCTAAAATTTTCACTAACAAAGATTTCATCTCTATATTTATGAGTAACAGTCAGAAATCTCATTTAAAAATTTTTCAGTGACACTTTACATCCTTATAATTCAAATATAAGTAAAACCAATGAAATAATTATAAAATATATATGTTATTATTAATAAAATAGTCTTACCATTTCATCCATCCTTCATCAAAAAAATTAGGTCCACCTATATGTGTATTTAATTTCATCTTTTGAGTTTTTTATTTTTAATATCATTATACATTATTATGAAAAAAACAAAAACAAAAATAAATTATAAATTAAAAAATCATAATAATAATTTTTTGTGCCAAACTCTATATCCTTGTGAAATAGTTGAAAAAAGAACATTGATAAAGATAAAAAATAATTTTCACCATTTTGATCAACACAACATTAAAACAAGTTCCATTATTTCATGTATTCCAAAAATAAAACATGAACTCATTCCAATTTAGGAAAATTAATATAAAATATAAAACATAAAATGTTCAATCTCAACCATGAACATAGCCAAGAGAGAAATTTTAAAGGGTAAAAAATTAAAGTATTGAAAAAAATTCAACCTTAGAAGAAAAAAATACATAACAATTTGACATGGTTCATATTCTTAGAGTAATCATATTTATAAAAATATTTAACTTTTCATTGTATCTAAAATGAACAAGTAATATTTCATCATGTTTTTCAAAACATGCTATGAACTTATTCATTAAATAAGAACGCTTCCAAATAGGTTATCTTGTAATAATCCACTCCCACTCAGTCGTGGCATCATTTTTTGAAAATACAACTTTGGTTGTGATACGTTTAATATTTTTCATGTTTTTACTATACATAAAAAATGCATAAATTATTATTATTTTTAATAAATAGAGTATAAATATTTTTCCAACCAACCAAAAACATCAGCATCTCAATATCTCATTTTTTGTAGACATTATATTTTAAATAGGGCCTATATGAATTTCATTTTTTTACAGTTAACTTTTATGTGGTTTAAATACTTAACGGAATGAAATTTTTTTTCAAGTGGATTTTTATGAAATGAATCCCATGTAGATATAATGTAAATATTGGGAAGAATTCTTTTTTTTATCACGGTTCAAAAAAAAGTCTTATTTTAATTTTTTTTATAAAAAATCTAAATAAAAAACAATTAAGAAATAAAATGTTTATATAAGACTTGTTTAAAAATATATTATCCTTTTGATAAGAAATTCAATTCTCTAATGATATTATTCACTTTCTTGAAACTTCTCTTTATCCTTATCGACCATTTTAAAAAGGTCTCGATTATTTAAATTCACAAGTATAATCATATTTTTATCCAACATATTTTTTACAAAATATAAAATCAACGAATCGGAATCATGGATTTAGGGTGCATAACTATCATCATAACTGATGTTTATTAACTATCTGAAATTTACCTATTTAATTACTAAGCCATCAATTATAATTACTATATGATTAGTTGTATTTTCCCATATTATATTCAATAAGGGAATGCCAACATGTCCAATATAGCTTATCTAAATCTTATTTATAGGATTTAAATAGTACGTATCTACAATAAATTTCATATGATTATCACTTATACATACATAACACTTTGTTCTATATTTACCAATCACATTGTGTTTTATATTTGACGACCATTGTCATATTCTAATGTATGAAGTTAAAATCCATTAATATACTATGTAATATATAATTTTTTTATAAATAGGACCTATAAAAATAGACTATAGGTAAATTGAATGAGCTTATTATTAAATTCCAATCAATAAAGAATCTTTTATAAAAACCATTATATGAAAAATTAAAAACACAATTAGAATACAAAAAAATCTATACACATTGATAAAACCAGTCAATAATTGATTTATGGACCTTTTTGTCATTTAAAAAAAATTGTATATGGTATTAATTTTCTAAAAATATATATAAATACATTTGTATGGTATAAAAAGTGACTTTGTTCCCCTAATTTTAAACACAACCACATTCTAATAGTCTTAGTTATTACTATTATGAACATATCAGCAATTGTATAATTTTTTAATAGTATTTAGTCTTCATGTAACATTATCTTAAAGAAAAAATTAAATTATCAATACCTCTAAAAGTTATTCTATTTTGGGAAAATGAAATATGGGAGATGAAAAAAATAGGTAGATTATTAACACATTTAGATCAATTTAACTCTTTCCATATTCTCTATTAATCCTTGGAAAACTTATTAAATACTATTAGTCTATGTATTATTGATCCATTTATCCTATTATTTTATCTTTATTATATACATAAAAAATTAGTCTCCCAAGGTACCTAATAATGAACAATTCCTTAGATTAGGATATTTATATAAAAAATAAATAACATATGATAGAAACGTGGCTATTTATTTACCTCTCAATGGAATACATCCATCGATATTGAACACGTCCTAAAAAGTTTACATCATCAACCAAGTGTAAGATTAAATAAGCCATCATAGGGGATTTCTTTTGAAATAACATTACCAAATAGAAAAAAAACAAAAAATTGAGCCCAAATAAGATCATGATTATTTTTTTCAACTTATTAAACATTTTCCCAAGAATAAATATAATTTATTTAAATTTATAGATAGTTGCTTAGGAAATGTCCTCCAAATATCCAAATGTGAATGTAGTTCCAAAAAATGTGTTATTGAATAATTTTTATCAAAATTATAATTCATTTTAATAAATAAATTTTTATACTAATGTGACAAGAATATCCAACTAGAGCTATTTCAAATCACATATTCTTTTAAAAAATATCATTATTTTCCTATATTAAGGTTTGAATACAAGGGAAATATAAGAAATATTCATCAAGTCAAAGGAGAGTAATATTTTCCATTACTTATAAGTACATTCAAGAATGTATGTTATATATTTTTTACCAATATTCATTCAACACTACAAATATAAAGATTTCAAATATTTTTATCAATATTCTTGACATTAATATTATAGAATAATATTTTTTCACCTAATATAGTTGTTGAAAAAATATAATCTGTTTTACCATGGTTGTGTCTCATATTGAATATCAACATCCCATTGTGGTATACTAACCCCTATTTCAACATTTGTTTGTTTCCAAAATATAGTAACAACACTCAGAAATCAAATGAATATTTATACACCATTTAATAGAAATGGCGATTTATTACTTTCTATTGTTCTATAAAATCATTCTCAGTATATCCTAAAATTATTTTTGGTGATAAAATAGTGTAATATGCCATGAAAGAATAATTTTCGGACTACAAGGAATTCGTTACGCTTTTTAGTCAACAATTTATATATGGAAAACTCAACCCAGTATGTGTGTTCCATTTTGATAAAATTAAAACCCTAGGAAAATCACTAATAGTTCACATAAAAATTGAACACATGTCAAATAACTCATCAAAAAATGAATCAACTATTTTTTACACCTATATCCCACAACTCATTCATATCATTTATTAATTGCTAAATAATTATTTTAATACTATTTCCATAAAATCGTTTAAATAGTATTATCATTGAAATAATGAATGTATTTTTTTGTACATATATGGGAAAGATGATTATTAATAATTTGAATAACTGGATAGATTCTATAACTTTTATTTATTCTAGAAAAAGATCAAATAAATTATTAGATAACCCAATATATATATTACAAGGGTCTAACAAAAATTCAGGTTGAATTTGAATATATATCATCCATGATTTTGAGTCCAATGTTTGTCTTAGAACACCTTTATTATTCCTTTTTTGATGTATGAAAATTGTATCATCTCAAAAATCTTGACTTCACACACGATCTTTTCAATTGTGATTGAAAAAAATATGTCAAAAAATTCATAGTAAATTTCATTTTTTTCATTTTATCCTATATATAACAGCTAGGTTTCTATCTAGACATGGTAAAAATCTTTAATGTTTCTATATTTTAAATATATCTAAGATATTACATGGAATCATTAGGAAATTCATTAATTTTTGTATAATAATGATTGATTTTTAAAATATTTTCTTACCCTCAAAAAATGAATATGGGATATTAAAACACACTAAATCATCTGAAAAAATTGTAAAGTCATTCAAATAACGTTATAACTTATGTTGTACATACATTTCTAAGACATTATTAACCACAAAATAATTTTTCGAAATTTTTTTACATCCTTCATAAAAAATGTTTTGTACAGCTTTCAAAATTTTAAAACATTTTTCCGAATCAAAAACTATTTTTGGTATGACCTCAACATTATTTACACAAAAAAATAATTCATTATATATAAAAAATAAAATACATTAACAATTTTATAGAACATACAGTTTATTAAAATATTTACATCTTCAGTCTCATGATTCGTTGAATGTATTTCAACTATTGTGATTGTATAACGTGTCTCACTCTGCCTAACCCAAAGGGTATACCAGATTATAAATGGAATCATAATCAAATTATCATATAACACTTCTCTAATTTACCATTTTTTAAAAATTCCATTCATACATCACAGAATTACATTATTCACACACCACTTCTTTTAAAATAAGAAGAGTATTTAAATTTATGTAATCCTTATAAATAATCATTATTTTTATGATGCATCTAAATCCATGAAATGTTCATTTTTAAATAAAAAAAAACTTATATCATCAATAATATCTATAAAACGTATTGAATTGTTTTTTATCATTATTTACATATTATTAAAATCTATGAGAGATAAAATACTAGAAAAATATTATATTTAGAAAAAAAAATTACTAAAATGAATAAATATATTAACCATTTTTATAAAAAATAATTCGTTTTCGAGAGTCTATAAAAATGAAATCCATTTATTAATAAAAGAAAATTAACTTGTTTGATGTTGAAAAAATCATTAATTTAAAATAAAAATAAGTTTTATTAAATACAATACTTCATGAGATGTTTATAGAATAAATAAAATATCACCAACAAAATTAATATAATTTAATATAAAATATTTGATGATAAATTATATATAATGAATAATTGATTTATGACTGAAATATGATTGAAAAAAAATAGGTATGAATGTTTTGAATATATATCTTATCAAATATAAAATCTCTATATTTATATAAAATGATTAATGAAAGGAAAAAGTATTTATAAATAAAATAAGATTTATATATTAATAAAAAATAGAAATAAAATCAAACTATCAAGTAATCTATATAATTCCCCATACTCCCTCAACTACAAATAACATCATAGATTGCTACAAAGCCTCTATACGACCTCCCATATATAGTATGACACAATTCATGGAAAAAATTAGTAAAAGGTAAACTTTGATGATTTGATAAAGGAGTGTAAAATTATATTACTGTAATAAAAAATCATGTGGTAACCTAATGAAATACTGAAATCCTAATAAAAGAAAAACTCCATAACAATATCTAATATCCAAAAGCATCATCAGAAAATTAATACATTTATTAAAAAAACCTACAAAAACTATGGTTATGAAATTAAAATATTTAGATATGGAAAAACCAATCTCAATCTCATGTAAATAGAGCCCAACCATCTAGTTTTAAACCAAAAAAAACCTATATAAGTGAATTCCCACCCAAATAAGAAATAATGTGAATCGAATATGCCATGTTGGAACACAAGGGTTCATCCAATCCAAAATACCATGAACGGTGAGGAAAACATCACTAAAAATGATTGAAGAAAAAACTGTATTACTTATTGAGGAGGAATGGCCAAGGATCGTGAGAGACCAATGGAGGGGAGGAGAATCGTTAGGGTGTTTCATGGCTGTGTTGTAGGACTATGAGGGTTAGGTGTAGAGGGATATCTATGCCGCATGAGATGGATGACACAATGGAAAAAAGTCTCTCTCATATCTATTTTCTTCTCTTATTTTTTTATTCTATTTAAAAATATTAATATTATTATTTCATTTATTAGTACAATTATTTTCAAATTTAGTAAATTATTTATATATTATATAATTTATCTCTATTTAAAAACACAATTATATTGAATGCCTAATTTTTTATTCAAAAATAATAAAAAATATAATAATGTATTATAAAATAATTAATTTAACCAAACAAGTGGTATTATATAGTCTATCTGAAGCTAATTAGGGGAGTATGGGAAATCCTACATATGGAGTTGGGGAAGTGATGTTGTGTAGAATAAATAACGGTGAGGGGAAGTAGAAACCACATTGTTTAAGGAGGGTGAGAAGTTCATTGGGTGAATTTTTGTGGATGGGATAACCCTAATACGTGATGGTCATGATATTTTAAAAAATTATAGTTTTCAATTTTAATTTTTCATATATAATTTAATACAAATGAATTAATAATATTTAAAATATATAAGTATTATATATATATATAATGTATACATATGTTAATTAATAGACATATATCACTTAAATGATGCTATGTAAATTATAATAATTATATATATACATATTTCTAAATATAATACATATACATACATACATATATTATTACAAACATATATACATTGAGATATAACACACACACACAAATATATATACATATTATTACATACACACAAACAAACACATACACATATATATATTAAATGTACATATTTTCTAATAAGTATTTATATATGCACAAACAAATTGATGTGTGTGTGTGTATGTATATATGATAATATAAAAATATTTATATGCTTTTAAATATGAACAAAAACATCGTTAAATTAGTCCATTTTTTTGGAAAACATGATGGAATTTAATATTAAATAGGTGTTTTATTGTTTCTAAATTAATGGTACTAAATTAGAATTTTTTTGAATAACATCACAAAATAAGACTTGTTTTTATGAAAATATTGATAAATCAATAATACTCAATATTAAGAAAACGTGGCTAAAAAAATTGAAAATTTATCTATGATTAGAATTTAATAGATAGAAAAAATAGAATTATTTCGTTAAAACATCACTATAGTTAATGGAACTTATATTTATAAACATTAATAAATAAACATCTCTTAATTAACCATATCTATTTTAAGGAATATAGATAAATGATGATTCTTTCGGAAGAAATAAAAAATTAAATATTTTTCACACTTAAAGTGGGGATAAAAAACATCACTAAATTAGCTCCCTTTTTAGGAAAACATTTATTAAAAACCACTAAAATAAAAATATTAATATTATATTGGGCTCAAATAATGACCATATTGTCCAAAAAATATATTAAACTGTTAATTGAACCTTATTATGTACTTCATATACCACTTTTAATCTCTTAATTTTTCCATACTAGTTAATTTCTCTTTTCCCTTCTATTCAACACATACAATGTATTACCCCCAGTTTCGCGTACATAACCCCTTTCCTCATGTTTTTTTAAAATGGTGTGTCTTTCAATGGGTTTACATAAAATTGAGAGTATCCATAAAATACAGAGTTTCCATAAAATAGAGATTTTCTCTAAAATAGAGAGTTTCCATATTATAGAGAGCTTATATAAAGTAGGTTGTTTTCAAAATGATGGTAGTTTCCGTAAAGTGGGTTGTTTCAATAAAGTGGGGGGGAGGGTTCTATAAAGTGGTTTGTTTCCATAAAGTGGGGTGTTTTCCTAAAGTGGGATGTTTCCATAATAAATGTGTTTCCATAAAAAAGGTAAAGGAGAAGTATGGGAGAGTTTGTGGGTTTTATAAGTATTTTTGGGACTAAAAGGAAGGTTGCACGATCCATACAAGGTTGGCCCAAACAGTGTGGTCAAACCTTGCACAGAGGTGAAATCTGGATCCTATATTCTTGGAGCTTACAATTTTTTTCTCTATATATTTAGATTTGCCTTAAAAACTCCCCTATTCTGAAATTAATCTCCCTAGAAGGATGGAGAACCCTCAACACCAATGTTTGATCCATCTTAGATCCTTCCCATGGCGATTTCAAGCCTCATTCTTATTGTAAGTGCTGATTTTATTGGGTCTTTTCCGTTATCTGCAAAATCCTCCTTCTCAACTTTCTAGTTTCTATTGATGTACACCACTTGTTGGTAAATATAATCTTTTTAATGTCATTTGAGGATAAATATTGTTTTTTTTCAAGATATAGGTAGAGACTTAAATAGCTTTCTTGGAATCATGATCTGATTTCTGAGGTATGTCACCATTCTTTCCTGATTTTTCATGTTTTCTTAGATCTGCTTAGATATACTTCTCCAATCACCATTTATTCTTTGATATTAACCTATAGTGGGTTTATATAGGTATTTTTATGCTATATAATACAATTTTGAGTCATTATCTTTCTAGAATAGAATAACTATGGTTGTTTATCGAGAATCAACCTGCCTTCTTGTGTAATCTTCGTCTGTTATTGAGTTTCATCAAAACCTTTGAGGTATGGGGATTCTCTCTCGACTCCTCTAGCTAGAATTGATTAGTATATGTTAAAATTGGTTTATTTAAAATAAATTTATTGTTAAAATCATGGAAATATATTATTTGGTGATGATTTATGAGTTTTCTCAAATTGTGTGATATTGGTGAATCGTTGTGAATATGGGGCCTAGTTTCATGAATTTTAAAGGATGATTTTAAATAATGGATTTTCTAGAATTTCTAAACTATTGGTGAAAAGGGGGGGTTTAATGGAAGGGGGTTTCAATAAAAATTATGTTTTATTGAGATAGTATGTAATAGAAATGGTTTGTCTTTGAAATTATTTTGACAAGAAATGGTTTTCAATAAAATGGTGATTTTATTGAAACGTTTGTTTTGAAATGATGATTGGGAATATGTGGTGTGTATTCAAGTTTTATATACGGGGCTTGGTTGAATTATGACATTGTTCTCAGTGCTAAAGGGTTAATGGTGCATGGGAATTTCACATACAATGTTTGGTTGAAATATGACCTTATGCTCGGTGAAAATGGGTTAATGGCACATGGGGAAAAAATTACCTTGTGAAAACATTATAGATTGATGAGAAACTAATCATAAGAATTGAACTGTCATAGCATAACATACAAGGATGGTTGCATGGGTTGTGGAAAGTATGGGTATTCCATGAAATGGATATTGTGAAATGATTTTACAGAATTTTTAGTTACTTTTTTGGAAAAATATCTTGAAGGGAAAATTGGTTTATATTGCACTAGTATGTATTTGGTAATTAATGGATTTGGAAACACGTTTATAATTTAGAAAGAACTATATTTGAGAAATTGTTTTATATAAACTATTTTATATAATTGTGGCTAACTCTTCTATCCTAGTGGAATTTGTAGGGTAGCCACTGGGGGAATCCTTCTGAGATTTTACTCACTCGTACATAGGCACATTGGTGCTTTTTCAGATACTATCATCTGGGATAGGGACAAAGGTAATGTTTCACACGTTTTAGAACTACCTTCTGATTTTTTGTCTATTCAAAAATTTTAGAGCTTGAATCTAGTGATACATGGAGACTTGGGGTCTTTGAGAGTCTTGTTTAGTTTATCTACTATGTAATATGATAATTGTTAATTCATCCGTTATTATTTAATTTGATGTGGTTTTGAGATACATGAAGTTGTTAACTTATATTTCATTCGTTCATACATCATATTGCAAATTATTAGTTATGGTTGGTTGGTTTATTGAATTATTTCTAAAAAGGCAAATCATCCCCCACTTTTATTGGAAACACTTCAGCATTTATTTCTAGCCTTTGGGGTATTGGGGATGTCACTTAAGGCCTAGGAATGTCACATTATACTCTCAAGTTAATCAGATTTGGTGGGTCATTACAAATGGTATCTGCTTTTTCAGTCATTTCCTAACAAGTATTCATCAATGTTCCAATAATTGGAGATGAAATCCATTCTTTCTTATTCTTGGGGAAGGAATATTAGAAAATAGTAGCATTGTCAGAACTTGAAATGTAGAGAATAAAAGGATTTAGCTGATCCTTTTGTGATAAACCTCATGTTATAAGGGTGTTAGGTAAATAAATGAATGGAGACACTTTTAAGATTTTGAAATATCATTATCAATGGTTTATCCAATGAGACAAGGATTACATGAATTACAGAGGAATGACATCATAGTAAAAGTGCATATATCATTACAAGGAATGATTCAGGTTGTGAAAAAAGGCGTTAATTTTTGAAAAATTATGGTATCTGTTTTTAAAAGAAATATTTTGAAAAATCAAATGATTATTTTATTTTGAAAATGGATTAATTTTCAAAATCATGTTAAGTGTTTCAAAAAATTATTTAACATGAGAAAAACGTAGTTTTGGAAAACAATGTTGTGTTATTTGATGTAATAAAATTAAAAATGCTAAGACAATAGTTTCTAGAGACTAAAATTAACGGAGTTTGTTTTTAGTTTAGAAAATGGAACATGGTAGGTGTCATCTTAACCAACCCAAAGAAGCTATGGAGAAAGTGGTTGCACCTGAACCACATGTGAACCAAGATCTAGTTTAGAGTGTTGTTCATGATTTTTATGCTGTGGAAAAATGGAATATGAGGTATGAGCTACAACATGTTCATCATACAATCAAGTTCATTAAGAATAATCCACCTAATTTTTTGGGTGATTCCAAACCCCAGAAGGCAGAGGTGTGGAAATGTAGGATGAATCGTATATTCGACTTCATCGGCACATCGGTAGAGCTGATAGTCAAACTGGAGACGTATATTCTTGAGGATCTTGCACACTAGTGGTGGGATTTATTGGTGAAGACAAAATTAGATGAAGGCCTTAAATTAGAGGATTTTGAGTAATTATTCAAAAAAAATTATATTCTAAAACATTCAAGATCTAGAAAATGATGGACTTCTTCATCCTGAAACATTAGAGTCTCACTATCAAAGAGTACGCAGATAAGTTCATGAACATAATATACTTTTCACAAGAAGTTGTGGTAAGTTCCTTTTTGAAGGCACATATCTTAGAATCTGTTCTATGACATGATATTCAATCAATGATTGTAGAAATTTATATTATAGTTTATACAGATATGGTGCACATATCCACTGTGGCTGAACATGATATCTCAGGATCTATGGGAGGAGGCCTTATCATAACTATAAAAAATGGTCGAAACTCAACCACTCGGAAAAATGATATTGTATTCAATTTGGTTTGTAGACCGCATAATGTGAGATTGTACGACACAAAATAGAGAACTCTCTAATTTAAATAATATTGGACATCTTCAGTGCTCTTGTCATAGCACCCCAAGGTCAGGTGGTCGAGAAACTTCTCAGACATCGGAAGCATCTTATTCTTTGACTAGACAAGGACAATAGAATCATTCTTGTCAGTAGAAAAAATATATCCATGATTATTATAGAAATTCCATGACTCCTCTACCATGGAAACCTCAGTAAGGAAACAAGGAGAACAGTGCATCGAAGAAGGAATTGTATGGAGTTGAGTGGATGATTGTTGATGATCAGGCATGACCATCTACAATGAGAGGTATGATTATTTTAAATTATACCTTTTTACAAGTGTAGTTTCATAATTGTGCCTTAAAATACTTTATTTCTTCTCGTGTTGTTGTCTTTCTATGTTCCAAACAAGAAATGATGCCTTCTATTTTGAAACTGCAAACTCTTCTTGGTGAAAGAGAATATCAAGAAATTGTGCATCGAGCATGTGCTATAATTGTTAATGGAGCTGAGCTAAAGTGGAACTTCATAATTTTGGATATAGATGTCTATGATGTAATCCTGGGAATGGATTGGATGACATAGAATAAGGGTTAAATCATCTTTTTTAGACGAATAATTAATTTCATGATTGAGGATGGAATCAAGCTTCTCTTTAGAGGATAGAGGATTATAAATAAGGTTGGAAAGATAATGTTGGAAATAATGGTGGGAATGATATCACACCAATTAGTAGAGTTGACATTGTCATCAATAGATGAGATCAAGGAAAATAGTTTTCCAGCTATTTTGATCAATTTCTAGATGACTTTTCCAAGAAAATCTTAGGGTTACCACCTCTAAGGGAAGTGGAGATTATGATTGATATCCCTCAAGGGACCTGTCCTATTTCTCTTAAATCATATAGTATGGAACCAATAGAGCTACATAATTGAAATTGAAGTCAGAGGAGATAGAAATCAATGGTTTCATTCGACCAAGTATGTCTCTATGGGAAGCACCAGTTTTGTTCTTGATGAATGAAGATAAAAAACCTTGGCTGTGTGTTGATTATCATAAGATTAACCAAGTAAATATAATGAAAACATACCCACATTCACCCATTGATAATCATTTTTATCAATTAAGGGGACATCAATGGTTCTCCAAGATTGAATTGTGATTAGGTTATCACAATTTGAGAGTTCGGAAAGAGGATATCCCAAAGGCAACATTCAGAAGTTGATATGACCGCTATGAATATGTATTCATTCCTTTTGGTCTAACGAATGACCCAATAGACTTCATGGCATTGATGAATAAGATATTTCAACAATATATGGATTATTATTTTTTGGTGTTTGTGGATGAAATTTTGGTCTATTCAAAGTCAATGGATGATCATGAGGTGCATCTGAAAACAATGTTACAAATCTGTAGGTATCATCATTTGTATGACATATTATAAATGCTTAATTTTTTGATATTATAAGTACTTTTTCATGGCCATGTCATTTCAATGAAAGGCATTTTTTTATCTTGAAAAGATAGAATCTCTTTTCTCTTGGCAACCACCAAATAATGTTTTTAAACACGATGTATTCTTGGTATAGTGGGTTACTGCCGAAAAATTGTTAATGATTTCTCATGACTAGATTCAACAATGACCACTTTGACAAAGAATAATGCTCCTTTCTAATAGACAAAAATATGTCAGAAGTCTTTCCAGGAACACAACGTTTTGAAAACATTGGCACGTATCTTGATCTTTCTAGATTGAGGATAGGGGTATCTGGTGTATTGTGGTGATTTGGGATTAGGGTTGGGATGTGTTCTTGTTCAAAGAGATAATGTGGTTTATTATGGTTCAAGGAAGTTGAGGGTGTATTAGAAGAAAAACCCAACACATGATTTGGGGTTAGCTACAATTTCTCATGCTTTGAAAATATGGCGGCGTTATCTCTTTGGTGAGAGAAATACTGTGTTTACGGATCAAAAAACATGAAACAGATTTTCTCATAGTGATATTTGAACATGAGGAAAAGGATATGGATAGAGTATCACAATATTTTTGACTTTGACTTGATTTACACACCAGGGAAATGAAATTCAGTGGTAGATGCATTGAGTAGAAAGGCATATGCTCATTTGGAAAAAGAAGCATCAGATGAATGGAATTAGATGTCGGTATTAGCCGACAAACATGTGGAATGTGAAGACTGAGGTTATATTGACCTTTTCATTACAACAACAATTGTTCATGATTTAGTAAAAATGGTCAAAGAGGCACAATTATTAGATGCATAATTTCTTTTTGAATTTTCAAAACTCAATGGTGGGGAGACCATTGATGGATGGATACTTGATGGGGGTTTAATTTTGTTTTTCAGAGATGTGATTATTGTACCTGTGGTTTGTCAGGAAACAAATCCTTCAGTCTTACGACCATTAGAGATGGGATATACATCCAGGTACACAGAAGATGTATAAGGTTTTAAAGGCATAGTTTTGGTGGAGCAGCATGAAAGGTAAGGTTGTTGAGTTCGTATTGCGGTGCTTAAATTGTTAGCACATTAAAGAAGAGAATCAAAGACTTGCTTGTACATTACAATATTTTCCCATACCAGTGTCGAAATGCGATCATATATCAATGGATTTTGTTACAGGTCTTCCAGTAACGGTCCGGAAACATGATGAGATTTGGGTGATAGTGGATAATATGACCATGTTGGCCCATTTCATCCATATTCGTGAAACTGATACAGAGGAGGATATTAAACAAATATATATCAGAGAATTGGTAAAGAGGCATGGTTTACCAGGGTCAATAGTCTCAGATAGAGATTTGAGGTTCATGTCTCATTTTTGAAATCCTTATAGCATGCCCTTGGGACTCAGTTGACTATGAGCATGGCGTATCATACTCATATGGATGGACAATCTGAGCGAATGATACAAAAATTGGAAGACATTTAGTCGTATTTTTTAGTAAATATATGTGGTTCATGTGAAAATCGTATACCCATAGTGATGTTATCATACGATAACAGCAGTCATGCTATGATACACATGGCTCTTTTTGAATCATTGTATGGGTGTCCCTGTTGTTGTCCACTGTGATGGGTGGAAACAGGCGAATCATCACTAGTAGAAATAATTCATGTCTAAGAAACAATGAAAAAAATCATGTTGATTATAAAGGGGATGGAGACGCCCCAGAATCGTCCGAAATATTATGTCGATTTACCATCCAAGACCGTTGTCATTCGCTATGGGTGATCATGTTTTCTTAATGATATCACCAAGGCATAGACATCATCACTTTTAGTAGCAAGGAATGTTATCTCCTATATACATTAGTTGTATTGAGATACTAGAATAGGTTGGAGAGGGGGCATATCAGTTGACATAACCACCACAGTTTAGTTCGGTGCATAATGAGTTCCATGTATCCCTGTTCAAAAAGTATCACCCTGATCCATACCATGTGATCCAATGAGAATACGTTGAGCTATATTTGGATGCATAATTCATTCATATCCTGTTACAGATCATTGATAGACAAGAGAAAGTCTTGAATGTGATTAACATAATCATTGTGAGGGTTTTAAGGAAAAATGGTCATATTCATGAAGAGACATGGGAATGTGAAAAAGAAATGAAGGAGAAGTGGCCGATACACTTTTTGACCAGTAAGTATTTTATACTTTTTGATTACAGAAAAATCAATGGTTGGGATAATTTATTACCCCCGGTTTGGGTACATAACCCCTTTCCTCAAGTTTTTTTAAAATGGTGTATCTTTTATTGGGTTTCCATAAAAATGAGTGTCACCATAAAGTATAGAGTTTACATTAAATAGATAGTTCCCATAAAATAGAAATATTACATAATATTGAGATTTTTTATAATGTTTTGTGTTTACATAGTGTTGGTTTTTTCCAAAATGTTTGTTATTTCCATGAAGTGGGGTGTTTCCATAAAGTGAGATGCTTCCATAAAAAATGAGTTTCTATAAATAGGGTAAAGGTGAAGGATGAGAGAGTTTGGGGGTTTTATAAGGAGTGTTGAGACCAAAGGTAAGGTCACAAGATCCATACAGAGTTGGCCCAAACATTGTTCTCAAACCTCGCATGGAGGTCAAATCTAGATCATATTTTCTAAGAGTTTACTCGTTTTTTACATATATATTTTTTTGGCTTAAAAATGACCCTATTTAGAGATTACTCCCCCTAGTAGGATTTATAACCCTCCAACACATGTTGGATCCATACAAGAGCCTTTCATTGGTACTTTCATGCCTGATTCTTTGGGTTAGTGCCGATCTCCATGGTTCTCTTCCATTTTCTACAAACTCCTCCTTTTCTCCTTCTCATTCTTTTATCAACACCTTTTATGGGTATATATAAGTTTTTTTACCATTAATTAAGTCTAAATATTATCTTTTAACTGATAAGGAAAAGATCTATTCTACTTTCTTGGAATAATGATTTGATTCATGAGGTATGCCACCAGTCTTTTCTGATTTTTCATGTTTTCCTAGATCTTCATGATCCACTTTTCCAATCTCAATTATTTCACTGATATGATCCTATAGTGGGTATATCTATGTTTTTTGGCTTCCAAATAATTCAATGTTGATTAGTGATCTTCAGGTGATAAGAGAACTAAGGATGTTCTTGGAGAATCGACCCACCTTCTTGTGTTTTCTTCGTCTATTGTCATGTTTCGTCAAAACCTTCGAGGTGAGAGGCATATTTCTTGACACCTGTTGATATAAATGATTATCACAGATTAGAATTGATTTATTTAAAAAAATTTATTGTGAAAATCATGGAAAAATATTCTTTAGTGTTGATTTCTAATTTTATGAAATTAGGTGATCTTGGTCAATATTTCTTCAAAGGGGGTTTAGATTAATGAATTTAATATTTTGAATTTAAATCCTTGATTTTATGAAATTGCTAAATGGTTGATGAAAAGGGGGTTTTCAAATGAAATGGTTTTCAATAAAAATGTAGTTTTTTTGGAATTGAAATGGTTTCGCATTGAAATGGTTTCGCATTGAAATAGTTTGACGGTAATAGTTTTCAAGAAAAAGGAATTTTGTGTCTTGAGGATGTCTCTTAAGTCCTATGAATGACTCGTTATACTATCAAGCCAATTAAAATTGGTGATTCATTACATAAAACATCATCTCATTCCATTGATATAATTCCCTAAGTGGTTCTTCCCTCATACTTTACATGTATGAAGATGAGTCTTTTTCCCTCCATGGCCTTCTACATGTAACATTTTTATATTATTTCAGATGTTAATAAATTGATAAAATTTATATTTTTGATCATATAGTGATAAATATGATTTTTAATAATCATAATGTTCTACCTTCTACATCATGTATCATTTACATTATCATTAGTAAAATCATTCCTATTTCTGTCACATTATAGGATAACTTAATTCTTAATTCTGTCCATCAACTAAAACTGAAAAGAATATTATAAGAAACAATACACATAGCGGGGAATAATTTAATCATGAAAAATAATTAAATGAATTTCTAAATAATGAATCATTATTTTAATAATGTGAAACATTTTGTAAAATGTATTTATTCCCTAGTTTTCATCTATTAAAGACCTCAATATTTGTTAAAACGAAAAATTTATTTTCTTCAAGAATATCCTCTAGGAGTGTCATACTAGTTGTGTGGTAGGGGAATAGTAATTATGAACTATAATTATAGAAAATATATACATTCAATCACTCATTTTAGAATGTTTACTCCTACATACATAATATTCAAATCTACAACAACATGATAACTCTAAATGGAAATATTTATAGGAAAGAACATAATCAATATATTGACCAAATTTTAAGATGTTATCCTATATATAAAATATTCTCTTCTGTTACTACTAATATTCTCTCATCATATAGTGAAAATAATAACATAAACATACTTTTATTCCATCTATTGCGGCCCATAAATTTCTAACCTACCTATATCATCTTTTTAGATGATAAATGAATACAATAAATTAAAATCCAGACCCAAATTATAAATGTTTATTTTATATGGAGACCAGATACATAAACCTATTATTTAGGTCCATTATCATTGATCTCCCTAAATTTTCATCTCACATGTAACCATTATTCACATACCAAAAATAAACCTTTCTACATAACACATGGAAATAGAAAAATAAACAGTTATCTCAGATTCATGGTAATAGAAAAAAAATGGAGATATCAGTAATAAATTTAACCAAAAATGAGTATAAAGAAATGAGAAAATGTGAATTAAATTTGAAAATAAGAAGCTAATAAATCATTGATCATAATATTTAATCAACTTATAATGAATGAAAATTCATAAAACCTGAATTACAATGTAATACATTAAAATTTTCTATTATAGTATAGAAATTTCATAAAAAAAAATATTATGTCATACACATAATTAAAAAAAATTATTTAGTTAAGGCTCACTTAAATGAAAAATATTTTGGACTGTGTTCACTCCTAATTTAATTATTTTAGTAGTGAGGATTCACTACCAAAAGTTTAATAGTGGACAATGTCTGTTACTAAACAACTTTAAATCCTTAACCCATTCGTTATTATCCAATTAAATATACTAATTTACCCGATTCATTGGTGGAATATATAATTATATGACAACCAATAATATTATCATAATCCATTCATATGTCTGGCAGAAGATCATAACATATTTAACATATAACATAACACAAGAAAAAAATGGGTTTCATAAACATATCATAATCATCATAAAAAAGATCAACAGAATGAATAAGAATGGAATAATTCAATCATATCTATAGTAATATATAAGTAATAGCAAAGTATGTTATCTTATATGATAATTTAATTATGACATTACTCATAATAGTTTTTATGAAAAAATAACATTCATTTTAAAATAACTTCTTTATGATTTAGTAATTTCCCAAATGGCATGTAATTTATTTCATTCAAATGAACAATATAAAATTGTCAAATAATAATCAAAACATTTAATATTCTTTATTATGGGAAATTTCATTCATTCCTTACGCGTTAAATGAATGATTCCTTTCACATTATTGGTAAAAAATGTAATAATTACCTCATTTTTAAAATAATAAGAATATATCATTGATTAATATTTCAAACCTTAAATATAGGTTAATAATTATTCAAAATTAATTAGATATTATATAGTTAAATTTTTTTAAAACATTATAATAAAAAAATTATATTTTAGGAAAATGTATTTTCAACCAAAGAGTGAAAATAATGTGGGATTTTCATAAAAATGTTCTTTTTGTTTCATGAGTTCATTAAGAGAGAAGAAGAAAGTAGGCCATGTAAATTATATTAATAAACATTATTTAAAAATATTCCTTGTATCATGGAGTTATATGTCCTATTATTTCATCATTAGAAACTTAGTCATAAATAATTTTCATAAAAAATATGATTTTAATATAAATACTTTTCCTCAAGTTTCAAATACGTTGTATGATATCTAATTTACTATAAAAATAAAAAAATATGATACTAATATGTAAATATAATATAAATTTTTTTAGTATCATATATTACCCTCTTATAAAAGTTTAACATACATTTATTAATAACCCATTATTAAAATCATCATTTAAAGGTTGTATAGATTTTTTTTATTAGAATATCTATTTGTTAGTTTCATTAATTTTATATTGATATTTGGTCCATCATCGCATGAAATTTATTAATGATACAAATCATAAAAATTATTATATATATATATATAAATTTAGAGATATATATAAAATGTATATACAAAAAATTGAATTACAATGTTCATCAATGTGATAGGCCATATATGATCACGAATATTGTTGTATGTTTTCAACAGGAGGAAAGAATGAAAGGTGAAAAGTGATTCACATTTAAAATCTCATAATAATATAATATATTTATATCTTCCATTTTGATTCATTCAATCTTTATTACTATCACTGTAAATTAGAATTTAAAATTGAGTCACATCGTTGCGTGGAGGTGATAGTCTATATATATATATGATAGATATTAACAATTTCCAATAGCTTATAAGGTGTGAAGATAGTTATTATGTTATATATACATATAAATATGTATTCTATAATTATAAAATATAATTATTTTTCATACATTTTCACTAATAATTCATTCACATAAAACTTGATAGAAAATAGGGAGAATAATGGTTGTTCTATAATCATAATATAATATCAAAATATTAGGATAATAAATTCGTTATTTTATAATAAATGCACTACTTTGTCATATGTTTACAAAAAAATAAATTTAAAGAGTTTCTATACGATGATTACATATTATTTAGTCATCCTCCTTTAAGTGACTTTTAAAGACAATTGTAATTTCTATTTGAGAAGAATATAACATATACATATTATATATGGAATTTTAAAATATAATTGGGAAAGTTTTGGTCAGTATAAATTTTCATTGTATTGTAAACAAGATTAATGATGAGTTTTCATAAATAATGGAGGGATATTACACACTTGAGATTTCATTAAATATTTGAATATAATATTTTTATTAATTAAGTATAATGATTTTAAATAGACATGAATTTTAAATTATAGATTATCTTCTCAAAATATAAATCTAAATATAAAATTATAAAATATGTAGAGTAATTTTAATCCAAATTTATTGGTTTTCCCACATTCATTATAAAATTTTACCCCTAACAATAGCAACAAGTCTCGAAAAACTCATGGGATATAAATGTTCTTATAAGGAATTTTTTTTATTATTTGAAAACGCATGTCATATTTTACCATTTATCATCATACATTTTATATTTCATTATTTTAAATATTTGTAAATAATTTAATTAAATGTTAGTTTTCATAATGTATCATTTAGGATATTTTTTACACACATCACTTAATTTCACATTATAGAAATAATAATAGTAATATAATTTGAATATAAAAATCTCTATAATCCATAATATTTTTTCATCATATTTTAAATTTTTTCAAAACTATGACTCATCAAAAAATATTAATTTTTGAGATTTTAAATAAATTATATTATTTTTCTACTCATTGCACAAGAACTGTGTCAATGTTGTGTTTGATATTAAGGTTGTTATTCTATCAAAAAAATTACATTAATATAATATATAATTCACATTTTAAATAAACAATTATGACAAAAATTATCCACTAATTTTTCTTATATAAAATGTTTCAAGATATTAATCTCATGAAAGTGGAATATTACAATTTTATTAGAGAAAGTAATATAAATTTCATTGTCAACGGAGAATGTAATTTTGTTTATATATTAATATTCTATATGTATGTGGTAAAATGTTTCACTTGTAAGGAAATAAATTCAAGGAATGGGTTTATTTTGAGATATTATCTATGGGTTTAAACATGAATTAACTCATTCTGATGTGAATAATATTTAACATATTTACAATTAGTAATGATAGAAAATAAAAGGGACCTCTTAAAAATAGTAATTATATTAATTAAAAAATATTTAATATATGTTAAATATTTATCTTCATGAATTTGAGTAAATTAGTTAGAGATAAAAACTAAAAACACAATGAAAATATATTTTCTAGAAAAACGTATTATCTTTTATAAAAATGTTTTTGTAACAGATTAAAACAAAAAAGTATTCTAAAAACATAATTGGATGATTAATAATAAAATAGATCAAAATTTAATTTTAAATAATTTTTCATCAAATTAAAAAAATTTAAATCATTGAATCGATATTTTTTTATTTAATAATTATAATAATTTTTTACAATTCACGGGCAATAAGTATTTTCTAAAAAATTAATTAATTACACCATATGATATTTTGATATGTTTCATTGAAAGTATATTTTTTAACAAATAATATTTAAATAATTTTTTGAAATATTTGTTATATTTTCATCGAAAAGAAAATAGTTAATATTTTAGAAGAAAATATATTTTGTTTAATAAATATACTTTAATAAAAATGGTGTTCTTATTTCCTAATTATTTATCAATACATTTTTATTTTTTATAAACCTAATATACATATATATATTTTATAATTCATTTACCTATATTCGTACACTCCATTTCAATATCATTGTTTTAATGAACATAAAATAATAATATATTTTTTTGTTTGTTAGATCGGTATTGCATTTTTATATTCTATAATAAAATGTTCATTAATGATATAAGCATGTAACATTTTGTGAAAACATAACAAATTATTTCCATTCAATTTAAACTTGTTCTCATTAAACAAATATTATATATTTAAACATTCATATTTAGAAAACCATCATTGTTAAAATAGTTAATAATTTCATTCCAGGAGGTAGGGAAATGAAAATACAAATGCCATCTGGATTAACTCGTAACTCAATTTTAAAATATGAGATCATTATGTATAAGTGAAAACATGTACATTTATTAAAACTAAAATTTTAAAATATTGATGTATAATGGTAGAGGGTATTGATCACTATATGGTGAATAACCATGAGAAAGTTAATGAACATAAAACCAAAAATCAATGAGGTGTAAAATGGGATATTGAAACATCAAAAATAAATATAATATGATAAATTGTTTTTTCATGGTATTTTTTAAATAGATGAATAATTTGACCACTATATATAATAATAACATAAGGGAATATAATTACATAGTAAGTATAACTTAATAACTTAACCAAATTCCAATTTTTTAAAAAAACATAGGAAAATAAAAGATTATTTTTTTATTAATAACTTTTGAAGTCAAATTACAATTAGAACCATTTTATTATAAGAGGGGAAAAACAAGGAATGTAGTTTGGGGGCCTGTAAAAGTGTAGGGTGAGAGCCTCACTAATGATAATGTTGAATCCTCCAGGGGGAAGGGAGCCTGTACATGAGAATTCATAGAGAGGGAACTCTTGGGATTCCTTCAAGGCTAGGAAATTGTCTTCATGATTACCTTTACTCTATGTTTGAATCATATGGTTCTAATTGGTGATTACGACATGCATTTTCGGATCATGAATATGACATGTCATGGTAAGGATGAGATACCTTGAAGAGAGATCCAAATTTTCATGGAGTCTCTCTTGACTACAGTTAAGAATGCGTGCCTTGAGAGGGAAAAGGCAATACCCTAGTCAATGGAATGTTTTTCCACTCAAACTGTATCACCATACCCATAATTACTAGTGAATGGAAAAATAACAAAACCCCCAGAGTAACACATGACACCTACTCCCTTCATAAGCCCCTAACTGAACGAGCCATGAAAATTGAGTATGAAAGCATTGATTGGGGGTCCATCATACCTAGTTACCCTATGTTATAAAATTAATTGGGATATGGGAAGAGCTTATATCCATAAAAACCCTTAGATAGTGAGCCTTATCACAAAATTTTAAAATACGCGAAAGATCCATGATGAGGAATATATCCCACCCTAACAAAGTTGTACCAAATTGGGAGAGTACATTATAAAGAACCTTGTTTCTAGCCTCACATAATCCCCACCATTACAACATGATAAAGTTGGATTAGGAATCCTCTTATTTATTATTACATACAACCCCATTGAACAATCATTTAATAAATATATGGAAATCATCAATGGGGTATTTTAGATCCAAAACATCAATTAACTCATATATCTCCCCTACATCAAGGTTTTACATTATCTATGATAGAAGAGGATAACCATAGTTTATTCCTTATTCAAAATGTTAAAATAGAATATAGAGGCCATTCTGGAAAAATTGATTTTGATCAATGAATCTGTGGGAAAATCATACTTACAAATTTTCAAATAAAGAAAATTAAACACACAAGGGATCTATTAGTGGAAAATAATTCTCCCCCTATCCCCACTGGTCTGGTTTGAATGGGTCATATTATTATAATATTTGGTCGAGAAGAGTCCTAATGAGAATCATGTGAATATACAATCAATATCAGTGTTATATAGATTAATTTCATTAAAAACATTCTTCTTGGTATGGTTCAAGAAACTTCTAATAAAGTAAGGATATGTTTGGAACTATGAGAAATAAATTCTCATAATACGAAAAATAAGGAAACCAAACACCTTATAGGCCCAATTGGATTCCCAAAAATTGATTTCCCACACCCCAAAATCAACATGTAACGGTTTTAAAGCCCACATAAATTTCATTTAATGGAATTCCATATGGGTTTAGATATGTTTTGATAATAGGAAATTTTTATAAATCTTTATATAATGAGATTATAAATTTAACTCAAAAATTTAAACTACAATAATAATAATTACACTAAGACTATTACAAAAATAAATCTATATCTCAAATGAACTCTATAGCATAAAAAAATTAACAAGTTTTAACCTCAAAGATGATATCATCACATTAATTTAAAATTCTTAAAAATATTCACTGAGTTATTCTCAAATAATCTTTCATTCTATATAACATGTTACTTATAATGGTATCATATACAACAACCTAAAGAATAATCTCAAAAAATATCATTGATCACTAGTATAATTCAATATATAATATTATTATGTAGTGAAATTGACCAAAATATCATGAATAAAATCTATATAATAACATGAATGGTATTCCTTATATTCAAGATGAATATTTCTGGAAATATATCTTTTTTAATGAATCAATTTTCATCCATCAATAATATATATATCCCCTATAAAATAGAAAATAATTTTCATAACATTAAATAATATACTAAATAAAATGGTCATTTAATCCTAAATCGGGAATTATTTATAAAATCCAAAAATGGTTAAAAAGCACCTCAAAATAATTTAACACAAAAATTTAAAAGGGTTTTCTATACCTTGGGATTAAGAAGCCAATTTATACATAAAAACATATAATAGTATATATAAGTCTTAACTTCACCTATGATGAACCCATGAATCCTTACAAAAATGAACAAATTACATATACCCTAAATAAATTCATAGGCTATTGAATATATACTATGAAGACTGAAATGTAATAAGATTAATCAATGTGAACATAAATTACATTTTCATCAAATCACTAGTAAATTTTATGGTCATGAAAACTCTCCCATCTACTTCATCAATGTCAATAATATCTATATAACAATTATAAATTATCAAATTACTAATAATGAAATTTTATTTAAGATCATTACCATTAATTTTTTTTTCAAATCCTTATCAGAAATATATTGTGGGGAAATTCATAGATATATATTTTTATATCCAAACCATCATTGATGTAACACTTATACAACATAATTCTAAAATATATCACATAATAAAATGAATCATTTCTAATTAATAAATCAAAAATATAAGTAATTTCTTTTCTTATGATCTAACCCATGTATTATGTATTTTTATTAGATAATTATCATATTCCCCACACATAAGAAAATAAATTATTAATGGTATACTATGATGAAACTAATTTCCATCAATTGAGCCCTTAATTTTTAATTATCAAATTCATGTTCTATGCCTATCCATTTGAAACATTAAATATATTCAAATTCCTATAAGATATTTCACAATGTACTTCTTACCACATACATGATATGTTGGAATGTGAATCATATTTCTTCTATGGTCTTCATGAAACTCCATTTCATCTTATTATGTTTGTGATGAATCCATTTTATATTTATATTACTGACTGAAAATAATTCTTTTTATATTTAATCCATTTCAATGGGTTTGGGGAAACATAAAAGACTTCAAAGACATAAAACAATTAAAGCCCAATAATACAATGTCCCAAGGTGAGACACAATCAAATTCAAAGCTGTAAATAAGAAACCCACACTAGAATCAAATTCAATAAGACAATCTTCCAAGATCTCATTGCAGCTCATATAGCAGTACCATGCAATGATTCATGGGCACAATACCAATGAGAAATGGAATTCCCTCTCAAAAATAATAATACAAAAGCCATGATTTATGGAAGTTCCTTCTATGAACCACATTGGAAATCATCCCATACAATGAAATTGATGCAATGTTCCCTAGGATACAAACTATAGGAGAAAAAGCACATAACTGAATCACATAGTCAACCAAAATAGACTCAACCAAAAAAATCCCAAAAGCACCATGGTAAAATCATCAATTCGAGACCAAATATCATGAAACCCCAATGATTTCACCGAAACTAAAGCATACCTCCATAGAGACACCATCGTACACCTCTAAGAACATCACATACCCAGAATGAAAAACACTATAAAATATAAATACACAAACCCAACCAAAAGGGGGACCTCTCGAATAACAGATTTATTAGAAAAGTTCACATTCACATGCCATGGAAGAAGATCTCATTGCCAGTATCATCCTCACACTCGAGTACCAGATCAATCGAAACACCCCCATAATGGTTGATAATGAGCTGTTATTTATCTCAAACATAACACCTATATTTTTTAATCCAGATTCATAGTAAGATAATATTAACTGTACACCAGAATAGTGGTTGGGATATAATGAGACTAATTATTTTTGGGATAACTTCACTGAGATACATATGTGAAAAAGACAAAATACACCTATTGTTTCAGTAAAGGGATGAATTTGTATGAAAATCACATATAATATAACATAAAAAAAATTTTGATTCTCTCTATTACATAGGGCCATCCCTATGGCTTTGAAACTTTTTTTCATTATAGTTGTAAATATTAACTACACTATTATCTGATACCAACTATAATTCCCAATATATTTCATATATAAATATTAATTCATATTAAATTATTATTCAATACAAAACATTATGACCATCACCATAACAATAATGATTTAGTGTATTTGTAGAATAGATATATGAAAATATTATTTATGTATATTCTGTATCATCTATCATAATTATATTTTCAGTTTGTACCCTTTTTGTTATACCCCTCTTAAAACCTTTCATAAAAACATGGGGAAGGTAAACAATTAAAAGGGTGAACTCAACTGGTATTTAGAGGAATAAATGATAAATCGATGAAAAATTGAACATAACAAGATAATAAGGGTATGATAACTTGACTATAACTTTTGAAAATCCATATAAAATTTTTTATTGATCATAGTAATCAATCGTGGAAAAAATATTTTTAGTTTCTAATACATGAATCACTATGCAATTTAGGAACATGAGATATTAGAGAATAACATTGGAATATTACATAAGTATTTTAAGTACACATAATCTTATATAATTATTACCTTTTTAAGGATCACATAGAATACTATCATAGTGGATTTGTTTTTCTCCCAATCGCATCATATTCATAGTCATGTTTCCCTCCCAAGACTATCAAGCTGGACATTATCCCTGGATAAATTGTATTCACTCTCCATTATAGTTTATATTATCAAATTAGATATCCATATTTACCCAAATAATTTGAGGTATATAATTTTACATACTCATCCATCACATAATCATAATCTATTCACATGTGTCCCAAAATATAATAAAATATTGATTATATATCATATATATTGGAAAAATTAGTATTTATAAACATTGCATAATCATAATCATAAATCAAACTATGAATAGATAAAGATGTAATAATTTGATAATTTACCTAGTATATCATAACTAAAATAATAAATATTTTCTCAAGAATATAGTTCCTTTAAAAGACCGGTTTGAATAATTCTTTCAGAAAATATCCTTTTAATTTTGAAATAAATTATTTTAATTCTAATAATATAAAAAATATTGTGGACTTTATGATAATTTATTGTAAATATGGAAGATTATAATTTACATTTAAAAACATTAACTATTAATTAGTGATGAAGTTATCTCCTATTCCATATACAATAAAACAATATTTCTTTCACATTATTAGTGAATGATTAAAAAAGAACTCGTTATAAAATTATTAAAAATATTATTTTAAAAATAATTTTTAAAATTTATATAAGATGAAAAATTAATTTATACATTCTCAAGAGTGTATAAAAACAATATTAATTATATATTAAAAAATGGGCATTGATAAAAAACTATTTTTGGCTGAAGAGAGATATAATGTTAGAATACATTAAAAAATTATTTTTGGTCTTTTGAGGTTATAAAGAAATACAAATTAAACGTAATCATGTAATCCTAGAAATTTGTATATAGGAAAAAAATTTATTTGATTCTTGAGATATATGACATTAAATTTCAATCATTTGAAACAAAATCATAAAAAATCCACATAATCAATGATACGATAACAAAAATCTCTTAACCCAAGTTTGATATACATAAAATGTTATCTAAAATAATCAATAATATAAAAAAATAAAATATAATTATCTACTAGAATAATTAAAATACATATAAAATAAAACATTTTATAATTTTATCATTTTGACAATAATTCCTTCTTCAAATAAAAACATTTTCTTGTTAACTATTTCATTGTCACGGAAACGTTTCCCCTGGTAGTTCAATACATGAACATTGAAAACTGTTAAATCATTTGGATGACTATTAATAATGATCTAACTGTCATATATAATCAATATATATATATATATACATCTAAAAATAGTAGATAAAAAAATAAATTACACCGTTTGTGGAGAAGATAGGTCGTATGTATACATTAATGTTATTTTTACATTTCAGTTGATGGAAACAAGAGTTGTAATAATTATTCACTTTTAAAATCATATTATTAAGTCATTTATATCAAATATATTAGGTAAATATATCAATATAGAATCCATTTAAATATAAAATGAAAAACTGTTCACATAACCCTGTAAAGGTTGTAGTCCACATGTTTACCTAAGCAGCGTTATCATTTCCATCATATAGGATTTTTTAATACGAACATTATATAAGAATTAAAATATAATAATTTTGTAATAAATATAATATTTAAAAATTTAATAAATTATAAAAAACCATCCATGAAATATTGTGCTAAAAAAATATTTATATCGATACCTACTTCCATAGTTTATATATTTATATGAGGGATACATTCAACTATCATTTGATAGAAATGTTATCAAATGATGATGGTTGTTTTACCTTAATAACATTTGGGTATATTAAGGATATTGATGTACAAATTTTATGATAAATACTATAGAGTTATCCAATGAAAAATTAATAAATAAATTAATGTGGTCAGGTTGGAAAAGTATATTTTATTTATGGGGAAACAATTATACCCATTATCAATGACCCATGAAATGTAATTCTAAGAGTAACAGAACATATATTTTACATATAGATATTTTTCAGTGAATTTGTTATTTGTTCAGCTGATCAATACAGATAAATGTGGTTTGAGGAATATAACAAATGGGTTTCCTTTTATAAGCTAGGTAAGGGACACCCTTATAATTTTATAAATAAATGGGATAGAAATTACCCCATAAAAAATCAAAAATGGCCTATATTATAAACTTGTATCAATGAGAGAAAATTTTAACTAAAACCCATAAAATTTGATATATAGATGGATTAAATAAACTTGTTTGATCGATTGTGAAATAAACATTTAATTATCATCACCAAATATTATTTATGATGAAATAATTCATTTTGTAAGTATATAAAAAACATTAATGAGAAATAGAAGAAAAAAAATTCAATCATGGCTCAATGAAACTAAACAATATGTGTAAAAACTTTATTTCTTAAGAAAGATTCTAATAAAATAGATTTAAATATATAGATAATAAAATTGACGGTCATATAAAATTTTAATAATATTTTCTTATATATACGTCAGATAGATTTTATAAAATCGCTTTGCAATAAATTAGATCCTTAAATGGACGTGTGTCTAAAAAAACTTAAATTTTAGACAAAACAATTAAATTGTTTTCTTGATTATTTATGTAAATATAACCTCTATAAAAAGATGAATAAACTTAATTATACCATATTTAACAACATATATTTTTTTTACACTTTTAAAATAATTTTTATAATTTTATATCATGAGTACATTAATTAAGTGTAGAATATTGTCTCTATCATGTGTTAATAACATTAATTTTGGTCTATATGTTTAGTAATTATTAAATCATTACCCATCATTTTATATCATGTTTATAATTAAAATTTCTTCTAGGGTTCTATAATATATAAATTATATTTATTTAAGAAATATTAAATTCATTCCATAAATGTCTTGGAAATGTTGTGGGAAAATCGAATCTGTATTGGCTTATTTTAGTGATTTTAGAGAAACTAATACATTAATAATAATTTAAAGATATGAAAAAAATTCATGGAGAAATATAATAAATATTATTTTTATAATAAATTATATAAATAATTGTATTAATTTTACCATTGTCAAATATATTCATATTTTAAGGATTGTTTTCACATAGATTTTTAATCCTACCCAGACATGGAAATACTTTCACTTGATTGGTGAGTTTGGTTATGATGGTTTTTATTTATGAATAATTTAAATATGACATATTCATAAAGAAATTATTTTTATATTTTAAATTTAATATAATATTTTTTAATTTTTTAAAAAATTCATGAATTTATAGATGAAAAACAAATCATCATGGAGGCAGTAATATGCATGTACACATCATTAGAATTCCCATTACACAACATGTGAGTGTGTGTGATGTTAGATTTAAATTAAATTCTGATATTCATTATTATATATATATATATATATTAAATTTATACATCATTAATACCATTATTTTTATTCTTGAAATTCAATTATAAAAAACAATGACCCAATTTTGTGGAGGTTGTAGTCCACACAATGCCATAATAATTTTATTTTTTCTCTGTGACTGAAATTTAATAAATAAGGTTTGTAACAAAAATTTAAAAATATAATAGTATATTACATTCAAATATTTCTTAATATTATTATGTTGATAGGTTATTTGGAAGAGTATGATTGTGTATAAAATATTAAGAGAGATAAAACTTATGTTGGAGTCTTTATCATTCCATTCAACATTCCCTTCACATTTAACAACATTGGGAATATATTATTGTAAAATGAATAATGATTTGGGTTAATGTTTTATGGAGTTTAAATTTAATATTTTAAACTATTTATTAAACGGGTAGGTGTTTGTTTAAAGGGGTTTCAATTATCACCTTTTATTAGAGAAGAAAAGATAACTCTTGGAATCACCCCTTATATTTTAATATTTCATTGAAAATATTCCATGTTCAATGGATCGATATACTGTGAATTATTAACCTTTAAGCATCACTGATGAAATAAAAACTCAAAAATGGATTCCCAAACTAATTTTAAATATGTTATAAGACAAATATGATTAATTTTTTACATTTTAAAGAATTAAATTTGAACAAGGTGATTACGTTTTAACAAAGAGATTTCATTTTTATAAACATAAAACAAATCTAATTTAATCCAATTTTAGTATTTTGGAATTAATTTCCTCAAATATTTAATCCAATTTTTTAATTTTTTTTTATTTTTCCAATTAAATCATAAAATAGGTAAAAACATAAATTTATTTGAATGAGTGAGATTTCAACCATGAATGGTTCTTAATATTATTTGATATTGGTTAAAAAATAAATGGGTGTTCATGTATTTATGTATGAATTTTTTAACAATTTTAGATCTAATATTTGATGATTTTACATTTTTTTTCTTAATAAAAATTCTGTATAATAATATAAAAATAGTTTTAAAATAATTTTTATTCATTACCATGGAGATTAATATTAGTTCTAATAATATAAATTTGATACAAAAAAATATTTTACATCTTATGTAACATGAAATATTTTATTCCAAATAAAATAATCATTTCATCAAATTATTTTTTGATTTGTTAGCAAACTAATCATTATATTAGTGCATGTAATGTAAAACAAACTTTTACTTAAAATGTTCAGTTTTAAAGAATATATTTATTATTACGATATATTTTTAAATTAAATTGATTAAAATTAATTTAAAATAAATATTATCATTAAAAGAGTACTTATGTTATAATAAATGATGTGAAAACATTAATTTATCATTCAATAATCAATTCAACAAAATGGTAGACAACCAATTTTTCATTTAAATGATAAAAATGTTTTCAAAATAATGATCACGAGTTTATATATTATGAAATTAATTTTAAGATTACTCATTACACTTATAATATTTAATTTTATTGTAAAAATATTCCTAAAAATTCAATGTATTAATGCAATAAAATAATTTCCAAAAGTGAAAACATTAACTAGTATTTTTACAATTCACATGAATGTTTATTATTTTAGAAGATTCATTAAAATATATCCTAACATTATATTACTATGGTTAATTAAAACAAATTAAATTTATAAATCATAAAATTAAATTTTTAATCTATCTTTTTAAAAGAGAAAATATATCTTAAATTAAATGAAATTTATTTTAAATAATATTTTGAATATTCATTCATAATAAATATTTACCCTGTATAGGTAATAACTATTAATTTTTTTACAATGTTACTGTTTATTATATACATACTAATAATATCTTATTAAAATGATTTATTTTTATTTTCTAGTAGTAGCATGTGACAAAAGTTATAGAAAATATTATATATTTTCAAGGATCACAAATGTCAATTTTTTACATTCTACATAACATAAATAAATTACATCCTTGTAATATGTTTATAATTTAAATAAAGAATAAATAAAGTGATCCATGATAAAATCAATAAATTCATTCTACTAATATATCCAGTAAATTTTCCTTATAATACTAAAAAACTATTTATCCCAAATATGATTATTAGGAGAACTTTAAGACATTCCATTAAAAGATTCTTTATTATGATCCCATTTCCAACCAAATACTTCAACCAAAATATTTATGATAATTTCAAATAAATTCATATTAAGTTACCATATGAATTTGATGTCTCAGTATAAAAATTTATTCACTAATGAAATCATCTTCTAATATTGTAATACTTTCTATTAAATTATACCACAAATGGTTAATCATAATGCTATACAGGTTAAACCCAGTTTTCATTAAATTGTTATATATTATACTTCTCAACATAATCCCCAAAAGTATCTAGGAAGTAAATCCATCATATCGTTGTGTAATTAGAATGTTACCACAAATTTTTAACACCATGAACTGTAAAACTAGGTTTTTATTCTCATTCAGTCACTTCATTAATTAGGGTGGTGATCAAGTCAATGATCGACCAATACATTTTGGGGTGATTAACAATAGGGGCATTTTTTCCACATCCAAATCTACTTCTAATATGTATATATGGTTATATTACATGGTGAAACCATATAATAATAAATTTAGTAATTTTTTAGGATGTCACTCTATATTTTGACTGAATAAATTTTTTTCAATTAAGTACACCTACATTAAAATAATATTTAAAAAATATCCAAAAATAAAAAAATAAAAATTTAAAATAAAAATTACCTTCTCATATACCATCTTAAACAATACAATCCCAACATAACATTAATACTATATTATATATAAATAATATATCTCAAAAACTATCACATGAACCAAAGAAATAAATTATTAGTGTGTTGGAGATTATTTAAATAAATATATTAATTTTCTAATATTAATAATACCGAACTATATTAATGATCTTATAGAACCTTTCAATAAATATTCCATGATCAAATAATCTCAATATTCTATAGAATATAAGCATAAAAATGGTTGTGTTTAAATTCAAAGTGAGGGAAAATTCATGTCATAACATATAATATCATGAAAATTAATGAGAATAAAACAAATATACAAATAAAGTAATAAAAAATCTATATATCATGGATAATGATCGGAATTATATATGGAGAACCATAATTTCATAAGAATATCATAATGGAGGAATAAAAAAATATTTTTACAAAAAATATATATTAATAATTATGAATCATATAACCATGGTATAAAAGTGCCTAATACTTCAAAACTAATGAATGATTATGATAAAATATCATAATAAGTTAAAAAACGTTAAAATATGGAAAAACTATAAGACTATGATTTCTTAACACTATAAACCTATATACTCACTAACTTATTCAAAACTTAAATTATGATCATATATTAAAAAATTCACAATTACTCATTGTGATCATATCTACTTCAAATATATTTAAATATAATATTTGTCAGTTCAACAAAAATGCATCACACTCACCCTTTAGGAACCTTGATACATGGTATCATCTTCTAATATAAAAATATAAGTCATTCATAAAGACATGAGAACCACCAATTTTGAACCTATAATCCTTTAAAAATGATCACCTGTTAATTTATGAGTAGAGATAAACAATATTGCACTCACCATTTTTTATCAAAGCTACTCACAATCATATTCATATAAAATTTTTGCACCATGAAATATAATCATTCACCTAATGTGTTGAAGTGATATATACCTCCCACCCATATCATAATATCAATATTTGGGTTCCTTTTATAAATCAATCATAATGAAATTAATGGACTAATAAAAAATAATTTGACGCTTAAACCTATCAAAATTAAAAAAACATGATCATAAAAAACCAGAAAATGTAAAAAACTATATTCTATAAAATAAATCATATATTAACATCATATAAATTTTGATCAAAACATTAATGTGTGAGACATAAAAATTATAAGGTAAATATATGTTAAGACACATAATTTTTCAAAATAATGTTTTAAACATTGTAGTGAATATTTCTTAAAAACACACATTTTTGAATGGTCTGATAAGAATTTAGAATACCTTAATATAAATAATAATAATAAAATATCCCTATGAATTCAAAATGGTTATGAAAAATTGTATTGAATTTACGTTGAGAACAGATACTTTTGAAAGAATCATTAATAAAGGAAACCATACAATGTCAAAAAAAATTGGAACGAAATAAAATATATAGGAAATTTTAACATTTAATGTAATATTTGAATGATATAAAAATAAAAAATGCTTATTGAATTTTCAAAAAATGGTGTAATAATACATTTAAAACATTAACTTTCAAAAAATTCAACAATAAGGTATAGTTTATAAATAAATTTCTTTTTAATGATGTTGTGAAAAAACATTGAATTTTTTTAATTTTAATATAATATTTAATAATGGAACATTAATAATGATATAATTTTAATAAATGAAATATTTGAGTTGATGATAAAACTCTATATTTTTAAAGGATTTATAAAACAAATATATATTTTTAAATACCCTTGATGAAAACTCAGTTCTATAAAAAAATAATGAAATCAATTTTTTAAAAAAGTAGAAAAATTGTTATTGTTGATATAAAAAATTCCCAATAGGGGAATCATATTTTGAAATATAGGTAAAAAATAGATATCAATGAAAATTGAATTTAATGAAAATGGAATTATTTGTTATATAAATTTATTTTCACAAAATAATATAACAAGAAAAGAAAAATAATTTAATGTTAAAAATAATATGCCAATAAAAAATTGTATAAAAAATAACATCATGATAGGTTATAATATAATAAACATTAATTGATTTTTTAAGTGAAGAGTGAGGGTGACCCATGTAAAATATTTAAGTCATGAAAAACCATTATATTATTAGAATCTAATGAATAAAAACTATATTAGAAACATAACATGAAATTCAACATATCGAATACTTAAATATTATAGAATCCTAAAAATAATTATAATGGGGTAGTATGTACACCATAAAAACATAAACATATGTTATAACATAAGTAATAATCAATGAAAAAAATTGAGATCGAGAAACTTATAACCTTAAAAAAATGTAAACCCAAATCCAATGATAAATTTAACATGAAAGGGTACTTTCAATATATTTAAATATATTATAATTATGACATAAAACATACAATTAGTGTAAAGTTCTCAACATAAAATAAGGCAATGTGTTTAATATAAAGGTGTTTCAATAAAAATAAAAATTAGACCGAACCCCATAATATATGAGAAGGGACTAGATTTAATGATCTTATAGGAGAGATTATTAATAAACATTTATATCTATTCACAGAGGTTTATTTATGATTATATAATATAATTATAATGTTTCCATTTGTCTTCTAATATTAATATGTTAAATAAACAAAATCATATCTCAACAAAGGTGAACATGAGATAACAACCTCGTACGACATATGATATATTTTAATGAAAACAACATTAACGAGGGAGAGTTATTAATTACTATTAAATTACCATTATAAATTTAATTAATAATATTATTCAACTTTTAGGTAGTATAAAAACCATTTAAATGAAATTAGTACATAAAATAATGTGTGTCTGAAAGAATGAAAATTAGAGATGAATATGTTACCTTGTATCCATTCTTAGTATATGAAACTATAATATAATAAAAATCATACATATACAAGATAATATATTATTCCATAACCATTATACTAAAGACTATCCTTTTATAATCCATATTATAATTATTTATAATGATAATATTAATTACATATAGATTATTATGTCATTTAGTTGTAATTTAAATTAACAAATTTGAGCATGTTTAATAATTTTGATATCATTACACATAATTTAATATAAATATAAATTTTATAATATCATAAAATTCCATTAATATACACTATATAATTATTTACAAAAATTATTCCATTCAATTTCTTTTTTGGTGACATTGTGTAAAAACATAATGATGTTGGCATATTTTGATGATTTAACAAAATGAAAAATATGCATTAATAAACGGGTAGATACATAATTATATTTTTTTAGAAACATATAATAATCAAAATTAAAATCATATAATTTAATTATATTAGTTTTTAGTTTCCAATTGAAATTCATAATTAGATTTTAATATTTTTTCCATATAGGTGGTTAAATTATACCAAAATGGATCATGCTCTATCTCAATTGGCATTGATGCCTATGAAGTTTATTATATAAAATAATATGATTATTAAAAATGAATAATTTTATTAAATTCTTGTTTTAATGATTTTGACTAGTATTTGAATATTTTTATAAAATTTCTATGATTCATAATTAAAATCAAAAAACGTTTAATTAGGAAGGTGATCATCTGAAAGTGCGCATGAATAAAATTAATTTTTCTCAATCTAAGAGAGTGGGAGATGTTGGATATTAAATTTAAATTGAGTTATCATAAATATATTTTATATGTCGTATTTATTAATCATTATCAACTTTAGTACCATCAATATAAATTGTTAATGAAAAATAAATGTGGTTTCATGGAGGACACAATCCACACAGATCACTAATTATGTTCTTATATTTCTCTAAGTGTATGAAAATGAATAATTATTGGTTGTACCACAAATATAACACCATATAATTATACTTATTTTATATAATTCATTAAAATATTATGGTGAATATTATTTTTGAATAGTATGATTAAAATGAAATGGTTAAAATGTGACAATAATTATATTGAAGAATTAATTTTTTTCATGGAAGATGCCTCTAATTATTAGGGTATGGGATAAATATGAATTATTATGGGATAAATGTTTTGGCTATTATTTTTGGATTTTAAGACATCTAATATTTATGGAGGAATTAGTAATATATTTTTTCACTGAATGAGACTGTGGGGTTTCATTTTAAGAGAGAGGAAAAAAGGTACTTCTAGAAAAACACATTGTATTTTAATAATTTCATTACACTATTCAATGTTTAATTTCTCAAAATATTTAAAATTATTGAGTGTGGGGTGTCATTTGGTCATGCAATCGGTGAGGAACCGTGTTTTTTCAAACTACAGTTTTGAGTAGGAATTAGAATTTTTTTAATTCCAATGCTCATGAGGAAAAAATAAACATTTTATAGTAGAATATAATCTCATATAATTTTTATATCCACACTTATGGTATTGAAATAGGTATTTTACATAGTATGAGAGTTTGGTGGAAATAAAATCCATTGGATATTTAACAGAAAAATTAATATTTAATATTTACTAAATTAAATATTGAATTGTCCACATTTGTTTGTTCAGACATAACTTTTGAACAAAGAATCTGATTGAGATTATGTATCCTCTGTTGAGTCCAGAATGGATGGTTTACCCTAGGAGTGGCATAAACTTGAGCTGGGAACCTGGCCCAACCCCTCCCCTTTTTCTTTTTATTTATTTTTCTTCCTTTCCATTAATTTATTTCTTTGATATTTATTTTCCATCCTACTTCACATGGAAGAATCCCATGTGGATCCTCCAACAATGATTTTTTGAGATAGAAAATAGGGTGATGGGTAAATGCATAGGGGGGGGTACCATAGTAGAAAATCACGACTAATGTGTGGTAGATGTGGACCGTGAAATCGGATGAAACAAAAATGGTTTCTAACCAAAGTAAGACCATCAATATTTTCACTGTATATCCTCATAGATTTCACTTTTTCTTAATTTTACTCCATGTTATGATTGTATGAGTCCTATAGTGGATAGATCTGTTGATTTTTAGGATAAAACGATGTATTTAGGTGATCCAATGGTTTCTTATTGAGAAAAAATTAGGATACATGGATTGTAGTTAATGGTGACACACCATTTGTATTACCATTCAGGGAAGATAACAATTAAAGGATCACATGTAATATAGTGGTACTCGACCGTGTCTCCAAGTAACAATCTATGAGATCTTGTGTAGGGATACATGCCTATATGGAGTAAACAGTTTTTTGGAGTAGACAACCAGACCCTGTGTGGGTTGCAAGCCATGTAGGAGTACACGACCTGACCTAGTATTTTTCTAGGTTAGATGAGGGTCATGGGAAGGTTCCCCATGAACGGTATACACTATGTTCCCTCTTTAATCGACATGTACTTGGGTTGTTTACAAGACCATGGAATCTATAAAAGACTCCCATGTGTTTTTTTGGGAGTACAAAGTGTGTATATACGGTGAAACACCATGTACCACCCCATTTTAACACATTAAGGTGTTTTTTTATATTCATTCCCCATAGTTTAAATTGGACCTGATAGTAGTCCATTTAAATAATTTATTCCACATATATCGTGATTTGGAAACCCATGCAGATTTCTTAGTACTCCTTAAAACTATTTGTAGGTTTCTATCTATATTAAGAGGTTCTTCCTCCATTAATAATATTCAGTTGTCTCCTGGTAGATAGACATACCATGAATTATATGTTCGGTGTTTGGATAAATATTGTTTTAGATTTATCTATGAAGATATGTGGGATCTCTTCCGTGATGTATTGCATTTGATTACATCTTCCTTGTGAGATATTCCTTAGTTTCTCAAGAGGCCTTGGGAATAGTTGTTATCGAGGATTCCATGTAGGATTAATTTTTATTTTTTCTAGATAACAAATATCCCATTAAGGATTCATATTCTTAAATGATGATCTAGGGATTCCTTTATAGGACCTTTCACCTATATATCATTTAGATTATCCCTGTTATTGGATTCCAATGTTGATTAGTATCAACGTGCCCTGTAATTTCTAAATCCAACCGTCCTTGTAAGGGTTCCCCCACATCCCATGAAATTGATGTTATAAAAAATTAATAAAAAATAAGGCCATTGGGACATTCTGAAAATTACTATGCCTTTTCTCATGCAAACTTAGAGAATCATGAGTAGAATGCATCTCAATGTTTGAAAAGTAGGACCCAGTGGTTTAAAATTATTTTACAAACATATAGTTTTACGTTGAGTTTGGGAGTGGAGGTGTTAGGGTGTTACCTTAGAACCCATGATGAACTGGTAATCCCATGGGGTTGTGGATGGAGTGTTGGGTTATGCATTTAGTCCACACTCACATATATGTTTGGGATTTTATATGGTTATTACTGATTCAAAATTGGTTACCAGAGGTTCTTCTTAGTTGGTGGATGTTGATCCAAACATGAAGATCCTTTATTTATTTTGAGATGTATGAATGTTCTTATTGGGATTTATATTGGTGTTTGGGATGCCCAAACATTCTTACCTGAGATGTAGCTTCTGAGCCATGTTATTTATCATGCTTACCACTACACCCAGAGGTACTACATGGTACTTGGCTATTGAGCATGGATATATATATATATGTTGTGTTATGTATATATATATATATACATTATTGAGATCCCAAAAAGTGTTTCCTAGTATCCGGCTATTGAGCCTTACGTTTATATTTTCATTACATGAGTGATACTTGGATACCCTGTAGAATGAATGCCTTCGACGGACTCATAGGCTAGTTATATGTGGTGGGGACGATTACTCTCTCATTGGAATATGATTATTATATATGGGAATGATGTCCTTACTGATTAATGATGATAAATATTTCACTATTCCCAAAATGGGAATGTTATACTTCATGGTATGGGTTGGAGATTATTAGGATCTCATCATCCTAAGATTAGAATGATTACTCTCTTCTAGGTGAGTTATGTGACTCGAGGGGTGTAGCATGGAATCCTACTATTGACATATCTTTCTACAGGCATGGAGATTTCAGAATAATGGAATATTAGACTATCCCAAGTGATGGGGATGATTTAGATCTTATATGCCTATGATTGGAAATATTACTCCCATCTGGATCAGTTACGAGACTCTAAGGGTGTAACATGACATCACATCAGTGCGTTATATTTACAGATCACCAAAGGGTATTCTTCTTAGGTTTCATCTATGTTATGAATGTCATGAAAAGCTATGGATAGAGACATATGGATCAAACAATGGACTAGATCTATAGGCCAGGTCTACATGGCGACTGACTTATTTCCCATTCACAGGATTTTTGAATGTACTTCCAATAATCCTTCTTTATAATATTGACCATTGGTACATGTTATCATTATTGAATGGATCAACCATAAATATATGGTGTCCATGTTAGTGATTAGTGGAGTGTATGGGTTAAACAAGGTTTAAGATGAGTATCCCCCAATGGTGATGTAGCTTTCTCAGAGATATAATTCTAGTTTTAGTAGAAGAAGGAATATGATGATTGGGACTATGGACATAGAGATTGAATTTATTATACACTACCTAAGTGGAATTACATACTAGTCAATACCCTTTCATTATATTTCCACGATATTAGGATTATTGACCCAAGGACTGACTACCGATGTGGTTTTATGTTGTTTGATTCACATTCACATGAATATTCAAATTTATGATTACATATGTAGGTATGTGACAATACATGTATAAACATACAAATATGGACAACTGATGTGTAACAATCCCAGATGATCAAGAATATGGATTGAAGGATCATATTAGGTTTCACATTTTGGTTAAATAAATTTTTTGGGTACTCATCGAGGCTTATCACATTTCTTTTTCATTCACTTATAACATCACATTTATAGGATTCTTATCGGGGTGGCCTACTACGATTATTTATAACCCCTCCATGTGAACCTCAGTGCATATGTAGACCTCATATTTTATTTTCTGTTTGAAAATGAGTTTTATTGTTGATAATGATGAGTCCTGGAGTTTCATGTTTAATAAGAGATTATTTCGAGTTATTTAGATTGGGCTACTGCACATCGTTAGTGTATGGAGACAGGGTATGTGGTATATTTTAGAGTTTATAATGGATCCCCAAACCATTACATTCAGTTTATTTGTACTCCTATATCAATATTATTGGACCAGTGGGTGTTCAGTGTTTAAGTGTATGGAATAGTTGTTCAGGATTTTACTACATTTAATTTATTACTACAACATGTTCTATTTTAATTTTTTACTTCTTCCACACTCTATTTAAATTACATTGTGTATGATATGTTGATAATTATCATTATTTATATACCTTTATGTAAGGTCATATTCGCACAACTATCACAGTCTAGGACCTCTCTTCTAGTAAGATTCATCTATTATTTTGGGAGGCACTCTTGAGGCCTCATAATCCACTAGCTTAGAGCACCATTCTAGTGTCATCCAAGTAGTGATCTTACAAAGTGGTATCAAAGATATTCTTTTCATGATCATAATAATTTTATATATGTATGGTAAGAGTATTAGGAAAATTTTGGAACCTATGATTGATATTAGGATGGTTGATCACATAGTGATTCACTATTTAATGCCACCCTTACACTGCTGTTTTAAACAAGGTTTTTAATGAATATTCAAAAGAAAATAATAAATTGAATTTTATGTTTGATTTAATGAATTAATTTTTATCCCTATTTAATAGGTCAATTTTACTTTTTTTTGTGTTAACAAAGATGGAGGAGGAGGTTTGGAGATCCCGAGAAAGAGTTGATACAAAATGGGTCAAACTACACGAGAGCCCAAGAATACATAAGAGCATTAATACATACTATGGATAATCCATTAATATTATTGAGACAAAAATAGGTGTATAAATGAAAAAATGTGGGATTCATTTCACTAGAATATCATGCGGCCCAATTCTTCTATTTGTAAGCATAAAATTGGCCCATAATGTGAAAAAATTATGGGAGGTCAAGATTGGACCACCCTTCTGTAATTGGGCAACAATACGGGCCACAAAAATCAAATAGGGGTGATTTTACCTCCTGTTGATAGCTAACACAATGGTTCTACTCTCCACATAATTTCCTGACTTTTAGATGTGTTGTGGTTAATCATCCTTCCAGATAAATAAGGACTTAAATGCATGTCCTGAATAGTGACTTATTCTTTTAGACACATGACTTCTAATGTGGAATGTTGCATGTTTATATCAATTAAATCACTATTCTACCACATTATCTCAATGAAATACCTAGGGTAATGGTTAGTCCAACATTAGATATTTCTTCATCAAGCCTATTCCTCTTCTCCCCCATCTTCTTCTAAACCTATAGTGACCAATTAGGGGGTGTTTGTGGTTGTAATCTCATGCTCCAACCATGTATTAGTCATAAGTTAAATGAATTTCCTTGTATTTTGTCAATTGTCCTTAACATATACCTTATTAGGTTTTGTTTATTATTTTAGTATCAAATAAAAATCAAAGGAACAAGAATCCTTATTCTTCCATTCATAACTTGGATCAAGTTATGATTTGAGTGTGGTTTCCTCTTTTCTAACCCCTTACCTTTTATGAGCACATGAATGGATTATTTCAGTTGATTAAATCCATGATCCTGAACCCATTAATATTCATGTTCATTTCTTCAATAATATTTTATCATTGACACAAATCTGATCATCTCATCATGTTGTTGATGTGATGCCTTGATTGAGTTCTGCTATTACATAGATTCATGTTTAATGATTTCGAGCTATCACATATAATGAATAACATTGATCAATCAAATACAAGGTGGTAACCTATTAGGAACTCACGTACCATACTTGTGTCAATGTTTATAAATCATGTAATAAATGATCCTTCCCATTCCCTAGAGAGTGATGTGGGATTGAGCATTAAGGGACACATACCCAGGTTGATCAGGATTTATCTATCTTGTTTCCCTCACATAGTAGAATTGTTTCATTTTTTTTTCAAAATCAAACACCCCCAAATTTTATAAATCCCCATTCCTATTTTATATTCTTAATCAGAACATTTTTTTTTCAAAATTAATGATCTATGGCTCCATCAAGAGAAGACCTTGGGTTACTGCTATGCACAAAAAATTATAGATAAAAACAAACATCAAATTTAACATCCTCAATGACAAAATAATATTTTGGTTTCTTTACCAGGGATAAAATATAATTTTTTGTTATTTACTTTTATTTATTAATTTTATTTCTTAATTAATAATCCTTTGAATAACCAACCACTCTTTTATTTCTTCTTTTTTGGGTTGTTGACTTTATTTTTGGTATTCGATGTGTTTTCACTCTCTATTTTTTTCTATCCCTATTTGTGTCCTTAATTATGTCGTATAAAATTATATTATTCGTTAATACATATTATGTTTTTTATCCATATCAAATAAAAAAACCAGTACAAAAAAAAATTCAAAACTTATTTTCATGGCCCGACCAAATAAAAAAAACTTGAATTAGTCCATCAAATTGAAAAGATTCATCAAACAAAAATTAACGAATATATATAAGGCCGATCAAGTTACACTATGGAAGCCCTTTTGAAACCTCATGTGGACATAAACCAATCAAAAATTAAACCAAATCAATACACAGAAATAATGGTAGCTAATAATCAGACTTTATAGAAATTGAACACCCTTAATGTGTAGTACCAACCTGTGTACATCCAATACCCTATGGAAAAAACCTAACTTTGAGCTAAGATTGGTCCTCATCCACTTACTTCCAAAATTATATGGTATTCCTAGCGAGGACTCTCGTAATGACCCTATGGATTTGAAAATAGTGTCCTCTACCGTGAAACCACAAAACATCTATGAGGACTTAATTATGTTTAGGGCATTCTATTTCTCCCTTGATGGTGTAGCCGATGATTGGATTTACAATTTTCATACCACATTTGGGGGATGTAATGACATGAAAAGTCTCATTTTAGAGATTTTATTCCCTTCCTCCAAAACTTCATCTATTAGGAATGAAATTTGTGGCATTAGGCAATCACAAGGAGATACCCTTCATCTATTCTAGGATTGATTCAAACGACTCTGCTCAAGCTTCCCCCAACCAAATTAGTGAACAACTATTAATCCAATACTTCTATGAGGGACTTATATACATGTATTGTTGAATGATTGATGTAGTATCTGGTGGTGCCTTGGTTGATAAAACTCCATTCACCAATCATGACTTAATAGCCAATGTAGCTCAAAATGCACAACAATTTTGTAAAAGATCTATTTCACAAACCTGAGTAGTTCACAAGGTAATTCATTAATCCCTAGAAAAAATGGTTGATAATAATATTGATGAGATGCATAACATTATACAAAAATTATCTAAAGCACAATGTAACTGACAATTTCTTCCTATTCCATTAAAATGTTGTATTTGTTCTGACAAAACTCAATTTTTTAACCTGTTACCACCACACCAAGATTCACCTGAGTCTTGCGCATTCGTGTACCCATGGAATCCATTCCAATAATCACCTCTATTATAGAAAGAACAATTTAGTCCACATTATATCCCAGGGTGGAAATAACAACCCCAGTATAGTCAAGGAGGATACACAAGCTACCCCATGTAGAATTGGTATCCACAATGCCAAGGTAAGTAACCTTCTTATCCGTAAAATTCTAAAAAACATCATCCCCATCCTCCCATATCTGAACCATGCATCAGTGATATGGTGAAGAAAATAGAAACTCAGAACCTGTAGTTCTAACGGACCACAGAATCAGTAATTGAAGACCTACGATCTCTAGTGGGGCAGTTGGAAAACACCATCGTTGTGATTAAGATGCAAGGTTCTGAACAAAAACCATCCAAACCCATTTTCAATGTGAAGGACAAGGGTAATGTATGTGCTGTTACACTTCGTAGTGGTATAGAAGTCTCTCCTTTTTCTGATTCTGCACAACAGGTATGTCCCATCATGAAAACTCTCTTTCCCAACCCTATAACATTTCATGAAAAGTAAAATGAGTCAAAAATGGTAATCAAATAATCATTGATGATTCAAATGAAAATCCATTCCTATTCCATTGCACAAAAAATATCTATATATAAGTTGAATTTTGATAATGATATTGATTTAGAAATACTGGATACATTTAAAAAGTATCAAGTTAACATTCCTCCATTGGATGAAGTTAATCAAATCCCTCGACATTAAAATTTTCAAAAAGATATTTTCACCCATAAAAGAAGGCTAAAGGGGAATGAGATTTTCAAATTGGGATGTAATTTCTCATCCTTGATTCAGCGAGAAATTCCAACAAAATTAATGATTCCGGGAATATTCAAAATACTGTGTACCATAGGGTAGACCTTCTTTTATGATGTTATGATAGATTTATGTGCTTCTATTAATGTAATTCCTCCTACCATTTATAATTCTCTATATATTGGTGATACTCAACCAACTACAATTGTTGTGAAATTTGAAAATCGTAGTACTACAAATCCAAAATTAGTGATTGAGTATGTCCTTGAAAGAATGACGAATAACATCATCCCTACTAATTTCTAAATTACTGAGATGCTATATAGCCTATCCCAAGGAGATTCTCCTCACATAATTGGATTTTCATTCCTAAAAACAACAAATATGATCATAGACATTCAAAATGGTATGATGTACATTGTGTTTGGGAAATAAATGGTATGTTTTTACATCCTAGAGGAAATGAAACACCCCATTGAAGAGAACTCCTCTCATCTTATCTATTTGATGAAGATAATATCAAATTATCCACACACACACTATTCTCTCCTCAACACAAACTCTGTTTCATTTTCCCATTCTTCACCCTTATAAGATTTGAGTTTTGATTTATGTTTTGGATATTGTGTGGTTTTTGAAAAGATTATGTTCTGTGAATTAATTGATGAGTGTGATCATTCTATGGTACCCATGACTATCGATAATTTTGAAAATCTCATTTCAATCGATTCTCTATCATTCGAGAATAAATATGAGAAGATAGACAGTTTTATGCACCTCACTCCCCCTAAACACCCTTACTCAATCTAGAAACCACAGGTTTTGTAATTTAAACAACTTCTCTTTAATTTAAAATATTATAATAATGAGGGTATTGGAAAATTTCCCTTCATTATTCCCAATAACCTATCCCCACAATAGGAATCAAAACTGCTCAAACTTTTGAAAGAGTGTAAAAAATATGATGGACATTGGCTGATATTCTCCGGATTATCCCATATATTTGTATGCACCATATACATTTGGATGATTTGGCTAAGTTCATATTTCAATCTCATAATCAGGTGAATCCCACTCCCTATGAAGTGGAAAAATTGGATGTCAGTAAATTATATGCTGTTGGGATAATTTATCCTATATCAGATAGTAAATGGGTTATCTTAGTGAAAATTGTTCCTTAAAATAGGAATAAATGTTGTGTCAAATGAATGGATTTAATTAGTTACAACACATGTGTAAAATAGTTGGTGAGTTATTATTGACTACCGTCGACTGATTCAAGTCACACTGAAAGACCTAGTTTTAAATTATGAGAAATTCCATTTCATGGTTGAACATGGGACAGTTCTTGGTAATTTCATTTAAAATATTGAAATTAAAGTTGATAAATCCAAAATTTCATTATTTTCTTCCCAACGATATCCAAAATTTGTTCATGGGGTGTGATCTTTCTTAGGTCATGCCAGTTTTTATCGCTAATTCTATAAAGGCTTCTGTAATATCTCACTTTCAGTGTCCCATTTATTACAAAAGAATTATTATTTTGTTTATGATACAAATTGGGGGATGCATTAAATTCACTAAAAAAGAGTCTCACACCACATCCCATCATACAACCACAAAGGTGGGATCCCCCCTTCGAACTTATGAACAATGCCTCTAACATTGCAGTTGGGGTAGTTATATCGCAAAGGGTTGAGAAGGATCTTCATGTCATTGTTTATCCATCACGCGCACTAGAACCTTCCCAGGTAAACTACACAGCCACTAAAAAATAACTCATTTCTATTGGGTTTTCCTTGGATAAATTTCATTAATATCATCTTGGGAATAAAGTTATTGTGTTTTCCGACCATTCCTCCCTTAAATATCTCATAAAGAAACATAAAGGAAAGACCTAACTCATACAGTGGATGCTCCTCCTCAAAATGTTTGACATTGATATTAGAGTTAAAAGGTGGTGAAAATGTTTTATGTAACCACATTAGTAGGATTTCTACACCACTAGACAACCATGCTGACTCATCCCTCCCCATTGGAGAATTATTTCCTCATGAGAACCTTTGTGATGTTGTGGACCTTATCCCCTAGTATGAAAACATTCTGAATTTTCAATAAACCTCTAATCTCCCCACTAATTTAACACTTACCAATCCATGAGGCTTAATCTTGATTCTTATTGGTATACTTGGGATGACAAATATTTGTGGAGAATTTTTGGTGACCATTTAGTTAGTCATTGTGTGCCTGACCATGGTTTAACCTCTGTTTTGAACTCCTGCCACACATGGGCATGTGGGAGCCACTTTGTCTCTCAATGTATAGATCAGATGTTCCTTGACTTGGGACATTACTGGAAACCATTTTTAAGGATTACCATCGATTTTCCAAGTATTGTATTCATTTTCAATTCACATGGAATATCTCCAATACGAATTAAATTCCCTATCAACAGATGTTATTCTGTGAAATTTTTGATTGATGAGGTATTGATTTCATGAGGCCTTTTCCAAATTCATTTGACTTTGTGTAAATCTTATTGGCCATAGACTATGTCTCTAAATGGGTGGAAGAAATTACCACAAGGACTGATGAATCATGATTTGTTTTTTATTTTAGGAGGTAACAAATTTTTATTCGTTTTGGTTTGCCGATATGCATCAGTAATGTCCAGGGTTCACATTTTAGAAAATGTACCTTGAATGTTTGCTTCATATATATGGGGTTGATCAAAAATTCTCTACATCATATCACCCCAAAACTAATGGACAATTATAACTATAAAAATAGGAAGTTAAGATAATCTTGGAAAAAATAGTACAACCTAATAGGAAAGATTGGAGTTTGCGGATGGATGATTCAATTTGGGTGAACTGTACAACATCTAAAACACCAATCTGAATGTCACCATACAGAATTGTGTTTTGAATGGTTTGTAACCTCTTATAAGAGTTATAACACCATGCATATTGGTTTCTAACCAATATAATAAAACCCTTTTAGACGTACGTGGGCATAGGTAGATGTTGATTTAAGAGATGGAAAAAATTAGACGTGATGAATATGAGAACTCCCAGATCTATAAATATAAGACAAAATCTATCCATGATTGAATTATTAATCAGCAGATGTTCCATATTGTAAAGAAGGTCCTCATGTACAATTATAGGCTAAAGCTTCACCAAAGCTAGCTTCATTCCAGATGTCATGGTCCTTATACTGTTACTAAAGATTAATCATTTGATGGAATTATGATTTTTCATGAGAATAATGGACAAAGTCTTACCATCAATGTGCTGGGACTTAAACACTTCTATGAGGATTTTCCAAGGAATCCGAGGGAAGAAATTCACAATATAAAAGCATAATACTAGTGTAACACACCATGTTTTATCCTTCCTTATCCCATTATCAATTATTATAGTGAGTACAATGCATATTCAAAGTGTGGGGGGCATGGTAGATATATTCTTCGGTTCATTAGGATTTTCATTGTATTTCTTCATTCTTTACATTTTCACCATCTTTATGGTATTTTTTATTTTCTGCATCTTTTTGAGTTCATTAGGATTTTCATTGTCTATCTTATTTTTTCTTTTTTTCACATTTTTTGTTGTATTTTTACTACCCCCACCCTTATGGTCACCAAATCATGGAACTAACTGAAAATGCATGTTGAATATCTTGATTCCATGTTAATTTTAAATTTGATGAAAACCTGTCTCTATAATGAATTGATTTTTTGTATTAATTTAACATTAGGGAGTTATTTTTAGTGAATTTTTTTTCTATCAATGATATATATGGTTGTATCTCGATGAATCATTTGAGATAATTAATGCCCCTTGTGTGAGCAGTTTTGTGGGAAAACAATGTCACAAATATCTCCATTCATTTTTGCACCAAACCACAATATCTGAAAATTTCTTACTTATTAGAAGCTAAATATAATTAATGTCAATATTTTTCATCATAAAATGATATTTACATACATTGTTTTCTTATATGATTGGTTTCATTACTGTACCAGATTGACCAATGTGTGTGTACTTGATATCTGACTGTTGCATGCCATAAAAAAATATTCTGTTATTTTTTGGGAAGGACAATAATGACTCCTCCAAAGAAATTTATGTTTTTATAACTATTAAAATAAGTGTCATGATGAGATCAATCAAGGGTTGAGATATGACTGTGAGATTTGTTCCAAATGAAACTTTTGAAAAAAAATAATTGTGGGGAGTGATAAAATGGGAAACATATGGTAATATATAGTTTATGAGCAAATGTATTGACTTATTTGAATTCATAAGTGAGTGGATCTTGAAATATGTTTTCAAATGATGTTTGTAAGGTTCGGTGGAAAAAACTTTTAAGCAGAAAAATGTTAAAATAACCTATATTCTTTGGACAAAAAGTGGAAAGAATAACATGAAATGGTTTTCAAAAACACACATGGAGATTTAGAGCCATGTTTGACTTTTTAATTCCTTTATCAATTTGGTATCATGAATTTCATTGAATTTCATGGTGATAGGATTTATGAGACATATTTTTTCATTTTAACTAAGAAGAACTCCTTGATCTGGTTTGCGCATTAGTCCCATTACTTTAATGAATTAAAATTTACTGAAATGTTAGGACATAAATATGTTGGACATATATACATGAATAATTTTATGGATATGTGTCTTTTCATAGGAGAGAAAAAATTTAGGTTTGGGGTGTGATAGCATAGAAATTAACTTTTCAATTTCTCCCTTACACTACTGTTTTAAACTAGTTTTCTAATGAATATTCTAAATATAATAATAAGTTGAACATTATTTTTGATTTTATGAATTAAGGTTTTTTACTATTTAATGGGAAAATTTACTGGTTTCAGTGTTTACATTATAGGAGGAGGTTATTTGGATAGGTCATGATAGAATTCAAGAAAAACGGGCCGAACTGTGCTAGAGCCCAAGAATTCATGTGGACATTAATACGTATTATGGATAACTCATCTATCTAATTGGGATAAAAAACAGTTTATGAATGAAAAGAAATGTTGGATACGTTTCTCTAAAAAATTATGGATCCCAATTCATCCATCTGGAGGCCTAAAATAGGGTTAAATTGTGAAGAAATTATTGGCGGGCCCTATTGGACCACCCTTCTATATTTGGGCCATAAATCAAGTCTTGGAGGTCCAATGAGGCTAATTATACCACCCATGTATAACTAACTTAATGTGTCACCTCTCCACCAAAATTTATGACAATTAAACGCATTTTATGAAGTCAAAAATCTATATGAATAAGTATTTAAAAACCTATCCTGAATAGTGACCAAGACCCTTAGGCCCTTGTCTTCTTTTGTGAGAAGTGTGATGTTTTTTAGATAAAATCACTCTTCTACCTCATTATCTATGTTAAGGATCAGGGGTTAAGGTTATTCAAACTTGAGATCTTTCCTTATCAATTCTATCCCTCTTCTCCCCCATATATTTATAAACCTCTAGTGATCAATTTGGGGGTGTCCTTTGTTGTATTCCTGAGATCCGTGCTTCTAATATTAAAAAGAAAATTGAATTTGCATGTTTTGTCCATTTTTATTCATTTATACCTTCTTAGTTTTTGTTTATTGTGGAATGGTCAAATAAAAATCAATGGCACAAGATTCCTCATGCATCCATAAATAACCCAGATCTTGTGATGATTTGAGTGCTGTTGCCTCTTTTCTCACACCTTCCCTTTCAAGAGTGTGTGAATGGATTATGTCAGTTGATAAATTATCGAGGTTTGAACCCATGAATATTAATGTTCTAGTTATTTGTAATATTTTATCATGGAAACAAATATAGTCATCTCCTCATGTTGCTGATGTGATGTCGTTATTAAGTTCTAATTTTACTTCAATTCAAGTATGTCGATTTTGAGAAGTTGCTGATAATAAATATCATAAATCGATCAAATTATAGGTGGTAACCTAGTAATATCTTACATACCATAGTGGTTTCAGTGTGTATAAATCAAGGAATCAATGATCATTCCCATTACCTTGATAGCTATGATATATTTATCATCAAGGGACACTTTCCAGAGTTGATCACGATTTCTATTCCTTCATCCCCTCACATAGTTGTATTGTTTCAATTTTTTTTAATTATAAAAACGCAAATATTATAAATACCTATTCCTCTATTATTTTCATAAGAAAAACAATCTTTTTAAATTAATGATCTAATGATCCATCGAGAGACGACCTAGTGTTGCTGATATGTATCATAAATTCATGTTAAAAATAAGAAAACTAATTTGACGTGATGGACAACGTGATCAATGGTGCACCACGAACACTTGTTCTAGAAAAATGTAATGGTTTCAAGGTTATGTGATTATTATTTTGATATTTTATTTTATTGTTTTATTTTATTTTCACCTTGATCGGTGGACATGTTATGTGGATGTTATGATTTATTATGGATCATTTTATCTTCCCCATTAGAATGATTATAGGGAAGGATTTTTACTCTTGGTGGGAAAATGAAAAAGGAATATCATGAACCATATCTTTTTTATAGGATTCAGATCATACAAGCTGAGTAGTGTGTGATTTTACTAGCGTCTAAGGCCTATTCAATTAGGTCCTTCATTTGTGTATATTTTCTTCTGATATTCGGTTGTGTTGATCTATGTGGACATCTTTGATGTAAGGATTATGATTCATTCCTCATGCATGAGATGTGAAGTGACCCCAGTATGTCAATATAGCGTGTGATGCCTTTCTATTTCACCCTTTGTAGGGTGTTTTTTTTTCTAATATGGGTTTATCTATTCAGATCACTTAGTATGATGTCGTTAAGTACCATGACTATTCCATCAACCAGAACTCCTTGAGGTATTGTGGTATATAGATTCCGGAAATAATCTAGTTTATTTTCGTTTAAATGTATGTTTTGTGACCTTTTGGGAGAAGTTATATCTAAGAATGAAAGGAGAGAATCAGTCCCATTTAGGCCGGGTTTTTTTAGTTTTGACCTTCTTAGGTCATTGTTATCGCTATATTATTTTGAGTGAATGGATTTTTTTGTCTAGGTTGTCAGAATTTGTAACATAGTATTGAGGCTTGTTATGGGAGGGAGACCTATAGGCCCTTGGATAAGATTCATACAACTTTAGGTTGATGTCCTTTTTATTCAAGGTCAACATGCGTGACAGAGGATGGTCGTTGATTTCTGATTCTTTATTTTATGATGTGAGCTTGGTTTTACATTCATTTTCAGATCGAGGCATGGTTAGTGCTTGAGGGATTTCATTATAGGCATGTTGATGCCTTCTACATTTGATGAAGTACCTTGGGAATTTTTTGTAGAGATTGGCTCTGACGGGCAGGACTGTTTGAGTGCTTATCGTACTTGATTGGTGTTTCTCTGGTTTCTAATGAAGTCAGAGCGATGATAGAAGTTTTGGAATGAAATGGAATCAATTGGAATCTAGTCATATAATAACTTTTGAAATAGGTGAGGTGCTCAATTTTAAACATGATAAGAAATGGAGCTTCTAGATTAATGAGACAAACGAGACGTGTAGCACTGTTAGTGTTGTTTACTAGTGGATAAATCATTAGAGTACGAGTCAGGTGATAAAAATATAATATGGTTTCACATGGTATCACATAAATTAAATTAGTGAGTGTCCAAGTGAGGTATGAGTAATAATGATTGAAGACATTCTGTGAGCTTGGATCCTAGATGATGTGTGGGAATGTCCCTATACAGTAGATGGGACCCCATGAAATGAATCAGGTATCGTGATACAGTTGAATTTTCGATGAATTGTAGTCAAATATTGATAGGATGTGTGAATCGTTGAGAGGGAGATATACATTCCTATTGGGGAAATTATTTTTTACTCATATTAGATATGACCATGATTTATCTTGATATTTCATGATTATGATGAGAGATCATTGACCCTATACTGAGATCCTTTTCTTTCTAAATGTCATTCCCTTATGAGGAAGGAACCTGCTGAGTTTTCATTTGAGGTGTGGTGTATGGTAATCCATATGGTGGGGAGTAAACCATTGGGTGTTGGTGGGTGGTGAACCTCATTTTTTTGTTGATCTTTGGTGGTTCCATGGGTTGTTGGGGTTGGAGTTCTGTTAAAAAAAACGATAAATGTATTCCAATAATGTGGAGTAATGGGTCAGACATAGTTAAATGTATTTCATGTAGAAGTTGTTGTTGATGATATGAGGTTGGTCATTTGATAGTCCAGATATATTTTTGGGTTGATTATTAGGTTAATATTAGGGATTTTGGTCTATTGACTAGGAATCTCTGGGTCAAAAAGGCTTATTGTAGGGAGTTTGTAAGGACCTTTGTTTTTTCAGCCTACAGTTTTTGAGCAGGAATTGGAATTTATTATTTCAAATGCACATGATGCGTAAGATGGAATTTTACCCTATAATATGATCTTATATAATTTTTCGGTCAACTTCATTTCTCTTAGAATAGGTTTTTTAACCTAGAACATGATTTCAGTGGAAATATAAGATGTTCAAATTTTTTAGGAATAATAATTATATAATATTAAATAAATTAACTACTAAACAGTTTGCACAGTTTTTTTCAGAAATAAATTTTGAGAAGGGAAACATATTGATGCTTGGACTCTACCATTATGTTAGGAAAGGGGACATTAGCCTAGGAATGATATAAACATGAGATGGGTGTTGGGGACGTCAAGGGCCCCTTGTTATTTTCAATTAATTTTCTTCATTTTTTTCATCCCTTTTCATTCCATAATTTTCCTTCCTCCTTCTTAGATATGCCTCATAATTGGATCCTCATACAACACTCGAGCGAGAGAGAAAATAGGGACTTAGAGAAAAGAGAGAGATATAGGGAGAGGGAAGAAAATATGTGTACCATTATGGAGGTCTTAATGGGATAAAATGACGTGCAATATCAGTGGGCCACCAAAATATAATTAAGAATTAGTGGGTTCATCTCAATGGTAGGATATTTTATATTTTTTAAATAGATCCCCATAAATTTTCCATTTTCTGAATTTAAATAACTTTTATTCTTGTATGATTCCCCTAGTGGAATGATCTGTAGATTTGGGGGAGAAAACAAGGGATTCAGGTGATGCAAGAGTTTTGCATTACAGAAAACAAGGCTACCCAACTTGTAGTCCAGGGTGACATGTTGTCTGTTGTTACCATTTATGGAAGGAGATGTTTAATGGAGTACAATCCACGTACAGGTTTGTAAAAACCATGTAATTGTACTCATGTATATAGCCGAGAACCCTGCCAAGAAAACCCATGTAGGGGTATATAACCTAACCACATGTGGGTTTCACATCTTGTAGGAGTATAAAAAATGGCGAAGTACTCAACCATGCTAGAAGAGGGACAAATAAGGTACCCCATGTAGGGTACACACCATTTTCCCTCCATACTCACTATTTACACAAGGTGTTTACATTCCTAGTATGGTGAGAGTACACACCCATCCGATTCATTGGGAGTACATGTCATGTACATAAGATCACATGTAGTTAACTAAACCTTTTAGTAGAGTACCAAATTGTAGCATGTGGTAATTCTAATGAATTGATAAAGCTACCTTTATATGAAATGAATAATGTATTTTCATTAGTTTTTGTTTTTCCCTTTCAAATGGATAGTCTATCTTTCCCCCTTTGTCTTAGTTCTCATGTTGACCACCCTTTAATTCTATTAATTATTAATATGGATAACCCACTAAAAAATTAATGTTTCTATATTTCCTTGGATTCCCCTCCCCAAGTTCTTGGTTTTGAAGTCAAGGAACACTCAGACTGAGAATATCTAATGAATAACCCCACTTTAAAAAAATAATAGTTTCATTTAATTTCTATATATCCAAAGAGAAACTATGACACACTAAACTAATCCGTCCATTAGGGTTAAATAAAGGGGCTGAAAACGATTAAGTTTTTTTAATTTTTTTCTTTTCCATAGTTGGAATTGATAATAAGAGGAGTCCATTCAGAGTATTTTTCCAAAAATATATCGATAGTGAATCCAATAGTGCATTCTAAGGAATCTTAAATGGGTTTTTAGGTTTCTATATATTTGGAGGGGTTCTTCCTCCAGTAATCGAATTCAGTTTTCTCTTGAGAGATAGATAATTATAATGAAATATTTGTTGGGTGTTCAGAACAAACTAGTTTGAGACGTGATCTGAGATGAGTTGTGGGATATCTCCCATGACGTATTTCTTTTGAAGATGTCTCCCATGAGGGATGTTCCCTGTAAGTCTAAGAGTCTATGAAAATAGTTGATATCAAGGATCTTATATATTATTATTTTATCATTTATTTGGATACAAAGGGTCCTTTTTGGGACGTTTTTACATAAATACTGATCTATAGAGTCCTTTGTAGGATCTCTCACCTATATATCATTTAGATGATCCCAATTGTAGGATTACTCCATTGTTTATCATTTGAGGATCCCATTAAGGATTCCACATTTATCTTTTATAGCTAAGGATCCTAAGTAGGTTGTGTAACGCCCCGACCCCAGTTACCCATAGTCGGTGCATTACTTCGTAACATTGGCATGATCACAAGAAAGATCAAATCTCGAAAGACCGATTGGTTTAGTAGCCTTGGAAACAGTAGATATATTCATAAGTTTTACATTACATCATAAAATGAAAAACTACTACAACAACATAATGTTTCCACAATCCACACTATTAACCCCTCATAAAATCCCTGCAGGTCATTCATAACTTACTTCTTCACATCCTGGGAAAAATAAAACATAGAAAAGGGGTGAGCTCAAATGCCCAGTAAGGATAACAATATAGCGGAAACTTTCATAAATAAGAATAAACATTTAAGGCAATGTATAACTAAAACAAAATCCTTTTAAATATGAACTTTCAACATGGTATGGCATAAATAAAATGAAATAATTCCATTTACTTATTCACATGGATATTCTACTAATCGAATAATCACATGCAAAAATCAATAACAACTTTCATAATGTTGGAATGCATAATGCCAGACTATCGTAACCACATAGCCAAGGCCTTGTGCCAAGACTACAAATAATATTTTGTCAAGGCCTTGTGCCAAGACACTAGTTTGTCTCATGAGACCTACCGATGCATCGAGGAGCTATAGCGGGCTCCACCCGTCACTTATTAAGTCCAATGCATTCCCATATGAAAAGGTTTAAACATAACATAAACATTCGTATTAAATCTAGCATGCGAAATGTCAATAATTTCACCATAAACTATGAATGGTATAAAAATAGCACATCCATAGTCAAACATATCACAAAACCTTCAATACAATATAGAAGTTTTGTATCATAATAAATCAACTTCAAATAATCTTAAAATCCATCAAAGGATGTTGACGTAGATGAAATGAAAATTCTTTTTAAAGAAATATCTCCTTTTATTTTGAAATCATTTAAGATCCAAATAAAATAAAACATTTTCATTGAAAATATTCTTATAAGCTTGTAAGGAAAGCTTTGAAGATTTTATAACGGCGTAAAATAACCGCACCCGCCGTATAAGTTAAAAAAAACATTCTTACCTCAATTCTGTCGAAAAGGTTAAAAAGGACCTTGTTTTGAAAACGACGGAAAGATTCCTTTATAAACATCTTATAAAAAGTCAAACAAGGGTATAAATGACTTTAACCCATATTCTTGTAAATAGTAAAAATGTCTTGAAATACATTTTTAAGAAACATGGATGTGGATGATAAAGAGATCCCAGTAGATTATTACATATAAACAACCTCGGATAATGAAGAGATTGTGAAATAACCCTTACCTTGTACTTTTCCTTGGTTTGGGTAGGTTAACCTCCTGTATAATGGTGAAATAGTTGTTATTAAATTATACAAGAATCATATATATTAATATGATATCATATATGATCTTTTAACATTGATTTGTTAATAATATCTTAGAATTATCGTCGTTTCGGGAGTTAACTTACTCATTTTATTTTATATGTTTTGTTACATAAGCCATGGTTGTTGTATGTTATTCATATAAAGAATGATATCCAGTCCTTAAACATCATTTTTAAATCATCAAATGATAATTATACTTGAATGGATACGATGGAGAATGAATCTCATCGCGTTCGTGGAGACGGTAGTCCGTACGTACGCACGAGCGACAATATCATTCTTTTGATATTAAAATAATATATAAATGGATGGTATATCATATATACAGAATCATTAACATGTTATATTTATTATTTACATGAGTTACACATCATTATTATACCCATCCAAATAATATTATATTGAATAACGATTACACCACGACGTGGAGACGGTAAGCCGTACGTACGCACGTATGGTGACATGTTATTCAAAGGGTGGATAGAATAATGAATATGATTGTACCATATTTATAATAACATCACAGTATATGTGAGATACTGGAGTTATTATTTTATAATGGTAAGAACAAAGGAAGAAGAAGTGGAAGAAGAAATGAACTTGGAGAAGGGTGGTGAAATCATTACCTCTTCTTCGGGTTCTTCCTTTTGATTTGACCAAAATGGCTCTTTAGGTTGGCTTTATGATCAAAATAATGCCTCTAGGTTGTAGTGAGGGATTTTGGAAGAGTATTTGGGCAGAGTTTGGCCGAACCAAAAGGCTTTAGAGGTGTGAAGAAATGAGAAGGAGGAGTGCCCTTTTATAAGAGGGGTGAGGGGCACCTTTGGAAAAGCTAGAAATATTAATTTATATTAAATTCATATTCGGTTTCTAAAGGCTCCAAAGTTGATTATTCAAAGGTTAAGGTGGGGATAGGTCGAAAACCACTCAACCAATATAATTTAGACAGGTTTGGGTACTTATATTAACCTTATCTTTATGTATTAACTCTAAGTTAATTAGTTTCACTTTTACAATGTCTCTTTGTATTTTTATATAATATGGTTAATAAACTTACTATATACATCCAAAAGACCCCCAAGTGGTCCATTAATGATGAACCTATCATGATATAAGTCTCTTGGCCGAACCTTAGATTTTTAGGAATTTAATATCAATTAATAATATAATATTTGTTTTAAGAACTCTTTTATGTCAGTTTTGACACTATTCAATAGTTGATTTTTGTGAAACTTATAACAGATTGATTACTTCAAAAAAAGTCAATTAAATCAATCCTAATATATCATATTATCCTAGAAAATTAGTTTAATTCATTAAAAGTTTCATATTATATTTTTTTGGGTATTTATAATATCAATTATTTTAATTTTTCACTATTATAGTAATTACTGCATCATCATTGTGTCATAAATAAAATAAATTATTTAATGTCTAAAAATTATAAATAAAATATAATTATGTAGGTAATCTTTTTATATTTCTAATGAATATTTATAATCTAAAATACAACATATATAACCCTATGTAACAATTGTTTTTCTAAAAGATATATGCTTGTGTCATTTTTGTATTCATTTTAACTTAATTAAAATAAAGTGTCATTATCACTTACAAGTGGATCCATGGGGTCCCAAAATTGACAAAAAGATGTCCATGGTCGACCATGTATCAACCAATAGGGTTAAGACACGTTTTAGGGTAATTTATTATTATTATAATATTATTTTTTTAACCCTTATTTACCGGATTTACCCTTAACCATGGTAAATAAAATATTTACCGCAGTAATTATTCAAAATGTCTAAAAATAAAAGTTACCTATTTACACAATTTGAACATCCTGATTCCAAATATGGAATCCATTTTCCTAAATTCAAAACACAGAAGTGGCAGAAATTAATTTAAAATTAATTCCCGCTGTCAAAACAAAAAGCGTGTTTTTAAGAGATAATAACTATCAAAAGATTGACACTTGTTTATGTTCGGTTTAATTGTAAAATTATGTCCAATGAACAACATTATATTAAATGGTAAAAATATATTATAAATATACTTTAAAACCACTAAAATTCATAATTTATCACTATTAATTATTTTGATTAAAAAGTTGTTTTTAATTAAAATTTAGTAATTTTCACTATTCATCAAAATATGAAAGTTATCCGAAATGTACCAAAATTTCACCTTAGGCTAAATTCGATAATCCGAATCCAAATATGAAGTCCATTTTAAAATATAAAATATATATAATTTTAAAAAGTAGGTATTACTATTCATAACGGCTAGTTTGATTGGTTGTGGTGTGTGTTAAAACTCAAGGTTGCGTACAACACACGCTACTGTATTATTCAAAAAAAGTGTACCGTGGAAGCTTGGGATGTTTCATTTTAAATTTTTGATGTCCCCATTTAGTCAAAAAGTTTAAAATATTGTATTTAAAAAGGGTTCACTATTAAAAGTTGATAAAAGTGCAATACTGAAAATGAATTTGTTCTTGCATTATATCTAAGAAACTCATAATATGGATTCTAAAATTATAAGGATTATATAAAGTTTAAAATTTAGATAATACTATTCATAACCTCTTTTGAATGGATTTTTTTATTGTAATTCATGGTGTGATTGAACTCAGTGTTGCGTGTAGTGCAATTTATTGAATTATTTTGAAGAAATAACACACTATGAAATCTTGGGGTGTTACATTCTCCCCTCCTTCAATAAATTGCGTCCTCGCAATTTGAAATTGTTCTTTGAAAATAAAAGGTTGAAAATAGAAAATATATTTGTGGGAAAACCCACATCGGAAATTGGGTTACTAAAATTTAGTCTTAATATGAGGAAAAGAGAAATGAAAGGGTCACCACCAAATTATGATCTTGATTAGGAGAACATTGGTGGAAATTAGAGACATATAATTGGAGGAAAAACGTAAATATTTATAGGTAGTGATTGAGGTCATCAATCACAAAAAAGTATAAAATTGAGGTCCTTAAACTCATCAATCTATGATGATTTGAAGTACCATCGGTTCAACAAAATATCAATTATCTGATGGAGAGTGGTAGAGAACATGGCTATGAAATGGCCAACAATCCCAAAGCCATAAATTAGTGATGATTTAAGGTACCATCTAGGGAAACATTTTTGTTCTAAGTTCCGTTTATTAATGTTAAGGAATTTATTTATGATATTGGCTAAGATCGTAAGGAGATATACTTACTTTATAATCAGAGTTTTATCCATTAATAAGTTTCTACCACAAACTCATCTTTCACTCTAAAAGATAATAGAATGTAATTTTTTATTTATTTATACTATTCGTACAGGGTTCCAAAATAAATGAATTTATAATTCATCTACCAGATCTTAAAAAAACAACATTATTTAATCCAGGACATCTCATGGGCCAGTGGTAGATGATACACCCTTGTCGCCCTTCAGTTGCGGGTTCAAGTCTCGCAGCCTTGCCAGACGCGACGGGTTACCGCCCAAACTCCGGGTTTTCCTTTTATGGTAATCCAAAATAATCCAAACTAGAACTATCCAAAATAGTTCTGTCCAAACTCACAGTCCAACATTTATAAGGAAGGTAAACATAATATAGATCCTTTTTACCCCGCAATAGCATATGAATACCCTCATCTTGTATTCTTTTAATAAACTGAAACATCTTGAATTACCATATTCCTTATTGATTACATTCATGCTCCCCTATTCCATATAGAATGCTGGATATACTTCATTAATCCAAAAATGTTTTAAAACCCAACAATGATGGAATATACAAATCATTAATCAGCTTCAAGGTAGTCAGTAATATCCAATATAATTTATCCAAATCAATCATGTATTATTCTAAAATCACCACCTCGGTATCTGAACCATATTATTGTTTATCTTTCTCTCAACCATATATTTTCCAAACATTTAACCTGCTACTGAGTCACTTTTCTTTGTTCCACACCATCTCAAGTCCTTAATGAAATAGTACTGCAGTACAATCCTTATATACTCCATAATTATTATAACAAGTACATTGTTGATACAACACTCAATTGACATAATCAACATAAGAACTCTAATCATTCCTCTTCATCTGTGGTAGTATCATAACTTGATTATTATCCAATAACATCATTTGCGGCATAGTCTGATGACTGGGACATAGGCTCGCGTAGTGTCCAAACTCCTTGCAAATGAAGCATTGTACATTTGAAACCATTTTCTTACCCTTGCAGTCACGTACTTTGTGCCCTTTTCCTCCACACTTATAACAAACTCCCATTCCTTTCAGGCAAGTTCCAGGGTGTTTCTTTCCACAGTTACCACATATGAGAAAATTCTTCTTTTCCCTCTTCCCTTTATCCATATTTCTCTCTTCCATCCTTTTCTTCTCTTGCTTCCCTTCAAAGCCATAGGACTCAGTAAACTCTTTACTCATCTTATCAATACATGATATTATTTCTTCATATGATGATAATACATGGGAGACTATTTCTTTTATAAATTCTAGCTTAAGACCATGAAAGATATGATCCTTCCTTCTCTTTGGATCATGTGCATTTCTGGAGTTCTCATTCCTTCTACTGGGCGCCATTTCTAAACAATGGCATAAACTAGATCAGTTTATGAATCAAAATACATAATCCCATACTTATAAAACACCTAACATAAATTGAACTATTTATGGATATAATCCATAATCATAAGAATGTTTTCTTTGAGGATCTATATACTCATAATCCCTTCAAAATGATTTGTAAAGAAAATGAGAGTTATCCTAAGCATATCCCCCAGGAGTGTCGTAACCAAGAGTGCAGCAAGGCCCGTTGTCGTGCACCAGTTCCCGTTCGAGTCTAGCTCAAAGCGGTGTTTTCGGGTTTTACCCCTAGGTACATCTGTGCCAGAGCCGCCTCTACCTGCTCGTATCCAGACAGGGATGTATTGCTCGGAAAACTCACAAAATCTCTATAATACCAAAATTCTAGGAAGTTCTTCTATACTAATCCTCAAAGTTCATCTTAGGTCTACGTGCTCTAATCAGAGTTTATCTAAATCTAGTTTCCAAGGTTTGTACTAAACTTCCTCTGATACCAACTGTAACGCCCCGACCCCAGTTACCCAGAGTCGGTGCATTACTTCGTAACATTGGCATGATCATAAGAAAGATCAAATCTCGAAAGACCGATTGGTTTAGTAGCCTTGGAAACACTAGATATATTCATAAGTTTTACATTACATCATAAAATGAAAAACTACTACAACAACATAATGTTTCCACAATCCACACTATTAACCCCTCATAAAATCCCTGCAGGTTATTCATAACTTACTTCTTCACATCCTGGGAAAAATAAAACATAGAAAAGGGGTGAGCTCAAATGCCCAGTAAGGATAACAATATAGCGGAAACTTTCATAAATAAGAATAAACATTTAAGGCAATGTATAACTAAAACAAAATCCTTTTAAATATGAACTTTCAACATGGTATGGCATAAATAAAATGAAATAATGCCATTTACTTATTCACATGGATATTCTACTAATCGAATAATCACATGCAAAAATCAATAACCACTTTCATAATGCTGGAATGCATAATGCCAGACTATCAAAACCACATAGCCAAGGCCTCGTGCCAAGACTACAAATAAGATTTTGTCAAGGACTTGTGCCAAGACACTAGTTTGTCTCATGAGACCTACCGATTCATCGAGGAGCTATAGCGGGCTCCACCCGTCACTTATTAAGTCCAATGCATTCCCATATGAAAAGGTTTAAACATAACATAAACATTCGTATTAAATCTAGCATACGAAATGTCAATAATTTCACCATAAACTATGAATGGTATAAAAATAGCACATCCATAGTCAAACATATCACAAAACCTTCAATACAATATAGAAGTTTTGTATCATAATAAATCAACTTCAAATAATCTTAAAATCCATCAAAGGATGTTGACGTAGATGAAATCAAAATTATTTTTAAAGAAATATCTCCTTTTATTTTGAAATCATTTAAGATCCAAATAAAATAAAACATTTTCATTTAAAATATTCTTATAAGCTTGTAAGGAAAGCTTTGATGATTTTATAACGGCGTAAAATAACCGCACCCGCTGTATAAGTTAAAAAAAACATTCTTACCTCAATTCTGTCGAAAAGGTTAAAAAGGACCTTGTTTTGAAAACGACGGAAAGATTCCTTTATAAACATCTTATAAAAAGTCAAACAAGGGTATAAATGACTTTAACCCATATTCTTGTAAATAGTAAAAATGTCTTGAAATACATTTTTAAGAAACATGGATGTGGATGATAAAGAGATCCCAGTAGATTATTACATATAAACAACCTCGGATAATGAAGAGATTGTGAAATAACCCTTACCTTGTACTTTTCCTTGGTTTGGGTAGGTTAACCTCCTGTATAATGGTGAAATAGTTGTTATTAAATTATACAAGAATCATATATATTAATATGATATCATATATGATCTTTTAACATTGATTTGTTAATAATATCTTAGAATTATCGTCGTTTCGGGAGTTAACTTACTCATTTTCTTTTATATGTTTTGTGACATAAGCCATGGTTGTTGTATGTTATTCATATACAGAATGATATCCAGTCCTTAAACATCATTTTTAAATCATCAAATGATAATTATACTTGAATGGATACGATGGAGAATGAATCTCATCGCGTTCGTGGAGACGGTAGACCGTACGTATGCACGAGCGACAATATCATTCTTTTGATATTAAAATAATATATAAATGGATGGTATATCATATATACAGAATCATTAACATGTTATATTTATTATTTACATGAGTTACACATCATTATTATACCCATCCAAATAATATTATATTGAATAACAATTACACCACGACGTGGAGACGGTAAGCCGTACGTACGCACGTATGGTGACATGTTATTCAAAGGGTGGATAGAATACTGAATATGATTTTACCATATTTATAATAACATCACAGTATATGTGAGATACTGGAGTTATTATTTTAGAATGGTAAGAACAAAGGAAGAATAAGTGGAAGAAGAAATGAACTTGGAGAAGGGTGGTGAAATCATTACCTCTTCTTCGGGTTCTTCCTTTTGATTTGATCAAATGGGCTCTTTATGTTGGCTTTCTGATCAAAATAATGCCTCTAGGTTGTAGTGAGGGATGTTGGGAGAGTATTTGGGCAGAGTTTGGCCGAACCAAAAGGCTTTAGAGGTGTGAAGAAATGAGAAGGAGGAGTGCCCTTTTATAAGAGGGGTGAGGGGCACCTTTGGAAAAGCTAGAAATATTAATTTATATTAAATTCATATTCGGTTTCTAAAGGCTCCAAAGTTGATTATTAAAAGGTTAAGGTGGGGATAGGTCGAAAACCACTCAACCAATATAATTTATACAGGTTTGGGTACTTATATTAACCTTATCTTTAAGTATTAACTCTAAGTTAATTAGTTTCACTTTTACAATGTCTCTTTGTATTTTTATATAATATGGTTAATAAACTTACTATATACATCCAAGAGACCCCCAAGTGGTCCATTAATGATGGACCTATCATGATATAAGTCTCTTGGCCGAACCTTAGATTTTTAGGAATTTAATATCAATTAATAATATAATATTTGTTTTAAGAACTCTTTTATGTCAATTTTGACACTATTCAATAGTTGATTTTTGTGAAACTTATAACAGATTGATTACTTCAAAAAAAGTCAATTAAATCAATCCTAATATATCATATTATCCTAGAAAATTAGTTTAATTCATTAAAAGTTTCATATTATATTTTTTTGGGTATTTATAATATCAATTATTTTAATTTTTCACTATTATAGTAATTACTGCATCATCATTGTGTCATAAATAAAATAAATTATTTAATGTCTAAAAATTATAAATAAAATATAATTATGTAGGTAATCTTTTTATATTTCTAATGAATATTTATAATCTAAAATACAACATATATAACCCTATGTAACAATTGTTTTTCTAAAAGATATATGCTTGTGTCATTTTTGTATTCATTTTAACTTAATTAAAATAAAGTGTCATTATCACTTACAAGTGGATCCATGGGGTCCCAAAATTGACAAAAAGATGTCCATGGTCGACCATGTATCAACCAATAGGGTTAAGACACGTTTTAGGGTAAATTATTATTATTATAATATTATTTTTTTAACCCTTATTTACCGGATTTACCCTTAACCATGGTAAATAAAATATTTACCGCAGTAATTATTCAAAATGTCTAAAAATAAAAGGTACCTATTTACACAATTTGAACATCATGATTCCAAATATGGAATCCATTTTCCTAAATTCAAAACACAGAAGTGGCAGAAATTAATTTAAAATTAATTCCCGCTGTCAAAACAAAAAGCGTGTTTTTAAGAGATAATAACTATCAAAAGATTGACACTTGTTTATGTTCGGTTTAATTGTAAAATTATGTCCAATGACCAACATTATATTAAATGGTAAAAATATATTCTAAATATACTTTAAAACCACTAAAATTCATAATTTATCACTATTAATTATTTTGATTAAAAAAGTTGTTTTTAATTAAAATTTAGTAATTTTCACTATTCATCAAAATATGAAAGTTATCCGAAATGTACCAAAATTTCACCTTAGGCTAAATTCGATATTCCGAATCCAAAGATGAAGTCCATTTTAAAATATAAAATATATATAATTTTAAAAAGTAGGTATTACTATTCATAACAGCTAGTTTGATTGGTTGTGGTGTGTGTTAAAACTCAAGGTTGCGTACAACACACGCTACTGTATTATTCAAAAAAAGTGTACCGTGGAAGCTTGGGATGTTTCATTTTAAATTTTTGATGTCCCCATTTAGTCAAAATGTTTAAAATATTGTATTTAAAAAGGGTTCACTATTAAAAGTTGATAAAAGTGCAATACTGAAAATGAATTTGTTCTTGCATTATATCTAAGAAACTCATAATATGGATTCTAAAATTATAAGGATTATATAAAGTTTAAAATTTAGATAATACTATTCATAACCTCTTTTGAATGGATTTTTTTATTCTAATTCATGGTGTTATTGAACTCAGTGTTGCGTGTAGTGCAATTTATTGAATTATTTTGAAGAAATAACACACTATGAAATCTTGGGGTGTTACAGGTTGGCTTCACTCTTGCTTACCCAAAGGATCCCTAGAAGGAATCCTATTAGTGTTTGACTTGAGGGACCTAGTGGGTTCCCATTTTTTGACCGAACTAGAAAAGTACATTGGGTGTCGGTAGAGATGGTGAATGGGTGTCACCTTAGAACTTGTTTTGAACTAGTATGCCCTTGAGGATGTGGCTAGAGTGCTGGGTTCGGAATTCAGGCCACCATGAATAATTTTTTATGATTTTAAATAGTTGTTTCTAAGGCATCAATGTTCACCAAAGGTGCTTCATGGTTTGTGGAGGTTTAACCTGATATGAGGAATATTTCTTAATTTTTGAAATTTCTAATGTTCTTCCAGAGAACTGTATTTATTGTTGTAAAGGCCAGACATGCTTACCATGGATCTGGCTTCTGGACTATGTAATATTTGATATTTACTAGAATACCAAGTTTTACTACCTTGGAATAGGATGTTGATATTGGATATATATATATATATATATATATTGATATATATTTTTTTTTGAATTTTGAATGGTGTTTATTAGTATTTTGCTATTGAGCTTATTGTGTCGATTTGAATGCCTTGAGTGATACATGGATTCCCTATATTAGGAATTCCCCAGGAGAACTCTTAGGATAGATATATGTGGTTGGGATGATTACACTGAACTCATCCTTTGATTTTTATATATGGTCATGTGGTCTATAATGATATGTGATGAGGAATATTACACTCTCTTAGATATTGGTATGACATCCCTACTGGTATATGGTAGGGATGAATACTATCTCATTATCCTATGATCAGAATGATTTCACTCTTTAAGATTGGTTATGAGACTCAAGGGGTGTAACTTGGAGTCCCACTAGATATTTCTCTTTATACAGGCATGGTAAGCCAGGAATCCTGGTAGATTACACTATCCCATGTGGTGGGGATGATAATGATCACTTCAACCTTTTATCAGAATGTTTACACTCTTCGAGATAAATTATGAGACTTGAGGGGTGTCGCATGTCATTTCACCGGTGAGTTCTATTTATTGAACCCTTAATGGTTAACCCCCCTTAGAAATCATCTGAGTTATGAATGTTGTGATATCTTGGGGTCCGAGAAAAAGGGATTAGACATTGGAATATATATACAGGCCTTGGTAGCATGGTGACTGAGTCAGTGTCCTTTTTCAGGATTTCCATATTTACTTCCCAAAAACCTTCTTTACAAGATTGACCATTAGTATATGGTATCCTTCTTTTCAATATGTTCCATTGGGATATGGTGTCATTTTCAATGATTGGAGTTGATTACAGGTGAACCAAGGTTTAGGACGTTTATCCCCTATGGTTACATTGCTTTCTTAGAGATATAATACAATCATTGGATGATGTAGGTATATGTTTACTGGGATTATAGACCTAGAGATTGAGTTGATGATACAAGGATGGAGTAGCATGTTGTCCAACTCGATTACCTTGGATAGGATGCTTAGGTCAATTGGATTATTGACCTAATGATCAATTGCTAATGTGGTTTCATGTTGTTTGATTAATATAATCATAGATATTCATATTTATGTACATATGTATAGTTATTAGACTATACATGTATATGTATATAGACATGGATATTCATGGTAACACATGACTAGTTGATCATGATTATGGAACCGAGGATCAGATATGGTTTCACATTCTAGTTACATTTCTTTAGTGGTGCCTTAGGTAGTCTAAGAACCTTACTCTTATATACACTTATAAAATCATGATTATAGGTTGCTTATCGTGGTATCGTAATGATATTATTTATCACCCCTACACATTCACATTGGTGTATGTGTAGAACTTATGTATTGTTTTTTGGAAGATCAAGAGGTTCATTCTGGATAGGGATAAGTCCTATAGTTTCATGTTCGAGCAGAGATGCTCATGAGTTCTATAGATTGCGATGATGCAATATGATAATGTCCGGAGACCAAGCATGTGGTATGGATCAAAGTTTCTAGTATAGACTTGTCCATTTACATTTCTTTTATTTATACTATTGTATATTTATTGTTGTCCTAGTGGGTGACTTGTTTTTTATAGTGTAGAAAATATTTTTGGGATTTTAAAACATTTTAATTGTTTTTACAGCATGTTCTATTTTAGTTGTTTACTACTGTCATACATTTTTATATTATATTGTGTATGATACATAGATATTTTGTAACATCCCAGGTAAATAAATAATATTACATTTTTATATTTATTAATAAATGTGAATAAAAGATTAATATTACCTTAATGGAGATTCTATGTTCGATGGTGTACCCAATACGCAATAACGAGTTTCTTTGAAATCTTATGTTGCACACTAATAATATAATAATATTATTTTAAATGGTAGATAAAGTCTAGCCATTGGAATAGGGGGAATTAAAATAACTAACTAAAATATTATTCTATATAATTGTTAAATTTTTTTACACTATTCAATAAATGTTATAGGATTAAAATGAAAATGAATCCAATTTTATGAATAAATATTCTAATATTCTTTAAAAGGGCGATTAACCGCCTTTTGATGGTGAACCCTCTTTAAATATATTTTTTTTCACTTTTATATGTTATATTTTACAAAATAAAATCCTTCTTTAGAATCAACAAATCAAGATTTACTTTGTGTAAATTTTTGTTATTTTCCAATAAAGATCATTTGTAGTGGAAAATGCTGTATTTTAATTCAAAACCTACTTTTAATCTAATTAATTTATAATGTTAGATTAGATTTTTGATTGTTTTTAAAGTGTAATAAAAATATATTTTTACCATTTAATCCAATGGTGGTCATTTTAATTAATTTAACTTTGAAATTGGACATAAACAAGTGTCAATCTTTTAATAGATATTGTTTTTTAAAAACACCCTATTTTGTTTGACAGTGGGAATTGATTATTAAATTAATTAATGAAAATTATATGATTCAAATTTGGTAAAATTGATATCATTTTCTATTATGTAATATTAAATATAGCTTAGGGTGAATTTTTGGTATTTTTCTGACAAATGTTCATTTTTAATGAATAATGAAAAATACTGCATTTTAATTCAAAAATTCATTTTTATTCAATTGATTTATATAGTTATATTGTATATTTAATTGGTTTTAAGGTTTAATTTAATTATTTTTTTATCATTTAATACAATTTTGGTCATTGGATGTAATTTCACTTTTAAATTGGTTGTAAAAACAAATCAATCTTTTGATAGATTTTACATCGTAAAAACCCATCTATGGTTTTGAAAATAGGAATTATTTTAAATTAATTACTACAATTTCTGTGGTTGGTATTTGATAAATCGGATTCCATATTTTCAATCAAAAGTTCCAAATTATGTAACTAATACTCTTTTTTGGACGTTATGAATAGTAATGATGGTAATTATCTTTAATTATCGTGTTTAATTAGTAACTAGGTAGTTTAGGGGAAACAAATAATATCATAAACATAGAAAATGACCCCAAAAATTGTCATAATTATATTGGTGGTGTCATGTACGACCTTGGGATGCCTTGTGCCAGCCTTGGGACACCATGGAATCACTTTAGTGTGATAATGACCTTTTATCAAATTTTTTATAAAGAAAGTTAAATGTAACCAAAGTATGTAACGTCTATGTAAAACAATTTTAATATTGTATACATAAATGATATATTTGACTATAAATTTTCATTGTAAAGATAAAAATATTTCTTATATAATTGTATTTTTTTATAATTTATAGACATTATATAAAAAAAATATTTATTACACCATGATGATGCAGTGATTACCTCATTCATGAACGATTTAAATAAAATTAAATTATAAGGTGAAATAAAAGACATAAACATGTCTAAAACCTATTGTATGGGTGGATTTATAATCCTTGTCACCTTATCCTCAATATATATATCATTTTGGGACCTTTAAAATCCGAAACTCATTTTATTTTAAAGTAACATTTTATAACATTTCAAGAGTGCCCCTCCTCCCTCATATAAAAGGCCCCCACCTCTACCACCCTTACACCCACCTCTAAAGACATTGGACCGACCAAACTCTTCCTATTTTTTTCTCCAAATCCCTCTCTTCCTCTTATAAGCCTTACATTAGGCCTAAATCTCTTCAAGAATCCATTTTGGTTCAAACCAAAGGGAGTTACATGATTTTAAGGTAATGTCTTCTCTTATGTTCTTTTGTTTTATTTTTCTTCTACAACCCCTTAAATTTTTTATTATTATTTTATTTTGTAACAAGACAATTATATCCAATATAATAGGATTTTATTAATGAGAAGGATTCGAGCTAAAATTACACACACCTCCGTCTAATGGTTAAAGAACATATTGTTTCCGTTGATGGCGAATTACTCCCTCATGTTAAAATGATAATTCTATCTTATCCTACCACCTCTAATAGTGGAAATTAATATGACACAATATTCATTTATGACATATATTATATTTATTTTCTCTCTATGCTTCTTTATTTTATATTCAAAACATACCTTTATGCTTTGTATGTTGTGCAAATGCGATAATTTCATTTCAGGAAGTGTGGACTACCACCCCCTCAAGTGATGTGACTCGTTCATGCAATATATGTAATGTATAAAGAATGAAATTAATGAATTATGTGACCTATATAACATATATATTATACTATAATTATAATATATTTATATCTCTTTTATATTTAATTCCATTAATATGACAACGAAATGAAAGCAACGTTCATGGGTACGTACGACCTACCGTCTTCATGAACGGTGCATTTCATTTTTATCTCCAAATTTTATGGAATAGAATAAAATTAATATATACTGGATATATATGATATTTAAATCATTAACACTATTCTAGGTATGGTTAACTTATAACTACAGGGACAATTCTTTTCAATCAAGTTCATTTTTGTCTCATGTACCAAACATCAACAAAAACATCTGATATGAACTGACATAAATAAATAATTATTATAAAATTATAATATGTGATATGAATTTAATAATTAACTATAAATTAGGTCCTTTTGAAATTATTAATTGAACAAAGTTTATTATTCATGAATATAAATAATTGAACAAGACAAGTTGGACTTGAGGTAAGGAATCCTACGTCTCTCTTTCTTTTCACGTATTCTCCTTTATGTCATTAACTTAAATATCCATGTTATTATGTTGGGGATGTTATTTTATATTCATTATAATGTCCTTTTTATTTTCATATTGTGTAATACTAACTATTTCCCTCGTCAAATCATTTTAAAAAGTTTTAAGTGGCGTTGTTAGGGTGCAGAATTTTCATAAGCGATTTCTTATCTCACTTTTAATTCCATGAGATTTCAATCATTCACCACTTATTTATTGAATGTGGTGTATTGTGTACTAAAATTATATATATATATATATATATATATATATTATCTTGATATTCATGGTATTATGTCATTCATTTTGTTCTTATTATCTTTTGGTCATACGACTTGATTGATTACTAGGAGGTAAGGAGTTTTTATCTCACTTTTATTCCCGTGAGATTCATGCTACATTTGTCACTATCTCATTTGAGTGGTGTATGTAATGCACATTATTATACTCTTTGTGTAAAATAATTTCATTTATGGGTATTTACAACATCATTGTATGGTCCTTCATTTATGGGGTGTACATTTCGAAAGTTACCCAAATCGGCAAGGGAAACATTCACCCTCCTCTTTTTAAAAGACTTATTTTTGTTATGTATTTTAATTTACATCTTATTATGTTGTTATATGTATTATATATCCATAATGATGTAAATTTTATGTCCATGTGAAGATATAACATTTTCTTTCTCATCAACTCATTTTTTGAATTTTAATATAACGTCGTTAGGCTGTCGAATTTTTGTAAGGGACATTCTTAACCAAATTTAAATTCTTTGGGTTAATCCTTTACTTCTTGATTATGTCATGATATGAATATGTGTGGATTACCCCTGATTGTTTTATAATTAATATCCACTTATATTGTGTGCGTTTATATTTTTCACATATAATTATATAATTGATTTATCCTTAATCTAAGGATACCGTCTTTGTAAGGTACTTCATCTCAATCTCCTTTCATTGAGGAATATTTTTTTATAAAAAAATTTCTTTTATATAGTCTATAAACCCCTTTTACTTTTACTTTTATTCAAAATGATTCTTTTTATACAAATCATTTTACTAAATGAAGAAAGGGAATGTTTGTGTCTTACGTATGTGGCGACAACGACTTCCCCACCACCATCACCATTATTTGAGTTCCGGCTTCCTAAACAAGGAATAATTTTTTTAAAATGAAAAATAAATTCCATGCTTTAATTTTCTTTTGTTTTTTTATTGAAAATGGGTTCGATAATGTTTTGATTATATCAATGTGTTGTATTGATATCTTGTGATTGAAATGTGGAAATGTTATGTTTTATTTATACTTGTTTTATGTGATATGATTTTGTTATGGTTCATGGGAATTTTTTATGAAGATGGGTGGTTTCGTGATAAACTAAGGGTAGGTGATCCTGTGATAGCTCTCCAATGCATTGGGTAACCCGAAGGAGTTAAATGCTAAGGTTTCTCCGACGAGATTTATGGAATATACTGTAATGGTTATTCAAAACATAGATATAAGGGTTACTCCCTACGTAAGAATGTTATGAATGCATCACATTAACTTTATGTCTTATGATTTCTATGTGTTATACATAAATATTTTTACTTCAGAAGGTATGTTATGATTGAATGTTATGGTTTCATTGATTTGTATTTATTGGCGGGTTTATGTTTCCTTTCATTATGTTATAGCCCTTACTGAGTTTTTATTCTCATCCCAAGATTTTGAAATGTTTTTCACAGGTTATAAGGAAGGGAAATAGAAAAAAAGTATTCATGAAGATTTTAATCAAGAAAAGGACTGTTGTTTTATTTAATGAATTGTTTATTATTTTGAAAAATCAGTTATAGTAGTAGTATCTACTTTGTAATATTTTGAGATGTAATAGTTATATCCAAATTCTGTAAAACTCTATACTTGAAAAGATCCTCAATTTGAATTATGAATTCAATTCATGATTAAGTAATGTATTAAGGTCAGGTCCATATTGTTTGTATCAATGGTCCATTTAGATAACATTAGAGGTTAGGTTATTCATTAAGCATAAGTGACAAGTTGTGTATAACCACAATGGTTATTATATTACATAGAGTCATTGATATTTCTGATTGTTGAAATGAGTTAGAGAGAACATGGATAAGTATATCTTAATGTTTATCTTCCTCATTAGTACATGATGATTTTGTTGATATACTCACACTAACCTTTTTGGTTTTAGTAAATGGATGGATATAGGAGGCACCAAAGTGACACTATGTTTGATGTAAACTGTGGTGGTTCTCTGATTAAGATACTAGATGAAATGGGGGATTCAATGAGAAATCACGTGGTTATTCTAAACCAACTATCAGGAGTCATTATTAACCACTTGAACCTTGGGGAGTTCTCTAATGCATCATGTAAGAGAGAACCAAATCGATGTGGATGTTCAGGTAATAATTATAATGGCAACCATTACTATTTATATGATCCTTACTTTTGAGGTAATTATGGGTTTCTATATGTTATAATGGAAAATTAAAGGCAAGATATAAACATGATGTTAAATTATTTTATGGTTATTTTTGAAGATTTGATCTCTTTTTTGGGAATGTTTTAAGAATTATATTATATTGGAAAAAGGGACAACAAAAAAACCGTGTGACAACCCGTTCCGTCGAACCATGCTGCAGGAATCGTACCCACAACCAAAGTGCGACTGGTATTTATCGCCAACCACTGGACTACATGATGTCCCTTGTTAGTATGACCAATTATTTTTTTTGTTATATGACTTTATGATTCAAGAATAAGTTGATTTTGGGATATCTATGGAAATTATTGACCTATAATAGAGGATATGTGATTAGGATAATTACATTTCATTATGAGACATTAAGAGTAACTGATGTTATTTAGAGATAAATGTTAATATTTAAGTTGGAATAATATTCGGTTAAATCCTTCAGATATTTGGGCTTCAATCTTAGGATGGATTATTTTTGATGAATTTTAAGGAAAATTTTGTATTGAACGGTCTTTTTTGATCTTTTGGTTGTTTAACAAATTTTGGAGATTAAGAGTTGTTTTTATTCTTGTAAAATATTATGTTTTTTGGGACTATCTGACCTTATACAAAAAAATTCGGTTTTAGTTAAGGTCTAAATACATGGAAAATAAATAGTTAATCTTTTTTGAGTTATGTTATTCCCTCGAAGTTGATTATAGCGCTCTTAATGTGAACAAGTCATCCTAAATACTCATTGTTTGGAGATAATATGAGTTATTTTTAGAAATCTAGGAATAGTTGAAAGTCTACATGACAAGTAAATATGTTTCATTATGTTTTATTTAAGCTCAAAAATGAATTCTTCAATGAAATGTAACTTAAAACAAAAACATTGTTTGTTAACGTTTCCTACTGGGGAATCATATACTATTTTACCCATCATAAGTTTGTGATTTTCTTGTGGTTAACTTTATCCTATACATGTTTTCAATCACTCCCCATTAGTCCTTGATGGTCTGTTATTTTCCTCCATATCTATGTTTTCATGGAATCCTAGTCTCTGTTGTATAACGACCCATACATTACATACATTGTTATTATGTCAAAATTGAAGCACACTTATTACAACATATGACAAAACCATGAAAGGACCGTATAGGTATAGTGTCTTTAAAACTGGGAAACATAAACAACTGGTTCATAAATCATCTACACTGTCTCAATTTTATTTAATCATATCTAGAGTCCCTTTTGTCATATCGTACTTAATACCCTTCTTACTTACCCAGGGAAAAGAAAACATACAAAAGGGTGAGATAAAATGCTCAGTGAGGGTAAACAAAAGAAATATCAATCAAATCATATTCATAAGAGCAAAACATTTTGGAAATCTTAACCTGAAAAAGAGATTATAATTTAATAAAATTGGATAAATCATAGTAGTGAAATGTAATCCCGATAATCATAAAATGAATCTTTGTGGCATACACACATATTCACAGGGAATCATTTCATAGTATTCAAGACTCATTGCCAAGACAATCTTAGCGGACAAATCCCATTTCTGAACAGAGTTCACTCCTCGTTTCAGTCATGTATCACTAAACCGGATTAACCTGCCGTCCCAGCCATGTCTCTCTCATGAGATATAAATAATTATTGAATGCATTGGAGGGATATATAGGTCCCACCCATATAATAATAAAACCATTCTTATGTGTGCCACAAAATCATTAATCATACACCATAGCATAACCCATGTAATAAAAATCGGATTCCTAAACATCATGCCATCATAACATAATCTATATAAGATAAAAATAATTCCATCCAAACATAATCAAATAAATGTAAAAATATGGAGATAAATAGAACCCTATATTATCTTAGATGGAAAATAATTTTGATAAAACACTTGAACTCCATTCTTGAGGAAAATATCCTTTCTACTTCAAATTTTTTTTTCCTTTCTTAAAATGTCATAATATTTTAAACTAAAAGAAGTTTATTAAAAATAAACATGAATACTTTTAATGGATTATTTATATAAATAATGTTCTATAAATTGATTCATGTCGTATAAGTTAAAAAAACATTCATCTCGTACATTGGCAGGAAAAGTAAAAAATTACCTCGTACGAAAAACAACAAAAGATTCCTTTCATATCTTTTACTAAAATTTACCAATGAGTAATATTGATTTCAAAATTTTTTTAGAGTATATAAATAATATTAAATATTGAGTAAACATGGATGTGTATGATAAATACACCCCAGTAAATTCCAAAGTATAAACAATCTCGAATAAAAAAGAAATTGTGAGACATTCCCTTACCTTAGGTCAGATTTTCTTTGTTAATGTCTGAACCTCCTGTATAATGATTTAAATATTGTTATAGACTTATTCCCGAATCTTAATCACTGTTATGATATCATATATGGTCATATTCTTAACTTCGTATTAGTAATATTTCATTGCTACTTGTTACTCAGGTGTTTATTGCTTTTTTTCTTATACGTGTTTTGTCGAATAAATTCTTAATATTCTGTTTAGGTTATAGATACCTCCATTACAGAATGGAATTTCTATAATATATATCATACTTATTCATTCAATTTATTTGTATAGTCGTTATGCATTGAAGATCATGTAGAACGAGTCGCATCACATCGTGGCGACGGTAGGCCGTACGTACGCACGAGCGATGATATCGTTTCAATGATCATGGAATTTTATTAAAGTGTATTAATACTATTTCATAATGAAAATAAAATTTAAATTATTATATATATAGTTATTATTTACACCATTATACCCTTCCAAGTAAGGTGGTGATGTAAAACCTATTACACCACGACATGGAGACGGTATTCCGTACGTACGCACACGCGTTGATTTCGATTTCCATAGGATGGATAGAAGGAGAAATAGGGTTGTTTCATATTTATAATAACATATTAGTATATGAGTGATACAGATGTTATTTCTTTATAATGAACATCTAAAGAAGATGAAGTATAAGAAGAAATAAATTTGAAAGAATCAGTAACAGATATTACCTCTTCTTCGACAAGCCTATTTAAAACCTCCTCTTAGGGCACTAATGTTTGTCTTTAAAGAAGACAAGGACCTCTAGAATACTACTAGGGATGTGGAGAAGTGAAATTGGCAGGGTTTTGCCTATCATGGAGGCTAAAAGTGGTGTGAGGAGGAGAGGGATGAGGTGCCCATTTATTAGGGAGGGGCGGGGAACCTTAGGAAAAACTTAAAATATTATTTTATAATAATGTCATATTCGGTTTTTAATATCTCCAAATTGATTTATTTAGAAGCTAAGGTGGTTGGGTCTAAATCCTCTCAAAAAATACATTTTAGACAAGTTTAGGTTACTATTTTACCCATATCATTTATATTTAACTTTAAGTTAAATAATTAATCTTTTACCGTGTCTTCTTGTTTTCTTACACTATATCATTAATAAACTTACTATAACAACCCAAAAGAACCACAAGTTGTTCATTATTAATATATATAACCTTAATTAAGTCATTTCGCCGATCCTTAGATTTTTTGGAATAAAATAACAACTAATAATATAATATTTGTTTCAAAAACTATTTTATGACACTTTTTGACACTATTTGGCATTTGATTTTTGTGAAAATCATAACAGATTGAATATTTTTAAAAATGTTAATTAAATCAATAATAACATTTCATATTAACCTATAAAATTTGTTTAATTCATAAAAAGTTTCAAATTACATTTATTTGGGAATTTATAATTTCTATTATGTTAATATTTCATTAATAAGGTAATTACTACATCATCATTGTGTCATAAATAAATTAAATTATATAATGTCTAAAAATTATAAATAAAAAACCATTATTTAGGAAATATTTTTATCTTTCCGATAAATATTTATAGTCGAAATTATCTTATTTATAACCCTATATTAAAAATGTTTTACTTATTTAACATTGATTTGATCTTTATTAACTCTTCTTTAAATAAAATAATAATAAATGTCGAAATCTAATCCAAATGGACCTAAAGGGTAATAGTTTATCCCTATGGTTGTTATTTGTCGAATTACACTTATAAAATAGAATTAGGACATGTGTAAGAGTAATAATAATATCATTTTTACCATTAATTACCCTATTTACTTCTAACCGTGGTGAAAAAAAGTAAAAATTTACTATTCACCAAAAATTATTTTTATCTTATTGAACAAAATTTTAAACCTCGATATCTATTGCGTCTCTCATATTTTCGAAACTCCACTCACAGAAGTGGTAAAATTATGTTTTATGTAAATTTTCAAATTCTCGTAGGAGGTGGTTAAAAGACGGTGAAAAGTTCAATAAAATTTTTATATATCTAAAATTATTATAAAACGACTCCAATTAATTACATTGAACATAAATAGGTATTAAGTGTCAATATATACTTAAAATAAATTTAAATAAAATAAATAATTATATAAATAAAAAGTCGGTTTTTAAATAGTAACCAAGTGCTTTCACAATTCATCAAAAATTGATTGTTTTCAGAAAAATACCAAAATTTCACCTTAGGATAATTTCAATATTACGAATCCAAAAATGAAGTCCATTTTGATAGATAAAATTTATAAAATTTTAAAAAATGGGTATTACTATTCATAATGGCTTGTTTATATAATATTTTAATAGTATATCGTTGTTTAGTGAAACTCGGTATTGCGTACAACACACGCTATCGAGGAAGGTTGTGATTGCATGTAAAGAAAGACAATCTAGTGTTGTGTGTAGTTAAGGATTCCTTTATATAAAATTATACATAAAATATATTTCTCATAAAATCTCGGGTGTTAAATTCTACCCCCCTTAAAATGAATTTCGCCCTCAAAATTCGTCACATTGTAACAAACTGAAGAGGATACCTCTCCCTCATCATATCCTCAAACTCTCATGTTGTTTTTTTTCTAATTGGGGGTTCCTCCATAAAACATTCACCAAGAGAGTGGTCTTGTTCTGTATGAATTTTTGGCTATGATCTAGAATATCTATCGGTTGTTCTTCATTAGAAATATCTTGCTCCAACGGTACAACTTCTGAGCTGAGTGCATGTGAAGGATTAGGTATGTACTTTCTCAGGAGAGATACATGGAACACATCATGAACCCGAGAGATATTCAGTGGAAGCTCCAATCGGTAAGCTACCTTCACAATAAAATCCAATATTTCAAAAGGACCATTATACATAGGGCTCAACTTTCCCTTCTTTACAAATCTCATTACTTTCGTCCATGGAGATATTCGTAATAACACTTTATCACCAACTTTAAACTCTAGGTCTTTTCTTCAGTTATAGACATAAATTTGTTTGTCGACTCTGAGCTTCCCTTATGTGTTGTTGAATAGATGAGACCTTTTCTGCCCTCTCATCAACAAGATCAGGTCCAAATTGCATTCTTTTCCCAACATCATCCCAGCAAGTTGGAGTTCTGCATTTCTTTCCATACAGAGCTTCATAAGGAGATATCTGAATACTGGAGTGAAAGCTATTATTATAAAAAAATTCCACCAAAGTTAGGTATTGATCCCATCCACCGTTGAAATCCATATAGCATGCTCTTAACATATTTTCTATAGTTTGAATTGTCCTCTCAGACTGGACATCTATCTGAGGATGATAAGTAGTGCTGAAACTCAACTCTGTATCAAGATTATGCTGAATACTTTACCAAACCATTGAGGTAAACCTCAGATCCCGATCCGATATAATGGAAAGTGGTACTCCATGCAATCTTAACACTACCATTACATATATCTTCTCAAGATGATCCAGAGAGAAATACTCTCTAATAGCAATGAATTGTTCCGACTTTGTAAGATGATCAACTATGAACCAGATAGCATTATTACCTTTGGATGTTTTAGGAAGTCTGGTGACAAAGTCCATAGTGATGTTTTCCCATTTCCATTCGGGTATGGGTGTAACATCCCAGGTAAATAAAGAATAAAGAATTTTCATATTTATTAATATTTACGAATTAAATATTAATTTTTTTAAAGGGGTTGCTATGTTTGATAGCGTACCCGATACGCAATGATGAGTTTCTTTGAAACTTACGTAGCACACTAGTAATAAAATAATTTTATGGTAGTTAACATGTAGCCATTGTACTGGCAGGAATGGATAGAAATAACTAAAATGTGATTATATATGTTTTTAAATGTTTTTATATTTAACCAATAAAAGATAAAGGCTTAAAATACGGAAAGAGTTCAATTTTAGGCATTTATACCCTAATTTTCACAAAAGGTCCACTTATCCCCTTTTGACAGAGAACCATCATTAAATATAGTTTTGATAGATCTTTTAAATTCTATTGGACCAAATATAACTCTTCTTTATAATCGGGACATCAAAATTTACTTTGTGTAAATTTTTGGTACCTTTCTGATAAAGTTCATTTTTTTAATGAATAGTGTAAAATGTTGTATTTTAATTCAAAACCCCTTTTAAATCTTAATTATTTATATGATTAGATTATTATTTTAATTGGTTTTAAAGTGAAATTAGAAAATATTTTTACCAGTTAATCCAATGGTGGTCATTGGAATCAATTTCACTTTGAAATTGGACTTAAACTGGTGTCAATCTTTTGATACTTATCGTTTCACAATAACACGCTATTTGTCATGACAACGGGAATTAATTATTAAATTAATTAATTTGACTTATAAGTTTTTAATTTTGTAAAATGGACTTCATTTTTGAATTCGGAATATCAAATATAGCTTAGGGTGAATTTTTGGTAATATTCTGAAAAAATTCAATTTTTGATGAATAGTGAAACCACTAAGTGGTAATCAAGCAAACTGATTTTTCAGTTAAATGAAAGTTTACCACTAATGTGTATTGAATTTTGAAAATCCTACATACATGGTTGTCATTAAGAAGTAAAATGTGGTTCAATGAGATTAAAATAATTTTTTGGGGAATAGTAACTTTTTTTCATAAATCGCGATTAGAGGTAATTAGTGTAGTTTAAGGTAAAAATGGTATTATAAGAATGTGAAAACACCATGAAACTTGTCCTACACATATTGGGTGAGTCATGGCCGACCAATACAAGTCATGGGCCAACTTGGGGACCCCATGGAGCCACTTTAGTTGGAAAATGACATTAATATATTTTTATTTAATGTTAAAGTGAAAATGACACTAACATAAATTGTTTTACTAAAATAATTTTTGAGTGGGGTTATACAAGTCCAAATTTTGATTATAAATAGTAATTGGAAATATAAAAAGATTTTATACATCATAGTATTTTTTTTATAATTTTTAGACATTAAATAAATTAAATTATTTATGACATAATAATGATGCAGCGATGACATCATTATTTCGCAATTTAAATAAAATGGAAAGATAATGAAAAATCTAAACGCAAAACATGGCCAAAACCAATTGGATGAGTGGATTTCGAACCCTTATCACCTTATACACTAATTATATCAATTTGGGACCTTTTAAAATCGAAAAACATTTTCAAATAAAGTAATATTTCTTTACTTTTCAAAAGTGCCCCTCCTCTCCTCTTATAAAAGGCCCCCACCTCTACCTCATTTCACACACTTCTCAAGCCTTTGGCTCGGCCAACCCCTGCCCAATTACTCTCTCCACATCCCTCTCCTCATCCTAGAGGATTCCCTTTGGGCAGAATCCTTTCAAAGGAAGCCTTTAGGCTCAAATCAAAAGGGAGTTACACTTTTAAAGGTAATTCATTCTCTCTTGTTCATTTGTTTTATTTTGCTTATCCAACCCCCTAAACTCTTTTTATTTACTTTTTTTGTAACAACACCAGTATCTTCAATATACTAGGATGTTGTTATAAGATTTATTTGAGCTACACTCTCACACAACTACATCAAATTGTTAAAGAACATACGGTTTCCGTGGATGGCGAAATTCTGCCTCCCGAAACGATGATTGTTCAATACTCATTTAACACCTTCAAAGGTGGCCATTATGATGTCACTATTTTTATATATGATATATAATATGTTTATGTATTCTTTAAGCTTCTGTATTTTTCATTTTTGGCATACCTTTATGGTATCCATTATGGGTAAACATGATATCTTCATTTAAGGAAGTGCGGACTACCGCCCCCTCAAAGTGATGTAATTCGTTAATGCCATATGTGGGATGTGTAAAGGATGGATTTAAAGTTTTTATATATGATTTTATACTGTAATTATAATATACCTATATATAATTATTATTTATTTCCTTTAAAGTATGAGATAGAAATGATAGTAGCGTTCATGTGTACGTACGGCTTGCCGTCTCCATGAACGGTGCATTTCATTTCTTATCCCCAAATGTAATGTACTATTAAAAGTACATGTATATAATGGATATATATAATTAATGATATATCTAAATGATTAATATAATTCTGGAATTAAAATATACATACCTCTCATTTAGTTTTAATTCCATTAATATGACAAAGAAATGAAAGTAGCGTTCATTCGTACGTACGGCTTACCGTCTCCATGAACGGTGCATTTCATTTCTTACATCTAAAAGATTATGTAATATTATAAATACATGTATATGCTGGATATATATGATATATATGATATCCAAATCAGGAATTTCATTCTGGATATAAAGAACATTTGACCACACGAAAAACATGTAATTGTAAGAAGTCAACTTTCGACTTAAGAACCAAATATTGACAAAACAAACATTATTAACATAAATGGTTACATAATGTTTATAACATTGAAATAAGTGATATAAAAGGAATAATGAACTTTAAAAAGGTTCTTAATCAAGTATAAATTAACTCAAGTTTATTATTCAGGACGTTAAAGAACGATTGAGTCAAGTCGGACCCGGGGTAAGGGACTTCATCTCAATCTCCTTTCATTGAGGCATATTTCGTTTTATACACAACTTTCTTTTATACGGTGTATAAACCCCTTTGAGTTTTACTTTTATACAAAAGGAATCTTTTTCTACGAAGCATTTTACTAAACGACAAAAAGGAATGTTTTTTTAACGTACGTGGTGACAACGACTTTTTCCGCCGCCACGAGTATTATTTGGTCTTTGGCTTCCTCAACAAGCCGTAATGTTTTTAAAATAAAATAAATACCATATACTCTTTTATGTATTTCTGTAGTGAAATTGGTTTTGATAAAGGATTCTATTATGTTAATATATTTATGATATATTGTGATTGAAATGTGGAAATGTTATCTTTCCTTTATATTGGTTTTATGTTTTATGATTTTATACTGGTACTTGGACATTTTAACGGGTGGTTACGTTATAAACCATATGATGGGTGGTGCCGTGAATACGAGGACGGGTGGTTACGTTATAACCTCCAATGCATTGGGTATGGAAGTCGGCTGTATGGCTATTCCATTAAGTATGTACGGAAATTGGCCGTATGGCTATTCCATTAAGTGATATGTGTGGAAGTCGACCGTATGGTTATTCCACTTAAGTATGTTTATGTCCCAAGTAACCTTTATATATGTTATGTGTTCTTTATATGGGTTTTATGGTAATTCTTTGGTTACAAAAAGGTAAGTAATGATACTTTATTCAGTGAAGAGTTTTTATTACTTCATAAAGGTGAAAAGTATTACTTTGATATAGTATACATGGTTTACTTGATGTTTGAAAAACTAACAGTTTTCATTCTTTTTGTATCCCTTACTGAGCTTTTTATGCTCAACCCAAGTTTTTTTGAAATGTTTTCTCAGGACTTAATGTGGAATAAGATCAAGGATGGGATCAATGGGAATGTCATGCTCTATAAAACATGGAACTAGACATGTTTCTTTTTAAGAGTTTTTTTTATTATTATATGGGAACTTAGTAGAAGTGTCTACTTTGAAATCTTTTGAGATGTAATAGTTATGTTCTAATTCTCTAAAACTCAAAACCTGAAAAGATCCTCAAAGTGAATTATTCATTTAATTCAATATTAAGTAAGGTTTAAGGTTGGGGCCTTATAGTTGGTATCAGAGGTCGGTTTAGACAACTTTAGGAGTTAGAAAAGTGTTAAATTATAATATGATTGAAATGATATAGCATTTACGGATTACCATGTTGCTTCGCCTAAGATATTTCTGTGTTCAGAATGGTTTTCCGCAGAGGAAACAAAGCAGCTATGTTGGGACGACATCAGGAGGAAGATAACATTCCAAATCAGCAACCTGAGATGGTCTGAATCGGAACTGAACAGTTTGTTGCAGTGATGGAACAGTTGACTCAGGCTATAAATGGTGGTGGTATCCATGCACGAGATCAGCCAGATCAACCACAGAGGAACATGTCAGTAGTGGAACATTTCATGAGGCAACATCCCCCATCATTCAGAGGATCATCTGACCCTGTGCAAGATGAAGGGTGGATTAAAGCACTGGAGAAGATTTTTGATATTATGGGGTGTTCAGAACAACAAAAGGTTAGTCTTGCTGTTTACCGTTTTGAAGGTGAAGCTGATCAGTGGTGGTCGATGGTGAAAAATATAAGGGATAGTGATGAGATTTAGGATCTTCACTGGGACGAATTCAAAGGTATGATTCTTAAGAAATATTTTCCTTAGGTGGTTCGTCTTAGGATGTAAAAACAGTTCCTAGAATTGAGGCAGGAGGATGATTCAGTGGCTGCTTATGAAGAAAAGTTCACCCGATTGGCAAGGTATGCTCCAAAATTTATACGAGATCTTGATAGTAAAATAAACCGTTTTTACTGAGGGTTAAAGCCAAAGTATCGAAGGGATTTAGCTTCTCGTGAGTTCAAAAGTTATGAAAAACTTGTTCGATGTACAGAGAAGGTGGAAATGGAGTTTGCCGATGATCAGGTGTTCTATGACAAACAACAGAATAAGAGATCTAGTTGGCAGGAAAAGGGGAAAAATTTATCAAAGAAGCAAGGAGGTAAGAAAACCAAATATCCATCCTGTGAGAAGTGTGGTAAAATGCATCCTGGAGAATGTTTATCCAAGTCTGGTAAGTGCTTTCGGTGTGGTAAGTCTGGTCATATTGCTCGTAACTGTAAGAAAGATGATCAAGCAGGAAATGAAAAGCCAACGGTAAGATGTTTTAAGTGTAACGAAATGGGTCATTATGCAAACGAGTGTCCAACGAAGAACTCAACTGGGGGAATGCAGCCAGACTACAAGCAGAAAGGGGTGGTGAAATCCTTTGCAACAACTTCAGCAGATGTTGGGCCATCGAATGAAGTGGTATCATCTCCAGGGAGCTCAGTATTTTTCGAAGATTGACTTGAGGTCGGGGTACAATCAGTTGAAAGTAAAATAAGCAGACGTTCCGAAGACTGTGTTCCGTACTAGATATGGTCATTTTGAATTTTTAGTTATGCCTTTTGGGTTATCCAATGCACCTACTGTATTAATGGAACTTATGAATAAAATTTTCCATGAGTTCTTGGATAAGTTTGTGTTTGTGTTTTGAGGTTTGGGAAGAGAATATATGTGCCTTGTGATTCATAGTTGAAGAATGAGTTGTTTTTTCATCCTGGCAGTACTAAGATGCACAGAGGTCTGCGGGAGTATTACTGGTGGGATGGAATGAAAAGAGACATTACTGATTTTACTGTGAAGTGTATGACATGTCAACAGGTTAAAGCAGAGCGGCAGGGATGCTTCAGCCTTTACCAGTGCCAGAGTGGAAATGGGAAAACATATCCATGGACTTTGTTGTGGGATTACCGAGGACATCTCGAGGTAATAATTCAATCTGGGTTATTGTTGATCGCTTGACCAAATCTGCTCATTTCCTTTTTATACGAGATACTTTCTCTCTAGATCAACTTTCCCGTTTGTATCTTAAAGAGATAGTCAGGTTACATGGAGTTCCTCTCTCCATTGTATCGGATAGTGATCCCAGGTTTACTTCTAACTTTTGGAAAGGCCTTCAGAAGTCGTTGGGTACTGAATTAAATTTTAGTACATCTTTTCATCCTCAATCAGATGGGCAGTCAGAATGAACAATTCAGACATTGGAGGATATGCTACGAGCTTGTTCGATGGATTATCAGGGAAGTTGGGACCAATATCTTTCTTTGGTTGAGTTTTCTTATAATAACAGTTTTCATTCCAGTATACAGATGGCACCATTTGAGGCATTATATGGGAAGCGGTGTCGAACTCAAGCTTTCTGGGATGAAGTGGGTGAAAGGAAGATGATGGGACTAGAATTGGTAGAAGAGATGGCAGAAAAAGTTCAGCTGATTCAGAAACACATGAGAACAGCTCAGAGCAGGCAGAAGAGTTATGCGGATAACCGGAGGAAGGATCTATCTTTCAAGGTAGGTGATCATGTTTTTTCTCAAGGTTTCTTCTTGAAAAAGTGTGATGAGATTTGGTAAGAAATGAAAGTTGAGTCCAAGGTTTGTTGGACCATACGAAATTCTGGAAAGAGTTGGATCTGTTTCATACCGGGTGGCTTTACCTCCGAGTTTATCTCAGGTACACAATGTTTTTCATGTTTCAATGTTGAGAAAGTATATGCCAGATCCATCTCATGTTTTAAGCCCAGAGGTAGTTCAGCTGGAAGAGAACCTATCTTATGAGGAACAGCCGGTCCAGATTCTTGACCACAAGGAACAAGTGTTACGGAATAAGGTGATTCATCAGGTAAAGGTTCTGTGGAAAACCCATGTGATTTAAGAGGCAACGTGGGAATCTGAAAATGTTATGAGGGATAAATACCCCCACTTATTTTGATAAGTGAATAAAATTGCGAGGACGCAATTCCCAAAAGGGGGGAAGGATGTAACATCCCAGGTAAATAAAGAATAAATAATTTTCATATTTATTAATATTTACGAATTAAATATTAATTTTATTTTAAAGGGGTTGCTATGTTCGATAGTGTACCCGATACGCAACGATGAGTTTCTTTGAAACTTACGTAGCACACTAGTAATAAAATAATTTTATGGTAGTTAACATGTAGCCGTTGTACTGGCGGGAATGGATAGAAATAACTAAAATGTGATTATATATGTTTTTAAATGTTTTTATATTTACCCAATAAAAGATAAAGGCTTAAAATACGGAAATAGTTCAATTTTAGGCATTTATACCCTAATTTTCACGAAAGGTCCACTTATCCCCTTTTGACGGAGAACCATCATTAAATATAGTTTTGATAGATCTTATAAATTCTATTGGACCAAATATAACTCTTCTTTAGAATCGGGACATCAAAATTTACTTTGTGTAAATTTTTGGTACCTTTCTGATAAAGTTCATTTTTTTAATGAATAGTGTAAAATGTTGTATTTTAATTCAAAACCTCTATTTAATATAAATTATTTATATGATTAGATTATTTTTTTAATTGGTTTTAAAGTTAAATTAGAAAATATTTTTACCAGTTAATCCAATGGTGGTCATTGGAATCAATTTCACTTTGAAATTGGACTTAAACTGGTGTCAATGTTTTGATACTTATTGTTTCACAAAAACACGCTATTTGTCATGACAGCGGGAATTAATTATTAAATTAATTAATTTGACTTATATGTTTTGAATTTTTTAAAATGGACTTCATTTTTGAATTCGGAATATCAAATATAGCTTAGGGTGAATTTTTGGTAATTTTCTGAAAAACTTCAATTTTTGATGAATAGTGAAACCACTAAGTGGTAATCAAGCAAACCGATTTTTCAGTTAAATGAAAGTTTACCACTAATGTGTATTGAATTTTGAAAATCCAACATACATGGTTGTCATTAAGAAGTAAAATGTGGTTCAATGAGATTAAAATAATTTTTTTGGTGAATAGTAACTTTTTTTCATTAATCGCGATTAGAGGTAATTAGTGTAGTTTAAGGTAAAAATGGTATTATAAGAATGTGAAAACACCATGACACTTGTCCTACACCTATTGGGTGAGTCATGTCCGACCAAGACAAGTCATGGGTCAACTTGTGGACCCCATGGATCCACTTTAGTTGGAAAATGATATTAATATATTTTTATTTAATGTTAAAGTGAAAATGACACTAGCATAAATTGTTTTACTAAAATAATTTTTGACTGGGGTTATAAAAGTCCAAATTTTGATTATAAATAGTAATTGAAAAGCTAAAAAGATTTTCTACATCATAGTATTTGTTTTATAATTTTTAGACATTATATAAATTAAATTATTTATGACATAATAATGATGCAGCGATGACATCATTATTTGACAATTTAAATAAAATGGAAAGATAATGAAAACTCTAAAACCAAAACATGGCCAAAGCCAATTGTATGAGTGGATTTCAAACCCTTATCACCTTATCTACGAATTATATCAATGTGGGACCTTTTAAAACCTGAACACATTTTCAAATATAGTCATATTTCTTTACTTTCTAAAAGTGCCCCTCCTCTCCTCTTATAAAAGACCCCCACCTCTACCTCATTTCACACACTTCTCAAGCCTTTGGCACGGCCAAACCCTGCCCAATTACTCTCTACACATCCCTCTCCTCATCCTAGAGGATTCCCTTTGGGCAGAATCCTTTCAAAGGAAGCCTTTAGGATCAAATCAAAAGGGAGTTACACTTTTAAAGGTAATTCATTCTCTCTTGTTTATTTGTTTTATTTTGCTTCTCCAACCCCCTAAACTCTTTTTATTTTCTTGTTTTGTAACAACACCAGTATCTTCAATATACTAGAATGTTGTTATAAGATTTATTTGAGCTACACTCTCACACAACTACATCAAATCGTTAAAGAACATATGGTTTCCGTGGATGGAGAAATTCTGCCTCCCGAAACGATGATTGTTCAATACTCATTTAACACCTTCAAGGGTGTCCATTATGATGTCACTATTTTTATATATGATATAAAATATGTTTATGTTTTCTTTAAGCTTATGTATTTTTCATTTTTGGCATACCTTTATGGTTTCCATTATGGCTAAACACGATATCTTCATTTAAGGAAGTGTGGACTACCGTCCCCTCAAAGTGATGTGATTCGTTAATGCCTTATGTGGGACGTGTAAAGGATTGATTTAAAGTTTTTATATATGATGTTATACTGTAATTATAATATACCTCTATATAATTATTATTTATTTCCATTAAAGTATGAGATAGAAATGAAAGTAGCGTTCATGTGTACGTACGGCTTGCCGTCTCCATGAACGGTGCATTTCATTTCTTATCCCCAAATGTAATGTACTATTAAAAGTACATGTATATAATGGATATATATAATTAATGATATATCTAAATGATGAATATAATTATGTAATTAAAATATACATACCTCTCATTTAGTTTTAATTCCATTAATATGACAAAGACATGAAAGTAGCGTTCATGCGTACGTACGGCTTACCGTCTCCATGAACGGTGCATTTCATTTCTTACCTCTAAATGATTATGTAATATTATAAATACATGTATATGCTGGATATATATGATATATATGATATCCAAATCAGGAATTTCATTCTGGATATAAATAAATTTTGACCACACGAACAACATGTAATTGTAAGAAGTCAACTTTCGACTTAAGAACCAAATATTGACAAAACAAACATTATTAACTTAAATGGTTACATAATGTTTATAACATGGCAATAAGTGATATAAAAGGAATAATGAACTTTAAAAAGGTTCTTAATCAAGTATAAATTAACTCAAGTTTATTATTCAGGACGTTAACGAATGATCGAGTCAAGTCAGACCCGAGGTAAGGGACTTCGTCTCAATCTCCTTTCATTGAGGCATATTTCGTTTTATACACAACTTTCTTTTATACGGTGTATAAACCCCTTTGAGTTTTACTTTTATACAAAAGGAATCTTTTTGTACGAAGCGTTTTACTAAACGACAAAAAGGAATGTTTTTTTAACGTACGTGGTGACAACGACTTTTTCCGCCGCCACGAGTATTATTTGGTCTTTGGCTTCCTCAACAAGCCGTAATGTTTTTAAAATAAAATAAATACCATATACTCTTTTATGTATTTCGGTATTGAAAATGGTTTTGATAAAGGATTCTATTATGTTAATATTTTTATGATATATTGTGATTGAAATGTGGAAATGTTATCTTTCCTTTATATTGGTTTTATGTTTTAGGATTTTATACTGGTACTTGGACATTTTAACGGGTGGTTACGTTATAAACCATATGATGGGTGGTGCCGTGAATACCAGGACGGGTGGTTACGTTATAACCTCCAATGCATTGGGTATGGAAGTCGGTCGTATGGCTATTCCATTAAGTATGTATGGAAATTGGCCGTATGGCTATTCCATTAAGTGATATGTGTGGAAGTCGACCGTATGGTTATTCCACTTAAGTATGTTTATGTCCCAAGTTACCTTTATATATGTTATGTGTTCTTTATATGGGTTTTATGGTAATTCTTTGGTTACAAAAAGGTAAGTAATGATACTTTATTCAGTGAAGAGTTTTTATTACTTCATAAAGGTGAAAAGTATTACTTTGATATAGTATACATGGTTTACTTGATGTTTGAAAAACTAACAGTTTTCATTCTTTTTGTATCCCTTACTGAGCTTTCTATGCTCACCCCAAGTTTTTTTTGAAATGTTTTCACAGGACTTAATGTGGAATAAGGTCAAGGATGGGATCAATGGGAAAGTCATGCTTTATAAAACATGGAACTAGACATGTTTCTTTTTAAGTGTTTTTTTATTATTATATGGGAACTTAGTAGAAGTGTCTACTTTGTAATCTTTTGAGATGTAATAGTTATGTTCTAATTCTCTAAAACTCTAAACCTGAAAAGATCCTCAACGTGAATTATTCATTTAATTCAATATTAAGTAAGGTTTAAGGTTGGGGCCTTATAATGGGTAATGGTTGTAACATGCCCTTAGACTTCTTTCTCTCAGCTTTAACTTTTTGACAAACCAAGCATCGAGAGACATATTCAGAAACATCTCTTTTAATGCCATCCCACCAGAAGTACTATTTCAGGTCCCTATACATCTTCATGCTTCTAGGATAAATAGACAATTAATAACTTTGAGCATCATCCAGTAGCTCATTCTTTAATTCTGGGATGGGAGGAAAACAAACCCAATTCCTGAACCATATTATCCCATCACAATCAAGGTGGAATTCAAGAACATTTCTCACCTTCTTTTGTAACTCTACATCTTCTTTCTGTGCCTCTTTAATCTTCACATGTATAGATGGTTGATAATTCATTTTCTAAAGATAATATGTTTCCCCTTCAATTATAATTCCAATATCCATCCTTTGTAAATCCATAAATATTGGATCTTTTGTGATCCTTATCATGGGTAAGCTGGCATGGACTTGTCGAGTTAATGCTTCTGCCACCTTGTTTGCATTCCCTGAGTGATAATGAATTGAGCAGTCATAATCCTTAATCAGCTCCAACCTTCTTCTTTGGTGCATATTCAGCTCCTTTTGTGTGAAAATATGCATTATACTTTTATGATTAGTATAAATATCACACCTTTCACCATAAAGATAATGCCTCCAAATCAGTAATGCAATGATTACTGTAGCTAACTCCAAGTCATGAGTAGGGTAATTTTTCTCATGGATTTTCAACTGTCGTGAGGCAGAAGATATCACCATATTGTTTTGCATGAGAACAAACCCTAGTCCCTTCTTGGATGAATCACTATAGATCACAAACCTTTCTCCACTACAAGGCCGTGTGAGCATAGGTGCACTGGATAGTCTTCTTTTTTATTCCTTGAAATTCTCTTCACATTCCTCTTTCCAAACAAACTTAACTCCATTCTGAGTCAATTTGGTGGGTGGGTTAGAAAATAGTGAAAAATCATTCACAAAACTTCATTAATATCCAGCCAAACCAAGAAAAAATCGGATCTCAGTTACTATTGTTGGTCTCAACCATCTTTCGATAATCTCTGTTTTTGCTGGATCCACAGATATCCTCCACTTTGAGATTATGTGACCCAAAAATGAAACTTTTTGAAGCCAAAATTCATAGTTGGTAAATTTGGAATAAATCTTCTCCTTTTAGGGTCTTTAATAAAATTCTCAAGTGATCTTCATGTTCTTCCTTTCTCTTTGTATAGACAAGAATATCTTCTATAAAGACTACCAGAAACTGATCAAGATAGTCTCTAATGACTCTATTAATTATATCCAGGAAGATTGAAGGGGAATTTGTAAGACAAAATGGCATCACTATAAATTCATAGTGTCTATACCTTATACGGAAAGCCTTCTTTGGTATATCTACCCTTTTAACCCTTTATTGATGATACCCTGAATGAAGATCAATATCAGAAAAGTATTGATATCTACGCAGTTGGTAAAATAATTCATCAATGTGTGGGAGAGGATATTTGTTCTTGATAGTGATCATGTTAAGTTCATGATAATCATTGCAGAGTCTCCTTGACCCATCTTTCATCATAAAAAACAGAACAGGTGCTCCCAAAGGTAACGCAGTAGGGCGTATGAATCCATTATCAAGATTCCCTTGGAGTTGCTTCTTCAATTCCTGGAACTCAATTGGGGCCATTCTATAAGGTGTCTTTGAAATAGTCAAAGCACCCGGTACGAGTTCTATTGAAAACTCAACCTCACGATTTTGTGGAACACCCGGAAATTCCTCCGGAAAGACAACATCAAACTCCCTTACAATGGTCATATTCTTAATCATTAGTTTCTCACCAACCATTTGAGATAAATAACCTTCATTTAGTGGAATCAAGACCCATAAGATGGAAGAAATTTCCACTCGAAGGTTATGTTCATCCTTGCATCGATAGACATTCATAGATTGATCTGGAATATGAAATGTGACTTCCCTTATTTAGAAATTGATATGAGCTCCATATAAAGAATGTAAGTCCATGCCATGAATCACATCAAATTCCACTATAGTAAGGATCACATGATTTGCAGGAAGAACATTCCAACAAACTTCAATCAGAGAAGAATTGTAAACTTTTTATGTGGTTGTTTTTCCATTAGGGGTTGTCACAGCTAACTAAACATCTTATTGTTGAGGTAATACAGCGATACCCTAGGAAAATTTTTCAGAAATAAAAGACTGGGTGGATCCAGAATCAAATAAAACATTTTCTACTTTAGATTGGATGGTAAGTGTACCTTTCACCACTTTGTTATCTTACTCTACATCACTGATAGAAAATGCATGTGACTTTCCTTTGTCTTTGACCTTAAGAGTTTTTTGATGTCGATCATCGTCAAAAACCCTTGGATTAGGGCATTGATTGGCATAATGACCCATTTCGATGAACATGTAACATTGAAGTGTAGGAGGTGAATTCTATGTAGCCTTTTCATTGTTCACAGCACTAGACATCTTCTTCCCATCATTGCAACATTCAAATTCCGGATGACCTTCTTTTCCACATTTGAAACATTTAACTGTCCCTTTAAGACAACTCCCTCTATATTTCATTCCACAATTTGAACATAAGGGAAAACTAATCTTCTTTTCAGTGTGCTCTTTAGATTTTCTATTGAATTACATTTTGCTCTTATTATCAAACACATATGACTGATGGGTTACTCCAATATCCATATCAACCTTGAGAGAACATCGAACGATTTCCTCATAGCTATTGAAGTCCCTTATGGCTAACGCCCTTCGAAGACTTGGTTTTACGACACTAAATAATCGATTGATCTTACTCTCAGGTTGGATAATAATCCTAGAAGTGTACCATGAATGTCTTGTAAAATTTTCTTCATAGGTACCAACCGATTCATCATCCTTTTGTATTAGTTCAAGAAACTCCTTCTGCATCTTTGTTCGAATAATATGAGAGAAGTACTTATTGAAAAATACGTTCTTGAACTCGTCTCATTCCATGGACTAAATATCATCCCTTTTCTTCATATTCTTAATAATATACCACCATTGATCAGCTTAACCTTACAAACGATATACTGCTAAGATGACATTATCATATTCAGAACATTGAAGAACTGAAAATATCTTTTCAGTAGTACTGATCCATTTTTCAACAACTAATGGATTAGTAGACCGGCTGAATGAGGGTGGACGCTACCTCATGAAGGATTCAAAAGAATGTTTCTCCTTCCTTTTCTCGTTTGGAAGTCATGCATGATTCATATATTGCGAAAGTTGTGTGAGCATGGATACATGATATTTCATTCCAACTCCCATAACTTTTGGTTGCTCAGGGGGACAATCATTGAATTTCCCGTCGCATTCCGCATTAACACGGTCCTTCGTGTTCTAACCATTGACTAAAACCAAGAAGAATAATGTGAGAAACACTAATTATAATAGAAAAAACACATAATCAAGAATAAAATTTCATGATTTATGTCTTATCATAGGTTATTCATGGACATTTCTAAAACACTAATATATTGTTCTATGTTTAGATATATCTGTAAGGTTCTTACTAAGTCTTTCACATCATAGTTTCCAATGGTTGACTATATCCTTCATTTGATACCAACTATAACGACACATAATTTACATACATTGTTATTACTTCAACATTGAAGCACAATTATTTCAACATATAACAAAACCATGAAAGGACCATATAGGTATAGTGTCTTTAGAAACTGGGAAACATAAACAACTGGTTCATAAATCATCTAAACTATATCACTTTTATTTTTTCATATCTAGAGTCCATTTTGGAATATCATACTTAATACCCTTCTTCCGGACCCAGGGAAAAGAAAACATACAAAAGGGTGAGCTCAAATGACCAGTGAGGAAAAATAATAGAAATATCAATCACATCATATTCATAGGAACATAAAATTTTGGAAATCATAACCTGCAAAAGAGATCATAATTTCATTACATGGGATAAATCACAGTAGTGAAATGTAATCCAAATAATCATAACATGAAACTTTGGGGCATACACACATAATTATAGATAATCATTTCTTAGTAGTCAAGACTCATTGTTAAGACTATCTTAGAGAACAAAGTCCATTTCTGAACCGAGTTCAATCCTCGTTTCAGTCCTGTATCACTGAACCATATTAACCTACCGTTCCATCCATGTCTATCTCATGAAATATAAATCTTTACCCAATGAATTGGAGGGAGATATAGGTCCCACCCTTCTCATAATTAAACCATTATTATGTGTGCCACAAAATCATAAATCATACATTATATCATAATCGATGTAATAAAAATGGGATTCTTAAACATCATGCCATCATAACATAATCCATATACGATTAAAGGACTTCATAAAAATAATTCCATCCTAACATAATCAAATCAATGTAAAAATAGGGATAGAAACTTATCCCTATATTATCTTAGATGGAATATAATTTTGATAAAAAACTTGAACTCCATTCTTGAGGAAAATATCCTTTCTAGTTCAAAAACATTTTTCATTTCCTAAAATGACATTAAATTTTATACTAAAAGAAGTTGATTAAAAATAAACTTAAAAAATTGTAATGGAAGATTTATGGAAATAATGTTCTATAAATCCATTCATGTCATATAAGTTAAAAAAACAATCTTCTCATACATTGGCCGAAAAAGTCAAAAAGTACCTCGTATGAAAAAAGAGAAAAGATTCCTTTCATATCATTTACTAAAAATCAACAATGAGTAATATTGGATTTAAACAATTGCAGGAGGATAAAAATAATATTAATTTTTGAGGAAACATGGATGTGGATGATAAATACACCTTAGTAAATACCAAAGTATAAACAATCTCGAATAAAAATGAAATTGTGAGATTTTCCCTTACCATAGGTCCGATTTGATTCGTACGTGTCTGAACCTCCTGTATAATGATTTAAATAATTATATTGACTTATTAAAGAATCTTACTAAATTTTATGATATCATATATGGTCAAATTATTAGCTTCTTATTAGTAACATTTCATTGCTACTTGTTATTCGGGTGTTTATTTCTTTTTGTTCATATGCATGTTTTGTCGATTAAATTATTATTCTTATTTTTAGGTTATAGATACTCATCTCTAGAATGGTATTAGTGTAATATATATCATATTTATTCATTCAATGCAGTTGTATAGTCCTTATGCATTGAAGATCATGTAGAACGAGTCGCATCACTTCGTGGAGACGGTATGACATACGTACGCACGAGCGATGATATCATTCCGATGATCGTGGTATTGTATTGAAGTGTATGTATACTATTTAAGAATCAAAATTAATTTACAATAATCATATATATAGTTATTATTTACACCATTATACTGATCCAAGTAAGGTGGTGGTGGAAAACAGATTACACCACGACATAGAGACGATATTCCGTATGTACGCACATGTGGTGGTTTCGGTTTCCATCGGATGGATAGAAGATGAAATAGGGTTGTTTAATATTTATAATAACATATCCGTATATGAGTGCTACCTATGTTATTAATTTATAATTAATCAACTAAATATGAGGAAGTAGAAGAGGAAATAAATTTGAAAGAATTGGTAACAGATATTACCTCTTCTTCAACAAGCCTCTTTGAAACCTCCTCCCAGGGCACTAATGTTGGTATTTGAAGAATACCAGGACATCTACAATATTAATATGGAATTGTAGAAGGGAAATTTATAGGGTTTGGCTGAGATTGAATTCTCAAAGTGTTGTGAGGAGGAGAGGGAGGAGGTGCCTTTTTATAAGGGAGGAGATGGGCACCTTATAAAAAACATAAAATATTATTTTATAATAAAGTCATATTGGGTTTTTAATAGCTCCAAGTTGATTTATTTGGAATCTAAGGTGTGGATGGGTTGAAATCATTTCATCAAATAGATTTTAGACAAGTTTAGGTTAATATTTTAACCTTATCATTTTTATTTATCTTTAAGTTAAATAATTTATCTTTTACCATGTCTTCTTGTTTTCTTACACTATATGGTTAATAAACATACTATAACAATCCAAACGAACCCAAAGTTGTTAATTATTAATATATATAACCTTATATTTGTCATTTTTTTGAAACTTAGATTTTTTGGAATAAAATAACAATTAATAATATAAGATTGTTTTAAAAACTATTTTTTTCACTTTTTGAAACTATTTGGTATTTGATTTTAGTGAAAATTATAACCGAATGATTAGTTCAAAAAAGGTTAATTAAATCAATATTAACATGTCCTGTTATCCTATAATTTTTTGTAATTCAGAAAAAGTCACAAATTACATTTATTTGGGTATTTATAATTTCAATTATGTTAATATTTCATTAATAAGGTAATTACACCATCATCATTGTGTCATAAATAAATTATATTATTTAATTTCTAAAAATTATAAATAAAATACCATTATGTATGATATAATTTTAAATTTAAAAGGAAAATTTATAGTTGAAATTATCTTATGTATAACCCTACAGTAAAAATGTTTCAGTTATTAAACTTTGATTTTACCTTTTTTAACTCTTCATTAAATAAAAATAATAATAAATGTCTTAATCAAATCCATGTGGACCTAAAGGGTAATATTTTATCCCTAGGGTTATTTTTGGTCGAATTGCACTTATCCAATAGAATTAGGACATGTGATAGGGTACTAATAATATCATTTTTACCCTTAATTACCCTATTTACTTTTAACCGTCGTAAAAAAAAGTAAAAAGTTATTATTCACCAAAAATTATTTTTATCTTATTGAACCAAATTATACTCCCTGAAATTTACCATTTCTCTCGGATTTTCAGAATTACACTCACAGAAGCGGTAAAATTATGTTTTATAAAAATTTTCAAATTCTCCTAGTAGGTGGGTAAAAGACGGTGAAAAGTTCAATAAAATATTTATATGTCTAAAATTATTATAAAATGAATCTAGTAAATTACATTGAACTTATATAAGTATTAAGTATAAATTTAGACATAAAATAAATTTAAATTAAATAAATATTTATTTAAATAATAAGTCAGTTTTTAAATAGTAACCTAGTGTTTTCACTATTTATCAGAAATTTATAGTTTTCAGAAAAATACCAAAATTTCACCCTAGTCTAATTTCGATATTCCGAATCCAAAAATTAAGTCCATTTTGAAAGATAAAATTTATAAAATTTTAAAAAGTGGGTATTACTATTTATAATGGCTAGTTTATATAATATTTTAATAGCATATCGTTGTTTAGTGAAACTCAGTATTGCGCATAACACTTGCTATCGAGGAATGTCGTGATTGCGAGTAAAACAAGACAAAATAGTGTTTTCTGTAGTGAAATATTCTTTTATATAACATTATAAATAAAAACAAAATATTTCTCATAATATCTGGGGTGTTACATGTTGTCTCGGGTGACCGTCGTACTTCTCTTTTTTTCTTTTTAAATTGATAGTTATATTGACTCCTTTTCTGATGTAAGGTTTTTAATGAAGTTTCTGAGCCCAATTTTTTTCTTAAATTACGAGGAAGCAATTCCCAAAAGGGGATAAGGATGTAACATCCCAGGTAAATAAATAATATTACATTTTCATATTTATTAATATTTTTGAAAAAAATATTAATATTACAAATAATGAGATTCTATGTTCGATGGCGTACCCAACACGGAACAACTAGTTTCTTAGAAATCTTATGTAGCACACTAAAAATATAATAATATTATTTTGAATGGTAGATAAAGTCTAGCCGTTGGAATAGCAGGAATGAACAGAACTAACTAAAATATGTTTATATATGTTTGTTAAATGTTTTTACAATATTCAATAAAAGTTAAAGGCTAAAAATGAAAACGCATCCAATTTTAAGAATAAATATTCTAATATTCTTTAAAAGCCCGATTAACCACCTTTTTAAGGAGAACCATTTTTAAATATACTTTTTGTCACTTTTATATTTTAAATTTGAAAAAATAAAATCCTTCTTTAGAATCAAGATATCAAATTTTCTTTGTGTAAATTTTTTTTATTTTCCGAAAAAGATGATTTTTAGAGGAAAATACAGTATTTTAATTCAAAACCTCCATTTAATATAATTTATTTATAGTGTTAGATTATATTTTTAATTGGTTTTAAAGTGTAATTAAAATATATTTTTACCATTTAATCCAATGGTGGTCATTTGAATTGATTTCACTTTGAAATTGGACATAAACAAGTGTCAATCTTTTAATAGATATTGTTTCTTAAAAACACACTATTTGTTTTGACAGCGGGAATTGATTTTAAAATTAATTAACGAAAATTATTTGTATTTAATTTGGTAAAATTGATATCATTTTCTAATTTTTAATATCAAATATAGCTTAGGGTTAATTTTTGGTATTTCATTTGACAAATGTCCATTTTTAATGAATATTGAAAGATACAGTAATTTAATTCATAACAGCCATTTCATCGATTTTATTTCTATAGTTAGATTTTACAATTAATTGGTTTTAAGGTGTAATTTAATTATTTTTTTATAATTAAATTAAATTTTGTCCATTTATTGTAATTTCAATATTAAATTGGTTGTAAAAAAATCAATCTTTTTATAGATTTTACTTATAAAAAACCAGTCATTGGTTTTGACAATGAGAATTATTTTAAATTAGTTACTACAATTTCTATGTTTAGAATTTGATAAAATGGATTCCATATTTGGTATCAGAAGGTACAAATTATGTAATTAAAACTCGTTTTTTTGACATTATGAATAGTAACGACAGTAATTATCTGTAATTATCATGTTTAATTATTAATCGGTTAGTTAAGAGAAATAAAATAAAATCATTAAAAACTAAAATGACCCCAACATGTGGCCTAATGATATTGGTGGTGTCAGGGCCGACCATGGGATTCCTTGTTCCATCTTTGGGTCCCCATGGAATCACTTTAGTGTGATAGTGACCTTTTATCATATTTTGTTCGTGAAAGGAAAATGTAACCAAAGTATGTAACACCTATGTAAAACAATTTTTATTTTGTCTAAATAAATTATCTCTAAGACTATAAATAGTAATTGGAAAGATAAAAAATATTTCCTACTTCATGGTATTTTTTTATAATTTTTAGACCTTAAAGAAATAAATTTATTTATGACATCATGATAATGCACAGATTACCTCATTAATGAACGATTTAAATAAAATGAAAGTATAAGGTCAACTCAAAGACTTACACTTTTATAAAACCTATTGGATAGATGGATTTACAAAACCTTATCACCTTATCATTGAAATATATCATATTGGGACCTATAAAATCTGAATCACATTTTATAATAAAGTAACATTTTATAACATTCCAAGAGTGCCCATCCTCCCTATTATAAAAGGCCCCCAACTCAACCCCCTTACACACACCTCTAAAGCCATTTACTCTACCAAAATCTGCCAATTTTTTCTCTCCACATCCCTTTTTTCATCCTAGATGCCTTACCTTAGGCAGAAATCTTTTCAAGAAACCCTTTTGGTTCAAACCAAAGATAGTTTCCCGATTTAAACGTAATGTCTTGTCTTATGTTCTTTTGTAATATGTTTCTTATCAAACCCCTTAAATTCTTTTTATTACTTTCTTTTGTAAAAAAAACAGTATCTCCGGTATACTATGATGTTGTTATGAGAATGATTCAAGCTAAACATACACACACCTCTATATAATGGTTAAGGAACATACTGTTTCCGTGGATGGTGAATTACTACCTCACGATACGATGATTGTTATATCTTCTCCTATCACCTCTAATGGTAGAAATTATGATGAAAATATATTTATTTATGAGATATATTATATTTATTTCCTCTATATGCTTCTATATTTTATATTTAAAACATACCTTTATGCTTTTTATGTTTTGAAAATTGGATAATTTCATTTGAGGATGTGTGGACTACCGCCCCCTCAAGTGATGTGACTCGTTCATGCAATAAATGGAATGTATAAAGAATTAAATTAATGAAATTATGTTACCTATATAAAATATATATTATAATATAATTATAATAAATATATATCTCTCATTTAGATTTAATTCCATTAATATGATAAAGAAATGAAAGTAGCATTCATGTGTACGTACGGCCTACCGTCTCCAATAACGGTGCATTTCATTTTTACCTCAAAATGTTATGGAATAGTATAAAATGAATATATACAGGATATATATGATATTTAAATAATTAAATTATTCTGGACACGGTTTACTTATAACTACATGGTCAATTCTTCTTAAACAAGTTCATTTTTGACTCATGTACCAAACATCGACAAAAACATCTGATATGAACCCACATAATTAAATAATTTTTATAAAATTATAATATGTGATATGAATTGAATAATAAACATTAATGGAGGTCCTTACGAAATTAAAAATTGACCAATGTTTATTATTCAGGAATATAAAGAAATGAACAAGACAAGTCAGATTTGAGGTAAGGGATCCCACCTCTCTATTTCTTTTCATGTATTCTCCTTTATGTCATTTATTTCAAGATCAATGTTATTATGTTGGGGATTTTTATTTATATTCATAATAATTCCCTTTTTATGTTAATATGGTTAGATACCCCCTCTTTCCCTCATAAATTCATTTTAAGATGTTTTAAGTGGCGTCGTTAAGCTACCGAATTCTCGAAAGGGATTTCTTATCTCACTTTTAATTCCATAAGATTGCTATTGTTCGCCTATTATTTATTGAATGTGGTATATTGTGTATTGACATTTGATATATATATTATCACGATTTTCATGGTAATCTGTGATTCATTTTGTTCTTATTATCTTTTAGTCATACGACTCGATTGATTACAACGAGGTAAGGAGTTTTTATCTCACTTTTATTCCCGTGAGATTCATGCTGTATTCGTGACAATCTCTTTTGAGTGGTGTATGTACTGCAAATTATTCTACTCTTTGTGTAAAATAATTTCATTTATGGGTATTTAAATCAACATTGTATGGTACTCTTAAATGGGGTGTATGTTTCGAAAGTTACCCAAATCGGCAAGGGAATCTTTCACCCTCCCCTTTTTAAAAGACTTCTTTTCGTTATGTCTTTTAATTTACATCTTATTATGATGGGATATGTTCTTCCATATCCTTATTTATTTAAATGTTATGTCCAAGTGATTAGATACCATTTTCTCTCTCATCAACTCATTTAATGAATTTTAACGTGACACCATTAGGCTGTTGAATTTTTGTAAGGGAGCTTCTTAACCCAATTTTAATTCTTTGGGTAAAACCTCTACTTATTGAATATGTCATGATGTGAATATGTGTGAATGACCCCAAATTGTTTTACACTTAATATCTAGTTATATTTTGTGTATTTATAATTTTCACACATAATTACATAGTTGATTTATCCTTAATCTAAGGATATTGTCATTGTAAGGGACTTCGTATCCATCTCATTTCATTGAGGCATGTTTTTTTTATACACAACTTTCTTTTATATGGTTTATAATCCCCTTTGAAATTTACTTTTATTCAAAAGGAATTTTTTTATACGATGCATTTTACTAAACAACAAAATGGAATGTTTTTGACTTATGTAGGTGGAGACACTGACTTCTCTATCACTGTGACCATTATTTGAGTTTCAGCTTCCTCTACAAGCCATAATTTTTTTTAATGAAAAATAAATACCATGTTTTTATTTTATCTTATATTGGTATTGAAAATGGATTCGATAATGATTTTATTATATCAATGTGTTGTATTGATTTCTTGTGATTGAAATATGGAAATGTTATGCTTCCTTTATTCATGTTTTATATGATACAATTATGTTACGCTTCTTGGGCATTGTTTATGAATACGGGTGGATCCGTGATAAACTAAGGGTGGGTGAGCCCATGATAGCTCTCCAATGCATTGGGTAACACGAAGGAGTTAAATGCTATGGTTTCTATGAAGAGATTCAGGGAATATACTGTAATGGGTATTCCAAACGTAACTATGAGGGTTACTACCTATGTAAGAATGTTATGAATGCCTCTAGTTACCTTTACGTACTATGATTTCTATGAGTTATACCTAAATATTATGATTTTTTAAGGTATGTTATGATTGAAAGTTGTGTTTTCATTGATTTGTATTTATTGGAGGGTTAATGTTTCCTTTCATTATGTTATAACCCTTACTGAGATTTTTATGCTCCTCCCATGTTTTTGAAATGTTTTTCACATGATATAAGGAAGGGTAAGAGATATGAATTATTCATGATGATTTATATCAAGAAAATGACTCTTTTTTTATTTAAGGATTTTTTTTATTGTTGTGAAAAAATCAGTTATAGTAGTAGTGTTTACTTTGTAATATTTTGAGATATAATAGTAATGTCCAAATTCTCACAAACTCTAAACCTGAAAAGATCCTCAATGAGAATTATTAATTTAATTCATGATTAAGTAATGTCTTAAGGTCAAGTCCTTATATATTTCTATTATTTCTATACACTGATATGAGGGAATAGTCCCTCCACTATCACACCCTAGGCTCTCGGTGCTAGACGGTAGCCTCTAGGGTATGGGGAGGTGTGCTTGAGGTTTTGTAACCCACCAGCTCAAAGCACCATTTCAGTAGCGTCCAGGTCAGGATGACACAAAATACTTAAAAAATAGATATCGAACCCTTTTTAAACAAGTTATAAGGATTTTATGAGTATGTTTTTAATTTCTACTCATTTAGTTTTAAACTTGGTAACTTGTTTTTAACGATGTTATTTTATATTTTATTTAAAAACATATAACCATAGTAACCAAATTTTGGTTTTTTGGAAGTATATATAAAAAATATTTTATCGAATTGAATTTCTAAATTTTTGAAAAACATGTTTCCAATTAAAAATGATAATGTTAAAACTTTATTTTAAGAAAAAATTATATTTTTAAAATTGATGATTCTCAATATTAAATTTAATTACCTAAAATTAAATATTATATTAATAATTTTTTCATTTTTGTAATCATATTATATATATTATTTTTTAAAAAAAATTACATTTTCTATAACAATTCCATGACATTATTAAAATAGTAATAATAAAATAATTGTTCTATCATTTTTGTGGGGATCAATGTTCTTACAATCGATCTATATTTTATATAATAAATTAAATCATAAAATATTAAAATAATGAAATTTTTTATTTCAATTATTATAATCATTTTATATAATTTAATTTATCGGTGTAGGGAACCCAATATTAACACTACTTCTTGAAATGTGGAAGAATATATATTTTTATAATTATTATTTTTATGAGAGTATATTTATGATTAAGATATAATTATAAATGAAATTGACACCATTGAAATTAAAATACTTATTATTCTTAAATGATTATTTTTTATAGTAAAACAAATCATAAAACATAATTCATCATTTTATGTCTAATTAAGAACACAATATATAATAATATTTCATTAAATCCATATATAAATATCCCAATGTTGAGAACGGGCTTATAAAATAGAAATTGAAATTTTAATGATTTATTATACATTATAATATATAGTTTTATATTAAAAAGTTTTAAAATAATTTGAATTTTATAGTATAATAAAATAATTTCCAAAAAAGTGATTCCATTAATCAGTATTAGAACTATTCACATGAAAATTTATTTTTTAGAAAAATCATAATAAATATATCATATGTTAATATTATAGTGGGGAATGAAAAAATAAATTTTACATTATCGAAATAATTTCTAATATTAATTAATATACCTTCAAAAATGAAATTATTTAATATAACTAAAATGTATTTTATTAAAAAAAATGTTTTCCAATGTTTTTCCTTATAAACCAATTTCCTCATAACCTTAAAATATAATATTTTCTTTAAAAAGCTAATAAATCAAAAAATTCAAAAAAAATATTTTTATTATATAATTCTAAATATTATATGCTTAATATATTATATTTCTCTTTGATGGGAATATCATGTCACAAATTTTATAGATCATATTTGTATCTCAAGGATCAAAATTCATTAGCTAATGTAAAAACAATTCAATTTCTATTCTTTAAGGGAACATAATTGGAATATCCACATGATTGAGTATTTATTAATAATAGTATCTTATCAAATGATTCCCATAATATATTCACCAAGATTTTTAATTAATTATCCAACCACATCAATATCATTTTGATTTATAGAAAAAACTGTTGCCTTAATTTGATCTTCTGAAAAGAGATCATTTACATCGATAATATTAATATTTTTTAATGTTTTACCCTATTAATATAGATTTTTTTCATGTAAATATATTCATTCGTTATTTCATGCTATCATGGAAGGCATTTAACCCAAAAAATTATTTTGTAATCCAATAGACACTATTCTAATACAGATTCTATATCTTCAAAACAATATGGGATATTATATCTTGATGACTATAATAATATGTTTTTTTCTTTATTTAAAGTGTATTTACAATGGTTTTCTATACTTACCTTGTTTTTTTATGAAACTACATTTTTAAATCTTTGGATCATTAAGTAATCAAATTCATTGTACTTGAGTGGTGTAAACAAATAACATAGTTTCTTATATTCATCAGTTATTCAACCAAAATGGTTTAACAAATCAATTTTCATATATATTTTAGTACATTCTTCTGAGTGACACATAAAGTATTATGTTTGAATTTATCATGTTTAGATTTTCATATGGAATTTTAAATTTATTCATGTAACACCCCAATCATCCATGGTACACTTCTCTTTGAATAATACAATAGTGTGTGTTGTACGTAACACTAAGTTCAAGTACACCACGAATTACCAAACTAGCCGTTCGAAAGAGATTATGAATAGTATTAAATTAATTTTTAATATTATATTATCCTTATAATTTAAATCCATATTATGTGTTTCTAAGACATGATTTATGAACAAATTCATTTTTTCAGATAAAAGAAGTATTTTTCAAAAAATGAAATTTTACCGCCTTTTAATGGGGAAGCCTTTTTAAAACAAATATTTGAAACTTTTATATATTCAATTTGACAAAATGAAATTCTTCTTTAGAATCGGGACATAAGAATTTAGTATCAATAATGTTTTGGTGTCTTTCTGATAACTTTCGTATTTGGGTGAATAGTGAAAAATACAATATTTTAACTGAAAACAACTTTTTTAATCAAAATAATTTATCTTGTTAAATTAAACATTTTAATGGTTTGGAAGTATAAATATATTATATTTTTACTATTTAATCCAATGATGGTCATTTTAAGTAATTTCACCTTGAAATTTGACATAAACAAGTGTCAAACTTTTGATATTTATTATTTCATAAAAATACGCCTTTTGGTTTCGAAAGCAGGAATCAATTTTAAATTAATAAATGAAACTTTTATGTTTTGAATTTTGTAAAATAGACTTCATTTTTGGATTAGGAATAAAGAAATTATCCTAGGGTAAAATTTTGGTACTTTTCGAAAAACTTTTTTATTTTGATGAATAGTTAAAAATTACTAAATTATAATTAAAAACATATTTTTTAATCGAAATAATTAATAGTGATAAATTATGAATTTTAGTGGTTTTAAATTATATTTAAAATATATTTTTACCATTTAATACAATGTGGGTCATTGAACATAATTTCACATTTAAACCAGACATAAACAAGTGCCAATCTATTTATAGTTATTATTTCGTAAAAACACACTTTTTGTTTTAGCAACGGGAATTAATTTTAAATTAATTTCTTCCACTTATGTGTTTTGAATTTGAAAAAATGGATTCCATATTTTGAATCAGGATGTTCAAATTTTTTAAATAGGAAACTTTTATTTTTTGACATTTTGGATAATTACTTCGGTAAATATTTTATTTACCATGGATAAAGGGTAAATCCGGTAAACAAGAGTTAAAAAATAATATTATAATAATACTAAATTACCTTAAAACGTGTCTTAACCCTATTGGTTGATACATGGTCGATAATGGGTATCTTTGGGTCTATTTTGGGACCCGAAGGATCAACTTGTAAGTGATAGGGACACTTTATTTTAATTAAGTTAAAATGAATACAAAAATGACACAAGCATATATCTTTTAGAAAAACAATTGATACATATGGTTATATATGTTGGATTTTAGACTATAAATATTCATTATAAATATAAAAATGTTTCCTACATAATGATATTTTATTTATAATTTTTAGACATTAAATAATTTATTTTATTTATGACACAATGGTGATGCAGTAATAACCATAGTAGTGAATAATTAGAATAATTGATATTATAAATAACCAAATAAATATAATTTTAGGCTTTTTATGAATTACACTAATTTTCTAGGTTAATATGACATTTTAGAATTGATTTAATTAACTTTTTTCAATGTAATAATTCTGTTATGATTTATTCAAAAATCAATTTTTGAATAGTGTCAAAATTGACATAAAAGAGTTTTTAAAACAAATATTATATTATTAATTTATATTAAATTCCAAAAAAAATAAAGATCGGCCAAGAGACTTATATCATGATAGGTGTATCATTAATGGACCATTTGGGGGTCTCTTGGATGTATATAGTATTTTTATTAACCATATAATATAAAAATACAAAGAGACATTGTAAAAGTGAAACTAATTATGTAACAGTTAATACATATTGATAAGGTTAATATAATATACCAAACATGTCTAAATTCTATTGGTTGAGTGTATCTCGACCTATCCCCACCTAAACCTTTAAATAATCAACTTTTGAGCCATTAGAAACCGAATATGAATTTATTATAAATTAATATTTCTAGCTTTTCCAAAGGTGTCCCTCACCCCTCTTATAAAAGGGCACTCCTCCTTCTCATTTCATCACACTTTAAAAGCCTTTTGGGTCAGAAAACCCCAGCCCAAAAACTCTCTAAACTGCCCTAACTACAACCTAGAGGCCTTGGTTTGATCAGAAAGACAACCTAATGAGCCCTATTGATCAAATCAAAAGGAAGAACCCGAAGAAGAGGTAATGTTTTCACCACCCCTTTTCAAGTTCCTTTCTTTTTCCACATCCTCTTCCTTTGTTATTACCATTATAAAATAATAACTCCAGTATCTTATATATACTGTGATGTTATTATAAAGATGGTACAACCATATTAATTATTCTATCCACCCTTTGAATAACATGTCACCATACGTGCGTACGTACGGCTTACCGTCTCCACGTCGTGGTGTAATTGTTATTCAATATATTATTATTTGGGTTGGTATAATAATGATGTGTAACTCATTTAAATAATAAATATAACATGATAATGATTATGTATATATGATATAAAATCCAATTATATATTATTTTAATATCAAAAGAATGATATTGTCGCTCGTGCGTACGTACGAACTACCGTCTCCACGAACGCGATGAGATTCATTCTCCATCATATCCATCCAAGTATAATTATCATTTTATGATTTAAAAATAATGTTTAAGAACATTATATCATTATGTATATGAATAATATACATCCTATCCATGAAAAACATATCTTACGTAACAAAACATATAAAATAAAATGAGTAAGTTAACACCCAAAATGACGATAATTCTAAGATATTATTAACAAAGAAACATTAAAAGATAATATATGATATAATATTAATGTATATGATTCATGAATAATTTAATAACAATTATTTCAACATTATACAGGAGGTTAACCTACCCCCAAACAATGAAAATTACATGGTAAGGGGTTTCTTATCTCACTTTTAATTCCGTGAGAATTCCATTGTTCACCACTTATTTATTACATGTGGTGTGTGTACTGACCATGTTTGTATTCATTATGTAATATACATTAATTCATGTATATTTACATCATCATTGTAAGATCCTTTTTTCATGGGTGTATGTTTTGTATGTTACCAAATCAATAAGAGAATTTGAACTTTCAATTTCCATTAATTCGGCATTACGCAAACATTATTGATTATTTTACTCCGAGATTATGCGTGGAATAACTATTAATTTGATTATCTCATAATTTCCACTCGCCTTTTCCATGGATATACTTTTCAAACACATAATCACTCAATTGATTATTTCTCAAGTCATCGATATGAATTTTATAAGAGTAATTTTAACTCACTCTCCATTTGTTGAGCTAAACATCCAATTCATTGGCGTTGTTTTTATAAGATTATGTGTGAATATCCTTTAATTGATTTACACTGAATATCCAATCATACTTAGTGTATTTATATTTGTCACACATAACTATGTCGTTGATTTATCCATAACCTAATGATACAGCCTTTATGAGAGATTTCATCTCAATTTACATTCCATTGAGACTTCTTTGTTGATATACACCAAATCACTTTTATGTGGCGTATATAATGTACTCTGACATAGTATATCATGAATCCCTTTATTCTCATGGTATTACAATGTTTTTATTACCTCAATTATTTGTATGTAAGTGTCTCTCTTTTGGTTAGAATCTCTAACTAAAATACCATTTTTAAATGTCTTAAAGACTTATTCATCGAAATCTTTCTCCTTAATGTCCATGTTTTAAAAATGGTTTTAAGGATTTATTTATATGGAAATTAATGTTTTAAAATTAAAACTCCTTTTTGAAAAGTTTTAGAGTTGTATGGGACAATTTGATTCAAAAATCTATTTTTAAATGACTTCTTGACAAATAGTGTGACGTTTAAATGATTTCAAGAAAAAGGGGGATATTTCTCTCAAATAGTTTTGATGATTATTTTCATCTATGTCAACATCCTTCATTATTCTTGATTGAGGTTAATGCGATACAATAAAATCTTCCATATTTTATCAAATGAGTTATTTTTGACTGTGGATGTGCTATTTTTTTACCATTCATGGTTTACAGTTAAAGTATTGTCATTTCGTATGCTAGTTTCAATACTAATGTTTATGTTTTGTTTAAACCTATTCATATGAGGAATGCATTGGACTTAATAAGTGACAGGTGGAGCCCGCTATAGCTGCTCGATGCATCGGTAGGTCTCATGAGAGAAACTAGTGTCTTGGCACAAGGCCTTGGAAAAATATTATTTGTAGTCTTAGCATAAGGCCTTGGCTATGTGGTTGTGATAGTCTGGCATTATGCATTCCATCATTATGAAAGTGGTTATTGATTTTGCATGTGATCATTTGACTAGTAGAATATCGATGTGAGTAAGTAAATGGAATTAGTTTATTTTATCTTTTCCATTTTATGCTGAAGTTCAAGTTTAAAAGGCTTTCGTTTTAGTTATAAACTTTATTAAGTTTTTACACTTATCTATGAAATCTTTTGCTATAATGTTATCCTTACTGAGCATCTGAGCTCACCCCTTTCAATGTATTATTTTTCCCAGGATTATGAAGAAGTAATTTATAAATGACCTGTAGGGATAATATGAGGGGATATGAAAAGAATATGTTGTTTTAGTTTTTTTACCTTTTGATGTAATGTAAGACTTATGAATATATCTAGTGTTTCCAAGACTACTAAACTAATCGGTCTTTCAAGACTTGATCCTTTGTGATCATGCCAATGTTATGTAATAATGCACCGACTCTGGCTCACGGGGGTCGGGGCGTTACAGTTGGTATCAGAGGAAGTTTAGTAAAAACCTTGGAAGCTAGATTTAGATAAACTCTGATTAAAGCACATAGACCTAAGATGAACTTTGAGGATTAGTATATAAGAACTTCCTAGAATTTTGGTATTGTAGAGATTTTGTGAGTCTTCTGAGCAATACATCCCTGTCTGGATATTAGCAGGTAGAGGTGGCTCTGGCACAGATGTACCTTGGGGTAAAACCCGAAAACACCGCTTTGATCTAGACTCGAACGGGAACTGGTGCACGACAACGGGCCTTGCTGCACTCTTGGTTACGACACTCCCGAAGGATATGCTTAGGATAATTTACATTTTCTTTACAAACTGATTTAAAGTATTATATATATAAGATGAGAGTAAATGACCTTGGTTAATCCAAATGTGTTTCAAATTGAGAATATGGTGACATGTTAATCTCTAAATTATTGTATGACTACTATTACTCACACAATGATTTCTGGTTTTAGTCCATGGTTGGATTCCAAGGAAGTCATAGTGACTTTGAGAATGATGTACAAGGTGGGAACGGTGGTGGAAATGAGAAACAAAATGGAATGTTGATAGGTGTAAAAGGTATCGTTTTAATGCCAAATCAATTTTCCTAAAATATGATAAAAAATATATATATTAACCAATTACCGGACTCAACAAAGAAGAGAAAGGTGATGAATGATAAGAGCTACAGTAGTGGAGACCATGGAGAATGAAATCCTCAATTTTCATCATGTAGGAAATGTGGAAGGAGACACCCATGAAAGTGTCTCAATAGGACAAAGAAATTATTTACGTGCGGGAAGGAAGGACATAAAGTGAATAATTGCCGAAGAAAAATGAAGAGTACTATGGAAGAAGATAAAAATGGTCCCAAGAATCCATTTACAGTAATTTACTATAAATGTAGGGGACCTGGCCATTACCCGAGTGAATGTCCTATTCTATAGGATATTTTCTTGGTCAAAGAAGAACCTATATGGAAATAAATGGTTGGAGAAACGTTTAAAAAGTATTAGCGCTCCTTGTTGATGGGTTTACTTTAGAATAATTTTGTCTTGTATTTGAAACCCTAACGTTTTCCATGTGAGAATGATATTTATCGAAGAATTATCTTTATTCTTGTGGATATAGTTATAAATAAACATTTGGTTTTATGTGATCATTGGGTTTGAGGAAATTACAAATTATTATAATTTGGGATGAAAATGAAAGGTATGAGATAACATTTGTGGTTAAATTATGTTATGGTTATTTTGAGGAATTTATCTCATTTTGGTAATGTTAAAAAATGTAGTTTTTGAAAAAGTACAACACATAGACTGTATGACAACCCGTCGTGTCGGACAAAGCTGTGGTAATCGAACCCACAACCAAAGTGAGAATGGGATTTATCGCCTACCAGTGGACTACGTGAAGTCCCTAGTTAGTGTGACTATTATTTTTAGTTAAATGATTTTATTGATCAATAATAATTTGATTTGGGATCTTATGTCTTATCAAATGAATACCCATAGTATAGGAAAATGATTTGGTGATTAAGTGATAAATGTTATTTTTGAAGTTGTTCTCTTTGTTGAGAACACAATATTCCATAGGAATATAGAGTAGTATGGGATTTCATTTGAGGAGTAATGGTGGATTTTTATCTATGTTTTTATTGAGGATTTATAATGATTTGGGTTATTTATGGATGTGATTAGGTTAATTACTTTTAAGTATGTGACTTTAAGATGTAATTAATGTCATTTGGAGATACAATTTAACGTGGAAGACTACATTCATAATATGTTTTGGTTTTCAATATTAGTTTTGATTATAGGATTTTAAGGACTATTGATTATTAAATGGTATTTATTTAACTTTGGGGTATTGTTGGTTTAATTTTGGAAATTAAGATTAGTGTTTATTCCTCTCAAGTAATATCCTTTTTGGGGATCATTAGATCTTGTACTAACCATTTTAGCTTTGATTAATCTCTAAAGACAAGTTAAATATATAGTTTATCCTACGTGGATCATGTATTTCTATAGAAGTTTATTCTAGCTCTTCCATTGTTACCAAGTATTCTTGAATACTCATTGTTCAAAAAATATGAGTTAGTGGTAAAAAGTTATTAAAGAATGAAACTCTACTTAAAAAGTAAGTATATCTATTTATTTTATTATTCAATATCATAAATGAATTCCTCATCCTTATGTAATGTAACTTAAAAAAATGTTGTCCGTTTACTTTCCTACTAGGAGACTAATATTCATTTGTCCCAATACAAGTTTGTGGTTTTCTTATTGTTAACTTTCTCCTGATCATGATTTCTATCCCTCTCCATCATAACTTGACACATAGTTTATCATCCATATCCATGTTTTCCTACATGGAATCCAAGTATGGGTTATCTTGGTTGACCTTTATACCTCTCTTTCATTATTTTAAAGTGACAGTTTTATTCACTCTTATTACGATGTGGGACATTCCATTATATTCCCAAGAACAATTTTAAAAATTGAGATGATTCAATTTATTGAAGGAGGGGAGAATGTAACACCCCAATCTTCCACGATACACTTCTCTTTGAATAATAGAATAGCGTTTGTTATACGCAGCATTGAGTTCAAGTACACCACGACTTACCAAACTAGCCGTTCAAAAGAGATTATGAATATTATTAAATGAGTTTTTAATATTATATTATCCTTATAATATTAATCTATATTACGAGTTTCTAGGACCCGATTTATGAACAAATTCATATTTTCAGATAAAAGTAGGATTTTTCAAAAAATGAAATTTTACCGCCTTTTAATGGCGAAGACTTTTTAAAACCAATATTTCAAACGTTTATATATTCAATTTGATAAAATGAAATTCTTCTTTAGAATCGGGACATAAGAATTTAGTATCAATAATGTTTTGGTGTCTTTCTGATTACTTTCATATTTGGGTGAATAGTGAAAAATACTATATTTTAACTGAAAACAACTTTTTTAATCAAAATAGTTTATGTTGTTAAATTATACATTTTAATGGTTTGGAAGTAAAAATAGATTATATTTTTACTATTTAATCCAATGATGGTGATTTTAAGTAATTTCACCTTGAAATTGGACATAAACAAGTGTCAAACTTTTGATAATAATTATTTCTTAAAAATATGCCTTTTGGTTTTGAAAGCAAGAATCAATTTTAAATTAATAAATGAAACTTTTATGTTTTGAATTTGGTAAAATAGACTTCATTTTTGGATTTGGAATAACGAAATTATCCTATGGTGAAAATTTGGTACTTTTCAGATAACTTTTATATTTTGATGAATAGTAAAAAATTTCTAAATTTTAATTAAAAAAAACTTTTTTAATCAAAATAATTAATAGTGATAAATTATGAATTTGAGTGTTTTTAAATTATATTTAAAATATATTTTTACCATGTAATACAATGTGTGTCATTGAACATAATTTCACATTTAAACTAGACATCAACAAGTGCCAATCTTTTTATAGTTATTATTTCTTAAAAACACGCTTTTTGTTTTAAAAACGAGAATTAATTTTAAATTATTTTTTTACACTTCTGTGTTTTGAATTTGGAAAAATGGATTCCATATTTGTAATCAGGATGTTCAAATTGTGTAAATAGGTAACTTTTATTTTTAGACATTTTGGATAATTACTTCGGTAAATATTTTATTTACCATGGTTAAAGGGTAAATTCGGTAAACAAGGGTTAAAAAATAATATTATAATAATACTTAATTACCCTAAAATGTGTTATAACCCTGTTGGTTGATACATGGTCGACCATGGGCATCTTTGGGTCGATTTTGGGACCCCAAGGATCCACTTGTAAGTGATAGGGACACTTTATTTTAATTAAGTTAAAATGAATACAAAAAATACACAATCATATATCTTTTAGAGAAACAGTTGTTACATATGGTTATATATGATGGATTTTAGACTATAAATATTCATTAGAAATAAAAACATATTTCCTACATAATTATATTTTATTTATAATTTTTAGATATTAAATAATTTAATTTATTTATGACACAATGGTGATGCATTAATTACCATAATAGTGAATAATTAGAATGATTGACATTATAAATACCCAAATAAATATAATTTGAGGCTTTTCATGAATTGAACTAATATTATAGGTTAATATGACATGTTAGGATTGATTTAATTAACTCTTTTAGAAGTAATAATTCTGTTATTATTTTTACAAAAATAAATTTTTGAATAGTGTCAAAATTGACATAAAAGCATTTTGAAAACAAATATTATATTATAAATTGATTTTAAATTCCTAAAAATCTAATTCTCGGACAAGAGACTTATATCATGATATTTGTATCATTAATGGACCACTTTGGGGTCTCTTGTATGTATATAGTAAGTTTATTAACCATATAATATAAAAATACAAAGAGACATTGTAAAAGTGAAACTAATTAAGTAAGAGTTAATACTTAATGATAAGGTTAATATAATGACCCAAACCTGTATAAAATCAAATTTTTGAGTGAATTTGGACCTATACCCACCTTAAAATTTAAATAATTAACTTTGGATCCATTAGAAACCGAATATGAATTTATTATAAATTAATATTTCTAGCTTTTCCAAAGGTGCCACTCACCCATCTTATAAAAGGGAACTCCTCCTTCTCATTTCTTCACACCTTAAAAGCCTTTTGGTTCGCCCAAAACCTGACCAAATACTCTCTCAAATTCCATCACTACATCCTAGAGACCTTAGTTTGATCAGAAAGCCAACTTAAGGAGCCCTTTTGATCAAATCAAAAGGAAGAACCCGAAGAAGAGGTAATGTTTTCACAGCCCCTTTTCAAGTTCCTTTATTCTTCCACTTCTTCTTCCTTTGTTATTACCATTCTAAAATAATAACTCCAGTATATTATATATATAAAATTATGTTATTATAAATATGGTACAACCATATTCATTATTCTTTCCACCCTTTGAATAACATGTCACTATACGTGCGTACGTACAGCTTACCGTCTCCACGTCGTGGTGTAATTATTTTTCAATATATTATTATTTGGGTGGGTATAATAATGATGTGTAACTCATTTAAATAATAAATATAACATGATAATGATTCTGTATATATGATATACCATCCAAGTATATATTATTTTAATATCAAAACAATGATATTGTCGCTCGTGCGTACGTACGGCCTACCATCTCCACGAACGCGATGAGATTCATTATCCATCATATCCATTCAAGTATAATTATCATTTGATGATTTGAAAATAATTTTTAAGAACTTTATATCATTTTGGATATGAATAAGATACAACCTATCCATGAAAAACATGGCTTACGTAACAAAACATATAAAAGAAAACGAGTAAGTTAACACCTGAAACGACGATAATTCTAAGATATTATTAACAAAGTAACGTTAAAAGATCATATATGATATAATATTAATGTATATTATTCATGAATAATTTAATAACAATTATTTCAACATTATACAGGAGGTTAACCTACCCCCAACCAAGGAATAGTACAAGGTAAGGGGTTTCTTATCTCACTTTTAATTCCGTGTGAATTTCATTGTTCACCACTTATTTATTACATGTGGTGTGTGTACTGCCCATGTTTGTATTCATTGTGTAATATACTTTAATTCATGTATATTTACATCATCATTGTATGATCCTTTTTTCAGGGGTGTATGTTTTGTATGTTACCAAATCAATAAGGGAATTTGAAATTTCCATTTCCATTTATTCAGCTTTACGCAAACTTCATTGATTATTTTACTCCGAGATTATCTGTGGAATCACTATTCGTTTGCTTATGTCATAATATACACTCCACTTTTCTGTGGATATACTTTGAATACAAATAATCACTCAATTGATAATTTCTCAAGTCATCTATATGAATTTGATAAGAGTAATTTTAACTCACTCTCTATTTGTTGAGTTAAACATCCAATTCATTGGTGTTGTTTTTATAAGATTATGTGCGAATATCCTTTGATTGATTTACACTGAATATCCAATCATATTTAGTGTATTTATATTTTTCACAGATAACTATGTCGTTGATTTATCCTTAACCTAAGGATACAGCCTTTATGAGAGATTTCATCTCACTTTACATTCCATTGAGTCTTCTTTGTTGATATACACCAAATCACTTTTATGTGGTGTATATAATGTACTTTGACATAGTACATCATGAATCCCTTTATTCTCATTATATTACAAAGTTTTGATTACCTCAATTATTTTTATTCAAGAGTCTCTCTTTTGGTTAGAATCTCTAACTAAAATACCATTTTTAAATGTTTTAAAGACTTATTCATCTAAATCTTGCCCATTAATGTCCATGTTTTAAAAATGGTTTAAAGATTTATTTATATGGACATTAATGTTTTAAAATTAAAATTCTTTTTAAAATGATTCAAAGTGGTATGGGACACTTTGATTCAAAAATCTATTTTTAAATGGCTTCTTGACAAATAGTGTGACTTTGAAATGATTTCATGAAAAAAGGGGATATTTATCTCAAATAGTTTTGATGATTATTTTCATCTATGTAAACATACGTCATTATTCTTGAATGAGGTTAATTTGATACAATACAATATTCCATATTGTATCAAATGAGTTATGTTTGACTGGGGATGTGCTATTTTTATACCATTCATGGTTTGTAGTTAAAGTATTGAAATTTTGAATTCTAGTTTTAATACGAATTTTTATGTTATGTTTAAACCTGTTCATATGAGGAATGCATTGGACTTAATAAGTGATGAGTGGAGCCCGCTATAGCTCCTCAATGCATCGGTAGGTCTCATGAGACAAACTAGTGTCTTGGCACAAGGCCTTGGAAAAATCTTATTTCTAGTCTTGGCATGAGGCCTTGGCTATGTGGTTATGATAGTCTGGAATTATGCATTCCATCATTATGAAAGTGGTTATTGATATTACATGTGATCATTATACTAGTTGAATATCCATGTGAGTACGTAAATGGCATTAATTTATTTTATCTTTTCCATTTTATGCTGAAGTTCAAGTTTAAAAGGCTTTCGTTTTAGTTATAAACTACCTTAAGTGTTTACGCTTATCTATGAAAGCTTCATCTATAATGTTATATTTAATGAGCATCTGAGCTCACCCATTTCAATGTTTTATTTTTCCCAGGATTATGAAGAAGTAATTTATGAATGACCTGCAGGGATAGTATGAGGGGATATGAAGACAAGATGTTGTTGTAGTTTCTTTACCTTATGATGTAATGTAAGACTTATGAATATATCTAGTGTTTCCAAGAATACTAAACTAATCAGTCATTCGAGACTTGATTCATTGTGATCATGTCAATGTTATGTAATAATACACCGACTCTGGGTCACTGGGGTCAGGTTGTTACAGTTCAGATAACAAATTCCATAATGGGGACCTACTGTAAATGCCTTATAAATTGTTCACCCCCATTCTATTTCATTTTCCTATAACCTCCATTAGTTGAGATACTAGATAAATGAATACAAGAACATCTTTATCATATTTTAAAAATAAGAAAATATATTCATAGATTATGAAAAAACAAATAGATATTGGAAAACATAATATTATTTTACTTTACACTTTTTATCAACCACTAAATCATTGACCTTCCTAGCAATTGTATCTGCATTGGTAGGAATGATTGATGGATCTCCATTTGGTATGTATTATTATGTACTTTTTGACTCAACATCCATTGTAAAAGGTATTATCACCTCATATATAATTGTAATCCACAATGATATCTCTAGTAAGTCATTGTGGATTGATTTATATCGATATCATCCTTTGTTAGAATAAACATTGTGGGGGTGTTATTGAACTCGAAACCACAAAAATTATCCAACATATGGGTTCACTAGATAATTTTTATTGTCATAATAATTATTTATATTCATAATCACCATTTTTATTACTTGACAATGGATTCATTGATATGATATATAATGTAAATATATTTACATCCAACAATAAATCATCATGTTTTCTATCTTTTATTCCATTTTTTATATAAATCCATTTTTTATATTTAAAACATATTTATTCCTAGAGAGTTTATTTTATTAAAATCTAGATCAATTATCAGATCATATGCTAACATCATCTATATATGCGGTGGGATTTTGGAGAGAAGTTATAATATTAATAAATTTCATAAGAAATATCTCATGTTTTGGACATTTCTAAAAGACAATGGGATATATATTCCCCTAGAGAGGAGACACCAGATTGTAGAATCTATATAATCTCACATACACTATTTAGATATACGGTAATAGGTGTTGATACTGCATGTTCTGAAGCTAGAAATGGCCTCCGTAAGACAATCCCCATTACAATTTACATAGATTTAACTCATGAAATCATTGTGGTTTTCTACTCATGGGTATCTCATCCCCATGTGCATGCGAATCAATAGCCAATATCTATATAATAATTTCTTAAATGAGTGGTATCATTAATATCTTATGGAAAAGTCAGTATATATAACGCTTATCTTCATTTATTAGAATAATAAATACCTCTAAATATGTTTTTATCATTAATCCAAAAGTCTATCAGGGATATAAAAATGTGAAAAAATATCTAGTGGTGGTTGAAGTTGAGGTGGTAGTACTCAGATATAATTACTTGTATATGATCCAACATGGATGAGGATCCTACATCATCAACAAATTAACAAAGAAGAGTTCCTTCATTAAATACCAAAACAACATCCAACTAAAATGTAGATATAACTGTACAGTTCTCTTATGTATATTCCTATATTGAAACGTATAGAAATTTTTTTCCATCGAATTAAAACAGAAATTATAAAATATGAATGTTATATTATCTATAACTTGAAAGAATTTTGTTCCAATTTATTTTCAACCATATAGAAATCCATCACTTCTAGGATTGTATCCTTGAAAAGTATTATACAATTATGAGAACTGATCATAGTACCAATATCATCAAGGATTGATTTAACTTCTATATGTTGGTATATAAAATAGATGTTAAAGGATTTAGTTATATTCTGAAAGCATGCTTATTCAATATTTTCCACAATGTGAAAAAATCAAACGGAATTTATAAAAAAATCACTAATTGACATTCCCCATATTTTACATGAAACTAAAAATAAACAATAAAGGGGAAATAAATGGAGAATGTGGTGCCTAAATTATTGAAGGGGAACATCATAAACACATGTACTTATTCATTAAATACTGAGATAATGATGTCTCCCTCATAGAAGATCAGTTTCCAGTTGACTATATCATCGGTCAACGAAACCATTCTTCCTCCTACTTACCTACATATAAAATCCTATTAATTTTCATTAGTTCAAAAAACTATAATGCTAGATATGAGTGAAATATTTTTTTTCATGTACATATATATCATCATTAGGTGAATAGACCACCTAGATGTAGGTCTGTTCTCTTTCGAACAAAAGATAAAAAAGGTGATAAAATATTAAATGATTCTGTACTAAAAAATACATGGGATAACGACAATGTTTTATTTGTATAGTGATCATGTAACCATAATCAATATCTGCAAATAATCTCAGAAATAAATTCTGCATCAATTCTGGAAACTATGATGTAATATTTTTAAGATATGAGATATCATCATAATAATTTCCATTTATCCCCTCTTCCACTATACATTTGGAAGTCTCTAGGATTTCTGTCTCAAGAAGGTACTGTCCTTCTCACCTATGAGTTATCATCATTTGGTGTGATGAATAGCTGATCCTATAAATGGAAAGAAGCAATGAGTTTTTCTGTAATCCCTAGTCCAATGAAATTTTACTTTCTCAAATTAGTCACATAGATTTTTATGAATATTATTTACATCTATTTGAATAAATGTTTCAGAAATGATCCCATCATACATATTCCCCATAATTAGTGACCCTACGATCATCCATGTATACTGAATGGAAATTCATAATTTTCCATGAAATATTTTAATAAAAGCTTTATCCAAAATATTTATATATATTAGATACTAGATATTGGGTTTTTTTCATTATCAAATTAGTTTTTATACCCAACACTATTTAAAATATCCTACGAAATTATGATCCAGTTTAACACTTCCTATATGTTCATTACAAAAAATTTAATCCCTAATCTATTAAGATAGATACCATGAAAGGATTTTCCATGATTGAAATGCGTATTAATTTTTTTTCATTCCTTCTATAAAACATATCAATATCGTTGAGTATCTTATTTTGGAGGAAATTATACATTATATAATATCATTAGAGAGACACCACATATTTATCCATAAGAACAACCATTCTACCTAAAAATATTCTACCTTAATGATACGATTCCACAAATAATATCTTGATGAAATAAAGACATTGTGAATTTATTATTTCCAAGATATTATGTCATCATGGGGAAATAATTCATTAGTAATAATATTTATAAGTATATTTGCAGATATTGTGTAACCCTAAAGACTATCACCCATGTGTTCTAGGAAGAAAATATTTATTAGATTTCCCTATCACATAGTCTCATCTTTGGAACTAATAATCATATAATTCAACCTCTATAATGATTCTTAATTGACTTATGTTGGAGTAATTTACTACAAATAAAAATGGATAGTGAAATTTGTATATATTTAGATGAAAATATTAATAAATTGGTTGTCTAATATACCATCTATGTGAATACATATCACTATGTGAGCTACATGAGTTATTTGATTATAATAAAAATAATTTAATACATGTATGTGGGTAAAATTGTATGGTTTTTAAATAACTCACCTTGGATTATGGTATCTATTATAGAAAAAAGATAATATTTCATTATCTGAGATGATTGTGGAGCTGATTCAAATTTCACTTTGAAAACTGATAGGACTAAGATATTTTTATAAGTTAGTTTCCAAAAACATAAATATTCTTTGATGAACATGTATGAAAAAATTTTCATCCATGGAATTGGTAACTCTTCATGGGGATCAAACATCACTAATATAGGGGAATTATTTGAAGTCAAAGAAAATCCTAAAACATATTCTAAATAATGGAAACACTATAAAAGAATCTATGATCAATGTAAAAATGACATAGTAAAGTGTTCATCAAATCCCAATATATAAATCATTATGAATGCAAAACATTTATTTTTTTTGATCATGTTTCATGTTAAAAATTCACAATAAATTCTCCTCAAAGGGGACTGAAAGGTCAAAAAATGTTTCCAACTTGAATGGAATCACATATGATTTGATAAGGTATATTTGAGTCTTTTTATTATATTCCCACCAGATCCCATCAACAGTCACCTTAAATGTGGAATAAAGCTGAGATTCCATATTATTTTATAGATAAATGTGACTCATATGATATATAGAATCCATGTGGTGATACCAATAACACCTCAAATATCCACATCATGCCACCATGTGGCCACCATTAAGGGATCAATCCTCTATAAATAGTCTATAAATACCCCATACCCACCTAATATAGGTAATATTTTAAAATAAATTAGTGGTTTTTTATTGATAGATTTATTACTTTGTAAAATTTAAATGATCTATAAATCATTCATTTATGAGTAATGCGGTTTTAATATTATGTTATAACACATCGAAATTAAATTAGAAATTCCACCTCAACCATAACCTATATGATTCCCCTATGACAACCCATAACATGATATCTATATGGATAATTTCGTCAAACTATTTTCATGTAGATAAGTGTTTTGGGATCTATGTTGGATTACTTAGATGAGGTGAATTGGGTATTTATTACCATTTAATTTTATTTGAATAATTCTTAACGTCCTTAGTAAAAATTTTCACAACCTCTAAAATTTATTAAAGTTATGATTAACTCAAATATAAATCCAAAAATAAAATTTTATGTTCAATTATTATAACATGATCATAGTGTACAATATTTAAAAATTTTCGTACAGTAACCTAATTATTTTTCATGTTAGTTATTCCCTTTAACATGGATTCTTTTAATATCATCATAGTATTATAAATCCATAGGAATCAACTACTTCTACATCGTAGTAGTTTTTTTCTCCACCGAACACTTTTTCAAACCCTAATAATCATATCATTTTCCAATTTTTGTTACGACACAAACAATTATAATGACATCCTCTTTCATCATAGATGGTTATTCACCACATCAAATATGTCTTTTCAGAAGATTTTTATATCCCTAGCTCCATAGTATTTCCATCATATTTTATGAACAACTATATAATTCTATTAACATCCTCTTTAATCATGTTAGATCACTATAATCTATGTACAAAATTCAAGATCCTTAAAATTCATATAAATGGAATGTTGGACTGAAACATCCACAAGGTATTTGAATGGAATGGATAATACCATTCCTAACATTTAGAGAATATCTTTTAGAAAAATTCCTTTGAAAAATTAGTTTTGATTGAATCTATTTGGAATCCCTCCATGTAAAGGAGTCCTTTTGATACTCCTCAACTCACTATAGTCTCATTCAGTATTAGTCCAATATTTCTCCAATTGATAAAATTTTTTATTTTAAATAATCTTCTAACTTTTACTGAGTTAGAACTCAAACATAAAATTATTTTAATTTATCTTTATACAATATAACTCCTTCCAATAACTTTTCTTAAGAAAAATGTTATCAATTTTTGAAACAAATGTTTGGAAAAAAACATTAGTTTATAGGAATTTTTGTATTGGTGAATAGTGATATACACCCTATAAATTTTGTACACTTTTGTATATCCATACATCCAAGAGAATATGACGGAAATCATGTGTTTTTTATTCTCACTACAAATTTTTATCTTCATTTTTATACACATTTAAATTTCATGGGATCCTTCTACACCCATCTAAAAAACATTAATATATGGTTGTAGTTTCTTGAATATACCCCCTTTATTAAAACATCCATAAACATGGTGTATTGGAAAATATTTTAACATATTTAAACCAAGAACCATAAAAATATTGTGTGTTCAACACTACATCATCATGATATATAATTTACATTGTTTATCTAAATCGCTTTATAAATCAATTTTTAGGGTATGTATGTCGGTTATCATAAATAGTACATCTCCATTAGATAATACAATTTTAGAATTCTACGTGTGATGGAATTCAAAAGATTCCATCATATTTTTTACCATTATTATATTTCCCACAATTATGAAACCACCATCCTTTTTCCTCATTATATATGTGTTAGAGGGCATCCCAAATCATCGACCGGTGCTTCTGTATGCTGAAATCTTACTTATGTTCAATGTACCAAATCTAGGGTGCCCCAATGTTTTTACCTTTTTTGTGTTATGTCCATTTATAAAAACCATCTTTACTCACTATATATTAGGTTGAATTTTCCTATAAAAAATCTTTTCAATAAAAACTACTCTTAATCATAAGTCTGTTAACATCATGAATGTTTTATGATGATTTTCTGTGTCCTGGAATTTTTTCTAATGTATTGGGTCTAATTAAAGGAAATTATATATCTATTATATATATCATCTGTATATTTTAGGTAATATAATCTATTTAAATTTCATTTAGATATCCATAGGGTTCAGTTGTCTTGATTTCATCCATTGGATATATTTGAAAAATCAACCAGTCATGTTACCATTACATATCTAACTCCAAATAGTTGCGACCTCCACCATTTTAATTCATAATTCCGTATGATAATAACATACATATTTAGTTATATTTTTTATAATATCATTATATTGATCATTATCCCACTAATTTCACATCAAATTCATAAAAATATTCCTTTGGAGAGTCATTCTATCTATTAGATTTTCAATACAAAACATATATAAAAATTTCTATTAATTTATCATGAAATGAAACATCCTTCATAAACGATATTTTTTAAATTTATACTTCTCTCATCATTTATTTCAATCTCTTCATTCCAATTTTTAGAAAATATTATTTGTTCATCATATACTTCATTATTTTAAAACATTATAGAATGAAATAACATAATATAATTTTTTATTGAACTATTCATTTTAATATCTTGTAAAATTTACTATAATCATTATTTAATGTTGTGAAACATAATAAAAAATTATCCATAACATCAATGATTATTTTTACCACCATAATATTTGAAAAATATTATCACAACATTATGTTTGATCATAAACTATCAATTTGGAAACTAATAAAACCAAATACCCTTAATCACAACAATATCCCCATTTGTGTTCATTTCCAATACCTATATAAAATATCAATGAAAATTGATGTCAATATGTGATATCAATAATTTATCACCATATTATATTTGAATATCCTTCATACATAATTTAATTAATCCCCTTATTGGAAATAAAATTTTGAGGCTCCTTCTATACTAATATTTCATTAACTAAAAATCCTTAAAACATTTTTGATGATAAATATAATATCAAAATAGTATATAAAAAATGATCATTTAGATAAAAAAATATAATTCAACATGGGTGATCTTAGTGTGGAACACAGAAGTCTATAATCAAGGTGATTAAGGTTTTCAATTGAACTTATTTCCTATAATAATTACCTTAAGAATATTTCAGAAAAATTATATTAGTGTAAATTCATACCTCCACAACATATTTATTCAGTTTAATGTGTAGTAGATTATTCCTCATTATGGGAGATAAAATTTCCAATTATTTATTTCTCAAGCATGTTTTAAAGAAGAAAAAATCGTCATCCAACATCATTAATTTTCCTCCTTCACATTCTAGAATGTTAATTTGAATTAACATCTTTATTGAGAATAAGAATGTACCTCATGGTTCTATAAAAATATTGTCTAGGCTAATAACATTCTCTCAGTCCCAAATTCTTTATATTTTTCTGTAATACTACATTATGTTCACTTTATGTTTTGGAATCAACTACTATATATTTTCTAATAATAATATTCACATCTATACAATCTTCTAAGTAATATTTCATCTTCAATTAATATTTTATAAAATATTTGTTATATTGAGATTATAATATTTTTATCAAGGTTCCATCTAAGGAGGTAAAAATTTTATACTATTTTTTAACATTCCCATATTTCCCACACCTCTTGATCAATTTAATATTTATCAGCCAACTATCTATTTAAAAAAATTAATCAAAATATTTCAATGTTTCAGAACCTATTTTCATCCCATTTTCTCTAGTTTTTTTATTATTCATGAATTCCAGTCATGTGCATTTTTTCATTCCCTATTTAAAATTATTTTTTTTATTAATTTACTCATATTTATTACTTTTAATAAAATTTATAATCTTATCAAATATTTTTAATTAAGAAAATTATCATTTTTATCATTTTAAACATTTTTTCCATTTCATTTAAGTTGTATGGAATTTGATTAATATCTACACAATATATTCCCACTATATTCATACATTCTTACTAGTATTGAAATTATGTACCAATATGAGTATCCCATATGCTCCAAAACAAATCCACAATAGTAGTGACCTCATACTATTGATCATTTAGACTGATAGTTTTATATATATGATATTTTTGTTTTTATCATTTTATAAACTTGGGGAGTCTTTATTTATTCTGATAAAATATTTATTAATAGAACATTTTAGTGGAAGAATATTATTTCCAACAATTATTATCTTTTAAACATATAGTAATTTTAGAATAAGATATACATTTAAATTGGGTGAGACTGGAAAATACTTATTTTTTGGACTATTCTTTACACAATCATGATAAGATTCACCATTATCCTCATCAATATTTGTGATGTATTCTGCCATAATTATAAACACTCTTCATGTGGAAACAAAAAATAATTGTCTTCTTAAAAACACCTCTTCTTTGTTAGGAATATATTCTTTCATAATAGTCACAATATTCTAAAATTCATCAAACTCTATGCTGTTATTCTTACATTCCTCAAGAAGTGATGTTTCGAGATTTTTGACAATATCATTCTAGTTGAAATTTTATAATAAGATTTTATTTTTCTATGAATTTAAAAAACATTCATCTCTAAATCTCTTATATCACTGTGTTTTATCTCCTCTTTTTTTATTATAGCACTATTTTCAAAGATATTTCATTAACTTTTTTCTTCCCCATTATTCAATGATTATATTATTGTGAATATTTATCATCTCGTGATTCCCAATTTTCATTTATAATAATAAAAATTTATGTTCTATATTCAACATTACCATCACTATCTAAGGAATAATTTCCTTTTCTACATTGAGTAAATAAGATTACAATACAAAATATTTTCCAATGGAGGAATAATCTTCCGAGTAGTTTCTTTTTAACGAACATTTCTTATAATTGGGAGTAATTTTCTTATGTTTCTATCACAATTTTTTTAAAATTATAAAATTCTTTTTCTGACACAAGATCGTTATATACTTTCATTGGAAAATTTCTTACATATTTTACTTTGACATTATAATTTCAATATTTAATACATAATTTTTCCTAACATTCAAATTGCTTTTATAAGAATATAGTGAAATGATATTATTGGGCCCCTCTTAATTTTCTTCATCATATAAATCGTTGGATTCTTCAATCACATATTTATATATGAGCATCCATTTTAATTAGAATTCCAAATTAATTTCATCCTTATCTATATTGTTAAATTAATTTTCATTCCACATCTTATATTTGACATGAATATTCTAAATTTCATCCAGAGATAAATATTCCCGCTCATATAATGTTGATACATTTTTATCAAATATCAATAGAATCCTTCTAATAAATTAATTAATGATAGTTGAATCCTCAATATATTGAACAAAATATTTTATATTACTAATTATGTCATTAAATATTATATATTATTCATCAATATATTTTTTATCATCATTTTTAATATCCCTAAAAATGTTTAACCAAATTTATATATTAAAATAAAAAAAAATACTCATTTCATTCATAGATAGTTCTCAAATTTTTGTGAATTTTCATAGTAACTGGATCCCCATCATTATTGTATAAATGTTCTCTACGAGAGACACCAATATTGATTTAAGGTTTTTTTATCATCTCTAAAATTTATATTCTCTTTGGATATAATATAAATTTCCTTAATGGGATCTAATATAATGGATATATCCCCTATAGCTACAAGTATATGATATTTTAAATAAGGAATCACCCAATTCATCCAACTATTATAGTTTCATACAAAAAATTGGACCAAACACACTGTTCAATAAATTGAAATTATATGTTCTCAATGTTGTAACTTTTAATGGGGGACCCCTATGATTTCAATTTAAGATCACATTGATTGACATAACATCAGAAATAACGGTGAATCAATGATACATTTTCTTATTCACTGATTCAAATGTTTCTTTACATCATCTTGGAATATTTTCATATCTATAGAAACTAATTAGCATTATGATCTTATAAAATATAATATTTAACCTCACCTTTCATTTTCAAAAAATATAAAGAGAAAATTTAACAAGATATTGATAATGTTATATATATACACCGAATCCTTTCTATAATTTGTATTCCCCCCAACATGGATTCCTTTTCTATATTTATAGTATTACTAGGTTATAAGAGGAAATGGGTTCTACAAAAATGTAATCATACATTTAGAAAACCATATTCAATCCACATGCTAACAACTCTTCTACTATAGTTCGTTATATCCCCAACTATCCAAACTTTATCCTCCTCAGGCGTATGTAGTTATATTCTCGAAACTACATTCATTTTAGATTACTGGTTATAAAAAACGATATAATCTCTTACTTTCATCATTCATAATCGAATATAATATGATATAATATTCCTCAATAGGCATGTTGGAAAACCATTAAAAGTGTATTTTCTTTGAGATATTAAATAAATATCTTAAGAGTGTTAGTATTGAAAATTTCTCTTGAATGTTATATGTCATGTATAATCTCATTATGAGCATTACGATAAATTCACTTAGAAATACTCATATAAAATGGTTGGTCTGATTGAATTAATCTGGTGACTACCCATGTAATGGTGTCTGTCTTTTTGTCTTCATATAATTCTCATCATCTCACTATAGTGGTATAAAATATATTTTTTAGGGTTTTTCATTTTAAAGCATACTTGGATAGATGATATTCCTTCTTTCGATGAGTGTGAACATAATTAGATACTCAATATAATTCTTCTCTATGAGATAGAACTCAATCAGTATATGTATATCAACCTAAAGGATCACATGTTTTGAAACTTATTATGCCACAAAAAATTCATAATGTCAATATTTTCATAGGGGATAAAAATGTTTTACATAATTTAATTTCTGAAACCATTCTTGTAGGTATAATTCCACGATTTTAGGTATTAACTCATATGTGTATTACCACACATTATAGTTTTTTATCTCAAAGAATACCTTCATTTTTATTTCATTGGATTATTCACCACTCTATGGGAATATTCTTCGATAATTTGGGAGTCCATTGAAAGCTCCCCTTATATTATAATTCAATAATCATGGTGTAAAGGACCATATAAAAAGAACCATTAAAATTTCAATGATAAAAAATGCTGAGTGTTCTGTATAGTATCAACATTTTATGTACATTATATAGATTATGTAAATCTCATTGTATTTATTCTATCCATTGTATGACTATCTATTTTCTCAAATAGTAATTCTTTATCTAATAGTACATCGTCAAAATTCTTTATCTGATGAATATTATGATATTTCATCATTTTTTGTAACAGTATTTATTTTCAATTTATTAGAAAACATCTTCTTATTTGAATCGACATATGCCCGTCTAATGATTGATCATAACTCCATATGTTGTTTCCATCCTTTTTTCCCTACCATTCATCCAATTTTCTTCATCATGTGATCCACACTGTTGTGTTTCTATTTATTTATTTTCATTTCACAAAACTGAATCCCCTAAAATATTTCTCTATATCTATAATTGATACAAAATCTTCAATATAAAAACATCTCAGAATCATCCATATAGGGACATCAATAAAATTTTTCTGATTTATTATTACGGATAGTTCTTTATCTCATAGACATTATTCATTGAAACACAATTCTCATTATGTTATCTATTTAGAGATTACGTATTTTGGAACATATACTATATAAACTTCATCAAAAACACCATTTAGTTCTTGGATTCTGATTACTTCTATATAACAGAGTTGTCATTCTATCAAATTCAGTTACATTAATGCAACTCTCTCCATATAGTCAAAACGTCCCGGTTCATAATTAAATCTTCTCTATAATAGGATGTTATTTGACTAGAATTTCATTCTAATGGTCGATGTATGATTTATCTAACTTTTATTTAATATAATTATTCTCCTATAACATCGTTCTTTCTATCCAATTCAAACTAACTAACATTTTACATACTGTCTATCCCTCATTCTATAAAATGATCTTTCCTTAAAAAATAACATCTTCCAAATTATATTTCTGAAATTTTTATTTCATTGAATTTATATAATTGTGTGAAAAATATTCATGGATCATGATAAACGTCATGATGTAAGGAACATTCTATAATGTAGTAGAATCATTTTTCCTCATAAATAATGTTTCTTATTTATTTTAATCCTACTTACAATATTTATGGAATGATTCAAAACATTATAATGAGTTTACAATAACATACATGGTGTAGGATTTTTCTATATCTCAAGGAATATTTTTTCCCACTATTCCATTTAAAACATATTTTCATGTTTAGAATAAATAAAATCAAAAATATTTTTAAAAAACCTAGAGGGATTCATTTTTAAATTAAATCATTAAACCTACTTAAATTCATGACCACTGTTTCTCTTATAATTCACATGGAACATTTCATTCGGTAATCAATCATCTTTGAAGGAACTCATCTTCATCCTCACAGGGGATTTAAGTAATGTAACATTTCTATCACCATGTTTACATAGAAATTCATATATATGGTCTGTAAATTTACCAAAACCCAAACATATTCTTCCTGTAATTTCCAAATATATATCAATGCACCATCCTAGATTCATTCCACCATGTTCATAATGCTAAAAATTCCAAAACATATGTTTTACCAATAAAACAAATATAGATTAACTAATCAATAGGAATCTTATAATTCCCTTTTTAGGAAATGAATTCAATTATTTAATGGGGGATAAAAAATTATCCTCCTAGATTTGTAGAAATATAATAGTAATAACAATAAATTTTTCCATTGATAATCATTTCCACTCTCATGAGGGCACTTATGTGTTATCACCTTGCTAATGAATCTCATTATTAAATTCTATATAATGTGTTTATATACCTTTTTTTCTCATTAAGATATGGGGACATGATGATTATTTAAAATGTGTAATCCCCATCCATTTTCACAATTATGAATTCATCAACAAGAATCATTAATGAGCATAGTAAATAAACATTAAGATGATACATACTCATGTATTATCTATACATATGTTAATTAATTTTTTGAATTCAACCTTGTATTTCTCAATAGGTGTATACCAAAACCCATCCTACCTTCTTCAAATCTAATAAATAGGTTACTAATATAGAATTAATCAATGTGTAAATGCTATTGAATATTCTTTTTTATCCCATTTAATTATTTTATCATATAATTCTAATTTCATGAAACAAGATGAAAACATCAATAGAAAATGAAAGTAGAATACATTGTATGATATTGTCATATAACCTAAAACATTACAACTCAATCATTGTGGAAATCTATTTCGTCTTTAGAAGGACTTTTATACACATGATGTAAAAAACTCAACATCAAAACTCTCTACATGATTCCTCACAATTATATATACCCCCTGGTACAAGAAATAATTTCCCATTAGGCCAAATTACTATTAAGAGAAATATTCACAATCAACTATTGACATATTCCTTGTAATCCATTCTTCATGGGTTATTATCCATTATGTAAAAACCTCATAACAATATCAGTAGGCTATACCCCCATGAGGATAGATGATATTTCTTTGGGTCCAACTTCCACAGGTAAAGTTCTCATTTTCCATATTCTCAATAAATAAATATCATAACTATTGTGATGTATGCCCACTAGAGGAAGAGAAATTTTTCCCATAGGTCTATATACCCTATGAATCATACACCCCCTTATTAGGCCACATTCTTATTGAGGTCTAACTGAGATGTTTTTATACATATAAGTGATACAAAAACAATTTTGTGGTTTTTTTTCAAAAATATCATTTCTAAGGATTACAATTTTCATAGAAGTGGACATTGAATTATTCCTGCAAATTAAACAACTATAGTCCTCCCCACATGACGTTAACAGTTACAATGTGTCACATTATCTTTTTCTAAAATTTATGGGTTCTGATTCCATTAATAAGGATATATAAAAGTCCATATTTTTGTGAGAAATCCCAATATGAAAAGAGAAATCATGTCTAAGAGTGATGATAATCTCGTGAGATCCAACAATTTAACACTAAACTACATTTTCACTATTGATTTGGAAGGTAAACCTCTGAAATATTATTCTACATCTGCATCCATCCATTTCCATAGAAAATAATTTTCATGGTTGATTTATAATAATGTTACCAGGGATAATATGTTGGGCTCATAAAAATATATTTAAGATATTATAGATTCTATGAGTAAGAAATAATTATATCAAAATTGGTGTGAAGAGATAATCATCCCATACCCTTGACTAACTCCATTAATAAAGTATTTCTATTATTCCATTAGTGACTATGTTCCATTCTATATAAATTCATCCCTGCCACAAAACATCATCGAATGATTTAGTAGAAATGATTTCATTATAAACAAATAAATTGATCATGATTTAGAATCCATAAATACACATAATTAAGTCAGAACCATGATTCTTATAATTATATTGATGATGGTTTCACATTAGTAATAGAAATCATAGTAATATTACAAAGTTAAGTAGTGTTCATTGTTCACATATTCTCTTGAGGGAGATAAATTAGATGTAATATATAGGATATTTTTTATGAATTCAGTTATTCAAATAATAAGGTACAGATTAACATAAATCACATATTAGAGTCCATTTATACATATAGTTTTGGAGAATCCGTGGAATAAATCCAAAATTAGTGATAATTTATTATTCTATTTTTTAATTAATTCAATCAATATTTTAAGTATTTTTTATAAATATCTATCAAATTAACTATGGATATTTTTGAATTATAATGTAATTATAGAAATGGAGATCAGATAGTCTTAAAATTTATCCATAAGTAATGGAACATATTACACTAGTGGATTGTTCGATTAATATCATCAAAAAAATAGTATGCACCATGAATTCATACCACATTATGCCCCAAAAATTAATATTGATCTGAAAAGGAAATTACTACTGAAAAATTATGGCACAATTTTAGGGAAGAAAAAAATTCATAGTTTTTTCTAAGGAATGAAATTGAGATATTTATTTAGATTCTTAACCATTTATTATGATGATCAAATTTAGATATGAAAACTTTTTCGATGTATTATGTCACAACCTGACCCATGCTAGGGCTCGAGCTTCAACTACACCAAGCCCACCTTCATAATCCATGGGGAAGGGATCGACAAAGAAGTCATAATAAGCTCTGGGAGGCCTTAGCCTATGAAGCTATACACACATACACACACATCCAACATAATGAAAAATTGAATATGGAAAGGAACAAAAGATTCAACACTGCTACAGATAAACAAAACAGAAATGAACCACTAAATAGTACAGGTATGATATAGTAAACTAAAAGTGGAAATGGGAAAAAATACATGCCCATAAGAAAAGTACCACAACTATAATGTAATAGAAAAAGTGAAACAACTGAGATATACCTACTCCTGGATCCCAAGCAATAACCATTGTACGCAGTCCAAGAACTAGTATCCCTATTATTCTCTAAAGTAATAAACACCTTTTTTTCATATTCATAAGGAATGAAATGTGTGGGAAAATCCCATGAATGTGCGAGTATAAAATTACTCAGAAGGAAACCCTAAAAAAGGTGATGGGAGATCTATAAGAGATACTATAAATAAGAAAGTAGTACATGTAAAAAGGTATAGTAAGAGGTGTGTAGCTCAACCCAACAAGAGATTGAAGTGATATCATCCAAACACAAAGAGAAAAAAATGATGATAATATAATCATCTCATTGGTGATCAGTACATATATTTGGATATCATACTCACCCAACCAGGAAAATCTAGACATGGAAAGCACGGGGCATACCCCATGCATCTTCCCCTCTCCTAGAAGGAGAGTGACTAAAACCCATGGAGTGGTTACTAGAAATATATTATACATTCATACACAGACATTCACATAGATATACATGCTCAGTCAAAGAAACCCCAATGAGAGTGTAATGGGATAAACATTTTAGAACATAACACAAGAAAGTGAGTACCCAAGATTCCCAACATTAAAAATTGATAACTTGCATCCCACACATCTTTTATGAACTGATTGTCAAAAGGGAAAAATCACCACACCCTGATACAATATTCATTGGGTAGAACTTTCTTGACCTAAAAACTTTAGGTCACATCACAGGGATGTGTCTTGGTGGGAAAAGTGAAACATTTTGTCAAAGGTTCAAAGGATTGTCAAAACATGTCCTGTCAAGATTTTTTGGTGAACAAAACTTCCCATACCCAGTGGAGGGTATTCCCCAAAGAGTAAATAACAAACACCATTTCACATAACCATTGGATTTTACACCCAAAAGAGTAAATAGTGAATGCCACAACCTAGAACAATTGGTGGGTAATCCCAAATGAGTAAATGAACAAACACCACTACCCAGTCCTACTGAAGGGTGATATGCTAGAGGGTTGGCACATAACATCTCAGGCCATCCTATCCAGATGGTACCTATTATAAAATCATTGTGGGACTCTATCCATCCATGCTAGATTGTACCTTTCAAGAAATAATTGAAGAACATTGGACATCCCTACTAGATGGTTCCTCAAATCATAGTCATCATCAGACATTTCCGAAAAATGGTGTCATGCTTGGAACATCTTGCATCATAACTCTTGAGCTCGTATGGAGGAAACCAACATGTTCTACACTGAAAAATACTAGGGATAGGGTACTCGCAAGCTAATATCCAAGTTAATAGGAAGGATCTATGATAGGAAGTAGAATATATTGTGTAGTACATGGTGGACATGGGGACCACAGTACATGGGACCCTACCTTATCGCCATGGTTTGATTCTAACCATTATCGAGTATTGAACTGTGAATATGTACCCCTAAAAAATTCCAATGTTCAACTAATGTATATTATGCATCTTGTCTAAAGGTCAAAAATTTCATAGTGCTCATCGTTGATTAGGAGGGTGAAGACATAATTCTACTGACACACTTTTTCAAATGGTCCAAGAACATTTGACCAAAACTCTTCATACATCTTCTCTACTCTCACCGGAGCTAGTGATAATGTAAGTTGTACATTCACTTCAACCACATCAAAAAGTTCTTATACCGTTATTCCTTTCATGTTCCCAAATTTAATTAGATCCTGAATACAACTCTGCACATCCAAATAGATCAAACTATTGCGATCCTTATGAAAAAACATGCAATATATACTATTTATTTTTCACAAACAGACATTCGATTCAAAAGTAATATGTCTCCAAATTTTGATGGAAAATAATTAGATGGGATCCATACCTCTCTATTAGTATAAACATCCTTGTATTGTCTTGGAAGGTCTTCTCAAGGAATAGGAATGGGCCACCACTGACCGCGCGTCAAACAGTCATCCTGTTTAAAAGATAGGTCAGATACAAGAACCCATAGAATAATAATAATTAAATTATTATTATTTCACATAACGGTTTCATGAAACTGAACTAGGAAACCAAATATGATATCCAATATTGGACTTGAACTGTTCATATTAATGATTGGGTCACATATCCACTAACGGCTAATAAAACAAACAACACAAGGCAATGTTATGGAGGGTCGAAGATTTAATTATAATATTAGATCTATTATTTCATAGTTGTTTCATAGGTATAGGCTTCGAGTTAGAGATATTTTTCCAAAATTCATATAAAAAACCACAGTGAATACAGGTTCATGCCATGGCTGATGGCACGTCAATCAGACGTCGTATGCATGGGTTACATGGATTTAATATAAATAATATTAATGATGTTATTTTTATTTTTATTTTTATTTTATTTTTTAAAATTATAACATGGGTTTCCTTTACCCTCCCCATCCTTCAGGTGGTATTCCACCCCTATGCACTCCGATCAAACCCACAATTTTCACCACAACCAGTGCCGCTATATCCGGCCTTCTGCTTGGGCCACCGCTTTGCCGGAGCCCTGTCACCACAAGGCTTCTCCACCCATGACATCTCACCTATGAAGACTTGATTCCCTGTATATCCACACTTCTCTCACCCTAATCAGATACATACAGTTCCCCCTCAGCCTACCCTTCTTGAACTATATACCGCTGCACCGGTCACCCATATCGCCGTTGTCCACCTCGCCCAATTCACACCAGCCAATCATCTTGGAAATTCTATAATTATGAGGCAGTCCTAGAAAAATAATAATTAGTAGGCTACTTATTGAAATTTCATTATGTTAAGGATAATTTAATTAATTAAATAAATAAATTTATTTAATCACTTAAACACACTTCCAATGAGTGAGGAATCCAAACATCCCATGCCGAATAATTTTATGATGCGGCTCGGGTAAAATCCATGTTATGATCTCAATTGTAGCCTTGCATTTCTAATCTGAGTTTCCATTTGGGATATATTCACTTTCATTTTCATTCATAGTTTAAAATATATGTAATTATTTTTTGGTATAATTTATTTCGGGTGTTATGGGCAACAAAATGGAATGCCATCTCAACGCCTAGCCATAGAAATTATTCTAGAAATATTCCAAACTATTACTGGGGAAAACGAGGGTCTCTACATTATACCATGCTTCATGACTTTCATCCCCGAAAATCGAAACTATAGAATAATTTCGTAATACTTAGTCTTCACTTTTATCTCCCACTCCCAAGGAAACTGCTCGATGATTTCGTGCTGACAAAACATGTGAACTAATGGTATGGTCAATGTTTTTAACATCTTCTCCTTTTATTGAAATGTGTCGGAACATGAACATATCTCCATATATACAACATGTTGGAGATTTTTTGTGCATGCTCCAGAAATTGGTGGTATGGAAAGGTGGTATGAAACCTCATTATCCATTTGAACTATTTAAATTGACCATATGAAACTCAAGAGATAGTTTGTCTCCCTGACCGAACCTGGAGATACCACAGCGCAACCAGAATCACTTCTTTTACCTGGAACACGGTCTCAGGAATACATACATCAAAATATCCATATTGTGAAAAACATAAAGATATTTAGTCACACATGATTTCATATTTAGTAAATCACTATTGAGACCCTCTTATACGCTTGTGAAGTGAAGGATTGATCAACATCGTCTAAAGAAAATAGCACCCTCCTACTCCACCAGGGTAAGATGAAGGGAAGCTAACTACTCTAAAACATCCCAAAATAGGTGAGGATGGCACTTAAAACTAAGGTAATCTGCTACAATGTTTACCTTTCCCTAATTATAGATTATCTCAATGTCATAGTCCAACTGAAATTTATAATCAGTTCTGCTTCCTCAAGATCAAGTCTTTCTTAGTAAAGACGTACTAGAGACTCTGGTGGTCTATAATGTCTACAATGAATTATAACAGTAGATAGTTTCTCTACAGCCTCAGGATGAAGACAACAGTATCATGCAACCCATAGATAGTCCCATAGTTCTCTTCATTGGGTCACCATCACCTCAATCTGTACCTGATAACTATTATGTCAAGGTTGATTTTGAGCATGAAAAGCTACCAATGAAAATGGTAGGAGGGTAAAATCTGTGAACTTCAAGAATCTAGAAATAGAAAGAACATTTATTACCCTGCATGTATTCCCTCCCCCTAGAAGGAGAGTAATCCCAAAACTAGATACTCTATTAAACCCACCAGTGGAATTATACGTATAAAAGGTGAAGTCGAAAAACACCCCCAGGAAATGCCCCCACCATCATCAAAATTCCACTACATAACATCATCAAGAAAATACAATTCAAATGGACTCTTCCACCACACCTCAATACCTTTCACTTTGGGAGGAACTAACTCACCTTCATGATTTTTCAAGTGTCACAAGATTGAATCTCGGGGGAGGGGGGACGAACCCCTCATATATAGGCATACATGGTTTGGTCGAAGAACACTGACAGAATGCCACACCACCACCTCACATCTCCCTATTAAATAATCAATCATTGATTCTAGAGAAAATATTTCATTCAATAGTTCCTAATTTTTTTTACTAAAATAGTATAAAATATAAAAGGTGTACCTCTTATTACCTCAATAGTTGGAGGATCATAGACATCAACTATCATTAACTATCAACGACTCCATCCCCTGGGTCCCTTAGCCGGATTTGGGGATCTTGGTGGTGGTGGGGGTATCTCATAGACTCGACCCCCACAAAATGGTCCTACTTATCCTCTTCTAGAACCACCTCCCAATGGACCACCCTGGTCACAGTGTTGCCTTTTCAACGGTGGTCCACCTGATGCCCGACCCAAATGTATTTCTTGTCTGGTTGGGTAGTCTCATTGAATGTGACCTCACCGATCATAGGAATATAATAATCCATCTCTAAGATAACACACTTCTATACATTATCCTATTTTATTATGACCACATGGCCGAACCTAATCATTGAAAGGTATCCTATGTCACAACCATGCTAATTGACATCCCCCAACTATCATGGATGTCAAAGATTGTAAGTGACCACTATCAGGACCAGTTAACTAGTTCCACTCTAATAGAAAACATTATCCCACAAGTACCCACTACATCACCCCATCATATATATATTTTCATAACAGAACTATACTAGTAATGATCTCTTAGTGAAGAACATGATATAAATTCCATGTATGGAATTAACTATCACAAATCATATCAAGGGAGTAACATGTTTTTCTAGGAAACCTAGCTACATATATAGTCACTGTCATGGCTCCTTGTTTTAGCTCATGAATCTCTAAATTCATGAAAGAGTACAACCATGAGGTGAATTTCTCCTCGAGAAACAACAACTAAAACTTGTCCCACGAGATGGCTGACTCATCATGTATCTTGGTAATTAAACTCCAACAGTTACCAGCCTGCCTGATAAAATGGATGGTTGTTAACGCCAACATCTGGTCTACTAGTGCTCATACTTGAATGAAGTTTTAGACTAGTGAATCCAAACAATCCTCTATTCCTTGGGGATCTGGATCGCAATGAAACATCAGCAGTCTTTGGCCCTAGAACTCATGATGTGTGCTCACTATATGCCCATCCTCGACCATTACTATTGGTAATAACTACTGCTCCACAATTAGAGGTTCTGCTACTAGTCCACCTAAAAGAAATAGATAACATGATGGGTCCTAAACTGAGGCCTCATCACTCAAAAGGTCGTCATCTCAATGTACCCTGGATAACAATAATTATGGTGGCATCCCAAAACATTTAAGGATTACAATGGGTTGATAAGTATATATATATATATATAATTAATAAAAACCAAAGGGTGGTGACTCAAAAATCATAGTCAAGGAATAGATCTTATATGATTCATGAACCATAGTTCCCTACAACAAGTGTCTTTGGGTGTTGATTTGAAAAGAGAGTAATCAGGGTATTGGTGAATGGATATGTCGATTGCTTGTACTATCACTAGAATCCATAACCTGAGAGATTATATTGAGACACATCGACACAGTTGTGACCAAGCCCATTTTAGGAAATTTCTGAACAATTTCCTAAGGGTTTAACCTCCTTCTAATACCACTGTGTCATGACCCGACACATGCTGGGTCTCGATTTTCCAATACCCAAAGCCTGTGTCCATAGGCCAGGGGTGTTGACTTGTGCTGAAGGACAAAAAAATTCAAAGAGGAATTATCCTAAGAACCTATTCACACACATGAATAAAAGTTAATGAAAATATATATATATATATAATAGAACAAAATATTAAATAGTGATATAGAAAAACCAATCATTCAAAAACCACTATATAGTACATATATGTTATAGGAAACTGAAAGTGGTAAAGGGGAAAAATACATGCCTGACTAGAAAACTTCCACAACCTGGAATTAATAGAAAAAGTGAAAAAGTTGTGATGGTGAAATTCTCATTGATTCTTCACTACCTATTGTAGGATAGTAGAATCACCAAACCATGAGAATCTACACATGGAAAGACCATGGAATACCCAACAGAACTTTTCTTCTCCAAGAAGGTGAGTATGTAAAATCCATGGGGTGTGTAATAGAAAATATATATATATATATATAAATAGATTCCTAAGAAAAGAACCCAAAATGAGACAGTAAGGGGATCTCTATTTAATAACTCTGCCTAAGAATGTGAGAAGCCAAAAGGCCCGAATATTATATCGATGCATAGAATCCCACACATCTTCTCTAAATAGTATGTAAAAGTACTCAATCACTACACATTGAAAATATCCTATTTAGATGGAACTATATACCCCTCATGGTTTAAGTAAATTCAAAAGGAGGCTTATGGGTTGGAAACGTGTCCCTCTTTTTCATGAGTCCAGCGGTACATCAAAACATGTCTCATCACGATTTGTTAGACAACACCACATCATATCCCCACTAGAGGGCAAGACCTGAAGAGATAATGATAAAAACCTTTTCCCATCCCCAGTAAAGGTCAAACCCTAAAGTGTAAATAGTAAATTCCACTGCCCATCCCCACTAGAGGGTAATCCATGAAGAGTAAATGATGAACACCACTGACCAAACATGCAAGAAATTTGGAACGAAAGAGAAAATGTTAAACATCACTTCCTAGCCTTGCTAAAGGGAGATATGATGTAGGGTAAGCCCAAAATCACTCTAGACATCCATACTAAATGGTACCTCTCTGAAAAGCATCATGTAACATATTACATCCCTTCTATATGGTACCTCTCATAAAAGAGTCAAGGAACACTGGCCATCCCTACAAGATTGTACATATGATCATAGTCATCGTCAGACATCACCACGAAAATGGTTTCACACCTAGAACATATCCCATCATAACTTCTATGACACTATGGAGGTAACCATCATGTTCTATATATATAAACACTTTTGATAGGCTACTCACATTAAAAAATCTGAGTTTAAAGGAAAGAGTTATAGTAGAAAGAATAAGTCACAGTGTAGTACACCACAATTGTGGAGAATATATAGAGTGTGCCCCTACTTCATCGCCAGCCCTTGTACCTAACCATTCTCGAGTACTAACCTATGAATAATTACCCATTGGATTTACATGATACACCCAAAGTATATATAGCATCTACTCAGAATTTCCACAAGTGCATGGCAGTTGTCATTGGTCAAGAGGGAGGAAATGTAATTTTGCTAACCTGCATCCTAAAATGATTAGAGAAAATTTGATGACATCTCTTCATACATCTTCCCTACTCATACAAGATACAATGTTGAAGTACGCCATGTATGCTCTTCAAAAACCGCAAAAATATCATTTACTGAAATTTCATTCATGATTCCACATTTAATGATATCATGAATAAGTCTCATCACATCCAAATTAATTACCCCAATGTGACCCTTTCCAAAAAAAAAATAAGTTCTATTATTCATTATCCTATAATCCATATTTTATTGAGAAGTCACATATCACCCCATTTTCTTGGAAAATCTTCCCATGTGGCCCATGCCTCTCGTTTAGATTAAAAATATGATAATAGTCTTGAAAACATTGGATAAGGTCTAGGGTCATGCCACCACTGACGACAAGTCCAATGCACATCCCATTTATATGATCGATCCAATACAAGAACTTCTGAATAATAATAATTAAATTATTATTATTTATGTTAGGAATTTCCATCATCTAAACCATGAAACAAAATTAGATATCCAACATCGTCCTTGAATCTTTTTTCTTAATGATAGGGTCACGTTGCACCTGACGGCAAGTCAAAAAGACATTGCATGTAGGAGTTAAGGTAGGAAGAAGATTTAATTATAATAGTAAATCTATTATTTCATGGGAATTTCATGGGTCCAGGTCATAATTCTGAGAAATTTATCCAAAAAGTTCTTAAAAAGACCACCTTGATGATAGGTTAATGCCACCGTTGACGACACATCAATTGAATGTCACACGCAAGAGTTTTAGTGGTTTAAAATAAATAATAATAACTAAATTATTATTATTATTTATTATCTTCAATTTCTACTAGGGTTTCTATACCCCAACCCATCATTCACATGGGCCTCCTCCACTAATCACATAAAATCAATTCACCATGACCACTGTATCTAGCCACCTACTCATGTTGCCGCTCTAATAGAGCCCGATTACCGTTGGGCCGCCCTTCTGGTACCATATCGTCTGCGCCACCCCACTCTCATGGACAACCACACATTGCTCACCCTTTTTGAAAGCCCCCATGATAGCCTAGTAATTTAATGCTTGAACTGCACACCATTGTTCCGGTCACCCGATCAACTTCTTTCCACCTCGACGTGCTCACACTGGCCGAACCGCTCGAACTCTACTGATGACCATCACGCCTCAACATGCATTTCTGCATACTCGCACGCCACCATGGTAAAACCTAACAATGATGATAGACCACAAACATCTAGATTTAACCTCATTTCAACAATGTTTTTCTTGTAACATGATCTCATCTCAAATCCAAATCATGATTTATTTTGTAAATCCATTACACCAAAAATCAAATATGAAAAGGCCAATTATTAGGTTTTTCATAAAAAAAAATTACAAGAAAATTGATTTCTAGGTGTTTTTGAACTGCCAGCCAAAAAGAAAGGGGATGATGAACATGTGAAGTAAAATGAAAAAAAATCATGATTATCAAATCTATAAAATATCCATTGTTATTTGTTGGGTTATCCTTGATTAATAATCATTATAATGATGAATGTATAAAAATGAAAATAAATATATAAACTGATAAAATAAGTTTATTACAACTTTTGTTATCATGTAAGGGTGAAATTTGACAATCATTAATTCTATATGCTAAATTTTAATGAAAGATGTTAATATTCCACTGATGAATCCTACCATGATTATATTGGTTGTTGGATAAGATCTCACTAACCCAATGATAATATGTAGCAATTGTGTTAGTAGTGATTTGATATGTCTAAATCCATAGTTTTGTGGTAGTTCATTTTCATTCACCTATAGAATAGAGTAGAAGGCATCGTTGGAAATCCTTGGATTCTGAGGAATAAATGTGAAAAACTATATTAAAGTATACTTATATATATTTCAAAAAGAATAATATAATTTTATTAAATATATAAATTTATTTATTTAATATCTTAAACACACTTCCAATGAGAAATGAATATGAACATCCAATTCCAACTAATTTTAGGTCGCACCTAGGGTAAACAATATGTTCTAGATTCAACTGTGGCCAATGATTTATGAAACGAGTTACCTTTTCAGAGATATTCCATTTTTTATTTATGAATATATTCTAATATAAATAATATTATAATATTATAATTTATTTTGAGAACTACAGGATTTATAATTACACGTTGTCTCATTGTATAACTCTAGAAGTATTACTACAAATATTCCAAAGTATTATAGGGAATAACTAGGGTCTCTACATACTGGGAGATAAAATTTTAATAGAATTAATTGAAGGTATTATTTTTCCCTTGTATTATCATGTTGAATTAAAAAAATCAGTAGATGTTGGAAATAATGAGATGTCAATTTTTATTTCATGATTACCATAAAATTGCATGTGAATATCAAATCTATAAAATATCTGTAAGGATGACTATGTATAGTTTTGATGTCATTATTTAGATGAATTATAATGGATTTACTTAATATTATGATAGAATATGAATCAAGATAGGTGAAATTTTTTCCAGTATAATACTCATATATATATATATATGTTATTTTCTCATCATGGTTAACTGAATGAATCACATATTATGTGACTATTACATACATAATTGGAACATTCAAACACAATAACATAAAGGGTAAAAAGAAAAAAACATTTTTCACAAAAAAAAAATTCCTTTCAATTTTAATCATGAAAAAACTATGACAACATAACCGAATGATATCATTGTGTGTGAATAAATAAGATGTGATTTCCCAAATCTTCTACCACACATGATATTATAGGGTATAATAATTCATGTCCTTTTAAATTGTTCTACAATGTCTATAAAATAACTCATTATAGTAGTTAATAATATAATGTAGTAAAAGTAAATTAATTTAAAATGTAGGGTCTTAATGTTCTTGATGTGCAACATGATTATTTTTCATATTCTATTACAATGATTTTAATTGAAAAAAAATTATTTTATATATTATTTTTTTTCGAATTATAGATAATGCACCATATTATTCCACATTATTATTATTAATTTAAACGCATCTCCATTAAAATTTTCACATTAAATAGTTCATGAAAGATTTTTTTCCAAATTATAATAATTTTAATCCTCTTTTATATCAGTCTTTCTCTTCTTATTGTTGTTTATTTTTTTTCAATAGGTCGAAGTAGTAATTTTTAAAAAAGGTTTTTATATTTTCAAAAAAAATTGGATCATGGGTAATGTTAAATTTATTTATTTCTGGATTGTAATGAATTTAATTTTTGATTCTAAATTAATAATATATATGTTGTTTTACAAAATTAATTACCTTCATATTATGATCCTTCCTTTTTATTTTTATATGTACTATATTCAGTGAATATGTTTCTTAAAACATAATAAATTGTGGAATTTAAGAAGAAATTAATTATTTGATTTACAATCATATGTTTTTCCATTTAAAAGGGCTCGAGAATTGGTTTCAATATTTATGTAGAAGAATATTATATTAAAAATAGTAACAACATAGTGATATTCTTAACTATCATATTAATATTTTCTTAAACATGCAATCAATAATTAATCCTTCTCTTTCATCTTAAAATATACATGAATTCTAAAATATTTTCAATTAAGATATAATAATATATCATTCTTTGAATGATATATTTACAAGGTACCATTAGATTCTTAATTTATCATAAACAAGAATAACTATCATTATATTATAAGAATGGACCCACTCAATATTTTTTTGGATTTTTATACATTACAACAATGAGTGACATAATATATAACCTGTAAAACATGATCTATTTTTTCACCCAATGGTATTCACTACTAACATCAATTATATCTTATGATCATTATTTTTATGATATTTTTGAATTCTATACATTTATTCTATATAATATTTATTACCTGATGAAAAATTTGGGTACCTTATAACATATGTTACTAATCAAATGTCCATTATAAAGATCCTTTAACATACTATAAACCTTTTAAGAGACATATTTACTATTACAAATACGTTATGCTTCAATTTTCCTCAAATATTATTTTTCTAGATAAATCAAATATTAATTGAGGATTATATTCATGAACATAAATTTTTGAACCCATATCATTATCAATAGTTCATTACATATCATTATTCTATTTAGGATGAATGATATTATTATAATGTGATAAATAATGACCCTCATTTGAAATTAAAAGTGACTTCAGATAAATTCATTGAGGATCCTTATGATGATCCATCACTATGTAATTACCTGTATTGTGTGGAATGACTTAATCATGTATGATAGTTCCAATAATACAATATAATCCATGTATAATGAATATTTATAATTTTGTAAATTAATTATCCTACTTAACCCCACTTCATATGATTGATGGATGTATAACTTCATAATAACAATGAGTGATTTATTTTACTGTCTCGAAAACTCATTGGGGTCTGCATGCTCTAAGGGTATGTTGTGATTCCACACATAGAAATTATTATTATTAATCTGTGTCTTCCCATTCAACATGAACTCCCACATTTCTAGTTCTAAACTATACATGATAACATATATGTTATGTTTATAATGTCCATGAATGTATGTATCCATTGATCTATATTTTTTGTCCCTAGGATTTTTTATATTGTCTAAATGTTGTTATTGGTTATGACTTGGATAATTTTTTATCCAACGTAACATTAATTCTATTTCTGAATAAAAAATATTCCCATTAACTACTTATTTTAGGATTATATCTTCTCATAAAATTTTCACTTATCAATAAATATCATCTAATCAAATTGAAATAATATTCTTCTATAATATGTATGATATATTTTTTCTAATTATGTCCCTATTTGAGTTTTTTTGAAAACATTCTATGGTTCAGTTATCCTTTTTCATTAATCCATTTTAGCAATGTTTTGATTGTACACTGAGATCTTTTTTTGGTAAAATGACCCAATGTTCTGGAATTTATGATTGTTTGAATTAATTGAGTCTATATATAATTGATTTTAATGGGTTTTCTATGTTTGGTGGAACTATAGTGGTGTTTTGAACTCTTATTCAAGAAAATTGGGTGAATATTGTCTCCAAGAGAGTTATCTAATGTGTAAATGTACTACATGACATGTAAAATCTTACAAAAACATGTATTGAATCCAGTTAAGGTAATGAACAAATTACACATTGTGTGATAATTACATGTTATTAAATATTCTGGATAATTAAATATTCAACTAAGATGATGTGTTTTTTGGTAAATCCATTTAGAAATAAATTTAACATGTCTAAATAGATTACCCACTAAGTATTTATCAAAAGAATAATATTTATGTTGGAAAAAATGGTGATTTGTTTTTCATACCTTCATTGAATCCAATCCTCTCAATCCCATGGATGTTTCGAGTTGATTTTCGAGAATGTATCTTCATTCTAGATGTGATGTTTATATGATCAATCCTTAGTAATTCATTTTTATTGGTTTCAACTTCACTAACATTGTTATCTTTCCATTATGGTGTAATCCATTAGATATGGTCATTCGAGGGTTTTATATATATCATTTTATTATATAGGATCAATATTTTATTCATCCATTCACTCATTCTTATTAGGAAATTATTTCTGAAGTTTTCTGTTACTCGCTGGTCAAAGGTACGAGTTCTAAACCATATCCCTATGGTACGATTAATTATAATTATGTGAAGAATTTAAATGTTTCCAGAATTAAATTTGTGTGAATTAAATAAATTATAAGTTTGAAAAATCATTGGGATATATTTATATTCAATTGGATTTGAACAAGATTATGGATATCATTCAGGTGAGACAAATGTTGATTATCAATGAACTGATTAATGTCTTAATGATCATTTAGCATGACATGTGATTCGTGTGTTTCTTTGGTATAGAATCACATTGTGTTTACCTATTTATTTAAATTATTTCCTAGTTTTTGGTTTATAGCCAAATGATAAATGTAATGTGAAATTAAAAGGTAAATGGTAATTTTCATAACTAACCATTGAGCCTTGTGATGTCATATTGGGATATCCTTATTTCTATGACTTTTATTGTGATTTGTAAAATATAATTATTCTATGTGATTTTGTTATAGATTTGATTATTGAATGATTATATATTAGTATATTCTTGGATACATAGTGATATTATTAAATATAATGGGCTATTTCAATAGACGTGATAAAATGATTTTATATCAGGATATTCTATGGGAAATGTTTAAATGATTGTCTTACAATCACATCATAGTGATATTTAGTAAAATGATTTTATACCGGGATTGTACCTAATAAATTATGAAATTCTTATATACCAGGATTGGCCCAAATTTATTACTATATGAATATATTGTTATTTGACCATGATTTATGTTATTTATACCATGGTTATATGGTTTTGGATATATTAACATGGTTGTGAGAAACACATATAGGATTTTTAGAAGTGATCTGAGGATGGTTGTGCTTTGAAATTATTATATGGTTATGGTTGGAATGGTCATTATACTTGTTCAACGATATTTTGGAAACATTACAAAACTGGTTGATTTGGTATTAATTTCATTAAATAATTAATTAATAAACATAGTTATTAAAATATTGTATATTTTTTTTTATCATAATTGTAATGCTTTGACCTGGTGGTGCTATAAAACTATGTTAAAATCATACCATTTCTCAAACCATCATTTGGTACCCAAGTATATTACCTGGATGTCAGATTGGACAATGTAATGGGACTTTAATGTTGATTGTCTCTTCCAAGATGGGATCGGTCTTAGAGATTAGATCGACATGTGGTTTAGGATCAAGAATTTTTATCTTTTTATCCATTAACTTGTATTTTATTGGTATTTATTATCTAATGAAATGTAGTTACCTTCCATCACATTTTTAAATAATTCCTTTCATATTTATTTAATTTTTTATTTGGATATTATTGTTCGTTTTCCATAGTATAGAATTTATTATATTATTTCAACACTCTAATAATACTTTTTTATTATTATTATTATGTTTTGTTGTAGCACTATAACATGTTGATATTGTATCCCCACTATACATATCACTCCCATGCTACAAGTCAACATCCTCAGGTGTATGTGTAGTCATGCTCGAGGTCTTGTAACCACCATAATCTGGCCATGTGGGAGAGTTTTTATTCAATGGATGTTACAATGTGGTATCATAGAAAACTAGGTTTCTTTAACCTTTCATTACTATTTAGGAATTGTATAAGGTATAGTAGAACATGTTAAGAATTGTTAAGGAGCTTGGGAAATGGGATAGCTAACCCATGTATGGGGTAAGATCTGAGTTCCTAGGGATGAGATTATTATGTATGATTTTCACATATAATAGTTTAATGTTATTTATACTTATGTGGTTCACAAGTTCTTTGAACTTATTGTTTCATAATTTTTTATACTAATTCCCTCGTTTGGCATGATATGAGAATGCATGCATCATGATTGGCACATAGGGATATATATTGAGATAAATTGTTCATGATGGAGATTTATTTATTTCGTGTGATATATACATACGTCTTTTAACTGTGAAATGGGATACTTTTTATATATAATAAGTGACATAAATAAATTTAAATGTTATTCTAAAACACATATAATTCATTTTAAGAGATAGTAGGAGCAGTGGTACTATGCTTTTGTAACCTATTAAGGACTATATTGATTGGTTTATAATGTGTTTTAAGGATTGTATTTGTCTTACAGAGAAAATTACACCACATCGTCTTCGATTGGAGCATTAGTAGAGTAGAAATCAACCAAATCATAATGTAGTTGAGATGGAGATTTGATTAGAATAAAAGGATTAGATAGATTTTCATCATCCTGATAACTCCCTACATTTCATATGATCCATTGAGAGGGAGACCATTTATATTGTTTCTTCAATGACCAATTTGATGAGAAAATTCTAGTTGTAGCATCAACCCACACACATCATGGATGGAGGGACCCCAGTAAGTGAGTTTTGGAATGAGTTAATCCAAATGATATTTAAGAATCACAAGACACCTATATATTAGAGAGTGGTTATTTCTATATATATGGTTTTTAGAGCATCCAAATGATGGTGGTACATTTCATAGAAGGAAGGGTAGTGGTATTATTTATATTGGAAGGACTACCAAGATAATTTCCTGGTACATTTATATCTTGATATATTGAGGGTCTAAAATTCTCATGATTCTATTAACATGTTAATATAAGGAATTTCAGTGCAAGGATATACTGAATGTTTCACCAACCTAAAGTGATTTTCACCATCTTTTTTAGTTGGCGATATATCTAAAACGATCCATTTCAAGATGATCTGCACTATGAGGTCATGTCGTTGTTTAAATTTATCTATTTGAGAAATTTTAATGTTTTTATTAACCATATAATAGTTATAGAATAGAATTTGAGAGAGTTCATGAGTTGTGGACATATTGTTTTAGATTGGAGAAGTGGGATATATTTTTTAATTGACAAGTTGCCTCTCGATGATAGTTATCTTCAGGGTATAATAGTAAAGAATGTTATGTATGAAAGAGTCCATAGAAGGATTGTGTTCCATTCATGTGATATTAGTGTGGATTTATGGGATACATGTAGTTTTAATTTCCATACCCTATTCTTTTTTGTGTCGTTCTTATAGTATGATGAGCCTAAAGTAGTGTTTTTGTAGGGAATTTATAATGTTGTAAAGTAGAAGTGGATAAGAATAGGTGCCAATGTCTGGGAAGAAATCATCTACTCCTCATCATACATGTAGTTGGAGATCAACATGAATCTCTGTTTAAGGGAACATGATATGGTATCATAATGTAGTAATGAATGTACCAAGAGTTATGAATAAATTATGGGATTCATGTTAGATCCCTTGGAAGATGTGCATGTCCATTGCACATTATGAAGAATACTCAGACAGGTGTGGATACATGACCTTATATAGTTTGATAAACTATTCTTGTATCATCTACACTGTAATGGTTTTTTTTATAATAGATTATTGTACTCCATTGAATAAACTATTTTTATATAATTTGTGCATAGATTTGGAAATCATGGATGGTTTTCTAATTATCGATGCACCATTGGGTGTATGATCATTGAATATCAAACATTTCCTAGCATGCTTTCAAGAGATTGGTTGTTACAGTTTTTTGTGGGAACTAATTGTGTCTAAAATGAAAGTTTTATATTTGATTCTAGTTATGTATTTCTTCATTTTACACCAGATTTATATCTACTATTACCAGTGTTGTGTTTAGTTTCCTTCTACAGAAGGAATAAACTATTATCATCAGGGTGAGTGTGATATTCTATATGGTAATTGCGGAAACATTTTATAAGACTAGGATTTCCTCAAGGATCATATAACTCAACGTTGTCCAAATGATGGTTATATGTAGTATGATTCATTTTCTGTAGTGGTAGACTATTTTTGTGATGAATTTTTGTATACGTTCTTCTACATACCCCCAGAGAACAAAATGTAGATTATTATTCAGTTGGAGTATAGAGAAGATCCTATTTCTATACCTTATAATAGAATGGTACACGAAGAGCTTAGAGAGATGGAAATTCAATCATAATATCTCGAAGATGTAGGTTTTATATGACCTATTTAATAACCATGGGGGTATCTAGTTCACTTATCCAAGATGTTTTATGGGAAATTGTGCTTATAAATTGATTATTGGATATTGAACCAGATAATGGTCATGAACCAATATCCCCTACCACATATCAATTTTCTCTTTGATCAGTTAAGATATTTTAAAATCTTCTCGAAGATTATCCTGAGATATGTATACCATCAGTTGAGGATAAAACCATTAGACATACCTCGTACTAATTTCAGGAGCTTGTAAGGATTGTATGAATTTATTGTGATGTTGTGTCGGTTGACTAATGCGATAGTTGTATTCATGGATTTAATGAACCAGATATTTTATCATTTTCTACTTTAGTTTATAATGATTCTCATCTACATGGTAGTGTACTCCCAGCCTGCTGATGATAATTCACAACTTCTTAACATCGTATAGAGTACATTGAGAGAGAATGATCTTGATGAAATCTAAAAAAATGAATTTTCTATTGTGATAAACTGAAATTCATATGGCATTTCATCTCAGAGGTTGGAGTTTTAGTGGAAATATAGAAGTTTACAACTGCGGTATCTTGGGGGAATCCCAAGAATGAATTACATATTTGGAGATTCTTCGGTTTGGCTATTTATTATCAATGTTTTATACTATAAATATCATACCTAGAGGCACGAATGTCAGGGATAGTTGAGAAAGGATTGAATTTTGGTCACCAGTATTCTTACAAGAGATATTTTATGAAGTTAAAAGTATGGTTTACTGTAGGAACAATCCAAAATTTATATATCTTGGTAAACTATATAAAGTGTAATATAACGAACTGGAGTTGCACTTAGTCCAATTATCATGTAAGAGGATCCAATGTTTTCTTATGATTAAAAATAGTTGAGACCAAATGATAAGAAATATCCTCCTCCAGATTTGAGTTAGAAAATGTGTACGATGCACCTATATGTTGGATACATTATCTCATGGTTGATAGGACTTTTCTATAGAAGAACCACATGAGACTCAATTACCTGTTTTTTTACTAGAACCTGAAACATAACCAGATGGTATAGTATGAGTATCAATAATCTTTTAACTTTGAGTTTGAATATTCACTAGCAATGGAATGGTCATTCTTGATTAATTGAGGAAAAAGATGCACAAATAGGCAGTGTGGGAGTCTTGCGACAAGTGGTAGGTTATGTACCCCTTTTCAGACATGCATCTTGATGTTGATGTGTCTTTGGGATATGTTTTATGAAATGAACATCTTCTTTAGATTTTCTTTGTACCCGATCTAGAATGATTAGTTATCAGATCTGAATTTCATAGTTCTGAGTGTTAGATTATTTGGTGGGGAGAGACCATCATTATGGTCTTCTGTAATTGTAAATTCTATTCTTTTTAGGGCTAATTATGTGTTAAATTGGGCTCGTGTGATGATTTCAATCATAGAGTACCGTGGTTCTAAATTGGAAGTACCACCTAGTTTGAAAATGATGCACAATAGTTAACATAGATAGTACTCGTGGTCAAAAATGATGAAGGAGGCATCATGATTCATGATGAGATGCATCACTTGTCAATTAGAAAATTTTGAGAGTTAGAGGGAAGATATCATTTTACAGACTTTGACTATTCATTATTGTAAATCCGATGACTTAAAAAAATATTATCTGAAAATATTACTAAATAAATTGTAATGACCTAGTGGCTTTTGTAATAAAAAATTCAAGAATGAATGTGTGATGTATTATGTTATACAAATAAAAAATATAGAGAAAATATGGATCACCCCTATCTATAAGAATCATCAACCCCACTAAACCAGTATAAAAAAAATAAACATAGAAAATTTTTAGGAAATTGAAATATATAACCCTAAGAGTAATTGATTTGAATATATTGTAAAATAATAGAGTTTTATTTATAAGAAGTTAATTAATCACTATAATAGTAATATGACCATTGGAATTTCAACATAACTATTAGAAATTGTAACCTTACCATTGAGAATAGTTCCATGACTCTAGGAATAGATATTTTACCTCAAATACTAAATTTTAGGTAAAATAATATTTCTCATGATAATATTATTTAAATATAAATTTTTTAATTTAGTATATTAAATATCATGATTGTGAAATTAAAATAAAATATTAGAAATTTTTTAATAAACTGTATTTTTAATGTATGTGGTAAAAATATTTATCTTCATATTAAAAAATTGAATTTTTCACAATTTTAAATCTTTTTCAAAAAATTGAATATCAGTTTTAAATAAATCGCATTGAAATTACATAAGGGTAATATTTTTAGTAATTTTGTGAAAAACTATAATTTTCAGGATAAAACTAAAAATAAAATATATCAAATAACTAGTGCAACTCAAATTAAAAAAATTATTAATTAATAATGGCATAATACTTTACAGAATATTTTTTTCATCCATGGAATAAATAATTTTATAAATAGTTCATTAAATTTTAATAAACTCTATTTCCAAACATAAAAATAAATTTCAAACAAAATGACAAAAGTGATTATTTAAAGTGATATTTTTTTCTGCTTCCACATTCATTTTGAATGAAATAATAATTTGAAATTTTGAATGGGATTTATATCTAAAAATAATTATAATATATTAACATATTATTTACAATATCAATAATTCTATACTAAAAAATTTACCATCGATATATTTTATTTTTCAATATTTTATACTAATAATTCCACTCTCATCTTGTATAAATAACCCCTCTGCCTCCCACTCACAAACCACATATACCAACCATTAAAAATATCATTATCTAAATAAATACTCCCTATTAAGCCACTTAAAATCCAAACGGTCCTTCTGGTGACATCCTAAAATAATCACCAAGGAGTTTTAGTGTCGTAAAAATGAAGCTACATCTTATAGAGTGTATGTTTCTATTAACCATTACTTTTTTTCATCTTATCTTTCTTCTTTTTAACCCATCCTTTCAAAACCATATAATAAAAAATTTAGTATAATATAAGAAAACATTCCATAAATTTTTACAAATTTATTTCATTTTCATGTTTATAACAAATATGGATCTCATACTTCGTTTTCCTTCTTTTTCAATAATGTAACATTTAAGGCCAGTTAACCACACACTGAGACATCTCTAAGACAATTATTCTAACTTCATTTATGGATGGAATATATATATATATATACATGATATAATACATTAAAATATATTTACATTTATTTTATTACCATGTAATTAATTATACTAATGTGTAAATCACAACTATGAAAATAGAGAAATAAAAGTAAAATGTGAAATTTTCAAGTAAAATATGATATAAAAACACATCAACTTCTATCAACAAAAAATAATAAACAGAATACTATGTTTATAATTTATAGATAGTTTTATAAGATGATTATAATTCACTTTTATATTAGTGTTCAATATATGTATGATCATGATTCATGAGACACGAAAGTCATGAAAATAAGAAGGAATTAAGGTAATGGGATTATCAAACAAAACACTATTTCCGTGGGTTTTAACCCTTTCTATAAAATTTCAGTGTGGATATTATATTTTTTTTAAATTTAATTTAATTATTCTCTCCTTTTCATTTCAAGGATATAATTGTTACCAACATACGTTTATTTGAAATATAAGGATTCTCCAAAAAAACTTTTCTTTCTAAAATACATCCCAACTCCCTTGAGATTGATTCTTCTTTAATCAAGTTTGATGATTCTTGTACCAAGTATGTTTTACATTATTAATTTGGGAACACCAATGTTTATTAATTAATATATTCATTATGAAATCATTATGAATCCCGTTCTTTTCCATTGGTCACATCATGCCTATAATTGTAATGTGTTCTTTGTGTCATGAAGGATAATTTATATATTATGATGTGATGGGTGGGCCTGAAATTATATTTACATCCAATGAATTTGGTAATGTTTTCTATCTCATGAGATACTATAACGTCCTGGTTCTGGAAGCCACTTAGAGGCACCCCGTACCCGGTTGGTCCCATGGACTCATGCACATTTCCCGGAATGCCAGAGGCTGCCGACTAGCAGTGAGGGCATTGGGTGTGATAATGTGGAAACTATGCCCTCATTGGAAGAGTACACAACGGAAGTACATAAATACATACAATAGTGGAAGTAGTAAATACCAAACAACACTAACAGAAGAAGACTGATAAAAGAAACAACTAGAGAAGATATATATATAAATGATGCATGATACATTATATGTCTAGGAAAATAATCCAAACAAGTCGCAATGATAGAATAAAATAGTGATAAATCAATGTGAAAAATAAAGTAGGTAAACTCCTTATCATCGAAAGCCATAGCTTGGTCCCATTCTCTCCAGCTCCACAAAAATCAAGAACTGGAAGTTGAATGGTGCTTGCCCTTATCTATACATGCAACAAAATAATCTATTTAGGCCCAAAAGCATGACCCAAACAGGGTGTGAGACAAAACTCACAGCAGGCAACCACATGAAAACCATTTCCTAACATTCAGTGAATATATAGTAGGCAAAAGTATAGAAACCAGCAAACAAGAAGGTACACATCCGCAATCAATCCATATTTTCTAGCATATAATTTAAAAAAAAGTAAGCAGCCACTCAAGCAAGTAGAAAAAATAGGTAACCCTCTGGTTAGTTATGACAACCAAACACCTATGATTCAACAAACAAGTAATAGCAACCCACTGGGAGGCACACACAATATTACCCCTATAGTTCAGCTAAAGAATAGACTCTCTGTGGAAGCACTCACTGTCAACTCCCCCTATAGTCTCATATCATACTAAAGGCACTCTGGGGAAGCACTCAAAATCCCATTTCCCCTGTAGCCCATGTCGAGGAACTACAATCACTCTTGGGAAGTACTCAACGTCAATTCCCCCTTGTGGTCTCACATCGTATTATAAAGACACTCTACAGAATCCATTATGTCCATTCTCCCTATGGTCTACTACACTAGGTTCTCATGGCCCTGTGTAATTCGAACATGAATAGAATGTGTATCACTCCAAGTAAACCTAAAGAACTACTTGGATAGAATTATAAGGCATAACAACAAAAATGAACAATAGTCACACTATCCTAAAAACTAGGCATGGGAATAACAACAGCCTAACAGGTGAAACTAGACCAAACTGTAATAAACAGGGAAAACATGCATGGGAAAATACATCCAAAGAACATCAAATTACCTAATTCACAAACAATAACCTATACTCAGGAATACAAGCAATGTAGGAAAACAACAAGGTCAAAACAGTAAACACCAAATACCCCACTCAAGGGTATTGGTGGTATTGTCACATAATACTCAAAGACATTCTACAGAAAGGATCAAAATACCTACCTTGATATTAGGAGATCAATATACATGAACCACTGGGCATGAATCGCCTTATAATGTCGATGATCTATAAAAACATTTAAAACAATCAACCCTTGATAACCAGGAAAAGAAATGAAATTGGGAAATGATTCCCTTGGAGAAGAGAGAACTCACCGCTGCGATTCCAACACACTCACTGGTGTTCGAATCAGAGGACATATAGTGGTTCGGGAACTCGTCGAAGATCCACTGGTTCTTGGCACTCTCGGATGAAGACGACCTATAAGAAGTCGATTCTGAAGATTAGATGTGACCCCAATGCGTTTAGTGAGAAAAAGAATATACACGGAGTGTACTATCCTTTTCCTTACACTACTTTAGGAGGACACCATGTCACCCCTACATGACCGTGTGTGTGGCCATGACACATACAGCACACGGCCTGTAGTGGCATCATAGTACACGACGTACACTTATAAATAACACTATGTGTACATTCAAAATTTTCAGATTATCCACTTTTCCTAAAAAATGACCAGAAATGGAAAATCACACCTAAAAAGAAGATCGAGTTCTTAAAAACATCCCTCCTTAATGAAATTCGTCCATGAATTTCCCTAGTGTGGCGTAGAAGAAGAAAACCTGAATAGATCTGGACAATGTGCCCATACATTGGCCTCCTCTCCCAAGTCGCATCCCATACTTTCTCGTTCTGACATAGAACTCGTACCGGAGGAACATACCAGCCACAACGAACATTTTTACTGTGATCAACAATCTGGATCGGATGGTACTAGAAATATGCATCCACATCAAGCTCATCCTCCTCACGTTGAAGGACATGATACAGGTCTGAAAACTAATGTCGGAGCTAAGAAATGTAAAAAATTTTGTGTATAGAACGGTACCAATGATGTATCTGCAATCGATAGGAAATTGGACCAACTCTCTCCAACACCTCAAAAATCCCGACATACCTCTATGAATTCTTTCCCTATCCCCAAGTCCTCCTGTTCCCCAACCTCGGAGTGAAAAGTTGGAAAACCGGATCCCCAGCCACAATCTCCAGAGGTCATCTCCGCTGACCAGCATAAGACTTCTGATTATATTGCGCACTATCCATCCTCCTCTGAATAAACTCTATATGCTCTATGGTCTCCTGAAGAAGACAATGTCACAGCAAATCTGGTACTCCTGTCTCCAGCCAACGTAAGGGTGATCATCATTGCCTACCATACAAAGCCTCATAAGGATCCATCTGAACAGTTGCATGAAGACTATTGTTGTAGGAAAACTCCACAATAGGTATATTCTTCTCCCAAGAATTTAAAAAATCTAGAATGCATGCTCGGATCATGTCCTCAAGAACCTGAATTGTATACTCGGACTAGCCATCTGTCTGGGGATGGTAAGATGTACTCCAAAGTAACTTTGTGCCCAAAGCCTTCTAAAACCCCTCCCAGACACGAGAAGTAAAACGGGTATCCCTGTCTAGAACAATAGAGTGTGGAACTCCATGAAGACTTATAATCTCTTAGATTCACAACCATCCCAACTTATCAAAATTTAAGGTATTTTTTATTGGCAAGAAGTGAGCATCCTTCGTATGTCTATCAACGACGACCCATAAAGCATCATTACAACGAGGTGATCTCGGTAACCCTGTCACGAAGTCCATCATGACGTCGTTCCACTTCCACTCAGGAATGGGTAACTGTTGTAAAAGTCCTCCTGGTCGCTGATGTTCCACTTTCACCTACTAATAAGTGGAACACCTCATGACAGAACCATCAACATCTCCCTTCATACCTGGCCACCAATATTGTTGGTGTAGATCACGATACATTTTTGTGATTCTAGAATGAACTGCCCAAACTGAGGAATAAAAATCCTGCATCAGCTCCGCATGTATATCATCTGGCACCCATACGCGTCCCTAGAACCACAAGATCTCATTCTCTCTTATGGTCCACCAAAGAATAGGGTCCTCTCATGACATGTTTTCCCGTAGGAATAGGCCTTCCGAATCTTATAGCTTCCTCATTCGTACCCGACCACGAAGTGTAGAGGTAACAACTAAAGATGATAGAAATGTCTACCCCTTTCTGTCATGCACCTCCAAATGCATCTTGGAGAATAGATCCATAAGCTACCACTCACTTCTATTCTCCTGAACTGCCTATAACTATGTCCTCCTACACAACGCATTAGCCACAACATTGTCATTCCCAGGCGTGTAGGCAAGATCAAAGTCAAAAGACTTAAGGTACTCAACCCACCTCCACTGTCTCAAATTCAGATCACGCTGAATGAAGATGTAGTTGAGACTCTTTTGGTCACTGAAAAACATAATGTTCTCTACCAGAAGATAATGTGTCCAACAGCATAGGGCATGAACAACAGCTAACAACTCTAAATCTTGCATCTTGTAATTACTCTCCTATGGAATTAACTAGTGAGACCCGTAAGCAACTAATCTATCTACCTACATAAACACAGCTCCTAGACTGATTCCCAAGGCATCACAGTAGATAGTGTAGCTCTTTCCTAGATCTGGAAAGACTAGAATCGGTGATCAATCCAAACTCCCTTTCAACTCTTGATAGTATGACTCACATGAATATAACCATAAAAACTTCCCACTCTTCTTATTCAGTCCAATCAATGGTGCTGCTAAGCATGAAAAGTCATATATGTAGTGTCTATAGTATCCATCCATCCCAGAAAACTCTACACCTCAATGAAGTCTTTCGGCTACTCACAGGAAACTACTACTCTCACTTTCTCTGGGTCCACTGATACTTTTGTCTCTGATATAACATGTCCCAAAAAGTGAATCTGATCCATTCAAAAGTTGAATTTTTAGAGATTAGAATATAACAGATGCCATTTTAGTATACTCAGAATGATCTCAAGATGTGTGGCATGGTCGTCATGAGTGTTAGAGTACACTAAGATATCGTCCACAAAGACCACAACTAAAGAGTCTATGTATGGATAGAACACTCAGTTTATCAGTGCCATGAAAACTGTAGGTGTGTTCGTGAGACCGAACGACATAACCATATAATCCTATAGACCATACCTGCTTTTGAAGGCTGTAAGAGGTATATATAATGGTCTAACACATAACTGATGATAACCGCATCTCAACTAGATCATTGATGACACTTAGGCTCCTCGAATCTGATAAACAAGATCATCAAAACTAGTCAAAGGATAACTATTCTTGACCATCAACTATTTCAACTTATGATAATCCACATAATGCATCAGGGTACCATCTACCTTTTTTGCAAACAGAATAGGTAAACCCCAAGGAGAAGTACTGGGTCGGATGAATCCCTATTCATGCAACTCCTCCAAATGCATCTTGAGCACTTGAAACGTTGGTGTAACCATCATATAAGGAGAAATGGACACTGGTGCCGCTCTTTGAACGAGCTAAATCAAAAAGTCTACGTCATGTTCCAGAGGCAATCCCGAAAAGGCCCCTGGAACGACAACTCTACAATGATCTACCACTAGAGGAATGTATATCTATGAAGTCCCCAAGTCATCCATATAAATAATAACAATCTAGGCTATAACTGCTCCCAACACATGTTGCTCTGGACCCTCTCTGCTAGCCTAGACATCCCACTCACCATTATGATGAAAAGATCCACCCTATGGTGATATAAACACACACTATGGTGATAAAAGTTGCAGATTTCCTGGAAGGGAACTATTCAGTCCATTATAAGAATAAAATCATAAAATGTCATCTCTAGGATATAGGGATCCCATAGAAAGTGATACCCAGACACCACTAGAGGGAACTCCTTGAACTGACGTACACTAGCCGTCTTAGTCCCCAACGGTGTGTCTTGAGTCAATGTATCAGTAGATGAAATGATGTAGAGCTGAAGGATCTCCCCAACAGAAATATAGATAATTCTATGGGAAGCCCTTGTATCGAAAATAGTAGAAGATAAACCGAGGCTACTAAGATCATACCTCAAACTATAGAGGGTCCGGGATCCTGGTCCTTCTGGGTCTACTATACTGCAAAAGCTTGAATTTTACCACGGTCATGTGATCCTACCTGACCGCTCTATGTTGATCCATCCTGCTGTTTTTGAAAGGATGGTGACTGTCCACCATGGCCTCGACCTCCACCTTAGTCCAAATAGACGGAAGAACTCCTGTTCCCAGACTGGTGTGAAACTGGTGGCGCTGCTCGTAAATGAGGATTCATGGATGAACCCCTATCACCAGCTCCTGGTGAGAAAACCTGACAGAAGCGCTCATGGTGACCCATCTTGCCGTAATATTGGCACTCCACTGGGTCTCTTTGGCACTACGTCCTGGTATTTCCATCCCTTCCACACTGGTAGCATACCACCTGAATACCTGAAGATGTGCCTCGCTGCCTCGGATCACCGCACATAGACTCCCTACAACGCTTCATGTTGTCAACTTGTGAAGAACTAACTCTGGAAGCGGAACTACCCTGGATCTCAGCTTTAGAATCTCTCAGATTGTGCTCCGCAATCAGTTCGTGGTTGACGATGGTAGAGTTGGATGTTAGCCTGAATAAATTCACATGTGAGCAGATCTCCCATATGAGACCATCCTCAAACTTACATGCCACGAATAACCCATATTATCTCTATATTGGTGTGAAATGGTGAAGCTTTGTGAAACGAGAGGAATAATACATGACATAAAAAGTACCCTGCTCTAGGATCTTGAACACCCGAGCTCATTCGGCCCTCAGGGTCTCTGACTAGAAGTAGTCATTAATGACGCACTGAAATTTTTCCCACACCATAACCTGCTAATGACCCGCCTTTGAGATAACATCCCACCACCTCTTGGCAGAGTCTCATATCATGTAGGTAGTGAGCTTGACCAGAATTTCAGGAGGTGTAACCTTACAATTGAGAATAGTTCCATGACTATTGGAATAAATATTTTACCTCAAATACTAAATTTTATGTAAAATAATATTTCTCATGATAATATTATTTACATATAAATTTTTTAATTTAGTATATTAAATTGCATGATTCTGAAATTAAAAGAAAATATTATAAATTTTTTAATAAACTGTATTTTTAATGTATTTGGTAAAAATATTTATCTTCATATTAAAAATTTGAATTTATGGCAATTTTAAATATTTTTTTAAAAATTTAATATCAGTTTTGAAGAATTCCCATTGAAATTACATAAGGGTAATATTTTTAGTAATTTTGTGAAATACTATAATTTTCAGGATAAAACTAAAAATAAAATATATCAAATAACTAGTGCAACTCAAATTAAAAAATTTATGAATTAATAATGGTATAATAATTTACAGAACATTTTGTTTATCCATGGAATAAATAATTTTATAAATAGTTCATTAAATTTTAATAAACTCTATTTCCAAACATAAAAATAAATTTTTCAAACAAAATGACAAAATTGATTATTTAAAGTGATATTTTTTTCTGCTTCCACATTCATTTTTAATGAAATAATATTTTGAAATTTTGAAGGGGATTTATATCTAAAAATAATTATAATTTATTAACATATTATTTACAATATCAATAATTCTATACTAAAAAATTTACCATCGATATATTATATTATTCAATATTTTATACTAATAATTCCACTCTCATCTTGTATAAATAACCCCTCTGCCTCCCACTCACAAAACACATATCCCAACCATTAAAAATATCATTATCTAAACAAATACACCATATTAAGCCACTTAATATCCAAACGGCCCTTCTGGTGACATCCAAAAATAATCACCAAGTAGTTATAGTGTCTTAAAAATGAAGCTACATCGAATAGAGTGTATGTTTCTATTAACCATTACTTTTTTTCATCTTATCTTTCTTCTTTTTAACCAATCCTTTCAAAACCATATAATAAAACATTTAGTATAATATAAGATAACATTACATAAATTTTGATAAATTTATTTCATTTTCATGTTTATAACAAATATGGATATCATACTTCCTTTTCCTTCTTTTTCAATTATTTAACATTTAAGGCCAGTTAACCACACACTGAGACATATCTAAGACAATTATTCTACCTTCATTTATGGATGGAATATATATATATATTTACGATATAAAATATTAAAATATATTTACATTTATTTTATTATCATGTAATTAATTATACTAATTTGTAAATCACAACTATTAAAAAAAAGAAATAAAAGTAAAATGTGAAATTTTCAAGTAAAATATGATATAAAAACACATCAAATTCTATGGAAAAAAATAAGAAACATAATACTATGTTTATAATTTATAGATAGTTTTATAAGATTAGTATAATTCACTTTTATATTAGTGTTTAATATATGTATGATCATGATTCAGGAGACACGAAAGTCCTGAAATTAAGAAGGAATTAAGGTAATGGGATTATCAAACAAAACACTATTTCTGTGGGTTTTAACCCTTTCTATAAAATTTCAGTGTGGATATTCTATTTTTTAAAAATTTAATTTAATTATTCTCCCCTTTTCATTTCAATGATATAAATGTTACCAACATACGTTTATTTGAAATATATGGATTCTCCAAAAGAACATTTATTTCTAAAATACATCCCAACTCCCTGGAGATTTTTTCTTCTTCAATCAAGTTTGATGATTCTTGTACCAAGTATGTTTTACATTATTCATTTGGGAACACCAATGTTTATTAATTAATATATTCATTATGAAATCATTATGAATCCCGTTCTTTTCCATTGGTCATATCATGCCTATAATTGTAATTTGTTCTTTGTGTCATGCATGATAATCTAAATATTATGATGTGATGGGTGGGCCTGAAATTATATTTCCATCCAATGAATTTGGTAATGTTTTGAATCTCATGAGATACTATAACGTCCGGGTTCCGGAAGCCACCTAGAGGCACCCCGTACCTGGTTGGTCCCATGGACTCATGCACATTTCCCGAAATCCCAGAGGCTGCCGACTAGCAGTGAGGGCATTGGGTGTGATAATGTGGAAACTATGCCCTCATTGGTAGAGTACACAACCGATGTACATAAATACATACAATAGTGGAAGTAGTAAATACCGAACAACAGTAACATAAGAAGACTGATAATAGAAACAACTAGAGAAGATATATATATATAAATGATGCACGATACATTATTTGTCTAGGAAAATAATCCAAACAAGTCGCAATGCTAGAATAAAATAGTGATAAATCAATGTGAAAAGTAAAGTAGGTAAACTCCTTATCATCGAAAGCCATAGCTTGGTCCCATGCTCTCCAGCTCCACAAAAATCACGAACCTGAAGTTGAATGGTTCTTGCCCTTATCTATACCTGCAACAAAATAATCTATTTATGCCCAAAAGCATGACCCAAATAGGGTGTGAGACAAAAATATCAGCAGGAAACCACCTGAAAACCATTTCCTAACATTAAGTGAATATATGGTAGGAAAAAGTATAGAAACCAGCAAACAAGAAGGTACACATCAGCAAACAATCCATAGTTTCTAGAATATAATTTAAAAAAAAGTAAGCATCCACTCAAGCAAGTAGAAAAAATAGGTAACCCTCTAGGTAGTTCTCACAGCCTAACACCTATGATTCAAAAAACAAGTACTAGCAACCCACTAGGAGGCACACACAATCTTACCCCTATAGTTCAGCTAAATAATAGACTCTCTGTGGAAGAACTAACTGTCAATTCCCCCTATAGTCTCATATCGTACTAAAGGCACTCTAGGGAAGCACTCAATATATCATTTCCCATGTGGCCCGTGTCGATGAACTACAATCAATCTTGGGAAGTACTCAATGTAAATTCCCCCTTGTGGTCTCACATCGTATTATAAAGACACTATAGATAATCAATTAAGTCCATTCTCCCAATGGTCTACTGCACTAGGTTCTCATGGCCCTATGTAATTCAAACATGAATAGAATTTGTATCATCCCAAGTAAACCTCAAGAACTACTTGGATAGCATTCTAAGGAATAACAACATAAATGAACAATAGTCACCCTATCCTAAAAACTAGGCATTGGACTAACAATAGCCTAATAGGTGAAACTAGACAAAACTGTCATAAACAGGAAAAACATGCATGGGAAAATACATCCAAAGAACATCAAATTACCCGATTCACAAACAATAACCTATACTCAGGAATACAACCAAAGTAGGCAAACAACAAGGTCAAAACAGTAAACACCCAATACCCCACTCAAGGGTATTGGTGGTATTTTCACATAATACTCAATGAAATTCTACAGAAAGGATAAAAATACCTACCTTGATATTAGGAGATCATTATACATGAACCACTGGGCATGAATCCCCTAATAATGTCAATGATCTATAAAAACATCTAAAACAATCAACCCCTGATAACCTGGAAAATAAATGAAATTGGGAAACAATTCTCTTGGAGAAGAGAGAACTCACTACTGCGATTCCAACACAATCACTAGTGTTCGAATCAGAGGACATATAGAGGTTCGGGAACTCGTTGAAGATCCACTGCTTCTTGGCACTCTCTGATAAAGACGAACTAGAAGAAGTCGATTCTTAAGATTAGATGCTACCCCAATGCTTTTAGAGAGAAAAATAATATACACGGCTTGTACTATCCATTTCCTTACACTACTTTAGGAGGCCTTCATGTCACCCCTACATGGCCGTGTGTGTGGCCATGACACATCCAGCACACGGCCTGTAGTGGCATCGCAGTACACGGCATACACTTATAAATACACGATGTGTACTTTCAAAATTTTCAGATTATCCTCTTTTCCTAAAAAATGACCAGAAATGGAAAATCACACCTAAAAAGAAGATCGAGTTCTTACAAACATCCCCCCTTAATAAAATTCTTCCCTGAATTTCCCTAGTGCGGCGTAGAAGAAGAAAACTTGAGTAGATCTGGCCAATGTGCCCGTACATTGTCCTCCCTCTCCCAAGTCTCATCCCGTTCTCACTCGTTCTGACATAGAACTTGTACCAGAGGAACATACCATCCACGAAGATCCTTTGTACTGTGATCAACAATCTAGATTAGATGCTACTTGAAATATGAATCCACATCAAGCTCATCCTCCTCACGTTGAAGGACATGATACGGTTCTGAAAAGTAATGTCGGAGCTGAGAAATGAAAAAAATGTTGTGTATAGTAGGGTACCAAAGATGTATCTGTAACCAATATGAAACTGTACCACCTCTCTTAAACACCTAGAGAAGCCCGACATACCTCCGTGAATGCTTTCCCTATCTCTTAGTCCTCCTGTGCCCCAACCTCGGTGTGAAAAGTTGGAAAACCTGATCGCCAACCACAATCTCTAGAGGTCATCTCCGCTGATCAGCATAAGACTTCTGATGATATTTCGCACTAGCCATCCTCCTCTAAATCAACTCTATATGCTCTATTGTCTCCTGAAGAGGAAAATGTCCTAGCAATGCTGGTACTCCTGTCTCCAGCCAACATAAGGGTGATCATCATGGCCTACCTTACAAAGCCTCATAAGGATCCATCTGAATAGTTACATGAAGACTATTGTTGTAGGTAAACTCCAAAATAGGTATATTCTTCCCCCAAGAATTTAAAAAATTTAGAATGCATACTCAGAGCATGTCCTCAAGAACCAGAATTGTATACTCGGACTAGCCATCTATCTGGGGATGGTAAGCTGTATTCCAAAGTACCTTTGTTCCCAAAGCCTTCTAAAACCCCTCCCAGACCCGAGAAGTAAAACAGGTATCCCTGTCTAGAACAATAGAGTGTGGAACTCCATGAAGACTTATAATCTCTCATATGCACAACCATCCCAACTTATCAACATTTAAGGTATTTTTGATTGGCAAGAAGTGAGCATCCTTCGTATGGCTATCAACGACGACCCATAAAGCATCATTACCACGAGGTGATCTCGGTAACCCTATCACAAAGTCCGTCACGACGTCGTTCCACTTCCACTCAGGAATGGGCAACTGTTGTAAAAGTTCTCCTTGTCACTGATGTTCCACTTTCACCTACTAATAAGTGGAACACCTCATGACAGAACCATCAACATCTCCCTTCATACCTGGCCACCAATATTGGTGTTGTAGATCACGATACATCTCTGTGATTCTTGAATGAACTGCCCAAACTGAGGAATGAAAATACTACATCATCTCCACATGTATATCAGCTGGCACCCATACGCGTCCCAAGAACCACAAGATCTCATTTTCGCCTATGTTCCACCAAATAATAGGGTCCCTTCATGATATGTTTTCCCGTAGGAATAGGCCTTTAAAATCTTATAGCTTCCTCATTCGTACCCGACCATGAAGTGTAGAGGTAACAACTAATGATGATAGAAATGTCTACCCCTTTCTGTCCTGCACCTCCAAATGCATCTTGGAGAATAGATCTATAAGCTACCACTCACTACTATTCTCCTGAACTCCCTGTAACTATGTCCTCCTACACAACGCATCAGCCACAACATTGTCATTCCCAAGCGTGTAGGCAAGCTCAATGTCAAAAGACTGGAGGTACTCAACACACCTCCACCGTCTCAAATTCAGATCACACTGAATGAAGATGTAGTTGAGACTCTTTTGGTCACTGAAAAACACAATGTTCTCTACCAGAAGATAATGTGTCCAACAACATAGGGCATGAACAACAACTAACAACTCTAAATCTTTCATCTTGTAATTACTCTCCTATGGAATTAACTACTGAGACCCGTAAGCAACTAATATATCTACCTGCATAAACACAACTCCTAGACTAATTCTCGAGGCATCACATTAGATAGTGTAGCTCTTTCCTGGATCTGGAAAGACTAGAATAGGTGATGAATTCAAACTCCCTTTCAACTCTTCATTGTATGACTCACATGAATCTAACCATAAAAACTTCCCACTCTTCTTATTCAGTCCAATCAATGGTGCTGCTAAGCGTGAAAAGTCATATATGTAGTGTTTGTATTATCCAGCAATCCCAGAAAACTCTAAACCTCAATGAATTCTTTCAGTTACTCCCAGGAAACTACTACTCTCACTTTCTCTGGGTCCACTGATACTTTTTTCTCTGATATAACATGGCCCAAAAAGTGAATCTGATCCATCCAAAAGTTGAATTTTTAGAGATTAGAATATAAAATATGCTCTCCTGGTATACTCAGAATGATCTCGATATGTGTGGCATGGTCGTTATGAGTGTTAGAGTACACTAAGATATCGTCCACAAAGACCACCACTAACGAGTCTATGTATGGATGGAACACTCAGTTTATCAGTGCCATGAAAACTGTTGGTGTGTTCGTGAGACCGAACGGAATAACCAAATAATCCTATAGACCATACCTGCTTCTAAAGGCTGTACGAATTATATATGATGGTTTAATGCAGAACTGATGATAACCGGATCTCAAGTAGATCATTGATGACAATTAGCCTCCTCGAATCTGATAAAAGAGATCATCAAACCTAGTCAAAGGATATATGTTCTTGACCATCAATTGGTTCAACTTATGATAATCCACATAATGGATGAGGGTACCATCTACCTTTTTTGCAAACAGAATAGGTAAACCCCAAGGAGAAGTATTGGGTCGGATGAAACCCTATGCATGTAACTCCTCCAAATGCATCTTTAGCTCTTGAAACTTTGGTGTAACCATCCTATAAGGAGAAATGGACACTGGTGCCTCTCTTTGGATGAGATAAATCGAAAAGTCTATGTCACGTTCTGGAGGAAATCCCGAAAAAGTCCCCTGGAAAGACAACTCTACAATGATCCACCACTAGAGGAAAGTCTATCTATGAAGCCCCCAAGTCATCCATATAAATCATAACAATCTAGGCTATAACTGCTGCCAACCCATGTTGCTCTGGACCCTCTCTTCTTTTCTAGAAATCCCACTCATCATTATGATGAAAAGATCCACCCTCTGGTGATATAAACACACACTATGGTGATAAAAGTTGAATATTTCTTAGAAGGGAACTATTCAGTCCATTACAAGAATAAAATCATAAAATGTCATCTCTCGGATATTGTGATCCCATAGAAAGTGATACCCAGACACCACTAGAGGGAACTTGTCGAACTGACGTACACTAGCCGTCTTAGTCCCCAACGGTGTGTCTTGAGTCAAAGTATCAGTAGATGAAATGATGTAGAGATCAAGGCTCTCCCCAACAGAAATATAGATAATTCTATGGGAATCCTCTGTATCGAAAAGAGTAGAAGATAAAACCGAGTCTACTAAGATCGTACCTCAAACTATAGATGGTCTGGGATCCTGGTCCTGATGGGTCTGCTACACTGAAAAAGCCTGAATTTTACCATAGTCATGTGATCCTACCTGACCGCTCTATGTTGATCCATCCTGTTGTTGCTGAAAGGATGGTGACTGTCCACCATGGCCTCGACCTCCACCTCAGCCCAAATAGCCGGAACAACTCATGTTCCCAGACTGGTGTCAAATTCGTGGCGCTGCTCGTAAATGAGGATTCATGGATGAACCCCTATCACCAGCTCCTGGTGAGAAAACCTGACAGAAGCGCTCATGGTGACCCATCTTGCCGTAAGATCTGCACTCCACTGGGTCTCTTTGGCACTATGGCCTGGTATTTCCATCCCTTCCACACCGGTAGCATAGCACCTGAATACCTGAAGATGTGCCTCACTGCCTCAGATCACCACACGTAGACTCCCTATAGCGCTTCTTGCTGTCAACTTGTGAAGAACTAACTCTGGAAGCGGAACTGCCCTGGATATCAGCTTCAGAATCTATCAGATTGTGCTCCGCAATCAGTTCTTGGTTGACGATGGAAGAGTTGGAAGTCATCCTGAATAAATTCACATGTGACCGGATCTCCTGTATGAGACCATCCTCAAACTTTCATTCCACAAAACCCCCATATTATCTCTATATTGGTGTGAAACGATGAATCTTGGTGAAACGAGAGGAATAATTAATGACATAAAAAGTACCCTGCTATAGGCTCTTGAACTCCCGAGCTCGTTCGGCCCTCAGGGTCTCCGAGTAAAAGTATTCATAAATGACGCACATAAATTTTTCCCACACCATAACCTACTAATGACCCGCCTATGAGATAACATCCCACCACCTCTTGGGAGAGTCTCATATCATGTAGGTAGTGATATTGACCAGAATTTCAGGAGGTGTCTCCAGATGCTAAAAGATCATCATCATGGATTCTTTCCAAGACTCTGTATCCTGAGGTCCTCCTTCCCTTGAGAAGGTGGGAGGATGCTACTGATGGAAAACCTACGTCAAATCCATCATAGTCGAGGCATGAGGTGGTGCTCCCTAGATGTTCTGCATCATCCTTAGACATCCTTCCCTAAACTGCGCATTATCGCCTATAACCGGTATCCCTGCTGGTGCGGAGGCTGGAATGACAAGAGGATATGAGGGAAGTCCCTGATAAGCCATATCTGGTGTCTGATCACCGCCTGGCAACTGGCATACAACCGGAGGACATCTCGGTTCCAAGACTCTGTAAGGTCAAATGCACACGATAGATCTACAATCTCAAGGAACAAAAACTATGAGTGTTTGAAGGGGTCATGACAAATAAAGCCTTCATGTTTTACAAAACATGACTACACTGCGTGTATAAACACTAAACGTCTTGTTATCCCAAGTCATTTACATGGGCATGCAATTATTCCAAAACTAGTCATGTAACACCACAAAGACACGGTGTGTTATCTAAACACACTGCGTGTACCTGAATCATCTTCCCCTGGTAGAGTCCTTCTACACGGTTAAGCCACATGGCTCTTCTAATAAAAAACTACACGGCGTGTTCAATGTAGACACGACATATACTTGACAAGCTTCACCAAGCCCATGTTGTTATTGACATGACCTGTGTACCCTGGTCACACTGGTCGACTTGTTCTAGGACACAATGTGTAATAAGAAGTCCCAACTGACCGTGTGGTTAACAACATAGAATGCTACATGGATGACACCACACGACGTATTCCAAGGGGACACGACATGTTTGAGAATCGATTACACCGACCCGTGTTGTTCATGACAAAGTCGGGTAGCTGGTTCAGACTACTCGGTGTGTATAAGAAGATACTTCACTAATCATGTTATTATCTACATGGCCAGACTCCTAGGATTACACTACATGGCGTGTACAACCTGTACATGGCCTGTTTTAACAAAGTTTTCCTTATCCCGTTTCTTTACCCACTTGGAATGTGACACATTTAGAGAATACACGACATGTATAAAAGGTACACGACATGTACTTAAGAAAAACTAGTTTCTTCCCGAATAGAAGAACACAGGGCGTGTAGTCAAAACTACACATCATGTATTCTATGTTTTTCCAGATAGTAATCCTCAGAAACTACTCTGGAGCCCCGAAAACACTGAAATGAACAATGAAAATGCCAAATTCTGATCCTTGAGGGCCCATACTCCCCAAAAATCAATGTTTTCCATCATTTAGAAGTAAAAAACTAGGTAAACATGTCAATGATTCACCAAATTCCGGTCCATGAGGAACCATAACACCTCAAGAACCAAAATTTGGTGTTCATTGAGGTAAAAAATTACACAATCAATGCTCTAACAAGAAGCATATATTTTTATCAAGGCATCTATCACAACATCATGCATATTCTATGCAACATCTATCACAACAACATGCATTTGCTAATCCATCATTGATAATATGGCAAGAATGCATGACATGTGATTTCTAGGAAGTGCCTATATGATTAATGAGATGACATACCCTCATCTCATTAGGTTGCGATATAAATTGAACCCCAATAACATCAACAGTAACATCACAAAACATGTGAATCACTCACGGTGAAATCAAAATAACTGTAAAATTGAAAACAAAAAAATATCAATTAAACGAGGTAAATTGGATTTTCCCTATAAAAGAGTTATCTACTCCTGGGAACAAGTTATTACTAAGTACCTATTCCATACTACCCCAAGCTAAAGGCTCCAAAAAATATGTCAAGATAAAATAATCCCTCTGATACCACTTTGTAACATCCCGATTCCAGAAGCCACCCAGAGGCACCCCGTACCTGGTTGGTCACATGGACTCAAGCGCATTTCCCCGAACGCTATAGGCTGCAGACTAAAAGTGAGGGAATGAGGTTTGATAATGGGGAAACTATGCATTCATTAGTAGAGTAAACATCAGATGTACATAAATACATACAACAGCGGAAGCCGTAGATACCATACAATAGTAACAACAGAAGACTAATAATGGAAATAACTTGAGAAGATATATATATATATAAATGATTCATTATACATTATATGTCTAGGAAAACAGACAAAAAAGTCAAAATGCTGGAATAAAATATTGCTAAATCTAAGGGAGATATAATTCAGGAAAACTCCTCAGCATCGCAAGACATATATTGGTCCCATGCTCTCCAACTCCACAACAATCATGAACCTGAAGTCGATGGGTGCTTGCCCTTATCTATACCTGCAATAATATAATATTTTCGGGAACAAACTCATCACCCAAACAGGGTGGAAGACAAAAATACCAGTAGGAAACCACCATAATATATGTGCCTAATAGTAAGTGAATATATAGCAAGAAACAGTACAGAAATCATCAAACAAGAAGGCACTCATCAGAAAACAATCCACAGTTTCATGCATATAATTTACAATCAAGTAAGAAACCACTCAAGAAAGTAGAACTAAAAGGTTACCCTATGGGAAGTTCTCACTGTCTCACCCCTATGGTTCAACCATAATGTACTAAAACCCCTATGGGAGGAACACACAGTCTTACCCTTCTGGTTCAACTATTGAAGAGACTCTCTGGGGAAGAACTCACCATCAATTCCCCTTATAGTCTCGTTTTGTACTAAAAGTGTTATGGGGAAGCACTCAACGTCTCATTACCCCTGTGGCCCGTGTCGAGGAACTACAGAAACTCTGAGGAAGAACTCAATGTCAATTTCCCCTCTAGTCTCACATCCTATTATAAAGACACTCTAGAGAAGTCCTTGCATCCATTCTCCTTGTGGTCTGCTACACTAGGTTCTCATGGCCCTGTGTAAGTAGAAAATGTATACTACTCGTATCTCCCCAAGTAAACCTCAAGAACTTCATGGATAGAATTCAAAGGCATAACAGTATAAATGAACAATAGTCACAATATCCTAAAAACTTGGAATGGAACTAGAAATAGCCGAACTAGAAAAATGAGACCAAACGGTCATAATTAGGAAAAACATGAATGAAAAATACATAAAAATCACATAAAAATACCCTATTCACAAAAAATATCCACCACTCGGGCATACAAGCAAAGCAGGCAATCAACAGGGGCAAAACAGTGAAGACGAAATACCCCGCTCTTGGGTATTGGTGGAATTTTCACATAATACTCAAAGACTCTTCAAAAAGGCACAAAACCCCTACCTTGATGTTAAGAGATCGATATACTTGAACCATGGGGAATGAATCGCCTTAGAAATTCAAAAATCTACAAAAAAGACAAAAATTTTCAACCCATAATAACTTGGAAAAGAGAAGGAATTGGGAAACGATTATCTAGGAGAAGAGATAACTCACCAATGAAATACTAACGCACTAACTGGTGTTTGAATCGGAGGACAGACGGGGGTTCAGGGACTCATCAATGATCTGCAGCTACATGGTGCTCTTAGATGAAGACAACCTATAAGATGTCGATTCTGGAGATTAGACATGACCCTGGTGAATTTAGTGAAAAGGTGAAATTACACGGCATGTACTCGCTTTTTCCGTACTCCGCTTTAGGCAGCCTCAATGTCACCCCTATATGGTCATTTGTGTGGCCATGACACGACCATCACATGGCCTCCAGCAACATTGCAGGACATAGCGTGCACTTATAATGTACACGGTGTGTACATTGAAAATTTCCAAATTTTCTTCTTTACCTAAAAAACGAACAGAAAATGAAGATCACACCCGAAAAGAAGATCTGAGTTCTTATAGATACAATAAAATATGTGTGTACATGATTCTATTTTTTTCATAATTATGATGTTATGATAATTTATATACGTTATGTGTGAACATGATTCGTTATTTGTTCACCACTATGTGTTCTATTTCTCCACTAAGACATGATGCTTCATTTTAACATATTTCCACATTCTATAACATTAAATATTATTTCCTCCAATGATTATTAATATTTTACAATGATTATTTTATAATGATTATTATTATTCTCACCCACATTATATTGATTCATGGGATTATTAACCCTTTTAAAAGGATTTTATGTAATGGATATGTTTTATTATGTAAATGTTGTCTATGATCATCATTTTACAAAGACAATAAACCATTTTATCATAGATACATAACTTATTTATGATGTTTATTAATAAAATGAAGTAATGATCTAGTAAGAATAGTATATTCTCTATAGTTTGTATCCATAAATTATTTAGTTAATATGAGAATTAGGATTTGATAATATTAGTGAAAAACATTAGGACAAGGTTAATTAGATGTATACATCCATGAATATTTGTTTTTAAAAAATCATTAACATAGATATCCCATAAGATATATGTTTAGTTATAATTAAGGAAAAATCTATATATATATATATATATTATTTTTTGACATAATATATTTTTTAAAACCACTAATAGTTATGAAAATGGTGTGATCCAGCAGAATCTAGGCCAACAATCTTTGTGAGGGACAATGAAATGATTTTTACGAACAACATATACAACACTATGGGTTGTGTAGTTCAATACATTATCTAAATTCTTAACAATATATCTCAGGCTATGAATATTACACTGAATCATGTGGAATATATGATTTCACCAAATAAGGATCAAATTACTATTGACTCACTTATGTGGAAATCACCACTGAAATTTTGTAAAAATTCCTCTCAACATGTCGTGGAAGAGTTGTTTAACTATGCAGAGAAGGCCTTTTCAATAATTCATTATTTCTAGAAGAAAATGGTAAATTATTTTCATTATCATTTAAATAGAGATACCATTAAATGGTTACCCCTATTAAATATCTCTAATTTAAAGGATGAAATATAATATATGGTGTGGAAATTCATTAAAAAATAGTTCTTATTTTGTATTTCCCCTGAACTCATCAAAACATTTGGAGAGATAATTTATTGAGATGATAAAAAAAAGGTGATTCTATCAAAACTAATGAGTAAAACACCAGAAGGATATCAAGATATTCTTAGTGTTTTGTTATCAACAATGATTGAAAACAATATAGATTCATTAGTGGTATAAATCCACACCTTTTAAAGTAAATGAAAAACTGAGATGTTGTGAGTTGGGATGAGGTGGTTCGATGTGCCATAAATGTGGATATGGAGTTTAGATAATGGATCTATGGTTTTCGAGATAGTAAGAGAAGTGTTAATTTCAAGATGGCTGGTCAAATAAAAAAATAGTACATGTGATCCGACTAACCAGATTTCAAATATTTTGGAAAAAATGTTAGGGAAATTGTCTGAATGGGATAGAGAACAGCTCCAAGTGTGGAAAAGATGAACACCATACTCATGAATGTCAAATAATAATAAAGAATATGACTATCATGATGGAGTAAAGGAGGTATCATCCTAATGTAACACCCATGGTTAGATTATTTAATTCTAGAGAGAAAATGTACCCCGCAATCTAGGGTACTAATCATCAAGTCATTGAGGGTAATCATTGTTAGTAGCCTCCAAAGACATATGAGAAAGGAACAGATCATTCCATCACTGCTATTTATGATTAGAAAAGAAAATAATGTCTTATCAGCACAGTTCCTATTCAATAAATAGGGGAAAAGTTTTATTTAATTACGATTCTACAAATTCCTTTATATTCTGCAAGATTTCTAGAACTGTTGAGTCGAACCCCCGATTCAATGAAGTATATACATCTATAAAAGCACATCGCGGTGCCATGAATGCATCCAAAGTGTTGGAATCTTATTTTATTGTCATATATTGGAGGATTCATCCAGTTAATCTTGTAATAAATCCCATTTTGGAATTAAACACCATACTAGGCGTGGATTGGCACTCATTATATAGATCACCCCTGAAATTTCATTAAAAGATAATATATCTTCATATTCTAAGACATCCCATGCTCCAATAAAAATTCAATGAATTCAATGAATCACTTATGGAAAATCTCTCAACTGTGTGGGTGTTATTGCATTATGAAGAATCACACCTCTCTGAAATTGATGATTAAAAATAAGGTATTATCTTAGATAAAACACACGATCTATTTATTAAAGAGTACCCAATCATCGACCAAATTATAAGGTATAGTTCTCAATTAATCTCATACCAAGGACTAATATTATAAAAAATTTATGCTTCCATTTAGACTTGACTAAATTAGAAGAGTTAAATAAGAATCTATAATGGCATTTAAGAAAGGGATCATATGCCCCAGTGCATCACATTGGGGCATACCAATTCATGTTTTCAAGAAAAAGGACAGATCAATAAAACTTTTTATTTATTAATAAGAGATCAAGAAGATCGCAATAAAGTAAAATAATCTAATGTCTATTATTTATGACCTCCTCAATCATATAAGATATTATCATTACTTACAAAATGTGGGTAATCATTTTGAATATCATCAATTGATGGTGAATAAGGAAGACATTCAGAATATTTCTCTGTGTACATGGTACATGATATATTAATTCAGTGTTATTCTTTTTCGACATACAAATTCCCTTAAAATAATCATGAGTTTGATGAATAGAATCTATAGATAAATCCTTATAAACGTTGTAGTATTTTTTTATCAATGATGTCCTCATTTATGACAAGATCAGGGTGGATCTTGAAGAGAATATATGGATTGTGAATTTGGCATTAATGAAGGATAAAATGTATGTTAAGTTAAAAAAATTTTACTTCTGGATGCAATAAGTCACATTATTGGGGAACATGGCCATAAGTGGGGGAATTTATATAGATCCTTCAAATAAAATGAAAATTGAGAATTGGACCTAATCACTAGTGTCACAAGAATCCTTAGATTTCATGTATTGGATGGGTCATATCAACATTTTATGAGAATTTTATCATGATCATTTATCTCACTTAATAATTTAAAATAGGTCGGGGTAAATTATGTTTGGACTGAAGAATGTGAGAATATATTTAAGTATCTCAAGGGGAGGTTAGTCTTTGTACCTATAATCACACTACCAAAAAGTGGAAAAGGATTTTTTTAATTATAGAAATTCTTAAAATAAAATATTTTTTTGTGTGTTGATACAAACTGATAAATTGATTGCCTACACCTCATGATAGTTTTTGATCCATGAGTATGAATACCTGATAAGGGATCTGGAGTTTTCAGATATAATCATTTCTGTAATTATTTGGTGGAACTACCAATATTGTCAAAAGTGTGACATATATTGTAATAAAAATAGCCTAAAGTATATATTCTCATAGAATGAGATCAACATGTGTCCAAAGAGATGGTTAGGGAAAATCAAGGAATATTATTTCTTTATTAACTAACATCTTGGAAGGGCAAAAAAGGTAGCTGATTTTCTTAGTAGAAAAGAATATCATACTCTATCAATGACGAGGATTGAGAAATACCTTATCTACATGGATATGAAAAAGATGGATTTGGATATCACAAGGAAATTGAATATATCATACATTTCCAAAATGATTTCCCAACGATCTATCTAATAGAAGATTAAAGAGGCATATGGGATGATCAATTTATTTTAAAAAAAAGTAAATGATGTAATGAAGGGGAAACTACATGGGTTATATATTTAATATGATGGTGTGATTTGGTTGGAAATCGGGCTTTGTGTGCCATCATAACAATAGATAATGAATGATCTATTGGAAAATTAACATTTCTCACCTTTCTCGATCCGTACATGATGTAACAAGATGTTATATGATCTTCATGTAAAATTCCATTGAGATATCATGATGTATGTGGTTGTGGAATATATCTCATTGTGTTTGTTATGTCCAATATTTAATGTAGAAAGAAAAATTTTCAAAGGGATGGTTCAAAATTTTTTTATACCAATCGAGAAATGGGAGAATTTCACCCTGTATTTCCTCACTGGTATCCTAGAAACGTTATAGGAAACAATCATGTATTGGTTTCATTGTATTGAGACAATAAGGCATCCCATATTATTTCTATATGGGAATATCTCTCTCCTAGAATTATTTTACAATATATGTTAAGAAAGTCGTGAGGCTCCATGGGGTACCAGTTTTGATCATCTATATTCATGATCAATGGTATACCTATTAATTTTGGAGAATCCTTTAACATGTATTTAGTATTGAGGTTAATTTTTACAAGGCATATCACAATAAGAATAATTTCTAATTTGAATTTACTATTAGGATTCTAGAAGATATACTAAGATCCTGGGGAATGGAATATAAAGGAGGATGTGATCAAAGTTTCCCATTGGTTGAGTTCTCAAATAAAGAAAAAATCAACTTGAGTATTCAAACGGATACATATGATGAACTATTTTAGAGGTAAGGTAGAACAATAACTTTTTGGGATGAGGATGGGAAATAAAAGCTAATTAGACCTTATATTATGAATGATTTGACAAAGATGGTTCAAGCCATCCAACGACATACAATATCTACTCAAATTTATAACAATAGAAATTCTGGGAACCATTTAAGAGACTCAATGATCGTTATAATAGGAAATGTATTATTTTTAATATCAACATGGAATAGAGTCATGAGTTTTAGAAATAAGGTGAAGCTTATACCATGGTAAATTGGCCTCATTGAGATCTTTGATCACATAGAAGTAGTGGCCTATCAGATTGTGCTTCAACTGAGTATGGATCATGTTTATGAAGTGTTCCATGTATTAATCCTTATGATGTATACACCTGGCCCCTCACATGTATTCAACCATATTATGGTACAAATTTATAATGACCTCTCATACAAAGAGGGACCAATAAAAATCTTGTACCGTATGGACATATATTTACACAAGAAGATAAGTAACAGATTCAATGTGTTATGGAGGAACCATAGGTATAAAAATTCCACTGGGAAACCATATGAAAAAATTATACAGAATTATCATCACATATTCATAAATAATTATAGATGTTGAAATGTCAAGGATGAAATTTCTATTTGTTTAATGCTGTAACGACCCGATGTTTTTAGTAAAAAAACATTCTTCAATAAACTTGAGGTGTGTTATGTTACACACATAAAAAAATAGAGAAACCCAAAATGAAATTGTCTTCTTACTAGACATGGTTACATTAATTAGGAATAAAGATAATTAAAATCCAAAAAAAATGTTTACATAAAAATATACAACAGAAAATCTATAATTGGATATTATGGATCACCCCAATCTACTAGAGTCCTCTCGCCGATAGTAAACAATTCATAGAAGAAGAAAAATATTTTTTAAGCAGAACAACTATATGAAATTGAAATATAAGGAATTGAGATTAATTTATTTCATTTTTAAGTAAAATAATATTGTAGAATAAATAATGGGTAACGTGACAATAAGAAAAGTTATGTTTCCATTGAAACAATAACCTTATCATTAATAATAGAAGCCAGACCATTGGAAATGAAATTTTATCTAAAAAAATATGTCGTTGTAAAAATAATATTTATAATGATTAATTTATATAAATATATATTATATAATTTCAAAAAATAATTTTCCTGGTTTGGAAATTCAAACAATATATAATAATTTTATTAATAAACTATATTTTAATGTATTTTGTTAAAATTGTTATTATTATATTAAAAACTACACTTACATATTTTATCAATTCATTTTTGTAAAATGAATATGATTTTTTATATCAGAATGTTGACATTAGTTTTGGGGGGTTTTTGGTAATTTTATGCATTAAATTATTTTTCAGGTCAATAGTATAAATATAGTTTTTACATAACCAATGTAACTAAAATTATAACATTCCTAAAGAAATAATGAAGTAATTCATTAAACAAAATTATTTTCAAATATGTTATATTTAATTTTATAAATTTTTCATCCAAATACAATAAATCCAATTTCCATACCTAAAAATAAAATTCAAAAACATCAAATAAATAGTGGTTCTATAAAATAAAAAAATTTCTTTATTGAATTTTTTAACAAAATCGTTAATTAGAATTATAAAAGATATTTAAAGTATTAAAGTAAATACAACGTAGTAATATATGATTTGTAATATCAAGAAATCACTTTTAAATTTTTTACCTTTAAAATATATATTTATTCAATATTTAATTCTAAAAATAACACTCTCCCCAAGCATACGTAACCACTCTATGTCCCCCTTGGAAAACCACTCCAGCCATCTTTTCCAAAGACCATGATCCACCAAAATCCGTCTTTGTAATACTCTTATAATCCATAATGAAATTTTGGAGAAATTCAACTCCCATCACCGAGGAGATACACTCTCGTACAAAATATGATACACTGAAGAGACTGTAAGTCTCTATTATGTATTCCCTCTTTTATTCTTTGCTTTCATTTTTACCATATTCCATACAAAAAAAAAACAAAAAAATTAATAAACAATTATTTAAATGTATATTTATAATGCTAACCTACATTAATTAAATGTTTTGAAAAATATAAATTTAATACATCCCTTTCCTACAATTTTGATAACGTCCTGTTAAAGTTCGGTTGACCACCTACGAAGACATTTTAAGGACAATTATAATAACCAGCACCATGGATGAATATGTAAATTATATATAATATATTAAAATGTATATATATTTATATATATATATTCCATTCTTCTATAATTAATGAAACAAATTTACAATGTATAATTTAGAAAATAGAGAAATAAATGAATAACGACATATTTTCAAGTAAAATATGATATCAAAAGACTTCAATTATATCAGCAAAAATTAAGAAACATAATCCAATGATTATAATTGATAAATAATTTTAGTAAATTTATATCATTGTCTTGTGTATTAGTTTTTATAAATATAATTATATTTTTTATGATGGACAGAAGCGGCGATATTAAATGGGAAATATGGTAAAGGAAATCTTGAACCGAACTCAGTTTCCTTGGGGTTTTTCCACATTCTCAACAATTTTAGTTTGGATATAAATTTAATTTTATTTAAAAACAAATTTCATTATATTTTTAATTTCATAAAATGGTTATAAAATATACAGAATTGGTTTTATGAAAATTGTACCGATTTTATAAAGGAACACTTCATTCCCAAACAAATCTCAAGTCCCATTCGATCATTCCTTCTTTACTCATGTTGGATTATTTTTTGACAATGTATGTTTTTTCATTTATCATTTTGAAACATGAATGTGTATTTATTAATTTAAACAATATAATATTGGTATGAAACCCATTCCATTCCAGGGGTCACTTAATGACTACAATTGTAATATGTTCTATATGGTATGCAAGATAATGTAAAAAAAATTTATGACGAGTGGGCCCAGAATTATGTGGACCTACAATCAATTGGATAATATGATGTATCTCATGAGATAATGTGAAATATTTGTGTACAATATTCTAGATTTATTTATAATGAATATATTATTATTATGAACATATGTTATGTGTGAGCATGATGTTATATTTATTCAAGAATATGTATTGTATTTGACCACTAAGACATGATGATATAATTTTATCCATTTCCACATTACATGACATTATATAATGTTTCATATCATTATTAATATTATGATACCATTGTTTTGTTATGATGATGATTATTTTTCTCACCCGCATTTTATTGATTCATGTTTATATTTATCCGCTTATTAGTCTTATAGCTCTCCCATTTCAAAGTTTTTATCCTCAATATATTACTTTTACTAAAGAGAATGAAAGAGTCAATATTAATATACATAATATGAAAGTAAATATTTTTATCCTTTAATGTGTAAAAGTTATGTCTGATCATAACATCACCAATACACTAAGATGTTTGCTCCTGGATATGTAACACAATTATGTTTTTTTATCATAAAAATTATTTAATATTCCTGTAAACAAAATTGGGGTCATTATAGAAAACTAATGTGAATAATGTTTTACAGATTATTGTTAATAAAACAATGATTATAGACAAATTTTTTATCTTGGGAGACCATTATAGTTAATGATATGTGTAGTATTTATAATTGTGGGGTATTTTGGATGAAAAATATTCTAAGATAATCCGTTTAGACTATGATTCTCATTTCACATTATATTTCTATAATTTTCTACAAAAGGATATAGGATTTTAGGTTATTTTTGGAATGCCCTATCATTATCGAGATGATGGTAAATTTGAGAGGACAATTAGGATCTTGAGGATATGTTATAAACCAGTGGATCAAACTTCAAATTTAAGTGCGAGAAGAATATGTTAGTTGTGAAATTTTATTATAATAACTACTTCCTAGAATGAATCCAAATAATACTTTCGGGTAATTATATGGATTCCATGTAATTGGCCACTTTTTTGGATAATGGTATGTGATTCACCTATTCTTTGGCCATGAATTATATACTATACATATGAGAATTTTCAATTGATCAACATGTATTTTGTGACAACACAGATCCAGTATCAATCCTATGCTGACCATCGGAGATGACCTATGGATAATAGGGTTTGTCATCATCTTATCCTTCAACTGTCACCAAGGCTAACAAATGAAATATTATGAAACATGGAAATCTAGGACCCATGATTTTGGGACAGTTGGATATATTCGATAGGTTTCGTATAGTTTAATACCATTTATATCTTCTACAATAGTATAGTTTCATGCATGATGGTTTTCAGATATTGTATCTTTAATGATATTAGCCAATCCATTTTCTTATGATAGATACAGTGAACATAAATCATGGGGTAAATGCATCATCTTAATAAAACCTGATATTGGTTGTATATTGTAGCGAAAAGTATCTCCAATGTGAAATTATATGTTTAGTTCGAGTGTAGTTGCAGCATGGGCGAGTTCAGGGGGAGACTAGGGAGAGGGAGTTTAATATGTGAACAGAGTGTCCAAATTTGTTCATTAATACACTTCTATAATATTTGGACTAGCTCATCGAATATTTGTGACATTGTGGGGAGGTTTTATGATAATTTATATTTAGAGGTACAACCTTCTTTTAGTTTTGTTCTAAATGTCTTCCATTGAGTTTTCTTCTATATTTAATCTCTATTGGATGAGTTTTTTGCAGACAGGGAACAAATTTTTATTGGGAAAATTACCTAATGTTTATGGATGTTTCTTTTATTAATCCATGGAGTTCAGATACAGACATTTAAAAATAGTATTCCATACAATTGAGACTTTGGAGGGTTTTCAGATCTTTATGCAGGAAAATGGGGTTGAAAATCATCTACAATAGAATTATACACCATGTAATGGTACAAAAAATGTGTAAAATCGTAATGAAATATTTTGTGAACCCAATATAGGGAATGAATTTAGTAAAAATCATTTGAGATGTAAATTTTTTTGTGATTATCTGGATAAATAAATATTTATCCATGACAATGTCATTTTTCCACATATCACAATAAATAGTAGTACACAATGCATAAAAGGATAATAAAACATGTATTTATCAAGAGTAGTATATTTTTGTTTGAATAAAGAGTGATTTGTTTTTAATTTATTATTTTAACTCCCTCCTACTAACTATTGGTGTAACACGCTAAAAATATAATGTTAGAACATTGTGTTCGATAGCGTGTTTGATAGACATCACCAATAACGTAAGGGAATATATTATCTTATGAATTTTTAATTTATTTAATATTTTAAATAAATTAAATATATTATATATCATGTAATTTATGTTGTACTGAGTTATATTGTGACATACGCTACATGGAGTTTCATTGGTATAATGTATTGCATGCAATACCATGTTTAACTAAACAAAAATATATTATTAAAATACTTATATTTAATATAATAAGATAGAAACATGTGGTTAAATCAGTAGATATGAATAGTATTATTTTAATTATGAAAATATATGGATTATTAAAATATAAGATGAATTCATTAGGTTAAAATTAATTATAAATGAAAATAAGTGCAAATTAAAAATTTAAGAAATATTTTATAGAAAACTATTTTTATTCCCACAAAGACGATTCACACTTGTAAATTAAATTAATTAATATTACATAGTGATATTAATTTAATATATTTATTATGTATTCGATATAATATTTTTTATATTCATCCAATATATTTGAAACCACTAAGATAAGGACAACGCCAATTTTACACATAAATGTTTTATTTTTATGAAGATATATTTACTGATTTTTAATGTCTAATGATTTTAAAATTTCAAATTTTTGGAAAATTTATATATTATATATATCACAATAAATTTATTTTTATAAATATACCATAAAAATTATTTTTGGGTAAATTTTATGTCTTTTTTGGGATTTTTTTAATAAATTGTGAAAAATAATTATTTTTCATTGATAACTAATTTTTTCGTTGGGTGTATTAATAATGTTACATTAAATATTAATTTTTTTTAATTATTAATTAGATCAAATTTTATATAAAATAATCACAATTAGGTCATTTTAATCAATTAAAATGTTAAATTGACTATAAATCCACACCAAACATCTGATCATTTTTACATCAGAACCTCGAATTGTCACCCCATCTGTAGGATTAAAATTAAAATAATTTCTCCCAAATATATGATTGAAATTTTAAAAAATGGATTCCATTTTTGAAATCAAAATAATATATAATATGGTCAAATATTTTCCCCAAAATTATTCGGTAATGTAATTAAAATTAATTGTAGTGATTACGGTAAAATTAAGCTTAATAAGAGACTAATACTTAATCTTAATGGCCGAAATAACCTAGATACTAGTACAAAAGCCATTTTAAGGAACAATTTAGACCCTATTGTCACTATTAAAAAAATATTTCCATGATGGTATGCGCTGTCAATTTGAAAAATGTGTATTTAATTCCATTATCAAAATATTACATGAGTGCCGCTCCTCATCCATTATAAAAGGGAATATGATCCTCCATCTTCCTCACACCTATAAAGTCACATTGGATTGATCAATATCAGTACAAATATCTCCTAAAAATTCATTCCATCTCCCTAAAATCATATACTATATAATAGATGTAACACACTGATATTCTAAATTATTACTATGTATTCAATAGCGTGTGTGACATGAAACACCAAACATGTAAGGGAATATAATTTCAATAGAATCAATTATATAATAACTATTTAAAGTAAATTTGACACATTATATTAATTTTAATATAGAAAATCTAGAGATATATTATGTTACACACAAGATAGACCTTCCTTAATATCTTTTTTATTTCAAGAGTGACCTTCCTCGATAGCTTGTGTTACATGCAAGATTGAGTTTCACCAAATAACAATGTATTATTAAAAAATTAGTATGGAATATAAAATGATATAAACATGAAATTAAATTAGTTTTTATGAATATTTATATCTAAATTTAAAAAAAAATTTCACCCCAATATAAAATGAATTTATTCATTAATAATTAATGAGAAATGAAAAGAAGAATCAATTGAATATAATAAAAAATATTATTATTATTTTGATTCCAAAAGTGTTTTAACTTAATTAAAAATCTATTTAAAATTAGTGAATTATTTTAGTGAAGCATATATTTTATATATTATATAAACCATTTTTGATATTTATCTATTATATTTGAAATACATAATATAAGCACTACCCGTTTTTACACATAAACCCTTATATTTTTGTAAAGGGAATTTTACCTCCTTTTAAAGGAGAAAATATTTTAAATCAAAATTTTGACACATTAAAAAATTTAATATTATAAAATACAATCCATTATTTAATTAATAATATCAAAATTTTCTTAGGGAGAAATTTTGGTATTTTTCTACCAAACATCATTTTTTTGAATAGTTAAAAATATGTTATTTTATTTAAAATGAATTTTAGATGAAATAAGTATTAAAGTTAAATTATATTTTATAATTTCTATAAAAAAAATTTAGATCATTAATATATATATTTATAAAATTTATTTTATTAAAATCATTTTCACATGAATTTAAAAATGAAAACTCAAAAATTATTTTAACATTTTCTTACTAAATCCAAATAAACCATATGTCTGCAAGATTAACATTAATCATAATTTCTTTGATTTTATGATTTGAATTTAAAAAATGACATAAATAATTATAATATTGATGATATTTTGAGTCTAATATGATAATAATATTTTTTTTGTCCAAAATAATTTGTGAACGTGATTAAAATTAGTTAATGTGACTTATGTGTAAGTTGGTTAAAATGGACAAATTATTAAATTTAATTGCCCAAATGGTGAAAAAACTTGTAAAAAATCCAATTTATGACCATAATTATGAAATTATTCTTAAATTATGATGTTTGGTTGGTTTTTATCACATTTCTTATGTAATAGTATATATACACCTAATGTGTTTCCAAAAATTCCATGTGTGTGCTTTTTATTCCCAATAAAAGGACACAAACACCACCCATATTAACACATCTCAATCATGATTGGATAGTCCAAACTCTATTAAATTTGTCTCCAACAATAATTATCCTCATACTATATGACTCCTCTTAAGAATAAATCATTTTATAAATGATTTTGTTTCAATCAAAAAAATGTAACCTGATTAAGAGGTAACGACTTCTATCACAATTTTCAGTTTCATATCCATTACTCAAACCCTATAATATTATTATTATATGATAACATAAAAAAACCAGTATTATCAATAGACTAGGAATTGTTTATTTTATGTTTTACACATACTATTATGCAAAACTCCATCCAATTGGTAATAGATATTTTGTTCCTATGTATGCTGAACTACTGCCTCACAAAACGATTATTGATCATTTTTCCATTTCAAACTATAATGGTTCTATATTTTTTTGGGAATTTGTTTTATATTATATATTATGGTAATTATGTATTTAATATTATGTAATTATAAAAAAAATCCCTTATACTTTCCATTTTTCCCTAACACGATAATATCATTTGAGGAAGTGTGGACTATTGCCCCCTCAAAGTGATATGATTCTTTCACACGATCCATGGAATGTATAAAGGATATATATATTTGATCATATGAGAAATAAAAAAAATCTATATTATATTCATGAAAAAATAATTTTTTTATATTTATATACATTTCATTTTCATTATTATCCTTTAACACATTAAAAAGTGATAATGTCGGTCATGGACGTACAAACAACCACCTCTTCGACACAATGTGATTCCTTTTACATCATGAGATTTATATATATTACTATATACAACTAGATAATATGGTATTCATGTTATTATTGTCATTATGTATTTATATTTACAAACATACATTTATTCCATAATGTTCATTGAAAAATGGGAATAATACTCATGTGTACGTACAACCTACCATCTCCATGATTTTAATGTTGCATCATTTTTAATAACCATATTTTCTAGATTATTTTAATAGTATAAATTATTTAAAAATATGATAAATATTTTTATTATTATTATTGTTTAGAAGATATATATTGGCCTCATTGAGAATAGTTGACCTACCAATGTTGTTTTTGACACAAACCAAAATTGGTCAAAAAAAAATGTAAACATAATATTTTAAATAGTTGTCTATAATATAGAAATAATTGAAATAAAAGTAATTATAAATATTAAAAAAGATTTATATAAAGTAGAAAATTAATATAATTTTATTATACAAGAAGATAAAGGATGTTCATCCAAAATGAAACAAAATGTAATGGACTCTTGTCCCAATTTTTGATTCCATGAGGCATAATATATTATTATTAAACTAACATCTAGTATTTAGTATACATACTACCACATTGATAAGTAATGTAATAAAATATATTTTGATAATTTTATTTATATGTTCAATTTCATTATTTGTACTTTTGGGTCATTCAATTCATATGTAATAGATTTCATCTCAGTTTACATTTTATTGAATCTTATTTGTTAAAATGCACCTAGATTCTTTTATATGGTGTATATAATGTTTTTATTTATTAAATATCATTAATATACTGAATCTCATGATATAATAACTTTTATTCAAATTTATTATTTCATTAAGATAAATATTAAATATTTTTCAAAGACGTATGGGAAACTTTTCAATTTTTAATTTTTTAATTTCTCGACAATAAATTTAATAATCTTTCAATGGTATTTACATTAATGAAAAATATATCTAAATTTCTCAAAACACTAATTCATTATTCTATGGTTATTCATGAACGTTAACATCTATTTGTACCATTTTCCACACTTTGGTAATCAAATGTTTTAGAAATTTTGTTATGAAATTCCAAGCTCACTTCTCTCTTTTATCGGAGAATCTGTTTTCTTCTAAAAATGATTTTTAAAAAAAAATAAAAAATATTTTTAAAATTATTTGGTAAATAAATTTTAACATTTTATGTATTTTAGAATTGTTTTTAAAGGATTATTCTTTTCACTTTATGAAGAAAACATTTTTCAAACCTTTAACCGTGCAAAAGTAATACTTTTACCTTTCACAACTTGTACAGATTTACCTACCATCATTTATTTAAAGATTCAATTTTATTTTTAATAGGTGAATGTTTAATGAAAATGTTTTCAAATATTATTATCAAAGAAAATTTTAATGTTTTTCAAAACAAAAGGATATTGGCCTCAATAATTGTTTTAAAAGTTTTTTAATAAGGTTTATATTATCCAATGAAAATAAACATTTATTTTACACCACATACGGAATTTTATCTTGATACCAACCTTAATATTCCTCAGGATTGGTTATGGATGATTTCTATAATGATAGTATCCATATTTAATTACTTGATTACTTTTGGCCCCTTTAAACATTCAATTCTATATGATAATTAACATTGACTTTCCCCTAATTATCCACATCATTTTTCATATAAACAATTATTTCCTAAAACATATAACACGTTTTATACTGTGTATTTACTTTGAATGATAATTGATTACTTCGAGAAATGATGACAATTAGGTATACATTATTCCACATAGATAATTGATATGGAATTTTTTTATTCGATATGATGATTTTTTTGGAAATGTACTACATGGCTTGTATACTGCTTAAGGAATTCCCTACGGGTTGGGGACCGGTTCCAAAAAACCACTCAATGCATTAGTAGTGTCATGGGATGAAATAGTTTCATAAATTGAAATTTTTTAAACTGGTTATTGATGGTAATTACAATATATTACTAAGAAACATAACATCCAGTAATTAAGTATTTATTTTATGGATAATTTTCTTAACATTATTTATCCATGAGATTTTTCATCGACATATTTATAGATACATTTCATTTAAATTCAATGATTAGGTATAATGTATTTCAGTTTATTACCATTCTAGATTTATTTTTTCTTAATTAGTTATGTGAATGGAATGTATTTCAATTTATTACCTTTCTTTTTTTATTCACTTCATACTTAGTTATTTTATTATGTGGTATGAGTGTTCAGTTATTTACCATCCCATAAATATTACTCCCATTGATTCTTTATTTATTTTTCTATATTTTTTCCTTACTGAGCAGTTGAGGTCAACCTTAGATTTTTTAATTCCCTAGGAATCCAATAATAAAAATATGATATATATGCAAGGATTTAAAAGATAAATTATAGTTAAACATGAATTTATATCTGTACCTAGGAATAAAAACTCTAACAAGGTGTTTCATGCCTTACTCGGGGTAACATGGTTCTTGAAAATGGGCCTTACTACTCACTTGGTTTGACACTCTTGATGTATTCTCTTAAAAAAATCGTGGTTTTATTTTGATTCTATTATGAGGAATATTAATAAACAATAAAACTTAATATCATATTCTATACAAAAAGACTACCATATTGAAAATAAATATTTGTGATTTAGATATCCTATAAATGATATTATTTATAAACCCTAATCCATGGAATGACCAATGTGGAAATAAATTGTAGATGTATTTATGTTTTGAGGTTTTATCGAACACATTATTTAAATGTCTATTTAGTGATTAAACAATTATCAAGGACGTCCTTCATATTTATTTTTGAAAATATATTAATTTGGTTATTGTAAGGAAAAACTATAATCCAAGTGACATCCAATAAAATATTGAAAGGCTGTAGGTCTTGAAACCATTTCCAAAGGACAATAAGGGTTTTATTCCAACCAATGACTTACACATTTTCTTTATAAAATTTCAATTTTATTTTGTTAATCAATTTGATGAATAAATTTTAATGATGATCTAGTAGAATCACTTTCTAGGAATAGAGATTAATCTATGTACCATATTAGTTTTTTGAAGATAGTTAAATAAAAATAGATATGCTTGTAAATAATTTATAGGCCTGAAAATCGTTTGAATATGTATTTTAGTTCTTCAGGAAAAAAATACATTATTTTTTATTTTTTTGGGAGTATTGGGATGAATTAGAATTTTATAAAATCACAAACAAAAGCTAGGATTTTTCATATCAAATTGAAACCTATTAAGTAAGAATATTTAACTATATTATTGGTCAATAAAAGTATTACCCAACCTTAGAAAATGTAATTGAAATAAAATTCCATCCTAATACCATATTCTATATTGAATAGATGATATACTAAATCATCTAAGAAATGTGGATTGGAGGCCCTCAAATTGATATTGATCATTTACATGATTTTGATTAATTACCCCAATCAGTCCGTATAAATATTTAAACTTTTCTTCTATGTATGTATCTCTACATTCCACTATTGTTATCCTACATAGAGACAATGTTACATGGTAGTCTATGTGACCCTAGTACTTTTTATTCCATTTTTTATAGAGGAAGGATTATAAACCATTCTCATGATTTTGAATTTCATAACTAAGAAGTATCAAATAATATAACGCACTAGTGCAGAAAATGTTTTTAACGTCACTATTTTTAACGTCGGTTATATATAACTAACGTGAAAATCTGTGAAATGTGATTTTTTTTAATTTGGTTATTTTATAACGAACTTAAAAAATATGGATAGTAAAATTTTGACGTCGGTTATTTGATAATCGACGTAAAAAGACATCTTTTGAGGCCTTTGTGACGTCCGTTATCAAATAATCGACATAAAAATCCATCTTGCTGAATTTTTCACATCGGTTATATTCTATCTGACGTAAAAAACAAACACCCGATAGTTTTAACATTGGGAAACCCTAATCGAATCTTCGATCTCGTTTTGTTTAACTCGTTTTGGAATCAACATTTATCATATTTACTCTCCTAGGATCTATCATCTCCACTCGCAACACTCAGGTAAGCCTCCCATGACTTTATTTCGTTCGTTTTATCCCCGGATAATCTATATTTATATTTTGCAATTTTTTTGTTTAATCTAGGTACGAATCTTCGATTTGGAACCCTCTTACCTTGTTTTTCCATCATCATCATATTTATTTAACCATATATACTAGATCAACATGCAATATTCACGTAATCCCCACCCACTTCTATTTTGTTTGTTTTTGTTTCTTGGATGCCTGACATTGATAGTCATTGTTTGTTTTCATTGAAAAATAATGATCTCATTCACCTATATTACTACAATTTGTTTTTAAATCATTTTGATACACCCATTCTATGTATCAGTGTTATTTATTTTATAAGTATATATGTTTTTTCATGGTGGAATGTTTGTTTTGGATACTTGGTTGTTTCTATTTTGGGTATCACTATTTTTAGATCCATAATCTATTTACGTCGCTTATTTTCGTGGACTATTATAAGTCTTCATATTCTATTAAAACCCAATTCATTGCACAATAGAGCATTTTAGACTAGTTGGAGATACAGTTCATGGTTCTCATTTTGAATAATGGAATGATTCCAAAACTAGTAGTTTGAGGTTAAAATCCCAAGATATGCCAAAACTAGTAGCTTGAGGTTAAAATCCCATGGTTCTGGGGGGGCTATCAAGAGGGTTGGTGGTTGTCCAGGGGTTGGGGGATATCCAGAGGGTTGGGTGCTAATCAGGGTGTCTTTGGAGGTGTGGGGGGGGGGGGTGGCAGTCCAGGGGTGTGTGTGTGTGGGGGGGGGGTGTCCAAGGGGGTTGGTGGGTGGGGAGGGGAGGGGGCTGTCCAAGGGGCGGGGACCTGTCCAGAGAGTTTGGGGGGTTTTCCGGGGGTGGGGGTGTCTAGAGGGTTGGTGGGTGTCCAGGGGGTGTCCAAGGGGGTAGGGGTGGGAGGTGGTGTCCAGGAGGGGTGGGGGTTCTTTCTAGAGGGGTGGGGGCTGTCCAGGGGGTGGGGAGGAGCTGTCTATAGGGGTGGGGGGCTGTTCAAGGGGGTGGTGATGTCCAAGGGGTGTCCAAGGGGGGAGGAGGTGGTGTTACGAGGGTTCTTGGGGATGTCCAGAGGTTTGGGGTGTCCAGGGTGTCCATGGAGGTGGGGGGGGGGGGGGGGGGTCCAAGGGGGGTGTCGAAGGGGATGAGGGGGTTTTACAAGGGGTGGGGGGGGGGGGGGCTTTCCAAGGAGGTGGGGGCCTGTCCAGAGGCTTTGGGGGGTTATCTGGGGGTGGGGGCTGTCTAGAGGTTTGGGGGTGTCCAGGGGGGTGTACAAGGGGGTAAGGGATGGGGGTGGTGTCCAGGAGGGGTGGGGGTGCTGTCTAGAGGGGTGGGGTGCTGTCCAGGAGGTGGGGGGTTGTCCAAAGTGATGGGGGTTGTCCAAGGGATGTCCAAGGGGGTAGGGGGTGGGTCTGGTGTCCAGGAGGGGTGGGGGTGTGGGTGTGTGTGTGTGTGGGGGGGGCTATCTAGGGGGTAGGGGGTTGTCCAGGGGTGGGGGTTGTCTAGAGGGTTGGGGGCTGTCAAGAGGGTTGGGGTAGTCCAGGGTGTGGGGGGATGTCCAGAGGATTGGGGGGCTGTCTAGAGGGTTGGGGGTTGTCCAGGGGGTGTCCAAGGAGGTAGGGGTGGGGTGGTGTCTATGAGGGGTGGGGGTCCTGTCTAGAGGGGTGGGGGTGCTATCTAGAGGGGTGGGGGCTGTTCAGGGGGGTTTTCCAGAGGGGTGGGGGCTGTCCAAGGTGGTAGTGGTGTCCAGGGGGTGTCCAATGGGGTGGGGGTGGCGTTCAGAGGGTTTGGGGGGTTGTCCAGAGGGTCGGGGGGTGTCCAGGGTGTCCATTGGAGTCCACATGGTTTTCTTCGATTCAATGGAATTTAAAACAGTTATATTTTACTACATTTTCTTTTTAAAATCACATTCAAGCATATTTTATTAAATACACATAGATTTGTTTTATATTGAAAAATTGTTTTACATTCAAATTATGATTATTTTCATATAAACATATATTTTTCTTATCTTAAAAAGATGTATAATTATGATATTTGTTATAGGTAATAATGAGTCAAATTTGGATTATGGCACATCCAATGAGAAATGAATATGAGGAAGGTGTAGATGCCTTTTGGAATTTTCTAAACGAAATGTTCCAAGTAGTGAAATTTTTATTGTCCATGCCTGAAATGTTTAAATATGAAGAAGTTGAAAAGTATAGAGATAAAATATCATCTGATTTTTCATTGTTTTAATCCGACTTACATCCCTTGGTCTTGGTATGGTGAAACTGGAAGGAATTTCACTGATGATGATGATTCACAACATGGTAACTCTGATGGAATTGAACTAATGATTCTTTATATTGCAACAGAACACATTGAGATCGAACTGACAGTTTCATGTTTATATGGTGATGTTGAAAAACCATTATATCCTGGTTTTACAGATTTTAGGGTTTTGTCGATGATGTTAATATTTATTAACCTGAAGGAGAATCATGGATGGATTGACAAATGTTTTACAGCTCCACTACAATTGATGAAAGACATTATTCCAAAAGATATTTATCTTCCAGATTCACATTATAAGGCCAAGAAAATATTATGCCCAATGGGATTGGGGTACAATAAAATACATCCCTATCTGAATGACTGTATTATATATAGGAAGGAATGTGAATTTCTGTCTGAGTGTCCTAGATGTGGGACATCACGATATAAGGTGAAATAAAAAGCACAGGCTGATGTAGAGATTACAAATATCCCTTCAAAGGTATTTTGATATCTTCCTATAATTCATCGTTTCAAACATTTATTTTCTAATTTTCATGATTAGAAAATGTTATGATGGCATGCAGATGAATGGTTATGTGATGGAAAAATATGTCATCCTGCTGATTGTCCACCATGGAAGAAAATTGATGAGCAATATTCTACATTTGGAAATGAAATTAGAAATCTCAGACTATGTTTGTGCACAGATGGAATGAATCCATACCGAATGCTTAGTATCACACATAGTTCATGGCTTGTATTATTGGTAATATAAAACCTCTCTCTTAAAGTTTTTATGAATCACAAATATGTCATGATGAGTATAATGATCTTTGGTCCGAAGAAACCAGGCAATGATATTGATGTTTAATTGTCATCGTTGATTGATGATTTGAAACTTTTATGGGTTGATGGTATTAGGGTGTATGATTCTTATAAAATCAAATCTTTTAAACTGCATGCAGTGCTTTTTTTCACTATAAAGGACTTCCCAGAATATGAAAATTTGTCTGGATATAGTGTTAAAGGGCATAAAGCATGTTCAATTTGGGAACAATAGACATCATATTGTCAATTTCATCATGGGAGCAAAACAGTGTACATGGGTCATCGAAGGTTTTTGCCTATGGATAACCATTATAGTAGACTAAAAAAGGCATTCAATGGATCACAAGAATTTGATATTGCTCCAAAACCGTTATCCCCTAATCTGTATTTTGAGAGGGAGAAAAACATTGATGTGACATTGGGAAAGACGCAAAAATCTAGTATTGATAGACATATTTGGATGAAAAGGCCAATATTTTTTGAGCTACCATATTGGAGATATCATGAAGTTAAACATAATAATGATTTCATACATGTGGAGAAGAATATAAGTGATAGTTTGATTGGAACATTATTAGATATTAAAGGAAAGAAAAAGGATGGGTTGAATGAAATATTAGACTTACTATCAATGGGAATATGTTTGGAGTTAGCTCCCACTCCTAATGAATGACAAACAATTCTTCCACTAGCTTGTCATACATTATCTAAGAGGGATAAAATTAGCTTTTGTCAGTGTCTTCATGATATCAAAGTTCCTCAAGGTTATTCTTCAAATGTAAAAAGTTTTGTCTCCTTGAAGGATTTGAAGTTGATAGGTATGAAATCACATGATTGTTACATCATGATGCAAAAAATAATACTAGTTTCATTGAGTGGAATACTTCACATCCGTGTCAGACAGGCTATAATGAAGTTGTGTTATTTTTTAAATTCAATTCGTAAAAAGGCGATTGATGTGAATACTTTGAACATTTTGGAAAAGGATGAAATTTTTATACTTTGTCAATTGGAAATGAATTCTCCACCATATTTTTTTGATATAATGGTATATTAAATGAGTCATATGGTTCGAGAAATAAATCTTTTTGGACATGTATATCTTAGATGGATGTATCCTTTTGAATGGTATATGCAAATATTGAAGGGGTATGTTAATAATCCATGTCGACCTAAATCCTCCATTATTGAAAAGTATATTTTTGAGGAGGTTGCAGAGTATTGTACGAGCTACTTGGTTGCGGCGTAGCACAAAGGTTTGCCTCCATATCGCCATGAATGAGCTAATAATGAGGGAAAGGGGATTCCTGGCTTGAAAGTCAAATCATTTTCAGATGAATAGATAAAGAATTTAGAATCATACATATTGAATAACATAGATGATTCTCAACTGTATATCACATTGCACATTAATGATTTGAAACAATGTAGTCCAAAGAAGAACAAAAGGTGGATTTTGAATGGGCACCACAAAATATTTTTTCCATGGTTTAAAAATTCATTGCTTGGTAGATTAGACGTATCAGATACATTAAAATGGATAGTGAGTGGTCCATTTTTAAATGTGATAACATGGTCTGGTTATGACATTAATGGCTATACATTTCATAAGAAAGATCAGGACAACAGAAGTGTAGTTCAGAATAGTGGTGTATTGGTGTTTCAAGAAAAAATACATTTTTCCAGTGCTAATAAAAAAAACTCAGTTTCTGTATCAAGTATATATTATGGAGTGACAGAAGACATATGGGAGTTTGATTACATTAAAATTGAAGTTCCTATTTTTAAATGTAAATGGTTTATCTGTAACAGCAATGTCAGACACAATGAGTTTGGAATGACACTTGTTATTATGAATAGATTGGAAGACATAGCTGATTATTTTATAATGGCAACACATTCCAGAAAAAATTTCTATATAGTAGATCAATCAGAAATGCAGTGGGTTGTTGTTTTAGAAGGGAAAAAATAGTATGTTGGTGAGGATGAACTTGATTTAGATGCTGATTTATGCAAGATCACTACTTCCATGGAAAGATTAACAGAACATAAGGATGATCATGTTGAAGACATGGTTTGTTCCATAAAGAACAATCACAACGAAGGAATTTGGGAAAACAATTCATTTGTACATTACTATAATTACAGGTAACATATGATTCTTTCTTGTTTACATTTATTTTGTTTATAAAATTTTAGATATTGTAAGTTTTTTTCTTTATTAAAAAATTTATTAAAACAAAGTATGTATAATTTTTTGTCTGTTTTATGTTAGTTTAGTTTACATTATCATGTTCACCATTACATGAATTATAAAGGAATTATTTTTGGTTAGTGACAATTACTTTACCAGGTTTACCAAGTTTACAATGTTTACCATGTTTACCATCTTGACCATATTTACCATATTTACCATTGTTTAACATTCTTACCATATTAACAATGTTTAATATTATGTAACTTAGAACAATTTTCTATTTTCTGATTATAGTAGTATTAAAATATTTGAATTTTAATATTTTTGAACTAATGTTTTTTTTGATTTGAAGGATAATGACAGATCATTCAGTCGATCAACCACATGATTCTGGAGATGAGCATAATGGTCATACATTTGGGTAGGAACATTAAAATGCTTCTCTTAATGTTCCCCAATCTTCCTCATGTGCTCCTATTACTACAAAGAGTTCAAGAGTTGGTAAATATGGGTGCACACGTTTGCCAAAATTATCACTTTCCCTTACACAGGATCAGTGGATAGTCATTGAGTATGATGATGATGATATTCCTAGAGGTCCAAATGCAAAATATTTAAATAGTTTTGTATGAACTCAGGCTAAGAAAAAAATAAATATTTTTTATGATGACTGGAGAAGTTTGGATAAAGTGACAATCTCTCATTTTTGAGAGATGATTTTGGTAAGATCTTTTTCTATTATTTGACTATTCTTTAAATTTTTATTGTATATATAATATGTTTAACCTCTTCTTCATCAGATGACATTTTATATTCCTAATACTGGAAAATATAGGAAGAAATGCTTATTGATGGCTGCTAGGAGATGGAGGGATTTCAAATCAACCCTCTCATCTGATTTCATTTTCGGCCATAAGATTCAAGATAACCGGTGTCATATATATCCATTTATAGATGAAGACACATGGAGACAGTTTGTTGAATGTAAAAAAAAGAGTCATTTTTGGTAAGGGCAATGTAATATTTTATACGATTTCTTATATAAACGATCTTATTAATGTTTTGTTAATTATTTCTTATTATTTATTTACAGCAAACATAGAAAGCTCAACAGAAGATCAAATCTAAAAATGAATACTCTCAGAGTTTATCTCAGGGAGGGTATGCATTTATGAAGAACAAATGATGGTGAAAAAATTTATAAAACTAAGAGCTAAGAATTCATGCTCTAGAAAGGTGGACCCTCCATCCCCTCCATCTAGACGTGAAAAATGGAAGACAACTCGGATGGGAAAAAAGCGAAAATCTTTCAGATGAATCGAGAATCGTAGCTGAGAGGATTGTAAGATCTCTATTTTATTTATTTATGTTAACTATTTAATTATTATAATTTCAATCATTACAGAAATGATCAATTAATTAATATAGGACTGTCCTGATGAGCAGATCTCATAGGGGGCATTTACAGCTACTTGGAGGCAAGATATTTTATCTGTAGCATTGGGAAAGCCCGAACATACGGGTCGTGTAAGAGGATATCTGGATGGTGTATCAGTAAGAAAAGTGTTGCCTGGTCCTTAAACTGCAAACCTTGAGGGTTTTTATAAAAAAAATGAAATCATTGGAGGCTGAAGTTTATAATATTAATGTGACGATGGAGGAAAATATTAGAGCGTTGGTAAATTCTATGTTTGCAGACATGCAAGGGAAATTTCAGACTACAGGTGCCAGTCCTCCACCTCCCCTTGTAGACCCCATTATTTATCCTCCACCTAGGCCATTAGCTCCCATTCCCCCACCTCAGCCTGCGGACCCCATTTTTTATCCTACTCCTCTGCCGCGTCTTCCAACTTATTGTGAGTTGTATGTTGACGATCATCAACATCATATAGTTGCATATAGGTCGGTATATTGTATAGGAGATACAATTCATCATCTACAATTAGAGGTAGAGAATCAGAGGGTCATTGTATATGATATTATAGATATATCATCTTTAGTAACATTACCTATAGATGAGGTGACGAGAGTTGTACATAGTATCAGTCATTTTTTAATTTGTCCATCCAGACCTCTTCGACTCATTACCATAGAGGTATGAATGTTATATATTTTATTTTATTTTTTATTAAAGATTTTTATCATTTGAAAACTAATATATTTTTCTATTTATATTTACAGGAATACTTTAAAGGTAATGAAATACTGTATAGACAACAAAAAAGAAAAATGGCAATGACATCAGATACAGATTCTAGTAGTCTTGACATATTGTCATGATATTCAAATTTTTGGCAGGTCATTATAAGTTTCCAATAGAAGATCATGTTTGTGGACGTGCATAATCTATGGGGATTATAAAAAATTATATCATAGAGATTGTTACTGGAGATAAGTTGGGCATCAACGTGGTGAAATTTTTTTCCATGTAAGTCTTAACACCTTTTCCCTGCGTTATATTTATTAAAAATGTATACTTATGTCTGTTTTGAATGAGGTATATTTATAAAATTTTTGAGAGGAATGTGCTGACAGATGTATATGGATTCAAGGACCCACAATTGATTTCCCCTGAAGCATTTTAATTGGATGAGGAACAAAGAATGCATTATATTTATGAAAGACTTGAACAAAATATAGTCACACAATGTTTGATGATGACTTTTTGTGAGAGTTATGAAACACATATCTCTCAAAGAGTTCATTATATTTTAACATAAAAAACCACTAACCTTATGTTTTGTTTTATAAGTGATCATTCTAAGTTATGGGTTTTTTTCCCAAGGGGGAAAACACTTTACTAGATTTGCTCTGTCCATGATGATGTGCAGGAATATTTAATGAATATATTTCAAAAGTAAGTTTCAATTTCTCAATAGTTTTATATATTATAATGAATTTTAAATTAACCCCATTCATATTATTTTCTACCATGGAATGGGAATACTTTTGAAAATACACAATGAAAAGGAATGAAAAGATCAAATATGTAAATGTGAAGGTAAATATCCATTTATAATATGTACATTTTTATTTGTTATATAAAAATAATATATTGATTTTACACTCATTAAAAAAGAATTGTCATGAACAACAAGGCATCATTGAATCCGTGTATTATATGTTAAGATTTATGTATGAAATAATAACAACCAAGAAATTTGTGAACTTTGAACTGGAATACATCCTTTTAAACGTTGCCATAATATTTAAATTTGATTTATTAATTATAAACGTTAACTACTATCCTTTTCATTTATGCTATTTGATGACCCTCAATCATATACTGCTCAAGATATCATAAACTTACAAGTAGGGTGGTAAAATTATTTTACAGGTTTGATTGAATTTTAGTTGTTTGTAGTGTAAAATGAAATTTTAAATATTCTCATTATAATTGTGTATTTGGTAGTCGTTTAGGATTGATTTAGTTTTTTTTGAAGTTGATATTGTATTTTTTGAATGTTATATCTGTAAATGTTTAATTTTTCTATACTTCTTGTTTTGGTATACGTATGATGGTTTTTCTGGGATGGATTCTAGTATTGGGGGAGGGGTTCCAAGGGTGTGGGGGGTGTTCAGTGGGGTGGAGGTGTGTCTAGGGGTGTTGGAGGGCTGTCCAGTGGGGTGGGGGTGTCCAGGAGGGTGGGGGAGGGGGTGTGTAAGGTGTGCAGGTGTCCAGGAGGGTGGGGATTGTCGAGGGGTTTGGGGGGATTTCCAGTGTTGTGGGGTCTATCCAGGGGTGTGAGGGGGGTGTCCAGGGGTGTAGGAGTGATGTCTAAGGTGTGGGGGGTATACATGAGGGTGGGGGGGGGGGTTGTACCTAGGTGTTTGGGGCTATCCAGGGGGTCGGGGCAGTCCAGGGGTGTGGTAAGGGTTATCCAACGGGGTAAATTCTTAATTTTTCTTTGGTTGTTGTTTTGGTATACTTCTGTTTTTGTGGTATGAATTCTTGATTTCGTTTCTGGTTCATTCTGGGGAGAGTAGAGGACTGCATTCCATTAAAAAAAATGTGTCTTCCACGTCGGTTATTTTATAACTGATGTGAAAAAATTGGTAAGGGTTTATCACGTCAGTTATGTGATAACCGACGTGATTGAAGGCCCCAAGACTGGTTTATCACATCAGTTATTTGATAACCGACATGACAAGCCATTTTAGGCCTTTTATCACGTCGGTTGTGAAATAACCTACGTGATTAAAGGCCCCCATACTGGTTTATCACGTCCGTTATTTGATAACTAATGTGATAAACCCCCCCACCCCCTGCTGATTTATCACGTCAGTTATGTATTAACTAACGTGATAAAGTATAGAAAAATGGGTAATCACGTCGGTTATTATATAACCGATGTGATAAACACCCCCCGCACTATTTTATCACACCGTTTATATAATAACCGACGTGATAAACCCCCCCCCCCCCTTGTTTTAGCACGTTGGTTAATTAATAACTTATGTTATAAACACCGCGATGTTATGTTTTTTATGTTGGTTTTTAAATAACCGATGTAAAAAACAATATTTATAACGTCAACCGTATTAACGTTGGCTAAAAACCGAGTAAAAAATGAAAAATAACAGACATTAAAAACGTTTTCTACACTAGTGACTCCATAATTGGTTTTAATTTTTGGGGGTGAAATTTAATTAAGGCGGGGAGAAAGCAACACCCCCAAATTCTAATGTACAACATTGTATTCAATATCTTATATGACACACAACACCAATCACATAAGGGAATAAAATATTCTATGACCCTACTATATATTTACCATTTTAAAAAATTCTACACATGATATTTATTTTAATAAATAAAATACTGAGATAGATTTGTTTCCAAAAAGGGTGAAAATCCTCAATATATTTAGTTATATGCAAGAGATACCATCCTAGATATCATACATTACATAAAAGACTGAGTTTCAAAAAATAAAAATGTATTATAAACATATTATTATTTAATATAATATGATATAAAATAGCCATTAAATTATTTATTATGAAAATTAATTACTAACTTATAAAATTATGTTTTAAAATAAAATAAAATTAGATCATGGTTTACAATTAATGAGAAATGAAAATAATAACCAATTATATATAAAAATAAATATTAATTATTATGCTTCCCAAGGAGTTTTACCGTAATAAACATAACTAATTAAAATTTGACAATTATTTTAATGATACATATATGTTATATATTCAATTAAATATTTCTGATATTTATCCATTAGAATTGATATGCATAAGATAAGAACAAACCTTATTTCAAAAATAAAAACCTATATTTTTTTAAATATAAATTTACCGCCATTAAATAGAGAACCAATTTTAAATATTAATTTTCACACTATTTTAAATTTAATTTGATTAACTAAAATTAATTATTTAATTCTTAATGTCAAAATTATCCATGGTTTATTTTTTGTTATTTTTTTGAGAAAAATAGTTTTTTGATGAATAGTAAAAAACTACACCTATTTAATTTAAAAAATGTGATTTCATTAAAATATTTATTATTTGTAAATTGAAATTAAGTTTTTTATGAAGTCAAATTATATCAATAATTAATCTATTAATACAATTAAGATTATTATAATTTATTGCACATTTAAATGGATGAAAAAACAGTCCAATCTTTTAAACATGATTGTACAAAAACTTGTTAAATAATTAGTCTATAAGATTAAAATTAATCTCAATTTTACTTCTTCTATGATTTTAGTTATAAAAAGTCGTTACTATATATTAATCAGGATGATATTTTTATTTAAATAATATATATTTAATTTTTTGAGTCAAAATTATCAATGATATTGATTAAAATTAATTACAATGATTAAGGATTAATTAGGTTTAAAAATGGGAAAAACCTTATATGTAAGTGAAACAATGACCTTGATAGTTGTCCAAAACCAATTATAAGTCTATAATTATGCCATTAGTCTTCCATTCATTAGTTTCGTTTGTTAGGTATGAATTTTTTAAGGTCATAACATCTGTACACCTAACTAGTTTCCAAAAATTCAATGTGAGATCTTCCCCTTTCAAACAAAAGGCCAACACCACCCCCTTACTGACACATCTCATGAAACATTGGAAAATTCAAACTCTTGCAATGTTATCTCCAAAAATTTATATCATCATTCTATATGTCTCACCTAGGGCTTAAAATACATACCAGTATGATTTTTCATCAAACGAAATGAAGATACCTGATTATGTGGTAACATCTTTTATCATGATTTTTAGTTTCATTTCCATTCTTTATCCCCTATTATCATAAAATCATATTCTTAAATAAAATAATTACTATAAATATTCTAATTTTTTATCTTAATATTTATACCTACACTTAGAAACACCTCCATATATTGGGTGCTAATCTTATTGTTTCTCTGTTTGGCGAACTACTGCCTCACAAAACAATTATTGTTTATTTTTCCCATTTCTAACCATCATGGTAGGATATAATGATGGACATAGTTTATATACAAAAAGTTTTATATTTTATGATATTTATTATGTATTTTAGATTCATTACTTATTTTACAACACATTTTCTTATACTTTCCATTTTGCATGAATACGATAACATAGTTTGGGGATGTATAGACCACCACTTCATCCAAACGATGTGATTCATTCACACGATACATGGACTGTATAAAAGAATAATATAATTGAAAATAAGATATGTAAAAAAATTCTCTAGGATATTAATGAAATCATTAAATTTATGGATATATATATACATATCATTTTCATTATTATCCTTTCGTACACTAAAGTATGCTAATGTCGGTCGTGGACGTTTGGGCTACCACCTCCTCCACACAAAGTGATTCATTTTAAATCACAATAATTTTATATCTAAGTATATATGACTAAATAATATGTTATTTGTGATATTCAAATCATTATTGAATGATATAATCTAACATAGCTTCTTTCTATAATAATAACTACAAAATGAGAACGTTACTTATGCATATGTATGACCTACAATCACTATTATTGTATTGTTGGATTATTTTTCATAACCATATTTAATGGTTGATTTTAAAATAATAATTTATCAACAAATGATATAATTATTTCATGATTATTATTCATGATATGTTATATATTGAACTCTTTAACTATAGAGGACCTACCAAATTTGATTTTCACACATAAAACAAATTTTGTTAAAACACTTGATGTAAACATAATTTTTTTAATTGATGTTTTAAAAAATAGTAATTTGTGATATAAAAGAAATTATAAACATGAAAAAAGTTATCAATAAAAGTGAAAATAATCACTAGATTGTTATATATGATATTAAATGACATTCATCCAAAAGGCAGTACAATGTATGGGATTGTTGTCTCACATTTCTATCCCCGAGGCATAATTTATTATTATGAACCTACTTTATTTATATGGGGTACATAATTCCATGTTGAAATTTAAAATAATTAAACCAATTATCTTCATGGTATTTAAATTTTTTAATTTCTAATTATTTCGTTGGGGTCTTTCGATTCATATGTATGTGATTTAGTCTTAATTTTCATTATAATAATACTTATTTGTTGGCATGAACCATGTCTCTTTTATACAGTGTATATAATGTCATTTTTCATGATATATCATGAATCATATTACTCTCATGATATTATAACATTCATTTAATGTTATTCCTCTATAAGGATTATTATTTTATATATTTCAAAGTTTAATGGGGCAATTTGGAATATTTAATGTCAATTTTCCTCTATAATAACATTAATTATCATTCAATGGTATTTCTATTCTAGCTTATTTTATAACCATTGTTAAATAATACTTTAAATAGTTATATAGTTATTTGTTATCATTCTAATGTTTTATTACAATTTTACCTCTCTTTGGTACTAAATTTTATATAAGAAAACTGAACTTCATTTCTCTCTTTAGTTAGAGAAATTTCTTTCTCCAAAAAATAATTTTTTATTAAAAAGTTATCATAATGTTTTTAGAATTAATTATCAAAAAATTATCTACAATTTTTATATTTTAATAATGTATTCAAAGTAATCTTATTGTTTCTTTCTAAACAATTCCTCTTTCTGACATTTAAGATGGAAAAAGGAATGTTCATTTTTTTTCATATGACTTAAATGTATTTATGAACATCCATTTATCTGAATATTCAATTGAATGTTTATAAGGATAGTTTTTAATCAAAAATGTTTTTAAAAGTGATTTTCAAAAAAATATATTCATTAGAAAAATTAAAAACAAATTGATATTTTCATCAATATTGTTTTTAAAATACCCTTTTATAATATTTCAATTAATAAATGATAACAACCCATTATTTCATTCCACATGGGATATATTGTTTTAATTTCATCTTTAATATTACTATAAATATGTTAGGATTAATTTTTTGAATAATAGTATACTTTTTCAGTTACATTATTCATTTTGGTCCCCTTGAAATATTCTATTTCGTATAATCATTTGACATTGAATTTCCCATAAATATCTCCATCATTTATGATATATATAATTATATCATAATCCATATAAAAATTTTCATATGATGTTTATTTTGAATGTTATTTCATTATTTAGGAAAATATTGATAAATTCAAATGATTTATTCAATAAGAATATTTGATATGAATATTTTTTATTCTATAAGATGAATGTTTTTGACATGAAATACACAGGATTAAGACTGTTTAAGATCAGAAAAATTGGTTGGGGACAAATAAATAAATCTCCTCAATGCCTCAGTAATATCATCGAACAAATTAGTTGTTCAAATTAGAAAACATTAAATTGAATCTTCATGGTAAAGGTATCATATGATTTGGAAAGATAACATTAAATAATTCTTAATTTACATTAATCATAATTTTTTTATTATTCATCCATTAGATTTTTTGTTGAAATATCTATGGATGTATTTTATTTTATTTTGTTGATTATAGGTTAAGTGTTTCTGTTTCTTACATTGATATATTTATTTTTCCTTATCTAATTATTTTAATGGACTGTGTTTCCATTTTTTATCTTTCTATATCATTTATGAACTTCCATATCATTTTTAACTAAATAATATACGTGTTTAATTATTTACCATGCTATAACAATTAATCTCATTGATTTATTATTTCCTCTGCTATATTTTCCCTCACTCAGCATTTTTGTGCACCATTATTATTTTTATTCACCAGGGAATCCATAAATCCTACTATTTAAGATATGTAATGATTTACTAGATGTATTAGAGTCAAACTCAATGTACTTTATTTATAAATGATAAAAAAAAATATGTTTTAATTGTTATATTGATTGGTGACACAATAGTCATTTATGTATCGGGTTTACCAAGACTACTAAACTCCCGGTCCATCAGCACATAATTACTTATAATAATGCCAATGTAATTGATAGAAGACAACATCTATGGGAAATATGGGGTTATGGATCTACAATAAATCAATTAAATTAATCCCTTTGGTGAAAACCAAATGTAATTACTCGAATAAGAGTTAAAAAAATTCTCATGTTTGTTAGAATCATTTAAATTCTCCAATCAAAAAAAATTCATATTAAATGATTATATAAACACACCATTATCATTAATAAAATGGTCTTTATTATGTTAAAGTTTCTACCAACAGTTGCAGAAACTCCCATAAAATGGCTAATGAATATATTGTTTATGAGAACAGTGAACTATCACCTCATGAAACGATGAATGTTTGTTATTACATTACTGATTTTCATATATGTCATTATGATGGAAACTCTATTTATAAAAGTTAAATATGATATTTATTGTATCTTTATACCCATTGACTATTTTTAAAACACATATCTTCAAGAGTTGAATATTTTGGGATTATGATAACATTGTTTGCATAAGTGTAGAATACCACCTCTAAAATGTGATGTGGTTTTCTCACACGATACATAGAATGTATAAAAAAATATTTTAATTAAAAATAGGTAACATAGAAAACATATATACGATATTAAATACATTATAAAAATCATAGGTATATAGTTTATGTTAAAATTTTAATTACAATTTCACACACTCTTAAAAAGTGATAACGTCCTTCGTGGACATCTGGAATACAATCTATTCCACATTATGTAAATGTTTTTACATCACATGAAATTTATATATAATAATATCTGATTAAAAAATATGGTATTTATGCAATAATTATCATTATGGGAATATTTAATAATACTATCGTATTTCAATAATGAAAATTGAAAATTGGGAATATTGCCCATTCATACGTACCTCCTACAATCACGATGGTTGTAATGTTCATTCATTTATCATAACCATATTTAATTATTGGTATTAAAATTATAATTGATGTATAAAAATAATAATAATGTCATGATTATTATTATGTACATGTTATATAAGGACCCCTTTTACAATTGATTACCTACCAATGTTTTTTGAGACACAACGCGAATTTTGCCAAAACACCCATTGTAAACTTATCTATTTATGTAAATGTATAAAACAATTTATTATGTGAAATAAAAATACTAAAAAACATAAAAAAGGTTAAAAAAAGTATATAATTAAAAAAAAATTATATTGAAAAATAATGCATGATCATCCTAAATGTAATGAAATTTAAGTGATTACATCTCAATCTACATTCAATTAAAATTTATTTGATGTTATCCACATTGTTAATGTTATATGGTATATATATTTACCATTGACATGATTAATCATGAATCTCCTTATTCAAATGATATTATATGTTTTAATTAATGTCATTCTTTTATTGTGATTGATTAATATGTTTTAATGTCGTATGGTAATCTTTGGAATGTATAAATATTATTCTCTTATAGAACATTTTTAATGATTATCATTAAATTATCCCATAATTATGGGATTGTTAACATTCTATTGAAACAGTCAATTTATTGTTGTGCACATTATTTCTTATATATGGAGCAAATAATTCTAATATTTCATATAATATCCCGATGAAATCATATATCAAGATATTTTTAATTTCAATTTTAATTTTTTCATCTAAGTGGAATTTAGATAAAAGATAGAAAATGGAAAAGAGTTTCATAACCCAATTTATTTTAATTGGGTTTTATTACTTCCTCATTTTTAGTAGTTTTTAATGATAATCTGTATAATGAATATTAATATATATTGATATATTTTCTCATATATATGTGCATTTAATGTGGATACACACAATCATCTCATTGATTAATTCTCACTAAAACATCATTATCATTTAAATGATTTACTTATAGTCTCATTTTCTCAGGATTGTTTAAAATTAAATTTCTATATAAGGAAGTTACTTGATCACAGTCTAATAAACACTTTACCTTTATTATCTTATTTTTTATTCATGACATTTATTAAAAAATAATACCATATTCCAACAATTTGGTACTCACAATGTTTTTATGAAAAAAATACACCATTTCTATCATTAGTTGGAACCCCATTTTCTTAACGAATTTTTGTTAAAATGTTTTCAAAAATTAATTTAACCTATTCAAAAAATATTTAATAAATACATTTATACAATTACATTGTTTTACCAATGATTTAAAATTAATATTGTTGTCATTTTATAAGAAGGAATTTTTTTAACCATTTACCATGAAAAAGAAATGTTTTTACCTTTATTGTAAGGTTCATGTTTAATAACTATAATTTCATTGAATTTTTCTTTTTAGGATTAAAAGCATTTTTCTTATGAAGTTTTTTTGAAAATTTATTTTCAAATAAAATGTTTTAGAAAAGAGATACTTTCCTAAAGAATTTTTCTAAATGTTTTTTTAATATTCCAATTCATTAATGACAACAATCAGCTCTTTTACCTTACTTGGGATATTTTTTATTGATATTGTCCATATTATTTCATTTGATGGTTTATAATTTGTTCATACAAGTTCAATAATGACATTAACTACCATGATTCATATTTAGTCCACCAGAAATATTCAATCTCCTATGAATATTGAACACTGAATTTTAAATAAATTATTTATTTAAACTATCTTGGATGATTTAATTTATTAAATCAAATAAAATTTTACATAAATTTTATACTTTGAAATTTATTTTATTATATTTGGATATATTGATAAATTTTTATAATTTATTCAATATAGATATTTTATAAGGCCTATTGTTTATAAATAAAATTGATTACTTGATATGAAGAATGATTTGGACATAAAATGAAGGGATTATCCTATAATTTATATATATCCTCAATGAATCAATATATAATAATTGAAAACATATGTTGTGAAAATGAAACTGTTCGCTATCTATATTTTTTAATTATCCAAAGGATGGATCATAATAGTTTTGGTCGTTATCTTCCTTCGACACGATGTCCAATAATTAATCATTTCTTTCAATGAAAATTGATTTTGATTCATTATTTACTATATATAAGATTTTCACATAATAAAATCAATTGATCCATTATATTTTTATTTCACTGATTAAATGGAATATGTTTTAGTTCTTTATAATGAATGTATTATTTTTTCTTATCTAGTGAGTGGGATGGAATGTGATTATATTTATTACATTTCCATATTTTTATGTACTTCCTTCATTTATTGTTGATAATAGTTTATATATGTTCAGTATTTATTATGAAATTATTATTATCATTAATTTAGTATTACCACCACTATACTATACCGTTACTAAGAATTTCACCTCAGACCTATTTTGTTTTCTTTTCCCATGATTCCAAGAAGTGTACTAAGAAATATATGTAAGGATAAACTAGATGAAATTTGGATATTGTCAAATCTATTTAGAAAGAAATATTGTTTTTACTATTGGATGATAATATAGATGTAATGTTATATGATATAGAACAATACAAATTGTGGGGATTGTAGGTCCTATACATATTATTAAAACTCTTAAGAATTAACTTAGATTAAGATGTATGAATCTATTACAATTCATAATCAATACAAATGTCCATACATGACTTAGATATGATGGATATGACATGATAAGAATCAACATGTTATTAATACAAATGTATTTGAATTGAATACATTGATTAGAGTAATAAAAATGTAATTTATTATACCATTCATCTTATAAAATATCTCAATACAATATATAATGAAATTATCATAATTAAAATAATTACAATTGAACATAATATAAATAAAAATAGAAAAAAAAAATTGATTTATTTTCTATTAATAATGTTAGTGGAAAAATGAAGGGTATTACAATTCTTTTATCCCAAATAATATGGTATCCTTTCACCTAGGATAAAAAGTCTGTCTTACCACCACACTGGTAATATATCGATACAATAAACAGCATGACTATCTTCGAATACAAATAATCCCTCAATTAAAAAGTTAACTGACACCTATGTCTTTCAAGGACATGAAATCCATTAATTCAAAGATCGGTATCACGGCCTTCCAATCTCAGGAAGCCCTCAATCGTTATAACAATGATTGGATGCACAAATAAAAATAGGTCACCTATTGAAAAAAAATAACCAGGAACAAGTTGTTTATTTCATGTATAATCTAGGAATTTTGAACGATGTAAGAGATAAGTCAAAAAGTCTCTCTATAGAACTTGGAATATTGAGAATTTTACATCTCTGGTTTTGATAACCTCCATTTTTCATGTATTAGGTTCCAACGGTCACATTTCATACAATGGTCATATTTATCTGAAACATTCAGAGAGAGTTGGACACATGTCATTATAATATCAAAACATACATAATACATGACATCTTTTTTATTGGTATATAACAAACTAAATGACTTATTTTGGTTAGAAAATAATAAGTATTGAAATACGGAAGAATGAGTAATATGAAATATAATGAAAAAAATGTATATGGTATTGGATTAAGACATGAGTTCAATTCATTACATGAGTGTGATAAATAACATGGTAACAATGTATATTGTGATTACAATTCATATTGTGGATACAATTAATATTTTGGTTATGATACATAACACGGTTATGATACATAATGTGAATATGATACATAACCTTGTTATGATGCATGATTACGACACAATGCTGAAACTGGTTATCATGCATGATTATGATACAATACATAAACTAGTTACAATTCATGATTACAATGCATAATATGAATATTACACATATGCTATTTACTATGCATAGGTTACAAAAACATCATATGTGCTTACGATTTTAAAATAGTTAATGTTGTTATGATTGTAAAATAGTTTATTCGATAACGATGAGAAACAATATGCGTGATTATGATTGTTAAACAACAATATGTGATTAGAATTGTAAAACAACATATATGGTTATGATAAAGGTGATTACAATAATAATACAACATATATGAAAACTATATATGTGATTATGATGAGAGTACAAAATATATGAAAAATGATATTTGTGATTTGTGATTTACAAAAAAAACAATGGGAATGTCGAAACATGTTTTGAATAAAAAATATCCCCCTATTGTGAAGAAAAAATCATAAAATTCTAGTCTCCCCCTAAGGTTAATAACTCTTATTATATTAATGGTGAATACCACTAATACCACCATAGGTTTAAAAAAATAACCATGGGTTGTATTATCTTTACTTTTACATGTAATTTCTTCCCCTTAATACATAATTCATCAAATGTATCTTTTCCAAACTATTCTCAACATTATTAATTTTCATAAAGAATAAGGGGAAATATTCATTTTCTATAATGGGATAGAGAAGCATAATACAAAACAATAGTCATTACATTGAAGGAAATAATGGTCTTTTATAATAAGAGTTTTGAAAATCATTCATTCTCTATTTTCCCAAAAGGTTTAACATCGAAAGCCTCATCTTCATGATCAATTTTCAATCAACCATAAATTTGACAAGTGATTATTTATGACCCTTAATATTGACATCAAGATTAACAATTATCCTTTCCTGGTTTTTGATTATATCTACATGAAGCTGATTGATTTCTTCTTGAGCATTGAGTCTTGCTTTATTGGCATTGAAATCATCCATTTTGAGTATGTAGGACATCTATAAATTACTACTATATTTGAGAGAAAAAAATTTCATTAAAACCATATTCCAATTTTTCCTTAATATTTTCAAGCTCTTTAAAGGATACTCAATTTTATATACCTGGTCTTTGAAATACATCTATATTTTCCTTCAAATAATAAACCAACATTTGGTAAACTAAATAGAGATCAATTAACCTCTTCAACAATTAATCAATCATGTCCACATGATTCTTGAGAAAATCATCAATGTGTACGACCTCTTGAAATCCTTGTTAAAATTCTTATTGTGCTGAAAAACACATTTTTCAATTATCTTGGAATCGACATCAACTTCCAGAAACCTAGCCATCAGAATCATGACAGAGTCCATTCTTTCATTATTACTATTTGAAAGGATTTATATCAGGCATCAAATTTTGGAATGAATGGTATAATACTTTCTTATCTATTAAAATTTGGTACAATATATTTAATTTTATTCAGTGTGATTGTCATTTCATAATCCATATCTTTAGTGTGTTTTGGGAGATATCTGAAATGAGTTTCTTTACTGAAAATTGAGTTAGAGGATTCTGATTCTTATCAAAATATACAAATTTATCTTGATCTAAAATATGAATGAATTTATTAGAAGAAACATTTTTATATAATATTCTTGATGGTTGTGGATCATGAGAAGGAAAATTAAAGGATGGAACATCTGAAGAATCTACTAAATGATTTATCTTGTTTATATCTTCTTTCTATTTAACTTCTTCTTCTTGGTAACCTTTTTTGTATTCCCCTAATTCAAATTTTTCTTCTTCTTCAAATTATTGAATGGGACATTGAATGGAAGATTGTTCATATTCGTATTTTTATTTTCCTTTCTCTGGTGGATCTAATTGATTCTAAATAGGTGGTTCCCTTATTATAGATCCTATTGTTTCTTACATATAAATTTTGAAAAGACAATCAAAATCAACAAATTATGACTTCATTTTATACATTATCTTCTTCCTTTATTATTCTTTTAATTTTTCCTTAGATCTTATTTTAACTATTAAAACTTATTCTAAATCCAATATAAATTGGGGATCCACATCATTTTTTACTCCTTTTCCCACCATTCTATTAAAACCTCATTTGAAATAGAATTTGTTTATTCGATTTATAGGGAGTTTTAGTGTTAATTACCTTTTATTTAATAGAAGGTGATTTAGATGTCTTCAAAGGTTCATTTTTTCTTTTAGATACATTTTTTCGTTTCTTAGTACCCAAATTTTCTCAAAATTTTTTATTTATGATTGAATCATAAATTGAGTCTTCTTAATTTATCCTTGGTGATGAGATGATCTTTAATAGATTTCCGATATTTCAAGATTGAAATATTTTATAAAATCAAGCATTATTTTAAAAACATACCTAGAATAGTGGAAAAATGATCAGCTATGACTTTATAGAACCCAATTAATAATTCTGAATTCTCAAAAATTGAATCACATCTGATTGAAAATTATCATATTCACCAAATAGTCAAGAACATAATCATCTGAAACATTAAAACATTCCTTTTTTCAATTCTCGGTACTATAAATACTATCATCCAGAGGTCCGTGAGTTAATTATAACCTAATAAATGACTTACCTTTCTCTTGTCCCCATGAATCTCCAAAATAGATTCGTTACATTTGAACTTATCAAAAGTCCCAAAATGTTCCAGTAATTTTTGGGAAGGAAATAAAGCATAAACCACAGATAGAATGACTAGGAATGCAGCTTCATGTTTTATAGAGGTTGTTTACTTCTTATCAAACATCAGAAAAGAAAATCTTGAGACCATTTTATATCTCCATTATTTTATAAATTTCTAACTCCTCCTCCTAGAACCCGAAATCATGATTTGAATCCGATATTTGAACCCAAATAGAACCTCACCATTGGATGCTTATTATTTGTTTCAACAATGAATAAAAAACCCAAAAAAGTCTCAAGAGAATAACTTTTCACCTCAAAAGTTCATCGAATAGAAATATTTTGGAGGCATTTTATTATGATATAAAGCAGTTGAATCATACCTGAAACAATATCTCAAACCCTGAATATTTCATTATTACAAAATCTGAGGTCTTCTCTGATTATGAAAATTGAGGTAAACTATGATTATGAATCGTGCTGTGTATTTATAGAGCATCATGATTTGAGAGAAAATATATGAAGTTTGACGTTGGATATGTAGTGATGGGTTCTTTGAAAAAAGAAATTGGTGGTGGGATTCGATATAAAAATCCAATAGTTGAGAATGACTTGGAACTCTTGAGGTTTTCCTTAAATACATCTTATTCATAATGAATCCTAATAGTAGTTAAAAGAATGAATTGAAAAACTACTATTTGATTTACCAAAATATTGTTTTGAAAATTGTACTAGTCAGAGTATAAGGACAGATGTATTGGTTTAAATATATAGATCATTATGTTAATAATACAAACAATATCTAAAATAATATGTGACCGGATAGAATTCCAAAATAGATAAAAAATAAACTGGTAATGATCAAATATTCTAATACTGATAATCTAGTACTGATAAAATAATCTTATACTAATAATCTAGTACATATTGAATAATCCAGCACCAATAAAATATAAAACCGATAAAAGTGAAACTTATTCAAATGTAAAACCAATAAAAGTGAAACCGATTATAATGTCAAACTGATAAATGTGATTCTGATAGAAAAGTAAAACTAATAATAAGTGAAACCAATAAAATATAAAAGCGATATGAAGTGAAACCAAACATGTTAATATGAATACAAGTGAAACAAATTAAAAAAATAGGTAACATGTGAAACTAGTAATTATTTCAACCTATAAAAAGTAAAATTTATAACTTCTGAATCTGAAAAAAAGTTTAACCTATAAAAAGTAAAACCTATAACAAGTGAAAATGATAAAAAGTGAAACTGATAAAAATATTCATACACCCCAATTAAAAACGAGTAAATTAATTTAATGATATCGTATAAACAAGAAATGAATATGAATGATTACTCTATAGAGATCATTCATAGTGTCTGTTAAATGTATTCAAATCTATCGAATGATAATGTTTTTTTAAAAATGTATACAAATTTTCTCTTGTGTTCCATGGAATTCAACAATAATATCTCAATTTCAGGTGTTATATCTAAAATAGTGATTCCTAATATCTATGTGTTTGGAACGTGAGTTATATACCCCATTTTTACTTAGAGAAATAGAACTACTGTTATCTCATAGAGTTTGAGTATTGGAAAAACTCATGCCATAGAAAGTGAGTGTGTATTGTATCCACTAATCATGAGCACAAAGACATCCAAATTCTATATATCCAACTGAAATAGTGGAAAGTGCTACTAAATTTGGTTTTTTGCTTGACCAAGAAACTAACTAATCTCTTAATAAATGACGAGTTCCCTATAAAAGTTTTTTATCATTACTCCAACCACAAAAGTCATCATCTAAAATACTTTTCAAAACAAAATAATTTCTAGATGAATAAAATATTCATTAATATATAGTTCCATATATGTAACAAAAAATTATTTTTAAAAATTTTAAATGATATTCCTTTAGATCATATTGATATCTTGAACATAAGTATACTGAAAACATTATGTCCTGATGACTAGTTGTTAGTATAAAAAATTACTAATCAGACCTCTAAATAATTTTGGGTCTACTGGTTTCCCAACATCTCTAAGATGAAGTGTATTAGATGAACTTAATGGTGCTCATATACTTTTAACGTTTCCACATACATACATTTTAAGAAAATCGTTGATATATTTATGATGGGATTTGTATGTTCCTTTTAGTTTTTGATAAATTTGAAAAGAAAAAATGAATGTTATCCCACCCATCCTAATCATTTCAAACTGATATTTCATGATACATCAAAATTATGAGAATGATATTACTATGTTGATCAAAATATAAAGTCATGAACATAGATTTTCACTAGAAAAATATTTTTTTTTACCATTTTTATTAATAGAGATGGATCTGTAGTACCATTTGAATTATTATTTTAAAAATGAAATATTGGGGTCCTATCATTCCAAGATCTAGGGGATTTTTTAAGGCCATATTCAGATTTTTTGTGTGTAAATACAGGATCATAATGTTTTGAATATATCAACCCTAGAGTTGTTATACAAAAACATCTAATTGTACAAAATCATTAAGGAACTAAAATTAAACATCCATTTGAATTTTTTTTATGTTAACGAATAATGAAAAGGATAATAGAATACAAATATATTCATTTCTAGCTACCAGAGCACAATTTTCATCATATTGTAGTCCCTCTTTATCATTATATCCTTTAGAAACAAGTTGTTCATCCTTTCTTATAAGGACATCAATATCATCACATTTTTTATGAATACCCATTTTACTCCAATTATAATTTTTTCTTTATATCTTTCAACCAAGTTTTATACTTGATTCCATTCAAGTTCATTTAGTTCATCTAGTTTTTCATTAATCTAATCTTCTTCACCTAAGGCCTCATTCAAAATTTTAGGTTCAATTTGATATTGAAAAGGAAGATGTTCTATTTCATTTCTCAAGGAATTTATAATACATATAGGTTGATTTACATCACCAACAGTGTTAAAAGTTGGTTAATTTCAATGAAAAAATTGATATGATTTTTGTGAAACATGTTCATCAACATATGATATATAGTCTTCTTGGTTAAAATATTTTAGAAACATTTTCTCGAGTATTTACCATTTCAGGAGAGTTTTCAATCAATGAATGATAATATATTTCTGAAAACACATTTCTTGATGTATAAAGGGGTTGGCTAAAAATATTAGGATCAGTTTAATCAAATTTTATAGGAACTATTTTCTATACAATACAATAGTTTTTGTTAAAGACTCTATAAGCCTTAAATGTAGTGGAATAACCTATAATGATTCATTCATCGAATTTGGGTGATAATTTATGTAAATTATGTTATGTATTCAGTATTATTACATTTCAACCAAATACTCTGAAGTTATAAACATTAGGTTTTTTGTCAGTCCACAATTCAAAAGGTGTTTTATTAATAAATTTTCTAGTTAAAACTCAATTTATAGTATAACATGTAGTACTAACAGATTTGGCCTAAAAATTCATAGTAATTGATTATTCAATCAACATGTTTCTTGTAATTTCCACAAGAATTCGATAGCTTCTTTAAATAAAACCATTTCACTGATGGGTTCTTCGAGCTGGAATGTTTTGAGTAATACCTTTCTTAGTACAAAAAGTTTCAAAAGATTATTTTTCAAATTATTCACAATGATCACTTCAAATAGATATCAATGGTATGTTTTTTCTAATTTTAGCTTCAAATCTAAATGTTTTGAATTAGAAAAACACTTTATATTTATTTACTAAAAAAATACATATTATGTGCCTCCAATACATTCAATTTTTGTAGAACTAAAAATATCCATGCACAATAACTGTAATCCAATAGAATTTGAAACATAATTAATTTATTTAACTCTAGATTTTTGTTATATTACATATTGACAGGGTCAAAAACTTTTGAAGGATATTACCTGATATCTGGTAGATCTTAAACCAGTATTTTATTTTAAAGTTTGAAAAGGTTCCTAAGATTACACTGTCCAAACCATTTATACCATAACCATTATTGGATTTCAATTACACAGAATAAAGGTATTTCTTTGATCCTAAGGTCTTATTAATTTATGGCGTATACAATATCATGCCTAAATGCAGAGAGAATTAATTAATCTTAGAATGGGGAATTAAACCTTTATCATTATTAATATTCAAAATATAACCATCATCATATAATTGAATTATGATTATAAGGTTGTTTATAAGACTTTTATAAAACAGAAAATTTCAAATTATAACTTCTTCAGAAAGAACAATATTCCTCATACTAATTTTCATTCAATGTGAATTATCTCTAAAGGTCACTATTCCACCTTTCATTTCATAAATAATTTCATAGAAATATTTATTTCATATCATATATCAAGAAAAACTATCCATGTACCAAATATTATTGTTGTTGGTAGACATTATATTTTCCAGAAAACGAAATAGTTTGTTTTTAGGAAGCTATACATGTTTGGATCCGGATATATTTGAGAAATGTACATTAGGTACCAGAATTTATTTTAAAAGAATGAGCATTATGAAATCCTAAATATTGGTTTTTATTAAGATAATAATTTCTTCCCCAATCTCTACCACATTGACATTTGGTGTTGAATGGAGAACTTTGGGGAACAAAAACATTATCGCTAAAAACCAGTTTTGAATGAGAATACCCAATTCAAGAAATATTCATTGGAGGAAGAATTTGAGAATTCATTTTTTCAAATTCTTTCCTCCCAGATGTAAAATTTGATAAAGGATTCTTAAGAGAAAATTTTTCAAATTTTACTCTAATGACTAATTTATCATTTCCACAAGAATTTTTTTTGAATTGTTTTTTATTTAAAAAATATTTTTCAATAAAAGGATTTGTTTAAAGTCCATAAAACGTATACCCTTCTCAAAATTTAATTCCAAATTGTTTTTTTAAATATAATCAAAATCCAGAATTTTCTTATCAGGATCTTCTGAAAGATCATATAATTTTTCTTTAAGGATATTTATTCTAGAATTTTCCTTCTCAATATTTTACTCGAGTATGAAATTATCTTCCTCATTTGTTTGAAAAATCTAGAAAAACATTAATAGGAATTAAATTATACTCTTATGAGGAATATTATTCATCAAATGGGTGAGAATATTTCTCATCAGGGTAATTATCATTTAAAGATACATTTGCATGAGATTCTGCATTGTGTACCTTATTCATGAGAAAATTATTTTCAATTGGTAGTATGGATATAAGTAATATATTATTCTGACTAGAAGATTCATATTATATTGAATAGTCTAATAAATCACCACCACTTTCACCACAAGTATCATTTCATTTAAATTTTTTGTTTTTCTTAGATTTGTAATAATTTTTCTTATTTCATTCACAATGTATATCATTCATGTCATTTTCTTTATGCAAAGTAAAATTTGGTCAAATATAACCAGATCTTTTACATACATTACAAGTAAAATTTGAATCTTTTATGTCCTTTATATAATTATTTTAGAATCTATATTGAAAAACATTCATTCAAACTATATTGATCATTATTTGAGAAAGATTGGATAGTTCAATATCTGAATGATCATATTTACTAGAATATGATATTACAACAACTTTCTTAGCTTTGGATCTTGTTACTCTTTTTAGTGTCTTGGAATTATATGCAGTAGTAAAATCTACACATCCCTTAGCATTCTTCTTCCTATTGAAATCTACATCTCTATTTATTATTGTATCATTCTATAATATAGTACCATATAATTCATCAATAGTGATTTGAGTAACAGTATTGTTCTCATAAAAGACTTTACATTTTTATTCCCTATAATTGGGAATGATATCAATTATCTTGTCCAAAAGTACTTCATCATAATGACCTTTTTCTACCATGGGATGAAGACTATTTACAATTTTCATAAATCCTTGATGAATCTTTCATAACGATTATACATATGAAAAAACAAAACTATGATATTATGCTTGGATCACGTCACTTATTATTTCTATGACTTTAGATGAACCAAAATGATTAACACCTCATTTATTCTAGATACAGTTGGTTGGTTTACATGATGATATTTTACTATATATATTCATGGTCATAGAACATAACATATTTTTGTGTACCTTATAATTTAGTTGATATTCTATCTTCTCTTTGTTGGGAAATTTTTAGACTTCTTTGACTATTATTTTTTAATATCTAGTGAGCATAAAAATATTATCTACTCTAGTATTAATAAAAAATGTCTTAATTTGATCTCTCCAGTAATAATAATAATTCCCTCAAAAAATAGGGGGTCTAGTTGGTTTTAGGTTTTTAATTGATCAAATATTGCATACATTAATAATATAAAACCATTCTTTTCTTCTCTACAAATTAGTGTAGTATGTAGATATAAATAAATTATATGTTATAAAATTACAATTGAATTATATAATGAAATAATGAAATCAAAACAAATCAGTTGAAACCGTACTTTAATACAAATTTTTTGATCATTATTTAGGTGTAAATGTATTTGAGATTGCATAATTCTAGAGGGGGATATTGGAGAATTGTATTTTAAAATAAATTTTAATTAAAATCTTTGGAAAGAAATTATTTTAAGAGCTCTTAAACTAATACAATTCACAATCAATAAAAATTACCATACCACTATTGGATCTGATGGATATGATATGATATGATATGATAGGTTATTAAAACAATTGAATTTAAATATAATACAATGATCAGAGTAATATAAATGTAATTTATTCATCCATACAAGATATATAATCTCATAATAAAATATTTCTGGAATGTATCATTATTTAAACAATTAGATATAAAATAATATGAATAGAAAGAGAAAAATAAATGATTTCCTTTTGATTGAAAAGGGAATAGAAAAATACATAGTATTACAATTATATTATCCCAAAGATTAGGGTATCATTTTACCTAGGATAAAAAGTATGTCTTACCCTCACATTGGTATGACCTCGATATGATGATTGGAATGAATGTCTTCCAGTCCATTGAATCCCTATCAATTAATAAAGAAATCCAAACCACATTTTTTAAAACACTGAAAATCCCACGATACAAAGATTAGTAGAACTGTATCCCTATCCCGGAAATCCCCCGATCATTATCATAACGATCGGTCACAAAAAGGAAAAACACTTATTAAAATGAAATAACATGGAATAATATCATCCCATATTTCATAGTCAAAGATTTTTGTTTGAAGCAAAAGAGAAGTCACAAAATCTGTGTCTATAACCTGGAATATTTAAAAGTTGATTTATATATTTTGAATGACCTTATATTAATAGGTTTCAGGTTCCAATAGTCACATATCATCAAATGGTCATACTTCTCCAACAAATTCAAATGGAATTGGAAACCTATCATTATAACTGTAAAAAAAATTGAATACACGACATCGTTTCTATTTCTCTATAACTAACTCAACGATATTTTTTGGTTAGAAAAAAATGTGTATAAGAATAGATTAATGGGTAGGATTAAATATAGTGAAAATATATATCTGGTATTGGGGTAAGACATGAGTCCAATGCATTACATGAGTACAATACATAACCTAGTTATGATTTATATCATGGATACGATGCATATTTTGGTTACAATAAATATTGTGGTTACGATACATAACATAGTTATAATATATAATGGGAATACGATACATAACATGATTATGATGAATGATTATGAAACAATATTTAACATGGTTACAATACACGATTATGATATAATACATAAACATGTTATGATGCATGCTTACGATTAATAATATGAGTATGATACCTAACCTATTTATAATGCACATTGTTACGAAAACATCATATGTTCTTACGATTGTAATACAGTTTATATGGTCACAATTGTAAAAATGTTTATGTGGTTATGATGAGAAATAATTTATGTGATAACTATTTCAAAAATGTATATGATTACAATGACAATACTACTTATATGATTACGATATCTGTGACTACAATTAGAGTATAAAATATAAAAAAATGTTGTATGTGATTACGATGATAATTCCACATATATGAAAATAATATATGTGATCTTTGATTTCCAAATCAAAAGATCAATGGTAAAATTGAAACATGTTTTGACTCAATAATAATAAGTGTGTTAAATTTTAACATAAGGATAATGTATATATCTTGTTAACCAAGACTACTAAACTGATTGGTCCTTTATCATTAGATTCCTTGAAATCATTCCCAGGAAATTTTTATTAGACATGAACTCCAAGATTTCTAGGATCAGGTCTCTACATTTTGTATCAATGAACCATTAGTAGAATTATTGATAAATAGATTTAGGATAACACATATTATCGATCATAAAATAAAGGTAGAATTTGAGGATATGCGTATAAAATCACCCTAGAAATTTGGTAAAGTAAAGTCTATATGGGAATTTATATAATTAAATACCTACCTGAATGACATAAGTTCATGTGGTTCTATAAACGATGTACCTAATAGTGGCAACACCAAAAAGGAGTGCCGTTCTTGACTCATTATTACCTAAAACTGATAACAGTCTTTACTTTACACCATGTTGGAAAATCTCAAGGGATATGATTAGGAAAACTAAAATTTTCATTAACAATAAATTAATGATATTTAAAATTAATAACCAAGTTTAAATATATCGTTCTTTATATTGAAGAAATTTTTTCATGGTTTAGATATCCTAGAAATGATATTAATGATATTTAAAATTAATAAACTATTTTAAATATATGGTTCTGTTGTAAAAGATAGTTAAAAATAAATTTAGTGACTATTCTTATTACAAGGAGTTCGATAACATTATATTTGGAAATTATATTAATATGGTTTAGAAAAGTATAATCTCTATGATAGGTGACCAAAAATTAAATCTATAAAGGACATTGTACAAGAACCCATGATCAAAAGATGATAAGGGTTTCAGGGAAACCACTTATGTACAATTCCCCAATTAATAAAAGATTGTTTTTTGTTGATAAATATGTTGAATAAATATTAATGATTTATTGAAAATGTAACTATTTAGTTTGAATGATTAATGTATTAACCATATTATATTTGGAAAATATATAGAGACAAATAGTCATACATTCCACTCTTTTAAGGGTCTTGATAATCTTTTTAAATGTAAATGATAAAATTTGATTATAGAGTCAAATAGAAATTAATTAATTTTTCATGAACTGGGAAATTTTACAAAAAATATATAAATGATAAAATTTGATTATATATAGATATCTTGTTAGTATAAATAGTCAGTAAAAATTATTACCCAACATTAGGCAAACGACATAGAAATAAAACATTTTCCTAATATATTTATATTTTTTATTCTAATGGTCTTATAAATCTTCAAAAATTTATAGATTTAAATCCCTCAAATTTATATTGATCATTCGCATATTTATGATTGAGGAACTCAATCATTGCTTATTAATATTTATGATCTTCCATCTAAGTATCTCTTTGTTCCAATGATGTTCTCATATATAGAGACATAGTTAAATGTTCATCAATGGGAAATTTGTAATTCAGGTTTTCTATTTTATAGAAAATGTTTTTTAAATCCTTCTCATGATGCAGGATTTGAAACACATTTAATATTAAAAAATATATTAACAATATTGAGTTTAAATTGCAAATAAAAAATTTATATAAATATGGGAGAACATACCCAATCAAAAATATAGTGTAGGAACATTTTATTAAATAGTGTGTATGTCAAGAAATACCTAGCTCATAAGTGAATATAATATCATGAGAATTAATAATATATTTACTATTATAAATAAATTAAATATATTGTTTATATATAAATTCACATTAACTAAATTATTGTGAAACAAACATGAAAATGAGTTTTTTTAGTTTTTCATTACATATAAGACCATGTTTTACAAAACAATAATATATTACTAAAATATTATTATTTGTTATAATAATAAATAAACTATCCATTAAATTATTAGTTATTAATATAGCTAATTTACTTATTAAAATATATGTCAGAAAAAATATAATAAAAATTCATTATTTACAAATAGAATATAAAATAAAATATCATCCAATTGAAAATAAAGGTAAAATTTTGTACAAAAATATTTTTATGATCACAGAGCTATTTTAACATATTAAATTAAATTAATTAAAATTAGTGAGTGAAATTAATAAAATATGTATATTATATATTTAATGTACAATTTTTTATATTCATCTATTAGATATGGTATGTATAATATAAGACGAAACCCAATTGTACAAATAAAAATTAAAATTAAGGTTTAGAAATATCCACTACATTCTAATACTGAAACTATTTTAAATTTAAATTTTCAATCATTTATAGATTATATATGTCACAATAAACTTAAAAAGTATCAAGCTTCCGTAATATTTTAATAAGGATAAATTATATTTTAAATTTGTTTTCATGATTATTTAGGTAATTAAATTTATCAATTAATATAATTTTGTTAATTGGAATCCATTTTACATTCAAATTGACAATAATATCATAACAAACATTTGATCATTTTTACTTTAAAAATTATAATTATCTTCCCATTTGTAGAATTAAGTTTATATTAATTTATTCCAAATATGTGATTATAAAATTGAAAATTGTACTCAATATCTCGAGTTAGAATAATTTACAATGTATAATATGTTCAACATGAAATTTTAACAAAAATATTATTGAATGTAATTATAATTTATTACAAAGATTAAGGTCTCATTTAATTAATAAAGGTCTAAACCTTAATCGTAAGGTCCCAAATGACATAGAAAACTTTCTAAGATCCATTAGTAGGACATATTTAGTCCCAATACATACTTTTATCAAGATTTTACCATTTGGGAATCAAATTTTAATTTGATGAACGTGTATGAAATTCCATTGTAAAAATATTAGTAGAGTGTCACTCCTCATCCACTATAAATGAGAATCCACTCTTGAAACATCACCACACATCTAAAGACACTTTTTATCAACCAATATCTACCAAAATATCTCTTAAAACAATTTAATATAACCCTAGAAGAATAACCTAGGGAGTAATGAAATCAATGGAATCCCATTGGTTCATACCAAAAAGAGTTACCCGAATAATAAGTTACATGCTTACTCAAGATTTTTAGTTTTATATCATTTATGTTCCCACTAAACTCTTAATATTATATTATTACATAAATAAATGTATACAAAATATACTAGGCTATTTTTCGTTATGATATTCAATTTCACTTATAAACACTCCCATATAATGGGTAAGAAACATACTATTTATGTGAATGATGAACTACCGCCACATGAAATGATTATTATTTGTTCATTCAATACCACCTCACGTGGTGGTCAATATGATTAACAATAGATTTATATTTTATAAAAAAGATATTTATAATTTATTTATTCATTATTTAGTTTATAACTAATATAATTATTCATTCTATTTTGTGGGATTATTATAACATTGTTTATGGAAGTATGGAATACCAAATCCTAAAAGTGATGTGATTAATTCACACGATACCAGGAATGTATAAAGGATTATTTTAGTTAAACATATGTGAAATAGAAAAAATCCATATTTTATTAATTAAATGGTGAAATTTTTGGTAATATATTGAATACCTTTTTATTTATTACCCTTAAATAGACACTTAGAAAGTAATAATGTTGTTTATGGCCAGGTGTACTACTTCCTTCTCGATAGGATGTGATTATTTTTACAACACAATAATTTTATATATAAGTATATATGATAAAATATTATGTTCCTTATGATATAATAATCATTATGGAAATATATAGTATTACTTACCTCCTTTTTGTAATAATTATTGAATAATGGGAACGAAACTCATGTGAATGTACGACCGATTGTCTTATGGATTATAATGTAGGTTCATTTTTCAAATCCATATTTATTGATTGGATCAAAAAGTATAATTGATGTATAAATATAAAAATTATGTAATTATTATTATTCTATAGTATTTATATAATGATCCCTTTTACCATTATTGATCCACCAATGTAGTTTCTATCACATAAACTGAATTTGTTCAAAACATCCTGTGTAATATTATTTTTTTATGAACATATATAAAAAATAGTAGTAAGTGTAAAAAAATTAATAATAAGAATGCAATATGTTCTGTAGAATGTATATAATTAACAAATTTTATTTATACAGGATGATAAAGGATTTTTATTATTAAAAATACAAAAGGTAATGGATTTCTTCAAAAGTTAAATAAATCATAAAATTATTTGTTATTATTCACCTAGTTTCATCTTTATGGTGTATATATTTCCCTTTACTTTTTATAGCTTAAACCTTCTTATTCTCATGATATAAAAAGCCTTTTTTATTGTTGTTACCTCATTTTTATTATGATTGCAATGTTTCAATGTCCTACGATGTAATTTAGACTATTAAACGACTATTATCCTCAATAATGTTTTAAATGACTATCATTGAAATATAAATTCTTTTTGTCATATGTATCTTTATCGAGAAATAATCACTTTATTATTTAGAACATAATTTAATATATATGTTGCATATATAACAATATTTTATATTATATCATGATTCTATGTTTATTTATGATATTGTGAGTTTCAATTTAAATTTTTTCATCAAACGTGATTTGAGATAAAAGTTACCAAATGGAAACAAAATTCAAAACCCAATTTCTTTTCATTGGGTAATATTACTTTCCCAGTATCATTAATATTCTATGATCATGTGTAAAATGAATTTTTATATCTATTTATTTATTTTATCTTATATTGATGGATTCAAATTTAATACACATTATCTGATCTTTTATTGAATCTAACTCAAAAATTATAATCTATTCAATGGTTTACTTAAAAATAACATTTTGTTATGTAATTTTTACACATAAATTTACATCAGAAAAAAACATTATATCAATTTGTAATAAAATACATAATATTATTCCCCACTATTTATTCATGACCTTTATTATGTAATAGTTCTATTTTCCCACTCTTTGGTACTCAAAATGTATTGGAGATTGTTTTTAATAAAAGGATACTTCATTTCTATATTTATTCGGAGAAACTATTTTCTTATAAAAACAATGTTTTATTAAAAATTATTTCATAAATGATTTAGGAATGAAATTATTACCCATTTCTTCTTTTACACATGTTTTCAAAAGAATCTTAATATCAGAATCTGTAAAATTATTTTTATAATATTTTAACATGAAAATGGAATTCCCTTTTTACCTCATATGACATGTCTATATTTATTCATTATCATTTCATTGATTATTTTTTTCCTGGTTAAAAGGGTACTTTTATATGAAAATAAGTTCTAATGTTATTTTCATAGAAATTTTTATTTTTTAAAAAAGTTATTTTCATCAAAAGTGTTTCTAAAATATCATTTTATATTATTTCCATTCATCAATGACAATATCCACATATTTTACTCAAAATGGGATATTTTGTTTTGATATCATCCTTATTCTTCATTAGGATGGGTTTGATTCATTTTGATAAGGGGAGTATTCACATTAACTTCATTGATTCATCGTTTACAAAATTTGATATATAAAATATCCTAAGATGATTGAACATTGAATTTCCCCTATATTATATCTTTCAATTATCATGTATATTTCAATTTCCTAAACATTAGTCTATTTTACATATCATTTATATTATTTTTTTAATAGATGTGGAAATATTAAAAATATTATGTAATTTATTTAATAAGCATATTTTTCCATGAATATTGTATAATAAATAAATCTATTAATCATTATGAAGATTTATTTGGGCATAAAATTAAGTGTAGAGATCATACATTATAGACCTCCTTTATGAGTATATTTTTTATCACGAGACAATTATGTTTTACAAATTAAATGGGTTTCAATCCATAGTATTAAACTATTTAGAGTATGTTTCATGGTGTTATAAGTCCACATGAACAACATACATGACATCTAATAATTTATCATTTCCATCATATAAATTTAATTGGTATTCAATATTTATTATCCATGAGATTTTCAAATGATAAAATCTATGGATTCATTTTATTTTTAGGTAATTAATTAAATGGAATGTGTTTTAGTTTATTACCTTTCCATATTTATCATTCATTATCTAGTCAATGGGATGGAATGTGTTTCCATTTATTACTATGTTATATTGTTTATATACTTACTTCTCAGTTTATTGATTAAATGGTATGAGTGTTTATTTATTTACCATGCCATAATTATTAGTCACATTGATTCTTTATTGCTACCTCTATAATTTACCCTTATTGAGTATTTGATCTCACACATATTTTGCTACTTTTTTACGCTTATAATATGTGTCCTAAGAATGATACACAATGATATGATGCATTATAAAATTACCTACAATGATATTTTAAAAAATCTTATGTTGGAATTTTGTTTTTAATTTTTATGAAAAGAATTATATATGTATTTGGATGACCAAGACTACTAAACTGGTCAGTCATTTAGGATTTAATTTCTTATAATACTACTATTAAATTAGCATATACAAATAGAGTTTGTAAAAGTTGCGTGTATAGGTATAGTATGGGAGACTATACCCAAAAATTTGAAAAACTGTGGTTATAGGTTATTTATCATGACCAATAACCATAGTTTAGGCAAAAAAGTATATATAGATGTTTTTTGAGGTCCTATACCCACGTTATGGTGGGGTGGGATAATTTTGTGGCCTAATATTTTTACACAGGATACCCCAATCCCATGATTTTCCATACACACACGTGATTTATAATAATATATTTAGATATATATATATTTGTGTGTGTGTGTGTGTTTTAGCTTGAGTGGTGAGGCGTTGGGTTTTAGAGCAGAGGTCACAGGATCGAAACCTCCAAAAAATTATTGTTTCAAAAACATAAACCCACATTAGTAAAACCCTAGTTATATGGCCATGACATGGTGGAAAAAAAATCTACCCATAGTTTGGAAAACTCTGGTATTGGTTAGGGAGCTATACCGACGTCTCGATTGAAAACGGTTCCCAAAAATCATGGGTATAGCATGTAACAATGGTTTTGAGGTATATATCCACTATTTTAAACCATGGGTATATATCATTTTTTCGGTAGTATAATATTGAAAATGTAATTAACAAAAACCACTAGCACCTGGATTTCTGAGAATAAGATCCTATAGTAGGGAAACTTCCATGTTATTTCGTAGCACCTACATAATTTTGAAAATATTATTTATGAGACCGATATTTGGTAATTCCTTTATAGGTTTTCCCTTCCTTCCCTTTGTTCTCGCACTATTACAACATAATCTTTTGAACATGGTCACTTATTATTTTTATCTTGATCATTTTTTATCTATGATCCATATTGAGAAAAATTATCCAATGTTTTTGGAAAACCTCTTTTTATTTGATTCATTAATATCCAATTTTATGTAGTGGGCCTAAATATTTCCCAAATGGTTTATTTATTTAAACATATGTGAAATATTTCAATTTTACTAATATATAGAGAACCTAAAATAAATAAATGAAAATTAGATCATTACATGGGATCCATATAAGTTCAATTATTTTTTACCTGGCATATAACTACCATTGAAGACAGAAAACCCTTGATTATAAATGTAGTAATTAATGACAAAATTTGTGTTTATCATGAAATGTTATTTTGGTGTCTTCTTGAAACAGACTCACCTTTGGTTGGCCATATTATTGAGATGATTATTCTATTGATGTTTTGGGGCCAAAGGATAAATTTAATCTATAATTAAAATATAAATATTAATTTTCATGATTATCCATTGTGCCTTATGATGTAATATTGTGATATCCTTGTTTATTTTCCATGTATGAGTTTTATACATTGTAATGATTTTATGGGATATTATCCCAATTTTCATACTAAAATGATTGTAAAATAGGATATTCCATGACACATGTTGAAATTATTTTATATCAAGATATTCCATGAGATATATGGAAATGATTATATTACATGCTAATACATTCTATGTGATGAAGTGATTATATAGTGTGTTATTCATAGATACACATGTTAAAATGATTATATACCCGGATTTCTCCAGATAAATGATGAAATTTTAATATACCATATTTATCACTGAATAATTTATAAAATGATTATATAGAGGGTTTAACAATGATTTGTGTGATATATACCATGTTTATTTGGTTATAGTTATGTTAGCTAGGTTTTGAGACATGATCAGAGCCATTCTGTTATGGAACTCATGAATTTTATGTTTTAGAATGAATATACCATTACACTTGTAATGTTTGTGAGACATAATCAGATATATTCAATAATGGCGTTGAAGAAAGTTGACGTGGTATTAAATTAATTGTTTACATAATAAATACCTCAGATTAATCTGTTTTTGTATACAATTATTATTATATTATTAATATTTAGGCATAGTTGCATTTAGCTACTATGTTATACTCATAAAATTCTTGAGAAATTATTTGGTACTCATTAAAATTGCACTGATTTTGAATTAGACCAGAGAAAACTACCTTATATTTGATTATTTCTTATAAATGGGGGAGATTTATAAATTTTATTGGCATGTGATTTGGGGAATGGAAATCTGGGTCACTGATTGAGTCTTATAGACTTTTATTTGTTTTAATCGTTAAATGAAATTATCTTACATTCCGTCATATAAATACATTATTCCTTTATTATTTATTAGATTTTTCATTTGGAATTTATTGATGGATTTCCACAGTATGATATTGTCTCTATTGTTTTCACGATGTGATATCTTATTATTATTACACTTTTTTGTAGATCTATAAATTTAGAGTATATTATCCTTACTATACATACCACACCTCCACTACAAGTCTGTAGCCTCTTGTATACAGAGAGGTTTTCCTGAGCTCCAATAACCAACCAGATTTTTCCACGTTTGAGAGTGAGGTATATGGGTATGTAACATACTATAGCCATTAATAAATATGGATTGAATAAGAAAAATAATTTATTGATATTTTTATAAGATTTAATATTATTAATTATCATAAGAACTCCAAATTTTTCTAAACATCATTATATTTTAAAATGAGTATATAATGAAAACTATAATAGAAATTACTCTTCCTTTGTACTATGTGTTAAATTAAATCATCTTCAGAAACCAAATTTACTAGTTTTCTTTTTTACGTTTTCACATATAAAAAATTGATATTATTCTTGGAAATAAAATTTACTAATAAAAATTAATTGAATATTTAGATCCCGTCCATAAATTATCTCCAAACTGTAATTGAATTTATAAAATTTCTTTATTAAGAAACTATAGACATAAAAAATCACAATAATTAAATAAAATACTGAAATATTGTGATTATTAAACTCTACCTTTTTATTTTTCATAAGTAAAAAAAATTAAATGTCAATATGTGGAACTTTTTTTAACATTATTTAGTAATTTTTTTATCATATCTCCCATTGATATTTCATATAATTTGTTCTCTCATTTTAATAACAAGGAATAGAATGTATATGATAGTGGTTGATAACATTTAAAAATAAAAAAAATTCCTTCAAAACCTACATGAAATGTTTATGTAATCCATATTCTATATGGAAAATAAAAATGATTGATTTAGAAATCGACAATTTTCAATATAAAAACAATATGATATAAAATAAATCAAAATATTGTGTATTGTCATTATTTTATGTTCCCTATTATTCATGATTTTTGTGGAATAACATTTCATATTTTTACACTTTCTCCAAAAACATATGTGTAAAATAATTATATACAAATATAGAAGATTATAAATATCAAAATATATCTATGAATCATCGACAAACATTCAATTTTATGTTATTGAGTTTTCAATAATTATGAAACTTATTGGTTAATATTTTATTATTTTGAAAACTGATGAAATATTTAGAAATTATTCCATTTAATTTATATATTTTTCAAACACTATTTAGACAATAGATTCCAATGAAGTGATACTTCTGGTTGCCTCTATAAAGTATCATTAAATTTACCCACTTTTAAAGGAAAATAAAATATTCATAATTAACATGAATCACTATTTTATATTAATGACAAGATGTTATGTGATGAGAATTAAAAAAAAATTAAACACTTTATTGGGTTGTCTTGTTCTCACAACATTTCATCCTTTTGATTTTATCCCCTAGATAAAATGATTCACTATCAATTCACTATATAGTATACAATCATGATCCAAACCTCAGGGACCGTTTCATGACTACCTTTAGCCCACCTTCAATAAGCTAGGGGTTGGCGACTAGCAACGGATAGAAATATCCCTAAAATTTGCAAGGCACTACCTTTAACCATGAAATCACACAAACCAAGAACACGAAAAGATGCATTCCATGATAAAAAACTGCAATATTAAAAGAGTGTATGAAGTTAAAGGGGGTTATAATACAGGCCCAACAAAAAGGTTAAACTACAACTGAAAACAGCTCTTGATATCATCCACCAAGGATCTTACCTTGGGGGGTAGGTACAACAAGTTTCTACAGCTCTCCATGTCAACCAGTCACCTCCGTGTACCGCCTGGTCCTGGATCCATAATTTCTTAGCCAAGAAGCTCGTCTTCTACACAAGACACGACAAGGTACAAGCAATGGCCGTGCATGGGTGAATTTAAAAATACCATGTAAGGAATATCATACCCTTGAAGGCCTCCCATAATTCCATGAAGGAAATACCACAAAGCATGATCTCAAACACAAAGAATGAAATAAATCCACCATACACAAGGTATACAACTCAGAGATCAGGACTAAATATGATTATTATTAAGCTATATAATTTTATTCTGTTAGGAAGATCCACAATTGAACCACAATGAATTAGTTATATTGTCGATCCACATAGGGTCGTATGTCTCTTATCCACAATGTGCCTCTCTAAGGTTGGTCCTCGTCGGGCCACACACTGATGATCCACACATGGTCACTAGGATACTTATCCACACAGGGTCTCTATGATGCAGATCCACATAAGGGTGCTATAATTTTTATCCAAATAGGGTTACCAAGATGTTCATCCATATAGGGTTACTATGATGTTGATCCACATAGGGTCACTATGATGTAGATCCACACTGGGTCTCTATTCAATTTATAGTTATCCCCATGATTCCCCACACTCGTTACGCTTGATTTCCATAGAAATTTCTCCTCAAGATATCATCTATGAATCAATATACACAAAGTTCTATAATTTAGAAACCCAAAGGACCTCCATGATGTAAGGGCCCCAACACAGTAGACATCGCGTCAATATGACGCACTGTCTATGAGTTATAAGTGTTTTAATATAGAGGGCCCAGTTGGATTCAAGTTCAATCCAACCCTGACATAATCCAAAAGTATTCCAAATTCCATTTAAGTAATTCAAAAGAACTATCTTGTTATATTGATTCTTGTGTCATGGATGGTTCTCCAAAAAAAAATTGGTTTGTGAGATATGACCATTTAAGTGAAACTTGATCCAAAAGGGACCGAGATCGGTCTGACCGGGTCTGGTCTACCCGACCCCATCTGGGTCTCACCTAGGTCCAACTAGTCCCAACCCAAACTGGCTTGGCCACCCCATGTGAGTTGGGAACTACCACCAATCCGCATGGGGGTTCAGATCTCCTCTTGAATGGACATTCATCCATTTGGTTTGTAATGTTACAACCTCGATGAGTCTCCAACTTTGTCAGCAGGACCCACAGGGCTGGGGTCCCCCTCTACTATGATATGAAGCTGTATCCTCCATTTTCTTCACCTGATGGCACACCACCCACTGCCAATGTGGCCAGGCAGGGGTCGGACACCCCTGTTGTCTGTCGCGGTTCCTTTGGGGGCAAATTTCCTCCACACTCGGTGAGATCCGGCCTCCGCCTTTTCTCACCGATACCAGTTGCCAGCACCAGTGGGGCTTCCTTGGGCCAGTGGGTGAGCTCCGATGGTCTGTTTAACTTTCTGATTGCACCTATAGTCCACTTGGGATGCATCCTTTACTACATGGCTCCCAGATTCATCTTGTTAACTTACTTTTCGGTTTCATATGAATAACGCAATCAATGAAACAAAGGGAGATTGTAAGGGCCTTGTTCGGTTGGCCCACACCCTCTGTGTTATCCAAATAAAAAGGGTGAGGGTTCGATAATCATTTATATAAGACTGAACCCCCTTCAAAAATCTGAAAATAACTAACCATATTTTCATAAGAATCACAAATTAAATTATTTTGGTTAATCCACATTCGTCATGTTTTTCAAGGATGATATATTGAATCAAAATTCCATGAATTTAAACATAAACTCATACCATGTAATCATAGGAGATGTCACGATTTTCGGAGAAGAATCCACATTCGTTGAAGCCTCCAGTATTCGTCGACCCTGGATAGTTTTCCCCAACGATGTCATCCAAGCCTCTGTTCTTCATTGGAAGGGTTGATCGTTGGTGCTTCATCCGAGTTCTCCGAAATTATCTATCCAGGCTCTCCCTTTGATAATTTTTTTTAAATCCAAAGGATGAGTTAAGAGATTAATCCTTTTTTAAATTAATCATTCATTAATTTTTGTTATTAACGAACCAAATTAATTAATCTACATGTGGTTACAAAATCAATGAGTAACCGGGCATTTAATGTCCCTCATTAAATGTTTGACCATCTCTATGGTCCCCACCACCATAACTCGATAGGTGGTAGAAAAATAAAATAAAATATTATGTTATTTCATTATTCATTTTGAATTATGTGAAACTAAATTTTTCTCTAGACCGATTTCGGTTGATATTAAGCCTCCCATTAGCGAATCCTAGTGCAACAGATTCCACATTTCCCTCAAATTTTAATTCCAATGATTGTATCAATAGTTAGAAATTCTGGATTGAACGTTTACTGATCATACCTTATCAGAATGTTCAAAATTCCATTCTTGGGAACATCGGGCCTCCAAATCATGTGCCGCCAAATTTCACAGGCTCATAATAATCCAAAATAATTTTTAAAAAATTATATAGAATTTCTAGGTCTTTACATATACACCCAAATACAACATAGGTAACCCATTAAAAAGGTTTAACATCATGTTAAAAAATATAATAAAATTATTAAAAGTCTTTTAAAAACCCCTTTTCTCAATCCGTTACATCATTATTGAGTGGAAATTATTTTTTTAATCTCATTTTTCATTGCATAGAGCAAATAACTACATATATTCCATTTATTTTTATGTGATGCTCTTATATTATTTATCAATAAATTATAATGAATTATAATATATGTTATTCATTTATAATATCCCCCTATATTTTTTTGGTTATCATTTTTAAAAAAAATTCATATTAGATTCATCGTGAATCATTAACATTTATATTTTTTCCACTCTTATGAGTCTATTTATAGAAAACTACTCTATTTATTTTATAGAATCTAATGGAAATTCCAAATTTTTTTGAATTATCATTAGATATTCACGAATCAATATTATATCATTTGTTAAAATATTTATTCTAAATGATTAGATACTATCTAGGTACATAGTTCTCCTATGTGAAAATTTCACATTACATCTTATTAGTTCCTTTCACCAAGTCTGACATGTTTTGATGAATATATCTTCTACATTGTTTTCTTCATTTCTGAATTATAAAAATAATTCCATCGATTTTTTACATGTTAATATACTATTATAGTTCTTTTAATTTTAAAATAAATTATTAATATTCGTTTTGTAATAATTCTAGGTCTTTAGGAATATTTATAACATAATCTCGATTCAGTATACTTTCTGTCAATTACTTGCTATTCATTTGAATCATCAGGGTATTTGTCATTATTGAAACATCCTAGGGATTTATTTTTAATAACTAGTTCAAATATGTAAACATATGTTTTACCATGTTTCAAATTAAAATTAATACATCGATACATCTGAATTCACTATTATAATGATCATTATTATTCCACAATCGTTAGTGATTTCAATGTTTTTAAATCCAAAATTGAGATAGGCTGATTCAACTCCATAGTTTTTGTATAATGTATAATGTTATAATTTTTTACCATAATTTTTGGATTTCATTGAAATTACTCAATTGATATATTTCCTTATAAATTAAAATTTTTATACTAACATAAGTCCCCAAAAAATAATGTAACAAGAAACCTTGTATTTCTTTATTGGATAGAATAATATCAAAACTATTTTGTTGGAAATTTTTTCATATTATTATAAACTAGAAGGGATTATTTCAGGGAATAAAAAAATACATAAATTTACTTATTACTTATTAGAATATTTTATCTTAACAATCGTATACTACAATTCAATCCATTTTAATTAAAATGATATAAAATAATAAATGGGCGATTCTATTATCTACAAGACAGAAGGATGTGTTATTTTTCCCTAAAAACCCTAATAAATATATTTGTTCACAACCTCAATTTATTTCTTTTATGAATTTACAATTTTATTCAAATATTGGCTGGTTTACTTGACATCCATTTCATGAAAATTTTCATTTAGGTTTTCTTCTAATCTGAAATATCATGAAACTGGTCATTAAAATCCTTCTTGATTATTCAAATTTCATCATCATACTAATTTTTATTTTCATGAAAAAAATATAGCCCCATTATTTACAATATTTAAAATTACATGTCATCACACTAACCATAAATTCTATTCTTTTGTGTTTTTAAACTATTGGATCGTATCATCCACTAACTTCTATATTACATCATTTTCGTGAATGATATTGATCCATTCAACATAAAATTTGAAGTACCCATATACATGTTCGGTGTTAATTTATTATATGGATCAAACATATTTTTCGGACATTATACATGCTATAAATATTTCTATAAGATATTTATCTAGGTTTTGTGACTCATTCTCTATGTGGGAATGTGTACATACTAGTATTTATAAAATATATAAATAATAGAGAAAAAATAATATGGAAAAAAATCCAATGCAGTTTTTTGTTCATTAAATTATATTTTCTAATAATAAATTTATATAGGATCATAAAATGTGATACATGAATCTTCCGAAGGAATTTTTAGACATGAATATTTTGAAACATATTGATCACCTAAATTTCATGAATTTCCTTAGACATAAACAACCATAACTATAATTGTATATTAAGAAACATATTTATCATCATGAAAGGAAAATAATTCTTCCTTTCTATCAAGGTATAATGAAATTGATCCTTAATACTATTTTCTCAATGCGTTACATTTTTTATCCAAGAAATACAATTTTTCATGATCATGAACATCATGGTTCGGATAGAAATCTAAAATAAAATAAATGTATCAACAATAAAAATTAAAATCAAAATATACTTTACAAATATTAGAATTTTTTATAATACAAAAACATAGAAATATATAATTTTTTTATTTTAGAACCAATACCTTATTTCAATTGATTGGATAGAGAACTGATATATTCAAAAATTATATGGGGAAATTATTTATGGAGTCTTAATATCCAATATAAAAATATATTTATATTCCTTTTTTAAATTATATCAATAGATGAATTAACACATTATACTATAACCATTCCAAAATTTGTTACAATATGAGAAAAACACACCCAAAAGTGATAGTGCGTTTACATGTTTCACATTTCAAGACAAAATTCATGTTCATATTGAATTCTGGGAAAAAATATGTTCATATTACCTAATTGGACAAACTTGTGAGAAAAAAGAAGCATGCATTTTCATAGAAAAACATATTAAACAACTAACGATACTGTATTGATCATCCCAACAAGTAATATAATCTTATTTGGTCTTTATACTACCATATTATAGTGTATTATACTATTTTATCCATAAGAAATCAATTCATAATTTTAATAATTTTGTGTCATTTATGTTCCTTGGGGGTCTTTCTCATATTATCTTACATAAACTAAATCATGAAAAAACACATCATTATTATTTTATATTTATCATAGTTCCAACACCCTATTAATAATCCTTACAATAGTGAAATCAATAATATTATCGACAATAGAGAGCTCAGTGGATCATCCACATGGTTCTTCTCTTTCATAAATGGAAGGCACTTAAGGATTTTACACTATACATCAATAAACAAATTTCTTATTCGATCACACTCTAATTATTCTAGATTTATTGGTACAATGGGTGTGTGGTGGATCTTTTTACTATTTTTCATCACCTAATAATATTTATATAATGGATAGGTATAACATATTTTTGTTTGTAATACTATTGGATTTTTTGTTTAACATAGTTATAAATAGAAATTATAACTTGATTTTTAATTGATCCTATGAAATATATATAATGGGATGGGATATTAATTAACTTATACTAAATCCCAGTATTAATTATTTTTATATTATATATTCTACAAAAATACATCATTTTGAAACGTCATAAATTTAAACATTTAAATATCATTATTTCATTGAAAATATATTGCATCTATTCAAATTTAAATTTACAAAAGACTGATGATAAATAATCCCACCAAGTATGATTATATTTAAAATATGAACAAACCATGGAAATGAATAATATTTCATGGTCTTATTCTTTAAAAAATCTCAATCATATAAATATCCATGTTTTTAAAAAACACCCTTAAATTTTGATATTATCAGAAAAAATAGATCTTTATATATATATTTTTAAAAAAATTACAAATCATCCTCATATTCACAATAAATAATTCTTAATTTTCACTATAAATTTTTGATGATGATTTCTACATAATTTTGTTTCAGTAATTTATTTCGTAACATATATGGATTTAGAAGGATTTGAACACCATCTGCATTATGATCATCAAAGGGAGCATTCAATTTATTCATTGAACATCATATATACATTATGTTCATTATTCGTGACATTATGAAGTTGATTTTTATGAAATATTATAATATTATGATTTGATAATTTAAAATATTTTTAGCTTAGGTAATTATTAGGTAAATAATAATAAATATCACTCATCGAATGAACCATTAAACAATGACCAATAATATTATGATCCTTATAATGGATCATTTTATATATTTTTGGATTGGTATGATTCTGCATACCTCGAAACATATTTCTTATTTTTAAATATTCACATAATTATAGAGATCTATCCTTTTGAACATCCTTGGATCTCTTGGGATTTTTTCTATATATCATCAATTTTTGATATTTTCATACATTATTTATGATGTTTTGAAATTTTAATCGATTGTGTTTAAAATTTAAAATTAAATTTATCATCCGACAATTTCACAAAAGATGGTTTCTATAATCATGTGGAATATAATCAATTAGTGTGATGCGAATAGTCTTATGTGAGGGAGATTGTTAATATGAAAATAATTCAATCATATATCACTGCTATATCAAATGGTTACATGTGGATTTCATCTCTGATCAGACCTGGTAGTTTTTTTAGATGTAGTGCTTCATAATAATTTCAATATATTCGGTCAACTATCATGTAAATACTTTTGGATTACCCCACTATTGGTTTCCATATCCCCACTCATCACGGTGCGTTATTACTTTAGACAGATCCTATACTCTCCTGGTGATCATATAGTGACAAAATATTTTTAGACATATCATTACATGATTTTTAGACATATTCATCATATATGTAAAACCAAGATGATCGTGAGGCCTATTATATAAAAAATAATACATTCATGATTCATAAAAATAGAAATAAAAAATTAATCGATTATTTTATTCTCCCTAATTACCTCTTAAACAAAATTTAATACCAAAAAGATATATAGGGTGACTAGGGGAATATATAAAAAAATGGGGTGAGATAAAATTAAAAATAAGGGAATAATATGATAATGAAATACAACATTTGATACAATCCTATAACAAAATATCATGAAATATAAGTCTCATGGGTGAATGAAAATGGATTATAACATAATGAACCTGGTATCAAAATATCACCACATATTAGGAAATGGGAAAATAACATATAGCATGAAATAAACATGAGTGAATTATAATTTTCTAGACAACATTATATGGTGGAAAACATCCAAAATGGGTTATTTTTTACTCCCTAATATTGTACATGATGCCTCCTGAGAATAAAAGATTACGCAATTAACTGTAGAACATTCTAGACATAACCATTACAATATGTTCATGATATACTTATGAAGAAAAAGAAAATTTATATGGGAAAACTTATTAATTTAACATTTAAATAAAACTTCTTCATAATCGTATATCATATAATAGCCCAAGGGAATTTAATTATGATGGGATATGAGTGATAAACATATAAATTCACTCTACCATCTATTAAATTGGATAATTATATTGGTATATTCCCGAGACACATGAATAAAATATTTACCATGAATCAATCAAATAAATGTTTTTCATCACTGATGGAAATTGAAATTAAAGATTAAATATGACATTTAGTGATGAAAATACCCTTTTCACTTTTAAATCCCTTCATTAAAATATAAAACAATTAAAAATATTATAGAAAAAATTTTCATTTAATGGAAACATGGATAATTATTATCTAGGATTAAAAATTTTGAGAAATCATAGTGGTAGAAATATCTATTCATAAAATATAAGTTAAAATAAAACAGTATTTTCACACTATTGTAATAAAATATTAGGAAATTGATATAGGGAATAATTTTATTTTATTCTTATAAAAATCTAAAACCTATAAAAATATTCTATAATAAAGAAAAACAAAATATTAAAAATGTATCATTTAAAATGGTTTATGGAAAATATAGATATAAAAGGAAAATAATTCTCCACTAAAAAGAGATATAATGATTGATATTCATAAAAACTAATCATTTTATGAATAAATGAGATTATAATGGTAATATTACTTGGAAATTACGTTATTAAATAGTGGAGAATAAAATTTAATTTTCAATGTACAATAATTTTAAATAATTTATTTCTATTTAAATATAAGAATAAACAATACTGAATAGAATAACATTGAAACATAAACCCTTATTATACTAGAAAAATTTAAATCACAAACACCATGACTAAAACAAATTAAATATAACTTAAAATATATCTAATTATAAACGATTAATTATTCTAGATTTAAAGGGATATATATAAACAATTTATAAGAAATTAAATTCATAAAATCACATATATCTAAATGAAATACTTTTTGAGAAAAACCTATTACCTCACATCCATATATTTTTTATGTATATATTTTATATAATATATAATAAACATATAAGGGTTTTGATGATGGTCAAAGGTTTTATTTACCCATAATCTAATTAAAAAAATCATGACATAGTTATCATTTTTATTCATATATTAAATATTTTAATATAATTATTATTTTGGTTTTGAACAAGAAACTACAAAACAATAATTGATATGGTTGGTATTACAAATGAAAGAGTAACATTTAAATTTATAAATGATCATGATGTAAAGAAATAAAATTTTTTCTATTCAATAAAATATTTTAATAAAATATTTTTATACGTTATTAAAATACACATAAATATACAATCAATTTGAATTTGTAAAAAAATGAATCGCATGAAACTTGATACAAACGAATGACATTATCATTTTCCATTGATAGTAAGGTAATAATATAATATATATTAAAATTGTAGAATTATTATTATTTCATTAATATCATATATAAATACTAAATTAATTGTTTAAAATATCCGGGAGTAGTCAAGAATGAATACGAATTAAATAAGTTCATGAGAAGGTAGTCCACCTTACACATGAACAATGGATTCATTTCCCATTTGATATAAGATTAGATAGATTTATTATATTTCACTAATATATTAATGAATATAAAATTTATGATTCCATTTTTTATATCATCATTATTTATTATAATTCAAATATGGTGGAAGAAACATAAAACAATGATTATCGACTGAGAACAAAACATATTATTTAGACCACATCTTCAGGATTATACATGATACCAAACTAGAATGGATTTATGATCAATAAAATGAATATATTAAATGAGGAGTAAATGTTGGAAGTTATTTTAGTTGGTATTTAATGAACCAAATGGGGTTTTAAGTGTATGTAGTACTAAAGAAGGGTTCTCTCTATGGGTGGGCGAAACATCACACTTGGAATTTTAGAAAAAAAATTATACCGAGGTTTTAAACAAAATAAATGATGAATAATTTATAATTTAATAATATTATTTTAAATAAGGATTAAATATTTAGATATAATAGTTTTTGGACAAGTTTTTAATTCATTATAATATTTATATTTTTTGTTTAATCCCCATATAAAAAGATTCTGAATTTCACTATCGTATGTGATTTTTAATATTTTACTATTCAATATGAAAAAAATTAATTTTAACCTTTTAAATAATTTTACTTATTATAATAAAATATTTTGAACCTATTTTTCAAAATATCATTCATATAAGACTTATAATTTAATTTAATTTTAAACCCGCAGACGGGTTGAAAAAAATAGGTTCCAATGAAATTTTTTATTAATATATAAATAATATATATAAAAATTCAACATGAAATTGATTGAAATGAACTAAATTAGATTAAAAATAACCTATATAAACTAATTATACTTTTGAAAAAATTTAACACAAAATGTTACTAGGTGAATTCTTTTATTGAAAATGAAGATTTCAATGATTACCTTTATTTTTTAATATTAAAAAATTTATAAAAAATTATTATATTATTATATTGTAATTAAAAGATAAATTTAAGTTGTTCATTAAAAAAATAATTCTTTTTTTCCATTAAATATTCAAGAAACATGATTTTTTGTATTTTGTTTTCACACAATTAAATAATAAACAATATTTTTGATAAAAAGATTTTTCAAAAACCTATAAATCATTTCCATGAATTGAATACATGTTTAAAAATAGTATACTTTATAGTTTATAAATAAATTTTAAAATTTTATTATTTTTATTTATAAAACTGAATTTAATTACTTTTTTTTATAAAGGTTACGTTTAAATAATAATAATTTAACAAAATATAACGGTTTATTTAAACATCATGTTGTGTACTACATACGCTATCAAACATTATATTATTTTAAATGCAATTATTTTCAAATTAATACCCCTACTAAATAAATTTAATCTTAACCGGTTGATCTTTTGATCAGAAATCTAGGTGTTGATATTAGAAAATTCTAATGTAGATACCCAATATACTAAAAAGGGTTAATAAACCATTCTGTTAAAAAGTGGATATATGAATGGCATAACATAACATTGTTTCCACATATGAAAATGTTGCTGGGAAGTGGAAAAATTGATTTAGAAATAATGTATTTTTAAATTATAACATTATACATCTTTAATACAGAAGATACCATTAATTTATTATAGTAAATAAAAATTTCATTTCAATATCATTTTCCTCATGTTAAGTTATATTTTTACCATATAAACTAAGAACACAAAGAAATATAATTATTTGGAATGTATAATTTCATCCAATAATCATTTTTCTCCAAAATCTCATATATTTTCCCAAATTATGAGTTATTAGATAAATTTCCAAGCCTGAGGTAATAAAATATTCATCGATTGGATCATATGATTTCAAAAATTATTTCAAGATATTCCTCATGTCCCGAGACATTAACCAATCCAATAAAGTCTTATGAAATCAAAATATAACTCACAAAAGGAGTATAAATTCTTAATAATATTAAAATAAAAATATAAAATAAAATCATTCCATATCTAAATATAAAAATATTGAAGATAACCGCAAGATTAATTAATGTAATTTTGGTCTACATGTATAATATTTCATGTTAAAAAATATTTTATAAAAAAGGGTTACATATTACTCAACCAATGGATTCATTTCCCAACATATCATTAGTCATTTCAAAATCCTAAAATATAAAATACAATTGATATTATTAATATTCTTTCGAAAATCAACTTATTTTTTTTCAATAAAATCATTTATTTAAAAAAATTCACATGAAATTGCACGTTCTGTTGTCCAATTATAGGTGATTCACCATTATCACCAATCAATGGTGGACTCAATCCCTCTATATTTGATAGATACGAGGAGTTTTATCCCTGCATATTAGTTTCCCTTTTTCTAAAACTGTAATAAAATAATTCATAATAATTTACCAAAAATCTGATTAACAAACTCAAAATAACATTATTCATAAAATTAATTTTTAAACAGTCAATTCAAATGTGCATATAATTTCTCTTAAAAAATAAAATAAAATTAATTTACTATAATTACCTCAAAATACATCACATATCATAGATCATATTTTTATCACCCATTTATTTTTTATAAAATTCCACCCTATGATAAAATCACCTTTCCTGGTCATCAGTATGATTCTATATATTCTTGAAAATATATAATGAAAAGTACTACTTGAAAATACATTGTTGATTCATGATTCTTATAACCAAATAATCATTAATAAAAATAATAGTACAAAATGATTCATGAGATCCCATAGATGAACACTTATATCATCTCACATAGATGACAATCATAACATAGGCTATAGTGACCCAAACCATTTACACATTTTATTTCATGATTATTATCTAAATTATCTATTAATTACAACCCAAATACAATTAGTCATATTATCTTTTAAATACTAGTATTTCAAATTGTAAAAGCAAGACTAAAATCAATGTACATTATTTTATTCTCTATAATGAACTCATAAATCCATTTGATCTCATTAAATATCATTTATATTATGTGGAGGAGATATATAAAAGGCATGTTCTAAAAATATGTATTAGAGAATAAACAAGATAAGGAAACATACTACTCTTATTAAAGTTATTATATAATATCATAAAATAGAAGGAAAACAAGTTATTACATGAGATAATAAAATAAATAACTTGATATTATAATATCATGATATCATATGAAATGTTGAAGCAGTATATTAAATGACTTAAAAATGAGTTAAGGATATCATCATAGAAAACATGACATGTGAGACAAATTTCCATAACAGATTAGAATTACTCCATAATCCTATACATTATTCTTCATAAGACTAAATAATTTCCCCCTGAATTAGAGAACAGTATGGGAAAAACCACTTTAACATTTTCCTGATTATTCATTCAAAAAAATTATACTTTTCTGTATAAACATAATAATTTACCATAAAATAAATTGTGTTTCATAATCTTGTTTATTATTATAACTAAAGGAAATTTCATAATAAATGAATTAAATAAATTAATATAATGCCCGAGTTTACTTATAAATGTATTTTATGACAATATATGCACATATTTGACAGACATATATACATAATTTTGAATATGTATATAACATTACATGTTTTCTTCTTTGAAGACATTTTCTGAAATAGTGTACAGGGAATATTTCATGAAGAAAATGTCCCTTTCTATATTAAATCACTTCTACAAAATATAAAAATATTTCAAATTATTATAGAAAAAAATTTATTTTAAAAATAAACACAGAAAATTATGATGGATTCATAAAAAAATTGTTTTTAATGAAATCCTGTAATTAAATACATTCTGTATTATTTTAAAAAAATTCCATATACACTGTAAACTTTAGGTTAAAAATTTCCTCATTATGATAATTATTTAAAGAATCTTTTTAATATTTAAAAAAAAATAAAGAAGAATGAAATTTTCTTACTAAATAATTTTATGAATTTTAAACACATTCTTCCAAATATATTTAAAAAATATATATAGATGAAAACGGATTTTCTTCCAAAAATAGGTACAATGTAATCTTTTCTTAAATAAATCAATAATTTGAAGCACTAATGATTATAAAATGTTATTATCACTGGAAAATTTCATGAATAACATGTGTAGAGGAAAATATATTATTTTATCGATAGAAATATAAAATATTTTCTTAAATAATACATTAACCATAAATATTCGTGAATAATAATGAAATTTTTAAATAAAAATATAATATTATTTTAAAATTTGAAACCACCCAAAAGGAACTAAATTCACAGGAAATGATAAATAACATGTTGATAAAGAGGCCTATGAAATGTCATTATTAGGGGATGTATATAAACCACAATAAAATATTTTTTTAATATTATATATATCTCATGGATGTAAAAGTGAGAAGAGATATCCATTACCTCATGTCCAGTGTTGTCAAGTATTTCAATTCTATAAATTATAATAAACATATATCAATTGAATATTTTAATAAAAAAAATTGCATTTTAATTAATGATATATAAATCAATTACTTCATTTATGTTAATGAGATTTTTATTTACATATTCAGTTATGTCAAAGTTGGATGTCTTGAAGATGCTTGGTTTATAATTTCAAAACACAATCACTATGTTCATTATGGTCAAATGTGAAAATATTCCATCATAACCAAAAAGTAATCATGAAATAATATTCATTTTTATACATCAATTATAATGTTAATACCAAACATGGAATATGGTTTTGATAAAAAACTACATTACCATCATGAAGATAATAGGTTGTACATAACCATGATTAAATATTTAATTATTAAAAGTATCTAACTAAAATAATTTAAGTGTTATTTTATCATTATAAAATGATAATTATATCATACATTTAATATTAATTCTATAAATACACTTATATATAGAATCCATTTTATGTGGTAAAAAAACTCATCACATCACTTCGTGAGGTCGTTGTCATCCAAACACATGAACAAGGTTATCATTTGGTATTAGATGATAAGGTAACAAGTTATATGATATGTTAAATTTAAATAATAATAAATATTTCATGAAAATCATATATAAACCATAAATCCATAATCACTAATAGCTTTGATAAGAGATTTTGGAAAATGAATTACACCGGCACATGAGGTGGTATTTTTTAAAATATTAAAATCCTGGTTCCCTTTTTTATTTTATATAAGAGGATAAGGAATTTTTTTTTCAACCAGCAAAAAAAATCTCACTATATATAATATATATATTTTATTATCGTTTTATTTTTTATACATAATTGATGGTTGAAAATGATGAAGTGAAAAATACCTCTTGGTGAATATAATTACATTCTTTTAGATGAACCTCATTTAAATATCTTGTTAATGACCCTGTGGTTGGGTTTTTCTAAATAAAAAAACTCTATAATGTTACTAAGTATGTTAGAGAGATATTTTTGTAGTTTTGGGTCATCCAAATTTTTTAATGGAGGGAATAATTTAGGGGATTGGGTGACATTTTATAATTTTTGAGGAGTTGAATTTATTAAAATACCAAAATCTATTCAATAATGGGAAGTAATTCTCAATCTGTGTTCCTTATGAAATGAAAAAAGATATATTTTTTTGTGTTATATACTCAATAAAAACTATAAAATTTATAAAATAAACATGGTTTAGACATGTTATTCCATTTATCTTAATAATTACTCATTCTGGCGAATTTTGTTTTAGTTTTTTCATTATTTGTATTGTTCATTATAACCAAAATCATGTAAAGTTTTATATCTATATTTAATTTTCATGATTAAAAATATGGAATCTATTTTATCAATTAAAATCAAATTAGTGGATCAATTCAATTAAAAAATAATAAAAAATTATGTTTTGAAAAATAGTTCTTCATGAAAAACGTTTTTCAAGAAAAATATGAATTTACATGATTAAATAAGTAGAAATAATAATTATATGTATTCAAACATATAAAAAAATTATAATATATGAATTTAATTTTAATATTTTTATACTTTGTGTTGTTTTAATTAACTAAAAAAGGATATACCTTATATATTATAAGTTTGACAAATTTGTGTTTGAAGCTTAAAAATAAACTTATACCAAAATAATTAAAATTGGTGATTCACAAAAATCCATTAAAAAATTATAAATATGATTTTTCACATATAAAAATTATGAAAACTATAATATATAATTTATCCTATTAATTTATCTAATGAATGAGAATATATAACAATATTTGAAAAATTAGTAATTATCAATATTCCTTAAAAATAGATCCTTTTAGAAAAAAATATCTTTTGGTTAATTTTGATATTATAATTTCCAAAATTATGTATATTTTATAAAAAAATATTAATAATTGTTTCATAAATTGATTATAGTACTTTCTCATAAAAGTAATACAATTCATTTCTGAATGAAATTTATATTTTTTTGAAATAAAATATATTTATTAAGAGTTGAGTTTTTTTTGTTTAGATTTATCGGTAAATTTATATCCGGTAGAACCTTTTTAAAAAATTTATAAATTATTTAATAATATTAATAAATCCTATAAATCTTATAGAATATAATGTTAATATTTCAGTAATAATATTTTATTGTTTTTTATGCTCATCATTGCTTGTTGTATATGACATCAAACATAGTTTAATTTAAATATATCTGTGTGTGACATTATAATATGATAAATATATTAAACATTCATAATTTGAAATTTTTCTATGTACTAATGTGTTGGAAATTCGAAAATTATTTTATTGAAGAACCTCATCATAAAAAGTTTTAATAAAAAATCATATTGAAATGAGTAAAATAAAAGCATGATGATCATCTAAAATAAACCAAAACTAGGCGTCCATATAAAGAGAACACTAGTGTTATGTAAAAATAATGATTTTGAATAACGTTTCATTTTAGAGGAAATAAAAAAAATTAAAGATAAGTGACAATCAATTGATCAAAAAATGAATAAAATTATTATTTCATGGTAATTTTTCTAATGTTGAGGGATCCTTTTAAAATATAGATAAAGAACATAAGTAAATGTATATACATATCAAGTATAATTTATCATATCCATAACTCTCAAAAATATAATCTTTTTATCCCAATTATTATTATTCAAAATTAATATTTTATATGAGAAGGACTAATATAAATATATAACCTATCAATTAATTACAGAAAGGGAAAAAATTTATTCCCCCTATATTAAGAAATTTTCCAAAACCAAAAATTTTAGAATAAGGTATTATAAACCAAAAATTAATAAATATTTATATAATTCAATTCAATTTTATTGTATAATTCCCCAATAATAACACCCTAATAATAAAAAAGATCATCTGATTAATAAAAAACCATAAAAATTAATAAAACATTCCATAATTAGACTGAAATGTATTTATTTGAATGATTTGACCCCATATTATTCAAACATAAAATTAAAATTTACCACCAAAAAATGAATGAATCTTAATTCCTCATAGCAGAAATGTATATTCCATTTTCAAATAATATCTATTATATAAAAAAACATTTACCTAAATATCATTAGTCTACAGAAATCAACATTATAATGATCCCTATTGATAAAATATTATTTAACATGTATTACAAAAATTGAATCCCCGAACATAAAACCAAAAAGGGGTGTATAATTCCTTGAATTTAGTATAAACATTAAATTCATAAACCAATGATGACATCCACATCACATTAGAAAATCATACATGAAGATATTTATTCTAAAAATTAAACATAATCCTTTGACACTTCTTGATACTTATAATTAAATTAATATTGGTAAAAAATTATATTAATGAATAATTATTTAATCCCACTACATAAATAATGACACTCAATATCTATAATAATGTGTCTACCATAGCTCCATAAAAGATCTAGGAGTTAACCTCTAACACGACAGGTTTAAGAGTATTTTTTTATGTGTTTTCAATGTTCCAAAATGAAATAAAATACATAAATTTCCAAATTAAATGATATAATTAGTAAGAATTTTATTTATACAATGACCAGAATACATATTTGATGCACAATAACTAAACCATTAAATACACTTCTATCGATAACAAAACAACTGGAATACCTCTAAGAAACAGAATGATGTCGACTATGTAGTTAACATCCCTTGGATCTGATAAAAGCACATAGGTTATAGCAATATCTATAACAAAGAAACTATGATTAAAAGGAACATACAAACCCATTTCTGAAATCATTTGTGTTAGTGTTGTGGTATGTTTATGTGTGTTTGAATTCCATTAGATATTGAAATTTATTAAATTTTTATCCAACTATTAATAAAAACTATCCATTAGAACTTTTAAATTCGAATTGTAAAACGACATATAACAACTCTTGATATATAAATAATATAAGAAAAGAAATATACATATATATGAACAATATTCATTTTAATATTATTATTATATTTATAATTGTTATGCATCAAAAATATTATTTATTCTATAAATTATTCTGGGAATAAATGATGTTTTAGGTATTATAATAAATAAATAAATATATATATATATTGTTTTGAATTTATGTGGCTGATTACTATTATAAAAATATTTTACTATAATTAAGATATCAATATGAGTATTATATATATATAAGAGTATTGTTTTAACATATAATTAAATAAATTATTTTATAATATGTTAAAATTATTAATTATCATATTAAAATTATTATAAAATGATTTAAGAAAAAATTTATTCAATGTTATAAAAAAAATGAAATAGAAAATGAATTAGGGAGGGTTTGTGAGTTCAGAGTCGAGGTCGACACCATTGCAGACGAGCATCAAGATGATGGAGCTCCGTCTATGAGTGTCACACAAGATGAAGGTCTGACATGAGGTTGTGAGTGGAAATAGAAGAAGACCGAACTCTAGTTTGTATAAGGACATAGGCATTTTAGGAGTCACACACCGAATGAAAAACCAGTTTTATCACTAATATTGTTTCTAATCCACATGTCGTTGGTTTATATTGTCTAATGTCTAGATTTTAATGTTTAATGAAGGAATCTTCAAAAAATCTGGAAAATGTAGATGTTTGTTGACAATATAATTGTTTTACACCCTGAAATCGACGTGTTCTGATCCTGAAATATGAATTTAGGGTTATTTTGTACAACAAAATCTTATCCGGTATATTTTGTTTATGTCGTCACCTTATCATTTGGATGTATTGGAAAAAAATTACATGAAATATCATCTTGTTATTGAATGAATTTTGGTAATTTTATTGATTTTCTCTCCTATGATTGATTTATTTATCTTGTTTATTATTTCCCCTTCCAATCTGAAAAACATTACTATTAAATTTAGTTGGCTATATTTGAATGGAATATATAAAAATAAGTTATGGTTTCAGATATCTCTTATCTGAGAACCAACGTGGGCTGAAACATATTACTATTTGAAATAAATTACATATTTATCTCTCTTAGTGTATATAAATGGTGTGGGGAAGGAAGTGAGAGGGACATGTTTTCACCGTGTGTTTGTTGTTTTGGTCCTAATATTGAGAGAAAACAAGAAGAAATAGGGGTAAATAAATTTCTATTAATGGTTAAAGATTTTTTTATTTAAATTATGTCTTACATTTCAAATACTAAAGGATTATTTTTCTAAACAAATTATATTTGTTTTGAGATGTAAATATACATACAAGAGTTTTGTTTTCAAGATAAACTTTCATTTTCAAATATTTAGTTATATGAATGAATTTTTTTTGAAAGTTAATTTTGATGGAATTTTTTATTGTTTTTAATATATTTAATTTCTTGTAAGGGATTATTTATGATTAATTTTATGTCTTCAGTCCTTTATAATTTTCTTGTAAATAAATTAATTGGTTTATCTAAAAATTATAATTTATATTTTTCTAGTTTTGATAACTGATTATTATTTTTTAAATATATTCCATGAAATTTCCTTTTTTTAGTAAGCTATTTATCCAAATAAATCAATCAGGAATATATTTAATTTATGAAAACATTATTTAAATCTAGTTTTGTGTAAGGAATATAATTCTATTTAACTTTTGAAAAATATTGATTTGTTAGTAAGGAAATTTATTTTAATCCATGATTTTTTATTGTTTTATATAAATAGAAATCTACCTGTTTGTAGCTTTGATGAAATTTTATAAATATTAGTAAACTATTATGAAACTTTTAGAACAATTTTATTATTTTAAATATACGTTTTTTATTTTTACAATTGAAATTTATTTTGGTAGGGTAATGTCATATAAAATCATGTAATGAATATACATATATATATACACATATTAGTGTTGTTCAAGTATATTATTATTTTAAATAAATTATTAACCAATTATTAATTTACATATGATTTTATAAATTAATAATGTCATAATTTTATCGTATGTATGACTTATAAAAATCAATATTATTGCCATGCATCAAAAATTTTGATTTCATATACATATATGTATGATAAATAAAATAAAATTTACAAAATGGGATTTTTAAAGGAATAATGATGATATTTTATGTACGTTGATGTTGATTTATCTTTCATGTTATTAAGAAACATCTATTATCATGATATTTGATCGTAGAAATTTGAATATGTAAGTATCAATGAAGTCTAGTATTTATATATTTATATCTAAATAAAATTCAACATGTTTCTTCCATGCATGATAATAAATATATTTTCAAATATAAAACTATAGTGAAAATTATATGTATATAATGTATGATATGAAAAAAATGTGTTCTAAAAAATGTTACTTGAACATTGTAAATGAGACATGGAATTGGAGAGTGAAACCATCCCTCAAGTGGGTGGGTCCAAGATAGACTTCAATGTTTCAAGTGTCCCTATTTGTTTTGTTTTAAGGGATTTCTTAACATTTTTCAGTGAATAACTTGATTATTTAGAAAGAATTTTTAAAGTCTAATTAATTTTCAAAGTATTATAGAATTTTTTAAATGTTATTTTAAAAATGTATTTCTAATTGAATTTTCTGAATGTGTTATCAAAGGGATATTTTTAATGGGATTTATCAATGTTTTTAAAACTCATTACAAGGAAATTTAATGCTGACCCTTTGTTTTAAAATGATTTTTAGTAGGTATCTTAGACATTTAATTTTAGATATTGTCACTTTTGGAGTTCACGCGTTCAGAGGTGTAGGAGACTGTTGATTTAGTTTTCTATCAAATCTAATAAAATTGAACATATATTCTCATTTAACTAGAACCTCGACTAGTAAAAGGTCATATTTTATTTCAAAGTGTTCTATAATTGTTTTTTTATTTTTATAAAAACATTACACATCATTTTCAAGAACTTAATATAGAAGAGCGGGCTCGGGAAGTTATAATTTGTATGAGAGGAATGGTCTTGATAACTCTAGAATACAAGAACCCTCCAATAGATTGTGTATCTTATCTTGGTCAAAAAATCCTCTTTTTAATTTTCAGATAGAAGGAAGGATAACTAAAACAAGTCTCTTAGGCCTTATGGGAAAATTAATTTCTATGATAATAGAAAATCATGAAAAGAAGAATTTCATACCTACAAATCCATGTGTCATTCCAATAAACTACATTACAATTTATAGGAAATCCTAATATACTTTTTTCATTATGTTTAGGGTTTTGTCTTCGAAGACATCAAACAGAGTCAATGAAGCTTCTTTAAATGCCAAGGCCCATTTCCTGAAGGCCATTTTAGGCACCTAACCCTATTTGAGCAACCAGAATCAATATCATCTTTTTTATGGAGTAGTAAGAGAAGGAAATATTCATGCATTTTATATGTGTAATATCTTAAGCATTAGTTTCCTAGGAATATTTTAAGATGACTTTAAAACATTCAAAGTTGAATCCATGACACTTTATTATAGGAATCAAATTCAAGATGATATTCTTAGATACTATATTGATTTTAATTCCATAAATAATAACTTCTGGTGTTAATATCCTTACAACATCTCTTTCACAAGTTGTGTTTAGGCAATGGAGGTGGATTATTTTGATGCAACCTTGAAATTTAATCTCATAGGAAGTTATTGTAACCATGGAATAAAACATTATTGACCATGGGTATACAATGTGAGATTTAAAATTTTTGAAAATAAGAATTGATAAGTGTAAACGAATTATGAGAGTGAAATTTAATTAAGGGGGGTATAATGTAACACCTAAGGATTAAAAATATGTTATATGTATTTGCAATGTTCCAAAATGAAATAAAACACATAAATTTATGAACATGGATACCTAAGTATAAATAATTTTATTTATAAAAATGTCTGAATACATCTTTGACACACCATAATTAACCCATTAAACACATTGCTATTGATAACAAGGAAATAGATTTCCTCTGAGAAAAATAATGATGCTGACCTAGTAGTTCACATAATTTGGATCTCATATAAGCACAAATGTTATATCAAGATCAATATCAACAAAACAATGAATAAGAAAAAAATATAAAACCATTTCATAAAGTATTGGTGTGACTGTTGTCATAGTTTTGTATGTGTTTTAATTCCCTCATATATTCATATTTATAATGTTTTTATCTAACAGTTATAAATAAATATCCATTAGAAATTTTAAATAAAAATTTAACAAATGACATATGATAACTATTGATATATATATATAAATAAATAAATATACATATATATAACCAATATCTATTTGAATGTTATTATTAAAATTTTCATTTTTAGGCAATAAATGTTTTTTTGAATTCAATAAATTATTCTATGAATAAATTAACTTTATGTTTTAAAATATATATATATATTTGGAATTTATGTGTATAATTACTATTATGAAATAAATTATTAAAATTAAGATATTAAAATGAATAATTTTTATATATATATAACAGAATTATTTTATCTTATGAAAATAATAAATAAATTATAATATTTAAAATTTATAAATAATCATATTACTATTATTAAAAACATATATAAGATAGAAATGTTATACAATGTTTAAAAAAAATAAAGAACTAGAAAATTTAATAGGGGGGTTTTTATGTTTACGGTCCAAGTCGATGTCGTTGCAGCTGAGCATCGAACAGTGGGATCTCCGCCTCCTATTATCACGGATACTGAATGCCCGACATGAGGTCGTGAGTAGGAATAAAGGAAGCCTGAACTCTGGTTCCTCCAAGTGTTTAGGTGTTCGAGGAGTCACAAAATGAAAGAAAAATTTGGTTTCTCTGGATTAGGTTTTCAAATCCACATGAGGTAGGATGATCTTATTATAATGTCTCAATCTGCATGTTTAATGAAAGAGTCATTGAAAAATAGGGTAAATAGAAATACATATTGACAATTTATTTGTTTTTCTTCATAAAATTGATGTGTTCTGATCCAGAAATATGCATTTGGGATTTATTAATAACCGAAAATCTTATATGGTATTCTATGTTCATTTGATCACCGTATCATATGGATGTATTCACAACTTTTATTTCCAAAATATCATCATGTTATTGAATGCATGTTGGTCTTTTTTATTGATTTCATGTCTTACGATGTATTTATTTTTCTTGTTTTTTGTCAAATCTGAAAAAGTAAAAAAATTAAATGCAGTCTTGTATTATTTAATGTAATTAAAAAATAAGTTGAGGTTATGGATATCTCCTTCATACTAACCCACTTTCACTAAAAACTATCACTATTTGAAATAAAATATATTATTTTGCTCTCTAAGTGTGTATAAATGGTGTGGGGAAGGAATTGAGAGGTCCATGTTTTCTCTATGTGTTGTGCTATTTTATATATAAGATTTTGGTATAACGATAATAGAATATGAGTAAAGGAAATTTGATTTTTAGTAAGGGATTTTATATATTTAAATTATATTTTTCATTTATGATGATAAGGGATTATTTATTAGGAAAATAATATTTTTTTTAATTTGTTAATATACATACATGACTTTTATTTTCAGAGAAAATATTTGGTTTCCAAATATTTAGTTTTATGAATGAATATTTTGTTCAAAGATGATATTGATGGTTTTTTTGTTATTTATAATAAATTTAATTTTTATAAGGGATTATTTATGAATTATTTGGTGTCATTATCCCATCATAATTTTCTATAAAAATTTCATTTCATTATCCCAAAGATATATTTTATTGTATTTGAGAAGGGATTATGATTTTTTAAATATTTTCCATGTAATTTAAATATTTATTTTTATAAGACATTTCTTCAATTAAATCTCTCAAGATTATATTAAATTATCAAAAAAATGTTTATGTCTATTTTTGTGCTAGGGATATAATTCTATTTAACTATATTGAAAAATAAAAATTTGTTTCAATAAGGGAAAATTATTTTACTCTATGATTGATTATTAATTTCATTAAATAAAAATCTATATGTTTTCCACTTTGAAATTTTTTGATATATTTCACTAAACTGTACTGAAATTTTTAGAATAGTTTAATTATATTATTTTTATTATTTTTATTCTTATAATTCAAATTTATTTTGTAAGGTTCATCTCATATAAGATCATGTGATGAATATATATATATATCTGTGTGTGTGTGTATGTATTTGTGTATGTATATACTTTTATGGAATTCAAGTTTAGAATTTTTTTTAAAAAATTATTAGCCAATTATTAATTGACATATGAATTTATAAATTATGCATGTCATAATTTTATCATGTGCATCAAATATACAAATCAAGATTACGGCCATACATTGATGATTTTTTTTATATACTTATATACATGACCAATTAAATGAACATTACAAAAATGGATTTGTATAGAAATATTGATGAAATTTTATGCGTGTGGTTGTTGATTTATCTTCAATGGGATTATTCAATTCCATGTATCATGTGACATGATCGTAAGAAGTTGAATATGTAATTTTCAATGATGAATAGTATTTATATATTTATATTAAAATAAAATGATTCATGTTTGTTCCAGGAATGATTATAAATATATTTTCTACACTAAAACTCCATTGAAAATTACATGTCTATAAGAAAAAATAAGAAAAAAATTGTTTTATGACAATCGGTACTCAAACATTGTAAATACAATTGGGAATTAAAGAGTGAATCCATTCCTCAAATGGGTAGTCTAATGATATACTTCAATGATTGAAGTGTCCATAGTGGATTTGTTTTAATGTAATTCTTAATATTTTCAATCAAATCACTAGATTAGTTTCAATGTGTTTTCAATGTATTATTATTTATCAAACAATTGTTGTATTTTTTAGTGTTTATATTATAAAATATATTTCAAATTGATTTTTCCAAATGTATTATCGATGATATATTTTGAATGGGATATATCAAAGGATTTAAAAACATATTACCAAGAATTTGAATACTCACCCTTTATTTTCATGTGATTTTTCACAGGTATCATAGAAATCTAATTTCAGATGTCATTTCTTTTTTTGATAGAACACTCATAATTTTATAGGAATGTTGATTAAGATTTCTTTTAAAATGCAAAAAAATGGGAAATGTATTCTAATTTCTATATAACATGGATCGATAAAAGGTCCTCTTTTGCGTTAATGTGTTGTGTAATATTGTATTCATTTTTTCAAAATATTTAAACAACATATTTAATTACTGAGTCTAGAAGAGTGGGCTCAGGGAGTTATATAGCCTTTAAAAGAGGTTATTGATTGGGATAATTACCATTGTCAACATATATATGTCATAAAATTATAATTGTATATATGGAATTGAATTTAATTCTATCTATAGAACTTTTAACTATTCATTGATAATTCAATTATCTATACCTTTATTTTTTATACATAAAACATTTTATTATCGCATTGATACATTATATTGGGTGAATCATTTTACACTTTGATATGTAGTAAATTTAATATTCTTTACTTTTTCTTTATAAACACTTTATCGTTCATGATATTTCATCATTCTCTTCATTGATATGTTTTGAGATTAAAATATATTGTAATTTTTAGTCATAATTTGAGATATATTATTTATCATAATCTAAAGTGTCCAAAATTTTGTTCTTGTTAGGTGTATTATCTGATTTGGGAAATCATTAAATTTCGATTTACCTTGGTTATTTGAATCTTTTATTAAATTTAACACAATTATATAAAAATAATTAAATAAATAATATTAGAATGAACTAACATCCAAAAGGAAAACACATAAATTTTTTAGAATGAACTTTTAAATTATATGGTATTACAGACATATTAGTGTCTAGGTATTAATATATATTATCCATGGTAATTTTTTTGGTTTTTTTTAAGAAAATAATTTATTGAAGTCCTTCTTAATATTTTGTAATATATTTTTTAATTTATGAATCATTTAAATTGTGGCCAATTTTCTCTTATCTACCGGTCAAGGATCTAGTGCTCTTCTAATATGTAAAGAATCACTTGTCTCGAATCCTCGACGATGATAATTTTTAATGTTAAATTAATTTTATTTGATTGTATTTTGATTGGGGGGTTTGTTTGTAGAACTTAAATGAAGTGTTTAATGATTAGTGTTTGATTTATAAATTTGTGAATTATTGGGGTGAGTTTTTTTTTGTTAATTAATCTTGTGATATCCTTAAGCATTGATTTTTATTTCATTTAAATTAACATCCACTTCAAAAGAGAACGCTGATTAGAAATCCTAAGTTTTAAGGAATTAATACAATCCCTAACATAACATAGAGTACTAATATAAATCATAGCTTCTTGATGGTAGGGTATTTATAGTTCCAATACTCCATGGATTCTACATGTTAAAAAAATTCATTAATCCATGACATGTTAAGTCCAATATACACAATGTTAATTTTATGAATATTCCTTGAGAAAATATTCTCAATCACATAACATCACAAAATTATAAATCACCACAAGGAGAGATTTACTCATCCCTTGAAATGATTATTAATCGGGTTATAATGATTATGATTATAAGTTAAGAAGATAAAAAAAGAATGGAATAGGAAATGAGTGGTGCATCGAATAAACACTGAAACAATGATGATAAATAAAAACAAACTTTAGATTTAATGATAATGAAAAGTAAGGGGAGGGGATTTAACTGCATTTAAAATATTTTAAGAAGATCAATATTAAACTATAGTATATGGATGTGAATAAGTGATATTGAAGAAAAAAATACATTCAAACAAAATTACAAAAATAGACTAAGTAGATTACAATAAAAAAGAACAAAAGTGTAAAAGGAAAAAAAGAGAGGACGAAGGGTATCTCATGTGAAAACATGGGTTTGGAAGGTCTTCCCAAACTCGAGGAATGGCTTTGGTGGTTCTAATATGTTATACTCTAATCGTAAATGCCAATTACTTTGAAAGAGAAGAGGGGATGTATGTGTATCCCAAGGAAGTGGATTGTTTGCATTCCCAATATCTCCATACACTTGCATTTACCATTTGGCTATTCAGATAGCCTAATCATGAGATAACCACTTATTCAATGTTGTAGATAGTAATTATGGAAGACTTATCTAAAAATTTGGAGTCATTTGGGCTTTTTTAGACAATGTAATTGTGGTTTTATTAATCAATGTTAAACTTTTCATTTCAATCCAAAATTTTTAGAATGCTAAAATGCGAATGGTTTTATCATTAGAAATATGGGTCAAAATATTAACACTTTATTCAACAAAGTAGGATGCCTATATTAAATCTTTTATACTATGTAATCACATATTGATATGATGATTACATCATAATATATGTTATGAATTCTATACTGATTTTATTTCTCGGCCAGAATGGTGGGCTAAGTTGAAAGGAATCAGTTGGGAAGCTTATCTTTTGAGTTAGGCATTGAAAATTTTATCCAAGATGGATTAAATTTTCCCAGACCATTTTAGGAGAATTAACGGATTAGGACTTCTAGATTGAGCACTGTAGTTTTATCTTCATGGATTGTCCATACTTTTCACAGATTATGTTGGACTTCTGGTGTGATCCATATGTCCCTTCAGATGGCATAATATTCACAAGATTCCTTCTAATGAAATGTTCTATATTGAAAGTGGAAAACTAAAAATAAAGAAAAAAATAATTTGGATCAGTAAGCTGATAGTTAAAAAAATTTAAATTCACTCAATTGGATTACTTCTAAAAGTGTTCAAAAATTATATTTACTATTAAAACATTAAAATTTTACACAAATTATGCTCATTTCATATAAAATATATAGATGGAGTATATAATATATCACGAATGTATTAATAACACCGAAATCCCCCCCCCCCACATAGTCTTGTACATGTCCTTATTTACATCAAATATAAAAAAACAAAACCAAATAAATTTCCCCCATTAACTAATATTATAATTATCTTTTCCCCAATCAAGGGAGGTTTTGATAATTTCACTCATCCATATTGAATTCCACCCCAATTTTTTATAGAACGATTATTCAAAAAACAATTAATTTATTCATTATAATATTTTGAAATGGAAATGGTGTCACTCCATAGATACTCCTCTCAACATGATAAACTATTTTATAACGCCTTACTCATTCACCAACCACATGTGAAAATCAAAGAGTTTTTAAGCTCTCTCTTATTCTACTCCATATCTTAAGGAGATAAAACTCTAGAGGTATTTGTAGTGGTTTTATATGGATATATGATGGTAGGAAGATGATATTCAAAAGATTGGGAATAAAGGGTAAAATACTAACATTGGAAAACAAAATGCATTTTTTCTGAATTGAAACATGGAAAGAAATGGAAGCACATAATTAAAAGGGAATGATTTTGTGAAGAAAAACACAGGAGATGAAGATAATTTTAAAAGGATGAGAAGAAGAAATATTAACAAAACAGAAAATATATCCCAATGACAGAAGTGTTCTTTTTTTCTTTTTTTTTCAAATGTTTAACATGAAAAATATCACACACTCATATCTCAACCCATGATTTATCTCCTCACAACACAAATTTTAATAGTTAGAACAAGATCAATGGTTGTGGACATGTTATTTTTTTCCTTCCCATGACAAAATCCATTTTTATTTTCATTTTGTTGTTTTTTATTTATTTTTTTTGTGATAATTTATTTATCACTTTTAAATTTTAGAAGATAAACATATATACATTGCAAAACCCCAGTAAAATAAATCCTCTCCCCACACATAAATTTATTCTTTCCCTCAAACATATGATAACATGGTTAAAATAAATAAAAGGGAACCCAAAAAATAAAATTCTTTCCTCCCCACACTTAAATTTCAAAAATTATGAATCAAAAATCCATGTTTATATTGTGTGGGAACTGTTATTGGGATTCTAATGTGGTTATCAATGAAAATGTTTTCACATGCTAGAAGGGGATTTCAAAAGAGGGATTAATATATGGTAAATTGGAAGATATATGGCTATTGTGATTCTCAGGTGGTTCAGAGAATTCCTTTATCATAATAATTCACACCAAAGTAAGACATTCAGCATGTTGGTCCACACACTCAAGACTCACAAACAGAGGTGAAAAACACCCATTTTTAAAATATGTCCACATTTGGCCTTGTCATGAAATCTTATGGTGTTCATAAAGGGTGGGGAAAATCATTTCCCAAATCAAAAAATTGACTATACAAAATATGTTACTTTTAACACAAGATTCTTAATCTAAATTTATGAAAAAACCAAAAAAGTTTTGATATAAAACCGTGTCTTTTGACTCCCCAAAATGGTTGGAGAAAATTTTAAAATTTGAAGTTGAGTATATATGATTGTTGATATTACATATTTTTTTGAAATGGAATTTTTAGTGTTTTAGGTTTTTTAGTTTCATATAAAGACTCACCAACCCAAAGGATAAAGAGTAAATTAAAAATGCGATTAGGAAAGTGTTATAAAACTAAAATGAGAATGATAGAGGAAGAAGAAGAAAGAGAGGGGGAGATAGAGAGGGAGAGAGAGGGAGGATAGGAGTTTAAGGGAAATAGGTTCCCCTAGTTTTTGATTTGGTTGGTTACTATCTCCATCAAGTGGTGGGTCAACTGTAGAAGTTGGGGATCTGATGGAAGTCGATGTGGTTCCATGAGTGTGGGATGTTACCTGAAAAAGAAAAATCATTATTCATCTAATGAAAAACTATAAATAAATTAAAATTTCATAAAATTAAATAAAACATGGGTTCCCTCTCAAGAAGCATTTCATTTATTTTTCTACAGTTGTACAATTCTATTAGACTACCATAGTCTAATGGTGGCCATAGTATTTTCTCAAGTCTAGTATGTTTCTAGAAAAAAATTTCTTTTGGGAGGCCTGATGATTCATTGGATAATTTTACCCATTCCTTGTTGTTTCCCTTGAAATTCAACAGGGGTGGAAAGATCATATGAATATCTTCCATTTGGTCTTCAATGTGAGGAATGATTTTATCCACCATGTAATGGTTTTCGATGCTTGAAAATTTAGGAAGATATCGCAATTCTGATGGTTCACTTATGTAAGGTTCAGATAACATTAAACCAGAGTCTGATATCCCAATTGTTTTTGACTCATTTATTTCATCACATACTAATTTAGAGTAATGATGATCATTGTAGTCATAATACTAAATAAAATTTACAATATCATTTATATCAATTTCCTCACCAAATAATGGTCAATTTCAACCACACCAGTGATCACTTTATTAATTATGGAACAAATCTAACAACCTTCACTCCCATCAAGAAAATATAAAAACATTTGTTCAGGGTTCACCTCACATATAACATAATATTTTGAATCATGGATATGTAGTTATGAATGATTAGTAATCAAATTTGAATAAAAAATGAACATGCTTGTTCATCATCCCTATTATCATCCATGTCGGAGTAGTGGATGTCAGAGGTGTGATGTGATTCCAAATATATTTTTATGATATTTTTGATCAATGGAATTTTCATTTGTAATATTAACATCAAATTCACTATTTATTTCTTGGTTAATGAATTTGAAAAATTCACAAACTCTTCTATTAGTAGAACATAAAGAATATAATGGAATGGGATTCCAGACACTCTTAGAGAAATTTTTAAAATAATGGATAGATAATTAAGATTCATTCTCTGATTGGTATTGCATGGATTGAAAAATATTGGAATTTGCTAGTTGGTCACAAAATTCCATGTATTAGATGCCAGAATGGACATCAATTTTTGTTTTATATGTCATAAGGAAAGGTCTTCCTAGAATCTGTTGATATTTGAATGAATTTGTATTCCCTTCCATGTAAAAGATGTAGAAGTTTGCTTGGAAGATAATATCATTGATTCGAACAAGAACAACCTCAATTATTACCTCAATAATAGTATTGCTATGATTGTCTAACTGGATGAAAACACTCGTTGGGTTCAAGGGACCAAGACCAAGGTGGACGAATATGGATTTAGGCATGAAATTAATTGAGGATTTCAGGTCTATGAGTGCTTCATAAATTTTGGAACATCCCATTTGGCTTGGAAACATAAATCTCCCTAGACAATTTCACTTCATGGGTATGAAATGTTTTATTGAAGCACATTCAAATGTCCTATGTTTCCTCCTGTGGCTGCACAATTCCTTATGATACATGGCATACATAGAGATTTATTTTATGGTATTTATGAGTGTAATCTTGTAATCAATAGGTTTAAACATGTTGAGCATTTCAGGATCGAGTTAAAAGGACTTATTAGGCTTAGAAACATCTTGAGGTAATGGAATTTGGTTCCTACATGCAATGGATGGAGGTGATGGAATAGCTTCTGGTTTCTATTCTGGTTTCTTATTATTTTCATTTTCTAGGATAAAATTCAAAGGAGGGTTGGAGGAATTATCATGGGTCATAGAAATTTTCTTCCCTAATCTAAGTACAATTTCACTTACAATACCCTTTAGTTTTGGTAATGGTTGAGCTGATAGTTGTTAAGAATTTGATTGTTGTTGTTGGCTTGGGTGGAATGAAAGTTGACCAATTTGTTTTTCAATATTTTTGGGGATGGAACGGGTGAAAGAGGAAAGATATTCCACTACACTTTCCAATGGTTTCTTGGAAGATGAGGATTTTCCCATAATGGGATTACCTTGATTTTGGTTCTTACTAATGAATTTGTATTGGTTTGTGATTTAAGAAGGCTCATTAGGATTGGGAAAGCCTGGATGAGAAGGAGGAAGATATCTACTTTGATGTTAAGGATCAAATGCGTAAGGTTGTTTGTTGTTACCAACACCTTGACCATATTGAAACTACTGTGATATTTGAGTAAGGAATTGAGGGGGATGAAATACAAGATTACCATACCTCATGCCTTGGTTATTGGAATAAGAGAAAGGCTCATAATGACGTTTGTTTAAGTTTCTAACAAACTGACCTGATTTTTGAGGGTTGCGATTCTACTGAGCATATGCTGCATTGAGCTTCATTTGACCAGAGGAATCATATTGATCCTCTTAATGTTGTGGACATGTGTTAGTTGGATGATATGGAGAGCTATAGATTCCACAATTCATGATAAGTATTGGGAATAAATATTGTGGATATGATGAGGTTGGGCTTTGGCTGCCACAGCTAGTTGTCACACAAGACATGTATGTTCACTCATCCACCCTGTCATTTTGTTTGGCTCTATAGATTGACTATCTTGGGCTTGTTTGACTTGAGAATGTTCTTGATTAAGGATTTTTTTTGTGTTTTCATCCATGTTGATTAAGAGATCTCTTGCATCTTCAAGAGTTTTATCAACAAAAGCACTGCCACTTGTGGAATCAATGAGAGTTTTCTCCAAAGACAATAACCATGCATAAATGTATTGGATAAAGATTTTCTCAAGGATTTGGTGTTGTGGGCAGGTTTCAAAAATATTTTTGAACCTATCCAATTATTCATGGGGTGATTCATTGGGGAATTGAAAAATACCTATAATTTATTTTTGGATGGAAGTAGTACAAGACACATGAATGAATTTTTATAAGAAGAGTAACTTCATGTAATTCCATGTGGTTAGGGAACCAGGACAAAGGAATTAGAGCCATGACATAGAAGAGTCAGCTAGGTATAAAGGAAATGTTCAGAGATTTATTAGTTCCTCAGAAACCCCTTGAGGCTTCATGGTAGAGCACACCACTTGGATGTCTTTAAGGTGGATATGCAGATCCTCACCCACTAGCCCATAGAAATGAGGAAGAAGATGAATAAAACCCGATATGAGTTAAAATTCATCCTCAATGTTTGGATATTGAATACCACAAAGTTGGTTATAAAAATCAGGTGTTTCATGTTCTTTAATTGTTTGTTCCCTAGGAATAGAAATTTCTAATTCAACTGATTGGACAAGGGTTGGTTCATTAATTACTTGATTATTTCTTATGTTCCTCCTAAGTTGGTGAAGTGTTTGCTCAATTTCAGGGTCAAACAAATCTGGGTGATTGTTTTGGACAATTTTTGTCATTCATAGACACGTATGAAGAATGAGGAAGATTAGTTTGTCTTTCTTTTTTTCATTTTTTTATTTTAATGAGAAGGCAGGTTTTTCTTTGTGTTTTTTTCAATTTTATTTTAAAATTATTGTTTTTTTACAATAACCAAAAAATAAACCGTATTTAATTGCACCATCCTCAACAAATATGTCATTTAAAAGTGCGGATGATTTTCACATATCGATATATCAAGGTTTTAGTTCTCGCTAAAGTGTATAGGACCACTCGGGTCAGATCCTCAACGACGATACTATTTAATAGTCGATTGTTTTTAGTTTATTGTATTTGGAATGGGGGGTTTTATTGTAGAGAATAAATGATGTGATTAATGATTGGTGATTTATTTAACAATTTGATAAAAATTAAGTTGAATTCATTTTTAGGGAGTTATGTTTTTGATATCCTTGATCTTTGTTTTATATTGTATTTAAATTCACACCCACTTAACAAGATAAAGATGATTGGAATTCTTATGTGTTAAGGTTTCTATCCAATACCTAACATTTAATAGGGGTCTTATATAAATCATATCTTGTTGATGGTAGTTTATTTATTATTCCAATAATCTATGGAAACCACACATTAAACCAAACATGTCATTAATCCATGACATGTTTAGTCCAAGATACACATTGTTAATTTGAATAATATTCATCGTGAAAATACTCTTAATCACTTAACATCCGTAAATTATAACATTCCCCAACGAGAGATTAACTCATCCATTGAAATGATTAGTAATATGGTTATAATTATTATGATGATAAATTACAAATAAATGAAAAATAATGGGATAAGAAAATATTTGTGTGTCGAACACACACATAAATAATGGTGACAATAAAAAACGAACATTAGATTGAATGTGAAAGAAAATTAATGGAAGGGGATTAAACAGAATTTAAACTATATTTATAAAATAAATATTATACTTACAAGGGTGGATAAGAATAATAGATATTGAAAAATAAACATTCATTAAAAAATAATTACAAAAAAAGACTTACAAGATTACAATAATGAATAACACAAAAGTAAAATGAAACAAAGAGAGGAGGAAGGTTATATCAAGTGAAAACATGGGTATGAAAGGTCATTATATGCCATATTAAAGGATTTGGTTGTTGAAATTTGTGACCCTCTCTTTTGAAATTCCATCTCTTTTGAAAGAGAGGAGGGTGATGTATTTATAGCCCAAGGAATTGGACTATTTGCATTACAAATCTGTCCCTCCACTTGCATCCCCACATTGGATATTCAGACAGCATAATAGTAGGATACTCTCATCTTAAAAGTTTTAGATAGTAATGTTGGCAGACTTATCTAGATATTTGGAGTCATTTGGACTTATGGAGGCAATTTTATGGCAATTTTATTAAACAAAGTTAAAATTTCCATTTCAATACATAATTTTTAGAAGGCCAAAATGTAAATGGGCTTATCAATAGGAATATGCATCCAAATTCTTAAAAATTTGTCAACAATGTATGACAAATATATATCATTTTTTACAATGAAAAATAGAAGATTAATATGATGATAAAATCATGAAATATGTTATGATTACTGTACTGATTTTATTTCCCTTCCAGAATGGTGGGCTGATTTGAAATGAATCATTTGGGCGACTTGTATTTGTAGTTGGGCCATGAAACATTTATCCAAGATGTACATAATTTTTCCTTGACATTTGGAGGGGAATTATAGGATAAAGAATTTTGGAGTGATCCCAGAATTTCTATCTTCATGGATTGTCCATATTCTTCATAATTTATTTGGTCCTTCTTGTGTGATCAATATGAACCTACAAATGGCATAATTGGCCCAGGATTCCATCCAATAAAATGTTTTGTATTTAAATTGTAATCTTAAGAAAGTTGAACCATTCAATTTAGGTCGGTAAGGTGATAATTATAAATAATATAGTAAACTGAATCAATTGGACTACTTCTAATAATGTTCAAAAATTAAATTTCGTATTAAAAAATTAATATTTCACACAAATTATGCATGTTTCTTATAAAATCAGTAAAGGGAGTATATAATATGTCATTAAAATATTAATAACATCAAGAATATAACTTTTTAGTGTCAAATAACATGTGTATAAAGTATTTTTTTATATACCATGTGATAACGTAGTCCAGATTAATACATATTTTTTTGTAGTTATAACAATGTGGAAGAACTATTCCAGATCCATGTCCACATACATCGGACCAAAAGTAATGCAATTTTGTAGAACCCATTCAACATATAATTCACTACAATTCTAGGATATTTATCTATACCTAGTATTATCCGTATACATATCCCTGTTGTTCTCACAAAATTACTTTCTTCACAATCCCTTAAAATAACACGGCCTTTCACAAATACGAGTTACTGGAGGTTGGAATTATTACCAATGGGATATAATTTATATTTATGTAATCTTACCATGGGTGTCTAAACCTCCTAGGTGGGACTTTTACCATCATACCTAGTATAAGTCCTTTATTCATGATTCCCTTATGGGGGGAGTCACGCTTAACTAAAAATGAACACATGACATATCCCATGGTATGGATTCATTCTTTTTCTCTGACAACAACAATTAAAACTAGACGATTTTCCTCACGTTATAATAGTAATTTTAAAATAATAATCTATTAAATAAAATCGAATGATAGTGGGGCCTAGTGTTTTGGGAAGATGTGATTCATAATACATCAATGTGAGATTAAAAAAACTTCAATATCCAATTCTCTATAAGGAACTCATAAATAAATTATATGCCATAATGAATCATGGGATTACATTGTGAATACATTGTCACAATGAGTGAGTTAAAAATAACAATAAATTAATAATAATTATGAAAAATCATCATTAATGAGAAAATGGTATAACATGATATCATAAAAGAGAATTTACATGTGTAAACCACTGGGGAATAACAGAAAAAATATGATATCATAAGATTATAGAATCACATGTAACATGGAATATAATTATAACATAACATATACATGAGTAATGGATAACTTCCTCGACCACATCACATGGTAAAAAAAGTCCCATGATTCCTTTGGTTTATTCCCTAATCCCATACACGATGCCTCATGAGTCAAAATATTTACCCAATGAACTAGATCCCTATATAATAACAACCATCGTATATTATTCTTGATCAAATGCTCTACAATAGGAAATAAATCATAATGCATAAACCTAATAATTTAAAATAGAATGAAATGGGTTGTATAATATTCTCCTATATTATAACTAATGGAAAATTTAGTTATGAACCCATTTGAGAGATAAACAAAAGGAACATATTACCCCATAATATTAAGAGATAAAAATATAGTTATTAATTTTAAAAACATAGATAAATAATTTAAAATAAATAAATATCATCAAAACTATTATTTAAAGGGGAAAGTTTCTTTAAAATATTAAGTTGAATATTTGTTGAGGAAAATACACTATTAACTTTGAAATCACATATTCAAATCCTATATTTAATTCTGTATTATTATAAAAAAAATTCATTTAAAGTTACATGGAAACATATAAAAAAATTATATAATTGAGATGTCAAAAGGGATGGTAATTCTATATATTAAATATATGTTAAAAAACATTACATTAGAATCATAGTAAAAATGGTAAAAATCACTACATTGATAAAATAACAAGATGAATCATTTCAAAAAAATCATTAGAATATTAATACCTAAGGAAATTTTTTATAATAAATTAATTATAGAATGGAAATAAATTTTTATTTTTTAGTGATCATGGATATGGATGAAAAAGTAATTTCTAACGAAATGAAAAATGTAGACATATTATTGTAAAAAAATTTCTCATTGTTTTTTAGATAATATATTAAATTAAAATTTTAGCAAAAATGGTAATATTAATTTAAATATTGTCAAATAAGAAGAGGAGAATAAAATATAGTAGTTTTACGATTGAAATATAAATAAATTCATCTTATGAAGGCTTAAACATAAACTATCTTGAATAATGATGGGATTGTGAAAAAAATCCTTACAACATTAGTAAATTGTTTATCACAATCCCGTGAAATATAAAACATTAAATACAGTAAATATAAACTTATTTATGATATCTCATAAAATGGAGTAGTATATATATTAAAAAAATAAATATTTTGGGACTATTTCGTTTGTATCATAAAAGTTAATGTGAGACCATATATTCCTTACCTGGATTCAATACTGGTTGAGTATGTACTATATATCCTATAAAATAAACTTATATGAGTTATTTTTTATTTAGAAAATGTACCGAGTTTAATATTATACACATAAACCAATTAACACTTTTAATTTAACGATATATATAGTTACACATTTAGTTATTTTCACTTAAGGTGTTTCGAGGATGGTTGGACTAAAATTTCATAATGGCATTGGTGTGTTAACATGGTCAAATGGTCCATTTTTCCACCATATATTGAATAATAAAAATGAAATAATTGTTTTTTTATTCATTATATATACTTTTGAATCCATACATGAAATATGGATATGAAAAATTAATTATATTACGACCATGGAGATGGTTGGATACTTGTACAAATGAGTAACACTTCCATGTTTTAATAGTAATGATTTGAAGAAGGTAACTATTATTTAATAATTCCAAAATAATAAATATATTATAAATATCATATTATTTAATAATAAATATTAATAAACCCTCTAGTTTATTTGGATATAAGAAAATCACAAAACTTTATGAGGAGGTAGTCCTCTGTACACACGAATAGTGTTATCTTTTTTTGTTGGATAATAAAGTAAGATTGTATATAATATTATACATTTTAGATTTATTAATATTTCATGAATAAAATATATAATATATAAATGCATTATCATGAATAATAATGAGACACAATTGTGGAAGTAAATTATGTTATTTTTTGAGGAGGTATTCATCGATTTACGTGAATGATGATTTCATTTCTATTTTGATGGACAATGAGATTAATGAAGGTTCCCAATGAACTTGATTACCATAACATTGAGGAACCTATTTTGTATCAATAATTTATGACCCTAAGGATTTAATTATGGGAATAAACAAGCTCTAGAATATATGTATGGATATTTAGAGGTGATTTTATCATGGGTTGGCTAATAAAAATGTATTGATATGTAAAGAGAATTCCGGGGAGGGGTTACCATTTTTAATTACGGTGGAGTGTATTTTTTGTAAATACCCAAAACAATTAATTAATGGGATGACACTCTCAAGAAAAGTGCCAAATTTTTTTATAAATAATTCATTTGATAGGTTACTTGGTTGACCCATCACCCCGCCAATAAAAAAGAGTAATTTTTAAACATGTTATTAAATTTATATCCAAGAATACTCACTTGTACCATTTTATGATTTTCACCAAATTAACTCGTTTTTTAATGTTTTTAATATTTATTATGACAAATATTATGTTATTAAAATTAAATAATCCTTATTATTTACATTGAAATTATTTAATCCTTTTTATGAAATTCAAATCATATAGGATGAAAAATTGAATTTAAATTTGAACCTACAAAACGTGTCGACAATATTTTTTTTCAAAAATAGATTTCTTAAGAAATATAAAGTCATATATTATATACATGACAAAAAATAAAAATTAAATGAATTTAAATTCACATAAATATAACAATAAAACATTTATTTCAGTTAAATAATTACTCTGTAAATAATTATAATTGACAAACTTTATGCACATAATATTATTTTGCAGAAAACAATGTTTATAAGAATAAAAATAAACATATAACAAATTTAATAAAATTTAATATTAAAATAAAATTTATTATATTATTATCAATTAAATAGTGCATATGTATCATTAAGTCTAGATAAAATATAATGGAATTTTAAAATTACCAGATTTAGTGAAATAAAATTATTGTATTTGAAAATGAAATAATTGTCATAATTCAATAACAAATCAATAATTTTAAAGGAATTGAAAATTTCTACCTAAGATAAATTTTTTATAATGATTTAAAAAATTATTTTAATGTTAAAATATTATATTTTTAAATATTCAATTAATTAATTATAATATTATCTCTCAAAATAAAATTGCAATAATATTTATGGAAATATAATTTTTATACAGTAAAAAATATTTATTAAATAATTATTTTTTCATAAGAATTTACATATAAATTTAAATTGAGGACTATTAATATATATATTTAACAATTCAGTTAATATTAGTCAATCCTTTTAATTTAATGGTTAGGTTATACAAGTTATATTTAAATAATAATATATCATGTTTTCGCTAATCTTTGTGGTGAATATTGTATATGTTATCAATCATAGTGGTCCCCTAACATCAATATTAATATCATATTATAAATTTATTTTTTGGAATAAAATAAAACTTATATTTCTTGATGTTTAATGGAAACAAGGTTTTTCAAAATTATGTATACCATTAAACCAAATCTTTTAATATAATTTTTTAATCAATATCCATGAAATAAAATTTTTCCTTGGTGAAATAGAAATGTCATTATAATATATATATACTGAGATATTATTATTAAAATATCATAATCTATATCTATATACACTTTTATAATATGGGAAAGGAAATAATTAATCATGTGCATGGTGGACTACTCTATCATGAAGTGAGGTATTTAATTTTCTATCACAACCTCATATAGATGGTTACAATGATTCATTTGATTTGTATATGTGTTATTTTTTACATAATTATAATTATTTTAATATTATATATAATCTATTACCTTACCTTACTATCTATTGAAAATGATAATTCATTTTTTTCAAATGAGTGGATTACTATATCCATGAAACATTGAGATTTATATTTAATCACCTCTACCCATTGATGGTATACAAAAGCATATTTATGAAGATAATATTTAATTTATTATATAATAATAATCCTAAAATTCTAAAATAAAACATACATTAATTTTCCAATGGTTATTGAGAAATTAAAACACTACTCATTCATACATATGACCAACCACTATTTTGAGTTTAATATATTTCATTTATTATAAGCAATTATCTTTGTTTATTATATGTGTATAATAAATGTATATAATATTTTTATATTCACTATTGTTTTATAGAGGAAATAGTAATGGAATCATTGATGATAATCAACATAGAGAAACTCCATTTGAAATTATGAGTAGAACATCAATAAACACCCCATGTGGACATAGCTAATGATGTAATTAAATTTTACATTAAAATAAACTAAACAATAGTTTAAGTATAATGTATTAATACAATAAAATCTTGTTTATAAATAAAATTATATAATTTAATTTAATAATAACATATTTTGAAGACATACAAGAAACTCATAGACATGATTCAGGATATTTAATCTCAATTTCACTTCATTAAAGATTATTTTAAGGTCAGGTAAATATTATCCTTTATATGGGGTACATACATCCACTTTTACATGTTATATCATGAATATTTTGAAACATCATTCTATTTTATGTATTAATTCACACTGATTCATAAAGGGGTTTTCACTTGAAGGTTCCCAAATGGTAAAGTATTTGTTAACACAATTTCCCTTCATTAGGTTTTATAAAATATTCATTGATTATGTTTTATGAATAATATGTATTAAATGAAATTTTATTTATTTATTTTAAATCTAAAATAATATTAATAGTTTTACATTTGTTACAATATTTCATCCATTGATAAATTCTCAATTCAATGATATGATCATTATAAAGATATTCATCAAATCTTTTCCTCAATAGGGACGTATATTTATGTTATACAACTATCATAACTTTCTAGGATAATATTTTAACACCTTGATGTTTTTTTAAACAATAGAATATTTGATAGAATATAAACCACATCACCAAGCTTAGACAAATACTGAAAAATTAAAATGTCATAGCTATAACCTAGATATATGATTACATGGTATGCATAGGATTAAAAACATTAACAAATATATAAAAATATCATAATAAATATAATTTATTGATTAATTATTATAGACTAATCACTCTATTTATATTAATTTCGTTATAATCATCAAAAATATAATTTTTTCAATAATGGTATTTATTTTTTGATGATATATTACAAATATTTTCTAAGAAATTCAAAAATTATATTTTAGAAAAAATATTTAAATTTTTTAACTAGAATTTAAAAAATATTCCAATGGATATATTTTGGATTGTTTTCCGATAAATTTTCATTTCAATTGAATAGAGAAATATATTAGTATTTTTAAATTTTTTTGGATTAAAAAACCTTTATTCCTTAATTTTCTAATATACAATTAAGAATTAATTATTTTTATATAATCAATTTTGTAAAATTACTATACTTCAATTTTCTATAAGTCCATTTCCAGACATAAAACCCAAATTTCTAAAAACATTTTTCTATTAAATGTTTCATTTTATTATTAATTAAAATTATTCCACTTCTACAAATGGAATATAGAATAATATTTTACACAATTTTAATCATAGTTTCCAAATATGGTATATATGCACCTATTATATTTCATTATTATGAATATTGTTGATAGTAGATAATTTCCACACGATAAGGTAAAATCGTATAAATGAAGATAAAAATTTTATGATAAGGATTAAATAATCACTATAAGACAAACTATTATCCTATTTAATGAGAATAGTTCATCCATGTCTATATAATATTTGAAAATATTGAAAATCGGTTCTATATTTCAGAGATGATTACTTTTATAAGTGTTAAGTAAATGTAACAATAAAAATATATCTTTATTTTTTATAATATATAGAAAATGTTGTTATATGGATTAAAAAAACTTTTATTATTTTAAATGGTTAATTTATATATAAATGATTTTATTTCATGTGGATTAATTTATAGTTCCATTTTGATGAAATATTTTGTAACACCAAGAGTTAATATGAACCAAATTTTTGAATAAATTAAATTGATTTGATGTATTTATTTTCACAATACACCAGTGATAGATTTCATTATACACAACGCTAAGTTATGTTTGTGCTACATGTAACATCAGTTTGGCATTTGTTACACTCAACAATGAATTTCTAGAAAACTACATTTAGTAATTATAATTATTTAAAAGTGGTTGTTAAAAACTAAATATCATACAAAGATAAATGAATAGGAATTAATAATTTTTAAATATTAATTAATATATTTTTACATTAATGAAACATGTTTATAATTAAATACATATTATTTAGTAAATTCAATATATGTATAAAAATATTATTTTCTGAAATGGATTTTTATTCCCTTATACAATAAATAATAAAATTAATTTTGGACACATTATGTGACTTAATTCTATGAAATCGTTTTTTAATTGTTAATTTTTATATTTATCTTACTGTAAATATTTAGAATTTTTCTAATATGATTCATTTTCTAATGAATAATGAAAAATATTATATTTTAATTAGAAATTGATTTTTATAATAGTTTATAAATATACGTAAAAATTTTTAATTAGATTGAATGTATATTTATAAATAATGTACATATATTAATCAAATTTATTTAATTTTAAAAAAATTCACATTGAAATTGGATATAAATCATTTCATACTTTGTAACATTTTCTCATTAAAAAAACATGCATTAATGAAATATATATGGGATTAATTATAATTTAATTTCAATAACTTGTATGTTTGAAAACTGTGAAAATGGATTCCATATTTTGAATCATCAAAACATATAGCATCTAATAATATCAACTTAATTTTTTTAACAAATATTCATTGTGAATTGAATTTAATATTTATTACAGTGATTAATGTAAAAAGGTTATTTATTTGTTATTATTTATAATAAGGATTAATGATGTAAAAAAATTTAAACCTATTTTATTGAAATATTTTACCTTATAATTTCTAAATATCAAATTTTATCGATTTTGGTCACTTTTTCGGTATGAAAAATGTAGGTAGAATTCTATATTTCAAACAATTTAGAGTTTTCCACTCACGTCCCTTATAAAAGGCCAAGAATTCTCCCCCTATATTAAAAAAATCGTATGAATATTAAGTATGCCAAGACCTATATAATTACATTACAAAATCCTTCCATTCACCCATGAATCCCCAATTTCGTAGGATATATAGCCCTGGGGTCTATTGGTGAATATCAAAAGGTGATACCCAATGAAGTGGTAATGATCATCAGTGAACATTTTAGTATTATTTATTCCTTAAAACACCATTAAATATTGTTTATAATTTTTATTCATTATAATAAATATAATTTGTATAATTCCATGTTATTATACCATGTATAATACAAATAACTTTAAAAAATCCAATCAAATAGGATACACATTCATACTTTGTGTGTACGGCAGACTACTGCCTAGCAAACCGATGACTTTTATTCATCCATTACCACCAGTCATTGTTTAGAATAATGTTTTATTTATAGTGTATATGTGATATATATGATTTGTATTATGTTATTATTAATCATTAATTGTCAGATCCAAACTACATTCATGTTTTCCATTTTGTGATAATACGATAACGTCATTTGTGTATACAGAAGAATACCACCTCATGAAGAGATAACATTACTTAAATGTATACATGGAATATATTAAATAAGGATTTAATAATAATATAATATATATATTTTACATTGAAAATTATTCTACAATTATGATATATCATATAATTTTCTTTATTTTAGTTTCATAATAAAATAAAAATAGTGTATATGTATATCTGTGACATACTTTCTCCTAAAATATTTTCTCTTATTTCCTACATCTATCATATTATACATAAATATATACTGAAAATATACGATATTTAAATAACATTCATCATTATAGGGAAAATAAAATAATTATATATGTAAGACAACCAATAATAATTGTTCAAAACATGTACAAAAAATGAAGTGGTCATTACTCAAAATGTATTTTACACATGGAATTGTTAATAATCAATTAATTTTAAGTAATAAATAAATAATATAGGTTATAATATTAATGAATATGGTTCCATAAAATATGTGTAATTAAAAGATGTTTATTATATAGGGGTTTGAAAGTGTACGATGTGATTCAAGACTTAAGGTATGGGATTTACGTTTCACTCATTACTTTGGTGTGACACATGCAATATTCTCCTCATATTTCATCAACTATGGTGTGTGTCATTCCCATTAATTCACCATATTATTCATATACATATAATTATTGTAATTTACTCATAAATATATGATTATATGGGGTTATGGATTCAATGTTTCCAAGGTGGTAAGGGAATTTTTCTCTCAATTCACCTTTATTAAGACACATGTTATGTTATGAACCTATATTATTTTATGAGCTATATATTCTACCCATTTGACATGTTATATCAACAAAATACTTATTTTAATTATATTTTATTCGTTATGTTATTTTATTCTTTCACTTGTATTATAAATTGATATTTCCAATGTGGTAAGTGTTTAATGTTACAATATAATTATTTATTGAGATTATTAGCGATTAGGCTTCCATTGATGAGATATTATGAAAAATCTCTCATGAAATTTAATTAATTCTTTTCTCATATAGTAATTCAAGATATATTAATATAATTTAACCATTTTTTAATATATAGTACTTAATATGTTTAATAAATTTTATTTAATGAAATATGACTTCTTTTATAGATTTATTTAAATAACTATTTTAATAAAAAACAGGTTTTAAAAAAATTTAAATGTTTTTTAAAATATTTTTCAATGAAAATGAATATAAAAATATTTTATACATTTAAATTTTTTTAAATTTTTTTAAATCATTCTTCATAGATTTTCATGTCCATTTTCAATGAACATTGATGTAATTTTTTTATTATTTAGAAATCATTTCTAAAATGGAAAAGGATATCCTTGAAAATAAATGTTTTGAATAAGCTTTCAAAATTATTTACCGAAATATATTTCAATATTTGGTGTTTCTCAATAATTAATGAGGAAATGATCTACGATTACAATTCACATTCTATCTCTGGATTATTTATGTTTTGATGGAATTATGTTTATGAAACCCATTTCTCTTCCACTAGTTATAACATGATAAAATTATTAGGAAACCCTCTTCTTTTATTCATTTATTAAATGTTTAAATGATTTAAAACCATGTCTATTTTTCATAGATTATGATTTAATGCTGTTTTGATGATGAAAATTTCATTTTATGTCAATGATATGATGATAGTTATGGAATTTTGTCACACATGTACCATATTCCATTATGTAAAGGGATATCCCAATATCTCTATCCAATGAATTATGTAATGTTTTATGTCTCATGGGTTTGACTTGAATGAAATGGGGAGTGGACCGAGTTTGGTAAAATAATTTTTCCACTAATATGATCCTGGGAGTGAACCTTGAACTATGATGATTTGTGGAGTGAATCCATTCCACTAATATGGCCTTAGTAATAAGTCTTGTTTACAATAGAAATAATATTATATGATTAATTATATGAAAAAATTACATATATTCATCCTATGTTATTATTTAATGTATTATTCTATTTATTCCCATATGACTCATTTATTATGAACTGCCAAAATTGTTTCACTAACTTTTTATTATTATCTCTGATATACAGCGTATGATATTTTAATATTACACTCATATACTCATATCCTTATATTCGTGTTAATACGTATGTCTCTCCCATATTTACCCTTACTGAGTATCTGAGATAACCCATTCCTTTGTTTCATTGACCCATGTTATGAAGATATGTATTATGTATGATGTGTCTTAGAATATTTGTAGTAATTAAAAGTGTGGGGTAAAATGATGTACACTTACGGACCTGGGGTTATGTTTTCTTGTTTCCAAAGGAACTAAATTAATACATTTTTAGGGGGTGTGTTTGTATAATGTATTTAATAGTTACAAAAAGGATGTAATTAAAATGTTTGAAAGTAATATGTCTATATATTTTGTATCAAAGAAAATGATTACTTAAAAATTAGAAACATAATGAGAAAAACATTGAGAGATCCATAATGAGATGTTTAATGATAATTAAATGAATGGGTCAAAATATAGTAACATTACCTAAACATTTGATAATCGATTGAGAGAGTAGATTTTCATAGTACATCACTACCTAGATACTATATATGTATTTTACTCTTGAATAAATTTACCTAGGGTAAAACCTCAAAACCAATATATTGAGCTTGACTCGATTGGGAAATTGTGCATCAAAAGTGGTCCTCATTTCACACCTTGTTTGATGCTCTTAGGGAATATAACTTTGAAAATCAAACACAATTTATTATCATTAATGAAGTATTTAATTTATATATGGGATTGAACAACCTTGGATAATCTTGATGGTTTAAATAGGGTCACAACTTAGATATCCTATAAGATATTTCCATGATAATGTATTTTCCCACTACAATTAGTGATTCTGAGTCTATTATTTTTAATCTCAATTACTGGTCTGAACTTAAAGGACAACTTAATTCTATGTGGGAACAAAATTAAATGAATTTACCCCTCTCGCACAACACAACCGGGATATTATTCATGATTTAAATACAATAAAATATAGTGAACAATATTCTATTGAATCATTTACTAGGTAGTGTTCTACTTCATTCAGAGGGTCTTTTAGTCTACTAGTTGATGATGAAATTTTCAATACCACAAAAAAATATTTTCTTACAACCAATGCTTGAGACATGTGAATTTTATTTGGTTTTTTAATTATTTAGGATGTGAAGTAGACAAATGGTGGTATATAATCAATAATACATGTTAGTAATAAGAAATTGACTTCATATATTTTGATGTGTTCTGAAAATATTTTTCAATATATATATTATATGTAATTTTTATATGAATATAGAGAAGTAGATTATTGGTATATAGAAAATGTAAATGATTCACTTGGTTCCTAGGTTTAAAATTTTACAATACATTCAATGTATGATTCACGTATAATCATTCCATTTAAATGAAAGGTTGATACATTAATTAGTGTATCTTAACCAAGTCATTAATTGATGTTATCCTTAAAAGAGCACTGTATATATGAAGAAATCATGCAATGTTCTATCCGGGTGAAAATGAAGGGTAGAGTTTTTTTAGAAATTTCATTCTTTTAAAAAGAAAAAGAATATGGAGTGAAACAGAAATTATAAATACTATTAAGAAATGTGTTTAAAAATTATTTCATATATATTTATTTGAAGAATCGTGGAGTTATTTCACTTAAGGAGTCAAATTAATTTTTTTGATTCGAAAGGATATATATTAATATTTTTATTTCTAATGTGATAAGAAGATGATAGACAATAATTTGACTAGATGAATATATTTACATAATTCACCACCTAGACATCAGTTCCTCACATATTAGAAGAATGGAAAATATGACAACCACTTCCCCAAACCATAGGTTAATAGAGACGATTGAAATAAGAAAAATCCCAGGATGAGGGACAGTGTATAATATCATGAGATCAATTTTTTGGATGATGGGAAGGATAATTATGTGTTTAAAAGTAAACATACCAACCTTTATATTATTTTTATTGTCATATTTGAATCTATATCTACTCATTAATTAAAATATAAATAATATTCTATGGGAATCAGGATTCCATCCCAATGATTATATATAGAATGTGCAGTTAAACCCTCTAATGGTATGATGATTTCATCTCAAGTATTTGATTCATCTTCGGTTGACATTAGTGGGAAGAAGCTTTTTGAAAATCATTTCATTCTTCCAATGGTTGAAATTTATATCATACTATTCCCGTATTGGATTTATCAACATAGTTCACAAATAAATTTTCAAGGATGGATGATCAATTTTTATTTTAAAAATCAAATGATGATCATATATTAATGTGAAGATAAGTATGACTATTTGATGGAAATGACATCAAATTTATTGGTATTATTTCCAAATAAGATGTTTATTTATCATAAATAGTTTGTAAGACACCTGACATAAATCATATTCCTATTTTCTGGGAAATATTGGATGTATTTCCAAAAACGTTTTGAAGAATTCAACCAAAATGACAAGTTTAGTACTCAATAGAACTCTTGATTAGTACCATAACAATTTCAAATACTCCCTAGATAATTTACCAGAATGGGTTGGTTGAATGATTGAAACAAATCCATGAAATTGATGATGATGGGTTAATTTTTCCTTGTGAGTCACCTTGGGGTTCATTTTTTTCATATTGAAAATAAAAATGGATCAATTGGAATATTAATTATTTATAAAGGGGTGAAAAAAATCACAATTAATGAAAAGAATCCCCTTATATGCATTAATGACTTGTTTGATCAACTATGTGGAGATTGATAATTTTTCATAGAATGAACATTGTCTTGTATATCATCAATCATTGGTTAAGAATTTGATTATACCCTTGATTGAATTATGTACAAGGTAAGTACACTATGATTATGATGTGATTACTTTCTTTATTTATAATTCATATCATATCCTCATGGATTTCACGAATATAGTCTCCAATGATTACTTTAATCAGTTTTTGTTGGTCTTTTATAGATGATATTGTTATCTATTCAAATAGAAAAAGAAGAGTATGATAAAAATTGAGAATTGTAATACATACCCAATTGAAAATGAATCTGTATTAAAATATTAAAAAATTTCAATTTTTCATTCAAAAGATTAATTTTTTGGGTCCCATAATCTCTAGAGTGGGTATACCAGTATATCCTTCAATGTGGGAGTGTACTTAATGTTTTCTAGGAAACATTATGGTGATTGAGATCCATTATTTTGTAGGTTTAGATGGATATTAGTGAGGATTTATTAATTTTTTCTTCTAATAATCTAATCCCTCTAACAAGTATACTTTGATTGGTTCCACATTCTTCTTTACATATGAATGTGTCTAAAATTTCAAGGAACAAAAGGGATTATTAGTCAGTGCACCTATTTTTATAATACCCTATACTGGGGGAGGGTTTTTAATAAATATTTATATATCAATGAATGGATTATGATGTGTTTTTCTACTTAATAACTTGATTATAGATTCTTCATTATTAAAATTGAATATTGGGAAAAAATAACCAACACGAGATTTAGTGTTAGATGTAGTAATTTTTTAATTAATGAAACATAGATATTATCTTTACAGAGAAAAGTGTGATATATATAAACAGATTAATATATTTTAAAGTACATACTATCAAAAAAACAGTAGATCCTATTCCAGAGAAGATAGTTAGTACTGATAATGGACAATTACTGCTCAATATATTACTACCAAGGTAAAGTGAACAAGGTTATTGATATATTGAGTCCAAAGGATAAATATACCTTATCCATGATTCATATCACAAAAGAACCAATATTTCTATAGTTCTAAGAATGGATTATTATATAATAAATGGATGTGAAAAATTTTATCTTTATCAATTGATTATTGAACCATCTAACCAATTAAAAAATAATGAGGCAGAAAATGGATCATGTAGAGTAAAAAAAGAAGCATATAAATTTTCTTGAGTTTAATCATGATTTTGTTTTGAATGATATGGTTAAATAATAATACATATATCCCTTCTATACTGGTTCATTATATGTTTTTGTTAGAGGAATCTCATAGTTATTAATTATATAATAATCCTCTAAGAATTAATTTTTATAGATATTTAAAATAATACATCTAGTGGGATGTATTGAAGAACGATGCCACATATTTTATATCTCGATTCTTGGTATGTCAAAAATTTAATGTTAGAAGTCAAAAGTATAAGGGGATGATACATATATTAACTGTACAAGAATTTAAATTGTAAAACCTCAAAATGTAAATTATTATAGGATTACACAAATGCTCTAATAGACATAATGCAATATGTGTGGTAGTTGATCACATTAAAAATTCAGGACACATCAGCACTATAAAAAAAGACTTAAAATTGGATCATCCTTCTATGATATACTAAAGGATGTTTTAAAGTATCAGGGAGTAACTTAGAACATGGAATATGTTCAGTAACCACGGTTTACATCAAATTTTTATTGAAAAATCTTTTAGTATTCCCATGATATAGATGTAAGTTTCAACACTTCTTATCTTCCTCATATGGATTTTCAGTATAAATGAAAAATTCCAACCCTAGTGGATATATTGAGAAAATTTTTATTGGATTTCATATTTTTTTGGATCTAAGCCTTCCCCTAGTTGCGTTTGCTTAAAACAATATAATTTACAAAATAATTTAGATATCATGTTATGAATCTCTATATGAGGAGAAATGTAGATCTCCAGTGTGATGGAATGAAGTTGGTGAGAAAAAAACTATAGAGACATAATATTGTTGTAAATTTTAGGGGATGTTTTGATCCTTTTAGCATCATATTAGTATAGATATGATTTATAAGAGATGATATGTGTATAATAATCTATGTGATCAAAAATTTGAAGTTAGTGAGAATGTTTTTTCCAATATTTTCCCCGGGTATAAGGATAATATATTCAAAAATAAAGGGAAGCCAATCCCAATGTATATTTACCCTTTAATGATATTTGATTGGGTAGGTATGGTATCTTATCTCTGAGAACATTCATTAAACCTCAATCAATCCCATGATTTTGTGTATCTTTATCACATGAGGATGTACATACATGGCCCTTCACATGTACTAAATTAAAAGTCATATTTTTGGTCAGCGGTCATTCTTATGAGGAATAACAAGTTAAATTATGTATCATACAAGGATATATATATATAAAATAATAGAAATCAACATGCCAATGTTTTATTGTGAAACCAAATAATTTAAGAATCTACATGTGAAATTGAGGAAATTATGATGAATTAGTATCAACATTTTTTTTTAAATTATAATGTTAAATTCTATGGAGAGAATAATTTTGGGGGTGCGGGGAATATAATGTGACACCCTAAGTCATTATGAAATATTTTTATGAATAAAATAAATATATATGATGTATTATTTTTTAAAAATAATTTTTTTTCAGATTTCATTATATGATACACCATTTTAAGATTTCTCTATATGTGACATTGTCTTAGATTTAGTTACAAAGAACAAATTTCTTCTATAAATTAATATTTTATTATTATTATAATTTAATATTGAATGTTGTAACCTAGAAATTATAATTAGTAGAATTAATAATAATAAATACTTATTAAATATTATTTATAAGATTTACCATGATGTATATATATTTTTAATACAACAACTATTTCTTTGGTAATGTCATTATATATTTGAATATATAATTTCCCAAAAAAAATTATTTTTATGTCCTATAGGTAAAAATAATAAAAATTATAGTTTATAATATTATAAATTTCATTTAATAAAATAAAATTATTTTATGAACTCTAAATTTCAATATTTTCATTTGGTGAATTTTTTAGATTTTAATGAAAAGTTAAATCTTTTGATGAATAGTGAAATATTCTAATATTTAATTGATTGTTTTTTTCATTTAACTGAATTATAAATCTAAATTATATTTTAATAAATTTTTAATGTATATTTTGATCAATTATACATCTAATAATCCAATTTCGTTATTTTTAATCATTTTCATATTTATATTGGATATTAGAAAATTTTCTCTTTAAAAACATGCGTTCACAAAACATAAATAGGATTAATTTGAGACTAATTTATTCCAAATCATTATTAATAATTTAGAAAAATTTATTCATAGGAAACTAGAACATAATATTAATCGAGCTCTGTGAGAGGCCATGGCGGCGATGGCGTAGGTCATGGCCTCGCCCCCAACTCCCCTCCCCGACCTGCTTAGGCCGAGGAGTAGGGTTGACTCTCCTCTCTCGATATCATTTCCTTCTTGTGATATTTATTTTTTCTCCTATACTATACCGTCTTCTATCCCTCGATTTCCTCCTATCGAAGTGATCCCTAAAGTCCACTCTTGTGCGAATGGTGTTCCATCAGTTCTGATTTCTCTCTTTTAGTTCAAAAATGATTCAGCAATGCTAGATCCTACAATGGTTGCTCATTTTGGGAAGTAGTGACAATCGATAGATGAATTGAACATGTTAGTTTTATCTTCTTGGAAGCTTTAGGATTGTATGGCTGTCATTCTTTTAGATTCAAATCATATTCAACAATGTTTTTCATTAGAGGAAGATATGATAAATGCTTGGCCCAATGATCCAGGAGCTTCAGATAGATTCTCGTATAATTTATTTCAGTGGTCATTTTATTTTTCATCTAATGTGTGACTCCCCATTTTAGGTGGCCTGAAATTGGCTTCCTGGTCATCCACTACCTTTTTAGAATTCGGAAATTCTTCCGTTAATCCGAAGTATGATTGGAATATACCCATGTTCGGATGCCCACACCAGCACCATGTGTCATGATGTATCCCCATGATTTTTTTTGTAAAAGTTGTTGTTTTAAAGGTACCATTGGACTCTATTTTTATTTATATTGAAGGATATATCCATTTAAAACAAATGTCAAGTTAAGAATATTGGGTGACTTTCTTATTTGGTTGTCATCGTATTGGTCATTATACATTCATATGACGTAGAAGTTGTTCTCGTGGCATGGCTGTAGCGGGAAATGACAAATAGTGGGATATGTTGGGTAGAGCTAGGGATGGACTACCTTCCAATGTTCAGAATGAATTTATCATGTGAAATTCTAAATTCTGTGTTGTGGAAGAGCACGATGATTCTGGTTTCAGTAAGACTGTTCTGGTCCAGTGCACATTTAGGAACATTGCAGGGTCTGGTGATCGTTGTGTCAGCTCTAGCAAGGGGAATGGAAAGGCTGAGGATATCTAGTGTTTAGATGGAGCAATAATGCAAAAACTAGATAAGATCTTAGCTCATTAACCCAGTGTATCAGAGATAGTCAATAGGCCGTGGAGCGATCGGGTGAGTCCTCCAAACAAAAAACCCTTTTCTCAGTTTTATAAGACATGTTTTGTGGTCGAGGCACCGATGAATTTTTACAATGATCAGTCTCACGACATGGGGTAATCTACTGGAGCTTCCTGTCCAAATACCAATGGTGCAGAGAGTATTAATCCTTGTACCTATGTGGAGGCTATGTGTGTGGGAGATTTCCACAACTATGACATGTTGGTACTTTCTACTAGTAAGGGTATGTCGAGTGGCAGACTAAAGTGGGATAATCCTACACATGTTTTACACAAGAAGTTGATTACCAGTTATATAATCAATTAAGAGAGGATATTGTCCTGCCTCTACATAAACAACCTATTTGTGAGTTTATGTAACTGGGGAGAGATTTAAAGAAACTCCAACTACCCCTCTAAGAATGAGTCTAATGGAGACATATATCCTTAATATGACTCTAGTTTGGGAGGTGTTTTTAAAGGTCTACACAACAAAATGATGATGAAAGGGAATAAAGAAAATATGGACCTGGGGAGATATATTGTTTGCATCATGCTGATACCTAAGGGATGTAAGGAATAATCATATATTATTTATCTGATGGAGACCTAGTTGGAAAAAAATAGTGTAAACTCTAGGGGCATGATATCCAGCTAGAGGTGGGAGAGGAGGCTCAGTATGTTTGTGCCCCATAGTCTCAATTTCATTTCAAAGGAACCTTAAAGGCAGATGAACTACAAGAGGATGTGAAACTTCATTCTGAGGAGAGGAAGCTGGTGAAGGGAGATGATTTTCCCCTGGACAACAATGGTATGTAGGTTCTCCTAATGAAACATAGTGCCTGAAATACGAGGATTTGGAAACTCAGATGGATGTACTCATGCACTCTGGTGATGAAATGAAAGAGGATGTCCTGGTGATCAAGTCAGAGAGGGAAAACATCGACCAAATGATGTTAAGAATTATTCAAGTGGATGTTTCCTGGAGGAAGGAAAATGGATTCACAAGTAAGATTTTACATTGATCATAGGATTCAAAATGGAGAAGATCAGTAAAGAAGAATATATGGAATCTTGGGATTACCTTGAAAGGCACTATGAAGACAACATAGAGGAAGATCTAGATAGCCTGGTTAGTTCCCTCCCTAGGAAATTTCTGAGGGAAGGATATTCCAATAACCATAAACTAGTGTTTAATAATTCAGTATTTTCTTTTATGGTTTGTGCTTTTGGTGAGGGTTCTCAATATTCACTTAAAAGTGTTAGAAAATTAAAAAAAGTTCACATGGAAGGAAGAAAAATGGATTAAATTTTTGGATTACTAATATTGTATATTTTTTATTACGTTTATTTTAATATTTTACCAATGATATTAGGTAATGAAATATAAAAATAATTACAGTGCTTAAAGTAAAATCAAGTATACCTTGAGAATATCTTGAAAAATATGATGTGAAAATGACCCTAAAATTTCAAAAAACCTATTGGATGGACATATTTAAATCTTATTATGCATAAATGTTTAATATTATTCATATTTTACTATTTTTCCATGTGAATAATGATGGTGGAAATATCTTAGTCAAAACATTACAAGTTTCCTAGTCACCTCTTTTATAGAAGGCCAAAAAATATCCACAATATTTACACCTATCAATCCAATTGGATACAAAAAATACTCGTATAAATCCTTTATATTATTCACTACCTTCACACTATAATCATCACTTTTGGATTAAATCCATCCAATTGAGTCCTTGTGTGAAAACCAATAAGAGATACCCCAATAAGGAAACGTTATCCAAGAAAGTTTTTTATATTAATTTTTATATTCCCCTTTCATTATTTTTAAGTAATTCTTCTTTTTTACTGTAATAATATTTAAAAAAGTGGGATTTTATTAGGGTATTGACTATAACATCATTCAATTCCATCAAATGGGATACACAATCATCCTCCATTTGTATGATAGACTACCCCCTCATGAACCGATGTAGTTCGTTGTTCCATTAACTCCTTTAGAGGTTAGTAGTAATGATAGATCTATTATTTATAAATAATATTAAATATTTTTATTATGTTATTTTTATTATTGAATTTTTCTATGACACATAACTCCATGATTTACATTTTTTGTAATACATTATCTTCATCCGTGAAAGCTACATACTACCACCTCATGCAGCGTTGTGAATCATTCATGCATCACTCAAAATTTATTGTGAATGGTTTTAGTGATTATATGTAATATATATGACGAAAAAAGTATTCCCTAATGATAATAAGTCAGATAATTTTTTCATTAGAAATCATATGAAAATAAAAACTATGTTCATGGGTACGTATACCCTACCTTCACCAGGAACTATGTATTTCAATTCAAATACCTATATTTTTTAGAGTATTATGAATACATATATAATAATAATATATGATATTCATATCATAGTTATAATTATATGCTCAATTATTTTATGATCTATGTAAGAGGACAAATAATCTCAAGTCAAACCGTGTTTTCAAACAACAGATATTACTTCAAATGTATCATTAATATGGAATTATTAATAAATGCATAATATAATGTTATAATTAAATAATATATGGTATAATATACATGAATATAGTTGTGTTATAGATACATAGTAAACATATATTTATTATCCATTCGTTTTGAATGAGTACAATGCATATCAATACATAATGTAATTGATTTATGTCTCAGTCTTTACTTTTATCATACACATCCTACATTCGATGCCTACTTATTATATATGGTGTATATCAAACTGATGCATGTAACTTATTATTCAACTAACTGATATTATTATAATTTCACCATCTATTTTATGATCTCTCTTTCCTGGCGTTAGGGTTCAAATGTCATGAATGTTGTATATAATTTTTGTCTCAATTTTAATTTAAATGAGAAACATTAGGTTTTATGAACCTATATTCTTTTAAAAGGGTATATACTTTAAATTTGACATTTTATATCATGATTCGCCTTATAATCATTAAATTTTAAAATTAATGTGATTTTATTCTACCATAGGTATTATCATTTATTTTTACGAACGTGTAAAACGTTTTATTTTAAAATGTTATCATTTATTGGGGTTGTTTTCCATTATGCTTCCATTAATGAAATATAATTATACACAAATAAAAAATATCTAATTATTTTTCATATAATATGTTTTCTTATTATATCATCATGCGATGGAATCATTTTTCATCTATATTTTATGAAATATTATAAATAAAAAAATATTAAAATCATACTATAATGATCCCTTCGGTCGACAATTTATTTTATTCAAAAACCATGTTTTCTAAGAATGTTTTACAAAATATTTTAAATGTTATTTTAAGATAAATTTCATGGAAAATTAATTTGAAAAAGTATTATATTATAAAAAAGTGATAACAATTGTTTTCTAGTTTTTATATAGATATTTTTAGTTCTATTTCAAAATAAAACCATTTTCCAAAAAAATTTATGATTTAAAAATATTATTTCAAAGTGGAAATTATATTTTACTGAAAAAAGGTTTTGAATTTTCATTTATATTTTATCCATATAAGTTGAAATTCATTGGTTTTTCTAATACCTTACTGGGGATATGATCTGAGGGTACCATTAATATTCAGTCATAGAATGGTTTATGTTTTGATTTCGTGATGTTGATGAAACCAGTTTCACTTCCATGGGTTCTAATAGGATAAAATGATTATGAAAATTGCTTCATTTCTTGTGATATCTTATAATTAACTAGTTATGAAACCTTTATCTATGTCAAAATTTATTATATGATTATATTCTTATTATACGGATTTTATTTCATGGGTTATGATATGATGAATGTTTGTGATCTTGTAAGAATCAAAAGCATGATTTCATTATGTGATGGGTGAGCCATATATCTCCCTCCAAATAATTATATAAAGATATGTATTCTATGAGATAAACATGGATTAAATGGGGAGTGTACTATGTTATGGTGAGTGTACCCATTGCACTAAGATTTACTTGGAATCAAGTTGTGAATACAATAAAAATAATTATATTTGTTTATTTTTCAATCACAATTATAGGTGTTATTCCTCTTTTAGGCTCACATGGGATATGATATTGATTCCCATATGATTTTTATCTTCTGAACTGATAATATATATTCCAGGACATAGATTTATGATCTCTTATTTGAAGGGTATGATCATCTAATCTAATTATCGGGTTGCCAAATCCTTATGCTCATGATTATGCTTAATTATCTCTCATATTTCCCATTACCAAGAATCTGTTATCACCTCTTCTTATATTCCTATTCCCCGTGTTATGATGAAATGTATTATATATGATATTTATAAGATAGTCTCTTGTCATGTAAAACCTAGTTCGAGATTATGTATTTCACCTAGGGACCAGGGTTTATGTTTCTAGGTTTCAAGATACTCTAAACTAATACTGGATTTGGGTGTGTGTTCTTGTAAAGTATTAAATACTCTTAAAAATTGATATAAAGTTTATTTATTGATATCCACAAGATCTATATAATAATGCTAAATTAATGATCAAAACAAACATAATATTTTTTCAATTAATACAAAAGAAAAATAAATTATTATCAAAATACGAAAATTAATAAAATTTGATTGAAATATTTACTTGAATACTTTTTTAGACAAGTATATCATATTTTTTCTCATTACAAACGTATATATTTGATTTATGCCTTTTTATGATAGTATATAAATTGAATTTGAATTTATATATCAAATAATATCAATAATTATACTTTATAAAAATAAATATTCAATGAAATGATTACAATTTTATATAAATACAATCATTGGATGAGATATTTGAATTTCAATTGAAATATAATCAATGGAACATTTATCAACCAATTGTAATTTAGTAGTATGCATCATGACCCATTTTGTGTATAAATCAATTTTTCCATTGTAATAATCAAAAATGTTAATTTTGCGATAAAATGGATATGGGTAAAAACATTACCTAAACATGTGATGTTTTTATTATATAAGAGTATTTAGAAAAATTACTTAAGATCCAATTATTTTGTGAGAGGTCCCATAATCATTTTCAGGTATTCTTTTACACTATTTTTATAATACACTAGATGAGTTTTCTTTAGGATCAATTCACGTAAATATAGATTATTTTAAAAGCCCTTGGGGTTATCAATGATTGGTGTAGGTTTTGGAAAGAAGTGCTGTTTTCTCTAGCATACATGAACACCATTTTGATCCAAAAAAGGAGATTCATGGTTTCACCAATACATGTAGCCACCCTCCCCAAAAATTATTCACATTAGTGTAGAGGATATTTTTGGTTGCTTGACATTTTATAACTATGGACCCACCAATGGAAAACCTTTCACCCTAGAAAGTTAGGTCCCATCAATATAGAACCTAGTTTCTCTATCCATTCTTCCCATATTGGAGACCATGTGGGTGATTATTTAATGCTTCATAAATTTAATTTATAAGTCGTAAATGACTAATTTATAAAATTAATCACCACTACCAGACCAAAAAAAATTTATATTATATTAGTGGCTACCAATATTACTTTTATGATCTTTATACATATTTCCATGCAAAATATAGATCCAATAAATATTATATAAACTTACATTGAATATGATCTGTTCCTTATTTATTTCCTTCTATTTCACACATATCTCCTACCTTAGAGATGGATAAATCCTACCACTGTTGGTGGAGTGGATATAAATTTTAATGGGTCCTTTTATTGTATCTTGACCATAAGTCTGTATCTTAGATCTCCACTATCAGTCTTAGATGGTATTCATGATAGATCAGGGATGAGGGAAATGAAAATGATTTTGGGAACTTCATGTGAGATTTTAGTGTGTATTTATTATGGGTTTTCATTAGAAACATGAATGTTTTATAGCATTAAATATTTACTTCTTTGTGTAATAATAATTTTCCCAATTTTGGGTTGATTCTTGTGTTGTTTTGTAGATTTCTTATTATCATAGTATGTCAGTTTTATATCTTATTAGTTTTTTACTATTGTGATTATTTGATAAAGTGAGTATATTATCTCTATGTCATATATTAGACACAAAATTATAGTCTAAAGCCCCTTTCTTACGAGGGGTAATTCTTAAGGTTATGAGGCTAACTATCGCGGGGAACTGGTATGTGGAAATCTGGACAGGATGTTACAAAGTGGAATTAGATGATATTTATTTTTGAAATGATTTATTATTTTATAATGTTACAAATTATACTCGTATGAGTAATGAATTGGTAATGAGGCCATCTATGTGGGTATTAAAGCCATGTGTAGGATAAAACCAATGTTCCCAGGGAGGTATTGTTGTTTGTAATGTTTCTGGTTACAAAATAATGTTATTTACACATGGGTGATGCTCTTGTTGTCTAATGTAATTTTTTATTGAGATTTTACACATGGATTGATATGAAAAAAGAGTTATTTATTCATGCAAAATTATATGAATGGATTAGTTTTTGTAACATGTATCATATTTGGAAAAAATGGAAAAAAACAAATCATGCTCTGGTATGGGTAATGAAATGATTTAATTTATTTGAATATTTTATTAATTAAATGATACCAAATAATTTATGTGTAATTTTTAAAATATTGTAAATGTGTTAATTAAAATGGATAAATTTATTTCTAAATAGAAACATGTATTATGAAAAGCTAATACACCATGTTATCAATGGACCATGTTATCGATGGTCTATGGTAGTCATAGTACCACATGTTTGACTATGGGGTGGGGTATGAGAGATGACATATTATAGTTTTTTTGAATACAACATGTGTAAATGTGATAATGATGTGTTATGTGTCTTAATTTGTTTATTTCAATTGTTAGTTCCATGTTAAGGTCATGATGTTTTTCTGTCGGATGATAGAAGGACCTAGATATAAATTTTCCTCAAATAATGGGAGAATAATCATCAATAGATTAGGGTGAAAGAGTGGTAGAGAATATCAATGGGAATAAATCTTACATTAGTATTTCAAGGAAATATTCCTAGGGAAGGTTTCTTGAAATATTTAGGATCCAGCCAAATATTTAAATTATAAATCACCCTAATATTCACTAAAGAGGGTGGACCAATGTTAGTGGAGTTCTGGATTGATTCCATCTGGATAATTCATAACCATTTAAAAACACTTATAGATAAATGAGTATATTCATCTACTAATATTTTATGAGGTTAATCAGATCGTTGGTGGGATATTCAGTATCAGGATGACCAGTTGGAGTGAATGGTTTGGATGGAAATATAGGAGATGTTCATGGAGATATGTTACCTTTAGAAACATACATATGAGATGGAAGTAGAGTTTTTTTGGGTTGAACATGGGGTGTATGTCCATCATTCAATATATTGGCCCCATCAATGACATATAGTGAATTTTCCAAAAACTAGTATGAAATGAGGCAAGTACAATATGATTTTTATAGTATGGAAATAAATCATATATTTTTTCCAAGTTCAATATATTTATAATAAAAATGTTTTCTAAGGTGGTGAATTGGAATCTAATTTATGAGGGGAAACTAAAGGATGCATTAAGTGGAGGACATGCCATTTTTTATGGATGACCAAAGGGTACATATTTTGATGGTAGTAATGGTCACTATGAAAATATTAACTGGGTTTGTGAAAATAGAGTAGCATCAGAGATGTGTCAGTTACCCCAAGTAGTAATATAGGGTGCTTATATCAGTGTGGTAGGTCGGGTCACATTTATAGTGAGGTTCCTTGACCACTGGGGGAGTTTTGATCATGAACCAATTTGGGACATGTACATAGGTACTATAAGAACCCATGATGGATGGGTATTGATGGAGGATCTATGTTGTACTAGAGTTTTAGAAGATGTTCTACCACCCTGTACCAGTTAAAATTTTGGAGTTCTATAGGATTTGGAAATCGAGGAATAAACATTTGTACTTAAGGGATATAACACCTATATCAGTAGAGTATTAAACCCCATTAGACTCATACTAGAGAACAAGGAATAGGGATAAGTTATTTTATATTTATCATCCTGTAAATGTGAATAAATAGGTTGGGACATCAATACTCAGATATATAATTCATGCAACTTATATGATTTTTAGAATAAAGTTTGATATAAGTACCACATATTTTTTTATATAATCACCTTTTGAATTGTTTTAGTGTTATGGTTGAGTTTTTAGTGGGTTCAGGATGATCAAAACATTTCTGCTTGTTCAATCAAAGGAAATATATCTATAAAAGGGATATTCCCCTAGGGTTGGAGGGAATATTTTTGTTTTGGATTTTTATATAGAGTATATATCATGTTTTGGATTTTTGTTAGTATAGAATGAATGGTATCATACCAATCCCACATCTATTTTTATAATATTATAGAATTTTTTCATTTTCTAATTGTAACAACCCAAAGTATCATTAGTGGAAATCCCTCATGATCTAATTAAATTTCTCATTATGTTAAATGTATATATAAAATATCAACTTATTTGGTTTTATGTTTAAAATTACGACCCTTTCTTTTATATCCATTGAAATGATATCACATGATTGGTATAAATATAGGGCTTTAACAAATCCAATATACATAGACAAATGTAGTGATGGCCTCATCTAGTAGAATTGATCCTTACGAATCCCATTTGTTAGAGATCAGAAAATAGGTGTCGTCTTTGGGCTTCTCTCTTTACCAAGCCCAAGCTAAGGTTCAATATTTCAGTCTCGAACGAGACTGTCTATGGGAAAAGTGGAAGTTGATTGAGATTACCACTCGAGAAATGTTATAGGAGCCACCCCAAGAGTTTGTCACCATCACACACCTTACCCTTAGGTCTTATGTTGCTGTTTTAAGGGGATATGTAACAAATCTCTAGTACTATGTTCATGTACATTTTTTTTGTATATAATAATTAATAAACATTCTTGTCATTATTGATACATTGTAAAAAGTTTTTAAAGTACAAGTTGTGTTTTTAGTTATTATTTAATTAAAATATCTATTTTATTAAATTTATATATTTTTTAATTAAATAATAGTTTAATAAAATATTATTATTATAAATAAATTAAATTTATTATATATAAACGATCATAATATTTTATGAATGCAATTATAATTTTTATAAAGGTTTGAAATACATTTCGGTCAAAACTCGTGAATTGTCGATAAATGTCAGTTTTTATATTAAAAGTGAAAACTGACACATTTAGAAAATTACTTAAATAAAATAAATGATATTTCTGGAATCAGGATGTCGAAATTATCCAACGGTGAATTTTTCATAATTTTCTAAGACAGTCAAATTTTTGGGTAAAAATTAAATACCGTTTAATTATATAATGTGTTTTACGACATCATAATGACACAATAGTGATGTAATAAAATACAATAAGCTTTACGTTCATACAATATATGTTTTACCATTAAAATAATGTGATTTTGGGTTTGTTTGACTTACATTTCAAAGCATTAATGGACGCCTCAAGAATTATTAAGCATCTTGTATTTTTAAAATATATTCCATGGGAGTGTGACTCACCTCCAAATAAGAAAGTCGATTATTTTAAGAAGTTCAGACTTTGGCCTCATAAAATATTTTTTTCCTCTTCCCTTTTCCAAAAACCTTGGGAAAAAATCATGAGCTTATTTCTGGTTTGGATTAGTTTAATGTATGGGGTCCCAAACCTAAATAATAAATAATTCACTCACATTTCCTATATAAACCCACCCAAGCACCCACTTCCTCCACTCTTAAAGCCTTTGGAGTTCGTCCAACCTCTGCCCTGCTCTCTCTATAATCCTCCCAAGGTGCCCCAAGCTCCCATGAATCCTCTCTCAAGCCTCTCTAAAGCCTTAGAAGCACACTTCCAAATATGGGTTTTTCTTCCTTTCACATTTTTGTCCAATTTTCATAATATTGTAAGGCCCATTTAATATAAATTATAAATGCAAGGGTATTGTATAGAACCTCTCCCATTCTGCCCTATTATTGTTCGAATGATGCTATACCCCTTTCTCTCTCATTAAATGCCTCCCATGTACACCTATTACTATGCCGAAATTACGGAAGGAACTTATCTCTCTTCATTTACATTCCAGAAATACTTTTGTATTATGAATCTAAATTCCATAAAATTTTATGGACATGTATGTATATTACCCCCTTACTGTCAATTTCATGTAAATATAATGAGACACCCCCTTTCTCTCTCATCAACCAGTATTTCTGAAATCTTATATCACGATGTTACGCTGCCGAAATTGCATAGATTTTCTAAGCCAATTCCTTCGTGTAGTAAATACCATTCCCATTTCTCCGTCAAGGTCATTCACCTTTATGCGCATTTACATATTGATTATAATGTTTCATGTATTAATGTCACATTCCATTATTGTGGAATAAATTTTTATGTTTAATGATTCCTTGTTTTATGATCCATGTGGCACACTTATGCATGAAATGAAATGTTTATAAAGGGTGTGCCCTTATAGCGCTCCAATGCATTGGGTAAGTATAGTATCAAGATACGTCATATTCAATGAGTGTTGAATCATGATAAAACATGTTCAATGAGGGTTTACTCATGCTTCATGTGCAATGAGAATTTACTCATTCTTCATGTGCAATGAGCCTTACCTGATGATAATTCCATGATAAGTGTTGTTACCACATATCCATTTTATGATTGTCATGCTTTATCATGCCTTTATGTTCATTTTTTTATTGTGCTCTATTTATATATCTATTTTATAACCTGTATTTTACTCCTCATGTATTCTATGTTTATTCCCTTACTGGGCTTTATAACTCACCACTTTTCTTATACATGTCCTCAGGTTATCCCATGCAATGCTAAGTACAAGGTAATGTAGTGGTCATGTAAAGGAATTTTTCAATAAAGATGATGTATCTCATGTTTTAAGTTGTTATGTAATGATCCTAATCCCTAAAGACACTAGACCTCTCGATCTTCCATGTTGTATCAAGTTAATAGTTTATTTAAGAAATCATGTTTAAGTTTGTAATAAAAGTAGGGTTGTCATAGTTGGTATCAGAGGATAGGTTTAGATATTTTTTTGGGATTAGGATTATAAAATCCCAGTAAAGCCTTAGAGACAATACAAAGTATAATAAAAACATCCCTATGTTTTGGTATGTACGGAGTTAGTGGCTTATCAGAAAAATAAATCCATGTATGGATACGAGCAGGTAGAGGCGGCTCTGGTACAGATACATCCTAGGGGTAAAACCCAAAAACACCACATTGAGCTAGACATGAACGGGAACTGGTGCATGACATAGGCCCTTGAATCACTCTTGGTTACGACACTCCCGGGGGATATGTTTTTATAAATTCAAAATCTTAGTATGAAACCTTATTAAGGGAATTAATAAAATGACCCTAACAATATATGTTAGAAAGTAGATCATGAAAATCTTAGATTGAAGCCTATAGACTCATGAGCTAAGGAAAATAAATTTTTATTTATATGTCATAAAATTTTGACTTTGGATTACACATTATCAGTTACCCCCTAAAATTCTTTTTAATCCAGCCAATTGCTGGTAATAGGAGAACTCAGGCTAAAAACCAATGTGAAGATCAGTGTGATGATTGTACTAATGAGATTCCCAATCCAATGGGAGCAGGAATCACAAACTTTGTCACACTTATCCTTCATATTACTCATGATTTGAATAGAAACACAGCTCAAGAGGGATGTATAACCCCCACTAATAAGGAACAAGTCACTATCGAGAGCTTCATGAGACAAAGGCCTCCTACTTTTAGTGGATTATCTGATCCCAAGATCACTGAACAATGGATCAACTCCATTGAAAAGATATCCTTCATCCATCAATGTTATCAACAAGAGAATGTTGTCCTGTCAGCTTATCATATGGAGGGTGAAGCTGATCAATGGTCGACATTGATCAAAAATACGAAGCCAGAGGATGAGATCAAGGCATTGGAATGGAAGGATTTATTGAAGATGCTTTTCGATAAATATTTTCCGCGCACCCTCCGGCTTAATATGGAATGGGACTTCCATTCCCTAAAGAAAAAAGACGAAGAATTTGTTGGAGCGTATGAGGAAAAATTCACATGGATTGCACGATACGCTTCCAGGTTTGTCGTTATCCCCGAATGCAAGGCTGTACACTTCTTTGGTGGGCAGAAGCCTAGCCTAAGGAAAATTTAGCGATCCATGACTACGACAGGTATGAGGAAATTGTCTGATGTGCCCTCAAGGTCGACATAGAGATCGGGGAATCACAGGGGTATCATGGGGATAAGAAGTGTAAGGTGTAATTCAATGATGGTGGTCCGATGGATAAATCCAATGGTGCTTAGAAGATCCAACACCCCACTTGCCAAAAGTGTGTAAAGAAGAACCCTGGAAATTTCCTCAAGGGATGAGGAAATGCTTTAGGTGTGGAAGAGAAAGGAACCTAACTATTAACTGTATGGTAGAAAGACTAGTGGCTGTAATAGAGGAGAGGAACACTACGTTTGAACCTAAACGCGTTGTTCATTCCTACAACTGCAAAGAATAGGGGAATTTTGAAAATTATTTCCCTAATCCAAGGGGTTTCGGAGGCAACAAACAACTTCCAAGGTAGCATGGAAGATATTTTTCTATCACTTCTGTCGAAGCGAACCTCGAAAATGAAGTGGTGATAGGTACGCCGGTTATTTATTCAAAAATAGAAAATGTACATTTTGATTCAGGTTCTATGCATTCTTTTGTATCTCGAATGTTTAGTAGAATGATCCTATCACCACCACAAATCATGGAAGTGAAGATGTCGGTGAGTACGAAAAATGGTCCAATAATTGCATCCCATTAATGTAACTCCTCCCATATCATAATCTATGGTTTGAATTTCCCAGGGAACCTCGTCATACTCCCTCTAGTGGAATTTGATGAAAATATTGGCAAGTATAGGCTTTATTTATATAGAGCCAACATAAATTGTTGGGAGAGGGAAATCACACTCCATATGGAGTATCAACCCCCGATTAATTAGAAGGGTAAGGAGGAAGATGAATCTCATTTAGCTCCACCATCTCAGTCATGGATATTACATCCATATGAGCACTCGTATCTGGATTAGATTATTGAGTCCAAGGAAGAAACCATCCTGAAAGAAATCCCTATTTTGAGGTAATTTGCTGAAGTGTTTCCCGAGGAACTTCCTGGTCTTTCTCCTATTAGAGACATTAGTTCTCAATTGAACATATTCCTGGGGCACTAACAAAATCCACGAATCCATATAGAATGGCTGTTGTGGAGCTTGAAGAACTGAAGAAAAAACTACAGGAAAATATGGATAAAGGGTTTATACGCCCAAGTGCTTCACCATGGGGTGCACCAGTCCTATTTGTCAAGAAGAAGGATGGGTCAATGCAGCTTCACATCGTTTATCGTGAACTTAACAAAATCATGATAAAGAACCAATATCCTCTACCACTGATCAATGACATGTTCGATCAGCTGTATGGAGCACAATACTTCTCCAAGGTATATTTGTGGTCGGGATATAATCAAGTAAGAATGAAGAAGGAAGATTTCCCCAAGACTGTTTTCATATAAGATACATGCACTATGAATTTATATTAATGTCATTCGGACTCACTAATGCTCCATCAAACTTCATGGACTTGATTAATAGATTCTTTAGAGATTTCCTTGACAAATTTGTGGTAGTCCTAATAGACGATATTCTAATATACTACAAAACCAAGGAGGATTATTAGTAGCATTTAAGAAATGTACTAGAGACATTGCGCAAGGAGAACCACTAGTCAATGTATAGAAATTGGGAGTTCTGGTTAAAGGAGGTCTCATTCTTGGTCCATATCATCACAAGAAATGGGATATTTATGAATCCCTCCAAAATAGATGCAATTGTGGGATGTCCAAGGCCAACATCGGTAACGGATATTCGTAGAATCTTGGGTTTAGCTGCATATTATCGACGATTTGTGAGAAATTTATCATGACTGTCTAACCCTCTTACCAAGCTAACTCGAATGGGACTGATGCTTTTCTTGGAGTGATGAATGTGAAGAAAGATTATTGGAGTTGAAAAGGAGGCTTACCACCGTTCTCGTGCTCAATTTACCAACAAGTGGGGAACCTTTTGTGATATTCAGTGATGCATCAAAATAGGGAATAGACTGTGTGCTGATGCATAATGATAAAGTGAAATCATATGCATCAATACAGTTGAAAATCCATGAGCGAAACTATCCAATGCATGATCTGGAGTTGGCGGTGGTGATATTTTCCTTGATTATCTGGTGGTATTATCTCTATGAGGAGAAATTATAGATATATACTAACCACAAGAGTATTAATTATATATGCACCCAGAAAGAGCTTAATATTCGCTAGAGAAGATGGATAGATCTCATCAAGGATTATGACTGTTCAATACATTACCAACCTGGGATAGCGAACAAGGTGGAAGATTCCTTAAGTAGAAAGGACCCAATGATTCTATCAATGATGAGAATTGAGAAGGATCCAATCTTCATAGAATTGATGATGATGGACATGAGAATCATAAAGAAGGAAACATCATCAATCCTTTCAAAAATAATTGCTCAACTGTATCTTTTGGAAAGGATAGAGGATGCTCAAAAGGATGATGTGAGAATTCACGAAAAAGTGGAAGCTATCGAAAAAGTGAAATCCTCATAGTTTAATGTTAATGAAGAAGGAATTGTGTTATTTGGGAAAAGAAAATGTGTTCCATCAAATATGGATCTAAAAAGGATCTTTTGGATGATGCACATAGTTCAAATTTCTTTATTCCCCCAAGGAGCCCAAAGATGTATCGAGATTGCCAAGAAAATTTTTGGTGGGATAATATGAAGAAGTAGATCACTATATATAAATCAAAGTACATGGTGTTCTAGTAAGTGAAGGCAGAGAGGCAAAAGTCTAATGGGATGATGCAACCATTTCCCATACCAGAATGGAAATGTGAGAACATCACACTGGACTATTTCATAGGACATCCGAGGAAATACAAAGGAAACAATGCAATATGGGTTGTGGTGGATCATCTTACAAAGACTTCACACTTCATTTCTATTCGGGAAGATTTATCATTGGATAAACTGGAACAGATATATATCAGTGAAGTGGTAAGGCTGAATGGAGTACCACTATCTATTGTGTCTGATCGAGATCCAAGATTCACCTCTATTTTTGGATGAGTCTTCAACATGATCTAGATGCTAAATTGAACTTTAGTACAACCTATCATCCTCAAACTGGTGGCCAATCCAAGTGGACTATACAAACACATGAGGAAATGTTGAGAGCATGCTCAATAGACTTTAAAGGAGGATGGGATCAATCTCTTCCTCTGGTTGAGTTCTCTATTAATAATAGTTTCCACTCGAGTATCCAAATGGAAGCATATGAAGCCCTATCTGGGAAAAGGTGCAGAACAATGACATGTTGGGATGAGGTCGGTGAATGTATGCTTCTTGGACCGAAAATGGTTGAGGAAATGGTGGATAATGTGAATACCATTTAGCAGTATATCAGGGCATCGCTGAGTTGACAGAAGAGTTATGCAGATAATCATCGATGAGACCTTGTGTTTAAAGTTGGAGACATGGTTTTTCTACGTATATCTCCATGGAAGAAGGTCATGAGGTTTGGAAATAAAGGTAAGTTAAGTCCAAGGTGCATCGGCCCCTTCGAGATTCTTGATCGTGTCAGGGCTGTGGCCTATTGACTAGCACTACAACCTACCATGGCCAAATTACATGATGTGTTTCAGGTATCCCTCTTATGGATGTACATATCGAACCATTCACATGTACTCTCTTATGAGGTGCTACAGTAGGAGGATGATATTTCTTTTGAGGAGAAACCAGTGAAGAACTTAGATCGTAGAGAAAAAGTTCAACAAAATAAGACAATGCCCATTGTCAAGGTATTTTGGAGAATCCAAAAGATTGATGAAGCGACTTGGGAATCCGAGGAAATGATGAAGCTGAGTTCCCCACATCTGTTTTAGTGTAGGAAAAGGAAATTTCGAGGGAGAAATTTCTTAAGGGGGGAATATTGTAATGACCCAAAGTTTCATTAATAAAAATCCATCATTATATAATTAAATGTATCATTATGTAAAATGATTATATAATATGTCAACTTCTTTCGTTTTATGTAATGAATTATGACAATTTCTTTTATAACCGTTGAATAGTGATCAAATGATTAGTATAACTATAGGGCTTCAACAAATCCAATTTACTCAGCAAAGGAAGCGATGACCTCATCCAGTAGAATTTCTCCATACGAAGCCCATTTGTCAGAGCATGGAAAATAGGTGGCATATTTTGGCTTCTCTCTTGACCAATCCCAAGCTAAGCATCATCATGTTAAGCTCGAACAATACCATCTACGGTAAAAGTGGATGTTGATAGAGATTACCACTTGAGCAATGTTATCTGAGCCACCCCAAGAGTGTGTCACCAGCGCACACCTCACCCTTAGGTGTTATGATACTGTTTTAAGGGGTTATGTAACAAATTTCTAGTACTATGTTCATGTACAATATTTTTGTATATAATAATGTATATACTTACTTGTCATTATTGATACATTTTAAATAGTTTTTAAAGTACCAATAGTGTTTTTATCTATTATTTAATTAAGAAATCTATTTTATTAAATTAAGGGATTTTTTAATTAAATAGTATTTTAATAAAATATTGATATTATTATTATATTAATTTTATTATATATAAATGATCATATAATTTTATGAATGCAATTATAATTTTTATTGAGGTTTAAAAGCCATTTCTGTCAAAACCCGTGAATTTTCGATAAATGTCAGTTTTTATTCTAAAATTGAAAATTAAAACAATTAGATAATTATTTAAAAAAAATAAATGATATTTCTGGAATCAGGACATTGAAATTATCAAACAGGGAATTTTTCATAATTTTTTGAGTCAGTCAAATTTTTGGTTAAAATTAAATACCTTTTAAATATATAATGTGTTTTATAACATCATAATGACCCAATAGTGATGTAATTAAATACTATAAGCTTTATTTTCGGCCAATATATGTTTTAAAATTTAAATAATGTAATTTTGGGTTTGTTATGACCACTTTTAAAATAATTAATGGACCCCTCAAGACTTAATAAACATCTTGTCTTTTGAAAATATTTTCAATGGGAGTGTGACTCATATCAACATAAGAAACCCCATTATTTAAAGATTTTATGACTTTATCCTTATAGAATATTATTTTCCTATTTACTTTTTTTAAAACCATGGGAAAAAACTATGAGCTGATTTGTGGTTTGGATTATTTTAATATAAGGGGTCCCAAACCTAAATAATAATGAATTCACTCACCTTTCCTATATAAACCCACTCTAGATACCACTTCCTCCCCCCTCAATGACTTTAGAGTTCGTCCAACATCTTCCCTACTCTATCTAGAATCCTCCCCATGTGCCCAATTCTCCCAAGAAGCCTCTCTCAAGCCTCTCCTAAGCCTTGGAAGCACACTTCCAAGTAAGGGTTTTTCTTCCTTTCAATTTTTTTGTCCAATTTTCTCAATATTGTTATTCCCATTTAATTTCAATTATAAATGATGGGGTATGGTTTCTCACCACCCCCATAATTCCATCATATTGTTTGAATGATGGTATACCCCTTTCTCTCTCATTAAATGGCTCCCATATACACCCGTTGTGTGCAGAAATTCTGTAAGGAACTTCTCTCTCTTCATTTACATTCAAGCAATAATTTTGTATCATGAATCTAAATTCCATTATAATTGTTTGGACATGTATATATATGACCCCCTTACTATCCATTTCATGTGAATATGATGAGACGACCCTTTCTAACTCATCAACCATTTTTATGAATTCTTATGTCACGCTGTTACGCTGCCAAAATTGCACTGATTTTCTTAGATAATGCCTTTTGTAGTGAATACCATGACCATTTCTCCATAAAGGGTATTAACCATTATGAAAAATTAATTATTTATTATAATGATTCATTTATGAATTCCACATTCCTTTATCATTGAATAAATGATTATGTTTAATGAATCCATGTTTTATGATCCACGTGAACACTTATGCATGAAATGAAATGTTTAAGAAGGGTGCTCCCTTATAGTGCTCCAATGTATTGGGTAAAGTATAGTATCATGATACGTCATGTGAAATGAGTGTTGAATCTTGTTAATTCAAGTGAAACGAGAGTTTACACGTGCTTCATGTGCAATGAGAATTTACTCATGCTCCATGTGCAATGAGCCTTGGCTCATTCTAATTCTATGTTAAGTGTTGTTGGCTCATTTCCATGTTATCATTAACATGATTTATCATGCCTTTATGTTCATGTTTCTATTTTTTTCTATTGATATTCCTATTGTATAACTTTTATTGTACTCCTCATGTATTCCATGTTTATTCCCTTACTGGGCTTTATAGCTCACCCCTTTTCTTATGCATTTTCTCAGGTTATTCCATTAAAATCTAAGTATGAGGGAATATAGTGGTCATGTAAAGGATGTTTTCAATAAATATGTTGTATCTCATGTTTTAAGTAGTTATGTAATGATCATAACCCCTACAGACACTATACCTCTCTATATTACTTGTTGTATAAATTGAATAGTTTATCTAATAAATCATCTTTATGTTTGTAATAAAAGAAGGGTTGTTATACTAAAAATAACATTAAGATTTTATGTGTTGAATGGGATATCAAGAAGGATGTGCAACTCAAGTTCATCAGCAGCAGGGGAAATCAATTCCAATATTTTAAGTCCCTTTTGGATGATGGGTGTGTGAAAATAATTTTCTTTCCACCTATATATGACCATTTTTACGATGTATTATAAGAGTAATTCTCAAAAATTATACCTGAACGAGATGTTGAGTTTAAAATTGATATAATTCCTAGAGATAAACTAGTTTATATTATACATTTCCATATTAAACCAACAAATATTCAAGATTATAGGAATGACCAAGAAGAATTTATGGATTAGTTATATATCAAGCTGAGTATGTCACCTTGGGGTTCTCTATTTTGTATTTCTATGAAGGCTGGAAGGATGCTGAGTTTATGTTTTGATTACCAGATGTTTAAGTGGATGATAGTTAAGAACATTTCTCGTCTTTTTTATATCATTGATCTCCTGGTCCAGTTGATAGGATGTTCATTAATTTTTTTGATTGACATGAGATCAGGGTATCATTAGCTGATGGTGAAACACTCAAATATACCACCGACAACATTTAGGAGTAGTTATGGTCTTTATATCTTCATTTTAGTTTCATTTGGGTAGAAAATGCTCCTTATAGGTTAATTATATTGTTGAATAAAATATTATATGCATTTTTAGAAGAGTTTGTATTTTTTTCAATGGTGCAATCTTGTTATACACCATGACTCGTGATAATATTTCCAAACATAATGACATCATCCTAATAACACTAAGAGAGAATAGGCTATACACCAATATATCTATGTATCAATTCTAGATTGATAGTTTTCATTTATTTGGTTACACCAAATCTGAGGAATGTTTGTAAGAGGAAATATTTAATGCTTAGGAACTTGTTTCTTGGGATCATCCTATGAATTGTTTTTTTATCAAAAATTTTTATGGATTAGTGGGATATTTTTGGACATTAATTCAAGAAATTTCTTGTTTTCAATTCCACTTTTATGAATATATAATAAGTGTATAAAATTTGAATGGTATAGTGTATTTGAGAATTCATTCCATAATGTTTTTGACTAATATAAGAATTTTGACCCTACCCAAAGTAGGCGAGGTCTATACCATGGGTTTTTATGCATCCATAATCAGATATGGGGAAATGCTGATGAAAAGTGATCAATTATTAGTATATAGATCATGAAATTTTGTTCAACAACAATAGAATTTTCATACTCCTGATCTCAATTTTGCATGTTTTTCATGCCATAATGTATAAGAAGCTTTACCTTTTGGGAAAATAATTTATTTTTTATATCACCCACAAAAGCATAAATTATAAAATTTTTGTTGTGATATTTGAATCTCCTACAAAATAGATGGGGTGAATATATGCATTTTTCGTACATGAGTCAGCAATACACCCAGGAAGGGAAAAAGTGATGTTGATGGTTAAAGCTATAAGACATTGAATTAGGTAGTCCATGGATCTATATTTTAGTGTGAGATCAAGAATTTTCTAGCTGAGATAAGAAAATATGTTCAAGAAGTTTATGAGAATATGATATTTATTTCCTTATTTATTTAGTCAATTTCTTTGGTCAAGATCAAGGATAATAATTATAAGGATTTTTAGTGTTTGTCCTAGAATTAAATTCCTTGAAGGTGGAGACTCACCATCCAATTAGACTATAGATAAGTATGAAATCATTTATTTATGATGAAATGTAGTTGTGAGTACTTGTATATGAGAAGATATTATGCATTAGATTCTTGAATTTTTGTTATGAGTGAACTATTGTTTGATGAAAATGTACCGGGGAATTTGGAGAAAACATAGGTTGCTAGGAAAGATAAATAATATTATAGGTATCATGAAATGATGCTACACCTATTTTAATGACCCAATGTTTTTTTATGGAAATTCATCTCTTATAAAAATTTCATATAATTACATTAAAACACAACATAATGAATTACTATGTTCTATGTGACCTTTAAACATATGTTTTTCACTTCTGTGTTTGGAATTTTGAAAATCTAACATGAACAGTTTTAATCAGTAATTTATTTGGAGTCTAATAAGGAAAACATAATTTTTTATAGTGAATATTAACCTACCCTTATTAATAGTTGTATAACATATTGAATATTAGCATTACCTATTATAATATTTAAATAATATTTAGTTTGATAATATGATTAACCTATATTCTAGAATAATTAAATGAAAATTTTAAAACTGGTTTTTGATACTAAATTATGATTTTAATTAAATATTAAAATAATAATATTTATACAATTATTTTTGAAAAATGGACTTCATTATTGTACTATAAACCTCAAAAAATGGTTTGGGTATTTTTTGGGTTATTTCTGAAATACTATAATATTTGGAGAATAGTAAAATACATTAATTTATCTTATAAATACATTATAATTTAAACCCACAATTTCTGATATTACAAGTGTTGTAAGCTCAGAAATCTCAAAATCACATGCCCTATTTACTATTATTGGTCATGGAAGACTCAATATTACTTGTCTTGGGGGGAAATAATAAATTAATATATTTTATATTGAGAAATCCCCTCTCCCCTCCACTTTAAATAACATGCATCACACCCTCATTAACTCACACCTCTCAATCTTCATGACTTTTATAAACTCTACCTAAGTATCTTCCCTAGACCATCCCCCACATCCTAGAGCTTCTGGTCTCATCAAAAGCCTACACATAGGTCCCTTAAAAAGGATCTCAAGATGAGGATACGAGAATAAACTTATCTCCCTCTTTTCATTTAGTTTCATTTCTATTTCAAGTTCTTATCTTATTTTTGCACCAAATATCTCCTTCCAAATAGTATGGTAAAACTAGTATGCTAAATATACCGCATTTTTATGATAATAATGGGATACTATACCATCCAACACACTTATCATCTTCTTTTGATTTTATAATAGAAACTGGTGTTCATGATGTGTTAATCTATAACCATCAAGAACGACATGTTTCTTTTCCATTTAAACCTTCAGATCCTATAATGAATCTATTGTTATGGTTGAAACAGAATATGTTATTTGTATTATATCCTATCTAATGTTCTATAACTATATTATTTACATATTTCTGAATGATTAAACTAAACATGTTCATTATGGTCGAAAAACCACTCAAATGAACTGACACAATCATCATTTAATTATTATCTATTGATTCATACAAATTGAATAAAATATAATTAATTATAAGATCATTTAAAATTATGGAATATCATAAATAACATGAAGTATCTATTCTGTATGTTCACCCATGTCCTATATGAACTTACATTTATTAATAAATGTGAACCTCTCAAGAACACCATAAAACAAACATTCCTGAAACATATTTTTAAACATTATTTCCCATAAAGGTCCATGAAATAACTTATTGAAACCATAATGTACCATATTCATGTTAAAAAGTATTTGAATTTTTCAATTAATGAATCTAATGTTGTTATTCAAGAAATTAATGTGAACAATGCATTCAGATACAAGGAATGGGGAAAATCATGAACCGAACTTTCTTTCTTCTGGTTCTGCCACATTCACTCAATTTTAGGTATGGTCACTACATAAAAATCATTTATTCATAATTATCATACCTTTTTTGGGATATACATGTTTAATGCTGAGGTTTATGTCAAATAAATGATTTATAAATAACTCTTCTTTCAAAAAAAACACCTCTTACTTCTTACTCAAGGTTTATGGCTAATGTATCATGAATGATATTCCAAAATAATTTTGGGAGTCCAATATTTATGAATGTGTTCTTATGAGATGAAACCCTATACATTCCATGGGTAATTTATGTTAATTTTTTTATTAATATCCGTTATGGAATGCATGACTAATGATAATGTTATGATGTGAAAGGTGCACTCAGAATTATATAGCGCAATATGAATATTTCAATGTGACGTGTGTGCTAGGAATTTAATAGCGCTACAATCCATTGGGTAATGTGATTAATCTAATGAGTTAATATGATATTATGTGTGAATAATATTCTATCTTATTTAATTATCATGTGGGGTATTTAACCACTAAGACATGATGTTTTATTTTTATGTACTGCCAAATTTCATGTATCTTATTAATATTTCCACCCATGTTCAAGATTTTATGCCTATGTTATGATTATTCTCACCCATTGTTATATTGATTTTATCTATCCTCTAACTAGTCTTTTATGTCACAATTTTAATTTATATCCTCAGATGACTACTTGTAATACATTGAGGTCAAGTGCCAATAAAAATCTAGAGAATAAGGAATTAAATTATTTGTTATGCTTGATGTTGTAATTGTTATATGTGGTCCTAGTTTCCCAAGACACAAAAACTTTGGATCCTCTATGTGTAATACTATTATGTTTTTTAAATTTAAAATTATATAATAGTAAATCATGAAAATTATATGTTGATATAGATGCTATCGGAGGCAAGGATTGGATAATTTTGGAGATAGGATTAGTGAACCCTAGATGAATCCTCTAGATTGAGACTAAGTACAAATATACCCAGAGGAATCATTACATAGAGATATCATATTTTATGATATAAATGCAAATTATTAAAATAAATAACAAGCTATAGGTTTTATCCTTAGCAAGGTGAGGTACGTAGGAACCCTTTCTGAGGTTCAAGGCCAACACCTGGTCAGTCCAACCTCCTTCACATTAGTTCACAAAACACCCCCAAGAACAATGAGGTCATTGATCTTTGCCATGGTGAGGTATATAGGAAACCTCCATGAGGTTCAGGCCCACAATCTATCTGGCCCCCAGGTCTTTCACTTCGGTTCACCCTTGTTCAACATAATGTTAAATTGTAGACCTCAATAAGAGGTAAGATGTTCTTCCCCAAGTCAGGCGTAAGCCATAGCACAATCCTAAACTACAAGGACATTTATCCTTGCCAAGGTGAGATACGTAGGAAGCCTCCCTGAGGATCAATCCCAACACCCAGTCTCTACGACCTCCTTTATGTCAGTTCACTCACTCCACCAGAACAATGAGGTATTTGATCCCTGCCAATTCGTGGTACCTAGGTAGCCTCCACGAGGCTCAAGACCAACATCCATCTAGACTCCAGGTCCTAATTTGCGTTGGTCCACCACCCCCATCCCATATGAACAATGTGGATTTGATCTCTGTCTCTTAGGTACGATATATAGGAATATTCTATGAAGATTTACCCTATCCAGAGGTCACCTGTTGTGACATCAATCTATAGTAAGCCATTGCATCCCCTATTCAGCGGTAAGCCGTTATAATCCCCTTTGCTGGGACACTCATCTTTTGTTCGTCCTGGTCGCATCAGTCCAACTTGGTATGATAAAAATGCATGTGGCCCATACACATCATCGGGTTGTCATCCTTTTTGTACGCCCTAATTCAAGTCCATTGTCTGGTCTTCGTGTCAAGCCAAAGTGTTTCGGGAAGGTCATGCACCAACGCAAAGGATAAACTTCCTCCGGTTCCAATACATGTTTCCATTCTCATGGGCCACATTCTTAGGAGTCCCTTCTCCCTAACAAACTACACACACATTGATTTCCTTCCACAGGAATATGATGGAAGTTTTCTCAAGACTCAAGACCAACATTACCATCATTGTCACGGTGGTTCCATCCCATTCACCAAACACTTTATTCAAACACTCCTTCATCTATCTTATTACTTACCCAGGCCGCCACACCCTGATGAGGCCAAGAATGCTCACCCCCCTGTATCAATGTTCCCTCATGGGGTTGCACCTATCTGATCAACTCTAATCAGTCTGACCATTCTCCGCTAAAAGTTAAAATTGCAGCATCCCCTAGGTTAATCATGGGAAGATGTGGAAAACCTCAGAGACATTCTTAGGGAATACGATTCCTCGCATTTGACACGTGATTCCAGGGGCCTCCGTGCCCTCGAGAAGCCTTATAATAAGGGGAAGAAACCTAGATGCACCAGTGTCCCAGCGTCCAGACACGCTAGTGCTGTCCATCGTGACTACTCCCCTGATCGATGGTTACTTCCCTTACTAGACCCTTTGGAATGTCCTGATAGAAGTAATGTAATTAATGGATGTCCATGAGGATATAACACTAGGAAGAGTTTCATGAACAATGTCTTAAATCTATAAGGGAGACCCAGACTTGGTGACATGTTTATAGGAGGAATCAATGAAAGGATGAACTGACATCCCATAATCCCATTTTAATAAAGAATCATATATCCCCAAACAAGTAAAAGATGTCTCTAACCTTGGGAAAGAGAGAATGTGGGGAAAAAATGGTGCCGTCGTCCCCCAACAAGACAAACACACGCACCCCGACGAAAGCATTAAAAACATATATATATATATATATAATTATAATTAAATTCTTTAAGAAAATGGTTTTATTATTGAATGAAAATTCATGAAAGAATGTAGTATTGAAGATGTGGATTACTTTCAATTTAACTTAAAATGTCTTATTATTAATTAATTTAATTTTTTCCCACATCAATTTCACTCATCGTAGATTAGGCTGGTTTGTTAATGATGTGATGATATGTTAGTAAGAATTATAAATTGATTTATGATAAATTGTTTCCAAAGAAACAAATAATTTAGATTATGATGACTAATAATTAGGAATATAAATATATACGTTGTTTTTCAATATGGTTTTATTGTTAAAAACCATGTTTCATGGGTTTATGAGTTGAAAAATTGGAATTGGAGAAGATGTTATGTGAATATAATTCATGTGTCATTTTTTTTCTAAAACAAAAATGTTCAAAATTATTTTTACATGTTTTAAAATTTTATATACCATTTGATCAGTTATTTTATATCTAATTTAAAGAACATATATAGTTTTTTTATGTCAAAAAATTATTTTTAAATCTTTTTAAAGTGAATGTTATGTTAAAAATAAATTATCCAACACCAAATATGTAATGAAATAGAAGTCATGAATAAATGTGTATTATATAAATATGAAAATGTTTCATATAAGGTACTATATATTTTAAAAAGTAATGCAATGTTATAATTATTTAATAACACTATATGTTTATTGTTATATTAAATTTATTAAAATGAATTTAATTTTTTTTTGTTTGTTATTCCCTTATATCTATAAATAATATTTATCATTTATATAATTTAATTATAAAAAAATCACTTCCAATTTAATATAATTCATGAAAAAATGGTCTTATGAGTAATTTATTTGGTCATTATAAAATAGATTCTTTTTAGGGTGAATAATGAAAAATATTAATTTAGAAACAATATTTAATTTTTATTTATTTATGATAAGATATGGTTGGTATTGAAATTTATAAACATTGTATATTTTTTAAGGAATAATTTTTTTTCATTAAAAGATATGTTTTTCATCAAGAAAATAACATGATTATATTTTTGGAATATGTAATATTATGTTATAATAAAAAAACTCTTTTTGAATTCACTTGAAAATGAATATTAGTTTTGTCGAAATGTTTTTTTATTCAATATGAAAAAAATGAAATTTATTTTATTATGGGATAATAAACCTTTTCTATGGAACTATATTTATGGACACTATGTCCTAATACAAATATTACTTTATCTATCAAATTGAAAATTTACCTTATGAAACGTTTTCTTAATTTGAAATAAAAATCATCAATTTAATAATTAATTTCAATTTAAATTTTATAATTTGAAAATAAATAATTTGGGTGAAGGTTGAGTTATCATGGAGATGATAGATTTATATGAGTATAGTTAAATATTGTATGAATTGTAAAAACGTATGAAAAACAAGTATGTTATTCATATTTTGGGTGGAATATATAATTTATCTATTTCCATAAATAATTATTTTATATTTTCATTCCTAATTACTTGAATAATGGAATGAAATTATTGATAAATATAGTGATTTTATGAAATTTCAAAAACTATTCTCATAAAAATATTACACCGCCTCCCAATTTCCCTATATATTATCATCGTGTATCTATTCTGTATTCATTTACAACATTATACCACTGTTATAAAATGATTTGTAATTTTATTATAGAAATATAATAAGAAATTTTTCTTCATAATTTTAATTAATTGATTCTGATGACTTTTAAAATTACTAATTTTACTTGTTTAGATTAGTTGATTATATGAGAAGTTGTTTTTGATGGTCGTAATGATGTAGAAAGAAGATGGACCTAAAAGTATGGTATCCCAAGAATATTTGACCATTATTTCATATATTTTGACAAATAAGTCCATCTAATAGAGGGTAAATTTTATTATATGATACCAAACACATTGTGATGAATCTCATCTCAAGGTAACCAAGAATAATTAATCACTCGTGTGGCCTAAATTAATAGATCAATCTATTAAACCAAATCTATTTAATATCAAGAGATTGGTTTTTTATTATGAAAATTTGTTTCATTTCATAAATTAAATGTCTAGACAATATTTCATGGATTTATTCATGATGTAATCTAATTATTCATATAATTTTACCATGACATGATAAGGACATTAAAAATTCTAGCCCATGAAAAAAATGAATATATCTAAATCTAGGATCCAAAAACTACCTCATATATTTGCTATAAAATGGTACCTTGAGAAACCTATTTTTAAGCCTGAACAATGAGAGAATTAAACAAATTATGATGTTATAAATGTGTCTTCTTTAAACCATGTAGGTCATTGACCTCCCTACCATCATAAGGATATCATGAATGATAATTGAGATCCAACCGAGCCTCCCCCTCTTATCGGTGGAGAGATAATTAGTGGAAAATAATTAAAATGGAGCTACCAAAAATATAAAGGGTGTTCTAATAGTTATATTTTACAGTATTGGTGTTTTTTGTTTAAAAACATACCATTAATAAAAATATTACTATTATTCATATTCAAAATAAATTTTGATTACTGATATTAGAATGATTATTAATTTTAACAGATAGAGTGATTTTTTGAGTATACTCTTTATATTTTAATAATTAGACAACAAAATAATCTTTTTCTTTACAAAACATTTTATAATTAACCATAATTTGTAATCTCCTATACTAAAGATAATATCATCAATAGGGATTTATGATTCTTATATAGAGTATTTGGTTCTACATATATTTATATAAACCCGTATAGGCCAATAAAGATATTGATTTATCCCAACCACACACATAGTCTAAAACTAAATTAATTTATAAGAAAACTTAAAGGATTAGGTTATGTCAAAAACAAGCCAGGATATTCAAGAATTTCATTTCAAAAACCTTCCTTTTTTTATTGACAATTATTCTCTTTAATTAAGCCATAAAAGATTGAAAATCATTTAATATCCACCATTACTATTTTCTAAATTTTGTTTTGAAAACATTTATTAAATACACAACATAAAAAAATCCATGTTATACAAAATAGGGTCTTCCCACTGTTAAAAGTCAACTTAAAAAATCATAATGAATTTGAAATCACCAGAAAACCCATTTCATTATATTAATTTGGCTCAACCAAAACACATATATTCTCTCTCATCAACACCCTCCCCCATACATTTATTATTTTTTCTAAAACAATTCTATGATAAATAGTTTTAAAGAGATTCCATGGATGGAAATAAAATGAATAGGTAATAAAATATAATATAATAATGATGTTATTTTACTTTAAACAAAAGAAATAAAATATATTAATTTATATATTATATCATTTGGGTTATTAATATCTAAAACTATTTTTCTACTAACCCAATAAAAATCTAATTCCTTCTAAAAAATATATTGGAAAAATATAAACATCGCCATGCTTGTTTGTGGACATCCTCATAATATAAAATCATTTGAAATTTCTTATAAACAAATTAAATCGATGTTTCAAAAAAGAAATGTATTTATATAAAATGATATTAATGATATTAATATAACTATTAAATGATTATTTTTTCATATCCTAAAAACCTCAAATTTCATGGGAAATAAATGTTTCACCAGTGTGTAAGTGCATATTATAGCCTCTATACAATGAAAAGTTATGTTTCCCAAGACCAACCAATATGGACAAAATTAGGATTTTATTTATATGTTATAATGAAATTACTTACACTAATGATGTTATATAATAATAATATTGTTTTTGTAATTATTCTGAGAAATAAGAAATGTTGTTGTAACTATAACATCATTAAATGGACTTATAAAGGGCCCTTTCTTAATTTGGTCTATTTTTGGATAAACATTGAAAATGTAATGGGATTATTTTAATTGTATAAAATGATTCTTTATTAGATAATTATTGATATTTTAATGTTATTTTACAATAACATTGATCATGATAAAATAATAAAATGTTTCATGATGAAATTAATCAAATATTCTGGTGTAACCGATGTACATGGGAACTATATTTCAAAAAAGGAAGAAAATATAATGAATAGGGAAAATATAAATAATTAAATTTCATTAAGGTTAATGGGATGAAATTTAAATAACTTAATTTAATTTTTCATTATGTTAGGATAATGTTGAAATATAATTTGGACACAAGGTAAGGTATTTTTCGTACCACCCACACTTGTCTTATGTTACATCTTCACGATATTTTTATCACAATCACAACATACGAGTTACCAAAAAATTCATATATTTTTTGATATATTTCACATATATAAATTGAAATATAAAAACAATATTCATTTTTTGTGTTATAAATGTTTTTATTTCCTAACTAAATTCATATATTTTAGAAAAAATTATTTTAAGGTTCAATTATTTTTCATATATCATGTAAATAATCTCCCACATTAAATGTTCTTAGAAAACTAAAATTTTGAAAACAAATCACTAAATTTTTTAGAACTATATTTGTTCAATTATAGATATATAAGAAATATAATTTACTTTTTCTTTATAAGATATTGTAGTTATTTAAAAAACATCCACCAAAATGGTTAATTTTTGTTCAATATTTTATAGGTCATTATCCTAAACATTGTACAGTAGAACCCCATGATCACAGAATTTTTTGTTTTTTTAATTTTTAATGTCACAAAAATTGCAATTACTTATTATTTTAGGATTCTATATTACATAAAATTCAATTATACCTTCATTTAGAATTATGAAACCCGTTTACTTTTTAATGGATTATGCATTCTTATAATAAGTTTATTTTATGTTTTAATTATGTGGAATATATATATACATATATGGTATTAATTATGTAAATTGTGGGTCCAATGTTATATATTTTTCCTCTTTATTGGAAATTTTTTATATATAGCTTGTTTATATGTATGTGACTGTGGATTAAATCTAATACACAATGGAACTCCGCCAACATTATGATGATGGTCTTGGGAATGACCATTGATTTATATTGATGAACTCATTTATTATAATATTTTTTTATATTACATGATTCCAGGATAATTTCATTTCTTTTATGTATTCTATATTACCATGATTTTGATAATTATCTTAATGATATCATGTTCTTCATATTTAATCACATAATTTTTTTATTGAATATTTTATTCCACATATTGGGATTTCAGGAACACCATTCTAATTATGTTTCACCCTTAAGGGATAATTTTTTGATGTAGAATTTGTTTTTTACTAATGAAAAATATATGAGAATTAAATAAATATGTTGTTTTCATGGTTATGATGATGTATCTTTTTAATATTTATTCCATTAAAACTAGATATCAAGATAATAAAATAGTATTTGTGTGAAATAAATGTGAAAATTATGAAATAAAGTTTGTTTAATTCTTCATTTTCTATTGATTCTATTATGGTAAGGTCTAGTTATTTTTAAAAATTATACTGAAAGAAAATGATTGAAATATTTTATATAACCTTACATATTTGATAACATAATTGATGTTTGGAATGGTTTTGATTATTCTGTATTCCTGTAAATTAAATCATTTATTTGATACTATCATGTGGATGTGGCTATGGAAATGATGCTTTTATAGGTAATAACCCATATAATGCTTGGATGATCATTAAATATATCATCACAGCAACAGATACTGAGTCTGAATAAATAACAAACGTGGCTATAATATCCTTTGGGATAATATTTGATGAAATAATAAGCTATTTAATACCCTTTATGATAGAGTTGAATATAAATTATTTAAGAAAATAATTACTTCTAATAACGTGATAAGGAAATAACCATGGATTATATAGACTGAAACATAGTGATTCATATGTTTTTTTCACATATTTTATTAGTTTATTATTATATGATTATAGTTCATATTTTTTCACAAAAATTAGTCATGTATACCAAACCATAAATATATATATATATATATATATATAGGTTTTTGAAAATGGAATGATTCATGCGGTGCCCTATTAGTGACATATGTAGTGGAAATTATGATGACTAATGAAAAAATTGTCAAACATGATGTGAAAAAAATTAAGGCTCATAAATATAGTTGAACAAATAAATTATATTCCAAATAATAACATACATTATGTGTAACTCTCTATCATATATCAAGTTATAGTTTATTCCCTCATATGATAGTGATTCCAAACATTTTATGGATACACTGATTTAATGATAACTAAAAAAAGAATTAAATCTATTGAAAATATATTCTATTCCCTTCACTTTTCGGAGTAAGACAAGGACATAGTGGCTGTTCACTATCTTGTGGGATAATATTTTTAGTGGTGGAAACAAGTCTATTATAAAAATTCCATGGAATATAATGAATCAATGGGGTGTGAGGAATTTAAAAACTTATTCATATATAAATACTTCCCTAACAATATCTATCATAAATCATTGTTAATATTTCATTTCACAAAATAAATTATGATTAATAAATTCATTATTAAGGTTAAAAAATTAAAATTATTAGATGGTATGCCTCTAAATTATTTGTAACACTAGAAATATGATTTTTTAGTTCTTTAGTGTGTTAAAGAAGGGACTGTAAAGAGAATTGGAAATTAATTACATTTATTTATATGAAGAGGTTGTCTAATGATTCATAAATAATGAGATAGATGTGAGTTATAAATAGTGGCCTCATGATATTGTGGATATTGAACAAAGGATATAGTTATAATATTTGGGATCACAAGATAAAAATCATTGTGGAAATGAAATTCGACACCCTATATTCCAAAAATATAGAATGGAGGATCCCTATAGAAGTATCAAGGGAACTAGGAAATGTTTTATGTCTAAATAGGATGGATATCAGTTAAATAGATATAATATTATGGTTATGTAATGGGAAAATTTGAATTAAAGGAAATAATGTTGAGATCAATCCTCAAGATGCATTCCCAGGTTTCAAAATCAAATAGCATTGAAACAATGAAAACAAAAAAATAGGGCATCAGTTTATTATATATGTAATAAAAACCTCCCATGAGTTAATTAGATAAGAGGTGGAAAAAATTTGTCACTTGTATATAGATTGATCAAGGTGATGATTTGGTGAATGTTGCCTTTGTTATTAAATTATGGATGGAATACATACTAACCAATTTTGGTTATATGTATTATTTAAAATCATAAAAGATTCATATAACTATTAAAATACTAACAAAAATCATAGATGTTTTATTATTCCTAAATAATGTTATTATATTTTCATAAATCATGTATATAAATTATTCAAATTAATTGTTTTGGTATCAATCTTCCAAAAAATGGTTTATCCTCCCTAGTATATAATTCTATTCTATACATGGAATGTAAATTATATCTTTATATAAATTCCAGATTAAATACCTGGAGTGTATAATCTCTAACCCTAGTAGACTATATAATGTGGTTTCAGGGGTATATTGTCCTTTGATATAAGTAATAACATAAAAAATTACAGAATATTTCAGTAGTCTTGTTAATATAGATAAATAATTAAATCACATTTAAATTTGATTACATTAAAATTGAATAGTATATTATTTATAATTCCATGACCCCATTATAATATCTTTTTGTATCAATCATACAATACATACTCATATCCTAGGGAAAATAAAAAATAACAAATCGGTGAAGCTAATATGCTTTGTAATGGTCTATAGACAACAAATTCATTGATTAAATAAATAGTCATCAATATAGAAAGATAAATAAATCAATAACATACCATTTGATAAATAAAAAGATCATAATTTCAACTAGATACATGATTATCAAATAATTCCATATAAATAATCAAATTTTCTTGAAAAAATAACCATGGATATTCTAACTAATCAAATAATCACATGGAATATAATTAAATGAATTCATAATTATGGGATGCAAAAATGTTGACTAATAATAATACAATCGATGCCTTTTACCAATAAATCTTAATATTTTAAATAAATTATATAATTTCTTCTATATAAATGTCTAAGTCATTGGCCGAAACCAAATATATCTTGTCTCAAAACACCTATCGATTCATTGAGGGGCTATAACAGGACCAAACCCTCACTTAATAAGTCCAATTGATTTTTCTTATGAATGGGGAGAATAATAATTTCAAAAAAAATTCTCATTTTAACTATATTATGAAATGAAATTAATTTTGACAATTAAGAAATGTAGTCATAAACCTCCCAATGTAAAATGTATTCTACCAACATATTATATTCCTAGTCAATATGATTATGAACCATTTGAGGAAATAATATGGATGGTATTAGTAGAGTATATCCTTATTAAAAAAATAAACATCCAAAATGACTTTTTTTATTGAAACTTATTATAAAATATCACATATAATTTTCCTTTATGAATATAAAAATTCTTCAAATGTCACAATTTTAATTTAAAATTTAAAAATTTATAAAAAATTGGATAAATACAATTCTTTGAAAAACACTTCTAAAAACAACAAATTTTATAGAGAATTAAGGAAAATATTTTCATTAAAAATATCATTGAAAAAATTTACATTAATATATGATGATAATATTGTCATTATGCTATGTAATTCATTATATTACAATTAGTTTAGAAGAACATTTCTTTAACACTATGAAAAGGTAAAAATGTGCCTTATTAGGAATATGAAAATAAGATTCATTTCGTATCATTTTATAAAAATAAAAACATGGGTAAAAATGAATTTAATAAATAATATTGATAATTTTCAAACATTTTTTAAAACAATATTAGAAAAAAATGCCTTGGATGAAAAATAATTTCTGAATGAAATGAGAAATAAAGATGAATTTTTATAAAAAAACACTTTTTTAATAATTATAAGTAAAAAACAAGGGAAAATTGTATTATTACATGAAAAAGAAAATTAGTTAGTAATTGAAAAGAGAATATATTTATTTTATGATATAAATATTATATAATTATTCCAAGGGAGACTTCAAAACAATCCCGAATAATTATGAAATTGTGAGATAATCCTAAAAAATTTTTGGTAATTTCTGAATCATAGCCCCATTAAATGAATAATTAATTATAATGATGATATATTAATCCATGTTATAATATACAATAATGAATGTATATACAATATAGAAAATATATAAGTGGTGAATATGGGGTATGTCTCACAAATGTAAAAGTGAGATGAGAAACCCTTAACATTATGTAGAATCATCACATACATTTTTATCTTCCTGAGTAATAAATTTATTATACTTATTTAAATTCATTATAATATTTTTCATGTTTAATAACATTGAATAATTATGGAATGGTAGATATTAATGGTTTATTCCTACAAATACATCCCTATCAAGTTAGTACAAGAGGATGTCGTATTGGAATAAATATATGTTGGGGTAACAACTCAAACAAGGTGTGTCAGGATTGACTTGGAATATCCTGGTACAAGAATGTTGGACTTACTATGCATCTAGGATGACACTTCCAAGGAATATTCTTAGTATAAATCACATTATCTTCACAAACCATTATGAATGATTTGATAAAATAATGAAAATGTATAACCTAGTTTAAACCCATGGTTTCATTATGTTTGAAATGAGGTGTCACGATATTAAATGACATATTATATATGTTTTTCTCAAAATTAATATTATTACTAACACTGGTTTCCAGTTTTGTCAATGGCTGGAACCCAAAGTAGTCATGAACATGATTAGCATGGTGGGGGTGATTAGAAAATAAATGGTAAATTTTATGAATTGAAAGATATCATGATCATGTAAAATCTATTTTCATAAAATATTATTAACACCATATTCCTTAACAAACTCCCAAATAGACCATATAAGAGAAGTATATAGTTTTCTATGAGGTCTAATGGTGGATACCAAAGAGAAAATAATAGTTTATATTCATCATGAATGAATTGTGGAAAGAGACACCCTGGAATGTGTACCAATGGAATGGAAAAATTATTTATGTGTGGGAAAGAGGGATACAAATCGAAGAATTGCGATTGAAAAATGTGGAGTGTTATAGAAGGAAATAGATCACAGCTTGATAATCTATTTATAGTTTATTGCCTTCAATGTGGGGAATGTTAAAATTAATGAACTCAAATTTGACTTCATTATGATAATCTATCGACTTGGTAAGGATGTTTGTGGATATAAATGGATGAAATATTTATATATGTGTTAATAAAATTAGTTATTAACCTTATTTCAGGAATTTCCATTATATCTATTTTTTAGGTTATATTAATATAGTTTATGAGAAATTACAACTTGTTGGTTGCGTGACAACACATCGCGTCCTGTAAGGCCATAGGTTCTGAACCCACAACCTATGGGTGATAAGGGTGTAATTCCATCATCTAGCATGCATGGTGTATTATTTAGAGTAACCATTATATATCTTATGGTTAATGGTTACTTTTATTTTCTGGAATTTTTTATAAAATATGTAACCTCAAGAATAGAAATGTATTTGGTGATTATGCGATTATAGTTATTTTAGAAGACATAGAATATGCTAATGAATAAATGATTAAATATATTTTTTTGTACAAGTGTGAATTTTTTGTGGAATTATGGGGATTTTTATTTTTAATGGAAATTGTATTCATATCTTGTAAAATTTGTAGACATTTTTTACTATGAATTTGGGATGATTTTTTTTGGATGATTCTTATGGTTGGAATGGATTATGTTTAAATTTTGATATTCGTTTTTTATCATAAATTGTGTTTCATTAGAGACATTTTGAAAAAAAATTGGTTTTATTAAATATTAAATGAGTGAAGGAATGACTGGTTTATCTTATGATATATAACAGAGCATTGGGAAAGAAAAATTAAATTTGAACATTTATTTCCTGGTGTGGGGGATGAATTCAAAGTATACCGATGCACAATCAAAGGATGGTATTATTATTATGACATGGAAATTAATCTTGTATGTTTAATTTATCATGTTCTGATACAAATTTTTAATGAATACCAAAACTATAGGGAAACAAATTTGATTAAAAATGTATTACTTTTACATTTATTTCTGATAAATCAATGGTCTTTTAATCAACCCCAATATTTACAGTTTTGTGATTGTTAACATTCTAATGAACATGCTCATTATCACACCCCATAAATACATGATAATTATATTTCTGTTATATGTCCACTGTATCACTATCCATTAATTATTTCTTTCCAAAAATCCCAGTTTTTTCAATAAAATTCTCTTTATGCATTACCTCTTATTAATCAGACATTTTATTGACCATATTTTTTATAAAGGCTTCCCACCATTTTTATGTATCAATGTTTTATTTTTTATGTCCAATTTCAAATAATGAGGTTTCAATATATTAAATGAAGGTAGAATGTAAACACCCAATATTATAATGTTTTTCTGTTTTTATATTTTTTTTCATTGACAACATGACTTTCATACAACTCGATGATTAAACGAACAATGATATATAATTAAAATTCCTTATTTTAAATAGGCCATTATATAGAGATGTTAAATTGATAGGAATTAATAATGTTAAAAATATTAGAAAATTTATATACTTTATATTGAATCAAATGTTTTTTCATTCATCTAAAATATTTTATATGCATAAAATAAGTAATAATTCAATTTTATGCATTAAAAGGATATTTTTTCTAAAGGATGTTTTAGTAAATTTTAATGGAGAACATGTTTTTAAATTACGATTTTATAAATTTATAAATTTTGTTGAATAAAAAAAAAATTTTAATAGATGAATATAAAAATTAACATAGTGTATTAATTTTTTATATTTCTGAAAAAAATTATTTTTCAGTGAAGAGTGAAATGCGTGATTTTTATATAATATTTAGTTTATTTATATTAATATTATATTTATCATTCCAATAGTAAACTCAAATATAAAATTTTAAATAAAATTTGGATATATTATAAATGAAAATATAATATATTTATATTATGGAATTAGTAATTTTTTTAAAAAATTTATAAATTAAGTATTTGTATTCTTATAAAGTGTAAATGATTAATTTAAATTTTATAATTAATATAATGATTTAAATTATTTTATTTAAAAAATTTATTCATAAATTATTAATTTTTCTTATTATTATAAGATAATTTTATGAGACATTCATTAATTTTTCAATGTATCTTAAATTCTATTCTAATTTTAATATCTATATTTTTTTTAATAAATAACGATATTATTTAAAAAATATTCTCTTATTTAGAAAATTATTTTCATAAAATAGATTTAATTTTTTAATTATACTTTTCAGAAAATTATTATATTTTATTTTTGGTATTTTTCAAAAATAGTTCTGTTTATGGCGAATAATAAAATTTCACAATTCACAATATTTAACCATTACATGTATTATTAATACATATTTGATGTATGGTTGATATAATCAAATGATATAAAACTATAATTCATTATTTTAATATATTTAGTGATAATTCTCAATTATTCATAGTCTTTACCCAAAATAATAAACATTTTAATTAAATAATCAAAAAACACCCCCACCTCTAATATAAATATCACCCCTAGCCCCATCATATCCTCACACATAAAATTAGTTATGTATTATTATATTCAAAAATGTTTCTCTCCAAATCCTCTCCCACACATTATTGTATTTCTTGTCTCATAAAAATATGATTTCAGTGTTCCTTAAAGTGGTTCTCAAGGGTATAAAATCAAGAGGTAATATCCCCTTTCATTCGTTGAATTTCATTAAACTTATTTTCACTTCAGATCATTTCCTTAAATATTATTTCAAATAATTATTGATAACTCCTATATATTAGATATAATATTATTTAATTTTAATAATGGGATTTCCACCATCTATTATATTCTCTTCCTATTTTATTCGAAAGGTGAAAACATCATCCGTGAGGTACCAATTGACAACCCTCCTATATTACAAATACTAGTTTTTCAACTCCACATTCAATGATATTCATAAAAAAATCTAATGGTTAAAAAACATTTATATTTTTAATTTATCATATTTAATTTTCTAGAACCAATATATATACATTATATTTATTCAGAATACAAAACAAGTACATGATGATCAGAAAAAAACAAAAATAATATAAGTGATTATCATTACGATTTTATTTAATAAATCATCCGAATATCTAGAAACCCATTGATATATAAGACCATTAAATATCATGGATGTTCATTAATAACACATAATTTCAATTATGATTAATTAGTCAAATTTCACACGATCATTCCTATATGTATACAAGTGAACAAATCTTAAAATTAAAGGGAACAATTACTCCTCGATAACAAAAATGTATATCATAACTCATAAAAAAGTATATAAATTCAAATAAAAAAACAAATACATTATTATTAATTTTTAAATTAAAATAATATTTAATTTATGTTAATTATCTTGGTCATTATGCTCATGTGTATAACACTTTTGGTCAAAATCTAAGGGTTTTCTCATCACAACTTCATTTAAATGAGATATTCTTTATTCCCCACTATTTCTTGTTTTTGTTTTATTTATACTGAAATTTGATTTATTATATCAATAATCTATTTATCTTCTCTATAATTAAGGATTCATTTTATGATCATTAATTTTATAGGGCATATTTTTTGACATTTGAAATGTGGTAAAGGTTTTTTCTCGAACATCCATTTTTCATTCGAGTTGCACATTCCCCCACATTAACCCAACATAATTATTCATTTTTCTAATTTAAATATTCTAAATACGTATTATATGTTCAATACACATGTCTATGTATCATTTCATATATATTTTATTGGATAATATACGTTTTATATGGTTGTATTCTCAATTCCTCCTGTCGAGCGAGCCTAATTAAAGGGAACATCCAAATTTATTACCCATTTTCAAGTAACGACCATTATATATATATTAATACAAAATTATTTTTATAAAATAACTAATTATTTCCTGAAAATGTATTTATTCATTTCTAGTATTATACAAATATTTATTCCCTTTTTTCTTTTAAACACTCTTTCTTATATTCTCATTAACTGCAATAAATTTCCTTAATTGAATGGTTTCTTAAAAATATTTATTACATATTGAAAATAATTTATTCCTTATAAAAATATAAAATTTATTCCCTTTTATTTTCTGGTATATAAATATTTAAATTCTGGTTTTATAAAAAATAAATATTATTCTCCAAAATAACTCATCATTCTAAAGTATGATAGGTTTTTTTATCTCACATTTAGTTATATGAGATATATGCCTCATTGACAACTTATTCCATGAATTTAGCCTATGAACTGCCCTTCTATATATCTAATCACGAGTCATTATATTCTCCGGATATATAATATTGAATTTTATATTTTTTTCATTTATATGGATTATGATTTAAATGTCTCAATGTGGTATGGGACTTTTTGTAATGTTTGAATATAGACGTCATATTTTGATAAAATCGACCAGAAGTTGATTTTGGTTTTATGACTGGATTCACTATTGATGTTATATTTTGATACAATTCATGGTTTTTAATTAATTTTCACTAATTTTATATGCTATCTTTTTAATATTAATGTGTATAGTTTTTATTTTTCAAACATTTCATTAGAGAAATTGGTTATTCATATTAAGTGATGGTGAGATAGTATATCAACTAGATTCATCTGTAGGTATCATGATACATTCCAGATATGGGATTATCTAAATCCTTGCACATAAATTTTCATATATAGAATTATTTATGTGACATTCCAGGTAAATAAATAATAAATAATTTTCATTTTTATTAATATTTAAGTATTAAATATTAATTTTACATTAAAGGGGTTGCTATGTTCGATAGCATACCCGATATGAAACAAAGAGTTTCTTTGAAATTTTACGTCGCACACTAGTAATAAAACAATATTATTTTAAATGGTAGTTAACATGTAGCCATTGTATTGGAAGGAATGAATAGAAATAAATAAAATATTATTATATATATTTATTAAATGTTTTCACATTTATCCAATAAAGGTTTAAGGCTTAAAATATGAAAAGAATTAAATTTTAGGCATATATACTCTAATTTTTAATAAAGGTCCACTTATCGCCTTTTGATGGAGAACCATCATTAAATATAGTTTTGGTCACACATATAAATTCTATTCGAAAAAATAAAATTATTCTTTAGAATCGGAACATAAAAATTTACTTTGTGTAAAGTTTTGGTATTTTTCCGATAAAGATCATTTTTTTAATTAATAGTGAAAAATGTTGTATTTTAATTCAAAACCTCTTTTTAATATAATGTATTTATATGATTAGATTATCATTTTAATTGGTTTTAAAGTGAAATTAGAATATATTTTTACCATTTAATCCAATTGTGGTCGTTGGAATTAACTTCACTTTGAAATTGTACTTAAACTAGTCTCAATATTTTGATAGTTGTTGTTTAATAAAAACACGCTATTTGCTCTGACACCGGGAATTAATTATTAAATTTATTAATGCAACTTATATGTTTTGAATTTTGTAAAATGGACATCATTTTGGAATTCGGAATATCAAATATAGCATAGGGTGAAGTTTTGGTATTTTTCTGAAAAACATCAATTTTTGATGAATAATGAAACCACTAAGTGGTACTTAAAAACTGGTTTTTCATTTAAATGAAATTTTACCACCTATGTGTTTTGAATTTCAAAAACCCAAAATAAATGGTCGCCATTAAGAATTAAAATGTGGTCTAATGGGATTAAAATAATTTTTTGTTGAATAATAACTTTTAAGTTTATTAATCGCGATAAGAGGTAATTAGTGTAGTTTAAGGTAAAAATAATGTTTTAATAATATGAAACGAACATGACTATATCATCCCACCTTTTATCACATAAGATTTCATTACATTTTACAAAACCGAGGATCATTAAGGTTTAGTGTCTTGGAAACCGGGAACATTAATCATGAAAACATAAAAGATTATTCATAAACAGTTGGAAGGGATCTTCTCAGGTTCATCCTAGGTTCATTACTGCATCTCATAACCTGGGGACATACATCAAAAGAAAGGGTGAGAAGATGTCCCAATAAGGGAAACAAGAGAAACATTTTACATGTGAACTTGAGATCCCTCAATAAGGTCATGAAAAGAACATTAAGGCATGAGAAAGAAATCATGATGCATATCGTAATAAAAATAACATTTCTCATAACATGAAGATACGGCTACAACATTTAATATTGACAATCATTTCGTTTCACCAAGGTCCATCCCCAAGGTGTCATTAAAAATTACAAAGGTTATTTACCAAGGTATCAGTCTAAAAAGTCATCTCTAGAGATTAAGTCTTTCTCCAATGCATTGGAGCGCTATCTGGGCGCACCCTTGACATGTCTTTATCATCATGTGAGCCACACATATCATCATCAATCATTTCATAAACAACCCATATAGAATAAAATAAATTGGTTTCATTTCATAATCACATCGTTTTAAAAATTGCTTTAAAGACATGATCTTTATGTCACTTTAAACCCCACGAAAAGGGAAAGCGGGTTTCACGTTTGGAAATCCCATAATTTAAAATAGAAAATTTTTATATATTTTTGAATACCCCTATAGAAATAAGATCTTTGAGTATTCACTTAATAAAATAAAATATCTTTAGAAAGAAGAGCGAGACATTTTGAGACGAAAATTCTGCAGCATAACGGCTATGTTACAGGGTTTTTAGAAAACCTTGAAAAGAGAGGGGAATTTTGTAAAACATTCATAAACGACCCATAAAACAGTATAGGGACAAAATATAAAGGATTTAAGAAAATGGTAACGAAAATTGAAAATATACCATATGAAATGAAGAACATGAAAGGAAGACAAAAATAAGATTTCTCTTATAAAAATTCGGTAGCCTAACAGTGTTACATAACCTTCAACCAAAAATGAATTGATGAGATCAAATAGGGTCTCTCATTATATGGACATAAAATATCAGTATGATAGATATAGAGATCATACTACAACATAATAAAAAATAACTTTCGAGACTTGACATGGAATTAGAACTTTGAAAAGGTAGAATGGTGCAAGGACCACTTAAAAATTCCGCAGCCTGCCGACGCCACATAAACTTCAAAATACATAATTGAAGAGATCAAATGGGGTCTCTCATCCTATGGTCATAAAAGATCATTATGATAGATATAGAGATCATACCCCAAAATAAAAAAAAGTAACTTGAAAGATTTGACATGAAAGTAGAACTTCAAAACGAGAAGGTTGAAGAACCACTTAAAAATTCGACAGCCTAACGACGCCACTTAAAAATTCAAAATACTGAATTAAAGAGATCAAATGTTGTCTCTCATCCTATGATCATAAAAGATCAGTATGATAAATTTAGAGATCATACCCCAACATAAAAAAAGGTACTTGAATGAATTGACATGAAAGTAGAACTTCAAAACGAGAAGGGTGAAGAACCACATAAAAATTCGGCAGCCTAACGGTGCCACTTAAAACTTAAAAATAATGAATTGAAGAGATCAAATGGGGTCTATCATCATATGATCATAAAAAATCAGTATGATAAATTTAGATATCATAACCCAACATAATAAAAAGGAACTTAAAATACTTTACATGAAAATAGATCTTGAAAAATGAGATTGGAGAAAGAATCCGTTACAAAAATTTTGGCAGCCTAACGACGCCACTTAAAACATCATAAAACGAAATAATGAGAGTAAGAGGGGATCTCTAATTATGTTAACATGAAAAGGGAAGTAAGAGGATTATATAATAACACTCTTTAACATATTAACATGGAGCATAAAAGAAATTACATAAAAGATATTTTTTGAAAAGAAAGAGAGAGGTCGGATCCCTTACCTTAGAATGTAACTCTTAAAACTCAATGGTTTGGACCTTGAGGGCATGGGGGCACCTTGGGAGGACTCCTTGGGAGGTAAGGAGACCCTAAATTCGTTGAGGATGGTTTTGGAGTCGAATGGATGAGAGGAGGTCTTGGTATTTATAGGGAAAGTGAGGGGACAAGGCATTAATGGCCAAGGGACACATCATTAGTGGTTTTGGCAAAACCATAGGCTTGCCCTTGGTATTTGCAGATGGTATAGGCCACTTGGTACACATCATACCTTATATTACTATTCATAAGTCGACCATATTTATTACATACTTAATACATCATTTAATGATGTCATTAAACACCCGTAACTTAAAAACTGTATTTTCACTATTCCTCGAAAATTCAACTTTCTCAGAATAATCCCAAAATTTCACCTTAACCAAAAATTAATGCTTTGATTTCAAAAATGAACTCCATTTTATAAAAATAATTTTCTAAATATTTTTAATTTATTTTATAAATAAATACACTATTCAACACAAATATATTTTTTTCAGAAAAAACCCCAAAAATTACCATAACATAATATCAGTGCTCTGTGTTCAAAAATGCAATCCATATTATAAAAATAATTTTTTAAATATTTTTAATTTAATTTTTAATTAGAAACACTATTCACTCGAAAAAACTAATACTTGAATAATAATTTATGAAATCGTTATTTAACCATTTTACTGAATCACATTGTTTAATCAAGGTGCCTAGATTATATTAATACTTTCTTTATATGAGATTACTAATCTATTTGGACACATTACTAATCCTAATCATAAAATCACTATTCATAATTTACTATTCATCAAAAATTAAGTTGATCTTATTAGACTCTAAATTTCGTACTGAGCATAATTGTAGAAGACTATTTTTTGAATATAATTACACATTTTTAATTATTTAAGGATTACATAAACATTTTTAAAATAAAATTTTTCTAAAATTCATAAAAAATATGCATACTATATTTATCCGGTTATTTGAAAATTCATAAACTTCATCATAAGAAGAAATCCCAATTTTTATTTAAAACAAAGGATTACACAAGGCAGTTATGGTCTCCTTACATAGCACCTTATCACACCGGCATAGGACCTAAGTGTAAGGTGTGCTAAGGTGAGATAATCTGAGGGAGGCTCGGATAACATCGTACGAGTAGTAATTTCTATCAATTTGAACTTCTCGCAAAGGTGATTCCATTCTAGCTTCACACAATGAAGTTCAGCTTCGGTTTGGTCTAGAGAAAAGCCCGGTGGTGCTACCTCCTTCCCAAGTTCTGTTAGATGGGCTTCAATCGGTCCAAGACTTCTGGGTGAGGCCATCGAATCTTCTTTCTATAATAATTAACCAAGATTAATTGTATTTGAGACAATAATCCAAACGTTTAGTTTCCTGGGGTCATATTGACCAATGGTCATATAACAGTCAAAATCCAATGGTCTCGTTTTAATTATACTCATGTCATCAAATGTAGCATTTTTTTGAGTATAAAAAACAAAATAAAAATAACACAAAAAAATTAGGAAACAAGATTTATTCAAATTTTCAGGTCGTTACAATCTTCCCCCCTTAAGAAATTGCGTCCTCTCAATTTTAAAAATAGGGTTTTGAAATTTCATTGAAAGTCCCACATCGGAAAATGAGTCTGTAGAACTATTACTTTAAAAGAAAAAAAGGTAAGAATAAAGGTCACCCGAGTTATCCCACACTAGGATTCCATGTATGAAAACATGGACATGGAGGAGAAACCAAAGGGTCATGTTCTGAGGGAGAGTGATAGAAAACATGATTATGAGAAAGTTAACCATAGGAAAATCCCAAACTTATGATGTGTGTAAACGGTCTTTGATTACCCAGTAGGAAACGTAAACCAACAACGTTTTTGTTTTACGTTCCTTTTCATAATTTTGAGGAATTCATTTACAACATAAAACAAAAACATATGAAAATATACCAATCTTCATATAGAGTTTCATCCTTTAATAAGTTTCTACCCAAAAACAGTCTTTTCTCCAAACTATGAGCATTCAAAACTACTTGGTCTCATCAAAACACAAGAATCATCTTCTAGAGAATCACATAATCCAAAAAAGATTAACTATCTATTTCTTCTATCTTTAAACATTATCCCAAAAACAGAAAGGTTAAGGTAAAACAACTCTTCAAAAAGAAATAATCCCATAGGAATGGAAACTACTTTTAAATCTTCAAAGTTTCATGGTACTACCCAATGTTCATCAGAGTCCATTCCATAAACAACAGTCCTTAAAATTCCTCAAAATAAACCAAACTAAGATTGAAACCCAAATACAAGAAGGATTTGATAACATAGTCTTCCAAAATAAAATTCATTGTTCATCTCCAAACAACATCAACCACTCGTAACATCTTATAACAGAAGTATCTAACCTAAACATATTTTACCCATGATAGGTTAATCGTTCCCATGAGTAACCTAAATTACTATAAGTCCACCTTAAATTCATCGATTCTTCAAAATATAAGTCAACATTACTCCTCAATGAAAATACCGTAGTAATCTATTTACCTCGATCATATAGGGTCCCCAAAATAGTGAACGTCTTCCAAAATAATAATCATATTTTAATCCCCTAATCATCCCTGTCATATTAATATGACAATCGTCGCATTTCCTATCACATTGGTTTTTGGGACATGTTCTTCCATTTCCCACTATTAACTAAGAAGAGAGAGCCTAATTAGGGGCTTATGTACTTAGCCAATAATCATAAAATGGAACTGAGAGCATATAAGGATAACTTGTAGAAGAAAAGGATACCCTAACTTGTGATCCCCTAGGTTCCCATCTAGGTTATCCATGATCATATATTCTTATGTGAATCTTTATTTTATTTTATCTTTGTTTCGTTAACAATGGTTCATACTAAGCTTATGAATTTACCAAAGCATATCCCCCGGGAGTGTCGTATCCAAGAGTGCTACAAGGCCCGTTATCGTGTACCAGTTCCCATTCGAGTCTAGCTCAATGCGGTGTTTTTGGGTTTTACCCCTATGTACATCTGTGCCAGATCCACCTCTACCTGCTCGTATACAGACAGGGATGTATTTTCTTGGCAACCCCTTACTCAATACTCAACAAAATACCAAGAAGATTTCTTATATTTAAACTATTCTATAGGGTTCTTCCTAGATTTTTCATTTTCTAATTTCCAAAAATAACTAAACCATCCACTGATACCAACTATTGAATCCCGCCTTTTATCACATAAACTTTCATTACATTTTACAAAACCGAGGATCTTTAAGGTTTAGTGTCTTGGAAACCAGGAACTTTAAACATGAAAACATAAAAGATTCTTCTTAAACACTTGAAAGGATTCTCCTCATATTCATCCTATGGTTATTACTACATCTCATAACCTGGGGACATACATCAAAATAAAGGGTGAGCAGAAGGCCCAGTAAGGGAAACAAGAGAAACATTTTACATGTGAACTTTAGATACATCAATAAGGTCATGAAAAGAACATTAAGGCATGAGAAAGAAATCATGATGCATATCATAATAAAAATAACATTTTTCATAACATCATGATGTGTCTACAACATTTAATATTGAAAATCATTTCGTTTCACAAATGTCCATCCCCAAGGTGTCATAAAATATTACCAAGGTTATTCACCAAGGTATCAGTCTAAAAAGTCATCTCTAGAGATTAAGTTTTTACCCAATGCATTGGAGCACTATCTGGGCGCACACTTGACATGTCTTTATTATCACGTGAGCCACACATATCATCATCAATCATTTCATAAACAACCCATATAGAATAAAATAAATGGGTTTCATTTCATAATCATAATGTTTTAAAAATTGCGTTAAAGACAAGATCTTTATGTCACTTTAAACCCACGAAAAGGGAAAGAGGATTTCATGTATGTAAATCATAGAATTTAAAATGGAATATTTTGTTATATATGTGAATACCCCTATAGAAATAAGATAATTGAGTATTCACTTAATAAAATAAAATAACTTTAGAAAAAAGAGAGAGACATTTTGACACGAAAATTCTGCAACATAACGGCTATGTTACAAGGTTTTTAGAAAACATTGAAAAGAGAGGGGACTTGGGTAAAAAATTCATAAACGACCCATAAAGCAGTAGAGTGATAGAATATAAGGGATTTAAGAACATGGTAATGAAAATTGAAAATATACCATATGAAATGAAGATCATGAATGGAAGACAAAAATAAGATTTCTCTTATAAAAATTCCGCAGCCTAACAGTGTTACATAAACATCAACCAAAAATGAATTGATGAGATCAAATATGGTATCTCATCATATGAACATAAAAGATCAGTATGATATATATAGAGATCATACCCCAAAATAATAAAAAGGAACTTTCAAGACTTGACATGGAATTAGAACATTGAAAAGGGAGAAAGGTGCAAGGACCACTTAAAAATTCAGCAGCCTAAAGACGCCACTTAAACATCAAAATACTGAATTGAAGAGATCAAATGGGGCCTCTAATAATATGGTCATAAAAGATATGTATGATAGATATAGAGATCATACCCCAACATAACAAAAATGATCTTGAAAGAATTTACTTGAAAGTAGAACTTCAAAACGAGAAGGGTGAAGAACCACTTAAAAATTCGGCAGCCTAACTGCGCCACTAAAAACTTCAAAATACTGAATTGAAGAGATCAAATGGGGTCTCTCATCATATGATCATAAAAAATCAGTATGATAAATTTAGAGACCATACCCCAACATAACATAAAGGAACTTGAAAGAATTGACATGAAAGTAGAACTTCAAAACGAGAAGGGTGAAGAACCACTTAAAAATTCGGCAGCCTAACGGCGCCACTTAAAACATAAAAATACTGAATTGAAGAGATAAAATGGGGTCTCTCATCATATGATAATAAAATATCAGTATGATAAATTTAGAGATAATACCCCAACATAATAAAAAGGAACCTGAAATACTTTACAAGAAAATAGATCTTGAAAAAAGAAAAGGGAGAAAGAATCCGTTACAAAAATTTTGGCAGCCTAACAGCGCCACTTAAAACTTCATAAAAAGAAATAATGAGAGTAAATGGGGATCTCTAATTATGTGAACATGAAAAGGGATGTAATTGTAGTATAAAATAACACCCTTTTACATATGAACATGGAGCATAAAAGAAATTACATAAAAGATATTTCTTGAAAAGAAAGAGAGAGGTCGGATCCCTTACCTTAAAATGTAACTCTTAAAACTCAATGGATTGGACCTTGAGGGCTTGGAAGCACCTTGGGAGGACTCCTTTGGAGGTAAGGAGTCCCAAAATTCGTTGAGGACGGTTTTTGAGTCGAATGGATGAGAGGAGGGCTTGGTATTTATAGGGAAAGTGAGGGGACAAGGCATTAATGGCCAAGGGACACCTCATTAGTGGTTTTGGCAAAACCATGGGCTTGCCCATGATATTTGCCCATGGTATTGGACACTTGGGTCACCTAATACCTTATAATACTATTCATAAGTCGGCCATATTGATTACATACTTAATACATCATTTAATGATGTCATTAAACACTTGTAACTTAAAAACTGTAATTTCACTATTCATCGAAAATTCAATTTTCTCAGAATAATCCCAAAATTTCACCTTAACCAAAAATCGATGCTCTGATTTCAAAAATTAACTCCATTTTATAAAAAAAATTTCTAAATATTTTTAATTTATTTTTTAAATAAATACACTATTCACCGAAAACTCATTTTTTTCAGAAAAAACCCCAAAAATTACCATAACATAATATCGGTGCTCTGAGTTCAAAAATGCGATCCATTTTATAAAAATAATTTTTTAAATATTTTTAATTGAATTTTTAATTAAAAAACACTATTCACTTGAAAAAACTAATACTTGAATAATAATTTATGAAATCGTTATTTAACCATTTTATTGAATCACATTACTTAATCAAGGTGCCTAGATTATATTAATACTTTTTTTAAGTGAGATTAATAATCTATTTGGACACATTACTAATCCTAATCATAAAATCACTATTCATAATTTACTATTCATCATAAATTATTTTGATCTTATTAGACTCTAAATTTCGTACTGAGCATAATTGTAGAAGTCAATTTTTTGTATATCATTGCACATTTTTAATTATTTAAGGTTCGCATAAACATTTTTAAAATATCATTTTTCTAAAATTCATCAAAAATATGCATACTATATTTATCCGGTCATTTAAAAATTCATAAACTTCATCATAAGAAGAAATCCCAATTTTTATTTAAAACAAAGGATTACACAAGGCAGTTACGATCTCCTTACATAGCCCCTTATCAAACTAGCATAGGACCTCAGTGTAAGGTGTGCTAAGGCGAGATAATCTGAGGGAGGCTCGACAAACATCCCACGAGTAGTAATTTCTATCTGTTTGAACTTCTCGCAAAGGCGATTCTGTTCTAGCTTCACATGATGATGTTCGGCTTGGGTTTGGTCCAGAGCAAAGCCCAGTGGTGCTACCTCCTTCCCATGTTCTGTTAGATGGGCTTCAATCACTCCAAGAATACTGGGTGAGGCCATCGAATCATCTTTCTATAATAGTTAACCTAGATTTCTTGTATTTAGAGACAATAATGAAAACGTTTAGTTTCCAGGGTTCATATTGACCAATGGTCATATAACATTCAAAACCAAATGGTCTCATTTTAATTATACTCATGTTATCAAATGAAACATTTTTGTTGAGTATAAAAAACAATATAAAAATAACACATAAAATTAGTAAACAAGATTTATTCAAAATTTCGGGTCGTTACAATGACACATGTCCTACCCTTATTGGATGTTTCATGGCAGACCAATACAATCCACGGGTCAACTTGGGGATCCCATGGAACCACTTTGTTTGGAAAATGTCATTAAATTTTTTTATTTAATGTTAAAATTAAAATGTCACAAACAAGAGTAGTTTTACTAAAACATTTTTTAAATGGGGTTATACAAATCATGATTTTGAATATAAATATTAATTGTAAATATAAAAAGATTTCCTACATCATTGTAGTTTTTTATAATTTTTAGACATTAAATAAATTAAATTATTTATGACACCATGATGATGCAGCGATTAACACATTTTTTTAATGATTTAGATAAAATGAAAATATAATGTAAAATATAAGACCTAAACATGTAAAAAACCTATTGGATGATTATATTTCAAACTATTATCACTTTATCCTCTAAATATATAATTGTGGGACCCTTTTTATCTGAAAATAATTTTATAATAAAGTAACATTTTATAATTTTCCAAGAGTTCCTCTCCTCTCCTCTTATAAAAGACCCCCACCTATACCTCCTTACCCACACCACTCAAGCCTTTGGTTAGGCCAAGATCTGCCCATTTTGTCTCTCCATATTCCTCTATTACTCATAGAACCCTCACTTTGGGAGAAGGATTCCTAAGGAAGCCTTTGAGCTCAGATCTAAGAGAGTTACCCGATTTTAAAGTAATGTCTTCACTTGTGTTCTTCTGTTTTATTTTGCTTCTCCAACCCCCTAAACTCTTTTAATTCATTTATTTTGTAACAAGTCCAGTATATTAAATATACTATGATGTTTTTATAAGAAGCATTCTAGCTACAATTACACACAAATACATCTAATGGTTAAAGAACATACTATTTCTGTGGATGGAGAATTTCTGTCTCATGAAACGATGATTGTTCAATAGTCTTCTAACACCTTCAAAGGTGGCCATTAAGATGACACTATATTTATATATGATATATAATATGTATATGTTTTCCTTAAGCAACTGTATTTTTCATTTATGATATATCTTTATGGCTTCTATTATGGGTATACGCGATATCTTCATTTTAGGAAGTGTGGAAAACCGCCCCCTCAAAGTGATTTGATTCGTTAATTCCATACGTGGGACGTATAAATGATGGATTTAATGTTATTATATATGATATTATACTATAATTATAATATACCTTTATATCATTATGATTTTACTCCATTAAAGTATGAGATAGAAATGAAAGTAGCGTTCATGCGTATGTATGGCTTACCGTCTCCATGAACGGTGCATTTCATTTTTATCCGCAAATGTAATGTACTATTATACGTACATATATATAATGGATATATATGATGTATGTTACATCAAAGTGATGTTTATAATTCTGTAATTAAAATATACATACCTCTCATTTAGTTTTAATTCCATTAATATGACATAGAAATGAAAGTAGCGTTCATGCGTACGTACAACTTACCATCTCCATGAACGGTGAATTTAATTTCATACCTCTAAATGATTATGTAATATTATAAATGAATGTATATAATGGATATATATGATATATATATCTACATCATGAATATAATTCTTGATATAATGGATATTTTACCACATGAACAACTTGTAATTATAAAGAGTTTATTTTTGACTCAAGTACCAATGATCGTTAAAATGACCGTTATTAACTTAAATAACTACATAGTGTTCATTACATGGTAATAAGTGATATAAAAGGAATAATTAACATGAAAAAGGTTCGTAAGCAAGTAGAAATTAACACGAGTTTATTATTCAAGACATTAAAGAACGATCGAGTCAATTCGGACCCGAGGTAAGGGACTTCGTCTCAATATCCTTTCATTGAGGCATACTTTGTTTTATTCACAAATTTCCATTATATGGGGTATAAAACCCTTTGACTTTTACTTTTACACAAAAGGAATCTTTTTATATGAATCGTTTTACTAAACGACAAAAAGGAATGTTTATTTTAACATACGCGGTGACAACGACCTTTTCCGCCACCATGAGTATTATTTGGTCTTTGGCTTCCTCAATAAGCCGTAATGTTTTTAAAATGAAATAAATAAAATATAATCTTTTATCTATTTTGGAATTGAAAATGGTGTTCATAATGGATTTTTTATGTCTATATATTTATGTGATATATTATGATCAAAGTGTGGAAATATTTTCTTTTCATTATATTTGTTTTATGTCTTATGATTTTATAATGATACTTGGACATTTGATGGGTGGTTACGTGATAAACCATATGACGGGTGGTCCCATGAATACCACGATGGGTGGTTACGTTATAACCTCCAATGCATTGGGTATGGAAGTCGGCCGTATGGATTTTTCATTAAGTGATATGTGTGGAAGTTGACCTTGTGGTTATTCCATTTAAATATGTTTATGTCCCAACATACATTTAGATGTTATGTGATCTTTATATGGGTTTTATGTTATCTTTTTTTACAAAAGGTTAAGTAATGATCTTTTATTCAGTGAAGAGTTTTTACTACTTTATAAAGGTGAAAAGTATTAATTTGATAAAGTATACATGGTTTACCTGTTATTTTGATAAACTAACAGTTCTCATTCTTTGTGTATCCCTTACTGATATTTTTATTCTCCCCCCAAGTTTTTTGAAATGTTTTTCACAGGACTTAATGTGGAATAGGGTCAAGGATGTGATCAAGGGTAAGTCATGCTATCAAAAACATGGAAGTAAACATGTTTCCTTTTAAGAGTTTTTATTTTATGGAAACATAGTAGAAGTTTCTACTTTGTAATCTTTTGGGAAGTAATAGTTATGTCCTAATTATCTAAAAATATAAACCTAAAAAGATCCTCAATGTGAATTATTCATTTAATTCAATATTTAGTAAGATTTAAGGTCGGGGCCTTATAGTTGGTATCAGAGTTCGGTTTAGATAACATTAGGTGTTAGTATTCTATTGAATGATTATCCAAAAATATTTTTTTATGGTCAAATTTAAATGATATAGCATTTAAAGATTACCATGTTGCTTCACCTATGATATTTATGTGTTCAGAATGGTTTTCTGTAGAGGAAACAAGGCAGCTATATTGGGAAGACATCCGGAGGAAGGCAACCTTCCAAATCAGCAACCTGAGATGGTTGGAATTTGAACTGAATAGTTTGTTGCAGTGATGGCATAGTTGACTCAGGCTATAAATGGTGGTGGTATCCACGCAAGAGATCTACCAGATCAACCGTAGAGGAACATGTCAGTAGTGGAACATTTCATGAGGCAACATCCCCCATCACTCAGAGGATCATCTGACCCTGTGCTATCTGAAGGGAGGATTAAAGCACTGGAGAATATTTTTGATGTCATGGGGTATTTAGAACATCAAAAGGTTAGTTTTGTTGTTTACCGTTTTGAAGGTGAAGCTTATTAGTGGTGGTCGATGGTGAAAAATATCATGGATAGTGATGATATTGATGATCTTCACTGGGACAAATTCAATTGTTTGTTTCTTGAGAAATATTTTCCTAAGGTGGTTCGTCTTAGGATGGAAAAACAGTTCCTAGAATTGAGGCAGGAGGACGACTCAGTGGCTGCTTATGAAGCAATGTTCACTCGATTGGCAAGGTATGCTCCAAACTTCATATGAGATTTTGATAGTAAAATAAACCATTTTTACTCAATGTTAATGCCAAATTATCTAAGGGATTTAGCTTCTTGTGATTTCAAAAGTTGTGAAAATCTTGTTTGATGTGCGGAGAAGGTGGAAATGGAGTTTACCGATGATCAGGTGTTCTTTGACAAACTACAGAATAAGAGGTCCAGTTGGCAGGAAAAGGGGAAGAATTCATCAAAGAATCAAGGGGGTAAGAAAACTAAATATCCATCCTATGAGAAGTGTGGTAAAATGCATCCTGGAGAATGTTTATCCAAGTATGGAAAGTGCTTTTGGTGTGGTAAGTCTGGTCATATTTCTCATGACTATAAGGAAGATGATCAAGCAGGCAATGAAAAGTCAGTAGTAAGATGTTTTAAGTGTAATGAAATGGGTCATTATGTAAATGAGTGTCTAACAAAGAACTCAACTGGGGGAAAGAAGCCAGAATACAAGAAGAAAGCGGCGGTGAAATCCTTTGAAACTACTTCAGCAGATGTTGGGCCATCAAATGAAGTAGTATCAGGTACACTGTTTGTTTGTTCAGATTATGCCAATGTGTTGTTTGATTCAGGGTCTACACATTCATTCAGTTCTGGGAAGGTTTCTAGTTAATTTTCAATTCCATCTCAAGATGTGAATCCTGAAATTATTGTAAAAACAGCCAGTGGGAACATTGAGATAAAAAGGTATTATAAGAACCTTCATATCCTTGTGTGTGGAAAGAATCTACCAGAAAACCTTCTTGTTTTGCCTCTAGTAGATTTTGATGTTATTTTGGTCAGGGATTGGCATTCTGTTTATCATGCTAAGATTGACTGTAGAGCTAAAATGGTTTCTTTTCAGAAAGATTTTCAGTTTGTGTACGAGAATGAACCCTTGATTTTGATAAAATATCAGGAAGATTAGAAACTAGTAAAAGATGGAAGTTAATTTTACCTTGCACATATTGTTGAAAATAAAGGAACTGTTCAGATTAATGATGTGCCAGTGGTAAATGAGTATTTTGATGTTTTTCATGATGAGTTGCCTGGTATTATTCATGATCGGTGAGTTGAATTTACTATTGACTTAGTTCCTGATTGTAAGACAATTTCAAAACCCCCTTATCGAATGGCTCATGTTGAACTTTTAGAGTTAAAGAATCAATTACATTAGTTATTAGATAAAGGATTCATTCGACCTAGCACATCACCATTGGGTGCTCCTATCTTGTTTGTTAAAAAGAAAGATGGATCAATGAGACTTTTCATTGATTATAGAGCCTTGAATAATATTATTGTGAAGAACATGTATCCTTTGCCTCATATTGATGATTTGTTTGATCATCCCTAGGGAGCTCAGTATATTTCTAAGATTGACTTGAGTTCGGGGTACCATCAGTTGAAAATAAAAGAAGAAGACGATCTGAAGACTACGTTCCGTACTAGATATGGCCATTATGAATTTGTATTTATGCCTTTTGGGTTAACCAATGTAGTTGATGTATTCATGGAACTTATGAATAGAATTTTCCATGAGTTCTTGGATAAGTTTATGGTTGTTTTCATTGATGATATTTTGGTGTTTTCTAAAATTAAAGAGGAGCATGAAAGTCATTGAAGGGTTATCTTTCAAACCTTAAAAGAAAAGAAACTGTATAGAATGTTCAGAAAATGTGAGTTTTGGTTAAAAAAAATTTCTTTCCTGGGTCACATTGTTTCAAAAGATGGCATAACTGTTGATCCAGCTAAAACAAAAGTTGTTGAAGAATGACCAAGACCCAAAAATGTAACAGAGATCCGTAGTTTTCATGGTTTGGCAGGTTACTACAGAAGGTATGTTGAAAATATTTCATGGTTATCTAGTCCAATGACTAAGCTAACTCGGAAGGGTGTTAAGTTTATCTGGACAAAAGAATGTGATGATTGTTTTCAGGAGTTGAAAATAATATTGGTGAATGCTCCAGTTTTGGAACTTCTTTCCAGGAATAGTGAGTTTTTTATCTACAGAGATGGTTTGTTGAAGGGACTTGGTTGTGACGTTATGTAGAATGATCAGGTAATTTCATATGCTTCACGACAATTGAAAACCCATGAGGTAAATTACCCTACACATGATTTGGAATTAGCTGCTATTGTTTTCTCTTTAAAAATTTGGAGGCATCATTGGTATGGAGTAATGTGTGAAATATATATTGATCACAATAGTTTAAAGTATATATTCACTTCAAAATAATTGAACACAAGACAGAGGAGATGGTCGGAATTAATCAATTATTATGATTGTACAATTCATTACCATACAGGAAAAGCAAATAAAGTGGCTGATGCTTTGAGTCGAAAAAGTAATGCTTAACTAACCATGCTACGTTTGTAACTAGATCCTTTATTTTTTGATTTGATGAAATTTGGCATAGAAGTTGCTGGTGTAGGAATTTATTCTGTTTTTTTAGGTATTAGTGAGATCATCCATATCAGATAGAATTAAGCAAGCACAGAGGGAAGACAGTGAGTTGCATTAAAAGGTAGATCTGGTTCCGAAGGTTAAGTTTCCTAAATTCAACATTGATAATGATTGTGTTTTGAGGTTTGAGAAGATATTATGTGTGCCTGGTGATTCACAGTTGAAGAATGAGTTGTTATGTGAGGCTCATAGTTCCCTGTTTTCAATTCATGCTGGCAGTACTAAGATGTACAAAGATCTGCGAGAGTATTACTGGTGGGATGGAATGAAGAGAGATATATCTGATTTTACAGTGAAGTGATTGACTTGTCAACAGGTTAAAGTAGAGCGACAGTTTCCGAAAGGGATGATTCTGCCATTACCAATGCTAGAGTGGAAATGGGAAAATATATCCATGGACTTTGTTGTGGGATTACCGAGGACATCTCGAGGAAATAATGCAATCTGGGTTATTGTTGATCGATTGACTAAATCTGCTGATTTCATTCATATTCGAGATACATTCTCTCTAGATCAACTTTCTAGATTGTATCTTAAAGAGAAAGTCAGGTTGAAAGGAGTTCCCCTCTCCATTGTATCTGATCATGATCCTAGGTTTACATATAACATTTAAAAATGCCTTTATAAGTCATTGGGTACTGAATTAAATTTAAGTACAACTTTTCATCCGCAGTCAGATGGGATGTCAGAACGAACAAATCAGACCTTGGAGGATATGTTACAAGCTTTCTCTATGGATTATCAGGGAAGTTGGGTCCAACATCATTTTATGGTTGAGTTTTCTTATAATAACAGTTTTCATTCCAGTATAAATATGGCACCATTTGAGGAATTATATGGGAAGCGTTGTCGAACTCCATCTTTTTGGGATGAAGTGGATGAAAGGAAGATAATGGGACCAGAATTGGTAGAAGAGATGGCAGAAAAAGTTCAGTTGATTCAGAATCACATTAGTACTGCTCATATCAGACAGAAATGTTATGCGGATAACCGGAGGAAGGATCTATCTTTTGAGGTAGGTGATCATGTTTTTCTCAAAGTTTCACCGTGGAAAAGTGTTATGCGATTTCGTAAGAAAGGAATGATGAGTCCAAGGTTCATTGGACCATATGAAATTTTGAAGAGATTTGGATCAGTTGCATACCAAGAGGCATTACCTCCGAGTTTATCTCAGGTACACAATGTTTTTCAGGTTTCGATGTTGAGAAAGTATATTCCAGATCCAACTCATGTTTTGAGCCCAGATGTAGTTCAGTTGGAAGAGAATCCCTCTTATGAAGAACAACTAGTCCAGATTCTTGACCGAAGAGAGAAACTGTTGAGAAATAAGGTAATTCACTAGGTAATGGTTTTGTGGAAAAACCACATGGTTTAAGAAGCAACATGGGAATCTGAAAATTCTATGAGGGATAAATACCCCCACTTATTTTGATAAGTGAATAAAATTGTGAGGACGCAATTCCCAAAAGGGTGGAAGGATGTAAAATCCCAGGTAAATAAAGAATAAAGCTTTTTCATTTTTATTAATATTTATTAATTAAATAATAATTTTACTTTAAATGGGTTTCTATGTTCGATAGCGTACCCGATACGCAACAAAGAGTATCTTTGAAATCTTACGTTGCACACTAGTAATAAAACAATATTATTTTAAATGGTAGTTAACACGTAGTCATTGTATTGGAGGGAATGAATATAAATAACTAAAATATGATTATATATGTTTGTTAAATGTTTTTACATTTATCCAATAACGGATTAAGGCTTAAAATACGAAAAAAATTCAATTTTAGGCATATATACTCTAATTTTCACTAAAGGTACACTTATCGCCTTTTGATGGTTAACTGTCAATAAATATAGATTTGGTCACTCTTATACCTTCTATTGGACCAAATAAAATTCTTCTTTAGAATCGGGACTTAAAAATTTAGTTTGTGTAACTTTTTGGTATTTTTCTGATAAAGATCATTTTTTAATGAATAGTAAAAAATGATGTATTTTAATTCAAAACCTCGTTTTAATATAATTTATTTATATGATTTGATTATCTTTTGAATTGGTTTTAATGTAAAATTATAATATTTTTTTACCATTTAATCCAATTATTGTCGTTGGAATTAATTTCACTTTGAAATCACACTTAAACTATTGTCAATCATTAGATACTTATTGTTTTATAAAAACACGTTATTTACTATGACAGTGGGAATTAATTATTAAATAAATTGATGCAACTTATATGTTTTGAATTTTTTAATATGGAATTCATTTTTTAATTAGGAATATCAAATATATCTTAGGGTGATGGTTTGATATTTTTCTGAAAAACATCAATTTTTGATGAATAGTGAAACCACTAAGTGTTACTTAAAAAACTGATTTTTTGTTTAAATGAAATTTTACCACCTCTGTGTTTTGAATTTCAAAAAATCCGACATATGTGGTTGTCATTATGAAGTAATATTTGGTTCAATGGGATTAAATTTTTTTTGGTGAATAGTAACTTTTAAGTTTATTAATCGCGATTAGAGGTAATTAGTGTAGTTTAAGGTAAAAATAATGTTTTAATAATATGAAATGAACATGACACCTGTCCTACCCTTATTGGATGTGTCATGGCCGACCAAGAAAGTCCATGGGTCAACTTGGGGACCCCATGGAGCCACTTTGTTAGGAAAATGATATTAAAAATGTTTTATTTAATGTTAAAATTAAAATGTCACAAACATGTGTTGTTTTACTAAAAAAATTAAATGGGGTTATACAAGTCATATGTTTTACTATAAATATTCACTAGAAAGCTAGAAATATTTCCTACATCATAGTAGTTTTTTTATAATTTTTAGACATTAAATAAATTAAATTATTTATGACACGATGTTGATGAAGCGATTACCACATTATTTAACGATTTAAATAATATGAAAAGATAATGTATAATCTAAGACCTAAACATGTGAAAAACCTATTTGATGAGTATATTTCGAACTCTTATCACCTTATCCTCTAAATATATAATTGTTGGGCCCTTTTTATCCCATAATCATTTTATAATAATGTATCCTTTTATGACATTCAAAGAGTGCCCCTCTTATCCTCTTATAAAAGGCCCCACCTCTACCTCTTTACCCAAACCTCTCAAGCTTTTGTATTGGCCAAGCTCTGCCCATTGTGTCTCTCCACATCCCTATATTACTCATAGAAGCCTCACTTTGGGCAGAAGTCTTCTCAAGGAATTCTTTGAGCTCAAATCTAAGAGAGTTACCCGATTTTAAGGTAATGTCTTCACTTGTGTTCTTTTGTTTTATTTTGCTTCTCCAACCCCTTAAACTCTTTTTATTCATTTATTTTGTAACAACTCAAGTATATAAAATATACTAGGATGTTGTTATAAGAATCATTCGTGCTAAACATACACACACCTACATCTAATGGTTAAAGAACATACTGTTTCTGTGGATCGAGAATTTCTGCCTCATGAAACGATGATTGTTCAATATTCTTCTAACACCTTCAATATTGGCCATTAAGATGTCACTATATTTATATATGATATATTATATGTTTATTTTTTCTTCAATCTTCTGTATTTTGCATTTATTTCATACCTTTATGGCTTACATTATGGGTATACGCGATATCTTCATTTTAGGAAGTGCGGACTACCACCCACTCAAAGTGATTTGATTCGTTAATTCCATACGTGGGAAGTATAAAGGATGGATTTAATGGTATTATATATGAAATTATACTGTAATTATAATATACCTTTATATCATTATTATTTCACTCCATTAAAGTATGAGATAGAAATGAAATTAGCGTTCATGCGTACGTACGACTTACCGTCTCCATGAGAGGTGCATTTAATTTCTTATCCACAAATGTAATGTACTATTATCCATATATATATATAATGTATATATATGATGTATGTTACATCAATGTGATGATTATAATTCTAGAATAAAAATATACATACCTCTCATTTATTTTTAATTCCATTAATATGACATAGAAATGAAAGTAGTGTTCATGCGTACGTACGGCTTACCGTCTCCATGAATGGTGCATTTCATTTCATACCTCTAAATGATTATGTAATATTGTAAATGAATGTAAATACTGGATATATATGATATATATATAAATCATGAATATAATTCTTGATATAATGGATATTTTACCACATGAACAACATGTAATTATAATGAATTTATTTTTGACTCAATTACCAATGATCATTAAAACGACCGTTATTAACTTAAATAATTACATAGTGTTAATGACATGGTAATAAGTGATATAAAAAGAATAATAAACTTGATAAAGGTTCTTAAGAAAGTATAAATTAACTCAAGTCTATTATTCAAGACATTAAAGAACGATCGAGTCAAGTCGGACCCGAGGTAAGGGACATCGTCTCAATCTCCTTTCATTGAGGCATATTTTGTTTTATACACAACTGTCGTTTATACGGTGTATAAACCCCTTTGAATTTTACTTTTACACAAAAGGAATATTTTTCTACGAAGAGTTCTACTAAATGACAAAAAGGAATGTTTCTTTTAATGTACGCGGTGGCAACGACCTTTTTCGCCGCCGCGAGTATTATTTGGTCTTTGGCTTCTCATCAAGCTGTAATGTTTTTAAAATGAAATAAATAACATATAATCTTTTATGTATTTTTGTATTGAAAATGGGATTTATAATGGATTTTTTATGTCAACATATTTATGTGATATATTGTGATCAAAGTGTGGAAATGTTTTCTTTCCATTATATTTGTTTTATTTCTTATGATTTTATAATGGTACATGGATATTTGACGGGTGGTTACGTGATAAACCATATGACGGGTGGTGCCATGAATACCAGGATGGGTGGATATGTTATAACCTCCAATGCATTGGGTATGGAAGCCGGCCATATGGCTATTCCATTAATTGATAAATGTGGAAGTCGACCGTATGGTTATTCCATTTAAATATGGTTATGTCCCAAGTTACCTTTATATGTTATGTGATCTTTATATGGGTTTTATGGTAATCATTTGGTTACAAAAGGGTATGTAATGATCTTTTATTCAGTGAAGAGTTTTTACTACTTCATAAAGGTGAAAAGTATTACTTTGATAAAGTAAACATTGTTTACTTGTTGTTTTGACAAACTAACAGTTTTTATTCTTTGTGTATCCCTTACTGAGCTTTTTATGCTCACCCCAAGTTTTTTGAAATGTTTTTCACAAGAATTAATGTTGAATAGGGTCAAGTATAGGATCAAGGGAAAGTCATGATATCTAAAACATAGAACTAAACATGTTTACTTTTAAGAGTTTTTATTCTATGGAAACTTAGTAGAATTCTCTACTTTGTAATATTTTGAGATGTAATAGTTTTGTCCTAATTATCTAAAACTTTAAACCTGAAAAGATCCTCAATGTGAATTATTCATTTAAATCAATATTAAGTATGGTTTAAGGCTGGGTCCTTAAAATTTAAGGCCTTAACATATTATTTTCATATATCTTGTCGGATTCTTCAATGGTTTTTTATTTTTATGTACAATATTATGAATTCCATAATTATAATACTAGTAATTGATCTTCCATGTGATTGTTAAACTATTAGATAATCCATATTTATGATCCTTTATCTACTGATTATTTATGGTAGAATTTAACCATCTTTTATTCTTACCATATTATTCTCAATATTATGTTTTAATGGAATGTGTTTTTAGTTATTCATCATTCCTTATTATTTATATTTATTTATGATAGATTATTTTATATTGTTTACCATTTCTAGGCATCTTGGATCACATGTTTATTATGATTTTTGTTCTCATGTATGCATATATATATATTATGAATGAATTCGATAGATTATATTGTATTTTATGGGTGTTACTAATAGATATTATATGTTTATTTTTCATTAAAATTTTTATTATAACACATATATATGTATCTGTTTTTACAATGTGAATAAACAATTTGGTACTTCTAGATTCTATTTCTTTTTTTATTTTGCCAATGTAATAAAAAATGGTACCAGCTCTAGGATACTATGGTCAGGGTTTTTACAGTTTTTTAATCCATAAAGTGAAAAAAATATCGTTTAATAGATCCTAATATACAGAAAAAAGTGACAAGTATCTCAATCTATTTACAAAATAATATCCAATATTAATACGGTTATCAAAAGATATAAATTTTAATAAATTAATATTTTTACCTAAATAGTAACACCTTTTGTTAAAAATTAATATTTATAAATAAAAAATTTTCACTAAAAATGATGGCATCCTAGAAAAGAAATTATTTCTTTCCATAGTAGGAGATAAACCCCTATCATTCTCCGAATATGGTTTCAAGCCCTACATCCTTTCCAGATGTGATGGGTTGTCACCCAGAAAGTGGGATACCATTTTTTTAAAATCCAAATTAATATTAATAATATAATGAGTCCAATTTAAATAAACTATAATTACCTCAACAAAATAAATTAGATAAAACATAAATGTTTCTAATAGAATCATAAAAAATATTTAACATTACAATCTCAACATAGGGACATATTTTTTTAATCCTCCCTTATGAATATATTTTCTGAAAAATTAAAATTACCACTACATTAATATTCCTGGTACCATTCAACACATGATTTTAATTAATTTATGAAATAATACTAAAACAAAATCCAAGTATATTTGAAAATTCCTATAACCAAAATATCATTGTTATAATTACTGCTATAAAAATATATAAAAATTTGCACTAAAGAAAAATAATAATTCTAATTCATCTATTGTAATAACATAAGCTTAAACATAATCGATTATCTTATTTTGAGGTATAATAACTTTATGTTTTAGTCATTTATTTTCATAGTTTCCCGTCTCATTATATTGGAATAATTTAACATTATAATTTTATTTCTTCCCCTATAAATCATGATAATATAAGACCTTTTCTCCACACATGTAAAAAACACATTTTCCTTTTATTTATGTACTAAGGATTCATCTTAAAAAAATTTCTGATTTAAGAAAATATTTATTTCCATTATTCACATAATACATCTCATTCCATGTCATCTGATTCTTCTCATTCTTCTATTTGATTAATAAGACTAAAAATATTCATTCTATATCTTGATAACTCATTATATTTTATCATCGTAAAAATTTGTTTTTGGGATATTTAGTTCAATTCATAGGAATGGTTCAACTGAACAATTTAAATTTTGATCTATATCTTTATATCATGCATGGATACCAATAAATTTTTCACTAAAATATTAATTTTAACTTCTTACATAACCACAGTTTCTTCTACTTTTTGTCTTAGAATCAAGAACTGTCTTTATATATGTACTTTTTTCTAATGAATAATATAATTTTCCACTTAGAGTAAATTTAAATTCTTCCATTAATTTTATAATACTTCTTCTTCACCCATTTTTTTGAATCAATTACCCATTGATCTACACCTTTTGAAAGATGATAAACATCTATAAACCATTGTCCCTTTCCATGCATCCAAGAGTGAGAAATAACAAATCTAAGGAAATTATCTATTCCTTTCCAAAAAATAGATATCAAGACCAATTTATTGATGTTGGATGCTTATGCATAAAGCAATATAAAATAATTACACAACATGGTGGATCATAATGATATTTTATTCATGATTTATTATTATTTATAACCTGCGTAAGCTATCCCAATATAGTTATAATTTGATTCGTTCATGCCCGCACGATTTCTCTAGAGTGGATAAGTGAATTTTTATGATTGACAATCATTTCATTAAGAAAACATTATAGAAAATTGACAATAATAGATTAGATCACATTGTCATGTAACATTTTTTATCATTAGAAGAGTTCAATCTCTATAGGGGATATGTGAATAGTTATGATTTATATTCATTTCATTAAGAACAATTTCTAAAAAACTACTAAATTAGATTAGATAATATCATCACAAAACATATTTTATAATCCCAAAACTACTGAAATAGATAACATACATTAGAATGATGATTCATAGCTTATCCAAAATCATTTACAATGTTTCATTAGGGATATATTAATTTTAAAATACATCATAATGGGTTATATATAAAATGTGAAATATCCTAATAATATCCAATATTTTTCTAAATAGGTTTGCAACAGGGCCTATTGTCATGCACCATTTGATAGTTAGTTCAACCTCAATGCTACATTTATTGTGTTATTACCACTGGGTACATATGTTCATGAAAAAAATACACATTTTCTATCTATAAAATATGTATTTATATGAATAATGATATAATATCATCCTTATATAACCACTAAGAAGTTCTCCTAAACTTATTCTCAATGTCTATCAAACGGTTATGATCCATAATATATGTTTTCTTATATATAGTAACGAAGGTTTCAACTTAATATTTTTCGATACCAAATATATCATCACTGACCCAAATATCCTTATTCTATTGGTTTAGTTATTATATTGTCTCCAGATACAATGGATTACATATTGATATTTGGGATATTTTATTAGTCTTGGTAAACTAGTTTCATATAATACTAACATTGACAATTGAAAACATAAAGTACCTAAAAAGTATTTTTTGGATAACACCATTATTCCCCTTAGAATATCACAATATATAAACCACAAAATATATCCTTTAATCCTAAAGAATAGAAAACATAATAAAGGGGTGAAATTAGATTCCCAGTAAAGGTATGTGTACCTCGAATGTTATGATTAAATAAGCCATAATCAATTCGGAAACATTAATAAATGAAATAGATTAAATTTGATAAATAACATGGGGATAACAAGGTAGGAATAAATTATGATAAAAAAGTTACATATAAATAATGACATGTTCTTGAAAACATAACCATAAATAATATATCAAATCAAATAATCATAAAGAATATCAAAATATGAATTCAAAATGATTGAATGCATAATTATGGTTTTATAAACATACTATCGAGACATTTTTGAAAGAAATATAAGTAATATTAAGGCCTTATATGAATTTATCTATATATATAGGTAATGAACCAACCAAAACCCACTCTAATATGTCTCATGAGGCCAGTAGATTCATCGAAGGGATATAGTAGGACCATCCCGTCACTAACCCCAACTCATTCATAATTTGTAAGGGGACAAAAATAATTCAAATAAAAATTCATATTTTAAATATAATATTAAATGAAAATACTTTTCCAAGTCAATAAACATAATTATAATTCATCCAGAGTCAAAATAATTGTATCACTATTTCGCTCGTCAAACTAATGACATACAATTTGGAGAAATAAAAACAATGGTATCATTTAATATATCACCATTAATGATTATTTTCAGTAAGTAGAATTATTAATTGAATGTATATTATTTTTAACTATTTGATAAATAATCAATTAAGTAAAATAACAATTTTTTAATAATTAAATTTTTTATTAAAATACATCAAATGTTATAAGATGCTTTCTGAAAAATTTTCTATATATTTAAATTTTAAAAAATAAAAAATCACTAAATTTAATGGAAAAATTTATTATGACAAGGAAAATTGTAAACATGAAATTTAAACTTCAATAATATGAAATTAACAAATTTTTCCTAATTTGTACATGTCGTACAAGCCAAAATGTGCATTCCTTTTTCATTGTAAAAAGTTTAGAAAAGTACCTTGTTTATAAAAAGACTAAAATTTTCCATTCATAACATTTTTAAACATAAATAATATATTATTGTTACTTTCATAATTATTATGTATAATTTTGAATAATATTTTTACTTTTTTTGGAATAATTATCTTGGTAAAATATGAATTTTCTCTAATGAAAAGAATAATATCATAATTTCATAAATATAATTTCTTAATGATTTTAGGTAACAAAGAGTGTTATTATGAGAATATTAATTAATAAATCGAATTAATCATTTTAGGATAAGAATATATGATTATTTTAATATATTAATATCAAATTAGTCTACTATGGGAGAGTTTAAAATAATCATTCCCGAATAGTGATGATATTGTGAAATAAATCCAGACCACGTTGGTAATATTTGAATTATAATCCACATGAATGAAATAAAATATAGTTACAAATTAAATAAAATGAAAATAAATGGATTCATGATATTTGAAACAAAAAGTTAATTATATATCCCACTCTAATTAAATAAGTGTTGAATGTGGCATATGTCTCAAGAAAGTAAAAGTGAGACGAGAAACCCTTTCCATGTTTCTGACTCATCATGTGCATTAAGCATCTTCTAGAATAAAAAATTATGTTAATTGTTTATTTTTAGTACCTTTTTAGGTTTTATATTCCTTTTATTTTACATATTAATATATTATATAAATTGACTAAGTATATTTAGTTTTCAACCGATTTATTAATGTTATTTGGATTACATGTCAAAAAAACTTTGGTGGGATGGTTATGTTTAATAAGGTCATTATTTAAAAATATCCAGAATAATTATCAATGAATAATTATCATGTTTATTAATCAATTATACATTCAAAACCAATAATCTAATTTGGATATTAACTACGAACCACATTACAATCATGTAGGTTGTAGGTCATATATATCCACAATTAACATTCAATTTTACAATGATAATTATAGAATAATGGTATGTAATATTTCATATTTTAAAAAATTCTAATATATTATTGACCATATGATTTCAGAAAATAATTTTATATATCTCATCCATGGGGTATATGGATGAAAATATAGTCACATTCATTCATGATAGCCATAATATATATGTACACGAACACCATTATCATTATTCAGTGTAAGAAAGGAAGCGATATAATATACTTTTAAAATAATAAATATATCATGAATATAATTAATATTTCATCTATATATCCTATATTATTTAAATATTTTTTTTATTATATTCAATTCTATGTGTTAATGAAAAATAAATCACTTCGCTTGGCGAGGCATTAGTCCACTGTACACGCGAGACATATTATGAAATCCTCTACAGAATGAAACTTGTAATGGTATATATGATATAAAGATTATTGTGTTATAATTAATATATATAATATATATATATATACTTAAAAGCCATCATAATTCCAAACTGTGGGAGTTGTGGGTAGAAAACATGTCACATCGGTTCCTAATGGGGTAATTTTCCCCACACACGAGTGGTGTTATCGTTTCTCATACGAGGGAATAGGGAAAGGAAATAAAATATTCCTACAACATAATAATATATTAATTAATGATACATATTGATTTTATTTAAAAATAAAATATTGACAATATTTGATGGATTTGGAAAAAGAAATAAAATAAAAATAGAGAGTTAGAACTTTTTCCTCTTATCGGTCCACCTGTTTAGGACTGTACCTAGAGTATAACCATAATGGATTTACAACTGAAAAAAGGATTATAATATGAACATGAGAAATTTGGGATATAATTTTTTTGATCTTGGGTAAAACGAAGGGTTTTTATGGTGTAAATATGAGAAGAGAGTTTGGGCCCTTTAGAAGTATAGCTGAGTGGCACCGTTATTATTTCGGAAAATAAAAATGTGTACCCATGTATTTAACATGATAAAAAGATAAAAAATGTAGTATTATTTATAATTTAAAATACTGCAGTTTAAATATTTCCAAAAAATATTTTTTAGAAAAGTAGTAGGTTATTTTAACTGTTATACTTTTAGTTTAACCCCATATAAAACTTGTTTTGACCTTAAGTTAGATAATTATTATTTACAATTTTAACTAATAGTTTTGGTAAAAAATTAGGTTGACCAGATTTTATAATATATATAACCCTAATAAAAAATATAAAATCAATTATATAATCTAACATTCATATATGTGTAAAATTTTAATTTATAATTAATCACACATATATGATGATAAAGCAGGTTTTTAGAGAGAAATTGTTCACATGGATACAATGATTTTATATTAAAATTCAACAAAAAAATTATTACAAATACAAAATTTGGATTAAAATAATTATAATGTAACTATGGTGACATTAAAAATAGGTATAATATAATTTAACAGAAAAAATAATTAATAAATAATGTCAGGTTTCAAAAAATAACCTCAATATTTTTAACTATTTATCAAAAAATAAAAAATTGAAGATAAATCTCCAAAACTCATCCCAATACAATTATGTCATTTATATTTTTTAAAATATGTTTTTGTTGAAAAATTTTCAAAATTGGTAATGAACAAATATTTTCATAAGTATCCATGAAGAGATGTGAATGTTTTCTCTCAAAAATACAGTTTTATAAGAAAAACTTTCTTTAACATTCAAAAGATTAATATTTTATTTATAATTAATATATATCCAATTAATTTATTATATAACTATATAAAACATATAATTATCATAATTGTTTTAGTAATATTAATACCCTCCATCTTAAGGACTGGGATATAATGGTAATGTTTAAATAATAAAATTTTAATTGAGTATCATGTTTTGTTAAAACCTAGTGTTGTGTGAATTGAAATCAATCTATGAGATTCAATTGTTGAAAAATAAATATATATTAATGTCTCAAGATTATTTATTTACTTCTACATTTTTAGTTACATGTCATAATGCCATCGAATATGATGTTCATATTTTAAAATTCTTAGGGTGTTATAACCCTCCTAAAATAAAATAAATCCTATAAATCAAATAATGATATGGACAATGAATGGTTTTATATATTATAATTCAATCATTGAAAAGTCTATTGATAAAATTTTTTAATAAAAAAATCATCTAATTATATATAAAGCTATGTAAAATAGGTCAGAACACATGACCCAGTTTCTAAATAGGATAACATAAGTTATGTGAGAAGACACGAACAAGGAAGAAAAAAAATAATTACATATACTGATATATATTATTGATCAAAGTAATGTGAATGATATGTGGAATATTAACGACATAAAACATTTAAATTATTTTATATTATAATAGACTATACAATCAACGATACATAATGTAATAGGGAAACATTTTGTTTTAATAAATTTTTCCTAAAATTGAGGAATTCCATTACCAACTATATTATGAATATATAAAATATACCTAATTGATATCATTAAAATTTTATTGGAAACATTTATTAATATTTTTTTGATTATAAAATTATCCAGAATAATTATTTCTACCAAAAATGATTTTCCATGATGAATTTTTTATTACTCAGGAAGTAACAATATAAGTTAATCAACCATAAGTTCCATAATAGAGTGAAAAGAAAATTCATTTATATATAAAAAAATTATTAAAACACTATGGTTATTAATATTTATCAAATATAATTCATCAATGTACAAACCTCAAAAGAAAACACCACCTGTTTATCATTTATATTTTTCAATCAAATAAATTAACTAGAAATAATGTCATATTAACCATGTCATTATGAGGTTTTATGGTATTAGATAATCCATTACCTTTCGTTGGTTGTGGGTTCAGGACAATTGGTCTTACTAGATATTGTGGGTTTTCACCTATGATGTATGTTTTCATTTTTCTAAAACCATTTCAATATAATTGATATGATTCTCTAAAAATTTAATGGCTTATAATTAACTGAAAAACAATTTTAGAGAAGCCAAAAATGATACCAATAAATCAATAATAACCTTTTACCATTATAATATCCATATCATGCACATATTATTTGTTATCAACCCTATTCATATGTTTTACAATAATTTCATCTATCAACTAAATCACAATTTTGGGAATGATTAAACAAATTATTTAAAATCATTAAGTGGATACTATTATAGAACAACCAATATAATTTTCATAATTCTTATAAGTATAATATCATTGATTAAAATAATCATAGAACATAATTATATTATCTAAATAAAAGATCAATAATTATTCAACTTCAATTATAGTAATAAAATAATCATTATCATTCTCCCTCAAATTATGTTGAGCTATATTCTCCTAATGAATGAGGCACTCATTTTAATAATTCTCCATTCTCTTACAGTGAAATAATTGAACACTAGAATTTCATTCATCCCTATTCAATGAAGAGCATAGATTTTTTCTCTTCACACTTAAATAAAACTACATTTTAATTTTATTATTTACTTTTGTGTTTCCTTCCTTATGTGTCATGTGTTATTAAATCCTCCATTACCTTATTTAATTTATCCCAATTTATCTCTATAATAATCTTATTAAATTTCATCCCTTCAAATTCATAAGGCATGTGTAATGAATTATCTTTCTTCGTGGAACATGATACTATATCCTCATATAATGATAATGTTTGGGATAATAATTCCATTTTAAGGATAATATTAAGACTAAAAATTTAATGCACAATATTAATATTTAGATTATAAACATTTTCCATAGAATTACGTCCTGAGATAATATTTTTTACTTTATTTTTATCAATTTTTTCATATTTTATATATAGATTTAGTAAATGTAATTCCATATCCTCTTGTTTCCCATGATAAGAATAGTTTTCCAACATTAATACATGAAAATAATTCTAATATTTAATTATTTTTCTTCTTAATGCATAATTTTATTAATATTTGAGCATCATTGTTCTTCATGTCCAGAGAGGTGAGTAAATTTATTGAAAAAATTATCCTATTTACTAATTCCTTGTGAAAGAAATATTTATTCTTTCTCAAATGAAATTGAATTTATTACATCAACGAATGGACGAGGTCATTGACTAATAAAGTGGAACAAAAAAATTAAATCTATTAAAGATAACGACTATAGAATCTCCAAACAATGTAGCTTGGTTATGATGGTTTCTATATTATATAGTGATATGATGAATAGAATCACATGGAGAGTTCGATCCTCCTAAGAAGGGATTTTGAATTTCAATAATGTGATGGTACATCATAAACCAGTACTCTATCCTACCATCACTACCATTTCCCCATCTTCTTATGTTCCTCCTATACTGAATATGACAACCTATCAGGGGGACAAGGAAGTGAGGGTATCTTTTCCTCTTCAGTCTATATTTCTAGTGAATGGTTCCACTATATTGCCTTGATCATGGTCGATGGAGGGACATTCCTTCAAGGAAACCCCCTACATGGACCCTTAATATTTTTTGATGATCTATAGGTATTTTCTAGTAGAGCTCTATAAAATAGTTTCAAATATAGAAGGTGGAGTGTTGATCCTATCTCTTTTAGTGATGATGTTCAGATCAGTGGAGTCCCACCTATAATATACTCTCCGGCCAATATTTAGGATATAAAATCCTCATATTTTAGTGTACAAGTAGATAATATCCTTGTGGGGTTTAAATTTTATGTCCAGGTTGTGGAGTGAGTTTTGTAATTTCACAGATTCGACAACGTATGCTGATTCTATTGAGACTTTCATTCCACATTAATTTTAGGGAAAAAATAACTCCGGTTTAGAGTGAAAGTCAAGAGTGATTCTCTGAATACCGGGTTGCTAGATAAGTTGGACTTCTAAGAATGATGTGAGACATAATGGGGGTTTCAAGGTCATTTATATATATTATCCTCAAAATCAAGATCATAATTTGGGACTTGGCTTGACAATGTTGTTAATGGGAGCATGCTCTTTCCCATAGACCATTCTGGGACTCATTCTCCTTTCAGTTCAAGGCCACCAACTCGGGATAGGTATGATTTGTTCGGTTTTATCCTCCTCAGCAAATTCTCAAACTCAATATCGATGGGTCCTGTATCATTGTGACCATTATAAGTAGAGGGGTTGTTAGGGAAAATAGGGTCCATGTAATTATAGTATTTCTACATTCTTTGGTGGGGGATACTATATCCAAGGTGTAGCTCAAGCTATGATCACAGGTCTGTGGCTATGCAAGAAAAATTATATACCCCTTGAGTCAGTTGAGAACGACTCGTTAATTTTACACAATGTATTTATATGTATCTGCCCCACCCCTTGATCATAGTATATTAAATTATATAATTTATGAGACCGTTGAACAATAATAATCTAATTCTGCACACATGTAAAGATGTTAATGTATTATCTACCTTTTTAGAATCTATGGTGACCATAAGTGAGCAGATATCTATGTTCTGTAGCCTCAGATCCTTTCCCCATAAAGGGGTAACCGTTGTTTGAGTTAATTCCTCTTGTCTTCACCACTATATGCCATAGTGAGATCCCTGCCCACTACTCCAGTTTTTTTGTACAATGTTTATATTTTCATTACATAAAAATATTTATTGAAGGTTCATATCACATCTTGAATAACATAATAGTTTATTAATCATGGAAAACTAAATATGTAGAAGATTAATATTTAGATTGGTAAAAATAAAATAAAATTTGTATTTTCATGAGAATAAAAATATTTCATTATTAATATCAATACATATCAATAATAATATTATTCATTTTATCTATTGCAATAAATAACATAAGAATCTGGTGATATCAGATGAATAGTTAGGGTAATAATATAGTGGAAGAAATTAAAAAATAAGTAAGAATTAATATAGAAATATGTATAACTGAAAAAATTTACATTTTATAAATTACATGAGCATAATCTGGCATTAAAAAATCATGATTAAATAATTCCATATAAATCTTCCAATGAGCAAGAAAACCTAGCCATGGATAATAAAACTAATGAATTAATCAAATGGAAAACAAATTTTGAAATTCATAATGATGGAATAAAAAATTATAAAAATATAAACATATAGTTTATTATTTATTTCTAGCTATCTAAATACCATTAATATCTTGTTCCATGACATCTATATTAATTGTTAAAGGCTTGACGAAAATTAAATCCAGTTTTTCTAATGAGACCGACAAATGCACTGAGGGGTTACAACAAGCCCCTCACATCACTTAATTATTCCATTGAATTATTTATCTGAAATGGGTTAATAATAATTGACATAATAATCTATAATTAAAACATCAAAAATAATATAAATACAATCTCTAATAAATATACATGATAATAATGTATCCTATGTAAAACAAATTGATTCAATAATGTACATCGCTTGTCAAGTTTGTTATAAACCACCCAAAGAGACAATAAAGATGTGTTTGTTGGAAATTATCCCCTTTTTATCACACGTAACATAAAATTATTTATTGTTATATGAAAAATTATTTTAAAACATCACATGAAAGATTACTTGAGAACAAAAACTTAAATACCCAAGAATTATAATGTAACAATATTGGATTTAACAGAGTGTATGACATAAAACGCCATGTTTATATAGGAACATAAAATTCCAATACATTTTGATACATTTAACAATTTAAATAAATCTATTATATATCTTTTAATTAAATAAACAATTAATTAACTTTCATTATACACAAGAATGAATTTTTTGTTAGATTATGTTTTATGCAAGACAATATTTTACCAAAAAATAATTTATAACAAGGATCTTAATTATTTAATATAAAATGATACAAGATTGCCCCTGAATTTTTGGAAATTAATAGTAAAAAATGACATATCAAAATATATTTTTTAATTAATTATTCTACTACTTAATAGAAATGAATATAAATAATTGTTAAACATATATGAATTTTATATGATTCGATAGTAATATTGACATAATAAATTAAATTAAATAATATTATTGATTTATATTAATTATATTTATATATCATATATCTAATAAAATATTTTTTATATACATTAAAAATACCTTATAGGTGTAGGATAAGAATAATTCTCATTTTATGCAAAAAAGCCATATTTTTATAATGGTTGTTTTCTCACCATTTAATGGATTAAATATTTTGAATCAAATTATTTGAATTTATTTTAAAATAATATTTTAAAATACAATTAAAATTTGAAATAGAAGAGTGAAAAATATACATGGTTGAGTTTTGGAAACTTTATATTAATTTTTATATTATATAAATAGTAAAAAAATACAAAATCTTAGTTAAAATTTTATTTTTGATTAAATTATTGATAAGTTAAAATTAAATTTATAATATATTTAAAGTAAAATTACATAAATTATAAAAAAACTAATCCAATATAGTTCAATATAGTTAATTTTACTTTGAAGTATGAGAATAAAGTACGAAAACATTTGAAAATTTTTTATTTTAAAAACACGCATTGTTTTTCTGTATAAGGGATTAATTTTAAAATAATTGTTTCTACAAAATTTTTTGAAATTGGGAAAAATGATTCCAATTTCTGTAATAAACATAATTTATAATATATAATATATTCAAAATATCATTTTTCCAAAAATATTTTTGATACAAGTTAACGTTAATTATAGTAATTAAGATTACAATTAGACTTACAAGGGACAAAACCATAAACAAAATAGACAAAATGACCTATAAAATTGTCCACAATCCATTAAATGGATATATTTCAACCTTATAAACCAGTTAATCAAATTGTTACCATTATTGGATTTAATGGTCTTAGCAAAAAAAGGGGAATTCCCTTTTAATTTTTTTTAGGAATTTCACTTCTCATCCATTATAAAAACATACCAATTCCTCCAACATCTTGAAACCTATAAATCTAGATTGGTTAGAACAATATATATCACAATAGATCCTAAAAATTCATATCCTAATATTTTAGTACACACCTTATTTTTTAAATCCAACCAAGGATTCCTTTTGGAATTAACCAAAAGGAGTTACCCAAAGAAGAGGTAACATCCTTCCATTTGATATTTTATTTATTTTTAATTATCCACCCCAAAAAAACTATTTGTCCATTATTACATAATAAAATAAATATAATCAATATTTTAATATTTGTTTTTCTTGTGGATATACCTACACCTACCCACACATCCATTAAATGGGGAACATAGACACTATTAGTCTATGGTTAACTACCGCTTGATGAAACTATATTGTTGTTTTTCTTTTCCACCTTTCATGGTTTGTCATTTTGATAAAAGTAGTGATTATTTATGATATTTAAAAAATATATGATAATTATGTTATCTGAAATAATATCATTATTATTTTTTAATATTTATTTTTTACACATGATTTTTCTCTCCATTTTGTGGGAATACGAAAACATTGTTAGTTAAAATGGGGACTACCCACGCATCAAAGCGATGTGAAACATTAAAAAATTATATGTAATGTATTAAGGATGAATTTTAAAAAACAATTGGGAAAAAATTGACATATATATTATATTAATGAAATAATTAAATTTTTAAAATTTAATATTTCATTTTTCGTTATTACCATTATCGCATACAAAAAATGGAAAATGACGGTTGTAGACATGTGGACTATGACCTCCTCGCCATGATTTCAATACTTTTACATAAATATAATTTTATATATATGCTTATATGATTTAATTTAATGTTATTTATAAATTAATAATTATTATATTAATATATAATGTTCCATACTATTATTCCATTATGATCCTTGAAAAATTGGAACGTTACTATTGCGTATGTACGGCCTACCATCTCCAAGGTTGTCACATTAGTTCATTTTTAATAACGATCATTCATGATTGGTTTTAATAGTATAATAAAGGTATAAATATGATAATTATTTCTTTATTATTATTCTTTATAATTTTATATAATTATCCCTTTGACCATCATCGATCATTCATTGTCTTTTTAACACATGCACCGAAATTGGTCAAAATGCATAACACAATCTTATTTTTTATGTAGTTTTATAAGAATTGTAATATGGGAAGAAAATTTAATAATAAAATAAAATATTTCTATGAATCAATTAAATAATTATCATGCGTGGTTTAATTAGGATGCTAAAAACACACATGACAAATCAGACTAAATTTAATGGATTCTTGTCTCACTTTTTCTTTCACAAGTCCAACATCATAATCACCACATATTTATTGTATACTATGAATATACTACCCATTTTGATTTATTATATCCTGAATTGTTATATAATAATGTTATTTATGGTTTTAGTTTCAATTAACTCGTCTAAGGGGTTTTACTTGAAAAGTACCACATGGTAGATGTTATCCTTATAATATAATTTTAAAATTAGATTGTTACCTTTCCTGTGTACAATCACGTCCCTATGATCATTATTTTGGAAATTTAATTTAAAATAATTTCACATATTATCATGAAATGGATATAATTATTTCCTAAACCATATATTATTTTTCATGTAGATTTCACATTGATAGACGTTTAATTTACTAGGGAATAAATGATAAATGTGTATGTTTTGTTAATACTAATATTTTATAAGGATCGTTGAATATTAATTTAAAATGATTGTTGAATTTTTTATGAATTATTTTGACATTAAATATATGGGGGAACATTTATTTCAAGATCTATGTGTTTATAACTGTTTAATGCAAACACCCTTCATGCATCCGTAGTCTCATGAAATGAATCCGTGTTCCAAATTATAGTAGTTTAATTTTTTTTAGAATAAATATTTATTGTAAATGTATCATGTGCCTTAGAACCATGATTTCCATTAATTTAGAATTTAAATTATTGATAATCAATTTATTATTATAATCAATGATATTCTTCACTTTTATATATTTATTGATGTATATCATTCTCAGTTATTGATTAAATGGACAATGATGGAGTTATTTCCATATTCATATTTATTGTGACTTATAAAGTAATTACAGTGGTAATTTTTTTAAGTTATTTATAATTAAACATTCAATATTATTTTTTATTCATTATTGATTTCAATTACATACCCTTACCATCCATTTGTGCTCAAAATTATTTTTTTTCTTTTCCTTTGGTTATGAAGAGGAATACCTAGAATGGGATTCAAGGATGTAATTTCAAGGAATTTATTATGTAGTATATTTTATTGCATATTTAAAAATATTATATGGATTCAATGAATGTAATTTTGTTTACAAAAATGATAAAATTATTTAACCCATTTGAGATGAAGATATTATATATTTGAATATAGTAAAGCAATTCACATTCTTCAGTCTTCATTGGTTAGGGAATTATAGTTGGTATCAAAAAACATTAACTAAAACCTCAGAAACATGAATTTGAAAAAATATATTGGGTAACATAATACAATGATATACTTTAATAAATATATATAAAATAAAATTTATGATTTTTAGTAAGGTAGAGTCTATGTGGGTCTTTTTTTTGAACACATACGGTTCTAGATTTTAAATGTGGATGTGGTTATAGAATTAATTTATTATGGGTTATCAACGCTAACAAGGATAGTTGGGAATGAATTGACAAAACCTGGTACACAATAATTGGATTCACTACAAACCTGGTTGGACAATCCCTGGAGATAAACAAATGATAATTTTCATTTTTATTTACAAATCGTTATAATGGATTTGAAAGTAATAATATCCCCAATGAAATAATGTTTATGATTATGATATATTCTATGAAAGAAGATATTAGATTTTTTTAAGTGTATGGACTTATTTAAAATTTCACAATTTATAATTTTAAGAACTAATCTTGTGTATTCAATTTTATAATAATGGAACATAGATTAAACAATGTCATCGATACTCATGGATAATGTAGAGGTCTCCCTACTATTGAATCCAAAATAGATCTTATTGGAACTACGAATGTTATGGATACATTAGGGACGATTAATATGGTTATGGAACATAAACATTACTAGATGCAGAAATAAATAATAATTGATGTTATACAATGATGGATCACTTTATGTGACATGGGCTCCCATTTTTTAGTGGGATTAATGACCCAATGGTGGATAAGCAGTGGATTATGTATTTGGAAAATATAATCAGAGAATTATGGTGTGGTGAAAATGGAATGATTAAACATGATCTTTATTGTCTTAATATTTATAAAAATCAAAGGGGATCAGTGATCTAGAATACATAAAAGGAAGAGGAAATATAACTCACGGATTGGAAATATTTTAAGGACACATTATTGAAAAATATTTCTTTTGTGAACAAAAGAATGATATAATGAGAAATATAAATAGTTTAAATAAAAAACTAAGAATAATTTTTTTGTAGTATTAATATACCAATAAAAATTTATAAAGTTATGTTATGGGATTAACACTTAATATGGAATAAAATATTTATAATTTCATTGAAGGACATAAGCCAAATCTCTGAAAAAGATATAGTGTCTCAAACCTTTTCTTAATATGATGAACTACTTTTTCTATGACATAAAGATAGAAATGGAATTATTTAAATCTTAAGAATTCAATGTTAAGAAATAGAATAATATAAATGAGGAGAAAATAACAGAAAAATTAAATAAGGGAGAGAAAGATTTTTCCGCAATTTAAAATTATAGATGAACCACTTTAGTAAATTCTTGAATGTCTAGAGGATTTTTTATATTTGCGGATAAAAGGTTCACAAATAAAATGATTGAAATGTTATAAATAAAACTTCTACCATTAACTGTTTCAACTACAAGGAAATGGTTCACCATGTGAATTCATTCCCCAAGAGTTAGGGGAAATAACTATAGAAGTGGCCAAGGGGAGATGTCCAATAATTTCCAATTAATATATTTGAAGTGGAATGATTAATTTTCTCATTTATTTGGATCCTTGAATAATTTTATTAATATTTTTTGATGATATACTTGTTATATGAGTTAGGAAATTTATAAGGATTTTACTATAGTACTAAATCATTAAGGATTTGAGTTTACATGTAGAATGGTATGAACAAAGACAATTCTGTAGAAAGTTAAACAATTTAGAAAAAACACATGGTTGAAGTAAATATAACCCTTAATATATTCCATATATTTTGATAATTATTTTGCAATAAATATATTATTAATTTGGAAAAAGTAAATCGGAAGTACATAATACATTGTAACTGATTTAATGTGTTTTTAAAAATAATGGATTATGCTATCATTTACAGAGTCATCAACACTTTTTAATTTAATTAATATATCTAATAACATTATTTTAATTATCTTATAAGGAATAATTTATGTTAAAAATATGTTTTTATGGTAATTCATGTTATTAATTTTTTTAAGAGAATACATGATGAAGGTAATCGGATATTTGGAATGTGACCATTTAGAGATGGTCTAGGATGATTAAAGGATAATGATAAGATCATTTATAAAATTTAGTTACAATTATTGAAAAGTATTAGATAATAATATGTTGTAATTTCTATACACTTATGAAATTATTTTTCATGAACTATGTATGTGGTTTTATATATTGATAAATTACATTACTTTAAGATGAATATTGTGATAAGAAATTATGTTAAAATACATCAATGGACAACAAAAGAAAAATATATTGTTTATGGAATAGAAACATATACATACTTATACTCATAGAGAGTGAAATAATTATTGCACTCTAGGAAAAGGGTCTTGAAACAAAAGTGATATCATATCATCATTATTTTTAGTGACATAAATGCACATTATTCAAACCTCGATTTTATGGTTTTGTGCGAACAACATTCTCATAAAAATGGTCTTTATCAATATACATAATAATATAATGGTTATATTTCTATTATATATCTATGGATTTAATATTTTTTCCTATTTGGAAGAATATTTATGTTGACCATCTCATTTCATTTTCCTCATTATTAAAAATATGTGTTTTTAGACATACTATTAATGTGTTTATCTCAACAAGAATATTTTAATATCCGAATCACTTGATTAATGTGATAATATTATAATTATAAGGTCACAATTAATCTATGGTGGGGAGAGTGTAACACCATGAAATTAAAATGTAAGAACATTGTATTTAATAATGTTTATGACCCCAAAAAACAAAGTGTAGAATGTAACATAATGCTATAAGAATTTATGATATTTCATATTAGATATAAGTCTATTATATAGCATTTTATACATAAAACATTGAGTTGTCTTATGTGACACACAAGAATGACTTTGTTCGGTAGTTTTAATTACTCATATGACCATGTTAATCAAAAAATTATATAATATTATGATGTTAATTATTTAATATAATAAGATAAACCAACTAGTTAAATTTATTTTTGTGAATAGTATAAATTAACCTATATAAATATAAATTTTCATTTAATTTTTAACAAACAAATAGAAATTAATATCAATATCACATGAATATATAAGATATGTTTTTAAAATTCTAATGCAATATTATAAAAATAAATTAAGTTAATTAGTATTACTGAATGATATTAATGAAAATTGTAAAATATATATCCAATGAAATATTTTTTATACTTATCCAATAAACTTTATATTCATAAGAAAAAAACAAACCAATTTTAATGAAAAAATCTTATATATTTATAGAGGTTGTATTATAACATTTTAATAGACAACTTATTCTGAATAAAAATTTTTGTAGTTTTTTTATTAAATTTCAAAATAATCTTCATCAATAAATTTTATTATAAAAATTAGTTTCGTTTTAATTTTTAATGGGTTGCTTTATTTTTTGATTAACAGTGATTAAGTATAAATTATAATTCGAAACATCTTTTTAATTTAATTTATGTGTGTGGTTTTTTTTTTATTTTTAATATGTCTTAAAGTCACATTATATCAGTTATAACAAAATTAATCCAATATATTCCCTTATAAACAATTTTACATTTAAATGGGTTATAAAATCATTGCAATCTTTTTATCATTTGTAATTTAAAAACATGATCTATCATTCAGTATATATGATTAGTATTTAATTAATTTCTACAGATTCTACTATTTTGATTTTCAAAAATTGATTACATATTTTTAATAAACACAATTTATAATTAATGAAAATGTCAATTTTTGTTTCGAAAAATATTAATGAAATTAATTAAAATTAATGAAAGCGAATAAGACATAAATTAGCTTAACATTAGGCTCACCCTTAATATATGTGACATGATGACCTATAATGTATTCAAAAACATTTTATGACATATTTATACCTTATACATTCTTTTATATTATTTTCGAGATTATTTTAGCCACTTCGCATGAGAAAAAATTGTGTGGAATTTAATTTTATGAAATTTATAACAATGTCACTACTCCTCAACTATAAAAAAGAATTTAAACCTCCCACTCCCAATTACGTATCAATAATATTCATATAAAAAATATTACCATATATCCCATAAAAATACATACCCAAATCATATAATACTCAATGTGTGCAAAAAACCAACAATGTAAGATTTTTAATACAACCCATAATGATTTACACAGGGAAGAGGTTACATCCTTCCTCAAGATATTTTGTATTATTTTCATCATCCATTCCAGAATACATCATATTAAATTATTAAATAATAAAACTATTATCCTCAATATTCTAATATGTTTTTATTTTACATTATTAATCAGAACCTACACACACTTACATCAAATCGATAACGACATTATCGTTCATGTACAGTGAACTACAGCATCCCGAAACGATGTAATTCATGTCACTTTTTTGACTTTCATTATTGGGAATTTTCATTGAAATGAAGTTAATATATGATATATATCATATTTAAAATGAAATAATGTTTATGTTATTTTTATATACAATACACCATTTTCTTGTCCTAGTCGTGGGAATGTGATAACATCATTGGTGGAAGTGTGGACTACCACCTCCTCAAAGCGGTGTTATGTGTTCACACATTACATGGAATTGATTAAGTGAGGTTATAATTATGTGTATATGAAATAAATGAAATTTATATGATATAAATTTCATTAATTAAATTTCTTATCAAAAATATATCATTTTTCATTATTGATATTTTTAAACATTATAAAGTTATAACGTCAGTCGTAGATGTTTGGACTACCATCTCCTCGACACGGTGTGATTCCTTTTAAATAACTATAATTCCATATATAAGTATATAAGATTAAATAAAATCTAATATATATGAAAATGATAAATTTTTATATATAAATGTTTCTTAACATCATTATATAATAACAATTGATAAAATGAAATGTTAACCATTCGTATATAAGGCCTACCATATCCTCTATAGAAACATTGGTTATTTTCTTAATATACATCATTCATGATTATTTTAAAAATTACTGTGGATTTATAAATATGATAATGATTTCATGATAATTTTTTTTAGTATTTTAATATAATTTCTTATTTGACAATAATCGACCTACCAACGACTTTTTAACCCATGAATCGAATTTGGTCAAAACACCAAACATAAAATTAATTAATTATTTAGTTGTATACAACACTATAATATTTTTTGTAAAGGTAATAATATTCTAGAAAATTTTTATGATGAAAATTAATAACTAATATATGTTTATTTTTTTGAATATAATGTCACATTTCACATGTACGACACATGGTAAGGGATTCATGTCTCAAATTTTCTTTTGTGTGGCATACATCATAATCACTACTTTTATACTTTTTTTGGTCAATATACTACACATTTGGATATATTATATCTATATTTATTTTATCTAAATTATATTTATGGTTTTCCTTTTATTTATATATTTTATAGGGGGTTACATGAAAATTACATTATGGTAAAAGTTATCTTTCTTAAATTCACAAGATATTGTTATTGTTCAATTTCACATGAACAATCACCTTATTATGATATTTTTTTATTAATTTCATTTATTATAACTATCAATATTTTCATGAAACGAATATAATTATTTGTTAAACCATATTACTCTATTTGATACATTTTTCACCTAAACAATAATTAGATTAATGAAGGAATTATTAATATATCTATATTTTTTATTCAAAACTAATATTTGATAAAGAACATTGATTATGAATTTAAATCGGTTATTTTATATATGAGGAATGATGTGGTCATGAAGTAAATGGGTTGGGGAATATTTAATTCAACCCATATAGGTTAGGGACCAGGTAATGAAAGTCCATCAATGCACTAGTGGTCTCACGAGAGAAATGGGTTGGCTGAATTAGAGTAGTTTAAACTTCCTTGAGAATTAATATTGATTCTAAAGTTATCATTTGACTAAGAAAAATAACATCCAATAAATAACAGTTTACATTATTGATAATTTTTTTATTATAATTTTATTTTATTTTATTTATTTAACATATCTTTTGATCCATTACATTCTAAGTATAATGATTAAATTTTTGGTGACCCGGCTATTTCCTAAGCCATATTGATTAATCCTTATTCAGTTTTCTGAGTGGATTTTATTATTATTTATTTAAAATTCAATATTTAATATTCTTATTAATTAATTTTTTCATCCACTATAATTACACCTACCAATAATTTCATCTCTGCCTTATTTTTGTTTCTTTCTCATGTTATGAAGACAAATCATTTTAATGGGTTTTAGGAATGAAAATTTTTAGTTGTTATATTGTGTTATGATTTATTTTTTATTTCCCAATGTAATATGTGTATTTTGAGTACAATATGTTTTTCCAGTACTAATAAACAATCTGGTCCCTTATGATTTGATCTTCTTATTCATGTCAATGTAATAAAGTAACGTGTTGGCTCTATTATTATAGGGTCAAGTGTTATGATTTCCTTTCTTTGGAAATCCACCATTTTATTTTAAGACTGGAAAATTCTTAAAAAAAAGTCAACATAATTTTTCTGGAAAATAAATTTTCCAAACTAAAAATATTGAAAAACAATTAGGCGAAAGAATTTTTATTCAAAAAAAATTGTAAAAATGAAACAAAATATTCAATGAAATGACGTCAGTGACAGTAGGTAATTTCATGCATGTCATTCGAGTGGAAAATAATATTCATTTTCACTTTAAAAATGATAGAAAATAATATTGGTCATACAGTAACAAGAATATTCCTTTCAAATCATTTATTTAAACATTGAAATACATTTTATATTTAATTTAATAAATAAAATTTACAATGTTAGAGCAATTTTGAAGGCATTTTTTTAAATTGGGTTTGGAAGATAAATGATTGTCCACCGAAGAGACAAATGATGTCTAAAATTATAAAAGAAATAGAAATAATTTTACTTATCAATGATTGGTAATATGGTACTATTGAATTAATAATCCATTGTATAACTAGAGAAAAATACCATATATTTATTTTGAAAGATAAAAATCATATAATTCTTCTAAGGGGGATATAAATAAATAAAATCCCGAATAATGATGAGATAGTGAAATAAACCCTTAACCGATTGCTAAATTCTGAATCATAATCTCAATGAAATAGATAAAATCAAATGAAAAATTTAATGCCATGAAGATAAATTAATTCATTATAAAATATAAAAATATTTCAGTATATATAACACACCAAATAACTGACTAGTGAATATGTTTTATATCTCACTGATGAAAAAGTTAGATAAAAAATTTGTAAAGTGATTATAACTCATTTATTTTTTGAAATAATAAATATTATTCAAGTTATTTACATGAATAATTTTTTTCAATTTTATAATTACGTTAATTACACATATAACCATCTTATATATTATTTCATAATCAATAATGATTACATCTAATGTTTCAAGTATACTTAGAATATATGTCAACAATTACATATGCATTTTGACTATGGTAAAATTTGTAATTATTTGAACATAATTATAATAACTATCTTGAAATTATTATTATATTTATATGAAAATTAAAATTTCAAAATCTATTATGAAATATGGTTTTAATAATTAGTAATGTTACAATCACTAATATTGTAGGTTGTACATAAACATGAGTAACGTTAATTTTTTAAATAATCATTTTGGAATAAAGTAAATTAATAAAATATCTTTACATAATGATAGTAATATTTTATATACAAAAATATTTCATTAAATATACTTTCATATCTCATATGTGAGCCATGGTGATGAAAATAGAGTCACATCCCTTCGTGAAATCAGTAGTCCACACATACATGAACAACGTTATCATTATTCATAGTTTGGAATAAAATGATATTTTATCATATTATAATGATAATTTTGTTATTAATATCTTTATTATGTAAATTATATAACATATTTTAATTAAATTTCTTTTTTCTACCACCAATTATATAATTTAGAGATAAACTAAGAATATCGCTTCGCGACGTAGTAGTTCTCCAAACACCCAAGCGACGTTATCGTATCCCCTACAAAATGGGCTGAAAAAACATATATATAATATAGTGACTTAAATTTTAAAATTTTGTTTTTAAATATAATATATATATACTTTATATCAATAATTATACACTACTGTGAGAGGTGTTCATAGAAGACATGTAATAATAGTTCCGGAGGATATACTTCTCTGTACACCTAAGAGACATTCACATTTATCATTTGAGTGGAAAAAACAGATGAAGGAAATTATATTAAAATATTAACATTTATTATATGTGATATTATTATTTTTTAAATGATAATAATTTAAGAATATTTAAAGGATTTTGAGTGAAAATATAAATAAAAACAGATTGTAATGGATTTTACCTTCGCTCATAACACCTCTTTAAGAAAATACATAAAATATTCTAGAATGGATTTATAAATAAACCATAGATTATATGAGGATTATATGTATGTTTTTATTTTATTTGGGTATATTTTTTCAGGAAAATATGTTTTTATTATTTAAATAATAAACGTGTGTTGTAATATTTTATATGTTCTGTGAGTGGCACAGTTATAGTTTGTGAAAATAAAAATGTGTGCCTACATTTAATAAATTCAAAAGAGTTAAAAATTAATTATCATTTATAAATATACATTATAAAGAATAAAATATCTATAATATATATTTTATTCTTGTTGAATGTTTTTTGAACCATTATATTTTTTAGTTTAACCCCATGTAAACACATTTTTACCATAGGTGTGGTAATTAATTTTTATTTCGTCACAATTTATTTTTCTGAAAAAAATGGTTGAGCACATAAGATATTATAAAAAATTGTTATTCAAAATATGTAATAGATTTGGAAAAATTAAAATAAAATAATTGAAAATTTTAATTTTAAAATTAATCCCGCAAATGAGATGAGTTAGTGGGTTTTTAAATAATATATGTTCAACAATTTCTTATATTTTAACACTGAAATTATATTTGAAATTGATTTTAATGACCTAAATTGGGTTAATATCTGTGTAATTGAACTATTTTTAATATAAAACTAATTTTAATTTTAATTCATATTTATAAAGTAATTTTAATGATATAAATTTTGAGTTAAAATTCTATTTCTTTCACTATTAATCAAAAAATGAACTGTATGAAAAACAACAAAAATTATAACTATTTTGATTCTATATTTTATATGTAAAAAATGAATATAATCTATTTTAAATAATATTTTTTATGGTGGTAAAATATAATCTTATCATAATTTTGAATATATCAATTAAACCACTTTCATTGAAAAGTTCAATTTTATAGAAAACATTTCGTTTACTTTAAAATGATTAATATGTTAATAATAATAACTATATATAAATTTTATTTATATTATACTTGTGTAATACATATAAGTTTCATAATTTATTTAATAATATTCATACCCATTAACATATTCCAATTTTATAGTGGTTATGATTAGTTAATAATATCTTAATATAGTTACATGTTCTGTTAAAACTTAGTGATACGTGTGTTGAAAGCTATCAAATAGATTTAATCAAAGTAAAAATATATATCGTTTTGTTTTTGTATATTCCATTATATTATTGTTGTTCTGTTTCATATATACAATTGAATATAATGATCATATTTTAAAAATATCAGGTGATACAGGGAGAATAATATCACATTGCATACCTTAAATCATCCTCTAATTATAAACATATGTTGAGAGAATGTTGTATATTATTTTCACATTTTCATTACTGGCATGATTTTTTTGACATGTAATCAACAATATATAAGTACCATTATCAAATCGAACGATCAAACCACTCTTGAATTCTTTCTAATTGTGATGGAATATATCGATGTATTTTATAAAGAGTATCTTATTATCCCTTGTTTTAAAGAGTTTAATATATCAATTGAACTTATTACTTTATCTCTACCAATATCCCTATATATTTATTCAAATTATTTAATAAATATTACTAAATAACGTATAAAAAATAAAAATATAAACATGGGTTCCGTGCACCCCTTACTTCAATTCTTGGTTCACTGATTTAGTTTTTCCTGATGATGTATTGGTAGATGTAATGATGTGTTGATTTTTATAACTCAAAAATATTTTAATAAACATATAATATACCCTACCATATATTTAATATTTTTTCAATTAATTTCAAGGATATTAATTTTTATATTATGTGTAACTAAAATTGATATATCATTTGTTAATTTTAAAGAAGGTGGTTATTCCGATGACTATCTTTATTACATGGTATGCCCAATAAGAGTTAATATTCATGAAATTTGGAGTCCGGAATTCTCTATTGATCATAATGGAAATACAAATTAGACTCTTTTGAGATTACCATGACATGTTTTTAGTATGATTTTTATATATATATTCTATTTATATGTTATCCAAATACAAGTAGGAACATGATGAATATTCAAGTAGAATATTGAAAACAATGTAGAAAGAAAATTTTATAAAAAATATACTCAATTTGAGTTTTGGATGGAAAAAAAAGAATTATTATATAATTTTATCAAAAGTGAAACATTAATTGTAGACCAATCAAGGACTAATGTGATTCAAGAGTGACCTAAACAACATATATTATTGAAACCCAAATTTTCCTAGAATTAAAGTACTACTATCATGGACTTTTGTGAAATTTATCATGATTTCAAAATCCATTTACCAAATTAATATTGTATGGATCGATATATATATGTATATATTGATATATTTATGTGAATAGGTATTCAAAAAACCAAATTAGATGTTAAAAATGAACATATTCTCGATCAACACAAATTTAGTGAATTCATTTTTGAAATATCATGATTCTTCAAAAAGAATCAGGATATATACTCATCCTGAATTATAATTAGATAGCATACACCTCATAACAATTGATGGTTAATGAGAGAATTTATCTCATGTATAAAAAATATCTAGTTTTTATAATCTATATATTGATGAAATAGAGTCATTATCTCTATAGAGGGATGTATGATATATATTTATGGAACATAAGTGACTAAAATTTATATTGACATAGAATGAGATAAATATAAATCAATTATGATTGTTATTGATAACCATGTATTATGATTTTTCAATAAAATACCATCATGGGGTGGAAAATAATGTTTTTCATGTGCTGAGTAGAAATGATATTTTATCGTTACCGTTGATGAGAATTTATAACGATACATGCATGGGATGTACAGGAGAGTCATAAATAATATGACACCATCATACCGTTCAAAAATGATTACTCAACCATCCTTTTTGGACGAATATAAGAAATTTCAAGGATGTTATGTCGATATATAGATGTAGTTAAATTATATATGAAATGGGAAAAAAATTACATCAATATAGAGGATGAAAATTTAATTAATTTATTTTTAATGAAACCGTGTTCCAACACGGAACTACATAATAAATGAGCTAATGATTGATGATCATAGATTGGAATTCTCCATCCACCAAATAAATATGAATATGTATGAGGATATTAGAGAAAAATACCTATGAAACAATATGAAGAATTATATTTTGGAGTATAAATCTAACTTCATAGTGGTTTAGTAGGTTTGGGATGAGGGGATCAATTCCAATTGGAATATATAACCATTACCTTTAAATATATATATATTGGAAAAAATGACTATACATATTTCACAATTTTTAAAAAGTCATCAAAGTTGTTCAATTATATATGGGTGGTTCTGTACCATTTTACTAATAATTAGTTTATTTCCATTAATGATTCCATTTCATTGGGACACCATGAAATGATACAAATGATATATGATGAAATAATTCATGGGACACAACTATCTTCTGAATCTAATCTAGATCAGAGTATCACCTAAAAGTTATATAGGAGCCTTTAAAAAACTCAAAATATCTAATTAAAATTATTTTATGTCTTATCACCCTAAGGTCGATGTTCATTATGAATATTCATTATAAAAATTTGAGGATATGATGATATATTTATTTAGGTACTTGAAGTAGAGATAAAACAATAATATTTTTCTCATCTAATTCTCAAAAAAGAATACATACAACAAAAGCATTCAAACGTCCCTGAATTATTTCATATAGTGAATTATATGTAGAACACTTATGTGGTGGGATGATATTGGGGAATGAAAATGAATAAGAGAATAAATTGTTTAAAATATTATTCCAAAATTATAATGAAATTCAATAAAAAATAGAGATGAATCAATATTGATGGATTATTTATACGGATGACAATAATTAGTTCATCATGTTTATATTTAGTGAATACGTGTTCCTCTATATATCTCCATAGAATAGATTCAATTGTTTTTAGAATATGAAGAACATATGTCCTATATAGATTTTACCCTTTGATATTCTCAATAAAATCCTTGTATTTGAATATCACCATGGAATTCCACATAGAACATGATTTATTTTACCTATCCTTCCTACAGATGTTCATTCAAGATCCATCCCATGTGCTAAATCTATAGGTGTTATAGTTGGAGGATGGTCTCTCTTCTCACGATAAGATAATAAAGATGTCGGATAGAAGATAAATTGATATATTCCATAACAAAACTCATATAGTAAATGTACATTATAAAATAAATAAGTATAAAAAGGTGTCATGGTAATCTGAAGACACAATGAAATAAATGTAACCACATTTGTTCCACAGCAGTGTACAAAATAAATTTGATAGGGAGAAGTATCATTGGGGGAAGAATTTAACCAACGAAGACATATATATTGTAATTGCCATTGTAAATATAAATTTTGGTTCTATAATTTAATATTGATGGAATAAAGTGACAGTGTCTTATAATTAATTAAAAATATAATATGTTTATAGATATATTTAATTATTTATAATGAAATTTCAAAAAACCATTTTTCTGAATTTTTAAAAAATACTTATATATATTATTTTTATCACATTTTTAAGTGGAATATAATAAATAAATATCAAATATTAGATTTATCAGGTGAAATTGAGTTTAGAATAAATAACCTTTTTTATCTAAAATCATTTATCTTTTGGGTGAAATGTGAAAAAAAATAATTTAAATGAAAATGGAAATAATTAGGATATTTTCTTTGGATAATAATAAAATTCGAAATTTAAAAAAATTAAAGATATATTTATAAAATAAATTTTATATATTTAAAAATAAATTCATATTCTAATTATTCATACGTTTATTATTTTTTAAAATAAATAATATTTTGGTCTAATAAAAAATAGTTTTGGTCCGTACAAGAAACTAAATATTATTTTTGAAGAAATATATTTCAATGTTTTATAAAATAAAAATTATAGTTTTTTTTATTTTATACATACTATTCACTAAAGAAAACAAAATTTATAATTTTATCCGACATTTATATTTTATGATTCAAATGAGATTTTTCCACAAATCTATTTTTACAAGATATTTTTGCTAATAAAATTTTTTATTTCTCATCATATTATTTTGTAAATGGGTTTCTATATTTTAAATTTTCATGTTAAAGTCATTAAATAATTTCAATAATAATTTATTACATTTAAATTGTTATTGATGATTAGTTTATTGTTACCTCTATAAGTGTAAACAAGTGTGAATGTATTTTAACATAGTCAATATGTTATAACATATGTTGTAAGATCCCAACCCTTTCAAGAGTCATCTTAAGGGAATTTTCAGGTAGTTTTTATGTTTTTAAGTACTTTTGATTTGGAGTAGTGGTATGGAGTGTGTTTGGGATAATTTTTAAGTAAAAATAACAGATAGTGGGTTGTGCACGATTTGTTCAGATGTTGAAAAACTATGGGACTAAACCATGCCAATCATGAAAACCAGGACAGAGATGTCCTCATGATTAGAACGTTATTTTCCCTAACCAAGTGTCTCTTCCAAAAAATCATGTATATGATATTAATTATAAATAATATATTTTTAAAACTACACAAACCCCATTCACTACCATAATTTGACCTTGGATCATTTTTTGACAAACTCTAGGAGACCCCATCACCAATCTATGAGACTCCAAGGTGATCGAGACAACTTTCTTTGAGATTGAAATCTCGGATTGAGGAGTCACTCTCTTCCCAGTATGTTGATTTCATTATATTGATTCTCTCATTCATTCATCTATAATTCCATGATATTTCAATGTAGGATATCTACTATTTCTATGGATTTAAACCTATGAGTTGAGATCTATATATAGGATCCTGATTTTGGATATATATTTGAATGATATCAATGCCTTTGATATTAATTTTGTTAAAGGTATTCAGATTTGTATCTTAATTTCTGACATTATGCTGCTTGAATTTTGGGTATTTCCATTGGAAAAAAATCCATCAATAATACGAGGTACGTGTTCTAACAAAAAATACCATAGTCATGGATTTGATATGTGAATTCAAGTTTATGGATTTCATAGCATCCTGTTTTACTTTATTTCCTAAACTAGAGTAATTGGGAATTTGGAATTGACTTGTGATTTCCTAGGGGATTAATTGATAATTAGATCATTGAATAAATGAGATGGGATTCCCAAATAGATATTTCTTTTGGATATTGGTTATGGGTCAAAATATTTGAGTTGAGATATTGAATTGATGTTTGTAAATAAATAATTGGGGGAAATTAATTATGTAATGATGATTGGTTATGTAGGATAATTAATTTTGAGAACTAATTATTTTCCATGATGTTGATAAAATATTATAAATTGTGATAATTAATTATGAAAAGCGTAGAATTTTTTTAGAAAATTAATTTTGAAGAATTAATTATGGATTGAGAATTGTGTTCATTGAATAATTAATTTATGAAATAATTAATGTGTTATGTGTTTAGTTACTTGTTGAGTTAAATAATGGATTTTGTAATGTTTGAGTAATCGATTGATTAGTAATGTAATGATGTGGATAATTAATTTCAAATTAAATAATGACTAAATGGATGAGATTTATTTGGTTCTAGACATGGAATTTTAGACCGATTAGATGTTGGGACGTTTTCATGGTGTTCCTCTCCAACATTTATCCTAGCATGAGATTTTGGGGTGCTAGGAATGACGACCAACACCGATTGAGATATGGATTTTATGGAATGATGATTGACACTGAATGTAATTTGGGGTGTTTCAAATGAATTTAAACACCAAATGAATGATAATTGTTAACGATAATTCTAATGGATATCATAAATTGAAAATAGGACAAATGTGATGATTAAAGAACATACAAAAATATGATATCTATTTAATTATGTATTTTAGTTATTAATTTATAAAACAGAATTCAATATCTATTGAGTGTACTGTTTTTAGACATTGTTTTAATTGGCCTACTAAGGATTACTCAAACCATATTCGGGTTGTCTGATCGGCACCAAAGTAGATTTAGTTGTTGAAGGAAAGTATAAGGGAAATTCCATATGATAGGTTGATTTTTTGGGATTGAAGATTGGGAGAGGGATCTAGACTTTGTTCGAGACCGACTTGAGAGATGTGGTATCTTTAATTTTAGTTTCATTATGGACACATTAAATTAACATTATCATATCATGTTTTAACATTCCGTTGAGTATTGTATTTTCGAATTTTGAATACCATATGATATGGTATTGTTCTGGTTATTTATATCCATTCACACTTGGTGTCACGAACCAGGCCAGTGCGTCATCCGACCCGGCGCCCGACCCGATCCGCGATATGGCCCGAAGGGCGTCCCCGATCCCCACGGGCTGGCAACTAGTGCCGGGCATCAAAACATGCAGTTGGGAACGATTTAGCCCAGAAAATAAGAGACATAAAAACAAAAATAAACAGAACAAAACAATTAAACACTAACAGCTGGAAATAAAATAAAGATAGGCAACTAGGCATACCTCCAAGTGACCCCATGGGTCACCACCAAACTTATAACCACGCTCGCTCGAAGAGCGATCCATGTCTATAACCTGAAACTGAAAATTAAAGTAGGCGTGAGCACCGAGATGCTCAGTAGGAAAGCCAAGGAATAACCACGCCCTATGCCCTTACCTTTAAAAGAAATCCAATTATGCTAGTTTGAAAATAAGTAATAATAAAATAATGTTTTTTTTCCTTTTTAAATCCAAATAACAAGATGACATTTTTATGAAAATCATTTCTATTCCACCATATTTTCAAAATCGATTCCAAGAGTGCATTCAACTTTCGAAATTGCATGAAAAACAGTTTAGTTTGAAACAGGGTTTTTCACAATAAGACAGTAAGTATGAAACAACTGAAAAGAAAGTTATATTGCTAGCAGCATGTCACAAAGGAGCACCATGGGTAGCCCCTATAGGTATCTAGAAAAAGTGGGAACCTAGAGACCTCGTACCTCGGTGAAACGTGGCTTAGAAGGCCACGACCCTCAGAAAACGTGGCTTAGATGGCCACGACCCTCAGAAATTCATATGTTTAGTTAGTGTTGTTGCGTCAATCCTTTTAGACAACCCGGGACAAACCCCTGCCATGTCATCTAACGTACTAGTCCTGGTCGCCCACCTAGGTACCCAGGGTTTCCCATGTGCTCTATTTCAAAGGGTGGTGAGGTTTAAACAAAAACATAGAAAGAACATAACACTTTCGTACCCAAAGTCCATTTCACCACTCACCACCGTTCTCCCTCCTTAAGCGCATACCCCTTTTTATGTCACATAACCTCGCACAAGCCTCTTTATTAGGCACATATCACAAATCATACACTTAACACACACATCATGTTTCTACAACAACGGGGCATGCCTTAAGAGGGGTTTTGTTTTACTTTCGCAAACCATTCTCAAAGTGTCAGACGAGCATAATTAATTACAATAAACACATTTCATTTTTGAACACAAAATCACCCAACGCTTATGTTTCCAAGACCATTTGAAAGTTCAACTAAACAACCAAGGTACTATATCTTTAAAAGCAAGCTAGAAAACATGTTTAAATCTAAAAAAACCATTGGAAATACTTATTACACACTAAAATCATTAAGGAAACCACTATTAAAGAACCATGACCATTTGTGTATATACACACACATATATATATATAGCATGTGCATTTCATATAAAAGTAGAATATGTATTTAAAGAACACCAAGCAAAAAATGGAGATTCTAATTAAAGATTAGGGCATAGGGGACCTACCTCAAGACACGCAGCTTTTGACAAGGGTAACCCGAGACCGCTTCACCACCATGCATATACATTTTCATGCATATGCATATACACAGGTCCTTACTGCCGACGACTCAAACCCCCGAGGAAGCGACCATTCACTATACATAAAATTTAATAAAGCAATTAAACAATTAAACAGTTTATAAAGCATTTGAAATATCACATTAAATCTTTATACCAACAACGCACTCAAATAACCTTCCTAATACCAAACGCACCATGACGCAACACCAGAAACATGATAAAACAGACTTTGCAGCACTTGCGCGACAAAATAAACCCACAGCAAAGTTTATAAAACACTACGAAAAGTTCAGCACGGGTTTTCACAAAATCAGAACATTCACACTAAATGAAAACACTACAAAACACATCAAAATCATAGTAACTTTAAGCGAAACTATATTCGCACCAAGAAAAATAATCAATGAGTACACTAAATTAATTAAATAAGAAAAAAAATTTGACAAAGAACACATATATGCGGAAACTCATACCTTCGGTATCCAAACTTCGCAAACGCGGCACGCAAACTATGTCGTACGACAACCACACCACAAACAACATAATTAATCCCTAAAACAAGAAATCGGAGCAATTACACCATAATCGGACCAAACGCGAATCCAAAATCCAAGTTGCAACTCAATCAAATTAAAAGAACTAACAACCGACGTATAACGCACTTACGACGAGCAGTCCGAAAGGCTGGCCGGAGGTCGGCGGGGGGGGGGGGGTGTCGGGGTTTGTGAAATGATGAAAAAAAAAGAAGGCTGCTGAAAATTTGGTGCGTCGGAGTAGGCCAGCCGGGGGAGGTAGCGTCGCTGGAGGCTGCGCCAGAGGAGGCCACGCCGGAAGGGGAGAGATGTGCCAATTCGATGGTTGCTGGTCTGGCAAGGAGGAGCGAAGGGGAGGGGCGGTCCGCGCCGAAGGACGCCGCGCCGCGCCGGAGGACGTCGTGCCGGAGGAAGACGCACTAGAGGAAGGCAAGGGGAGCGGCTTAGCGACGTGGGTGGAGTTCACAGGGGGGTGGCGAGGGAGGCACGAAGGCGAGGCGAGCAACGGTTGTCTAGGAAGGAGGTGGACGGGGCTCGGTTCTACCGGAGTGGGTGGAGGGCGACGACCAGAGGGAGAAGGTGGAAGGGAGGAAGCAGTGCGCTAGGGTTACGGGGAAAGGGGGATCCACACGGGGAGAGGGTAGCGCAAGGGAGGGAAGAAAGAGGGGGGAGGAAAAAAAAATAAAACAAAGGAAATGAACACCCAAAAAAAAAATCTTTTAACAATAAATTATATATACAAGTATAGATAGATATATATATATATATACACACACAATAACAATAATTATTACCTAATCAAAATCTTAATGAAACTAATAATTGTAATAACATTAAAATTAACATGCTCATAATTTTATAACCATTATAATAATTTAATATTATCTATATAATTAAAATAATAACTGGAATAATAACAAAAAGAATAATAATCCCAAATAATAATAATAATAATAATAATAATAATAATAACAACAGTAATATTAAAACAACACTTAAGTTAATTAACCATTTTTCATATTTAATTTTGCACTTAATTTATTATTTAACTTGCCAAATAAATGATTACTTACAAACCGAGTAGGCCGCACGAACATCTGACGAAGCCATGTGGCTTCACCCGTTCCTTACCAGCGCGCAGGAAACTACCATGCTAAAACACTCATTTATCCTCAAAACGCAACAACCCAAGATGGGTCCAGAAACGTGCACGGTCGTGTGCAAGGTCACACACCCAAATAATAACACAATTTCTCTAAAAAGAAAAAAATACTGGATCAAAACGCAACTGAAAAGTAAGACCCAAAATAATTAAGATAGAAAAAAAGCACGGTTGGGGCACATATCGCTTAAGCAAAGTGACACGACTTCGACCGCGCCCTGCACGTGTGTTGACCGCTGCTAACTCAAACGTTCATTTATCAACAAATCACATAAACTCTCTTCGTGCCCGACATGCACCTTGGAAAAACAATTAAATCAAATAAAATTACCATATAAAGGTAAAAATTAAAATCATTACCGATGTGCAAGGTCGGGGTGTGACAATTCTCCCCACCATGACACTTTCTGCTCCCAGAAAGTCCAAAAATACTAGGTCAACTAAGGGTTTCAAGTGAGACCACGAAGACACCTAAAACACAACCTCAATCACCCGAATATTGGTCATTCAAAACACTGATGACCTAAAACTCATAATATCCCAAAACCAGAGTCACTAAACAAAATGACCAACAACAAGGAATTCACCTCGAAATTGAACTACAACATGGAACACCCCGACCCCTGGCATAGGGATCACCAGGGCCGCTCGAGATCTCCAAGAACGCTCGTCAAGCGACCCACTACTCAAGCTATCCAATTATCATGGTTGAGGTTGGGTGGAGCAGAAGCAAGGGGTTGCTCCGCCAAGCGCACTTTGAAAATAGAGCCTTCCACAAGCCCGTCTTATGGTGGTCTCCCCACCATATTAGGGTTCTCGACAAACATTTGTTCTCCAAACCAAAACGACTCCCAAACCCAAACAACTCTAACACTGGCTTGATCCTCAGAGTTCCCTATGTTGAACTAACACAATACGGGACATCGGCGAGACCCGCACAGGGTCTCCCCACCATTTTAAAATTTCCTAACACCACGAAACTCGCGCGGGCATTCCTAGTTTACTTTATGAAATACCGATTGAACCCTTCATCGTGAACCCGCCACACGGGACGACCCGCACTGATCATTCCTACAGTGGACAACACTCTGCCACGTGAGATAGCTTTGATAGCAGAAACCCCTAACCAGGAGATGAACCAGACAGGCGCACAACATTTCCACAAGACATGAGTATCTCCGACCGCAAGAAGGTTCACGAAGCACACCCACTAGCTTTACAAGAATATGGGTTTTTCCGAACCTCTTTAAGGCCCAAGAGGAACTCCCATAAAATAAGACCACGACAAGTAGACAAGGGCTCCATTCCCCTGACAACAAGAATGACGCCTCTAGAGAGGGTACCACAATAGGGAAATTTAAGTTTTTCCCCGTCCCGACATTGCGGAATAAAGTCGGACCAAGCCCGTCCCACATCTGACGAGTCCTAACTGCGCGCAAGCTTCACCCCGAGACCTATGGCTGGGGAACTGATGTCCGAAGCATCTCCAACCTCGCAGTCACAAGCTGAACACTTCTAACTAGAACTTCCTCCGCTGGAAAAGGAGCCTGCATACTTCTCCCCGTGTCTCGCGCGACCACTCTATTAACATACCAATTTAGAATTGCAGCGAACGACCTATAGTGGCTAACTGACCACACTAAAGATAGGAGGTTGAGCGGTCTGTCCGACACGCAACACGAACTGATGGAAGGAGCACTCCACGAACAAGTCCCTTTGGTTTACACTCTTCACCAAATGAGAGACCTACTCTTACCACAATATAAGCAGGACCAAAAACTTGTACTTTTTTTTTGACCGACGATTCCACAATACTTCTGGGGTAGATGGAACTAGCTCATCAGAAACGTCAACACACCCCCTTCGCCACATGTTGACTGGTCGAGAACCTACGAGATCAACCAATTTCCCTCACCTTCACTTCCTTAGGTACAATCACGGAATGAGGCTTGTCTTGAGGATTGCTTATGACGTCCCCATTTGCAACGAAAACGGAACGATCACCATTCACAAGTTTAGTCCCGCTCCACCAGACGTACTCGAGACAATCTTACATCCGCACAACATTTGAAGTTCCTTCAAAACCAGAGACACTTCCAACTTTCCCAAATCACTCAACGACATCCAACTGACATCGACTTCTATGAACAGTCGACGCCACCGAGCAGAACCCAACTCTGCCACTCCACTGAGAGTCTAGGTCGGGCCAAGAACTGAGAGAGACCTACTGGAACCCATGGAACGTTTCTAGGGGCATATCCCAGAAAAGAAACACAAAACAACCTTCCACAAATCCAAACACATCACAAAACAAACACCAACATTCCAGAAACAAATCCAATAATTCCAATTTAAAACATCAATTCATTTTCAAAGAAAACACTCACTTGAAAAACCAAGCCCTGCACAATAAGCCCCAAAGCTATTAAAAAAAAATCCATCTTTACTCTAAACGCAATGTCATTTTTTTTCCATTTTCAAAACCATTTGTGCACAAAAAACCATTTAGGAAAAGGCCCACTTTCTAGGAAACAAGAAGCAACCTTAGAAATCAATCAACCACCACTGATATTCCATGGTGCCTCGCAGGTATGCATTTTCGTGCCACTCAGGCACCCGTCCACACGATCCACCAACTATCCATTAATCAAGTCCATATGCACATGCGAGCACCCCTAGGAATACCACTGGAAAGAAACAAGGCTACTCCGCTTTCAAAACAAAACATTCTCAACATCAGAAAATGCCTTCTTCTTTTCAAACCCGTTTCAAAAATTCAAGGTAAATTTCAAGAATGCTTTCCATTTCTAAAACAGCCCATTTCAATTTCAGATGACCCAAAACATCCCTTTAGAAATTCAACGTTGACAAATCAACGCAAAATTCAAAAAACAAGGTCCAAGAGAAACGCACAACAAATATCATGACAACTGCAAATAAGAGCAACATCAAAGTCCGCTTCCCTTTTTAAAGGAAAACAATCTCGCGCCAATCCCAAAATTAGAGCAAGGTATCACAAACATTAAACACCTGGGCGGAGGACTAGTGGTCGTGTCTAACCCGGCTACATGGTTTAGCAGACCATGTCCTAGGTAAGCACCAACCACTAGGAGTGTCGAACCGCACTCTCGGGCATCACATGGGTCGCTACTCCATGTGAGACCGCGCGCAGTACCAGTTTACTCCTATTTTCATCCCCCATCCACAAAGACCAAAGCCAAAACATAGATCCCGGACTGCCCCTGGTTACTCGAGGATCAGAACGAGCAAGAGTTCGCGACGCTCTTCCCGCACCTACCACTCGAGTACCGACAATCCTATCTCCGATCTACCTGATACCCCAAATAACAAGAACAAAACCACCTCTGATACCATTTTGTCACGAACCAGGCCAGTGCGTCATCCGACCCGGCGCCCGACCCGGTCCGCGACATGGCCCGAAGGGCGTCCCCGATCCCCACGGGCTGGCAACTAGTGCCGGGCATCAAAACATGCAGTTGGGAACGATTTAGCCCAGAAAATAAGAGACATAAAAACAAAAATAAACAGAACAAAACAATTAAACACTAACAGCTGGAAATAAAATAAAGATAGGCAACTAGGCATACCTCCAAGTGACCCCATGGGTCACCACCAAACTTATAACCACGCTCGCTCGAAGAGCGATCCATGTCTATAACCTGAAACTGAAAATTAAAGTAGGCGTGAGCACCGAGATGCTCAGTAGGAAAGCCAAGGAATAACCACGCCCTATGCCCTTACCTTTAAAAGAAATCCAATTATGCTAGTTTGAAAATAAGTAATAATAAAATAATGTTTTTTTTCCTTTTTAAATCCAAATAACAAGTTGACATTTTTATGAAAATCATTTCTATTCCACCATATTTTCAAAATCGATTCCAAGAGTGCATTCAACTTTCGAAATTGCAAGAAAAACAATTTAGTTTGAAACCGGGTTTTTCACAATAAGACAGTAAGTATAAAACAACTGAAAAGAAAGTTAAATTGCTAGCAGCATGTCACAAAGGAGCACCATGGGTAGCCCCTATAGGTATCTAGAAAAAGTGGGAACCTAGAGACCTCGTACCTCGGTGAAACGTGGCTTAGAAGGCCACGACCCTCAGAAAACGTGGCTTAGATGGCCACGACCCTCAGAAATTCATATGTTTAGTTAGTGTTGTTGCGTCAATCCTGTTAGACAACCCGGGACAAACCCCTGCCATGTCATCTAACGTACTAGTCCTGGTCGCCCACCTAGGTACCCAGGGTTTCCCATGTGCTCTATTTCAAAGGGTGGTGAGGTTTAAACAAAAACATAGAAAGAACATAACACTTTCGTACCCAAAGTCCATTTCACCACTCACCACCGTTCTCCCTCCTTAAGCGCATACCCCTTTTTATGTCACATAACCTCGCACAAGCCTCTTTATTAGGCACATATCACAAATCATACACTTAACACACACATCATGTTTCTACAACAACGGGGCATGCCTTAAGAGGGTTTTTGTTTTACTTTCGCAAACCATTCTCAAAGTGTCAGACGAGCTTAATTAATTACAATAAAAACATTTCATTTTTGAACACAAAATCACCCAACGCTTATGTTTCCAAGACCATTTGAAAGTTCAACTAAACAACCAAGGTACTATATCTTTAAAATCAAGCTAGAAAACATGTTTAAATCTAAAAAAACCATTGGAAATACTTATTACACACTAAAATCATTAAGGAAACCACTATTAAAGAACCATGACCATTTGTGTATATACACACACATATATATATATAGCATGTGCATTTCATATAAAAGCAGAATATGTATTTAAAGAACACCAAGCAAAAAATGGAGATTCTAATTAAAGATTAGGGCATAGGGGACCTACCTCAAGACACGCAGCTTTTGACAAGGGTAACCCGAGACCGCTTCACCACCATGCATATACATTTTCATGCATATTCATATACACAGGTCCTTACTGCCGACGACTCAAACCCCCGAGGAAGCGACCATTCACTATACATATAATTTAATAATACAATTAAACAATTAAACAGTTTATAAAGCATTTGAAATATCACATTAAAGCTTTATACCAACAACGCACTCAAACAACCTTCCTAATACCAAGCGCACCATGAAGCAACACCAGAAACATGATAAAATAGACTTTGCAGCACTTGCGCGACAAAATAAACCCACAGCAAAGTTTATAAAACGCTACGAAAAGTTCAGCACGGGTTTTCACAAAATCAGAACATTCACACTAAATGAAAACACTACAAAACAAATCAAAATCATAGTAACTTTAAGCGAAACTGTATTCGCACCAAGAAAAATAATCAATGAGTACACTAAATTAATTAAATAAGAAAAATAATTTGACAAAGAACACATATATGCGGAAAATCATACCTTCGGTATCCAAACTTCGCAAACGCGGCACGCAAACTCTGTCGTACGACAACCACACCACAAACAACATAATTAATCCCTAAAACAAGCAATCGGAGCAATTACACCATAATCGGAACAAACGCGAATCCAAAATCCAAATTGCAACTCAATCAAATTAAAAGAACTAACAACTGACGTATAACGCGCTTACGACGAGCAGTCCGAAAGGCTGGCCGAAGGTCGGCGGGGGGGGTGTCGGGGTTTGTGAAATGATGAAAAAAAAGAAGGCTGCTGAGAATTTGGTGCGTCGGAGTAGGCCAGCCGTGGGAGGTAGCGTCGCTGGAGGCTGCGCCAGAGGAGGCCACGCCAGAAGGGGAGAGATGTGCCGATTCGATGGTTGCTGGTCTGGCAAGGAGGAGCGAAGGGGAGGGGCGGTCCGCACCGAAGGACGCCGCGCCGCGCCGGAGGACGTCGTGCCGGAGGAAGCCGCACCAGAGGAAGGCAAGGGGAGCGGCTTAGCGACGTGGGTGGAGTTCGCAGGGGGGTGGCGAGGGAGGCACGAAGGCGAGGCGAGCAACGGTTGTCTAGGAAGGAGGCCGACGGGGCTCGGTTCTACCGGAGTGGGTGGAGGGCGACGGCCGGAGGGAGAAGGTGGAAGGGAGGAAGCAGTGCGCTAGGGTTACGGGGAAAGGGGGATCCGCACGGGGAGAGGGTAGCGCAAGGGAGGGAAGAAAGAGGGGGAAGGAAAAAAAATAAAACAAAGGAAATGAACACCCAAAAAAAAATCTTTTAACAATAAATTATATATACAAGTATAGATAGATATATATATATATATATATACACACACAATAACAATAATTATTACCTAATCAAAATCTTAATGAAACTAATAATTGTAATAACATTAAAATTAACATACTCATAATTTTATAACCATTATAATAATTTAATATTATCTATATAATTAAAATAATAACTGGAATAATAACAAAAAGAATAATAATCCCAAATAATAATAATAATAATAATAATAATAATAATAATAACAACAGTAATATTAAAACAACACTTAAGTTAATTAACCATTTTTCATATTTAATTTTGCACTTAATTTATTATTTAACTTTCCAAATAAATGATTACTTACAAACCGAGTAGGCCGCACGAACATATGACGAAGCCATGTGGCTTCACCCGTTCCTTACCAGCGCGCAGGAAACTACCATGCTAAAACACTCATTTATCCTCAAAACGCAACAACCCAAGATGGGTCCAGAAATGTGCACGGTCGTGTGCAAGATCACACACCCAAATAATAACAAAATTTCTCTAAAAAGAAAAAAATACTGGATCAAAACGCAACTGAAAAGTAAGACCAAAAATAATTAAGATAGAAAAAAAGCACGGTTGGGGCACATATCGCTTAAGCAAAGTGACGCGACTTCGACCGCGCCCTGCACGTGTGTTGACCGCTGCTAACTCAAGCGTTCATTTATCAACAAATCACATAAACTCTCTTCGTGCCCGACATGCACCTTGGAAAAACAATTAAATCAAATAAAATTACCATATAAAGGTAAAAATTAAAATCATTACCGATGTGCAAGGTCGGGGTGTGACACTTGGTTATTGTTTTTTTCTAATGTTGGTGTTTTTTTCATATAAAAGAGGGTATAATTTCCTGAAGATTGACATACCAGAACATCAACACCAGTTAGAACCCTCAGGTGTACAGGGAGGTGCACTTGAGGGCATGTGGCCAACATCCTCAGGGAACCATTTAGTGGCACCCAGTACGAGAATTCAAATAGTGGTATCAGAAGATTTTATTATAATTATTATTTACACGTAATACTATTTTGGGAAAGGTATACATGATATCATGAAGAGTCCAGGATTGGTAATAATCACATTCAGGGGAGTTGCAAACCCATGTATGGGCCGAAATCTCAGTAATTAGGGTGGTATTATTGTGATTTTTTTTGTTATAATAGTAGAATATTATTTCAGCTTTCGTGATTCACTTGTGGTGTGATATGATAATATTTGTTTTTCAATTGTTCTATTTTGATTCATGTCCTAATGAGGCATGATAATTGATTCTTCATTAATCATTGTAGGCACTCAGGGTTTCTATGACATCCATCATTCCATGTACTCACTGGAAAATGGGTTATGTGTAAGTTATTGAACATGAACAGTTTTTCCATGTAGTAAGATTGAAATAATTATGAAAATTAAGAATAAATCGGTGTCTACTGAGAACCTTGGTTGATAATATGAGTATTATTAATTAATATATTGTTTATTTCTATAATTTGAGATAATTTCAACAATTAATGGATTAATTAATGTACTATAATATATGTACCCTTGTTAATCAAGACCTAGGAGTAAGATGGTTGAGGATAGTGATAAGACCTCGGTGTTGACCGTGTAGTGAGAAAAGTTGGAGTGGACGTGTGGAAATTTGTTGGGTTAGTTTCTCATATTAGGTTAATGTTATATGGTTTCATTATGGTACCTAGAATGTGTGTTTTTATTTGTAGAGTTATGCATCCATTATGATTTTTTATGGAGAGATAGAGGGGCATAACTCAGAAAGATCTTCCAGACATGGAACTTGATGCACCATTGGTGCAAGCTGTGGACGAATGAGAATTGTTCCAAGAGAATTTTTCTCATTTCATGCATTTAATGGAGAGATAATCATGGTGGGTTCTAAAAAGAATATATTAGTTCATAAGGGAGTTACACTTGTATCACCCTCTTACTTTTACTAGATAGGGTGGTCTTGAAGAAGCTGAATTCTAGATTGAATCTATAGAGATGATACATGAGTATTTGCAGACTCAAGTTGGGAGGAGGGTCACATTGGCTGCTTATATGCTATAGGGGTCAGCGAAGTATTGGTGGGACTAATAGGTATAATCTAGAGAGATTGATGAGATGCTATAGAAGGACTTTATGGAGAAGTTATTGCAGTAATTCTATCCAAAGAGATGAGACAAGAGATTTTTTTAGTGATTATGAATTTGAACCAATGATGTATGTCCATAATGGATTACGCTTAATGTTTCAAATATTAATAGTGTTTTTTTATTGACCTTGGTGGAATATAAGGATTCTTTAGAAAATTTATTTCAATATAGACTTAGGTGTAAATTTAAGTCCTGGTTAAATATCTTTAGGATGAATAAATTATATGAAGTGGTTAACCAGGATCTCATTTTAAAGGGGAAACTAAAGGATTCTTCCAGTACTAGAAAGGTAGTATTCACTGGATGATCAGGGAGTGTTCCTTTCTATAACATGAAGCATTGTTATGAGAACCTTAATTAGCACAGTGGAAAGTAATGTGGAAATACAGGAGGAACAATTGCACTGAATTGAACTCACATACATTTCCACCAGTGAGGTAGGGAGGGACAACATCCTAAATATATTTCTCGACCACCAGTGGAGTAATAGATTTTTGGAAATATGAGGAATCTACATAAGTTCTACAAGAAGTTGAAGAAAGCTGGTGATGAGGGGGCAGCTGCTCAGAGTTAGAGTGTGGGAAGAGGGTCTTCTACACAATATAGTCATGGCGGCTGGAACTCTACAGTAAGAGGATGTAACGGTTGTAGACATGGTTCTTCGTGGTTTAATTTCTTGTATCAAAATGGTGATACTCAAGGGATTCAGATGAAACCACAAGAAAGAGGGGTAGTAAAATTACATGCAGTGTGACCTTCACATGTATAGAGAAATGATATTCTATCAAAGGTGAGAGTTAATATTATTTTTTTCTTCTACATTATCTTGAACCAAGTTTGATTCTGATTCCTATAATTCTTTTATATTAGATAATATTGTTAATGCTTTGAGTCGGGAGGTGGAGTCCGTAAGAATGGTGATGAATATCGATACACCATTGGTAACTCACACTTGGGATTTCTGTTTATGAAAGGAATGTTTTCTCAATATTAGAGAGTATTTTTTGGATATCAATGTTCTTGATATAGAATGCTTCGTCCGGATTATGGGTATGGAAGGGCTAGTCCCATATAAATCCCACATATATATTTACTACAGGAGAGTTTCCTTTGTATATCAAAAGGTTAACCAGTTTGTTCATCATTGAGAAAGGGATATCCATGTAGGTTGTGGTGGGATAGTTTTCCAGAATATTGAAGAGGTCACATACCATGTTTCTAGTATTCTGCTAGATTATGGGAGTGGTATGAAATATATCCGTCCACTAGTACTAGAACTGTTTCAGGATGCCTTTTCTGAAGACTTTTCCTAGTTTCTACCTGAGAGAAATGCGGAGTTCACTATTGAGCTCATGCTGGGGGATGAGTTGGTATCTATTCCACCATACAGAATGGCACTGACTGAGCATCTAGATATCAAAATACAGTTAGAGGAGTTAAAAAATAAAGGTTTTATTTGTCGATGTACGTCACCTTGGGGATCCCTAGTATCGTATGCAATGAAGGCCAATGGGTGTTTATGCTTCTATATCAAGTACAAGAATTTGAATAAAATTACAATGAAACCCCACTATCCTATTACACATATTAGTGATATGTTTGACTAGTTGAATGGGTATTGTGTGTTCTCAAAGATCGTCCTGAGATTAGTGTATCATCAGCTGCGAGTTCGAACCTCTGACATACAATGAAATTATTTCAGAAGTAGGTATGACCTTTATGAATTTTTTGTAATGCTATTTGGGTTGAAAAATTATCTAGTGGTATTTATGTCTTTGATGAACAAGATCTTTCCAATGTACATAGATCATCTTGTGTGGGTGTTTGTGGATGACATCTTGGTGAAATCTAAGACTCATGACAATCAATCCCAACATCTAGACAATATCATTTGTAAACGGAGAGAGAATCTACTCAATGTGAATCTATCTAAATGTCAGTTTTTGATTGATATGGTACACATTATGGGGAATATTATCTCAGAATAAGGTTTAGCAATATACCTATAAAAAATTTAGGCAGTGATTTCCTGAGAGCAGACCAGAAATATTCTTTATATTTTATGATTTTTTAAATTAGGTGGTTATTACAGGAGGCCCATCAAGGAATTTTACCAATTGGAAGCACCACATTCATGATTGTCTAGGGAAGGGATAATTTGATTGGGGAGAAGAATGTGATAATTATTTCCATAAGTTGAAGAAGAACAAGACATTCGTCATAGTTTTGATATTACCTAGGTTATGTGAGGAGTTCGCAATTTATTGTGGTGCTTCTGTGATTAGACTTGGTGCTATGTTGATGCAAGAGGATAGAGTCATTACATACAAGTCTTAGTAGTTGTAGACAAATGAACGGAATTACCCTACGTATGACGTCATGTTACCAGCAGTGGTTTATTCTTTTATGTGTTCGAGACACTATCTTTTGGGTGAAACATTTATAGTTTTTATGGATCACAATATCTTAATGTATGCATTTTCACAGTGAAACATGAATCTTTGGAAACAACGATGGATAGTGTATATGATGTACTAAGATTTTGAACGAGAGTATAATTATGGATATGGGAATAGTGTGGTTAATGTGTTGAGTAGGAAAACTCAAAATCAATTGGAATATGAGTCGAGAGAAGTGTTGAAGATGAGGAATTTTCATTCAAAAATGTATGTTGAATTTCAAGAGAGACAGTTGTGGATGTCACTATTTTTTGAGGTAGTGGAGTCTACACTATTAATATGGATTATGGGAATGCAGTATGTGGATCCATAGTGTTTATCCTCATGGGAAAGCCTTGAAAGTAGAGAGACGCCTTCAAACTATATAATAGACGAGGATGAGATCAACTGTGTAAATAATTATATTGTTTTTCCAACGAGTATGCGAGAAGAACTCATGTGATAATTTCAAGCCTAATAGTGGGAATTTCATCTTGGGGTGACAGAAATGTACCTTGAAAAACAATGGTAGTTTTGGTGGATAGGCATGAAAAATGTTATAGAAGGTTTCTTAACAAGATGTTTCACCAGTTAACTAGAGAAGGAAGAGTATCAACGACCTAGAAGCCTATTGCATCCATTCACTATTTTGGAATTTTAGTGGGATGACATGACTATGGATTTCATGGTAGTATATCCAATGAAAGTTAGGATGCATAATGCTATTTGGATTGTTGTGGATGGAATAACCAAGGTAACAAGCATCTTTCCTATTATGGAAACATTTAAAGTTGGAATGTCTAGAGAATTGTATGTATGAGAGATATTTCATTTCCGTGGCGTGCCACAATCTATAGTTTTAGATCATGAATTGCGATTTACAACACACTTTTAGAAGGGGTTTTAAAAGAATTTTGGAAAATAGGTTTAGTTATGTATGGACATTCACCCATTGATAGATGGGATGATGAAGTGTAACATAATGATGTTAGAGGATATGCTACAAGCATTTCTGCTTGATTTGTGTGGTTATTGGGAGAAGCAATTGGCATTAGTGGAGTTCCCCTATAAAATTAGTTATCACAAAACTATACAAGAGGAACCATATAGGGAACATTATAGTATATGTATAGATGACCACTATGTTAGTTAGAGGTGGGCGAGTCTAAGTTGTTGGGATGGAGTCTCATTCAGGAGACAAAAGAGTCGGTGTAGTTGATTTCAAAAAATATGGTTACAACTCAGGGTAGGAAGAATTCATATTCTATTATATATATATGACTCCAATAGTTAATAATGGGAGATTGTGTATTACTTTAGGTGCCTCCTAGATCTGGTCACCACTGGATATAGAGGTAGAACATGATTCGTCCTTGGTTTGTTGGATTTGTTGAGGTACGAGAGAGAATCGGGCCAGTCACATATAGATTTCCCCTTCGACAAAAATTCAATTCTATGCATGATGTTTTTAAATGGGTCACAACTGTAGAGGTATCTCCCCAATCCATCTCATGTGATTGATGATAAATGGGTTGACCAAGAGATATATGCATCCATTTAAGATCATCTGATACATGTTCTTGTTCATATTGAGAAAGTTTAATAGGGAAAGATCACGTCATTAGTTCATGTGTTATGGAAACATAGACCTGTTCAAGAAAAAATACGGGAATAGAAATTAGAAAAGTGGGATGAATGAAACAATCATGTTGTATTAGAAGGTTAAAGATTTTTGTGAGTGTAGATCGAGGAAGAGAAATTATAAAGTGGGGAGATTGATAGATCCTGGACTTTTTGGAGTCATCTCAAGAACATTTTTAGATACTTTTTGAGGTTTTTAAGTAACATTGTTTTGGAGTAGTGGAATATGGTTATTTTGGGAGAATTATTATGACAAACTAACATATATTGTTTGATTCCTTCTGTTCGGATTCCTAGGTGATTTGAACACTGTTCTTCAAGATCAAAATCCGGGATTGAAGATCCTCTCTCTTCCCAATATGTGGATATCATTATGATACTTCTCTTCATCATTCATATATATTTCATTGATATTTACATGGAATATCTCTATATCTTCCATGTATCTAAACTTAAGACTTTAGATCTAGATCTACGATTTAATATATACATATAAATTTGAAAGATGTTGATGCCATTGATCTTAATTTTGGTTTTGGGATTTTAATCTGGAGCATGATCGGGAATGTTGATCCACTCGAAAATTAGGGATTTCATTTGGGCCATAATCCATAAATAATTAGAGGTAAGTGGTAAAAATTGAACTCCCTATAGTCATGGATTTGATATGTGTATGTGAGATTATGGATTTTCATGCTTCCCTTGATAATTGATTTTCAATATTTCCTTAGTTAATAATGTGGAACTGACTTATGATTAATTGATAATTAGAACACGACATAAATGAATGTGGGTATCCAAAAATATATATTTATTTGGAGAATGGTTATGTGTTGAGATATTGAAATTGATATATTGAATTTATTGTGTTAAGATAATTAGTTGTAGGAAATTAATTATAAAATGATGTTTAGCTATGTTAGATAATTAATAGTGATAATTAATTATGATCTATGGTTTTATTTATAAATAATAAATTGTGAGGATTTATAATGACAAGTTGATATTTGATATGGATGATTAATTTGAAAATATAATTATAGAATGAGAATTATATTGACTGATTAATTTATTAATGAATTAATTAATGGGAAATTTGATTTGTTAATTTTTGAGTTATCTAATGGCCTTTGAAATGTTTAAATAGTTATTGAATTTTAAAAGGAATGATGAGGATAATTAGAGTGAATTAAATAATTATTAAATGGATATTATTTTTGTGGTGCCAGACGTGGTGTTCTAGACTAATTAAAATTTGGGACTTGAACATAGAATTCCTCCCCAACAGTTATCCAATATTGAGATTTTGGGGTTCTAGGATTGACGACCTACACTGAATGAGATATATAGTATTAAGCATGGTGACCTATACTGAATTCAATTCGGGGATCTTGACATGATGTTTGACACCAAATCAATGATGATAATGAATGATGATTCAATTTGAATACATGAATTGAAACTATGAATAATTTGAAAATAAAATATTAAATGACAAAGTGATAACTTTTTAATTATGAATTGTTTTTATTGCTTCATAAGACCGAATACAGTATTTATTGATTGGTCTAGTTTTTTAATCCATTGGTGGTGGCCTACTGAGTTGAACTCACTCCCTATTCGGGTTGCCAGATCGACACCTGAGTATGAATATTTTTTGCAGGACACAATATGTGAAAGACCCCGGGATAGGTTTTTGTTTGGGATTGGAACAAGAGATAGGTAACGATACATGGTTCAGGACCCTCTTGAGAGTCTTTGTGTATTTACATTATGTTTTATTATAGACACTAGATATTCACATTTTCATAGAATTTTTACCCTTTATATGAGTATGTTATTTTCTTGTTTGGAATATCACATAACATTATATTTGTCATTTTATTTATATTATTATGCACTTGGTTGTTGTTGTTTATTTCTATTGGTGTATTATTCTGATAAAATGGGTTATAGTCTCCCCATGACTAACTTAGTAGACCCTTGATGTTAGTCGGTACCCTCCGGAATACGGGGAGGTGCACATGAGGGTATGTGGCCAACCGACTTGGGGCACCATTTAGGGTCACCTAGGTTAGGACATCACATGAATGATATTAGATATTGAAGTGATTATACAATTATATCATTCATGGAACCATTATTTTTAATTTTGGAGCATTTGGATCTGAGAACAATAATAACACTATTTAAATGTAAATATATTTTTTTAATTCTACATTCTTAACATTTAAATGGGTATCACATACTCCATACTACAACACTAATTAAATTTATCTATTTCAAATAGAACATTATTCTAGTCTCTCTAACACAACTCCCTATTCTCACTAAGAAATAGTTTCACAAAGAGGCCAATATCTAGGTCCTTAATGAGTTACCCTGGATATAACATATAGTGGAGTTGTAATAATCTAAACCAAACATTATTATATCAATTTTTTTATTTATACTAGTCATGTTACAGATACCAAATAAGTTATAAATTATTGTATCATTCAAATCCTACAACACTTAAAAATAACTAGGGTGTGTCGCACACATATGTTGGGTAGGGCCCATAATAATCTTGGTATGGCGCCCTACTATACCTCGTTACCCATAAAAAATGTTCCCCCCATGATTGGCTAGGGTGGTACGTGTTGGGAGGGGATGAGGGTGTGGTCAAAGGGTCATGAGGTCAAGTCCTTGTGCCAATGATTTACATGTATTGTCTTCCTTGACTATTTGTCTCATTTACAGTTGTAACTTATTTTTTTTTATCTGGGATGTATAAATTTTAAACATTCTTTTAGAATTTTGGAGAAAATGGGAATTTAATCATTTTTTTGTGTGAACTACAACCTATATGAATGATGTATTCCATTTTTCATCACTAATATAAATTGAAGGTTCAAAAATGAAATATAATTAATTAATATGATATTATTATATTATTATGTATCTATAATGTTAATTATTTTATTTAATTACCCCTTCCAATCCATTGAGAAGAAAGTATCATTCATGTTTATGTGTTGACTACCACTTCAATAAAAGTGTATTCATCATCATGGAAACCGAAAAGGGATGTCAATAAAGAAATTAATCTGTAATAATTATATTTTTTAATCCATTAATATTTTTGAAGAATAATATTTATAAATATTTATGTGTGAATAAATTGGAATTGAATTTTATCATTAACCACCTAAAATGTACTTGTCGTGGGACCTCTCTAAATTTGGGTATATGTTAGGATAATCATTGAAACTATATAATTATACATCTAATTTAATTGAAAATGATATAAATCACTAAAATAAAATAGTTCAAGAATTTATTTACCACATCATTGACCATCATCAATGAACCAAATGTATCATGATAAATTTATCCAAATAAAACTGTGTAACTCACTTAAGTGGAAACTATAAAAAAAATAAAAGATGTAATAAATGGACCTTAAAAAATTATATATATTTGAATAATTTTCATGGGTATGTATTTAATGAATAAAATAAGAAAAGCATGATGCAATGGGAATGTGGAAAGAGAATTCTGAAAAAATTTATGTGATCATCTTTAACACCTTAATTACTATTTATTTACATGTTACATTTAATTTCATCACATTTATGAAAAAATATTATAATCTATATATTATTTTTTGAATATATATCGCATAAATTTTTTAAAATTGAACATTATTTTAATATTTTTAGTTATACAGGTTTTGAGTATCGTTCAAAATTTCTACATTTAATTAGTACTCATTTTGGGGATCTTTAATTTTATTTTCTCATTCTAAGAACCACCCCCTCAATAAAATGTTCTAAAATATCATAGGGAACCACATAAATGATTAATTTTTATTCTCCCTTCTACTAGAATTTTTCATAAACAACTACAATGGAACTCTAAAATAAGTATCTTTGTCCATTATTCAATTATAATTCCCCAAAATATGAGTTTTACTACTTTTTATTAATCCAAATTATTTAGCCATCAATTTATCATATCATAATAATTTTGAAACCCAATTTCTTTTCTGGGGAATAATAATGGTTATGAATTATGTAAGGATTATTTGATGCATTTTACATTAATATATAATATTTTAATTATGTTATATGTTATATTAGAATTATATATCTATATAATTTAATAGTTAAATAGTTATACCTCAGGAGATCTTATGTAATTGATTTTGGAGTAAAACTAATACAACAAGGGACATTGCTTTCTCTGTGATGATGGTTATGGGAGTTACAATTAAATTATGTATATTATAACAAGCCTGATTTTGTTTCAATATATTCCATAATTTCATAGAAAAATTATTTCATTTACATATTCCATGTTTCCATTATTATGATAATTCTCATTATAATATAATTTTCTTCTTATTGACTTTTTTGTTATTTCTTATACCCATGTTTAATCTATTTTTAGGACTTTTATCTCACTATTTTCTTTATAGGTATCCCCTTGGTATCTTTTATACAATAGAGGATCTATGGGAGTATGGAAAAATATTTGATGTTTTAAATAATGATTAATAATTTATAATTATGATAAAAAATTTATGTATTTAATATTATAGTGAAAGTGTACATGTATATACTTAATATGTAATTGTAGGAAGTATATTTAAAAAATAAGGAAAAAATATTTGTAAAAGTATTTTGTCCCTATAAAATGGTTAAAATAGTTTGGTAATAGAAAGACTATGGTTGATATAGAAATAGTTATTTTGTTAAGTCATATTCTAAAAAAGATAACCAAACATTTTAATCGCACAAGTATGTAGAAACTGTAGGCTATAATAAATGGAGAACATCACTAAAATATGAGTAATAAAAAATGAATTTGAGAGATTTCCCTATGAGAAATTTAGGTGTCTTGTACTTTCCCAAGTCCGTAATCTATTTTCTATAAAATAATTAATTTTATCAAATAGAAAAACATGATGGATCACAAACTCTGATTACTGTATGATCAACCAACAGGAAAATTCATAGTTGGAGGATTTTTTTATTTCTAATTCACCTAGAGGTATTGATAATAGATTGTATAGTAATACGTTTAATAAAAGTATTTATTTCTCATTATGGGATCATAATGGATGCTAATATGTCATAGTAAATCTACTGATAGTAGTTTCAGATGATCATTAAATGACTCAGAGGCATATAGCTCGGGACATAAAATTACATAAATGTTGTATGTTGATAAAAAAACTATTTTTACTACATGGATCAGTTTATATTATTGTATGGATGACCCTATATAAAATTATTTTAGGATAACATGCCACAGTGTGAGTTGTTTCAAATGAATGTCAATATCATTTTAGAGCTGTTGACCAAAAACAATGCATAATACATCGTCGTGAATGAGAACTTGTCATGTTTTGTGATTATGGATATAAATTATTGTATTTGTGGATGTGTCTCATTTTATAAATCTTGCGATTCTTAAAATTACTATTCAGGGTCACATATTGCACATCATAATGACTTAAATAACATGAATGGTCTATAGGTTCAAGAGGAATCAAAATTAATTTATATTTATTTGACTGAATATCTAAATTTGAATTTAAATTTTAAATTCAATTTTGAATTATTAAAATGATTTTTTTCTCAATGAGATAATATAGAAAAGGTGTCTTGGATAGTATAAGATAAATTAATATAGGAGAAAGATAATTTAATTATAAAATATTAAAGAATAATCAATACTTTTCTATAACTGAGTATGTAAAAAAGATAAAGATAATGTAAAATTGTATAGAAGTGGACGTTTTAATATAAACTTTGAAGAGGGAGAGGATGAATCTTATGGATAAAAATGAAATACTATAAATCGAAAAAAATATTGGGAATCTCTTTTTCTAAATAATTTTATTCTATGTGTTTGTTTTTCAGATCTCATTACAAACATGAGGATATTTATTGTTTATCATTATATAAAAGATAATTTCAGATTGATTATAATAAACATGGTTTATTAATTTTTCAGATTTTGTTTTCAGTGATACATTCCATGTATATAGATACAAATTCTATCATTCAACCACATATAAATTAATTTTTTATATATTTTATAATTTTTTATGGATAATATGTTCTGATCATGTCATTGTCTATTCAAATAATACAAGGGAGTTTTCATTTAAAATAAAAATATACATTGAATTATCATATTCACTTCAGATGAGTTACTCCGTTCAATGGGGTCCTTTTTTAGTATTTTATAATATTCATTGATACCATTTGTCTCATTGATAAAATACAAATCTAATTGATAAAAACACACACATATGAGAATCATACATTAATGAATTTCACAGACACACTTATAAAAAATGATTTTCCAAGGGATGATTGTTCTCGAAGTAACAAGGGAAGAAAATAAATCATCATTGACAATACCATATATATTTTTATCACTACATGATTATAATATGAGCTTAGAGTGAAATGGTATCAATTTTACTGACATAATAATGATATGTTGAGTGATGTTCCCCATACTTACACTATTGGATCATATTCTAAAAGTAAATACTTCATATATGTTCATTCTTCCTGTTATAAATTTATGGATATAACCACTATAATTAAAATAACTATATTGATTATTTAATATCATACATATACAGATAATTTTATGAATATATCCAAAGAAAATTATGACAAAAAATAACATCCCAATTCAAAGTTTATTGTATCAAATATATATTTCATTTAAATATATATGAGACACCATAATTCATAAATAGTCTTGAACATATCCTATAATTACCACTATAAAAGATATCATTATAAACATGCAACATGCAATAATTTTGATTATTGATTTATTAAATAGTAACAAAAAAAGGTTGAGGGCCAAAACTCAGTAATGGAAAAAAACAATTGAGGCATTCATGGCATGAAAATTGTATAAACATTTTGGAAGGAATAAGTAAATAACATGAATATGTAAAATTAAAGATGATAAGATCACAATATATCAATGATAATAAAATAAAACATGTATATCAAAAAAATTATCTCATAATAATGGAATGTAAAATTTCAATCATCAGAAACATGTTCTCAAGTGATTTTTTCAAGACCCATATCTTATAATGTGGGAGGTATACAGAAAAACCCACACTATATTGTGTCACAATATATGTTGATTCATTAAGTGGATATATAATTTCATCCCACCCATCACATTATTATTTATAAAAGAGTAATCAAATGTGTCGTCAGGACCATTCAACCAATTCATTGAGGAACCTATTACTAAAAAATAAATGTAATCTTTATAATTAGAAATACATAAATCAAATATATAATCAACATTAATTTTTTGTCAATAATCATATAAAATTATAATACATTTCCAAATGTTTTGTAATGTGGATAGAATTATTGTATCTCATCAATAAAAATAATTTTTATGGTCAAAAAATACATAGTAACATTCTAATAATCATATTTTTTAATAATATAGTAAATGGAAACACACATCCCCATTTCATAAAAAGGTATAACATGATAATATCTTATTAGGTATGTGAACGATGGTGTTTAAATAATAATTAGTAATCATTACAATATTTATCTTTATTAAAAAATATACCAAAAATTAAATTATATACCCATGTCGATAGAATAACCTTCCTTCCAGGAGAAGATCATCCAATTTGAAATATATAAAATTAAAATCTAACTATTTGTAGACAAATGAGTATATAAATAATCCAATACAAGAATAATCATAACCACAAGTCATCCTAAGAAAAACTTTGAATTTTTTCAAATGAAAATAATCATAGTGAATGAAGGATTAATAAAAGGACACTAACATAAATTAAAAACACAATCACAAAAATAATGATACTAATGGTATCATAAAAGAAGGGGTCAAGATTAAAATAATTTAACACCAAATTTTAAATACCCCCATTAATATATATATATATATGAGGATAAATATTAATACATAAATCAAGTAGGTGAAATCGTTAAAAAATATAAATGGAAGTTAAAATGAAATCATAAAATATAATTTAAAAAAAGAATAAACATTGATATGAAATAAAAGTTTACATGTTTCATTCAATGATAAATTTTTAAAAGGGGATTTAAAATAAGTTTAAAATAATTAAAGATAAAAAAAATATAATACAATTGATACTAAAAATGACATAATTTTCATCTTAGATAACTGAGGAGTGGATGTCAAAACATAGAAAATGTAAAGGAAAACTCATAATAATTATTATTGGAATTCCATTATTTTACCCTCACATATTAATAATAGTGTCAAAAAATTCATTTCTGTTAAAATTTAATTTTTCTATATTAAATTATAATATAACATATAATAAGATATTATGGTGGGGGACTCTACATTTATGGAATATGTTTAGGATTAAAGAATATAACATAAGGAAAAGATACTTGAGTTATCAATTTCTCTTACACAAAATATACACCATGGATAATGAATCAGTTCAAAAGGATATTATATAGTAAATAATTAAATAGAAATATAATACCACATAAGAAAACAATGGGTATAATTAAAAAATGTATAATAAATAAGTCAAGGCTAATTATATTATGTAAATTAATGAAAAACAAGTTAAAAAAGATATTTATTACGGGGATAAAAATAGAGTAAGATGAAATGTGATAATAAAACATGATTTGGACTAGTTTATTACATGAACTAAAAACATTTATTTGAATGAACATTAATTATTTTTTCTATCAAAAAAATGTCATACAATTGAAATATAAGGAATAACCTATAACAAGTCTCAATGAATCTGAACTATGATAAATAAATCTCTAGTTTCTGGAGTTACACATTGATAAAACAATTAGTAAATTAATGGATTATAATTGAACATAAAATACAATGATTAAAATAAAAATCATGATATTATTTATAAAATATGAATTGTATGAAAAAATTATAGCAGGTCCATAATATCGGGCATGCCAAAAAGTGTGGAATTTGAAATGAATACCATTAACACTTTTCTTGATTTCCCTAAACATATATTATCATCTTGTATCATAAAATTAATTTCATTGATAATTAAAAACATTTCCATAGTTATATTTATATTCATTAATACTCATCATAAATAGTCATTCACTATATGAATTCATCTGATTTTTCTAAATATTGTATTTATATTATTTTAATTTGAGCGAGTTTAAAAAGTGCTGTACTTATTTTTTTCTATGTATAAATTTTTACAAATTACTATTTTATTAATGATAAAAATAAGGATTTTATATAATATCATTGTATGTTATAAATTCATTTCATGATTTTTTATCGATATCTTTGAAGTTCAAATCGGAAATAAGTATGTCTTGGTGATTATTTATGATTATTAATTTTTTTCTTAATTTATTATTTAAATTTTTAATTAATGAAATAATAAAATATATTATTATATAGATACTAATTTTCTTATTTCTCATGATAATATTTTTTGATATTGATAAATTATTTAAATAGATAGTTTTGTTTATAGAGTTTGGAAGACTGAACCACTCATGATAAAAATGACGATTAATGAATTATTATGTGGTGGAATACATATAATATTTTTATAGTATGAGAATAATTATCATATTTAATATTAATTACTATGATATATCATAACATAAATTTATTTAAATTGCATTCAAAATTATATAAAATCATTACATATAAATAATAGATCATTATACTCTTAGTTACTTTGTTTTAATTAACTTAGAAATAATAGATTCATGATAATGTTATTAATAGTTTAAAAATTTTTATATAAAAAACCATAATGGTATCAAAAAATAATATGTATCCATTAAACCAATTATTTTAAAAATCCGTGAAATGATGAAATGGAAATATGAAACGAAAATCAGTGGTTAAATGAAGGCGTTCTTCTACATGTATGCGGGGATGGTGATTTCAATTTACATTGAAAATGAGAAATTTTTATTAAATTTATCCCTGAGAAATATATAGAATGTTATAAATTTCCTAATTATATTTTTAACACATTTTTATTACCGTCCATTTCTGGTAGTGAAGTAAAATATATCAAATTGCATCGTGGATACACTGGTCTTCATTACACACGAGTGGGAGTGTACATTTTCTTAGTAGAATTTTAGAGGATAGCTAATGATTTTTGTTGATTAAAACAAAATATCAGTGTAATAAAGATATTATGTAATTATTTTGTGATTATTAAATAAAATTATAAGAATAATAAAAGAACACAAATAAATAAGAATGAATTAGGGTAGTTAAAAACATATTCCTTATATTTTGGAATGTCTCCTCTCCAAAAGGGATTATAATGTTGAGGGATGTAATTTTGAGAATAAAATAAACACACTAATATATGTTAAAAAATTTAGGTGACTTTCTATAGGATTTTGAAACTAAAATTTGCGGAATTGATGTGAGTTCATTTATGGGGAAGTGTGTATCATTTATTTGTTAAATGGGACAGAATGTTTTTAAATACCAAATTGTTTTCAAAAATAGGATTTAAAAATCCTGGGGTGTTTCTCAAATATTGATATATAATAGAGTTGGTAAGGGAAATATACAATGAAGGATGAAAAAAACATTCACAGATGTGTATTAAACATGTTTGAGGCCTTTTACAATTAGATTCAATTTTTTAACAATTTTATCTTTTACATTTATCACCAGTTTTTTCAGAAGGAAATATGTCCATTATACTCATAAAAATGATGTACATATAGTATAATTCAGAACCATTTTTATACGTATGTAATTGATTTATTTTTATAGATATTTCATACAAATAAATTAGAAAATATGAAATTAATATGTATAAGTTACAAATTTTATAAAAATATTACTTATTTTATAAAAAATCAAATACGGGTTTATAAATTCATATAAGAAATTTTTAAAATATACATGGACATATAAAATATATATTTACAAATAAATAATAATTTCATGAATTTGTAATTTTTAACTATATATTATCAATTTCATCAATTTCACGTTCTTTATAAAAGTTATATTTTCATTATTAGGTTAAAATCATTATTTTTTAAAATATCAAAAACATTACTTACAAAAATAAAAAAAAATTATTCAAATTATGATTATGTGTTTTCAAAGAATCAAAGATTTTATAATTCAATATCAAAATAACATCCCAGAATATTGTGGTAATTTTTTCATACTGGAAAATAGCACCCAAAAAGGATATCAATTTTTTTAAATTTAGATCAATAGATAAAAAATTATTATAAATATACTATTCATTTTATCAACAAATTTAATTTTTATATATTCATGATAAAAATAGTTTCATACAAAAATTCATCAAATTTTGAAAACAAAATACTTGATTAAAATAACATTCGCAATTGTTTTAGTTTTAATAATTGAATTTATTCATATTAAGATTATCCATTATTTTATTTTAGTAAATATTTCAAAAATGTGTTCCTCATATTAATTCACAATTATTAAAAAGCTGGGTTTTAATGGTTATTCATAGTATTTATATTAGTATTAAAACATATCATTGTTTAATTTTAATTATGTGTTACGTGTTTTGGAAGATATTTAAAATTTGACTTATTTAAGGATAATAATATTCTAAAAATATTAGGTGTACTATTATATCACATTAAAATAAGTACATCCTTATAAACTCATCTTTCACTACATGAATAATATAGGTTATTGTGTTGATAAAATATTTTTTATTTGGGATGTAAACTATAATTTGTATTCAAAAAAACTATCATAATATATATCATGATATATTCCATTATCAAAAAAAATTAATCCCTTATAGAATCGTATAATCAAGTCTTTTACACACTAATTATAAATTCTATAAAACATATTGTACCATATACCAATTCAATCTGTTATTAACTTAGGGGAATGGTTTTTCCATGGGTTGTTTGTTATATTCATTTTCAACCTACCATTGTCATCCATGGTTAGCTAATATACAAGATGTATGGTTTTCATTTACAAGGATAATTTGAAAAAATTGGATTTTCTATTCAAATTTTCAATATACTCGTGTAGAGATAGTGTTCCCAATTAAGAGAAATAAGTACATTTCAGGATTCAATCTTCAATCCAATAATTATTATCATGATAATTATGGGATATAGGTTAAAGCAATATATTAATGTATATAAAATAGTATGGTATTCATAATAAAAAGTCATGTAGAACTTCAAATATAATGAATACATTGATATATTCAGGAATAAATTTTCCTAGTGGTGTTTGAATGTATCAATGAGTTTGTTGTTAGAGATTATTGCAATGGAAAACGTCTTGAGAAAATGAGAGGTTGTGCAAGCATGTTTAATCCAAACTCTCTCCTTCAAAATGGAAATAGATTTTCATGAATGTCTAAATTTTCCTTAAAATGTATAAATAGTTTCATGATATTTTAACCTTTTAAAGAAATGAGATAGCCTCATGGAAAAATGGTTTTTAAATCTTGTCCATTACTGTGTTTTGAAAATTGAATAATTTGTGGAAACATGGGAAAAGATTCCCAAAAGGGGATTTTTGATATTTTAATTTTCATATTTTCAAATGGAAATGTTTTGGTGAAAGTATAGTTTTTTTACAAAGGTTTAGTTACAAAAAATTGATATTTTTTGGAACCCATGAAATATAGATGGATTTGTGTAATAATGATGAGTCGTGCACTTATGGTAACATCAAAATCAATCAATATTAGCGAACCATAAATTTTATGTGAAAGGAAAGTAACCTGGAATATTGTTTCATGAAGGGATAGAAACTTATATTAATATGGTGATATCCCCATCATTATCAGTAACCAGTGTTATTAATGATTCAAAGGAACAAATAAATAAATGGTTTATGTCATGGTGTTAGTCATCTGAAATCCTGATAAATCATCTAAACTATTTCTTTATCAATTGATCATTAGGGTGATTAATCCCTTATCTGTTAAATAAATCATGCAAATTTACTTTAATTTTTTAAATTCTATATTTACTAATTTTAATTGTAGGTTGAATATTCTATATTAATTACAAACTATTCTCAAATCATATTTATACATTTCTCAGTCCAATACAAAAACATAAATCATGAAATAACTTCTAAATATCATCAAATAAAATATGGGATTCTCAATAACATAACATCACCTCGATATAGATCCAATAAATTATAAATATTATTAAAGAAATTATAATACATATTAACTATATTATGATAATAATAACCAAAATTACATATAAAATATTACTATTTTAATTATTCTCAATACCTCATAAAGATTTATATCTACTCTAGTACTTATAAATAATCATCTATTTTATATGTTACATTGAAATTAGTAATCCACATGATTAAAAAACATGGTTGTTTTTTATATATTTCATCTACATTTTCAAAAAAAATATGTATTGGTATTCAATTTCTATATATAGGAATATTCTTATGATGTAGGCATTAAAAATCAACTATAAATATCTTTCTATATTTTTTAGATAACACCCATATTATCACTCCAATATACAGTGGTATTTTATATGAAAATTTATTTAACCTCATCCTATATTTGGGAAACACACCATGATTCCGTATCATTGTCATATTTATAGTCAATGTATTGGTAGCGTGAGTATCTCCCTTGAGTGGATTCTTATTATGTCCCCTAATTATTCTTGATTAATGAAAATATATACTAACATGACTTTTTTTTGAAAATAAACACAATCGCATTTCCATGGAAAATTAAATATCCCAATTTTTATGTTTTCTATAAAATGATCTTATAAATAAATGAGATTCGTGTAAATATTCTATTTCATATTTTGTTTTCATATCTTCATGTGGATAACAAATATAAAGGAATAAAAAAAATTACCAGTAAATATGAGCTTTCTTTTATAATGTATGCAGTATTTTTCTCATCATTTTAGAAATGAAAACAACATATTCTCCCATTTTGTTTAATTGCACAATTATTCTCAATCTAGCCCAGTGAATGACTGAATCACCTATACAAAGAAATTATCCTTTATTAATTTACCTATATGCTTGTTTGGGATAACCCAATATATATAACATGAATAATATTACAAAACATAATATTTATCAATATAAAATACCAAATGTGATTCTAACTTTGTAATTCAATTTTTAGGCTTTACAAAATATATTTTCATTAAATTTTATAAACAAACACTACATAGACCATACACATAAAAAATATTCATGAAATATATAATATGACCCAAAATATTAGGATCACCTATGTAACTATATTTTTTATATATAGAGTAAATAAAATTAAGTGATAAGTATACCTTTATAAATAATTATTTATTGGGGATTTAAAAATTTCTAACATTGTGATAAAATAATAAATCTATACTATTAGTCCATTGTCGTGTATCTCACATGTAACATCCTATGATTTTTTTTCTCAAACTAATTTTATTTTTGTAATATCATTCATTAAATAAAACATCCAGTTTAGCTTTTTTTATATGTAATACTGATTTTATACAAAATGTGGCATATTATAAAAATATTATTATTCAATATGATATTTATCAAATTAATACTTAAACAGAGCATATGAATATGTTAAATAAATTTTTTAAATTTTCATTAAATATTTATATTTAATGAAATATTTGGCGACAATTAACTGTAAAAAAAATAAGAATCTTCTGAAAATAAATAAATTGTTTTTCTAAAAAACAAGTTTTCCATGAAAAATTAAAATTTACCTCAATTAATGTAATTAAAAAAATTTAGTGTATTATTTTAATGTAATTTATATATTATATATCCAATAAAATGTTTTATATAATAATTTTTTTTGTTATAGTCAATAAAATAAATATATACAATTTTATTCTTAAATAATATTGTTTTCTAAAAAGTAGTTTTATTTTAATTTTCACACTTATTTTAAGATTTATTTTTTAAAATTTTATAAAATTAATTTTAAAAAATAACTTTCATATTTTATATAATTATATCAATATTATGGAAGGTTGAATTTTATAGAATTTCATTAAAAATGATGATTTTTTGTTAATAGTGAAAAATGATTAATTTGAATTCAAAACAGCATTTTAATATAAATTATTAATAAAGATATATTATATTATAAATTGGATTTAAATTTAATTTATTTATATTATATATCAATTAATAAAATTTAGTTCATTGTAAAAAATTTCATATTGCAATGGGACCTGCAAACATTGTGAACATTTCAACATTTTTTCTAAAAACCCCCTTTCACACCATATATACGCGATTAGGTTTTCCACTTATATAAATTTAATTTGAAAAATTTAATTCCATATTTTTCTGAAAAAAAAAATTATATTATCTAATGATCCCAACTTTGGTTTCTAAAAAAAATTAAAAATCAATAATAATTATTTTCTACAATTATGTTAAAAACTAGTGTACCATGGGATAATTTAAAAAGATAAAGGTAAACATAGACCAAAAAATGTAATATATAAATATTTTCACCATATTTTGACCCTATAATTTCTTTTTTTGGGAATGGATTATTATTTAGCCTTTTTTATGTGAAAAATTGCATTTCCCCTTTTTGTTCCCAAAAATTACAAGTGTGTCACACACCATTCTTATATAGGGTCACACCTCTCTTCTCTAGTTGAAATCGTAGAAAAGTAATGGATATTCTATTACCTTCCAATATAACTACAAAAATTACCGTTGATAATAATTTTTGTTATAGTTGATATAAAAATCTAACAATATAATGATTTTGATTCAAACTAATAGAGGATGCCCAAAAAAGGGTAACGTTCATCAATAAGATTTTTTATTTTATTTACTACTCCCTATAATTAAATTTTTATTTAAAAATTATAATATGTAAAACATAGTATTATATATATATGTATAAATGTTTATGGTGTTTTCCACACCTTCAACAATTTCTACATCCCTTAAAATGGGTTACAAAATCACCATTCATATGTATGGAAGATTACCATCTCTTGAACCCATATCATTTGTTTTTCGTAACTAATTTTCATGGTTAGGTATGATGATGTATTAAAAATATATATATTATATTTATAACATATTTATTCCAATATATTCATAATATAATATATACAAATTTCCATCCATTCAAAAGGAGATATGATCAATTCAATCGTGTGTACCATGGACAACCACCTCTCTAAGCGATGTGATTCATTATCACAATATAATTAACTGAAAGCTAGTAAGGATAAAAATATGTGACATAAATTAAAAAATTATTTTATTAATGAAATATTTATCTTTATGAAAATATTATATAAAATATTATTTATTTTTATTCTCCCAGAATGATGAGAACCTTATTTCTATACGTGTGGATTACCCCCTTCACGAAGTGATTTTAGTATCATTTCACCACCAAAACAAATGGATGATATGTATTGGTATTTTTAATTAAATAAAATATTCTTCTTATATTATGATTTTTAGGTAAATAAATTTTATACTTAACTTCTTTCTATAATGAAATTTTCAAAATGTAAAATTTGGCTCATTCGTTTATAGGGCCGATAATCTCCATGATCGTAACATACTTCGTTTCCCAAAACCATACATTAGGTTTATAATTTAAATTAAATAATATGTATAAATATGATAAATATTACAATATTATTAATCTAGATATTGTGGAACCATTATCATTATAGAAATAATGAATTTAATAGATTATTACATATATAGAAAACAAAATGGTTATTACCTAAAACATGATTTTAACAAGGAATGGTTACTAAATTTATAATAATGGGTCATATGTAAATAATATAAATTATGAAATATATATTAGTTTTCCTAAAATAGATTTATAAAAAAATTAATTTTATTATACTTCTGGTTCGACTGATTATGAAGGAATTTTAGTATTACCCTAAGAAATTTATGTCTTATTTTATGTTAGACAAATTCCATATTCACCAATAATTTGATTTATGATGTGTATATACATCCTATGAAAATATTTTTTAAATCATATTTTTTAATTATATTTAATTAAATATAAAATTTATGATCACTATTTCCTTGGGTTTATGGTTTATATGTTACTAATGAGGTAAGTGATTTTTTTCTCAATTTTCCCTCTACGAGTCATATTTTAAGATATACAAAAACATTCGTTTAAATAGTTTATATATGGCCCCTTTGAAATGAAATATAATTAATTTATTTATATTTATAATATATTAATGTTTAACTTTTTATTATTTTGTCATGTGGATTATAATTAAATGTTACCAATGTTGTAAGGGTTTATGTTACAATCATGTCGCTTGTGAAGATTATTTATAATTAGGAATCAAATGATGAAATCCCATTGTGTATTTTTCGATAAACTCATAAATTTGTTTTCTCTTTTGGATATTAATTATATTTTATAGTAATAATTTTATTTTTTACCATTTTCTAGTTAATATAATTGAGAATATTTTATCATGTAAATATGACTTTATTTATCTCTTAGGATGGAAATCCATTTTCTTCCAAAATTATTTTTTCTAAAAATGTTTTTAAAAATGTAATAAAAATTTCCAAATTATTTATTAAATATATATTTATCCATATTTAACTTTTTAATAAAATTTCTTGATGTTTATGTTAATTTCGACAATCAAAAATTTCTCTTTTTAATTATAACCAAAATGTTAAAAGAGTAATTTTTAGCATGCAATACATGAATGGTATTTCCAGCATTCATAATCGCTCAATGACCTCATATATAACACATATATTTTCAATTATATTTTCAATGAAACTTATTCCATTAATAATATAAAAAAATAATATTTTTACTGAATTATTTACAAGATACTATGATTTTGAAAATTTATATGTTTTGATGTTTTTTTATAAAAAAAATTAATTTCCTTCCAAAATATGTTTTCTGATATTTAAAAATAATTTTCCATATCTGATAAAATCTTTTTATGTTACATATTCATTAAAGTTCATACGATCCTTGGATAAAAATCATATTCTATCTCTAAATGGTTTATTATAAGAATCTTTTTATGAAACTATTTTATCTTCCACATGCTAAAACCTGATACAATCCTTATGAATCCATATTTTCTCATGGGTTATTTAATGATAAAATGATGAAATCGGTATGAATCATGAATATTTTCCACATTTTATCACATAATTATATTTTGTATAAACCTCTTTAACTTTTATGGGTTAGGATATGATGAATGATTTATTATCTTATGCGACACATATATAATATTTCAATTATTTGATTACTGTAATCTATATATCCCTCCAATTCATTATGTAATGATAAAAGTTATTAGAGTTCATAGGGTACACATGTGGTTATCCCAATGCTAAAAATGAGGATACATGGGTTATTATCCAAATCTTATAAAATATGGTACATGAATGGTTAACTCAAGTCTAAATCAAGTACATGTGTGGTTAACTGAAGTCTATCATTTTATCAAGGTCAAGGCTGGTGACATTGAAATAAAATTTTCAATGATTATGCATATGGGACCATTCATTTTCTTGTTCCATTTTTATAACCTCACATCTCATGATAATTGATTTCCTTTTGATTCATGTCTTATGAACTACCATATTTAATTCCATGAACCATCACTGTGTACATTGATATCTAGGTTATGGTTTTCATATTTTATTCTCAAATTATAATACCCTTATGTTCATGATATTATTTTTGTCTCCCTTGTTTAACATTACTAAGAAACTTATCTAACAATTTCATAGGTTTGCATTTCATATGATATTAATTATGATTTTAAGTAGGGTATGTCTATGAATAAAAACTAAATTTCAGATCATTATGGGATACAATAATGACCATTCACGAATTAGTAAGTATGTGTTTCATGTTTCTGAATGCACAAAAAACACTACAGACCTTGCTCATTTATGTATGTAATCTAATGAATATTCATCGAAAAATATGTGATGTCCATATAAGATAATCCTCGATCTCTATATAACATTTATGGGATACTTTCTGTACTTCACTACGGTGGATTCTTCATCATGAAATAGAGTCTATGAAATTTTTACATGAGTTGACATTTGATATCATTTGAAATTATTAAGATAAACATTCATATGGAGGAAAATTTATTTCTATTTAAATAATCATCATGATATATTTATATCTACATTTTACATATATTATATCACAATTTTATTTATAAATCAAGTTCAATTATTTACTTAATGTATATCATACAAACATATATAGGAATAATGTGGACATTAAATAGTTCCTTAGTTGTGGAATTAGGGATGAGTCTTGTTTTTAATCCTAGATACTCCTTCATTTAAGGGAATAATGTTCCTTAATACCTTCTTTATTTCAGTTTCTTTTGATTTCAAAATCAAATAATCTTTTGGAAGTAAATAATCATATTCATTTTCTAATAGATTATCATATGGAAGGGGCTTATTCTGTACTGAAACAAAATAACGTTTATTATTATCAAATTTATATTTTTATTTACCATTTTCCAACGAATCACTCTATCTAATAAAAAGATCTTTTTCCACATTCTCATCCTTCATTTTTGCTATTAATTTCATATTTACAATGATATGTTTGGATCATATATCCACCAGGTTTCCCAATTTCCCCTTTATAACATGTTTTAGAAAGGATTCTAAGATATAAATATTTCATGTATTGTTTCAACATCTTTCACTCTCAACAAACATTATCATCAATATCTAATTTACCATTTTTGGTTAGACTCTCATTATAATCCTCATAAGTGAAATCCACAAATCCTATATTGGAATATGTTTCATAGATGTACACTTTTCTTGTTGATTTCAACTCTATGTCATTTCATTGAAATTCATGTCCATATTATAGTTGTACATGATGCGGCCTCACCTACCATAATATAAGTGTCTATTGCTTTCTAGCATGACATATTTCTCTTATATTGTCCCATGATTCTTGTGAATAAACTTTTTAGTAAAACTATCCACATTTTTACTCCTCACGAGAGACATACATTCATTTCATTATTTCTTCTATTTTGGTATCCAAATCCGTTCATTAGAATAATTGATATACCAATATTATCGATAAAATATCTCATTATAGAATTGGATATACATGATTCCATAAAATAAACTGTTTTAATAAGATTAATGTTTTTCTAGGATATATTTTATTTCTTATTTATATTTAGATTTAGACTAGTTGGGTTTCCTCTATCTTTTTCATTAGTCCCATGAGTTATGTCTTACATTAAAAACAATACACAAAAATATTAAAATAATAACATTTGTAAATATTAATTAAAATATTAAAACACTTATATATTCTAAAATATCTATAATTTATCATTAGTACAAACATTTTCAGTTTATCAATATAGTACTTCAAGCTATTTTTGGGTGAATACCCACCCATTCTGACTATACATTTGGGATTATCTTCATAGGATTACTCATATTCACACATCATATATTGGAGGTTTTCTCATCATTTTGGGTTAATGAAATATTTATATAATCTATATTCGACATTGAAAATTTTCAAATCCTGATTTAGTGCTCAATGAAATTTCATGTTATTGGGACACTTGTTCTATATGAAAGAGGTGGTGGATTATTTATATCTTTTCAATATCTATTTACCATGAGTGTGGGCCTCTTTTGTGGGAGAACATTTTTAATCCTATTTCATATCACTATTTATTTAACAATATTAGATATTTTATGTTGTGTCCCTTCTTGATTCATCATCATTATCTATACCTCTATACACCTCATGTTGTTGGAATATCTATCTACATCAATTGATTTAACCCTACCTTCTAGAAAAATATTTGAAATCTGTATTATATCCCCATTCATTGGATATATATCATATAATGAATAATATTTACCATTTATAATATTTCATTAAACTTACAATCATTTTACAAACATTGAGACACTATATATGTTCACAACTTCATGAATCAATTCTTCAATGAAATCCTTCTCTAAATAATCAATGTTAAATTTGTTATTTACAATGTAAATACATTTATCTATTAAAATTAACTAGTATTAATAGAGTTTTGTCTTATCATACATATTTTTATTATTAATTATAAATGGAATAATAATATTATTATATCTATAAATGTTTCCCAGTTAACCCCTAAAAATGCATCAAAATGTATTTAAAAACATTAAAGGTAACCATTAAAAGGTAATTATTCACGTAAGAGTAAAATAACATTATGTAATTTTAAATTCTTGTATTCATCATATGCTTTACACTATGAATTTTACATCATAGAAGAATGAAAAAAGAAACAAAAACCACTCTGACTATATTCAATTAATGTTGATTCCTTTATCATATTTTTGATTTTTTTTAACATCCTTAACCCATTATTTTTATAGATATCCAAATAAATTGAAGAGAAACCAATATTTAATTCAAGGTGAAAAAATATATTTATTTTTAGGATATCATATGTCAATAAAATCAAATATACACTCTATCTAGTAAGATAAACAATAGTTTTTCTTCAAAAATACATCTAGTTAATATGAAGAATTTGTTTTAAAACCATGAAATTTTTCTTTTAAAATCTACAGTGAAAAAAGACGGGTGGGGAATCGAATGTTATTTAATGTTTTACAGAAATCAAAAGTATCTTCAAAACAATAAACCCATTTATATATATATGTATATTTATAATTATAATACTTGGATCTCATTACGTTTGACTAGCAAAAAATAAAAGACATGAAATGAAAGTAATATATGTACATACAACACGTGGTATTTTTAAAATATTAAAATGTAATATTATAATCATACTCATTTCCATGATTAATTATTCATCCCAAGAATTCACATAGAGTTGAGGGTACATATACCTTAGATCAAATTTTGAAAAATATTGAGCTCCTCAAAGCTGATTTGAGAAATAATTTACATGAGTAAAGAAATAATTTTTCACAATAGTGATATTCCCCAAGGATAAATAATAAATAAAAAGTATTATTATACAAAAAACAATTATTTAAAACTTTTTTACTACCACACAATGATGTTCTAAGTTGAATGAAATCTTTTTGAAACAACTTATGAAATTTCTTTTAAATTATAATGGTTTTACATAAACCATTCGATAATGGGGTTTAGAAATTGGAATTACATCAGACACTAAGTGAATTAGAAACTCCACCTCCAAATTAAAAATAGGAAAAAGTAAATTATCAGGAAATACATTCATGTATTCGTTCTCTATTGGAATGTAACTAATTTTACCATTTTATATATTTTAAACATCATGATCTAGGAAATGTTAAATTCAATATCTAATTAATTTCTCATATTTAGAGTAAATAATAAATGTAATAATTCATATTCATGTCATTTTTAGCTCTGGAATCGATCATATCAGTATAAAATTATATCCTATACATACAAATAATGATATCAGACTATAATATTACAAGTTAAATAAGAATTTTTATAATGACCAATCCAATAATAATAATAGGGATATTTGTAAAAATGTTGGTTTCTTAATATTTACACCCACAGTTTTAACAGAAATATATATAATTTATTATTTTGATGATATTCCCATTTTACATGTTATTTTCTCATTATGATGTAGAGTTAGAAAATTCATTGGCTTGTTTCAAATAAATAAGATTCATACATGTCACCATATTATTTGATGATCACAAATCAGTTGTAGTAGTAGATAATGAATATGAAAAACCTTTCTATTTTTTGTAATAATGATTTCTATAATTTGAAACATTCATCAAAAACTTGATATCATAATAACCCAAATCATTACTACAAAAACATTACACCATTTTATGGCTATTAGTTTCATCATTAATTGATTGTTCCTGATATTTTTCAATTGAATTATAAGCATTTTTGTAAAATTAGATGCACCATAAATAATTTCCATATATGGTCAATCATTTATTTAATTTAATTATATCAAAACTGGAAAAAAATTTGGAAAAAATATAGACGTCATATATTTGTTACTATCTATTTCCTATTATATATATATTTTCTATCTCATTTCATATTGAGGAATATATGTTTTGGAAAACACTATCTCAACATTCTAATAAAAACCATATTCTCAAAAGTTTTAAATTATCATGTATCTAAATATATTTGTAATTATTGATTCAAACCTGAGTTACATTATTAAATATTAATATGAATTTCCTAAATAAAATTGGGCACACACCATTCCAATCATGTTATTCATTTTTTATAAAGCTGTAAAATGTTCATCATTTTCCTCAATTCCATGAAATGTTTCTCCATTATTATACGAACAACCATATGTAAAATTTTTGTATGAAAAATATATGAAAATGTTTCCTATTATTTTAGAACAATATTATCTTTCTATCTGGTAATCTTAGTCAAATAATTTCATCAACTAACTTAACCACCAAACTGATAAATGGAAAAAGATACCATTTGATATAACTAACATCGCATGATATCAATTATCATTTATAGGTAATTATTACATCCATTGACTAGCGAAATATCTTATGAAAAAAAGGATGGAGGATGTTGTTAAATTAAATGGTTCAACACTAATTTATTACTATGTTCTAGGATTGAATGTTCCTTTGAATGTACACCACCGATGATAAGATAATGTTTAAGTTGTGCCATGACTACCACCAGTAGTTATGTTCCATTACCATCTTGAGATACTGAATTCAAATAATATATCCCTCATAGTTCCATACCAATATATCTTCCCTGATTCCTCTAGAAAAACAATTCTGAATATACATAGTTTTATAAATCAACAAAGTAATCATAATTTTTAATATCATTTTATCGTAACAATTTAGTAAAATATGTCATGATAATAATTCTAACATTATACATACATATATTTTTATCTAAACTATGATCCTATACCAAAAATAAGGACATAGCCACATACATTACATATTCTAGTTATATTAAACTATATTATTCATTCTTATTTTCTTAGAGAACATTTAGTTTTAGGGTTATATGGATCTTGAACATAATTTTTACATAAAAACCACATATATATAAAGTGGAAACATATAATCAGTATCATTTCCCCCAAAATTATAATCTTTTAGAAAAAAAATATGATTTCTTTTATAGAAATTCAACATGACATTCAACTTGAAGTCCTACATTACTTTACCCATCATTAATCCAAAGGATTAATATTTTAAAACATGGTATTAATAGAAAAATCATAGTAATAGACCTTAAAATAAAAAGAATCTATTATTATAGTGAAAAATACAAAAAATACTCGAATTTCTCACGTTTATTTTAATGAAATTTGAGATAATGTAAAAAATCACATTTACATGAATAACACACAGAATTATTTTCAAAAATAATCATCAAAACCCAAGAGAAAGAAAATTATAACCCTTTTGGAAACACAGAGCACCACATTCATAAAACCTTTTAAACTCACATCAAAAAATATTTGATCAAAGTTAGATCAATTAAAGAAAACATATAGTAACTCCATAGATTATTTATATTTTATAAATAAAATTACCCAATTCATTAAACATTTATTAGGATTCACTGACCATATAAGATATATGAAGCACAATATGCACAATATAGGTACAATCATTGTATAAGATATATCAGGCTCACCAAGTGATATATGGGAACACCCATCATATAAGTTATAGCGTGCTAAACCATTAATCTTATAACAAACAAGTTCCATATCATGAATAAAACATTTTATTATTTAACTTTTTTCTATAAAACAATCAAAATACTATTTTAAACTCGTCTATAAATCACTTTGAATATCAAAACAATATTTTCTTTTTAATCCACAATTAAGAAAAAATATTTTTATTTACAATGAAAAATTTTCAATTAAAAAATATAAATATTTAATTATTTTTTAAATAAAACATTGAATAATTAAAATGAATAAGAAAATTATCTAATGATTATGATGGAAGGAAATTCATTGTCTCTATTAATGTTGAAATATTACATTCATTTCTTCTTTTGTAAAGAAATCCAATAATTTTATGAAGTACATCCATTCTTTAGAAAATATGAATGAATTCCATTGATTTCCATTTTAAATAATAAAATTTCAATACAATTAAATATTAATAATATTTATAAAAAAATAACATTAAATAAAAATATATTGAGAAGTAAAATAGTAATTCATGAGTTTTTAAAAAAAATTCAAATTCCACTTTGGAAACATTTTAAGCGTAATACCCCGAAAAATACCATTAAACAAAAAATTAAATATCATGATAATATATAAAATTATTATATGAAATTAAAAATGATTCTTTTATCTAATCCTCAATAAAATATATGAATAAAATATCTAAATATTCATTAATTAAAGAAAGTTGATTTGAAGACTGTGCCACGAGTTTGACTCAAGACGTACATTATTTATCCTAGTGAGAAAAACACTTTTCATTATTTTTATCTTATTTTAGAATCTTTTCCATGTTTTTAATTATTTTATTATCTCTTACCTTGATATTCATAATTAGTTAATCATTTATGTTCACATCGGACGTTTTGATGTTATTAATCATATTTTTCAAAAGGAAAATGTTATGTTGAATAAGGTCAAATAGGTCATTAATTAAATATAAATTATGATTAAATCTTAATTAGGGAATTTTACTTAGAAATTGGATTATTAGATCCCCCAATGAACCCATGAATGAAACCCAAACACAGTTTTCATCCCCCCACAGGCGGCTGGCATGGTAGAAGGGTTAGGGTGTGGGGTGCCGGTCACATTGGAAAATCCCCAAGAAGTCATTAGTTATAGAGTAAATATTATAATAGTCCACCTTTTATTTATAATATAAATACGTAATTTAATCTTTTAAAATAAATATTTTCTGGGGGTTATGAAAGATGAACTATGTTATAATCCTGGAGAGGGTAGGACATAACGATGCATGAGTAATGTTTCCATTTTTCAATGATCATTATTTAAAGAAGTTAAGTATTATTTTATATTTAATGAATAATCGTAATATAATAAAAACATATATTTTTATTAAATGCATATATATATCATAAATATTTTTTGGTGATTAAAATAATAAGATCACTTCATCAAGGCATTATCATTCACTTAAGCATGAACAACATTATCATTTTCTTGTGTGTGTAATGGTTAGAAAAAAATGATATATTAGTATTTAAGAATTAAAAAATATTAAATTAATTTTAAAATTATTCCATATATATCACATATTTTCATTAACCTCATTCTTATTACCTTCCATTAAATGTTTTAGTGAAAAAATGCATCACATCTCTACCCTAGGTGTTTTTCCAAATTAAAACCAAGTGGCGTTATTATATCACCAATATAATTGAAATTAATAAGGTATGTTGGATATAGTAATTTCATACGTATTGTGATGTTATATATATAATATATACATTAAATTCATCATTCTTGAAAACCATCAGTTGTGGTTAAGAAAAATGTTTCAAATCTGTTTGTGAGGCGATGGTCTGCCAAAGAACTGAATAAAATTTTTATTCCCAAATTGATTGAAGATGTAAGGGCCTGGACCTCTCCGACCCATTCCTTTGTCAAAAAGAAGGTCAAGAAGTGTTATGGAGGGTAAAATGGTCTTTTCCAACACTTTCCAGAATTTTGAAACTACACGCTATGTATTTTGTGTACACACCGTGTAACCCCTTCCCGGGTATACCCCGTGTTGCAGACCGTGTCCTAGCTGTGTGGAATAATGGGTGAACGGCGTGTGCCCAGTTTTACACGCCGTGTAGTCCTTCCCCGCATACGCATTACCAGTCAACGGCCGTGTACCGTGTTGGAGATGTGTCCTTTCCATGTGTAATAAATGATTACACGTCGTGTGTCTAAACTACACACCGTGTATTCCTTCCCCGCGTATACGTTACCCTCAAATCATGTGTTGACCAGTCAACAGCCGCGGAGCCGTGTTGGAAGCCGCGTGGAGACCGTGTGAAAGAACCAACTACAAGCCGTGTACCATAACTTACATGAAGTGTACTTTTTCTTTTCATGCCTATAAAAGGAGGGGTCCCCTCCTCCTTTCAACTCACACCTCTCATCCCCTCTCCTCTGAGCAGATTTCTCTTAAGAGACTCGAAGGCTCTTCTTTCCATAACGTCTTCGTCCGAGCTCCGATTTACAATCCGTTAGTGTCCACGGGATAGTAACGACGAGGCGGAGCTTCCGAGCTTGGATCCATTGTCTTTCATTCATCCTTTACTTTCAGAATTCCACCCGAGGAGGTTTTGTCGGGACCCGACAGAAGTGACGGACGTCGACAGACGTCTTCTAAGGTTCATCCGGGGGAACGTTGCGATCGAAACCTATTGAGGTAGGGATCTTACCTTCATCTCTCTAATTTTTGCATCATGCGGGGTGGGTATCCTCTTATTTTCATGAGTAATAGTTGAACCTTTAAATAAATATAATAACTGGTTAAAGAACAGGAATGTGGAAGTTGTTATGTTTGTCTTTTTTTATCCTATTGTTTTTTTTTGAATTGAATGAGTTTCTACCTACTGAAAATCACGGTCGTTGGGGGACTTTTCTTACGCAATTAAATGTTTCCATCTCCTTCTGGATTTTCTTATGGATGGAAACTTTGTGGTATGTGGAAATTTGGTTAATCACGTAAAGTTGCCTGTTTAAAATCTGGAAACCTTGTGTGATCACCTCGGTTGAACAAAATGGAATAATGAACATGTGGGTGCTGGCTTGGTTACGTGGCATGTGTTAGGGGTGTTTTGTGGGTTTTTTGGGTCAGATGATCAGCGGGGCTTCGGTTGGATTGGTTGTGGGTTGGTGTGAATTTTGTGTTGGTAACGGGTAGCAGGGCTGCAATAAATGGTATTAAAGGGATTTTGATGTACGGTATGGTTGTGGTTATGGTGGTTTGCAGCAGGGCTGCAGGGATGGGTTTAAAAGTGAACAGATAATGGGTTGTGACTAATAAATAAAATGTGGAAGAGATAATGAATTTTTGGGCATGGTAATGGAACGATAATATTAATCAATGGGGTTGGTTGATTGATAAGAATGTTTTTATAGTGTTACTCGTGTTTTCCCTAAAGTGATTTGTGGATGGCAGGGATATGTTTTTACGAATGATTGGTGTGGTTAGTTGGGGATAGTTTCCCAGTAGTTAAGGAACTAAATAACTATTTCTACCGAAATGTGAAAACCTAAAGGGGGTTGGGTTTTTTTGTTGTATGCGTGCTTCGTAGTAGTAGTGCAGAGGCACATGCTCAGTTTCTATTTTTTGAAGCCATTGGTTAGGCTGTGTGGTTGGTATATGTATATATATCTGTATATTTTGTGTTTTATCGCACCCCGTCCATGTTGAGCACTTAGTGCCGAACACTCCCATTTTATGGGAGAGGGTGTTTTCCATTAGTTACTCACTCATTCCTACTATTTCTCCCCTAGTATGTGATGGATTGAGGCGACCTTACACCTAAGACTCCTCAGGTAGGATTCGATTGGGGTGGTTTTAGCCCAAGACTCTTCGGGATGGTTCTTCTGTTTCCCAAGAATCTTCAGGATGAGGCCCAGGTGTGTGTGGGCGGCATACATGGTTGTGAGGCCCAGGTGTGTGCGGGGGGGGGGGGGGGGGGGTACGTGGTTGTGAGGCCCAGTTGTGTGTGGGCGGGATACTTGGTTGTGAGGCGCAGGTTTGTGCGGGCGGGATGCGTGGTTGTGAGGCCCAGGTGTGTGCGGGTGTGATACGTGGATGTGAGGCCCAGGTGTCTGTGTGCGGGATACGTGGTTGTGAGGCCCAGGTGTGTGCGGGCGGGATACATGGTTTTGAGGCCCAGGTGTGTGTGGGCTGGATACATGGTTATGATGCCCAGGTGTGTGCGGGCGGGATGCGTGGTTGTGAGGCCCAGGTGTGTGCGGGCGGGATGCGTGGTTGTGAGGCCCATGTGTGTGCGGGCGGGATCCGGGGTTGTGAGGCCCAGGTGTGTGCGGGCGGGGAGAGTGTGGCAGCATTAGGACGTTCGTCATTAGTAAGAGCAGCTAACTAATGGGAAATGGTGTGGGGTGCCCAATACTCTCATTCTTATATACTACTACTACCTGTTGTGCTTGTGTTTTTGGTGAGTGTGGCTGGTGAGGTTGGGTGGATAGAATTCATTGATATGTTTCTTCTGTTGTTCTCATGGGACATTAGGATGGCTCCCCACTAGTGCATGAGATATTTAGGTTTCCCTACTGAGTATACTTTTATGATCACCCTACATTTACTTTCAGGTTTCCAGGAGGACTACCGGGGCCGTGTGGGACCCTACCAGTCGGACAGTTGGAGTTGTTACTGTTGATGTAACTTTGTTTTGTTTTGGTATTGTACTTTGTGTTTTCTTGTACTTGTACCTTGTTATAAAATTATTTAAACATGCATGTGGGCTTGGTTTCGGTTAATTTATATACAGTGGTTCTTTTCCTTTTTGGTGGTTGACTTGTCCTATTTTTCGATCATTAAAAATAAAAAGGTTAATTCCTCCCATATTTGTGAAAAACTCATACCCTTGGTGCTAGTCACCACCCCGAGGCCTACTGGAGGCGGGACTCGGGGTTCGTTATCTCCCTTTCGCCATTGCCAGCTCCGTAGGGGAATCTTTGGTGGGAGGGGGTTGTGACAGAATGGTATCAGAGGTGATGGTTGAGAGATATGATGAAGTCTAGAGTTAGGCACAGTGAGGATTTCATGGGATGGTAGGGCGAAAATTTTAGTTAATCTTGGTGCATGACATAGGCTAGGGAAGACTAGCTAGGACGCGGGATTTTAGGGCCCCCCATGATCTGATGCAAGGACTCTGAGCCTACCAAATGACCATGTGAGACTACATTGATTTCAGGGTAGAGACCCTAGGGAAGGTACATGCATCATCATGATTGTGTTTTACTTGATTTGGGTGTTCTGGGAATGAAATTGAAATAAAATGATAAAATAAAAACCTTGATTTTTTACTTACTACTTGGGCTTAGGTGATCCTTGTTTACCGTACAGCTATGGCACCTACACGATTTCCCCGAGTGGTTCCGATGTCCGAGGCCCAGCAGATTCAGGTGGATGATCAGTTGATGATTGGCCGTGAGGAAGAAGATAGCCAGTGGCAGAAGAATCTCCATTCTTTCCAGTGGAAGACCCTCATGAATTACGAGGGTAGTACATCAAATACATAGATAGAGGGGTGTCTTGAGGAGCTAGGGATTGCTTTTACCTTGATCCATGCTCCGAGGGAGTACTGGGTTCCCCTAGCAGTCAGTCACCTGAGAGGTGCGGCACGACAGTGGTGGATTCTCTACCTCGGAGAGAGGACAGAGGCAGAGGTTCCATGGGCTAACTTTGAGAAGGAATTCTGAGGGGAATTCTTTTATTCCATGATCAAGGCGGAGAAGGGACTGGAGTTACTCTCCCTTCAGCATGGAAGTATGTCGGTATGAGAGCTGGGGATAATGTTCAAGGATCTTATGTTCTTTTCTCCGGATCTCTTTCCAGATGAGGAGTCTCGGGCGAGACGTTTGGAGGAGGTGCTTCGTCCTTCGCTCTAGTATTTTGTCACCCCCTTCACCCTTCCGACGTACTTGATGGTGCAGAAGAAGGAAGAGGTTGTAGAGAGGATGCACTTGCTGGGAGGTGCACCACGTGAGGGGATCCAGCCAGGCTCGTCGAAGGGGAAGGCATTCAGTAGCAGGGCTCTGGCGACAGGACCTTCCAAGTTCAGGCCAGTGGGGAGCAGGCCCCAGCAGTTCCAGTTCAGATCTTAAGGTCCTCGTCCCTTTTTCACGAGCCCAGGACCGAGGTGTTTTTCTTGTGGAGGATTCGGGAACATTCAAAGTCGGTGCCCGACCCGAGCTCAGTACGGTGGAGGTGGGAAGGTTTAGCGCCGACCTCAGCATCACTAGTTGCCAGCGATGCTCTTCCAGCAGCAGAAAGACCGTGCTCCTCCGAGGGAAGACTTTGCGGGAGGGAGCCGACCTCAGGGTGCTCCTCAGGGAACTCGACCAGGGCGTGGTCGGGGAGGTGGATGACATCAGATAGGTAGAGGACCTGGGCGTGGACAGTTGCAAGCAGAAGAGTTGACAGCTCCAGCAGGACCAGAGGTGGTTCGAGGTATGATTTGTTTGTTCAACACTCTTGTTTCTGCTTTGTTCGATTCGGGAGCCTCACACTCCTTTTTTGAACCTAGTCTAGCCCATGCTTTGGGACTAGACGTAGAGAGACTTTCCATACAACAGGTACTGAGTACAGCAGTTGGTAGCCAGACAAGCGTATCTTGTGTTTTCCGGGGATGTGGGCTGATGTTGGGACCACATCGTTCTAGTGGGGACCTTCTTCTGTTACATATGCAGCCATACGATGTCATCTTAGGAATCGACTGATTGTATTCTCTTAGTGCCATTATCCACTAATTTCGTAGAAGAGTCGTGTTCTCTGACATTGATGGGAAGTGCGTATCTTTTGTTGGCGATAGGAGATATCAGGTGGGATGTCGGAGTGTGGAGCCTCTCCTTTCCTTGTTAGCCGGGTTATCAGTGGTTCCGGCTGATACAAAGATGATAGATGTCCCGCAAGTTGTTGGGGAGTTCCTCAATGTTTTCCATGAGGAGGTTGTGACTCTACCCCCCCACCCCCCCCCCCCCCGACGAGATGTTGCGTTTGGGATATACTTATATCCTGGTGCCCGTCTGATTTCGATGGCCCCTTATCGGATGGCACCTTTGGAGTTGCGGGAGTTGTAGATTCAGATTGACGATCTGATGGAGATGGGTTTTGTTTGACCTAGTGTGTCTCCATGGGGTTCTCCAGTTTTGTTCGTGAAGAAAGCAGATGGTGGTCTCATGCTATGCATATACTACCAAAGTTTGAACTAGGTAATGGTCAAGAACCGTTACCCCCTCCCAAGGATAGATGATCTCTTCGACCAGCTGAGGGGAGCATGTTGGTTTACTAAGATTGATCTACGATCAGAATATCATCAACTGAGGGTGAAGGACAATGACATCTCAAAGACGGCTTTCAGGTGCAGGTGTGGGAGCATTGAGTATGTAGTGATGTCGTTTGGAGTTACGAATGCACCAGCTGTGTTCATGGGACATATGAACTTTGTCTTCTAAGAGTTTCTGGACCGGTTCGTCATTGTGTTTATCGATGACATCCTGATCTACTCAAGATCAGAGGAGTATCACGTTGAGCATCTCAGGGCAGTCTTGGATGTCCTTCGACACCACCAGCTTTATGGGAAATTGTCGAAGTGTATGTTCTTGAAACAAGAAGTACGCTTCCTTGGGCATGTGGTGTCTCAGCATGGAGTGTCAGTGGACCCGTCGAAGGTGGAGGCAGATGTTCTGTGGGAAGAACCAAAGAGCGCGGCAGAAGTTCATAGTTTCCTGGGGTTAGAAGGTTACTATCGTAGGTTCGTTTCGGACTTCTCTCGAGTTTCTGCTCCTTTGACAGCTTTCACTAGGAAGAACCAGGTCTTCCTATGGAGCGAGCAGTGCCAGAAAGCTTTTGAATACCTGAATGAGAAGTTGGTCAGTGCTCCTGTACTTAGGTTTCCAGAGTAAGGGTTGTTGTATGAAGTGTTTTGTGATGCTTCTGGCCTTTGACTGTGGTGCGTATTGATGCAGAAGAAGGGTGTGATTTGTTATGGGTCTAGGTAGTTGCGCCCACACGAGCATAACTATGCCACCAATGACCTGGAGCTTGTAGCAGTAGTGTTCACACTGATGTTGTGGCGACATTACCTCCTTGGGGAGCGCTTTTTGGTCTTCTCAAATCCCAAGAGCCTGCGTTATATCTTCTCCTAGAATGACCTGAACTTACGACAGCGGAGATGGGTCGAGTTTCTCTAAGACTATGACTTTGAGATCTCTTACACTGAAGGTAAGGGTAATGTTGTGGCTGATTACATGAGAAGGAAGTCACATCTTGAAGTGGATCGGGAATCTTATGATGCTTGGAAGGCAATGGGAGAGTTGGATTCCTTACACTTGGATGGCATGGTAGAAGGTGTTAGAGGCTGTTTGTTTCAGATGATGGTGTAGTCCTCCGTGATGCAGTAGGTGGAAGAGTCTCAGTGGGGGGACTCCGGGGCAGAAGTGACGCAGGATCGTCTCGATCAGGGGAACGCTCTAGAAGGATGGTCAGAGGACAGCCGACATCAAATTCATTTCCATGGAAGGTTGTTTTTTCTACAGGCGGTGCATGAGGGAATTCTCTGTGAGCTCCAGAGCTCAGCTTTGGATATACATCCAGGAGTTTCAAAAATGTACCGAGGCCTGAGGGACCAGTTTTGGTGGCCCGGGGTGAAACGGGAAGTGGAAGAGTTTGTGGCTAAATGCATAGTGTGTCAGCAAGTGAAGGCTGAAAACCGTGTTCCCAGTGGTTTGTTGCATCCTTTAGATGTCCCCGAGTGGAAGTGGGATGACATCTCATTGGACTTCGTCACAGGACTACCCATAGCCCAAGGTGGTTATGATGCTATCTGGGTGGTGCTGGATCAACTGACGAAATCGTCTCACTTCTTAGGAATCAAGGAGTTGGTCCTGGTGAGTACCTTAGCACAGAGGTACGTGGAAGAGGTGGTGCTCTTGCATGGAGTTCCAAGGACTATCGTCTCATATCAAGATATTCGGTTTACCTCACTAGTCTAGAGGGGGTTACAGTATGATTTTGGAACCCAGCTACACCTTAGCACTGCCTTCCACCACCATACCGATGGGCAGACGGAGCGGACTATCCAGATGTTGGAGGACATGCTGCGATCATGTGTTATGGATTTCTGAGGATCATGGGTACGACACTTTCCTTTAGTAGAGTTTTCCTACAACAACAACATCCACTCTACTATTGGCATGGCTCTTTTTGAGGCTTTGTATGGAAGGCCATGTCCTTCACCCATTTCCTAGGCAGAGGTTAGCGACATAGGTGCTCTTGGGCCATAGGTAGTGCAGAGCACCACAGAGAAAGACCAGATTGTACGTGAGAGGATGAAAGCGGCTCAGGACCGACATAAGTCTTATGATGATTGTCGGAGGAGGCCCTTGGTTTTCGAGGTGGGGGATCATGTGTTCTTGAAGGTTTCCCCTTGACGGGGGAAGTGGAGGTTTGGGAAGGGGAAAAAGCTCTCACCCTGGTTCATCGGACCTTTTGAGGTGTTGAGGCGAGTTGGTGAGGTGGCATATCAGCTGGCCCAACCACCTCAGTTGGAGAAGGTTCATGATGTCTTCCACGTCTCCCAGCTTCGTCGGTACTTACACGACAGCTCCCACATTATTTACTGGGAAGAGTTAGATATGGGAGACGACGCGACCTTTGAGGAACGACTAGTCAGAATCGAAGATCTTAAATAGAAGGTGCTTTGTGGACGAACCATTCCCTTGGTTCGTGTGTTGTGGAGGCATGGCAACCTCGAGGAGAGCACTTGGGAGCGGGAGACCCAGATGCATGATCAGTACCCGAAGTTGTTTTGACTTGTGTTTTTCCCTTGTTCTTCTGATCTTGTGTTGATATTGTACTTTGTACCTTTGATTATGGAATTCTTGACTTGATAGTTGTTATACCATTTGTTTCTTTGTCCCCTGGTAATGTGTTACATGTCCGGATGTGTGGGAATGGGAAAAACCTAACCCTTAATCGAGACGCATTAACGCGGATGCGATTGAACCAGTGCGGGTGAGTCAGTGCTGCCTAAAGCGGATAATATCTTGACATAGGTGAAGGAATTTCCCAAACTCACGTGTTTGGGCAGTGTGTTGGTTGTGTGGTGTTGGGGTTAGTGCGAGTTGAAAAATCCTAATCCATGAAAGTGGAAAGACCCAATTCTTAATCGAGACGCATTAATGAGGATGCGATTAAACCCATGCAGGCGATTCAGTGCCGCCTAAAGTGGATAATATCTCGACATAGGAGAAGGAATTCCTAACACATATGATTGGGGTTGTTGGTTGGGTTCCTGTTATAACGAGAACCCTAAGAGATATGTTGTCGGGTTCATCTGGGTTGGTTTTTGAATTCTCGGGGACGAGAATGTTTTAAGAGGTATCTGATGTAATAGCTCGGACTTCTCCGGCCCATTCCTTTGTCAAAAATAAGGTCAAGAAGTGTTCTGGAGGGTAAAATGAAATTTTCCCACACTTTACATAATTTTGAAACTACACGCCGTGTAGTTTGTGTACACGTCGTGTACCCCCTTCCCGGGTATACCACGTGTTGCAGACTATGTACTTGCTGTGTGGAATAATGGGTGGACACCATGTGTCCAGTTCTACACGCTGTGTAGTCCTTCGCCGCGTATGCATTACCAGTCAATGGCCATGTACAGTGTTGGAGACGTGTCCTTGACGTGTGCAATAAATGAGTACACATAGTGTCTCTAAACTACACGCCGTGTAGTCCTTCCCCGCGTATGCGTTACCCTCAAACCTTATGTTGACAAGTCAACGGCCACAGAGCTGTGTTGGAAGCCATGTGGAGACCGTGTGAAAGAACCGAGTACACGCTGTGTACCATAAAGTACACGCCGTGTACATTTGATTTTAACGCATATAAAAGGAGGGGTCCCCTCCTCCTTTAAACTCACACCTCTCCTCCCCTCTCCTCTAAGCAGAGCTCTCTTAAGAGAATCGAAGGCTCTTCCTTCCATAACTTGTTCATCCGAGCTCCGATTCTGTCAGCGGCCACGGGATCGTAACGACGAGGCCGAGCTTCCGAGCATGATTTCGTTGTCTTTCCTTCGGCCTTTCCTTTCCGACATCCACCCGAGGAGGTTTTTATGGGACCTGAAAGAAGTGACGGACGCCAACAGACATCTTCTAAGGTTTATCCGGGGGAGCGTTGCGATCAGAACATGTTGAGGTAGGGATCTTACCTTCTTCTCTCTAATTTTTGCATCATGTGCGGTGGGTATCCTCTTGTTTTCATGAGGAACAGTTGAACATTTAAATAAAGATAATAAATGGTTAAATAACGGGAATGGGGAATTTTTTATGTTAATCTTTGTTTATCCTTTTGTTATTTTGTGAATTGAATGAGCTTCAACCTACTGAAAATCACGGTCGTTGGGGGAATTTGCTTACGCAATTAAATGTTTCCCTCTCCTTCAAGATTTTCTTATGGATGGAAACTTTGTGGTATGTGGAAATTTGGTTAATCACGTAAAGTTGGCTGTTTAAAATCTGGAACCCTTTTGTGATCACCCCGGTTCAACAAAATTGAATAATGAACATGTGGGTGTTTCCTTGGTTACATGGAATGTGTTAGGGGTGTTTTGTGGGTTGTTGTGGGTCGGATGAGTAGCAGGGATGCAGTTGGCTTTGTTGTGGGTTGGTGTGAATTGTGTGTTGGTAACGGGAAGCGGGAAGCGGGGCTGCAATAAATGGTATTAATGGGATTTTTATGTACGGTACGGTTGTGGTTGTGGTGGTTGGATGCGGGGCTACAGGGATGGGTTTAAAAGTGAAAGGACAGTGGGTTGTGACTAATAAATAAAATTTGGAAGAGTTAATGAATGGTGGGGTATGGTAATGGAACAGGAATGTTAATCAATGGGGTTGGTTGATTGATAAGAAGGGCTTTGTTTTGTTACTCGTGTTTTTCCTAACTTGATTTGTGGATGGCATGGATATGTTTTTACAAACGATTGGTGTGGTTAGTTGTGGATAGTTGCCCAGTAGTTAAGGAACTAAATAACTATTTCTACCGAAATGTGAAAACCTAAAAATGGTTGGATTTGTTTGTTGTATGCATGCTTCGTAGTATCAGTGCCGAGGCATCTGCTCAGTTTCACTTTTTAGAATCCATAGTTTCGGCGGTGTGGTTGGTATATGTATATATATCTGTATCTTTTGTGTTTTATCACACCCCACCCATGTTGAGCACTTAGTGTCGAACACTCCCATTTTATGGGAGAGGGTGTTTTTCCCTTAGTTACTAGCTAGTTCCTGCTCCTTCTCCCCTAGGCTGTGATGGCTTGAGGCGAACGTACACCTAAGACTCTTCGGGTAGGTTTCAATTGGGGTGGTTTTATCCCAAGACTCTTCGGGCAGGTTCTTCTGTTTCCCATGAATCTTCAGGATGAGGCCCAAGTGTGTGAGGGGGGATACGTGGTTGTGGGGCCCAGGTGTGTGTGGGTGGGATACGTGGTTGTGGGGCCCAAGTCTGTGAAGGCGGGATACATGGTTGTGAGGCCCTGGTGTGTGCGGGCGGAATTTGTGGTTGTGAGGCCCAGGTGTGTGCGGGAGGGATCCATGGTTGTGAGGCCCAGGTGTGCGTGGGCGGGATACGTGGTTGTGAGGCCCAGGTCTATGCAGGCGGGATATGTGGTTGTGAGGCCCAGGTGTGTACGGGCGGGATACGTGGTTGTGAGGCCAAGGTGTGTGCGGGCGGGATGTGTGGTTGTGAGGCCCACGTGTGTACGGGCGGGATGCGTAGTTGTGAGGCCCAGGTGTGTGTGGGCAGGATCTGTGGTTGTGAGGCCCAGGTGTGTGTGGGCGGGGAGAGTGTGACAGCGTTAGGACGTTCGTTGTTAGGAAGAGCAGCTAACTAAAGGGAAATGGTGCGGGGTACGCAATACTCTTGTTCTTATATACTACTACTACCTGTTGTGTTTGTGTTTTTGGTGAGTGTGGCTGGTGAGGTTGGGTGGATAGAATTTCTTGCTAGGTTTCTTCTGTTGTTCTCACAGGACATTAGGATGTCTCCCCACATGTGCACGAGAGCTTTAGGTTTCCCTAATGAGTATACTTGTATGCTCACCCTACGTTTACTTTCAGGTTTCCAGGAGGACTACCAGGGCCGTGCGGGACCATACTAGTCGGACAGTTGGAGATTTTGCTGTTGTTGTACCTTTTTTTTCTTTTGGTGTTGTACTTTGAGTTTTCTTGTACTTGTACCTTGTTATAAAATTATTTAAACATGCATGTGGGATTTGTTTGGGTTTATTTATATACACTGGTTCTTTTCCTTTTTGGTGGTTGAATTGTCCTATTTCCCAATGTTTAAAAATAAAAAGGGTAATTCCTCCCATATTTGTGAAAAACTCATACCCATGGTGCTAGTCGCCACCCCAGGGCCTACTGGAGGCAGGACTAGGGGGTCATTATCTCCCTTTCGCCATTGCCACCTCAGGAGGGGCATCTTTGGTGGGAGGGGGTCGTGACAGAAGATGAGTTAATTTAGATTATGATATCAACCTAAATATCTAAAAATAGGTCATATAATCCTGGGTTTTAATCATAAAAATTTAATTATATTTTATAGATGTGGAATAAGAAATGAAATTAAAACCCTCAGCAAAATATGATACCCCTTCTTCTGACAATCTCCTTAGCTCAGCAGCAAAAGGTTGTGTAGTATAGTTTAATGATAAAACAACGGGATATATACACTGGGTTAGTATTAAAGGAAAATAGTTGGGATGTTCTTTTCTAATACCAAGGTATTTGATGTTGTGAACTAGAGAGGAGAGCGCGTGGCCTTTTGTACGTGAGGTGGGTGACACAATTGTAATTTATTAAAGGAAAATGGTGTACCAATTATTTACACATTGAATTTGGATATATTGACCATTATCAAACCATGTACAATATATGGTCAATATATTTCCATAAAATGTACCCTAGACATGTTTTTTTAAAATTTTATCATTTATCAACTTAGTTTAACCCCTGATAAATTCATTTTTAATAAAATCACAAGAATTAATTTTCGGTTTTTTCACTATTACATATAGTAAAAACTCAATCATAATTTATATGATGATATAAATTATGATGATTCAAATTATGGAATAAATTTCACGAATTAAAATCACAAAATTGGAGGAATTTATGTTAATATTAAACCTATTAACGCGACAAAAAAGAAGGGTTTCATGAAGTGTATTTTTGAAGCAATATGTGATTTTATATTTGAACTATAAATATGTACACTCATTATAATAAATTTAAACAACATATATAAATATATAATATGTAAATTTATTTTAAATAATTCTTCATTAGTTTTTAAATTAACTATAATTGTGAGATGTTAGTTACTTTAAAATAGGCATCAAAAACACCCTAATTTTAATCAAAAAAATAGAAAAATACTTATATCTAAAATGAATTTGATTTTAAATATATTATTGGGATTAAACATAAATAATTAATATTTATGTAAATTTGAATCATATTGAATATAGATATACATAATATTAATTTAATTAGTTTATTGAAAATTAAAGGCATTTTTACCAGAATGAGTATTTCTTTCTATTCTAAAAAAATCAATATTATATAACAAAACAAAAAATTATTAAAATATGTTAATTTTGTTAATATTATTTAGATAAATCCTTTTTTAATTAAATTCCGGTAATAAAATTTAAAAATTAGTGATTTGAATATTACATTATAAGAAACATTTGTTATAATGAAAAATACTTCCTCTTAGAGTAAAAAATCATATAATATTTTTATAATTAATATGAAAATATATTTCATACTAATAAACATGAATATGAATTGTTATATTATTAAATTTTATTTTATAATCATAATAATATTTTTAAACATAATGATTTATTTTTAAATAGATCGTAATTTTTTTAATCCAATATGCATATGTATTTAATATAAACATGAATCCTTCTTATAACGTATGGGTTTTACACTATGAAGACATCTCATTACCCCTTTTCGTGATATCATAAAACCAATCATTCCAATATCATTATGTCATAAATTTATATATGTGGATATATTCATCTCATTTTAGTGTTTCTACCCCAAGGAGTTAAGACATTTTCTAATTGTCCATTTAATAATAGGAATCTTCAATCTTTATATTGGGTGGATACGTATTACACTAACCAATAACGTATCAATGAAAAAAACATTAAAATAATTAAATTCAAATATATACAATCAAATTCAAATTTCAGTTAATGTATCCCATTGTATTTTTTTCAATACCTTTAAAATCTAATTACATGAGAATCATGTCAATATTTTATTAGATGAATAGTTTTCCTCTACCATTAATGATAATAAAAAAAATTTGAGAAATAGAATTTTTCATCCATTATAAGAAAAATTTTCATATAGAATAAGGATTACTCTCATCACTACACAAATGGAAATAAAAACTTCTCCAACCAGTGTTCATGATTACATTAAACCAAAATCCTATTAGGAGAATAATTTCATTACATATTTTGTAGAAATTATCAATGAGTAATTGAAATATATGTTTATTTTTTATCATAATGTGTAGGAAAATATATTTATTTTAACTAATAATAAATGTTTTCTATATATATCACCAATGTGTTAGTAGCTAAAAAATTTATATATTTTTGGACTAACAAAATTTTTTTGAATAGATTGTGTATTCCAACACTCTAATTGAAAATTCACATAAAAAATATTGATGTTCATGTATTTTCACCATCATAATCATCATAATAAATAACATTTGAAACAATATATATTAAAATACATAATAAACATGATAAAGTGATCATTATATATCAATCATTAATTATTTGTTAGGGATTTACAGATTAACATATATTAGTGAAAATAATATATATCTGCTACAAATCTCTTATGGAGTATCTCCTACTTGTTGGAATCTCTCCAAATATAACCATGGATGATTCATATTTATGAAATATAATCCAAATAACTTTTGAGAAAATATTATGATTCATATTAGTCAATGTAAGTTAGATTATGTGTTTTATGGAAAAAAGTCATTATATTTGAAATAGTCTCCATGACGGATAATTATCCAAACTATAAAAACATCCTATCCAATATAATTTTATCTATTTTATAAGTCATTTTAAAATTAATTATTCATAATAACTTATGATGAAATGTCTAGGAATAACATAGGAATCTATGATATCCTTATTTGTAACATTATATGTGATATTTGTTTTTTAAAGGCAGATACTATTTTTTCTGAGGATTCAATGATTCTGGACCCCTCCATAATTTATATATTTACATATTTCTATTTAAAATGAATTAGGGTTACATTGACTTCTATTAATTATTATATTTTTTATCAATTTTAATTATCTTATTAATTTTATTAACTAAATCAATATCATTCTCCTGAACAAGATCATTCTGTTTAAACTTTTATAACTAAATAGGAAATAAAACAAAAAACTAATTAGCCACATTCCCTTACAAAAAATTATATATGGATGTAATATTAATATTATATGTTTGTGAACATGAATCCATTTGGTCTTTAGCAATTCCTATATTAAATGTATTCTGACTAGGAAAAAAATTTATAGAGTTTATTGATATACTATAACACCCCAAAATTCTAAAGTAGAACTTTGTATTCAATAGCGTGTACGACACACAAACAGAAAACTCATAATGGAATATAGTAACATTAGAATATAATATATATTTAATATTTTAAATACATTGTCACATGATATTTCATGTAATGAATGTAATACTGATATAATCTGTAATGGCACGTACCTCTTTGGTCTATTCCTTTGTGAAATTACATTGTTTGTGGTGTTTCAGGAGGTCAAGGTGACTTTTCTGCAAAAACATGGAAAAATTTCCCTTTTTATGAATAGTTCCATCGGAGAAAAGTTTATGTGGTAGACTGTTGTGAATAGTGAATTAGTAACTATCTGTGAATAGTTCCATTGGTTAACAGTTCCAATAGTAGACCGTTGGGAATAGTGCATCGGTATCCTTCTGTGAACATTGTCATCAGTGACCTTCTGTGAATCGTGCAATCGGTAACCTTATGTGAACAGTGCAATGACAACCTTTGTGAATAGTGACATCGGTGACCTTTTGTGAACAGTGTCATCTGTGACCTTCTATGAATAGTTTCATTGGAAACCCTATGTGAATAGTGTAATGGTGAGGTTCAATCGGTTACCTCTGTTTCAATTTACATATTTGGAGTTCGTGAAGAGAATTTCCAAAAAGGTGAGGTTTATCGGAAACCTCTATTTCCATTGACAAAATATTAGTTCCTGAATAGTGTTTCCAAAATGGTGAGGATCAATCGATTTCTTCTATTTCCTATGAAAAATTTTGAGTTTGCGAATAGTGATTGCAGAAGAGTGAGTTCTATCGGTAACCTTTATGTTTTTTTTCTAAATTTAGTTTTCAGGAACAATGCTGCTAGAATGGTGACGTCCATCGGTAACCTCTATTTCCTTTTTAAAATTTTGAGTTTATGAACAGTGTTTCCAAAACAGTGAGGTTCCATCGGAAATGTCTATTTCCATTGCAAAATTTTGATTTCGTGAACAGTGTTTCCAGAACAGGGAGGTCTTTTAGTAACCTGAATTTCCTTTGCCATGTTTTGAGTTTGTGAACATTGTTTCCAGAATGGTGAGGTCCCTCAGTAACCTCTATTTTCATTACAAAATTTTGAGTTCATGAATAGTGTTTCCAGAATGATGAGGTCCATTGGAAAATTCTATTTCCTTTTCCAAATTTTGAGTTCGTGAATAGTGTTTCGAGAACGGTGAGGTGCATCGTTAACCACGATTTCCTTTGCCATATTTTGAGTTCGTGAACTGGGATTCCGGCTTCTTAGAGTTCCACCCCTTTGAAATTTTCTTTGAGGTAAAATGCATTTAAAACCCCATTTTATGGACACTAAGGTAGATTCAAATGTCATAACTACTATATTAATTTCTCTAAATATTCGAGATGTTTTTTTTCAAAATGGTCAAACCGCGTGGTTTAATGCGTCCCACATTTAATGGAAAATCTAGCATATCATAAACCATTGTTTCATTAAATATTTTAACAGGATGATATATCTTTCTCTCTCATTCTTCATCTTTGTTCTTTGGTGTGAGATGCTCGAATATCTCATTCCTTTCTATAGGAGATGTGTAATCAAACAGTCCTCCTAGGATATGTTCTACTCGATTTTGATGCAATGAAGCAATATCGAGAAATCATCAATATAATATATGATCTATCTTCAATATTTCGAGTTCAAATCCTTCATTATACTTTCCTTTTTTATATAATTTACCCCCATGTTCCTAATCATAGTTTTGTGGGTGTTCACCGATGTGGTGGTGTCTTTTTATGCTCGGTTGGATCCAGTTGTCACAGAAGAGGAGATTGTAAAACAGTGTGTGAATCATACTCGTATAAATGTCAAAAACTATTTCACATAGGGTATTTGTTTCTTCTCTTCTATTATACGTGAATCAGTAGAGTTAGCTTGTTTTATCCCACTGGATTAAAATGTAATTGACATAATAAATATTTGAATCAAATAAATAAATTGATATCGATCTTATGTTATTTACTCTTGTTTTTCTAGATAGTGTGATATCTATGATTACTTCATTTATCTATTTGTTCTTGATGGAAAATTTTAAAGAACAGAAAGCAAGAATTACTTGATAATTGATGGCTAATGATATAGTGGAATGTAATTGAATCTGTTTCTTCTTGTTATAATTAGATGTTAATCAAATTGGTGCAGTAAGAATGTTTTATTATTTTTTATTGCATACTGGTTAGGTTTCCGAAATAACGAACCTACGAATAATAAATTGATAAATCAATGATGGATTAATGAACTGTATGTTTGATAAAAGATAATTCCATGTAGGGTTATAAGTTACACTATTGCTATGTTAAGGGCCAATAGACCATTTGATATGATGTTTGTTTTTTCTTCATCATATGTTGTGGTGTGACCCTAGATGGTTGTTGTGATATGTGGGGGTAGGGAAGCCTATTGGTTGTGGAAGTAGTTGATGCCTAGACTGGAAAGATTCATTAGTTTATGCATACGGATGTTGGGGAGGAAACCACGGTTAAAGGAACGGGTTGGATGTGAATGTTTGGATGCTTGTTGATTCCTTAGATAATTATATGCTTTACATTCTTCCACTACTCAAGGAAGTGGGTCTAGATTACCCTACTTCGGAAAGAGGAAATGACACGCGGGGTATGCCACATAAATTTTGTGTTAAGATTCTCAAGTGAGGATGGGTCTACGCTCTAGCTATATATAGCAAATATTACATGGGTAGTACATCTACTCACCATATTGGACCCCCTTGTGTTTAGTAACATATAATGTTTTTCTTGAATGCTTGGGAATATGGGAAATTAATGTTGTTTGGAATTATTAAATAAATGATGTCAACCCATGGGGTTGAAGCTTGCTGGGACACAATGACGAGGTTGTAATTTAAAGGAATAGTAAACATTAGGTGTGATGTTAATGAAATATAATGTGGAAATTATTGATGGTTAATTATTGTCTAAAGAATTAATTAATTGAAAGTGAAACTGAAAAAATGTCGTGAAGTAATGTATTACAGTTATTAAAATGTTATTGTTCTAATAAGATTATATTATTAGAAGTGGTATCCTGGATTCCAAGAGACATTAGATGTAGTTGATTCCAAGACTTGGTTATACACATAGTGTAATTGTGAGCTATAGTATATTCAGTAATTTTTGTGTTTTTATACGCTACTCCACTCTTCTAGTAAGGGAAAATCACACCCCGAGGATTCTGAGGCCAAGGGGGTGTTTTCCCCAACATTCAGGCAGGAGGATGGATGGAAGACTACCCCCTTTAGACCCAGTCTTGTCTCTTGTAAGTTACTTTTTCTGGTAGGCATAGTGTTTAGTCATCCCCATATATGTGTGTAGAGGGTTGTAATGGCTTGTGGATATTCACGGACATATATTCTGGATATTGTTTCCTATGGAGTACTATAGGTTTCATTTGTATATGCTATGATGACTTGGGGATCCTTACTCTTTGTATGGGTTGTAATGGATTGAGTTATAATACATGACATATGAAAGCCATTTTGTGATTTTTGGTGGCTCCCAAAAAATACCTAGTTACTTATTGTGTGGAGATTTTGGTGTGGATTCATGGGGTTCATGTTTTGGTGCTTCACCAGGTGTCTATGGGAAAACATTTTCAGAGAGAGAGGCTTAGGACGTACGACGTTGGGGTAATGTGGAAAACCAGTAGGGAAGTAGTAGCAGGATAGACATGATATTCTTAATTATATTATATAATATTTTATTCATACCATTATGAGAGTAACCATGGCGAGGTTGGGAACTTAGTTTATCTTTTTAGGTAACGAGTTAGTTTCACTTGTTGTTCACTGTGCTTTAGCAAGCTTTCTTTACATTTTCACTAGAGGATTCGGGGAGGATCCTACTGATTATACTGTTATACTCATCCTATGTATATATAAATTATTTTTTCAGGTCACTTGATGTAGGTTGGAGATCATGCTGGTTACTACTAGCTTGGGTTTGCAGGTGTTTTTCAGGATTTGTGGTCAATGTTGTTTTTACTTTCCTTTGTGTACCTATAGTATTCCCCTTCTAGTTGTATTATTTTAGAAAGATATTACATATATACACTTGGATTTTCATTTATACTATAGTCTGAGCAAGCGTTGGTTGGTGTCTATATTATCTCTCTCTTTCGTATGTGTTCTCTTAGAGGTTAATGTCTCTCATTTGTGTGTTTACTATACCCTCAGTACAAGTCTCCAACCCAGGGCCTACTGGAGGCTAGACTCGGGGTTCAATATCACCCTTCCCACATTTATGGCCTAGGAGGTGTACACCTTGTGGGGAGGGGTCATCACAGAGTTGTATCAAACGTCTGGTTGATGGATAAGATGGAGTTTGGATTTAGTCATATGTGAGGTAGCATGGGTTGGTTTGGAAATAGAGTCATTCGTGTTTTGAACGTGTTGTAAACACAATAGACCATCTAGGACATAGGCATTTAGGGCCACCTATGATCTGATGCACGAAGCATTATATTTACAATGGCTAATAAACAAGGTTATAATAGTTTTAGGGTTGATACATAAGAACAGATCATGCATCATTCTTTATTGTGCCTATATTTGAATTGGATGCACATGGGATAAGTTAACCTAAAATGAATAAAAGAAAACTACTAAATAATTAATTTCGAGTCTCTTATATTCTCGGTTTAGGAGCTACAAATATTTTTTATTTTACAGGTATGGATCCAGGTCACTGTCCTCGTTATGATCACATAGAAGATTTCCAGAAGGTTGTGTCAGAATTTCATCGCAAGGTAGAGTTTGATGAAGATGACACATGTAGGAGGACACTCTGATGGTTTCAACACCAGAGTCCGCAAAAGTACGAGGGATTAGTTTCATATGTAGTCACAGAATACTAGTTTGAGGATATGGAGATGGTCTTTAGTTCCATTTGTGCTCAGAAATGGAAATGGGTGTCCTTTGTTTTGATGATGCTGCATAGAGCAGTGAGGTAGTGGTGTCTCTTATTCCTCGGGGATCATGAGGATTCAGCAATATCATGGGAGGAGTTCTGAGACAAGTTTAAAGCCGAGTATCTTTCTTCGACCATGACAACATCCAGTCGCCTAGAGCTTCATACCCTTAGACAGGGGAGATCCAATGTGTGAGAGTTTGGAATCTATTTTAGGAACCTTTTATGATATGTTGCGGATATGTTTCTAGATGTGGAGACCAGGGTGAGGCATTTTGAGGAGGCATTGTGTCTATATATGCTGTGCTAGGTCTCCCCATTTATGAAAAAGAAATATTGTGATGTGATGGAATGGGTAGAGGATGTTGAGAGACCTTTGGCCATAACTGGATCATCCCGAGAAGGGAGTCATCATGTTTCCTCACAAATCCGAGCTGTGGTCCGAGGTTCCTGGTTTTTAGTGCAGAAGAGATTCTGTATGGCCTAGGGTTGGTCCTAGCCCTCAGCATCTCGTTTCTCTGGGGACATCAGCTCTCAGGCCTAGGACATGGGATGAGACAGTTTTTTTTCTTATGGTGGTCGAGGTCATCTGTAGAGAGAGTGCACCACCATTCAGATCAGTCATCAGGCACCAGGTTTTTCACACTAGATTCCTACATTTAGGATGTTCCAGCTGAGGTAGTAGTAGCAGGTTGCACAAGATTTTGATCAGTAGAGGGTAAATGGGGCAGCCAGGGTACTGCCCCGTGATGCTCCCTGTCCCCTGAGAGTAGAGTGTGTACATGGTGGTAATCACCATAAGGGTTAGAGATGTAATGGAGGAGGTCATGGTCAAATTATGATTTAGTGTTTCCAACACCAGGAAATCTAGACATCGTTCAAGGTATCCTTTGATTGTTTTCTTCCTTTTAGTATGTCTTTTTTGATTCTGGATTGACACACTCATTCATATCACCTACCCTTGTCCATTCGTTGGGACATGTGGTAGAGAGGCTTCTAGTGCCCTTGGCATTGACTACGTCTCTTGGGGGTCGTGCTGGCTTATTTAATGTATGTAGCTTCTATGAGCTAGTGATGGGGAGGCACAACTCTTGAGGAGATTCTATATGTCTACGAATACAACCATATGATGTCATCCTCATCATTGATTGGCGTTATTCTGTTCAGGATACCATGGATTTCTTTAATAAGAATGTCATATTCTTCGATATAGATGGAGAGATAGTGGTGTTTGTTGGTGAGTGATATCCTCAGAGGGGTAATAGGAGTGTTCCGTCCTTATCATCCATGAAGGATGAGCTGATGCTGAGTACATTAGAGGTTCAAGAGTTGGTGTTTCCCTGGGTTGTATAGGATTACCGTGATGTCTTTCTAGAAGTGGTTGTAGCATTACCTCCTTGACGAGAGATCATGCTTGCTATCGACATACAACCAAAACTGTCTCCTCTATCCAGTTCTTAATATATGATGGCCACCTATTAGATATGAGAGTAATTTAAACTCCTTGATGGTATGTTACAATGTGGTTTTGTTCAGCCGAGTGTATACCCATGGGGTGAAGTAGTTTTGTTTGTGAAGAAGGTAGACATCATTTTATAATTGTGTGTAGATTATCATCACTTAATCAATGTGACAATAAAGAATCTATATTCTCTTTCCTGGATTAATGATTTATTCTATCAAATTATTGTCGAAAGGTGGTTATCAAAGAACTAATTACAGTCATGATATCATCATATGCATGTGAAAGATGAGGATATCTCGGAGGCAACTTTTTGTTGTCATCATGGGCATTATGTGTTCGTTCTAATGTCGTTTGGCGTGAAAAATGATCCAATAGTGTTCATGGGACTGAATAATGCTGTGTTCTATGAGTTCATGGACATGTTCGTTGTAGTTTTAATAGATGAAATCCTTGTGCACTCCACGTCTGAAGAAGAGAATGTATGTAATATAGTCACCATTAATGTAATTCTTCATCTGCATCAGTTGTTTGGGATATTGTTGATGTGTGAGTTTTGGGCTTGAGAAGTTCTTTTCTTGGGGAATATTTCCTCCCAATAGGGAGTATCTATGTATCAATCGATGATAGAAGTGGTTGTGTCTTGGGTATCCCCTATGACTGTGCCAGAGGTGCAAATCTTCCATTGTCTCGCCTGCTAATACAGGAGGTTCGTAGTCAATTTCTCTCAAATTGAGACTACTCTATGAAATATGACCAGGAAGGATCAGGGATTCATAATGGATGAAAAGTAAAACATAGATTTTGAGCATCTATTGGAAAAGTATGTAAGTGCTCTGGTTTGTTGTCTTCTAGCAGAGGGAGTTCAGTTTGCTGTTTTCTACGATGCTTCGCATCTTGGGTTTGGTTTTGTTCTGATGCAGTAGAGGTTAGTTGATTATTACTTATTTCTGTAGTTATATCCCCATGAACGTAAGTATGCCACCCAAGATCTTTATTTGTAATCTGTAGTGTTTGATCTGATGTTTTGGAGACATTTCCTCATTGGTGAGTGATTTGTTGTTTTCACCGATCATAATAGCCTGATGTATGTTTTCTCCCAGTGTGATTTGAATTTAAAAATACATCGGTGGATGGACTTATTACAGGAATACAATTTTAACATATCATATTCAACTAGAAAGTGGAATGTAGTAGTAGATTCACTATGTCAAAAGACAAATAATGATGTAGTGGATGAATCTCGTGACTCCTGTAGAATAATGGAAGAACATTCAACATTATATATTGATAAGGGAGAACTTGGGGGAAGATGATGTTTTTTGTAGATATATGTGCAGTCTTCTCTTGTGCAGAAGGTGGAATAGTACCAATTGGGGGATCTATAGGTGGACCTCTGGAGAGACCAAGTTGTTTTTGGCGAGGCCCCTGATGGTTGGTTTGAAGATGAACAACACAGATTGTTGTATCATGGAAGGATATTTTTTCCTTTCATGATGTGAATGATTTTTCCAAGAGAGTTATGTAGTTATCCTTTAGCGGTGAATCCCAGCGTGAAAATGATGTATCGGGCCTTGAAGAGCCAGTTTAGGTGGCCTGGGTTGATGTGTGGTGTTCCAGAGTTTGGGTGTCGATGTTTGGTCTTCCATAAGGTGATGGCCGAACATCGTGATCCATGTGGTCTACTCCAGCTGTTAGATTTTATTCAATAGAAGTGGGAGGAAATCTCATCAGACATTGTCTTTGGTTTACATCTAGCTCAGGGAGGACATGAAGCTATTTGGTTGGTACTGGATCGTTTAACCAAAATCAGCCTCCTTCATAGAAATCAAGGAGTTATGCTTAGTTGATGTTTTGTTGAGGAAATATCTGGGGGTGGTGGCGAGATTTCAGGGAGTCCCAAAGATGATAATTTATGATCATGATCCTCATTTTACCTCTACCATGTGGAGAGGTCTCTATATTTCTATTGGTTCTCAGCTATGCATTAGCACTTCTTTTTATCCTCAAACAGACTATTAGAGAGAGAGATCTATCCAGATTCATGAAGACATGTTACGCTTTTGTGTCTTGGATTTTGGTGGTTCGTGGATGAGGCACTTACCCATGGTGGAATTTGCCGACAACAATATTATTCACCCCACCATTGGTATAGTTCCATTTGAAGACATGTATGTACGACCTTTCCATTATTGGTTGTCCTGGACTGGGGTCGGAGAGGTATTAATTCTTGAACTGAAACTAGTGAAGAATATAAATGGATGGTTCCAGTGATTCACGAGAGGATGAATACAGAAGAAGATTATCAGAAATCATATGCCGATTAAAGGAAGAGACACTAAGAGTTTTATGTTGGGGATCTAGTGCTTCTAAAGGTGACTCCCCATCGAAGGCAGTGAATGTTTGGTCATGGGAGTATGCTTTCTCCCCGTTATGTTGGGCCTTTCGAGGTGTTATCTCGTCTTTCAATTGTGGAATATCAAGTAGCATTCCCCCTATAGATGAGTTGGATTCATGATGTTTTCCATGTATCCCAGCTTCATCATTATCTTCATGATGAATCTCACATCATCGATTAGGGAGAGATTAATGTTGATTATGATGCGACCTTTGAAGAGTGACTTATGAAGATCCAAGACCATAAATAGAAGGTGTTGCGTGGGAATTATATCATAGAGATATGCTCAGTACCCAGAGTGTTTTTGATGTTTAACTCTTTTCATGTATCAATTTAGTCATTGTGGTTTTAGTCCTTTTATGTTTACAATATGGATTTCTTTTGTTTCATCTTATGGATTTCTCCCTTTTGAGAGGTATCTCGATGGGTGGTTTCTTGGACCCATTTCATTTATTCATAAGGTTGTTTTTGAATTCTCAAGGATGAGAATGTATTTAGAGTTATCTGATTTAATGGACCAGACCTATCTGGTCCATCCCATTGCAAATATCAAGATTATGAGGTGTTTCAGGAGGTCATGGTTACTTATCTCCAACACATTACCAAATTTCCATTTCTGTGAACAGTTCCTTCGGTGAACAGTTCCTCCAGTAGACTATTGTGAATAGTGCATCGGTAACTATCTGCGAAAAGTTCCATCGGTGAACAATTCCAATGGTAGACCATTGGGAACAGTGCCTTAGTAACCTTATATGAAAAGTTTCATTTGTGACCTTCAAATAATTGTGTCATCAGTAACCATATCTAAATAGTTCAACGGTGAACTTATATGAACAGAGACATTGGTGACCATATATAAATAGTGTCATTGGTGACCTTATATGAACATTGTCATTGGTAACCTTATGTGAATAGTACAATTGTGAGGTTCTATTGGTAAACTATATTTCCTTTGCCAAATTTTGATTTTGTGAACAGTGTTTCCAGAACGGTGAGGTCCATCAGTAACCATTATTTCCTTTACTAAATTTTGAGTTCATTAATAGTGTTTTAAGAATAGTGAAGTTCTATCGATATCCTTTATTTCCTGTCCCAAATTTTGAGTTCATGAATAGTGTTTCCAGAATGGCGATGTCCATCGATAAACTCTATTTCATTTTCCCAATTTTGAGTTCATGAGCAGTGTTTCCAGAATGGTGAGGTTCCATCTATAACCTATATTTCCTTGGATAAATTTTGATTTTATGAATAGTGTTACAAGAACGATGAGGCTTTATCGGTAACCTCTATTTCCTCTGCCAAATTTTGAGTTTGTGAACTATGTTTCTAGAAATATGGGGTCCATCGGTAACCTCTATTTCCTTTTCCAAACATTCAGTTCATGAACAGTGTTTTCAGAATGGTGAGGTCCATTGATAACCTCTATTTCCATTGCCATATTTTGAGTTCATGAATTGTGTTTCTAGAAAGGTGAGGTCCATTAATAACCTCTATTTCCTTTGCCAAATTTTTAGTTCATTAACAATGTTTCCAGAACGGTGAGGTCCATCGGTAACCTATTGTTCCATTTCAAAATTTCATGTTCGTGAATAGTGTTTCCATCTGCCAACACTCTCACCCCCTTGACTATTCCTTTGTTGTAAAATGCATTTAAATCCCCATTCTAGGACTCTATGAGAGATTCAATGGTCATAAATCCTATATTAATTTATCCTATGGCTAGATATGTTTTTCTTTCTACATGGTCATACCACATGGTTTAATGGGATATACTTTTAATGGAAAATCCAGAGTATCTAAATCCACTACTCCATTAAATATTCAAAAGGGATGATATATCTTTCCACCAAGTTCTTCCCCCTTGTCCTCAGTTGTATGAAACTTGAATATCCCATTCCATTCTATAGGAGTTGTAAAATCATACTTTCCTCCTTAGATTTGTTCCACACTATTTTGATTCGACTAAGCAATGTCTATCAGTCTTTGATATAATGTGTGATCTATCATCATTATTTAGAGTTACTATACTTCATTATCCTTGCCTATTTTTTGGAATTTTACCCTTTCCTTTCTAATGGATTTTTCTTGGGTGTTTGATGATGTGGTAGTCTCTCTACATCCTCTAGTGGATAAAGTTTTCACAGGGGAAGAGATTGTATCCCGTTGTGTGACTCATTCTCGTATAAAAATAATGAACTAATTGAATTAGGGGATTCATTGTTTTTATTTTCTTTTACGTTAAAATTTATATTTATCATTTTTTATCCCACTAGATGACAATGGAATTGATATAATAAATATTTGAATGAGATAAATAAATGGATATTGATCATATACTAATTTGTCTTGTTTTTATAGATAGTTTAATATCCATGCTTACTTCATTTATTTTTCTATTCTTGATGGATATTTTTAAAGAACATAATGCCAAAATTAATTGTTAATAGTTGGATAATGATAATAGGGAATGTAATTGAATCTGGTTCTTCTTGTTGTAATTATATGTTAATCAAAATGGTGCAGTAAGAATGTTTAATTATTTTTGATAGCTTAATGGTTAGGTTTCGAAAATTTGGAACCTAAATATAAGGAAATGATAAATCCAATATGGATTAAAGAAAAAGTTGTTTGATAACATAATATTCTTTGTAGGGTTCTATGTTACCATCTTTCTTGGTTAAGGGCCCATATCCCATTTGATAAGATGTTTTTTTTTCTATTACTTGTGTTTTGGTGTGATCCTGGATGGATGTTGTGATATGTCGTGGCAGGGAGGCCTATTGGTTGTGGAATTAGTTGAAACCATGAGTGGAGAGATGCATCAGTTTATACATGTGGTTGTTAGGGAAGATACAAGGGATGATGGAACATATTGGATGTGAATATTTGGATGCTTGTTGATTCCTTGGTTGTTTATCTGTTGTACTTTTCCCCACTGCTCATGGCAGCTGGTCTTGCTTACCCTTCTTCCAAAAGAGGTGTGGACGCGTGGGGTAAGACGCATGATTTCTGGGTTTATATTCTCAAGGGAAAACGGGTCTACTCTCTTGCTATAGGCGGAAATGACTCGACGGGTAGTACATCTACTAACCGTGTTGACCCCCCTTTTGTTTTGAAGCATTGAATGTTTTTCTAGAATGCCTAGGAATATTGGAAAGTATTGTTGGAATGAATAATTGAATAAATGATAATAACCCATGGGGTAAAATCTTGTTGGGACAAAATTATGAGGTTGTAATTTGGGGAAACAGTAAACATTGGGTGTGATTATAATGAAATATAATGTTTAAATTAATTATGGTTATTTAATGTTTAAAGAATTAATTAATGTAAAGTGAAACCGGAAAAAAAGATTGATGAAATGTATTAATTCTCTTAAAATGGTTGTCTGTTTATAGGATACTTAGTATTAGAAGTGTCCACATAGATCTTAAGAGACATTAGCTGTAGTTGAGTTGAAGACAAGGTTGTGCCCATTTTGTGGTTTTGAGCCATAGTATTTTCTGTACATTTGTGTTTATATTCTCTACTCCACCCCATGTGTAAGGTCAACTGACACCTAGTGATTCTGTGCCCTGGGGATTGTTATACCAAACATTATGGTGGAATTATGGATGGCATACTACCCCCATTTTCCCCAATATCTTCTCTGGGTAGTTATTTGTGAAGGTAGGAAAAATGGTTAGATTTCCCAATATATGTGTGTAGTGGGATGTAATGGATTGTTGATATTCATGGACATATATTCGGGATATAGTTTCCTATAGACATCTATAGGTTTGACGTGTATAGGCTGTGATGGCTTGAGGATCTTTACTCGGTGTATGGGTTGTAATGGCTTGAGGTATTATAGTTGTGATATGAAACATGTTATGCGAGTCGTGGTGGCACCTAGAAACTTCCTCGTTATATCTTGTGTGGACATGGTGGTGTGCTTTCATGAGGTACATGTTTTAGTGCTTCACGCAGGTGTCTTCATGTAAGCCTTTTTGAGAGAGATTCTTAGGCTCCAGAATGTTTGGGAAAAGCGGCAAACTTGTGGGGAAGTAGTAGTGGGTTACCCTTGATATTCATTATTATTTTATTTTTATTATTTTATGTGTTACATGGGGAGAGTAGCCATGATGAGGCTGAGAACATAGTATAACTCAGTAGGTGATGAGTTTGTTTCACTTGTTCTTCACTATGCTTTAGCATACTTTCTTAACATTTGCACGAGACGCTCTGCGGAGGATCCTAGCGTGTATAATATTAATCTGACCCTGTGAATATATAAAATGTTTTTTCATCTCAATTGGAACAGGTTGGAGATTATGTTGGTTACTACTAGCATGGGGTTTCAGGAGCTGTCCGGGATACGTGGTCACTATTTTTTTACTTTCCATTGGGTACTTGTTGTTTTCCTCTTCCAATTGCAGTAGTTTGTAATGAAATTACAAATGTGAACTTGGGTTTTCATTTATATTTCAGTCTATGTTGGAGTCTTTTTGTGTCTATCGTATCTCCCTCTTTTTCATCTGTTCTATTAGAAGGTAATGCCTCCCATTTTTGTGCTTACTATACCCTTGGAGCTAGTCGCCAACATGGGGCCTACTGGAGTTGGGACACATGGGTCATTATCTCCCCTCTCACATTGCCGGACTAGAAGGGGTACACCATGTCGGGAGGGGGTCGTGGCATAATCATTGTATTATGAAGGAGTGACCTTCCACTACCGCATTTTTTATATGCACGAGCGAGCCTCATCGACAGCTTGGATTTCATACAAGACTCAGTTCCAACAAATAACAATGTATTGGTAAAATATTATTATTTAATATAATATGATTTAATCATTCCATTAATTTATTTTTTGTGATTTTTAATAACTAAATTATAAAAATTATTATGTACACCAATAAAAGATGAATTCACCGGTTAACAATTAAGGAGAAATACAAATAAGAACTAGTTGTATATTAAAATAAATTTTATTATTTTCATGCTTCCAAAAAAGATTTAACTTAATAAAAATAACTATTTAAAATAGTAAAATATTTTACTAAAAAATATATTTCATTTATTCAATCAAATTATTTTTATATTTAGCCATTAGGTTTGCTAGGAAAAAGATAAGAAGAAAACCTATTGCATACATAAAATCCTATATATTTAAAAAGGCAATTTTACCGACATTTAATAGAGAACCTATTTTAAATCTTAATTTTTACATGATTATAAATTAAATTTGATAAAATAAACCTCATTTTTTAATTAATAATTTAACAATTATTCTGTAGTGAATATTTTTATTTACCTGGGAAACATTCAATTTTATTGGTATTGAAAAATACAATATCTATGTCAAAAACTGCCTTCACATACAAATAATTACTAATGTTACAATATAATATAATATTATTACAATGGATAATTATATAAATAATACATATATTAGTAAAATTTTGTTTATTAAAGTCAAATTTACATTGTCATTCAATATATAAACTCAAAAAAGGTTTGACCACTTTTCTACAAAAAGCGGTTAAACATTATGTCTAAAAAATTAGCATTATTCAAAAAAAATTCCCTTCTGAGTTTTATATTATTAAAAAATGACATAAATAAATGAATACATGAAGTTATTTATATTCTAATATGATAAACATATATTTTGACCAAAATTATTAGTGAATGTTATTATAATTAATTTTATTTATTATGATTTAATTAGATTTATAATGTACTAATCCTTAAATATAAGGGCCCAGATGACCTAGAAACATTTTCATTAACCTTTGTTTCCTTGATTAGGCCATAAAACATCGATTTTATAATTTTTTGGGTTTTTAGGACTTTTGTTATGTAATAGAATTTGTAAACCAAACCTACATCAAAAAATTCAATGGGATTCCTTTTCATTTTCAGTAATGGGCTACCAAATCTCCCCCTATGTCAAATCTGTCAAGAAACACTATATCATACATCATCTACTGAAGTAGTCTCCTAACATCCCTCACCTCTTCTTGGAATTATCTAATTTGGAGGAAACCAATCCAATGATGATTGTGGTGGTATCCAAAAGATGTTACATGATTAATAGATTACATCATCTCTTAATCTATTTAGTTTTATTTCTATTCCTCAACCACTGTACAATTATTATTCTATGATAACATAAAAAAATATTGAAAATATAATAATATTTATTTATTTTATTATATTAAAATAAAAAATCACCCCACAATCTAATAGGACATTAACATATTTTTTCTTTGTATGGTAAAATATTACCTCACGAAAGGATGATTGCTTAGTTTTCAATTCCCAACATTCTAGGTTAGACATTATGATAGAAACACTGAATATATATATATTATATATGATATATATTATTTCATTATTATTATATTATTCTTTTATAACACATAAAATTATATTTTACAATTTTTTATATGATAACATCATTTAAGGATATGTGGACTGATGCCCCTCATAGCGATGTGATTCATTCACACGATCCTTGAAATGTATAATGATTGATTATAATTGAACATATAAGACATAAAAAACATTTATATTAAATTAATTAAATATTTTTCTTTATATATATATATATATATATCATTTTCTATATTATTATTTCACACACTAAAAAAACAAAACGTCGGTTGTGGACGTGTGGACTACCGACTCCTTAGCACGATGTGATTCATTTAACATAATGAAAATTTTATATATAATTATATATGAATAATTGAAATGGTATTAATGAAATTTTTATTCTTATGGAATGATATAATTCTACTGACCATCTATCCATAATGATCATTAAAAAATGAGAACGTTACTCGTGCTTATGAAAGACCTACCTTCCCCATGATTGTAATTATGGTTTGATTTTCATTAACATATTTAATTTTTCTTTTTAAAAGAATAATTGATATATAAATATGATAATTATATAATTATTATTATTATGTTATATATTTACCCTTGGAACCGTACTTAACTTACCGTTGTCCTTTTTTACACAAAAATGAATTCGGTCAAAATACCCGATATAAAAAAGAATTATTTAACTAGTTATATAAAAACTAGTAATAAGTGAAGTAAAATTAATGTTAAAGATGAAATAGAATCTAAATAAAGTATAAAATTAACATATATTGAATAAATAGGATGTTATTGGATGTTAACCCCAAATGAAACACAAGGTATGAGACAGAAGTCTATCTTTCATTCTGTGAGGCCTAATTTATTATTGTGCACCTAATTCATTGTATAAGGTGTACATATTTCGGCATTGAAATGTAATATCACGATCTTTATTTATTTCATGGTATATATATGTATCAAATTATTATTATTATTTATTGATCTTTCAATTCATATGTATCTTATTTCATCACAATTTATAATCTATTGATTATTTTTTATTATTAAGAACCCTGTTTCATTTATACGTTTTCCATAATAATATTTTACACGATATATCATGAATTTTTTATTCCCATGATATTATAACATTAATAATATTTTATTCTATCACAATTATTATGATTTTAACATTTTTAAAATATTATGGGACACTTTGGAATGTTTAAAAATCCTTTTCATAAACAATAAATCTAGTGATAATTCAATTAAATTTCCATTCAAGGAAATTATATTATCATTTTTCAATAAACCCTTTTCATTCTAATATGTTAATTCATGAACAAATTCAGGAATTAGTACTATTTTCCACTCATTAGTACTAAAAAAATTTTGGAAATATTTTCAAAAAACACTACATTGTTTCCCTCTTTAGTTGGAGAACATGTATTCTTCTAAAAACCATATTTTACTAAAATATATTCAAAAAAATTTTCAAAATATTTCTCAAAAGAAATTATTACCCATTTTTCATTTACCAATGTTTTCAGAGAATTCATATTATCACTTTCTGAATAAGCCATTTTTATAACCTTTAACTGTGAAAAAGAAATGTTTATACCAAGTACAACTTATATAAAATTTCCCATCATCATATCATTAATCCCACTCTTTAGTTTTTAAAAGGTAAATTATTTTATGAAATAATTTAAAATGTGATTAAAAAAGGTTTTTCAAATGGGTTTTCAAAATAAATGTACACTTTCTTCCAGAATATTTTATTTATATATATTTTTATAATGTTTCAATTTATTAACAACAGTATCCCTTAATTATACATTATATGGGTTTTTTCATATTTATACCGTCTTTAATATTCCAAAAAATGGTTAATGATATATTTTTCAACCATTGTATTCACATTCACTTTTCTTGTTCCTTTTCCCCCTTTAAATATTGAATTTCCTATTATCATTGAACATTTAATTTTCAATAAATATCCATATCATTTTTCATGGATTATATTATAACATAAACCGTATACCATTTTTTATTTAGTTTTTACACTGTAATTTTTTTCAATTATTAGTGGATTTATTCATAAAACGATATGCTTATTTTACTACTACAATTTTATAGGGCAAATAGTTAATTTAATTTAATTGGAACGAAAAATACGGGTTGGGGGCTAGTTAATGTTATCCAAACGATTTAGAGACCAATTAGTGTAATCTCTATTGGCTATGGGATAGTTAATGAAATCCCCTTGAAGCATTAGTAGTGACATTTTTGGAATTAGTTGTGCTGATAGGAATGTTTTTAATTGTCTATAGAATGTAAATGCATTATATTCCATGCAAAAATCATCTCAAATAGTTGAGCATTGACTTTGATGAGAATTTTATTATTATTATTCATCCCTAAGATGTTTGTTTAACATATAAGGTTATATTTCATTTAAATTCATTGGATAGATGTAATTTGTTTTTGTTACTTACCTTTTAATATTTATTTGTCCTTATCTATTTATTTAAAAGGAATGTGATTCCATTTATTACTTTTTCATATTGTTTTTCCACTTCCTTATTTGTTTTTTTTGATTACATGGTATGTTTGTTTAATTATTTAAAATTCCATAAATATTAATTCCATTTATTTATTATTACATCCACAATATTTTCCCATTACTATGCATTTTACCTCACCCGTATTATGTTTATTTTACCATGAATCTAAAAATAATACTATGAAATACATGTAAGGATTTAATATATAAAATAGAGTCATAATAGAATTTATTTCTTTATAAAGAAGAAAAAAATTAGATTGTAATTAGTGTTATCATCTGTAGAACAATACTTTATTTTTATCTAATTTACCTTGACGGCTAAGCTCTTAGACTTTCTGAGCTTGATTATTTGTAAACAGGCCAATTTAATCGATAGAATACACCATATCAATCTATCTATGGTCATGATTATAGAGATTGTATTATAAGATGTATAGAAAATAACAAGATAAATAGAATTATGATAACATAGGTTAGAGAAAATACACAAAAGGTATAATTTCAGGATATGTGTAGACTAAAACTATAGAATTTTGGAAAAGTATATATTTTGTGGATCTTTTGAGAAATACATCCATTTCTTGATACTGCCTGTGGATGTGGTTCTGGAACAAATGTATTTAAAATTAACACAACTGAAAAGGTGTTCTAGTCATGAATTAGGGTAACCTGGTATATGAAAACAATCCTTAAAATAAACCTAGTTTAATACTCTTAGAGTATTTTCTTAGGATAATCCACATTTTCTTTACAAATCATTATGAATAATTTGAATAGATAATAAAAATTAATATCTTAGTTTAAACCTAATGTGTTTTAAATTGGAAATAATGAATCATGATTTATAAAACTTATAATTGATATTGTATATTAACCCTACACCATGTAATGACCTATTTGGAATGAAATGAATTCAATATTCTTGTTTTGATATAGAATCAAAAACTTGTGTTAAAAATCCTTTTAGTAAAAAACATACTTTCAAGGGTTTCCATTATATTTATTTTAGAAATAATATTAATTTGGTTTTAGTATAGGACAACTTGTATCCCAAGTGACAACCATTCCTCTTGTTCATGGGTCATGAACCCATGAACAATGGACAATAAAGGCTTCAAATTAACTATTGAATTAAATAATTTCATGGTTAAATTTTCAATGTTTTTATTTTATCATTTCAATGAATCAATATTAATGATTGACAAGTAGTATAACTATTATGGGTTAGAGATTAATATATAGCCCATATCAGTTTTAGAAGATATTTAAAGAAAATAGTTAGACTTGTCACTCTTTTATAAGCCTTAAAATCCATTAATACTATATTTTAGTGCATCAAGAATAAAAAATTAAAATATGGATAATTAATTTCTAGGCGTAGAGGGATGAATTATAATATCAATGAAGCACACCAAATAATTATGATTTTTCATATAAAATTAAAATATTTCAAGTTAGAATATTTCATAATGTTATTGGATAGAAAAATAATTACCCAACATTATGAAAATGACATATAAATAGAATTTTGTACTAATACCATAATTTTTGTTGATCTGATGGTCTACCAAATCATCAAAGATAGATGGCATTGGGGCCCCCAAATTTATATTGATCATTCACTTGTTTCTGATTGATGACCTTAATCTCTAAATATAAACATTTAATATTATCCTCCACAAATGAATCTATACATGAAACTATTGTTCTTATACATTGAGAAATAGTGACATGGTAAACCATACAACCTCTGTACATTCAATTATTTCTTTTATATATAATGATTTTTGAACCCTTATCATGATGTGGGGCTACAAAAATAAAACATATAATAATATATATCACCATAATTGAGTTTAAATTCTGAGGACAACCTTTAATTGTATAGTAGAGAATGTTGCACCCTGATATTAAAAATTACAACTTTTTATTAAGTAGCTTGTATGACACACAATAAAAACACTTAAGGGAATATAATATCACTATACACTACTATATATTTAATATTAAAAAATAAATTAAACACATGTTATTTATTATAAATAATTAAATTCCAAGATAATTTTTTTACACATATGAGAAACCTTTCATTATAACTTTTGTTACACGCAAGCGATACCTTCTTAGATAGATAGTGTTATACCTAAGACCGAGTTTTATGAAATATGAATTTCTCAATAAAATATTTTTTTTAATATGATATGATATAAAATAGCCTTTAAATAAGTTATTATGAATTGTAATAACTATCTTATTAAAGCTATGGTTTACAAGAATATAAAATAAATTTACCAGCTATTAACTAATGAGAAAAAAATACAAATTAGATATAAAAAGAATTAGTATAATTTTCATGCTTCAAAAAGAGGTTTACCTTAAGAAAAATTATAAATTAATATTAGTGAATAATATTAATAATTAATTTTTGTATATATTCGATCAAATATTTTTGATATGTATCTATTATGTTTAATATGCATAAGATTAGAACAAACCCTATTTCACATATAAAACAATATATATTTATAAATGTTATTTTACCGCATTTTAACAGATAACCTATTTGAAATATTGTCATTGAATTTATTATAAATTTAATTTTATAAATGTAACTTCATTATTGGATTCATAATCTAAAAATTATACTGGGGTTATGTTTTGGTTATTTTCTAAGAAACATTATATTTTGATGAACAGTGATAAATTCTACATTTTAGTTAAAAAATAATGTTTTAATTATATAATTTTTAATGATAAAATATATTTGAAATTTTATAAATGTATAATTAGATCAATATTATATAAATTAAGGGAATTTAGTTTAGTAGAATCAATTTTAAATTGAAATTGAGAATAAAAACTCAATAATATTTTAAAAAAATTTATATTAAAAGCAATAAAACTATATGTATTCAAGATTAGAATTATTCATAATTTTGCATCTCATGTTATTTTAATTTCAAATAATGGAAATAAAACATTTTAATTAGGATAATATTTGGATTATAATAACATAAAATTTACTTTTTAAAAATAATGATAAGTGAAAGTGACTAAAATTAATTATAGTGATTAATGTGTAATTTGGAATAAAAATGTATTAATAATTATATTGAATATCCAAAATGACAAAAAAGTTTGTCCAATAAAAATTGAATATACATAATTATTCTATAGAAGTGACATTATTGAATTTTATCATTTTTATGACGTTTTTTGTTAATAAAATGTGAATACCTAACTTGATTTAAAAAAGTCTATATGAGTTCTTTTCCATTCCTATGTAAGGCCACCACCATTCCCACTTCCACACACCTATCAACCCACATTGGCTTATCATATATCATACCAGTATGTCGCACAACATCCATAACATCTTCTAAGAAGCATAACTATATGAGGAAATGAATGGTAAATTTTTTTTGTTCAATCCAAAAGATGTTACCCTATTACGAGGTAGCATCTTCTATCATTTTTTGATTCATTTCAATTCTTCAACCACAATAAAATTATAATAATAATATTATATAAAAACACTGGTATTATCAATATACTAGTATGTTTTCATTTTTTTATTTCATCCTATACATACTCACACGTCCATCTAATGGGTAACTAACACACAGTTTCTTTGTATAGTGAAATACTCCCCCACGAAATGATGATAGTTCATTTATCCATTTCTATATTTAATGGTTGAATATTATGATAGAAGCACTATTTATATATATAATATTAGATATTTATCAATTTTTAATATTCTTTTATTATTTTTAAACACATTCTTTTATAATTTGATTTTTTGTTAATACAATAACTATATTTCTGAAATTGTGGAGTACCACCCCTCAAAGCGATGTGATTTTTTCATACAATACATTTAATGTGAAAAAGTTGATTTTATTTGAAAATGTTAAACATAAAAAATATATATATTATATTTATGACATAATTAAATTTCATTAAATATATATATATATTAATTTCATTTTCATTATTATTCATTTACACACTAAAATTTGATAGTGTCGGTCATGGATGTGTAGACAACAACCCCCTCGACTCGATGTGATTCATTTCCAATAATGAGAATTTTATATAAAGGTATATATGAATAAATAATATGGTATTAATGATATTATGATCATTTTATATTTTTATAATTCTAATTACTATCTTTCGATAACAATCATTGAAAAATGAGAACGTTACTCATGCATATTTATGAGCTACTTTCTCAATGATTGTAAAGTTGGCTCATTTTTCAGAAACATATTTAATGGATGATTCTAATGATAACATTTATGTATAAATATAATAATTATTTCATTTATATTATTATAGAGGTGTAATATATTGACCCCTATGACCATAGTTGACCTATAAAAGTTGTTTTTGACACATAAATCGAATTTTGTCACAACACCTGATTGAAAAATAAATTTATAAATAACTGTATAAAGAAAATTAATAAGGGAAATTTAATTAATGATAATCATGAAAAATATTCTCATTAATTTATAAAATAAACATATATTAATTATAAATTAAAGTGAATTCAAACAAAAATAAAAAAATAGGAAAGGGACTCTTGTCTCACATTTCTTTTTATGAGGCATAATTTTGTTGTTCTGAACCTAATTTATTGTATATGGGGTACATAATACCACATTTATATTTTATGTCGTGAAATATATTATCTTGAAAATATTTATATGTTTCAATTTATTATTATAACTCTTGGGTCTTTCGATTCATTTGTTAGGGATTTCAAGTGAATGTACATTATATTTACCGATATTTGTTGTTATGATTGTGGTTTCAAATATATGGTGTATATAAGTAAATTTTACATGATATATTATGAATATATTTAGACTCATGAAATTATAACATTAATTATATTTATTCATTTGTGAGGATTACGATTTAAAACGATTAAATGTGGTATGGGACACTTTGGACTTTCTGGAGATTATTTTACTCAATGATATCCTTAGTGTTATTTCAATTATATTTCGATTCTAAGAAATTATATAACTATTTTTCAATAAATTATTTAATTATAATCTTTGTATTCCTGATCATTTTCATATATTACATAAATTTTCCACTATTTGTTTCTAAAATGTATTTAAAAACCCCTAAATTGTATTTATCTTCACAAAGAGAACATGGTTTCTTCAAAAATAATGTATTAATAAAAAGTTTTAAAAATTGTTTAAAAAAGATTTGATAAATACTTTTTTATTCTTTTATAATTATAAATAAAATCTCCAATTACACTTTTATTAATTTCTGAAATAAGGAAATTTATACCCTTTAACGGTGCCAACATAACGTTCTTTATACCTCATATGAAATTTACATACTTACCCCTAAACATTTCATTGATTTCTCCCTTGAATAATTAAATGGTTACTTTTTTAAGAAGATATTTTTCGTTTTTTTAATGAAAATGTATTTCAAAAATAAAGTATATTTTTCTCAAAAAAAAATTTATATATATATTTTTTAATGTTTCCATTCATTATAGAAAACAACCCTTTATTTTATTTTAAATGGGTTATGCCATATTGATACCAAACATAATATTCTAATGGATGGTTAATGATTGATTTGGTCAAAGATAGTATATAGATTCACATCCTTCATTCAATTCCCACACAAAATATTAAATGTCCCCTCAAATATCTATATCCATTTTCATGTATATAAATATTTCTTGAATCATATAGAATTTCTCAAATAACATTTAAATATAATTTTATTTAATTATTCTGATAATTATTGATAAATTTATAACATTTTTTTCATCATGGATATTATAAGGAACATAGTTTATTTAAATTCACTATACATGTACTATACGGATGTGAGACTAGTTAATGTAAGACCTACATGTTAAAGACTATTTAGTTCAAGATCGACGGGAAGGGGACCAGTTAATAATATACCCTTGATACATCAGTATTCTTATGTGATGAATTAGTTAGAAAAATTATAAAATTTGAAAAATCCTTTTTAGGGTAAAGTTTTCATGTTTCTGGGAAGCACGACGTCTAATAATGAAGCATTCATTTCTTGAGAATTTGTTTTTATATTCTTCCATTAGATTTTTCATTGACATATCAATGAATATATTTTATTTATGTTAATTGATTAAATGGAATGTGTTTATGTTTCATATATATCCATATTGATTTTTCCTTATCTAGTTATTTTAATATCATGTGATTCCATTTATTACCATTCCATAATTTTATGATCTTCCTTATATGTTAATTAATTATATGGTATGTGTGTTCAATTTTTTTCAATTTCAAAAATATTACTCTCATTAATTCGTTATTTCTTCCCCTATATTTATCCCTTACTGAGCATTTCATCTCACTCTTATTACGTTTATTTCCATTGGAATCATAAAATCCTACTATGAAATATATGAAAGGATTTAAATGTTGTAATAAGGGTATAATCAATGATATTAATTTAGAAATATGGAAAAAAAATTATGTCCACATTTATTTAATCATTTTTAAAACAAGGCTCATTTAGTTATCCAGTTCACCAAGACTACTAAACTAACCATCCTTTGAGGGTTTATTCCATGTAATCATGTTAATGTAATTGATATCACCCATCAGCTTCAGTATATATAGGGTATGAGAACTACATTAATGGTTTTATTGTTCGTACTTCGACATAAATTAAACTAATAATTTTAATTACCCTTATTAGAAAGCCTATCAAAATCTTAATCAGGAATTTCAAAAAATAAACCTATCTTGTCATCAATTTCTTCAGTTGTATCCTTTTTATTGGTTCTATATTTATCAATTTTTCATTAAGAATAATGGAAATATTATAACAATATATCATAAATCCTCTCCTACCATAATATATGAATATTATCTAATCTGATGTGATATATTTATCAACCATTCTCAATAATGTATTTAAATTAATATTCTATATATCTTTAATAAAAAATATAATTAGTTCTATACATTAATTTCATTATTCCATAAACAATAGTTGGAATTAATTTCATTTTCATGAAGTATGTATTAATCACTTAGATATAATTACTTTAACAAAAGTGTGTTTATACTTTCTACCACATTTATAGAAGTTATTATGAGTTTCAAATCTATACTTATGCTAAAAATACAACACCTTCTATGAATTTTTTTTAACAATAGGTTTTTCATTAATAGGAATTTTAATCCTCTATAGTTGAATAATACTCTGACAATAACACATTCATAAATTATATATATATCCATATGCCCAAACGAAGAACAACAAAAACATCACAACAAATTCTCCTTTTATCATTATTAATAATATATAATGGTTTTTTATATTTAAATCGATGAGATTTATGGTTGAAGTCCTTTGAATTTGGTATAAATTTTGGAGATTTCACATCATATTAGTAATAACATCCACCGTTAAACAATTGGTGTGTTTCAATGCATTTTCTCTTTTTAGATATTTTTATATAATTTTAATTATGTCATTGGGTATTTTTAAAAAAAGACATTGTTCAAATGGATTTATATGGATAATGGGATACTTATTCTAAAATTTTAAATTCGAGGCTCCTCCACATGTTTTCAAGATCTCTTATATCTAATATGTGTCCCCGATAAGGGAATCGATTTCCTAAATTTTATATAGAACTACAGTTTCTTTTAGTAACAAGTATGATAGTAGTTGTGTAAAATGCCTATTTTTCAAATTTATCACCACCCAATGACACTTTATTTGGAAGTAATATTTATATACATGAACTAAATTATGTATCCAATTTCAATCCCTTTTTATATTATATTTTTCACCAATTATTATATTTATCCCATATAAATAATTATCCAAATATTTTACACCCAATTTTTTATTTTCAATCTATTTCTAATTTACCCTAAAAGATAATTTACGATTATTCTAAAATGAACACATTAGTCATTCATTTAAAGAGATCATAGAAAAAATCATCTAAATTCAATATAAAAGATATTGATATTTTCATTGTAATAAGAAATATTTTCATCAATAGATTTTGTGTGTTTTATGATATTAATTATATTATAGAATTATTTAAATTAATAAAATTCCATTGATTAATGTTTTTATGAAATATTAATCTTTTAATCTTGTATACCATTTACATGTGTAGGAATTTGAATAAAAACATCCACGGGAACCATGAAATTTTTTTTACTTAAGAGTAACAACCCCAATGTTTTTTATCATCCATTTATTCTTCAATTAATTCTTGGAAAGTACATAAATTGTCTCACCAAGAAATTTCAAAAGATTACTATTTTATCTAATAGAATATTGGAAATAAAACAATGATTTTATATAATGTTACACACATCAATACATTTCATTCAAATTTGTTCAATATATAAGGTCGTGTTTTATTGAACCATGAAATATTATTAAAATTATTAATTAATATAATAATTATAACCTATCCAATGGAGTAGAGGGTATGATTAAAATTAATTAAATTAGACAAATATTTATTTTAGAAAAATTTATTTGCTATATATAGTTTAATAATAATGTAACAATCATTCAAAACGAAAATAATCATTTTCCAAAAAATAGTATTAGTTTCTAAAAAATGTTTAAATGATATTTGGAGATATTGATTTAAAAAAAATTTCAAAATAAAAAAATTTTATATGAATGATTATTATATTTTCAAATCCTAAAATTGAAATTATCTCTGGTTTATTTTTAGTTATTTTAGTGTGAAGTTTTCTTTTTTGATGAATTGTGAAGAATAATAAATATTGATTAAAATTTTTTATTACGTTTCAATAATTAATAATGAAAAATTATATTTTTAATTTTTAAATAATAAAATTGGTACCATTTTTTATAAATTTATCCAATTTAGATCATTTTATTAATATTAATAAATAATGATGAAAAAAATGTATAACTATTTAGCATTTTGACGTTAAAAATTGGTTTCTTTACTATGTCTACAATATTAATTTTAATTTATATTATGCTATATATTTGAATTCAATTTTGACAAATTTATTCAATTTTTTCATGAATATATGTCAAAATTATAATATAATTTTAACATAATTTTTTACAATTATTATTAGTGAAGTTATTTAAAATTAATCAATGTGATTATGGTTAAAACAAGGTTTTTTGAATTACATGTGTTTGCATTAAAATTAGTTGCACAAAAATGATAGATTATTATTTAATAAATTTTATTATATATGAATAATTGTTCATTAAATATTATGTAAGAAAACAAATTTATATATTAGTCATAATGGATAAATTTACTTGGAAAATAAAAATATACAAGTTTTCATCCTAAAATAAAAATGAGTAAATTTTAGTAAACTAAATGACTAAGAATTAATATGAATTTTTTTTAGGTTGAAGGTTTTTTAATTACAAAATAAATCATACACTCCATTATTAACCAATAGTTGTGGCATATGAGGGTAGGGATACATTCTAATAGTGAATAAATATTAGTATTTAAAATAATGACTTCATCCTCAACTAAAAAAGGGAACTTACTATACTACATTCTTTATAACATTAGAACACTTCAATTTGGAAATTACAAGCCAAAAAATTACATCCCATATTACTTAAAATCACCCTAGAAACATAATTTTGGACTAAATTTATATTTTGAATCATTTTGTGAAAAACTAAGTATGATACCGAAAGAAGACATAATTTTCTTTAACGACCATCTTAATTTTATATCATTTTATGATACATTGATTTATTTATTGGACCTTGGTTAAATAATAAGTATTATAATATAATATATACTAGGTTTCTTTATAATTATTAAATGATCAAATACTATATCCACTTATAACATATTCCTAACGAAATCATCATTCGGTTCTATGATGGGATACCGTCTCCTGAAATGATGTCATTCATTTTTTCATTTCATCATATCAATGTTTTGTATAATGATGAATATAAAGTATATAAGTGATATTTATGAAATATATATAACTATTTAGAATATATATCATATATATATATATATACATCTATTCTATAGGATAAACAACAACATCGCTCCTTTGAATAATGAACTACCACCTCATGAAGCGATGTGATTCATCAATAACTAATGATTCACAGTGAGGCTGATAATGATAATTTTAATTATTGGTTGTGGTATAAATGAAATAATTATGGTATTAATGATATATTTATACTCTATTATTAAAATATATAGAATGTTTTCATTCCATTCCTCTCATGTAAATATGACAACATCATTTTTGTAGGTGTGGACTACTACATTAACGAAGCTAGGTGACTATCATTTCATAACCACACAACAAGGATGATATATATAAATTTTTAATAAGGTCGAAATGATTATTATAATTATTTAATGGTGAAATATTACATAAATCATTTCTATAATGGTAATTTTAAAATGGGATTTTCACTCATGTGTATGTATGACCTACCGTCTCTACAATATAGAAATCCTTCATTTTTCATAACAATCATTCATCAATAATTTTAAAATTAAAATTGATGTAAATAATAGTATTATTATCTCATTATTAGAAATCATTAAATCTTATAAATATATAAAATGTTTATAAATCATAACTTACATGATGAAACATTCATAATTCTAATTTTTATTAAGAGAGAATAGAAAATACCAAAAAAATTCTACAAAGGCATATCACAAGAAAAACATCATGACCTGTTGAGCTATAAAAAATGAACACTGGGGGGATCCCCTCTAATAAAATTGACCCTGTATGGCATGAAGCTAAAAATTTCAAGAAAAAAAACATTATTAACATCATAAGAACTCACCAAAGATGAGTAGAATGCCAATTTATTTACCTCCATCTTGGTATGGGAAACATGATGTTGTCCACCAAGATTCTATGACATTTTCTAATGATATAAAGAATAGAACAAGAAATAATAACTACAGCTTGAATAGAATTATAGAGTATCATATAACCCATTTTAACCTCCATAATAACCAAACCACAGTTTCTACAAATGATGACTCTCTCAAGCATGGTTCTTTTTTCATCTAGAATAGTTGACCCAGCCCAAGACTAATGGAAAAATCCATAAAAATCAAACCACACTATTCTTTCACCACACCTCCTCCATGAATATTTCCAATTATACATGAACCGTAACAATTCAATTTAAGATCCTTAGTAGGAGGATGCTAAAATACCCAATTACCCAGATTACATACACGCCCGTGAGAATGTAGATCAGAGCCCTATAAGAGACACTACAGAGAATGAGATTCCAACCGTTTACTCAAGGCATTAAGAAAATCAAATATCATAATTTTTTCATTGGAATTAATCTTAAAAACCTTCGAAACCCCCACCCCCATCAAAAGTCATTTATTCCTTGCACTCTATAAGCACCAGCATCAAACTTGAAGAATCAATTTTTGGGCAGATCATTCCAAGTTACATCTCCCCGAAAAATTAAATTATTTGTATATGAAAAAGATATCATCCATATTAGTATTGTAACAAGTGGTAAACTCACTAAAATAACCCCAAAACTCATTCAACCATTCACTTTTGGAGAATAGATGATCTGAACACTCGTCCTTATTCCCACTGCAATAGTAACACCTAGAGACAATATAAACACTGAAAGGATTTATATTTTAATTTTTAGAAATAGAATTATGTCTAATTTTCTATATAATAAAATTAATCATAATTATGAAATTTTAAAACCAAATACATTCATTCAAAACATCCCAATGATTCTTTAAATTTAGGGACCTATAGTAATACCTCGTAGTGAAAAGGCCGGATGGTTAAAGGGTAAAAACATACCTATCTGTATCTTTGGTTATTTAAATTAAATTACACAGATCATGCTAATTTTTATCCTGGACAACTTTAATATACATAAGCTATTGAAAGACCTCTTTTAATGAGATATAATTAGTAATGAAAGGGGGATAATCAAGGACCTACCTACTCCAATTATGCTACATGAACAACACATACCCTTTTCCATTCATCCAGCAACCATGATTACATAGACACTCAGTAATACTCCCATTCTCGAACCATATTAGAGAATAATTCTTATCAATATCAACATAAACCCCCAATGACTTGCCATGAATTTAACACCCCCATAACGGTCTTTAATCTAATACATCCCAAGAAAAATTAGCATGCATACATTGAATAATATCCTCAAGGATTCTAACATTATTACCTCTCTCAATGATAATCAAATACATCATATTTCATGAGTCCCAATGTATTTTTCTATTCCACTTTTGATCACATATAAATCTGGAAAAAATTATGTCATTGTTTTTTGTAACACATTTGGGGAATTTTATTGAGGAGAGGACATGAATTGGGGTGTCCAATAAAAAATTATTCACCAAAGAATTTCTGCCGCCAAAGGATAAAAAAATATTTTTCCAATTAAGTACATGGACCAAAATTCTGCTAACTAGATTGTCAAAAATGCAAATATGAAGCCTTTTAGAGGAATGGGTGGGCCTAAATATTCAGTAAGAAAATTACTTCTTCTCAAATCCAGAATAAGACTCACCCTATCTATTTGGAAAACCAAGATGGTGATAGATATAAAGAAACTAATCGTACTTTGGATTATAAACTGGCAACAATAATGGAAATAGATGTCCAATATCATATTATATTTTTTAATTAATAACTTGAAGCATTCATGAAAATCATTATTTCATTTGCCTACAGAATATGAGAAACCAAAGTGGAATGAATTATTTTACAATATGGAAAAATATAACTATTTCATATGTTTTTATGAATGAGGAAGCTTAGAACATCATGAGCTATAATAAAAATACTAGGGGAAATAGGGTCTTCTCCCTTAGACCCCTGGATGCCTTACGGAAACCAAAGGATTTACCCAATAAGGAAACAACTATCCATGGCGATTGAAAACATATAAAAATAATATCAACATTCAATGGAGGGAACCCCATACAATACATAACATTATTGGTGAAACTACATTTCATAAGATCATAGGATTTTTTAATATCAACCATAAAAATCATATTGGATCCTCATGTTTTGATGTTGATATCCCTGAACAATTCTTGAGAAAAATAAATAGCCCCCTATGTTTAACTACCCTCTAAAACCATGTTGTTCTATAGAAATCCAATGAGGAAGATGAATGATATCCTTGAATTGATAACACTAGTAAGAATCATGTAAGGAACATTGCACATAGTAATTGGAAAAAAGTGGAAGATAGAGAATGGATCGTTTTTCTTAAGGAAGGGAACCCCTTTAATATCACAAACATTTCTGGGATGGAAACCACCCAAAAAAAATCATGAACATCCATACTCACATCTCCATTGATAATATCCCATAAATCTCTATAAAAAGAAGCAGAAAACCCATCATGTCTAGCAGAACTATTTGGATATAGTTTCATCATAGTAGGAAAAATCTAAGCCTCATGTGGTATGAGAATTTGAATTTTATTATCACATTTAGAAACACCAGAGGTCATCACATCAAAAACATCATAAGGACCCCCTAGGTACCCATTAGGAAACTTTGAATTAGGACCATCAATATGTTATTTGAAATAAATGTTATCCATATTACCAATAACATCAATGTTGTCAGAGGAAGAGTCATCCTAGAACCTAATTTTTGGTTTTAAAAAAACTTTCAACTCCTTTATTTATTCATTGAAATAATTAGTATTTTTTTCCTCTCTTTTAACAACATTATCCTTTAATTTTCACTAGCAATTTTCTCTTTTTTCAAAATAAAATCTGAAAAAAATACTATATTAACAACTGGAACCTCAAAAATATACCCAATCAAGTATTCCTCTTGTTTTCTTTCATGTAAACCAACATGTTTCATTAATGAATCAATATCCCTATCCAAGGATGGAATATTCCTTGCCCACATCTTGAATTTACACTTAAGGTGTCTTAATTTGTTATGAATCTTCATCCACATATGCCCGTGAGAAGGTTCAATCCATATCAGGCGAATAATATCATGAAAAAAAATAATTCTATCTTAACGATGAAAATATATGAAAATATCCCTATTCTTATTACCAAAAGGAACATTATGCAGGAGGGGGGAATGATCAAAAAATGTATGAGGCAAATGAACCACCTCTGAGAACGAAAACATAGAAATGGACAACATATTTCCACATATATCTAAACGATCCATGAAAGGAAACCCCCTTTTTATTATCACACCATGTGAACTTGTCTCATAAAAATCAAGATCTATAAAAAATTTACCCACCATACATTGATTAAAATCTGTGTTTTCTCTCCTAGAAAAATGTCCTCTCCCCTTTCTTTTTATCATAACAACCACTAAATTAAAATCACCTAAATTTGATCCATGATGTAAATATTATTCAAGAATAACCAATTATATTTATTATTGGGATCTTCATGCATTCAACCTTGAATTTTAAGTCTCTTTTAGAGGACCTCAATCATATTAGGATTCTGATTGTGCTCAAGAATACCAACCAGAGTTGTCTTCCTCTTATTAACATCAGAAACCCCCATACTTTTCTTAACTCTATATCTCAAAACCTAATTAATTCAATATTAAAATAAAAAACATTGAAAAAAATCAGTCCTGGTTTTTACCTCATACATTATGTTCAGATTAAGATAAGAGGACATTAGTTCCTTTGTCAAACGAAACATTTATCTTATGCACACTCCAATTTCCAAGAGCGAAGAAAATTTCATAAGGGAATCCGGAAACAATAAACTCCAATGAGATCTCCCATCCTCAATACATAGAGGAGATCAATTTCTATAGTTTTTAAAAATATAAGCTATAACAAAACTTTTCTAACCATCTTATGTTTTCTCATTACATGATGAATTACACATGAGAATCAGGGGAAATTAATGCCGAAAAAATGATAAAATATATTATTATTATTGAGTATAAAATAAGATGATATAAAAGGATCACATATGATATTATAAATATGAATATGGATATGGATATGTGATAATTTTTGGAAATTTTTTAGAAACAATATAAAGTAATATAAATCATTCTAAACCAAAAAGTAGCTTGTCTTAAAGGAATTTTACTCAATTTACATACCATTGAGACTTATTTAATATTATTCACCAATTATTGTTTATTTTGATTATACAATAACCCTTTGAAATGTAAAATCATGAATACTTCATTTTCCATTGTATTTTATGTTTCTATTCTAATCATTTTTTTCAAATGGATTTTACATGAATGATACCAAGTGGAAAAAATTATTGTGAAATCCCACATTATTATTTGGATCTTATATTTCTCTTGAAATAATCAATTAATTTTGATCATATTAATTTTTGAATAATATTTATATAAAATATAGATATTATTATGTGATTGTTTTGTTTATATCATTAAATCTATACTATTTTTATATACTTTTTTCATATTGAAATATTAATTAGGTAAATGTTGATAAATATATATCATTTACTAAAGGAGAATGCATAATGGAAAGGAATATTTATTCATTAGTTAAATATATTAATAAAAATATGATAAATGATTTGGAATTGCAGTGACAGATTGGTCCCTGAATAATATAACCCATAATGCATCAATAGATCTCACGAGACAAATTTTTTGGTCTAATTATATTGTTTTTACCATTATATCAAAACGTATTATGAAAGGACATGATGGTATATGTTTCATATTCTTGAGACTTGATGTATGATAAATAACAATTACCATCATTTATAATTCTATTATTAATGTCCAAGAGAATGGTGATATTAAAATATCTATGGAATCATTTTATTTCTTGAGTATTGATTATATGTAATTAATTGTTATTTATTTACCTTTCTATATTTATTATGACTTATCTATTAATATAGTAATGTTATTTAAATGGATTTTGTGTTCAGTTATTCAAGATTACGTATATATTTCTATTTATCAATTCATTAATATATCTATTATTGTAATCCATACTAAGAATTTTTGTTCAGAATTATTTTTTTTCCATTCAACATAATAAGAAGAAATAATCCTCAAATGTGTTTTTAAGGATGAATTTTGTTTTTTTGTTATATTTAATGTTTTAATTTATAACCCCAATGAAAAATAGGTATTAGATTTGTAACATTTTTTTAAAAACTAAAAAACTATTTGATACATGGGGTTGGGACTGAATTTTGTTTCCAATTTAAATAATTTGGGCACAAGAATTGGGATACTAGGTTCAAAGTCATTTTATTGGGAATTAATGAATTTTTAATAGATAAAATGTTAGTATGTTTTAAGAATACATATATTAGTGATCATAAAACCATGATTAACGTTTGGGATAACTATATAACTACATCATAATGTTTTAGTATGGTTTGGATGATGTTGTGTTTTTAAAAATACACCTATATCTGGAATATATAAGTGGACGTGGCTCTAAAATAGAGGTACCATCTAGTAATAACTCATAAAAATGCATGCCAGTCTTGAATCATGCTTTACATGGTACATGAAAACATTCTTCAATTTCCACATAGTTAGAAACACCCATGGTATATTCATAGGATGATTACCTTTTTTTAAAAACCTTTAGGAAGTATTTTAAAATGTGATATCACACATGAAACATTTTTTTAATCTTTTATTTGAAAAGCTTAAATTTAAATTTATGATAAGTCTTACACCATATTAAGAATTATAAATTATGATTCAATGTAAATAATTTTATGTCATAATCTACTATATTCCATTGTATAGAACCAAAACTAGGAAGGAATAAGGCTATCAATAAACCTAACCAATTTAGATATTTTTGTTTTGAGGTAGGAAATATTGCTGGTATTACAACTAATAAAATTATGTGTAATTCCCCTAGGTAGGGTTCTACTAAACCAGTTCCCCAATCTAGATAACCTAATGATCTCAAGCATGCCTTTTCATATTCCATAATATTACGACTAGGAGAGGGGGTTTAGGATGGTATTATGAAGAATCTATACCCCCATATCAGACTGGTAAACCATAATTAATTACCCTATAATTACGGCCATCAGAGTAATAAGGGAGATTAAATATACTAAACTAAAACATGTATTAATAATATGAAAGGAGATAAATTACTAAATGGACATGGAATATATAAAACCAACATCCCACAATGAAATTTACAAAGCACACCAAATAAATAAAAATTCAAAAGGCTCTACAACATCACTAAGACAACTTCTCCAGATATATAACACCACTTAAGAAGTCTTTCATGGTTATTTAATACTCAATTGTAGCCTTAGACTTATCCTATGCCTGCCATAAAAATGTGATATCTTCTTGGTAACAAAGTGCTATTGAGACTTGAGTAGAGTATAGGTAGAACACAGTAGGCCACCAACCACAGTGTATATATAAAACACCCTTAAATACTATAGTGTATATTGAAGAAGGAATAACAATAACAATATAAGTAATTAAAAATAGGTTCACTATTTAAATATCTTTAAATTAACCACTTTTATAATTTTTATAATTTATTCTAGATGTTTAACCATTTCCATCAACACACCCTAAGTCCTAGATGATCTTATAATACATATATCATTCGGTTTACTTACTGGGAATAAAGTTGGATATCTATAATAATCCATGTAAAATTTTGTATGCCTGGTACACCCATCAAAAAAATTATGTCAGAAGTCAATAAACATGAATTATTAGTCCCTGAATCTATACAGGACATAAAACACCATTACTAAACATCCCAAAATATTTATCATGAGTTGGAAAATGGGATGCATCAGTCCAAAAATCCAATGAGAACTCATAAAACAATGTTTGACCATTACAACCATGATACAGAATACAATTGGTGTATGGATAATATGTCCTTTACATGAAAAATATTTTACACCAGCCCACTTATAGAATCAGTCAGACCAACCCCAAACTGTGGAATGGACAGTCAATTAGACATTCCAAAATTATTATCTATAGGCCATAAAACGTAGAGAATTAATGCATCGATCCAATTGGTATTTATCATGTTATGTCATACAAACCACAATTATTCCATTTTCAAATAATACCTCTTCGTTCAAAATTCCCATAATCCATAATTTTCATTATAAAACCGAATTCAAATTTATACAATTTCACCATTTTACCCAAATACATACTCATAAAATGTTATTCAAACCATCTGAAAATTAAATAGAATACTTCTAACCATTCCCTTTTCAATTCAAAAAAATATTTATCATGGTCCCAAAGGACCATTAAATCATTGCATGGGTTTAATTAAAAATAACACTATTCAAAGTAATAGAACTCTAAAATCAATCATTATTATTAAAAAAAATTAAGCTACAACTTGAAAATGGGTAACCCTTTTAAAAAATTAAAAACAATGTCCAATATTTTTTCCATGTAAAAAATATAAAGAGTAACCACACACCTATTTCAAATCCACATTTGAAATCCATTTAGAACACATTAAATATAATGTTTCAGTCAACACCTCATATAAATATAATAATTATTTCAAAACATTGCATTATACTTTGACATATAAACCTAAGAGAAAACTCAAATAAAACATTATAAACAATTTAAAAGTATTTATAGTAATTTTCATAAAAACTAATCCCATAAATCATTTCACATTAAATGTTAGAAAACCACATTTATGGAAACTGGTTCAGTCTCACATCACCATGGATCCAATGGGATCTTTGTATGGTCTATGTTGTCAATATAAATAAAAAAAATTTCATAAATAAGGGGAAATCATATCACAAATAGTATATAATGAATATTCGATATTACATATATAAAATGATTATTAATACTATGTGTCAAAATCATAGGCAACAAACCTAGTCAAAGTATATTTACGAAACCTTTTTCAACAATGATGACCTTATCAAGGTCCATCCATGTCTCATCCTAATTCCTCGACACCTGGAGGAGATTATCTCAATCCAAAAAGATCTATTATTGAACTAAAGAACATAAATCAATTAGTACAATTATAATAAATTAATAAAACCAAACCCAAACTTGGAATAATGCCATAATTCACATCAGGTGCCCATCACTTGTTGAAACTCTAAGAAACCAATATTAGAGGTCCACAACATAGTTCCATAACAAATCAATGGGATAGCCCTAATATTAAATGGTGTAATTTAAAAACTATATTGAAATTTATTAAGAAAACTAAATGGGTTTGTGGGTTTAGTAAGAGAGTATAGTGGTACAATTTTATATTTGAGGTGAGTGGCACACTTTTAAGGATTGAGAAGAATAAAGTGCCCCCACATTTTTCACATAAAAAAGGTCGAAATTAGAGTATTATCGAGCCTCAAAATTTATATGGTATTCATATTTCCAAAAAAATTGTTTTTCAATAGATTTATTAATTTAAAAATTTAATTTTTTGATTAACCCCTACTAAATCAATTTTTACCAGAACAACAATAATTAATTTTTACCGTTTTTACTATTCACATTGGTCAAAAATTATTTTGACCATATGGATAATATGAATTATATTAATTAAAAACTTATAATATATTTTTAAATATGATGTTTTGGTAACATGGATAATTATTTTTAAATTTAATCCCACAGAAATGATGAAAATGCATGTTTTAAACAAGAAATTGTTCAAAGGTTTAAAATGTTTTTATATTAAAATTCAAGATTAAAAAAATTCAACTAACATAGATAAGATTAATTTTATATAATTTTTAACTAATTTTACTTAAAAAATTAATAAATTTAACATTATAAATTATTTAAACAGAAAGACAATTTTCATTTAAAATTCATTATTTTTCAGGATTCATAAAAATGAATGTTTTTTAAAAAAAAATAAAAATTAAAAGTAAACTAATATTGAAGTTATTATTTAAAAATTATGTTTACTCTATCAAATAAATTATATAAAAGTGGTAATAATTAATTTTGAATCATATTCTCAATATGGGTCTAAACCTTTTTTTAGAAGAATATTATTTTTGCTGAGAAATATTTTTTTTCCAAATGATAATGATTATTATTTATTATAAAATGATTAAATATTTATGTAGGTAAAGTATATATTTCCCATAATTTATTTAGTTTTATTCATACTTGAAAATTTAATGACTAATTAATAATGTTCATGTATGTATAATATTTTAATAGTGTTTATTTTTATTCTTAATCCCAATGTTCTGTAAACCAAAAGATAACAAAAATATTAAATGTATTTTAATTATGAAATGTAATAATTTCATGGGGTATTACAAGAGTGGGATTGAAAATAGTGTTATTTTGAGAATATCCATTTTGGAATGGGTGTTTAGAAACATTGATAAACATGTATGGCTTTGTGATAAGGTTTTTATTGATTTGAAGAATTTAAAATGATTGTACAATGATTTAATACAAATTAATTGGGTTAATTTATGGAATATTAGATCTGGTGTTCTCAAATTGAGTAAACATATTTTTCAAGAACTTATTGTACACTACCCAATATTTAATGGACATATAAGTTATTTCAATGTATAATTTCTATTACTCAAATTAAATCATTATTCAAAAGTTAAAATCAGTTATATAAATTTTGTATATTTGAAATGGTTTTCAATAAAGAGTTTGAAAATTATTATATTAAATTTTAAAATTAAGGACCATTTTTAATTTAACGAAATTTGATTTGTAAAATTAAATTCACCATTAAACATATTCCTTTAGATTTTTAATTAAAAAATTTATTTTTTTTAATTAGTGTGGATGTTTTTATGGTTTTATAATATAAATGTGTCAAAAAGGATTTATGGGTGTGATTTTAGGTTTATCTTTATTGAAATTCTCCTTATAGTTAATATTGGTGTTTGATTAATGTTAGATGCAACCATCCTCACCCTTTATTATTAATGTCATAGGGGTTCTAGGTGTATTTAGAGATGTATTAAGATTTTATTTTTATGATAATTTATTTTATGAACTAACATGTATTAAATTGTTTTATGATATTTTCATTATAGGTAGTCTCCATTAGTTAACTTGTAGAGTAAGATTGGATGTTATAGAATACGAATATATCAATATGCTAGAAGATAGTTCCACCTGAGTACATCAAGAATCACCTCACTATATGTTTAAGAGACTCTTATATCTATACAATAATATTTCTAAAATTTCTCATCCTATACCGAATTTTCTCAAATTTAATATCATCATTTTTTATTATCTTTTGATATACCTATGGTATAATTCCATTGTTTTTTTCCATTTCTATTTTTTATAATATTAGTTATTATTTCTATTTCATGTTTTTCATTATTATATTAATATAGATTCTTTATTTTTGATTGAGTATTTTGTTTTTGAAAATGTATTCTAATTTTCGAAAACATTTTTTGAAAGAGTTTTTGTTATTTATAATTTCATATTAGTTTAAAAAAATTTAGTTTCCCATTTTGAATAATAGTTTTGAAAAATTATATTTCTTAGGAAACAGCAACAGTTTTTTGTCTTAAAATGATATAAAATATATTTATATGAAAATTATATTGAATGATAATTCTAGGTATATTATAAATAACGAACCCTAGGGACTCATTAATGAAATTAAACTAGTCCATTTATGATCAAATAATACTTGTAATACCTTTAGTCTATATATTGATGGTTCTTGACGAATAAAATTTGATTCAAAAGAGCCCATATTAGGTTCCATGTCCTATACATGTAGAGTTACATTGTGATGTTTGATCTTGGGGTTCTATGAAATCATAATATCGGTATGTTGGTATTATTTTATATCTTAAATTCTTAAATATTTTATTTCTTCCATGGAATTTTAGCTTCTTTGTTTTTTATATCTATTTGATAATACAAATTTTTTCCTTAAATAACCATTGTTTGATTTAATTTTATTTTAAGTAAAATGTATAGACACTAAATGCCATAAATTTTATTAAATTCTATAGCTGATTGGGTATTATTTTTATTTGAGAAATAAAATTCTCTTGAGTATAATATAATTCCATGGAACTTTCTTTCAACCTATGGGAATAAAAAATGGGCCTTGTGCTTTTTCATAGAATATATCATTCACCTCAATCAGGTTGTATGAGGTTATTTTATAAAAAAATGGTATCTGGTCACATTTGTTAATCAACATAAATCTTCGTGTTGTATAATATCTATATTATTTGCCCTATATATGGGTGTCAGATAATTATAGTCCATCTTGTATGTCCTTGGTAAGTTTGTGATCACTATAATTCATAAGGAAACCTAATTTACAATAGGTTGTGTAGATTTGGATTTGTATTTTGAGATATAAATTTATTCTAATTGATGATTTTTTATTGAATTGAACATTTTTTCCCTTTTGGGGTATCTTAGAAGAAGTTTTGTGATTTTTTTGGACATAAGGGGAAATTGAGAGTCTTAATAAATATCCAAGATTAGCATTATCATTGTGGTAATTAGTATAAAGTAAACATACATTGTCTATTGTGGTTTCGACAAAAAGTTTCATGGTCAGTGAATGTTCCAAAAAAATATACAGACATACAATTCATGATTAATAATCAAATTAAAAAATTTCAATTTGATTCTATTATTTCATGGTACTTCTACTCGGCATATACCAGAATATTTGCGTATGGGTATGATATGCGTTTAGTGATGTTTTTATATTAATTTTTTTATATTTTGTGTGTATTTTATGAAGCAATGTTGACAAAAAATAAGGAATAAATTTTTTTCAATGTAATTAAAATATTCATTGAATTATATAAAGTGAATTTGATTTCTTTGAAGTCCTAAATTGAGATTAACAATAAGAGTGGTATTTAAAACAAGAATCTAGGTAAAAAATAACATTGAAATATTTTTAAAGGGTTATCCTTTAAGATTTAATCTGATCTTATTCCTATAAAATTAATGTTCCAGAGGTGATATTATGTGTTTTCATTGGTGTTTCACTATTATAGGAATTTGGTATTTTGATTGTGTTTTCATATTTTAACTTGTTAATTAGATTTCTCATCACCTAAAGTTTCTAATGAATCATGGAAATATATTTTTACTATGATCATAATCTTAGTATCTCCCATGGTTTATAGTTGTTTCTTATAGTTGTTGATTTCACCCAAAATCTAGGTAGAGTGGTAAATATATCTTATTCATTGATTTCAAAAAAAAATTGAAGGTGATTAAAGACATCAAAAATCTATATATAGGTTTAATTAAATATACTATGTCATTAATTTGTTGAAAAATTATTATTCTTATCATGTGAATATAAATTCAATCCCTTTTAATACAATATATATAATTTTAGATGATATCAATTCTACTTATGTAATAATTTAGAATAACATAGGTCTTCATTATGTCCACATTCATCCAATTTAATTTTACAAAGAAATTAAATGTGGTGAATGTGATGAAGAAAATGAATCTACAACTTGATGATTATTTGGTGAAGAAGAACAACCCAAATTTCATGGAATTATTCTCTATCTTTCCTAAGGATCCATTCATAGATTATAGGAAGGGGATATTTTTTTTGAATTTCCTCCCTATTGAACTCATTTCATATATGCCTATCATAAATCTAAAATCCCTTAATGATTGGATGAATAAGTCATTGTTGGTGGAATTAATCATAAGGGGTTATCTGTGTATCAATAGTTATCTTATTAATTTATAAATCAGTTGGGGTCTATTTAATATTGATAAGAAAAATAAAGATGTACCTATGTTGAGATGTTGAAATCAGTGGGGGATCTTATTATCAAGACAAATCTCCTCCAGTGATGTTAAATATCTATTTATTCCTTAATTTTGGTAAAATTGGAAATTAAATGGATTCCTGATTGAGAACAGTCATGTTTTTTGGTAGTTAATATTGATTAGGCCACCGAATAGTGTTTTATTTCATTCAAAACCATCAAAAAAATATTTATTGTAAACTAGTTTTAAGATAATGCTTAACTATCATTTGGAAGAAACATTCCATCTCCCATATTTATTTTTATCTCCCATTGTTATTAGTTTGCATATAACAATTGGGTTATTTGTCTCAATTTTTATTTGGGAACTTGTATATATATTTAGTGGAATTATTGTTGCAGTTTTTTGATGAATAATCATTTTTCGGTTCTATTTGTTAAATGAGTTATTTATCCCTTTTTGCATTCTTTATATATGTCAGTGTCTATTGATCCACCATAATAAGTGAATCTCTTATATGTTGGGGATATCTAATAAAGTCACACCATATGATACAACTATTACAATCATTCCTGATATATAGAGGTATTTATTGGTTATCATGTTTTCTTTACAATCAAATTCTTCTTCTTTTCTATTTAGTGTTCTGGGCATTTGGACATACACTGTGACTTTTATGAAATTTCATAAGGTGAAAGTATAATTTTGTGGAGACTCATCAAAAAATAACCATATATTTATGTAATATATTGTAGGTTTATTTATTTTCCTTATCTAACCTTAATGATAAGCTTATAAATTTATCATTTTTTATAAACTAAATGAAATGGCCAATCCGAATGCTATCGCATAGTTAGTAGAAACCATATAATAATTTTGTGATGCATTAACAAATTTTAGATCTCCCATTTTACCATGATATAACATGTTTTCTATTATAGTGTTTCCAAAATATATGGGTTCCATTTTGAATCTAACGAAGGATGCAAGATTTTAACAATGTTAATGATAATCATATGAAAACCATGTGATGAAACTTGATTTTAGAAAACATAAAACCAATAATCTACCCCTACCCATTTTAATTATAACTCTTATAAATACTTCTTTTTTATAGTATAATCATCCTATTTCCATCCCCATATGTGGGACTCCCCCTCCAATTAAATTTTATTTTTTCCATCTTTATACATAGATTTGATGCATGTACATTCAGAATGGGGATTATCTCCTCCTACATCATATTTAACTTTCTTATTCCCCCTTATTTTGTCTACCTCTAATTGGGTAAAGAGTTTTTCTAAACCACTACAAATATATTGGTTTTAATATGTTCCTTATCATTATTTTGACATGTTAATAGATTTTCCTTTTCAATTTTTCCTTCATATATTAGGGTTTTAGAATCTTTTAAGAAGGTTTTGTGTGGATGGGTCTCTCTGTCTCAATTTTTATTAATATATCATCTTATATTTGTGTTTTCAATGTGGGTTTCCATAGAGATTATTCTTCTTATTTACATATGTGAGTTGCTAAAAGGTAATATTATACGAATTGGAATTTTAAATTCATTGTTGAGGAACTTTTTAAATTCAATATTTAATTATTTTATTTCATGTTTATTTAATTGATAAAATTCAGTTGATGTATAATAATTTAATCATAAATATTACAATTATTTAATGGGTTGTGTTATTAGGCCTTCTCAACTAAATTAACCATTTTGGTTTTCTATAATATTTTGGGAAATAATCATATTTTAATGGAATTCAACTGTAATTCAAAATATAATTTCTAATGGATGATCTAAATGAATGACCATCACAACAATATATTTGTAATAAATATTTATTTTTAAACAAATTTCAATCAATTCATTGAAAAATATTAATATAAATTTATAATTTGAGGCTCATTCATCACTTTAACAAAAGTATAGTTGTTATGTTGATTTCACATATAACCTAGTTCCCTTGGAGTTATATTTAGAATGAATTTTTTAAATTATGTGATTAATGTGTATGATTATGTGGTTTATGAAGGGTGATTTCAATAGTATGGTTTTTTTATAGAGGTAAATGTATATCATTAGAGTAGATAAACAAGAATTTATAATGAGTTTATTTTCATCCTAACGGGAAACAATCCCCTATTGGTGTTGGTTCTCCAGATACAATGTTTTTTATTTGAATAAAATCTATATTCAATGATATAAATATTAATAAAACATTTTATTTTATATTTTTCAATAATATACACAAATTTGATGTAATAATTCTCTAAAATATTTATAACAATGGAAATAGTATATCAGTTATCTAATATGATGACAAACATATAATTTTTTGGTTGCATTCATAAACCTAGTTTAATGGTTGGATGACATTATACGATGAGAAACATATTATATTAACTATTACGTATGTGTAATCATTAAAATTTGAGACTATATATCATGATTTTTTTCACATTTTAATCTATAAAAAAAGAGATTTTGGGGAAAAAAACGACCGATATGAATTGTACTTGTGTATTGTTCATGTGATATTCCAATATATGAGTGTTTGAATTGTTCATTCTAAATTTGGATTATAATTAGTTCCTTTCATGTCTCATGAAATTATAGGTTTTGAACAAAATTATGACAGTATATTTGTTCAGGATCTGTGGTACATTGGTTATGTCAGGAGTGAAATTTTTCTATTGTACAAGTTGTGAAATGTATTTCCCCTTCCATATATATGGATTTTGATATCTCATACAACTAAATGAAGTGGGAAAATAATATTAAATTCCATGTACATGGTGTAACTGAGTGTTTGTTTGAGAGTCAATGAAAGATGTATCAATAAAATAGGTTAATGACATTGGTGTCAAACCGGCTTGATTTGATTTTGGGACAATGAGATTATATTAGATAGTGAGTAATTACATGTGGTTGTCGATGATGTGAAATTTACAGTATTATCTTCGTTAACTTAATCCATTTCTGGAAAAAAATCGTGGGGTTTATTTAAGCTTACCAAATTAAAAATTTAAGGAATTGTAGAGGGTACCACACTATTTGTCTCTATTAATCTTAATTATATTTCATTTATGTAAGATTATTGAAATAGATATTAATCTCAAGACCATGAAAAAATTTTATTTTTGTTTTATTAAATTCAAATATTCCCAAGGTAATAATTAATTATGTGGACTTTTATAAACAATTTATTTATTTATATTAATATTTAACAAAAAAATCATTCTCTATAATTTGTATTGAATGTGTTATTATTTATTTAATATTATATTTTTTTCTAAATATTCTGAATATTATATTTATTTATTAATAAATTTCTAATATATATTTATTGAGGTATTCGAAAAATTTTGAGGATAAATGGTCTAAGAGTGTTTAAAGTGATAAATATTAATTTTCATGCTGGTAATATTGAATTTATATTTTCTCCAGTTATCACAAGATAAAAATATTATTATTTTTATTATTATTATTATTAAATATAGTGATTTAAAATAACGATTATTATATTATTTAAGATTCATTGATCGATTAAAAAATTATATAACATAAACTATGAGACTATAGATATGCTACTATTTGACTTCTGTAGAGTAAATCTGAAATTGGAAATCATTAAATAGAAGATATTTTCCTCTTGATTATACCTATTCTAAACCTCTCATGAAAGAGATATTATTTTATCATTAAGAAACATCAATCGATCATAATAAATAAATAAAAGATGATCGATCCCTTATGCAAGCATGTGACATTACTAATGGGGATATACATTGGGTTCTCTTTACACAGTGATGGTAATATGAAAAAGGATTGTTTTTAAGTTCAAAAAAATCAATGAAGAATGATCCTATGACAATATATGGTTTCATCAGATATATTATAATGAAATTATAAATTTAACCCAAAATGATCATTTCATTGTTCTAGTATTTATTATATTTATATTTGATGGAGAAGTTTTGTCGGTTAGGGAATTTTCATTATACCGAATAGGAAAATGATCCATCAAATATAAAAAACCCATTGTGGTTATTATCACACTATGCACATCCCCTGATCCAACACAATTAATTTGTTACTAGAGTATTCTATTTATAAATATATAATATTTTATTTTAATGTAGATATATATGAATAATAATGGTTAGATAATTCATTTAAAGATATTTTTTCATTTAAATGTTTGTATTTATTAACATGCATTAGACATTTAAATCATTTCAACAATGATTAATATTTTATTAATTCTCATTAATAGATGAAGAATGATACGAGATACCATTGGATGGTAACAATTTGAATAAATGGTTGATGGGTTACATAGCATGTAGGTAGAGTACACATTGAGTTCCCATGTTCACTACACCTGGACATGTTATATGGTACATGACATATTGAGAAGCTATTACACATGATTCATTTATTTCACATCATATATAGACCAGGATAACATTAAACATGGTCTGTCAAATTACATAGTTTATAGATGGATTTAATTTCATGTTGTCTACATGTAACAGTGGAAATATTCACTATAAATGTGTCATCAAATACATGGTTTACAACCATGGGAGGCCAATAGCCAAAAACTTAATTATGCACAATGCATTTTTCTGGTGTACATTCCATGTAACCCAGCATTTCCCATGTCCAATGTACTCATAAATTCATTTATTATGTTGTGAGGAAACACAGTAATGATGAAAGCACTATGTTTGGATGTTATAAATACCATTTGATTCTATCAAAATTACACATTGAGTCAATTTATGGGTTACATGGGAACACAAAAAAAGAACACATGATGTATTGTATGTTAGTTTACACTATCTAGTATATCTAAGGTATAAACCAATGCCCATAGAATTTTCCTTCGGAACACAAAAATTGTTTAACAGTATGTGTCTTTCAGAAGTATATTCCATGTTGTATCCAAATATAGTATTGAATTTAAATTACATTAAAATATTTAATTTTATTAATAAAACCATATTACTTTATTGGCACAATATGTGTTTGACTATGTAAGAAATGTTTTAAAGAATTACAAAATTTTATATTTAGTAATTATAATCATGTGTAATTATGGTCCAATAAGTTTTATTCTCCACGAATTCATTAATTATCGGTATCTCTAAGAGACATTAGATTATCTTTAGAATAAAAGTAGTTAATTAATTAATAAATGAATATTAGACTAAATATCGAAAAATTTCATAATGTTAATTTTAGTTAATGTACATATGTGGTTTCTAATGTTTAATAATGATAAATATCTTGACCATGACACGTGTATACATTACAATTATTTAATTAAATTTATTTCTTAGTTTTTACAATTATTTGTAACTAATTTAAAATAATAGAATTCATTTCATCACTCTTAATTTTTTATGTATGAATTGTATTTCCATTGTTATTGATTTCATTCAAACTAAATATCCTCTGGTTCCACTCAGTTGGATGTAAGTTATAAGAATTTTTTTTAAATAGGGCTCTCCTAAGATGTGTATATGTTGTTCAAGAAGGAAACATGACGATACAAACCAAGGTGATACAAAAGATGATAGATGAAATGTTTCTAATCATGCCCAGAAATGTATAAGTAGTTTTACCATGTTATCATTTGTTTATTTATTATATTTTCATTAAATCAATCATTAAAGAGAATTTTCATATGTTCATTTATTAGGGTAATTCATTATGTATTATGATTTTTTTATTCTATGGACGAAATTATATAAATAACATAAATAAATTGATAATTATGGAATCATTGAATTTTAATAATTGAACAATCTAAAAATGACTTTTCAAAGCAACATTAATCAATTGAATTATATAAAATTAATAATAATAAGACATGTAAAATATAAAATAATACATCATTACACATAAAAGCTAAAAATAAATAAACATAATATGATGTCACATTATTCCATCCATTAATTTATTAATAATGAATACCATTGAACTATATATTTATAAATCCTGGATTGGGACAGATTCTACTATCATTGAGTTGTTATGAATGGTTTGGGTCGATATAACCTATTTGTTTCAAGAGAATTAGTTCCCACAAGACTTTTTGTAACAGGGATAGAAGGGTTAAGGAAATATATGTCATGGTTTCTTGATTGGGGAGTCCACTAAATGGACCAAGGAGCTAAAATCCCATTCTAAGAAAACACTTACCTACCTAAACACATACAATAATTTATTAGTCACTTTAATTGGTTCTAAAAAGGGTTATATATATCCTTTCAATAAAATTTTAGTTAAATAATACAATCTGACTTCAATGGTGATAATTGTACAGACATGATATAATAGTTGGAGAAATAATAAAATTAAAACTATTATTATTTCTCCCATATTTTTTATTTATCTTAAGTAATAATCATCATTTATAGAAGAATTTAATAATAAAGAAAATGTAAATTTCCAATTTATCCGTTCAATAAATCTTTGGAAAAGAACATATTTTTACTGAATGTATTTTCTATGAATGATATGTATTCCTTCAATGTATATAACACCCTGAATATAAAATTTACATAATAGAATCCCCATTTCTTAATCCACATGTAATATTGGTGAATCGTAAAAATTTATCATTCTATGATATAATTTTTTGCTATAGAATCAATGTTTAGTATCTAATGCTTTTTTCAATGATTAATGATATCAGGAAGTCAAATGAAAACACATATTAATAAAATTCTGTGAAATTGTTGTGGTGTAGATTAGGAGAGGGCTAGGTATTAAATTTTTTATATTTCCAAGTTTATATGTTAGAGTAAAATTGAATGGGTTTAACCAAACAACCCTCTTGTATTAAAAATTATTCTCTATATTGAGTGGCTACAATTTCATGGGTTTAAACATCCAAAAATCCATATTCTCTATATTGAGTGGCTATAGTTTCATGGGGTTAAACATCCGAAATTGCATAAAGGTATAATTCATTCATTAATCCAATGGAGATTTTCCATATTTGTTTTTCTAATATGAAAAACATTAATAATTCCCTCAAATATCTTCACAAATTATATTTCCATGTAGACAAGTACATGATGTGGGAACACAATTTCATCCTTATATGGAAAAATATGAAATGATAATTAAAGATTTATAAACCCAAAGGTCATTCAAAACATTGGTATAAGAATATAATGATCAAGTGGAAATCATTGGGAAAAATATTATAATGCATTATTGGATTTTTCTATATAGTGAAAATTTTCTATTTATTCTAATTTGTTTTTAAATGAATAATTTGGTGCTCATATATGATATCAATAATATTAACTAGGTTTATTCTAGAATATTGACTATGGGATGTTAGATCAACTAGAATCCAATATATCTAGTCTGATTGTTTTAACTATATAAACTACCACTTTACATTACCATTGGGAATGATATATGTTTTAGAATATTATTATTAAGGTCCATTTGTTACTAAAAAACTATATCTATATCAAAATATTATGTGGATGGATTTATTTTAATATTTGGGAATAAATGTTTATTCTGTTATCATGAAATAATTTTTATGACAATGAATGTAAAAATAAATGTAATTATGAGTTAGGAAACCTACACGATGTAATGATAATCACTAAATAAAATACTCCTCATGATTCATACCTAACGCAAATATGGAATCTCTAGCTAGTTCATGTAAAAAAGGGGTGATTGAATAAATTACACCAAGATTGATATTTATATTCCTCTGATCTAAAACCACTTGGTTTATGTAACACATCTTTACATCAAAAAATAATTGTATTCATATTTAGTGTAAAAGGTGGATGGCCCAATGAGATTCTTGAATTTTTTTCATAATGTATCTTGTGGACCATTTATAGTAGATGATTTTTATGGATTCTCATACATAATAACATTGTTGAATGATTTTTTTAATATGGATATATCTACTTGATGTCGTATAAACAAAATCCATTTGAGAAAATCAATTAACACAACAATTTAGTTGAGAACTATATTAGTAATAATATTAAAAAAATCCACATAACCTATGGTGAATAATATCATAATCAATAAGCCAATTACTTTTTTAAGGATTTCATAAACATATTTAATCTCCATCCTCATTATAATAATTAGTGGAATATTGTATAAATAAAGAGGAACTTCACCCTAGTGGACACATAGAGATCATTTGTGAGTTATTCGAGTCTTCCATTATCCTTTTGGTGATATGTGTTATAAATAGATTTATAAATACTAAAACATGTGCCAACTAATGTGTAGAATAATATACCATTCCAAATTTGGAGTATAATGGAACCCTTATTGTGTTACATACATGTTTATGGAAGTTAATAGTTTAATAAATCCTCATAATGAAATAAACATTCAACATGATGAACAATGTGTACCCTTATAAGATACAATAATGAAACAATGTTATTTTACTATATGATATATAATATAACATGGTAATAGTGAAAATGAATTAATTATTACAAGGTTGAATAACATATCTAATATATATTGTGGGAGTGATGAATACAATGATGAGGTCCTGGAACAAGGTACATAAGTTTTGGCATAAGAAATCTTTCCACAAATCCCCATAGAAGAAGAAGTTCCAGAGACACATGTTCTGAAATGAGTAAAATACACAAGATAGATCCTAAATCATATTTTTTCAAATCAATTAGTTTTTTAATTATGATTAGATTATAATAATTATAATGTAACCTGAATGGAAATATTATATTGAACTATTCCTTCCAAATAGAATAATCAAATGAAATCTATAATATATTCTGTATATCAAACCCATTATGTGATTTTGGTAAATCCTCTAATGGATATAATATTCATTCTTTATAAATTATTATTCATTAGAAAACGGTATATTTTTGGAAATTTTAATACTTGTAAGGAATGAATGGTGGAAAAGGGTTAAAAAATGTCACTGAACAGACTAAAATATAACCTTTTCCCTAGTTGTTTTACGAAAATCCATAATAAATATAATTTTTCTTTTGGAAAAAAATACAGACAAATTTGTAAAATGGATATAAAAAAGAACCTTTCTTAATTTGAACCTCTAGGAATATTTCTACATGATTGGAAGAGAAGGTTTTCTCACACCAAAGGATTTCATGTAGGTATAAGAATTGTAAATATCCATTTATGTGTTAATGAAAGCACCCATATATGGGAATTTTTTTGTTGAATCTACAATGGAATTTAGTTTCATTTGGAAATAATTTTATTCATATTTGTATTAATTTTTCATAGCAGTGCTGTAAATTTATTAATATAATATATCGATGAAATTATACTTTTTGGAAACAAGATACAAACCATAATGATGATTCTGTTATGAGTAGCAGTGTATAATATATGGAATAAGATAAATCATCATAGATGCTATTTTATATTTGACTTACTTCATGGATCATATATTTATTTTATACTATAGAGGTTCTTTAAATAAAAATCTACGGGGGGATTATTTCTAATTTCACACGTAATTCATCATTCTAGGATATTGTGTCCTAGATACATGAGGAATTAAAATGGATGAAATGGATTATATATTCATATATGATTCGGATAATTGGGAATGTTATGATATATATTATTCTAGATGTCTACTACACATTGACTGTGGTTGTAAGATACCGAGATGAACCAAAGGACCAACAATGGATGGAATTCAAGAGTATAAATATGTATTTGAGGAATAATAAGGATATTTTCCTTCTCTATGAATGATATTAGTAATGAGTCATCATTGGATACAATGATATTTGATTAAAAACTAGATCATGATGATCCAATATGGGATACTTTTTCACACTTAATAGGGGTTTCTATAAGCATGAAGAGATCAATAAAATCCATTGTAATATATTACATGGAAGATACTAAGCATATTGCTTCTTGTAAGGAATATAAATTATATGTTTAGATGCACAACATCATATGAGAGATGTATGTGTAACCTAGAAATAACTATACTATCACACTACATTAGTATAATATTGCATCTAAGCACCTTGAAAATTATCGATGGTCATTTCGATAATTAAATAACATACAAGTGAAGTTTAATATCATGTGGTATTTTATGAAATGTGTTGATATAATAGTAATAAAATGTCCAATTGATGAAAAAATGGGGAACCACTTGAGAAATCCGTAGCACAGAAAAACATGGTCATCTTGTTAGTTCAGGCAGACTGAATGGTATAGGTAGATGTCTCAAGTACAAGTGGAAGACTATTAGAGTTTGTGTTATAAAACAATATTTGTTACATTAGTATACAACTTTATTAAATTAATTTAATATTAACAAAATATAATATTACTTATTCATCTATATTCTCGATGACGTTGTTGTAATAATGTCTTGCAGTGTCCTCCACATTGAGAAGCGAATAAAAATAGCCTAATATGATTAGAACCATATATTTTAATGATTTCATTCTTAAACCATGTTCTACAGTTGGATAAAATTTTATGATGCTGTAAGGAATATGTCAAATGATAGTTGGGAGTACTTATAATTAGAATAAAATTATTCTTCTGAGGTTCACACTTCGTAATATCAAAGATTGTTGATTATGAGAATTGACATATCAGTAATAATTTAATATGGATATTTGTTATTAGATATTACTCTATGTAAGTGTGTATAATTGTCATTATGAATTATGATTATCTTTAATGCATGTTTTTATCCATTCACGTTGATTTACATATGAAAATCATGATGAAATATTGCTTCAAGAAGTAGGGTATGTTGGGTGCCTCACAAATGACATGTTTTTATTGGATAATTTGATGAAATATTTTCCCGTCCATATTAATTGAATATGATATATCATCCCAGTTAGTCAAACTGATATATCAACTTATTTACCATATATATGATTTAAGGAGTAGTAATTTTCAAGTAGTCAATGAAAGGAATGTTAATCACATTACCTGATCATTGTAGTGTGAATCATACTTGATATAACATTATAAAAAAGGATTATATTACACATAATGTGATTGTATATGGATATAGATATGGTGACATTTACTTTACTCACATGGGTTTGTTGACCCTTTTCTAAAGGGTAATATTAAACTATATGCAAGCCCATATAAAGCCATTAAGAATGAATCCTAGGGTTCCACATACAATGTTATTCCATTGATATCAATTAAATTATATTTCTATAATATTATTAGAATAAATATTATTTTAAAGGATAAATAATAACATAATTTAGGTACTATTGATATGAAATAATTTCAAGGTAATAAATAATTATTATTCATTAATAAATAATTTATTTAATTATGTAAATATTTAATAAATATTTATTCATCATATTGTGGTTTGAGTATTTATTTTATTATTTTAATATTTAATAAGTATTTATTCCCCAAACTATAAATTGGGTATTTATTTATGAATCAATATATAATAAATATTTTCCATGGTGTTCGATGAGCACTGAGGAGGAGGAACATACAATGATCATGTTTGGTGATATGTATTATTCTATATGATGGAAAAATAATATTAATCATCATGCTAGTTAGTAAAATACATAATATATTATTATTATCATATGAAATGTGGTTAGATATGGTATATTATAATATTTACTGATCATTCTATGATTAAATAATATATTCAATTAAACTCTAAATCTATTAATATATTGTAATGTCGATTATATAAGGATAATTGAGAATTTAGAATCCTTAAACACAAATTATTTTCCTATTGATTCTTAGACATCTTATTTTCTTAAGAAAGATATATAACATCCATTATAATGGAATATGAAGTGAGAAAGTTGAAAAACTCTAGATGATTGATCATCCAAGATAGCACTTGAAATTATATCAATGCTATTTAGAGATCAATGACCAATGTGTGGATCACAACATTAGGGTCTCTGCCTTTGGTCCTCCCTAAACAGTGATGGAAGTCAAAAATAGAATTTTAATAATTTCAATGAAATCAATGATAAACAATCCAAACAAGAGGTATTATTTCCTTAGATATAATATACATTAAATTTAAATTTATTCTATAATGATTCTTTTTCATTTACAAGAAATATTATATTTATATTCAATTGAAAAATATTTAACCACAACTGTTGTGTCCTATATATTATCTATTGAATCCAATAAAAACAAAAATTATTATTCTCCCAAAAGGAACATTCATTACATCTATAAGAATAATCTTCCCTTCATTTATTTGTTTCATGGGGGTCCTTGGGTTATTCAGTGAGAGTAATATTGTTCTTGTTAAACTCGTTCTGCTTAGAAATTATATAAAATCCCCTTGTTTTATGATTTATTCTTTATAAGGGTCTTCCACTAAAAGTTATTATAGTTTAATTCATTAAAGTATATTATATGAATTCATAAATAGTCAGTAAATAAAGGATTATACATTACATATATATTTTACTTCAACATTGAAGAATATTTATTACATAACAAAATAAAAACCATTCCACGACCATATAGGTTTACTGTATTTAGAAACAGGTAATCATAAAAAACTAGTTCATAAAACAAAACAAAAATAGTCAACCACTTATTTCTTCCTAACAAGACACCATTCATACATATCGTACATAATTCCCTTATTCATGATCTTAGGAAAAAATAAATGATAGGGTGTGCTCAAATGCACAACAAGGGTTTACTAAGGAAATAATCAACCATATCATTATCATAAGAAAATAACATTATAAAATTTTATCCTTTATATAAATTATGATAATATCATGCCATGGGAGAAATCATAAAATTGAAATGTAATCCCAATATTCATAACATAAGACATATAATTTCATGGCCTACATATATAATCATATAAAATAATTTCATATAATTCATAGCTCTTTTCCATGACCATCATAGTTGAAAAAGTCTATTAATGGAGTGAGTTAACGCCATGTTCCAGTCCTATATTACTGAACTAGATTTTCATATCTATCCAGTCAAGTGTATCTCAGGAGATATAAATCATTAACCAATTTATAAGAGAGAGGTATCGGTCCAATAAGAATTGATATAAAACAAATGGATTTCAAATATAAAATTATATAATAAAAACAATAAAATTATTGTAATAATAGGGATTGAAATGTAACCCCATTTTAGAAGTTTCATCTCAGATGGATTTTTTTTGGAAAACACATGAAATTAATTCTTTTGGAAAATAATCTTTGTTCATCAAAAACATTTTTATTCCTCAAATGAAACACAATTTTAGAAGGAATAATTTTATCTGAAAAAGAACTTTGTAATAATGCAGTGAATTTTTAATGTTAATAAGGCATTATTAAAGAGTAAATATTCCCTCATGCCATACATGTTTAATGAACATCCTTCTCGTAATTTATCCAGAAATATAAAAAGGTACCACATTCAGAAAATGACAAAATATTTCAATCATACTATTTTGTAAAAGTTATCAAATGGGTAAAATTAACGTTAATAAATTATAAAATTATATAAGGAATATTTTTAAATACATATTTAGGAATCATTGACATGGATTATAGATATACTCCGGTAAATACTTTCAAATAAACAATCTCGGATAAAAATGATATTTTCAAAGTAACCCCTTAGCATAGGTCCGATATGAATATTATATATCTCAACCACTAGTATAATGATATAAATTATGTTAATGATTTATTATAGAAACATAATAATTTTTATTATAACATTTATGATCATATTTTAATCTATTTTTTGGAACCATTTCATTGTTACTTTTTATTCAGGTGTTAACTACATTATTATGTTATGCATGTTTTGTCGGGTATGTTTTTATTACTCTTTTGAGGTTGTAGTTATACTATTTACATAATTGTATTCATATAATATATATCATATATATTCAGAAATTTTATTAATAAAATCAAAATTTAAGGATTATTATGTAGAACAAATCAGATCACATCATGGTTATGGTAAGTCATATGTACACCCGAGCAGGATATCGTCCCCATAATTTAATAAAAATGGTATTGAAGTGGATGGTGTATAGTATATCAGAATCAATATCATTTTATATTAATCATATATATATATATATATATTAATTACATCATTATACTCATCCATGTATAGTGGTGGTGATAACATATTACACCAAAACGTGGAGAGGGAATGTCGTTAATACGTACGCATAGTGATTTCAATTTTATAGGATGAGTAGAAGGAGGAATATTGTTTTTTCATAATAAAAATAACCTATCATAATATAAGTAATATATGAGTAATCACTATATAATGAAACAACTCATGAGGTGGACGTTGAGGAAGAAAGAAGTTTGAATGAATCGGTAAATGATATTACATTTTCATCGACATACCTCCTTTAAAACTCTTTATAGAGAACTAGGGTTGGTATTTGAAGAGTACTGAGAATTATAAATTGTTTATAGGGAATTATAAAAAGTAAATGGTCACTGAATGATTGATCATGAAGGTTTAAAATGAATTAATGGGTTGCGGGTGAAGGTTCCCTTTTATAATTTAGGTTAGGGGCGCTTTTGGAAACCTCAAAAATATAAAATTTTTAATAAAATAAAACCCCACATAAAAACCAAAAAAAATTTCCAATATCGATGATGATATGAGATTGGGTTTTGATATCATCAACCAATAAAATTTAGATAATTTTTTATGTATATTTTAGAATTATAATATTAAGTAAAACTTAGTTATTCTATTTAACATTTAACTATGTTAAAAAATATTTCAATTTTAAAAGGGTTAAATATTTAAATATTTGATGTAAATTAGACCATAAATTAATAATTTAGAACATTTTAAACCATATAATAATTAATCTATATTTTTAAATAAAATTTATGATTTTTAAATAATATATGAAAATCTTATTTTAACAACATATAAATAATTTCAATTTTTACAACATATCAATAGTTTCAATTTTGATACTATATATTTCCTAGAATTTTTAAAAATTAAAAATAATTAATGATCCTATAGAAAAATATTTTATTATATAACTAATGCGTCAAGGTAATCTAGAAAATTCATTTGACATAATTATTATACCTATCTATATTTATTAAAAATGGTTTAATTAAACTTATTTGATATCATTACCAATAAACTAATTACTACATTAATTTTTTAATTAATTAACATTCTTATTTTTCTGAATAAAAATGAAAAATAAATTAATATTATGATGATAAATCAATTAAATTTCAGAATAATTGTCTTATTTGAATTTATCTTCTGAAAAATCCAACATTAAACTTGATATACTCTTTTAATGCATGAATGTAACAAATTTGTCTTCACATTTAATAAAATAATATAAGTGTCGTAATCTATTATATAAGTCTCCAAATGAGATATAAGTCTTTCCTTGGATGAATATAGTCAAGATATTTTATTCTAATAATGTGTGGTCATGTTTTTGGGCCTTTTATGGTTATAAATATGTTTTATAAATATTTTTATAGATTTATCATCAATTAATTATTTTTACATATTCTATGTATAAGTCATTAAGGTAATTAATTATTTCTAAAAATTTAAAAACTAATATATTTGATAAATAAATACTATTATCTTTAAAATGATAATTTTTAATCGAATGTATCTTCTGTATAATATTATATAAAAAATATTTAAATTATTAATGTTATAGTTAGACATATTTCAGTTTTCTTTAATGAAAATAAAATATATTTTCATTTCCCATCCATGTGGGTTCCAATGGATACCATTTTACCCAGGAATATTTTGGGGAATATTATAATCAACAAAGTATATTAATACAATTGTTATTGAAATATTAAAATAATATTTTTACCCTCAATTACGTGATTTACACATTTACCATGTTAATAAAATTTAACGAACATACTATTAATATTTCCCATTAATAAAATAAATATATTTACATAATTTGGACCTACTAATTATAAATATGGAATAATTTTTTAAATAATAAAAAAACATTTTGTAGGATTTAATTTTAAATTAATCCTTTTGCTGAAATGAAAAAAATGGGGTTTTTAGGGTTAAAATATTATGAATGATTGAAATATTTTTACATATGAATTTAATGTAAAATTAATTCCAATGATTTAAATTATATGAAATAGTATAAATATATTCTATTTATACTTTGAAACCATTAAATAACATAATTTAAACATATATGTTATTTAAATGAAATATGTTTAATTCGTTTAAAATTTAGTGTATGAAATATTATCATCAAAAAAATTAATTTATTGGAAAAATATAATAAATTTATCAGAAGTAAAATTTAATATCCCACTTCAAAAGAGAATGTTTACAATTTCATATATAAATTATTAACTTGTCAAAATATTACATTAAAAGGGGTTCTCAATTTAATGATGTAAAATTAACATTAAAATATTTTTAATAAATTAAATATGACTCAATTTATACCCAATGACTAAATTATCCTTTGTATTAATAAAAAAAATATTTTATTAAGTATATAACACATATATATTCTATTAATTTAATTACTAAAATTAATTCACTCAAAAAATCTAATTGGTTAATGTTTTTCATAAATAATACATAGATAAGGAATTCATAACTCATTTTAATAAGTTAATGATAACTATTCTTCATAAACTAATAGCTAGGCTATAACAATAATTTTATAATAAAGGTCCCTCATAGTTCGTTTAGAAACATAATTGTTTTCAGATCAACCTATTAAGGAATAAAATTTATTTAATGAAAATAATTCGAAAAAACATCCTGGTGTTACAGTATACCCCCTTTTAACTGAATTTATCCTTAGTGATTTGTCACTTGGAAACAAATAGATGATGATACCACTCAGTCGTCATATCCTTAAGTTCCTATGTTTCTTTTTTAAATTTTTGGTTCCTTCATAAATCATTCACCAAGTGATTCGTATAGTTTCGTAGAACATTTTTTATATGATCTAGAATGTCTATCGGTTTTTCTTCATGAAAAACATAATGCTCTAATGGTACGAATTCTATGAATAGTACATATGAGGGATCTGGTATGTACATTCTATAGATTGATACAAAGAACACATCCCAAACATGAGAGGGATTCAGTGGAATTTCCAATCGGAAATATACCTTCCCAAAATGATCCATAAATTCAAAATTACTGATATACCTAGAGCTCAACATTCCCTTCTGTCTAAATATCATTACCCACTTTCGGAGAGCTATTTATTGAAACACCTTATCTCCCCCTTCAAGCTATTGGTCATTTCATTAGTTTTAATCATAACTGTTTTGCTGACTATGAGCTTATCTTATGTTTTTAAATAGGCTTGAACCTTTTTTTCCAATTCATCAACTAGAGTAGGTCATAGTATCTTTATTTCACTAACACCAACCAATAAATTTGGAGTTCAGAATTTCTTCATATAGAGTTCTTCATAATGATCCATATAAATACTATACTAATAGCTATTTATATATGAAAATTCCAATTAAGGAAGTTGTTGATCCCAACCTCATTTAAAATCCAAAGACCATGTTCTCAACATGTCTTCTAGAGTTTTAATTTTCCTCTTAGACTGACCGTCTCTCGGAGGATGATATGCAGGGTTGAAACATAAATTTGTATCCTAAGTACGCTGAAGACCTGGACATAAGTTTTAGGTAAACCTCAGATCCTGATTATATACAATGGATGTTTTATTTTATGAAATCATACCACTTTCTTTAAATATATCATAGAATGGTGGTAATGATATAAATCTTATCTAATATCAATAAAGTGCTCCAATGTTATAAGGTGGAAAACATTAACCCATATATCAATATGTTATTTAGATATTTATGGAATACAAATAATAATGTCCATAGTGTTTATTTCCCATTTCCATTATGGTATGGGTAATGCTTTTATCATCCCCTTTGAATTCTGTCTCTCAGCCTTAACTTTCATACAAAACAAGTTCGAGAGACCTATTCGGAAACATCTCTTCTCATGTCATCCCACCATAAATACACTTTATGGTCCTTACACATATTTTTGATTCATGGGAGAATATAGAATAAAAAACTATGAGCCTACATCCAATATCACCATCATTAATTCTGCTATGGGAGAAAGATAAACCATATTCCAGAACATTATTGTTTCATCATAATCAATGATGCATTCTGGAAAATTTCCCACCATCATTTGTAGCTTTACATTATTATTTTGTGCCACCATATTCATCACTTGTATTTATTGTTGATATTTAAATTTATAAATATAATACTTCTCTCATTAACTTATAATTTCATAATCCATCATTATAAAATCTATATATAATGGTTCTTTTGTGATCCTCATCATCGATAGGCTTGCATGTTTTTGTCAACTCGAAACATCTACCACCCTGTTCTCTTTCGCATGGTGGTAATATATCGAGAATTTTTAATCATTAATCAACTCCAAGAATCTTATTTGGCATATATTCAGCTACTTCCCTATGAAAATATACTTTAATATTCAATAATCAGTATAAATATTACATCATTGACCATACAGATAATCCTTCCATATCACTAATGAAAATATTACTGTAACTAACTCCAAATCATTAGTTGGGTAAATATTCTCATGGATTTTCAACTTACGTAAGGAATAATCTATGACTATATCATTTTGAAAGAGAACACATCCCATCCCCTTCTTGTATGTATCACTGTAGATCATAAACCATTCTCCAGTATAAGGCAGTGTGAACATAGGTGCACTAGCTGACCTTCATTTTGTCTTTGTGAAATTCTCTTCACATTACTCCATCAGAACGAAGTGAACAACTTTTCATAGTCAACATGGGGAGTGGACAAGATAATAATGAAAAATATTTCACAAAACAGTGATAATATCTAGACAAACCACGAAAAAATAAGATCTCAATTACAATTTATTGTATCCGGAAACATTCAAGAACTTCTTTTTTGGATGAATCCATATATATTCCTTTTCTTGAGTTTATGTTACTCAAAAAATTAATCTTTCTTATGAGTAAATTCACAGTTGTTAAATTTCTTATAAAGATTATCATTTCTCAGGGACATCAATAAAATTCTAAATTATTCATTATGTTCGTGTTTACTATTCTTATAGACATGAATATCATCTATAAAGACTACCAAGAATTGATCAAGATATTATTTAGAGTCCTTATTCATTATATAGATGAATATAGTTGTTCGATTAGTAATAAAAAAATGAATCACTATAAATTCATATTGTCCATACATTGAATAAAATGAATTTTTTTGGATATATCTTTATTTTTTGTGCTTAATTGATTATATCCTGAATGTAGATAAATCTTGGAATAGTACTGATATATGTGAAGTATGTGAAATAAGTCATCAATGCGGGGAAGAGGATATTAGTTCTTGATAGTGATCTTTTAATGTTCTCAATAATCAATACAACATATCATTGATCCATTTTATTCTTAACAAATAAACAAATTGTTCCCCAAGGTGACACACTAGGGTGTATGAATCCCTTATCATGATTCTCTTAGAGTTGATTATTCAATTTCTACAACCCTATTGAGGCCATTCTATAATGATTCTTTGAAATAGGCATATCACCCCGTATGAGTGCTATTGAAAACTCAACTTCATGATTTGATGGAAGACATGGAAATTATTTTAGAAAGGCAACATCAAACTCCTTTACAACGGGTGTGTTATTAATCATGAGTTTATCCCCAACCATTTGACATATATAACCTTCACTTTTAGGAATGAATACCTATAAAGTGGAATAAATTTATACTGGATTGATATATAAGTTTATTCATCAATATATGATCAAAGATTGATCTGGAATATAATATGTTAAGTCCCTTCTGTTTAAAATTATATTAACTTAATATAGAGTAATCTAGTCCATGCCAAGAATCAAATAAAATTACATGTTAGGAAGGATAAAAATATTTGCAGGAAGCACTTTCATGGAAAATTCAACTATAGAAGAATTATAAACATTGGATGTGACTATTGGGTCATTCAGTGTAGTCACAACTAACTCAACATTAAATTGTTTATGTGATATAGAGATACCCTTAGTAAATTCTTTTGAATTAAAATAGTGGGTGGATCTATAATAAAAACATTTTCTACCTTTGAGTGGATGGAAATGGTATATTTAACCACTTAATTAACATTCTCCATGTCGCTAATACAGATTTCAGGTTATATTCCTTTGTCATTTTCCTTAATAATTTTTTTAAGTTGCGTTTTATAAATAACCCTTGTATTATGTCATTGATTGATATAATGCCTCATTTCCTTGAACTATTCGCATTGAAGTGTAAGAGGGTTTTTTATGTAGTTTATTATTTTTTCCCATCATTAAACATATATTTTCCATTAATTAGGAATTCAACAACCTGGTGACCTTATTTTCAAAAAATAAAAAATTTACTAGTCCCATTAAGAAAATTCTTTCTGTTTTTCCTTCAACACAATTTATATAAAGGAAAACTCACCTTCTTTTTCAGTGTTGTCCTTAGATTATCCAATTAATTCCAATTTTCTCTTCTTATGAGACCCATATGACTGATGAGTTACTCCAATGCCTATCTTAATCTTGAGAGCACATAGAATAATTTAACTATAGCTATTGAGGCCCTTATGGTTAATTCCCTTCAAAGACATGGTTGTGTGACATTAATGAAACAATCAATTTTACTCTCAAGTTGGATAATATTTCTAGAAGTATACCTTGCATGTCTTTTAAATCTTACTTTATCAGTTCCAATAGATTCATTATTAATTTTTATAATTTCAAGTAAGTCATTATCTATCATTGTTCGAAGACAATGAGGATCTTACTTATCAAAAAATATGTTTTTTAACTCATCCCACTCCATGGACCCAATTTCATCTCTTGGCTCATATTATTGATAAGATTCCACAATTTATTAGCTAGACTTGTCAAACTATATACTTATTGGATAACTTTATATTGTTCATAGCATTGTAGAACTGAAAATATCCATTCATTAGTTTGAATCCATTGTTTAACCTCTAATATATCAGGAGACCAAATAAATTAAAGTGGATGCTAACTCATGAATGTTAAAATAGAATGTTTCTCCCCCAGTTGCTCATTTACATGTATGGAATGATTCATATCATGAGAAAGTATTGTGGGCATGGATAAATTATTTTACATTGCACCTCATATAAAAATATATTACTCTAGGGGATGAAAATTTCTTTCCCCGTCGAATTCAGCATTAATATTATTCATTTACGATCTAGTCATTAACTAAATCCAAAAAACATATTGTCAAAATACAAATCATAATTGGAAAACCATATAATTAATGATTAAAACATCCATTATGGACACTTTATTTATTATCACCCATTATTAATGAAAAACTCTAAAATAATAGGATAATATTGTAACCTATACTTAGACATATCCTTAGGGTTCATACAAAGGTTATCTCATCACAGATTTCAGGGGTAAACTATTACTATGCTCTAATACAGACTATAACGGACCATACATTATATATAGATTTTACTTAAACTTTGTGTAATATTTATTACATAACAGAACATAACAAAAACCATGCCAGGACTGAATATTTTTACTGTCTTTAGAAACTGGGAAACATAAACAACTGGTTTGTAAAACATCTACATTGTCTCTTTCTTATTTCACCATAAATATATTACTTTTTGATATATGTTACTCAATAACCTTATTTATGAATCAAAAAATATATATTATATGGTGAGCACAAATTTTCAATAAGTGTAAAAAATGGAAATATCAATCATATAATAATCATAAGAACATAACATTTTAAAATGTTCTCCTACAAATAAAAGATCATAATATTATGACATGGGATAAATCATAAAAGTGAAATGTAATCTGAATATTCATAACATATGACATGAAATATCATATAATATGCACATAATAATATAAAATAATTTCATATTAGTAACGTCATATTGCCAACACCATTATAGCTGATAATATCTATTATTGACCTGAGATCACTCCTCGTTCTTACCACGTATTACTAAGAAATACATACTTGTCATTTTTTTCATGTCTATATCATGAGATATAAATATTTACCCAATTCATTGGATCAAGATATATGTACCACCCATCTCATAATGAAACCATTCTCATATGTTCCCTAAAATCAGAGAGGCATCCACTATAGCATATCCCATGAAATAAAATGTGTTTTTTAAATATCATTCCATCATAATTGAAATAAAAAAATTTATTTCCCGAATAACATTCCATTATAAACACAATATAATTATTGTAATAACATGTATATAAATATAACCCAATTTAATGAGTGTCATATTGCAAAGAAAACTAATTTTGATAAGACACACGATTTTAATTTTTGAGTAAATTATTCTCTCTTCTTCAAAAACGTATTCCTTCCTCAAATTCCAATCAATTTCAGACGAAATATTGTTTTGTAAAAGTAATATATTAATCATTTAAGGTATGATTCAATGAAATAAGGCATTATTAAATTTTGAAAATTATCTCATGAAATATATTTTTTTAAAAAATTCTTTTATTTTTTTAGAAAAGTCAAAAAGTACCTCGTATCGAAAATAAAATAATATTTGAGTCCCACTATTTAGTAAATATTCACCAATGCGTAAAATTGAAATTAAACAATTATATATGGATATAAAGTATATTTGGACATACATATATTGGAAACATTGATTTGAATGATAAATAGACCTCATTAAGTAGTTTTGAATTAACAATCTTGGATAAAAAATTAGATTTTCAATGTTATCCAATACATTAGGCATGATATGATTAATTTGGATCAGAACCTAATATATATCTTTTTAAATAATGTTACTGATTTATTAAAAAATCATAATAATTTTTATGGTAAAATTTATGTTAATATTTCTTTCTCTTTGTTTGTAACATTTCATTGTTAGTCGTTATTCGGGTAAAAACTGGTTTATATTCTTCTACATGATTTGTCAGATCAGTTCTTATTCCTAATTTTATTTTATAATTATATTATTTAAAGAAATATATTAGTATAAAATATATCATATTTATTCATTATATTAATTTATATAATCATACCTTACAGAATATTATGTATAACTAATCACATCGCATAGTGGAGACAATAATCCATATATATACACAAGCAACAATATTGTCCCCATATTTGATAAATGGTAATAAGGTGTATTGTGTATTTTATCTAAAAATAAATATAATATTATATTAATAAAATATATATATTAAATCAATCACTGTACACATCCATGAACGGTGGTGGTGAAAAATGGATCACACCACGACGTGGAGACGGTAAGGCGTATGTACGGACACATGGTGATTAATGTTTTAATATGATGCGTTAAAGGTGTAATATGGATTATTTAATTATAATAATAACCTATAAGTATAAAATTACTACTAGAGTTATTATTTTATAATGAAACAACTCATTAGGTTGATGTTGAAGAAGAAATAAGTTCTAATGAATTAGAAAATCATATTACCTCTTATTCGACGTGCCTCCTCAAAAAAACCAATTAGAGAACTATGGATGGTCTTTGAAGGGGACCAGGACATCTTGAATGTTATTAAAGATTTTTAAAAGGTACATTTTCATATATTGGTTATTTTTGAATTCTCATAATTAGGTAATGAGTAGAGGTACAATGTTTAATTTTATAATTGAGGTGAGGGGATCTTTTAGAAACCTAAAAAATATTATTTTATAATAAAATAAAACCACATATAAAAATTTAAAAAGTATCAGAATTTCTAATATAAGATGATATAGGGTTGTAGTATGATCAAAAAATAAATTTTAGATATGTTTTTATGTCAATTTAAGATTTATCATATTAATTAACACATTGTTATTCTATTTAATTTTTAACTATGGTATGACATATTTCAATATTTAAAGGGTAAAATATTTATTTCAATGAGGTCAATTATACAATAAATGAATAATTTAGAAAATTTTATACTGTATCATAATAATTAAATATTTTAACAAATATTTAATTATTTTTAAATAATTCAAGAAAACATTATTTTTGAAGAATATCAATTGTTTCAATTTTTACAGTATTTATTTCATAGATTTTCAAAAATATAAAAATAAGAAATGAACCTAAAAAGAAATAAATTTTTATATCATTATGGTGAAATTTTAATCTATAAATATCGTTTTACATATTAATTATCAAAAATTATATTTATTAAAACATTTGTAATAACATTTATTTGATCTCATCATTAATAAAATAATTACTACCTAAATTTTTTGTAATTATTTAACATAATAACATGTTGATTAAAAATTAAAAATAAAATATTATAATTAAGATAAATCTGTTATCTTTATTAATAAAAATTTAAGTCAAATTAATCTTCAAAAAATCTCATTATTAAAAATGATAATCTTTTTTAAAACATGAACGTGAAAAATTTATATTCCCTTTAAATAAAATAATATATGTGTCATAATATATTCTATAGGACTCCAAGTGGTCATTAAGTCTACCTGAAGAATATTATGGTCAAGATATACTTGAAAAAATAAGGTTCTTAAAGTTGTTGTTTCCTTTTATAGTTTTTATTATTTTAATTTATATTCGTCTATTGATTTATCATGAATTATTTAATTTTTACATCATCTGAGTATAAGTATGTAATGTAATTATTAATTTCATAAAAATTAAAAATAAATATATAAGATAAATAAATACATTTAAATTTAAAATGAGTATTTCTGATTGAATTTATCTATTTTATAACCAAATATAATAAATAATTTAATCATTAAAGCTTGAGTGAGACATATTTCACTTTTCATTAAATAATATAAAATAAATATCATAATCTCATCATATTGGGTTACTATTTATACCCATTGGAACCAAAAAGGTGTTATCTCAAATTATAATCATCCAATTTTATTAATTCATGTATTAGGGTAATTTTAAAATATTATTCTTTCCCTTAATTACCAGATTTACCCTTTTACCCTATTAATATAATTTACACGAGTTACTATTCATATTGCTCAAAATTAAAATAAATTTGTCAACATCATTTGTACCAAGTAATTTAATATATTGAATCCATATTAAAAAATTAATAACATAGAAGTTTTCGTAATTTATTAAAAATTAATCTCGTTTATGAAATGAAAAAAATGAGTTTTAAAAGTTAAAATATTCAAAAGATATACATATTTTTACATCTGAATTCAATGTAATATTAATTCCATTGACCTAAATTATATCAAATGGTAATATAATATTATATTTATACTTTAAAACCATTAAATAATATAATTCAACAATGTAAATAATTTTAACGAAAAAATTTATTTTCTATTAAAATTTACCATATTGTTACTATTTATCAAAACATGAATGTTGTCACAAAGAAATAAAAAACTCATCCAAAGTAAATTTTTATGTCCCTCTTCAAAAAAATGTTTGTCATATAATAATATTAATGTGTGAAAATAATAATTTAAATATCATTCTCTATTTAAATCCTAATAATTAACCTTATAAGGAATATGTTTTTATTCCTAAAATAGTATTTTATTCACACCCTATGACAATAATATCCATTGGATGAATATTAAAAATATATTATTATGTATATAACACATATATATCCAATTTATTTCATTACCTAAATTAATTCAATTGAAAATAAATAAATCATATTGATATATAATTTTTATAAATAATCAATTACCAATGAATTAACAATTATATTTTCATAAGAAAGTTATAATTATGAAAATGGAACTAACGAGTTTTCTATAATGGAAATTTTATAATAAAGTTATCTCCCTATTATTTTAAAGTCATGATTGCTTGAAAATCAAGAAACCGAAAATTAAATACTATTTAAATAAAAATATTTCATAAAAGCATCCTGATGTTACATAGTAGATGGTTCAAGTTAATTATTTTTAATATTTTCACACTTGATAATTATGTTTCTCCAAATATTATGAATTTGTCTTTTTTGGAATTTTATACTCAAAATGATTATTATCAAGTTTTATATCTTTATTATTTATTATCTTATGTAATTAATATATTATTTGTCCTTGGATTATGGATTTTTCTATTCTTACCACATTAACTATGGTTTCATATTCAATCATGTACCATGTATATTCATGTATGTTCTTAATGATTTAATTAGGCGTTTCATTTTATAATTGTTTTTTATGAAAATTATGAAATAGTTTTGAGGGAGTACATTTTCTATTGTTTTTAATAAATATATGGGGTTTTTTCTAGAACCATTATAAAAAATGTGATAATTTAAAAATCCCATGGTTTCAACTTTCATAAGATATTATAAAAATATTTAAACTATATTATTTAAAACTAAATTTTAAAATACGTTTTAAAAATGGAAATGTAGTGTATCATTGTTAAAATCTTACTAATCTATTTCTACTCATGACACAAAGTTTATATAGAATTAGGGATTATTTCTAGTTTAGGCTTCGAATCAGACAACATCTGATATATTGTCCCTATCATCCTTTGATTGATTTAGTGAGTGATGCATGTTATTTGGTCATGAGGTTATCCTAATTTTGATAATATTGGATTATTTATCTCTTAAAGTATTTTTACCAAATTATATTTCATAGAATTTTAGTTTCACTATTTTTGTACACATGAAAAATTCACCACTGGGTTTTATTTAATATTAAGTTGTTTTATATGGAGGTCTAGAGTTTGGATTTACCTTACCAAAATTTCAATTAATTTCCAATAATAATTAAATATTATTTATCTTCCAGAAATCATTCTCATTAATTATATTCTGATTCTATTGATTTTGTCATTATTCTATGAGGATCATGAAATCTACCCAAGCATGGTCATAAACATTCTAATGAAAAATTTAATGGGTGGACTATGTGTGTTTTTAAAAATATGTGAAGGAGATATTTTTTTAGCCTATAATTATCATATTGATAAGGGAAAATATCTATTTTTGAGTCAATAAAAAATAAAAGATATTCCATTATAATACAAGGAACAACTATATATGAGTCATTTTTGAATTCTTATGAGTCATAAGTTAGTTGAGGAACCTATAAAAATGTTTCTATATACATTCATATATGTAATATATGCTAGGAACAAGAAATTAAAGATGTTTTATGAGTAAAATAAATATAACAATTATAATGATAAGTTTGATATGAATATCCAAAAAATAATATAATATTTATTCCAATGAAGTGATGAGTAATTATGATAATTTCATTACAATCATTAAAATAGTTATTTTATATCACCAAAATTGATTCTAAATAATGTAGAGTTTAAAGGGAACACAAACATAGAATAATCTCAATATTATGGTAACTTCTACAGAGTATAAATATTTTTCCACTCCATAATAACAGTGTTCCATGAACTAGTGAAGAAGTATATAAAAAAGTAATGAAATTGTTTTTTAGTATTTGAACATTAATAATTATTCCAAAGTGTTTAGTTTAATCAATGTGATTTCAAATAATTATAAATTCTTTTAATATTTTTGTTGCTTTCATTATCAATATAGGAAAATATTATTCATGATTATATGACTGTAGAAAATTTAAAGAGAATAATATGAGGAGTAGGCATAGAAACTAGTATTAATCAACGAACTATATATAGTAAATTAATAAATATAACATGATATTATACATGAAATAATAACCCATGGTTGTATTGAGGAAGAAATAGGATTAGAAGAATGTGAAATATAGAATAAGGGTGTTCTTTAGAGTCATCATCTCAAGTCATCCAATATAGTCAATAAAGAAGATAAATTTTGATATGTTCTATAACAATATGATGTATTTAAAGACGTATATAATAGATTATGGAATGGAGAAAATAAAAAACAATTCTAGGTAGTTGGGACCCATCTGGAAAATTGAATTATATGAGATAGATAGAGAACTAGTGGGATGTCAGAACATTTTTATTTTTTATAAAGTCCACCAAGTGAGGTGTTTAGAACAAAAGGGGATGTTTTATAAAAATATAGGGATACTATATCATATAAACACTCATGTAAACAATTTATGAACATGTTAACTCATAATCTAAATAAAAATGAAAAATAGTAGTCTATCAAAAACAAAACATGTAAAAATGATTTTATTTTTTTAATTTTATTTATATCGTCATTTATTTTATTCTATGATGCATATGAAGGGTTGATTTTGAATTTATGTAATCTATTATGTTGGATTTTAAAAGAAAATATGTAGAAATAATTAATTAATTTCTCCTCCCTATCATAGTAATAAAAAAAATTCTAAGGTGTTAAATTTGTATCAAAGATAACCCAATACCATTTGATTATACCCAATGATTATATTTATTTAAAAACTCTATATGAAGTGTGGAATTTAGGAGGATTAGGATATTTTATATATGAGGAACTCATTTTGTTTCGTATTTATGGTGAATAGACGCTATCAACTAAAACCTAATACAGTCATAATAAAAGAGAAAGAAAAAATGTGAAATATATAAACAAAAAATAATGATCTATCACTACTACATGTTTCTCCATGTGAAATTTTTTACTAACTAAATATGTTGAGAATTATCATTTAAAATAATAATACCTAATATGTCAAGAGTATGTGTTAGATGATTCATATCTGAAATAAATGTTAATGACTGATTTTTTTTAGAAATTTATTGAATTTCATTAAAGAAGTGGTCAAATGTAAAATTATTATTAACAATGAAATTAATGATAGAAATACACAATTGTATGTGTATCATTATTAAATAGATGTTATGCTAATTTATAGGACACAAAAGTTCACATATATTGTTGATTATGTGCGATAAAATGAATAATTTAAAAAACAATGTTATATAAACTTTTCCGTAGTTGAATAATAATTAAAAAGATATGTCTTCAATAATGTTTATGCATGCATTTATTAAATTTTAAAAAACCACTATCTATATTAATGAATAATTAATGTATTTTATGTCATGATAAATTAAAATAAAATAATAATTCCTTATAATAGATATGAAAAATTTACAAATAATTAAACAATAAATTAAAAAAATAATTGTGAAGATTTTTTGTGATAATCAAAGGATTGTAAAAACTCCATTATTTCTTTATGTATTGGATTTATGTGAAATTAAATAATATTCAAGCATAATATGATGAAATGTTATATGTATATAGACTATAAGTTTAATTCACACAAATTTCAAATGAAATTTTGTGTTATAAAAATAATCATTTTAGATGCACTATGATTATGGAACTTTCCACTGGTGAACATAAAAAATATATTGGAAAATTTTATCCCGAAAAAATAATGAATTTTATTATAATAATGTAGTATGTTCTCTTAGGGAAAGTGTAATACATTAATTTGGAAAATATATATGCATAAAATGGAAAATATTTACTACAATCCATTAAAGGTGGATGTTGTAATGTTTTGGAAAATGAACCCCACATAACAAGACCAAAAGGTGGTGTCTCTACACAAACATGAAAATAATTAAATTCATCCAGAACATATCAATAAAAAAAGAAAGCATTAGTTGAAATTTATATTTATTATGGTGGTTTAGTCATTAATAAATTATGTTTTTGGGACACATTTCACCCTTTAGATAATATGGGAGGTATGCATTAGTGTGGGGGAATATAGATAAAGGACAATACCAACTGATAATTATCAAACATCACATAATATTATAATTTTATTCACCTATAAAATGTTTTAATGTTAAAAAAATTGATATTTATTGGAATATGTGTAATCTAAAATAAAGTGATTTTTGGGTCTAACAACTAATAAAAAGTCATGTGATTATTGAAATAATAACACTATAATATTACCAAAATCATAATAGAATGAAAGATGAATTTTTCTTTGGAATAAACATGTGAAACTATGTTTTTTAAAAATAAAGAATGTTTGGAAGATAATTCCAATGAATTATAAAAGGAATGCTGATAGAGATTTTAATAAAAATTGGAACTAATTTATTATAGAAAACGGGTAACACTATGATCACATTAAATGGGCATAAGGATCAAAATTAAAGGATTAAATACAAATGTAATCCATGAAAATGTGCATATGATAATAAATTATGAATTCATGTATATAGTATTTTCCATTCGAAATAATGATAATGTTTCATAAAAATGGTAACATAAATGTCATGAAGAGACCTTGGGACAACTCTTAGATATTTATGTATCGAATATTAATTTTAATATTTTTTCGTATGATATTATAATAATATATTGATAGATTGATAAAGCATAATAATATAGTTGAACTATTGAAAAACAATTAATTTCACATAAATATATGAAATTTTATGATATTATTTCTAGAATTAATTTCAAAAACCATCTTTTTTAGGAATTTTTAAAAAATCTTCCCATGGATTTAAAAGTTTCATAAGAATTATACCAACTCAAATAGATTTTAATTGAATAATTATTCAAACACAAGTAAATACATTTTATCTTATTTTTAATTATATAATGACTCTTCCACCAAAATACAAATATAAATGGAATAATAAAACTTTAATTATATGACATGATATTTATAGATGGAATGCAATTGGATCAATCTCAGAGATATATAACATTATAAAATGTATAAACAATAAAATATCATATCTGATAGACATTTCTCAACATTATTATTCCATTTAATAGAAATAATATCACCTCATTATTCCCTTGACTTTTTAATGTTATAATAACATATATAGAAGATTATGTACATCTTAGATCAACATTTTTATTCACTCTTGTTTTCAAAAACGTGTTAGTCTATTTATACATATATTGGATTAACAATAGAATCTTTCCTCAGATGAGTGTTGTGTAACCCTTCTCTATAAGAATATTAGGAAAAAATTCCTCGAAAAACCTAGAGAGATGATGTTTTCATCCGAAATTACGAGTATGAGTGAAGGAGATATATTTAAAACATTATAATTATTTTAATTTAAAAATATCTTCAATAATTGGATGTTGATAAGTTTTATTTTTTAAGGAGACTGTGACTTTATTACAAACCCAAATTGGGTTAATAATATACCTATAAAGATCAGTAAAAAATTAATAATTCGTTTTGACAACATATATTTTTTTGAATAGATATAGGGTGATAAATTTAATTGCATCAAAAATTAATAAGTAATATATGTGATATGAGTTAAAAAATATTTTAATGTCTCTTCAATGTAGTATCTCTAACATGTTATAATTTTATTGTAGGTTTGGATGACAAAAAATATACTTTTAGTTAGGAGTAATATCAATAGTAGTTCCTAGTGCGATAGAGAACACCACCCACCAAAAAATTGATGAGATAATAATGAGGTTGAAATATTTATTTGAAGAGTTTCGGATCAATCCAAAGGAATTTGGATGCTATAATAGTTGTTTTTTTAAATGTCGGTGATGATTCGGAAATGACTAGAAATTATTGATGATATATCATAATTGACTTGTAGAAATTATGTGTTGACCTGGTGAAGTTTGTAATATATAAAATATTTATGTCAATTTAAAAATATAAACTGTGTGTGAGTAATTTATGATATATGTAGGATTTATTTCCAAAATAGGATCTATAGTTTTGTAAAGGTTACTGATCATTATAAGAGTTAATCTGGAATCTGTATGAGTTGATTCTGAGAAAAGGATTTATATGTACAAGTCATTCAAGACCTCATAAAGTAGAATATTATTTGATCTACCCTTATAAGAGTTATTATAGACTGTTTTTAATTTTATATGAGTTGTTTATAAGTTGGTTGAGGATGTGTATCCACTATATATTTAGTGAAATTATGATATTTTATTATTAATGAATATATTGATTACTTATGAATATTTATTATGAATAAATGAAGAATAATTTAGATTATGTCACTGCACTATTAATTATTGAATTAAAAATAAAAAACATGGTTCATATTAAAGATTAAGATGAATGTAAATCATCTAAGGATTAATCTAGAAATTATGATTACGTACACACATTAAATAAAATGCATGATGACACCACTACATACATTTTAGTATATATGACGATGTTTTTATAGAGTTAATGAAATATATTTATTAGATACAAAAAATGGAATAATATAATATATATTTTTTATAGAGTTAATTTTAATTTTTATTAGGTTTTAATTACTAGAAAATCGTATATCTGTGGGATTTTGGGATTTTTCTAAATCAATATAGAAATATGATCTCCCTGATTATTTAAATATAAAAATTTATTAATAATAAGAATATGAAAATGATTTATAACTTTTAATACATGATGAATAATATTTAATGTAATAATAATTAGAAATTGATATTTTAACTAAATGTCGAGTGCATGTTACTGTTATGAATGAAGTAGGACATATAGGAGAATTCTTATGATAAAATTCTATCATATTAGGATATGAACAGAGATCTATCAATGAAGACTGAGAGGAAAACAATTATTGATGTGTTCCATACCAGGAATGAATTGTTTTTAATGAAATATGTGATGTTTCATTGAAATTATCCATTCATGGACTATGTGACGTAGTTAGGGCTAGTCACGAGGACCCGTCTCAATGAGACAACTGGAGATGCAGTTGGAATTTGGAATATAAGAATGAACTATAAATACCATATTGAGTGATACCAGTGCATAATATGTTATTTCATATAATAATGGTTGGAAAGTGTTTCATTTTATCACTCTCATTATTAATGGATGAATCTACTATTTTAGAATCGAGCCAATCATACAAAGGAGTGGGATCCAAGGTTGAAATTTCCCAAATATATTTTTTTTATGTGGAATTTATTTTCTATGTCATTTACGTATGAATAAGAGTCAAAAGTAATTATTGATTTATATTTTAATAGATTTTTAATGGTGAATGAAACAAATTCATACAGAGAGATAAAAAACACCCCCACCTATTTCACTGTTTCTGATTCAACTAAACATGGGAAATTTGATATGAATTTTGGGATTTTCAATATGTTATTTTTTACTAATAGAGTTAATATAATACCCTTAGAAAATAAATTTATCCTCTATTTTTTAGAATCTTTTATTAGGGAAATAATTTCATAATAAATTATTATAATGATAATTTCTTTATTATTTTTTATAAATATAGTATAATTAATATGACATAAAATTATTGGATAATGTGCTTAATATTTTATGTAATATTATTTGAAATTAATATATTTAGTGGTGATAATTTAATTGTGAGTATTTTTTCTATTTTATTACATATATCTTATTTTTTAGAATATTTTCATTGGTAATGTGAATTTAATAAATTTATGTAATGAAACTGGATCTGGTAACTATAAAAGGATTTGATGAGCATCATAACCCACCTTGAGAGATTGATGGTGAGGATAATATATGTGTCTTAACTATTTCCCAAATAGTTTTTACTAATTAAATTAGTGGAAGAAAATTTTGTTATTTATATTATCACATATAAAATATAAACATAATTTTTTAATATAATGGTTTTAATTTTTTTAAGTCTCTCTTATCCACCCAATAATGATTCCCTCCCATTTTATCAACATTTAAAATATCCTAGTGTATAACACAATATTCATATCAAGAGTTCCTTATTATAAACACCCTGTGGTGTGACACTCTATATAACTACATATATATTTAAAATTCATACCATAAGATATGTAGTGCTTCTTGGATATCTTATATTTGGTAGATTAAATCATTTATTTTCTAAACCACCTCCAACATCGAGAACAACTGTTAAAAATTTCACTAATTCTTGTTGGTTGAAATCTCAAATATATAATGGTAAACATTCAACATTTCTTTTTATTTCAGAACTATATAATTTCTATAAAAATAAACTAGCAATCGATATGTTTTTCCATGTAGAATGTCTATGATGTGTATTCATGCTCTCTACCACAACCACCAATTATGTTCGATTTCACCACTGTTGATCCAATACATTAATATTTGATCATCCAATATCAAAAAAAAAAAGAATCCATGAATTATAATGTAAAAACCAACACTAATAACTTGGACACATATTTTCAATAAAAACCATATGACTTTAAAATATAACTACATAATAATCAATATCAAATATCATAATCTACTACAAACACGTAATGTCAATATTCATTAGAAATACACTAAATGATCATTGCATTATAAACTACATAGATCAAAATTTAGGGGAACCATAATGATAAAAACCATACATTAAATTTATGTATTACTATTCTATAATCTACAAATGATGAGATATATTTTTTATCAATTTAAAATCATAAAAGGAGATTTTAAAAAAAGATCAAATAATACCAAATTTCACAGAAAGATATAATTCTTTTTAAATAATTTATGTAATATATATATATATATCAAATGGAATAAAGATATTACCCCATGTAGAATTTATCATTTATAATCAGGCCTATGGTTCAATTAAATAAATTAGTGTTTATATATATTTTTCAAACTTGTATATCCTAATTACAAAAAAAATCAATGTGATACAATCTCATGGAACTTAAACCCCACTTTAATAAAAAATTATTTATATGAATACCACATTAATAATTCATCTCTATGGAGAATATGAACTATTACCGATCATAAATACTAAACAAAGATTTATATTATGAAACATGGTTCCCTTATGTAGAATTTCTATTTACATCCATGTTCACATGTCATATGGGGTATTATCTCATTTTATATCATAGTAGATCCTCATTAGATAGACTTTAAGAAACATGATCACTTTATAGAAATTATGTATTCCTTTCCATGTATCCATAGTATAGAAAAAATATAACTATTATAATTTAATTAAAAAAGCCATGTCTTATAGTAATAACACATAAGCCCTATTTATGTGGTATATTTTTTTCTTATATTTCAAAAAAATTCAAATTATTTATAACTAATTTCATGCTAAATTGGAATATTTTTTTAATACTTTCTATTTGTAAAATATTTATCAATTTTATTTAATCATTTTATTATTTGTAAAAACAATTTTTTATTTCAATAATGTTTTTTTTGGTATTTTAATTTCTGAAATTTTTAGAAAAAACATGATCTTCTTAATTTGGGTATTTTATTAAAATATAATTGTTTATTAATTTGAATACATAAAATAACATCATAAACATGTTTGAATCATAATTTAATAAAATAAATGTTCATATTAAATAAATTATTTGATCTTTAATTTGAAAAAAAAAATTGAACCACAATTATTTTTCAATGAATATATATATTAAAGAATAATTTCTTAAAAATTGATTCATTTTCAATGATTCATTTAATAATATTCAAATCATGTGTTTCATAAATAATTTATATTATAATATATAATCAAGTAATAAAATTGAATGAAAACATATCACGAAGTAAATATAAATTCTGATTAAATTATTAATCGTTATTGGTGTAAAAAATAATATATTCTATTTATCAGTACAATTGAATAAATAAAAGTTTAATAATAAAATTAAGGTTTTTAATGAATAAATTGATTTCACGAATGAATATAGCCTATCTGGAGGTGTTGTTTATGAATAAAATTTCTGTTACTTAATTTGAACATAAGAATAAATATTTTCATCCAAGATAAAATGTGGGAGATATTGGGACCAACCAAAACTATGTAATCACTATGAAATAGATTCTTTAAAGAGATTTAATTATGTCTTAAAAGAAAATGAATCTTTTTTGTACACCTAATCTGAAGATTATGATCTGATGGATAAAAATTTTCTAATTCATTGTTCAATGGTTATGTAGAAATATATTATTTACATAGTAACAAATATATGGATAAAGAGACACTATTAAACTAAATAGGTGGTATAATGTGTTATAAAAAACCTATAATGGGGTAAAAATGTATTTTTAAAAATTATATTTTCAGAAAAATATATCATAGATAATTTTTTATTATTTAGAAATGGTATTTATCAATAAATATAATGAATGATGAATCTTGGAAGGTTATTTGTTTAGAAATGGATGATATTATTGGTAATAGTTTTTTATTATTGTATTGATTTCATGATATTCATTCATAATACATGATGATTTTCAAGTTTTGGTTGACTACAAAGTGAATATTCATTTTTCCCAAGTGGTAATTGTCGATGTCAGTTCCTTATAACTAATACTATTTTTGCGTTTGAGTTCTTATATATTCAAAATAAAATTTAATAAAAATAATATTATATTATGAGTTTTACTATATATAAAATTATTTTAATAATATTATAATTCAATTTTTTTCTTTAAATGATATAATAGTTCCTATTATAACAAGAGGCATTAAGTGATCTGTAAATATTATTAATCATATGTTTTGTGCCCAGAAGGAATCCATCTTGTTGAACAGTTATGTTTTTTGGTTATTAGTAGTAGAAGGCTCTTAAGAAGTTGAGACTTCTTCTCTTATAATTCCCAAATTGAAATTATACATAGATGTTGACATAAGAAAAGACACACTGCTAAGACTTCTACATGTTATGTGTCATTGGATACCAATATATTTGAATGTATATGTTATCCCAAATACTTATAATAATAATTAATCAAAATCATTAATTATGAAAATTAATGTGTTGTAAAATATAATAATGATATATGATAACTATAAGGATGGATACATTGGTTGGGTCGAATTTTATATGAAATTAATGAACAAGTCAAGAAATTATTTACCCTAATAATTTAAGGGTAGTATATATCTTCTGAAATTTTATAGAAATCTATATTTTTTATTAAGTATCTACCCTTGATGTTATATCAATAACGTTATTTTAGGGACAGAAATAGTGATACATCAATCATATAGGATGATGACACATGTATAAAACCTAAATGATATAATATCACAAAAAACTGATTATATTACACAATGTGTGTTTGTATGATGTTTTTATCATTAATAAATAAATATCATTCAATATTGCTGAATTAATGGATTGTTATGTTGATATTATTTTTTTAGCCAACTCATCCATTTCCACTGAGAATGTGTTCAAGAGGATCACATAATGTAGGTATCCATAAGAATAGTTTAATTATATATCAATTTGATATTATAATACAACGTATTCTTAATAGAAATGATTAACAATTATTCATGTTTGATTAATAACATTGATTTATTAAATTATTGTTCAAAATAATTCATATGTGAGTTTAATATTAAATAAATATTTATTTTCTATAAAGTGATTTAATATTTATTAATTTATCAAATTGAAATTTTTCTGATATTTTTTTCATAATCATGTATTTATTATTAAAGCAGCAATAAATTTTGGATAAGATTAATGGTTGAAGTAATAGTTCTAGGTGGATTGTTGTATTTTAATTAATATCATATATATATACCAAAAAAATATTTTTAATATTTGTGAATAAGATCAAATCATGAATTTATTTTATTATTATTATTATTATAAGTGGGGTTAGTTTAGAATTAATATATTGTCTATGATTCTTTAGAAAATGAAAAATATATATCCCTATGTATATAACCAATATTATATCATTTCTTGAGAAGTTTTTGTTGTGGACAACCCATTCCTCGTAGTGAAATATCTAAATAATGAAGATATATATTTTCAAAAATAATTTAACAAATGGAGATCAGGTGTCCATATTGTTCCTCTAGAAACATCAAAAATTATATATGGTCCTTCACGATCAATGGGATTCTTATTGTGATTATCAGGAAACTATGTATGTTTTTTATTTCATCCATGATAATACTGGGAGTTCTAATGGAGGTGTTCTAAGTTTTGTGGGGAATGTTTGAATACCACTAGAGGGATTTTATATGATTCTAACATCACAAAATTATGTATAATTGGGATTTAAGATTATTTGTAATGAATGAAATAATACTAAAAAAATTTAATTCTTCAATATATAAATTATATTTGAAAATTTCATTAAACAAGATTTCTAGGAGTCTGTTATTAATGTTCTAATTTATTTAATTTGAATAATATGGGAATACATTATTGGGAAGAGAAAAATTATCATCCATTACTCTTAATATCATTTATATGGTATATAATTTAGGTTTATTTGTTAATAATTAAATAACTACACTTTTTTGTATTAAATTTTCATTTGTACTTTTTATTATGTATCCAAAAGGAGTACTATTTAAATAGTTGGATGTCATATAACAATGAAAATTATAAAAATATAGAAATAAGTTTAAAATATCCCATATATTTAATCATTATATTCTGGCTGTAGAAAACTTATAAACAACATATAATGTAGGTGTACACATTATGCACCGATGATCAACCCAAACTGTATTATCCATAAAATTCGCGGCACATTTTGTGTGAGATTAAGGCACAACATCATTACAAATTACAAATTGGATCATCGTTTTCTTACGATTTGATAGGGGTAAATTGGGTCAAGATCAAATAAATGCCATGTAACCCCATACAGTTTTTCCTTGTGATAATTACAAAGGGAGTGTCATAAAGTTATACAACAAGTAATTAATATTTGTTTTGTAATGAAGGTTTACAGAGAACCCTAGAAATAATTTAATTAAATGGTTTGTATAGGGTTGTAAGCATTGTGTAAAATTTTATAACCCATATGTGAAAAAAATTAGCTCCCTTTCTTGTAGTGCGGCTTATAACATAAAAGATGTAATTAAAACAAACTGAACGACATAGTGTGAAGATGGATGTGCACACTGTTTCATTATTTTATTTCATATCAAGAACAAACCATTTATTTTGGTGGGTTATGTGTGGTATAAAAATGGTTAACTAATTATTTATTCATAATTTTAATAGAACGTGATTTGTATTCTAGTCGTACATGTTTTTTAATTCCTATAAATCCTCTCTAGTATATGATAATGGTATTTAAGGAGTATCCAATTGTAATAACTATTCTGATGACAATACATCTTCACTAAATAAACAAAACCCCATGAATATCATCATACAATGTGTGAGATTACATGTTTAGTATCTATAATATATATGTCATGGACTATAATTTGTGTTATCCACACCCAATACCATATATTGAAACCCACCCTGTAACTATAAAATATATAAAATTTATTTTTGGTTTAAAAAATTTAAATATCATGCCACTAATAGTACATGTTGTGCAATTATTTTAATTTAATGAAATATTTTTTATAAAACATAATAGTGGATTTATATCTCAAGGTTTATTTGGATTGAAAATTATGAGAAATGAATAAATATTTAATAAGTTTATTATTTTATTAGTTTGGGATAATTGTAATATTCATGAATGATTAGAAATGTACTATAAAGGTTTTGATGAAATTTATAGTTAATAATCTTTGGTGTTATCATGATCTAGAAAAAACTATATATGTGGTAAATTTAATATTTAATTTAAGGAAATTTTCATGTTTTTTTTAATTTTTTCTTGTCAAATTAAATTTTGGGACACACATAACATTTAATCCACCTCATTATGTTTATGAATGCATGTCTAGACTCTATTTTATATAACCACAAACTCTTGATTCCACTAAATTGCAAGTTATTTTACATAGGAAATGTAAGAATTACTTAGGTAAGAGGATAAGATTCCAGATAGAGAAATGGTGATACCATCTAAGGAGATGAAAATATTAAAGGCTCAGTGGTGCAATTCTCCTTAGACCTAGATAAAGGAGTTATTTCATTATAGTTTATGGCTAGTCATTCATCTAATTAGAAATATAGTGTCACGACCCGCCTTCACCAAAAGGAGGGAAGGGTCAGCAGATTGCCAGGCCCTTCCTTCTTTGAGTTGAAGGAGAGATGATGACCCCTGAAACCCGCCTTCAATAGGTCCCGGAGTGGCGACTAGCACCAAGGGTATAGGAAGTTCTCGCAAATGGAAGGCATTGCCCTTTTTATTTTATAGGATCGAAAGATAAGGAGGAGAAAACCCAACAACACCAAGATAGAAAGAAAAGTAAAGCCAAAAGTAAACCATTCCCACATGCATGTTTAAACAGTTTACAACAAGGTACAAGTACAAAAGAAAAAGAAGCTCTCAAGTACAATACCAAAAGAAAACAAGGGTACGACAACAGCGACAACTCCAACTGTCCGACTAATAGGGTCCCGCGCAGCCCTGGTAGTCCTCCTGGGAACCTGAAAGTAAACGTAGGGTGAGCATACAAGTACACTCAGTAGGGAAAACCAAGAATCTCGTGCACAAGTGGGGGAAACGTACTAAAGTCCCGTGAGAAAGAGTAAACCAAACACCTAACAAGGCAACTATCCATCCCAAGCCTCACCAAGGTTCGCTCCCCAAATAACGCAAGTCAAGTAATATATATATAAGAGCACATCGATGTTTGGGTACCCCGCGCCACTTTCCCACTGGTTATTGAGACATCCTACGCATCGGACCAATCCCGCCATTCTTACCGCAGTCCCACTGCCACACCCGCCCGCACACACCTGGGCCACAACCACACGCAGTCCCACTGCCAAATCCCGCCCGCACACACCTGGGCCACAACCACACGCAGTCCCACTGCCAAATCCCGCCCGCACACACCTGGGCCTCAACTGTCACAAGTAACCATGCCTGCAAACACCTAGGCCAGAACAACCACCGCTACGCCCGAAGACACCTGGGCTAAAGAATCCACTGCCGCACCCGAAAACACCTGGGCCTCATCCCGAAGACACTTGGGAAACCACCTGCCGCACACACCTGGCCAACCACCACAACACCCTGCCCGATGGTTCTTGGGCTAATAATGGACTTCAGGCCATCACAGCCTGCCCGAAGGTACTTGGGCTATCCGGGAAAGGGAGCAGAAAAGGAGCTAATAACCAGCCACTAAGTATAGTGTTGGGAAAAACACCCTTCCCCCATAAATGGGGGTGTTCGGCACTAAGTTCTCAACTGGGGTGGGGCGCGAATAAGAAACACAAAGCTACAAGTATAGATATAGGTAACAAACACTCACCCAAAACTTAGGTTTTCCTAGCCAACCTACAGAACACAATACCACAACGTCCGAGTCACAATTCACGACCCTTGCCCACAAAACCATTTGTCCCATTCTTGTTTCACGTTCAGTCAAATGTTCAATTAATTTTAAGCACTACTGGGCAACTACCATAAGCATAACCAAGGAAAACGTCAAACATAGATCAACCAAAACACTCACACCCGGTTCTGCCAACAGATGATCTCTCCCCAGTTTGTGATAAAAACCCACAACCACTGAAACCATGCCAACAGGAGATCCCATCCCCCAAATTCACACAGCCACCGAGAGTATAAAAAGAACGGGGGATCCCATCCCCTCCCACATTTCCAGCAAACGGCCCGAAGGGAAAACAACCAACAACCACTACCAACACGAGTCAGGGATTTTCAGATTTAAACGACTTAACACACTCCATGATTTCAAAATTCCATGTGTTCTATCCGTTAGTTATCACAAAAGGGTTGATCCTGGTGCTTTCAATTATTCAGCCGGGTATACGTGATTAACCAATTTCACAGCAGGAGTTCACAATTTCAGCAACCCATTTAAAACATCACGAGGGGATTCAAGTGCACACACACGACCACCAACGGCCTCAATTTTCGGAAAACATAGACTAGTACAACAAAAGGGATGATCACAAGATAAAGCATAAACAACGATCACAACCCCTTCCCCTTCTTTCTTTAGAACTTCGTTTAGTATCTTCATTAGGGTTTGGTTCAACCAATTCCATAGGAACAAAAGTAACGCCCACCCCGCATGATACACAAAGGTGAGAGACGAGAGAAATTCCCTACTTGTTGATGGATGATCGACGTTTAGGCCGGGGGCGCGGAACTTTACGGATAACGACGCGGCGGTCCCGATGCACCAGAAGGGCCACGATCGAAGAAGGGGGAAAACCACGGCCTAACCCTTAATTATAAGGGCAGGGGACGGTTGAGATGAAAACACAAAACCACGGAAGACGAGGGAGTCGTGGGTTGACCACGTGGCTTGACTCATCATTAATGGCGCTGGGTGGTTTTAACTGTCCCATGAATTAATGAAGCATTTAATTAAGACCTTTGCGCGCGTTTCGGATTTCCAAGATATTTTTTAGCAAGGAAGAATAGGGTTTAAAACCCTATTTGCGAAAAAGGAACATTACTGGAACAACTTGGCAGGGCCGGTCTCACCGATCGGTCCCACCGATCGGTCGCACCGATCGGTCTCACCGATCGGTGTCACCGATCGGTCTCACCGATCGGTCTCGCCGATCGGTCTCACCGATCGGTCTCACTGATCGGTCTCACCGATCGGTCTCACCGATCGGTCTCGCCGATCGGTACCCCGCAAGGAAACCGGATTTTTGGCAAAGGAAGGGACCAAGGGGGGTCTGGGTCTTCACATCAGATACCTCTTAAACGATTCTCGTCCCCGAGAATCAAAACAAACTAGAAGGAAAGAGAGGATCCGAACAACCATCTTCGAAGATACCTCTTAGGAGTGGACCCCCGCTAATTGAAAATACTCCCTGTCAAGAACCAAGCATCATATCACGCCAAACCGCCCGGTCATGTGGGTTTGGGGAGTCCCCCTCCCCCATGTCAAGATATTATCCGCTTTGGGCGGCACTGACTCGCCCGCACGGGTTTAATCGCATCCACCTTAATGCGTCCTGATTAGGGGTCGGGTTTCCCCTTCCCTTCAGCCGGGGCTTCCCACACATAACAGAGGAAAGGAACCTAGCACATTTCATAGCCAAAAAGGTCAAACGTTCTGTCACAACAGGCACCAAAGGTTCAAAGCTCAGGACAACTCGGGGTATTGGGCACGCATCTGTGCTTCCCTCTCCCATGTACTCTCTTCGAGGCCGCCATGTCTCCACAACACACGAACCAGGCCGACGGTTCGTCCACGGAGCACTTTCTCCTTGCGATCCTCGATTCTGACTGGCCGTTCCTCGAAGGTCGCGTCCCCTCCTACGTCTAGCTCTCCCCAGTTGATGACATGAGAGTCATCATGTAAGTACTGACGAAGCTGGGAGACATGGAAGACGTCATGGACCCTCTCCAACTGAGGTGGTAGGGCCAGCTGAAATGCCACCTCGCCAACTCGCCTCTGCACCTCGAAAGGTCCGATGAACCTAGGGGAGAGCTTACTCCCCTTTCCGAACCTCCGCTGCCCCCGTCGAGGGGAAACCTTCAAAAACACATGATCTCCCACCTCGAACTTCAGGGGCCTCCTCCGACGATCAGCATAAGATTTCTGCCGATCCTGAGCTGCTTTCATCCTCTCCCGCACTAGCTGGACTTTCTCCGTGGTGCTCTGCACTACTTCTGGTCCAAGAGTACCAGTCTCACCAACCTCTGCCCAGCATAAGGGTGAACGACATGGTCTTCCATACAAAGCCTCAAAAGGAGCCATGCCGATAGTAGAGTGAAAACTGTTGTTGTAGGCAAACTCTACTAAAGGCAAGTGTCGTACCCATGATCCTCCGAAATCCAGAACACATGCTCGCAGCATGTCCTCCAAAGTCTGGATAGTCCGCTCTGTCTGCCCATCAGTCTGAGGGTGAAAAGCAGTGCTAAGGCGTAGTTGGGTGCCAAAAGCATGCTGTAACCCCTTCCAGACTCGTGAGGTGAATCGAGTGTCCCGATCCGAGACGATCGTTTTCGGAACTCCATGCAAACGCACCACCTCATCCACGTACCTCTGTGCTAAGGTACTCACGGGTCCCGACTCCTTGATAGCCAAGAAGTGAGCAGATTTTGTCAATCGATCCACCACTACCCAGATAGCATCATGCCCGCCCTGAGCTCTGGGTAGTCCCGTGACGAATTCCATTGAGACGTCGTCCCACTTCCACTCGGGAACATCTAGAGGATGCAACAGACCACCAGGAACACGGTGTTCAGCCTTCACCTGCTGACACACCAGGCATTTAGCCACGAACTCTGCCACTGCCCGTTTCACCCCGGGCCACCAAAACTGTCCCCTCAGGCCTTGGTACATTTTCGAAACACCCGGATGTACCTCCAAGGCTGAGCTATGGAACTCATGAAGGACTTCATCACGCATCACCTCTGGAACAAACAACCTCCGATGAAAGAGCATCCGATGTCGGCTGTCCTCCGACCATCCTTCCGGGGCGTTCCCCTGATCGACACGATCCCGCAACACTTCTACCTCAGGATCTCCCCACTGAGACTCTTCCACTTGCTGCAACAAGGAGGACTGTACCGTCATCTGAAACAAACAACCTCTAGTACCTTCCACCCTTGCATCCAAGTGCAAGGCAGCCAACTCCCCCATTGCCTTCCAAGCATCAGCAGATTCCCGAACCACCTCCTGATGCGGCTTCCTACTCAGGGCATCAGCCACAACGTTTCCCTTACCTTCAGTGTATGAGATCTCAAAGTCGTAGTCCTGGAGAAACTCGACCCACCTCCGCTGTCGCAAGTTCAAGTCACGCTGGGAGAAGATATAGCGCAAGCTTTTGTGGTCGGTGAATACCACAAAGCGCTCCCCAAAGAGGTAATGTCGCCACAGCTTTAATGCGAACACCACCGCTGCAAGCTCCAGGTCATGGGTGGCATAGTTCCGCTCATGGGGGCGTAGCTGCCTGGACCCGTAAGAGATCACCCCTTGTCGCTGCATCAATACGCACCCCAGGCCCTGTCCTGAAGCATCACAGAATACCTCATAGGCCATCCCTTCTTCTGGAAACCTCAACACTGGGGCACTAACCAGTTTTTCTTTTAGGTAGCTGAAGGACGACTCACATTGCTCGCTCCACATGAAAACTTGGTCCTTCTTGGTCAAAGCCGTCAAAGGGGCTGCTACCCGGGAGAAGTTGGGTACGAATCTCCGGTAGTAGCCTGCCAGTCCAAGGAAACTCCGAACTTCCGCCACATTCTTGGGTGCTGCCCAAGAAACAATTGCCTCAACCTTTGATGGGTCGACTGCTACTCCCTGCACAGACACTACATGTCCAAGGAAGTGCACTTCTCGCGCCCAGAACTTGCACTTTGACAACTTCCCATAGAGCTGGTGCTGTCGTAGGACCTCCAAAACTGTCCTCAGGTGCTCTGCATGGTCCTCTTCTGACTTTGAATAGATCAGGATATCGTCGATGAACACCACCACAAACCGATCCAGGTACTCCCGAAAGATGGAGTTCATAAGCCCCATGAACACGGCCGGGGCGTTCGTAACACCAAAGGGCATGACCACGAACTCGAAGTGCCCATACCTGCACCTGAACGCCGTCTTCGGGACGTCGCTATCCTTCACCCTCAGCTGGTGGTACCCGGATCGCAGGTCGATCTTCGAGAACCATCCTGCCCCCTTCAGCTGGTCGAAAAGATCATCTATCCTCGGAAGAGGGTAGCGGTTCTTGATTGTTACCTGATTCAGCCTCCTGTAATCTATGCATAACCTGAGGCCACCATCTGCCTTCTTCGCAAACAAGACTGGGGCACCCCACGGTGATGCACTTGGACGAACATAACCCCTCTTCATCAGATCGTCAATCTGTATCCGCAACTCCCGTAGCTCCGAAGGTGCCATCCGGTAAGGAGCCATCGAGATTGGTCGAGAGCCGGGCTGCAGGTCTATCCCGAACTCGATATCACGTCGAGGGGGTAGAGTCGTCACCTCCTCAGGAAAGACGTCCAAAAATTCACGAACGATCTCTGGTACTTCCACCATTTCCGCATCCGTTGATTCTATCGTCAGTTCGGTCAACAAGGAGAGGAGAGGTTCCTCCCTCCTGTTTCCCTTCGGACAGCTCCGCTCGCCGGTGAAAGTAACACGCTGGCCGTCCAAACCGGAGAACACCACCCTCCTTTGGAAACAGTCGATGACGGCGCACACAGAAAATAGCCAGTCGATGCCTAGGATGACATCGTACGGCCGAATCTGTAGCAGAAGGAGATCCTTAACCGACTGATGTGGCCCCAACATCAGTCTACATCCCCGACAAACGAACAGCAAGTCGGTCTGACCTCTAACTAGTGTGCTCAACACCAGGGGCACTGGAAGTCTCTCGGCATCTAGACCCAAGGCGCGGGCTAGACTGGGTGCAACAAAGGAGTGCGAAGCTCCGGTATCGAACAAAGCATAAGCAAGAGTGCTAAACACACTGATCGTACCTCGAACAACCTCTGGCCCTGCTGGAACTGTTGCTTCTGCGGCGTGTAACTTTCCACGCCCAGCTCCCCTACCCCTCGGCTGTCGGCCACCTCCCCGACCACGCCCTGGTCGAGGTCCCTGGGGAGCGCCCTGAGGTCGGCCTCCCCCTCCTATGTCTGTCTGCGGAGGAGCGGGAGCTCGCTGTCCCTACTGCTGCTGCTGGAAGGGTCTGGCTGGGAACTGCTGCTGTGGCGGATGCTGGGGATGACTGCCACTGCTGTACTGCACCCGATCGGGGCACTGACTCCGAAGATGTCCATGGCTCCCGCAGATGAAGCACCGTGGTCCCGAGCCCGAAGGAAAAGAACGTGGGCCAGGGGATCGAAACTGAAACTGCTGCGGCCTGCTCCCTGCGGGTCGGAACCTGGAGGGTCCCGATGCTGGGGGCCTGGTGCTGACGGCCTTCCCCTTCGATGGTCCCAGCTGGATCCCTTCTCCTGACAGTCCGCCTAGAGTGTGCATCCTTTCCACCACTTCGGCCTTCTTCTGAACCTCTAAGTATGTCGGAAGGGTAAAGGGAGTAACAGCATACTGGAGGGAGGGTCGGAGCGCCTCCTCCAAACGTCTTGCCCGAGACTCCTCATCGGGAAAGAGGTCTGGAGCAAAACGCAGGAGGTCCTTGAACTTGATTCCAAGTTCCCTCACGGACATGCTCCCCTGCTGGAGGGAGAGTAGCTCCTGTCTCTTCTCCGCCTTCATTGTCGAGGAGAGAAACTCCGCCCGGAACTCCTTCTCGAATTCCGCCCAAGCAACCTCAGACTCTTTCCTACTCCCCAGGTGAAGCATCCACCACTGACGTGACGCTCCTCGCATCTGGCTAACAGCCAGAGGAACCCAGTACTCTGTCGGGGCCCGAATCAGGCCGAAGGCTATGACTAGCTCCTCCAGCCAGCCTTCCGTCTTCATGTCGGAGGTGCTGCCCTCATATTTCTCGAGGGCCTGTCGCTGAAAAGCTCGAAGAGTCTTCTGCCACCGGTCGTCCTCTTCCTCCCGATCAGCTCTCTGCTGATTGGCCAAGGTAGTCTCAGGAGTCTCGATCGCCTGTACCACACGTGGTCGCCTTCCAGGTGCCATAGCTGCAAGGTAAACAAGGAATACCTAAGCCCAATAGTGCAAAGAAAACCGTTCTCAAAACTTATTAAGATTTAATTTATTCTTAATTTCCCAAGACATCCCAGAAACACAAGAACACAAGTCATTTATGATGCATGTACCTTTCCTAGGGTCTCTACCCTGCAATCAGTGTGGCTTCACTTGGTCGTTCGGTAGGTCCAGAGTCCTTGCATCGGATCACGGGGGGCCCTAAAATCCCGTGTCCTAGCCGGTCCTCCCTGGCCTATTTCACGCACCAAGGTCACCCAACGCTGTTGCCTTACCATCCCATGAAATCCTTACTGTGCCTAACTCCAGACTCCGTCCTATCTCTCAACCTCCCTCTGATACCATTCTGTCACGACCCGCCTTCACCAAAAGGAGGGAAGGGTCAGCAGATTGCCAGGCCCTTCCTTCTTTGAGTTGAAGGAGAGATGATGACCCCCGAAACCCGCCTTCAATAGGTCCCGGAGTGGCGACTAGCACCAAGGGTATAGGAAGTTCTCGCAAATGGAAGGCATTACCCTTTTAATTTTATAGGATCGAAAGATAAGGAGGAGAAAACCCAACAACACCAAGATAGAAAGAAAAGTAAAGCCAAAAGTAAACCATTCCCACATGCATGTTTAAACAGTTTACAACAAGGTACAAGTACAAAAGAAAAAGAAGCTCTCAAGTACAATACCAAAAGAAAACAAGGGTACGACAACAGCGACAACTCCAACTGTCCGACTAATAGGGTCCCGCGCAGCCCTGGTAGTCCTCCTGGGAACCTGAAAGTAAACGTAGGGTGAGCATACAAGTACACTCAGTTGGGAAAACCAAGACTCTCGTGCACAAGTGGGGGAAACGTACTAAAGTCCCGTGAGAAAGAGTAAACCAAACACCTAACAAGGCAACTATCCATCCCAAGACTCACCAAGGTTCGCTCCCCAAATAACGCAAGTCAAGTAATATATATATATAAGAGCACATCGATGTTTGGGTACCCCGCGCCACTTTCCCACTGGTTATTGAGACATCCTACGCATCGGACCAATCCCGCCATTCTTACCGCAGTCCCACTGCCACACCCGCCCGCACACACCTGGGCCACAACCACACGCAGTCCCACTGCCAAATCCCGCCCGCACACACCTGGGCCACAACCACACGCAGTCCCACTGCCAAATCCCGCCCGCACACACCTGGGCCTCAACTGTCACAAGTAACCATGCCTGCAAACACCTAGTCCAGAACAACCACCGCTACGCCCGAAGACACCTGGGCTAAAGAATCCACTGCCACACCCGAAAACACCTGGGCCTCATCCCGAAGACACTTGGGAAACCACCTGCCGCACACACCTGGCCAACCACCACAACACCCTGCCCGATGGTTCTTGGGATAATAATGGACTTCAGGCCATCACAGCCTGCCCGAAGGTACTTGGGCTATCCGGGAAAGGGAGCAGAAAAGGAGCTAATAACCAGCCACTAAGTATAGTGTTGGGAAAAACACCCTTCCCCCATAAATGGGGGTGTTCGGCACTAAGTGCTCAACTGGGGTGGGGCGCGAATAAGAAACACAAAGCTACAAGTATAGATATAGGTAACAAACACTCACCCAAAACTTAGGTTTTCCTAGCCAACCTACAGAACACAATACCACAACGTCCGAGTCACAATTCACGACCCTTGCCCACAAAACCATTTGTCCCATTCTTGTTTCACGTTCAGTCAAATGTTCAATTAATTTTAAGCACTACTGGGCAACTACCATAAGCATAACCAAGGAAAACGTCAAACATAGATCAACCAAAACACTCACACCCAGTTCTGCCAACAGAGGATCTCTCCCCAGTTTGTGATAAAAACCCACAACCACTGAAACCATGCCAACAGGAGATCCCATCCCCCAAATTCACACAGCCACCGAGAGTATAAAAAGAACGGGGGATCCCATCCCCTCCCACATTTCCAGCAAACGGCCCGAAGGGAAAAAAACCAACAACCACTACCAACACGAGTCAGGGATTTTCAGATTTAAACGACTAAACACACTCCATGATTTCAAAATTCCATGTGTTCTATCCGTTAGTTATCACAAAAGGGTTGATCCTGGTGCTTTCAATTATTCAGCCGGGTATACGTGATTAACCAATTTCACAGCAGGAGTTCACAATTTCAGCAACCCATTTAAAACATCACGAGGGGATTCAAGTGCACACACACGACCACCAACGGCCTCAATTTTCGGAAAACATAGACCAGTACAACAAAAGGGATGATCACAAGATAAAGCATAAACAACGATCACAACCCCTTCCCCTTCTTTCTTTAGAACTTCGTTTAGTATCTTCATTAGGGTTTGGTTCAACCAATTCCATAGGAACAAAAGTAACGCCCACCCCGCATGATACACAAAGGTGGGAGACGAGAGAAATTCCCTACTTGTTGATGGATGATCGACGTTTAGGCCGGGGGCGCGGAACTTTACGGATAACGACGCGGCGGTCCCGATGCACCAGAAGGGCCACGATCGAAGAAGGGGGAAAACCACGGCCTAACCCTTAATTATAAGGGCTGGGGACGGTTGAGATGAAAAAACAAAACCACGGAAGACGAGGGAGTCGTGGGTTGACCACGTGGCTTGACTCATCATTAATGGCGCTGGGTGGATTTAACTGTCCCATGAATTAATGAAGCATTTAATTAAGACCTTTGCGCGCGTTTCGGATTTCCAAGATATTTTTTAGCAAGGAAGAATAGGGTTTAAAACCCTATTTGCGAAAAAGGAACATTACTGGAACAACTTGGCAGGGCCGGTCTCACCGATGGGTCTCGCCGATCGGTCTCACCGATCGGTCCCACCGATCGGTCTCACCGATCGGTACCCCGCAAGGAAACCGGATTTTTGGCAAAGGAAGGGACCAAGGGGGGTCTGGGTCTTCACATATAGTTCCATTATATCATATGATTTATGTAGTTAAAAATAAATTATATTTAAGATAATTTCTGAACAGCTTACACTGTATAATAAGAAATGCAATCCCCATGTCGATACCACATAGACTATTAATATCATCTAATTAAAAAATTTTAACCCAAATTCTATTGAGAATGATGGATTGTAATGATTCTAAAAGATAACAATACAAAAAGTTTAACAAATAATGCACTAGTAAATCCAATTACATTACTCGACAAAGAATACAAAATTATAAAATTATGATGTTATGGGAATCAGATACTAGTTAATAACCAGATCTCTATAGACAATCCCTAATCACTATTATTCCCTAGTCACATTATCATATACATTGGGTCACATAAGGATTAGGTAACCCAAAACCACATTTAAACATAGAGTGAATGTCAACCTCATTATCAAAGTTGACACTTAAATCTTGTTAATGCGAGAAAAGGGAAATCTTTGTAATAAAATAAAAATGGTCTTAAGCAATGGTTTTTTATTGAATATTATGAAAAATACAGAAAAATCCTCATAAAAATTTAATTTTTTTATGTTTATTTAATCTAGTTTGTCGTTATTTATAATTGTCACTAAATATTCTATTTATATGAGATTTTATAAAAAACAATCTACAAATTATTCAATTAGATTTCAAAATATAATAAAATTTATTTATAAATGATTATATATATATATAGTATATATATTGATTAGTTAAATATTATTCTTCATTAAGAATTATGTATTATGTATTTAATATTTTATATTTCATTATTATAAATTTATTTTGTATTTATTATTTAACAATTGTATATTTATTAAATTTTTATTATTAATCAAATAATTATATTATAATTATTTATTAGTAGTTATTTATTATTTATTATTATTTTTTATTTATTCGCTATTTATAAATCTCATATTTTTTTTATTGAATATTTTTTTTCTATTTAATTTTATTTATAATTTACATTCATTATTATTTATTTAGTATCTATTTGTTATTAATTTTTTTATTAATTATTATTTATCATTTAGATATTTTCTAGTTATTATGTTTTAATTCTTTCTGTATTTTTTATAAATTTTTAATTAATTAATAATAAATTTCTTATTTTTTTAATTTTTAATTTTCAATTCATTCTAATTTAGAAATTTTTGATAAATTTTTTATTTATAATTAATTATGTTTCATTTTTATTATTTTTTATTTTTTATGAATAATTTTTTATGAATAATTTTTTAGTATTTATTTTTTAATTTTTTTTATTTATTATTTATTAATAATGAATAATAGATAAATATATATATATGTATATGTATTCTGATATATATTTCTGAATATATATGTATATATACTCTAATTTAAATATAATAATGTGTTTCTAGTCCCCACATGCTGATATTACGAAGTAGTGATGTTTTTGTAAGTTAACCAACTGGTAGGACGTTCAGATCTCTTTACACACATATATATTCTCAATTTCATCATGGAATGAGAAAGAAATAATATGTGTCTAAATAATCAAATACACAATAAGTATAAAATTATGTAAATAAATAATTAGTGTATAAAAAATTATAATACGTAATTTATTAATTATGAAAAATAAATATAAATAAAAAATAAAAAACAACAGGAAATACAAAATAAATAATAAACAAAAAATAAAACGTGATACATAAAACAAAGTTCAAAATGCATAATTGAAATAATTATTACAAAACACATAATATATATTGCATTAAAAATAATACAAAATACATAATACATAATACATAAAGAATATAGAAATAAATATTTAAATAATAAATTAATTATATAAAAAATAAATGATATAAAAAAATTGATAATAATCATTTTAAACATTATATAAATGATATGATGTATGTATGTGTCGTAGTTTCAACAAACTATCTGAATTTGTTTACTGGTTGTTTAAACTGCCACTAAATGTTGTTTTTGGAATAGTGTGTCATCCTAATGAAAGAATAACATTAATGTAAATGAAATAGAAATATAAGACAGTGTAATTATTTGAAAACCATCATTAATAATGATAAATCAAATTTACATCTATTAAGATCAATCCGCCATCATTTTATTTCAACATAACTTGATATTTTTATTATGTTTTCCATGAGAATGAATACACTATAAGAAAAATAAAATGAAAAATTAAACATCACCTATAACACATTCTAGAAGAGGGTATCTGCCAAAATATCAACGAATCAGATTCCCCAATTTGTTCACATCCCCTATTATATATATTAAATTCCTTACATAGATACCTCTTTCTGTGTATCAACTATATTTCTTTATATCAATAAGGAAATATAACATTAACTGGTATTCTTCCAATCAACCATAAACAATCATTGATATATACTAAATAAACAAGTTAAAAATTATCATATATTTTCCCTCGAAGAATTCACGATCTATGAACTTTTCATATTCATTATATTAATTATTTCATTAATTTCATGCATAAAAAATAATTTTCTTTTTGAACACATCATTGCATGTCAGGATGTTCGTGGGAATACAAGGTTTAGAAAAATTTGATTCATCCCCATGAAACTTACTTTTATATGTCTATTAAAATAATTTGAATTTTATTCATCATAGTGAATATGCACACATTATAGTGCCAACTCATCTTAGAGAAAATTTATGTGTTTTTTATTCCATGTTCATTAAAGAAATAGGTTCACTTTACAATGAATGATTTTTCATTTAAAATGTCCCTAGTAGTTCTCCAATATGAATAATGAGAATACTCTTTAATGAAATTGAAATAGTTTTAGTTTTCTAAAACTAGTTCACATTTACCCATATTTCCATTGCATTGATGTAATTCAAACTTCATTTACATAGAATCTATGGCACCCTTATGCGGTTTTCATGGGTGTCATGAAAAAAAACATAAAATACCTTCACATGAAACAACTATTACCCTTATGAAGATTCCATAGAACATACGTACTTCCATTGTAGTGTTTTTTTTGAGTTGGTTCCCTAAAATTGAATTCGATGTACTATATGATTCCCTAAATTAATATATATTAAAAATAATAAAATTATTATCACATGAGGATTATTCATCAATATATTATATTATTTTATAATTTATGAAGTTTTTTCCCAATAAATTTTCATAATAGATCCCTACATTGATGATAATATTGAAATTCCAAAAAATTATTTAGAAATATATTTTCTGTATCATGATGATATCATTTGAGAGAAAAATATTACACATGATATTAGTGGTGGATACTCCTAGGACATTCATGAAACTTGTCATGGATAATGCACAATGTAATATACAGTGTAGGATGTTAAGTAAACAAGACTAATTAGTAGGAAATAAAAATTTATATATTTCATTGGATATTCTAATACACATACGTGTTTATTGATCCATACACATTTTGATTATTATTAATTAGTATTATGATTCAGATAATTTTATGAACTGGAAAAAATTGTCACAACAAATTTTCACGGTGAAGTAGGATACATTGGGAACAACATGAGTAATATTTTTTTGATGAATAATAAGATAAATTTTTTCTTCCATATGGTCTTTAGTGGAAGTTAACATATCATTACCTTTGATAGAAATTATATGGAATAAAGAAATCAATGTCTTTGATGATCTATATAATGTAAATTTTCTAAGATGTTAGAGAAAGAGAAATTGAGCAGATAGGTTTATCACAACAGCATGCAAACTATTTGATTTAAGATATATTAATAATGGGATTATGTCACACAATATAATTTTGTATGAGGTATTATGTCATTGTAGAACTATTATTATTCTCTATGATTTCCTTATTATGTTTATATATGCTAACTGTAGATATTTTGTTTCTTTACATATTCCCGCTGAGAAATATGCCTTAAGGGTCAAAAAGTAATTGTATCTAGAATCGTAGTTAAATATTAATGTTATTATTTATTAATCAACAAATTGTATTAATATTATTCATGTATATGGTTTAATAATTATCTTTTTTTCATGATATCATATATTCATTCACCAATTATTTGAGAGAATATAATGTTGGAATAATATTTAATATATATTTATATATGATTTATTAAATATAATATTTATTTATATATTAGTGAGTAATGAAATGAAATTTAGTTCATAAATATATAATCTTTATTCATGGACTAATAAATATTGTTGAAGAATAGAAGACTATGTTTAGTGGTCCTATGAGAAATAATAATTTTTTAAAATTATTTAATTTTTTAATATTTATTTTTATTCACATATAAAGATAATGTCACGAAATACTATTATTATAATTATTTTACATGGGGATTTGTAGGGAATAAATAATTAATAAGCAGATCTTGTGAAATTATATATTTCTAACACCGTGATATATAAAAATAGTTCAATAATTTTCTATAAGAGGAATCAATTTTCATTTGGTTATGCACAACAGATTTGGAGAATCCTCTTAATTTCGATGGATCTACCCTTCACATGAATTCTCCTATTAAAAGAGATAAATATCCCTCTTCCCACTCTCATGTCTATAGAGATTAATAAGAACACTTCTAAAGATATTCTTAAAGTGATGAAACAAGGAAGATTCAAGTGATTAGATCTTGTATAGTAGAATCAAGATATTCCTACATCAATGTTCAATGTTTCTTTGGAAATTGTTTAGATCTCCACAAGAGGGAATCTACTTTTTATTCTTATAATGTAGTGATGGTACAACATATATATCTGGCCAGATCCAACATTGATGAAATATTTCTAGAAAGGTAATTCTTCAAATAATTTAATTGATAAATAAAATATGTGATGTTCCTCCCATTGGTTCCACAGTTCTAACCCTTATCCACATTATTTGAATAAATAACAAAGATAATGAGGTTCACCACTGTGTAAATCATATATTGATCATCAACATTGACAAAAATAAAACAAAGACAAGACCAATCACAATCATTTGATTATTCCTGAACCTAAAAGATATATCAAAGAAGTCACATAATTATTTATTACTATTTAAATATAATGGATTGATTTATATACATTTTATTTAGTTTTCATTGCCTGTTTAGTCAATATTTTAATCGTAATTTTTATATCTTCTACTATCTCCTTCATTTTTCATAGATCTAATCAAGAAGGATAGTATTATGAATGAAATAAAATCAAATAACACATCATGAGGTCTTAGGTGTTCTGGTTTTACAACCCAAGAGTACATGTCATATAACCCAAGATACATTCATTTTATTTTTCTCCAATGAATCCATAATTAATTTTTAAATTAATTGATACTAGGTGAATTTATTTCACATTGTGTATTTATTTCTTACACTACATGGTGGTCGGGCTATGGTGGCGCACTATCAACTAGAGTATACACCATATAACCCTCGTACATAGCCTGTGGTGAATTTGAGTTAAAAATAAACTAAGAAGTACAATACATGGATTACCTAACTGGTGACTATGTAATAATGAGACCACACTTTAGGTAGACAATTACACACTCCATGTTCTCCAATTTTATGAGAAATGGTTTACACTTCGAGCCCAAAGGAGTGTTCCATTGATACATAATAAGTGATGTACAAAACTTGTAGATCAGTTGTACTCACATGTACTTATGGAAAATTAAATATATTTAATATTTCTTTAAAATACTATGTAAAACATATCGACATGTTCTTGGTTGAGGTCATTAAGTTGATTGGACAAGCCCTGAGATATGTTTTAATGTATAGATATATATATATATACTTCTCTAATTAATAAATTTGTAATATAAAAATCTACCTATCATGTATGAGTCAAGTTAAAAAAATTTACTCTATTTGTATTTAATCATAACATGGGACAAAAAATCATATAATAAATGTAATCCTTAATGATATAATGCATATAATAAAAGTAATTTAGAAGTCTGGTATTTCATATATCATGAGAGTAAATTTTATATGAGTTGAATAGATGTTTGGTTGATTTAGAGGGGTATTCATCATGTTTCCTATAAGGTATATTTGTGTACATAATTAATTTTAAATAAATTTATTTAGGTTTTACAAAATTTTAATAGTTGAGAAAGAAAAAGAAATTGAGATTAGAATTAAGGGAAAATAACTGATTTATTAATCATTATAATTGATTAATTTGAGCATTATTTATCGTAAATAATAATTATTATAAGAATTCATGGTAGTTTTTTTAAATTCATAATTCTTTACAGGAATGTGGATGATCATGAACATAGAACCAACCTTTGTTTGTGATCGGTTTGATTTAAATTTTTCTTAAATTAAATAGTTGTACTACATGCCATATCTCCTCTTATTATGTATGTTACTACATGACCATAGTTTCTTCTATATAAATGCTTTTCATGTCACCTGGCTGTGAGTAAATGAATATGTAATGGATATAGATGCCATGTTAATAAAGGTGGAATATTTTTCGAACCATGGAAAAACTAGATACAAAGGTGAGAAATTGGAAATCTATAACAAGAACATTAATTGGTTCAAGTTTTTTTACCTATATGTTAATAGTAGGTTTATCAACTCCTAGATAAACTAAACATTATTAAAATATCATGATAAATCCACTTTATTAATTTATTTCCTTCATGTTGCATGGTTATTTCATTATGAATGTTTTATCATGACCACTTGAATTAATGAAATTCATGAGCATTCAAGATAGAAGTAAAATAAATATTCGTAGGTTTAAATATTATATAAAATATGGTAAATTAATTTTTTAAATCCACATAATATTAAAAAGAATGTAATAAATATAATAATTGGAAATATAATAAAAAAAGATAAAATCCATCAATAAAATGTATTATGTTTGTATAACCTTCTACCACTTCATTTCAAATGTGCATGACTTTCCAATTTTGGGGTGATTTCAATTATCAAGGAATTATATGTTAATGTTTTTTTCTACTTAAGATAGTTTAGATTATGGGTTTACTGCTAAATGTATGACATTGTGTAACTAATATTTAAAAGTTGAGAAAATCCAATTTAAGGATTTCAAGACAGGGGAGTCTGCTCAAATGATCATGTAACTATGAATTAATGTACTTTTCATTTGTAATAACTAAATAAACCCATACATGTTTCATAAAAAACCAAATTTACGGTATTTATAAGAGTAATATGGATCATTTCTACTAGAATTTCCACGCAACAATATATTCTGATGCCAATGGTGAGGGATATTTACTTTCAAGAAAATAGTAGGAGACTAAAAAATATAATATTTATTTATTTTTCAAAATTTATAAATTAATATACCAAAATATCTGGTCATTATACATGGTATATGGAATATTAAAATTACATGAATCATATCACCGTGATCTATTCTTGAAAAATATAACCTTCTCACTATCAAAAATTTCAGTGAGTGGAAAAGGCATGTATGAGTAATCCTTAACCGTAAAATAAATAGTATATTTTAGAAGAAACTATTCTTTATGTTCCTGTTAATTAGGGATGTGATGAATATTTATCAGTCATTGAGAATCAGTTGACTAATTTTATTGTTGTTTAATGTTTCATTTTATCACAAATTACCAATGAGCATTAAAAGCAACATGAGGACATTCATGTATATCATGTGATGTCTCAAATATAGGATATCTATCAATAGAAGGGGAGAAAAGAGATGTATGTGATATTCCATAACTTTTTTACAAATATTCATTGATATTTTTTACATTATGGGCCTCATATAGTCACGATTATTAGTTACATTGAACTCATAGTGATATTATGGATTGAATTCGTAGTTGTGTTGCATATAGATCTCATACCTTTATCACTACCCAAAAACTTGTCCAGTTTTGTTATTAATTATAATATGAGAAATAATTATAATAGTCTTTAAGAACAAATTGGATTTATTCACTATGTGGATAAGGATATAGGGAGTGATAAACCCAAGTTCTGTATGGTGAATAAGAAATGGACGATGTAGGAAATGGCATACAAGACTCATAATTTGTTTAACACTCCTGAGCAATATCCTTATAAAAAGATGATGATCTTTAGGAATGGAAATGAAAATTTGGTACTATGTTTTTTCTGAGGTAACCTCAAACACTAGATGAGGAGATGCTCCCAAATGTATTTAGAATATAAATATGTGTTTGTTATCAAGTGTAATATTTAAATATCTACACAACGGGTATTAGATACATCCTCTGGAGATAAAATATTTATTGAAATGAAATTACCATGTTGATTTAGAAATATTAATATAAAATATGTGGATATGAGATCTGATAATGGTGTGAGGATTTAAACCCTAGCTATTGGTGACAACATCATTTCATTTCCAATAATACTGAATTTGGTTTTAAAATATTGTTTTCATGTACTGATGGTTACAAAGAACATAATTTATGTATCATGACTATATATATGGGTTTTTTTTCATGTTTTGAAATGATTGTTTTCTATTTTATTACAATTACATATGTTATGGTATAGAATATTTAAATAAGGGTCTTTAGGTTCTAAATAATGAATCACATGTTTCAGAAATTGATCACGAATTAGGTTTCCCCGACTCATATAACACCCAGATATGGGATCACCATATTGGTCATGTAAATTATAAGAATTTGAAATTGATATATCAATATGATCATTTAGACTCTTCTAAAATAAAACCTATTGAATAATTTCATGCTTATTTACAATGACAAATAACCAAAGTACAAATTTTTGGACACAGTGGAAGGGCCCCATAACTTCTAAGATTGGTACACAGTTATGTGTGTGGACCATATCTAGAAGAAGGTATTGTTTTTTATTATTAACTCGTAACATTACTAATGAATCTATTAGATATGGAATTTTCTTCATTTTGACGTATACCTATATTTCCTTTTAGAAAATTATATAATTTAATAATGATGTATGAAATTTACATGGATAAAATCCAGGGAGCTTTGATCGATTGATGTGGAGAATATCTTAAACTAGATTTTATTGATATTATAGAAGAGTTTTTGATTATATGTCAACCCACTATATCTTAAAAATCGTAATGGAATGGTGTTAGACACAGGAGGAACTTAACATTATTATAAATAGAGAGGTTGATAATTAGTCCTCGATACATCTAATTCATGATTATATTTTAATTTGTTTGAATGTGTTGATTTTGTAATTAATTGAATAAGTATTCCATTTTTTGAATGAATTCAGTTTTATTGGCCGGGAAATAATGAATTCCAGAAATGATAATGAAAAGGAGAGGAAATATTATTTGAATGATGCTTTGCGTTGTATGCAATGTGAAGCGACGTGGCATTGAATTAGTGAGAGAGAAGCAATGGAAGAAAATGAATAATATTCCATTACACATTGTATACCAAAATTACATTTCTTGAGCATATCATATGATACAAAAATAAAATTGAAAAGAAATCATGAGAATACACAGCATTAGAGCCAATCACACATCATGATAGAAGTCATCCAGTCAGAGCAGTGTCCTCTGGATCAATGCGGTAGAGGAAAAAATCGGAGTTTATGTATACACTATGTAACCTATGTTCACATTATGATGACGTCAACACACAGAAAAAAAATTAGTGGCATTGGTCACTGGTTTCAATAGTAAAATCCTATAAATACTAGTAGGGAAATCCCTACCAAGACATTCAGCGGCCGACAATGGCCATGTGACACCAAGAAAGAACCACTAGATGATTTGGAGCCACTCTTCGCTTCCATTCTATCATTGGGAACCCATGTTGCTTTCTTTCATAATGAGATAGTATTCCATTTATGTCTGGTGATTTTATTTTAAGTGGATGTGATAATAGAGATTGATTTAATTTATTTTATTAATGTTTTGGATTTCTACATCTCATTCATTCAATTCAAAATCTCAATATTTTTTTCAAACACATTACCATTGCTTATGACTTGAATAATATTTTTTAATTTCATCAATTAATCGAATTGTTTTATGTATGGATATTACAAAACATAGGCTATTTCTTTTTAAACATGGTTTTGGGTCACATATACCAATTATTGAATATAGTGGATGATTATTCCAATAATCCAATCATAGGAGTAGTTTAGGATTCCCAGGCCAAAAATATATTTTTTTAAAATTCGGACAAAACTCATGAATAAACACCCACTCACGTAAATAACAAGAACATTCCCATGAAAATAATTGAACCCAACATGTCCCCATCCATTAATTCAGAACCCAATATTTTCGGCTGATATTTCATTTCTTTTTCCAATAAATTTAAACTATTTTAATTTTAGTATCCATAATTAATTTAGAACATATGTGCTGTCATGGTGGGTTAGAAACATGGACATACCAAATAGTACATTTGTAGTTAATATTTCCGGAAATTTTGAAATTTTATTTTAATATATCACCGTATGAAACTATGACTCCATATGGAGATTTCAGTCATCGAGATCTTCCATTATCCTTTTAAGATACTCATTGAAACCCATGGCATAAATATTTATATGATAAATAACTAAATAATCAAATATAATTCCTTTCATGTTATAGAGTCCAATGGATCCCATTATATCGTATATATATGTATGAGGTTGCATTAAATTTTTTGAGGCTCAATTAGGAAACAAACTAGCACCCCTTGAAACAAAGTGTATCTTTATAAGGTATTAATTTAAACAACCAGATTCTTCATTTAAAATAACTATTATAAGAATTTTATTACTTCCAAACCATCCATATTTGTTGAGAGATATTACATCCTAAAATTAAGTAGGTAAAAAAATATTATCTTCTACAAAGTTAACGCTCTAGATATACTTGAGTAGCTGGAAGAACATATTACATAGGTCCCAATAGAAGAAGTATTTCTAGAAATAAATGTAATTATTAGGAGGAAACGATATGTAAGAAAGATAAGATATATGGTTTTCTAGTTATTGAAAATGTTAAATCATTAATGGTTAACACCGATGATAATATCTCCCATAAAGAGGCATTATTGAGATTATAAGCTTCCAAATAGAAAAAAGAAATTAATTCCAAAATTGATTTTATATATTAGAACCAATTCTTTCTATTAGATGAATAAGTTGATGTAACAGACATTGGATAAAAATTGGTATTCAAGAGGAAATTGGACATGGAAGGGAAATTAAATAACTATAACGAAAGGATAGTGGTTAAAGGGTTTAAAAACATCATGAAATTTTCAAATATGAAACATTTTCACCAATTTACTTTTTTAAATTCTATGAATTCTCCTTTTAATATCATATTATAGTAACTATGTGATTTGGGAGATTAATATAAAAAATAAATTCAATAATGGGAACCCTCTAGGAGATGTCTATATAACACTAGGGTAAGGGATTATGAATCTTGTTGATGCCAAAATGATTTTAACGTTTCATAGATCCATTTATGTATTGAAAAAACCAACCATACTAGAGGAAATTCAATTTTATCAATCCATAAAATAATTTAATTTAGTTAAGGAAGAATATGACTCGTGTGTTTAAAATTGGTTTAGTGGAAGTGTGGTCATTATCATAGTAGCCTATTTTGATGAAATTTTACTTATTATAAATGAAAAACTAGTCTGAAAATATGTTTTAGATGTGTTAAACAACTCTTTCTCCATATATAATGTAGGGGTAAATCATACAATATAGGGATTATGTTCAACCATGATAGATCCAATATGATACATAGTCTATGTAAAAGTACATATCTTGATCATATACTAAGAATATTTAGTATGTAAAAATCTAAGAGGTGATTGGTTCTAGTGTCACTTGGTTTTGATATTTATAAGAAAATCTATCCCCACACACAACATGAGAAAGAGTGAATGTGTAAAATCACATATTCATTGGAGACACGGTCAATCAGGTGTTATTTGTTATTTAATGGACATTATATTTCATATCCATTGAGAATGGTAGGAAAATATCATGTAGATCTAGGAATACAACATTGGTCTATTGTTAAGTCTATCCTTATGTACCAGATACAAAATAAGGATGTGTTCATGGTGTATGGAGGAGATGACAAGAGTTTCACCAGGGATAATAGTGATGCTCATTTTTATATAGATCATAATGATATAAATTCACAATTAGGATATTTTTTTATGTTTCAATAGAAGAGTTTTGAGTGGGATGTGATCAGAGAAGATAGTTATGATTCTATATTACAGCCCGATCTTATATAGGATTATTGTGTAGCTAATATAGATATTTTTATTCTGAAATTTGTCGAAGAGAAAGACTCTATAACTATAAGTACGGACCCAATCTCATTGTGTTGTCATAATACTGTAGAAGTGGCTCTTGAAATAGAGACTAGGTCAGTCCAATTGACAAACAATATACTTTTTAAGAATCACCAATTGAAGCGCTTTTATCAATGTGATGAATTTTCAGTAAAAAGTGTACCCAAGGAAGAGAAAATGGTGGAAAACATGATGAAAGACCTATCATAGTAGAATCATGAGTATCATGGTAGAGAAAGAAGATTTTATGTTATTCTACATAACATTTTATGTGATAATTTCATAAGATTAAATACCTAACTAAAAGGTCATAGTAGTTCCCTGCTATGACAAGAACTCGAACGTTCTCGGACAGTATTATTAAATATATGTTCTATAACAGTATGATATCATTTGAGGTATAAAAATGATACAGTATAGCAGCATTGGAGATTCATAGGACATTGAGGTAACTTCCACGGTGTACTCCCATGGTAACATCCAGTTTAAGATATTATGAGAATGATCTCCACCAGTAGAAAACATACACTTATATGGGTCATTGTATGCAATTATATTTATAAGTGTCTATTGATACCTTTTCATTACATCTGTTAATAATGAGTATTATACATCACATACATTGAGGTATTGATGAAAACCTTCACTAGATATGTTCATGACAATGTAGGATATGATAGGTGAATCATGAGTAATATTTCATTAATTAAAAACGCAATATAAGATTTTCCAATGTTATATATTAAAAAAGATGACATCTAAATCCCTTTGATGAAAATGATGCATCCTAAATAAATCAATGGCCATGGTGTTCTATAGGCAAGTCCAACTTCTTGGATGTTAAAGAAATAGAGATCGAGCACATAGGTTGATTACACCACCATAAATGATTCTTTATTTGATATATCATGATAAGTGGAGTATATTACATAGTAAGTATATTTATGAGGTATTAAATAATTATGGAATAAACTTATTCCTCTATGGGTGCCCTGGAATACTTTTAGATGTTATTCATAAACATTATGTTACTTCCCTTTAAGCCACTCAGAATAAGGCCAAAAGGGTTGGACACATAGTTTATCCAGAATCTAACATAAATAATAATATTATTATTTATTAGTTAACAAGAGAAAAAATATTACTTAGATACATAGTTTAATAAATATTCATTTTTATGGACCATATATACTATTTAACCATTTATTTGAGTCAGTATAATGTGATCATAATATATAATAAATATTTATTTTCAATATTCAGAATATATTATTTATTTATTTATTTATTGGATAATAATGTAGTGATATTTATTAAATAAATAAATTTACATTATTCATTGAAAAATAAATATTATGGATGAATTATAGACTTAGTTTAATCGTCTCGTAAGAAATTATACATATTTAATGTTATTTAATTAAATATAATTTAATTTAACACTAAGGATAATAACATGTCTATAAATAAATATATTATTATTATTATTTGAGATGGAGTTCCCAAGAGATTGAATCAATAATTATTGTCACCTATGAAATTATTTTTTTGTTAACCCTCACTATATATAGAAAAATAATATTATTTATTCTAAGAGACAAATCATTTAGTTTTTGTTTTTCATTGTGAATTAGGAGAATCATCTGAATCAATATAGATCTCCCTACCCCAAGAAGACTTAAAATAATAGAGATAGATCTTCATCAACCTACTATTATCATGTCAAGAACGATCATGTATAATTATTTGGAATCAGTACTTGAGGGGATCAATGGATAATGACACAACTGAAAGGATCCATCATGCATGTTATCGGAGACTCCTAAAGTGATGTTTAGAGATTTTTAAAACACATGTGGATCATCTCTAGAAAGAAACATCTATTAATCTCTATAATATAATAAATGTGAAATATAATTCTATTTCAAAATATATCAAGGAAGAAAAAATCCAAAAAAATAATGGTTTATTTAATTAAATAGATTATAAATAATGGGTTATAATACTTTCTATGCTTCCATAATTTTATCCCTTTACTATATACATTGGTTAAATTATATAGATCAAAAATTTCATCATTGTATAAATCTCATTCTGACTATCGATTATAAACAAATAAAAGATGGGAATTAAAAATCACAGGCATCCATTAAGCCCGAAACCAATAATGATGATAGTTGGAGCTTTGATTCTACATGCATAGATCTTCGGACCTTACCTGTTGATTCACAATTTTTATACCATGATTTATAATCCCATCTATTTTGATCACATACATCCTAAATTTTGGTAAAAATCATTTTGATATTTTTAGTGGACAAACATTGTGGTCTATGGTGTTGTTGTTTTTTGTCATGTGGCATGGGATAATAGAGAATGATGTCTATCATAGTAAGTGGGTGGTGTGGGTATTTATGAGGAAAGACATGCGATCATGGGGTAAAAGTGATCAATAGATTGTGTTTTTATGTGTTATATAAAAAATTAAATAATAGTATGTTATTTTTGAAAAAATATTATTTCCAAATAAAGGTAAGGGCCTTGCAGCCTTCAATATTTATTTAATACTGTCATGGGCTTTGTTACCTTTTCTTATTGTCGATTTGGATCACTGATATGGAAAATGATGTTGAGGGGTGGCCACCAATCACCCAAAATATAGTGAAAGACTGCCTGGGACCAGCTAGTATTCCCCTAATGTAAAGGAAACAGATAGAAGGGGTGATGTGATTCCCTTAAGTTCCTATAAAATGGAATACCTTCCTCACATAAGTATTATTCCATCTCTATATATTACACACACACACACAATCTCTTTATCTCTATATATATCTCTAAAACAATAATATTTTTTCTATGGTTGTTCTGGGGTCCAAAATTATCAAAATGTTTTTTTTGAAGCATCATATATAAGAATGTTTTATTATTTTTGTTAATTTTATTTATTTGATTAATTGATTCGTTTTGATTTAGCTATCAACTTTTTAGTAGATAAATAATTATACATAGTTCATAAATTATTTCTATTAATGGAGATGATTATGTATATATTAAATAACAAATAAGGAGTAATTAATTAAAGATTGTGTAATTTTTAAATTATTATCTACGAGTAAATAAAGAATGATTTAATACTGATTAATGAAAGATTAAAAAATAATTAATAATGAATAATAATGACATTATAAAAATTATATAATGATTTCCAATTATTAACTATTTATTTGGAAATGATTAACTAATGATAAAATAATGATTAACTAATGATTAAGTAACGGTAGAATGATGATTAAATTTTCATCAACTAATTATTAAAAAATAATTGACTAAGTGTTTTATAATGATTTTCTAATGAGTAAACATTTATTTATAGATAATAAATTAATGATTAAAAAATTATTCAGGAGTGATTAAATAATGATTATGGTATGATTAATGAATGATTAAATAATAATTAATGAATTATTTACTAATGAATATCTAATTACTGAATAATGATTATCAAATTCTATCGTAATTCACGATGAATTATTATTTATTTATTATTAAATTATTAAGGAAGGACTAAATAATGACCATCTAATGATTAACTAAAGATTATTTAATTATTAATGAATGATTAAGGAATTATTAAAGAAAGAAAAATTTTCTATTGATTATGTAACGATTCTAGTATGATTAAATAATAACGATATAATGATTATTTAATGATTAATTAATGTTTTATGAATTATTAACTAATGATTAAATAATGAATAACTAATCATTAAATTATGATTAATTAATGATTAATTGATGATTATCTAATGATTAACTAATGATTAAATAAATATTACCTATGATTAACTATTGATTAAGTAATGATTAAAGATTTATTAAGTAATGATTAATTAATGATTAATGAATGACTAAAGTATGATTAAAGAGTGGTTAAAGAATGATAATTTAATTATTAATGAATGATTATCTAATGATTATCTAATTATTAACCAATGATTAACTAATGATTAACCATTGATTAAACAATGATTAAAATATTTAACTATGGTTTAATTAATGATTAGCTTTGGATTAATAGAGAATAAACATTGCATGAAAGATGACAAACAGTATAAGAAAGTGGCGTACCTGCATACATTATTTGATACTCACATGATTTAGATGATTCATCCCTTATTGTATGCATTTTTTGTTAATGTGTGTGGATAATATTTAGACGAATCATATTATATTTATAAAAAGATAAATATAATGTTGTTAAATTTAAAAATTATTCTAAAAAATAATTATTTATTCTTTTAGGATATAAAAACCATTATAAGATTTTGGTAGCATAAATATGATACTGTAATATAAGAAATAAAATCCATATCAACATACTAGATGTGGATGTTGATATGGAATATATGTTCATATGGGTAAATCTGGAAACCACCTCATTAAGCTAGACTCGATTCAGAAATGGTACATGACAACATGCTTTGTGGCACACCTAGTTTCACAATTTAGGGAGACATTCGTTATGCGAATCTTATTTTCTTTATCTACTACTGAAATTACTTATGTAATATTTGAAATTATAATATGAACCATTATTATAATATTTTAGGATATAAAAAATGTTCTAAAATATCATTATAATATATAATTTTTTGTCGAACATCCTCGCCAATAGTATTTAATGAATCTTTTTGAGACAAAGGTAGAAAGAAGAGAAAATATCAAATAATTTTTTTATAAATGAAATATTGAATATTATGATCCTTTAATGTGAAATTAAAAATAGAAATATAATAATGTAACACACAGATTCATTACAATAGATAATAAATTCTGTGAAATTTTTAAACATAACAGAATTTGGATGAGATGTGTCAAAATTCAGAAGTGACTCAAAATAATAATTATTTTTATATGGTATCCTAATAACATCTTCCAAAGAGATTCACTTAAATTTAGGAATTTCAAAATCATTCTGTCATCTAATGACATGCCACCCTATACAGTGATTATTTCATTAGTTTAAAGAAATCACTATAAAATTAAAAAGTAAATTACACCCCTTTAGAATATTTTATAAATAAACCACTAAAAATAGTTGTATTTTACATCACTAAAGAAGTAGGGATCCTCTCATCCAAAATCTGGACTCTGGGAATACAATACGTTTTTATTATCTATTATAAATCATTCATGTGATATTTAATGTTTTTTTATCTTTTCCACTTCACATTATATGATAATATATGTCATTTTATCATAGATAAATAATAAAATATGGATTTTTTTATTTGGAAAAAATTTACAAATAAATATGTGACTTCTTTTATACTAATCATGTATAAAATGAAACATTATTATTATTATTTTTTATATAAAAATAAATTAAAAAAATTAATATCATAATGATTATATAGTCAAAACTCATTTTAAATATTATTTACATTGACAGACTATTGGTAAATATAATTTTGAGGTAGTCATTCAACATTTTTTGTGTTTAAAAATAGGGTAAGGTTATCCATTCCGATAAATGATCATTTCATATCACAAAATCAAAAAATAGTAAGGGCATCAGATTGTGTAACCTTACGTTAGCTTCAACACATTATTAATGGTTTCATAAATATTGGACCAGATTAAAAGATAAATTATATTATCCAAATACATTTTTAATTCTCAGCTATACTATGGAATCTATCCTTTCAATTGGGTTTTGATGATAAGTTCATCCAAGAAATACATATATTTTCCTAGTGGTAAGATAGTTCCATGATAGAGTAATTCGTTAATGTTTCTAGTATACTACATCAATGTCTAATTATACAATAATGTGGACATACAAGAGTTGATGAATAATGTATGTCCCTTGAATTTGAGGCTCCTCAAAATGATTTAGAAGAGGAACACATTATTTATCCCAATGATAATAATATAAATCCAAATTTAAATTTGGAATTAATAATGATGAAATAGATGGATATAAAAATGCCCATTATAAGGGTATATCAAATGTTGGGGAGGATGTTTCTAGAAATTTAGTAGTTTTAAATTATCCTGGTCCAATAATACATCATCTTTAACTCTTCATATCTTGTTCGTAAGAAAAGAAATTTTTTCTTTTAATACCATTATAACGTTATCACACCTGTAATAGAGCTTCCTAGAGTTATAATAGAAAGGTTTGGTGAAATAGAAAAATCATTATATGTTTGAAAGGAATTTCCAAGAAAATATTCATTGAATAAAATATAAAAATACTTCATATTGATAGGAACTGCAAATATTTATTATTGGAACAAATATATAATAAATAAATTATGTGATGTGATAAATATATGGTTTATCGTAGCCTCTATATGTGGCATATTACCAAAAAAAGAATTTAGAAGATTGAGAATTTTGATGATTGTGGAAGTGCATAATATCATTAAGCCAAAAATAACACAATATAATTATTAGTTGGATGATACATGTATTTCATCTATTTTTTGGTAGATGATTAGGACCATCCATGGTTTTTCCGTATCCCTTTTGCAAGGTAGGATACAAAAAACATTATGCATTATTTCTTATAATAAGACACAAATGTTGAAACCGAAGGCTTCTATGAAAGACTTTGTGGATTGGGATGACTCGTATCAGGTGGTCCCACCATTGATATCTCTACTAAAACACAATGACCATGTTTTATTTCATCTTCACATGAACAAATATTTTTCACATGATATTCAACTTGATCCAAATCATCATCAATTTCATTGGTTGTTCTGGGATTTCCTCCACTATATTTCCACATTTTGTTTCAGGAAATAGTTCATAAATATGGATGGAATTTTGTTATAAAAAATGGGTGTATTTTAGATTTTGTAAAACCAATATAAAAACATTTCACTTATTAATATTTTATATTCCATTGTGGCGGTGGAAGCTTACAAATCATGGAGTTTGTTTTTTGGCATGTATCAACAACTACGAAACATGTATTTTTCAGGTTTGGTTGATAATTTATTAGAACCGAGTAATCTGTAATATAGTCAATGTGGATACTTATATATGGAGACCCCAAAATTCACATCAACAATATTTCATCGAACACATTTATAGAAATATGAAAAAAAGATTCTAAAATGAACCTATGAAGATGGAAATAATAAAGATTTCTATGTAATATATTTGTTATTTATTACTATTTCAATATAAATATATAAATATTTTATGTGAAATATGATCAATTATGAGTTGAATATGAGCCTGATCAGTGAATTATTTAATAATGTTTCAAAAAAATATTCAAACACAATCAATGATTGTATTATTTTATTTTTCATTTTCCCAAATAAAAGTGGATATTGGAATGTGACAGGGGCATAAGTACATATCAATGAACAAAAATTGGTTTGATTGAATCAATGATGGATTCAAGAATTATATCATGTTAACAATAACATCTATAGTTTAGGATTATTTTTATAATACTGTGAAGAACTTATTTTATAGAAAATAAACTATCCTCAGATTGTATTCAGTAGGGGTAAGGTATAAAATCCAATTTCAATGGGATATTGTAATAATCATTGATGAATCTTATGGTTATAAAGTGTTCATTTTTAGAAGAAAAGACTCTTTATTTAACATCGAAGACTGTCTATACACAATCACAAGTAGAAATGGTGATAAAATGTGGTTTTACTATAACCAAGAAAATTTCATCATGGAAAATTCCTATCATCACGTTTTCCTTGATCACATGTCATCACGATATTTCTATCTATGAACATATCACGGGAATAATTTTTCGATCCAGTGTAATAGATGGACAACATTTCTATGTGTTATGTTACACCAAGGATTCTTATCATAGATTTTTGATATATCTTAATGGACAAATACTACCTCATATTGATACCTTGCATCAATAGGATTCATTAACAAGGGTTAATAAAGTCTATTATGATGTATAATGAGATTTAATGGCCAAAATTACATGGGAAATGTCTAATATTCAACATATATAATTATGAAATTTATAACCAGAAGTGATTCCCTCAAATTATAGGATAAAGTTCACAATCTCATCCACAGTGGCATATTATCTCCAATGTGAACTTTTCAAATTTTTAATATAGGTTGTTAAAATAATATTTTTCATTTTTCTGAGTTTTTTTATAATTTCTTATAACTTTTACTATCATTTAAATATATGCTCAATTGAATGTAAATGACTGAATGTTTTAGAAAGTGAGGGAAAAATAAGTGAAAACACCAAAAAAAATTATTTATCCATAAAAATGAAAATTATGATTAAATAAACATTTAGAAAATGTAATATATATATATATATATATATTTGCATGTGTGTGTGTGTGTCTATGTCTTACAAAAAAGTCTCTCCTAGGTAAAAACAAATCTAAAACAACTTTAGAAATTTTATTTGAGAAACATAGAGACATTATTTTTTCTTTTTGAAATAAAAACATTATTATAAAATGGTATAAATATTTCATTTAATACATTCTACCATTCATAGAATTAATCATACCATTTTATTATATTTAAATTCTACACTTAATAATTATTTCAGTTTTTACATACAGATGAAGGATACTACATTAATCATGGGGTAGTGTAGGCATGATTCTTATGACATGATAGTAGGTTGTTAGGTTGGATATATAAGGCTTTGTATAGAACATAATAAATATCACATGATTCCATCAGTCACCATATTAATATACCATTGTTGTGATAGATTTTATGAAATTACGGTATCTAATTTTTGATTTATTGATCATCGCCGAATTAAACGGTCCTTGAGGGATTGAGATAAGAGACACACACATTAAACCTACTGGAGGGAGAGAAGAACATTTACCTTGAATATATGGATGTCCTGCTCAATATTCCTATGCATGGGGATAGATTTATTAGACCCACCCATGGAGACAATCCTAAACATGTACTGATATATCAAGGCACCGAAAGTCTGGCTGATTTTTCTACTATAAATGAAGGGTCAATATCTATTAGGTGACTTGAGATGCACTTTTTCACAATTACCTAATGATGTCAATGATCAGACTATCATTAATCATGACCATTCCTATATCTTATTGACTATTAGAGTCATATCATGCACTGATCAATTTTTTATGCATCTATATATGATGTATATGTTCTTAATGGACTATTTTTTTGATTGAGATAAGCATTTAGGGATTTGTGAGCATGGATTACACTTATAGAGCATTATTAATGGATTCTGATCATATCACAAGTATATTAGGGGATACATAATCATTATTTAAATAAGGGATTGTGGAAACATCCCCCCTCTCCCATGATGTCGATGGTCTAGAGCTTCATATAGATGTGATGTGAGAGTCACTACTTGGATTCTCGTATGATCACTTATATAATTTTTTTCCGGTTCTAGTATGACATATTAAATTTAATTTCATATTGTTTATCACTTATTATTATTTATTTTGTAGGTTGTGTTAGGAATTCCACTTCCTTAGTGCTCCAAGACACTGTTTTGGTTCAATCCATTTCTTATTATAATGTATACCACCCACCGACATAAGTACATATAATTTTTTATTGACTATTTATAGTTAAAATATAATTAGTTTTAGTTTTTTCATAGAAACTATTCATTTTCCATTCTATATTACATGGATTTCATACATGGATTTATTATACAAGATGTACGCATACTACACTACTTAACTTCGTGATGTTGTGGATGTATTTCCTCTCATTAACATTCATATTTTTCGGTGCCACTAGCCTCATAGAGTCACAAGAAAATTTTGATGTATTAAGCACATTAAATTTCCATTGAGGTAGTTAACATATCTTTATTTCATGTAGTAAATAGGGAGACATGATAACGACCGATGTTGATGACATGCCAATTATCTCAACCTCGAGATAAGATGAGAATCACTTCATATCGAGTGTTTTTTAATGATGTGATTCCTCCTACCACAGCAGGTCTAGAATGATTCATGTAATATACTAAAGTCTATATTGTATCTTACTCTTAATGAGGGAGGTAATAAGGATCTGGTAATTCAATATATTTCCATAATTTTCCCTATTTCACTATTTTCTAATTCATTTTGAATAAAATTTCCACATACCTAAATACATTGTATTATTTTCTAGTCTGATATAGAGGAGGATTACTTTTCTAGACTTGTAGTCATCTATGATTCAGTATAGAGGATCATTATAGCTTATCTTTTAGTTCTTGAAAGTGTCATTCTTCTTCCACACCATGGATATGACATTATTAACTAATTATTGGAGGTTACTTCATAATAACCTCCTCTAATAGCAGCTGATATAGTGGATCCTTGATGTTGATTATGTCGAACACATGGGGTTGCGTGTAGTGCCTCACGTGTTCCAGAGGTAGAGGTGGTACCACTAGCAGTCCATCCAAAACTAATCATGGTATGCATCAGGATATGAGGGATGTATCTGTGTTGGCAGGATATCCATATTTTTTCCAAGTATAGATTAGCCATTCTTCTATTAGGGATCATCTACCATTCATCGAAATTTACATCTAGATCTTCCAGAGCCTATATGGATCCCCCATATGATAATCGATAATACTTCTACTCACCTAGTTGGAGAAGTATTGGGTGTGTAGTATGACATCTAGTGGACACCTTCTATGATTCGAATATAGGCAAAGCATCTGAGAGTTGAGGTTCTAGCATAGGAGGACCAACCCTCTCCAGAAAAATGTACTCCAACACAACACAGAGGACAATTATCAAATTGTGATCTTCTCATACAAAAACTAGAATTCAGGTTGGGAACAAACCAAAAAGAGTGATTATACTCATTCATATATTTGTTTCTAGTTTATTAATATGATTAAATTATCTTTACTTCGACCTATTTATACATGTTAATCAACTATTTCAATTTTCATTTATTTTTCATTACAATTTATTATACAAGATTTCAATGTTGACTACATAAACAAATAAAAACACATTAAATTTTATCTTGGTAACTATACAACCCTATACATATAATCAATAAAAAAATTTAAATAAAACATAGAACATAAAATTATAATCCCAAAAATTATTGAAAATTAAATGAATTCCTTAAATATAATAAATAATAAAAAACAAATGTAATGTAACAAATAGATATCCAATAAAATTGTAATGGTTTAAAAAATTGTTTCCATTAAAGATAATTCAAATTATTATTTTTTAAATTATATTTATTTTTAATTATTATTAATATGTTTGGTATCTTTGTCCAATATCATTTAGATTGTACTTATATTTTTTTAGTTATAAAATTCTAAATCGTCAAATTTCAAATATTATCATATTTCATGTCAGGTACTTTGAAATCATATACATTATAATATATTATTACAATATAAGGTATATTTTATAGAGTGACTCAATATAAAAAAACTAATTTAAAAAAAATCATAAATATAATACGTAAAAGATAATTTACATTTCAATAAATTTATTTCTTAAAAACATTTTCACTGTGAAATATCAAGGACTTATTTCAAAATAAAGAAAAAAATACATATAACATAATATAAAAGAAAATATAATTTTAAATATATGAATATGTATATATAATATAAGTTTTTTCATTTTTCATTTAAAGGAGGAAGGCCCACATATGCCTTTCACCAAAAAAAATCCAATAATTTGACCTACTCTCATATAAATATTTTTCTTTAAAAAATTCATAAATACATTGAATAGTTATCTATGAATACTATTACAATATTAGTTTGTTTTCATTGATGGAATATCATCTTTATATTATAGAAAGGAAGGTGCAGGACTAGGCTGAATGCCCAGTCCCGTAGAAATTTATTAATAAAAGAGATAGTACAAAGATTAGAGGAAAGAAATAAATTAAAACATCATACCTCACAACCTCATAAATTATAAAGCATCAAACATGTCACCAACACCACCTTCTGAGAACTCATCTGAATCATCCGACTCCTATTCAGATTGTGGTGCATATTGACTTAGCATATGGATATATTTCTCCCTCAGACTTAACTTCACTAGGGATTGGGGCTCTATGTTCTGTCATCCCTTCTTTTGATCCGATTCTTTCAGCTTTTCATTTTTGGTGGATGACCTAGTGGATATGGTCCTCGGCGTGTTAGAGTAATATTTTCTGTGTTTCCTCTTTGGTGGACCAGTGGAAGCTCCATAACTCTCGTTCCTTTTCCCCACTTTCTTGAGAATGTCACTATATGATTCCTTCATAATACAATTTGATCTTCCTCCTTGGTTCTCCTTCCCCTCATACACCCTTAGGGAGCCCTCATGCACCAAGGAAGTTGTGGCCTGGGAAGAATCCTTGTGAACATCTATAGGTGTCAGGCACAGAGAGTGGTCCCCATTATTCTGATTTTTATAGCTTGCCTCTAAGAATTCCTTCCTATTCAAAGGTATCTCCCTGACATTCTGATTCTCTAGTATATCATTTTCATTCACCACTTCCTCTGAAATGTTGCCAACTTCAGCTTTAGGAATCTCCTTCACCAGGTTCAAAAATTCACTCGTCTGTGGCTCACCACATTTACCACTTGGTTCTAACTGTATCATGACAGAAGAATCCCCAACAGCCTCCCTCATTCCACCATTCCCACTATGACCAGACATATCAACACCAGATGTAGCCATATCCTGATGTGAGTAGATTGTTTCGTGGGAATTGGAATCCAGATCGGACAAACCTGAAAATCTGTTACCCATGTATATGACGATGCCTTCCTTCAGACCAGTATCACATTTTCCCTTAATTGACACCATATTGCTGCATTCAGAATTTGGATGTTCCTTTGAACTTCCTGACTCAATTACAGCACAACGATTGAGATCTTGTTTCAACCTGTCAAAAACATCTCTAATCGAACGATTGACGCACCCATTGGACTCCTTCTGAACATGAGCAGCATCATTCAGGGCCTCAATTATTGCTTCTTCAGTAGCTGTAGTAACAACATCCTCCTATGACCCACTTGTCTCTGGTACAGTGCGTCGACCAGGAGCATCAGCCATTAACACTGCACCATCCTCTCTACGGTGGGCATTGCGGCGACATAGGATATCTGAGGGACCAAGGCGACAACAGTTCACACAGAAGGGTTTCCATGAATAAAAGTAGACAGGTTGATGCCATCTGATCTCACCCTTCACTTCAATGAAAACAGATTTAATCGGTTCTTTCGAAATGTCAAATTTGACACAAATTCGCGGAGCAACCGGGTGGCAAGAAACACGGGTCCGCATGTCCATACACAGGAAACGACCGATCAGTACATTATCATGCCATGCTTGAGATTTTACATAAACTCACCACATTGTATTATTCATGATTAGTCGGACATAGTTTTTGTATTTATCATGAACAGTTTTGGGGTGATTTCCATGTATTTAAACATACAACAAAATAAAATTCCCTATGTAAAAATATTAATTGAAACAACTATTTTCGCCAAAATTTCAATCATAATCATAATGCCCATAAATAATATAAATAAATTAATAATTTTTAAAATATTATCAATTGAATTTATAAAATTAATAAAATTAAATATTTAAAATGTAGTACTCAAATCAAAACATCATCATCCACTTAGTAAAAAAAAGTTGATCTAATCCCATTATCAAAAAAATTCTATTTTTTTCCAGTGAAGGGTTAGTTAATTATTTATACAAATATTATTTATTGGATGTTTAATTATTTTTTAAAAAAATTAATTCATTAATAATAATTCAAAAGACAATAAAATCAATAGATTAAAAAACATTATCTTATATATACGTTGAGAATTATTTCAATGAAATACATCAAATATTTACAAGAATATAAATGGATAAAATTTATAAAATTTATTCATTTGATAAAAAATTCATAAATAGTATATTATATATGAAAATAATTCTATTAATTATTTTATAATGCAACCAATGATTAATGTATTGTTCTTGGACAATTCAGGGTCCCTTAAATTATCAAAAAAATTTAAATAATGTTTATGTTAACAAATCCTACTTAACATAAATAGTTAATTTGTTATGAAATAATCTTTTTAACTTCGATACAAGTGAGGATAAAATTAGATTACATAATTTCAATTTTGGGGAACCCAATTTATAGACCGAGGAATGGAAATTTAATATTTTAATAATGTCATCCAATATAAATATATTCAAATATGTTTTTCCTTACCATGTCAGTATTATGAGATTTAAAAATATGAATTCATTCCTCTACAATATCCACAAGAAAGGATTTTAAATATAAAATTTGAAGGGATATGGAAATAAAATAAAATTTTTCGATAGAAATAAATTAAACTTACTACATATCATTTTTGTCATAAAATTAATGTTCTAATACAAGTATTTATTATGTTGTATACAATGGAAAATAATTCAACCCCATCATTTCCCAATGATCAATTTAGATAAATATAATATTCTAACAATCATGAACTTCATAGATGTTCTTATATATTATAATATCCCGATATTTTCTAAGTGTTATGTTGGAGTCCACAATTCCAAATAAAATATTTCTATGAACGTATGTGAATATGATTGTTTTGATATTTGACTAGTCTCATAGGTGGATAATGATAATGGGTTGACTATTAAACTAAATTTTATTTTTATTGCATTATAACCACCTCACATTTTTAGTGATTATGTTTCTCTTACATTTCATTTGTCTTATCATTAGTTGGATTTAATATTATTTTGAAATATTAATGAATCATGATTGAACACCTGGATTCATTAATAAGGTTCACCACAATATGTCTGACTATATCAAGGGTTTATTGTGGATTTTGTTGAACACACAGAAAAATACTTATTATCATTAAAATATGAATTATAAATGGTCTCGCAATGTACCCACATTCCTAATCAAACTAGGAAAAATTTATATCAATAATCATAGTACATTCGTTATATAATATTGAAAAATTCAACTGAATCATTATGAAGTGTTATCTACATAGTATGCCTTTATCTTTCTGTACAGAAAAATGGATATTTTTTTCATATTTTAGTCATAAAATATGTTACGAAGATATACATAAATCATCTACAATATATTGGTATTTTATAGTCTAGATACTCACAAATTTATCATATACTAAATAAAATATATTATAACATTATTTTTTATTCGTATACTCTTTTTCATTAGTTCAGAAGAAATATTATGTACTTACAATACAAGTTTTCTTCTACTTAGATAAATAAATCATGTATTCCATGATAATAGTATTAGAATCCACACTTGAAAAAAGAATTTATCTTTTGAAAACAACAATATAGAATACCTTTCTTCATCACCAACATGTGAATATTTATTCATCAAGAAAAAATTACTATAATTATAATATATATTTTGATGTTAAAACAAATTTAATATAGTATATAAAAACAATTTTCCTTAAATATTTCATCACATACAACCAGGGTCTTCAATTCATAATTACTCATGATAAAATAATCTCTAAATTAAATCTCTTAAATATAATGTATTAATCATTCTTTGATTCTCGTACGGCCTAATTCATCTTCTTACCATTAAATCATTTTTATTATTCACTGTTAATGTGACATTAAATGAAACATTTTTTTCAAATGAAAATTAAACATTATTATATCCATCCCTCATCTATTTTTTCAAATTAAATTTCATGAATTCAGTTGTTGATAACTCAATTTGAAATTACAATACAATAAACACCATACTTCTCAGGATTCATCATACATTTTCACTACTAATTTCATTTAAGAGCATGAATACATGGTTATTAATTATTTATGTTTTATTAATTTATCACAATCATATATACATAGATTTTCCTTTCATTAATTCCTTTTTTTATTCCTATTGCATAAAACAAAATGTCCCAAAAACTGTGTCACATGTCCACATACTAATACAATATTGTCGTATGCACCATATTCCCTCATTTAAAATCACATAGCCTTTATTTTTCATCACCCTTCACACAATATCATTAATGAAAAAGAAACATGCATGAGGAGGATTCATCAAATATCATAGGCATCATAAAACATTATTCTCTCAATTAATGAATAACATTATTCATGTATTATCCACATAATATAGTTCCTAGCAGTTAAAATAGATCATTAGAAATATGATCTACCATGACACTATAATCATTCATTTTAGTTTAAATATTTAATAATTCATGGATTAATACATGTCATGTAAACCACATATTACATGAAATTGTCTCAAACACTTTATGGTCTAATCACCGAATAGAATATAATGTCCATGAAAATTTCATTTTGATGATCATATTTTCTAATGAATTATCATTTTCATTCTTTTTTATTTCTTTTCTCTTGATTTTTATCATATCATGCATAATCCATTAATTTTAGTTCTTATATGAAATCTCTATTGATGATGCGAATTTTCTACATTATTTTTTGGGAACTGAATGATAATATAATGATTTTAGAATGACTCAGACCAAAAAATTTTATGTTCCTTGAATAGTAATAATTTTCTCCAGTATCAATCATAACACATATACATGAATCATCACATAGTTGGACACAATATTTTTCATAACAGTAGTAATATTGGTGATTATAACTATATATATGGTAAAGTGATTTATTGATCATAGATCATGGAATATATTTACATTCATGGATGAGAAATACATTATTCATATTGAAGACCCTTTTATATTAACGATCATTATTAATAATCCATTAATACTTATAGAAACTCATGTTCATCATATGGTCGATTATGATAATAAATAATAGTAACATCACCTTTGTGAAATAGAATAATGGTGATAGAATCTTACATTCCTGAAATAACCTTTCACATAAAAAATTATTCATGAATATTTCTCATGAATGAAGAATTGTCAAATGAATGAGCTGTTCGAGAGTCCAACCTATTATAAGAACCATGATGGATGTTTCTATACAGAATAAAAGACGTGTATTGTTTTCATAGAATCACATATTATATATTGTGGATTATCTTCTCAGCTTGTGGTATCCTTACACATATATGAATATTTCTTCTTTTATTCACAGGGTGGAATTATTTATAATGAATATATTGACGTAGACCATATTATGATAGGTATAGATTCATTTAGACATGTTGCCAATAACAGTAACTCATGTGGTGAATTTTTATCACAAATATGTGGATAAATAATTAATAATAAATTTTTAATATGGGTTCTCAAATAGAATTTTATCATAGATCCTTAGATCAATGGGAATTATGATAATGATGAATATGATTTTTAAAGGCTTTATAGGTGTTTGATCTCCTATGATCAGATTGATTTTATTTTATTCTTATTACATTAATTAATGAAATATTAGTTTCTACATTGATTCGCTACATTGAATTTATATTTTACGACCAACATCATAAATATAAATATTTAATTGTCACCTCTCTATATGAAGTTAAACATGATCCCCTTTAGAATCGTTTCACATATTTTATTCTTCCCCATTGTGCACCGTTCACTCTCTCTACATTCCATGTACATTCTATGAATTCATTTTCTATTATTATCCCTTTATATTATATCTTCCACTGTTATACAACATGTGATAACTATTATGGATTACGTTCCATAATAAGTAGTGGATGGGCATGGCCCTTTTATTGGCACATGTAGGTCCATATGATTTGATAAATAACAACAGTAAACACATTAAAATAATCTATATAGGAAATGGTAAACTGTATAATATAATTTCAATGTGAACCATCCTCAAAATGATTCATAAAATTATATTTATATAAAATATCTTTTATTAAAAATGATGGAATATGTAATCTTTTTAAAATACATCCAGTAAAAGAATTAGTCAATTATTAAAAATATTTAATTCCAAAAAATAAAATATTTTTTTCATGTGAATTATCGGAAGATACTTATACATCGAATATTCTAGGAAATATTCAATTTTTATTTATCATTTACAATTTTTAAAATGTTTATATTTTTTCACACCTATATAACATCTTATTCATTATTCAGAGGATATCTAAAACCAATTTTCAGTCTCTTGTTCTATATAATTAATGTTCTTCAAAAAGTACAGAAAAAAAAACTCCTTGCACATTGAAAACAAATACAACACTCACAATGTGGATCAATAATATATCTATTTGGATTTGTTTTCAATCATTAAAGGAATAATTTAGGAAAATTATCTCATCACATTTTCGCATAAGATTTATTTGTCCCCAAGTTCTCATTAAAATTATATTTTCTTATATTAATCTTATTTATAAATAATATATTCAGTTATGGAAGATAGGATAGAATCAATCAATTCACTAGTATTGTATCATCACTCATCTAACATAATGCCTACTTTATCCATGATCAATGTAAAAAAAATACTGTTTTAATTAGACACAATATTTTACCATTAAACATAAGAGTTTGATACCAACACACATTTAAAACAATTTTCTAATTTAATTACACATGTAATGGTCAAATTTATTCATGCTATAAAATGCCCATACCAACTAATTAAAATATTTTTCGAAATTTTAAATTAGAATTACATGAGCCATATATTAAATAGAAAAATATTTAATTGAAACTATAAGTATTCTATTGAAATACAATAATATCATCCTAAAATTTTCGTAGTTTAATATCATTTATGAAAATAAGTTTTTCCCCATTACCATTAGGAAATATTTTTGAGTACCAGGTGTGGTGAAAATGTATTCAATAATTTTTTGAGGAAAATATTTCAAGAACATTATAGATATTCTTAATTTTAATGATATACTTTTTTTTCAATAATCTTATGAAACACCTCCTTTAGTGATATATTAAATCTCTACTATATAAAGGTATACCATTTCATTTATATTCCTGGTAATTAAAAATGATGAAACATACCTTGAAATTGGGAGTTTTAAATGAGGATGTTTAGTCTTGATTAAATTTTTTCTTTATTCTATATTTTAGATCCACCATCATCATTCATTTACATCATTGTCAGTACAAAAAACATTTGAATAAATCAGAACCAATTTCTCATCAAAATGCTAGAAAAAAATATTGATAATTTTTTCTCAACCATGAATGTAACATCCCAAGAAAATAAAGAATATAAAATTGTAATATTTATTAATATTTTTGAGTTAAATATTAATTTTACTTAAATGGGTATTCTATGATTGTTGGTGTACCCAACACGTAAAAATTGGTTTCATCGAAATCTTAAGATGCGCGAATGCTTAGTCATACTCAAAAATATACAATATTATAATATTAAATTGTAGTTAACACCTTTCCATTGAACTATAATAAATGAATATAACTATAAAAAATATTATATTACATATTTGATAAATGTATTTAAAGTTGTCTATTAAAATTTAGTGGCAACAAATAATAATGTATATGATTTTAGGAATGAAATGACTTAGTATTCTCTCTAAGGTTGTCTTACCACCTTTTGATGGTGAATGCTTTTTAAATATAGTTTTTGTCACTTTTATATATTATATTTCAAAAAATAATATTCTTTTTTTATGAGGAAAATCAAAATTTAAATTAGATGAAATTTTAGTATTTTTCTAATAAAGCTCATTTTTAATTGAATACTTAATAATACTGCATTTTTATTCAAAAAATACATTTTAATATAATTTATTTATATAGATATATTATTATTTTTATTGTTTTTAAAAGATAATTGGACTATATTTTTACCACTTAATCCAATTTTAGTCATTTTATGTAATTTTACTTTGAAATTGTGCAAAAAACAAGTCAATCATTTGGTAGATTTTACATTATAAAAACATTCTTTTTGGTTATGACGAAGAAAATTAATTTTAAATTAAATACTGAAGCATCGCTTTTTTCAATTGGTAAAAATGTATTCTATAGTTGGAATATGAATTTTCAAATTGTGCAAATAGTTATCTTTTTTAGACATTATGAATAGTAGTTTTAGTAAATATTTTATTTACCATGGTAAAAGGGTAAATCATGTAAATAAGGGTAAAAAAATAATATTATAATAATATTAAATTACCATTACACTTTTCTAAACGTATTTTAGGAGATATGTTTCATCATGTTCATCCTTGGGTCAATTTTACAACACCGTAGAGCCACATGTGTTTGGGAATGACATTTAATTACTTTTAGTTTAATTGTAAGGAAAATATACCATAATCATATACCATTTACAAAAATATCTATATTTGGTTATATAATTTATCTATTTGATAATAACTATTAATTAGAATTCTAAAAATATTTCCAAAATCATGGTATTATATTTATAAATTTTAGTGATTAAAGAAATAAATTTAGGTATGACACAATGATGATGTGTGATAACTTCATTAATAAAGGATTCAAATAAATGATACTGAAAATGAAAAAATAATTATAACATGGTTTTTTTATATCATCCACGAATTTTATGGATTATATTTACACGTTATATTTTTATAAATGTTGTTTTTTTAAATAATGATGTTTTTATATAATTTTAAAAAATTATTGATATTGATAATGTTAAAATTGACATAATTTATACATTAAAATATAAAGTATTTTATTAAATATTATAATATTCCAACAAAATATAATATTGGGAGAAGTAGTAGTCATAAGCCCATAATTATATTATTGGCTCTTTAATTATATTTTTCATTTGTTGGTATGTATTTTGATTCTCAATGTGTTAAATGCATGATAAAACAAAAAGAGAAAAAAAGCGTAAAAAAAATCGATAAAATTATTAAAATATCCAAAACTGGTCTCAAACTTATTGGCTTATTTTATTTTGGCTTATATTCATATTATATTATTATTTAATTATGTTTTGGCCTTTTAAAACTGAAAAAACAAATTTATAATAAAATCATACATTCAAACATTCCTACAGACCCCCTCATTCCTCTAATAAAATTCCACCACCTCTAACCCATTACACACACCTCTCATGCCACTTGGCTCATTTACAATCTACTACATGAATCTCCCAAAAACCCCTTATTCCTCCAAGAATAATTCCCATAGGATGATGGCAATTCAAGTGATCCTTTTTTCTCAAATCAAGTTGAGTTAAACGTTTTAAGAGGTATCACCTTGTATAAAATATCATTTAATTATTCTACTTAATCACACCCTATTTTATTCATTTTATTTGATAATATGACACAAATTTAATAGTAAATACACTATTTTTTATGAGAAGGAATAAAACTACCCTTACACACACATCCATCTAATGGATTTAAAACCTATGGTTTCTATGGAAATTGAATTACTACCTCACGAAACGATGAGTGTTTGATTTGTCCGTCCCACCTCTCATGGTGGAAATTGTTATTGAACTAAATTTATATGTGATATATATTATATTTATATTTTCTCTATGTTTTTTTTTTCAGTTATATCATATATTTATGGTTTCCATAGTGGGTAAATATGATAATTTCATTTGAAGAAGTGCAGACTACCACCCCCTAAAAGTGATATGACTCGTTCATTCCATACATATAAAATATAAAAGACAGTGATAATAAACTTATGTAATGTATATAAAATATGATACTATACTGGAATAATAATATATCATTTTATCATTCATTTTCCAAACCTATAAATATGAAAGAGAAATGAACGTAATGTTCATTTATACGTACATCGTACAGTCTCGATGAACAGTGATTTTCATTTATTTTATCTAAATGTTATGAAATTTAATAAATAAATATATTCTGGATTTATATGATATTTAAATCATGAATACAAATGTTGAGATAATGTAATTTTGACTACGTGGAATTTTTTTAATTATAACAAGTTCATTTATTACTCTAGTAACAAATATCAGAAAAACGACCGTTATTAATGTAAATAATTATATAATGTTTATAGAAATGTAATATGTGATATAAAAGAAATTATTAAATTGAAAAAGGTTACAAATCAAGTATAAATTATCTTATGTTTATTATTCATGTGGATAATTAATGAACAAGACAAGCTGGACACAATGTTAGGGAACCATTCACCATCATCTTTAAGTCAAAGAATTATTTTATGTTATGTCCATTAATTTATATTTTCTTATTTTGTTCTATGTAATTATATATGTTTATTTCTGACCATTTTATTTTCTAGTGCATTGTGATCCTTTTTTCTTCCATCCACTCATTTTTTGTATTTTAAAGTGACATTGTTAGGCTGGAAAATTTTGTAAGGGAATTCATCTCAATATCATATCATAGAGGTATAATTTAATTTATACATGGCATTATTTTATATATAGTATAAAAAACCCTTTTACTTTAACATTATTTCAAAAAGAATCATTTTATTACAAATCATTTTACTAACGGACAAAAGGAATGTTTCTTTTAAATGTGCATGACGGTAGTGACCTTTTCTACACTGGGAGCATTATTTGATATTTGGCTTCCTTAACAAGCTGTAATGTTTTTTAAATAGAAAATAAATACCATATACAATTTTTACATATTTTGGTTTTGAAAATAGTTTTTATAATGTATTGATTATGTCAATATATTGAACTTATATCGTTTCATTGCAATGCATAAATGTTTTCTTTACAATATTCATGTTCAGGTTTCATAATTATGTTATGGGTCTTTGGAATTGTTTATGTATATGGTTGGTTCGATGATAATCTTAGACCAAGTGAGCCGGAGAGAGATCTCCACTGCATTGGGTATCGTGGTGGAGTTAAATATTGATGTTTCTCTGAAGAGATTTAGGGAATATACTGTGAAGAGTATTCCAAATGTAACTCCCTATGTAGATGTGAATGCTACAATGTAAATATGATATGGATTCCACAAGATAACATATTGATTTTTTATTTTTTGGACTTATTCAAAAATCATTTGATTATTTTAGGTAATTCAAAGAGATTATGTTTTGTTTGTATTGATGGACTAATGTTTTATTTCATTATTTTATAAACCCTACTGGGATTTTTATGATAATCCCATGTTCTTGAAATATTTTTCATAGGGTATAAGGAAGGGTTATAGAAATGAAGAATTCCGGAAGATATATATCAAGAAAAGAATTATTGTTTTCTTTCAATATTTTTTATCTTATAAAAAAATGGATACTAAGTAAAAGGGTCTACTTTGTAATAGATGAGATATAATGCAATAGTTATGGCCTAATTCTCTAAAACTGTAAACCTGAAAATATTTTCAATATTAATTATTTATTTAACTTAATATTAAGTAATGCTTTAAGGCTTGGGCCTTATATTGAAACTCTTTTCATTTTTCCTCTATCTTTAGGAGGATTCTTTATGATTTTCATTATATGTTTAGTAGTTTTAAAATAGAAGAAGTATTTTATATTATGATAAATCATTTCTTTGTTGGGATATTTTTGTTCCTACTTTTCATAAAAAATCATAATATACATAAATATCAATAAATTTTCGGATTTATTATTTAGATTTTATTCTAATTACACAATCCGTATAAATGGAACCAACTCATACATTCCCTTTACATATATTTTTACCACTTCATGGACTATAATTCATAGAGAAATTTCCATTATAATTATATTCATGTGTAATATATTCATTCACATTTTAATTTTCCTTTTTCTTGTCATATGGCCTTTATACATGTAAATTTTTTTGAATTTTAACAGAATTAATGGATGTCCCACATGGTTCCTCTAAATATACTTTTACCAAGTCAGTACCCATATTTTTTCTATAAATTTTTATTTCGTTTTATTTCATCTTACCCATATCATTTCATATTTAACTATAATTTATCTTAATTCTTACATTTTATTTTTTTCTTTTTCTAATAATTAAATAAAATACATCAACCATCTTCAAAGGAAAATTGGAATAATTTATTTAATTTAATACCTATTTTTTCTTACAAATGAAGGAATCCCTATATATAATCAAATTATTTACCATTATCAATACCATTGAGAATACTACATAGGTTTTTAGTATATTCAAATATCAATGATACATAATATATTTTTTATTTCACCTATGCTTCATCCCTAATATCTCATTTCCTACATATTTATATAATTATTATATGAACATAATAAGTTTAATTATTAGTTCAGAAATCAAAAAAAACATATTCCAAATCTAGTACAATCCCTACAAATATCACAAAAAGTCATGATCATTAACTCTATAAATAAATATATAAACAAAATCATGTGTATTATTTTTATTCCTTTTCAATTACAAAGTTATCTTTTTTTTTTCAGAAAATCTCATCATATAATTTCTTCCATAAACATTGGATATAATGTTGGACACATTAGTAGTATAACTTGTCAATATTATTATATAATTTAATCTATAACCAACATTAATTAGCTGAACATTATTAATATAAAGTAAATTTACTGTGGAATAGAAGCTTCTATTTGAAAGCTATTATGAATTGATCATTAGTTGATATTGGGATATGATTTCCACTAGATGAAGATATATTATAATAATGACCTCATTATAAGTTTATATTAAATTATACTTCTTTAAAACTTATTTATAAGACATTACATTAGTTTCATTATGATTGTTAAATTTAATTTCAACCGCTTATCATTTCAAACTCGGGGTTAATTTCTCATCCTCAAATAAATAATCCATTTAATGATAATCATTTAAAAATTAAAATGAATTTATATTCTAATTTTTCTTTATATTTATTGAATATGTAACTTCATTGGATTTTAAAATAAGAAACTCATCTGATTTTACACATATATAAATCATTCAAAAACTGAAAAAAAACATTACAATAAAAACTTCATCACTTGAGAATATAATGTGGGGAATAAACTGAAGAGGATACCGATTTCAAAGGATCATTATAGGATATTTCCATGTAAATATTTTTGGGGGAATTAGTGTGGGGTGAATTTAAAACCTAATTTAACTTTTATCAATTTGTAAATTCCTTACTTGTTTAGGGATTTCGTTTCCATTTATTTTCTATTTTAAAATATTTGGCTTATATGAATTATATTATAGAATAAGAAATAAACATTAAAAAACACATGTAAATATTGATGTCGAGTTTCATTACTAAGGTTGATTAAATATGCAATGTATGGGAATATAGTCCTACCAACAAACATATCCATTCTAATTAACAAATCAATGATGTGAAATTGGATATCCTTGTAAATTTCATACATGTTCTAACAAGGTATTCAAACATGATATATATTGAATAAAATTATTTCTATATAATTATAGGATTAATCATACTCCTTATGATGCATTTTTTAAAATAATTCCATGGTATTCTATGGAGATAATAATTTGATATTCTTCCAGTTCATATTGTAATCAGATGGTCTGACTAAATATACTTCATACTTATAGATCACATGGTCTTAGTATTGTTAATATTTTATTCTAATACATTAGAGTTTTTTATTATTGTGGTAGACTCTCTTTTATTATCCTAATGAGAAGATAATTCTAAACTTGGATAGTGAAATTGACTCTTGATGTGAACGGATATTCAAAACGTATTTAATTTTTTGGGGGAAATAAGGCTGTAGAAATTTATTCTGGATGTGAGTGGATATTTATAACATGATTATATTTAAGAAAGATTCCTTAAATTATATTCAATATATGAATAGATTTTTAATATTTTTAATCAATTAAGAATGAATTTAGATATATATTATGATTTAGAAGGTTCAATTTATAAATACGTAATAAACATCATGAATTAGGTTGTGTTTCCACAATCAATTGAAATTATAATTCCATTAAATTTTTGATATCATCATTCTATTTCCATAAACTACAAGCTTTATAATTTTAATATCTAGTAATGTTTGAGATTTGGAAATTATTTTATTTGATTATTCAACCGTTGAATCATGGAAATAAATGAAATGGTCTACGGTCTTACCTAATAATTTATATTTTTTGTACCCTACTGAATATAACCCCATAAAGGGTTTTTTATATCCAAATAATAGATATCAAAAAATTTAATTTCTCCTTTATGTTATTCATTGGTGTAATAGAAGAAATAAAAAATATCCATGAATCATGAAAAAAGTATTTTATTGACCAAAACCAAGGTAGGTGGTTTTATCTCTTAAAAAGTGATATTGAATTTAAAATTACATAAATTTATAAAATAATTAATTCATTATTTTAATTCAAATATTAATTCTAATACTCATATAGAATTATTACTCACTATTTATTTCTTAAAAATTGTATTATGGGTGAATACCATAAGTTGGTTTATGAATTGATAAATTAATTTTACTTAAACAATAAATGGTTCTGCTTTTCAAATGTGGCAATGATTGGTAGGTGTGTTTTTATTTTCATTGGAAATTGACTGTAGGAAAACTATCAAAACGCCAGTTTTTCCAATGAGTATGACCATGGGATGATTTCTTTGAGGAACTATCTACAATCATAGGTATTGGAGTATTCATTAAACATGCATGTGTGTGTGTTTATGAACATGGGATGATTATTTAATGTGATTAAAGAATAAATATTTCTAAAACTAATAATTACTTTATTTTAATTAAATTTATTTTCACATTTATTCCATCATATTTCATATATAAATGATAATAATATTTCAATTTTTTATATATATTAGTCAATAATATTTTAAAAATTATGTGAAACACAGAATATTGTTTTAGTGGAATTTATGAATTTTTTTTTTGTTTTCCACCTATTATATTTGTCCCAACCCATATACATGGACTAAAATGAATATTTACATTAATTTATCTATGTTACTATACTAGGAATAAATTCATATTTCACAAGGTGTGATTCTTTATATAGTTTCTATGGATGTGGAGGTGGATATTGAATGTTGTTTATTTTCTTCTATTCTACTATGTTTCCACAATGGTCCAACTGTGTTTCCTCATTTTGGAGTTATAATTTTTATAGATTATTTTTTCTATAAAAACAATTATATTTCATCTGGTTAGATAGGGGATATTTGTTTAACTAATATATGATATATATTTTTGTCTTCAGATAAATTTTATTGATTGTTTGTGTGTCATTATGAGTCTGTGTCTTTAAAAAGAGTTAAAAATCCCCTTATTTCTTATCAACCCAAAAATATATATTTCAATCCTTTGGGTTCTATGGAATGTATCTTATGTTCAGTGTAATCCTTTATCATTATAATAAATTTATTAGGGATTATTGGTTAAAAATGATAATAGTTTGGTTGTTCCATCACTCTAGATAGAAGTAAGGGGGTATTATGCATCACAACTAAAAAAATATAACATTAAAATTTTAATATAAAAAATTTATGTTGAAATTTAAGTTATTATTATTTTTGATGTGAGAAAACTATTTTCAAACATATATATGTCTGCCATAATTTCATCAATGTGGATTTTAACAATAACTGTGTTGTATCATACATTAGTAAAAGAAGCATCATATTATGAAAACATTATCAATTGGTTTTTTTATTTTGGTGTGGTTTTATTACTTTTTATATTCATTAAAAATGAAATCAGATATAACATTGTCTATGGATGAAGAAAAATAATAATTTTAAAATAGTAAATATTGTTAATGAATGAAAATTACACATGAGGGAAGACTGAGAATAGCGAATGTGGGTGCAATAGATAATGGGGATCCACCTAAAACACTAGATGACCATCATTTGTTCTTGAGTATCGTCCAATAATTTAAAACTATTAATAAGGAAAATCAGGATGGGGAATATTATTTCTTGAATCACCCATCCAAATTAAAGAGGTTGAATCCACAAACATTTTGTAGATATTCATTAGACAATCAAGTAGAAGTCTGATTAGAGGTGATAAACCAAATTTTATAATTTCATAAAAAAAAATCTAAGATAAAGTTTAATATATAAATATAGATTATTTATGTTGTAGATTTATAATTATAGGACTTAAATGTTCAATAAAAACTGGAATCGTGTCTCGCAATCGAGTTATTTGAGGAGTAATTGAGTATAATATTTTATAATCGACCATTCATCTATAGATGAAAAAAATAATCCTCTAGATAAAACGAAGAATTATGTATGGAACTAGATATGTTACTCAATACACACACCATGTTCACTTCCCAATTTATGAATATATTACAAGACGACAAAAGTGTAGAATGTTAGATAGAGTTTTGTTAAAAATAATTCTACTTAAATTATCTATTTATTTCTTTACATATTTTATGAATATTTAACATAAGGTATTATTTGGTGGAGATATATTTTTTGAAATTATACTAGAGGAGAAACATCTATCAATTCAATTTAATTCTGTAACTATTGTGATGGAAATAATATAAAAAGTGAAATTTTTTCCCAATGATATAGTGATCTGAAAAAAATCAGACTCGAAGATGAATCCCTTATCTAACACATTATTGAATAATTAAATATTCAATTTTTGTATATCTCTCTATCCCAGTATAAAATAGAAAACTAAAATTCCATGAGATTTTCATAACTGTAGTAGAATTGAAAATGTGATGAAATATCTAAATATTTATTCTAGTTAAATTTGTATGGGATGATTTCAACATATCTCATGTCCCTAATTCGAAATTAGGATGATCTTATCATAATAGTAATATCCCTAACAAATTTATGGACATGGATGACTCTAGGAAGACCATGATTGTCCTGAAGTCAAAACAACATAGGATAAAAAATATTTATATGGGATCTAATAGATAGTTATATATGGCTATGTAGGTTATCTCGAGTAAGAAACCCAGTCCCTTAACCATGTGATTTTTCATTTTTATAACCATGTGAAATATTAATTTCCAATTTTATACTAGTGAATAGTATTCTTTTCAGTGATATCATTTTCCTAAATACATGGTTTTGTATTTTCAAATGATACATCAAATTATTATCATCATGAATCATCCTGGTCAGTGAGATTATATATAATTCAAGTACCCATCTTTTTCTATTACAATTGATTTAGTAAAGTTCTTATAATTTATTATTTTATTATATATATATATTTACAGTATCATATTAGTAATATAAGATATGGTGGAATTAGATAAATAAAATTATTGATACACTTGATAAATACATTCACATCCTTTGATAAATATTTTCATTTATTTAAAGGGAAATTGATATGAATTGTTGATAGGGAATACCTACAATTGTATTGGATGAAACTGTTTCTAGTACGTTTAAAATAATGTACATTAAAACTATGGTACAATATAAAATAGAAAATTCCTACAATTTCAAACTGATACCTAAATATATTTTTGATTGATTTATTATGAATCCCCACAGAATAGAACATCAACATCTCTATAAATATCCATCTGATAAAAAAGGAAGAATTAAATTTTATTATATAATAGATACAATTATATTATGGTAATTAAAGGTAATTCTAAATTTATTAGATAAAATGTGATTATTTATTCGAAGTACATCTCAGTGGGGTTCTCTAGCTTTCTACTTAAATGAGGAAGTATGTTTTCATTGATTATTTTTGAAAGATATTAAACTGAATCAAGTGTCAACCCCGATTAAATTTTGTATTCATCATATTGATGATCATACTGATAAAATATAGTGATAGAAAATGATATATAAGATTCACATATGATTTAGATATCATAAAATTAGATTTATAAAAGAGGATATTTAAACTATAACATTTGGGAGTTGCTATTCAATTTAAATATGTTATCATGAACTTAGTTTTCAAAAAATCACATGTAGTTTTTAGGTTATTGATGAATCACATCATTCACATGTATCTTGATTCATTTGTCATTTTATATTTTGATTATATTATTATTAACGCTAAATGTAGTAATAATCATGATGTGTAATAAAAGATTGTATTTAAAAAAATTGTTATAATCATTGTTATATTAAATTTTCTAAATTAGACTTATAGATAAATGAATTTTGTTTTGGTAGATATATAATTTTTATTGAGTATATATTCATTGATATTCTTAAGATAAATGTAGATATTTCTTAGAAACCAACATTTATATTTTTTGGTACATTTTTTTAGGATCATCTTGAGAGTATCATCGATTCGTTCGATATTTATCATGTAATTTTATCCCATTATTGAATTAACAAGAAATAGAATTGTATTCCATTTAAATGAATATTATTATATTCCCCTTCATGTGATCCATGATCATATCACATCAGTGCCTGTCTATTTTATACCCAATATAGTGTAGGGATATTTTCTATATTATGATGTGTTTGGAATGAGAGTGTGTTATGTTATTATACAAGTGTTCATGTTGTGTAATATAGATCAAAACAATTTAAAACACACAAAAATCACAAACATATTCATGTACTTGATGTAGATTCCATGTTCCAATACTCAAAAAACACGACGCCACTATCACTTAGGGTATAATTTCACATCCCATACCGATTATAAAATATTGAAACATATTTGATATCATGTAAACCTATAAATGAGGAAACTACATTAGATAGAGTACCTATTACTTTATGAAATTATCTAGGAGTATACACATGGGAATGGGAATTTAGTAGTGTAGGATTTATCTCAAAATATATATAATTTAAAAATAATATGATGATCTCAATAAATGGTAGTTGATAATCATTATTGAAAACATGCATTTATATTGTTCCAAAAAAATTAATAAATTGTTTTTCTCCCTATTACTCATGTTTATGATTTGATATGTTTTTTCAAAATGGGTCAATAATCAAATCCTGACTACATCACCGTTTTTTCATGCCTTAATGGTTGTCAGGCAAAGTATGAAAGATAATAGTATGTAAACTCATTGTTTAACTTCTAAAAATATTTGGTACCATTTTCATTATAGGAATTTATTATATCGTTGTATTACCATTCAAATTGGGCCTTTCACCTAAATACACAAAAAATGTATAAGGGGATGAAATTTCATTTTTAGTGGTAAGGTATAAATAAAATTATTTAATATCATGTCACGAAATTTCATAATTTTCAACATTTAATGGCCCTGTACTAAACTTCGTCTATTATATTACATTCTATAATAATAACCAACTATATATGGGAATATATTAAATCAAAATTTTCCACTAATCTACTATAAATTTGTCAAAAGAATTATTTATTGGGTAATTATGTATAAAATCTCAATGTCGACACACATTCTCATATTACGAGGGTATAAAATGCTATTGGGTCAAGAATGATATATATTTATGAAGTGTTAATGATTCCTGATGTACTAAAATCTATTTCCAATAAAAGTTATCCCATGTTTACTTCTAATTTTATTGCTCTTTGAAATAATCTTTGGATCCATGTAAATTATTATCATTAAATAATGTCCAATTATAGATTGAAATTATTAATAATGTATGATTATGATGTTTGTAGGTATTTTTATAGATTTATTCAATAAATTTTGGTGATCATGGGAAAACAATACGTCATTAGTTATGTTCACATATAATATGATCTGACATGCCATGTTATATATAGTTTCATTTATCGAATTATATAGAGATCATTGTTGATAAGAAATTTTTAATGAAAATTGGATTGACGCCACTAATTAGACTTTGTCATGTACATGAAATTGAAAAAAAAAACTTATCAGGAAAAGGATGGTTATGACCTATTACCGATACGAATCATATGAATATCATGATTTTCTCCCATTATATTTATATGTAGGAGAAATTGTATTTATCAATGTTTCACCATGATTGTGTAATAATTAATTAGGAAATAAATGGAATATTTATCATCAATTTTTGTGACACATTTAGATTCTAGAATGGATAACAAATGTTGTAGATTGATTATCCTTACCATTGAGATTTTTTGTTGTCCATATTTTTTTCGACATATCTCAACTCTATGAGTACAAGTAAAATTCAATATTGGTATTATGAATGAGAGTAATTAATTTAGTTTATATTTCCAAATCTCATCACATATAACACCAATATATAAATTTTTATGAAATATATACTAATAGTATTGATAATGACATACCCCTAGAGTAATGTATATCTAGGTTATACATTTTTTCATTATAAGATTTGAATTATTAGGTTACATAACCATTTATATTAAATTGAAGGAGGGGATAATTTTTAATCATAAAATAGAAATTGATTCATGATTTTAATTTTGATTCTTGGAATTAATATTTTTATTGTAATATAAATTAGTAATTGATTTTTGAATTTAATGGTTTTTCATAAAATGAAATTTCCTTGGTATTTTTCATGAATTTTTTATTAAAGTCATGAATATGATTCGAGGATTTTTATTCATGGAGAATCAATTAATGGTGATTATATAAAGTAGTGTTGTTCCTCGATTGAACTCATATTTCACACATTTAATTCATATATTTGTGAAAATACCATTTATATTTTAATTCATATTATTTTTAGATATAATAATACACCTTTCTTTGAACTTCATGATCAATCTAGTTAATTTTGTGAGTCCTTAATCTCATAGAATGGATTTTTTATGATTCCATGAGAATAATATCTTTGAAACAAATGGTAATATATTTCTTTATCACATTAAAACTAGAACATTTTATTCACTCTTGAACAGATTCCTTTCATGGGTTAGTTATGGCTTACATTGCTGATATCATACATGTTTCAATCAATCATTTTTGTGATTAAGTTGTGGAATAGAAGAAATCTCTTAGATCCAAAAATCATAAACTATTTTATTTGACATTCCCTTTTGAGGTAGGTGGTTGATACATTATTCAACATTCTCTATAATTTGAGGGCACATTGATTTATAAAATAATTTACACTTTTATTGAATATAAATATAATTACTAAAACATTGCATGAATTTTCATTCTCTTGTTGGCTCTTGAAATATGAATTTTGGGTGTTTCCCTCATGGTGATAAATTTATTTATAAAATGGATTCCAATAGAAGATAATTTTTGATTTATGAATCCATAATATTTTTATTTTCATTCGATCATGTAAATTAAACCATTACCAAAGGGAATTGGTTTTAGCGAAAATTTGTATGAATTATTATTTCTAATTAATTAAATTATGAAGGTAAAATCTCCACTCGCAATCATGCGAGGATTTATTCTTCATGCATGTGTGTGTATCTGTTTCTGTTAAGATGAGATGGTTATTCCAAATTTTTTTTAAAAGAACTATTTTTACATCCCATGAGAACTATATTTTTGGTGAACTAACCATAACCGGCCTTCCTAATTATTTTATATATTAATCAATAATACATTATGATAACTTTGATATTTTATGCTAGTGTTTTAAAAAAACAAGATAAAACCTAAATATTTTTTACAGTAATATAGGATATATTCGTTGTTATTGTTCCACTAGGTATTATTAATAACCTCATGTAAATTAAATTTAGTTCATATTAATATTATATTTTGAATGATTAAATAATGATGATGAAATTTTATTTCACTTGTAGATTTTTCTGATGTAGTTATCATGGATTTGGTGGTGATGTTTGGTTGTTGGTTATATTCTAGGACTATGGAGTGACACCGCCATGTTTTCCATGACTTGCATTATTTTGGAGTCCTAGTTTTTTCGTTATATATTTTCATTGATACTATGATTTTTCACATTATTATACATAGATTGTACCAAATTTATAATTTATGAAAAGGAACATTATGTTTGATAGCGTATTTGGCATACAATACTAAGCAAGAATAACCAGTGAAATAAAAATATATAATAAAGTATATATTCAATTGGTGGGAATGGATATTATTATGTATATTATTTAATATATATATATATATATATCATTGAAAATAGGAAATTATGGACTTGTTATTTTAAAATAATCAATCAATTTTTAGAAAAGTATGTTTATTCTTTAAAAATTCCAGTCCTCCAAATACAATTTTAATGATTTTTTTGATATAATATTAAAATTAATATATAGATATTTAAATAAATATAAAATTAAATTAAATTTCGTAAATTTTTTAGAAATATAATATTATTTTTAAATATTAGTATTTTTTAAAAAATACTTGAAATTTAATTTTCAATAAAATTAGTAATATAAAATTATCAATGTTATTTGACTTTGATTTCACGAAAAAATTATTATTTAGGTATAATTAATCCTAATAATTACATTTGAACCATATTTATAATAAATTTTAATATAGGTTTATGTTCGGGTTTTAAAAATTGTTTTTTTTGGAAAATGTTTTAATGTGGACGCTAATTTACTTAATTTAAAATAACCCTACTGAAAAATTATATTAGTAAAATTTATATATAATATATATGAAAATAAATATTTAAATTCCTATAATTTTTACCACTAGTCATATATTTAATATAAATTTTTCATATATTTGTAAAATGAATTTCTTGAAAACCCGTTGTTTCATCAAATTTTTGGGTTTTATTTTAAAATAAAATTTTTCTAATTCTGTGAATTGAATTTGGAAAATTTTAACCAATCATTTGAATCCAAATATTTTATATTATATAACAATTTTTTCTTATTTTGATATCAAAAATAGTTTTATAAATTGTAACCATCATTTAATGTGATTAATGTGAAAAAGGATTTTCAAGGAGGTTAAATAGAGTTTATAACTATTAAAATGACTAGAACAATTGTATAAATTATATATTACTGGCATATTTCTAAATTATAAACTATATTCCTCGATAATGGTAAATTTTGATGCATTTTTTTGTAGGAGGAACAGGGGTATGTATATTTCAATTAAAAATTACAATTATTCCACCCTACTCACTAATAAATGAACACCCACCTTATTCTATACATCACATCATATAAAATACATGGGTCATCCATTACCATCTCAAATAAGTTCATTAATTCCATTTACATGACCTGTATTCCATGTTTTCTCATAAATCCATACTTAGTATGCATTTGGTACCATCATAAGAAGGTTATTTTAAGAAAAGTTATTGTGATTACTAACCATTTTTATTATATTCCTTATTTTAAATACTTTATATAAATATTAATTATGCTGATATAATAATATAATTATATCCAATATAATATTATTTTATAATTTTAATTGTTTAACATAAATCCATCTTCACTTCCATCAAATGGGAAAGGAAATCCTCATTCCTCTATACAATGTACAATAGTCTCACAAACTGATGTAATTAAATTTTCAGCCTTCCCTCTCATGGATTATTAAAATGATCCTATTATACTATATATATAAACATAAATTAATATGACATTTCAAATATATGTATACTCCTAGAATTATTATAAAACATATACCTTCTTACTTTCTATTCTAGTGGGATATGATAATGTTTCTTTTTTATATGGCGGACTACCCCCTTAAAAGGTGATGTGATTTTTTATTCAATAAGGCATTACATTGATGGAAATGAACATATTAATTTTTAACATATCTAGAATATTTTATATAATTTATATATTAAGTATATTTATATCATTTAAAAAAAATAATATATCACTTATAGTCTACCTTTCCATTCCGTGATAAATTATAGCATCGCTCATGAAAACGGTTGGACTAACGCCTCCACAAAGAGACGAGATTCCATTTTTCATCACCATATAAATGGATTATATATAATTCTTTAACAAATTAGCAGTAAAAAATATATTTTTGTATTTTTATTTAGATAAATTAATAATTTCCTTAATTCCCTAATGATCATCGAAATCTAGAAACGTTACTCACACATACCTACAACCAAAATCCCAATGATTATAACATAGTTAATATTTATAACCATACTTGATAAAGTGTTTTAAGGGTATAAATGAGGTAAAAAATTATAATTATTTACTTATAAATTATTTTTTTGATCAAAAAATAGACTATTTGACCACGGTCAACCCACCGAATTTGGTTTGAAATAATGAACCAAACATCCTCAAAAAACCAAATGTGGAATTAACTAATTACATAGTTAAATATTCCATTAAAATAAACTAAATAATTTATTTAATTATGGGGTATTAAACCTATATAAATTATTATAAAATAATATAACTAATATATGTTTATTATAAAAAAGTTAAATGACATACATGGAGAGTATAGACTAAAGTTATGGGGTTTCATCTTAAATTTCCATTATTATGATAAATTTTATTAATAACCAAATAATATCATTTACATGGTATATATAATTCCTATATTAAATTTAATAGTATTAATCCTTAATAATTTATGGTATTATATGGTTTAATTTTAATTAATCCATCTATGTGGATTTTACATGATAGTTACTATGTTGTAATGAATGTAGCAACAAAATTTTTTTTATTTGGAATACATAAATAAAATATTGTATTTTATACTAAAATACTATATGTGTAATGAATTTTTATTATATTATTTTTTATTTCAAATATTATAATTAGGATCTACAATTATTATAAAAATTATATTCACTCATTAATTATCACATTAACATTAAAGTAATTGTAAGGGTTTATCATCTAAAATTATCGTCACTGGGACACACTTTATATTATAAACCATTATTCCACAGTGATGGGTTTTTTTTACCCCATTGAAATGTTTTATCATTACCTTATTTATCTTTAAAATAATGATGTATTCATTTGATGTTATTCTTTCATGGTTCTTCAGATTTAAATGTTATCAAAGTTTCCAGGGATCTATGTTACAATCTCTTATTTCTATTGGGATTGGTTAAGCTCAAATATTCTGTGAATGAATTTATTTAAAAATTCATTAATAAACCCATTTAATTTTATTTTTTAGGATCGAAATATGAGATGTAGATATTCATTTAAATGAGGGTGTTAATTCCATGTTTAAAAATGATCATTTTTATCCTTATGAAAACATTGTATAAGAATGATAACAAAGTTAGATTGACATAATACCTCTTTGTATGATTAAGGAAAAAACTTTAGTTTAATAAATATGAGTAATAAAATAAGTACATATCTACACTAAAATATTATTCTACCTTTAATCATATAAAATCATATATAATAGTTACAAAAATGATAAAGTATACGAAAGTCACTTTCTTTTTATAACAAAATGACGTAGAAATAATAATACATGTGATGAATAAAAATATTTTAACTCAAGTATTAGTGTAACTGATCTCTTTGAATAGCAGTTCCTTCATTTATACATTCAATAAATTTTTCCTTAGCCACACTAGGGTAATCTCTCAATACGAAGATAGATAACTTTCCTATTATCCATATAAGCCCTCAATCTGCATGTTTATTGGCAGATCTTCCTTCCTTCAACGTGTAATCTCTCGAATATGAACGTAATAAGAACCTCTTTCTTCATAACCATAGAATCCATCAATAATAATAAAAAATAATTAGAATATTACTTATCATAACAAAGATTATTGGATACATTGTGTATGTTGAACAATATATTCACAAAATTATTTCATCATAGCCTTCCCATAAAGTATATTTTTTAGTAGCAATCATTTCACTCAAAATCCAAAATGTTATGAGGTCATCCAAATTTACTAGTATTTAGGAATTTGTAACGGTCTTATGTTAACAAAAATAATGACACTGTTTAGATAAAAAAACAATTACAAGTAACATTAACATTAAAAAAATATGTATGAAACTGAATTTAAGAATCATTACATTAATAAAATAATGTATCATTTGGAAATACATAATATATGATCAATAAGGAAAAATTATATTCAACAAACTCTAAGAATCAGAAATGAAAAATATTGATAAACCTAATGTAATAAAATAGAGAATTGAATTCTAATAAACATGGTACATCATATTTAATATTTTGCGCAATAAATATTTTAGAAACACAAATCATATTTTTTTATTATCTATGAATTAGAATCTATGGAACATAACAAATAATAATTCAAGAAGTGATTCATATAAAAAAATCGATCCGAGGTCTAAGAAATATAGTGTTTTTTAATTTGAGAAACACAGGGAATCCAAAATTTGTAACGATTCAAAATCCAATTAATGTTGTTGTTTTGGAATAAAAAATGAAGAGAATCAAAATAAAATAAGCAATGGGATTATAAATCCATGAAACTGCGAATCAGATTAAAATGTCTAATAATATGGATCTTCAAGTATTATAGAGTCTACTCAGTCTTAATGATAACTATTATACCCTTAGATGTGGAAAAAAATCCACATATGATTATAATTTTGACAACCATGATGTTTCTTGAATAAATAAATTTTCTTTCTGCAAAATATATTTGTGATTTCAAAAACATAATGGAGTGAAAATGTTTTAAGGAAACATTTCACCCAAAAATCTCCCCCATTATGGAATGCCAAAAAAGATTTATTAAGAAATGAATATTTAGACCTATAATATATACATTAAAACATAAATGAAATTCTTATCTACCCCTGAGATTATTACTTATAGTAAATATGAATAACTCCCCTATAGGTTATGTAATAACCTTAAGGATCTTATTCTTGTCATTGTAAAATTGTGATAATTTATTAAGGAAACAACTCCCCCTTTTCTTAAGTATATCTTATTTAATTAATATTCACTTTAATTTGAAATTATCTTCCTGATATTTATGTTATTTTTATAACATACTATACCCTTCTCCACCATTGTGATTTTCAAAAATCAATAGGTGGATGTATAATATACCTAAAAATGTTTGGAAACATACAAATAAAAAAATTGTTAATAACATATTAGTATTGAAAAGGTTTTTATAAAACAAAATATAAGATTATAAAAATAATTAATCCTTATTGGTAAAAAGTTTATTGATTAGGTATCTGATCTTATTTAACTCTTTATGGTCATCATTGATGTTCTCTAGGGGAACATATTTCTCATAATTATTGTACACAAGATTAACAATTTTCTATTTCTATCTTTGAATCTTCTCTTCATATGATTTAATCATTTCTTTCTAGTAGTTAATTTTCTCCCCAAAATTGTTTATTCTTTACTTTAATATATTTATCTCAATACCATAGTTGTCCAGTTTTCAATTTTGGACTTTATCTTCTCGAATCCTCATTACTTTTATCTCCTTCAATATTTTTAAAATGAAACATGAAAATATTTTCCCTGGGGTTTCATGATTTTTAAAGGCTCTCATAACTATCTCGAAGATTAAATATAAATCCTTAAGATCACAATTGACCTATTTTTACCACTTTTTATTTCATTATAAGACATTCTAGTATAATTGTAATTCAACACAAAATATTTGAATTCATATTCAATATTTAATAACTTATCCATAAGTATGGTTATGGATTTTGTCTTCTTGTTCAATAAAATTTGAATATATTGGAATCCTGACTCAATGATGGGGAAATAAAGAATGAAGTCAACCAGATACTTCAAGGACCGTATGACAATGTTTTCTCCTAAGGGGGGGGAAGCTTTTTGGATTCTAAACCATTCTTCCCAGATGTTCCAACATATATTTCTTTTTCATTATTTTTCAAAGTGTACATATTTCTTAATATATGGGTCTCTTTCCTTTGATCGTGAATTTGAATAATTATTCCAAAATCATCATCATAATATGAAAAAAAATATTATTGTCCTCGGTGTCAGCGACATGTTATTCATGATTAATGAATTTATAAACTAATTCAAGATGAGAATATTAGGATTGGGAGGTTCTTATGGTCATATTATCTGACTAACTTTACATATGAGTTACATTCATATGTCCAATCTTGAGTTCATTTTCTTTATCATCGCTTTTATCTTCTTCGTCTTCATCTTATTCATCTTGTTCATCTTGATATTTATTCTTGAATTGATAGATATGAATAATTAATAACTACTTTTTCCTATACAGAAGGTGTTAATATATATATATTTATTGAGATGGTTTTGGAAGATTTTTTCTTTGAGAAAAGATTTAGAAACATGAATCTATTATGATGATTATTCCATATATTTATACAAATAATGAATTATTTCATCATTAGAAATATTATTCTTAATCTTCTTATAATTATCTAACTTCTTAAGATATTCAAAAGTTTGAAAATTCAGAGTCCTAGTAACATCTAGATCTATACCTATCACAATTTATCATTCATTCCTATTCCCTTTGAGTTTCCCAATCACGATACAAAAAAACCATAGTAAGTCTTTTGTTTGGTTCAGATTCTTGTGTTGGATCATGTTCTTTAACATTTATTTTCATTTTTTCAGACATTGAATTTTCTCCAATTTATCATCACTTTCCAACAATATCAACAAATTCATTCTTATCATTGGAAGCATACTTCACTCTCTTAATTATATCATCACATAACAAAATAATCATAAAATTTTAGTGATTATACTTGTATGTCACATTGAATGAGTCTAATAATATAATTATTATATTTGACAACATTTATGGAAACATTTGTGTTTTTGAGTTAGATCAATCATCCTTTCTTTATTTTGATTGAATGAATGATAAACATGACCATGTTAATCAACCAAATATTAACTAGAATGTCCATTATGAAAATGTAATTGATTTTCAAAGAATCCATAGCTAATTTAATCAGTATCATAAATAAATTTAACCATAAAAAGACTATCATGTCATTTGAAAAAATATTATAAAGCATGGGTGACCTAACTCCCTAAATGCCTATGGATTCAATTTATATGACTCTATCAAAAGATCCTTCAAAATTAGGCATCATATGGGAAGGGAAATACACTTACCCACTATATGGTATATTAAGAATGTCAACAGATTTCCTAAAAGTCATTGAATAAGTCTTCCCACAAGATATGATCGTAATATTTTTCATTACCACCTTTGACAATGAATTAAACATTCAGATAACTTTCAATTACCAGTTCCACATTTACCTGATCTTTCTCTCCCGTATCCTTCTCAATGTATACATTTTCCCACTCTTGGTATTTGATTATCTTCATTATCAATGAGTCGTAATCATATAAGATAATCTTCCCCGATAACGTCTCTTTAAAGATTGAACAAACATTATGATATTTCTACAAAGGCATTGATGTTTGGGAAGATCTCTCCAGCATCATTTGAAACATTATGGAAGATAATGGAACGAAGAATATAGTATTTTATTATAAACATAACATCAGCAAGAATTCATATTGAATGATATATGGGATTTGGAAATGAGACCTGCTTATATAGACATTGTAGTGATGATTCATATTCCAAACAAGATCAAATGGTTGGTACCAATCTAATTTAACATGATGGTTGATAATTTTCCGAATAATATATTTAGGTTCCAATCTTTTGAGGTTTTATAGAAATACAACAGATTTAAATATAGACAAATCGGTTGTGTTTTTTCATAAAAAAATTGAAAATTCATAAAGTAGAAGTAAGAGATAAAAAATAATTACTAATAAAATTTAACTTTTAGATTTTTTTGAAGATATGTAAGTAAATGTTTATATTATTCTTTGATATATTGGATTCCAAAATGTTTAGGTAGAATCTTGAAACTTATAATATGTTCTGAAAAAAAAATTTATTGATCCAAATAATATAATTTGGTTTCAAAATTAAAATTTATGGAAATTTTTTTCCCACCAACAAAAAGGATAATCATAATATTTTTAAATAGTTTAAACAAAAAGCTGATATGAATTATATCTTTTCAGTTATCATTCAAAACTTTTTATTATTATATACAAACCATCAAAAGGTAATGGTTTTGTAAAAATATTAGTGAGTTGTTTGATAGTTCTAATGATATATAAAATAATATTTACTTTAAGTGTGTGAACATAAGAAAGTGATTCCTAATATATATGTGTTTTTCATGAGAGTGATGTGAAATTTTTTTTCTTAGGTCTATAGAATTAGTGGTATCACATAGTATCTGAGTTTTAGTAATACTCATTGCATAATATGCCAGTGTGTGTTACATCTAAAAAACATGAGCACGATATCTTCAAGATGCTATATATTCATTTTCACTAGTGGAGAGTGCCACAGAGTTATGTTTGTTATATTACCAAGAAACCAATGAATCTCCAAACAAATGAAAATTTCCAGATATAATTTTTCATATCCATTCTACAAACACAAATATCATCATTCAGAAATATTTTCAAAATTAAATCATTTCCATAAGAATATACATGTCCTAATTATATATTTCCCTTTATGCATCAATAATTTATTTCCCATAAATTAAATTAATATAATTTTACATTATATTTATATTTATAACATAATAATAAAGAATAAAACTATACTCGATGGCTATATTTTAGGTATAATAATCTATATATCGTACCTATAAAACTTGTTTGATCTACTAGTTTCCCAAAATTAATCAACATCAAGAGTATTTGAGGTACTGACTAGAGTAATTATTATTTTATTTCATATTCATATTTTTAAGTCAAACAATTAATATAATTATGTTCATTAATATATGATCCTCATGATTTTTTTAAATATAAAATCCAAGGAAAAGTGATAACTCAACCATCTCATTTACTTCAAACTCAGATTTTATAATATTCTAAAATGATTCAGCTAGAAATTGTTGAGTTGATTTGAATATAATTTCATCAACATTGATTTATACAATTAGACAAAAAAAAGTACATTTTTTTAAAAAGTGTTGGATCAGTAGTTCCCTTTAGAGTGTTTTTTGTGATAAAAATATTATAACTATAGTACACCAGGTTCTTGGGGATTGTTTAAGATCTTATAGAGAATTTTTAAGTTTGAAATTTTTTTTAGGATTTTTGTGTCTTCTAAACTAGGATTTTCTTTAACATAAACATCCTATTGAACATAATCTCTAAGGAAATCTCACTTCACATCCATTTGAAAATGATTAAAGATAAATAATTCATCAAAGGAAAACATAATTAAAATATATTCAATTCTAAAAACAACATCATATGATTCTCTATAGGCTATTCCTTGTTGTCTATTATATAATTTATGATCTAAAATTTCATTATTTATAAATAATATTCAATTTTCCGGAAATTTGTTTCTGAAAACATACTTTTATCCATTTATAGAAGTTTCTGTAGGTTTTTAAACAAATTTCCTAACATAGTTTTATTCAAATAAATTTATTTCACCATGCATATCATTTATATAATCGTAATCAACTAATGAATCATCATTAATGTTAGTCAGTAATTGGGAAAAATGACATATGTTCAACTTAATTTCATAAGGATCTTCTAGTCCTTACATGTTGATGTACATCACCAATGATACTATCACTGGGAGGATTCCATAGAAACAACTATAATGGTTTTTTTCAACATAGGGTATTAAATATAATGAAGTGAATACATTATAAAATCATTTATTAGTATTATAATGATTAGAAAAATCTTCCAACAATAGATGAAAGTATGTTTTTGAAAAGACATCTTAAGGTGTTGGGTGGGGTTTTCTTAAAAAAAGAATCAGTTTCAACAAATTTAACATGTATTATTTACACAACTGTACAATAATTTTTATTAAACAATCCATAAGAATTAGAACTACTGGAATATCCTATGAAAATTTCTTCACATGGTTTTGGGGAAAAAATTTCTGTTATAATTTTTATTAAAAATGAATACATGGCATCCAAATAATTTGAGGTATGAAACTTTTGGTTTTTGACTGGTATATGATTTATAGGGTGTTTTAATAATAAATGGAATTATTAAAAATAGATATATATTATAAAAACAAATATTTATAGCTTCATTTGAAAAATTATTTGCAATTTAGTTTTCACTCAACATGGTTCTTGTTATCTTTCCAAAAATTGGTTTATTTTCTTTTAGCAACACCATTTTTATTTTATATTCTAAGAGATGAGAAGTTATTAGTAATTCTTTTCTCTCTTAAAAAATTTAAAAAATTCAAAATTTCAAATTCTCCACCATGATCACTAGGAAACTTGTCAATGGTTGGTTTTTTTCTTTTATAAATTTTGATGAATAATAATAGAAATAATAAAAGGATTCATATTTTCTTTCATTAAAATATAAATATTTAAATCTAATGTATTAATCTAATAAAAAATACATAGTTTTTACTCCAATATATCGAGTTTTTATAGAAAAAAACAGTCAATGGGAAAAAACAATAATGCATCAGAAGTTGAGACTTCACTAATAGAAATCATCTAGATTTATGTTGCTTTCTGTATTTCCTAGGATAAAAAACTCTTGAATAAAAAAATCCAGGATCTGATAGATGATTAAAAAGTATTTTATTATAATTTTTACATAAGTTCATTAGGTTACTTTGTGCAAATCTTCTATGTCATAACCATGAAGAGTCTTCAATTTCATTAAAGCAATGTATGTCTTGTCTCATAAGGTCTTATATGTTATGTGTATAAACATTCTTATACTGATTGTTAGAAATAATTAACTCATCCTTGGATTTGATTACAAAGAAGTTATCAATTTTAATATTGCTAGGTAACTTTCATAAAATAATTGAATTATTCTTATATGGTTGTTCTAATAACCCTTAATATATAAAATATTTGAAATTATGAATTTTCAATGAAGAACAATGTAACATATACCAACAATTTCTCCTTGCGAATTATCTCTAAAAGTGAATCTTTGTCATTCATATTAATAATATTTTCAATAAATATTTTTCAACAAAACATGTTCCAGGAACATACAAGATCCAAGTACCATGTCTTTTTTGGCACGTCCTCTGTTTTTCAGAAAATAAATAAAATTTATTTTTTATAACAAAAACATTCCTCGACCTGGAATTATTCAAATGTAAAATCTAAGGAATAAATATATTCAAATAAAATTTATCATTATGAAAACCTAAGCATTAGATTTTATTTGGAGAAAAATTTGTATCTCAATGTCCATCACATTAACATTTAATGAAAAAGGGGGTATTTTGAGGTACAAAATAATTGTTACTAAAAACTAGTTTTCAGTGACAATAGCCAAACAATGTACTATTCATAAGAGGATGAATTTTTTAATAAATCTTATCAAAATTTTATTTACTTGTTGAAAATTTTGATAAAATATTATTAAATTAATAAATTTCTTATTTTAGATTAAGGAAAAATTCATTATATTCATAATTATTTGTCATAGAATTTAAATTTGTCTCTAAATCATTTTTCATAGAATGAATATTTTCAAAATACAGAGAATGTTTATCCTTTTTAGAATTAATTGCTACATGTTTTTATAAATATAAAAAATTTCAAATGATTTTTCATCAATATTTTTTGAATGATATGATATATATTTTGTTAATACATTAATTATATATTTTGATTTCTCATGTTTCTTTTTTATCTTAAAATTATCATTTTGAACTAAAATGTATACCTTAGATAGTTATTCAGAAGAAGGTATATAATTATCATTTAATAATTAAGATTCTTCATTAACCAATATAAAATATTCTTCAATATGATAATTTGCAGTTAAATAAATTTTTCTCAATGACTTTTTACTATGTACCATATCCATAGAACATTTTTTTTCAATTGTTATTCTGGAAATCAAACCAGTCTTATTGTGTATAAATGATTCTATATCTAAAGATTCATTATATGAGTCTCCACCCCTTGTACAACATGTGACATTTTATTTCAAGACCTTATTTCCCTTAGACTTATATTATCATCTCTAATTCCTTTCATAGGGTTTTTCTTTCTTTTCCTTTATTTTTAGTTTAAGGAAATAAGTTATGATATGTCCAACTATAGTGCATTCTTATCCAATAAATTTTGAATCTTTATAATATTTCTTGTCTTTCCTCTTATATTTGTAATAAAATAGTTCATTCACATAATGTGTTTCATCCTTAAATTAATATTATATAATTCATATTTTGTGTCATCGGTATCACTTGAATCTAATTAAATTGTAAATTTCATATATTATGTTTTCTTCGAAACATTTTATGGGTTATTGTATTTCGTCTGATTTGAAGTAGTTATAAAAGAAACACTCCCATTTTTCTTCTTTATATATTCATAATCTCCCTTAAATATGTTATCATATTAAAATAGAGTCCCAAATACCTCATCCAGTGTAAAAGTTTTAACTTTCCTCAATTCCTTAATAATGGTTCTCCATGATTTTTTTTCATTAAGCATGATATCAATAATCTTGTCAATATGAATCTCAACATATATCACTTTTTCTACAATTTACTACTTACCTATACCATATTAATGATTATTTGATGAACTTTCAAAATGTTTTCTCCATAAAGAAAAAATTAATCCATGATAGTCTCCTACAAGAATGGATCTTCTAGTTTCAAAAACTTTTGAAGTACCAAAATGTGCAACTTCATTTTTCATCCAAATGTTTTATACTGGTTCACTAGAAGATATATCACTATATATATTCCTAGTCATGGAACAAATAAATTATTGTGTACCTTCATATCTTATAGATATTATTACTTTTTTTGATTGGTAAAAGTTCTGATTTCATTATCAAGAATCTTTTAATCTCAAATAAGAAACATAAATTGACCACAATGGTATTCATTAAAAAGTATTCATTATTTCTCTCCAAAATTCATAATCATTCCCATTAAATATAGGTGGTCTGGAGGGTTCATATATTCTAAGGATCTAAAATTCATTATTGAATATTAAAAAACTAAAATTTTCCACTCCACATGTTAGTGTGGTATATATTAATAAAAAAGGCTGTTTATAACAAACATATAATTAACTTACAAAAGTGGCCAAAGAGTAAGTAAAATAATAAATGGAAATCTACCATTGATACTAACTATATGTATATGATTCTAAGATACTTTTTGTGGCAGAAATTATAAGATTTAAATATGAGATGTTGATACTCAATTAAAAGGGGGTGTGGAATTTAATATTTAAAATTTTTATTTTTTGCCTTAAATAATTTTTATTATCCAATTTAATCAAGATCGATTTACTTAAACTTAATTTTTTGAGATTAAATAAGAACACTATTATTTAATAATTATTTTTACGAAACAAAGTACATAGGTATACTTAAGTATGATTTTATATTAAAGTGTATAGAATCTTATATCAGAGTTTTAAAAATGAGAAATTGTATGAAAGTTACATTATCTATTTATAAGAAAATGCATCAGAAATAATATTACATTTAAAGAATATAAATATTTTAACCCAAATATTAGGGTATCCAAACACCTTGGATAGATGTCCCATAATTTTAACATTAAATAAAGACATTCCTACCCACACAAGGGTACAATATTGATATGAATATTAGTATTTGAATTTGTATCCCCGAATTCCCTCAATCTGTAAGCTGATCAGTACCTCTACTTTCCATTCACATGGAATTCCACGATTAAGCAGTTAATCATATCCTTTTTCATCCTAGCCTTGGAATCCCTCAATCGAAATCAGCAATAATTAGAATCTCATCAAGAATAACAAAGCATGATCACCATATAATGTATATTGAAAAAGATATTCACAAAGTAATTTTTGGAAGAGCAACTGTGTGTCTCAAAATTCATAATGTTATGAGGTCGTCCAATTAACCAAATATTTATAGGTGAGATATCCAACCAGTAAATTATCCGAAACATTCATATTTTCCTTAAATTTATAAGTGTATTGGACAAGTGGTATTCATAACTATCATATTCTAACTAAAAAATGACACATTTTAGGAAAAAAACATTCATAAGTAACATCAGATTTTAAATAATATGTATGAATATATATGTAAGAAACATTACATTAAAGAAATAGAGTAGCTAATATAAAGATATAAAATCATATTGTTAATGAAAAAACAATGAAAAAACTATGGGAATGAGATCTAATAAATCATACGAATCAGAGTATAATAACAGCTAGAATGTAATTCTAACAAACATGGTAATTTAGATTAGATATATTTACTATTCGGGTTTCCAAACCATGAATCAAAATCTAGGGAACACTATGATTCTGAATAATGAATTTGATTTGGATAAAATAGTTTTTTTTAGTAATCGATGAAATATAATGTCTCAGAATTTCTAAAACGCATTGGATTCGAAATATTGAGTGGTTTTTATGCCACGATATTCAGTCTTTGAACGTCAAAAAATTATGACAATAGGAATGTAATAAATAGTGTGATTTATATTTTATGAAACAATGAATCTGATTAAAATTTGTTAAAAAATAGGACTTTATGTATTATAGAGTCTAGTTGGTCTTAATGAAATCTATGTTTGACTTGGCCCGAAAGAAAAAAAAATTCATATAAGAGTATAAGTTTAATATGCATAAATTTTCGTAAATAAATTATCATTAATGAATATATGTTAGTTATTTCCAAAACATAACGGAGTGATAATGTAATAAGAAATATTTTTACTACACATATTCTCATATATTTTTTGTGAATTTTTTATTTAATTGTACAATTTTCATCTCTTTGGTTCTTTAAATTCTTTAGAAAATGTTTTTAATATAATTTGATTTATTTATCTATTTGATCAAAATCTAATTTTTTTAATATATATTTTTTTAAAATCTTTTTAAAAATGTTCTATGAATTTATATATTATGTTTTTCCAATAATTTAAACATTCAAATATTTTAAAATTAATATTCTTAACTATTTAAAACAATTTAAATTTTGACATTTTATACTAAAATGTTAATGGAATCCTAGTTTTGACATACTCAATCTAAATGGTATTTAAAAAATGATGACCACTCAATGTTTTAAATATTTTTTTTCCAAAGGTAATTTTTTATGAAAATTATTTTTAAAATATAATTCGAATTTAATATTTTTAAATGTTATTTTAGAAAGAAAAAGATATAGTTCTCACTATTTTTTTAAATTACTTATAATGGTATTTCCATTCATTTATGAAAATACACGTTATATTACTTTCAAAATAATGGGGATAAGTGGAATTGGTACCATCATTATTTTTTATTAGGATGGACTATGATTTGAACTTGTATCTTGTATATTTTCTATAGAAGAATTATGAAATGAAAGGACAATGATTATTATTTCTGTAAATGTTAATGGTTCAAAATTCATTACTCTTGAACTATAATTTGACCTTATTTATGATCACAAGTAACCCTGATGCAACTTATAAGACTGTAAAATTCAAATTATAGCTCATGTGTGTTCCCCTTATATATTACATTATTAGTGTACAAAAGTATTCTATGTTTATATTGATGTACCATATATAATTGGTGCACCCATGTAGTACCATATTAGAAATATATAAATTATATGATGGGTGTTCCCATATAGTTCTCCAATGCAATGGGTAATGTTATTTGTCATTAAGGGTGAGAATGAGTGAGTTACTGGGGGTTTCTCATATGGACTTAACTAGGATCCAGTTATATAAAACAGTTGGTTTAAATGGGTTATGAAGATGACGTTAAAAAGATAATAACATATTTTATTTTTGATTTTTATGGTTTTTAACTTTTTTTGATAAATATTGACCTCACATGGATCATTCAAGATGATTAAAATTAATATAACATTTTTTTAATATGTATTTGATGCTACATGATTAAAGATGAATTTTTTTATTAATATTATTACTTTTATATTATTTCCATTCACTTTTCTTATGTCAACATACCCAAATGATCATTTTATACTGAAATATACCTTTAATTTCATAAGGGACATTCTTTCTAATACTAGGAATTGGCTATCACACATTTTATGTGTTATTTTCATTAGTTTACCAATATTTATTCTAAATTAATTATTTATATATGGTTTTCATATGGATTAATATGATGACATAATGTGGAACGAGAAAAGATGGGAATTAAAATAAAATAACATCTTTATTTCATTGTGTAAATTTTATGTTTGTGTTTGTAGAAATTATCTAAAATGGTAACCCTAAATGTGGCATAGTAATCTATATTATCCAAAATTTAATTTTTTATGTTGTATTTATTGGATGAATATAATTAGGCCACCATCATCGGTATCAATGATTGAAATGATAATATTTTGTTTTTAGAACTAGATAAAAGGGTGTGGTTTTGGTGCAATTATATTTGGAACCATTTTATGATTTAGATAACATAATTAATTTTTATATTTCTATGTAATTTTATCTTAAGATGTGTGTATTACCTCATGGTTTTAACCATTTATAGTTAATCATTATGGTTTCGGTTAATCTATAAATATAGGAGGATATGTTATCCATTGAAAGTTGATTGTGTTGCTTCAAGAATAAATCCATTCATCTCAAATATTATTCGTTCAGAGAAAATGATGTGATTGTGGTGAAAATTGACTAAAGGGAAAAAATGAACAACATAATTAATAAAAATTTCATATTTTTTAGTGTCAACTTAGTAACATATTCCATAAATCTAGGAAAATGATTTAAAAAAATTTCTAGATTATCATCATTTTTTGGTGAAAGCTATCGAATTTTTCACACCCCCATTGGTTTTTGTTTTTTGGATGTCTATTTTCACATGATCATTAAATTTAATATGATCAAATGTATTTGTTAATATAAATCATTATTTCTTTATGGAAATTTTTTTGTCCATATTTTCACATTACAATAATTTTTCTAAAAAATAATCCACGATGTACGCTACTTTCGAAAACCTTCTTGCATCCATATCAATATTTTGAAATGTCTTTTTTCTTATCCAATGTTATGAAGTCGGATTCTAATACTGGAAATTTTAAAATTCTAAAATTTTTTCATCAAGACTAGTTTTAAATTTCATAGAGTAAATTCATTATAAGGGAATAATGCGACAACCTATTATTTTAAAATATGAAAATTATGTAGGATTGTATAGTCGATGTGAAACAAAAAGTTTTAAAGGAAAAAAAATAATGATAATTATAATAAATATTTTAAATATATGGGTATAAAAATTATTAACTGCATTATAAAATATATATACATAATTCCTACTCAACAGAAATTTATTTACAAATGTTTAGTAAACAATATATTAATTTTTTGTAATCTAATTTTGATCATTGAAAATATGTATTCTTAAAGAATTTCTGTTATTTATTTTCGTAAGAAAATATTATAATAAATTTATATAATTAATATAAAATGAATTCTAAAAAAATAACAAAATTTTTTAATTTATCATATCCAAATTAACATAGAGTAGGGATTTTAATCTTTTGTTTATAAAAGATGTTTTTACAGTCAATAATAAAAATACTGATTTTTTGAAATTGTTATTTATTTTTAATAAATAAAGTAATATAAATGACCATTGGGATTTAATTTTTAATTAATTTAAAAAATACCCAATATTTATATTTAATCTGACTAATAATTTTTGTATAATATGTATACTATATTTTAGTAGAAGTTTATTTTTTCGATTAATATCTGCTTTTTTCTAGAAACTGTTTTAAGGTGCATTATATTTCTAAATTACAATTAATTTAAAGAACTACTAATTATGAATATTATAAATGAAATTAATATTATATATATATGAATTTAAATTTATATAATTATGATTATTTGTCACAAATATAATATAAATCATCTTATTCATGAAAAAATCATATCGTGTAAGCTAGTTTTTTCATTGTATCTGTAGGTTTTACTTTAAATAAAAATCTACCATTTATTTGAATTGAATTTGTAAAAAGTGATTCCATATTCGATATAATAATTATTTATATGATATCATAATATAAAATTATTTTTTCTCATAATGAATAATGAATAAAGTGATAATGTTTTATAGCGGTTCAAGTGAAAATAGATTTACCAGTGGTAAAATTAACAAGATAAGGGTTAAAATTACATGAAAACATATATAAATTCTTTCATCTAACAAAATTTATTAATTAGGTCATGTTAGTTTCTTTAATTTTCCATTTTGGATCCCTATGGAATGTGATAATTTTGGTTAATGATTATTCTATTCATTGATTAAAATTTTGCCACTCACCTCACATATAAATGGTCACCCCCTCTCTTATCATATTCACACCTTCATAACCTTTGAGGTAAACCAAGACCATATGTAATTCCATCCGAAATTCTGTAATAATTTATTATAATTTATTTTTTTATAAATAATGCCTATGAATTACTGTTAACCAATACAAGTAGGTAGTTCTATTATGAGTTGTAATACTTAACTGAGTGTTTTTATATTATTTATTATACTAACCACTTTAATTATTATTATATTATGATGATATATTAACCCTAGTACACCCATTGAAGAGATATATTATTATTTAAATTTAATAACTTAATTTTTCTCCACTTATAATAAATCTGAAACAAAACCTTCATTTTTGTGAATGAAATACGGCTGCCTCATAAATAGATGTAATTCATTTTTTATAATAGCTTCTCTAAAATTTTTAGAATGGTGGATTTATATTAAATATATTATATTTTTATAATTATTATAATCATGTAAATATGATAGTATATATATATTCAAACATTCAATTTCTTGGCGTACATTATAACGTCGCTCGTGTGTACGATGGACTAATTCCACACGAAGCGATTTGATTCATTTTTCACTAAAGCATTAAGTGTAAGTTATTAAGGTTAAAATTTATGAATATAAGTTAATTTTATACCATTATTATGATATTAGTAAATATTTATCATTCATCAATGATGAAAAATAATTTATTTCATTCTATTTTATGAACTGCTAGATACTAATTTGTTCATGTGTATGGGCTGACTACAACCTCCATGAAAAATTTGGTTACTTTTTATCACCCTATAACACTGATCATATATATAATTATATTTTATAAATAAGTATATGTATTATATATTTTTTAGTATGTATATGTAATATAGTACTTATCTTCATTCCACAATGATCATTGAAAATGGAATCCTTACCATGTATACCCATGACTTACCGCCTCCTTGATTATAAAATAGTTCATTTTTAAAAACCATAGTATACTAAATAGCATACCTTTTAATGTATTGGCATTTAGCAGCACAAGAAAAAACCACTGATAACAGAGTCCATTTTAAACATATATATTTATCATTGATAAACAATACTCTTTATCATTGCTTTATTTTTAGCAGTGATAATGTGTTCCGTTTATAAGCACCTTTTTAGCATAGAGAATAGTATAGAATAAAATGATATAATTAAAAAATAAAAAATAAAAAATAATTAATTATATTAAATAAATTATCAATAACTATAATTAATAAATTTAATATACATATATATATATTATTAATAGTAATTAATATTATATTAGGTTCTAGGATGCATAATTACATTAAAAAACACACACCGCCCACATTTAGTCCTAAAAGGCTGGTCATATCCCCTTGAAGGGATATCCCACCCAAGAAACTACATTATTACATTATACATATATATATATATATTATACGTAAAGGCCCAGTGGTCATGAATGTCAATACATGGCCCCTATGACAACAATTATTTCCCAATCCCCATATTGCGAGTTATACTTCTATAGTACCTCGACTACTACAATACTTGTTACAGTACATTAACCACTATATAATTCAGTATAATACATTCCATGGCTATATTTTGGGATTCCATTGCTGTAGTGCTGCTATAGTACCCCTAATACAGATAAGTTACAGTACTTATACACTAGGGGATTTGAACCACATCCTCCGATTTAGAATTTTGGGGTGATTACCACTAATCCAATCACCAAAAACAATATTAAAAAAAAATTATGAATTAAATATATGTATACTTGTAAAATGATTAAAATAAAACAATTAAACCCATAAAAACAAATAATTAATAAATTTTGAAAATTATTATACGATTTATTAATAAAATAATCATTCATGAAAATGAATAAAATTAATATACATATATTGATACTATAAATAATAATAAATAGTATGTATAAAAATATATATATATATTTAATAAAGGTAAATAACAAAAATGTATAAATTCGAATAATAAAAAAAATTAAATAACAATAGATATTAATAAATTAAAAAATATTAATGTGTCATTATTAGTAAAAATGAATATGATTATGTATATATAATATTAAAAGTTATATATAATATATATTAAACATAAAAATATTAAAAATGAATAAAATTTAATTATTAAAATCATATTAATGTCTTAGTAATTATAAATGTTGTTATATTCTTCAATTTGGCAAATTTTAGACATGTATTAAATTTATTTCAAATTCTTATATAGAAAATTAATTAAATATTATATACAAAAAACACATGCAAATAATTACGCAATTAATAAAATCTTATATTTTAACACATACACATAATATTTATGCAATTTATAATTTTTTTTATATTCTAGAAGTTAATTATAATATGATACATTTTATATATTTTTAACTAGTATATGCTATTTATTTATTTTTAATACTTTTACAGTTAGGTATTTTTAATCATTTATAACATTTATTATTATTATTATTTCATTATTTTTTATTGTTTATTTATTTATTTATATATTTATTTACTGTTGGTTATTAATTTAAATGTGTATTCATCATTAATTCCAAATAGATCCATGTTTTTTATAATTTATATTTTATTAAAAAACATGCACATTTTTTAATATTTTTTAACTGTAAACATTTTTAATTACTTAATTTCACTCAATTTTAAAACTCATGTATTTAATATTATATATTCATTAAAAAGGTTGAAATATTTTTTTTAAATATTTGTAAATAAATATACTTATAAATTAATATATACAATATTTACAAATTTTTAAATTAATAATTATTCAAAATCAATTATAAATATTTATGAAAAAAATTGTATATAAATATAAATAAATAATTATATATATTTAAATAATTATAAAATTATAATAAATTTAGGGAAATTAAGAATATATACATAAGATGATGTCAAATACATAGTCTATTTAGAGAAATGGGAAACTTGACCATGAAAAGACGAGAACAAATATTGTAGGGACGTACTCGGTGAGACTCGAAATCGAGAGCTCATCAAGACCCATAGGTGGAGATACCATTGAGATACACCTCGGGGTCTATATATATATATAATGATATAATTATATTAATATGTAAATATTATTTGTTAAAAGTATTCATATATGTGTAAAACTATAATTTAATATTTAATTAATTATAATATTATCATAAATATATTTAAATAAAGAATATATTTAAGCTATTTATATTTATATATATGTAACGAACAAATTATTTATAGAACAATAATTTGTGATTTCTATTAATTGTTTTATTTATGTTATAAATTTTACATTAAAGGGAACGCTTCTTCTGATAGCATACATGACATACAACAATAAATTTCTCTAAAATCTTACGACGCAAAAAACATTGACTTATAATGAAATATAATGAAATACATTTATTAATATTATAAAGGGTAGTAAAATCATAGCCATTTTAATGGTTTGAATGAATAATATCAAATGTATTTTTAATTATGGTTTACAAATGATTAAATAAAGATACATTGGCTAAAAAATTTATTAGAAATGTTGATAAAAAACAATTTAATAAAATTTCATTATTTATAAATAATATTAAATTTTCCAGACATTTGTTTCTGAAAACATACTTTTCTCCAATTATAGAAGTTTCTGTAGGTTTTTAAACAAAGGTCCTAAAATAGTTCTATTCAAATAAATTTATTTCACCATGCATATCATTTATCTAATCGTAATCAACTAATGAATCATCATAAATGTTAGTTGGTAATTGGGAAAAAAATGATATATGTTCAACTTAATTTCATTAGGATCTTCTAGTCCTTACATGTTGATGTACATCAGCAATGATACTATCATTGGGATGATTCCATAGAAACAACTATCGTGTGTTTTTTCAATAGAGGGTATAAAATATAACGAAGTGAATACATTATAAAATCATTTATTAGTATTATCCTGATTAGAAAAATCTTCCAACAATGGATGAAAATATGGTTTTGAAAAGACATCTTAAGGAGTTGGGTGGGGTTTTCTTAAAAAAATAATCAGTTTCAACAAATTTAACATGTATTATTTACACAATTGTACATGAATTTTTATTAAACAATCCATAAGACTTAGAACTACTGGAATAGCCTAAGAAAATTTCTTCACATGGTTTTGGGGAAAAAATTTATGTTATCATTTGTATTAAAAATGAATACTTTGCATCGAAATAATTTTAAGTATGAAAATTTTGGTTTTTGACTGGTATATGATTTATAGAGTGTTTTAATAATAAATGGAATTATTAAAAATAGATATATAGTATAAAAACAAATATTTATAGCATCATCCGAAAAATTATTTGCAATTTAGTGTTCACTCCACATGGTTCTTGTTATCTCCCCAAAAATTGGTTTATTCTTTTAACAACACCATTTTTCTTTTATATTCTAGGATATGTGAAGTTATTAGTGGTTCTTTTCTTGCTTCAAAAATTTTCAAAATTTAAATTTTCATATTCTCCACCATGATCACTAGGAAACTTATCAATGGTTGGTTTTTCTCATTTATAAATTTTGATGAATAATAATAGAAATAATAAAAGGATTCATATTTTCTTTCATTAAAATAGGAATATGTAAATCTAATGTAATAATCTAATAAAAAATACATAGTTGTTACTCCAATATATCAAGTTTTTATAGAAAAAACCAGTCAATGGGAACAAACCATAATGCATCAGAAGTTAAGACTTCACTAATAGAAATATATCTAGATTTATGTTGCTTTCTATATTTCCTAGGATAAAAAACTCTTGAATAAAAAAATCCAGGATCTGATAGATGATTAAAAAGTATTTTATTATAATTTTTACATATGTTCTTTAAGTTACATTGTGCAAATATTCTATGTCATAACCATGAAGAGTCTTCAATATCATAAAATAAATGTATGTCTTGGCTTATACGGTATTATATGTTATGTGTATAAACATTCCTATACTGATTGATAGAAAGAATTAACTCATCTTTGGAATTGTGTACTAAGAAGTTATCAATTTTAATATTTCTAGGTAACTTTCGTCAAATAATTGAATTATTCTTATATGGTTGTTCTAATAACCCTTAATATATAAAATATTTGAAATTATGTATTTTCAATTAAGAACAATGTAACATATACCAACAATTTCTCCTTGAGAATTATCTCTGAAAGTGACTCTTCATCATTCATATTAATAATATTTTCAGTAAATATTTTTCTACAAAACATGTTCCAGGAACATACACTATCCAAGTATCATGACTTTTTTGGAACTTCCTCTATTTTTCTGAAAATAAATAAAATTTGTTTTTTAGAACAAAAACATTCTTCGTCCTGGAATTAATCGAATGTTAAATCTAAGGAATAAATATATTCAAATAAAAGTTATCATTTTGAAAAACAAAGGATAAGATTTTATTTAGAGAAAAAATTGTATCTCATTGTCCACCACATTAACATTTAATGAAAAAGGGGGTATTTTGAGGTACAAAGTAATTGTTACTGAAAACTTGTTTTCAGTAACAACAGCCAAATAATGAACTATTCATAAGAGGATGAATTTTATAATAAATCTTATCAAAATTTTATTTACGTGATGTAAATTTTGATTAAATATTATTAAATTAATAAATTTTAAATTTTATTTTAAGGAAAAATTCATTATATTCATAATTATTTGTCATAGAATATAAATTTGTCTCTAAATAATTTTTCATAGAAATAATATTTTCAAAATCCAGAGAATGTTTATCCTTTTCAGAATTAATTACTACATGTTTTTATAAATATAAAAAATTTCAAATGATTTTTCATCAATATCTTTTGAATGATATGATATATATTTTCTTAATACATTAATTTTATATTTTAACTTCTCATGTTTCTTTTTTATCTTAAAATTATCATTTTGAACTAAAATGTAAACCCTAGATACATATTTAGAAGAAGGTATATAATTATCATTTAATAATTAATATTCTTCATTAAGAAATATAAAATATTCTTCAACAAGATAATTTGAAGTTAAATAAATGTTTCTCAATGATTTTGTACTATGTACCATATCCATGGAACATTGTTTTTCAATTGTTATTCTAGAAATAAAACCAGTCTTATTTTATCTAAATGATTCTATATCTAAATATTCATTATATGAGTCTCCACCCCTTTTACACCATGTGACATTTTATTTCAAGACATTCTTTCCCTTAGACGTATATTTTTGTCTCTAATTCCTTTCATAGTGTCTTTCTTTCTTGTCCTTTATTTTTAGTTTAAGAAAATACGGTATGATATGTCCAACTATAGTGCATTCTTAACCATAAATTTTGAATCATTATAATATTTCTTGTCTTTCCTATTATATTTGTAATAAAATAGTTCATTACCATAATCTTTTTCATCCTTCAATTAATATTATAAAATTCATATTCTGTGTTAACAGTATCACTTGAGTCTTATTAAATTGTAAATTTCGTATATTATATTTTCTTCGAAACATTCTATGGGTTCTTGTATTTCGTCTAATTTGAAGTATTTATAAAAGAAACACTCCCATTTTTCTTCTTTATATATTCATCATCTCCCTTAAATATGTTCTCATATTAAAAGAGAGTACCAAATATCTCATCCAGTGTAAAAGTTTTAACTTTTCTCAATTCCTTAATAATGGTTCTCCATGATTATTTTTCATTAAGCATGATATCAATAATCTTGTCAATATGAATATCAACATATATCACTTTTTCTACAATTTAGTACTTACCTATACCATATTAATGATTCTTTGATGAACTTTTACAATATTTTCTCCATGAAGAAAAAATTAAACCATGATAGTCTCCTACAAGAATGGATCTTCTAGTTTCAAAAACATTTGAAGTACCTAAATGTGAAACTTCATTTTTCATCCAAATGTTTTATGCTGGTTCACTAGAAGATATATCACTGTATATATTCCTGGTCATGGAACAAAAAAATTATTGTGTACCTTCATATCTTATAGATATTATTACATTTTTTGATTGGTAAATGTTCTGATTTAATTATCAAGAATCTCTTAATCTCAAATAAGAAAAAAAATTGACCACAATAGTATTCATTAAAAAGTATTCATTATTTCGCTACAAAATTCATATTCATTCCCATTAAATATAGGTGGTCTTGAGGGTTCATATATTCTAAGGATCTAAAATTCATTATTGTAATATTAAAAAACTAAAATTTTCCACTCCACATGTTACTGTGGTATATATTAATAAATAAGGTTGTATATAACAAACATATAATTAACATACAAAAGTGGAAAAAGAGTAAGTAAAATAATAAATTGAAATATACCTTTGATACTAACTATATGTATATGATTCTAAGATACTTTTTGTGATAAAAAATATAAGATTTAAATATGATATGTTGATACTCAATTATAAGGGGGTGTGGAATGTAAGATTTTAAAATTTCTTTTTTAGCCTTAAATAATTTTTATTTTAAAATTTAATCAAGATCGATTTACTTATACTTTCTTTTGTGAGATTAAGGAAGAACACTATTATTTAATAATTATTTGTATGAAACAATGTACATAGGTATAAATAAGTATTATTTTACATTAAAGTGTATAGAATATTATATCAGAGTTTTAAAAATGAGAAAGTGTATGAAAGTTACATTAACTGTTTATAAGAAAATTCATCAGAAATAATATTACATGTAAAGAATATAAATTTTTTAACCTAGAGATTAGGGTATCCAAACTATAAGGCCCCAGCCTTAAACCTTACTTAATCTTGAGTTATTACAAGATTTCACATTGAGGATCTTTTCGGGTTGAGAGTTTTAGAGAATTAGATCATAAAACTTGCCTTACATTCCACATATAAACAAAGTGGTTACAGAAAGATAGTATTCTTCATTCCCATCAATGGAAACACATTTAAAATAAAACATGGATTATTTATTGACACATCCTTGACTCTATCATCTTATCATGTACCTTTCCCTTGACATGTGAAAAACATTTCAAAAACTTGGGATGAGCATACAATCTCAGTATGGGTTAAAAAAACATGGAAAGAAAACATGAGTTCATATATACATAAGAATGAAATCATAATTTACCCATAAAACATAGGCACTTTAACATACCTCATAAAATCATGAATAAATCATATAAATCATATGACATAAAGGTAACTTGAGGCATTCATAACATTCTTACGTAGGGAGTAACCCTCTTAGTTACGTTTGGAATACCCATCACATTATATTCCCTAAAATCTCTTCGGATAAACCTTAACGTTTCACTCCTTCGCGTTACCCAATGCATTGGAGAGCTATATCGGGCTCACCCGCCCTTAGTTTATCACGGAACCACCCGTCTTCATAATAATGCCCAAGAACCATAACATAATCGTATCACATAAAACATGCATAAAGGAAACATAACATTTCCACATTTCAATCACAAGATATCAATACAACACAAAAAAACATTGTGAAATCCATTTTCAATGCCAAAATAAAAGAAAAGCAAAATGTGGTATTTATTTTTCTTTTAAAAAGAAGGTATGGATTGTAGATGAAGCCGAAACTCAAATAACGGTCACGACGGCGGAGAAGTCGTTGTCGCCGCATACGTTCGAAAAAAACATTCCCTTTTGTCTTTTAGTAAACGCTTCATATAAAAAAGATTCCTTTTGAATAAACGTAAAAGTCAAAGGGGTTTATACACCGTATAAAAGAAAGTTGTGTATAAAATAAAATATGCCTCAATGAATGGAGATTGAGACGAAGTCCCATACCTCCTATCCGACTTGACCCGGCCGTTCTTTAATATCCTGAATAATAAACTTGAGTTAATCTCTACTTGCTTAAGAATCCTTTTCAAGGTCATTATTCCTTTTATACCATGTTATGAACATCATGTAATCATTTAAGTTAATAATGTTCATTTTGTCGGTATTTGGTTCTTAAGTCAAAAATAGACTTCTTACACTTACATGTTGTTAATTTGGTCAAAGGTTCATTATATCCAGAATGATATTAATGATTTGGATAACATATATATCATATATATTCATCATATACATGTATTTATAATATTACATCACATTTAGAGGTAAGAAATGAAATGCACCGTTCATGGGGACGGTAAGCCGTACGTACGCATGAACGCTACTTCCATTTCTATTTCATATTTTCTGGAATGGAATCATAATTATATAATAGTATATTATAATTATAGTATAATAGCATATATAATATCATTAACTTTATCCTTTACACATCCCACATATGGTATTGACGAATCAAATCACTTTCAGGGGGCGGTAGTCCGCACTTCCTAAAATGAAGATATCGTGTTTACCCATAATGGAAACCATAAAGGTTTGCCCAAAATCAAAAAAAACAGAAGCTTAAGGAAAACATAAACATATAATATATCATATATAAAAATAGTGACATCATAATGGCCACCATTGAAGGTGTTAAATGAGTATTGAACAATCATCGTTTCGGGAGGCAGAATTTCACCATCCATGGAAACCGCATGTTCTTTAACCATTTGATGTAGTTTTGTGAGAGTGTAGCTTAAATAAATCTTATAAAAAAATCCTAGTATATTGAAGATACTGGTTTGGTTACAAAATATGTAAATAAAAAGAGTTTAGGGGGTTGGAGAAGCAAAATAAAACAAATAAACATGAGAGAATGAATTACATTTAAAAGTGTAAATCCTTTTGATTTGAGCCTAAAGACTTCCTTTGAAAGGATTCTGCCCAACAGGAATCCTCTAGGATGAGGAGATGGATGTGGAGAGAGTAAATGGGCAGGGGTTGGCCGAGCCAAATGCTTGATTAGTGTGTGAAATGAGGTAGAGGTGGGGGCCTTTTATAAGAGGAGAGGAGGGGCACTTTTGGAAAGTAAAGAAATATTACTTTATTTGAAAATGTGTTTCGGTTTCAAAAGTTCCCACATTGATAGAATTCGTGTATAAGGTGATAATGGTTCGAAATCCACTAATCCAATCGGTTTTGGACATGTGTAGTTCATAGATTTTACATTATCTTTCAATTTTATTTAAATCGTCAAATAATGATGTCATCGCTGCATCATTATTATGTCATAAATAATTTAATTTATTTAATGTCTAAAAATCATAAAAAAAAGTACTATGATGTAGGAAATCTTTTTATCTTTCCAATGACTATTTATACTCAAATATCTGATCTTTATAACCCCATGTAAAAATTGTTTTCGTGAAACATATTATGTTTGTTTCATTTTTACTTTTACATTAAATAAAAAGTTATTTATGTCATTTCCCAACCAAAATGTCTCCATGGGGTCCCCAAGTTGACCCATGGCTTGTCTGGGTCGGCCATGACACAACCAATAAGGTTGGGACATGTTTCTAGGTCATTTCATATTATTAAAGCATTATTTATACCTTAAACTACACTAATTACCACTAATCGCGATTAAAAACTTAATAAGTTACTATTCACCAAAAAATTATTTTAATCTAATTGATCCACATTTTACTTCTTAATGACAACCATGTATGTCGGTTTTTCAAAATTCAATACACATTAGTGGTAAACATTCATTTAACTGAAAAATCAGTTTGCTTGATTACCACTTAGTGGTTTCACTATTCATCAAAAATTGAAGTTTTTCTGAAAATTACCAAAAAATTCACCCTAAGCTATATTTGATATTCCGAATTCAAAAATGAAGTCTATTTTACAAAATTAAAATCATATAAGTCACATTAATTAATTTAATAATTAATTCCCGCTGCCAGAGCAAAAAGCGTGTTTTTACAAAACAATAAGTATCAAAAGATTGACACCAGTTTAAGTCTAATTTCAAAGTGAAATTGATTCCAATGACCACCATTGGATAAAATGGTAAAAATATATTCTAATTTCATTACAAAACCAATTCAATACATAATCTAATCATATAAATAAATTAGGTTAAAAATCAGTTTTGATGTAAAATGCAGTATTTTTCACTATTCATTAAAAAAATGAACGTTGTCAGAAAAATACCAAAAATTCACACAAGGTAAATTTTGATGTCCCAATCATAAAGAATAAGTTTATTTTGACAAACATAGTTTATAAAATTGTCAAAATATAGATTCAAAAATGGTTTTCCATCAAAAGTCACTAAAACAATCTTTTAAGAATATTAGTGTATTCCATGCATAAGATTGTATTTATTTTCATTTTAAGCCTCTATAACACTATCTTAATCATTAATAAAAATAGATAAAAATATCTATTATTCATTACTTATTTGGGATGTGACATCCTTCCCCCCTTTAGAAAACTGTGTCCCCGAAATTTATTTACTTATCGAATAAATGGGGGTACTTATCCCTCATTAAATTTTCAGAATCCCATGTTGCCTCTTCAATCATGTGGTTTTTCCACAAAAACTTTACCTGCTTAATCACCTTATTCCGTAACTCTTGCTCCCTATGGTCAAGAATCTGGACCGGTTGTTCCTCATAAGATAGGTTCTCTTCCAGCTGAACTACCTCTGGACTCAAAACATGAGATGGATCTGGCATATACTTTCTCAACATCCAAACGTGAAAAACATTGTGTACCTGAGATAAACTCGGAGGTAAAGCCACTCGGTATGCAACTGATCCAACTCTCTCCAGAATTTCTTATGGTCCAATGAACCTTGGACTCATCTTTCCTTTCTTACCAAATCACATCACACTTTTCCAAGGAGAAACCTTGAGAAAAACATGATCACCTACCTCGAAAGATAGATCCTTCCTCCGGTTATCCGCATAACTCTTCTACCTGCTCTAAGCTGCTCTCATGTGTTTCTGAATCAGCTGAACTTTTTCTGCCATCTCTTTTACCAATTCTAGTCCCATCAACTTCCTTTCACCCACTTCATCCCAGAAAGCTGGAGTTCGACACCGCTTCCCATATAATGCCTTAAATGGTGCCATCTGTATACTAGAATGAAAATTGTTATTATATGAAAACTCAACCAAAGAAAGATGTTGGTCCCAACTTCCCTGATAATCCATAGAACAAGCTCGTAGCATATCCTCCAATGTCTGAATTTTTCGTTCTGACTGCCCATCTGATTGAGGATGAAAAGCTGTACTAAAATTTAATTCAGTACCCAACGACATCTGAAGGCCTTTCCAAAAGATAGAAGTAAACCTGGGATCACGATCCGATACAATGGAGAGAGGAACTCCATGTAACCTGACTATCTCTTTAAGATACAAACGGGAAAGTTGATCAAGAGAGAAAGTATCTCATATAGAAAGGAAATGAGCAGATTTGGTCAAACGATCAACAATAACCCAGATTTCATTATTACCTCGAGATGTCTTCGGTAATCCAACAACAAAGTCCATGGATATATTCTCCCATTTCCACTCTGGCACTGGTAAAGGCTGACGCATCCCTTTCGGTAACTGCCGCTCTGCTTTAACCAGCTGACAAGTCAAACACTTCACAGTAAAATCAGCAATATCTCTTTTCATTCCATCCCACCAGTAATACTCCCGTAGATCTCTATACATCTTAGTACTGCCCGGATGAACTGAAAACGGAGAACTATGAGCTTCACATAACAACTCTCTCTTCAACTGTGAATCACATGGCAGACACAATCTCTTCCCAAATCTCAAAACACAATCATTATCAATGTTGAATTCAGGCAACTTACCTTTCTGAACCAGCTCTACCTTTTTCTGCAACTCACTATCTTGCTTCTGTGCTTGCTTGATTCTATCTGATAGAGATGATCTCACTGATACCTGAAACAAAACAGAAGGACTTCCTGCACCAACAACTTCTATGCCAAAGTTCATCAAATCCTTAACCAAAGGATCACGTTCTAAACGCAACATTATTAATGAAGCATTACTTTTTCGACTCAAAGCATCAGCCACTTTATTTTCTTTTCCCGGATGGTAATGAATTGTACAATCATAATCATTGATTAATTCCAGCCATCTCCATTGTCTCATGTTTAACTCTTTCTGAGTGAATATATACTTTAAACTTTTGTGATCGGTATATATTTCACACTTTACTCCATACAAATGATTCCTCCAAATTCTTAAAGCAAAAACAACAGCAGCTAATTCCAAGTCATGTGTAGGGTAATTTACCTCATGAGTTTTCAACTGTCGTGAAGCATAAGCAATTACCTGATCATTCTACATTAGGACGCAACCAAGTCCTTTCAATGAAGCATCACTGTATATAACAAACTCACCATTCCGGGAAGGTAGTGCCAAAACTGGAGCATTCACCAATCTTCTTTTCAATTCCTGAAAACAATCATCACATTCTTTTGTCCAGATAAACTTAACACCCTTCCGAGTTAGCTTAGTCATTGGACTAGATAACCGTGAAAAATTTCTAACAAACCTTCGGTAATAGCCCGCCAAACCAAGGAAGCTACGAATCTCGGTTACATTTGTGGGTCTTGGCCATTCTTCCACAACTTTTGTTTTTGCAGGATCAACAGTTATTCCATCTTTAGAAACAATGTGACCAAGGAAAGGATTTTGTTGCAACCAAAACTCACACTTGCTGAATTTCCCATACAGTTTCTTTTCTTTTAAGGTTTGAAAGATAACCCTTAAATGTTTTTCATGCTCCTCTTTACTTTTAGAAAACACCAAAATATCATCAATGAAAACCACCACAAACGTATCCAAGAAATCATGGAAAATTCTATTCATTAAGTCCATGAATACAGCAGGTGCATTGGTTAGCCCATAAGGCATTACTACAAATTCATAATGGCCATATCTCCTACGGAATGCAGTCTTCGGAATATCTGCCTCCTTTACCTTCAGCTGATGGTACCCCTATCTCAAATCAATCTTTGAAAAAAACTGAGCTCCCTGGAGCTGATCAAACAAATCATCGATATGAGGCAAAGGATATTTGTTCTTAACAGTGATATTATTCAAGGATCTATAATCAATGCAAAGTCTCATAGAACCATCTTTCTTTTAAACAAATAAAATAGGATCACCCCATGGTGACGTGCTAGGTCTAATGAAACCTTTCTCTAATAAATCTTGCAATTGCTCCTTCAACTCTAAAAGTTCACTTTGTGCCATTCGATAAGGAGGTTTTGAAATTGGCTTAGCATCAGGAACTAAGTCAACAGTAAACTCAACTTCCCGATCTGGTATTATTCCAGGCAACTCATCAGGAAAAACATCAGGATACTCATTTACCACTGGCACATCATTAATCTGAACAGTCCCTTTATTTTCAACGATGTGTGCAAGGTAATATTCATTTCCATCTTTTACAAGTTTCTTGGCCTCTTGATATGTTATCAAAAGTAAGGGTTCATTCTTGTAAACAAACTGAAAGTCTTTCTGAAAAGAATCTTCTTTATCTCTATAGTCAATCTTATCATGGTAAATAGAGAGCCAATCCATACCCAGGATAACATCAAACTCTACTAGAGGTAGAACAATAAGGTTTGCAAGTAGGTTATTTCCACAGATAAGGATAAGAAGATTCTTATAAATTCTTTTTGCCTCGACATTTCCCCCAGGTGTTTTTACCAAAAGTTCAAGAGTCATTTCTTGAGATGGTATTCCCATTTTACTAGAAAAGGTTTCAGAGATGAAAGAATGTGTAGACCCCGAATCAAACAACACACTGGCATAATCTGAGAAAACAAACAAAGTACCTGATACAACTTCATTTGATGGCCCGACATCTGCTGAAGAAGTTGCAAATGATTTCACCACCCCTTTCTGATTGTATTCTAACTGCTTCCCATCACTCAAGCTCCTTTTCAGACACTCGTTTGCATAGTGACCCATCTCATTGCACTTATAACATTTCACTAACTGTAAATCAAATTTGTTCTTACCTTCACCTTGATCCTTTTCAGTGCAATCACGAGCCTTATGTCCCATCTTACCACATCGGTAGCACTTCCCAGAATTCAGAAGACATTCCCCAGCATTCCTTTTGCCACATTAATCACAAACTGGAAACTTAGTTCTCTTACCATCAGACTTTTTTGAAGAATTCTTACATTTCTCCTGCCACCTCGGTCTCTTCTTCTGCTGGTTGTTATAGAAAGCTTGGTCATCGGCAAACTCTATTTCCACCTTCTTAACACATCGAACAAGATTTTCATAACTTTTAAACTCACGAGAAGCTAATTCCCTTCGATATTTTGGCTTTAATCCTGAGTAAAAATGATTGATTTTACTATCAAGGTCCCGGATAAAATTTGGAGCATACCTTGCCAATCGAATGAACCTTTTTTCATAGGCAGCCACTGAGTCTTCCTCTTGCCTCAATTCCAAGAATTTCTTTTCCATCCTAAGTCGAACAGCCTTAGGAAAATACTTCTCAAGAAACATACCTTTGAATTCATCCCAGTCAAGAGCATCAATCTCATCGGTGTCCCTGATATTTTTAACCATAGACCACCACTGATCTGCTTCACACTCCAAACGGTAAATAGCAAGACTAAGCTTTTGATTGTCTGAACACCCCATGACATCAAAAATCTTCTCCAGTGCTTTAATCCACCCTTCAGCTAGCACAGGGTCAGATGATCCTCTGAATGATGGTGGATATTGCCTCATGAAATGTTCCACCACTGAAATGTTCCTCTGCGGTTGTTCTGGCTGATCTCGTGCATGGATACCACCGCCATTTATCGCTTGAGTCAACTGCGCCATTACTGCAACAAACTGTTCAGTTCCAATTCCGACCATTTTTGGATGCTGATTCGAAAGGTTATTTCCTTCTGTATGCCTTCCTAGCACTGCATCCTTGTTTCCTCTGCGGAAAACCATTCTGAATAAGCATGTCTTGGATGAAGAAACATGGTAAACTTTAAATGCTATATCATTTCGAAAAAGAAAATATTTTTGGATAATCAATTAATAGAATTCTAACTCCTAAAGTTATCTAAACCGACCTTTGATACCAACTATAAGGCCCCAGCCTTAAACCTTACTTAATCTTGAGTTATTACAAGATTTCACATTGAGGATCTTTTCGGGTTTAGAGTTTTAGAGAATTAGATCATAAAACTTGCATTACATTACACATAAAAACAAACTGGTTACAGAAAGATAGTATTCTTCATTCCCATCAATGGAAACACATTTAAAATAAAACATGGATTATTTCTTGACACATCCTTGACTCTATCATCTTATCATGTACCTTTCCCTTGACCTGTGAAAAACTTTTCAAAAACTTGGGATGAGAATACAAACTCAGTATGGGTTAAAAAAACATGGAAAGGAAACATGAGTTCATATATCCATAAGAATGAAATCATACTTTACCCATAAAACATAGTCACTTTAACATACCTCATAAAATCATGAATAAATCATAGAAATCATAAGACATAAAGGTAACTTGAGGCATTCATAACATTCTTACGTAGGGAGTAACCCTCTTGGTTACGTTTGGAATACCCATCACAGTATATTCCCTAAAATCTCTTCGGAGAAACCTTAACGTTTCACTCCTTCACGTTACCCAATGCATTGGAGAGCTATATCGGGCTCACCCGCCCTTAGTTTATCACGGAACCAACCGTCTTCATAATAATGCCCAAGAACCATAACATAATCGTATCACATAAAACATGCATAAAGGAAACATAACATTTCAACATTTCAATCACAAGATATCAATACAACACAAAAAACATTGTGAAAACCATTTTCAATGCCAAAATAAAAGAAAAGCAAAACATGGTATTTATTGTTTTTAAAAAATAAGGTATGGCTTGTAGAGGAATCCGAAACTCAAATAACGGTCACGACGGCGGAGAAGTCGTTGTCGCCACATACGTATGACAAAAACATTCCCATTTGTCGTTTAGTAAACGCTTCGTATAAAAAAGAATCATTTTGAATAAACGTAAAATTCAAAGGGTTTTATACACCGTATAAAAGAAAGATGTGTATAAAATAAAATATGCCTCAATGAAAGGAGATTGAGACGAAGTCCCATACCTCGTATCCGACATGAACCGACCGTTCTCTAATCTCCTGAATAATAAACTTGAGTTAATCTATACTTTCTTAAGAATCTTTTTCAAGTTAATTATTCCTTTTATACCATTTTATGAACATCATGTAATCATTTAAGTTAATAATGTTCATTTTTTCGGTATTTGGTTCTTAAGTCAAAAATGGACTTCTTACACTTATATGTTGTTAATTTGGTCAAAGGTTCATTATATACAGAATGATATTAATGATTTTGATAACATATATATCATATATATTCATCATATACTTGTATTTATAATATTACATCACATTTAGATGTAAGAAATGAAATGCACCGTTCATGGAGACGGTAAGCCGTACGTACGCATGAACGCTGCTTCCATTTCTATTTAATATTTTCTAGAATGGAATCATAATGATATAAGAGTATATAATAATTCCAGTATAATATCATATATAATATCATTAACTTTATCCTTTACACATCTCACATATGGTATTGACGAATCAAATCACTTTCAGGGGGCGGTAGTCCGCACTTCCTAAAATGAAGATATCATGTTTACCCATAATGGAAACCATAAAGGTATGCCCAAAATGAAAAAAAACAGAAGCTTAAGGAAAACATAAACATATCATATATCATATATAAAAATATTGACATCATAATGGCCACCATTGAAGGTGTTAAATGAGTATTGAACAATCATCGTTTCGGGAGGCAGAATTTCGCCATCCACGGAAACCGTATGTTCTTTAACCATTTGATGTAGTTGTGTGAGATTGTAGCTCAAATAAATCTTATAAAAACATCCTAGTATATTCAAGATACTGTTTCTGTTACAAAATAAGTAAATAAAAAGCGTTTAGGGGGTTGGAGAAGAAAAATAAAACAAATGAACATGAGAGAATGAATTACCTTTAAAAGTGTAACTCCTTTTGATTTGAGCCTAAAGGCTTCCTTTGAAAGGATTCTGCCCAAAGGGAATCCTCTAGGATGAGGAGAGGGATGTGGAGAGAGTATATGGGAAGGGTTTGGCCGAGCCAGGGGCTTGAGTAGTGTGTGAAATGAGGTAGAGGTGGGGGCCTTTTATAAGAGGAGAGGAGGGGCACTTTTGGAATGTAAAGAAATATTACTTTATTTGAAAATGTGTTTCGGTTTCAAAAGGTCCCACATTGATATATTTAGTGTATATGGTGATAAGGGTTCAAAATAAACTCATCCAATTGGTTTTGGTCATGTGTAGTTCATAGATTTTACATTATCTTTCCATTTTATTTAAATCGTCAAATAATGATGTCATCGCTGCATCATTATTATGTAATTAATAATTTACTTTATTTAATTTCTAAAAATCATAAAAAAAATACTATGATGTAGGAAATCTTTTTAGCTTTCCAATGACTATTTATACTCAAATATCCAATCTTTATAACCCCATGTAAAAATTGTTTTCGTGAAACATAATATGTTTGTGTCATTTTTACTTTTACATTAAATAAAATGTTATTTATGTCATTTCCCAACCAAAATGTCTCCATGGGGTCCCCAAGTTTACCCATGGCTTTTCATGGTCGGCCATGACCCAACCAATAAGGTTGGGACATCTTTCTAGGTCATTTCATATTATTAATGCATTATTTATACCTTAAACTACATTAATTACCACTAATCGCAATAAAAAACTTAATAAGTTACTATTCACCAAAAAATTATTTTAATCTCATTGAACCACATTTTACTTCTTAATGACAACAATGTATGTCGGATTTTTAAAATTCAATACACATTAGTGGTAAACATTCATTTAACTGAAAAATCAGTTTACTTGATTACCACTTAGTGGTTTCACTATTCATCAAAAATTGAAGTTTTTCAGAAAATTACCAAAAAATACACCCTAAGCTATATTTGATATTCCGAATTCAAAAATGAAGTCTATTTTACAAAATTCAAATCATATAAGTCACATTAATTAATTTAATAATTAATTCCCGCTGCCAGAGTAACAAGCGTGTTTTTACAAAACAATAAGTATCAAAAGATTGACACCAGTTTAAGTCTAATTTCATAGTGAAATTGATTCCAATGACCACCATTGGATAAAATGGTAAAAATATATTCTAATTTCACTTCAAAACCAATTCGAAACATAATCTAATCATATAAATAAAATAGGTTAAAAAGCAGTTTTGATGTAAAATGCAGTATTTTTCACTATTCATTAAAAAATGAACATTGTCAGAAAAATACCAAAAATTCACACAAGGTAAATTTTGATGTCCCAATCATAAAGAATAAGTTTATTTTGACAAACATAGATTATAAAATTCTCAAAATATAGATTCAAAAATGGTTTTCCATCAAAAGGCACTAAAACAATCTTTTAAGAATATTAGTGTATTCCATGCATAAGATTGTATTTATTTTCATTTTAAGCCTCTATAACACTATCTTAATCATTAATAGACATAGATAAAAATATCTATTATTCATTACTTACTTGGGATGTTACACAAACACCTAGTATAGATGTCCCATAATTTTAACATTCAATAAAGATAGTTCTACCCACACAAGGGTACAATATTGATATGAATATTAGTATTTGACTTTGTATCCCCGAATTCCCTCAATCTATAAGCTGATCGGTACCGCTGATTTCCATTAACATGGAATTCCCTGATTAAGTAGTTAATCAGAGCCTTTTTCTTCCTAGACTTGGAATCCCTCAATCAAAATCAGAAAAAATTAGAATCTTGCTAAGAATAACAAAGAATGATGTCATTATAATGTATATTGAAAAATATATTCACAAATTAATTTCTTATGAAATTTCACACAAAGTAGTTTTTGGATGATCTAGTGTGTGTCTCAAAATTCATAATGTTTTTAGGTCGTCCAATTAACCAAATATTTATAGGTGACAAATCCAACCAGTAAATTATCTGAAACATTCATATTTTCCTTAAATTTATAAGTGGATTGGACAAGTGGTATTCATAACTGTTGTATTCTATCTAAAGAATGACACATTTTAGGAAAAAAACATTCATAAGTAACATCAGATTTTAAATAATATGTATGAATATATAATTAAGAAACATTACATTAAAGAAATAGAGTAGCTAATATAATGATATAAAATCATATTATTAATGAAAAATCAATGAAAAAATATGGGAAGGAGATGTAATAAATCTTACAAATTAGAGTATAATAACAACTAGAATGTAATTATAATAAACATGTTTATTTAGATTAGATATATTTACTATTCGGGTTTCCAAACCATGAATCAAAATCTATGGAACACTGTGAATCTGAATTAAGAATGTGATTTGGATAAAATAGTTTTGATTAGTAATCTAAGAAATATAATGTTTCAGAATTTCTAAAACACATTGGATTCGAAATATTGAGTGGTTTTGATGTGACGATATTCAATATTTGAACGTCAAAAAATTAAGACAATAGGAATGTAATAAATAGTGTGATTCAGATTTTATGAAACAATGAATCTGGTTAAAATTTGTTAAAAAATACGACTTTATATATTATAGAGTCTAGTTGGTCTTAATGAAAACTATGTTTGACTTAGCCAGAAAGAAAAAAAAATTCATATAAGAGTATAAGTATAATATGCATATATTTTCGTAAAAAAATTATCATTAATGAGTATATGTTAGTTATTTACAATACATAGTGGAGTGATAATGTAATAAGGAATATTTTTACTACAAATATTCTCATATATTTTTTGTGAATTTTTTATTTAATTGTACAATTTTCATCTCTTTGGTTCTTTAAATTCCTTATACAATGTTTTTAATATAATATGATTTATTTATCTATTTTATCAAAATCTATTTTCTTCTAAATCTATATTTTTTAAAAATCTTTTTAAAAATGTTCTATGAATTTATATATTATTTTTTTTAATAATTTAAATATTAAAATATTTTAAAATTAATATTCTAAACTATTTCAAACAATTTTATTTTTGACATTTCATACTAAATTGTTAATGTAATCCTAGTTTTGACATTCTAAATCTAAATGGTATTTAAAAAAATGATGACCACTCAATGTTTTAAATATTTTTTCTTCGAAGGTAATTTTTTTGAAAATTATTTTTAAAATATATTTCGAATTTTATATTTTTTAATGTTAATTTAGATAGAAAAATATATTATTCTAACTATTTTTTTAAATTACTTATAATGGTATTTCCATTCATTGATGAAAATACAATGTATATTACTTTCAAAACACTGGGGATAAGTGGAATTGATACCATCATTATTTTTTATTAGGATGGACTATGATTTGAACTTGTATCTTGTATATTTTCAATAGAAGAATTATGAAATGAATGGAAAATAATTATTATTTTTGTAAATGTTAATGGTTCAAAATTCATTACACTTGAACTATAATTTGACCTTATTTATGATCATAGGTAACCCTGATACAACTTATAATACTGTAAAATTCAAATTATAGCTTATGTGAGTTCCCCTAATATATTACATTATTAGTGTACAAAAGTATTATATGTTTATCTTGATGTACCATATATATTTCGTGCACCCATGTAGTACCATATTAGAAATATATAAATTATATGATTGGTGTTACCATATAGTTCTCCAATGCAATGGGTAATGTTATTTGTCATTAAGGGTGAGAAAGAGTGAGTTATTGGGGGTTTCTCATATGGACTTAACTAGGATCTAGTTATATCAATCAGTTGGTTTAAATGGGTTATGAAGATGACGTTAAAAATATAATAACATAATTTATTTATGATTTTTATGGTTTTTAACTTTTTTTTGATAAATATTGACCTCACATGGATCATTCACGTTGATTAAAATAAATATAACCTTTTTTAATATGTATTTGATGCTACATTATTAATGATGAAATTTTGATTAGTATTATTACTTTTATATTATTTCCATTCACTTTTCTTATGTCAACATACCTATATTCTCATTTTATACTGAAATATAGCTTTAATTTCATAAGGGACATTCTTACAAATACAAGGAATTGCCTATCACACTTTTTATGTTTTATTTTCATTAGTTTACCAATATTTATTCTAAATTAATTATTTATATATGGTTTTCATATGGATTAATATGATGACTTAATGTGGAACGTGAAAAGATGGGAATTAAAATAAAATACCCTCTTGATTTCATGGTGTAATTTTTATATTTGTGTTTGTAGAAATTATCTATAATGGTAACCCTAAATTTTACTTTGTAATGTATATTATCCAACATTTACTTTTTTATGTTGTATTTATTGGATGAATATAATTAGGCCAGCATCATCTGTATCAATGATTGAAATTATAATATTTTATTTTTAGACCTAGATAAAGAGGTGTGGTTTTGGTGTAATTATATTTGGAACCAATTTATGATTTAGATAACATTATAAATTTTTATATTTCTATGCCATTTTATCTTAAGAGGTTTGTATTACCTCATGGTTTTAACAATTTATTGTTAATCATTCTGGTTTCGTCTAATCTATAAATATAGGAGGATATGTTATCCATTGAAATTTGATTGTGTTTCTTCAAGAATAAAACCATTCATCTTAAATATTAATCGTTCAGAGAAAATGATGATATTGTGGTGAAAATTGACTAAAGGGAAAAATTGAACAACTTAATTAATAAAATTATCATATTTTTTAGTGTCAACTTAGTAATGTATTCATAAATCTGGGAAAATGATTTAAAAAACTTTCTATATTATCATCATTTTTTAGTTAAAGCTATCGCATTTTTCAAACCCCCATTGGTTTGTGGTTTTTGGATGTCTATTTTCACATGATCATTAAATTTAATATGATCAAAAGTATTTGTTAATAAAAATCCTTATTTTGTAATGGTAATTTTTTTGTCCATATTTTCACATTACAGTAATTTTTCTTACTAATAATCCATGATGTACGCTACTTTCGATAACCTTCCTGCATCCATATAAATATTTTGAAATGTCTGTTTTCTTATCCAATGTTATGAAGTCAGATTCTAATACTAGAAATTTTTAATTTCTAAATTTTTTTCATCAAGAGTAGTTTTAAATTTCATAGAGTAAATTCTTTATAAGGGCATAATGCGACAACCTATTATTTAAAAATATGAAAATTATGTATGATTTTATAGTCGATGTGAAACAAAGTGTTTTAAAGACAAAAAAATAATGATATTTATAACAAATATTTTAAATATATGGGTATAAAAATTATTAACTGCATTATGAAATATATATACATAATTCTTACTCAACATGAATATATTTACAAATTCGTAGTAAACAATATATTAAATTTTTGTAATCTATGTTTGATCATTGAAAATATGTATTCTTAAAGAATTTCCGTTATTTATTTTCGTAAGAAAATATTATAATAAATTTATATAATTAATATAAAATGAATTCTTAAAAAATAACATAATTTTTTAATTTATCATATCCAAATTAACATAGAGTAGGGGTTTTAATATTTTTTTTAGAAAAGAAGTTTTTTCAGTCAATAATAAAAATGAAGATTTTTTTAAATTGTTATTTATTTTTAATAAATAAAGTAATTTAAAGGACTGTTGGGATTTAAATTTTATTTAATGTAAAAAATACTCAATATTTATATTTAATCTGACTAATTATTTTTGTATAATATGTATACTATATTTTAGTAGAAGTTTATTTTTTCGATTAATATCTGGTTTTTTCTAGAAACTGTTTTAAGGTGCATAATATTTCTAAATTACAATTAATTTAAAGAACTACTAATTAAGAATATTATAAATGAAAATAATATTATATATATATATATATCAATTTACATTTATATAATTATGATTATTTGTCACAATTTTAATATAAATCATCTTATTCATGAAAAATTCATATCGTGTAAGGTAGTTTTTTCATTGTATCTGTAAGTTTTAGTTTAAATAAAAATCTAACATTTATTTGAATTGAATTTGTAAAAGGTGATTCCATATTTTCTATAATAATTATTTATATTATATAATAATTTAAAATGATTTTTCTCATAATGAATAACTAATAAAGTGATAATGTTTTATAGCGGTTCAAGTGAAAATAGATTTACCAGTGGTAAAATTAACAAGATAAGGGTTAAAATTACATGAAAACATATATAAATTCTTTCATCTAACAAAATTTATAAATTAGGTCATGTTAGTTTCTCTAATGTTCCATTTTGGATCCCGATGGAATGTGATAATTTTGGTTAATGATTATTCTATTCATTGTTTACAATTATGCCACTCACCTCACATATAAATGGTCACCCCCACTCTTCTCATATTCACACATTCATAACTGTTGGGGTAAACCAAGACCATACGTAATACCTTCCAGAATTATGTAATAATTTATTATAATTTATTTTTTTTATAAATAATGCCTATGAATTACTTTTAACCAATACAAGTAGGTAGTTCGAAGATGATGGTTAATGCTTAACTGAGTGTTTGTATATTATTTATTCTAGTAACCACATTAATTATTGTTATATTATGATGATATATTAACCCTAGTACACCCATTTAATAGATATATTATTATTTAAATTTAATAACTTAATTTGTCTCCATTTATAAGAAATTTGAAACAAAACCATCATTCTTGTGAATGGAATACTGCTGCCTCATAAATAGATGTAATTCATTTTTTATAATATCCTCTCACAAATTTTTAGAATGGTGGATTTATATTAAATATTTTATATTTTTATAATTATTATAATCTTGTAAATATGATAGTATATATATATTCAAACATTCAATTTCATGGCATTCATTATAACGTCGCTCGTGTGTAAGATGGACTAATTCCACACGAAGCGATTTGATTCATTTTTCACTAAAGCATTAAGTGGAAGGGATTAAGGTTAGAATTTATGAATATACGTTAATTTTATATCATTATTATGATATTAGTAAATATTTATCATTCATCAATAATGAAAAATGATTTATTTAATTCTATTTAATGAACTACTAGATACTAATTTGTTCATGTGTATGGGATGACGAAAACCTCCATGAAAAATTTGGTTATTTTTATCACCCTATAACACTGATCATATATATAATTATATTTTAAAAATAAGTATATGAATTATATATTTTTAGTTTGATTATGTAATACAGTACTTATATTCATTCCACAATGATCATTGAAAATGGAATCCTTACTCATGTATACCCATGACTTACCACCTCCTTGATTATAAAATAGTTCATTTTTCAAAACCATAGTATACTAAATAGAATACATTTTAATGTATAGGCATTTAGCAGCACAAGAAAAAACCACTGATAATAGAGTCCCTTTTAAACACATATATTTATCATTGATAAACAATATTCTTTATCATTGATTTATTTTTAGCAGTGATAATGTGTTCCATTTATAAGCACTTTTTTAGCATAGAGAATAGTATAGAATAAAATGATATAATTAAAAAATAAAAATTAAAAAATAATTATTTATATTAAATAAATTATCAATAACTAAAATCAATAAATTTAATATACATATATATTTATTATTAATAGTAATTAATATTATATTAGGTTCTATGATGCATAATTACATTAAAAAACACACACCACACACATTCAGTCCTAAAAGGCCGGTCATATACCCTTGAAGGGATCTCCCACGCAACCAAATACACTATTACATTATATATATACATATATATATTATACGTGAAGGCCCAGTGGTCATGAATCTCATTACATGGCCCCTATGACAACAATTATTTCCCAATCCCCATATTGCGAGTAATTATTCTATAATACCTCGACTACTACAATACATGTTACAGTACTTTAACCACTATATAACTCAGTAAAATACATTCCATTGCTATATTTTCGTCTTCCATTACTATAGTGCTGTTATAGTACCCCTAATACAGATAATTTACACTACTAACACACTAGGGGATTTGAACCACATCCTCCGTTTTAGAATTTTGGGGTGATTACCACTAATCCAATCACCAAAAACAATATTAAAAATAGTATGTATTAAATATATGTATACGTGTAACATGATTAAGAAACAATTAAACAAATAAAAACAAATAATTAATAAATTTTGAAATTTATTATACGATTTATTAATAAAATAATCATTCAGGAAAATGAATAAAATTAATATACATATATTGATACTTTAAATATAAATAAACAGTATGTATCAAATATATATATATAAATTTAATAAAGTTAAATGACAAAAAATGTATAAATTTGAATAATAAAAAAAATAAAAAAATAATAGATATTAATAAATTAAAATAAATTATTAATGTGTCATTATTAGTAAAAATGAATATGATTATGTATATATAATATAAATAGTTATATATAATATATATTAAACAAATAAATATTAAAAATTAATAAAATTTAATTATAAAAATTATATTAACGTCTTAGTAATTATAAATGTTGTTATATTCTTCAATTTGGAAAATTTTAGACATGTATAAAATTAATTTCATATACTTATATAGAAAATTAATTAAATATTATATACAAAAAATATATGCAAATATTTACACAATTAATGAAATCCTATATATTAACACATACACATAATATTTATGCAATTTATAAATTTTTTGTATATTTTAGAATTTAATTATAACATGATACATTTAATATAGTTTTTAACTAGTATATGATATTTATTTATTTTTAATACTTTTACAGTTATGTATTTTTAATCATTTATAAAATTTATTATTATTATTATTTCATTATTATTTTTTGTTTATTTATTTATTTATATATTTATTTACTGTGGGTTATTAATTTAAATGCGTATTCATCATTAATTCCAAATAGATCCATGTTTTTTATAATTTATATTTTATTAAAAAACATACACATTTTTTAATATTTTTAAACTTTAAACATTTTTATTTACTTAATTTCACTCAATTTTAAAATTCATGTATTTAATATTATATATTCATTAAAAAGGTTGATATATTTTTTTAATATTTGTAAATAAATATACTTATAAATGAATATATACAATATTTACAAATTTTTAAATTTATAATTATTCTAAATCAATTATAAATATTTACTAAAAAATGTATATAAATATAAATAAATAATTATATATATTTAAATAATTATAAAATTAGAATAAATTTTTGTAAATTAAGAATATATACATAAGATGATGTCAAATACATAGTCTATTTAGAGAAATGGGAAACTTGACCATGAAAAGACGAGAACAAATATTGTAGGGACGTACTCAGTGAGACTCGAAATAGAGAGCTCATCAAGACCCATAGGTGGAGATACCATTGAGATACACCTCGGGGTCTATATATATAATGATATAATTATATTAATATGTAAATATTATTTGTTAAAAGTATTCATATATTTGTAAAACTGTAATTTAATATTTAATTAATTATAATATTATCATAAATATATTTCAATAAAGAATATATTTATGATATTAATATTTATATATATGTAACGAACAAATTATTTATAGAACAATAATTTTTGATTTCTATTAATTGTTTTGAATAGGTTATAAATTTTACATTAAAGGGACCGCTTCTTCTGATATCATACCTGACATTCAACAATAGATTTCTCTAAATTCTTACGATGCAACAAACATTGAGTTATAATGAAATATAATAAAGTACTTTTATTAATATTATAAAGGGTAGTAAAATCATATCCATTTGAATGGTTTGAATGAATAATATCAACTGTATTTTTAATTATGGTTTACAAATGATTAAATAATGATACATTGGCTACAAAATTTAATAGAAATAGTGATAAAAAACTATTGAATAAAATTTCATTATTTTTAAATAATATGAAATTTTCGGGACATTTGTTTCGGAAAACATACTTTTCTCCAATTATAGATGTTTTTGTAGGTTTTTAAACAAAGGTCCTAACATAGATCTATTCAAATAAATTTATTTCACCGCGCATATCATTTATCTAATCGTAATCAACAAATGAATCATCATAAATGTTAGTTGGTAATTGGGAAAAATGATATATGTTCAACTTAATTTCATAAGGATCTTCTAGTCCTTACGTGTTGATGTGCATCACCAATGATACTATCACTGGGATGATTCCAGAGAAACAACTATCGTGGGTTTTTTCAATATAGGGTATAAAATATAATGAAGTGAATACATTATAAAATCATTTATTAGTATTATCCTGATTAGAAAAATCTTCCAACAATGTATGAAAATATGTTTTTGAAAAGACATCTTAAGGAGTTGGATGGGGTTTTCTTAAAAAAAGAATCAGTTTCAACAAATTTAACATGTATTATTTTTACAACTGTACAAGAATTTTTATTAAACAATCCATAAGACTTAGATCTATTGGAATAGCCTAAGAAAATTTCTTCACATGGTTTTGGGGAAAAAATTATGTTATAATTTGTATTAAAAATGAATACTTTGCATCCAAATAATTTGAAGTATGAAAATTTTGGTTTTTGACTGGTATATGATTTATAGGGCGTCTTAATAATAAATGGAATTATTAAAAATAGATATATAGTATAAAAACAAATATTTATGGCTTCATCCGAAAAATTATTTTCAATTTAGTGTTCACTCCACATGGTTCTTGTTATCTCTCCAAAAATTGGTTTATTCTTTTCACAACACCATTTTTCATTTATGTTCTAGGAGATGAGAAGTTATTAGTAATTATTTTCTTGCTTCAAAAATTTTCAAAATTCAAATTTTTAAATTCTCCACCATGATCACTATGAAACTTATCAATGGTTGGTTTTTCTCATTTATAAATTTTGATGAATAATAATAGGAATAATAAAAGGATTCATATTTTTTTTCATTAAAAAATACATATGTAAATCTAATGTATTTATCTAATAAAAAATACATACTTTTTACTCCAATATATCGAGTTTTTATAGAAAAAACTAGTCAATGGAAACAAACCATAATGCATCAGAAGTTGATACTTCACTAATAGAAATATATCTAGATTTATGTTGCTTTCTGTATTTCCTAGGATAAAAAACTCTTGAATAAAAAAATCCAGGATCTGATAGATGATTGTAAAGTATTCTATTATAATTTTTACATAAGTTCTTTAAGTTACTTTGTGAAAATCTTCTATGTCAGAACCATGAAGAATCTTCAATATAATTAAAGCAATGTATGTCTTGGCTTATAAGGTCTTATATGTTAAGTGTATAAACATTCTTATACTAATTGATAGAAAGAATTAACTCATCCTTGGATTTGTGTACTAAGAAGTTATCAATTTTAATATTTCTAGGTAACTTTCATCAAATAATTGAATTATTCTTATATGGTTGTTCTAATAACACTTAATATATAAAATATTTGAAATTATGTATTTTCAATGAAGAACAATGTAACATATACCAACAATTTCTCCTTGAGAATTATCTCTGAAAGTGACTCTTCATCATTCATATTAATATTATTTTCATTAAATATTTTTCTACAAAACATGTTACAGGAACATACACTATCCAAGTACCATGTATTTTTTGGAACTTCCTCTATTTTTCTGAAAATAAATAAAATTTATTTTTTAGAACAAAAACATTCTTCGACCTGGAATTATTCAAATGTAAAATCTAAGGAATAAATATAATCAAATAAAATTTATCATTATGAAAACCTAAGGATTAGATTTTATTTAGAGAAAAAATTGTATCTCAATGTCCACCACATTAACATTTACTGAAAAAGGGGGTATTTTGAGGTAAAAAATAATTGTTTCTAAAAACTAGTTTTTAGTGACAATAGCCAAACAATGAACTATTCATAAGAGGATGTATTTTTTATAAATCATATCAAAATTTTATTTACGTGATGTAAATTTTGATAAAATATTATTAAATTAATAAATATAATATTTTATTTTAAGTAAAAATTCATTATATTCATAATTATTTGTCTTGGAATTTAAATTTGTCTCTAAATCATTTTTTATAGAAATATTATTTTCAAAATCCAGAGAATGTTTATCGTTTTCAGAATTAATTACTACATGTTTTTTTAAATATAAAAAATTTCAAATGATTTTTCATTAATATCATATGAATGATATGATATATATTTTGTTAATACATTAATTATATATTTTGACTTCTCATGTTTCTTTTTTATCATAAAATTATCATTTTGAACTAAAATGTAAACCCTAGATACTTATTCAGAAAAAGGTATATAATTATCATTTAATAATTTAGATTCTTCATTAAGAAATATAAAATATTCTTGAACATGATTATTTGAAGTTAAATAAATGTTTCTTAATGATTTTTTACTATGTACCATATCCATGGAACATTGTTTCTCAATTGTTATTCTGGAAATCAAACCAGTCTTATTTTTTCTAAATGATTCTATTTCTAACAATTTATTATATGAGTCTCCACCCCTTGCACACCATGTGAAATTTTATTTCAAGACCTTCTTTCCCTTTGACTTATATTATCGCCTCTAATTCCTTTCATAGTGTCTTTCTTTCTTGTCCTTTATTTTTAGTTTAAGAAAATATGTTATGATATGTCCAACTATAGTGCATTCTTAACCAATAAATTTTGAATCTTTATAATATTTCTTGCCTTTACTCTTATATTTGTAATAAAATAGTACATTCCCATAATCATTTTCATACTTCAATTAATATTATAAAATTCATATTCTGTGTTATCAGTATCACTTGAATCTTATTAAATTGTAAATTTCGTATATTATGTTTTCTTCGAAACATTCTATGGGTTCTTGTATTTCGTCTGATTTGAAGTAGTTATAAAAGAAACTCTCCCATTTTTCTTCTTTATATATTCATCACCTCCCTTAAATATGTTCTCATATTAAAAGAGAGTCTCAAATATCTCATCCAGTGTAAAAGTTTTAACTTTCCTCAATTCCTTAATAATGGTTCTCCATGATTCTTTTTCATTAAGCATGATATCAATAATCTTGTCAATATGAATCTCCACATATATCACTTTTTCTACAATTTACTACTGACCTATACCATATTAATGATTTTTTGATGAAATTTTACAATATTTTCTCCATCACGAAAAAATTAAACCATGATAGTCTCCAACAAGAATGGATCTTCTAGTTTCAAAAACTTTTGAAGTACCAAAATGTGAAACTTCATTTTTCATCCAAATGTTTTATGCTGGTTCACTAGAAGATATATCACTGTATATATTCCTGGTCATGGAACAAATAAATTATTGTGTACCTTTATATCTTATAGATATTATTACTATTGTTGATTGGTAAAAGTTCTGATTTCATTATCAAGAATCTTTTAATCTCAAATAAGAAAAAAAAAATTGACCACAATAGTACTCATTAAAAAGTATTCATTATTTCTCTCCAAAATTCATATTCATTCCCATTAAATATAGCTGGTATGGAGGGGTCATATATTCTAAGGATCTAACATTCATTATTGTAATATTAAAAAACTAAAATTTTCCACTCCACATGTTAGTGTGGTATATATTAAAAAAAAGGTTGTATATAACAAACATATAATTAACTTACAAAAGTGGCCAAAGAGTAAGTAAAATAATAAATTCAAATCTACCTTTGATACTAACTATATGTATATGATTCTAAGATACTTTTTGTGATATAAATTATAAGATTTAAATATGACATGTTGATACTCAATTAAAAGGGGGTGTGGAATGTAAGATTTCAAAATTTTCATTTTTAGCCTTAAATAATTTTTATTATAAAATTTAATCATGATCGATTTACTTAAACTTTCTTTTGTGAGATTAAGGAAGAACGCTATTATTTAATAATTATTTGTTATAAAAAAAGTACATAGGTATACTTAAGTATGATTTTACATTAAAGTGTATAAAATCTTATATCAGAGTATTAAAAATGAGAAAGTGTATGAAAGTTATATTATCTATTTATAAGAAAATGCATCAGAAATAATATTACATGTAACGAATATAAATATTTTAACCGAGAGATTAGGGTATCTAAACACCTAGGATAGATGTCCCATAATTTTAACATTCAATAAAGACAGTCCTACCTACACAAGGGTACAATATTGATATTAATATTAGTATTTGACTTTGTATCCCTAAATTCCCTCAATCTGTAAGCTGATCGGTACCTTTGCTTTCCATTAACAAGGAATTCCTCGATTAAGCAGTTAATCAGAACCTTTGTCTTCCTAGCCTCAGAAGCCCTCAATCAAAATCAGCAATAATTAGAATCTCTCTAAGAATAAAAAAGAAAGATAACCATATAAAGTATATTGAAAAAGATATTCACAAATTAATTTATTAATATATTTCACACAAAGTAGTTTCTGGAAGAGATAGTGTGTGTCTCAATATTCATAATGTTTTGAGGTTGTCTAATTAACCAAATATTTATAGGTCAGAAATCCAACTAGTAAATTATCTGAAACATTCATATTTTCCATAAATTTATAATCAGATTGGACAAGTGGTATTCATAACTGTCATACTCTAACTATAAAATGACACATTTTAGGAAAAAAGCATTCATAAGTAACATCAGATTTTAAATAATATGTATGAATATATAAGTAAGAAACATTACATTAAAGAAATAGAGTAGCTAATATAAAGATATAAAATCATATTATTAATGAAAAATCAATGAAAAACTATGGGAATGAGATGTAATAAATCATACGAATCAGAGTATAATAAAAACTAGAATGTAATTCTAATAAACATGTTTATTTAGATTAGATATATTTACTATTCGGGTTTCCAAACCATGAATCAATATCTATGGAACACAGTGAATCTGAATTAAGAATGTGATTTGGATAAAATTGTTTTGATTGGTAATATAAGAAATATAATGTTTCAGAATTTCTAAAACACATTGGATTCGAAATATTGAGTGGTTTTGATGCCACGATATTCAGTCTTTGAACGTCAAAAAATTGAGACAATAGGAATGTAATAAATAGTGTGATTCAGATTTTATGAAACAATGAATCTGATTAAATTTTTATAAAAAATATGACTTTATGTATTATAGAGTCTAGTTGGTCTTAATGAAAACTATGTTTGACTTAGCCAGAAAGAAACAAAAAAGTCATATAAGAGTATAAGTATAATATGCATATATTTTCGTAAAAAATTATCATTAATGAATATATGTTAGTTATTTCCAAAACATAATGGAGTGATAATGTAATAAGGAATATTTTTACTACAAATATTCTCATATATTTTTTGTGAATTTTTTATTTAATTGTACAATTTTCATCTCTTTGGTTCTTTAAATTCCTTAAACAATGTTTTTAATATAATATGAATTATTTATCTATTTTATCAAAATCTTTTTTCTTCTAAATCTATATTTTTTAAAGATCTTTTTAAAAATGTTTTATGAATTTATATATTATTTTTTCCAATAAATTAAATATTCAAATATTTTAAAATTAATATTCCTAACTATTTCAAACAATTTAATTTTTGACATTTCATACTAAAATGTTAATGGAATCATGGTTTTGACATACTCAATCTAAATGGTATTTAAAAAAATGATGACCACTCAATTATTTAAATATTTTTTTTCGAAGGTAATTTTTTTGAAAATTATTTTTAAAATATATTTCAAATTTTATATTTTTAAATGTTAATTTAGATAGAAAAATATATTATTCTCACTATTTTCTTAAATTACTTATAATGTTATTTCCATTCATTGATGAAAATACATGTTATATTACTTTGAAAACACTGGGGATAAGTGGAATTGATACCATCATTATTTTTTATTAGGATGGACTATGATTTGACCTTGTATCTTTTATATTTTCCATAGAAGAATTATGAAATGAAAGTTCAATAATTATTATTATTTTAAATGTTAATGGTTCAAAATTAATTAATCTTGAACTATAATTTGACCTTATTTATGATCATAGGTAAACCTGATATAACTTATAATACTGTAAAATTCAAATTATATCTCAGGTGAGTTCCCCTTATATATTACATTATTAGTGTACAAAAGTATTCTATGTTTATCTTGATGTACCATATATAATTCATTCACCCATGTAGTACCATATTAGAAATATATAAATTATTTGATAGGTGTTCCCATATAGTTCTCCAATGCAATGGGTAATGTTATTTGTCATTAAGGGTGAGAAAGAGTGAGTTATTGGAGGTTTCTCATATGGACTTAACTAGGATCAAGTAATATCAAAAAGTTGGTTTAAATGGGTTATGAAGATGAAGTTAAAAAGATAATAACAAATTTTATTTTGGATTTTTATGGTTTTTAACTTTTTTTTTAAATATTGACCTCACATGGATCATTCGCGATGATTAAAATGAATATTATATTTTTTTAATATGTATTTGATGCTACATTATTAGTGATGAAATTTTGATTAGTATTATTACTTTTATATTATTTCCATTCACATTGATTATGTCAACATGTCCATATGCTCATTTTATACTAAAATATAGCTTTAATTTCATATGGTACATTCTTACTAATACTAGGAATTTGCTATCACCCTTTTTATGTTTTATTTTCATTAGTTTACCAATAATTATTCTAAATTAATTATTTATATATTGTTTTCATATGGATTAATATGATGACATAATGTGGAATGTGAAAAGATGGGAATTAAAATAAAATACCCTCTTGATTTCATGGTGTAATTTTTATATTTGTTTTTGTAGAAATTATCTAAAATAGTAACCCTAAATGTTTCTTGGTAATGTATATTATCCAAAATTTACTATTTATGTTGTATTTATTGGATGATTATAAAAGGGTGTGGTTTTGGTGAAATTATATTTGGAACCAATTTATGATTTAGATAACATTATAAATTTTTATATTTCAATGTGATTTTCTCTTAAGAGGTGTGTATTACCTCATGGTTTTAACCATTTATGGTTATTCGTTCTGGTTTTGGCTAATCTATAAATATAGGAGGATATGTTATCCATTGAAAGTTGATTGTGTTGCTTCAAGAATAAAACCATTCATCTTATATAGTAATCGTTCAGAGAAAATGATGAGATTGTGGTGAAAATGACTAATGGGGAAAATTGAACAACTTAATTAATAAAAATTTCAGATTTTTTATTGTCAACTTAGTAAAGTATTCCATAAATATTGGAAAATGATTTAAAAAAATTTCTAGATTATCATTATTTTTTTGTGAAAGCTGTCATATTTTTCAAACCCCCAGTGGTTTTTGGTTTTTGGATGTTTATTTTCACATGATCATTAAATTTAATATGATCAAAAGTATTTGTTAATATAAATCTTTATTTCGTAATGGGAATTTATTTTGTCCATATTTTCACCTTACATTAATTTTTTATACTTATAATCCATGATTTACGCTACTTTTGATAACCTTCCTGCATCCATATCAATATTTTGAAATGTCTGTTTTCTTATCCAATGTTATGAAGTTAGATTCTAATACTAGAAATTTTTAATTTCTAAAATTTGTTCATAAAGACTAGTTTTAAATTTCATAGAGTAAATTCATTATAAGGTCATAATGCGACAACCTATTATTTTAAAATATGAAAATTATGTATGATTGTACAATCGATGTGAAACAAAGAGTTTTAAGGACAAAAATTGATGATAATTATAACCAATATTTTAAATATATGGGTATAAAAATTATTAACTGCATTATGAAATATATATACATAATTCTTACTCAACATTAATTTATTTACAAATTCGTAGTAAACAATATATTAATTTTTTGTAATCTAAGTTTGATCATTGAAAATATGTATTCATAATGAATTTTCGTTATTTATTTTCGTAAGAAAATATTATAATAAATTTATATAATTAATATAAAATGAATTCTTAAAAAATAATATAATTTTTTAATTTATCATATCCAAATTAACCTAGAGTTGGGATTTTAATCTTTTTTTAGAAAAGAAGTCTTTCAGTCAATAATAAAAATGATGATTTTATGAAATTTTTATTTATTTTTAATAAATAAAGTAATTTAAAGGACCATTGGTATTTTAATTTTATTTAATGTAAAAAATACTCAATATTTATATTTAATATGACTAATTATTTTTGTATAATATGTATACTGTATTTTAGTAGAAGTTTATTTTTTCGATTAATATCTGGTTTTTTCTAGAAACTATTTTAAGGTGCATAATATATCTAAATTACAATTAATTTAAAAACTACTAATTAAGAATATTATAAATTAAATTAATATTATATATATATCAATTTAAATTTATATAATTATGATTATTTTTCACAATTTTAATATAAATCATCTTATTCATGAAAAATCCATATCGTGTAAGCAAGTTTTTTCATTGTATCTGTAGGTTTTACATTAAATAAAAATCTACCATTTATTTTAATTGAATTTGTAAAAAGTGATTCCATATTTTCTATAATAATTATTCATATGATATAATAATTTAAAATTATTTTTTCTCATAATGAATAATGAATAAATTGAAAATGTTTTATAGAGGTTCAAGTGAAAATAGATTTACCAGTGGTGAAATTAACAAAATAAGGGTTAAAATTACATGAAAACATATATAAATTCTTTCATCTAAAAAAATTTATAAATTAGGTCATGTTAGTTTCTCTAATGTTCCATTTTGGATCCCTATGGAATGTGATAATTTTGGTTAATGATTATTCTATTCATTGTTTACAATTATGCCACTCACATCACATATAAATGGTCACACCCTCTCTTCTCATATTCACACATTCATAACCTTTGGGGTAAACCAAGACTATATGTAATACCTTCCAGAATTCTGTAATAATTTATTATAATTTATTTTTTTATAAATAATGACTATGAATTACTTTTAACCAATACAAGTAGGTAGTTTGAAGATGAGGTGTAATTCTTAACTGAGTGTTTTGATATTATTTATTCTACTAGCCACTTTAATTATTATTATATTATGATGATATATTGACCCTAATACACCCATTTAATAGATATATTATTATTTAAATTTAATAACTTAATTTGTCTCCACTTATAATAAATTTCAAACAAAACCATCATTCTTGTGAATGGAATATCGCTGCATCATAAATAGATGTAATTCATTTTTTATAATAGCCTCTCACAAATTTTTAGAATGGTAGATATATATTAAATATATTATTTTTTTATAATTATTATAATCCTGTAAATATGTTGTATATATATATTCAAACATTCAATTTCAGGGCATACATTATAGCGTCGCTCGTGTGTACGATGGACTAATTCCAGACGAAGCGATTTGATTCATTTTTCTCTAAAGCATTAAGTGGAAGGGATTAAGGTTAAAATTTATGAATATAAGTTAATTTTATATCATTATTATGATATTAGTAAATATTTATCATTCATCAATGATGAAAAATGATTTATTCCATTCTATATAATGAACTGCTAGATACTAATTTGTTCATGTGTATGGGCTGACTACAACCTCCATGAAAAATTTGGTTATTTTTTATCACCCTATAACACTGATCATATATATAATTATATATTAAATATAAGTATATGTATTATATATATTTTTAGTATGTATATTTAATATAGTACTTATCTTCATTTCACAATGATCATTGAAAATCGAATCCTTACTCATGTATAACCATGACTTACGGCCTCCTTGATTATAAAATAGTTCATTTTTCAAAACCATAGTATACTAAATAGAATACCTTTTAATGTATAGGCATTTAGCAGCCCAAGAAAAAACCATTGATAATAGAGTCACTTTTAAACACATATATTTATCATTGTTAAACAATATTCTTTATCATTGCTTTATTTTTAGCAGTGATAATGTGTTCCGTTTACAAGCACTTTTTTAGCATAGAAAATATTATAGAATAAAATGATATAATTAAAAAAATAAAAAATAAAAAATAATTAATTATATTAAATAAATTATCAATAACTAAAATTAATAAATTTAATATACATATATATTTATTATTATTAGTAATTAATATTATATTAGGTTCTATGATGCATAATTACATTAAAAAACACACACCACACACATTTAGTCCTAAATGGCAGGTCATATCTCCTTGAAGGGATCTCCCACACAACCAACTAAATTATTACATTATATATATATTATACGTGAAGGCCTAGTGGTCATGAATCTAATTACATAGCCCCTATGACAACAATTATTTCCCAATCCTCATATTGCAAGTAATACTTCTATAGTACCTCGACTAATACAATACTTGTTATAGTACTTTAAAAACCATATAACTTGGTATAATACATTCCATGGCTATATTTTCGTCTTCCATTGCTGTAGTGCAGCTATAGTACCCCAAATACAGATAAGTTACAGTACTTACACACTAGGGGATTTGAACCACATCCTCCGTTTTAAAATTTTGGGGTGATTACCACTAATCTAATCACCAAAAACAATATTAAAAAATAGTATGTATTAAATATATGTATACGTGTAAAATGATTAAAATAAAACAATTAAACAAATAAAAACAAATAATTAATAAATTTTGAAATTTATATTAGGATTTATTAATAAAATAATCATTCATGAAAATGAATAAAATTAATATACATATATTGATACTGTAAATATTAATAAATAATATTTATCAAATATAGATATATAAATTTAATAAAGTTAAATAACAAAAAATGTATAAATTTGAATAATAAATAAAATTAAATAATAATAGATATTAATAAATTAAAAAAAATTAATGTGTCATTAATAGTAAAAATGAATATGATTATATATAGAAAATATAAATTGTTATATATAATATATATTAAAAAGAAAGATATTAAAAATGAATAAAATTTAATTATTAAAATTATAGTAATGTCTTAGTAATTATAAATGTTGTTATATTCTTAAATTTGGAAAATTTTAGACATGTATTAAATTTATTTCACATACTTATATAGAAAATTAATTAAATATTATATACAAAAAAACACAATCGAATATTTACGCAATTAATGAAATATTATATATTAACACATACAAATAATATTTATGCAATTTATAAATTTTTTTGTATATTTTAGAATTTAATAATAATATGATACATTTAATATATTTTTTTACTAGTATATGCTATTTATTTATTTTTAATACTATTACAGTTAGGTATTTTTAATCATTTATAACATTTATTATTATTATTATTTCATTATTTTTTATTGTTTATTTATTTATTTATAGTTTTATTTACTGTGGGTTATTAATTTAAATGTGTATTCATCATTAATTCTAAATAGATCCATGTTTTTTTATAATTTATATTTTATTAAAAAACATGCACATTTTTTAATATTTTTAAACTGTAAACAATTTTAATTACTTAACTTCACTCAATTTTAAAATTCATGTATTTAATATTATATATTCATTAAAAAGGTTGAAATATTTTTTTTAAATATTTGTAAATAAATATACTTATAAATGAATATATAGAATATTTACAAATTTTTTAATTTATAATTATTCTAAATCAATTATAAATATTTACGAAAAAAATGTATATAAATATAAATAAATAATTATATATATTTAAATAATTATAAAATTATAATATATTTATGTAAATTAAGAATATATACATAAGATGATGTCAAATACATAGTTTATTTAGAAAAATGGGAAACTTGACCATGAAAAGACGAGAACAAATATTGTAGGGACGTACTCGGTGAGACTCGAAATCGAGAGCTCATTAAGACCCATAGGTGTAGATACCATTGAGAAACACCTCGGGGTCTATATATATATAATGATATAATTATATTAATATGTAAATATTATTTGTTAAAAGTATTCATATATTTGTAAAACTGTAATTTAATATTTAATTAATTATAATATTATCATAAATATATTTAAATAAAGAATATATTTAAGATATTTATATTTATATATATGTAACAAACAAATTATTTATAGAATAATAATTTTTTATTTCTATTTATTGTTTTTAATAGGTTATAAATTTTACATTAAAGGGAACGCTTCTTTTGATAGAATACATGACATGCAACAACAAATTTCTCTAAAATCTTACGACGCAACAAACATTGAGTTATAATGAAATGTAATAAAATACTTTTATTAATATTATAAAGGGTAGTAAAATCATAGCCATTTTTATGGTTTGAATGAATAATATCAACTGTATTTTTAATTATGGTTTACAAATGATTAAATAATGATACATTGGCTACAAAATTTATTAGAAATGGTGATAAAAAACAATTGAATATAAAGGAAGTGTTTTAAAGTGAATAAGTGGGTTTTAATATCACTATTTATGGATTTCTATTTATTAAAAACAATATGATATATATTCAATGTAATGTTTTCAATTCATCATAGATATTTCTTAGATTTGATATAAGAACAAATTCAATTATTTCGATTAAAGGAAGTATTTTTCAAAAAAAGTATTTTCACCATATTTTGAAGAGTAACCCCTTTTAAATATAATTATTATCACTTTTATATGTTTGATTTGACAAAAATCATATTATTTTTAATTAGGATATCAAAATTTAATTGAGATAAAATTTTGGTAATTTTATGATACAATTCATTTTTAATGAATAGTGAAAATTACTGCATTTTAATTCCTAACTGTCATTTAATAATATTCATTTATATAGTTATATTGTTATTTTTAATGTTTTTAAGTGTAATTGGATTATATTTTTACAATTTATTCTAATTTTGGCCATTGAAAGTAATTTATCTTTGAAATTGGACATAAAAACATGTGAATCGTTGGATAGTTTTTACTTCATAAAAAACACGCTTTATGGTTTTAAAAATGGGAATTAATTTATAATTATTTTCATAAAATTATATTTTTGGAATTTCGAAAAATTGATTCAATATTTGGAATCATGAGGTGCAAATTTTAAAACTAGGCTACTTGTTTTATTCATTATGAATAGTAGCTTATGTAAATATTTTATTTACCATGGTTAAAAGGAAAATCATGTAAATAATGGTAAAAATAATATTATAATAATACTAATTTATCCTTACACTTATCCTAACCTTATTGTATGATATAAGTCCTACCATGGGAATCGGTGGTTCGGTTTTAGGACCTCATAGAGCTACATGTGTGTGTAACTGACATTTAATTATATTAATTTAATCTTATAGAAAATATAACATTAACATAATCCTTTACTAGAAAAAAATTTATATGGGGGGATATTAGTGATATCTTAGACTTTAAATATTCATTAGATAGATAAAACTATTTCCTAAATCGTGGTGTTTTATTTATAATCTTTACATGTTATATAAATAATTTCAATTTTGACACAATGATGATGCGGTAATTGCTTCATAAATAATGGATTCAAATAAATTGTCTTAAAATCACAATATATTCATAAATTGGTTATTTTAATGACATTAAATAATTTCATTGATGCTAGTTACATCATATCATTTTATTAATTATTTTTGTTCGAATCAATAAAGTTGTAAGGGATTTTTGAAAATTGTCAGTATATGAATTAAGTCAAAAGAGACATAATGCATATATTAATATATACAATAATTTTTTATATTATAAAATTAAAAAAAAATATTTTGTAGAATCATGATCATATGTTTAAAAATATTCTACTGACTCTTTAAGTGGATATTATCCATATTTGAAAAATGTTTTGATTTTAAAGTTTTAAATCATTGATAAAACAATAGGAGTAAAAAGGGTTTAATAAGAATGATATGGATTATTAAATATCCAAAACAAGACCATTTATTATTGGATAAAATTATTTGGACATATATTTATCGTATCATATAATTTAATGGGTTTGGGACCATTTGAAATCGAAAATCATTTTTTAATAAAATAATATTATCAAACATTCATAAACTACCTCTCCTCCCTCTTATAAATGGCCACCACCTCTAACCCATTATAGACACCTATCAAGCCCTATGTCTCATCATAAATCTCTTCCTATAAGCTCTTAACATCCTTCCTTTCCTTCTATATGGATTTCCCTAGGATGAATAAATTTCAAGAAATCGGTTTGGCTCAAATTAAAAGGATTTATAGGTTTTAAGATGTACTGTCTTCTCTAAAATTCATTTCCATTATATTACTTCTTAACTCCTTGTTATATTATTTTTATTTTATTGAATAACCACAAAATTATCTTCAATATACTACGTAACTATTGTGAGAGTTTTTCAAACTACACTTACACCCAACTCTATATAATTGATATACAACATATTGTTTCTGTGGATGATGAACAATTAACTCACGAAATGATGATTGTTCGATTTTTCTGTACCACCTATCATGGAGACCATTATGATGGGACATTATTTATTTAAGGTATATAATATATTTATATTTTATCTATTTTCTATATTTTTCATTTACAGTATACCTTTATACTTTCCATAACATGTAAATACGATAGTTTCATTTGACATACTGCAGACTGCCGCCCCCTCAATGTGATATGACTCGTTCATTCTATTCTTGTAATATATAAAGGATGGAATTAATTATAATTTTTAACATATATATATCATGATATTATACTTTAATAATCATATACGTATGAATCTTTGATTTTCCATTCCTCTATATTTGAAAATGAATTGAAAGTAGCGTTCATGCCTACGTATGGCTTCCCATCTCAACCAACGATGGTTTTCATTTATTAAATCCAAATATTATATACTATTAGAGATAAATATATACTATATATATATGATATTTAAATTATGAATAAATTTATAGAAATAATTTAATTTTGATCACATGGACAATTTGTAATTATAACATGTTAATTTTTTACATAAGTACCAAATATCGAAAAAGGACAAATATTAACATAAATAATTGCATAATGTTTATAACATGGTAATATGTGATAAAATAGATATAATAAATTTCAAAAATTTTAGGAGGCAAGTATAAATTATCTTATGTTTATTATTCTTGAATAACATGGAATATACGCGACGAGTCGAACCTAAGGTTAGGGATCCCTTCACCCACATCGTTTAGTACAAGAGTTATTTTATGACTATGTATTTTAACATACATTCACTCATGTTGGTATATGTTCATATATATCTTCAATTTTGTGCATTTTATTCCTATGTGGTGAGATACCATTCTCTCTCTCATCAACTAATTTTCTAAATTTTTTGATGACACTGTTAAGCTGCCAAATTTTCGTAAGGGGACTTCTTAACCCAATATATATTCATTTGGATGATCATATACATCTTGTTTATATCATTCTATGATAACGTGAGAAATTAATTTTGATATATTATCTTCAATTTATACTTTATTTAAGTGAAATTATAGTGAATACACATAATTGATCCATTTTATTTACAAAATGATCTTTTAATGGGACTTAGTCTCAATATCATTTCATTGAGGCATATTTTGAATTTTACACAACATGATTTTATATGATTTATAATTCACATTGAATTTAAATTTCATTCAATGTGAATCTTTTTTCTATGATTTTTTCTACTAAAATAAATAGTAATGCTTCATTTTAACATACGTAGTGACATCACTATTCCATCTCCACGAGAATTATTTGATATTTGGATTTTTTAACAATACTTAATGATAAAAAAATACCATATAATCTATTTACATATTTTGGTATTTAAAATGGTTTCTTGAATGTATTTATTATTTCAATATATTGAAATGTTATATTGTTATTTCAATGTGGAAATGTTAATATTCTTTTATGCTTGTTCATGTGTTATGATTATGTTATGGTTAATGGGCATCATTTTCATATATAGTTGGTTCTATGATAAACCTAGTGTGGGTGAGCCCAAAATATCTCTTCCATGAATTGTGTATCATGACGAAGGTAAACAATAATATTAATCCAAAGAGATTTTGGGAATATACTTTGATGTGTAATCCAAACCTTACTCCCTATGTAGTCATGAATGATATAAGGTATGAATGATATTGATGTCACAAGATACATTTGTGATTTATGATTTCCATGTGTTATTCATAAATATTATAATTTCATGAGTTATAATAAAGATATTATGGTTTATGATTGATAAATATAAATTCATTGATTTGTATGTATTTTTGGACGTATGTTTTCTTTCCTCATTTTATAAGCCTTATAGAGATTTTTGTGCCCATCCCATGTTTTAAAAAAAATAGAGTGCTTTAAGGAAGGGTAAGATAAAGGAAGTATTCAATAATATATATATAGATAAATAAATTCTAGTTTTATTTTAGGAGTTTTATTATTGTAAAAAATTTTATAGTGTAGAATAATATACTTTTTAATCTTTTGAGATGAAATGTAACATTTATAGACTAATTATGTAAAACTCTAAACCTGAATAGATACTCAATGTGACTTATTAAAAAAATTATATATTATGTATTTATTTATTGATAGGGACTTATAGGTTGTATGATAGGTCGGTTTATGAAACTTTCGGGATTATGAGTTTTTGTTAAAAATGTGTTTGGTCCCTATTTATATTGATTCTGTTAAATCATTATTTTATAACATTTTCATGTAAATGAAATTAATTACCAGTGGAAGTATAAGGATATCAAACGTAATTTCTAACTCTTCCTAATGACATTATCATAATAAATATTGCAAAATCATGTTTGGATGATTGTGAAACATTTTCTAGCACACATCTCACATGCCATAAGTTGATTAAGATATAAAACCCATCCATAATACATCGATATCATCGTTGATCATTGGTTGTATTTAATGAAATCTAATTTTATCTATATTCTAATATTTTCTTGGAAGGTAAATATTATCAAGGAATTTTCAAATATTTTACCGTATCAAAAGATTTTGAAGAATATTTTGATTTGGAAAAAGGTACTTAAGAAGGGGACCCTTGAACAACCGATTTATATTATCTTTGAAAATATACTATATCATCACATAAATATGTTATTTTAAGAGTACCATTGATTGAATGATTCAAATCAATCTTAGTCAGACTATTTTATAAGAAAAATATTTTATCAAATGTTTTGAAATTATATGACATACGTAATTATTTTCTGAGAATATTTTTCAACAAACATCCATATGAACTTAGTTGTACCATATGTATTTGGATGAAGGAAGAAAATGACATTGAAGCATCTCTAAATCATTTTATCAATGCATGGACCATCTATCTACATGAAAAAGATTACAATTAATTAAGGTGTATGACATTATCATGGAATTATGTTCTTTCATTGGGAATAATGTTATTTTATTGAGGTTCAAAAATCAATATATAGAAGACCTAATGAATTAAGATACTAAGGTCATTATGAGTTGGGATGAAATTGATAGGTATAATACACTCATTGATTTTAAATAATAATACGTTTATTTTATAGTTTTATAAAAATGGAAAACATGAAAGATGAGTGACAACTCGTCATGTCCAGCGAGGCTATAGGAATCGAACCCCCAACTAGAGGGAGACAAGGGTACATCGCCAACTAATATCCTATGTTAAGCCCCTAGTTATAATGACTTATTATTTTATTCAAATAATTTTATGGATCAAGAATAAGTTTATTTTGGTAACATATTAATTATCAAATGTATATCCTTATTATAGGAAAATGATTTGGTGATTAAGTGATTAATGATAATTTGGAAGATGTTTGGGCTTTTTAGAACATTATATGCATAAGGAAAATAAAATACTAGGGATTTTTTGAGTAGTAATGGTTGAAAGTCATTTTGGGTGAATCTATGTTTTTATTATGTACTTATAGTGATTAATGTTATTTAGGGAAATTATTAACATATATTGGATAATATGTGATTAGTTTAATTACGTTTCTGTTTTAAACATTAAAATTAATCAGTGTTATTTAGTGATAAATATTAAGATTTACTGTGGAAGACTATTTGATCAAATTCTGCTGAGTTTTGGGATTCAATCATAGGGTGGATTATTTTGAATAATTTTATGGTCAATTTTTTATTGAATTGATATTGTTGAACATTAGGTATTTTTTATTCAACATTGGAGATTAAAATATTATTCTTTTCGGGGGATTATCAGATCCTAAATTAACCATTTTTTTTATGGTTAATATCTAGAGATATGGGAAATATACAGTTTATCATTGTGGATTATGTGATTCACTAGACATTGATTCTAGTGCTTCAAATATGACCAAGTCATCTTGTGTACTAATTGTTTTGAGAAAATATGATTTTTTGGAAAAAATTTATTAAATGATGAAAATATATGTGAACAATATGAATATTTCATTATATTCTTAGTCAAGTTCAAAAATAAATTCCTCAACATTACTAAAAAGAATATTAAAAAAATGATTTTCGTTTACTTTTCCTACTGCAAAATCAGTGTCTGTTTAATCCATCGAAAGTTTGTGGTTTTCTTGTAGATAAATTTCTTTTGATCTTGTTTTTTATTACTCTGTATCAGAAGATAACACTTATTTTCTATTAAGTATAAATATTTTCATATAGGGAATCCTACTATGTGTTATTTAAGGTGACCTTTGTTTTTTCCATTTATTTCTTTTAAAGTGATAGTTTTATTAACAATTTTTTGATGTGGAAATTTCAATTATGTTTCGGAGCCATCTTTTAATATTGTGAGGAAGGAATTTCCAGAAGGGGGGAAGGATGTAATAAACCTGGTATTTATAGAATATTGATTTTGATTTAAATCAATTTGTATGAATAATATATAAATTTTATGTTAATGGGGATTCTTCTTCCGAGAATGCACCTGGAACATAACAAAGGATTTCCCCAAAATCTTATGTTGCACACAACATTGAGCTATACAAGAATATAATACAAAAATATTATTATTTTTTTAAATGGTAGTAAATTCATAGACATTTGAATGTTGGGAATAAATAGTATCAACTGAATTTTGAAATATGATTTACATAATTTAAAATAATGATTCATTGATTAGAAAATTTAATATAAATGAAATAAAACCCAACTAAATTTAAAGGATGTGTTTTAGAGAGAATAATTGTTTTTTCATATCAATATTTAATGATTTTTGTTTAATGAAAAATATATAATATATATTCAATTTAGTGTTTTAAATTAATATTATATGTTTTTATGATATGATATAAAAAAAATTCATTTTATTTCGAATAAAAGAGGTATTTTTCTAAAACTGTATTTTTACCACCTTTTGATGAAGATCCCCTGTTAAATCATATATTATATCACTTTTATACATTCCTTTTGAAAAAATAAACATATTATTTATAATTGATTCATTAAAAGTTTTATTGGATGAAATTTTTTGTATTTTCACGATAATATTAATTTTTTAATGAATAGTGAAAAAATAACTTCATTTAAAATCAAAACATCCATTGAGTCAAATTTATTTTTATAGTTTGATTTGTATTTTTAATTTTTTTAAAATTAAATTGAATTATATTTTTACCATTTAATCATTTTTTGTTCATTAAAATTAATTTCACATTGAAATTGGACATAAAAACATGTTAATCTTTTTGTAGTTTTTACTTGTTAAAAACATGCTTTTATGTTTTGAAATTAAGAATAAAGTTTAAATTAATTTTTGCAACTTCTGTATTTTGAATTTGAAAAAATGTATTCCATATTTGGAATCAGGAAGTCTAATTTCTTTATATAGATATATTTAATTTGTAGGAATTAGGAATTGTAACATTAGTAAATATTTTATTTACAATGGTTATAAGGTGAATATTGTAAATAAGAAAAAAAATATTATAATAATATTAAATTAACCATACTCTTTTCCTACCAATATTTGAAAAGATATTTCTGACCATGGGAATCCTTGGTTTGATTTTAGGACATCGTGGAGACACTTCTGTGTGAAAATGACATTTAATTACATTTAATTTAATGTTAATAGAAATATAATATAAACATATTTCTTTTACTAGTAATATTATTATGTAGAGTTATAAAAGAGATATCTTTATCTATAAATCACCTTTAGAACGCTAAAAATATTTCCTTATTCGTGGTAGTTTATTAATTATTTTTAGAGATTAAATAATTAAAATAAATTAGGACACAATGATGATGGAATGATTGCTTCATTATTAAAGGATAAAAATAAATGGTATTAGAAATGTTAAAATTAATGTAATTTTATTATTTTTATTTCATCCATGAATTTTTTGAATGATAGTTACATTTTATAATTGTGTTAATGATTTTTTTTTCTCGAATCAATCAATTTTTTGGATTTTTTTATAAAGGTATGATATGAATAGTGTTAAAATTATCATAATTCATATTTTAAAATATAAAATATATTATTAAACATTATAAAATTATATTTAATATAATATTTGGAAAAATAGTGACCATAAGTCTAAAATTTTATTATTAACACATTAATTTTATATTTTACATTTTTTTAGTAACTATTTTGATTCTATATTTGTTAAATTCTTGACATAACTATAAGAGTAAAAAAGGGTTAAATAAAATGTATAACAATTAAAAAATATCTAAAACCTATCCAATTTTTATTGGATGATTTTATTTTAACTTATATTCATCTTATCATAGACCATTATTAGTTTTTATATTTTGAAACTGGAAAAAATTTATAATAAAATAATAATTTAAAACATTCATAAAGAGCCCCTTCACCCTCTTATAAAAGGCCCCCACCTCATACCATTTAATGACACCCCTCATGAACCATGGATCATCCAAACCCTGATACAATAAGCTTTAAACATCCCCTTCTTCCTACTATAAGATATTTTCTAGGATGAATGAAATTAAATAATGCAATTCTGTGCAAATCCAAGAGATTTACACGTTTTAAGAGGCAACGTCTTCTCTAAAATTACTTGCCATTATTATACTTCTTTACTCCATATTCTATTATTTTAATTTGAATATATAACAAAAATCATATCCTCAATATACTTGGTTGTTTTTCTAATATGGATTCAAACTACACTTACACACACCTCCATCTAAAAGATTTAGAACATACTGTTTTTGTTGACAATAAACTACAACCTCACAAAACGATGATTATCTAATTTTTCCCTACCACCTCTCATGGAAGCCATTATAAGGGAACTATATTTATATATGTTATTTAGTATATTTTTATTTTCTATATTCTTATATATTTTTCATTTATATAATACCATTAATCTTCAATAATGAAAAAATAAAATAATTTCCTTTAAGGAAGTGTCGACTACATCCCCCTCGATGTGATATGACTAATTCTTGTAATACATGGAACATATATAGGATGGAATTAATTAACATATGTAACATATAAAAATATGACATTATACTTTAATTATAATACTCCTATGTATCTTATAGTTTCCATTCCTTTAAATATGAAAAAGAAATGAAAGTAGCATTCATGCATACATACAGCTTAGCATCTCCTTGAACAATGCTTTTTATTTCTTATATCCATATGTAATGGACAGTTATAAATACATATTTTCTAGTTATATATATGATATTTAAATAATCAATTCTGTTATAGAGATAATTTAAATTTTATCGCATGGACTACTTGAAATTATTTTAAGTTCATTTTTTACTCAATAGCCAAATATCGTTAAACGATCGATATTAACATAAATAATTGTGTATGGTTTATTACGTGGTAATAAGTGATATAAATTGATTAATTTTTTTGAAAAACGTTATGATGCAATTTTAAATAAACCTATATTTATTATTTCATAATAATAATGAATATACACGATGATTCTGACTCAAGGTAAGGGAACCTTTCACAGTCTTTAATTTTACAAAGACTTATTTTAGGAATAAGTCATTTAATTTCCATTCAATTATTTTATGAGATGTAAGTATATATACTAATTGATGTGCATTTTATGTCTAAGATATGATCTACCATATTCTCTCTCATCAACTCATTTTATAAATTTTTATTTGACACCGTTAGGATTCTGAATTTTTGTAATGGATCTTCTTAACCCAATTTCCATTCTTTGGGTTGATCTTTTACTTATTGCGGATGTTGTGTTGTGATTATGGGAGATTTTAATTTTGATATCTTTTCTTGTAATTATACATTTTTATTCATATTTATAGTGAATACACAAAATTGATCTATTTTATTTACATCATAATCATCGTAAGAAACTTCATCTCAATCTCCTTACATTGGCGCATATTTTTCTTTATACATGACATTTTTTATGGTGTATAAACCCCTTTTACATTTAATTTCATTTAAAGGGAATAAATTTTTTATGAATCATTTTACCTAATGAAAAAGGGATTATTTATTTTTATCATACATCGTGACATCAAACTTTCTGACGCTGCAAGCATTATTTGATATTTGGCTTCATTAACAGGCTATAATGATATAGAAAGGAAAATAAATACCACAAGTTAAATTTATGATTTATGATTCATATGTTTCATTCATAAATTCGATTATTTCATGAGGTATGATTATGAGATTATATTTTTGATTTTTAAGTAATATTTCATTAATTTTCATGTATTGATGGACTAATATTTTAATTCGTTATTTTAAAACCCTTACTAAGATTTTGGTCAGAATCCCATGATTTTGAAATTTTTTTCATAGGGTACAAGGAAGCGTAATAGAACAGATGTATTCCAGAAGATATACATCAAGAAAATAAATATTGTTTTATTTAAGGATTTTTATTATTGTAAAACAAAATTTATATATTAGAAGTGTCTTATTTGTAATATTTTAAGATGTAATGTAATATTTAAGATCAAATTCTATAAAACTCTAATCCTAAAAAGATCATCAATGTAAATTATTAACATAAATCTATATAATGTAATTTTTTAATATTGGGTCCTTATAGTTGATATTAGAGGTCAGTTTAGACAACATTATGGATTCTGGTTTTTTGTTAAAAATATCGTTATTATCTATGACTATTCATTTATTAAAATAATTAATTTATAACCTTTTAATATAAATGAAATAAATTTCAAATGGATGCAGGAGGACATCAAACAATATTCATATCAAACCATATTTTATCAACATTCTCATATTTTCATGAAAGGTAAATATCATTAAAAAAATTAAAATATTTTACTTTATCTCCAGATTGTGATGCATATTATGATTTTAAATGTGTTGCTGAATTAGGCGACCCTTGCACAAACTATTTATATTTTCTTTTAAAAGGTAGTATCTCAGTACATATTTATTTTAGTTTAAAAGGAATATTGAATAAAATTTTCAACTCAAACTCTATCTGACTATTTTATAAAAAAATTTATCTGGTGTTTCAAAATTATATATCATGCATGATTATTTTCTGAAACTATTTTACTATGAACACCCGTATTACACAAGCTGTACAAGGATTATTTTTATGAAGGAAAAAAATGATATTGAATAATCTATAAATCATTGTTGTAATGCATGGACCATCTATCTATGTGAACAAGATAATGATGAAACTAGGTGGAAACCATGATCAAGGTACATTGTTCTTTCTTTGGGAATAATTTTATTTTATGGAGGTATAAAAAAGGTCAATGTTTATATGACTTTGGTAATTATGATATTGATTTCATTATGAGTTGGGATTAAAATGATTGGTTTAAGAAAACCATTAAGGGTAAAACGTTTAAGGGTTATTTTTTATTTTTATAAAAAGGGAAAACACACAAGATGGATGACAAACCATCACATTTGGCAATGTCGTGGGAATAAATCCAACAACTAAAGGGCAACAAGGGTGCATCACCAACCACAAGCCACTATTAATTCCTTGGTTGGTATGACTTATTCATTTATTAAGATGATTTTATTGATCAAGAATAAGATAATTTTGGGAAAATGTGTTTTATCTAATGGATATCCTTAGTTTCAAAAAATTATTTGATAATTAAGTAATAAATGGTATTTTGGAAGACGTTTACACTTTTAAGAATAATATATTCCTATGGAAGAAAATAGTAAGGGATTTATATTGAGTAATTGCTGAATTTTAATTTGGGAGAATCTTGGTATTGGCTGTGTACTTATTGTGATTCAGGTTATTAATGGAAATTATTAACATATCGTGGAAATATGTGATAAGATTAATTACATTTCAGTATGAGACATTATGTGTAGTCAATGTTTTTTGGAGATAAATTGTCAGATTTATTGGGGAAGCCTATGTGGTCAATTTATTTTGTGTTTTTGTATTCAATCTTAGTTTGGATTATTTTGATGAATTATAAGGTAAATTTGTTATTGAATAGTAATTGTTGAAATTTAGGTATTGTTTTCTTATTTTTGGATATTAATTGATTATTCTTTTTTGGGGGATTATTTTTTCTTGTACTAGCCATTTTTTTGGATGATGTCTAATGATAGGGAAAATATATAGTTCATATTATTTGATTATGTGATTCTCTAGATGTTGATTCAAGAGCATCATGTATAACCAATTCATCTTCTTTAGTAATTATTTGTAGAAAAGATTAGTTGGGGGTACATATTTATTAAAGGATGAAACACTTCTTGAAAAGAAAGTATATTTCCTTATGTTCATTATCAAGAGAAAAAATAAATTAATCAAATTTATGAAATGGATATTAAAAAAAAATTTCATTTAATTTTATTTTATGATAAATCAACCACCCTTTTATCCATCACATGTTTTTGGTTTTTTGTTAGTAAACATTCTCTGGATCATTTTTTTTATCACTCACTATCAGAAAATGATACTTATTTTCCCTTCAATATCCATTTTTTCCTACATGGAATCATAGTATGTGTTTTCTTATCTGAACTTGTTACTTATATTTATTTATTTTAACATGACAGTTTTATTGACTCTTTTTCTAATGTGTGACTTTCAATAATGTTTTTGAGCCAAACTTGAAAATTGGAAGGAAACTATTTTCAAAAGGGGATGATGTAATGACCCGTGTATTTATATAATAATTCCATTTTATTTCCATTAATACTGATGAATAATATATTTATTTTATGTTAAATGGGGTGCTTCATTCGATGGCATAATGGACATGAAACAATGGATTTATCCAAAATCATATGTTGCACACAACGTTGAGTTACACTGAAATATAATACAATAATTATAATATTATTTTAAATGGTAGATAATACCTAGGGATTGGAATGGTGAAAATGAATTTTATCAACTGAACATTGAAATATGGTTTCAGCATTTTTTAATAATGATTCATTTGTTACAAAATTTATTATAAATTGTAATAAAAACTATTTGAATATAAGTGATGTATTTTATGGAAAAAAAATTTGTTTTTATATCACAATTTGAGGATTTATACTTAATGAAAAATATATAAAATATATTTAATGTAGTTTTTTAATTTTAACATATATGTTTTCTAAATTTGATATACGAACAAATTCATATATTTCAAATAAAACATAATTTTTTTAAAATGCAATTTTAAAGCCTTTTGATGGAGAACCCCTTTTAAATCTTGTTTTTTGACATTTATATATTCAATTTGATAATATAAATATCTTATTTATGTTAGGGTCCTCAAAATCTATATTGGATTTAATTTTGGTATTTTTAAGATAATAATCATTTTTTTAATGAATAATGATAAATATTGAATTTCAATTTAAAACTACCATTTAATTTAAATTTTTTATATAGTTAGATTATTATTATTTATTTCTTTTATAGTTTATTTGAATTATATTTCTAACATTAAATACAATGATTGTAATTTAATATAATTTAACATTGAAATTTGACTTACACTCATGTCAATATGATGGTATTTTTTACTTCTTCAAAACACAGTTTTCAGTTTTAACGATGGGAATTTATTTTAAATTAATTTCGGTCACCTATTTTTTTTTAATTTGAAAAAAAATTCCATATTTGGAATTTGGAGGTCCAAATTGTTAAATAGATAAAATTTATTTTTAAAAATTATCAATAAAAACTTAAGTAAATATTTTATTTATCATGGTTAAACGGTAAATATGGTAAATAAATGTAAAAAAATAACATTATAATAATATTAAATTTCCTTTACACTTGTATTAACCCTATTTTATGAGATATTTCTGACCATGGGAATCCTTGGGTTGATTTTGGGACCCAATGGAGCTGGTTGTGTGTGAAAATGACATTTAATTACTTTTAATATAACGTTCATGAAAATATAACATATGCATATATATTTTAAAAAAAGAAATTTTATATGGGGTTATATAAAAGATATCTTTGATTATAAATAGTCATTAGAAATATAAAATTATTTCCTAAATCATGTTAGTTTATTTATTATTTTAGGAGATGAAATAAATAATTTTAGTAATGAATGAATGATGATGCAGTGATTTCTTCATTAGTAAAATATTCAAATAAAAGGTCTTAAAAATGTTAAAATAAATGTAATTTGGTTATTTTTATGTCATCAACGAATTTTATGGATGATAATTACATTTTATATTTTTATTAATGAGGATTTTTCAAATCAATATACTTGTTATGTATTTCTATAAAATGTCATTATATACTTCAAACAATTTTTTTTATTTTCTAATGGTCGGTTTGAGGGTAGTCGGTTCCCCTGAAACCGGTTAAGGGTTTTCCGGTACTCGAAACACTACAAATCCACATCAACACATCATGAAATTCAAAATTCAAAAGAAATACTTCAAAAATATAAAAAACACCACCTTCAATGCCTCGGGCCACGCACCGCCTCGGGCTTCGTCAAATCACGTGATCACCTCGGTCCGCACACCTCCTCGAGCCGCGAGACTGCACCGCCTCACCGGCGAGCTTCTCCAGCCATCGTCTACACCGCAAAGCCATCATCCCTCCAGCATCTCCACATAAACACCACCGGCAGAATCACAGTGGGAATCACAAACCTTCAATAACATCACAGACGAGAACCAATCGCGCCGTCGCCATCGCCATCTCCAAATTCATCGCCTCACTGGAGGCACCAAAAGACACATATACGATTGAAAAACTAATCGAAACCACCAATAAATCCATTCTTCAACTCGTCAAGAAACGAGGTGAAAGGAAGAATCAAAAACCATTTTTGAAGGGTCAAAAATCACAGAAACACCACCCAAGCGCACACGCAACGCCTTGAAACAGAAGATCCCACCGACGCCAACCAAAACGACCACTTCAGACATGGAGAAACCCCACCGCACTCACCTGAGAAAGTCCAGGACCCCAAGCACTGCCGATGCAAGGGCACGACCATCATATGTTGAGAATCACACCGCAGGACACCAGCTTGTTGCCGAGAACGAACCCAGGAGCACTCCGATGATTATGTCGTCAGTGTGGACCGGTCTTACACCCACAGGTCGGAACCCGCAACTACCGAAGCCCAAAGAGAAACTCCACAGCAAGGGAAGACCACGAAGTCGTGCGACGCTGCAGAGATCCTATCCGACTCCCCAAGCTCGAGAGTGAACGCCACGCCATCCGCAGCGAAGGTCCGACGACGGCGAGAGGAAAACCCTATCTCGGGAGCCCTTTACGGGCGCATCCTCTCCTCGTCATTATATGAATAGTGTCATAATTGACATAATTCATATCTTAAAATATAAAATATATCATTATATATTATTAAATTAAAATAAATCTTCGATTCATCCAAATAGTTATCGTGATTCTATTATTTTCTTATTTACTCATTAATTGGATATTTTTCATGTTTTGGTAAATATATTCCTTCTCCAAGAGTAAAATTCTGGAGAAATTGGTAAGAATAAAAAAGTGTTAAATAAAAAATATAATAATTAAAAAATATCCAAGACGTGTACAATTATTTTTGAATGAATTTATTAATACTAATATTAATATTATATTTTAAATTAATTAGTTATGTACCTATTTAAAATGAAAATAATTTTATAATAAAATAATACTTTCTCACATTGCAAATTATCCCCTCATCTCTCTTATAAAAGGCAACAACCTCTATCCCGTTACACAACCCTATCAAACACAATGTCTCATCCAAAAACAGCTCCGAAAATCAACCAAAATCCCCATATTCCTCCTAAAATCTTTACACTACATATAAGGAAATTAAAAAATACCTTTTGGCTCAAATCAAAGAGAGTTAAAGGTTTTAAGAGGTTGTGTCTTTACTAAAATCCCTCTCCATTATTTTACTTCTTCACTCCATATTATATTATTTTTCATTGATGAAATAACAAAACCATTTTCCTAAATCTTCTAGGATTTATTATGATAAAGATACAAACTACACCTAAGCACACCTCTATCTAATGGATTTAAAACATACTGTTTCTGTGGACAGTGAACTAATATCTCCCGGAATGATGATTGTTAAAATTTTCAATACCACCTCTCATTGTGGTAATTATGGTGGAAATATATTTATATATGGTATATAATATATCTATATTGTCTCTATTAATATGTATTTTTCATTTACAACATACCTTTATGCTATCCATAATGCGTAAATATAATAATTTCATTTGAGGAAGTGCGGACTACTGCCACCTCAAAGTGATATGACTCATTCATGATATATATGGAATATATAAAATATGGAATTAATGAACTTATATAACATATATAAACAATGATATTATACATAATTATAATATACCTATATATATTTTAATTTTCATTCTTTTAAATATGAAAAACAAATGAAAGTATTATTTATGTGTTTGTACAGCTTACTGTATCCATGAACGATGATTTTAAGTTTTATATACCAATGCTATAGAATATTATAAATACATATACATGGGATATATTTGATATTTAAACCGTTAATAATTTTTTTTGGATAATGGACTTTTGACCACATGGACAATTTTAAAGCATAAAAAGTTATTTTGACTCAAGTACCAAATATCGGCCAAATAACTGATATTGTCCAAAATAATTGTGTAATGTTTATAATGATTTAATAAGTGACATAAGAGGAATAATTTACATTAAATGGGTTCTAAATAAAGTATAAATTAAATTACTTTTATTATTCAGGAAGAACAAGGAACATACATGACGAGTCGGACTCAGGGTAAGGGAACCTTTCACCCTCCCCATTTAGTCAATGACTTATTTTATATTATGCCTTTTAATTTCCATTATCATATGTTTGGGATATGTTCTTATATATCCTAAATTCTATAATTATTATGTCAATGTTATGAGATACTATTTTCTCTTAAATCAAATAAAATTATGAAATTTTATATGACACTGTTAGGGTGCCAAATTTTCAAAGGGGATCATCTTAACCCAATTCCAATTATTTTGGTTGACCTTATACTTCTTTTTTATGTCATGATAGGATTATGTGAGAAATGAATTTTGATATCTTATCTTGTCTTAATTCTTTCATTACGTGTACTTATAATTAATACACATAATTGATCTATTTTATTTAGAAAATGATCATTGAAAGTAAATTCGTCTCAGTCTCTTTTCATTGAGGAATACATTGATTTATACATGTATTTATTTTATACTATGTATAAACCCGTTTTATTTTTAATGTAATTAAGTGGTAATATTTTTTCTACGATGAATTTTACTAAATGAAAAATGTAATTATTGTTTTTAACAAACGCGGTGACATCGACCATTCCACTACCACGAAAATTATTTGATATTTGGATTCATTAACAATTATTAATGATTCTAAAAGGAAAATAAATATCATATACTCTATTTACATATTTTGGTATTGAATTTTTTTTTGATAATGGATTAATTATTTCAATATATATTAATGTTACAAAGTGGTTTCAATGTGGAAATGTTATCTATCCTATATGCTTGTTCAGTTAATATGATTATGTTATGGTTCATGGAAATTGTTTGCATATACAGGTGCTTCCATGATAAACCAAGGGAGGGTGTGCTTGAGTTTTCTCTCAATTTCATTGGGTATCCTGACGGAGGAAAACTTTAATGTTTATCCTAAGAGATTTAGAGAATATAGAATTATGTGTATTCCAAACATGATACTCTTCATATTGGTGTTAATGCTAAAATTTGAGTATGATATGGATTCCAAAAGTTACCTTTATGATTTATGATTTCTATATTTCATTCATAAATATTATGATTTCATGAGATATATTTAAGCGATAATTTTTTATGATTGATGAGTATGGTTTAATTTATTTGTACATATTTAAGGCCTATTGTTTTATTTCATTATTATATTACCCTTACAGAGATATTTTGGATCATCCCATGTTTTGGGAATGTTTTTAATAGGGTATAAAGAAGGGTAAGATAAATGATGTATTCACGAAGATTTATATCAAAAAAATAATTCTTGTTTTATTTAAGTTGTTTATTTATTGTAAAAAATTTGGATTGAGTAGAATTGTCTAAGTCGAACTACATTGAGATGTAAAGTAATATTTACATCCTAATTCTATAAAAATATAATACTAAAAAGATCCTCAATGTGAATTATTAACATGATTCATGATTAATTAATGTTTTAAGGTTTGGGAGTTATAATATATATATATATATAATTATAAAATTATATTATATCTAATTAAATAATGAATATATTTACTATATTTCTATTTTTATATATTTATCAAATATTAATATAATTATAATAATATATAAAATGAAAAAATATATATTTTTATTTATTAAAATATAATTATTAATATATTTACAAATTTACTGATTTGAAAATATAGGTTTCTAAAAAAATGTAAATATAAATAAATAATAATATATTTATATAATTATAAAATTTAAATGAAAAATATAAAATCTTATAAAAATATCATCAAATTCTTTTATTTAAAATTATACATATAAATACATTTTGAGTACAGATATTTTAATGCTAATAGAGGTTCCGTTAATCATTGCTAAAACATTAGAATTAATAATGATGGATTTAAATGTCCATTTTTTAGCGCTGATAAAGGTTGATATTTATCATCACTAAAAACACCGATAAAGAATCAATTTACCAAAACTTATCAATCTAGCACTGAAAAAATGAATGTTCATCATTTCTCTTTTATATGCGATTATAGAAGCGACATCAATCTATTTAAAAGAACCCTATAAGTGACTGATTCAGTAACAATTCTCTTGATCACATTTTAATCACCTGTTATTGATTATCCTACTCTGTATTCTCTTGGATGAATCATGTATATAATCTTATATATGTTATTTTACCCCTCTCCTTTATCATTGATTTATTTTTTGGGTTCCGTTTTTTGGTTTTTGTTCTTTTCTAACCCACAAAAAACATTTTTTCCTTTAATTGAAAATTTTTTTCCATCTAATTCATAACATTGTTTTGTTCATAAATGGGATTCAATTAATCCTATAAAAGGATTTTGTTTTCTTGTAGTCAAATTGGCAGTCCAACACAGTAAATAATACAACTTGATCCATTCTTGCTGCCCATTTTTACTTCACATGAATTTTATGTAGTGTTATATTACATTCCAAGACACCATCATTGTTTACTTAGCTTAGTTTAATTTTGATCATGGTTATCCTTAAAAGAAATTAGTTTGAATTACTGGGATACATTATAAATATTTTCCCTCTTAAACAACCATTGAAATGTGTCTGCTGTTTTGAGCTATTTTTAATAAAATATACTCTATATAGTGGTCTTTTGATGTCCCTTAGATATTCATGATCTATATTCCCTCATATACAACACATTAATAAATATTTATTTTTCTCAATAACTATAATATTTCCTATCGAACAACATATTTTTCATATGGTAAGTGTTATATTGTTCCACCTTGTCACTTTTTATCTCTAGTGTGACTCTATAATTTATTTCACCACCCCAAACACATAGGACCATTCTAAATATTTCATCTATAAATTAGTATAATTGATTAATGAATAATCATAAAAGCAATTTTCTTGGATAACTATAGAATTATAGAATGGTTTTTCTCAAAATTTAACTATTTATTTACTCAAAATGGTAGATATTGATGTTTGAGGTGTACCATTAATGATTTATGAATTTTCCTATTGTATTCCAATATATTTATTCTATTTGTTCATATGAATTAAAAATGACCAATTTTTTAGGGTCTAATGTATAATGGGAAAATATTTATTACATTATTTTTTCATAAATAAATTCAAATATATCAATTATACATCAACCATCAACATTATATCCATATAAATAAAAATATTATGTTAATATTGAAATTAATGGTATATGATATTATATAGTTTCCATAATATAATTAATAAATCATTGAAATTAAAATATCATTAATGTTAGTACACTGATCTATAATAAATAGATATAAGGATCCAATAAATAAAACTACTTTTTATAATTATTATCTCAATGTAATATTGCTTATTTATGGGTGAATTATTATATCCCAAGTGATTTAGATTATTTTTATAATAAGGAATATATTAAGTACAAAACTATTTTTTCCTAGTCAATAATTTAATAATTTAATAATTTATTTTTGGAAATAAATGAATTTCATGTTCAATGTCTTGTTTGGTTAGTTTATCCTCATTTTAACCACTAGGTAAAATAGAAAAAAATATATCACAACATAAGTGGTGAATATTATTTTCACAAATAGAAAATGTCAACAATTTATTTGACTGCATATGTGATTTTTAATATTCAATATATCTTAAATAATTTTTTAGTGGTGTTGTTTATTATGATATCCTATCAATTTCTATAAATGATTGATTTATTAAATTATTTTTATAAATTATTTGTAATGGGAATTTTTTTTACAATATTACGTGTATAATGTTGTGTTTATGGCTGAGGTAAGTATTATATATATTATTTCATATATAATTTATAGAAAATGACCACAATGGGAAACAAGTTAATATATTTATTTTATATTTTTAATTGTAATCCAAAAATATTTAATTATAAATTATTTAACCATATAAATGAAACATTTTCTAGTTATTAGAATCTAGACTCTATTTTTGGAACAAAAATAATATTTTTAATAGATTCTCACATTACATTTATACTATCTAATGATTTTTCATTGAATCCTTGTATCGTATAGGTTGAGAGAATTGTATGTTAAGAATTAGAATCAATGAAATGTTTTTGGTGACTGGGAATTGGATATAATCATTAAATTATGGTGGTTAATTTTGATTCTCATATAGCTATAGTATCCTAAGTTATTTTCTACATATGTTGTTTTATAATTGGTCTATAATTAATGATAATTCATGATACAGATTATAATGATTAAAATATATGTGATATTTTGAATTTGATATTGATTATAAATATATCAAGTTGAATTAATGAGATAAATAAGAATTTATACATGGTCGATTTTTTTGATGTCATATCTCACAATACACGTGAAATAGTTATTTACAAATAGAGATAAATAATTCTTTATCCACCTATGATTCAAAAAATATCCCCATATTATTGAAACTATTTTTATGTTTGGGAAAATCCATGGGAAAATAATTTCATATTATTAATATTTTTCAATATTATGAATTATCTTTAAAAAATTTTTTTATCAAGGTGTCCGGGTTTGGAAAAAAAAATTGACTTAAATGTTTATTATGAATTTTACAAAATTAAACATATACTTTAATATATGCATTATTTAATATTTTAGGGCACCATTTACTATTTAAATATTTATTTTTATTCTCAAACCCTATTAAATAGATTCATGGTAGTCATTTCACCGAATAGTATAAAGATGAAGTGAAATAATTCATTATGTTTGAAATAGAGAATGAATATGTCCCATATGAAATCAATTTTCGTTTTTCACATTGTTTTTTTTAAGAAAAATTTAATGCTTGAATAGTCATCCAAACAATGTCTCTTGTACATGTTGTTGTCATAAATCATGAAGAAGAAAATAATGTTGATGATGAAACTGAATAATTATAAGGGGATCAAAATCATCATTATTCAAAAAAATTAAATCATGCAATATTATAATGTTGTACAACAATATCAAGGCTTGTAGTCAAGGTATTAAATTTGAGGTTAGTTGGAATCAATGTGACCAACATATTAACCCCATCAATTTAATGGTCATTATTTATATTAGGTTCAGAACAAGGATGAATGTTCTAATTGATATTGATTTATGGAACCACCAGAAACCTGTGATAAAATAATTCTTTTTAAAAGATATAATTGTGATTTTTCAATTTAAATTAAAGATTTTACTGAGAAAATATATAATGAAACATTCTTTTAATTATTATTATTCCTTGTTAGGTTGATTTATTTGAAAATATTTCTATAAAAAATGTTTCCTAATGAATTATTGATTTGACCATTGTGGATTATGTTCTCTTCTTACAAAGTTATATATATGGGATATTGGGGGGAATGTAAATCCCCATCAACCAGTTAGTTATGAAGACATTATAAAGCAGGATACATTGAATTCACTCATCAATCATCTCAATGAGAATTCATTTCAAGTTATTCTTATTCAATTTTTTTAAAATTATTTATATTATCCAATTTGTTTGAAAATTGTAATTTTATGGAAAATAAAATGTGTACTACAAATGAAGAACATTCATACTCACTACTATACCCCTTTCTCAATGTATGGATGGGGTATACGTTTCTAGAGAAGAAATTTCAGTGAGTTTTAAATAAACAATAAATGCTTCTTTACATGAAAAAACATATGTCACTTTTTATACATGTTGATTGAAGAATCAAAATATGAATCCAATTCCTTCTCACATTATGTTCCATGGAAGGAGGATTACTTAAATTATGAGTCTAAAAAAGTTGATTAAAACACACAAATTATAGGGGTAACATTTGTAAGTATGATATAGTAGTAATTTATTATGTTCTATAATAGTATTACATAATGATATTTATATTTTTTATATTTCTTATATGGTTTAGATATAAGAATCGAAAAGAATCATATGGGATGGAAGAATTTTTTTTGAATATTTGAAGCATTTATAACATAATGATAATATTAGGGGAGTAGGTTTGGGAATGTGCCCTCAAACATTTTTATATACGATAAATATAAATGGAGATACATATAATATGGTAAACCAATTTCAAACCTAAAGAGACTCATTGAATGTTATAATTGTCTAGTCTCATTTGGAAGATCAACTCATGTGAAAGGATAAAAGGGAACTAGTGGTAGAAAAAAAGATTCCCACCCTCAACCATACAAGACCACTAGCATTGAGGCAGTTCATTCCCCCTAACACATAGCATACCATAGGTAATAAATATTCTCATTACACATTATCCTAAATGTGAATCAAATAACTTATGATAAATTTATTTTACTAATATTCATTTGGGTAAATTAGAATTCGGTTTGTATATAATGACACATGCATACCATTTTGTTGTGATTGGTATAGTGTAAAATAACTAGTATAAAAATCTACACCATAACTACCTTTTAATAATCCTTGTATGGGTGAAAATTTAGGTATCTCGTTAGCTGACTACTTAGTTTCTTTTACACTTCATGATTATGATATTACAATAGTTAATGAATCTTTTGGATTTTAATATCATTATTATCTTATAAAATGGAGATATATGGGGTATTTCATTAAAAAAAATTAACATGAAATCCATTTATATTAATGAACAAAGATATAAAGTGAGGTATACTTTTGGAAATGGACAAATCGATGGAGAAACAGAAGTTTTCATCAAGATTGTATTGGGAATCGTCAAAAAAATCAAAATGACATTCTTAATGTACCATCTCCGCACTATATATACATAAACATTTATTATTATTACACCTTAATGGGAAGGCCAAATTTAAAATTGTAATATTTGTTACATTACATATGAAAAGGAAATATATTAACCATTCATGACCAATATTATTTTTCATAAAAATATAAATGAGGTTCTCAAGCGTGAATGGTTGGGAAACACAGTTTTGAATACAAAGAAAAGGTACATTTTTATAATCCTTCTATCCAAATCGTGGGATAACATGTTGATAAAAGTTAAGAATTATTCATATTTTCTAAAGGTTTTTATATTAATACTATATAAATTGGAAATCATTATATCTATAATTTGGAATCATTAACAAGAGTACATGTTCTATGGAAGAACAAACATTGGATAACAATGAAATAAAGAAAGAAAATGAGCAACTCTAAGAGTTTGAGTAAACAATATCAGATGATAATCACTTTGTGATGCCTAAAATATAAGAGAAAATATATATAATCTCATCATATAAATAATTTCTATATTTTTTCATTTATTATTTTCTGAAGCACTCGTTGAAGATCACAATTTGTTTGGAACCCCCAAATATTTAATTTTTTGGATCTAATGAATTTGAATCTAACAAACCAAACAAACACTATGTGCGTTGTAAATTTTTAATACACGTTAATAAACTATTTATTGATAATATATGAATGATATTATTCAGTCAATTGATTAATGAAATTATCTTATTCTAAGACGATCAATAAATATAGGATATATTGTGGAATAATGTCTGTGTTTGAAGAGATAACGAATGTGGATTACTAAAAATGGAAATATATTAATGTGTAAAAATAATTATTTATCTATCAGAACAAAATTCAAAACAAATTATTAATTTTGTTAAATTGTTTTGGTAGTTTCTGATGATTAATAGTTACATTAATTGTGGGTATAAAATAAAAACATTTATGGGAGTGATCATAATTCTTGAAATGGACATCATCCACCAATAAGTAATTATTTAAGATACTTACAATTTCATTAAGAATATTTCTTATATTTTTTTGTATGTATATTATTTTTTCTATCATGATTACAAAAAACCATTTTACTAAAAATAAGAAGTTAATTTTTGTAAAGATTATTGGGTCATGTAAATATTTTCAGAATGGTTTCATATAACCAATTTAGGTGATTACCTGATATTTTGTTTGATCTAGTACAATATATGGCCTTATTAATATATATGGGGTGTAATTAATTATTTTAGTAATTATTATAAAACATTTTTATCATTTTCTCAAGAATGAGTATAATAAGGGGAATCGATGTTTTTAGAAAAGATGGCATGTAAATAAAATTATTGGGAAATAAAAGAGTTTGAGGTGGAGGTATTGGCATAAATAAAGAAAAATTAGGAGGCAAATGAGGAGGTAGAGGATGATTTGGAGTCAGAGATCGATGTGGAGGAGGATATAGGGGTGGACACTAAGGCAGACACCAAGATAGAGTCTGAGGTAGAGTTTGAGTTGGAGATCAATGTATAGGAGGCGATGAAGTGCTAGGTTAGAAACAATAAAAAAAATTAATTTCGTATAATGAAGTTGTTTGTTTTTGAAGAAAATGAAAAACATTTATCACTTATGATAATATCCATTATGCAAGTGTATATGGTGTCTTAATAATTTTTTTCACTGCTTACATGAGTCAAAGTATCCTCTCTCTATGATAAATCTATATAATAATAGAAAAACCGATGTTGTTTCTTTCCCGTGTCATATCTACACTAAAAATAAAAGGCCTTATTTGTGGATACAAAGGTCTCTTTAGATTCATACAACACCAATACAACAATAAAACTAGTATATAATCAAAATCAACTATTAGAAAAAATATGTGTGTTATCAATCACTAAATCATGTTGCATATGAGAGATGTGTTGAGGAAACCCAACATTGAGATATCATAATCATCGATGATGGAGACTATCAAAAGAAGAATAACATCAAATGAAAATAACCCACCATATGATAAAATCCATAAAAATTGAAAAACATGATTTGAATGAAACTATGATGCATTGAGTATCCAAATTAAGACACAATTAAAACTGAATCTTGTATCTTGATCCAAAACTCTAAAAAATTAAATGAATAGAAATCTCCATTTACTATATCCATAATATCTAGAAAAAAACAATATAATGGTTTAACATTGGTGGGTGGTAGAATTATTTGGTCTATTCAATCATCACTTAGATGCATGATATAATATCAAAATGTTTTGTGAAATTCATATAGGTAAAATATTTTATTCAGGTTCAGATTCATTATGTAAAATGATATATGTTCTCATGCTCATTTGAAAGACATAGTCATTCTATATAAAAAATACATGTGTATAGGGATATTCCCATTTTGATGAAAAGGTAATTATAAGGTTATGTTATAGTTTCTTATTGTCAAGACCCCCTCCCCCACAAAGTGTATTCCTCCTGGGCCGACAATGTGGAAAGGGAGATAATGACCCTCGAGTCCCGCCTCTAGTAGGCCCCGGTTTGTCGACTATCACTGAGGGTATAATAAACTCACAAATGGGAGGCATTACCATCTAATAGAACACATACGAAAGAGATAGATAAGATAGAAACCAACCAACTCCAGTTGAAGTATAAAATAAACCCAAGTATATATATGAAATGCCATGCAAAAGTACAACAAGTGAAAGGGGAAAACTACAATTACCCAAAAGAAAGTAAAAATTCCAGCGACCATAAACCCGAACAGATCCTGCAACCCCAAGCTAGTAAAACCCAGCATGATCTCCAACCTGCTCCAAGAAACCTGAAAAACAATTTATATATACGTAGGGTGAGTATAATAGTATACTTAGTAGGATCCTCCCCGAAGCCTCTCGTGCAAAACTAAAGAAAGCATGCTAAAGCCCATTGACCAACTAGTGAAACTAACTCGTCGTGTAAACGGGTATACTATATTCCCAACCTCACTATGGATACTCTCAATAAGAAACTCATACAACAATATAGCATATAGTAACGAATATCAAGGGTACCCTTCTACTACTTCCCCACTGGTTTTCCACTTTTCCCCAATGAAAAACATCTTGTTCATCTCTCTCTAATGGCTTACCTGTATAAACAGAGGCTAAGCTCCACAATCTACACCACGTGCACTACAAAGGCTGGCCCGTAGACACTTGGTCTAAGATCCACACCATCCTCACAACCAAAAGTTACCAGGTAGTTTCTGGGATCCACCACAACCCACATAATGTGTATCATACGTCAGGTATTATACCTCAATCCATTATAGCCCATACACCGCGTAAGGATCATCAAGCCATTTCAACCTATACACATTACACCTATAGTAGTCAATATTATACAATATCTAGAATATATATGTGGAAATAACCACAAGCCATTATATCCCTCTACACCCATATTTGGGGAAAACTAACTGCTGTGCCAACGACACTAGTATCTACCAAGAGAAGGGACCGGGGTCAAAGGGGTAGTCTTCCATTCATCATCCCACCATAATGTTAGGGAAAACACCCCCCCCCCCCAGGGATTAGAATCCATAGGGTGTCAGTTTCCCTTATTGACAGGGTCGAGTAGCTTATAGAAACACAAAATGTACAGGATATATATAACTCAAAACCACACTATGGGAAGAACCTAGTCTTAGCCTCAACTACAGCTAACGTCTCTTGGACTCTGAGATGCTATTTCTAAGACTAGGTATCCTATAAGCACAAAACCAATAAAAGAACATCATTAGGTTACTTCATTCCCATTTTCATAAATTCCATTTTACGTTAATTAAGTCTTTCATCATTAATTAACCATGAACTAGCCACATTAAATTTCTTGGCCTCACATTACAAATTTACTATTCCTTTAAAGTTACAACATCACCATTAAATACCAGCATCTCCATCCTCATTGATTATCACCATGTAATCAAAATTTCATTTTAGATCTACTTTCCCATATTCCGAGGCATTCTAGAAAAGCATCATATGCTACTAAACACAAGGCGCTCAACACAATGAGTAGATATATTACCTGTTGAGTCTTTGCCGCCTATAGATTGAGTGTAGGCCCATTCCACCTCGAGAGGCTAAACGTGGAAAGCACATGGCATACCCCGCGCGTCTTCACCCTGTTTGGAAGAAGGGTATGCAAGACCAGCTACAATGAGTAGTCGGGAAAAGTAAAGAAGATAAACAACCAAGAATCAACAAACACCCAACAATCACTTCCATCCCATTCCATCATCCCTAGTGTCCTCCCTGACACCCACATGCATAAACCTATGCATCTCACCACTCTAGGTGTAATCCGCTGCCACAACCACAAGGCCTCCCTGTCACCACATATCACAACACCCCTCCAGGGACATATCACAACACAAGATATCACAACACCCCTTCTAGGGTCACAACACAACATAAACAGCAGGGTAACAATAATTACAACAAATGGGCTCTTGGCCCTTTAGCAAGGCATCCGACCATCAAACAACAAACACCAACAATCACATAAAATTGCATTTTAGCCCTAATTCACAACAAGATGGTAAATCTGAACCCTTCATGGAACTGAATCAAGTTATTTAACCCATATTGAATTTACATATTCAAATCATTGGTTCCAACATCATGAACCAATTCAGTAATCTATCGTCAAAGATTAAACATGCTTACTATGGCAAATTTGAAAAACATCAAATTAGAACAACTACAACAATGGAAACAATCTGATTCATTTACATGCCTCTTAATCATTATTCAATTAATTATCAATTAATTCCGGCTTTACATTCTTTATCAATTCCATCAGGAACAACATGATAACAAGAAAGGCATATATATCACACTATCTAGCAAATCAAGAGGAAAACCGTTATCACAGTACAAAGAATAAAATGCGATCAAGCCAATTCGTTTAATCCAGTTTATGTAATTAATTAGGTCAATTCCATTGTGATTCAAAGTTCTAAATCATGTTAACTCTACGATTGTACATAAAAATTAGAGAAGCCACAAATCCCCTACCTAAATGGATTTCTAGGAAAACCACAACTGTCGATGAATGCCTATGAAACTAGGTCCATTCTCCATGAATCCTCCTTAGATATCCTCTCCTATCACAACATATACCAAAGATAATCACAAACAATATCCACATTCCTAGATCTACCCATAACGGGCATAGATCTAAGAAGACGATCGAAGAGGAGGAGTAGATCTAAGCAGATCTAAGAAACCAAACAAGAACGAGTCAGAACGACCACATAACTCAAGAAACCGGCTTCAATTTGCGAAGATAAACCTCCGGATTGCCTCCAAAATGCATGGGATAGGTTCTTCCATATCCAAGGAAGGGTAATCCCATGTTATGGCCAATTAGGGGCTTAAATGAGGTGACTAATGGAAAAACGACTTAGATCTCCAATTTTATGATCTAACTTTAAGTGCCCACATAGTAAGTCTGCACGGTTTAACAAACCGTGTGATAACCGTGCATTAGCATCTTCCTTGACAACCCCTCCTCGCACGGTTAGTCTGCACAGTTAGACAAACCGTGCTCTAACCATGCATTAGCCGCTGCCTCTAAGACCAGCTATTCACGATTTGGCCGCACGGTTTCGGAAAACTATGCGCCTCTCGTGCGAAAACCATAACCCTTTAGATTTCATTTAAAGTCCACCCAAACACACTCAAATCCACCAGGACCTTCCAGATCACCTCCAACACCACATTTTCACAAGGGAATGGACCAGATAGGTCCAATCCATTACATCATATACCTCTCAAAACATTCTCGTCCTCGAGAATCCAAAACCCACCTAAAGAGAACACGACACTGGGTCTAAACAATCACCCCACGAGATACCTCTCAAATGAGAGCAAACCACCAAAACAAGAAATGGATCCATTTCATAAACATGAAGGTCTCATATCCACAAATGCTAAAACGATACATGAAAAGAGTTAAACATCAAAAAACTCTAGGTACTAAGCACATATCTATGACTCACGTTCCCAAGTACTCTCCTCCATGCCACTGTGTCGCCACAAGACAAAAACTAAGGGAATGGAATGTCCACACAAAACATTCTCCTGGTGGTCTTGGATTTCCACAAGTCTCTCCTCAAAGTTGGAATCATCATCAACATCGATCTCTCCCCAATCGGTGATGTGATATTCGTCATGATGACAACGACATAGCTGTGATACATGGATAACATAATGTATCCGAATCATCTGAGGGGGAAGTGCCACTCTGGATGTAATAGATCCAACATGATCTAACACCTTGAAAGGTCCATCAAAATAGGGAGAAATCTTACTCCCATTACCAAACCTTCACTGCCCACGGTGGGGAGTCACCTTTAGAAACACATGATCCCCAACATTAAACTCTAAGGGTCTCCTTCTTTTATCGGAATATGATTTCAGTCAATCTTGCACTGCCTTCATCCTATGACGAATAACCTGAACCATCTCTATTGTTTCCTGCACTAGTTCCAGTCCGAGAATTGCTAACACTCCAACCCCAGTCCAGCACAACGGAGAACGGAAAGTTCGGCCATATAAGGCTTCAAAAGGAGCCATACCGACCGTGGAGTGAAAACTATTATTGTAAGCGAATTCCACCAAGGGTAAGTGCCTCATCCATGAGCCTCTAAAGTCAAGAACAGAAGAGTGAAACATATCTTCAAGAGTATGGATGGTTCACTGTGTCTGACCATCCGTTTGATGGTGAAAAGCAGTGCTAAGGCATAGCTGAGAACCGAAAGCATGCTGAAGACCTTTCCACACCTTGGAGGTAAAATGAGGATCTCGATTAGAAATGATCATCCTAGGGACTCCATGAATTCTCACCACATCCTCTAGATACTAACTTGAAAAAACTTCCAATCAGCTCGACACCTTTATCGCTATAAAGTGGGACAATTTTGTTAAATTATCCACTACCACCCAAATAGAATCATGTCCTCCAAGGGCTCGAGGTAAACCTGTAACGAAGTCCATTGATATGTCCACTCACTTCCCCTGAGGAATCACTAATGTATAGAGAAGACCAGCAGGAACAAGATGTTTGGCCTTCACCTTCTGGCAGACTAAACATCGAGACACATAATCCGCAACCGCACGCTTCCGCCCAGGCCACCAAAACTGACTCCTCAAGGATCAGCACATATTTGTCACACCAGGATGAACAGCTAAAGGCGAACTCTGGAACTCTCCGAGAACCATCTCGCGCATCTCCAAAGGAACAGAAATCCTTCCATGATACAACACTATATGTTTTTCATCCCCAAACCAACCATCAGGGGCCTCACCACAATCAAATTGGTCTCTCCAGACCTCCACCTCAATATCCCCCAACTGGGACTCTTCCACGTTCGGCACCAGGGATGACTGCACCGTCATCTAAAAAAGATAACATCTACCCCCAACTTATCCCATATCAAGATGCAAAGCTTATAGTTTCTCCATTACTCTCCAAGAATCACTAGATTCACACACAACATCACTATGTGACTTTCGACTCAGCGTATCAGCTACAACATTACCTTTTCCAGGTGTATACGATATTTCAATGTCGTATTCTTAAAAGAAATCCATCCACCGATGCTATCGCAAGTTCAAGTCACACTGGGAGAAAACATACCACAAACTATTGTGATCAGTGAAAACCACAAAGCATTCATTAATTAGGTAATGTCTCCACATCTTCAGAGAAAAAACAACGGCTTCCAAATCAAGGTCATGAGTGTCATAGTTTTATTCATAGGGATACAACTACTGAGATCCATAAGAAACAACTGAACTCCAATGCATGAGGACACAACCTAACCCTAGATGTGAAGCATCACAAAAGACGTCAAAATAGACTCCCTCAGCCCAAAGACAAAGGACTGGAGAACTTACTATCTTCTCCTTTAGATACTTGAAAGCTACCTAACACTGATCAGTCCATATGAAAGACTGATCATTCCTAGTCAAAGATAGTAGAGGAGTTGCAACTCGAGAGAAATTGGCTATGAACCTCCAGTAGTAGCATGCGAGACCAGGGAAACGTTTCACCTCTGAAACTGTCTTGGGGGCTTACCAAGACACAAATACTTCTATATTCAAAGGTTCCACAGCTAATCCCTGTTGGGACACAACATGCCCCAAGAAACGGACTTCTCGAGCCCAAAACTCACACTTTGAAAACATCCCAAACAGCTGATGTCGATGAAGAACTCCCAAAATGGATCTTAGATGCTCTGCATGCTCCTCTTCAGATGTGGAGTATAAAAGGATGTCATCGATGAAAACTACCATGAACTTTTCCATGAAATCATTTAACAAATAATTCATTAATCCCATGAACACAGTTGGATCATTCATTACACCAAATGGCATTACAACGAACTCATAATTCCCATTATGACAACGGAAAGCAGTCTTTGGGATATCTTCATCCTTCACACGCATCTGATGATATCCTGACCACATTCGATCTTTGAGAACCAACTTGCACCCTTAATTTGATCAAATAAGTCATCAATATGTGGAAGAGGATAGCGGTTCTTTACTGTCACTTTGTTTAAGCGACGATAATCGACACACAACTGCAAATTGTCGTCGGCCTTCTTCACGAACAGAACTAGTGCTCCCCATGGTGACCCAATGGTCGAACCGAACCACACTGCAACAAACCATCAAGCAGTATACGTATCTCTAGTAACTCAGAAGGGGTCATCCAATACGGATACATAGATATAGGAGACGCTTCTGGCTGTAGCTCGATCTCTCGTTGAGGGGGAAATGCTACAACCTATTCGGGAAAGACATCAGGGTACTCCTCTACGACCCTACAAAACGCCAACTACCAAACCTCTAATGAACTCAGCATCATCTCAGTCTCCATGGATGATAAGGATGAATCACACCTATGACCCATTTGAGGATCTCACTCACCAAAAAACACCACCTGCTCTCCCTCGGCACCAAGGAAAATGACCTTCTTCCTGAAGCAATCCACAATAGCCTGCACCAAATACAACCAATCAATTCTGAGGATGACATCATATGGTTTTATTCGTAAACATAGGAAATCTCCCGAAGAGCGGTGCTTCCCCAACACTAGCTCACAATCTCTACATACTTCAAACATGCTAGATCGACCTCCAACTGGCGCAGTCAAGGCCAAGGACACTAGAAGCCTCTCTACCTCAAGTCCCAAGGCATGGAAAAGGGTAGTTGATGTGAAGGAGTGTGTCGCTCCTAAATCAAAAAATGCATACAACAAGGTAGAAAACATGCAAAGGGTACCTTGAACGACGTATGGATCATCTGGAGCTGGAAATAATAGGGCATGAAGCTGACCAAGACCTCCTTAATGGCATCTCTGACTCTGATGATGACCACCACCACGGCCGCACTCTGCACTCTGATGAAGATGAGTGTCATGGGTTTGTCCTCTGTCTACCCCATCTACCCACTACTGATCGAAAGCTCATGAAACTGGCATCTGCTACCTCGGCTATAACTACCTCAACGGAGGAACCTAGAGTGGAGCTCCCGTCGCAAGATGGACAGTCTGAAAAGTCGGGCACTCCCGCAGCTGATGGCCATGACCACCATAAGAAAACCAAGCGCCCGATCCCTGGGTATAGGCCTGAGAGTTGCTGCCTCCAGTGAAAATTGATGCGAAGGGATGGGACCTACCCCCGGCTGAACGGAAACACTTCTTCACTGAAAACCGGGAACACCGTACCATACCTTGCTTCGTGAGAAATCATGTTGATTCCCCTCTCGTGATTGTCTGGTCCTCGACAATGTCCTCTCGACATCCTCCGCCCTTTCCAGCACCTCGAGATATATCTTCAGCATAAATGTGGTGACCTGACACTGCATCTCTAGAGGCAAAGCCTCCATGAAATGCCTCGACCTGGCCTCCTCATCTGGTAACAGGTCCGATGCATATCGTAGAAGGTTCCTGAAATATTTTCCAAACTCTCGAACACTAGAGCTCCCCTGTCGAAGGGTAAGAAGCTCTTGATGACTGGACGCCTTCACTGTCAATGAAAGGAACTCAACTCTAAACTTGTCTCTGAACTCCTCCAATGGTATCGCTGACTCCCCACGATCCGTGAGGAACAAGAGCCACCACTGCCTTGCTGCTCCATGTAGCATAGTAACACCTAAAGACACCCAGTGATTCTTCCGAGCACGGATCAAACTAAAGCCTATCTCGGCCTCCTCCAACTATTCTTCCATGACTGCATCTGAAACAGAGCCATCGTACTTCTACATACTTGGCACTGAAACTCTCAGAGTCTCTTCCTCCAAGTATCTTCGTCGTCAACTTCTACCCTACTTCGACCTGCTGGAACAGCCTGCTGATCATCTTCTATGCAAACCTGACGAGGACGTCAACTTGGAGCCATACTTTCAAAATAACAAACAATTAAAGCTCATAAGCCTGTAATATTGAAGACTCAATATTAATTAATTAACTATTTTCTTTAATTTGTTTTATGTTAACTTATCCCAATGTCTACCCATTCAAACACAGGCACAAAGAAGAATGATGCATGATCCTTTCCATGTTTTTTGCCCTAAAACCAGTATCACCTTGTTTAGTAGCCATTGTAAACATAAAATTCCATGCAACAGATCATAAGGGGCCCTAAATGCCCATGTCTCTGCCGGTATCCTGTGTTTACCCAACGTGAAAAACATGAATGACATCGTTGCCCTACCAACCCATACAACCTCACATGTTCCTAACACCAAACTCCATCATATCGCTCAACCTTCCATTGATACCACTCTATCATGACCCCCTCGCCACAAACTGTACCACTCCTGGGCCGGAAATGTAGATAGGGAGATAATGACCCCCAAGTCTCGCCTCCAGTAGGCCCCGGGTTGGCGACTAGAACCAAGGGTATAATAAACACACAAATGGGAGGCATTACCCTCTAAGGGAACACACGCGGAAGAGAGAGATAAGATAGACACCAACCAACTCAAACTAAAGTATAAAATAAACCCATGTGCATATATTAAATTCCATGAAAAAGTACTACAAATAAAAGGGGAAAACTATAAGTACCCAAAATAAAGTAAAAACAGTAGTGACCAGAATCTCGAACAGCTCCTACAACCCCAAGCTAGTAAAACCCAGCTTGATCTCTAACCTGCTCCAAGTGACCTGAAAAAAAGAATATATATACGTCAGGTGAGTATAACAGTATACTTAGTAGGATACTCCCAGAAGACTCTCATGCAAATGTAATGAAATCATGCTAAAGAACAGTGAACAACATGTGAGACTAACTCGTCACCTAAAAAGGTATACTAAGTTCCCAAACTCACCATGGATACTGTAACCAAGTAACGCATACAAGAATATATAATATAGTAAAGAATATGAAGGGTAACCCGCTGCTACTTCCCCACTGGTTTACCACTTTTCCCCAACGACATATGTCATGTGCATCTCTCTCCAAAGGCATACTCATATAAATATGGGCTAAGATCCACAATTTTCACCACGTTCACTACAAAGGCTTGCCTACAGACACCTGGGATAAGCTCCACACAATCCTCACAACCAAAAGTGTCCCGTTAGTTTCTGCGAGTGACCACATCCTGCATAATGTGTATCATACATCGGGTATTCTACATCAAGACATTACAGCCCATACACCGCGTAAGAAACCTCAAGCCATCACATTCTATACACGTTACCGCTATAGTAGTCCATAAGATACTATATCCAGAATATATGTGTGGAAATAACCACAATCCATTATAGACCTCTACACACATATATGGGGAAAACTAACCGCTGGGCCAACAGCACTAGTATCTACCAAGAAAAGAGAGCGGGGTCAAAGGGGGTAGTCAACCATTTTTCCTCCCACCGGAATGTTGGCGATAACACCCACCAGGGCTCTGAATCCCCGAGGTGTCAGTTTCCCTTACTGACAGGGTGGAGTAGCGTATAGAAACACAAAAAGTCAAGGATATATATAACTCACAACCACAATATGGACATAACCTAGTCTTAGCCTCAACTACAGTCGATGTCTCTCGGACTCCGGGCTACTATTTCTAAGACTACGTATCATATAAGATAACAACCAATTATATAACTTCATTAAGTTACTTCATTCCATTTTTCATCAATTCCACTATACATTAATTAAGTCTTCCATCATTAATTATCCATGAACAACCCACATTATCTTTCTTGGCATCACATTCCAAATTTATTGTTCCTTTAAAGTTACAACATCACCATTAAATACCAGCATCTCCATCAGTGTGGATTACCACCATTTAATCAAACATTCATTTTAGAACTACTTTCCCATATTCCCGGGCATTCTAGAAAATCATCCTATGCTACTAAACACAAGGGGTCTCAACACGATGAGTAGATATATTACTCGTCGAGTATTTTCCACCTATATCAAGAGTATTGGACCATTCTCCCTCGATAGGCTAAACACGGAAATCACGTGGCATACCCCACACATCTTCACCCATTTTGGAAGAATGGTAAGCAAGACCAGCTGCCTTGAGCAGTGAGGAAAAGTAAAGCAGATAAATAAACAAGAATCAACAAACACCCAAAAATCACTACCATCCCATTCCATCATCCCCGATGTCCTCCCTGACACCAATACGCATAAACTGATGCATCTCGCCACTCTAGGCGCCATCTGCTACCACAACCACTAGCCCTCCCTACCTCCACATATCATAACACCCCTACAGGGTCATATCACAACACAAGATATCACACCAACCTTTATAGGGTAACATCACAGCACAAGCAACATGGAAGAAATCAATACAAAAAATGGGCTCTTGGCCCTTTAGAATGGCATCCGACCTTCAAACAACAAACACTGACAATCAAATCAAATGGGATTTTATCCCTAATTCACAACAAGAGGGTAAATCTGAACCCTTCATAGAATTCAATCAATTTATTTAACCCATATTGAATTAACAGATTCAATTTGTTGGTTCCAACATCACGAACCTACTCAGTAAGCTCTCTCCAAAGATTAAACATGCTTACTATTCCATATATGATCAACATAAAATTAGAACAACTACAACAACGGAAACAACTGGATTCATTTACATTCCTCTTTATCTTTAGCCAATTAATTATCAATTAATTCTGGATTTACATTCATTATCAATTCCATCATGAACAACATGCTAAAACAAGACATATTTATCACACTCTCTATCAAATCAAGAGGGAAATCGTTATCACGGTACAAAGCAACAACATGAGATCAAGCCAATTATTTTAAAGCAGTTCATGTATTTAATTAGGTCAATTCCATTGGGATCCAAAGGGAAAAATCATGCTAACTCTATGATTGCACATAACAATTATAGGAGTCACAAATCCCCTACCTCAAGGGTTTTTTAGGAAAACCACAACAGCTGATGAAAACCCAAAAAACTGGGTCGATTCTCAACAAATCCTCCTTAAATATCATCTCATATCACAACCAAAACCAAATCTCATCACAAACGACATCCACATACCTAGATCTACCCATAATGGGCATAGATCTAAGAAGACAAGAGATGAGGAGGAGTAGATCTAAGTAGATCTCAGAAACCAAATAAGAATGAGGAAAAATGACCTCATACCTCAAGAATGTGGCTTCAATTTGCAAAGTGAAGCTTTCTAGTCGCCTCCAAAATTCTTGGGAGATGTTATTCCACCTACTGGGAAGGGTAATCCCGAGTTATGGCCGATTGGGGCTTAAATGAGATGATTAAAGGAAAAATGTGTTAGATCCACAATTTTAGGATCTAACTTTATGTGCCCACAGGGTTAGTCCGCATTGTTTAACAAACCATGCGCTAATCGTGCATTAGCTTCTGACTTGACAACCACTCCTCGCACTGTTAGTCCACACGGTTAGACATACCGTGCACTAACTATGCGTTTGGCACTGCCTCCAAGACCAGCCTTGCACGGTTTGGCCGCAGGGTTTAGGAAAACAGTGAGCCTCTCGTGCGAAAACCATAACCCTTTAGATTTCCTTAAAAGTCCACCCAAACACACCCCATTCCACATTGACCTTCCAGATCACCTCCAACAACACATTTTCACAAGGGAATGGACTGAAGAGGTCTGCGCCATTACAATTATCACCCAGAATATTGACAATGATATACTTATATATATAATAATACAAGAAGACATAATATATGCACTAGTTCTTGGTGTAATTTGGAATATATAAAGGTATATATTATTTTTTAATACTGTCAAAATTGGGAAAAAAATGTATAATGGAGTTGTTGTCTTCTAAAAATGTATAATTGGTCACACTGCTGTTTTTTCTATAAATGAATGTAATTGGATTATCATGGTTTTTTTCCCGATGTGGTGGTGAAATGGATAAATATATTTTAATGTGTTCTATATAAACTCAAATGAAATTATTTATTTTAATTAAATAAAAGAATGCTAATAGGTTTATACAATTGTATAATATTTTCAGATGATAAATGATGTCATAAATAATGATGATTCACTAATGTACCATGATCATGTATTCAATTATGTTGACTCTCACAACATTATTAATTTCCATTTTATTTTCTAAATAATTTAATGTAATGAACAAAAATTTTATGAATGGAAATTCCTCTTCATAGTATTAAATGTATTATTATGTGAAATCGTTATATAATATATGAACTTATTTGGATTTATGTATTTGGATTTCAACCTACTATAAAGATTTGTGATCGTTGCAAATATAGTTGTTGAAAAGTGATCACATTACTAGTATAAATATACGGGTTTAATGGATCAAATTTACTCTCCGAAAGGAAGTGATGGACTCATCTCATTGACATTACCCATACCAAGCCCATTTTTCGGAGCTCCGAAAGGTGGTGGCATCATTGGGAATCACTTTTGACCAATCTCATGCCGAGCATCAACATGGTAAAACCAAACAGAACCCCATACCTAATATGTGGAAGTTGATAGAAATTACCACATGAGCGATGTTATCCGATACACCCCAAGATTTAGTCACCATCACACACCTTACCCTTCGGTCTAATGTGGGTGTTATAAGGGCTTATGTAATGATACCCAAGTAATATGATTATGTACATTATTTTTTTATAAAGAATAAAATTTCATTTTGTTATTTTTACTTTGTAAATTGTTTTTTAACAAAAAAAAAAGAATTTTTCGTTATTTAAGAAATCTATTTTTTTTGAATTAATGGATTTTTTAATTAAATTGTATTTTAATTAAATATTATTACTAAATTAACTTTTATACAATATAAATTATCGTATAATTATTCTGAATATGATTGTAATTTTTATTATGGTTTGAAAGCTATTTTGTCAAAAAGCATGATTTTTCGATAAATGTCTATTTTTATTTTAAAACTAAAAATTCACATATTTTTTAATTCATTTTGGTAAAATGAATATTAAATTTGAAATCCGGAAATAGAAATTATCCAATTGATAATTTCTCTTAATTTTCAATGTCATTCAATTTTTTTGAAAATATTAAAGAATGTTTAAATATATAATGTGTTTTATGACATTGTAATGTCCCAATAGCTGTGTAATAAAAAACTATAAACATTTTTTTTCCAATATCTGTTTTGATAATAAAATAAAATGATTTTATAATATTTTTTCTTATTTTTAATATCATTAGTGGACCGTTCAAATCTTAAAAAACTTTTTACCTTTTTTAAAATGATTTTCTTATGATTATGTCTCACCTATGTATAAGAAAACCTATTATTTTAAGAAATTTGGCCATTTTACTGAAAAAATATTGTCTTCCACTCCCCTTTGGAAAAAATCAAGGGCAAAAACCATGGGCGGGATTTTTGTTTTGAGTAGTTTAATGTGTGGTTACCCAAAACTAAAAATTAATAATTCCCTCTCCTTTCCTATATAAAAACACCCAAGCTCCCACATCCACTTTACTCAAAACCTTTGAAACTCGACCAACCCATACCCTCCTTTATCTAGATTCCACCCAATGCACCTCAAACTCTCAAAAAGCCTATCTCAAGGCACTACCAAGCTTTTGGGATCATAACTAGAATGTTAATGTATACCAACTGTTTAAAACCATTGGTATTGAAGAGAAAACTGATGGTTTACATTATAAAAATGGTTTGGAAAATAGTTGGTAAGTCCAACATAGAGACAGATATATACCAACTATTGAATATAAAAGTTGGTTTATGCTAAAAAATCAAATATTTCTATCTGTTACCTAGAACCGTTAAATAAAATCTATACCAATAGTTTAAAACTATTGGTTTACAAATCATTCATTGTTTTACCAACAGTTCAAAAACTATAGGCACATTTTTTCCCAACGATTACAGAAAACCACTGGTAAAATGCAGAAGTCCTTTGATATACAAATGGTTTTATTACCATTGGTAATCCTTTAACCCATATAGAAATGTTTTATAACCATTAGTATAGTATTAATTTTTCATTCAGCAGTATACCAACAGTTATAAACTGTTCTTATATACTTCACCCAGATTTCACAGTAGCATGAAACACCCAACACCCAGATATGTAGATACAAATACATTTGCAAGAATCCTATGCAGTTAGGCCAATACACTCCATAGAATCTAATATGAAGAATCCTCCAATATTGCAAACACCGGCCTCTAATACCCCTGTAGTAAATCAAATACACATGGAGACACAAGACAATACAATTGTACACAGAATCCAATACTGCATACAGCAGACAACAACATTGAATACACTGTTCAAATTACATTCCATATTCACCATAAGATAAAACTTTTAGAATATTCCTCCTTTTACATGTAGTTACATTCCAAACCCTCACTTTCCATATTAATAAATATACAAAATGGTTAATAGATGACTATTTTATCATTAGAATTCGAACCAATATCAATTTCTGAGTCTTGGTAATTTGGTTAGAAAATAAACTATAACCAAGAATTGATAATACTTTTTGGGACCATGTGGAGAATATAAATTTATTGAAGTTATATATTACAATTCAAAAAACTACCCTGATTCAAAAATTGAGACTAGGTAGTTGAGGTACTGCATCTCTCACTCTAATCTACACATGTTTCAGTTTTGGTCACCTTAATTTTCATTCAAAAGCACTTCCATTTGATTAAAATTAACATGAACAAAATAATTCATGATATAAAAGTAAAAAAGAACAACAATGGGAAATATTTGATCTAGATTATAGTAATATTCATTCCATGGGGTCTCTCCATTTTGGTTTTCTAGGGGGGGGCTATCCAGGGGGTGGGGGATATTTAGGGGTTATGGGGTTTCCAGGGGGTGGGGTGGTGTCTAGGGGCTGGGGGATTTATAAGGGGTAGTGGGTTTCTAGGGTGGGTGGGGGTGTCCAGGGGTCGGGTGTCTAGAAACGTAGGGGGTTGCCCAGGGGAGTTGGGGGTGTACATGGGGGTAGGGGGTGTCCAGGGGGTGGGGGGAAATGTAGTGGGTTATAGAGCTATCCATGGGGGTGGGGGTTTCCAGGGGTGGGGGATTCTAGGGGGATGTGGGTGTCTAGATGGTGGGGTCTACCCAAGGGGTTGGGGGGGTTGTCCACGGGGGCTGGGGGTGTCCATGGTTTTGGGGGTTTCCAGGGGGGCTGTCCAGGTTGGTGGTGGGGGTGTCCATGGGGGTGTATGTGGGGTTGTGGGGCCTTCCCTGTCTGTGGGTGTCCAAGGGGTGGGGGTCAATGAGATGAGGGATATCTAGGGGGTGTGGTGTCTATGGGTGTGAGGGTGGCTGTCCATGGGTGTGGGGTTGTCCAAGGGGTGGGGGTGTCTAGGGGTGGTGGGGTGGTGTCCCGGGGGTGGTGGTGTCTAGGGGGTGTGGGTGTTCATGGGGTCTGTTGGTGGGAGATACAGGGTTTTGGTGCTATCCAAGGGGGTGGGGAGGTGTCTATGGGGGTGGGGGTGGTTGTCTATGGGGATGGGGATGTCTAGGGGGTGGGGGTGTCTAGGTGGTGGGCTGGTGTCTATGAGGGGTGGGGCGTCCAAGGGGATGTGGGTTGTCTAGGGGTATGGGGGGATGTCCAAGGGTGTGGGGGTGTACAGGGGGTGGGTGGACCAGTGGTTGGGGGCTTTCTAGGGGGTTGGGGTGGTGTATAGGGGGTGGGGGATGTACAGGGGCTGGGGTTTGTCCATGTGGGTGGGGTGTACTATGGGTGTTGGTGTGCCCATGTGGTGGGGTGGTGTCTAGGAGGGGTGGGGGATGTAATGGTTTTAATGGAATGAATTTCCTCGAGTTTAAGATCATTAGAATTTTTGAAATGGTTTTATAATAGTATTGAATTGAAATGTATGTGTTTTTATAGGGGAACATGAATGATTTCAGTGTGTGTGGTACCAAGGTGGATTTGGTTATTAGGAAATGGATTACATTTTTATTATAGGTCAAAAATATGATATTATTTTTGAAATGGAACATAAATGGGGTTCTTATAAACCAATTGGTAGTTTTAAATAGAAAGAAGTCTATATAATGTGATTTTGAAATTATTTTATGGAGAATTATTTATTATGTGTCTTTATGGGAATTGTGATTTGAATCACTTGTTTTAAAACATCAGATTATTTTACTAATGGTTTTGTTTTATATAATTATTTAGAGTGTTACCAATATAAATGAATCAATGAGTACATAAAGGTATATCACAGGAATTCATTCATTTAATCTAGCTATTGATTTTCTAGTCTATGTCTCTACTCAATCTCTTGTGGAAGTGGAATATCCATGTTCTTCTCGGAAAATTTGTTATGCATGGGAGTTTCTAAAATACAAACCACTGTTTTTTATTGTTGATCATGGATAATAGGAGACAACGATGTGGGTATCTATTATTAATGGGATCTTTGAGTTATTATAAAACCTATAATCCACGTTAGTGTGGGCTATCCAGGGGGTGGGGGCAATCCATGAGGGGTGGCAGGGATATCCAGGGGGTCGGGGGTGTTCAGGGGGTGGTCGGGGCTATCCAAGGGTGTGGGGGTAGCCATGGTTGGTAGGGGTTTTAAGGGGGTGGGTGGGCCTATCTACAGGGTACGGGGTGGCCAGGGGGGTGGGTAGGATGTCCACGGGAGTGGCGGGGATATCCGGGGGGTGGTGATGTACATGGGGGGGGGGGGTTATGGGCTGTCCAGGGGGTAGGGTGGGGCTGTCAAAGTGGTATAAGGAGTCTAGGATGAGGGAAGGTTGTCCATGGTGGTGGTGGGGATGTATAGGGGGTTGGGGTGTACAGGGAGTGTGTGGCCTGTCCACGGGGGGAAGGTGTGTCGAAGGGTGTGGGTGGGGTGTCCATTGGGGTGGGGACTGTCCACGGGGGTGGGCGGGATGGCCATATGGGGTAGGGGTGTCCAGGGGTGGGTGGGCTATCCACGAGGTGGGTTGTCCATAGGGGGCGTCTAGGGGGTATGTGGTGTCCAGTGGTGTGGGTGGGCATTCCACAGGGGTGGCAGGCTGTCCAAGGGGGAGTGGGTGTCCAAGGGGGTGGTAGGGTGTCCAGGGGTGGGTGGGGTTGTCCAGGGAGTATGGGGTGTCCAGGGGGTGGGTGGGGCTATCTAGGGGATACTAGGTTTCCAGAGGGTGGGCGGGCTGTCCACAGGGGTGGTGGGGCTATCTAATGGGTTGGGGTGTCTAGGGGTGGGTGGGATATCTATAGGGGGGTGTCTCGGGGGTGGGTGGGCTGTCCACGGTGCTGGGGGCAATCCACGGGGTTGGGTGTGCTGTCGAAAGGGGGTAGGGGTGTCTAGGGGGTGGGCGGGATGTCCACAGGGGGAGGGCCTATCCAGGGGAGTGGGTGGGCTGTCCACATGGGTGGTGGGGCTATCGAGGAGGGTAGGGGGTGTAAAAGTTTTATGAGGTGTCCAGTGGGGTGGGTGGGCTTTCCACATGGGTTGTGGGGTTGTCCAGGGGGTACAAGGTGTCTTAGGGGGTGGCAGTGTGTCTAGGGGGTGGGCGAGGCTATTCAGGGGGCATGGAGTGTCCAATGATGTGGGTGAGAGGTCTATTGGGGTGGTATGCAAGTCCAAAGGGATATGGGGGTGTTCGAGGGGGGGGGGTGGCTATCCATGGGGGTGTGTCTAGGGGGACGGCTATCTGCGGGGGTGGTAGGGTTGTCTAGTGGTTGAGGGGGCTTTCTAGGGGTTGGGGCTGTCCAAGGGGTACAAGTTGTCCATGGGGTGGGCGGGGATTTCTAGTGGTAATGGTTTTCTAGGGCGTGGAAATGCTATCTAGGGGGTAGTGAATGTCTAAGGGGTTGGGAAGGCTATCCACAGGGGTGGGGTTGTCCACTGGGGGATGGGCAATCTTGGTGGGTGGGCTGACCACATGGGTGGCTGGGATATCTAGGGGGTACAGTGTATCCAGGGGGTGGGTGGGCTATCGACAGGGGTGGGGTCTTTCCAGGGGAGGGGTGAATCAGTCACAAAAAAATCATCAAGTCATGTATTATTTTGTATACATAAAAATAATGATAATGTGAGCTACCTAATATGACATATTCAGGAAAAACAAATCAATAAACATCAAAGGATAGTAATATCAATAATAAATGTAACAAATCAATCTTCCCTCCTCACCATCACTATCATCACCATCATCATTAGCCTCACCCTTATCCTCATCATCATCCCCATCATTTTCCCCTCCCTCCTCAATTCCATCCTCCACACCCTCGTAATCAACCTATGCCTCCTCATCTCCCTCCTCCTCCCCCCTCCCACTCCTCCCCCTCCTCCTCTTCCTCCTCAGCCTCCTCCTCAACCTCCTCCTTACTATCATCTTGACCAGCACAAGAACTACAACATGGTTCAAAATTATTATTACCCACGGATGACATATATTAATCACATGTTCTGTTGGCCTATGGTGTATGTGTTGGACGTAAATCTTCTATTTGTTTCATAAATGTAGTGTTTGCCCAAGTTGTCTGTTCTATCGCCTCTGTGGCCCTTTTCATTGAATATTCTGTAACCTACATGAACCCTGGGGAACTAAAACCCTTACTATAGGAGGACCAATACCGTGTTGGGACTATACTCTTCCTAGGTTGGCAACGTACTCTACTATGATGCTCATCTCCCAACACCTGATGTAAGATATTGTTTGGCCTAAAATGTTCAGGTTCATGGGAATCAAGGGACCCTAAAGTATCCTAATAAAAATATAAATATATTACTATGTTACAAAATGGATATTATGTATTTAAATCTACAATGTAAAACATACAATTTGCTACTGAGTCGGTTCATTAACCACACTTCCATCTTTCTTTCATCTACTCGAGCAAAACAGTTTTTCTCGAGGCACAAGTCCTTCTATGTTCATTTTATGCCTCTACAATGACATTGAATGTTGGAAACCATAATTAAAAATAGGATACCTATAATTAATTTCATAACTAAAGTTATATTACTTTATCAATCCAATTAATTATGGAGGAATCAATAGAATTTGAAAGTTGTAATGAAAAATTATAAACGGTCGTACCTACTGCCTCTCATGATTTGGCATTGTAGTATGTCCCAATGTATGGATGTATTATATAGAATAAATGTTTTTTATTTCTTCTCTATGATTCCTAAATAAGATTCATTAATTAATATCATGAAAAAACATGAATATTATAATTTAAATACCTCTATTGTGATTAATACAAAAAACTGGCTAGTAATCTAATGAGAAATCATCTGTCAATACTGTTCTAATTGATAATCATCAACGACATGAACCACCAATAACTATGTTCCACCTCTTTCACACTATCCAATATTCCACTAATTTTTATAGGACCTCCAAATCTCATCTAAATCCTTTTCACATGCTGGTCGTGTACCCTCACCATCGGGGAAATTAAACAGAAGTTGACATGAAAATATTAATTCATATTAACACAAAGAATAATATATTGAATTAAATACAACAGATTTTTTACCCATATATTTGCCCAAGATTTTTCATTGACTTTATATAGAAACTACCTCAATGAGAGAGGGATGACATTAATGTTCTCGGAGTAACTGGAAATCATCTCCAAAAAACTCTGACATTGATGCCCAGATTTTTCAAATATTTGACTATATTAATTATAGTCCACTATCAACAACGTACATCAGTTCCTCAACTCACTCATGTGTGTATGTCCCCACCCCCACCACCTTAAAATATATATATCTGTTATGAATGAAAAAAAAATTCAATAAAAGTTATAATGAAAATAAATAATTGTTTAAAAATTTGTTGGGGTTGTATAAGTATAACGGCGGTAGTCTGATCATTGGGTTCCACTAGATCCACATAAACTACAGGAACACCCTATACAGATGGAGTGGGTCCTAATATATGCTCTGTAGTTACAATCTCTGGCAGGGAAGGAGTCAACAACGATATAATATAAAAACTTGGAGAGAAGTAAGTAGAAGTAAAAGAAGATGATAGGGATGGCTAGCCGAATGAATGATGGGGAGTGAGAATCACCATCTAGGGGGTGGGGGATGTCCATCGAGGGTGGTGGGTGTCCGGGGAGGGTGGGGGTGGGGTTGTCTAAGGGGTGGAGGAGAGGGGGATGTCAATGGGGTGGGGGTGTCCAATGGGGTGGGGGTGTAGGGGGTGGGGCTATCTAATGGGGGGTCCAAGGGGGTGGGGAGGGGGGTTGTCTAGGGTGTGTGAGGTGTCCAGGGGGTGGGGGTGGGGTGAGTTCAAAATTCCACTCTATCTCCCAATCGACAACCAATTCATCCTCAATATCACTACCCTTCATTATTCCATGAAAAAAAAGTTAAATAAAAAATCCAAATCTAATTTTCCAGTAAACTAAATTTTTTATAAACTATCATATCACCGAACCAAAAAACCATTTAACATGTATGAAGTGTAGAAAAAAATAGAAATCATATCAAAGGGTCTGGTAAGCCAGGAACTCAAATTTATCCCAAATCTAAACTGAAACAAATTTAGGGAGAACATTAAAACTAAGGTAACACATACTAATTTGAAGTGTATAAATAAAAAATTGATTGATTTAACATGTATATATGGCATGAATGAGGTTTGAGGTAGAGAAAACCTTGAGAGGAGCATTGGATTAGGGTCTGCAATCAGGCCGAGTTGGAGCTAGGGTGCTGGGTACATGGGAGAATTCCTCTCTTTACCAACAGTTTATTAAAACTTTTGGTATATCATAGAGGAACTAATGATTTCCCAGCAATATTTTTTAACCATCGGTAAATAATAGAGAAACTAATGATTTCCCATCATTTTTGTCAAACTTTTGGGAAATCATAACAATATTAACACATTGCCAACAGTTTGAAGAAACTGTTGGCAAAAATTGACATTTTTACAGCATACCAACAGTGTGAAGAAACATTTCGAATATATTCGTTGAGAAACTCTTAGTTTCTAGTAGTGGATCACACTTCCAAATTAGGGATATCTTCCTTTCTCATGTTTTTCTTAATTTCATTAAATTTTTATTCTCAATTGTTTTTATTTAAAAATTTTGGGTGTATAATTTTTGACCTCCCCCAATCTACGCTCCTCATTTTTGAATAATGAGATACCCACTTTATCTCTCATTAATGTATCTCGTGTACACTCATTACCATGCCGATATTCTGTAAGTAATTTCTCTCTTCTCAATTGCATTCAAATAATTATTTAGTATCATGGATCTAAATTCCATTACAATAGTTGGTACATGTATCAATATGATCCCATTACTCTCCATTTATAGTACAAATGATGTGACAATATTTTCTCTCTAATAAAACGTTTTTATAAAGTCATATGTCACATCGTTATGCTGTCTATATTGCGCAGCCATTTTCCAAGCCAAAATCATTTTGTAGTGAATACCATGCCCATTTCTCTATCAATGGTAATAACCTTTTTGGACATTTACTTATTGATGGATTATTTTCATGTTTGAATTCAAGATTACTTTACGATGGAATAAAATATGATGTGTAATGAATCTATGTTGTATGACCATGTGGAACACTTATGCATGAAATAAAATGATTAAGATGGATGTTCCCTAATAGCCCTACAATTCATTGGGTAAGGATCAGTATCCTAATACATCAATAGAAATAACAGTTTACTCATGCTAATTTATGTGCAATGTGGTTTTACTCATTCCCCATTTTCATTGAGCCTTAGCTCATGCTAATACCATTTTAAGTATTATTGCCACATTTCCATGTTATCATGGCTTTATGATATGGTTACTTTTATACTCCCTTGATATACCTATTGCCTAACATGTATTGTATACATCATGTTATTACCTGTCTACTCCATTACTAGGCTTTATAGCTCACGCTTTTCTTATGAATGTCCTCATGTTACCCCATGTAATGCTATGTATGAGGGAATGTAGTTGTCATGTTAAGGATGTTTTCAATAATGATGTTGTGTCTCATGTGTTATGTCTTTATGTAATGTTTATAAGACCAAAATTCACTATCCCTTTGATCTTCTATGTTGTTTCACATGAATATTTTATATAATAAATCATGTCTATGTTTGTAATAAAAAGAAGATTTATTACAGTTGGTATTAGAGGATTGGTTTAGTTATTTTTATGATTATGATTAAAAAACCCCAGTGAAATCCTTAAGGATAAGAATATGTATAATAAAAAAATCCCTCAATTTTTATGAGTATTGATTATGTGGTGTATCAAACATATAAATCCTTGTTGGGATATGAGCAGGTAGAGGAGGTTGTGTCACAAATGTACCTCGGAGTGAACACTCTGACAAGGAGTTTCAGGATTGACCTAAGTTATCTTGTTATATGACAATGGGCATTGCTTCACCCTTGATTACAACACCACCAGGGGATATGCTTTTGTAAATTCACTAGATTAGTATGAACCATTGTTATGGGAATAAAAAAAATTCCCTTATGAATATATGTATGAAATTAGAACATGGATAACATAGATTGAATCATATAGATTAATTAGTTAAGGAACAAAAAGTTATTTATAAGTCATCCATTTTTTGTCATTGGATTACCCTTTTGTGTTAACCCCAACTTTCCTTTTATTCCAGCCAATGTCCAGTAGTAGGAGGACTGGGGATAAAAACCAATGCAAATATCTATGTTATGACAATTCTATTGAGATTCCCAATCTGATGGGAGTAGAAATGACAATATTTGTCATGATACTCTATCATCTAACTCAATATTTTAATAGAAATATGGGTGAAGAGAAACATTCACCCCCCCATTAAATAATAACTCATAATCAAGATCTTCATGATATAATTTCCTCCGGATTATAATAGATCACATGATCCCTCAATTACCGAACAATGGAATCTTTCCATTGAAAACATATTCTTCATTCATCAATGTTCCAAAAAACAGAATGTTCTTTTGGATGTTAATCATATTGAGGTTGAATCTGATCAGTGGTGGAAATTGATCAAAAATATTAAGCCTGAGGATGAGATCAAGGTGTTGTAATAGAAGCATTTTCGTGAAATAAATTTGATAAATATTTTTTGTGCACCCTCCGACTTAGATAGAAATGGAATTCCTTGACCTCAAGAAGAAAAATGATGAATCCATCATATAATATAAGGAAAAACACAATTTGTGCCAAATACAACTCTGGATATATCATTACCCCTGAATGCAAGGTTGACTGCTTCTTTGGTGGGCTAAATCATAGCATTCAAAATGTCTTTGAGATCTACGACTTCCATAGCTATGTATAAATTGTATGATGTTCCCTCATGGTCAAAATGGACATCAGATATTATTAGGGGTATCAAATGGATATGAAGTGTAAGGTGAACTTTAATTCTAGTGGTCTGACTGTTAAATTAAATGGTGCTAAGAAAAACAAGCACCACACCTGCCAATGACGTGGAAAGAAGAACCCCATAAATTTCTTATATGGGATGAGAAAATGCTTAGGTGTGGAAGCGAAGTGATCCTATCCATTAACTGCTAACACATGAAACTCACAGCCATGACATTGAAGAGTAATAAATCATTCTACCTTCAATGTATTGTTTATTACTTCAACTGTAAAGAACTAGTGCACCTTGAAAATCAGTTCCCTATGCCAAGGGATTTCAGAGGCAACCAACAACCTCCAAGGCAGCATGAGAGATCTTTTTCCATCACTACTGCTTATTTGAACCTCGACACTAAAGTGGTGACAGGTACGCTGGTTATTTATTCAATAATAGAAAATGTAATTTTTGATTTGGGTTATATTCCTTATTTTATATCCTGAACGTTTAGTAAAACAATCCCAACACCACCAAAAATCATGGAAGAAAATATGTCGGTGAGTTAGGAAAAAGGGGAAATCATTTCATCCAATTAATATATTTCTACCTCGGTCATAATATGTGGAGTGAACTTCTCAGTGAACCTCATCACACTCTCTTTAGTGTAATTAATGCACTTATCGGAATGGATTTCCATTCCTTTTATAGAGCCAACATAAATTTTTGTGAGAGAGAAATAAATCTTAATATTGAGAATCGACCCCAGATCCAATACATGTGTAATAAAAAAGATGAATCTTATTTAGCATCATCATCTCAAGCATGGATATTAGTATACAATGATAATTCATATCTATCTCAGATGATTGAGTGTAATGAAGAAACCATCATTGAATACATGACTATTGTGATGGAATTCCCTAAAGTGTTTCTCGTGGAACTGACCTGACTTCCTCATTGATGAGATGTTGAATTCTCAATTGACATTTTAACTGTGGTGTTTCCAGTATCCAAGACACTATATAGAATGGTAGTTGTGGTTCTTTTGCAGCTGATGAAACAACTACAGGGAATCTGGATAAAGGGTTTATACACCAATGTTCTTTTCCTTGGGGTGCTATAGTCCTCTTCATCGGAAAGAAGGATGGGTCAATTGGCCTTATAATTTATTATCGTGGGCTCAAAAAAATAATGATAAAGAACATGTATCCCATACCTCTAACTGATGACTTCTTCGATCAGATATGTTGAGCACAGTACTTCTCAAAGGTGGATTTTTGGTCAGGATATTAACATGTAAGGGTGAAGAAGGTGGATAACAACAAGACTTCTTTTCGTACAAGGTATGACACTATGAATTATTAAAAATGCCTTTTGGAATCATTAATTATCCAAAAAAATCAAGGACATGATAATTAGAGTCTTTAGATATTACCTTGAAAATATTTTGGTAGTATTCGTAAATGATATTTTAATAAACTCTAAAACCAAGGAGGATCAGGAAGATCATATATGAACATTATCAGAGTCCTTTAGAAAGGAGAAGATGTATGGAAAATATATAAAGTGTGAGTTTTGGTTGATGGAAGTCTCATTCATGGGACATATCATCACAAGTATTATGATATATTTTCATCCCTCCAAGATAGCTACAATTGAGGGATGGATGAGGCCAATATCGGTAATAGATATCCATAACTTCATGGGGTTTTCTGGATATTATCATCAATTTGTGTTAAACTTTTTATGATTGTCCAACCCTCTTACTAAGCTAACTCGGAAGGGAGTAATGTTTTTTCTGGAGTGATAAATGAGAAGAGAACTTCAAAGAGTTGAAATTGAGGCTTATCAATACACTCATACTGATGATCCTAATAAGTAGAGAACTATGTTTTGTGTACTGTGAAGCTTAACAGAGGGGTTTAGGCCATGAGATAATGCAAAATGATAAGGTGATGACATACGCTTCAAGGCAGCTGAAATTCCATGAACAAAACTATCCCACACATGATCTGGAATTGGAAGTTGTGATCTCTGCAATTAAAATATGGATGCATTATCTATATGAGGTGTAGTGGGAGAGATATACTGATCACAAGAGCCTATTGTATATATTCGCACAAAAAGACATTAATATACACTAATGAAGATGGATAGATATCATGAAGGATTATTACTGCTCGATCCACTACCATCCCAGTAACGGAAACAATGTAGCATAAGCTCTATGTAGAAAGGATCCTACAACTTTTTCAATTATGAGAATTTAAAAGGATCCAATCTTTATAGTTTTGAAGAAGATGAACATGGTAATTATAAAGGGTGTAATATAATCAGCCCTTCTTCAAATAATTTCCCAACCATACGTAATGAAGAAAATAAAGGATTTTCAAAGAAAGGATGTAGAATTATGAAAAGGGTGGAAGCTCCCAGAAATAGGAAATCCATAGAGTTCGTGATTGACAAATAAGGAATTTTATGATTTGGTTCATGATTATATGTACCATCTTATCTAATGATTAATAAATAGCTTCTGAATTATTCACATAGATCAACCTTCTCTATTCACCCAGGGATCAAAATGTTGTATCATGATCTCTGAGAAAACATTTGGTTGGACAATATGAAAAGGGAGGCTACTAAATATATTTCAAAGTGCCTAGTATGCCAGAAAGTGAAGGATTAGGGTACATATCTATAGGGATGATAAAAAAACTACCCATACCAACATGGATGTGGGAGAATATTACCATATACATTGTCATTGGACATCTAAGGATATCCATAGGAAACAATGTTATATGGGTCATTTCGGATCATCTTATGAAGATAACTCACTTTATGATGATTCAAGAGGATTTTTCATAGGATCAACATTCATGGATTTACATTAAATAAGTGGAAAGGCTATGTGGAGTACCACTATCTATTTTATCCGATTGTGATCCAAGATTCATCTCAAAGTTCTATGAAAGAAACCAAGAGGATTAAAGAACTGAACTGAACCTCAGTAAAGTATATTATCCTCAAACTGATGGGAAATCAAAGCTATCATTTCAAAAATTGGATGATATGTTAGGATCATGTTATATGGACTTCAATGGATGATGGTACCAACATCTTCTACTGGTTGAATTTTAATATAATAGATGTTTCAACTCAAGAATCTGAATGGAACCTTATGAATTCTTTTATGGGAAAAAGAGAAAAACTCCAATGTGATGGAATGAAGTTGGTGAATATAAGCTGGTAGGACCAAAAATGGTTAAAAAATGGCGGAGAAGGGGAAAACCATTCAACAACTTATCAAGGAAGAACAAAGTCTATATAAGATTTATAGAGATAATGATCGATGAGACCTCGAGTTAAATGTTGGAGACATGGTGTTTCTACACATATCTCCATGGAAGAAGGTCATGAGGTTGGAAAAGAAAGAGATGTTATATACTAGGTATATCTTACCCTTTATGATTTTTGATCGTGTTAGGATGTGGAAAATCTACTTGAACATACACATACCATGACCAAAGTGCATGTTTTTTTCATGTACCCTTATTAAGAATATACATAATAGACCCATCACATGTACTCTCTTCAAAGGTAGTATAGTTATAGGATGATCATTATTAAGAAGACAGACTAGTGAAGCTAATAGATCTTAGGGAAAAAGTTCTATGAAATAAGACAGTTCCCCTTGCCATGGTGTTTTGGTGAAACCACATTTTTGATTTAGAAATGTGGGAATTAGAGGAAGTGATGAAGTAATGTTACCCACATCTATTTTAGTGTGGGAAAAGGAAATTTAAAGGGTGAAATTTCATAAGGGGGTAGATTATAATAACCCAAATACTTTTTAATGGAAATTCCCCATGATATATTAAAATGTCTAATTATGTGAAATGGTTATATGACATCAGAACTTTTTTGTATTTATGTTTTATGATTTCATAATACCGTTAAGAATTGTGACTGTTGCTTATATAGCCATTGAACTATGATCACATTATTAGTACAAATATTGGGCTTTAACGAATCCAATTTACATTGACAATGGAAGTGATGTCATCATCTAGTATACATTCATCATACGAAGCCCCTTATTTAGAGCTCAGAAATGAGGTGGAATCATTGGGCTTCCCTATTGACCAAGCCAAATATATGCATCAACATGTTAATCTTGAACAGAACATCTTACCAGAGAAGTGGAAGTTGACAGAGATAAACACCCGTGCGATGTTATCTAAGACACCCGAAGAGTCGGTCACCATCAGACACCTTACCCTTCTAACATATGAAGGTTTTATAAGGGGTTATGTAATGAGACACTAGTATGATTATTATGTATATTTTAAGAGATCATATACATTCATTTTATTATTTTTACATTGTAAATAGTTTGTTAAGGAAAAAATAACATTTTTAGTTAATTAAGTAACCAATTTTTGATGAAATAATGTATTTTTGAATTAAATAAAATTATAATAAAATATTATTACTAAATTACTTTTTATATAATATAATGGACCATATAATAATTATGAATACTATTGTGATTTTTATTAAATATTAAATGTTATTATTATCTAAACCCATGAATTTTCTAGAAATCTAGGTTTTTTAAAGTAAAAATTATAATATTTAGAAACTTATTTAGATAAAATTAATATTATTTAATGAATTTGGACGTCAAAATTTGAAAATATATAATTTTGTATACTTTTCTTAGACAATTTAATTTGAGGATTAAAATTAAATACTGTTTAAATATATAATTTGTTTCATGACATCATAATGACCTAATAGTAATATCATGAAATACAATAAACATTATGTTCTGAAAATATATGTTTTACCAATAAAATTATGTTATTTTTGTTTGTTTGATTAATTTTACAGTGCTTTAGTGGACCATTTTAGACTAATAAAATATTTTACCTTTTTGAATTTATTTTATTGAATGTGTGACTCCCCTATACATATGAAACCATATTATAATAAGAAGATAGGTCATAGTACTTATAAAATATTTTTTTCCACTCCCCTTTGAAAAACCCCATGGGAATAAACCCTGTGATGGTCTGTGGTTTTGTTTAGTTTAATGTGTGTTGACCGAAACCTAAATAATAAATAATTCCCTCTATATTCATATATAAAGCCACCCAAGCTTCCACTTCTTATTCATTCAATGCCTTTTGAGCACGACCAACCCCTACCCTCCTCTTTCTATATTCCTCCCAAGGTTACCCAATCTCTCAATAATCCTCTCTAATGCCTCTCCCAAGCCTTTAGGATGACACTTCTTATTAAGGTATTTCATACTTTCTTATTTTTTTTTCATATTTCATTATATTGTTATTCCCTTTTATTTTCTATTAAAATGTTGGATTATGATATTTAACCTCCCCCATATATATTACATTTTGTTTGAATAAATAGTTTCTTCCTTTCTATCTTAGTAATGTGTCCCATGTACACAAGCTACCATACTGAAATACTGAAAGGAATTTTTTCTCCTCATTTACATTCAAGAAATTATTGGTATTATGAATCTAAATTCCATTAAAATTGTTGAATATATAACTATACGATCCACTTACTATCCATTTCATAAAAAACGATGAGCCACCCATTCCTCTCTCATCAACATTTTTTATGAAGTATTATGTCATGCCATTATGCTTCCAATATTGCATCGCCATTTTGCAAGCCAAATCATTGTGTATTGAATTAAACACCCATTTCACTATCAATAATATTCACATTTATGCACATTTACTTATTTTTGGAAGAGTTTCATGTATTTATTCCAGTTTCATTTACTGTAGAATAAAATATGATGCCAAATGAATCTATGTAGTATGATCATGAGCCACACTAATGCATGAAATGAAATGTTTAAGAATGGTAGGTCATGATAGCACTCGAATACATAGAGTAAAGTTTAGTATCGTGATATGACATGTGAAATGAGGGTTACTCATTCTAATTCATGTGTAATGAGGTTTTACTCATGCCACATGTTCAATGGTTCTTGGCTCAAGGTAATACGATGTCAATTGTTGTTGCCACATTTCCTTGTTATCATGCCTTCATGTTTATGTTTATTTTATGCTTTAAGTATATGCCTATTGCCTAAAATGTATTTTAATATTCAAGTTATTGATTTTTTACTCTCTTACAAGGATTTATAAATGACCCTTTTCTTATGAATGTTCTTAGGATACCAAATGCAATGATAACTAAGAAGGATTGTAGTGGTCATGTAAAAAATGTTTTCAAGAATGATGTTATGTATCATGTTTTAAGACATTATATAATGTTCCTAATCCCCAAAGACATTATATCTCTCAATATTCTATGTTGTTTTAATTGATTATTTTGTGTACTAAATCATGTATATTTGTGTCCTAAAAATAAGGGTTGTTATATTAATCCTTATGGGCTATAAAATATCAATATTGTTCGATTTTCAGTAGCATTGAATGAAATGAAAGATAAAAATATATAGTGGAATTAATCATACAAATAATCAAAAATTTATGTACCTGGTATGACTAAATTTATGTTTTTTGAGTTTAAAATTTAAATTTCATTAATTTATTGTTTCATATATCTAAAGTATTTATGTATTTATATTATTACTAACATAAGAATTGTTTTTTATAATAGTTAATTATTTTAATTGAGTTGGGGTGGACTGTGTTTTGGTTCTCATGCTTATGATAGTTTGGAATTATAGGCACCAATTGAGAAGAAAACAACAAGGAAATGTGTCCTCAATGTACACAACTGTGATGAAAATTAATATTCCAACTAAGTATTTTGTTAATTTTGACATCATTTTATATATGATTTTTATATTAATTACAATTTAATTTTTATTTTTTCATAGATCTTTTAGGAAGCCATGTTTTTTTATTATTATATAATATTATGTATAGGAGTGAAAATGGAGCATTTGGATATAGTGTTCTCTAAAAAAATGTGGTTTTTTATACTATCCAAAGAGAACATTTATTTCTTTTCTAGATTGGTTCATATTGTTGAATAGAAAACACACATCACATACTTAATCATCCATAGCTTAATATGATGCATTGTGTAGCCAATATGACTCATATGAAGTGTCTTTACCTTTTTAATTTACATTTTAGTTCAAACAAACCATCATATACACTATATAGAGAAACATTATTATTTTTATACTTTATTAAAATGATCTATTTTTCATTTCGGACACATGGGAGTCATCAACACCTCAATATTATCAATAGTGTGACTGGTATGACTTCATGTGCATATTTATTATTTTAAATTGACATTAGATCTAGTAAAAAATACAAATCCCATACTCCAGGTAGTGAATTGTGTTTATTGTATTGATTATTTTGTAAAAAAATCCATAAATTATTTTTACCATGCAGGAATTAGACTCTCCTTAATCTGATACATAAAGTATTCTATAAGACTAAAAGTCTCCATTATCAATTTAAATTTTTTTTAGTGAAAATAGTATATCTCACTGAAATCTGAGATTAAATGATCATATTTTTTTATAATTCAGGAAAATTAATCATTATTAATTTTTGGAAGTTAGGAAATAGTCTTTCACCAAACACATATGCTATGTTAATGGTATTACTGAATGTTTGTGTGTATAATTTAAAATGAAATTGTAGAAGAATCCACATGTGGAATACTCAAAATCATTTAAACACATTCATATTGTTTTGATACTTTAGGATAAAAATCCATGTGTATTTTGTGACATTTCAGAATTATTCATACCTTAATTCAATGTATTATGTGACGGATATTACTCCATGTGCATTTTTTCTTTTAAATTGATATGATTTACAATAAAAATGAAAACAAACATATTATAAATTAGAAAAAAAAACTTTATTGTTTTTATAATATTTTAAAATGATCCACAATTAAATTTTTATGTGTAATAATTAGTTTCACATCAATATAATTAATGATGTTCTCAGTATGACTTAATGAGTTCTTTATCAATTTAAAATTTAATTTTTTTAAAAAAGATCTACTAAAATAAAACATATAAAATATGGTATGATTATATTTATAATTAATTGAAATGATTCATAATGAATAATATACATATTATAATTATTCTCAAATAATTACCATAATCGATGTGACCAATTTGACTAGAATTTTGTGTTTTTAGTTTAAAATTGAATTTTAGTAAGAATCACAAGTGGGAAACTACAATCCATAAAAAAAGTAGGTTATATTGGTACATTATCAGTATAATCCATATATAGCTTGGATTTTTTAGTAATCAACCTTATTTCAATATGATTAATGGTGTTACTGGTATGGCTCTAAGTGACTATTTTTAAAAAAAAATAGAACATAATTTTTGTAAAAAAGACGAATTTCATAATCAAAACAAACGAAGAATTTTATTACATTTATACATTTTTAAAACAATTCATAATTAATGTTTAACATATAGGTATTATCTACACCAAAATGTGATACATGATGTTCACAGTATTATAGGAATTGAACGTTTTCAATTTTACATTAATATTTTTATTCAAAAAGAATCACTCACTAAAAACTGATAAAATGCAATAATATTTTCTTGATAATTTATGACCCTGATTCATAATTTATTTTTGATGTGTAGAAATTAATCTCATATCAAACCAATTGACAATATGATATGTATGAAAAAATTTGTGTGTTTTCAGTTTAAGGCATTTTAGTAAAAACAAAACATGGAATACTCAAATATGATAAAATTAATTTTAATTGTTTTGATTGATTATAAAAACAATCCATAAGTTTTTTGATATTTTTATAAATCGTACCAACATCAATATAACATATATTATGTCCTTTGAAACGTTATGTATATCCCTTTATTTAAAATTGACATAAAGTTTTGTAAAAAAGGAAATTAACAAAATCAAATGTAATAAAATGAATTCATATTTACTCAATACTATAGGAAAATTGTTCATAAGTCCTCTAGGATGTGTATGCATTATCCAAAACACAATTTTAAGCATTGGGAGACTACAATGACAACAATGCAATAATTTTTCTTTAAACTAACATTAATTTTAGTAAAAAAGAATATTGGAATACTAAAACTAGTGAAAAAATGTTCATATTGATTTAATAATGTGGTTAAAGGATCCATATGTCATGTTTTATGTGTTTTAATGATCCATATAAAAATTTAATACATAATATAGATAGAATAACTTAATTACTCCATTATTAATATAAATTTATTTTTTCAAAAAGTTTCACTCATAAAAAATAGGGAAAACACTCAGATTATATTCTTAACATTGGAAAATTATTCACAATTCATTTGCGACATGTATTAATCAATATAACATCAAACCTACACATGATATGGTTGGTATGAATCAATGTGTGTTTTTCCATTTTAAAATGTAATTTTATTATAGAACACAAGTAACAAACTCAAAACCAAGGAAACAAATTTAAATAATTTTTATACATTAGGAAAATGATACCTAAGTAATTTGGGATTTAAAGAAATAATTTAAACCTCAATTTGATGAATGGTGTGATGGGTATGACACAATGTGCATATTTTTAATATTCACATTTCATTTTAGTTTAAAACACACATCATATAACCAAAACCTAGTAAACGAACCTATATTGGTTTCTCATAATTTTATCACATATTATCTAATTAATTTCATTTCCATTTTTTTCTTATACTTTTGATGTTAATGTTCACAGAGATAGTGATTGTAGATGAACGGTAAAGGGTGTGTCCTACAAAAATGAGCCACAACTCAATTTGATACGTAGTGTTCATAGTCTATGAACCAGAATTTAGTTTAAAATTTATAAAATATGTTTTATTTGTTTATTTATATTTTCAGTAAAATCATAACTATTTTCATATATTGGTGAATTATTTTTATCTATAATAGTGGTGTGTTTCATTTATTTTTTTTATTCTAATAAATTTATGTATCTGTACCATATTTTACGGATAAAGGAATCCTTTATCAATACATCAAGCAAATAATACAAATTGGACCTTTAACAGGTCTATTTGACGAACTCATAAAGGTCCCATTTATCACCTATGTTCTAGTGCGGCTCAAATCCAGGGGCTTTTAACTTTTCTATTAGATTCAACGCTCTTTAACACTAATAAATCCATAATGTAGAGCTATTACATGCCTCTATTATAATAGTGATATTTTGTGTATGGATTAAAAATAATAAAAGATGTATAGAAATGATAATTATTTCGAGATTATTAATCCTTATATGATTTAATGATGAACTATCTGACCACGGTAAACACACCAAAACAATTTTGAATCAAAAAGCTGAATGTCATAAAAACACCTGACATTGAAATAATTATTATGTATTTAAATTTATAATTGATGTAAATGAAAAAATTGTTCAAAAATATGGTATTAAACATTCAATAGGATATTTTTTTTAAAAAATGATATCTTTTTATTGTACATTAGTTAAAGGATATACATTAAAAATCTTGACATGAGGTAAGGGACTTCATCCGAATTTTACCTAATTGGGGAATGTAGAAATGTTCTGAACCAAATTTTGTTTATGTTGTGTATATAAATCACATTTTACATGTATAATCAAGAAAAATTCAAATATCATGATATATTAAGTATCAATTTGAATTATTTTATCTACTAGGATATTACTTGTAGGTTAACAAGTGATAAATAATTTCATATCTCAATTTCATTTAATTGGGTTATTTAACATTTTCATTTTCATGGATATTATAATATATTTTTTAATTAATTTTTATTATCTAATGTTTTCTTTTATCATATATTATGTGGAATTACATTTGAGAAATATAATGAATCCATTGATGAATTATCACTACAAATTTAAGATCGTAGTAAGGGCGGATCATATCAAATTATTATTTTTGTGACAAATGTTTTGTTTTAAAACTATATTTAATTATGTTTTATATATACTTCCCCTTTGATAATATAAACTAATGAATATATTTATGATAATTATATTTAATTCTTCATTCAAAATAATTCTTTCTTGGGGCTTAAATGTTTCAAGATACCAATATGGAAAAGAACATATGTTACAATATCCTGATTCAATTGGGATTATTTATTGTTGAATTTCCACATAATGAAACTATTTAATCATTATCTAATAGAAACCATTAATTTTATTCTAATAATTTTATTCACTAAATTTCCATGTAATAGTACCAACATCCTATCTTTGGTAGTTAAGATGTTTGAGAATTTTTTTCTGTGAATTTGAATTTGTTTCTATCATTGTTAAATAGTATTTTCTCTTCCCTATCCATGTATTATAATTTGTTTTTTGATTTTATATATTAAATATTACCCATAATTTTATTTTTCTCAAAAAATAATAAATGGAATATTATATTATTTTACTAAAAATTGTAATTTTTGAAATTTCTTTCAAAAATTTCAAAGGAATTATTGTCTGAACATACGCAACATGAAAGAATTTTCTTCCATCATGAGAACCCGATGATATTTTGATTTCATTTTATGTTTCAATGTTTAATTTTAGTGAAATTACATTCCAAAATATTATTATAATTTTTAGTTTATAAAATTCAATACAAAAATTAAAATATTTTTATACTAATGATTTTTTAATGACTTTATTAATAGTATTTTCATTCATCAATGACTTAAAAACATTTATGTTATATAAAATCTACTACTAATATGTGGTATTCATACCATAAGTATTATTTATACAAATGGATAATGTGATTTACATGGAATACATTCATTTTCCATGAGTTTGTCATTAAATTATAGAACAATGATTATTAGCATGGAGAAAAGTGATTGGATCAAAATATATAATTCATTAAATATACTTTGAAATTATTAATGATCATTGTTGAGCCCGATATAGCTTATATGATGTAATGTACCCCATTAATGCTAATAGGTGAGATTCATAATGCTTATATGATGGGTGAACCAATATATCCATAGGTGAGACTGAAATTGAATATATGATGGGTGCGATCATATAGTGCGAAGTGAGCCTGATATAACTTATACAATCGGTAATATAACATATCAATAAAATTTATTAGGAAATGCTCTTTTTTAGAGGGAGTAGAGATTAATCTATTGTAGTTCTTCTCTGGTTGATTGAATTGGAATCTAGTTATTTATAAAACATTTTAATTTTTTATAATGATTTTGTTCCAATGATATCAAAATGTATACGTTATGATTTTTATGGGTTATAAATGTTTCATTTGATTAATAATGACATAAAATGGCCCATGATTATTCATCCTCATGGAACATTCTTTTTTAATGATTTTTTCATGTCATAAGTTTAGTGATCCAAATTTTATGGGAATATGTTCTATTATATTATTCTCAAGCTCTCAGATTATGTAAGTAACACATATTCTCATTTTATTTCCAAAACAGAAATTAAGTTGTTAATGCTTATTTTTACCCTTTTAGATCATTTTATCTCAACCTAATTTTTGTTCATTTTCTTGAATTCATCATGAATGATGTTAAATGAATTATTTATAAATATATTTTATATGGATTATGATGATGAATTAATATTCAATATAAAAATATAGGTATAGTGAAAAAATACACCCTTCGATTCAGTGGTATTTTTTATTTATGAGTATTCCAAAATTCATTAAAAAACTACTCATAAAATTTTCGTAGGTATGTAAGAAATACATTATTTCAGTTTGATGTTGTATGGTTTTCAAGGGTAACATGTTCCCCCATCATATATATCAAATCAAAAAATGTAAATATCATGTTTTTACAACATATTGAGATGTGGGTCTTCAATGCTGTCAAATAGGATGGCAATTTGGATAATAATTCCTTTATATTTCTTCATTAGTATTCATTTTTTATAGTGGTAGAGTTTGTGGGAATTTGAAAATGTGTATAAAAAATAGTAAAAGATTCCCCTTTCTTTTTTAAACCCTCTTGATTTCCTATCATCCTTTTGCATTTGAAAATATTTACACGAGGAAAATAAAAACATAAATCATTCTAAGACAATGATTAGGATGGAATTTTCATAAGAATTATAAAATATATGATCATATTGGAGGCCATATTCTCAGTACCTTCTCTGATTCTAAATAAATTATAGAATGACTTTTATTTTTCCTTTCTATATAAGTATTTAAAGGAAAATATTTTTCCATATATAACTGGTTAATCATTACATTTTATAAATAGATCTTATATTCTTGAATAAAAGTATCATGATCCTCGCTTGATAAAATTATTTATCTCTTTATAATAACAATTTTAAACAACTTTATACAACACTTTAACGTGTCTACTTATTTTGAGAACATGCATGAACATAATTATCATCAATTTAGTGTTGTTAGTTTACATTTGATATTAAATATTACTTAATTTTGCGACATCAATTTTTAATCACCTTTGACATTGGATTTAAGTTCTCAATTAATTTCAATAAATGGCATTTACATTAACTCTCCTAAAGAATGATAATTAATCATTCAAAAATACTCATCCACCGTTGTTCATCAATTTCCATATAAATTATTGTTTTTAGACACTATAAATTCATAAATAAAATAAATAAATTCTTCAAATAATCAAATATTATCAAATAAATATATAATTTATTTTATATGAAATAAATATCATGTAATCATGAATTCATAATTCCATGAAATATTGAATTTTAAAAAACATGTAAATCCTCATGTTTCATTCTTTATAGTGGATGATATTTTCATTTAAGAGTACCTAAATTCCTAAAAATTAATTATTTTTGGTGATTTGAAATTATTTGAACATCGATCTGTATAATGTATCGTCATTGATACATTTTATTTTTTCCTCATGTGTGGAAGTACAAAGTGTCATCATATTAAACCATATATACTCATATTTATGTATGGATATCCCATGAACCCTATTACCTTATTTCAAATCCCCTAGAATTTTTTTTTCATAAATCAACATTTGAAATAATTTTGTGTTATAAAACACGTTGGAGTTTTATTTGTTAAACATCATATGTATCATCAGTTTTTCATCACTATTAATATGGGTAACATCATGTATGTATAATAATTATTCTCAAGTTCATGGAAGTGGTAATGACACTAAAAAATTACTATCTTACACACCATTGTAAATATAAATTCTTCTGTATATTTTTTCACATGTACAAGTATGGATATTAAATGAACCCAGGTTTTAGGAATGTTCCTTATAATAATTATATTCTCATCACCAGCCAAAATTTCGAATTCATGAAACATATATTCTGGTGCACTATTTTTATTGTGGAAAATAATTCTCATAATTATTAGATTATCATATCATATTTCGTATCAATATATACATATTTGATGTATTTAAGTTCATAGATTATCAAATGGTTAATCATGGAAAATGAATATATTTTTTCTTTTTCTTCATTAAAAGAGTTAGTGATATTATTTTTATGACAAATAAAATGACTCATTACATTCCTTCCAAATATCTAATTTGATTCTCTATCAATCAATACACTAATGCATAAAACACCATATAGTTGGAAAATATTTTTTTCATATATTCAACCATATATTTGATCATCACTCTTGTGGTATGTTAAAGTTATCATAGTCCATTAATCACATTTCATAAAATATCATGATATTATCTTAAAATGTATTATTTATTTTTATAGAAGGTTGTTGTACCTTGATGATTCTCATAGAAGATCCAACTATTCTTATTTTAAGTCATATTAATCAAATGGTTGACCATGTCAAAAACTCATTATAGAATTATATTAATGTCGTATATCTATTTTAAATGTCACATATATGTATAGTAGACTATTTTATGTAAAAAATATATATATGATGTTTCCTCATGAATGTTGACTCATCACATGGATGATCAATGTGAGGACCCTTATTCATGGATGATAATGGAATGATCACTCTTAATGACATAGAAGATCTGTGTTATTCACATTGAAGCACGTATGATATATGTAAAATTATCATGTTAACATGTGTTATCTCAGATGAAGCATGGTTTTTTCTACTACGATTCTCAATATTATTTTTATCATGCATTAATCAGTTGGTACACCACACTCTCTTCATGATATCACCAACTCAACATATAATTGATCGTAATAAATAGTCATTTCAATATATAACATAGATATTCATTAATATAATAATTCATGCATTACTCATATAGTTACTTGATTAGTTGTTTTGGAAACCACTATAATGAAGGAGGTATTTTTTATGATGATGATAATGAAATGGCCTGTCGACCAATGTTGGATAATATATGATGGGTTGAATGTTATTTTTTGACATTTTTCAATAAATTGAAGAATAAATACAACCCCAAACTCCCACATCAAATATCGATTCATTAAAAAACTAAAAAATAATTATTAGATACTCTTCAACATACCATATTCAAGTAATCATATATTCTCCATGAAGTCATCCAACCCCAAGCTACCACCCCTTAGTGTAGCCATCTCTCATTTTACATGCCATGAAAAACGTATACATGTGTTTTCCCTTGACATCATTCCATAGTATCTCTACCTAATATATGAAACTATGTTATGTTATTATGGTTCAATATCTCACCTATGTTTTGGATAAAACTGGTACTATTAATGGACTATAAATTAACATATTTATCAATAAATCCAAACATTAAACACCTAGAAATTTTATAATAATGAAATGTATATTACAAATTAGAATACATATTCCAATGATCATCAACATGCTTTAACCAATAATATGACAATAAAATTGAGTCATTTACAAGTATGGAACACTTGAACACCTTAAAATACTTCATTTCCCTAAATTATTCAATTTCTATAAATTTCCATTTTCACTATTGAATACGGTTATCTTTTCAATATGGATTAGTAAAATTAACATCAATATCCATGATTAAATAAATCATTATAGTTTCCATGTATCATATTCAATATTTAATATATTTTCAAAGATTTCTGGCTTTGGAATATCTTATTCAAATAACATGGGTTCTACAAGAATAACATAAATGAATTTATTTTATACTCTAATTCTTAATAAACATATTGAAATCATAAACTCATGGTACATTAACAAAAATATACAACACACACATAGTGGGATCAATAGTATGTGATTTCTAAACAACTATATTTTATAAATTTACATATATAGAATTTAATTTCTAATACCTCTTTCAATAATATATTTCTAGTGAGATAATTACTATTTACAAAAAATGGATGAATATACTATTATTTTCTATATCTATAATCATTATTAGAAAAATAATATACCAAAGTTTTATCAGAATTACAGGAAAATTATCATTAAAAATCATATATATATTTTTTTAGAGGATATCATGTATTAAATAATATCAATTATAATTAGTGTGTTGAAATAATTTTCTTCATCCAGTACATGTAATTGTCCGCTGACCTAGTCCATATGTTACCACATCATTTCTTCTCCATATCTATTTTGAATTATAACATGAATTTTTTTTATGAATTCTCTCCAAGATGTTCGAACCCTGATTATCATAGACGATCTATCTATATGGACTGTGGAACCATTTTCACTTATGATGAACAAGATGTATATCAAGGAAAAAATCTCTCAGAAAAACACAATGTCAATGAATTCATCACATTGTGATGCTAAGTGAATAGATATAAATTGGATGGATTTGTAATGAGATGTAGATTTTTATATATGTGGAGTGAAGATATATTGTAATAATAACTACACATCACTGATAATGAAAATAATATCCTTAGTTATGTTTTTATTAAATGTGATCATTGAAATTCAAAAAAATTATATATTATACATAGCCTATAGTAATAATATTATTAGAAAAAAATGAAACAAAAATTTAGGATGGTAATAAAATGATAGGTGGACCCTTAAACATCCAATAAATAAATATTTTTTTGGATTTTCATTAGATGATACCACCTTAGTTTTCCAATGGGATTTTTTTGGTGAATATGATTTTTTATTATGTTGCTTCTATTATGTAATACATTATAGACATATCAAATTTATATATTGATATGTTAATATTCATGTTTAGACATATTTTTTTCTACTTTTAAAAATATATATATATGTTATGGAATGGTATATTTACATAAAATTCATTATATACTACAATATGAAAAATGGAAATCGATAATTCCTACTGTTTACATAACTCATAAAAATCATAATTGTGGAATAATATACTTGGTCATCATAATGTGAGATGATTGAAATATCCATTTTTTTATGGTGTATTTATATTCTGTTTAACTACAACCAATTGGTATGTATCATTCTTGTTAACAAGGAAAAATGAACAGACCGATATTTTTGTTTACATGGAGAAAGGTCTACAAAGTTTCATGAATTACTTCATGTATATTGTGCTTACTGTTTGGAGTTGAACCTCGTGGTGTATATTTTTACTTCCTAAAATTTTCCACCAAATTGGGTAGACATTAGTATTTATACATATTGATTTATATGTATAAGTCTATAAAAAATTTAAGGAATATAAGAAGAGAGTATGAAAATGGATTGGTTAAGAAGATAATAAAACCCTAATAATATTTAGGTTCAAAATATATTAACCAGGTGTTCATTCCTTATCTATTAGATTTTAGGATTCTATCATTACTCACTCCACAATATAAAAAACATTGGAATAGTTTCCATAAATGATGGAACAACTCCATATTGAATATGGATTTAGTAATAATGATTAATAAGTTGATTCCATTATATATTTTGTGATATTCATTATAGACTCCAAAATATACATTATTTTATTCCATATAAAGTGAAAAACTTATTCTATTTCATTATTCTAAAGAAATAAAAATCATATTTCCTTATATACATGAATGGTGATGTAGTACAGCCAGTATGAGGTACATTGTAATGACCCCCTCCCCACAAAGTGTACCCCTCCTAGGCCGGAAATGTGAGAAGGGAGGTAATGACCCCCTGAGTCCTGCCTCCAGTAGGGCCCTGATTGGCGACTAGCACCGAGGGTATAATAAACACAAAAATGGGAGGCATTACCCTCTAAGAGAACACATGAAGAATAGAGAGATAAGATAGAAACCAACCAACTCCAACTCAGAACTGAAATATAAAAAAAACCAAGTACATATATGAAATTCCATGCAAAATTACTTCAACTGAAAGGGGAAAACTAAATGTACCCAAAACAAAGGAAAAACAGCAATGACCACAAGCCCGAACTGCTCCTACAACCACCAGATAGTAGTAACCAGCTTGATCTCCAACCAACTCCAAGTTACATGAGAATAGTTTATATATACGTAGGGTGAGTATAACAGTATACTCATTAAAATCCTCCCCAAATCCTCTCATGAAAAAGTAATGAAAGAATGCTAAATCACAGTGAACAACAAGTGAAACTAACTCATCCCCAAAACATGTATACTATGTTCCCAACCTCACCACTACTTCTCTCATCAAGTAACACATACTAGAATATAGCATATAGTTAAGAATTAAAAGGGTGCCCCTATAATACTTCCCCACTGGTTTGTATATTTTCCGCAACGACATACGTCCTATGCAACTCTCTCCAAAGGCTTTCCCGCATACACTTGGGCTAAGCTCCACAATATGCACCTCGTGCACCACAACGGATTTCCAGCAGACACCTGGGCGAAGCACCAAACCATCCTAACAACCAAAAGTAACCATGTATGTACTGGGACCCACCACAACCTTCATATCGTGTATCATACGTCGAGTATTATACCTCAAACCAGTGTAGCCCACACACAGAGTCGGGATCCTCAAGTCATCACAGCCTATACACGTTACACCTATAGTATTCCATTGGATACTATATCCAGAATATATGTGTCTGAAATAACTACAAGCCATTATAGCCCTCTACACGAATATATGGGGAAACTAACCATTGTGTCTATTGGCACATGTATCTACCAAGATAAGAGAGTCGGGCCAAAGGGGGTAGTCAACCATTCGTCCTCCCAGCATAATGTTGGGGAAAACACCCCCCAGGGATCATAATCATCGGGGTGTCAGTTTCCCTTACTTACAGGGTGGAGTAGCATATAGAAACACAAAAATTACAGAGTATATAATACTCACAACCACACTATGGGCATAACCTAGTCTTAGACTCAGCTGCAGCTAACGTCTCTCGAACTCAGGGCTGCCACTTCTAAGACTATGTATCCTACAATCACACAACCATTTATGGGCATTATTAGATTAAATCATTCCCATTTTATAAATTCCACTATATGTTAATTAATTCTTCAAATATTAATTAACCATGAACACAACCTAAAAAACTGAATTGGCATCGTATTCAAAAACAACTCCTCCTTTTAAAAGTTACAGCCTCATTATTATGTTCTAGCATCTCCAACCCCATGGGTTAACAACATTTATTCAAAAATTCATTATAGAATTACTTTCCCATAATCCCATGAATTCTATAAATTCAACCAATGCTACTAAACACAAGGGGGATCAACATGGTGAGTAGTTATACTACCCGTCGAGTCTTTTCCACCTATGGAAAGACCATAAACCCATTCTCCCTCGAGAGGCTAAACACGGAAATCACAGGGCATAACACGCGTGTCATCGCCTCTTTTGGAAGAAGGGTAAACAAAACCAGCTGCCTTGAGCAGTGGGGAAAAGTAAAGAAGGTAAATAACCAATCGAACCACCAAACATCCAACAACCACATCCATCCCATTCCTTCAGCCCTGGTGTCCTACATGACACCCACATGCATAAATCGATGCATGTCGCCACTCTAGGCGTCATCCCCTGCCACAACCACAAGGCCTCCCTGCCTCTACATATCACCAAATCCATCCAGGCTCACATCACAACACATGAAGCAGGAAAACAAAAATCACATCTATTGGGATCTTGGACCTTTAACAAGGCATCCAGCCTTCATACAAAATGATCACTCATGGATCTAAAGCACAAGGCACTCGACCTTAAGAACAAGAGGGTATCTAAGAACCCTACCAGGAATTAAATTTTCTCAACCAACCAGTTATGTAATCCCTCCTGAATTAACTGATTCAATTTGTATGTTCCAATTCCGGGAATCCTAATCAGTAAGTTATCAGAAATGATTTAACATGCTTACTATGCCAATCTGATTAACATCAAATTTATAACAACTACAACAATGGAAAAACTGGATTAATTTACATGCCTCTTTATCTTTATCCAATAAATTATCTATTAATTTCGGATTTACGTTCTATATAAATTTCCATCAAGAACAAACAGCTAAGCAAAGAAAGCATAGATATTACACTATCTAGCAAAACATGAGGCAATAACATACGAGCGATAACAATTTCTTTATCTGGTTCAAATATTTAATTTGGTCAATTTCATTGTGATCCAAAGGGCTATAATATGATAACAATACATTTGCACGTAAAAGAAATGAGAATCCTAGAATCCCCTATCTCAACAATTCTTGATGTTCTTTATCCACACAACGGGTCACGATCCTCCTCTTTGGACAACTGCAACCATCAGAGGATGTCATGGTACGACAGCACTAACCAAACCCCAAGAAAAACCCATTAGAATCTTGGAGATTACATGGTATAATATGGAAGGGAGAAACAGGAGAAGATGATCCCCAAAGGAACATCGATAAAACATACCTTATATGCAATATTGACTGACACAGCTCGGTTGCATCCAAAATAGTGCAAAACCAATCCTAGGAGTAAAGTTTGATTGTGAAACTCTTGTAAGAAGGTTTGAAAGGTTATAGCGTCTCAAAACAGAGAAAAATGAAGATGAACAGGGGATAATGATATCTCGTTCTTTTTTCAAAGATTTAATGAGGTGATAGTTTAAGATCCCCTAAATTCTCCATTAAAAACGGATCTCATTAACCCACGCTGTTTGACCAAGTAACAAAACATACCAGCCATAAGAATAATTAATATAAGATTTATGGCCTTTGAATCGGCCTTAAGATCCCATAAAATAAGGCTTTTAATGTATTTTATGTCAAAGGAAACATCAAAAGGGGAAAAACTGTAGGAAGTTGGAAACACTGTTCACATACAAAAAATTTGGCAAAGGCAAGTCTACCAATCTGGAAACACTATACAAGTCTACCGATCTGGAAACACTGTATAGGTCTACCAATAGAAGGTCATAGATAGAACCTCACCGATAGAAAAACCGTTCCAGTCTACAGATAGAAGGTCACTCATAGAAGCTCACCGATAGAAACACTGTTCAAGTCTACCGATAGATAGTCACCTATAGAACCTCACCGATAGAACCTCACTGATCGAAACACTTTTCTAGTCTACCGATAGAAGGTCACCGGTAGAACTTCACCGATAGAACCATTCTTCACAAAACCTCACCGATAGAAACACGGTTCACTTACCGATACTATTCATAAAACTGGAAACACTATTCACAAAACATGAAATTTGGCAATGTGTTGGGGATAAGTTACCTTGACCTCCCGGAACACCTCCAACACCACATTTTCATAATGTAATGGAACATTAAGGTCCGAGCCATTACATCAGATACCTCTCAAAACATTCCCATCCTCGAGAATTCAAAACCAACCAAAAGAGAGAAAAAAAAGAAATAGGGCCTGAACAACCACCCATAGAGATACCTCTCAAAAGATAGCAAGACACAAAAAGGATCAAAAGATGTTCATAAATAAAACATGAAAGGTCTAGCCATGAAGGAAACATAATTATATGAAAAGAGTTAAAAAATAAACAACTCTATGTACTGAGTAAGTATCTGTGACTCAAGCTCCTAGGTACTCTCCTCCATGCAACCATGTCGCCACAAGACACAATCTAAGGGGATAGAATTCCCACGCAACAACTTCTTTTTGCGGTCTTGGATCTCCAATGGTTGCTACTCAAAGGTTGAATCATCATCAATATCGATCTTTCCCAAATCGATAACATGAGATTCATCATGAAGATAATGACGGACCTGTGATACATGGAAAACATCATGTATCAGTCTCATATGAGGGGGGAGTGCTACTCGATATGCCATAGCTCCAACCCGAGCTGACACTTCTAAAGGACCAACAAACTGGGGAGAAAGCTTACTTACACGACCAAGCCTTCGCTGCCCACAACAGGGAGTCACCTTCAGAAACAGATGATCCCCAACATTAAACTCTAAGTGTATCCTTCTTTGATCATCATATGATTTATAATGATCTTGTGCGGTATTCATCCTCACACGAATCACCTGAACCATCATTGTTGTATTCTACACTAGTTCTGGTCCGAGAATTGTTGACTCTCCGACCCCAGTCCAGCACGATGGAGAACGGCAAGGCTGACCATATAAGGATTCAAATAGCTCCATACCAATGGTGGATTGAAAACTTTTATTGTAAGAGAACTGCACCAAGGCTGGGTGCCTCTTCCATGAACCTCCAAAGTCAAGAACACAAGAGCGCAACATGTCTTCAAGAGTCTGGATGGTTCACTCTGTCTGACCATCCATTTGAGGATGAAAAGCAATGTTAAGGCATAGTTGAGAACCGAAAGAATGTTGGAGACCCCCCCACACCCTAGAGGTAAAATGAGGATCTCGGTTATAAATAATCGTCCTAGGGACTCCATGATGTCTCACCACCTCCTCTAGATACTGCATCGACAAAACATCCACTAAGCTCGTCTCCTTGATCGCTATGAAGTGGGCTGATTTTGTCAAATTATCCACTACCACCCAAATAGCATCATGTCCTCCCGGAGCTCGAGGTAAACCTGTAACAAATTCCATTGATATATCCTCCCACTTCCACTGAAGAATCTTTAATGGCTGGAGAAGACCTCCAGGAACACGGTGTTCGACCTTCACCTTCTGGAAGACTAAACATCAAGAAAAACACTCCGAAGCTGCACGCTTCATCCCAGGCCACCAAAACTGACTCCTCAAGGATCGGTACATCTTTGTCACACCAGGATGTACTACTAATGGTGAACTATGGAACTCTTTGAGAACCATGTAGCGCATATCCAAGGAATAAAAATACTACCATGATACAATACTCGGTGTTGTTCATCCTCCGACCAACCATCAGAGGCCTCACCACAAACAACTTGGTCTCTCCAAACCTCCACCTCTAGATCACCCAACTGAGACTCTACCACCTTTTTCATCAGGGATGACTGCACCGTCATCTAGAAAAGACAACCTCTACACCCAACTTCTCCCATATCAAGATGCAAAGCTGATAGCTCTTCCATCACTCTCCAGGAATCACTAGATTCACACATAGCATCATTATGTAACATTAATCTTAGTGCATCAGCTACAACATTCCCTTTTCTAGGATTATAAGATATCTCAATGTCATATTCCAGCAAGAAATCCATCCACGGATGCTGCATCAAGTTCAAGTCACATTGGGAGAAAACATACCTCAAACTCTTATGATCGGTGGAAACCACAATGTGCTCACCAATGAGGTAATGTCTTCACAACATCCGAGAAAACACCATGGCTGCTAACTCAAGATCATGGTTGGGATAGTTGTATTCATGGGGATGCAACTTCAGAGACCCATAAGAAACAACTGACCTCTGCTGCATGAGAACACAGCCTTGCCCTAGATGTGAAGCATCACAGAAAACATCAAACTGGACTCCCTCCGCTGGAAGACAAAATACTGGAGCACTAAACAACTTCTCCTTTAGATACTCAAAAGCTACATGACATTGAGAAGTCCATATGAACGCTTGATCCTTCATGTAAAAAGCTGTCATAGGAGTTTCATGATCGTACCACGATTCACAGTTTTATTCCACACTTACACCACATTTTTAAACTAGTTTTGTAATTAATATTCCAGATATAATAATGAATTTAACTTTATGTTTGAATCAATAAATTAATGTTAATCAATATTAGAATGGTAAATGTTACTTTTTTTAATTATTTCAATGTAGGTGGAGATCATTTGGAGGGCCTTTGATGAAGTAGACGAAAAATGGGCCAAAATTGCATGGATCCATGGACATTTGTCCACTGTTTTTCATAGTACACAAAATACGTGCATCCAAATGGGATGAAATTTTTTGTGTCCGTCCAAATTTAATAGGATGCATTGCATATTAATGTACCCAATCCTGATTCGGCTTCTATGGGGCCTATTTGAACTGATCTTTCCAAGCCACCGAATTTGGACTAAAGCGAGATAAGGCTATCTGCAGGCCGAAATGCGTGGTACAAGTGGATTGATGAAATCTGTGTGCCAAATACCACCTTTCAATTTTTACTATAAAATGACACCTTTGGATCCCAATTTGAATGTTCGGCCAAGAGGAAAGATGATGGCATTTTGGATTCCCCAAGGAGTCTTCTCAAAATCCCTAAAAGTTCTGGAGGCTATGGGAGGTGCTACTTCAACATCTTCTACTTCTTCCCCTCCCATGGGTTTCTAAACCCCTTGTGATCACCCTTAGCGGAATGTGATGTATTCCCGAGCTTCCAAGTTGTATTAATTTGAATGATATTTTTAATTTCAAGTTGTATGTTTTTTTTCCTCATCCTATATTTTTATTTAATTGAGTTATATAATGGTATGTTATAATCAACTCAAATGATCATGTTTCGGAGTACCCTTTCATGTGATGTTTCACACACCGTTCATCCCCTTTTCCTCCCTCATTCCATTGAGGGGTTTTTGTGGTTCATATTGGTCAATTGAACTCACATAATCATTATCAAGGTCATGCACATTTATGTCATGGTATCCCAATGAAATAACATAAAAACCTGGACAGCACATTGAATTCTTCATGTGTTTCTATGGTGATTTTTGGTAATGATGTCGAACACAAATCACCCAATCATCGGCGCTGTCCGGTGAATCATTATGTGTTTTCGACTGAACCCTAGGAGTTATCCTAGTATAAACTTAGTAACATACTATTTCTAGGTGCTACAAACCAGGTATTAAAAGATTATAACCCCATCCCTTGAAGCGATGACGGATGAGCATCACGAGACTTCCCCAGGTTGATCACGTTTAATCAATCTTGTTTATTTCTTCTTTGTTTTATCGCTTTCATTTCCAATTTTCATCATTAATCATAAAATCACCAAGTTTTAAAGAACCTAATTCACCTTCTACTTCTATAATCATAACCCTATTTTTAAATTAATGGTCTAATGCTCCATCGAGAGACGACCTGGGGTTGCTGCTATACTGCAAAAATTATATTCAAATTAAACAACCAATTGGACGCGCTCGACAACATGGTCAAATTTTTGCGCTGTTTCTGGAGAGCCAAGAAAATTTTTTTCTTTATTTCCATTTATTGGTTTATTTTACTTCTTAATTAGTACTTCTTTAAATTCCCCACCCCCATTTGATGATTTTTATTTTGGGTTTTGTCTTTATTTTTTGTTGTTTTTAGTGTGTTCGTTCTCTCTCTCTCTCTCTCTCTCTCTCTCTTCTTCTTCTCAATCTCCCTCTCTATAATTCTGTATTATAATATTATATTATCTTGTTACCCTTCTTAAAGTATTTAATCCATATTAAAAACAAACAAACTTCACATTTTATTTGCATGACCCGATCTAGTAAAGAAACACTACTTGAATTTGACCCTGAAATTGAAAAGTCACTTCACACACAAATCAAGGCATCTAGAGAAGGTAAATCAAGTAACACTAAGGAACCCCATTTGGAACCTCAAGTGGACTTAAATCAATAAAAAATTGAACTAAATCAAACCCTAGAGATCATGGCTGCAAATAACCGAACATTAATAGAACAGACCACCCGGGATGTGGAGTACCAACCTGCATGAATCCAATATCCTGAGGAAGTGACCAACTTTGAGCTGAGATCAGGTCTCATCCACCTCCTTCCAAAATTCCAGGTTCTTCCCGGTGAGGACCCTCACCAAAATATAAAGTAGTTTCACATAGTGTGCTCCACCATGAATCCCCAAAATGTGTCTAAGGACCTCAATAAGATTAGGGCCTTCCCTTTCTCCCTCGATGGTGTAGCAAAAGATTTTCTATACTATCTGCCTACCACAATTGGCGGATGGAATGACAACAAACGACTCTTTCTAGAGATGTTTTTCCCTGAATCGCGAACTGAATCAATTAGAAATGAAATTTGTGGCATTACGTAGTTACAAGGAGAGACCCATCATGAATACTAGGAGAGATTCAAAAGACTTTGTTCCAGCTGCCCCTACCACCGGATTAGTGAACAACTAGTAATACAATAATTATATGAGGGCTTATTACCATGAATTGTGTATTGATTGATGTTGTAGCTGGTGGCTCCCTATTTGATAAAACTCATTCTACCGCTCGTGACTTAATAGCCAACATGGCTCAAAATGCACAACAATTTAGTACATGAGCAATTACTCCAACCTCAGGAGTTCATGAGGTAAGTCATTCAGCCCTAGAAAAAAAGGTAGATACTAAACATGATGAGATGCATTCCCTTCTATAGCAATTATCTCAAGCACAAGGTAAATCTCACTCTACTAATATTCCATTATATTGTGGTATTTGTCTTGATAACACTCATTTTTCTATCCAATGCCCACATCTTCTTGATTCATATGATTCTTGTGCAGCTGTGTTCCCAGGACGTCCATTCCAACAAGCACCTCCCTTCAAGCAAGAAAAATTCAGGATAAATCCAAATCCAGGGTGTCAAGAACAAGCCCAATACCGACAAGGAGGAAACTCAAGCAACCTAAAGAGAATTGGTATCAACAAGGCCAAGGTATGCAAACTTCTTATCCTTCAACTTCTCAAAACAATCATCCTCCTCCTCCAAAATATGAACCAAGCCTCAAGGACATGGTGAAGAAAATGGAAACCCAGAACCGTCAGTTCCAATAGACCATGCAATCGGCAATTCAAGACCTACGAACTCAAGTGGTACAATTGGAGAACATCATCTATGAGCTTAAGATGCAAGGGTCTGGACAACTACCCTCTCAACCCATTTCCAATCCGAAGGACAAAGGTAATGTATGTGCAATTACACTTCGTATTGGTAAAGAAGCTTCTCCTTCTACTGATCCTATGAAACATGTTTGTCCCCCACTTGAAAACACTCCTTCCCAACCCTCAAAAATTTCATGTAATCAAAAAAATAAAAAAAGGGAAATCAAATTATCATTGATGATTCAAATGAACGATCAATTCCTCTTCCATTTCCTCAAAGACTCTCTAAATCTAAGAAAAACATTGATAATGATATTGAAAATGAAATAATGGATAAATTTAAAAAAATTCATGTTAATATTCCCTTGTTGGATGCAGTCAAGAAAATTCCCCATTATGCCAAATTTCATAAAGAGATTTGCACCCATCGATGAAGGCTGAAAGGGAATGAGAGAGTCAACTTGGGGAGGAATGTCTCGGCCTTGATTCAACCAGCAATTCCAACCAAATGCAAGGATCCAGGCACATTAATGATACATTGTACCATAGGGGAGACCTTCTTTTCTGATGCTATGCATGATTTAGATGCTTCCATTAAGGTGATGCATCACTCCGTGTATACTTCTATACAGTTTGGAGAGCTTCAACCAATAGGCATTGTCATGAAACATGCCAACCGGAGTACAACGCATCCAAAAGGAGTGATTGAGGATGTCCTTATTAGAGTGAAGAATCTCATCTTCCCCACTGATTTCTACATTCATGAGATGGAAGATACTCGAACCCAAGGACATGATCCTCTCATACATGGGAGTCCATTCCTCAAAACAGCAAAGACGATCTTCAACGTTAATAATGGTACATTTTCTATGGAGTTTGGTAGAGAACAGTTATGTTTTAACATCCTTGGGGCTATGAAACACCCAGTTGAAGAGCACTCCACTCTTCTTATCTATTCGATGGAAGTGCTCTCTAACGACAAACACACACAAAATTCTATCCTCGACCCATCCTCTGATTTATTTTCCTCTTATTCACCCATGGATTATTTGAGTTTTGGTTCTTCTTTTTAATGTTGTGTGGGTTCATAAAAATGTAAATTTTGTGCTTTAATTGATGAGTGTGTTTATTCTAAGGTACCCATGACTATCGATGATTCTACAAATCTCATTTCAATAGATTCTCTTTCCTTTGAAAATAAACATAAGCAGATAGACAGTTTCATGGACCTCACTCCCCCTAAATCCACTCCCTCAATCCAAAAACAACTCATGTTGGAACTTAAACAAATTCCTTATAATTTAAAATATGCATATCTTGAGGGTATTGACCAATTGCCCGTCATTATTGCCAATAACCTCTCTCCAGAAAAGGAATCGAAAATGCTCAATCTTTTGAGAGAGTGTAAAAAGGCAATAGGATGGACATTGGATGATATTCCTGGAATTATCCCATCTATTTCTAGGCACCATATACTTTTGGATGATAAGGATAAACCTATAAGACAATCTCAATTCTGGTTGAATTCCACTCTCCTTGAAGTGGTAAAATTGGAAGTCAGTAAATTACTTGCTGCAGGGATCATTTATCCTATATCTGATAGTAAATGGGTTAGCCCAGTGAAAATTGTGCCTAAAAAATAGGAATAACAGTTGTGTCAAATGAAAGGAATGAATTGGTTCCAAAATGTGTGCAAAACATTTGGCGAGTCTGTATTGACTACCGTCGACTGAATCAAGCCACGCGGAAGGATAGCTTTCTATTACCTTTCATTGAAAAAATATTAGAACGATTGGATGGTAATGCCCATTATTGTTTCCTTGATTGCTATTCAAGTTATTTAAAAATCCATATAGCCCCTGAGGACCAAGAAAAGACAACATTTAGCTGTCCATTAGACACATTTTCATACATAAGGATTCCATTTGGTCTCTATCATTCTCCTGGTACTTTTTAGCGATGTATGTTGAGTATTTTTTCTGAGTACCTTGAGAGTTGTATGGAAGTCATTATATATGATTTCACGGTTTATGGATCTCATTTCAAATAAGGTAATTAAAGTTGATAAATTTAAAATTGAATTAATTTCAACCCTTCCATATCTAAAATGTGTTCGTGAGGTGCGATCATTCTTGGGTCATGCTGCTTTTTACCACCGATTCATTAAAGACATTAGTAAGATTTCACTTCCATTGTCCCGGTTATTGCTAAAAAGATTCTGAGTTTGTGTTTGATAAAAATTGTGCGGTTGCATTCAATTCACTAAAAAAGTGTATCACATCACCTCCCATCGTCCAAAAACCAAGGTGCGATTTCCCCTTCGAGCGTATGTGTGATGCCTCTAACTTTGCAGTTTGGGATGTTTTATCACAATGGGTTGAAAAGTCTCCTCATGTCATTACATATGCCTCGCGTACCCTTGACCCTTCCCAGGTAAACAACACAACCACAGAAAAAGAACTCTTTTCTATTGTGTTTGCCTTGGAAAAATTCCGTTCATATCTTCTTGGGTCAAAAGTGATTATGTTCTCTGATCATGCTTCCCTTCGTTTCCTCCTAAAGAAACCTGAAGCCAAACCCCGCCTCATTTGATGGATGCTCCTCCTACAGGAGTTTGACATTGATATTAGAGATAAGGGAGGGGTGGATAATGTGGTAGCTGACCACATTAGTAGGATTTCACCACCATTGGACCATCATGTTGAATCACCCCAACCCATTGGAGAATTCATCCCTCATGAGAACCTTTGTGATGTTGTGGACCTTACTCCATGGTATACGGACATTGTGAATTTTCTAGCAACATCGAGGGTCCCCACAGATTTTAGAACATCTCAATCCCAGAGACATAAACATGATTCTCGATGGTACATTTTGGATCACCCATATTTGTGGAGGATCTGTAGTGACCATGTTGTTTGTAGGTGTGTCCCAAACCATGATTTCACCTATGTTATGACCATCTTCCACCCCTTGGCATGTGGGGGCCACTTTGGCTCCCAACGTACAGCTCGAAAGGTCCTTGAATCAAGACATTATTGGCCAACATTGTATAGGGATGCCCAGAGATTTTGCAAGTCATGTAGTGGATGTCAATTCGTAGGGAATATCTCCAAGAGGAATGAAATGCCCCAAGAACCCATGTTATTTTGTGAGATCTTCGATGCATGGGGCATTGAATTCATGGGTCCTTTTCCATATTCATTTGGCTTTGTATACATCTTATTGGCTGTTGACTATGTATCTAAATGGGTGGAAGCAATGGCCACCCGGACCGATGACTCTCGAGTGGTTGTTAATTTTGTGAGGTCCCAGATTTTCAGTAGGTTTGGTCTACCAAGATTCATCATTAGTGATCAGGGATCACATTTTTGCAATCATAACATGAAAAACATTCTTTGTAAGTTTGGAGTTGTTCATAAAGTCTCCACTGCATATCATCCCCAAACTAACGGACAAGCAGAAATTTCAAATCGAGAAGTTAAGAGGATCTTGGAGAAAATAGTAAAACCCAATAGAAAATATTGGAGTGTGCGCTTTGATGATGCACTTTGGGTGTACCATACTACTTTTAAAAACCCAATAAGAATGTTACCATATAGGATTGTGTTTGGAAAAGATTTTCACCTCCCAGTGGAGGTAGAACACCGTGGATATTGGGATATTAAATAATGTAATATGAACCTTTCAAATTTAGGTAAGGAATGAAAGCTGTAGATTCAAGAGATGGAAGAAATTTGACGTGATGCATATGAAAACTCCCGAATCTATAAATAAAATACAAAGGCTATTCAGGAGAGCATGATTCACCATCAAAGTACTATATTGGTGAGAGGGTCCTCATGTACAATTCCAGGATTAAGCTCCACCCATGTAAGCTTCATTCACGATGGCTCGGTCCTTATACTATTACTAATGTTTACCCTTTTGGTGAAATATAGGTTTTGCATGAGCTGAGTCGACGAAATATTACAGTCAATGGGCAGAGACTTAAACACTTCTATGAGGATTTTCCGAATAATATGGTAGAGTAAATCCACCTTCTTGACGCATCATACCAATAAAACACACCAGGTTTTACTATTCCTTCTCACATTCTCAATTATTTCAGTGAGGACACTGCATACTGTAGGTGTTGGGGGGGGGGTGGATACATTCCTGGGTTAGTTAGGAATTTTCATTGTTTTCCCTTTTTTTCTCTTTTTGGCCTTATTTATGGTATTTTCATTTTCCCCATCAGCAATTTCGAAGTTCCATGATTTGGCGACCATAAAGTGGGGAAAGTAAAAATACCATAATGAAGGATAAAAAGAATTTTTGTATGAATTTTACATCAGGGGTGATTTTTAGTGAATTGGGTTTCTGTTAATGATATAAATGATCGTACCTAGGTGAAACCTTTGAGATGATTGATGCCCTTTGTGTGAGTAGTTTTTTGTAAAACTATGTCACTAATATCTCCAAAAATTCACACAGGGCCACAAAGTGTGATTATTTCTTACATAATATAATGTAAATATATGTTGGGTTAATATTTTTCATCTTTAAATAATATTTCCATAAGTTCGTTCTTTATCTGATCTATTTCATTACTATATCAGATTGACCTATGCGTGTGTACCTATTGTCCGACTGTTGTATGCCCTCAAAAAAAATTTTCTGTCTTGGGCAGTTCAATAACCACTCATCCTCAACCTTTTATCTTGTTATAAATATTGCAATTATTGTTGTGGGGAGATCAAGAACGTGTTGAGAGATGAGTGTGATATTTGTTCCAATTGCAACTTCGAATAAAATAGAATGAATGAGGGGAGTGATGAAATGTGCAACATATGGGGATATCAAGGTTGGGAGCTTATGGTTTGACAATTGGGAATGCATAAATGATTGGGTCTTGAAATATGATTGCAAAGGATGTAGGACATGTTCGGTGACAAAATCATTTAAGTTGAAAAATGTTAAAATGACATATATTTATTGGATAGCAAGAGGAAAGAATATCATGGAATGGTTTTCACCCACACGCATGTAGAGTTAGTGTCATGGTTTACTTATATATTCCTTTATCAATTGGGTATCGTGAATCTTTTTGGATTTCACTATGATATGATTTAAGAGACATCCTTTTCTATTTTCACTAGGAAGAACTCCTTGGTGTGGTTCTTGCATTGACCACTTTACTTCAAATAAAATTTCCTCAAATGATAAATCTTCAAGATTTTCGATATATATATATATATATATGCGTCATTGTATATGGATATGTGACTTTTCCTAGGAGTGAAAATGCTTAGGTGTGGGGGTGTGATCGTACCACGATTCACTGTTTTATTCCACCCTTACACCGCAGTTTTAAACTAGTTTTGTAATGAATATTCCAAAAATAATAATGAATTACCCTTTATTTTTGAATCAATAAATTAATTTTAATCAATATTATAGTGGTCAATGTTATTTGTTTTTATGATTTCAATTTATGTGGAGATGATTTGGAGGGCCTTTGATTAAGTAGATGAAAAATGTGCCAAAATTGCATGGATCTAAAGAAATTTGTCCACTATTTTGCATACTACACGAAATCCGTGCATCCAAATGTGCCGATATTTTTTGGGCCCGTCCAAAATTAAATAGGATACATTTCATATTAAGGAACCCAATCCTGATTCGACTTCAATTGGGCCCATCCGAACTGATCTGTCCAAGACACCGAATTTGGATCAAGTCAAATGTGGTGTTCTGTATTTTATCAATATCTTGAGCTGTAGTTGTCCAAATGGTTTCAAACATTCTGTGGAAATAGTGAAGAGATAGGGCTACAACTTTTATATTTTTTTTTCAAAGAGATATATGTCTTTCTGAATGCCGAAATGCGTGGTACAAGTGGATTGATGAAATCTATGTGCCTAAACCACCATCTGATTTTTCCTTTAAAATGACACCTTGGGCTCCCCGTTTTAATGTTCATCCAAGAGGCAAAGTGCTGCCATTTTGGAGTCCCCAATAAGTCTTCTCAACATCCCTAGATTTTCTAGAGGCTATGGGAGGTGCTACTTCAACATCTTCTTCTTCTTCCCCTCCCATGGGTTTCTAATCCCCTTGTGATCACCCGGGGAGGAATGTGATGTAATCCTAAGCATCAATGTTTTATTAATTTGAATGATATTTTTAATTCCAGGTTGTATGTTGTTTTTCCTAATCCAATATTTTTATTTAATTTTAGTTATATATTGTTATGTTATACTCAACTCAAATGATCATGTTTGGGGGTACCCTTTCATGTGATTGTTCACACACTGTTCATCCTCTTTTCTTCCCTCATTCAACTACGGTGTTTTTGTGGTTCGTATTAGTCAATTGAACTCAAATAATCACTATCAAGGTCATGCACATTTATGTCATGGTATCAACATAAAATAACATACAAACCTGGACAACACATCGAATTCTTCATGTGTTGCCTTGGTGAGTTTCTGTTGTGATGTCGAACACAAATCACCCAATCATTGGCGGTGTCTGGTGAATTGTTATGTGTTTTCGACTGAACCCTTGGAAGAATCCTAGTATAAACCTAGTAACGTAATGGTTTTAGGAGTTATAAACCAGAGATTAAATTATCATGATACCATCCCTTGAAGAGATGAAGGATGAGAATCACGAGACTTCCCCGAGTTGATCATGTTTAATCAATCTTGTTCATTTATACTTTGTTTTATCGCTTTCATTTCCTATTTTCATCATTAATCATAAAACCACCATTTTTTAAAAAAAAACCTAATTCACCTTCTGCATCCATAATCAAAAACCGCTTTTTAAATTAATGGTCTAGGGCTCCATCGAGAGACGACCTAGGTTTGCTGCTATACTGCAGAAATTTTAGTCAAAATTAAACAACTAATTTGACGCGCTTGACAACGTGATCATTGAAACTCAAGAGAATTTCGCTACAAACCTCCTGTAATAGCATGTGAGACCGAGCAAACTTTGCACCTCTGAAAAGGACTTGGGGGCTGCCCAAGACACCACTACTTTAAACATTTATGGATCCATAGCTACTCCCTGTTGGGACACAACATGCCCCAAGAAATGAACTTCTCAAGCCCAAAACTCACACTTCAACAACTTCCAAACTACTGATGGCAGCGAAGAACTCCCAAAACGGCTTCTAGATGCCCTGCATGCTCCTTTTCAGATATGGAGTAAACAAGGATTCCGTCGATGAAAACCACCACAAACATGTCCTGGAATTCACGGAACACAACATTTATCAAACCCATGAAAACACCTTGACCATTCGTCATGCCGAACGACATTAAAAAAAGCTCCTAATGCCCAAGACGACAACAGAAATAAGTCTTCTGAATATCCCCATCCTTCATAGGCATTTGATGATATCCTGACCAGAGTTCAATCTTTGAGAACCAACTTGCACCCTTAAGTTGATCGAACAAATCATCAATCCACAGAAGGGGATAGCGGTTCTTTATTTTCACTTTTTTTAAGCAACGATAATTGACACACAACCGCAAACTGTCGTCGGCCTTCTTCACGAACAAGACAGGTTCACCCCACGTTGACAAACATGGCCGGACAAAACCGCACATCATCAAACCATGAAGATGAATATGTAGCTCTCGTAACTCAGAACGGGCCATCCTATACGGAGACATAGAGACAAGAGATGCTCCTGGTTGTAACTTGATCCTAAACACAATCTCTCGTCGAGGGGGTAATTATACATCCTCTTCGAGAAATACATCAGGGTACTCCTCTACGACCCTAGGAAACACCAACTACTTAACCTCTGAAGAACTCATCATCAACTCAGACATCATGGATGATAAGGATGGAATGCGCCTATGACCCATCCGAGGATCTCGCTCACCAACAAACACCACTTGCTCTCCATATGCACCAATGAGGATGACCTTCTTCCCAAAGCAATCCACGATATCCTGCACTGAATACAACCAATCCATGTTGAGGATGACATTATATGGTTGTATTCATAATCATAGGAAATATCCCCAAGAGCGGTGTTACCCCAACACTAGCTCACAATCTCTATCTACATCAATCATGTCAGCTCAACCTCCAACCGGCGTAGTCAACGTCAAGGGAACTAGAAACCCTCTACCTCAAGTACCAAAGAATGGAAAAGGGTTGGTGATACGAAGGAAGGTGTCACTCATGAGTCAAACAATTCATACACCAAGGTAGAAAACAATCCAAGGGTACCTCGAATGATGTCTGGCTTTCCTGGTGCTGGGAATGCTAGATCATGAATCGGACCACGACCTCCTCCACAGCCTCTCTAACCTTGATGATGACCACCACCATGGCCACGCTCTCCTCTCTACAGTCAGGGAGCATCGCGGGGTTGTCCACTACCTTCCCCATCACCCCTCTGGTGATCTAAAGCTAGTGAAACTGGATGATGCTGCCTCGGCGGAAACTGCCTCAACGGAGGAACCTGGAGCATAGTGCCTAATGCATGATGAACTCTCTAAAAGTTCGGGCACTCCCGCTGCTGATATACAAGACCACCACAAGAAAAACAAGAACCTGAACCCTTTACATAGGCATGAGAGTTTCTGCATTTGAAGAAACGAGATGTGAAGGGGTGGGACCTACCCCTGGCTGAACGGAAACTCTTATGTCCTGAAAATCCGGAACCCCATACCACGACTCTACTCTATGAGGAATCATGTCGATTCCCCTATCGTGACGATCTGGTCCTAGCCAAAGTCATCTCTAAAACCTCTACCCTCACCAGCACCTCATGATATGTCTTCAGCATAAATGGGGTGACCAGGCGTTGGATCTCTAATTGCAAACCCTCCTCAAAATGCCTCCCCCTGGCCTCTTCATTTTGTAATAGGTCTTAAGAATATCGTAAAAGGTTCATGAAATAGATTCCAAACTATCAAACACTGGAGCTCCCCTGTCGAAGGGTGAGAAGCTCCTGATGACTAGACGCCTTCACAGTCGATGAAAGGAACTCATCTCTAAACATGTCTCGAAACTCCACCCATGAGATCGTCGACTCCTTACGATACCCGAGGAACAAGAGGAACCACTGCCTCGCTGTTTCACAGAGCATGATCACCACTAAAGACACCTACTGCTCCTTACGAGCAAAAAAATTGAACTGAATCCGATCTCAACCTCCTCCAACCAGTCTTCCGCTACTGCATATGAAATAGAGCCCTCGTACTTCTACAGACTCTGGTGCTAAAACTCTCGAAGTGTTTTCCTCAATGTGTCATCGTCGTCAACCTCTACCCTACGACGTTATGCTAGAACAGCCTTCCGGACATTTTCTGCGCAAACCTGACAAGGACGTCGACCTGGAGCCATATTTATAAAATAAAAAACCATTAGAGCTCCTACAGCTGGAATATGGAAGACTCAAAATTAATTAGTTTATTGTTTTCTTTTATTCATTTTAGGTTAACCTATCCGAAGGCCTACCAATTCAATCACAGGAACAAAGAAGAATGATGCATGATACATTCCTAGGTCTCTACCCAGCAACCAGTATCACCTTGCTTAGTATCCATTGTAAAATTAATGGTTCGTGGAATAGATCATAGGGGTCCCTAAACGCCTATGTTTCTACCGGTCTCCAGTTTTTACCCCACTTGCTTAAAATGAATGACACCATTTCCCTACCATCCCATGAAACCTCACATGTTCCAAACTCCAAACTCCATCCTATCCCTCAACCTACCTTTGATATCACTCTGTCACGACCCCCTCCACACAAAGTGTACCCCTCCTGGGCTGGCAATGTGAGAAGGGAGATAATGACCCCCGAGTCTCGCCTCCTGTAGGCCCCGGGTTGGAGACTAGCACTGGGGGTATAATAAGCACACAAATGGGAGGCATTACCCACTTAGAGAACACATGAAAAAGAGAGATATAAGATAGACACCAACCAACTCTAAATCAGAACTGAAATATAAAATAAACCCATGTAAATATATGAAATGCCATGAAAACGTACTACAACTGAAAGAGGAAAACTAAAAGTACCCAAATGAATTGAAAAACAGCTGCAACCAGAAGCCCGAACAGCTCCTCCAACCACAAGCTAGTAGTAACCACCTTGATCTCCAACCGGCTCCAAGTGACCTGAAAAATAGTTTATATATACGTAGGGTGAGTATAACAGTATACTTAGTAGGATCCTCCCCAAATCCTATCGAGGAAAAGTAAATAAAGGATGCTAAAACACAGTGAACAACAAGTGAAACTAACTCATCACCTAAACAGTTATACTAAGTTTCCAACCTCACCATGGCTATTGTCACCATGTAACGCATACAAGAATATATAATATAGTAAAGAATATCAAGGGTACACTGCTACTACTTCCCCACTGGTTTTCTGCTTTTCCCCAATGACATACGTCATGTGCATCTCTCTCCAAAGTCTTGCCCACAGACACCTGGGCTAAGCTCCACAATCTGCACCTCATGCACCATAAAGGCTTTCCCGCAGACACCTGGGAGAATCACCACACCATCCTCACAACCCAAGGTAACCAGGTACGATCTGGGAGCCACCACAACCGAAATAACATGTATCATACGTAGGGTATTATACCTCAAGCCATTATAGCCCATACACCGAGTAGGGATCCTCAATCCATCACAGCCTATACACGTTACACCTATAGTAGTCCATTGGATACTATATCCATAATATACGTGTGTGAAATAACCACAAGACATTACATCCCTCTACACACATATATGGGGAAACTAACCGTTGTGCATGTTGGAACATGTATCTACCAAGAGAAGAGAGTAGCGCTAAAGGGGGTAGTCATCCATTCGTCCTCACACCGTAATATTGGGGAAAAAATCCCCCAGAGGTCAGAATCCCCAGGGTGTCAGTTTCCCTTACTCACAGGGTGGAGTAGTGTATTAAAACAGAAAACGTATAGAATATATAATACTCAGAACCACACTATGGGCATAACCTAGTCATAGACATAACTGCAGCTAACGTCTCTCGGACTCCGAGCTGCTACTTCTAAGACTAAGTATCCTCTAAGAACACAACCATTTAAGGGCTCTATTAGATTACTTCATTCCCATTTTATCAATTCCATTGTATGTTAATTAATTCATCAAAAATTAATTAATCATGAACACAACCTCAAAAAACTGAATTGCCATTATATTCAAAAACAACTGGTCCTTTTAAAAGTAACAGCCTCATCATTATGTCCCAACATATCCAACCACATGGGTTAACAACATTTATTTAAACATTCATTATATAATTACATTCCCATATTCCCCAGGCATTTAGAAAAGAAACCTATGCTACTAAACACAAGTGGGATCAACATAGTGAGTAGTTATACTAACCTTCGAGTCTTTTCTGCCTATTGAATGAGCATAGACCCATTCTCCCCCGAGAGGCTAAACACAGAAAGCATGTGGCAGACCCCATGTGTCTTTTCCTCTTTCGGAAGAAGGGTAAGAAAAACCAGCTGACTTGAGCAGTGGGGAAAATTAAAGCAGATAAATAATGAATAAAACCACCAAACATCCATCAATCACATACATTCCATTCCATCAACCCTGGTGTCCTCCCTGACACCTACATGCATAAACCGATGCATCTCGCCTCTCTGGGCGTCCTCCGCTGCCACAACCACAAGGCCTCCCTACCTCCACATATCACAATAGCCATCCAGGCTCACATCACAGCACAAGCAGTAGGAAAACAAACATCACATCAAAGGGGATAGTTTTCCTTTAACAAGGCATCCATCCTTTATACAAAATGAGCACTCTTGGATCTAAAGCAAAAGGCACTTGGCCTTAAGAACAAGAGGATAACTAAGAACCCTAACAGGCGTTAACTTTTCTCAACCAACCAATCCTTTAATCCCTCTTGAATTAAGAGATTCAATTTGTATGTTCCAATTCCGGGAAACCTAATCAGTACGTTATAATAAAAGATTTAACATGCTTACTAGTCCAATCTGATTAACATCAAATTTAGAACAACTACAACAATGGAAACAATCAGATTCATTTAAATGCATCTTTATCTGTATCCAATTAATTATCAATTAATTTAGGCTTTACGTTCTTTATCAATTTCCATTAAGAACAAATAGCTATGCAAAAAAAGCATAGATATCACACTATCTAGCAAAACATGAGGCAGTAACATACGAGTGATAAAAATTTCATTATCCAGTTCAAATATTTGATTAGGTAAATTTCATTGTGATCCAAAGGTCTAAAACATGCTAACAATACATTTGCATGTAAAAGAAAAGAGAAGCCACAAATCCCCTACCTCAACAATTCTTGACGTTCTTTATCCACACAACGGGTCACAATCCTCCTCTTCGGACAACTGCATCCATCAGAGGATTCCATGGTACGACAGCACCAACCAAAACACAAGAAAAAACCATTAAAATCATGGAGATTACATGGAATAATATGTAAGGGAGAAATAAGAGAAGATGATCCCCAAAGGAACATAGATAAAACATACCTTATAAGGAAGATTGACCGACACAGCTTGGTTGAATCCAAAATAGAGAAGATCCAATCCTAGGAGTAATGTTTGATTGTGAAAGTCTTGTAAGAAGGTTTGAAAGGTTCTAGAATCTCATAACAGAGAACAAAGAGGAATAACAAGGATGAAGGATAACTCGTTCTTTTTTTGAAGTTTTAATGAGGCGACAGTTTATGATCCACTTAATTCTTCATTAAAAATGTATCACATTAACCCACATGGTTTGACCAAGTAAAAAAACATCCCGGCCTTAGGAATAATTAATATAAGATTTATGGCCTTTGAATTGCCCTTAAGATCACTTAAAATAATGCTTTAAATATATTTTACGTCATTGGAAACATAAAAAGGGGAAAACCTGTAGGAAGCTGGAAACACTGTTCACATACTCAAAATTTGGCAAAGGAAAGTCTACCGATCTGGAAACACTGTACAAGTCTACCGATCTGGTAATACTGTACAAGTATACCGATAGAAGGTCACCGATAGAACCTCACCGATAGAAGCATTGTTCAAGTCTACCAATAGAAGGTCACCGATAGAAGCTCATCGATAGAAACACTGTTCAAGTCTGTCGATAGAAGGTCACCAATAGAAGCTCACCAATAGAAACATTGTTCAAGTCTACTGATAAAAGGTCACCAATAGAAGGTCACCGATAGAAGCTCACCGATAGAAACACTGTTCAAGTCTACCGATAGAAGGTCACTTATAGAACCTCACCGATAGAAACATTTTTCACTAAACCTCAGTGACAGAAACATTGTTCACCTACTGATACTGTTCATAAAACAGGAAACACTGTTAACAGAACTAGAAATTTGGAAATGTGTTGGGGATAAGTCACCTTGTCCCCCCGGAACACCTCCAACACTAAATTTTCACAATGTAATGGACCAGAGAGTTCCAGGCCATTACATACATAACCAATTATTTTTGAATATTTATTTTATAAATTTATCTGGTTATGTTTTGTGACATTTAGAGGGGTTTTGGATGTTGTGTAGGCATAATGAATGGCATAAAATTTGAGAGTAGTTAGTAAAAATTGTGTACCCCATCCCAGAAACATTGAATCTTGTCTGCAATGAGGGATAATAGACTGCATGTTTGACAAACAATTTTTCCAAACCCTATCCATTGTTAGAGATACAGTACATGTTATGGATAGTGTAAAATGTGTGGTGGGATAATATGTAATCTAAATATGTCGTCAAATTATACAAGGTGATTTATTATTGGAGTAAGGACTGTATTTTTTGTGAATGGACTAAAAAATAATGCATACTTACCGTGTGTCGTATTGTTGGACTTCTAAAATTGTTAGATCTAATTGGATTTAATTCTATCACAAAATAATTTTACCCTAATTCCCCTTCAATAAAGATTAATTTTCCCATCATGTCCTGATAGGTAATTCATTTCATTTTAGATAATGTTATAGGTGATGAAATGGATGTTGGTGATCCTGATTCACAAGAAAGTATTTGCTCTTAACCATATTTTTTGATCAATTATCATTCTCTTTCTGGGATCATTATATCACATCTTTTTGAGTTATAACCATTTTGTATTAGGTTAATTGTAAATTTTAATGGTTATGTCTAGATAATTAATATTGGTTCATGATCGAATCAAGAGAATCATTGATTCATTCTTCGTTTTGACCAACATTTTTGAATTCAGAGGTTTGTTTCTATAATCAACATGATTTGAAAATGAATGACTATTTTGAAATGAATGTTTTTTTTGAAAATATTGTCAATTACTTTTGTGGTCCTTTATGGGAACCTCATTAATGACTTATTTTAGATATTATGAAATGATTTTAGATTTTTAGAAAACCCACATTGATTTAATTTTAAAGTAGAAGCATAAAAATTATGGTTTTAATTTGATACATGTAATTTTTTTGATATATTCAATGGAAACAAAAGATTTTAGGTATTATATTGACATTGATTTTTTTATACATGGTCAGTGTGAGATCTTGATTTTGGTGTGACCCTAAACAAGGGGCATGTAAAATTTGGGTAAAAAATTTGTGACATTGGATAAGGGGTTTGTTCCATTAGGGAACACATATATTGGACACCTAGTAATGTCGTAGGGGATGGATGAGAGAAATATCATGAGTATAGTATGGACACCGAGGCATGCGTGTGTGGGTTTGGGGGGAATCATGTAATTGGAATATTCAATTAGATGGTAAATTTATAATGTCGTATTTTTATTTCATTTCATGTAAAAATATATTCAGATTTGATATACATGGTTGTATCTATTTTAAATAGGTTTATAAAAATGGTCAAACCTATTTTTTCATTGTGTCATGTGTTGGGAAAGAATTGCTCGAGATGATACAATTTTCAGAATCATCCCCCTCTCAGGAACCACAATGAATTTTTATATTTCATCAACTCAGTCATAGGTAATGAAATGGAATCATAGTTCCTTAGTGATGATTCATGATACCATGGTTGTGTCTTGTTGAGTTTGATCTTAGAGAATGTTTGAAGCATATGGTTTTATATCTTTAGTTATGTTGTTTTTGGTTTTATAATGATTCTTTTGGTAATGAAACTTTGTTTACACTTGTAATATAATATGGTTATGTATAATTTTCTATGTACATGGTTTCATTATCTTTCATCAATCATTTAGAGGTGGCCATTTTATTCTTTGTTGTCTGATATTCAAGGGAAAATAGTCCTCCAATTACACATGAGTCCCTTGGAATTTATTTTAACCATAGTTGTATTTAGATTATATCCTAATTCTAGTAACAACCACGACATATTATTTATATAATTTTTTATGGGTATGATATTTCAAAATTAATCTATTTTTTCGATCCATAGGTATTAGTTGTTTTTAGTCTTGTATTCGGAATTTTAATTTGACAGGATATGCTTGATTATTTCTCATGACTGTAGAAATGAGATAAGATTTTCATAAAATGAAATTTAATATATAAAATGGTGTAGCTAACCTATTTATGTCGAACATAGAGTTGATAGGGAGATATGAACCTGATTATTTTATGACACTTATAGGTGTGTTATAAACTTTTCTTCATGGGTTAATCCTATGAGAGTTACAAGATATGAATTGGTAGTATGGAATCACACTATGACCTCATTTATAATTATAGACTTGACGAATATTGAAAATGGTATGAAGTAATTATTAATATTTTTTTAAATTTTTTTATATGATGAGATTAAGAAATTTCATGATGGTGGTATTTTGAAAATAGTTAAAATGGTTTATTGATGATAATAATGAATTTTTAACTTGATGAAATGGTAATTGGGAATATCCATGAATTTATCTACATGAGAGTGAGACTATATTGAGTTTATTTTTGGTATAGAGAAGAATATTAGGTAAGAATCTTATAAACCAACCTCAAGTGGTTTCATAGAATGTGGTATCACCTGAACCATGGGTGGACCAATAGCCAGTTCAAAGTCATTACAAGTATTTTCATGTTTTGGATACTGGGAACAAAAATAATAAATGAAAAAAAGTGATCATTCAACTATGTTTGAAAATTTGAATCCATCCTTCTTCCAAGGTGATTCAAATCCTAAAAATTAATAATGGTGGATGATTATGATGGATCCAATCTTCGATCTCCTTAAAAAAATAAAATATATAAAAGAAAATTTACATACATTTATGCAACATGACCTAGAAAGCTAGTGGTGGGATTTTGATGTTCTTTCTAAAATAGAGTAATGAATGGAAATAGTGGACATTGAATAATTTTTTAATATAAATTTATATCCTCACATGTTTAATGTTTCTTGAGAAATTGAATCTTTAATATTGAATAAGGATAATACCTAAATAATATATTACCTAGCTAAATTAATGAATTTACATTTCTTTTCATTAGATGTGTCCATACATGTATCCTTAATGAAATACATTTTTTAGTATGGGATGAAACCATATATTATATTAATGATATAAATGCTTTGTATAATGGATCATACAAAGACGGTAAATTGAGAAATGTTAGATATAACTTATAAAACATGGTAGGGGGAAGCATTTCTATTCCTATTGGAATGGGTGGGTACTATAATGATTGATAAAAGGAGGATAAGGAACACCTATTTTATACAGGTGATATATCTCGAATTCTGACTATGGGATCATTCGACATTCCTCATTTATCATTGTATAACCCTAGATGTTTTTATGTTATTATTTTGAGTATATGGGGTGGGATTGTATGACACCACCTAAAATGTGTCACAATTGCAACCTGATTGGACATCATCAAAGCTATTATTACAACGCACCAAGGTCTGGTTATAAGAATATAGAACATAATTATCTGATTTCATAGGCTTCAATAGGACTCGTACAATAGAATATATCTCATCAGTATAACTGAGTAATCCCAAGTTATTCTTGGACCACCAGGACTTCTCAACCTAATCAATATCAATAAGTTGACAATGTGTCATGTTTACTGAGTAAGAAATTGTATGGAGATATGAAATTTTTTTATAGATGATAAAATATGACCATGGATTATGATATGTATGATTCTTCTTAATTATACACATTAATAATGGTTTTTTATATGGGTGTGTCCCATTCATATATTGCCTCTCTTATCATTTATCTTAAGGGTTTACATGTTTATATTATGAAATTAGTTTTGAAAATTGAAAGAACATTAGGAAAAATAGTGTGTGGAGCCCTAATATGTGTACAATGTTTGATAATAATTTATGGGACTGAGTTAGTATGAGAATTATCTCTGATAGATATGGAGGTATATATTTTCATTCTATGAATGTATTGGCCGAAAAACATTGAGCCCATATCGATTATTATTTGTAGAAGGTGATTTTAAAATAATCGGATGGTGTTATGTTTCTCTTTAATGGATATATATAGTGGATGATTGAAATAAAATCAATTTGGTATCGTTGGTTGGAACTATATCTTATGGGTTTATGGTATCTAATTAGGAATTGATAGTAGAGATTGTGAATTTCCTTTTTACAACCAAAGTGGAAAAATTTCATAAAATTTTTCCTTTTAATTTATCTAGTTTTCCACAAAAAATAAAAGTATAATTTTGGAATTGTATTGATTATCATATGAATAACAATGTTACCATAATTTATTTTTATCTGCTTCCACACTTTAATAATTTTTTTGATCAATTGGGGGGATCCCAGTTGTTTTGTAATCATGACTTACATATTGGATATCATCAAAATTGATTTTTGAAAGAGGATATTCTAAAAAATAATTTCAAAAGAATATACTTCCATTATAATATTGTTGTTGTGAATTTTGGTTATATGAATTCATAATATTACTTTATTAAATTTATGTATCATATATTTCAAAGGTATCAAGATTCTGTTGTTGTGGTGTCTGTTGGGGATATACTATTGTATTCAATAACAATGCTGGATCATGACAAACAAATAGAAATAGTTGTCTATATCATACAAGATAATCATATTTACGACATGTTTTCATTGATTTATTTCTGGATATATTTGTTATGTTTCATTGTCCACTATTTGAAAAAAGTATATTTTCTTGATCTTGAGAAGATTGAATTGGTTATCTATTATAACCCACATAATATTGTCTTTGGGAATAATATTTGCATTGGAATGGAAGGATAATACATACATTTTACACGAAACATTTTTTGTTTGGAATAAAATACGATATTTTTTATGAGGGGATGATTTTAATTCAAGAGGAATAATTGAAATTTATAATATTTTCATGAAATTAAGGGTTGACATATATCATCACCTATCTACATGATTCTGAAGTCTTGATAAGGCTGTATAATAAATTTTTACGTGTCATGTTATTGGTTGGGATTTGTTCTCTTACATGAAGACCATGTTTCTACTTATGGTTCTCAATAGTTATGGTTTTCTATTAAGAATTTCCCAATACATTTTTTGGAATTATCTATTATAATCTGTACTTTATTGAATTTTTTACAAAAATAATTTTGGTGAATATTTTATTATGTTTAAGGTCTATAAAATTTTGAATCAACATTTATCAAATGAATATTTTAATCAATGATATATGAAATAAATATAATACCTTTAAATTTTTGAATTTGACATGATGTATACACAAGGTAATGTAAATTCTGTGAATGTTGAATTAAATAGGACATCTTATAATGGGTTTCATAAGGTTGATTTAGATAAATGGAAACTAATTCTGGTAATAGCAGGCATGATCCCAGATTATACAAAACATGGTGATTTATTATTTTTTTCCCAGTAATGATTTTGATTTGTTTTGGTCATGATAGTTAGGTTTAGATGTATAATTATTAATTTGTTGTAACATGGTCAAAACATAATGGTGGAGACAATTGGTGTATTTAAGCAAGATGGGAATTCAATAATATGGTTTAAAGAGAATATCATATTACCATTCATCTTTTAGAAAAAAATTCTTAATGTGTACCTCTCTTCAAAATGGGATGATGATGAATGAATTCAAAATATATACAGTGCGATGAAGCAATAATTTTGGTGGTTAGGTTTGAAAAGCGATATGGAATGGTTTTTTTAGGTGCCTCGCCTCTCAGTAGATTAGGGTGGATCAGTAAAAACTATTGGGAATGTTTAATTCATTACAGATTATCATATAGATATGGGATTAGATATTCATTTATTTTTTTGATAGGATTACCAAATATGGTTAGGAAACATGATTCCATATGGGCGATTGTGGATCGACTCAAAATGTAAAATAATTTCATCCATATTCATGAAAATAATTCGTTACAGGAATTTTCAAAAAATGTTATTTTAAATGCTATCAATTTGAATAAAATTATTGTGCTGATTGTATCTAACCAACCCTCAATGTTCAAATACAAATTTTTTGATGTCCACGCAGAATTCCCTTGGGATTCAGTGGATTATGAGTACAACTTATCCACCTCAAATTGATGGAAAGTCTAAACGGGAAAAAAACATTGGATAAATTCATACTGATTATGCAATGTATTTTGGTGGCTCATGGGATGAGAACATACTGTTAGTGGATATATTGTAAAACAACATATTTTTAGGAATCAATACATATGAATCGTTTTGATGAATTTTAAGTGAATACTAGTCAATCGTTCCATAATTTTTCGTAAAATGGTGAGACTTTTCTGGTCATACACAACATTAAAAACTGGAAAATAGATAAGATTTATTTGATCTTGAAGGGGTTGAATACATCATAGAGTTATAAGAAATAATATACAGATCATCATCGATTATCGTTGTTGTTTAAGGTGAAAGATCATTGGTTATTGGGAATCCTTCAATTGAAATAGAATATTCATTTTATTAAAAAAATTAAAATTAAATATTTGATTAATATATAATTTTAAGATACATAAATTATTTTTTGAGGTCGAATATTTGTTGTTTATTTCACTGAGGTTCAATTCAATGCATAGTGTGAATCATGTATCTCAATTGGAGAAGTAACATCCTAATCCTGACCATAAAAATATGTTGGATCACGTTGAAATATATTTGTATAAACATTGATTCATTATTCAGTACATATTATGTATAGGAAAAAGAATTTATTTAATGGTAAGATGAACAGTATACTGTGATTTTTATGGAAACATGGTTGGATTCTGGAAGAAATGTGGGACCATGAAAATTAGATGTTTAAGAAATTTCCCAAACTATTATAGGAAATCACTTTTTTCATAATATCTTGGGATATAATGGAAAATTATGGGGAGAATTTAGCACTTCATGTTTCAGTTGTGTACCAATTTCACGATGTGTGGGTAATGATTTTTATGGTTTAGTAGTGTTTTGATATTATATGTTTTATTCAATAAGTTTGAACTATTAGAGCATGGTTAGTAAAAATATTTCTCCCTAAACTAGAAACTGTGTTTCTTTTATTGTATGAGGGATAGTAACTCTAAACAGTACATGAATAGATCAGATGAACTTGGTGGATGCTCAGGGAAATTATGACTTTTTTGGATAGTGGGAACACATAGTGTGTGCATAGTTTTTCATACATGAAAGACAATTGTGTGAGGGGTTGGTTTAAATAATTATGCTCTAATATTATTAAAACATTCATCCAAATTTCATGAAAAACACATCCAGTTCATAGTTTGACATTCTAAATATGAGGATCCAATTAAATTTAATTTATTTGAGTCACAATGTGTGCTCAATTATCCCACAAAATGGATTCCCTTTCCTACCATTTGATTAGAGAAATTCCCCTATGATTTAGAAGAAACATTTATTCAATTCAAATACCTATAGTGATCTTCTTTCACTAATCTGTATATATTCTCGAAAATTCTTATTTTAGTTGATATCCATGTTTTTCATTGAAACTTAGATCTAATTTTCTAAGGATATATCAGTTTTTTCTAAATCATTATTGTGGTGTTCTATGGATTTATATATATAAGGAATGGTGGCTAATGATCAGATTCAGAGAATCATTTTCCTAATCTTTTTCCCCCAAAATCTGTAAGGTGTGTTTCTTCATGCATGACTCAACATGAATAGAACATGATGATTTATATAGAAATGAATGTTTTTCATGAAATTAGTGTGAAAAATATATTTTAACTCTTGTGGTAATCCATTTTATTGATTTTTTGACATATTTTATATGTTTTTTATATTTTTTAAAATAATATATTATTATAATTTAAAAATAGTTATTTAAATATTATGGGTTTGACTTCATTAATGGAAAAGGGATGTTGATTTTTCTAAATAATAAACGGTTTTATGTGAATTGGATTGGCAGTCATTTTTTGCTTATATGGAAGGTGTCTATTGATGATTTTGATGTGATACTTAATATGGAGAATATACCATTGGGTTATAAGAAAAATTACATTGGATAAGAACTATGTATCATTATGGAAATAGAGATTGGACACTTAGTGACAACTTGGGGGATGTATGGGAGACCACTCATGAATATGGAACCGTCACATAGGAGTTCATGTGTGAGTGGGTAGGGTATCATGGAATTGATATGAAAAATGCATGAAAAATATTCTAAATGTCTGTTTTGTTTAATATCCATGGAAACATATTTTGGATTTTGATATAAATAGTGATTACTATATTATAATGATATATATCACTGTTGTGTCATGTTTTTTCAGGTGGAATTAGTTGAGATCTTATTTTATGAAATTGTTTTCAGCCTAGAGTAACCCCCAGCATAAGAAACATTGTGTGTTTTCGTATGTTATCTATCTAGACATGGTTAAAAGAAATGTACCTCAATAATGTTGTTATTAATACTGATACCATAGGTGTGGATTATTAATTTTGGTCATGGATCATGTTGAGAGGTATTTTTTAAATGTCTATGTTGTCTTTAGAGTTTTTTATATGTTTATTCCATTGGTAATCTCACTTGGTTTTCCCTTATATTGTGATATAGTTGTGTATCATTGTATATGTTTTTGTTTGTGTTATATTTCATATATAAGATATAGATTGGATGCTTATTTTTTTATTGTATTAATTGTTTATCTTCAAGGGAACATAGTCCTATAATTTTCATGGGGCCCTGCTCATTTGTTGACGGTATTTGCTGTCTTGAGGATGTCACATAAGAAAGTTAAAAAACAATTCCTTTTATCATGCCACAGAATGTTGGGAGAAATATTTTATGAAATTCATAGAATATATTAAATCTATTTTTAAAATAACCATAAACCTAAAAAATGGGGTGTATGTTTATATTGTATTTAAAATAAACTAGGGGATATAATATAGACAAAGCCTCATAGACATATCAAATAGTAGAATGATATCTCATATTCTCTGAGATAGAGAACAACTCTTAAAGAGTTAATGTGACAAAGATCATCTTTGAAAAATTCGACATTAAATAAAATCATGTTTTTTAATCGGAAAAAATTTAATAAGGATCATTGGAAGTGGATTTTACAAAGACTAAACTGTTGTATATGTGCACTAGATAGCATAGAGATCTATAGAAATATAATTATATAGCCATAATAGATAGTGAATCATTATTAGATTATAAATATTATCATAAAAATGACATGACAGAAGTGGGAAGCTCAAATGGATAAAAGTTTAAATATTATAAAAATTATGATATATATTCCATTTTTTTTTAAAATATTGGGTTTTCATAGGTCCAATGTATATTTAAATATTATTGGTTTAAAATACTTAAACATAATTTCCTAAACATGTGTGGTAACAGTATTAACAATAATGATAGTGTTATTAGTAATGGTTTTATTAAACATCAAAGAATTGAACAAGATAATCAATTCACTAGTTTATATATAAAATCCATCAAAATTATATGTTCTATACTAGCTTATAGTGTTTTTGAAAGTTTAAAAAAGGATGAAATATATATTTTGTAATAGGAGAAATGTAGAATATGAATATATCAAATAACTATTTAGGAGTGTGAATTCCTAAGATTCCTATAATATATTCATATTTTAATTATGAATTTATTGGTTAAGAAAAAATCCATATTACGGAAAATTCATACTGATGATGTTATACTTCTGTAGTATTTAATAAAGAATGATTGTTATCCTTTTTTTTTTAAAAACATTAGTGGGGTTGTATTCATTTTATTTTTAATATATTGATGATATCGTACTAATGGAAAACGAGGTATCAGTCCTATAGTCTGATAAGATTAGGTTGGAAAATGTTTATCCAAGAAGGAAATTGTTGAATAATCATACATTATTATGATAAAGATCTTTTGGGATAGATATAAGAGTACACCTAAACTAATTTTGGGTATATAAATTGATAAGGTACTAAAGGTATTAATTATGAAAGAGACCAAAATTATGTTGTTAAAGATTAGACATATTAGACATCCCAATAAGAAAAATTGTCATCAAACAAAAGTTAATACATATTGGATGATTTGGATTCCATTCTCATTAAAAATAGTATATTTCATGTTTTATTGTATATGTACTATGATTTATTTTACCAATAACTTAATCATGTACATATTATATCAATTATATTTTGGGGAACAATATTGGACTATTGTTATAGTCATCGAAAGTTAATTGATCCAAATTACATATTTTTTGTTAGTTTATATTTGAGATAATTATATACTCATCAAGGTATATACATATTATAGTTTCCATAATGATCAATATAATATGATGTCATATTTTAGATAATTATTATTCTTAAATAGATGAATTGTGTTATCTTAGAGCTCAGAAAACTAGTGTTCAATAATTCTAAATTATATTTAATCTATAATTTCTGTTTTGATGTAGAAAAATAATGAGTTTGGAAATGAAAACATTTTATTGAAGATTGATGTGGCATATATAAATAGATATAGTGTGACACTATATTTTGATTATTTGAAAATGAGTGTCCCATCCATGGAACCAGTTTCACATGAGTGGATGAATCAAATGCATTGAATATAACATGTATCAAGGAATTTTAAACTATTGGTGATTTCACACTATATATAGTTTCCATGGAATAGAATTTAGTAGAACCTCTAACAAAATCATTATCTTATAAAAAGAATGAATTTTATTTATGAGTTGGTGGAATTAATGTTGTTTGAATTTTGATCTAGTGAATGTGGGGGTAGGTTTGATTTTGTGATGTGGAACCTTATTTTTTCAATCATAATTATATTTATAATGAACTACTTTAATATTAATAAAAAAATTTAAAATTTTGAGTTCTTTTCTAAATAACATTTATTAAATTAGTTTTTATCGTATATGTCACATTAAATGTTTTGAGTAGTTGTCTGTTATAATGATAACCTTGAAGTTATATTAAAGTATTCAAAAATTTATGTTCTAAGGTGGGACGATTGCATTTTGATAGGTAAATTTAGATAATGTTTTATATATGGTATTGGGTGAATATAATATATTGGGACAATATATAATGAAGTTTTTACATAGATATATATAAGAGCAGAGGTCATTAAAAAAAACCATAAATGTGAAATCTACATTTTTTTCTCATTGGATATTCCAATATAAGATTGTGTATATTTATCCTTTGACATTAAATTATTGTTAATGTATATCATGAATCAAGTAAATTGATGTTTTGACAAAATCTATAATGACATACGATTGTGTGGAGTTTACATACAATGCGTGTGTAATAATTTAAACAAAATGATATAATAATCCATGAAAGGATTTTGTTTGTTAATTTTCATTTTATGGGGATAGTAATCTTAGGAATTCTTGATGAAATAGTATTATAGGATTGCAATCACATCTTTGGTGGTTTATCTTGGAATTCATTTACTGAAATCAATTAATGATATTTCATGAATATAGGTTTACAACATAAGTTTTAGTCTTATGTGATGATATATCATTTAAATTGTAAGATATTATTGAGTGAGAATATATATGAGTGTTATTCAATTTTTTCATGAACATAATTCTCTATTAGTTCCTTGTTGTGTTTACGACGATTTTAGAAATTATCTCTAATCACCTAATACGAATGAAAAATAGACATAGAGTTTCTTAAACACTATTTATAAGGTATCAATGTTATAACCTTTTACAATATACTGATTAATTAAATATTATTATAATTAATGATAAATAGTAATTTTCAGGTGATGGTAATCACATAGATTAAATAACAACATATTAATATAAATATATATCTATGGTTGATTGAGTGAAATGACGATTAAATGAATATTTAATCAATATTTAGTGAATGTAAAATTTATTTAAATGATGAAAAAATTATTAGTGATATTTATTTTACTACATAAATATAAATTTTTAAATTCATAACTTATTCCAAGGAGGATCTATGGGTGAGTTGAGTGTCCCATTGAAATGAAATATTTTATTTAATATCATTTAAATAATTAATTTTCTTATTTTGTAGTATTCAAATAATTTTAGGTTAGCACATGTTAATAAATAATACAATGTTTATATCTATTAAATATTATTTTCTCATCGAATAATGATCTTTGATAAGGACATTGTGAAATAACTAAAATATAACCTGAAGTGTAAAACCCATTTTATATCTTTTCTTCTGAAGGGGTTGTTGTGAACAAAACATTTTCCATATGAAATTTTATCACAACCAAAAGGTTATATTTTTATGAGATCATTAAATAATGAGTAGAAGTATTTCTACGCCTCACATTAAAGACTACGATAAATTGATAAAATCATTAATGATCAAATAGATATTTCATTAAATCAATAGTAAATTACATTGGTGATTTTGTTCATTAATTCTGGAACCTATATTTCCACTGGTAATCTTCAAAGGTTTAGGAATCACGTGTCTATAATGCTAGATGGATTCTACATTGTAACATTCATTTCAATGATTGTATTACAAAATGGTCAATACTTTTGGATATTAAGAATGTTTTCAATGTTATATAAATTGATATCTGAATAAATTAGTTATAAATTTTAAATGAAAATTTCTACCTTGGACAAATTTTTGGTTTATTTCATTATGTATAAGGGATTTAATCTATTGAAACTACTGAAATACACTATTATACATGCTCTCAAATACTTCATCGAAATCCAAGATCAATTAAAAATCTGTTTTTTTATTTCATATTAGTTGGAAATGTTCTAAAGTATTCATCAAAAAAACACAATGGGATGAAAATAACTAGTTTAAATTAATTTAATATCTAGTGTTCGCTCACTGATTTTTTTAATCATTGTTCGATCACTAGTGTCCCAAATGTTGATGTTGGTACAATATAGAAACATAAATAGGTGGCATTTCATTGATAAAAATAAATCACAATCTTTATATAATATGACTGAATATTTGATAATTTGAGTTAATCTTGATTGGACCCCAGTACGAGTGGAATGATTATAGATAACAACATATATATGTGTTTAACTACAAAATAAGTTAATTTAGTGAGAATTAAGTGTTATAATTCTGGATAAAGGTAGATAAATAAAAGGGTAAATTGACATCAACATAATAGGGTCCTATATTAAATAAACATGAGGAAGGTCATTGTGAAGTTTTAAATAATAAGTGATGAAAATTTTTCCCTAATAAAAATTGGATTATTGGAAAGTGTATTCCAATAATTCCAATTAATGAAATGTTGAAATCAGAATTCAATCATACCTAATATTGATATTTTAGGTAATTAATGCTAGAAATGTAAAATATGGTCAACAAAATGTTTTAATTTATGTATATTTATATAATAAAATCATAAATATGGGATCAATTTCAGAATATGTATAAACATTGAGGAATTGTTACTATTTTATTTATTATTATAGACAAATAGTTGTATATCTAAAAATTTACTAACATTAAATCATGTGTATGACCATTATATTGTTAATTTTCTAGTCAATGTATTGGATAGAATGAAATGTGATAGTGTCCCTGTGAAATTTTCATGAGATCAGTTGAGTCACAATGACATTAGAGTAATTCTTATAGGTATATTAGAAAATTTGTACAACCTGCTTTAATTGGAAATTATTTTTTGAAAATCATTTTTAAATTGATATAGTTTAATATTAATGAGAAAGGGGTTTGGAATTTTTACCTTTTGCATCCTCCTATTAATAAATTAATTATAGTGATGATATAATATATTTTGGAGGAAATGTTTTAAATGTTATATTTAATTTTAATCTATTGGGTAAGAACATTTTATAGAATACATTTCGTAAATTTTTCACATTTAAAATTTAAAATAATTACATATTTACATGTTTTTATTTTAAAACAATTTTCATCTATTTTTATGTTTGTTTATTCATTTTTTAATTACTATATGAATATATGATGTTTCCTTCTGTTTGAGTAAATTAATATTTTTAATTATTTAGACAAAATATTTTTTTCTTTAATTAGGATCATGGTTAACTAGATTTAATATTATAGTTTAGTTTTTATTAATTTATTATATAAAATTTTTAGTAACAAATACATACCCACTGAGGTTTTAGAGTTATTTATATGAATAATTATTTTTTGATTTTGTTGACATAAATTGTGAATTAATGGATTTTCGTCATTGGAAACAAATATTTAAAATATTATTGATCAAAATAATGTGTCAATAATAATTTATAGATATAAAAGGAACAAAATAGTAGTGATAATTCTTTGGGAAGGGGAGGTTAATTTAGTGAATTCACTATATTTTACATTTCTATATAAAAACATATTAGACTCATATGACTGTTAATGAAATTATTATTTTTTATAAAATCTAAACACACTCTAGTGTATGAAAACATCAAGAAGAAAATATGTTTATAGTATTCATATTTTACAATATATTATAATATCATTTTAATGATTCAATAATAATTATGATCAAACATTCCACATGAATATTCATATGGATTAAAAATTATTATATATTTTCACTGAACTCATGATACAAAATCTCTCTCCCAAATATTATAAATATATCGTACACTAAAAATATACAGAATCTAAATATTAACATTAAAAGTGGCTTCTGTTGGGTTATATATCAATAAAGGCCTCATTTTTCTTGATCTACTTCTTCAAAATTCTATTATACTTACATAGTATAAACCACTATTTTATAATTCAATTTTCCTCTATCTTACTCTATAAATAATATATTACATTTATATAATTTTTCATCTATCTTTTGATTTCTAATTATCAATTTCATGTTCAATAAAGATACTTTCCTTAAATAATATCACTTCTTTTTAACATTCAAATGTGTATGTTCCATCTATCCATCCCTGGATATAGTTATGAATTTAATGATTTAGGTATGTGCAACCCCTGGATCACGTAAAATCCAAATTATAAAATTGTGCATTTCTAAATTCAAGAATAAGACATTGATCCATTTTATTAAACCCAACATGATAATCATTTTATATTATCTAATTCTCAAGTGTTATATCTTATTATGGATTGATCAAATTCATTTTGGTGTATATGATTTTTCAAATAGAATTTATAAATTATTACATCATGAAGTTATAAATTATGTTGAAAACCAAATAATCATCTTTAAATATTTAGAAGGATTACACTCTTGATTTATCATTACCACATGACACTATACTAAAATATATATATAATACATTATAACATAGATTTATCCATGTGACTATGATATTCCAAATTTAAATTATTTATACTATGTTTTGGATTCATCCAAATAATTCGTTTATTTTAGGGATTCTTCTTCATAGCAAACAGCTAATATTCTCATAATAACATATTGTGTTGTGTATATCATTCTATGAATTTTAATCATTTAATAATAGTGTGAAATATTTTTTATTGATTCTATAATGATTTTGTTAATCAAAGGGTTATAGTTTGATTAATTTTTCAACCTAATGATTTCATCCTCACAAACCATTTATATATGTATAACTTACTCATACAAAGTCATTAATTGTTTTAGGATCAGAACACATAAGACATTATGATATTTGGAATCTATTTAAATAATGTTTTTCATATCAAGTATATAATTACAAATATTTTATTATCATATGTATTAATTGAATATATACTTTATCATTGTACGATTACATATGTTTCATCATAGTTAAATCTACTTATACAACCAAATCATTCAAATATAGACACCTCAATTCTAAAAATAGTTAATCCATCTCTTGATTTCACAAAGACATAACCTGAAATTACTATCTATTTAATGTGAGATATACTACCATTTTTATATTCTAAAAAATACAAAAAAAATTCAATATCCACTTAATCAATATGAATATCTTTTTCTAATTAAAAACACCACAATATATAGATCTTCATCATTAATATATAATCTCTATCAAATGAAAATACATCTCAAAAACATAAAAAACAAGTCCATGGTCTCAAAAATCCCCCTTGATGTCTTTTTTATAATAGTTGACCACAAATTACTTTTTAAACTCGTTAAAATTATAAATCATGCATCATTAAATAATAATAAAACTACATGGGGAAACATGTTGTATTAAATTTGCCTATTGGATACCAATATTTTTTTCTCTATTCATGTGAAAACATTCAATTTTTCATTGACTAGTTATTTTATAGAAATTATTTATATTCAAAATATAATAATTTAAACTTCTATATATCATGTTTTGTGTAAATTATGAGTATTCATGTTAATAAAATTTATATTCTCTAAATAGATTCTCACACATTGACATGAAAATTTATCCCTATTGATATACACACAATAAATATATAAATCTACTAAAAAAAGTAATATCTATTGAAATAAAGTATATATACACCCATGTTGTGTTATATAAAATGAAATAACTAATTTACATTCATTACAAAAATTATATAAACAATATATAATAAAATGTGGTAGAGTGGAAAATAAATATATCTTAATCTTTAGAATAGTGTGGTTGAATGCCCAACAGCAACCTAAAATTCTAAAATGACACTCCTAGATGTGGATTGGTTAAAAAAATATCTATCTAATTTTTAGAAGGAGGCACATACAACTTCATGTTTCTTTACTCCGAAAAGGCCATAATGTTATGTTGTTTTATATTAGTACATTTAGTCATGAATGTTGAAGAATATTTATTTATTGATTTATTCCATTCTGATTATCGCATCTGATTAGAAATTAAAATGTTTCATCCACCTTGATATCTTCTCATTGAATATCAAAGAACATCAATTGGTATTTCACTTTTGTAGAATCAAAATAAATTAACATAGATGTAATTAGTGTCACTGAATGATTCATATTAGATTTCCATGTCAAAAACCTCTATATATGAATGATAAATCCTTTATATAAAAAATTTATATCATCAAAATATCTATACTATGATTTATTGGTATATTTAATGAGATAAATACCATATATATCATCATTATTTAAATAATAATTTATAATTAATTTGATTTATTTGGAAATCCTCTGTTCATGTTTAAGACAAGATTCTTTAGGTTGACTTTGATTTTTGACACATAAGGGGAAATAATAATCCAAATATATTCATGAAACTATGATATGTATCTAACTGAAATCAAAATTATTAAACCTTCTTAAGGAAACATCATTTTTATTTTCATCTCTTGAATTCATTTTCTCCTATAATAAGGGATTAGAATCTAGCATAGAATTATCCTTTCGAAGTTATTTTGAATTTATAAATTTTTCAGAGAGTTCATCTTATTTACATTCCCATTATGATTCCTAACACTTACATGAAGATTTTTTTTTTGAATGGTGGTAAATTATTTAACAATTTTTGGACATTAACATCAAAACTATCGATAATATTTTATACATCATGGTTATCGAATTGATATTCTATTTTATTAAAGGGATAAATAAATAAGATACCTTTAACATGTCTTTGTTCAAACATTCCCGTATAATCACTATTATTGATGATATTAAATATGATTCCAAATACAATTAAGTATTATACCTGGGATTTCTTCATAAAATACTTCACATATGGTGACGTTTCTAAATTTGGTCAGTAAAAAAACAATCATTAATATGAATAAATATATTAATTACTTTCCACCATAATAATTATGATTCATCATGATCATTCAATGTGGAGTGATCCAATTCAATAAATATTATTTTATTCCTTTAATATACCCAATATTTTAGGGAATTTATGATATTGTGGTTTTGGATATAATAAATTAATCATTTTTCATCTTTAAAAAATAATAATAATACGCATTAGTTTTATTCTTAAATACTATTAATTTTTTTCATTATTTTTTGTGTGAAAAAATATTAAATTCGATTTTCTTAGTGTTTTATTATTTGTTAACAGATTTGATAATACTAATTTCAATAACATTAAGATGTCACACATTTTTATCAGAATATAGAGATTCATTCATCCAAATAAATAATCATTATTGATGTTATAAATTTTATCTCAACTTATATTTCCATGATAGTTTGGGAACACTCATAAGTTTTCATGATGGGAATTTCACTGTACCATATTCTAAAATACACATATAACGGAGGATACTGAGTAGTAGGGAGGTTATATGATTTTACCCTCGTATAATTATCTCCACATTTTTAAGAAAATAAAATCATCAATATCATAAAAAATATAAAACAATAATTAATTTCAGAAGAATTAGAATAAAAAATAACAATTATAGAGAAATTTAATGATTTTTAAGTGTACAATTGAACATCCCAATAAATCTCTAACCAAACCAATATTATATATAAATAAAATTAATAATGTAAAAATTAATTTCTTTTTTTTACATAATAAATAAAATAATCTTTTTTTAAAAAATTCCACTGATTTCGACCATATTGATCATGAAACACGTTAAATCTTCCTTACATGATCTTATAAACCTGAAACCTTTTAGCATAAAAATTTCAAATGACCTCATGAGTAGGGTGTGAATAAAACAAGGTAGGACATCACCAATACTGTCCGTTAAAAACAAGTAATATAATTTATGAACATGTTAAATTATTGTTTAAATTAGAAGAGTATGGAAGGGTAATAAAATGTCCACCATCGACCCATGAGTTCTATAGTGGAACCTTACATTGATAATACCTTCATTGGATTGTTCAAAAGTGTATCTTAGGATAATGGATACTTTCAAGAAGAAACCATCACCTACCCTTAAACATAATGAAGTTTCACCTAGGGGTTTTTTTATTAAACATATACTAGAATATCACCAAAGGGGCTCATGTCTTACATGATAGCCTATGTTAAAAAAAATGATCCAAATAGCATGTAACATCACCTTATCAGAACTATTATATACCCACCACTTTTGGAGTCTCCAAACGTACATAGAACGGTCATATAACTAGCACCAAAGCTTAATAAATATATCATATTGTATTAACTGAGGGGTCTTATAAAGATATAAATAAAATATAATATACATGATGGATTTTTTCAATACTTAAAACCTAAAAAATCATGTACATGAGGATCTATATGTATCCCCAAAATTATTTAATCACCCAACCTGGGGCCTAATCCCCTTCTCGGAATAGGTACCATGACACCATTACAAAGATGGATCATCCCACCAAAAATTCATGTAGCCTTATTTAATACATGAAATGCGTACATAAATTCATACGTACATACATACATAAATATATATTTATAAATTTCCTAAAAAAAATTCATAACCACTCTAGAACTTCATTTCATACCATATGCGCTTCGCAGTCACCCGACTAATGACATAACTCCTAGTTCGACCTCAAAAGTACACAACATATCCCAATCATTATTGAAAAGAGAGTCTCACACCATTGATAATCATGTTATATGGTGACACACAAATTTTAAAATACACAACTCATTACACAACCCCTCTCCAGCTTAAACAAAAACTTAGGAACCACCATGTTCCCCTAAGAATATTAAATTTTTAGTAACCCTACATGGGATCCACTATCATGTACCCAACACTTATGATAAACCCCTCCACATGGGTGGCATTACACCCCTCAACACCACCATGATCACGTCTTCATCAAGTCATCCATATAATCACCACTATAGAAAAAATCACTTTTAAAATACGGAATAATGACTATATCACATCCCATGTAAATTTATGCCAGTTATCAAAAACCAAAACAATCTAAAGTCCTACCATATGTATATCTACTTAGGAAAAATCAAAGTCATTGGGGAATAATAATCACCCCACTCTCAATTCATTTTTTCTATTGGTAATGTGTATCTCAAGGTACCATATGACTTATACTATGGTGATCTATGAAATATAATAGATATCCTTCACATGGATATTAATAAGTCATCATCTCTTATGTTATTTTATATCTCTTCCTCCACATTCCATGTATACCCCCCATTGGCTTTTATTTTTAAGTATCATATTTTTAATAAATAAATCAATATTTAGAAGCTAATGAATCAATTATTGTTCAAATTTATTTGGTAGCCTTTAAAATTATTTTCTTTCAAGATGGTGATTATAAAAAAACCAAATTAATTCTATATTTTTGACCCATATTGTAGAGAACACATATCTCATGATTCATTACATTATCATAAACAATTTGGATATATTGATAGGCCACCTACCGCATTTCAATGATTATCAATTAAGAAAAAAAGTCACCCACTCCTAAGATCATCAAATACCCATATCATATTTTGAGTGTTAATATAGACAAAAAATTTCAAGACAATTTATATGTTAAATTTATAAATAATAATAGTATTAATTATTTAATTAAATTAAAAATTAAAAAATTACCTTACAGAGAAATGAGGAATTTTTCCGCACTAAAACTATGACCAATAGTATACACAATGTCCATGGGGTAATCATAGACCCATACCAAGAAATAACATTTTCTATCAACACCTATTTGTTTCGAAATAACATTAAATTTAGTAAAATAAAAAGGTAAAATTCATATGGTCCATTACATCCCATGAACCTTATTGGAAAGACGTGTAATTATTCTCATAAGACATTATCCATCCATTATATGAAAAATCCCAAAAATATGGGATTATTCCAAAATATTATTCTAGAATAATAAATAAATGTAAATCCTAATTCTTTTATGAACCATAGGTAATCAATTAATAAATTATAATATTAGAAAAAAGTATATATTCCATAAACTAAATTTATAGTATCATTATATTATCCCATTTCAAGGGGGTGTGGGTGGAAAAAATGAGTGTAGGACATAAAACATATAATGAACCATAATCTCACATTGATTGACTAAAAATATTTGAGGTTTGACTCATAAAATATGAGTCCAACCCTATAGAAAAAATAAACATGGACACAAGTGATGTTGTAACCATAATAGTTCTGGAATGAAGGCTCATTACATATATAATTCTTAGTGAAGCCCTTTTGTATCATCATATGATTACTCAAGGTAGATGCCTAAATAATAGACCTTCCTCTCTTAGGGTCTGATACTCCTGATTTTTGGCATGATTCATCTTGTAGAAATAAAACTTATGACACCACTATCCCCATCAGTGTGTCCTCATGATATTATTTGACATTATTCCCCATGCTCCCACTCATAGAGAGGAAAACCAGTCACATAATCCATCTATTAAGTTCATCATATAAATATATATGGGTTATGGTAGAAATGGTATCATCTATCCCAAACCCCCGAATTGAGGGGACACATTTACCATGATCTTGTTCACTCCCAAGAACCAAAATTCCTTCTCAAGACACAATATATATAAAAAATGATTAGAGTTATCCTTATCCAATGAATTAATATTATAATATCAAATATCTAATAAATCCTTACCCATGATCAAAACATAAAATTTCTATTGAATTTCAGAATTGAAAAAAATTCCATTACATACACACCAAAATATCACATCTCATCACCGATATTCTCCGGTGCTCTTTAGTTGTCTGCCCCAACCCATATAATTCATTAATTTAGTACTAGGTTGACATATTCTATATTGGATTGTCAAAAATTTCAATTTTAAGGAGTTCCAATGTAACATCCCAGGTAAATAAAGAATAAATAATTTTCATATTTATTAATATTTACGAATTAAATATTAATTTTATTTTAAAGGGGTTGCTATGTTCGATAGCGTACCCGATACGCAACGATGAGTTTCTTTGAAACTTACGTAGCACACTAGTAATAAAATAATATTATTTTAAATGTTAGTTAACAAGTAGCCGTTGTACTGGCGTGAATGGATATAAATAACTAAAATATGATTAGATATGTTTTTAAATGTTTATACATTTACCCAATAAAATATAAAGGCTTAAAATACGGAAAGAGTTCGATTTTAGGGCATATATACTCTAATTTTCACTAAAGGTTCACTTATCACCTTTTAATGTTGAAGCATCATTAAATATAGTTTTTATCACTCTTATACTTTATTTTGGACCAAATATAACTCTTCTTTAGAATCGGGACATCAAAATTTACTTTGTGTAAATTTTTGGTACCTTTCTGATAAAGTTCATTTTTTTATGAATAGTGCAAAATGTTGTATTTTAATTCAAAACCTCTTTTTAATCTAAATTATTTATATGATTAGATTATTATTTTAATTGGTTTTAAAGTGAAATTAGAAAATATTTTTACCAGTTAATCCAATGGTGGTCATTGGAATCAATTTCACTTTGAAATTGGACTTAAACTAGAGTCAATCTTTTGATTCTTATTGTTTCACAAAAACACGCTATTTGTCATGACAGCGGGAATTAATTATTAAATTAATTAATTTGACTTATATGTTTTGAATTTTGCAAAATGGACTTCATTTTTGTATTCGGAATATCAAATATAGCTTAGGGTGAATTTTTGGTAATTTTCTGAAAAACTTCAATTTTTGATGAATAGTGAAACCACTAAGTGGTAATTAAGCAAACTGATTTTTCAGTTAAATGAAAGTTTACCACTAATGTGTATTGAATTTTTAAAATACGACATACATGGTTGTCATTAGGAAGTAAAATGTGGTTCAATGAGATTAAAATAATTTTTTGGTGAATAGTAATTTTATTTCATTAATCGCGATTAGAGGTAATTAGTGTAGTTTAAGGTAAAAATGGTATTATAAGAATGTGAAAACACCATGAAACTTGTCTTAAACCAATTGGGTGAGTCATGGCCGACCAAGACAATCCATGGGCGAACTTGGGGACCCCATGGGGCCACTTTAGTTGGAAAATGACATTAATATATTTTTATTTAATGTTAAAGTGAAAATGACACTAACATAAATTGTTTTACTAAAATAATTTTTGAGTGGGGTTATACAAGTCCAAATTTTGATTATAAATAGTCATTGGAAAGCTAAAAAGATTTTCGAGATCATATTAGTTTTTTATAATTTTTAGACATTAAATAAATTAAATTATATATGACATAATAATGATGCAGTGATGACATCATTATTTGACGATTTAAATAAAATGGAATGATAATGAAAAATCTAAAACCTACACATGTCCAAAACCAATTGGATGAGTGGATTTCGAACCCTTATCACCTTAGCCACGAATTATATCAATGTGGGACCTTTTAAAACCGAAACACATTTTCAAATAAAGTAATATTTCTTTACTTTCCAAAAGTGCCCCTCCTCTCCTCTTATAAAAGGCCCCCACCTCTACCTCATTTCACACACTTCTCAAGCCTTTGGCTCGGCCAACCCCTGCCCAATTACTCTCTACACATCCCTATCCTCATCCTAGAGGATACCATTTGGGCAGAATCCTTTCAAAGGAAGCCATTAGGCTCAAATCAAAAGGGAGTTACACTTTTAAAGGTAATTCATTCTCTCTTGTTCATTTGTTTTATTTTGCTTCTCCAACCCTATAAACTCTTTTTATTTACTTCTTTTGTAACAACACCAGTATATTCAATATAATAGGATGTTGTTATAATATTTATTTGAGCTACACTCTCACACAACTACATCAAATGGTTAAAGAACATACGGTTTCCGTGGATGGCGAAATTCTGCCTCCCGAAACGATGATTGTTCAATACTCATTTAACACCTTCAAGGGTGGCCATTATGATGTCACTATTTTTATATATGATATATAATATGTTTATTTTTTCTTTAAGCTTCTGTATTTTTCATTTTTGGCATACCTTTATGGTTTCCATTATGGGTAAACACGATATCTTCATTTAAGGAAGTGCGGACTACCGCCCCCTCAAAGTGATGTGATTCGTTAATGCCATATGTGGGACGTGTAAAGGATGGATTTAAAGTTATTATATATGATGTTATACTGGAATTATAATATAACTCTATATCATTATTATTTCTTCTATTAAAGTCTGAGATAGAAATGAAAGTAGCGTTCATGCGTATGTACGGCTTACCGTCTCCATGAACGGTGCATTTCATTTATTATCCCCAAATGTAATGTACTATTAAAATTACATGTATATAATGTATATATATAATTAATGATATATCTAAATGATGAATATAATTCTGGAATTAAAATATACATACCTCTCATTTAGTTTTAATTCCACTAATATGACAAAGAAATGAAAGTAGCGTTCATGCGTACGTACGGCTTACCGTCTCCATGAACGGTGCATTTCATTTCATACCTCTAAATGATTATGTAATATTATAAATACATGTACATTATGGATATATATGATACATATTATATCTAAATTGGGAATTTCATTCTGGATATAAAGAACTTTTGACCACATGAACAACATGTAATTGTAAGAAGTCAACTTTCGACTTAAGAACCAAATATTGAAAAAACAAGCATTATTAACTTAAATGGTTACATAATGTTTATAACATGGCAATAAGTGATATAAAAAGAATAATGAAATTTAAAAAGTTTCTTAATCAAGTATAAATTAACTCAAGTTTATTATTCAGGACGTTAAAGAACGATCGAGTCAAGTCGGGCCCAAGGTAAGGGACTTCGTCTCAATCTCCTTTCATTGAGGCATATTTCGTTTTATACACAACTTTATTTTATACGGTGTATAAACTCCTTTAAATTTTACTTTTATACAAAAGGAATCTTTTTCTACGAAGCGTTTTACTAAATGACAAAAAGGAATGTTTTTTTAACGTACGTGGTGACGATGACTTTTTCCGCCGCCGCGAGTATTATTTGGTCTTTGGCTTCCTCAACAAGCCGTGATGTTTTTAAAATAAAATAAATACCATATACTCTTTTATGTATTTTGGTATTGAAAATGGTTTTGATAAAGGATTCTATTATGTCAATATATTTATGATATATTGTGTTTGAAATGTGGAAATGTTGTCTTTCCTTTATATTGGTTTTATGTTTTATGATTTTATATTGGTACTTGGACATTTTAACGGGTGGTTACGTTATAAACCATATGACGGGTGGTGCCGTGAATACCAGGACGGGTGGTTACGTTATAACCTCCAATGCATTGGGTATGGAAGTCGGCCGTATGGATATTCCATTAAGTATGTATGGAAATTGACCGTATGGCTATTCCATTAAGTGATATGTGTGGAAGTCAACCGTATGGTTATTCCACTTAAGTATGTTTATGTCCCAAGTTACCTTTATATATTCTATGTGTTCTTTATATGGGTTTTATGGTAATCCTTTGGTTACAAAAAGGTAAGTAATGATACTTTATTCAGTGAATAGTTTTTACTACTTCATGAAGGTGAAGGTATTACTTTGATAGAGTATACATGGTTTACTTGATTTTGAAAAAACTAACAGTTTTCATTCTTTTTGTATCCCTTACTGAGCTTTTTTATGCTCACCCCAAGTTTTTCGAAATGTTTTTCACGGGACATAAATTGGAATAAGGTCAAGGATGGGATCAAGGGAATTTCATGCTATCTAAAACATAGAATCAAGACATCTTTATTTTTAAGAGTTTTTATTTTATGGAGACATAGTAGAAGTGTCTACTTTGTAATCTTTTAAGATGTAATAGTTATGTTCTAATTCTCTAAAACTCTAAACCTGAAAAGATCATCAATGTGAATTATTCATTTAATTCAATATTAAGTAAGGTTTAAGGCTTGGGCCTTATAGTTTGTATCAAAGGTCGGTTTAGAAAACTTTAGGAGTTAGAAAAGTGTTAAATTATAATATGATTGAAATGATATAGAATTTACGGATTACCATGTTTCTTCGCCTAAGATATTTCTGTGTTCAGAATGGTTTTCCGCAGAGGAACATGTCAGTGGTGGAACATTTAATGAGGCAACATCCCCCATCATTCAGAGGATCATCTGACCCTGTGCAAGCTGAAGGGTGGATTAAAGAACTGGAGAATATTATTGATGTCATGGGGTGTTCAGAACATCAAAAGGTTAGTCTTGCTGTTTACCGTTTTGAAGGTGAAGCTGATCAGTGGTGGTCGATGGTGAAAAATATAAGGGATAGGGATGAGATTGAGGATCTTCACTGGGACGAATTCAAAGGTATGTTTCTTGAGAAATATTTTTCTAAGGTGGTTCGTCTTAGGATGGAAAAACAGTTCCTAGAATTGAGGCAGGAGGATGATTCAGTGGCTGCTTATGAAGAAAAGTTCACTCGATTGGCATGGTATGCTTCAAACTTCATACGAGATCTTGATAGTAAAATAAACCGTTTTTACTCAAGGTTAAAGCCAAAGTATCGAAGGGCTTTAGCTTCTCGTGAGTTCAAAAGTTATGAAAAACTTGTTCGATGTGCGTAGAAGGTGGAAATGGAGTTTGCCGATGATCAGGTGTTCTATGACAAACAACAGAATAAGAGGTCTAGTTGGCAGGCAAAGGGGAAGAATTCATCAAAGAAGCAAGGAGGTAAGAAAACCAAATATCCATCCTGTGAGAAGTGTGGTAAAATGCATCCTGGAGAATGTTTATCCAAGTCTGGTAAGTGCTTTCGGAGTGGTAAGTCTGGTCATATTGCTCATAACTGTAAGGAAGATGATCAAGCAGGCAATGAAAAGCCAACGGTAAGATGTTTTAAGTGTAATGAAATGGGTCATTATGCAAACGAGTGTCCAACGATGAACTCAACTAGGGGAATGCAGCCAGACTACAAGCAGAAAGGGGTGGAGAAATCCTTTGCAACAACTTCAGAAGATGTTGGGCCATCGAATGAAGTGGTATCATCTCCAGGGAGCTCAGTATTTTTCGAAGATTGACTTGAGGTCGGGGTACCATTAGTTAAAAGTAAAAGAAGCAGACGTTCCGAAGACTGCGTTCCGTACTAGATATGGCCATTATGAATTTGTAGTTATGCCTTTTGGGTTAACCAATGCACCTGTTGTATTCATGGACCTTATGAATAAAATTTTCCATGAGTTCTTGGATAAGTTTGTGTTTGTGTTTTGAGGTTTGTGAAGAGGTTATGTGTGCCTTGTGATTCACAGTTGAAGAATGAGTTGTTTTTTCATCCTGGCAGTACTAAGATGTACAGAGGTCTGCAGGAGTATTACTGGTGGGATGGAATGAAAAGAGACATTGCTGATTTTACTGTGAAGTGTTTGACATGTCAACAGGTTAAAGCAGAGCAGCAATTACTGAAAGGGATGCTTCAGCCTTTACCAGTGCCAGAGTGGAAATGGGAAAACATATCCATGGACTTTGTTGTGGGATTACCGAGGACATCTCGAGGTAATAATGCAATCTGGGTTATTGTTGATCGCTTGACCAAATCTGCTCATTTTCTTTTCTATACGAGATACTTTCTCTCTTGACCAACTTTCCCGTCTGTATCTTAAAGAGATAGTCTGGTTACATGGAGTTCCTCTCTCCATTGTATCGGATTGTGATCCCAGGTTTACTTCTAACTTTTGGAAAGGCCTTCAGAAGTCGTTGGGTACTGAATTAAAATTTAGTACAGCTTTTCATCCTCAATCAGATGGGCAGTCAGAACGAACAATCTAGACATTGGAGGATATGCTACGAGATTTTTTTATGGATTATCAGGGAAGTTGGGACCAACAAATTTCTTTGGTTGAGTTTTCTTATAATAACAGTTTTCATTCCAGTATACAGATGGCACCATTTGAGGCATTATATGGGAAGCGGTGTAGAACTCCAGCATTTTGGAATGAAGTGGGTGAAAGGAAGCCGATGGGACCAGAATTGGTAGATGAGATGGCAGAAAAAGTTCAGCTGATTCAGAAGCACATGAGAACAGCTCAGAGCAGGCAGAAGAGTTATGCGGATAACCGGAGGAAGGATCTATCTTTCGAGGTAGGTGATCATGTTTTTCTCAAGGTTTCTCCTTGGAAAATCGTGATGAGATTTGGTAAGAAAGGAAAGTTGAGTCCAAGGTTTGTTGGACCATACGAAATTATGGAAAGAGTTGGATCAGTTGCATACCGAGTGGCTTTACCTCCGAGTTTATCTCAGGTACACAATGTTTTTCACGTTTCGATGTTGAGAAAGTATATGCCAGATCCATCTCATGTTTTGAGCCCAGAGGTAGTTCAGCTGGAAGAGAACCTATCTTATGAGGAACAACCGGTCCAGATTCTTGACCATAGGGAGAAAGTGTTACGGAATAAGGTGATTTATCAGGTAAAGGTTTTGTGGAAAACCCATGTGATTTAAGAGGCAACGTGGGAATCTGAAAATGCTAGGAGGGATAAATACCCCCACTTATTTTGTTAAGTGAATAAAATTGCGAGGACGCAATTCCCAAAAGGGGGGAAGGATGTAACATCCCAGGTAAATAAAGAATAAAGAATTTTCATATTTATTAATATTTACAAATTAAATATTATTTTATTTTAAAGGGGTTGCTATGTTCGATAGCGTACCCGATACGCAACGATGAGTTTCTTTGAAACTTACGTAGCACACTAGTAATAAAATAATATTATTTTAAATGTTAGTTAACAAGTAGCCGTTGTACTGGCGGGAATGGATAGAAATAACTAAAATATGATTAGATATGTTTTTAAATGTTTATACATTTACCCAATAAAAGATAAAGGCTTAAAATACGGAAAGAGTTCAATTTTAGGGCATATATACTCTAATTTTCACTAAAGGTTCACTTATCACCTTTTAATGGTGAACCATCATTAAATATAGTTTTGATCACTCTTATACTTTATTTTGGACCACATATAACTCTTCTTTAGAATCGGGACATCAAAATTTACTTTGTGTAAATTTTTTGTACCTTTCTGATAAAGTTCATTTTTTTTATGAATAGTGTAAAATGTTGTATTTTAATTCAAAACCTCATTTTAATCTAAATTATTTATATGATTAGATTATTATTTTAATTGGTTTTAAAGTGAAATTAGAAAAAAAATTTACCAGTTAATCCAATGGTGGTCATTGGAATCAATTTCACTTTGAAATTGGACTTAAACTGGTGTCAATCTTTTGATACTTATTGTTTCACAAAAACACGTTATTTGTCATGACAGCGGGAATTAATTATTAAATTAATTAATTTGACTTATATATTTTGAATTTTGTAAAATGGAATTCATTTTTGAATTCGGAATATCAAATATAGCTTAGGGTGAATTTTTGGTAATTTTCTGAAAAACTTCAATTTTTGATGAATAGTGAAACCACTAAGTGGTAATCAAGCAAACTGATTTTTCAGTTAAATGAAAGTTTACCACTAATGTGTATTGAATTTTGAAAATCCGACATACATGGTTGTCATTAAGAAGTAAAATGTGGTTCAATGAGATTAAAATAATTTTTTGGTGAATAGTAATTTTTTTTCATTAATCGCTATTAGAGGTAATTAGTGTAGTTTAAGGTAAAAATGGTATTATAAGAATGTGAAAACACCATGACACTTGTCTTACACCTATTGGGTGAGTCCTGGCCGACCAAGACACGCCATGGGCCAACTTGGGGACCCCATGGAGCCGCTTTAGTTGGAAAATGACATTAATATATTTTTATTTAATGTTAAAGTGAAAATGACACTAACTATAAGGCCCCAGCCTTAAACCTTACTTAATCTTGAGTTATTACAAGATTACACATTGAGGATCTTTTCGGGTTTAGAGTTTTAGAGAATTAGATCATAAAACTTGCATTACATTCCACATATAAACAAAGTGGTTACATAAAGATAGTATTCTTCATTCCCATCAATGGAAACACATTTAAAATAAAACATGGATTAATTCTTGACACATCCTTGACTCTATCATCTTATCATGTACCTTTCCCTTGACCTGTGAAAAACATTTCAAAAACTTGTGATGAGCATAAAAACTCAGTATGGGTTATAAAAAAAATGGAAAGGAAACATGAGTTCATATATACATAAGAATGAAATCATACTTTACCCATAAAACATTGGCACTTTAACATACCTCATAAAATCACGAATAAATCATAGAAATCATAAGACATAAAGGTAACTTGAGGCATTCATAACATTCTTACGTAGGGAGTAACCCTCTTGGTTACGTTTGGAATACCCATCACAGTATATTCCCTAAAATCTCTTCGGAGAAACCTTAACGTTTCACTCCTTCGCGTTACCCAATGCATTGAAGATCTATATCGGGCTCACCCGCCCTTAGTTTATCATGGAACCACCCGTCTTCATAATAATGCCCAAGAACCATAACATAATCGTATCACATAAAACATGCATAAAGGAAACATAACATTTCCACATTTCAATCACAAGATATCAATACAACACAAAAACATTGTGAAAACCATTTTCAATACCAAAATAAAAGAAAAGTAAAACATGGTATTTATTTTTCTTTTAAAAAGAAGGTATGGCTTGTAGAGGAAGCCGAAACTCAAATAACGGTCGCGACGGCGGAGAAGTCATTGTCGCCGCATACGTACGACAAAAACATTCCCTTTTTTCGTTTAGTAAACGCTTCATATAAAAAAAGATTCCTTTTGAATAAATGGAAAAGTCAAAGGGGTTTATACACCGTATAAAAGAAAGTTGTGTATAAAATAAATTATGCCTCAATGAAAGGAGATTGAGACGACGTCCCATACCTCGGGTCCGACTTGACTCGATCGTTCTTTAACGCCCTGAATAATAAACTTGAGTTAATTTATACTTGATTAAGAACCTTTTTAAAGTACATTCTTCCTTTTATATCACTTATTGCCATGTTATAAACATTATGTAACCATTTAAGTTAATAATGTTTGTTTTGTCAATATTTGGTTCTTAAGTCGAAAGTGGACTTTTTACAATTACATGTTGTTCATGTGGTCAAAAGTTCTTTGTATCCAGAATGAAATTCCTGATTTGGATATAATATGTATCATATATATCCATCATATACATGTATTTATAATATTACATAATCAATTAGAGGTAAGAAATGAAATGCACCGTTCATGGAGACGGTAAGCCGTACGTACGCATGAACGCTACTTTCATTTCTTTGTCATATTAGTGGAATTAAAACTAAATGATAGGTATGTATATTTTAATTCCAGAATTATATTCATCATTTAGATATATCATTAATTATATATATACATTATATACATGTAATTTTAATAGTACATTACATTTGGGGATAAGAAATGAAATGCACCGTTCATGGAGACGGTAAGCCGTACGTACGCATGAACACTAATTTCATTTCTATGTCATAATTTAATGGAAAGTAATAATAATGATATAGAGGTATATTATAATTCCAGTATAACATCATATATAATAACTTTAAATCCATCCTTTACACGTCCCACATATGGCATTAACAAATCACATCACTTTTAGGGGGCGGTAGTCCGCACTTCCTTAAATGAAGATATCGTGTTTACCCATAATGGAAACCATAAAGGTATGCCAAAAATGAAAAATACAGAAGCTTAAAGAAAACATAAACATATTATATATCATATATAAAAATAGTGACATCATAATGGCCACCCTTGAAGGTGTTAAATGAGTATTGAACAATCATTGTTTCGGGAGGCAGAATTTCGCCATCCACGGAAACCGTATGTTCTTTAACCATTTGATGTAGTTGTGTGAGAGTGTAGCTCAAATAAATCATATAACAACATCCTAGTATATTGAAGATACTTTTTTTGTTACAAAATAAGTAAATAAAAAGAGTTTAGAGGGTTGGAGAAGCAAAATAAAGCAAATGAACAAGAGAGAATGAATTACCTTTAAAAGTGTAACTCCCTTTTGATTTGAGCCTAAAGGCTTCCTTTGAAAAGATTCTGCCCAAAGGGAATCCACTAGGATGAGGAGAGGGATGTGGAGAGAGTAAATGGGCAGGGTTTGGCCGAGCCAAAGGCTTGAGGAGTGTGTGAAATGAGGTAGAGGTGGGGGCCTTTTATAAGAGGAGAGGAGGGGCACTTTTGGAATGTAAAGAAATATTACTTTATTTGAAAATGTGTTTCGGTTTAAAAAGGTCCCACATTGATATAATTCGTGGATAAGGTGATAAGGGTTCTAAATCCACTCATCCAATTGGTTTTGGACATGTGTAGGTTTTAGATTTTTCATTATCTTTCCATTTTATTTAAATCGTCAAATAATGATGTCATCGCTGCATCATTATTATGTCATAAATAATTTAATTTATTTAATGTCTAAAAATTATAAAGAAAATAATATGATATAGGAAAGATTTTTATCTTTCCAATTAATATTTATAATCAAAATTTGGACTAGTATAACCCCACTTAAAAATTGTTTTCGTAAAACATATTATGTTTGTGTCATTTTCACTTTAACATTAAATAAAAAGTAATTTATGTCATTTCCCAACAAAAGTGGATCCATGGGGTCCCCAAGTTCACACATGGCATGTCATGGTCGGACATGACACAAAAAATGAGGTTGGTACATGTGTCTAGGTCATTTCATATTATTAAAGCATTATTTATACCTTAAACTACCCTAATTACCACTAATCGCGATTAAGAACTTAATAAGTTGCTATTCACCAAAAAATTATTATAATCTCATTGAACCACATTTTACTTTTTAATGACAACCATGTATGTCGTATTTTCTAAATTCAATACACATTAGTGGTAAACTTTCATTTAACTGAAAAATTAGTTTGCTTGATTACCACTTAGTGGTTTCACTATTCATCAAAAATTGAAGTTTTTCAGAAAATTACCAAAAATTCACCCTAAGCTATATTTGATATTCCAAATTCAAAAATGAAGTCCATTTTACAAAATTCAAATCATATAAGTCACATTAATTAAATCAATAATTAATTCCCGCTGCCAGAGCAAATAGCGTGTTTTTACAAAACAATAAGTATCAAAAGATTGACACCAGTTTAAGTCTAATTTCAAAGTGAAATTGATTCCAATGACCACCATTGGATAAAATGGTAAAAATATATTCTAATTTCACTTCAAAAGCAATTAAAAACACAATCTAATCATATAAATAAATTAGATTAAAAAGCAGTTTTGATGTAAAATGCAGTATTTTCACTGTTCATTAAAAAATGAACATTGTCAGAAAAATACCAAAAATTAACACAAGGTAAATTTTGATGTCCCAATCATAAAGGATAAGTTTATTTTGACCAACATAATTTATAAAATTTTCAAAATATAGATTCAAAAATGGTTTTCCATCAAAAGGCAGTAAAACAATCTTTTAAGAATATTAGTTTATTCCATGCATAAGATTGTATTTATTTTCATTTTAAGCCTCTAAAACACTATCTTAATCATTAATAGACATGGATAAAAATATCTATTATTCATTACTTACTTGGGATGTTACATCCTTCCCCCCTTTAGAAAATTGCGTCCCTGCAATTTATTTACTTATCAAATAAATGAGGGTACTTATCCCTCATTGCATTTTCGGATTCCCATGTTGCCTCTTCAATCATGTGGTTTTTCCACAAATCCTTTACCTTCTTAATCACCTTATTCCGTAACACATGCTCCCTGTGGTCAAGAATCTGGACCGGTTGTTCCTCATAAGATAGGTTCTCTTCCAGCTGAACTACCTCTGGACTCAAAACATGAGATGGATCTGGCATATACTTTCTCAACATCGAAACGTGAAAAACATTGTGTACCTGAGATAAACTCGGAGGTAAAGCCACTCGGTATGCAACTGATCCAACTCTCTCCAGAATTTCGTATGGTCCAACAAACCTTGGACACAACTTTCCTTTCTTACCAAATCTCATCACACTTTTCCAAGGAGAAACCTTGAGAAAAACATGATCACCTACCTCGAAAGATAGATCCTTCCTCCGGTTATCCGCATAACTCTTCTGCCTGCTCTGAGCTGTTCTCATGTGTTTCTGAATCAGCTGAACTTTTTCTGCCATCTCTTCTACCAATTCTGGTCCCATCAACTTCCTTTCACCCACTTCATCCCAGAAAGCTGGAGTTCGACACCGCTTCCCATATAATGCCTGAAATGGTGCCATCTGTATACTGGAATGAAAACTGTTATTATATGAAAACTCAACCAAAGAAATATGTTGGTCCCAAATTCCCTGATAATCCATAGAACAAGCTCGTAGCATATCCTCCAATGTCTGAATTGTTCGTTCTGACTGCCCATCTGATTGAGGATGAAAAGCTGTACTAAAATTTAATTCTGTACCCAACGACTTCTGAAGGCCTTTCCAAAAGTCAGAAGTAAACCTGGGATCACGATCCGATACAATGGAGAGAGGAACTCCATGTAACCTGACTATCTCTTTAAGATACAAAAGGGAAAGTTGATCAAGAGAGAAAGTATCTCGTATAGCAAGGAAATGAGCAGATTTGGTCAAGCGATCAACAATAACCCATATTGAATTATTACCTCGAGATGTCTTCGGTAATCCAACAACAAAGTCCATGGATATATTCTCCCATTTCCACTCTGGCACTGGTAAAGGCTGAAGCATCCCTTTCGGTAACTGACGCTCTGCTTTAACCTGTTGACATGTCAAACACTTCACAGTAAAATCAGCAATATCTCTTTTCATTCCATCCGACCAGTAATACTCCCGCAGATCTCTATACATCTTAGTACTGCCCAGATGAACTTAAAACGGAGAACTATGCGCTTCACATAACAACTCTCTCTTCAACTGTGAATCACAAGGCACACACAATCTCTTCCCAAATCTCAAAACGCAATCATTATCAATGTTGAATTCAGGCAACTTACCTTTCTGAACCAGCTCTACCTTTTTCTGCAACTCACTATCTTGCTTCTGTGCCTGCTTGATTCTATCTGATAGAGATGATCTCACTGATACCTAAAACAAAACAGAAGGACTTCCTGCACCAACAACTTCTATGCCAATGTTCATCAAATCGTTAACCAAAGGATCACGTTCCAAACACAACATTGTTAATGAAGCATTACTTTTTCGACTCAAAGCATCAGCCACTTTATTTTCTTTTCCCGGATGGTAATGAATTGTACAATCATAATCCTTGATTAATTCCAGCCATCTCCTTTGTCTCATGTTTAACTCTTTCTGAGTGAATATATACTTTAAACTTTTGTGATCGGTATATATTTCACACTTTACTCCATACAAATGATGCCTCCAAATTTTTAAAGAAAAAACAACATCAGCTAACTCCAAATCATGTGTAGGGTAATTTACCTCATGAGTTTTCAACTGTCGTGAAGCATAAGCAATTACCTGATCATTCTGCATTAGGACACAACCAAGTCCTTTCAATGAAGCATCACTGTATATAACAAACTCACCATTCCTGGAAGGTAGTGCCAAAACTGGAGCATTCACCAATCTTCTTTTCAATTTCTAAAAACAATCATCACATTATTTTGTCCAGATAAACTTAACACCCTTCCGAGTTAGCTTAGTCATTGGACTAGATAACCGTGAAAAATTTCTAACAAACCTTCGGTAATAGCCCGCCAAACCAAGAAAGCTACGAATCTCGGTTACATTTGTGGGTCTTGGCCATTCTTCCACAACTTTTGTTTTTGCAGGATCAACAGTTATTCCATCTTTAGAATCAATGTGACCAAGGAAAGAAATTTGTTGCAACCAAAACTCACACTTGCTGAATTTTTTATACAGTTTCTTTTCTTTTAAGGTTTGCAAGATAACCCTTAAATGTTTTTCATGCTCCTCTTTACTTTTAGAAAACACCAAAATATCATCAATGAAAACCACCACAAACTTATCCACGAACTCATGGAAAATTCTATTCATTAAGTCCATGAATACAGCAGCTGCATTGGTTAGCCCAAAAGGAATTACTACAAATTCATAATGGCCATATCTCGTACGGAACGCGGTCTTCGGAATATCTGCCTCCTTTAACTTCAGCTGATGGTACCCCGATCTCAAGTCAATCTTTGAAAAAAACTGAGCTCCCTGGAGCTGATCAAACAAATCATCGATATGAGGAAAAGGATATTTGTTTTTAACAATGATATTATTCAAGGCTCTATAATCAATGCAAAGTCTCATAGAACCATATTTCTTTTTAAAAAATAAACAGGAGCACCCCATGGTGATATGCTAGGTGTAATGAAACCTTTCTCTAATAAATCTTGCAATTGCTCCTTCAACTCTAAAAGTTCAATTTGTGCCATTCGATAAGGGGGTTTTGAAATTGGCTTAGCATCATGAACTAAGTAAACAGTAAAATCAACTTCCCGATCTGGTATTATTTCAGGCAACTCATCAGGAAAAACACCAGGATACTCATTTACCACTGACACATCATTAATCTGAACAGTTCCTTTATTTTCAACGATGTGTGCAAGGTAACATTCATTTACATCTTTTACAAGTTTCTAGGCCTCTTGATATGTTATCAAAAGTAAGGGTTCATTCTTGTAAACAAACTGAAAGTCTTTCTGAAAAGAAACTTCTTTAGCTCTACAGTCAATCCTAGCATGGTAAATAGAGAGCCAATCCATACCCAGGATAACATCAAACTCTACTAGAGGTAGAACAATAAGGTTTGCAAGTAGGTTCTTTCCACAGATAAGGATAGGAATATTCTTATAAATTCTTTTTTCCTCGACACTTCCCCCAGGTGTTTTTACCAAAAGTTCAGGAGTCATTTCTTGAGATGGTATTCCCATTTTACTAGAACAGGTTTCAGAGATGAAAGAATGTGTAGACCCCGAATCAAACAACACACTGGCATAATCTGAAAAAACAAACAAAGTACCTGATACAACTTCATTTGATGGACCGACATCTGCTGAAGTAGTTGCAAAGGATTTCACCACCCCTTTCTGCTTGTAGTCTAACTTCTTCCCATCACTCAAGCTCCTTGTCGGACACTCGTTTGCATAGTGACCCATCTCATTGCACTTATAACATTTCACTAACTGTAAGTCAAATTTGTTCTTACCTTCACCTTGATCCTTTTCAGTGCAATCACGAGCCTTATGTCCCATCTTACCACATCGGTAGCACTTTCCAGAATTCAGAAGACATTCCCCAGCATGCCTTTTTCCACATTTATCACAAACTGGAAACTTAGTTCTCTTACCATCAGACTTTTTTGAAGAATTCTTACCTTTCTCCTGCCACCTCGGTCTCTTCTTCTGCTGGTTGTTATAGAAAACTTGGTTATCGGCAAACTCCATTTCCACCTTCTCAGCACATCGAACAAGCTTTTCATAACTTTTAAACTCACGAGAAGCTAATGCCCTTCGGTATTTTGGCTTTAATCCTGATTAAAAACGTTTGATTTTACTATCAAGGTCCCGGATAAAATTTGGAGCATACCTTTCCAATCGGGTGAACCTTTCTTCATAGGAAGCCACTGAGTCTTCCTCTTGCCTCAATTCCAAGAATTGCTTTTCCATCCTAAGTCAAACAGCCTTAGGAAAATACTTCTCAAGAAACATACCTTTGAATTCATCCCAGTCAAGAGCATCAATCTCATCGGCGTCCCTGATATTTTTAACCACAGACCACCACTGATCTGCTTCACCCTCCAAACGGTAAATAGAAAGACTAACCTTTTGATTGTCTTAACACCCCATGACATCAAAAATCTTCTCCAGTTCTTTAATCCACCCTTCAACTAGCACAGGGTCAGATGATCCTCTGAATGATGGGGGATGTTGCCTCATGAAATGTTCCACCACTGACATGTTCCTCTGCGGTTGATCTGGCTGATCTCGTGCATTGATACCACCGCCATTTATCGCTTGAGTCAACTGCGCCATTACTGCAACAAACTGTTCAGTTCCAATTCCGACCATTTCTGGATGCTGATTCGGAAGGTTATTTCCTTCTGTATTCCTTCCTAGCACTGCTTCTCTGTTTCCTCTGCGGAAAACCATTCTGAACAAACATGTCTTAGATGAAGCAACATGGTAATCTTTAAATGCTATATCATTTCAAAAAAATATTTTTGGATAATCATTTAATAGAATTCTAACTCCTAAAGTTATCTAAACCGACCTTTGATACCAACTATAAGGCCCCAGCCTTAAACCTTACTTAATCTTGAGTTATTACAAGATTACACATTGAGGATCTTTTCGGGTTTAGATTTTTAGAGAATTAGATCATAAAACATGCATTACATTCCACATATAAACAAAGTGGTTACATAAAGATAGTATTCTTCATTCCCATCAATGGAAACACATTTAAAATAAAACATGGATTAATTCTTGACACATCCTTGACTCAATCATCTTATCATGTACCTTTCCCTTGACCTGTGAAAAACATTTCAAAAACTTGGGATGAGCATAAAAAATCAGTATGGGTTATAAAAAAACATGGAATGGAAACATGAGTTCATATATACATAAGAATGAAATCATACTTTACCCATAAAACATTGGAACTTTAACATACCTTATAAAATCACGAATAAATCATAGAAATCATAAGACATAAAGGTAACTTGATGCATTCATAACATTCTTACGTAGGGAGTAACCCTCTTGGTTACGTTTGGAATACCCATCACAGTATATTCCCTAAAATCTCTTCGGATAAACCTTAACGTTTCACTCCTTCGCGTTACCCAATGCATTGGAGAGCTATATCGGGCTCACCCGCCCTTAGTTTATCACGGAACCACCCGTCTTCATAATAATGCCCAAGAACCATAACATAATCGTATCACATAAAACATGCATAAAGGAAACATAACATTTCCACATTTCAATCACAAGATATCAATAGAACACAAAAAAATTGTGAAAACTATTTTCAATACCAAAATAAAAGAAAAGTAAAACATGGTATTTATTTTTCTTTTAAAAAGAAGGTATGGCTTGTAGAGGAAGCCGAAACTCAAATAACGGTCACGACGGCGGAGAAGTCGTTGTCGCTGCATACGTACAACAAAAACATTCCCTTTTGTCGTTTAGTAAACGCTTCATATAATAAAAGATTCCTTTTGAATAAATGGAAAATTCAAAGGGTTTTATTCACCGTATAAAATAATGTTGTGTATAAAATAAAATATTCCTCAATGAAAGGAGATTGAGACGACGTCCCATACCTCGGGTCCGACTTGACTCGATCATTCTTTAACGCCCTGAATAATAAACTTGAGTTAATTTATAAATGATTAAGAACCTTTTTAAAGTTCATTATTCCTTTTATATCACTTATTTCCATGTTATAAACATTATGTAACAATTTAAGTTAATAATGTTTGTTTTGTCAATATTTGGTTCTTAAGTCGAAAGTGGACTTGTTACAATTACATGTTGTTCGTGTGGTCAAAAGTTCTTTATATCCAGAATGAAATTCCTGATTTGGATATAATATGTATCATATATATCCATCATATACATGTATTTATAATATTACATATTCATTTAGAGGTATGAAATGAAATGCACCGTTCATGGAGACGGTAAGCCGTACGTACGCATGAACGCTACTTTCATTTCTTTGTCATATTAGTGGAATTAAAACTAAATGAGAGGTATGTATATTTTAATTCCAGAATTATATTCATCATTTAGATATATCATTAATTATATATATACATTATATACATGTAATTTTAATAGTACATTACATTTGGGGATAAGAAATGAAGTGCACCGTTCATGGAGACGGTAAGCCGTACGTACGCATGAACGCTACTTTCATTTCTATGTCATACTTTAATGGAAAGATATAATAATGATATAGAGGTATATTATAATTCCCATATAACATCATATATAATAACTTTAAATCCATCCTTTACACGTCCCTCATATGGCATTAACGAATCACATCACTTTTAGGGGGCGGTAGTCCGTACTTCCTTAAATGAAGATATCGTGTTTACCCATAATGGAAACCATAAAGGTTTGCCAAAAATGAAAAATACAGAATCTTAAAGAAAACATAAACATATTATATATCATATATAAAAATAGTGACATCATAAAGGCCACCCTTGAAGGTGTTAGATGAGTATTGAACAATCATCGTTTCGGGAGGCAGAATTTCGCCATCCACGGAAACCGTATGTTCTTTAACCATTTGATGTAGTTGTGTGAGAGTGTAGCTCAAATAAATCATATAACAACATCCTAGTATATTTATGATACTGGTGTTGTTACAAAATAAGTAAATAAAAAGAGTTTAAAGGGTTGGAGAAGCAAAATAAAGCAAATGAACAAGAGAGAATGAATTACCTTTAAAAGTGTAACTCCCTTTTGATTTGAGCCTAAAGGCTTCCTTTGAAAGGATTATACCCAAAGGGAATCCTCTAGGATGAGGAGAGGGATGTGGAGAGAGTAAATGGGCAGTGGTTGGCCGAGCCAAAGGCTTGAGGAGTGTGTGAAATGAGGTAGAGGTGGGGGCCTTTTATAAGAGGAGAGGAGGGGCACTTTTGGAAAGTAATGAAATATTACTTTATTTGAAAATGTGTTTCGGTTTTAAAAGGTCCCACATTGATATAATTCGTGGATAAGGTGATAAGGGTTCGAAATACACTCATCCAATTGGTTTTGGACATGTTTAGGTTTTAGATTTTTCATTATCTTTCAATTTTATTTAAATCATCAAATAATGATGTCATCGCTGCATCATTATTATGTCATAAATAATTTAATTTATTTAATGTCTAAAAATTATAAACAAAATACTATGATATAGGAAATCTTTTTATATTTCCAATGACTATTTATAATCAAAATTTGGACTTTTATAACCCCACTTAAAAATTGTTTTGGTAAAACATATTATGTTTGTGTCATTTTAACTTTAACATTTAATAAAAAGTAATTTATGTCATTTCCCAACAAAAGTGGATCCATGGGGTCCCCAAGTTGACCCATGGCATGTCATGGTCTGCCATGACACAAAAAATGATGTTGGGACATGTGTCTAGGTCATTTCATATTATTAAAGCATTATTTATACCTTAAACTACTCTAATTACCACTAATCACGATTAAGAACTTAATAAGTTACTATTCACCAAAAAATTATTATAATCTCATTGAACCACATTTTACTTCTTAATGACAACCATGTATGTCGGATTTTCAAAATTCAATACACATTAGTGGTAAACTTTCATTTAACTGAAAAATCAGTTTGCTTGATTACCACTTAGTGGTTTCACTATTCATCAAAAATTGAAGTTTTTCAGAAAATTACCAAAAATTCACCCTAAGCTATATTTGATATTCCTAATTCAAAAATGAAGTCAATTTTACAAAATTCAAATCATATAAGTCACATTAATTAATTCAATAATTAATTCCCGCTGCCAGAGCAAATAGAGTGTTTTTACAAAACAATAAGTAGCAAAAGATTGACACCAGTTTAAGTCTAATTTCAAAGTGAAATTGATTTCAATGACCACCATTGGATAAAATGGTAAAAATATATTCTAATTTCACTTCAAAAGAAATTCAAAACACAATCTAATCATATAAATAAATTTATATTAAAAATAAGATTTCATGTAAAATGCAGTATTTTTCACTATTCATTAAAAAATGAACATTGTCAGAAAAATACCAAAAAGTCACACAAGGTAAATTTTGATGTCCCAATCATAAAGGATAAGTTTATTTTGACCAACATAGTTTATAAAATTGTCAAAATATAGATTCAAAAATGGTTTTCCATCAAAAGGCAGTAAAACAATCTTTTAAGAATATTAGTTTATTCCATGCATAAGATTGTATTTATTTTCATTTTAAGCCTCTAAAACACTGTCTTAATCATTAATAGACATGGATAAAAATATCTATTATTCATTACTTACTTGGGATGTTACACTAACATAAATTGTTTTACTAAAATAATTTTTGAGTGGGGTTATACAAGTCTAAATTTTGATTATAAATAGTCATTGGAAAGCTAAAAAGATTTCCTACATCATAGTATTTTTTTTATAATTTTTAGACATTAAATAAATTAAATTATATATGACATAATAATGATGCAGCGATGACATCATTATTTGACGATTTAAATAAAATGGAAAGATAATGAAAAATCTAAAACCTACACATGTCCAAGACCAATTGGATGAGTGGATTTCGAACCCTTATCACCTTATCCACGAATTATATCAATGTGGGACCTTTTAAAACCGAAAAACATTTTCAAATAAAGTAATATTTCTTTACTTTCCAAAAGTGCCCCTCCTCTCCTCTTATAAAAGGCCCCCACCTCTACCTCATTTCACACACTTCTCAAGCCTTTGGCTCGGCCAACCCCTGCCCAATTACTCTCTCCACATCCCTCTCCTCATCCTTGAGGATTCCCTTTGGGCAGAATCCTTTCAAAGGAAGCCTTTAGGCTCAAATCAAAAGGGAGTTACACTTTTAAAGGTAATTCATTCTCTCTTGTTCATTTGTTTTATTTTGCTTCTCCAACCCTCTAAAATCTTTTTATTTACTTCTTTTGTAACAACACCAGTATCTTCAATATACTAGGATGTTGTTATAATATTTATTTGAGCTAAACTCTCACACAACTACATCAAATGGTTAAAGAACATACGGTTTCCGTGGATGGCAAAATTCTGCCTCCCAAAACGATGATTGTTCAATACTCATTTAACACTTTCAAGGGTGGCCATTATGATGTCACTATTTTTATATATGATATATAATATGTTTATTTTTTCTTTAAGCTTCTGTATTTTTCATTTTTGGCATACCTTTATGGTTTCCATTATGGGTAAACACGATATCTTCATTTAAGGAAGTGCGGACTACCGCCCCCTCAAAGTGATGTGATTCGTTAATGCCATATGTGGGACGTGTAAAGGATGGATTTAAAGTTATTATATATGATGTTATACTGGAATTATAATATACCTCTATATCATTATTATTTCTTCTATTAATGTATGAGATAGAAATGAAAGTAGCGTTCATGCGTACGTACGGCTTACCGTCTCCATGAACGGTGCATTTCATTTCTTATCCCCAAATGTAATGTACTATTAAAATTATATGTATATAATGTATATATATAATTAATGATATATATAAATGGTGAATATAATTCTGTAATTAAAATATACATACCTCTCATTTAGTTTTAATTCCACTAATGTGACAAAGAAATGAAAGTAGCGTTCATTCGTACGTACGGCTTACCGTCTCCATGAACGGTGCATTTCATTTCTTACCTCTAAATGATTATGTAATATTATAAATACATGTATATGCTGGATATATATGATACATATTATATCCAAATCGGGAATTTCATTCTGGATATAAAGAACTTTTGACCACATGAACAACATGTAATTGTAAGAAGTCAACTTTCGACTTAAGAACCAAATATTGACAAAACAAACATTATTAACTTAAATGGTTACATAATGTTTATAACATGGCAATAAGTGATATAAAAAGAATAATGAACTTTAAAAAGGTTCATAATCAAGTATAAATTAACTCAAGTTTATTATTCAGGACGTTAAAGAAAGATCGAGTCAAGTCGGGCCCAAGGTAAGGGACTTCGTCTCAATCTCCGTTCATTGAGGCATATTTCGTTTTATACACAACTTTATTTTATTTGGTGTATAAACTCCTTTGAATTTTACTTTTATACAAAAGGAATCTTTTTCTACGAAGCGTTTTACTAAACGACAAAAAGGAATGTTTTTTTTAACGTACGCGGTGACAATGACTTTTTCCGCCGCCGCGAGTATTATTTGGTCTTTGGCTTCCTCAACAAGCCGTAATGTTTTTAAAATAAAATAAATACCATATACTCTTTTATGTATTTTGGTATTGAAAATGGTTTTGATAAAGGATTCTATTATGTCAATATATTTATGATATATTATGTTTGAAATGTGGAAATGTTATCTTTCCTTTATATTGGGTTTATGTTTTATTATTTTATATTGGTACTTGGACATTTTAACGGGTGGTTACGTTATAAACCATATGACGGGTGGTGCCGTGAATACCAGGACGGGTGGTTACGTTATAACCTCCAATGCATTGGGTATGGAAGTCGGCCGTATGGCTATTCCATTAAGTATGTATGGAAATTGGCCGTATGGATATTCCATTAAGTGATATGTGTGGAAGTCAACCGTATGGTTATTCCACTTAAGTATGTTCATGTCCCAAGTTACCTTTATATATTCTATGTGTTCTTTATATGGGTTTTATGGTAATCCTTTGGTTACAAAAAGGTAAGTAATGATACTTTATTCAGTGAATAGTTTTTACTACTTCATGAAGGTGAAGGTATTACTTTGATAGAGTATACATGGTTTACTTGATTTTGAAAAAACTAATAGTTTTCATTCTTTTTGTATCCCTTACTGAGCTTTTTATGCTCACCCCAAGTTTTTCGAAATGTTTTTCATAGGACATAAAGTTGAATAAGGTCAAGGATGGGATCAAGGGAATTTCATGCTATCTAAAAATGGAATCTAGACATATTTCTTTTTAAGAGTTTTTATTTTATGGAGACATAGTAGAAGTGTCTACTTTGTAATCTTTTAAGATGTAATAGTTATGTTCTAATTCTCTAAAACTCTAAACCTAAAAAGATCCTCAATGTGAATCATTCATTTAATTCAATATTAAGTAAAGTTTAAGGCTGTGGCCTTATATCCAAATTCTAAAAATTAGAATTGAAAAAAAGTCAAGCTACCTACTAAACACTATTTCCAATACCATGATGGTAGTAAAGAACATGTCTATATTCTATGACAATGATTAATCATCTAACAATTCATCCATGAATATTAGAAGCTTCTCTCTATAAGGGTCTACTTATAAATAATAATTTTGATCCTTTGTTCTATGAAATATAGTAATTTACAATATAAATACATTTCCAATGGTAAAATAGCCAACTAGAAGTTGTTTTAACTTCATTCCTCCCAATATATAATGAAAAAATAGATCTAAATCACTTTATTGACCATTATTTAAAATAATTGTCATCACTCCTAGACACACTAGAAAATATTTATGTCACATTGAATAAATCTACATTAGATTTCAAAAATCATTTATGCCAAAAAAATTGATTTAATTCAATGTTTGGATAATTAGAAACCCACTTAAATAGTAATTATCACACCCCAATAACTAGAAAACCACCAATTATAATCAATATCAGATCACCTCTAGTCAATCAGGATTTGGATTCCAACATAAAAAAAAATATGAAACAACATAGGAATCCCAAATATTTTTCTTAGAATTGAAATAGATAAAATCATAACTACATATAGAGTTGAATACTGGTGCTAACTTGACTATCCGCTGACTAGCCTTATCGCATATATGAACCTGCAATCAAGAGGGTTATACATGCATAACTAATTCAGTGATCCCCACATTAGTATTGTCCTTATAATTATATTTTTGAACAATAACACCAAGTCTCAGTATTCCCAACCATTTCCTTTATCATATTTAATATGTATACTAGATTTTCTTACTCACCCCTAACCATTAGTGAAAAACAATAATCACCACCCATTCCTAGTTCACCATGAACATAAACCATGGCATAATTATATTTCCATATGAAACAAGTGTTAAAACCTATATGTTCAATGGTGCATCCATCCATTACCATTTAAATCTATCATAATACTTCACAAGAAAAAAAACATTATAGATTTCCAATATCACACTAATTTCCCTTCTCAATTTCCAAATGCACCCATTCCTCTCAACTAATTAACCTATCCATCATTGATATCAACATCCATATTAGGGGAAATAAAACCAATTTCAATCAACACCATATGTCTCAATTTCTACTAGAATCTAATCTATAACAATTGGTTCTCATATCATACATAGAAACTGAAAAATCTAAAACAAAATGAGAATCTAACATATACAGTTTCATTCCTTCAATAAAAAATTTATAATTTTCTAACATGATATTCTGACACTCAAATTTATATTCCTATATTTAGTAATCCATTAAAAACCCTCCAAATGGTTCTTCCTTCCAATCTATATTGATCAAATAATATCCCGATATTTTTATGATAATGATCCATCAAATTGTGAAACCTATTGATTTTATCATGTGGCTTGGATCATCAAACATATACTAACATAATAATTTTTTTGACTATTCTCCACTACATATTACTATCATCTAATAAACCTATGTCATATCAATCCTATTAATGTATAATACATGATCATGGATACCTCAATCATCATCCCAAAACAAATTGATTGTATATACACTCTATCCATCATAAATATCGTTATCATTAATCACAATACGTTATCACATTGATTACCAAACATAAAATCACCATTATCATGTATCAAACTGAAATGACCTACCAAAACATAAACAAAATAATAAATGACCACAAATAAATAACAATAGAAATCTTAAGAAATATGATATTCCTACACTATATAACTGATAACACCTATCATACATAACCATCAAGCATAAATCAACCACCCATACATCCCATTTCAAGTATAATTCATGTTAAATATATTATTTTATAATTTTATGGTTTTATATAAATTATTTTAAATCATTTGTTATGGTTTGGTTGTCTTGGTTTGGACCCTGTTAAAGGATCAAACATTTGTTGTTGGGGGGTGCTTCTTCTAGGATGAATAAGTTGTATCAGATGTCTGAATGCAGAACAGTTTATGATGTCCATTAGTTATTTGTTCCATAAATAGTTAAATTACAGTATAAACCCTTTCGTGCTCAATAAATGGTATGGGATGATCATTTAAAGAGGGAGGATTATGGATTAAGTCCATTTTTTCTTATAATTACGTTCAGTAGAATAAAACAAGGGAAAACTTAATTTTTCACTTGGAATTACTTATATCTTAAATTTATATTCTTTTGTCCTTTGATATCCAATTAATAGACCGCATATAAGAAAAATAACCCCTTTTCCTATCATGCTAGGATTTTTACTATAATCTTTATTCATACTCTCATTCAATCACTATTCATAATATAGGATCTGTACCCATAATAGCACAAATAATATTTCTTCTTTTCTTTAATTATCGCACTGTATGGAATTCAAAATACGTGTGAAATAATATTCCATATTATCATGGTATTTTTCTATTTATTCATTTGTCCAATTCTAGCCTAAATTAGTTGAAGATAATAAACAAAGATTCAATAACCCACCAAGGGTTGGTGTTCTAAATCTTTTCCATTAAATTCACGATTTTCATATCTTGTGTTGTAGTCTCATCCACATAATCATCCTTGTAACACATATTAAATGAAAAATTCATTAACTTTAAATAGTGTAAAACATTTTTCAATCTACATTTTCCCCTTATTACATGTCTGAGGTCCTCGACCTTAGTGTAAAACTACCATTGGGTGGGGTTATTTTGAAATCCATTGACAATAAAACCCATTTGGATGAGTTGGGATTACAAACAATGAAGGGAAGCCATATATGAATTAAAATTTATTTTTAATTGATAAATTCATATTATGGAACCATTTACATTGTAAATGAAATGAGATGATGAAATTGAATAATTCAGATTTTTGAAATGAGGTGGATGAACTCTTGGATGATGTAGTTTATGAAAACGATTGGGGATGTGGAATTGACATTAACATGTCCCCTTATTTTATCACATGTGAGTGAGTTGAAAATTTGATAGAATGTGATAAATTAATCTTTAAAGATATCATAGACTATAACATGGCCCATTGGACCCTATTATATAATGGTTAAAGATGGATACCTTAAAAAGAAACAACATTATGTTTTGGAATTGATATCATGGTATGGAACAAATGACATGTTGTACTTGATGCCTTGGATTATCATCGAGGATCCATATTTCCTTTAACACCATGGACTTTATCCTTGGGATCCACCCAATAGAATACATATTTTTCTATGGATGATCTCTAGAGACATGAATGGATTCCCCATTAAATTTATATGAGTCATAACCCATGTAAGGTGACATTATATTCACTTTTATATGAATGGTATCAGTTGAATTGAATAGGTTTTATTAGTCAAGTAGCTCGGTTCCAAGCCCTCATTGTTCTAACAGTTGAAATATCTATTATATCTCACCACAAGTTATTTATATCATTAAATGGGATTATCATATTATATAATTCTTGTCAAATCATGTACATAATGTTTGGATTGTATTGAATTATCAATTAAAATATTAATCCAGTAATACGTGAAGACTTATATAGATTATATGTATATAGTATTGTTATATAGATATCCTTGGCGGAGACCTATTAAGTATATATCACACCCAATTTTGGAAGATTTTTGTAACATGGACAAACCTCATGGTATAAATAGGGACGTAGGGAAGGGTCCAGCTTTGGACACTTGATATTAATTCTAGGATAGTGTCCGTTAGAAAAGGATGGATATTTTTCTCGAGATGCTAGTGGAGATATATTTTTTCTTTTCGTAATTTTCTATAGAATTCGGTATATTACTACGACATTGCTCCCCATGTATCTCCCAATTTTTTCTTATTATAAAATGATAATAGTTTCTGTATATAATACTAGATACGAATATATTTTTTTTTCTACTCAATATAATATAATTGGATGATTTTATTATTTTTGTTCCTTATAACTATATATTCGTATTTCCCCAAGTCTTTGATAGAACTATTATGTTTTACATTTTTCATGAGGGTATAGTCACCCCAACATATCCTCAATAACCCTCACTAATATTCATAAGAATCTACCATATAATGAGAAATGCTTGAGTCTTGGTTTCTCTTAGGTTAGGTAAATTTTTAGTGAATTATAATTGCTACTCTAAAAGTGTTATCAATGGGTTTTCATTTTTTCATTCTATTTTTGAGTGGTATAGAAGAGAAAATTAATGTGTCTTAATTTAGAATCAACCCTACTATTTTGAGTTGCTACCCCACATGTAGTAAAATTCTAGGTGACCCATGATTTGACTCTATGATAGGTGTTTTCCTAGTTTATGTTGTTCAACATTATCTATTGGTAAAAAAACATGACTTTTAGTGATATATTTATTAATATGGGATTAATTTAATAGTTATAAGACAAAAAAATTAGTTTCTACCTCATTCATCATTATAGGAACTGAATATATTACTATTCAAGAATATTCCATTTCATATCTTCTTTAAAATGTTCATTGACAATAGTTTTTTTAGTGCATTGATTATTATGTTCAAATAATTCAAACATATCATATATGGAAGGACAAATGATTGTTTAATTAATTTTTTTTCATAATAAATAATGGTGTAGTCCAAAATAACATGATGGCGTGCCCTTAATTTTTCCAATTCAAGTATATTTAAGTCATTGAACATCAGTTTCATGGGAAGGAATGAGAGTGGTTACAATTTAATGGACTCCAATTTAAACAAGAAGATAGTGTGTGCCCGTATGAATTTTGGATATGATCCTTATATTTAAACCATGGTAAAACACTACTTATAGATATGTGAGGATACAAATAATACTTATGAGGTGTACAAATTTATAATTTGGGAATGGTAACTCATATAACTAGACTGTGATATTTACATATATACTAACAATGATGTTTAAATTATGAAAATAAAATGGAATACATTTATTGGGGTTTACATTTGCTACATAATGGGTGTTTTACATTATATAATGAAACTGACCCTCCATATATTGATACCCATAGCCAAAAATAGATAACATTAATTTAACTATAAAATAGTAATTTGATGTATGAAGAATCTATCATAACTGGTATGATATTTTTTATCACCTAGACCATTTTATATGAGAGGTAAGAGGGGTGTGAATTTTACAAAAAAGATTTTACTAGTTCGATTTTCATACTTTTGATAATTTCACAATCAAATTTTTTTCTGATACATGTTTTGTTAATTATTAATATATTCCTCAATAATGGGATTTCTTTTTTCATTATGAGGGTGTCGATGATCATTACCCATTGGTGGTGGGCCTTAAGACACTAGTATAACCACCATTAGTTACACAATCAGTACATTATTTGATACATATCATGGGGACATATTTTTAGTTTTTAGAGATTATTATATGGACCATACAAACTTTACAAGGAGCCTTGTGACATTCCCCCACTATCGCATAATTTACCATTGAATTTCAGAAGAATTGATTATCTATGTTTTCAGTGGGTTTTAGTCTTTAGGATTCTGAGATTGGGCTAGAGTCCATGTTATCAATATTCAATAAAAATGAGATTACTCTTGATAATTGGTTACAAAGATAATTTTTTCACATATTTTATTATATAATTCAATGTTTTGATACCCATATCAATTTTATTTAATTAGTAGTTTTCACATATTTGGGTTTTGGTGTTATTTTTATCTTAAATGTGAAAAACTATTTATTCTATATTTTGAAGTAATTTTTACCACTTTGGTATTATGTTCATTTCTCAGAAAATATATTTCAAAATTTTGTGATTGTAATTTTTTTTGGAATTCATGCACTATTTCTTTCAACTTTGTATGCTATTCCATTGAATGATTTTAATTACATAAGGCCCTATAAAGATATAAATATGAGTAGTTTCTTTGGATAACCTGGTGGACCCCACCACCATAACATAAATATGGAATGAGAACATCAGATTTAGGTGATTCCAATTATATTGGGAATGTGACACATAGAAATGATTTGAAAATAAATTTTATGGATTTTTTTGTAAATTAAAGATGTAATTTTATGTTATATATTGGATGATGAATTATATAATTGTCATCCTGAATAATTGTTTAAAAAATAAAATCCATAACATCTAATATACAAGTCAAATAAAGGACAATTTTCTAGGGTGAAAGGAGGGTATAATTTGGAAAAACAATTATGAATACACATTTTACATATTCAGCTATTGTATTCCACATCCTCACAGAAATATTAAGAGTAAATATTTTAAATGAAAATTATTCAGTCATTCACCTATTAATATGTGCGTTTTCTCCTATTTCAGATGATGAACCACAAAGCCTGTTGGAATAAGAGTTCAAGGGAAAGGACATGAGTTTTCCATGATTTAATTGATCCATGAAGGGCTTGTTCCAATTAGTGGTTGGAGGAAAAGTTCCAAATACATTTTTCCATTCAAGATTGGGTATGTCATTTTAAAATAATTTCTTTTAAATTATCATGGAGATTGATTGGTTGATTTAAATATGTAATTTTCACCATTTTTTCAATATCATCTAATTATTACAGATTTATTTTTCATATTATGAATGTAATGTGGTTTTAGTCATTGTCTAAATTTCTTTGGTGAGGTCTCGCCATTGAGCACGATTGGCTAAAACTGTTTTGGTTACTTAGAGGAATTCCTGTAATCGGATCACTTTGATAAGATGATTGGTACCAATATATGGGGTCTGAATATGGAGAGTGGTTTATTTTTATCTATTCATTGATATATTAAGGTATACATTGGATAATTTAATTGGAAAAATTTCATGAAAATTGTTAAAGGGGGTGTCCAAAGATCAACATTTTTCCACCAATACCTTCTTTAAATATTTATTTTTAGATAGCTTTGATTCAAATTGATAATCTAAAACATATATTTATTGTTGAATTCAGATTTTTTGTCATTTTTATAATTCAATTTAATCACCCTATTTATATAATTATATATTTATATTACTTAGATTTGTTATAGTGACAATAGGAATATAGTTTCTATATATGGCCTCGTCGAGATCTACCATAGGTTGTGCCACTATTGCACACACTAATGAGTATAATAATTTAATATAATAGTGGTTCACAATAGAAAAAATATCCATTTGGTGCCATTATCCATGAAAATACAAGAATCCTCAATCCCCCAAACATAAGCGTTCCACTCCTGAGCAATTATCCTATTTTCAAATCAAAATTCCCATGACATTGAAAAATGATAAAACATCACGATCTTTTCAAAACCAAAATTTCATCATGTCGTTTATATGAAATAAAATGTTCCCATAATTTTCATTACCATCATTTATATTTGTTCATATTAATAATATCATCCATGTCTTAGTCAAAACCTACCTCACATTGTATTTTATGTGACTCTCCACACATCAATCGATTTTGAAAAAAAATAAATTATTTAAAAAAATGATTTTTGATGTGAAATGTTTTTCATTGAATTGGATTTTCCATCATTTTTATGAGTTTAACTAATTTTTGAAATCCATGCATTTAAATTTATTTCTATATATGTTTCAAATGAATTTATTTGTTTATTTTATTGAATGAATTAGTGGTAGAAGTTTGGAGCATAACACAACGGTTCCACTGAAAAATAAATATAGGTTGGGTATTTCCTTCTCTTAGTTTTCCCCTAATTTATATTTTATCAAAAATAAATGATGGGAAGTGAAATTTATGTGTGTGGGAGATTCATCTTTCATAGTTCTTTTTTTCTGTTCGTTTTCATTTCATTTTTAAGAACCTTGAGATTTAATGAATATTCATATCACATTTGACACGTCAATTTATTTTGAATAAATTTAAATAATATTAAAAAATTGTATTTTAAATGACTGTTGATGTGAAAAACTTTTTCCTTTAATTGGATATTAAATAATTTTTATGAGTTTAACTGATTTTGGAAATCCATTCCAATGAAACATTGACTCAAAATATTTTTCCAATCTTGTGAGGTACTCTAATCCAATTTGAAATATTCTTCCAAATACCCACACTATCATGAGGGATACATGGATTTTTTGTGAGACCAGTATTTTTAATTTTTCTCAATCAAATATGTGGATTTCTAGAAATGTTTCTAAATATAACAGAGGCAATAAATTGTCAAGACACACATTATTCTGAGACCCACCTTTGAATTTATCCTTCGTAATCATGTAGATGACATAAATTTCCGTATATGTTTTAGCCACATTACAAGCCAATTTATCCTTACTTATTCATACTCTTGGTATTTTTAAATTGATATTACACGTTTGAGTGTGGGTGAGGGGGATATAATGTGCGTTAATTGGGATGAGATTAATTTTTGGGCTATGTGCAGTGTGATTCCTCATTTTGGCTGGGTATTGTTCAAAAATAGGGCTTCAGTCATCATTTCAGTATGCTTAATTTTTTCATATATATCTCATAAAAAATATTTGATAAAGAAAATAGAGATGAGCATGAATTTCTCAATGTACTTTTTTTAAGTTTTATGTCCCACTCAAAATTCAAGGGCATGAATATTAATTCATTCATTTTTTTTAGGTTTCAGCTAATCCACCTTAAAAAATGAAAAGAATGAAGGGCCATTTTGGAGAATTACAAAAAAATAAAAATGAAAAAAATGTGGACAACAAGGATGATATATTTCCATACAATAATTTAATGTCTCATGTCCCATGAAAAAAATTTTGGTTTTGTGTTTCACATACTGAAGGAGGATTGAGTTAGTAATATTTTTTGTTTTCTCTTTATTATTTATGTATTATGATTAATAGTCAGAACTCCTCTTTCTAGCCTGGAATTTTAAATCATTTACCCACCGACCCAAAGCCAAAAAGTCATTTGAACCATTAATTAAATACCTCATGATATTAATCATTTTCATGTTCACACTATAATGAAAATTGAAATTTCAATAGGATAATGTTTAAGACATATATGATTATTGGGCCAACAATGATATAGTGAATTTATTGAATCCAATTGAACAACATCAGATTATTGTCTGGATGGATTCCCAAATAAATTTTCATCATTATTTCTTTCCTATGATGCTAATTGAAAATAGATCTAGATATATTATACTCTTGGTGTAGTAAACTATTTATGTTGTTGATAGTTTTAGTTTATTCAGATAGATTTAGTGTTTTTTTACTTCTCTTCTTAGATAAGAGATTTTCTATGTTAAATGTTATGATTATTGTCTTGTAAAAACTATCTGATCACAGATGAATGTTTTCAAATGGATTTCAATTTGGAATTTGAAAATCACGCCATCATAACCCAATGTAACCCTAGATGAGATATCAGTGTACTCAGTGGTAATTTATTACCTCAGAATATGAGTGGTTCTTATAATGGTATAAAGATTCATATTGATATTTCTTGATCAAATATTAGTATCAGTAGTGCATAAATAGATATCCATGTTATATATCATCAGTGTGGTAAGAAGGTTCATATGAGGCCCCAATGTTATAGTTTCCCTATTAAGTTAATAGAGGGAAATACAGTGGGTAATATTCAAAATAATATCTCACACCATTCCAATTATTTCATATGGTAGAGGATCCACACCAGCTACCCCATCAAGATTGAAATTAGTCGATCCAAAGTAGTTTGGTATATGGAGTACTGCAATTACTTCAGGATAAAGAGGTAGATGAGGCTAGGGATGTCAGGCATCAGAGACACACTGGAAACTAGCCAAGCCATGTCAGGGTAGTATGGTTGTATCTGATGACCACAATATATATATATAGTATATCCAATACACAAGGAGTAGATATACAATCCTTCTGTAGTACATGCCACTATTATAAGAGAATCTACATTTTTTTCTGTATTACATGACACCAGATATTAAAATTACATTAAATATGTGTTTGTTATGGATATTATTGGCCTCAATATAAATTATTTGTTTTTGTATGATTACATATGACAGTCTATTAGGATTACCATCAGAATTTGTATTCTACCGCAGAGGGTTATCTACTAGGGATGTAAGTTATCTATTTACATTGGACCTCTTCATCCATAACATGAGAGGTTATTATATACATATCGGGATGTATTAAATGGTTCATTTCCAGGAATAAATTGATTTTTATCAAAAGATATTTTCCTTCACATCACCCTGAGGGAGGTATATATGTTCAAAAGTTTTTGTGGAATATCTTGGTGTTCCGATCTAGAGAAAAAACTTTTAGAATGGGTTGAATGATGAGAAATAATCATAGTACCTTTCTAGATGAGATGGAAAGATGACATATAAATTTCCCTATTACAGTTTATTTTTTCAAAATATTCATCCCTAAAATGTTATTCTGGACTACCTCATGAGAAAGTGGATGGTTTTTCTATTGGTGTAGTCATTCAAGAATCACAATTATCCATCCTTCCGAATAAAATTACTACCACGGAGAAATATGAGGTCAAGAGAGAACTAGATGATCCTGATTTATCGTGTTTTATATGACCAAAATAATCACATGGGGGTTCGAACATGATTATCACAAAGAATGTGTAAAAGCTTCTTAGGTTAGGTGTTGATTTCTCAAAAATAAAACAGATAAAGGATATAAATTTGTATCCTATAACTTGAAAATATGTCTTATATGAATAGGTTCATGGAGATATGGTTTTCTCAAAGATATATTTGAGTTTATCATAACATCAGGTTTTTTTAAACCAATATAAATAACATGTACATATTTCCATTGCAGATATCGCTAGTATGAGTATTTTTCATGTTATTGGACCTCATAAATGAACATTCTATTTTTATGGAAATAATGAATCATGTTTTCTAACACATATTTGGATACATTTGAGGTATCCTTCATGGATGAAAACATGGTGTACTCAAATAAACACCATGAACATGCCAATTAACTTGATATCATTTTGAGAACACTAAGATAGAAACATATGTAATCTAATATAAAAAATTACACATTTTGATTAAAAAAACATCACTTCATGGGATTGTTATTCTTAGAATCTAGAGTATCTTTTAACCTAGACACGGTGATAGATGTAGTTAATATGTATAAATATAATAAATAATCAGACATACTAATATTCATTGGTCCATCTATATATTATAGGTTATTTAGACATAGATTATCACACCTTAAAGAACCATATATCGACTATACAAGTTAAGGTTCCATGTTTACATGGATTAAAGCATGATATAAGGCTATTCTAGAGAGGGATGAAAGTGTTAATTCATAATTGATCATTATATTATTTGATATTAGATGTGGATATATTTTTTATTTTTATGGATCATGAATGAAGATATGAGTCATTATATTATAGCATGTCTGATTCATAGTGTGAAAGCCACATTAGTTGAGATATTTCAATTAGAATTAATGGATGAATGATCATGTGTTAGCTATTATGGTTCATGCATTAAATTTTGGGAGACCCAATTTGTTATGAATGTTATTTATGATATATATAAACTACAAGATCCTAAAATAAATATTCACACAGATTGTATTTAATAATAGGTAGAATAGAATTGATTAATACATATAGTTGTCAGACATTGAACATGTATATATGCATCAGATGGTAAATGATGTAGTTGATGATCTAGACCACACAGCTCAAGCACAGGTAGTTCTTGTGGCCATTAGTGAGAATATGTTGATGTAATTATTATTATAGACATGTTTAGAAATGTGTGTGGGTTACACATTTCTTATTATTATAAAAATTTTGGTTACCTTATCACTTATTCCTAGAGTGAGGTTAAAGAAAACATTTTATTTTGTGTGCTTAGTCATAATGGAGAGTGTTTTAGAATAGTACCCACCACATCGATGGATAGTTGATGAGGATAGGTATTGTGTAATAAGGGGCGAGTTTACATGCCTACAATAATCTAAGTGGAATTGATATGAGAGTTTCATGTCAAATCATGGGAACTATATGCTTATTTTTTGACGACATACCATGACATATGCTTGTAGTACAAGTGGATGGGGATCAAAAGAGAAATAGTCTGCTTTTTCACTCAGTCATCAATCATCCGGTAGGTGAAGGATGATCTACAGTGACTTTTTGGATGTTTATATCCCACAAACATTCTAATGTGTAAATAGGAGATTTCTACCATGAAAGGATATCCAATATCCTCTCAGTGAAGTGATGTGTTATGGGTGACCATTGATATGTCGACAAAGATTTCAAAAAAATTTCTTATTAGATAGATCTTTTTAGTGAATTATTTCATTTGGAAAAATGTCATCTAGATCCAAACACGTCAAGATGTTCGATGAGTCATCATAATAGATAGGGATGCTCATATTACCTCTTGGTTATAGAAAGGGTTTGAGATGGATCTAGTTTATAGCTAATTATTTGAATAACATATCACCCAAAGACTAATGGACAATCATGGCAAATGTTATGGGTGTAAGAGGACATGCTTCAAGTATGCATCTTTAATTTTTCAGGATCTATTGAAAAAAATTACTCCAATTGATTTTTATTATAAAAAAATATTTACAGTTACTATACAGATGACTCTGTATGAATATATATACAGTAGACCTCAACATTAAAAACTACACCAATTAGATGAAGGAGAAGAAATGATATAGGTACCACATCTCATTCAAGAGAGACCATAGTAGGGATTTCATTTCAAGAAATGTATTGCTACAACTAGGTGTGGGTAGAATTCAAATATTGATCATCATAGATGACATATAGAGTTTGAGGATAGGGTTATTGTATTTCTTCATGTTATTACTAGACTAAGGAATCAAAATTATGGAATAAATAGTCAAGTTCACATATGTCTATTGGAACCTACCATATTTTAGATAGTTTCTGGACAATGACCTATTAGTTACTTATAATTTATTGATATAGAGACATTTTACCACCACAAACCCTTGTTATCCTAGAGACAATGTACACTAAATTTAATTGGATTGATTATAATTAGTAAATTACTAATGGAATATTTAGCTTTGTAGTCTTGTAAAACCAGATACATAACATTGTATGGTATTAAAAATGAATACACAAATTAAATAATTATTATATTCGAGGAAAAGCTTTTTTTTACATAGAATATCATTGGATATTTTTTTTGTATCACACTTATGTGATTCTTGGGGAAAATAAAATATAAGGGTGAGATAAAATACTCTATAAGGGTTCTGTAATGTTGAAAAATAAATGAATCAATGAATGTGATCAACCTAGAAAGTTCAATAACCGAACACACGTTCTATGTAATCCAAAAACCAGGAGTGAGTTCTTAAAAAATATGGAAATGATAAAAATTGAAATCATATTTCTTTTAAATCTATGGATAAGAATAATAAATAAGGGAATGAAATAAACTGAAAATCATGAAATTTAATCAATAATATGAGAATTAAATACATCCATTGATTTCTTACATAAGGAAAATCACTTGTACAATGATAACTAAATCAAAATTAAGGAAATGATTAATTATTAGACTTCATGGTTTCTAGGTACGTGATACTATTACCTTCATGAAAATTAAAAATATACATTAAAACATCTTGGGATAGAAACCACAATGTATAAAAAACATAACTATCCCACAAGTCTACCAATTCATTGATGAGATATCTATCACTATTCCCCACCCATTTCGTACACGTCCATAAAATTTCCCCATATATCAAATAGAACATCTAATTGATAAAAATTATACCTTATAAAATATATTGAAGGAGTAAAATATAAGGATTTATCAATATTCTTGTAGATATAAAATACCATATTCCGTAAACACATTATGTAAAAATGGAATATACTTTAGGAAACAATCCTATTCAATATAAATGATATAGATATTCAGGGTAAATTTGATGTTGAATGGTCAATTGATATTTAATTTGTCATGTGGACTAAAAAAATGAATCAATTAAGTGAATTTGAATACAATCCCTAGAAATATTAATAACAAACCATACATTGGAATAATAAGGATGAAATAAATACAATATATCTCATGTGGTTTAAATATATTGGGTTGTTGTCATTGATGAATTGAAATATCTTACTCGAAACAAGAATACCTTTTTTATTTTGGAATTCAATTTAAAAAATATTATTCTTTTAAAATCACTTTTAAAAACATTTTTCATTAAAATATCTATCAAATAAAAGGAATTAATCTTTAAATAAATGATGGTGGGTAATTCTATATATGTTATACCTGAAAAAAAGAACACTTCATTTTCACATAACGTTTTTTTGGAATGTGTAATGATTGTAATGAAAGAAGATGGTTCTTTTGAAAAAAATTAAAATATAAAAGGGGTAAAAATTTATTTAAAATATCATTTTGAAAATACAAAAAAAACTTACAGAAAAATGTTATGTAGTATTATTATAAGAGAAAACATATTTCTGACTGATGATATAAATGAATTCAGGTTTTTCACAAAAAAATTATCAAGTAATTTTGAATACCAATGAATATAAAAAAGGTACTTTTACTTTAAAAGTGTAATTAATAAGCATAGGATAATAAAATTTAATGATTTATTCGACAATGAAAATACAAATTACTTTATTGTAATTTTATTACTAATAAATCTACATTATAATGATATTGTGATATAAACCCTTAAATTGATTATAATTTATATGTGAGAATTAATAATGGAATTGATAATGTGTATAAAAAAAATATAACATTTTAAAATAAATCAAAATATACACAATGTTAATATTGTCAGTTCTAGGCGTAGTGGATGTGCGGTTGGTCTAACACCCAACATTGATTTTTACATTGAAAAATTATTATTATGGGGTCCATATGACGATGAATGCCATTCTCCATGGAATATAATCAGATATTTCGCTAAACAAAGAAGGGGATTGAATCCTTTTGAGAGGATATTGCACATCATTTTTATAAGTAATTTGATTAATTCCATTATGAAATAAATACCTAGATCTTCAGTATTTTCTTAATTGATGATGTTCATCATTCGGAATGACCCTTTAATATTATCTCGTTGCGCTTGCGAGGATCCAAACTAGAATCTCTCTGGTGATGATCCGAAAGTGCTTTGACGGCCTCTGATCGACACCACAAGTTTTCTGGGTACTGGAATGGAAAAGAAAGTTTCGTATGTCAGTCATTATTGATCGTTTGTTTTTAGGCCGTCAATAATGTCACTCTTTCAAGAGTGTCGAGGGAAGAGGATTCGATAGAGGAATTGTTTAACACAACAATTCACGAAGCTTACCGTGTGTTCTCCATGGCACAATAAACAAACTTGTATATTTATAATCATGGAACAACAATTAAAAAATTCAATTGTTTAATTTAAATTAAAAACATTAATGAACTTAGAGAAAACCCATTCTCATAATAATAATACCACATCATTATTTATGGTGCACCAACATGCACAAAACTGAATTTTGAATTAAATTCTGTATCCCGAAATAATAGCAGCATCATTATTATTTCAACCTCTACCAACTATTAATTATTGACCATCATGAAAATAATTTTTTACTACTGGACCGGCCTTGGTCCGCATGAACACCACATCCTTTTTTTAACACAAAAAAATATATTATTTATTCATGTCAATAAATATTTTATTTACAAACTAGTAATTAAATATTTATTAAATGTTCAATAAAATAAATAGATATATTTTACATAATTTATGCGATCATCTTAACTTGAGTAAAATTATTCCTTAGTCTTGAGAATAATATTTATTTCATAATCAAATTCAAATATTATGTAACTGATACCACCGAAACACATATTGTGTGCCCTTCAAGGATTCTTTATCATTAGAATTTAGTGGGTATGCCTAAAGTCCAAGAGTACTATCAATAAATGGGTCAAGGTACCAATGATAAATAAATGTAATGTCCCAAAGATGCAATCCACATATAAACGCACAATGTGAAATATAATCCATTTGTATCAAAATCTCATCATGCAAGTTTCATTATAGTTTTATCAACCATTATGCCTGATAAGACATTCATTGACTACCTGAAATAAACTCTTCAATACACAATGTCCCGAGAATTTAATGAGATGGTTCTATATCAATTAAAGGGTCAAGATATCCACATCCAAAATGGAAGGTAAAAATCCTTCCTCGAATTATCCATTAAAACCTTTCCACTCGTGACGCACCCAGTGTACCCTACGTCCCACCCACTATATGTGTGGTAGTTTTCATCAGAAAATCATAGTGTGCGTGGTGTGACATGAATTAATGATAAAAATAAAATCTAAGGATAATAACCCACGCTCACAGATAGAAATATCCAATAACCCCAAAACATGAGTAATTCCAACCGATGGGTCTATTCTCATAATCTCCTGTCTTCGAGATTACCAAGTGTAAACTTCATTGGATGATATCTCATGAACTTACAAGTACACACACCTGACGGTCTACATGTTATCTGTCCCATTATATTATTTCATCAAACTATAGAACTATATTTAAAAATATTGTTATATAATTTCAAGGATATCATTATAGCGTGAAACTACCATGTCCTTATCAATGCATCAAATACTCTAGGACATTATTACATCATAGTCTTGAAAATAAATAAATATTATGTAATAATAAGATTAATATTTAAATAAATTAAATGTATATGTAATCAAATTAAAACTAGTTGGTTCAAGTTACCATAGTCTTACAAACTCCCACTTGTACTAGAGCCATCTGTCAATGCCATTCAGTCCTCTAGACCTCACATGGTAATCATGTTTCAAATGAGTCAAGGCTTTTGTCATGGGGTCTTCCATATTTTCTTCCATGGAAATAATGCTCACTTCAACTTCACCTCTCAATGATAAACCCCTCAATTGATGATATATCATGAAGTATATGCGTCTTCAACTGATGTGACAATGGATCTTTTTCATTAGCCACCACTGTAGTATTATTATAGTACATAGTGACGGTATCATTAATGCTAGTTATCACATATAGCTCTTGGAAAATGCTTTATATCCAGACTACTTATTTATCTACCTCACAAGTTACTATATACTCGGAATCCTCTTTAGAATCATTGACCAAACTCTTCATTGAGCATTTCAATCTCACTGCACCTCCATTCAATGTGATGATGTATCATGTTTACGACTTCATGTCATCTTGATCAGTTTGGAAACTAGCATATTCTTATCCTCTGATGACTAGTTGTTAATCTCCTCTATAAACAAATAGCATATCCATAGTAAGCCTCATATACTTTAGGATATTTTTGATTTCCTTCCAATGGCAGTCACCTAGTTAACATGATTTCTGCCAACCACACTTAATGCATAGGCGATCTCCAGCCTAGTACATTTCAAGACATACATGACTGACCAAATCGCTGATGTGTATGGAATCCTTTACATTATCTTTCTTTCTGTGTGTGTCTCAAGACACATTTTCTTGGATATATGAATACCTTGTGATGATGGAAACAATACCCTCTTGGATTGTTTCATACATAATCTCTTTGGTATCTTATCATTGTTCTTACATTGACATAGGCCCAACAATCTCTTGGATTTATAACGATGGATATTGATCTTAAGAATATATGAGGCCTCACCCAAGTCCATGATAGAGAATCCTTGATTAATCCTTTCCTTAATAGACATTAAGATTAGTATCTCATTTCAAATAATTAATATGTCATCAACATATACTATTATGAAAACCACTTCACTCCCACTAAACCGTGTGAAGACACAATGCCCACATTTGTTCTTGATAAAACCAAATTCTATTATGGATTCATCAAAACACATTTTCCATGACCTAGATGATTTATTTAATCCATAAATGGATTTCTGCGACTTGCAATCCTTATTGGAATCTTTTAATGTCATAAAACATTCTTGATGGGTAATGTAGACATCTTTCAGAAGGTTCTCGTTAATGAAGATTGTTCTGAAATCCATTTTACAAATTTCATTGTTTTGGTTAGCAGAAATTGAAAAAAATTATCATGGATTTTATCATTGCCATAGGTGAAAAAGGATTCATCATAGTCAATGCCTCGACTCTGTCTGAACCCTTTTACAAACATTCATTCCTTATAGGTGTAGACTTGTCCTTCCATGTCTAGTTTTTTCTTGAATTTCCATTTTCCTCCAACAGGATTTACATAAACTGTAGGATCTACCAAAATTCAGACTTGGTTTTGCCACATGGAATCCATTTCATAATTCATGGCTTCTTTCCACATTGCAACATCTATTCCCTAAATACATCCTTGTATTTTAGATAATCATTAATATCAACAAACAATGAGTCACCATCCTTAGATACTATAAAACCATAGCATTCTAGTTCTCTAACCACTCTTGTATTCCTATGAAGCACTTGTGTATCTAGATTAGATTATTCTTCCATGGGGATATTTGGAATCTATTTCTGTAACAACACTTGTTTACATTGAGCCTCTACATCCTAGAAGTCTATATCTCTCCCACTATCTCTTTTGGAAAGGGGATGCCTCTCATGGAATTTGGAATTAATTTCCACTATAACCAATTTGTATGAGGGGTTGTATATATAATAATTTTTTTATTCCTTGGGGTATCCTATAAAGGTAGTTTTTCTTCTTCAGGGAAGTGTTTGTTACCTAAATAGGCCTTAACAAATGCTCTGCTACCTCAGATATTTAAATTAGATAACATGCCTTTTCTTCCATGCCAGAACTCCTTTGGAATATCCTTTATAAATTTATTTGCTACTTTGTTCAGTAAGCGTGATGCTGTTTGTAACGCATATCCCAAAAAGGATAATAGAATACTCACATGACTCGTCATAGATCACACCATGTCCAACATGGTGTGGTTACTCATTTAAATAACACTATTCATCTAGGTTGTGTATGGTGGAGTGTGTATTGATAGGATCCCAAACTCTCGTATGTAATCAATGAAATCTTGATTAAGATATTCTACACATCGGTCTGAGAGAAGTTTCTTTATCATTATACCAATCATGTTCTCAACTTAATTTTTGTATTCTTTGAACTTATAAAAATTAGTTAACTTATACTTCATTAAGTAGATATATCCATAACTACTAAAATCATCAGTAAAAGTAATGAAGTATGAGTACCCTCCTCTTTCATCAATAATAAATGGTCAACACACATAGGTTTGAACCAAACCAAGAAGTTCATTAGACCTTTCACCTTTCCCAATAAATGGGGAATTGGACATTTTTTCATTGTAAACATGAATGACATATTCAAGTGTTTTTTGGTCAAAAGATTCTAAATATCCATATTAATGTATCATTTTAAATAATTTCTCTTTTAAAATACCTAGTCGGTGATTCAAAAGTTGGGTGTGGAATGAATCATGTGAAGTATATTTGGTATTAATTTCAATTACATGGTTTGTGTAATCTAACATGTATAGACCTTTGTAAAAATTTTACCTAGAAAACAAAATTATATCTTTGTTAATGAATAAACATTGATTTCCAAACATTTAAAAAATCAATATGTATATAACCTGGACACATAAGTAATTTTTTGTAACAGACGACACATAATAACTAACAATTAACACCAAGATAATCCTAGTTGGAAACATGAGGTGGTAGTCTGCAACAGCTACAACAAAAAGTATGGCATTATTGTCGACTCTTAGAACGACCTCCCATCAGTCAAACATCCCAAATCTACTTTGTTTTTGTATTTGGATACATATATGAGTACCACAAGCTGTATCGTATTCCCAATTTTTAGAAACAAAGAGATTTCATTTGTTTAGAGACACAGCTGATGCCTCCCCATGCTTCTTAGGATGGGTGCAGTTATTCATCCAGTGGCCCATCTTTCCACATGCAAAACAAACAGCCTTTTGTTCCATTACATCCACTTTGATCTTCATTTTCATGGAAGATTGTGAAGATTCATTGGTCTTAATACTCATTTCCTTCATGTTCCACTTATTCACCATTAGGACTAAAGGATTTTCATTATTCATATAATTGTTCACTTGGAAAATGAGGATTAGAAAATTAGATAGATACATCTCAATGTTGTTCATATTGAAATTGATAACAATGTTAGAGAATCTCTAAGGGAGTCATGCAAGAACGAGATCTGTTCCATGATTTTTATGGATTTTAAAACTTCAAACCTATAGGCCGTAAATGTATCCAATGAGATTGACTACATGATTACCATCTAGGGAAGCTTCTATAATATTACTTTGAATGAGTTCCTTAGAGATCTCAAACCATTACATTCTTTCTCTCCCTTGGTAAAGCCCACAAAGGTTCTCGAGAAATCTATAAGAATACATGTTTTAATGAGGCTCCTTGATATCACTACAAATTGATGATAACATCAATCATTGAATGTCGACCATTTCATTCATATGTTTCTCATATACAAAGATATCCTCATCACTCACCTCTTTGGTAGGCAGATCAGGTAGTGCCGACTCCAGCACAGAAGACATACGTTCATGGCATAAGATAACCCAAAGGTGTCTGAACAATTCATAGAAGTTTTTATTTGGTAAGATGTTGTCTTTATCTAAAATTACACATAGTTATAGTGTGGGTGACGATGTTGTCATTTTTTCTACAAATAAAAGAGCAGATCATTTGTACTTTTTTTATTAAATTTTATGAGAAATAATAAATTTCTATTAAGTCTCACACTATTTTATCAATTACCAATGACCCTCACCATTGAACATAGAATATCTAGTTTCAATGAAATTATTGTGGAAAAGATCCATATTCCCCTCACATAACCCCAACAATGGTTGTATAAGCTATTAGATGGTATTTTTCTAGGTAGGTCTTTGTTATCTATGGGCATAGAGCTCCTTGATCAGTTGAGTGGACTCCCAATCCTAAAATCATAAATTTTGGTTTTCCTTAACTCATGCCTCCAATATTACACCATTTCTAGAAATGGAAACTTCTAATGATTTAATATGATTATTTCAACCTGAAACCTTTCATAAGGGATTACTATATAAATGTAAGTGTCCCAAAAATGTTGGTCAAAAACAGAGTTTTTTTTGAGTTTTTCCCTTAATCAAGTAACATATGTCTTATTCTAACTTAATATATTTTTTATATATTTGTATCTCTTATGTTTTAATTTATTATCATCTTTATAATAGGCTTATTAATATTAAAATAATAATTCTTAAGTGATTGACTGTGCCTCGATAATATTTACACATAAGTATGGTTTATTTTTGTCCCATCTAGAATGCATGTTTAATTCATTAATAATGTGATTTTGAAAACACATCTATAATTACAAACCATGAAACTGATAGAAATAAAAAAATGGCATGATCATGGTCTTTTCTCATAGTTATTTTATCTATATATTCATAAACTAACCCCAATCTTGGGGAGATACATCGTGAACCTTCTGGGTTCGTGTTTACAACATTCCACCTATCCACCTTTATATCTCATGGGATTGGATTCTTCTCAGCTCCATCATGAATCACCTCTACAACCATGGTAGTTCCATCCATTAAATATGATTTTTTTTAAACTTTCAATAAGGTAAGGGTTAAAAAGGGCTCTGACATAAAAGAAACCATTTACACATTGTCCCATCATATTAATGAGGAGAAGGTTTGTAGAAAAACATATTTAATTTAAATAAATTAATTAATAGAAACCATCCAAATACAAAGGTGTCGGTCTAGGTCATGATCATCCAAAATTGCAACTATTTTTATTTATAAACAAAACTAGAATTCAATTATTTAATGATGATTGTTTGAGATAAATGAAGCTCAAATCAATAAATTATCATTTTTAATTAATTAATACTTTTTTCAGAAACCCTTATTGAATTTTCTTTAGATTCTCATCTATCATAATTTTAAACAAATAAATTCATATAAAATTATCTTTTTACTTAACTTGTACCTTGGAGGCAACCCAGTAATTTCATGTTCATAAATACCCAGTGATTAGAAATGAAAATTATGCATATTTTTAATAAAACACACACATATATAATACCTATAACATGTTTTGGCTATGATTTAGGCCCTAAATGTGGTACATGTATCAAGGTTTTGTATAATATAATAATAAATTTTAATAAGTCTATGTAATTTGGATGAGTACACAACATGTAGATCTGACTACACGATGTGTACAATCTTCCACCATCAATCCAAAGTACAATCCTAGGGACATGGTGTGTAGATGTACTTTAGAAATATTTGGAATACACAACGTGATCAATGGGACATACACTATGTAGTATACACATTACAATGTTTCCAGCCGGGAAAGCTTTGTATGGGGTACACGGTAAAACACTAACCTGAAGGGACTACACACCATGTCTAGTGGACTACACAGGGTGTAATCTAGAAACCATGTGCCACATGTTCCTGGTCAACACATGGAGTCGTTTAACACTTATAAAGACATCCACACACAACATGGTTTGGCGAAACGGTCAGTTGCATTGAATCTTAACAACACAATGTGTACTACAAAATTCATGTCGTGTGTTCTCATATTATATAGCCATAATGCTTTGGAACTTCCAGATGAGATTTTCTATTTAATTTAAATCAATATTATAAGAAATAGTTTTTTCTATAAGGTGAATTAGAAACGAAATATGAGGAATAGACCTCGATATTCATGTTTTCACAAGAATTAACTTAAATTTAAAAAACTAAATTATTAAATGGGTAAATTATTAATGAAATATTTAAATAATTATAAAATATGATGTACCCAGTTCTGATTCCACTTGTATGTTCTAGGCATAGGAGAAGTGTTGTTTTTATGACATTAAACTTTGATTTTTCCCATGATCAGTGATTATTCTAGGATCAATATGACGATGAATTCATGTCTCCACAGAATTCAATAAGAGATTTAGCTAATGATGGAAGAGGAATGAAACATTTATAGAGGATCTTTCTCATCATGTTTATAATTAATTAAATTAATTTCATATAAAATTGAACACCAGGATCAATGATTTTTTAAATGATGATGAATATCATTCAGAATGACCCTTCTAGTTTATCTTCTTACGCTTGCGAGGTTCCAAACTAGAACCCCTCTAGTGGTGATCCACATGTGCACCAATGGCCTTCGATCGACACCACTCATTCTTTAGGTGCTAGCATACTGAAAAAAGTGTCTTGTTTAGGTTGTTATTTAACAATTATTATTCATTAATGAATAATTTCTCTTGTTCATGAGAGTGGAGGGAGAGTATTTGAGAGAGAAATTGTTTAGCACAACAATTCTCTATTCATGTAGTGTGTGTTGTGTTCACCATGGCACAATAGACATACTTGTCTATTTAGATTCATTGAAATTCAGATACAATATTTAATTACACAACTAATACTTAATATATTAATGAACATAGAGAAATCCCATGAACATAATAATAATATCGCATAATTATTTATAGTGTGCCAACTTGCGCAAAAAATAATTATGAATCAAATTTGGCATCACACAATAATAGCAGTTTCAATATTATTTTTTCATTTTCCAACTAATAATAATTTTCCGTCCTGAAAATAATAAAATTACTAAAGGACATGCCTTGGTCCACTCGAACTCCACATCCATTTTTTGATCACCTGAACAAATAAATTAATAATTTATTATGTTAATTAAATAATTTATTTACAAACTATTATATAAATATTTATTAAATGTTCAATAAAATAAGAAAATAAATTTTATTTTATTTATGAGATCATCATAAAATTAATAAAATTATTCAAAATTCATGATAATAATTTTAATATCATTAATTAAATTCAAATAGATTATATCCAAGACCAACAGAAACACATAGTATGTGACCCTCTAAGATTATTTCTCGTTGTCATTATGCAGGGATGCCTAAAGTCAAAGAGTATTATCTAGAAACAGGTCAAGGAACCTAATAGAAAGAACATAAAGTCAAAATGAAGATATCCACATATGAACGCTCACTATGTTATATAATCTCATTGTCTCGATATCATATCAATAAGGTTTCATGATACTTCCATAAACCTCTATTCCTAATAATTCGTTCTTTGACTACCTAAAATTAACTGTTTGTTACACCATGGCCATGTAATTTATTTTGAAAGTTTTATTTATATAAATGCACTGAGATATCAACTTCCATAAATTGATGGGACAAATACTTCCTCAACTTATCCATTAATACCATGTCACTCGTGACACACCCAACGTACTCTACTTCCCGTGAACTGTCTGTGTGGCGGCTTTCATCAGTAAATAAATGTGCGTGAGTAGTGAAACAAATTAATAATAATATTAATGACTATTGATAATTTAACATACTTTCAGATAGAAATATATGAAGAAACCAAAACATGTGCATTTCCTACTGGTGTGTATGTTCTTGTAATCTATTGTCATGGTGATTACCATGTTTGAACTTCATGAGAGTGAGTCTCATCTTCTTACAAGTACTCACAACTGATGGTGTACATGATATATGTCCCATCAAATTATGCCATCCAACTTTATAACTATATTTAAGAATAAATGTATATAATTTCAAGGATCTCATCATAGCATAAAAATTCACAACCTTATCAATGCAACAAATACTCTATGACATTATTACATCATAGTCATTTCGAATAATGAATAATATGTAATAAAATGTTTAATATTTAAAAACATTAAATTTAGAAGTAATCATAGTAAAAAAAATTTGTTCTATTATACCAAATCTCACAATTATTCACATAATCATTGAATATTAATTACAATACGGATGTAATATAACACAATGAAAAGGAATTGAGTAATGAAATATCTTCACCACTTGGTAACAATATGTTAAAATAACCGTATATGAAATAATGAAAAATAAGAGTAAAAATATCATGAATAATTTAATAACCATGATATTAAAATTTAATTGGTTAGTATATAAACCATATAAATTAAACCATGAGAATAACATTACTATATGACCCACTGAAATGACATTGAGACAAAATCCCTTACCTTCAATTTTCTTTTCTGTGAGAATCCATTAAACTCATGTATAATTGTTTTAATCATGTTAGTAACTTATAAAATAAACATAATAAATTTTATAATATCATATATGATATTATTATAACATTTTATTGCCCATTTCATAATAAAAATGAATTATTTGTAATATTTTGGGTGTTAATTGCATTGTTTTTTGGGTATATATTGACTTGTTATTTTTGTTATTCATATATTGATAATGATATCATCATATAAAAAATTTATATAATGATTTTATTATAATATGTATTCATTATATGTTTATTTTTCATAATACATTGTATTAGGAGATAAGAAATGTATTGAACTATTTATAGAGATAGTAGGTCGTACCTTTCCATGAATGCAATGTCTATTTATTTAACTTAATTAAAAAAATTAAATGAATAAATTATATTTAAGAATATTATAATTTGATTAAAATATTAATTTTAAATATTTGATCTATTTTTATTAGAAACATCATTAATAAAATCCATGTTATATGTGATGAATTACATCGATTTGAGAAGGTGGAAGTCCACTTGTCCACAAATAAAGTTGTTGTGAAACTTAAAAATTGAAAGAAGGAATTTATGTGATATATATATATTTTTTAATCATAAATAAATTATTAATTTTATATATATCATATATAAACTGTTAAATCATCATTATTTACATCCTTTAATGGTTGTAATTAATTAGAGCGTGAAATAATTTCACAAGGTAGTAGTCCACCATATACATGAATGATGATTTCTTGTATGAGTTGATGGATGTGTTTGAATGTGTAGGTACAAAACTTTTAATTACACCATACAAGTATATTGATGATACATTGGTTATTTTATAATTATTATATAAAGAAAATTTAAGTGGAGTAGAAATAAATGAATCAATAGTGATCATTGAAGATGGTTACATTTTATTAGGGTAACTCATTTTTGTTATTACCAAATAATATCCTTCGATTTCTTTCATCCTAATGTTAGGAATGTATGTTCAGTTTATAGATTTTGGGAAATTATTTTTATAGGGATATAATTATCCATATTTCATGAGATGTGTGAGTAAATGGGATGGGTGAGTTAATTTTGATAATAGGGGAGGAGTTACATTCTTATAAATAGAAAAATATAATCAATATTAAATGATCTCCATTAAATCATGAGCCTCCAATAAGGAAAAAAATTATATGCTAGTGAGTAAGGGAAAATATATGTTCATGTAATAGGTTTTATACATTTCTATAGGCCATTTTTTACCTAATTTTCATGGTTTAGGAACTTGTTATTCTTAATGTCACATTAATCATTATAGGTTAGTTTTGCTACATCTAGTAGAATTTGTAGGAAAAAAGAAAGATGAAATTATTATAAATTTAATATTATTATAATAAAAAAATATGGAATTCCTTTTTCGAAATTCCAATAACATAATATTCCAAATTAACATAAAAACTAATCCCATTAAAGGAAAGACAAAAAATGTGTTTAATGTGAAAATGTTCAAGGGTTTAAAAGGTTATTATATCAAATGTCAATGTGAAATTGATTCCAATGAAGTAAATTGAATTAATATTATAATAATTTAACATTATTGACATAATATATAAATTAATATATAATTTTAAAATAAAAATAAATTTGACAAAAAAAATTTTGGTTATAATTGTATTTTTTTAATATTATTAAAAATTGTACCATCTTAGAAAAAAACAAACTCACCCAAGGAAATTTTGGAAATTAATATTTCCAAAATTAAGCTTATTTATATTATAGATTTAAAATATTTACAAAACTAATTTTTTAAATAGTTGCACCATTAAAAGGATGAATAATTACATTTTTATAAAAAAAATTAAGTTTAAAACACAAATTATTTGTACCTTATTCCTATTAAATATATTGCATTAATATAGAATATATTTTATTGAATATAATATATATATATTATTAAAATAATTCAATAAAATTAATTAATATAATATATTATGATAAAACCCCTTTAGCGCATAATAAATGCTTTTATGAAGACATGAACTTTATATTCAATTGGTTCTTATATTTATTTATAATTAATTGGAAACTGATGAATTAAATTGTATATATTAATATATTTGTTAGTAAGATTCATAACTACTAAGGTAAAATTTATGATATATATTATTATATTAACTAATTAAATTTAATAATATATATTTGTTCTATAAATGTTGGTCTTCTTTGTAGAAAATTATATTAAGTAATTTATTTTTTTTGTATAAGGAAAGTTAAGTCACTATCATATAATGAAAAGATTTAAAATAGAATAATAATAATAAATTTATTTTAATTTATTTGGATATTATATTCCCTTATACTCTTGGTATTTTCTGTCATAAAAGCTACATGATATAATATTTTTAGGTTAGAATTTAAGAGTGTCACATTCTCTCCCATGTTAATTAAATTTTGTCATAGAAATTTTAACATGAACTCAGAAATCTAGGATTCTACACTTGGAAATTCCATTATTTAAATACTACTTATAGAGAAATGTTAATAAAATATCTTCTTAATAAGAGATAATAGAAGTAATAATTTCACATGGAATAACATATAAGTTGGTATCTATGTAGGATACATTTAGTGGAATGTGAAGTTACATAAATGGAAGAAAATAATAAGTATATATATGATTTGATTCATGCCATTTATTAGAAAAATTATAATTATGAAAGAAATATTTTGGGCCTAAAATCATGAAATATACAATGAATTAGAAGACCATAGCTTAAAAATAATGATATTAGGATAATAATTTTTTAATAATTTTCCTAATATTGAAAAAATATTTTATTGTACATGAATATATGGAAATACACTTAGTTGATATATTTATATTTCATATGAACATATTAATATTTTTTTGTTCATTGATCAAATTTTAATTAATACTTTACCCCATTAAATGGATATCCTAAAATGAAACCTTTTTAATCATGAAGTATTAATACTTACCTTTTATGAATTATAATATCCATAAAATTTTCTTCATTTTTTAAAATATTTTTAAAATTTAATATGTTTAATATAATATGGTCATTACCTAAAATTTGATACCAATACTTAAAAATTTCCAATTATTCATCAAATTTTTTAGCTAAAAATTTGAAACATTATCACAGACATCATGTAGGCTAGAGGTAGGCACATAACTCTTATCATCCTTTGGCATGGGTTCAATCCCCACTGCATTGTGAGACTTGATGGGTTTTGACAATGAATAAAGGTTTTAATTTTTTTAAATGTAATTAATAGGCTTCAAAAATATATGTCATTAAAATCCCTGAAATATAAATAATCATCACAAAATATTTTTACTAGGGTTTTCAATTTAGCCTTTTTTTAAAAAAAAGCATTATAATATTATTTTTATATCCAAACAATATTTTATCCACACATTTAAATTTAGGTCTATAAAAAGTAATGTAATTATTGATAAATTAAAGGCTACCCCTATAATATACACAATCTATAAATTTATATAAATTGTCCTTTATATAGTTTTTCTCCTATTACATAGAACATAAAAAGGTGTTTTCTAAGACTATAAAATTATAATATTCCTTAATATCATAATTCTATGAGGGTTTCCATAAAATTGAAGTTAAATATTACATTTTTGTTACTATTTTAATCCAAAAATATCATCGGTTTATGTTACATAAAATAGCTTTTCAAATATAAATTATCATTCAATTATACTAAACAATACATGATTCCAACTGTTGAACTCCTATCTTATTATGTGTGTAGCCTGTATATACTACATTTACATTTTCAGGATAACAAGGAATAAAAAACTGAAGGATTGAGGAGTTTAGTAGTCTTGGATAACTAGATACATAAATGTGTCTTGTATTAAAAAAATAATACACTAATGAAATAATAACTTTTTTTTTCATGGATAAAATTATTCCCCAATATCATATCCTTAATTAACGTAATTGGTACTCCGATTAGATTCAAGGGGAAATGAAAAAAATTAAGGGTGATCTCAAATGGTCATTAAGAGTTATGTATAGTGGAAACAATAATGAATCAATTAATATATTCAATGTGTAATAATACATATATGGAAACACATGATAATCATTCAAAAAACTATGAGGGAGTATCTAAACAATATAAAGAGGTAAATATTTGAAAAAAACATTCCATTTAAAAAACTAGATAAGAAATAATCAACATAGAAAAGAATCAAACAAAAAAATCATTTAATCACCAAGATGAGAATGAAATTCATCCACATATTTCTTTTATAGGGAATATATTATAGAAAACGATAACTTAATAAAAAAAGATGGTTCATAATTTTTTGATGCCTTAGTTTTTAGGTATGTGATATATTTAACATTAATAAAATTAAAAATAATATCTAAAACATAATATGCTAAAAACCCATCAATGATTTCCAATTGATACATCTCATGAATATGCCGAGGAATCTAGTGGTTATCTATAACCAGTCCAAACCCATGTCATGCCTCTAAAAATCATTCCTCATATAATGAATATTAGATTTAATTGGTGAAAATTATTATTTAATAAGTAACCATATTGAGTTAAAGATACATATTTATATCTACTTTCATAGATATAAAATAACGTTCAGAGTAAACACCAAATGTAAAAAATGTATTTGGTTTTGGAAATAATCATATCTATGATATGTGAAATGGATATTGAGGAGAATTTTAAAGTTTACTGATCACAATAAAGTCAATATTTCGTGGGGACTATAGAAATGTTTCAAAGAAGTAAATTTAAATATTATACATGGAAAAATCACAACCATCTGGATGATAAAAAAGAATGATGGAAATACAATATATCCCAAGTAGGGATAGGATAATTTCTTTTTGTTGTTGAGGAATAGAAATACCATAAAAGAATCAAATATACCCTTTTTATTTTGAGAATAGTTTTTAAAATAATTTTTATATCAAAATAAATTTTGAAAACTGTTTTATTAAATATATATTTTTTAAATTATAATGTACACATTAATGAAAATATAAATGTTAATTCTATATACTTCTTACAATGTAAAATGAACATTCCCTTCTAATTGTAATTTTGTTTATGTTACCATATTTAGCATGTTCCAAGATTACTAATTAGAAAAAAAATTTAAAATAAAAATGGTGTAAAATGTATTTAATAAAAAATTTATAAAAGATTAAAAGTATTAAAAATATTTTTTTAATACATTGTTTTGAGAAAACACATATTTTAGAATAGGGAGATAAATTTAATCAGGTATCCATAAAAACTATTTCTAAAAAATTTCAAGTACAAAAGAGTTGAAAAGGGAAAAATTATTTTATAACTTTAATGAATAAATATATTATAATAGAATTAATTTCTCTTAATAACGATCATACAAATTACATAAAATTCTATTTTATGATTACGAAATCTCAATTAAATTGATATTATGAAATAAAATATTAAAATGATCATAATGTTTAAGTGATAATTAATAAATAAATTAATATTTCTATGAAAAATAAATATAAATATAATAATTATTAATATTTTAATAGATTTCCAAATTCATTATTCACAAAATCCTGAAATATTGAAAATAATGATAAAGGAATATAACTGCATGAAAATGAATTGAGTTATGATATTTCCATTCCTCATATTAACAGTACGTTTAAATACCATTACATCAAAAAGTTCAATATGAAACTAAAAATTACATGAATATTTACGTATTCATGATATAAAATTTCCAAGGGGTAGTATTTACAACATTAAAAATAAATTAGGTTTATAATATTATAATACGACTTAATGAAATGAGATTGGGATGAAATATCTTAGCTTACATTTACTTTTGTGTGAACATAAATTTAACTACATTATAATATATTAATCAAATATCTAAAATATACCAGGAACTAAAAAATATTTATAATATAATATATGATCTTATTATTTTATTTTATCACTCTTTTTTAATAATTATTCATTATTTTAAATTTTTAGTGTTAATTTTCATTGTTTTTGAGTATGTTTTGACATGTTAATTTTTTTATTTTTTAGATCATAATTTAATCATATAAATGATATAAAAAATTATTTATTTATCCTATATATTAATTATATATATATTTTGAAAAATACCTAATACATGAATATATGAAATGAAATTCACCATAATAGGTTTTTCGTATGATGAACTCTAGTTTCATTATAACAACCATGCACTTTATTTCACACTTGAACATGAATTTTTACATAAAATATTATGTGGATACAAAATATAATATCAATAAGTCAACTATATTTGGGTCATAATAACATTACATAATAATTTCAAACATAAAAAACTATGTCTTTATTTAAAACATCATTTACATGACCCCAACATTCTATCATACATAGCATTTCATGGGATAACTGGGGACATGCAACAGAAAATGTTCATCTATAAGGTATTTTAAGAGATGTAACAAGTAAATAGAAGAATAACATAGTTCATTCTTGTATATAGGTATATCAATGGATTATAAGAGAATCATTAAGATAACAGCCTGATATAACATGATTGTCATAAAATGGAAATGTGGGGAAAAAATTTTACCTGACATGAGCATAATCCAGTGTTCATTGCACATGGAGAATGTGTAAACGCTCTATTCACATGAATTCAAATTAGTATACCCTCATTTAACTTGATGTATCATGGTAATAATAATTATTGAATGCATTGAAGTGCTATTAGGGCGTACCATTCTTAATCGTTTCCTTTCATTCATAAGTGAACAACATGGATATAAAAACATGGAATCATAAAACATCATCATTTATTACACGATAAAGTAATGTAGAATTCATAAATGAAACTATATAATCAATATGTCAATTTTCATAAAAGAGAATAGACTTTATAGAAAAATGGGATTTATATTCACTACACAATGACTTTGTCAAGGAAAATCACGATGCAATTTCAACAGCAAAACATTGTGATGCAAGAATTTATAAAAACAATTATGATATAGAAATAGTTTTCACATCATATTTACATGTAATATAATTCAATTTTTCATATTGTAACATGTACAAACATATTTAATGGTATTTAGATTCATAATACAAAAGAATTGGTTGAATGTAAATGTGAAGTGACAAATTCCTTACGGAATTTTATCATGGTAACAAGTGTACATGGGAGCAATTAATGAGAGAGAGAGAGAGGTTTATAATCATTGAAACATAAATAGGGTTGTATGGGGGAGTAGTTATATAATACCCCAACATTTTTAATTGAGAAAAAAATGGTGTAACAACATAATAAAATTTAGACAAAATGAGAAAGGAAGAAATCACTTCCATGGAAATGTGATACCAATGTCTTGGGAGAGGCCTGAGAGTGGGTTATTGGGAGATTTGGGCAGCCCGAGAGGACTATATATAGAGTTAGGAAGAGGATGGTATATATCCAAGGGTTTATAGTGAAGAAAATGATGGAGAATGTGTGGGTTTATATTGGAAAAGAGAGGTAATTCATTATTTTTTAGGTTTTGGACACTGCAAATTAAACTAATCAAAAACATATAGCATTCCATGGTTTTCCCCTTGTTTTTTTCTAAAGGGTAGTGTAATATATTATTTTATAATTAAAATGACCTAAATTATTAAAATATTAGTCTTTCTTATGTGTATTTTAATTAAACACTCAAGGAAGTCATTTTAAAATGTTAATATGGATGTCTTGGTAGGCCACCAAGGCTTTGTAAAATAAATTTAAAAACATAAAATAAAATTATTTTAAAGGTAAATCATATATTGTAAGAAATACTATTTTAAATTATTTTTTTACCTTAGTATTGTGTCATTATGATGTCCTGAAACACATTATATATTTAAACGATATTTATTTTTTACTGATAAATTCATTTATATCAAAAAATTATGAAAAATTAACCATTATATAATTTAAACATCTAGATTCCAAAAGTAATAATGGGTTTTTCTAAATAATTTTTCTAAATAGGTGAATTTTCAAATTTAAATTACAATCCAACATTTATCGAAAATTCTTGGCGTTTCACAAAAATAAATTTAAAACCATAATAAAATTGACAATTTTATTCTAAAAAATTATACAATAATTTATATTTAATAAAAATTAATTTAGTAACATTTAATTTTTACTAAAATAATAATAAATTCTTAATATCCATTTAGTCCTCTAAATATATTACATAATTGAATATAAAAAGAATTCTATTTGTGCTTTAAAAACTATTTAAAATGTAACAATATTAAAATGAATGTATATTATTTATTCTAGCGAAAAAATTGCATATAATCAATGTTCTTGGGACTTTTTACATAACCCCTTATAACACAATTATAAGACCTAAGGGTAAAGTGTTCGATGATGAATGACTCTTGGGGTGACTCAGAAAACATCGCTCGGGTTATAATCTCTATTAACTTCAAGTACTCTCATAGGTGGTTCAATTCAAACTTAATGTGTTGAAGATTTTCTTGGTCTTGGTCAAGAGCGACACCCAATGATGCCACCACCTTTCCGAGCTCTATCAAAAGGGCTTTGTATCGAGAAATTTTACTGGATGAGTCTGTCTATTCTGATGTATGAGTAAATTGGGTTTGTTAAATACATATATTTATACTAATCATGTGATCTGTGTTCAACGAAAATATTGGAAATGATATCATTTCATAGAAGTGTTTTGAAATAAAAAAACACTAAATGAAGGATTTGAAAATGTTATATATAAATATTTTAAATAATAAGTCATTTAAATAGATTAAGTGGAATTTTCATTAACAAAAGTTTGGGTCATTACAATCTTCCGCCCTTATAATTTTTTTGCTCAAACTAAAATACATGAGGGTAACACTGCTTCATCACTTCCTATGATTACAATGGTTCCTCTTCCATCATGTTGTTTACCCACAACATCTTGACAAAAGGAATTGTCTTATTTTGTACAACTTTTTCCTTATGATCTAAGAACTTCATCGACATATCATTATAATATAGGTCATTCTCTAATGGTACCACCTCTAGATTTAATACATGGGATAGGTTTGTTATGTTCATTCTCAATAATGATGCATAGAATACATCACATACATTAGATTGGTTTTCTGGTATTTATAGACAATAGGCCACCGCTCCAATGCAATCAAGGATATCAAAATGGCTGATGTACCATGGAATAAGCTTTCCCTTCTTAACAAATCTCATAACTCTCTTCAACGGTGATATGTAGAGAAAAATAAGACTCTCACATCAAACTCTAGCAATCATCAACAATTATCAACATAGCCATTTTTCTGACTCTGAGATGCATAAATTAGCTGCTAAACGGTCTAAAACTTATCCTCAGTTTCTTTGACCATTTTTAAACCAATGATTCTTCTCTCACAAAATTCATCCCAAAATGTCAGTGTTCGTCACCTATTCCAATACAGGGCTTCTTTAATGAACCAATGTTTTCAATGTAAATTTACTTCCTATAATTATTTCATATAATCACATGAATGAAAAACATAATGAACTAATATATGAAATGTGACCTTTATACATAAGTATGTGACTTCTGTGTTTGGAATTTTGAAAATCTAATACACACTATTGCGATTAGTATTTTATTTGGAGTCCGATAAGAAAAACAAATTTTTTCATGAATTGTAACCTACCATTATGAATAGTAATAGAACATTATCAATAGAGATATACCCTAATTAATAGTAACCTTACCTATGATAGTATAAAATAATATTCACCTGAAAGTATGATGTATCTACATTTTAGAATAAGTAAACAAATGTTTTAAAACTGGGTTTTTTATAATATATTATGAGTTTAATTAAATATTAAAATAATCATATTTAGAAAATTATTTTGGAAAAATGGATTTCATTTTTGGATCCTACAGACCAAAAAATGGTTACGGTGGAATTTTGGAATTTTTTCTGAAATACTTGAATTTTTAGTGAACAACAAAATACATTAATTTACCATATCAATACATTATAATTCATATCCAGTATTACTGAAATCACAACTGATGTAATCTCCCAAACCTAGAACTCACATAAATTTATAACTATTGTTGGTCATGTAATAATCACTATTGCTACTCTTGAGGGATATTAATAAACTAATAATTATTAAATTATGAAAACCCTCATCTCCTCCCCTATAAAAAACCCCATCACTCCCCCTTCTATTAACTACTCTATAGCCTTGTGCCTTGCCAAAATTCTGCCCAAATCTCTCCCAAATCACCTCCCCACTTCCATGGTCCCTCATTCACCTAATAATACCAAAACCACTCCCCTTAATAGTTTTCAATGGAGATAGACTGATGTGGTAATTTACTCTTTCCAATCCTTTCATTTCTATTATGTTATTTTCATTAATTTTCTTTCCTCACCTACCTTAACCCAAATTGTATGATAACTCCAGTAAAATAAATTTAATTGAATTTTATTATGATAATGGGATACTTCATTATCTTCTCCCATTTACCCATATTTTATTTGAAAGAAATTAAAACACAGTTTGAGGTGTGCTAATTTATCTCATTCAAGGACAACCGTTTATCAATTTATATTATAATTTGTAATTCTCATCATGAAAATATTGTTTTAATGGTTGAAAAAGATTATATTATATTATATATATATTTTTATGGTTCCGTGATACATTTTTACTAATGATATTAAGTTATAAAGAAAAAAAGTTTCATAGTAATCAATCCAACTATTTAAAAAAAATGGTTGTCACTAATATTTCAAATAATAATTCAACTTCACTCAAAGTAACCAAATTAAATTTGAAATGATTTAATCTCCTTGATTTCCAATAATATCTTATTACATGAATTTTGTACAACCACTTAAATCTTACATGTATATCCCAAAACGAATATAAGCAAACTGGTCATTTAAACCAAGAAAACAAACAATCCCAATCAATGAAATTGACCATATAACAAATAAAAAAGTTCTTGAATGAACCAAAAAAGAGTTATAATAAATAAATTACATATATAATTGGTTATGTATTTATTATTAAATAGTCCTAATTTTTTTGTTCATGTCATTAATATTAAGTGGAGGACACCACCTAATTTTAGGTATGGGATACTCCCCATTTAACTCTTAATCGTGATCTCCTCTATGCTATACCAATTTATGTGCAATATATAATGATGCGGTATGATATTGAATCTCCCAATACATCCATCATGACTTTTAAGTGATTATAAACTTATTTTCTATCCAATCAATCCCCCTATGGTACACCTGAAACCATGCTGATAATCTGTAACGTATTCTACCCGAATCTCCTTCATTATTTTAGGTTTCCTTATCATTATTTAAATCAAATTGGAGTTATCTAATCTATTTATGTGCATCATATAAATTTTTTTAGATGTAAAAAATATTTATGAAGACCTTTTCATCACACTCTTTTGGGGATATTGTCACGACCCCCTCCCACTAATGATGCCCCTTCTGAGATGGCAATGGTGAAAGGGAGATAATGACCCCCCGAGTCCTGCCTCCAGGAGGCCCCGGAGTGGCGACTAGCACCAAGGGTATGAGTTTTCACAAATATGGGAAGAATTACCCATTTTATTATTTAAGATCGGGAAATAGGATGAGTCAAACAGCAAAAGGAAAAAAGAAAAACTAAATGAAAATAAACCCAATCCAATCCCACATGCATGTTTAAATAATTCTGAAACAAAGTACAAGTACATGAAAATTCAAAAGTGAAATACCAAAAAACAAGAGTATAGAAACTGAAAAAACTCCTACTATCCCGACTAGTAGGGTCCCGCATGGCCCTGGTTGTACTTCTGGAAACCTATCAGTAAACATAGGGTGAGAATACATGTATACTCAGTATGGAAACCTAAAGCTCTCGTGCACAGTTGGGGAGACATCCCAATGTCCCGTGAGAACAACAGAAGAACCAAAACCTTTCGTGGAATTCTATCCAACCAACCTCACCATCCATGCTCACCAAAAAACAAAACTATATGTAGTAGTATATAAGAACACGATTATTGGGTACCCCGCACCATTTTACCCCACTAGTAAGATACTCTTCCTTACAGCGAATGTCCCAACGCTGCCACAGTCTTCCTGCCCGCACACACCTGGGCCTCAAAAGCCACACATCCCGCTTGCACACTCCTGGGCCTCACAGACCACATATCCCTCCCGCACACACCTGGGCCTAAAGAACCACATATCTCATACGCAAACACCTGGGCATCACAAACCACATATTACATCCCCGCTCGATCTCACCTAGGCCTCATCCAGAAGATTTTGGGGAACAGTAAACCTGCTCGAAGAGTATTTGGCTAAAATAACACAAATCGAAACCTACTCGAAGAGTCTTAGGTGTATGGTCTCCTCAATCCATCACATACTACGGAACAAGGAGTAGGAAAGATCTAGTAACTAAGGTAAAAACACATACTCCCATGAAATGGGAGTGTTCGACACTAGGTACTCAACATGGGTGGGGTGCCACAAAACACAAAGATACATATACATATATGTATACCAAACACACATCCCAAAATATGGCCTCTAAAAATAAAAACTGAGCACTTTCCTCGACACTACTACTACGAAGTGTTCATACAACAAACAATCCCAATCTCATTTAGGTTTTCATGTTTCAACAGTATTAGTTTATTAGTTCCTTTAAAACTGGGAAATTATCAAACCAGATCAAGTGTTTTGTAGAAAAACACTACCAACCACAAATCAAGTTAGATAGAACACAAGGAACACAAAACAAACCTCTTTATCATCAATCAATCCTCATTGATTGTTCCTGTGATTAACTCATTATCATTCCCTACAACTCATTTATCAACTTTCCACAGTCTTTTAATATCACAACCCATTACTGCAGCCATGCTGCCACTATAACCACATATCCACAACTGTATCACAAAACAAGGCTCATGCAACATCATTGCCCCCTTAATATCATTTACCACAGCCCCATTTCCCATCCTATTTTTAATAAACCATTATTCACCCCCTCCCCCTCGCACACCATGTAACCAAACCAACACCCACATGTTCATTATTCCATTTTGTTCAACCGGTGTGATCACACAAGGGTTCCAGATATTCATTTAATCAGCTAACTTTATGTGATTAACCAATTTCTATATTTCACAATGTTTCCATAAAACGGTCCAGAAAATAATGGAAACATTTAATTGCGCATGAAAAGTCCCCCAATGAGTGTGATTTTTAGTTGGCATAAGCCTATTTAATTCACAACATAACAATCGGAGAAACAATGATAAACATAACAACATCCCCATCCCCGTTCTTTAAGCCAATTATTATCTTCATTTAAACTTTTTCAACTATGTCTCATGAAAGCAAGAGGACACCCATCCCGCATGATGCACAAATTAGAGAGATAAAGGTAAAACACATACCTCAATGGTTTTTGACAAAACCACGACGGTCGAAGAATGCTCAAGAAATCGGGTCCATTCTCCACGAATATTCTTTAGAAATCCTCTCCTAATGAAACCAAGACCAAAGCTCATCACAAAAGACATCCACACACCTAGATCTACCCATAACATGTGTATATATAAGATCCTGAGAGAAGGGGGGAGTAGGTCTATGGAGATCTAAGAAACCAAACAAGAATGAGGAAGAACGACCACATATCTCAAGAAAATGGCTCCAATTCGCAAAGAGAAGCCTCCGGATCACCTCAAAAACACTTTGGAGAGGCTCTTCCACCTCCAAGGAAGGGTAATACCATGTTATGGCCGATTAGGGGCTTAAAAGAGGTGATTAAAGGCAAAACGAGTGAGATCTACAATTTTAGGATCTAACTTTAAGTGCCCGCACAGTTAGTCCACACGGTTTAACAAACCCTGCACTAACCATGTGGTAGCTTCTGCGTTGACAATCACTACTCGCACAGTTAGTCCACACGGTTAGACAAACCGTGCGCTAACCGTTCATTAGCCACTACCTCCAAAACCATCCATGTATGGTTTTGCCGCACTGTTTATCCAAACAGTGTGCTAACCATGTGAAAGTTATTGCCCTTAGCTCTCATTAAAAGTCCACCCAAACACACCCCCAAAGAACCTTGACCTCTTGCCACACCTCCAGCACCACATTCTACAAAGGAATGGACTAGAGAGGTCTGAGCCATTAGAAAATCTACCTCTTATAACATTCTCATCCCCGAGAAATCAAAACCAACCAAGAGGTACCCAAAAAGATACTTCTTAGGGCTCTCGTTATAACTAGAACCCAACCAACAACCCTAATCATAGGTGTTAGGGATTACATCTCTTATGTTGAGATATTATCCACTTTAGGCGGCACTGACTCGCCTGCCCGAGTTTAATCACATCCTTATTAATGTATCTAGATTAAGAATTGGGTCTTCCCACTTCCATATACTAGGATTTTTTTCAACTTACAGTTCCCCCAACACTATACAACCAACACACTTCCCTAACACATGGATTGGGGAATTCCATCTCACATGTTGAGATATTTTCTGCTTTAGGCGGCACTGACTCACCCGCACGGGTTCAATCGCATCCACATTAATGTCTATTGATTAAGGATTGGGGTTTTCCCTTCCACCACATATCCGGACATGTTACACACTTCCATAGAATAAAAAAACAAAACATCTCACAAACGACAAGCCAAGCATTCAATATATCAAAGGTATAGAGTATACCATCAAAAAAATCCTAGAAGAACAAATAAAAACACAAGCCAAAACAACTATGGGTACTAAGCGTGCATCTGAGCCTCCTGCTCCAAAGTGCTCTCCTCGAGGACGACATGCCTCCACAAACACACGAAACAAGGTTATGGTTCATCCACGGAGAACCTTTTCTTCACGATCCTCAATTCTGATTGGTCATTCCTCAAAGTTCATTTCATATCCAATATCTTGCTCTCCCAGTTGATAACCTGAGAGTTGAAATTTAAGTACCGACGAAGCTGGGAGACGTGCAAGACGTCATGAACCTTCTCCAACTGAGGTGGCAGGGCCAGCTAATATGCCACCTCGCCGACTCACCTCAACACCTCAAAAGGTCTGATGAACCTAGGGGAGAGTTTACTCTCCTTCCCAAACCTCCACTGCCCCCATCGAGGGGAAACCTTCAAGAAAACATGATCTCCCACCTTGAACTCCAAGGGCCTCCTCCGATGATCAGCATAAGATTTATGTTATTCCTAACTCGCTTTCATCCTCTCAAGCACAAGAGGAACATTCTATGTGGTGATTTGTACTACCTCGGGCCCTAGGGAACCTGTCTTCCCAACCTCAGCCCAGAAAATGGGTGAACGACATGGTCTTCCATAAAAATCCTCAAACGGTGCCATTCCAGTAGTAGAGTGGAAGTTGTTGTTGTAGGTAAACTCTACTAAAAGAAATTTTCGCACTAATGATTATCCGAAATCCAGAACGCATGCTCTCACCATGTACTCCAATGTATAGATAGTCTGCTCTATCTACCCATCGGTCTGGGAGTGGAAATCAGTGCTAAGGCATAGCTGGGTGCAAAAAGCATGTTGTAACCCCCTCCAGACATGTGAGGTAAACCAAGTAACTCGGTCTGAGACTATAGTCATTGAAACTCTATGCAAATGAACTACCTCGTCTACGTACCTCTGTTCTAAGGTACTCACTAGGCCCAACACCTTAATTGCTATGAAGTGATCTTATTTCCTCAGTCGATACACCACTACCCATATAGCATCATAACCACTCTGATCTCTAGGTAGTCCGATGACAATGTCCATTGAGATTTCATCCCACTTCCACATGTGGACATCTAAAGGATGTAACAAACCATTGGGAACACGGTGTTCAACCTTTACTTGCTGACACACTAGGCACTTAGCCACAAACTCTACCACTGCCCGTTTCACCCCAGGCCACCAAAACTATTCCCTCAGGCCTCAGTACATTTTTGAAACTCCCGGATGTACCTCAAAGGCGGATCCATGGAACTCACGGAGAACTCTCTCACGCATCGCCTCTGAACAAACAACCTTCCATGAAAAATCATCTGATGTCGGTTGTCCTCTGACTATCCTTCTGAAGCGTTTCCCTGATCGATATGATCCAGCATTACTTCTGCCTCATAGTTTCCACACTGAGACTCTTCCACTTGCTGCAACAAGGAGGATTGCACCGTCATCTGAAACAAACTGCCTCTAACACCCTCTAACCTTTCATCCAAGTGCAAGGAAGCCAACTCTCCCATCACTTTCCATACCTTAGCGGATTCCTGGACCAATTCCATACATGACTTCTTGCTCAGGGAATCTTCCACAACATTTTCCTTAACATTAGTGTATGAGATCATGCAGTGATAGTCATGGAGAAACTCAACCCATATCTGCTGCCATAAGTTCGAGTCACGCTAAGAGAAGATATAACATAAGCTCTTGTGATATGAGAAGACCACGATGTGCTCCTCAAAGAGATAATTTCACCACAACTTCAGTGAAAACTATACTGTTGCATGCTCTAGGTCATGGATGGAATAGTTACGCTCGTGAGGGAGTAACTACCTAGACCCATAACAGATCACACCCTTCTTCTACATCAGTACGCACCCCAAACCAAGGCCAGATGCATCACAAAACACCTCATACAACAAATCTTCCTCTGGAATGCTGAGTACTGGGGCTATGACCAACTTCTCCTTCATGTAGTCGATAGATTTCTGGCACTGCTCACACCATAGGAAGACCTGTTCCTTCTAAGTCATAGCTGTCAATGAAGCAGCAACTCAAGAGAAGTCTGAAACGAACCTCCGATAATAACATGCCAATCCCAAGAAACTATGAACTTCTAAAACGCTCTTGGGTGCCACCCATGAAAAAACTTCCTCAAACTTCGACGGGTCCACTAACACTCCATGCCGAGACACCACGTGCCCAAGGAACTGTACTTTTTTCATCAAGAACTTACACTTCGACAATTTCCCATAAGGCTAGTGGTTTCGAAGGACATTGAAAACTTCCCTAAGACACTCAACGTGGTCCTCCTCTAATCTTGAGTAGATCAGGATGTCATCGATAAACACAACGATGAACCAGTCCAGAAACTCTCGAAAGACATGTTCATAAGTCCCTTGAACACAACCAGTGCATTCGTAACTCCAAACGGCATCACTACGAACTCGAAGTGACCATACCTACACCTGAATGCCATCTTTGAGATGTCACCATCTTTTACCCTCAGCTGATGATATCCAGATCATAGATCAATCCTAGAAAAACAACATGCTCCCCTCAACTGGTTGTAGAGATCATCTATCCTTGGAATGGGGTAACAGTTCTTGACTATTACCTGATTCAACCTTATGTAGCCTATACATATCATGAGACCAACATCTGCCTTCTGCACGAACAGAAATGGGGCACCCCATGGCAACATGTTGGGTCGAATAAAACCCTTCTCCATCAGATTGTCAATATGAATCCGAAACTCCCACAACACCAAAGGTGCCATCCGATAAGGGGACATCAAAATCGGACGGGCACCAGGATGTAAGTCAATCCCGAACTAAACATCGCGTCGGGGGGGGGGGGGGGGTAGAGTCACAACCTCCTCGAGAAAAAACATCTTGGAACTCCCCAACAACCTCTGGAACATCCATAATCCATGTATCATCAGAACCCACTGATAACCTGCCTAACAAGGAAAGGGGAGGCTTCACATGGCGGCTTCCCACCTGATAGCTCCTCTATCCAACAAACGTAACACGCTTCCCATCCACACCGGAGAAAACTACTCTTCTTCGGAAGGAGTCGATAACGACACTAACAGAAAACAACTAGTTGATGCCTGGGATGACATCATATAGATGCATCTGTTGCAAATGAAGATCCCCACTAGATCTATGTGGTCCCAACATCAGCCCACATCCCTGGAAAACACAAGATACGCTGGTCTGACTTTTAAAGAGTGTACTCAGCACCAGGGGTATGGAATGTCTCTCTACGTCTAGACCCAAAACATGCGCTTGAATGGGTGAAACAATGGAATGTGAATCTCCTGAATCAAACAAATCAAATATGAGTGTGGTGAACAAACAAATCGTACCTCGCACCACCTCTGGTCCTTCCGGAGCTACCAATTCTGCTGTGTGCAAATGTCCATGCCCAGCTACACTACCTCTCTGATGTTGACCACCTCCTCGACCATGCCCTGGATGAGGTCCTTGAGGAGCACCCTGAGGCCGACCTCCTCCTACAATGTCTGCCCTCGGAGGAGTAAGGTCCTGCTGATTCTAGAAGGACCTCGCCGGCAACTAGTGCTACTGAGGCGAGTGCTGAACTGTCCCACCTCCACCGTACTGAGCTCGGGTAGGGCACTGACTCTGAATGTGCCCGAAAACTCCGCAAGAGAAACTCTTCGGTCCTGGGCTCATGAAAAAGGGACGAGGTCTCGATGATCTGCACTACAACTGCCGGGGCCTGCACCCTATTGGACTGAATCTGGAAGGCCCTGTCGCAGGAGACCTGCTGTTGACTACCTTCCCCTTTGATGAAACCGGATGGATCCCCTCTCGTGGAGAACCACCCTGCGAGTGAATCCTATCTACAACCTATGCCTTCTTCTGTGATTCCATGTACATCGAAAGGGTGAAGGGGTTGACATCATACTGGAGCGAAGGACAAAGCGCCTCCTCCAAACATCTCACACGAGACTCCTTATCTGGAAAGTGATCTGGAGAGAAGCATAGCATACCCTTGAACTTGATCCCCAATTCCCTTACTAGCATACTCCCCTACTGGAGGTAGAGCAACTCTTGTCGCTTCTCTTCCTTGATCAGGGAAGAAAGGACTTCCTCTCAGAACTCATTCTCAATGTCCTCCCATAGAATCTCTGCCTCTGACCTCTCCCCGACGTAGAGCTTCCACCACTGATATGCCTCACCTCTCAGCTGACCTATTGCTAGGGGAACCCAGTACACCCTCAGAGCATGGATCAGTGTAAAAGCGATCCCTATCTCCTCAATCCAACCCTCCATCTCCATATCTGAATTACTACCCTCGTATGTCTTGAGGGTTTGTCGCTGGAAATAAGGGAGAGTCTTCAGCCACTGATCATCTTCCTCCCACCAGTCAATCCTCAACTGATAGACCGCCTGAATCTGCTGGGCTTCGACTGTATGAGTCACCTGGGCTCGACGTTCAGGTGCCATAGCTATACGATAAATAAATATCGCCAAACCCCAAGTAGTAATGAAATTTCTCAAGGTTTCATTTTATCATGTTATTTCAATTTCTTACCCAGAACACCCAACTCAATTAAAACACAGACATGATGATTCATGTACCTTCCCTAGGGTCTCTACCCTGCAATCAATGTAGTCTCACTTGGTCGTTCTGTAGGCTCAGAGTCCTTGCATCGGATCACGGGGGGGGGGGGGGGGGGGGGGGCTAAAATCTCATGTCCTAGCCGGTCTTCCCTGGCCTATGTCACACACCATGATCACCTACCATGGTTTTCCAACCATCTCATGCAATCCTCACTGTGACTAACTCCAAACTTCATCCTATCTCTCAACCATCACCTCTGATACCATTATGTCATGACCGCCTCCCACCAATGATACCCCTTCTGAGTTGAGAATGGTGAACGGGTGATAATGACCCCCGAGACCTCCCTCCAGTAGGCCCCTGTGTGGCGAATAACACCAAGGGTATGAGTTTTCAAAAACATGGGAGTAATTACCCATTTCATTATTTAAGATCAGGAAATAGGATGAGTCAAACACCAAAAGGAAAAGGAACAAGTAAATGAAAATAAACCAAAACCAATCCCACAAGCATGTTTGAACAATTCTGAAACAAAGTACAATTACAAGAAAACTCAAATGTGCAATACCAAAAGAAACAGTAGTTCAACAAATGGAACAACTCCAACAGTCCCAACTAGTAGGGTCCCGCACGGCCCTGGTAGTCCTTCTGGAAACTTGAACGTAAATGAAGGGCGAGCATACAACTATAGTCACTAAGGCAACCTAATGCTCTCATGCACAGGTGGGGAGACATCCTAATGTCCCATGAGAACAACAAAAGAACCAAAACGTAGTAAGGAATTCTATCCACCCAACCTCATCAGCCACACTCATAAAAACACAAAACATCAGGTAGTAGTATATAAGAATATGAGTATTGGGTACCCAGCCCCATTTTCCCCACTAGTTAGCTACTCTTCCTAACGGCGAACATCCCGACGCTACCACAATATTCCTTCCCACACACACCTGGGCCTCAAAATCCACACATACCACCCGCACACAGCTGGGCCTCACAAACCACATATCCCACCCGCACACACCTGGGCCTCACAAACCATAGATCCAACCGACACACACCTGGGCCTCACAAACCACATATCTCGCCCGCACACACCTGGGCCCCACAAACCATATATCCCTCCTGCACACACCTGGGACTCACAAAATACATATAACATCCTCGCTCGAACACACATGGGCCTCATCCCAATGATTATTGGTAACAGTAAACCTGTCCGAAGAGTCTTGGATTAAAATCACAACAATCAAAACCTACCCGAACAGTCTTAGGTCAAAGGTCGCCTCAATCCATCATATCCTATGGAAGAAGGATCAAGAAATATCTAGTAACTAAGGGGAAAACACCCTCTCCCATGAAATGGGAGTGTTCGACACTAGGTGCTTAACATGGGTGGTGTGCGATAAAACACAATGATATAGATACATATATTTATACAAACTGAGAATGTTCCTTGTCACTGTTACTACAAAGCGTGCATACAACAAACAATAGAAAAACTGAGAATGTTCCTTGTCACTGTTACTACAAAGCGTGCATACAACAAACAATCCCAACCCCATTTAGGTTTTAATGTTTCAACAGTATTAGTTTATTAGATCTTTAACTACTGGGAATTTATCAAACCAGAGCAAGTGTTTCATAGAAAAACCCTACCAACAACAAATCAAGTTAGATAGAACACAAGAAACACAAAACCAACCTTTTTATCATCAATAAATACCTTTGTTTTCTCCCGCTTTTAATTCATTATCATTCCCCACAGTTCATTTATCAACTTTCCACTTTATTTTAATATCAGAACCAATTATTGCAGCCTGGCTGCCACTATAACCACATCTCCACAACCATACCACAAAACAAGGCATGTTCCACATAATTTCACCTTTAATATCATTTACCACAGCCCCATTGCCCATCCTATTGATAATAACCCAGGATTCACCCCCCCCCCCCACCCTTCACACACCATGTAACCAAACCAATACCCACATGTTCATTATTCCATTCTATTTAACCGAGGTGATCACACATGGGATCCTGATATTCATTTAGTCATCCAACATTACGTGATTAACCAATTTCCATATTCCACAAAGATTCCATAAAATGGTCCTGAAAGATAGGGAAACATTTAATTGTGCAAGTAAAGGCCCCCATCGAACGTGATTTTCATTAGGAATAATACTATTCAATTCAAAACATAATAATAAGATAAACCATGATAAACATTACAACTTCCCCATCCCTATTCTTTAATCCATTTATTATCTTCATTTAATCTGGTTCAAATATGTCTCATGGAAGAAAGAGGACACCCATCCATCATGATGCACAAATTATAGAGACAAATCTTAAATCCCTACTTCAAAGGTTTTTGACAAATCCATGACGGTCGAAGAATGCTAAAAACCCGGGTTGATTCTCCAGATATCATCTCGTAACACAACCAAGACAAAATGTCATCACAAACGACATCCAAACACCTAGATCTACCCATAACATGTGTAGATCTAATATCTCGAGAGTATAGGGGGAGTAGATCTATTATGATTTAAGAAACTAAACAAGAACGAGGAAGTATGACCACATACCTCAAGAAGCCGTCTTCGATTCATGAAGAGAAGCCTTCGGATCACTTCCAAAGTTCTTGGGAGAGCCTCTTCCACCTCCAAGGAATGGTAGTCCCGATTTATGGCCGATTAGGGGATTAAACGAGGTGATTAAAGGAAAAATGAGTTAGATCAACAATTTTAGGATCTAACTTTAAGTGCATGTACGGTTAGTCTGCAAGGTTTAACAAAACGTGCGCTAACTGTGCTGTAGATTCTGCCTCGACAATCACTCCTCACATGGTTAGTCTACATGGTTAGACAAACCATGTGCTAACTGTGCATTAGAAACTGCCCCCAAAACCATCCATGCACGGTTTGGTCGCACGGTTTAGCCAAACCGTGCACTAACTGTGCGAAATCTATCGCCCTTAGCTCTCCTTAAAAGTCCACCCAAATGCACCCCCAAGGAACCTTGACCGCCTAGAAAACCTCAACCACCACATTTTACAATGAAATGGACCAGAGTGGTCCGTTCCATTATGGATATAAATGTTTTTAAAATATTCCTTCCATAGTACATAATGATGAGAAAAACTATTTTAAGGGAACATCGTGAATTCCTACCCAATATCATGTTCACTCTATCCTCTGTTTTAAGACACAATTTACTTCATAAAACCATTATTTTTATTATGAAAACATTATTGGTTAAATATTGGTATTATATAAAAGATTTTACTCTTTTCTATTTTAAAATCTTTATAAGAATTTCCTTAAAAACAAACAAAAATGTTTTAATGCTAATTTTTCTCAAATAAATTTCATATATGTTGTCACTTTTTTTTGACATCACATACCATTTTACATTCCTATATTAACCAATGAATGTCCATTTATTTTGTAATCCCATTATTTCATGGACACTTTCATGATACACCCATTGGTTATTATTTATGTCCGGAATGTGGAACAAAATTATTCCCATGGGTACCCATATGATTTTGTATGGTTGATTAAGTATGATTATTTATGTTGTTTGAAAATTCATGAAAAATGTTGAGAAGGATGTGCCTATATATTTCCACAATTCATTGGGTAATGTTAATTTTCATGAGTTATGATGTGGAATAGGATTTGCGGTTATCCTTGATCCATACTACAATGGGAAATGAGATTGGCAGTTTTTCGTGACCCATACTAGAATGGGAAACAGGATTGGCGGTTATCCAGGACCATACTACAGTGGAAATTAGATTGGAAGTTATCCTCTACTAGTACGAAATACTTGTTTTATGATTCTACCAAATTTATATGATTCAATGTTTATATGACCCCAAGCTTATATGATATGATTTTATATGTTCCATGATATGGATATCATTATGTCATTACTTCTAAATGATGTTCTTATAATGTATCATTATGTTCATTATCTTAATAGTATTTTTAGCTCATCACTTTTTTCATGTGTTCCCCAAGGCACCCTATATAGATAGAAGTTCTCAAAGGATGTTAGGAGCTCTTAATAGAGATTTAATAAATATGTGTTTTTTACCCCTCTTTTTATGCTCTGTGTATCCAGACCTCCAAGACACTATACCTAATGATCGTTATCTTGCACTGATATGTTTAATTATTCTAAAAAACATTTAATGTTTTATATAAAATGGTTGGTTATCTACACCTGTATAAGGATCCATTTAGATGCTTGAGTGTAAACTGTTATTGTAATAGATATCATCATGAGGAATATGTTGATCGAATCCTTATTTTATGTACATTGAAAATTCTCTCAATATTTCCCAATGTGTTTTGATATTCTGCTTAGATTGGCCATCTCAATGAGTATGATAAGTTGTACTGATGTGCAGTTCTGTATTCATGGCATCTTGAAGGATCTTCTAAAACATAGAGAAGAATCTTGGATTTAGGTAATATAAAATAGATAGTGGTACTACTTGCAGCCTTACCATTTCTCGAATATATATCTGTTCCAGTTGATCAAATCAGTAATCCTCTCGAATTTCAATGATGAATGAAGTCCTTGTAAGGATATAGAAGACAACACATATAGCATTGTTTCCATTGGATTTTTTCAGAAGTCTGGTGACAAAGACCATGGTAATTTTCTCCCATTTCCCTATTGGTATGAGTAATGGTTGCATCATCCCCATGGATTTCATCCACTCAGCCTTCACATAATGATATACTAGGGACATTGATATATACTCAACCATATCCTTCTTCATGTTATACCATCAATAAAGCTCTCAGATATCTCGATACATCATTGTGATCCCGAGGTTAATGGATAAATGTAAACTATGTGAATCATCCAAAAGATCCATCATTAACTCTGAAATTGATGTAACACATTGTCTTGCCCCCAGTCTCCCAATTCCTTCTTCATTAACATTAATCTCTGATGATTTCCCTTTTCTAATAGTTTCCAAATTCTTCTAAATTCCCTCATCATTTTTTCTTGAATCCTTTATCCTTTCCGAAAAAGATGGATGAGAAATCATTTCATAAATGATTTATGATTTTACCTTCATCAGGATTCAAATTTCTATATTTAGGAAATCTAAGAATATTAGATCCTTTAAATTGTCATCAATGACAGAATCACTGGTTCCTTTCAACATAGAGCACCTTTGAAATTATTATCATTCCAAAGGTGTTGATGGATTGAGTACTCATAGTCCTTTATCAGTTCTAATCATCTTCAATAATGCATATTCTGCACTTTCTGCGTGAATATAAACATGAGGTGTTTTTGATCCGTATATATTTCACACTTCTCCCCAAAGATGTAATTTCTATAAATTTTCAACGCAATGATTACTACAGCCAAATCTAGATCATGTGTTGGATAGTTTTTATTATGAACATTCAGTTGCCTTGAAGCATATTCAATGCATTATTCATTTTTCATCAACACATAGCCCATGACCTTCTTCAAAGCATCAATATATACCACAAAAGCTTCTCCACTGGTTGTTTATGAGAGCACTTGCACCATGCTTTGACCCCTTTTCAACGTCTTGAATCTCCCTCCACATTCAAAACACCGAGAAAACATGACTCTTATTTGGGTTATCTTGGTAAGAGGTTTTGAAAAATCATGTGAAATTTCTCAAAAATCAGCGATAATATCTGGGTATCCCTAAGATGATATATTTCTTTATCACCAATATTGGCCTTGATCATCCTTCAATTGTAGATTTCGTGGAGGGATCAAAATATATCCCATTGCATATAATGATGTTACCCAATATTGATTGTTCCTTCAACAAAAACTGACAATTGTTTACGTTTCATAGAGATTAACCTTTAACAAGGTCACTAGTACAGTGCTTAGATACTCCTCAAACTGCTCCATAATTTCGGATTTCATAAGATTATCATCTGTAAAGAAGACCACAAATTTGTTTATGTAATCTCTAAATAAATTATTCATAAATTCCATGAATTTTCTTTGAGAATTATTGAGTCTGAAAGGAATTACTATGAATTCATAGTGCCCATACCATGTACAAAAATTTTAATGGGGATATCCTCTTTATCACCATTACAAGGTAATATCCAAAAATAATATACACATTGGATAAGTATTGTGCTACATGTAGCTGATCGATCAAGTAATCAAATTGGGGGTGAGGATACTAGTTCTTTATCGTGATTTTGTAGAGATATGATAATCAAAGAAAAGGTGTGTTAACGCATCCTTATTCATCACGAAGATTACTGGTTCACCCCATGGTGAATCACTTGGGAGTGTAAACCCTCTCTCTATATTCTCCTATATTTTTTTATACATCTCCTCAGGCTCCATAACAGACTTCTTTGAAAATTTGTTCTCCATCCTTATCTAAGCATCACTATATATCAGAAAACTTTCACCACTTGTGGGTAGTGAAAGCACATGAACAATGATATGAATCCTTTTTCAACTCTTTGAATCTCTCTTCACATTCATCAATCCAATAAAAACATGACTCCCTTATTGGTTATCATGGTAAGTGGGTTTGACCATCGTGAGAAATTTCTCACAAATTACTAATAATATCTGGCTAACCCCAGGATGCTCGGGATATTATTCACTGATATTGGCCTCTGTCATCCCTTAATTGAAGATTTCTTGGACGGATCTATAGATATCCCATTGCATGTGATGATGTTACCCAAGATTGATAGTTCCCTCAAAAAGAACTCAAATTTGAATACGTTGCATAGTGATTCTCCTTTAGTAAGGTCTCCAGTTGAGTGATTAGATGCTCATCATTATTCAACTTATTTTTAGAGTAAATTACAATTTAATCTATACAAAAACAAAAAAATATCATTAATATATAAATACTCTATTTATCATTTTCATGATGATTTTCTAATAATTAGTTAGTTCAAAAGGAATTCCTAGGAATTCATAGTGCCCATACATTGTACAAAAATAAGTCTTGGTAATATCATCTTTCATCACCCTTACTTGGTAATATCCCGACACCAAATCAACATTGGATTTGTATTGTGCTCCACATAGGTGATCAAACAAGTAATCAAATTGGGGTAGAAGGTACTTGTTCTTCATCGTGATTTTGATGAGATCACAATAATCAATTAAAATTTGTATTGACCTATCCTTATTCATGACAAAGGTGCACCCCATTGTGAAGCAATTTGGCGTATAAACCCTTTATCCATATTCTCATGTATTTGATAATTCATATCCTTACGCTCCACAACATCCATTATATATGGAGAATTGGGTTTGAAAATCATGATAAATTTCTCACAAATCATAGATAATATCTTGATAATTCCACGAAGCTATGGATATCTATCACATATATTATCCCCAGTCATCCCTGGATTGAAAATGCATAGAGGGATCAAATGATACCCCATTTCTTTTGATGATGTGTCCCATGATTGATAGTTCCTTCAACTATAACTCACACTTGTTTACATTGTATAAAGATTCTCCATTCATATGGTCTCTAATACAATGCTTAGATGATCCTAATGCTTCTACATAGTTTTTGAGTACATTAGAGTATCATCTGTGAAGAAAACATCAAATTTGTTGACATAATATCTAAATACACTATTCCTCATTTCCATTATGATTTATTGATCATTAGTGACTCCGAACGGAATTAATATGAATTATTATTACCCATATCATGAAAAAAATGAATTGTTGGAGATATCCACTCTCTTATCCCTTAATTGGTAATATCCTTATTGAAAATAAATATTGAAAAGGTATTGTACTCCACATTGCTGATCGAATAAGTCATAAAATTGGGGTAGGGGATACTTTTCATATATTGTGATTCTGTTGAGATCACGGTAATCAATGCAATGGTGTAATGACCCTTTCTTATTCTTAAAGAAGATGATGAGTGCAACCCATTTTGAATCCCATGGTCAAATAAAACCTTTATCCACGTTCTCCTATAGTTGTTTATTTAGATCCTCATGCTCTATAAAATTTCTCACAAATCAATGATAATATCTAGCTAACCCCAATAATCTATGGATATTCATCACTAATATTGGCCTAAGTCATCCCTCAATTTCAATTTTCTGGGATGGATCAATAGATACACCATTGCTTGTTATGATGTGACAAAATATTGATAGTCCCTTTAACCAGAACTCACAGTTGTTTACTTTTAATAGATCTTCTCCTTTGACAATGTCTCTATTAAAGTGCTTATATTATTCTCATGCTCCTCCCGAGTTTTAGAGTACATTAAATTATCATCTATAAAGAAAACCAAAAATGGGTTTAGGTAATCTATAAATACTATATTCCTCAAGTCCATGAACATTTCTAGAGAATTAGTGAGTTCTAAAAAAATTAAAATGAATTCTATAGTGCCCATACCATGTACGAAAGGTAGTCTTGGGGATATCCTCTTTATTCACCCTTACTTGGTATTATCCCGAGATAAAATACACCTTAGTGAAGTATTTTTCTCCACTTAACTGATAGAATAAGTCATCAAATTGGGCTATATGATACTTTTTCTTTATCGTGATTTTGTTGAGATCACGGTAATCAATAGAAAGGTGTTTTAACCCATCCTTCTTCTCGATGATTTGGATTAGTGTACCCCATGGTGAAGAACTAGGGCATATAAACCATTTATCCATATTCTCTTGTAGTTGATTATTTATCTCCTCAAGCTCCACAACAACCATTTAATATACTGTATTGTATATTTAAAACTCCTAGATCACTTCCCTAGGCTTCATATTTTTGATCATTTTCCACCATAGTTTATCTTCAACTTCCATAGGATAAGCTGCTAGAATATCCTTCACTTGTTTGGAACATTGATGGATGTAGAAGATATTTCCAAGGTAGTTGAACCATTATTTTTCAATTGAGGGATCATATGATCCATTAATTTTAAGAGGCCTTTTTCTCATAAATCTCCCAATTGTGGCATCTTATTTCATGGTGGGGGTGGATGTTCTACTTAGCCCCTATTTATATTCAAAAAATTAGTTAACTAAGACTGTATCATGATTAATTTTGGGATTTATGCTTCCATTAGATTTTGAATCTCAATAGAACATTCATCCCATTGATCATCATATCAGTTGTTAGAATTAGTCCTCCTATTATTGGCCGATTTCTAGAATAAATGGAATGTTAGACATAACACATAAAAGGGAATGTGAAGATAGAAAATAATAACATATAATTTACATTTATTTCCTTAACTTATTTATGTTATCTATGATATAAATCCCAACATATATTCTTAGGGAAAATTTTAATTACTTTGAGAATAGATCATAATAATATTATGAATTTACCCAAAGATATATCCTAGGAGTGTCGTAACCAATAGTGCCACAAGACCTGTTTTTGTGCACGATTTTCCATTCAAGTCCAGCTCAAAGAGGTTTTTTCGTTTTTTACCCCTAGATACATCTGTTCCATAGCTTCCTCAACTAACATATATCCAAGAAGAGATATATTTTCTTGCGAAAACACTATCTAAATTCTCACCAAAATATATGAAAGTTTTAACTATAATTTGTTTTATCCCTAATTTTTTCACTGGGTTTTTCTAATCCTAACCTCTAAAATAACTAAACATATATTTTGATTCCAAATATAACAACCCTTATTATTATTTCTAAATTAAAAAAAAATTATTAGATAAATTTTTCCCATAATACAACATAAGAGATTTATATTTGTAGTTTATTTGGTTCTTAGGAACATTATATGACAACTTAGAACATAAATCACAACAACTTTATTGAAAACGTCTTATACCTGACCAAAACATTTCTTTATACTTAGAATTACATGGGATAACATAAGGACATGCATAATAAAAGGGTGAGTTATAAATCCCAGAAATTTAGTTAATGGGGAATAAAATAATGAATATAATACATGCGATAAGATAGTCATATCAATGAAGAACAAGAGAAACATGAACGTATAGTGAGGATATTCCATGGTTATCATAACCTGGAAATGCAGAAACAAAATTTAACAAGATATTAGCATGATCCAAGCCTCATTGTACATGTATAATGAGTAAACACTCCTTTCACTTGAATTAGAATGAATAAACCCCAAGTTCATTTGACATATCAAGATACTAATCACTATTCAATTCATTGGATCACTATCAGGGTGCACCCTTCACAATCATTTCATTTAATGCATAAGTGTTTCACATGGATCATATAACATGGATTCATTAAGAATAATAATTTATACCATGATTAATGAATTTGGAATTCATTCATGAAACTATATAATCAATAAGAAAATGTGTATAATGTTAAATACCCGTGATAGATAAATAGGCATGTTATTCAATACAGAACGAATATGTTTTGGAAAATAACGGTGCAGTTTTGGCAGCCTAACTGTTTGACATAAGAATTCCTATGAATGGTTGGTGGGAGAGAAAGAGGTGTCCCATCATATGTACATGAAATTAAAAGTAATGGGGTCAAATATATAATGTTCCAACATATATAATGGAATTTTTATTCATAATATAAAATAATAGCTTAAATTTAAATGTGAAGAGAGATATTTCTTATGGAATTTTGACATGGTAAGAGGTGTACATGGAAGAAATTATTTTGATAAAAAGTGTTATATCATCATTAAAAAATAATGACGGACGTATGGGGGAGGTGTGAACTCAAAATGAAATATTTTTCATTCTAAAAATTTTATAACAACATAATGAAATTTGTACAAATATGAGAATGGAAGAAATATATTAATTGGAAGTGTGATACCGAATGTTTGTGAGAGGCTTGAGAGAGGCTTCATGGGAGCTCGAGGCACCAAGAGAGGACATATAGAGAGATGATGACAGAGGTTAGTTGAGCTCCAAGTTTATTGAGTGAGGTGGAAGTGGGAGCATTGGTGGGTTTATATAGGAAAAGAGAGGGAATTCATTATGGTTTATGTTTTGGACACATCAAATTAAACTTATAAAAACCTCAAACCATCCAATTATTGTTGACATTTTTTCAGAAAATGTGGAGTGGAAAAATTTACTTTTTACGGAATTTGTCAAAACGTATTAAAATATTAGGATTCCTTATGTGGGTGTGAGTTTTACTCTCAAGGAAATCATTTAAAAATGTAAAATGTTTTATAACTATTGGAGGGTCCACTAAGGATTTGTAAAATAATTGAAACAAATTAAAAATCACATTATTATAAATTTATCACAAATAATGTAAGAACACCCATTTCATAGTAATTTATTATGTCACTATTTGGCCATTATGATGTCATAAAACACATTATATAATTAAATGGTATTTAATTTTTACCCAAAATATTGACTGTCGAGGAAAATTATGAATAATTAACTATAGGATAAATTCGACATCCTGATTCAAAAAATAATATTCATTTTTTATAAATAAATTTTAATATATGTTCATTTTCCCTTTTAAAATAACAACTGACATATATTGAAAATTCATGTGTTTTGAGAACAACAATTTTCAAACGATAATAAAAATTACAATAGTATTCATAAATATTATATGATCATTTATATTAAATAGAAATTAATTTCTTAATGATAATGTATTATTAAAATATTATTTAATTCTAAAAATATTTTAATTCATCAAAACAGATTTCTTAATTGAATATTAACTAAAAATACTATTTGTGCTTTTATATCTATTTACAAAGTAACAATAACAAAATGAGTGTATATTATTTATTATATAAAAATATATTTCACATAATCATAGGGAAAGTGTATTGTTACATAACCCCATATAGCACCCTCATTAGACCAAAGGGTAAGGTGTTTGATGGTGACATAGTCATGGGGTGGGTCAGATAACATCGCATGGTTGGTAAACTCTATTAACATCCACTTCTCCCATAGATGATTTTGTTCAAGCAGAACATGTTGAAGCGCGGAATGGTCTTGGTAAATAGAGAAGCCCAATTATTCCATATCCTCTACGAGCTCTAAAAAAGGGATTTGTATGGAGTAATTCTACAGGATGAGGTCATCATATTCTTTGTCTGAGTAAATTGGATTTGTCAAAGCCGCAATATTTTAAATAATCATCCCATAACTATTCAACGACTATATTAGAAATGATAACAATTCCTACCAGTATTTTGAAATATAAAAAACTAAAACCAAGGAAGTGGACATGTTTTATATAACAATTTTACAATATAATGCATTTAAATAGTTCACTAGGATTTTTTATTTATAAAATATTGGATAATTATATCCAATTCCATGTCATATTTTAAATAATTAACAATAAATGATATATCTATATATATATTTATAATTTTTTTAATAGTATCATATTTTTTTCATATATATGTATTTTTTTAAAATACTATCCTTAATTAACATCAGGTAATGTGTGAATGAATCACATTCTTTTCAGGAGGTTGTAGTCCACACATCCACAAATGATGTGAGATTATTCCAACAAAATGGAACAAATTAATTTATGTTTTATATAAAAATAGAAATAAAATATAAATATTATAAATAAAACATATTAGCTATAAATATATCATTATTTATAACATTTCATTGTGGTAATCAAAGAATGGACAACATCAGTTCACAAGGCGATAGTCTACCATACTCACAAACATTGATTTTATATCACATTTTATGAATGTGATTGAAAGTGTAGGTGTAAATATTTGAATAATAACATGTAGGTATAATAAATATAATTATCTAATTATATCATCATGATCTAAATAATAATTTATCAGGTGGATAAATAAATTATACAAAATTTATCGTTGACAAACATTACTTCTAGTTCAGATAACACTTTTTAGTTTTCACCAAAGAAATTATATGGAATGATTTTTGACTACTATTAGGATTATAGGTTTCAGGATAATATTTTAGTATCTTCATTGGGAATTTTTTGGTTAATCCATATGTCTTGATAGGTGAAAATAAATGGGAGGCATGAGTTTCCTTTTATTGTGGAGGAGGACTGGCATTCTAGTAAATAAAAAAGTTAAAAACTATTACGAGATATCCCTTATATAATGGTTCAATAATAATGAACCAATTAGGTAATGGGTAGTATTATGTTGATATATTTCCATAAAATAGGTTCTGTATATGTTTTTATGTCATTTTGGACCTTTTATATATGGTTTAGTCAGATTATTTGTTTAATTTTACCATAATCATTGAAAATTATTTTCAATGCATTCACTAGTATTTTTTTTTAAAAAATAAATTTCAACATATTAGAAATTAAAAATTATGAAAATCTAAAATATTGAATCTATTTTTATAAATTTAATCACTGAATTGTATGAAATTAGTTTAAAATTATTCACATATGTGAGACGACATAACTTTTTTAAAGGAGAAAATGTTAAAATGTTTTAAATGTTTGTCATAAAATCTCAATCCAAAATTTATTAAAAAAACCTAAATAGGGTTTATATATTGATAATTAAACTAAACATACTTCAAAATTAAATTTAAATATATTTTTACTATATATATAAATTAAGAAAGTGCGGTTTTAAATTCAAATTAATTTTGTTTCATTATGCATGAAAAAACAATGCTTTCCAAAAAAATTAAAAAAACACCCTAGGATTATAATGGTATATGGTGGTACATATAAGCCACTGACATGCCTCTATGAATTTCAACTCATGCTAGAGTGCCTGATCTAGCCTTGGTGATCAAGAGTTTCTTGGCAGAGTAGAGAGAGCCGACAGCAGTCACCAGCAAGCAGACCGGTTATGAGACCTCAGCAGTAGGGAGACAATGTCAGGCATAGTGATTAGGATGTGGGAGACATCACAAGATAATCCAATATAGGGATTTGTTAGTCCATGAATGTCATGATGTATATAGTCAGCCTAAAGAGAGGTGATGCTACTCATGCGATGGTACAAGACATATCTCTAGAGATTGTATAACTCGCCGAGCTGCAAATAAGGAGGCGGTGGGTGGACTACTGAGGCAAAAGCAGAGAGTGGAGTAGATAGAATTGGTGGGCAGAGAACGTGGTATAGGATAAGAGAGAGCTTAAAGTGGGGGGAGACTCTTTGATCTACTTCCACAACCACCATAGTTGGTCCACACCAGTCATAGGGTTCTAGTGGATAGGGGCGGGAACAACTACATGCAGTCGAGTCATAAAACCCAGGGAATTCATGAATTATTTTGAGGTATGATCACTATATTTTCTACCTTAGTTGTTGTATATATTGACATAGGTGACCCGACATTCATTCCTCCCCACATGTCTACTGAAAAACATTACGATTCTAGTAGAGTCGTTGACTCAACCCTCACTCTTAGAGACATATACGAGAGGAGACTCGATGATCACACACCTTTCTGACAATGTGATATCATCCATGGAGGATAATGTTTCAATTGGATCCTCTTGGTGGAAGAGTCAAGGCCTTTTTATTTTAATCTCATTATAGATTGGTTATCCACAGTCCATGGCAAAATTGACTACTTTTGGTGAAGAGTGTGGTGTATCTGTAGTGATGGGGTGATCTTTTCCTTTGTTAGTGAAATGGAGACCCAGTCAGCACAAAACAGGCTCATGCATAAGAGGATGCAGCGAGTCACTCATGAATTGGCAAGCTTTACCTTCAGAGTAGTGGATTTTGTGATCTTTCTATTCCTTGCAGCAGTGGTGGAGTACGATGATGTCTTTACTGAAGATGTTTCAGAACTACCTTCCCGCTGGGATATCATCTTCTTTATCGACTTACATTATTGGATGGATCTGATTTCATTACCAATATATCTTATGGTTCCCAGAGATCCTCATGAGATGAGGGTGCAGTTGGAGGGTTTTCAAGGAATGGGTTTCATGGGACCTGACATTTCCACCTAGGTGGTTGTAGTTTAGATTGAAAAAAATGAATATGGAAGTCTGAGGTTGTTCATTGATTTATGGAGCCTGAATAGGGTAATAGTACATAATATGTATTCACTACTGAGGATCGATAAACTATTCGATTATCTTAGAGGGTAACACTAGTTCTTGAAGGTTGGCCATCAGTCAGGTTACCTCCAGTTATGAGTATAGAATGTGGATATACCAATGATCACATTCAGATTCCACTATGGTCAAAATGTGTACTTGGTGATTCCTTTCGTCATGAAAAACTCTCATGAGGTGTTCATGGGACATATAAACTTTCTCCTCCAGCCATACATGGACCGGTTCTTAGTGGTCTTCATCGACAACATCCCTGTATACTTGGCGTTAGAGGAGGAGCATGTGAGACCCCTGCATATGGTTCTAGACATAGTCTTAGAGAAAAAACGTTATGGGAAGCTTTCACAGTGCCAGTTCAGGATTTAGAAATCATACATTCATGGACACATCATCTCATCAGACGGAGTGGCTATGGACCCAGTAAAGGTGGAGGCTGTGTAAGCCTGGGAGGAACCTCAGAGCATGATAGAGGTATTGTGCATCCTCGGGTGAGCATGATATTATCTTAGACTCATTCTAGATTTTTCCTGGATATCAGCACCAATGAAATCCTTGACCATGAAGGGGAACCCTTCATGTGGAAATAGAAGTTTCAACAAGAATTCGAATAGTTGAGATAGAGTGTGAAGAGCGCCCTGATTTTGAGATTGCCAGAGGAGGGTGTCGAGTACATAGTTTTCCACGATGCATTAGGGACCGTACTTGGATGTGTCCTAATACAGAGGCATGCGATGACTTCTTATGGTTAATTCCATCTTAGGCCACATGAGCATAACTAAGAGACCCATAATCTCGAGTTGGAAGCAGTAGTATTTGCATTGAAGATGTGGTGAAACTACCTTATGGGTGAGAGTTTTATCGTCTAGTCAAACCATAAGATCCTCAAGTACATCTTATCACAAATGTATATTAATATAAGATATAATCATTAGCTAGAGTTCATCCAGGAATATTATTTCAAGATCATCTTTACTCTTGGGAAGGGGAACAATGTGGCATATGCTCTCAACAAGAGATCGAGCTCGCAGTTGTTGACCAAGGTGACAGAACAGTTGGCGTCATTACTGTTATCCTTCATGGATAGAGAGGATGTGGCTTACCTTTTGTATGTGGTTGTCAACTCTCCATTGTCATAGCGAGTTATGGAGGCACATCTTGTCGATGTTGAATGTGTGTATTTACATTATTAGTTATCCTCACCTCATTCCCCTGATGAATATTCCCACATTGGTGAGAACATAGTTCCTTTCAAAGGACACACTGTTATATTAGTGGCATTGTGGGAGAAGTTCATGATATATTTTCATACATACCACTTGGTGGTATATATTGGAGTGGAGGAGAGGTACTAGGATCTCCGATGACAGTTTTGGTGGTCAGACATGAATAGAGCAGTAGTAGGGTTCGTTTCTCGATTCCATGCATGCTAGCAGGTAAAGGATAGGCATCGGGTTCCAAGAGGGTTGTCTCATCCCATGGAAGTTCTAGATTGGATGAGGGATGTAATATTGATTGATTTCGATACAGTCATTCCACAGATGTCTAAGGGGAATGATTCCATCTAGGGGATCATTGATCGACTCACTAAGTCATCGCATTTCATATGTATTAGGTAGTAGAGTTCCAAAAAGAGTTTGTGACGCCTCTAAGTTCAGGAGATAGTTCAACATCATTACACCCCTTCGACAACAGTTTCAGATCGAGACACTAGCATCATATCCCGATTGTGGAAGAGATTGTAGGAGGATTTTGGGACTCACTTGCAATTTATAAATCATTCCATCCTCAGAAAGATGGTCAGATGGAGAGGAACATTTAGATTTTGGAGGATATGTTACATGCATATATCATGGTATTTGGTCATAGTTGGGAGGAACAACTACAAATATTGTTGTTTTAATACAATATTAGCTACCACTCCACCATTGGTATGACACTGTTTTAGGCATTATATGGGACACCTTTCTAGTCACCACTTTGGTGGACCGACCTTGGAGATCCAGCAATCGTGGGTCTAGAGTTGGTGTGAGCTACCACCGAGAACGAGAGGATCATCCCAGAGTGGATGAAGACTGAAAAAAGTAGGTATATGTATTATGGTAACATGTGATAGAGACCTCTAGAGTTTGGGGAGGGAGACAAACTCTTCCTTCATATGTCAACTAGATGATGGTTACAGATATTTGGCTGAGGCCGTAAGCTATCTCCAGGGTTCATCAGACCTTTCTAGATACTATGAAAAGATGGTGAGGTGGCATACTCCCTAGCTTTACCAAGACAGTTTAACCAGGTACATGATGTCTTCCACATTCCAAAGATGATGAGGTACGAGCGTGACCCATCACACATCATAGTAAAGGGATGAGATGGAAATCGATGATGGAGAGACCATAGATGAGTACCTGATTTATATCAAGGATCGATAGGAGAGGACACTTCGTGGGTGATTTATTCCCTTGGATCATGTTTTGTGGCAGCATGGGAATCTTCAAGAGGGCATGTGAGAGGTGGAGTCTCAGATTCGTTCCCAGTACCCACATATTTTTGGGAAGACCTTGTTTTGGATTTTGGGGAATAAAAACCCCCAAGGTGGAGATAATGTATTGTCTCATATTTTTATTATTTTATTTATATATATTTTATGGAATTATATTGATAACAGAACATTCAATGTCATGTGATTCTGAGGCCCGTAGTGCCCAAAATAAATGGTTCCATTAAATTAATCTTTAAATAGTGAGCACGAGATATTTTCAAGAAAAACTGGAATAACATATAAATTGGTGTCCAAATAATAAATTTGAGGTCACCGTTGCATTTAGATCAAAGACTTGACATTAGGAGGGGCGTAACATCAACCAATATGGGTCAGCTGTAAGAGTTAGTTTTTAGAATTTTTAATGGAAATAAAATTAAATAATAATTTATTTTATTTAATACGTTTAATTTTTTAATAGTATCCTAATACTCCCCTATAAGTACATACTTATGTAATGTTTTTATGGTTATCTGCATAACCATATGAATTGAGAATTTTCCATTGGAGCATTAGAGGGAACCCTTTGGTGGACGATGATGACATGTGGATCATTGCGCAGCGAGATCGAATCCCAACCAACAACTGATCTCCCACATCATCGACGATAAAGGTAGGGGTTGTTATTTAGATTATTCTTTTACATGTTCTTAGATTAAATGATGAATGAAGATCAAAAAACAAAGAAGGTGATCTGCAAATCGTGCGTTCTTGCGGGAGGGTGCCACCTTCCTTCTCTTTAGGGGGTTTTCATTCATGGATTGGATTAAAGATAATTTTGGAGTTTTCATTTTCATTCTCCTATAAAACCTATTAAAGGGAGCAGATTGATGCCATGAAGAATGAAATTGGTGGTACGTTCCTCCTTTGTTTATTTTTTCCTTCCTCCCTTTTAACATCATGTTCTTTTCGTTCTTTATGGTGTTATGAACAAGAGATCATTGCACATCCATTTCACAATTCAACGATCCCAAAATGGAGATCTGATATCATTAAAACCCAGCGGATGTGCAATGATGGTTGTGTAAGATGAATTGGCACGGTTCGGAAGAAATCATCCAATGACCATTTTTTGCATGGATTTTCGAAAGAAGTTTTCAGGGAAGATAGAACCCCTGAAACCACATGAAACATTGATGGCATGATAAGAAAACATCATGTCGTGAGGTTCTAGGTGATATGGTGGCCGAATCGATGATTGGAGGAGGATACATTTTGCGGTGGCGACATGCGTCGATTCTGCGAATTTCTGATCAACACGATGTGTATTCCGAATAACCTGTCGTGTTGGACAGATTTTGTAGTTTATATGGATTTAGGATACTGAAAGGTTCCACAAGGCATGTGACTCATATCACAAGGCATGTTTTCCCATCCATGAAGCTCAACATGTATCTCAGATGTTACGTGGTCACCGGATAGAGTACACCCCATGTACTCCACCACAAGTCCATTTGAGGCCGGAATGGCAGGTCACCCTGTGTATTGATTACACGAGTTGGCATACATGGTTTAAGGACATGTATGGGAACCTGGAGGAGTAAACATATTAGATCCTACATACCTTGAAAAGACATGTGATCATTCCTATATTTCATGTAGTTATGTTTTACATGACGAACCATACGAAAGGGGCCATTGTAGACGGGCAGTACCTGGGCTTTGAACACACTATGTGTTACACTTCTATATGCCATGTACTTTTTAGTACATGGCTTCATACTCTTTTCTGCTATATCATAGACATGTTTCGTTCAGGTTAGTGCACCTTTTTATCGTTCTCTTGAAGTCCATTTATCATTTCCATTCACAAGAGTATGATCCCATCACCCACACATTCTGAGATATAGTCAGGTATCCCACCAAGAGGCCTATAGTGATATCCTCTATCCATTGTTGTCCCGAGGTAGATTCAGTTATTGAAAATACTACTCTTTTAGGATGCAGATACACTACATAGCAGGTGAATTCAGATGAATTGTGGCATCCTCCATGGCCCTGGAAGTGATTCTCATTTGTGTATCATGATCTTTTCCACACACAAGATTGTATTCTCCCGAAATGATTGTATCTATATCTCATAGAAATTACCAAAGAATAGTACTCCTCGGATGGACGACATCAGAGCTATCAGACTTGTGGAGTGAGTTCTCCTGGATGAGTGCCCCCTGAAAATCATCGAACTGAATCCCTAGTGTGGGTATGCCATCGTGTGACTTGTCCCTAGACTATGGGTATGGGTTTTGAGTAAATATTGATTGTGTTCTCGTATTTTATGTTCCATAGACATATAATGTTTTGATCAAATTGTACCATCCCTTTGTGTATTGTTTATTGGTTTTCTGGGACCTCTACTGAGTATTTTTATACTCAACCCCGCATGGGCATTTCCCGCACGTGTCATGTATTTGGAAGAAGAGCGGAATTTTGATGATGCCCTGGGCGGACCAGGGTAGGACCAGACTATCTATGTTCCATAAATGCCAAGGTGTTCTTATGGCTACAAGCATCAGTTCCAATACCTATTTTTTATTACATGTTGGACTTGTAGTTTATTCACACGTTTTTTTGGTGGGTTTGTATTCTGGCCCATTTTAGGTTTAGTAATTTACTTTATGTCATACTCTGTTGGTTGGGTATAGTTTAATGCATGAATCTTGTTCCTTAGTGGTTTGTATATTTCAGAATTTGTGGGATTTGAGATGTGTTGGTCTGTGTGTGTAAGTACATAGGAAATGCCTCCAATGTTAATGATATGCCTACTCGGTGCTACTCACCATACCTTGGCTTATTGGAGGCAGGCTTGGTGAGTCGTGGCGTGATCCCCATTGGGATGGGTCATGAAAAAAACAATATAACTTTTCATGGACCCATATTTTCCTATTTTCCAATATATCATTATACTAAATGAATTGAAACATTAACAAAAACCATATCACCTATAAAAAATAAAAAATAAACACCCCCTATAAATCATAATAATTTTCTCAATTTTGAGATGTGTAAATTCACTAATGTATATCCAGAATCCCCACTGTCATCTCCAGGAAAAGAAACAGTACCAAATAAAATAATTATCCCACATCATAACATTAAATTGGTGACCTATAATGGTGAAGATATAATGCCTCAAAAGGATGATTTATGAAAAAATGATAAAATTATTTATAATCAAAATTAATATATTCTAAATGGATAACAAAATATCTACAAAAATTAATAATATAGGCCCAATGCATATCCCCCAAGACAAGAATAACACACTCTGTATAATGGTATTTATTTGGAATGTATCATATAGTCATGCTAAGTTACATCCCCATCTCTACTTGTAGAATCCTTTAGTACCACAATGTAATACATGGGCACCTATCATAAACAAAGAAACATGTAACCCCATGTAACTACATGATCTCATACAAATAAAGATTACATAGATCATGAACATTAGTTTTGTACCAAATTAGAATGAAATAACATGGCTTTTTCAACTATTCTGTAACCGCCAAGATAGAATTCCTCCCATAGGGATTCTATGTGAACACAAACCACTTCCCATTTCCAAACCAATAATTGAAGAGGATATAGAAAAAATCGACAGTTTTAGAAGCTATGACATTATTTGTTTGTTGGTGACAGTGAATTACACATAACCCATAATGTTTTTCTTCATACCTAGCCACTAAAATCAACAACTCATGTCATAATACATCTTCATAGTTACCAAATTAATATACCAATGAGAACTATGAATATCCAAAAAACTAATCTCATCATAGATTTTGGGTTGATATACCAACACCCAAAATATAGAATACCATCTGTGGAGAGATACCATCAAGAAATATTCTTCCCACAATTATAGGTTTCAGGAATTCATCAAAACATACAATCCTACTCCTAAATCTATAGAATAAACTCAAGGATTCGTGATGATAATTGAACACTTGTGAGAATCATATCTAAAATTTCCTCTTTATAATCTAGAAGAAACAATGTAAAGAACCTCATATGTTTACACAATAAATTCTATTCTAGAATATGCTAGTCTGTACATTCCTACATAGAGAATTTTCAACAACATTACCCTTCCTATGGTATTTTTGATATCAATGTGAAAAATTTTATGGTATTTCACCTAACACCACTATTTGAGATCATTTAGTTTTTAGAAAATATATAGATCATAATATTATGGTTTAAAAAACTATAAATCACTTGTTAAAGACATAGTTTCACCAACAAATATGCACATGCATAAACATGGAAATCTCTAAATCATTAATGGGGTAATTATTCTCATGTGGTGTATACTTACAATATTCTTAAACCACTACATGATCATCTTGTGTACTCCCACAATCCTTACAATAACAAGAAGAATAATAAAAAACCACATATCCCTTACTGATATAGTGTATGATCAATATAAGTGATGCTTTTAAAAGTCATTTTTGCTCACTAAAAAATAGTGACACTTTTCATCCTTTATAAACATCACCCATTTCAATTCATGATCATTTAATGGTTACAAACACTTTTATAAATAATTTATAAATTGTCAGTAGTATTCAGAAAGATGAAGGAAGATCTGATTGTCAAAGACATTATGTGACACTTCCTAAGATGAAATAACCTTCACTTTCTTAGGATCAACTGATAATCCATGCCACAAAATCAGATTTCCTAGAAACATCTCATATTTAATAGATATATTCCATTTCTTATGATTTCCATAAAAATCATTACTTTAGAATATTTCCAAAACAAGCCTCCAATTAATATTCTGCTTGTACTCAGATCTTTAATAATCCTAGACGTCATCCATTATCACTAACATAATAGTTTTGAGATGCTGATATAATATATGATTCATTAAATCCAGAAATATTTTTGGATAACTATTTAGACCAAATGACAACATAAGATATTCATAATGGGCATGCCTTATCCAAAAAAATCTTATTTATATCAACCTTTTTTAATCTATATTTCTGACATCCCGAGCATATATAAATAATACAAATTTACATTTCCCCGAATAAAATTTCAAAAAAATAATCCACATAATGAAAAAGACACTTATTCTAAACCATCACTTTATTCAGCTCCAAAAAATACATAGAAAATCAGAGTAAAAAATTCCACCTTCTTGGAAATGTGAATCTTGGATACCCATGGTGAATGAAAATGTAGAACAAAACCCTTCACCAATAGGTTATACTAATGAATCAGGTTCTATTTAAACTATATTAGTTCCATATGATATGATGGTATCAAAAATGGTTGTGTACTTGGAACCACGCCGATCCTATCTTCTACCTCCCTCTCTTGTTGATGACCATATAAATATTCATGGAAAATGATAGACAAGTCATAAAAAATAGAAGGATGGTTTCTAGTAGATGAAACACCATCATTCTCAACTATTACATTAATGAAAAAAATTATATAGTATGGGTGGGAAGGTCTAGTATGACCACTCCATGGATCCTACTCTCTCAAAAACAACCATGATCTCCTATTGTACATAAGAAAAAATTCATGATAATGATGAAAATAAATTTCAACAATATGGAGAACAACTAAATTGATATAAAGGATGATTTCAAACACATCTATATCAAGGTCAAGAAAATACATAACTAACTCTAAATCACCTATTGATACTGCACAAGATTTACATTTAAAACAAGTCCCTTTTCACATCCTACGATGTGTATCTAACTCTATAAAAAATGACATCGTCTCCATTGTTTTTTTGTATATAAAAAATGGATAGATATAAATGGGTAAAAAAAACTTGTAAAAAATAAATATATCACTACTAGTGTTGTAGTTAATATGGATCCTCTCACTATCACAAGACACATATTTAACACTGATGGAAGACAATATTCTACATGAATGGGATTCGCTGATGAGGCTTTTTTATGGATCATGTAGTCATTGAATCATATGACTACACTATAGCAGCATATGAATATGATGATACCTTACTCTATTAAGTCACACACATAGCTAGATTGAAACACTACAAATGGACATAACATCCACATGCATTTTAAATCCTCATAGATGTAAAAAATTTATTATGTCTCTCACCATTCTATATTGATTTAATGTTTATGAATCCCACTAGCTGTAACTCTATATGCAGGGGAGTCATATTGATATAAATCACCTTCATCACTCTAGTTATGTTTTATACACTACATATTTTTCTATTTTTCATCAATCATGCTTCCTATATATGGATTAGAGGGGAAAAAATAACCATGTTTTCCTTCATCATTCTTTTTAATGGTAATTTTTCTGTATTCTGTATCAAAGTAGGTCTGACGCGTTAATATAAATACTTATGATCAAATATATAGTCAGAAAACCTATATGTACTTCTAGAATTTCATCTGTTTATTATTTATTACCTTCTGTGAAAAATGAACTGGCTCATAAATCAGATTGGTGTATGCTAACACTAAATAGTTTTCCTACTAAAAGGAGGAGAACTCTATATAATTTTCTACCATTGGTACCTTTGGATAAAACCATTTGACAAAGAGAGTCATAAAACCCATATATTCTAAGCTAACATACCTTCCCACTTGTACCACAGAATCCCACCATCACTTCATAGGGCCCCTAGTTTGAATGCCACACTCATTGACTTTGACATTGTCTACTGTATATTGTAAATAACATATCTAATATATCATTTCGATCAATTCCTCAACCTCATAAGGCTCACTCGTATGCATAATCGATAGTGTATTTCGACTAAAGAACTCCTAGGATCAATCCCTTTCTCAACTAGATCCTGGTTGAACCTCAAAAACAATGTTATGTAGTTCTGTTATATTCTGGTCAATATAATGAAATTATAACATGATATCATCAAAAGGATTTTACCAATATGACGAATCCATTGAAGAGAATATGATGAATCCTCCTAAGGAACCCATAGAATATATCTAAGAGGCATACCACTACAAACTAAAACAAAATTTATAATTAAACAATATAATAATCAAAATAAAAACTAGAAAACCATAAGAAAAATCAATGATAATGATCATGAACATTGAACATGAGACACATTTCCACGCATCCCATGGTAGATTGACTCTTTTTATGGGATGATTTGTCAAATTACTCACTGAAACCTACCTCTCAAGTCCCAAAAATAATATCCTCTGCCTACTAATTTTCCCAATATACGGAGTCCTGTGAAGTGACCACATCAAATTCCAAACTTCAAATAATCTAATCCAGAAACCCTATCAAACCGAAAACTATCCCAATTGAAGGACTCCTAAAACGAATTCCCAAAATCCATGGTTTGGAAACTTGAATACTAACAACAAAAAATAACTACATGAATCATTTTCAACAAATATAACCAAAATAAATTGAATATATATAAATATATCACGATGAGAAATAGATAGAGAAATAATTATATTCTACAACATAAGGAAGATAGAAGAAACATTACCACTCAAATGAATCCATAATATTCCATTACATGTCTTAAAATTAATGGGAAACTAAATGAGAAACCAACAACTATAAAAAAGTTACAATTACTGACATATAATTACTAAAATATAATATATATCTGGGTAAAATGGTTAATTATAATAGATATTATATTTTTTTGATGTTATCTAAATATAAAAAAAATTATATGAAAAGATATATTTGTTTATATTTGTTGTTCAATACCAACGAATATTTTACAAACATTGAAATTTATCTCCCATTCATAATAATACCTATAATTGATTTATCGATAAAGGAATAATTTTTTATAAATTATTAATACCAACAAAAGATTTATCATTATGAAAATATGTTAAAATAAATTACTTAATAATATCAATTTTTTTAAAAAATTATATATATATATATATATTACCCTTTAAATACAAAAGAATTTAAAAAATATATTATAAATTAAATTATAAAAAATATACTAATATTTATAGATAATATATATATAAACACAATCCTTATATTTGTATAATTTATTAAAAATTATATATAAATTCATAACATTTTTAATTATATATATATGAAAAAAACAACAACCTAATATGAAACACCCCACCCTCTCAAACATGCATCTAGAGGCCCCTTTTTCCCAAACCTACTTTATGTTCCCACTAACATTCACAATTTGGGTCATCATAACCCCCTCTCTGTTTCTGATTGGTGATCATTATAGACAACTTCATAAGAAACCCCTCTCGGTTCATGGCTGGAATCCCCCACAACGTCATCTTAGACCCCCCCCCCCCCCATATTCATGTTCGAAGACCATGTATAAATTTATTCATGGACCATACTATCACAGTTGATACATGCTATCATCCCCACTTGACCAAATTCATCCACAATATTTAAAACTGGTGACCCAATGTTACCCCTCATTCCTAACCTCCCAAACAAAACACATTAATCCAATGAATCACTACCCATCATCAATTATTATCCCTTCGCTCACATTGTGGAAAGGAATTTTACCCTATAAACTAACCATTTTCCATTTCTCACTACATTGGACATTTTTCAGGGAAACACCTCTCACCATGGGTTACAGTTATTCTATATTGATCAAGATTCTAGTTAGATTATATTTCAATCGACACGATTCATTTGTGACTAATAGTTTTTTTAAAGATCATGTTTATAGGATATTTTTTATTTGGAATTTCTTATTCAATATGTATTTTCACTTTAAGAACCTATATTATAATTATCTACTCCATAACACCGAGAATTGTTATAATGTTACAATTTATAGTTATATAATCTTAGTTGATCTATTGGAATTTTTACTAGTATATACTTTTAATTCATATAGAAGTATAATAAATTTGGTTATTGAAATAAATTTCCTCAATTTTTTTCTGTTACATATAATTATTCTTCATCCATTAGTATGAAATTGATAATACTTCTAATGGTAATATATCAGGAGTATGTACATGATATTGACTGAATGAATGTCAATTTTTTCATTTTCACACATAAAATACATTTTCCTTCCATTTATATTATTCGATACTTATTTTAAGAAATAAATATTAAAATAGGTCGTTCAAATTTATATTCTACTTCAACATTGGGTTTTTTATTATCTTCTATTATTGAAACCCGAGAAAAAGTGGTAATCAATGAAGTGAATGATATTTAATAATCATTTATCCTGATTTTTATTAACTGATTTTTTTTCTTCTCAATATAGACCTTGACTATAAATTTTTTTTCATTCATAACATCAATCATTAATTGTGAAAATATTTTTAAATATTTCAATAATATTCATAACACATTCACTTTCTTAAATACATGTTACACTAGAATGAGACATATATATATGGGTTCAATGATGGATAATTTTTTCATAGAGATATATGTTTACTTTATATTATTGGAATTTACCTTAGATGTGAATGTGTATAATAAAATCAATGTAATAAGAAATTATTCTCAATTTAACATCGTTTTATTGGGGTAAATCTTTTCTATAATTTTAGGAACCCTCTCATTTGTCAGTAGATAATATCTTCCCCAACAAAAATGTACTGTTATCTCAATAGTAATCAATCTCATGTTTTGTTGAATGTAATTTTGACAAAACTACAAATATATTTAAAAAAATTAATATTTTTATTATGATATAAGCAGTCATTAATTATTAAATGAGAAAAAAATATTAAAAGAAAATCATCAATGATATTTTTTATGAATGTTTATTTAGGATTTTAATTATTCACATTAATATTTTTTTTAATTTCACTATCATAAAAGACAATTTAAGAGTAAAAATGTAACACCCCGAGCTTCCCCGATACGCCTCTCTTTCAATAATGCAATAGCTTTCCTTGTACGCAAGTTCGAGTTCTAACACAACGCTACTAATCAAAGTAGCCGTTATGAATAGTAATACACACTTTTTAAAATTATAGAAATTTTATATTTCAAAATTTACTTCATTTTTGTATTCGTAATATCGAAATTATCCTAAGTTGAATTTTTAGTAATTTTCTGAGAACTTTCAATTTTTTATAAATATTGAAAAATACTTAAAACAACTTTTTTAATCAAAATAATTTACAGTGATAAATTATAATATTTAGTGGCTTTAAAGTATAATTATAATATATTTTTACCATTTTATCCAATGGTGGTCATTAGAATTAATTTCACTTGGAAATCGTACATAAACAATTGTCAATCTTTTGATATATATTGTTTCTTAAAAACACGCTATTTGTTGTGACAATGGGAATTAATTATAAAACTAATTAATGCAACCTATCTGTTTGGAATTTTGTAAAATAGACATAATTTTTGAATTCGGAATATCAATTATAGAATAGGGTGAAATTTTGGCATTGTTCTGAAAAACTTCAATTTTTGATGAATAGTGAAACCACTTAGTGAGTTAAAAAACTGATTTTTCGTTTAAATGAAACATTAGCACTTCTGTGATTTGATTTTCAAAAATCTTACATACATGGTTGTCATTAAGAAATAAAATTTGTTTCAATGGGATAAAAATAATTTATGTTGAATAGTAACTTTTATGTTTAATTAATCGTGATTAAAGGTAATTAATGAAATTTAATGTAATAATGATAATATAAAAATATGAAAATACCCTTAAACTTGTATTAACCCTATTGGAAGATTCATGGCCGACCAATACAACCCATGGGTCAACTTGGGGACCCAATGGAGCCACTTTGTTAGGAAAATGACATTGAAAACTTTTATTTAATGTTAAAATAAAAATGTCACAAACATGAGTTGTTTTACTAATATAATTTTTAAATGGGGTTATAAAAGTCATATTTTTTACTATAAATATTAATTATAAATTTAAAAATATTTCCTAAATCATGAATTTTTTATTTATAATTTTTCTAAATTAAATAAATTATATTATTTATGACACCATGATGATGTAGTGATTACCTCATTATTTAACAATTTAAATAAAAATAAAAGATAATGTAAAATCTAAGACCTACACATGTCAAAAACCTATTGGATGGGTGGATTTCAAACTTTTATCACCTTATCCTCGAAATATATAATTTTGGGTCCTTTTAAATCCGAAAAACATTTTATAATAAAGAAACCTTTTATAACATTCCAAGAGTGCCCCTCCTCTCCTCTTATAAAAGGCCCCCACCTCTACAACCTTACCCACACCTTCAAAGCCTTTTGGATCGTTCAACCTATGCCAAAATACTCTCTCAACTTCCTTCTCTTACTCCTATAATCCTCACTTTGGGAAGAAGTCTTCCCAAGGAATCCTTTGGCTCAAATCAAAAAGAGTTACCCGATTTTATGGTAATGTCTTCTCTAATGTTGTTTTGTTTTATTTTTCTTCTCCAACCACCTGAACTCTTTTTATTATATTCATTTGTAATAACAATAGTATCATCAATATACTAGGATATTTTTATGAGAAGGATTTGATTTACACTTACACACACCTTCGTCTAATGGTTAATGAACATACTGTTTCTGTGGGTGGCGAATTACTGCCTCACGAAATGATGATTGTTCAAACTTCGTTCAACACCTATAATGGTGGCCATTATGATTACACTATTTTTATACATGATTTATATTATGTTTTTGTTTTCCTTATGATTCTGTATTTTTCATTTATGGCATACCATTACGATTTCCATTTAGGGTAAACACGATAATTTCATTTTAGGAAGTACGGACTACCGCCCCCTCAAAGTGATTTGAATCGTTAATGCCATACGTGGGATGTATAAAGGATGAAGTAAATGGTATTATAAATTATATTATACAGTAATTATATTATACCTTTAGATAATTATAACTTCATTCCATTAAATACTAAATATAAATGAAAGTATCATTCATGCGTACGTATGGCTTACCGTCTCCATGAACGGTGCATTTCATTTCTTAAATCTAAATGTTATGTAATATTATAAATCATTGTATATAATGGATATATATGATGTATTTGAAATGTAAATCATGAATATAATTATGGATATAATGGATATTTTACCACATGAACAATGTGTAATTATAAGAAGTTTTTTTTGACTCAAGTACCTAAGATCAACAAAACGACCGTTAATAACTTAAATAATTAAATAATGTTCATAACATGGTAATAAGTGATATAAAAGGAATAATGAACTTGAAAAAGGTTCTTAAGCTGGTATAGATTTACTCTAGTTTATTATTCAGGAAGTTAAAGAGCGGTTGAGTCAAGTCGGACACAAGGTAAAGGAACTTTTACCCAATTTCCAATCATTGGGTTAATCTCCTACTTTCAAATTATGTCATGATATTATTATTTCCTATCTTGTATTTGTAATTTATTTATGAGTACTTATAGTGAATACACATAATAGATCTATTTTATTTAAAAAATTATCTTAGTAAGGGAACTTCTTAACCCAATTTCCATTCTTTGGGTTAATCTCCTACTTTCAAATTATGTCATGATATTATTGTGTCTTATCTTTTATTTGTACTTTATTTATGTGTACTTATAGTGAATACACATAATAGTTCTATTTTATTTAAAAAATGAACTTTGTAAGGGAAATTCTTAATCCAATTTCCGTTCTTTGGGTTAATCTCCTACTTTAAAATTATGTCATGATATTATTATATCCTATCCTGTATTTTTAATTTCATTATGTGTACATATAGTGAATACACATAATAGATCTATTTTATTTAAAAAATTATCTTTTTAAGGTACTTCGTCTCAATCTCATTTAATTGAGGCATATTTTGTTTTATACACAATATTTTTTTATACGATGTATAAACCCCTTTGACATATACATTTTTTCAAAAGGTTTTCTTTTATAATTATGTTATTTTTAAATGATTTCAAAAAAGAGATATTTCTATCAAATATGTGAAAATCTAGTGCAAATGTATACATATCTAACGCAATCTTAAAAATGTTTTCAGAAAAGCTGACTCTCGAGTATGGTAGACATGAAGGGATTGGGCTTGGACCCATCATGTCCTGTAATTAGTACAGCAGTCACAAAATTAGTTATTTTGTTTTCAGAAGCTTGAATAATGTTTTTAGAAAAACACTGGAGTATATTTGAGCAATTTTAAATGTAAGTATCTTCGAAAAATTGAACTGGTATTTTGATGCCGTAATTAATTTGAAACTTTATTTTAAAAAATGGTATTCCTATAGGATTATATTCCATTTTTCATATAAGGAATGCATTGGACTTAACAAGTGATGGGTGGAGCCCGCTATAGCTCCTCGATGCATCGAGAGCTCTAATGAGACAAACTAGTGTCTTGGCATGTGGCCTTGAAAAAATCTTATTTGTGGTCTTGGCCGGAGGCCTTTGCAACGTGGTTATGATAGTATGACATTATGCATTCCATCATTATGAATTTGGTTATTTATATTGCATGTTATTCTTCGACCAGTAGAATATCCGTGTGAATAAGTAAATGGAAGTATTTCATATTACTTTTTCCATATTATGTTGATGGTCATGTTTAAAAGGCTTTTGATTTAGTTATACAGTTCCTTAAATGTTTATGTGTATTTATGAAAGCATCCGCTATATTGTTATCCTTACTGAGAATCTGAGCTCACCCCTTTCAATGTTTTATTTTTCCCAGGATGTGAAGAAATATTTTATGACTGACCTACATGGATAATCTGAAGGGGATTGAAATGTGGACTATGGAGACTATGTTATTGTGATTTTTCACATTATGATGTAATGTAACATTTATGAATGTATCTAGTGTTTCCAAGGCTACTAAACTAATCGGTCTTTCCAGACATGATCTTTTGTGATCATGCCAATGTTACGCAATAATGCACCGACTCTGGGTAGCTAGGGTCGGGGCATTACAGATGGTTTCAGAGGAAGTTTAGTACTAACCTTAGAATCTATAATTAGATAAACTCTGATTAGTGATCATAGCCCGAATATAGACTTTGTGGATTAGTATAGAAGAACTTCATAGAATTTTGGTATTATCTAGATTTTGTGAGTTTTCCGAGAAATATATCCCTTTATGGATACGAGAAGGTAGAGGCGGCTCTGGCACAGATGTACCTAGGGGTAAAACCCGAAGACACCGCTTTGTGCTAGACTCAAACGGGAACTGGTGCACGATAACGGGCCTTGCTGTACTCTTGGTTACGACACTCCCGGGTGATATTCTTAAGATAATTCTCATTTTCCTTACAAACCATTTTGAAGGGTTTATGAGTATATACTTCCTCAAAGAAAACTTTTTTATGATTATGTATTATATACCTTAATAGTTCTATTTATGTTAAGTGTTTTAAAAGTATTGAATTATGTATTTTAATTCATAAACTATACTAGTTTATGCCATTGTTTATTAATGGCACCTAGTGGGAGGAATGGAAACCGTATCAATGCATGCACTCAATGTAGGGATTTCCCTCCTACTTAAGATCATTAATGTAGAGTAGGAGATACAACTGGTGCTGATAAACATATTACCATACTGGGAAAACTCACTCAGGTTACGAATAATAACCTTACTCGTATGGAGAACCCTGATCCGCAACGTGGAGGATCAACGTTAGGCTGCTTCATGAGGAAAAAAACACCAACATTTGATGGGGGTACAAATCCATTAGTATATGAGAAATGGATAAACTCCTTAGAGAAAATATTCCCTGCCTTGGGGAGTAGCGAAATGGAGAAGGTAGTCATGGAAGTCTACCACCTCACTGGAGATGCCGATCAATGGTGGTCGCTGATTCAAAACAAAAAAGAATATGAAGAAGTATCAAGTCTGGAATGGAGGGAATTTAAGGAAACTTTCTTAGAAAAATACATTCCACAAGACTATCGAGAAGATATGGAAATGCAATTTTTGAGTCTGAGGAAGAAGGAGAATGAGAATGTCACAAAGTATGAGGCCAACATTACAAGGTTAGAAAGACATGTTTCAGATTATATACGTTACCCAAGAAGTAATATTGATCGTATCATTGATGGGTTAAAACCATTTCTCTATAGAGCTTTAGTATCAAAATATTTCTCAACATACGAAGATATAGTCTCTTGTGCTATCAAGACAGAAAATGAATTCTCTAAGTCTTATGACAACAAACTAAGTCAAGAGAAGAAGAGAATGGTGGAACAAGAGACAAATAAAGGGAAAAATGGAAAGACATATTTTCCATTATGCGATAATTGTGGGAAGAATCACCCCTGTACATGCCTAAAAGGAATGGGATTTTGTTATAAATGTGGTTAAAAAGGTCACCGGGCTCGTGATTGCAAGGAAATGAAAGAGGCTATCAATGTTGAATGCTAATATTTTAGGGAAATGGGGCATTATGAAAATGAATTTCCTAAGCATCAGGGAAACTTACCTGAGAAAAGGCCAAGGAATCAAGGAAAATCTTATACTGTTACTATAGTTGAAGTGGAATAATTAATGTATTGGTGCTTTTGGACTAAAGGATTATATTCTAGTTATAAGAATAATGTGATATATATAAGGATTTTATTGCAGTACTTGTTGTGTTCATTAAGGTTTTAATATGATGAAGGTAATCATATTTTTAGTATGTGACTATAAGAGAAACATTACCATGTTTGGGAAATTTGATGTTACAATTGATTTTGGAATTTATAGACCTTTTAGAGAAATTATGGACAGAGGTATTTTGGATAACTATAAAGGTTGGAATGGATTAAGTTTAACCTTTGATAGTATTGTTTATGGTTAAAAAATCTCTGATGATTATTTTTGGAATATTATAAAACTATAGTTTTTGGAAAAGGACAACCTGCAGGTCAGGGGATAACCCATCGCGTCGGACAAAGCTGCAGGAATCAAACCCACAATTATAGTGCGACATGCCTTTATTACCTACCACTAGCCTACTGGAAGTCCCTTGTTATTACAAAACAGTTTTCCTAATCTAAATTGTATGTGTTAATATTTTTAACATTATACAATTAGGATAAATAGAATATTTTTGAGTTCTATTACCTTTTGGAGTGAATGATGGGATTGTGGTAAAAAGTTATTAATGAATGAAAGTCTACATGACAAGTATGTATATTCCCTTACGTTCTTAGTAAATCTTTTAAATAAATTCCCCATCTTTATAAAAGGTAACTTAAAACAAAAACGTTGCCGGTTAACTTTTCCAACAGGGGATTCAATGAATGTTTAACCAATCACAAGTTTGGGATTTTCTTGTGGTTAACTTTATCCTAATACAGTTTTATACAACTCTCAATCAGACCTTGATGGTTTGTTTTTCCTCCAAATCCATATTTTCATAGAATCATTGTATGGGAAATCTCCGGTGACCTTTTTACTTCCCTTTATTTCTTATAAAGCTATATTTTTATTAACCCTATATCCGATGTGGGTTTTCCACAATGGTATTATCTATTTTCATCCTTTTATTCTCAAAGAAAAATTTCAAATTGTGAGGACACAATTTATTGATGGAGGGGAGAATGTAACACCCCGAGCATCGACAATACACCTCTCTTTCAATAATGAAATAGCTTGCATTGTATGCAAGTTTGAGTTCTAACACACCGCGACTAATCAAAGTAGCCGTTATGAATAGTAATACCCACTTTTTAAAATTATAGAAATTATATATTTCAAAATGGACTTCATTTTTTTTATTCGTAATATATAAATTATCCTAAGTTGAATTTTTTGTAATTTTCTGAGAACTTTCAATTTTTTATGAACAGTGAAAAATACTTAAAACAACTTTTTTAATAAAAATAATTTATAGTGATAAATTATAATATTTAGTGGTTTTAATGTATAATTATAATATATTTTTACCATTTTATCTAATTTTGGTTATTATAATTAATTTCACTTTGATATTGTACATAAACAATGGTCAATCTTTTGATATATATTGTTTCATAAAAACACGGTATTTGTTGTGACAGCGGGAATTAATTATAAAATTAATTAATTAAACTTATATGTTTGAAATTTTGTAAAATAGACATCATTTTTGAATTTGGAATATCAATTATAGCATAGGGTGAAATTTTTGCATTGTTCTGAAAAACTTCAATTTTTGATGAATATTGAAACCACTAAGTGATAGTTAAAAAATTTATTATTCGTTTAAATGAAACATTACCACTTCTGTGATTTTATTTTAAAAAATCCGACATACATGGTTGACATTAAAAAGTAAAATGTGGTTCAATGGGATAAAAATAATTTCTGGTGAATAGTACCTTTTATGTTTAATTAATCGCGATTAAAGTTAATTAGTGAAATTTAATGTCATAATGATATTATAAAAATATGAAAATACCATTAAACATGTCCAACCCATATTGGATGAGTCATGGATAACCACTAAAACCCATGGGTCAACTTGGGGACCCCAAGGAGCCACTTTGGTAGGAAAATGAAATTAAAAACTTTTATTTAATGTTAAAATAAAAATGTCACAAACATGAGTTGTTTTATTAATACAATTTTTAAATGGGGTTATAAAAGTCATATTTTTTACTAAAAATATTAATTAGAAAGAAAAAAAATATTTCCCACATGATGATATTTTTTTTAATATTTTTTAGACATTAAATAAATTAAATTATTTATGACACCATGATGATGCAGCAATAACCTCATTATTTAACGATTTGTATAAAATGAAAATATAATGTAAAATATAAGACCTACACATGTCAAAAACCTATTGGATGGGTGGATTTATAAATATTATAACCTTATCCAAGAAATATATAATTTTGGGACCTTTTAAATCCGAAAATAATTTTATAATAAAGTAACCTTTTATTACTTTCCAAGAGTGCCCCTCCTCTCCTCTTATAAAAGGCTCCCACCTCTACCACCTTACCCACACCATCAAAGCCTTTTGGCTCGGCCAACCTCTAACCAAATACTCTCTCAACTTCCCTCTCTTACTCCTATAATCCTCAATTTGGGATGATGTCTTCCCAAGGAAGCCTTTGGCTCAAATCAAAAAGAGTTACCCGATTTTAAGGTAATGTATTCTCTAATGTTGTTTTGTTTTATTTTGATTCTCCAACCCCAAAAACTATTTTTATTATTTTCTTTTGAAACAAAACCAGTATATTAAATATAATAGGATTTTTTATGAGAAGTATTTTATTTACACTTAGACACACCTTCTTCTAATGGTTAAAGAACATATTGTTTCTTTGGGTGGCGAATTACTGCCTCATGAAATGATGATTGTTCAAACTTATTTTAACACCTCTCATGGTGGAAATTATGATGAAACTATTTTTATATATGATATATATTATGTTTTTTATTTCCTTATGATTCTGTTTTTTTCATTTAAGGAATACCTTTACGATTTCCATTATGGGTAAACGCGATAATTTCATTTTAGGAAGTGCGGACTACCGCCCCCTCAAAGTGATTTGAATCATTAATGCCATATGTGGTATGTATAAATAATGGAGTAAATGTTACTATACATTATATTATACTGTAATTATATTATACATTTATATAATTATAAATTCATTCCATTAAATTCGAAATATAAATGAAAGTAGCGTTCATGTGTATGTAATGCTCACCCTCTCCGTGAACGATGCATTTCATTTCTTACCTCTAAATGTTATGTAATATTATAAGTGAATGTCTATAGTGGATATATATGATGTATATGATATCTACATCATGAATATAATTATGGATATAATGGATATTTTACCACATGTACAAAGTGTAATTATAAGATGTTTATTTTTGACTCAAGTACCTAAGATCGACAAAACGATTGTTATTAACTTAAATAATTACATAATGTTCATAACATGGTAATAAGTGATATAAAAGGAATAATGAACTTGGAAAAGGTTTTTAAGAAGGTAGATATTAACTCTAGTTTATTATTTAGGAGGTTAAAGAGCGGTTGAGTCATGTCGGACACGAGGTAAGGGAACTTCTTAACCCAATTTCCATTCTTTGGGTTAATCTACTACATTCAAATTATGTCATGATATTATTATATCCTATATTGTATTTGTAATTTATTTATGTGTACTTATAGTGAATACACATAATAGATCTATTTTATTTAAAAAATGATCTTTGTAAGGGAACTTCTTAACCCAATTTCCATTCTTGTGGTTAATCTCTAACTTTCAAATTATGTCATGATATTATTATGTCCTATCTTGTGTTTGTACTTTATTTATGTGTACTTATAGTGAATACACATAATAGATCTATTTTATTTAAAAAATGATTTTTGTAAGGGTACTTCTTAAACCAATTTCTATTCTTTGGGTTAATCTCCTTCTTTCAAATTATGTCATGATATTATTATATCCTATATGTTATTTGTAATTTCATTTTGTGTACTTATAGTGAATACACATAATAAATCTCTTTTATTTAAAAAATGATCTTTGTAAGGGACTTAGTATAAATTTCTTTTCATTGAGGCATATTTTGTTTTATACAAAACTTTTTTTTAAACGGTTTATAAACCCCTTTGAAATTTACATTTATTCAAAAGGTTTTCTTTTATAATTATGGTATTTTTAAATAATTCCGAAAAGAGATATTTCTATCAAATATATGAAAATCCAGTGCAAATGTATAAGTATTTACTGCAATCTTAAAAATGTTTTTCAAAAACCCGACTATCGAGTATGATAGACAGGAAGGGATTGGGCGTGGACCAATCATGGCCTGTAATTAGTCGAGCAGTATGAGAATTAGTTATTTTGTTTTCAGAAGCTTGCATAATGTTTTCAGAAAAACAATGGAGTATATTTGAGAATTTTTAAATGTAAGTATCTTCTAAAAATTGAACTGGTATTTTGATGCCGTAGTTAATTTCAAACATTATTTTAAAAAATGGTATTCCTAAAGGTTTATATACCATTTTACATATAAGGAATGCATTGGACTTAACAAGTGACGGGTGGAGCCTGCTATAGCTCCTCGATGAATCAGCAGGTCTCATGAGGCAAACTAGTGTCTTGGCACGAGGCCTTGACAAAATATTATTTGTGGTCTAGGCACGAGGCCTTGGCTACGTGGTTATGATAGTCTGGAATTATGCATTCCATCATTATGAAAGTGGTTATTGATATTGCATGTGATAATTAGACCAGTAGAATATCCATGTGAATAAATAAATGGCATTATTTCATTTTACTTTTTCCATATTATGTTGATGTTCAAGTTTAAAATAATTTTTTTATAGTTATACAATGCCGTAAATTTTTATGATTATTTATGAATGCTTTAGCTATATTGTTATCCTTTTTGAGCATTTGAGCTCACCGCTTTCAATGTTTTATTTTTCCCAGGATGTGAAGAAAAATATTTTATGACTGACCTACAGGGATAGTCTTAAGGGGATAGAAGTGTCGACTATGGAGACTATGTTATTGTGATTTTTCACATTATGATGTAATGTAACATTTATGAATGTATCTAGTGTATCCAAGGATACTAAACTGATCAGTCTTTCGAGACTTTATCTTTTGTGATCATTCCAATGTTACGTAATAATGCACTGAATCTGGGTAGCTGGGGTCGGGGCATTACAAAAAAGTTAATTCCACCCAGTAATTCTTTTTCCCAATTTATCTCATTAAAAAACATAACATTTGATAATTTATGTTTATATTGGTGGAAATCTATGATGTTGTGGAATCATTTTTCTATTAGTATACAATCAGAATATTAGATGTTTATTCCTGACATAGGAAGCGTTAACATGCATTTATAGGGGATGTCGTAAGTTTTCTTTCGTGATATTATTAATGAAATAAAAACCAAATTACATAATTTTAATTTTATTTGATTCTATTATAGTAATTAATCTGATAGTTATGTGTACAAATACCTTGAATTACCAATTTTTTAATTTGTAATCATTCATATTGGAAATCCATACCATGAAAAAAGACTCTCTTGTTTTTTATTTTATTTTTGATTTTTTATTACATGGAATACTAAAAATAAACTTATTTATCATGATTAAGATTTATGAATGATTAATAAAATCTTATTTGGTTTTTTGTTTTGGGGACATTTATATGACATATTGAGGTTTTTCGTGTTTTCATTTCATATCAACATCAAATGTTCATCGACAAAAGATAAGGTATTTAATTTTTATTAATAATATATTAATTTTCATGTGTATTATTAAATTTTTATTATGATATTTATGTTGTTTTTATGCTAATAAACTACATAGATGTTGACATGATATATGATGAGACAGTTGGCATCCAAATTATGTGGATTTTAATCCAATATTTTTTTTACATTGACATGTAATAAATGTTTACAATAATGACCCAAAATTATTTCAAATATTATATGGGTATTATGTTTATAATAATAGAAAATTTCATGGTTATATAAGTTTGTTATAGAGGAAATTCAGAAAATTGGATGTTGTGATGAAGGGAAAAAAATATTTTTTCATGAAGGGGTCATTAAATTCACACATCTAGAATTAAATAATAATTACATCAAATAAATATTTGGTTATTTAATTTTTTCCCCACTAATTTTTTTATTCATTAAATGCACAAACAAAAAAATGTAGAAACTTTCATGTTTCTCCCTTCCAATGACAATGTTTCTGTTTAGTTTGATCTCTCATATCCTTCAATTTATCTCTTTATTCTTCTGAGTTTGTAAGGATTTGATAGATTATGATTTCCTTCGGATTCATGTTTATTAATTTTAAATACATTAAATTGGTACTACTAAGGTGATTCAATGACGTAACTAGTATTCATTCATTTATATTGAAAAAAAATCGATTATATAAAATCATGGATTAAAAATATACATAATATAGTTTTTTGTAAATTACTTGTTTTTTAGTTCTTTTATTATGTCATATCAACACTAATCAATTGAGAAGTACTCAAAGAAGGAGTCCTCCATGGGTTAACCTGGTGCTAAAGCAACAACCCCAATATACTTCTACATCAACTAACCCGAATGGATGAAGATAATGAATGTGACAAATAAATTATATATTAATTTAATATTACCATGTAACAATAATATATGGCTCAATGTGTCTATTATTGATAGTAAAAACTGAAATATGTACAATTTTACTTTATATTCATGTACAATATACTACTATTTGTATTATCATGAATCTAAAAAAATTTAGATGCATGTGGATGACTTTTTTTATATTCGTAATGGATTTCGTTCTAAACATAACTATTGTAACTCTGATCGTATGTTCACCAGTGAAAACAAAATACGAGGAAGAACAAGTTTTTTATATATAATGAATTTATGATATATTATATTTATTAAAATAAATTTAAAACATTTATATCTTATGTTTTTTAAGTAATTAAATTTTCTCTAAAACTTTTATTCATATTTTATGCAATATAATGTTCTATTCAATTTCTATTAATTATAAATAATGATAAATGATTTCATACATAAAAACGCTTTACTATTATTTATTTACCAAAAATAAATCATCTAAAAATATAAAACAATGTTTTTATTAATTATCTATTTAATAATAATTATCTTATTACAACTCTTCATAATGCATATATGGTTTATAATTTTGTTACATGAATCTTATATTTCATTATTGAAACAATTCAATCATGATTCTTACACAATACCCCACGACATAATAATTATTTTTAATAGAATATCATTTATTCATATTCTCAATGCAAAATAATCAATCTTATTTAATATTAACAGGATATAGTTGAAGGATCCATATATTAATTTATAAATTGATATCCTATTAGAATAAATGAACCAATAAATTGAGAATGACCTTTAAAAAATAAATTATTCATCAGTTCATCTCCCCATTCACTAACATAAATTTTTTTTATGAATAATTATTTTGGTGTGTAGAGAATATCATTAATAGTAAAATACTCAAAAATATTGATTACACATAATCTGATTCCTGATAAAAATTGTGATAAAAAAATCATTATAGACCAATTATCTCTAATGAATAATTTATATCATTGTTTAATGAACTGCTTATATAGTTCCATGATATAGAAGATTTCTCGTTTATTTTAATTAATGTAAAAATAATAACTCAATTATCTTATCTACATTATTATTTATATTTTAATATTTCATGTATAATAACTAACCCTAGAGAGTGGTGTCTTCCTGAAATTTCTATGGAATCAATGCATTTAATGAATTTATAATTCCACCAAAATGATTCATGTTGACACCACATTGTTATCTAAAGGGACAGATTTCTGTTTACTATGACATACTCTTGATTTTTCTAGGGGACAAATACAAAATCAAATAATTAAAAATACTCTCTGATATAATGGAACATGTGTAGGGAACCATTTTAATTATTAATAAATTATTATACAATAAGAAATTTATACATTATATAATCTATGAAATATCTCAATTACTATATAATTTATCATTTCTATTCATAAAAAATCTAGTAAGATTCATTATAATTGAATATGAACACTTAATATGCATTAAAAATTTGATGAGAGGAATAAAAAATTAATCATAATAAAATTCATTATCAGATATACTTGACCATAAATCAAGGGAATAATATTGACAGTATAAAAATCATTTTTACATGAAGGTTTCTGTTGATGTAGATTATAAAATATAACAATATTCTATGTGGGTATGAACTATTTCATGATGTTATTTTTCTTATATATTTTAAACAATTAAATAACCAATTAGAATGAGTTGAGAGACACTAGGTAAAACATAAATCCAATTAATGTAACTAATTATGGTGTCTTTATGAAATAATTTATTTTTATACTATGAAATTATCTAAAAAAACAATTTAAAAGGTACAGGTTCCTCCTAAAATAAACCAAAAACGGATTAATGGAATTCATATGATCAACCAATAACTGAAATTCAAAATTACGTAATAAGATGTATCCAAAAGTCATGTCCCATAATTTTTTAATAAATCCAATCATCCTTAGATAATCATGAAATAATTCCCAGTTAACATTTTAATATGAAACTTATACATCGATCTTTCCCATAACATTTCTACCCAATAACATCTCATAAATATCTTTCAAAACCACTTCTGATAATATAATAGTTTGATAAAGATAAAAAACACATCATTATTTAAGATAATAGGGTGATGAAGATAAAATTTTCCACAATTATTCATTTTAATAATGATTTTATATGATAAATTTCATATATTATTATAAATATATACTCTAAAATAAATAGTTGTGTAGTATTTGTTACAAAGACACAAGAAGTTATATATCTAAACACATAGATATTCTCACCATAAAATAAATTTATTATTTATTTGATGTGAAATAATATTACTGTCTTTTATACATATACATTATTATATCATATAAAACCATTTGGGACAAGTTCATATTAGAGTCATAGAATTTTAACTAATTCTAATATTAAAACATCTTAAAAAATATTAACCATACATTCAATAAGTTTTACAGTTTATTCCATTACTGTATTCAAAGAGGGATGGATGATAAACCTTTTTACCCTATACAGCAGGTGTTATAAAATATATCTAAACATTTATGAATCACCTACACCATATAGAGTGGATTATAAAGGCCATCGTTGATAAATTCCAAGAGATTCAAATTTTCAGTACATGATGAATTCAATTATTTGAAAAAGGAATGTTTTTTGTTTCAATAATAGTTATAGGCTTTCACTTGTATGGTTTCTTGTTTCATTTAACTACATAATGTAGACATTCCAATTTACTATTTGATTAAAAATTCACAGATGTTATATCCAATTCTCAAAACCTTTGTATGATTGAGTTATGAAATTTTTTTATCTCTCTTATTTTCAACAAAATTTTTAAATATAAATAGTGAATGATGCATAAATATTATTCTCAACAAACATTATTTTTCTACCTATATATAAACTATACACCAAAATATTTTGAAATATTAAATTTCTTAAATCATATGGTTTTATAGGGAGGATCTATATTCTTTTATCCCTTATGTATTCGTTAGGTTTTGAATTACTTGTTTCATATATTTTTCAATTATTATCATCATCTAATAGTTGGCGGTGCCTTTTTATTTTTACCATTACATTGTTGTTCCCTATTAGATTTATTCTAGAATCGATTATGTTGGGATTATTATTTGTTTCCTTCATGTCCCTTATTAAAACTATAACATCATTTCCCCATTCATTTTGAGAATTCCATCATAAATGTGACATTTTTTCGTCTTTTAATAAGGAATATTATCTCCTCTTTTATTTTTTAGAAGAAAGTCATGGTCATAGATCAACACAAATTTTTAGTTCATAATGCTTTCAATCATGAATGATTCCCATATAAAATAGTACTATTATATAAATTTATAGATTTTATGGTTATATAAAACTTCATACAGTAATCAATATAGAAAAATAGCTTTATGTATTCATAGTATTAATAATGATTTTTTTGTTACACATATTTCCTATGTTAGTATAGATTATTTCATTGTTCTTGGGATCACTAATGTGCAATGGATTATACGTTTTTTCAATAAATATGTACATGATAAACTATAATTTGAGATGTGGTAGGGTTTTTGTAAGACACATAGTTGGTCATGGTTTTTATTTTATGGGATTTTTTTTATTTCTATTCTTGTGTTAATTACAAAAACTAAACCATTGGAAGAAATTCTATCACTGTAATGCCCTGACACTAGTTTCCAAGATTTAGTGCATTATTACATAACATTTGCACGACCAGAAGGGATCAAATCCTAAAAAACCGATTAGTTTAGTGTCCTTGGATGTACTAGATTCAAATAAATGTTTTAAATTACAACAAAAAAAACAACATTGTGTCTCCATTGAACATATTCATCTCCCATAGAAAATCCCTACAGGTAAGGCGTAATATACTTCTTCCCATCCTGGGAAAAATAATACATAGAAAGGGGTGAGATCAGGTGCCCATTAAGGATTACAAATGTAACAGCCCGAGATTTTATGAAAACTATTCTTTTTAATTTTATTAACGTCTTGTGTTGTACGCTACACCAAATGGAGCTTGCACAACACAAATCCTTGAATTTCCTTGCATTACACGCAATCACAACCTTCCTCGATAGCGTGTGTAGTACGCAATATTGAGTTTCACGAAACAACTATATGCTATTAAAATATTATTAAAAGTAGCCGTTATGAATAGTAATAACCACTTTTTAAAATTTTAGAAATTTTATCTCTCAAAATGGACTTCATTTTTGGATTCGGAGTATCGAATTTATCCTAAGGTGAAATTTTGGTACTTTTCGGATAACATTCATATTCTGATAAATAGTGAAAATTACTAAATTATAATTAAAAACAAATTTTTTAATAGAAATAATTAATAGTGACAAATTATTAATTTTAGTGGTTTTAAATTATATTTAGAATATATTTTTACAATTTAATACAATGTTGGTCATTGGATGTAATTTCACATTTAAACCAGACATAATCAAGTGCCAATCTTTTGATAGATATTGTTTCTTAAAAACACGCTATTTGTTTTAACAGCGATATTTAATTATAAAATTAATTAATGCAACTTCAGTGTTATGAATTTGTTAAAATAAACTTCATTTTTGAATTTGGAATATGAAATATAGCTTAGGATGAAATTTTGGCATTGTTCTGAAAAACATCAATTTTTGATGAATAGTGAAACTACTAAGTGGTAGTTAAAAAAACTGAATTTTTCATAAAACATAATTTTACCGCTTCTGTGAATGGAATTTCAAAAATCCGAGAGACACGGTTGATGTCAGTAAGTAAAATGTGGTTCAATGAGATGAAAATAATTTTTGGTGAATAGTAACTTTTTACTTTTATTTACCACGATTAAAAGTAAATAGGGTAATTAAGGGTAAGAATGATATTAATATTACCCTAACACATGTCCTAATTCTATTGGACAAGTTTATCTCGACCAAAAACAACCTTAAGTGTAAAATATTATCATTTAGGCCCACATGGATATGATTAGTACATTTATTATTAATTTATTTAAAGAAGGGTTAAAATAGTTAAAATCAAAGTTTAATAAGTAAATCATTTTTAATATGGGGTTATACATAGGATAAATTATACTATAAATATTCATTAGAAATCTAAAACAATTTCCTACATGATGGTATTTTATTTATAATTTTTATACATTAAATAATTTAATTTATTTATGACACAATGATGATGCAGTAATTATCTTATTAATGAAATATTGACATAATTGATGTTATAAACACCAAACAAATGTAATTTGAGACTTTTTATGAATTCCACTAATTTTATAGGTTACTATGATAAATTAGTGTTGATTTAATCAACTTGGTTCAAACATATAATTTTGTTATGACTTTCACAAAAATCATATATCAAATAGTGTCAAAATTGACACAAAATAGTTTTTAAATCAAATATTATATTATTAATTGTTATTTTATTCCTAAAAATCTAAGATTCGGCCAAATGACTTAGATAAAGATATATATATTAATAATAATCAATTTGGGGTTCGTTTGGCATGTTATAGTAAGTGTATTAACCATATATTGAAAGAAAACAAAAAGACACGGTAAAAGTTAAATTATTTAACTTAGAGTTAAATCTAATTGATAAGGGTAAAATAATACCCTAAACTTATCTAAATCCTATTGGTTGATATGATTTCGACCCATCCCCACTTTATCTCAGAAATAAGACCCTTTGGAACCATTATAAACCGATTTTGACTTTAATATAAAATAATATTTTGAGGTATTCCTAAGGTGCCCCCCTCCTCCCTTATAAAAGGGCATCTCCTCTCCCTCCTCCTCACACCAAATTAAGCACTAAAGATCGGACAAACCCTTCCAAAATCCCTTATCCACTTCCCTAGTATCATCCTAGAGGTCCTGGTATTCTTCAAAGTCCATCCTTAGTTCTTTAAGTGGAGGTTAAGAAAAGGCGCGTCAAAAAGAGGTAATATCCATTATCGATCTTTTTCAATTTCTTTCTTCTTAAACTTCTTCTTCTTTAGTTGTTTCATGATAAAGTAATAACATAAGTATTTCTTATATACTGATATGTTATTATAAATATGAAACAACTCTAATTAACCTTATATCAATCCTACGGAAAAAGGAAATCACCGCGCGTGCGTACGTACGGAATACCGTATCCACGCCGTGGTGTAATCTATTTTACGCCACCACCTTAATTGGATGGGTATAATGGTTTAATGAGTAACTATATATGATTATTATAAATTGATATTGATACTGAAATATTATACATACACTTCAACAAAATTCCTTGACCATGGGAACGATATCATCGCTCGTGCATACGTACGGACTACCGTCTCCACGACGCGATGAGATTCATTCTCAATGGTTAACCATTCATGAATGATTATAAAGTATATATAATAAGTACTAATGAAATATATGACATAATATTTATACTTGAATTATTTATATTTATATGTATGTCATCTACTTAATTCCATTCAATTCAATAAGGAAACGAAAACAGCGTTCATGCGTACGTACGGACTACCGTCTCCATGAACGGTGTATTTCATTCCATTTACTGATTTATTATATATGTATATTCTGAATATATATATATATATATCATGTTTTATATTCTGGAATTAGGTAATCATGATCTAAGTAATCATATGAATAATTACAAGTTAAAAACACGAACGACAAATGAGACGATTTTACCCAAAATGCTACTTTAACATGAATTTACAAAATAACGGGTAATATAAAGTCATAAGTGGAACATATATGATATAATAACAATGAATATGATTCTGGAATAAGTCAATAACATGATTTAAATCATTATACAGGAGGTTGAGACACTTATAAAGTAAGTCAGACCTAAGGTAAGGGAAATATCAAAATCTCATTTTTATCTGAAATTGTTTATTCGTAAGTATTTATTGGGGTGTATTTTATCATCCACATACATGTTCCCTCAATATGTAATATTGTTTCCATCCACTTACAATAGTTTAAATCCAATTTTACCCTCTTGTGAGTTTTTAGTAAAGAATATGAAAGGAATCTTTTGTCGTTTTTTCGTACGAGGTACTTTTTGACTTTTCCGACAAAAGTACGAAAAATGTTTTTTTAGCTTATACAGCATGAATGGATTTTTAAAAAATTATTTACAAGAATCTTCCATTACAAGTTTTCAAGTTTATTTTTAATCAAATTCTTTAATTTTAAAGTCGTATGACATGTTATGAAAGGAAATATGTTTTTAAAGAAGAAAGGATATTTTCCTCAAGAATGGAGTTCAAGTGTTTTATCAAAATTATTTTCTATCTAAGATAATAAAGGGTTATGTTTTTATCCCTATTATTACATTGATTTGATCATGTTGTGATGGAATTATTTTTATGAATTCCATTATCTTATATGAAAAGTTTTATGATGTCCCGATGTTTAAGATTCCCATTTCTATTACATGGGTTATGCAATGATGTATGATTTATGATTTTGTGGCACACATAAGAATGGTATCATTATGAGATGCATGGGACCTATATCTCCCTCCAATGCATTGGGTAAAGATTTTATATCTCATGAGATAGAAAGGGCTGGAACGGTAGGTTATACCGGTTCAGTGAAACAGGACTAAAACGAGGGTTACTCGATTCAGAAAGGGACTTTGTCCACTAAGATAGTCTTGGCAATGAGTCTTGACTAACAAGAAATGATTCTCTATGATTATGTGTGTGTATGCCACAAAGTTTCATGTTTTAAGTTATGATTATTGGGATTACATTTCACTTCTATGATTTACCCCATGTTATGATATTATGAGCTCTTTTGCAGGTTAAGATTTCCAAAAGCTATGTTCTTATGTATATGATGTGATTGATATTTCTTTTGTTTACCCTTACTGAGCATTTGAGCTCACCCTTTTATGTTTTCTTTTCCCCAGGATATAAAGAAATGTTTTAGGTATAAATAAAAGTAAGATCTTTATGGGATATGTTGGAGATCTTTCACCATAATTAGAAGATTACGTTCCGAGTTTCCAAAGGCACTAAACTATTACGATCCTTGTGTGTTTGTATTTTTGTTATGTACTAAGTATTCTGCAAAAGTAATGTAAAGTCCATGTACGTGAAGATACAGGTCTCTACAGTTGGTATCAGAGGAAAGGTTTAGTCAACCTTTGGAAACTAGGATGCGAGAACTTTAGTGAGATCCCTAGAGATATTTCTAAGGTATGTCTATGGATGTCCCTAAGGTTAAGTATACGTATAGGTTATAGTACTAGAATTACTCTAACGATCATAGAATTAAACCTACGATGTTAGATATTGATGGTACTCCCCCTTTATTATGTTGTTTTCCCTAGCATGATTTTTGCCTCTCACACTATTATTTTTGGGTTTTAGACGATGGCTGGAACCCGAAGGAACCGTGTTGATCAATGCAATGGACAATGCAATGATTGTCCTCATGAACAAACAAAGGTTATGGGAGATGGAGTGAAAAATCTTATTGCTATACTTACACAAGATATGAATAATTCTGGACTTCCAAATGAGCAGAGAAGGGAACAATATTCTATTGAGTCCTTCATGAGGCAACGTCCACCTTCTTTCAGTGGGACTTCCGATCCACTTGTTGCTGAACAATGGATCAGTACCACTGAAAAGATATTTTCAGTTCTTCAATGTTCTGAACATGATAAAGTCATCTTAGTAGTATATCGTTTGGAAGGTGAAGCTGATCAATGGTGGAATCTTATCAAGAATACGAGGCAATGAGATGAAATTGATTCCATGGAATGGGACGAGTTAAAGAACTTGTTTATCAGTAAGTACTTCCCTCGTATTATTCGAACGAAGATGGAGAAGGAGTTTCTTGAACTAAAGCAAAAAGATGATGAATCTGTTGGTATATACGAAGCGAATTTTACAAGACTTTCAAGGTATGCATCTGGCATTATCATCCAACCTGAAAGTAAAGTTGATTGATTTTTCAGTGGCTTAAAACCAAGTCTTCGAAGGGCATTAGATATAAGAGACTTCAATAGCTATCAAGAAATTGTGCTTTGTGCTATCAAGGTAGAAATGGAAGTTGGTGTTACATATCCATCTCATGGTTTTGAAAAGAAACAAAAGATGGAGTTCAAGGAGAAATCTCAGAATAATGGTGAAAAGAAAATGAATGTTTCCTTATGCTCAAAGTGTGGAAAGAATCATGGTGGAGATTGTCTTAAAGGGACTAGAAAATGTTTTATGTGTGGAAAAGAAGGTCATCGAGCAGCTGAGTGTCGAAGTAATGGAAAAAGGGTTTCTAATGATGTGAATAAAGAAAACACTCCAGAGAACGCACCACCAACACTTCAATGCTTCAAGTGCAAGGAAATGGGGCATTATGCTAACAAATTCCCTAATCCAAGGGTTAGTGATGATCGACATGAGAAACCACGTAAGGCAAAGGACAAAGGGAAGTCACATGCGATCGCCATTGGCGATGTTGAATATGAAAACGATGTGGTGGAATGATTAAGTGTTTGTGTAATGGGATTCCAAAATAATGTTGTATATAGTATCGTGGAGTATTGGAATATTTATGTATTGGTATAATGTGGTATTCAAAGTGATTGAGATATTTTTTGGAAATAAGATGATATGCGTATAATGAAGGGAAAACGAGAAAATGAAATGTTTAATAGTATTCATGAGCTCATGATTGATATAAGGACTAAGTGATATCATGGTTTGAGTATATAGAATTTTGAGGATTTTTGTATGTGGAAAGTGTTAACTTTAAACTGCATTCATGTTTTCACTAAGGTATTCAAGAGAATACATGATTAAGGACTTTGAATGTCTGGAATGTGACCAACAAAACATATCTTATGATATATGGGGATCAATGATGGTATTAAATATATGGTTATCATTTTCACTATGTTATGAGAGTGGACTACATTATTATGGATAAGCCTAAAGATTGGAATGGATTATGTTGGACATAAGTTAGTATTGTTTAAGGATAGAAGTTTTTTCGATATTATTGATGGGATGTTACAGTAATATAGTTTTAGAAAAAGGACAACCTGCAGGACGGGCGACAGCCCATCGCTTCGGACAAGGTTGTGGGAATCGAACCCACAACCGAAGTGCGACTGGCCTTTATCGCCTACCACTGGCCTACAGGAAGTCCCTGTTTAGTAGAAAACTAGTTTTATTTTATTAAGCGGTATGATATATGAAGTATAAGTTCATTTTTTGGAACCATATACGATTAATCTCACTATAAGATGGACTTATAACTTTTTCAAACCTTTTGTTTGAAATAGATGGAATGACCCATCATTCTATCACATGATCTACTAATACTTCACGAATAACAAATTCAACTTCATTTCTTTATGATATGAAGTGGAAATTGTTCAATTCACGAACAACAGTGAGATTGTAACAAAATCATGTAAGTATTTCTTTTAATTCATCAACTTTAGGGAAATGATCTTGAAAACCAAAAATGTTTTCCTAGTGATCTTATATCTGATGAATCAGATTGTACCATAGATCGTCACAAATTTTTGGCTTTGTGATTACTAGATTTTCCATAGCCATGTTCTCTACCACACTCCATCAGAACATGATGGTTAGATTTCTCTTCCATATCCATATTTTCACCTATGTGGAAACCCAGTGATTAGTTTATGTGGGTAATCGTTACATTTCATACTATAGTTTTTAAAGACAAGTTTTGGTATTCCTTTTTACGATGTGGGTTTCTATTAAAAAAACTTTCGAATAGTAAACTATTTATAACCCCGACGAATTTCGAGGGCGAAAATTCATTTTAAGTGGGGTAGAATGTAACAACCCGAGATTTTATGAAGACTATTCTTTTTAATTTTATTAATGCTTGTGTTGTACGCTACACCAAATAGATCTTGCACAACACGCATCCTTGAATTTCCTTGCATTACACGCAATCACAACCTTCCTCGATAGCGTGTGTAGTACGCAATACTGAGTTTCACGAAACAACGATATGCTATTAAAATATTATTAAAACTAGCTGTTATGAATAGTAATAACCACTTTTTAAAATTTTAGAAATTTTAGCTCTCAAAATGGACTTCATTTTTGGATTTGGAGTATCGAATTTATCCTAAGGTGAAATTTTGGTACTTTTCGGATAACTTTCATATTCTGATGAATAGTGAAAATTACTAAATTATAATTAAAAACAACTTTTTTAATAGAAATAATTAATAGTGATAAATTATTAATTTTAGTGGTTTTAAATTATATTTAGAATATATTTTTACAATTTAATACAATTTTGGTCATTGGATATAATTTCACATTTAAACCAGACATAATCAAGTGTCAATCTTTTGATAGATATTGTTTCTTAAAAACACGCTATTTGTTTTAACAGCGGGATTTAATTATAAAATGAATTAATGAAACTTCTATGTTATGAATTTGGTAAAATAGACTTCATTTTTGAATTCGGAATATGAAATATAGCTTAGGATGAATTTTTGGCATTGTTCTGAAAAACATCAATTTTTGATGAATAGTGAAACCACTAAGTGGTAGTTAAAAAAACTGAATTTTTCATAAAACTTAATTTTACCGCTTCTGTGAATGGAATTTCAAAAATCAGAGAGACACGGTTGATGTCAGTAAGTAAAATGTCGTTCAATGAGGTGAAAATAATTTTTGGTGAATAGTAACTTCTTACTTTTATTTACCACGGTTAAAAGTAAATAGGGTAATTAAGGGTAAGAATGATATTAATATTACTCTAAAACATGTCCTAATTCTATTGGACAAGTGTATCTCGACCAAAAAAAACCTTAAGTGTAAAATATTATCATTTAGGCCCACTTGGATAAGATTAGGACATTTATTATTAATTTATTTAAAGAAGGGTTAAAATATTTAAAATCAAAGTTTAATAAGTAAATAATTTTTAATATCGGGAAATACATATGATAAATTAGACTATAAATATTCATTAGAAATATAAAAAGATTTACTACATAATGGTATTTTATTTATAATTTTTAGACATTAAATAAGTTAATATATTTATGACACAATGATGATGTAGTAATTATCTTATTAATGAAATATTGACATAATTGAAGTTATAAACACCAAAAAAATGTAATTTGAGACTTTTTATGAATTACACTAATTTTCTAGGTTACTATGATATATTAGTGTTGATTTAATCAACTTTTTTAGAACATATAATTCTGTTATGACTTTCACAAAAATCATATATCAAATAGTGTCAAAATTGACACAAAATAGTTTTTAAATAAAATATTATATTATTAATTGTTATTTTATTCCTAAAAATATAAGATTCGGCCAAATGACTTAGATAAGGATATATATATTAATAATAAACAATTTGTGGTTCTTTTTCCATGTTATAGTATGTGTATTAACCATATAGTGAAAGAAAACAAAAAGACACGGTAAAAGATAAATTATTTAACTTAGAGTTAAATCTAATTGATAAGGTTAACATAATACCCTAAACTTGTCTAAATCCTATTGGTTGATAGGATTGCGACCCATACCCACTTTAGCTCCGAAATAAGACCCTTTGGAACCATTATAAACCGATTTTAACTTTAATATAAAATATTATTTTGAGGTATTCCTAAGGTGCCCCTCTCCTCCCTTATAAAAGGGAATCTCCTCTCCCTCCTCCTCACACCAAATTAAGCACTCAAGATCGGCCAAACCCTGCCAAGATCCCTTCTCCACTTCCCGAGTATCATCCTAGAGGTCTTGGTCTTCTTGAAAGACCATCCTTAGTTCTTTAAGTGGAGGTTAAGAAAAGGCGCATCAAAAAGAGGTAATATCCATTACCGATCTTTTTCAATTTCTTTCTTCTTAAACATCTTCTTCTTTAGTTGTTTCATGATAAAGTAATAACATCAGTATTTCTTATATACTGATATGTTATTATAAATATGAAACAACTCTAATTAACCTTATATCCATCCTACGGAAAAAGGAAATCACCGCGCGTGCGTACGTACGGAATACCGTCTCCACGCCGTGGTGTAATCTATTTTCCGCCACCACCTTAATTGGATGAGTATAATGGTTTAATGAGTAATTATATATGATTATTATAAATTGATATTGATACTGAAATATTATACATACACTTCAACACAATTCCTTGACCATGGGAACGATATCATCGCTCGTGCGTACGTACGGACTACCGTCTCCACGACGCGATGAGATTCATTCTCAATGGTTAACCATTCATGAATGATTATAAAGTATATATAATAATTACTAATGAAATATATTACATAATATTTATACTGGAATTATTTATATTTATATGTATGTCATCTACTTAATTCCATTCAATTCAATAAGGAAACGAAAACAGCGTTCATGCATACGTACGGACTACCGTCTCCATGAACGGTGTATTTCATTCCATTTGATGATTTATTATATATGTATATTCTGAATATATATATATATATATATATATATCATGTTTTATATTCTGGAATTAAGTAATCATGATCTAAGTAATCATATGAATAATTACAAGTTAAAAACACGAACGACAAATGAGACGATTTTACCCAAAACGCTACTTTAACATGAATTTACAAAATAACGGGTAATATAAAGTCATAAGTGGACCATATATGATATAATAACAATGAATATGATTCTGGAATAAGTCAATAACATGATTTAAATCATTATATAGGAGGTTGGGACACTTATAAAGCAAGTCAGGCCTAAGGTAAGGGAAATATCACAATCTCATTTTTATCCGAGATTGTTTATTCGTAAGTATTTATTGGGGTGTATTTTATCATCCACATCCATGTTCCCTCAATATGTAATATTGTTTCCATCAACTTACAATAGTTTAAATCCAATTTTACCCTTCGGTGAGTTTTTAGTAAATAATATGAAAGGAATCTTTTGTCGTTTTTTCGTACGAGGTACTTTTTGACTTTTCCGACAAAAGTACGAAGAATGTTTTTTTAGATTATACAGCATGAATGGATTTTTAAAACATTATTTACAAGAAGCTTCCATTACAAGTTTTCAAGTTTATTTTTAATCAAATTCTTTTATTTTAAAGTCGTATGACATGTTATGAAAGGAAAAATGTTTTTGAAGAAGAAAGGATATTTTCCTCAAGAATGGAGTTCAAGTGTTTTATCAAAATTATTTTCCATCTAAGATAATAAAGGGTTATGTTTTTATCCCTATTATTACATTGATTTGATCATGTTGTGATGGAATTATTTTTATGAATTCCTTTATCTTATATTAAAAGTTTTATGACGTCACGATGTTTAAGATTCCCATTTTTATTACATGGGTTATGCAATGATGTATGATTTATGATTTTGTGGAACACATAAGAATGGTATCATTATGAGATGGGTGGGACCTATATCTCCCTCCAATTCATTGGGTAAAGATTTTATATCTCATGAGATAGACAGGGCTGGAACGTTAGGTTATACCGGTTCAGTGAAACAGGACTGAAACGAGGGTTACTCGATTCAGAAAGGGACTTTGTCCACTAAGATAGTCATGGAAATGAGTCTTGACTAACAAGAAATGATTCTCTATGATTATGTGTGTGTATGCCACAAAGTTTCATCTTTTAAGTTATGATTATTGGGATTACATTTCACTTCTATGATTTACCCCATGTTATGATATTATGAGCTCTTTTGCAGGTTAAGATTTCCAAAAGCTATGTTCTTATGTATATGATGTGATTGATATTTCTTTTGTTTACCATTACTGAGCATTTGAGCTCACCCTTTTATGTTTTATTTTCCCCAGGATATAAAGAAAGGTTTTAGGTATAAAAAAAGGAAGATCTTTATGGAAGATGTTGATGATCTTTCACCACAATTAGAAGATTACATTCCGAGATTCCAAAGACACTAAACTATTACGATCCTGGTCTGTTTGTATTTTTGTTATGTAATAAGTATTCCGCAAATGTAATGTAAAGTCCATGTACGTGAAGATACGGGTCTCTACAACAATATAGCAGAATCATTCATAAATAAGCATAAATATTAAAGGAAATGTATACTAATAAAACACAAGACTTTTAAACATTATCTTTATCATAACATGTGAAATATAAATCAAATAATCATATTTAATATTCACGTGGATATTATACTAGTAGAATAATCACATTTAATATCAATATCCAATTCCATAAAGATGGAATTCATAATGTCGGAAATCTTAACAACATAGTGAAGGCCTAATACCCAGACTAAAAATATGATTTTGTACAGGCATTGTTCCAAGAGTCAAGCTTGTCTCATGAGATCTACCGATGAATCGATGAGCTATAGTGGGTTCCACCCATCACTTACTAAGTCTAATTCATTCCTCATATGAAAGTGTCGGAGCATAACATAATCATTCTTATTAAAACTTGCATACCAAATGCTAATACATAATTAGTAAACCATGATTTGTATAAAAATAACACATCCATATTCAAACATATCACAAAACCATTATTACATTATAGAATATTTTATAATAATAAATAAACTTCCAATAGGCATAAAACCATTCAAAGGATGTTGACATAGATGTAAACAAAACTATTTGAGAGGAATATCTCAATCTATTTTGATTTCATTTAATGGTCACATAATTTTCAAATATAACATTTGTTTTAAAAATATTCTAATAAACTTGTAAGGGAAGCTTATATGGTGATATAATGGTGGAAAATAGTTGCACTCTCAATATATGTTAACAAAGCATTCATTCCTTAATTCATCAAAAAGGTCATAAAAACGTTATTTGGAAAATGAAAGAAAGATTACATTCACAAAATTTTATAAAAATTAAAACAAGTGTATAAATTTCTTTATCCCATATTATAGGTAATATAAAAAATGTTCTGAAATACATTTTTACGAAACACGGATGTGGTGATAAAGAGGTACCAAAAGATACTAATGTATAAACAACTCGGATAATGAAGATATTGTAGAATTAATTGTTACCATGTACATTTCCTAGATCATGGGTACATTAACTTCTTTTATTGTTCATAAATCATTATTTTTAATTTATAAAAGAACCACATACATAAATATGATACCATATATGATCTTCTAGTAATGCTTTATTAATTATATTTAAGTAGTATCACTGTTTCGGGTGTTAATTGATTTTTTTTCATATATATGTTTGGTTACGTAAGCCACGTTTGAAATGGATAGGTTGTATTTGAATCATATCAAAAATTATATTAAGTTCTAAAAAATTATTTTAAATCATAAAATAAAAATTATTCTTGAATTGTTGGGTTGGGGAAGTAATTTCATCGCGTTTATGGCGACTGTAATATGTACGTATGCACGAGCGACAACATCAGTCTCTTTATGGTGAAATTGTATTTAATTGGATTATATATCATATATATAGTATAATTAACATTTTTTATTTTTTATTTTCATAATTTATTTTAATTATTAAACCCGTATAAATTATTAATTGTTTGAATAAGAAACTACACAACAACTTGGACACGGTATACTGTACGTACGCACATATGGTGACTTATAATTCATAGGATAGATACAATAATAAAGATGGTTGTACCATATTTATAATAACATCACAATGTGTATAATGAATTGTTGTTATTATTTTGGTATGGAAACAACAAAAAAAGATGAATTGGAATAATAAAAGAACTTTGAAAGAGGTAGTGTAATTATTTACTCTTCTTAGGGTGTTTCCTAACAATTTTATCAAAAAAGCTCCATAGGTTGGCATTCTGACCAATGTAATGCCACTAGGTTGAAGTGATGGTTTTTGGGAGGATATTTGAGTGGGGGTTGGTCGATCCAAATTTCTTTGGATATGCGATTTGTAAGGAATGGGATGTACCCTTTTATAAGAGAGTTGAGGGTTACTTTAGGAGAATCGTGAAATATTATTTTATAATTCAATCATAAATTGTTTATAATTTCTCAAAAGGAATTATTTCTATGCTATAGTGGTGGTGGGTCAAAAAAATCTCAACCAATATGTTTTAGACAGGTTTAGATCACTATATTAATATTGTTATATAGGTTTAACTCTTAGTTAAATAGTTTATCTTTTGATGTGTATTCTTGTATTATGATAATAAATGGTTGATAAACATTCTATAAAAATCCAAGAGAACCTCAAGTTGTTCATTATTGATATATATATCATTTTATAAGTCCATTGGCTGATCCTTATATTTTTAATAATATTATATTAATTAATAATATTGTATTGGTTTATAAAACTAATTTATGTCAATTTTGACAATATTTAGTATTTGGTTATTGTGAATGTCATAAAAAATAATATATTCTAAAATAATTTATTTAATAATCCATAAAATTTCATATAACATATAAAATTTGTGGAATACATCCAGAGTCTTAATTTAATATTATATTAATATTTATAATATCAATTATTTTATTCTTTCAATAATAAGGAAATTAAAGTATTATCATTATGTCAGAAATAGAACTAATTATTTAATGGATAAAAATTATAAATAAAATACAGTTATGTAGGAAATCATTTCATCTTTCTAATTAATATTTATAGTTGAATTTATATTTCTTATAACCCTATATTAAAAATGGTTTAATTATAAAACATTGAATTTAACACTTTTTAACACATCTCTAAATGAAATAATAATAAATGCCTTAATATAATCCATGTAGACAAAAAGGATCATATTTTATTCTTAATGATGATTTGGGTCGAAATAATATTATCCAATAGAATTAAGACATGTGTCAGGGTAAATATAAATTCATTTTTACATTTAATTAACCTATTTACTTTTAACCATGATAAATAAAATTCAAATTTTACTATTCACCAAAACATTATTTCCATCCGTTTGATTCAATGTTTGCATATTAATTCCAATCGTGTCTTTTAGTTTTTTTTTTGAAAATTGATTGAAAAAAATCTGTAATATTCTGTTTTATGCAAATTTAATAACGTGCCTAGAAGGTGGGTAAAAGACGTTAAAACATTCAATAAAACTTTATATATCTAACCTTATAATAATTTCACTCCAATTAGTATAATATAACATATATTGTTTTTATGCATCTCTATTGAAATAAAATAAATTTAAATAAAATAACTAATTATATAAATAAAAAGACGGATTTAAACAATAACATAGTGTTTTTCACTATTAATAAAAAATTGAACGTTTTTAGAAAAATACAAAAAATTGACCCAAAGCTAATTCTGATATCTCGAATCCAAAAATTAAGTCCATTTTGAAAAAATAATATTTATAAAATTTTAAAAAGTGGTTATTAAAATTCATAAAATCTTGTTTGATTGATTGTAGTGTGTTGGAACTCAACGTTTCGTACAGCGCAAGCTATTGCATTATTCTTAGAAAAACAAATCGTTGAAGAATGGGGTGAAACATGATTCCCTCCATCAAATTATTTAACACTATATATTTCTAGAATATACTACATAAAAATATTCGGGTGGTTCTTCATAATAAGTTCATAAGGTTCCCACATTGCATCTTCCTTGTATTGGTTTCTCTATAGAAGTTTTACCAAACGAGTCATCCAGTTTTTCAACACATGTTCTCTGGTATCCAGAATCAGGACATGCTATTCACAATAAGACATATTAGGTTCTAGTTATATTTTCTCATAGGTGAGTACATGCTTTGCGTCAGGCATGTATTTTCTCAATTGTGATACTTGGAACACATCATAAACTATGGAGAGAATTGGTGGTATTTCCAAATTGTAAGATACAACTCCAATTCATTCAAGAATATAGAATTTTCTGATTTACCTATGACACAATTTAACATTCTTAATGAATAGTTAAAACCCCTTATATAGACATTTCTTTATAAAAAACATGATCTGCATCTTGAAATTCCATATCATTCCTTTGGTTATCGATAATTCTGTTACGCAAACTTTGAGATGCATTGATTTGGGTTTCGATAATATTGACATCTTCCATTTTTTCCACAATAAGTTCTATACCAACAAGTTTTACTTCAATAAAATCATCCTAACGTCTTAGTGTACGACATCTCTTTCTATATAATGCTTCTTATGGTGCCATATAAATACTCTAATGGATGATATAGTTATAGGAAAATTATACCATAGGTAAATAATGAGCCCATATACCATGAAAGTCATCTGAGAATGATATCAACGTGTCTTCTATGGTTTGAATAGTCTGCTCGGATTTTCTTCCAGATTGAGGGTGGTAGGCCGTGCTCAAAAAAAGATCAGTATCTAGGGCCTTCTAAACACATTTCTATAATCTTGATGTAAAACAGAGATCACAATAATAAATAATTGATAGACGTACTACATGATTTCTTACAACTAATTAATATATAGTTTTGCTAAACATTCTATTGGTAAATCATCTCTTATATCATGAAAATGTGTTGACTTTCTAAGAAAATCAACAATGACTCATAATGAATCATCCATTCTTGGAGTCACTAGTAGTTCTAGGAAAAAGTCCATCGTAATATCATTCCATTTATACTCTGGAATGGGAATCAGTTGAATGATTCATCATGGATGGTGTCTTCTAGCCTTAACATGTTGATAAACCATACATCTTAACATGTAATTAGCTATCTCTCTCTTCATGTTGTTCCACCAAAATGGTTCCCTCAAATATCTATACATCATAGTGCTACCATGGTGTATGGATAAATAAAAGCTATGAGTATCATACAACAATTCCCTTTTTAGATCTGGTATGTCAGGAACACAAAGTCTATTTCCAAATTTCAAAATTTCATCTTCATATGTGATGTTAATAAATCTCTAATCATTCATAGCATTAATGTTATTTTGAAACTCCTCATCCTAAATCTAAGAAAATTTTATCCTTTATAGAGGAGATGGTTTGGAAACCATTTGAGAAAGTATTCAGGTTTCCCCATCAATTATTAATCCCATAACCATCATTACATGATCCATAAACTCAAGAACCCTTTAAACTCTCGTCATGTTCAAAACTCCATGTTTCTTTCTGCTCAATGAATCAAAAACATTATTTGTCTTCTCTAGGTGGTATTGTATAGTAAAAACATAATCCTTTAGTAGTTCAATCCATCATCGTTTCCTAATGTTGAGTTCTTTCGGTGAAAAGGTATACTTCAAATTATTGTGAAATGTTTATATCAAAAAAATTTCGCCCTTGAGCTAGTGCCTCCATATCTTCATAGTAAACATTATAACTTCTAACATAAGATCATTATAGGGATAGTTTTGTTCATAAATTTTACGCTTTCATGATGCATAGTCAATAACTCTATCAATCTGCATAAGGAAACAACCATGTCCTTTCTTTAAAACATCACTACAAATAAAAATCAAATAATTCCCAAATGGTAGAATCTATATAAGATCAATGAATAATCTTATCTTTACTTATTCCAAAAAATTCATGACACAATTTTGACCAAAAAAATTAAAACCCTTTACATGTGAGCTGGTTAATGGGTTAGCCACACAGAAAAAATCATGGACGAAATGCCGATAATAACCTTCTAAACCAATAAAACTTTTTATCTTAGTTATAATCAACAGTGCTAGCCATTGTTATATTTCTCATGTACTAGAAGTATCAAGCCAGATTCCATCCCTATAGACAATATAGAAATGAAATAAATTCTTTGGAAGCCATAATTCAAATTTTCTAAACATCCCATATAATTAATTTCTTCTAAGAGTCTTTAGAAAAATGCGGAAGGGATTTTCAGGATCTTCATATCATTTTGATTATCCCAATATATCATCAATAAATACAACTACAAAGTCATCAAGACATTCCTTAAAAACACTTTATATTAGATCCAATAAAACAATTGGTTCATTAGTCAATCCAAAATGAATTAAACTAATCTAGTAATGCTTGAACGTTATTCGAAATGTTGTTTTTGGAATGTCTTCTTTCTTCACACTCAACTGATGATATCTAGATCAAAGATCAGTCTTTAAAAAATATTGAGCTTTATTAAGTTTATCAAATAAATCATCAATGCATGGTAGGGGATACATTTTATTTATTGTTATGTCATTGAACTCCATGTAGTCAATGAAAAACATCATAGATCCATATATCTTCATATCAAAAAGAAAATGGGATCCCGATGGAGAAACAATATGTAAAATAAAACCTTTATTACTCCATTACTATAATTGTTTCTTTATTTCTACAAATTATATAGTGGAAATTATATAAGGGTCTTTGATATGGGCCTTGGACCAATAATTATGTGAATGGAAAACTCAATTTCTATTTCTGGAGGATGTCTAATTAAATCCCATGGAAGCACATCATTATATTATTTCTCAGTAGGTATATCCCTCAATAGAACATTAATTTCCTCAACCATATTTATTTCATTATCTTACACAGCAAAAATAAAATTTAGTATGGTAATTAGGTGATGAACTAGAAAAGAATATGGTGGTGATGTTTTTGTTCAAAAGATAAGGTTCTCCAATCATCATTAAAAATTTTATCCTCTTTCATCATACTATATTTTATTCATCACATTCCAAAAGCCAATCCATACTAAGGATTATATCAAATACAATCACGGTTATGATGATGATATCATTAGATAACATACATTTAGATTCCCTAATGAGAACTGATTAACAAAACAATATGGAAATAATACATCACATAGGAGTTTGGACTAACAACTACCATGTTAAATCAAACTGGAAATATATTATTTTCATAACATACATGGATGATATGAAAATATTATATAATCCAGAATCAAATAATGCATTAGATAAATTTTAGGAAACCATTAATTTACCTACCCCCATGTCCTTCATAGAATCAAACTCTATAGTAGTGATCACATAAGCTTGGCCTTTCTCCCTAGTCCTTTTTAGAGGAATGATTCCCTAACTCTTAGGAAATTCATTTGCATAATGCCCCATTTTTCTACAATTGTAGAAATCAACATTGACGACCTCTTTCTTTCTCTTGCAATGAGAAGCATGGTGGCCTTTTCCCCACACATGTAACATACTCCTATTCACATATTTAAAGTATCGTGGTGTTTTTTCCCACATTTACTGCATGATAATTCTAAATTTCCCTTATTCCCCTAATTTCAATTTCCATATGGTTCAATAGATCACTTTTTCTCTTTTGTTCTATTAAAATTTTAAGATATCGATATTTCCTTTTATGTCATGATAGAACATGAGACAATACCTTCGAACAATGGGAATGATTGTGAGACCAATGCTCGGTAGAGAAATGGTTTTAAAACATATATTAATTGATCAATATTATAACTTGGGTTAAGTATATAATCGGATGCATGCCTTTCTACCCTTGTAATGTTAACCTCATACTTTGTGACATTCTAATCAAATTTTTTTCTCTCACTTAGTAATTGTCTTTCCATATATGCTTAATGGTTGGAAAAGGGTTTTTCAAAAAAAAAAAGAACATTAAATTACCTCCAACCCAGATTTGATACTTATTCATCCTCCTATATGTTTTGAATTAATTACCATCATTGATTTTCATCTCCTGTGAGATGATAATCTGTCTGGACAACTTTTTCCCTTTCGCTACTCCCCAAAGCAGGAAATATTTTCTCTATGGAATTTATCCATTTCTCAGCTAAAAATGGGTTTATAGTCCCATTTAATGTTGGTGGTTGTTTCCTCATGAATTATTATAACATTGATCTTGCGCGATTTGGATCAGGGTTCTCCATTCAGGTAAGGTTATTATTCATAACCTGATTGAGTTATCCTAGTATTGTAACAAGTTGTTCAGCACCAGTTTCATAAAAATCACCTCTATAATTGTCTTGAGTAGGAAAGAAATACCTACATGGATTATGTGTGTTGATATGATTTCCATTCCATTTAATTAGAATCATTTCTAAATAAGGGAATAAACTAGATTAGTTTATGAATTGCAATACATAATTCCAAACTAGTAATATACCAAACATAAATTGAATAGTTTATGAATATAATCCTTAATCATAAAAGTGATTTATATGAGGAATTATTTATTCATATATCCTTCATAATGGATTTCTAATGAAAATTTGAATTATTCTATGAACATCCCCCAGGAGTGTCGTAACCAAGATTACAACAAGGCTCGTGGTCGTGAACCAGGATACCCCATGTCAAGGCCAAAACTCCATGTCAGAGTTTTCTCCCCTAGGTACATTTGTTCAGAGCCACTTATAACTTCTTGTATCTAGACATTAATGAATAACTACTAAAATACCCCAAAATATCTACATGGCCAAAATTCTATAAGTTCTTCGATACTAATTCTGCAAATCTATCATAGGGTAATATTTTCTAATCATAGTTTTTCTAAATCAATCTTCCAATGTGTTTACTAAGCATTATCTGATACTAACTGTAACACCCCTTCCCTAGTTATACAGATATGGTGCATTATTACATTACATTGGTTGGATAATAAGGGATCAAATCCCAAAATAAAAATTAGTACAGTATCTTTGGATGTACTAGATACAAAAATAAGTTTTAAAATACAGTATGAAATGAAACAAATAACATTTTGTCTTATTTTTACACATTTATCTTTATTAGACTATCCCTGCAAGTCAGTTATAATATACTTCATCCAATTCTGGGAGAAATGAAACATAGAATTATGTGATCTCTGGTTCTACCAGTTAAATAATAATAGGAAATATCTTTAGGAAATTTCATAATGATGGAATGCATAATGCCAAACATCATGACCACATAGTCAAGGCCTCGTTCCAAGACTACAAATAAGATTTTGTCATGGCATTATTCCAAAACACTATTTTGTATCATGATACCTACTGATTCATCTAGAATCTATAACGGGCTCCACCAGCCACTTACTAAGACATTGCATTTATCATATGAAAAGGATGAAACATAACATAAACATTCATATTAAAAATATCATATGAAATCATAATACATTATCAATAAACCATGAATGGTATAAAAATAACTCATCCATAGTCAAACATATCATAAAACCATCAATACAAAATGGTTGATTATATCATAATAAATCACCTTCAAACAAGTGTGAAATCAATTAAAGGATGTTGACATAGATGAAATCAAAACCATTTGAGAGGAATATCTCTTTCAGTTCTAAAATCATGTAAAAGATAATTCATTATAATATAAATCATTTATTTTGAAAATAATATTATAAGATAGTAACAGAAGCTTTGAAAGTGTAATAATTGAAGAAAATAACCTCCCTCACCGTATAAGTTAAAAAAATAGTTTTCATTAATTTATCAAAAAGGTCATAAAGTACATTGTTTTGAAAATGATGGAATGATTCCATTCAAATTATTTAATAAAAATTACATCAAATTTATAAAATAATTTAACCTATATTATAGGAAATAGTTATTATGTTTTGAAATAAATTTTTAAGAAACACAGATGTAGATGATAAAGTGGTCCCAGTAGTTACTCATGTATAAACAACCTCGGAAAATGAAGAGATTGTAGTATTAACAATGACCTGGTAAATTTACTTGATTGAGGGTAATTTATCCTCTTGATAATAGTTAAATAATTGTTATTAAATTATACAAGAAAAACATACATAAATATGATAGAATATATGTTCATTTAAAATTGATTTGTTAATAATATTTCAGTAGTATCATTATTTTTTGTGTTAATTGATTTGTTTTCATTCTTATGGTTGGTTACGTTAGCAATGTGTGTTATGGATTGGAAAAATTTTATTCATTTCCAGAATGATATTATGTTCTGAAACATTAGTTTTAAGCTTTAAATGAAAAATATTCTTTAATGGTTATTATGGTGAATGAATTTCATCAAGTTTGTGGAGACGGTAATCTGTACGTACACTAGAGAGAAAATATTATTATATTGATTGTCAAGTAATATGTTATTGGATGTTGTATCATATATAAAGAATAATTAACATGATATATTTGTTAATTATATAATTTATACTCATTATTATACCCATCCAAACAATGAAGTTTGAATAACAAACTACACCACGATGTCGAGACGGTAAGTCGTATGTACACACGTAGGGTGACTATTCATTCATAAGATGTATATAATAATGAATATCTTTATACCATATATATAAGAACATCAAATTTTTATAAGGTTCTGATGTTATTATTTTTCTATGGAAACAACAAATAAAGAGGAAGTGGAAGAATAAAATAACTTTGAGAGAGGTTGTGAAATTATTAACTCTTTTCTGGTGTTTCTATTTTAATTGGTCAATAGTGCTAAATAGGATGACTCTATAATAAAATAAAGGCATCTAGGTAGAATTGGTGGTAGTTGGGAGGATATCTGATCAAGTTTTGGCTGTGTTTAATGGCTTTGGAGGTGTGATTTTGAGAGAAGGGGATGCACCATTTTATAAAAGAGGTGAGGTCCACTTTTGTAAAAGCTTGATATATTTTTTTATACAATCATATTCACAACATAATGGATCCGAAATATTTATTTAGAGATAAATAATGGGATAAATCAGAAACCTCTCAACCAATAGGTTTTATACAGGTTTAGGTCACCATATTAACCTTTTCTTTTAGATTTATCTCTTTGTTAAATAGTTTATATTTTACCGTATATTCTCGTATTATTATAACAAATGGTTAATAAACATACCATAAAAAGCTAAGATAACCCCATGTGGTTCATTATTTTTATATATAACCTTATATAAGTCATTCGTATGGGCCTTAGAGGTTTTGGAATATTATACTGATTAATAATATAGAATTTGTTTTAAAAACACATTTAAGTCAATTTTTACACTATTTAGTATATTGTTTTTTTGAAATTCATTAAAACAATATCACCTATATTTTTCATCAATCAACCCTAAAATATAATATTAACCTATAAAATTCATGGGAGATAACAAAATTCTAAAATTAAAATTATATAAATATATATAATATCATTTTTTGTAATATTTAAATAATATGGTAATTACTTCATCATTGTTGTGTCATAAATAAATGTAATTATATAATGCCTAAAAATTATAAATAAATTTCCATTATGTAGGAAATAAATTCAGGTTTCTATTAAATATATATAGTCGAACTTACCTTATGTATAACTCTATATTAATTTTTTTAGTTATTCATCTTTGAATTTAACACTTTTAACTCTTCTTTAAATAAAATAATAATAAATGTCATAATCTAATCCTAGAGAAAGAAAATGATCTTATTTTATTTCCAGGGTTTATTTTGGTCAGAATTAACTTATCCAATAGTCATTGGACATGTGTTAGGGTAATTATAATATCATTTTTACCATTAATTACACAATTTACTTTTATCCGTGGTAAATAAAATTCAAATGTTACTATTCACCAAAAACTATTTTCTTCCTATTGAAAACAATTTTACAAACTTATGTTAGCAGGGACTCATGTATTTTTGAAATTCTATTTATAGAAGAGGTAAAATTATGTTTTATTCAAAGTTGCAAACGTGTGTAGAAGGTGAGTAAAAGGCATTAAAAATTCAATTAAATTTTATATATGAAATCAAATTATAAATTGAATCCAAAGAATTAAATTGATCATATATGGGTATTATGTATCTATTTTTACCTAAATTAAATTTAAATAAAATATCTAATTATATAAATAAAAATTTTGTTTTAGACAATAACACCATGTTATTCAATATTCATCCAAAATTAATTTTTTTCAATAAATTCCAAAAATTATGCCTAAGATTATTTTGTTATACCAAAACCAAAAATAAAGACCATTTTAAAAAATTGCGATTATAAAATTACAAAAAGTGAGTATTACAATTCATAATGGCTAGTTTTATTGGTCGTAGTGTGTGGAACTCGAAGTTGCGTATAACACAACCTATTACATTGTTCAAAGAAAAACATACCATGGATTCTTGGGGTGTTAGGTTCTTCCCTCCATCAAATATTTTCAACCTTTAAAATTCAATATACTATTGAATAAAATTATTTGGGTGGTTCTTCATCATAAGTTCCTCGGGATCCCACATTTCTTTTTGGATGTTATGGTTTCTCTATAGAACATTTACTAGACGATCCATCTGGTTACTCAACACTTGTTCTCTGGTATCAAGAATCATTACATTCTCTTCAGAATAAGATACATTGGGTTACTGTTTTATTTCTTCATTGGTGACTACATACATTAGGTCAAGAATATATTTTCTTAATAGTGATATGTGGAATAAATCATGAACTTTGGAGATACTTGGTGGTATTGCCAAAAGGTAAGCTATAACTCAAATTTGTTCTAGAATTTAGAAAGGTCTAATGTACCTAGGAGTCAATAGACCCTTCATACTGAATCGTAAAACAAACATCCATTTAGACAACTTTATGAAAAATGTGATATTCAACTTGGAATTCAAAATCATTCCTTAGGTTATCGGTATAGCTCTTTTGCCTAAATTGAGATTCTTTGATGTGGGATTGGATAATCTTATCAATTTACATTGTTTCGTCAACAAGTTCGGAACCTACAAGATTTATTTCAACAAATTAATCACTACATGTTAGTGTAAGACATCTCTTTACATATAACTCTTCATATGGTGTCATCTGAATACATTAATGAAATATATTATTATTTGAAAATTCTACCACAGGTTAATACTGATCTCATATACCGTAAAAGTAAGGTGGGAATGATCTCAACATGATATATATGGTTTGAATAGTTTTTTCTTATTGTATTCCAGTTTGAGGGTGGTAGGCCGTTCTCAAATGCAGTTTAGTATCCAGGTCCTTTTAAAGACATTTCATAAATCATGATGTAAAATGGGGATCACAATAAGAAACAATTGATAAGGGCACTCCATGAATCCTTAAAACATCAATAATATACAGTTTTCCATATCATTCACGTGGTAAATTTTCTCTTATAGTAATAAAATGGGATGACTTGTTATGACAGCCAATAATGACCCATATTGCTTCATTCCGTCTAGGTTTCATTGTTAATTCCTTGACAATGTCCATCGTAATATCATCCCATTTACACTTAGGTATGAGAATAGGTTGCATGACTCTGACATGATGTGGTCTACTATCCATAACTTGTTGAGAAACCGTACATCTTGACGCATAATTAGCAATATCTCTCTTCATGTTGTCCCACCAAATCTGTTCCTTCATATATCTATACGTCTTAGTGATACCATGGTGTATAGAGAAATTGAAGCTTTGTGAATCATCCAAAAATTCCATTATTATATCATGTTTGTTAAGAACACAATATCTCTTAAGAAAATTTCAAAATCTCATCTTCATATATGAATACAATTAATCTCCCATCACTCACAACTATAATTTTCTTTTCAAACTCCTCATAAATAGTCTGATAACTTTTTATCCTTTCCAGTAATGATGTATTGGAAACCATTTGAAAATGTATTACTGTTTCACCTTCCATGATTATTCCCATATTGATCATTACTTGATCCCTGAACATAGGATCTCTCTCAACTCTCATCTTATTCTAACACCATGATTCATTCCGCTCAAAGAATATGCCACAATATTTTTCTACCCCAGGTGGTAGTTTATAGTTAAATCATAATCCTTAAGTATTTCAATCCATCATCTATTCCTCAAATTGAGTCCTTTCTGTGAGAAAATATACTTAAAACTCTTTTGAATGTTATATATCTCACATTTTTTACTATAGAGATTGTGTCTCCATATATTCAAAGTAAATATTACAGCTTCTATATAAATATCATGAGTGGTATAGTTTTATTCATAAATTTTTAGTTGCCATGATGCATAAGAAATTAGAGTATCTATCTTCATAAGGAAACAACCAAGTACTTTCTTTGAATCATCACAATAAAAAACAAACCCATAATTCCCATATGACAGAGTCAATATAGGATCATTGAATAATCATTACATAGTTTTTCAAAACATTCTTGACAGTCTTTTGTCAAAAAAAATTTAACCCATTTACTTGTGACCTTGGATAATGGGTTATCCAATTGGGAAAAATCATCAGTGAAACGCAGATAATAGCTTTCATACCAATAAAATTGCATACCTTAGTTATAATTAGCAGTGCTGGCCTTTCTTCAATTACTCTTTTCTTAGAACAATCAATAGAGATTCCATCCTTAGAGACAATATGTCTATGAAATGAAATCCTTGTAATCCATAATTCAAAATTTCTAACCATAACATTTAATTCATTTCATCTAAGAGTCTTTAGAATATTGAAAAGAAGATTTCCATGATCTTCGTAGAATTTGGAGTATACCATTATATCATCAATAAATACCATAAAAATTCATCAAGAATTACTTTTAAAACACTTTTTATTAGATCCATGAAGTCATATAGTTCATAAGTCAATCCAAAAGTCATTACTGTATACTAGTAATGCTAGTACCTAGTTCTAAATGCTATTTTTGGAATGTCTTCCTTCATCAGACATAATTGAGGATATGTAGATCGAAGGTCAATCTTTGAAAATTATTGAGCTCCGTGATGATGACCGAATAAATCTTCAATGTGAGGTCGGGGATACGTGATATTTATTGTTATAGCATTGATCTCCCTGTTGTGAATGCACAACCTCATTGATCCTTCATTCTTCATTACAAAAGAACATGGGCTCCCCATGGTGATACACTGGGGAGAATAAATCCTTTATTAATACATTTTTGTAGTTGTTTCTTTAGATCCACTAATTTCACAGAGGCCATTCTATAAGGGGTATTCGATATGGGCCTTCAACCAAGAATTTAGTCAATGGAAAACTCAATTTCTATTTATGGAGGATTTCAAAGTAAATCATCTAGAAACACATCAATATTTTCTTGCACAATTGGTACATTTATTTGAAAATTAGATTCCACATATATAGTTATTTCATTCTCTTCCTCCCCAATAATTGAATTTAGTAGATCTGTTGGGGGTGGATCAAGATAAGAATCAGGTGGTGTTGTTTCTTCTCTAAATATAAGGTACTATATAACATCATAAAAAATTGTATCCCCTTTCCTCTTTCAACAAATTTTTTCATCATGGTCTGAAATACAATTCATACTAATGATTATATCAAATTTAATCATGGTAATGATGATGAGATCTGTAGATAAAGAACATTTACTTTCCCTAATTTGGACGGATTCACAAAACATTATTGTAAAGATACTTTCCTTTTGAGTTTTGACAGGAAACTCCCTTATTAAATAAAATTGGAAATATCTACTTTTCATAGATAACTATGAATATATGAATAAATTATATGATCCTGAATCAAATAAATCATTGGATAAATTTGAGGAAACCGTTAAATTATCGGCCATCATATCATTTGGATAATCAACCTCAGCCGTAGTGATTGCATAAGCATGGCCTTTACCCCTTGGTCTTTTCTAAGGTATGTTTCCCTAACGCTTAATAAATTCATTTGAATTATTCCTCATTTCCTTACATTTATAGTATTCAAAATTGACAGCCTCTTCTTTTACTTTCTTTTAAAATTTTAAGACATAGAGAATCCCTTTTATGTTTTCATTGCACATGAGATAATTTCATCGTTCAATGAGAAGTATTGTGAAATTAATGCTCGGTAGAGATTTTTTTAACACTTCTAATAATCGATCAATCTTAATTTTTTGGTTTCAAATATAATCTAATTCATGCCCTTCTGTCGTTGAAAATTTTGCCTCATACTTTGCGACATTTGATTCTCCCTTTGACCTCAGACTCAGAAATTTTATTTCTATATCAGCATTATGGTCACAAGGAAAGTATTTTTCTAAGATAATAACATTAAATTCTTTATATTCTTTATTTGATAAATTTTCATCCTCCTTTTTGTTTTTAATTAATAACCACCATTGATCTGTATCTCTCATTTAGCGATAAAATACCATGATAACTTTTTCCTTTTCACTACTCCCCAAATCATGAAATAATTTCTCTAAGGAATTTATTCATTTCTCACCTGCAAATGAATCTATAGTCCCATTTAATATTTTTTTTATTGCCTCAAGAAGTGGTCTAACATTTATACTACAATATCTGGATCATGGTGCACCCTATAGGTTAGGTTATTATTCATAAGCTGAGTGAGTTATCCCTGTATGGTAATAAGTTGTTCAGCACTGGTTCATCAACATCACCACTATTATTTTCTTTGGTAGGAGGGAAATCCCAACCTGGATCATGTGCAATGATACAGTTTCCATTCCTTCCACTACGTTCCATTTCTAAAAAATATCATACAATATATTTGTTTATGAATCGCTATACAAAATTCCAAGCTACTAAAATACATAACATAAGTTTAACATTTTATGAATATAATCTATAACCATAAATATGTTTCGTTGATGTATTTTTTACACATAAATACTTACTAATGGTTTGGTAATGAAAATGTGAATTATTCTAGGCCTATCCCTCAGGAGTGTTATAACAAAGCATGTAACAAGACTCGTTGTCATATACCAAGATATCCCGGGTCAAGCCCAAAACTCTTTGCATGAGTTTTCCCTCCATGGTACATCTGTGCCATAGACACCTCTAACTACTTGTATCCGAACATGGATGTATTTCTTGTAAAATACACAAAATCTATACTTTACCAAAATTCAATGAGGTTATTCTATTCCAATTCTCAAAGTCTATCTTAGGGTAATGTTTTGTAATCATAATTTTTTTTAATCTTGCATCCAAGGTTTTTACAAAACTTCCTCTGATACCTACTATAATGCGCCGACCCTAGTTACCCATAGAAAGTGAATAATTAAATAACATTGGCATGATCACAAGAGATCACGTCCCAAAATACCAATTAGTTTAGTATCCTTTGAAGAACTAGATACAACCATAAGTTATAACATACATTATGAAAAGAAAAAAAACAACATTGTGTCTCATTTGAACACATTCATCTCCCTTATAATATACGTTCAAGTCAGTCATAATATACTTTTTCACATCCTAGGAAAAATAAAACAAATAATGGGGTGAGATCAAGTGTTAAGTATGAATAACAATACTGTGGAAACTGTCATAACTATGAATAATAATTTTAGTAAATGTATAATAAAAAAACACAAGCCTTTTAAACATAAACTTCATAAGAATATTGAAATGTTAAATCAAATAATTCTATTTAAAAATTCACATAGATAATATACATGTTGAATAATCATATGTAATATCAATAACCAATTTCACAATGCAGGAATGCATAATGTCGGATATCATAACCACATAGTAAAGGACGTGTGCCAAGTCTACAAATAATATTTTATCATGGCCTTGTGCCAAGACAATAGTTTTTCCCATTAGACATACTGATGCATCGTGGAGCTATAGTGGGCTCCACCAGTCACTCACTAAGTCAAATTCATCCCATATATAAAATGATTGAAACATAACATAAACATTTGTATTATAAATATCATGTGAAATGTTAGTAATTTATCAATAAACCATGAATGGTATAAAAATTACAGATCCACAATCGAATAGATCAAAAAACCATCAATACAATATGGAAGATTGTATCTTAATAAATCAACTTCAATCAATTGTAAAATCCATCGAAGGTTGTTGACATAGATGAAATCAAAACTATTTGAGAAGAATATCTCTTTCTGTTTTGAAATAATTTATAAGTCACATTCTTATAAATTAAAACATTTATTTTGAATATATTCCTATAAACTTTTAATTAGTTTTTTAGGTGTTATAACAAAAGAAAATATCCACATTCGCCGAATAAGTAAAAAAATCTTACAGTAATTCATCAAATAGGTCACAATGTACCTTGTTTGGAAAACGACGGAAAGATTCCATTAAAAATATTTCATAAAAATTAAAAAAATGGTATAAATTAATTTAACGCATATTATAAGAAATAGATAAAAATTTTGAAATAAATTATTAAGAAACAACTATGTGGAGGATAATTATGTCCCAATAGATACTGTTGTAAAAACAACCTCAGATAATGATGCAATTGTAGAATTTACTATTACCTTGTACTTTTTCATGATCAATGGTACGTTAACCATATTTATAATATTTAAATAATTTTTATTAAATTATACATGAATCAAATAAATAAATAATATATCATGATTGATCTCCTAATAATGCTATGTTTAAAATATCTCAGTAGTATCATTGTTTCGGGTGTTAACTAATTCATTTTCCATTATATGGTTTGTTATGTAATCCATGTTCATTATGGATAGGTTGTATATGATTCATATCTAGAATGATATTATGTTCTTAAACATTATTTTTAATCAAAAATTGAAAATTATTTTTGAATGGTTATGATGGTTAATGAATTTCATCACGTTTGAGGAGACGTTTATCCGTATGTACGCACGAGCGACTATATCATTTTATTGATTGTCAAATCATTTGTAATTGGAAGTTATATAAAATATACAGAATCAATAACTTGTTATATTTATTATTTACATAATTTATAATTATTATTATACCCTTCCAAATAGTGATGTTTTATTTACAAACTATAGTACAACGTGGAGACGGTAAGTTTTACACGCACACGTATGGTGAATTTTCATTCATAGGATGGATAGAATAATGAATATGGTTTTACCATATTTATAATAATATTATCGTATTTTTAAGGTAATGTATTAATTATTTTATTTTAGAAACAAAAAAGACAGAGGAAGTGGAAGAACAAAAGAACTTTGAAATAGGTGGTGAAATTATAATATCTTCTTCGGATGTTTCATTTTTATATGATTAAAATGTATACTTAGTTTGTTTTTCAAATAAATGTAAGGCCTCTAGGTAAAAGTGAGGATAGTTGGGAGGATATTTTAGTAGGGTTTGGATGACCCAAATGGCAATGGAGGTGTGATTTTGATAGGAGGGGAAGTACCCTTTTATAAGAGAGGTGAGGGTCAATTTAGTAAACTCTTGAAATATTAGATTCTTTATACAATCATATTCGGTTTATAATGGAACCAAAATGATTTCATTCTAGGCTAAGGTGGGGTTTGTCAGAAACCTCTCAACCAATAGGTTTTAGACAGGTTTATGTCTCCATATTATCCTTATCGTGTAGATTTAACTCTTAGATAAATTGTTTATCTTTTAAGATGTATTCTCGTATTATTATAATAAATGGTTAATAAATATATAATAAAAATTAAATAGAACCCCTTATGGTAATTTATTGACATATCTAACTTATTTAAGTCATTTATCTAAACCATATAATTTTTTAAATATTATATCAATAAATAATATATATATTTTTAAAACTCATTTATGTTAATTTTGATACTATATAGTATTTGGTTTTTGTGAAATTCATAAAAACTGTATCACATCAAAAAAAATATTTAATCAGCACTAAAATTTAATATTAACCTTGAAAATTATGGGAATACATCAAATGTATCAATTTACAATTATATTAATATTTATAACATCAATTGTTTTAATCATTCATTAATATAGTAATTATTTTATCGTTGTTGTGTCATACATAAAATTAATCAATTAATGTCAAAAAATTATAAATAATATACCATAATGTATGAAATATTTTCACGTTTCTAATAAATATTTATTGTCAAATTTATCTTATCTAAAATACTATATTTAAAATGGTTTAGTTATTATACATCAAAAATAACACATTTAACACTTCATTAAATAGAAATAATAATAAATTTTTTAATTTAATCCATGTGGACCAAAATAATAATATCTTATTCCTAAGGTTGATTTTGTCTTTAATGAAAGTTTCCAGTATAATTAGCTCATGTGTTAGGGTAATTATAATATCATTGTTACCTTTATTTTAAAAAATTTCATTTAACCGTGGAAAAAAATCAAAATATACTATTCACCAAATATAATTTTCATTTTACTGAACCACATTTTATATATTGATGTCAAATGTGTAAATTTTATTTTTCATATTCAATTCACAATAGTGGTAAAAGTACTTTTTATGCAAATTTGCTAACGTGCATTGAAGGTGGGTAAAGGACGTTAAAAAATTCTAAAAAAATTTATATATCTAATCTTATTTTAAATTGACTCCAATTAGTTACTTTGAACATATATCAGTATTATGTATCTATTTTCACCTAAAATAAATTTATATAAAATAACTAATTATTTAAATAAAAAGGCAGTTTTAAAAAATAATGTAGTGTTTTTCACAATTCATCAAAAATTGAATGGTTTCCAAAAAATAAAAAAAATCACCCTAAGATAATCATGATATCCCAAATCCATCAATTAAATCCATTTTCAAAAATAAAATTTATAAAATTTCAAAAAAATGGTATTACTATTCATAATGGATAATTTATTGGTTGTGGTGTGTTGGAACTTGATGTTGCATACAACGAAAGATATTGCATTATTCAAAGAGAAACATACCATGGATCATTGGGGTGTTACATTCATACCTCCTTCAAATAATTTTGTCCTAGTAATTTCATGAAAAATACTGCATAAATATATTTTGGTGGTTCTTTATAATAATTTCATCGGGTTCCCATGTTTCCTCTTCCATATTATGAAATCACCACAGAACAATTACCAGATATTTCATGGTGTTTTTTAGCATTTGTTCCATGGTATCAAGAATCTGGACTGGATTTTCACAATAATATAGATTGGGTTCGAGATAAATTTCATCATAAGTGAGTACATCAGTTGGGTCAGAAATTTATTTTCTCAATAGTGATATGTTGAACACATCAAGAACTTTAGAGAGACTTTGTGGTTTTTCAAAATGGCAAGCTACAACTCTAGTACATTCTAGATTTTCAAAAGGTCTGATGTAACTGGGAGTCAATTTACCCTTCTTAAAAAATCATAAATCACCCTTCCATTAATATAAATTCATGAAAACATGATCTCCTACTTGTAATTCCAATTTCTTCCTTCGGTTATCGGCATAACTATTTTTCCTTCTTTGAGCGGTTTTTATGTGATTTAGATAACCCTAAGCTTTTCCATTTTTTCCTCATCATGTTCTGGGCCTATGAGTTATCATTCACCAACATCATCCTAACAATATTGGGTGAGACTTATCATTCCATATAATGCTTTATATGGTACCATATGAATACTTGAAAGTAATCAATTATTGTAGAAAAAATATACCAGAGAAAAATATAGATCCCACATATATTGAATACCATATGATAAATATCTCAACATGTCTTCTATGGTTTTAATAGTTTGTTCTAATTGTCTGTCAGTTTGAGGGTGATAAGGAGTATTAAAACAATGTCAAGTATCCACGACATTCTAAATACATCTCTATAATCTTGACATAGAATGGGGATCATCATTAGATGATGACTTAGACCTTCATTAGTATAATGTTCTACAAAACTTTAATGTATTAAATCTTATATTATTGCAAAAAAAATGTTATGACTTTGAATGATGATAAATAATGACCCATGTTGCATCATTACTTCTAGGAGTCTTTGGTAGTCCAACAAAATATTCCATCATAATATAAAACCATTTCAACTTAGATATGGGAAGAGGATTAGTGACTCCTCCGAGATGTTGTCTTTCATCCTTAACCAGTTGAAATCCCATACATCTTGACACATAATCTGAAATCCCCTTCTTCATGTTGTCAAAAAAACTGTTCCATCAAATCACTATAAATCATAGTGCTACCATGGGGTATAACGAAATTAGATGTATGAGAATCATCCGTAAATAGCCTTTTTAGATCAGGTATTTCAGAAACACAAATTATCTTCCCAAATTTGAATCACCCATCTTCTTATATTATGTTAATCAACCTCCTATCATTCACCGCTTTTATTTTATTTTGAAACTCCTATGCATTTTTCTAAAAACATTATATCATTTCTAGTAAATATGGTTTGACAACCATTTGAAAATTTTTTGATGTTTCACTATCCATGTTTATTCCCATATCCATCTTTACTAGATTTATGAACATATGATATCTTTAAACTCTCATGTTTTTCAGAATTCCATGATACATTCTAATCAAATCATCTTCCACCTTATTTTTTTCCTAAGTGGTAGTGTATAGTGGAATCATAATCCTTGAGTAGTTAAATACATCACATTTGCCTCATGTTGAGTTCATTTTGTGTGAAAATATTATTCAATCTCTTTTGATCGGTATAAATATCACATTTTTAAATATAGAGATAGTGTCTTCATATCTTTAAAGCAATGATTAAAGCTGAAAACTCATAAACCTGAGTGGGATAGTTTTTTCATATTTTTTTAGCTTTTGTGATGCAGTTGCGATAAATCTATCACTCTACATAAGGACACAACCATTTCCTTTCTTTGAAACCTCATTATAAATAACAAACTCGTCATTCCTCAATGGTAGATTCAATATAAGTGAATTGACTAATATTTTCTTTAGTTATTTTAATCATTATTTACACTCTTTTATTCAATCAAATTTAACCCCATTATACGTGATCTTGGTTATCGGGTTATCCAATCAGGAAAACCATGGATGAAACATCAATAATAATATGATAAACTAATAAAACTACGTACCAATGTTATACTCATAAATAATGGAAATTCTGTTTTTTTCCATGTTGTAGAAGTATCAATATAAATTCCATCCTTATGGACAATATGGTCATGAAAATAAATCACCTGAATCCAAAATTCACACTTTCTAAAATTCCCATATAATTCATTTATTTAAAGAGTCTTTATAATATTATGCAAGTGATTTCCATGATCTTCTTATCCTTTGGAGTATACCAAGATATCATCAATAAATACCACTACAATTTCATCCATATATTCCATGAAAACCATATTCATTAGATCCATAATTACATAGGGTGCATTAGTCAATCCAAAAAGAATTACTGTAAAATTTTTAATGCTTGCACCTAGTTCGAAATGTTATTTTTAGAATGTCTTCCTTTTTCACACACAACTGATGAAATAAAGATCGAAGGTCAATCTTAGAAAAATACTCATCTCCGTGAAGTTCATTTAATAAATAATCAATGCGATGTTTGGGATAAATATTATTTATTGTTATAGAATTGATATATTTCTATTCAATTAAAAACATCATATATCAATATTTCTTCGTAAAAAAAGATCAGGGGCTCCCCATAGAGATAAAAGAGGGAGAATAAATCCTTCATTACTCAGTTCCTATAGTTGTTTCATTATTTACCCTAATTCAACAGTGTCTATTCTATAAGGGTTCTTCTATATGGTGATATAATGAGGAATTAATTCTATGGAAAACTCAATTTCTCATTCTGGAGGATATCCAAGTAAAGCCTCTGGAAACACATCAACATATTCTGTCAAAATATATATATATTTTATTTGAAAATTTCATTCCTCACCCATAGTTATTTAATTCTCTTCCTACCGAATAATTGAATTTAGTATAGCTATTAGTGGTGGATCTAGATAAGAATCAGGTGCTAGTATTTCCTCTCTAATGATAAGGCACTCCTTATCATCAAAAAAAAATCTAATCTCCTTATTCATAAAATATTTTTTTGAATCATGGTCTGAAATCCAGTACATACATAGGATTATATGAAATTCAATCATGGTTATGAAAATGAGATCAGTAGATAACAAACATTTATATTCCCTAATGGGAAATTATTTTCAAAACCTTGTTACAATGATACTTCCCTTGTGATTTTTTACTGCCAAATCCATTGTAAAATGATTTTGGAAATATCAAATATTCTTAGGAAACTGGAAATATATGAAATAATGTGGTGATACCAAATTAAATAAAGTATTGGATAAATTTGATGAATCCATTAAATTACCAACCACCACAACATTTATAGCATCAATTGTAGTAGTAGTGATCGTATAAGCATGGCCTTGCTTTCTTGGACTTTTTTATAGATAGTTTCCCTAATGCTTAGGACATTCATTAGAAAAATCCCTCATTTAACCACAGCTGTAGAACACATCATTGATAGACTCTTTCAGTCCCTGGAAATCAGGATCTTGGTGGGATTTTCACCACACTTTTAATAGAATCCCATTTCCATCAGGCAAGTACCAGGGTGTTTCATCTGACACATACTGCTGGATGATAATTCAAAATTTCCCTTCTCCCCCTTACTTCCAATTCCAGATTTTTTAGTAGATCTATTCTTCTCTTTCTTTGCATTAAAATTATAAGACATAGAGGATTCATTTCCTATCTTGATAGAATAGGAGACAATATCTTCATATGATGAGAAGGATTATGAGACTAATGATCAATATATAAATTGTTTTAACACATCAATTACTCAATACATCTTACTCATTCAGTTACATATATAATCTTTTTCATTCCATGCCTACATAGAAATGTTGGCCTCATAAATTGTGGCATTCTCATCCTCTTTTTTCCTCAAACAAAGAAATTACCTTTCTATATCCACTATATGGTCCTGAGGAATTTATTTTTCTAATAAAATCTATTTAAATACCATCCATTCCATATTTGATACCACATCATCCTCTTCTGTGTTTTGAATTATTGACCACCATTAACTTCCATCTCTCAGTGGGTGATAAACTTCCATGTAATCATTTTCTGTTTCCCTACTTCCCAAAGTATGAAATATTTTCACAAAAAATATTTATCTATTCCTCAATTTCAAATGTATTTGTAGTCCCAATGAATGTTGGTGGTTTTTCCTCATGAAGTGGTCTAGCATTGATCCTCCACGTTGTGGATCAGGGTGCTCTATACCGGAAAAGTTATTATTCATAACCTGAGTGAGTTGTCACGGTATGGTAATAATATGTTTGGAACCGGTTGAATCACTAGCTCCACTATAATTATCTAGAGTACGAGGGAAATACCAACATGGATTACAGGCATTGATACTATTTCTATTCCTTCTACAAGGTTCCATTTCTAAACAATTTCATACACTGGATTAGTTTATGAATCTCAATATATAATTCAAGTCTAGTAAAATAACTAACATAAATTGAATTTCTTATTCAAATAATACATAATCATAAAAATGTTTTCCTAGAGAAGTATTTACACATAAATCCTTCATAATTGTTTGGTAATTAATATAGGAATTATCCTAAACATATCTCCCAAGACTATCAAAACAAAGAGGGAAGTAATTCATGTTGTCGTTTACCATGATACCTCATGTGAATACCAAAACACAATGTCGATGTTTTCACATTTAGGTACATCTGTTCCAGATCCACCTCTACTGGATCGTATCCATAAAGGGATGTATTGTTTGGAAAATACAAAAAATCTCTACATTACAAACATTTTATGAAGTTCTTCTAGACTAATCCACAAATTCTATCATAGGGTACTGTTATTTAATTAGTGATTTCTAAAACTAGCTTCCAAGGTTTGTACTAAACTTTATTTAATACCAAATGTAATTCCCCGACCCTAGTTACCTTGATTCGGATCATTATTACATAAAATTGGAATGATCACAAGGTATCAAATCCTGAAATGTTGATCAGTTTAGTTCCCTTGGATATTCTAGATACAAACATATGATTTACATGAAATTGTGAAATGAAAAATAACAACATTGTGTCTCCTTTAAAAACATATGTCTCCATTAGACTACCCCTGCATGCTAGTCATAATATATTTATTCACATACTGGAAAAAATAAAACATAAAATGGGTGAGTTTAGTTGCTTAGTAAGTATAATAATATAGTGTAAACATTCATAAATATTCAAAAATAAATATGTTAATTTAGAAGACTAAAACACAAGCCTTTTAAAAATAATTTTCAGCATAATATGGAAATGATAAATCAAATAATACCATTTACTTATTCACAAGGAAATTATACTAGTTGAATAATAACATGTAATATCAATTGAAAATTTTATAGTTATGGAATGCATAAGGCCAGACACAATAACCATGTAGTCATGTCCTTCTTCCAAGACTACATATAAGATTTTGACAAGGTGTTTTTCCAAAACACTAGTTTGTATAATGAGACCTATCGCTGTATCGAGGAGGTATAACAGTCTCTAGCCATCACATACTAATTCCAATGAATTCCCCATAAGAAAATGTTGAAACATAACATAAAAATTTGTATTAAAACTAGAATACAAAACGTTAATAATTTATCCATTAACCGTGAATGCTATAAAAATAACACATAAATATTCAAACATATCAGAAAAACATCAATACAATATGAAATATTGTGTCATAATAAATCAACATCAAACAAGTGTAAAATCCATCAATGGATGTTGACATAGATAGGAAATAAAACTATATGAGAGGAATATCTCATTGTATTATGAAAACATTTAGAAGTCACATAATTATAAAAGAAAACATTTATTTTGAAAATATTCTTATAATATTGTAGGGGAATCTTATATGGTGTTATAATGGTGGAAACCTTCCACACTCCCCATATATGTTAAAAAAAATTCTTTCATAATTCGTCAAAAAGGTCATAAAGTACCTTTTTGGAAAATGATGACATGATTTTTTTCAAAAAAAATTATAAAAAGTTAAAAAAATGTTATAAATGGCATTAACATATATTATAATAAATAGAATAATTTTTTTGAAATGCATTTTAAATTATCATTGATGTGGATGCTAAAGAGGTCCCAGTAGATACTCATGTATAAACAACTTCAGATAATGAAGAGATTGTATAATTAACCCTTACCTTGTACTTTTACTTGATAGAGGTTATTCTAACCTCATATATAATAGCTAAATCATCTTCATTAAATTAGAAAATAACTATATACATAAATATGATATCATATATGATAATATAATATTTCATTATTAATAATGTGTTAGTAATGTCATTGTTTCGGGTGTTAACTGATTCATTTTTATTTATATGGTTGGTAATGTAAAACATTTTTGTTATGGATAGGATGTATATGATTCATATTTATAATTATAATATGTTCTTAAACAATATTTGTAATCATAAAATGAATATTATTTTTTAATGGTTATGATGGAGGATGAATTACATCCCGTTCGTGGACACGGTAATCCGTATGTACACAAGAGTGACAATATCGTTCTATTGATGGTGAAATAGAATGTAATTTGATGTAATATCATAAATACAGAATCAATAACATATTTATATTTTATTATTTACATATGTTATACTCATTATAATATCCATCCAAATAATGAACTGTTTGAATAATAAACTACACCACGATGTGGAGACGGTAAGCCTGTCGTATGCACATATGATGACAAGTCATTCATAAGGTGGATAGAAAAATGAATATGTTTGAACCGTATTTATATAAAAATCAAATTATTTATAAGGTACGTGAGGTATTATTTTGGTATGAAAACAAAAAAAGAGGAAGTGGGAGAAGAAAAAAATATTGAATGAGGTGGTGAAATTATTACCTCTTATATGAGTGTTTCCTTTAGATTTGAACAAAAGGTCTCCTTAGGATGGATATATGTTCAATTTAAGTCATCTCGGTTGAATTGGGGGATGTTCGGAGGATATTTTATTAGGTTTTGGATGATCCACATGGATTTGAAGGTGTGATTTTGAGAGAAGGGGAAGTACCCTTTTATAAGAGAGGTGAGGGTAACTTTAATAAATGCTTCGAATATAATTTTATCATACAATAATATTCAGTTTATAATATCTACGAAAGAATTTATTTTGAAGATAAAGTTGGTATGGGTTGAAAACCTCTCAAATAACATGTTTTATATAGGTTTTTTCCACCATATTACATTTATCTTATATATTTAACTCTCAGTTAAATAGTTCAAATTTTATAAAGTATTCTTGTATTATTATAATAAATGTTTAGTAATCATACAATAAAAAGACAAGAGAACCCCAAGTGATTATTATATATATATATATATATATCATTATATAAGTATATTGTACTATCAATAGATTTTTAAGAGTATTATATCAATTCATATTATATTATTTGTTTTAAAAACTCATTTATGTCAAATTTGACACTATTTAGTATTTGGTTTTTTTGAAATTCATAACAACTTTATCACTTAGAAAAAAAATTATTTAATAAACCCTAACATTTCAGAATAACTTAAAAAATTAGGGGAATATATCAAAAGTATCAATTTACAATTATATTAATAATTATAATATCAATTATTTTAATCTTTCAATAATTAGGTAATTACGACATCATCATTATGTCATAAATAAAATTTATTATATAATGTCTAAAAATTATATATAAAACACCATTATGTAGAAAATATTTTTATATTTCTAATGAATACTTATGGTCGAATTTATCTTATTTATAACCCTATATTAAAAATATTCTAGTTCATAAACATTAATTTTTACACTTTAACTCATCATTAAATAAAATAAAAATAAATGACTTAATATAATCCATGTGGAACTGAATACTCATATTTAATTGAAAAGGTTGATTTTGGTTGAATAAAACTTATCCTAACGAATTGGGATATGCATTAGGGTAATTATAATATCATTTTTACCTGTAATTACATTATTTAATTTTAATCATGGTAAATAAAATTAAAAACATACTATTCATCAAAAATTATTTTCATCCTATTGAAACAAGTTTTATTTATTTATCTCAATAGTGGCTCTTGTATTTTAGAAATTTGATTAATAGGAGTGGTAAAATTATGTTTTATGCAAATTTTCAAACATTCCTAGACGATCGGTAAAAGGTGAAAAGTAATTAAATAAAATTTTATATATCTAATCATATTATAAAATGATAGTAATGAATTAAATTGAACATATATAAGAATTATGTATCTTTATTGACTTAAAATTAATTGAAATAAAATAACTAAATATATAAATCAAATTTTGGTTTTAAACATTATCGTAGTGTTTTTTATATTTCATCAAAAATTGAATGTTTTAAGAAAATATACCAAACAAATCACCCTAAGATAATATTGGTATCAATAATTAAAAAATGATGCCCATTTTGAAAAATAAAATTTATAAAATTTCAAAAAAGTTTTTATTACTTATCAAAACGACTTGTTTTGATTTTTCATGATGTGCTTTAACTAAAAGTTTAGTAGAATGCAAGATATGACATTATTCAAAGAGAAACATATCTTTGAAGCATGGGGTGTTACAATAACTACTGAATGTGGATATTTTAATATGTGACATGATAGTGTTTGGGATGTTTTGGATTATTTCTAGACATTTAATTCCTTGATTCATGTAATTCGTACAATAGATACTTGTGATGTCAAAAAGGATGATGAAAATCTTATACTTTGAAATTCATTTTTCATACTTTTATTTATATATATATATACAAATTTAAGAAGTTATTTCCAGTAATTTTTGTGTATTATTTTTCTTGTGATGTAGATATTTGATATTAATAGTGCATCTCATCAGTAATATGAGGTTTCTAACTAGTTCTATAGTTAGAATAATTTATTTCATTCTAGTATTAGTGTTGGCTCATTTTTCAGGTGTGCTCCTTGGATGTGTGTGGTGGAGATCTTTATACTGAACATTATAGTATAGATTAAAATTAGGATTTCTCAATAATGATGGTACTAGAACACTGGTCCCAGGTAATAGACATGTCATTGATGGTCGATCATCACTATTGTTGGAGTTACCTGAATAGCGTGGATCTGATAGTGTTGTAGATGACTCACTTGAAAGATTGGGTTATGGTGCTTAGTGGTCACTAGTGTAGAATAGTTTCCACTGGATGGGATGAGATGGACAAGAGTAGAATTGATGGCATGGATGGTTAATTGGTTCTTTCTGGTCTCTGGTGTTAGAGATAGATCCATGGCCTAGATGGGATGGTGATGGAGCTCACTCTCTTCCAATGATGAGTCAATGGTACATAATGGGGTGGGGGTTGGTTGGGGTGTGTGATAGATCAAAGTGTTGGGATGGATCCTACCATTTTGTATTGTATAATTTTGTTTTAAATTTCATGATTATTATGTTTATTTTTTTCCAAGTTCGATCATTTGGAAAAATAATTTTCGGTATAATATTTAATGCACTGGTATTATATATAAGTAATTAATACATATAATATGAAATTTTATGATACAAAAAAAATTAATTTTTTTTATAAAATGCAATTTATAAGAATATATTATTTGTTATTAATATTATTACAAATTGAAAAAATATCATCATAACCTATTGGTAAACACATTAACCAATATATATGTTATTTTTCATTTTATTATAGTGGGAAAAAACTACATTACATATCACAAAAAACATTTTGTTAATCAGGATTTACTAATAGTTTAGTGATACACACTTATATATTGGTAAAACACATTACATTAGAAAATTTACATTAACATATATATTTTCCCATTTTGGAAATATTTTTTTCTAACTAGTACATATGATTGTGTAATAAATCCCCCACCATCTCACCACTAGATCCCATGACATAGTTAAATAAAAACCTTATTCCCTCGTTATGGAGCATTTCCATTAACTATATAAATTGATATACCATGTTGTACAAACCAATGAAGTGGTGCACAAAGTGTGAGCTAATATGCTCCATATGATCCCACCCTGGTGGTTAATAAAAATTATATATAAAATGAAATGAACAAAATCTACTTTTAAGAAATCAAGGGATGACAGTGAACATATATTTTTTATATCCAAATTATTTAAAAACACTTGATTTTACCTTTATACAAACTTCTATATAAATCATGAAAAGACTATTTCAAATTATTTCAAATATATATTTCGATGATGTTATCTCAAATATAATAAAAATCATTCATCACATATCATATAAACAATGGAAGTATCAAAATAATAATTAGTAACATCACACAAAGGATAACTATAGGTTATGATAGATAGGACACTCGTATATATATATATATAGATAGTATTTCACATTATGTTTGTATATAAATATATAATTTATAGAGTAGAGGAACACCCTAGAAATTGACCCCCAATTGGCCCATCAATTTTATAGATAATTTCCATAGAATAAGAGGAAGACACCATGATTGAACCCCATGATAATATCACTGGATCATGAATATCACTAAAACTTCCACCAAAGTACCCAATTCTTCCAATGTGATTTATTTTCAAATCCATTTCATCAAAACAGGTCTTTTAAAACTATTTCAGAAAACCATATCATAATACTTTGGAAATAACATTTTATTTGACCAAAACAAGGGAAACTGATTTTTTTCAATAATCTTTTAACATACACAAAAATCCATTAAAATATAATTCTATTTATCTTATAAAACAGTTTTTAAAATCCGTTGAAATAAAGTTCATTCATAAGAGGCTACAGATAGAACAATATACCAAAAACTAGGGTTGCACATGCCCTGAACGAGATAATCACTCAAGGAAAAACAAAATTATTAAAATAGAGGCATTGGATTCAATATGCACATATTAGAATATGTTATTTATAAATATTATTAGTGTTGAGGAAGAAAGAAACCATACATATAGATTCTTTCATTCCTCACCAGAACCACCACAACTGTTATGCTTTGAACGAATATCACAGAGTTGATCAAGAAATAATCAAGAAGAATCATCATCACATATAAGAAGATCCAATAATGCTATATAACAATGTTAAAATAATCATAGGAAATGAAGGATAATAAAGGATTACTGAACTAGTGATATTCGACCCAACCATAATAGAGATAAATAATTTAAATATGTAATATAGATGGAGTATAGGTCCCAAAAATTGTCTGAGAGAGCTTCTAGTTCGAGATAAAAAGATCACGAGGATGAATGAAACCCGAAATCTCTCATATAGTTCCCTAAATGAACAAAACATTTTCTTTACATGGTTTATAATCCGATTACACATTTTTTATTATACTATGAAGGAAAACTATAAGAAATTCATCATTATATTACAAATTATCTACTTTTACTAATATATTTTGTAATAAAAATATACGAAATATAATGATTTCAAGTTGTGTACTAGACTTACGCGATTGTCCCAGCCGATAGTACGTGGAGTGTAATATAATGATATGTCATGCATTTATCATAAATATAGAAAATTGTCTAGAATTTTAAGGAAAAATCTAAATCGCTCTAACGATTATCCAATCATTGGGAGAACCCAAAAAATCACTCATATGTTTATGCTCAAAATCTATTGATTTAGAAAAAATATATCATAGAACATTATATAATTTTAACCCCAAAATGATCTCCATTATTACGAGTCCCATAATATAACAACATAATGATGTAAATGAAATTAGAGAATGAACTTCTTTAATGTGGTTAATAAGATGATACACTGATGGACCAAAATTTTATTACATATACAATTATTGATAATGAATTCACTATTTCAAGACATACTTATTAATGATATAATATTTACACTTTCACAAATTCTATTAGTTGGAAATATTATTTGGGACCAAAACATTATTACATCTAGAAAAGTCGTAGTGTGAAATAGTTATCTGTGAATTTTTTTTATTATACCTAAAATAAGCTTGGTGAGAAATAGTTGATTGTGATGGAATACTCCTTCCATCACAAATAATCATGAAACGTGATATTTATTTAAAATAGAATTATTTTTCATCTAACATTTTCATTGAGTGGAAGACTAATTTGTTGTAGAAAATTACATCCATCACAAATAAAAATCTTTTTTTAGAATTACATGTGATGGAATTTCCATCCGTAACCAATATTTCATTTGGAAAGACTTATTTTTTAATATATAAAGAAGTTTTTTAGAAATTGACTTATCATGAATGTCCAAATTGTGAGGGAATGACCATTGAATTAAAAAATATGCCCAATTTTTAGTATGGAACTTCTTTTTGATCTTATGTAGTATAGAAGATGGTAATAAGGGAAATATTATGTCGATTGAAAATATTTTTTTAGATATACATAAAAATTGTTTATAGAGAAATGTTTTATGATCAATGACAACTATATTTCAAATATCAGCCACAAAAGACTTATTTTATTTTAAATATCAATCATAAATAGTTTGACAGATAAACATTTAGTGGTAGGCTCAGCTGGGGAAAGATTATGTATAAATTACATCACAGCTCCAAATGATTTATTCAAATTTTAGTCATTTATCTATCAATTACCTCTATTTCTCTAGTTTATTGATTCATATATTTAATATCTATAATATTACATCTAATAATTTTTTTAAAACTATTTACATATATATTTTAATTATTGTTAATTTCTTGTATTTATTTTAATTTTTAATTTAAAATTTGTTGATTTTTCTATTTTATCATTTGGAAAAAAAATTTATTTTTTCGGGTTTAACTATTATTATAAGTTAAAATACTAATTAATTTTATTTAATTATAACATTTTTATTTTCAAAATTTATACTGGTATTTCAAATAAAAAATAATACATTTCAATTATTTAGAGATGTAATTATTAATTGTAAAATTAATATGCTATTTAATTTTTTGTAACATCATTTTATTTTATTTCCTTTTATTTCAATTTATTAAATTATTAAGAGACAAAATATTATTCATAAATACATAAAATAATTTGGAATATTAGAAAAAAAAGTAGACAATAAATTATAATATTTTTCTAAAATTTTATTTAGAAATAAATAAATTATTATTAAATAATAAATAATATATATAAGAAAAAAGTAATAATAATAACATAAATAATTTAACATAAATAAAAATAATAATAATGTGACTAGTTATTAATTATTATAAATACATCAAAATTATTAAAATATACTCTCATAAGACATAATGAAAAATAATCAATTATATTAGTATAATAGTAATTTGTGAATTGAAAATTGATAAACTAATCATAATAATTGTTATTAAAAATATTTAATTAATAAATAATAAACATATAAATATTTACTAAAAATTATTTGAGGAGGAAATCATTTCTTAAAAAAATTTATATTTATTATATAATAATAATATTTTTTAAATTATTTAAAATTATTATATTTTTATAAAGACTAAAATAATAAATACTTAATGTCATATAGGTTACATGAAATGAAACAAGATAATCACCCCAAATACATATACGGGACTAAATGAAATATTTCCAATCTATAGTAATGAATATTTTATAATACACTAATAAAACAAACACATTAATAAGAAAATATAAAAAATAATAAATTTTAGTAAAAATTAATCAAAACAATGAAAATAAATGGAACATAATAAATATAAATACAGATAACAAACTTATTTCTATTATAAATTTCTATAAATTATTCATATTTATTTTGTTTAATAAAATTTAATGAATAGAACTGAAATTTTAAAATTAATAAATTTATTGAAAAAATAAAATTTTATAATATTTATATTAATGTTATAATTATCAAATAAAACCTTTTATTATAAATTTTATTTTAAATTAATTTTCTTTTATATATATTATTTTAGAGTACATTAATTTTATCTCAAATAGTTCCACACAAGGGATACATTTCAAACATAAAATTAACATCCACCATAATTACTATTATTTGAAATTGATATATGAATCCATCCCCTTTTGTGATGTAGTCCTTTGTACATAAGAATAAGTACAAATTTCAATGGAAAATTATACGTTAAATTAATTATAAAAAATAATATAATATTATTTAATTATTATATATATTTAATTAATAATAATATAATTTTTTTTCTAATTTAATATATAATACTAAATTAATAATATTATAGCAAAATTTCATTCGAATAATTAATGAAAATATTAATTATAATTAATTTTTTTTTAATAAAATATAAATTATAAAATGGAAGAAAAGTTTTTAAATAAATAAAAAATAAAAAAATTATGTAATTATAAATTTTATTTCATTATTAACATTATATGTAAATAAAAAAATTATGTGAAAAAATAAGAATATTTTTATAAAATTACTAAAAAACAATAAATAAGAAAACCTTCTACAATTTTAATGATAAGTCAGTTAATTTATTTTTAATTTATGTTGTGCATATATAAAAATAATCAAATTCTACAAAAACTAATTATTAATTATTAATTTATGTAATAATTGTAAATATTGAAAACATAAATTAAAAAAAATAAAATCCAAAAAATTAATATTTATAAAATTATAAATTTATAATAATATTTATGTTATATTATTTTATAATACAATTTTACAAATGATTCTTAACTATTTATTCAGTAAGAATTAAGAATGTAAATTTATTTTTAAAATATTCTATAATAATCTAATTTCTATTATTTTATCTAGAAACTATGAACCTATTTAATAAACACCATTTTTTCATAGTGAGAACATGCTTGAATAAATAATCATATAAATACATGTGTTTCTATAATAAATCCTATCAACATTTAAGGTATAAAAGTGTTTTTTAATTTAAATTTTCAAATTTTGTGTTTTTAGAATAGAAAATTATATGTATATGTATGAAATTTTATATCATGAGATTTTAAATGTTTCATAATGTTGGGGTTCTTCTATTGTGTTTTTTTGAGAAGGTTGTTATGTTTTATTTAACATGATTGATTTAATTCAAATGAAAATAATAAATTTTGGTTATAGATCCATCACCATTTCAATATTTAGCACATTGGGTTTTTTTCTATTATTTCTGTTAATAGAAACTAAGAATGACAATTTGAATCTATAAATGGATCATACAAAATTTTATATATTGTTGAAACTTGATAGGTAGGCGATGTATTCGGGATACATAATAGAAAAACTATATGTTTTAACACACATTATGGGTATTAAATCAGATTATATAATGTGAAATGGTTTTTTCTATCAATTTCTTTCTTTGGTTAATTGTATTTTTTATTGAATATAGAGAACCGTTAAATATTTTTATATGTAATAAATTATTATAGAATATTGGTAATAATAATTAAAAGACATAATAATTATTAGATTTTTTAAAATTAGATTTTTTTTATTTTAGTTTTTATTTAATTTTCAAATGTTTTCTTAATTGAAGAACACAAAAAAATTGAAGGTATCAGAAAGGTGCCCTTAGATCTTATTTGATAGGTTATTTAATTTGTATATGGCCCATTCGATATGGGGCCAAGACCATGTGTCTCTACCATCAATGGGTACCCTAAATGTTACTACGAGTATTTTATTGAGCATAATCCTTTATTCATTGTTTGGGGCTTTGTGGATATATGTTTTCTCATAAAAATGAAATTTGGTATGTGTTTTTCTATCTTGTGTATCATGACTGCAATTGGATGTACTCTTACACTATAATACATATATTATTTTTATTTAAATATATATCACTTTTTGAATATAAATTTATAAATGTATATTATTTTATTAAAAACAATGCATCTCCGGTTCATGAGGCTCTATTATAGTCAGGACGACATGTCGATATATCCCCCCCAACTATTCTATAGACCAACTATTAGGACATGACCATGGATATAACCCACTTTACAAAAAAACTATAGTGACTTTTGGGATGAACCCAAACTATAGACCCCCCTTCCCCATGCAACACCATATAACCTCGGTTAAACTAGATCCGGGGAATAAGCACCAACGCCATCAACCTATATTCACAGTAAAGTATGTCCATTTCTGATGCTGCCCCCAGGAGGACCTAATTTCCTTTTTCTAGACGTTAACATGTTTATATCCCCCTCCCACACACCCTATATCAATGATCATACCTTATAAGAGATATTGGTTCATGCAATCACACTGGATAGTCTCAGACTTGAATCAACCATTAGTATGACCCATCCATCAAAAATTTATATCCACAATTTGTCAACACTATGGATATGAAACATGAAATATCATGTTAAATATACAATCTAAACCCTAAAGTGGATATTAGTTCTTTCATACACCCTTCACCAATATAATATTTTTCTCAATGGTGGCACAAACTGACATATATCAATGTTTGGTATGAATTTAATTATATGTGACCAATAAAAATAAAAAATTGTTTCTAATGTATTTAGGGAGTCTATATCAATATAAAATATTAATAACATAAATAGTTTTATGTATACAATTTTATTTTATATTATTAGGTTGAATTGGAAAAATATGGAATGTCTATATTTATTCATGTTAATCATATGATGTATTTTCAGATTACACAATGATTTTAGTGTATATTTTTTCTCTCAAAATATTTAAATTGATGAAATTTCATATATATAATATATACGAATGTATAATAATAAATACTCATCCTAATTACATGTCATAAAATATTGTTATTACATTCATCCATATTTATCTTTAGAACACAATATTCACGTTATCTTATTTTGATAACACCATATGAAATGAATTATTTTCTATTGATTAATAAACCACAAATTTATTTTTATTTATTAATTCTAACACATACAAATAAAAATATAAATGTTTATATTAAGACCATGATATAGGAGTTATCCCTATTATGTACATACAGTGTGAAAACATATGATGTCATTAAAAAATAAAATATTTCATTTTAATTTTCATTAGCTTGGATAATAAATGACTTTATAATATATGGAATGTTATATGGATCTAAAAAAATTGCACAAATTTTTTATTCAAATAGGAAGAGTTACAATGAAGCATTTGTTCATGTTAGTGGAAGTGAACATGTTTTTAGGGTCATTAGATATATCATAATACAAGTAATCCTTTTTGAAGGAGTATATTGAATTTTTTAAAATATAGTATTTGAAAGTGGTGAAACTCTTAGATTGATGAGAGGTATTAATGTAAAACACATCATCTCATCATTACCAAAACTTAATTTAAGAACTAATAAAATGAAACAAAAAATTTATTTCATTTGGAGAGATCAAAATTTGATAAAGCATAATAATGTTTTAGGATCCCCAATATTGGTTCGATTTTTTAGTCCTTGATACATTAGATGTAAGATATATAGAGAAGTTTTTTTGTTGATAACATATCTTTGAATTTATTGGAATCATGATGACTAATTAATGATACTAAAATGGAACGGTGAAATCAGGGCCAAATTGGAAACTATTTCCAAAATGATTTATTTGTAAATGACATATATAAAAATTAATTGTGTATATTAAACATATAAAAAGTAAACAAAAATTCATTTTTTATTATATTGTAAGATTATATATTCGAGTTCACTAAATGGGCGTTTTTCTAATTTGTATCACTTTTTCTAAAATGGTTAAATTTTGGGATAAAAATATAAAATTTCCATGGAATAATAAAAAAATGTATATCTATTGGCCTTATAGGGGGTTTTGAACCCATCAATTGGAGTTTTATTAATAAATATATTTAATACTTTTACAAACATTAACATGGAAACAACAGATATTGTTTCACTGAGTATGATTCAAAAAATATTATTGTAATTTACTTATAATTAGAAGAAAAAAAAATTAAATCTATATTTTATTCAAAGGAAAAATTAATATTACATTTATCGATTGATGTTAATTTTGGATGATTGGTATAATTTATATTGGTGTACTGATATAATATTTTTACATAATTTAATAAGAATGTACAACTTAATGCATCATTTTAATTGATAATTATGAAGCAAACCTATTGGGAGAAAATTTAAATTTTGACACATATAACTTTATATATGAATATCATCAAAAATATAATCAAATAGATAAAAAATGAGTGAAAGGTTAGTATGGTATTGAATAATCTATTATAATTATTAAATAAAGCTAAACACTATTTTTTTGGGGATATTAACAATCAATTTTATATGATAAACATTAAATAGAAGAAATATATATATTTTATAGTGGTGAAAAAATTACACAATATATAGTGTAAGTGACATATTTTCTTATGTTTATGTAAATATTGTTGAAAAATAAATTTATTGTAATTTTTAGATTTTATTTTTATGATATAAAAATCAATTCACAAAAATAAATTCGAGTTCTATTGAGTATCATTGGAAGTGTAATGTATAATAATTTTTTCAATGAATTTTATTTTAATGTTTTATGTTTTATGATGTGAAATCAATTTATAATTTTATATATTAGTAACTAAATTTTGTTTTAATATATCAAAATTTTTAATTAATATATATAGTTGATAATTCATTCTTTTTCAACTGACCATCATAATTTATAAAATAACAAAATACATATATGGCTGATGTATTTTGATTTAATATGCACACATTGAGAGAAAAAAATGATGAAAATTGTGGTTTATTTTTAAGGAACTCGTTACAATGAAATTTATGTTTAATATTATTGATTTCTAGATGAAATAATTGATTTATTTTTTTTGGATAGTTTTATGTATGAATGAATAAATTTTATTAGTTTTAAACATATTTATGGTTTCCTGATCATCCATAGAATATAGTCAATAAAATTAAATATCAAATTATTCTTACAAAAAACAATTCATTTAAACAAGTTTAACAAGAATGTAATTTTTTATAGAAATAATTATAATTATTTGAGATTATAAATGACTAATATAATGTAGTGTAAATAATATAAAATAATTATATTTCTTTTTAAATATGAATATTAATCTATGGACGGTAATAATATATAATTTTTTCAAGGAACACAACCAAAAAAATATCTTACTTGAAGTGGTATAGATATTGATTGTGAGACTCAAAAGGTAATGTTAGGTGGTTTTGATAATAAGGATGGTGTAACCAATAAATTTAAAATATGGTGATGATAAAAGTGGAACACATAAAGATAATATCAATACTTTTTAGGAAGATGGAGATATTGAAAAAAATTAATATGAAGACGACGATAAATAAGGATGTATTTTATCTATTTAATAGTCATAATAAAAATAAATTTATAGAAAATATAATCTATATTATCTATATATATATTCAAATAATTTATTTGTTTAGGGTACCTCAAGATCAATTAAATTATTCGATTTATATCATGACGATGGATGTGATACATTGGGATTTTCCCTCAATTTTATAATTGAATGGTTTTTTGGATGCAGTAACTATTAGGAGGGGTTGAATTCTTTTAGGATTGATGATTCCAAGTCTTATTCTTGACTACCACCAATCTATTGATTTTGATACTCACCTAAGGATGTATTTTTAAATATGAATTTTATTTTAATTTTATTATATTTTATTTTATTTATTTATTATGTTACTAAATATAATTATTTTCAATGATGTTTGGAAGGGATGTTAAATTATGAATTACTATTTTCCCCACAATGATTGTCAGGAAATAATGATCCTAGTGACATGTTTCTTCACTTCTTTAATCACCGAATGATAAGAATTTAAATAATTTTTATTCATAATTTATAAAATTTAAAATTTATTATATTATTTAACATTTTCAGGGATTATGATCTATGGATGACGAAAATATTTGAAAATATATTTATGATTCATTATAAGATTTAAAACAATAATATTTCCATTATTTAATTATATAATAAATGCAAGATATATATGGAGTGAGTGCTTGTGACAGTATTTGGCAACTCATTTTTAGGACTCTGACTTTAATGTATCCTTACCAAAACATGGGAATGATTATTCATTTACAAGATATTGTATAATTTCATGTGGAGAACAAATTTTAGTGAATTTATTTGGGAGAGACTGGATGTCACACTCAGAGATGGAAAAATTGGTAAATAATATTCGATAATATATACACAACATTAAATAATTATGATATACATACACATTTTTCTATTTATACAACTACATGAAATTATAATTTCCAAATTTTATGTACACTTATATTATTATTTGATACATCATTAGTGAGAGATAATGAAAAAAAAAATTTGTAATTAATATTTAGTTTTATAAATTGCCATGCTTGTCATTTAATTTTATATATTTATATGAGACATATAATATATAGATTAGTCTGATGTGGGGGAATGTAAATGATATATGGTGGTATTAATGAGGTATTATAGCAGTAATCTTTTGATGATGTGGCATGGAAATGATTGATTGAGAGTTTTATTGATAAAGGTCATGTTATCTAAATTGGATCACGATATATACCATAAAATTATTATTCTACTGAAAAAATATCATTATTAACCATGAAGGTATATTAATTGTGACTAGTATCCAATATTAATATAGAGTATGAGGTGAGTTTGTGATCTTAGTTTTAGAATACATATAAATTTACAGAAAAGATGAGAAACATTATTAATAGTAGTAGTAGGAATGTTAATAATAGGAGTATTTGCATTATGTGATGTTGGCGTATATATAGTTACTTTTATATTTTTAAAGGATGTAGTTCCGAAAACCTGATGGATTTTATCAACCACCCCCTATGTTATGTTATTTTTACATTATTTTTTATAATATTATTTTTTATTATATGTATTTTATATTAATTTTTATTTTTATTTATTGTAATTTTTAGTGGATTTAGAATATTATTATTTTGGAAAACTTATTTTTTTGGGATTTACATTTCTAAAAATAATTATATTTGTGATTGAAATTTAAATCTGTAGTAAATAATAATTTTGATGAAATTTTATATTTATTACAAATTAGATGAATAAAAAATTTGATGGAATTCATAATTTTTCAAACATATTACTTAAGATGACTAACTATTTCCATCATCAATATTATATCACATTGAGTAATTTTGATAGAATTAAAAATCTATTGAAAATAAAATAGGGTGAATTTATTTATAAAGGACTCATAACCTATCGAAAATATTATTTGTAATGGATACCTACATTCATCTTAAAACACATGACCGAATGAATAAATATTATTGAATATTGTAAATAAGATTAAATATGATGTCATATTTGATCATGGGTTGTTTGGGATGAAATAAAATCATGTATAAGGATTTGATATGAGATTCCGTCATACAAAACCCATCATAAATTGTACGTTTTTTTGTAATAATTGATTTCTGGATGGCGAGATATGAGGAGATCAAATTGTTATACTACATAAAAGAAGTCAATATAGAACACAACCAACCCATCGAATTCATATTTATGACTAATTGAGGCCCCTCATCGTTAAATATTTTAAACACGTCCATTAAAAAGATTATACAATTCAAATGGATAAATCATACAAAAATTTATAGGACCACATACCCTTACCTCTCAGTTCAAATGAATTACAAGGTGAATGATTATATCAAAACATTATGGTTGATAATACATATCACGTAAAAAATATATTATGATTTCATTTTACACTATAATTTTTTTATGTTAATAATAAATTTGATATCTAACTTATAACATGATTTTGAGCATTAAGAGATTTGAAATATATTATTGTAATATTATAATTATTATGGTACTGTAATGACCACACCATTGAATTGGACAGTTTGAAAATATGTACCCTTATTATTATGTATAAATGTAATTTTTGAAAACAATTAATACTATTTTATTAAATTTTAGGAAATAAATAATCAATTTTTTATTATTGCATTTTATGCTTAAATTATCTTTTCTTTAAAAATTGGTTTAATTTATTTTCGTGAGTTGATTTTATAGTTAATTTCATCCAATTTTATAATTTTTTTAAAGGATATAATATTGTATATATTCAGAATACAATAATATCATCCACATATTTAGGGGCTTTTATTACTAGATTAATTTTAGAGTAAATAGTGAAAAAATAATTTTTTATTAAAAAATGATTTTTTTTAATTAAGTCATGTACTTTAATAGTCCCATTGTTATATTAATTTTATATTAAATTCAATTAAATAATATTTATTTATTTATAATCGAATTAATTAAATAAGATTCATCATTACAATTTATTTTTATGTTTATTTTTATGTTAAATCACACATTTCCCTAAAAAATGTGTTTGGTTTTGTGAATTTATATTATAATTGATTTATAAAAATTCTATAATCATAAAAATAAAAAATGGACTGCATTTTATTAATTGATAATGTAATGTTTTTTAAATTAGTCTCTTTTATTTTTTGTCATTACGAATAGTAGTCGTATTAATTTTTTAACACCTAAAAAATGGAAAATTTTGTAAAACGTGTTTGAAATAATGATATAAGGCCTAAAAATATCAATCATACATTACATTAACAAATTTTATTACTAGAGATATTCCTAAATAATACATGATAAAAAACAATAAACATGGTGAGATTTTTCTTTCATTATATCCATTATTTTATTTTTTAAAAAGATACATACATAATATCATCCCATTTTATTAATATTTCTAGTAGATTTTTAAGGATAAAAATAGTTTATATTTTCATATAAAATTATATTTCAAATATGAATAATATTTTTTACCATGGTCATTTAGTTTCAGTTTTTATTGCTTTGATAATTCCACTGACAGCTTATTCAACAACGTCACTATATTTTTTGATCTAATTTAAAAATTGTTCACTTTAATTTAAATATATTAAAAGCAACAATGTTAGGAATAATTAATGTATTATAAAATATTTTCTGCTAAATATAACTTCACATTGTTCTCTTTAAGTTTCTTATTTTTGTAACATTCGAAACATGATGTCAATAACATGAAACTGTATGAATAACCCTAAAAAGGACATTACTGATATATTAATTTAAAAAATATATTATCAAATGAACTAAAATTCATAAAAAATTAATATAGGATAATATAATTGGGAATGTTAAATATTATACAAACATTTCGACTTATGTGTCACTTTTACTTTTATATAAATATTATTTGTCAATAAATTATAGAAATCTTTAATATTATGGCAATTTAACAAATTGTTAACTAAGTATTAAAACTAAGTGACAAATGTTACAGAATCACCCAAACAAATATAAATTTTATTGAATGATGGTATTATTAATTCTACATATAAAATAATCTAAATATATATATTTAAATCCACATGATCCTGAATATTAGATTATTTTAATTTATAAATTTATGTAATTCCATGGGTTCCCCACCATATAAAGATAAAAGGGAACCACCTCTTCTCACTTATTCAGAAATTTTTATTCTTTTATCTCAGAAAATTTCTATCATAATATCAAACAATATTCCATTACAAAATAATAAAAATTTTGGGCTTTTAAATATATAATCCCTTCATTACTAAATGTGTAAGACATAATATTTTCATCAATGAAGATTTATAACTCTTAATAGTGTAAATTCATTTTTATTTCTCGTCCTACAACCTAGACATTTTTGGTATCCATTATAAAATAATTGATATAGTAAATTAAGTGTAATTTTTTTATTATGATGATATAAAAATTAGTTTCAACCTCTTTTCAATCCTGTTTTAAAATAAAACATTGCTCGCGCATACATGTGGACTACCACCTCGACAATGAAATATGTTTCATTCTTTATCACCACATAAAATAGATTATTATAATGATTGGATTAATAAATATATATAGTATTTATAAAAATATTATAAGTAATTTATTGGAAAATTTAAATTGAATTTTTTTGTCATCCCGTCCAAAAAAAGCTAGAATCCTCACTAATAATTACGTATGAACTATTGTATACATTAAGTTATATATTTATTTGTTCATCATCACTTTATATGATCTTTTATGAATTTGTTTATAATGACTAAATGTAGAAAAAATTCCATTATTAAAATTCTAGATACGATGGAATCATAATCAATAAAAAATTATTATGACCTCCGAATAGAAACATGCATGAAAAACACAGTAGTTATCACCTAAAAATATTAATTTTAATCAACAATTATTTATAAAAAGGTGATAATATGTTTTAATTAAATCAAATAAGGTACGATATATATGATTATAGTTATCTAATAAATTTTTAAAATATATATATATATATATATCATATAGTAGGTTCATAAATGTATGTATCAATATGATACTTCATGTTTGGGTATTTCATCTCAGTTTTTTTTCTGTGAGACATATGATATATTAACCACATGTTTCATTAATGTGGTATATATTACCCCCCCTTGATATTAAATATTTTATATACCTTTAAATTCATGGAATTTATGTTCAAAATTAATATCATTTCTTACATGGGGGATTTAATTTTAATTTTACCAAAGTAGTATTAGATAGCTGCACAATATCATTTCTTAACATGATTTTCTCTGATAAATTTATATTGAGGGAAATTGTATTGATATTACCCATTAAACCCCAAATTATATCTTCTCTTATTTTTATTTGATATTTTATATTTATTATTATCATTTTACCCTCATTCTCACTTTAAATCATTGAGAAATTGTTTTCAATGAAAAAATCAAATTACTTCTTCTTTGGTCGATTAATGTTTTCTTCCAGGACTACTATCGTCAAAATTGTTTTTTGATTATTCTTACCTACATACGAAATTTTTTAGAATTCTCATTTTCACTTAATATATCATTTTTAGTATAACTTTAGGGGTAATATTTCTATATAAATTTATTTATTAATATGTAATTATTCAATATAAAAAGGGTATTGAAGAAATGAATTGTTTTATTATTTAAAGTGTAAATTAATTTCCCACCATTCATCACTGTTCATTTATTTAATGTTACTATTAAATGTTTCCAATTTTATGATAAAAAATATATCTTTTAATATTTACATAAATTCATAGTTATGATTTTATCATAGGAAATTTATATTTTATTATATATAGAAATATTGGATCATGTGGTATTTTAATAAAATTGTCATTTATATCAATATAATTTATGGAATTTTATTTTTTACTTGTGATATAAATTTATAAGATGGTCATATTTAATTATCAAAATATCTTTTGAGAATGATGATTTTATGGCACTATTTTTATTCCTAATGGTAAATTATGTTCAACTGAGATCATTACGAAATTGGTTTTATTACCAAGATTTAGTTAAGTGATGATGTAGTCTTTATAATCCCAATTTATTTTTTATAGGTTATTCTATGTTTAAATTATAATATTTTTGTGAAACACATTTCCTTTCAATATGTTATTATATGATTATATAATTAGTGGTATAGGATCTTGTATCACTAATATGTATGACTTTCATTAGGTTATTGGTGGTCAGGGAATTATATAACCCTCCAATGTGTGGGTTGAAGACTTATATCACATGAAACTATTGGGAATGTTGGTTGATGCCCTCAATCAAAAAATTAATATTGGTGGAAATTTTTTCCACTATGTTATGGGAAGAATTTGGTAATTTATAATTTTATATGAATTGATAAAACAGTATACATTATCTATCCACTATGATATGATGATGTCAATAGATAAACATTATAAAGAATGTACTTTTATGACATTGATGGTGCCACATCGTTTTTCATGAGAAAACCCACCAGGGTCTACATGGATGGTAGTTGGAAGAGTGTCACAAAAAAAATTCCACCAATAATTGGATAGGGTATGGTGACTAGCACTTTGTAGTATTCCATATAAATTGGTACCTATAAACACAAAAACATATTTAATCACTAAAATATATAAAATTAATTATACAACTAAAACCAAATATTTAACTTATAAAACAATCCATCATCCTGATACAATAATTGTATAGTAAAGTAAAATGGACAAAACCCCCCAAAAAATTGATAACGAGTCCAACCTACTTGTAAAATGGGATTGTTGTCAAGATTAAACTAATGGAACTATATGAAATCTGTCTCGTGTAACTAGGATCCATCTTCTCAGGGTCCACCAAATAATATAATGATGATCCTGATATCTTCGTAAGAAATAACATATGTGAGAAGAGCCCATATAGGTGTAAGAAAAACATACCAAGTAGGATAAACATAAATCACCAAACATTAATAATCAAAATATGTAATCCAAAATGAAAGGATGAAAATAACCTATATACGCTCAAAATTTGACACTAATTCTAAATCATAGGTCAAATCAACAATCCCCATTTAGGATATCACTTGTGGATATATGGAAATGCCCATATAAAAGATATCAATCCTCATGTACTAATAAAATTAATGTTATCAACTAAGCGTCCATGACAATAGTCCTTTAAATTGGAGAGGTCCACACGATAACTCTAGATATTGAAATACAATGGAATGAGATAAAATGCATGTTATATAAGGGATATGAAACATAATCCTTAACAAAATATGATATGTATCACACTAATTTTAGGGAAACAATAAAATATCTAACCCAACATAGGAAATAATTATATAATATTATACCTTGGGACACTTGAAGGGATACAGGACTCGACCAAGAACATACACTTTGAGTGGATCACTCATAATCTACTTAATATGGGATTCCACATTGAATCATGATGAGGATGGAACATAGAAACATTCCATATTTATAATAATTTATACTAAAGTGAATCAGGCTCTATCATTCCATGGGAAGGTAACATGGCATGTATAAATAATATACAACATGTCCCACTAAACCTAGTCCTTCCTATGTATGTTCCCTTGCGCATATCTATTTTCCTGTGAATATTTAATCTGTTCAAGCATGCATACAATGGCCATTTTCACGACAATATACACTAGGGTTACACATAGTTTCACCATTAAAATGGCCACACATAATTTGGAATTCCACACAATTAGTGATATGCATTTATCTATATTAATCATATCTATTAGGGAAGGGGATCCCCATGGCTCATAAAATTTCAAAATAAAATATGTTTATATGTGGATTTTTAAAAATCATGTGGTATTCATGCATATCCATTTTATTCCACACCAACTATTAGGTTGTATTAAATCAATCCATAAAGTCTTGAATCATGGGATGATTAATCAATATCCATCACCGATTGTTGGATTTCAGCCACCACATATCTCATTGGTCATCTCTCATTACACCACATAATTAAAATACCAACACAAAGACTAAAAATACTTAATTCAAAACCAATATTATATTATATTAATCTCACAAAGATCCTGAATTATATATCAAATCATAACCTATAGTAAATATTTTGTCACCAATGAATCTTTTTCTATGGATACGTCTCAAGGTAATTTCAAACTACCCGCCAATGAAATATGGATGATGAAAATTCAATAAATAAAGAGAGAAAATAAACAACTAAAAATGTGAAGAAACATATCTTGAAAAAAATTTGTTCAGCCTTATTTTTTTGATAGATAAAAAGCTCAATATAGAATAATACTCATGGATAAAAAAATATGAATTTAAAATTTCAAGGAAAAATAAAATCATCCATAAATAAAAAAATCTATGAATTATATTCATAGATGACCAAATTTATGTTTTATATAGGAGAATAGAAATATCTATTATTCAAGAAAAATATATTCCTACATTGAAATTGGATTAATTGATGATAAAGAATGATTTTTTACATCATTTTCTTTAGTGAGGTACCTAAACTCATTTAAATATAAAAAAAACCTTTGAAAACCCATAATCGAAACACGGTCCCATTTTCAACCCACAATGAACACCACCATTACCCACCCAAATCCCAAGGGTAAAATATTATTCCTCGGGATTATTCCAAAACATTGATAAAATATTTGAGGATTCGGTCAAATAATATTAGTACACAATAATTTATATTATTAATTTTTTTATTATTTCCACATTGAATATTCATAAACAAAAAAGTAGACTTATAAAATGATAATGACAATTATAGAGTAAAAAAACATTTTGGTTTTAATTGTGGTATCATTTTCCCCATTTGAAACACTATTCAATAATTATTACATTATTTCATAAAAACTATATATATGTAATATATTATATTTATTATCATTATTATGACAACATTGAGGCTCCATATCTGACCGAATACCATGATAACTCCATGAAACAAACTGAAAATATTCTTTAAAATATTTCAATGTGATAAAGGGAAAAAATAGATTCGTTACATTATACCATAAATAATGATTTTCATCACAATAAGAAAAATACTAATAAAATACATGACAACACTTAAATTACATAGTGTAATCCATTTCCTAGGTGGTATTATGTAGACTCCTATACTACCTTCATTCATGCACTGTGTGAATTTCTCATCCATGAAATATATTCTCATTATAATCAATGATCTATACTAGGTACACTATTAATATATCCCCATCCATTATTTCCATGTCAACCCATTCGATAACATGAAATTAGATATACCTATAATTCAATTACTAAGACACGTAGAAGAAATATTGAAACTAGTATAGGTGGGATAGTCGGGTTATGTGTTACAACACCTTTCTATCCCTATGTTGTATCATGAAATGGATAATGAACATGAAGATATGTTTTTCCCCATCCAAACCTCCTCAATCCATACCAATGTGATACCTTTATGGATACATTTTATGCCTCATCAAAAACCAAATCCATCCTATATTTTTTATATAAGTTTCATGAAAGTTCTTTTTAGTCTTCTTGCCAATATAAATTAACTATACCATCTCTGACATCACTCGATGAAACTCAGTGATTATTAGTTCAACGATCTATATATCTTCCCATTATATTGATTTCATGAAGTGTATCTATTTCAAGGCTGAAAATTTTGATATATTTATTGTATAGTGGAAACTATTCTGATATACAATATCCCCAAATGTATATTATACTCTTTTATGAAAATAATTTCTCACATGAAAAATCATCCCATATCCACTAAAACATGAATGATATCTAAATTGACATTATTATTGTGATAAAATATCATCATCAACTATAAATTCATCCCAAAGTACCCATATATCCCTATTCATAATCTTAATTGATTAGGGAATCATGGTATGTTATCATATATAATGTTGCAATATCTCATGTACATACGATCATCCCAAATATATTTTTTGAATACTATTATCAGTTGGATTGGATATCTGTCGACATATTGAGTTAATAAGAATTTAACCAGATAGTTATGTGACAAATAGATAATAATAAAATTACCATCATGGAATCCAGGTTGATATAATTGTAATTCCACTACATGACCATAACAGATCATCTAAATCCCCCATGAACATGATTTTAGAACATCAACATATAGAAAGAAAGGAACTATGTGACCAAATAAGCTATATACATATTTTTTTATGGCCATAAAAACATGATGAAAATGACTTATCACATATATCTCATTCCATTATGTACTTATATGGTGGGTGTATGATACTCTCATACTGCCTCCACTAAAAATATGACTTATTCAATTATCCATCAACAAAAAATTATAACATGATCCCCACCATTATAAAATCTAGTAAGAGCAAGTGAAATGCATCTCAGACCACACGAGACCATTAAATTTATATCTCCTTGCTAAGCCTCAATAAATTTAGTACGACATTTAGGGATATCAATTAGTTAATGGAGGTAATACGCATCATTCCCACACACTATGTAAAACTTCAATAAGACCATTTTCTCTAATGCCTCACCTAAAAAATATTAATAGGACCACACACTCAGATAATCATTAACCGAAACCCTTATTTTTAGAGTATATACTCTAAAAAATCATAATATATCAGCAACACTTTCCATTTACGTTGACTCATTTTATCATCTCTCTACAAAAATATGTACTTGAGGATCTTTGGTTATGAGTAGATGTTTTTTTACTCTCCCAAAATGTAGTTACACAATATCTTTAATCAAAATACCAATAGTAGTAGCTCCAAATATTAGGTCACATTGTTTTTAACATGATTTTTAACTTTTTGGGACACATAAAAAATTGTGTCCCTTTTAGGAATCCATATATATCATTGACTTGTTCATAGAGTTGTCATATAACACTACATATTCATCACCCTCCTCTGGATGTATCTTGATTGGGTATTTATCAACCTCTTATAAAACCCCTAAAAATCCCCATATAATCTCTATTTCAACATGAAAGGCATCCCATTTTTTGTTCTAGATGTCTGGGGAACCATGATCCTGGAGAAATTGGGCATGAATCTTTGATAATAGTCTATTAGTCTATAGAATCATCATACCTAATTCATGCTTTTCAGTGGTTCCCAAGCTAGAACATATTTGATCTAAGAGGGGTATAACATAACAAACTCTTGGGAGATGACCTTTACCCACATGTGAATAAATCTAATATAAAACTAACAAATTTATATATATATATATATAAACAAGGTTCTCATAGAGGATGTCTAGAAAAAACCTTAACATGTTTCAATGGATCCTTCTCTGATGCTTTGAAATGTAGGGTGTTACAAACAAGGATTACCATTAACCAGTGAAAGATATTTCAAATGATCGGTTTCATAAGTCCTATGAACATTGCTTTGGTTGGTTTCAAACTTAATATAGTCACTAAATACTCACAGTGAAACTAGTCAAATTTAAATGTAATATTATCTATTTCTTAATATTGGACATTAATCTGGTGATTTCTCAACCGTAGGTTAATCTGGAATAATAAAATTGGCCATATTATTTGATCGAAGAAGTCATTGATTCTCTAATAAGGAAAAATATTATTGATTTTCAGATTATTTTGGTTGTGGTAATCCACACAGAACATCTAAATCCAACATACCTTATTGATGAACAATATTATGGCTACCCAGGGTGATAAATTAAATATAATAATGACCTTCCACCAAAAATCCTCCAACTACACCTTCATCAATTTAAAACATTAGTTGTATATGTTATTCTATCAATGAAATCAAGGATATCCTATGATGATAGTCTATGTATAAATTAATTTCTTTATGCAGTGGTCAACATGAAACTTCCACAGGGAAGATTTCACCATACTACACCTATAATTATCAAAATTGAAATTATCAAAATATCTACTTCCCTGAGGGTAATACTAAAGAATGATGAGTAATCTTTTGTATCATCCTACATATAAGCTCAAACTATTCATCATGTACTTCCTTCTCTCTAAAGATGGAAGGTTTTCTCCCATAAAATTAGACACATATTATCCACCACATAAATTTTTTAATCTTCTCATGAACCACATAGTTCTGGTTCATTTATAGAATAATAATTTAAGACCTCATCACATCCACTAAAATATACCAAAAGAAGCTCTCTCATCCGCGTGTTAGGTCACAATATTTATATATGGGTATTGATCACTGAATCACTCATAATAAAAGTTTATACGAATAGGGTTATTGCCAAAGGCTCAACAAGAATATCTAAATCGTGAATATGGAAATTGGAACGAATATATGGCATTTGCACTAGTATCTATCAAAACAGTATTTCATGTTGTGAATAAAACTATCATTCATCAAACAATACATGAATCCTATTTTTCATAATTCTCTACTACCTATAGTTCCCCATTTCATTTCTTGCATGATTCTTAAGCCTATCATGGACCACCACAGGGTGATACAATTAACAATTAAAAACATATTCCAGATCATTCTACTCTCCCCACATTGTTGAAAACTTTTATGTAATCCACATGTTAATACCTCAAAGAGGTGGTCCATCTATAATCTCTCTATCTACTCCACAGTGCGTTGGAAAATCACTCAAGGCATATCCTATCCCATCACTGTGGACTCATTGGCTCATCATTGGAAAAATAAATCTATCTTAGGTGCCATGAGAGGTAGAACCTCAATAATGAGACTCTCATTGAAAACACCTCACACACGTATACCCCTAAGGCAATCCTAAATATCTAGATACTGAAGTCCCAACTCTAGCGTACCCTCACCCAGAACAAATTATTGGTAAATGATCTGGTAGTTATATATCCACAACCATGTAATGTTGTATTACCCTATCATTGTAATATATGTAGATAGATACCACTCCATACTAGAAATCCTTGTGAATTCAATTCTTGAATCTATGTGGTAAAAAATTATACATCACATCCCAATTCAATAAAGTACTGAGAGGGGATTGGGAACATTTATGCACATTCTATGACTAATATTATTCCTTGTAAGAGCATCAAAAGCTCCTGGATACATACCTTTTAGAATTCCTCAAGGTAAAAATTTCTTATTAAATGGCTCATAAAAACTTTACAACTAACAGATTCTTTATCATGTGTTAGTGTCACCAAGCTCAACCATCAAGCTATGAATCTGTAGAGATTGAATGCTGGTAGAACCGCAATCTGGTTTGTAGGGTTCCCAAAAATGTTGAAATCACAACTTTCAACACTGAATTAGTACTTTAATACCCAGTATTTATGATCACTCTAAAACATGATGGATATATACCTCTACAACTCATAAATAATTATCACCCTATATATGTCATCATATGTTACTTCCTGAAAAAATGTACTCCCAGTATGTGGAGGTATGACTAGAAATCCACCATAACGTAACACATCTTACATAGTCCTCTAAACTATAGACTTCTCAATAAAAGGAACATCATCATGATCCCAGAGTGGAATCCTAGTTGGATGTTTTAATGAATTCAACATATAAAATTCATGGCCCACCAAGGTCAAATTCCATATTTAGGTACATAATTGAAAAATTTCATGGAAAATACTACCCATTAAAACATTATGCTTGAATAAATGATTTATATATAACTAGTTCATATATGTACCATGTATACATGAGAGTTAGCATATGACTGGTGAATAGATATGTTTTCTGAGGAACCAAAAGTGGGTTCACAAGACTAGTATTTAAAATCATTAAAGTATCAACACTATTTCCCTAGTTCCAAAATGAATCATCATAGCTAGACTTTCCTGAATCTGTAATCCTAGGATGACAACCTTTGATACCGGTTTTTCATGACCTGGCCTACTAGAGACCACCTGCAAAGATGTATGTCATGTGTCACATATAAATATAATGTACAATAGGCTAGGGAATGGATACAAGATATATGTTGGCATAACTCACAAATAGGAGGCATTAACATAGGGTACCTAATGACTTGAAAACATTTCCTAACATAAAAATAATTCAGTGTAACAATATAATGATGATAAAAAATATTAATTAATACAAAATTCCCAAATAATACTATGAATCATGTATGAGAAATATAAAGGATCAAAAGAAAGAAAAATAATAAATATAGAGTTTACCTTGTTAGTAAAAATGTGGTTTCCTTCAACATGAAACTCTTGGAACCATCTACAGTACCTCACATATTGTCACACCTATAGTACATACATATGATTCTACTTGTGGATCCAATGTAATGCCCATAAATTATTACTCACCGCTCATATCTGAAAAAAAAAATTAATGTTTTCCTCCATTAGGTTGTTCTCATCATCTAGTCATTGGAGACACACATTATTTATGTTATGAGATATAGATACATAGGTTAGGGATTTAAACTAGGGCTTATGGGTGACACATAAACATATCTAGAATAAACCACTAGTGTCACAACCATCCCCCTGGGGCCCATTCCGTGACTACCCCATTACGGCCTTCCATATACCAGGGGCTGGCAACTAGAACCAAAAATGTGTATCCCTATAAAGGGAAGACATTTCATTTATACCTGAACAATCACACAAACTAAGAACAAAACAAGTATTAACTATAATTTAAACTGTTGTAATAAATAAAGAGTACTTAATGTAAAGTGTACGAACTAAAACCCCTTATAAAAAGTACAAGTACAACTGAATAGAGAAAAAAAATTCATGAATCATTCACTGAGAATCCTACATGAAGGTTAGGTACAACTCTTGATCAGTAGTTTCTGTGGTAAGTCACAATAAAAGACCACAACAGATCATCATACAGTCCTAGCTCCCTCAGACTCAATCAATAGAGTACTTCGTCTACCCAAGACACAACAAGGTGTAGGCATAGCCCATACATGGGTGAGTATAACGTCACTCATAAGGGACCCTGAGACCCCCAAAGCTCTTCCAGAGTTCAAAAATAGAAAACCCACAATGAAAGACCTCAACCAAAAAGCATAGAGCAATCAAAAACTCAGGTTAAGTATATACTGATACATATACCTATGTTTTCAAGATATAGTCCTCTCATATATGAGGTGATATTAATAAAATGGTAACACCATGATGGTTAATGTATCATAAAGGTAACACCACGAAGGTATAAGTACCACACCTTTAACACTACGAAGATACACCCAGAATCTAAAATTACCACATAGGTAACTCCACGAAGATAATAGACTCTGCTCAAAAAAGGTATAAAATTAAGGCACATAAGTACAGATGATTATTCAATAATATACATCATCTTATTCTATAGAGAGGCACTACTGCTGACCATACCGAGTCTGACCCTAATAGGGTCAATAGATACTAACACCCGCAATGACCCACACCGGATCTCACCCACACATGAATGGTTTGTGCTAACCCACACATTATCACTGGGCACTGAACCACATAAAATCTGACCCACACAAGATCATTGTAGACCCACACATGATTTCTTGGTACAATCCTCCATAGGATATGTCTCCAACCTCCGCCTCGCTGCCATCCACTAGTTTTCTGCACATATCATGTTGAAGAGAACCACACATCAAGCCATCGGTTATACCTCAAACAACACGAATGTTCCATGAATAAGTATCCCAAATTATTTCCATTTCCTAAGGGATCCAACGCGATAGACGGTGCGTCAATCATATGTTCAGTATGTGACTTATATGTGTTTTAATTTTTAGGGCTTGATTGGATTCAGGTTTGATCCAACCTGGTTGTAATCCTACTATTACCAAAACTCAACTGATGTATACCTAAAGGACCATCTTACTCCAAGGGTCCCAGTTCCCTAAAGAGTTTTTCAATGGTGCCTTCTGACTTTGAATATGACCACAGATTCAAAAGATAGAAAATTCTCCTCCTGTTATTATTGAACATACCATAAAAAAGTTTAGAAATTTATTTCGAGAACACCATGCCTCGAAATCACATGACTAAATTTTTTTCAAACTTGGAATAATTATATAAAATTTTAAAAGTTACACCTAAATTTCCATGTCTTTACAATCTCATATTCTTAGGTATATTTATCCCTGAAAGGCATAACATAGAATAAGGAAACATATGGGGGTACTAAGCCCGAATTTGAGCATCCCACTCCCATGTTTTCTCCTAGGGGTTCCCATGATGCCAAAGAATGCACACTGGAGGTATCGATCATCCAAAAAGGACCAACACTTGTCGATACTCAATATCTATAGTAACCTCTGTAAATATCGGCCCGTCATCAATGTCCATCTTTCCATGGTCGATGATGTGAGATGGGTCATGCATGCATCTACTCAATTTGGATACATGGAAGATGTCATTCACCCTATCCAACTATAGTGGTAGTGTAAATTGGAATGATACCACTACAATCCACTAAAGTATAATAAAATGTCTGATAAACCTCATTGATTGTTTTCCACATCGGCCAAAACTCTTCAATCCTTGTCAAGGTGAGACCCATAGGATGATATGGTCTCCCTCCTCAAAATCCAAGGTCCTCTATCCCCTATCAGCATAAGAATATTGTCTGCTCTCAGAAGTCATCATCCACTCTAGGATGATCTGTACTTTCTTAGTGGTAGCTCATACCAACTCTAGACCCATAAGTACTGACTCACCTAGGTCTTTCCATCATAGAGGTGATCTGCATGGTCCACTGTATATGGCCTCAAATAGCGGTATACCGATAATAGAGTGATAGCTATAATTTTATGAGAACTCCACCAAGGGAAAGTTATCCTCTCAAATATAGCCAAAATCTAGGATGAAAGCACGTAGCATGTGATCTAGTTTCTGAAGGGTCCACTTCGTCAGACCATCCATCTGTGGATGAAAGACATTGCCCAAGCGTAGCTGAGTCACGAACACCTCATGTAATCTCTTCCACAACAGGGATGTAAAAATCGCATTACAGTTGGAGACAATCCTCAATGGAAACCAATGAATTTATAAAATCTCATGTATGTAGAGGTGTCCTATTAATTCTACTGATCCATATTATCAGATGGGTAGGAAGTGGGCCGACATGATGAGATGGTCAACAATCACCCAGATGGAATCACATCTCTTGGACGTATGTGGGAGCCCTATACCAATGTATATGGAGATACCATCCTAATTCCACACTGTCACCTCTAGTGGTTGTTCTAAGTCTACGGGAACATGATTCTCGACCTTCACTTATTGACAAGTGAGGTATCGTTAAACAATCACGGCCACTGCCTTCTTCATTCCTGGCAACCAGTGCTAACACCAGAGGTCATCGTATATCTTTTCCACAATAGGATGTACTACTAGTGGGGATGTATGGAACTCCCTTAACACCTCCTCCCATAGTGCCCCTTTTACCATGGTGCATCCTCTAAAGAGGATGACATGCTCCCAACCTTTATAAAATCCTTCAGGTGCTTGTCCTATAGATATCTGAGCAAGCAGTCCCTCATAGTAAAAGTCCCCCAGCTATGCCACCTAACCTCAATAATGAAGTTGAGGAGTGACAATCATAAACTAGAGGTAAAATTCTCTATATCTATTCATAATGGATATTGGCACACAACAAGCTTCTTTTTCACCACACTCAACAACATTATACTAGACCACCTACTAAGTGTGTCTACCACAACATTACCCTTCCCATAATTATAGACTATCTCAAAATCATATTGTAGGAGAAACTCTAGACATTTTTGTAGTCTTAGGTTTAGGTCCTTCTATGAGAAGAATACCTACGACTCTTCTAAACAGAGAAGACTATAAAATGTCTGCCAATAATGTTATGTTTCCAAATATTCAAGGCAAAGACCACATATGCTGACTCCAGGTCATGAGTAGTGTAGTTCTTCTAAGGATGTCTTCGCTGCTGAGAGCCATATGTGATCACTGATCGCTCCTGAATCAGGACACATCCATGTCCATCCCCTTACGAGTCGCACTACACTACCTACACAATTCCCCCTTCTGGTAGCCTTGTGATGGGGGCACATGTTAGTCTATTCCTCATCTCATAAAATTTTGGTTGGCATCTCTCCATCTACACGAAGGGTTGTCCATTTTTCTTCACTGCTGAAAAGGGTTCCACAACTCTGGAATATCCAGGATCAATTATCTAGTAGGTCCTAGCCATCCTTAGGAAAATTTGCACATCGATCACACTCCTAGGTGGCTCCCAGGCTAGCACAGCCTCAATCATCATCAGATCTACTAAAACTTTATCCTCCGAGATAACATGTCCAATAAAGTGAACATCTCAAATTCAGAATTGGCACTTAGAGAGCATACCATAAAGCTGGTGGTCTTCGAGTGTATCTAGAAATATAATCAGATGATAGGAATGATCATCCTATATCGTTGAGTACACCAAGATGTCGTTGATGAAGACCACCATAAAGAAATTGAGGTATGGATTTATGATCCTATTCATGAGTTCCATTAACACTGTAGTGGCTTTGGTCACGTCAAAGGGCATATCCAAGAACTCATAGCAACCATACCAATATCTAAAGGATGACTTCTGCACATCCCCATTGCATAACCTAAGAATATTATAGCATGATCTGATGTATATCTATGAAAACCATTGATCTCACTTTAACTGATCAATGGTATCATCAATCCTCATGAGTGGATAATTGTTCTTCATGGTCACCTGGTTTAGGAACCGATAATCCACACAATGTCACAAAATCCCATCTACCATCTTGGGGAAAAATTTTGGGGATTCTCATCGAGACACTCTAGGCCTTATGAAACACTTCCTCTGCATGTCCTAGAGCTGTACCCGTAACTCAAGAAGCTCTACAAGAACCATCCAATTTTTGGGTGTATATATCAGTGTTATCTTGGGGTTTAAGTCAATGTACATGTCTACCTCTCTGCATGGTAGTAGTCCCGGAATATCATCAGGAAAGACATTGACAAAAAGGTCTAACACTATATGATAGCTTGGACTATCAACAATAACTACCGTAGGGGAAAAGCTATCCAAATGATGTGGTATCATTTTCACCCTCCTCCGTGAAATTCCATCCTGTGTCACAAAGGTACCCTTCTTTATTATAATGGAAAACCTGGTCCCATCCTGTCGAAGATTCCACACATTGCGCAAAATAAATTCAATCTGAGCACGAACATTGGATAACCATTCCTTTCACAAAATGATGTCATAAGGCCTCAACACTATTACTAGGTGATCACAGAAGAAGCTCTCCCCTCCTAGAGTAATCACACACTATTGTCACCAATGTGTAATCATCGAATCATCTCACATAAGACTCTCTAGCAGTATGGATCATGAAAACTGCTTTGTTAGAATCTCTAAGCTCCAAATGAGGGTCTTGGAAATAAAATAGAAACTCAAACCTGTGTATATAAGTACTGTTGCTAGGGTGGAGTGGAAACGTATCATACCTCTAATCATCATTGAAGCTTAATTGTTGTAGGGCATGGATTACTAGAGTTGAGGTCATCCATGTCCTCCTACAACCTATGTTCATGGTGGACCACCTAGAGGTGGCCACAATGGAACCTCGAATTGTCATCCACCACCTGTACCAGGGCTAGCTCCTTTGGCACCTCCACTACAATTTAGAACTCCTCACTCAAACCTCTTCCACTACCTAGGTGGTCCCTCAAAGGTCAACTGGTCGTCCGTATAGCCGGTCAGGCAGTCATGAGCCATGTGACCATGCCGACCTTACATATATCACTCCCTTCTCTTCATCTATAGTCTTCTGTCCCTTGAACCCCTCACCAACGACCATATATCCAGAGGTCATCCACCAAACGGTCTGGCTCAATTGGGCCGATGCATCATCCATTTACAGGCGCTTGTGGATGACTCTTCTACTCGATGTCCAGGGTGGCTCTTATTGTCGATGCCTGCTCTTCTATGAATCTATCCACAAAAATTGATCTCTCTAGAACCACGTCCTATGTTGGAATGATAAGAGATATCATAGATGCTCTGATCTTCTGTCTAATACCATACTCAAAGGACTAAGCCCTGAAGAAAGGGTCTCATACCATGTCGGTGGAGTATCAGGAGAGATCATTGAACCTTTATGATTACTCGGCTGCAATCAAGATGCTCTACTATAAGTATAGTAGCCCTTGTATAAGCACTAAACATAGACTCGTTGGGAAGAACTATTCACTAAAAAGTACCTTAATAGCTGCCCAAGTGAGGGTAACCTCATCATGTAACTGGAGTGTCAGACTCCACCCTCTCCCATATGCTCCCTAGAAGAGACTGGTAGCTAGTATCCACATCAGATCATCTATTGTTCCAACTAATCGAAAAATCTGGCCACAACCTCCAACTAGTCCTCAGCCGCTTGTGGATCGCTCTCACCTCAGTACCTTGGATATCTCTTCTACAAAAATGCATGCAACGTGCTCAGTCAGCGTAAACCTTCTCATGGTGGGGTAGGTGGTGTCAGATGTGCAATGTGTGGTGGTGGTACTCGTGCACCACCCGATGCTACTATCGCTGTAAGAGGGCCATGTATTGAAGCCTCGTTGCTCGATGGTCCATCATTGTGTACACTATTGGTAAACATATATGGTTGTCTTCGTGGAGGCATCCTGAATGAAAAAATGTGTTCCACAGTCAATAATTTATACCTAGTGAGCTGATTGAAATAAATCAAAATAAAAACCATTAAAAACACAAGCAATCATGGTTTTAATGAATTGAGTTGGAAATCAGAATTCAGGGTCCCATTGTGTGAATATTCCAGACACTACATCAACATTGGATTACCCAAATTGGAAACCACACTCATAACACATTACAGTATTGCCTCATAGAAAATATCAGATTCCATGTTCTTTGGTAAAACTAACACCTCTAACACCAATTTTTCCCATCCCGTCCCACTAATTCTGTGTCGTGACTACCCCATGACGACCTACCATTGGCCAGGGGCTGGCAACAATCACCCAAATGGTGTATCCATACAATGGGAATGTGTTTCCTTTAAACATGTACAAACACAAAAACCGAGTACACGACAAGTAGCAACCATAATGCAAACATTTTAGTAAAACGTTTAACAAAATTAAAGGGCCTCGAATAAAAACCCAACTGAAAAGTACAAGTACAACTAAAAAGTGTAAAATAGATCTTGGATCATCCACCGAGGATCCTACATGAAGGGTAGGTACAAATCATGATCAATAGTCATTGTATTATGTCATGTTAAAGGTCCACCTCCAAGCATCATCCACTCTATGCTCCCTCAGCCTCAATCAATGTATTTCATCGTCTGCACAAGACACAACATGGTGTCAGCATATCCCATGCAGTGGTGCATATAATGTTACTCAGAAGGGACCACGATACCCCTAGTGGTCTCCCAGAGTTCCATAATGGAAAAACAAGAAATCAATACCTCAACCAAAATGTACGATTTAGTAAAAAACTCCACATAGGTATATTACCATACATATACCTATGTTATCAATATATACTCTTATCATACGTGAGGGAATTTTACCAAAAAAGTAACACAATGAATGTAAATGTCCCACAATGATAACACCGTGAAGGTAGAAGTACAACACATGTAACACCACGAAGATAACAACATGAACATAAAAGTAACACGCATGTAACAAAACTAAGATAACGGACTCAAATCACACCATGTATATAAGTGAGGCACAAAATTAATGATGATTAGTCGAGAGGGTAGATCATCTTATTCTGTCGAGAGGCATTATTACAGACCATACGGAGTCTGACCCACATAGGTTTGGTTGGTTCTACCCCCCTCAATGACCCACAAATGATGTGACCCACATAGGATCGGTATGAACTGACCCACCTCAGATCTATCCTACACAAGAATTGAATGTGATGACCCTCACAAGATATCTAAGCGCTGACCCACATAGGATATGACCCACAACAGATTGGCACTGACCCAAACATGATCGCTCGGTACTATCCTTCGTATAATTTATCTCCACCATCCGACTCACTGCCATCCACAGTACTCCAACACATAGCACGTTTGATAGAACCTCTCCTTAATCCATCGGTCATACATCAACAGCTAGGAAGATCCACAAAAAGTTATCCCAAATGGATCACCATGTCTTAAGGGTTGTTATGCGATAAACGTTGTTCTAATAAAATGCTCAGTCTATGAATTATAAGTGTTTTAGTTCTGAGGCACTGTTTGGATTCGGGTTTGATCTGACCTGTCTGTACTCCAACTTTTTTTAAAACTTATTTGGAGTTTAAAAAAAGAAAATCTCACTACAAGGGTCCTAAGTCCATAGACGGTTCTTGAAACATATTCCCTGATTTTATGTTATGGTCCTTTAGGTGAAACTCGTCTGGAAGGGCCTAGGTTCGGTCTGACCCTGTCTGGATCTTACCCAGCTGGACTAGGATGTGGCGGGCTCGACCCCTAGGAGGGTGTGGCATGGTCCGAAAGGCATGGCCCGTAGAGTCATGGCCTGGCCCATTGAGGCACATCCCACTGGGCTCGCATGGGCCGGCCCACAAAGGCGTGGCTAGTTGGGTGCATGCGGCCCGACCCACTATAAAAGAGCCTGTTTGGCATGTGTGGCCTGATAGGACGAGCCTGACCAAGCTGAAATGGGGGGAGGGAGTCCCTTGGTTTTCCCAAACGGCCGAGAAGCCATTCGACATGTGATGTAGGGGCTCAATGGGGCACCACCCGCTTGTTACGAGACCTGTAGGGGCAGATCCCTCAACCGCTACAATTTTGAGCCACGACCTCTTTAAGTGATGTGCGATTGCGTGAAACTCTGTTTCTCCTTTTCGGGCTAGATAAAGCCATCCACTATCTACAACCACAACAGCTTCGGATGCAGCCTTCCCCACTGATAGTGGGTGATGGTGCTCCGCACCAACTCTACAGCCTCCTCCTCCTTGGGCGCCGGACGGCGCGCCACCTCCATCGTGGCTGGTTAGCGCCATTTCACCGACAGTCTTCGAAGGAGAACACAAGTATAAGGCCCCAGCCTTACACATTACATAATCATGAGTTATTTCAATAATTCTCTTCGAGGATCTATTCATGTTTAGTGTTTTAGAGAATTATATCATAAATCATGCATTTAATTCCACATTTAAACAAGGTGGTTAGATTGAAAACTGAATTCATTTTTTTCCATCAACGGAATCATATTTAAAATGAAACATTGATTATTTCTTAACACATCATCAACACTATCATCACGTCATGTATCTTTCACATAACCTACAAAAAACATTTGAAAAACTTGGGATGAGCATAAAAAGATCATTATGTTATATAAAAATATGGAAAGAAAACATTAGTCCATGTATACTTAAAAATCAATGAAATCATACTACACTCAAAAAATATAAGCACATTAACATACCTAATGAAATAATAATATTTATGAATAACTCATTGAAGTCACAATACGTATAGGTATCTTGAGGTAGTCATAACATTCATATGTAAGGAGTAACCCTCTTGGTTACCTTTACAATACCCATCAAATTATATTCCTCAAATATCATCAGAGAAACCATAGCATTTATCTCCTTCGCATTACCCAATAAATTAGAGAGATATCTTAGGATCACCCATAATTAGTTTATAATGGAGCCACCCAAATTCATAAACAATGTCCTAGAACCATAACATAATCGTATCGCATAAAACATGCATAAAGAAGACATAACATTTCCACATTTCAATCACGTGATATCAATACAACACATTGATATAATCAAAAAATTATCAAATACATTTTCAATACCAAAATAAACGAAATGTAAAACACGGTATTTATTTTGCATTGAAAAAATTATGGCCTGTAGAGGATGCCAAAACTCAAATAATGGTCACAGCGGTGGAGAAGTCGTTTTCGCCGCATAGGTAAGACAAAAACATTCCTTTTGTCATTTAGTAAAACGCTTCATTTACAAATATTGCTTTTGAATGAAATTAAAAGTCAAATGGGTTTATTATACAACTACTAAAAGAAGGTTGTATATAAATTGATGTGTGCCTCAACAAAAGGAGATTGAGAAGAAGTCCCTTACCTCAAGTCCGACTTGTTCTCATTCGTTCTTTATATTCCAGAATAATAAAATTATGTCAGTTTATAATTTCTTGAGGATTTAATTTAAATATTATTATTCAATTCTTATCAGATATTATCATATTATAATTATTAGTTAATTATGTGAGTTCATATCATACGTTTTGTCGATGTTCGGTACATGAGTCAAAAATATACTTGTTTGAAGGGAATTGGCCCTGTAGTTATAAGTACATCATCTCTGGAATGGTGATAATGATTTAAATATCTTATATATCACGTATTTATGTATTTAATAATATTCCATAATGGTTGGAGATAAAAAATGAAATGTACCATTCATGGAGACGGTAGGTCATACGTACGCATGAATGCTACTTTCATTTCTTTATCATATTAAAGGAATTAAAACTAAATGAGACATATATATATATATATATATATTATAATTCCAGTATAATATATATGTTATATAGGTAAAATAATTTAATAAATGACATTTTTATAAAATCCATGTTTGGCATATATGAGTCACATCACTTGAGGGGGCGATAGTCTACACTTCCTCAGATGAAATTATCACAGTTCCACAACATGAAAAGCATAATGATGTGATTTAAACAGAAAATTCTGAAGAATATAGAAAACATAAATACCATATATATCATATAAAAATACAGTGAAATCATAATGGCCACAATGAATGGTCTTAAAAGAAGATTGAACAATCATCGTTTCGTGAGGCAGTAATTCACCACCCACAGAAAGAGTATGTTATTTAACCATTAGACAGAGGTGTGTGTAAGTGTTGGTACAATATTTGTCATAACAACATCCTAGTATATTAAGGATACTAGTGTTATTATGGATTCAGATAATGAGAATATAGTGTTGAGTGAAGAAGGAAAATAATAGGAAGAAACTCGAGAGAATTCATTACCTCTAAATCGGGTAACACTTTTTGATATGAGCCAAAGGCTTCCTTGAAAATACTTCTCCCAAGGTGAGGCCTCTAGAACTAATAAAGGGATTTGTAGAGATAATATGGGTAGAGGTTTGATTGTCCAAGGGCTTGATAGGTGTGGGTAATGTAGTAGAGGTGGGGGCCTATTATAAGAGGGAGGAGGGTAACATTCAGAAAGTCTTGAAATGTTACTTTATTATAAAATGCTGTTTGGATTTTAAAGGACCAAAAATGATATATTTTAAGGATAAGGTGAAAAGTGTACGAAATCAACCCATAAAATAGGATTTTTACAATTTTATGTCTTATATTTTACCTTATCTTTTCATTTTTTAAATTGTTGATTAATGAGGTAATCACAAGATCATCATGGTGTCATAAATAAATTAATATATTTATGGTCTAAAAATTATAAAAAAATAACATGATGTAAGAAATAATTTTAGCATTACAATTACAATTTATAGTCAAAGATATCATTTATTTAAAGAAAATAAAAAAAAATTTACTTAGGATATACAAACCATTGTTATATTTATCTTCTTTTAAAAAATAATGTTATAAATGTCACTATTTCACCCATGTGACTCTATGGGCCCTCATGTTGGGTAAAATGTTTTCCATGTTCGGCCATGAGTCAAAAAAATTAGATTTGGAAACATGTTGGGGTAACTTTATATTATTATGATATTATTTTATTACACTTAACTACCCGATTACTAATTAGTCACGATAATTAAATATAATTAATGTTGTTACTATTCATAAAGTCCAAAAACAAAAGCATCTCAATTAAATAATTTGGAATTTATGATTGAAAATATGGAATCCTTTTTAACAAATTCAAAACAAAAAAATTTAATTAATTAATTTAAAAATAATTCCCATTGTCAAGAAAATATAGTGTTTTTAAGAAAAAATATCTATCAAAAGATTAACAGTTGTGTATTTCCAATTTCAAAGTGAAGTTAAATCGAATGACCACCATTGAATTAAATGGGAAAAATATATTCTAATTACACATTAAAAAAATTAAAAGGATAATCTAACTATATAATTAAATTATATGAAGAAGCAATTTTGAAGTAAAATGCAGTATTTTTCACTATTCATTATCAAATGAACATTGTCAGAAAAAATTCAACAAAATTTTCCAAAGTAAATTTAAATGTCCCAATTCAATATAATAAGTTTATTTTGAAAAATAGATCATATAAAATTGTCAAAATATATATTTAAAAACGGTTTCCCATCAAAAGGACATAAAACAATCTTTTAAAAATATTAGATTATTCTATGCTTAAGATTGGATTTATTCTCATTATAAGCCTCTAAAAAACTATCTAATTAATAAATATACATAGATATGAAAATCAATTATTTTATTAATTACATGGGATGTGACATTCATCCCCCCTTTTGGAAATTGTGACCTCAAAATTTATTTACTTATCGAATAAGTGGGGGTATTTATCCCTCATTGAATTTTCAGATTCCCATGTTGCCTCTACAATTATATGGTTTTTCCATAAAACCATTACATGATGAATCAACTCATTCCACATCACTTACGCCATGTGGTCAAACATATGGATTAGTTGTTCCTCATAAGATATATTCTCTTCCATATGAACATCCTCTAGACTCACAACATGAGATGGATCTGGCATGTACTTCCGTAACATTGAAACATGAAAAACATTATGTACCTGAGATAAATTATGAGGTAATGCCACTAGGTATGAAACTGATCCAACACTCTCCAGGATTTAATATGGTCCAATGAACCTTGGTATAAGCTTTCCTTTCTTACCAAATCACATCACACTTTTCAATGGTGAAACATTGATAAATACATGATCACCTACCTCGAAAAATAGATCCTTCATCCAGTTGTCAGCATAACATGTATACCTGCTCTGAGATTCTCAGATGTGTTTCTTTATCAGATGAACTTTTTCTTCCATCTCATCTACGAATTCTGGTCCCATCAACTTCCTTTCACCTACATTATCCCAAAAATATGTAGTTTGACACTGCTTCCCATATAGTTCCTCAAATACTTCCATCTGTATACTGGAAGGAAAATTGTTATTATAAGAAATCTCAACCAATGAAAGATGTTGCTTCCAACCTCCCTAATAATCCATCAATCAAGCATGTAGAATATCATTCAAGGTCTAAATTGTTCATTCTGACTGCTCATCTAATTGATGATGAAAGGTTGTACTAAAATTTAATTCAGTGCCTAACGAATTCTGAAGGCCTTTCCAAAAGATAGAAGTGAACCTAGGATCACGATCAGGTAAAATGGAGAGGGGAACTCCATGTAACCTAACTATCACTTTAAGATACAATTAACAAATTTTATCTTGAGAAAAATTATCCCGTATATCAAATAAATGAGAAGACTTAGTAAAGCGATCAACAATAACAAAGATTGCATTATTACCTTGAGGTTTTCTTTAGTAATCCCATAATGAATTCCATGGATATATTATCCCATTTCCACTCTGGAACTGGTAAAGGCTGAAGAATCCCTTTTTGTAACTGCTGCTCTGCTTTAACCTATTGAAAAATCAAACACTTCATAGTAAAATCTGCAATATCTCTTTTCATTCCATCCCACCAGTAATACTTCCGAATATCAATATACATCTTATTACTTCCTGGATGAACTGGAAATGGAGAATTATGAGCTTCACATAACAACTCACTCTTCAAATTTGAATCACAAGGCACACACAATAACTTCAAAAATCTCAAAACACAATCATTGTCAATGTTGAATTTAGGAAAAAATACCCTTCAGAACCAGCTCAATCTTTTTCTGCAACTCACTGTATGGCTTCTAGGATTGCTTAATTTTGTCTGATAGAGAATATTTCATTGATACATGAAACAAAGCAGATGAATTTATCACACCAAAAACTTCCATTCCAAAATTCATCAAATCCGTAATCAAAGGATTACGCTCAAAATGTATCCTGGTTAATGAAGCATTGCTTTTTGACTCAAAGCATCTGCCACTTTATTTTATTTTCATGTGTGGTAGTCAATCGTGCAATCATAATCCTTGATTAATTCTATACATCTCCTCTGTCTCATGTTCAATCATTTATACAAGAATATATACTGTAAAATTTGAGATTATTATATATTTTACACATTACAACATACAAATGAGGACTGAAATTTTTAATGCAAAAACAACTGCAGCTAATTCCAAATAATGTGTAGGTTAATTTACCTCATGAGTTTTCAACTGAATTAAAGCATACACAATTACCTGATCATTCCACTTTAGGACACAACCAATTAATTTCAACGAAGAATCACTATAGATACCGAAATCACCATTCCTGGAATTTAGTTCCAATTCTAGAGCATTCGCCAATATTCTTTTCAATTACTGAAAACAATCATCACATTTTTGTCCAGAAAAACATAACACCCTTCCGTTTTAGCAAATTTGTAACAAACCATTGGTAGTATACTTACCAACCAATAAAACTATGAATATCAGTTACATTTGTGGGTCTTTTCCATTCGACAATAACTATTTTTTTTTGAAGAATCAATAGTTATTCCATCATTAGAAACAATGTGACCAAAAAAATGAATTTTTTGCAACCCAAAATCACACTTTCTGAATTTCCCATACAATTTATTTTCATTAATGGGTTACTAAAAAACCCTTAAATGACTTTCATGCTCATCTATAATTTTATAAAACACAAAAATATCATCAATGAAAACCACTACAAACTTTTCCAAAAACTCAAGGAAAATTCTATTTATAAGATCCATGATTACAGTAGGTGAAATGGTTATCCAAAAATTCATAACTACAAATTCATAATGGCCATATCTTGTATGAAACACAATCTTCAGAATATCTTCTTCCTTTACCTTAAGCTGATGGTACCCCGATCTCAATTCAATCATTGAAATATACTGAGCTCCCTGGAGCTGATCAGACAAATCATCGATATGAGGTAAAGGATATTTGTTATTAATAGTGATGTAGTTCAAGGATATATAATCAATGAAAAGTCTCATTGAACAATCTTTATTTTTAACTAATAAGACAAGAGAACCCCGTGGCGATGTGCTAGGTCCAATGAATACTTTCTTAAATAAATCATTCAATTCCTCCTTCAACTATAAAAGTTAAATTTGAGACATTTGATAAGGGGGTTTTGAAATTGGCTTAGCATTAGGAAGTAAGTCAACCATACATTCAACTTTCTGATCTGGTATTATTCCAGGAAACTCATCTGGAAAAACATCAGGATACTCATTTACAACTGACACACCATTAATCTGAACCATTCAATTTTATTCAACAATATGTGCAAGGTAATATTCATTTCCATCATTTACATGTTTCTCACCCACTTCATATGTTACCAACGGTAAGGGTACATTCTTGAACACAAACTAAAATTCATTCTAGAAATAAATTTCTTTATCTCTATAATCAATATTAGCATGATAAATAGAGAGCCAATACATGCCCAAGATTGCATCAAACTCTGCAAGAGGTAAAATAATAAGGTTTGAATGTAGGCTCTTTCCATGGATAAGGGTGGAAAGATTATAATAAATTCTTTTTGCCTCAACATTTCCCCCAGGTGTTTTTACCATAAGTTATGGAGTCATTTCTTGAGTTGGAATTTCAAATTTACTAGAAATTTTTTTAGAGAAGAAAGAATGTGTAGACCCCGAATCAAACAACACATTGGAATAATCTGAAAAAACAAACAAAGTACCTGATGACACTTCATTTGATGTCGGAATATCTGCTGAAGTATTTTCAAAGGATTTCACCACACCATTTTTCTTATAGTCTGAATACTTCCCATCATTTGAGTTGTTTGTCGAAAACTCGTTTGCATAATGATCTATCTCATTGAACATGAAATATTTCACTAACTGTAAATCAAATTTGGTTTTACCATTACCCTGATCATTTATAGTGCAATCATGATCCTTATGTCCCATTTTACCAAATTGGAATATCTTTCCAGAATTAAAAAGTCATTCCACAACATTTTGTTTTTCAACATTTATCACAAACTGAAAACATAGTTTTCTAATCATCAAACCATTTTGAAGGATTCTTCCCTTTCTCCTGCCACCTCGATCTCTTCTTTTGTTGATTGTCATAGAACACTTGATCATCAGAAAACTCCATTTCTACCTTCTTATCACATCAAAAAATATTTTCATAACATTTTAACTCAAGATAAGCTAATGCCCTTCAATATTTTATCTTTCTTCCTAAGTAAAAACAAATGACTTTACTATTAAGGTCTGAGATAAAATTTGGAGCATACCTTGCCAATCGAGCGGACTTTTCTTCATAAGCAGTCAATGATTCATCATCTAGCCTCAATTATAAGAACTGTATTTCCCTCCTATGTTGAAAAACCTTTGGAATGTATTTCACAAGAAACATACCTTTGAATTCATCCTAGTAAAGAGAATCAATCTCATCTGTGTTCCTGATATTTTTAACCATCGACCACCACTGATCTGCTTCAACCTCCAAACAGTAAACATAAAGACAATTCTTTCGATTTTATGAACACCCTATGACATCGAAAATCTTTTCCAGCGCTTTAATCAAACCTTCATCTAGCATAGGGTCAGGTGATCCTCTGAATTATGGTTGATGTAGCCTGATGAAATTTTCCACCACTAACATGTTCCTCTGTGGTTGATATGGATAATATCCTGCATGGATACCACCACCATTTTTTACTTGACTCAACATCCCCATTACCGCAAAAAATTGTTTAGTTCAAATTCTAACCATCTCAGGATTCGGATTTGGTAGGTCATTTCCTTCTATATGCATTCAAGCACTAATTCCCTATTTCCTATTTGGAAAAACATTCTGAACAAAAATGTCTTAGAATAAGAAGCATGGTAATCTTCAAATTCTATATCATTTCAATTTGACCATAATGTGTAAAATATTTTGGATAATCATTTAATAGAATTCTATCTCTTAAAGTTATCTATAATGACCTCTGATACCAACTATAAGGCCCCATCCTTATACATTACTTAATCATGAGTTATTTCAAGAATTAAAATTGAGGATCACTTCAGGATTAGTGTTTTATAGAATTATATCATAAATCATTCATTTCATTCCACATTTAAACAAGGTTGTTACATCAAAAACAATATTAATTTTTTCCATTAAAGGAAACATATTTAAAATAAAACATTGATTCTTTCTTGACACTTCCTCAACACTATCATCACATCATGTACCATTCCCTTTCCCTGTGAAGTTTTTTTAAAAACATGGTATGATCATTAAAAGCTTAGTAAGGGATATAAAAATATGGAAAGAAATAATTAGTCCATTTATACATAAGAATCACTGAAATTATACTTTACTCATAAAACATAAGCTCTAAAACATTACTCATGAAATCATAATATTTATGAATAACTGATAGAAATCATAATACGTAGAGTTAACTAGAGGCATTGATAACATTCTTATGTTGGGAGTATCTTTCGTGGTTACATTTGGAATACCCATCACAGTATATTACCTAATTATCTTTGAAGAAACATTAGCGTTTAACTCCTTCGCGTTACACAATAAATTGGAGAGCTATCTCAGGATCACCATCTCTTTTTTTATCATAGAACCACCCAACTTTATAAAAAATTCCCAAGAACCATAACATAATATTATCACATAAATAATCTATAAATGAAACATAACATTTCCACTTTTCAATCACAGGATATTAATAAAACAGATTGATATAATCAAAAAATTATCATAACCATTTTCAATAACAATATAAAATAAAATTATAACATGGAATTTATTTTTTATTTCAGAAAATTTATGGCTTGTAGGGGAATTCAAAAGTCAAATAAGGGTCACAACGACAGAGAAGTTGTTGTCACCGCATACGTAAGAAAAAAAGATTCCTTTTTCATTTAGTAAAACGATTCAAGTAAAAAAGATTCTTTTTGAATGAAATTAAATGTCAAATTTTTTTATTATAAATCTAATAAAAGTAGGTCGTATATAAATTGAAGTATGAATCAACGAAAGGACATTGAGATGAAGTCTCTTACCTAATGTCCGACTTATTACCGTTTGTTCTTTATATTCTATAATAATAAACTTATATCAATTTATAATTGATTAAGGACTTCCATTAAATTTTATTATAAAATTATTATCAAATATTATAATGTTATAATAATTAGTTAATTATGTGATTTCATATCATACAATAAGTTGATGTTCGGTATATGAGTCAAAAAGAAACTTGTTTGAAGAGAATTGTCCATGTATTTATAAGTACATCTTCTCTGGAATGGTGTTAATGATTTAAATATCATATATATCCATTATATATGTATTTAATAATATTCCATAATGTTTGGACATAAGAAATGAAATTTACCGTTCATGGAGATGGTAGGTCGTACGTACGGATGAACGCTACTTTCATTTCTTTGTCATATTAAAGGAATTAAAACTAAATGAGACATATATATATTATAATTCAAGTATAATAATTTTTTAATATACGTAACATATGTTCATTAATTACATTCTATATAAATTCCATGTTATTCATGAATGAGTCACATCACTAGAGGGGGTGGTAGTCCACACTTCCTCAGATGAAATTATCGCAGTTCCACAACATGAAAAGCATAATGATGTAATTTTAAATGAAAATTAAGAAGCATATAGAAATAATAAATACCATATATATCATATATAAATACAGTGACATCATAATGGCAACCACGAAAGGTTTTATAAGAAGATTTAACAATCATCATTTCATGAGGCAGTAATTCGCCACCCATAGAAACAATATGTTCTTTAACCATTCGACAAAGTTGTGTGTAAGTGTAGGTAAAATCCTTATCATAAAAACATACTAGTATATTGAGGGTACTGGTTTTATTATTGGATCAAATAATAAGAAGATAGTGGTGAGTTAAAAAGGAATATAAAATGAAGAAACTCAAGAGAAGACATTACCTCTAAATCAGGTAACTCTTTTTGATTTGAGCCAAAGGCTTCCTTGGAAAGACTTCAGCCAAAAGTGATGATTCTAGGAGTAATAGAGGGATGTGGAGGGATAATATGAGTAGAATATGCATGAGACAAGGTCTTGAGGGGTGGGGGTAAGGTGGTAGAGGTGGGGGCCTTTTTTAATAGGGAGGGGGTCACTTTTGGAATGTCTTGAAATGATACATTATTATAAAATGATTTTAGGATTTTAATGGTCCCACAATGATATATTTTGAGGATAAGGTTATAAGGGTTCAAAATCAACCCATAAAATAGGATTTCGACAAGTTTATGTCTTATATTTTACCTTATCGTTTCATTTTATTAAATTCATTCATTAATGAGGTAATCATTGCATCGTCATGTTATCATAAATAAATTAATTGATTTAATGTCTAAAAATTAAAAAAAAATACCATGATATAGGAAGTATTTTTATCTTTCCAATTAATATTTATAGTATAAAAAATCATTTATGTATACAAAATAATTTTTTTTACTTAGGATATAGAAACCTTTGTTATATTTCTCTTCTTTTTAAAAATAATGTCATAAATGTCATTATTACATCCATGTGACTCCATGGGTCCTCAAGTTCGGTAAAAAGCATCCCGTGATTGGAAATCACTAAAAAAGAGGATTTTGACACATTTTGGGGTCGTTTTATATTATTATGATATTATTTTATTACCCTCAACTACCCGATTACTAATTAATCAAGATAATCATAGATAAATCATGTCATTACCATTCATAATGTCCAACAACAAGAGTATAAATTAAATAATTTGGACCTTATGATTCCAAATATGGAATCCATTTTACAAAATTACAAACACATAAATTTCATTAATTAATTTAGAAATAATTCCCGTTGTCAAAACAAATAGAGTGTTTTTAAGAAACAATATTCTTCAAAGGATTAACACTTGTTTATTTCCAATTTCAAATTGAAATTAATTCGAATGACCTCCATTGAATTAAATGGTAAAAATATATTCTAAATATACATTAAAATTAATTAAAAGGACAATATATATATATATATATAATTAAATTAGATGAAAAAGTAGTTTTGAAGTAAAATGCATTATTTTTCACTATTAATTAAAATATGAACATTGTCAGAAAATTACCAAAAACATATCCAAAGTAAATATCAATGTCCCAACTCTAAATAATAATTTTATTTTGACAAATATAGCTTATAAAATATTTAAAATTTTTATTTAAAAATCGGTTTCCATCAAATGGCTGTAAAAAAATCTTTTAAAAATATTAGAGTATTTTATGCTTAAGATTGGATTTATTATCATTTTAAGCATCTAAAACACAATATAATTCATAAATAGACATAGACATGAAAATCAAATATTCTTTTATTTACTTGGGATGTTACATCAATGATCAACAAGTTAGCGGGGGTTTCGAGCCATTTTTTTGGCCCGCAGCCTCTTTGTTAGATTGAAAACCTGAGGGAGGAAAGGATTTGAAAATCACTTGAAATTATAAAAAAAATAAATCCCTACATCATGTTCGTTGGAGAGCCTCCGCGTTTGAAGAATAGTCGGTGTTCGTCATTCTGTGGCACTAATCCATGCCTGCTAGAACCGATTTCATCCTCCAATTGATTTGCTTCGTAACACATTATCATAACATCATCACTTGGTGAAGCCATACCAACACCTCTACCAAAGATCCATATAAATACAAGAGGGGGATGGTGAGTAACGCCTGTGGAATTAAATTGGGTTCATTTAATAAGAACCTTCCTAATTCCACTAGCGTTGTTACAATGGATTTGAGGAGTCAATACATTAAATGGATTTACACGTCATTGGTCTTACCGACACCACCTGTCCATTTGAAGAAAAGAAACAACAAAATAAAATAACAATATTATTTTAGTGTTCTTTTAAAAAGACCAAAATATTATATTTTCACCAAACATACTATGGTTAAAGTGAATCCTCCATTAATAGAATATCGGAACATCATATTCAACTGTGTCCTTAGATTTTTAATCCCAGCACCAGTTCTAATGATAAAAAACGCTACCCATGCGTTTATTGAATGAACCTTAAAAATGTTGGGAAATTCATTCCGGGCACATCAGGCCTCAAAATCATGAACCATCAATTTTCATACTATTTAAATAATTAAAATTAATTAAAAAATTTACATGAAAAAATATGGGACATTACCACTAGTTTGGGCATCACATTCCCATTATATTTTTAATGATATTCAAAAACCAATCTAGGGATGATTTGTTGGGGATCATAATTTGAAGAAAATTGAGAAATACATCAATCTATATATAAATAATTAATAAATGGGATCACTCATATTTTTCATATGATGGGATTACTCATTTTAAAATCTTGTTAATAAATAATGGGATCATACCCTATTATTAATTTTATTTTCTAAAGATAAAAGGGGTTAAAATTTCAATTGGAGTGGTACATGATGAGTATATTAAATGAAATATTTTTATCATTAGGACCTGACTCTATAAATTCTGTTCCTAATCATGTATCTTCCATCCCATACCCATGTAATCTAGTGTTACTCACATGCAATAGTTTTTTATGTTCCTGTGTACCCGTAGGGTTCACATTGTGTTACCATTCAAGAGTCACACATGTTGGAGAAATTCACATTGAATGGGATATTTGATTCTTTATGTAAACAAAAACTGTGAGGTATGGGGATCCACATAGTGTATATTTTAATGAAATATATGATGTTTATATCATAATTTTCTATAATACTACGGGGTTCATGAATATCAACACACATTACCTCAAATACTAATCTAGAAAAAAATCACCCTAAAAATAAAAAATCTTGGGTGGAAAAATCCAGATCTATGTCATGTTTCCAGATGTTGTCCACATGTCTTCTAATTAATCATCCACTATCATAACACTTTACCAAAATTACAACACCCATAAAGAAAACCCTCAATAAAACGATGATCATATATCACTAAAATAATGCCATATCAATAAAATACAAATGAGGAACGTTCTATGAATGAGGAGGGAAAATATAAAAACCAAGAAGTATGGAAACAATTGCAATCCAGTATTTAGGTTTCCCTTAATACATTTATGGATATAGTATAGAACATATGGGAATAATATTGGTTCAACAAATAACTTTTCCATTCCTTGTTATCTGACGAAAAATATAGAAATTTAAATCCAAAATTTATAAATGAATTGATTTTTAGGAATAATTAAATCATATTTCATATGGGATAATAAAAAATGGGATCTAATTTAATAATAAAATACAAACAAATAAATTGGGTCTCTTTTGGATAAAGAATGATTTTCCATGTGCTTGTTGGAAAGGTCTATCAACTTCTTTGGTGAAGTTAAACTCCTTGGAAAGAAGATCTTTGGTCAATGATCTCATTGTCATCCACAAAATACTTCCTTCATTTCATTATTTGATGTCTATGGTTTTCTAGATAACCCTAATATTTTTTAATATTTTTGAATAAATAAGATAAGATTGATTCATGTAAAATTAAAAAAATTAATTATTTAATTTATTTATATTCTTATTCCCCCCACTGAAGAATCTTAAACAAAATCACCATAAAAACGACAATTTTGTCAAACATAGGGTAAAACCCTTATTATATGTTTTATGGGGGAATATGGTTCTCAATAAAATAACTAATCGATAATTATTTCATTATTTCAATAAAAATATGCAAGGTTGATATATTACATTTAATATATTTATTATATCAACACCATGTCCCTAAAGACCTCAAATCCCCATGATGACTCCACGCTCGACATCAAAAATATTTGAAAAAATATTCCAAAGTATTAAATGAGAAAATAATATTTTATAGTATTGATATATTTTTACTCTTATGATTTGAAATCATGAATAATGATTGATTGATGATGATTCCTCACTGTAATGAACCATATGATTTGAAATAATAATGTGATTTTAAATGAATGACTATTATGATCTTTTAGTTGTTGGATATGATTTTAATATGATAATATCATGTTTTCATACATTTATGGTCATGTTATTGTACATTTATAACTCATATATATCTTGTTTACCATTACCACACAACTGATTTCACTCTTTCTTATGTTAATTTACATTTTAATATAAATAATTGGTTTAATTATGATTTATATAAAATAATATTTCTTCTTACGGAGAAATTAGTTGGTGATGATGTTGATCATTTTCATGCAAGTTATTTATGTATTAATTTTTCAAAATCACTATCCTTTACATTTTTGGCATGTATTTTAATTATATGTAAATACTATAAATCTCAAAAGATTTTATTATTATATTTGAAAATTTTGGGTCGTTATAGTTGGTACCTAACAATCGATTTATTATTTCATGAATCTAAGATGATAGAAAAGTTATTCAAATCCCATAGGATAATCCAAATTAAAAGAGATCAACATATTTTATTTTAATGAAATGGGTGTTTTGTCTCTTTAAATTAATCCCTATGTAGATACCATCAATTGGATGTGATAGTGGAACAAACTCCCCTTAATGTGATCTCATTGAATGAGGGGTTTGGGTAATAACTTGATCATCACTAGGGTGTGATGATTGAGCATAAAACTGCAAACCTGGATAAACATAGAGGGGTAATACTCATTTGTTAATTCATATAAGATATAAAAATCACAATGAAGAATTTTAATAGTTTATGGACATGGATGACCTTTGTTAAGACTATGATGTAATCGATTAAAAATAATGCTTCATTATTTATACAATATCTAAATGATTTTCAAGATTATATCATTTTTTCTCTATAATTGTTTTATAAAACAATTATTTTTAGTAATTTTCAATTTCTAGAACCATAATGAACTCTTTAAATGTTGAATGTGGTGGATGATATAAGTATTTTTCTCATCAAAAACCATATGAAATAGACGTTGGAATAAAAATTATTGTCATTATGGATGATAAAATATCATGATATTTGATAATGTCTTAACCATAGATGAGTTTTTGAATAAACCGAATAAGTGAATAATAGATTTTGGTGAAGAAATTTGATGGAATGAAGATCCATATTCCATGATGTTATTAATTATTGAATAATTATGTAGTGAAATGTCTCAATGGAATAAGAGGATATTATGGGTGAGGGAATAAAGTACATAGATCACGTCATTTGTGTTGGGAGAAGGAAAAGTTTAATATAAGAAAAAAGTACATCCTGATATATTATTAAAATTTCAATTTCATGTATGTTGTAAAATTCGGAACCATCTGTGTTAATTCACTAATCCTTGGGCTAAATAATAGAATAAAAAATGGAATATATTAGGAAATTTGTTAATGTGAATTTATTGAAGTGTTTAAGAATTAAGATTCTTGGATTATGTTTTATAAGGGTTTTATAAGTGATAGGTTAGATATAAATTCCCAGAAACATCTAATAATAAATCATTTATATTTTCATTAACAAATTTAATGAATATTTTGAATGGAACTTTAATCCGAGAAATGTGGCTTAGTGATAAAATTATTGATACATAGATTTCCTATAATATTTCATAATATTTATGTAATAATATTAAGATAGGATAAAGATATGATGTATTTTCATAACATAAATTTTTTAGAATCAGTACCCTTTTAAAATATTAGTGATATGATTCAAATAATTATCCTGATAAATTATATTACATTTTTGGATTTTTAGAATTTAATTGATAGTATATAAATTTATTAATGGAATTTGGATAGAGATAGTTATTTGAAATAATTTTTTTCCATTTAGATTATATGGGGATATAGTTTATTTTAACAAACTTTTGACATGTTTTAATTGAATACGTGTTCACAATATTCACATGTATGTTGTGTATCATTATGAGCTGCATTATATCATAGTTATTGTAATGATAAATTTATATTCACAATTTTAGATCCTTATCCAAATTTTTGTCAGTTTGAATTATCAAAAAGTTGTTTTTGGTGAGTCTTGTGGTTATTAATTAATGGAATGTAATCTTTTGATATTTGGGTGTCATTATTAAATATTGAGATATTATTGTTTTATTGTATCCTAACAATATTTATCCATATTAGATAACCTGAAGTAAATTTTTTTTGTAAAATATCTAATGACATGAGAAATACTATTTAATTAATATTTGTATTTTATTATCTGCTAAATGATAATTTTAATAGTTTAATCATGAAAAATTAATCTTGAATAGGAAATTTTGAGAGTACTTGTTAAAATAAGAATTTTTTAAATCATGAAAAAATGATTACATTTATTTATGAAACAAAAAGAATCCATGTTTTTTATCGATCATTATCTTTATAGTTGAGAAAATAATAATCACTAGGAAGAAGGTAATAGAGTGATGTTGTCATTATTTTACCTTTAGTTTTGTTGAATTTATGGTCTTTTTAATCCCCTACATATTAATGGTTTTGTTTTCATATAAATTATTATAATGATATTCTCCATCACATTATATTATTACTTAAATTTTAATTACATCCTCCATTACCATATATTTCCATACCACTAATTACACTCTTATATGGACACAAAATTACTTATTATTTTATATATCCTTTGTGTTTCCCATTTTCCATTTTTGTAATTGGGTATTTTTTTATCCCTATGTAATATGGGGGTTTTAAAAAATATTATTTTCAAATATTGAAACATTGAATAGTAGGGAAAAAAATTTAGGATTCAATTTATTTTATAGGGAGGATAATGTAACCCACTAAGAATATAATTTATATGAATGATAATCTTGATCTCGTAATATACATGTAACATATAAGATTATACACTTTTAAAATATTACTGAAATACAATTATTTAAATCCAAATGTAATAACCAATATATTGAATTGGTGGGTATGAATATGAGTATTCATGTTATGATATATATGGATAATGATTATACTCAATACAAATGAAATTATTAATACGTTGAAAATAAGAACTTAATTATAAGTAATGTCATTCTCTGCATAAAAAATATTTATTTGTCAATGAATGAAATAATTAAATTTTTATATAAATATTTTAAATAATTTCAACATCCTAGATAAATTTTATTTTATAAAAATTATATCATTTTTAAAATATTCATAAAAATTTATCATAAGGTGACATTCATGGACATTTTTTTGGAAAATTTTAATTTTTTTATGAATGGTGGGGGAAAATATTTTAAAAAAATTATCATTTATTTTTCTAAGATAAGGTAATATAAAAATTTATTATTCTAATTTTATTTTAAATAAACATATATTGGTAATAATTTCATGTAATATTTTTAAATTAATATCAAACATAAATATATAAAATTTTGTTATAAGTTAGTTTTTTGGATTAAAAACACATTTGTAAATGAATTTGTTTCAATTTGTTTTATGAAATTAAAATGAAATTTATTTCTTATTTTTATTGAAATATAATTTATAAATATTTATTCAATATCTGAAGTCAAGAATTTCAAATTGTTAAGATATGACATTTTTTCAATATGAATAATAATTGGGGTATATATTTTTCACCATTATAAGTGTAAAACAGGGTTAAAACAACTGTATGAGGCCTTTAAATCTCCAAAAATATTTTATTTATCATATTTATTTAGGTGAGTAAAAGAGTTTATGTTTCGTTCTAAATATTTATTTTAAATAATAATTATAATTTTTTCAAGGAATTCTTTTATTTTATAAGTGAATGTAAAAAAATTAACTGCTTTTATAACGTCACCTTGTATTATTTCATAAAAAAATTAAATAAAATAATTGAATTCACAAATAGTAAAATGAATAAAATTTGGATTTATTATTTTGATCAAAAATATTTTGTGAAAAATATTACATAATTGTTTTTCATAAAAATTATTCTAATTCAATTTCAATAATGTTATCTATAATTTGAAACTCTATTAATAGACTTAAAATGTAATTTAATGACATCTTCTCATTAAATAATATATTATTAAAGGAATTAAAAATCATAAAAAAATTATATTCCTCTATATTTGCGAGAAATAGTCGATAATATAATACATCGTCCTCTTATGGGCCAATTTTTGTTTTATATTATCATTCCATAACCATAAAGTGTACAACTGTTTGATATCAGTGTAATTGTATAAAATAATTTCAAGGCATAGACATTAGAGATATGAGTTAAAACATCACCTCAAATCATATAAATATAATTTAATTTCTTTATTGAATCTTAAAAACATCCTAGAATGGAAAAATATTCATTTGGAGCCACATAATTAGGTAAATTAAATTTTACAAATTTTATACATTAATTATTTCGATGGGTACCACACCCCTCGCTTATAAATGTGAACCACCCATCCATCACTATTTACCATGATTGATCGTTCTATCATAGGCAATAACAACCCAATTATCATCCGACATTCCTTTCACACATCTAATATCATATTTTCATTCCAATAAATTTCTTTCCAATGATTGTGGTGTTAGTTGAATGAGGCTTCTCAAAAAGGGGTATAACTGTTAACAGTGTGCTTTCTATTTTATTTATTCCCCCACCTCCTCTTAATATACGGTCTCTATATTAGAATAATTTCATATGAATCTTAAATATAATTATTTTTAATTATGATTGTGGAACAACTATTATCCACCTCATCATCATCCTATGGAATGAAAAAAAATCTCTTCTGGAAACATTTGGACAACCACCTCCTTGCAGCGATGCAATTAATTTTTTATAACAACTTCACATTTATGGTTTTAATAATAGTTTTAATGAATATATATAATATTTATGAAAATATTATAGTTTTACAAGGTGAATTAAAATTTTTTTCATTTTTTTAATCCATTAATTAGTATAAACATATTTTATGCCTATGTACAGTCTACCATCACCATAGATTCCATACCTAATTTATTCTTTTAAGATTTTTATTTGGATGATATAGAAGTGGTAATGGTTTTATAAAACAATCACATTTCATTTCATGATGGACACAACCAGATTTATAATAAAGGAAATTATATATTTATTCGGAATTAAAATCCATATAATATTTTACCCTCTAGTAATTTTTATTGTTTTTATGTATTATTGTCCTCTCTTTGTGACATAAAATTATTATGAAAAATTATTAATGAAAAAAGACTGAATATACCCTTTGGACGATGAACTTTTTCTTCCATGTCCACACTTTACCAAATAATTTTATAAAATGAAAAAAATTTACATCAAATGTTTTATGAAGGTAAATAACATAGAAATATGATTTATTTACAGTGGATTAAAAATAATTATTTTTTAAAAAAATATTTTTTACAAGTCATTATTTTATTTTATAAAGGAATCAAATGAATATTTTCTTTTAACGTAAATTTCATAAATTTATTTCATAGTATTCATGACTATTAAATAAATTTAATCATCTTTTCAAATTATCTATGGTTAATTTTAAATAAATATGTTTTTGTCAATTTTTTAGGAATTTATTTTTTTAATTTTATCAAAGGATAAGTATATTTTTATCATTTTTAAAGAATGTATAGAATGATATTTTGTGTTAATTTTCATATATGTCAACATCGATTAAGTACTTTCTTACTTCTATGTGGATATGATCCTATGATATAATCTATATTATTTCTCTATATGTATTAATATAGTGGAGATTCAATGTAAACTAGTTCTTGTCAAAGGGTTTATTATGTTATGATGAGATCACTAAGAAATATTCTTGTTTCTAAGAGTTCAATAAAGATTTTAATGAAATATTTCTGAATCGAATTTATTTAACATGGGTTTTTCTATGATTAAATATACATGAGGTTCATACACTTTATAGGTGCGGAAAATAATAGGGCAATGTCTTGGAATTTTGGTAAGGGATATGGTCTGTGGCTTCCAATAATTACATCCATGTATGGATACTACTAGTGGATGTGTCTCTTGAAAAATTGTACATTGGGTTAACTAATATAAAAAGGTGAATCTAGCCTAATTCAAGCATAACGTTGTGAAAAACAATGAGCCTCACTGTACAACTAGTTTTCACTCTTAGGGGATACAATTAGAGAAATTCGAAATCTCTTTATAATCCTTTTTAAAGGATATAAATAAAATATGACTGTGAGTAACCATGGATAAACCTAAGGTGTCACATATTAAAAAAGTAGGACCCATGGTTGATAAATCCTATATTAAATTTTTTTTCAGGATTATGTGGTGTAAAATATATAATTAATTTTCCGCACACTATAATTTCTGATTTTAGTCAGTGGAGGGAACAACAAGGAACTTGGTTATCATTGAAAGTTTCATATGTGTAATGTATGGTAATAATAAAAATAAAATTCCTAACTGAAAATATAATTATGATAATTTAGAAGATTTTACAAGTATTTGTTATATTGTTGAAGATAAGGACATCATGAATGACATGTGAATGACATTAAACGGTCTAATATTATTGTTTACATTAAATGTATGAGTCATGAATAGACTAAGGTTGAAGAAATTTTAGACATGATTGTTATTTAAAATTCTTGAAATGAGATTTTGAGGAATATAATGATTAATCTTGATGAGTTTTTTAAGATAAAGGTTGGATAAATGAATGATTTAGATTTTGTAATTAAATGATTATGTTATATGAATAATAAAATATATATTTATTATCAGAATTGTATTTTCATTATGGCTAGAAAATGATATTTTTATTGGTTATTAAGACATAGAAATATGATGTAATGGAAAGGAGATTTTTTTATAAGGGATGATAACCCTTAATGTGTCAAACATAAAAATAAAATTCTATTTTTCATGTATAAATGATCTCTTATTTGTATAATTTAATTTGGTTGTAATCAATATCCTTACAAATAATTAAATATTTTCTTGAAATGTGTTTTATATTATTATGGGTGAAGGTTATAGCTTCTTGGATTCGTGTAATATATCTAGTAATGTTTGAAATAATCCAGAATGCATGTTTTCTAAAAGGATTTATGGTAATTCAAGTTGATACCATTCTTTAAGAGAATATAAAATGATGGTATTCACATATTTGGAATATGAAAAACAAGTGATTCCTTGTGATATATGGGGGATAAAGGTCTATAAAATTTCATATCCTTATTTGTAATGTTTTTTATTTTCACATTTTGCAATGGTTATAAGGTTAACCATTTATGAAATGTTTAAGTTAATATTTGGATAAAGTATGTGATATAAAATTATTATCACACTACATGAGGACTTATATATATTGGATAAAAATATCTAATAAAAATGTGTTGATGGTAACTAATAATAGATTCGATTACTTATCATGGATCTTATGATTTGTTAGATATTTTTTAATGGAAAATTCCCATTTATTTTTTATTAAATCAGTGATGTGGAAATTGGTCAAAACACAAATAAAGGGTGATAATTTAATTATTAAAGGGAAAAAAATAAAGTAATTATATATTCCTAAGATGATTCATTAACTCTAGTAAAAGGATATAAAAACTGAAAAGGTTATCTTAGAAACTTCTTTTCTAATGAATCAAATGGACCCTTTGATCATCTTAGATTTATGACATTGTGATCATTAACATTCTACTGACCTTGTTCTCTATAAGTCTTTATAATAACATGTTCATAAAATTTATCTTCCATTTTAATGTTTTAACTTCCCACATGTGTTCTCATTATGTCTAAATCTAGTTAGGTGTAACATTGGGTAACAGTTTTCTTTCCAACATTCCCTTTTTAAATGAAGTTTTAATATTCATATTTTTCATCTGGGATTTTATGAAAGGAAAGTTCATGTATTAAAACGTATTCATCCTAGAATAATCTGGAAAGAGAAATTCTTTTTATGGGGGATATAATATAACACCCTGATATTTATAAACAAATTTCAAATTAAATGAATCTTTATGATATTTTTCACTTTACCAAACATTGAATATTGATTTTTATATCTCACGCTGTTTTAATTTAATATAAGAAACACCAATTTATTCATGACCAAAACCAATAACATAGATTAGACTAAAATACATGAAACAATATATATGACTAGTGTTACAATCAATTTCACATTTCTTCAAGTGCTCTTGAAACATGCATGACCGAGTTTTTACTCAACTACATTATATTATTCATATGATTATTAAGATATTATTATAGCTACCACCTAGTCATTGGATGGAAGTTATGAATAATATTAACCAAATTTAGAAAATATTCATTACACAGTTATATCAAATAAATCTTTTGGATATTATTGAATATAATTTAATGTATAAACTATTATAAAATAAATAAATTACCTTAATAAGAAATCTATTTTCTATATAAAAACACAATTTTATCTCTATAAATTACAGAAACTACTTTTTATTTCTGATTTAACAAAACAAATTACACTATATGTATAATAAATTTCATTGATATATAAAAAGTATATTTTATTCATATAATATAAGTATAAATTTAATTTTATGAAAAAAATATGTATATTTATAAAATGGAATATCACCACCAATTAATGGATCACATAATTTAAATATAAATTTTTTATTTTATTTCAATTTTATAATAAAAAATAATACTAGGTTTATATGTTTAAATGTTAAAATTCTTCTAGGTTTATTTTTTCAAATTTGTTTATGAAATTTATATTCATTGATGAATAATAGAAAAAATTGAATTTATATTCAAAAATTCTTTTTCATCTACATTAATTATAATGGTAAATTGTATTTGTGATTTTTTAAAGTTAAATTACATAGATAATACATTAATTAATGAAATATAGGTAATTGGAATCAATTTAATACTATAATCAGATATAAAAACATATCAATTTTATGAAATTCTTTTCTTCTAAAATTTGTAGTGTTGTCTCATCTATGAAATTACATTTAAATTATTTTCTTTCACTTCTGTGTTATTAATTTCTGAAAATGGATTCAATTTTTTAATAATAATAATTTATAATTTATAATATACTCAACTTTTGTTTTTTCCAAAAAGAATTATTAATAGTGATTAAAACTATTTAAAGTAAATTAAAGGAAAATTAGTTTAATCAGGGACTAATCCTTAAACGTACGGGCCCTAGTAACCTATATCCTTGTTGAAAAGATATTTTTGTATACTAATTTGGACCCAATACTCTTGTTTCTAGTATAAAGACAATTATTGGATCCAAGTTTCATAGAAAAAAGTGGGTGTAATTCCCTTCTCAAAAATAAACAAGAAGTCCACTTCTAATGTACTATAAGAAGGCACTCACCCCTCCCACATATTCATGCATATAAATCATTTTGAGTCTCAAAAAAACCACTAAAATAATCTCCTGACATACCTAAATTAATCCTAAAACCCTCTCATTAGGTTGAAATCTATCAAATGAATGCCTTTGGTGAAAACCAAATGGAGTTACCATATAAGAGGTAACATCATTCATTAAGCTACTTTGTTTTAATTCAATTTTCCACCCCCCTAAAATATAAATATCCCATCATTATATAATATTATAAGTATAATAAATATACATATTTGTTTTATTTATAATTATTCAATCAATACGTAAAAACACATTCATCTAATGGGAAATGGACATAATGTTCTTGTGTGTGACGAACTACTACCTTCCAAAATGATGTTGTTTGTTTTTTCCTTTACCACATGTCATGGTTAGTAATTATGACAAGGAAAATATTTTTATACGATATATATGATATTTTTAAAATTTATGATTCTTTATTTATTATATAAAATATAGCTTCATGTTTTCCATTTTGTGTAAATATTATAACCTCATGTATGGACGTGTGGACTACTGCCTCCTTAGTTTGATGCAAATCATTCAAACTATATAGGGAATATATTATGATTTTTTTTAGTGAAAATTTATGATATATATAAAATAGATATTATACTTTCAATATATTATTATTATTTATATATATATACATATATTCCATTTACATCCATTATTTCAATACAATAATAAAATGTAAAAACATTCACCCATACGTATGCCTTACCTTCTCTATGAATGACATATTCTATTTCATATGAATATATTTATATATTATTGTGAATATTTATGTAATAATCATATAATATACTTATATTATGATTTATATTCTAACAATTATTAAATAATTATCAAATTAAAAGTTTCATGAATAACAAGTTAAAACATAAACAAATCAAACAAGATTATATATCATCTGTATCATTAACATAGAATTGTTAATAATTGTGTAATAAAAAGAAACAATTAAATAATATATGGAATTAATTATAAGAATATTTTTTGATGGTATATTTACAAAAAACAAAAATTTATTTTCCATGAAGTTTGAACATGTACAATGTTAGTCAAGACATAATGTATGGGTGTTCTCATACCACATTCATTTTAAATAATACAGAATCCATGTTAACCGCTAATTTCGAATATGTGATGTGTTTAGTAAACAGAGATTTATTCTATCATTATTATAATTAAATTTATCAGTATTTACATATCTGTTTTATAATCTTTTTTATAGGGATTTATTATTCAAAAATTACCAAATAGTTAATGTAATTTTGTCTCAATTCACCTTCTTAGAAACACTTGGGATATTATGAGAAAATATTCATTCAATACGTTTATTTACTGGAAATTTAAATTTTATATTATGAACTCAAATTTTTCCTGATATATTATGCTTTATATAATTTCATTTTCTAACATGGGTAGTATAACATAAAGATACCATGTGTAAGGAGTTTATCGAATCAATCCTTTAATATATCATAATTAAGTATGATAATGCTTCAATTGATGAAATATTATGATAAATATCTAAGGAAATATATTTTAGCTCTTCCATTATTTTCATTCATGATATATTTATGTATTGGTACCATATTTATACTATTTGGAATACATTATAATTATTAATCTGTTTTTAAGAATGTATGAATTTAAATATCTCATTTTTTAGAAATCTACATTCTTTAAAACCCATGTTTTCCAAAAAAAAGATGAAGTATTTTGTTATATGTTTTCATAGAAAAATGTTGTTAATATTTTTTCAAACATTATTTATAATTTATCAATTTATTTTCAATGAAAATGTTTTTAAAATAAGTTATCAATAATTCTTTATATGTTTAAAAAGTATTTTCAATGAAATTGTTTTCCAAAATGATATCTAAAATTATTTATATATTTTCATTTTATTTTAAATAAAAAAGGTTTTCAAAATGTTTTAATGAATAATATATATTATTTAGAATTATTTTCAAATAAAAATGATTTAAAAATGTTTTCAAAATTAATTTATTAGAAATAAAAATAATCTCAGGGAAATTGGTTTCGAACTATTTTAAAACTTATTTTAAAAATTTTCAAAGAATTGTTTTTGAAATTTTATTTATTAATTTCATTATAAGTTTCCCATGAAAAAAAATATCATTTTATTTCAAATATTCTATTATAATATTTCATGTTAATTTTCAAAAAAATGGTATTCAAAAGGTATTATGTTATAAAAATTATTTTTCTTATAAGAAAGGATAATTTCATCATGATCTATTTTTAAAATATATTTACTTATTATTTCCCACACGTGATGATATCTATTTGTGTTACACATGACTAGATTGGTAAATAATTTAATGGTTCCATTGATATTATTTATCTAATTGGTTAATTTTTTTACAGAATGATATTTATGAAAACCATTTCACTTTAACTGGATATATGTTAATATAAATCATTTCTATTTTATAGGTTATATGTTTATGTAACCTGATTCTTTTCATGGGGTGTGCTTTGATGAAATGATTATTAAAAATCTCTCTCTTCCATAGGTTATGATATGATTACTTGTTTATTATACACATATCATTTTTGGGGTTATGATATAATGGATTTTTATAATCTAGTGGCACACATATGTGTGATATCATTATGAGATGAGTAGTACATATATCTCCTTCAAATTAATATGATATATATTATTTATCTCATGTTATAGAAGTGTCTAGAACTGGGAGTGAACTTGATTTAGTAATGAACATTCTCCTCTATGATGACATTGGAAGAGAACCATGACTACTAAGATGATTATGGGAGTAAACCATGACTAATTTGATGGTATGGTGATTTGATCCCTAGTACTATGATGGTCATGGAAGTAATTCATGGAATAATATTGAAATCATTTTATATGTGAATGGATGATCCAAAATTCGATGTTTTTTAGATATGATATACTTTTTTAGATTATGATCACAATTCTAATATGATTCTTTTCTTTTTATCTAAAAATATTTAGGCCATGTATAATATTTCTGATCATTGATATGTAGGTTATTATATTCAAATGTTATGTTCATATTACTGAACCCTTATTTTTGTGGCATTCATACATATTTCCTTTATATCTCCTTACTGATCATTTGATCTTGCCCTTTTTATATTTTTCCATTACCTAGTTATACAGAGTGGTTTTATGTAGAAGTACTATAATGGAAGATATTTTTACTAACCTATGAAGACATATCTCTATGTTTGAATATTTCTTCCATGTTTCAAAAGAAATAATAATATTACATCCCTCAAGCATGTATTTTTTGTAATATGATAGTTATTCATATACAATTTTTTATTTTCCTTGTACGTTATGTCTAGGTATCAATCGATACATGACTATTATTGAAATAATTTTCAATGCTAATGTGTATTCAAAAAATACTTGAATTATAATATTTGAATTCTCGCATGTCTCATGTTATTTGATTAACTATGACTCGTGTAGTATTAATTGAATATATAAACTTCATGACATAAGATAATAGTCATTGATATTGATGTTATGGGTTTTAAATTGTATACTAATTTTTACAAAACCTTATATTAATTATATTCATACAAATATCCATTTATTATCATTATATAGAATATTATCCAACCATTTCTTATGTTTCCATTTTAAATATATGGGAAATTATATAATTTATGATATGTCTATGAAAGGGTCTAGTTATTATGATCATAGTGAGAGATGATGTAATTTACATATAGTCTATATTTTTGTTCTTCAATGTTTCCAAATATAGTAGATTTTTATAGTCCTTATAAATGTTAATTTGTATTGCAATGAGTATTAATAAAAATTAATGTAATATCATTATATTATATTCTTGATTTTCTATATATGTGAACAATTATATCAAAAAATAAAAGTTGGAATATCTTCAATGAAACAAATAAAATAAATGAAATATTAATTTCTTCTATTGGAAGCATTATTTCTATAACTTCACAACATAATGATTTGAAAAAATAGAAAATGTTTATTAATATTTGTTGTAATTTTATTTATACTTCATTGTTAATCCATGATAATGATATCCTATATAGAAACATGAAAAGTATTGATTTTTATCCATTATACTTATATTAATGATTTAAATGACATAGTTTATTTTTAATAAATACTCATATAGATACATTACTACATTAAATAAGTTCAAAACATAAAATATAACATTCTTAGATGGAGATAAAATAGTTGGAGGGAAAAAATTTCATTGTTTACACTTCAAAATCTCAAAAATTCAACTTATCGATATTTTAATCATGAACAATGTATCTGTAATTTCATCTTTTTTGTTAATTTTTTAATGTTCCAATTATGCTATCACATTTATTTTATTTCTACATTCGGGGAATCTAGAATGTATATGATGTAAAAATATTTCCAATGTGATTATTCAAAAAAATGATTTATTTCTCCAATAGATGTTCGAAAGGACTATAAAAAAGGATATACCAAAAATGGTGACAATATCATTTACTTTCTATATCTATTCATCACCATTAAATTTAGATATCATTTCACCTTCCTTAAAATTCATATTTAATGATGTTTTCAATAAATGGAATTTATATCTTCACGGTAAAAACTATTAACATCCTCAAACTAATTTAAAGAATTTTATTAACCAAAAAACTGTTCACCTTCTCTAAAAATAGGACAACCAAGCATTCCATTATTTCTATATCTTAGTAATATTTTATTAACAGTAAAATTATTCATCATATTATATAATATAGATCTGAGTATGAAGTCATAATTCCTTTTACAATACTAATAAATCATTTAAATAAACATTCAATTTTATATTTCTAATTCATTATGAAAAATAATTCACTACTATGTTGTCTTAGACAAGATATAAGGATATACATCATAATGTACTTGTGATTCTTGAATAAACAAGTAGTAATTCTTAAATTTACTTGTAGAATTATAAATGTACTATTTGTGATGTATTTTACACCTAAAGGATCCAATACATAAATATTGAGTGTATGATATAGGATTCTCATCTATTTTCCAAATTAAGTTTAATAATAATAAATTTTAATAATGAATTGAAGTATAAAGAAGAAATGATTATATATATATATAATATACTCACTTCTATATTCCCATATAAAGTATGTAATTATAGGAATATACCAAAAACATTCAAATGACTTGATTTATCTAGGTTGAATCTCATCTCGCCGCAAGTAGGGAATTTTTTTATTGGATTCATGGTCCTTGATAAAATATTTATAGTCATTCTGATGGACATATATATATTTTTATGATTAAACACATTGAATATAATATTTTTTATCATCATAAATTAGAAAAATAGGGCCATTATGTTCTTGTAATATATCATTAAATAGATAAATCTATTGTTTTACTTTGGGTTATTGGTATCCCATACAATTATTAAATTTATATAGAAAAAATATTTCTGATAATGTTTTATATTTCATAAAAATAATATACAATAGAATCTTTAAATAGATCCTTATATTTAGAAATAGATTTATAAATTCATGATGGTTATATTCATCTACCATTTTTCTTTCCCTATATGATATTCATCATCTTTTTTGTTGTAATCATATCTAATGATGAATAAAAATTTGATTTCCCATTCATGAGATATATTCAATTATAAATTTTTTTTCCAACATTTATAATGAATATCTATTAAGTGATGTATTAATTGATTTTTAAAATAATTAAAAAAATTCATATAAGTAAAAATAAATTAAACATAAATGATCAAAATGATTAAAATCTAGCCACTTTCTTGTCATATTCATCATATTCGGTTAGAAAATATTCACATATTACAATAATAATCCAACTAATGTTTAAATATCATATATCATTTCTTAAATACTTAAATTATATGAGGTATAACTTTTATAATTATAATTATAATTAATAATATATACATATGGGTTTTTTTGGTATATCCCTCTAAATTATTAATAAAACTCGTCAGATTTTATTTTCAAATAATATGAAATATTATATGTGGTATATAAAGTGATTTAAGGGAGTGTAATCCTCTAAAACATTATTTCATGTTTGTGAAGGTTGGAAATTAATAATTGATTGAATAATTCAATATATTATTTTTATGTACACATTATAAAGATGATATTACAGTGGATTTACATAGATTATATTTTAGGGATCACTCTTATATTTAACATGGATTAATTATTAGATTATTATGAAAACACGGATGTTTACTCCATTAGTTCTAATATTAAGAAAAAATGTTGATTGATTATTAATGATAATTTCTATTTATGTTTATTTTATGTTGGAGGTTTTCAGTCAATTATTATTATACTTTCTGATAAATTGTTAATTGTTTTTTAAAATAAACCACTTTTTATTTATGTGGTAACCTTATGTAATACAACATATGTAATTACAAAATACCACATTCTGGCTCATACATTGAAACAAAAAATGTGATATAAAAAAGAGTGATATTCCCACTATCCCAGTTCATTTCACACCCTGAGAAGGATGGTCCAAAACCAAGATACACCTAATATATCATACCATGTCATGAAATATAATCTATATCATTACCCACACATTACATTAAAAAACCCACGAGAAATAGTATCAACTTTCATCTTCATTATTCTATATCCATTATATAAAATAGTTTCTTTAATTATGTAATGTTGTTGGAATGTGTTTAAATTTATATATTTAAATTTATTGTTGGCGTAATATGGTATTAAATAAATTAAATTATTGATCATATTAAAACAGGAGTTTAATATTTTAACAGAAAACACAATGACTAATGATGAATTTAGATCATATTAAAAAAAACAATTATCCGTCAAATATAGATTATTTTTATCTATTACAAAATCAATTATTTTAAAAATCATAGTAAAAAATTAAACATGAAAACAAGATATAATTTTTATTTTATTTTATTTTAATGTTTAATTAAAATTTATTAGTTTTAAACTAATGATTCATGATAAGGATATTTTTCATTATTTATTAACCTTTGATAGTAGTTTATGCTACACCATTGATGTCTTATTTCTAATAATTATTAATTATAATATTTATAATTGATTCCTTGAATCACATAATGAGAAATCGTTTGTAGTTATTATCCCTTCACAATGCACTCATGTTGTGAGATTTAATGAAGTGAGTAATCTAATTCAACAACCAAAATAGAGGCTGAAACATCTAATGAATGATGTAGAAAATAATGATATATCATGAAGAATAAATTATATATCCCATATATATCATTGAATGGGATAATAAATTATTTTTACTTTTGAATAAATTTAGAATAATGGATTTCGAAATAATTGTTTATTTGGTGTTTACTAGAATTCATATGGATTGAAGAGTGTGTATATGGTATCAAAATATTAATTAAATGGATAGTAAAGGATAAGAAATATATTTTTATTGGATGATCAAATAGTTTAAATTTTTTGGGGCAAGAATGCAATAGTTTTATAAATGGAAATGATAGTTAAAATTAAAATCAATTTCAAACCAAAGATTAATGTTAGGTGTTATTTAGTTACCATCATATACTATTCATTAAATAAATATTTCATTTAGAATGTTTAATATACCATCCACATTCAGTGGTGCATGATGAATATTTTCCTTTTATGGGTTGAAATTTATTAATGTCTTTAAGTATTAGATCTTCTTATCTGGATTTGCTTATTTATATATTTCCAAAAACAAAAAATATCTTGGCTATAAAATAATATTATGATACATACCTATATCATATTCAAGAATGTTACAATTTAATATATATATATATATGGTATTCTATTTTTAATATGATTTCAATGAATTTTAATGTCGTTGAATGGGTAAAAATAAAGGTAATTTTAAAATTTCCTGGGACCACTTTATTGATGATGATATATAGATTTTTTGAACATTGAAATTTGTAACAGTGTCATGATAATGATATCTCAAAATTTATTTAGTTACTTATTGATAAAATATGATACATTTTCATTCAATTAAATTTTTTATAAATATATTAATATTATAAAGGATATCATTTTTACTAAAATAATACGTGTTCCACAAAATTTTGATACACAAATTTATATTATGTGTGATGTGAGATATTATTAAATTTTTTCCACAATTTCGTAAAGTGTTAATAAAATTTTCTGTCTACTTTTCTATGTACGTCAATCTATTATGGAAGAATATTTTAATTAAAATACCATTGAAGATAAATTAAATCATTCTTAAATATATTTTGATAATTTTTTCAAATAATTTTTATTCCATGGTAGTTTTCTATAATAATAATTTTATAATAAAATCTTAATCAATAATAATGTTAATAAATTATCATTGATATCAGGGATACTGCTTCCATAGGTAACTACAAAATGTTTTGTCAATGGATTTCCCTTTTTATAATTATTCTTTATAGTATAATCACATTACGAATCACAATGAAATATAATGATACTATATACTATGTATCCATTATTCATAATTTATTCGCATCAATGTTTTGAATTTTAAGAATCATACTTACACAGTTGTGATCAATAAGATATTTGGAGTTCGATAGGACAATGATAATTAATGCTAAACAGTAACATACCCTAATTAATTGTAACCATACCTTATGAATATTTATATGACCCTTATGGATATTAAATCTTCTATAATATTATTAACCTTACCCATGAATGATTAAATAAAATTTAGTCACCTTAAAAGTAGAAATTTGACATTATAAAAAGTATTAGTATTTTTGTAATTAATAAATAATTATTTATAATTAATTAATTAAATTAAAAGATAATGTATTCTCCTAAAAAAATATCATTAATTAAAAATTCTATGACATCTCAATTTTTGATAATTTTATTCGAACATGTGTAATATTTGAACACATTATAAAATTAGTTTTAATTTTAAATATTGTGTTTTTCAATTAAATTATGATTTTAATTAACAATTAAGTTAACAATATTTACATTTTTTTGAAAAAATTAATGCATTTTTTGGATTCTATATGTCAAAAAATGGTTCGGGAAATTTTTTTGGGATCTTATAAAATACATAATTTTTTTGAAAAGTAAAAAACATCAATTTACTGTGTAAATACATTATATGTTATATCCACTATTCCTCATATCACAAGTGATGTAAGAACCCTAATATCTAACTCACATTCTTTATTTACTATTATTTGTAATGAAATCATTAGTATTTTTTATCTTGGTGTAAATTCATAATCTAATGATTATAATATTAAGGAAACCCCTCTCCCCTCTACTATAAATACAACCATTCACACCCTAATTTCCTCACACCACTCAAGCTTCATGCCTTTCTAATCCATGACCATACGTATTTCCTATACCCTACCCCACATTAACAAGCTTCTAGTCTCTTAAAAATACCATTAATAGGTTCTTTATGTTGAATCTCAAGAAGAGGATTCAAGAGGTAAATCCCCCACTCTATTTTTCCTTTACTTTGAATTTCATCTTCCTTTCATAGTCTATCCCCACCAATCCCCTTATAAATGGTAAGGTAACTCCATTATATCTAAAATACTATTTTGGTTTGATACTATTGGGAAAATTATAACATACAACCCCTTCCCCTCTTCTTTTTTATTTTATAAAAGAAAATGTTGTTCGTGAGGTGTTAATTTTTATCCTTGAATAGTGACATGTTTTCTATTTCCCTTTAACGACTTCAGATGTGGTCAAGAAACTATTGTTATTATTTATCCATATTATATTATATGTACTATATTCTATTTAATTATTTTGAAATATCTTATGTACATATTACAAAATGATAAAACAAAACATGTTCATTGTGATCCAAACACCACACAAATTAACCTAAAACAAAAAAAATTAAATAATATCTAACGATTCATCCATGTGGTATATAAAATAATTCATTATAACATAATTTAAACTATTTTAGTATCATTAATTACATGTTATTTATGTTCTGGATGTTTATCCTTGTTCTTTACTAACTTGCCTTCATGAATACAAGTGAACTGTTCAAGAAAAGAATATAAATTAACATTCTTAAATAATGAATTTAATCATTATTAACTGTACAAAGGCACATAAAAGGACATAATCCAAAAATATTAAACCCTATTCATGTATATAAGTCTCTTAAATTTACAATTACTGAATAGAATGTCATTATATAGGAAATTAATGTGAAGAAAGCATTCAGATACAAGGTACTGTGAAATTCTGGAACCCAACATCCATTTTTAGGTTCTCCATCATTCACTCTATTTTTATGGTATGTTCACTCTATAAAAATCAATTTTTCATAATTTTCAAACCTTTTCTAGGATATAAATTTTTTCCACTATAGTTTATTTTAAACATGTTTTTTCCAAAATAACTATTCTTTCAAAAACACACCTTTTACTTCTCACTCAAGGTTGATGATTTTATATCAAGTATGTTATTACCACTTTCTTTTGGGAACCCAATTTTTTCGAATGTTTTATTTTGATGTAAAATTCATTCCTCTCCATGGGTTATTTAGGATAATTTTTTATATATGATATATGTGGTAATCATGATAATGAGAATGTTATGATGTGACAGGTGCGGTCAAAATATTATAGTGCAAAACAATTGTTTTGATGTGATTGGTGCTCCAAGAATTATATAATGCTCAAATGAATTTGGTAATGTGATGAATATATTTATATAAAGATAAATAATGTGTGAATGTTTTTATCTATTTTCACGACTATGTGTGGTATTGAAACACTAAGACGTGAGGTTCAATTTGTATGCATATCCACATTTCAAGTCTTTTATTAATATTTCCTCTCATGTTTAGGATCAATTCCCTATGTTATAATTGTGCTCACACATAGTTATATGGATCATATCTATCTTCTTACTGGGCTTTTAGATCACCCTGTTTGATTTACATCCTCATGGGAATACTTATAGTACCAAATATTCTATGTCCAAAAAAAATCTAGAGAAGAAGGAATTAAATGAATATTTATGTTATTGTAAACACTTATTTAATGTACTATTTTTCTAATCCTCTAGAACCTAGACATGAAAAGGTACTGAAATTTATAATATATGGTGTATTATTAAATTATATTTTATATAAAAAACTACACATCATGTTATAGTACTAAATCTAGATGTGCGGGTTTAGGGCCTTACAATTGGTATCCAATGCATGGTATAGTTAATTTAGTAATTAGGAATAGTGAACCCTAGATAAAGCCTCTTATGTTAAAATAAGTAAAAATATTCACACATGAAGATTCACAAATGGATCCCATAATTTCGGATTTTAGTGAAAAGTTTACAAATTATTATGTTATTTATTCCAGACTCTATGACATATGTATTGTTCTAACCATTTCTATTTTAGAAAATGTTAGGAACTAGGATAAATCATGCAAAAACCCATGATAATGTTGAAATGAAATCCCCAATTCTTTGATTGGTTTAGTTCAAAACATCATTGTGATTCTTACCCTACTATATCAGGTTATTAAATATAAACATAATAAAGGTGAACATCCTCCTTCACCCATGAGGGGGCCACTGGCTATTGATTGTCTTATATAGGTACAATCACCGATGTTTAGGGTGTCATCTGATCAACTAGTTGTGGAACAGTGGGTCCTCTCCATGGAGAAGACCTTTTCATTTCTAGAATGTTATGAGATATAGAAGGTCATATTAGTCATTTATGGTCTAGAGGGAGGGGCCCATAAAAATTGGGTTTTAATTAAGAACACCAAGCCAAGAGATTAAATTGATGTGATCGACTCGAAAGACAATATGATCATGATTCTTAACAAGTACTTACAACAAAATCTTCGTATAAATACAGAGAGAGAATTCATAGAGATCATGAAAAAGGAAGGAGAATCTATCATGACCTATGAAGGGAATTTCACATTATATGCAAGGTACGCTTCAGATTGTTTTATCACCAATGATAGATAAAATGATAGATTAATTAGTTGGTTAAATCCACAACATCAAAAGGATATTGAAATTTGAGATTTTGGGAGTTATGAAGAAGTTGTTTGGTGTTCCATCAAAGTTCATATAGTGTTTGGAAAACGGACCCATGTCTATTGTGATATGAAATGAAATATGGTGTTTCGATCTAGAGGATCTAATGATAAATGTGGGAAGAAAACTCAACATCTCGAAGACCAAAAATGTGGGAAGTTGCATCAAGTGAATTGTATCAAATGGATGGGGAAATGTTTCAAGTGTGGTAAATAAGGAAATAATGTTAAATAGTGATGAAATGACATGTTGAGGAAGAATAATGTGGTGGAAGAAAAGAGAGAACCACCAACGGTTCAATTCTATAACTTTATGGAGGAATGGAAATTTGTAATATAGTGCATTAAACCTCGATTCCTTGAGGGTAATCAGCGTCAGCACCAGCAAAGCTGAAGGAACAAGGGAATGATTATGACAACACTACTGCGGAAGAGGAGCTAGTTAATGATGTTGTACAAGGTACACTTCCTATTCAATCAAAATGAAAAATTTCTTATTTTATTATGGTTATATGAACCCCTTAATATCATGAATGTTTTCTATAACTATGGTAAGAAATCCTCGAAACCTTTAAGTAGACATATCTATAAAAACACCATGTAGTATATCATTTAAACAGAAGTTTTTTACTCTTCTCCTGGGGGCGTATGTGGGAATATTATTCCAGATAATATCATACGACATCCCATTATAGAATTTGACTCTCTAATGATAATGGATTGGATCTCATTATATAGACCACAAATAAACTATTAGGAAAAAAATATATCATTTCATATTCCAAGCCATATCATGCTCCTTTAAAAATGAAATGAATATCATAAATATCCTTTAAGAAATCCTTCAATAGTCTGGGTGTTGATTCCCAATGAGGAAGCATATAATGAACAAATGGTTGAGTTATAGGAAAGTGACATTCATTCATAAATTTCCATTGTGAGGGAATAAAATGATACATTTCTGGAAGAGTTACATAAGCTTCCCCTATATTATGAGTTAGAGTTATCAATAGGACTCAAACTATGAGCTACTCCTATCTCAATGTGTCCCTATCGGAAGGATCGTATCGAACTGGAGGAGTTAAAGAATTGGCTTCAAGAGAATTTTGAAAAAGGGTCCATACACCCTACTGCATCATCTAGGGGGTGTCAATACACTTTGTGAAGAACAAGGATGGTACACTGTTGTTGTGTATCGATTATTGGGAACTCCAAAAGATCGCCATAAATAACATGTATCCTCTTCCTAGGACTGGCGACATGCTTGACCAGTTAAGAAGATATAATTACTTCTCAAATGAGGATATTTATTATGGATATCATCCGTTAAAGGAGAAGAAGGAAGATATTTAGTAGAATTACTTCTTTACAATTTATGTGAATTATGAGTTTTTGGAGATGCCTTTCATAGATACTAATGACCTTGAAATCATCATCGATTTGATGAATATAGTCTTTAGATATTACCTCAACAAATCTTTGGTCAATGATATTCTCATATACTCCATGAGAAAGAAGGAACTTGAATAACGACTAATTATTTTGATGGAGACTTTGAGAATAAAGAAGTTGTATGCCATGTTTAGTAACTATGACATTTGGATGAAGAATGTCACATTCAGGGGACATGTGATCATAAGAGAGGGAATTTCTGTGGACCCTTCAAAAAAAAGGTGACCGAGGAATGGCTAGACCCTCTAATGTCACAGAAATTAGTAGTTTTCGTGGATTAGTTGGGAACTACCATGGTTTTTTTTAAAATTATCATGATTTTCATGCCCACCAACTACGTTAACAAGGAAACGGGTAACGTACGTCTTGATATATGATTGTGAGGCTAGTTTTTGGGATATAAAGAGAAGGATGATCACTACACCTACACACACGGTACGGAGAAGTAGGGAAATTTATGTGATATATAGTGATGCATTGAAGAAATGATTGGGTTGTTTAATCATGGAAAATGTTAATTTGATATCCAAAACCTCACGATAGTATATGTTCCTTGAGAAGAACTACCAAAAAAATGATCTAGAGCTAGTAGTCAAAATTATTACTGTGAAAATTTTGTGGCACCACATTTATGGTGAGATGTGTGACATGTACACTGAACACAAGAGCCAAATGTATATATTCACACTAAAGGATCTCAACATGCGTCATAGGAATTGGTCACAGATAATAAAATAATAATATTGGTGTATTCACTATCATCCGGGAAAGGTGAATAAGGAAGTTGAAGCTATAATCAGAAAATAACAATCTTCTCTATCCATGTTATGGATTGAGAAGGACTCTATATTCATGGATATAAAAAGGATGGATTTAGAAATAATAAGGGCATGGGATACATCCTAACATAACCAAATGATTGTGAAACCATCATTCTAATAGATGATTAAAGAGGCACAAAGGGATGATATGAAGTTACAAAAGAATTTTGATGTTGTAAAGGAAGGGATGTTGTGAGATTTCCATATTGATGGTGATGGTGTGATTCAATTTGGAATGTGGATTTGTGTGCCTTCATTATCCAGGATAAAAAAGTTTCTATTAGAAAATGAACATATCCCAACATTCTCTATCCATCCTGGTAAAAAAAAAGATGTACCTTGATCTCCATGAAAACTTCTGGTGGGATAACATGAAGAAAGAGATTGTGGAATACATCTCCAAGTGGATGGTAAGTCAACAAGTTAAAGATGAGCAGGAAAAGTAATAAGTGATGATGAATTCATTTCCTATACACATGTGGAAATGGGAAAATGTCACTATGGAATTTGTCATGTGTATCCCAATGATGTCAAAGAGAAATAATATGATATTCTTTTTGATTGACTGACCCACCAAGAATGTACAATTTATCACTATTCGGGAACATCTTTATCTTGAACAACATGAAATGATATATGTGAATGATGTGGGGAGACTGCATTGCCATCCAATATCGATTGTCTTTTATTGTGATCCAAGGATCACATCTCTATTTTTGAGAAGTGTCTAACATGCTTTGGGTACAAAATTGAATTTCATCATGGCTTATCACCCCTAAAATAATGGCCAATCTGAATGGACTATTCATACATGTTAAGATATGATAATATTATACAACCTATAATTCAGAGGTGGATGGGATCAACATCTCCCATTGGTTGAGTTCTCATACAATAATAACTTCCACTCAATTATTCATATCGATCCCTATGATGATTTGTATGGAAATAGATGTAGAACTCCAACCTGTTTGGATGATGTTAGTGAAATAATTCTACTTGAACCTGATCTTGGGAAAGAGAGGATAGAAATGGTTCATGTCATCCATCAACATATGAAAGCTTCTTAGAGACAGAAAATGGGAAATGATGAAAAAGGGAAATGATGACAACCATCGAAGGGACTTGAAGTTTGTCGTTGGTGATAATGTCTTCCTTCTAATACCACCGTGGATGAGATTCATGCAGTCTGGAAAGAAAGGGAAGCAAATATGATGGTATATTATCCCCAATAAGATCATTGAACTCATACGATCCCTGGATTATTGGTTTTAAATTTATCAAAAATGTCTCAATTTCATGATTTGTTTCATGTATCAGTCACGATGATGTACATACCAGATCTCTCACATGTACTGAACTAAATGGTGGTACCACTAGAAGATAATCTCTCTTATGAGCAGAAGCCAATAAATATTCTTGACTGGAGTGATAAGGGTCTACACAACACGCCAAATCATCTTATCAAAGTGATGTGGAGGCACCCTGTGTTTGAAGAATAAATTTGGGAACCATAAAAGGCGTTGAAAGAGAATTAACCTCACATGTTTGTGTAAAATGAAATTTCTAGGGAAACAATTTAGAAGGTGGGACGAATGTAATGAAAAAATGTTTTATCAATGGAATCTGCTTCTCATAATTATTCCTCACAGTATAATCAATTTAGGATGAACATTGAAATATAGTGTTATTAAATAATATGTGACCATTAAACATAATTTTGTCACGTCTACATTATGAATTAGGAATATATGACTTACACTATTTAGATAAGTGTGATGTTTGGAGTCTTATTGGACAAACATTAATATTTTGTGAATAATAACCTATCATTATGAATAGTAAACTAACCTAATTAATAGTAATATGACCATTTAGGATAGTAAATTGTCCAAAATAATAGTAACCTTACCCGTGAGTGATTAAATAAAATATAGGCATTATAGAAGTAACAATTTGACCATAGTAAAAGTTTTAGAGTTTTTTTATTTCACTAATAATTATTTATAAATATTAAAATAACATAAAAGAAAATTTATTCTCTTAAAATGCGTTTATAAATTAAAAATTCTATGCCTTCAGGTTTTATAGTAATTTTATATTAACATATGAAACTTTTTAAAGCATTATAAAATAACATTTAATTTTAAAAAGTGTATTTTTCATGTAAAATATCAATTTATTTAAAAATTAAATTAATAATATTTAGATTTTTTTTGTTAAGTGGACTTTATTTTTGATACAAAATTTTAAAAAATGGTTATAGTGAATTTTGGATTTTTTTTTGAAATACATGGTTTTTTGTTGAATAGTGAATTACAATATTTTACCATATAAATACAATATAATTTAAATATACTATTCCTGACAACACAAGTGATGTAAGCTCCCAAATCTAGAACTCAAATAAACTCATTCCAATTCTAGGTCATGGAATCGTCACTATTTCTTATCGTGGATTAAATTAATATACTAATGATTAAAATATTAAGAGAACCCCTCTCCCCTCCAAAATAAATACCACCCTTCACACCCTTATTTCCTCAAACCTCCAATGATTCAATCCTTGTCTAAACTATACCCAAAAACCATCCATTTCCCTTCCCCCACATCCAAGAGCTTTGGGTCTCATCAAAATACCAAGACTATCTTTCTTAAGGAGGACCTCAAGAGGAGGATCTAATGTCTAATTCCCCTATCTCTCAATTGTTTTCATTTCCATTTTATTTCAGGTTCATTTCTCAATATCTCCAAACCTCTCCTTATCCACATTGTATAGTAATACCATTATCTAAAATATACTATAATGTTATAAAAATAATTTGAAAATATATCATCCAACCCCCTTCCACTATTCTTTTCATTTTATGAAAGAAAACATTGTTCTTGAGGTGTTAATTTATCACCTTCAAGAAAAAAAGTTTTATTTTTTCCATTACCGCCTTCAGATCAGGTATTGAAACCATTTTTATATTCACACTAAATTATTTTTTATGTACTATATCCTATTTAATGTTTTGTAACTAACTGAAGTACATATTACTGAATTATAAAACAAAACAAGTTCGTTTTGATCAAAAAACTACCATAATTAACCTAAAATGTTCATCATTAAATTTTAACTAATGGATCATCCACATGGTATATAACACAAATCAGTATAAGATCATTTATACTTCTTTAGTATCTTTAATAACATGTAATATTAGCTTTGTATGTTTATCGATGTTCTACCAGAACTTCCATTCATGAATACATGTGAAACTTTCACAAAACCTATAAAAACGAACATTCCAAAATAATGAATTTACACTTTATAACTCATAAAAAGTACCATAAGAGAAATAAATGAATCCAACTTAATCCATATTCATTTATATAAGGTTTTTATAATTTCTATTTATTGTATATAATGTCATTAAATTGGACATTTAAGTTAATAATGTGTTTGGATAAATGGTATGGGGGAATTCTCGAACCCAACATACATTCTTTATGTTCTCCCTATTTCACTCCATTTTTCTGGCACGGTCACTCCATAAAAATAATTTTTTCATCATTATATTACCATTTTTGGTATATACATGTTTTCCCCAGGATTTTATTTCAATCAAATGTTTCCCAATGATCTATTATTTAAAAAATACACCTTTTACATCCTTCTAGAGGTTGATGGTTCTTGTATAAATTATATTATTCCCCCTTTCTTTTGGGAATCCAATGTTTATGAATGTTTTATTATTATATGACACCCATTATTTTACAAGGGTTATTTATTTTCATTTTTGATATATGATCCATGTGGCATGCACTATAATTATAATGTTATAATGTGACAGGTGCGCTTGGAATTATTTAGTAGAAAATGAATGTTATGATGTGACGGGAGTTCCTGGAATTAGATAAGTATCTAATTCATTGGGAAAAGTGATGAATCTCGTGATTTAATGTTAAATTATGTGTGAACATGATGCTATATTTGTTCACAACTATTTGTAGTAGTTGACCACTATGACAAGATGTTTAATTTATATGCATTGACACATTTCACGTCATTTATTAATTCTTCCTCCCATATTCATGATACATTTCCTTTGTTATATTTTTCCTCAAAAATTAATATATTGTTAATATATATCCCCTTATTGGGATTTTATTTCACCACTTTTTATATATATCCTTAGGTTACTACTTATACTAAGGAGTATTAAATGGAAAATAAGAAGCTTGAGAAGAAGGAATTAAATGATTATTTATATTTTTGTAAACTCTGATTTAATGTAATATTTGACTAATAATCTAGAACCAAGACTGGAAAAGGTACTCAAATGTATAATATACTATATATTGTTCTATTATCTTTTATATAAAAAAATACACATCATGTTTTATTAATAAATCTGGATGTGCGGGTTTTAGGCTTTACACTCTAAGAGTTTGACAATAAGATCAATGATTTGAAGGGATATGGGAATAATGATTTCAACAATCAGATAATTAATATTACTATAATATCATAATGTAATAATATTAATTCACAATTATAGTGATTTTTTCTTCCATCGTAAAATTGAAGACTCATAACATATATATACACACAAAATTAATTAATTATATATATGTATATATATTTGTATATACATACATATGAAAAAAATTAAAAAATTAAAATATAAGCATGTGTTTTTGTATAAATTAATATATAAATTTATGTAAGAATCAATTTTTATATATGTAACATCTCATTACCAACTTCAAGGTATAACCATTTTATTTCCTTGTTTTTTCGTTAATTGATTATGTCCTTGGATACATAAGGATGAAGAACATTGTTTTTATACAAAATATCCAAAATTTCTTATATTTATGTTTCTTTGAAACAATTTGTTATAGGTGAAATTGTTTTTTGGTTTCATAGGGTTCTCATCAATATTGGGGAAGCCTAAGCTGGTTTCGGTTTTTATAAAGAATATGTTGTTTTCATTGTTTGAAGTATCACAAAATTTCGGGTAAGGAGAATATGACATGAAATTGATTCTATTATTCTATCATGAGATGAGTACATAATGTCAAGGAATAAAGTCCCCATAATGATTTCCGGTTATGTAATTTTTAAAGTTTAATTGTTAATAATTAGGTGACATGTATTTTAATTTATATGAGTCCAATGGATTTCATTACATTTAAAGGGATGAAATAACATGCAAATTATGTAGACATTGTTTTTAAGGTGATTCCAAAGAGATATATTTTTCATTATTCCTCATCTATCATCCCACTCGACCTAAGAGACTTCTCCATTTATTTAGGGAGAATCTATTTTCTTCGGATTGATTCTTTTTGTGTTGTACCATCAGGGAAATTTCATTGTATATCTCCGTGTAAGAGATGTTTTTTGGTTATCTGTTTCCTTTGATCATGTTGGTTCTAATGCATTACACCATTGGTTTTGATGACATTTAGTAATATTTCCTTTGATTCTATTATAGATCTATGGTGCGATATTGTTATAGGGGATGAACCCTTGTTGGTTGTGGTGTGGCAGGTGAGTGTTCTAGAGGTTTGGATTTTTTCACTCCTTCACAGTGACTGATATTATATTTTATCAATTTTATGATTTGAATATTTACTATAGAACCTCTTTTGTCATTTTTGGGATCATTTGTTATGGTGGATTCTATTAGGAGTGTGGGTGACCCATGATTTTGGGTTTTATCTAAAGCCTATATTGGAGAACAACTTTACACGCATTTATGAAAAAAAAATTAAATGAAATTTCAGGATATGGGTGATTTTTATTTTGTTTGTGTAATTGGGTTTTTATAAAATATGGGTTCCACTAATTTTGGTAAATTAAAAGGTGTTCATTTAAATAATTTTTGAATGGTTTTTTTTAAATTGATCTCAAATCATGAAATTATACAATGTGTTGGTGAAATGGTCTAGAAAATAGATTGCATTGTAAGCCATGTGTACCTGGTGGAAGTTATATTAATAGGTCTCCCTCAAATTCATGGGTTTCATTCATGGGACTTTCTTGTACTCCGAATGATCGTCGTCATAGGGAGTTGTTAGGAATATTAGGGGGTTCACTTTCTGCAGTGTTACTTTTATCTCAGGGCTCGATGCATATGTCTGGTGGTATAATGATCATAAAATTGACTATATTTTTTGGTAAAAGTGTTATAGTTAACTAAAATTGATGTAATCCTTGTTGTGATGATACCTATGCTTCGTGGTTGATTTTTTTTATCAGCTGGTACTGTTTTGGATATACCTACATGAATTTGATATGATATGTGATTCATGCATTAGTTTTATTTGATATTTTTTTGATATATATATATATACACATATGAATTTATATGAATCTAATTTACCTAATTTATACTAGAATGGGAAAATAGCGAAATAAATATCTCCCCATTCATTTCATATAGAAATTATTTCACTATATCAAGCCTTATTATCATCTTAGTTGAGTATTCATGGATTTATTTTCAGAGACATGATATAGAAAACTTGGGTGGGACCCTACAATGCCTATTAGTTCACTCACCACATAACCCTTTCACAATGTGTATACCATTATTTCAATGAACCGATTGGAAAAGTGTTTTAGTGGGTCACAATGGTTTTTCTCCTATGTTTATCTAGATGGTTAGATGTTGGTAGTTTTCCAACTGTATCACATCAAGAATATTGTAGTGGTTGTTTCCATCTTGATGTACTTTATTATTAGACATGTCTCTTTTATATTAATTTTCTACTTTTTTAGTTGTATTGAGTTTTCTTCCCATTCTGTTATCAAATATATAATTATGCTTTTTTCCTTCCATTGTTTCATTATTTTTATGTGAATATATTTCTTGATTTTTTCATCAAATTTTAAAAACTATTCCCCTATTTTAGTTATTGTTACTCAGGTTATAAATTACACCTAGTGGGGATCAATTACTCGCTCTAGTTATTTGATTCCATGTGTAATGTACATTATTAGGATGGTATTCAGGTTAGGTTTTTCACTATTATATATAAGAGACGTATTGTGCTTATGTTTCCTTATCCTGGGATGTTTATTAGGAAAGACATAGAATTTTTTAGACATGAGATGTAGATTATGTCGAGTTCTTGGCCATCTATTGACACGATCAAACTAATGATACCCTGGGATATTGGGATGTGTGTCTCTATATTGGGTTCATGATGTTACTGTCAGTTTTTGATTATGGCATCTCTATTATAAATTGAAATTATTTTCTTCTTTGATCATTTCACATATTTTGGTGTTTAGATATATGCCTCCAAGACTCGTTTTTGGGTTTAATAAGAGGGTGACCATAATCCTCCTCAATGAAATATTCCCCTATACCAAATATTTATCCTGGATATTACATGATAAGTTTATTCTATCAACCAGAATGTACCACATGTTCAGAACATACTAGTTGTGGTACAACTAGAAGATGTAGGATACATAGATATATTATGGGAGTTCGTGCATGAGGATCCACTATCGGAAAAAAGTACAAATTAACTTCAAGGGGAAGTGTCTTGTCTTGAGAATATTGATCAGTTATTTGATTTCTTGGACACACATGAGAGTATCAATTTGAAGTGAACAACATTCATACTTTATGGACCCATCCTTAAATGGTGGGAGTCAAAGGTATAGATTGATTGACACATTGGGGGTGTAGTGGATGTGTTCCAAGACTATTTTCTTCGAAACATTTTTTCCAGAGTCACTGATAATGAATAATTATCTAGAGTGTATATTTTTTATTAGGGTGGAAATTCATTGTTACTGTAAGCTAATTGGTTTGTGTAGATGCTCGATTTTTAACACATGTTGGATTGAATGATGAGGTGAATGCATAGAAGTACCTTCATGGTTAATGACAAAATATAAAATCATATAAATTTATGCTAAAAAAGTAAAACAATGTGAACATAGTAGAAAATTATATGATTTATGATATGAATAAGGAAAGAATGTTACAATATTATACCTTTTCTCTTACACCATTTAATATCTTATGTTGTGCACCATTGAAAAAGAGGAAGTGTAAGGATCATCACATGAGCTCAGAAGGTGGTTATTAGTAGCATGTCTATTATTCACCAATAGTTATATCTAGTGGAGTTCTTACTAATATTTATATGTGCGGTGATGTTAGAAACACATGGAGATATTGTCTTGCACCAGATAATACATGACATAATTAGGGAAATTATGTTAATCTATAGTGTTTCTATTAGGCTATGTGTACTAATTGATATTATCAGGGATCACCTAAATTATAGGTTACTACAGTGTATTCAAATGCATTATAGACTTCAGGGCTCCAACAACATTCATAAGGGTTGTAGAACCTTCACAGAATAATGGATTTTATGGTGGATGTGGATATGGGTCAAATTATGGTGAAATTAACCATATTCATCGCATCTTCATTAGTGATTTCATTATTTAATAATAGTTCTTCCCACTCATTTTTATCTATTTTATTTGTTGATAATCTTATCCTTCCAATAGATATCATTTCATTTTTTATATATTTTTCGATACCTTTTATTAGAGGATTGAGAAAGGTTTTTTTCCCCTTTTTATGCATTATCAAGGGATAATGTGGAGTAACTCTGGAATATTATTTTTCATGGAATAGATTTGTCTGATTCCATCATCAGAATGGTTTTTTTATCACTTATCAAGTTGAGGAATATTGTTATCACCCACATGAATCAATTCCAATGTCTAATTGGATCCAATGGGTGTTTTAGGGAGAGTTGGATCCATGTTCTGTTATTTTTTAACCTTCCCACCCAGAGAACATGAGTTTTTTTGTCCATTTTAATTGATTTACTAATTTGAATTTCTTTTATAGATGGTATTACTTCAAAAAGTTGTGATTTTTGGGACATTTTCCCAGATGATTTCTACGTGAATCCACCACATAGAGATGTAGAGTTCATGATTGATATAGTTCTAGGTTTCGATCCCATTTTGATACATTCATATCATATGAAAGAATAGGAGATGAATGATCTCATGATTATGTTGGACACGATGAAGGGAAAAGGTTTTCCCCCTAATGTTACACCCTGAAAATCCCTAGATTACTTTAACATTTTCAATAGATTTTTCCCTCTAGTTGTGTGTCGATAATTGAATATTAAACTATGAAACTGTTAAGAACATGTATCTTATTCTTCATCTGAATCATCTGTTTCATCATAAAGGGGGAAAAGTGGTTTTCAAAGATTGATCGTTGGCCTAGTTATCATCATCAAAAAGTTCGGGTGTTTGATATACTGAATATTGATTTTATGAGAAGTTGTGTACATTATGAATAACTTATTATTTTGTTTTTTAAACTAGTACTATTTCATTTTTAATGTATTTTATGGAACATATTTTCAATTAGTGTTTCAACATAGTTCTGGTAGTGTTCATTGTTGAAATTTTGGATTACTCATGATCTGGGCATGATCTTGAGCACCATTAGGGATTGCTTCTAGAAATAAAATGGGGTCTCTGCTTATATATAAGCCATTAAAAATGTAGTTTTTGGAACCATCGAGAGATATTATTAGGGAAAATTATTTCAGATCATGTCCTATGAGTGTTTCCTGAGATGGTAATGAATATATTTTCATGGTAATATACATAGAATGTCCTTGAGATTTAGATATTCACTCATCATTCATGTCACTATAAATATTTTATCAAGAACATTTCAATGATTGTGTCACCATTGACTACTCTTACTAGAAAAAAAGTCTACAATTTTATGTTATGTAATGTTCTACTTTTCATTAAATGAGAAGAAATAAATGTTGATGTTAGATCATATTATGATATCACTCAATCTTAGTAATGGGTATGTTGTTTTTTTATGATTATAGTGATGGTTTTGGTCATGTTCTTATGCAGGATGATAATGTGGTGTCATATAGATCTCTCCAACTACTTCCTCATTATAATAATTATCCCACACCCAATTTTGATATTATCATTTTTATGGATGTGCTTCGTTGATAGAGGCCTTTAATTTTTGGGTAGTGGTCAATGGTATTTTTCAATTATAAGATCATGAGCTATATATTTTCCCTGAAATACATGAATTCTAGACATATATTATGGTTAAAATACATTCAAATGTTTGACATATAGATCACCTACACCATGAGAAATTAAAATGATTTCATATATGATCTTAGAAGGAAAACACCCTTGTATGATGTGTTGTAAATGTTGGAAGAGTATAAATTTATTGGGATTTTCATTTAGTTACATCGGGCTTTTAATGAAGAGTCATCATTAAAGGGTTTTAGTGGTGTTTATTTATCACAATCTTTCATTAATCGTTTTCTATATATACATAATTTGGATGATGATATTTAATGGATTTGAGAAACCTTATATAGTGGGGAGACCATTTCTTTTTGGACTTTATCTTCAAATATTCTTCTATGTTGTAGAAATCTCATTATCTTTGCAACAACACAATGTTTTTATTATTATTTAGTAGTGAATAATTAATTTTGGTCCAATGAATATGTATTAGTTCATGGGACAATAATTTTTTTAGTCACGTATAAAGCATGAGATTTGTGATTATGTGTACCATTGTTAAACATCCCAATAGATATTTGCAGTGAATATGAATCATTTGGTTTTATGCCACTTATTAATCATATGATAATGAAATGGGATGAGGTATTAATTGATTTAATTATTGGTTTACCAAAGACACCCAGAGAAATGAATAATATCTAGGTGGTGATTGGCCAGTGCAGAAATCCATCTCAATTCATTCCCATCAGGGACATATCTAAAGTGAATGATCTAGGGAATTGGTGTGTATGGGAGATTGTGAGGTTACATGGGGATTAAAATTTATTAATATTTATATTGATCCTATGATTAATTTTAGGTTATAGTTTAGTATCAAAGTGGATGAAGTGAATTTTTTTAGGATGACTATAGGTTATCATCGATGGATACATGGTTAGATAAACCATTTTTGGAACCATTGATATTCGTAGCTAGAAATATAGTGTAGTTTGTGTTTTTTTAAATTTCGAATGGATTGATCAGTGATATTAAAATTCATGTGATCTTATAGTCCATGAGGATTCAATGTTTATCTTGGCATTTGTTCCCTATGATTTAGAGATTTTTGGGTCCTAAACATTGTAAGGAATCAGAATGATTCCTGAATGGATTTTTTCAATGAATGAATCGTTATATATATAGTTCAATGATGGATTTTGTGGATATTTTTGTTTTTGAAAATGCAAATCTTCAAGAATTAATATGGTGTCACAATGGATTCAATGATTGTGAAATAATCTTCGAGAATATGGCTGAGTTATAATGGGATAACGATATTCTATGTGAGTATAAAAAGCATCATGAACATGAAATATTTAGTGAATCATTGTAAATAAAGGAGATTCACGAGAATGAATGAATAGGTTTGTGGAAAGGCTCCCAAGAACATGTTCTCTTCTTGAAGTGATAAATTTTTAAATTGGTTTTCTTCCATAAATTGAGATATGGAGTGAATTTTAGTAAAGATTGAATCGCTCTAAATTCATGATGGTTGGGGGCTTCACAAATCAAGAAAATGTCATGGGAATATGAATCATGAAAATACTTTTTATGAATATACAAATGTCTATGAATTTTTGGAATGCTATTTTGGTAAAGAGTGGGAGTTTTAGCAGGACATATAGATCCTCAAATTCTAGGATAATAATGATGGTCGGTAGCTACAATAACATGTGCGGGTATTAATAATGATAACACATATTTGAAACAAAAAAATGGAATTCTATGAAGGTTATGATCTTTAAAAATAGTAGTATGGAATATTTTGTTATGTGAACATAACATTTATGTTCTTAAACTCGGTACTATAGTTCAATAAGATTCTTGTGCTAATTTGGAGAATATAATTAATATAAAAATACTTCTATGTTATATTCAGGCCAATAAAATTAGTATTACTTCCACTAAGACATTGATTTATGAGGATTCGATGTATTTCATCTAAGAGAGACATTGTATAACCCCAAATTAAATTTAAGTGTAGTGTGTTTAGAATAATTTTATTGTGTCTGATCTTCTATTATCTATAAAAAATTAATCCTAGTTGATTTAGGTATAAATAAAAAAATATTTATGTATGCTCCATGGACTAGAACTTAGTTGATAACTATGTAAAAATGATTTTTTGTGTATTTGTATATTGATATTAAATAAATATATTGTCATATGAGACTTGTTTTTCATGTATCTACCAATGTGAAAATAAGATACATCTCTTTTAAAAATAATTGACTCTATAAATCAGCCCCACCCCTTATGGGTAATCTAGGGTCTAAAATGTGGAATCATAGAAAATAGTTTATTGGAGTAAACCACTGTCATTATTAAAAATATAGTTACTATTATGGGAGTTCCACTTTTTGATGGGAGAACATGGAAAAATAGAAAGAGATGTAATATATAATATATTAGAAAGGATGTTCTCTATGCCCAAACTTAATTTATAATGGTTAGTGATGCAATATTTCTGCCTTTTTTTGAAACCCTTATGAAAATGCTTGATTCAAATGAAAAATGAAAAATTAATTAATAAAATCACTATCTAATTAAACCAATTTGAAGGTGTTTGGTTTTACATCATCCAAGTATATGTGAAATGAACTGAAAAATATATATGAAGGCATTAGTAACATAAAGGAATCCCAATTTCATATTTTAAATAATATATTTGATGATCTAAAAATGTGTCTTGAAGAAACTGTAAATATTTTTTTAATCACATTACTAATGTTATAGGATTTATAATATAAATTCTTGAATAAATTAAGGATATTGAAATTGTGATAAAAATCATGATATGGGTCTCACCTATTTAATGTAATAAATATTCATCTATTATGGAAGATGATATATAAATTCTATCTCATTATGATCTACTAAGAATATTACTGGTTGATGAAATGAGAGTCAAACTATAATATGATCCTGTTTTATTGACTATGAAAATTTTATTCAAATACATATAAGAATATGAAATCTCAATGGTTTTTAATAATGTATTTTATATGTATGATATAAGTAGTTCTCTTTTTTCCTCGAATTATAATAGGTGAAAAATAATATTTAAAGGAAATAATCTATTGTGTTTATTGTGGAGGTAAAGTAGGTCACATTTCCACTCAATTCCTAAAGAGATTTGATGATCTAGAAATTTAATATAAAATCACACAGTAGCCTAAGAAGAGGTTCCCCCAAAAGTGGGACTTAAAATTAAGAATAAAATAATAGAGAAATAGCATTGTCTGAAAAATAGTATATGATAATATTTATTTTTTAGAGTATATATAGATAGATATTAAAAATGAAACTAAAATATCAATGATGTCTATAGTATAAAATTAAAAGCTATAAGAATGAAGATAATCAGTATCATGTTGTTATTGATAACCCGGTGGAACATGATGGTTTAATTGATGGTCATGAAATTTAAGAAAAAGAAAAAATTAAATATGGGATCTTTTGTAAATGGATCATTAGAGTATATGCAATAGCACTAAATAGAGAATTATCAACTGGAAAGATAGGATAAAGAACATTAAAAAGGAATTTATTTCAATGAGGAGGTGGAAGATTTTAATACTAAGCTTAAATTCCTTGAAAAAGAAATCAATGAAATTACATTTCTAATGGAGGATCTTTTTATGATAGTTTATGGATTACAAGAAAAAATAATTACTATTTGGAGTAAGTGGGAAATTGAATAAAAATCGAGGTTAATAAAGATGTAATTATAGTATGGATTATTCCAAGATAAAGAGATTTGGAAAATAGATAAATATGTGTTTGGAAGTGAATAAGAATATCCTTGAATGATAACAGATAATAAATTATGGGGAAATTTTGAATTGGATATGACACATTAATATTAATCAATGGAAACATGATAAGACAATTTGAAGGGAATAATAAAGTTGGACATATCAAAAAGGCACATAATGCCCAAAAAATATCATTGAACCAAAAGAAAAAAGAGGTAAAAATAATCTTCTTGTATCCATAAGTGATGAATGGTCTGATACCATTTCCACTTAATAGTGAAATATGAATGAAAGGAAGTGATAGAATATTTCCTCATATAAAATATCAATTATTTGGCGTTATGGTCTTTAACATATTAAACTATATATATGTTTGGAGTTATCTGAATGGTGAGGCACTTAAAAGTTACAAATAGATAATTTCATAATATCCTTCATCATATAGAATAATTTATATCACTATATATTTCTTTCACTATTTTTTCCCAAGACATAAATATATTCTATGAAGGAAGAGAAATTGTGGGAATAATAACTATCGAACTCGATGAAAAGTCAATATCGGTCAACCAATTATGTTCACTGTTGAAAATATGTGTTCTCCTCTAGAATAAAAATATGTGTATGATTAAATCCTGAATGTTGAAAACACATTTAATAAGCCATATTTTTTCCCCAATTAATCAGTTGTCTCAATGATGGAAAATAAGAATATAGAGGAAGAATATATAGGATAAATTTCTCTAAAGGAAACAAAACATAGAAGCACCATGATTATTAATAGTACTTTCTCATCCCACATGACATGACATGTACATCTAATGAAAAATGAAAAGAAAATACTTGATCGAATAGTGATATTTAGAAGTGATGGTTCATTACTGATAAAATGTATTGTAAATATAAAATTATAAATTTATGAGCTAATTGAAACCAACATTCTAAACATCGATGGTTTACATCAAAATCATCTTAGTGTGAGTCAACTATATGGATCAATAATTCTAGATAAAGTTAATTGGAAGTGGTGTATTTTGATAATGAATTTTGAAAGGTCTATCATGAATGAATTCAAAAAATATTATAATTTATACCATGTTGATAGTAAAGAAAAGGGTAGTTTCTTATCAATTTTAGAAGAAAATGACTTATCATAATGAATTTTGTTTCACATTAATGAATATATAATGGAAAAATATCTAAACTAAATGACTCTACCATTATATTCAATATAATTTTTGATCATGAAAATACAAGTGATTCTTGATTTTATAGAATGATGGTCCAAATTTCATATCAACTAAGGAAAAAATTGAATCAAATATACATCATCATGTTCATATAGATATTTATTGTCGAATATAAGTGGATGGAACATAAAGAGTTAAGCACTTCATTATTTTTATTATTAATTGTACTATAATGTGTTGTGTGTGATATTTAGGCAGAATAAATAAAAATTTCATTCTTTCATTAAGATATATCATAAAAGATATAATAAGTAAATTGGATATGGAATAAAGATATTATGATTCAATAGTGGTACAGAATACACATCCATTGATTTTGAAAATTACCACGAAGGTCATTAGATAATTGATGAAGAGTATTCAGTGATAAAACCTCTACAAAATGTGGTAGTTGAACCTAGGAATAAATAGGGGAATAAATATCTCTAGGAGTGGAAAATAATATATATAAAAATGTAATAGAATAAATACCTATATAAATTATTTTCATGTTTTTTGGAAGTAAAATTTTCATCCAATGAAATTAAATCAAGGAATGTTTCATAAATTTTCATTTGAAATAATTTTTCATGGATATTATATGAAGAGTAAATACTAAAAACACAATAATAATCATTTTAGAATGAATATCGAGTGGAATTATGTATATATAATTAATTATAAAAACATAAATAACTCATAGAGATCATATTTTAATATTATTTTTGATTAAAAAGTAGGTGGAAGATGGATTAATTCAAATACTAAAATTTTATATGGATTGACAAAAATTTAGAACACTCAACAAGATGACGATTCAGAAGATGAATCAAAAATGGAAAACAAATCCTTAAATAATAAAATAAAAACAAAAAAATTAATTTCAATATAATATTTTGATCAATCCAATATCATTTGGTATTGGACATCTCCAACATAGAATAATAAAATGGGGAATGAAGCAAATATTTCCCTCCAATCAGTTTTGGAACCGACTACATATTAAGAAGTATCAATGAATGAATCAAGGGTTAAGCCCATGAATGAATAATTAGATTTTATTGATAAAAATGTGTCTTGGTTTAATTTTAAGATATCATAAAATGAAAATATGAATGGAACAAATATGATATTAAAAAAATTGATGTGATAGGAACTGTTATCATAAACAAGGATCCTCTGGTCTCTAAATTCTATACACATATTAAGGACCTTAATTTTCTTGATTCATTTTCTCTAGTATCATGAATTGATATAATTGAGATATTCCTAGATATGTATATTTAAAGAGGTTTAAATATTTATCCTATGGGTGTCAAAAAAATTCATAAATATGGATCATGAAGAAGAATTATATATTGAACAACTATTGGGATTTGAGATTAGAAATAATGAAACAAATGTTTTTATATTAAAGAAGGGTATCTGTGGTCTAATTCAGGAACCACAAGAATGATATTACTTTCTAGATTCTTATCTAAAGATGAAATTTTTTAAAAGAGGATGTTTGATCCATAACATCAATGTGATGAATTTATAAGAATATTTCATTGTGTTTCTTATTTATTTGTATGATATTATATTTGTAGAAAAATTTCATGGGCCGGTGGAAGAATTATCTAATCACATGAAATATGAATTTTAAATGTTTATCATTGGTTAACTCACATAATTTTTATGGAATACTATGGTTTAAAATGAGGAATACACCTTAATTTGTCAAGAAATGTATGGAAGAGATATTCTAATGAAACTAAACATCCATGAATCCAAACAAATGTGGAATCTTAATGTGGATAAAAAAACATAAAAAGCATGAGGATGAGAAATATTAGGATCCCACCGTATACATTACGATCATTGGTAGATTATTATAAATGAATTTAACATGTCCAGATACCATAATAGAAACTTTGTTATAATCTCTCTTCAAAATTATTTTGAATGATGAAATTTATTATCTTTTAGAAGAAGAAAACGTTAAATATTTGGTACATCCAATTTTGGAATATATATTGGAGAAGAAAGGAATAATGAATTATCATGACTTTCAAATGTTGATTGTATAGGAGATATAGTGGATCATGTTTCCAAATGTTGTGGTGTATTATTCCTAGAAATTAAATATGTATCTTGGTTCAGAAGGAAACAAGAAATCACTTATTATAGTGTGATTGAAGTGGAATATATCTAATTGAAAAGGACTTGAAATTTGTTATTATGTATTATGATGAAACATAATGATATTGGAGATGAGTTCAAGAATCTGATGGTGATACACTATGAAAACATGATTACAATTTATATTATAAGGAATTCTTTTAAAAACTATCAGACCAATCATATTGAGATCAGATATCACATAATCAATGAAACATTTGAACAGAGTTTGATTAAAATAGAGCATGTTGGAACTAATTTCCAATTTTATTTTATCCTGAATAAACCTTTTGATTCCCAAATTATTAATAAATATCATTTTAAACTCATTGTTTAGCTAACTCTCGTTGTGTGATGAAGTTAGGATTTTCCACTCTACCAATTTGTGTTAATTATTTTTATCTAGTTGCGGATTCCATGTAGATCAATGGGAATGATACGATAAATGTGATATTATTTTGATAAATATAAGTAAAATAATGATTCATAAGGTATATATATAAAGTTGATGATATGTAGAGATCAAGTATTTGTATGTTTTCTTGATTATTCGAAGGATTTGTCATTTTTTTGGTTTTGTAGGTGGTCTATCGAGGCATGAAATTCTATTTTTGTAATAATTTTTTCAAAAACATTATTCTCTCATATAGTCTTAGAGTAGTGTATAATTTATTTTAGGTCAATGATGTTTCTAATTGAGTCTAGTGATCTGTTTAATTTATCTATATATTTCTAATGAACGAAAAGGCGATATTATTGGAACTAAGACTTTTAACAAAAAGAAATAGAGTTATGTTATTTTTGTGAATCTACATTTGGTACATCAATGAAATTGAACAGAATGTGGTCTTATGGAACTAGAGGATTAAGTTTGTAATATGGTATATTTTCATAATGTTTTTCTAATATTTGGAGGTGGATATTAGGATGAAGGATCAAGATTCACAAAGGGGGATTCCTAGGACTGGATGTTTATATATATAGAGACGGAATTTATTTCAAGAAGATTTTTGTTTTGTGGAAATGTGGAGCATCATGAACAAGTCATATGATGAAATGGTTTTAATGTTCATGAATGATGCATGGAAAATTGATGATTCATGATGGGAAGAGAGTATTCTACAAGAATATGAAAATCTTGGTGAATGGGGAAATATAATTGGACCTTCATTAATAAAGAATCATTAATATCATGAATGCAGAGGTTCGAAAAAAGGCCATTGGGGGCTTTATAATTTCATGAAGGGATAATTTTATAAATCGGTGGCCACCCATAATTTGAGATATGGTGGAAAATTAATAAATTTTTTATTCTATATTAGTTCATGATGCCATATAGATTTGAAAATTTGGATATACTAAAGAGTATAATAATAAAGACAATATAGGTTAAGATCTTAAAAATGCAAAGGAATTTAAGAAAATGTAGTTCTTTGTAGGCAATTTTTTTCTTGGTGATAAAGAGTTTAATGAAGCCTATAACATTTTAAAAGGCTGGTAGCTTCATGATTGATCATTAGTTCACAAATGTTGATATATCATTGAAATAAAAAACAGGGAATCATGAATGGTTCTATATTAACAAATAGTATTTTTTAAATTTTGGTTTAAGTGAACTGTAATTTCAAGTGCATCAGTATTGGATTACAGTAAAAGAAGTTCCTCAACTTATTTAGGAAAAAAGAATGAAATTCCAAATCTAATATGGTGACCATTTTGTCAATTAACACAATAAGACATCACCCAAAATAGTGATCTAGGGGGACATGATGAAGTGTATTTAGAGAGGTAGTGTTTTACCCCTAAAATATTTGAATATGAAATGTACCTAGAATATATTGATAATGTGTGATATTCTATTCATCGCAATAACTTGTGAATATCAGTGGATTATGGTACTTATGATATAATTTCACCCTATGCACTTCGGACTATCCCTTAGTGGTGAATCAACTAACGCTATTGTGTTTTATCTCTGTTTATGGATTTTTTTTAATACTAAACGATTCCATCATAGATGTTTTACAAGTTCCCACCAAAATTGGAATAATATCCATCTCATTAAAAGTAATAGTTAACACTATGATTCCCCCATCAACTACAAGGGCGTTCTGGGGTTCTATAAGCATTTTGTTTAGATTCTCGATGATATGATCTATGCCTATGTAAGGGAATATATGGATCTTGGAAAATTCATTGGGGATTTGTGTTTATATAAATTTTTACCTATCATCAATCAGAATCACTCCATGACATGCAATGTACTGACACTCATGTAGGTCACCTAATAGATGACTAGAGGTGAAAAAGGCATGTATGGTGGGACCATGCTTGGTTCACGGGATATATTATAAGATCCATGATATACATTAGTGTTTGGTTAGATTTAAAGTATAAAATAAATCCCATGTGGACAAACAAAGCCATCATTTTGTGTTTTCCATAGTTAGCAATTTTTTTTAAAATTTTCTCATCATTGGGGTCATTTTAATCAGGGAAAATAGGTAAAGTGGGATCTGATATATGTTGGAAAATTTTAAGTCACAGAGTATCTTGGGAATGTTTCTTATCAGTTTTCAATGATGGTTCACATAGCATGAATTCATTCTAATTTCAACATATCACTCTTTATAAATACCAACCTAATAGTTTCCATGTTTTGAAATCGGAAAATATTAATTTAGATCTCGATGTTTCTATTGTTGATTACCATGTTGAAGCATTTGACTCTGAAGTGAAATTATTTCTGGGGAAGTTGATTCCAATAGTTAGTTTATATCGTTAAAAATGGCATCTTATCAATTCAAATGGTATGATGAGTCGTTATTTATGGATTAGTGGCCCCACCACTTTATTAGACTTCATTCTTACACATGATTTCACAGGGATAGAATGTCTTACGGTGGGGATTTTTTAACATCTTGTTACCTAATTTTATATATTTTTCTTCCATTTTCTTATTTTAATCATTAATTGGATGCATATATAGAAAGAACTTATGGCGAATGTTTTTTATAAAAAAATTAAATAAAGATAATCGATTAATATATTTTTTGATTAATGGTTTCTAGGTATATGTAGAGGCCAAAAAGTGCCCTACGGCTGAGGAAGGTTTGGGAACGACAAAGAGAACCCATATTTGGAACTGATGATCCATTCTAGGGGTCCAGAGTGGCGGCATTAAAAAAATAACTGAGGTTTATTAAAAAAATTGTCTCGCATGAAAAACTCATGGAGGCACAAGAGTTTTCCGCGCAGGGGCGGAGATTTGTCGGACCCCGGCCCCACACAGATGGTCTACGCACCGCCGACACCAAGTGCACAATATTTCATTCTGGCATGTTATTTCACGCAGACTTGAAATCCCAACTGCCTATAAATAGAAGGCCATCCCTTCGACTTCTATCCCTATGTATCTGAACTGTCTTCCCTCTGTATAATTTCTCACATGTGTGCACAAAAATATGTCTTTCAAGTACTGAATCATTCACACTAGGATTCCTGGGGGTCCGCTTTTGCATGAGACCCCTCAGGATTGATCATTTTCCAAATCACTTGGACTCCCATCCCCCGCGTGAAATTTCCTTCCATTTCACACAATCCTCTCATCCACGTGAAAACCCTTCCAAAATTGCATGCCCTCTATTATGCTCCCAGACTGGTACTTTCTCACCCGAACCCGATTGCGTACCATGCCCGACCTTTTTCACGCATGCTAATTATTATCATGCCACCTAGAAATATTTCATGACCGTCAGGTCCTTTTCGGTTAAGCAGCTCAATTGTGCGCCAACCTGCCCCTTTTTCATGCAGTAGTCCCTTTTTCTCGCATGCCTCCCAGCTTCTGCGCCCGTGATGTCCCTCTTCTGAGAATAATTTTTGCATGCCTCCCGTGACCAATGAATCTTCCACATATACTCATTTTCTATGCAACCTCCTAGGTTCACACGAAGTAACTTCAATGTCCCCTGGATGATACCTCCAATTGCTTTGGTTCACATCATGCTTCTTCTCATAGGCACGCCAACATGTATTTTTTCTTCACATAGCCATGCTAACGTGGACCCCTTGATGGTTCCCTCCATGACACCCCCTATCCACGGCGCTTCCCATCACCTTTCCTCATCATGGTGCAGAGGGTAATGGTTATATAATCCCTAGGGTGGTGGAGAAAACCATCTTCATCCGAGCTGCAGGATGTTAAACTGCCAAGAACTATCGTCTTCAGCACAAGACATTAATCTTTGACTTCTCCATGTGCCTTCCACGCATGGTGCCCCCGCCATGGACATTCTATTCTCCCAGTGTTCTCCACAAGGATGATATATTCCCTCAAAGGGGATGGTAACCTCCTCTTAGTAGTGTCATATGTCGATGGGGAAAGGGAAACCAACTTGGTGTAAGCCCCTAGCTTTCCTTGCAGGAGGCATTGTCTTTGCTCCACTTTTTTCTTGGATCCCATGGACCAGGGGAGGGGGGATGGGCACCAGACCCCTCTTTTATTCGGTGCAAAATCACTCTCTCGGTGGGCGTTGACTCTATCGGGCCTCCATCCCCGAGTAAGTCCCATCTACTTCGGGCCGCAGACCATGCGTAAGCCCCAGTTCCCTCTCTAGGCTATGGACAATGTCTAACCCCATGTTTCCTATTTGGGTTGCTAACCAAGTGTATGTCTCACACCACTTCTAATGGACGCAACTTTCATGATGTGATCGTCACATCCCTCCTGCCTCTTTTTTCTCACAACGAGCATGAATCACATGGGATTAGAGTAATCATAGACCATGATATCCTATCTAGGCAGCCTAGAGTGTAAACCCCAACACTGTCCGGAACTACATGGACTTTGATCCCTGTCATGTTAGGCTACGTAAGAAGCGTCTACGAGGATCAATCCCAACACCCAATTCATTCCGACCATTCGGTTCCGTGCACCACCCCAAACTTTGTGGACATCGATTCCTGCCAGGGTAGGGTATGTAGGATGCCTCCACGAGGTTCATGGCCAACACCCAGTTATTCCAACCCCCTTCACATCAGTTCAGGAACACCATGGGGAGCATAGAGTATAATTCCCACACCAATCCTGAACTACATGGTCTATGATCCTTGCCAAAAAAGGGTACGTAGGAAGCCTCCCTGAGGTTCAATCGAACCATTGTCCATTTTTCTTTATTGTCATCACGTCGGTGCACCAAGCCCCCATATCCTGAACTATTTGGTCTTTGATCCTTATTAAGGTAGAGTACGTAAGAAGCCTCCATGAGGTTCATGCCTGCCACCAATTGGACCCAAGGTCCTCCTTCACATCTGTTCACTGATGCACTTGAAAATTTAGGTCTTTGATCCTTAATAAGTTAATGTACGTAGGAATCATACCCGAGGCTCAATCCCACCAACTGTTGGTCGTTCTGACTGTCATCACGTTAGTTCACCAACAGTCTGGGCAGCCTAGAGTGTAATCCCCAACACTATCCTGATCTATGTGGACATTGATCCCTGCCAAGGTAGGGTACATAGAGAGCATCCCCATGTTTCAGGCCCAAACACCCAATTGGTTCCAACCATTCAGTTCGATACACCATCCCAAAATACATGGAAATTGATCCCTACCAAGGAAGGTACGTAGGAAGCCTACACGAGGTTCATTCCTAACACCTAATTGATTCCGACCATTCGGATTCATGCACCGCCCCAAAAGACGTGGACATTGATCCCGACCAAGGTAGGGTAAGTAAGAATCCTCCATGAGGTTCAAGCCCATCACCTAGTCATTCTGACCCTCTTCACGTTGGGTAACCAACACACTGGGTATCCTAGAGTGTAAGCCCCAAAACCATCCCAAACTTCGTGGACTTTGATCATGCCAAGGTAGGGAATGTAGGAGGTCTCCATGAGGTTAAGGCACAAAAACCATTGGTTTTACAACTTCACATCGGTCCACCCTGGTCCCACATGATGTTAAAATTTATTCTCATATTTTTTTCATCATTCAACAGTAATCCATTGTCAGCCTCTTTCAGCGGTAATCCTTTTTCACTCCATACAGTGGTAATCCATTGTCACTCCATTCTGCGATAAGTCATTGGAACACCAGTCATTGATAATTCGTCATCATTTGAACTACATAGTCTTTGATTCTCTACCTCAGGGATATGTAGGAAGCATCTTCGAGGCTCAAACCCAAAACTATCATCATCCTCTTGGCGGTTCCATCACATTCACCATCCACTTCATTAAGCCACTCCATCAACCATCCTGATTCTTACCTTGTCCACCTCATCCTGGTAGGATTGTTCCGCTTCATACCCCATTCCCCATGATAGTAACCGGGAGGTCAACCATGCATTGGCCCCAACATCATTGTTCCCTCCGGGGGTCACACTCATCTGATCCACTGTAATCAGTGTTTGGATCTGTCTGATCTATCTCCACTGGATTTTAAACTTACGGAAAACCCCTTGTTAAACATGGGAAGCTGAGGAAAACCATAGATACTTGCACATGGAATTTGATTCCCCGCATTCTATGTGGGATTCCTCGGGCTCCCGCGCCCTTGAGAATCCATATAATAAGGGACCGAAGACTAACATGCCAATCCCTTAGAGTCCAGACACGCCAGTGATGCCCAACATTACTACTCCCCTAACCGAAGGTTGCTGCCTTGATCGGACCCCTTGAAATGTCCTGAAGGAAGCAATGTAATTAACTGGAGTCCATGAAGATATGACACCAGGAAGAATTTCACGAACAACGTCATAACTAAATAAGGGATACCCGGACTAGGTGATGATTTCTAAGGAGGAATCCCCGGATTAAAGAACCGACCTCACATCACCCTATTTTGATCAATGAGAATTTTTCCCTGAACAAGGAACAGGTTCCGTCCTCCTTTGGATAGAGGGAATGTGGGGAAACCATTGTGCGTCCTCCACAGATGGATTTGTGTGCCCAGGTGAAAGAATTGGAAACAAAAATTGTGAACCCGACGTGAAATTATTCTCCTCAATATAGAGATTATTAGAGCTCGAGGCATTAATGGATTGACATGTCACCAGATGCAGTTATCCGGTGCTGGGCCCCACTAAGAAAATAAGTGGTCCTGGCGTGAAACTCACCATATGTTGGGGAAGTAGAACTTTGGACATCCCATTCTGTTACATTGTCAGCATGGATCCCTCTTACCGGCCATGGAAGAAAGTATGGTGTAGTGGCATTGGTCGTAGATTGCTTTTCCTTTCAGTAGTAATGAGTTAATCTCCATACTCTCAAGAATCAGGTTACAACATCTAGAACACAACCACCTCCTGCACACTGACACCGGGGTAGGGGAAGCACTAACACGACAGTCCCGCGTGGTTCCACCGCTTCCATGACGGCCTATAAAACCATGGCCATGGTGCATCCACACCCCTCTACCCATCTGAGTTTATTAAATGGAGGGTAATCAATGACCTCGTGCGATGATACGAGGCGGAGGGAATAATCCAGACCGGGGATATGGCCATCCTGGATTTGGAGGAGTCTTCGCCTCATCACCAACACTAACCTCGAGGGCCGCCCAGGGAGCCATTGCTCCCCACCTTGACATACATCAGTTTCATGAGACTCTCACCAGAAGGCTTTGACAACTCCCTGCGTTACGCAGATGATGTTGGCGAGGTCCGAGCCAGCCCATTCAGAGTCCCATTCCATGGGCTCCCAGAGAGGGCTCCCACACGACTGCATAAGCACTGCCCCCAAGTCTTTCTGGAAGAGATGAAGGTATGTTATGTACCTACAACACCGGCCCCAGTTCGTCCGACCCGACACTTGTGTCGGACGCAAGGTGAGGAGGATGCCCGCCAAGTGGGGTAACCATTTGTAGCTACCATGGCCTTAGCCACCGTCGACACATATCATCATTTCCCGACATACACTGAACATGGAAACTTATACGCCCCACCTGGATCGAGGCCCCAACCACCCCACGGGTATGCTAGGTAGACTCTCTTGGTTGCTGGCACAAACAATGTCCGCTGCAAACCAACTCGCAATGATGCCACCCAATAAGAAATTCCTCCTCGCACCACTATGATTGAATGTTCGGGCCTTCCCCGCATCGAGGCACAACATGGAGGTCCACCTCGTGCCACTATCAAACCAAATGATATTCTTTATCATGGGAGTGATAATCGGCATGGATGCCTTTCTCATGCCCATTACACTGGGTATGGAGTCGTTCCTCTTACCCTTGACCGCCGGTGTAGAGATGTTTCCCATCCAGTCTCTCTTAAATGTGGGAATCCTCCCAGTGTCCTGTCAGCAGCTGGTGAGGGTCATCCACTCCTCGGATACCAGAGGGATGAAGGTCATCCTCCCTCCACCTGCGCCCAGCATGGAGGACCTACCCATGTTCAGCTAGCTCATTACAAGGACCCTCCTCATACTGAGACTACTAAGGGAAACAAACATGGTGGTCCTCCCCATGGGTTTTCCAGTTCTATATGAGGTCTTTCCCACTCCAATTCTATCCAAGGAGGTCCTCCCCATGTCCCCTATGACATTTTTCCTAGTGCTCCTCACAACCTGGCTTTCTCGGGTGGAAACCCTATCCCTCCAGCACCAGTCTGGATGAAGGACCTTGTGTCAGAAAGAAGCCTCGTCTCGGAGAGCCACCCATGGGAAGGAATCCGGGTCATCACTTACATAAGAAGACTTCTGGGATCATCCAAAAAGATATCATATTGGTGCACTTCTAAGACTATGAAGCGAAGTATGATTCAGCTTGGGAACCCTCCCCTCTCTCATCCGAGTCAAGGTCTATGGCAGGAACAAGGTGCATCATCCTGGTGCTCTCGGAATGCGAGGTCCATCGTATTCCCTCCTCCCTATGCAGGTATATCCAGGAAGATGAATATCTTGTGACCCAGTAGGTTACGGTTGTGAAATCACCACCATCATCACCAGAAGCACTCTCTACCTCCACAAGAGATCACTGGGAAGTTTCCTCTAGACCAATGGCAGGCGAGTAGCATCGCGACCTTCCACCAGTGTCCCTATCCACTAAGCAAGGAACGGTGGTCGTCAGCCAATTGTGGCGTGATGTGGCGGCTAGGTTTCGACACTCTTCGGAGGACAGACTGAGAATAGGCGCCCAGTCAACCCGTTCGATGTACTATCCACCGGCCAGCCCGTCGTCCCATCGGTCCACATCTGTGCCACTGCAAGTTTCTCATCTAGCCATAGTTGATGTGTGCGGAAATCAAGGGCCATAACATGAATCTGAGGCAAGGATTTTCTGGAACATTCATGTAGTAGACTACTTCCCTGAGATGTTCTGGCCCATAACAGCACCGAATTTCCACATACCGGAATCCCTCACCTAGAAGAAAGTTGAGTGTTTCCATCACACCATATGGGAGATGCATTTTATAATTTTTCATCGGTGAGTGGATTATCATATGTCCCAAGAGTATTTCAAAGCCATCAGCGAGGAATTCCATCTGGTCAATTTGACCGCACTCACCGTGGCACCCCGCCCCGATTCACCAGGTCGTCATGAGGCCCCCCAACAGCAATGTGTTCAGAATATCAAGGTACTCTGCAAAATTATCAAGGAGACTACCCCACATGAAAATTTTCTGCTCGAGGAAGTATGCTTCCCTCATCATTAGACCTATCCGGTGGTAGCCCGACTAGCTAGGCGACATCGAAGACATGCCCCCTGGAAGGGTCACGGTCAACATGGTTGACTTAGTGGAATAGAAGGATGAGATGAATCTTCTCGATGGGGAATTACCCCTGATGACATGCCCCCACTATGGGATCCATCGGCGAGGATTACACATCAGCAGAGGAACATACTATGTATCCCTGCGCCCATAGATGCATTGGTACACAGTCGATGTTCCGGTAAAGGAAAAGAGAACTTCGGAGCTCTCAAACACTCCGACCTGTCCGCCTCAAAACAAAGGATAGAGGATGAACCAAAGAAGGCCATGTTTCACCAACAACATGATGAGAAGAAGAGGTTGGTCGACGAAATCCTAGATGAACGTGGTGCAGAGTGACGACCCTGATAATGCTACTCCCACATATAGGGCTGAAGCTAGAGCTCACAGAAAGATGGCATGGTATGTCTCAGCAAACCCTGTTGAACGGCGTGACAATCCATGGAATCAATATTAGGTACCCCTAACTACCCCCAATGCCTCCGCACCATCCGCTCCATGAGCTGCTGAGCATGTCAACAATGTTAGAGAACCTAGAAATGCGCTCGTAGTTAGGGAGCCCCATCAAGATAGGCACCCCCGCCTAGATGATCCTATGGCAGAAATCATTTCCCACCTTGAGGAATTGGAAACAAAATAGGTGGAAAACCCACCTAATTGTAAGCCATACTTGGTGTGGGTATATGATATGCCTACGCCTCTGGGTTTAGGGAATCCCACATTCTCCCCTTTAACGGGACGAGGGACCCACAGCAACACTTGGCCCACGTCATCAAAAGTTGTCGAAGCATGTTAGGGACTCCAACACAGAAGGAGGATACCAATATCTAATTATTTGTTCATACATTGGAGGGGTCGGCGTTCGTCTGGTAGAACCAGCTTCCCGTCAGACCCGTAACCCGCTCGGAGGACCTACACAGACAATTCCTCTACAATTTCATCTCTACCACCCAGAAAACGAGCATCGCAGAACACTTCAAGTGCAAGTGATGGCCTGATGAGTGGCTCAAGGACTTTATCACCTGGTGGAAGAGGCTCACATACTCCCTTAACATGCCACAAACTAAGAAGAAATTGCTGACGATGTCTGTAGGGAACGTCATGGCGGAGCTGGTTCCATCTATGATCACCTAGAACCACCCTGGATGATTTTTGAGACTTCTCTGATAAATCCTAGCGCTTGGAAGAAGCCCTGCAACAGGCCAGAAAGGCACGTCTGTTTCCCCCTATAATTCCAACAATGAGGGCTACTAGAGCTGATACCACCGCGGTGGCCCAAATTGGAGCCCCCGGGAAAATAGAATTGCTACCAGTTTCCCCATCCATGCAGCCTCACAGAGGCCCTCCACCATAGGTGCAACCTCTAGCTCAGTAGTGTCCACCTAGGAATCGGTAGGTGCCCCCGCGAAGTGTGGTGCCACCTCTTAGGCGGGACAATCAAGGTCAGCCTCTTTGATAGGCTCGTCCGGATCCCCTTCCAGGCTAGGCTCCAAGGGCTCCGTTCCTGGATAGAAGGAACCATGCTTATTTGTTCCATGAGAACCTGGTCCCTGGTTACTTCCGCAGTGCCTTGGAATGAGGGATCGGTCGTTTTCTAGAGTGCAGATGTCCAGAAGAGGAAAACCTCATTGATCACCCCAACTACTTCCCCTCTCATCGGATCCTGGGGAACACACTCAAGCAGTGCAATGTGATTAAATACTAGCTTCAATCTTGGTTGATAAAAACATAGTATGGCTAGGCCCAGCCCCCTCATAAGTGGCATGCATCTTTGTAAGTCCAGACAGCAGTAGCGATAGCGATGGTGAGTGGAAGTAGGTTTCTAACCACGATTTCCAAAAGTATGATGACTTTATGTCTTGATAAACAGTCACCTATGCCCAGGGTATCATTCGGGAAGGCTTGAATTAGTTGATACCTCCAAAATCTACGACTGCCACTTCTACATCTTCATCTCAGCCAGCCACTTCCCAAAAGAACAAGCATCTGCGATGCAAGGGAAAGCAACACACCCCGCCAAGGCCATCATTGTCTGGCACTATCGGTGACTTCATTCCCTATGAGATAAGGATTACTCCCTGAATATTCACTGTAGTGGATGAATCTTCAAGTGATATTCAAGGGAATGTTTCAGTTGATACTGCAGAGTTGGTAAATCCCTATATGACTCTCGATGATGGGGAGCGCAAGGTGAACATCCCCAATTTCCCCAGACGACGTTATCGTCAGTGGAGCCACGACCATATGGGTTTCATGTTACATCAGGTGTCACTTTCTGGATCTTCGTTCATGCCACTTAGACCATAAAACAAGCCCAATGTAGAGCTCATCATGCACAACATTTTCATTTTGTGTCGTCGGGCCCACCTCCACCACCATTTGTGATGTTGGATCAAGAAGAGCTACCTCGACCATGCTGCGACCAGCCTCACCCTGCTACTAGCCGATCCCAGTCGTATGGTCTTCATCCAGAATATACTCTTCAAGATTCAACTAGTGAGCCTAGGGATATACCCAGCACCAGTCAGCCTCATATCTGGCCGGTTGGTCTCGCCATGCCCCTATCACAGAGCGGATTCCTACTTGCAGAAGTTAACACAAGGCACAAAAATATGATGTTCTCATGAACCTTGTCAGTATCCCAAAAAGGATTTCCATCCTCGGGGAACTTCTCCTATCACCAGATATGCGTGAGTCCCTCACTAAGTCTCTATGAATCCCCCTGTAGTTTGAGACGGAGGTAGAAGCTTCATAAGCCTTTCATGATGAAGCGGTCGAGAATACTGAATGTCAGGCCATCATTTAGTTCTCTGGGGAAGATGAAGGCTCTCTCATTTATGGGCACATTTTCCCACTGAACATCACTAGCCAATTTAAAGGGTGTGGAGTTTTTCCACTGTCCAGTCCACACTGGCTCTGAGATTAACCTTATCTATATGTGGAAACTACGGAAGATGGGATTATCCGAAGATGGCCTGACTCACTCTGATTAATGAATCCAAATATACGATAGGATAGAACAAACCCCATTCGGTAAGATTTGTTTGATGACCATGTCTAGTGGACTAGTTTCAAGAATCGAGTTTATAGTTTTCTCCCAAGACACTGCGTACAAAGCATTGATCGGTAGACCAAGGATCCACCTATAAGAAGCGGTACCATCATCATATCACTAATGCCTCAAGTACTTCATCAATGTCTGAGTAGGAAGAATCCAAGGAGATGCATCTCCGTTTTCCTGTTGTGAAGCCAGCTACTTAGATGATGACTATTACAAGAGCAAGGACAAACATATTTAGGCATGTGAGGTTGAGCCCGCCCCAATTGCGACTGACCCATGGGCTGGTTTGGATGAAGAATATGTCTTTCTGATCCATCAAATGGAGTCCAAAACCCCCGACATGGGGCAATGTTTTGTTATCTCTCATACAAGAGGGATGCATGTTCCCAAGTCCATGTAACTATGGAGAATCACATCGTACTCCTATACAAACTAGGATCATGTTATCACGGAGCCTCCTACCCATGTACGGTATCAGGATGTCCGCCCCATGGAAACAATAGTACGTCATATGTGTCTTTTTCACCTGGCTAGAATTAATTATATCAGGCCAATGTGCCACTATTGCTTTGATATCATCAGGCCTGGCACCTTGGGCTGAAGACCAGATGGGATTAGATAGACTACCTTCATTGTTATGGTTTCAGCAGCATGTGAATCTCTCGATTTCATATCCACTTCTATCCAGGCTAGTACCATCCTCCCATAGGGATCCGTTGACCTAGAAGAATCACCTCCCACTAGAGATTCACCCTCCATATGTGAAGAAATGAATCTGGAGGACGCTCCCTTACCTTTGACGAGGGCATCTCCACCATTGTTGATGATCTGTTACAGGTGAACCTTGGAAGCAAGGTAGATATGAGACACACATTGATCATTGCCACCATTCCCACTGAGTAACAATAGTGGTACATGTATTTCCTAAAACAACATCGTGATTTAATTTATTGGATCTACAATTAAATGCTAGCACTAGATCCTTGGGTAGCCATCCACCACCTTGGTCTTCTTACAAATCATCACGGGTTCACGAATCCTCCAAAAAAGATGCACCCTTCTCACGGTGTCATGGTCACGACCATAGATGAAAAGTATTCGAAGCCATCTTCATCAAGGAGGTCCAATAACCCAAGTGGCTAGCAAAAATTGTGCCAGTCAGGAAGAAGAACGGGAAGATCAGAGTCTCCATTGACTTCCATGATCTCAACCAACACTGTAAAAAGGATGATTTTCCGATTATTGTGACGTAATTATTGATCGATGCTAAAGGTGGGTTCCAAGACCTATCCTTCATGTATGGTTACTCCGGATACATCTTGACCTGATTTTCCCCCATGTAAAAATAGTCTTCAACTTTTAGGGCCGCCCAAGGTACTTTTTTTTACCTGGTTATGCCCTTCAACCTGAATAATGCATGTGCCACCTATCAGCGGGCCGTGCATCACATATTCAAGACAATCCTAAGGACATTGTGGTAATTTTTTGTAGATGACCTGGTGGTCAAATCTCACCATCTCCATGAACATCTCAAAGACCATGAGAACATGTTCGGCTTCCACCATTCCTGCTACATGAAGATGAACCCAATCAAGTGTTCCTTCGAGGTCACCTCTGGGAAGTTCCTTGGAATTGTTGTCAGATATTGGGGAATCGAGATTGACCCATAGAAGTTTCAGGACATTATCCAGATTCCTCCTCCAAGAAATATTCAGGAGCATCGAGGTTTCCAAGTCCAGCTAGCCTACATACATTGATTCATTGTGAATCTGGCTGGAATGTGTAATCCATTTTCACGTCCCATGAATCAATGCTCCACCTACGAATGGGACAAAGAGTGCAAGAACACGTTCAAGGAAATCATGCAGTATCTGCTACAACCTACAGTCCTGAGGTCACCCTTCTTTGGAAAACCACTGATCCTATTTATGACTGCCCTGGAATGATCTTTCGGCACCATCCTCGCCCAAAAGAACAACCAGCGGACAAAAAATAGCATCTACTATCTTAGTCTCATTCTTCTCGATATGGAGACCAGATACTTTCCCATAAAAATGATTTTCCTTTCACTCGTATTTTCCATGTCGATGTTATGAAACTACTTGAAGCACCATTAGGTATAGCTAGTGTCTCAGGTGGACCTCATGAAGTACATTCTAAACCGCCCCATGTTGACCGACCATCTAGCACGGTGGGCAGTAATCCTCTAGCAGTTCGACATCAGGTTCCTACCATAGAAGGCTCTCAAGGAACAAACATTGGAATATTTTCAAGCCTCCCATCCAACCCCTTCGGCCTGTCCTTGGACCTGGATTTTCCAGACAAGGAAATCCTCTCAGTAAATCATTTCATCCCATGTTGGGAGATGCACATCAATGGTGCCTCCCAGATCCCAAATGGAAAAAGACTCAATGATCCTAGGATAAACAGAGTATTTTTGAGTATCATCTCAATCACCCTGGTGCAATCCATTCTTCCATACTCATATTTTTTGTCAGAGGGATACACTAAAAATGAGGCAGAGCATCGGGCCCTCATTATAGGCCTCGAGCTGACCCACAAGATCAATGTTACCCATTTTCATTTGAAAGGGGATTCTGAACTTGTCATTAAACAAATTAACGGTGACTAAGCCATTAGAAAGACAGAGCTCGCACCATTATTGGTGCGCATCCTCCAGCTAATGGACTAGTTTCCATCTCGGTCAAATGTTACTCATGTCCCTCGATCTCATAATGGTTTTGGTGATTCCATGGTAGGCCTAGCTGCATTACTTACAGAACCTGAACTGGATGATCTGATTATACAGGTGAAGAATAAGAGTTTCATTGCTCCCATAACCCTGGATGATGCCGAATGCCTAGGAGTAATCCATCATTCCACAAGAACCTCCACGTTAGGACCCCCAGTTTCCTTAGATGTAGTGGTTGATGAATCCCCTGACTGGAGAGCCCACATTGTCGAGTATCTCCGGAATTGTTACCTCCCGACATACTGGGTCGAGCGCGAGAAAATCTGATGTCCTGCACTGCTTTTTATTCTCTAGAGTGGTTCCAGTCATGAATAGATCCTCTACAGGCATGGGAACGATGGTGTTATTCATGGTTGCATCCAACGAGTTTATATTTCTCAGGTCATGCAAGAGGTGCAAGCCAGTTGCTACAGCACCCACCTGACTGGGCTGAAGGTGTCCCATTAGATCTGGAGATTGGGATACTTCTGGCCGTCCATGATCCATGACGGCATCGATTTCACCAAGAGATGTCACGCGATCCAAATTCATGCTAACGTTTTGCATCATCTACCATAACCTCTCCACTCCACAAAGTATTTTTTGCCATTACTGGTATGGAGATTCGATGTCGTGGGACAATGTCCACCGGCGATAACTCGCCATTGCAGGTTCATCCTTATCGCCCCATGTTTCTTTTCAAAGTGGACAGAAGAAGTTTCGCTCAAAGAGGTCAAGGCACATTCTATCATTGACTTCATCAGATCCAATATCATCTACCGGTTTGGAGTCCCTCACACGGTCCTCACCGATAACGGCACTAACATCCGAACAGCCGAGCAGATAATATTGTACGCCAAGTAAAATAACCATTCGAACCATACCTCCCACTATCATGCATAAGAAAAATGGGTTGATTGAGTTGTTTAGAAAAAACATCTCTAACATTTTACAAAAAATGGTTGGCTAGAACAAGAAGAGTTGTCCGAAAAAGCTCCCCAACACCCTCTAGGCTTATCGGACGATCACTTGTAATTCTACCCAGGTGACACTGTACCCCTTGGTATATGGGGATGATGTTGTCCTACCCTTCGAGATATATCATCCTTCAGAACGCACGGTGTCCTATGACAAGAAAGAACCAAATAAGGTAGCCGAAATATGTCTGGCCGAATTAGAAGCACATGAAGAAAATAGGATTCCTACCCTGCACAATCTGGAAAGGCATTAGAATAAAATATATAGAGCCTTTAACAAGAAGTTTTTCCTCTGATCTTTCCTGAAAGGAGACTTGGTATTGGCCCTCTGGGAACCCATGATCCCTTGTAGGAAAACACCCATGTTGGAGCCCAAATGGGAAGGACCTTACATAATTCATAGGGTTTACCCCAATTTAGAAATCTCCATTGTGACCTTGTATGGTGAGTGTGTAACTCCTCCCACCTATGCCATGTTTCTCAAGAAATACATTTCTTGAGCCTGTAGGTCTAGCACGACCGTAAAATGTCTGGTCCAGCATGACCCTAAACTGTTTGGTCCAGCATGACCCTAAATGGATGGTCCTACATGACCATAAACTGTTCGGTCTAGAATGACCTTAAACAGTTTTGTCCTACATTATCTAAAATTATGCATTGTCCTACAAGAAGTTAAAATGTGCCTTTTGAACTACGTATGGATTGATTCCCATATTCATGGGGTAAATATGAACACTCAACCAATTTTTATTGAGCCCATACCCAACTCTTCTCTTTGATGATCCCCCTGGTTATTGTTCTCTCGGAGGATCCTTGCATGATATGGTATAGGCTTCCTTAGAACCACTCATTACAGAATTATAACAGTCGCACCATATTCCCTCTCCCTATTATTCTATCCTCCCACATCCTCACCACATGATGTTAAACTGCATGGACTTCATGAAATTTGTATGTCTTGATTCCCATCCTTATGGGATACATAGGAACTTCCAGACATTTCGTCTGTTGGTCCAGCCCAGACGTCTGAACCTCCCCTTGGGTCATAACATTTGGTGTGGTGCAGGTTCTTGCCTCAAGACACATTTATCTGATCTTGATTCTGATGTAAGTCCCACTCCCTAGGGGTTTTCTTTTCTTTCACTTACCTTCTTCATTTTGAAATTGTATGGGTACAGTTATGCTTCACCCACTACATTGATTGGGACTCCATCATCTATCACATCCGGAAGGGCCCCCGAACGACATGGATGATAGGCCTAAGGGCTCTCCTACCATTTCTGGCCAACGTCCTCGATGATGTTGACCATAAAGTTGATACAAGTCCCACAATGAAAATTTGGATAGCGGTGTATGCTCATTTGTTGTTCCCATTCCAGGTCACTATAAGGACGTTGTGTTTGGAACATGGTCAACAACTATCCTTTTCCATTTGATCCAACCCATGATGTCCTGAAAATTGAGTGTAGTGGTTCATTCTGACCCATTGTATCTCCAAGATACAAACTACCCTCAGGTGATGCCAGCTACTGGTCCCTTGTATGGCAGGAAGAGAAAACTCCAGCTCCATATTTCCCACACCGAGCACTTCTCACATGGTTTTAGGAGTTGTGAATAGTTGGTAATTTCACAAGTGGTCATATGTATATAATTTGTCGAGATACCCGGCCTAAGGCCCTTGGGCCCTTTCTAGACCCTAGGCCCTTTATGTCCCCTGGCCCAAGTTCTCATTTAGGGTTGTACGATGTGGTATAGAATTATTTCCTCATTCATGTTGGGTTACTAGCCCTAACATACACATCCCCAGATGATATACCTTATCCACTCTTAGTCCTCACTATATGACGTTAAACTGAAAACTGGTCAGGCCTTTCGATCGAGGCCCAGCCTCAGGCCCCTGGTCTTTTCCGGCCCCTTGGCCTTCTCAGGCCCCGACCCATGTTCTTACATGGAATTGTATTTTGTGGTTTGGGATTATGTCCTCATTCACATCTGCTTATTTTCCATGTCATACACCTCCCTCGTAAGGGTATCTTACCCCTATGTGTGATTCTAGAACTATGAATGGCTTGATTCCCATCCTCATTGGATACGTAGGACCGCCCGAATAGCTAGTCTTCGGGTCCATCCCCATCTTTTCCCAATGGCCAGCATTCCCCCATCATGAGAAATGATTGGTGTGGTATGAGATTCTGCTCTCACTCAAGTTGAGTGTTGTAAATACTATGCCACTTACCTCCTACTTTTGAGAGTTTCCCAACCCCTTTTATTTTCGTCATATTTACAAATCGAGAACTCTCAAGATGAGCCACTCAACCATTTTCAGCAATTCACCAATGTGCCTAAGGTTACTATGGTTTAATCCCTGTAATGTCGGACACTACTCGGAAATGCATTCACCCATCATTCATTCTTCGTGTCATCCCTCATTAGGGAATCCGACACCATTCACATCCATAGGGACCCCGAATGGCATGGATGCTCGCCCCAAGGGACCTCCTACCATTAGGGGTCACCATCCTAGAGGGTTTCAATCAAAAAATTGATACAAGTCCCACGTTTTGAATTTGGTCAATGGTCAACACTCATTTGTTTGTCCCCAATTTAGGCTAAGGTGATATGGATGTTGTCATTTAAACATGGTCAACAGTAACCCTACATCATCAGGCCAACCCCATTGAGCCTGAAATGTTGGTTACATGATTCACACCATTATCCAGGTCATCATGTCCAAGTAGAACTACTAAATTATTGGTATTATCCCTCAGTTCGCACTCACACGTTTGGAGGGAAAAGATGTGATATACAAATCATTCAGGGCTCCACTGATTCCCCTTCTGTATGTATTTCATGTATTGAAAATACATTATCCACCCTTGTTCTGTACGTCATGTTCAATTAACATAGGCTTTGGGATTGGGTTGTGGTTCGACTTTACATGGGATAGTCCCTTCTCCATGGTCCGACCACTAAGGCCATAAACTAAGATCTCTTCTAGAACTACGTGTGGCTTGGTTGCCATCCTCATGGGAAATGTAAGAACACCCAGACGTCTCATTTTCGGGTCTAGCTATATTGGGAGCTAGTTTCTCCTGGCCTTACCCTCTTACCTCTATCTTGGCCCCTTGTCCCATGGTTTCTTTCATGGAATTGTGTACAGTGTGGTATGGGATAATCATATCATTCACATAGGGTTTGTTTTATTTCACCGTGCACATTCCCCCTTTAGCCTCATCTATAATATGTTTTTGTCGCATGACGTTAAAATGCATGCCTTCTCTTATCACATGACCCTAAACTTTGACATTATCGTCCTGGCCTCCTGACGAAAAACATCACAACATCAAGATGTCCACACTCAAGGGGGCACCATGTTTGGTATTGGTCACATGCCACACTATTTGTTAATGCATGAATATGGCATGATTCTTGTGTTGATGCTGGTACTTGCTATCATGGCATGTCACTTCACAAAAAACTCATTCACCTTAAAGGAAATACAAGATATATCGAATACCACTTCTTTTTGTGTGAGGGCCACACCCGGATGCCCCTTTTATCCCTGGCACTAGTAAATTACTGTTCCACCTCTAAGAACTACGTATAGGTTGATTCTCATTCACATGAGATATGTAGAAACGCCTGATAAATTCCCACACGGGCCTAGATTAACTCTCATTTTTTATCCCACGACATAAAACCTTTTCAATGAACACATGGAAATATGGGACTATGTCCTTATTCACTTCAGGTTTACTAATCACTTTACCATGTGTCCCCTGCACTCCTTACCGATCCATGGTCCGAGCTCTATGGCCATAAACTAAGACCACTCTGAGTCATTTCCACAAGATGTTAAACACCACAACATCTTCCAGAACTATGTATGTCTTGATTCCCATCCTCATGGGATACGTAGAGACACCATGGAATTTCACCTTAGGTCCATCCCCAGGAATAATAAATCTTATTCCTCTTCATTTCTTGTCCCCTGTCCTGACCCCTTGTGGGGAACAATGTAACTGTATGTTTTCCCTGAACATGTTTGCAATACCCCACGATGACATTGGTAAGTGACCGTTCCTTCACCAGATAGGTTCTGTCAAAAAGAAGATTTGATCCATGATAAAACCGATGTGCCTATCTAATGTGCTTCTACTATGGTGGCATAATTTCTAGTTTTGGATTCTTTTCGAATAATCCATCACTCCACATTCCACACTTTGCGTGCACCTTATTCGGACCCTCGTCCTCTTTCATGTCTAAGGGTAACCCCTAACAGTATGGATGCTCAGTATATGGCATGCCTATTGTCTTGGGACAGTGTTCCAAAAGACTAATGGATAACATTTTGAGTCAGGCTCCGTGTTTTGAACATGGTTAGTAGTCAGCCTTCATTTTCTATCCCCATTCAAGGCTTTCACAATAAGTATACTATGTTTCTAATGTGGTAAATAGTTATATTTCATTATCATTAAACCCCCAAAATCTTCTGAATCTTTGGTATCATGATTTACACCTTCCATTCCCATCTGTTTGGATTTATTCCTGTGCCTCTCGCATTACACCATTTGTGCATGATAGCACATCTGAAAAACTGTAATTCGACTATTCTAAGAACTTCATTCTCCATTCAGGTATCTCTATTCAATTTCTGGGAATTCGAATTGGACGTTCGAACCTTGGGTGTTCGAAGCTTGGTCGATGCTCCTACATTCAAATGATGTAATAGTATAAACATCCCTTGTTTCTCACATCGGGTGCGACCCACGTGAGATTAGGAATGGATTACTATCTGTATCAGGATTGTATTTGAATGAATTGAAACAAATGAATGAGTAAATGTATATATCCATACATTTATCCATACATGATGTTCAAAGTAAGAAGCAGTAAGGAGAATTAATTTTATGAGTTTGGCCAAAACAGGTCCCTTAAGGGTCAACTTCATGGATGGATCATTCTAGCTCCACTTCATTTTGGATTGTCGACTCCAGGATATCTTCCCTCCCCCTGAGGACTCCCTCTTCATCAGTTATGGAAGAGCACGGTCCACTGACCCTAGCATGTGCTTGCGCCAGTTCAGTTTGAAGTGCATATATTTGATGACCCACTTCCACTAGTTTCTCTTAGGCATCTGCCAGCTGGGCCCTCCACTGCTCTACGAATTCAGAACAGTTTGGAATGATTATATCCTTTTCCCTCACTAGTCCTTCGAGGCGTCGGGCCTCTTGTTCTGCCTTAATGAACATTTGGGTACTCCCTGACCTCTCTGAACACTGGAAAACGTCGGATAGTAGGCTTCTCTCACGCAGCATCTCGGCCAAGTAGTCACGGACCGTCAAATGAAGGTGCTGAGCATCCATCCCTATAGCACAAAGAAATTGCAGCCAGGTTTGGAGTGATCCCATCCATTTCATCAATTTTATCTAGGGATGACCGAGAAAGATCTTGACCCACATCCACCCTTTGAGCTACTTCATTATGCACTCCTCAACCGCCTTTGAAACAGAATCATCTATCTCCTCGGGATCTGCAGGCCGATAGTCAAGGAAGTCAGCCAAGAGACCAGCGGGTTGTTTTTTTCTGGCACCCCTCCAAAGGGGTTGGGCTCTGTAACGCCTGGGTGATCTTCCCCTCTTTAGTCAATCTCATTAGAATCATCGCGGACTTTCAGCCCTACCACAACATAAGTACAACTAATTTCCACATCCCTTTCCTCACCGAGTGTCGGGGCCGACTTGTTTTGAGAATCGTGGGAAGACACATTTTCCATTGAATCAATTTCAGAAGACCTGGGTTCGGGAGCCCGATGAGCTACGAAGGCTATGATTACTGCAGAAAAAAGAACCACCATTATCAATTGAGCTCTCCAACATTGATTAACCGGCATTTAAGTAATGATCTTATAAAATCCCAATGCATCGGCCTCCAATGTTCTAGCCGCTATAGGAGCTGCCTTTATGGGGGATCCCTCAGTGCTCGTCAGCTCAAAAAGGGGCATCAGCTCCCCCACTTTGTTCTACTGGTGCCTCCTCCCCTTCAAATGTAGACCCTTGGTCGGTGACCATATTCTCCTGAACAAGATAAAGAGATTTCATTGTGGGATAAAAAACAAGATAAAGGGGAAGGATAGATAAGGGCTGAGACGTACCTCACGCAGCTCAGTCATATCCACAACCGAGCCGACGATCTCACCACTCTCCCATAGAATCCCTTGGTGGGATGCCCCCTAAGACCCTCCACCTTTAGGATCCTCATCTTCTTCACCCCTCCTCCACATTCTCATTCTTCATCATCTTCCGTCTTGGCACCCTCTGGCTCATCATCGCTGTCGTCATCCTCTAACTGTAGCATTTTTGGATCATGCTCATGGTCAATCATATCTTTCAAGAAGAAATATGTCACCTCATGCCAACATCATTTCCAGAGATACTTGTCCATGGACGTCAGATATGCATGCTGATGATTAAATTTCACCCTGTTAACAACCCGAATGAGTCCATCCTCTGGCTTCTGGATTATTTCTTCTAATATATTTTGCAAAAATGCTTCAGTACTCATCGACTGTCGTCGGGTCATCCAGGATGACCATAGAGCTGGGAGGATTTCATCAATGGTAGGTTGAAGTAGATACCATATCTGCTTCCTAGGATATTCCGTGGCCTCTTCATGATCTCTTCTCGACCATGGCGATGAGGGCACGACCACACCTTGCGACGTCCCCACCACTGAAGTCCCTGACTGTGCGGGCCCAGAATCCTAATGAGATTCTAACCTTTTTTCCTTAACAGCACAATGTCTTCTCTCCCACCATCCAGGATCAACACTGGCTACCATGATTTTCCGATCTCACTTCCACAAAATCCCCTCATGGTATGCTATGGCCCAATGTTCATCATATTCGGTGGAGAGGCTAAAATAAAATCTGGTGGGAGGAAAGGTGATAACGTCACTAGAGCCTTGAGTTGTAAAAATAATCCACATTTGGTGAAGAACACATGGATTCCTTTACTCCTAAACATCTATATGCACCTTCTTTGACATCCACTGAAGGAATCCAAACTGCGTGGTCAACCTAGATGGCACGTACGGGTCGCAAATGATATTCTCATCAATCTAGGACACAATCACCCCACCTTTGATGCTCTGGATGTATTCCATTTTCTCTAGAGATCCTTTATAGTAATCTTTCATCTGGAATGTCAGGGTTGGGGAAGGGGGTGAAAGTGAAGTTTTCCTGATATCTGATTCTAATCCTTACTCCATCCTCATTGAGCATCAACGACATCACCCAGACAATATTCAACAAGGATGGTCGTAGGCCATTTCCTAGAGGATTGATGGCATTTGGAAAGGTGTACCCACTGCAATAAGCGGCGACCCTGCCGTAAAAGATCTAGAAGGGGGAACATATACTCCTCAGTGACTCCTTATCAAAATACATACAAAATGGCATATAGACGGGCCAACACGGGGACTCCTAGATTGAACCATTGATTAGTGGCCATGATGCCGACCATCACCAGGGTTGTTGGGTGAACTCCCATCCTCACGACGCTCACCAGAAAAAATCCACCCACTCAGAAATGTGGCAAGGAATCCACCATATTGGACATTTGGGTCCTGGAGCCCATTAATACTAAAGCCCCGTGACTGATAGTCCCCCACCTCGAAAATCATCCAGTATGACCAGATCTTGCTCCTCTGTACTGTGGTCAGACACCGTCTCCATCACCTCGACATCTTGATTCCTGGATCTCTTTGATGGAACAAGATGAACCATTTATGGTAAGTAATGTCCTTCATTAAATACTTGACCCCCATAGTCTCTTTAGCCAGCTCCATCATGTACCTTGTCGGCATAATGGTTCGTGACCTGTCCCCCGAGATGTTCCTCATGAGGAGGAATTTATCATAATGGTGCCTATCAAGAGGGATACCTCGGATACCATGGATGTACCACAGGAAGATACCAACTTCCCCATGATGAATATGGAAGGTATTGGTGTTGGGGGACCATTGGGTAAACAACTCTCGCTTGAGCTCAAGCTATCGAAATAAATGAAACTGCAACATCCACACCACCTCGAACAAACCGATGTGTCGTAGTTCTGCCCTAAACTAGTCTCATGTCTGGCGAACCCAATACACCTAGGACCATTCACTGGTGAAATTTTCCCCAGACCGCCGATCTTAATCATGCATCCAGCCTTTGGTCTCTTCAGTAACACTCTGATGGACGAGGCTTGCATAAAGGTCCAGAGAACTATCCGCAACAGGGTCACTCCTCGAGATGGTTTTGGTACTGGGATTCAGGACGTAAATGTCCAGGTTTCTGGTTTTTCTAGTGGTATGGACGTTTTAGGTGATGTTATTCTAAGGTAGGGCATCCTTGTGGGTCACCCATGACCGTAGTGTGTCGATCTCAATCCTTGGCACAAGCACCTCCTCCAAGATTCTGAAGTCCCAGGTCGGCAGGTTGGAAGAATGTGTGTACTACTTCAGCACTGGGGTCAACATGTTGAAGAGAGTATGGTTGCTGGATATGATCTTTCGGGTGCCATAAACCTCAGGGTTGGGGACCATATCATCCCTTCGTGTAGTGAAGGTAGCTTTTCTCTCAACATATTCATGATTGGTGGCCATATCCTACAGGAAAGGGTTTCAGTAGTATGAAGAAGAAAAACAGTCACTGGTGTGAAATAATTGAAGCAGGCATGAAAATGCAGCGGCTTGCATGAAATATCGGAAGTTGTCGTGGAAAATCCAGGGTATTCTCATAAAAAGATGACTGATCGAGGAAACATACGTGCAATAGAAGCGTTTTTAGCGTATGCGAAGGAATTTTATTCGCGCATGAGAGCTCTGAGCTTATCGCATGAGAAAATCCGTACAGAATGGGGGACGCACGAGGCCTTTAATACGAATTATAAGACATTTCTTCACGCGCTCGAAAAGTGGTTTGTGTTCTCCGTACTAGTTTTTTGTGCCTCTTTTGTTTTAAGTGCAAGCCGGCCCTAGGGAGTTCTGTATCTTAGAGTTATCCTGGAAATCCGACCTTTGTGGCCCCTCACCAATCTGATTCTGAGGGGGGAATTTGTAGATGCCGAAAAGAACTCCAGGGGCGAGGAAGGATCATGAATGAAAATTCAAAGCCATATTTGGAACCTGTGATCCATTCAGGGGGTCCATGATGGGTGGTTAAAAATAAATTCTAAGGTGCGCGAAAAAAATATGTCCCACACAAAAAACATTGGGAGGCATGAGAGTTTTCCATGCAGAAGTGGAGTTCTTTCGCTGCGTAGACCCAGGCCGATGATCTACGTGCCACCGACACTGATGCACAATATTTTGGCTTTAGTTTGATTTTGTAAAAACCCACAAACCCGAACATCTTTAAATATAAGGCCACCCCTTTGACTTCTAGCTTGATGAATCTGAACCATCTTCCCTTCACAAAATTCATCTCTCGTGTGTGCAAAAATATGGCTCTAAGGTGCTGAATTTTTCATGGAAGGTTGCCTAAGGGTTTGCTTTTGTGTGAGACCCCTCGGGCTTGATCCTCATCTAAACCCCTTCCACTCCCAATACTCACATAAAATTCCTTTCATTTGTGCTCAATTCTCTCATCCACGTGCAAACCCTTTCAAAATTTCACGCCCTCTATTATGTTTCTGGACTGGTCCTTTCACGCCCAAACTAAATTCTGCACCCTGACCGGACATTTTCGCACACGCCACTTAAATTCGCACTAACCGAGCCAATTTCACGCTTATGTGGTCCTTTCCATGAATGCACCTCAATTGTGCACCGACTGACACCTATTTCGTGCAGCAATCCCCTTTTGCGTGCAAGCCTCCTGGCTTGTGCGCCCGTGATGTCCCTCTTCTGGGCATCATTTTCAGGTTCCTCATGTTCCAAAAGAATATTCTCCATATATTCATTTTATGTGAAACCTCCCAGGTTCACACGAAGTAATTTCAATGTCCCCTGGATGATACCACCCGTTATGTTACATCGCATTTGGCTTCTTCGCATAGGCGCGCTTACGGCTATTTCTTCTTCACATCACCATACTAACGTGGACCCCCCTATGGTTCTCTCCATGACACCCCCTATCCATGGTGTTTCCCATCCCCTCTCTTCACCATGGAGTAGTGGGTACCAGTTATGTATGTCCTAGGGGTGCGGAGAAAACCCACTTCGTCTGAGCTTGAGGACATTAAACTGCCAAGCATCATCACCATCAGTGCATGATGTTAAACTGTGACTTCACCCCATGTCTCACACGCGGAGTGCCCCAACCATGGACATTCTCTATGCTTACTGGTCTCTAAAAGGATGAGATCTCACCTCCCTGGGGATTATATCCTCCTCTTCAGAGTGGTGTTTGTTCGCGGGGAAAGGGAAATCATCTTGCTGTAAGCCCCAAGCTTGTTTTGCGGGAGACAGTGTCCCTGCTACTCCATTATTCTTTGGTCCCAATGACCAAGGGAGGTGGGATGGGCACTTGACCCCTCCATTATTCGATGCGAAATCCCTATCCCACTAGGCTTTGTCACCATCAGGCCTCCATCATAGAGTAAGTCCCAACCTCTTTGGGCCGCGAACCAAGTGTATTCCCCTATTCCCTCTCTAGACTATAGACTGTGTGTAAGCCCATGTTTCCTCTTTGGGCCACTAACCCAGTTTAAGTCCCACTCCACTTCTCATGGATGCAACCTTCATGACATGATCGGCATGTCTCTAATGGCTTTTGTTTCTCACACCGAGCATGTCTCATGAGGGCTTAGAGTAAGCATCAACCATGAAATCCTATCCGGGAAGCCTAGAGTGTAAGCCCCAACATGATCCCGAACTATGTGGGCTCTGATCCCTGCCATGGTAGGGAACCTAGGAAGCCTCCAAGAGGTGCAAGCACAACTCCCAATTGGTTCCGACCATTTGCTTCCATGCACCACCGCAAACTACATGTACATTGATCCATGCCAAGGTAGAGTATGTAGAAATCCTCCACGTGGTTCAAGACCTACACCTGGTCATTCCTCCCCCCTCACATCAGATCAACATTAGCATGGGCAACCTAGAGTGTATGCCCCACACCCATCCTGAACTACTTGGTCTTTGATCCTTGCCAAGGCAGGGTACATAGGAATCCTTCCTGAGGTTCAAGACAACCACCGTCCATTGGTCCTGACAATCTTCACATCGGTGCACCAAGCCCCCATATCCTAAACTATGTGGTCTTTGATCCTTGGTAAGGAAGGGTACGTAGAAAGCCTCCACGAGGAACAATCCCACTACCCATTGGATCCTAGTTCCTCCTTCACGTCAGATCACTGACCCACCTGAACTATGAGGTTTTTGATCATTGATAAGGTATGGTATGTAGAAGGCCTCCCTGAAGCTCAAGTACACCACCCATTAGTCGTTCCGACCATCTTTGTGACAGTTTACCAACACTCTGGGAAGCATAGAGTGTAAGCCCCAACACCATCATGTACTATGTGGACATTGATCCCCGCCAAAGTAGGGTATGCAGGAAGCCTCCACAAGGTTCTGGCCCAACACCAAATTGGTTCCAACCATTCGGTTCCATAAACCATCCCGAACTATGTGGACTTTGATCCCTGCAAAGGTAGGTATGTAGGAATCCTCCACGAGGTTCATGACCAACACCCAATTGGTTCGGACCATTAGTATCCATGCACTGCCTTGAACTATGTGGACTTCGATCCCATCCAAGGTAGGGTACATAGGAACCCTCTACGAGGTTCAAGCCCAACTCCTGGTCATTCTGACCCCTTCACATCGGTTCACCAACACTCTGGGTAGCATAGAGTGTAATCCCTAACACTATCTTGAACTACGTGGACTTTGATACCTACCAATGTAGGGTATGTGGGAAGCTTACACAAGGTTTAGGCCCAACAACCAATGGTCCCGACCACTTCACGTCGATCCACCTCGGTCTGGCATGAGGTTAAAATGTATTCCCATTTTTTGTTCCTCATTCAGCGGTAATCCGTTGTCAACCTCTTTTAGTGATATGTAAATGTATCTTCGTACAGTGTTAATACATTTTCACTCCATTCAGTGGTAAGTCGATGGAACCCTAATCGGCAGTTATCCATCATCAGATGAACTTTGTAGATTTTGATTCCCCACCATTGGGATATGTAGGAAGAATTTTAGAGGATCAGGCCCAAAAATATCATTATCCTCATGGAAGTTCCATCCCATTCACTATCCACTTCACTAAACGACTTCATCAACCATCCTGATTCTTACCCGAGCCACCACATCTCGGTGGGATAATGCCACCTCACACCTCATTCTACATGACAGTAACTGGGAGGTCAGCCATGTGTTATCCCCAACATCAGTGTTCCCTATGGGGGTCACACTCATCTGATCAACTCTAATCAGTGTTCATATTAATCTGTCCATCTCTGATGGATGATAAACATACGGCGTACCCCGTGTTAAACCTGGGAAGCTGAGGAAATACTCATATACATTCCCACGACATGTGATTCCACGCATTCTATGTGGGATTCCTCAGGCTTTTGAACCCTCAAAAATAACTATAATAAGGGACTGAAGATTGGCATACCAGTCCCCCACTTTCCAGGAAAACTAGTGATGCTAAACATAACCACTCCCCTATCCAAAGGTTGCTGCCTTGACCGGACCCCTTGGAATGTCCAGACTGAAGTAGTGTAATTAACTGGCAACCATGATAATATGGAGCCAGGAAGATTTTCAAGAACAAGTTCTTAAGTCTATAAGGTAGACCTGGACTAGGTGATGACTTCAAAAGAGAAATCCACGAAAAGAAGAACTAACATCCCATCATCCCCATTTTGATCAAGGAGAAAACTTCTCTGAACAAGGAACGGGTTCCGTCCACCTTAGGAAAGCGGGAATGCGGGGAAAAAGTTGTGTGTCCTCCATAGACAGATGTGTGTGCCCTGGTGAAAGAGTCGGAGATAGAATAAACGTGTAATGTATTTTCAAGGTTCTCTTGGGGTTCAGATAACACCTGAGTAATTTATGTTTTTTTCTAAACAATATGTTGTTTTATATATATGTAATTACAATACATTCTATTTAACGAGTACACAGTGTGTAATGGTTTCCAAGATCAAGTCCTGAGATTTGTTCAAAATATGAAATAATACATTCTAGATAATGATTTCATGCTATGAAATGTTAAATTATCATTTTTTAATAAATAAATTATGTGGGATTTTGGAAAATACGAGTCTCATGTATTACACAATGTGTAATGGGATGTCACGTCATGTAAATTTCATTATTATATCATTTATGATGCTAATAGGCTGATATTTGTTTTCATAATTTTAAATCTCTCTCCCCTCTTGACCTAGGTATCATCTTTACAAATTATCAAATCCACCATTAAATCAAGAATGATTCACTCATTATTGGATCATATGATATGTTTCATTGTATATCTTATGATAAGAGTTCCTTTCATATTATTCATTATCTTTTATCTCATTAATGTTGAATCATTTCTCCATTTTATTTTTTTAAACAATGATAATGTTTCCATTGATTTATTTATAGATTTATTATTTGTTTTTTTCATGTGGGTTGATCCCTTGTGGAATTTGGTGTGGAAGGTGTTTGTTCTAGATAATTTTTTGATTACTCATCTACCCCATTCATTCTATTTAATTGAATCAATACAAAGATGTGTATATAATATATAGGTCCTCTATTGTTATTATTTGTATCCATTATTGTGGTGGATTCTATAACATGCATGTGTGACCTATGTTTTGAGGTAGGTGGTTCTATATCTATCATGTGTTTTTGAACTAAACATAATTTATTTATTTACATGTTGTTTTGTTAAATGTAATTTAATTATTTGATTTTATTGTTTTGTGTTTTTGGAATTGTGTTTTCTGATTCTATTTTCTGCTAGTTTTATTAAATATAAATGGTATTCTCCTATAATTGTGAGTGGGTTTATGAAACTCTTTTCAAAGCATTAATAGATGAAATGTATAGATGTTTTTTTTAAATAGATTATATATGATGTATTAAGAGGTTATTTCGAAGTAATAGTCATTACGCACATCTATTGTTATGGGTATTCTCTTGGGGGATTCTTCTCAATCCAAGGACAATCGTCCTAGGGACTTGTTAGACATCACGGGGGGTTCATATTATATGGATCTCCTCTGATCTCAACACATTAGGCATATGTCTAGAGTAAAAATGTGAAAATTAATTTCAGTGTAAGGCAAGATATTCTTATCTATCCTACACTATTTTTCAATTTGGTGTGATGTTATCTGTGTTTCTTGGTAATTTTTTGCAATTCTAACTAGTAATATTTTGGTTGTACTTAAATGGATTTTATATGATATGTGATTCTATATTGTGTTTGATTTGATATATATATTAGATATATATATGTGAAATTATTTGAAACATTTTTTCATGCTTTGTTTGGAAATTTGGAGAATGGGAAATAAAATTTTTTTTCCATTATTTTTATAAGACCCCATCATTAAACATTGCATAATCATAATGTTAATCCTATAAACATTGTATATATCTTCATGATTAGTGTTTTAGATAATTATAACATTAGTAATACATAATAACTTATCTCAAACAATGTGGATTCCAAAAAAATCGTATACATTTCTTCAAAAATATAAAATATTTAAAAGGAAAAATAAATAATTTGTCATGACCAACAATATTATAGAAATATTCATTTTTCTTACCCATCCTTATACCCTGCCAAAAAAATTTAAAATCATGGGATGAGTAAAAAACACTCTGTAAGAGATATAAAATAAGGAAAGAAAACGTTAGTCCTCAAGTATTTATAAACCCATGAAATCATAATAATAGTGAAACCATCATAGAAATTATGTATCATAAAGAAAACTTATTCCATAAATAAGATACTTACATTATAGCTTTCCCTGCAACATAGGGAGTGACTTTCATGGTTATTTTTAGAATACCCATCTTCGTATATTCATAAAATCTCTTAAGAGAAACCTTATTGTTTGACTATGTATCATTACCCAATGCATTTGGGAGATATCACAGGCTCTCCCACACTAAATTTACCACAAAATCACTCATATACATAAGAAATTTCGAAGACCAATAAAATAATAATAACACGTCAACATGGATAATGGAAAACGATGATTTCCACATTTCGACCATAAGATATGATTTTATGATATTTATATAATGAATCCATTATAAAATAAATTTTCAATAACAAAAAACGTTTAAAGGTAATATTTTATTTGAATTTATGTTACATACATTACATCTTTTAGAGGAATCCAAATAAAAAATAACGATTACCACGGCGAATAAGTCATTATCACCACATATATTAAAAAGATTACAATTATAATTTTATAAAATAAAACTGCTTTATTTAGAAATATTACTCTTCAAAAACATTTAAAGATATTAAATTTAAATTGGTTTTATTTTTCACATTATAAAAGAAGGTGGTGTATAAAATCAAAATATTTCTTAATGAAATGAGATTGTGATGAAGTCCCTTACCTTGAGTCTGACTCATCACAAACAATGGTTATATTCTTGAATAAGATGATAGTGTGAATTTATACTTTCTTGAGAAAGTTTTTCATTTTTATCATTACTTCTACAAAAATTATTACCATTTTATAAAAATTAAATAATTATTTATGTTTATATCATACATTTTGACAATATTCATTCGTTGAGTTGAAAATTGGCATGTTTTTTATGCCATTAATCCATGTGGTCATAAATACACCATCTCTTGAATATTATTCTTGATATAATCATTAAATTTATAAATTAATCATATTTTTAAATAAAAAAATTAATTTTGGTGATGAAAAATGAACAATGTTATATTCATTGAGACGATATGTGGTATATAAACATGAGAAACATTATCATTTTCTTTTGATCATTATATAAATATGGTAAATGATTCATTATATTCCCAGAATGATCAAAATATTATTATAATAATAATAATAATTTAAATATACTAATATATATATCATTAAGGTTATGTGGTGAATAAAAATGATTCACATCACTTGGTAGATGTGATAGTTGACACTTACGCATGAACAAAGTTAATTCTATTATAAGCATGGAAGGTTAGATCATAATTGAAATGATTTTTTAAATGATAAATATTTCATGAATATATCAAATGAATATTAATTAAATTTTCATATCTGATCTTGGTTGTCGGTAATATAAAACGAACTAAACTGGTTGGTGGAGGTGATAATTTCCACGTACGCATCAACAATTAATTGAATCCCCATTTGATGGAGGTAGAGAATGCTTTATGGGATGATATTATACTAATAACATCTCATTATATTAAAGATACTATATTTATTATTTCATCTAGGAAGATGAATAATTATGGTATGTCAAAGAATAAATATAATGGAATCTCCTTAAAAAATGATACCTCTTCTTTGGTCAATCACCATTGAAGAACACCTTAACACCTCTAAGAAGGGGGTTATACATAAAATAAGGCCTCATAAATTTGGAGAGGGATTATGGGAATTTTTTTGTACGAAATTGGTGGAACCAAATGGTTTTTGAAGTGTGAGTATTAGAGAAGAGATTGAACCTTTTGTAGGAGAGTGGAAAGGTACCAGTATAAATTCATAAAATATTAAATTAATATTAATATATTTTTTCCAAATGATCCCAAATTTAAATATTTAAAATATAATATAACGATATATTTAAATCTTCTCATAAAAAAATATTTATACTTGTGTCATTTTTATTTTAAAAATTATCTTTTCAGTTTACCCTTAATTATTCTCTTTAATTTTTTTGTGGTAATGGAATTTTAATTATCAAGAGGGTATTAATTTTAAATATATGATATAAATTTCTTAAAATTGAAAAAAAAACCTTTATATATTATCATAGAAACTTGATGATATTAAACGGTCTTTCCTAGTTCCTTGAGACATGTGTTCTATATTTAATAATCACATTTTCCAGGCGGTTTCCATTGGATTTATTCATGGAACCGGAAACTTCCGACAGTTAATTATCTATAGAGGACCTAATTTCCAATGGAATGAGTTCATTATGTTTTGAACATTACGATACATTCGAATGATCATTGGTCAAAAGGATGGGAGGTTTGACTCATCACACCCTTTTGGGGGGAATTATTTTTTACTCTGGAAATCTCTTCGTAAAATTAAAATATTTTTGTGAATCCTTATTAATTAAAAAATTATATCATAAGTATCCCTTGGAATTTACAATCACTTAATATCTTGTGTAAAATTGAGAATCATCAGTATACATTCAAGGTTCTTCATCAATAGAAACATCTGTATGTATTTGAGTTTTTTCATCAAAGCTATCCTCTTATATACCGATTGGATAGTCTTGTAATCATCATTTTTTATGATAATGGTTATTTATGCCACTATTTGGGGAAATCTAGAATTTATTTTCATCCAGGGAGAGGGAGGTTTTTTTAATAATGGGATCATGCTCATAAAATGAGCTACCTACGTATCATTGTGAAAGTAATCTGAACCCTCATAGTTCAGTGTCGTATAGTAGGACACATCATACCTTTTTTAAGGACATGTGATAAGGACCTCTCATAGGAAGGTTCTTAGTTGAATCTTAGTGTGGGACTTATGCCGATGCAGCCCAAGGAACTTGGAAAAGATATGAATTTCCAAGTATAATTCGACCCTATTGGGAATATGGCCCAAAGAGAACATGGATGATTTGAAGTGCTGGGATTGATCCTCAAGGAGGATTCCTACATATCCCATATTAATGGAAATCAATCCCACATAGTTCGATGTGTCTCGTAGGAGAGAATAGTTCTCTCAGAGAGATGAGTTTTTTGATTACATTGGGAAAATGGATGCCTTGATGATTTGATGATTGAATTTGGGGATTATTTCATAAAAAGGATGCCCATATTTGGGGAATTAGTATTGGATTACTTTGGAGGATATACCATGAGCTCAAGCCCTGAAAGAGATTCCTATGTATCCTAGTTTTAACAGTAATCAAAGTTCTCGTAGTTCATTTGGATGAGTGTTTGTGCACATGTTTTAACCATCATATGTCTCTATGCCCACGTGAGTCATGCTCGGTGTGAGAAACATGAGGATATGAAAGATTCAACAATGACACTCCACATTTCTTAAATTTTTCTCCATACTGATGGAAGATGGTTCATCAACCATGGAAGAGGGTGAGGTAACATACCATACCTCTATTCTAGTTAAATTGGAGAACAGTCCAATGTAATTAATAAGGGGTGAAAGTTAGGGGATTATACCAGGATTTCTGCTCGGAAATTGGTTCTGGTAGGGGAGGGAGACATCTTTTATACTTGTGTTGAATGAAAAGTGTGATGTGTACCTTCCCTACTAGAGAACTAAGGTCCCGTGTCAACTATTTGAGAAGCACGAGGCTAGTAAAAAACCATAATACAAACCGAGAACATATCAAATTTTTTTTTTGGAGAAAATTATATGTGACTATAGATATAAAATACCATAAATATCCGATGAATCCTAACCCCATTGTGAAACAAATGTGTGAAACCTATGACTATGGAAATACAAACCCAGATTAGAGACATGTTGTTGTGACTTACACAAAGGTTTGACAAGTCATTAGGTTTTTGTGCAGTCTTCAACTTAGCCCCTTTCGGATAAGGGAACCAAGGAAGGAGATAACCTACCATGGATGGATTTAATGAAGGGTACTTGATCTGGTCATGTAGGTACCTCGCGCAAGTATGCCACGTAGGTAACTCGTGTTGCCCTATAAAAAATGTGTGGCGTGAAGATATACCGTGTAGGTACTGTGTGTAGGCATGGCGTGAAGATATACCATTTAGGTATGGATAAGGACTAACTAATGGGAAGAACATTAAAACATGCCTATACCATTTAATTATCCCTTATTTTTTAGTTTAATAAACCACTTGAGAAAATTTGAGAGATCATGGAAAAGAAGATATGAAATGGTAGCATCAAAGAGTCTTTCACTTTTTTCAGTCTGTAAATAGGTAGCCCAAGAGTCCTATTTATATGAACAGATGAGGCCTAGCCGAAGAAACTATTTTCATGCAATTATATCGCGCAGGTCAACCATGGTGGTGCTCCGTATAGGGACATCAAAAAATCCTCTCACATGTAGCTCAGGCATGTAGTTCTCTTGTGAAGTTGAGTCGCGTAGTGTGGTCGCGAAGCTGAGCTGTGTAGTGTGGTCACTAAGATGAGCCATGTAGCTCAGTTGCGAAGCTCCTAGATACTACTACATCGCGTAGAGATTGTGAGTATTTTTTGCTTTCTTCCTCATACTCATTGAATCATTCGTTGGGATTTGAAATTTCTAAAGGTTTCCTCTCTTATTGGTTACATTATTTTAGGTAGTGACAAAAAAATCCCCCGCTCTGGATTGGATCTGAAATATACCATGAGGGTCATGTCCTGAGGTGAATGTCATGGAAAAAACCAGAATAGATTAATGAATAGCACAATTTTGTCTTGCCAGTACTTCATGCAAGAATGTTGCGTAGGTACGACACGCAACCATGATGCATATGTCTTCTGTTGCAATAAATAGGACTCATCATTATGTGATTTTTCTCTTCACCTATGCTTTCTCAAAAATTTAGATCTCTCATTGCGTAGCTCGTTCGCCCAACTGCATCGCGTTGTTCTCTCGCGTAAATCTCATGAACATTCCTCAATGTAAAATTGTTAAAATGATTGAGCTACACCAAAAGTACTTCATCAATAGAGTCGTGCTAGGATAATTATCGATGGAACGACACAACTGACCTCCTCTAAGGATCTTGTCAAAATAATTTGACGAAGGACCTTGTCGAAGGACCATGTCGAAGGACCTAGTGAATAGTTTCGTTGGCCAATTTCTATTCAGTTTCCACATTTTTTAAAAGAAAAATGACTTGAAAAATTGGTAATTTTTTTCAGGAAAGAATGAATCATTTGATGACCAATACCGATGATGCTAAAGCTTTCCAAAATTAAATGATTAGGATCATCAGGCCATAATATTAGAATTTTGTTGAAACTACTCTTCTTGGATAGTGGAAGTGTCTTATTATGTACCAGCGTGACTATCCATGATGTTCTTACATACCCAATTTAAGGGCATGGACTATTTAAATATGACCATGTTTTATCTATTATGAAGTACTTTCCAGAGAATTCATTTCATCAGTATTCCAACTGTAACTTCATGAGTATTAGTGCAATGGGGGTTCTAATACAAGAAGGCACAATCCTTATTAGTTGCATCCTTCATCATAGAGGTTGTACTCTAGACATGAAGGATCATGTTGTAGAGTCAAGAACACATTGTTATGATTCCACTTTTCGGGCTCCTCAAAAAGATCAATATAATGGTGGTAATGGAGACTAGGACCTTTGTTCTGTAGGGGGTGTAAAACCAGAGTGGATGTGGTCATTTTGGGTACATCGGACATGTGCAGAATTCAAAGAAGAATTACCAGACATTCATATCTACGAAGCTATCTGGATGGGAAAAACATATGTTTACAAAAATGTATTCATTCCTTACTTACTGAGCCAATGGGTCCACACACAAATTCCTTTCATTTGACGCATGGTGATGTTGGTATTAGTCTCTATGATATTTACCAAATAGATAAAATTACTATTCATTGGGAAATGTATGTTGAATTCATCCCAACAACATCAACATGGGTTGATGTTACTAGAACACCAATGATGGCCCTTGAATTACTTAATATAGCAAAGAATTTACCCAAGTATAAAAAAGATATTAAAGCTAGAGTGTGGATGGAAGCTTTCTTAGAACCAATAACAGAGAAAGGCCCAACACGTGGAAATCCTAATGTTTTTCCCTCTTCCAATAACCAAGGCAATTCACTCACAAATTTTCCTACACTAGAAAGATGTGATTAGAAACACTGGGGTTATAAGGTAAATTTTAATATAGATGCAAAAGTACGCTTATATTCCATCCTTCCAATATGTATACGAATTTATTTTCTTCATGTCCGTGCATCCGGAGGAGGTGTAAGATCACGAAAATTCATCATTGCAACTAAATTGGTAGAGGGGAAGTATATTTGGGTAGAAAACCATGTTTTAGAAAGAATCTACCATATATAGATTCATTTATACAATCAGAAGGCTTCATTTCGAAATGTGTGGCCATTCTATGTGTTGTGAGGCAATATTGCTGCACACTTTTCTTCATGCTCAGTGTTGACCTCAGTCAGAGTTCCTAATGATCTTTCGACCCATATATATGGAATAGTTCTGGTATTAAGCCCTTGAACATGAGACCTGATGAGGTACTGAATGTATTGAATGTCTCAGAAGAATTCAACTTCATTCGTTTTGTTAATCCACAAAATGGAACATTTAATGATGATGGTAAAGAAAAAAATTATGTGCTAAGATCTTATATGAAGGAATTTAGGGATGGTGTATTATCAAAAAGGATTTATGGTGAAATTATCTATGAGTCTTATAAACCCTATTGGTTTGCTCATCAGTTCCGATGTCTTCAACAATCGAATACATTCCCACCCACAAATGTCAGAAATGAGAAGCACCCAAGTGTAGCACGACAATTATGGATTCCAAAAAATTTAGAGGTATCCAAATTATCAATTACATTACCTCCAACATATTCATCAATTGTATGGGAAGCTAGGTATTCCAAATCTTGGTTTTCTTCTTATCCTAAAGGGCTCTGACAAAAGGAGTGTATAGAGTGGGGGCTACAACATCTGTTTCATGTGGAAATCGTGGAAATATGTCCAAGGACAAATATGATACATAAATTTTAGTGGTTTTAGAGGAATCAAAATGTCTTAGCAGGATGAATACCAGGAAGACCAAGGCTAGATAATCAATACCTATAATTCCAAGGTGATCCAGTTGCCTCCATCAAACCGAGATTTATATGCCTTTTGTTTTACTTTTTGTGGTCTAAAGTTATGAAAAAGATCTTCAATAAGAAGCTGTGGAATATCTTCCACAGTCAACCATGCCAAGATCGAATTATGTGCGACCTTCAGAAATTCATCATTTGGAGAGTGTAACCCGTGATCATTGGGACACATGGCCATTTCTTCATCAAGGCATTCAAATACCAGATATTGCTGATGTCAAGGAACCATCTGACTGCAATCTGTAAAATAACTTGGATGTTGTACCAAAGTATATTGCAGAGATAGAGGATTTTATATATGAAACTAATGAACAAATCCTAGCCTCTAAATGAATATCTCATATGTTGTACTTAGGAGTCCACGAACGGGTAATTATTGACTTTGAGGAGGAATGTGATAATTATGTGAATAATGAGAATGTATTTCCCTTTTCCTTTTATATCAACTTTGCATTATATTTAAAATCATTAATCTTGATGAAAATGTATTTCTGCAGCTTGAATGTTGAGAAGGATGATCCAGACCCATTCTTCAATGGCCCTAGTATAGTCCTGCTGGTTCTCTCATTGATGCAATGAATTATCCTTCCATGTCGCCAGAACATTCTCCAGGATCAATAATCATGACTGGGGTAATGGTGATAGATAATCATCAACCATTACCTCATGTTTCCCATAATAAGAGAAGTGTTTCAATCTATACTCAATATTTTGTACAGAAACACAAAAGGGCAATGATATTTCTTCAAAGCATTTTCCATAAGAGTAAGTATTTATAGATTCCATAGGAAATAAAACATGCTAAAGAAATTCTGTTATCCAAATTTTATCCTCTTGTAGGATATATGTATTTCTCCTCTCTCAAGGGATTATGATTTTCTTCTTTAAGACAATAAAAAGAAGTCCTAGGGGAAACCAAGGTTCATGCTGACAAATCAGCAATAATAGTAGATAAATCGTCAAGAGATATAGCTACACTGACTCCTAGATCTTTTGCGAGAGCTGAAATACATGGTAATATTAAATACATTCATTAGAGGATTTTGTCATGGAATCCTGAAATAATGAACACTGAAACTCTTATTTCTTCAGACGAAATGAATGAAGATCCTGGGAAATCAAAGAAAGATGTTGTGGTTGTCCCAAATCTGGAAAGTCCTGATGCTGATGTATCAATTAAAGAACCAATGGAACAAAATGTCAATGGATCTAATATGGAAATCAACAAACAATTTAGGGATTTCATAAATGGGGAATATTTTGTAACATTTCATGCCATATACATATGAACTTATGGACACCCTTAATCCAAATATTGATATTCCAGGTTCTATCAAAGAATTTTGGGATTTTAATGAGGATTGTTAAGAGATTAAGTCCCTGTTATTTCATTTTACATACAAAATTTGTTCTTCAACTTGATTCTTTACAAAAAAAATCCTATTATGTAGCTTTATCTATAGAAAATGTCGCAATGAATATTTAGGAATGGGGTATTCCGCTATAACCTTCCCATGGAGTTGTGGAAATACCCACAGAGGATCATTCATCAAAATATGTTCCATAGCCTAAAAATTTCATAACCGAGGAAATTCATGGAAATTCCCCACCTCAAGAATCTTTTACTCAAAACACTAGAGGTTAGAATACTCGGGATGAATCTAATCTAGTAGCAAAATTATTGTTTGTTAAATATAATCATCCGTCTAAATCATATTTTCCCCCAATTTGAAAATAATAATGATCTTGATTTATTTTCCAGGGTTATTAGCTCTTAGATAAGAAGGCGAAGCATCTACTGTCTCAAGAGAAGTAGATCAAGGCATCTACCTAAGCGAACTGTTTCCAGAGTACATTTTACCTCATGGTAGTGACTCATATTCAGATTTAGAGATTAAATATGCTCTTGGAACGACACGTAAAAAGACATGGTGGTATATTTGGAGAGTAATTTCTAAAATTCCATTATATTAATTGTTGTCTAGATTTTCAAAACACCTAGAATTTTTCTTATGTGTTGGGATTTGGTGGGTTTAATTATCAGTCAGTCTACAATACAATAATAGAGATTATTCTCCAATAGGAGCAGGAGCATAAGCTATGACCAGATTTTGAAGAGGCTAAATGAATAATCAATATTGAGGGATTTCAAGCTGTAGTAGTTGACACAGAGGAAAATCAGAACACGAAATCACCCGAGATTGGATAAAATATCAATGAATACATGATGGATTTGTTATCTCTTCATAAAAACATGTATGTTGTTAATAAAAAACATTATAAATTTAATAAAACCATAGGAGAAACCCAATTAAAAGGGATACCTTCCAATTAAACTGCGAATAAAGCATTTCGTTAGGTAGAGATGGCTCGAGTTGCTCAATTATCTCAACATCAACATGAAGCTGATAGAGCTTGTGAAGCGATCCAGCAAATTAGAAGTCATGTTGAGTGTTTATTCTTAAAAAATAATAGGGAGGCTCCATTTTTTAGATGGATCACTATTTTCATATAAATGAAAGAATTTTTTTAATCATATAAGTTTTCATTCCTGTTTTCCATGATAGTAATATGAAAGGTAACTAATTATAACAATTCATTTATATTAAACAATTATTATTTATAATAATATGAATGAACTGCTCAAAATTTTCTTATTATGCCAAGGGAAATAATGCACATAATCTGACTTTTTATAGGGTTATATGGATAAACCCAAAAATTTTGTGTCTTTTGACATTTTTTTATTGCTCAATATTACCAAAATCATAAAAAATGATTGTTCAGTGACCTGGGACTCGACTTTTGTTTAGAGTTCTGCTTGAAAGTTCTCAATCTAATGTGTACCGAGTGTTTTTCTACTGGTAGTTTAATGTCATGCATGTTGGACTGTAAATGCCTAATATCTAGGGTCGAAATATCATTGACTTTTAAGTTTGTATTAAATCCCAAACAAAACACTATGGCTAAGAATTTATTTTATATTCATTAAACATTTCTTAGGGGAATCACGGGCCATTATTTTTAGGGATACCAAATCTTAAATCATATATCAACATAATGTGTGTATTTTCATGAATGAAGTTACCATTATTTGAAAAATCTATTATGGGGCTGTATTATGCAGGACCAACTGGGGAATATGATGCATAGCCTTGTAGTGGAATCTTTTGACTGACAGGAATGTTACATAGGAAACCTATGCATGGCCACCAAAGGGAACATGATACATAATCAGGAAAAATATACCTTTAGGAATTTAATGTTTTCTATTGATAGATAATAGAAAATAAGATTTGGGTGACTAAAGACCACAATTGGCGGTTTTTCCAAGGAAATGAATTTTAATAATGAAAATTGGTCATTTTTATACCAAAAGTCATATAGTGAGGAAATTGTTGTTGTGCAGTTTTAAGTAATACACTGAGGACATGGTACAACACAATTTTATGTCATTCAGTGAGGACATGGTACTACACAATTTTATGTCATGGAGTGAGGACATGGTACTGTGTAGTTTTAAGTCAAGCAGTCTAGAAATTATACCTTGTAGTTTTATGTCATGCAGGGAGGATATGGCACTATGTAGTTTTATGTCATGAAGTGACGAAATTGGGTGGATTTAATATAAGGTATTTATCTCTGACCAAAAGTACAAAAATGGCAAAATTTGTTGATAATTTTTTGGAAATATGCAATCATATTCATTTATGAATGGGAAAATTGTAAACTGTGATTTGAGAATTTCGGAAACTGAGGAATGGTATGAGAAAAGGGCTAGAGGCATTAGAGGAATTCTTTTATAAGAATGAAGTTACCATTATGTGAAAACCCCTTTATGGGGGGCTGTATTATGTAGGGCCCATTGGGGAATATATTGTATAGTCAAATAGTGGCATCTTTTGACTAACAGTCCTGCTATGTAAGCTACTTATGCAAGGATGCCTTAGGGAAGGTGCTACATATTCAGGAAAAAGTGCTCTTAGATGTTTGGAGTTTTATTGCTTAAAGTCGACAAATGTTTATGGAGATTCATATTTTTGAAAGCATAGAGTTATGTTTACAGAGAAAGGTACAAAAATTAGGAACGAGTATTTCCAATCAAGATATCCAAAGAATCTGAGGAATATTACTCTTAAAAAGATCTGACCCAAATTTAAAATATATAGTGACTGTAGTTTGAGGTTATACAAGTAGTACTAGAAATGGAAACAATATGTAACATGTGGCCATGTGATTCCAAGATTATTTCATAGAGTATCGAACACATGTTGATAAAAATGTGTAAAATATTGTCTTTAAGACATTCAAAATGTGAGGAATATAATGGGACAAGTATACTTGTTTTAATGTTTTAAAATACCGATTATTGAATTTTTTTCATCAAAGATTAAAGGGGAAAAATATACTATAACTAAGAATAAAGATACTGTTACATGAAAACCCCATTATGGGGGCTGTATTATGTAGATCCAACTAGGGAATATGCTGCATAGCTAGATAATCACATCATTTGGATGAAAAGCATGGTATGTAGGCAACAAATGCAAGGCTGCCTAAGGGAATGTGTTGCATTGTAAGGAAAAATTGCTCTTAGATATTGGAAACCCCATCACCCAAAACCGTAAGAATGATTTTAAAAATATGAAATAAAAATTCAAGATTAAGAGTTTGAATATGGAAGGGGGTTATTCCGAATGTATATGAAAAATATTTGAATCAAAATTCTCCATGAATTTTATGTCCTTTACATATATCTGACTCATATGTAAAATGGAGACTTTCCCTGTTTCCTTTGAATGAATATTGTAATGTGCAGTTTTATGTCATGTTATAAAGAAAGTATACTATGCAGTTTCAAGTCATGCAGCAAGGACATTAGTAACCCCATTAGATAATAAAACACCTTATATAAAGAAAATATTTAATCAATTCCTTAGCCCGCCTGAGCTATGCTCAGTTTGAGGAACAATGAGTAGTAAGGGTTTATTTTATGATGCATAAGTGATGAAGATGAAGAATTTGGGTATTAGATTTTATTTAAGTGTAACATCGTGAGGTAAATATGAAAATGATCTATTATGAAAAGAATTACTTATTGGAATATTATTAAAGGATAAAACCGAAGTATCACTATATGTCTTGCTGTGGAAAGAATCATGTCATTGTTTCCTTCTGGATTTGGGGATAACCTCGTTGATTGAAGGTTCAAACATTCCAATAGGTTTCTAATGGGTTTGTTCGTAGAACCGGAAACATCCATTAATTCCATATCCATTTTGACCTACCTTCCAAAGGTAGGCGCTCATTAGTTGTAGACTGAAGATGCTTAGGAATTTTCATTAGTCGAGAGGATGGGAGGTCAGACTCATCACACCTTTTTGAGAGGAATTATTGTCTACTCCGGGACTCTACTTATAGATTTATGTTATGTTCGTGAATCCTTATTACATTACCAAGTATAAAATGATCTTTCCTTTAGATCTGACAATCAATAATCGATATGTAGGAAATTCAGAGAATATTTTATATGTATTAGAGGTTCTTCATCGATGAATAATCATCTGTAGTTGTTATAGATTATTAGTTGATGGTATCCTTAAAATACATAAAACTCTCTTGGCCATTATGATGACCATACTGGTTTTAAAGCCACTCAGTGGGGCACCTGAAGTTTATTGTCATTCAGGAGGACATGGATTATTTCAGACTTGGGATCATACCCACTGATGGGCTACCTACGTATCCTTTATTTTGGAAAAGGAATAAAAACCCACGTAGTTTGAGTAAGGGAGTATGATGATTATGCATGATTTATGGCTCAAAGAAAGATGTCAAAATTACTTTTAAACTCTAAGCTCATGTGAGTCATGCTCGGTGTGAGAAACAAGAGGTATTGGTGAAACCAGACAATTGTGCCACGAAATATGCAATGATATGGGGCTTATGTGTGTATGACTGCCCAAATAGATAAGAATTAAGATTTACATCAGGGAAGAAATCCAGGAACAGGGTCCATAAAGGTATATGTGCTTCATGGATATTTGGATACTCTAATCTTAGGGCTTATTTCTAAGAAATATGGCCATATTATTAGGGAACTTATGATTGGGTTTAACTTCTGAGAAGAAATCCCATATCAAAAGGAAATTAAGACTGGGGCTTACTTCTGAAAAGGATCCCCAAGTTAAAGGGATTTGAAAATTAAAGGGACTTGGGGATTACTCCTGAGGAGGAGGCCCATATTTGTGATTGGGGCTTACTCTTGAAAAGGAGGCCCAAGTTAAGTGAATTATGGTTGGGGCTGACTCCTAAGGTGGATGCCCATATTTGGGAATTTTGAAACTGGGGCTTACTCATAAAGAGGATTCCCAGAATTAATTGGAATTTATGACTGGGACTTAATCCTGAAAAGGAGGCCCAGGTTAATGAGGACTCGGGGCTTACTCCTAAGGAGGATGGCCAGATTTTAGAATTATTTCTAGGGCTTATTCTTGAAAAGGAGGCCCATATTAAGGGGTTCTCTCAGCATAAAGGATGTGGTTGAATGAATTAAATCTCAATATTTAGTGACATAATGATGTGTAAATCACTAGGTTATGAGAGATATTCCATATAATTCCTTTCATATAAGGATGTTAATCAAGAAAACATGCCATAAATGGAATTGAAGAGTGTCTTGAAGACTGAATCTTGAATAGGAGAGGAGGAATGGTATAAGAGGGGTCAAATGGGCAAGAAGGGCACCCAAAAAGGAAGAGGTGTGCAGGTACTGCATGGGCGTGCAAGTCCTTGTCGCACAGGTATACCTGCACGACACATGGGTACTTGCGCGATTTTCGGCCCTTAGAGTAATATTTGGGCGATCCTCGGTCAAAGCCTTTAGAATTATCCATAGAGGCTTTCCAGAAGATGGTGCGCAAGTTATGATGAAGAAGTAGGGCAGTGCATAGGTGTGTACATTTCCATTAAGGGTAAAACACTTAGGCACGCAAGTGTTAGTGAAATCTAACATGTAGACCTTACTCCTATTGTTTAGACCTTCCATTCTAGGTAAAGAATTACCATAGAAGTGTTTGGAAGACCCGAAGAAGAGACTTGGGCATTCAGTGCTCTATATCTGAATTCTGGAAGAAATTCCTCTCCAAATGGGGGGGCCACCGGGGGTATTTATAGGCTAGAGAAGACCCCGAGTGGTTATCACCTAGGGCGCACAGGTGACTTGCGCGACCAACTTCGGCGCGTAGGTGTTCGTGCACGACCATTGCGGCATGCAAGTGTACTTGCGCGACCATTGTATAAATCACGTGACCCTTGTGCAATGATCTTCTTATTCATTCCTTTGTCAATTTTTGATATTTTTCCAAAGGTTGAATGACTTTGAGCTAAGACATTCCCCTTTTCCAATCTTTAGATTCTGTTATGAAAGGAGTGTCCACAAAAGTCCCCCACCCCCACAGAGTTGGATCCAAAATAAATGATGATTTGACACTAAGGAAATCGAAAATCAAAAGGAAATTGGGGTAAGCATGGTTGAGCGCACAAATGAGAATCAGGCGCGCAGGGGTACGGCCTTTAGTCGCGCAGGGTACGACGCGCAGGGTGATGGTCGCGTCTATAAATAGGGGAATCCATTCCACACAATGCACTCGGCTCTTGCATATTTCTTGCTCTCGGCCCACAGCTTGGCTCTCGGATTTCGCTCATCCGTTCAAGTGATTCCGCTGTTTCGTGCTTCTATTTTTTGTGTCGTGCTACTCTTAAGGTATTTATACTAGCGCGACGAAACGTGCGTGGCCAATACTTGCGCAACCGAAGGAGACGTGCGCGCCAATTATGGGACATGCATGCCTTAATGACATAGCCAATTTTTTCAAATCCTTTAAAAATTTTATGAAAAATTAAGATACTTTAAGAGTTAATTATTCAACTTTTGTGCAGACCAAATGGATCTTAGAACCGGAACAGCTGATGAACTGTCTAGTAAGCATATTGATGATTTGATGAACATCATTGGACACAATTATTATACCATCAAAAGTAGCACTCTTCTGGATTTGGATAAGTATCTAAAGAAATGTCATCGTGAATTCCCCCAAAGCATTTATTTTCCATTGTATGGCTATGGTCATCTGCGAGAAGTTACTATTCCAGAAGCAAGGAAATATCTCCCATTTTCGTGGTTTCATAATTATACCAACTTTTCTTCATAAAATATCTCATGTGGAGGGTTATTTATAAATTCTGAAATTGTGGAGAAGGCCCACATGATGCATCATAGTCCTTGTATGCCAGATTTGAAACCTCATAAGCCTGAGCTGCAACCACATTGTCATCCTTCAATCTTCAGAAATGCTCAGATGGATCAATCCAAAGGCCGAAAGAAAAGTTGGGAAATCCTTCTTGGGGGAGGTGTGAATCCAATTTGGATGTGAGCATACTGGGTGCGACAAACTTGTGCATATTTTTTCGAGGATCTGAACGGAATTTCGATATGTGATGTTGTTTGTGTTGGGAAAACATATGTTTACAGACATGATAACTTCGTGCTGGATATTCTCAGCCACTCGAGCCCCGAAACTAATTCTTTCCATCTGACTCATGGAGAAGTGGGTATCAGTCTGTGGGATGTCCAAAAGACCTCAAGGGATCCAATTTTGGGTGACATGTATGATGAATTCATTCCACCCAAGGTGACTGGGAATTATTCAGAGAAGACTCCTTCTTTAGCTCAAGAATTATTTAAGATCTTCCACAGGGTCAAGAGTTCAGAGACCTCGTTAACTCATTCTAGAAAGGATATTCATCCGAAGTAGTGGATGAATATATTTCTTAATGAGAAGAAACAGAAGTATCCAAAGGAGAAGGAGCCGATGGAGAAACGATCAATGAAAAAGAAATCCAAGGATAAGAGTCCCAAACGTCCTACTACCTGTCCGAAACCTGAGAAAAGGGGTTATCTTGGCACATTCATTGACAACTCTAGAAGCAGAAGAGTTTGAGAAGTGGGGATATTTGGTGAATCAAAGGATTCCAAAGAAGACTCGTCTGACGGGCTTCTTGGCTTTGTGGCTCAGAGTTTATCTCTTTCCAGTTAGGGATTCGAAGGGAGGCGTCCGGCCGGGGACCTTCGTTATTGCGGAAAAATTGGCTGAGGGAAAAATGGTTGGGTTGGCTACCCCCATTTTAGCAAAGATTCACAGGAGTTTACTTCATTTATTCATAGGTAAATATCCTTTAATAGTAGTGGGACCATTCCATGTTTTATGGGGATGGATCACCACTCACATCAGGACTTATAATGTACAGAATGGATTACAAATTCTTGGAAGTTCATACAGGTCGTCAGTGCAAGCATTCTTTGGAGTTGGTCAACTAGATTTTAATGCCTATGACATTAAAACGAGGCTGAGAATGTTTAAGGAATTCAACTTCATTCCCCATGGAAATCCACCAACCGGGCAGTTTTTTGATGATGGAACTACCCATTTGGATCTGAGGGCATACATGCTAGATTGTAGAGATGTTGAATTAGTTTCCTGGATTGATAGAGAAATTATATGCAAGGCCTATGATACATATAGATTTGCATGTCAGTTCATGTTTCTGCAACAGATTTCTGAATCTCCCCCAGTACATGTCAGGTTAGAGCAACATCTAATGGTTTCTCGGAAACTATGGCTGCTGACGTCAAGGGAGAAGACTAGTGCGGTATTTGATCTACCAGTTTAAAAAGAGGTACATAACCTGACTAGTTGGTATACCGAGCACTGGATATCATTATACCCCAAAGGGGTGCTGAATCACCCAGTTTATCAGGTGGGGAAAAGGAAGAGGACTGTAGGGAATGAAACCCTTCCTCATGAAGGTGATTTTTCCCCACCTGAAGCTGATTCTCCAGATTCCTCTTCTAGGACTAATTCACCGGATTCCCATGATGGGGATGATGAGGCACAACAAGTGGAAAAGTGGCCTCGTGCCCGATATAATCCTCTAGTTAGAATCAAGAGACCTACTCCATCAACAACTGGTGAGTTACTTCATTGTGGTAATTTAATCACTACTACTTTATAAAGAAATAAGTCTTATTTTCTTATTCATTATCTACAGTTGCAGGAGCCGGGAAAAAATTGAAGTCAAAGATTGTAGGACCTTCCCCGCATCCTTCATATCTAACACTAGATCCTTTCCAGACATGGAAGAGTTTATACTTTGGTACTGAGACCGCCTGGATGGATTTGTGTGAGGGGCTACAACTTCCTGGAATGGGGAATCATCCGGCTTCTACAGATATCAAATACAAGGATAACCCCAATGAAGTGTGGGCATACATCAGACAGCTGTAAATTCTCATATATGGCACTGATGAGTCTGTTCCTGTCCCCATGCGGGTCAAAGAAATGATTGATCGTGGCGCCACTGAGGGGGATGGTGGTTCTGGAGATGAGGAGTGGAATGAATATGTGGCTCCTGAAGATGTAAGTTTTCTTTCCTTATTTTATTTTCAACTTGATTCCAATCGAAGATTTGTTACTTAAGGAAGTTATTTTCTTCATCCTGCATCTTGAAAATAAAGGAACGGAGGTTCCTTTGCCACTGTATAGCCCTGGTGGTACATCAATCGTGGCTGATGTTGATTCTCCTCGCGAACCAGGAGAGATATCTCCAGGGCAGCATTCCATGAATGAGGTGTTATACATAGCCTTCCATTCTACAATTCAAGTTCCAATAATGGTGACTAATGATACTCCTAAAAAGCCAAAAGTACAAAGGCGACGAAGGAGGAAGTCCATCGCTAAACGCTTTATCAGTAGTGGTAAGTCCTTCAGATAATCATGATTTTTAAACCGTCAAAACTATTGCTCACTTTCCTTGGGATTGCAGGGGCTTCGTCAATTTCCCCTTCGAGTGAATGTACTGATCCTCCCTTAAGGACCATAGAGGGTGATGTGGAACAGACATAAATTCCGGCTGACTTGGCTGCTTCTGAAGAAGAGCCAACATCTATACCCAACACTGTTCATTCTACTGCTACTAGTAGAGAAGAACCTGCACCAGAATCATTGGCGGCCACAGCAACTGAATCTTCCATCCTTCCAGAAGATGCTGTCTTAGTTCAGGGGCCGTAGAATGATGGTCACCAAATGGACACATCAAATTCTCCCACCATTGAGACTAACCAGGATTCTGAAATATCCTTGGATGAAATGATGAATCGTGGCATGTCATTCGAAGAATATTATGATCATGTTATGTTATCATGTAATTTATAAGACCTTGGGCATGAGTGTTATCCTTCGCCCAGTAAATTTTCTTATAATATACACTTCTAAACATGATTGAAAATAATATGTAGTTCCATCCATAGAAGCTGCTGAACTGCCAATGCCTGAAGAGAGTGTGGACATTGATGACAACCCTACCATTGCAGAAAAATTATCTCAAGTGGAGCTAAACCCAGTAAACCCTCATGAGACCCATCTTGATGATCCTATTAAAACTGGGAAAGATGGGGAGGATTCTTCTCAAGCTGTTGTTATACTGTTAGGTAATGATTGGACATAGTCTTCAATATAAACAACAAACTTCCATTATTCTTTGAAACTAACCATACTTTTAATTGATCAAACAGGGCTATCAACATCAATGGTTAGAACTGGAGGTGAGGTATCAACTTCCGTCCAAATTGCAGTAGAAGGTGAAGTAACTAGGGTTAGGGGGAAGAAGAAAAAAAGTCACTTCTTTAAGTGCATTAATCCCAGATTACATGCCCCTGTGATGATGATGTTGAATCAGAACCAGAGGTGCTTAAGGAACTCAGCTTCTCACGACACAAGGCATGAAACACAATATGGAAAATCATATCTATGGTTCCTTTAGAAGATCTATAATCGAAGATCCGTCAATTTTCATCCCAGTTTATCATGCTAGAACTAGGCGGTTTTGGATACCAAGAGATCCATACCGCGGCGAAACAATTCATTTTCAGGAGGGAGGAGGAGAAAAGGTGTCACGAAGATCTTACCAGGGTGAAACTGTCAGTCAACATCATAAAATTTTAGGCTACGATATCCTGAGCTGTGGTGGACTATGCTTCCAAGATGAAGTAGCTAAAGCATAAAATCAATGAAAAAGTCGTCCAAAAGATGCACCTTCAGCAACAGTTAGATGCTATTACTGGGGAACTTGACCAACTCAATAATTCACTAGAGGGAGTTCAAAAAAAATGGTATGAAGACCATTGAGGATGCCAATAAAGCACTCCATCAGGCTGAAAAGAGTGAAGTTGGTCAAGTGCATCCGCTTCAAGTCGCTGCTGATGAAGCTCAGGATGCAGTTCCTCGAGTGAAGACTTATGTTGACAGCCTTTTGTAATTTCTTGGAAAAGTGAAGAGACTCCAATATGTGGATGTACATCTAATTATTTTGCATCAAATGGAAAGAATAAATTCATATTCAATCACTTGTGCACATATTTTCCATTTCTCTCTGCTTTAAATTATACCTAAGCCAATGGGCCTAGTGAGCATAGTTTGATTTTTACTAGGATTAATATAAATAAACCTACAAACATTGAATCTTTTAATTGCTCAATATTACCTAAATCATTAAAAATGTATTTTTAGTGAGCTAGAACGTGAAGTTTACTCAGAGTTCCTTTGTCTTTCGTGGGCAGTTTAAAGCCATGCACGTCGAACTTAAAGAGGCTAATGTTTAAGGTTGAATAGCTTTGAACGAATGAATTAAAATTGACTCAATTCTTTGAAAATTTATTTGAAAACATATTACCATACTCAAGTATTAAGGAAAATATGTAAACAATAACTTATGAATATTTGGATCTGTGTAATGATATGAAAAATATCTAAAAGGAATTAGAAGAAGTATTTTTTGAGAATTAAGTTACCATTATTTTACAAACCCGTTTGGGGGTTGAATTATGCAGGGCCACCTAAGGGCATTGGCTGCATGGTCAAATAAATAGCATCTTTTGGCTGACAAGTCCATTATGTAGACTGTTTATGCAAGGCCGCCTAATGGAATGTTCTGCATAGTCAAGAAAAATAACACTCAGAAATTTACATTCCTAGTGCTAAAAAGCCAGTGAATGTTTATGAAGATTCAAAATTTCCAAAGTATAAAGTTTGCACTATGGAAAGAGGTACTTGAATATGGATAAGATATTTCCAAACAGGATTATTGAATAACTAGATGAATATCACTCCTACAAAGTTCTGACCCAAACGCATTGAAATAGAATATAAACCATAGACGTGAATACTTTCAGATCATGAGAAAGGATATGGGACAAGTATGTTATGGATGGATATTTTTGTGGATCCCTACATATTTTCATTAAGACAAATAAGGAAAAAAGAAGCTTTCATCCCAAGAATGTAGTTACCAGTATTTAACAAACCCATTAGGGGGTTGAATTATGCCAGGCCACCTAAGGGCATTGACTTCATAGTAAAATAATAGCATCATTTGGCTGACAAGTCTGTTATGTAGACTGTTTATACAAGACCGCCTAAGGGCATGTGCTGCATAGTCAGGAAAAAGAACTCTCATAAATTCAGGCCTTTTGTGATTAGAATTCAAGAAAAGGGTTATGAAGATCTAGACGTATTCATGATTAGGAATATGACACATAAAGATGGGTATTGTTCAATTCATGCAGAGATATATCAATTCTAAATGTAATCATGTTGTGGCTAGGTCCTGAATGGAAATGTTGGGCTTCACTACGTATCCCATAAGGATGGGAATCATGCCATACATAGTTCTTAAACTACAGTTTAACATCATGTGGGACAAAAGTTTTGGAGATCTTAGTTTAAGGTCATAGAGCTCGGACCATTACAAGAAATACATAGTGTTTGTTTTCATGGGGAATTTTCAGCCAAGGGACTGAAAGTGGAATTTGGGGTTAGGCCCAAATGACTTGGGTCTAGATTCGAGGGACACTCAAACATTCGTACGTATCCCATAAGGATGGGAATCAAGCCCACATAGTTCTAGGATTACCCTTTGAACAAATTTGATTCGTACATGTAAAGGGTGAATGTGGACTTTAGTACAATGATGGTTTAACCCAAGATAAAAGGTTTGGGTATTTCCATGTATGCACGTAGTCTTTCGAATGAAACATGATTGAAAAACCAATGTAAATAATGATTCCCTCTCAGGTGAGGGTATCAATGATTGTTGTATTTTTATTGTCGTACAGGACAAAAAGTGTTGTACAGTTTAACGTCACATAGTAAGGACGAAATTGAACCAATGTAAAGATATTGATTATATGGGCGGTTTCATGAATCAACATTGTATGAGATGGAGGTGAACCGATGTGAAGAGATTGGTTCTGGCCTTGAACCTTGGGAGGTTGCTTACGTCCCCAGCCTGGATGGAAAGGATCAAAGTCTGCGTAGATTAATTAAATAACGAATTATTGATCAAGTTGTTCTTGGGTATAACGACCTAAAAATTGATAGTGTCGGGACTTACACAAGGTTAGTAACATAGAAAGAGTGTTATGGTTGAAGTGTTCTCTAAGGTCACGTCAGTCATACTCGGTGTGAGAAACAAGAGGTAGCAACAACCCTAACGATGCACAGTTTAATGTCTTATAGGAAATATAAAGGGAATATGTAGTTTAAAGTCTTGTAGTTAGGACTATAAGTTATGCACAGTTTAGTGTCATGTAGGAGAAATAAAGGGACTTTCTGTACAGTTTAGCATCATGTAGTTAGGACGATGGGGACAACACAGCTGAATGTCATGTTGGACAAAAAGAGGACTGTGCCGTTTAATGTCATTCAGTAAGGACAAAAGAGTACAAAATTTAACATCATGTTGGACGAATTAGGGAATTTTTGCACAGTTTAACGTTGTGTGGGATGAAAGTAACACATATAGTTTAAGGTCATATGCATGGACCTTGGATGATGCAGTTTAACGTCTTTCCAAATGTAAGGGACTTTTATACAGTTTAGCGTCATGTAGTTAGGACGTCACAGTTTAGCATCATGTTGGATGAAAGAAAAAATAGATTAAGGTCATATGTATGGACCATTTGTTATGAAGTTTAATGTCTTTTCGGACATAAGGGACTTTTATACAGTTTAACATCATGTAGTTATGAAGTCACAATTTAGCATCATGTTGGATGAAAGTACAAATAGTTTAAGGTCATATGTATGGACCATTGGTTATATAGTTTAACGTCTTGCTAGATGGTAGTGCAGTTTTAAGGTCATACCGAACCAATGGTTATATATTTTGTGTTCATAAATAATACTTCGTAAAAAATCTGGCACTGGTTGGAGTAGTAATGAGTTCACTATCCATTGAGATTAATGAATATGCTCTATTGGAGTAGACCCTATGTATTGAATAAGGTTCTTCCCATTGTGTCTCAAGCTTGGGAGGTTTCTTTCTCGATATCATTGGTGTTCTGAGACTAATACAAATTCTCCCTGAGTGAATGAACCAAGACGAACTTTTTTTGTCAAAAGCTCATGCTATTCAATTATGATAGACTTCCAAGTGGTGCAAAGTGACCAATATTTTATCATCTAACCATTATAATTCATTCAATCGCTTTTGAGATTGTTCATCTGTAGATGACTGATCACAAATGGAAACTCTGAGTGAAGGAAATTGATCTTCAATGGGCAAGATGGCTTCTGTTCCATATACAAGTGAATATGGAGTTGACCGAGTTGTAGTGCGGGTGGTAGTCCGATAATCCCATAAAGAATGAATGAGTTTTTCATGTTATGATTTCTTATCTTTATCCACCATCTTTTGTAGTATATTTGACAGAGCCTTTTTGAATGATTCTATCTGGCCATTGGCCGCTGCATGATACCGAGATGAATGGTTGGATTTGATGTTGTATTCTTGATACATCTTCTTCATCTCGGATGAACAGAAGTTTTTGCCATTGTCCGTTAATATGGTATGAGGGACACAAAATCTGGTAATGATGTTAGAATTGATGAAGCTAACAATGCATCTAGAACTGACTCCCTTGAGAGGTATTGACACTGCCCATTTGGAAAAGAAATCAGTAGTAGTAAGAATATACTTAAACTGCTTGGCCGTAGCTGCAAGGTACGGTCCCACCACATCCATTCCCCATGTGGCAAATGGCAATGAGTATTTATCTGTATGAAGAAACTCTGGAGGTTGATGAATGAAGTTGGCATCTACTTGGTATGAATGACACTTCATTGTGAAATCAACACAGTCTTGTATCATTGACGGCCAATAGTATCCATGTCTTCGAATCAAATCAGACAGTCTATGTCCAGACTGGTTGGCACCACAAACTACTGCATGCACTTCTTTCATGAAAACCATTGTCTCTTCAACATCAATGCATTTGAAGAGAAATCCATCAAAACCATGTTTGTAGATAATTTTCTCTAGGTGATCTGGGCTATCATAAAGAGTAAAATTGACCACACATCGCCAGATTTGTTCTTTCATGTCTCTATCAGGTGGAAGTGTTCCATTTTGGACGTATTCCATGATAGGTGACATACATCCTGTAGTATGACTATATGGTTCATGAATGGGCTAATTTCATTAATCTCCTCTGTTCTACATTGAACATAAGGTGAAATTGCACGACGATGGGTAATACTGATGGTTGTCTCATCCTTATTTGGATATGCCAGAGCTGTGGCTATATTAGCCAGTGCATCAGCTTGGTCATTTTTTGATCTTGGGACATAATAAAATGTCGGTTCTAAAGGGAATTCCGCCATTAAATCTCTGATGTAATCATACAAATGGATTTGTTCTTCTTTTCTGATGGCATAATCTCCATTGACTTGTTTGATTACTATTTCTGAATCACCTTTCACCTTTATGTGATTCACTTGTTCTTAAAGCGCCAATTCCAAGCATGTGATTAGAGAATGGTATTCTGGTTAATTATTGGTACCACCTTCCCATAATAAGAAGGAATAAGGTAACACTAACTTTTTTAGGGACAAGAGCACAATTCCTAAGACAACTTTGATGAATTTTGGATTTTCCATTTTCCTTCCTATTGGACTTATGGAAGCACCATCTAAATATATTTCCCATGCGTGAGGAATTTCTTGAATAGAGAAGACTTCCTCATCAGGGAGTTCAATATCTGAAGATGTGTCTTCCAATGAAGGGTCTTCAGCCAGGAAATCAGCCAGAGCATGGCCCTTTATTTCCTTTTCAAACACATACTGAATGTCGAATTGCTGCAAAATAACTGCCCACCTTGCCAGATGTCTTGTAAACATTGGATGACTAAGCATGAATTTGAGTGGGTTATTGTGAGATACCAATTGGACCTCGTGATGTTGCAGATGGTACCCCAACTTTTGAACTGCAAAGATTAATGCCAGACATCACTTATCAATACTTGAATATCGGGTTTCTGCTTCAAGCATAGTCCGACTGAGGTAATAGAGGCTGTTTTCATTCCCAGAATCATTCTTCTGATCAAGAAATGCACCCAATGATTGCTCTAGAGCTGTCACGTAGAGGATTAGTGGTCTTCCTTCAATAGGTGGCATGAGTACCGGTGGAATCAAGAGGTATTTCTTGAAAATATTAAATGCTTCTTGTCAATCTTCAATCCACTGGTAAGCGACTCCCTTCTTCATCAATTTGGTGAAGGGTAAACTTTTCCCTACCTAATTGGCGATAAAACGCAGAATATAGGATATGTGTCCTTGATTTCCTCTTAATTCATTCAAGTTTTGAGGAGGTGACATACTAAGGATTGACTTCGTCTTCTCTGGATCGACTTCAATACCATGATGGCATACAACAAAGCCGAGAAATTTTCCTTAGGTTACCCCAAAAGCACATTTTAAGGGGTTCATCTTCAAATTATGTGGTCGAAGCTTGCAAAATATAAATTCCAAATCATCCAAGAGATTTGAATGTTTTTTTGGATTTAACAACCAAATCATCTACATATCATTCAACAAACATCCCTAGAATGGGTTTGAAGATACGATGCATGGCATACTGATATGTTGTGCTCACATTCTTTAAGCCAAAGGGAATTACCCTGTAGAAAAACACACTCGGAGGGGCTCTGAAGGCTGTGGATTCCACGTCTTCTGGGGCCATTTGGATTTGATTATATCCGGAATATCCATCCATGAAAGAAAGTTCTTTGTAGCCAGCTGTTGCATCAATTAAATGTTCTGTAATCGGAACTAGAAAATAATCCTTAGGACAGTTCCGATTAAGATCTCTGAAATCGATGAAAACTCTAATTTGTCCATTCTTCTTCATTACATGGTGAATATTATCCAACCACTTGGGATATAGAACTTTTCTGACGAAGTTAGCTTTGATAAGAATATCCACCTCAGCTTCAATTTTGGAAGAATAAGTTGGGTGTGTTCTTCTTATGGCTTGCTTAAATCCTCGATTTTCTTCTGGTAAACCCAAATGATGAGTAGAAACATCAAGATCCAGCCTGGGAATATCTGTATAATTCCAATCAAATATGTATTCATTTTTCTTTAAAAAGGAAATATACATATCTTATTCTTGAAGAGTCATGGCCGCACTGATTAATGTGGGTGTGGATCTTCTTTTGTACCCATATTTATTTCTCTGAGTTCATCCATGGTGGTAGAGATACCCACTTTAAATGCTGGAGGAGCATCTCTGAGATCTTCCTCTTCTTCTTAAACATGTGTTACTTCTTCAGTTTCTACTTGCATAGTAGATGATGAAGCATAATTTTCATGATCAGAAGAGAATTCCAAATTTTTACATCTTAAAGAAGAAGCTTTCATTTCCGACTCGATTGATGATTAGGGGTCTTCTTTGGGTATTAAAGAGGAGATGATGGATTGATAATCAACATCATTGTTCACCTCCGATGTTTCTATAAATTCTTATGGCCTGATAGGCGAAGTATAGACTTGTAGGATTTCAGTAGATGAAATAACGATGTCACCATTTGGGCTTTCATCAATGCATGGTGGGTTACTAATTTCTCCCATGTTGTCTAGCTCGATTTCCGTAATTGACATTATGGATCTTTCCATAAGATTATTTTTATTTGGGTCTATCATTTCAATTTTACTGATAGAAAATACATAATCTTTACTCACATGCACAAATGGATTTACAGGAATCTTCTCCAAACTATTTGGAGCATTAACTTTGGTAATCTATTTTGATGTGGATTTCTCCCTCCCCTTCAGGTGATAGAGTTCCACCTCAATGTATTGAGACTCACATGTCTTGAACATAGCCTTATCACCATACAATGACCCAACTTGACCATCAAAAAAATATTTGAAACATTGATGGTATGATGAAGGTATAGCCGCCTGTTGATGTAGCCAGGGTCTTCCAAGAAATATGTTTAAGGCTAAGTCTTGATCAACAACCATGGAATATGAATTGGATATAGGATATCCAAACTGGGTTCTGAGTGTAACATAGTCCAGTGGTTCTTGTTCATTTTTATCATATCCTTGTAACATCATAGTTGATGGAGATAAATCAGATTCTGTGAGGTCCAATCGACGAACTGTACGAATGGGCTTGAGATTTACTCCTGAACCATTATCAATTAATGATCTTCGGACGTCTACACCATTGACCTTCCCAGATAAGTACAAAGGTATAATATGTCCATGCATGACATCATCTTCATCTTCATCTGCGAATAAAATCACTGCATGGCATTCCGCAGGATTATTCTCCATGTGATATACTACAGTTGCAGCAATTTCAGTTTCAAACACCTAAGGACGTGGAAAAGCCTCGATGAGTGCCTCCCGAAGATCCTTTGACAGATTCCAAGCATCCAAAATTCATAACATGGCTGGTACTTGGGCCATGTGATTCAATATATCATACATTTTATCCATATGTCTGTGTTTCCCAATAGGAACATGTGGTTTAGCAGGTTTCTTGGAAGTTGATGCTTTGGAATTTGATGCATCTTGTACTGGGATAAAAGTTGGTAATACTCCTGGATTTGGATGATTAGACAAATTAGTTCTATTTAATTGCTGAGAGGAAGAAGATGGGACTTTCAACCAATCTTCCAGAATAATTGTGCTAGGGCCAAGTCTGCCTTGTGTGGAAGAACCTGCTTGTTCTTATTGAGCTCGTTGAAGGGCTCTACCGTGAGTCTCTGCAGCATACACAGTTTTAGCAGGGGTATAATAGGAATAGTGGCCTCTGAAAGATCCATGTCCTCCCATTTATCCTGAGCCTCTGGAAATTCCTCTGATTACTCTATTTGATTTTGGGAATTCAGGCTCATCAAAATCGAAACTGTGACTGGCATATGGATCTGTGAATTGTATCATATTAACAGAACCGAAAATCAACTCTTCATCCGATGAAGACTCGGCCTTGTTATCCTGTTTAGGCTATGCAGTTTGGTGGTACGGTGCACAGTGCGTCGTAGTAGATGGCATGAAATCTTCTAGAGTCAAAGCCAACATAGGCTTTGGAACATACTCATCTTATTCTAATTGTTCCTCCTTCTTGGAATTATGCCACCTCTTTGAGGATTTTCCCTCTGATAAAGAGGGTTTTGCTGCAACATTCATGGAAGAAGGCACAATGGGCTTCTTCAATTGCGTTCGCAAAATATCATGAGTTTGGTTGATCATCTTTCTGACTATCCAATCATCATATTTTTGTGCATTTTTGTTTTTAACTTCTTGCCACTCGCCTTCCTCCTTTGGAACTGTAGCAGTAACACATGCTACCAGAGCTGAATAACCTTTTAATTTGACTTGTCCCAAGTCGAACATCTTTTGCAGGAGGTCTTTAAAGACAAAACAGTCCTGGATGGTATTTCCCAGCATCTGATGAAATAGGAAATAATTGGGATGATCTTCATCTCCTTCCTTGTTTGGTCTCTTAGGCCATGTCAGCTGAACCAAATTATTCTCCAGAGCCGAAATAAAGTAACCGGGAACTTGTTCATTTCGGAATGTGTGTTTTTTTGATCTTGAACTCATAAAACTGTTTCCGTCTTTGATCTCTTTGATCGTGTTGACGAAACAGACTTTGTTTTTGACGTTCAGGAGGTGGAGCCCTTCGAGAAGATAAAGGTTTTGAGGTAGAAGCAGGTACAGGTGCTTGGTTAAGCATAATTGTAGCAGTTTCTACTTTACCCATTATCCTTCCTGGAGATGATGGAATTACATGAGATTTAGCCTTAGTCTGTATAAGATAATCTTCAATCTACTGAGGGATTGAGGAAAGTTCTCGAAACCCTCCTATGTATTTCACATGGATCAATGGTGTGCATAATTCGTCACGCAAATTTTCCACACATATTGGCAATAGTTAATCTTGAGAGAGTGCTAGGATTATGGAATATGTTAATCTCTTACAGCGAGAAATGAAATCAGAGAATATTTCATTCCCCCTTTTCATAAAGTTTGTAAGATCGAAAACTGTTGTCTTTGGAAACGTTGAGCTGAATTGGAGAAGGAATATTGGGCGATGATCCTCTCATCCTGTAATTGAACGGGATTTCAAGATTGTGTACTTAACAAAAGTTGGTCCTTGCAAGGTTCGCAAAAAGCATCTGATTTTCACTACTTCTTGCTACTCTGGAGTTCCCATCATAGGATCACAACAAGACACGTAATGCATAAAATGTTGTTCAGGGTTGCCTGATCCATTGAAAATAGGGAATACATGGTTCCCAAAACTTGATGGGGGAGGGATTGCATCTACCCATTCAGGGTATGCTCTATTTTCAGGTTTAACCTACTCACTCTTCCCTTACCTAGCCTCTAACCAAGATGTTAATGACTCAATGGTAGTTATTGACATTTGAGAAACATCTGGTTGAATTTGGGCTTGTGCAGGTGCAATGACTAGAGCGTGGACAGATGTGGTGGCTGGTACTGCAACCGATGGCAGCACTGGAAATTGTTGTTGCACTTGACCTGTAGGATTAGACCTCTAAGGGGGTACTAATAAAGGAGGATATTACTGATCCATCTCAGTAGCTACAACAAACTCCCTTGGATGACTGACTCCAGTACGCTTAGGAGGAAGACTACCTTAAAGTAGTTCTGCGTTCAAGCTCCTCAATTATTTCATTTTTTCCTCTTTTTGCACAAATCATAGCTCTAGTGAGAGCGATTGGACTTCTCAAGAAGAAGAATATGTAACCTAATTATTTACCTTCCCATTGTTTGATCCCTTTCGGAGAGGGGAAAGTGGGTTATTTGAAGGAACACCCAGATTCTGGGTAAACCTTTGATTTCATGTACAGACACCTTCATCATTTGTGTCTGTGCGTACAACATCCTGGACACGAACTTCTTCATCTGAGTCCCCTGAGTGAGCCTCATCTGGTGGATAAGCAACAACATAATTGATGACATTGATTGATGCATAACGCATCACACCCCTTCTATCAGCATTTCTGTGATATTGTATTTTTCCATGTCTTTGATGAGACATTTCCTTTCATTGATTTGATCCCTCAAGAACTTCTTTGAAAACCGTAATTTGGAGAGATTCTCCTGATAATTTGGCTCTTTATTACTCTTGAGCCTTATTCCCTGATCGAGAAAAGACCGACATTCTCTGAGTAGTGGATTGATGATTTGAAAAAGTCCCCAGTCCGATGGAATGTGGATGTTCCTACTGTCATTGCTCAACTCCTCAAATACTATTTTTTGATACCTAGGGTTAGTTTAAAAGAGTACCCAGTATGGAAAGCTGGGGTTTCTCTTAGCATGCTATGTCTGAGACTTTCATAAAATATCTATTGATCTTGCGGACCGTAGTCTGGAAATTAGCTGGATGCATCAATCTGTATCCACTTTTATCACCCAGCTCGAAATACCATTGGATGATTTCCGACAGTTCTGTCACATGATGATGTGCTTGCTCCATACGAGAGGCCTGTTCAATATTCTCATTTTATTTATGCAGGAATAATTCAACAACATGTTCTCTGTATTCTTGATTTTGAGAGGATCTAGTTGAGGCATTTTCTTGGGGAAGCTTTTGATTACAAACAAAACCCATTGACTGTGGTTGGACACAGGCAATAACATTGCATGAAACCATTTTCGGCGGGCTTTGCTGACTAGAGAGCACAGTGAAATGTATTTCTCCATGAACACCCCATCCTCTGACTTGAGTACCAGATGAGGCATTGGTAATTAATTGGCGCAATCTTCTTAGTGCGCAAAGGCATAAACGTTGAAGGGATCTCTGCTTCTTTTCAACCTTCGGATATCGAGAGACGGATAGAGATGCAAAGTCAATTTGACGTTGTAACCCTTCTATTATCTTAACATGATTTTGATATTCATCATAAGATAATACTTTATTTTTCAACTGACAAAGAGTTTTACATATGTTGAGACGAATATCATGAATTTCATCTTCCGTCAACATCTCTCGAATTTCATACTGTGAGTCATCCAGAGGCCAAAACATGAATGGCACGTCACCTTTACCCAGTTGTTTTCTCATGTTCAATATTTCCTCTTAATCATTCAATGAAGATTCTTCTACCTGTTTTGATCAGAGCTGGTGCTTCCTTGTTGCTTCATCGGATTCAACAAGATTGGTAGAGAAATAACTGATCAAACTAGAAGATGCATGACTTAGGGGTGGTTCAGAGAATGACCTACACTCTGGGCTATCTTCCGATTGAGTAAGTATTTCACCTTCTAGAGATGGAGCATCAGACATGACTGGTTTCGCATTTTCAAGTGCATCAAGATAAGATGGCTTTCTCAGCACTACATTTTCCACTAGATCATTTTCCACGAAAAGTGAATCAGTACTACAGAGAGGACTTTCATAGTGAAATTCATCATCATGGGGAGGACCACCATGGTGAGTTACATCAAAATATGAGATCTCTTGATCCTTGGTCTTTTGACCACACAGAGGGTTCCTATGGCTCTAATCTGAAGATGAAACTTCAAGATCGACCGAATTGTCATGAAGCAAGATTTCATGAGGAATTTTCAATTGAAGACCTTCAGAATTAATGTTCCCACTATTGGGAAATAAGGGAGTAAAATCTTTCATTCCAATAGATAACCGTCTGAGGGATTCAAGAACTCCAGTATTGAGCAAGGCCTTGTTACAAATTGGATCTTGATCTCCTAACTGTGCTGGGTAGGTCGTTTTCTTATACGCCTTCTTACTCGCCTTGGAAACCATCTGTTGACGAATGTGGCTGCTCTGAGCAGGTGTATGTGCCTGATCCAGAGATATGGCCAGGTTAGGATAACGATATCTATTGAAATCAGGTGTATGTGCCTGACTTGGTTGTCTATATGATATGGCGGAGTATGCCCGACAACCCTCTTGGACTGGAACAGAAGTGTGTGTCTGTTTCGGATTGAACTATTGATGCATCACTCCACTGGTAGGGATAGATTTATGTGTCTTTACCAGATATGCTATTGAAGCTGTTATAATAATCTCGCAAGCATCTAGAATATGATCAGTGATTTTCTTCTTCTCTTTCACCATAGATATAATACACTTGGTGACTTCAGCTGCTGGAACGGTGATATACATCCATTCAGTGCTTGGAGTAGGTGTATGTGTCTGCTCCTGCCCTCCTTTTCCTATCAGTGAATCTTGAAAATACTCAAGTGTGGGGGCAGAGAGTTGAGTCTGCCTTCTGTTTGTCACCGGAGCTTTCTGACTGACTTCTCTGTGTTCTACCAAGCGAGACTATTGGTTGGCTTGATTAATACTAGCTGGTGTATGTGCCTGCTAATTGTACTTCGCCAAACGTGTTTGACGAGCTCCATAATATGTAGTCATAAGAGCTTGCTGACTAGAAGATGATGTATAAATAGGTGTATGTTCCTGCCTATAGTAATCCACCGGAATTTCCTGGCGGGATTGGCACGATGCTGCCAGATGAGTCAGCTGGGTAGCGGAATTAAAACGGGCAGGTGTGTGTTCCTGCTCATTTCTTGCCACCAAGTTAGGTTGATGGACTTCTCCGGAGATGGTAGAGATGAGAACATGCTCACTATTTACTGGATTTCACCTCTGGCAATTCGTCTTGCCTACTTGGATTCGAGGAACCTAATCCGAACGCCTGGAGTCAACACCCTCATCATGTTGAGGTCGCACTTCCACATGAGTCTGGCGGAGATGGTTGATGGAAGCCCTTGGGAAGGACTCTTTATTCATTGAATTAAGGCCCTGAGGGACCTGCTCATTAACCTCCACAGAATAAGGGAGTGAATGGTGAATGTGTTCTGTGGATAACGACCCGAAATAGTTGGAGATGGTAGTTAGCACCTCCTGCTTCTTGATTGATGGTCATCGTAGTCTGGAAGACCAGGCTCAATTGTTCACATGGAGGGCTTGTAGAGCAGCCTCTAGAGTTGGAATAGTACCATTTTGATGGTACTCCTTAACCAGCGCGTTTGATAACCAGTGTTGAAGAAACTGAGTAGGTGATTTCATCCTCAAAGCGGATGAAAATCCAACAAGAGTAGCAGCAGTAGCATTCACAGTAGAGGTTTTCACAGCAGATGTATTCACAGATGTGAACATAAGATAAGCCATTCTGGAAATGCAGAAGATCTTGGAAAAGAGTGGATGTTTGATATAACAGACGTAATCAAGATAAATTCGGCCACTAAATCTTTTGGATGAGCACATATGTTAATGATTTTTTTTGCCCTCTCATTTTGTTTTAAATAGAGGCCTAAAAATAATAAAAACATCATTTTATCTTGGTTAAGGATTCATGTCGGGTTCACCATTTTTTGTTTCCTTTTGGAATTGGGAATGACCTTGTTGATTGAAAGTTCAAACATTCCAATCAGTTTCTAATGGGTTTGTTCGTAGAACAAGAAACATCCAATGATTCCATATCCATTTGTACCTACCTTCTAAAGGTATGCGCTCATTAGTTGTAGACTGATGAGGCTTAGGAATTTGCATTGGTCGAGAGGATGGGAGGTCAGACTCATCACACCTTTTTTAGGAGAATCATTGTCTACATAGGGACTCTCTTTATAGATTTAAGTTATGTTCGTGAATCCTTATTACATTACCATGTATAAAATGAGCTTTCCTTTAGATCTGACAATCAAAAATCAGTACGTAGGAAATTCAGAGAATCTTTTATATGTATTCAAGGTTCTTCATCGATGAAGAATCATCTATATTTGTTAGAGATTCTTAGTTGATGGTATCCTTAAAATACATAAAAGTAATTTGATCATTATGATAGCCATACTGGTTTTAAAGCCACACAGTGGGGCACATGAATTTTGTTATCATTCAGGAGGACATGGATTATTTTAGAGTTGGGATCGTACCCACTGATGGGCTACCAACATATCCTTTGTTTTGGAAATGGAATTAGAACCCACGTAGTTTGAGTAAGGGAGCATTATTTTTATGCATTATTGATGTCTCAAAGAAAGATTTCATGATTAATTTTACACTCTAAGCTCACGTGAGTCATGCTCGGTGTGAGAAACAAGAGGTATTGGTGAAACTAGACAATTGTACCACGAAAGATGCAATGATATGGGGCTTATGTGTGTATGACTGCCCAAATAGATAAGAATTAAAATTTATTTCAGGGAAGAAATCAAGGAACATGGTCGATAAAGGTATATGTGTTTCATGGATATTTGGATACTTTAATCCTAGGGCTTATTTCTAAGGAAGATGCCCAAAATAGGAGGGAACTTATGATTGGGTTTTACTCCTGAGAAGGAAGCCCAGATCAAAACGAAATTAAGACTAGGGCTTACTCCTGAAATAGAGGCCCAGGATAAAGGGATTTGAAAATTAAAGGGACATGGGGATTACTCATGAGGAGGAGGCCCATATTTGAGACTAGGGCTTACTCCTAAAAATGGGGCCCAGATTAAGAGAATTATGATTGGGGATTACTCCTAAGGAGGATGCCTAGAATTAATTGGAATTTATGACTAGGACTTACTCCTGAAAAGGATTCCCATTTTAAAGGGGAGTTGGGGCTTACTCCTAAAGAGGATGACCATATTTGAGAATTATTACTAGGGCTTATTCCTGAAAAGGATGCCCATATTAAGGGGTTCCCTCATCTTAAAGGATGAGTTTGAATGAATGAAATCTCAATCTTTAGTGATATAAATATGTGTAAATCACTAGGTTTTGAGAGATATTCCACATAATTACTTCCAGATAAGTTAGTTAATCAACAAAACATGCCATATATGGCTTTTAATAGTGTCTTGAAGACCGAAGATTGAATAAGAGAGGTGTAATGTTATAAGTGGGGTTAAATGGGAAAGAAGGGCACCCAAAAAGGCAGGGGCGCGCATGTCCTGGAAGGTGCGCAGTTTCTGCGTGGGCATGCATGTCCTGGTCACATAGGTATACCTGCGTGACAAATGGGTACTTGCACAATTTTCAGCCCTTAGAGTAATATTTGGGCCATCCTTGGTCAAAGCCTTTAGAATTGTCCCTATAGGCTTTCCTGAATATGGCACACAAGTTATGAAGAAGAAGTAGGGTGGCACACAAGTGTGTACATTTCCCTTAAGGGTAAAAAACTTAGGCGTGCAAGTGTTAGTGAAATCTAATAGTTAGACCTTACTCCTGTTGTTTAGACCTTCCATTATGGGTAATGAATTACCATAGAAGTGTTCAGAAGACCTCAAGAAGAGACTTGGGAATTCCAAGAAATGTATCTAAATTCTGGAAGAAATTCCTCTCCTAAATGGGGGGCCCACCGAGGGTATTTATTGGCTGGAGAAGACACTAGTCGGTTATCACCTAGGGTGCGCAAGTGACTTGCGTGACCAATTTTGGCATGCAGGTGTCCATGCACGACCATTGCGGTGTGCAAGTGTACTTGCATGACCATTGAAGAACATGCGAGACCCTTGTGCAATGTCATTTTAATTCATTCCTTTGTCAATTTTTGATATTTTTCCAAAGTTTAAATCACTTTGAGCTCAGATATTCCCCTTTTCCAATCCTTAGATTTTGTGACGAAAGGAGTGTCAACAGTCATACAATGTTTTTTTAAAACATTCACTATGATGATTTGATTTTATACAATAAATAATGGGGTTTTTTTTTGTTGTGGCTGGGGCCAAGATTGGAGATCTAGGTGTCTCTATGTATCTCAAAATATATTATAATTAACCCACATGTTGTTCGATAAAAAACCATTCCTCACTCTATGTTTGATATGTGGAATTGGGATTTTGATGTGTTTTGAATGAACGATAAATCTTAATACATGAAATGGTATGAGGACCAAATCATATATCATAAAGAAATAATTGTTATAGATCTTATTAATATATAGTACAAGAATAGAAAATAAGAAAATATTATTATTGTAGCTTGGCCCATAATTGGAGATTCATGCATCTCTACGTATCTCATTGAAAATGAGAATCAATCCATACATAGTTCTTGAAACATAGTCTCTATGGAAATATGACTACGACATTGGAAAGAGAGGGACTCATGTACTACTAAGAAATATTGATGACATCAATTATATTTTCATATAGAAGATTCTAACATTAAATAAAGAAAACATTTGTCATATATGTGATGTCATCCAGTTTAATGTCATAAAACAAGAACAAAGATAATACACACTTTAACATCATGTAGCCTGGATGCTTATGGTTGCTATATAGTTTAATGAATTACAACTATGACATGGAATGTGGGGTAGTTTTATGTCTTGAAACAAAGACATTGTACGATGCAATTTCAATTCTTGTAGTGAGGACTATGTACTATTTAGATTAAAGGATTACAGTGAGGACTATGTACTGTTCAGTTTAAAGTATTATAGTTAGGAATATGTACTCTACAATTTAAAGTCTTACAGTGTGGAATATATACTATGCATTTTAATGTCATACAGTGAGGACTATGTACTGTGCAGTTTAATGTCTTACAGTGAGGACTATGTACTGTTCAGTTTAAAGTCTTATAGTGAGGACTATGTACTGTGCAGTTTAATGTCTTACAATGATGACAATGTACTCTGCAGTTTAATGTCTTACAGTTAGGACTATGTATTGTGTAGTTTATGTTTTTACAGTTAGGAATATGTATTGTGCAGTTTAAAGTCTTAAAATGTGGACTACATACTGTTCAGTTTAATGTTTTACAGTGAGGACTACGTACTAAGCTGCTTAATGTATTACTGTGAGGACTATATATTGTATAGTTGAATGTCTTACAATGAGGAATATGTACTATGCAGTGTAATTTCATACAGTGAGGACTATGTGTATAATTACACAAAGTATTTCTTCATAAATCTCAAATAGGTTGGAGATGTAATGATCACTCCATCCACTGAGATTAAAGAATAGGATCTATTTTGAACAACCTTATTTGTAGAATATGGTCCCTTCCATTTTGGTTCAAGTTTTGATGGTTTCATTCATGGTATAATTAGAGTCCTAAGGACCAATACCAATTCTCCTTGGAGTAATGAATGAAGGAACGCTTTCTTATTAAAATCTTGCGCTATTCTATTCTGATAGACTTCTAGAAGATGCAAAGTGTGCAATATTTTCTCATCTAATTGTTACAACTCAATAAAATGTTTCTAAGATCTTTCATCTATAGATAACATAACACATATTTCAACTCTATGTGATGGAAATTGTACTTCAATTGGTAATACCACTTTTGTTCTATATACCAATTAATAAGGTGTTGCTTTGGTGGAATTACAGATAGTTTTCTGATAAGCCTATAAATAATTCCAAAGATTATCAGGACATGATTTCATATCGTTATCCACTATCTTCTATTGTATATTTGATAGGTTTTTTTTGAAAGATTATATCTATTTATTGGCTGCTACATGATAGAAAAATGAATGGTTGGATTAGAAATTATATTCATGATATAAATTTTTTACTTTAGAAGAAATAATTGGTTGCATTGTCTATCAAAATAGTATGAGGGATTCGAAATCTGGTGATGACATTATTTTTGACAAAACTAATGACGCTTTTGGCTCCGACATCATTGAGAGGTATTGCCTCATCCCACTAAGAGAGGAAATCTGTAGTATTGAGAGTATATTTGAATTGTTTAGATGTGGATGGATAATAAGGCCCTACTACAACCATTCCCCAGGAGTAAAAGGACCAGGAGTATTTATCTTTATGTAGCAACTCTGGGGGTTGATGAATGAAGTTGACATGCACATGACTTGGATGATATTTTTTTGTAAAGTATTTACAATCATGTGTCATGAAGGTGAAAAGTATCCAAGCCTTCAGATCTGATCAGAGAGTCTGTGCCCAGATTGGTGGAAACAACAAGCTCCTGAATGAATTTATTTCATGAAAACCACAGTCTCTTCTCCATCAATTCATCTGAAGAGAATACCATCAAACCCTCACTTGTAATGAATCTTTTGATGGTATGGACTGTCATAAATAGTAAAATCAGTCGCTCGTCACCAGATCTGCCGTTTCTCATCCCTATTTGGTGGAAGTATCTCATTTTGAATATATTTCAAGATTGATTTTATTCATTCCATTGTATGAACATACAATTCAGATATAGGGAAAATTTCATTAATTTCCTCTATTTTGGTTTGAACAAAACGTGAAACCACGTGACGCAGGGTTATGCTAATAACTACCTCATCCCAATTTGGATCATCCATTCTTGTAGCTGCATTATCTAGTGCATCTTCTTGGGAATTTGGTGATAGTAGGACATGGACAATGTCATATCTAAGGTAAATTTAGCCCTTAACTCTCTAACATAATCACAAAAAAGTATTAAATCTTCTTTTATGATAGAGTATTCCACATAGATTTGTTTTATTACCCATTCTTAATCAGCTTTTACCCTTAAATGATCTATATTTACCTGAAGATCCAATTCCAAACCTATGATGAGAGCTTGATACTCTTCTTTATTATTGGTACCACCTTATGATAATAGAAAATAATAAGGCAATAATTCTTTTTCTTTGGATATAAGGACTATTCCTAATAAACCTTGTTAACTTTATGAATTTCCAGTCACTTCCCTATTCGACTTCTAGAAGCACCATCAAAATACATTTCCCAGGATTGGGAATTATCTTGAATAGAGAAGACCTCTTCATTAGGAAGTTCAGTATTAAACGATGTGTCTCCCGCAGATGGGTGCTCAGCAAGAAAATCAGCAAGAGATTTACTTATTATTTCCTTTTGAGGCATAAAATGGATATAAAACTATTGAAAAATAACCGCCCACCGTGATAGATGTCCTATAAGCATTGGATGTATGAGGATAAATTTGAGCGAGTTATTACGAGATACCAAATGGAACTCATGATGTTGCAGGTAATGTCTCAATTTCTTAACAACAATGATTAATTCCATGCAGCACTTCTCAATACATTAATACCATATTTCCATATCAATAATAGTGAAACTGATATAATAAATGTTGTTTTCCTTTCTAACATCATTATTCAGGGCAAGGAAGGAACATAATGATTGCTCTAAAGCTATCATGTAGAGAATGAGTGGTCTTTCATCAACAGGGGCATTAATACTGGTGGACTCAAGAGATATATCATGATATTATCAAATGATTCTTGGAAATATTTATTCCATTGATAAGTGAATCTCTTCTTAAATAATTTGGTGGAAGGATAGCATTTTCCTGCCAAATTGGCTATAAAGGGCCGGATATTGCCCATGTTTCCTTGATGTACTCTAAATCCATTCAAATTTTTTTGAGGTGGCATACCAAGGATCTATTTTATTTTCTTAGAATCAACTTTGATACCACGATGGTGTAAAACGAAGTAATGGAATATTCTTGAGGTTACCTTGAAAGCACATTTTAAGGGGTTAAACATAAAATTACCTTACTGATGTTTACAAAATATGGTTTCCAAATCAGCCAAGTGACTAGAACATTGTTTGGAGTTGACTAAAAAATCATCTAGATAACATTACTCAAATTTCCATAAGAATAGTTTGTATATATGGTTCATTGGATATTGGGATGTTGCTCCTGTATTCTTTAAGAAAGAGGGCATTGCCTGATAGAAAAACACACATTGAGGAGATCTATAGTTTGTAGATTCTTCATCCTCCAGGGCCATTCAAACTTTATTATTCCTAGAATATCAATCAAAGAAAGAAAGATCTTCCTAGCTAGCCATTGCATCAATTAGAAGTTCTGTAATTGGGACTATAAAATCATCTTTAGGACAATGCCAGTTAAGATATCTGAAATCAATGAAGACTCTAATTTTCCGACTCTTCATTTTAACAGGGACAATATTGGCCAGCCATAAGGGATACTGAACATCTTTGAAAATGTTATCCTTAATATGCTTATCAACATTAACTTCAAATTTAGAGGAATGAGTTCAGTGTGTTCTCCTTGCAACTTTCCTGAACCCACGATATTCTTCTGGAAAACCCAAATGATGGGTGGATACATCAGGATAAAGTCCTGTAACTTCCATATAATTCCAAGAAAATATATCTCAATTTTTCTTTATAAAGGAAGTATACACCTCTTTCTTGGAAGAGGTCCTTGCTGCACTATTTACGGTAGGGGCATGGATCTTCCCTTGTACCTAGATTTATTTCTATAATGTCATCCACAATGGTAGAAACACATTGTTCAAATGCTTGAGGAGAATCCCCAAGATCATCCTCATCTTCTTCATTATGTTCCACTTAATATGGTTCCATTTACATGGAAGATTAAAAGGAAAAACTCCCAAATGTTAGGGGAGGAATCAGTATTTGAACATCTCAAAGAATATGCCACCATATCTGACCCTAGTGATGACGAAGGGTCTTCCTGTGTTAAGAAGGGATTGATGGATTGAGAAACCACATCTTTGTATTCTTCTAATATTGTTACAATTTCTTATAATCTGATTATCAATGTAAAGGCTCATTTTAGTTCATCATATGAAATAAAACAATCTCCATTCAAGCTTCCTTCATTTCTTGGTGAATCAATAATTTCTCCCATGTTAGCAGGCTTAATTGTTATAATTCTAAATGAGAATTATTAGATGATTTAATGGATTTAGCATCACCCTATCAACTTGATTGATGGGTAACACGTAATATGTACTCAAATTCAAGAATGGACTAGCTGGAATCATTTCCAGTGCATTTGGAGCATTAACTCTAGTTATGTCTTTGGTCATGGACTTTTTTCCTATTGTGTGATAAAACACTTCCTAAATATATTGACATTCACAAGTTTTCAATGGAGCATTGTCACCATAAATTGTTCATATTTGACCATTGAAATAGTATTTCAGAAATTTGTGGTATTATGAAGGTATAGATTCATGTTCATGAAACCAAGGCCTTCCAAGTAGAATATTGAAGGTTGTGTCCTGATAAAAAACCATGAAATCTGAATTAGACACAAGATCTCAAAATTGTGTTCTGAGTGTAATTTTACCCAATGGATATTGTTCATTTTTGTCATATCCTTGCAACATTAAAGTCGAAAGAGATAATTCATATTTATTCTGGACCAATCGACGAAGTTTACGAATGAGAATGAGGTTGACGTCGAAGACATTATCAATGAAGGCTCGTTGGATATCCATGTCATTGACCGTTCAAGACAGATATAATGGTATAATGTGTCCATGTAATACATGGTCTTCATCTTCATCTGTAAAAGATATGACTGCATGACATTCTGTAGAATCATTTTCTATATGGTAAACTTCAGTAGCAGCATGATATTTTCCAAATTATTGAAGACTTAAACAAGGCCACAATGAGTGATTCTCTAATATCTTATGACAATTTAAATGCATCAAAAACTATTATCTTGCCCTGTACTATGGGAAATTGTTTCATGAAATCATACTTTTGGTGTAAAGGTCTGCGTTTCCCAGCATGGAGATGTGGTTTTGATGGTGCTTTTAAAGTTGATTCTTCTATTGTAGATGTATTCTATGTTGAAAAAGAAGTATGAAATACCACTGACTCTGGTAAATTAGACTGACTAAGTCTATTCATAAGCTATGAAGAAGATGGTGTAGCTTGTAATTAGTCCTCCAGAATAATTATTCCACAACTATATATTTTTAGCATGGAAGAAACTCAGTGTTCTTGTAGAGCTCGCAAAAGGGCACATCCATAATTTTCTGCCACATATATGGTTTGAGTAGGGGTAGTATTAAAATGATGAATTCTAGAATTATCACATCATCCCCTATATCCTAGGCCTTGGACTCTTCCTATAGATTCAAAATTAGGCACAAGGAATGCTGGATCAATAAAATTAGTATCACTATTGGCATAAAGATCTGTTAAATGAATAACATTAACAGAACCAAAGATCAATTCATCCGTTAATAAAGATTCTTCCTGACAAGTTATTTCTGGTTGTACCATTGGGCTTGGCGGGGCCCATCAATTGGAATAGATGGCATGAAATCTTCTAGTATTAAAGAAAACATTGTCCTTGATGAGAGCTCATATTCTTCTCATTTCTCTCTATCCTTATGACCACCTTGTTTCTTTATGGAAAGAAGAATTAATAAATATGGTTTTGCGGAGGTCAGAGTAGTAGAAGACACAATTGGTTGTTTCAACTGTGTTCGTAAAATATCATGAGTTCGGTTTATCACTTTATAAATCATCAAATCATCACATTTTTGTACATTTTTACTTTTATTCTCTTTCCATTCTCTTTCTTCATCTGGATTGGTTGTAGTAAAACATGCTACATGAGCTGATAAACATTTCAATTTCACTTTTCCATAGTCTACCATCATTTAGAGAAGGTCTTTGAAAAAAAATCACTCTTCAATGGGGTGTCCCAACATATGATAAAATGGAAAATAATTCATATGATCTTCATCTTCATCTTTATTTTACTTCATCGTCCTTGGAAACTGAACCAAATTGTTTTCTAAATCTGAGATGAAGTAGATAGGAACATGATCATTCCTAAAAGAATAGATTTTTTCATTCATTAACTCCTCAATCTGTTTCCACCTTTGATCTATTTGATCATCTTGACGAGGTGGCAATTGCTTCTAATGCTCTAGAAGCAGAGCCCTTCGGTATAGTGAAGGTCTTGAAGTAGAAGTAGGTACAAGATCTTGTTTTAGTGTAACATTAGTGGCATTTTCCTTTCCTATTCTCCTTCTTGGAAATGTTAGAATTACTCGAGTTTTATCCGTAGTCTCTATAATAGAGTCTTCTATATGCTAAGCGATTGAAGTAAGGTCTCGAAACCCTCATGTGTATTTCCTAGGGATCAATGGTGTGAGTAATTTATCATGCATATTTTCCACACAGATTGGAAACAACTCTTCTTAAGGGAGTTCTAAACCTATGGAATATGTTAATCACTTCAATTTAGCAATGAGATCCGAAACTCTATCATTTTATCATTTGATACTATTGGTAAGATAAAAACTATCATCATTTTTAATGTTGAGCTAAATTGAAGAAGTAATTTCTAACAGATATCTTCCCACCTAGTAATTAATCAAGATGGAAAAAATGTATACCAGACAAAATCTGGTCCTTGTAATGACTCCAGAAAACACCAAAGATTAACTACTTCTTGTTGTTGAGAAGATCCCATAATATGATCACAACGAAAATAAAATTATTAACTGTTGTTTTGGATCTCCCGAACCATAAAAAATTTGGAATGTTGTAATCAAAAAATTTGGTGGGGGAAGAATTGAATCCTCCCATTCAGGGTAAGCTCTCTTTTCCAGCTAAACTGTTGCACTTCATTCCTCCATAGCTTCCAACCAAGTCATTAATGCCTCATTTATACTAATAAGTACTTGGGGAATATCCGGATGAGCTACATTCTGTGGAGGAATTGAAACTGGAACTTGAGATGGTGCAATAACTGGTAAGACTCTTGATTATGGTGCTGATATCTATCTTGATTGTGTACCCAATAGAGGGAATTATTTATCTTCATCTTTACATACTACAATTCCTATTTTCTAAAGAGATCCTACAATTTTTCAAGTGGAGGACTTGCCTGGGGAGTATGTCTAGTTGAAATATTATTTCAAAGAAACTCTTTATTGATTCTTTTCAACTCCTTCATTTATTCTTCTTATTGTGCAAGTTTCTCTTCAAGTCAATGACATTGATCATATCCAGTGGAAAAGTGAGATGAAACCTAACTTTTTTCCTTTAACTTTGTTGGACACCTTTTAGAAAGGGGGAGTTGGTTATTTGAAGGTATACCTCGATTCTGTGTAATGATTTGGTTTAGGGGACACAGACCTTCTTCATTTTCCGCAATGTGTACCATATTGTGAACAAATACATCATATTTGAATTACACAGAACATTACTAATTTTCTGGAGGATCTTATACAATGTTATCGATAAAATTCACTGATGTGTGATGGATTAGTGGTATTCCGTTAGGGTTTCTAGTAGATCATCTCCCTTTTTGTCTTTCATGAAACATTGTTCTCCTCGATGAAGAATTCCCTGAAACATTTTGGTGGACAGTAACGTTAATGGAATCATTGGATAGTTCAGTTGTACACATTCCTTGTGGGGTTTTCCCTAATCGGGATTTGAGGTTGGGATTGTATATGCGAAAAATTCCCCAACTTTGCTGGCATAGAATGATCATGTTCTTTTTATTCAAATCATTGAACATTGTTTAATGAATTTGAAGGCTTCATTAAATGAAACCCCCATCCAGTCAATAAGGGTTTATTCTTGAACTACTACAGATAAAATTCATGAAACTTTCTTCTTATTTTATTTATTTTGGTTCAGACATTAGATGGGTGCAATCATCCAACAATTACATAAATCACCTGTTTTAGAAGATCATTGTGCTATTTTAGACATTTCCATCCAATGATGCCTAAAATCATTTAAATGAGACGAATGATCAAGATTATCAGAATCTTGATGTAGAAGTAATTCAATAAATTCTTCTCGTTGTGCCTAATTCTGATGAGAATTTGTTTTGGGCTGTTGTGGAGCATACATTTGATTACATACAAAAACTATTTAAAAGGGCCGGCTGTGGGCGGTAACATTGCATGAGAACAATTTTGGTAGACTTTTCTGATTTTGGGGTATAGTGAAATTAAATTCTTTATATGCACACTAAAGGGATCATTATTGTTTTTAATCTTAGTATGTTGGGAAACTAAAAGAGATACCAAGACAATTTTTCTCTATAACCATTCTTTTACCTTTATATGATTTTTATATTCATCATATGGTAATAAATTAGTTTTAAAATGACAAATAGTTTTCAATAAGTTGAGATAAATGTCATTAATGCAATATTCTCTCATCAATTCTTGAATATAAAACTGAGAATTTTCTGAAGGTCATAACATCACTGATATTTCTCCTCTAGATAATTGTTTCCTCATGTTCAATACCTCTTCTTCATCTTCTACTAGATGATTATACACTTGGTCTGACCAAACTGTATGATCTACATTATATGCTATATGACTTAAGGGAGGTTTGGTGAATGATCATTCCCTTAAGATTTCTTCTGACTGAGAAAGAGTTTCACCCATAAATGACAAGGCATCAAACATGACTGACCATGTTTTTTCATGTTCCTCGAGATAGGATTGCATTCTTTTTGCTACATTGTCAATTATATAATTGTTTTAAAAATTCGAAATACTACTGTGGAGAAGACTTTCACAGCGAATGCCATAATGTAGAGGATCACAACGAAGTATTAAGGCAAGGGATAAATATTCTTGATCCTTGTTCTTTTTTCCACACTGAGTGTTTTCGTGGCTCTCCTCCAAAGATTGACACTCTAGATTTACTGCATTTTCATGAAGCAAGCCTTCATGTTGAAGTGTCTAGTGAGAATCATCAGAACTACAACTACCACTCCAAAAATTTGATAATGATAGAGTAGTATCATGAGCTGCAACAGATTAATTCATGAGAGCTTCACAAATTTCAGAATTAAGATCAGCTAAATCACACTTTGGGTCTTGATTTTTAACGGTATTTGTTGAGATTTTATCTTCGATGTTCTCTTATACTTGTTTGGGGCCACATGATGGAAGAAATGGTTATCATCGGCATGAATATGTGCCTGCCTTGGATTAGTTACCAGAACCGACCAGTTACCTCAAATTGGAAACGGTGAATGTTCCCGAACTTTTTGTCCGTATTATATGGATGAGTATGCATCATGACCCTCCTGGACTAGAACAGAGGTGTGTATCTTCTCTAGGATGCTTTGTCATTGTGTCATCCCATGTGTGGGGATAAATTTATGTGTTTATTCTCATGATACTACTAATGTTGTTGTTAAAATATCCTAGCATGAGTCCAGAATATGGGTAGGCATTTTCTTCTTCCCTTTCACCATGGATAAGATGTATTTGGTTACCTTAGCAGCCGGAATGGGAAAATACATCCATTTAGTATTTGGAGTAGGTGTATGTGCCTGATCTTTTCCTCCTTTTCCTGTCAATGGATGTTCACAATACTCACACATAGGGTTATAGAGTTGCGTGTGCCCCAAATATGTCATTGGATCATTCCGACTGACTTCTCCAAGTGATACCAAACAAGACTGTTGGAAGGCTTGGTGAACATTGGATGGTGCATGTGCATGCTGGATATTTTCCATAATGTATGGTTGACGAGCATCCTTTAATACTAGAAGACGAGACCACTGGTAGAATTGGTGATTGTAAATAGGTGTATGTTCCTGTTTACCAGTTGCCACCATATTAGATTGGCAGGACTTTTTAAATGCAGTAAGATGAGCCTGCTGACTAGATGACAACATGTAAACAGGTGTATGTGACTATTCATGGTTCACCATTGGGTTTATATAGTGGGATTGGTGGGTTTCTGTTAGACGAGTCTGATGTGTAGCAAAATTTGGATGGACGTGTGTATGTGCCCACTCATAGTTTTCCATCAATTTAAATTGATGGGATTTTCTGTTGTAGGCAGAGGTAATAACCTGCTCCCTGGTAACCAGACATAGTCCCTCGTGGTTCTTCATGTGTGCCCATGTCTGAGAGACCTGGGCCAAATATCCCGAGGCAACACCCCCATCATGTTAGGGATACACTACCACATGATTCTGGTGGCGATTTCTAGAGAGAGTCCTCAGGAAGGACTGATGTATACTTTAATTGTGGCCTTCAGTGACCTCTTGATCCACCAACCTGTCGTATGGGAGAGATTGATTATTGTGTTTTAGGGATAATGAACTGAAACATTTATATATGGTGGTTGACACCATTTTCTTCTTGATCATTTTTTTGTTGTCTATATGATTGATTATTGTTGTTGACTTGGAGGGCCTATCCCGCGTCATCCCAAGTCTAGATAGTACCATGATGGCAATATTCCTTCACCATTATAATAGATACCTAGCGTTGAAGTTGTTGGGTTGTTAATAATGTCATTCCCGTGATTGGAGATCCATTATGAGTAGCAGTCGGGAAGTTCACAGATGTGGTCTTAGAAAAAGTCATTCTTTCAGTTTGAAGGGAGTTCTGTGGAAAACTGAGAACAATGACAAAATTTATTAAAACAACATATTTTCATATGGATACATGCATGATTAATTACTTTTTTTCGCCTTCCTTTATCAATTTATAGGGGCCTAACATTTGGGTAACATTATTAACATGGTTAAGGATTCACGTCGGGTTAACCATTTTTTTTAGTTCCATGAAAGGTGTGTTTTAGATTTATAAGTCAATTTTTCCAAGCGGTTTCCATTGGATTTATTCATGGAACTAGAAACATCCAAAAGTTTTTTATCCAAAGAAGAACATCTTTCCAAATGAAAGCATTCATTATGTTTTGAACATTACAATACTTAAGAATGTGCATTGGTCGAGAAGATGGAAGGTCAGACTCATCACACCCTTTGGGGGGGAATTATTTTATACTCCGAGAGTCTCTTTGTAAAGTTAAAAATATTTTCATAAATCCTTATTAATTCACCAAGTATATCATATGTATCCCTTACAATTTTCAATCTCATGTTAACCTGTGTAAAATTTAAAATCAATATTATGCATTCAATGAACTTCATCAATAGAAACATATGTATTTATTTGAGTTTTTCCATCAATGTTATCCTCTAATATAGAGATTATATATTCTTTTAATCATCGATTATGATTATACTAGTTTTCTAAACCACTCAGTGGGATATAATGAAATTTATCATCATCCTAGGAGATGAAGGTTTGTTTTAATCATTAGATCGTGCTTATAAAATGATCTACCTACATATCCTTATGAATGGAATTAGAACCCTAGTAGTTCAGTGATGCTTAATAGGACACATCAGACCTTTTAAGGTCATGTGATAATGACCCCTAAGAGGAAGGTGGTTAGTTAAAACATAGTGTGTGACTTATACTAAATAGGCCCAAGGAACAGGGAAAGGTTATGAGTTTCCAAGTAAGATTAGACCCTATTGGTAATATGGCCCAAAGAGAACATGGTTGATTTGAAGTGTTGGGTTTGAACCTCAAGGAGGCTTTCTACAAATCCCACAATAAGGGGATTCGAAGCCCACATAGATTGATTTGTCTCATAGGAGAGTATTCTACTATAAAAGAGATGAGTTTTGGGATTACTTACTGAAAAAGATTCCTTGATGATTTGAGGATTGAATTTGGGGCTTATTTCTTAAGGAGGATTCCCAAATTAGGGGAATTAGGAATTGATTCCTGAGGAGGATATCCCGTGAGCTCAAGCCCTGAAAGAGCTTCCTACATATACAGGTATGAACAGGAATCAATGTTCTTGTCGTTCATTTGGATGAGTGTTTGTGAAAATGTTGCAACAATCACGTATCTCTAAGCCCACATTATTCATACTCAGTGTGAGAAACAAGAGGATTTAAAAGATTACACAATGACACTTCACACATCCAAATTTTTTCTCCATGCTGATGGAAGAGGGTGCGTCGACCCTGGAAGAGGGTGAGGTGACGATCCTTCCCTCTGTATTATTTACATTGGATTGGGGACCAATGTAAGGGAGAGGAGGTGAAGCTGAGGGGCTTATACAGGATGTATGCCCTTAAATTAGTTCTGTTAGGGGAGGGAGACTTCTCCTATACTTGTGAAGAATGAAAAGTATGATGTGTACCTTCCCTACGAGAGACCTGAGGTCCAGTGTCACCTTTTTAAGAAGGGCGAGGCCGGTAACCAACCATCCTCCAAAACAAGAACTTCCCAACACTATTTCTAGGAGAAATATCCTTGTGACTGTGGATATACAAACCCAAAAACATCCGATGAATCCTAACCCCATTGTAAAAAACATTTGGGAAACCTCTGAATCTATAAATATAATCCCAAATTTGAGACATGCTGATGTTCCTTACCCAAATGTTTGAAAAGTTAGGAGGTTTTTTTGGAGGCATTAACATATCCCCTTTTAAGTAAGGTAACCAATGGAAGGATATACTCTCCCATGGATGGATTTAAATGAGGGAACTTGATCTAGTCACATAGGTACCACATGCATGTATGCCACATAGTTACCCCATGGTGCCCTATCGAAAATGCGTGGCATGTAGATATATTTCATGGTTACGTCGCATTTTCAAGGCGCATAGATATACCGTGTAGTTATGGACGAGCACTGAATAATGGGAAGAACATAAAAACATTCCCATCTCTTTTAATTATACCTTCTTTTGTAGTTTAAAAAACTACCTGAGACAATTTGAGACATCAAGGGGAAAGAGCTATGTAATGGGAGATTCAGAGAGTTTTTCACTTTTTATTTCTGGAAATGGGGAGCCCAAGGGTCCTATTTGTAGGCACAGATGAGGCCTAGCCGAAGAAACATTGCTCGCGTAGGTATTTCACGCAGGTCCACTGTGCAGGTTCTCCACGTAGAGAAATAAAAAGTCTTCTCGTACGTAGCTCGCCCACGTAATTCACTCATGATGATGAGTAGCGTAGTGTTGTCACAATGTTGAGTTGCGTAGTGCAGTCGCAAAGCTGATCTGCTTTGCTTGTTCTTGGAGCTCCTGGATGATACTACATTGTGTAGAGCATGAGAGTATTTTTGATTTTTTCCTTGAACCCTTTGAATAATTCTTTGGGATTTAAAATATCCAAATGTTTCCTATCTGTTTGGTTACTTTTTTAAGTAGTGTCAACAAATGTTTTTTATTATTTTTAATTAATTTTATAAAGAACATTTTTATAAAACAACAATTTTTTAAATTTTGGCACAATTAATTTTTTTTGAATTTAAATAAAATTTTGAAAATATATATATACTTGAAAAAACCAGTTAATACTCTTATGACATGTAATATTAGACTATAAAAATCTTCGATAACATAAATAATGTCAAATAATAATTATTTTAATATTTATAATATAATTTAATATATTCTTTCATTAATAAATAAATCATTACATCATCATTTTGTTATAATTAAATTTAATAATTTATTGTCTAAAAATTATAAAAAATATACCATGATATAGGAAATTTATTTTATATTTCTGATGAATATTTATTATTGAATAGATCTCATATATAAAATCATATTAAATTTGTTTTAATAAGAAGCTATGTGTTTATAACATAGGTTAATTTACATTAAATTAAAAGTTATAAGTCTAATTATCAATGACAAGTAGCTTCCTATGGCCACATTTTCATCCCAATTATTTCTTTGGTTGTATATATCTTAACCAATTGTATTATGAAAATTTTTATGGTAGTTTTATACTATTATAATATTATTTTTAACGTTATTTACTAGATTTACCCTTTAACCTTGGTGATAAAAAATAATTACTCAAGTTACTATTCATAATGTTAAAAACAAAAGGGAAATATTTACTGATATTTTACCTTTTAATTACAAATAATGAAACCATTTTTCCAAATTCGAAACACATATTTTTCAGTAATTAATATAAAATTAATACCCATTGTCAAAATGAAAGAACATGTTTTTTAAAAGTAAACCCATCAAAATATTGACATATGTTTTTATCAAAATACAATGTGAAATAATTTCGAATAACCAAAATTGGATTAAATAATCATATTTTTGTAGAATTACAATTTATAAAAAATTAAATGGATAACCTTACTATATAAATAAATTCAAGGAAAATGCCATTTTGAATTAAAATATAGTATTATTTACTATTCGTTGAAATAAATATTTCTACAATAAAACCAAAAAAATAAATCATTGTATTTTATATGGACCTATTTTGAATAGGAAGATTATTTTGAAAAATAGAACAATTATAAGTATCAAACACTATATTAAAAATGGATATCCATCAAAAGGAATTAGAAATACCATTTTAAAATATTAGAGTTTTCTTTCTTAAAGCTAATTTTATTCAAATTGTAAGCCTATAAAATATAGAGGATGAAAGAAAAATAATGTTATAAACATATTTAAAAATGACATAGTTAGTTCAATTAATTCCTTCACATAAAATGTATTAGAGACAACTAACAATTAAAATATTAATATTAATAATGTGTTATTTTTTTGTATAAATCAATCTTGTGTGCAACATATAACTTTATAGATACCCATTGTTTTGTGTCAACTATGATATCATTCATAGCATCCCCTTTTTTAAAAAATTTATATCTAATTCATTAATATTAATATATTTTAAAATGACTTCTTTTATAATTACCTTGGATGTTACATCTATTCCCCATTTAGAAATTGCGTCCTCAAACTTTTATTCACTAATCAAATAAGTGGGAGTATTTTTCTCTCATAAAAGATTCAGATTCCCATGTTGACTCTTCAACCATATAGGTTTTCCAAAAAACCATAACCTGATGAATCACCTAATTCCACAACAACTGCTATTTGTGGTCATGAATCTAGACACAGTGTTCCTCATAAGAAATATTAACTACCAACTAAACTACTTCTGGACTAGAATTATGAGATGTATCTCAAAAAAATACTCAACATTGAAACATGATAAAACATTGTGTACCTAGGATATAATATGAGGTAAAAAAATTAGAGAATAGATCAATCTCTCTCCAGGATTTCATAGGAACCAATGAATTGAAGACTCTAACTTCCCTTCTTACCAAATAACATCACAATTTTCCAAGGTGAAACATTGAGAAAGTCATGATCACCTACCACAAAAAATGATACTTCTTCTGGTTATCAGCATAATATTTATACGTACTCTAATATACCCTCATGTGTTTCTGAATAAAAAAACCATTTTCTGCCATCTCTTCTACCAATTATGCACCCATCAATATCCATTCACCTACATCACCCAAAAAGATAGAGTTTCACAGCACTCTCATTATAATTCCTTAAATGGTTCCATCTATATACATAAATGAAAACTATTATTATAAGATATCTCAACCAATTAATGATGATTGTCCCAAATTCCCTGGTAATCCATTGCACAAGCATGTATCATATCCCCAATTTCATATGTGTTCATTTAGTATACCAATCATATTGAAGATTAAAAGTTGTATTAAAATTTAATTCAGTTCCCATCGACATCTGAAGGCCTTTCTAAAATATTGAAATTAACCTGGGATCATGACCAAAACAATAGAGAGAGTATCTCTATGTAACCTGACTATATCCTTAATATATAATAGATAATGTTGATATAGAGACAATTTATCATGAAGAAGAATAAAATGAGATTATTTGATAAATATATCTAAAATAATACAAATGGTATTTTTACCATTAGAAGTATTTTTTTATCCCACAATAATATCAGTTATTATAATTTCCCATTTTCACTCTAGTATTAGAAAAAATTAAATCATCCCTTTTGGAAATTTCTTTTCTGCATTCATCTACTGAAAATTAAAGTAGTTTACAGTAAAGTCATAATTCTTGCATTTCATTCCATCCCACCATTAATACTTTATATGGTCTCTGTACAAGTTAGTATTTCCAAAATAAATAAAAAATAGAGAAATATGATCATCACTTAACAAATCATTCTTCACGTATGAATCAAAAATCACATATAACCTCTTCCCAAATCACAAAAAATTAAATCTATATCGAAGTAAAATTATAGAAAAATACCCTTCATAAAAAATTCATACATTTTCTACAACCAGCTATCTTCTATCTACAATTTCATAATTTAGCCTAATATAAGGGATTTCACTAAAACCTAAAACAAAAAAAAGGAATTTTATACCCCAAAAAATCTAATAAAAAATATACCAAATCATTAACCAATGAGAGATGTTCCAAATGTAGCATTGTTAGTGTTTCATTATTTTTCTGACTCAAAGCAGTAACCGTATTATTTTATATTATAGTATTTTAATGATTTATACATTAATAATCCTTTATTAGTCCCTAAAATCTTCTATATCTCATTTCCAATATTTTTGAGTGAATATATACACTAAAACATATTGATTATCATATAATAAACATTTTACTCCATTGAAATAATTCCTCCAAATGTTTTTTGAAAAAACAAAAACATCTAATTCCAAAACATGTGAAGGGTAATATAAAACATGAGTTTGCAACTGATATGATGCATAAGAAATTACATGAATATTATGCAATATGACACAACCAAATCTATCAACGAATCATTATTGTAGATTAGAAATTCACCATTCATAAATGGTAATTACAATACAACATCATTCACCAATAATTTTTTGAATTCATAAAAACAATCATTACAATATTTGGTCCATATAAACATAACACATTTTCGAGTTAACATAGTCAGTGGAAAAGATAACGGTGAATCTATTTCAATAAACCTATAGTAATAGCCTTATACGAAAATAATATTACAAATCTCAGTTATATTTCTTATGGGCCATTCCTTAACAACTTTTATTTCAGCAAGATCAACTGTTATCCAATATTTATACAGAATTTGAACAATGAAATAAATTTATTATAACAGAAAATTATATTTCCAAATTTTTCATACAACATATTTTTTTAAATGTTTGCAAGAAAAAACTTACATGACATTCATGATCCTCATTACTTTTATGTTATACCAAAATTTCATCATAAAACACAACCCCAAACTTATCTATGAAATAACAGAATATCCCATTTATAAGATCAATGAATACAACGGGTGAATTATTTAACCGAAATAGAAAAAATATATATTCTAAATGGTTATATTTATTATGAAAATTATTTATCTAAATTTTTTTGCTTCATTTACATTTATCTAACAGTACAATGACCTCAACTCAACATTTTAAAAAAAAATGAGCTCCCTAGAGATAATCAAACAAGTCATAGATATGAGGGAAATGATAATTTTTTCAATGGTGATGTTATTAAAGGTTTTATAATTAATGAAAAGTCTCATTAAAAAATATTTATTTTTAATAAATAATATAGGAGAACCACCATGATGATTTTCTTGGTTGAATGAATCATTTATCTAATAAGTATGACAATTGATTTGTTAAGTCAAAAAGATCAACTTGAGGAATTCGATAAGGGGGTTTTGAAATTGAATTCACACTAGGAACTAATTCAATGGTAAATTCAATATCATAATAATGTATAATACTAATAAACTCAACAGGAAAACATCAAAATAAAAGTTTACTACTGGAACATCCTTAATTTGAAAAATTCCGTTGTTTTCAAAAATATGTGAAAGGTAACATTCATTTGAATATTTTAGTAGTTTCTCAGCTACCTGATATGATATCTAAAGTAAGTGTCTAATATTTTACCCAAAAAAGACAGTCTTTCTAAAAAAACAGCCTTTATCTCTATAAAAAATATAAGCCTTTAAATAGAAATCCATTCCATACATCAAATACCATAAAACTATACTGGATACAAAAAAATAATGTTTTCTAGTAGATTATTTCCACATAAAAATAAATAAGGAAACTTATAATACATTTTTATTTAATCATTTCCCATATGTGTTATACAATATGTTCTAGAATCATTTTGTGAGGATGAATTACCAATTTACATAAATATTTATCAAAATGGAATGAATATGTAGATGTAGAATAAAAAACACTAAGATAATTTGAATAAATAATAAATGTACCTAATAACACTTCTTTTGATGACCGAAAATGTATTGAAGTGGTTAAAAAGGATTTCACCACACCATTATTCTCATAGTCTGGATTCTTCCCATTATTTGAGATATTCATCGGAAACTCATTTTCATATTGACCCATCTCATCTCACTTAAATCATTTTTTATTTGTCAATAAACATTTATCTTACCACTAACATTATCTTTTCTAGTGAAATTACGAGCCTTATGTCTCATTTTACAAAAATAGGAAGCACATTCCAAAATTCAAATGTCATTCTCTTATGTGTTTTTACTAAAATTTTCACAAACCATAAAATTAATATTCACACCATAACTTTTTTTTGAAGAATTATTCTCATTCCACTAAAACCATGACCTCTTATTATAATGTTTTTTATGATTATTTGTTCATCGGTACTCTCAATTTCCACATTCTCCATACAAAGAACAATCATTTCCTAACTTTTGAACACATGATATTCCAATACCATTCAATACCTTGTCTTCAATAATGAAACAAAAGAATGATTTTACAATTAATATCTAAGATGAAATTTGGATCATACATTTCAAGTCGAGGGAAGTTTTATTCATAATCATCCACTGTGTCATCCACCTTCCTCAATTCTATGAATTGTTTCCCATCCTCTATCGAACTACCAAAGGAAAATATTTCTCTCAAAAACATGCCTTTGGAATCATTCTAATAAAGATCATAAATCTCCTCACAGACCCTGATATTCTTAAACATTGACTACTACTTCTCGACTTAACCTTAAAAATGGAAAACATTAAGACTAAACTTTTGATTGTCTCAACACCACATGACATAAAAAATCTTTTCAAGTGCTTTAATACAACTATCACATAGAGGAGAATCATATGATCTTATGTATAATTGTGGATTTTACCTCTTGAAAATCTACACTACTTCCATGTTCATCAATACATGATTTTCTATATCTCATGCATGGATACCATGACCATTTATAGCCCTAGTCAACTACGCCATCACTACAACAAACTTTTTAGTTATGATTCTGACAATGTGAGGATGTTGATTTGAATTTTTGTTTTCCTCAAGATGTTGTCGCAACATAGTTGCCCTATTTTCTGTATTGAAAACCATTCTGAACAATCATATCATAGATGAAGAAAATTGTTAATCTTAAAATGCTATATCATTTCAAATTGACCATAAGTAAAAAATAATTTATGAATATTCTATTATGATTATCTAAATCCATAATGTTATCTAAACCAACATCAAATAACATATATATGTCCCCATCCTTAAATATTTCATAATCATGATGTTATGTAATGAATTTAAATTTAGTATATTTTCATGTTTAGAGTTTTATAAAATGTGGAAATAACTAATAAATAATAACTAAACTATAAAATGTGGATACCACTAGAACATTATCCATTTATTCAACAATATAAAACTATTAAAAGTTTACAAGATTTATTTATCATGATAAAAAACTTGTTGAGATCTTCCTTACACTTACCCATCAATATACCATATGAAAACATTTCAAAAACATGGGATGAGCAAAAACAGATCAGAAATGGCTATAAAATAAAGAAATAAAACATTATCCCATGTATATTTATAAACCCATGAAATCATAAGAATACTTAAATCATCATAGAACTCATAAATCAAAAATTTAACTTGTGGAATATATACCATACATACATTGTAGATTTCAAAGATACATGGAGAGTAACCTTCCTTGTTATATTTGGAATATCCATCATAGTATTTTCCCTAAATATCATAAGATAAATATTATTTTTAATTACCTATCATTAAACAATGCATTGGATAGCTATCACAGGATCCCCCTCTCTCGGTTTATCACAGAACCATTCATATACGTAATCAATTCCCATTAACCATAACATAATAATAACACATTAACAACCATAAAGAAAAAATAAAATTTCCACATTAAAATAAATATATATCAATATAAGATATTGATATAATCAATAAATTTGAAAAAATATTTTCAATACCAAAAAACCTATAACAAGAATATGGTCTTTACTTTTTTTAAAGCATTAGGGCTTGAATAGGATTGAAAATTCGAAATAACAGGTATGGAAGGAGAGAAGTCATTGACACCACATACATTAAAAACATTCCTTGAATGATTTTGTAAAGTAAATGAGCTAAAACATAAAGATTCATTTTAAATTCCTTTTAATAAAATTAAAAATATTGTTTGATTATTTTGAATCTTATAAAACAAGGTGGTTTATAACATCAAAATATGACTCAATGAATGGAGATTGAGATGTAGACCCTCACCTTGAGTCTGACATGTCACCTACAACTGTTATATTCTTGAATAATATGATTATGATAATTTATAATTTATTGAGAATCTTTTTCATGTTTATTATACATTTTTTCAACTTATTACCATGTTAAAAAAATTGCGTAATTATTTATGTTCATGTAAGATGTTTTGTTGATATTCATTACATGAGTCAAAAATGAATATGGTTTTGATGTCATCAGTCTATCTGGAAAAAATTAAATAATTTTCATAATAGTAATAGAGACATAAATATAACTTTTATTTATTAATCTTAATTTTTAAATAAAACCATTAATTATGGTTATTAAAAATGGACAACGTTATATTCATGGAAATGGTAGGTCATGCGTACACATGAATAACATTTTTATTTTTCCTTGGACTTTATTGAAAAAGGTTATTATTAAATTATATTTCTAGAATGACCATAATATTATTATCATCATAATAATCATTTAAATATACTTATATAGCATAAAATTTATGAGGTGAAATAAAAATGATTCAGATCGTATTGTAGATGTGATAGTTCACATGTACACACGATTTTTTTTTATTTATTTTCATAGAAGGTAAGAAAATAAGTGAAAAATTATTATTTTAAAATGGTAAATATCTCATTAAAATCACATATGAATTATAATTCCATTATTATAACTGATCTTGATAGATTTCATTAAAAAACAAATTAATTAGTCAGTGGAGGTGATAATACCCATGAACCCACGAATAATTAATTTCATTCCCATTTAATGGATGTAAATATAGATTTATGAGATGATATTAACCAAATAACATCTCAGTATGTTTTGGATTTTGTATTAATTGTTTGTTTTTAGTGGAAGATTATTTAAAGGATGTGATAGATGAAATAATATAGATAATCTTAAAAACCAATATCCCTTCTTGGATTGTTCACCTATGAAGAATATATTATCAGATCTAAGAAGGGTGTTATGCCAAAATTAATGACTCAAGAATGTGGTTATGGATTCAAGGAAGAGGTTTGGTCAGATTTTTGTCAATACAAAAATCTATGGATGTCTACGTATTAGATAAGAGAGGGTACCTTTTTATAGGTGAAGGGAGGGGCACCCTTGGAAATTCATTAAATATTAAATTAATAATAAACAATTTTTTAATCCAAATGCATAAAAATTTAATTATATATATTATAGGATGAGGATATTTCTATATATATTCATCAAATACTTTTTAGACATGCATATATTTTATTTGTAACCATATCTTTTTAGTTTACCCTTCATTAATCTCTTTTAATTTTAAAAATTTTAACAAACTTTTAATTATTAAGATACTATTAATTTTTCATATATGATATCATTTTCACATAATTTGACCCATTATGAACATTTATAACTTTTCATAGAAATTTTTAAATGTAATATATTTTCTTTATTTTTATATAATTTAATAAATTACTATTTTTATAAAACATCAATTATGTCTATTTTTATAGTATTCGTTTTTTTTTAAATTTAGGTAAAATACAAATAGAGAGATAACATAAAAACCATATAATAGTCTTATAACGTACCATATTGAACTGTAGATTTTAAGGATGGAATAAATTATGTCAAATATTTTTTATTTTGATATTTATAATATCATTTATTTGATTCCTTCATTAATGATGTAATCACTCCATAATCATTGTTTTATAATTAAATTTAATTATTTAATGAAAAAAATTATAAATTAATTAATTGATATTTAATATATTTCAATAATTCTAATTTTTAATTATATTTAAACATATCACTTATACAAAATAAATTTATAATTTTTTTAGATGATATATGTTTAAAATATATTTTCATTTACATTAATTTGAAAGTTATAACTGTCATAATCACACCCCAGTGGAATCTCAAGGACAATTATTCATCCCAATGGTTTTCCTAGTCCTATATATTTTATAAAATAGGATTAATACATGTTTTAGGGATGTTTTATAATATTATACTATTATTATCACCCATACATTCCTTATTTTAATTTTAACTCTGGTAAATTAAAATAATTAATAAAATTAATATTTCTAATGACCAAAATAAGGACCCATAAACACAAATTTGTACCAAAATTAAAATATATAGAATAAATTTTTAAAAATTCATAACCTAGAAGTTCCATTAATTTATTTAAATTTAATCTCCATTGTCAAAACAAGAAAACGTGTATTTTAAAAACAAAATCATCAAATGATTGACATGTGTTTATATCAAATTTCAATGTGAAATTATATATAAACAACATAAATGTATTGAATAATAAAAATTATCCAATTTAATCTTTAAAAATAATTAAAATTATAAGATAAATATATAAATAAATTAAATAAAAATTCATTTTTGAGTAAAAATGGTGTATTTTTCACTGATCATTTGGAAACCGATTTTCCCATAAAATACCAAAATTGAATAAAAGTAAATTTGGATTTACCTCATTTAATTAATAAGATTATTTTAAAAAAATATAACACATAAATTGATAAAAACGTGATTTCATAAGAGTCCTCTATCAAAAGTCATTAAAGCAACCTTTTCATAATATTAGACCATTTTATGCTAAAAATTGGATTTACTCTAATTTAAGACCCTAAAATTTAGTATATTAATGTAAAAAACATTTAACAAACATTTGTAAATATAATATAGATTTTATTTTTCTTTATTTCCAATATAAAATCTAGTTTATAACTACCATTTCAAATAATAAAACTAATAATATGTCATTTATTGTTTAACTCAATCTTGTGAGAAATAGAAGATTTTGGTGAAACCTATTGTTTTGTGCCTAGTATTCTATCATAAAAAATACCCTATTAAGTAATCATAATATCTAATTCAAAAATATTTATAGATAAGAAAATGTATTATTTTATAATTACCTACCATGTGACAATTTTGATGTAAAAAAAATTAAATTAGATCATGAATTGTTTTCATTAAAGTTGATCATGCATGGATTATTGTTATGAGGATTTATATCAATCTCTGGATTTGGAATCTACTATGTGTTTTTGATCAAATCATGTATTCCCCTCTGGAAATGTTCCTATTTTGATTTATCTTTCGATCGTGGAAAAGGAAAGGAATTGTTGTGAGGTGTTGATATTTGTATGAGATGGGTTTTGGTAACATGATGGTGAGATGGTGGGAGTTTTCACATGATATCAAATTGTAACTATTTGATTTGTTGCATTTATTTCATAGTCTAGTTTTATTGGAATTGTATTTTAGATTTTTTTATACCTTTTCAATTGAATCACATTATGTATTCTCTTTTTTTTATGACCTATATATTTATTCAGGTTTCATTACACTATTTAATGTTGTACATGTGTATATATGTATTTTTTTACATAAGGTCTGATGTAATTAGACACCCTATTTGTTATTGTTTCTTGGTTTCTATACGGTAGCCTATGGGGGTCCCAAACGCCTTATGGGAATGTCAAAACTCAGGTTAAGAACTAGTTTGACAAGGTATTCAGGTTAGGATCCTCACAAAATATAGTTATACACATATGCATGTTAATATATAGAGTTGGGATGGAGAAATAATATTCAAAAGTGATGATATTCAGGACATTTAAATAAAGGAAAATATCAATAATTTTTATATTTCATTAAAAAATGATGAAAAATACAAAATAATGGAGAGAAATAAAAAAATCAAAGGGAAATACATCAAGAAAATTTATAAGATGCACACACAAATAAACATATATAAATATATTGAGATAAGGGACATAAAAAAGGGAAAAATTTTACAAAAACTTGTTATTAGATGTGGTTATATCTGTCACGACCCGCCTTCACCAGAAGGGGGAAGGGTCAGCAGGATTTCTAAGCCCTTCCTTCTTTATGTTGAAGGAGAGATAATGCCCCCCGAAACCGTCCTTCTAGAGGTCCTGGAGTGGCGACTAGCACCAAGGGTATGGAAATTACACACAAATGGAAGGAATTACCCTTTTTGTTTTATAGGATCAGGAGATAAGATGATAAAACCCAAAAACACAAATACTAAATGAAAAGTAATGTCAAAAGTAAACCATTCCCACATGCGTGTTTCAAAAGTAAAAGCCACAAAGTACAAAAGTGAGTACAAGGGTAAGTATCAAAGAAGTAAAAACAGCAACTGCAACTTCCCCAAAGGTCCGAGCTAGTAAGGTCCTACACGATCCCTGAAGTCCTCCTAGAATCTTGAAAGCAGTTTTATATACGTAGGGTGACCATACAAGTACACTGAGTATGGAAAACCACAGACTCTCGTGCACAAGTGAGAGAACGTACTAATGTCCCCTGAGAAAAATGAGTAAACCAAACAACTAACAAGGTAAAATATCCATCCAAGCCTCACCAAGGCACACTCCCCAAATAACGCAAGTCAAGTAATATATATAATAAGAGAACATCGATGTTTGGGTACCCCCGCGCCACTTTCCCAGTGGTTATTGAGACATCTTACGCATCGAACCAATCCCACCATTCACACTGCAGTCCCACTTCCAAACCCGCCCGCACACACCTAGGCCACAATAGCATGCAGTCCCACTACCGAATCCTGCTCGCAAACACCTGGGCCACAACATTCACATGTAACCATGCCTGCAAACACCTAGGCCAGAACAACCACCACCACGCCCGAAGACACCTGGGATAGAAGATCCACTGCCACGCCCAAAGACACCTGGGCCTCATCCTGAAGATAAGTGGGAAACTACCTGCCGCACACACCTGGAAAACCACCACACTACCCTGACCGAAGATTCTTGGGCTAATAATGGACCCCAGGCCATCATAGCATGCCCGATGAAACTTGGGCTATCCGAGAAAGGGAGTAGAAAAGGAGCTAATAACCAGCCACTAATAATAGTGTTGGAAAAAACACCATACCCCATGAAATGGTGTTGTTCGGCACTATGTGCTCAACTTGGGTGGGGCGAAAATAAGAAAAAAAAACTAAAAGAATATATATAGGTTACAAGAACTCACCCGAAGTTAGGTTTTTCATCAGCCAGCCTAAAGGACACAAACAACACTCAAGTCCGAGTCACGACTCTTGCCAACAAAACCCATTTGTCACATTTATGTTTTCATGTTCAGTAATAGTGTCTAAATAAGTTTATGCACTACTGGGAAACTAATATCACAATAAAAAACCAAGGAAAATATCCATCCAAAATTCAATTTAAGTGTTCACACCCGGTTCTCTTGTAAAGTCACAACAACAAAGGGATAAGTGAGATCTCTCGAAGAACTCGAACCAAAGACAACCCCGAGACACTACCCCATGTCCGACATCCAGTACGCAAAAATGGTTTCTCAACAACAGAGGATCCCACACCAATTCATGATACAAACAACGTACCCACCCAGTTTTAAAACTCACAACCACCGAATCAATAACAACAGGGGATCCCATCCCCAATTTCATTAACATAGAGAGTATAAAAAAATGGGATCCCATCACCTCCCACATATCCAGAAATCATCCCATAAAAGAAAACAACAAATCACTACCACTAACACAAAGCAGGGCCATGTCGGTATTTTTAGATTTATAAGATTTAACACACACCATGATTTCAATTTCTGTGTTCTTTAACAGGGGGTTATCATAGAATAGTTGATCTTAGTTCTTTCAATTTATTTAGTCAGGTGTACGTGAATATCTAATTTACATTTCACAGTAAGGGTTCACAACCACAAAACAATCCATTAAACATCACCAGATACAGGGATTCGTTAGTGCACATATAAAGACCACCAACGACCATGATTTTCAGAAGGCGTAAGCCCGCACAATTCAGGAATCATAAAAATTATGGAAGATTATAAACCAAAGCAGCATCATTGATCACAGCCCACCCCCTTCATTAGAGTTCATTCATTATCTTCATTAAGGTTCTATTTTATCCAATTCTACAAGAAAAAAAAGCATGCCCACCCCACATGATACACAAAAGTGAGAGACAAGTAGAAATTCACTAGCGTATAGTGATCGAGAAAAGAAGCCTCCAGAGAACCCTTTTGTTTATAAGTCCATGGACGGTTGAGATTAGAACGCGAAACCGCGTAAGGCGCGGGGTCGTGGGTTGACCACGCGGCCCCCCACACGTCATTAAAGGGTCGAGCGGTTTAAAATGATGCACACACCAGGATAATTCATTACACATTTAATTAAAACATTTATGGGCATTACCGAGCATTAAAAAAAGCTTAAATAGGTCAAAATAGGGTTTAAAAACCAATTTGCGCAAAAAGGAGCACTACTGGAAAGAACCCATGGGGGTAGGTGAAATCCACCAGTAGCCAAGAACCACCAGTGGCTGATAGCCAGTGGTAGCTACTGCGATCGGAAGACTAATCTACCGGTAGACAGAGCTATCGGTAGGCTGTGGCTACCGGTAGACTGAGATACCATTAGGCCTGCTACCGATAGGCTAAAGCTACCGGTACTCCTATTGTTACCCCAATCTTCACCGAGATTCCCAAACCAGAAAACCCAACATGATATTTTCACAAAGTAATAGACCCCTAAAACTAGGGACACTACTTTACATAACTCTTAAACAATTCTCATCCTCAAGAATCAAAACAACCCAGAAGGAAAGAGAGGGTCCAAACAACTACCTCTAAAGATACCTCTTAGGTGTGAACCTCATGTTAACTAAAAACTTCCTTCTGTCAAAAACCAATCAACATATCATGTCAAACTGCCCAGGCATGTGGGGGTTGGGGAATCTCCTTCCCCATGTCAATATATTATCTTCTTTGGGCGGCACTGACTCACCCAAATGGGTTAAATCGCATCCACCTTAATGCCTATTGATTAGGGGTCGGGTTCTCTCCTCCCCCATAGCCAGGGCTTTTCACACACATTCAGAAGAAAGAAAACTGGTACATTTCATATCCAAAAAGACAAAACGTTCTACCAATATTCGTACAACACATAAAAAAACTCAAAACAACTTTCGGTACTGGGCACACATCTATTCCTCCCTATCAGATACTATAGACCTCAGAACTACATGCAACCGCACCACCTCATCCAGATACTTTCGTGCCAAATCAACCACAGTATTCGACTCCCGGATCGGCATAAAGTGAGCCGATTTCATCAACCGGTCCAATACCACCCAGATGGAATCATATCCCCCTTGGACCTTAGGTATTACCATGATGAAATCCATCGAGATGTCATCCCACTTCCACTCAAGGACATCTAGAGATTGCAGTAGGCCACCTGGAACTCGGTGTTCAGCCTTCACTTGCTGACACACTAAGCACTTGGCCACCAACTCTGCCACAGCTCGCTTCACTTCGGGCCACCAAAACTATCTCTTCAGTCCCTGGTACTGCTTGGGAATTTTCAGTTGTGCCTCCAGGGGTGAGTTGTGGAACTCACTGAGAACCTTTCCATGCATCGCCTCCAAAACAAACAGCTTTCCCTGGAAAAGCATCCGGTTTTGGCCATCCTCTTTCCATACTTCCGAGGCATTTCCCTGGTCAACTCTATCTTGCATCACTTCGCACTCTGGGTCTCCCCACTGAGACTCCTCCACTTACTGAAACAGAGACGACTGCACTATCATCTTATATAGGAAACCTCTACTTTTATCCATCCTTGTATCCAGGTGTAAGGAAGCTAACTTCTCCATCACCTTCCAGTCGTCCTCCGACTCTCGGACTGCATCCTTCTGCATCCTCCTGCCAAAGTCATCGGCCACTACATTTCCCTTTCCCTCAGTATAAGAGATCTCGAAGTCATAATATTGGAGGAACTCCACCCATCTCCACTGTCGCGTGTTTAGGTCCCGCTAGTAAAAGATATACTTCAAGATTTTTTGATCTGTGAAGACCACAAAGTGTTATCCGATGAGGTAGTTCCACCATTACTTTAGCGCAAAAAACGACCGCTGAAAGCTCCAGGTCATGGGTGGTGTAATTACGCTCATGATGGAATAACTTCCTGGACCCATAAGAGATCACACCTTGTTGCTGCATCAACAAACATCCCTGGACATATCCTGAAGCATCACAGAACACTTCATACGTCACCCCTTCTTCTGGTAATCTCAGTACTAGGGCACTAACCAACTTCTCCTTTAGATTGGTGTAGGCAAACTCGCACCGCTCACTCCACATGAAAACCTGGTCTTTCTTGGTCTGGGTTGTCAAATGGGATGCAACTCGGGAGAAGTTGGGTTAGAACCTCTGATAGTAACCTGCCAGCCCGAGGAAACTACGAACCTCTACCTCATTCTTGGGTGCTGCCCAAGAAACAACTGCCTCAACCTTTGATGGGTCCACCGCTACCCCCTACTCGGACACCACGTGCCTGAGGAAGTGCACTTCTCATGTACAAAATTTTCATTTCGACAACTTCCCATAGCGCTGGTGCTGTCGGAGGACCTCCAAAACTATCCTCAGGTGCTCTACATGGTTTTCCTTGGATCTCAAATAGATCAGGATATCATCGATGAAAGCAACCAAAAACAGATCCAGGTACTCCCAGATGATGGAGTTCATAAGCCCCATTAACACAGCCAGGGCATTCGTAACACCGAAGGGAATGACCACGAAGTCGAAGTGTCCATATCTGCACATGAATTCCGTCTTCGGGATTTTAGTGTCCTTCACTCTCAACTGGTGATACCCAGACCACAGGTTAATATTTGAGAACCATCATGACCCTTTCAGCAAGTCGAAATGATCGTCTATCCTTGGAAGAGGATAGAGATTCTTGATCGTCACATGATTCAGCCTCCTATAGTCTATGCACAACCTGAGAACACCATCTGCCTTCTTTGTGAACAAGACTGGAGCACCCCACAGTGATGCACTCGGCCGAACATAACCCCTCTTCATCAGATAATCAATTTGGATCCGCAACTCCCGTAGCTCCAAAGGTGCCATCGGGTAAGGAGCCATTGAAATCAGACAAGTGCCAGGCTGCAAGTCTATCCTGAACTCGATATCACGTTGAGGGGGTAGAGTCGTCACCTCCTCAGGGAAGAGGTCCATAAACTCATGGACGATCTCTGTAACCTCCACCATTTCAGCATCTACTGACTCTACTGGAAGCTCAGATAACAAGGAGGGGAAGGGTTCTTCTCTCCTGTTTCCCTTATGACTGCTCCGATCGCCGGTGAAGGTAACATGCCGGCCGCCCAAGTACGAGAATATAACCCCTCCTCAGAAACAGTATATGACGACACACACATAGAATAGCCAGTCAATGCATAGGATGACATCATATGGATGAATCTGCTGTAGAAGAAGATCCCTAACCGACTGATGTGGCCCTATCATCAGTCTCCATCCCGGAAAAACAGACAACAAATTGGTCTGACCTCCGACTAGTGTGATCAACACCAGGGGAACTGGAAGTGTCTCGACATCTAGAACCAATGCACAGGCTATAATGGGCGAAACAAAGGAGTGTGAATCTCCGGTATCGATCAAGGCAAAAGCAAGGGTACCGAACAAACTGCTCATACCTCGAACAACCTCCAGCCCTACTGGAACTACTGCCTCTGCGGCGTGTAGCTATCCACACCCAGATCTTCTTCCCCACGGCTGTCGGCCACCCCCCAACCACGCCCTGGTCGAGGTTCCTGAGGAGCGCCCTATGGTCGGCCTCCTCCTCCTATGTCAGCCCTCGGAGGAGCAGGATCTCGCTGTCCCTGCTGCTGCTGCTGGAAAGGCTTTGCTATAAGCTGCTGTTGGGGCGGGTGGTGGGGCTGTATGCCACCGCCATACTGTACCCGGTCCGGTCACTGACTTCGGAGATGTCCATGGCTCCCACAGACAAAGCACCGTGGTCCCAGGCCCGAAAGAAATGGGCGAGGACCAGGGGGTCGAAACTGAAACTGCTGCGGCCTGCTCCCTGCTGGTCGGAACATGGAGGGCCCTGACGCTGGAGGCCTAGTGCTGAGGGCCTTCCCCTTCAATGGTCCCAGCTAGATCCCCTCTTGTGAAAATCATCATAGAGTGTGAATCCTCTCAACCACTTCGTCCTTCTTCTAGACCTCCACGTACGTTGGCAGGGTAAAGGGGGTAACAACATACTGGAGGGAGGGACGAAGCACCTCCTCTAAACAACATTCCTGAGAGTCCTTGTCAGGAAAGAGGCCTAGAGAAAAATGTAAGAGGTCCTTGAAATTTATTCCTAGCTCCCTCACTGACATACACCATGTTGTAGGGAGAGTAGCTCCTGTGCCTTTTCCTCCTTCATCGCCGAGGAGAGTAATTCCGCCCGGAACTCCCTCTCGAAATCATCCCAGGCCACCTCATCCTCTCTAGTCTCCCCCAGGTAAAGAGTCCACCACTGGCACGCCGCTCCCCGCATCTGGTTGACAGCCAGAGGAACCCAGAACTCAGTTGGAGCTCGGATCAGGCTGAAGGCTATCACCAGCTCCTCTAGCTAGCTCTCCGTATTCATGTCAGAGGTGCTTCCCTCATACTTCTCGAGGTTCTATCACTGGAAGGCCCAATGTGTCTTCTTCCATAGGTCATCATACTCCTCTTGATCAGCTCTCTATTGATCGGCCAAGGTAGTCTCTGGGGCCTCGATCTCCCCTACCGCACGTGGTATCCTTCCAGGTCCCATATCTGCAAGGTAAACGAGGAATGCCTAAGCCGAAGTAGTGAAGAATATTGTTCTTTAAAAATTCTTAAAATTTTCATTTATTCTTAAATCCCAAAACACAGCAGAAACAGGAGAACACAAGTCATTATGATGAATGTACCTTTTCTAGGGTCACTCTACCCTGCAATCAACGTGGCCTTACTTGGTCGTTCGGTAGGTCCAGAGTCCTTGCACTGAATCACGAGGGGCCCTAAAATCATGTGTCCTAGCCGGTCATCCCTGGCCTAATTCATGCACCAAGGTCACCCAACACTGTTACCCTACCATACCATGCAATACTCACTATGCCTAACTTCAGTCTCCATCCTATCTCTCAACCATCACCTCTGATACCATTTTGTCACGACCAGCCTTCACCAGAAAGAGGGAAGGGTCAGCAGGACTACCTAGCCCTTCCGTCTTTAAGTTGAAGGAGAGATAATGACCCATGAAACCGGCCTTTTATAGGTCCTGGAGTGGCGACTAGCACCAAGGGTATAGAAATTACACAAAAATTGAAGGCATTACCCTTTTTGTTTTATAGGACCGATAGATAAGATGATGAAACCCAACAACACCAAAACTAAAAGTAAAGTAATGTCAAAAGTAAACCATCCCCACATGAATGTTCCAAAAGTAAAAGACACAAAGTAAAAAAGTGACTACAAGGGTATGTACCAAAGAAGGAAAAATAGTAACTGCAATTTCTCCAAAGGTCCGAGCTAGTAAGGTCCTGCACGATTGCAGAAGTCCTCCTACAATCCTGAAAGCAGTTTTATATACGTAGGGTGAGTATCCAAGTACTCTCAGTAGGGAAAAGCAAAGACTCTCGTGCACATGTGGGGGAAAATACTATAGTACCGTGAGAAAAAGGAGTAAACCAGACACTAAATAATGTAAACTATCCACCTAAGCCTCACCAAGGCACACTCCCCAAATTACACAAGTCAAGTAATATATTTAATAACATCACAACGATGTTTGGGTACCCCGCGCCAATTTCCCACTGGTTATTGAGACATCCTATGCATCGAACCAATCCTGCCATTCTCACCGCAATCCCACTGCCACACCCGCCCACACACACCTGGGCCACAACCACATGCAGTCCCACTACCAAATCCCGCCCACAAACACCAGGGCCACAACTATCACGCATAACCACGCCTGCAAAAACCTATGCCAGAACAAGAACCATCACGCCTGAAGACACCTGGGATAGAAGATCCACTGCCATGCCCAAAGACACCCGGGCCACAACTATCACGCGTAACAACACCTGCAAAAAAAACCTAGGCCAGAACAACAACCACCATGCCCGAAGACACATGGGCTAGAAGATCCACTACCATGCCTGAAGACACCTGGGCCTCATCACGAAGATACCTGGGAAACTACCTGTCATACACACCTAGCCAACCACCACAATACCCTGCCCGAAGACTCGTGGGCTAATAATGGACCTCCGGCCATCACAGCCTGCCCGAATATACTTGGGCTATCCGGGAAAGGGAGAAGAAAATGAGATAATAACCAGCCACTAATAATATTGTTGGGATAAACACCTTCCCTCGTGAAATGGGGGTGTTCGGCACTAAGTGCTCAACTTGGGTGGGGAGAGAATAAAAAACAAAAAACTACAAGTATATATACAGGTAAAAAGCACTCACCCATAGTTAGGTGTTTCTTCAGCCAGCCTAAAGGACACAAACATAACTAAAGTTCGATTCACGACTCTTTCCAACAAAACCCATTTGTCCCATTCTTGTTTTCATGTTTAATAATAGTGTATAAATAAGTTTATGCAATATTGGGCAACTAATATCATAAGAAAAAACCAAGGAAAATATCCATCCAAAAGTCAATTTAAGTGTTCACACCCAGTTCTCTTGTAAAGTCACAACAATAAAGGGATAAGTGAGACCCCTCAAAGTACTGGAACCAAAAACAACCCCGAGACACTGCCCCGTGTCCGACATCAAGGAGAAAAAAAGGGTTTCTCAACAACAGAGGATCCCACCCCAATTCGTGATACAAACAACGTAACCACCCGGTCATAAAACTCAAAGAAACTGAATCCATAACAACAGCGTATCCCATCCCCAATTTCATAACCATCGAGAGTATAAAAACATGGGATCCCATCCCCTCCCACATCTCCAGCAATCAGCCCGTGAATGAAAAAAACCAACCACTACCACCAACACAAAGCATGACCATGTCAGTATTTTTATATTTATATGATTTAACACACTCCATGATTTCAAATTTCCGTGTGCTTTAACCAGGGGTTATCACAGAAGGGTTGATCATGGTGCATTCAATTTATTTAGTCGGGTGTGCGTGATTAACCAATTTACATTTCACAGTAAGGGTTCACAATCACAAAACAATCCATTAAACATCACCAGATGCAAGGGTTCGTTAGTGCACACAGAAAGACCAACAATAACCATGATTTTCAGAAGGCATAAGCCCGCACAATTCAGGAATCATAAAAATTATGGAAGATTATAAACCAAAGCAGCATCGTCGATCACAACCCTCCCCCTTCATTAGAGTTCATTCATTATCATCATTAAGGTTTGGTTTATCTAATTCAATTGAAACAAAATCATGCCCACCCCGCATGATACAGAAAATGAGAGATGAGGAGAAATTCCATACTTGTTGATCAACGTTCAACGCTTAGGCTGGGCATGGAATTTCACGCATAGCGATGCGGATCGCCTGAACGAAAAGTGGCTCATATAAACGAAGTGTACTCTAGTGCAAGGTGATGAAGAAAAGAAAACCCAGGAGAACCCTTTTGTTTTTAAGGTCGGGGACGGTTGAGATTAGAACGCGAAACAGCATAAGGCGTGGGGTCGTGGGTCGACCACGCGACCCAACACGTCATTATAGGGTAGGGCAGTTTAAACCAACGCACACACAGTTTAACTCATTAAATATTAAATTAAAACATTTATGGGAGTTACCTGGAATTAAAACTAGTTTAAATGGGTCAATATAGGGTTTAAAAACCAATTTTCGCAAAAAGGAGCGCTACTAGAAAGAACCCGTGGGGGTAGACGAGAGCCATAGGTAGCAGAGAACCACCAGTTGCTGCAGCCTACCTGTAGCTGAGGTACCGGTAGGCTGCAACCACCAGTAGACTGAGCTACCGGTAGTCTGAATTTACCGGTAAACCGATCTACCGGTAGACAGATTTATCGATAGCTGCAACTACAGGTAGACCGAGCTACCAGTAGATAGAGCTACCGGTAGGTTGCGGCTACGGGTAGACCGAGCTACCGGTAGGCGTGCTACCGGTAGGATAAGGCTACCGGTAGGCCTACTGTTACACCAAACCTCACCAAGATTCTCAGACCAGAAAAACCAACATGAAATTTTCACAATGTAATAGAACCCTAAAACCTAGGCCATTACAATATCATTAAATAATATGTTTTGAATTATATAGAATTAATTTCAGATATGGAATCATCCAAAAAATAACTTGATTTGATTGAGAAAGAGTTGGCATTTATAAATCATTTGACTTATATTCTCAATCAGTGGATTAGATAGGTTATATTTTAGAGAAATTATGGTAATTTTGGGAAAATTATAAAAATAATAGATATTGGATTCCTTTTTTTGAAATAAAATTATATGCAATGATAATTTAATATTTTATTAGAACTACTTTTTAATTATGATAAATATCTATCATTATCAATGCGATATTAAGAACTGATAATTCTGTGATAAATTGTATAGAGAATCATGGTTTTTGAGTTATTATTATAGTAATGTGAATCTATTTTATGAAAATATCTGTAACTATGGAAAATTTTCACTAATATAATTCAAATTTTTAGCACAAAAAATATCATTGATAATGATCATTATGTATGATAAAACCTAATTTTGTTTAAAAATATCTCAAAATTTCTACGACACACAATATTAAACAAGGAATTATCCGTGATTATTTTAGTCTTGATATAAGAAAATTTATTTTATTACATATTATTTGTAATGGTATATGGGTAGTACAAGAATCCAAACAAAATACACACACACTCCTCTCCAACCCAGTTTTTCAAGGATCATCCCTACACACAAGGATTAGAAAGAACCCAAATAACCTATTATATTACAATACATGTCTCAAATACCCATAGGAATAAGGACATTCAAACATGGGTGGTTCAATGTACCAACGAATCGAAGGTGGATAGTATGGTTTCCCTTGAATGAGAAACCGACTTTATGTTGTGCCACCATTCATATGCCTCGCCACCACACCATCCAATTGTAAAAACACAATATTACCAGTTTGAATGATCTTTTAGATCCTCACCAAGAATCATTACTTCGTGATTCCCTTTAACATATAATGGTAGGGGCTCCTATCTTCCACATCGATGAACCATCTAGAAAGGGAATGCATTTAACGGTTCTATAACACTCATATCTCTTTCGAGACTCACATCTGATAAGGAGTGTGTGTCACCTAGCTACATCTCCTACATGTATATTCTCACTATATAGTTGTTCTCACTACGTTGACTGTCATGTGGGAGGGCACAAATCTATTCCACATTAAGAATATATGGGGATATATGGGATGTTTATTTTATTTTCTAAAATCTATAAATGTGTTAAAAAATGGTTTGACCCAAGGACGTTTCAAATAAATTCCATAAATCAATAAATAAATTTTAATATATTTAAAATTACATATTGATTAAAACATTGTAATAAATTTTAAAGTGTATAATTTTATATAATATAAATTAAATATATAAATAGTAATAATTAACATTTGTTTGAAGTATTTTTCATAATATTTGAAAACCATTAATAAATATATAAATGAATTAATATTTAATACTATAAAAATATATAAATATATTTAAAAAATATATAAATACTTTTATAAAATTTAAAAAGTAGTTTTTTAATTTTATTTATCATTATTCTTTAATGTACAATATACTATTTTAAAAAAAAATTAATTTTGAATAAAATATACGTAAATTACATATTAAAAAATACATTATATTTTTATCAACAACATGTAAATCATACAAAATAATTTTTTAACATACATTATTATTAATATTGTTGTTGATTATTTTCTTGATGATTCTTTCCCGTGTTTATTCTTTTAAAGTAAAGAACCTGATCTCCGAACAATTTTAATTTATTTAAAATTGTTGTTGATTATTTTCTTTTCCTCCCGTTGAGTTTATGACTAACGCGGAGGGTGCGGGTCTAACGAACAAGACCTGGCAACCCTCCGCTGTGCGGATTTGGCGAACGACGACGAACCGCGCGGCAGGGGAGATCCGTTGATCCCGCAGTGAAGATCGGCCCCCGGGAGGAGCAACGGCGCAGACGGGAGGCAAAACGGGCCACCGGAGCAACTCCGGCGGCCCGCGGAAGGCGGCGGCGCCCGGCGCGCCGCCGTGGAGGAACCCGCCGCGGCTGAAGCGGCGGCGGCGGCGGCCGGTTCCGCGGCCGCGCGAAACCGGGGAGGGACGCGGCGGCCCGGCCGCGTCCGCGTGACAGGCGGCCCCCCGCGGGGCCGCGTTTTCCACCAAGCCGCGGGGCGGCGCCCCGCGGCGGTTACTTCGGCCGCTCGGCCGAAGCCGAGCCGGCCGGTCCGGTCGGCCGGGCCGCGCCCAGGCCGGACCGGACCCGGCCTAGCCGAGTCGGGCCGGGTCGGGCCGACCCGGTTCGGCCGACCCAGGGGGGGTTCGGGCCGGGTCGCCCCGGGCCCAGAACCCCCGTTTTCGGGCCTTCTTTGGTCTTCCGCCCATATCATGGGCCTGGGACCTCCAATTGACGAACCGTCAGCGGCTACGCGATCCTTGGATCGATACGGTCGTTTCGGTATATTACACTCAAGGTTTCGGAAGACTTTGGGTTCGGTCGGGTTGGTTCGTACACGAAACCAACCGGGCCCTCGGAGCGGAAACGCTCATAACTTGAGCTACGGACGTCCGATCGACGTACCGTCAACTGTGGTAGTTTCCTCTAAGTGAGACGGAACTTTTGGCATACTCCGCCCGAGGATCGGACACAGGCGGAGTACGGTCGGGTTGGTTTTGCCCTAAAAACCAACCGGGCCCTGGGACGGAAATGCCAATAACTCTCAGACCGGGCGTCCGATTGACGCGCCGTCTGTTGCGTTGAGATCCTGTTGTCGATGCGAAACTTTTGGATACATCAACTTCGGACTACGTGTCAGTTGATGTATCAGCCTCTCGGCTCGTGGAGCGGACCCTCCTAAACGAGCTCGCAGTGTGCGGGAACCCTAGCACTGGCTGTGACTTCGACGACAGAGCAGAGATCCTCCGTGGACTGCGACGACGGCAGAGCAGAGATCCTCCGTGGATTGCGGCGACGACAGAGCAGGGATCCTTCGTGGACTGCGGCGACAACTGTGCAGAGATCCTTAGTGGACTGCGTCGACTACTGCACTCAGCGATCCCACGTGGATCAGTGCTACAGGTTCTGTGTGAGCCCGATCCTATATGGGTCCTTACTACCGGTTCTGTGTGAGCCACTGCCTACAGGTTCTGTGTGAGCCCGATCCTGTGTGGGTCTTTTGCGGGGGTTAGTACCTATCGATCCTTCGTGGGTCCGACGACTTAGATGGATCAGTGATCATCTTTGACGTCATCTGAAAAAAATTATACCTGGTTGAGCTGAATCTTATGTTACACTCCTTTGTGGATTGTGTCGAACTATCCTTTGTGGATTTACTGTTTACTCTCCTTGTGGATTTGAGTCTTGCTTTCCTGCGTGGATTGAGTTGTTCTTGAGCTCGTGAGCAGAGCTGGAATTGGGGACTTAGGTATATGTATGGGCATATACCTAAGTCGAGTCAGTTGTTATTTCGTGATTGCATCTTTCTTTTGTGCTATATCCTTTGTGGATTTCGGGAGACCTTCGGGGGTCTCGGGGTCCTTACTGAGTAGCTTATACTCACCCCTGCACGGGCTATGCCCGCACCTTGTTGTGTTGGATGCAGACGACGGACATCGCTGATCACGGTTGGGGCGTGGAGCAGGACGGTACCTGGAGGTGGACCACTGGACGGGACGTGCTCGGAGCGGACGTGGGACCCGAGGAGCCTGGAGACTATCTGTACCCACCCTTCAGGTGGGATTTCCAGTGGACGACACGAGGCCGCCGTCTTTTCTTCAGCTGCTGTTCTTTACTTTTTCAGTTGTACTTTCAGTTGGGCTTGTATTCCGGCCCCCATTACTTTTCTGCACTTTGTAGTTACTTTCCGCTTGCTGACTCTGTGGTGGTTGTTACTTATAAAGGCAATTCCTTCCCTGTTTACCGGGATTTTACGCCTTGGTGCTAGTCGCCAGCCCCTGGCCTATGGAAGGCGGGCTTGGGGTAGTCACCGCACGGGCCCCGAGGTCGGGTCGTGACAAATTGGTATCAGAGGTGGTCGGTTCTACCGCAGACTCTGATCGTCTTTTCTTTCTATATGAAGCAATAGTGTTTAGTGTATTGAGTGTGGTTATCAGTTCAGGGAGCCCAGTGTTGGTGCGGCGGCCGACGTATCCGTACACCAGGACCCTGACTCCTGATTTCCGACTTAATGCATGAAAACATTGATTGCGTGTGTGTTTCAAGTTTTCTTTGTGATTACTTGTGTCAGCTCACCGGGTATACTGATCTGCTTCATGAAAGTCTCAAGTTTTCCTTGTGATTACTTGTGCCAGCTCACCAGGTATACTGTCCTGACTGTGGTGCTCTTGTTCTCCTTTTCAGGATGGCCCCGCGACGACAGCCAGCTAGGGTTCCGAGTGTAGGGCGCGACGGCAGCCCACCGAGCGACGAGGCCTCGGTGCAGGGCCCTTTGCCAGCAGTCGCACCGGCGGTAGCTTTACCCGCCGAGCCACCGACGCTACCAGTACCAGACGCTGACGATGCACGTCGCCTCAGGGCACTGCATGAGTTTCAGAGCCAGCGACCGCCCAGGTTTCGCGGTGAGGCGGACCCCCAGGCCGCCGAGGACTGGCTAGAGGCGGTGGTACGGATCATTAGGCTAGTGAGGACACCAGCGGATCTCATGGTGATTCTCGCGGCGAGCCTCCTGCAGGCGGCGGCAGGACGATGGTGGAGCTTGATGCTCCAGGTTCACGATGAGGCGTCCTTGCTCTGGACGGACTTCGAGAGCCTCTTCCGCTCTGAGTTCGTCCCGGCCACCCTCCGAGCGGTGCGCATCCAGGAGCTTCTCCAGCTGCGCCAGGGCAGCATGACGGTCGCTCAGTACGCGGCAAGGTTCACTGACCTATCTCGCTACTCGACCGACATGGTACGGGACCCCTTCTTCAGAGCCCGGACCTTCGTGTAGGGCTTGCGACAGGAGATTCGGGCGTCGCTGATCTCCCTCAGCATTCCGACCCAGGCGGGAGTGCTGGAGCGAGCCCTCCTGATCGAGAGCTTCCTGGAAGAGCCTTCTTCAGCGGCGAGACCTAGCGCAGGGCGGCAGGTAGCTGAGTCTTCGGCAGCAGGTAGCCGACGGATGACTCTCGGGTCCAGACAGACCAGACCCCCACGCAGACGGCCTCAGGACACCGGCTCAGCGGTACGGGGCACACAGCGGAGTGCCAGCCTTCCGAGAGGCAGGCTGTGCTACTCCTGCGGTGGGCAGGGTCACATGGCTCGTGACTGCCCGACTCGCCGACCAGAGGAGCAGCAGACGGTGGAGGGGCCACCCAGGCAGAGGTAGAGGGTCGACCGTGGCGGTCCGCAGGGAGGAGGCGGACGAGGCAGAGGAGCTGGCCGAGCAGCGGGTGGTGGGCGACGCTTCCAGGCTCTACCCCCACCACCACCAGGAGGGCCACCTCGACCACAGGGAGCTGGCGGGCAGGGACAGGCCCAGCTCCAGGCAGTGGAGGTCTTCGACCCCGACATGCCAGAGATGATTCGAGGTACGATCTGTGTCTATTCCACCCTTGCTGCAGTACTTATAGACACAGGAGCGAGTCACTCTTTCTTAGCCTCTGCCCTTGTTCGGAGCTCGGAGATTCCGACTGAGCCGTTGGCTCGATCCTTACGGCTACAGACCCCTACGGGAGCAGACTCGACGATTACGCACTGGTGCCGGCAGTGTGAGCTTACTCTAGGAGGCGAGAGCTTCGGCTGGGATCTCCTTGTAGCGGCGTCGAGGCCTTACGACGTCATCTTGGGCATGGATTGGCTATCCACGGTTCATGCCCAGATCGACTGTTTTAGGCGCAAGGTGCGATGTGTTCGCACCGACGGGAGCAGGTTTACCTTCACCGGCGAGAAGGGAACCTTTGCAGCACAGGATGGACTTCCGCGAAGGAGAGTGCAGCCCATCTCTCATCAGTTGGCTAGCCTCATCCTAGGAGCAGTGGACGTGCGGAGTCCAGCTTTTCCTGCAGTGGTGGACCAGTACGTGGACGTCTTTCCCGACGACGTTCCAGGGCTACATCCTCGTAGAGAGGTAGACTTTTACATTGACTTGTACCCCGGGACAGCCCCGATATCTTCTCTAGCATATCGGATGGCCCCCTCCGAGCTTCGAGAGCTACTGGTACAGTTGGAGGACTTGCAGAGCAAGGGGTTTATCCGACCCAGTGTTTCACCTTGGGCTTCCCCGATTTTGTTCGCCAAGAAGGCGGACGGGAGCTTGCGACTGTGTGTCGACTATCGTCGCCTGAACCATGTGACAGTGAGAAACAAGTATCCGCTGCCACGGATTGATGACCTCTTCGATCAGCTCAAGGGAGCGTGGTGGTTCTCGAAGATAGACCTCCGGTCAGGCTATCATCAGCTCAGAGTTCGAGACGAGGACGTGCAGAAGACGGCCTTCAGGTGTCGGTATGGCCATTATGAGTTCTTGGTTATGCCTTTCGGCGTAACCAATTCTCCAGCAGTGTTCATGAGCCTCATGAACAGGATCTTCCAGCCATACCTCGACCGATTTGTCGTGGTCTTCATTGACGACATTTTGGTATACTCGACGACTGAGGAGGAGCATGCCTACCACCTGCGAGTTGTGCTAGACACACTCCGAGAGCACCAGCTTTATGGAAAGCTCTCAAAGTTCCAGTTCTGGTTACGTGAGGTCCATTTCTTGGGGCACGTCATCTCTGAGGCGGGAGTTGTATTGGATCCCGCGAAGATCGAGGAAGTGCTAGCTTGGGAGCCACCCAAGAGCGTGACAGAGGTGCGGAGTTTCTTGGGCTTAGCCGGATACTATCGGAGATTTGTGCCGAACTTCTCCAGAGTTGCGGCCCCACTCTCAGCGTTGACGAAGAAGGGGAACCCCTTTGTGTGGTCAGACAGATGTCAGCAGAGCTTCCAGGAGCTGAGACAGAGATTGACCAGCGCACCTATCTTGAGGTTGCCTGAGGAGGGAGTTGGATACATAGTTTACTGCGATGCATCAGGGACTGGACTCGGGTGCGTCCTGATGCAGGAGCGGGCCGTGATCGCCTACGGATCACGTCAGTTGAGGCCGCATGAGCAGAACTACGCCACTCATGACCTGGAGTTAGCAGCAGTGGTCTTCGCTCTAAAGACTTGGCGGCACTATCTGATGGGCGAGCGCTTCACAGTCTTTTCTGACCACCAGAGTCTCAGGTATATCTTCTCTCAGAAGGACCTGAACCTGAGACAGCGGAGATGGCTTGAGTTCCTCCAGGACTACGACTTTGAGATAGTCTATACACCTGGGAAGGGGAACGTGGTAGCCGATGCCCTCAGTAGGAGGACGGGCATTCAACTACTTGAGGAGGCGACAGAGCAGCTAGCCTCCTTACAGATATCCTTCGTGGATAGAGACGGAGCAGCCTTTCTTCAGTCTCTCACAGTCTCTCCTCCACTTCTAAAGCGTGTCAGAGAGGCTCAGCTTGGGGACGCTGACTGTGAGACCCGGCGTGCGCTGATATCCTCAGGTCAGGCGCCTGATGGTTTCTCCCTTGGAGCAGGGCACGACATCCTTTTCAGAGGACATACCTTCGTACCAGTCACTTTACGAGAGGAGGTGCTGAGAGAGTTTCACACTTCCCCCTTGGCGGTGCATCCCAGAGTGGCGAAGATGTACCAAGATCTCAGACGACAGCACTGGTGGCCGGGCATGAAGAAAGCTGTGGCAGAGTTCGTTTCACGATGTCTCACCTGCCAGCAGGTGAAGGCAGAGCATCAGGTACCAGCAGGCTTGGTACAGCCCTTGGAGGTCCCGGAGTGGAAGTGGGACGGCATATCTATAGACTTCGTGACTGGACTTCCACGCACTTCCAGAGGTCACGACTCCATTTGGGTGATTGTCGACCAACTCACCAAGTCGGCACACTTCTTACCCATCAGAGAGCAGGGCTCAGTGGAGAGCTTGGGACGTCTTTACATCCAGGAGATCGTACGGCTTCACGGTGTGCCATCGTCTATCGTCTCCGATCGAGATGCTCGTTTCACTTCCTGGCTTTGGAAGGGGTTGCAGGAGACGTTCGGAACACGGCTCCATCTGAGCACAGCCTTCCACCCTCAGACGGATGGTCAGACGGAGAGGACCATACAGACACTCGAGGACATGCTCCGTGCATGTGTTCTCGACTTTGGTCGCAGCTGGGAGGACCACCTACCCTTGGTGGAGTTCACGTACAACAACAGCTACCACTCCACCATCGGGATGGCACCATATGAGGCGTTGTACGGCAGACCCTGCAGATCACCGTTGTGCAGGACAGACCCTGGGGAGTCAGCACTCGTGGGACCAGAGATGGTCCGAGCCACGACAGAGAAGGTCCAGATCATCTAGGAGAGGGTGAGGACAGCTCAGAGCCGGAAGAAGTCATATGCTGACAGGAGGCGGAGGCCACTAGAGATCGAGGATGGAGACCACGTCTTTTTGTGTGTCTCACCTCGACGTGGTTTACGGTGATTTGGCCGAGGCGGCAAGTTGTCTCCACGCTTCATCGGGCCTTTCCAGGTCCTCAGCAGGATAAGATAGGTGGCTTATCGCCTGGCTCTACCACCTCAGTTGCACCGGGTGCACGACGTCTTCCACGTGTCTCAGCTGAGGAGATACGTGCACGACCCGACGCACATCATCGACTTTGGGGAGCTGGACGTGGACGATGGGGCGACTTTTGCGGAGGTCCAAGTGGAGATCGAGGATCGACAGGAGCGGGTCCTATGTGGGCGGTCGATTCCTCTTGTGCGCGTCAGATGGCAGCACGGAAACCTCCAGGAGAGCACTTGAGAGCGGGAGGCTCAGATGCGTTCTCAGTACCCCCATTTGTTCCCCTAGTTTTTGATGTATCTTTACGGGGACGTAAATCCCTGAGGTGGGAGTAATGTAAAGACCCGCAAATTTCAAGGAAATTTTTTTCTTAATTTTCTTTGGAATTTTACAAGAGCGCAGCTTCAGACGGCACTTGATTCCGAGGCCCGGTGTGCCCGGAATTAATTTCCGAAGTTTGGCTCGGGTACGTTCAGTGAACGGACGAGCGGGTTTTTCTATCTTTTGAACCGGTGCCCGGAATCGAATTCTGAGGGCACCGATGAAATCGCAGCGCCGGTATTTGCTTAGAAACGCCTCTTCCGAAGTTGCGTTTGCTCAGACGTGGTTTTTAAATTTTGGGGCTTTAAGTCAGAAATAAAATAAAGTTTGTGCGACAACTTTATTTTATTTCACTTAAGCTGCTTGGAAGTCACTTGGAAGCCACTTGAACTGAGTTAAAGCGGATAGGGTGCTATCCGGAAATATCCTACCCCTTGTTAGGATATTTGTGAGGTGGGGCCCGCACGAGCCCCGCCGTTTCTTTCGCTAAGTAACGCACCCGCGAAAACCCGTCAAAGTAACTGAAAAGTCAACCGACGCGTTTTCTTTAATTTCTTAACAGACCATTTAATTGGGCAGTTTATTTCGTGAATTAAATGGGCTGTTTCATTCGTTGAATTAATTCAACGAATTTAATGGGTCGTTACTTACAAGTTTTGCGTTTGTTGGCAAAATAATAAAATAGACAAACTTGTCTATTTTGGAGGATTGCTTTTTTTGTGCAATTCCTCTGAGCCTCCACCCTCTCCGCGAAGAACGCGAAGAACGCCGGCGACCGGAATTCGACGACGCACACCGTGATCTGCGACGTCGACGAGCTCTACCCGCGACGTTCTTCGGCGATGCCTCTTCTTCCGCGGCCGATCCTCGTTCGGCAACTAAGGTGAGAATCGGATCGTTTAATTCTCCCTTTTTAATTTCAATGACAACAGATCTAATTAATTAAATCTGTTTGTTCTAGATCCGGAGATCGTCGGCGCGACGTTTTTCCCGCGGTGCGACGAACGTCCCTTCCGCGACGAGCGATTCCGCGACGACCTCACGTCCGACGACGACAAGGTAGGGGTTTATTTTCTTGATGATTCTTTCCCGTGTTTATTCTTTTAAAGTAAAGAACCTGATCTCCGAACAATTTTAATTTATTTAAAATTGTTGTTGATTATTTTCTTTTCCTCCCGTTGAGTTTATGACTAACGCGGAGGGTGCGGGTCTAACGAACAAGACCTGGCAACCCTCCGCCGATCTTTTTGTTGTGCGGATTTGGCGGACGACGACGAACCGCGCGGCAGGGGAGATCCGTTGATCCCGCAGTGAAGATCGGCCCCCGGGAGGAGCAACGACGCAGACGGGAGGCAAAACGGGCCACCGGAGCAACTCCGGCGGCCCGCGGAAGGCGGCGGCGGCGCCCAGCGCGCCGCCGTGGAGGAACCCGCCGCAGCTGAAGCCGCGGCGGCGGCGGCCAGTTCCGCGGCCGCGCGGAACCGGGGAGGGACGCGGCGGCCCGGCCGCGTCCGCGTGACAGGCGGCCCCCCGCGGGGCCGCGTTTTCCACCAAGCCGCGGGGCGGCGCCCCGCGGCGGTTACTTCGGCCGCTCGGCCGGACCGGACCCGGCCTAGCTGGGTCGGGCCGTGTCGGGCCGACCCGGTTCGGCCGACCCAGGGCGGGTTCGGGCCGGGTCGCCCCGGGCCCAGAACCCCCGTTTTCGGGCCTTCTTCGGTCTTCCGCCCATATCTTGGGCCTGGGACCTCCGATTGACGAACCGTCAGCGGCTACGCGATCCTTGGATCGATACGGTCGTTTCGGTATATTACACTCAAGGTTTCGGAAGACTTTGGGTTCGGCCGGGTTGGTTCGTACACGAAACCAACCGGGCCCTCGGAGCGGAAACACTCATAACTTGAGCTACGGACGTCCGATCGACGTACCGTCAGCTGTGGTAGTTTCCTCTAAGTGAGACGGAACATTTGGCATACTCCGCCCGAGGATCGGACACAGGCGGAGTACGGTCGGGTTGGTTTTTCCCTAAAAACCAACCGGGCCCCTGGGACGGAAATGCCAATAACTCTCAGACCGGGCGTCCGATTGACGCGCCGTCTGTTGCGTTGAGATCCTGTTGTCGATACGGAACTTTTGGATACATCAACTTCGGACTACGTGTCAGTTGATGTATCAACGTCTCGGCTCGTGGAGCGGACCCTCCTAAACGAGCTCGCTGTGTGCGGGAACCCTAGCGCTGGCTGTGACTTCGACGACAGAGCAGAGATCCTCCGTGGACTGCGACGACGGCAGAGCAGAGATCCTCCGTGGACTGCGGCGACGGCAGAGCAGGGATCCTTCGTGGACTGCAGCGACGACTGTGCAGAGATCCTCAGTGGACTGCGTCGACTACTGCACTCAGTGATCCCACGTGGATCAGTGCTACAGGTTCTGTGTGAGCCCGATCCTATGTGGGTCCTTACTACCGGTTATGTGTGAGCCACTGCCTACAGGTTCTGTGTGAGCCCGATCCTGTGTGGGTCTTTTGCGGGGGTTAGTACCTATCGATCCTTCGTGGGTCCGACGACTTAGATGGATCAGTGATCATCTTTGACGTCATCTGAAAAAAGTATACCTGGTTGAGCTGAATCTTATGTTACTCTCCTTTGTGGATTGTGTCGAACTATCCTTTGTGGATTTACTGTTTACTCTCCTTGTGGATTTGAGTCTTGCTTTCCTGCGTGGATTGAGTTTTTCTTGAGCTCGTGAGCAGAGCTGGAATTGGGGACTTAGGTATATGTATGGGCATATACCTAAGTCGACTCAGATGTTACTTCGTGATTGCATCTTTCTTTTGTGCTATATCCTTTGTGGATTTCGGGAGACCTTCTGGGGTCTCGGGGTCCTTACTGAGTAGCTTATACTCACCCCTGCACGGGCTATGCCCGCACCTTGTTGTGTTGGATGCAGACGACGGACAACGCTGATCACGGTTGGGGCGTGGAGCAGGACGGTACCTGGAGGTGGACCACTGGACGGGACGTGCTCGGAGCGGACGTGGGACCCGAGGAGCCTGGAGACTATCTGTACCCACCCTTCAGGTGGGATTTCCAGTGGACGACACGAGGCCGCCGTCTTTTCTTCAGCTGCTGTTCTTTACTTTTTCAGTTGTACTTTCAGTTGGGCTTGTATTCCAGCCCCCTTTACTTTTCTGCACTTTGTAGTTACTTTCCGCTTGCTGACTCTGTGGTGGTTATTACTTATAAAGGCAATGCCTTCCCTGTTTACCGGGATTTTACGCCTTGGTGCTAGTCGCCAGCCCCTGGCCTATGGAAGGCGGGCTTGGGGTAGTCACGGCAGGGGCCCCGAGGTCGGAGGTCGACTAGCCCAGTGGACGGAGCGCCCGGTATTTGGCGACAGACCCACGGCGGACAGAGCGCCCGGTAGTTGGCCGCAAACCCGCGGTACTCGACAGGAGGAGTACCTCTGTAGGCTATTAGTGGGGGCGCCCGGTATTTGGCGACAGACCCACAGCGGACGGAGCGCCCGGTAGTTGGCCGCAGACCCGCGGTACTCGACAGGAGGAGTACCTCAGCAGTCTTAGGTTAGTGAGCAGTACCTCGGAGTCGTGACAGGACCACTGTACACTCCAGAGACGGAGCTCTTCAGCAGTTACAGTTTCGATAATGAAAATCCTGGTTTGAGCTGAGACTTTTGACCTTGTGTTTACCTCATGATTGAGATGGGTCACTTGATAACTTAGGTATATGTATGGGCATATACCTGGGTAGTGGTTATCCGTTGATTTCTCAATCCTTGTGTTTCCTCATGATTGAGATGGGTTACTTGATAACTTAGGTATATGTATGGGCATATACCTAAGTAGAGGTTATCTGTTGAGATCTTCTTTGTGGTTATCCTTGTTGGATTTAGTGAGACCTTGAGGGTCTCGGGGTCCCTACTGAGTATCGTTATACTCACCCCTACACGGGCTATGCCCGCACCTCGTTGTGTTGGTTGCAGACGACAGGCAGTGCTGACGGAGGCCGAGTGTTCGAGGACTGGAAGGTACCCGGAGGTGGACTACACGACAAGTCAGTGTCTGGAGGTGGACTTCATGGGGAGACAACACTCGGAGGAGGTTGACGGACGAGAGCACTGTGGAGGCTATTTGTACCTACCCTTCAGGTAGGATTTGTGGTGGACGATCCAGGAGCTGCGCCATCTGTACCTACCCTTCAGGTAGGATCCGAGGAGGAGGACCCAGGAGCCGCTTCTGTCCCTCCAGCTGTTGTCTTTTTCTGTTGTACTTTGTTCAGTTGTAGTTGTACTTCCTTTTGGGTTTGTATTCTGGCCCATTTACTTTTCATCACTTCTTTTTGTACTTAGTGTTTTACTTCCGCTTTTACTCTGTGGTGTTTTGTTACTTTTTTAAAGGCAATGCCTTCCCAGTTATCGGGATTTACGCCTTTGGTGCTAGTCTCCAGGCCCTGGCCTATGGGAGGCGGGGTTGGGGTAGTCACGGCACGGGCCCCAAGGACGGGTCGTGACAAATAAGTTGAATGATGTGAATGATTTAAACATTTTGGAAAAGGATGCAATTTGAATTCTTTGTCAATTGGAAATTTTCTTGCCTCCATCTTTTTTTCATATAATGGTACATTAAATGATTCATCTGGTTCATGAAATAAAGATTTTTGGACATATATATCTTCGTAGGATTTATCCTTTTGAATGGTATATGAAAATATTGAAGGGGTATGTTAAGAATCCATATCGACCTATAGCCTCCATTATTGAAAATTATATTTCTATGGAGGTTACAGAGTTTTGTATGAGCTACATGGATATGATTAAACACATAGGTTTTCCTCCATCTTGCCATGAATGAGTTAATAATGAGTTAAAGGGGATTTGTGGCATGAAAGTCAAAAATTTGTCCGATGAACAGATGAACAAGTCACAATCATACTTCTTGAATAACATAGATGATGCTCAATCGTATATCACATTACATATTAATGATTTGAAACAATGTCATCCAAAGAAGAAAGAAATGTGGATTTTGAATGAGCACAACAAAACATTTTTTTTATGTTTTAAAAAGACCTTTCTTTGTTGATCTGATGTATTAGAGGAAATAGAATGGATAGTGGGTGGTCCATGTTTAAATGTGATAACATGGTCTAGTTATTTCATTAATGGCGATACATTTCATATGAAAACTCAGGACAACAGAAGTGTAGTTCAGAATGGTGGTGTATTGGTGTTTGCAGAAGCAATTCATTTTTCTATTGCTAAGGACAAACACCCAATTTCTGCATCAAGTGCATATGATGGAGTGATTGAAGTCATATGGGAGGTGGATTACTTTAAAATTAAAGTTCTTTTTTTAACATTAAATGGTTTATCGATACCGAAAGTGTCAGACACGATGAATTTGGAATGATTGTTGTTAATATGAATTGATTGGAAGACACAAATGGTTGTTTTATAATGGTAACACATGCAAAACAAATTTTCTATGTATTAGAGCAATCAGATATGTAGTGGGCTGTTTTTTTACAAGGGAGAAAACAATATGTTTGTGAGAATGAACTTGATGAAGATGTAGATTTTTGTGAGATCCCTACAACCATGGAATGATTAACAGAACATAATGATGAGCATGTTGATGACATGGTTTGTGCCATAAGGAACGATCACAAAAAAGGAATTTGGGAAAACAATCTTTTTTTACATTCCTAAAATTATATGTAACATTTTTTTATTTCTTGTTTAAATTTATTAATTTCATAAAATTGTTGATATTCTATGTTTTTTTATTAAAATAGGTATTCAAACAAAATAAGTATAAGTTTTTGTTTGTTTTATTTTTGTTTAGTTTACTTTATCATGTATACCATTAAATTAATTATATATCTATTGCTTTTGAACAGTGAAAATTTGTTTACCATATTTACCATGTTTACTAGGTTTACTATGTTTTAATTTTTTTAGTTTACTTTATCATGTTTACAATTACCTATATTATATATATATTTTTTTCAGTGACAATTATTTTACCATTTTTACCATTTTCACTTGGTTTACCATGTTTACCATGATTACCATCGTGACTATCTTTACCATATTTACCATTTTTTTACATGATTACCATATTAACCATGTTTAATATTACATAGCATAATAAAGTATTCTATTTTTTTTATTAATGTAGTATTAAAATATTTGAATTCGTATATTTTTGAACTAATGATTATTTTTTTGAATGAAGGTTAATGAAAGATCAATAAGTTGATCAACCACATGATTCTGGAGATGAGCATAGTGGTCATACCTCTGAGGAGGAACATTCACATGCTCTTCTTTATGTTCCCCAATCATCCTCATGTGGTCCCATTACTATAAAGAGTTCAAGAGTTGGTAAACGTGGGTGCACACGTTTACCAAAATTATCAGTCGCCCATACACATGATCAGAGGATACTCATCAAGTTTGATGAGGATGATATTCCTAGAGTTCAAAATGCAAAAGATTTTATTATTTTTTTATCAAATAAGGGTAATAGAAAAGTATGCATTTTTTATGATTACTGGTGAAGTGTGGACAAAGCAATAATCTCTCATATTTGGGAGATGATTTTGGTAAGATATTTTTCCATTGTTTTCCTATTGTTTAAATGCTTCTAGTATATATAATATTTTTAAACTCTTATTTATTAGATGACATTTGATATTCCTGACACTAGAGGAGTCAGGAAGAAATGTATATCGATGGATGTTATGAGATGGGGGGATTTCAAATCAACCCTCACATCTGATTTCATTTTCGGTCATAAGATTCATGACAATCCATGTCGTATATATCCTTTCATAGATGAAGACACATGGAGACTGTTTAGTGAAATTATATGAAATGAATCATTTTTTGTAAGGGAAATGTAAACTTGTTTGAGATTTCTTATATAAATGTTCTTATTACCATTTTTCTAATGATTTCTTATTCTTAATTTACAACAATCAAGGAAATCTCATCAGTAGATCTAATGTAAAAATGTATACCCTCATAGTTTATCTTGGGAAGGGTATATATTATTGGAAGAACAAATTATGGTGGAAAAATTACAAAAACCAACAGCTGAGTCTTTAGGCTCTAGAGAGGTGGCCCCTCCTTTCCCTCCATCTAAACATGAAAAATGGAACAGAGCTCAGATGAGAAAAAAAGGGAAACATATTTCAGAAGATTTGATAATCATAGCGTAGATGATTGTAGGATATGAATTTTATTTATTTGAATTAACTATTTTATTCATATAATTTCAATAATTACAGAAATGTTCAATTAATTAATACAGAATTATCTTGAGGAGCAGCGCTCACAAGGGGTATTTACAGCTACTGGGAGGCAAGATAAGTTTTCTGCAGTATTGGGAAAGCCCGAACATCATGGTCGTGTACGAGCATATCCGGCAGGTGTATCGGAAAGAAAACTATTTCCACATTCCTCAAATACTTATGTTGAGGTTGTTTATAAAAAAAATAGAATCCTTGGAAGATAAAGATCATAATATTAATTCGATGTTGGAGGAAATGATTAGAGCATCGGTACAGTCAATGTATGCAGACATGCAAAGACAATTTCAGAATGCAGCTCCCACTCCACCACCTTCCCTTGCAGACCCCATTATTTTTCTTTCACCTCTGCCTATAGCTCCCACTCCCCCACCTTAGCCCACAGACCCCATTTTTTATCCTACTCCTCTACTACAACTTCCTACTTATTGCGAGTTGTATGCTAACGATCCTCAACATCATATAATTGCATATGGATTAGTATATTTTATAGGAGATATAGTTCATCATAAAAAATTAGAGGTAGAGAATCAAAGGGTCACTGTACACGATATTATAGATAGATCAGCACGAGTACCATTACCTACAGATGAGGTGACGATAGTTGGACATTGTATTAGACATTTTTAAATTTGGCCATCTATACTTCTTCGACTCATTACCATAGAGGTATGTATGTTATATCTTATATTTTTTTATTAAAGTTTTTTTATCGTTTGAAATCTAATATATTTTTCTATTTATTTTTAGAGGAATACTCCAAAGGTAAAGAAATACTATATATACAACAAAAAAAACAGATGGATATGACGTCAGAAATATATTCAAGTGGTATTGATAGATTGTCAAGAGATTCAAATTTGTTGGCGGATCATTATGAGTTTCCAATGGAAGATCATGTTTCTGGACGTGCAATAACTGTGTGGATTATGAAAGATGATATCATGGAGCATGTTACTGGAGATAAGTTGGGCATCAACGTGGTGCAGATCTTTTCCAGGTAAGTATTAACACCTTTTCCTGGCGTTATATTTATTAAAAATGTATACTTATGTTTGTTTTGCATTATGTATCTTTGTATCATTTGTGAGAAGAATGAGCGGAAATATGTATATGGGTTCACAGACCTGTATTTGATTTCCCCTAAAGCATGTGCATTGGATGAGGAAAAAAGAATGGTTTATATTGCCGAATGACTTGAAAAGAATGTCATAGAGGGAATTTTTTTAATGTTTTGTAAAAAGAAACCCTATTATATCTTCTAGGTAGAATTATTTTATGTATTTAGGGAGTGAAATATTTTCTAAGGGATTATTAATAGTCTAAGTTGTATGTAATGGTATGATGAAATTTCCAATACCCATGTAATGTCATAATATATTTCATATAGGGGTAGTGATTTCATACAATCAATTCCATTGTAAGTGGGATTTCCTTTCAAATATGTCAAAAATATCAAATTATATTCTATATATTTATGTAAATATTTATAATGATTTAGTGTTTTTTTCTCGTAGTTGGACACTAGAAAAAGTCACAATTACATCATGAAATGATAAATAATGACATTGACTAGAGAAATACGATGGTTCTTCCTATAGGACATGTTTTATATATAATAAGATGTTGCATGATTTATATCGATGATAAAATAATAAATATTTTAGTGATCATTATAGTTGAAATTTTATTAGTCAAATAAGATGATTGTAAATGAACACACTAACATGCATTAAATGTCTAGAATGATGAGTCAAAGATCCAACAGAAGGATAAAAAAATAGGATTATTATTTAATTAAATTGATGATGTTGTGACGGAAACCCCGAGTTAGGTTTCTGAGAAAACATCTTTATAATGTATTTATTAGTGGAAATTTGAGTTAACTGAGATAAATCAACTGATCATACAAATGGAGTTCAAATATTTTTTTTATTTTATCGAATAAACGAATGAATTTATGTTTACTGGTCAAACATTTATGAGTACTCCATGCTTAGTAGGCTTACTATGTGTTCCAAAATAATTTATGCAATTTCCTCTAAAATGAATACATCATTCAATAAAATTGTATAGATTTTAATCACCATGTAGAGAATTTTCAAATTCACAAAATAGAAGAAAAATCACTATATAGATGAGTTCTAAATGAATTCAAAAGACAAGAATATGTCAAAAAGAGAAAAAAATGGGCATACAAGATTTAAAATTTCCTTAAAAATTATATTAATGAGTTGATACATATAATTATTTCATCAAGAAGAGATAATTATGTCCATATATGCTCTTGAAATTTGAGGTTAGGTATGTTCAAAAAAGGTTGTAGATGTTATAGTTTTTAAAAAGCATTTAAAATATTCTTGAATATTATAAATGTATACAATGATGTTATTGTGAGTGGAATGTTCAAAATTGAAATTTCAATTTTTTGGAAAACAAATTTTAGTTCACATGATTTTCCCAGCTAGAAAACCTATATAGTGTGGTTCTGAAGAATTAAATAAAGATGAATGTTATGATGATGCATATATAGAAGATGAAGTTCTAATGAATTAATAGCAATGAGAATATCCATAAAATGTATTACATTGATAAAATGGTGGCACAATAAATAGGTTTGGATAAATTTTTTACCAATCATAAATTTTGTTACAAGATATCAGACTAGTGTTGTTAAACCATATGTAATACTGAATGAAATCTATTAAAAATGTACTTATCTCTGACGAATTGATAAATATACCATCAAACAGTGGATTAGTGAACCAATGTGGTGGAATATAATATATATTATTTGATCTTAGTGTGAAAATATACTAATTTTTACTAGACATAAGGTGAGGTGTATCATATGAGAAGCATTTGATGAAGGAATTGGGGAACCAGATATATTATACTGGATGATGTTATCTGATAGATATTTCCATGAAATTGATTCAAATACCAACTAAGTTATTTATCTTATGTTAGATAAAAATATAACCAATAAATTTTTAACTAATCTGATTTAGTAAAATCATTCATATTGAAAAATGGAATGATTCGAACTATATTTATTTCAATTACAAAACTATATCAAGAGAAATTTGGACCTGTTAAAGTGATAACCGACGAATTTAATAAAATATAAATATCCATCAGTTGTAACATACAAATATAATATAAATTAAAAAAAACAAGGACCAATATGAGTATCTATGGAAATAATATTGGTTTTCACACATGGGATATTCATTATAAAAATAAATATGTGAGTTTTTCTTTATACCATCAACCTAGTATAATGATAAAATATTAGCAAAAAATTTATTAAGATCTATTTACCCTAATAGATAAAAGAAGATTGATGAAAAAAATACAGCAACTGATTTATATTTAACCTAATTGTTAAAAATTGTTCATCTTTGATTGTAACCCCTCCATCTCATGGTGAGTTCATGATCCTCCTAGAAACCTTAATTTTTATCAGAGCTCATGTCCACAATATTTAGATCTAAATTATTTATTCCAATTTCTCTCTAACTATTTTAAATTTAGTGTATCATTAATGAAGTTGAGGAATGTTTTTATCTATATGTTAAGTAATTTCATCCGTATAAAATGAAGATAAAATCTCTTTAGGATTTCAAAAACATATAGGTTTCATGAAAAACTAAATAAAAAAATAAACAATATTCTATGGAGAAAAAGTTAAATTCTCAAAAAAAAAATTTAAAGGATTCCTTGGAAACCATTTTTTTCTATGAAATATTTTGAAAATGAAAAAACATATACTGAAAAATAACCCTTCACAGGTCATGATGTGTTTTAGTATATTGAAACTAATAAAGTAATTTATTATGAAATCAATTCATAAATGGTAATTTTTCTTTTTGAATTTACTATATATATTTATTTTATAAAATAACGTGAAAATTAGACGAAATTTTACTTATAAAATTGAAATTCTATTAATCAAACCAAGGCCAATGAAATAATATTTTAGAATTAAATTCTCTCAATAATATTTATAAAGGGAGAGAATAAATTTTGTTATTCTATCATTATATGTTCAAATGTGTGATAAAATTATGTTTAAAATATTATATCGGAATCTCATTTTTATTTTTAATCTTTAGGGAAATGATTTATGTCCTAGAACATTAAATTTAAAGGCAATAACTCTTATTGGAATATTAATTCTATGAAATATAAAAAAAATTGATATATTACATCCAATGTAGTGTAAAATGCAGGAAGAATGAGTTATCAATAAGAATATGTTTCACAATGTCTCTAAATAAAATGATCTAGGGGATGAATCAGAAACAACATTTAATGTTATTTTCTCTCTAATAGGTTTATAATTTTTGAGGATTCTGTCTGGAAAATTTGTTTTAATATGTTTCAATAAAATTATCCCTGAACTAGAAAATTTTAAAAATTAATTATTGAGGTAAAGAATTATCAACTCGGGGTCATGGAAAACTGATTAAAGGAATGTTATCTTCCTTATAAATAAGTTAAAAATTCTCAAGAACAAATGGTAAAAACATTTAGGAGATTAATGAGAATAAAATGCGTGGAGTCTTAAAAATAATTTGACAAAAAATAAATATAGTGTGATGATAAATAGATCATATTAAGAAACATGGAATCTACTCATGTTAAATCATCACATAATGTTTAATCAAAAATATATATCTATATTTTAAGCTAATACATAACATAAGAAATACATTGTCAAAATATAGGATCAATGTGAAATCATCTGATGCATTGACTTATGATATTCTGATGTGAAAGATAATACAACACATTGATGAATATATTCAAATGAAATCTTGAAATTTGATTGTAGATTATAATTATGGATTAAGGTGGGTGAATAAATATTGTGAAACACACATCTTATATTAATTTATAATTTATAAATTATATAGGAATGAGTTCAATTAGTGTTTTCAAAGGAACTAAATAGTACACAAATTAAGATAAAACACATTGAATGGTGGCTAGGTTTATTGGTTACTAATTTTGTTGTGGAATTTTCAGACACATGGCTATCATGTTTTTTTCATAATATTTCATGATATGAAATTTAAACAAGGCAAACATTGAGGCGGAGCCAATAAAATGGATATGGAATATTATCAAAATTTTCTCCAATATCATAAGATAATAGTCCTCTTTTAAGAATCCAATATATTTGGAAGTCATGTTGATTTTATTTAGAAATTTGGAAGAATTTTCCATTATGATGTGAAATATGGGTTTTCTTCTACAATGTAAAACACAGGTAGTACTAATGTAATGTGGCCAAGATAGGTAACATAAAAGAATATTGATTGTAATAAAACCTTGGGGAAAATCATACTAAATAAAAGAATAATAATATAGTCAAAAAGTAATAACAAATAAATATACTATCATAAAATATATTTTACATCTATTGATAAAAAAATTTCATTCATAGGTGTATAAACGATAGTAATGTTCAAGATATTATAAATATTCCATCGTATAAATTCAATCAATATAGGAATGATATATGTTTATTTGAATGGTTATGTACATCATCACCAGAGAAGAATATGTTCAATGGAATTAATCATGAGGAGTAATGCACCAAAATATAAGTAGTTTTGTAAGAGATAAACATTCTCCATCCATATTCATAAAAATTTCATGAAAATTTTACCATGTTAGGATATCTTTGTAAATCATAATGGACTATATCTTGAATTTATTATTCATTATATATTATAAATTCATCCTCACATAGATTCTCTCAACCCTCCAGTGACAATGGCGGCCTCGGCGCCGACTCCTCCCCCCTTGTTGGGGAAGGGAGAATCATCATCTCATAGGTGAACAAGGATCAAGCAGAGAAGGTCCTTTTAGCCTTTTTCCAACCCGGAGATTCCTACCCTATTCCAAAATCCTCGAATAACCAAAAGTCATAGATCTAATCGACGCATTACAAAAACTCCATCTTTCTTTATTTGAGTTTACTAAATCCTAATACTTGCTGAATCTGACCCTGGTGGCTCGGTTCATGCATAGAAGTCCTTCAATTTATGACTTCAACCGATTCATCTTCGGATCTAGGGATCTCCATGAATGAGTGGTGGTTGGACTGATCGCCAACAAGAAAATTATGATAATGTTAGAATCAGAGTAAGATCTCATCCACGCTTGGGTGAGGGCTCCTCGCAACTTCAATGGATATCGATTTATGCTTCAGCATTGGTCATTCGATCTCTATATAAAATCAGACACTCCTCCCATAGCGGTTTGGGTATGACTCACTAAACATCCTTTGACGTTTCAAAAACCTTCAATTATTTTCATGTTAGGAAATCTAGTAGGTAGATACCTCTGTTTTGATACTCGTAATGAGGCGATTTTCGTTCTGTTAAACTCCCGAGTGTGTGTTGAAATGGATGCATCTCAACACCCTTTTGATTTTGTTTGGATCATGATTGTCAAAGAGTATCGATGAAAACATAATGTGGTTTATGAATATTGGACTGAGTTTTGTGGCTCTTGTATGCGATTGGGTCACTCAGTTGAGGCCTACCAAAGTGGACTCCCTCTACGATCATGGGAGTTTCGTTGTAGTGGGAAAGATACTATTGTGAGCATTGCGGATGTCTCAAGGAGCAAGGCATTGGACAATTGTGTGACGGTGTGTCTGGATTTGATGACTGAGGGGTCGGCTAATGGATGGAGGGGTTCTAATCTAGCTAGTTCAACTGGGGAGGATTTTGCCTATGGGTCTTGTAAAGTCTCCATGGATAAAGGTTAAATGGTTGGGACTACCAGAATATGGTTAAATCAGGCTAATGATAAGTTTTCTCGGTCCTTTGAAGTTTTGGGTTCAAATAAGTTATGAGAATAAAGGGCTGTAAATATTGTAGAGGTGGCCAATATGGCCAGGGCTAAAGAGGATAATGGTATTGATCCCATGACCAAACCTTTTTTATCCTTGAGTAACAGTTTTGAAGAGCTAGCAGAGGAAAAGTTTATTGTGGGCCTGGAGGAGGAGATTACTGTAGGAGTTGATGGTGATGATGAGGTATTGGAGGTTCTGTAGGTTAATTGTATGAGGCAGGAACCAGTTACCAGATCTGTGGAGGACGCCCCCAATGTTGTAGGGTGGCCTCTCTTGACGGAGTGCACGGATCAGGGGCCAGGGGATAGTTCCAGGAAGGATGATTCTGTTTCAAATGTAAAATTCTACCAAGGTAAGTAATTATTTTGTGGTGATAATACTTTTTAGGGTCTTCTGATTGAAGGTAGGGGGCATGATCCAACTGTCATGATTATGGAAGAAACTCTTTTGGAGGACAGGCGTGTACCTTTGATGAAAATCAACACTCCAGAAGAGAGGCCGATAAATAATATTGGTTGTCCTGAGTTTTCATTGAGGAAATATTCCAGGAATGGAAAAGATAATTCAGGGGGAGGAAAAGAAAATTTGAGTGCCCCTGACTACCGATCATTCAGTGAAATCATTCAATGTGGGAACCATAAGATGTCTATAGGTGGAAGACCTTTGTCTGCAACACTAAGAAGGAGACCATGGAAGGAATACTCATGTATTCCAAGGACGATGTAGACTAGGTATTCTTTTGAACATAATAGCGAGGTTTTTATTTCTATTAAAAAGGGTAGTGAGGTTATGAAGGCTTCACCAGATGTGGATTCACTCGACCAGCTTAAAAATCGAGTAAAAAGTGGAAGTTTTTTGAGACACCCATAGTTGGAATTGGATACTAGAGAAGAAGAGTCCTTCATGGAATGTGAGGATGACTATGATTATTATGATATGTAACCCTATGATGATCTGCATTGCTTATAGTTTTTGGATCTCATGACTATGTTTGGAGTTGAATGTGGGGCACCAGACACCCTTAAACCAATATTTATAAAATGAAAATCTTGTAGTTTTTGGATCTCATGACTATGTTTGGCGTTGTATGTGGGGCGCCAGACACCCTTAAACCAACATTTATAAAATGAAAAAAATTATTTTCAAACTATATCTAGAACGAAAAAGTGGTAATGTAAATATCATTTAATAAATTCAAAATATTATCATGGTTTTTTTCTAGATTAGTTGGAGTAATAAATACAGTTAGACCTAGAGAAAAATCCATTTCATCATTTCTCGATTAATTTAATAAGACTCCACCAAAAAATTAGGTATATGATAACCGTATTTCCCCTATGTATAATAATGATTGAATGAATGTAGTGAAGGAATGAAAAAACATATAGAAAATACAAATTTGTTGTTACTAAAAAATTATCAAAATCAATGGAATTTCTAAGGATGCTATTAATAATCAATTATATTACATAATTTCATTCAATATAATTATAATCCAAAAGGGGAATAATGATTATAATGTTAAGTGGAATACCTAATGAAAAATGATGAAGATAGATTTTATAGACCATTATTATGATATTGTTCATGATGAGATAATTTTTCTCTATTTGGATTTTAGTGTTTAATCAATAAATTTTTCATATAATAATTATCTCCCATGATGATCATGGATCATGTGGGATTAGTATTTAAATTTATAAATTTTTTTGGTTTTTATTTAATATAAAAAAAATAAGATTTATGTAGAATTTGGATGAGTGTAACTGGTTTTCACAATATTAGAAATAAAATTGTTAAACATGTATCAAAAGGTGAAATACCTTCCCCAAATCAAATGGCGAAAGTTTTCGGAAAAAAATCCATCAAGGTAACAGTGTAGTGTTTTTACGATGACAAATTTTTTTAAAATAAGATAAAAAGATAGTTATAGAGATACATCATGATTTTTGAAATGGTTTGTCAAAAAATGATTATCATAGAGGTATGGAGGATCTAGAAATGGAAACAAAAAATATTATACAAGGTGGAAGGAAATATGGAATATATGACTACCTTATTAATATATTTAAATGAAATTAAATTAATGAATTTATAGTTTAATGAACATTTGGATATTTGAAAAATAATTTTTATCAATGCATTCTGAGTTGTGAAGGAAAAAGTCGTTATGGCTTGTGACTACAATTTTTTCCGGATTGTTTCATGAAACGTGGTATATATGGTGAAAATAGACAATTTAAGTAAATATTTATGATGAAATTAAGTTTCTGGATCATAGAAGAATATTTATTCAAAATATGTCATAGAGTGTGTGAAAGATTCATGAAGGAGAGGAAGAATCTAAAAATAGGTGGCTACCATACTCATTGGAATAGAGAAAGACTTAATGAAAATATTTTGGCTCTCAATTCCACATGGATTGTTGGGAAGTATTTTTACACATGATGGATTTGTAGTAAAATTATTTATTCAAAGGATGGATGTTTCATGAATGACTTCATTATTTCATGAATGGTTGTGAGTTTTGAAAAAGGGAAACATCCATGATGATTTGAAAAGAATATAAATAATTGTATATTTTCATGAAAGATGAGTCATGTATTTCACAGAATTGAATTTTACACTAATTAGAGGGGATTTATTAGAAATATTATTGTAAATAGTAATACAACAAATGAATGAATTTATATCATAATGATGCACCAAATGATGTGTACAATATATTTATACATTTGATCAATTCAGGATCATTTTTAAGTAATAGTTAGAACACATCAATAAAGATATAAGTTGTCTTTCAAATTATTATTCTTAGTGCACAAGTCAAGTCATTGAGTCTTACTGAAACTTTAGAACGTAATTCTTCATTATAGAATTTAGTAAATTTGATCATTACATGTGTATGCTCTATATAAAAATCCTAGTGTGGGTGAAAAACCTAAAATTATTGTGTTTAATGCATTTGTTCATTTCAAATCATTAATTAATATAGAAAATAGAGAGAATACGTTATTTTTTAGGACAAAAAAATATTAATTGTAATGGTTATTTTAATATATCATACCCTGAATACCCCACCCCCTTATAGTTCAATTAACACTGTTGGGACAATATGTACCAAATATTCAAGACATTAATCACAAATAGATCCTTATAAGATAAAATTTTTATATTTTTAATTAATTTTGTTAATAATCATGCGTAAAAAATATTTTTCTCAAAATAATGGATTATAATTTTTAGTATATGGTCAATATATTCAACGATCAATTCCTTTAAAGTTAATTTAGAAATAAAACACAACCTCTCTTGGATCAGTTCTGTCTAATCCCATATTATTAGTACATCATATGAAGTCACCATTTATTTACCAACATAAATATCAATTAAAATTAATCATGAATAATGTCTGATAAATACATCATCACTACATAATTATTATGTTCAAAATATACTAACCAATTTTCTTTGATTTTAATCAATTTTCAAGTGTCTTGTTTCAACCATACAATAATTTTAACTAAATTAGGTTTTCCCTAGCCTCTTTTATCACTCTGTTTTCATTCCCCCACATTGCTTAACCTTAGTAGGATTTTGAAACAACTATCATCCCACTTACTTCTTCCAAGCCATTCACTTAATCCTGTACCACAAAACTCACATCACATAGGTGAGTTTTCCAAAACCCCTTTTCCGTCATGGGGTCTCATTAATTCTTCCCAAGTCACCCTACATTCTTCTCAATAATGATTCTACTATATATAATTTCTCTAGAACCATTGTCACAATTGACAATGCAGAGGTCTTTGTTAATTATTGATTGGATCCTAAATACTTTTCAAATTTTTATTACCTAAATATGATGGATTTATAGTGTATTTATAGAAAAATAACCATCTTAACCCAAACCAACTCTATAATTTTTTTCTTCATTATCACAACTGCACATGTAAGTGATCTCTTAACTCACCTGATACCTGATCAGCATGTTAAAGGTTCACTCAAATCATATTTACTAGTGTGCATCAATCAGATCTACTAGTGTGCACGACATGAACATTCCACCTCTCAGGACTCGTGTGTGATTCGTAACTCAACAAGTTACTGGTTATTTATAATACTAGTTTGTACTATATTAGGATATTGTGAAATATATGGAATTCTAACCAGGAATATGACCATTTTCCATATTCACACAAATTTATTTTAAAAAATAATACAAAATCATAATTTCAATAAACCATCTCACTTATTATGAAATATCCATCATCAACCAAGAAATGGATGCTTCCAAAAACACAACATCAATCCATTAAATAAATCACATTATTTATTATACTCTCCCAATTGGGTATTCAAGAAAATTATAGAGTAATTAAATTCTTCCCAAACATCATAATTCAAAAAATATCTATTAAATAACTCATCATTCAATACAATTCTACAAGAAAAATTATCAACATAAAAAATATTATTTATGTATTTTATTTTTGGGATAATTTCGTCATTCATCCTAGGACTTCCTTGACACTTTTTATGTTACACCATTCAAAAAAATTCATCTTTCTCCATGAATGATATCTCCATTAACTAACATAACATATAAACCACCTGAATATGATAATTTTTTTGAATATAATTTTATATCCCTTGAATTTTATGAATTTTCAATTACATTCCACATTTATTAATCTCACATTAAATGTGAATCCAATGTAACATGAAAAAAAATATCATATAAAAAAAATTAGATGATAATCAATAGAGTGGATTTAGTTGAACCACCTATAGATGACAGAGTATGATGCAAATTTTAGTTCAAAAGATATTTTGAAAGAAATTGGTTGGATAATTATCTTTTCATGATATCCCTATTTTATTCAATTTAACCGAAGATTTCCAATATGACCATTCCACTGTCCACTTGTTTTGTTAAATTTATGTATGATTTCGATATAATCATTAGGAGAGTGTTGTAAATTTTTTCTCATGAGTTCAATAACAATCATATTATTTTACGAGATAACCATGGGTGATGTAAATTCTTTAATAGTGTATTATACCTACATATTCATCATGAAAAAACAAAACTCTGTAATTTGGTGACTAAAATTTAATATGAATCTAGCGTGCTCAGTAATATACCTTCTTTCTTCATTCTCTTATATCCCAAAAAATTATTACCAATAAAAATTATACATAAATTTTTAACTTTTAATCCAAAGAATAATAACTCCATTAATATATAACCACTAGTAGATCATTATTCTCTCCACAATAAAAATCAAATCCAAAATCCAGATTACACTAAATGTACTTCATGACTCATTTAACTATTTTCAGTTACTCTTCCTTTGAATTAAGCTATAAATTGGCTACTAAACTCAATTTATAAATTATATGATATAATTATGTAATAAAAAATAATAATTTTGATTACTAGTTGGGATCCAAAAATTTCTTATTATCATTTTTCCTAGGTTTAGTTGAATCCAAAATCTTATATGGAACTGGTTTGGGATCATTCATGTCAAATTTCTTCATAAATTCTCATATATACATATCATCGGAGAAAAAAATGTTTTCATATTAATGAGTCTTCGATAACCCTAGAATGTATGTATTATCTACAAAAAATGTCCTTTGATTCAATATATACATCATGATAACAATAATTCATCCAAATATTTAGTCTTACTCCAACCCAATATAATTTTTTAAACAATGACATACACCCTAAACTATATTTCCATGGATGATTTAAAAAAATAATTATGATCAACAATATAAATCATGAATTGCATATTTTTTAAATATGAATCATTTAGGTCATATAAATCTCATAGTGCCTTCTTTATACAATAAAAGGACTTATTCATTCGGTACACCATAAGTTCATCTTATCTAATCAATAATACAACTTTATTAACAATATAGACCTCCTATTAGAATACACCATTTAGGAATTAAATTTTTATATTTATCTAATTAATATTCAAATAAAATCAAATTTTTATATTTATAAAGATTATGATTGACTAATTTTGAGCCACTAGTGAAACTGTTTCTTTATCATTGAATACTTTGGTCAATGAATCGCCTTTATAGACTATAAATGCCATATTTTGGATAACATTTATTTGAAAATAAAATTTCATTGATATGATCAACATCATTATGTTCATGTTTTTATGTTTAATATTCCTCTAATATACCAATATTTAATTTTTAATTTGATATAGTTCACTATTAATGGATCTAAACAATTATTCTTCATTTATTAACTATTAACATGATGTTAGTTTTATCATTATAGTAGAAAATAATTCTAAAAAATTATTATTTATCATGTCTAAATAGAAATAGATCTGTATTTGATTTTATTGGATGAATAAAATTATGTTATATTATTTATCCAATGAGGAACAAGATGAATTTCTCATGAAATTATCTCTCAAATTTTTCCTTAACCATAAAATCCTCATAAACTGGGAAAATTTGAGAAACCATTGTATTTGATTAATCATATCCATCTTCATCATAGATGTTGCAAATATTTTATCTCAAAATATTATTCCCTTACATTTATTTAATGTGTTATATTTCATTAATACGAATAATAGTGTAAAAACTATTATTTTTGAATTTGTCAAAATTAATCCATATTGAATAACCGAAAAAGTAGTCTACATATGATGAATCATTATACATTCCCTGGTTTCATTTTATATTTTTAATTTTGAATTTTTTTTCAAAAACATAATAAATTATTGTAGGCCTCCTTGGGTTCCTATTTTCTAATGTTTTCCACAATTTCACTGGGATATGCTACACCTGATAATTCATATTATTTGAAAATTTAACTAATTTCATCAAATTTTAGTAAGAGAGGAATCATTAAATGAGATTTATTTTACTATTATTGACCTGTATCTTCCTTTGTCTAATGGTAATATACTATTTTTGAGTTCCTACTAATGACATCACATGAATAATTTTATAATTCTTGATATAATTTTCTCATAAAATGGATGTGAATTTTTTTAATTTTTATATTTTCAAAATATGGATTGTGTATCAAGTTTCATTCTCAATTATTAAAATGTACAACATAATTTAGTAAATCACATTTATCTTTATCTTTATAGATAAAATCTAAGTAATTATTTCAAAATCGTAAATAAATATAATGAAATAACTATCTTAAAATGTTTATGATATATTCATCAATACACAATCAGGGATATAAAAAACTTTTTGAGATTTTGTTACCTTTATTATGTTGTTGATATAGATTTTGGGCCATCTATCATTATATTCAAGGAAGACGTATATTTTTATGATCATGTGATAGATTTGGAATATCCACTATATGCTTTATCATATATATTTTAACCATGAATTAAGGATGAATGTGACCTAATGAACCAAAAAACATTATATTTCTATATTCAAAATTTAAATGAGAGATAATTTATTTCCTTTTCACCAGAAAAATATTATCATTTGTAATCATGAATTTCAGGATTGAGATCCCCGATTATAGTTTGATATCTCATCCCTTTTGATAAAATTTTACGTATTGTCTTTATTAATTTAGTTAACTTGCACATATAAAGTTGTTTCATGATTAAGACACATATATAAATTCTTTTATTTTCCAATCACCACTCACTAATCAGTTATAAAATCTCCCAGTTATTTTCCAGGCACCATATTTTCCAAAAAGTATTTTTCCATAAACTATTACATTTAAATTATTTAGTAGTTTCACATATAAGGTCATGGAGAATGGGAAATAGCTATCAATGATATATGTGTTTCTATTACTGAATATCATTTATGATTTATTCATAACAATGAATTTTCTTCCACGAAAAAATAATTTTGTTAAGAATTTTTTTTATAAATAATTGAGAACAATGTTAAAGTTTTTTTATGATATATTTTTTGTAGTTTATGATGGATGTTTTAATGTTTCGATAATATTTTAATGAAAACATAAAACAAATTTAGATTATGCTAGGGAATCCAAATAGTTCTAGTAATCATTAAAATATGATTATCCATACACTTTTATGATGGTATAATTTTATAAAATGGTTATCGAATAAAATTAGATAAGTCAAAGATGATTATGAGGAAGAGATTAATAAAAATTTAATAAAAAATTAACATTACTCATAATTTTCATCTGATTGAGTAAAACAAGTAACTAAAAGGTGATAGAGATGTAGTGTTATTTGAAATCCATGTGGAGGAATGTGTAAAATTTTATCCAGATAGATATTTAAATAAAAGTATCATTGATAATGTTTGTAAAAAATTGTTGATGTATGAATAGAGAGAAGTAAAAAAATTATAATTCATAATCACTATATATTTTAGTGTCAATACAATGGAGGGTAAATCTATGATGAGAAATATATAAAAAAATAAACGTGAAGATAGTTTTTAGAAGTCTAAAAAATGATCTCGAACAACATCAATGGTAAAAGAGTTGCGTAAAGACATAGTTTATTTTCCAAACAAAATGTTCTGTAAAATGTTCTAAAAAATATTTTTTGTTACGATCTATTCAAACACTAATGTTTTGAATTGTTCATTTTTATGAATCCGATATATCGAATACATCATATGAAAATAAAATAATTTTTTTTAGAAATTATTTTTATAAAGAATCATGATATGAGCAAGAGTGTTCTATTAAAGTCATAAGACAAATTCTATCAGATGGTTATGTTTATTCATGGGCTTAACCAGCTATAGTAGTTTCCAAGAAAAATAAATGGAATAACTTATTTTGGATTGATATTTATGATAATTAAATATTGGGTTCCAATTTCCCACATTAAAATGATGATGAAATCATGAATAGTAAATCCATCTTTTATCATTATAAGATAAAGAACATAGAAATAGTTACTTAAGAACTATGTTTATATAACTTAAATAATGATGGAATCATATGGATCATATTTTACTATCATGAATGTTCTATAATAATTAAAATGTATCCATATTATTTATGTAGGTTTTACATAAGCAAGAAAACAAATTGGTTATCCACAATTTCTACTCATGGAGAACCTATATAAAGATTCTGTAAAGTATGGATATATGTAACAATTATCACCTTTGAAAAAATATAAAAAGATCAATATTTTGTGTCATGATAGGTATAAAAATGATATTATTTTAAGATAAATAAAATTATAAGAAAAATCATCCAATAACAGAATCAAAAAGATTATTCAGTTTCAGAAAAATGTCTGTGGATTTTTTGATTGATTTTATATGGTGAGTCTATGTGGTGTGAAGGTTACTTTCTGCAGATATAACTCAACAATGAATATCAGTTTCAGTTTTATTAAGGGAAATCAGATAGAGTATCATTGGATAGTTCAATATTTCACTATAATTGCATTAATAAATAGGGGTAATTAAATGTTCTTTTATTTATACAATTTTGGGAGATGAATTAAAAATGTTTCACTTATATTTCTAAAGACCAGTTTTGTAATAAAAATAAATTATAAACAAAATATATTTATTATAATTATTTCCATAATTTCATAGAAGGAATCCTACTGGAGTTTTCTTAAATTTTGTGAACATTAAATTAATAGTGGATTTTTATTTACTAATGGGGATTTCCAAGGAATATATGTGGGTTCTCAAACTCAGAATGATACATGTATCTCTTTAATTCCTATTTTTATATTCTTGTATTTTTAAGCACCAAATGAGGTTATAAATTTAAATAACGAAGAAAATTATAACTATTTTTTGTTGTTAATATAAGAGATGTCATATTTTTAAAACTTGAAGTACTTATTCAACCCCCTTCTCAGTGGTTCCATCATCATTAATTAACTTCCATAATTATCAATCCATGGTTCATATTATTTATCCACATAATAGAAAATAATAATTTGCATAACAATAGGGTAATTCTTTCATAAAATTAAAACCATTTTCATGGTTTGAAAAATATAATGATACCCTATGTTTTGTATCATTTTTAGAGATCTTTGATTCCATAGTATATGAGAATCCACTATTTATAATGATGCACCAATGAAATTTAGTAGAATAATTAATAATGATATTGGATTAAAATCCATAAATTTTATTGTTATTTGTAATTTTAAAAAAAATACTGAATGTGATGGGTTTGAAAATTGATAAGGAGACATGGGATACACTCAAAATTATCATCATGAGAAGAATCCCATTAAATAAAAAAAATATAAAAAATATATAGAATAATGTCTAATGGTATCCTAATGTATGTTGAAGCAACAATTGTTTAGAACATCACTAGATTTAATAGTGATTTCTACATCATTAGTTGATTCAATGATTTCTTGGAAGATTCTTCAATAGTCAAGAAACTCACGTGCTATTCTATAGACATGTTTGATTCAAGTTATCTTCTTTAAAATAATATTTTGAATTATATCATGATGAATTACATAAAATAATTATGGAGGATTAGTTGAGTAATAGTCAACCAACAACTAAAGTAGATCAAGGATAAAATGGATTATGGGGATATGATATTGTTAAAAACCCATAATTTTTATGTTCTTGTCCATATGGATTTTTTAGATAAATATGTTAATGAGATAAATCAAAATAATAATGTATCTTTTATCCCAAAATTAAAAAATGGTTAGAGTAAATTATGGGGGAAAACTCCAAAAACAATTTGACCGTGGTGGTGTTATCCATTTTTCTATATATTGTATATAGAATAATGTTGGATATTATGATGAAAATTTTAATAAAATCATTGTATGAAAAAGTGTAAAAAAACATGTTAAATTTGTATTTCATTAGAAGAATAAATTCAGAAGAATAAATAAAAGTCAACTGACAAAAGAAATTTACTATTAATATAATAATTACAGTTCATCATTACTTTAAAATACCATGAATTATAGAAATTTCGTCGAAAATATTAATAATATGAATTATATTTCATGTAGTGATACAAAATAATGTTAGGAAACTTATAGTGAGTATCATTGGATTTTATAACTCATTTCATGATGTGATAAAAACACTAAACTCCAGAAAGGTAGTATAATACATAATAATTAATGAGTGTAGAATAATGTAGAATATAGAAGTGTCACTAAATTAGAAGACAATTACATATAAGAGATCATAAAACTGAAAATTTATTTTTCTACATAAAAAATGATAATGGAATATCTCAATATGAATGTATTTCTTTGTAAAATGAGGGTTACACAAAACAATTAATTTCTTATGTTTAAAAGTACATAAAAAAAGATGTGAGAAATTTTTAACAATTTTCTAGAGATAAATAATAAAATATCTTAAAATTTTTAGATAACAAATTATAAAAATCTGGTGAAATATTTAACTACTAAATCAAATTGTCAGTCTGATTTAACTAGGAAGGTGTTAGAAAAAATGTTCAGAAAACTCTAGTTGATAATATCTGAGAGAAAACCATCACATTATCTAATAATGAAAACATACCTTATATGAATTATTCTAAATACATTATAAAATAAAAATATGAATATGATACAATACTAGACAAGCCATATAATAGGAAAGATCTTACTTTTATATAAATTCATGTTTTCATGGTTTTTATTAGTGATGTGGAATAAATTAGAATTAATATTAAATCATTTGGCTCAAATTATGTTCCCTTGGAAACCAGAATTAGTAAATGAGGGTCAATGTAGAATAATAAAGAATAAATTTCCAAATGTTCTAGATGAAATAAATGGAAAATCTTTAGATACTAGAATTATTCTATTTTAGATCTGATTTGATTGTTTTGTAAAATTTTATGTAGGATGTTACCAGGTGGCTAAAATTATTAAATAATTTATGGGATATATTCTAGAAAAAATTTCCAATTTTTTGAAATAGACAAAAACAATATATAATAATTTTTTGGAATGATTATGCTTTTAAAGACTTCGTTAGAAAACTATAATGGAAGAAATAATTGATTCATGAAATTGGTTTCTCCACACATGTGATAGGTGATATAAGATAGTGAAAATGTCGATAATAATGAATGACAAATATTTACATTTGAATAATATTGTTCCATAAAAATAAGTTGAAAAATAGTAGATGAGATAGAATCTTGGAGACTAAAATCAAATAGTGTTTTATATGTTTATGGGCTTAAGTACAAAATATTAATTTTTAGATAAATTTTTTATGATTCTTTCAAAATTATCATTCTCATGGATTCATGTGTAATAAAAATTATGAATGAAAATAATTAGTTATGAATGGAAAAAGAACAATTAGATATATCTTCTAGATTGTATATATTTGTAACTAATGTTAAATGAGTGTGGATGATGAAAATAATAAGTGAAATCGATGTCTTTGAATCATGTCTACAATTTTATGAGTGAAATTTATATAGAAAATGATTTAAAAAACATATCATAACTAAAAGGGAAATATGATGTTGTTTGTGAAAATTATCAGAATGGAATGATGACTAGTAATACTAATATGAATATTGAAATTTATTTTACTAGCCATCTAGATTATATAACCCTTATATATTTGGGACTGTGGGAAATCAATCAAATTAAGATATATTTTTAATTTATCACGTTTATAGATGAATTCATTGAGATGAAAATTATCTTATGTATGATGAGAAAACAAAATGTTGTCTAAATGATTATATTTTTCATAAGAGTGGTTTAATGTGAAATTTAATTTTACATATTGAAGCTAAAACATATTAAAAAAAGGAGTACAAATGAAATCTTTTCGAATTATATATGAATATACATGGAATAAACTAGAAATATATTTTTCTATATACCCAAAACTAAAAAATAGTTCAAAAACGAATAAATTTAATTTTATCTAAATTTGAAGAACATTGTTGGATGGTTTTAATGTTTCAATATTTTTAGTCAACTTATAAGTGATATTGTACTTCATTAAACTATATTATTATTATATATACAATACAAAATAATTTCATATGTGTTTTTGTATAATTAAAACCTTTTTGTGAAATATTTATTATTGGACATTTCATTATAGGGATACAAATTTCAGATATTTGAAAATTTGAGTAAATGTTAATAAATAATTAATATTATATTAATCCATCAGAATATGTAAAAAATATATGAAAACCATTAACAAGTTAGTGTATTACTATTATGTTAATGATTTATAAAATAAAACAGACTAAAAAATTGATATTGAAGATGTTATGGATGGTGATTTAAATAATTTAAAAGGGAACAAAAAACATAAAATGAATGGGGGACAATAATATTAATTTATGATTGAAATAAATCATATCGCGGGGAATGTGAAAAAGAATGAAAATATCACAAATTCCATCCCATAAACAAATAGAATGAATTTGATACCATTTTTTGGATATCATAAATATTGTGTTTATACTAGAAGAATGATGAGATTAGAGAAGCATACATCACTTATCACACCGGTTGATCATGATAGAATTTCATATGAAATTTATCATGAATAATGGGTACATTATATGAATGATGAGTTAGATAAAATTGATAAAAATGGCTCTTGGGATATTATTCAATTTCTATTAAGAAATATTTTTAATAGAATAATTTGGGTTTTTATAATTCATCTTAATGAAAATGGATAAATTTCCAGGAAAGAAATTTATTTGTTTAAATGTTCAATCACTATTGGAATGTTTATATTTTAGTGAAACCCGTTACCCTAGTGAAATATTATTATTAGTATGAATGTATATAGACATTTTTCAAAATGATGTTATAGATTATATAACATAAATGTAGAGTTAGGCTTATTATATGGAAAAAAAATGAAAATTTTTACATTATGAAACCATTTTTTTACATGATACATATGGAAATAGGGATTATATATTAATGAATATCTTGTACATGTTATGACAAGCTCCATGTGCTTGGATATCAGAATATGAACATTTCCATATGAAATTAAAAATTTATAAAGTAAAACATTATATAAAAATATATGGGAAGGATAAATCATAATATATAGTGATTATTATTGTTAATGTTAATGATGTAATTTTTTTAGGGTATAGAGATAAATATTTTATTTTGTTTTCTGATGAAATTAATAAAGTCATTCAAATTCCATTATTAATAAAATTTACATTTATTCTGTGAAAAAAATACCACTAAATGAAATGATTTATATTTTTATCACATGAAAAGTAAGATAGGGTGATCTTAAAAAATCATGGCAGAGAGGATTCAAAAAATGATTCACTCCCATTATAGTTGGAATGAAGATAAATAAAATGACGCAATAAAAATTGGGGAATGTAATTTTTTTTCAAAATCTTATATGAAGATCGTTCTTTTTAAGTATTTGATATCCTTATATTTTTTATGTTTTTAATTTTTTGAAAGAAATCAATAATTTCTAAATTTATCAACTATAATAGAAAAGAAAAAGAGTTATAAAAATGTTAAGGAAACATCTACCTATGGGATGTTGTATAAAATATGTTGTGATACGAAGTTTCTTGGATACTCTCATACAGATTTGAAAGGAAATTGTTCTGATTGAAAATTAACATCATAATGAACTTGTTTTCTTTAATGAATATCACATCATCTTATATTGTAAAAACCATGAACTATTTAATTTGAGTATAGTGCAAAAAATATGTTTCCTCCACACATGATTGTACTAAAATGATATATATGAAAGATCATCTAGTAGATTTTATGGAAAATGGTTTTCAACCATGGAACATTTATTCGGATATCTATTGTTCAATTGGTGTTGAAAAAAATAATTTAAGGCATTTATGATGATAACAAATTGATATCAAGTATCATTTAATTAATTATATAGTTAATGGGGACATGTTATGCTAGAGTACAATTTTTTTTAGTATAATTTTTTTTCACCAATGTTATGCTAATGATGATGCTTCTGGGGTTGTGGTAGAAACTATATGCTCATAATTCTAACTATGGATTCCTATTTTATTTTATGGATACCCCCCTCTACATTTTAGACTATGCTGACTAAGGTGTTGAGTATCTAATTTTTTTTCTAAAATATGGAGAGTAATATTAATCATTCATGGGTTAGGGTAAGTACAATTCATTAAAAAAGGAATCATTATTTCTCCTAATCATATATTGATGGAGGTAAATGAAAATCTAATAATGGAAATTTTAGAGAAAAAATGAATGTATTTTTATCTTAACATAAATTGGATACAATTCCTTAAAAATTATTACATTATTTAATAATTTGTTATTAATGTTTTTTTTTGTGAATCCCAATTTTTTTATTAATTTAGGAAAATATATATCATTAAAATATGTTACAAACTATTTATTTGTAAAGGTTTTGAAATTTTTTTATAATGAATCCAATCAGGAAAATTAGAGATCCTTTGTAATTTTTTTGATTGAAATGATTTTTTTGTTAAATACATTCCTTTTTAACAAATTATTTGTTATAAAGTTGAGAAATAAGTTTCATGATGTTTTTTAATAAATATTTTATATTATTTTGATTGTGGAAGTTAAGAAGTTTCCATACTGTTGGTTCATGTTCCTATATTAGAATATAGTCATTATAATATCCTAATCTCAATTGGTTCAACTAATGGTAACATAATAATAAATCAATCATTAATATCAACCTATTTTCCTTCATCAAGTTTAATTGATTATTGATGCTTATGAGGGGGTAATAATTATTCACAATTACTTTGTATTTATAAAAATATTAAATACATCACCTCATGGTATTTCTCAGTTATTTAGAAAAATTTATTGGCGTACCTGATGTCTCCAAAGAAATAATTAATTTATCCAGGCATGGATCAAAATATACATTTCATTTTTTCATAACTATACAATCTATAACGGTGCACAATGGAAGAAGTGAAGGGTATGTCCCCTAGTGATTGTAGAAAACAGTGATGAAAAATCTCAACTAATGTTTTGGTTGATTCAATTTCTTTTATCTATAATAAACTAATGACACACATTTAAATAAATAAATAAAAATAAACAAAACATAATGGAGGGGAATCAGTTTCCAGGGGTGGTTTTGAAAGATTAATTAATTGAACTTTCCTTATAGAACAATTATATCAAAAAAGATGCACAACCAAACAATTATGTAAACATATGAAATGATCATTCTCTATCATACTACCCGTGAATCCAAATTCATCTTGGTTAGATGAATAAAAATAGGTAAATATCATTATGATAATTTTTCTTAAACCAAATGAGTAATTTCATTAAATTCTCCTGAATAAATCATCTCATTAATTTTAGGATTCACTTATTACTGATGGTATATTGTTAATGGATTAATTATGAATAAAATGGATATATCCGTAAACATGATACTATTGATTAAAATCATTTTTATTACCAAACAGAAATCATAAAAAGACGGTACACACACCCATTTCACAGATTCTTCTATCCACTATGGGATTTATCCAACCATCATTGGTTGATCACCAATGGGAATTAATCCTAGAACCATATAGAAGATAAAATATATTATTGAATGAGAAGTATAATGAATAAAAATAGATATTGGAATGCAACAGAATAATATTCATCCTTACATGGAAGATTAAGATAGAAAATAAAAGATATATAGAATGATAATATTATCCATTGTAGGTTATAGCCCTATAGTAGGATCCCGGTGGTCATTCCACAATCATTTAGTGGAATGAAATTTTATTTCTCTAATAACCATTTAAATAATTTTTTATATCGTACATGGGATTCCATGGGTCAAAGAACATGTTTAATGGATGTTTTTGGTAGATTAGAATATGAAAATTCCATCAAATATATGATGTAAGTCATCACATTGTTTGATTTACCTGATAAATTTCATTCCATTTAATGTTTTACAAGATGTGTACTGTGAGGGTCTTTTTAGGTTGTATAATATTTACATGATGTGTAATGTTAATTTCCAGAACTGAAAACCATTTTTATGATCATTTCAAAATTAATGAACACCTCAAACAACTTGTGACCAAAATAAATAATTAAAATAACCATTCTTTAAAAAAACTGATCTATTTGATTCATTTTATATATTTACATCATCCACATCTTCATTTATTGTTATGATCCACATCACAAGTTATGGTGATGTTCCATTATGTTTTTTATTTTATACTCTTCCATCATATAGCTGAATATTTTAGACAAATGAAATAATACTGAAAATATTAATATCTAGAATATGTTTAATATTTAATCTTTTATCATTCAATTAATTCACATATAAAAACACATCAATACATTAGTATAAGATAGAGATATCATGTACCCCACAACTAAATCAGTACTCATCTTGAAGAAAAACATTAATATAAAAAAAATTGGATGCATATATTAACACGGAAATTTTATAATTATGATCCTCATAGAAACATGTTATAACTGAAAATATAAAAATACAAACACATTCCAAATAAATAATATAAAACATGATTCACTTATAATGATCAATTTAAGAGATGTTATCCTTTTAACACAGATATTTTCCCATTTGATCACCACCCATGCAATTTATGACTCACCTAACAATTATCACCCTTTATCACTCCAGGTAAAAATATAATGGATTTATTCTCATACATCAAGAACATTCTCCCAACCATAGGATTGCATTCAATTTACATTCTACACCAAGTAAAAAATATCACAATTAATCATGTGGGAAATACAATATGTATCATATGACTCTGAGGCCATGGGTGTAAATGAAAAATTATAGAAAATAAAGTAATGATGATGGATGAGAATAAAAAATAATTAATAATACATGATATTCTAAATTCTACCGCAATGAAATGATCCTTTGTAAAATATTTTTCTCTTTCTCAAATATAACCATATAGTAATCGCTCGGAGAAAAAACAATCATAATGAAAAATATCTATATCTTATTTATCATTGTTTTTCAAAAGTTAGGATTAGAATAACCCTAACATCCACCTCCTAAAAACATATGACAGTAATAATTACTCCATAACATGAGATATTTTATTCACCTAGTACAGAACACAATTTTATTAATTTTTTTCATTTTTAGATGATTTCCAATGATAATTCACAAATCCACCATATGACTACATAATAATGAGAGATCCCCAATCTGATATTGGTTACTTTTGACGTACTAGATAAACCACCCATTTTTTCATTTTTATTATTTTTTAACAACAAGATAGATATACAATGGAATATAATGAATCCAAATATAAAAACACCACAAAAATCCATGGAAACACCCCATTGTTTCCTCTCATGAAAAATATCTCATATCCACCATGAACACCCACTCTCCCAATATCATTCAATTGAATATCATGTAAAATAAAATTTTCTATGATGGAATGTAATTAATAGGTTGTATTTTGGCTTAATTCTAATAAGGATAACTATATATTATATAGGACTCTTAAGAATCAATGTTATGGTGGGTCTCATGATAAAAGGATCGTCAACAAAATTATATAATCATTATATATGTTTTTTTATAATAGAATTTAAAACATATCAATTAATGTTATAGTATGTTTATATTACCCATGTCTCACTCAAGAAATATGCATTGAAAATAAGAAATTGTTTTCTATACTATAAGTGGTAATGATAAAATAATATAAATCAATCAGATCATCGCATGAATATTAATAATCATTTTTCTCACTACATGATTCTAGGAATCAACATCATGATGTCAAATCATATCTCGAATTATTTTCATGAAATTTAAACATATATTATTGATGTTACTTTTTAATTTTTCCATTTATATCCATTTCATGTATATGAATTATATTTATTATTATCAATCATGTAAATATAATTGACCTCTGTTCTAATGTTTCCTAGATCAGTGAGAAAATGATAAAAAATTGAAATAAAACATTTTGTCAATACAATTTAATAAAATTAATTAATCAATAAATTTCATTTATTTTTATCATATAGTAGAAACCACTATGGGTAAAAAAGTATATACTAATAAAAATTACACCCCATAAATTAAATATTCTAAATGGGTCCCTCATGTTTTGTCTATCCAGGTTTATAATGTGAAATGTGATGAAGAAATGTGCATTGAACTCATTATGTGAAATGTTCATTATTGTAGCTCTTCCATTTCTTATTTATTTTTCCTTTTATGGTACACAATGATAAAAATAAAAAACCAAATGTACATGTATTTTAAAATTTTATCAATTAGGAAAAAAAGCAAAAAATAATTATATTTTTATAAAATAGTATGATTATATTAATATACATCCAAGATAGAATGTTTTTAATATCTTGGATTAATCTCTACAAATGATATTTTTTATGGTTTTTCAACTAGACCTTTTTCCATTGTAATTCCACTAGAACATGATATATAGAAAAAAATCGTAGATTTTCCAAATCTGACTTTGTTATGCATATATGGGATTCGTTATCATCCTCCTCCATTGGTAAATCATGACTAGTGGTGAGATTAAATTTGATTATAGATATAACAAAAATAATAGGAATTCCAAATCTGACTAGATTTTGTATTTGGCAAACTACACCAATGCTTTACCTTTTTCTTTATCTGTTAGAGGTTTAACATTATTAACTATTCAAAATATATTTTCTATAACTAAATAAATCTACTTATTCTTATATTTATTTTATTAAAAATATTATCCAATACATGCTATTTGTCTTTTGGTATGTTTAGTATGGTTTCCCTTGCTTCTTGAGACTCCAAAATGTCAGTAAGGTTGGTTCAAATGTTTTTATTTTCCTATACCTTTAATTTGGCTTATTACTCTTACACTACAGATTTTACCTCCTTATCCTTCTTCATTTATTCCTCCACTATAATCAAACCAAATATTTGCATCATATTTCATTACACTTCTTACAAATGAATCAAAAGATATTTCCATTGTTGTCCGTAGTCATTTTGAATCCATAATAATGATACATAAGGTTATGATACTTCTTCTAAATATATCGATCAATCACTTTGAAAGATAGAATTATACTCTACGAATTATTTCTTCAAATACTCATCATTATTTTTGCTCTTTATTTCATTAATTTTTTGGACATCGTTGATATTCCCTTCCCCATCACCACCTTCAAAACAATCAATCACTTCATTATAATTTATGGGTAGATTGTTCTAAATAGAATTTAGATTCAGAATAACATAAAGAGAAGAGAATAATTAATTATCCTAGATCTTTGAGTTCATCCTCATTATATTCCACCCTCTTGTGCATCACATCAATGTAATGAGTGAGAAATCTAGTCAGTCTTTCGTCAGGATGAAGCTATTGTGTTTAATGAATGTATGATTTTACCTTAGTGTACTCTATAACCATGTAATTGAAATTTTTATATTGATAGCTGATATTTTTTTCGGTTGGGAATATAGTTCATTTTGTTCCACTATGGGGGTTGGAATTCAACATATTTAGGAGAATACAAATCATTATGATCATAAACAATTTATTTCCACCATTCTGAATTCTGTGACTCCCATGTCATTGAATACTCTATATATTGAATATATTCTGATAAAGGAGTATCATTTGAGTGATATGACATTTAATAAATTCTTTATAACACCAATTAATACCAGGAACAGAACAAAAATATAAATTATATTGAAAATAATTGAATGAAAATAAAAATACCTTGACTAAAATCGGTAACGAATAATGGTATATAATGTGTATTTGACCTAAGAAATTTGTCATGATTTATATGAAACACGCTGTTACTCCCTGAAAACTAGGTGAAATTTTAATGTGCTCTAAGACATCATTAGTTTCCCTCAGGGGTTGATCATGTGATAAATTTAATTTTACTTCAACAATATTAACTTCAAAGGTGTAGTATAGTATATGTACTGGGTCGATCCCACCAAGATTAGGAAACACATTGATGATACTGCTTAAATAAATTTCAAGTCACACAAAATACAATTTTCGTTATTCAATCTAATGTCCTAAATTAATGTTAAAAATTAAAATATAAAATCAAAAGCTATGGGAATAAAATTCATGCATCAATTTTGGTAAATAAATTAATTTTTCTTTAAATGAGATTTATTATATCAAATAGATTTGAAACCAATCAATTATATTGAAAGGGGAAATATTTATTCATTATTAAATTAAAATATAATCACAATTCATCATGGTTAGTTGAATCAATACATCTAACGTGAAATATGTTTATATTTTTAAAATAAGATGAGTAATTTTTTTCAATGTTAATGAAGAAATAATCTCAAAAATATTATTGGTTTTTATTATTTATGAAATATGGTAAATGGGTCGATGATGAATAAAACAGACACATAAAAAAATCTGATAATTTTGAATAGAATCATTTTTATGAGTCAAGGAAAATCATAAAAAGATGGTACACACCCCCTTTAACTGATATATTTATCTACTATGGGTTTTATCTAGTCATTATCAGGTGATCACCGTTGATTATTAAACCAAAAAAAAAACATATGAATGAGAAAGGATAATAGTGAATGATAATGATAATGAAAAAAATATATATTATCATTAACATAATCAATATTAAATATTACATGATTTAATAAAAAATAAACTAAAATAAAAAGGAAATGAAAAACCAATCTATGGAATGTCTGAGCTCTACGATAGGATCTCATTGGTTTCTCCTCAATAACGGAATGAATTGATTTTTCATAGATGAAACCGGTTTTTTAAACATTGAAATCGTCCTATGGATTTACCTAGTATTATACATCATTTATTTCAATGTTGGGAAGATAAAGATGTGAAAATACAATAAACAAGATGCTGGAAATCACTATTTTTATCATAATTCTAAATTTAATGTCCTATAATGTTTTACAAGAAGTTTAATGTGGGAAAATATTAACATCATATAATATTTACAGTATGCTAAATTTTTATTTTCAGTAGAGAGAACATAATTTATGCCCAGTTCATAAATTATGATCTTCCCTAAGATCTTTTAATCATCAAAAATCGTTTTAATACATTTCTAATTGAAAAAAAAGATGAGTTTTACTCTATTTCCATATTCAATTTATATAAATTTTCCATTGTCACATTTTTCATCTTAATGGTTCATCATAAAGTGACTTTATGTTGCTCATTTTTTTATTTGTTTAAACTAATAAACATGTGAGTCATGAAAATATTTACACAAAAAATTAATATCAGATATACACATTATATTTGATCAATTAATATTCATTAAATGAATACATAAAACACATAAAATATTTATATGAAATAATCATACAAATACCCCATTGGGACACACTTGAATGTATACATCCCCTATTCAATAATTTATCGATTTTAATTTCCAACTCAATGATTTGAATTTTTTGAATGACATTTAACACCATTTAATTAATGGCACATAGACACATTGAAAATTATCTATAGTGAACACCCTCTATTGTGTGTAGATAAATCTATTGATATATGTAACATATGAAATAAAGGAATCACTACCCATGAAAGAGTAATGAAGATTGATGAATAAGAGACCTTATGCCTAATTATATTGTATCATTGGAGGTCTAAACAAAAATTGTATCTCCCACTACATTTTTTCCATAATCCCAAACCTCTATCACTCATTGGATATACCCTTATCAATCTATTATACCTAAACTCCCTTGATATATTACCGATTTATGGAATTATGTATTTTGACATACTATTAGGCCCAAAAACTAATATGGATATTTGATATCATAATATTTAATTGGTTATCCAAAATAATTTCAGACCCACTATTAGAATCAAGTGATCAGTTATAGTTAATGTGGAAAAGAAATTACCTTGATGGTTTTCCATTGTGAATTTTAATAATGTGTCCTATAAAAATAATATGATCAAACAATTATTATAACAATATATTATGATTTCAGACAATCACCTCAGGTAATTGGAAATAACTATTGCGGTCACCTAACCATCATCATTAAATTAAAATTTCACTTTGACCTCGACCAATAGTTGGGGAAATCATCCCCCAATATCAATGATGGTGGATCAAAAGATGATTTATATGTTCACGTCAGAGTCAATATACCCCATGAGAAAGAAACTACGAAATATGTATCAATACATTCACAACACTCCTGAAATCTCTCATTGATAAAACCAATACTACAAATAAAACTCTCCACTACCTCTACTATTTTTGATAATACATCATATAACAATAACTTCATCATCTATATGTTCTACAGAATCACATAATAAATTAATCTCCCCATAATTCATGAACTCTAATTTTTTATGTATTTATATATAGGGTGTAATAGATCATCCCAATTAATCTCACTAAAAATAACAAGCACCATTTCTTATCTGTTAAATGGTCAAACAAAGCCTTCATGTACATTGATATTAAGAAAATAAAGAGAATATCACCTTGATAATATAGATATAACTACTACCAATATAATATTGACCAATAATGACCACTATGAAAGAGATATAATTATTAAAGAGTATTCCATTGAAAAATAATGTCATCTATTGGAACTTGATACTCGAAAAGCTTCTATACATGTAAAGACATGAAGAAAACATTCCCATTCTAATTTTTTATCTAGTGGTTTGTCACATATACTATGAATATAGATATTATATTTCATTGAAATTCATAAAATTTCATTCCATTATCCATTTCCATATAATATTTCATAGACTCAAGCATGTTTTACACTCTAGGGGACTTCTTCCCCTCCTTATGAACTCTTTTAAGTCATATTGGTGGCTTATTTTTATGGATATAAAGAGGTATTAAATCAAATTAAACATTAATATGTGGATAAATATGTAATAATTATTTATAGGGTTTCCCGAATCACACAAATATTCATTTACTCCCTAATGTATGTTTTGAGTTTTTGAATTGGTTAAAACTTCCATGTGAATTTAAATTTTTTTGGTGGATGTGAGAACAGTTTTTTGGATCATCCGAATATATTCTGAGAGATGCAATGAGAAAAAAATGTTTTCATTTGGGGTAAGTCCTAATAAGTTTCATGGTGGTGTTCAGTTTGGTTTTAGAATAATCATACATTGAAAATAGAATTTTGAGAGATACAATGCATAATGCATGGTTGGTGCATGGTTAGTACTAACTCTGTAGCCCAAATAATGATTCCAATTTGAAATACAACAAGTTTATAACAAACCATGTAGGGTGGAATAGTCACTTGACTTGGTTTAGAAGGATAAATAGACATATGTGGTTTAGTGCATAGTTTTTCTAACAATTCGTTGTAACCATGTGAGCTAGGTGTTTATTTAGACAAAGTTATAATGTTGTTATTGATTGGTCATAAAAACTGTGTGGAGAAACCATGTACCTCAGTTAATCATTATAAATTAATAAATATACCTAAAATAATTTAAAAAATCATCTAAAATTTATGATCCTTATTTTTATACCCATCACATGGATTTTTTTTATTCATCAATGCTAGGATTTTAGGATTAATATTTATTTGGGATCTCATTCATGCATCGTCAGTTATGTTGGATATATAGTAGTATCAATAATAATAATAATGGTTTTATTCTTCTTTAATCTTTATTTTTTGGGATGTTATATCAAAACATGATTATATACACCATTTCATGGATTTTTTAGATTACTAGTTCGCTCTCATTTCATCTCAAAGAAGAAGTACTTATTTGATTAATGAACATGAATGAGTATAAGGTTGGTAGTTCATAGAGTCTCATTATTTATATTAATTATATTGGATGATTATCTAAATATTAATTAGTGGGTTGGTCTAGGAGTTACATTTTTAATAAATAATCTCATTTGACTACTAATATGAATATATTATAGTTGAAAATGTCATTTGTATTTAATTACATTAAGCCGAGTATGGAATGGAATGATTGAAACTTGGTTTCTGAATTGGATTGTTTTCTATTTTTTTGTTATTTAATTTATATAATGGTATTCCAATGCAATGTGTATTCCCTGGATACAGGTGGCGATTGGGCTGATATACTAGGTTTGATGCTGATCATCGGGAATGAGGTAAAGAGGTGTAATAGGCTGTGGAATATGGTGATGATACATGCGAAATTTGGTTGATTAGGTTCACATGTGGTGATGGTGTTTGGTTGGATATTGTTTTTTCTAATGGTTAGTGATTTACACTCACTGTTTTTAGCCGATTGCATCAATGGAGTCATGATAAAATAGGATAGTAACATTGTGAGGTGGTGTTGAAAACTAGATTTGGTAGGAGGATTTAGAAATAATAGCATCTTCGGGGATATAAATTGACATCATCTATTAATGAGGTTATCACCATACAAATCCATCGATGATGTTATATGAGTCCACAATTTAGGGGATAAAAATTGCTGTAAAACATATGTCGACGGTCCAAGATTATGGAATGATTGAAATTTTTGTGCCTTTTGAAGTCATTATGTTGATATGACTATGGTTTTAAAAAGTAATTCCAAGGGAACATGATTTGATTATTTGGAATGTAAATTAGATGTCAGTTTTACATGAAAAGTAGTACAAGTTTTATCAATTGGAACAAGGTGTTGAGTGACATGTATATGGAGATTATACTGAGGGTACTCCTGCTATGACTAACCATGGTTCATCATTCATGTTTGGTAATTTACTATGTAAATAACACTTATTATTGTTGAGCCTAGGTAATGTTATTTATGTGTTTTATTTTTGAATTATGGATATTTATTTATTCATGCATACAATTTAATAAATATGAATGAAAGATGCGATTACATTGGTGGTGGAATACCATGTTCATATTCAAACCATACTAGGTAAAATTAGGACACATACATTTTAAAACACCAAGAACCTAACATACATTTCCCTTTGAATAATGCAGTAGCTTGCGTTGCACGTAACTTCATGTTTTAACACACCACGACCACTGAACCTAGCCACGATGAATAGTAATATCCACATTTTGAAATATTATAAATTATAATTTTCAAAATATAAATTATTTTTGAATTTTGAATATTGGAATTATCTTAGGGTGTATTTTTGGTACTTTTTCTGAAAACATTCAATTTTTGATGAATTGTGAAAAATTCGAAATTATTATTAAAAACAACTTTTTTAATGAAAATAAATTATAGTGTTAAATTTTAAATTTGAGTTTTTTAAAGTATCATAATATTATATTTTTTTCATTTAATACAATTTTGGTCATTTTATATAATTTCACATTAAAACTAGATAGAAACAAGTGTTAATATTTGGATAGTTAATATTTCTTAAAAACATGTGTTTTGTTTTGACAACAAGAATAAATTTTAAAATAATTTCTTTCACTTTTCTGTTCTGAATTTGGAAAAATAGATTCCAAATATGGAATCAGGTGGTATGTATTTTATAAATATGTTACATTTATATTGAGACATTATGAATAATTTATTCAATAAATATTTTATTTACCATGGTTAAAGGCTAAATCTTGTAAATAAGGGTAAAAAATAATATTATAACAATATTAAATTATCTTAAATGGTGTTTTATTCATATTGGGAGATACATTTCTGACCATGGGAATCCTTGGGTCGATTTTGGGACCCCATGGGTCCACTTCAGAGTGATAATGGCACTTTATATTAATTAATTTAATGTAAAGACAAAAATGACATAAACATATATATTTTAGTAAAGAAAATATTTAAATGGGGTTGTATAAGTTATATTTCTGACTATAAATACTAATTAGAAATATAAAAATATTTCCTAAATAATTTTCTTTTATTTATAATTTTTATAAGTTATATAATTAATGTTAATTTTGACACAATGGTGATGAAATAATTACCTTATTAATGAAAGAATCAAATAAAAGTTGTTATAAATATTAAATAAATATAATTTCAAAGATTATATGACATACATGATTTTTTAGGTGAATATGACATGGTAAGGTTTATTCAATTTATTTTGTTCGAAGTATTTAATTTTTCATTACATTCAAAAAAACCAAATACTAAATAGTGTCAAAATAGACATAAATGAGTTTTAAAACGAATATTATATTATTAAATTATATAAGAGTTCTAAAAATCTAAGGTTCTATCAAAGAATTTATATAATGATATTTATATGATTAATGACCCACTTGAAGTTGTCTGGGTATTTAATATTATGTTTATTAACCAATAATTACAATAATACAATAATACATGGTAAAAATTAAACAATTTAACTAAGAGTAAAACTTAAATGTTAGGTTTATATGTTTCCCCAAACTAGTCAAAAACCTACTAGTTGAGATTTTATTGACCCATACCCACCATAGACTATAAATAAATTATTTTTGAGCCATTATAAACAGAAAAGTATTTTAGTATAAAATAATATTTCAATCTTTTCATAAGGTGCCCCTTGTATCTCTTATTAAAGGGCGCATCCCCTCCTCTCCATGTAACATGACCAAAGTAATTTGTATTGGCCAAAACCTACAAAAATATCATTAAACTTCCCCTCAATTCAACCTGGAGACCATAGATTGATCATAATTCAAACCAAGGGAGCCCTTTTTATCAAATCAAATGGAAGAACCTGAAGAAGAGTTAAATACTTATCACCAGTTTCATGTTATTTTCTTCTTCCACGTCCTATTTATTTGTTGTTTCCATTATAAAATAACTATTGGAGTATCTTAAATATATTTTGATGTTATTATAAAAATGGTACCAAAATATTCATTATTCTATCCATCATATGAATGACAGTGTCACCATACATTTGTACGTACGACTTACCATCTCCACATCATTGTATAGTTTTTTATTCAATCACTTCATAATTTTGATGGGTATAATAACGAGTATAATAGATGTAAATCATAAATATAACATGTTAATGATTCTTTATATATATGATATAACATCCATTTACTTAAAATTTCACCATCAATGTAATGATATTCTCTCTCTTGCATACGTACAAATTATCATCTCCAGGAACACGATAAGATTTAATCCCCATATTAATCATTCAAGAATAATTTTCATGTAATTATTAAAAATAAATTTTAAGAACATAATAACATTTTGGATATAAATAAAATACATCATATCCATTACAAACATGGATTATGTAATGGAGAAAATAAAGTAAAAAAAATCAGTTCACAATTGAAACGATGATACTGTAGAAATATTATTAACAATGAAATATTAGAGGATCATATATGATATCATATTTATGCATATAGTTATTTCATAATTTAGTAACAATTTTTAACTATTATACATTAGATTAACATACCAACGATTAAAGAAATGTACCACGCAAGGGTAAATTTCCCTATCTTTTTATTTTTTGAGGTTTTTTTTACGTAATTATTTACTGGGACTTCTTTGTCATCCAAATTCGTGTTTTCTTATAAATGTAATTGAATTTTTTTACTATTTAATATACTATGGGTTAATGTAATTTATTCACTTATTTGACCAAATATGTATTTAAATAAATATTTTCTCCATTATCCAAAAAGGTACTTTGTTACATTTTCAACAAAATTAAGTGAAGAATGTAGATTTTTATCTTATACAGCAAGTGTGGCTATTTTCTACCGTTATATCATCATCGATGCTTCCCATTCGAGATTATAAAAATATTTTCAAAATAAATGTTTTATTTTTTAATTATATGAATTTTAAATCATTTCTAAATTGAAAGATAAATTTCTCTAAAAAATTTTGATTTCATCTATGTCAAAATATTTTGGTGGATTTTAACATTGTTTGACATTGATTAATTATGATACAAAACCTCAATATTTTATTGAAGTTTTTTTTAATTTTTTTTATGTGAATGTTTTATTTTTACACCATTAATTGTTTTTGTATAATGTATTGAAATTTATTATACAAGTTTTAATATGAATGTTTATGTTATGTTTAAACCTTTTCATATAATTAATTCATTAAACATAGTAAGTGACGGGTGGAGCCCGCTATAGCTTCTCAAAGCATTGGTAGGTCTCATGGGACAAACTAGTGTCTTGTCACAAGGCCTTGACAAAAAATTATTTATATTCATGGCACAAGGCCTTGACTATGTGGTTTTGAAGTCGGTCATCAAGCATTCCATCATTATTAAAGTGGCTATTGATATTTCATTTGATAATTCAACTAGAATAATATCTATCTGAATATGTAAAGGAAATTATTTGATTTTATATTTTCAATATTATTAATTATATTATGTTTAAAAGGATTTTTTTAGTCTTATACATTTCCTTAAATTTTTATGCTTATTTATGAATGTTTCTGCTATATTGTTATCCTTACAGAGCATCTGAGCTCACCCCTTTTTAAATATTATTTTTCCCTGGATGGGTAGAAGTATTTTATGGTTGACCTGCATGGATAGGCTAAAGATATAAGTGTGTCCAAAATGGGAAAAAATTCTTATGATGTTTCTATTTCATGATTTAATGTAACACTTATGAATGTATCTAGTAATTCCAAGGCTACTAAACTAATCAGTCATTCAGGACAAGATTCCTTATATCATGCCAACATTAACTAATAATGCACTGAATCTGAGTAAATGGGGTCGTGGTGTTACATATGGCATCAGCGTAAGTTTATTACAAACATTAGAAGCTATAATTAGAAAAGCTCTAATTAGAGAACTTTACCCTAAAATAAACATCGAGGAATCGTATAGAAGAACATTCTAGAATTTTGGTAATGTAGATATTTTATGAGTTTATTCAAAAAATACATCCCCATATGGAAACGAGTAGGTATAGGTGGATTTGGAACATATGTAACTATAGTTAAAACATGAAAACACCTCTTTGAGCTAGAATTGAACATGAACTGGTACACGACAATAGGCCATGCTACATTGTTGGTTTGGACAATCCTAGGGGATATTCATTGAATAAATCTCATTTTCTTTACCCACAATTATGAACATTTTATGTCTATAAACATCCTTAATGATTTTTTTTATAATTACGGATTATATCGATAAACTTTTAAATATATGTCAACTGTTTTATATGTTTGAATTTATATATTGTGATTCATAAACTAATATAGTGTATTCCATTGTTTATAAATGTCTCCCAGTGCAGGGAATGGAAACCGTATCCACCCATGTAATCCATATAGGGATTTATCTCCTACTCAAGATAGTTATAGAAGTGCTAGTGATGCAACTGGTGTTTATCACCTTATCACCATATTGGTAAAACAATCTCTGGTTATGAATAATAACCTCACCCATATGGAAAACCCTGATTCACAATGCTAAGGATCAATGATAGACCACATCACGAGGAAACAACCACAAACATTAAATGAGAGTAACAATCCATTAGAAGATGAGTAGTTTATAAGTTTCTTATAGAAAAATTATCATGCTTTGGGTAGTAGAGAAAAAGAAAAAGTTTCCATGGCAGTTTATTGCCTCACGAGAGATGCAAATCAATGGTGGTATTTAATACAAAACAAAATATAATATGAAGAAGTATCAAACAAAGAATGGAGGGAGTTTAATGATATTTTCATTGAAAAATACTTTCCTCATGACTATCAAATGGATATGGAAAGATAATTTATGTGTTTGAGGAAGAAAAAGGATGAGAATGTCACAATATATGAGGCTAACTATATAAGGATCGCAAGGCATGCATCAAATTATATATGTTACCCAAGGAGTATGATTGATCAACTCATTGATGGGTTAAAGCCATTTCTCCATTGAGAATTATTCTCACAATCCTTCTCATCGTAAGAACATATTATCTCATGAACTATCAATACATAAAAATAAATCTCTATGTCTTATAACATCAAGGAAAAGAAAGAGATGGAGAGATCTGGTGAACACACTTGAAATGGAAATAAGTGAAAGAAGGGAAAGGTTGAATTCTCATCTTGCGATAAATTTGGGAAGAAAAACCCAGATACATGCCTGTAGGGAATGAGAGTCTATTACAAGTTTGGTGAAAAATACCACCAAGCTCGTGATTACAATGGGAAGAAAGAGGTTGTTAATGTTGAATGATATAGTTGTATAGAAGAGGGGAATTATGCAGAGGAATGTCCTAAGTGTTGAATGACCATTCCTTAGAAAAAGCCAAGGGAGAAAGGGAAAGATTATGTGATCACAACTACTGAGGTAGATACTCTGAATGATGTGGTTGCTAGTAATTTAATGCTTTTATCATGATTAAAAAATTCTTTATTTGATTTTAGATCATCACAATGTCTAATAGATTCCCGGTTTGCTAAGAAAATTAGATATTTCCAATTTGACTTATCATGTGAGTTGTCAGTCAAAACACCCAAGGGAAGTGTCTTTGCAACAACGTTATGTGAATCTTTTCCAAATAGTGCATACAAATGTTCTTTATATGTTGATCTCATATTCATACCATTTATTGAATTTGATAAAACCCACAATATAAATTGGATTTAGGACCATGATGTAATACATTATTATAACAAGAAGGAGGTTGAAATTTTCCATGATGAAAATGATTACCTTCTTGTTAGAATAGAAACATCACCACCTAATTCTTATCTAGATCTACCCCTAGTAGATCTAATCAATTAAATTATTGGGGATGAATATAATACACTAAATATGGGCGAGGAAAATAATTTTCAAATAAAGGACATACCTATTGTGCAAGAATATGTTGATGTGTTTCCAGAGGATTTACCTGGACATAATTCGGAGTGGGAAATTGAGTTTTTATTGTCTTAATTCATGGATCAAGGACCATATTGAAGAACCATTATATAATTTCCATTGAGGAATTAGTGGAAATAAAGAAACCAACAGAGAAATTGAGTAATACAGGATATATTATACCCAGTGTTTCTCCATGGAGAGCCCCTATTATTATTGTTAAGAAGAAAGATGGATCATTGAGGTTGTGAATTTACTATAGATAGATCAATATAACAATGATAATGAACAATAATTCCCTACCACACATTGTTGATTTATTCGACCAAATTCATGTAGCTCAATATTTTTAAAAGAGTGACCTTCGATCTTGATATCATCAGTGGTCTGTGAAAAAGGATGTCATTCCGAAAACATCATTTCAAACTACGTATGGGCACTATGAATTTATAGTAATGCCTTTAGGATTGAATAATGCACACTCTATCTTCATGGATATAATGATTAGATTATTTAAGGAATATCATGAAAAATTTAAAGTGGTATTTGTTGATGATATTTGGGTATACTGAAAAATCTACGATGATATTGAATATCACTTTCACATTATCCTATGTACTCTGAGAGGAAATGAATTATATAGAAAATTTAGAATGTGTGAATTCTAGTTTCAAGCGATTTATTTTCTTCACTGTATTGCCTATAAGGATGGAATCTCTATTGATCCTTAAAAGACCACAACAATCTAAGAATGGACATCACAGACGAGTATAACTAGGGTACATAGCTTTATTGTTTTTGGAGGCTATTAATGGTGTTTTTTCTAGAATGTTTCTTGATTGAATAACCCATTAATGTAGCTCACTCAGAAAGGGGATATATTTTTTTGGAAAAATTGTCTGAAGAATTTTCTGACAAACCAAAGAGAAGACTAGATAATGATCCTATCATTACAGTACCATCGTAGAATTATGGGTTTGTTATTTATGGTGATTCTTCAATGAATGGACATAGTTGTGTATTTATACAGAATGCTAGAGTTATTGCCTATGTATAATGAAGGATTAAAATTCATGAGAAAAGATATCCTACTCATGATATTGAGTTAGCAGCTGTACTCTTTTCTTTGAAGATATGAAGACACTATAATTATGGTGAAAAATGTGAGATTTATACTGATCACAAGAGTTTGAAGTATATTTTCTCACAGAAAGAACTCATCATGGGGAAATTTAAATGGGTTGAAGTACTCAAGGATTATTATTTCACTATACACCACCACCCAAGGAACGAAAATAAGATGGTAGATGCATTTAATAGAAGGAATCAAGGAGTTTTGAACAAGATGAGAGTTTAAAGGGATCCTATTTTCATGGATCTAGTGAAGATTGATATGGGAATAACTATGGAAGGTAAAACATTAAAACTTCATCAAATTGTTGACAAACCATTTTTTATAGAAAGGATAAAGTGTTTTTAGAGTAATGATGGGGAGTTTCAAAAGAAGATTAAAGCAATGAATGATGGGAGATTGTGTGGCTTCATATATGAAGATGTGATTTTGAAATTTGTTAAGAGACTTTTTGTTACTAACATACCTGATCTAAAAAGTGAATAGTTGGATGATACTCTTAGCTCTATGTTCTCTATACACCCTGGGAGCACCAAAATGTATAGTGATTTTAATGAAAATTTTTTGTGGGACAACATGATGATGGTGATTTCTAATTTTGTTTCATGATGTATGGTTTTTTAACATGTGAATTCTAGAAGGTAACATCATGGAGGTGTCATACAACCTCTTCACATACCATAGTTGAAATGTGATGAGATTACGATGGAATTTTTCATGGGGATACCAACGACTCTTATAAGTAATGATGCAATATGAGTCATTGGTGTTCAACATACCATTTCAGCACATGTTCTTTATATAATAGATGATTTACCACTTGAATGTTGGGCATGACTATATATTATTGAAGATGTAAGAATTCATGTATTACCCTTATCAATTTTTTTCTAATTGTGATCCTAGTTTTACATCAAGATTCTAGAAAAGTCTTCAGAAAGGCATGGATTATGAACGTCGTTTGAGCACTTACTACAAACATCTAACCTATGGCCAATCAGAATGGACTATTAAAACCTTATAAGACATTTTGAGATCTCATCCACTTTACATTCACGATATGAGGGACCAATATTTTCCTCTTGTAGAATTTTTCTTTTACAAAAGCTTCCATTCTAGTATTTAGATGAAACCATATAAAAAATTATACATAAAGAGATGTCACGCAACAACATATTGGGATGATGCTGGTGAAAGTAAACTTGTAGTTCCAGAAAATGTTGAGAAAAAAATGGAAAAAGTGAAGATTACCCAAAACCACATCAAAGTAGCTCAATGTAGGAAAAATAGCTACGCGGTTAACCAAAGGAATGACTTGGAATGTTATGTTGGAGATCATGTTTTCTTGAAGCTATCTCCATGGAAGGGTGTTATATGCTTTAGTAAGAAGGGTATATTGAGTCCCAGATATATCAGACCTTTCGAAATTCTGAAATGAATTAGCGTTGTACCTTATTGTTTGGCTATGCCTCCAAGTACCTCCAAATTTCATGATGGGTTTCACGTATCACTATTGAGAAAATACATGCACGACCCAACGCATGTAATCACCTATGGAGAAATAGAACTGGAACCTGATATATCTTATTGTGAAGGGAATTTCAAAATTCATGATACAAGAGAAAAAGTTCTATGATTCCTGATGACTCATCTGGTAAAAGTTCTATGGAGAAACTCTATGATGGAAGAGGCAATGTGGGAACCTGAGGATCTTATGATGAAGAACCACCGAAATCATTTTATTTAGTAATGATCCAACAATTTCTTGGATGAAATTAATTTAAGGAGGGTAAAAGGAAAGACCACATGCTCCCATGGTATGCTTCCCTTTGAATAAGGCAGTAGCTTGCGTTGTACACAACATGGAGATTTCACCCACCACAACCAATGAAACTAGCTGTTATAAATAGTAATACCCACATTTTGAAATATTATAAATTTTAATTTTTAAAATGGACTTAATTTTTAAATTTGACATATATATATTATCATAGAGTAAATTTTTGGTATTTTTCAAAAACATCCAATCTTTTAAGGATAGTGAAAAATACTAAATTTTATTAAAAAATATTTTTTTAATAAAATTAATTTATATTGTCAAATTATAAATTTTAATGGGTTTAAAGTATCATTGGATTATATTTATATCATTTAATATAATTTATGTCATTTTATGTAATTTTTACATTTAAACTAGATGTAAACAAGTGTCAATCTTTGGATAGTTATTATTTCTTAAAAACGTGTGTTTTGTATTGGAAATAGAATTTAATTTTAAATTAATTTCTTCAACATATGTTTTCAGAATATGTTAAATTAGATTACATATATTGAATCAGGAGGTCTAAATTGTGTAAATAGGTAACATTTAATTTTATACATTATAAATAACGTCTTCGGTAAATATTTTATTTACCACCGTTAAAGGGTAAATCCTGTTAATAGGGGTAAAAGATAACATTATAATTATATTCAATTACCATAAAATGTGTAATATTCCTATTTTTTTATACATTTTAGACCCCGGGAATCCTTGGGTCGTTTTTTTACGCCATGGACAACTTGATAGTGCTAATGACACTATATGTTAATTATTTTATAGTAAAGACCAAAATGACATAAACATATATCTATTAGTAAAACAATTTTTAAATGGGGTTATATAAATAATCTTTTAGAAAATAAATACTCATTATAAATCTAAAAATATTTCCAACATAACGTTTATTATTTTTATAATTTTTAGAAATTAAATAATTAATTTTATTGATGACACAATATTGATGCAGTAATTACCTTATTAATGAAGGATTCAAATAAATAGATTTTTAAACATTAAAATAAATATAATGTCATAGTTTTTATGATATTTACGAATTTTTTAGTATCATATGACATGTTATTGTTGATTCAATGTTTTTTTAGTTGTAAAAATGTTTTTATGACTTTCAAAAAAACCAAATACTAAATAGTGTCAAAATTGACATAAATGTGATTTTAAAACAAATAATATATTATTAAGTATTGAATAGTTCTAAAAAAATAAGGTTCAAAAAAATAAGTTATATAATGGATTATATCTCATTAATGAACCTCTTTAGTTTCTCTTGGAATTTTATAGTATGTTTATTATCAAATTATGATAATAATACAAGAATACATGGTAAAAGAAAAACCATTTAACTTAAAGTAAAATCTAATAGATTAGGTTAATATGGTGACCCAAACCTATCTAAAACATATTTTTTATAGGTTTCGACACACACACACCTTATCCTAAAAATAAATCATTTTAGAGCCACTACTAAATGAAAATAAGTTCAATATAAAATAATATTTTAATCTTTTCCTAAGGTGCACCTCACCTCTCTTATAAAAGGGAACATCTCCTTCTATCAAAGTCACACCTCTAATGCCATTTGTAACAAACAAACCTAACAAAATAACCACCAAATTTCCCTCAATTCAACATAGATAACTTAGTTTAATCTTAATTCCATCTTAATGATCCCTTTTGATCAAATCAAAAGGAAGAACCCGAAGAAGAGATAAACATTTGCCACCACTTTCGTGTTCTTTTCTTATTCCACTTCCACTTTATTTATTGTTTCCATTCTAAATAATTACTATTGTCTCATCAATATGTTGTGATATTATTATAAAAATGGTACAAAAATATTCATTATTCTATCCATAATATGATGTATAATGTCACCATAGATGCGTACGCATGGCTTACCATCTTCACGTCGTTGTGTAGTTTGTTAATCAAACACTTCACAATTTGGATGGGTATACTAATGACTATAAATAATTTAAATAATAAATATAACATGTTAATTTTTTTTTATATTTTATATTCCATCCAATTACATATGATTTCACCATAAATATAATGATATTGTCAATCGTGCGTACATACATATTATTGTCTCCAAGAACGTGATAAGATTCATCCCCCTTCATAATCATTCAAAAATAATATATATTTTATTGTTAAAAATAATATTTAAGAACTAAATATCATTCAGGATATAAATAAAATACATCATATCCAAAAAATCATGGCTTACATATCCGAGCATATAAAGTAAAATTGATCAGTTAACACCAGAAATGATGAATCTACTGAAATATTATTAACAAAGTAATATTAGAGGATCATATATGATATCATATTTTTGTATATAGTTATTTTATAATTAAATAAAAATTTAATAACTATTATACAGGAGGATAACATACCATCGACTATGGAATAATACAATTTAAGGGTTAATTTTCCAATCTCCATATTATCCGAGGTTGTTTTTATGTAAGTATCTACCGGGACATCTTGGTCATCCACTTATGTGTTTTCTTAAAATGTAATTAAAAACATTTTTACTATTTATTATACACTGGATAAATGTCATTAATACCATTATTTGACCATATATGTTTTAAAAGAAATAATTCTATCATTTTCCAAACAAGAAACTTTATGACCTTTTCAACAAAATTAAGAAAAGAATTTATTATTTTTAACTTATATGGCAGGTGTGGTTATTTTACGACGTTATATCATAGTCGTTGCATCCCATAAAAACTTATATGTATATTTTCAAAATAAATGTTTTCATTTATAATTAGATGACTTTTTAATTATTACAAAATAGACAGATAAATTTCTCTAAAAAAGTCATTATTTCATCTATGTCAACATGAATTGATGGATTCTAATCTTCTTTGAAAATCATTTTTTATGATACAAAAAATCTATATTGTACAGAAGGATTTTTGAATTGTTTGATTGTGGTTTTGTTATTTTTACACTATTCATGGTTTATGGAAATAATATTGACATTACATATGATATTTTTAATATGAATGTTTATGTTATGTTTAATCCATTCCATATAAAGAATTCATTGGAAATAGTAAGTGACGGGTGGAGGCCGCAATAGATCCTCAATTCATCAGTAGGTCTAATGAGACTATCCAATTTATTTGTAATGGACTGGACCTCTTTGGTCCACTACTTTGTGAAAATACAGTGTTAGAGGCGTTTCGGAGGTCATGGTATCTTATCCCCAACGCTTTGACAAAATCTTCCGTTTTGATGAACCGTTTCAACAATATACAGTTGTAAACTGTAACATCACGTTACGTCTGCAGGTACTTTTGTTGCTTCTAACTACCCGTGATTTGGAGTAGTGACATGGGGGTGCGTTTTTGGCGAAATATTAAGGAAATCTAAAGGGAAGTGGATTTCGGACGGTTTGTTTAAACCGTGTGGCCATACCGTTCGTAGTTAATACTGGAAGAAGTGGCTAATGCACAGTTTGTCTAACCATGTGGCCTAACCGTGCGAGGAGTGTTTGATGAGGTAGTAGAGACCTCACGGTTAGCACATGAGTTGTTTAACTGTGCGATCAATCCATGCATGCACATATAGTAGATCCTAAAATTTTGGATCTAACTTGAATTTCCTATTAAGGGTTCATTTAATCTCCTAAGTGTCCATAATAAGGAATTAACCTCCTGTGAAGGTAGTAGAACCTCTCCCAATCATTTTGGCGGTGATCTTAAGGCTCCACTTGGTGAATCTAAGACAATTTCCGGAGGTATTTGATCGTTCTTCATCATTCTTGTGATTTATTTATTTTTTAGAGTTTCTGAATCAAGATTCTAGATTCTATTTCAAATGGGTATTTGTTTGTTTTTTAATGTTTCACGATTTTATTTGATGTAGGTTTTTTTTTCATGGATTACTTCATAATGTGGCCTCAGTTCCTTAGATTTTGTCTTTCCTTTGACACCATCCCCCCTCATGACTATGATCTCTCATTGCCAATTTTCCTCAAATTGTTCTCTCATACACCTTTTGGATTTGATGGTTGATTACAAACATATTTATTCAAATATTTAAGCTGGATTATATGAATTTATTAGTATTATATTGTTATTTTATGCTAATTTATTTATTATTCTATCAAATACTAAGACCGTTTCTAGTAAGAAAAATTTCATAAGAAATACGATTGGACTCTTCATCATATTTCATGAAACATTTTTAATAATGTCATGTTTTTTTAAAAAAATATGTTATATCAAAGATGTGGAAATGGGTGGTGTTCGAGGGGTGTCCAAGGGGTGGGTGGGTGTGAGTGGCTATCCACGGGGGTGGGGGCCTGTCCAGAGGGTTTTGGGGGTTGTCCGGGGGGTGGGGGCTGTCTAGAGGGTTGGGGGTGTAAAGGGGGGTTTTGAAGGGGTAGGGGTGGGGGTGTTGTCCAGGAGGGGTGGGGGTGCTGTCTAGAGGGGTGGGGGGCTGTCGGGAGGGTTGGGGGGTGTCCAGGGGTGGTCCAAGGGCGTGGGTGGGAGTGGGGGCCTATCCAAGGGGGTGGGGGCCTGTCCAAAGGGGTTTGGGGGTTGTCCGGGTGGTGGGGGGTGATTCTCAGGTTTACTCCATTTTCTCCAATTTTCTATCAACTATGTAGGCGGCATGGTTTTCTTTGATTCATTGAAAATTAAAAATGTTATATCTAACTATATTTTGTTTTAAAAATATTATTCAAGCATATTTTCTTAAATAACCATAGATTTGTTTTATATTTTAAATTGTTTTAAATTCAAATTATGATTTTTTTCATATAAACATATATTTGTCTTATCATAAAAATATATATTTTTAGATGATATTTGTTATAGGTAATAATGAGTCGAAGTTGGATTACGACACATAGAATTAGTAATGAATTTGAGGAAGGTGTTGATGCCTTTTTGGAATTTGCAAAACGAAATGTTCCATGTAGTGACATTTTTTTCTGTCCTTGCCTGAAATGTTTGAATATGAAGAAGTTGAAAAGTAGAGAGATAAAAGATCATCTTATTTTTCATGGTTTTAATCCGAGTTACAGCCCTTGGATTTGGCATGGTGAAACTGGATGGAATGTAACTGATGATGATTATTCGCAAGATGGTAACTCCGACGGAATTGAAGAAATGATTCGTGATATTGTAGCAGAACAAATTGAGATAGAACCGACAGTTGCGCGTCTATATTGTGATGCTGAAAAACCATTATATCCTGGTTGTACAGATTTTACGGTTTTGTCGGTGGTGTTAAGATTAATTAACCTGAAGGTGAAACATGGATGGAGTGACAAAAGTTTTATAGAGCTGCTACAATTGATTAAAGATATTCTTCCAAAAGATAACGATCTTCCAGATTCACATTACAAAGCTAAGAAAATATTATGCCCGATGGGATTGGGATACAAGAAAATACATGCCTGTACGAATGACTACATTATATATAGGAAGGAATATGAATTTCTGTCAGAGTTTCCTAAATGTTGGACATCACGGTATAAGGTGAAAGAAAAATCACAGGCTGGTGTAGAGATTACAAAGCTCTCTTCAAAGGTATTTTGGTATCTTCATATAATTAATCTTTTCAAACGTTTATTTGCTAATTCACATGATGAAAAAATGTTAATATGGCATGCTGAAGAGCGGGTATGTGATGGAAAAATATGTCATCCAGCTGATTGTCCACAATGGAAGAAAATTGTTGCGCAGTATTCTACATTTGGAATTGAAATTAGAAATCTCAGTCTAGGGTTGTGCACAGATGGAATGAATCCATACTGAACCCTCAGTAGCACACATAGTTCATGGCCTATTTTATTGGTAATTTACAACCTCTCTTCTGAAGTTAGTATGAAGAGAAAATATGTTATTTTGAATATAAATATCTCTGGTCCAAAGCAACCCATTAATGATATTGATGTTTACATGTCACCGTTGATTGATGATTTGAAACTGTTATGGGTTGATGGTATTAGGGTGTATGATACTTATAAAATTGAATATTTTCAACTGCATGCAGTGCTTCTGTTCACTATAAATGACTTCCCAGCGTATGGAAATTTTCCTGGATATAGTGTTAAAGGTCATACAGCGTGTCCAATTTGTGAACAACAGACGTCATATTGTCAATTGCATCATGGGAGGAAAACAGTGTATATGGGTCATCGAAAGTTTTTTCTTATGGAACAACCTTATAGAAGACTAAAAAAGGCATTCAATGGCTCACAAGAATTTGATACTGCTCGAAAACCTTTATCCCCTGATCCGTATTTTGAGAGGGTGAAAAACCATGATGTGACATTGGGAAAGACACAAAAATCTGGCAATGATAGACATATTTGGAAGAAAAGGGAATTTTTTTTGAGCTACAGTATTAGAGTTATCATGTAGTTAAACATAATATTGATGTCATGCACGTAGAGAATAATATATGTGATTCTTTTATTGGAACATTGTTTGATATTAAAGGAAATACTAAAGATGGGTTGAATGAAAGATTAGACTTACTATCAATGGGAATACGTTTGGAGTTAGCTCCCACTCTTAAAGGAAGATGAACAGTTCTTCCCCAGGCTTGTCATACATTATCAAAGAGGGAGAAAATTAGCTTCTATCAGTGTCTTCATGATACCAAATTTCCTCAAGGTTATTCTTCTAATGTAAAAATATTTGTCTCATTGAAGGACTTGAAGTTGATAGGTATGAAATCACATGATTGTCACATCATGATGCAACAAATTCTACCAGTTGCATTGCGTGAAATATTTCCCATTCATGTCAGAAATATTATAATGAAGTTGTGTTATTTATTCAATTCAATTTTTAACAAGGAGATTGATGTGAATGCTTTGAACAATTTGGAAAAGGATGAAATTTTTATACTTTGTCAATTGGAAATGCATTTTCCTCCAACTTTTTTTGATATAATGGTGCATTTAATGATTCATCTGGTTCGAGAAATAAATCTTTGTGGACCTGTATATCTTTGTTGGATGTATCCTTTTGAAGTTATATGAAAATATTAAAGGGGTATGTTAAAAATCAATATCGACCTGAAGCCTCTATTATTGAAAAGTATATTTCTGAGGAGGTAGCAGAGTTTTGTACGAGCTACATGGCTACGACGCAACACATAGGTTTGCCTCCATCTCTCCATGAACGAGTTAATAATGATGGAAAGGGGATTCGCGGCGTGAAAATCAAATCATTGTCAGTTGAATAGATGAAGAAGTTAGAATCATACATCTTGAATAACATAGCTGATGCTCAACCGTATATCACATTTCATATTAATGAGTTGAAACAATGTCATCCAAAGAAGAAAGAAATGTGGATTTTGAATGAGTACAATAGAACTTTTTTTTCATGGATTAAAAAGACATTTCTTGGTAGATCAGGCGTATCAGAGACATTAAAATGGATTGTGGTAGGTCCATGTTTAAATGTGATATCATGGTCTAGTTATGACATTAATGGTTATACATTTCATATGAAAGCTTAGGAAAACAGAAGTGCAGTTTAGAATAGTGGTGTATTGGTGTTTGCAGAAGCAATGCATTTTTCGAGTGCTAAGGACAAAAACCAAATTTCTGTATCAAGTGCATATTATGGAGTGATTGAAGACACATGGGTGTTTGATTACATTGAAATTAAAGTTCCCGTTTTTAACTGTAAATGGTTTAACGGTAACAACAATGTCATACACGATGAATTTGGAATGACACTTGTTAATCTGAATAGATTAGAAGACATAGCTGATTCTTTTATAATGGAAACACATGGAAAATAAATTTTCTATGTAGTAGATCAATGAGATATGTATTGTGGTGTTGTTTTACAAGGAAAAAACAATATGTTGGTGAGGATGAAGTTGATTAATATGCTGATTTATGTGAGATACCTACTTCCATGGAAAGATTAACAGAACATAATGATGATCATGTTGAAGGCATAGTTTGTGCCATAAGGAACGATCACGACGAAGGAATTTGGGAAAACAATCCATTTGTACATTTCTAAAATTACTGGTAACATATGTTTTTTTCTTGTTTACATTTATTTTTTCATAAATGTTAGATATTGTAAGTTTTTTATTTATTAAAACATGTTTTAAAACAAAATAAGTATATGTTTTTGTTTTTTTAAGTTTTTTTAGTTTACTTTATCATTTTTAAAACCATTACATGAATTATATATCTATTATTTTTGTTCACTGACAATTACTTTACCATGTTTACCATGTTAACCAGGTTTACCATTTTTACCAAGTTTACCATCTTGGCCATCTTGACCATATTGACCATCTTTACCATCTTTACCATTGATTAACATTCTTACCATATTACCAATGTTTACTATTATGTAACTTAGTGAACTTTTCTATTTTCTGATTACAGTAGTATTAAAATATTTGAATTTGTATATTTGTGAACTGACGTTTGTTTTTTTGATGTGAAGGATAATGACAGATCATTCAGATGATCAACCCCATGATTGTGGAGTGGAGCATATTGTTGGTCATGCCTCTGGGGATGAACATTCACATGCTCATATTACGACAAAGAGTGCAAATGTTGGTAAATGTTGGTGCCCACGTTTACCAAAATTATCACTTTCCCATACACAGGATCAGAGGATAGTCATTGAGTTTGATGATGATGATATTCCGAGAGGTGCGAATGCAAAATATTTTAAGAGTTTTGTAGCAACTCAGGCTTAGAGAAAACTAAGAATTCTGTATGATGATTGGAGTAGTGTGGATAAAGCGATTATCTCTTAGTTGTGGGAGACGATTTTGGTAAGATCTTTTGTCATTGTTTGACTAATCTTTTAATGTTTATAGTATATATAATATGTTTAACCTCTTCTTTATCAGATGACATTTAATATTCCTGACACTGGAGGAGTCAGGAAGACATTCTTATCGTTGGATGCCAGGAGATGGAGAGATTTCAAATCAACCATCTCATATGATTTCATTTCTTGTCATAGGAGTCACGACAATCCATGTCGTATATATCCTTTTATATATGAAGACACATGTAGACAGTTTTTTGAATGTAGAAGAAAAGATTCATTTCTGGTAAGGGCAATGTAAACTTTTATAAACTTTCTTATATAAATGATTTTATTGATGTTTTTTTAATGATTTCTTATTCTTAAATTACAGAAAACAAGGAAATCTCATCAGGAGATCCAATCTAAAAATGTATACCCTCATTTTTTATCTCGGGGAGGGTATGCATTATTGGAAGAACAAATGATGGCGGAAAAATTTCAACAACTAAGAGCTGAGTATTCAAGCTCTGGAAAGGTGGCCCCTCCATCCCCTCCATCTAGACATGAAAAATGGAAGAGAGCTCGGAAGGGGAAAAAAGGTCAATATCTTTCGGAAGAATCGAGAATCATAGCTGAGAGGATTGTAAGATGTCTATTTTATTTATTTAATTTAACTAGTATCTTCATATAATTTCAATCATTATAGAAATGTTCAATTAAATAATACAGGACTCTCTTAAGGAGCAGAGTTAAGAGAGGACATTTACAGCTACTGGGAGGGAATATATTTTATTTGCAGCATTGGGAAGGCCTGAACATCCTGGTCGTGTAAGAGGATATATAGTAGGTGTATCAGTAAGAAAAGTGTTTCCACGTTCTTCAACTTCTAACATTGAGGGGGTTTATAAAAAAAATAGAATCCTTGGAGTCTGAAGTTCATAATATTAATCCGACTATGGAGGATAAGATTAGAGAGTCGGTGCAGTCTATATTTGCAGAAATGCAAAGACAATTTCAGACTACAGCTCCCACTCCTCCACCTCCCCCTGCAGACCCCATTATTTATCCTCCACCTATGCCAGTAGCTCCCACTCCCCCACCTCATCCTGCGGACCCCGTTTTTTATCCAACGCCTCCACCGCAGATTCCTACTTATTGAGAGTTGTATGTTGATGATTCTCAACATCATATAGTATCATATGGGTTGGTATATTTTATAGGAGATACAATTCATCATCAATAATTAGAGGTATAGAATCAGAGGGTCACTGTACAGGATATTATAGATAGATCAGCTAGGGTACCAATACCTACAGATGAGGTGGCGACAGTTGGACATAGTATCGACGATTTTTTAATTTGGCTATCCAGACTTCTTCGACTCATTACCATAGAGATATGAATGTTATATATTTTATTTTATTTTTTTTATTAAAGTTGTTTTATCATTTGAAAAATAATATCTTTTTCAATATTTTTTTTACAGGAATACTTCAAAGGTAAAGAAATACTGTATAGAAAACAATAAAGACAAATGGCTATGACATCAGATACATATTCAAATGGTCTTGACAGATTGTCAAGATATTCACATTTGTTGTTGGGTGATTATGAGTATCCAATGTAAGCTCATGTTTGTGGATGTGAAATAAGAGTGGGGATTATAAAAACTGATTTCATGGAGCTTGTTACTAGAGATAAGTTGGGCATCAACGTGGTGCAAATTTTTTCCATGTAAGTCTTAACACATTTTCCATGCGTTATATTTATTAAAAATGTATACTTATGTATGTTCTGTATTATGTATCTTTATAAAATTTGTGAGAGGAATGAGCTAATATAAGTATATGGATTCATGGACCCTCAATTGATTTCCCCTGAAGCATGTCCATTGAATGAGGAACAAAGAATGGTTTATATTGCTGAATGATTTGAAAAGAATATAATCACACAATGTTGGATGATGCATTTTTGTGAGAGGTATGAAACAAATTTCTCTAAAAGAGTTAATTATCTTTTAACATAAAAAGCCACTAACGTCAAATTTCCTTTTATCAGTGATCATTGGATGTTAGGGGTTTTTTCCCAAGGGGGAAATCCCTTTATTGGATATTCTCTGACCATGGTGATGTGCGTGATAGTTTTAAGAATATATTGGAAAAGTATGTTTCAAATTCTCAATAGTTTTATATATTATAATTAATTTTCAATTTACCCCATTCGTTTTATTTTCTAACAGTGCATGGGACTACTTTCGAAAAAACACAAAGAAAAGAGGTGCAAAGATCAAATATGTAAATGCGAAGGTAAATATCCATTTATAATTTGTACTTTTGGATTTATTACATAAAAATAATATATTGAATTTACACTCATTCAAACATATTTTTCATGAAAAACAAGGCCTCATCGAATGCAGATATTATATGTTAATATTTATGTATGAAATAATTACAACTAGGACAGTTGTGAATTTTGACCTAGTACGATTTCCTCTTAATCTTAGCCATAATATTTCAATTTGATTTATTAATTATACACGTTAACTAATTTCTTTTTCATTTGTATCTTTTTGATGACCCTAAACCCTATACTGCTGAAGACATCAAACACTTAATAGTGGAGTGGTCAAATTATTTTATAGGGTTGATTGACTTTTAGTTGTTTGTAACATAAAATGTAATTTTGAATATTGTTGTTGTAATTGTGTATTTGGTAGTTTTTTAGGTTGGATTTATTTTTTTTGAAGATGACAGTGTTTGTTTTGAATGTTATATAATTGAATGTTTGATTTTTCCCTCCTTCTTGTTTTGGATTACCTATGATGGTTTTTCTGGTATGGATTTGGGTCTATGGGGGAGGGGTTCCAAGGGTGTGGGGCTGTGTTCAGTGGGGTTGGGGGTGTCCAGCGGTCTGGGAGGGCTATCCGGTGGGGTGGGGGGACAGTCCAGGGGGGTGGCAGGGTTGTCTAGGTGTGTGGGAAGGCGGTCCAGGGGTGTGGGAGTGTTTTCCAGGGGTGGGGGGTATACATGAGGGTGGGCGGGTTGTCTAGGGGTGTGGCGGGGGCTGTCAAGTGGGGTGAGGGGGTGAGGGGGTGCTGTTCAAGCAGGTGGGGGGGTTTTTAAGGGGTGTTTGGGGTTGTCCGGGGGTCGGGGGGCAGTCTAGGAGTGTGGTGGGGGCTCCAATAGGGTGGGGGAGGGCTGTCCAACGGGTATACAGGAGGGGGGGAGCTCCAATGGGGTGCGGGAGGGCTGTCCAGGGGGTATAATGAGGGTGAGGGCTCCAACGGGGTGGGGGAGGGATGTCCATGGAGTATACATGAGGGTGGGGGCTGTCTAGGGGTTAAGTTTTATATGTTATCAACATACATGATTAATTTTGATCTACTTCTGTTTTTGTGGTATGATTTCTTGATTTGTTTTCTGGTTGATTCTGGTGGAGAGCAGATGACTGTATTCAATTTTTTTAAAAAATTGGGTTTATCACGTGGGTTATTTAATAACCGACATGATAAAAGGCCTGGGAAATAGTTTATCACGTCGGTTATTTAGTAATCGACGAGATAAAAGGCCCGGAAAATGGTTTATCACGTCAGTTATTTAATAACTGGCATGAAAAAAGGCCTGGAAAATGGTTTATCACGTCGTTTATTTAATAACCGATGTGATAAACTACCTCCCCCTGGTTTATCACGTCGTTTATTTAGTAACCGGCGTGATAAACCCACCTCCCCCAGTTTATCACAGTGGTTATCTAATAACCGACGTGATAAACCCCCTCCCCCGGTTTATCACGTCGGTTATTAAAAAACCAACGTGATAATCCCTCTGCCCCCCGGTTTATCACGTCGGTTGTTTAATAACCGACATGATAACCCCCACCCCGGTTTATCACGGAGATTCTACAATAACTGACGTGATAAAACCCCCACCCCCCGGTTTATCACGTCGGTTCTTTCATAACTGACATGATAGACCATTTCCCCGTCCTTTTATCACAGCGGTTTTTAAGAACTGACGTGATAAACCATTTCCCAGGCCTTCTATAACGTCGGTTGTTAAATAACCGACATGATAAACACTTCCCATTTTATTTATCACATTGGTTCTAAAATAACTGATTTCATAAACATCCCGATTTTATGTTTTTAACGTCAGTTTTTAAATAACTGATGTCAAAAACGTTATTTATAATGTCCCTCGTATTAACGTCAGCTAGTAACCGACGTAAAAAACGTTTTCTGCACTATTGAGTACAGTTGGAGATTCATCTCGTGCTGGTCATCTTATCACCATACTGAAAAAAAACTCAACTTATAAATAATAACCTTACCCATATGAATCACCCTGATTCACAACGTGGGGGATCAATGTTAGACTGCTTCATAATGAAACAACCACCAACATTAAATGAGATTACAAATCCATTAGTAGCTGAGTAGTGAATATGTTCCTTAGAAAAAATATTTCCTACTTTGGGGAGCAGTAAAAGAGAAAAATTATTCATGGTAGTTTATCGCCACACGGGAAATGTAGATCAATGTTTGTCATTATTCCAAAACAAAATGGAATATAAAAATGTATCAAAAAAAGAATGGATGGAGTTTAAATATATTTTCATTGAAAAATACTTTACTCGTGACCATTAAGAGGATATGGAAGGGCAATTTCTGAGTCTGAGGCCAATAGAGGATGATAATGCTGCAAATTAAGAGGATAACTACACAAGGTTTGCATGGCATAAAGCATATTTTATATATAAAACATAGAGTATGATTGATCGATTCATTTATGAGTTAATAAATTTCTCTATCGAGCATTAGTCTCACAATCCATCTCATCGTCTGATGATATTTTCCCATGTGATATCAATACATAAAATTAATTCTCTATGTGTTACAAATTCAAATAAAAGAAAGAGATAAAGAAATTTGTTGAACACTCTGGAAATGGAAATAAAGGAAGATGATAAAAGACAAATATTCATCCTGCAGTAAATGTGGGATGAAACGCCCTGATACTTTCCTAAAGAGAACGAGAGTCTGTTACATGTGTGGTGAAAAAGGTCACCATGCTTTTTATTACAAGGTGAAAAAATATTTTTTCAATGTTGAATGGTATAATTTTAGAGAAAAGGGGTATTTTGAAAATAAAGTCCCTATGTGCCGAAGGATCATACCTCAGAAAAGGACAAGGGATCAAGGCCAAGATTATTTGATCAATAATGATGAGGTTGAATCTCCAAGAGTTGTGGTGGTAGGTAATTTAATGGTGTTTTCATGTCTAGCCAAAGCATTATTTGTTTTTGGATCCTCACATTGTTTCATATCACCCTAGTTTTATAAGAAAAATAGATACATTCAATTTGTCTTATCAATGGACATGTTAGTCAAAACACATAAGGTATGTATCATCACAACATTTTTTTGTGAATCAGTTCCCATTAGAGAAAAAATATGTTTTTATCTGCTGATTTCATCATCATACCAACGATTGAATTTATTATAATCCACAGTATGAATTGGATTTCAGACCATGATGAGATTACTTATTCTAAGATGAATGAGGTTACAATTTTTTATGATAATAAAGAGTACCTTTTAGAGCAGAAACATCGCCAGCAAATTTTTATCTAGATCAACCCCCAGTAGCTCTAGTAAATTCAATTATTGGGCAGTAAGAGAATGAAATAACTATGGGGGTGGAAAATATTGTCCAAATAGAGGACATAACTATTATGCCAGAATATGTTGATCTGTTTCCAATGGATTTACCTAGACATTCTCTAGAGTGATAAATTGAGTTTTCTATTGTCTTAATTCATGGATCAAGGCACATATCGAAGACCTATTATAGAATATACACTGATGAATTAGTGGATCTAAAAAAATAACTAGAGGAAATGAGTTAAAAGGGAAATATTTTCTCTAGTGTTCCTCCATGGGGAGCCCCTGTAGTTTCGGTTATGAACAATGATGGATCTTTGAGGATGTGTATTAACTATAGAGAGATCAATTCTATAAAAACAATTAACAGGTATCCCCTACCTCGTATTGTTGATTTATTCGAACAAATTCATGGAGCTCAATTTTTTTCTAAGATTGGCCTTCAATCTAGATATCATCGGTTGTGAGTGATGAAGGATGGCATTCCGAAAGCAACTTTTTGAACTAGGTATAGGGACTATGAGTTTAATGTAATGCCTTTTGGAATGACAAATGCACCCTATTTCTTCATGTATCTAATGATTAGGGTATTCAAGAAATATCATGATTAATTTCAAGAGGTATTTATTGATAATATTTTTGTGTACTCAAAAATCCATTATGACAATGAACATCACTTGCACATTATCTTAAGTAATCATAGAAGATATGAATTATATTGGAAATTTCACAAGTATGAATTCTGGAATTAGGAGATTTATTTTCATGGTAGTATTGTCTCTACGGATGGAACCTCTATTGATCATTCAATGATCAAGGAAATCCATGAATGACCAAAACCGGCGAGTATAATTGAGGTTTGCATTTTTATTGGTTTAGAAAGTTATTAATGGATTTTTGTCTAGAATTTTTTGAGATTGGATAAACCATTAACGAATATCACTATTAAAGGGGTTATATTTTTTTTTGGAAAAAGAGTGTGAAGAATGTTTTGAAGAACTAAATAGAAGATTAGTTATTTCTGTTATCTTGATTATTCCATCGGGTAATTATGGGTTTTTAATTTATATTGATGCTTAAAAGAATGGACATGGTTGTTTCCTTACATAGAATGATTGAGTTATTTCCTATGCATCACGATAGATAAAATTCATGAGCACAGATTTCCTACATAGAATGGTAGAATGGAAACTAAGGAATTAGATGACCTAAAGAAACCACTAGAGGAATTGAGTAATAAGGGATATATTCACCCTAGTGTTTCTCTATGGGGAGCCCCTGTTCGTTTTTTAAAAAGAAATATGGATCATTGAGGTTTTTCATTCACTACAGAGACATAAATATTATAATAATAAGGAAAATTAATCCCCTACCACACATTGTTGATCTATTCGACCAAATTCATAGTGATCAATATTTTTCAAGGATTGACCTTCGATCTAGATATCATCAGTTCTATGTGATGTAGGATGTCATTCTGAAAACATCATTTTGAACTAGGTACGGGCATTATGAGTTTAAATTAATTCCATATGATTGACTAATGCACCCACTATATTCATGGATCTAATGAATAGAGTATTCAAGGAATATCATGATGAATTTAATGTGGTATTTATTGATGACATCTTGGTATACTAAAAAATCTATAATGATCCTGAAAATCACTTTCAGATTATCCTATGTACTCGTAGAGGAAATGAATTATATGGGATATTTTGCATGTGTGAATTTTTGTTTAAGGAAATTTCATTTCTTGGTTGTATTTCCTCTCAGGATGGAATCCTTATTGATCCTTCAAGTGCCATGACAATCCAAGAATGGACAATACCGATGAATATAAAAGAGGTACGGAGTTTTATTGGTTTTAGAGGTTATTATCATTATTTTTTCCACAATATTTCTTAATTGGATAACCCACTCATGTAGCTCACTCAAAAAGGGGTTAATTATTCATGGAAAAAATAGTGTGAAGAAATTTCTGATGAAGCGATTAAAAGATTAATTAATGATCCTATCTTTACTGTACCATCGGGGAATTATGGTTTTTTTATTTACGGTGATTCTTCAAAGAATAGACTTGGTTATGTCATTATCCATAATGATAGAGTTATTATATATTCATCATGAAGGATAAAAATTCATGAGAAATTATATCCTACTCATGATCTTGAGATAGTAGATATAATCTTTGTTTTGAAGATATGGAGACACTATCTCTATTGTAAAAAATGATAGATTTATACCGATCACAAGAGTTTGAAGTATATTTTCTCATATAACGAACTCAACCAGAGGAAAAGATAATGCCTTGAACTAATCAATGATTTTTATTGCACTATACACAACCACCCATGGATGGAAAATAAGGTGGAATATTCTTTGAGTAGAAAGGATCATAGAGTTTTGGACAAGATAAGAGTTTAAAGGGATATTACTTTCCTGGATCTAGTGAATATGGATATGGTAATAACCATTGAAGGGGAAAAATTAATAATTATTCAAATGGTTTCCAAACCATCTTTTCTGGAACATATAAAGAGTTCTAAGACTGATGATAAGGAGTTTGAAAAAAAGATTAAAACTGCAAATGATGGGATATTGCGTGACGTTATATATGAATATTGATTTTTGAAATTTGGGAAGAGTCATAGTGTTCCTAACATACCTGATGTGAAAAGTGAATTGTTTTATGATGCTCATAGCTCCAAGTTCTCTATACACCTTGAGAGAACCAAGATCTACAGAGATTTGAAGGAACATTTTTGGTGGGATAACAAGATTAAAGATATTGCTAATTTTATTTCAAGATGTATGGTATTTTAGTAAGTGAATGCTGGAAGGAAATAACAAGGAAGAGTCATGAAACCTCTTCCAATACCAGAGTGGAAATGGGTAATATTATAAAGGACTTTATCATGGTTATACCAATGACTTCAAGAAGGAATGATGCAATATGGGTCATTATTGATCATATTACCTCGTCAACACATTTTCATGATATAAGAGAAGTTTTACCACTTGAACGTCTAGAAAGACTATATATTAAGGAATATGTAATATTTCCTAGAATACCCCTATCGATTGTTTTTGATCGTGATCCCCATTTTACATCAATATTCTCGGAAATCCCTTAGAAATCCATGGATTTTGAACTTCATTTATGCACTGCTTACCTCCCTCAAACCAATGGACAATCCGAATGGACTATTAAATCATTAGAAGACATGTTGATATCTTACACACCTGACTTTCAAGGTATGTGGGACCAATATTTACCTATGGTAGAATTTTCCTATAACAATATCTTCAATTCAAGTATTTAGATTGCACCATATAAATCAGTAGACATAAAGAGATGTTGCAAAACAATTTTTTTGATGATGTTGATGAATGCAAACTTGTAGGCCCAAAACTAGTTGATAAATCAATGGAAAATGTAAAGATTATCCAAATCCACATCAAAATAGCTCAATGTAGGCAAAAGACCTATGCTGATAACCAGTGGAAGGATTTGGAATTTTAAGTAGGACATCATGTTTTCTTGAAGGTTTCTCCATGGAAGGGTGTTATACGTTTTGGTAAGAAGGGTAAAATGATTCCCAGGTACATCGAACGTTTCAAAATTTTAAAACGAATTCGAATTGAATGATATCATTTGACAATGCCTCCAAGTCTCTCTGAAGTCCATGATGTGTTTCACATATCATTGTTGAGAACATAAATGCATGACCCAACGCATGTAATCACATATGAGGAAATAGAACTAGAACCAGATTTTTCTTATTATGAAGAGCCTCTCAATATTTTTGAAACAACAGAACAAGTGATGAGAAACTACACAACTCTTCTTGTAAAAGCTTAATGTATAAACCCTAAGATGAAAGAGGCAACATGGGATCTTGAAAAACTAATGATTAATAACAACCCAAATCATTTTATCTAGTATTGTTCTAGAAATTTCGATGATGAGATAATTTTAAAGTGGGGATAATGTAACACCCCATGCTCTCATGGTATGTTTCCCTTTGAATAATGTAATAGCCTATGTTGTATGAAACATTGAGTTTTAACACACCACGACCAATGAAACTAATCGTTATAAATAATAATACCCACTATTTGAACTTTTTTAAATTTTAATTTTCAAAATGGACTTCATTTTTGAATTCGGAATATCGAAATTATCTTAGGTGAATTTTTGGTGCTTTTCTAAAAACTTCCAATTTTTGATGAATAGTGAAAAATACTAAATTTTAATTAAAAACAAATTCTTTAATCAAAATTATTTGTATTGTAAAATTATAAATTTCAGTGGTTATAAAGTATCATTAGTTTATATTTTTATCTTTAATATAATTTAGGTCAATTTATGTAATTTCACATTCACACTAGATATAAACAAGTATCAATATTACGATATTTATTTTTTCGTAAAAACACGCTTTTGGTTTTGACAACCGGAATTAATTTTAAATTAATTTCATCCACTTCTGTGTTTTGAATTTGGTAAAATGGACACAATATTTGGAATCAGGATGTCCAAATTTTGTAAATAGGTATCTTTTATTTTTATACATTATGAATAATTACTTCGATAAATAATTTATTTACCATGGTTAAAGAGTAAATCATGTTAATAAGGGTTAAAATTAATATTATAAAAATATTAAAATACCTCTACATGATTCCTATTCATATTTTCTGATATATTTCAGACCATGGGAATCCATGGGTCGTTTTTTAGACCCCATGTAGCAACTTGAGAGTGATAATGACACTTTATATTAATTAATTTAATGTAAAGAAAAAATGTAATAAACATATATCTTTTGGTATAATATATCTTAAATGGGGCTATATAAGATATATTTTCAACTCTAAATATTAATTAGAAATATAAAACAATTTAATACATAATTTTAGTTTGTTTATAATTTTTATACATTAAATACTTAAATTTATCTATGAAACAATGGTGATGCGGTAATTACCTTATTAATGAAAGAATCAAATAAATAGTATTATAAATATTAAAATAAATTTAATTCAATGTTTTTGTGCAATCCATGAATTTTAAAGGAGAACATTCCATGTTAGGTTTGATTCAATATTTTTGGTTTGATGTAATAAATTAGTCATGAATTTCACAAAAACTAAATACTAAATAGTGTCCAAAATGACTTAAATGTGTTTTAAAACAAATATTATATTATTAATTCTATAATAGTACTAAAAATATAAGGATGAGAAAAATAATATATATAGTAATAGATATATCATTAATGATTCACTTTAGGTTTTCTTTGAATTTTATTGTATGTTTATTAACACATTATTATGATAATACATGAATACATAGTAAAAGATAAATTGTTTAACGAAGAGTTTTGTCTAAATGATAAGGTTAATATGATGACCCAAACCTATAAAAATTTATTTGTCGAGATTTTTAGACCCATAACCACATTATCGTATAAATAAATTATTTTTGAGCCATTATAAACCAAAAATTATTTTATTATAAAATAATATTTCAATCTTTTCCTATGGTGCCTCTCAGCACTCGTAAAAAAGGGCACATCCTCTTATCTCAAAATCACACATCCAATGACATTTGGCTCAACCAAACCCTACACAAATATCTTCCTACTCTCACTCAAATGATCCTAAGGGACTTATTTTATCATAAATCCAACCTATATAGACCTTTTGATCAAATCAAATGGAAAAACCCGAAGAAGAGGTAAATATTTAATCACCTCTTTCAAGTTCATTTCTTCTTCCACTTATTCTTTCATTAATTTTTCCATTCTAAAAAAATAAATCTAGTATATTTTATATATTTTTATGTTATTATAATATTTTTAAATACATATTCATTATTCTATCCTTCATATGACTGACAATGTCACCATACGTGTGTACGTACAACTTACCGTTTCCTTGTCGTGGGGTAGTTTGTTATTAAACAACATCATTTTTTGGATAAATATATTAATGTGTATAACTGATGTAAATAATAATTATAACATGTTAAGGATTATTTATATATTATTTAATATCCAATTACATATGATTCCCTTATAAATATAATGATATTATGGCTCGTGCATACGTACGGATTACCGTCTCCACGAACGCGATGAGATTCATTCCCCATCGTAATTATTCATGAATACATTTCATTTTATGATAAAAAATAATATTTAATATCTTAATATAAATATTGATATGAATATAACACATCCAATCCATAACAAACATTGCTTACATAACCGAGCTTATAAAATAAAATAGATCAGTTAAAATCTGTAACGATGATACTACTGAAATATTATTAACAAAGAAATATTAGAGGGTCATATGTGATATCATATTTATGTATATAGTTATTGTATAATTTAATAAAAATGTTTTAACTATTGTAAAGAAGGATAAAATACCTTAAACTAAATAATAGTATAAGTTATGGTTTAATTTCAAAATCTTGTCATTATAAGAAGTTTATTTTATGTATGTATCTACTAGGACCGCTTTATTATCAACATCTGTGTTTTCTTAAAAAATTTAATTTAATTTTTTTACTATTTAATATACTCTGGGTTAAATAAATTTTTACGCTAATATGATCATATATTTTTGGAAAGGCATCTTTCTTCCATTTTCCAAATAAGGTACTTTATGACATTTTTGACAAAATTAAGGTATGAATTCCTTTTTTAACTTATATGGCTAGTGTGGTAAGTTTCGACCATTATATCATCATTGATGATTCCCATAAGATATTATATAAATTTTTTCCAAAATAAACGTTTTCTTTTATAATTATATTTCTTTCAAATGATTTCAAAATAGAAAGAAATATTTCTCTTAATTTTTTTTACTTCATTTATGTGAACATCCTTTGATTGATTTTAAGCTTGTTTGAAAGTGATTTATTATTATACAAAAATTCCATTCTATATTGAAGGTTTTTTTATATGTTTTAATGTGTATGTTTTATTTTTACACCATTCATGGTTTATAGATAATGTATTGACATTTCATATGCTCGTTTTAAAACAAATGTTTATGTTATGTTTACACATTTTCATTTGAATAATGCATTGGGCTTAGTAACTGAAGGGTGGAGCCTTCTACATCTCCTTGATGCATCCGTAGGTCTCATGAGACAAACTATTGTCTGGGAACTAGGCCTTGAAAAAATCTTTTTTATAGTCTTGGCACAAGGACATGACTATATGGTTATGATGTCTGGGCATATGCATTCCATCATTATGAAAGTGGCTATTGATGTTGCATATGATTATTCGACTAGTATAATATCCATGCCAATAAATAAATGAAATTATTTGATTTTATCTTTTTCATATTATGCTGAATTTCACATTTAAAAGGCTTGTGTTTTAGGCTTATACATTTCCTTAAATGTTTATACACATTTATGAATGTTTCCGCAATATTGTTATCCTTTCTGAGCATCTAAGATCACCCATTTATATGTTTAATTTTTTCCAGGATGTGAAGAGGTATTTTATGGTAAACCATTATGGAATGGATACAGATATAAGTTTGTTCAAAAGAGATCAAATTTTTGTTGATGTTTTTATTTCATGGTGTAATGTAAAACTTATGATTGTATCTAGTACTCCCTAGGTTACTAAATTGATCAGAATTTCAGGACATGATTCCTTGTATCATGACAATGTTATGTTATTATGCACCGACTATGAGTAACTAGGGTTAGGGAATTACATATAGACATTATTTCAGTGATATTAGGTATGTTATAGTACTAGTGGTATAAAAATATTGAGTAGGGATACATTGAGATTGTATGGGATAGATAGCAGAAGGGTCAAGGGTTCTTTTACATCAATCTATAGTTACATTTGGGATTTCTCATATGTTCATATATGATCATGCTCTAGGTGAGAATGAATGATTTTTTTTGTCTGTCTTGATATTTTTACATAATCTAATGTGTATATATTTTTATTTATCGATTGATATTACCATTAATTATATTATCATTATTCCACTTATTTTTTAGGAGCACTTACGCAGTGTGTTTACTATCTTCCCATAGTTATTATATATTTTCTAGATGTAATAGTGTCCCCAATATCATATATTGGATCATCAAATAAATTTTATATTCTATGGAAAAATATGATCCATACATATGGTCTGGAGGCCCTGCATCTATGAACATGAGTTATGTCGCTATCAAGTTAGGGTATTACACCTAGTATTCATGATCAAGCATCATGTACTAATTCAATATCATGTTATATAATCATATTCAAAAACTCTTCTTTAATGTTAATATACTCATCACCTAGGTTTAATTTTTTGTTGATTTATTTTCATCCATATTAATTTGTCAGTTACCCACCTCTATAGTTGGATACCATTTGGTAGTGACCATCCAATGTTCATAAATGAATTTCCCAATTAATTTGACATAATCATACATATTTTAAACTATTAAACCTGAATTTGATCTCATACCAATTATATAATACCACTCTATCAAGAACCAATAATGAAAAAAAATCCCTCCATGGACTAGTGTCATGGAATCATATGACCCATGAAACCAACCTGTATAGGACACATGTTTGTGACATGAACTGAATGTGAAAACATATAAATGGAATGAATTACGAGTTTGAGTACATAAAAATATATATAAACACTATGTTTACATCTCAATACATGACATTAATAATTATTTATTACTACCCAGAATCAAAATGAAGAAAAATTTATGACTTCCAAACAATATGAATAATCTAGTGTACCCAACGAAAATACAGTTGCATACCTGGATATGAAAACATGTAAACCAAAAGTATACAAGGTGATAAATAATTTGTCACTCTCTATTTTCTCCAGAATACATTCACGAATGGATCTAAATATATATATATCTATCTCTGACATACACTTCAAACATATATATAATTAAAAGTAGGAGGAGTATATCCACATACTTAGTGGTATATTCAAAAAATATTGTAGACAACCTCATCAAACAGTAATTGGAAAATTTCATGACTTATTGATTACATTATTTATTAATTTTTTACATTTCAAATACTTCACCTTATTATATATAACTCAAAACATGGGTATCCATATGTTTATCATTTATTACTCAAAATATGAAATTTTATTTATATAGAAAACTTTTAACTAATCCCCTTAGATAAAATAAATCCAATGAAAATTGTTATATAATATAATACATGGTTTTAAATGTTATAATGGAGAATATTCTGACCAAACACCACCATTCAGAGACCTTTAGTTTTCCAACACCCATGTGACCATCCCACTACCTTAATCAAATGATATCCCTTCTTCCCATATATACTATATTTAAATCAGATCTCATTCAGTATTTATATTGTAATTGAGTCATGAACCATTCAATACTAATATGTGGGGTATTTGGGGAGAGAATCAACTAAATAGTAAATTTAGTCTCTACATAAAAAGTGAATTATTTTTATTTCATATGAGAAGGATAAATCGATTTAGTCATCACCCCAGAAGAATTTTCACTTATTTAGTATGTAATGAATATAGGGTGAAAACACTATAACTAATATATCTTAGAATACTTCACATAGTAAATAAATAATTTAGGTCTAGTTATACTTGAATTTAAAAAAATAACAAGCTTATTAGTCTAAAAATCATTGTAGTCTCACTATCTTCACCATTAATCAATACCAATTAATCCACATAATCAATTATTAAAGGTGCTTCTTAGGGAATAAATCACAGCACTTCCCAATGTTGAGACATCATGGTAAAATATATCACCCCCACTCTCTAGTAGTAAAAAAATTGTTTAAAGTGGTAAATAAATATATAGGCTATAACCATTTATAAAAATCTGTAAAATAATCGGTCTAATAATTCTTTAACATAATAAGTAGAACAAGGTTAGTGAAAATCTACATACACACTAGTTGATAAAATAATAACATCGAACCACTTTTTTGAAGATTGCAATAACCCTTTAATGGATATATTATACAAATACCCATCATATATCACAATAATAATACACGATATTCATTTTATATATCACTAGAGTGATTATGTACAATTTTGTGTAAACTATATTTCATTAATCTCACTATTTTTAATGTCCTAGATTTCATAGTAGTGGACTCAATTTAGATTTAATGATAAAAATGGGTCATAGTTTCTCTACCAGAATGTCCTAGGAAGATTTTGATGTGGGAGAATTAAATTTTTTCAAACAGATCACTATTATTATGTTCTAAAATTTAGGGTACCACAAGTTTATCATCCATTGTATCTAACCTATTTTATCAATGAATGAAAATAAAATTAAAAAATATAAAATAATAAATTCCAGTTGATCATTTATTCGGTATATAATCTAAATTTTTTTATTGTATTAATATAATTTTGAACCCTCCAGATCATCCACAAGAACACGAAAATCCTATTTTTACATAGATTTTTTTTTCATGGCATAGTGAATAATGAAATAATTTTCCGATAACCCAATAATCACTTTGATACTATTCAATTGATTTTGAAATAATAATGTAGGCCTGGATTCATACATCCACATATTCCTACTCTACGAACCTGGAGACAATAGAATGTGATCTCAATTTCTTGTGAATATATAGATCCCAAAATTTTATCTTTTTTTGAATTATATCAGTATGATAATAGTTCTGAAGATATTTAATCTTGTAAATAATCCATACATAATATCTACGAACTAGTAACCATGACACTAATTTAATATGAATTTCACTACTTACTTGAAAGATTAAAATAACGTTTTGTGATAAAATATGAGTCATTATCTTAACTCCTATATCTTATTATATATGAGATTGACGTTGAATATTAAATAAAAATTTATAGAAAAACCGTTTTATTAAGATAATAAATTTTGGATAATTTAACATTATAAATTCAACTCATATTTCATTGAACGTGAATAATAATAAATTTATTTATTTAATATGGATAATTCAAACTCAAGAATCATTTGAAACCCATTGAGGGTCCAACTATATTGTAAAATATAATTCACTATAACTATAAATATGTCAAAAATGATTTCTATGTGATCTCCGATGTCTTAATATTTATTGAAATGAGTTACCATAACATAATAATATAGGTAACTAGAAACACATAAATTCCCCTGAATACACAAATTTTTATCATCGAAACTACCCCAATTTATGGTAACAAATTGTTAAATACAATCAATTAGTATTGTGAAATGTCATAATGAATGAAAAACATGTATAATCATACTTTATTTAATTATTATTTAATGACCATAATAGATATGCATACCTTCTTCTACTGGGGTAACCAAATTGTTAAATGTACCACCATCATATTCAACTGGGCATGGGGTTTCTTTTCAATTTAGAACCTACATATACATTCATTATATTTCATCTAATGATATATAATGATTGGAAAACCCAACACAAGAAACAATTCCACAAGATGAATTTCATGGATTCCATATTATATAAAATAATGTAAAAAAAGATTACCACAACTGTTAATCTCTTGTCTGTAGATCAATACATGAGATATTAGATCATAATATCCAAGGAAATATGAAATATGGGGTGTTTCTATCAGTATGATAGTCCTCATGATCTTATCTACATGATATAACCTAGTGAATATTAATTAGTATATGGATTAATCATTAATATCCCATATCACCTAATTATCAAAAATCATATTTTCCCCACAATTTTTTTGTATCTTAATTATAATATATTTGTTTAATATTACTATTATATTATAATAAGATTTATAATATAGCAGAGAAAAACTACAACCTGCATAGATGACATATATTCTATTGATATTACTATATATACATTATACCTATAGTTCTTATTATAATTTTTTAACAGTTAGGTCATTTATAATACTATGTTTACATGATATTGTAAAAATAATGTATTGATAATTTTGGTATTTGGATAATCACATTCACAACACTTTAAATTTCACTAGAGATGACATTCTAACCGTTAACCTATTATATCTCACATTATAATTTAATGTTTCAGTTGAATAATTGATTTATTCCATGGACTTGTGATGTGTACTTATATTAAAACTATGTTATCTATAACTTCAAATACTTGATTAAGACATGAAAATTATATAAAATCATGGATCATATAACATTTTTTCAATATGATCATATTAAAAACGTTTCTGGTGACACAATCATAAAGTTATGATCATTTATATTGTGATAAAATATTAAATTACCATTATAATTCCACGAACTCAAACACTACATTTCGTGCTCTAAAACAAATTTTTATTAGCTTCAGATGTTTTAACAAACATGGTTTTTATAAATATGGATATTGTTTGCTCTATTTAGATAATATTGTTCATTTCGTAATCCTAACTATAATTTTTTAACTAATTTCCCATCAAAATATATGTTACAATAACCTTAAAAATAAATTTACATTCCCTATTCATCTGTGATATATATCCCTTGTACATTCCTATGTACTATTGGAAAACTGAGGACTGCTTCTCTTGTAGTTTTCATGTATTATCTAATATTTTCTTACTATAATTTATGTATTCGATTTATAATATCAACTATGTACGAAGGATTTATGTGATAAATCCATTGATGAATCATATGTAATTCTAAAAAACATTTTTATGTCCTGTTATGTATTATTAATATCTTATTGGATATGTTTAATAAATTTTACATATAGAACAATTATCTCTTGAATCTTTCTAAATTGATTTTTAAATAAATCTTCAATATATTGACTATAACATAAAATATGAAACACTTTGTTATTTCTTTGTAGATCGTACTACCATGAAATTGGTATAGTAATATAAACTACTCTATAGATAGTTACATTCAACGATGTCTTTTCTAACTATATGTCTAAGTAACTTTTTTATTTATGTTAACAAAAAAAGATACATGAAAAAATATGATCTCACACTAATTTCTTATATAAACTCTAAAAAATCATATTCCAAATTAATATTCTATGATAACAATTCATAGACTCCATATTGTAATTATATTATGTCACTAACCCATTCTAGAGGCATTATATAGACATCTTCTATAACATTTCTTTCAAGGGAGGAGGACTTTATATCCAACAAACAATTTTATGATTATATAACATGTAAATGAATATTATAAATATAAGGTATTTTAGCATGATGAATTAGTATAACCAATCATTATTTATTGTACAATTATTTTACTACCATTATTTTTTGTTCTATAATTCCATCTAATGAATTCACATCAATTGGGGAAAGTATAATGTTTAAGACATTATTTTCATTTATGGAATCCATTTTTTAATGTATATCATTTCAATTATATATTATTTCAATTTATTTCCTACTTAGAGGATAAGGATTCATTATTCTCATTGAATAATGTATCCCTAGGACATGGTGATCATAAAACAGTCCCACATTATTTAATATTTTATACAATAAATGATTCTTTGATCAAATAAGATTCAATTTGATCCTTAGGATCTTGTTCAAATTACAAATACAAACCCATATATAGAAATTTAATTAATACAAGTCATTTATTATCAGTCTATCTAGAAAGTGTGGTCCATGAATATATTATTTCCATTTACTAACATTTTTTATCAATGGGATTATTGAAATATCCTTAAATCCATTAGAATCTGAAGTATATTGTTCCCTTGGTGTATGTTTTATATTTACATTTCATTAAAAACCCAACACAACTGAAGTCAAGTATTTGTGAAATAATATTCTATCATCATATTATAAGTCAATATGATATAAATTCATCCTTATTGTTAGAAAATGGTAATGGGATAAAAACACTATTCTCAAATCATGTTGTGAAAAAATAATAGAATAAATTTCTTGTCATATTTGAATCATTATTAATTATCCTAAAACATGTATCATGGTTCGTATGTATATAAGGACGTTTTAATTTATGATTAAATCCCTTTTTTATTTTAATTATTAATTAATTAATGTAATACCCATCATCGATCCTCCCTTTGGAAACATTATAGATCAGCTGTGTATGCGGAAATGTGAGCCTATGAGTAATCCCAGTTAATGATTATCACGATCGATGAAGGATTTTTCAATATATTATTTTGATCAACAGCCTAATGCATATATTATGTTGTTACTTAACATATTGAAATATTTAATTTTACATTACATCAATTTCAAATGGAAATTGTTGAATAACATGAATCTATATATTATTTCAACTTGAAATAGTTATCAAGTACCTGTATGAATTAGTTATATATGTTTTTATTTATAACATTTAATTAAAAAATATTCCATGGTGATGTTTTTAATGAATTAGAAATAATTTAATAATACAAAATATTTGTATCTCATGAAAATTATAAATACCCCTAATGGGAATGTAATGATATTTTCATTTGGATTTACTTAACCAAAAATGATCATACCAAAAATGATTATTTTTTAGACATAAATTTATATATTCTTTAATTGTTACTAGTAAATCACGTATGACTGAACTCTTAGATGAGTATGAGGCACAAAAAACCATTTACCTTAGTTAACAAAACATTTTCTATTTGTTGTCAATTACCACATGACATGAATTCATTTTAATAATCAACAAAAATAACATTCTAACTTTAATAAATCAATTAAGGATAATAAAAGTAATGTTCTTCACACCACTAACATATGATTTACCATTCCTACGATACATGGTGAATTCTTTATACTTCATGTCGTGTTTCTGAACATACATGGATACTATATATGTGAAAAATTTGAATCAATCATATAGTATATAAAACATTGTAAGTGAAATAGAAATATCATATGTAATGATCAATTTATATGAAAATGAATAATCTAATAACTTCTACTTATGTTTATTATAGTTTATATTCTAGTGAAATATCATGCAACATACATCGTAAATAGAAAAATGTTCAATATGATTTGTATTTTCCATTTTATTATTATAAAGAAATTGAAAAATACACATTGATTTGAAGTAGTGAGGTGCTTTTCAAAATTTCATTTTTATGTTTTTCGCCATAATAAATCGATATTTAAAATTATTTATTTTCATATAAACTAGATGAAACACACCCAAATGAACTCTATTTGGTGTTTCATTTTATATTTCATAATCCATAATCAAACATTATTAACTTGTTGATAAGGATGAAGTAATTGGATACAATAATATATTTTTTTCTGTCAATTTATATATGTTCAATATAATCAAAATCGTATTAATTACTTCAGTAACTTCTTTCTCATAATATTTATGGATGTGAGAACAAATGGTAAAAAAGTAAAATTTGGATGTTTCTATCACATCTCACAGGGAATTTATTATATTATAATTAGGTATTCAAAGTCTTTGATATCTAGGTGCCTCATGAAAGACTTTTCTTTGTTATTGCTTCTTGTGCCTTCTCAAAAAATAGCAGGGAATCCAATATACCCCATTCAATTCATATTTTAATATTACTTGGAAGCTCTTGTGAAACTTTTTCAAATTATTTTCTATTAGAAAATTATGTTTTTAATAAGATTATTTTCATATTCATTTGTAATTATATTTACTTATTCCTAAATTCGATGTTATAGTATATATCATTTATCTTGAATCCATGTTACCAGACAATAGTGATTTATCAATGTTAACAATATCCCAAGATTATATCTAATACAAATAAAACATAAATACAAGATTCAAAATACACTGTAACTTTAGTGCACCAGTGTCAAGGTTCATGTAAAAATCTTCTCATAGATCATATTATGGAATCACTATATCTCAAAGGGTTAATTTTTTTTTAAATACAAACCATGCTGACTCATATCTCATTGATATGATGAGTGATGTAACATTTCCTGGGAAAAATCATATAATATCTCAAATAATGGATCATAAATACCACCAATCCATATATGACTATAAATTTTATTTTATTATGTTGACCCATAAATTGTTTTAGGACTCTCTATTTGGTGGTCCCACCTTAATGATATAATCATATTATGGTTTGGTTTAAAAATATGTTATAAACTGAATTAATGAAATAATATTTTATATCATGTATTTTTTCCATTAATATCATTCAATTCAACCATTTTGTCTTCAATATTTTGTTTCGATGAGATAAAAAAATAATTATGATTAAAATAATAAACATTAACTTTGATATAATAAAAAATTCTATATGCTTGATACTTTATTATTATATGTGATCATAAAAACATAATATATTAGCAAAATAATGAAAAATTAATAAATTAATAACAGTTATATAATCATGAGTTTTTTCAAATCATTGATCTATTAAGTGGTCACTGACTAAGTAAAAACCTAAGGGTAACTGTTGAGTTTCAACTGACTCAAGATTTTGATAGCACATTATGAAATGCATTTATATCTCATAGGCTAGTTTACAACATCTCAATTTAGAATTTATCTTATTTGACCCTACTCATTATATATAAATACTCACCCATTCAATATAGGATCTGAGGAATGATAAATATATTTTTGTAAAATCAATCATGTTCTTTCATACTACTATACATATAATGAAGAAGGATAATTACATAGAGACCATAATAAATAAATAAATTAATTATTACATACAACACACATATTTTAATAATATAATAAAAAATATGTATTCATTGGATATTCATCTTTATGATCATTCATAATGAAATTAAATAATAAAATATCAATTAATTATATTCAATGAAATAAATAATGAATTAATGTATGGATAATAATTTTTATTCATGAAAAGATATCGTTGTATATAAAAATAATTTTTACAATATTTTTGTTAACCTTAATTGGAATAATTATAAATCCACAGGACCTTGAGGGGGTTTGAGAAATTATTAAGAATGAATAGAAGAAGGTATGTCAGTTAGGGGCGACCTGGTCTGACCTAGAATAGGGTGACCCTATTGGGTGAAATTTATGAGTACTACATGCCTCACATGTCCTGTGGGGGATTGGTGGTTGCTCTAATCATTCCTCTCAATTATATTTCCAATATTTGACTATAAACGGATTGTTTTCCATACAAACGGGTACATGACGCTGACCCCCAAGAATTATTATGGGACAATTTAGTTTTGTTTTTTTCTTATACAAAAAATATTATATGATTTAATCGTGTAATTATACATTCACACTGAAAAAGAAGTAACACCTTCTGCAGATCATAATTTACCACATATAAATAGTAACAAAAGTATCATTCATAAATGATTTACTATTCAACCAAATTAATAAATATTTTCTTATTAACTTTTCATATATATTTTGAGCCAAAATAATATTTTTTTCATCTTTTATGACCATAAATATTCAATAAATATTTGGATTGGAGTGTTGCTAGTGGAATTAGGATCATTATAATACACTATAGTCAAACTCATGAATGTTTTATTATAATTTGGATAAATTAATCACATAATTACATTGATATATGTTATTAGTATCATAAACCAAATATATTGATGAATATTATAGAAAATTAAAAACACACCCCTATATTGATGTGATCAAATCGTCAGAATTGAAGTGACACATAGATACAATCCTATAGATGAAAATTGATTTAAATATAAAAAAACAGACTAATACAATATCCCATTCTATTTATTTTGAACACATGTTCTACTAATCATTAATATTAGCTACTTGAATGAAAAAAATCCATATTCATTTTGAATTTCATGACTCACATCAAAATGATGGAAATTTATCTATCATCAATATTTTACTATTATTCCAGGAAACTGAAGAATTATACAATGTCCACTAAGTCACTGCTATATTGTTCCTTCGATTGGAAAAGTAAAACATGGATCATAGTGCTCAGATCACCACTTTATCAAACTATATTGTGGGAGAGAGGGCAGAAAAAATCTGAATTTTGAGTGAGGGAATAGTTCTCTAAATTTGGGACTCTATTGAGATATATAAGTTGGTTAATGCTGAAAAAAATTATAATCTTTCTCTTGAACATATATAATAATCTAAATAATCCAAAAAAATATGCATGATTAAATAATTATGTAACTAATGTAATAATTATTCTATAAAAAACATGTGAAACTAATGAAAAATCCATGATAAAATATATTTCATTAACTAGAATCATTTGTTCCATAAAATATTAAATGAATAATGAATATTAATTATTCATTATTGAAATAATTTCATTTTATTCACATAAAACATGTGAGTAAAATGATTAAATAAATAAAACACATTTTATTCTATCGAAATTAAAATTATATTATTTATTAATTGATGATCATTCAATGATAGAAATGGCATGAACATTGTGGTGAGTCTTACCAAGTTCTAAACACCAATTGACTAGAATTCGGAGAGCGTTTGAATATTCTTTCTATGTGGACATCAGGCCATTATCATGATTGTAGTTATTGGGATTATTTTTAATGTTAACAAATAGTATATATTAAATATTCTTGTGTATACAGATATAAATATAATGGTCTAACTGTGTTTTGGGTCACAATGTCCGCTATATGAGAGTGAATAGTCAATATTGATTAAATTTACATATAAATTGTGATGAGAATAATTTGATGACTTGAAAATATCATTTTTTTGGAATTTAAAATCATTATACTCTACATCTGTTTGTTTTCATGTATAATTATTTTCAATGATACATCGTTTCATTTGGAATGTAACTATCATGGTTCCAGTTTTGTGTTCATAATTTAATCCTACATTTTATTAAAATAGATGTATTATCATGTATATATGTATCTTAAAAATGTTAATATTTAAAATGATTAAAAATTTACTCTACCAAAAATTGCATTATATTCGACACGAGCATTTATCCGCACTAAATAAAATTCTATGATAAAGGTGGAATTATACCAATGCTCATAAAAACACTAAAAATGTTACAATTATGGGAAATAAAGTAAAGCACCGATAAAATGGTACCATTTTTAATAGTTTTTTTCTAGAAATAATAATAGTCTCCCCTCTATCAAATCATTTTTATAACTGATAAATGTCACAAATTTATCAATGCTTTTTTTTAGTGCTGAATATGTTCATAGAGAGTAATTTAATATATATATATATATATATATTCATATCAATTTAATGGAATATAATTTTATAATAATCATATATATTTAATTATAATATAGAAATATTATCTATATATTACTTAATTAAGCTAAATAATATTTTAATAATTTTACATATAAAATATTATTATATTTATATTGATATCAAATAATTTAAAATACAAATACTTGTTAAACTCTTAGTGTGTATGTATATGTGTATATGTCTACGTGTGTATGCCTATCTATGTGTACACATGTCTTTTTATCATATGTAAACGTGTCTGTGCGAGTCTATTTTTGATTTAATATTATTTATTCTTTTTAAATATCACTATATTTCTAATATTTATTATAATGTATTCATCTTTAATATTTACTCACTTCTAATAAATATTTAATTTAATATATGTGTAATTAAAATAATTTTTTGTATGATTAATTTAAATTTGGTTTTCTAAATTTTAATTAATTTAATTATTTTTATATTTTGATTATCTATATAATTAATTTTTAATAATTTTATTATAAAATTAACTTTATATATTTTTTAATTTTTACCCATTATTTATGTGTATTTAATTCAGCTAAATTTTATTAATTCACTTTCTTAAATATTTTTGGTAATTTATGTTATTTTATTTATTTGAATTTAATATTAATTCATTTATTATTATAAATTCATTACTAATGTAAAAAATATATTTTTAAAAATATATTTTTAATTAAATATATATAAATACATATATTTATTTATAACTTTATAAATATATTTTAAAAATTATTTTTACTATATTTGTAAAATTATATATTTATAATCATAAATATTTTTAATTGGAAAAAAAATTAATATAAATATAAATAAATATTTATATTTTAATATTTTAATATAAATATAATCAGTATATTTACATAATTAATATAATAATTATGTTTATAATTATATATATAATTTTATTAATAGTTATAAATAATCACATAAATATACTTCATTGCATAAATATATTTATCTACTCATAATAGTATTTATAATTCTATGCACAAATACATTCATTTATAATAAAATTTAGAAAAATATATCGATATTTATAATTATACATTCATATGTACAATTCATTTAATATCTTTATAATTTAACAAATAATTATTTATATATAATTATAAATATATATTTTCATTCATTAAAAATATTATATTTATATAAATATTTTTAAATAAGTATACAAATGGTTAATCATCATATTTTAATAATGGGGTAGTGTGTGTGGTAATGGGGTTGTTGTAGTGTAGTAATGTTTGGAAAATGATTGCGAGAGGATGCATTGATGAGGGGATGACAACGTGCAGAGGCTTTTGGATGGAACGCTGGGCATGATAGCGATTGAGGAAATTACCCTGTGTACTCTTGCACCACAATATGATGACCACGGATACCATGATGGTGACTGTATCACCTGTGATGGTGGTGGATATATAACTCGATCGAAGGATATATATTATATCTTGTAGAAATCGTAGGATTTGTGACAAGCTACATGTGTTAGAGTATTAGAGAGAATAGGTGTGTCTGTTTCCATAAATCATTGCAATAAGGGTTCCCTGGAACATGGTGAAAAGATTATTATTTGTTAAAAAATTTCATCTCATCTTAGATCTATGTGCAAAAGGGTTTCCTTCCTTTAATCGTTGTCAATGTTTAAGGTGTTTTCAAAATTTTCTCAAAGTTTATGGATTCTCAAATATCCATATTTAAAGATTGTATGTTCAACATAATAGCCCATAAAATGGATCTCAAAAATATCATGAAGCGTGATTATTATTTCTTATTTTATGTTTAATCCTCACTAAGGGAGATAAATCAATGAACATTGAAGATTAAATATTATGTTATACCACATTTGGGACATATCTTATTGGATAATGGTTCCCAATGCTTGTGGATATTTGAATTAAATTTATATATTTTTATTTGAAGATTCTCTTTTAATGAAATGTGGGAAACTAAAAAACATCAGGAAATCAAATCCAATTCGAACTACATATGAGTATATAAAACTATTTCATGAAACAATAATTGAGTTGGAATATTTTAGCTCACATAGATACCATTAAATAGATTAAACCATTAATTCTGAATTTTCATTGATGAGGTCCTTGAAGTCATTTTCGATCTTGTTTCAGGTCTTAACATGTATCTTCCAATATATTTTTTACCATCATTGAATACATGAATCATAATCAGATTCTTTTTACCAATCCATGAACCTTATTTTTCATTAAATCATCTCACAATTGTCATTCATACATTCTGTGAGAATAATCCTTTGAGACATTGATCTAGGTAGACTGGTTAAACATATCTTTATTCTAATGAAGGATACCCTCATTAATATTTTCTATTCCATCCACCTCCTTATCGCCCCCACCAAAATTCCCATGTCATCCTATGTTCCCAAAACATTTATCCCTTGGTAATTACATGGTTTCGGTTCCAAGATAACATTTCCTCCTTTTAGAGATTATCCCTTTTAAATATCTAACTCATTTGGATAATCCACAAAAACAAATGGATTCTTATAAAAAAAGAACCTTGGCATGTTGATCATGTAACTTGAGGACTTGTTAAATTTTAATTATTCTTCCATGTCCATGACCTACACACTTTCTTGATGAAATGTCAGAAACGAAAATTATATTTTAGAAATTCTTTATGGTTAACCAAATATATTCTTCCAAAAATTCTATTTCCATGTCAAAGAGGACTAAGTATCTGAATAATAATTATTTTAATGCTACATCTCTTCAAACATCCATCCTATATGTTTTTCTTTTCAAAGACTACCTCATTTTCACTTCCTCTATCGGGTGAGATATTTTATTTTCCCCCAAACCCTGGTAATTTATTCTGACTTCATATTCCATTAACTTTTGTAGTGTTTAGCTTATTTGATTGGTATCATTCATGGATTCAGTCTTGTAGATTGGGAAAACACTTAAATTTCCCTTTCTAACTACATGATACATTCAAATCCTTTTCTCATCCAAAGATAACATATTGAAGGTGTAGTTAAATAGATTCTACTCTCTTAATCTATGATTTTTTTACATTCTACTTGGGAGTTAATTCTCTTCCCATACATGTAGAAGCACTAAAATTATTACTTTTGGGTCAGAATCCAATGTCTATGCTTGGTGCCTTAGAATCCAATAATTCTAAATTATTTATTTTCCATCATTGGAGCACCAGTGAAATTTGAGATAAAAGAATGGAATGAAAATTTTAGGATTAAAAACATTATTGGTTGATGAGGATATGAAATACACTCTACCTGATTGCACCACACTGGTGTCCAGTGGTGAGAAATCTGAAACTAAATTTTAATAACAATATGTCACTAAATTTTTTAACTTCAGTACGTTAGTGGGTATTATATATATAATATCATAATTGAGAGAAAATATAGATGAAAATTGTTTTTTTTCTAATACTCCCAGGTGAATAAAAATTATGGACATTCAAATGTGGGAAAGTAGATGAATTCTTCTAGAAATGATTCCAAGGGGATGTTCCAAAATGCATTCACTAAGGATAATATGGTTGTTCGTAATATTCTTGGGAATTATTCTACTACCACTATTACAGAAAAAGGTTTAGAATGTTCATTTCTCAATAGAATTCCATGTTCAGCCTAATAGAACTTGTTGGGGAAAGGATGATGTGACGAAAAAGGAGTTTCAAAACATAATGTCATCATGTGTTATTTTATAATCTACCTACATAACTAAAATGGAGAATCCTTACAGTCTATTTGATTCATCTCATAGAATGTGATTATTAAATAATGATGAAAATGGTCAGGATAATGCTAAATTTAAAAAATACTTTCATGATGTTTTTTATAAAAATTAAAGGCTCTGCTGAATGACAACTTTGTAAATATAATATGGAAAAATATTATCATCTTCATATATAATCCCGTCTTTGGGAGTAGTATATCTCTTCTAAAATGTGGATTAGGAAAATGAATATTGTATGTCACCTCTCAATGATGGTGACCATGGATGGATATACTGCTATAAGAATTAAAGTGGATAAAATTTATAGGACATATAATCTATTTTTGATTGATTCTTGAAAGAGGGTGGACACATTATCATGGTGGAATCATCTAAGAATAATGTGGGTAGGTTAATCAGGGAATTAATAGTATTCATGGAAATTCCCAAAATTATGAGAAGATATGCTACAACTTCACTTGTGGAAGTTAACTTCCCTAATCATGGTGTGGATGTCCTCAAGAATTATGTTATGGAATCTCGTAAAAATTATTTTAGTATGATTGACATCCATATAAGTTCAAATATCAAAAAGTTATTCCATGTTGAATTTGGGAAAAATCATGGATCTTTTCAAATTGAATTTCAATCCTATGTATTGGAGATGGTCATGGTAAGGAGAATATATCATTTGACGGTTCTCCTATATGGCTTCGATTTAGCGGAAAATAGGATCCTCATCCACTTGAGGGGGCCTCACCAATTGATGGTAAAACCAAACATCCGGAGGACGATGATACATGGAAACATTCTATGACATATAGGAGGTTACATCATCATCGAGGCTAGGGTGCTAGCCATAACACCCACATATGATGACCATCTTCCTTCTGTATATGTACACTGAGCTTTTAGTAGTAGTTTTTTTCTTATGTTTTTTTATCTCCCTCTTACATGTTTTATTTTTGATATTTTCAATAAATTTAAGGAAAATGGGAATAACCCACAGTTCGGTCCAGATATGGTATAATTAAATAAATTTATATATATTTTAATAATTTCCTTTTTATGTTTTTAAATTACAATAATTATATAATAAAATATTTATTATATTAAATTTATTAGTGGTTTTCTAGAAAAAATATTGGTATACATTTTTAGTGTTGTTTATTTAAAACTAAAAATTCATAAATTTATTAGCTCTAAAATTTAGCTGTTGATTATCATATGTCATTATTGGTCCCTTACTGACATGGATAAATAAGGGATTTTATCAGTTCTTATTGTTTTAACATTAATAAAAACTTTCTTTATCATTACTTTTAACAAAAGTGTTGATAAAACCCATCATGATATTGTAAGCATTACCCTACCAAAATTAATTTGACTAATGAAACTCAAGATACAGAAAATGTTCTTTTATATTGCCACCCCCCTTGACCGTAACTCAGTTGAATCATAGACCAAAAATAAAACTTTTTGTTGTTATTTTTATTCCTCTATAACTTATGTGTTTAATTATATAGTCCTCATTGCGTCATGATCACCTCACATGAAAACCCTGATTTGGAACCACTCTGCAAAGATTTCTTACATATTCCTACAATAGATGAACACATATATTCAAATTTTTTCATTATATTTTATTATAATTGTTTCATGGATTATGTTTTCTTCCATTTCATGCGAGATATAGGCCATGTATTCTCCCTCTTTTTGATTTCAATAAACTGATTATTTTTATGGATCTGGTCTATTAATTAATTAAAATAATTAATCATTAAAGTTGTCATACTTGGTATCATGTTATTAAAAATTACAAGTCTAATTTAATGGATCTCCATACTGAGTGAGAATGTTTATGGATGAACTATATTTTCCCTATAAAACTCAACCCACTTATCATGTTTGGAGAAATTTTGAAAATATAGATAAGCGAGGGCTCACTGTACAATGATGGAAATTCTATCATGTTTCTTTTATTCCTTGTACTCCCGTAGAATGAATATATACAATAGATCCCATTTACATCCATTACTATGTAAAATAATACCCAACCATTTTATATTTTTTTCACTGCCAACATCCACTATAGTATTTCATTTTCAGGCAGAATAACCCCAATTAGATCCTCCCTCATAGTATACTCCAATCTAAAAAACATACAGAAACCATCATAGATCTATGTTCTTTTTAGTTGAATGATATTTAATTATATTAATTAACCCATTATAGATATCACAAATTCCATTGCATTAATTATTTTCACCACTACAAAAAAAAATCAATACTCATCATTTGACTCATTGTATTATAGAAAAAAGGCTTCATATAGTATCAATTTTTCATTAAGAATGACCTTATATGGGATCTATGCTCATATTTTTTTATATTTAATTATTTTTTAATTCCAAATTTTATTTAATACAATAATATGGGAATTAATCAAAAAATGATCTATTCCAATAATATATAATATTGTATGAGGATTGTGTGAAAGGGATCATCATATTTTCATATTATAATCTATATTACCCTTCTTATATAATTTTTCTTTTTTTATAGTTAGTAAAAATGGGTTAGAAGGAAACTCGATCTATCATGGAATATATAGATGTAATAAATATTTATCTAAACCAAGTCTAAAACTGAATATAGTTGATGAAAAGGATAAAACTATATTTTATGGATCATCTAAAGTCATTACATGTGTGAAAAATGAAGGGGGCTGTATTGATGATATGATTACTTGTCTAAACGATGATGAAGATTTTATTGGGGAAATAATAGTTGTAGTTGAATAGAAACTTTATGGCTGTCCAAAATTGTTTGATAATTAAATAGTTATTCAATGACAATATTTTATTCTCATTATACCAATGATATATCATTTTATGAAATAATTATGATGTACAATTTAAATGTGGGAGATATATAGTTTGATGACAATTTTACTAAAACAATTTCACTCAAGAATGATATACTACAATGAAGATAATGGGAATCGATACTAGACATATGATGTAAAATTCATTATAGATAATGGGTATGATCTTGAAAATAATACATGCCTATTAAAATGATGCTATATAGTTCCACATGGACCATAAATCACATAATAAATTCCTAATTAATAGTGAGACACACTAAAATAATTATGGGATAATTCCTATGAAATCTCTATGGTAATTTAAAATCATTCTATGGTTTAGGCACATACATACAAGCGATGAGTTGGTATGAAGGTTTAATTTCCACATACATTCATGAAAAAACATGGGAAGAATCATCACATAGAAATATCTTCGTAATGGAATAAAATTTTCCATGAGTATCTTGTATATGGAAATGGGATGAGAAACCTTTATCTTGTGAAATTTAAATATTGATTTAATTTGAGTTTTTTCATAACAAACACTCATAGTACATGGTTGGATGTGTTGGTAATTATAGCATACCACCATGTTTATTAATAAATCAAAAATAACTTATGTTATATATTCTTATATCATTAACAAAACAACCGGGTAATGATATTGATATATATTTGGATCCATTGATCAAATATTTGAAATTATTGTCATATTCTAGTGTTATGTTTTACGATTGTTATAGAGATGAATATATCATATTGAGGGACATATTATTTGAAATGATAAATGAATTTACTTCATATGAAAATTTGTAAGTATATAGCATTAATGGATGTAAAGGGTATCCCATTTGTGAATTTGGAATAAAATCAATCGAGATAAATCAACCACAAGACAATATGTTCCTAGTACATCATAAATTTATTCACTAGATACATGAATACTATTTTTAAAATACTTCATTTGGTGGGTGATAAAAATAAGGTAAAACAATTTCTTAACTAATTGTGGATCAATTTATTGAGAGAGAAGAAAATTCCTTGTTTAATACTTTATAAAAAAAATTAGAAAACCCAACTGGATTAATGGATATATCTTATTTATTAACAAACTATAATTATATCAATTAAATACATTTTCTTGCTGTTAATGCTGAAAAAAACCTATTTTCTAGTATCTTTGACTTATTTCTAATAGATGTTGATAAAACAAAGGATTGAATAAAGGCTTTTTTGACATGATTGACATGGATATACATGAATATTTGGATCCAATGAACATTGAAAAACAATATTTTATTCATCCAAATTCTTATACAAATTTTAGGAAAATGTATATCAGTATTAAAAATTCATTAATTAGGGATATATTCAATATCGGTACTCATAAAAAATAAATAATTTTGTGCCAATAAATTATTTAATATAAAATGGTCAGAAATCACATTAATGTAATTATTTGATATAGGATCTAATTAACGTATCCATACATTTAATTTTTCTCAGTAATATATATCAGACATTAACAAGGATATATATTTTTTTCATATCTATATGCAACAATTTTATACAAATAGAGAAATTTATAACTATGGAAAATGATGTTTATATCAATTTACATAAATAGTAAATGCTCGTCCAATATAAAATCATTTATATGATGGTCTACATGGTGGTCCACATGGAAAAAGAGATTTGAATTTGTGGGATATGTACATTATATATTCGTATACCCCCATTGAACGATACTTACATTTTTTTGAAAGGATATTTCAAATATTGAAGACATCAAAAGGTTTTATTATAGAGAGATTTTTATTTAAGTAATATATTTAATTCTTTAAAAGCTATATTCTGGATTTGAAAATATTCATATATCAAAATATCTTCATATTTTGTGGCATGTGGTTACTGAAATTTCCAAAATACATTATTTTTTAATTACTATTATATTGATGGAGTGGGTTTACCTTAATTTTTTCATTATAGATTAGAGGATTCATGGTATATTGAAATAGAATAATTTTATTCTAAGGAATTCAAATCTATTAAAGGGGGAACTAAGGATTCTAAAAAATTAATAAATAATTTATAGGATTGTTACGGGAATATATTTTAATGGAGTCAACCGAAAATATTGATTCAATTTCAGAAAGACAGCAATTTCTATACAGAAGACCAATTGTTCATGTGTTATTATATAATTATTAGGTAATCACCAATCATATTTTAGATTCAAATGAACTAGATGAACATAGTAACTTCAAAAAATAGTGGAGTTATAGTTGTGTATAATGTGATGCATTTATCTTGTAATAGGGGTAAAAATAAAATTTTGTGAATATGTCAAACTCTGGAATTATCCAAAAAATAAGGGTGTTGGCATATAGAAAATTCTATGTACCAATTATTCAATTCATGTGTGTTTATAATTTAAATTCTATTTAATTTGATTAAATGGGATTCAGGAATGAAGATTCAGGTAGGGTAGAAATATGAAACATTTTTATTGGAATCACATGAACTGTAAGTATGGTATGTTCTAGATTCTAAAAACATAATGTGGCTGATTATTCATTAGTCAATAACAATAATGGATGTGTATGATTTTAGTTAATTAGAGGATGGCCCCTTCAATGAGATGTAGCTTTTATTTCATAGTAGTCACAGTTTAGTCTGGGTTTTGAATGTTAGATAAGACAATAATGATGGGGTTTTGATTCTTAATAGGGGATTCAAATCTCATTATCTATAATTAAATATAGATTTCAAAAATTTGGTTATTTTTTAATCTATATTTTGTTATATCATATTAATATTATTTCATAGGTGGATTTATTTTATCTACACAAAATATTAAACAACTTCTATAAATACAGACTATTAAACATTATTATTCTACAATTGTTGATGAAAAATAGCATTATCAAATTTCTAATTCTCCAAATGAAAAGACATAAATATTCTATACATTCTCAATATTCCAATCTATGGGCATTATATATAGAAAATTTTGATGTTGAGAACATGGTAGATGGTCAAAATAGTTTTCCTTAAAAATTGATCATCATAGTGTGGTAGTGTTAAAAAATTATTAAGGTATGAGGCAAATTCATCAAAACCATGATCGTATGTAATGCACATGATCGTAAAATTATGCCCAATAAGGTTATGTTTAGTAGTTACATTGTTCACACAAATTGAATATGCATTCAATTAGATCTATATTTGTGGGAAAGTATTTCTACCACTCTTAATATAATAATTTTTGAATGTATTAGGGTAATGTTTTAAAATATGTTCATTATTTTCTAAACATTTAATGAAATTCTATTTACATTTTATTTTATCTTGTAGAGTTAATTTATAGTAGTTGAATTTTGAATGGAATTTGAATTAATTAACTATAGAAATATTCATAAATTAATTCACACATTTACTGGGAAGTATCATCTCAAATATGATGAAGGTAAAAGAATACCACGAGTAGAAGAGAATTATACACGCATGATAAACCTAAAAAAATGGAATTAGTTTATTTTTCAGAATAAGGTATATTGTCATTGGAAGTACAGTTTTTGACCATATGGGTATTAATCACAATGGTTATGAATTTTCAAATCATCAAATAATAATTGTTTGTGTAAAATAAAAAACATGTAGAAAAACTAATGTACCCCTACCATAAATAGTGTATGTTGTATACTTTACCTGAAAAAAATTGTATTTTTAATATAAATTACTATATTTATGTTACAAGGAGTTATTAATTTATCATGTCCCATTTTTTAAACACGGTTTGATTATTCGAATGTCAAATCCACTGTGGTCACAAGTTAGGTGTCATGGATGTAGGCTTGTATAAATAATCTAGGGATACATATATATGAAAAAACATAACAAATGAGGAAAACATGTCCATGTGTTTTATAAAAAAAATTTCTTCTAAATCTGTATTATATTACATTAATTAATTTTTTTCATTTTTTTCAAAATTATGATGATGAGTCATGATCATATAAACCTAATTAAAGACAACTATAAGTGTATATAAAGCATCAAAAACTATATTGCCTCTTTAGAAGTGAATGATTTGATTTTCCACACTGAACATATTTTATGAAAAATAATGAATATGAGATAAAGATAAGAAAATGGAAGAGATGCGTGAACAACTGGATTCTAAAAAATTATACATTCATTTTGTATTGAAATGTTAAGAAAATTTATGGTATAGAATCAAAGATATGATGTAACACAACATAAAACACTATGAGAGCCCCATAACTAGTATTGAGGAATTTCCTTCCCATTAAAGGGATATCCTAGAGGAGTTAATAAATTTTATCATAATATTTTCTATGAAATGTGAATCAGAAAGACACTTAATGATTTACTATAATGATATTATATGGGGTTAATGTGATTGACATTTATATCTACCATCACATACCAATCATCCCATTAATGGGGGTACCATTTACAATATCCAAATGGATATTATAAATAAAAAATTACTTCCAAGAGTTTATGTGAGAGTTGGGATTCACAAAGATGATGAGTTTATTGTAGAGATACTTATTCAAAATGTTGTTTAGGATATTCATATGGAGACCCATTCTATTAGAACATTTGTATCATGGTAATTTTATATTGTGAAAATATAGGTCGATACAGAGGTAATCTCTTACATTTTTTTTTATCAATACCATAAACCAATTAATGAAAATTTAATGAAACTATGAATTTTATTATACTAATATATATGTATGGAGTGAAATGGAATGTTTAATAAAAATGTTATAAATGATCATCTAACCAATCAATACGATCTTCTAAAATATACATTACCCTTTCTATTCACATTATAAAATTAATAATAATAATGGATCAAGAGGTTACAGTGTTACGATGTTTTGATACAAAAATATTTTATTTTGAATATCAGATGTATGTATATTTCATTACAAAGAATATTGGAATTGTAAATGTAAATGAAATATTGACGTAATATGTTTTTAGATTCCATGTACTAATTGTATACATAAGGATTGTTTTTATGTTTTTGATCAAATAACTAATATACTATATTAATTTGAGGTAAATTCAATTCCTATTTGTTATAGGGTATATATTAATGATATTTTATGGGAAACCTCTATGAATATAATTTTTGTATCATTAATCATCACTTCACATCAACATAACTATTATCATTAGAACCAAAGTAATAAGATGAAATAGTGGAAAATGTGGCCTAATATTTGAAAGAAACACATTGACGAAATAATCTTATTAATAAAAATGATACAGGGGTTAAAGTATACAATTTATTCATATAGAATTACATTTAATTCCTATTTTTACTTAAACATTTTTTAGTAGGTATCATTGGTTACTAATTGAAAAAAATTCAGATACAATAATGATTTAATTTATGTATACAATTATTAGATACACAATATACTTACAATATGTGATGATATTTATAAATTTTTAATACAATAAATGGAACATTTGACAGATAAAAATTAATTAATATAGTTTATATTATGTTTTAAGAAGAACTCCTTAATATTATGGTGGTGTTCAAATATAATGAAAATCAGGGAACAATGACTATACCAGATCATAAATATCCTATAAGCATCAACAACATTATATTATTACAGTATATTTAATAATATTTTACTATAAAAACACATTTACGAAAACAAATATTATCTATATGATGATGTTGTTATCAAAATAAACTATTGATAATAATTGTGGTTATTATTTTTGGTAATTTTTAAAATATGACATCATAAATAACCAAACTAGAATCCATAAATAAGTATTTAAAATGAAAATTACAATTTCATTAAAAATATTTAGTAATCCTTTATTATTTATATATTTTCTATTCATTCTAGATTTTTGAGTGTCCTCATATTCAGAAGATGAAATATATTTATTTTTAAATGAATGGGATGAATACATTCTGTTAGAATATATACATACATCATGAAGAGGTTACTTCTTACTATTTATTGAGATAATATTCCAATCAATTTTCCTTCTTTTTAAGGTAATTTCCTTATCATTTTTATATAATACTTATTTTTTGATTTTTGACAATGATCATGAAGAAATGGTTTTATCAATAATTTTTTAATATGAAGTTTTCTTATATACTTGGAGCACAACATTATCATTGAGGTAATAATTTTTTAAAAAGTCTTCAATAACAATGATGCAGTATTGTTCCATGATCCTACACTCAAAAGGGATTATTTACTAATGATGTTTCACTTTTCCTTTTATTCTACAATGTATTCAAAATTATCAGTTATTAAACAATAATATTTTTAGATAACCCTGAATATTGAATAAATTTCAAACTAAAAAGACATGATTTAATGTATAGGAATATAACAAACCTAAATCTATTACAAGGTATTTAGAATTAAACAAATTTTATATTATTACATTAAAATTGACATTTTAGTTCAAAACAAAAGTTACTTTCACAATATTCAAAAAACACATTCAGATTATTTTGAAACATTTTGACAGTGATTCATATGTTATTTATGACACATAGAATTCAGTTTCACCTTAATCCAATGTGTGGTGTTCTTAGCACGATAGAACTTGAAACAAGTTCGAAGATGATTTTACTCATGAGTGATTGGACATCGAGGATATAAATAAGATAATGGTGATAAAGAAATGAGTTAATAATGTATTCAATAATCATAAAAGGTTGAATTTAAAGAATTTATTTAGTTTATTTATTCATCATTTAATATAATTTTTTTTATTTTACTCATAATTTCTTTCTAATTATTGATCAAATCATTTCTCTTATATTTGGATAATTCATACATTTTCATTCAACTATCAGCAAAAAATAGGAAATTTTCCCTTATTAATTTTAAAAGGAAGTTGAAACAAAAATCTACCTAAATTATTAAGGAATAATAATGATTCATATAAAAAATCCATGACTAACTAATTTCATTCAATTCATTTTTGACGGATACTCTACCAAATCAGAAAGATTCTCTCATTTAAGAATGAATTTTTCTATAGTTGAACAAAAAGTATGGATTCCCAAAACATATATCATGAATATTTTCTTGAATTATGTATCACTAAAACAAAACTAAATCTTCAACACGTCAATCTTATTAACAGTGTGGTCTATATTTCTCCAATATTATTTTTTATTTTCTAAATCACAATTTAATTCTAAAAAATATAAGATACTATTAACTAAGAAAATATCATTAATATTGTTTGGATGGTTTTATTAAAATGATAAATAATAATTTGTGATTATTAAGAATAATGCCCATAACCATTTAATGCATGGGGTTCTTGGTATGACTTAAATTTCATTTCATCACATTCAAATTGGATTTCCTGTCCAAAATGGTTGTCTTTCATTAAAAACAGATCAAAGATGATTGTATTGACAATACATAGTATGAAAATGATTTATAAGTGAAATTTTCATGTGGCTAAATATTCAACACATAAATCTATAACATTATGTATCTAATATGATTGGAAGTGTATTTTATAATATAAATTGACAATTTAATAAAAATACATGTTAAAAAATAAAAACGGAGTAATGAAATATATGATTGTTTTGATACAATAGGGAAAATATTCATAAGTCATATATGGAATGTTTGAAACAACTAAATATCAATCTGAAATACAACAGTGGGACCCATAGTGTAACAATTTTGACTCAATATTATATTTCGTAAAAAATATAATTTTAATTGAAAAAAATATTACATGATGAAAATAATGTCAATAAAAAGATTATTCTTTAGATACATTAGAGAGATGACCCATAAGTAATTTTTTAGGTATAGAAAATTAAATCACTTCAATATGATACAAGGTGTTCTCAATATGAACTAAATTGTATATTATTAGATTAAAATTAATATTCTAGATGAAAATGAGTTTTGGTTAATGAAAACATTGAAAATGTGATCATATTTGAACTATACATTAATAAAATATTTCATATATAAATTTTGATGTGTCAAAACTTATGTCATGTCAAACTTACAGACAATGTCACCAGTATGACTCAATGTGTGTGCCTTCATTTTAAATTATCATTTTAGAAAAAATGAATATGAATGACTAAAAACCAATCAAACACATTCATATTGGGTTCATATATTAGAGAAATCCTCAATATATTATAACATGTATGAATCAACTAAAAGTCAATTAGACAGGCAATGTGACTTCTACGACTACAATAGTTCCTTTCTATTTAAAATTTTCATTACGGTTCAAAAAACATGGCAACTGATAAAAACTATGAAAACATATTTTATTTTTTTGATATATTATTATAATAATGCACTTGTAATTTATGACTTTTCAGAAAAAATCGCACCTCAATCTAATTCTTAGACTACCCGATATAATTATATGTGTATGTTATCATTTTTATATTATAATTTTAGTTTAAACATGTTTTACTAAGAAAAATCAAAGTAAATATGCAAATTTTTTACTAGTACATTTGGAAAATATTTCATAGCACATTTTTTATATGAAAAAATTAATCTCTTGTCAAACTAACACATCATGTGATTAGTATAAGTCAAATTCCATGTTTTAGATTTATACTAACATTTAAGTACAAAACTATTTCCACATAATTATATATATAAAAAATAATTTTTATTATTTTAACACATTAGAAAAATGATAATTAATTATTTCTTGATTAGTAAGAATCAACTTCATGTCAATGTGATGTACTCTGTGATCAATATGACTCAAAGTGTGTATTAATTTAAATATCATATTTTAGTTCCAAAAAAATTTCACATACTCAAAAACATGAAGCTGAATTTGGATTGTTTTTTTACATTAAAAAATGATCCATAAATTATTTTGTCATTATTAAATCAGATTCATATTAATATGATATATGGCGTGCTTGGTATGATTCAATGTCGATGTAATGAGATTAAAATTGGCATTCTTTTTCAAAACATGTATTATTAATTAAAACAATGATAACGTGCAATACCCAAAGGTTTTGTAAAATAATTTAATTTAAATTAATTTAGTCGTTTTTAAATTTTTCATCTCGGAAAACACTATGTTAATATTTTTTGACGTAAAAATTTACGATTTTCTAGAATTATATGAACCAACATGTAAATATTGTTCTATACATAACACATATAAAACATGTGTTACACGCAAATGTTATTTTCTAAAAAAATATATTATTATTATTTAAATGAGTTTCTATAACAAATTAATTAAACAAAAAAATATGAATAATAACATTTTCAAATTATTAAAAAAAATTCTTTGTGAAGTCAACATATGTTAATAAATAGTCTTTTCTAAAAGAATTTTCTGTTTTTTGTCCTTCGGATAAAAACAATAAAATTAATTTTAGAAACTCGTATAAATTTAATTTTATTTAAAAAAAATTAGTTTTTGTTGGAACCATGGTCTTCTATGCATGAATTGTAGTATGGTTTGTGTTTGTGGTCAATCCTTAGTGGATGTTCAGAATGTGTACCAGCAAAGTGATCATACAGTTCAAGAAGACAATGGTATTGATGGTGGCACCGTATGTTTTTCAAGAATGTGTATGAGAATTTTTTTTTGAAAAGATACTTGCGCTCCTTTTACTTGAAGGAGAGGAAACTTGTGAGCCATATGTTTTTTAAGATCAGAACATGGAAAAATTAAAATGGGAGAAGTGTCACACAAGTGACATGCGCGCAAAGAAAGAACTTGTGTGCTACTGCCTAGGAGGTTTGGAAACATGCGTGCTGGTTGTTCTTCATGATCAGAAATTCAAAATATGGAAATGAAAAGTAGGTCGCACAAGTATTAGTGTGTTCACCCATGTGAGTAGTGCGATAGAGGCTAGGGAAATTAGAGCTACGTGCCATGACTTGGGCGTCATGAGGACACTTGCGCGCCACCACACCAGGGGTCCAGTTTCCCTATAAATAGAGGACCACCCCTCCTAATTTATAAAGAAGTTCAAAAATTAGTGATTTTTCTCGCTCTCATCATGCATGTGATTGAGTCGCACAAGTGGAAGTTGGGTCGCGCAAGTAGAGGGTGAATGCCGATTGTTGGATGCGCAACCAAGGTGGTTTGGAAGTTATATGTACAGAGTCACACATGTTTGGAGTTGAAGGTGGAAGTGTTGCATAAGTGTGTTCGTGTCACCTGCGTGCTGATTTTGTACTACGAACATAACTTGCGCACCATTCTTGAAACAGTCACGCCAGTCTTGGAGAAGCGTGCCAGGTGAAGATGTTGTACGCCAGTCATTTTGGAGCTACAAAAAAAAACTGGAAGATTGCCCAATACCTTCGTTGCAAAGTGGGATTAATATACGAGTGAATGTTGTACTTCAACAGAGCATCGACATTCAATAGAGGATACATTATTTTGTAATAATGAAGAGACCCTCACGTCGATAAACTGAGTGTGTCTTCACCATGGGCAGTGAGCCAGGGGGAGTCAATATGAGTGACCTGAGGGATGAAGTGAGATATTCATGAACCTTTGTAAAGGCAGTGAGCCTGGGGCAGAGTGACTGTTCCCAAAACATTATAATCCACAACAAGTGAAGATTAGTGGAATATTTTATGACCGAAAACTTGTTGGAAAATGCTACCTAGACGTATCCCTTAATGGTTAACCAAGTAAAAATTGTTGTGCTATCTTTTTTCATGTGAATGTTTCATTACTGATAATATTCATCATATAGGATTAACTAGTTCCTACCAATGTGGGAACGAGATCCTTGTTTTTAAAAGAAAAAGTTAACACCCTGATTCACCCCTCCCCTTTCAGGGTATCCCAGGGTCTCACAAGGGGTATCAGAGGGAGGTTACTGGTGTTGAATCTGTCGTTTGTCATCATGGAGAATACAGTCAATATCAGAGGAGTCCCTCTCTTTGATAGAAGTACTTTTTAAATTTGGATGAACAAAATGACATCTCAACTATGATCCCTTGGAATGGATGTTCTTTTTTCCCCTGTTCAATGTATAAATGTCACCGATCCAATAGGGCTGGCTATAACGGAAGAAGACATCAAAATTATTGATGCAGATGCTAAAGCACCAAATGCACTCACCACAACCCTTTCTAATCCGATCTATCTAATGGTAAGGAGTTTCACATCAGAAAAATCCTTGTGGGATAAACTCGAAAATATTTATGAAAGATATAGTAATGTGAAGGAGGAAAAATTACAAGTCCTGCACAATCGGTTCGATGATATGAAGATGCATCCAGATGATAATGCTGACTCATTATTCAATAGAATTACTAAAGTGGATGGATCAATTCGGGGTCTCAGTGATGAAATAAAAGACATTGATACATTAAATAAAATATTAAGAATACTTACACCCATGTACAATGTAATGGTGTCAGCCCTTGAGGAAAGAGATCTTTCCAAAAAAATTCTGAATGATCTACTGAGCAATTTGGTAGCATATGAAATGAGAGTCAAACTATAAGATGCTACGACATGTGTGAGCAAAGAAATGGCATTCAAGGCCATGGATAAACAGAAAATTTCAAAATATAGTGGCGTTGAATATCATGAAGAAAAAAAATTATTTATCTCATTGCAAAGAAGTTCCAAAAGGGAAAAGGTAAATTTAAAGGTAAGTTACCTCTCTCATATTTTCATTCTGGAAAAGTTGGGCACATTTCCCCTCAGTTTTTAAGAAAGATCAATGATGAAGATAATGAATATGAGAACATCGAGAAGCCTCGAAAAATATTTATTAAAATGAGAGACTTCAAATCTAGAAAGAATATACAAAGAAAGAGTTTTTTCTGTGAAGAGGAAGACAAGGATACTAATTTTTTTGATGAAGAGAAAGATCCCGAATTGAAAACGGGAAAGCATGATTCCATGATGGCTACAATTGAAAAGTAATAACCCTTGATCAATAAAGACAGAGATAGTCATATTACTTCTAATGGTGATTCAAAGGCCCAAATTTAGTATCGGTTTTCCATGTATGAGAATAAATGTAAGAGATGCAATAAGTGGAAGGAAATGGTGGAAGAATCATCAGAATATGATAATGATTTTTAAGCAAGGATTGAACGACTAGAAGAACTAGTAAGAGTTACGTCTTCAATCCTTCAAAGAACAGATGATGTTGTGGAACTAAAGCATAAAATTAAGGAACAAGCAAAGGTCATAAATGACCTTTCATCTAGACTGGAAGAGAAGTCCAAGACTGTTGAGGGACTTGAGGAAGAAGTTGTTACTCTTAGAAGTAAAATTGAATGTAAATCAAAAACAAACATGGGAATGAAGAAAATTCATTTTAGAGGATTCTCAGATGCAAAATAACAAGAAAGATCTATGTGTGGTTCATATGGGGTTGAAAAAATTTTAAGTTATCAAAGACCCACTTGCATGGGAAAGAGTGGAATTGGATGTGATACTGAGACATCAACTGCTGGAAGTAAAGAGATCCAAAAGAAAGAGAATATTAATGTTGTACATACTGAAACATTACTCGGATTTCTGAAAAATAAACCCTCAATCCAAACTAAAAGAAGAACTGAAAATTATCCTCAAACATTCATAAATGAAAGGCAGTTCAACTATTCTCCAAGGAAGATGGCATAAGGAGAAATTCAAGTGAAAAGACATTTCCTCTCATGAAGTGTTAGTTCGGTGGTTATCTGGGCCATACCATGTCATACAGTGAAGGGGAATGCAGCTACATGAATGGGGAAGATCTAGGAAGTCAACAAACGAGACCGATGTCATATCCTCCCTCATATAGAATAAATTGCTTCTATGTTTACTGTTTTAATTGTTCTAACATTGGAAATAAAGCTATGTACTGCATGTAGTGGTACGACAGGAGAAATTCATACAACACTCAAATACGGGCAAGTTTTCATCATCCTGATGGTGTTGTTCTCACAAATTGTTTTCCCCACTGGAAGAATATTATGGGTATGAAGAATCAGATTATGTTGAAGAAAGTATTAAATGGCCATCAATATCCTATGCTCAACCCAATATCACATGGAATGAAAAGAAGAAGATCGAGAAATCCAATCATGCAGAAGTAACCATCAAAGCTACAAAGAGAAGCAACACCTAGATCCTTGATATTGAATGCTCTTCCCATATGATGGGAAATAATGACCTTTTGAAGAACATTGAAAAGAATGATGATGGAACAATATAGTATGGTAATGATGGTGCTTTGAAGATTAAAGGCAGTGGGAATACTACTCTCACCAATGGGAGATGAATAAGACTAAAGTTCTTTATGTAGATGGTCTATGCCACAATCTCCTCAGAGTTAGTCAACTCTGTGAATCGGGGCTCATAGTAACCTTCAATCAGATATGCTTCACTATAAAAGAAATAATAGTGAATTCTCTAATTAAAGGCTGTAGAACAGATGGAAACTTATACCAGGTTGACAGCAAAGTGAACTCCTACTATTTGTCTGTTGAAGAACAAAAAAATTATGGCATCGAAGGTAAGGTAACATTAACCAAAAATACATGGAAATGATATCTAAGATGAATATAGTCATGGATATTCCCATTCTCAAATGTGAACTGGAAAAGTCTTGTGATGCTTGTATATGTGGGAAGATGGTCTGTAGTTCATATCATCCAAAGATGAAAATGGAATCACATCTTCTTGATCTCATTCATACATATGTATGTGGTGCAATAAAAGTTGTTGGAACCCATGGAGAATGGTAATTCGTCCTTTTCATTGATGGTTATAGTAGAATGGATTATGTAATGGTGATTCACAGGAAGCGACAAGTACATGATTTCATGAAAACTTATCACCGTATTTCCAAGAATGATATATGATAGAAAATAAAAGTCATGCAATCTTACAATGGAGGGGAATACACGTCCATTGAGTTTGAAAATTACCTATAAAACATGGAATACAGCATGAGGTAGCTGCTATGAGAACTCCACAACAAAATGGAGTTTTTGAGGATTAGAATCGACATGTGAACAATATGGCCAGGACTATGCTGATCGAGAGTGGTATCCCTCTCTATTACTGGAAGGAAGATGTTGAAGCTGTATTGCACACTCAGAATCGAGCAGGTATTTATATGGGAGAAACAAAGACACCATAAGAATTGTGGCATGGAAGGAAGCCTTCATTGAAATACTTTAGGGTTTTCGGAAGAAAATGTTTCATCTGGAACCAAGATGATAATCAAGGTATGTTTGGTGACAATGCTAGTGAAGGAATTTTTCTTGGGTATCCAATGAAAAGAAAAGCCTACAAGTGTTTCTATAATTGAATAGGAAATATTGTAGTCATTAGTGATGATTGAAGAGAAAACCACAAATGCTTCAAGGATGTCATATACTGATTTGATAGAAAGTTAAGAAGAAAGTAAACATGGAGAAAATAAAACTACAGAAATAGAGGAAGCTGTAAAAAACACTCAGCAGTCACATCATGATGTTGACTTAGAAGAAGAATCTGAATAAGGGATTGTGGCTAGAGAGAATTCAACTGAACCAAACAAGAGTAATCATGGATATACTATTGATCCATCTAACATAATTGGGGATATGATTGCACCCACAAAAACAAGGGGAATGAGGAATAACAAGCAGCATGCATTTCTTTCAGTTGTGGAGCCATCCTCATTCAAAGAAGCTGCAAAGGGTGAATATTCGGTGAAATCCATAAATGAAGAGTTAGATCATATTGGTATGAATCATATATGGTATCTTGTCTAGAGACCTGAAGGTCACAATGTTATTGGTAAAAAATGGATCTTCAAGAACATGTTTAATGAGAATGGAAGTCTTATTAGAAACATGGATCGACTGGTATGTAAGGTATATTCCATGATTGAAGGTTTAGATGTTGAAAAAACTATTGCTCCAGTGGCTAGACTGGAGTCAATCAGGTTTTTCCATGCTATGGCACTCCAAAGAGGATATAAAGTGTATCAAACAGATGTTAAAACTGCATTCTTATATGGTGTACTCGAATAATAAGTCTACATTGAACAACCAATGGATTTTATTCTTGGTTCTTATGAGACAAATGTCTCCAAGCTAAATAATGCCCTACATCGTTTGAATCAGGCACCATGGGTATGGTACTCCCGGCTGGACTCGTATCTCAAGAAGATGAAATTCAAAACAGGATGAGTATATCACAATCTATATGTGAAGAATTCTCCATATGATCAATTAATGGATCTTGTCTACGTTGATGACATCATATTTAGTGGCAGCAGGTAGAAATCATAGGATGAATGTGCCAATCACATGAAATCATAATTTGAAATGTTTCTGAATGGAGATATCACATATTTCATGGGACTAATGGTGATTTAAAAGAAGGATTGAAATTTAATTTCTCAAAAAAAATATACAACAAATCTGCTGAACAAGTTTAATATGCAAGACTCCAAACCAATTACAACTCCGATTGTTGTTGGAACTAAACATGGAAAACATGAAGATGTGACCTCTGTAGATTCCACCATGTATTGAAGGATCATTGGGAGCCTAATGTACCTGATAGCGACACATCCAAATATTGTCTTTGAAACAAGTCTTGCGGCCCACTTTCAGTTTGATCCAAAGGAGGAACATAGGGCTGTAGTAAAAATAATCATGAGTTACATTCAAGATTCACATAACTTTGGGTTATATTTTTCTACAGGAGGGGATAGTGAATTATCATCTTTTTTTGATGGTGACTGAGGTGGTGATGTAGTAGACAGAAAGTCCACCAGTGGTGGAGCATTCTATATTGGAAATAAATGTGTTGGCTGGTTGAGAGAGAAATAAGAAAGTACTTATCTTAGTACTCATGAAGCTGAGTATATCTCTGCCACAAAGGCATTCCCTCAAAAAGTATGGATGAAGCAATAACTAACAGATATTGGTGATTAGGTGGAGCAACCATTGTTAACTTACTTTGATAACAAGAGAGAAATTGATCATACAAAGAATCATGTTCAGTATTATCATAAAAAACATATTGAAATAAGGTATCACTTTATCAAATAAAAAGTTGAGCAAGGCTTGATTTGAATGGATCATGTGGGAATTGATGAGCAAGTGGCTGATATACTGACCAAGAAACTATTAGTGGCGGTGTTTGAAAAGCATCGGTTAAACCTCGGTGTTCGGCCACCTCTTAGTACAAAAGAAGGTTACGAAAATCCCCTCTCCCCATTTATGATAACTGTTTTTATCTGTTTATGGATGTGATGAAGGTTTGTGGGGGAGATACTATCCAAGGGAATATGGTTTGAGCTAAACAATTAACAACATACAGGTCATTGGGTTTATTGACAATGGGGGATAAAGGAATAAATTCAGGTCTGTTTAGGCATATTATGCTTCTTAGGCATCATTGATAATTCCACAATCCTTGGAACCCAATTCTTGCTTCCTCTCTTGGTTTCTACACCGAGCATTGATCACGTAGACTTAGAGTGTTGGCTGAGTTGACTCTTGCATTTTATGTGGATATATTGAATTTATTTTCTGATTTCCAACAAATCCAATGGGGGAGATTATTGGAACCATGGTCTTCTATGTTTGAATTATAGTATGGTTTGTTTTTGTTTTCAATCCTTAGTAGATGTTCAGAATGTGCACCAGCAAAGTGATCATATAGTTCATGCAGACAACAGGATTGAAGGTGGCGTTGTTTCCCAGTGATTGCCATATTTTTGGGCCAAAAAATCAACTAATGGAGAAAATATTTTTTGGAAAAGAGTATAGATCTGTGTACTTGAAGGGGAATAAACTTGTGGGCCATATGTTTTTCAAGATCAGAACATGGAAAAATGGAAAAGGGATAAGAGTCATGCACGTTTTGGGCTGGCCGCACAAACCTACCTTCCAAGAAATGACTTGCCTGCCGATGCCTAGGAGGTTTGGAAACTTGCGCGCCGGTTGTTCTTCATGATGAGAACATCAAAATATGGAAATGGAAATTAGGTCACGCATGTATTGGTGTGTTCACACATGTGAGTAGCACGATAAGTGATGGGTGATTGGAGTTGCGCGATAGGACTTGCGCGTCGTGAGGACACTTGCGCACCACCACGCATGGGGTCATGTTTTCCAATAAATAGAGGACCACCCCTCCTCATTTGTAATTAATTTCAAGACATAGAGATTTTTTTGAGCTCTTGTCGCGCAAGTGGTTGAGTCGCTCAAGTGGTAGTTGGGTCGTGCAAGTAGAGGATGTGCACTGGTTGTTGGTTGTGTGACCAAGGTGGTATGGGAGTTAAAGGTGAAGAGTCGCGCATGTTTGGAGTTGAAGGAGGAAGTGTCACACAAGTGTGTTGGTGTCACCTATGTGCCAATTTTTTACCACGCATGTGACTTGCGCTCCATTGTTGAAACTTGCGTGATGGTCTTGGAGAAGTGTGACAGGTGAGGTTGTTGTATGCCGGTAGATTTGGAGAAGCATGAAAAGTGGAAGATTTCCCGATACCTTCGGTGTATAGTGGGATTAGAATACGAGTGAAAGTTGGAATTCAACAGAGCATCTACATTCAACGGAGGATGCATTCTTTTCTAATGATGAAGAGATATTCACGTCTATCAACTGAGTGTGACTTCATCAAGGGCAGTGAGCCAGGCAGAGTAAATAGGAGTGACCCGAGGGAAGCAGTGATTTATCCCTAATCCTTTGTAAAGGATGTTATCCTGGGAAAGAGTGACTATTCCAGACCCATTGCAATCCACAAGTACTGATGATTAGTGGAATTTGGTATTATCGATAACTGGGCGGCGTATGCTCCTTGGTCGTAGCCCTTACCGGTGAACCATGTAAAAATTTTTGTGTCATCTCTTTGCATGTGAATGTTTCATTGATGATAATATTCATCATACAGGTTTAACTATTTCCTACCAACGTGGGAACATGATCCTTGTTTTTAAAAAGAAAAAGTTGACACCCTGATTCACCCCTCCCCTCTCAGGGTGTCCCTGGGTCTTACAGTTTTTAATGTCAACATTTACTTAGTTTGAATTTTTAGTATTTTTATGATAAGTTTCAATTTTCATTGAATAATGAAAAAAACTACATTGTAGGAAAAAATGTACTTTTTTATTTATAGAATTAATAAACATTAAATTTATTCTTAAAGTCACACTAGATAAATTAAAAAAAAATTAATTCAGTTTACATCATTGGAATAAATTTTTTAGTTGAAATTAGATATAAAAAACATATATAACATTTGAATGATATTTTTAACCACCTTCCCACTGCATTTATGGGATAAGTGTAAATCATAAATTTTTTGCATGTGTATATTGAATTATTAAAATTAGAAATAAATCATCGTAATCTGTTTTAAATTTATATTTTAGTAGGATTAAATTTTTTATTTTTGATATTATGAAAAATATATTTATTAAATATTTATTGAACATGTTTAAAGGTTAATTGGATAATTGATGGTAAAATAATATTTTTATTTTATAAAAATACCCTAAAACATGTCTAAATTTTTTTGGAGAAGTGGTTTTCGACATTAATCATACTTATGTGGAAATTATTTCATTTTTAATCATCCATGTAAGAAAATGGGAATTGTTATATATTATTTAAAGCCATGATAAAAATTTAATATTCATATTTTAAATAAATATATCACTTTTTAATATAGGGTCATTCAAAAAATAAATTAGACTATAAATAATAATTTTAAAGATAAAATATTTATATAAATCATTATATTTTATTTATAAGTTTTTGGGATAAAATAGTTAAACAAAATGGTTACATAGTGATGATGCAGTAGTTTTTTAATTAATTAAAATATCAAATAAAATATATTTAAAATATTAAAATTAATATAATATGAATTAATTAAGTTAATCCATGATATTTATATGTGATTATGAAATTTTCAGAGTGCCTTAATGGGGTCGGTTCCAAATTATGTTCTTTTTTGAATTTTATGTAATGATAATATTGTTAATATTGAAAAAAATAGAATCTAATGATATTGAAAAAAATAATAACATATTAATTAAATAATTAAAACTAATAAAAATATTTAACCTATAACATGTCATTATTGTATTTTCTTAAATTTTAGAAATTATTCATCTATGAAAAATTAACTGTATATAAGTAATAATTTATAACCACTTAATATTGAACATGTTGTTACCACAATTCCAAATTATAATATATTAATTAATTTTATGTAAAATGATAATATTTAAAATAAAATCAAAACCATTCAAAAAATTATTAGATGAACATGATTAGACCCTTACCACCTTAAGATATGATTTTAGAATTTTAATGAAGAGTATTCCATGAAAATAATGTATATATTATTAAAATTAATGGATAGCTAAAAAATATCACTCTCGAGTATTTAATAAATTTAATATGTTCATATAGGGGAAAATAAATCATTTAAAAAATATAAATGTATATATAGATATAAAAATTAATTTCATTATAGAATTTTATTTTAATTTCTTATATATTATATAATTTCCTTATATGTTTCTTCAACGTTAAATCAATATTTAATTAATTAATATAGAAATGAAATAATTGATTTTAATAATGTTAATTATGATATATTATTTATTAATTAATGTTTATAATGAATTTTATAGATCTATATGATATATTTGTTATGTTTAAAACCATTATAATTGAATTACCAATTTTTATTGTTGTATTTATATCCAAATTAAATGAATAGTATCAAATTAATATATAATGATATTTTATTTAATTATTTAATAAAAAAATTGATAAATAGTAACGACTGGGATATAAAATCGTCTGAAAATTCATAAAACATTAATTTATTTATCATTTTAATTATTTTGACTATATAATAATGTTATTATATTTAAACATTTTGATAATTTTTAAATGTGCACCACACTTCAATAAGAAAGGGGTACCTCCTCCCTCAAATCTTCAAAACAATATGATCATTCAATCTCAACCATTACCTACCCATATCCATTATCAACACAAATAGTTACGTTTTCTAGGTGATGGTCTTCTCAAAATACCAATTGTAGTTTCTCTAAGAGCATATCAAGAGGGATCTTTCCGAAGAAAAGGTAATCATATTTACTGACTCCCTCAAGAGTATTTCTTCATCTACTATGACATCATGAGTTATTTCCATTCTAAATTAATAACCAATGAATCATCTATAAAATTATATTTATTATTATTATTATAGAACAATAATATTACAATTTTTATTCATGATATAAAAAATGAATGTACCACGCATGCGTACATATTTCTTATCATCTCCACCCTATGGTGTAATATACTTTCAATCACTATATTTTTCATATTAGAATAATGATTGATATTGTTGATATAAATAATAAATGTTACATGATATTTATTTTGTATAATTAATATACCATATATTTTTTCTCTCTTTTACCATTAATATTTATATCACCACACGTGTGTACGTACGACCTAACGTCTCCTCGAATTGATGAGATTCATCCTCCATGTTATCGATTTCATGAATTATTTTAAAAATTTATATAATGAATAAATAAAAAATATATTAAATATTAACTATAATGGAATAATGTATATAAATACATATATATCATTTACCTTAATCCATTTAATATGATAAGAAAACAGAAAGAATGTCCATGCGTATGTATGGCTTACCGTCTCTATAAATAGTGTATTCCACTAAAAATATATATATAATATATATATACCCAATATATATGATATAAAAATTATTTTTTAAATTATACGAATATTTAAATCTCCACCTACTTAGTAGGATCAATTATAACATTTCAAAACTCATACGATAAAAAATGGGTTATTACATGAAATGTTTTTTTAACATGGAATGGTTCATAAAATGGTAGTATAATTTCTTAAATGAATCATATATGATATAATAAATATTATAATGATTCACTTATAAGTTAATAATGTTTTTTAAAACACTATACATGATTTTTGGATATATACCAATGTAATAAGACCAAAATTAAGGGTTAATTCTAAAAAATACATTATTATCATGATTGTTTATATGTAAGTATACCCTGTAAAATATTAACGTTACATATACATTTTTATTAAAAATTTATTCCAAAGTATTATTACTATTTATATTCAATAATCTAATTTCATTTTTACCCATGCATGAGTTTTTAATATACAGTTTGTAAAAAATCTATTTTTATCTTTTTCAAAATAGGGTACTTTTTTTACTTTTCCACCAAATGTATACAAGGAATGATATTTTTTCTTCTATGGTATGAACATATTTTTTAATTCATGATTAATTAATGAATTTAATCTATCCTTACATGATTACAGTTCTATTTTCAAAGAAAAGGTTTTATTTTAACATTGTGTGGCATTTTAAAAAAAGAAAATGATTTCAAAGAATAAAAGATATTTTCCTCAAAAATTATTCTCAAAAGATCTCCCAAAAAATCCTTATATGATAAAATTATTTTATGTTACATATGTTTTTATAGGGATATTATTTTATGTTACCATTATTATTCATTATGTTAATGATTTATGTTTATGATTGATTAATATTTATGAAATAAATTTCATTCCATCAGTTATGATATGATAAATGATTTATGTTCATGTAGAAAACATAAGTGTGATTTGATAATGATATGGGTGGGAACCATATCACCATCCAAAAAAATTGGGTATTGATTTTTATCTTATGAGATATAAAAAAAGGACATTGTCCAAAAATATGATATTGAGAGTGAACCTTGACAACTAAGATGGTCTTGTGAACGAACCTTGACTACTAAAAAGGTTATGTGTGTGATCCATGATTACCAAGATGGAATAGGGAGTGAACCCATTATATTAATATAGAAAATTAAGTTATACCTTGACTACTACAGAAACAATTTATATATTCTTATGAACCTTCCTTAAATTTCATTTCTTATTCATATGTTAATATTTCATGGATGATGTTTATCATTTCCTTTTGATTCCTATCTTATTAACGATAAATATTTATTCCATGATTCATATTTATGATCATTTCAAAGAAGGGTCTAATATTATATTTTTATGATCATGTTATCATACCATTATACACGTAATTATGTTTACATGTCTACATTGTTTACCCATACAGATCATTTGAGCACAACCTTTTTATTTTGTTTTCTTTTCCACAAGTTATAACGAATGGTTTTATTTAGGGGTAATAAATTGAAAATCATTACGGGAGAAGTTGAAGATATTTAACCAAATTAGAATAATGTGTACCACTTTTCCTAAGGCACTAAAATAATATGGTCTTTGGGCTTTGGTTTCTCTGGTGTATTAAGTATTTAAAAAAGAAATGTTATGTAAATGTACACAATGGCTGGGTCATTATATTTGGAATAAGAACAAATGTATTTGTTAACATTTTGGAAACTCGGATGATAATACCATAGTGATATCCCCAATGAAAAGTATATGGATAATTTTATGTTGATGGAAAAGTATAGGAAAATGTCATGAATATTTGGAAAGTGAGAGAGTAAGTGGTTTCATAAAAATACATTCCCATATCAATACTACAAGTTATTGTGAATTAGGAATAGATATACCTTGGGGTAAAAACTCTAACAAGGTCTGGTGGTCCTGAATCAATCATAACCTGGTATATGAAAACCTTTTTTTTACAAACCTGAATATAAAATCCTAAAAGATATTCTTTGGAAGTTAAAAAACAATTCATGAACCATTATGATGAATTTAAATAGAAGTTTTATATGAATGAATTATGATAATGAAGTGTTTTTGTATGTTTATGAATTATGTTTCATGAATTAGATATCCTATAATTTATTTTTCATGATTAGGTGGTTTTCTTTATGATAAATGTTTCATACAACATGATTTATAATTTTATTTAATAGAGGGAACCAGATGGAATTAGGTTAACATTGAATAAAATTGGGAAATAAGGGACTATGAGGAACGTAATTGGCTAATTAATTGAGGAAATGATTTTTTTTATTATTATAAATTAGCTATCCTGATATAGGATAAACATGGTTATATTTACATGTATTGTTAAGAGATATAGTAAAATGGTTATGGACATTAATTCATTTTAATATGGAGATGAACATAGAGGAATGATGATTCAGCTTCTTAAAACCCAATTAAGGAGTATGAAGAACCTTGAATAATACCTCAAATGGAGGGGAAGATGTCCTCTATGTGGGAAAATTGGCCATACAGTGATGAAATGTCATGGGGTTGAATGTATTATCTTTGGAAAACATGGAAATTACCTAACTTAATTCCTAGAACTATGAATTTAATTCTAAATCAAGGAGGAATTATTCAATTCCATTCATTAATGTGTATGGATTGAAGTGATTACGTATGAATTATGAAATATATATGAGTTATTTAGTTTATACGTTTATCAATTAGAATTTATATAATTGTATTGAATTCTTATGATTGTTAAGAAAGGTTAGGATTAAATTTTTATAAAGAGAAATACATTCATTAATATATTCCTTCAATTAAAATAATGTTTTCTGGATAGCTGTATGTTGGAAATAAAAAGTAAATTTGATGGTTCTAATTACATTGGAACTAATTAAGGGATTGTTGAAAATTGTTCATAATATCATTGACGAAGGTTAAAAGATTTTTTGATTTGATGAATAAATCCAATATACATTGGAATATGGAAATATTCAGGTTCTCAATAAGGATGGTTGTTAATTCATGTTATATCCATGTTTCAATATAATATATGATGATGGTATTTTCATGTTTGGAATGTTAAAATAATCATCTTCATTATGATTTGCGAGAGATAAATTTTAATCTTATTTATTGAACATATTGGTAATGTGTTGCATTTTCAATTTTTGGAAGGGTTAGTAGGCTAACCATTAATGGAATGTTTACATTAATTTTATGAAGATTGATTTATTATCTCACTATCTGATGAGTTATGCATATTAAGTATCCTATTCGAATATTTTTTTTGATGGTAACTAATGATAGTTGGGATTATCTTATCATGGATCTCATGATCTGTTAGGTCATTATGACTAAAAAATTATCGTTCCTTTTTTAAATTGGTGGTGAGGTTTAAATTTATCAAGGCACAACAAAGGGTGATAATACACTAAAACATGTAAGTTTTTCTTCTCCTGAAAATTCACTACCTCTTGGAAAAGGATAATGAGAAAACAAATTCTATCCAATTAACTTTTTTATGAATAAAATTACACATTAAATCATATCATATTTTTGGTTTTCGATTGTTAGCTTTATCTTGATCTTGTACTCTACCAGTCTCAATTACAACATGATAAATGGATTTATCATCAATTCCCATGTTTTTACTTCACACCTATGTTATCCTATATGGATACATAGTTATGAGTTACTTTTGGTAAACATTATTTTTATATCCTATCTTTTTTATTCAGGTGATTTTTATTATTCATATTTATGGTGTGGGTTTCTATGAATGCAATTTTCATGTATTTGTTATCTAATAACTCAGATGAATTTTTTATGGAAAAAATCAATTTAGAATTTGTAGAATATTACACCCTCAGATTTTATGAAATAATAATCTTTGAATAATATTATTTTTTTGGGATATTTAATTTCACACAACCCGAAATGATGATTTTTTTATACAAAATCATTATTTTTTTGTTTGTGTTATATGCACCACCAAGTTAATCATGTGGTACATGTGACTCTAGTTTAGATTACGTAACACGAAATTCTATGTTTCTACAAAAATAAACATTTTTATTATAAAAAATGAGATATTTATAACGTATCAATTAAAAATAGTAATAGTAATAGTAATTTTTCACATAAATAGAATATATTTTCATGGAAAGGAATTTATAATTTAAAAAATACTATTTTTGTAAAGAAAAAAATAGTTATGTAATTATTTGAAGAATAATGATACTAATTATATACACAAAAGAAAATAAAATTTCTTAAAATAAATATCATATTTGAATTTTTTATTTCAAAATTAACTTAGGGTGAATTATTATTATTTTTCAGAGATGTTACATTTTTTGATGAATAGTGATAAATATAGTACGGTACATAAAAAATCCTCTTTCATTTAATGAATTATAATTGTTTAAATTGATTATTAATGTTATAATAGTTCAACTATACATATATAAATTCATTATATCTCATTGTGATCATTATAATAATTAAATTACAAATAAAAAAATAGTTAAATATTAAAAGTTGTTTTCACACGCTTTCTCTCCATGTCTGTGTGATTAGGGTTAAACTTATTTTTTACACTTTTGTGAATTGAATTACAAAAACATTCTCAAAGGGTTATAATTAATATTTTATTTGGATTCAAATGTTACCAAATAAAAAAAAAATTTGTTATGAATATTAATTATATTAAATTTTATTTAGCATGATTACAGGTAATTTCGAAAATTATAGGTTGAAATAATATTCTAATATTATAAAATTACTATAAATCTGTTCTTATTTTCATTGAATATGTGTATTTCTACTAGAATTAACAGTTTTAATAAATTATAACTTTTTTATGCTAGTTGAGTCATAATATGACATTTTTTATATTTTATTTAATCATAAGAAAAAACTTTCATAGTCATCTATGTAATAACTATATCATTTTTAACATAGGTCTAAATATAATATAAATTAGACTATAAAGATTAATTTGAAATAAAATAATTTTATATTAATTATGATAATTTATTTATAATTTATATTGAACAATTAAGAAACTTAAATGAAGACATGATGATAATGATATAATGGTTTAATTCATAAAAGGATCAAATAAATGATATAAAAATAGTTAAATAGATATAATTTTATTTAATTAATGTAATAAATGAATTTTAATGGTATCTAAAACATATTTTTAGTATATTAAATAGTTTTGATCGAATGAATCTCTTATTGAGGATTTTATTTAAAGATAATGTCTTGAATATTGTCAAAATTGACACCAATGACATTTTGTAAAAAAATATTTAACAAATTAACTATAAATCACAAAATCATTAAAAAATATCAACATATTATTATATGTTCTATATTGTATTAAATGTTCCATTTATAAACAATATACCCTATTTAAGTATTGATTTATAACCTTTTAATATTTAAAATTTTGATACCACTTTTAATATAAAAATAGATTAATTAAAGATAACTAAAAATGATAAGGTTTAATTTTAATCTAAAATGGGTCAAAAAATCAATGGATGAATTTGATTCGATCCATATAGCCATAAGACAAAATTTTAAAATTTTAGTGGAGAATAGACCATGAAAATAACTTATACATTATTTAGTGTCAATGATAGTTACGAAATTTCACTCTCTTGTATTTAATATATTTTATAAGTCCACAAATATAGAAAATCAATCTATGGGGGAATATGAATTTTTATTTTTATTATAATTATGTTAATTTTATTATATAATTTATTTTTACATTATATAAATCCTATAATTACCCTACAATTTTCATTAATGTTAAAATATTATATATTTAGTGAGTAGAAATTACTATAAATAATTTTAATGATAATAATATTGATATATTTTTAATGAATTAATGTGTGTAAAAAATTTTATTGATCTACAAGACATTTTAATTTTTTTAATATTATATTATAATTATAACTTTTTTTATATGTATTGAAATTAAAATTAAATGAATTTTATCAAGTTTGAAAATAATGAAATTTCGTGGAATTAATATATTATAAAATTATTTAGAAATCCAAAAATGATAAAAAAATCACAAAAGGAATAGTATATGGTCCAATTGAAACACACAATTAAATTTTTTATCTTATTTTAAATTTTTTTACTCTATAATATCCTTATTATATTTTTATACTTTGATGATTTCCAAAAGTACCCCTAACCCCAATTATAGAAGGGTGTGTCCTCCCTCACTTACTAAAAAAACATTGTGACTTCAAGATCAACCATACCATATATTTTTCCTTTCTCATCATACCTATTAACATTCAATAATTTTTTATCTTCTCAAAAAATCAACTCTAGTTTCCCAAAGAGGAGGTCCTGAGTGATATTACCAAAAAAGATGTAATCTTCTTTACTAACTCACTCCAGAGTGCTTCTTCATCTACTTAATATTATTGAATTGTTTTCATTATAATGTAATAACTAAAGTATCAGATATATTATGATATTTTATTTATATTAAGTAAAAATCATATCCCACCATTTAATGACCCTACGAAAAAATAAATTACCAAGCTAGATTACGTTCGACTGACTATCTCCACGACGTGATGAGTTACATCTTCCCAATTAACCATTTCACGAACGATTATAAAAAATTATATAATGAAAAAATATTTAATATATGAAAAAATAATTATAATTTGATAATATATATATATATATATATTACTTAATTCTTCCATTCAAAATGATCAGAAAATAGAAACAGTGTTCCTACATATGTATGAATTACCCTCTTCTTGAATAGTTTATTCCAATTAATATATCAATCATTTTGTATATATATTCATATAATGAATATATATGATATATATATATAAATTTATATTTTATTCTCTTATAAATTTAATCATTATTTATGTAATATGATCAAGAATATAAAGTCAAATCACGAATGATAAAAAAGAAGTTTTTACCCAAAATATTGCTTTATCATGGAATTGTTAATAAATGGGTAATATAAATAAATAAATAAATAATATACGATATCATAAATATTATTATTATTCTCTTATAATTATATAATATTTTTAAAACCAGTATACAATTGTTTTGGACACGTACGGAGGGAATCAAAATTAATGTGAGGGTTTATTCTGCAATCTCATTATTATCAATATTGTTTATACATAAATATCAAGTATAAATGATTTACCTTAAATCTCCAAAATTCATTTAAATTTATTTCAAAATAACATCTATTGTTATTATACAGTTTTAATGTCATTTTTACCCACATATACCTTTTTTAATAAAGGGTTTGAAAATAATTGTTTTTTTTCATTTTCCGAACATAGTACAATTGAATTTTCAAGAAAATGTATAAGTGGAATATTTTATTAAATTATATGGAATGAACATAATTTTATTCTTTCTTGATTCATTAAATTATTTATTCTTTCCATACTATAATTCAATAATTTTTTTAAAAAAACAATTTTAAAAAATTGTGCTCTATGTTATGAAAAGATAATATTTTTAAATAAGAAATAACATTTTCCATAGGAATTATTTTCAATAGATCCCTTAATATAATTTCCAATTTAATAAAACATTATATAATTTTAAATTTGTTTTATTAGGTAAATGCTTTAATATAACAATTATTATTCTTTTTATGAATTTTTTATGTTTATTAATGAATGATATTTGTGAAACCCATTTCATTTCATGGGTTCTTACATGACAATGATTTATTTTCTGATGTTTCACATTTGTATGATTTCTTTATGATACGGTTGGTACCTATGTATCCCTTCTATTAATTGGGTAAATATTTATATCTTATGATATATACAAAATTAAACCTCTCATTTGAGATGGTCTTGTGAGTGATCATTGACTAATAAAATGGTATTGGGAGTGATCCATGACTACTATGATGGTTATGGGTGTGAAACATGACTACCAATATAGTGTAGGGAGTGAACCAATATTAATAATATGAAATTAAAAGTGATTATTTTTCTACTATGGAAATTTTTTTCTATGATTATGTACCCACAATAAATTTCTTTTCCTATTCTAATTTTATGACTTTATAAACTATTTTATTTATTTCATTAAGATTAATGCATTATAAAATACCAATATTTATTCCATGATTCCTACTTATGATCATATACAAGCAAGGAATGTTTTTATATTTTTATGATAATGTTATCATACCCTTAAGATCATTATTATATATACATGTCTCTCTTGTTTACCATTAATGAGAACATGTGCAGCCTTTTTTTATGTTTACTTTTCCCCATATAATAATGAATTTATTTAGATATGTGTATTAAAGGGGATGATTTTTATGGGATATTTTGAAAATATTTTACCATATTATTATAATATGTACCATGTTTCCAAATGCACTAAAATATTGTGAATTTTGGGCATCTTTTTGTGTAATGTATTAAGTATTCACAAATGTAATGTGATGTCATTGTACATCATATGTGGGTTGTTATATAATAAAAATTTATTTTACTAATAAATTATGTAAATTATTTTTAATTAATTATTGATATGTATGAGTTAGTATCATGTCAATTTAACATACGATGTGACGTGTATTACTCAATGTGTGTTTTTTCGGTTTAAATTGTCATCTTAGTAAAAAATAAACGTAAAACACTCAAAACTAAGCAAACACATTCACAATGATTTTATAGATTATTAAAATGATCCATAATTCATTTATGATTTATTGGAATCAACCATATTTCAATATTATTCATGGTTGTGATAGGTATGTCTCCAAATGTGACTTTTTTTTAAATATCATTGTAGTTCACAAAAAATGTAACATACCTATGAAAAAGAAAAAAAGTAATATAATTTTGATAAATTATGAAACTGATCCATTTTTTATTAGCGATGCCTAGTAATCATGTTCACTTACATCAAATACCTAGTGTTCCCATTATGATTCAGTGTATTTTTTGTCAGTTTAAAATAGACATTTTACTTAAAAACATGAATCACTCATTGAAAATTGAGAAACCATAAATAGAATGTATTGATACTCTAGGAAAATTAATGACAACTCATTTTTGATGTGTTGTAATTAGTATCTGGTCATGTCATAAAAATATGTGACCAGTCTATCTCAAAGTTATATTTTTCATTGTTAGATGACATTTTATAAAAAAAGTCACATTAAATACCTAAAATAGATAATGTAGATTCAAATTATTTTAATACCTTAGGGAAAAATCCTTATCAAATTTGGGACATGTAGAATCTATCATATGTGAGTCTGATAGATCATGTTAGTAGAATGAATCTAGGTGTTTCTTTTTTATTTAAAATTAACCATTTAGTTAAAATAACATTCTATAAACTCAAAATAGAGAAAATTCGGTTATATTTTTTTAAATAATTTAGAAAAATTATACATAATTATTTTTTGACCTTTACAAATTATTAATATCTCAATATGATATATAATGTACTTAATATGACACAAATTAATCTTTTTATAATAGAAAATGTCATTTTAGCTCAAATCCTATATGACATACTCAAAATTTATAAAAAAACCTTCATATTGTTTATATAAATTAATATATAAAACCATAAGTCTTTTTTGACATGTATGAATCATACACACCATAATATGATACATGATGCGATGATTATAAAAAAATTGGGTTGATTGCATTTAACAATTACATTTTTAAATTTATTATTTAATATCAAAATATGTTTAATTTAATTAATCATAGTATTAATAACAAAAATATTGTTTTCTTATAGAGGTGGATTCATTTTTTTATAGTTCGGTTGGTTTTCATGAAACAGATAAGAAGATCAGTATTTTTTGAACAATGGTTGGGTACCAATCACTATGAAACATTTGTTGTTTTTGAGTATATGTTTTAAATATTACATTCTAATTTATTGTAAAAAAAGGTTATATATTTTTATATAATAATCTTTTCATATATTTCTGCCTTAATTTTTATTTCAATTATATTAATTTTTTTTAATATACCTATATTTGCTGTTTTTATGTGATTATTTTAATAGAACACTAAAGAATAATAACATTAATTTTTATTATTACTAGTGATGATAATAATAAACTAACACTTTTTTAGTTCCACTAGAGGATCTAATTTTTCATCGCATTTCATGCACTAATAAAATTGGGAAAATATAATGGTTTTTAAGAAAACAACATTTTTAGTGATAATAAAGTCATTTTCCTACATAGACTATATCCAAATTTGTCATATTGTTTAATAGACAACATAAATATAAAAAATAATTTATTATTATTATTATTTAAATTAAGTATTTCTATTTTGAAAAATTAATATTCCCTTTATAAATGTGTATGTATATATATTCATAAACACTAATGAACAAAAATGATTATCTTCCTGTATGTAAATATATACATGAAATAATTAGTCTCACAAAAAATGGTCATTCATGGCCTATATTCACTTTCATTCATTGGCCTCCTCCCAAATTTAATTTTTTTTAAAATATTTTCAGATATTTTTCAAATTTTATGTCTTTATTATTTTTTAACCTAATTTGCATTCAAGTCTCACCCAGTAAATATTATTTTACACTACATCAATTACTTATTCAACCTTCCAATCTTTTACTCCATAGTTATATTCATCCTGAAAGTATCCCTTTATGGCATGTAAGGTATGTGGCATTACACAAGGGTAGGGACCTTGTGGACCCACCTATTGAAAACTTTTCACTCCCACCACTAAGGGAAACAAGATCCACCACTCACCCATTGCATAATAAATTATCCAAGTATGTATAAAATGGTGGATTATATTAGAACCTTTAGTAAATTTATCATCAAATATCATGGTTCAATATGTTCCCACTAGGAATATATTTTTTCACGGATTATTTTTTATTTATTGTGTTTTGATGAAGAATAAAATCATATATACCATTCCATAAACATCCAACCACCAATATCTATCTGCAAAAAACCTGAACCATAAAAAGATGTTCATTGTTTCTTGGTTCATGGTGTATCTGATGCAGTGGATGAATAATTATCATGGTCTTACATTCTTGGATTTAAAAACATTTCTGATAAATTATTTTCTTCTCTCAGGGGAGACTAAAAGAGTTTAAGTTGGATGAATGGTCTTCCATATTTACTCAATCAATGAACTATGCATGAAATAAACAGTGAGCATATAAAATATAATTTTAATACATCATTTATCAAATAGTATATAATTTACAGACAATATATTTAATACAAAATACTCTAATTTTATAATTTTAGGAATATGAGATTAAATGAATATGAACTTGCCATTATATATCAAGGTTACTCATCACATTGATCCATTTATGGAATCATGTGGTTTAATTCTATCCTTATTAGGTAAAACTAAATATCATATGTTATATTCTCATATAATATTATAATTTTAGGAACACTTTTCAATATATCGTAATTTTTATCTTATAGTTTCAAAATGGAACACACACATAATTAATTAATTAACTATTAAATATGAAAAAGCCTAAAATGTTTTTATTCACAAAAAAATCAATACCCCAAGGTGGAAACATAATTCAGAACCAAATGGAACCATAAAAAAATATTCTTATTTTTTTACTATGTATTATTTTCAATTTTCCAGTCAATTATAAAATCACAAAAATTACAATAATTCATTAAAATGAAAACATTAGGAATATTCATTCTGTTATAACTAATAAATGAGTGGAAGATACATATTTTTTGTAATATTCTTAATCTAATTGGTTAGATAAATTCCTTAATTTCATTAACTTCCCAGGTTTTATATCTCTAGTTATAAATGATTATACAATGATTTTACAGTGGAAATGATATAAAAATTAACATTTATGAAGTGGAAAAAAGTAGATTCAGTTTTAAGAAATTGAAACTCAAAGGATTATAATTAGAGTATTAGTGGAAATTTAAAATAAAGTATAATTTTAGTGGAAACCCATCAATGATTGATGGTATTTCTACTCATTTTTTCTATTATATAGATACATATATCATTATAATAATTAAATAACCCCCTTACTATCGTTTCTAAATATACAAACCACCCAACATCTGTTTTGCGAGTTCACCCTTAATTGTAATTATTCCAATAAAGTTTCAAGAATATAATATTGTACAAGGCATTCAAAAGATTAAATAAATGTTCTCTATTGAATAAAATGTGGAATGATATCATTTATTCCCGAATTTCCCATCATCTACCTTATATAATTTTAATCCAAAAAATAGTATTTGTTACCTTGATAAAAATAATTTATTTAATTTATTTAATTTATTTATTGAGGTAATATGGGATGCATTACTTCTTTAATTCCATTAGTTATTTATAAAGAAGATGTTTTTATTTTTTTTAAATAATTTATGTTTAATAAATATTTCATGGGATGGTAAATCATAATTATTTAGATAGTAATGAGATTATGAATAATGATCTAGTTAGGAGACCACATCTTCATCGCCTACACATAAAGGGTTTCTTTTACAATGGTTTATTATAACAAGCAAACAATATATAAAATTCATTTCTTTTTTGTATATATAATTGTGTCATTTGGATGAAATAAACATATAATGAAAAGTGATATGATATATTTCATGTATTGATTACACTACATTGATATAATAAAAATAAGCACGAGAATTGATAATATTAAAATTGATAAATAATTAGAAAAATTACATGATAATAAATTTAGGATAATTTTGATCCCATAGTATAATAATGAACACAATCAAAACCATAAATTCAAAACAATAGTAATCCAATAAATAATTTATAAATATATATTCATTGTGTGGATTAAGGTGATTGATAAATAAAGGAATAAATAAGTATATATTCTATATAATATGGTTTTTCGATTAGTATATTGACTATTGAAATTGTAACATAGTCAGTATAAATAGTAACTAGACCATCAATCGATGTGACTATTATGAATTATGAATGTTATAAATTATTGACGTCAGTAATAATTTTATAATAACAATTAGTATATAAAGGGTAATAAAAACCTATATTTATTACATAAGGGAGATATGATAGACTTAACAAGTTGGATCCTCCCCATTGAAGTTGATTGATCCTAACATGGGGGGGGGGGGTTATTGTCATTGTGGTTCACCTATAACCAATCACAACGAAAGCATCAATAAGTATGGACATAGTAGAATTAACAACGACATAAGATCAAGTTATTGGAGATAACTCGAAGTTATATGTTTATAATCCCCCCCCCCCTCAAAGAAAGTACCATGATCGCAAAACATACCTTTAGGGTGTTTCCAATGGTAAGAAGGGGAAATTTATCATGAAAATAATATTATCCATGTGTTATTTTATTTTTATAACTGAAATATTAGTCCCATAAAACCAAATTTTATTATTATTTCATTTAACAAAATAAAAAATTATATAATATTAAAATGGTTAATATATTTTTTTCATATAAATAAAACATTATTTTAGTTTTTAGAAGTATATAATTAAAATAATATTTTCTGATAAATTTAGATATTCAAAATCAAATTAATTTTTTGTAAATATAAATATAAACTAATATTTATTATAATATTAATCATAAAATAAATTTATAATATCTGAAGTAATTATCATCAATGTCAAGAAGTTGAATATGTCATAAGAACATTTATTTTTATTGACTAAGGATTTTTATTTATAATGTAAAAATAAAATATTTATATATATAAATTGTTAATATAGACATCATATTTGGAGTCATCGTATTGAAATTATGTTAAGGGTTAATTTTGTGAGTTTTCTAAAAATCATTACTTTCCAGGAACTGGTAAAAATAAAATTTTATATGTTTAATTTATTTTATGACTTAATAAATGTTTACAATTTATATGATAATTAATTAAACAAAACCAATGACTACAAATAAGTTATGTAATTAATATAATATGTTCAAATTTATGAAACATATATTAAAATACTGAAAATAACCATTCAATTTATAATATGGAAATTATGATTTTAAAATAGTATGTTTGTGAAATATTTGTCTTCACATGCCAAAATTAAAATAGAATATTGATTTTTAGTTCCATAATTGAAATATATAATAAAAAATCTTCGGATCATTATCCATCATCCAATACCATGGGTATTCTATTGGATTTCTATATTAAGCAAGATTAATTATTAAGTAGTATAATTAAAATTTAATATAAAATACTCCCACAATTCCAATAAATACCCACCATTAAACTCCATTTCATTCACTCAAAATCCATTAATCATGAAGTTACCATAATTGAAATAATATATAGATATCCCATAAAGATTATATAGTTGAAAGAAAAAATCATCATGATTTAAAAATATATTCCAAAATGTAATCGGTTAACATCCCAATATTATTAGCTAAATAATTCTCTTGTAGTAAGTAATAAAATTGAAATTTTATTATTTTCTCATGTACATATTTTAACACCCCAAGATTCCATGATACGGTTCCTTTTGAATAATGCAATGACGTGCATTGTACGCAACTTCGAGACTCTAACACACCACAACCAATTAAACTAGCCGTTATGAATAGTAATACCCACTTTTTGAAATTTTAAAAATTTATTCTATCAAAATGGACATCAGTTTTGGATTCATAATATCGATATTAGCTTAGGGTGAAATTTTGGTACTTTTCTAATAACATTCATATTTTGATGAATAGTGAAAATTACTAAATTTTAATTATAAAAAACTTTTTTAATCGAAATAATTAATTTTGATAAATTATTAATTTGAGTGGTTTTAAAGTATATTTAGAATATATTTTTACCATATAATACAATTTTGGTCATTGGATGATATTTTACATTTAAACCAAACATAAACAAGTGTCAATCTTTTTATAGTTATTATCTCTTAAAAACACGCTATTTGTTTTGATGACAGAAATTAATTTTTAAATTAATTAATTCAACTGATTTGTTTTGAATTTGCTAAAATAGACATCATTTTTGAATTCATAATATCAAATATAGCTTAGTCCTAATTTTTGGTATTTTTCTGGAAACATTCATTTTTTGATGAATAGTGAAACCATTAAGTGGTAGTTAAAAAACTAAATTTTTCATAAAACATAATTTTACCGCTTCTGTGAGTGGAATTCCGAAAATCTGAGAGACACGGTAAATATCAAGGAGTAAAATGTGGTTCATTGAGATGAAAATAATTTTTGGTGAATAGTAACTTTTTACGTTTATTTACCACGGTTTAAAGTAAATAGGGTAATTAAAGGTAAAAATGATATTAATATTACCCTATCACATGTCCTAATTCTATTGGACGACCTTATCTCGACCAGAAACAACCATAGGAATAAAATATTATCATTTAGGTCCACTTGGATTAGATTAGGACAATTATTATTATTTAATTCAAAGAAGAGTTAAAAGAGTTTAAATCAAAGTTTATTTACTAAAACATTTTTAATATAGGGTTACACATAAGATAAATTCGATTATAAATATTCATTATAACGTTAGAACCATTTCCTACATTATGATATTTGTTTTATAATTTTTAGACTGTAAATAATTTAATTTATTTATATCACAATGATGATGCAGTAATTACCATAATAGTGAAAATTATACTAATTGATATTATAAATACCCTAATTAATCTAGTTGGAGACTTTTATTGAATTACAATAATTTTTAGGTTAATATGACATCTTAGGATTGATTTAATTTACTTTGTTCAAAGTAATCATTCTGTTATGAGTTTCACAAAAATCAATTATTGAATAGTATCAAAGTTGACATAAAAGAGTTTTTAAAACAAATATTATATTATTAATTGATATTAAAATCCTAAAAATCTAAGGTTCAGGAAAGAGACATATATCATGATAGGTTTATCATTAATGGACCACTTGGGGGTCTCTTGAATGTATATAGTAAGTTTATTAACCATATTATATAAAAATACAAAGAGACTTTGTAAAAGTGAAACTAATTAACTAAGAGTTAATACTTAAAGATAAGGTTAATATAATGACCCAAAACAGTCTAAATTCTATTGGTTTAGTTTTTTTCGACCTATCCCAACCTTTACCTTTAAATAATTTACTTTGGAGAAATTAGAAACCGAATATGAATTTATTATAAAATAATATTTCTAACTTTCCAAAGGTTCCCATCACCCCTCTTATAAAAAGGAACTCCCCCTTCTCATTATTTCACACCTTCAAAGATTTTTGGTTCGGCCAATTCCTACCCAAAAACTATCTAAACTGCCCTCACTACAACCTAGTGGACTTAGTTTGATCAGAAATCCAACATAAGGAGCCCTTTTGATCAAATTAAAAGGACGAACCCGAAGAAGAGGTTATGTTTTTACCACCATTTTTAAAATTCTTTTCTTCTTCAACTTATTCTTTCCTTGATATTACCATTCTAAAATAATGAATCCAGTATCTGCTATATACTATAATATTATTATAATTATGGTACAACCATATTTAGTATTTTATCCATCCTTTGAATGACATGACATCATACGTGCATACGTACGACTTACCGTCTCCACGTCGTGGTGTAATTTTTATTCAATAAATTATTATTTGGATGGGTATAATAATAATGTGCAATTCATGAAAATAATAAATATAACATGATAATTATTCTTTCTATATTATATAACATCAAATTATATATTATTTTAACATCAAAAGAATGATATTGTCGCTCGTGCATGTGTACAGATTACCGTCTCCACGAAAGCAATGAGATTCATTCCCCATCGTATCCATTCAAGTATAATTATCATTTGATGATTTAAAAATAATGTTTAAGAACTTGATATAATTATGGATATGAATAAGATAAAACCTATCCATAACAAACATGGCTTACGTAACAAATAATATAATGGAAAACGAGTAAGTTAACACCGGAAATGACGATAATACAAAGATATTATTAACAAATCAATGTTAAAAGATCATATTTGATATCATATTAATGTAAATGATTATTATATAATTAAATAAAAATTATTTCACCATTATACGAGAGGTTAACCAAACGTAGACCAAGGAAAAAGTACAATGTAAGGGTTTTCTTATCTCACTTTTAATTTCGTGAGATTTCCATTGTTCACCACTTATTTATTGCATGTGGTGTTTGTACTTCCCATGATTATATTCATTGTGTAATATACATTAATTTATGGATGTTTACATCATCATTTTATGATCCATCTTTCATGGGTGTATCTTTCGTAAGTTACCAAATTGATAAGGGAACTTGAAATTTCAATTTCCACTCATTCGGCTTTACACATACTTCATTGATTATCTTACTCCAAGATTATGTGTGGAATCAATATTCATTTTATTCTGTCATAATTTCCACTCCCCATTCGGTGGATATAATTTTTATAAACCTAATCACTCCATTGATTAATTCTCAAGTCATCGGTCTGAACTTGATAAGAGTAATTTTTACTCAATCTTGATTTATTGAGATAAAAATCCAATTCATTGGTGTTGTTTTTACTAGAATATGTGTGAATGTACTTTTATTGTTTTACACTGAATATCCAATCATATTTAGTGTATTTATATTTTTCACACATAATTATGTCGTTGATTTATCCTTAACCTAATGATACGGCCTTTATGAGAGATTTCATCTCAATTTACATTCCATTGAGACTTCTTTGTTGTTATACACCAAATCACATTTATGTAGTGTATATAATGTACTTTGACATAGTATATCGTGAATCCCTTTATTCTCATGATATTACAATGTTTTTATTACCTCAATTATTTGTATTCAAGTGTCTCTTTTTTGGTTAGAATCTCTAACTAAAATACCATTTTTAAATGTTTTAATGAACGTATTCTTCTAAATCTTGCTCATTAATTTCCATGTTTTAAAAATGTTTCTAAGGATTTATATGTATGGAAATTAATGTTTTAAAATTCAAAATCCTTTTAAATGATTCAAAGTTGTATGGCACACTTTGATTCAAAAATATATTTTTAAATGGCTTTTTGGCAAATAATGTGACTTTTAAATGATTTCACCAAAAGGGGGATACTTCTCTCAAATAGTTTTGATGATTATTTTCATCTATGTCAATATCCATAATTATTCTCGATTGAGGTTAATATGATACAATATAATCTTCCATATTGTATTGAATGAGTTATGTTTGACTGTGGATGGGCTATTTTTATACCATTCATGGTTTGTGGATAAAGTATTGACATTTTGTATGCTAGTTTTAATACGAATGTTTATGTTATGTTTAACAATTTTCATATGAGGAATGCATTGGACTTAGTAAGTGACGGGTGGAGCCCGCAATAGCTCCTCGATGCATCGGTAGGTCTAATGAGACAAACTAGTGTCTTGGCACAAGGCCTTGGAAAAATCTTATTTGTAGTCTTGGGACGAGGCCTTGGCTATTTGGTTATGATAGTCTGGCATTATGCAGTCCATCGTTATGAATGTGGTCATTGATATTTCATGTGATTTTTCGACTAGTAGGATATCCATGTGAATAAGTAATTATAATTATTTCATTTTATCTTTTCCATATTATGCTGATGTTCATGTTTAAAATGATTTTGTTTTAGTTATAAATTGATTTATGTTTTTATGCTTATCTATGAAAGCATCTGCTATATTGTTATCCTTACTGAGCATCTGAGCTCACCCCTTTTCAATGTTATATTTTTTCCAGGATGTGAAGAAGTAATTTATGAATGACCTACAGGGATAGTATGAGGGGATATTAAGACAAGATGTTGTTGTAGTTTTTTTACCTTATGATGTAATGTAAGAATTATGAATATATATAGTGTTTCCCTGACAACTAAACTAATCGGTCTTTCGAGACTTGATCCTTTGTGATCATGCCAATGTTATGTAATAATATACCGACTCTGGGTATCTAGGGTTGGGGTGTTACAATTGGTATCATAGGATGTTTAGTACAAACCTTGGAAGCTAGATTTAGATAAACTCTGGTTAGAGAACGTATACCTATGATGAACATTGAGGATTAGTATAGAAGGACTTCCTAGAATTTTGGTATTGTAGAGATTTTGTGAGTTTTCCGGTCAATACATCCCTATCTGGATACGAGCAGATAGAGGCGGCTCTGGCACAGATGTACCTAGGGTAAAACCCAAAAACACCGCTTTGATCTAGACTCGAATGGGAACTGGTGCATGACAACGGGCCTTACTGCACTCTTGGTTACGACATTCCCGGGGGATATGTTTAGGATAATTTACATTTTCTATACTAATCGGTTTGACGTATTAAATATATAATATGAGAGTAAATGACCTTGGTTAATCATAATGTGTTTCCAATTGAGAATATGGTGACATGTTAATATCTAAATGATATAATGACTACTATTACTCACACAATGCTTTCTGGTTTTAGTCAATGGCTGGATTCCAAGGAAGCCATAGTGAATTGGAGAATGATGTACAAGGTGGGAACAGTGGTGGAAATAAGCAACAAAATGGAATGTTGATAGGCGTAAAAGATATCACCTTTATTCCAAATCAATATTCCAAAAATATGTTCAACAATATATATATTAACTAATTCCCGGACACAAAAAAGAAGAAAAATGTGGTGACTGATAAGATCTCCAGCAGTGGAGACCATGGAGAAAGGAATCCTCAATTTCTATCATGCAGGAAATGTGGATGGAGACACCCAGGAAAGTGTCTCAATGGGACAATGAAATGCTTTACGTGCAGGAATGAAGGACATAAAGAGAAGAATTTTTCAAAGAAAAATGAAGAGTACTATGGAAGAAGATAAAATGGTCTCAAGAGTCCATTTACAGTCATTTTCAGTAAATGTAGGGGACCTGGTCATTACCCGAGTGAATGTTCTATTTTATAGGATATTTTCTTTGTCAAAGAAGAAGCTATGTGGAAATAAATGGTTGGAGAAATGTTTAAAAATTATTAGTGCTCCTTGTTGATGGGTTTACTTTGGAATAATTTTCTTTTTTATTTTTAACCCTGCAATTTTCCATGTGAGAATGATATTTGAGGAAGAATTATCTTTTCTCTTGTGAATATAGTTATAAATAACCATTTGGTTTTATATGATCGTTGGGTTTAAGGCAATTATAAGTTATTATAATTTGGGATGAAAATGCAAGGTAGGAGACAAGATTTGTGGTTAAATTATGTTATGGTTATTTTGAGGAATTTATCTCATTTTGGTAATGTTATAAAATATAGTTTTTGAAAAATGACAACACGCAGACTGTGTGACAACCCGTCTCGTCGGACAAAGCTATGGGAATCGAACCCACAAACAAAATGTGATTGGGATTTATCGCCTACCACTAGACTAAGTGAAGTCCCTGGTTAGTGTGACTATTATTTTTAGTTAAATGATTTTATTGATCATTAATAATTTTATTTGGGATCTTATGTCTTATCAAATTAAAACCCATAGTATAGGAAAATGATTTGGTAATTAAGTGATAAATTTTATTTTGGAAGTTGTTCGCTTTGTTGAATGGAAAATAGAATAGTATGGGATTTCATTTGAGGAGTAAAAGTGGATTTTTATCTATGTTTTTATTGTGGATTTATAGTGATTTGGGTTGTTTATGAAAATGATTAGGTCAATTACTTTTAGATATATGACTTTAAGAGTAATTAATGTCATTTGGAGATACAATTTAATGTGGAAGACTACATTCATATATGTTTTGAGTTTCAATATTAGTTTGGATTATATTGAAGTATTTTAAGGACAATTGATTATTAAATGGTATTTATTTAACTTTGGGGTATTGATGGTTGAATTTTAGAAATTAAGAATAGTGTTTTTTTCTCTAATGGAATATTCATTTGGGGGGTCATCAAATATTATACTAACCATTTTGTTTTTTATTAATCTCTAAAGACAAGGTAAATATATAGTTTATCCTAAGTGGATCATGTGTTTCTATAGAAGTTTATTCTAGCTCTTCCATTGTGACCAAGTCTTCTTGAATACTCATTGTTCAAAAAAAATGAGTTAGTGGTAAAAAGTTATTAAAGAATGAAAATCTAATTAAAAAGTAAGTATATATATTTATTTTCTTAGTCAATATCATAAATTAATTCCTCATCCTTATGTAATGTAACATATAATAAAAAAAATGTTGTCCGTTTACTTTTCCTACTTGGAGACTAAGGACCATTTGTCCCAACACAAGTTTGTGATTTTCTTATTGTTAACTTTCTCCTGATCACGTTTTCTATCCCTCTCCATCAGAACTGAACACTTAGTTTATCGTCCATATCCATGTTTTCCTACATGGAATCCTAGTATGGGTTATCTTGCGTGACCTTTATACCTCTCTTCCTTTCATTTAAAGTGATAGTTTTGTTGACTCTTTTGACGATGTGGGACATTCCATTATATTATCAAGCCCAATTTTAAAAAAATCGCGAGGACGAAATTTATTGAAGGATGAGAGAAGGTAACACCCTATGCTTCGATGGTACATTTACCTTTGAATAATGTAATGACGTGCATTGTACGCAACTTCGAGATTCGAACACACCACAACCAATCAAACTAGCTGTTATGAATAGAAATACCCACTTTTTCAAATTTTATAAATTTAATAATTCAAAATGGACTTCAGTTTTGGATTCTTAATATCAAAATTAGTTTAGGGTGAAATTTTGGTACTTTTCGGATAACTTTCATATTTTGATGAATAGTGAAAATTACTAAATTATAATTACAAACAACTTTTTTAATCGAAATAATTAATTGTGATAAATTATTAATTTGAGTGCTTTTAAATTATATTTAGAATATATTTTTACCATTTAATAAATTTTTGGTCATTGGATGAGATTTCACATTTAAACCAAACATAAACAAGTGTCAATCTTTTAATAGTTATTATCTCTTAAAAACACGCTATTTTTTTGACGACGGGAATTAATTTTTAAATTAATTAATGAAAGTAATTTTTTTTTAAATTTGGTAAAATAGACATAATTTTTTAATTCATAATATCAAATATAGCAGAGGCCTGATTTTTGGCATTTTTCTGGAAACTTTCATTTTTTGATGAATAGTGAAACCACTAAGTGGTAGTTAAGAAACTAAATTTTTCATAAAACATAATTTTACCGCTTCTGTGAGTGGAATTTAGAAAATCCAAGACACACGTTTAATATCAAGGTGTAAAATGTGGTTCCTTGAGATGAAAATAATTTTCGGTGAATAGTAACTTTTTAATTTTATTTACCACGGTTAAAAGTAAATAGGTTAATTAAGGGTAAATATGATATTAATATTACCCTAACACATGTCCTAATTCTATTGGACAAATGTATCTCGACCAAAAACAACCTTAGGAATAAAATATTATCATTTAGGTCTACTTGGATTAGATTAGGATATTTATTATTATTTAATTCAAAGAAGAGTTAAAAGAGTTAAAATCAAAGTTTATTTACTAAAACATTTCTAATATTGGGTTACACATAAGATAAATTCAATTATAAATATTAATTAGAAAGATAAAAATATTTCCTACATAATTATAGTTTATTTATAATAATTAGACATTAAATAATTTAATTTATTTATGACATAATGATGATGCAGTAATTACCATAATAGTGAAAAATTAAACGAATTGATATTATAAATACCCAAATAAATATAATTGGAGACCTTTATTGAATTAAAATAATTTTATAGGATAATATGACATCGTAGGATTGATTTAATTTAATTTTTTCGAAGTAATCATTCTGTTATGAGTTTCACAAAAATCAATTATGGAATAGTGTCAAAATTGACATAAAAGTGTTTTTTTAAAAATATTATATTATTAATTGATATTAAATTCCAAAAAATCTAAGGTTCGGCAAAAGAATTATATCATGATATTTGTATCATTAATGGACCACTTGGGGGTCGCATGGATGTATATAGTATGTTTATTAACCATATAATATAAAAATACAAAGAGACATTGTAAAAGTGAAACTATTTAACTAAGAGTTAATACTTAAAGAAAAGGTTAATATAATGACCCAAACCTATATAAATTCTATTGGTTTAGTGGTTTTCTACCTATCATCGCCTTAATCTTTAAATAATCCACTTTGGAGCCATTATAAACCGAATATGAATTTTTTATAAAATAATATTTCTATCTTTTTCAAAGGTTCCCCTCACCCCTCTTATAAAAGGGCACTCCCCCTTGTCATTACTTCACGCCTTCAATGATTTTTGGTTCGGCCAACCCCTCCCCGAATACTCTCTCAACTTCCCTCACTACATCCTATAGGCCTTAGTTTGATCAGAAAGCCATTATAAGGAGTCCTTTTTATCAAATCAAATGGAAGAACCCGAAGAAGAGTTAATGTTTTTACCACCATTTTTCAAATTCCATTCTTCTTCTACTTCTTATTTCTTTATTATTACCATTCTAAAATAATGAATCCAATATATCCTAGATTCTATTATATTATTATAAATATGGTACAACCATATTTAGTATTCTATCCATCCTTTGAATGACATTTCACCATACGTGTGTACGTACAGCTTACCGTCTTCAAGTCGTGGTGTAATAGTCATTCAATAAATTATTATTTGGATGGCTATAATAATGATGTGTAATTAATGTAAATAATAAATATAACATTATAATTATTCTGTTTATATTATATAACATCCAATTATTTATTATTTTAACATCAAAAAAATGATATTGTCACTCGTGCGTGCGTACAGACTACTGTCTCCACGAAAGCGATGAAATTCATTCTCCATCGTATCCATTCAAGTATAATTATCTTTTGATTATTTAAACATAATTTTTAAGGACTTGATATAATTCTTAATATGAATATGATACAACATATCCATAACAAACTCGGCGTATGTAACAAATAATATAAAGGAATATGAGTAAGTTAACACCCGAAATGACGATAATACTAAGATATTATTAAAAAATCAATGTTAAAAGATCATATATGATATCATATTAATGGAAATGATTCTTTTATAATTCAATAACAATTATTTCACCATTATACAGGAGGTTAAACTACCGTTGACAAAAGAAAAAGTACAAAGTAAGGGGTTTCTTATCTCACTTTTAATTTCGTGAGATTTCCATTGTTCACCACTTATTTATTGCATGTGGTGTGTGTACTGCACATGATTGTATTCATTTTGTAATATACATAAATTTATGTATTTTTACATCATAATTTTATGATCCATATTTCATGGGTGTATGTTTTGTAAGTTACCAAATAGATAAGGGAATTTGAAATTTCAATTTCCACTCATTCGTCTTTACGCAAATTTCATTGATTATTTTACTCCAAGATTATGTGTGGAATCACTATTCATTTGACTATGTGATAATTTCCACTACCCTTTCTGTGGATCCACTTTTTATACACATAATCACTCCATTGATAAATTCTCAAGTCATCGGTATGAACTTGATATGAGTAATTTTTACTCAATCTTGATTTGTTGAGATAAACATACAATTAATTGGTGTTGTTTTTACTAGAATATGTGTGAATGTCCTTGGTTGTTTTACACTGAATATCCAATAATATTTATTGTATTTATATTTGTCACACATAATTATGTCGTTGATTTATCCTTAACCTAAGGATACGTCCTTTATGAGAGAATTCATCTCAATTTACATTCCATTGAGATTTCTTTGTTGTTATACACAAAATCACTTTTAATTGGTGTATATAATGTACTTTGACATAGTATATCATGAATCCCTTTATTCTCATGATATTACCATGTTTTTATTACCTAAAATATTTGTAATCAGGTGTCTCTCTTTTAGTTATAAATTCTAACTAAAATAACATTTTTAAATGTTTTAAAGACTTATTCTTCTAAATCTTGCTCATTAATGTCGATGTTTTAAAAATGGTTTGAAGGATTTATTTATATGGACATTAAAGTTTTAAAATTAAAACACCTTTTAAATGTTTCAAAGTGGTATGGGACACTTTGATTCAAAATTCTATTTTTAAATGGCTTCTTGACAAATAGTGTGACTTTTAAATGATTCCAAGAAAAAGGGGGATGTTTCTCTCAAATAGTTTGGATGATTATTTTCATCTATGTCAATATCCTTCATTATTCTAGATTGAGGTTAATATGATACAATACAATCTTCCATATTTTATCAAATGAGTTATGTTTGACTGTGGATGTGCTATTTTTATACCATTCATGGTTTGTGGATAAAGTATTGACATTTGGTATGCTAGTTTTAATATGAATGATTATGTTAGGTTTAAAACTTTTTATATAAGGAATGCATTGGACTTAGTAAGTGACGGGTGGAGACCGATATCGCTCCTCGATGCATTGGTAGGTCTCCTGAGACAAACTAGTGTCTTGGCACAAGGCCTTGGCAAAATCTTAATTTTAGTCTTGGAATGAGGCATTGGCTATGTTGTTATGATAGTCTGGCATTATGCATTCTATCATTATGAAAGTGGTTATTGATATTTCATGTGATTTTTTGACTGGTAGTATATCAATGTGAATAAGTAAATGGCATTATTTCATTTTATCTTTTCCATATTATGTTGAAGTTCAAGTTTAGAATGCTTTTATTTTAGTTATAAATTGTGTTAAGTGTTTATGCTTATTTATGAAAGCTTCTGCTATATTTTTATCCTTACTGAGCATCTGAGCTCACCCCTTTTTAATGTTTTATTATTCCCAGGATGTGAAGAAGTAATTTATGAATGACCTGTTGGGATAGAATGAGGGGATATGAATACAATATGTTGTTGTAGTTTTTTTACCTTATGATGTAATGTAAGACTTATGAATATATCTAGTGTTTCCAAGACTACTAAACTAATCGGTCTTTCGAGACTTGATCCTTTGCAATCATGCCAATTTTATGTAATAATGCACCGATTCTGGGTATCTAGGGTTAGGGCATTACAGTTGGTATTAGATAAATGTTAGTAAAAACCTTGGAAGCTAGATTTAGATAAACTCTGATTAGAGCATGACAACCTAAGATGAACTTTGAGGATTAGTATAGAAGAATTCTTAAAATTTTGGTATTGTAGAGATTTTGTGAGTTTTCATAGAAATACATCCCTTTCTGGTTACGAGCAGGTAGAGGCGGCTCTGGAATAGATGTACCTAGGGGTAAAACCCAAAAACACCGCTTTGATCTATACTCGAACGGGAACTGGTGCACGACAATGGGCCTTGCTACACTGTTGGTTAAGACACTCTCGGGGGATATGCATAGGATAATTTAGATTTTTTTACTAATCGATTTGAAGTATTAAATATATAAGATGAGATTAAATGACCATGGTTAATCCTAATGTGTTTCAAATTGAGAATATGGTGACATGTTAATCTTAAAATGATTTTATGACTACTATTAATCACACAATGCTTTCTGTTTTTGTCAATGGAAGGATTCCAAGGAAGTCATAGTGACATTGCGAATGATGTACAAGGTGGGAACGGTGGTGCCAATGAGAAACAAAATGGAATGATGATAGGAGTAAAAGATATCACCTTTATGCCAAATCAATTTTCCAAAAATATGATCAAAAATATATATATTAACTAATTCCTGGACTCAACAAAGATTAGAAAGGTGGTGAATGATAAGATCTCCACTAGTGGAGACCATGGAGAAAGGAATCCTCAATTTCCATCATATAGGAAATGTGGAAGGAGACACCCAGGAACGTGTCTCAGTGGGAAAAATAAATGCTTTACATGTAGGAAGGAAGGTCATAAAGTGAAGAATTTCCGAAGAAAAATGAAGAGTTCTATGGAAGAAGATAAAAATGGTCCCAAGAGTCCATTTACATTAATTTTACATAAATGTAGGGGACCTGGCCATTACCCAAGTGAATGCCCTATTCTATCGGATATTTTCATGGTCAAAGAAGAAGCTGTGTGGAAATAAATGGTTGGATAAATGTTTAAAAAGTATTAGTGCTCATTGTTGATGGGTTTACTTTGGAATTATTCTCTCTTGTATTTTTAACCCTACAGTTTTCTATGAGATAATGATATCTGTAAAAACCCGTAAAATTTAAGTGAATTTTTTTTTCATTGAAATTTTTCAAGAACACAGTTTCTGAGAGCACCTGATTCTAAGGCCCAGTGTGCCCGTAATCATTTTCCGAAGTTTTTCTAGGGTACGTTCAGTGAACGAACAAGTGGGATTTACTAACTTTTTAACCGGTGCTCGGAATCGAATTTCGAGGTCACCGATGGAATTGAAGAGCCGATATTTTCATAGAAATTCCTTTTCCGGAGTTGCGTTTGCTCGGGAGTGGTTTTTAATTTTTGGGGTTATTCTAAGAAATAAAATAAAAGTGGTGCGACAATTTATTTTATTTCACTTAAATCCACTTAAGCTATGTTAAGCGGATACGTTTGACCCAAAATATCCTACCCACTTGGTAGGATATTTGTGAGGTGGGGCCCGCACAAGTACAACAGTTTCTTCCATCCTATGTAACGCACCCATAACCCCCCTTTTTAATGAAACTCAAACCTTACGTTTTTCTAGTTAAGAAACTTCCCATTAAATTGGGCAGTTAAATCGTCACAATTAATTCTTTGAATTAATAGTTCGTTTCGTATCTTTTGAATTTCAAATTCTTATGTTGATAATAAAATAAAAGGACTTATTTTATTATTGTTGGGGTTTTTTTTGTGTTAAACCTTTGGGAGAAAAATAGAATATTCTTCATTCTTCGACGAAGAACGCGAAGAACACACCACCTCCGATGAAGAACGCCAATCTCTGACGGCGGACAACGGCGAGTGACTCCTTCCTCGGAGATCACTTAACGCCAACGACGATTATCTTCTTCCACGGTGATCTTATTCTTCTACGGCTATCCTCTTCTTCTGCAACGGTTAATTCCGCGACGAACGCTCGTTCGACGACAGCATTGAGGTAGGGGTTTTCTGCATTTCTTCTTTTGTGATTCTTCTGTCACTTTCTCCTTTTCTTTGAACCTCCTGTTATCGTGATAATGAGAGGAGGTCGGACCGCACAAACATGGCCGATAATCCTCCCCTTTTTGGGTTGTTGGTTTTGGTGGGGCGATCAGGGAAACGCGGTGCCAAAGCACCGCGCGAAATTTTGATAAGGAATGGGGGAGAAGTGTGGCGTCGTCACGCCGTGCCATTGAAGACGAACAAAGACCCGGCGCTATCACGCGTCGCTGTTGAAAACGAACCAAAGATGTGGCACCGTCGCGCCGCACCGGAGAACCACTAAAGCACCGCGGAAAGAGCGAGGCCATGGGAGAGGGGCGCGGCACCGTCACGCCGAGGCGGGGCAGCGGAACCGGCGGCCGGTACCGGGCCGCCGGCATCGGAGCAAGGGGACCGGCCATTGCCGGTCTCGTGGTGGCGCAGCCGGCCGGCCGGTTCAGGCTGACCGGTTTGAGGAAAACTCCGGGGGTCGTAACCCCTAGTCGGCCAGCTGAGCGGCCCCATAAAGGGGCTGCGGTTTCTCCACGCGGGTGCAGTGCGGCCCCCGCACTGAAACGGCTCGGCCATTCGGCCGAGCCCCTGGCCAGCGCGCCGCCCACCAGGCCGACTGCCTGGCTGGTCCACCAGACCGGGTCGGGCCGGGTCACGCCGAACGGGATGGGACTCACCCAAGCGGGCCGGACCCGGACCCAGTTCGGGTCGACCCGGTAGGGGCCGACCCTTGGGGTATCGGGCCGGGTCGGACCGGGCCCGAACCCCCTAATACCGAACCTCTTTCGGTCTGTTGCCCATAATATGAGCTACGAGCCACCGATAGACACACCATCAGTTGTTATGCGACCATTGGATCGAGATGGTCGTTTTGGTATATCACACTCAATGGTTCGGAGAACTTTGGGTTCGACCGGGTTGGTTCGTACACGAAACCAACCGGGCCCTCAGAGCGGAAACACTTATAACATGAGCTCCGGACGTCTGATTGATGTGACGTCAACGTTGATGGATTCCTCTAAGTGATAAAGATATTTTGGCTTACTCCGCCAGAAGTTTGGACGGAGGTGGAGTACGGTCAGGTTGGTCTGACTTAAAAACCAACCAGGCCCCTGGACGAAAAAGCCAATAACTCTTAGACCGGGCGTCTGATTGACGCGCCGTCTATGACGTTCAATCCCTGTTGACGATATAGAACTTTTGGATAAATCAACCCTGGACTGTGTGTCAGTTGATGTATCAGCCTCTCAGCTCCTGGAGCGGACCCTCTTGAACGAGCTTGTTGTGTGCGGGAACCCTAGTGCAGGATGCGACTGCGATGATGACTACAACTGTACAGAGATCCTCAGTGGATTTGACGACGATTATTACAACACTGAGCGATCCTACGTGGATCAGTGCTACTGATCCTGTGTGGATCCGATCCTGTGTGGGTCAGCGCTCAGCGGTCCTGTGTGGGCCATCGCATATAGATCTTGTGTGGTTCCGATCCTATGTGGGTCATTGCGGGGGTTAGTTACCTATCGATCATGTGTGGGTCAGATCCTTTGTGGGTCATTGCAGTGGATAGTTACCTATCGACCCTGTGTGGGTCAGATCCCTTGTGGGTCATTGCAGGGGTTAGTATCTATCGATCCTTTATGGGTTCGACGGCATAGATGAATCAGTGGATATATCTGATCATCTCTATCGATATACGAAGAAGTATACCTATGTGAGTTGAATCATGTTTTTCTTTCCTATGTGGATTGTGTTGCGCTATCCTATGTGGATTTACGTTTTGGTTTCCCGTGTGGACTGGGTTGTACTTGGGCTCAGAGTTGGAGAGAATTGGAATTGATGACTTAGGTATATGTATGGGCATATACCTAAGCAGTGTCGAATGTTATTTAATGATTGAATCATTTCTTTGTGGAATATACTTTGTAGATTTTGGGATTCCTTTTGGGGTCTCGGGGTCCCTACTGAGTATCTTTTACTCACCCCTACACGGGCTATGCTCGCAAAACGTTGTGTTGGTTGCAAACAACGGACATCGCTGATGGAGGTTGAGGCATACAGAGCAAGTCGGTACCCAGAGGTGGACCACTGGGCGGGACGTACTCAGAGTGGATGGCTGGACCCAAGGAGATGTGGAGGCTATCTGTACACACCCTTCAGGTGGGAATTCCAGTGGATGGCTCGACGCTGTGGCTTTACTTTTCAGTTGTTGTTTTCCCTTTCCAGTTTCACTTTAATTTCAGTTTGGGTTTATATTCTGGCCCACATACTTTTCTGCACTTACTGTTGTACTCAGTATTTACTTAGTGTTTACCTATACTACATGCTTGCTCTATGGTGTTTGTTTATTTTACAAAGGCAATGCCTTCCCTTTTTACCGAGATTTACGCCTTGATGATAGTCGCCAGCCCCTGGACTATAGAAGGCGGGCATGGGGTAGTCACAACACGGGCCCTGAGGACAGGTCGTGACAATATTTCAGGAAGAATAATCTTTTGTCTTGTGAATATAGTTATAAATAACAATTTGGTTTTATATGATTGTTGTGTTTGAGGAAATTATAAGTTATTATAATTTTGGATGAAAATACAAGGTATGAGATAATATTTGTGGTTAAATTATGTTATTGTTATTCTGAGGAATTTATCTCATTTTGATAATTTTATAAAATATAGTTTTTGAAAAAGGACAACATGCAGACCGTGTGACAAACCATCGCGTCGGACAAAGCTGTGGGAATCGAACCCACAACCAAAGTGCGATTGGGATTTATCACCTACCACTGGACTACGTGAAGTCCCTGGTTAGTGTGACTTTCATTTTTAGTTAAATGATTTTATTGATCATTAATAATTTGATTAGGGATCTTATGTCTTATCAAATGAATACCCTTAGTATAGGAAAATGATTTGGTAATTAGGTGATAAATGTTATTTTGGATGTTGTTCGCCTTGTTGTCTGGAAAATAGAATAGTATGGGATTTCATTTGAAGAGTAAAGCTGGATTATTATCTATTTTTTTATTGTGGATTTATAGTGATTTGGGTTATTTATTAAAATGATTAGGTTAATTACTTTTAAGTATGTGAATTTAATATTATTTAATATTATTTAGAGATACAATATAATGTAGAAGACTACATTCTTATAAGTTCTGAGTTTCAAAATTAGTTTGGATTATATTGAAGGTTTTTAAGGACAATTGATTATTGAATGGTATTTATTTATCTTTGGGTTATTGATGGTTTAATTTTATCAATTAAGATTAGTGTTTTTTTTCTCTCTAATGGAATGTCCATTTGGGGGGTCCTCAAATATTATACTAACCATTTTGGTTTTTATTAATCTCTATATAAAAGTAAATATATATTTTATCCTATGTGGATCACGTGTTTCTATAGAAGTTTATTCTAGCTCTTCCATTGTGACCAAGTCTTCTTGAATAATCATTGTTAAAAAAAATGAGTTAGTGGTAAAAAGTTAATAAAGAATGAAACACTACTTAAAAAGTAAGTATATCTATTTATGTTCTTAGTCAATATCATAAATGAATTCCTAGTCCTTATGTAATGTAAGTTAAAACAAAAATATGCTGTCAGTTTACTTTTCCTACTGGGAGACTAAGGACCGTTTGTCCCAACACAAATTTGGGATTTTCTTATTGTTAACTTTATCCTGATCACATTTTCTATCCCTCTACATCAGAACTGAACACTTAGTTTATCGTCCATATCCATGTTTTCTTACATGGAATCCTAGAATGGGTTATCTTGGGTGACCTTTATACCTCTCTTCCTTTCTTTAAAATTGATAGATTTATTGACTCTTTTGCCGATGTGGGACATTCCATTATATTCTCAAGTCCAATTTTAAAAAAATTTCAAGAATGAAATTTATTGAAGTATGGGAGAGTGTAACACCCCATGCTTCCACGGTACGTTTCCCTTTGAATAATGCAATGACATGCATTGTACACAACTTCGAGATTCTAACACACCACAACCAATCAAACTCGCTGTTATGAATAGTAATACCAACTTTTTGAAATTTTATAAATTTATTCATTCAAAATGGACTTCAGTTTTGGATTCGTAATATCTAAATTAGCTTAGGGTTAAATTTTGGTACTTTTCGGATAACTTTCATATTTTGATGAATAGTGAAAATTACTAAATTTTAATTAAAAATGACTTTTTTAATCGAAATAATAAATTGTTATAAATTATTAATTTGAGTGGTTTTAAAGTATATTTAGATTATATTTTTACCATTTAATACAATGTTGGTCATTAGATGAGATTTAACATTTAAAACAATCAGAAACAAGTGTCCATCTTTTGATAGTTATTATCTCTTAAAAACACGGTATTTGTATTGACGACGGAAATTAATTTTTAAATTAATTAATGAAACTGCTTTGTTTTGAATTTGGTAAAATAGAAATATTTTTTGAATTCATAATATCAAATATAGCTTTGGCCTAATTTTTTGTATTTTTCTGGAAACTTTCATTTTTTGATGAATAGTGATACCACTAAGTGCTAGTTAAAAAACTAAATTTTTCATAAAACATAATTTTACTGTTTCTGTGAGTGGAATTTCGAAAAACTGAGAGACACGGTTAATATAAAGGAATAAAATGTGGTTCATTGAGATTAAAATAATTTTTGGTGAATAGTAACTTTTTACTTTTATTTACCACGATTAAAAGTAAATAGGGTAATTAAGGGTAAATACGATATTAATATTACACTAACACATGTCCTAATTCTATTGGTCAAGTTTATCTCGACCAAAAAAACCTTAGGAATAAAATATTATCATTTAGGTCCACTTGGATTAGATTAGTACATTTATTATTATTTAATTCAAAGAAGAGTTAAAAGATTCAAAATCAAAGTTTATTTACTAAAACATTTTTAATTTAGGGATACATAGAAGATAAATTCGATTATAAATATTCATTAGAAAGATAAAAATATTTCCTACATAATTATAGTTTATTTATAATTTTTAGACATTAAATAATTTAATTTATTTATGTCACAATGATGATGTAGTAATTACCATAATAGTGAAAAATTAATCTAATTGATATTATAAATACCCAAATAAATATAATTGGAGACTTTTGTTGAATTACAATAATTATCTAGGTTAATATGACATCTTAGGATTGATTTAATTGACTTTTTGCGATGTAATCATTCTGTTATGAGTTTCACAAAAATAAATTATTGAATAGTGTCAAAATTGACATAAAAAAGTTTTTAAACAAATATTATATTATTAATTGATATTAAATTCATAAAAAACTAAGGTTCCGCAAAGAGACTTATATCATGATAGTTTTATCATAAATGGACCACTTTGGGGTTTCTTGGATGTATATAGTATGTTTATTAACCATATAATATAAAAATACAAAGAGACATTGTAAAAGTGAAACTAATTAACTAAGAGTTAATACGTAATGATAAAGTTAATATAATGACCCAAACCTGTCTAAATTCTATTGGTTTAGTGGTTTTCAACCTATCCCCACCTTAACCTTAATATAATCCACTTTTGAGCCATTAGAAACCGAATGTGAATTTATTATAAAATAATATTTCTAGCTTTCCCAAAGGTTCCTCTCACCCCTCTTATAAAAGGGAACTTCACCTTCTCTTTAAATCACAGATTCAATGCTTTTTCGTTCGGCCATACCCTACCCAAATACTCTCTCAAAATCCCTCAATACAACCTAGGGGCCTTAGTTTGATCAGAAAGCCAACCTAAGGATCCCTTTTGATCAAATCAAAAGGAAGAACCCGAAGAAGAGGTAATGTTTTTACCACCATTTTTCAAATTCTTTTCTTCTTAAACTTCTTCTTTCCTTGTTATTACCATTCTAAAATAATGAATCCAGTATCTCCTATATAATATAATATTATTATAGATATGGTACAACCATATTCAGTATTCTATCCATCTTTTGAATTACATGTCACCATACGTGCGTACATACGGCTTACCGTCTCCATGTCGGGGTGTAATTGTCATTCAATAAATTACTATTTTCATGGGTATAATAATGATGTCTAATTCATGTAAATAATAAATATAACATGATAATTATTCTTTCTATATGATATAACATCCAACTATATATTATTTTAACATCAAAATAATGATATTGTCGCTCATGCGTACGTACGGACTACCGTCTCTACGAAAGCGATGAGATTCATTCTCCATCGTATCCATTCAAGTATAATTATCATTTGATGATTTAAAAATAATGTTAAATATAAGGCCCCAGCCTTAAAAATTACTTAATATTGAATTAAATGAATAATTCACATTGAGGATCTTTTTAGGTTTATAGTTTTAGAGAATTAGGACATAAATGTTACATCTCAAAAGATTACAAAGTAGACACTTCTACTAAGTTTCCATAGAATAAATAAACTCTTAAAAAGAAACATGTCCAGTTCTGTGTTTTATATAGCATGAATTTCCCTTGATCCCAACCTTGACCCTATTCCAGATTATGTATTGTGAAAAAATTTCAAAAAAAACTTGGGGTGAGCATAAAAAGCTCAGTAAGGGATACACAAAGAATGAAAACTGTTAGTTTTTCAAACATCAAGTAAACCATGTATACTTTATCAAAGTAATACCTTAACCATCATGAATTAGTAAAAACTCTTCACTAAATAAAATATCATTACTTACCTTTTTGTAACCAAAGGATTACCATAAAACCCATATAAAGAACACATAACATATATAAAGGTAACTTGGGACATAAACATACTTAAGTGGAATAACCATACGGTCGACTTCCACACATATCACTTAATGGAATAGCCATACGGCCAACTTCCATACATACTTAATGAAATAGCCATACAACCGACTTCCATACCCAATGCATTGGAGGTTATAATGTAACCACCCATCCTGGTATTCACGGCACCACCCGTCATATGGTTTATCACGTAACCACCCGTCAAATGTTCAAGTACCATTATAAAATCATAAGACATAAAACAAACATAATGGAAAGAAAACATTTCCACACATTGATCACAATATATCAATAAAATTTATTAAAATAAAAAATCCATTATAAAATCCACTTTAAATACCAAAATACATAAAAGAGTATATGGTATTTATTTCATTTTAAAAACATCACGGCTTGTTGAGGAAGCCAAAGACCAAATAATACTCGCGGCGGCGGAAAAGGTCGTTGTCACCGCGTACGTTAAAGAAAAATTAATTTTTGTCGTTTTGTAAAACGCTTCATAGAAAAAGATCCCTTTTGTATTAAAGTAAATGTCAAAGGGGTTTATACACCATATGAATTAAAGTTGTGTATAAAACGAAATATTCCTCAATGAAAGGAGATTGAGACGAAGTCCCTTACCTCGGGTCCGACTTGACTCGATCATTCTTTAACGTCCTGAACAATAAACTTGAGTTAATTTATACTTTCTTAAGAACCTTTTTCAAGCTTACTATTTCATTTATATCACTTATTTTCATGTTATAAACATTATGTAATCATTAAGTTATTAATTTTTTCTTTGTCGATATTTGGTTCTTAAGTCGAAAGAGGACTTCTTACAATTACATGTTGTTCGTGTGGTCAAAGGTTCTATATATCCAGAATAACATTACTGAATTTGATATCATATATATCATATATATCCAGATTATACATGTATTTCTAATATTATATATTCATTTAGAGGTAAGAAATGAAATGCACCGTTCATGGAGACGGTAAGCCATACGTATGCATGAACGCTACTTTCATTTCTTTGTCATATTAATGGAATTAAAACTAAATTATAGGTTTGTATATTTTAATTCCAGAATTATATTCATAATTTATATGTATCATTCATCATATATATCCATTATATGTATGTACTTATAATAGTACATTACATTTGGGGCTACGAAATGAAATGCACCGTTCATGGAGACGGTAAGCCGTACGTACGCATGAAAGCTACTTTAATTTCTATCTCAAACATTAATGGAAATAAATAATAATTATATAGAGCTATATTATTTTTCTAGTATAAAATCATATATAATAACTTTAAATCCATCCATTATACATCCCACATATGGCATTAACGAATCACATCACTTTGAGGGGGCGGTAGTCCGCACTTCCTTAAATGAATATATCGCGTTTACCGATAATGGAAACAAAAAAGTTATACCGAAAATGAAAAATAAAGAAGCTTAAGAAAAACATAAACATATTATATAAAATATATAAATATAGTCTCATCTTAATGGCCACCTTTGAAGGTGTTAAAAGAATGTTGAACAATCATCGTTTCGGGAGGCCGAAATTTGCCATCCACGGAAACAGTATGTTCTTTAACCATTAGATGTAGTTGTGTATAAGTGTAGCTAGAATAATTATTATAAGAAAATCCTAGTATATTGATGATACTGGATTTGTTACAAAAAAATTAATAAAACAAGTTTAGGGGGTTGGAAAAGAAAAATAAAACAAAGGGAATCAAGTGAAGACATTACCTTAAAATCGGGTAACTCCCTTTGGTTTGAGCTCAAAGGTTTCTTTGGGAAGACTTCTGCCCACTATGAGTCTTGAAGGATTAATATAGGGATGTGTAGAGACAAAATGGGTAGGGTTTGGCAGAGCCAAAGGCTTTGGAAGTGTGGGTAAGGAGGTAGAGGTGGGGGCCTTTTAAAAGAAGAGAGGAGAGGCACTCTTGGAAAGTAAAGAAAAGTCACTTTATTTTAAATCGGTATTCGGATTTAAGAGGTCCCACATTGATATAATTAGAGGATAAGGTGATAAGGGTTATAAAGCCACCCATACAATAGGTTTTGGAAAAGTTTAGGTCTTAGAGTTTACATTATCATTCCATTTTATTTAAATCCATTATTAATGAGGTAATCACTGCATCATCATGATGTCATAAATAATTTAATATATTTAATTTCTAAAAATTATAAAAAAATATCATGATTTAGGAAATCTTTTTATCTTTCTAATGAATATTTATAGTCAAAAATCTGATTTGTATAACCCCATCTAAAAATTGTTTTAGTAAAACATCTCATGTTTTTGTCATTTTTACTTTAACATTTAATAAAAATGTATTTATGTCATTTTCCAACCAAAGTGGCTCCATGGGGTCCCCAAGTTGACCCATGGATTGTATTGTTCATACATGACACATCCAATAAGTGTAGGACATGTTTCAAGCTCATCTAAAATTATTAAAACATTATTTTTACCTTAAACTACACTAATTACCTCTAATCGCGATTAAAACTTAATAAGTTACTATTCACCAAAAAATTATTTTAATCCCATTCAACCAAATTTTACATCTTAAAGAAAACCATTTATGTCATATTTCTGAAATTCAAAACACAGAGGTTGTAAATTTTCATTTAAACGAAAAATCAGTTTTTTAAGTACCACATAGTGGTTTCAATATTCATCAAAAATTGACCTTTTTTAGAAAAATACCAAAACATCACCCTAAGATATATTTGATATTACGAATTCAAAAATGAAGATAATTTTACAAAATTCAAAACATATAAGTCACATTAATTAATTTAATAATTAATTCCTGTTGTCATGACAAATAGCACGTTTTTATGAAACAATAAGTATCAAAAGATTGACACTAGTTTAAGTCCGATTTCATAGTGAAAATAATTCCAATGACCAGTATTGGATTAAATGGTAAAAATATATTATAATTTCACTTTAAAACAAATTCAAAAGATAATCTAATCATATAAATAAATTACTTTAAAAAGAGGTTTTGAATCAAAATACAACATTTTACACTATTCATTAAATAATGAACATTATCGGAAAAATACCAAAAAATTACACAAAATAACTTTTGATGTCCCGATTCTAAAGAAGAGTTATATTTGGTCCAATAGATTATATAATAGTTATTAAAACTATATTTAATGACGGTTCTCCATCAAAAGGTGATAAGTGAACCTTTAGTGAAAATTAGGGTATAAATGCCTAAAATTGAATTCTTTCTGTATTTTAAGCCTTTATATTTTATTGGATAAATGTAAAAACATTTAAAAAACATATATAATCATATTTTAGTTATTTCTATCCATTCCCGCCAATACAACAACTACATGATAAATACCATTTAAAATAATATCATTTTATTACTAGTGTGCAACTTAAGATTACAAAGAAACACATCGTTGCGTATTGAGTACACTATCGAACGTAGCAACCCCCTTTTAATTAAAATTAATATTTAATTCATAAATATTAATAAATATGAAAATGTTTTATTCATTATTTTCTAGGGATGTTACATCCTTCCCCCCTTTTGGGAATTGATTCCTCGCAATTTTATTCACTTATCAAAATTAGTGGGGGTATTTATCCCTCGTAGCATTTTCAGATTCCCACGTTGCCACTTTAACAATATGGTTTTTCCACAAAACCATTACCTGGAGATTTACCTTATTTTGCAACACTTGCTCTCTTCGGTCATGAATCTGGACTGGTTGTTCTTCATAAGATAGGTTCTCTTCCAGCTGAACTACCTCTGGACTCAAAACATGAGATGAATCTGGCATATACTTCCTCAACATCGAAACATGAAAAACATTGTGTACCTGAGATAAACTCGGAGGTAAAGCCACTCGGTAAGAAACTGATCCAACTTTCTCCAGAATTTCATATGGTCAAATAAACCTTGGACTCATCTTTCCTTTCTTACTAAATCGCATCACACCTTTCCATGGAGAAACCTTGAAAAAAACATGATCACCTACCTCGAAAGATAGATCCTTCCTCCGGTTATCTGTATAACTCTTCTGCCTGCTCTGAGCTGTTCTCATGGGTTTATGAATCAACTGAACTTTTTCTTCCATCTCTTCTACCAATTCTGGTCCAATCAGCTTCCTTTCACCCACATCATCCCAAAATGCTGGAGTTTAACACCGCTTCCCATATATTTCCTCAAATGGTTCCATCTGTATACTGGAATGAAAACTGTTATTATTAGAAAACTCAACCAAAGAATGATGTTGGTCACAACTTCCCTGATAATCCATCGAACAATCTCGTAGAATATCCTCTAAGGTCTGAATTGTTTGTTCCGATTGCCCATCAAATTGAGGATGAAAAGATGTACTAAAATTTAATTCTGTACACAATGACTCTTAAAGGCCTTTCCAAAAGTTAGAAGTAAACCATGGATCACGATCAGACATAATGGAGAGAGGATTGCCATGTAACCTAACTATATCTTTAAGATAAAAACGGGAAAGTTGATCTAGGGAAAAAGTATCTCGTATAGCAAGGAAATGAGAAGATATAGTCAAGCGATATCCAATAACCCAGATTTCATTATTACCTCTAGATGTCTTTGGTAATCCCACGACAAAATCCATGGATATATTTTCCCATTTCCACTCTGGCACTGGTAATGGCTGAAGCATCCCTTTCGGTAACTGTCGCTCTACTTTAACCTGCTGAAAAATCAAATACTTCACAGTAGAATCAGCAATATACCTTTTCATTCCATCCCACCAGTAATACTCCTGTAGATCTCTGTACATCTTAGTACTGCCAGGATGAACAGAAAACGGGGAACTATGATCCTCACATAACAACTCATTCTTCAACTGTGAATCACAAGGCACACATAATCTCTTCCCAAACCTCAAAACACAATCATTATCATTGTTGAATTCAGGCAACTTACCCTTCTGAACTAGCTCTACCTTTTTCTGCAACTCACTGTCTTGCTTCTGTGCTTGCTTGATTCTTCATGATAGGAAAGTTGTCACTGATACCTAAAACAAAACAGAAGGAATTCCTACACAAACAACTTCCATGCCAAATTTCATCAAATCAAAAACCAAAGGATCTCGTTCCAAACGTATCATGGTTAATGAAGCATTACTTTTTCGACTCAAAGCATTGGACACTTCATTTTCATTTCCTGGATGGTAGTTAATTGCACAATCATAATCCTTGATTAATTCAAGCCATCTCCTCTATCTCATGTTCAATTTTTTCTGAGTGAATATATACTTTAAACTTTTGTGATTAGTATATATTTCACACCTTACTCCATACAAATGATGCCTCCAAATCTTTAAAGAAAAAACAGCAGCAGCTAATTCCAAATCATGTGTAGGGTAATTTACCTCATAAGGTTTCAACTGACGTAAAGCATATGCAATTACCTGATAATTCTGCATAAGGACACAACCATGTCCCTTCAGTGAAGCATCACTGTATATAAAAAACTCACCATTCCTTGAAGGAAGTGCCAAAACTGGAGCATTCAGCAATCTTCTTTTCAACTCCTGAAAACAATCATCACATTCTTTTGTCCAGATAAACTTAACTCCCTTCCGAGTTAGCTTAGTCATTGGACTAGGTAACCATGAAAAATTTTCAACAAAACTTCGGTAGTAACCTTCCAAACCAAGAAAAATACGGATCTCGGTTACATTTGTGGGTCTTGGCCATTATTCAACAACTTTTGTTTTAGCAGGATCAACAGGTATGCCATCTTTTGAAAAAATGTGACCGAGGAAAGAAATTTGTTGTAAACAAAACTCACACTTGCTAAATTTTCCATATAGTTTCTTTTCTTTTATGGTTTGCAATTTAACCCTTAAATGACATTCATGATTTATTTACTTTTAGAAAACACAAAAATATCATCGATGAAAACAACCACAAACTTATCCAAGAACTCATGGAAAATTCTATTCATATGGTCCATGAATACAGCAGGTGCATTGGTTAACCCAATAGGCATAACTATAAATTCATAATGGCCATATCTAGTACGGAACACAGTCTTAGGAATGTCTGCTTATTTTACTTTCAACTGATGGTAACCCGACCTCAAGTCAATCTTCGAAAAATACTCAACTCCCTGGATCTGATCAAACAAATCACTGATATGAGGCAAAGGATACATGTTCTTAACAGTAATATTATTCAAGGATCTATAATCAATGCAATGTCTCATTGATCCATCTTTCTTTTTAACAAACAGGACATGAGAACCCCATGGTGATGTGCTAGGTCAAATGAAACCTTAATCTAATAACTCCTATAATTGCTTCATTAACTCTAAAAGTTCAACTTGAGCCATTCGATAAGGGGGTTTGGAAATTGGATTAGAATCAGGAACTAAGTCAACAGTAAATTCAACTTCCCGATCATGAATAATACCAAGAAACTCATGAGGAAAAACATCAAGATACTCATTTACCACTGTCACATCATTAATCTGAACAGTTCCTTTATTTTCAACAATATGTTCAAGGTAACATTCATTTCCATCTTTTACTAGTTTCTCAACTTCTTGATATGTTATCAAAACCAAGGTTTCATTCTTGTACAAAAACTGAAAAGCTTTCTAAAAGGAAACCATTTTAGCTCTGCAGTCAATCTTAGAATGATAAACAGAATGCCAATCCATGCCCAAAATAACATCAAACTCTACTAGAGGCAAAACAATAAGGTTTGCTGGTAGATTATTTCCACACACAAGGATAGGAAGGTTCTTATAATTCCTTTTTGTCTCAACGTTCCCTCTGGGTGTTTTTAACACAACTTCAGGATTCATATATTGAGATGGAATTTCCAATTTACTAGAAAGATTCTCAGAAATGAAAGAGTGTGTAGACCCTGAATCAAACAACACATTGGCGTAATCTGGACAATCAAACAGTGTACCTGATACCACTTCATTCGATGGACCAACATCTGCTGAGGTTGTTGCAAAGGATTTCACCACCCCTTTCTGCTTGTAGTCTGGATACTTTCCCCCAGTTGAGTTCTTCTTTGGACACTCGTTCGCATAATGACCCATTTCATTACACATAAAACATCTTACCGTTGGCTTTTCATTTCCTGCTTGATCATCTTCCTTACAGTTACGAGAAATATGACCAGACTTACCACACCGAAAGCACTTACCATACTTGGATAAACATTATACAGGATGTATTTTACCACACTTCTCATAGGATGGATATTTGTTTTTCTTACCTCCTTGCTTCTTTGATGAATTCTTCCCTTTTCCCTGCCAACTGGACATCTTATTCTGTTGTTTGTCATATAACACATGATCATCGTCAAACTCCATTTCCACTTTCTCCACACATCAAACAAGTTTTTCATAACTTTTGAACTCACAAGATGCTAAAGCCCTTCGATACATTGGCTTTAACCCTGAGTAAAAATGGTTTATTTTACTATCAAGATCTCGTATGAAGTTTGGAGCATACCTTGCCAATCGAGTGAACTTTTCTTCATAAGCATCCACTAAAATCATCATCTTGCCTCAACTCTAGGTACTGTTTTTCCATCCTAAGACGAACCACCTTAGGAAAATATTTCTCAAGAAACATACCTTTAAATTTGTCCATGTGAAGATCCCCAATCTCATCACTATCCCTGATATTTTTCACCATCGACCTCCACTGATCAGCTTCACCTTCAAAACGGTAAACAGCAAGACTAACCTTTTGATGTCCTGAACACCCCATGACATCAAAAATCTTCCCCAGTTCTTTAATCCACCCTTCAACTTGCACAGGGTCAGATGATCCTCTGAATGATGGGGGATGTTACCTCATGAAATGTTCCACCACTGACATGTTCCTCTACAGTTGATCTGGTTGGTCTCGTGCATGGATACCACCACCATTTATAGCCTGAGTCAACTATTCCATCACTGCAACAAACTGTTCAGTTCCGATTCCGACCATCTCAGGTTGCTGATTTGGAAGGTTGTCTTCCTCTTGATGTCGTCCCAACATAGCTGCTTTGTTTCCTCTGCGGAAAACCATTCTGAACACAGAAATATCTTAGGCAAAGAAACATGGTAATCTTTAAATGACATATCATTGCAATCATTCCATAAATTAACTTATAATTTTAAAATTTTCTAACTCCTAAAGTTTTATAAACTGGACTCTGATACCAACTATAAGGCCCCAGCCATAAACATTACTTAATATTGAATTAAATGAATAATTCACATTGAGGATCTTTTCAGGTTTAGAGTTTTAGAGAATTAGGACATAAATGTTACATCTCAAAAGATTACAAAGTAGACACTTCTACTATGTTTCCATTGAATAAAAAAAACTCTTAAAAAGAAACATGTCCAGTTCCGTGTTTTATATAGCATGACTTTCCCTTGATCCCAACCTCGACCCTATTCCACATTATGTCCTGTGAAAAACATTTCAAAAAAAAACTTGGGGTGAGCATAAAAAGCTCAGTAAGGGATACACAAAGAATGAAAACTGTTAGTTTTTCAAACATCAAGTAAACCATGTATAATTTATCAAAGTAATACCTTCACCTTCATGAAGTAGTAAAAACACTTCACTGAAAAAAAAATATCATTACTTACCTTTTTGTAACCAAATTATTACTATAAAACCCATATAAAGAACACATAACATATATAAACGTAACTTGGGACATAAACATAATTATGTGTAATAACCATACAGTCGACTTCCACACATATCACTTAATGGAATAGCCATACGTCCAACTTACATACATGCTTAATGGAATAGCCATACGGACGACTTCCATACCCAATGCATTGGAGGTTATAACGTAACCACCCATCCTGGTATTCACGGCACCACCCATCATATGGTTTATCGCGTAACCACCTGTCAAATGTCCAATTACCATTATAAAATCAAAAGACATAAAACAAACATAATGTAAAGAAAACATTTCCACACATTGATCACAATATATCACTCAAATATATTGAAATAACAAATCCATTATAAAAACCACTTTCAATACCAAAATACATAAAACATTATATGGTATTTATTTCATTTTAAAAACATCACGGCTTGTTGAGGAAGCCAAAGACCAAATAATACTCGCGGAGGTGGAAAAGGTCGTTGTCACCGCGTACGTTAAAGAAACATTCCTTTTTTGTCGTTTTGTAAAACGCTTCATAGAAAAAGATTACTTTTGTATAAAAGTAAAATTCAAAGGGGTTTATACACCATATGAAAGAAAGTTGTGTATAAAACGAAATATGACTCAATGAATGGAGATTGAGATGAAGTCCCTTACCTCAGATCTGACTTGACTCGATCGTTCTTTAACATCCTGAACAATAAACTTGAGTTAATTTCTTCTTACTTAAGAACCTTTTTGAAGCATACTATTCCTTTTATATCACTAATTTTCATGTTATATAAATTATGTAATCATTATGCTAATAATGTTCGCTTTGTCGATATTTGGTTCTTAAGTCGAATGTGGACTTCTTACAATTACATGTTGTTCGTGTGGTCAAAGGTTCTTTATATCCAGAATGGAATTATTGATTTGGATATCATATATATCATATATATCCATATTATACATGTATTTATAATATTACATAATCATTTAGAGGTAATAAATGAAATGCACCACTCATGGAGAAGGTAAGTCGTACATACGCATGCACGCTACTTTCATTTCTTTGTCATTTTAATGAAATTAAAACTAAATGACAGATATGTATATTTTAATTCCCGAATTATATTCATCATTTAGATGTATCATTCATCATATATATCCATTAAATATATGTACTTATAATAGTACATTACATTTGGGGCTATGAAATGAAATGCACCGTTCATGGAGACGGTAAGCCGTACGTACGCATGAACGCTACTTTCATTTCTATCTCATAATTTAATGGAAAGAAATAATAATGATATAGATTTATATTATAATTCCAGTATAACATCATATATAATAACTTTAAATCCATCCTTTATACATCCCACATATGGCATTAACGAATCACATCACTTTGAGGGGGTAGTAGTCCACATTTCCTTAAATGAAGATATCACGTTTACCCATAATGGAAACCAAAAAAGTATGCCCAAAATGAAAAATAAAGAAGCTTTAAGAAATCATAAAAATATTATATATCATATATAAATATAGTGTCATATTAATGGCCACCTTTGAAGGTGTTAAAAGAATGTTGAACAATCATCGTTTCGGGAGGCCGAAATTCTCCATCCACGGAAACAGTATTTTCTTTAACCATTAGATGTAGTTGTGTGTAAGTGTAGCTCTAATCATTATTATAAAAACATCCTAGTATATTGATGATACTGGATTTGTTACAAAATAAATGAATAAAAAGATTTTATGGGGTTGGAGAAGCAAAATAAAATAAAAGGACTCAAGTGAAGACATTACCTTATAATCGGGTAACTCCCTTTGGTTTGAGCACAACGGCTTCCTTGGGAAGACTTCTGCCCAAAGTGAGGCTTGAAGGAGTAATAGAGGGACGTGGAGAGACAAAATGGGCAGGGGATGGCCGAGCCAAAGGCTTTGGAAGTGTGGGTAAGGAGGTAGAGGTGGGGGCCTTTTATTAGAGGAGAGGAGGGGCGCTCATGGAAAGTAATGAAAAGTCACTTTATTTTAAAATGGTATTCGTATTTAAGAGGTCCCACATTGACATAATTCGAGTCTAAGGTGGTAAGGGTTCGAAATCCATCCATACAATAGGTTTTGGACATGTTTAGGCCTTAGATTTTACATTATCTTTCCATTTTATTTAAATCCATTATTAATGAGGTAATCACTGCATCATCATGATGTCATAAATAATTTAATATATTAAATTTATAAAATTATAAAAAAAATATCATCATGTAGGAAATCTTTTTGTATTTCTAATGAATATTTATAGTCAAAAATATGATTTCTATAACCCCATGTAAAAATTACTTTAGTAAAACATCTCATGTTTGTGTCATTTTTACTTTATCATTTAATAAAAAGGTATTTATGTCATTTTCCAACCAATGTGGCTCCATGGGGTCCCCAAGTTGACCCATGGATTTTCTCGGTCGTCCATGACACATCCAATAAGGTTAGGACATGTTTCAAGCTCATCTCATATTATTAAAACATTATTTTTACCTTAAACTACACTAATTACCTCTAATCGCGATTAAATCTTAATAAGTTACTATTCACTAAAAAATTAGTTTAATCCCATTGAACCACATTTTACTTCTTAATGACAACCATGTATGTCGGATTTTTGAAATTAAAATCAAAAAGGTGGTAAAATTTCATTTAAATGAAAAATCAGTTTTTTAAGTACCACTTAGTGGTTTCACTATTCATCAAAAATTGAAGTTTTTCAGAAAAATACCAAAACTTCACCCTAATCTATATTTGATATTCCAAATTCAAAAATGAAGTCAATTTTACAAAATTCAAAACATATAAGTCACATTAATTAATTTAATCATTAATTCCTGTTGTCATGACAAATAGCGTGTTTTTATGAAACAATAAGTATCAAAAGATTGACACTAGTTTATGTCCGAATTTAAAGTGAAATTAATTCCAACAACCACTATTGGATTAAATGGTAAAAATATATTCTAATTTCACATTAATACCAATTAAATTTATAATATAATCATATAAATAAATTATATTAAAAAGAGTTTTTGAATTAAAATACAACATTTTACACTATTCATTAAAAAATGAACTTTATCGGAAAAATACCAAAAAATTTAAAAAAAATTAACTTTTGATGTCCCGATTCTAATGAAGAGTTATATTTGGACCAATAGAATATATAAGAGTGATCAAAACTATATTTAATGACGGTTCTCCATCAATAGGTGATAAGTGAACCTTTAGTGAAAATTAGGGTATAAATGCCTAAAATTGAATTATTTCCGTATTTTAAGCCTTTATATTTTATTGGATAAATGTAAAAACATTTAAAAAACATATATAATCATATTTTAGTTATTTCTATACATTCCCTCCAATACAACGACTACATTATAACTACCATTTAAAATAATATTATTTTATTACTAGTGTGCAACGTACGATTTCAGAGAAACTCATCGTTGTGTATTGAGTACGCTATCGAACGAGGCAACCCCCTTTTAATTAAAATTAATATTTAATTCGTAAATATTAATAAATATGGAAATGTTTTATTCATTATTTACCTGGTGTGTTACATTAAAGGACTTGATAAAATTCTGGATATGAATAAGATACAACCTATACATAACAAACACGACTTACGTAACAAAGAATATAAAGGAAAACGAGTAAGTTAACAATCGAAATGACGATAATACTAAGATATTATTAACAAATCAATGTTAAAAGATCATATATGATATCATATTAATGTAAATGATTCTTTTATAATTCAATAACAATTATTTCACCATTACACAGGAGGTTAAACTAATTTTGACCAAGGAAAAAGTACAAAGTAAGGGGTTTCTTATCTCACTTTTAATTTCATGAGATTTCCATTCTTCACCACTTAGTTGTTTCATGTGGTGTGTGTATTGTCCATGATTGTATTCATTGTGTAATATACTTTAATTTATTGATGTTTACATCATCATTGTATGATCCATCTTTCATGGGTGTATGTTTCATATGTTACCAAATTGATAAGGGAATTTGAAATTTCAATTTCCACTCATTTGGCATTACGCATACATCATTGATTATTTTACTCCATGATTATGTATGGAATCACTATTCATTTTATTTTTTCATAATTTCCACTCCCCTTTCTATGGGTATACTTTTTATACACATAATAACTCCATTGATAAATTCTCAAGTCATCACTATGAACTTGATAAGAGTAATTTTTACTCAATCTCGATTTGTTGAGATAAACATCCAATTCATTGGTGTTGTTTTTACTAGAATATGTGTGAATGTCCTTTTATTGTTTTACACTGAATATCCAATCATATTTAGTGTATTTATATTTTTTACACATAATTATGTCGTTGATTTATCCTTAAACTAAGGATACGGCCTTTATGATAGATTTCATCTCAATTTACATTTCATTGATACTTCTTTGTTATTATACACCAAATAACTTTAATGTGGTGTATATAATGTACTTTGAAATAGTATATAATGATTCCCTTTATTCTCATGATATTACAATGTTTTGATTAACTCAGTTATTTGTATTCAAGTGTCTCTCTTTTGGTTAGAAACTCTAACTAAAATACCATTTTTAAATGTTTTAAAGACTTATTCTTATAAATCTTGCTCATTAATGTCCATGTTATAAAAATGGTTTTAAGGAATTATTTATATGGACATTAAAGTTTTAAAATTAATACTCCTTTTAAATTTTTCAAAGTGGTATGGGGCACTTTGATTCAAAAATCTATTTTTAAATGGCTTCTTGACAAATAGTGTGACTTTTAAATGATTTCAAGAAAAAGGCGGATATTTCTCTCAAATTGTTTTGATGATTATTTTCATCTATGTCAATATCCTTCATTATTCTCGATTGAGGATAATATGATACAATACAATATTCCAAATTGTATCGAATGAGTTATGTTTGACTGTGGTTGTGATATTTTTATACCATTCATGGTTTGTGGATAAAGTATTTACATATTGTATGCTAGTTTTAATACGAATGTTTATGTTATGTTAAAACTTTTTCATATGAGGAATGCATTGGATTTAGTAAGGGACGGGTAGAGCCCGCTAGAGATCCTTGATTCATCGGTAGGTCTCATGATACAAACTAGTGTCTTGGCACAAGGCCTTGGCAAAATCTTATTTGTAGTCTTTTCACGAGGCATTGTCTATGTGGTTATGATAGTCTGGCATTATTCATTTCATCATTATGAAAGTGGTTATTGATATTGCATGTGATTTTTCGACTAGTATGATATTCATGTGAATAAGTAAATGTCATTATTTCATTTTATCTTTTCCATATTATGGTGAAGTTAAAGTTTAAAAGGCTTGTGTTTTAGTTATGAATTTATTGAAATGTTTATGCTTATCTGTGAAAGCTTCTGCTATATTGTTATCCTTACTGAGCATCTGAGCTCACCCATTTTCAATGTTTTATTTTTCCCAGGATGTGAAGAAGTAATTTATGAATGACCTGTAGGGATAGTATGAGGGAATATGAAGACAACATGTTGTTGTAGTTTTTTACCTTATGATGTAATGTAATACTTATGAATATATCGAGTGTTTCAAAGAATACTAAACTAATTGGTCATTTGAGACTTGATCCTTTGTGATCATGTCAATGTTATGTAATAATGCACCGACTCTGGGTATCTAGGGTCGGGGCATTACACATATGATCGTTACATTTTATGAATAATTTTTTTACCAATGTTATAGTTTCAATACCTCAAATAATGCATTTTCAGTAGACCACTTTGTATATCTACTTTTTCTGCAAAATACATCCACTGATTTCTCCATGTATATATGTTTGTCTTATGAATTCCTAGACCTATTTTTATTAAATATATTAATATATATTTAATTATAATTCTTTGATTGGGTATTTACATGTATAATACCCACATTCCCAGCATGATGGTGAAAATTTAGGAAATGATTATATATTTATGAAATTCTTTACCCAATGGTTTTTTATGAATATAGTTCTATATTATTTATACGTTATGGATGAATTTGTTCATTTTATATTTGGTTAAATTGAATTATGAAATATAAATGTTATTCTATGAAAAATATCTAGTACATTGTGAAAATAATTATTCTCTCAAGATGAAATTTTATTTTTGATACCTTGGGGAATATGATTGGTAATATGTTTTTTGACAGCGTTGTGATGTACAATGGTGATGGGATTTAGAATTTACATTTTTTTTATTTTGTCCATATTTCCAGGTTATGTATCATGTAAATATAATTACTCTCTCATTTTATAACAAATATTTTATCGAAGAAATATCACTAATTTTCAAATTCTATTTTCTACCTATACTTGGATACCTGACCGGCCTTTTCAATGGACGTATAACCCCATATATTTAATTAAAATGATAAATCATAGGATTAAATATCAAATGAGACATTCAAAATATGTAAAAAATGTTTAATGTTTTGGTTTATTATGAAATATATTTATTATTTACCAAGTTTACATAACACCGAACATTAAAATGCCTTCCAAAGTAATTAATATCATATTTTTAAATGATTTATGTTAATATACATTTATAGAAACAGTGTTTACATAGAAGGTATCAAAAAACAGAGTTTGTTATTTTTAAAAAATTATATGTATGAAACATTATAAAGAACCTTAGGGATATGTCTTAAATTTAAAAAGAAAGTATTTAATGTATGGTTATGAATAAATTAAGTTATTTTTTGAAATTATATCTATATATGGATTGTAAAAGTGGATGTGGATCTATAAATCTTTCCCTAAGGTAATATCATTAAAAAATGTGTATTGTTTATTAGATTAATCATTACCAGCTACACAATAATATGTTCTAGAAGCAATCCTTCTTTAACACTATTGATGGATATTTTTCGTTTAATCATATGATTTTTAGAAACATTTTAAATGATATATATATTTTTTAATATTTATTAAAATTTTATTATATCAGCATAGAATCATGGTATTATTAAATTGTATCATAATAATTTCTTTAGGATTTATTATATGATTTTAAATAGTAACACATTTTTAACATATGATTTATTATTCTCAAAAAATGGTAGAAATAAAAGGAACCATGTATATAAAATATATATTTTATAGTGTGATGAAGATATCAATTATGTGATAGAATATATAGTCGATAAAATCATGATGTTGATGAAATAACTAAATCACACCATAAATAAAAACCAATAACCTTGGGATTTCATGACATCACAAAGGAAAAAGGAACAACGAGCCATTGAATCCATTATATATCAAAGGCCATTTAATTTCAGTGGAAAATTTGATCCACTAATCGTAGAATAATAGATAAATACATTTGTAAACGATTTTCATATAGAGAAATGCTCTGAGAAAAATTATTTCATGTTGGTTGTATATTTCATAGAGAGGGGAGTTCAATAGTGGTGGACACTAATGAAAAACGTGAAACAAAGGATTAAGGTGGAATATATGGAATGATATATGTTCTCAAAGGTAATTTTCAACATTTATTTTCCTCATATCATCAAAATCATGATATATAGGAATTTATTAGTGTTTAAACATATGAAAAATGAATCAATGGGGAATTATGATAAGTGATATAAAAGAATTGCATGATTTACTTCATGGTGGGTAGTCAATTTTGAAGGGAATATAGAGAATTTATTTTTCATATTGAGAACCTATCTAAAAAATAATTGTAAATATTAGACATTTTATGTTGTAAATACAAAATATGATGTTGTTTAATAATTTAAATGGATCTCATTGATTCAAAGTGTACACATCAATATAATGAAATAAATAAAACTAAGGGTAATGTTTAGAAATCAATTTGGATGGGAAAAAAGAATAGCATTGCATGTTAAAAAAATGGGGGGATAAGAATTTATGGACTTTTTTTAATAATGGGGACTGTGATACACGTGTTTAAGATATACATCTCTCTCAAAACAACTTTAGAGATGTTGGAACTCAACATGTAAATTACATTGAAAATTGTAATATTATTAAAGTATAATATTCCATGTAATGGTTCAATTTTGAGGATAGTTGATATTTCATTAGTCAATGTAAAGATCGTAAGATAATAGTGGGAAGAAACAATGAACAATATCATAGACTATGGGACAATGTTCATTAATTTTTCATAATAATAGATGATTTTGAGGCTCCAAAATAGGTTTTGGGAGGTACACACATCATACACACTATGCTATAATCTAAATTTCTTGATTCTAGTTCTATGAATTCTATTATTTCATTCATGATATCAATGAACATAAATATATTCATTGAAATAATAGTGGTAGTGTTTATTGATATGTATCTTGGATTAAAAATTTATTCATCAATTATATATATGGATTTTCCTATTTACATTAGTGATTAAAATCTCTCAACGATCCTGGTTGTTATTTCGATTGTGGAATTTTACATAATACATGTGATGGATCAGTTGTAAATATATAATTCCATTATAAATAATAATATAATATAAATTTAATTTTTCATTGAGGGGAAAACAATTATCTACAAATGTGAGATATGTATGCTTCAGCCCTTCCATGAACATCCATAAATTACATTTTTTATATAAATTATTGGTGAAGAAGAAGAAGACAACTAATGTATAAAGTCTAAATAGTTACTCATTTTTAGGAATATTTTTATGTTTCTAAGGAGGAGGTACATGAAATTCTAATAGAAAGAGATTTATAGTTCTCAATTGAAGTCATACAAAAATCTAAGATATTATTAAAGAACCCATATATGTGGTAATAAGTGGTGTTAGTTGAATTAATGAAGAATATTAATGTTATTTTGGGGAAATTTTTAATTTTAATAAGTGTGTATCCCAAGGGAGAAACAATAAAACATTAAATTATGAAAGATGTATCACTTATAGAGTGGAATAATTATAGATAAATTAACAGAAATATGGTAGAGAATTAAATTAACTCTTAAATGGTTTGCTAATCAGTTTTAATAGGATCTCTAAACTAAATTATTTTCAACTATTGACCATTTATTGTGGTATCATTGGTGGAGTTAAATGAAATAAGATATCCTAAGACAATCTTATGAAAAGGATATAGACATTATGAGTTTTCTATTATTCAAATTTTTCTGAATAATATTTTTTCTATATTTATGGATCTGATGAATATCTTATTTATGGACTAATATGATAAATTTGTGGAGATTTATTGATGACTTTATGAAATATTCTAAAAAATGAATAGAATAAAGATCATCAAAAAGAGATATTTAAATATTTGAATAATGTTAATATTTTTTAAAATTTAAATAATGTTTTTGTCGTTACAATAAATTTCATTCTACAGATTCATTCTGACCACTAAATAAATCATAGTATATTTGAAAAAGGAATTAGGCATATAAGAGTGGTATATCTTATAATAGTAACTGGGATAAATAGTTTTGATAGTTTAAAAGGGTACTATATTACTTATGAAAAAAATATTTCGATGAAATTATAATGAGACTCAAAATGTTAAATAGGTAGGGACAAATGTTTTTCTTGATAATGGAGTGTAATGATAGTCTCCATGAAAAGAAAAAGATGTTGGTAAGTTCCCATGTGATAACATTACCCACTAATGGGAAGGATTATACCATTATTGTGATACAAGTTTGATATAACAAAGGTGTGTAATCATACAAAATTAAAAGGTCATTCACTTTTCTTTGAAATAGATAAATACTCATGAAAACATTATCCTACAAAATATATGGATTTATCTACAGTTTCCATTTTTTTAATGATTTATAGCCAATATATTTATGTAGTGGAATGAGATATACAAGTTGTACACAAAGGTCTTATGTATACATTAAAACCAAAGGAAATCCAAATGAGAGAGAGAGAGTATTGTTGAAAATTATTATATACTATGACCTTTCTATACATAATCATCCTAGGAAAGAAATAAATGTAGTTGATTTTTTGGGATGGAATAAATCCATGGACCTTATGATTATGATGATGATTAGATGATATCCATTGTTGAATAATCTGTTAATAAAAAACATTTAATTTATTACGTAAGTTTCATCATTAGTCTAGTCCCAAATGATCCCCCAACAATCATTATAATAAATGATTTAGAATGGAAAAAGTGAAAATAATATATTATAGGAGAAGATAGAAATGTGAAAAATTGGAATATTTCTAACTTAATCATTAATCCCATGGGACTTTTGATGTTTTTTATAATGTTATATATCAAATATATAAACAATTTAACTAAAATGATGATGAAAAAATCCCATGTCTCTGTATTCTCAAACCATCCAAGAATAAATACAATGTATTGAAAGATAATAAACCATTCATGGTGTCATAACCTAAATAGTGTGATTTATGGTTATACTGATTGATTTTTGGTTTTTCAATAAATAATGCCTAATTTTACCTATCCAAAGGGGTATTGCGATGAATATCCATACCTGAATGAATATTGGTAATTTTCAGTATGGAATTTTTCACTGGACTTCAAAATACTACAAACTAAAAAAATGATATATGGTTTGCAGAGAGATTAAAAAATTATTCCCACTTTATAACCATATAGAAAAATATCTTCATTTAGAACATTGATAAAATATATTTTCATGATGTATAAATACATTACAGAACCAATATTCAATTATTTATGATTGGGATCCATGATTTACTTCTTTATTTTGGAGAATAATTAAAGATGTTATGAATAGTATTCTAATAAATTGAATGAAACATTATCGTCAAATTAACATGCAGTCTTAGAGAATATTAAAATATTGGAATATATGTTGTTGGCTAGCTTACATGATTTTGAAGGATTTTGGGATATTTATAATACATATATTAAATTCTCCAATACCGACTGTTTTCAATCAATAATTTATATGGATAGTTATGATGAGATCTATGATAATATGTTCATAAATAAAACAATTTATGATGAATATAGTGAAGTAAAAAAATTATTATTCATTATGAAAGCCACTAAGGAGGAGATTGAAGTTATCTAATAACTTACCAAGGCTACTCAGACAGGAAAAAATATTGTTCTAAAAATAGAATGAATGAATTATAGTTTCATGTCAAGGAACAAGTATTCATAAAAATAACACTAGAGAAAATGGTTTTGTGGATCTAAAGGACAGGAATATTGAGTCTAGAGTATATTGGTTAACTTGAGATTTGATGTCTGTTTGGAGTAGTTAACTATCACAAAGAACTACCTCTAAATCATTCTAATGTCCACAACATTTTATACATGTCCCTATTATGAATGTATATGTAATAGAAAACACATATAATATAAAATAATAATATGAAATTGGAACATGAAATTTAATATGGTGATTAAATATTCAATATTATTTATAAAATGGAATAATGTTGAGGAATAATACAACCTATCTCTTGAAGGACATGTTGAGAAATCAGAAGTTCAAAATTGTAAATTGGGTTACTAAGGTATTAATGATTTAGATACACAAACATTTTTTAATGGACACACAAAAATACCAATGATGTAATTTCATAATGTGGGTGAAAGTAACGAAAAAAACATTAAAATTTGAATTTAATTATATTATATATTATTTTATCATACAAATGAAAAAAAAATTAGAAAAAAAATTGATTTATATTATTAACTGAAAACATAAAATTTTTAGAATAAAAATATCCAAGATAATTGAAATGACATCAATGGATCAGAAAATTAGCACATTTAAATTTATAAAAAAATTGACGGTTTGGTTCATATTGATTCCCTAGAATAAACACATCCAGAAACATAACTAAAAATGATTTCAAAACCTTATAAACCCAGTCCATATTTTAAGAAATTATTAATATATGGGGTTTGAGGTGTTTTACAAATGAAAAAATTAATAGGTATTTGAACAAGGTAGTATAATTGTTGCAGTAGAAAACTCACCATCTATATTGTAACCTAATCATTGGAAATATTAACTAAACTGTGGCCGAAATTACTATTGAGAATTATGACTGTTGAAAATAATTTTACCCTTAGAATTAGTATATAATGTATAATGAAAAAAATATAATTATGTAATAATGAATAAAAAGTATCTTAAACAGATATGATAATGAAATTTGATTGAATATTTTAGTAATTGGGAGGTAGGTAGTGTCACTAGCATTTTCCCTTAACCAAGACAATATTTATCTCAAAAATGTGAAGCTTGAGCCGAATTGGCAACAAGAGAAATTCATGTAAGTGGGTCTCACAACAAAGACAATGTTAGTTAGGACACCCCATGAAAGCCCCACCATCGCAATAAATTCCCTTAGGGAATATTTCATCCTAATAAGAGGATATGATTCTAGACTATTGTATAATAAAAAATGTTATATTATTTTTATAATATAAATAGTAGTTTCTTAACTACCATTATTATTATTGATTTATATTACAGAAATACATGAATATAAGATTAATATTTTTAATATTTTTTTTGTATAAGGAAATCATAATTGAAATATATGGATGTATAATATTAAAGTATACATTTTTTATAAACTCAGTTATTCTAGAAAAAATTATTTCACCAAAATATTCTTGAAAAAGAAAATTAATTTAAATATTGATGATAATATAATTTTATAATATCATAGGTAATATATGTTATGGTCATAAAATTGACTAAGCCATAAAAGAATTATTTTTAATCAAATATATATATTTTATTAGTTAGTATTTTCATATTCGTAAAATAATATTGTAAAAGAAAAAAATATATTGGTAATTAGTAAATCTAAATTATGTTAGGTTGATATTTTTTTATTTTCACTAATAGTTTATTTTTTCAATGAATTATATTGAAAATGTTCTATATTTTTAACATATATATGAATTTACAAATATGTGACAATTATTATAAATCTAATAAAATTGAGTTCATAGGAAAAATATGTTATTCTATTAATATATATTTTTTATTGAATTTTATTTGATTTCTAATATAATCTAAATTCTTTTCAATTAAGAATGTGAAAATTAATATTCTAGAAACATTATTTGACGAAAATATTATCTTTCCATTCCAAATAAAAAAAATGTTGATGTTACTTTCTAAAATATAAATACATCATTAAAAACCCTCTTAATTTCAAAAAATAAGAGGCAAAACTTTGGGTATGTTAATAGTTTCACATTTTCCTCAACATATATTTATAAGAACTATATTTATAAATTCATACATAATCATCCCGTATTTCATATAAAACCCCCTTATATCCCATTTAAATTACTCTGAAGACATTAATCATATAATTCCCTTTATTTTCTAAATCTGTATCCATTCCACAAACTTACAGAAATTCCAAGTAACGTCCATAAAGTATTATTAGAATATAAAACAATTTATAGATTCCCATTAACTTTTTTTATCTAAATAATTTCAGAATATCCAATCATCCAACATCATTGTTATTTGGATTTCAGGTGAAGCTGATCATTAAATTACAATAAAAATGTTGTTTCATTAGTGGGAGACATACATTCTAACTCAAAAAGATCACCCCATGAATCATTTTATAAACATGTAATGCCAATGAAACTATCCTTTTACTTTTACATGCCTCTATATTTATATAATTAATAACCATAATTTTTTATTTATTTCATATATATGTAATTATACGTCATTTATTGGGTATTAATATTTATTAAACCCAAATTAAATTATTATGGTTCGAAATTGATGATATTTTCAAGTCATTAAGGACACAGAAAGTAATAGATTTTTTATAAAACTAATTTTTTATTCTCCATAGGATATAGATGAAATGGTTTATGATATATGAGGAAAACATTACTTAATTTTTATGATTGTTGTGACTTGATAACCGTCTAATGCATCGGGTACTATATTAATATCTAGATATAAAATATTTATGTTACCTTGGTGAAAAATAATGGTAAATTTTTTTATGACATGCATATGGTGAAAATTCATCATTTTAATTTAGTATGATTGTTTAAATATACATTATCATGTAATTATGATTATCATATAATGTTGTACCCCATATTTTATCCATGATAAACCCTAATGTAAAATCTCCTATGTTTGTCTCTTATTTTCCATTATTCTCAACTTTTTCTATTAATGTTTGTCCCAAAGAAATTATTTATAGTGATTTAACCTAACATTGTATAATAAACACATCTTTTAAGTGGATTAAATAATGATTATGTATGTTTTTTATTATTTTAAGTTTCATTTATTATATACCATATTTCTAACATAATAACACTCAGAGTGTCCCTTAACATAAATAATGTAATATGTTTTAATGAATAATGTTATATCAATTTATCAAAATGTTGTGTCTCCATATAAATGGAGAACCATATCAAATCAAAATAATGTTTCTTTGATAAGTAATTTTTTGTAAAAATAATTTACAAAGAATTTCAAGGATTGATTGAGTTTTATTTATGATAATCAAATTATCATAATATAACATTCATGTATATATCAGGTTCCCTTATTATTTATATGTATGGTACAAATGTTATACTATTTATATTAGTTTAAATGTATATTTGGAATGAATATATTATCATTAAATTTAATTTTTTCTTTATATATGTGTTTAGTTTGTACCACCCACCTTATTTTCAAACATGTGGTGTAATGTTTTTTTTGTTAACTAAATAGATGAATTGATAATGTAAATAATTAAATATATTATTTCCTATAAATAATTTTAAGTTACAAATTATTCAAATTAATATATTAATAGTATATTATGATCTCATAATTCCTTAAATTGGTATTTCCACTCCTTTATATTTTGTATATGTCAACATTACCATAATTTTGTGTTGAAATCTTCAGTATTATATTTTATTTTTTCCCACTTAACGAAGAAATGTTTTGCGACAGAGGATGGTCATGGAGAAGTAATAATTTTTGAACAATTTTGTTGAATGTGTGGTGCTGTCAATCAAACATTAATATATTAAATTAGTTAAGGAAACATGATGAATTGGCACTAATGTTAAAATAGAAATTTTAATAAATAGAGGAAAATGATAGATTCTAGCTATTTTAATTTATGTTAAAAAATATTTTGGATGGGTTTTAAAAAATAATAGTGTAATATTTATAATAAGCCTACTTATGATATTTTGTAATAGAAAAGACAATTACTATTTTGACAATCATATAAATTCTTACGGTGATATGAAGAGTATATATATTGAATGAAAAATGATTATTCTTGTTTTAAGGATTTAATATGAGAAATTGATTGTCTATGGTGGGATGTTACATCATATTAATGGGATTTAGAATATCATGACTAATTGTTTTCATGACTATTGCTGCCTTTTTATGAATAAAATAGCATAATTATACATTGAATTGTCAAATTGGTTCATATATTTGGAAAATAATGAACATAAATAACTAATAAGTAATATAAAACAAATATTTAATTTTATATTTCATATTTATACTTATAGAAACTCATGTTCTCTTTAGTTGATGTAGTAACAAAAGGATATCAATCTAAGAAAGGAGTGAAGAAAATCCTAGTAAGTGGATGAATGAGTAGAATGACTCTATATAATAGGGGTGAGAAAAATAATCATCATCAAATCATAAGAATGAGATAATAATCAATATCATGTGTGAAAAATTTGTTAATTTAATGGATAGGGGTGATGCATAACAATGAAACATCATGACATAGTAGTTACATACCACACATTATTTTGAACAAACCTAGAATCTTGGTCATTAATAACATATTGGATAATCATAACATCATCATTATGGACAAATATATAATCATGTCCATGAAAAATAAACATCACAACATGAGATAAATATCATTACAAAATTATTTGTATAGATATGTAATTATAGCCCCAATGGTCACATCAGAATATTATCATGTTCTTGCATTGCAGAAAAGAAAGAATGGAAATTGTAATGTTTAATTACCCCATGAAATAGAATAATTTTTATAAATATTTTAAAAAGTATATATTCATGGATAAAATATTTTCTTTAAAAACAAATAGGTAAAAAAATATTTGGTATAAACGTAATTATTCTTGGGAGAAGTAGAAAAATCGAAGAGGAGAATAAAATGAGTTTTAAAAATAATTTTTTTAGAAATTTATTTAATTTAGATTATAAATCATCATTGAACCATGTATATACCCTATTTAAATGTTATGAATATTAGACAAATATTTGATTATAATTGGATGAAAATTCATAACTAATCTGAAGTGGAAGACGAATATCCAAAAGAAAAGGTGTTGGGTTCGAGAATGCCGTATATAAAACCATCTCAATCTTATCTCTTTTACGCCTCTTTAAAAATAAATATAGTTGGATTAATATATTTTTCCAGAATTTAATTTTTTTCCACTATTTATCAATTATAGTTTATTTAATATATTATATACACTTCTTGCATTAAATAGATACATTGTAATATCATATTTTCCTTAAATATTACCCTATTTTCTTCAATTACACTATTTTTTCAGTTTTATTTATAAATTTATATAATTAAAAAATTATTAGTAATATAAAATTATTTATACATAAATATATATGTCATAAATAATTTATAATACCCTGGAATTGGGTTGGTGATTTTAAAAATACATGTAGTGTCCTCATTTCTAATTAACCAACGATTCATGGAACATTATCGAGACCACAGGAAATGGATGGTTTAAATTTACATATTTCATTAATAAGAAATTTATAGTGGGTAAAGACCATTAATATAATATAAAATAGTTCATTATTAATTTATAGTATTTTTTTAACATTTCATAAAAAATAATGATAATAATAAAAAGAGAGAAGATTTTATAAAAACATACTATTTACTTGGTAAATCTTCTCTTTTATGGATGAAAAAATGACATTATATTTTTAGTTATTAATGTAGATAAACCATAAATATTATAATGGGATTATAATGGGGTATTTTTATAGATAAATAGTTTTAAAAAAATTTATATGAGTGTTTTTCAAATTGGAGGGATTAAGTTTATTTATACTTCTAGAGAGGGGTATTTTAGAATAAAATAACCCCCCCCCCACTTCTCTAAAGGGGTGGTAAGGGTGGGGAGGGTATTTGGGCGTGGTCATTGGTTCAAGACCTTGAGGAAATTATTTAAAAGTATTTTCATTCTTGCGTGGGTGTCGCATTCACAGTTGTATGCAATTATTTTAGAATTAAATATTGAAGAAAATATTATATCAAAGCCAATCCTTGTAATAGTGTATTTTATAAAAATATTAATCATGTATCAATATAATAGAATTGTTTTTTAGTTTAATCCCCTTTATAATTTGAATTTACATAATTTTTTAAAACATAAATTGGAATTTAATAAAAAAATATATTAAGTGATTAATTTGGACCTTATGTTTTGGAAAATGATTTTTATGTTTGGAAGATAAATTTACTGAATTTTATTGAATAATTTATGAATGTTAATTTCTGAACTAATATTTATATAAATGATTAGTTCAATATTAAATCACAAATTTTGTAATTTAAGATTCCTTGGGAACGAGAGAAACAATTTTTTACTATACACATAAACATTGATGTATTTGAGAAAATTAAAAAAATATCACGCATTGGAAATATTAGAATGATTATTTAAGAAAATGATATTAATTTAATAATTTTAATTTTCTAATATAGGTAATTTTAATTTTTAATTTATAAATTAAATTTTATATGAAATACATTCAAATTGAGATTATTCAAAATGTGTCTATTCATTTTTTAGTTTTCTAATCATGATATTTATGAATCTAAAATTATATTATATATATTTTCATAATGTAATCTTAATAGATATTATTTATATTGAAATTTTTCGTATGAGGTTAAATTATATTTCCATTAATAGGTCTAAAATGTTCGTCATCCTATTAATATTCCCAACACATTGGGTATTATTTTAGCACTCACATTATTATACCAAAGGTCACATATCCTATTATAAAAGAAATATCATTACTCTACTAAATATTAACTAAAATTCCTACCAAGGAAATACATATTATTTTTCTATGGATTTTATTTTTTTCCGGATATTTTTTTATTTCAATTATGTTAGCCATTGGGATTACAATTATAGCATATTGGGGTGATCTAAATTTTCCCATTATGGTTTTATATTTTATATTTATTAACCAAATATAATGTTTGGTATTTTTATTTTATTTTATTTTACTATAAAAATTATATTTATTATTCATATAAATATCTGTTGGTTTATCAATAATTTATTATGTATTATAATATATTAAGTAATTAATTTCATATATATCCAATAAAAATATATCCAATAAACCATAGGTCCATGCAATATTCCACATTTATAAATTTAATCCCCAAGATCATAACTCATATTCTCAATAAAATATTGATGAGTATACTTATATTTCATTTGATTCTATTAATCCAATTTCAACCCTTCATGCTTATGGTTCCTTCATAAAACATCAAAAACATGAGTTTTCTTGTTTCATGGAACATTGTCTCTACAATTTAAAATTATTACTGCATACTACTCATATGAGATGTTATATTTTTTTCATGGATACAATTTAAGTTCTTTAAAATATATTAATTTACAAAATTTAAAATATATTCCTGATAATATTTGATGATTTTGTCTTGTCTTGTGTTTTATGGAAAGATACAACCTATATTTGGAAGGGGAACAGAAAAATAAATATGAAGAGGAACATACACTTCACATGAAAATTTGTAAATTCATGGCCTGAAAACAAAAAAATAGATGGATTCCAATGATAAATAATGATACTAGAACACTTATGAGGCATGATATAAAATAACTATCAATAAAAAAATTATTTAATGAATGAATATGAATTTTCACACTCTATAATCAATACACATCATGAATGAATTATATAGTTTTAAACTATGACATGACGTGAATTAGGAAATTTATAGGAGAAAATATGTAAAGATTACAGGTCATGTAATCACTTCACAACCTATACGTGTTAGACAAGAACAATTACAATAAATTTATGGGATTATACATTATTTTGACTTATTTTATTACCCGGAAAACATAAATGATCACCTTTTGACCCATCTTAAATGATAAAAATTCATAAAAAATCCCATCTACAGTATATATATAGAGGTCCTGGATTCTACAGTAAATAAGATCCTAGAGACCAAATCGTAGAGAGAGAAGTTGGGATGGGTAGGGTCCTCACTAGATCATCTCTATGTTCTCGTTATGCATTATTTTAATTTACTTCCCTATTATTTCTTAATTAATATCATCAGGGGGTAAAACCACCATGTGATATGGATATATAGTATGATGGGGGAAGGATTCACTGTATTTACTCCCTATTCATTATTCATGCCCTTATATTTTTGATGTTTTTTCAATCAATTCCAAATTATATTATTTTACATTTATAATGTACATTTTAATTTTAATTTGAAAGGAACATTTAAATTGTGAAAATAATTACCTAATGGAGTAATTATAATTTTAATATTTAGAGTAATCAGGTTTAAATATGGCATTGATACAAACTTGATATAAAGAATCACTAAATTATGAGACCATTGTAAATAAGGTATTTTTGCATTATGGAAGGGAACCACTACCATTAGATCGCACTCATATCGATTATAAAACCATACAAAGATAAAACCATTTTTTAAAATATTAACTCACACATGTACCCTAATAAACAAAAACCATGAACACTTTCAATCTAATTTGAAACCAATAAATCTACTTCCCTATTGATTATTTATTTCATCAAACTCTTTCCAAAATCCCAATCTAATTCGTCAAAAATTTATTCAATTTAATTAATGAAATTATATTTATAAAATAAATTAATTCATTCATTTTTTTAGCTCAACATAAATCATTTCTATTACTACATTTTATTCAATTTAATAGCATAATTTCAGGTTTTATAAATTTTTTATTTTGAGATGACCTGTAGGTAAATAATGACACCATTTGGGATTATCAAGGGCTCATTCTAAGATTGTAGAACCTTCGAAGTCAATAAATATGAGGGGTCATGTTGATAATTTCTTATGAGATATACAAGGACCTTATCATAATCATTGTAAATATTTGGACATAGTAGGAACTGATTATCCACTGCCTCTATATGAAAAAAGATCACATATGGGACAATGTACATAGGTCTAAGATTCAGTTACACTACAAAATGAATGAATCACATCCGTTATGAAAATAAATGAAAATAATTATCTCCAACATCATGCTAAATATCCTATTGATGTTTTCATCAATTCTCTTTCTTCAACTCTAAGAATATATTTCATATTAGTTAATGTCATGATACCTCTTGGTCCTCTCTCGCACAAGATCATGTTCAATTTTCTCTTATATCAAACTTCATCCAAAAAAGTTACAGTTCTATTTAACTTTTCATATAGCTCATAATATGAATCCATTTGAATACATAATTAAAATATATTTTAATATTAGAAATAAACCAATGGAGATAATAATAAAAACTTATTTTATATTCCATTTAAAAGGCTCTTAGCATGTAATATTGTGTATTAATAGTTATTTTGGATTTGGACATCACTATGGGGGTGATTTTTGGTGATGCTGTTTAATTCAGTATTCAAAGAATACTGATGTACTCACAAAAATAATGATTTAATCATTGTGTCATGATCAATGGAAATAAATAGTGGAACCCCATAGAGAATCACAAATTCCCTGTTGTATATCATGTTAAATTGAACATGAAAGAAATGTTTTTGAGTGGAAATAATTTGAGTAGTCTTGGTTAGTGAATCCACCACTACCCATATTTTATTGTTTATTTAGATTTATTAAGAAGAAAAGTGATAATATCGATGGTGGTGTTATCTTTTTTCCTTGTACGTATAGGAAATGGTTGCATTATCCCATTTTACTTCTATTACTCTGCCTAAAATTTCTAACATAAAAACCACATGGATTTATAGTCTGTAATAAAATTACTCATATTATCCGATCAGAAGTATTCCCAAAGATCGAAATATATCTTTATACATCCAAGAGAGATAGAAAAAAGATGATTCATGTGAAATGTCTAATATATCATTCATTAACTCAAATAATGATGAATCATATAGCCTTGTCCTAATCCAAATCACACCATCAGAATATATATGTAATTTATTAATATTACATTGATTTATTTTCATTCTTTTGAAGCCCCAATTTATCCCTTTGTTCTCTTATTAGCTTCTACATGATAGATGGATGTGAAATCATTTGAGAAAGGATGGATATATATCCTTTCATTAAGAATTTATGATCCATTAAATATAAAAAATGATATATTCATTCTCAATCAACATCATTGGGAGACTATAATGTTATTCTATACTACTAATTCTAGCTTCCATGTTCTCATATTATTTAATATATTGAATAGATAAATCATATTCATTTATTAGACCTAACCATCTACATTGAAATAAGATGAGTGACACAAGAGTATCATGGGTAATGGAAAAAATAAAGATTTTATATATTTAAATTCATTAATGTTTTCAAACATGGTTTTATCTAGAGAGGGGTGAACAATTAAAAAATTACATCTAAATTAGAATAATATGTGGTCATTTTTTAAATTTATAAATTTTGAAAACAAAATAATTCCTTGAAATGAAATATATTAATTATTAAAATTATTGAAAACTATTATAATGTGAATTTTAATTAAAAAAATATGATATGATAAGGGTGATAATATAGGGATCACAACTCAAATAACAATTCTATCGTAGTTCCAATTTATACATTCAACATAAACTAATCAGATTAAACCAAGATTTTATGATCACATTTTCTTACAGGCATGGTAAATTTTTTATTATGAGAGTAAATAATTTAAATATCTTAGTTATTTCTAATCTTCATATAATGTTTTTTTCATTGTAATTGAATGTCCCCAATTGAAATAGAGAGTAACTGATTAAGACTTGTTTCTCCCATATAACCAATAACAACCACTACCATGTATCATGGGTACCAATAATAATCATTTAATTCATCCCTATGTCTTGTTATATTTCATCATTGAATAACCAAACCCTATTAGAGTTATATAATTATCATTAAATAATGAACAATCCTAAAAAATCAAAAAACCAATAAAATCGTACATGATAATAAAAAACATTTTTAGTAATTGAATGTAGTTTCAAAATAGATAAAGGGAAATTTAATTAAATAAATCTCAAGTAAACAAATAATAATGAATAGAAAATACCTCCACCATGATCACTCTAATGTTTACCCCTTTATGAGAAGGGTAACCGAGAATAATGGGGAATATGTTTATATTACAAAACATATGAAGAAAAAAAGTGGAAAAATAAAGAAACGAAAATTTATACTCCAAAGTCAATCCACCAAAATTTGTCTCTCTTTACGTAAAATAGATTGAAAAAACATTCCAATAAAATACATAATTGTTTATTCAAAATTATTTTTTTATGACCCCAAAAATTTTAAACACATTGGACCTTTATAAAATTTTTTAGAACCGAATTAATGAATCATATTTTTTTGGATTAATATGTCTTAAATATTTATGTAATTTGGGGAATTTATTTTCTCATTATTGAGTGAATATATCCATGAAATTTATTTTTTAGATGTTACATATTGTTCTATTTGACATACAGTTGTATTTTCCACATTTGGAAGTTGTTATCCACATTTATACCTAATTCAATGTGATGTCATCCTTTCTATAACCTAGAAATAATTTTCAACATTATTTTATTGATCATGTAAACGAAATAAATAAATTTGGGTAAAAAATAATAACATTAAGAACACAAAAAAAGAATCTTATATAAAACGAAGCACTAAAATTTGAACAATATTGTATATATTATGCTTGAAATAGCAAAGTGATAAAATTATATTAAAATTAATATATTAATAAATTTTATCAAGTTATAAAAAAATGAAAAAAAACACAATTATTGAAAATAATATTAAATTTTAAAATTAATATTGATTAATTCATTTAATGAAATATTAAAAATAATTGAAATATAATAAAAATTAATTCCCCACATATTAAACCTTAAATCTTGTAAAATTAAGACTATAAAATGAATCAAGAAAAAGTAAAAACAAAGATTAATAAGGATGAATAGTTTTTGAAAAAAAAAATATATATCATGCGTACTCCTAATCCAATTTGTCATGTTGTTTATTAAGATATTTCTATATATTTACATTTTATTTCTACCCTCATTCACACAAGACACTATCCTCACACGAATTTTCTCTCATCTAAAAAAATTACAATTTTCAATATGGATTTTCTAATCCAAATACATATAAGGGATGGCATTATATTGATAAATTCCTTTATTTCCACCAAATTTAAATTAGGTAAATTTTTAATCTTTGTAATTTTTAGGGTTTTCTATGTTTTTTGGTTGGTTGTAATTATATATTAAGAAATATTATTTATAATTAAGAGGACTGGGTTCTTTTAAAAAAAATTCATGATTTTAATTTTGACACAGGTATATCATCCTCCTCACTCCCCATATTATAAAATAAACTGTAGAATAATATTAAAATTTGAATAATAGAAACATAATATATTATACAATTCATCATCATTACCACAAAAACTACTTCAAAATATATCTGGTTTTATTAAAGCTATGGGTATGAATAGTTTTTATTCTCCATTGGAGGATCCTGAAAAGATAAATATATTTTCCATAAATACACCCTAAATAATTATATTTCTAAAGTAAAAAAAAATTCATTATTATAATCGTATCTTCAGAATTTTATTTCTTACCCTATTTAGCAATAAATTATATATTCTAACACCATTTTTATTCAACCCACACAAACATTCAACTACATCATGGAATTTACATCAAGAGTAGGTTGGATAAGTTAAATTGGATTATAATGTGGCTAACCAAATAGGTTTTTTATGTATTTTAATGGATACATTGAATTAATGTACATGTGTGTTTATAACAATAATGATTCTATTGAATACATGGATTAAAAATCAAATAAATTCAATAATAATTTAAAACACAAGAACCTTAGACCCTCATGTTTTGAAAGGAATAAATCATGTTTTAGATAAGGTATGAAAGTTTTAGTTCTCTCATTAAGTTAGGATAATTTAAATAATTTCAAAAAATAGTTTTGAAAACCCATTAGAATGTGATTTTAATGATAATTACAATGACTTGTAGTGTGAGATTAAAAAAATCAGTTGTCTTCTTTTTTGAAATACCCAAGATTTTTTACACGAAACATTTTCATTTTCAAAATTAATTTAATATTAGTTTATAAAAATCATTCTTTAAATAATTGACAAGGGTTTAAAAAATATAAAAGATTATCATATGGCCATAAAGAATTCAAATTCATTTTTTATGTAATATAGATATAATATAAAATGTATGAATTTAATTATATGTTACAGGAAGGATACATGGAGGATCTAAATTTATATTTAGCTAGAAGAATATTAATATCATGTGTTGTTTCATAAAATTTATTCAGCTTACTATATTTGTGTTTACAGTTTCATGTGTTTTGAATAAACAACTAGGTACCCTAATTTCATATTCTTACCACTGGATTACCTTTTGGATCATCTATTCTATTCCAGCATTATAAACCTACCTTTTTATACTTTTTTTCATACATCATTGAATTTATATTATTATTATTATCTATTTACTAATAATTTCAAGTTCGAACAACAATAATTGTATTTAAAAACATTTTTTTTAACAAAACAACCATGGAAATTTTGTTCATCCATGATAGTTTTTTATCATTCAGTATATTAGTTGTTGTCTTATTGTATGTTGAAACTAACATTTCTTAAGATATTGTTCCCATGTGGAAAATTCAAATCTATCTTAAGGTATATGATTTAAATCATGTTATTAAACCCACAAGAACTTAGTTTGGGTTCAATATCTATAGTATTAAAATAATACAACCGATTTTTAAACTTATTTAGTAAAAATTTACCTTGTTCTTCTGATCTTTTATTCTCATAATTCTAAAAAGATCCATTACATTCCACATTGGTGACAATTAGATTTTATCTGATACTTTCAAACTTATGTTTCATAGTTATATAATTAGATTGATTCTCACCTAGTTTTTCTTTCAGCATAGATAATTTTAGTCGGATATCCGTGAAAAACATTTCATTTTAAACATCTTTAATTTTTTACCTATCAATATCATCCCATGATCGTTAGTTTCTTTCATAAACAACATTTAATAAACTATCAATGAATTTAGATGTAATATATTATTTAAAAATGAATTCATAATTACAGGAATATTGAGTATATACATATTTTTCGGTATTTGAAATGATTACATGATTTTTATGGTTATCATTTATTAAGAATACATGATTCCAAAAAATAAGTTCAACCATATTTCAGGGAGATATCATTTAATGAGTGAATTCATAGGGTAATATTAATGGATATATTTATACTAAAATATAATCGACTATCTCCAAATTCCATTGAACTAATTACCTCATATATTTTGTTAAAGGCAATTATGGTCAAAAAGAGTAGCTTAGCCAAAATGATTGGTGATTTTGATTAACTCATACATTATTCTTTTCTCAACACAAAGAAGTTAACTAGGAACACTAGATTGTTTACTATTGGAAGAACATATTCCAAAAAATCTGTTGGGAAATAATCAAACTATATGTAAGCTAGACCACCACTCTATTTGGACTCAATTTTATAATCTAAAATTCTAAAAATATATTACATTAATGACTTTTATAAAAAACTTTAAGTCACATAAATAATAAATAGAATATAAGGGGAAAAATTTGAAGTATATATTTATTCTCCCTAGATGCTGACATTTCTATTATATCGATAATACGATGAGGGTAGATACCCTTCTGTCCAAACTAATTTTCTCTACTCCACCCAGTAGTCTTCTTATTGTGCGTTTTTCATTAATAACAATGAATATTATTTGATCTATTAAATTAGTTATATTATTAGGATGTTTATTTAAACATTTTGAATGGTATCTCTAATATTGTTTTATTGTTCCTCCACTTCAGACAATGAATAAAAACTTAAAATATAATTGAATAATTTCTAATTTTTCTTATTTGAACTCGAATATAATTTTAAGGGTTTTTTGGACTTTTAATTTTGAACCCCATCATTGTTATTTTTTTATTCTTTTCCGTTTAATTTGGAATCAAGTGTTCTATTTTAGAAGGTTTATCAAAAAAATCATCCACATTTTTTGTGTGAAAGAAAATATTTTATGCCTCAAATTAGGATCATGCATACACACTCCTTGGGTTTTGAGACTATTTGCGCTTGCATTATCACTATATTCTTGTTAAAAAATCCATAATAGTTACATGGCGGTATTATTTAATATAAAAAATTTTCACCAAAACTTCAAAATCATCTCCATGTTAGTTCTCCTAGTGTCTTATTAATGGTTGATGGTATTTCTATTAGAAAGGAGGTTGATTGGGGAACATGCTAGGATAAAAATATCTCACCTATTTTTTTCTTATCAAAATTGATCATAGGGTTGATGTTGATAATTAAAATATAAAACTACCTTTCATAGATGGATGAAACATATATTTCGATCACATGATTCTTAGAAAAAAATCAGTATAATTATAACCATACGAGCATAGACCACATACTGGAGTAATGGATTCTAGTCTAGTTTCTTTCAGCACAACCATTTGTCTTAGTAAAAAATTAATTTCCTTGTTTTTGGATTCAATTTATGGTAATGATGATTCAATATTTATTTCCTCTTGGATATATATTGTTATTATACCTCAAGTAATGAATTGTGGTGAGTTTGATCAATATTTTCAATTAGACCACTTGCATCTATAAGTGATTTTCACTCAGGTACCCCTTATATTTGTTTTCAACCCGGAAGAGATCATTTTGAAGCATTGCATTATAGAAGTATGTGAGTAATTAGTGTTCTTCTACGTATTGACGCTATAAAAATTAACAGATCTTTTTAAACCACTCCCAATATTCTTATATGGACTCTCTTATTTAATTTAATATTTTCATGATCTATTTTTTGATTTCCAATGGTAGTGATGTGGGAACAAATATCGATGAATCATATCTTTAGTTTTTCACAATAATTGAACTCTCTTAGATGTATATTATATAACCCTTCCTTAGCCAGTGAATTAACTCAGAATGGGAATTCCCACTACTATAATTTTTCGTCATGTTACACTCTCTACCAGAAATTCAATAACCACACTATGAAATTAAATGTATATATATTTTGGTCCTCTCTTTGAAGACATTGGAATGTTGGGATAATTTTAATTTGGATACTAATCAATTATAAATCAATGTCTAAATCATTTTAAACAATTTATTTATATTGATTAATGATTTTAGGATAATATAACTCGGTCAATGTTAGGATGAGATTTATAGGCATTAAGTTATGTTCATAATGTACACTGCGAGAATTAGTTGAAGATGAATGACTAATTTCATCAAAATTTGTCTAATTTTTCTAATTATTATATTTTTATTTCAATTTCAATTTCAAACCCAATTATATTTATATGATAAATACATGTCAGACAATGACAACTTATTTAGTTGTAAAGTTTCATTGAATCCCAAATAATGACACAATGTTTTGACAGGAACCTACCATGTGGATTGTCAAAAAATTATTTTCAAACTCAAAAATCATTAATGTGTTTATCATATGAAGTATATATTATGCCTCATTTTTTCAATGGTAATCACTATAATGGTTAAAAATATATATTTCAGTATCATAATTCTTGTAGTGATCTTTTCATAGAGTATGTATATCACGATTCCTATTTAATCGTGAATAAGGAAATATTCCATGATTTAATTACACAAAATGTATTAATCATTGGGATATTATGTTATGCATTAAAGAATGATTTTCAACATTCTAATATATTATATATATATATTAATCATTAGGAAATTTATGTGAAGCCCTGGTGGTTCAATAATATTTTGTGACATCATCATGAAATTATTTATAATATTGATTTAATAATTTTTAGGTGAAAAAATGTGATGAAAATTTACCAATGATAATGGGAATGAATAAGTGATGAAAAAAAGATCCCAAGAAGGAAATAATCGGTGATAATTTTCAATTTTATTTTATTGATAATTTTTTTACTAATATAACTAAAGAATGTTCTTGTGAATTTGGGTAAAAATATTATCTTGTGGAGTTGAAAGGGATAATGAATCCTATTAATAAGTACAAAAAAATCTCATAAAATAAAATTATAGTGTTAAAATTATTATAACACATAATATATAAATGAAATAAAGGATCTATTGGAGTCCATTAATTAATTAGATTATACATTTATAAAACAATAGTTTTGGAGAAGATGTTGTTGAAAAATGTAGAATTGGCCTTATTATATTTTATTTCATGAAAGGATAAATTTATGTAGAATCAAAAATAATTTTATTTGTTATATTTAACATGATAAATAAGATACAAATGGAAGAGGAATTGAATTCTTGTTTAATCCATGTCAATGTACAATATAAATAAAGAAATTTTATTGGAAAAAATCATATCAATGTATAAATGACATGGATTCATAATATATAAAGTTGTATGTAAATAAAAGGGATCCATGTAGGATGATAATATCATTAAATGGGATTAATTAGATCACTCCCCTACTAGTTTAATCATTTATAGTCAGATTATAGGAAAATCTAAAAATACAGTGAACACAAAATGGTTTAGAAAAATCCATTACTATCAGTCCTCAATGCAATGTGTAAAGTAAATATTATTGTAGTGTAGTTATGTGATATGCAATATATGAATTCCTATAGGGAAAATTCATCAGTGATGATGTTTATTTAATATAACATGTCAATTTAGACATAAATACATGAAGTATGACATTATTAGTAAATGTATTTTTTATAATCAAGGATATAAGGAAAATATTTTATAATAATTAATAATGAATGGTCCACAAAGAGAATAAACATTTTTACAACAAGGGAAATCATGTATAAAATAAGAAATAATACTTTAAATTTTGAAAATTATTCTATATGTTGGTGAAATGTATTGATGAGATGTAGTATAGTGTGAATCAGACATGAATGGTTCTATTTGTGGAAAAAAAACTATCACAGAGAGAACAAAAATAGGTTTAGATAAATAAGAAAGAGGCTTTAATTTTTTATCAAAATTATGTTTATTATATTAGAAAATACATACATTAGATAATAATTCTAAATATTTCTTCATTGTAATAAAAAATGAAAATCATGAACCATCTTTTTGTGGCCTCACAAAACCACTTCGTGGTAAGATAATAAAACTATTATAAGATTCTTATTATGGGTAAATATTGATAATGAATAATAAGGATAAGGGGATCCAAAAGATGATAAATAATTCATGGTATTTGTCTTATAATTGGGGAGAGTACTAGGTTAGGAAAGATAACGAATTATAAAGACGATATTTGGATAAAATTTGTAACAAGGGGCATCACTCAGAAAATAAAAATAATGACGTATTGGAATAAAATTGTAAAAAGGGGTTGGTTCAATATGATTTTATATATTTCACCAAATGGAAATGATTTATATGTTAGCATAACCCCCTGAATTTAAATGTAAAATCAATTTATAGAATAATATTAGATTATTTAGGAAATATGATTCATTAGTAGAAATAATAGAGAAGAAAATAATTTATTATAATAATTATTTATCAAATGATATTTTTGAATTTATGAACTAGTAGACCGAAGGTAGAATTTAAAATTTAAATTGGTTTTATACCCCCTTTTTGTTATATACATTTATTGATAATAATTCCATATTTAATCAAATCCAATTATATAAAATTAATTTATAATGTTCACAATTATTTAATAGATATTTCAAAATGGAATTTCAAGTGGAATTGAGCCATATTTAATATTAATGTGGAATCAATTATCAATTTTAAGCATTATGTGTATCAAGATAAATATTTTTATTATGGAAATATTTCATATCATGATGAAAATATGTCGGTAGAGTCATTAAGATATTAAATAATGTTTTCTTTTTTTTATTTCAATGTGTAATATTATATAATTATCTATCATGATGCTATAATTAATTGAATGGAAACACCTAGGATGAGTAACAAAACTATATTTATTTTCCTTAAATGAAATAACTAATGAAATTATATGACTAAAAATCCAATGTCTAATAGGACTTATTTATATAAAATAGATATACTATATTTTGAATGAATTATCATAAACATAATATAGAATTACAAATTTATGGAAGGATTCATGTTAGAGTGGATGTAGTTAGAGTAATTACAAACATTTGTTTTTATCAATTTTTTCAAATTCCATCTCAAAACCAGAAGAATAGAATCCCCAAATCCTAGAGATATGTTCAATCAGATGAAATTTATAATTAACATAAAAATAAAAAATACCTATTGTCTTTAAATTGTTTTCTCATTGTCAAATCAAACACCCACTCTTTTCATACCAACCATTCGATGAAGGATTCCGTGGTTGAATCCCTCTAGTTTTATCAACAAGTTATATGGGAACTATAGAATGTCAGGAATGGATATTTTCATTATTGTAGTAAAGGAAAATTACATTGCATTGTTCAATTAAATCATAACAAGTATTTCATGTTGAATATAAGAAATTAATCTATTTATATAAAATATTAATGAATTGAGGTAGACAATATATTCACTTATTTAATAAGATAATTATAGAGGATGTTAATTCTAGTTATAGAGATAAATCTCCATATATTATTTCTTACTCAGAAATATAATTAATATTAAAAAATATATAAATTTGTATTTATATATTTGTTAATGAATATATTATTTCACATAGGATATTATCTAATATTTTAATCCTTAGTGAACCCCATGTCAAATAATAATCAAATTTTTATTATTATTTCCTTTCAAAATTGAAAAATTCAATGACAATTATAGCATTATTTTTGAAATAACATAAAAAATATTTATTCAGATGATTTTTAATATATCATTCAAATGGGACCCCTAAATCATTACATCCATAATCCGTGATATTTACCAAAACATAAGTAATAATGACAATATTAAATGAATTAAATAACAGTATATTATCAATTAAATTAATGAAATAAATTATATATTATCATAATTAAATAACAGATATGTATTAAATATTCAACTCAAACATTTATTATTTTAGATAAAATGTTACACTATATCTATTATTAAGATATATTTAATAATTATAATTACAAATATCATTAGAATAAAATTTAGTCCAATAATTAATTAAAATCGAATTTTAAAATTGATATGGATATACATAGAGTGCGACCATTAGGGTATATTTTTATGTGGTATTAGGATAAATAGAATAAATTGAATGATCAAAATAATGTAATATTTGAAGGAATCCATCATGAAACTTGTTAAATTTCATATAGTTAATTACTGCATATGGTTGGTCAATGTTATATATAATCCCTTAATCATGAAATCACATTAAGATAGTTTTATAAAATGTGTTATCATAATATATGTTTTATATATCATTCCATCACTTTAATGAAATTAATGTCTTTATAAAAACATCCAGGGAAATGATATTAATCAACTCATTTGACCCAAATCAAATGTCATTAGAAATGGACATATATTAACAAAGAAGTCACTAGGTCATTATTAATGTTCCCACAAATTCTATATCACTAATGGAATACCTATCATATCTTACCTCACCATAAGGATATGTCTTCATGTTTTTTCTAATACATATATTTCTGTGTGTGTGACTAATGATATGAATTAAAAAAAATTCATGTCTTTAGATCAATACATATGTGGGAAGATAACAATATATGATGACACATATAACATGTGGAATTATTACGGGGGAGTATATTATCATAACCTTCACTCTTAGTGATTAACTAAAAACTTCATGATAAGTGAAATCAATGTATTATAGGGATGTAACAAATAATATCATATATGACCTATGTCAAAATAGATGATGTCATACAATCATAGTAATTTAATTTAATAATATAATCAAATTAAAAAATGTTTCTCATTGTGTGGAGGACCAAGTAAGACTATTCATTGTAAAATACATTTTATTGTAATTACAACAATAATTATATACTAAAAACAATCATTATGTGGTGCTATATTTATTAATATTCATCACAATTATTTTTGTGATTATCAAATATAAATTTCAATTATTTATAGGGAATCAAATTCAATAGACTCCGAATTGAACTATATATTACTAATAATAACAGTGATTTAACAAGATCTCATATGATATTTATTATTTTTTTATACAAATATTCAATCAATGGATCTAAAATATTCTCCTCTATAGAAAATAATTTTGGTAGAGACCTCCCTATTGGAAAATTTCCTTCAATAAATGATAATGCAAATTTATATTACTCAATTGTTTTTGTGAAATTGGATCCTCGTAAAGGGACAATTTTCTATGTTAAGAAATATTCTATGATATGTTATTTTGTTTTAGGCATATCATCATGAATTTATATAATGTTTCATATCCATGAGGTTTGTTAAATAGCACAAAATTATTTAATAAACTCATAAACTATTGTGGAATATGTGACTCTGGTTTTATATGATATCTTTCATCTAACAACTAATCAATTGAGGGTGTATTTATATCCAAACAACTATTTTTTCTATTATTTATCTTTATAGAGACTAAAATTTTTATAACCCCATATCAGTGGATACTCAAATATATTTCCCATAATAATATCATATCTTTTTCAAACCTTATTTATTTACCATGGTCTTAACTTCCATTCATTGGTCCTCTCCAATAACGTTTTTTATTTTCCTATAGGGATCAAATCATTGAAACATCAATCCATGTATATAGCATGTAATAAAACATTTATCCTATTTATTCTATTTAAAAAATCTTTTTAAAACATTATATATCCTCTTATGAATTATGACACATTTTCTTATAGATGACCATACCATTTATCATCGATACAAAATACAATTTTGAATTGTTATATACTAAATATATTATAACACATGACCCTAAATTTTACTAATAATCCTCTTAGATTTGTCATGAATGATATTTATCATTATCATATAGGATTGTTACCCTATGTTATTCAAGGGGTATAATTTTTCCAACCATATTGTTACTAACTGTTATTTTGTTATCTTGTTTCCCATAAGTAACATGTCTTTAAAATGTAATATTCTAAAAGATAATTCACTCATACTAATCCATTTTAACAGAATAGTCTCACACTAATTCATTATGAAACAAAATTACTATATGGATTCTTAAAAGTGAATGTTATAGTATATTGATGTGTGATTAAACCTTTAAATTAATCATTGCAACAAGAATAATGTATTTATATCTCTTTTCTTTATAAACCATGTATGTTTTTCCATGTAGACACATTCAACAAGATTTAAATTAGTTAATGTGGGTTTTATATCAATATTCTAAATCTCATAATAATGGTATGATAATGTGATAAGAATTATTCTTATAAATTAAATCACAAAAACTAGAGAAATTATTTCATCCTAGTCAATGGATTAGTTTTTCATAAAACCATTAGTAAAGAGATTATATTTCTAGGTAAGAATTTCACATTCCATGTCTAATTTACTCTTGAGTAAACAAATTTGACCAACAACATTTTCATCATGTGGTGATTCTAATAAAACTACTTCCTATTTCCAGTACATAAAATCCATCACATAATTCACAACCTATTTCAATCAAGAAACATCAGATGCACATACTATAGTATTATGGGAAATAGGTTCATTATAATAAACTAGTAATTATTAACCATCCTCAATGTGAAAGGAATCATATATCTCAATATATATAACATATCTTATTATTCTACTCAATACATGTGCTTTTGGACTAACATGTTCTATAGGGGTATGGTGGAATCTATTCAAATTCCAATTCTATTATTTCTCAAGCCTCAACATTATAAATGTCTATAATTTTCATACTATCAAATTTGGATATGTTATACCACTCAACATATATAGTATTTATGGACACTATAAACTTGTTATCTGGGAATTCATATAGATAAAATCACCATATTTATTTAATTTTTTTAATATTCATTGTGTCATGCCTTTGAGTGATTATTTTACATGACATGACCTTTAAAAATGCATTTACGTACACATATCAATGTTAGTGAACACCAATTTCCGTCAATAACAATTCCCATATGGAATAAAATTCACCACATTAGTTTTTATAAAGATTAATTAGGATATCGTTATTTCAAATTATTCTCCCAAAAATGATAATATATGATTCTTTTGATTGATCATTTTAATCACAAATTATCAAATAGTGTGGTTTATATATTAACTAACTCCATTCCATTATGGTTTATGAGTATGAGTAAGTTGATAAATTATCCAAAATTCCCTTATATAAAAAATTAACTATTGCATAATAAATTATTAACTATGATTAAATCTAACCCTGTTTATACTCTTACCAAGATAATTCTCTACATCATTCATGAACTCCTAAAAATTTTAAATAAAATGCGATATAGACTATATTTTGTAAATGTATCCATATAATTGAAAGTAATAATTTTATAGAATCATCCCTTATCATCAACAAGATAATTTGTAGACAATATTATGGGTATAAATTCAAGAAGTTATATATCCCTTTCATCCCTTACACTAAATAGAGGTTTGACCATCTTTCATTATAAATAATAATGAAATCTATCAAAATATGTTACTCTGGAATAAAAGAAATATACATATTGATATTGAATTGTTAGGAACGTTTCATTTACATGTCCATGTTATTGATTCCAAAACAGGGTGTGATGGGAGACACATTAACTATAAGCATTATTAATTTGGAATAATTTAACTTTGATATAATACCATATAAAGACAATTATTAAGATGCATAATACAATAAAAATTTTAAAATTTATAAATGTAAAATCTTTTTTCCCATAAAATGAATACAAATCCATCCATGTATAAACCTGAAATAGATCTAATGTTGTTGTGTATTCATAATTCTTCTTATATAGAGACAATATTTTATGAAATTTAAGGATATAGTTTCATATAATAAATACAATTGGTCATACTAAATTAGGGACACTAATACCCACCTCACCTCATAATTCCATTAAAAATATACATGGTTTCCATATTTTAATAAAAATATGATCACCAAAATCTATATCTAATACAAAACAAGTAAATATGGAGAGGTTTCATTTGATAACAATGAGTCATGAATCATACCAACAATTAATCTATGAGGTGATTTTTTTGTTCCATTAGGAATTATTTCCGAATAAAAAAAATTACACGTCTTGTTTATTTTTCTAACATTGGATCCTTGTTCTCTTGGGTTGGATATTTATAGGAGCATTATAATTAGAGTCAATATAGGGATACATTTCTTTTACCTTTAATTAATTTACCATATGGACTATAGGTTTTTCAATCCAAATGTCTATATCAACCAGGTGAATCAATATAAGGATTTTGAGGAGAGACTTGATAATGTTTTTTTATATTAAGATTCATAGAAAAAAATAAAGTCACTATGTGTCTGAATAAATTATGTGAACCATATTTTAAATAATTATGAATTGTGAAACCTCTAATCTCTTTCCTAAAACATTGATATTCATCTTATATATATGAGGCCTAGTTATCCAACATTTTAAAATATTTCATGTTGAGATTATTATGGTAATATTATACTACCAGCTCATATAATTATTATGATAAAAAAGAATAATTGTGAGGAAATATATTGTATGCATCCATGTTTTTGTGTATCCTATGAAAACAATAGAAATTAATGATAATTACTTTTTAAATCTATCACATAATCTATGTGTATTTGGTTAATAATGAGATCTCCCTCACTAACCTCTATAAAAGGTTGTTTAGGATCATTCTAATCGAAAACATAATCCTTCAAGTAGTTGATAAATATTATTTAAATAGAGCTCTATTTTCTATGTATATAACCAGTGGATAATATATTTAATTTTTAAAAAACTGGATCACATTGATAATATTCTGGAAGCACTTATATCCATTTTTTACAACAAAATAGAGTAAGGGTTCAGTACATTTCATTTATTTCCGAAATATGTGACACGAGGTAAATTATTTATCATATAAAAATCATAATATTTTTCCATTTCTAAATTATTCTCCTAATTGGACACAAAATAACCAATTATATGGACATTTTATTTTAATGGATCCATATTTACCTCATCAAATGATATATGGAGGTCTAGTAAACTAAAAAATTTATTAATTTAATATGTCATTATAACTACATTAACTACATGAACCATGATAATTTAATTTAATCTATAATCATATTATTTATAAAATTTAATTTCTAAAAAATAGTCTCAAAGAAACATCATGTCTATAACAGATTTCTCCCATTAATGCTAAAACATTTAGTGAATATAGTACTCTCATTAAAACACATAAATTAAAAAAATTCAAGATGATGGATAAGTAACACATAAATATATTTGTTCATTATAAATCAATTCCTAGAATTAAAATACAACCTAATATTTTATTGGGGATTTTTATCTTGTGTATAAAATAAATATCCTATATCTTTTATTAACCTGTTAATATTATGTGGATTTTATTTATGTGAGAATATAAGCCTTTATAAAATACATTATGATTATACCATTTATATTATTCCATCATTAATGGTTATTAATTCATTTATTTTATTTGATAATGTTAATTTTCTAAATTAACATAAATAATTAGCCATTAATATGATATAAATTAAAGAAATATATATGGAATGATCATGATATTTATAATAAGTTTTTTATCGATGAAGTGACTAAAAATTCATTGACATTTAGGGAGTAAATCCCATAACTTATATTAATTATTATTTTTGTATTCCTCATTTCCACATATGTATCTCATTATTTGTTTTAACCTCTTCTCCAATCATTAACCATCTACACTCACCTAGAAGATTCTTCCATTTCAAATGATTTACTCACATATTGGTGACAGAAACTAGGGGTATGTGGTTATATAAAATATGTTATTGGCATCATTTCCTATTCACGTAATATTATAATTGTAATTTAATTTTAATTTTGATTAAACACAGTAAAATAATAATTATATTTAAATTAAAAAAAAATCATACAAACATATTATAATAAAAACATGAAATTAATTTTATTTATAAAATGTGTAGAATTAATTTCACAAAATTTTTATTTTGGTAAATCACTTATAAACGTTGTAAGTTTTTTTAATACTAATAGGGCGAGGGGTGAATAAAAGATTTAATTTTATGATTTATTCTTAAATAAACCTCTTTACAAGATATGGTAGTTCCCCTTTTATTATTTCCTAGTACCCTTAACTAAACATTTATAATGAAAATGTAATAGGAAATAGTTATTTTGTTGGATTTGATTTGATATTATACTCTTTACAATTATTTTTTAGTAGCCTTAAAAAAATTATTCAAATATTGACACAAGCAGTTACAAAATAATGTTTTACCAATATAAATAAAAAAAATTATAATGTGATCTAAAGTCCCAATATAGGTTTTTTATTCAACACCACAATGTTACTATATTCTAACCTATTATCCATCACTCTCTCCCATATATTTTTCAAAGATTCCAAATTGGATACCTCAATTTTTTTGTTAATGTTTCATTTCATTAACCATCATTATAGTACTTAAAAACTTCTACCTTATTATTTTTTAATGCAATAGAACATTACGTCCTCGGATTATTATTTTTCAAAGGAATGTGGTCATACTTTTACAATATTATTTTAGCATAATCCTATATCTTATTCAATCTGTTATTAATCCAAGGTACTAGAATGTGTACTTTTGAAATGTTCAATAACGTGTTCTCTTAACTATTCAAATCAATATATTTATACGTGTAATATTATTTTTATAGAAACTGTAACACCCCATGATTCCACGGTATGCTTCTCTTTGATTAATACAGTAGCATGTGTTGTACGCAACTTCGAGTTCTAACACACACCACAACCAATCAAAATAGCCGTTATGAATAGTAATACCTACATTTTTAAATTTTATAAATTTAATCTCTTAAAATTGACTTCATTTTTGGATTCAAAATATCGAAATCAGCCTAGGGTAAAATTTTGGAACTTTTCGGATAACATTTATATTTTGATGAATACTGAAAATTACTAAGTTTTAATTAAAAACAAATTTTTTAATCGAACTAATTAATAGTGATAAATTTTGAATTTGAGTTGGTTTAAAGTATATTTAGAATATATTTTTACCATTTAATAAAATGTTGGTCATTGGACGTAATTTCACAATTATTCAAGACATGAACATGTGTCAATCTTTTGAAAGTTATTATCTCTTAAAAACACGCTTTTTGTTTTAACAATGGGAATTAATTTTAATTTAATTAATGCGAATTCTGTGTTTTGAATTTAGAAAAATGGATTCCATATTTGGAATTAGGATATCCAAATTGTGTAAATATGTGCCTTTTATTTTTATACATTTTGAATAATTACTTCGGTAAATATTTTATTTACCATGGTTAAAGGGTAAATCCGGTAAATAAGGGTAAAAAAATAATTTTATAATAATAATAAATTACACTAGAACATGTCCTAAACTTATTAGTGAATACATTTCCGACCCTGGTCATCTTTGTGTCGATTTTGGGACCCCATGGAGCCACTTGTATGTGATAGAGACACTTTATTTTAATTATGTTAAAATAAATACAAAAATGACATAAGCATATATCTTTTAGAAAAACAATTATTACATAGGGTTATATATTTTAGATTTTCAACTATAAATATTCGTTAGAATGATAAAAAGATTTCCTATATAAGGAAATTTTAATTATAATTTTTATACAATATATAATTTATATTATTTATGACACAATGGTGATGCAGTAATTACCTAATTAATGAACAATTAGAATAATTGATATTATAAATACCCAAATTAATATAATTTGTGACTTTTTAAAAATACCAATAATTTTATAGGTTCTTATAACATGTTAGTATTGCTTTAATTAACCTTTTTCTAAGTAATAATTCTTTTATGAATTTTACAAAAATCAATTTTTGAATAGTGTCAAAATTGACATAAAAGAGTTTTTAAAACAAATATTATATTAGTAATTGATATTAAATTCATAAAAATCAATGGTTATTCCAAGAGACTTATATCATGATATGTGTGTCATTAATGGACCACTTAGAGGTCTCTTTGAAGTATATAGTAAGATTATTAACCATATTTTATATAAATACAAAGAGACATTGTAAAAGTGAAACTAATTAACTAAGAGTTAATACATAAAGATAAGGATAATATAGTAACCCAAACCTGTCTAATACAATTTTTTGAGTGGTTTGCGACCTATACCCACCTTAAACTTTAAATAATCTACTTTGGAGCCATTATAAGCCGAATATTAATTTATTATAAAATAATATTTCTAGCCTTTCCAAAGGTTCCTCTCACCTCTCTTATAAAAGGGTACTCACCCTTCTCATTAATTCAAACCTTAAAAGCCTTTTTTTGGACAACACATACCCAAATACTCTCTCAAATTCTCTCAATTCATCATAGAGGTCTTCATTTAGTCAGAAATCCAACCTAAGGATCCCTTTTTATCAAATCAAAAGGACGAACCCGAAGAAGAGTTAATGATTTCACCACCCATTTCAAGTTCCTTTCTTCTTCCACTTCTTTTACATTGTTATTACCATTATAAAATAATAACTCCAGTATATTATATATATATTGATGTTATTATAAACATGTTATAACCATATTTCTGTAATCTATCCATCCTTTGAATGACATGTCACCAGACATGCTTACGTACGACATACAGTCTCCACGTCGTGGTATAATTTTTTTTCAAAACATTATTATTTGTATGGGAATGATAATGATGTGTAATTAATGTAAATAATAAATATAACATGATAATTATTCTGTATATATGATATAACATCCAATTAAATATTATTTTAATATCAAAAGAATGATATTGTTGCTAGTGCGTACGTACGGACTACCGTCTCCACAAACGCGATGAAATTCATTATCCATTATAGCCATTCAAGTCTAATTCCCATTTGATGATTAATAATAATGTTTAAGTACTTAATATCATTCTAGATATGAATAATACACAACCTATCCATAACAAAAATGGCTTATGTAACAAATCATAATGAGTAAATTAACACTTGAAACGACAATAATATTAAGATGTTATTAACAAAGAAATGTTAAAAGATCATATATGATATTATAATAATGTATATGATTATTTTATAATTTAATAAAAATTATTTCACCATTATACAAGAGGTTAACCAATCCCCAACCAAGGAAATATACAAGGTAAGTGGTTTCTTATCTCACTTTTATTTCTGTGAGATTTCCATTGTTCACCACTTATTAATTTCATGTGGTTTATTTTGTACTGCCATTTGATATATATATATATATATATATATTATTTATTCTATTTATATTCATGACATTATTTTATTCATTTGGTTATTATTGACTATTTTTCATCTGACTTTATTGATTACAATGAGTTATGTGGTTTTCATCTCACTCGTTATTCCTATGTGATTAATTCCATATTGCCACTATTACCTTTTGTTTTGTGTATGCACAACCCATAATTGTATTCTTTGTGTAATACACTTTAATTTATGTGTATTTAAATATTCATTGTATGATACCTCTTTCACGGGGTGTATGTTTCATAAGTTACCAAATTGGTAAGGGTTTATTTCACAATCTCTTCATTATCCGAGATTGTTTATACGTAATAATCTACTGGGATTTCTTTATCATCCACATCCATGTTTCATAAAAATTTATTTCAAAACATTCTTTCTATTTTATAGAATATGGGTTAAATTAATTTATACCGTTTTTTGACTTTTTTAAGAGGTTTATAGAGGAATCTTTCTGTCGTTTTCCAAACATGGTCCATTTTATCCTTTTCGACCAAATTAAGTTAAGAATGTCTTTTTTAACATATATGAAAAGTGCTGTTATTCTCTGTTGTTATTACACCTTTGAATATTCCCTTACACACATATAAATAAATTTTCCAAATAAAGGTTTTATCTTATAATTATGTGATTTTTAAATGATTTCAAAAAAAGATATATTTCTCTCAAATATATGAAAATCCAGTGCAAATGTATATGTATTTAATGCAAGCATAAAAAGGTTGTCAAAAAACTTGACTCTTGAGTGTGGTAGATAGGAAGGAATTGGGCGTGGACCCATCATAGCCTGTAATTAGTTGAGCAGTCTTAGAATTAGTTATTTTGTTTTCATAAGCTTGCATAATGATTTCAGAAAAACACTACAGTATATTTGAGAAATTTTAAACATATGTATCTTCTAAAAAAATTGCATCGGTAGGTCTCATGAGACAAACTAGCGTCTTGGAACAAGGCCTTGATAAATTATTATTTTTACTCTTGGCACGAGGCCTTGGATATGTGGTTATGATAGTCTGGAATTATGCATTCCACCACGATGAAAGTGGTTATTGATATTGCATGTTATTATTCGACAAGTAGAATATCCATGTGAATAAGTATATGGAATTATTTCATTTTATTTCTGCCATATTATGCTGAAGTTCATGTTTTAAAAGGATTTTGTTTTAGTTATACATTTCCATTAATGTTTATTCTTATTTATGAATGATTCTGCTATATTGTTATCCTTACTGGGCATTTGAGCTCACCCCTTTCTATGTTTTATTTTTCCCTGGATGTGAAGAAGTATTTTATGAATGACCTACAGGGATAGTATGGGGGGATAAAAGTGTGGACAATGGAGTCCATGTTGTTGTAGTTTACATTTTATTATGTAATGTAAACTTTATTAATGTATCTAGTTATTCCAAGGCTACTAAACTAATCGGTCTTTAGAGACTTGATCTTTCTTGTGATCATGCCAATGTTATGTAATAATGCACCGACTCTGGGTAACTGGGGTCAGGGCGTTATAGAAACTCATACTCTTCTTATCATTTTTATTTTATATTAATTATTTTACAAATTTTTCTTACAAAATTTTAATTTTGAAAAATTAATATATCTAGAAATAAGTGGCCCTTATCTCGTAAATGTCGTGATATTTCTTGGTATAAGTCGCTATTTAATTCAATAAAAAGTATACTAGTGACTTGATTTTAAATAGAAAATATACTCAAGCTTATTTATAAATACAGTATATAAATTATCATAGCGTCAAACTCTAAAAAAATTTCAATTTTAAAATATTTTAAAACTCCATCCACATGTGCATGGTTTTATTCATAATGATGTTGAACATTCCTCATATTGTGTTCATGTAATATTTAAGTAGCAACATTTGAGATCCTTTAAAATGAAAAGGGTGATAGGATCCATGATGCTAATGCTCAAATAATTATCTAATATTAATAAATTTTATAGAATATAGAATATTATAGATATCTAAAATATTTTTTCTTTTTAGAATTTACATTTTCATGAAAGAATTTACTCTGTTTTCACTTCAATACTCATCATCAGTCACTCTTAGAAAATGATACTATTATTAAATTTGCCATAGGAAATACATTTTTGGAATTTAGTAGTATTCCTAATAAAGGTCCATCTATAAAAAGATACATTTATGATCATGTTTCCTTACAAGGTTACTATGATAAAATCAAATTATCTTCTAAAGTCACATATTTAAAATTAATCTATTAATAAGATGACTATTTTTATGCAGAATATAAATATAGCATAAAAATTCTATAACATTTTTTCATAGATTAATCAAAATTTTATGTCCAGTGTCAACGTGATTCAAATAATGTTATCTAAATAAATAATCTGATGCTTCTGAAGTGAAATGTATAAAATCCAGGGCACTACTATTTAAAATATTCCATTATAATTTTCTACATTATATAAAAATATTCACACTGTATGGATATAGTACTTTAATTACATCCATCCTTCGATGGGATTTCTCAATAAATAAAAAATATTTTCAAAATATCATTACTTATATTCTAGAAATCCCTTTTGGGATTCATATAATAAATTTATCAATTTTCATAGTTAACTTCAGCCATAATATAATATTATGTTGATATTAACTCAATATAATTTATATATTGTATATAATTTTATTTCCTGTTAATAAAATCACCAATTTATTATATAATTTAATAAATCCAACAATATATTAATGATGTAAAATACATATTCATTTTATATTTATAATGTAATCTTCTCAAAAAAACTATTATAATTCCACATAACATATTTAAAACTACATATAATTATAAAAAACGTCTTAATTGAATAAAATTGTTTTTCACATATTCCACTTCAATTACATCATTTAAATTAGATAGAAATACCAACAATCCTTCATGGAATTATTTTTCTGAATATTTATGTTTCTCAAGGATCTACAGACATCTTATATGAATGATGAAATATAAATATTTTTTTATCATAACATCATGAATGTGAAAACAATAAATTAAAAACTCATGTTTTTTCTATAATATTAAGAATTTCCCAATGGCATTGCATAGATGGTTTGTTTCTCAGAAGGGGTTTATGAATAGTTAATCAACTTCATTGGTTGATTAAATGATAACATTAGGTGAATGGTTAATCATAATATGGACATCTGAGATACTCAGAAGGCTTAAAACATGATTGGGTGGAATCAAAATCCAATAAAAATATTTTCTTTACTAGTTACTAATTTTTCATTTGATGAATCAATGTGTTATACTGGTTACTAAGATATAGTGTCAATAATTCTCAATATTTTGTGTAGTAGTGAAATTTAATATGGGGCTGGGATGCATGTACAAACAATTTTATTTTATTTTTCCAAAATATTATTTTCCTATAAATTCATTTGATCAAAATTCTCTTTATGTTTTTTTAGAAGAGATTATGGAAGGCTAAAAATAGTATAGAATATTAAGGTGAAATATACTTCTTATTTATGGTGTTATAAGACATATAAAATATTGGGTGGTTTTATTATATATAAAAAAACCATGAAAGGGTGAATTCATCTACAGAACATATTTTTTAATATATAAATTTAATAGAGGTTCCCTTCTAAAAAAATATATCAAATATTCAGGTTGATAAAAAATGGGAACTTAGATATCATTCTCACATTCCTACAATACATATTTATTTATGTTTGGTATACGATGTTTTGAATATAAAATAATAGAATAAGAATTAGTTCTTATTAGATCATTCAATTGAACCAAATATGGTTTCTATTGGATGTAAATAGATGACTATCTCATCTAATTGTATATTCAATATCCATTAGGTAGATAGAAGATGTGAAATTATGATAATTTTTAATTGGAATAAATTGACTGAATAATACATAGTTAATTGATGATGATGTTGTCATGAAATAAGAAAATCAATATTTGAGAGATGAATAATACATACGAGTTGATGGGGAGATGTAATAATAAAAATTTATGGAATTAAACATGTGTATTCTAGTGAAAATCCTTTTGTAGAATAATTATTAGAAGTATTTTTGTGTAATATCATGTGAAAAACATCAGCTCTAAATGAAACATGTTCAATTTCGTGAATTTTATATACATAGATGACTAGTGGAAGGTTTTAATACTCTTAATGCTATCATAATATTTCTATTGCATGTTTAATTTTGTGGGAATTATTTTAGAATATCTAAATAGTTTTTTAATTATGTTGGGAATTTGATACTCAATGGAAAACTAAAGATAAGAGAATTTATATTACCTTTCCAAAATTCGTTGAATGAAAATGAAAGGGGATGATCAAATTATAGAAATTTTCGACAATGAATGAAATAAAATCACATAGATAATATTTTAGACAAATAAATTACTCAAGGACTCACATTTTCGAATTATGGGGAATGTAAAAATCTCGCATGGAATTACATAATTCACAAATATTGTTTCAAAATAAACTATTTTTGATGTTCCAAATCTATTAATACAGTATTTATTTTAGTGACAAGATACTCAATTCCAGTGTCCTACGTATTCCAATGTATTTAAAAATAATGCATCATACTAATATATGTGTTATTGTGGTTGAATCTATATATATATATATATAATCATTGAGAATGATCATCAGAATTATGATGAAACATTTGAATATATTAGCGAGGGATATTCTAGTATCATGATGAAGAAATTGTGCTTCCAAAAAATGGAGGGTGTTAGGCACATTATTATTCTCTAATGAAAATATTATATCTTTAGAGTATTTGGATGATATAGTCTAAAAATATATCATAATCAACAGAGTAAGTATGGTTAATTGATGCCTATGGTTATAAATCCTAGGGTAATGGAAATGACTCCATATTTTAGTGGAATATTATATGTATATGTAAGGTATATATTTGAAACATCAAAAGAACAGTAGGTTTTGACATTATAGGCTGGGTCACAATAGTGAGTAGAACAAAAAATTGTTATATCTTGGAAGATCATTCTCAATATAGATAAAACTAATATAATATGAAAATTGAATTTTATATTGTTTATAAAAGTCATGAATCATCCATTTAGTGGCCTTTTTCCATTTATATAGACTATATTTACCCATTAAGAGTAAATGGTCATTGATATCCCTATTGCGTTCAAAAATGTTGATGAAGGTCTAAATAATAATGTTAATGGTATAAATGTGATAAAAACATGTAAAAAAATTTATATATTTATTAATATGATTTATATTCATATTAAATTATATTAGCATATTTTTTTTTTCATTTGTACATGAAAAGTGATTTTTTAAAATTTAATATTCTAAAAAATTTCTACGAGTACCCCTCCAGTATTTTATAAAATAGGACTTCTTATTATCAATGATTATTCATGAAAATTATTTTTATCATAAAATAAATACAAAAATACCTTTATTAAATCCATATACACATCTTAGGCACCCTTATTAAAAATAATACCTTCTTCATACAGATTTTGAATTAATCCTTAAGAGCTTGCCCGCAGAAGAATCATCAATCTTGATCAATAATTTTTCTAATATTTATTCTTCCACCTCCTTCAAATATTACATAAATATTATAATATAATATAATTATTATCACTGATATAATGATATTTAATTATTTTAATGGAATAATATTCATCCATTTCCAACATCAATCAAATGGGAAATAAATCCATCATTCTTCTGTATGATGGATTATCGACATGTGAACAGATTTTAATTTTTTGCATAAATAACTATAATGGATGGTTTTAATGATATATTTATTAATTAAATATTATAGTAATTTCATATTTATAATTTTTAAATTATAATATATTATCTACTTTCATACCATTATACTTACTAAAAATCGATTATGTTTTTCCTGCATATATACAAACTACCACATCCACGAAGGTATGTGATTATTTTTTCATCACCACACAACAAGAAAAATATGTATAATTATATTAAAATAAATAACATCAATTTTAAAATATATTTATAATTATATAAAGAAAATATAACACTTTTCATCCTCCCATAATGGTCATTTAAGAATAGATATGTTACACATTAATACGTAGGACCATCCATCTCCAAGATATTATCATATTCATTTTTCATAATCATTTTTAATGAATGTTTTTAGAGAATAACTGAATTTTAAAGGGGTAATTTTTCAAATATTTTTATCTGGAGATGGTTTATTAATATCAACTTTTACAATAGTCAAGCTACTAAATAAAATTTGGATATATGAGCTGAAGAACATCAACGCATCCAACATGAAGTTAAATTATTATGTAATTTTATATAACATGGAAATAATTAAATTAATTCAAATTATAATCATTATAAAGGTTCTCATGAAAATGAAATAATTCACATTTTTTTATTTATTATTATAATAATCTCAGATGACGATCTAGGAATGTGGTATGAATCATTATTTTAAAAGTTCTGTTATAAATATTCCCTTTTAAAGATATATCATCCATGCACATATTTTAAAAATTATTTTATGAATATATTATATGGATATAAAGTATTAATAAAGGATATTATATTTATCTTTTGGATTAATTTTAATTGTTCATAAAATGAATCTTTTTATATTATTTGTTGACATTATTTACCAATTGTTAAAAGGAATTCTCTATTTAAATATATATGGTGACAAAAAAATTATTGCACTAGAATATATATTTTATGTTTTGATTCATTTAAAAGTATTTATTTTCTCTTCAATGATAAAAAATATTCTTTCTAATTCTAGTCATCATAAAATAAATTTTAAAATGATATGTATATTCAAATATATAGACATGTTTTATTAAATGTGAAATGTAAATTTTTGAAATTTTACCTTTAGTAATTTCAATATATTATATGTTTTTATTTTTTAATACTTCATTGAACGTTTTATGGTGATGGCTAGTCCCCTTATAATCCAATGTTTGGTGGAAACATTATTATCCAATTATGGGTAGTTTTATGATACAATAATGATGAGTGGTTGCATCATAGATCTCAATTGAATTGTGTAATTAAGTCAACTATATGGATAATTCATTTAGAAGAGTGATTAATTTATTGATATATAAATTATTTCCTAATTAAGCTAAATGTTATATATATATATATATTATTTTTATGATTTTTATATAAATATTATGATTTCATAGGTCAAGATAATGATATTAGGTTTGAATTAATTTTATATTTCATTTTAACATTGAAAATTATTAGTTTTTGAAAAAGTTAATATTTGTATCTTGTGAATTCAAAGAATCCTTTGTTGGTTTTATATTTCCTGAAGGATAACTCATGTAATATTTTATGGAAATATTGGGGAAGGTAATATTTTTCCTTGGAAATAAAACATTTATATTGATCCTTTTTTTAGTTTCATATTTTATGTATTCAGTTGAAAATGTTTTATTGTATTACCATATTGATAGTTCATTTCTCATAATATATTTCAAAAATAATTTTTTAATTATTATTTTGGACAAGGATGAGGTCATGATGAAAATTTTGATAGTGTGTCATGAAAATAAAACATCTCAATTTTTAAAAAAATTCCTTGTTGAGAAAAATAGAAACCAAACATATTTTTCAAGTTTTTAATATATGATTTTATAATTATAAAATTATAAACGAAATACCAAAAAAACTAAACACAAAATATTTTTTGGAATTTAATAATGTGATTTATAGATTAAATTTATTATAATATGAATTTATTATCTCTGATTTGTTAAAATTTCGTCTATACAATTAATATGTATATAAGTAGACTTTCATACCCTTCATGGTTCTCATCCTAGTAAAGGAATTCTATAACATTTTATGTGAAAGTTACACTATGATAATTATCACATTAGTGTTACATCGAAGACCACTGATCATGTGATAAGTTATTTATTAATATTGTTGACTCAAGTGATCATAAGTATAATGTATTTAATTATATAAAACCAACTCCAATAGTTAAGAAATAGAATCAATTTATTCAACATAAGTTACGAATCACACGTATTAGGCTATTTTATTTCTCCATTGATGATTAATGTAACTATTATTGTGATTATGTAGAGAATATATAATGAAAAGTAAAATCTAATCTTATATGTATTTATGGAAGGTTGATAGTTCGGTAAAAAGAAATATATATATTATCCAACTCTATTAGTTCTTAATATAATTTGAACATAATATATTCTAATGATTTTTGGATAAATCTATTCTATGTGATATGTTTTCTAAATAAAATTTATTTATATAATAAATTATAATTGGAAGATGAGTTGATCCTGATATATATATATATATATATATATATGTAATTTTTTCAAAACACACTATTATAAAAATATTAACTTGTTGCTAAAGTGGATGGATGTTTTGATGAATATGTTGAATACAAAAAAAGTGGTATGTGGATATAAAGGTCAATTAACTAATGGTTTAAGGATACATAGTTTTTTGAAAAAAAATAATGTGTGAAATGATATGAAATAGTTACATGACCATGGGGGAGTTCAAACTCTGTATATTTATTATTCATAATTAGTAATTTGAAAGAGAATAAGGACCTTCTATTTTAATATTGAGGTTATTGTAATGATGATTTTATATTTATGGTTGTTTTATGTGTAAAAAAATTGGAGTTTTAACCCCAAATATTTTCTAATGTGTTATAATAAATCAAAGAGACTAGAAGTATAAGGAGTTTATATGGATAGCATTGTTCATTTTAGTTATAAATTGTGTATGATAAGAATATATATTGAGAAGAAAGAATGGATTTTATTATCAAGGGGAGAATAAAAAATAAATAAATAAATAAATTTTAAATATTTTGAGTTTAATTATAAAGAATGAATTCAAATATAATTGTTAATCCATAAAAAATAAAGAGAATTTTGAAATGAATGGATAAATTAAGTATATTATTTTAATTAATTTTGGATATGTCAGTGATAATGAATTGCAATAGATAAATGCGAATATTGAAAATATGGTCTTACAAATTAGTATTATTTAGTTAATTGTTGGAATGTTAATTATGGGATCATTAAATTTTAATATGTGATTAAAATATGTGGTTTTAAATTTTATGTTACTGTTCTGTGTATTTTTATAATTGATTAATACATGGTACTATTATGCTTTTTAACTTTTATTGATGTGATTTATCATTTTTCATGACCACTTAATCACATTTTGTTTAAAACAAAATTGGGATTATAAAAGTATTAAATAATCATTAAATGTTTTATATATGATGTTAAATGATTATTTATATATAATTATAGGATATAATTTTGTTGGTTCACTAATATTTTTATTGTTTTTTTCTTCTTTTCTTTTTTAGAATGTAGTTGATAATGTATTATTGGTTGAAATTTTTAGCTTTTTTCTTGGTGGTGATAAATTTATTTCATTGTGGTTGTGGTATTGAGATATAATTCCAAAGGTAGATTATATTGTTGATTTTTTGCATGGAATTCTGTTAATTTGATAGGATTATATAGTTGTAGATATGGTTTTGTGATGTAATTGTATTGGGTTTTTTGTAATTTAATTTAAATAAATAAATTGGATGAAATAAATAATATAATAAAATGATGTTTGGATTAATATATTTTGAAATGGGATGAATAATTAATTCATGTGAAAAAATAGAAGGTTTCTAAATAAATAGGATTCAAAATAGGTGATACTTAACCAATGATATGTGGCTATTATAGGTAAAACTATAACGTTGTTAATATCATGTTCAAATTAGATGTTACTATTGTGCAGATTATTTTTTATAGAGATTGTGTGGTCTATTTTATTGTGGGTAGTTGCTGAAATGATTTTATATGTGATGTAGTTAGTTTGATGTTCTAGTTATATTATAGGTGATGTGTTTATGATTCCTCCCATTGGTTTGAAATATATATAGACATTATCTTAATTTAATATTAATTTAATTTCGTATATACCACCACCGATGATGGGAAATTTAACAATTAACATATGAGGTATTGGGTTTTAGTTGATTTCGCTCAACTAATACGATAGTGGTGAAATTAATGGATGAACACTACCCCATAGCTACCCTTTCTTTTGAATGTGCTATGTTTGTGATTACCAAATGAATATATATATGGTAGTGAATATATTTCATTTTCAAGGTACGGAACATATAGAAGGTGGATGTAATATGTTTTATATCCATCATGACTACGTAACAAACCACAAATTGGATGTTGAATTATTTGTGTATGGATAAATAGAACATGTTATTATATGTGTTTGGTGATATTGTATATGAATATGATTTGATATTTTGTAAGAGGATATGTGGATATAGAAAAAATGAGAGCATTATAACCAATACCATTCATGTGTGAGTGTCCTAAGAGAAAATAGGAATCCTTTTTAGGGTGCCTCATTTATATATTTTTTTAAAAATTATGTTTCCTTATTCCATAGAAATTTATTGAGGGATCCTTATTTAATATGTGTTCTAGTTGATCAGGATATGTAAGATTTTTATTCTACTATTTTTATAAATATAAATTAATAACCATCATTTTCATTTACAACTGATGGTTTGAGGATGAATCTACTCCTTATATTTTCAATATCACAATTTTTCTAAAAATTAATAATATTCATCATCATATTTTTAGGATGTATTTGTTACATATGCAATGTTGTAATTGATCATGATTACTATTATTAGTTTAAATAAAATATCATTCGTAGGAGTTTCATTCATTGTATTTTGAGAAGCCTTCTATTTTGTATGATAGTTCATGCATTATAATCTACTATATTTACTTTCATATAAATATATGTTTATTGGTGGAATATTCTTATTTTCATAGTATATATGAAGGTAATATCTATTGAATGTGTGATTTTATACCCTTTGTTCCATTATCCCCCAATAACCTATGAGTGGAATGTTTCTGGGTAAATATCAAACATAATACTAGTAAAGGAGGGATAATAATGGGGTAATTTCATGAAAGAGTGGTGTTATATTTTGGATGAGAGTTATGTTTGATATTAGAATTAGAAACTAGGGACGATTTAATTTTATTTGGAATAGAAATGGTTAAAATTTAAAATCTAATGTGACATGTGAAATATAGAAAAAAAAATAAGAAAACATATTTAAGAAACTCTACAATATAATAAAATTAATTTATGAGTATGGAAAATATAATGGGAAATGGAGATTATTAGGAGATTTTGGCCATGGTTTTGTAAATGAATCATGGATTTGAAATGTTAATTTTGTTTTATTGATTTTATCGAATAAAAAATGAATCTAATTAAATAGAGCATAAATAAATTTCATGTTCCTATGATCAAGACATTCATTAAAATGTGTTTTAGAGAAATGTTGTGGTTAACATTCTCATGCATTTTTTATTTGGGAGGTTTGGAATGATATTTCAATATGTCATACGATGGTTTAACAAGTGGTGGATAATGATTTTTATAGGAATAATATGCACGAGATTTGACATCCCAATTTTATAAAGTACAAGGGAATTTACCATGATCAAACGTCACAGTGTTGGTCCATGTAGCTTTAAATAAATTTTAATATGATTATTATATACAATGATAATTTTATTACATTGTTTTTCCATCATTTGAGATGATTTTTACTATACTGTTATTATCATTTTCTCATGGAGTTTGAAACCTCATAGGTTCTCGGGGATGATATATGAAAAATCATTTAATGGTGAGATTATTTAATTTATGATGAAATTAGTTATGTGTTAGGATTCTCAATATTTTTAAGATATATGATTATAAATAATCTTATGGAAAATTTAATATACCTCATATAATATGAGACATGTTTTCATAGTTATTAGGATTATATGTATTAGGGTTTTATGAAGTTGTTTCTCATTGTTATCATACAACATGTCATCTATTAAAATACATATTTATCATTTTGATGCATATGAGGTTTTTGTTATTGAGAATATTTTATCTTATTCCATTTGATCATGAATTGAAACTGATTATTGTACTTAATTTTTCTGTGATAAATATTGTGGTTATTAGATGATTACATAGAAAAGGTTTTGATCCAAAAGTATTAAACAATATATTTATTTTTTTTAGATATATATAAATATTCTCAAACATCTTCCATATTTTTAGGTCTATAGTGTTTTAATTATGGATATCAACGAATCAAAATTTTAAATTCTGTACCATTTACAATGGTCAATGTGATGCATGTGAATAGTTCCTAATTGAACCCTAACAATAGATGGAACTGAGGAATTATAATAAGAAGTATGGAAAGTATGATTAATTCAGTGTATAGGTTTTGGAACATGAAGACGATTACATAGTTATTTTCTCTAAATTATTGTATGAAGGGTTGATAAAATTAAAAGGGTAACTCATTGGTATTTCTAATGAGTCATAGGATCAGGGTACGATTAGCTGAAAGTCATATATATGTTATTTCATTGTGATCATGAGATTATAAAAGGTATGGTCTCCTTATCTTATACATCAGAATATTATTGTATTATATAGATACATTTTTCATACATTAATAGTTCCTATAACATGTATGGAGTTGAGATATAAGATAAAGATACATAGGGTACCTTTGGATTGGAATATTTAGTTAAATCTCTATCTTTTCTACTTTATGTGTGTTAGGGTATCTATATAGTGATAGGGAAACATTCGTCATTGTATAATTTTATATTTCAATAATTTTATTTGTATAATGAAATTATTAGCATGGATTAGTTGTCTGTGTTATGTGATTTAATCAATTTCATCTTGAGGAGAGTTTCATTTTATGATATTGAAGGTGATGGAGTAATAATTATTATCTAACATGATTTTTGGATGTATCTTAGTAATAAATGAATATTTTATATTTATAATCATTGTTAATATTGTTTTTATTGGATGTGAACGAAATTCTTATTTTGAGGGTTATCAAGGACATCAATAAAATATTTGCTTAATGAGGTTGTGGACATAATAAGATTACCTAATATCTGGTTTGGTATTGAGTTCCAATAAAATGAATATTTGAATTCAATTGATACTTTTTGGCAAACACCCTATCAGTTTTTAGAGTTTATGATTAAAATAAATGATTTGATTTATTTGAAAATCAATGAGCCTCAAGCTTTACCCTATTGTGTTTTACTATTTTTGATAAAGACAAATGATTTTATTCTGTAGTTCGGTATGGAGTTCCATATTTTCAACCATATCATAGATAAAAAACTATTATAATCTCATATTAGTTAATTAAATATTTTATCTTGTGAAGGGAACTGTCATGTTTTAGTAGATTTATTAATTGTCATGTTAAGATCATATGAGGCTAAAGGAGGAGGATATGCAAACTAATGCCTTCAAGTATGGTTATAGTCATATTTAGTGTATTTTAATATCATTTAATGAAACAAACTATGTTGTTATTACAATTATAATAATGAACATTGTATTTTTTTCAGTTTCTGGATTTGTTTATGGTAGTTTTCATCAAGGAAATCATCATTTATTAGAAGTAATGGGATAATGTTTTTATGAAGATGATCAAAATTTGGGAAATTTTACATTATAATCAACATTATCTGATGTTACTCAAGTCCACACTCTATGAAAATAATGTGAATTTACAAAAAGAATGGTTTGTATCATAATGGATGTGTATTGGATTCATCAATGGTCAATGCAGATGGATTATTGGTGGGCCCCACTACAAATATAAAGGTTCATAAAATCTATTTATTTTAAGGATATTTTTTGAGGCATGTATATAATTAATCTAGTATTATATTCCATTTCACATCCAATAACATGAAATATCTATCCTTTTTACATACCGACCTGGGTTCAACTTAGAGGTTCCTTGAACTGTTAGTACACATTGTCACATACAAGCATCTCCGTATTGTAGAGGTTGTTAACTAGCAGTGAAGGCCTATGTTGTTTCTATGGGGAGAAGATGCCCTATGGTCAATGTATCATAGTGTTTTAATCAATAGATAATTAATAGAGGAATATAACTATTGGAAAATATAGTTTAAACACTTATAATGAACCACAAACTCAATAATAATATAAATAAATTATCAGACTCATATACAAAATATGATGATGTCATGTCGCTACAGAATAGGGATATTTTCATACATTGAAGCTGCTTGTAAATAATATACATGATATAGGAAGCTAAAAAGTATACGTATATTTTAAATAATCCCATGATTTATCCTGATCATCTATTACTAGGATCCCATCATATTTTATGAAGGAATTAAAACATAAATAGGTGGTCTCTTCCCATTACCTATGCTTACAAGATTATACTCTATATGGAAACCAATACTACACTAGATAGGGTGTGAGATAAAATCAGTAGGCATCCACTAATCGTTTCTATAAATATCCATTAAATTCATATAATATTGAATTGGGTTGGTAATACAAGTATGTATAAAATAAAACTATAAAGGGTCATGTCTAGTACTAGAAGGTAGTATGAATTATACTACATGATTCAGACCCATATGGATGGTCTTTGAATAGGTAACCATATGTATACACATAAAGAGATTATATGAAGTTCATTCAACAACCATATATGTGGCCAATAACACTATCCTAGACTAAATTAATTACTAATAAATTTAAAAGATGTTGCATGAGTATAAAAAGTATCATGGGATAACATGCCTAATATCAAATAAATAATACATTTAATGTGTAGTATCACTTTATTAAAGTTTTCCATCAATATGACTCATAATAACATTCTTCTTCACTATATAACATGATCCTAGGGGTATCCTTGCTCGTAAATAATTTGAAGTGTCGTCATACCAGTTACATACCATGAAGAGTTTATATTGTAACACCCTGAGATTTTGTAAATTATTTTTTTGAATTAATTTATCATTTAGATATTTTTTCTTTCATGTATAATAAGATATATATAGATATATATATATACACTAATTCAAACATTCCGTTAACACAACACCATCATGGATTGTGCTACATGCAATACCGACTTCACATACGTTACACACAACACCGAGTTTCTATGAAGAGTCATTTTATTTTATTTTTCTGAATGATATAATTATAAACTAGAAATTAAATTTTTGATATTATTATTATTAATAAATTTTCATTAATTTTTTATAATGGTTTCATATAAATAAAGCATCTTAATAACAAAATATATAATTATTCTTAATGTCCTATTATGTTTTAAGTTACAATTTTCTCGAATAAACCAAATTTAATTATAAAATTACTTTTAGAAAAATATATAAAATTAATTGGATAGAATATAATTCATTTTTAAATTTATAAAATATAATTTTTCATAGTGTGTCTTTTAGGGATTTCTTTAGGAAACTTGATTTTTTATGACAAGTGGAAAAAAGTATTTTAATTTAAAACATTACTTTCTTTTAAATAATTAATAATGTTAAATTATAGTTTAATTTTTTTGATAGTATCATTAGATCTATTATAATTATATTAATATAATTTAGGTCCTTATAAACATATTCAATTGAAAATCAAATTATAATCCAAATGATCTTTTGAACTTCTTTAAACATTAAAAACATTTATTTTCTATCATTTGAAGGATTAAATTTAATCTTAATTATTCTACATCAGTGAATTGAATTTTTAAAACAAAAAATAATCCTTTTCAATAAGTTTAATATTTATATTATAATAATATCAGGATTGGTTTTTACAAATATTATTAGTTAACATGGTTAAAATTAATCACAACTTTTAAGGACCAATTATATTTAATTAGGGATTAACCCATATTCATAGGGGACTCTAAAAACTATCCACTTGTCCAAATATGGCCATATATAGGACATAAAACTTCTATTATTAATTTATTTTGGTTTTTATGGCTTTTTTTGGGTACTAACATGTGTATACAAAACTTCTTTTCAAAAATTTGAATTGAGTCATTTTGCTTCCCTATAAATGGCCACCACCTCTCCCACTTCCTCACACCTCTCAAACCCATTTTGTTTACACATTATATACCTAATATACAACCAAAAAATCCTCCCATTATCATTTAATACTTCCCTCTCTCAGAAGGAAATATAAGTATGCCTTTGGGAACAAACTAAAAGGAGTTTCATGATTAAGAGGTAACATCTTCTCTCATGTCCTTTCTTTTATTTTCATTCTCAGCTCCCTCCACATTATTTTTCATATAATTGTATTAAAAATAATATATTAAATATACTATAATGATTTTATTCTATGGTTTAATCCTAATATTAGACCCACTAACATCTAGGTGGTAGAAAACATATTATTTATGTGTACGGTGAACTACCTCCTCACTAAATGATGAATGTTCAATTTTTATTGCTGGCTCTCATGGTAGAAATTATGATGGACAATATATTTATATATATTATATATTATATTTCATATTTAATTATCCTTATTTTTTTCTTTTAAAAAATATATATTTATACATTCCATAAGGTTTTAATATCATAATTTCATTTTATGAAGTGTGGACTACAACCCCCAAGATGTAATATGATTTTTTCATACTCTACATGGATTATATTTTGGATGTTTCTCAGGAATATATAACACATATATAATATTTAAATCAAATGAAATAATTATATATACATATGTTTATTTTAATAGGATGGTACTATAATGTTATAATCAAACCATATTTGTTATTATATATAATAATATAGTTCTCTATATGATGTATAATAATTTTTTTTATTATAGATGTGTTTTGAATGAGCAATATGAGAGTCAAGGAACTAGTAAAAGTATTTTTACTCAACGTTTTTTCTATGATATACATGTTTTGTTTGCCACTATTTAATTTTGTGTGGTGTATTTATTAACCAATATTGTATTCCATATATCTTATACATAATTTTATGGGTATTGAAAAATACATTTTATGATATTTCATTAATGGGTTTTAAGTTGAAAAAGTTACCAAATTAGTGAAATAGTTTTTCTTTCAATTTTATTTCTTTCAGACTCATGCATTGTTATGCACCTGAATTCCATTTTAGATTTATAAATATCCATTTAACATGATATATAAATAATTTACCACTTTCCAATATATTTTATGATTCAATTAATTTTATTTATCTAACATGAAGGGTATGATCCCATGTTACCAAGTTATATGAGTTTTTTGATACAATCTAATCATATTTCGTGGTTGTTTATGTTTATGACACCATTAATGAAATCATATGATCCATATTTCAAAAATATTTCTAAATTTAATAATCCTATGGTTATTAATGATTCATTCAGATAGTTGTACTATTTATTCCACCATTTGTAATATAATGATTTTAGAATATGTTTTTAAGAATTCTTTACATTACCATATCTTCAGTGAGAAATATCTATTTCATTAAAATCATTTTTCCTAAAATGTGTTTATAAAAATAATATTATATTATATTAAGATAATTAAAATATAATTTAATAGTTCTTTTCTATTTCCAATGATTTCAAATGAATCTAATTGGATCTTTCTGAAAAAGTAATTTTTATAAAATTTTAATCGTGAAAAAGAAATGTTCTTTTTCACCTTGTATGACATTACAAGTATATCATGAAATAATAATTTATTTATTTATCAATAGATAAGTATATTGTAGTGATATAGTATTCTTCGGTACGTGGATGCATAGAAGATGATGGATGGGAGTATATATTATCATCATTATATTGATAAATATATTACATGTGTATACCTATAACATATGAAAATGTTATATTTTTTGTCTCTTGTACATGAATATTTGTGGAAGATGATGTTGAGGTATTGGTAAGATGAGATTATATTTTCAATTGTGATTCTATCAAGGAATGGTAAGTGAATAATTAGCATTTTTTTTCTATTTTTGGTGAATTTTTATATTCATTTGGTGAGGAAATAGATTGTAATTTATCGTTTTTATACATCACCTATATAGATAATTATAATAAATCTAATATGTTTCTTACCTTGAGGATATAGTTATTTTTTCAATTGAAAAAGAGATCAATTGTATTTTTTGTCTCCTGATTTCTGATTTTTGGGATATTAAAATTACTAAATAATGTTGTTAGAATAATATTATGTTCAATTGATATTCTCATAATGAACATGAATGATATTTCTATGGATATCATTTTTAGTATTATTTTGGCTAAAGGATTATATGATTCTATTTGGGAAGTTATGCACTAGTTGTTGAAGAATAGACATTTAAATTTTTATTATGTATTTTAGTGTTTTTGATTCATTAGTGGGATGTATATGGATGAGAATGTAGAGTGTCATGAGGTTACATAGATGATCATCTCTAACAGAGATCATTCTTACATTATTTTTTTAAATTATATTAAATTTTCTATTGGGTATTTATTATTCTATAACACCTATTTCCATCCTAAAATGTATTTTCCACCTAAGAATACCGTATTAATTCTAGAGGGTATACTTCATGAATGAAAAATATTTCTTCATTTTATGGGTGTAACTACTTCTTTTATATTTCTTTTACAATACTAAAATATATAAATATTTAATTGAAATATATCTTTTCAATGTTTAATATTTGAGGCTTTTAAGATATTTTTAATGTTAAATAATTGTATGAGAGTAATTGATTCTATAACTACATTTAATATAAATAATTATTGATATTTTATTATTTGATTAACGCTTGGTTGAAGTCAGTTAGTAATGTAAACTTCTTTTTACTAATTACTTGTGTAAACAATGGGATCATTCTTGTTGTTATATAAGAGGTATTTATGTTTTATTATAGTTAATTTTTGGAAATTAAATGATTCTACAAATATATTTTGGGAAAACAATTAATGAGATGGGTCATGGGATTCATGATGAAATGAAGGCTGCTTAATAATGTCTATTTTTTAGTACTAAATTGTCTTTGAAACCAGGTGATTCTTAAAATTGTGATCGTTTATTCATTGTTATTTTTTATTTTGATGGAATGTAGTTATTTAATTTATTTAATTACATTTATGCATTATTCATTAGTTTTTTCCGGTTGTATAGTTCAATGTATAGGTGGTGTATCATCTGGAACACCCACCATAGATAGATGAGATCAATAACATCTTCAATGTCCCTAAACATCTTATAAAACTAAAATATTAATGCATTGTAATTTATTAGATATATTTGGATCTGGATATAGAGTTTGTTTCATAAATGATTATCTTTATATATAGGATCACTCAGAGGATGTTTTTATATCGGTTCACTATTTATTTTCTTCCTTTCAAAAAGAGTCATTGTGGTTTATTGCAGTTCTCATTGGATAATGAGTAAAAAATTATTTCATAGTTTTTTAAGAAAATTTTTGTCACTATTTTGATATTAATAATTCTTTTTTTAATAATATTGTTACTATTGTTCCCATAATGATCTTTTGTTATGATTTAGAGATATAGATATTCCAATTTGAGACGTTTCTCTTAAGTTTTGTTGGATTTGTTTTCACCAAATGTGTTTGATTTTTCATTATTCAGGATTATAATAATTTTGAGGTATTTTATATGAAATAATGGACCTTAATAGGCAATTAATTAGTGTTTGGATGTGTTTTTTGTTTTTTGTTGAAGTTTAGAGGAGATCAGGATGTCATGATTTTGGATTTGTAATTTCTGAGGACAATAAACTCATTTTAGAAAAGGATTATTCTATAATGTAATAATATATAAGGTTTTTTGTCTTGGTCTATATTCATTTAAAACGGTTTATAGATATATGGTAAGAAATATATTTATTACAATTAGAATCATTTTAGTTTTCAATTGATTATTGTATAAGGTGATTGTTTTTTGAATCATGGTGCCTAATATTTTAAATTGATCACCCAAAAAAATAGGGAATCATTATAGAACAATTTTTGTATATATGTAGGTGATGTGATATGATCCTGGGTGTTCAATGAAATGGAATCTAGAAGAAGATGAATATAAATATAGAGGGTTGGTTCCCTGTATCACAGTAGTTCTTGTTTTTTGTCGAGAAATAAGGATAAATCATTTATATTGAGGGTTACGACACCGTGGTGGAAGTCAAACCCATTTTATGAAAAAAAAATATCCAAAAAAACAATCGGGATATTTTAATCCACCAATGTTATATAAAATTTAGATACTATATGTCCAACGGTGAAATGACCATTTTATAATTAATAATCTCATAGGGTGTTTACTAGTTTTCTAGATAAATATTAGTGCATATTTTCCTTTCATTTTAAATAATTACATTCCATAATATCCTAACCTACCCTAGGATAAACATTTATTACTTCTTCCATATTATTTTTTATCTAAACACATTAATTCATTTATTTTATCTCTTATTGATCTAATATGCATTTTCTTCACCATTAATTCATTTAACATTATTCATTCCATTATACAAGGTAATGAATCTTATTTTTTATTATTTAGTTAGATAATTACAATGTGTTTAATTAATATATATATGGATTATGTTTTTTTATTCCCTTTCATGTTTTGTTGTTGTTTTTCTTAGGCACTTTTTAATTTTTATGTCATGTCCATTAATGATATGATTGTTATTAAGAATTCAGGAATTCTTTTACATTTCTTTTCATGTGAATGTGAAAATAACTGGCATTTATTTTCATGGATTAATAATATGTGTTATACTAATCAATCTAATAAACTTGATTATTTAAAAAAGAAACAAATTATATGTTTCATATTTGTTTTCTGAATTAAAATGTTGTTACATAGGAACAATTATATAACTAATTAACATGTATTATTGTGATATTTTTTAAACTTATTTATAGATGTGAATCATCACAAATCATATATTATTAATACCTAGATGATAGTAATAAAATGGTAATAAAATTAATTTTAAATTATCAATACACACACAAATATATATACTGGGATAAATGAATATGAACGTTTTATTAATTAAGATTATTTATTTTTGTTTTCTTATATGATTATTTTTGAGTAATTTTTATCACATATAATGGTTATAGTAACCTTGATTTCTTTTTATATATAGTATAGGGTTGATGAAGTGTTGAAATATTTGCATATGGTATGTGACGTTTTGATGAAAATAGGGGATGATATTGTTGCTATATTGGAAATTTTATCTTACTATTGGTAGGAATTGTGTGGTGCTAGAGGTGGTTCTATGATAGTATGTTGTGTATTCAATCATATTGTCATCGTATTGTAGACATATTGTGAAATTAATAAAACTATAAATATTTTTTTCAGATGAATATGATTAGAAGTGGGTGGAATAATAAATTAATTTGAAAATGGTATGTTTGTTGAATAATCAATGGAATGATTATAAATATTAAATTATTATTTCAATGTTTTTGGTATTGAAAAACATTGAAATTGAGAAATAATGTTATCAAATATAATATTATTATTATTCTGATCTTAGATTATATAGAAATATGGTTGGATTCATTTTGATACTCTATGAAATTTGTTATCGATGTGAATCAATTGGTTTAATGTGGTAGTTGTAGGTCAATGGGTTTATTTTTGAGGAGACGATTTGTTTATGCTTGTGTGTGGATAAAATATTCACTGTATATTATTTTTTTTATTATGTACCACCACCTATTTCTTGTAGCATTATCAATGACCACATGATTTCATGGGTTCCTGTTGTCTGTGGATATTATATAGATTTTATTTTCCTGTTATTTCTCAGTTTCTTATATGGTTTTTCTATTTTATTCAATGTATTTTCTGTTCCATGATGTGGGTATACATGGATGTAGGAAGGAAATTTTTCATTCTTTCATGATTAAAAAACTCACCATATTAAATATTTATATTATAGTTCTGATATAGGTATAGTTAATTGAATAATATTTCTAGATTATTATGTATTGTGTATTTGGGAAGTAAAATGTAGAATTTGTGATTTTTAAAAATAATGGATGGGTGTGTCAGGATGGAGTTTATTATGGGGATATGGTGGATAGATCTATGGGGTAGTTGTTTATTGGGTACCTGATTAATGAATATATTTTATTATTATACAATTATTTTATATTAGGAATTTAAGGAATCATCGGTGAGGTTGTGAGGTAGTTAATATAGAAAGGTATTTAGACTACTATGTTGTTTGTTCACAGAGGCTTTGGTTTGACTCTTTCTCGTTTTTATGAGTTGTTATTGGTGAAATCCTAATATGAATTTGTGTGTTATATCATTTCTAAAAAATATAATTTTTTTGTATCTATATTCATATTTTGATGAGGAACTTGGCATTTGGGATGGACTTTACAATCTCATGAATATTGTAACTAATTTCTGCTGTGTAATTATTGTAGGATCCACAATCATGGTATTTTAGGAGTTTATATTTATATATGATATCACATGATTTATGGGATATTATTTTTATTTTATATTTCATTGGGTTGATTGGTTGTTTCCTATTATGATTCTATGATAAATGAGCTCAACTACTCCCATATGTGTGATTTTATATCCTTGGGGATTGTCACCAACCTATGGTTTATTGTTGGCGACCATCTGGGGAGACCCTTTTTTACTATCCAACATGTTGGGGTACCATTTGAGGATATTAATTAATTGTTTGTAAACACTTTTGGTAGTCCATATATGATTACGTGAAAAATAGGATTTATAGTTGACCAAAAATTAATGAATGGAAATTCAGACATTAGGTTTTAGTATATATAGTAGGAAATGGGGATTTCATTATTTAAAAAATAACGAGGAATAATAATTTTAGTTATATTATACTTATATAGTAGCTTCATTATTACTATATTTGAGGCCACACCACATGAAATTTATATTTAATGGTAACAATTACATGATTAAGTGTGTGACATTCCATTATAATCCAATATATAGTCTAATATAAAATTGCAAAACAACAGTGTTTATTAGTGATATGAAATTATGATTCCATAGAACACTATGCAAAAGGTAAGAATCATGTAATAGATTCTATTATGGAAACATTATCACATTTTTTGTGTTAAAAATGATATGTAATAATTTTATTGTAATAGTATTGATTGAATGAGTTCCATCACATTATAAAATATGTTTTGATAACAAGTGGTGAGGGGGGTAATAATGAAAGAGTTTTAATTTCATAAAATCCTAATTAAACCATCTCTTATGGTGACTCAATACATTCTTCATAATCCACATTTACTAGAACATGTTATGCAAATTCCATTTCCCATAAAGGGATCAGCGGTTGACCTTGATAATATAACATGTGATTTTCAATGTTTCCACGAATACGAAAAAATTATATAACTAAGGTATATACACTCTAAATTTTAGGGTCACATGTTATAACATATATTAATGATGAGTAACTTTTTTAAATATTAATTCTTTCATCATGATTACTCAAATATCATTACACTATTTACATTGATTCATTAGTTTATAAATGTGAAAACAAAATATTTTATGATGTCTATTTTTAAATAAATTTAATTTCATTAATATCTTACGTTACACACAACAAATTTAAATTAAATGTGTTAATCTATTAAAATATAATTATTTAATGTAAATTTTATAACCTAGACATTTGATTTATAGATATTAATTAAAAAAAATTAAAAAAAAAATTATGTTTCTGGTGTCTACAAAAATAATTCCCTTGTAATAAAATATTAATTTGAATATAAAATAAATATTTTTCTCAATAATAGTTTTATTAGTGTAATGTTTTTTAATATTAATAATATAAATTATACCCTATTTTAAGCATTTTTTTTAAAAATTTGTATATAATATATTTTACAAAATTATTATTTATTCTTCTAATATTTTTACTATTAAGACCCTAATAAAAAATAAAATTTAATGATTAAAATGAATTTTTATTCAAAAATTTGCTTCGTCACACTTTGGTAACTTATTTAAAAATAAAATTTTCTATATTTAAAAATTTATTCTTCAAAAATAGAAATCATCTGTTAAATAAAAATGTATTATTATCTTACCGAGAAATTTTTTAAATTTTCAGTAAATGGTAATTTGACGATGAATTGTGAAAACTACTGATTTTTATTGAAGTTTTTCCTTTTATTTAACAAATTTACATAGATATTTTTCTAAACAATTTTAAATTTATTATTTTTTCAATATAATCATAGTAATAAAATTTATTTCATTTTAATAAGTTTTATATTGGATTTTGAAATAAAAATGATGTACAATAAAAAAAATTTCTTTGGAAACATAATTTTTCCAATTGATTGTGCGCTAAATTTTAATTAAATTCCAACATAGATAAGAATTAAATATTTTAAAAATGATTTAAAATTTTAAATTATCATTGTTAATTTTATTTAATATTGGATACAAATTGTTTTGTCACAATTAATAGGAAAAATTGTAAATCATGGTTACTATGGTTAAGGATAAATTTGGTTTACCAGGTGGTTAAACTAAAATGATAATTGTTCATGTGACAAAAAAATACATATAATTTATATTGTGTATTCATATTTATAGGGTATGTCATATAATTTTTTAAATTGGTCCATTTTGGATCTACTGTCCTAATAAATTGACATTTCATTATCATGAATCATCGAAAGATTACAATTGTGTAACTCACCTACATTATAAAATTTTACTCACTATGATCTCTTATTAATAGTTTAATATCATTTTGGATCGGAAAAAACATTAAAAAATATTTTACTTATACCACTCTTCATTATCTAGTGTCCTTGGTTTAAACCAAAAACAATCCTTGGATGGATCAAAGTGTAAAACAAAAGAGGTTTTTTGATGAAGCAAATGGGTAGTTCTCCCCCACGAGTTTTGGATTTTTTTTATTCTTATACTAACTTCCAATACATATTAAATATGATAAAATAAAAACAATAATTAACTTTAATTTATTTACATGTAATTAATTTAATTTAATAACATAAATCTTTCTCATCTTTTATATTATGGGAAACAAAACCATCGATCATGAATATGGTAGACCAACTCCTTGGGAACAAATGTAATTCGTTTTCCACAACTGCATATCACTATTTCCTTGGAATGATGTTGGCTGCTTTTGTTCTGTGGTCTAATTTTTGGGGGTCAATTTCATCAATTGTTATTTCAATTAAGCACTGTATTTGGGAATATTTCTTTAAGAACCACAATGAATCTTGAACCTATAACTAGGTATGGAACCTCTTTCTAATGGAAGGTGGAAATTTAGGGATTTAGGTCTAATTACTATTATGAACTCACATTGGTTAAGATGATTGGAGGTTGGTCCGATCAAAACTTTTATCAGGGAATTCTTTCGTACTCTGGGACTCACTTATAGATTTAATATATGTTCAAAAATAACTTCCAAATCCCGGTTCAAGAATGTTTACCCAAACAGAATGACTATATGTTAGATACTTTTATATGTAAAATAAGTGTCTATCATTAATGAATCCATATGTATTTATTGGATATTATTTATTAATTTTTCTATTTTGGGTAGCTAAACATAGTTCGAATCTGTATAACCAGGATCTTTGGAGTTTGTTGTCAACTATGGAGGTAATTAATAACTTGGTTATGTGATGGGGCCATTAAGAGGAATCGTATATAGCTTAATTTAGAGCCAAAATTAAAACCACATAGGTCATTAAACCCATACATTTATCACTGTAACAAATGGGCTTATATGTGGTCACTTGGTAACATGGTATTTGAGGTTGAACCTCAAGGAGGCACTCTAAGTATCTTATTTATAGTAAGAATCAGAGTTATCATAGTTCACATGATTCCCTGGAGTATGTATGCATTGAAAATACCAATTTTTGTTTTGTAATTATTTTATTTCATTGTTATAGAATTAAAAACTAAGGTTTCTTTGGTTGTTGAATATTACAAATTCAAATTATAGGCCCATTAGAACTTCTTAATCCCACATGATCTATTATTAGAGTGAGAAATATTAGATATCATGTAATTAGTCTCATTACATATTGTTGAGGGGATTACATGCTGTGATATTCCATTGGATGATTAATATGAATATCGACCATAAGAACGTATCCTATATATCCTATTTATTGTTGTAATCAGATTCATCATAGTTAAATGATTTCTCGATACATTAGTGTATGAGGAAATTTGATCATCCCATGTGAGAGATTGACTCTTGATGAATCGAATATACTGCCATTGAGGAATTTACACTAATGTGGATTACCATTTCAATATTGGAATAAGGAATGAATACAATCTATCCTATTTTTGGTTGTAATTAGAGTCATTATAGTTTTTCCATTGGGGAATACCCACTACAGTTGGACATTTATGCATCCCAAATTATATAATGCCACTTTTCAATGATTATATAATGAGTTTCTACTTATATGTGGGACATATCATATAATTCCACTAATCTGGGACAATATTTTGGGGAATTCCTTTCATGTGGTAAATATAATATTTTTCCAATGATTTGGGCTTATACAATATGGTTTCCCATATATGTAGGACATATCATATTATGTGACTAGTCGGGGCATATATGAATCAGTTTCCCTTATCCTGATAGTGTTTTGTTACATGAATTATATGATCATAGTGACTCCTTATTCATATTTGAGATAAGATCGATATCCAAAAAAGGGTTGTAATGTAATTAGTTTCATTGATTATAAGTACGAGACATATATGGTCGTACTAGAGAACTGATATTTCAATGAGGAGCTCGGGCCTTATAAAGGAATCCTATGTATCATGGTTATTGCAAGAATTTGAGTAATCATTATTCAGTTGGTTTGGTTTTACATAGTTTCATTTCAATTATTGGTGGGACATATCATATTATGTCATTGATTAGAAATTACACACTAAGGTTTTATTTATAAAGAAATTACAAGGTTATCATTTTTTGGGATTCCGGATTTATCTGACAAGCTTTCTTTCTTGACATGAATAAATTTTCTCCATTACCTTTCATGGTTTTTTTCTTGACATGTCATAGTATGTCTTCCTGAAATTTCCAATAAAAATTGCATTAACTAGTTTACTCACCAAAGGGACATCACATAATATAGACAACTTGTATTGTGATTGTCACATGATCAAGGATGGCATGTCCAGAGGGCATTATAGGACATGGATGGCTAATATTAGAAGCCATTACATCATATCCACTGACATGATTTGAGGGAGTTACATGATCCAAATAACATTCCTTGGTCTCATTTTGAATTCCAACTGACGCACAAATAGGTAATGGAGGGAGTTAGTGTGACATGTCTGCAGGGTGATGCATGTCCAAGAAGACTTCTGTGCATGGCATTGAGAATGTCCCCTCATGTGTGTATGGGACATATCAATAAATAGTTTCATACCAGGAGGGGGATGTGGGGTCAAAGTAGCTTTTCTAGATGATATCGTAACTTCCATTTTACATTTATTAATTCAATAATGACACTAAATTTACATACACAGGTGCCTCTATTAGATTTTAAAGATATTCCTAGAGGCAATTGCGAAGTCTGGATGGTGATCCTGAAGGGTTTCAGATGACGTCGGTGTCATGAATAGGGGTTCCATGTGACATTCTCTAAAATTTACATGAGAATTCACATGATCAGAATATTATATCAAAGGATTATCATGTTATCTTGATCACTTGTCATGGTGCTGCCTTATAACCTGAGTGGTACATGAAAAAAACATGAGGATTAGTGTATAGATTTATTATATAAACATCTCATATTTTTAGTATTGATTCATTTAATTTATTTCATATGCCTTATATTTGATCACTGTTTCCATTCTTTAAGTCATGTGTGATATAACAGGTATGCATGATGTTCGTCGCGTGACCTTATATAAGTCTGTCATGTAATCTATGAATGATCATGTGAAGTGCATAAGCATATGTCATGATCACTCTAGTTGTTCAGTGGAACGTAATTTATGATAAACATTCCAGATCATGAGAACTTCTTTGTTTAAAACTTCCCTTGGATTCCAAGATGTACTAATGTGAGGATACACAGAAATGTATGTGAATATTTCATGCTATGGTGGGTGATTTATATGCCCTTCCAGCATGATTATTTTTTCATTTCTGCAGAGTGTATCACACTAATCCATGATTTATATATATCTGGGATTTGATATTATTTATCTTCTCGAGGTATTCCCATAGTTCATTCTGGGGGTATCACGTTTTATTTAGAAATCACGATATCAACATTTAAAAACCATGTTTATTAGAATATAAACAATTCAATGGGTCTTTCAAAATCATGAGGGCATGTCAAGGGTATTTCATATTATCAGGATTATATCACTAACGAATTTCATGAGGTCAATATATTGGATAAAATTATTTCATGTGATCTTTGATGCCTTATGTAGGTAATTCCTAGAGACAAGGATGGCATTTTTGGGGGTTTCATAAGATCAGGGCATTGTTTCTAAGGTCTTTTACATGGTATTGTAGAGGGAACGAGTGTGGAACAAGAATTTAATGTCCATGATAGTCTCCCACATTTTTTTATTTCTGTATTTTATTTTTCAATGGAATGGTGATAAATCAAGATTGAATGTGTGCTTTCTTAGACAATCAGACTCTCCATAAGTGATGTTTCACATACCCAACAAAATATATTATATTTATTCATGAGAATTATCATGGGGCCACCCTTATTATTGTTCATTGAGTCTATGGGGGTTCATGAGACAACCTAGAAACATTTGGCACATTTTGTGTGTTGAGTGTGGTATGCCAATTGGATCTCATGTGGAATGTTGGGAAGGTCACATTGGGTATGCAGTGTCATGTGAAATTCCAAAGATTCATTGAATTGTTTTCACAAATGAATGAGGCCCCATATTTATCCTTTTTATTTCTGTTGTTTTGTTTATAGAGGTTAGGGATCTCTAAAGAATGTATGAGTCTCATAAAAGATATAAAATATAACCATTGATGATATATCATGTGATATTTACAAACCCAATAATCTCCAATATGTGGAAATTTTCCCCATATTTTCCATATATTTTTTGGATGGATTTTCTAGTTACTATTGCCTCATAATTTTCATCACCTTTGTGTCTTTTTTATTAATCCTCTACATGATCAATGAATGTCTTGGACGATTTTTTGAGCGTAGCAGGTCTTTTCAAAATGTGCATCAAGGGATCATCACATGTTTAAACTCTATTCGAGACTGTCTGCATTAAATTCTACTATTTATGGGAATGTGAATCTCTTAGATTCATGCACAGTTCTTATGATCATGGCTACCTTTGTTTTCTTTTTAATTGACCGGTAAAATTTTACCCTTATTCAGGTAAGGGTTTCAGAATGAAATCTCAATGTCAATTCAGACGGTTTATGATTCTGATTATGAACATTTAATTTAATGACATACCTTTCAACAATATAATTGATTATATTATTCTATATTAATATCTATAAATAAATATATTCAATTTAATTTTCTAATAGTTATGTACATAGGTGACCAAAAAACTGTTTAAATGGAAAACACAAAATATCTATCTCTTAGGTCCAAAATAAATTCTATTCCATGTCCTTTTTTCTAAAAATGTTTTCAATAAAGTTATTAATATTATCAAATTATTGTTTAATATAATTTATAACCATGTATTGATTAAGTTTAAAAATAATTTAATGTTTATAAACTTATCCACTTCTAAACAAGGGACTGCTTTCTTTTGAGTGAATTGGGGAAAAAAATTGTTGTTCTAAAATATTGTGAATTCATGAAAATTACCACCATTATGAAAAAACACTACATTATATATTACCTTTAATGTTTGAAATTTTATTCTAAATGAAAATCTTCTCATTAATATTTCATAATTTTTTTTAATATATCATTTTAATGTGGAATGGATATTTCCCTTAATAAATTTTCAAAATGATCATTTAATAAAATTTAAATCAAAGATTAAATCATTTAATATTGAATAAAAATTTGTGGAGATATTCAATAATGAAACCATACTTATCCTTCCCCTTTATTATTTTTGTTATGAAGGTATCAATTTTACAAAACCTATAAATTACTATCAATTTATTTTTTGATGAATTGATGAAATGATTACGAAACCCATATCTTATCCATTTGTTATTTTCTAATGAAATATTTATGAAATTCATTTTATTTCATAGTTTATGATATGATGAATAATTCCTGATATTTTTAAACACATTTGAATGATTTTAATTATGTTATGGGTCAACTTGAAATTATATATCCCCTTAATAAATGGGTAAATATATATATCTCACAAGATAAGGTTGAATAGATTAGGGATTGAGCATTTCTTTGTAAGGATAATTTTCCATTATGAGACTATTGGGATTGAATATTTACCACTATGATGGTTTATGATTAATACCATTCCATTATAATGACCTTTATAATGATCCTTGAATACTAAGGAAAATACTATTCATGTTTATGTGTATACAATAATTCTAAGGCTTATAAAAATTTAACCATTACATGTATTATGTTCCTTTATTCCATTATGAAATTTTTTATAGTGTAGTTTCAAATTCTGTTATAATATTTTCATTTAATTATTCACATGTTTTGTTTATGTGGTATTTTATATCTCCCTTTTTACTCATCATGAGAATTTGAGATGTCACTTTATTTTGTTTCATTTCCCCATGTTATGAAGAATTATATTAACTAAGATATATCTAAGATGGGCATTACTTGTGTCGAGAATTGTTTAATACACATTATATATATTATGAACTAGTAAATTATATAACAATGTTTGAAAAGATACTAGGATTACATGATTATGAAATTGAATTTTATTTTATATACCTAATACTAGTTTTCTCATCTGATATATCATTGGTTGATATTAATCAAAACATTGAATGTGTTAGTGGTTATGTGGGTGAATGAAATTAGAAAAATACACATATGGTAAATGAAGGTGTTATATGGGGGAAAATGCCTAAATGGTATTTTTCTATATTGCATTAAATTTAATAGAGCTAACACAGGAATAATTCATTAGAATGATTCTGTTTTAAATGTTGTTTGAATACCATATACTTTTGACAAGTGATTATAATTGGGTAAAATGTATATAATTTCTTGATTAATTCTTCTAAATCTATCAAAACCCTAAATTTTTAAGGTTGTATAATTTAGAATATAGAAATGTTAGGATTATCAAATTTGAAATTTTTCTCTACACGACATATGTTTTTGCATGTTATTTTTCTTAGAGGAAATGAGATGCTTGATTTTGGGATATGGTTTTATTTCTGTCTAGATAATTTTTCATTATATAAACTTGTGGGATAGTTTTTTAATCCCTTAGTGGTTATATGAACTTATTTTAAATATGGTTTTTTGTTCATGTGTTGAATAAAATTAATTATCACCATTTAATTCTCTATGATAATAGGGTTCTTAAAAAAATATAGAAATAAATTGTTTGGATCAATTTTTTTATTATGGACAATTGTTACTTAATTTTGTATTTTTTATCCATTTGTTGATAAATTTTTTTTGAATAACATTATTATTTAATTCATTTACATATTAGGAATGAGAAATTTTGACAATTCTAAATGGATGAAAGTCCATTAGGAAAATATATTAAATTATATACAAACTTCATTGTTTTTTTGTAATAAATTATACATGGCAAATGTAATTTATATAATAAAAATAATAATATAAATAATGAATATTGAATTATTTGTGGTCTAAAGGGTGTGTCACCATCTGATGTTATTCCATTTCTTGTAGATACGATATCATATATTACATATGAGAATTAAGGGTTTAATGATCTTATTTAGGGGAATGATAATGATACGTATACAAATTGTTTTATCTCTTGTTACTTCTTGAATATTTTCTTTCTTCGATACTTAAAGTAATCTAGGAAACATTAGGAACATGGGAAATGATAACATTGATGATGAAAGAATTGATTTTCAATGAAATTCTAACTATAATTTATTGAATTATTTATAATAAATTGAGAAGAATAAAGGGCCTAAATAAGTCATGGATTTGGATAGTATGATGGTGAATGGTACTTCTATGATGTTTCTATATGTTGTTTATTTTAGAGATAATGGGTTAGTAGATTGAAGGGATAGATTTCTATAATTGGGATTCTATATGGATGACTACATGTAATGTGGTAAAACATTATTTATTGGAATTATTTATATTCTATACAATTTGGGAATCTAGATTATATTCTAATCAGAAATTGACATAATATGTGAACTAAGCACCAGATTTTTCTACTTGTTATGATAATGGAAACTAAATTGTGAATTCTATAGTAAAGGGTGTTCGTAGGATCATAATTCTCTGGAATGTCGGTTGATGAACATAATGGGGATTTATAGGATACTCTATCCACTAATAAATTTAATACACTCGAGTATATTGATAAACAATTGCATATAGGAAAAAATTATAGCCTTATGATCTGTTTGGGAAAACATGAAATTTATGTTGAAACTCTATTAGGTTATAATCTAATGATTACTTCTCATGTGTTTTATTCAAGAACATATGTGTTGTGTGAATGGATTCCTATCTAAGGGGTGAAAAAATAAGTACTATCTATAATGACTATATATCCTGTTATTAAAATGCAATATTTGATTAAAATGAGAATAAATGTTTATACTTGTAAAAATGTTGAGTTTACTTAGTAAAAAGTGATATTCATATAGAGGGAAACCCATTCTCTTAGTGACCACAAGGAAAAGTTGAATTAGAAGTCATTGGTTGATACTATTTATGTTAATGATTTTGACAATGTGAATCTAGTGTAATAATCCATACATAAAGAGTGGAGGGGGGTTATCTCTACATTAGTTCTAGTCTGAGAAATAATATTTATAATTCATTTGTGAGTGAGTGGATAAACATGGACACCATCTACAAGAGTAGCCATGAACTTATTCTTAAAGGGGATTCTAATTTTTCTATTTTTGAGTTGTGGGTAGTTTTATTCTATGAGCCCATACATTCCATTCATGTTTTAGTTCATGTTTTCCTTTACAAATTGTCTGGTTAAAACATATTACATAATAATTCTAATTACATTATTATATAATTAGTATACATAGTTATAATAAATTTCATTCTAGTATTTATTGTGAACCATTAAAAAATTATATCATATGACTATTGAAATTCATCTCTCCGTAGTGTAGAATTTAACCCTATGTGTTTATACCAGACTCAAAAAACAAGGATGCATTCTACAGGTTTGGTAGTATAATGATATAGAACTATTTATCAATTCGGTTGACAATAATTATAGTAAATGTTATCAAACAATACACTCATATTTTGGGTATGGTTGTAAATAATTTTAAGGTTACAACACATTTGAGACATAGAATGTTAACCATAAATATTATTGTATATTATAGGTAGGGTGGATGTCTTTTCAAAATTGGTGTGATGAGGATATATTTTTTATTTCATAATGGATTCTATCATTGATCTTTAGGTATGATAATATATGGTTATGACTCAATAGGTGTGAATAAGTTTCGTATCATTCCTCTACATGTAAATTATTATCTCTAAATACATGTTAATTATTTAAAAAAATTTATTAAGTATATTAACTAAATCTTTAAAAATAAATAAATAGTTATTTTTTGTATATATAATTGTACTTATTGGTTTATATTGGTTATATTTTGATTTTGTTTATAGACATAACTACTAAATTTCTATAATAAATGTAATTTTTAATTATTTAAATAATGACTTAAATTTATTAAAAAGATAATAAATATTTTTTGAAACTATTTTATAAGACTTGTAAAATATATTTTAAAATATAATTTATTTTGATAATTTGATATAATAAAGATAGATGGATTAAAATATATATGTAATTTCCATGCATCTATATTATATCTATTATAAATTCATGGGAGATTATTTTAATATCAATATCTAAATAACTGTGGACTATCATTCTTTGATTAACACCTCCAAACAAAAATGATTTAATGCTTGAGTAACCACTACTATATCAACACGTGGTTCATCCTCATTTTCAAGAAGAAAATTCCACTATTTGATCAATTAGAATCATAATGGGATCCCTTTAAAAAATATATCAATATGGAATTCTAATTACATCTACTTAAAACTATTTTAAGTTACATATCACCTTCAGAGTCCAATTGTAGAATTGGTCACCTCTAATATATATTTTGAGATAATAGAGGTAAATGAGAAATACTACTTTAAGATTCCCACTGTTATATAGGAAGTAAAATACTGTATATTTTTAGATGACATGATTAAGGTTATATAAGATGAAGGGAATACCAAAAATAATTTTTAGGGGATAATGTTTAATAAGTTCTACCCTACAATCAATCACCAAGTGAGGACATGAGATTTCCTGGACATCAGGAAAGACTCATTGTAAATTATGGGGTACATATATGAATTTTAATATTTACACTTTCTAACTCTAGACAAAAGAGACGATAATAAATCATATCCAAGGTTACTTGTGATTGGTATAAATTATCTTCTACACATTCAACTAATGATATTTAATCTATATACCGACTCAGAGGTGGTAATGAATCAATCCCCAGTGAAATATCTTCCAAAATGATCATATGGTATGAGTTGATCAATAAAAATACTAAAAAAGAAGTGAAATATTTCCAATTTATAAGAATAATATAAATTAGAAATGTTCAGTGGATACTCTCACCATTGATGTTGCAGTTGTGTTGATATTTATATCACATCTTATAATGAAATCATGTTAATTGTCATCTATCTGAGTGTTTTTCCTATATAAAGGTAAATTGTAATATCATGGTGAAACATATCCATTCATGTTTTAGTTCATAATTAATGTATTTTTTATATATTGTTTTTATTATTATTGATATATTTTTCCCAGATTATGAACAATTTTATGATTTTTTGAAAATTCAAATTTCTGACCTAAATTTGGAATTTTCCTGAAATGTATGTTTTTATATTTTTAATAATAATCAATTATTTTTATAATATGTTTATCTAATAGTCAAATTTTTACTTGAAACATTACTTCTTTATTATGTTCCTTACATTTTGATATTTTTAATTTAGATAATGTCTATTGGATCCTTTTTTTTGGCTAAAAAAGTGGCCCTTATTTTATAACCATAGACAATTTGTAAAATTTAATATTAACTCACCATTGTGGTAACAAAATAATTACCACTATTTATATTGGGTTGAAATATTGAATACTATTAAATTAATCAATTTCATTAATTTCATCCAAATAGAGAGTCATATGGTTCATAACATAACATGGTAAAATATTTAACTCAATAACATGTATTGTTTGGAGGTACAATACCATATATATCATTTTTGAAATCTAAAATTTTGACTTCTCATACATTATCTATATGTATATTTTAAACCATTGGAAAATATTTTTCTTATACTGTGGAGTCATTTTTCATGACTTGAACTCCAAAGGCCATGAAACTATTATATGAACCCATGGGTCAATAGTAATACCTTGGTTAACATCCTATCATTCCACATTTTTACCACTATTTTCACATAGAAGACAAATGATTGGACCCATTTCCAAACACATGTTCTTCTATTGTGATTTTCCCTCACTCAGATTGCTTCATTGGGAAACTATATACGAGTTCTCCCATCCTAACAATACACCAGGACATGACTTCCTAACTATGAAGTAATATTCTAGATGGATCTTTAAAATAACAGTCCAACATTATTTAATGTTTAATAACATAAAATATTCTAGGTATTTAAATAACAACACACATGTAGTGGACCCTGAAAATCTGACCCTAGAGGTGAAACTATACTTTCGGCTACGTATTGGATCGAATAAATTTTTTCCAAAGCTAATTTAATTATACCAAGAAACTTTCATCTGAACAAATGTGTCTATTTTTATACCTTGGTTGACCTCCCATCACACCAAATTCTACCACACACCAATATCTATAACCAAACAAATTAATATTACCAAAGTACAATAAATGTTCTTTCAGTGTCGTTTTCCATCTATTGGACATGCATAAATAAACATCAAATGAGGACACCTAATTCAACCTAACATCAGGTGAAGCATGTTTATATGTGAAGTTATAATCTTGTAGGATACAAAAAATATATGTATTCATTTTTGTAATTGGAATTATCATTTACTATTTTTATCTCTCTTTTACAATGGTGTTATATAATTAACCCAAGAGAGTGACTCTATACCACTTTTCTAAAAATGTATATAGTGAACTCTTGTATGTGTGGATGTTATACAGATACATTCACATTCAACTTATATGTTTTATTCATTTTTTCCACATATGTGATCCATATATCCTTATAACAAATTAATTGGTTTCTTTTTTTACCTAATTACATTTTATTCACTCTATTAGGTAGGAATCAAGGAATATAGATATGATTGGGTATTGACCATCTAATTATCTTCATAAAAAATGCCTCATTGATTACTAGACCAACCATAGAGGTGGAATTTATTTTTTAATCGAACTTATGATTCCTTTAACAATTAATTGTGTCTAATACTTGAAGATTATTTAAATCAAATTAATATCAATTATTTATTGATTCTAAAATATTTTAGGAACTGAGTCACAAAAACATTTTAACATGAGTTTGGTTAGTGTGATTAAAAATATTGAAATATAAATTTTCAAGTCTAATAAATAATGTATTTAAAATGGATATTCAAATAAAATAACAATTCTCAAGTAATTATCATTTTTAGAGTTTAAATGTTTTCTTAATTTTCCATATAACAAATGTTTTCTACGGAATGATAATCAATAAAGGATTCCATTATTTGATGTTATATTGTATCCATATAGATCAAAATCTTATATTTATATGGTTTTGTAAATTTCATAGTTTTCATGAGTTGATGAGAGAAGGGGAATATAATATATTGAATATTATCTTTTAATGTAATCATATATTTTGAATTTCTGTGGTTGTTTTGATCAGTTTTGATTTTAAAAATAAATTATATAAATAATAAATCATTAATAATTATTCATTATTTTAAAATGTTAATAGTCATGATATCAAACCCCCCTAAAATTAATTGGTTTTAATTTATAAGATTTTAGTTCAACAAAAATAAATCAAAATCCTCCAACTTTCCTATTATTTTCCTTTTCATCTTTCTTTTCATTGATTTATTCAATACAAAAACATTTATTAATTTAATTTCCTCCTCATGTAAATCAAATTGGTCAAAAACTGTGATGTATATAATAATAAGACAATTGAGAACACCAATGAGATTAATCATTATAATTATGATATTTCAAAGAATACAACTTCTTAATTATACTCATTTTTTAATTATTTCACATTCTTATTTAGTTTCATGGAATATTCCAATATATTCTATTAAAATCATTATCACATATTATCTTTTGAGATATAATTTAAATTTGTTTTAATGATATTATATTTCTAGTTTTATATTTCATTTTTATGCTTTCATTAATGACATGATGCCTTCAGAAAATTATTTTTATGTGGGAAAATGAGAATTAATGAATATTTTGAGAATGATAATGATAGTCTCCACAGATGGGATGTTTCAAAATTACACAATTTAGGGATTTAATACTTTGTTAATGAAAAAAATAATTTTTATTCTACATATAAAAAAACATGGAATATTGTAAATAAATAACAATTTTCTAATTAATAGAACAATTAATGAATTTTATGTACCTAATACTTAGAGTAAACAAATACGTTTTTCATTACTGAATCCTGAATAAAAAATTAAACTAAAATCAAGATTTATTTATCTTCAAACCAAATTTCATGGACTCTTTCTGAGGATAAAAAAATAATTGAAAATAGTTCTTTTCCAAACATTCAACCATGAAATATTGCTGATGAAAAAAATAAGACTACATGTATTCCAATTTACAATTCATGATGAAATAATGTATTATATTTATTATTAACTACCAGAATATATAATTAGTTAGTAGTATTTAAAATGAATTTTTATAAAAACATTCATTACATAATTGATGAAAACAACAATTTTACGGGATATCCTAGGAATAAAGACAATAAATGGGAGTCACTCAATGAAAACTTGGAATAATTCATGAATTTTTTGGTGAACTACCCACATCACCAAACATGTGAGAAAATTACCATCCAGTATTTATATAATGGGAACAATCCCATGGATTTGAAAATTGTTGATGAGATAGTATGTGGAACATTTTTTGGACAAAAAAAAATAGGAATATTTCATTCAATGATGGATAAAAATGTATTAGTATAACTATAAAGTCGTGGTTTATGGAGAATCAAAACAATTTTTTATACGTAATTGAAGATAAAAAAATATGGGTATTCAATTATTTAAAAATAATTTGTATGGGCCGAATATTATATAGATAAATATAATAGAGGATAAAAATTAAACAGAACCTACAACATCATGGGTTTGTTCAGTATATATAATACTCAATCACCCTATTTATTCATTCAAAATGCATAGGGATAAAATATATCCTACTGAAATATTTACATGGGGACCATATCAAACTACAATACAACAAACTCCTCAACCAATAAATTCCCCATTATCATTCATAAATAATCTAGGGTAAAAGAAACATCTATGGATTATGTATAGTATTAGAAAAAAATAATTTCCCTTATTTCGCTAACATGTCCTAAAATATCTATATTACCAACAAATATTTCATAAAACCAAGGCTGATTTCTTACTAATGCCAATAAAATCATAAATAAGAAGGGATTTCCTTTGGAAATGTAGAATCTAAAACTGTTGATATTTAAAAAAATCATAATCATTTTATTGTTTTTGAGAGTGAAGGTATAAATCATAAGGAGGTAAAAAAATGAGTTATATATTAAATACACTAAATAAAATAGTATGTATAAATTCCTAGACATATTCCCTCTCAAATTTCTCTATATCCAAATAGTAATGTTAGTGAAATCACATTGTGTACAAGGAAGGGATCTTCATAACATTCCTAACGGAGTATTCTACTATGATTAACTATATTTTCACTAAATCCACATATTGATGACAAAAAAAGGAAATTGATGAGCACAAATATTTTATTGATCTGTAACATTATAAAATGATTTAATTTCTTATTGGAGTGGTGATGAATTAAAATATGGAAGAATAGGATATGAAAAATGAGGTTATAGACACATTTCAGTTGGTTGAGATCTGCATCATTCAATATGATTTAATTATGAAACATCAATGTTATGACGAATTCCTAAAAGAATTTTGTATAAAATATAATATTAATAAATGTAAATGGCCATAAAAATAATTAAAGAAATTTCCTCACAATTATCTTATCTAACATGTATATAACTAAAAAGTATAAATATACAAGGATATTCACCATACCATGAACCAAAAGGGAGTTAAACTTCATTGATGTTTTATCTGATTATGGTTTTTCATTTAATGTGATGCCTTAGTTTTTATTCTCATATATATATATTTGTTATCTAGAAAAATAGTTTTTGTGGGTGAATAGTAACATTGGGGTATAAATTTATTTTTTGAGGAAGCCCTTTGGGATGTACTTATTTGGGTAAAAAAGAATAACTTTCCTAAAGAATTTTACATATTAACCATGGAAGATGGAAAATTAAATTCTCATTCTCTAAACAATATATCAATTCTCTTCCCTAAAATATATAAAATTATTAAAAAAATTATTTGGATACCAATTGAAAAAATTCTGAAATGAAATGATGTTATTTAAAATTTTGGAATCCTTGAAACTCCTATGAATTTGAACAATAATGGATTCTGTATCCAATTATAGCTAATCGTTTAGAAAAAACCCAAATAGTTGTAAATATATTTCAAGTCATATATTAAGCATTGGAAATTTATATATGTCTAATATTATTTCCAAACATGTTTTCATGATAAAATTACACTTTTTTATGATTTTTCTATTGATTTTTATTCAAATCATGACTTTGTTATTTCTCATTATAATAATGAGGGTTGAAAATGTCTATGGGATTCATGAATAATTCCATTATTTTTTAGATTTATATTCTAATTTAAATTAAAATTTTAAATATATTTCATTCCATAAAATTATATTATCCACATTACCCCCCAAAATTTTAATTGAATGCAATACCACCAATTATCAACCACATTTATTTTTTGTGTAGTGATATATTTTTTGTTATTATAGTTAAAAATTAAATCTCTAAACATGGGGTGAAACATTTTGATATTTTTAGTCATAATAGAAGCTCTATTATGTAGTTATTATTGGGAATACCATGTATTAACCCTTCTATATCGACACACATTATTCTTTTCAATGATGGGGAAATTTTTTTTACAACCACAAAGGAGACCTTAACCAACATAACTAGAAGTTTTATAGAAATTCACTAAAAATTTTATTTAGGTCAGAATCGTGTATTCCATATCTTATTATCAATTTTTTAACTGATTAAAGGATATTACTATGAAAACTGGCCTCAATTCATAAAAAAATATAGAGGAAATAGTTCCTACAAGGGAAACAATTGGTGAGTCAAGAAATAATATAATATGAAAATACATAAAAATATAAAGACATGTTATACATATATTTTATTGATTGAATTCATTAGATACTTATAGGAATGACATTATATTATATTTAATAAAGTTTTATACCTATTTATGGGTTTCTATTACAATAGATGACCCAATGAAATAATCTTTCACCTACCCATTCATCACATTTACCAATTGAATGATGTCATTTTGGATTTTTTTAATTTCCATCGTACCATCTAGATATTCACGATAAGTATATATTTTTTATTTTACTCTGACATGAATGGAAGTATTCATGTATTATTTTACAATGTATGGTGCCTTGTTTAATTAGTTTTCATTATATTTGGTAATTTTTTGCATAATTGCTTTGAATAAAACATGGATGTAATCATTGATAAATTTAATTCCTTGGAAAATATATTCATTTCATTATGTCATTTTATGTAAAGAAAATTAATAGTGGTTGAACAATAAGTGTAATGTATTATTTGATCATTATATTAACCAATATACGTGTTTGATGTTATATCATTCTAATGACATGTAACTTTTTATCGATTCACCATCAAATAGTTGAGGGTAATTACTCTGGATTTTCCTATATAAAATTTAATTTTGTTAAATTTTTTATGTGAATCTTACATGTTATGTTATGATTTAATGAATAATCACCTCACAAATTTGTTGGTCATATATCTTCCATAGTGGGTGTCTCTATTTTAGTTTTATTGTTATGAACCAAATATTATAGTAACTGTTATCTTGTCATAGATGGTACATAAGCACCACACATGTGATTAAATATTCCCTAGAATTAAAAGATTATACCTAATATAAATACAATTTTTTTGTTAAACCACATGTATTGGATTCTTATACATTAAGAGTTTCATGATGAGATAAAGGAAATGAAGGGGTCAAAAAATTTAGTTAGACCACATGTTTTGGATCACACACACATCAGACAATGGTACAAAAAAATAGTTTTCAATTCAAGACTCTTTTTATGATTATCATCTATATTAACTCTTAGGTTCACACCCTTGGTACACATATTTTGTTAATTTCATTATTTTTTCTAAAATTTAAATAATTCTTAAAAAATAATTATTCAAAAAATTAAATTTTATTCTTATAATATTTTTAGAAAATACCAAACACTATGTTAAACCTATATGAATCATTTATTTAGGAGGATAATTGTTTAACAAGTGTTTCACTCCATTATAATCATATATCATAGACTATAAATAAGAGGACACATTTTCTAGTAAGAGATTTCTTGAATTTTATTATACTCCAGATTATATCGTTCATGTTTTTTCTATAATTCCGATATATTTTTAAAGTCATCATCCAATTGGGAACACATTGTACAAATTTTTATGAAACATGTAATGCCTTAGTATCCCATAATTTTTAGGTATATTTTCTATTTTGGTGAATTGATTTCATGGGTCAATTTTCTAATTTATTATTTCTCCAATGGCCCTAAGGCCTTCATTTTTTATTGATTTTTGATCATCCAACTTCCATGGGGTGTGGTGGAACCTTAACAAGGACCGTAGGCATAAGTATTACATGGCCCATAGGCCTTATAGGAGTTCATTGCCCGTATACATCAAACATTACATAGATCCCAGACTGACTACATGGAACTTCTCCTCCCCAGCATCTTCATTGTAAAATTAGCTCTCCACCATCGCAGGGCTGTTTGGATAGGAATTATCATGCATTCACTGGTTTGTCCTGATGGTAGGTGCCATACCCTCTCATTATTGCAATCCATTTAGATTCGGCTGTGGTGAAAGCTCATTGACCATCCTCCTTGTAGAGCTTGTTACGTGTAGGTTGTTTGGTTTTCATCTGCACATAAAGGTGGCCTGAAGGCCTTGAGGTGACCTTAAAGCCATACTGACCTGAAGGCCTCGGTGGCCCGAAGGCCTTAAGGGACAAATCCATTAGTACTTATTAATAATATTTTGTATTTTATTTTCTCTATGATTAGATTCTTTGTACGTTTGAAGTAATAAAGGATATAATTTTTGACCAGAGGTCAAGATTATATACTCTAAATTTTAGTTACATCATTAAAACGTTTGGGGTCACACATAAAACATTTATACCATAAAACCCCAAAAAATATTCTAGGCGGAAGTTTCAATTCAATCATTAAATAATATTTTGGATAAAAATGTGTATCCAAATTATAAATAGTGGAGAAAGAACTTGGAAGAGTAAATTTAGGGTTCTCATGAAAACATTCAAAATTTCCTTTGGTATGTATACATAGCAGATCAATTGTGTAAAATTATATAATCCCCTTATAAATGACCATCATAAAGAACATTGAGCTACAAATTAATTTAATGTGGATTTATCCACTGTAGGAGATCAAAGGATGTTTTAACTACTCAGGATTGGGATGAATAAATTATCATTATATGATAACTTGAGGGACTACAAATAAAAGTCATGTATACCAATTTAATCTTTCTATCCAAGATTATATAGGAATAAAAACTCTTTTTCTTGTTATTAACTCGCATTTCCATAAAATATAAAAAACAATACCCTCTTTTATTATTCTCATTTATTCATCCACAAAATTCTCCACATTTCAAAATACTTCTATACATGATATACATATATCATTATTCATGGATATATAAATATGTTTAGATGCTTGAGAATGGGGAATAGAACAACTCTTTTAGAATGAGAGCATTAAAAGAAACTATTATAACTTATAATTAAATTATTTACATAAAAAATATAATATAATCACACTCGTCTTATTTATCATCACGATTAATCGTACTTTAGAGATTTATGATGTATTGAATAAAAAATCATAGAACTATCAACATTTTAAATAATATTACCTTTAAAAATTAGATTTTGTGATACAATTATTATAATCTAAAGGAATTATAATTTTTCCTTGTATTCAATGTCATATTCTACATAAATAATATACAATTTTTATCAGATTTGGATATAAAATAAGAAGTGAAAATTAATTCATACACTGGATTAACTAAATGTATTATGTGAAAATCAATTCATTAATTAGTTTCACTATGAAATATAAGATGCTATGGAGAAATTAGAAATACTTATAATCATATAAAATGTCTTCCAATTCAAATGAAATAAAAAAATTTATTTTACCATAGATTAATTGATATAAAATATCTTAAAATACAATTAACTTATCTATAATTTATATGCTCTAAGACTTTTCAATTTTTCTAGTTCTAACTCATGAATTCATGAATTGTAAACATAAACTTAGATGATCTTCCAGTCAACTCAATCCTTTTTAAAAACATCACTCATGTGAATTTATCACTAATTTGAAAAAACAACTTAATAGTACACAAATAGTTTTATAAATCCAAATCCAATATCAGTTCATTTTCCAATAAAATGTCATTAATCTCCTTTTCTACTAGAATATTAATCCAAACATGAAAATTAATTAGACTGCAATACATCATAAAATCGGTTATTTTACAAGAATACCAACTCAACATACATCAGTTTTAAGGGTATCAACATAAATTTATCCATATATTTCCCCAAATATATAGTCAATAGTTCTCTTTAAAAAAATTCAATACAACTTATCATTTCATTAATATATCACTGATACGTAATAATATCTTAATTATCAGGGAATATGTTCTCATTGATAAAAAATAACTCAAACTGATCTTCTCTTCACCATAGACAATGAATTGAACATCATTTTAAACTATAGAATTATATGTTTTCATTATGCATGATGAAGAATAATGTAATTATGAAAAATAACTTTTTAGGAATAAAATCAATGAAAATGAAATCATATAAAAAGACTGATTTGATTTTAAATAGATATTTTAAAATTAGTGGTATAGTTTTTGAGGTAGAATATTCTCTAGTTATATAGTTAGATTTGATGTAAATATATGTTATAGTATCATACCAATAGAATTAAAATATCATTAAAATTGATATTAATTAATCAATTTTGAGTTGGTATCCAGATGAAAAGTTATATAATGAGACAACAAATGGACTTATTCATTATAGGGATAGAAACCAACTATCAATATTAAAATGTGGTTTTTAATATGATATTGAAAAATTATAATCATTAATGGATTAAAGATGATAAATAATATTTTCCTCAATAAAACCAATACATACTCACTGATTTTTATAGTTTTCATTGATGATAATATTTTTATATTAAATTTTATACAACCATTTAATAAATTTAATTCAACAATTAAACAAAAATTCAATATACTAATGACTAATATGATAATATTTTTCACATTATTTTATATAATATATAAAAAATGATTATTTTATTTTAAAAAATATATACCCTCATGTATTATTAGATTTGAAAAATATTTAATAACAGAGTGAGGTATCAAATATTATTTTAGTTTGTTCTAAATTTATTAGGGGTGATAATAGAAAGGGTGTTGAAAAAATTTACATTATTGATCTGTATTATTTGAGAATTTTTTAAATCATGTGAAAATAATTTTTTATTTTTTATATAATATAATCAATACCAATAAAACCTAAAATAATATCATGTTCATTCCAAGAATATAATATTATGATTCTTTTATGGAAAATATGAGTGTATATTATTGTATTATTTGTAAATATATTCTTGGATATATAGAATTAATTATTTGTAATGGGAATGTGAAATTGGATATATTTTTTCATCAACGAAGGGAAAATTATTAATTATTAGAAAATGTTTTTATCCCTGAATGAATAATAATTATTTCACCATATTCTATACTTATGTTAACATCCATATATAATTAAATTTTAAAATTAAAATGATTTTTGTGAAATCATAAAATCATTATATAATATGAAAATTACAATATCTTTTAGGTATTGGATGTAATAATTAATGATTTATAAATATGGAAATTAAAATGTTTTATAATTCAAAACATAATCATAATGATATAAAACACAATTTCATTATGAATAATTTGGAATTTGTGGAAACTTATTTGTATCATATTCATTCATGGGAATAATTTTTTCATGTCATAATAAATTATTTGAAAATACACGCATTCAAACACTAAAGACTATTCTTTTTATTTAATTATTTCATAATTATTTCCTATGTTTTTTTCTATATATTACATTATATATTTAATTTATTTTTATTAATGTGTAAAATTATTAGACTAATACATGCAAAAGGGGTCCTATTTTCTGGTTGGAATGTAATAATATAAAGAGTGTAGATAAATAGTTTATATAAATGGAAATATATAATTAATATCCTTAGAATTTTAAATGTGTAATAATCATTTTATTACTGGAAATAATGTGTAATTTTTTAAAAAAATTATGAACAATAAATGAAATACAGAAGGGGTATATCATGAAAAATATAATTTAAATAATTAAAAGACCATTTTATGAAATATACTTCAATTTAATTGGTAATAGTAATGTTTCAACAATATAAAAAAGATGTATTTAAATTCATTATGATGAAATAAGGAATTATAAAGAGTATTTGAAAAAATAGAGATCGATATATCCATTTATATCTATATGAGACCCTATCAATATAATTATATTTCTTACAATAAAATTTGGAGTTTTGTCCCACAAAATACACCCTCAAAATATATTCCATTAATATTAATTTGTTATTCAGTGATTATTATGTGGTAAAATATTCTAATGATTATATAAGAGTTATCATTATTATTCATATCTGATATATTTTCCATTTTCTCAAAAATAATTTGTTCTTGTTTTGATTTTAATATGTTTTTATTGAATACATATTTTATAGAAAATAAATAACATTTATGTTTTCGTTTTATGTAAAATCGTGGATATTTTCTTATTAAAATGGATTTGGGAGTGACAATATATTTTATCGAATGTAAAAGGAACAATGATTTTGGTGATGATTAATCCTAGAATGAGATATGTAACATATTTGTTTCCTTTAATTTTTTTGCAAAACTATTTACATGATTATAAGTAGAAATATCATCTAAAAGAATAATTAAATATAGAAACAAATAATAGATTGGGGAATGAAATTATTTTCATCATTCCTTAAAAAAAATATTCATCATATCCCAAACACGTTATTAAATTTTGTACTTGGTTGAAATTATATTTTGAAGCAACCACTATAATTTAAATATATATAAAGCATATCATGGTTCTTTAAATATAAATTTAGTTACTAATTGAGATTTATAAAAGGATATCATTGGTTTAAATGAGGATAAGATCATAATAAAATTCAATATCATGTTTATCAATATGTGAAACAATCAAATCTTGTTTAATATAATAATGTTAGGTTATTTTATATATTTACATATATTTTTATGGAACTAAATTATCGAATTTATAAATTTTTTTAATATTATATTCAATTATTTTAGAAAATATGATAAACATGTAACACTCTGTGGGTTTCATTAAATGAAAACATATTTGGAATTTATATTTGAATTTATATATTCACATATATATTGAAGAAATATCCCTCAAATATATAAATAGATTTTTGTAGAATATTTGGAAGGGTTTTTACCATTGAAAATGAAAATAATTTTTTAATAAATCATTGTCCCTTATGATTAATGAGAATGATAATAATATTTCGATCAATTCTTCTTATTGTTCAACAAATATGATGTCATGAAATTAATATATCTACAAGAAAAAAATACACTGGAGTTTTTTAGAGTTAAATTTTATGTTTTTATTATTGAAATCTTGGTTTTACCATTCATTATTGACAAAATAAAAACAACCATGTGTCTTGAGATAACAGTAATATATCACCAACGACTATCCAACCATTATGAATATTTAATAATTGTAAAAAATATTGTTTTGGTAAGGTTTTTGTCTCTCTGTCCATAATATTTATACAGTATTTTCAGATAACAATTATTTTTACTAATTTAAAATGATATGAAATTTTTGAAATGATAATAATTTTATTATGAACACTGTCACCAAAAAAATCTCTAAATTAACAAGGGTGATTTAATACTCAAATTAATATAATGATTTTATGAGATTAAACCCTTATGATTCTCTCTATTTACATAAAGAAGTATAATTCTATATTCCTCTAATACACATACACTATTATTATAATCTATAATTATCGTATTTTCAATAGCAAGTAATTTCATAGTAATGTTTTATTTCCCAATTTCCATATTTAATCACATTTTAAATGATCAAGATCCTAAAACAGTCAAGGAAATACATTAAGAGTATTAAAAAATAAATAGTAATGATATATTCATGTTACTGACATTATTTTATAGTTTATTATTTGACTCAATATTTATCTAATATCATTTCAGGAAAAAAAATTTCTTAAATTTTATAATATCAAATTCTATAATGTTAAATTTTATGCCCCATAACTTTCTATGTTACCATACCAAAACATATAATTTCTTTTCTCAAGATGTGAGAAAAAAAGGTTCCATGTTGGCTAACCAATTTTATCATTCTCCATATCATTATCATCATCCACTTCCAAAAATTATCTCTATTATTTTTTAAGATTTATCATATACAACCTAAAATTACCTAATCACAAACTGTATATCATATATGTTTCATCCGATGATAGCTCTATGATATTATAATTTATTCATTTTGTAAATGGACACAAAATTATGATAAATATATATATTTTATTGTGCTAATAGATATAATATTTCCAAAATGTATGAAAAAACTAAAATAGTATTCCTAACTCATTCATGATATTCATGTTTCACATATAACCTCTTGTGTTTCCTATAAAATAAATATATTTACATGACATAATATTCACTTGATTATAACTCTCATGATTTCATAAATATTTAATCATGTTAAAAAACATCTTGAATTTCATCCAATAAATGAAAGGTATCATTACTCATTTCCATTGACTGGACTAAAAACCCCATTACATAATATTTAAAAATCATGATGAGATCATTCTCATTTTTTTCATCATACCATGACATGATAAATTAATATAATTATTAATATTAACGAGTATCAAGATTCAATATTTTAAAATCATCATTGAATCACAAGGAAATATTATTAAAATATGAATTTATATAAATTACAACAATTTATATCCATTACTCTCATTAATTTATTTTTGTTCTGTTATATTCCCACTGGATATCAAATCTATGAAATCCATAAATCCAAATTTGATTATATTTCTATAATTTTTTATTTATATTATGTATTGTGATATGTTTTATAATTTACTATAATATTGTTTCTTTGTTATGTTTCTTATATCTTGAAATTTAATCATATAACTACAACTGATATGAAAACATCCCATTATGTTTCCAAAACATTCAAAAAAAAAATACATCATAGCTATGTTTAATGATTTAGCGTACCGCTATCACAAATATCCATGAAATGAGTATTTTATTAAAAAACAAATTATATCGTCTGATATAATGAAAAATTTATATGAAATACATTCAAAGTATTTATATTTCAATTTCATAATACTTATTATCTATATAATATTTTATAATATTATTAATCATACATTGGGATAATAACCTTATGTAGTTTTATTCATTATGAATATAATCATTATATCCATCTAGATGTCTACCTTTATACGATATTGATATTTTCCTTCACATGATATATATTAATACATTTAATGTCACAATGTTATTAATTCATGTTAAATATAAGTTTCTCTAGATACTCAAATATGTTTTAAAATTATTTAAATCATCATATGCATATCATTAACATTATCTATGTAAAAACTGTTACCGGATTTCTTGAATGGTTCTAGTCTAAGTCACAAAAAACACATTTAGTGCTCTATCAATCACTAATGTTTTTCCATCCCAATAAAATTTTAATGAAACAAATGTTGTGGTAGTTTCCTACAAAAATATAATGATAAATGATACATAAAATACCTTTGAAAATCAAGCTAGGCCCTTGGTAAAATTTGAAATATGGTTCATTAATCCCTTACTCCCCATGTGTATACCTAATAAACAATAAATAAATAATTGACCTTATGTAATAGAAAAAATTATATTTTTATATCCCAATTTATCCATAAAAAACACTTGTTGTCCCAATCATATGTGAAACTAACCATAATCGACTATATAAAAATAAAAAAAACATAAACATTACCTTAAGGTCTTAACGAATTTTGTTTGATATAATGAAATAAAGGGAAACATATTTTTATAGAACCAGATAAATAGAGACCAGTGCCAACAAAACATCCAAAGTAATTCACATATTATTCCCCAGAATCCAAGACGATATAGCTTATATCTCACCCAATATCATTCATGGAAAAAAATATAAATAACATGGTACATGAAAAATGTTTATGAAGATACATTTCCACCAACATGTCCTTGTAGAGTTCGAGTATTTAATGACATTGTATAGAATAAAAAATGCTACTCAACTCACATGCATATTACCAATTGTTTAATGGGAATAATTAATCATTCATTTTCATAAATTATTAATTATTAATTTTGTTAAAACAATAAAAACATAAAAATACAAATAAAAAAACATTAGATTGATATGATGAAAATATATTCTATTTAACTCCACAAACATGAAGGTCATATAATTATTACACATTAATTTATTTTTAGCACAAAATTTGAGCTATATTGTGTTGAGAATACTTATCACCCATAAATGTCAATTCATACACAAAATTAATCAGGGAATATCACCATCATAATAGGAAATAGAAATTTGTATAACGCATTTATGCATAATCTCCTCCTAGGATAATAGTGGAAGGCTAATACATTTTTAGATTTTTCTTCTCCCAGAAATACCAAAAGATCCTAATAAATTTATACCCTATTTAAAAATATACAATATATATAAATAACTCATATATAATGATCATACTATATAAAATAAAAAACATTTATCCAAGAATAGGACAAACATATCCATTATCATTTTTATAGACACTCAAGAGAAGAATGATTTTCTATGCTTCAAATTCTGAAAAACCATAATAGGATTATATAATGAAAAATATATTTATATTTATGAAATAATGTACATCTAGAGATTTTATGTCAAAAATTCGTGCATGTATAAAATCAATAAGTAATAATATGTTAAAAGGAACTATTTATATAATATAATACACAAATATGAAACATAAATTATGTTATGATTAGCTTATTATTTTTGGAACCTATTTTTAGGATTAAATCATTCACAATTGTACAAATATTTTGATATTGTTTTTATGTAATCAAAGGAATCCATGGTGTTAAAACGTGGATGAGATGGAGATGGTGGAAATTTTGTACATTTTTATATTAATGAAGTCCAATAAGATATTAAATTATCCTCATAGGAAGAGGAAATTATTAAATGATTCCTCATTCTACATGGTGGTAATAATAGGTTGAATAAGAAACACCTAGTAGCCATAATACCAATGTTTGGGGCCACCAACTAGTTGATGTCATCAATCAAAATCGAATAATGATGTCCAGTATAATTTTTTCAACTCAGCCCCCACGAAATGTTTCCCGTTATATATATCTATATTTAAATCCCAACACCCTAGAAACCTTATCTAGTGATTTTGGATTATTATACTCCATTATTTCTCCTCTATCGGATGCACTATCATTAGACAGATAATGTTTTCAAAATTTTGTGAGGTTTTCATAATTTTTTATAATTACCCATGTATTATACTTTATCAAAACTAAATTGATCCTTCATGTATAGATCATATATTAGGGTTTCGGTATCATCTAATAAGTGTTTGTTGTCTATTTATGAAATCAACACCCAGATAGAAGTAACTGGTGTATGCACATTAATATAACCTATTTTATCATCAGTTTTTGATGTTATTTTGTATATTTTATCTCCAACAACCATTTTTGTTTGGTTTATCCCCAAAAATGACCCAAAATTATAATTAATGTTTAATTAAGTTTGTTTCATTGATTTAGTTGTGTAGTTTGACTCATACGAAAACCATGCCCATCTATCATAATTTCAACCATGGTCAGAATCCAATGACTTTAGAGTATATTTATATGGGTTTGTGGCATGATTTTTGGAAAATGCACATAGCCTCATAATACTAGTGTTTGATTTTAGATCACCAGATGTGTGTGTGTAGCAAGTAACTACTATTTTATTTCATTAATGTTGATTTTTATGGCCATGATACATTTTTAATTATTCATTTTTTGATGTGTCATTTGAATCATGTATCGTATGTCATATTCCACATTATTATATAGTAGAGTATGAATGTTTTTCCAAATAAACTATCCCCTAAGAGGTATGTTTCATATTGTTGGCCATCAAGAATAGGAATATCGTATCAAGAGTTACAAGTCGGACATGTTTTGAACTATCATATTGAAGGGGAATTTTCAAACTACTCGTTGATGTTACTTTCAAAATGGAGTCAAATTAGGTAGAGATTTTCATTGAGGACCTGTCATGAATATTCATTATTCTATGAGATAATATTTCTTAATAATACTAGGTTTATATTCATTGTATGTCCCATTTTATCTTATGAACAGTTTTCAAGATCCTTTGGGGGTTACCTACTATGCTTTTACTCACACCCTTCACATCAATTTTAGTATATTTATAAAACTTATTACTAAGAATCCAATTTTTTGAAAGGTCCCAATGGTCCATGGTTGATCAGATTTAGAAAGTGGATGTGTGTTTTTCTAGATGGACTTCATCCTATCTATCACCTTTAAATTTTTTTATTAGTGTATTTACCTCATATAATAGACCCTTTATTTAGTTTCAGGTTTATATTTCTTACATTCCACATCGAAACATAATAGGTTGGTAATTTTTTTATGAGCTCACTAATATGATGATGATTATTTAATAAATGTTAATTGTTTTATTTGATTTTTCTTCCATTATGTTTCTATTATGTTTAAATAGTAAAAAAGGCATATTCTCCTTTGACTATCCATTTTCACTCATCTGTATTCAAGATCCTCTTGTATTTTAAGATAAACAAATCTGGTGTTGTGGCATCCCAACATGGACCCGTTGGTTTGGGTTGCAGTTTAAAAAATTTATCTTAAGACAAAGTTAAATTACATGTTTCTTATACTTCCATTACATATTACTGGTTACACTTGATGTAATGTTATTGGGACTCAAGTTAGAAGACTATGCTTTTTCCCATCATTCACTATATATTATACCTATGAGTTTCCTATTAAGTTAAAAATGTGATTTTTGGACATTATTTTTACCATTTATTAATTTCAGTTTTGGTAATCCAAATGAGGTTGGTATTATAATTTATTGAATTTAGTTTTTCTTCATTTATCATGTTTAGGTATGCGGAATCAAATTCCATAATCCTGTTTCATTACTTATACATAGAACATGTAATTAAATTCATATTCAAATTATGATATGTGATCAAGTTTCATTATTTCTGGTATTAGTTAATATTATCTTGAGTATTCTATGACTATGTGTATATATATTTCTTTAACTAACTTTCAAGTATAAAAGTCTTGACAAGGTACATGGGTAGTATATACAGGGTTATGTTTTATTCTTATTGGTAGCCTCTTATGTTGAACCTTGTTGAATCCCTTTTGTGACAATATTTTTTGTATGATTACCTTATTATAATCTCTGTCTTATATAATTTTTAATCTAAAAATTTACGATATTATGTCACATTAACATGTTTTGCATCCAATTTGACCACTTGTTATGTTGGAGGATGCAACAATGAATTTTACCATGGTTTCTCTAACAGGTTAAGGTATTGAAGTATTCTAACCCAAAATATAATACCACATGTTATTTTGAATTATTATTTATTAATAAAATAAAATTATTATATATATATATATATTTTATAGAAAACCCCATGTTAATCTTGGACTATATGAAACATTATTTTAGGTTTTATTAGACACGATAGTCAGTTTTTACAAAATTATTATATATTATAAGGATAGTAATTTAAATGTGATAATTATAACCAATCAATTATACATAATGATATTAATTTTAATAAAAAAATATAAAAATTAAATATAGTGGTTATATATAAAAGAAATGTATTGATAAAAATGTTCATAATTTTCAGAAACATCAATATGTAATGAAAATACTATTTTCCAAAAAATTATTCCAAATTTTTTTGGAACATTAATAATGTTAAAATTTCACACATATCTAAATATAATTTGATAAAATTAATATAATTTTTGAACAGTAATTTCAAAATTAACTTAGCTTAAATTTTTGGTATTTTTCCAAAAAGATATACTTTTTACGAATAAGAAAAATTAATGATCTTTAATTTAAAAATTCATTTTTGTTTCAATTTATTTATTAAGATAAATAAATTTTTAAATTTATTATATAGCATAATTATTTAAATTTTACATCAGACAATCTTTTTTAGTTCATTTTTCTCATTTTCATGTTTATTTTGATATTAAAACAATATATTCTATTGAAAATTTAATCTCTAAAAATATACATTCTTGAATCATTTGCACCATTTATTTTTAAATCTAAACAGTACACATATTATAATGGAATTGTTGAAAATTTAATCTATATTTGGACTCATAATAATTTATATTATTTTATCAGGAAAATGTAATTGTTTACCAAAATGAACAGGGAAACCCGTAAAAAACATATAATATGATTTATTTAAAATTGGGTTATCCCTGGAGGTTAAACTAAAATGATAAAGGTTAAAAGTAACATGAAACCTTTAAAAAGAAACTTATTTGGACATATATATACCTTAACTCATCAATTATCAATTATTTCCCATTTTGATCATTGTGACATTGAAAAAACTTATGTGGAATCATTTTACTCATAAAATTACAAGTGTACCAGTCACCTCACATATAAAATGCCGCCCCTTATCCTTTCCTATTTACACCATAAAACCATATTTTTAAGACAATTAATACCCAAATAACATCCCAAATCAATTCATATCGTCATATAATACTTATTTTGTATATTAATACAACCAAGGATGAATTATTGAGCAAACCAATGATTGATACCTAAAGAAGATGTAACGTTCATTAACATGAATTTTTGTTTTACTTGTTACTCATCCTCCTTCAATTATTATTATTCCATGAAGATATTGTAACATAATTATATTAAATATACTAACATTTTTAAATTTTAATTTATTTAACTACATATATATGTACATCCATCAAATGAGTAACAAAATCATCAGTCATGTCTATGGTGGGATACCACATTGTGAACTGATTTCAGTTGTTTCATCATTACCACCACACACAATTGGAAATAATTATAGATTTATTGAATGAATGTGATATTTAAAATATTATATCTTAAATTTTTATATTAATAGTTCAATATTAATTCCCATTTTATGGGAATATGATAACATTTCTCATGTTTACTGCAGACTATTGCATCCTAAAAAGATGTGATTCATTCAATGATTTTAGGGAATCTAATATGGTTTTTACTAAATAATATATGTTATATTATTGAGAAAAATGAAATTCTTGACTTATAATATATTATTTTCTTTAATTTTTTTATATTTTTTAAGAAATGGAAACAGTTTTCATACATATGTATGACATGTTGTATTTGTGAGTAATGTATTTAATTTTCTTTCAAATAATTTTATTCATTAATATAAATAAATAAATATAGAATGTATATTAAATTTATATCATGGGTATCATTCATGAAATTATGAAACCATGTTAAAAATAAGAGGAATTAGAAAACTAATCCAGACATAAACAAATAACAAAGTGGTTATTAACTAAAACATAACTTTACTTTTTAATCATTAATAAATATGTAAAAAATTTCCTAAAAAATAATATATAGTATATTATATGTATATATATTTCATTAATATATATATATATATATATATTAAATTATACTTATTATACATTGGTTTTAATGTGTGGGAAAAACATTCAAGACATAATGTAATAGTTTATTTCTCAATATTTCTTATTTGATATGTATATTTTTTATGATCTTATTTTTCATCAAATGATGTTTATACATCCCATTTGACATGTACTATCACGAATTATTTATATTCATGATATTTTAACAAATATTCTCAAATATTTTTTTATGGGTCTTACAATTCAAGCATATCAAAATTTTAACGATTTTATGTTAATGTATAATCATTTATTATGATATTTTATTATTATGTTTATGGTGATATTATATTAAGATCCGAAATTCTTGAAAATCATGAATATTGTTATACTAAGGATATTCAAGATATTTTCATGTAATACTACTCTTTAAACTATTTGGTAGTTAAAATAATTGGGAAAATGTTCTTTATAAAAATTATTGTATTTATTTCCTCAGTTGGAAATATATTATCATTGAAAACCATGTTTTCCATATATGTATTCAGAATTTTTTTATTATTATTCTATTATTTTAAAAATATAATTTTTCAGATATTTTAGTGTTTAAATAAGTTATTTGAAATGAATATTCATATAATTTTATCAATAATTCATGTATGGTTTTTACCAAAATGATAAATTAATAATTGTTATAATATCTAGGGGAAAAGAAAAACATTTAATTATCATTACCATTATTTTCATTTTATCTAAATATTTATGTTTTCATGGATATTTTAAATTAATACTATTTTCAAAATCAACTATGTTTTAAAAGGTGTTTATTTAAGTAAAAAATATAATATTTCCTCAAAAAATATTTTAAATGATCAATAAAAATACATTTCCGCATAATATGATATCTATTGATGTTACTAATTATTTTTTTGGGATATAATCCATGGATACAATTCATAATCATTATCTAAAAGGTTTATTTTTATGATGGAATGATGATCATGAAAACAACTTTTTCACATGGGTTATACAACAACAAATTATTTTGAATCCCAATTTTTCTATATGTTATTCTATAATGAAATGATTTAATGATTATGATAAAAATCTCTATTATACATGTTATAATATAATGGAATATTTATAAAACCCATTTCAATTAATGGTTTACAATATTATTAATTTTTTGTAATCTTATATCACCCATAGATATAATTATATTTATTTTATTGGTGGGACCTATATCTCCCTATAATGCATTGGGTAAAGATATATACCTCTTGGAAATTATAGAAATGGAATTAGGATTTCAGCTAGAACATTAGGGGATTTTTTCTTACATTACGATCTTGTGAGTGAAACTTGAAAACTAAGATGGTATGGTGATTGAAATTATTCTATTATGATATTAGTTTTAATTGATACTTTATTAAAATAAAAATGATATTGTATTATTATGATTATGTCAAAATTATATGTCTTTTGAAAATGTAATTATCTTATAGCTCATGAACATTTCATCCATTTCAATTAAAGTATTACGAGTGGCCAATATTTATTCAATGTGTCGTGATCATGAAATTTGATATCTAGGGTATGGTTATCAAAGAATTTCACATGTTCTCAATAACTTATGTTCATTTTATCTTATGCGTCTCTATTATTTACCCTTGCTGAGAAATTGATGTGACCTTTCATTATGTAACATTTCCTCATGTTACTATGAAATGTATTATGTATGGAATATCTAAGAAGGGATATTATTATGAAAATAACTATAGGAGGTGATGTAGTTTTGATATGGAACAATTTTTTTGTGCTTCCATGTTTCCAAAGACACCATTCTTTTTTAGACTTCATGCATGTGTTTCTGTAATGTAATTAATATTCATAAAGAAAAATGTGTTATACATGTATAATAAGAATGAATATATATTGTTTTTATTAGATGATATGATTTTTTATCATTTGGAAACAATTGTCACAACCTGTCCCCCAGGGCCCGTGTCATGACTACGACGGGCACACCTTCTATAGGCCAAAGGCTGGTGACTAGAACAATAATGTGTTTTCCATAAAACTGGGAAGGAATTTTCTTTATAAACCGTAACCACATATAAACAAGAACACAGTAAGATACGAACACAAGAAAACTATATAACAAAAAGAGTTTTGAAAGAAAAGTGGTCGGAATACCAGCCCAACAGTAAAGGAACAAGCCCAACAAAAAAACACAGCAACTGATGAAAGAGAATAAGAAGCTAATGGATTGTCCTCTGAGGTTCTTATCTGAAGGGTAAGTACATATCTCCTCCTCAGGAATCCACGTCCACTCGTTTCCTCTGCGTAGTGACACGCCATATAATCCACCTCTTGGTACAGTCCAATCCTGGTACTGTCACCCTTAGTTAACTCTATAAGTCATCTACATCCAACACAATAAGGTATGGGCATAGCCTGTGCTAGGGAGCGTATAATGATACTCAGTAGGGACCTGAGACCCTCAAGGTATCACAAATCCACCATGAATAAACAACAATGTTTGAAATCAATAGATAACCCTACTTAGGTATATGCCCATACATATACCTATGTTATCATGTAATCCATCTCAAACATGAGGAAAACACAGAGTTACTAACTCAGCTGACACAAAAATTTATTCTAGGGGTAGTAGTAATTAAATTCACCAGTTACATCGTCTAACACCTTGGATATTATAGAACCCATCCTATATCGAGTATAGTTGGCCTATCGTGTCACACAGAGGCACCTCCAACAAATCTTGGACTGATGAGGTACTCATCCCATCGACTATTGTGGGACCTCAATGTCCCAATGAGGCGCCCCCACCATGGGTCTCCCATACCTCATAGAGGCGCTCCCCCCTAGGACTTGCTAAGATAATTCTCTTGTCGAGTATCGTGGGTCTTCCACGTCACACAGATGTACTCCCCACTATGGCCTGATAAGGTACACCTCCTGTGAAGTACTGTTGGAATACAACGTCACACAGAGGTTCTCCCTATCGTGGGTCTACCACGTAACACAAAGGCACTCCCCATTGGACTTGTCAAGTAACATAGAGTCGAAAAGATCACCAGTCGTCATGTCTAAGCTAGCTACTGTGTTCTTGCATTATGCTCACTTGTCTCCCGGACGGTCTGCTCCACATGCCCCTAGTCGATACTCCAACTACCAAAAAACCCCCAAGGAAGTATCTTAAAGGCCTGCCATGTGATAGGGGTCTCAACATAATAGACGACAGGTCAATCAGATGCATGGTCTGTGAGTTATTAGCATTTTAGTCCCGATGGCCTGTTGGATTCATGCTCGATCCAACATCTATGTTCCCTATATTAATACAAAACTCTAGTGGGGTATAATAAAGTAGAATTTCCTGCTCCATTATTTTTAGCACCACTAATGGTTCTTCAAACGGATTTTGGTGCGAATTTTGTAGCCCAGAAAAGTTACATGGGTCGTAGTGGACCTGGGTCCGGTCTTACTCGGTTGTACTGACTCATCCCGACACATCCCTGGCCGACCCGGTTTGGGTCACCCGACACGTTGGGTTCGTCCCGACCCGTGTTGGGTGGCCTAGGCCGTTGGGCAGTATGGAATGTCGTGAGGATCCACGGGAGTCTTACTATGGATGATGTGAGGCCACATGGAGACTCGGCTATGGCTTCTTGTCCAAGAGGGCGGAGGCCGCGGGACGACTCAGGAGGAGTGGACCGTGGCAGCGGGGCGGCTCGGCCGGTGTGGCTCGGACGTGGGGCGGTGCGGCAGGAGCTGTATGGTGTCATGGGGTGGCTCAGCCGAAGCGGCATGGTGCCATGGGGCGGCTCCACCAGAGTGGCTCTGCCGTGGGGCGGCTCGATCAGAGCGGCAAGGTGAAGCGCCAAAGGACGACACTGCCATGGGTTTCGGCTGCAGACAGTATCTCGGATGTAGGGTGGGTCGGCTACGAAGCTGTAGCCCAACCATGGGGCATCAGTTCGACTGTGGGGCGGTGTCGTTGATCTATCACCTTCTTTGCTGCCGGTGGTGTTTCCTACCGCCATTCTCGTGCCTACTCAGTGCCCAAAATCCTGCTCTATTTTCTGTCACCAAGGCCGTCTTCATCCATCGTGAAGGGCACAACATCGAAGAAGAACGGCAGAGGGGTTGTTCAATGTTTGTTTGGACCAAGCCCTCCACATTATAGTGGTATCAAGTGGCTCATCAAGAACATTAACATTGAACGTCAAATCGTACCCTCCCACAATGATTATTCACAACCCACAAAAGAAATCATCCACATTTTTTGTTTAAAAAAATAACTTGGGAATATTATCATACACAAAATAAACCACTACCTTGGATTATTCATTGATGGATATTGTGGAGGAGGAGACGACGTCATTGTGGGGGGAAATTGGATCATCAATTGAAGACGTCCCACACTAGAAGATGTTCCAAGGACGAAATTCATTTTTGAAGTTGGCATTCTTCGTTGGAGAGCTTTCCCACAAATCTCCAATGCTCTCCCATTTTCCAACCCTTTTCCCCAATTCCAAAAAATTGAAAATATAGACAGCATCATAATTAATGTTTTCAAATAAAAATATGTTTTAAAAATTTCAAAATGGTTGAATTGGATAATTTATGGGTGGAATAAAAAATTATGGGGAGGGTTGGCCAAATTAAGTGGAGAGCTCAAGAGGTTTCTCCCCATTTAATAGGGAGATCAAGAGGTTTTATTCCTCGGGAGGTCCCCACAACCATAACCTCTCATGAGATGTTATGATCGAAGTTCCCCACCTCCATAACCTCTCATTTGTGGTTTTAGTTTAGGTGTTCCCCACCTGTAAAACATCCACATCAGTGGTTACAACCAAAAAAATAAAATGTGGGATTATTTTATTTTATTATTTCCACAAAAAAACCCAAAACATAACATTCACCCTAGACCAACTACCATCATTGTGGAAGTCTTCTTAAGAGAATATTGGTGTTGTAAGTTCAACTGTGCCCTCAGATTACAATTCTGAGCAACAGCTCAAATGTTATAAAAAACAGCTTGTACGTTTTTTGAACGTACATGAAAAAAATGATCAGAAATTCATTCTTGGCACTCTGGGCCTTGGAATCTTGCACCGTAAAATTTCTCAGAATATAAAAATTCCCAATTATTTAAAGAAAAATTACATCAAAATTTCGTGTCCTTTCATTTTCCGCACCTCAGGGATTTACTTCTCTGTAAGCCACAACTCATAACTAGGTAAACTAGTGGTGGTATTGAGCAGTAATCTAGGCCTCCCGCTCCCATGTTCTATCTTGGGGGTTCATGTGCTTCCATCGAACGTGCACCAGAGGTATCGACCATCCATTAAGGACCCACTCCTGTCGATCATCAAACTCTATTTGAACCTCCATAAATGTCTCCCCATCGTTGACGTCCAACTCGCCATGGTCGATGATGTGAGAAGGGTCGTGCATGTATCTCCTCATCTAGGATACGTGGAAGATGCCATGCACCTGGTGAAACTGAGGTTGAAGATATAAGAAATATGCCACCTTGCCAACTCTACTGAGGACCTAGAATCGTCAAATTAACCTTAGAGTTAACTTTCCACCTCGGCTAAATATCCACAAACCTTATCGAGGTGAGACTGGTATAAAAATGTGGTCACCGTACTCGAACTCAAGATGTCTATGTTTCCAGTTTCTATATGAGTTCTTTCTACTCTAGGAATTCTTTATCCTCTCCTAGATGATTTATACCTTTTCTATGGTATCCCCTACCTTCTCATGTCCCACGAGTGCTGACTCCCCAGGGTCATTCTGGAAGAAAGGTAATCTGCAAGGTCACCCGTACAATGCCTCAAAAGGTGTCATCCCATTGGTGGAGTGATAACTGTAGTTGTATGAAAACATCACCAAAAGAAAAGTGATCCACACACCAACGACTGATGTCGAGGACAGAAGCGCATAGTATGTCCTCAAGGGTCTGAATGGGATGCTCGGTCTGGCCATCTGTTTATGGATGGATAGCAGGGCTCAAATGAAACTACCTCCAAAAAGCCTTCTGCAACCCCTTACATAGCCGAGAACTAAATAGTGCATCATGATCGGAGACATTATTCAAAGTTACTCCATGTATCCATACAATATCATGAAAATAGAGTCTTCCCATGATCTCTACAAAACACTGCTTTCTGATCGGTAGGAAGTGGGCAGACATGATGAGTTGGATGGCGATCAACCAAATCGAGTCATGAACTCTAGATGTACGTTGATGTCCTGTCATGAAGTCCATAGATATCCCATCCCACATGCACTCTGAGATCTTCAAAGTCTGAACCAAGCCTACTGGAACCTGATTCTCCGCCTTCACTTGCAGACAAGTGAGATACCAATAAAAAAACTCTATTACTACTTTATTCTATCTCATGCATCAGTGCAACTCTCATAGATCCTAGTACATCATCGCCCCTCCTAGTTTCACTACTAGAGGGGATGTGTGGAACTCCCTCAACACTTACTCATAATGTGACACATGTACCATGGTAGGTCATTTTAAGAGGATGATGTGATCCTCACCTTTCGAAAAATACATTAGGTGCATGTCATGTGGATTTTTGAGAAAGTTGTGTCTCATAGTCATCATCCCCATGATGCGCCTCCCTGACTTTCCGAACGAGTGGGGGAGTGACTCTAATAGACTGAATAAAAACTGATCCATCTCATTCCACAAAATATATCTACAATGTTTCTAGCTGCTATGTAGACTCTCTTAGTAGTTGTATACCAGATCTCTTGATGAGTGCATTTGAAACAACGTTACCATTCCCAAGAGTATAGACTATCTCAAATTCGTAGTCCTAGAGGAACTCAAAACAACGTCACTATCTCTAGTTCAGATCCTGCATAGAGAAGATATACCAGAGACTCTTGTTATCATAGAACACTGTAAAGTGCTCAACTATTAGATAGTGTCGCCACATCTTCATGGAGAAGACCACAACAGTTAACTCCCTCTCATGGGTTGTGTAGTTCTGCTCATGTTCTCTTATCTGTCAATAACCAAATGAGATCACTTCTCTCTCCTACATCAAAACACATCAGAGTTTGGTCCCTGATGTTCCTTAGTAAACCACGTACCCTACACCTTCCTCTGGAAGCCTCCAGATGGGGGAAATAGTCAGCCTCTTTCTCCGCACCTAAAAACTCCGCTGGCAATTCTCCGACCAAACAAAGGGTTTCCCCTTATTTTTCGATGATGATAGTGGTTCTACAACTCTGGGGAATTCTGGAACAAACCTCCGGTAATATACAGCCAATCCCAGGAGACTTCGTACCTCCGTCACACTGCTGGGTGACTCCCAAGAAAGTACTGCCTCAATCATCGCTGGATCCACTAAACTCTAACCTCCGATATGACATGCCCCAGAAATAGAACCTATCGGATCCAAAACTGGATCTTCGAGACCTTACCATAAAGTTGGTGCTCATGGAGTGTGTCCAGTACTACTTAAAAATGATAGTCTCACACCTCCTCAGAAGCCGAGTAGATTAGATTGTCATCCATGAATACTACTATAAAGAGATCAAGGTATGGCTAAAAGGTCTTATTCATGAGTCCCATGATAACTGTAAGAGCATTGGACATGCCAAATGGAATAAACAAGAACTTGTAATGGCTATACCGACATCTAAAGGCCATATATTTCATATCCTCGTCTTTCACTCTGACCTGGTGATAGCCTGATCTGACGTCTATCTTAGGGAACCACCCTGCTCCCTTCAGATGATCAAATATGTCGTCAATCGTATATAGTGGGTACTTATTCTTCACAGTCACCAATTCTAGGAACCGATAGTAAATACAAAGCCTCAATATCCCTTACAAATTCTTGGTGAATAAAATCGATGATTCCCAAGGAGATACACTAGGACAAATGAATCCCTTCCCCTGTAAGTCCTTTTGTTGTACCCATAGCTCATGTAGCTCCTCAGGAGCCATTAGATATGATGGTGTAGATATCTGTGTCGTCCCACGATACAATTAAATATAAAATTCCACCTCTCAGCGATGAGGTAGACCCTGAAACATCATCAAAGAAAACATCTGCGTACTGGTCCACCACTATAGGATAGCTCATACTCTACACATCAACATCTCTGATGGTAAGGCTATCCAAGTAATGAGTGATTAGCTCCACTCTCTTCCGGGTAAGTCCATCATACGATTTAAAGGCTCCCTTCTCACTAGTGAAGGTAATCCTGGTCCCATGGGTACGGACACACCACACATTGAACCAAATATAGTCTATCTGAGCATAGACTATAGATAACCAGTCCATATCCAAAATGACGTTGTAATTCCTTGACACTGCTACTAGGAGATCCCAACGGAAACTCTCACCTACTAGAGTAAGCTCACACTACTGGCACCAGTGTGTAATCGTCAAATACACTCTCGTGGGTGTCTATAGCCATAAGGATCGAGCCAACGACTCCATCATGATCTCTGAGCTCCAAAAAAGGCAGTGGAAATAAAATAATAATTGGAACGTGTTTCTATAAGCACTACAACTAAGGTGGAGAAGACACAGATTATACCTCATATCATATCCAGAGAACCATGATCATATGCCTCAACGTCCTAGAGCGGATCTCTCCCCTGTCCACCTTCTCCCTAATGTCAGGGTGGACTTGCTGGTGGTTCTAGAGGTACCATCTCAAATCATCGCCATCTACCAGTTGCACGACTAGCTCTTCTTCCACGTCTACCTGATCCATGTGGAGCACCTCAATTGAACCTATGTCTCTACCTGGGCATCCCCTCGACCACATACGAATCATATGTATGATGGGTTGGACAATCACGAACCAGGAACCCTTCCTGCAATATGAGTAACATTGTATGATTCTTCCCTGTCTACTTCTACATCGGGTTCCCCGGACATCTGATCATGAGTCATGTGGTCATCCACCTATAGGCATGGTCCTCCTAGACCTCCATGAAGTCTCTCTGGAGCCAGCTGTAGAAGACTCCACTATGTGACGATTGGTGGTAGGTCTTGTTGCTGGTGACTACTCAACATGGAAAATCTCCACTATGAGGGCTCTCTCTAACACCTCTTCCTACATCGGGATGCTAAGTGAGATCATCAAAACCCTAATCTCTTGCCTAAGACCCTACTCAAAAGTCTGGGCCCAAAAGAATGGGTCATGTACCATATCCATAGAGTAGAGTGAGAGTTCAGTGAACCTCACTGAGTACTGAGCTACAGTCATGTAGCCCTGCTTTAGATGAAGAAGCTCTCATATGTGCATTACGCAAAGAGTCACTAGGACTAACTCTTCCCGAAACAGGCTCTTGATGTCTTCTTAGAGAATTGTCACCTCGTGGTGCACCTAGAGAATCATGCTCCACCATCGTCGTGCTTCTTTCTGTAAATTTATGGAAGCAAGGATCACTCTGAGATCAGCTCGTGTCCCTATGAGTTATAAGACAGTCACCACATCCTGCATCCAACCCTCATCTGCCTATTGGTACATCTATCCCCTGAACCTGGGTGGCCTGAAGTGCTGTAAATTGTCCAATGGGCTCAATCCACATTCACTCTCTCATCATGGAGATGGTGGCATCGGTGCCCCAACGGGTAATAGTACAATTTGTGCCTCCACTAGTTCCTCTACTGGAAAAGGGCCCTGCACAGAGGCATCGTAGTTCTGTGGGATATCAGTGGTTACAGCTCTCGGAACCCTAGATGGCTATCTACGTAGAGGCATCCTGAAATGAAACAGGTGTTCAATGGTTAATATGTTATACCTGGTGATCTGAATCAAAGATATAACAAAAAAAGCTCTTGGAAATACACACGCAATCATTTTTTGATACCCTGAGTCAGAAATCAGAAGACATGGTCCTAGTGTATGGATACATCGGGAAATGCACTAACACTGGATTCCCTAAACTAATAATAACACTCACTACACTTAATACTATTTCCGTTTAAAATAATGATCATAATCAAAATTTTTGAAGTAGAACCAGCTCGTTTGATACCAATTTGTCATGACCCGTCCCCTAGGCCCATGTTGTGACTACCCCAGTCAGGGCTTCAATAGGAAAGGGGATGGCGACTAGCACCAAAAGGAGTTTTCCCTAAAACTATTAAGGAATTGACATTATAACCTGTAACCCCATGTAACCATGTACACATTAAGATACGAATAGAAGAAAACCATTTAACCAAAAGAGTTTTGAATGTAAATGGGCCGGAATACAATCCCAATAGTAAAGGTTCAAGTACAACTGATAAACATAACAACTGATGAAAAACAATAGACAACTATTGGATCATCCTCTGAGGTTCCTACCTGAAGGGTAGGTAAAGATCACCTCATCATCACTCCACGTCCACCAATATCTTCTACATACTAACACGTTGTATGGTCCACCTATGGGTATCGTCTAGTCCTGGTACTCTCAGGCTCAATCAGCGATGTCCATCATCTGCATCCAACACAACATGGTGCCGGCATATCCCGCGCAGGGTTGAGTATAATGATACTCAGTAGTGACCCCAATACCCTCATTATATCAAAATTCAACCAAGGATAAACCACCATGTATGAAATCAACAGATAACCCTACTTAGGTATATGCACATACATATTCCTATGTTATCATGTAATCCATCTCAAACAGGAGAAGACCACATAGATATTTAATCACCTAAAATAAGGATTTATTCTAGGTTTATTAACAAGAAACATTCCTAGTCACATCATTGAACACCTCAGCTGCTTGAGAAGATCTCCTCTATCGAGTATAGTTGGAAAACCGTGCCACACATAGGAACTTCACACTAATCATGGACTGCTAAGGTACTCCTCCGGTCGAGTACCAATGGTCTTCCACATCACACAGATTCACTCCCCACTGTGGGTCTGTCACATCAAACATTGGTTCTCTCCCTCGTGGCATGCTGTAATACTCCTCCTGTAGAGTAATGTGCATCTGTCGTGTAACACAGAGGTGCTTCCCACTTTGGCCTCCTGAGAGACACCTCTTATCAATTGTTGTGGGTCTGCTGAATCATACATAGGCTCTCCCCACCTTTGGTTATATGAATCACACATAGGCACTCCGCACTAGGCATATCAAGTCACTCTCAGCCGAAAAGGACTACATTCATCAAGTCTTAGACTGCTACTGTGTTCCCATACTATGCTCGCTCTTCTCTCGGAGGGTATGTTCCTTGAGCTCCTGGTCGATACTACAACTACCACAAAAACCAACATGGAATTATCTCAAATTTCAGTCATGTCATAGGGGTCTCAATACAATAGAATTTGTGTCAATTGGACGCTCGTCCTATGAGTAATTAGCCTTTTAGACCCGGGTGCCCGGTCAAATTCATGGACGATCGAACCTGTCCATTCCCAATCTTAATCCAAAACTCCAGCGGGGTATAATCAAAGGTACCGTATCACTCCATGCTTTTTAGTTCCACCAACGGTTCATGAATCGGACATCCGTTGCATATGTTATGGATATAAGAATTTATATGGGTTGATGTGGGCTTGAGCTTTGTCCGACCCGGTTTGAGCAACCCAGCCCGACCGCAACGTCTAGCTTGACCCGCAGTGTGACCCATTCGATTGGGTTCAGCCCGGCCCACTAGGTCTAGCCCATCTAGTGTTGGGCGGCCAGTCCCACTGGGCGGTCCATCCGCCGTGAGGAGCCATTGGGTTTCAGCCGCAGATGGCGCGAGGCCGTTGGGTGACTTGACCAGGGCGGCTCATCCATGAGGGTAGAGGCAGTTGGGCAGCTTAGTCGGAGTGTCCTAGGTCCATGGGGTGGTTCAGATAGTGCGGCTTGGTAGTGGGGCGGCTCGCCCAGAGTGACTCGGTCGGAGCAGCTCCAAGGGCCATGGTGGTGCGGCTCGACCAGGAGTTCCAATAGCAGAAGACAGCTTGACCGGAGGTGGTTTGGATGCGGATTGGAAGCCCAGACGTGGAATGGGGTATCGGTCGTGGGGAGGTGTCGTTGCGTCGTCACATTTGTCGTGGACTATGCTCTTGTAGGCTTCCGTTCTCATGCCTCCTCAGTGCCAAACATCTATCTTCAGTTACTGTCATCATGGTATTCTTCTTTATTCACGAAGGGTAAACCATTCATGAAGAATGGCGGAGCGTTCGAACCATGTTGGTTTGGTTTGTGCCCTCTGCATTTGTGTGGTAGCTAGTGTCTCATCATGAACATGAACATTTAATGTCAAATCCTATCCTCCAGTAATGATTTCTCCCAACCTCCATAAGAAATCGTCCAGGTTCATTGTTTAGAAAAAAAGAAGAACATTGAAATATAATCATGCAAAAATCAAACCCCTACCTTGGATTTTTCATTGATGGAGATTGCAAGGGAGGAGATGACGTCTTAGGGGAGAGAAATATGATCATCGATTGAAGATGTCCCATGCTGGAGGGTGCCCCGAGGAAGAAAGTGGATTTCATGTGTCGGAGTACTTCATCGGAGAGCATTCCCCTAATCCGCCAAAGCTCTCCACTTTGCCAACCCTTTTCCCCAATTCCACCAAAAAGAATATATAGCCAACTTCATAATTTAATTATTCAAATTAAATTATGTCGGAACAATTTCAAAATGGTTTAATTAAATAATTGATGGGTGGATTAAAAAATTATGGTGAGGGTAGGCATAATTATGTGGGGAGCCCAAGAGCGTTCTCCCCATTTAAAAGGGACTTCAATTTCTTTCATTCCTTGGGTTGTCCCCACCACCATATCCTCTAATGGGAGGTTAGTATTGGTGGTGTCCACCTTCATTACCTCTCATTGGAGGTTTTTTTTCAGGTTGTCCCTACCTAAGAAATATCCACATGGGTGGCTATGTAAATAAGATAAAATGTTTTATTATTTTATTTTATTATTTCTACAAAAAAAATTAAATTAAATTTCACCGTAGACCAACTATCTTCGAGGTGAAAGTATTCTTAAGAAAATACCGGCACTGCGAGTTCAACAGTGCCCTCAGATTTCAATTTCAAGCACCAGTTCAAATGTTAGACCAAACAACTCGCACGTTTACGAAACGTAACCGAACAAATGTTCACAAATTAATTCTGGGCACTCCGAGCCTCGGAATCACATGCCGTTAAATTTTGGGGACTCGTAAAATTTCCATTTATTTTAGAAAAAATAAGTGGAAATTTTGAGTCTTTACAAAAATAATTATAAAACCTTAGTTATATCCCTAGGGGAATATATAAGGATATATTTAAGGATGATCCAAGGTATAAGAAAACGCCCCTGAATTTTGTTAAATGATATAATGAATGGTGTCTAAAAAATTGAATACCTATCTAGATAATACACATAGATATGGATCAGTAACAGAGATACCTAGTGGTAATAATTATGTAATGGTATCTTTGATCATGAAGTGATCATCCCTTGGTGAATGACAATGGACCTTAATGCTCACATTATTTGAAACTATTATGGGATATACATTGAAATTTCAAAAAATCATCACGAAAAATCATGAAGTATTTAAATATAAGATTACTATCAATGAACAAGGATAAACCTATGGTTTCATTAATTAAAAATATAGTGTCATTATTTGACATCTTTTATGTTATTTTTAATGATTATGTGTTTCCACATCATGATAAATTTTATGTACATTGTGTTATTTTATTTTATTACATAAATTTAAAATGAATTAATGATATATATATTAAGTGTGAAATATAATGAAATGATCTTCTACCATAGCATCCAAATATAATTGGAATTGGAATGGAAAATTTTATTTCTATGATAAAATAAATTCTCATGCAATGAACCATGCAATATTTATATATGAACAAATAAGGGAATGACATCTCGTTGATTCCTTCATGTGGAAATATCAACCTTAGTTTTTTCCATCTTATGATCCACCCATTTTGGAAAAATTAATCATCACCACTAGAAATAATCCTTATTTTCTCCACTATTTAAAACATGAAAATGAAATTTTGATTTTCGATTGTTAGGATGTTCAAGTGGATCAATGTAGGATTATTATACAGAATTGGATAAAAGGCGATGAAATTGAATCCATTAAAAATGATGATTTTATATATTTACTTTTTCAGCGAATAAATTCTTCATATTCATCATATAATGTTGGATATTGGGTTTCATGAGCTAACGTAGAAGGATGATCAATCCATTGGTACCTAAAAGGAATATTTTACAAGGAATTCTTGGTACACATTTATTATTATCATCCAACCATTAAACAGGGTTTAATGATTATTTATTTTCCTAAAATGATTTTTCTTGATTGATTTATCCAAAAGCGATAGAAATAGTTTTGAATAGATTTATTAATGTGATATAATGTTGGAAATTGAGTTTGTAGATAGGTATAAACATCATGGGTTTGATAAGAATATAAATATTGAAATTAAAACAATGTATAAGAACCAAGATGAAAAGAAGATTAGATTTCCTATACGTTGAATGTATTCGAAGAAACTTGGGGGAAATTTATATAAGTAGTCTAATAATTTTTTTATGCGTGCAAGGTAAGGTTATTGATAAATTGATTTTAACTGTTATATGATGATGATTACTGGAGATTTAAATTGAGATATGTATAAATTGAATGAACCATCCAAACTATAGTGTTTCAAATTCAAGGAGTTCAGTAATTATGATATCCTATTCCCAAATACAAATGCTAATGATGATCATCAGTGGTATAAACCTATTAATGCAACAGAAAAAGAGAAATCACTTGTGATCACAATTTCAGAATAGGTGTGCGATAATGACATGGTGATTGGTTCACTTAACATACACTCTATAATATGAAATATTTTATTTTAATCTAAAACTACCAATTCAATATAATATAAAGAATTTTAAAAGGGTATCATGTTTACTCCATTATCATTAGATATAGAATTAGTAGTGACATCCCCAAATGGTATGATGGTATCATATGAAGTTTATTTTTCTTCTCCAATTGATATTAGCGATAATGTGCTTCATGGTAATCTCTTTATTCTTTGATTAGTTGACTGTGATGTTATCATGTGAATGGAGTGATTTTTTATACATAAATCACACTTCAATTTTTGAGGAATAGAAGACATGTATGATATTTTAAACCAACCAATGATCATTGATTTATGTGATGATATGTATGAGCTTGCTATAAAGATCACATCAATTTTATGGGTCTTAATTCCCATTAATAAGGGGTTTAATCTAAAATGGATGGGAAGAAAAATAAAATCTATAAAATTCATATTGTCTGTGTATTTTTGGATGTCTTTCCGAAATAGTTTCTTAACCTACCCAGAAAATGTGAAGTTATATTGTCAATTGAAATCATACCTGGTGACACACAAATTCTAAATACTCCTTATAAAATTTCCCCAATTTAGTTTTAGTAATTAAAGAAAAAAACACTTTGAATCCCATGACATTGGATTCAATTAATCATGTCTGGCACTTTGGGGTGGATCTTTTCTTTTTTGAAATAATTATGAACTTATGTGACTCTGTATTTATTATCAAGATATAAACAAGATCAGGATCAAGAATAGGTAACCTATTCCAAATAGTAATAAAATATTTGATCAATTCTGTTGATATAAATACATTTATATGATTAAAATTTAGTCTATATATCATTATATTATCTTAAATATGAAGGATATAGAGAATATTGGATTCTGTAAATGGTATGGACACTAATAATATGTAGTGATTCCATTTGGTCTTACTAATGACCTCACATTATGCATGGATTTAATGAAAATTGTCTTATTATATTACAATGATCAGTTTGTGGTAGACATTATATAGAATATTTGTATCTAGTCAAAGTGATTGGAAGTCCATGAAGATGAAATTATCATTGTTCAAAAGAAGCTATGTAAGGATAAACTAAATGATATATTCAAAAAGAGTGAATTTTCTATGGGAAATATTTAGTCTTTTGGGTCCTATAATCTCAAGAGAGGTATATCAGTATATCCATCAATTTTGGAGACAATAAAATGTTTAACCAGAAAAACCAAAATATCTAATATATAGTTTCAAAATCCATTTAAATATATTATAACCTATTATTAATCATAATTATATATGAAATACATACCATAGTTGGAAATGTCTAGTGTGTTTTTAACACTAGGTACATAATTGAAAAAGAATAAACTAGAAAAAAAAATTATTTTATTTATGTCTATGATGATCTACAAACTCCATATAAATTTCTATAACATCATTGGATAACCTAGGGAACACATTGACCAAAGGAATGAGCTAAAAACATTTATATTAATAAACATAGTAATAAAGCATAAATTTTTCGTTTTAAGAGATAACATAATAACATAAAATTCATGTTAAGTGAATAAACATATGGAATCATCAATATAAAAATATGAAAACATACGGGAATGTAAATATTGGAATCTGTAAGATATACATAACATGACATAAGAATGATTTTAGTCCTACTTCCTAGTCTATATCATGTTGTGGGAAAAGTACCATAATGGAATAGGATTATTCCATAATTTCATAGATAACATCTAATGATAATAAACATCACAAAATTAATTGGAGTTCTATCTATAAATATCCATCATAACATATTCAGGAATATGTTTTCCACCTAAAGAATGATACATTTGGAATATATATAAAAGATACCTAGAGAATAAAATGGTTATAATAATCATGTCATAAGGCATAACTAAAGGGTGTAACATAATGGTATACACAAAAGAAAGATCAATTACCTTTCAAATAATAATATTACAAATATAAAAATACATCATTAATAACAATTTCCAACTGATGTTATTACATTAAATAAGGTGTCTATGAAACATTTAAAATAAGCCACATTTATGTAGTTTAACGTAAAATATTGAAGATTATTTAAAGAGTAAAAATGTATAATTATTTTTAGAAAAAAATTAATAAAAGAATATTTTTTATGGTAAAATTATTAATTTTAGATAAATAGATGTTTCTTAAAATAAATAATTGAGTGTACATGAAAATTGGTAATAAATAGTGATTATCCCATTAATAGATCATTCTTATAAGGGAACGTTTTAAAACACGTATTTCCCAATACAATAAATATAAATGGTTGAATATACACATGTTTGGACATGTAATCATTATATTTAATTGTATATTTGATTAATAATTAATAAATACATTGTGGGTAAATAGATAGAAATCATATCATGAAGGAAAAAATGAGTTTTAGAGGTATCTATTACCTTATGTCTAAATGTCTTATGAACCTATACATAGAGTACCAATAAATTAAATATGTTTAATGAATTTCATAATCCAGAACAACTTATATATTTATTTTATTTATAATGATTTTATTTTTTGTATTAATGGCCATTTTTTGAGTTATATTGTTTAATTTAATCATTCCTTGAGTGTTCATTTTCATGGTTTCATGATTTGTTCACTAATGTATAATTGTGGAAGTTCCAGTCAAATTGGAATTATTATTATTTTGTGAAATTATATTGCATTAATTTACATAATTAATTTTTTATTCCCCCATATAAATGTTTTTCCTTGTATAATGATGATTTATTTTATAAAACATTAATGATAAATGATTAGTTTACTGTGGTAGTTTTTCGGTCATCATGAAATTATATCATTGTATTCTATGTTATGTATATATATTACATAAATGATATGAAAAATATTATATTATACATATTATAAAATATTTTGACCCTAAAAATTGTTTTAGGATAAGCGTTGAAGGTGGTAATTGAAATCGAGAACTCGTCATCCCTAAAGGTTGTAGACAAAAAAATAACTAAATGTTGTTTTCCTTTTAGAAAAAAATAAGGGTTGATATTTCATTATCTATATTACATAAACACAATAAAATTATTTCACAAAAATGATAATTTAGTTATGGTGAATCATTATATTTGTTAAGTGAGGAGATAATAAGAAATGAAAAGAAATTTAAAGTAATAGATTGTGGATTTTACCTCTTGTATGACATCACATTGAGAACCTCATAAAGGAACATGGGTTTGGTCATTTGTTAATAATAGTAGCTAATGAATGTGGGTATGATTATTAATATGAAAATTGGGTATCATATTAAATATATAAACATCTTACTATGAGTTTTAAAATCAGTGACGAGGGTGATATTTGTTGGGAGATGAGAGAGGTGTTCTCTATTATTATATTCATTAGTTTATAATATTGACACATGACTCTCAATAGTGTTGATTATTGTGATTGAAAACAATAAATAGTTCAGGATACATCCAAATAATGGTTTCATACATCATTAGCACATCATCAATGAATTAAAAATTCATGTATTTAGCTTATAATGTGATGTACCAAAAATAATCATATTTAACAACTTAAAAAATAAACTATTTTATAAAAATTCATAAAAAACTCTCTTGAAACATTTTTCAATTTCTAATTTCAAAATTACATTCCATTTTCGGAAAATAATTATCTATATTTGAGAATATTATTTTTTAAATAAAATTTTCAATTATTCAAAAAAAATTATTATTACAATTGGTTGTGTGAAAAATTAAATGTTATTTAAGCTCTCATAAAATCATATTTTAATTACAATACAACCGAATATTTATTTATCAATCAAAATTTTAAAAAAAAATTTAAATTGAATCATTATAGTAATTATAATTTTTTAATTAAACAATTATACTTTATAAAAATACAGGCACTTATTTTGTCAATTTTTAGAAATTTATTTCCTTATACAATGAACTTATAATATATCATATTTTCATTTATAATATACAAATTTTTTTTATTTTTTAAAATTACTATTCAAAATGCTAAGATTTCTATTCTTATGGTGAGGTTACTATTCCAAAGGTCTAGCTAATATTCCAAAAGTATAGTTTCCATAACATATATAAATACTATTATTTTTTAGGTTATATAAATATAAAAATACTTTCATATTAATTATGAATATTTTTTTATTAAACTTTGTATAATTTCAAAATAAGTTATCATGAGTACAATGATTCTATAAGATCAACCAAATCTAATTTTTTTAATCCTTATAACCTTATTTCCTATTTATTGTCAAGTTATAATATTTGGAATTTTTTACTAGTTTATTTCCTATATAATATTTATTTATTTATTTACAAGAATAAATTTTTTGTGGGTTCTTAATATGAAATCTTTGTTTTATGACATAAGAAAAAAATTTCCATTGATAAAATTCTAGGTCATTACATTCTTCCCCCTATATGTCTCCCTTGAAAAATCATTTTACATAGAATAGTAAAAATAATATAGGGTAATTCTCTTTCATCTCTTACCTCAATTCCCATATCACCTATTTATATATTTTTCTCCAACAAACATTTACCTGGTGAGTGGACTTGTTACGTTGAACTTTATCTCTATGGTCGATGTTTGTCACTAGCTTCACCTCACAAGATAGATCATTCTTCTGCTTTACAACCTCTAAAATCAATAAATGTGATAGATCTGTATATACATCCTCCATATGGATATGTTGAATACATCATGTACATGGGACTTGGTTGGTGTATATTCTAGTCGATAGGTCACCATTCCAACACGATCAAGAATTTCAAATGGGTAAATATCCATAGGACATAGTTATAATTTATTCTCATTATAATGAATCTCTTAAATATACATTTTTAGTGGAATTCCTTATTAGAGACCTCAAAATCTAACTTCTATCTACAATTATCTATATATATATATATCTTCATTAATCATTGGACAACTCCAATGCTCTACAAAATTGTATTTGACTTATTTATCATATCCTCAATGATTTTAGGTCCCAGCCACTTAAATTTTACATCTTCTTCCCATGATGAAGGTTTTATTATTCTCTTCCCATAAATTGATTTATATAGATCCATTTGGATGCTTGAATGGAAAATATTATTGTATGGGAAAAAATTGTAGACTATATTGATCACATTTTTCTATTAAATCTATTGTGCATCATCATAATATGTATTATTGTTTTTATAAAGTCTTCTTAGACTAGAAATTATTTTGGTGGTGATTAGGTGTACTCAAGTTCAACTAAGTATTTAGACCATGTTGGAGAATGTTGAATAACATGGAGTTAAATCATATATAGTGTTTTAATATAATCAATAATGATATCCCATATAGCTTCACAACTTCTTTGATGTATATCTGTGTCATTTGGTTGGATTATTATTCATATTGAATGGTAATAATCTGAGAAGACATTGTAATATGATCCCAACGACCCATTTAGTATTATTTTTAAAAGATGTATTTGTATGTTCTTTGAACATGAACATGATTATATTATCATATTTCAATTTAGTTATGGGTTTGTTTTTTATCATTCCTAAAATTTTTTTACATTTAGCCTTCAGCTGTAGACATAAAAGACTCGTTGGTGTATATTCAGTAATATTCTATATATTTTACCATCAATTATTTCCTATGAGATCTTGATACATCTTTGTGCTCCCTATATGAATTTAGAAGGTTGTGTGATGTCAATCATTCAATATGTCCATTTTTATATCAGTATTTTATGGTACATTTTTTCATGGATCAAATCTTTTGACTAATGACTATATAATAATGAACATTGAGGAGTTCGCTTTTTTTTTATAGCTTCAACTTATAAATTTACACATCATTTTTTATCAAATAGCATCTTCTCTAGAAGGGATGGTTGATAAATTATTTAATAATGTAATGAGGGTGAACCATAAATTATTATTCCCTTTTATATCCTTTTAACATATAATAATATTTGATTCATCGTAGTTATCATCATTGATAAAGTTATTGAATCCTTTCTACTTAGATCATTTCCCACTTTATTTAAAATACTAGGTGTGGTGGATTGAGCAGTCATATTCATTGATGAGCTCTAAAAAAAATTTTGGATCATAAAATTATCCATTAGTGTGAATATATATTTTAGGTTCTTACTATTACTATATATCTCACACTTCTCTTAATAGAGATAATTCCACCAATGTTTCATTGTGAAGTTCACATCTTCAAACTCCATACCATGTGTCAGATACTTTTTTCATGAAAATTCAACATCATTGAGGCGTAATCAACAAATTTATCATTTTTCATAAGTAAACATCCTATAAACTTCATTTAAGTGTCATTTTATATAATAATGATTTCCCTACTTGACAGTACTGCAATATACAATGTAGTTATATGATTCATGTCCATCTATTTGATGTATTTTCCACATTCACTGGTCTGGAAAAAAATTAAACTTTTTTAATTAAAAATGTTCAGTGAGTTTATAAATCATTATATTTTCCTCACAAATCATATGTAATACCCATCTTGACCATGTAAATTATGTATCATTGTTAGAGATTCTGGTCTTGGAAACTACTCAATTCTTATTTTTTTCATGATTATATAGATGTTTATTTTTATGATAAAAAAGGAACCACGATTGATAATTATTCCATCAACATGTCACATATATTTTATTTTGTTATGTAGTTTTCCATTGAAATTTTATTAGCATAGTATTCAAAAGATCATTAGGTTCTTCCCTTCTCTTTAAGTGCATCAGAATGTTATCTAAAATGACTCCCTTTTATTTTTCAATATAATGTCTAAAAACACTATTTAATATTCCTATAAAAATTAATTGAGAATTAGTGAGAGCAAAGTGCATGACTATGAATTCATAGTGTACAAACCTCTTTTGAAATGAAGTTTTGGGAATATCTTCTTTCCTCCCCTTTAATTGGTGACATCCCAATAGAAGGTCCTCGTTAGAGAAATACTTGGCCCCACAAATTTGACCAAAAAATAAATCTATATGTGGTAGGGGATACATCATTTTGGAAATTATTATTTTGAGATCAAAATAATCAATGCATAAGATCAATAATCCATACTTGTTCTTGATGAAGAGAACCTGTTCACCCCATAATGAATCACTCGTGTATCTAAACCCCTTTTACAGATTCTCTTATAACTAAAAATTCATCTTATCTAACTTGATGGTGTTCATTCTGTAATGATTTATTGATATGAGAAATTATATATTTATAATACTATTTGATAACTCAAACTCATTTTCATGAGTAATGTTTGGAAATTATTTAGAAAACACATCATTTTAGTACCTCACAATGGTAATGCCTTTGAGCACGATTCTCTTCATTATGGTAATCATTTGATCTGAATATGATATTTTCAGAGATAATAATATGCACATTTTATTGTGTCGGAGGATGGTTCTTTCTGGAGGCATAGAATCTTCTATCTCCAGGGGTCGCGGTTTTTTGTCAGTTGCGGTTTGCATGGCCACAGGGTGGCGTCTTTCCGGAGGTGACAGGATGTGGAGGAGGCCCCCCGGCGGGGCGGGGTGGCTGAGTCAGGTCAGGACCCGCCTGTCTCGGGTTTCATGGAGTCGGGTGCGGCTAACGTTAACCCTCAGCTTCTTTCAAATTCAAATTTGCCTGCCGTACCTCGTGCGACAGAAACAGCAGAAGGGGAAAAAGTTTCTGACATGCTCAGCTCGCGGTCGGCTTCTACGGAGGAGTTTTTGGATCTCATTTCCTAGTCTCCTGGGACGGATCAGAAACTATCTCCCTCATGCAGCAGGGGGTTTCCCTCTCATCAGGATTCGAAGGTGCACTTAGCTTTCTCGTTAGGATGCCTGTTGAGAACACTGTCTCTCCCACCCTCTTCGTTCTGTATCTTTGCTCAGCTGTCACCGGAGGTAATCCAATCGTCCCAGGTAAGTAAGCTGACCATATCATCGAATGGAGATAGGGAGGCGTCTGGATTGTTGAGAGGTGTGGAGAAGGAATTTTTGGTCGCTCGTCTGTCGCCTCAGCGACGTCTGTTGGATCCTTTGGCCCTTGGGAACTTGGAGGCAGGTGGATCATATGTCCTTCCTTCGGGATGGAAGATTCAGTTGGAGGATTAGTTGAGTCCTTTAAATAAGGTTATTCTTTCACACAAGTGAAGTTTTGGTGAGGATGGTTGCTCTGGTCCCACGACGCGCTCCAAGGCCAAAGGGAAAGACTTGGTTGCATTGCCCTTCGTACATCCCTCCCCATTGTAGAAGGCCCAGAAAGGCTCACGGTAATGTTATCACCCATTATTTGGAACGCACGTGGTTTTGGAGCCCGAGCTAAGTGTTCTTATTTGGCCTCTGAAGGCAGGAAATCTGGGGTATCCTTGTTTGTGATTTTAGGAACCGAAGCAGAGCCAATGTAAGTTGGATGGGTTGGCCTAGAGCATGGGGTTTTCAAATTGCATTCTTGATGGAGCTGTCAACTCGCACATCTGGATCGGTTGGAGAAGCAACATCTCGGTAGAAATCACGAGCATTATGCCTCAGTTTATTGATGCATAGATTGTTTTGGGTAGTTCTACCCTCCTTTTCACTTTTGTCTATGCGAGTATGTTGGTGACTGGAAGAAGGGAGTTATGGAGCCATCTGGAGGCTCTAAATGTCGGGTCTATTCCATGGTTTGTGGGAGGGGATTTTAATACCATTGCGGAATTCCCTGAGAAAAGGGGTGGATCGGGGTGGAACTGTGAGAGAATTCTTGAGTTCCAGGAGTGTTTGACAAGAGCGGGGTTGTTGGATTTGGGCTTCAGAGGTTCTAAATATACATGGTGCAATAATCGACAAGGGTCTAACTGCATCTGGAGTAGGCTGGATAGGTGTCTCACAAATGTTCATGGCTTGGACCTATTCTCAAGCACTTCAGTAACACACATCCCACGTTTACTCTCTGATCATGCCCCTATCCTGGTTGAGGTACGTCATGAAGTCGTACTGGGTAGGTCCATTCATTACTCTAGCGAATGGCATCGCGATCCGGAGTTCATGCAAATGCTGAAAGCTTCCTAGATGGAGGAGGAGGAGGAACGGTCATGGGGAGGGCTTGTGAACCGTCTCAAATGCTTTAAATAGGATGTTAGAGATTGGAAAACTAGGCAACCAAACCCTGCCAATGGGGTGGCGGGTTTACAGGTCGAGGTGGGGAGACTAGGGGAGTCTCTAGAGGAGTCCTGGGATAAGAATGCTTGTAACAGCCCGAGATTTTATGAAAACTGTTCTTTTTAATTTTATTAATGTCTTGTGTTGTACGCTACACCAAATGGAGCTTGCACAACACACATCCTTGAATTTCCTTACATTACACGCAATCGCAACCTTCCTCGATAGCGTGTGTAGTACGCAATACTGAGTTTCACGAAACAACGATATGCTATTAAAATATTATTAAAACTAGCCGTTATAAATAGTAATAACCACTTGTTAAAATTTTAGAAATTTTAGCTCTCAAAATGGACTTCATTTTTGGATTCGGAGTATCGAATTTATCCTAAGGTGAAATTTTGGTACTTTTCGGATAACTTTCATATTCTGATGAATAGTGAAAATTACTAAATTATAATTAAAAACAACTTTTTTAATAGAAATAATTAATAGTGATAAATTATTAATTTTAGTGGTTTTAAATTATATTTAGAATATATTTTTACAATTTAATACAATTTTGGTCATTGGATGTAATTTCACATTTAAACCAGACATAATCAAGTGTCAATCTTTTGATAGATATTGTTTCTTAAAAACAGGCTATTTGTTTTAACAACGGGATTTAATTAAAAAATTAATTAATGAAACTTCTATGTTATGAATTTGGTAAAATAGACTTCATTTTTGAATTCGGAATATGAAATATAGCTTAGGATGAAATTTTGGCATTGTTTTAAAAAACATCAATTTTTGATGAATAGTGAAACTACTAAGTGGTAGTTAAAAAAACTGAATTTTTCATAAAACATAATTTTACTGCTTCTGTGAATGGAATTTCAAAAATCCGAGAGACACGGTTGATGTCAGTAAGTAAAATGTGGTTCAATGAGATGAAAATAATTTTTGGTGAATAGTAACTTTTTACTTTTATTTACCACGGTTAAAAGTAAATAGGGTAATTAAGGGTAAGAATGATATTAATATTACCCTAACACATGTCCTAATTCTATTGGACAAGTGTATCTCGACCAAAAAAAACCTTAAGTGTAAAATATTATCATTTAGGCCCACTTGGATAAGATTAGGACATTTATTATTAATTTATTTAAAGAAAGGTTAAAATAGTTAAAATCAATGTTTAATAAGTAAATCATTTTTAATATGGGGTTATATATAGGATAAATTCGACTATAAATATTCATTAGAAATCTAAAAAGATTTCCTACATAATGGTATTTTATTTATAATTTTTAGACATTAAATAATTTAATTTATTTATGACACAATGATGATGCAGTAATTATCTTATTAATGAAATATTGACATAATTGATGTTATAAAAACCAAAAAATGTAATTTGAGACTTTTTATGAATTCCAATAATTTTATAGGTTACTATGATATATTAGTATTGATTTAATAAACTTGGTTCTAACATATAATTCTGTTATGACTTTCACAAAAATCATATATCAAATAGTGTCAAAATTGACACAAAATAGTTTTTAAATCAAATATTATATTATTAATTGTTATTTTATTCCTAAAAATCTAAGATTCGGCAAAATGACTTAGATAAGGATATATATATTAATAATAAGCAATTTGGGGTTCGTTTGGCATGTTATAGTAAGTGTATTGACCATATAGTGAAAGAAAACAAAAAGATACAGTAAAAGTTAAATTATTTAAATTAGAGTTAAATCTAATTGATAAGGTTAAAATAATACCCTAAACTTGTCTAAATCCTATTGGTTGATAGGATTTCGACCCATACCCACTTTAGCTTCGAAATAAGACCCTTTGGAACCATTATAAACCGATTTTGACTTTAATATAAAATAATATTTTGAGATATTCCTAAGGTGCCCCTCTCATCCCTTATAAAAGGGCATCTCCTCTCCCTCCTCCTCACACCAAATTAAGAACTCAAGCTCGGCCAAACCCTGCCGAAATCCCTTCTCCACTTCCCTAGTATCATCCTAGAGGTCCTGGTCTTCTTCAAAGACCATCCTTAGTTCTTTAAGTGGAGGTTAAGAAAAGGCGCGTCAAGAAGAGGTAATATCCATTACCGATCTTTTTCAATTTCTTTCTTCTTAAACTTCTTCTTCTTTAGTTGTTTCATGATAAAGTAATAACATCAGTATTTCTTATATACTGATATGTTATTATAAATATGAAACAACTCTAATTAACCTTATATCCATCCTACAGAAAAAGGAAATCACCGCGCGTGCGTACGTACGGAATACCGTCTCCACACCGTGGTGTAATCTATTTTCCGCCACCACCTTAATTGGATGGGTATAATGGTTTAATGAGTAACTATATATGATTATTATAAATTGATATTGATACTGAAATATTATACATACACTTCAACACAATTCCTTGACCATGGGAACGATATCATCGCTCGTGCGTACGTACGGACTACCGTCTCCACGACGCGACGAGATTCATTCTCAATGATTAACCATTCATGAATGATTATAAAGTATATATAATAAGTACTAATGAAATATATGACATAATAATGATACTGGATTTATGTATATATATATATATGTATGTCATCTACTTACTTCCATTCAAGACAATAAGGAAAGAAAAACAGCGTTCATGCGTACGTACGGACTACCGTCTCCATGAACGGTGTTTTTCATTTCATTTATCTATCTATTATATATATATATATACTGAATATATATGATATATAAATCATATTTTATATTCTGGAAGTAATTAAATCATGATATAAGTAATAATAATGTCAAGAACAACAAGTCAAAACACCTACGATAAATGAAACGATTTTACCCAAAACGCTTCTTTAACATGGAATTTACAAAAGAACGGGTAATATAAAGTCATAAGTGAACCATATATGATATCATAACAATGAATATGATTCTGTAATAAGTCAATGACATTATTTAAATCATTATACAGGAGGTTCGGACACATACGAAGAAAATCGGACCTAAGGTAAGGGAAATATCACAATCTCATTTTTATCCGAGATTGTTTATACATTGGTATTTGCTGGGGTGTATTTTATCATCCACATCCATGTTTACTCAATATGAAATTTTATTTCCATCCACCTAAAATTGTTTGAAACCTATTTTACCCTTTGGTGAGTTTTTAGTAAACTATATGAAAGGAATCTTTTGTCATTTTTCGTACGAGGTACTTTTTGACTTTTCCGAAAAAAGTACGAGAAGAATGTTTTTTTAACTTATAAGGCATGAATAGATTTTTAAAACATTATTTCCAAGAAGCTTCCTTTACAAGTTTTCAAGTTTATTTTTAATCAACTTCTTTTAGTTTATAATTGTATGACATGTTAAGAAAAGAAGAGTGTTTTTGAAGTAGAAAGGATATTTTTCTCAAGAATGGAGTTCAAATGTTTAATCAAAATTATTTTCCATCTAAGATAATATAGGGTTCTTTTTTTATCACTATTATTACATTGATTTGATTATGTTGTGAGGGAATTATTTTTATGAAGTCATTTACCTTATATGGTTTGTTTTATGATGTCATGATGTTTCAAGAATCCCATTTTTGTTACATGTGTTATGTGATGATGTATGATTTATGATTATGTGGCACACATAATAAAGGATTCATTATAAGATGGGTGGGACCTATATCTCCCTCCAATGAATTGGGTAAAGATTTTATATCTCATGAGATAGACAGGGCTGGAACGGTAGGTTATACCGGTTGAGTGAAACAGGACTAAAACGAGGGTTACTCGATTCAGAAAGGGACTTTGTCCACTAAGATAGTCTTGGAAATGAGTCTTGACTAACAAGAAATGATTCTCTATGATTATGTGTGAATGCCACAAATTTTCATGTTTTAAGTTATGATTATTGTGATTACATTTCACTACCATGATTTATCCCATGTTATGAAATTATGCTCTCTTTTGCAGGTTAAGATTTCCAAAATGTTATGTTCTTATGAATACGATGTGATTGATATTTCTTTTGTTTACCCTTACTGAGCATTTTAACTCACCCTTTTATGTTTTCTTTCCCCCAGGATGTAAAGAAAGGTTTTAGGTAAAAAAAAGGGAAGATCATTATAGGAGATGTTGAAGATCTTTCACCACGATTAGAAGATTACATTCCGAGTTTCCAAAGACACTAAACTATTGTGATCCTTGTGTGTGTGTTTTTGTTATGTACTAATTATTCCGCAAATGTAATGTAATGTCAATGTACGTCAAGTTTCGAGTCTCTATAGTTGGTATCAGAGGAAAGGTTTAGTCAACCTTTGGAAACTAGGATGCGAGAACTTTAGTGAGATCCCTAGAGATATTTCTCAAGTATGTCTAGGGATGTCCCTAAGGTTAAGTATACATATAGGTTATAGTACTAGAAGTACGCTAACGATCATAGAATTAAACCTAAGATGTTAGATATTGAAGGTACTCCCCCTTTATTATGTTGTTTTCCCTAGCATGATTTTTGCCTCTCACACTATTCTTTTTGGGTTTTAGATGATGGCTGGAACCCGAAGGAACTGTGTTGATCAATGCAATGGACAATGCAATGATTGTCCTCCTGAACAAACAAATGTTATGGGAGATGGAGTGCAAAATATTATTGCTATACTTACACAAGCTATGAATCATTCTGGACTTCCAAATGAGCAGAGAAGGGAACAATATTTTATTGAGTCCTTCATGAAGCAACGTCCACCTTCTTTCAGTGGGTCTTCTGATCCACTTGTTACTGAACAATGGATCAGTACCACTGAAAAGATATTTTCAGTTATTCAATGTTCTGAACATTATAATGTCATCTTAGCAGTATATCGTTTGGAAGGTGAAGTTGATCAATGGTGGAATCTTATCAAGAATACAAGGCAAAGAGATGAAATTGAGTCCATGGAATGGGACGAGTTCAAGAACTTATTTTTCAATAAGTACTTCCCTCGTATTCTTCGAACAAAGATGGAGAAGGAGTTTCTTGAAATAAAGAAAAAATATGATGAATCTGTTGGTATATACGAAGCGAATTTTACAAGACTTGCAAGGTATGCATCTGGCATTATCATCCAACCTGAAAGTAAAGTTGATCGATTTTTCAGTGGCTAAAAACCAAGTCTTCGAAGGGCATTAGCTATAAGAGACTTCAGTAGCTATGAAGAAATTGTGAGTTGTGCTATCAAGGTAGAAATGGAAGTTGGTGTTACATATCCATCTCATGGTTTTGACATGAAACGAAAGATGGAGTTCAAGGAGAAATCTCAGAATAATGGTGAAAAGAAGATGAATGTTTCCTAATGCACAATGTGTGGAAAGAAGCATGGTGGAGATTGTCTTAAAGGGACTAGAAAATGTTTTAAGTGTGGAAATGAAGGTCATCGAGCAGCTGAGTGTCGAAGTAATGGAAAAAGGGTTTCTAATGATGTGAATAAAGCAAACACTGCAGAGAAAGCACCACCAACACTTCAATGCTTCAAGTGCAAGGAAATGGGGCATTATGCTAATAAATGCCCTAATCCAAGGGTTAGTGATGATCAACATGAGAAACCACTGAAGGCAAAGGACAAAGGGAAGTCACATGTGATCACTATTGGCAATGTTGAATATGACAACGATGTGGTGAAATGATTAAGTGTTTATGTAATGGGATTCCAAAATAATGTTGTATCATTGAGTATTGCAATATTTATTGATGTGGTATTCAAAGTTATTGAGTTATTTTTTTGGAAATAAGATGATATGCGCATAATGAAGGTAAAACGAGAAAATGAAATGTTTAATAGTATTCATGGGCTCATGATTGATATAAGGACTAAGTGATATCATGGTTTGAGTATATAGAATTTTGAGGATTTTGGTATGTGGAAAGTGTTAACTTTAAACTGCATTCATGTTTTCACTAAGGTATTCAACAGAATACATGATTAATGACTTTGAATGTTTAGAATGTGACCAACAAGACCTATCTTATGGGGATCAACGATGGTATTAAATCTCTGGTAGTTGTTTTCACTATATTATGAGAGTGGACTGCAGTATTTTGGGTAACCCTAAAGATTGGAATGGATTATGTTGCAATAAGTTAGTATTGTTTAAGGATAGAAGTCTTTTTTCGATATTATTGATGGGATGTTATAGTAATATAGTTTTAGAAAAAGGACAACCTGCAGGACGGGCGACAGCCCATCGCGTCGGACAAGGCTGTGGGAATCGAACCCACAACCGAAGTGCGACTGGCCTTTATCGCCTACCACTGGCCTACAGGAAGTCCCTGTTTAGTATAAACTAGATTTATTTTGTTAAGCGGTATGATATATGAAGTATAAGTTCATTTTTGGAACCATATACGATTAATCTCACTATAAGATGGACTTATAACTTTTGCTATCCTTTTGTTTGAAATAGATGGAATGACCCATCATTCTATCACATGATCTGCTAATACTTCACGAATAACAAATTCAACTTCATTTCTTTATGATATGAAGTGGAAATTGTTCAATTCACGAACAATAGTGAGATTGTAACAAAATCATGTAAGTATTTCTTTTAATTCATCAACTTTAGGGAAATGATCTTGAAAACCAAAAATGTTTTCCTAGTGATCTTATATCTGATGAATCAAATGGTACCTTATATCGTCACAAATTTTTGGCTTTGTGATTACTGGATTTTCCATAGCCATGTTCTCTACCACTCTCCATCAGAACATGATGGTTAGATTTCTCTTCCATATCCATATTTTCACCTATGTGGAAACCCAGTGATTAGTTTATGTGGGTAATCGTTACATTTCATACTTTAGTTTTTAAAGACGAGTTTTGGTATTCCTTTTTACGATGTGGGTTTCTATTAAAGAAACTTTCTAATAGTAAACTATTTATAACCCCGGCGAATTTCAAGGGGGAAATTCATTTTAAGGGGGGTAGAATGTAACAGCCCGAGATTTTATGAAAACTATTCTTTTTAATTTTATTAATTTCTTGTGTTGTACGCTACACCAAATGGAGCTTGCACAACACGAATCCTTGAATTTCCTTGCATTACACGCAATCTCAACCTTCCTCGATAGCGTGTGTAGTACGCAATACTGAGTTTCACGAAACAACGATATGCTATTAAAATATTATTAAAACTAGCCGTGATGAATAGTAATAACCACTTTTTAAAATTTTAGAAATTTTAGCTCTCAAAATGGACTTCATTTTTGGATTCGGAGTATTGAATTTATCCTAAGGCGAAATTTTGGTACTTTTCGGATAACTTTCATATTCTGATGAATAGTGAAAATTACTAAATTATAATTAAAAACAACTTTTTTAATAGAAATAATGAATAGTGATAAATTATTAATTTGAGTGGTTTTAAATTATATTTAGAATATATTTTTACAATTTTATACAATGTTGGTCATTGGATGTAATTTCACATTTAAACCAGACATAACCAAGTGTCAATCTTTTGATAGATATTGTTTCTTAAAAACACGCTATTTGTTTTAACAGCGGGATTTAATTATAAAATTAATTAATGCAACTTCTATGTTATGAATTTGGTAAAATAGACTTCATTTTTGAATTCTGAATATGAAATATAGCTTAGGATGAAATTTTGGCATTGTTCTGAAAAACATCAATTTTTGATGAATAGTGAAACTACTAAGTGGTAGTTAAAAAAACTGAATTTTTCATAAAACATAATTTTACCGCTTCTGTGAATGGAATTTCAAAAATACGAGAGACACGGTTGATTACAGTAAGTAAAATGTGGTTCAATGAGATGAAAATAATTTTTGGTTAATAGTAACTTTTTACTTTTATTTACCACGGTTAAAAGTAAATAGGGTAATTAAGGGTATGAATGATATTAATATTACCCTAACACATGTCCTAATTCTATTAGACAAGTGTATCTCGACCAAAAACAACCTTAAGTGTAAAATATTACCATTTAGGCCCACTTGGATAAGATTAGGACATTTATTATTAATTTATTTAAAGAAGGGTTAAAATAGTTAAAATCAAAGTTTAATAAGTAAATCATTTTTAATATGTGGTTATACATAGGATAAATTCGACTATAAATATTCATTAAAAATATAAAAATATTTCCTACATAATGGTATTTTATTTATAATTTTTAGACATTAAATAATTTAATTTATTTATGACACAATGATGATGCAGTAATTATCTTATTAATGAAATATTGACATAATTGATGTTATAAACACCAAAAAAATGTAATTTGAGACTTTTTATGAATTCCACTAATTTTCTAGGTTACTATGATATATTAGTGTTGATTTAATCAACTTTTTTCGAACATATAATTCTGTTATTACTTTCAAAAAAATCATATATCAAATAGTGTCAAAATTGACACAAAATAGTTTTTAAATCAAATATTATATTATTAATTGTTATTTCATTCCTAAAAAGCTATGATTCGGCCAAATAACGTAGATAAAGATATATATATTAATACTAAACAATTTGGGGTTCGTTTGACATGTTATGGTAAGTGTATTAACCATATAGTGAAAGAAAACAAAAAGACACGGTAAAAGTTAAATTATTTTACTTAGAGTTAAATCTAATTGATAAGGTTAAAATAATACCCTAAACTTGTCTAAATATTATTGGTTGATAGGATTTCGACCCATCCCTACTTTATCTTCGAAATAAGACCCTTTGTAACCATTATAAACCGATTTTGACTTTAATATAAAATAATATTTTGAGATATTACTAAGGTGCCCCTCTCCTCCATTATAAAAGGGAATCTCCTCTCCCTCCTCCTCACACCAAATTAAGCACTCAAGCTCGGCCAAACCCTGCCGAAATCCCTTCTCCACTTCCATAGTATCATCCTAGAGGTCCTGGTCTTCTTCAAAGACCATCCTTAGTTCTTTAAGTGGAGGTTAAGAAAAGGCGCGTCAAGAAGAGGTAATATCCATTACCGATCTTTTTCAATTTTTTTCTTCTTAAACTTCTTCTTCTTTAGTTGTTTCATGATAAAGTAATAACATCAGTATTTCTTATATACTGATATGTTATTATAAATATGAAACAACTCTAATTAACCTTATATCCATCCTACAGAAAAAGGAAATCACCGCGCGTGCGTACGTACGGAATACCGTCTCCACGATGTGGTGTAATCTATTTTCCGCCACCACCTTAATTGGATGGGTATAATGGTTTAATGAGTAACTATATATGATTATTATAAATTGATGTTGACACTGAAATATTATACATACACTTAAACACAATTCCTTGTCCATGGGAACGATATCATCGCTCATGCGTACGTACGGACTACCGTCTCCACGACGCGATGAGATTCATTCTTAATGATTAACCATTCATTAATGATTATAAATTATATATAATAACTACTAATGAAATATATGACATAATAATGATACTGGATTTATGTATATATATATATATATATATATATGTATGTCATCTACTTAATTCCATTCAAGACAATAAGGAAAGAAAAACAGTGTTCATGCGTACGTACGGACTACCATCTCCATGAACGGTGTTTTTCATTTCATTTATCTATCTATTATATAAATATATATACTGAATATATATGATATAGAAAATCATATTTTATATTCTGGAAGTAAGTAAATCATGATATATGTAATAATAATGTCAAGAACAACAAGTCAAAACACCTACGATAAATGAAACGATTTTACCCAAAACGCTTCTTTAACATTGAATTTACAAAATAACGGGTAATATAAAGTCATAAGTGAACCATATATGATATTATAACAATGAATATGATTCTTTAATAATTCAATGACATTATTTAAATCATTATATAGGAGGTTCGGACACATACGAAGCAAATTGGACCTAAGGTAAGGGAAATATCACAATCTCATTTTTATCCGAGATTGTTTATACTTTGGTATTTTCTGGGGTGTATTTTATCATCCACATCCATGTTTCCTCAATATGAAATATTATTTCCATCCACCTACAATTGTTTGAAACCTATTTTACCCTTTGGAGAGTTTTTAGTAAAATATATGAAAGGAATCTTTTGTCATTTTTCGTACGAGGTACTTTTTGACTTTTCCGACAAAAGTACGAGAAGAATGTTTTTTTAACTTATATGGCATGAATGGATTTTTAAAAAATTAATTCCAAGAAGCTTCCTTTAAAAGTTTTCAAGTTTATTTTTAATCAACTTCTTTTAGTTTATAATTGTATGACATGTTAAGAAAAGAAGAGTGTTTTTGAAGTAGAAAGGATATTTTCCTCAAGAATGGAGTTCAAATGTTTTATCAAAATTATTTTCCATCTAAGATAATATAGGGTTCTGTTTTTATCCCTATTATTACATTGATTTGATTATGTTGTGAGGGAATTATTTTTATGAAGTCATTTACCTTATATGGTTTGTTCTATGATGTCATGATGTTTCAAGAATCCCATTTTTGTTACATGTGTTATGCGATGATGTATGATTTATGATTATGTGGCACACATAATAATGGATTCATTATAAGATTGGTGGGACCTATATCTCCCTCCAATGCATTGGGTAAAGATTTTATATCTCATGAGATAGACAGGGCTGGAATGGTAGGTTATACCGGTTCAGTGAAATAGGACTGAAACGAGGGTTACTCGATTCAGAAAGGGACTTTGTCCACTAAGATAGTCTTGGAAATGAGTCTTGCCTAACAAGAAATGATTCTATATGATTATGTGTGAATGCCACAAAGTTTCATGTTTTAAGTTATGATTATTGTGATTACATTTCACTGCCATGATTTATCCCATGTTATGAAATTATGCTCTCTTTTGCAGGTTAAGATTTCCAAAATGTTATGTTCTTATGAATACGATGTGATTGATATTTCTTTTGTTTACCTTTACTGAGCATTTGAGCTCACCCTTTTATGTTTTCTTTTTCCCAGGATGAAAAGAAAGGTTTTAGGTAAAAAAAGGGAAGATCTTTATAGGAGATGTTGAAGATCTTTCACCACGATTAGAAGATTACGTTCCGAGTTTCCAAAGACACTAAACTATTACGATCCTTGTGTGTGTGTTCTTTTTATGTACTAAGTATTCCGCAAATGTAATGTAATGTCAATGTACGTCAAGTTTCGGGTCTTTACAGTGCTTTTGTTATTTTATGCGATAAAAAGATAATTCTTTCTGAAAAACTAGTAGAAATGGAGAAAGTTTACAAGCCGAGGTCTCAGGTACGTTGGTTAAGGGAGGGCGATCGAAACAAATCCTCCTTTTAGGCCTGCATTAAAGAGAAGATAAGAATGAAGATTAATCTAATGCTTGAGGATGGGTCCTACACGTCTTATGTGGACACTGTTGGGCATTTGGCATTGGAGAATTTTGAGGGTCTACTGGCTGGGAGGGATAGGTCGAGTTTTGAGAGGGAGGCGGTGGATCACCATGACTTCTTGCACTTTATAACCACGCTCGTTAATGAAAGGGATAATGTTACTCTATCCTCTATCCCTAATGAAGAAGAGATCATGGATGCTTTGGGAAGCATATCGCAGGAGAGTGCTCCTGGACCAGACGACTTTCCGTCCTCCTTCTTCAGTGCAGCATGGGAAGTAGTGGGGCTGCAGGTTGTGCATGCAATTCAAGATGTTTTTGGTGGTGAGTCGCTGATAATGTGTGTCTCTGCGTCTCGGGTGGTGTTGGTGCCAAAGATCATGGACCCTAGCCTCTTGAATCATTTCCGGCCTATTTGTCTCTGCAATGTATCATATAAAATTATGGTCATGGTCATCAACAGGAGGCTGTCTAGATTGATACTTAGGATGGTTTCTGTGGAGCAGCATGGTTTTATACAGGGCCGAAGCATTCCGTGGGTGGTTGGCATAACAAGTGAATTGGTCCATGATATTAATAAACATACTATGGGATCGAACATTATTTACCAAGTTGACATGAACAATGCATATGATAGAGTAGAATGGATTTTTATCATTCGGGTCATGAGGGTGTCTGGCTTTCAGGAATGGTTCTGTGACCTTTCTTTCAGGTGATACTCATCTATTTGGCTATTGGTATCCTTGATGGGAAAGTGTTTCAGTTTCTTTAAATCTGTCCAAAGTGTTCGGCAGGGGGACCCGTTGTCCCGTACAATCTTTGTTCTCGCATAAGACGCATTGTCCATAAATTTGGTTAGTGGCTTCTCGAAGGGTAGGTTGAAACCATTCTATGGGAGAAGGAATTCTAGCTACATCTCACATTTGATGTTTGCAGATGATATTTTGATATTTTTGAATAGTGGTAGTAGAACCTTGAATAACCTTGGTGACATGTTGGTCAGGTATGGGAGGAATACTAGACAGTCTGTTAATCCTTTAAAGAGTCATGTTTTTATCTCGGACAGGTGTTTCGGGAGGAGGTGTAAGGTGATCCAGGAGATTTTGTGGTGCAAATAGAAATGTATCCCTATGTTGTACCTTGGGGTTCTGTTGTCTTGTGGGTGAATCAAGAAGGATCATTTCAATGAGATCCTCGACTGGCTTTGGGGTAGGATCTTTAGTTGGATGAACAAGATGTTGTCGTTCGGAGGTCGAGTGATTCTCATTAACAATGTTCTCTTGTCCGTTCCCATGTATGTTTTTCTATTGCTAAACCACCGAAAGGCACAGTGGGGAGGATGAAAAGTGTCTTTTACATGTTTCTTTGGGATGCGAAAGCAGAAGGAAGATGCCATTGGGCTTCTTGGAAGCGGCTGGCTCGTCCTGTGGATGAAGGTGCAGTCGGTCTTCGTGATGTTGAGGTTACCATTTTGGGAATGCAAACACAGTTAGCCTGGGATGTCATTGTTGGGGAGACTGTCTGGGCAATGTTTTTCAGAACGCGATATGGCTGGCCGGGGGAGGTTCGCACGCAGGGCATGACTGTTTTAGAGAAGAGCATGTTTGCTCATATTGAGAGACTATCTGGCTATGTCAGGTGGATTCTTGGCTGGGGGGATATTAATTTTTGGGAGGACAACTGGGCCGGGGGGAGGTTGGGGTATTCAGGTTTCCCTTTACCGAGGATATCATTCAGCCAGGCAAGTGGCAGGTATGAGTTTATATAGGAAACCCTTAATCCCAGCCAACTTTACCTGTTTGGAAGCCTAGTGATGAGTGAGGAGTCGGACCTGTGTTGTTTCATGAAAACTAGCAATGTTAGGTACACCGTCGGAGGTTACAGGGAAATCCTCTAGGGAGAAAGTGCTATGGGGGAGAGGTGGCCAGCTGTTTGGTGCAAGTAGATACCGGTGAGAATGAATTTCCTGGTGTGGAGGGTCTTAAATAGATTGATACCAACGAAGGATAACATACAGAGAAAAAGGGTATGCATGGTTTCTCGGTGCTACTTTTGTGAGCAGCCGAATTCAGAAATGATGGCCCATCTTTTCTTTCAAGGACAATGGGCCTCCTATCCTTGGACTCTCTTCAACCATTCCCCTTTCCCGGTTGGTGGGTCGTGCTGTATTCAGGACTACTTGTCCATCTGGATTACAGGTAGTGAGAACGGGGCAATGGAGAGGGTTGTCAGAATAATAATCTTAGTTTCCATCTGCTGGTTGCTTTGGGAGGCGAGGAACGAGGTTCGACTAGGGAGAAAAAGGTCATTGGTGTCCATGCAGGTCTAGCTGAAGTCGCTTATTGTTGAGATAGCTTCTATTGTTAAGGGAGGGCTGTCTTCTGTAGCAGTGTGCAACCTTCTCAATAGGCCATGCACCCAACATAGAGGAAAGGGAAGATGGGTGAGGTGGCTACCACCGAAACATGGTCTGAAGCTAAACATTGATGGATCCTGTTTGGAGGGGGGTTATGAGGGGTGGTGGGCTGCTCAAGGATTGTTGGGGTTTAGTGCTTCTGGAGTTTAGTGCCTTTTATGGTCCGTGGAATTCATTGGGTGCGGAGGTTCGAGCACTTCTTTCGGGCTTGTTTGTATGCAGGCGGAGAGGGATGCAAGTGTCAGAGGTGGAGTCTGATTCTGAGTCTCTATTAAGGATTCTATAGGGAGGCCATTTCATTCTGTGGGTCTTGATTTATCTCATTCGTAGGTGCAAGACAGAAACTAATCAAGGCCAGGTTACTCACCACAGTTGGAGGGAGTCTATCTTGCGACAGATGCCCTCGCCCGCTTGGGTAGACAGGAGGAGCCACTTTTGATATTTGATAGTTTGAACTCCCTTCCCCTTGAGTGATTTACTGTGGTGCAAGGAGACTCCCTTGGACTCCACCACTTTCGACCTCCTTGAAGGGAGGTTCTTTGTTTTTCTATTCTTCTTCAAATAATAATAAAAAAAGTATTTATCGGCAATGGGGTATTTAAATAAATATAACCAATTGAAGTGAAATGTAGCTTCCAATTCCACAAATGAAGTAGGATGTGATTTTTTTGGGGGTTTAATACAAAATCATTAACTAGGCATGATTTATATGACTTATATTCAATAATTTAAATACTCTTAGTTCTGGTGGATAACTTAACCTTTATAAATTGAGGTGGTATATACATAGATCTACTAACATTTAATGATATAAAATAATGCGTAGAACTAGAATCAAATATATCATCTTTATTCCTTAATGGAACACTTGTTTACCTATTACAACTGTATTTGAAGGATCCACCATTAAATTAATGATAATACATTCCCTTTCTTTCTTCTGTGGAGGTTGATGGTGTTGATTTCCTCTTAAAATCCTTGTCTTTGAGCTTTGTCTCTCATAATTCTCATGTATCTTACAGTAGAAGCAATGGACTACTAGTTGATTGGGGATATTAACCTTCCATTATTCTTCATAATTTGTTGGATTCATCATATCCTGCCAACAATATTTAGTATAAAACACATTCCATCCTCATTTGAAGAAGATCTTGGATACCTTTAGAAATATCATTTGATGCTTCCTCCCACACTTTTGACATGTGATATATTGGGTATTCATTCTTTTGTGGTATTTATCTTTTTATCCATACATATTAATCTTCATTTTAGTATTTTATCTCTATTCAAATGAGACCACCATGTTTCACCAATTCATTACCCACCAACGAGGTCATATAAAACAATATCTTTATATTTATTAATGTCTTAAATCGCCAAATAATTTCATAAACATGGATTTAATCTATTAAAGAAGAGATCCACATTTAATTTATTATTTATGACAATGTACTAGTGCAAAAAACGTTTTTTACGTTGGTTATTTTTAATTTTTTACGTCGGTTTCTAGCCGACGTTAATACGTGCGACGATATAAATATGGTTTTTGACGTCGGTTATTTAAAAACCGACGTCAAAAACATAAAATCGCGATGTTTATCACGTCTGTTATTTTAGAACCGACGTGATAAAGGGCCTGGAGAATGGTTTATCACGTCGGTTATTGAATAACCGACGTGATAAACGGCCTAGACAATGGTTTATCACGTCGGTTCTTAAACAACCGACGTCATAAACAGGGGCGAGGGGGTTTATCACATCGGTTCATATAGAGCCAACGTGATAAACTAGGGTGAGGGCGGTTTATCACGTCGGTTCATATAAAACCGACGTGAAAAACTGGGGGAGGGGGGTTTATCACGTCGGTTATTATATAACCGCCGTAATAAACCAGAGGGAGGCGGTTTATCACATCGGTTATTCAATAACTGACCTGATAAACTATTGTCCAGGCCATTTAACACGTCAGTTATTCAATAACCAACATGATAAACCATTGTCCAGGCCCTTTATCACGTCGGTTATTAAATAACCAACTTGATAAACCATTCTCCAGGCCCTTTATCACGTCGGTTATTAAATAACAGACGTGATAAACCATTCTCCAGGCCTTTTATCACATCGGTTATTAAATAACCGACGTGATAAACCATTCTGCAGGCCTTTTATCATGTCGGTTTTTAAATAACTGATGTGATAAACTATTTTCCAGGCATTTTATCACGTCGGTTATTAAATAACCGATGTGATAAATCCAATTTTTTTAAACAAAATGCAGTGATCTTCTCTCCAGAAGAATCAACTAGAAAACAAATCAAGAAATCGTACCACAAAAACAAAAGTACATCAAAATTAAGCATGTACATAGATAACATATAAAACATACCCCGTAGACAGCATCCACCCTCATTTATACCCCATGGACAGCCCTCCCCCACCCCGTTGGAGCCCTCAACCTCATGTATACCCCCTGGACAGCCCTCCCCCACCCCATTGGAGCTCCCACCCTCATGTATACCCCTTGGACAACCCTCCCCCACCCCATTGGAGCCCCCACCACACTCCTGGACTGCCCCCCGACCCCCGGACACCCCCAAACACCCCTCGACAACCCCCCACCCGCCGGAACAGCACCTCCTCACCCCCTCACCCCACTTGACAGCCCCCACTACACCCCTAGACAGCCCCAAACACCCCTGGACAACCCCCACCCCTGGACAACACTCCCACACCCCTGGACCGGCTTCCCACACCCCTGGACATCCCTTCCACCCCCCAGGACTGTTCCCCCACCCCACCGGACATCCCTCCCAGACCGCTGGACACCCCCCCCAACCCCACTGAACACACTCCCACACCCTTGGAACCCCTCCCCGACAGACCCAAATCCATACCAGAAAAACCATCAAAAGTAGACCAAAACAAGAAGTATGAAAAAATTAAACATTCACTTATATAACATTCAAAACTTACACAGTCAACTTCAAAAAAAAACTAAATCAAACCTAAACCACTACCAAATACACAATTAAAATTACAATATTCAAAATTACATTTTACATTACAAACAACTAAAATTCAATCAAACCTATAAAATAAATTGACCACTCCACTTGTACGTGTTTGATGTATTCAGCAGTATAGGGTTGAGGGTCATCAAAAAGCTACAAATGAAAAAGAAGATAGTTAACGTGTATAATGAATAATTCAAATTGAAATATTATTGAAATGTTTAAGAGGAAATCGTACCAGGTCAATATTCACAACTGTCCCAGTTTTTATTATTTCATACATAAATCTTAACATATAATATCTGCATTCGATGAGGCCTTGTTGTTCATGACAACTCTATTTTGAATGAGTGTAAATTCAATATATTATTTTTATGTAATAAATCAAAAATCAAAAATTATAAATTGAAATTTTCCTTCACATTTACATATTTGATCTTTTCATTTCTTTTCTTTGTGTTTTTTCGAAAGTAGAACCATGCACTGTTAGAAAATAATACGAATGGGGTAAATTTAAAATTCATTATAATATATAAAACTATTGAGAAATTGAAACTTACTTTTCCAATATATTCTTAAAACTTTCCCGCACATCACCATGAACAGAGCATATCCAATAAAGAGCTTTCTCCATTGGGAAAAAAATCCCTGACATCCAATGATCACTGATAAAAGGAAATTTAATGTTAGTGGTTTTTTATGTTAAAGATAATTAACTCTTTGAGAGAAATGTGTTTTATACCTCTCACAAAAAGGCATCATCCAACATTGTCTGATTATATTCTTTTAAAATCTTTCAGCAATATAAACCATTCTTTGTTCCTCAGTCAATGCACATGCTTCAGGGGAAATCAATTGTGGGTCCATGAATCCATATACTTCTGTCAGTTCATTCCTCTCACAAATTTTATAAAGATACCTAATAAAAAACATACATAAGTATACATTTTTAATAAATATAACACAGGGAAAATGTGTTAAGACTTACATGGAAAAAATTTGCACCACGTTGATGCCCAACTTATCTCCAGTAACAAGCTCCATGATATCAGATTTTGTAATTCCCAAACTTATTTCACATCCACAAATATGAGATTCCATTGGAAACTCGTAAAAACCCAACAACAAATGTGAATATCTTGAGAATCTGTCAAGACCACTAGAATCTGTATCTGATGCCATAGATTGTTGTCTTTGTTGTTGTCTATACCGTATTTATTTACCTTTGAAGTATTACTATGAAAAAAAACTTAGAAATATAGTAGTTTTCAAATGATAAAACAACTTTAATAAAAAAATAAACTAAAAGATATAACATTCATACCTCTATGGTAATGAGTCGAAGAAGTCTGGATGACCAAACTAAAAAATGGCTGATACTCTGTCCAACTGTTGCCACCTCATCTGTAGGTATTGGTACCCAAGATGATCTATCTATAATATCATGTATAGTGACCCTTTGATTCTCTACCTCTAATTGTTGATGATGAACTGTATCTCCTATAAAATATACCAACTCGTATGCTACTATATGATGTTGAGAATCATCAACATACAACTCACAATATGTAGGAAGCTGCAGCGGAGGTGTAGGATAAAAAATGGGGTCCGCAGGATGAGGTGGGGGAGTGGGAGCTACTGGCGGAGGTGGAGGATAAATAATGGGGTCTGCATGGGGAGGTGGAGGAGTGGGAGCTGCAGTCTGAAATTGTCTTTGCATTTATACAATCATAAACTGCACCGACTCTCTAATCTTTTCTTCCATCGTCGCATTAATATTTTGAACTTAAGCCTCCCAGGATTCTATTTTTTTTACAAACCCCCTCAATGTTATAAGTTGAAGAACTTGGAAACACTTTTCATACTGATACACCTGTCGGATATCCTCTTACATGACCAGGATGTTCGGGCCTTCCCAATGCTGCAAATAAAATATCTTCCCTCCCAGTAGCTGTAAATGTCCACTCTGAACTCTTCTCCTCAAGAGAGTCCTGTATTAATTAATTGAACATTTCTTTAATGATTGAAACTTATATGAAGAAAAAAGTTAACTTAAATAAATTAAATAGATATCTTATAATCCTCTCAGCTAAGATTCTCGATTCTTCCAAAAGATATTTCCCTTTTTCCCTTACGAGCTCTCTTCCATTTTTCATGTCTAGATGGAGGGGATGGAGGGGCCACCTCTCCAGAGCTTGAAGACTCAGCTCTTAGTTGTTGAAATTTTTCCGCCATCATTTTTTCTACTAATAATGTATAACCTCCCCGATATAAACTATGAGTGTATACATTTTTAGGTTGGATCTCCGGATGAGCTTTCCTTGTTTGCTGTAATTTAAGAATAAGAAATCATTAACAAAACATTAATAAAATCATTTATATAAGAATGTTTATAAAAGTTTACATTTCCCCTACCAGAAATGACTCTTTTTTTAAACATTCAAAAAACTGTCTCCATGTGTCTTCATCTATAAAAGGATATATACCACATGGATTGTCATGACTCCTATGACAATAAATGAAATCAGATGAGAGGGTTGATTTGAAATACCTCCATCTCTTGGCAGCCAACGATAAGCATTTATTCCTGACTCCTCTAGTGTCAGGAATATCAAATTTCATCAGATAAAGAATATTTTAAACATATTATATATACTAGAAACATTAAAATAATGTTTAAACAATGACAAAAGATCATACCAATTCCGTCTCCCACAACTGAGAGATAATCGCTTAATCCACACCTCTCCAATCATCATACAGAATGTTTACTTTGGTCTTAGCCTGATTTGCAACAAATCTCTCAAAATCATTGGCATTCGGACCTCAAGGAATATCATCATCATCAAACTCAACTACTATCCTCTGATCCTGCGTACGGGCAAGTGATAATTTTGGTAAACGTGTGCACCCATGTTTAACAACCTTTGAACTCTTTGTCGTAATAGGAGCATGTGAATGTTCATCCCCGGAGGTATGACCATCAATATGCTCCTCTCCAGAATCATGTGGTTGATCATCTGAATGATCTGTTATTATCCTTCAAATCAAAAAAACAAATGTCAGTTCACAAATATACAAATTCAAATATTTTAATACTAATGTAATCTGAAAATAGATAAGTGTACTAAGTTACATAATAGTAAACATTGGTAATATGGTAAGCATGTTAAACAATGATAAAGATGACAAAGATGGTCAAGATGGTCAAGATGGTAAAAATGGAAAAAATGGTAAACCTGATAAACATTGTAAACATGGTAAAGTAATTGTCAGTGAGCAAATATAAAAATTCAAATATTTTAATACTACTGTAATCAGAAAATATAAAAGTGTACTAAGTTACATAATAGTAAACATTGGTAATATGGTAAGCATGTTAAACAATGGTAAAGATGGAAATGATGGTCAAGATGGTCAAGATGGTAAAAATGGTAAAAATGGTAAACCTGGTAAACATTGTAAACATGGTAAAGTAATTATCAGTGAACAAATATACAAATTCAAATATTTTAATACTATTGTAATCAGAAAATAGAAAAGTGTACTAAGTTACATAATAGTAAACATTGGTAATATTATAAGCATGTTATACAATGGTAAAGATGGCAAAGATGGTCAAGATGGTCAAGATGGTAAAAATGGTAAAAATGGTAAACCTGGTAAACATTGTAAACATGGTAAAGTAATATTCAGTGAACAAATATAAGCATTTTAAAATTCATGTAATGGTTATAAACATGATAAAGTAAACTAAACAAACTTAAAACAAAAAAAACATATACTTATTTTATTTTTAAACATATTTTAATAAATAAAAAACTAACAATATCTAACATTTATGGAAAAAATAAATGTAAACAAGAAATAAACATATGTTACATGTAATTTTAGGAATGTACAGATGGATTTTTTTCCCAAATTCCTTCGTCGTGATCGTTCCTTATGGCACAAACTATGTCTTCAACATGATCATCATTATGTTCGGTTAATATTTCCATGGAAGTAGGGATCTCACATAAATCACCATATTCATCAAGTTCATCCTCACCAACATATTTTTTTTCCCTTGGAAAACAACAGCCCACTGCATATCTGATTGATCTACTACAAAAAAAATTTGTTTTGCATGTGTTTCCATTATAAAAGAATCAGTTGTGTATTCCAATCTATTCAGATTAACAAGTGTCATTCCAAATTCATCGTCTCTAACACTGTTTTTACTGTTAAACCATTTACAATTAAAAATGGGAACTGTAATTTTAAATTAATAAACATCCCATATGTCTTCAATCACTCCATAATATGCATTTGATGCAGAAATTGGGTTCTTGTCCTTAGCACTCGAAAATTGCATTGCTTCTCCAAACACAAATACACCACTATTCTGAACTGCACTTCTGTTGTCCTATGCTTTTGTATGAAATGTATAACCATTAATGTCATAACAAGACCATGTTATCACATTTAAGAATGGACCACCCACTATCCATTTTAATGTCTCTGATACATCTGATCTACCAAGAAAATTCTTTTTAATCCATGACAAAAAATTTTTGTTGTGCTCATTCAAAATCCACATTTCTTTTTTCTTTGAATGACATTGTTTCAACTCATTAATATGAAATGTGATATATGGTTGAGCATCAGCTATGATATTCAAGATGTATGATTCTAACATCTTCAACTGTTCAGCTGAAAATGATTTGACTTTCAAGCCGTGAATCCCCTTTCCCTCATTATTAACTCATTCATGGCGAGATGGAGGCAAACCTATGTGTTGCGCCGCAGCCAAGTAGCTCGTACAAAACTCTGCTACCTCCTTAGAAATATACTTTTCAATAATGGAGGCTTCAGGTCGATATAGATTTTTAACATAACCGTTTAATATTTTCATGTACCTTTCAAAAGGATACATCCAACGATGATATACAGGTCCACAAAGCTTTATTTCTCGAACCAGATGAATCATTAAATGCACCATTATATCAAATAAAGTTGGAGGAAAATACATTTCCAATTGACAATGTATAAAAATTGCATCCTTTTCCAAAATTTTCAAAGAATTCACATCAATCTCCTTGTTACAAATTGAATTGAAAAAATAACACAACTTCATTATAGTCTTTCTGACACGAATGGGAAATATTCCACGCAATGAAACTGGTAGAATTTGTAGCATCATGACGTGACAATCATGTGATTTCATACCTATCAACTTCAAGTCCTTCAATGAGACAAAATTTTTTACATTAGAATAATAACCTTGAAGCACTTTGGTATCATGAAGACACTGACAAAAGCTAATTTTTTCCCTCTTCGATAATGTATGACAAGCCGGGGGAAGAAATGTTCGTCTTCCGTTAGGAGTGGGAGCTAACTCCAAACGTATTCCCATTGATAGTCAGTCTAATCTTGTATTCAACCCATCTTTAGTCTTTCCTTTAATATCTAACAATGTTCTAATCAAATAATCAAAGATATTCTTCTCCACGTGCTTGACATCAATATTTTGTTTAACTTCATGATACCTCCAATATAGTAGCTCAAAAAAATTGACCTTTTCTTCCAAATATGTCTATCATTACCAGATTTCTGTGTCTTTCCCAATGTCACGTCAAGGTTTTTCACCCTCTCAAAATACAGATCAGGGGATAAAGGTTTTGGAGCAGTATCAAATTCTTGTGAGCCATTGAATGCCTTTTTTAGTCTTCTATAAGGGTGTTCCATAGGAAAAAAACTTTTGATGACCCATGTACACTGTTTTCCTCCCATGATGCAATTGACAATAGGACTTCTGTTGTTCGCAAATTGGAGATGATTTATGCCCTTTAACACCGTATCCAGACAAATTTCCATATGCTGGGAAGTCATTTATAATGAACAGAAGCACTACATGCAGTTGAAAATATTCCATTTTATAATAATCATACACCCTAATACCATCAGCCCATAATAGTTTCTAATCATCAATCAACGGTTACAAGTAAACATCAATATCATTACTGGGTTGCTTTGGACCAGAGATCATTGTACTCAACAAGAAATATTTGCGCTTAATACAAACTTCAGGAGAGAGGTTGTCAATTACCAATAAAACAGGCCATTAACTATGTGTGCTACTAAGTGTTCGGTATGGATTCATTCCATCTGTGCACAACCCTAGTATGAGATTTCTAATTTCATTTCCAAATGTAGAATACTGCGCATCAATATTCTTCCATTGTGGACAATCAGCTGGATGACGTATTTTTTCATCACATACCCGCTCTTCATCATTCCATCTTAACCTTTTTGCATCATGTGAATTAGCAAAAAAACATTTGAAACGATTAATTATAGAAAGACACCAAAATAACTTTGAAGGGAGCTTTGTAATCTCTACATCACCCTATGATTTTTCTTTCACCTTATACCGTGATGTCCCACATTTATGACACTCTGACAGAAATTCATATTCTTTCCTATATATAATACAGTCATTCGGACAGGCATGTATTTTCATGTATCCCAATCCCATCGGGCATAATATTTTCTTGGCTTTGTAATGTGAATCTGGAAGATCGTTATCTTTTGGAATAATGTATTTCATCAATTGTAGAAGCTCTGTAAAACATATTTCACTCCATCCATGCTTCGCCTTCAGGTTAATCAATCTTAAAACCGCTGACAAAACCGTAAAATATGTACAACAGGGATATAATGGTTTTTCAGCATCACCATATAGACGTGCAACTGTCGGTTCTATCTCAATTTGTTCTACTACAATATCACGAATCATTTCTTCAATTCCATCGGAGTTACCATCTTTTGAATCATCATCATTAGTGACATTCCGTCCAGTTTCACCATGCCAAATCCAATGGCTGTAACTCAGATTAAAACCATGACAAATCAGATGATCTTTTATATCTCTACTTTTCAACTTCTTCATATTCAAACATTTCAGGCATGGACAGAAAAAAATGTCACTACTTCGAACATTTCGTTTTGAAAATTCCAAAAAGGCAACGACACCTTCCTCAAATTCATTGCTCATTCGATGTGCCGTAATCCAACTTCGAATCATTATTACCTATAACAAATATCAACAAAAAATAAATATTTTTAAGATAAGACAAATTCATGCTTATATGAAAAAAATCATAATTTGAATGTAAAACAATTTAAAATATAAAACAAATCTATAGGTATTTAAAAAAATATGCTTGAATATTATTTTTAAAACAAAATATAGTTAGATATAACAGTTTTAAATTTCATTGAATCAAAAAAAACCATGATGCCTACATAGATTAATATTGATTGCGGTTTTGATGTTTTAATATGTTAGATAAACAACCTATTTTAAATGGCGTGCGGACCTTGATATTGGTCTTCATCACCCTTCGGTGTGATTGGAAAAAAGAGGTCTACCAGCATGTAATTATTTTATCAGCAATTCACTCATTCTTGTTTCTGATGATCGTTAATTGCATTGGCAGGCTGAGAGGGCCGCCCAGCGTGTCCAACACTGGTCTGATCAGAATAACAATAGTCCCACTGATTCGGTTTAATCCTTTATTTCTACTTTTTAATCCCATGTAACATATCTTGTGGGGATTTGATTTTGTACTTGGCCTTTAGTTTTAACGGTTATCAATCAAAACAAAACTCGACTAAAAACTCTGTTTATTTTAGGTTTTCAAAATCCAAAAACGAAAACAAAACAACCATGGGAAAAAACTAAATTCCAATTACAGGAAACATGTTCAGAATTTCTAAACACCAAGAATTAACAAATATCAACAACAATGGTGAACAGCCTGGAAATTACAAGACTAAACAGTTATTCAAACGCAAACTGCTTATATTAATTCTCATAAAAACAGAAAACAAAAATCTGTAAAAAAAACTAATTCAACCAAAACAGAACCAAAAAACATAAGAAATAATATCCAGATTAAGCAACATTTATATCCAGAACCATAATCATGTTCTAGCACATAAAGTAACCATAACAGTGTGCAATATTAAATAATGTCACCAACATTCAGCAATGATTTACATAAATGCAACACAGTCTGTTATATCAACAAAATACAAATAACCATTTGCAATAACAAAAAATTCCATGAGATTCAAAAACGAACGAAATGCACATCATGAATCAAAACAAAAACGAACAAAATAAATTCTTGGAAGGCTTACTTTAATATTGCGAGTTGAGATGATAGATCCGAGATGAGTGAAGATGATAAACAATGTAGCCAAAATGAGTTTAACGCAGGTCGATTGACGAGCCGATTAGGGTTTAACGCACGAGAGAGATGAGCCGGTGGACTATCAATCGAAAAATCGTAAATGACAGTCCACATGCATTAATTTCTTTAAAAGTTTTATAACTTCAATTATTATATAACCGATGTTATAAACAATTTTTTAAATTTATAACGTCGGTTATTTCAATACCGACGTAAAAAAGCTCTCACGCTTTGGTTTTTTACGTCGGTTATTTTATAACCGACGTAAAAGACAAGATATCTACGGGTTTTTTACATCGGTTATTTTATAAACGACGTAAACCCCCCCCCCCCCCCGTGCTTTGGTTTTTTACGTCGGTTATAAAATAACTGACGTAAAAAATGCCTAGATATCTCGTTTTTTACGTCGGTTATAAGATAACCGACGTAAAAAACCAATGCCCGGGGGGGGGGGGGGGGGGGGGTTACGTCGGTTATTTGGAAACCGATGTAAAAAACCCAATATCTACGCGTTTTTTACGTCGGTTATTTGATAACCGACGTAAAAAACCAAAGCACGGGGGGGGGGGTTTAAGTCGGTTATTTGGAAACCGACGTAAAAACCCCGATATCGACGCCTTTTTTACGTCGGTTATTTGATAACCAACGTAAAAAACGCGTCGATATCGGGTTTTGTACGTCGGTTTCAAAATAACTGCCGTAGAAAACCCCCCGTGCATTGGTTTTTTATGTCGGTTATAAGATAACCGATGTAAAAACCCAAAAGGCAAGATTTGTAACGTCGATTATTAAAATAATCGACGTTAAAAATCTACTCGCTGTATTTTTACGTCGGTTATATATAACCGAAGTAAAAAATGGTGATATAAAAAACGATTTCTGCACTAGTGATGGTAGATGTGTATCATGTTATCTGAGTATTTGTTTCCTTTTATACAATGATATACTTGTCTTGATTTCTCTCTATTATGAAGAAATACCACTTCATTATAAAATTGATAATCCTAGGAAATTTGTTTCCGAATAAAAATATTTTCATGAATCCTACCTGATACATGAAATCAATTTCATGATTTTATATTATTTTTTTATCACTCCCCACAACTAATGTAATTCCCCAACAAAATGATATAGTATCAGTACAAATTTATCTTCTTCTGATCATTTATGGATAGATAATATTCATTATATAGAGTTAGTCCGTTGTTCTATGTTGAGGGGATCATATGATCCACTAAATATATGAGACCTTAGTCTTGTATGTCATTCAAATGAATCATTAACTTTTTAGGAGAAGGTGGGAGTTCCACATGATCCATATAATTTTTCATAGCATCATACAGCTGACAAAGTATTATCTTGATGTTCTTATATCCTATTCTCATATGGGTTGGTTTCTCAATAGTGAAATCATTACATTGACTATCACATTTATTATCATCACGAGTTCTCATATTTCCCACCACTATGTAAGTAATTGGAATAAAATAAAATTTGTTGGATTTAATACCTAGCTTATGGGCATATAAAAAAGACATTGTGATCAAATAAGGAACAATATATAAAAACTTATCATATAGTAAGTTATTTTTACTTATGTTTCAATCCAGGTAGTACATTGTGGTTGAATTATCCATAGTGTTCTTAGTATTGATATCTAGTAATAATACATAAATTTAACATCTTCTTCCTCAATTATCATCTATAGATTCCCATTATTTATACAAAAGTTATTACATGATTTTGTTAATCATTATCCATTTAATATAAGTAAATGATAAAAAATTCTACTGTCATTGGCAGAATAGAAACATAATATAAAAACATGAATATATAATAAAAAATCATTTTATTGAACTCCATAATGAGATCCTAACACCCATTTATTTCCAATAACATCATAGTATTTCCAGGGGAATAAATAGAAAATGGAACTTTTTTAAATAAAAATTAGGGAATAAATATGGGAATAAATAATAAAACATGAGTTATAAGGAATGAAATGAAAACATAAAAGGCATGATCATGAAAAAAAATATGGGGGAATAAAATATAGAACCATGAATCACATGATCAAGGAAATATTAGAAATTATCCGCAACATATAACCAGAAATAAGAATGAGTCGAAGTTAACTATGAGACTACATCACATGGCAGAAAAGATCCCATAATATACTTGGTTTACTACCTAATCCCATAGATTATGTATCATGAGACTAAACAACACCCAATGCATTGAAGGGATATCTGGACACAACCATCATAACATGATCATGAATTTGTGTTCCACATAATGAATCAAAAATAATGAATAAGCACAATAGTTTCCCATGGAATGAAATACGAATTGTAATCATGTCTCAAGGAAAAATAAAAATGTGTATCATAATGGAACCCATAAATGAAGGGGTTAAATAATTTTTGGATTGTCATATAATAATAATAATAATAATATATCTTGTATAATGTTGTCAAAATAAATATAATATAAGAAAAAAGTGTTTAATGAACTTTTTAAATTTGCCGCTTTAGTACGGTTTATGGGAATATATTAAAGCCACATTAATGAGGAAAAATGTATCTTCCCATGATTTGGTGTAATATTTTTTTATTAATTTAATCATTTTTAATTTTTCATTTCACTTAGCACTAAGAATCATTTTCTATTGTGTCAAACATTACATTCACATGAAACTAACTTGGTATATGGTACACGCTACACTGTCATGGCATACAATACACAGAATAACATGGTTTTCATACATTACACAAACTATTTACCTTCTTTAATGGCTTGGGTAACATGCAAGACATAGTATTAACTAGAAAAAAAAATTTAAAAATTTTTATAATGAAAAAAAAACTATCCAATAAGATGATTGATATTAATATTGTTAATTAACATATGAAAATGTCTGGTTTAGATAAATATAATATGAATTAATTGACTAATTATTAATTATAAATGAATATAAAAAATGATTGATAAGAAGGGTAGGGATCCATTTTCTCATTGAGATAGCCTAGAGAATACCTAGTTCATGTCTTGTAATGTACTATGTGATATAGAATTTTTAGGGAGGTGTTTTACGTAGTGCAGTATGTAGATATTTTAACTCCACACATGTTGCTCGTTGGATCGATGTCTGGATAATGTTCATGTTATATTAACATTCTAGAATACACTGGTATCTAATTTTCCCCAAAGCATATCAGACCACTCCCCACTATTAATTGATATCTTTCCTAGATATGAAAGAATATTCTCCATGGTATTATCCCACATATTGATCAATTACCTGAATATTCATCACAATATGGACTCTTCATGGAATATACACAGGCTTTAGAATTCATGGGATATAATTAAAAAAACTAAGCTTTCTCTGGGAGGATCTTCAAGTGTGGGTGGGAGAACATCCTCCATTGATGTGTGATATATATGGGATCTACATAGATATTAAATGTATAGTGTCTAGTTTGGAAATGGAATAGAATGTGGACAATTTGGGGATTTATTCACAAAAAAAACAAATTTCTAAAATACTTCTAAGGGAAGAATGAATTTCCCCATGATGAATCTATAGTGAGGTGGATTTGTGAGTGGGACTGTAACATTGCATATTTTTAGGCATCAGTCAAGTAAAAGAGAAGTTATACTCAAAATAATATAAAAATGGAAGATGGATCCTACATGAAATATCATGACACTATCAGTGGTTTAGTTGAGGCCTTCTTTATGAACAAGCTTATAGGACCACACCCTATGATCGATGAAGTATATAAAATGGTCTGTGAAGAAATCACTGATGTTATATATAGGGTGATGTCCAAGCAGGAAAATTAATTTCTCATGTCCATACTACATGAGGAAGAAATCATACTTCCTACGAATAACCTAAATAAGTATAGCACCCCAGTCCCTGAAGGGTTTCAAGGTTCTTTATTCCATACCTCTAGGTGTATGATCAAGGATGATGTGTTTCTCTCCATCTAGGATTTCGTCTGAGATGAAACCCTTACACATGAAACTAGTTCCACTACCCTGATTCTTATTACCAAGGTTTAGGATCCCTCCATCCTCCAACATTACCATCTTGTGGGAATATGAATATCCAAGTACAAGATCGTAACCACATTCCTCAATATCAAGATTAGCCCATAACTACTAAAATGTATTTCTCTAGATTGGTATGGCTTCATTTAAAAACAAACATATATGTGGATATTGTGTTTTCATAGGAGATCATTGATTACATCAATAATAGAGTTCATGGAACTAATATGGTGGATAATATATACATGGATAAGGCCTATGAAATGGTGTTGTGGTCATTTAAATTCAATGCCTTAGTATGTATCAGATTATCTTCATGGTTTGTTTTTCTTCTCTTTCTCTGTTTCAGTTCTTTCTGGATGGTGGTTCACTTCATTAGAAGGAACATAGTTTTTTCAATGCAGTTCATGGGTTGAGGCAGGGGATCCTTTAACTTCATGTCTCTTTTTTCTTTCTCAATACATCCATAGTTATATAATCAATATATCTTTTATGTAGGGATTCATCTGACATTATCATTACTTCTTTAGTCCATGAAACATCTCTCATTTTATATTTGTATATGTTTCCATTATAATAAAGAATGTAGGTATATGGGTTGTACATGGGACTAACAAAACAACTAATTATTATTTCCAATGGAGTGGTTGGGTTTTCAATTATATTAAATTCACCTTTTATGTCATGAAACAGTTCAGGGATATCATGGTGACTTTTTTTAGAAGGAAGCATGGTGGGAGACATGGTTCTTTTCCCATGGAGTATCCTGATGCCCTAGTTTCCCCTATTATGATGATAATTCTTAAAATCGACAACATTGTGCTGAAATTTCTGGGAAGAATACTGAAGATGAATAATCTCCTTCTATTTCTTGGAGTTTATATTACCTTGGAAATTTTTTTCCTAACTTTCATTCCATAGTATGCACTCTCAACATCTATGTTTCCAAAGTGCGTGATTTCTAATATTGCCTTTATGCTTTACTCATTAATCTAGGATGCACATAAGAATGAGACAAATCACTGGGCAACATAAAAGAGACATGAAATGCTATTTTATTAGGGATGAATTGGTGTCATGTTCGTTTCTCGCATGTTTCATGGCATGCGAGAGATGTCTGTTTGGGGGGTTATCGAGGCCCACAAACCATGGTGGAGTTTTGTGGCAACATGTATTATTAGAGGGGAGCTTCAATTCATGATAAACTTCAATATGGTTGGTTATTACCTCAAATGTTCAAACCATGTATCCACATAACATATGAATAGTGGGGGATGGATACATTTGATATTGGATGAATTATAGGTATGGTATTACTCTCGGGTACCACGGCTTCCCAGTCACTAACATTACCTTCAAGGAGGTGAGTAGGTACCAAGTGTTTTTTATTTTCATGATGGACAATAAGATATGTTTTTCCTCTAGTATGATCGGCCTCTTGAATGATCCAAATTTATTTTCCTTCACTACATAATATTCCATTATCATTTCTTCTAAAGACAATAGGAGTGTGTCTATAAGCTTGACCTAGCAGGACTCTTGGGGAACAGTTTTATGGTTTAAATAAGTATCTACAAATGTCAACTTTATCCTTTGGGACATCAAGAATGGGGAATTTTTTATGGGTGAGAACATAGAGAATTTAGGCATTTGCCTAGCCTCTTTCTCCTTATATTGTATCGTCTATAGATAAGAGAGCTCAAAACACCACTTATTCCGAAATTAATTGGTTATCTAGGTGTGTTGGGCCTTAAGATATGTCATAGGATTTTCTATCGAGTCTTTGAGGGACCATTCATTCTCGATCATTGGTTTTATGGAGCTAGGAATAGTTTCTAAGAGACGAATGGTCACGCCATTATTCATACCTGAGGGTGATGGTGTATTTGGATAACTAAAAATAAATTTACACATGATGGGATTCAGTTCTATAGTAGGTCCCTTGTGGATAAGATCATTTTTCTTCTCTTTGATATAGATCACTCATGAAACAAATGGCATGAGGCCCCCTCTCTCAGATCTCTTCCTGTGGGATCCCTTGATCTATGTTATATAAACCTCAGCCATTGGGTTATGTGGTTTTCTAATCCACTTGGGTTGAAGCACAAAATTTATGGATCACGTTATTTGAATGACATGAATGGTGGATATGTGGTATGGGATCCCATTGGGTGTGTCATCCTTCCTTTTTCATCTCGCATTGGTAGAATAAATTCTCTCTTGGAAGTGGATATGGATATGATAATGTTTCATTAGATGTGTAGGCATAGGGGTATGAATATAACTTCTATAGAGATGGAATCTTTCATCCTTCACGACTCTCAGAATGGTAAAAAGAATACACCCTATTCTTTAACATATACACGGATGAGGTGAAGGAATTTCATTATTTGTGGAACTGTTCTTTTCCACACTATGATGGAGGTAAATAAGGTTTTTGATCTTCTCTCATCTGTAGTGGTGCAAGGTCATAACATTTTTATTCCCATGGACATCAATTCTTTTACAATTTATGGGAAGAACATGATTACAGGGGATGATCATGTTGTGAATCACCTTAGGCCTCCATATTTTTCCCTTTCATGTGGGGTTTCATTTTTTTTCATGGCCTCGTTTCATTGAACTCGTATTTTTAGTAAATAAATGGATTGTATATTAATGCACATTACTACTATTAATTGTGAACCCATTATAAATATAAATTTTATTAATTTTATTAATTTAATATTTAAAAATAAAATTTTTCTTCATGTGAAACATAATAATAATGTTAAGATAAATTTTTTGTATTCTTTTAATGTGTCATCTTTTAATGAATAGTTAAATAATAATTGATTTTAATTCATAAATTATATTTAAACTAATTTTTTAATAAGGATAAATTATATATTTTATTTTTACAATATTTTAGATAGATAATATTTTAATCAATTAATACAATTTAGTTAATTTGAACCAATTCTGCATTGAAATTGGATATAAAACATTGCAAACTTTTCGATGTTTTTATATTAATAATCCATCAAGGTTGTCCTGTCAGCAGGATTGATTTTAAATTAATTTATTCTACATCAATTATTAAAATTTGGAAAAATGGATTACATAGATAGAATAATAATAATTGATAATGTATTATAGGTTCTTCTTTATTTTTGAATAAAATTATTAGGGAATGTAATTAAAAATAATTACATTGGATATAAGAAATATAATGTTAACAATGTAATAACCCAAAAATATAAGACCCAAAAAAGTCTTAAAAATTTGTATAAAAAAACTTTTATGGCCATTATTTATACACGATCCTTACATTATTGACATTGGTTGGTTTTTATGACTTTTTTTATGTACACCTCGGGTACACCTATCTTGTTTTCAAAAATGTAAAGTTTGTCCTTTCGTATCCCTATAAAATCCAACACCTCTATACACTTCCTCAAACATCTCAACACCATTACATCAGAAAATACTTAATTAAATAAGCTCCCAAATTCCCACCTTCCTCATATAATCCTTATCATGGGAAGAAGGAAACTCAATGAAGCCTTTAGGCATAATCCAAAAGGATCTACATGAATAAGAGATCACATAGACTATCATACTCCTTTCCATTACTTTATTTATCCACCCCTCCACTCTATTTATTAAATTATTAGTTGGAAACAATGGAATAAATATAATATGGGTTTGTTATGATAAGGTACTTACCAAAACTAACACACGCCTCCATCAAATGGATATCAAACATATTGTTTTTATGTACACCGAACTACTGCCTCACGAAACAATGATTTTTTATTTTTCATTTACCACCAATCATGGTTCCATTAGGAATAAAAATATATTTATATATAATATATATAATATTAATAATTTAATATATTTTTTTTCCTTTTTTAACTCACGCTTGTTTAATCATTTGGTTAAAAGACGATAATCTTGTTTGATGATGTGTGGACTAATGGCCCCCCAGGCGATGTGATTCATTCACACGCCATATGGATTTCATTAAGGATGGGTTTAGTGGAATTATATGATATAATCATGATACTTGAATAATTATATATATATATATATTCATATATTTTTATATATAAATTTTATTTAAATTCATTCTTTCAATACAATAATAAAAAAATAAACAATAGTCATGTGTTTGTAGGTCTTACCATCTCCATGAATGGTGTACTAAATTTCATACTTAATTATAAAGTAGATTATTATAATATACATATAATGGATATACATGATATTTATATCATTATTGGAATAATTTAATCATGATATATGTATAAGGAATGACAATAAACAAATTAACACACATTCGAATAACAACGATAATATTTCCAAAAGTTAATCCTTAACATATGATAATTAACAAGTGGGTAATATAATGTAATAATCATACCATATATTGTATTATGTATAAGAATACGATTAATTATAATATTTATAATAAACTATTATTTATTATACATTATTATTTTATGAGTATTAATGTTGTCAATACACAAGGTAAGGGAATTTCTTATCACTTTTAATTTCTCTGACATTAAAGTTATGTTCACCGCTCTCTCATTTTTGTGTCATATATAATTACCAAGATTTTATTATATGTATATTATACATAAATTAATGGGTATTAACATGTACATTTCATTATATTTCCTTAATGGAGATTATATTTCAAAAGATAAAAATTCATTGAAATAGTTTTGTCTCAATTTACCTTATATGAGACTAGTGTTTTCTTATGAAGCTAAAATCACCAACGAGGTGTATATAATTATATTTTACTTTTAATATAATTAATTTTATTATTTAAATGATATTTTTGGATTTAATTAATATCATTTTTTTTCTTAGATAGTATTATCCCATGTTGGCAAGTGATAATAGTTTATTGAAACAATGTCATCGCCTTTTGAGATTGTTTATGTTTTTGCTTCATTTGATGAAATCATATCATCCATACCTCCTGAACATTCATAAAATTTCCTATACTCTTTTTATTTATAATAAATTCTTGTATTGTTAACATTTTTACATTATTTTGTACATATTATATTTAGTAAATTGTTTTTAAGGAAGCCTGAATTTACCCTATCCCCAGTTAGATATTTGTGTTCCTTCAAAAAAATGTCTTATAAAAAGGGATACTAGTAATATTATAAGATTATATTATAATAAATAAAATTAATTTTTACCCGTTTTCCATTTTACCAATTTCTTCAAGGTAGTTTTACTTTCCCTTTCTGAATATGTAATTTTCTTAAGTATTTTATTCTTCAAAGGGAATATTCTTTTTACATCATATGACATACACAAATTTACCCACCATCAACATTTTGAATCATCATTTTCATTTTTATATGGTTAATAATTAATAAAATGGGTTTAAATTTATTTTTAAGAAAAATTGATTTAAAATAAATGGTTTCAAAATATTTTCACACTTTTATTCATACGTTATGAATTACAAATTTTTTAAAACATTTTCTAGATTTATTAATTAGGTTTCAATGTGATTTGAAAAAAATAAAAAAAATTGAAGCTAGTTTTTTATGAATTAAATGAAAATCGTTTTAAAATATTACAATTATTCTGTATAATTATTCAAGTTAATTTTTAAGAAAATATTTTTTATATGGTTATATTTTTTTACTATCCTTTTTGAATAATTATATGATATTTTCCTCAAGAAATGATTTTGAAATACACTTATAAAAAATATATCAAACATGACATCTTTTGATATTACTCATTCCCTTCTTTGAAATTATCTGACGACTCAATTCATATATATTACATGAATTGGTTATGGTTAATTTCATGGTCTTTTTGAAACCCATTTCTACATCATTAGTTATATGTTAATGAAATATTATTTTCATAAAATGTATACGATTTTGGTGGAATTAATTTGAAACCTATATCATTCTCCTTAGGTTATGTTATATTTACATTTTTACGATACCCATTTCATTACATGGGTTATGATATAATTTTAATGATATTATGTCACATGTATGTATGATTTCATTATGAAAAGGTGGGGACCAATATCTCCCTCAAATGAATTGGGTAAGGATTAATATCTTATAAGATTGAATAATATGGTCAGGATAATGAACATTGAATACTAAGACATACATGGGAGTGATCCATGACTACTAAGATAGTATACAGAGTGAACTTATGCTACTAAGATGGAAATGTGAGTAAACTATAACTTCCAGGATGGTATGAGAAGTTAACTCATTCATATAAGATATCTATGGGAGTGATCCATTACTACAAAGAATATATGGGGAGTGAAACCATACTAACCTGATGGTTTTGGAAGCAATTCCATTAATACTATGGAAATAATATAATATGTATATATTTTTTCAGCAATTCCTTGTTATATTCCTATATTATTCATTAATGGATTATCATCTTTATATCCATATGATTTATGTCTTACGAACTAGGATTATTTATGTTTATGATATTTTACATGATGTGAATTATATTTTTCTTACATGCTCATGTTCCCCTACCCTTATGCTCATGACAATGCTTACATGTCTCCTCTGTGTAACCATATTTAGAAACTGGGACCACAAATTTTCATATTTATTTCCACAGGTTATGAATATTTATAGTTATGTATGATTTATCTATGTTCAGGGCTAGTATTGGATAACCTAGTGTGAGATAATTTCGCTCCCTATTATACAAGTGTTTTCGTGTCATGTTTCCAAATGCAGTAAAACAAATATGGTCTTTGGGAATTTCTTTTTATAATGTTTTAGTATTAGAAAACAGTTATGTAATGTAAATTTTTTTAAAATATATGTTTTTGAATATTATTATTATAGAAAAGGTATAGTTACACATATAGTGATAGGATGATAAAACTTTTGTGACATCCATAGGTATATTTCTATGGTTTTGACTAGGGTATGTCTCGAAGGATGATTTAATGTTTTGGAAAATGGTCTGAAATTTTTGTAATAGATTGAGTTTTTGTTTTCCTAGAAATACATAAATGTCTCAATACTACAAGAGGATGTTTCTCTTACAAATATGTACACAGGGATAAAAACACCGACAATATGTTCTATTCTTGACTTGGGGTAATCTGGTACATGAAAATGGCCATGTCTGCACACGCGGTTTGAAACTCCTTGGGGGATATGCATTGGAATTTAATAATCTCTTCATGAAACTTTGTGAATTATTTAAATATAGGTTGGATATGAAAAACATAGTATGAACCTATTGTGTCATAGATTAATGGTGGTGTCATTATTTAGATATATTATATATAATTATTTTCATGGATGTGTGGTTATCTACTATGATAATTGATACTCACACAAGGATTCTAGTTTCAACAAATAGTGGGAACCGGACAGGACTAGATTTCTCTTCAATGTAATGGAAGAATTTCAAATGAGTATTCAAGTGTAATGTTTGTTGGATTGAAATATCATTTTATTATGCGTAATCAGTTCTCATGGAATGTTATTAACAATGTTTAACTTAACTAACTCTCAAACTCACCAAGGAAGGGGCTAAAGTAATTCAATAAGAGTGTGGGTAATGGAGACCATGGAGTAATTAAAATTATTTTTCAATTATGTCATGAATTTGTAATGAATTTACTATGTGGATTTCTTAGTAGAACAAGAAGATTTTTTGTCCATGAAAGAAGACAAAAAGAATGTTGTTGTAAGGGAAAATTTAACAGTATTTTTAATTAAATGGATGAAAATACTGGCCTACCTAAGACATCATCAATTGTTAATTGATTAATTTGTGGATTAAATTGTCATTATACAACTCAATGTCCCAAGAGGAATGTTCCAAAAGAAAATAAACTATGTGGTGCATGTAATTGTAACATTGTCGACGGTGATAAGACTACAGATTGAATGTTAAAGTAATGGTGAATTACATAATAGTATTAGGAAGAATTATTAATGTATTAAGGATTAAGTAATAAAAACTTTTATGGTTTTTTGATTCAAAAATTATGAATGTTTATGTATACATGGTTTATTATAGAAATTTTTTTTCGCTCTTTATTTAAAAGATTAGGTTAAATGTTCCTGATGGACTGGTGAGGTTGTTTAATGAAAAGGTGGTATTTTGACTAAGGTAAAGAAACCCTTAATATTTTCTTTATATAATGATAATATTTAATGGTAAAAGATATATTGATATGGATAAATAAATTTTATCATAAATATTATATTGGAACTATGTAAGGAATTGTTGATTGGTGGTTTATGCTATCATTGATGAAGTTTATACCATTTTTGGATTTATGGAATAAATCAAATATAGATTGGAATAAGGAATAATGATATTTAACAAAAGGATTTATATTTATTCCCATGTTTGTAATGTTAAAAATAATATATACTTTGATATATACATGGGAAAAAAATTTAAGCAGATTTCATGACTCTCTTTCTAATGTTTTTTATTTTCAATTTTAAGATGGGATTTGTGGTTTACCATTCATAAAATGATCATGTTAAAATTCAGAGGATGTATTTATGAAAAAATTTAGAATGAAAAACCATAGTTAAGAGGTTATTTATTTATTATCCTTACTTTTAGTACTTATATCATAAATATATTGAAAACTATATATGTGTTGTATTGGAATAGTAAATCTTGTATATCAGGTAACAACAAGTCTAGTCTGGAAAGGCCACGATTCATGAACCCATGACTGAAGGGTGATAAGGGTTTCACACCTACCACTCGCCTATGTTGTTTCCTGGTTAATGAGTATTTATTTTGGATGAATAAAATTAGTGGTTTTACTTTTTATGTCTATATATTAATGGATATTTATATTTAAGATACAAATTGTTAGACTTTTCAAAATTTTAGGGGTATTAATATCCATTAAAGCTCTCTTTTATTTCATTAAACATCAATTTTAATTTCTTGAAATTTTTTTCTTAGAGTAATAGATGTATTATAAATTGATCACAGCACAACCAATGAATGGAATTTAATTTATATAAATAAATGAATGTGATAAAAAATTTGTTTCCTAATACATTAATTTTTTTAAACAGATGTATTTTGAAATCATAATCTATTGATGACTTTGAGGCCCTCATACTAGCTTTGTTCATTCACTTGTATATTATTGATGACCTCAATCACTCCTTTTAAAAATTTAAAATTTCCTACATGTCAAATATTCACTCCCTACATATTTTCTTCTATGTGGAGATCATGCTTCATGTTACTCTTAGTAACCATTATGGTTTCAACATTCCATTTTATGGGATGTTTTAGTATCCATTTTAATGATGAGGTTTTCAATGAAAGAAACATTAATGTAATAAACCTTTGATAAACGAGATAAATTTTGAGGGTGAAATCCATTTTTAGGGGGGTAGAATAAAACACCTTGATATTTTGTTAAATATTTTTTTTGAAATATATTAATTGTTTGAAAATATTCATTTCACTGAACACAAAAAATAGTTTTCACTATGTCTTACATTATTTTCACACAACACATGATTATAGTATGTTACAAACAATGGCTAATTTGTAACGTCCCCAACCTAGATGGCACTAAATAGCTGCCCTAATCTGGGTGGTTACATAACCTTTTGTGCACCTCCTCATATGCCAAAGGTTTCCAACAAGTTGCGGTGGTCCAAATAGTATATTGGGGAGACTATACCCCCTTTTATCAGAGTAGGCCACAACAAAAGATTAAAAAAATAGTGGAATAATGACCAATAATACCAAATTATGTATAAACAACCATTCCCCTAACATGTTACTACATTGACCGACAGTAAATATACCATGCCTTGCTACATGTGAAAAAGAGAACAAACCCAAAATGAAGACACACAAAAAAAATACACTAAATCTTCCTAACCCCATCTCTGGGTCCTCCTACATGACCACCTAGGGTTACCAAACTACCTAGAAAGGGCATTTTCCCTTATCTTAACTAGGAAAAATGAATCCGTATTGTGTACCCAATGGCAGCTCGAGCAGGGTGTGAGTACAACTCAGCAAGCCACCACAATGGGGTCTAGAAAATATTTGGTATAAAAAATTATACATAAAAAAGGGAAAATAATAATAAATGAAAAGAGAATATTGAGTACAAATAAAAAGTTTAGGTCCATTACCAACATTTATTACCATTTTGTTATCTTACAATTTCATCCCATTTCCCATTACATACCATTTCCAATGAATTTAACAAGGATACATCACACACAATAGGATACACATATTATATTACACAATCACATATATGTGAATGAACACACAGTCTTCTGGTCTTACTAGGACCATCTTCCTCATCTCGATCATATCCTCAAAATGATGTCATAGTCCTGGTGGATGCAACCAATACGGAAACAAAGCATCAATCCTCTTCCCAAACCCATAAATTAGGGGTGGAGTTTATAGGCTCATTCCCACTCAACCTGGGATCATCAAACCCCATTCAATACCCTATCATAGGAAGTTATGTACACATTCAATATATATGTATATCCATAAACCATTCACACGACATCACATCCATTTCCCAAGGAAAACATATATCACAACAACGATATGAGAGTTAATACCATGCCTTGAACCATTAACATATTTACCACATTTCACATCATTTGCACACTTAGTTTGATTACCCTTTTATTATACTTATCTCATTAATCATTCATCCATTACACCTATCTCACTGGGCTTGGTTCATTATTCCAAACTCACTAGGCATCATTACCGAGATCATAATCTATTTCATTATGATATTTAATCATTTCCATATATTATCCCAATATCCATTTTGTTATTATCAAGACTAGGTGCATAACCTAGCTTATAACCCAACAAAAATAGTCATATCTGTATGTTTATCAAGGGATCTACATAATTAGACAAATATATCTCTATTTCTTCACAAATCCCTTGGTCTAGAAAAGTTGGTACAACCCAGGGGTGGCCCTAGTTTAGTATCATCACCAACGATGCATTTCATGGGTATCATAAGGGTATATATGTTCTTTAGATTACACAATAGCCAACCCATGAAGATTCAACCTAGATCTCCCCCAATGAGTATGGTTTTAGAGGTTCATAATGTGAAGAGAATAAGATACAAACCCAAAACTAAAAAGGGAAGAAAGGATGAGAATATCCTTACCTTAAGATTTGATCTATAACCAACGACACTAAAAATGCATGTGAAATAATGGATATGGATCTATTATAGATCTTGGGATATTTGGTTTGTTCCAAGGCTGAAGAGGGATGAAATGGGAGGATATCCTGAGTTGGGTATTAAAAACATGGAGGGGAAAATTTGTAATCTGTTTAAAATTTTCTGCACCCCACAGTTTACCGGCACCATTTTCCAAATTCTGCACAAACTCTGTGGAGGCCACAATCCAAAAACCCACATCTGTCATATTTTCCTGGTATGTCTACAAGGTACGCACTAACCAAGCACAGACCATGCGACCTAACCATAAAACCCATTTTCCACCATTTTTTATGCATGGGGCCATAAAAAAACATCTGAACATCCTTAAGGACTTGGGTAAGCACATAATTAACAAAAAAGGGAATCAATCCAAAACATAAATGAGAGCATAATTTTCCAAGATCTCGGATCTTACCGCCTCCACATCTTATAACGACCCGTCCTCGAGCTGAGCTCGCAAGCTTCATTTCACTTCCCAAGGAATTAGATTGTGACATTGAGACAACATATCTGATTCCCACTCCCATGTTCCATCTAGAAAATTCCCAGTATTCCACCATACTCACACAAGTAGGATAACCTTGCTTGGAAAATCAATCTCACTAATATCAACCAACAAAACATGATGCTCCTCAATGAACGCATTAGCCTCAAGATGAACATCCTCATCATCATCCAAGTGATTTGGGTCAGGGTGATACCGCTGAAGCTGCAACACATAAAAGACATCATTCTTCCCACTATACCATTGTAGAAGAGCCAATCGGTACACCACCCACCCAATCCTCTCCATAATCTCAAACGGCCCCACATACCTGGGTGCCAACTTTCCATGATTTTGAATCCGTCAGTGACCCAACCGTGGAAAACCCTAAAAAACACACAATCACCCTTCTAAAACATAATATTTCTATGTCTCTGATCGAAATTTGACATCATCTTACTCTGAGCCATCACAATCATTCTCGGAATCATCTCAACATTCTATAATGTCTCTTGCGTGAGACTTGATCCCAACAGCTCGGATTCACAGACCTCCAACCAACACAGCGGAGATCTACAGAGTCTCCCATTTAGAACCTCAAATGATAGCATTTGAATTGTTTCCAAGAAACTACTATTATAGAAAAATTTAACAAATGGCTGGTGCTTCTCTTAGGAAACCCCAATGTCTGAGACACAAGCCCCCAACATGTCTTCCAACACTTGTATTGTATGCTCTGACTTCCTATCTGTATATAGGTGGAAATTCATTCTCAAACTCACATGTGTACTAAGAACCTTATGTTACCCTTTGCTGATGTGTGATGTGAAATGAGGATCATGTTTTGAAACTATAGTTCATGGAACATTATGAAACCGTACTATTTCACAGACATACAACTCAACCAACTGATCAACTATGTAGGTCTCCTAAATCGGTATGAAATGAGACAATTTTTTTGGTCGATTCTCCACCACCCAAATGGAATCATTATTCCGAGGAATCCATGTAAGAACAACCACAAAATCCATTATCCCTTAATCCCAAATCCATTCGGTAATGGGAAATAGATAAATCAAATAACCTGGGAATTGATGCTCAGCCTTCAGCTGTTGACATGTAAGTCAACCTTACACAATGCCTGCAACGTCCATTTTCATTCCTAAATACAAAAACTTCCTATGGAGATCATGATACATATTGGTTAAACTTGGATGAAATTCCAATTTTGATGCAAGGTACTCACGTATCAACTATTCCCACATTAATACCAACACAACAACAAGACCATAAACACAAACAACCACGTACGCTCTAACGGCCCAACCAGAAGGTTTCTCCCCACCTTTGAGTCCTTCCTTCATCGACAAACATTCTTGATCAACATGGAGTCTTTTCCTAACTCAGCTAAAATGTTTCGAATCAACCTCCGTGGAAGTAAGATTGACCTTACCATTTTCTTCCCTAACCTCCATGTACATTCCATGAACACAACCATTACCTTCTAGTCGGTGCTAGATTCTTAATCCATCTGGTTCTGATCCATCTCTCTTATATAATCATCAAAATTATTCACCCACTCTGGGTGTATATACAATATCAAAGTTGAAATACTAGAGATAATAAACCCATATTCGCTAATGAATATTCAAATCATGATATGAAAAGATATACTTTAGAATCTTGTGACCAGTATACATTAGAATCATTCCCACAACATGTAGCACCTCCATAAATTTTTGGTATACACTACTGCAACCAAATCAAGATCTTGAGTGGGATAATTACTCTCATGGGTTCTAAATTTCCTTTACAGATACGCCACGACCCACATATCATGCATCAGAAAATCCCCATGTCTGATATTGGACACATAAAAAATATAAATTACTTCCTACATGGATTAGGTAGGATGAAGATATGTTCAGTTATCAATCACTTTTTCATCCCATAAAAGGAATTATCAAAAGCCTCACACCACTGAAAACTGATTTTCTTCTTTGAGATGACCGACAATGGTGCTGCAAAATGAAATAAATCATGGATGAACATCCAGTAATACCCATAGATACTTAGAAAACTCAGAACATCTGAGACACACTTGAAATTATCCCAATATAGGATAGAAATAACATTCTCTAGATCTACCGACATTACTTCCCCATAGATGATGTGACCCCAAAAATACACATCCTCAATCCAGAACTGATACATTGAGTTATTAGCGTATAGGTGATTCTTTTTTAGTGTACTCAGAATGATGCCAAGATGTTGGTGATGATATTCATGCATTTTTGAGGACACCGTGATATCATCAATAAAGAAAACCGAAAAATTATCCAAAAAAGGATGAATGATTTAGTTCATCAAATCAATGAGCACCTCCAGTGCATTTGTCAAGCCAAAAAGCATCACCAAAAACATAAACAACACCTAAATACTCTTACAATTTTTAGTGGTACGTATGAAGGCCTCACCCACGACTGGTGATAACATGATCATAGATAAATCATAGAAAAAAAATCAATGCAGCCCTCAGCTGGTCTAACATGTCATTGATTCTCAGTAAAAGGTAATAATTTTTTCACTTTCATATGATTAAATATCTGATAATCAACGCACATCAATAAGGACCTATCATCCCTATTTAAAAGAGCCACAAGAGATCCCCAGGTTGATGTTCTTGGACATATAAACCCCTTATTCTCCAACTCATTGTTGTTCGGAGTGGACACTCAAGAGGGGGGTGATTTGAGTTCCAATTAAAATTTGTGTTAAAATATTATATAGTTAAAATCCCCCAATTTATAATATAAGTTAAACTGTAGTGAATTTATACAGATTGTAAATGTTCACTTAGCTTCTCAAAGATTGATTAGGTCTCAGTTAATTTAACCACAAGGTCAAACTAACTTTTGAAGCCAACCTATTGATTTACAATAAGTGTAAACACTTTCTAATTTAACTATCAAAGAAGAATCAAAATAGTTTTGTATTTCAAAGTAATATAAGTGGAAAAATAATATATATGTAGTGTAATATAAACATAAATTAAATATGCACAGCAGATATAACAAGAGGATCAGTCTCAAGCTGAGACTTAGACCTCTCAAATTTATATAAATTTGATCCAAACCCAGGATCATGGTTAAAAACAATTTACAAAACTATCCAGGCCATGCAGGGACCACTACCACTGTTCTTTTTGGGAAAAAAAGACCAGGCCACACAAGGACCTCTTCAATATTTGACGTGGGTAAACAAGAGTTAAGATATTTTGAGTGAGGATTTAGTTATCCTCCAGTTCAGTGCAAGAGACAGTGTGTGTATACGAAATATAGAGTACACCACACTGCTCGAAAGTTAATAAATAAATCATGTAGAGAAGATAGATGAGACTCTAGAAAGCTATAGTGACTATAACTGTAGCTCTGGACTCATTGGATTCAGTAGGAATTCTTCTGAGTCATCCTCTGGGTTTTCTGTTGAAAAATAGAGTGTCGTAGTCAGCTTGTCTTCTACAGGAATGAAAAAGAACTCTGGGATCGTAGTGTGTTATTCAGCAGTATTGAATTGCACTCATGAGAGTTCTCTGTTGTTCTTGCAATCTTCTTCTTGTTCAGGATTTTTCTCTGATGTATGTATTTTCATCCCGTTGTATCGTCACACTTTTCTTGCTTTTCCACTTTAATGTTGCCTCCACTTTTTGTGTACTGCATCTGAGTCATTCTTATATTCCATGAGTTCTGGAAGTAGGAATGATTCACTTTTCATAGGTACAAGATACGGTTTCCTGACATGCCAACAACTAACATTAAACAACATTAAATGCATTAAAACCAACAAATATGACCATTAGAATTATTTAAATAATATTGACAAAAACTTAAGAAACAGTGTCACAATGATTAAGTAAACGTTGTCTTCTTCACGGTGTGTGGTTCACGGTTTGTCCTTCCTGGTTTGCCCTTCACAGTGTCTGGGTCACGGTGAGTCCTTCACGGTGTCTGGGTCACGGTGAGTCCTTCACGGTGTCTGGGTCACGGTGAGCCCTTCACGGTGTCTGGGTCACGGTGAGTCCTTCACAGTGTCTGGGTCACGGTGACTCCTTCAAGGTGTCTGGGTCACGGTGAGTCCTTCACGGTGAGTCCTTCATGGTGTCTGGTCATGATGAGTCCTTCACGGTGTCTCCATAATTATAAAAATATCTGTATTTGGACTTAGACAGTAATATCTAGAACATGGATTAAGTAAAATCACGATAGTGTAAAAGAGCTTGAATCATAAATATAAAGGTGTGATAATATATGTGAGAATTGTGATCATGCATGAGACTTGTAAATAATAAAGAGAGTAATTAATATCATAATATTTGTTATCATTAAAACAAGATGTATAGTTATTCTTGAGATTGAAGAGCATTAGCATGATGTGCAATGAAGATTCAGATTAATTAATAGTAATAAGATTTGTGATCATTAAAACATGATTAAAACATGAGGAGTCCAACACTCATAATGATAAACCTTTAACTCATGGAGTTCTACTGGTTCCATTCAGTATAGCAGAATAGAAACTGGCTCTGATCCTAGTAGCAACACAATTGTGTACGCAACATACCTCTAGTGTGGCAACCCAAATTAATCTCCTAGAAACACAACAAATAACAAATCCACTATTGGAGGGAAAAAATCCTATTCCTCTCTTTCATCATCAAGAACAAGGCAAGCTACATGAGTCGTGAGCCAACTGAATTTCTAACAAAATAGTCTTGTATGACATTACCAAACATAACACTCTCCATGATGGATATAAGTGTCACCCTCAAGTGACCATTACTATACCTTGAGATGGTAACAGTCTATGTGTGCATGATATAACATTTACCATTACATTACCAAGATCAGTTGAAATCCAAACATCTCAAGAATGAACAAGTCCCATAGGAAATGATACACATAAACATCCAAATCACATCCCTTACACATCCTGTTGTCTTCATTTCGCACCCCCAAAAGAGTTTCAATCGACCTATTTCCTCACACAATCTCCACGGGAAGACCCAATGCTACCAAAACCTGAGCAGAAACAATATAGTGTGAGGAGAAAGTGTCCAAACAATGAACTAGAAATTGGAGAAGCTACATGGATCGTACCTCGAAAAGTTGATTTCCTATCCTCACCATCACTAGTGGAAGACTAAACTGCATGAAGCTAAGTTTTACCTCTACACTTGGCCCCAACCTATGTTCCTCACACGGCACTGCCATACTAAAGTGGGTGGTCCAAACATAATGTTCCACATCCACCATTCATACCAGTTCATGCCCATGGATCTCCAAATTCCTACCAAATATTGATAAACTGATACCTTGCCTCCACTAGGAATATGCATATCTCCAAGATTCATACTCTTTTATTGATGGTTCTTGAAGAACCTATGCACATGTCCAAATCTTATGCATGGATGACTACCAAATAGAGGTCAAGGATACTCTCCACGCATGTTTCCCGACCTACCAAACTGACAGTAGAAAACCTGGTCACCACCCTGAGAGGATAACCCTCTGTACTAACAACCTTGTACACTTATGCACGGCTGAAAACTTCCAAAATGACTCTTATGTCCCTCATATGTTGCGCCACTTTTTGGCCAAGATTTAATGACAAGTCCACTATCTGATTCTCTTTTCAGGTTCCCCTATGAGATCAACGCTTGATCCACTAACTCTGTAAACCTCTTCAAGCAAATGATAATCACATGAGACATGATCTCATATCTCAACTCGTCCTGGAAATGCCTCGTAACTACTACCCCATCCCCCTCCAATGCATGAAGAAAGCATCACAGGTTAGTGATGTTTCCATCAAACTCTACCACAGACATTTATCCCTGATTCAGGCTCATGGAATCTACAACCCATTCATGCCTCAACGTCTGGGGATAAAAATTCAAAAAATGAAAATCCGGGAAATCTTTTCACAATATCCCCTCAACCTGCTTATCCTGATCCATGATGTACCACCAGTTATTATCCCAGCACCACTACATAAAAGTTTTCAACTTTATTCGCTTACCAATAGTATTTTATTGATGATGATGTATCATATGTAAAAAACTGTATCCAGAAATCTACTACCCCTGGCCCACCATCTCCAGTAATGGTCGATGAGTGCTGCAGCTAAAACACTCTGGTCAGCTCAAACATACACAGTGCACCCCACCCTAGGTCTGATCCATCATATGGGAAAAACAAGCCATGTTATCTCAGAACTGTTCTTCTCTACTTTCCTATATCTACTCATTATCTTTCTCCTCTGCTGGATGGGTGTTCTCTAAAACACACTATTGTTGTCAAACCAGTGCTCGACATCATTGTGGAATTTCCCTACATTATTAAACACTTGGTTTCATATACGTACCATAAAATATTCACAACTTCAAATAAATAAGTCTACTCACCATCCACAACCACCCACAATACATGAACCATCCATACAAACCTTTATATTCCTAAAACATCATGACAATTATCCCTACCGCGGGCCATGGTCCACAAGGTGTAAACAACCATACACCACCACAAGGATTCCACATCAGGTTGAATGCAGTATTTTCAATTCATTATGAATAATTAATTACGTATATTTCATTAATCATCAATAATGATTCATTTATAATTACCGACATGCATTGTTTTGTTTACAACATTTCCCCTTTTTCTTTTATCAAGATGCAGGGGGAATTATATTTTTCATGCCTCACACACCCAACACATGTTTGCATATTTTGATGCATGCCAGCTAACACTCTAGGTTCATATAATGAAACATAACTTCATAACCTCGTGAAATTGAGGTCGTGATCCAAATATCACAAACCATCACATCACTCAAAATGATTATCACCCAATAGTGTAATATAATCAATTGTAACATCGCACAATCAAGAAAAATGATTCCTGTTTTGTGTGATTTTGGGTTTCCCTCATACACGGGTTATATACTACAAAGAAAGTGATCATTAACCTGGCACGAAAATTCCTAACTCCAATCTTGAATCCCAAATAATTAGATTCTAGATAAGGAAAATAAAAACATGCCTCAAATACCATTTTGTAACATCCCACGAACAAGAAGCCACTAAATTGGTGCCCCATTCAAGGTGGTTACCTGACCTTAAGCACGCCTCCATGTACGCCAAAGGTTGTCAACATGCAGTGGGGGTCAAAATAGTCTTTTAGGGAGACTATACCCCCTTTTATCATAGTAAGCAACCAAAAGTTAAACAAAATAACAGAATAACAACCATTCATTCTAGAGTATGCATAAATAACCATTTCTCAAACGAGGTACAACCCTTCCCAATAGTAAATATGTTAGGCCATGCTAATATTTCTTATGTAAACAAACCAAAAATGAATACAAAGTGAAAAATCCATGAAAGGGTCCCGACACGAAGCCAAGTCCACCTACAAGACCTCCCGTGCCAATCCAACTCCCTAGAACGGGCCTTTTCCCTTCCCCAGACTTGCAAACATAAAGTCTAATCGGTTACCCAACATCGGCCCATGTAGGGGGTGAGTAAAACATAGTATGCCTCCAATAATGGAGTCATCAAAATATCTGGTATAAACAATTCAGTCATTAAAAGATAAATGAATTATAAATGACAAGTAATGATTGACTACACTAAACTGGTTTAGGTCCATTACCAACATTTATTACCATTTACTTATCATACCATTTCATCCCATTTCCCGTTAAATACTATTTGCAATGCATTTAACACGGATTCATCATAGACATAAACACATACAACATAATGTACACAATTACAAACATGAGGAATATCACTCAAGTGTCCTTTCTCAATAGGACCAACTTCAACATGTCAAATATATCCTCACCTCAAATCCATAGTTAGGGGGTATACAACTGATATGGAAATAGAGCATTATTACTCTTCCCTAACCCATACAACAGGGGTTGAGTATAGATCCACAGTACAACGCATTCCATGGATATAGAACCTCAGTCAATATCCCACACTACCAAGCAATGTTCACATACTATATATATGTATATCCATCAACCATTCCAAGAACATCACAATCATTTCCCAAGGAAAACAGTAATCATAACAAGAACATGAGAGTTAATACCACTCCATGAACCATTAACACATTCACCTAATTTCATATCATTTATCGAGTTTTCTCAATTACTGTTCAATTATGATTATCTGTCAAAATATTCATTCAATGTGCCTATCTCACTAGGATTTTTTCATTATTCCAAACCCACTATGAATCATTACTGGGCTCATTATCCATTTTATTTTGGTCATTATTCATTTCTATATATTATCCCAATATTAATTTGGTTATTATTAATATTAGGCGAGTCACCTATCTTCTAACACTATAAAAGTAATCACATATATATGTTTATCAAGGGCACTACATAATTACACAACAATATCACATATTCTTCACAAATCCCTTGGTTCGGAAAAGATGGCACACCCCAGGGGTGGCCCAAAATTAGTCTCATCACCCTCGACGAATCCCATGGGGATCCTTAGGGCCTCTATTTACCTATTTAACAACCATTTTACCTAAACATGTCAACGGTGATCAAAACATACCAAGAGACAACTACGAATAGAACCACACATGCAAAAATATACAAATAAACCATGGTATGTGACTAATAGACCACCAACATCAATTCTACAGATGAACACACTCTTAATCATGCCCTTAAATTCCTCTTCAACAACCCATTGATGATTAATCCTAGTTATCACACCTAGAGTAGTGTTTTGGTGCTTCAAAAAAGAAAGTAGGAGAGGATAAAAATAATAAACTTTAAAGAGAATCAAAGATGTGATTAGCCTTACCCGGAGCTTCGATCAGCATCCAACAACCCCAAAAACAAAATAGATATGGTGAAGATTGGATCTTGGAGCTCTTGAGAGATTTGGTTTGTTCTTAGGGTGAACAGGGGAGAAATTGGAGGAAATCCAGAGTTTGGTATTAAAAATCCCAGAGTGGAAAATTGTAATCCTTTTAAAATTTTCTTGGTCGCATAGTTTACCCAAATGGTTTACCAATCCATGCACAAACCATTTGGATTCCACATTCCAAAAACCCACCTCATACACGGTTTCTTGGGTTGTCCATACAGTTAGCACTAATGGGGTGTAGACGATGTGGGATAACCACAAAACAATTTTTTCTCTATTTTTGGTCTCCTAGACCCTCAGAACACCCCTAATCAACCTTAAGGACTTGGGTAAGCAGTTAATTAATCAAAAAAAGGATTTAATCCTATACATAAATGACAAAAAAACATTCCACGATTCGTGATCTTACATAATTGGTGTACCTTACGAGGAATAATAGGGTTATTGGAAAATATACAATATATTGACCGTTATCAATGGCATGTAAAACATGAAAGATAGAGTATTACCTAACTAATATATGATTAAAATTTATATTATAATGAGATATAACTGAGATGTTAATATTACGGATATCAATATTATTATCTGAAATTTGAAAATATGTGGTTTACAAAAATATAATATGAATTCAATGGTTACTAATTAATTAGAAATGAAAATGAAAGCTGGATGAAAATAATGAAAACTTTTGTTATAGAGAAAATTCGATTTTAATATAGTTAATTAATTTAAATAAAATTTATAAGTTATATTAATGTAATATATAATTTTTATATTCATTAAAAAAATTTAATATTCATCCAATAGATTCTATAAATAAAATATATGAATGAACCAAATTTTATGGTTAAAAACCATATATTTATTAATACATTTTTACCAAAATTAATAGATACCCAATTTTAAATAAAATTGTTATAAATTTGATAGATTTAATAAGCCAAAATAAACATTATATTTTGTAGTGGAAAATAATAATTAATCTTGGATGTGTTTTTTGTATTTCTATGTATGTTTTCATCTTTTAGTGAATAGTTTGAAATAATGGGTTATAGTAGTTGGAGTTTGGCTTAGTGGTAAGCACCCATAATTCTACATGAAAAATGGGGGTTCAAAACCCATGGGGCGCATGTTACTGTAGCAGAACTGTTGCGCTACTGTAGCAGCCGAGATATTATTGCAATGATGACACTGTAGCGGCAGTAGGGGGACTGTAATGGTGGAGGGTACCATACGGTATTATGTAGTACTGTAGCCGCGCGGGTACTGTAGCAGTACTATTCACAGAATGGGTATTGGGCCTATAATTTGGGCATATGGGCTATGTAATGGGCTAAATTCCCACTGGGCCTATAGGCTATGTAATGGGTCTCCCTCTACCCAGTTAAAGATGTCATTGCTTTTCTTTAAAAATAAAAATGAGGCTTCGACCCCAACCTTCAAAAAATGGATTGTAATTCAATACATATATTTTTATAAAAATTGTTTATAATTTTGAACAATATTTTTAATAGGTTTAATAGTTTTGGTAGATAATATTATTGTAAATTAATCCAATTCAGGCCATATAAACCTATTTGACATTGAAATTCGATATAAATCCCTTACAAATTTTTGGACGATTTTAAGTTAAAAACCCATAGTGTCGTCCCATTGGTAGTATAAATTTATAATTAATTAATGCAACATCGATTATTATAATTTGTAGAAATATATTCCATATTTTCAATTATCATAATTTATAATTTATTATATGTTTATGTTTGTTTAACAAAAAATATTTGTGAATATAAATAAAATTAATTACATCAGTAAAGAGAAAAATAAGGTTAATAAAGAACTAATCCATGAATATAAAACCCAAAATGTCTTATAAACATGTTGAACGGGAATTTTATGTATATAATTCATCCATTAACTTTATATTATTGATTTTGGTTGTTTTTTATGTCTTTTTGTAGGTACAAATGTTGGTAAAACTAACTTTTTTCTAGAAATGCCAAATGTGTCATTTCTGTTCTCTATAGAAGGTCATAAGATCTACCCAATTCGTCGAACCTTTCAATACCAATGAATATAGAATACTATTTTAAAATAATCTCCAAAATTCATTACCTAATTTATTGAATCCTTACCTTTGGTAGAATGAATCACAAGGAAGCCGTAACCCATAATCCAAAAGGAGTTACCCAATTAAGAGGTAATGTCATCTCTCAAGCACCTTTCCTCTGTTTTCCTTATCAACCGCCTACAAACTCTTTTTTACAGTATTGTATAACAACCGCAGTATCCTAAATATACTGTTATGTTGTTATTATAATGGTTTTACCTTCACTTACACACTCCTCCTTCTAATTTATATCAAACATATCATTTCTGTTTACGGTGAAGTACTGCATCATAAAAATATGTTTTCTCATTATTAATTTACCACCAATCATGGTGGATATTATTATAGAAATAATATATATAATACATAATATATAATATGTATTTAATCATATTTATTCCTTTCTACAACTAATACATGTTTACTTTCTTTTTGGTGTTTATTTGGTAATCAAGTTTGAGAAAGTGTGGACTACCACCTGCTCAAAGCGATATGATTATTTTAAAAACGATATGGAATGTAAAACAATGGGTTTGGTGAACATATATGTTGTGATAATTTTTTGGAATAATTTTATTTATATTAATATATATACACATGTTATTTAAAAACTTTCATTCAATAAGACAACAAAAATTGAAACAACATCAATGTATATGTATGGCTTACCATCTCCAGGAATGGTGTATTCAGTTTCATAATCATTATGCTATTGATTATTATAATACAAATATACTAGATATAAATTATATTCATATCATGATTCATAGTCCATAATCATGATATATAATTATAATTACCAACTATATTACAAATGATGACCCATGCGAAGAATAATGAGTATATTAACCGAAGTGATACCATAACGTAGAATCTTTAACAAGAGGGTAATATAAGGTTATAATAAAAAAATATATGGTAATATGTATATTTTAATTCTTATTTAAAAAAATTTATAATACACTATTATTTATTATATATGAATCTGGAATGAGTATGAATAGTGTCAAGACACAAAGTAAGGGTATTTCATCTCACTATAAATTTCCATGAGATACAAGTTTTGTTCTCCACTCATTACTTCTTTTTTCTATTTGTACGTTCCATGATTGTATTATATATATCATATACCAAAAAATTTTAGTATTAATATTTAAATTTCATGGTAATTTTTTTATGTTGATTTTGTTATGAATGTAACCAATTTGGTGAAATATTTTATTTTCAAATAGCTTCTTTGAGACTCATATTTCATTATGCACATAAATTCTATATCGTGGTGAATATGAAAACATTATATAGGTCACAACATGAAATATACTTTTTACTTATATTTTATGTTTCAGTTTAATTACATTTCTTACATATAGAGTATGATCCAATTTTAATAAGTGATAAGTGTTTACCAAACCAGTCTCATCCTTTTTCAAGATTGTTTATGTTAATGCTTCCTTTGATGAATTCATATGATCCATATTGAAAGAACAATTTTTAAATTTACTCTCAACTAACTATTCATAATAAATTATTGTATTGGTACCATTTTCCATTATTTGGTACATCTTATATTTAAGAATGTGACATTTCGGAAACCTTCCATTACACACTCCTCAGACAAAAAATTGTGTTCCTTAAAATCATTTTCCCTAAAAATGTTTCCAATAATAATAAACCATTATCCAATAATATATTAAATTAATTTTTACCTTTTCAAATTTTCTGAATCTATTCAATGTGATCAAATTTTCTCATTCTATACAAGGTATTTTCATTCCTTTTTATCATGAAAATGTAATATTATTTTTACCTCGTACGACGTGTATAGATTTACCCAATGTCATTCCTTTGACGACACTTATTCATTTTTAAAAGGTTAATATTTTTGAAAATGTTTATTAAATGTAATATAAAGGGGATATTTTTTCAAAATTTTTCAAAATTATTTTATATGTTATCAAGGAAAGTTGATTTGAAAATGTTTTAAAGCCTTAATTAAAAATATTCAATGATTTTTAAAATAAATGGTGTAAAAATAATTTTAAAGATTCCATTCATCATGTTTTCATTATTATAATGATATGAGAACCGATGAGTTTTGATGATTAATATTACATTAAATAAAAACACATTCAATATATATATATATATATATGATATTGGATGTATCATTATGCATTGGGTAGAAAACATTAGTAGTGGATAAGAAAAAATTAAATTATAAGGGAAGGATTATCGATTTTACCTCTTCAATGTTGTCTCATGGAGAACCTTATTAAGGAAGATGGGTTTGGTGTTTTTTTGAGAAATGAAGGCCTTTGATGTTGAAATAATGCTTGATAATTTATTTGGGACTAATATTATAAGGCCCCAGCCTTAAACCTTACTTAATCTTAAGTTATTATAAGATTACACATTGAGGATCTTTTCAGGTTTAGAGTTTTAGATAATTAGATCATAAAACATGCATTACATTCCACATTTAAACAAAGTGGTTACATAAAAGATAGTATAAATTTTTCCCATCAACGGAAACATATTTAAAATAAAACATGGATTCATTCTTGACACTATCATCATATCATGTACCCTTCCCATGACCTGTGAAAAACATTTCAAAAACGTGGGATGAGCATAAAAAGTTCAATAAGGGATATAAATATGTGGAAAGGAAACATGAGTACATGTATACACAAGATTCAATGAAATCATGCTCTACTCATAAAATAGAATCACTTTAACATACCTCATCAAATCATGAATAAATCATAGAAATCATAAGACATAAATGTAACTTGAGGCATTCATAACATTCTTACGTAGGGAGTGACCCTCTTGGTTACGTTTGGAATACCCATCACAGTATATTCCCTAAATATCGTCGGAGAAACCTTAACGTTTAACTCCTTTTCATTACCCAATGCATTGGAGAGCTATATCGGGCTCACCCGCCCTTAGTTTATCACGGAACCACCTGTCTTCATAATAATGCCCAAGAACCATAACATAATTGTATCAAATAAAACATGCATAAATGAAACATAACATTTCCACTTTTCAATCATAAGATATCAATACAACATATTGATATAAAAAAATTATGAAAACCATTTTCAATACCAAAATAAAAGAAAAGTAAAATAGGGTAATTATTTTTCTTTTAAAAAAATGCATGGCTTGTAGAGGAAGCCGAAACTCAAATAATGGTCACGGCGGAGGAGAAGTCGTTGTCACCACATACGTACGAAAAAAACAGTCCCTTTTTTTGTTTAGTAAAAAACATCGTATAAAAAATATTACTTTTCGATAAACGTTAAAGTCAAAGGGGTTTATACACCATATAAAAGAAAGTTGTGTATAAAACAAAATATGCCTCAATGAAAGGAGATTGAGACGAAGTCCCATACCTGGGGTTCGACTTGACTCGATCGTTCTTTAACCTCCTGAAGAATAAACTTGAGTTAATTCCTACTTTCTTAAGAACCTTTTTTAAGTTCATTTTTCCTTTTATATCACTTATTACCATGTAATGAACACTATGTAATTATTTAAGTTAATAACCGTCGTTTTAACGATCATTGGTACTTGAGTCAAAAATAAACTATTTATAATTACAATTAGATCATGTATATATTATATCCAGAGTTATACTGATGATGTAGATATCATATATATCATATATATCCAGTATATACATCCATGTATAATATTACATACCGTTTAGAGGTAAGAAATGAAATGCACCGTTTATGGAGACGGTAAGCCGTACGTACGCATGAACGCTACTTTAATTTCTATATTATATTTTATGGAATGGAATCATAATGATATAACTGTATATTATAATTCCAGTATTGTATCATATATAATATCAATAATTACATCCTTTATATGTCCCACATATGGCATTAACGAATCAAATCACTTTGAGGGGACGATAGTTCGCACTTCCTAAAATGAAGATATCGCGTTTACCCATAATGGAAACCATAATGGTATTCCATAATTGAAAAATACAGAAGCTTAAGTAAAAAATAAAAATATTATATATTAAATATAAATATAGTGTCATCTTAATGTCCGCCTTTGAAGGTGTTAAAAGAATATTGAACAATCATTGTTTCGTGAGGCAGAAATTCGCCATCCACGGAAACAGTATGTTCTTTAACCATTAGATGTAGGTGTGTGTAAGTTTAGCTCTAATAAATCTTATAACAACATCATAGTATATGGAAGATACTGGTTTTGGTTCAATAGAAATGAATAAAAAGAGTTTAGGGGTTGGAGAAGCAAAATAAAACATAAGAACACAATAGAAGACACCGCCTTTAAATCAGGTAACTCTTTTTGATTTGTGCTCAAAGGCTTCATTGGGAAGACTTCTTCCCAAAGTGAGGCTTCTAGGAGATAGAGACGGATGTGGAGAGTCAAAATGGTCATGGTTTGGTCGAGTCAAAGGCTTTGGAAGTGTGGGTAAGGTGGTAGAGGTGGGGGCCTTTTATAAGAGGAGAGGAGGGGCACTCATGGAAAGTTAAGAAAAGATACTTTGTTATAAAATGATTTTCAGATAAAAAAGGACCCAAAATTATAAAAGTCGAGGATATGGTAATAATGGTTCGAAATCCACCCATCCAATAGGTTTTTGACAAGTCTAGGTCCTATATTTTACATTATATTTTCATTTTATTTAAATCGTTAAATAATTTGGTAATCGCTGCATCATCATGGTGTCATAAATAATTTCGTTTATTTAATCTCTAAAAATTATAAAACAAATAATATGATGTAGTAAATCTTTTTAGATTTCCAATGATTATTAATAGTAAAACATCTGAGTTGTATAACCCCATTTAAATATTATTTTAGTAAAAGAACTCATGTTTGTGTCATTTTTACTTTTACATTAAATAAAAACATATTAATGTCATTTTCCTTTCAAACTGGCTCCATGGGGTCCTCAAGTTGACCCATGGATTTTATTGGTCGTCCATGACACATAATCTAAGGGTAGGACATGTGTGATGTTCATTTCATATTATTAAAACATTAATCTTACATTAAATTACACTAATTACCTCTAATCGCAATTAAAAACGTAAAAGTTACTATTCACCGAAAAATTATTTTAATCCCATTGAACCACATTTTACTTCTTAATGACAACCATGTATGTCAGATTTTTCAAATTCAAAACACAGAGGTGGTAAAATTTCATTTAAATGAAAAATCAGTTTTTTAAGTACCACTTAGTGGTATCACTATTCATCAAAATTGAAGTTTTTATGAAAAATACCAAAACTTCACCCTAAGCTATATTTGATATTCTGAATTCAAAAATGATGTCTATTTTAAAAAATTAAAAACATTTAAGTTACATTAATTTATTTAATAATTAATTCCTGTTGTCAGAGCAAATAGTGTGTTTTTATGAAACAATAAGTATCAAAATATTGACACTAGTTTAAGTCCAATTTCAAAGTAAAATTAATTCTAATGACCACCATTGGATTAAATTGTAAAAATATATTCTAATTAAAATTTACTACCAATTAAAACGTTAATCTAACCATATAATTAAATTAGATGAAAAAGCAGTTTTGATGTAAAATGCAGTATTTTTCACTATTCATAAAAAAATGGACACTGTCAGAAAATTACCAAAAATTTATCCAATGTAAATTTTAATGTCCCAATCATAAATAATATGTTTATTTTTACATATAGTGATTATAAAATTTTCAAAAATTTGATTTAAAAATGGTTTTCCATGAAATGGTAGTAAAACAATCTTTTAAAAAAATTTGTGTATTCCATGCTTAAGATTGGATTTATTCTGATTTTAAGCCTGTAAAACACTATCTAATTCATAAATATACATAGATAAAAATATCTAGAATTCATTACATACTTTGGATGTTATATCCTTCCCCCCTTTAGAATATTTTTTCCCCGCAATTTATTTACTTATCGAATAAGTGTGGGTATTTATCCCTCATATCATTTTCAGATTCCCATGTTGCCTCTTCACTCATGTGGTTTTTCCACAAAACCTTTACTTGATTAATCACTTTATTCCGCAACACTTGATCCCTGTGATCAAGAATCCGGACCGGTTGTTCCTCATAAGTTATATCCTCTTCCAGCTGAACCACCTCTGAACTCAAAACATGAGATGGATTTGGCATTTACTTCTTTAACATTGAAACATGAAAAACACTGTGTACATGAGATAAACTCGGAGATAAAGCCACTCAGTAAGCAACATATCAATCTCTCCCCATAATTTCATATGTTCTAATGAACCTTTGACTCATCTTTCCTTTCTTATCAAATCGCATAACACTTTTCGAGGGTGATAATTTGAGAAAAACATGATCACCTACCTCAAAAAAGAGATCCTTCCTCCTATTGTCCGCATAACTCTTCTGCCTGCTCTGAGCTGTTCTCATGTTTTTCTGTATCCGGTGAACTTTTTCTGCCAACTCTTCTTCCAATTCTAGTCCCATCAGCTTCCTTTCACCCACTTCATCCCAGAAAGCTTGAGTTCGACATCTCTTCCCATATAACGCCTAAAATGGTTCCATCTGTATACTAGAATGAAAACTGTTATTATTTGAAAATTAAACCAAAGAAAGATGTTGGTCCCAACATCCCTGATAATCCATCGAACAAGCATGTAGCATATCCTCCAAAGTCTGAATTGTTAGTTATTAATTCCCATCTAGTTGAGGATAAAAATCTGTAGTAAAATTTAATTCAACACCCAACGACTTCTGAAGGCCATTCCAAAAGTTAGAAGTGAACCTAGGGTCACAGTTAGATACAATGGAGAGAGGAACTCCATGTAACCTGACTATATCTTTATGATACAAATGGGAAAGTTGATCTATGGAAAAATTATCTTGTATAGCAAGGAAATGAGAAGATTTAGTCAACCGATCTAAAATAACACAGATTTCATTATTACCACGAGATGTCTTCGGTAATCCCACAACAAAGTCCATGGATATATTCTCCCATTTCCACTCTGGCACTGGTAAAGGCTAAAGCATCCCTTTAGGTAACTTCCGCACTATTTTAACCTGTTGACATGTCAAACACTTCACAGTAAAATATGCAATATCTCTTTTCATTCTATCCCACCAGTAATACTCCCCCAGATCTCTGTACATCTTAGTACTGCCACGATGAACTGAAACGGAGAACTATGAGCTTCGAATAACAACTCTCTCTTCAACTCAGAATCACAAGGCACAAAAAATCTCTAACGAAATTTCAAAACAAAATCATTATCAATGTTGAATTCTGGAAACTTACCTTCTTGAACCAGCTCTACCTTTTTCTGCAACTCACTGTCTTGCTTCCATGCTTGCTTGATTCTGTCTGATAGAGAAGATTTCACTAATACCTGAAACAAAACAGAAGGACATCCTGCACCAACAACTTCAATGCCAAAGTTCATCAAATCCTTAACCAAAGGATCATGTTCCAAACACAACATTGTTAATGACACATTACTTTTTCGACTCAAAGAATCAGCCACTTTATTTTCTTTTCTCGGATGTTAATGAATTGTAAAATCATAATCCTCGATTAATTATAGCTATCTCCTCTGTCTCATGTTCAATTATTTCTGAGTGAATATATACTTTAAACTTTTGTGATCGGTATATATTTCACACTTTACTCCATACAAATGATGCCTCCAAATTTTTAGAGCGAAAACTACAACAGCTAATTCCAAATTATGTGTAGGGTAATTTACCTCATGAGTTTTCAATTGTCATGAAGCATAATAAATTACCTGATCATTCTGCATTAGGACACAACCATGTCCTTTCAATGAAGCATCCCTATAGATAAAAAACTCACCATTCCTGGAAGGTAGTGCCAAAACTACAGCATTCACCAATCTTCTTTTCAACTCCAGAAAAAAATCATCACATTCTTTTTTCCATATAAACATAACACCCTTCCGAGTTAGCTTCTTCATTGGACTAGATAACCATGAAAAATTTATAAAAAACCTTCGGTAATATCCTTCCAAACCAAGGAAACTACGAATCTCAGTTACATTTGTGGGTCATGGACATTCTTCCACAACCTTTGTTTTTGCAGGATCAATAGTTATCCCATCTTTATAAACAATATAACCAAGGAAAGAAATTTTTTGCAACCGAAACTCACACTTTCTGAATTTCCCATACAATTTATTTTCTTTTAAGGCTTGCAAAATAACCCTTAAATGTCTTTCATTCTCTTCTTTACTTTTAGAAAACACCAAAATATCATCAATCAAAACAACCACAAACCTATCCTAGAACTCATGGAAAATTATATTCATTAAGTCCATGAATACAGCAGGTGCATTGGTTAGCCCAAAAGGAATTACAACAAATTCATAATTGCCATATCTTCTACAGAACGCGGTATTCTGAATATCTACTTCCTTTAACTTCAATTGATGGTACCCCGATCTCAGGTCAATCTTTGAAAAATACTGAGCTCCCTGTAGCTGATCAAACAAATCATCGATATGAGGCAAAGGATATTTGTTCTTAACAGTGATGTTATTCAAGGCTCTATAATTAATGAAAAGTCTCATAGAACCTTCATTCTTTTTAAAAAATAAAATAGGAGCACCCCATGGTGATGTACTTGGTCGAATGAAACCTTTATCTAATAAATCTTTCAATTTCCCCTTCAACTCTAAAAGTTCAGTATGAGCCATTCGATAAGGGGGTTTTGAAATTGGCTTACAATCCGAAACTAAGTCAACAGTAAATTCAACCTCCCAATCTGGTATTATTCCAGGAAACTCATCAGGAAAAACATCAGGATACTCATTTACCACTGGCACATCATTAATCTGAATAGTTCCCTTATTTTAAACAATATGTGCATGGTAACATTCATTTCCATCTTTTACAAGTTTCTCAACCTCTTGATATGTTATCAACAGTAAGGGTTCATTCTTGTACACAAACTGAATGCCTTTATGAAAAGAAACTTCTTTATCTATACAGTCAATCTTAGCATGGTAAATAGAGAGCCAATCCATACCCAGGATAACATCAAACTCAAATAGAGGTAAAACAATTAGGTTTGCAAGTATGATCATTCCACGAATAATGATAGAAAGATTCTTATAAAAAAAATTTGCCTCAACATTTCCCCCATGTGATTTTACTGAAAGATTAGGAGTCATTTCTTGAGATGGTATGCCCTTTTTACTAGAAAAGGTTTCGGAGATGAAAGAATGTGTAGACCTCATATCAAACAACACACTGGCATAATATGAAAAAACAAGAAAAGTACATGATACAACTTCATTTGATGGACCAACATATGGTGAAGTAGTTGCAATGGATTTCATCACCCCTTTATTCTTGTAGTCTAACTACTTCCCATCACTCAAGCACTTTTTCGGACACTCGTTTGCATAGTGACCCATCTCATTGCACATAAAACATTTCACTAACTGGAAATAAAATTTGGACATACCATCACCTTGATCTTTTTTCAGTGAAATCATGAACCTTATGTCCCATCTTACCACATCGGTAGAAATTTCCCGAATTCAGAAGACATTCCCCAGGATGCCTTTTCCCACATTTATCACAAACTGGAAACTTGTTTTTCATACAGTCAGAACTTTTTGAAGAATTCTTTCCTTTCTACTGGTACCTCAGTCTCTTCTTCTGTTGGTTGTTATAGAACACTTGGTCATCGACAAACTCCATTTCCACCATCTCAACACATCGAACTAACTTTTCATAACTTTTGAACTCACGTGAAGCTAATGCCCTTAGATATTTTGGATTTAATCCTGAGTAAAAACGATTGATTTTACTGTCAAGGTCTCGGATAAAATTTGGAGCATACCTTGCCAGTAGAGTGAACCATTCTTCATAGGAAGCCACTGAGTCCTCCTCTTTCCTCAATTCCGTGAATTTTTTTCCATCCTATGTCGAACAGCCTTACGAAAATACTTCTCAAGAAACATACTTTTGATTTCATCCCAGTCGAGAGCATCAATCTCATCAGCGTCCCTGATATTTTTAACCATCGACCACCACTGATCTGCTTCACCCTCCAAACGGTAAATAGCAAGACTAACCTTTTGATTGTCTATACACCCCATGACATCGAAAATCTTCTCCAGTGCTTTAATCCACCCTTCATCTAGCATAGGGTCATATGATCCTCAGAATGATGGGGGATGTTGCCTCATGAAATGTTCCACCACTGACATGTTCCTCTGTGGTTGATCTGGATGATATCATGCATGGATACCACTGCCATTTATTGCTTGAGTCAACTGCGCCATTGCTGCAAAGAACTGTTCAATTCCAATTCTGACCATCTCAGGATGCTGATTCGGAAGGTTATTTCCTTCTTGTATGCCTTCCTATCACTGCTTCCCTATTTCCTCTGCGGAAAACCATTCTGAACAAACATGTCTTAGATGAAGCAACATGGTAATCTTCAAATGCTGTATCATTTCAAAAAAAAATATTTTTGGATAATCATTTAATATAATTCTAACTCCAAATTTTTTTTAAACCACCCTCTGATACCAACTATAAGGCCCCAGCTTAAATCTATACTTAATCTTGAGTTATTACAAGATTACACATTGGGGATCTTTTCAGGTTTATAGTTTTAGAGAATTAGATCATAAATCTTACATTACATTCCACATTTAAACAAAGTAGTTACATAAAAGATAGTATTAATTTTTCCCATCAATAGAAACATATTTGAAATAAAACATGGATTCTTTCTTTACACTTCCTTGACACTATCATCATATCATGTACCCTTCCCTTGACCTATGAAAAACATTTCAAAATCTTGGGATGAGCATAAAAAGCTCAGTAAGGGATACAAAAATGTGGAAAGGGAACATGAGTACATGTATACTCAAGAATCAATGAAATCAGACTCTACTCATAAAACATAAGCACTTTAACATAACTCATCAAATCATGAATAAATCATAGAAATAATAAGACATAAAGGTAACTTGAGGCATTCATAACATTCTTACGTAGAGTGTAACCCTCTTGTTTACATTTGGAATACCCATCATAGTATATTCCCTAAATATCTTCAGAGAAAACTTAACGTTTAACTCCTTTACGTTACTCAATGCATTGGAGAGCTATATCGGGCTCACCTGCCCTTAGATTATCATGGAACCACCCTTCTTCATAATAATTCCCAAGAACCATAACATAATCGTATCACATAAAACATGCATAAAGGAAACATAACATTTCCACTTTTCAATCTCAAGATATCAATAAAACACATTGATATAAATACATTATGAAAACCATTTTCAATACCAAAATAAAAGAAAAGTAAAACAGGGTATTTATTTTTCTATAAAAAAAATGTATGGCTTTTAGAGGAAGCCGAAACTCAAATAATGGTCACGGCGGTGGAGAAGTCGTTGTCGCCGCATACATATGACAAAAACATTCCCTTTTGTCATTTAGTAAAACGCTTCGTATAAAAAAGATTCCTTTTGGATAAACATAAAATTCATAGGGGTTTATACACCGTATAAAAGAAGGTTGTGTATAAAACAAAATATGCCTCAATGAAAGGAGATTGAGACGAAGTCTCATACCTCATGTCCGACTTGACTCGATCGTTATTTGACCTCCTGAATAATAAACATTAGTTAATTTCTACTTGATTAAAGAACCATTTTCATGTTAATTATTCCTTTTATATCACTTATTTCCGTGTCATGAAAACTATTTAATTATTTAAGTTAATAACGGTCGGTTAAACGATCATTGGAACTTGAGTAAAAAATAAACTCTTTAAAATTACAAGATATTAATGTATCCATTATATACAACGTTATACTCATGATTTAGATATCATATATATCATATATATCCAGTATATACATGCATTTATAATATTACAAAACGTTTAGAGGTATGAAATGAAATGCACCGTTCATGGAGACGGTAAGCCGTACGTATGCATGAATGCTACATTCATTTCTATTTCGTATTTTATGGAAGGGAATCATAATGATATAAATGTATATTATAATTCCATTATTGTATCATATATAATATCATTAATTACATCCTTTATGTGTCCCACATATGGCATTAACGAATCAAATAACTTTGAGGGGGCGAAAGTCCGCACTTCCTAAAATGAAGATACCGCGTTTACCCATAATGGAAAACATAAAGGTATTCCATTAATGAAAAATACATAAGCATAAGTAAAACATAAACATATTATATATCATATAAAAATATAGTTTCATCTTAATGACCACCATTGAAGGTGTTAAAAGAATATTGAACAATCATCGTTTCGTGAGGCAGAAATTCGCCATCCACGGAAACAGTATGTTCTTTAACCATTATATGTAGGTGTGTGTTAGTGTAGCTCAAATCCTTCTTATAAAAACATCATAGTATATGGAAGACACTGGTTTTGTTACAATAGAAATGAATACAATGATTTTACGAGGTTTGAGAAGCAAAATAAAACAGAAGAACACAATATAAGACACTACCTTTAAATCGGGTAAATCCTTTTGATTTGATCTCAAAGGCTTCCTGGGGAATACTTCTGCCCGAAGTGAGGCTTCTTGGAGTTAGAGAGGGATGTTGAGAGACAAAATGGGAAGGGGTTGGCTGAGCCAAAGGCTTTGGAAGTGTGGGTAAGGTGGTAGAGGTGGGAGATTTTATAAGAGGAGAAGAGGTGCACTCTTGGAATGTTAAGAAAATATAATTTGTTATAAAATTATTTTCAGATAAAAAATGTCCCACAATTATAAAGTTCGAGGATAAGGTGATAAGGGTTCGAAATCCACCCATCCAATAGGTTTTTTTACAAGTTTAGGTCTTCGTAATCACTACATCATCATGTTGTCATAAATAATTTAATTTATTTAATTTTTAATAATTATAAAAAAAATACTATGATGTAGGAAATCTTTTTAGCTTTCCAATGATTATTTATAGTCATAAATCTGACTTTTATAACCCCATTTAACAATTTGATTGTTAAAACAACTCATGTTTGTGTCATTTTTACATTTACATTAAATAAAAAGATATTAATGTCATTTTCCTTCAAAAGTGGCTCCATGGGGTCCCTAAGTTGACCCATGGACTATCTTGGTCGGCCTTGAAACATCCAATAATGGTAGGACATGTGTGAAGTTAATTTTATATTATTAAAACATTATTTTTACCATAAATTACACTAAATACCTCTAATCGCGATTAAAAACATAAAAGTTACACTTCACCAAAAAATTAATTTAATCCCACTAAACCAAATTTTACTTCTTAATGACAAGCATGTATGTCATATTTTTGAAATTCAAAACACAGAGGTGGTAAATTTTCATTTAAATGAAAAATAAGTTTTTTAAGTACCACTTAGTGGTTTCACTATTCATCAAATATTGAAGTTTTTCAGATGAATACCAATACTTCACCTTAAGCAATATTTGATATGCCGAATTAAAAAATGATTTATATTTTAAAAAATTCAAAACATATAACTTACATTAATTAATCTATTAATTAATTCCCATTGTCAGAGCAAATAGCGTGTTTTTATGAATCAATAAGTATCAAAAAATTGACAATAGGTTAAGTCCAATTTCAAAGTGAAATTAATTAAAATGACCACCATTGGATTAAATGGTAAAAATATATTCTAATTACACTTTATAAATAATTAAAAAGATAATCTAACCATATAATTAAATTAGATGAAAAGGCAGTTTTGATGTAAAATGAAGTATTTTTCACTATTAAATAAGTTAATTTAATTATGAAACAATGATGATGCAGTAATTACATTATTAATGAAATATTTACATAATAGATATTATAAATACCCAAATAAAATTAATTTGAGGATTTTTTGAATTAAACTAATTTTATTGGTAATTATAACTTATTAGAGTTGGAAAAATTAAGGTTTTTTAAAGTAATAATTATTTTATGAATTTAGGAAAAACAAAATACCAAATATTGTCAAAATTTTCATAAAAGAGTTTTTTAATAAAATATTATATTATTAATTGATATAATGGTCTTAAATATCCATGGTTCAGAAAAAATACATATTTAATAATATATATGACATAAATTAATCAATTGGGGATCTATTGGTAGTTTATAGTATGTTTATTAACCATATAATGTTAGAATACAAGAAGACATGGTAAAAGATAAATTATTTAACTTAGAGTTAAATATAAACGATATGGTTAAAATGGTCACCTAAAATTGTCTAAAACCTATTGGATGAGAGGATTTCGACCCATACCCACCCTAGACTCTATATAATTTACTTTTGTGCCATTATAAACTGAATATGAATATATTATAAAATAACATTTTAATTTTTTCCTATGGTGCCCCTCACCCCTCTTATAAAAGGGCACTCCCCCTTCTCTAGAATTCACACCTCCAAATCCAATTGGTTCAGCCAAACCCTACCCAAATACCCTATAAAATATCCTCCCTTCATCTTATAGGCCTTCCTTTACTCAGAAATCCATCCTAATGTTCCATTTTTGTCAAATCAAAAGGAAGAAACCGAAGAAGAGGTAAATATCTCACCCCCTATTTCAAGTTCCTTTTATTATTCCACATCCTCCATATTTTTGGTTCCCATTTTAAAATAATAACTCCAGTATATTATATATACTATTATTTTATTATAAAAATTGTATGGCCGTATTTTTTTATTTTATTCATCTTATGAATGAAAAAGTCCCCATAAGTGCGTAAGTATGTCTTACCATCTCCACGAACGTAATGAGATTCATATTCCATGATTAACCTTTCATGTATTATTATAATTTTTATATAATAAATATTGATGAATGATATTTCTTAATAATGATACTGTATTTATATAAAAATATATTTCATTTACTTAATTCCATTCAATTCAATAGGTAAATGAAATAACGTTGATGCGTACGTATGGCCTACAGTCTCCATGAACGATGTATTTCCTTCCCTTTATCGATCTATCATATATATTTATATTCTGAATATATATTATATATAAATCATGTTTTCAATTCTGGAATTAATTAAATCAGGATATAAGTAATAATATCAAGAACAAAAAGTCAAAACACGTACGATAGATGAAACGATTTTACCCAAAATGCTGCTTGAACCTAGAATTTACAAAAGAACGGGTAATATAATGTAATAAGTGAATAATATATGATATCATAAATATTAATATGGTTATGTTACATGTTAATAATATGATTAAACCCACTATACATGAGTTTCAGACACGTATGAAAAAATTGGACCTAGGGTAAGGGATAATTTTGAAAATCCCATTTTTATCTGACATTGCTTATACGTAAGTATTTACTGGGGTTATAATTTTCATACATGTCCATAAATTTTTTTTATTAAGGTGTTTAATATTATTACATGTATGTTTAATTTCATTTTTACCCCACATTTACTTTTACTTTTTGTTGTGGAAGGAATATTTCTTTTGTTTACCATACGTGGTACTTTTTTTGACTTTTCCATTAAATGTATAAGGATAATGTTTTTTAAATTATACGGCATGAACAGATTTTTACGGTTTCATAATGCCTTATTTTCATGACGATTACTCTACAATAAGTCATGATTATTTTCAACATAATACTTTTATTTTAAAATTTGATGGCATTTTGTGAAAAGAAAACGATTTTGAAGAAGAAAGGATATTTTCATCAAGAATTCATTTTAAGTGTTTATCAAAACTATATTTCATCTAAAATTACAGTATTTAATATTCTTCTGTTTGAAGTATAATGTCTCTATTATTTACATGGTGTGATTTTTCTTTTTTTGAAATCATATACATTTGTTTTATATGGATTCTGTTATGATTGGATGTTGTTTGTGAAACCCATTTTATTCTTTGGGTTGTGATGAATGATTTATGTATATTTTGTGTAACACTTAAGAATGATTTCAATATGAGACGGGTGGGAACTATATCTCTCTCCAATAAATTGGGTAAAGATTTATATGTCATGAGATATACATGGATATAATGACAAGTGAATCTTGTTCAATAATACAGGGCTGGAACAACATGTAAACCCGATTCAGTAATGGAATTGGTCAACTATGATGGTCTTGGAAGCAATGCCATGGCTAATATGGAAATCCTAACATGTGATTAATGGTTGACACAATTACATGTTTTATTCCCATTCTATTTTATCATGGTAATGTTTATTTATGATATTTACTTATGCACTGCCATGATTTATGTCATTAATCATGATTTTGATGTTTTATGTTCATGTTCTTACATTCAAATGTTTAGGGATTGTTTTATTTTCTCCATTTTTACCTTTACTGAGCATTTGATCTCACCCTTTTTATGTTTTCTTTTCCCTAGGATATAAATAAAGGTTTTAGGTTAGAAAACCAATGGGAAAGATCTTTATGAGAGATTTTGAAGATCTATCACCATGTCTAGAAGAATATGTTTCGAGTTTCCAAAGACACTAAACTAATATGTTTTTTGGACGTCTGTTATTGTAATCTAATAAGTATTCTGTAAAAGTGATGTAATGTCTATGTATTTCAATCTTTGGGTCTATACATTGTTTCTATGGTCCAATTCCATATTCTTCCATGTTTCCAATGACACTAAAATATTATCATACACATGAATGTTTTTGTGTAATGTAATGAATATTTAACAATATATGTATTATATATATATATGATATCCATGGGTATCTAAATATAATATTTCAACTTATTTCTACTTAGAGTGTAGGAGCCCCCGTAGTAGTCAAAAATTTGGCCGATTATTCTTTTCACTTACATATATATAATCCACTATAATTAAAAGGATCTTGTAGGCCTCAACATTTAGAAGAATGTATAAAAGTCATTGAGAGGATATTTTACATGGTTGATACACTAAAGTAACATATTTTTAATCTTATTACAATTATGATCGATGGAAAATTTATATGACAGTGGTATGACAATTTTTGGAAGTTTTACATAATGGGATGATGTTGGAGAACTTCAGGTATCATTTATTCATTAATTTATTCACAGATACAGTAAACAAGAACCATTATTAGCTGTTTACAGAGCTCTAATAGGGGGTGGAATCAAATCTCTCCTATTAAACAATATTCACCATGTTGATCCATTTTTCTCGACTTATAATATGGGTTGTGGAGTGAAATATAATGAATTTTAATCTTATACTTCACCATGAACTGATATTATTTTTAAGATCTTTAATCGAATGATCTATTATACTATTCCTTTTTCGTAAATGATGAACTATAAGGGAATCTATCTAGATGGTCATGTAGGTCCCCTTGTAACTAGAATTTGTATGACATGGTCAATCATTAGTGAACTATAATTTTTTTGTTCTAGTAATTCGAAGAGGGTTTTAAACATTAATGTTATAGAGGCCATAAATAATGCTCACATGTGCGGTATAGGTAGGCATATAATGGGGTTCTATAATATAAACTAATGTATTTTCCCACAAAACACTATTATGGAAAATTAGTAGTATGTGGATAACTTACAATGTTCATGGAATACATTGACTAATGGGTATCTAGGATTTTATGAAGTAGATTATAGAATTTACTATATAGTTGATCAGTATTCAATAGATAGTCAGGATTGTACCCCAATTTGGTAGGGATTGATTTGGATTTATTCTTCAATATCAATTCCATTTTTTAAAATTGGGTTATCCCATTCACTCAAATATTTTAACATGGTTTCTAGGTTAGACTTAACAGTTACATAAACGTCCATTCAATTAACTCTCAATACAACCTTATGAATTAAATTTTATTGACACTATATATTTCCATTGTCTTTAACTACAGTTTTTGCATCATGCCTTCTTAATGATTCGCAATTCAATATATTTCAATAAACCATGTAATACATTAAATTGACCAGTTGGTATGTTTCTATTGCAAAATCAATTTTTTTTGAGTATGTGTTCCTTTTTATGTTTTGTGAAGGGGGTAGTTTATGTTAACACATGAATGGGACACCAGGGAAGGACTAGTGGGACTAGATCCCTGTAATAGGGAGTCTTTTTAGTATATATGGCTGGTTTGATCATTAATGTTGATCAGATTATGACACTCTCTACCATTCTCCTAGTAGTAAAAATGTACCAAGATGTTTATATAGTGGATTTATTAAAGTCACCCCCTCATAATGGGGTCAAGTTTTTGATCAATATTATGTCTAGTGTGTGACCCATATTGATTTCATATTAATTTGTTCTGAGTACTAACACATATTGTGATATATTTTTATTCAAAAAAAATGATGATAGTAGTCTCCATCATTTATGGACGAACAAAATTTGAACCGGATATATATGAAAAATATATAAAAATGTCCATAAATTTAGTCATTGTTTGATCATTTTTGGGGAGCCGAGTGGGTTTCAAATATTGGTATACTTTTTTTCTACTCTCAGCTACTAGATATAGATGAATACATAATGAAGACAATATTTAGGAGTATTTTTATGTTGTATTAATATCAAGTTATTCCTTTTAGACTAATAAACGTTCTAATAGTTAGCATGGATCTCTTGAATATTATTTTTCAACTGTACATAGACTCATTCATCAGTATGTTCAATGATTATATCCTAAAATATTACATGTTGTCATAAACATATGTTTGAATCCTATATATTGTGCTATGTATTCTTTGATAACATTATCTTTATGACAATTTTTTAGGGCTCACATTTGGATATAATTGGTATACATTATTGGGAAAATAGTTTCTTATGTTATAATATATATTTATTCTGAAAATACTGATTGATTTATGTCTTGAGATCAAATAAACAATGTGTTCATAAATTCGTGTTATGACATGATCGATGTGTATTCCATGAGGAACATATTCTAGTATTATTGTATTATTTTTTTAATGATTATACTCACCAAGAATGGATTCTTATAACAATATAAGGACTACTATGAAGAGGCGTTATTAGACCTAAATAATAGTAAGACTCCATCATTGATACTATTAATTCATCATCCTATGTTTAGATTTTCTGTGTTTTGTGATGCATCTATAAATAGAATTGGATAAATAAAAATTAATTGTATATTGTACTCACCAATATGTCACATAAGCTACATGATCACATGAATAACTACCCAAATCTCAAAATTTAATTGGTGGCATTGGTTCATGTGTTATGTTTTGGTGCTATGATCTATTCGATGAAATATTTGTCATTTATATGGACTACAAGTGTTTATAGTATATCGTCATTTAGTGTGACATGAATTTCCTTTAGATAAATTTGGTAGAATACTATGATATTTTCAAATATGAGATGATGCATTCTCCAAGGAAATCCACTGTGGTTACTGATGAACTTAATAGTAGGATTTAATTAATGTGTAAACAAACATTAGAAGTATTTTTAATGATCACAAATCTGTTGGAAGACTATTATTTATGTGTAACATAAGATTGAGTGGATATGAATTATCATTCCATAGTTATCAAATCCTTATTTTTTTGAACAAGAAAAATCTAATCAATTTCTTAATCCAAAGTGATTCATAATGTTAGAGGGTTGTACTATATTGTTTTTTTTCATGGTTTTCTCTTTATAAGCATAGTGTTCTTCTTGATCAATGATGTTTAACAGTTTATTCCCTATAATAAAATATATCATGAGAGACACTTATCGTTTTTAGTTTGAAATGGACCTAGGATATAAAAAACATTTAAAATGATTTTAGATGACACTTTTTGTGGACATATATGAAATATGAAAAACGGTGATTTTGATATCATTTTCTTGACATGTCATAAAATCAAGTATGATAATCAATTACCAGGGGTTTTATCTGACCCCATATAGTTCTAGTTGAAATGTGGTATGATTTGATAATAGAATTCATGATATGTTTACCCAAGATCATTATAGGTGAAGATACTGTTTCGGTGCAGATGTGCGTCGGGTTACGCTGTTCCGCCAGGACGCGTTCGCGCGTGCACCCGTCGACCCAAGGGGATGGGCGCGCGGCTTGTGGCCCCGCAGTCCCGCTTTCCAAGGGCGGGCGGCATTCGTCCCTTATTCAGGGGCGTTTTCTCCTTGATCGAAACCGGGATGATGGGATGTCGACTCCTCCTTCTGTGGACGTCTCCTCGGAACTCGTCGCCTAATCCGGGTCTCCCTCATAGATTTAAGAATGTTCGTGAATCTCGTTCCCGGCGCCATATCTTCATGGACACCGGTTAATTACGCTGCTTCCGCCCAGACGCTCCAAGGGGTCTGGTCTGGGCAGCAACCTGCGGTGAGGAGACAGGGTGGCTCTGGATGTCGGGGGCGTGTCTTAACACTGCGCCTCTGCATGTCTGCCTTCCGTCCCTAATAGGGCTTCTCGAAGGCATGATGGCCTGAGGCATCCTGCGCTTGGCGTGGGGAACTGTGTTACCTGAGGTTTTCCTCAGCTTCCCATGTTTAACACAGGGTATGCCGCGAGTTTAACGTCTAGCGGGGACGGCATCGGACTGATCAACACGAGGAGTGGATCAGATGACAGAACCCCTTGCGGGGAACCTCCGACGCTGGGGCCAGCACATGGGCGGCTTCCCGAGTGAAGTGGAGTGGAATGAAATGGCATGACCCCACCGGGATGTGGTGGCCCGGGTAAGGATCAGGGTGGATGATGGAGTGAGGAGCTTGGACCCCGTAGGGGCTTCCTACGTACCGCGCGTTAGCGCGGATCAAAGTCAGCGTAGTTCGAACATACAGTTTAACGTCATGCTGGACGTCGGCAAGCCGACTCACGAAGAGTTCGAGGCCGCCGGGCGGAGGATTGAACCGAACCACCTCGCACAGAGGGGGATGGAACACCCGGGTGAACCACAGTTTTACGTCATGCTGGACGTTGTCAAGCCGACTCACGAAGAGATCGAGGCTCCCTGAAGAAGGATTGAACCGAACCACCTCGCACATAGGGGGATGGAACGGCCGGGTGAACCACAGTTTTACGTCATGCTGGACGTTGGCAAGCCGACTCACAAGGAGATCAAGGCGGTGGGGAAGCACAATGGAGATACACACGTGCAGTCCCCCACAGAGGCGGATTCATAGGTGAATCAACGCAAGTGTGAACCCGGGAGGGGTTCACTGATGGACGAACCGACGTAAATACGACCGGGACGACCAGTTGGCGGGCTTGAACCTCGGAGAGGCTTCCTACGTACCCTGTTTAGAAGACAGGGATCAAAGTCCACGTAGTTCGTTCTGTTTGTAACACTCTACCCCCGTGGGCGAAGGCCACTCCATGAATCATCCCTAAAGAGGGGCAACCCCGTCATCCCTGCAGAGACGAGTGGGTGGGGGCCACATCCAAACCGGGGGGACCCTGCGTGCGGGGCACGGGATCGGGTGATGCGGACGGTTAAACGTCTTGCCGGACGAAATACAGTTTAACGCCGTGTGTTGAGGACGAAGCGGACGGTTTAACGTCTTGCCGGACGAAGTACAGTTTAACGTCGTGTGTTGAAGACGAAGATGCTTGGCAGTTTAACGTCTTGCAGCACGGACGATGGGGGCCAGGCAGTTTAATGTCATGCAGCTTGGACGTATGCAGTTTAACGTCGTGCAGGACGTGGTGCAGTTTACCGTCATGCAGGACGAATTACAGTTTAACGTCATGCAGGACAAATAGCGTACAGTTTAACGTCTTGTAGCTGGGACGAATGCAGTTTAACGTCGTGCGGGGCGTATGCAGTTTAACGTCGTGTAGGACATTGAAGCCGCTGATAGGTCCGTGTCACTTCGCGCAAGCCTGGAGGGCCACACGGGAAGACAACGCACGGTGCGGGCACCCGGGATGAGGGCCATCGGGCGCCACGCAGGCGGGTACCCAAAGGGGGTCAAAGGGGGCGACCTTGGCGGTTTGCGCGCAAAAGAGGAGCTTTGCGCGCAATACCGCGGGTCGGCGCGCAAATGGACGGGCTGGCGCGCAATTGGGCCAGCACTTTGCGCGCGAATGATAGAGATTGCGCGCACCGGGCTTCGGATAGCGCACGGGGGCAACGGATCATTCTCTAATGAATGGCCACTTTGAAAATGGGGGGTGCACGCAATCGGGCTGGATTGCGCGCACCCGGGGGCAATTGCGTGCAAGAGGCTTCTTTCGCGCGCAAATGCCTTTGAGTGAAGGGTTATTCAAAGGAAAGAAGCCAAAGGGATTGCGCGCGAAGGCGAACCCCGAGGCTTTCTTGCGCGAAAGAAAAGAGGTTACCTGAAGATCGGCATTGCGCGCGGAAGGGGTTGGATTGCGCGCACGAGAGACCTTTCGAATTCTGGCAACCTTCAAAACGTCGGGGGTCGCCTTCTATTTATAGGCAACCCCGGGCGCGGAATCCGGTTCGCGGGCGTGAAATTCTCTTCGCGGGCGCGGAATCGGGCCCGGCGCGCAAGGGAGTCGCGCGGGCCACGGGCGCGCAAAATTGCGCGCCGGTCCAGCGCATTGCGCTCATCCCTGGAGGTTTGCGCGCGGCTCATCAACTTTGTGCGCGGGTCTCCAAAATTCCGCGCAAGGCCTCCGGGCCCTCCGAAACATGCTTCCGACTCGAAATATGACCTCGCTTTCCGCATCCGGAGCTTTGTTTGGGAACAACGGACTTTTCTGGCGTCTACAAAAGCCCCCCCTCGGAATCTGATCGGCGAGAGGTCGCAACGATCGGGTTCCGAGGGAGACGCCGGAATGCCGAAGTCCTGGGTGGCGCGGGACTGTGGCGCGCAAAAAAGGGCGTCGGGCGCGAAATTTGCGGTCGTGCAAAGCGCTTTCCGCGCAGCGCGGACTCCCGGCTCTGCCTATAAATAGGGGCCCTGGGTCCCCTGCACCATACACTGGCCTTCCGCGTGATAAGCATTCGAGCTCTCGTGCGCGAAATTGCCTTTTCCGGCGCGGAATTCGCCCGCTCGTCGCGCAAACCTGTCCGGAATTCGGCCTGCTTTTGCGCGAACACCCGGGGTTTTACGCGACGGACTTCCCGATTGCGCGCCGTCCACTAGGATTGCGCGCCAACTCTCAAACTTCTCTACCAGCCTCGTCTGATCCCGCACGCTTCATCCCTTTACCCGCACGACTCCCGGAGCTTCTGAGATGGCCGCGAATCAAGGAAATGAGGGGAATTCCGCCACTCGCAGAGCTGAGATGGCGACGAACGAGGAGGTCTACGGAGCCAAGGAGATTGTTTCCAACAATCAATCCTTGTTCGACTTGCTGACGCCGGCCCAGAAGACATATCCACTGTCGAACAACCTGCCGCTCTGGAACTTCGGCATCCTAGATGAGGTTCTGGTGCCAGGGTTCGAGGTTGATGCGCCACGGACCTGGGTGACTCGGGAGGACGAGCTTCCCCACTATAACATCACCAACAATGGGCATCCTGCCAGGGAGACCAGACACTTAGATGTCTATGTCCTGAACCCGAGGACGCGAACCATCGTCGGAAGTGAGCCTGCTGCGGAGAACTCTCCAGCCCTCTACTCGAGCATATATCGCCAGAGTGTCACCGACGACACCAAGGGCTGGCTGAAGGACTGGGACTTGCGATCTGGGGGAAATTTCACCAGTGAGTGGGCCTGGGCGTCTTGGGTACGCCACACTTGCGATCACTTCGCGGAGGAGCTGCGGTACATCGGCCTGTTTGAGGCGGTGTGGACGTCGCAGTTCCACTTCTACCAGCAGTCCGAGCTCGGGCCGGAGTTGTTCACCCGCTGGTCCACGGATACCAACACCTTCCATCTTCACCATGGGGAGGTCGGCATCGGTCTCTGGGACATCCACTGCATCGGAGGTATCCCGCTGGAGGGTTACCGGTACGATGAGTTCCTGCCTCCGAAGAACACCTGGGAAGACAGGTCACAGACTCCCATTCTGACCTGGCATCTGCTTGACCTGGCTACGCAGCGGCTCGGGATCAATGACTTCCAGAAGGACATAGCATACAAGGAGTGGTTCGGCCAGTTCTTGGAGCATGACCCGGCGGTCAAGATGCCAGGCAGGGGGAAGCGGTGCCCGACCGCGGCTCAGAGGAGCCGGAACGGGTCGTATTGGCGGGTCCTGGAGACGGGCGACTACCGCTCATGGGGGTACCGCGTCATCGAGGCCCGGGACCCAAATGTCCGGTACGCGGCGTTCCTGGCCGCCTTCCTGAGTGGGTGGCTCCTGCCAGTGCGGGACGCGAGAATGGGCGTCCGCCCGGCGACACTGGCGATGGCGGGCGCTATGGCCGCCAACAAAAGATATAACCTCAGGGTCCCAGTACTGGCGAAGCTGTATGCCATCCTGGGACGCATCTCACGAGGGGGGTCGCCACGAAGGATCTGTGGGCCCTTCCAATTCTTCCACGGCTGGGTGGCTGCTCACCTTGGTGGGTACAAGTTTCCGAATGCCATCATTCCTCCGGGCAACGGCCTGCGACCCTCCCTGTTGAACATTACGGGGGTCGCTCCGATGACCCTAAATGAGGAGGGCGTGAGGATTCGGATTGGCAATCACGCCAATTTCAACTTCAGCTCGTTCCCCACTCCCGTTGGCCAGATGATCGATAACGGGCAGGGTCCGCTGGAGCAGCACGAGTACTTCTTGAACATGCGGGGCGGGGTGCTCGTGGCTCGGATCGACGGGAAGGTGATCTGCGAGCCCTACGTGCCAACCCGGTTCGCCAGGCAGTTCGGGTGCCTTCAATGGATGCCGAAGAGGGTATTCAATGCTGTCCGGGAGGAGACGAACCCTGGCGTCCTTCGCCAGATGTGGCTGATGTTCGCCGCCTTTGGCTCTGGCGACGTTATCACCTTTCCTCCTACCGGGGTCGACGCAGGCTTGGCAACCGAGTACGCCGAACACTGGGCCATCGCGTACCCCGAGGGGCTCTTACGGAAGCCAGTTCGGCGGCTCGAAGTCACCCGTGCGGAGACCGGGCATCAAGGAAGGAGGCGTAGCGCCGCCACACGGGGGAGAACGGAGGCGCGCCAAGCAGCGGAGCCGGCGCGGGCAGGGACTTCGGCGGTGGGCACATCGCAAGCTGCCACCACGACTTCAGCGCCTGGAGAGGGGGAACATGCGGCGGTCGGGGAGCGGCCCGGGAAGCAGGTAAGGCGCCTGCTCGAACCCTCCCACGATGCAGTCTTCCCGGCGCTGTGGTCGGCCTGGATGACCCTGCGGCAGTCACTGGGGACCGACGCCATCTGGCGAAAGATACTCAGAGAAGGAATCCATCTGCCAGAGGTCGGGCGCCTCCAGATCGCCGACAGGGTGGACTTCAACCGGCAGTATGCGTATCTGACCGCCATGGACGAGTACGCGCGCCAACGTGGTCAGCGTGCGGAGCCATCCCTTCTGGTGAAGGTGATGCTCGGTCTAGAGCCTGCTCCAGAACAGATGCCGCTGGAGGAAGATGACAGTAGCAACGACTCCGATGAAGAGGAGGAAATGGGGGAGGATGAAGGCTCCGAGGTGAGATCCCATCAGGGGAGCCCGCGGGAGAGCGGCGAGGTGGCCGACTCTGACAATGTTGATGTCACTGAGCTCCTCGAGGTCCACTTCTATCCCTACTCAACCTGCTTCATCCATTCTCTTATGCAGCTTCTAACCCATTTCTCTACCTTTCTCAGGAGCGCACAGATGTTGGTCAGGCATCCTCAGCAGGAGTAGGAGAGGCGCCAGCAGGACAAGGTGGGGGCCAGACACCCATCATTGAACTGACAAGCGCTGAGGGGTCCCCTGCTGCAATTGCTCCTGCGGCTGCCGGGATAGCGGAAGATGACGCTCTGAACTCCCGTAAGTCTCCTTACTTTACTGCTGGTGCTTGCCGTTGACGATCCGTGACTAACCACGGCATGCCTTGCGCTGTGATCTCAGGACTGGAGGCCCGTCGGGCTACCGAACCCGGGCCATCTACGAGTGGACCAGTGGCAGACATGCCGCCTGCTCTGGAACAGACTTTTCACACCGAGCCGGCCCCACCAACTGCTGATCAGGGGGCTACGGACGCCGGCGGTGCTGACATCAGAGAGAGGTCGGGGGCTGACGAGGGTGTCAACGCCGCTGGGGCGAGAGAAGAAGGTCGCCCAGATGTTGGGGAACCTATCCCCCATGAGGACATCCCAGGGGCGGACCCTGCAGCAGACCTGTTGGCTGCCTTCCCTGCCTACCGGCCTGCCGACCCCGAGGAGATGGACGACTCAGACGCGGAGGCGGTCGAGGAGAGCCGGATAACGCGCCGAAGGGGGTGGAAGTGCATCCAACGCTTTCTCAAGCGAGACCCATCGGAGTGGCTGGGGCGCATGGGATCACTCCAAACCTGGATGCGCTTCCTGTGTGCCGGGGGAGCTGATGCTCAACGCCTCCATCTGACGGTCCATGATTTCATGGCCGAAAAGATGCGCGAGAGCCGCCGGCGTGCCGACGTCGCACAATGTCGGGACATGTCGGAGAGCACGCGGGCGCTCCTCGTGGCGGAGCAGGAAGTCCGGCGTCTCGAAGGGCAGGCGGCAGAGAAGGAGGCCTTCGTCGCAGCGTGTACCGAGCTTGTGGAGCAACTGACGGCCCAGCTGGACGATGCCCAGGTACAGCTGACGGAGGCGGGCCAACAGATGGTCACACTTCAAGTCGAGCGGGAGCGTGCACAGGCCATGATCGACGAAGAGAGGGCACGTAGAGAGCGAGAAGCAGCCCTGGAGGCCGCCAGCCAAAGGGTAGCGGCGTTAGAAAGACTTATCCAGCACGCTAATCCCTAGGGGCTTTGTTTTCGCATTCCCAAAACATTTTCTTCCGCTCCTCAATATTTCGATCCATTTGTATGAATCACCATATTTATCTGCATCTTTTGGCTTAACATGCTCAACCACAATCCATTGTCTTGCAGGAGCGTTAACCAAGCTTCAAGCATCCATAATTGGGCCTGGATTTCTAAAGAAAAGAGGGAGGTCATTCCTAAGAATGGAGACCTCAGACCTAATCAATGTATAATCCCCCCAACTTGTTCCGACACACGAGCGGGACAATGCTAGGGGCGTTGAGATTTTATCCGAAAATAGGGAAATGAGAAAAGGTGAATCGCGTGTCCCGAATTCAGAAATCCACAACGGTTGGCCTTCCAGGAAATGCCCAAGACGGCAAGCGGACAATGGATCAATCGACCATACTACTTCGATAGACGGACCGAAGGTCATCATCCATATTGCAGGAGGCGGATCACATGTCATCATCAATGCCGCTTTGGGGGTTCCTTCAGGCACAAGGGTGGAAATCCAGATCAATAGGGCATGCGAAGCGTGGGGCGAAGTGACGATTTGTTCAGATAGAATCCAACGCTCTCAAAATTGCGCCACCGTGGGGAAAGTGTATTAGGCGGATGCACTAATCTGGCCGTGAATCACCCCAATTCTCAGACAGAACCTTTTTAACGAGGAAACTGTCGCTTCCCATCATTGCAATGGGGCATCCCGAGCTGGATCGGGGAGAATATCACAACTGCACCACTCTACTCGAAGTCAGGCCAGACGACCGGCGACGAGGAGGGGCGGGACTTAGCGATCCCTGAGGCTGGACCCGAGTCGGAATGCCTGGGCGTTCCTACGTACTCCATCAGGCTGGAGATCAAGCCACATGTAGTTCTGAAAGTGTGGTTTAACGTCATGCAGGACGCAGAACCCCGTTTGGGGAGATCTTAGTTTAGGGTCGTAGAGCTCGGACCATAGGGGAATATCTTAGTTTAAGGTCTTAGAGCTCGGACCATAAGGGTAGATCTTAGTTTAAGGTCTTAGAGCTCGGACCATAAGGGTAGATCTTAGTTTAAGGTCTTAGAGCTCGGACCATAAGGGTAGATCTTAGTTTAAGGTCTTAGAGCTCGGACCATAAGGGTAGATCTTAGTTTAAGGTCATAGAGCTCGGACCATAAGGACCTCAAAGTACGCCGCATCGTGGTCTTATCCCCTGGATATGCGAAGATGCACTGAGGGATAGTGTCAAGAGTGTCGAGATTTTTTTTGGTCAGAATGGGAGGTGGAAAATGTGATGTGAATCATGTGTCCATTCACTCAAGGACTGGGGGCACCGGCATAACGATATGGGAGTACTGCCGACCGTGGTGGAAAAGCAGCATCAATATCTCACTAACCGTTGATGAAATGAGGCAGCAAACGAGCATCGACCGCTCAATCGCAGGATTCATATCGATTTGCTTCCCGAGGCCATTGGGGGCACCAGCCCGAGTCGGTGGGAGAGCACTGAGGCATTGTGTCCAAACCGTTCACGGGGGCCCCACCCAGGGCGTAGGCGATGGGTCCGAATGAAAGGGAGCATGAAGCCGGAAAATGGAAGGAACCTGACCAAGCTGAACCTCACCCTCCTGGCAATAAACCAGAGTACTCTTGACATCAGTGGACCACTGCAAGGGGTCGAGGGACACGCCTTGAGGGTGGCCTGAAGGCGGTGGATTCCCCAGAGAAGGGGGAATCTCTAAGAGGTGGGGGGCTGGACCCGAAGTTTCAAACATCCGGGCGTTTCTACGTATCCCATAAGGATGGGAATCAAGCCACACGTAGTTCTTGAAGCGCGGCGCAACACAATCGGGCACCAGCGCGGGGAAGGGTGCGGGTCTGACCCTCGCACACAGAAGAAGTGGTATTTGATATTTCTTGTTTGTCCTTAAAGATGGATGGTTTTTCTTTGTGCAGCGACATGCCTGTGATTAAGGAATCTCTGGCGTCGCCACAATAATCAAGCCATGAAAGGCATTGATGAATGGCGTGGTTATTAACCAGCGCCCAACGTGAGTGTCCCCTGAGAAGAACATCACGACGCAGTGCCATTTCTCGTCGGGCGGCCAAGACGATCACAGTTTACGGTTGTGTGGTAGGACCAGACAACACAGTTTAAGGTCGTGTGGTTCGGACCATGGAGGAATCCGCGTATTGCGATATGGCGGACTCAGCGGAGGCGGGAACATACCCAGCCCTGCGGTTACGCACGATTCCAGGAGAAGGATCCTGGGATAGGGGCCTGCGTATGTCCACCACCCGAGGGGCAGAGATGCTAGCCTCCAGCTATACTGGGCCCAGAACGCGATTGTTCGGGCGACTCCTTCCTCCTTATGGGGACGAGGGTCCAGCTACACATGGCCCCTAGGGAGGACATCAGCATATATCCTTGGTTCTCAGGTCGTGGGAGCCTCGACAGACACCATTACCCTGGTTGGCCTGCCTAACATGTAAAGGTGTACTGAAGGTCAGTATGAAGAGAGTGTCGAGATTCCACTACAACGCACAAAGGCGGAGTGTGATGAGGACCGCACAACCATTATTCGGAGCCTAAAAGAGCCGACATGGTGATCAAGGATGTCGCTGACCATATTCGCAACACAACATCCGATCGCGTCAGCCTAGAACAGGGCAATCAAATGAGCATCAACCGCTCAAGCGTAGGATTCATATCGATTTGCGGCCCAGGACCCGCCGGTAAATCGACCCGGAGCGGTAGGAGAGCACTGAGGCATCGTACCCAAACCGCTAACGAGGATCCCTTTGAGTGAAGGCCCGAACAAGAGGAAGCGCGAGGCCCGACAAGCAACACAGGACTTGTCGGGATTGCATCCAACACTACGGGTCATAGACCAAAGTACCCAAAACATGTTAACAGATCACCGGAAAGGGTCGGAGGACTCACCCTGAAAGCAACCAAAAGACAGCAGATCCCCGTGATCAACTAAGAGACGGGGCTGGACCTGAAACACAAGCATCCAGGCGGTCCTACGTATCCCATAAGGATGGGAATCATGCCGCACGTAGTTCTTGAAGTGCAGTTTAACGTCATGCAGGACGAAAAGAGAGAAAAAGGGTGGAGTAGAAGGCATCCCCAAACGTGGGGGGCGTACAGCGTGGCGAGAAAACCGACGTGAATGAGGGAATAGCCCCACGTTCACACCATACGCCACATACCCAGAGGCAACTGGGCCAAGGGCCCGAGGTGGGATGGAAATTCCCGAAGGATGGGGCTGGGCCTGAAACATGAATGTTCAGGCGGTCCTACGTATCCCATAAGGATGGGAATCAAGCCGCACGTAGTTCTTGAGAGGCAGTTTAACGTCATATAGGACGAATGCTGAACAGTTTAACGTCTTGTAGCTCGGACGTAGTACAGTTTAACGTCGTGTTGGACGAATGCTAAATAGTTTAACGTCTTGTAGCTTGGACGAAGATGCTTGCCAGTTTAACGTCTTGCCACGCGGACGATATGCTGGGCAGTTTAACGTCGTGCAGCTTGGACGTATGCAGTTTAACGTCGTGCAGGACGTAGTACACTCAGACATAGTACTGCTTGAGGAACCTAGCGTTGGTGGGAGGAGTGACACGCTCGCCATCCATAGTCGCTAGGGAGTACGCGCCATTGGGATAATCTTTGTGGACGACAAGAGGTCACTCCCACTTGGGCTCCAACTTGGGTGGCTTCCTGCCGGGGATCATTGGCGCTCTTAGGGCTAGCACTAGGTCACCCTTCAGGAAGGAGCGGAGCCGAACCTTCTAATTGAAAGCTCAAGCCATTCTGCTTTGATGCCTCTCCAAGTTGTGCAAGGCGCGAAGTCTATTCTCATCCAGTGCTTCCAACTCGACTAGACGGGCTTCAGCAGCTCTGTCCGGCGCTTACTGGTCGTAGACCGTAGTGCGGAAGGACGGTAACTGGATCTCGATGGGCAGGACGGCCTCAGCTCCATACACCAGGGAATAAGGGGTCATCTGGGTGGAATTGCGAGTCGTCGTCCGATAAGCCCAGAGGGCATTGGGGAGCTTGTCCGGCCAACTCTTCTTGTTCTGACCAACCATTTTTTGCAGAATGTTAGAGAGGGTCTTGTTAAACGCCTCGATCTGTCCATTCGCCTGCGCATGATAGCGAGATGTATGGTTCGAGCGAATTTTGTACTTGGCGTACAACTTCTTCAACTCGGCTGCTCGGAAATTGGCTCCGTTATCCGTGAGGATAGCGTGAGGCACCCCAAATCGATGAATGATGTTGGAGGTCACGAAGTCAGCGATCGAACAGGATTTGACCTCTCTGAGCGGAATCGCCTCTGCCCATTTGGAGAAGAAGTCCATGGCGGTCAGAATGAACCGGCAATGGCGAGCCGTCGCCGGCGGGTAAGGTCCCACAACGTCCATCCCCCAGACTGCAAAGGCCCAAGAATACCTGGTGGTATGGAGAGGCTCCGACGGCCGATGCACAAAGTTCGCATGAACCTGGCACGCATGGCACCTCCTGGCATACTCGATGCAGTCATGGATCATGGAGGGCCAGAAGTATCCCAACCTCCGAATCTGGTGGGATAGATTCGGCCCAGTCTGATGGGCACCGCATGAACCAGCATGAACCTCTTGCATGAATCGTGGGATCTCAACTCCCTGAAGGCAACGGAGGAGAACACCATCGAATCCGCGTCTGTAGAGGATCTGCTCCAGGCCAGGACTACTCTGGAGGACAAACTGCGATGCGCGGCGTCGAACTCGCTCGCGCTCGGCCCGATCCGACGGGAGAATGCCATGTTGGAGGTACTCAACCAAAGGTGTCCTCCAATCAGGGGCTGGTTCGACTGCCATGTCTGGGGTACTCGGGGCTCCGGGTACGGGGGCAACCGCGGTGAGATTACTTACCGACTAGCCGCGATCTCCCTCCGGGACAACGGGAGCGATGAGCCTGCGGCGCGTCACGCGGACGGTCAGGTTATCCTGTTCAGGCTCTGCAAGTGACGCAGCAAGGCTGGCCAAAGCATCTGCTCGACCGTTCTGCGACCGGGGAATATGGACAATTTTTGGCCGAGAAGGGAACCGGGCCATCAGAAGGAGGGTGCACTCCAGTAATGGCACAAGTTCCGGCTTCCTGACAACATAGTCTCCATTGATCTGCTTAACAACCAGATCGGAGTCCCCTTTCACACACAGATGGGGCACGTCGATCTCAAGAGCCAACTCGAGGCCGGTGATGAGGGCATGGTATTCCGCCTCATTGTTGGTACAGCCCTCTGACAACAGGAAATAGTATGGTAGCACGGCTTGCTCCAGGGTAATGAAGACGATACCCAAACCCACTCTGTTGAGCTTAGGATTATCAAGTCTTCTACCGGTGGGGCTCCGGGAGGCACCGTCAATGTGCATCTGCCAGCATGGACCGGCATGATGGACCGAGAGAATGGCCTCATCAGGAAAGCCTAGATCCAGCGGCTGATCCGCGGAGGTTGGGTGAGCAGCCAGAAAGTCTGCCAATGCTTGCCCTTTGATGGCCTTCTGAGACACATACCCGATGTCGAACTGCTGGAGAATCACAGCCCACCGCGCTAGACGGCCAGTCAACATAGGCCGGCTCAGGATATATTTCAACGGGTCTACCCGAGAAACCAACAGTACCTCATGGTGCTGCAAGTAGTGCCGTAATTTCTGTACGGAAAATACGAGCGCCAGGCAGCTCTTCTCGACGGGGGAATACCTGACTTCCGCATCGAGGAGCATGCGACTGAGGTAATAGAGGCTATTCTCTGTTCCCTCGTTGTTCTTCTGGGCGAGAAGGGCACCCAGGGACCGTTCCAGGGCGGTCACATAGAGAACCAGCGGCTTCCCGGATACAGGCGGCATCAGAACCGGAGGTTGCAGCAGGTACTGCTTGATTTCCTCGAAAGCGGTCTGACACTCTTTATCCCATACATAGGTGGCACCTTTCTTCATGAGCCGAGAAAAGGGCTTACACTTTCCGGCCAGATTCGCGATGAATCGGCGTATATAGGCTAAGTGGCCTTGGAACCCTTGCAGTTCCCGGATGTTACCTGGGGGAGGCATCTGGCTAATCGCCCTGATCTTCTCTGGGTTGATCTCAATACCCCGGTATCTTACCACAAATCCAAGGAACTTTCCGGAGGTGACCCCGAAGGCACATTTCAACGGGTTCATCTTCAGGCAGCGAGACCGGAGGAAGCCAAACACTTTCTCAAGATCTTTGAGATGGTCCTGAAGCTGGCGCGATTTGACCACCAAGTCGTCGACGTAGCATTCCACCAGTGTGCCCAGGATTGGCTTGAATATGCGGTGCATCGCCCGTTGATAGGTGGCACCTGCATTCTTCAGGCCGAAAGGCATGACCCGGTAACAAAAGGTACCTTGGGGGGCCCTGAAGGCAGTGAAATCCTTATCCTCAGGGGACATCCGAATTTGGTTGTATCCGGAGTATCCATCCATAAAGGAGAGGGCTTGGAACCCTGCCGTGGCGTCAATCAACAGATCTGTCACTGGAAGGGGAAAATCATCCTTCGGACAGTGGCGGTTGAGATCGCGGAAGTCGATGCAGACTCTGATCTTCCCGTTCTTCTTCCTGACCGGCACAATGTTGGCCAGCCATTTGGGGTACTGGACTTCCCTCATGAAGTTAGCTTTGATAAGCTTGTCAACTTCGGCCTCAACCATGGCACCGTGGAATGGGTGCATCTTCCCTGGAGGCTGCTTGAACCCGCGATGGTTCGCCGGGAGACCAAGGTGGTGGATGACTACCTGAGGATCTAGCCCCGGCATCTCGTCATAGCCCCAAGCGAACACATCACGGTGCTGCCTGAGAAAGTCCAGGTACTGCTGCCACTCCTCAGAGGGCATGGCGGCACTGACCAATGTGGGTCTCGGATCTGCTTCGGTTCCAAGGTTCACTTGTACTAACTCATCGACCGTGGCGGAGACGCCCTCCTCAAAGGCTGGGGGTGCATCTTCCACGTCCTCTCCACTCGGGGAGGGATCGTCCACGGGAGAGACTGCGTTGGAAACTGCATTGGGGCTACCAGATCCTGCTGGGCCGCTGGTACAGGCACGGGCGGTCGCGGTCATCTCATCAGGAGACTCATAGGCCGTCGAGACCATGGCTACGTCCAACCGTTGAATCGGGAGGACGTAAGCGTCATCCAAGCTTGCCCAGGGATCCCTTGCAACAGCGACAGGCTCAACCTCACCTGCCAGGATCTGCTTGTCCTTGCTTTTGTAATAGTCCACGTCCAGATAGCGGGCTTCACATGAGGCAAAAGGAGAGGCATCTCCCTGAAGCACGCCTACTCGACCATTAAGGGAGTATTTGAGGCATTGGTGGTATGATGAGGGAACCGCCGCATGAAGGTGGAGCCAGGGCCTGCCCATCAATGCGTTATATGCAGTGTCCTGAGAGACTACCATGAATTCGGTGTTGGCAACCAAGTCACTGAACTGGGTCTTCAAACGTATCTTGCCGACCGGGGTTTTCTCGGTACGGTCGTACCCCTGGATCCTAAGGTCGGAGGGGATCAAGTCATCCTCAGACAACCCCAATCTCCGGAGCGTCCGAGTTGGAATCAGGTTAATCCCGGACCCCGTGTCGACAAGACAGCGCCGGACTTCAAGGCCATTGAACTGGCCAGTAACATACAGCGGACGAATGTGCCCCTGTATAGGAGGGTCTTCATCCTTACCAGAGAACGAGATAACTTCCTGGCATTCGGCGTCCTCAATCGTTTCGGCGTGAAAGGCCTCTGCAGCCGCAACCTCTGTCTCAAACTGGAGGGGGCTCTTCAGGGCTTCAGCGAGTGCCTCGCGCATCTCAGATGACATGCGCAGAGCCTCAAGGATGGAGAGTCTCACTGGGATGTCGGCCAAGTGCTTCAGGACATCATACTTTTTGTCCAAGCGCGAACTCCTGGTTGCAGGAGGTTGCTCTGCGGTTGGAAGCATGACGGGCCTTGCCGGTTGGGCCGGCGGCCGACTGCTGCTTGGCGCATCTCGCTGTTCATTGGTTGAAGCCCGGGAAATGGTCACCGTACTGGGGTCAGGAGGCTGGGATGGACTCGTGTCAGGGCGGAGCTGATCGCAACGCGGCTGAGGCGGTTCTGCCTGATCCCACACCACAAACAGTGGCGGAGGCGAATCCGTCATCCCCGGATGGGGGGGCTGCGCACGCTGAGCTCGATCTTGAGCCTGCTTCCTAGTCTCAATGGCGTGCACGGCCTGGCCGAAGGTACCAACTGCTGTGCCCCGGCGACTCCTGTTGGTGCGGCTCCTCCGACGGTGGCGACGACCGGGGACACTAGGGAGGTCCACCTGGTGTTCTTCAACGTCGGGAACCGAAAAGGGATTTACCAGCTCGACGGTATTAACCGAAGCGTACCCAATACTGTCATCGGACGAATCATTCACCACTGGGAGGATCTGAGGAGGGATCCCCATCTCCGGGGGCATGAAATCGCCGAGAGTGCGGGATAGTGGCGGAACTGGCGGGGCGCGCTCTTCTTTCTTGCGCCGCCGCCGTTTGCTCTTCTTGGAAGAGGCAGGCTGGGACGACGATGCCGAAACAGCACCCGCAGATTCTGGGGGCTCAGGCTGATTCAAGTGCGCACGGATGATTCCATGGGCGCGAACGATCGTCTTGCGGGCCATCCAGTTTTTATACTTCTGGGACCCGCAGTCGGAGACCAGCTGCCATTCGTCCTCATTGCCGCTATCGTCGTCTGATCCCACGAACACGCCCTCCACTTGTGCTGGAGCTGGGCCCAACCTGATTACGTTGTTGTTAATCTGGTCTTTGAGCCAATCCTTAAACACATAGCACCGCTGGATGGTGTGCCCTAGGGCCCGATGGTAAGGGCAGTAGCGGGGGTTATCCGTGAGATGTGCCTCCTCTGGCCTCCAACACTCAGGAAAACGCACAATCCTCTGCTCCAGGGCGCTCCGGAAATAACCAAGGACCTGATCCTCGTGAAATGAGTAGGTCAGGTATCGCGGGCCCCTGGGAGCGTGGTCTTGACGAGGGGCTGGAGGGGACTTCCGAGGAGGTGGACCCTGATTATCTCGCCTGGGTTGCGGCGTTACATTACGCGGAGGGGCCGGCCGGTTCTGAGGCTGCCGCTGCTGGGCCGGGAACTGAGCCCGTGGAGGCGGATTCCTGTGAGGCTGTGGAGCTGGTCTCGCCGGCAGCAGCTCCAACGGCCTGGGGGCCTCTATCTGGGCAACAGCAGCGGGCTCAGCCCTGCTGACTCTCCTTGCAGGAATCATAGGAGGCAGCGGGTGTGCCTGGATGGCCTGTTGCAGGGCTTCCTCAAGACGTTGAGCTTTGTCTGAGAAGTCCCTGAACCGTCCGGGGTAATTCTGAGTGATCAGGGAAGGGACCAGCTCGGTCTTGACGTTCCCGACGCACATTGTCAGCAACTGCTCCTGAGTCAATGGCATGTCAAGGGAATACGTGAGACCCTTCCATCGGGCGACGAAGTCTGCGACTCGCTCGTCAGGCCTCTGCTTGAACTTGAAGAGGTCTGCGATACTCGTCTTCCGGGTCGTGGAACTGAACTGGTAGAGGAATTTTCTACGAAGGTCCTCCCAGCTAGTTATCGACCCGACGGGGAGCTGGATGTACCAGACAAATGCTGGCCCTTCCAGTGTCTGGACAAAGCAGCGAAGCTTAGCGGCCTCTTGCTGCGCCTAAGTCCCCAACATAGGCCCGCACCTCGAGTTGAAGTGGGCCAAATGCTGTGGCGGATCTCCAGTCCCGTTGAAGGGGGAAAAAGTGGGATTCCCGAATCCCGGAGGCGCCGGCATATCATCCACCCATGCTGGGTATGGCTTGCCGTCCGGTGGGATCGCCACTTGCCGAGTCTCCAAGGCCTCCAAGCGGGCGATGAGTGACGCCATCGGATCGTCCAGACATGGGTTCCAGTCCTGGCGAGGATCTCTAACCACGAGCGCATTGCATGGCCCTTCAATCGGGTCGTCGACCGGGTCGTCGAACTCGGCAGCTCGTGGGATTGCGGGCGGAGTGGCCCTTGGGGCAGCGGGAGGAATCCGAGTGGGGTCTCTCAGGTAGTCACGCCGCTCGGGAGGGTGTGGTGAAACATACCGCGCCCTCTTTCCATAGGCGATGGCCTCTCTCCTCTCGGCAAACACGGCATAATCACGGTTGCCCGGGAGAGCCTCATCGAGGGGTGGTTGTCCCTGTCCCTGCTGTCCTGGCCTAGGATCACCGTAGTCAGGCCGCTGCTCTGCAGCGCGCTCGACGAGGAGCTGGTCAACCAGCTTCTTCTGCTCGGAGAGCTGTTGACGTAGCATAGCCTTCTCGGGATCCTCATCCGCCCTCTGCGTGGAGGCAGATGGGTCGGCGGGCTTTATAGCCTCGCCGTGCTCTTTACCTTTACTGACGTTTCGGCTCAACGTCAGTGCTTCAGTGGGTGCGGGGAGACCCAGGAGGCTCCTCTGGTGACGAGTAACTCTCGCCGATGGATCCAACAACGGCTTGTCTTCGGGGGGAGAGCCCCCGTCGAGAAGTTCCAAACCGTTCCCCTCCCCCGACAGGTCAGCCATATTGACTGTTTCCGTCCCTGCGGATGTACCCTCAGGGCCACCTAGTGAATCGGGCTGTCGGCGAATCGCACTGAAGCGTAGGGCAGCGTACTGCCCCCATCCACGGATATACACGTGGGGAGTGGCTTCCTCGATAACCTTGCGGAGTACATGAAAACACTCAACGCATCGTTGTTGGAGGGCCTCGTGGTGCCTAAATGACCCGGGGTGCCGAACCGCGGGGAGCGTGGCCAGGTCAATTTGACGGCACTGCTCACCAATATCCTCCAGGTGCACTTGACTCCCGGGATATGGCATTTGTAAGCGGTGATGATGGGAGTGAGTCTCCCGGAGAGTTCGGCGGAAGCATTCGAACTCATCCGGGGTGAGCGATTCGGGTGCATCAAAGTCTGGTCCTGCGACTGGCCAACACTTCTTAGGGAAGTGGCCCTCTGCAAGGACGGTCCAGAAGCTCCATGACTCAAACTCGGGACCCAGGTCTCCTTGGTCCTCCTCAACGAGTGGGAATGGACGGGGAACCGGCAGTGGTGCCGAGGCGGGCCGCCGGGCCGACGGGCTGGCCGGCGGTGAATACGGCGAGCAGGCCGATTGGCCTCCATATCCCGGGCCGCCCTCTGAGGGTGGCGGTGCCCTGGCTACCACATCACGATAGGACGGGCCGGCGAGCGAACATCCTGCCATAGCGCCGGTGCTCGCCGAGGGTGCACTAGATCGTGGTTCGACCGTCGGTCCCCAGAAAAGGTCTCCGGCTTCTCCGATCGGGGCAGAAGGCACTTCCAGAGGGGCCTGTACCAACCGCAAGCTTGATCCTTGGGGGTCTACCAGGCCCTCGCTACTCCGGATATACCATCGGAGGGAAGCGGGGATCATATCGATCTCGCTCTCGGGAAGTACGAGGCTGACGTGCCGCATTCCTACCCCTGCCCCTGACAGGTGGGATTGGGGGGAGGGCTCTGTCGCCGAATCATACTCCGCATCTGTATCAGAGAAACGAACCGGTCGGATGTCTGTCTGGAATTCCGTAACATTCTTCCCTCGGCGTCGACGCCTCACCCTCCTGCCCCTGGGTGGTTCTTCGGGGCATGGCTGATCTCTATCCTGGCGTCCTCCGGCCGCACTGGTGCTGGGGCCAAGAGGACTGGAAACCAAGGTGCGAGGGGCACCGGGACAGATATCAAAGGGGACGCAGGGAGAGATGATTCCAGGCAGGCCTCCGGGCCGGGATCGGAAGGCGGGGTGACCCATGCCTCTTGGATCGGCCACAAGGAGTAGACCCTGTTGGTGAATAGCGCTACCGCGAGGTGGTCCGCGGTGGATATTGTCTGTACCAGCAACCGGGAGAGTCAACCCAACCTGCCTTTGGGGCGGTCGGGGCCTCGATCCGGGTCGGGCATAGAAGTGCCCCTGCTCAGGATGCGCAGGGGCCTGGTGACTGGAGCCAGCAGTGGCTTGAGCCAACACGGCCACTGTTGCTAGGGCCCCAAGGTGGGCATCCTCTTCCGCTCGAGCCCAACGTTGGCGTCGGGACAAACGAGTCGGGATGAGCGGCGCGGGCAGGTGGAGAGCCCGTTCTTCGACTTGAGAGGCCTGGCGGCGATGTCGCCGTGGCCTGACAGGAGCCCTCATCGCGGATCCCTGGAGCGAATCCCGGATAGGGTGGTCCCGGGAATCTTCCACCTCATCCGCATAGGGGAAGGAGTTGTCGGAGCGCTCCGGGGATAAACTCCCAAAGCGGTTGGACGTCGAGGTAGGCAGCGGTGCCTCCCTGCGCGGCCATCGGGGGCGGCGTTGGTGGCGAGATGCAGCTCCCTCGAGGTCTAGGCAAGCCATGTCCCTGGTGGGGATGACTCCCTCTTCCTCAAATCTCCACACCATGTTGTTGATCACCCTTCTTTGGATGACCTCCGAGGGGGAGAGAGGGCGTGGTTGACCCGCAGCTGCGGCTGCTGGCACGACTGTGGAACGGGCGGGACCGCGCGGAGTAGCCGCGTCGGTGTTTCCTCTACCCCTGCGCCAGTGGGCGGGTGGCGATCGGGCACTGGATTGGGCGACCTGATTTCTGAAAGCAGGGAGAAGAACCCATTAACACTGACAGGAAAAGGAACCGACAACCAACCATTAGTGCCACGACGCCTTCCGTGGGGGGGACCCAGGCCCTCGACGTCGCGAGACGGAGTGCCCGAGTTCCCTTCCTCAGCCCCTGGCGGGTAAAACTGAATGCTCGGTCGAGCAGCATGCTAGTCTTCCAACACCTCTGAAAGCCATCGGTCTTCGTATTGAGGAGAATAGATTCACGTCGGGTTCACCATTTTTCTGTTTCGGTGCGGATGTGCGTCGGGTTACGCTGTTCCTCCAGGACGTGTTCGCGCGTGCACCCGTCGACCCGAGGGGATGGGCGCGCGGCTTGTGGCCCCGCAGTCCCGCTTTCCAAGGGCGGGCGGCATTCGTCCCTTATTCAGGGGCGTCTGCTCCTTGATCGAAACCGGGATGATGGGATGTCGGCTCCTCCTTCCGTGGACGTCTCCTCGGAACTCGTCGCCTAATCCGGGACTCCCTCATAGATTTAAGAATGTTCGTGAATCTCGTTCCCGGCACCATATCTTCATGGACACCGGTTAATTACGCTGCTTCCGCCCAGACGCTCCAAGGGGTCTGGTCGGGGCAGCAACCTGCGGTGAGGAGACCGGGTGGCTCTGGATGTCGGGGGCGTGTCTTAACACTGCGCCTCTGCATGTCTGCCTTCCGTCCCTAATAGGGCTTCTCGAAGGCATGATAGCCTGAGGCATCCTGCGCTTGGCGCGGGGAACTGTGTTACCTGAGGTTTTCCTCAGCTTCCCATGTTTAACACGGGGTATGCCGCGAGTTTAACGTCCAGCGGGGACGGCATCAGACTGATCAACACGAGAAGTGGATCAGATGACAGAACCCCTTGTGGGGAACCTCCGACGCTGGGGCCAGCACATGGGCGGCTTCCCGAGTGAAGTGGAGTGGAATGAAATGGCATGACCCCACCGGGATGTGGCGGCCCGGGTAAGGATCAGGGTGGATGATGGAGTGAGGAGCTTGGACCCCGTAGGGGCTTCCTACGTACCGCACGTTAGCGCGGATCAAAGTCAGCGTAGTTCGGACATACAGTTTAACGTCATGCTAGACGTCGGCAAGCCGACTCACGAAGAGGTCGAGGCCGCCGGGCGGAGGATTGAACTGAACCACCTCGCACAGAGGGGGATGGAACGGCCGGGTGAACCACAGTTTTACGTCATGCTGGACGTTGGCAAGCTGACTCACGAAGAGATCGAAGTTACCTGGAGAAGGATTGAACCGAACCACCTCGCACAGAGGGGGATGGAAAGGCCGGGTGAACCACAGTTTTACGTCATGCTGGACGTTGTCAAGCCGACTCACAATGAGATCGAGGCGGTGGGGAAGCACAATGGAGATACACACGTGCAGTCCCCCACAGAGGCGGATTCATAGGTGAATCAACGCAAGTGTGAACCCGGGAGGGGTTCACTGATGGACGAACCGACGTAAATACGACCAGGACGACCAGGTGGCGGGCTTGAACCTCGGAGAGGCTTCCTACGTACCCTGTTTAGAAGACAGGGATCAAAGTCCACGTAGTTCGTTCTGTTTGTAACACTCTACCCCCGTGGGCGAAGGCCACTCCATGAATCATCCCTAAAGAGGGGCAACCCCGTCATCCCTGCAGAGACGAGCGGGTGGGGGCCACATCCAAACTGGGGGGACCCTGCGTGCGGGGCACGGGATCGGGTGATGTGGACAGTTTAACGTCTTTCCGGACGAAATACAGTTTAACGTCGTGTGTTGAGGACGAAGCGGACGGTTTAACGTCTTGCCAGACGAAGTACAGTTTAACGTCGTGTGTTGAAGATGAAGATGCTTGGCAGTTTAACATCTTGCAGCACAGACGATGGGGGCCAGGCAGTTTAACGTCATGCAGCTTGGACGTATGCAGTTTAACGTCGTGCAGGACGTGGTGCAGTTTAGCGTCATGCAGGATGAATTACAGTTTAACGTCGTGCAGGACGAATAACGTACAGTTTAACGTCTTGTAGCTGGGACGAATGCAGTTTAACGTCATGCGGGATGTATGCAGTTTAACGTCGTGCAGGACGTTGAAGCCGCCGATAGGTCCGTGTCACTTCGCGCAAGCCTGGAGGGCCGCACGGGAAGACAACGCACGGTGCGGGCACCCGGGATGAGGGCCATCGGGCGCCACGCAGGCGGGTACCCAAAGGGGGTAAAAGGGGGCGACCCTGGCGGTTTGCGCGCAAAAGAGGAGCTTTGCACGCAATACCGCGGGTCGGCGCGCAAATGGACGGGCTGGCGCGCAATTGGGCCAGCACTTTGCGCGCGAATGATAGAGATTGCGCGCACCGGGCTTCGGATAGCGCACGGGGCAACAGCTCATTCCCTAATGAATGGCCACTTTGAAAATGGGGGGTGCGCGCAATCGGGCTGGATTGCGCGCACCCGGGGGCAATTAAGCGCAAGAGGCTTCTTTCGCGCGCAAATGCCTTTGAGTGAAGGGTTATTCAAAGGAATGGAGCCAAAGGGATTGCGCGCGAAGGCGAACCCCGAGGCTTTCTTGCGCGAAAGAAAATAGGTTACCTGAAGATCGGCATTGCGCGCGGAAGGGGTTGGATTGCGCGCACGAGAGGCCTTTCGAATTCTGGAAACCTTCAAAACGTCGGGGGTCGCCTTCTATTTATAGGCAACCCCGGGCGCGGAATCCGGTTCGCGGGCGCGAAATTCTCTTCGTGGGCTCGGAATCGGGCCCGGCGCGCAAGGGAGTCGCGCGGGCCACGGGCGCGCAAAATTGTGCGCCGGTCCAGCGCATTGCGCGCATCCAGGGAGGTTTGCGCACGGCTCATCAACTTTGCGCGCGGGTCTCCAAAATTCCGCGCAAGGCCTCCGGGCCCTCCGAAACATGCTTCCGACTCCAAATATGACCTCGCTTTCCGCATCCGGAGCTTTGTTTGGGAACAACAGACTTTTTCCGGCGTCTACAGATACCATTTGGGTGGTAAGAGATATGTTAGAAAATGTGTGTCACATCATTTCAATTTACAAGATGAAAACATCTGATGAAATTAGAATTGTCATTATTTAAAAGATCATATGTTCTCATATAGATCCTTCGATCACGGTATCTGATAGGGAAACCTAGTTCTCATAATTTTTTTGTAATGTCCTATATAATGTGATGTATAATTTGTTAAAGGTGAGTGTAGATCTCTAATAACAGTAATATAATATGTCATAGAGAATGAACCAAAAAATTAAGGGGTATTACTCAAGCATTTATTTTTGATTTCATCGGATCTTGGGATGATCACATTTCCATATTTTAATTTTTCTACAATAATAACTTCTACTGCCTAGTTTAGGTGGTTCTATTTTAGGCTCTATATGGGTGATCGTATCCTTTAATCTCTATGGGAATGATCTAGTTCAAAAATCTGTTATTTGGGAATGTTTATAAAATGGGACCATAGATAATGATAAATTGAATTAAAAATGGATTCATACAACATAGAACATACAATGGTATTATGATAACTTAATGAGATGACCCTTGGAGTTTACTTTGTGAGATAATGTTTTTATAAGAGTATCCCCTCATTTAGGGAATAAATGTTTGAGAAAATAGGTATATTTACCATTGTTGTACATTTGGATACACAAGATTATATAATGAATTAGGGAAGTGGAATATATATTGGTTCTTACTATGTGGTACCATGGTATGCATAATTTGTTTCATGTGTATCAACATCAGAGGTACGATTTTGGTCCTACAAATGTGATCATCTTTGTGGATGTTAATCATGTCTCAAATGTATATTTACTAGAAATACCTTTTTAGATAATAGAATTAAATGTTATGTTTCTATATGGAAATACAATTATTTTTGTTTGATATAAATGGAAACATTAATATGTTCTAAAAGATTCATGGGGGTGGGAAATAGATATTAGGGAATAGTTTCCTAAATTTTTCAAGTAGTCATCTACGGATATATCTTGATGATGAAATTTTATAGGAGAGTGGAATTGTCAGAAATTATTTTTAATAATGATGGATTCAATTTTTATGTATTTTTCAAAATTACTGTTATGAATTTAGTGTTATGATAATGTTTTTTTGGGAGGTTAAAACTGTAATGATGTAGGGACGTGGGTAGTTTTTTGTGTTTTCAAGTTATTGTAGTCCCACTGTCATGATGATGTGGATCCATGGAAGTGTAATTCTTCCTATGGTCTACTGTATATCTAGTTGTGTCTTCAAGCTAGCCATTGTTCCTCCTGAGTAGAATTATTTTTACCCAGCAGGTATCGATCTGTCAGTTTATGAAAGTAGCTCACTAGTGGCATCATTCATATACTAAATATGACCCAATGTTTAAAATAATTTTTAATAACAACCACATTGAAAATTAGTAAATATAGAATAATAGTTTAATGTTTATAATAAATAGATAAAAAAATAATACATCAATGAAAAATAACAATATTGTTTAAAGATATCATGTTTTTAGTGTAAAACAAAAATAAATAAAAACATTATTTTATATAATAAATCATTCCGCTCCACAAAATGAGTAAATAATTAACCTCACTTTTAAAATTATTCATATCCATAGATATATGTGGATAATTGAAATTTAACTCATTATGGATTTGTTGGAACATAAGAAATTATTTTTTAATTCATGATAACATAAAAAATTAAGGATATATCCTACAAGAATGTTCATAAACAATGTAATTAAATGTCACAAAACTCACTCTATATTTTATTTAAAACAATTCAATAATATACCTATATATATTACAAACTACTCATAACATTGTTAAAACACTTATAAAAATGAAATTTTATAAACCAATCATGTTTGTGGGTATGAATCTACAATACCAAAATATTGTTAAATGTGTGTTGGTAAAACTATATTGATTAAATGCTTAGATTTTTAAAATAATGAGAAAATAATAATCACGATATCAATAATAATAACATGGAAAAAAATTACCGAATAATAAATCTCATAAAAGTACATAAGGTTGTGTAATGAAAAATCAATAGTAGTAATAAACCAAACATAAGAAAAATAATAATTTTTTATTAATGTGTTAGCTTAAACATCTATTGATAACATTGGGAAACCTGGTTTTAATCAAAACTACGGAATATTTAGAAAAATACATAGATTAATTTCAATTAACTTTTCATATATTTACATTTTCTTTAATATCAAAATAGTCACAAGTAAAACTAATCATTTATAATCAAAACATTTATTTTAAAACGTCATTATAGGCATAGGAAGAAACCTGAAATGGAATTAACCATGTGAAAATGAGAAATTGGCACTAAGAGTTGATGATTTTCTACTTTATAACTAGGGGATATTTCAAAATCAAACAATTACCCAGGAATGATCCATTGAAAACCTAATGGTTCATATCAATTATTAAAAATTATTACATAAATAAAAATACTAGTTATAAATCCACCACAATTGAATCACTTTTAAACCCCATGGAATCAATAAAAACAAAAAACCAGTTAATATAAGAAACATAATTACCTCCAAAATCCAAAAAATTATACATCTAGATCAGATCATAACATTATGACAATAGCATGAAAATATATATAAATATTTAATAGTCTTTTCTATAATAAAATATTAATGGAAGGAGGGAAATGCATTCTATAACTATTAATTTAGAAAATGAATGTGGGTTCACCTTTATTAGTGGTTATTTTACTATTTCAAAGGGAAGTCACAATCAATATACCCCACCCAGATATAAGAGAACAAAGAATAATAGAGTTGGTGGGATAAGATTATAGTGTAAGGGTCTCCATTGATTTTATTGAAAAATCATACCTTGTATCACTCTTTATTACTGTTAGTTAGAGTTATAAGATAAGATCCCAAAAATTAGCCAATGAGAAGCTCAATATTAGATAATATAAAAAACTTATATATGGAATCCCATTTTGGTTGTTGAATGATGGAAGTGAAATAACTAAAATGAACACTTAAAAATTTAATATTGGAAAGAACCTACAAGGTTCTACGTGTAACCCTTGGGTTCAATATCAATATACAATCATATCACGTACCCATATTCATCTTTAGAAATATAGAATAGGTGACCTCTCCTTCCAACCAACCCAAACCATCATCTCACCTTCATAAAATTTATCCATATTTAAATACACCCCCTAGAATTCATTTTCTACCATTCAAATCTATGACCAAGAATCATATTGAATTATGATCCCTCGTGTGAGCCCAAAAATCCAAAAGAACAGGTAGATTAATTACCAAACCTAATCAATGTAACATTAATTTCCCAATTAATTAAATCCATGAGTTAGAAATTGTTACAAATCTCCTCACTATAAAACATTTCAATATTAAATATTAAAAAACATAGTCATTATAAAATTGATACATCGCTATGTAGAAGGTCATGTTATCCATCCAAAATCTATTACACATAAAAATAGAAATTATTTGACTAAAAAATAAGAAAAAAACATAATGAATCATCAGGATTCTAATACACAACACATATTTCAAAAGTAAATGAAAAAATATTGAGATATTCCCTGATTCTCATGGTATATAATATACTAGCACACTGTCACAAAACCAAATTAAATAAGAAATCAAATTCCAAAATGAAATGAGAACCATAATCACTAAAACTCATCTTAAGTAGTTAACGAATCTATAATACTAAATATTGACATTAAATATAAAACCTATAACCTAACAATTTTTTATTTTTTGTTTTTACTAATATTCCTAATTTCTTGAGAACATTAATGACTAAACGGCCATTCACTAACCAACTCCCTACCACCAAGATCATAAATCATTTACTAATTACTAACATATAATTCTGATTCATTTGGTTAAAAAAATTACTTTTAAATCAAATTTACCTTAAAAAATTAAAAATTTTAAATTCCTAAATTGAACCCATTTATGAAAACAGAACCCATTGAAAAACAATATTGGTTAAAAATAGATATATAAAAAACACATTCAATTTTATTATTTATAAAATTTAATTTTTTTCAAAAGTTATTACCTATAATAAGTATTTAATTTATAGAATAAAGTTATTAAAACACTCCCCAAATAATTTATGAAATGATAATTGTTTCCATCAATCCATCAAATTGAAACCCCATTCCTCATTTTATTCAATTGATTTTAAAATATTATGTTTTTCATTTTATAAATAGTAGTTGTGTATTTAATAAAATTACTTAACTTACAACCACAATTGGGAATGAATGATATAAAAATAATTCATATGACATGATGATAAAAAATATCAATAAGATTATAAAAAATATTTCAAAATGGGAACAAGAAGCATGATACAGAGTAAAATAACATGAAAATGACACTTATCATATTAAAATACCAAACATTAAATAGTCGTAACAGTAAATTTCTATTAATTGAATATATATCATGCATTAAAATAAAACCAACGTCGGAATATGTATCATTATCAAAACAAAATAAGCACTAGATTTAGAACAGGTAACCAGATTAAAATCAATTAGTAAGGATATATAAATTTATTGAGCACATTAGTACACTAGTAAAAAATGATAGTTAAAATAAATAAGAACAATATATATATATATATATATTCTCTATAACATTATTATTTTTGGAACTAAACAATTAAATTTAACTTATAAATGTATGTGAATGGATTTATTTAATTATACAATACTTAATGATGAATTCCAAAAAATGATGACTACTTTGATAGTTTTTATTTTATAAAATAATGTCAATCAAATTTATTAAAAACAACATATTTAATTCACATGAACTAATGCACCACTATTCTACATAATTGAAGATAAATTACAAGGGGTTTCTCAAAATTTATAATTATAACCTATATCTAAAAATACCAAAAATTACATTTTGAAACCCATATAATAATTTCCCTTTCATACCTATAGTGTAGAGGACATGCAACCCGATACCCATTGAAACTCAAGATTTTATTATAGTGATGTTATATAGGCATTCATATGGTGTACCATATATATTAAAAAATTATACATCTTATTTTAACCATGAAATATGTAATGAAAATTAACCCAAATCATGGATTTGATACCATTTAGTTGTAAGTGGGACCTTATCTCCTAAATGACATTAGTTTAGGTCACCAAATTCTATTAGACAATCCTCTAAATCATAAGAGACTGTTGTAAATAGTAGAGGATTATTTAATCAAAAGTTATATTTGTGTTTATATCTAAATAAAAAGGTATATAATAGAAACAAGTTAGTCCAAAATCATTCGTATCCCACGAAGTCATCAAAAATATTTTACAAAAGAGTGCTAATCATCTGAGGAATACATTCTAGTAAAACCACAAGGAAAATACCAGATGTAATATCTAAATGGCCATTAATATATATATATATATCTCAGTGTCTGTGTGTGTGAATCTACTACAAAATTACACATGAAGTAAAAAATATAATTTTATCCTTCCATAATCAACTACACAAAAATAGAGAAGCCCAGGAATGGCCTTAACGACCATAAGTGGTGGTTCCATACGAAGATTCCTTGTGGTAGTAGATTTTAAAAACCCAAACTAACTAGCACGATAGGACACCAAAGACTCTAAAATAAATCCCCTCTCATGTTACGGGCTCTATTATTATTTTACACATAGGTCTCTAATGATAAATCAAGACACAAATAGTAATGTTGTCCCTATTATTGGGTATGGATTTTTATTTACATAAATGTTTTTGCGATTATTATGATAATTTAGATCAAAATAATTGATAAAACATTCCTAATATCATAAATGAATTACCATGTGTATGCATAAACTTTTATACAAATTTATGTATTTATATTATAAAATCATCTATTTAAAAAATAAATATCCATAACATTTAAATGGTTATAAACAATTAGTAAAATGATATGTCTAAATATATTCTATATAAAATTATATATATGTAAGTTCCATTCATATTTTTCCTTCCACGATCCTTGAATTTTAATTTGAGAAAGTCTGTGAAGAATAACTTTTTTCACACGACAACATCAAAAAATGAATTAAAATGTGTCTTGATTAGTCATCAATCTGAGTGGAAATTGAATTTTTTAATCTTATTTGATGCCTATTAATTCCCCACAAGAAGATGCAGTGGATTATAAAAATCTAGTTCATTTTGATCAAATTCTTACATTGTGCTCCTACTTGAATTTTATTAAATGAAAAATATCTAAGGTACCCAAATAAAACTCTTATCATGAAAAATATATATAGAATATAAATCATGACCCAAATGTAAGTCACACATAACCATCATCATTCTTAATAATGTTAATGTTATAAATTATTTTATAAGATAAACTAACTAATGAATCAATATGGATTGATATTAAGTAATATATATCTTCAAAGGATAATTAATTGATGTCCCCTAATCCAATTTAATGAATACAAATGAGTATAAAATGAACTATTCTGTATGTTCATAATTTACTATTAATTGTATATAAATACAAAATACTAAACATAAACAATGGTATCATCGATATTCTAGGTTTGATATATTTCATTACCAATAAGACACTATGTGTGGTTAATGGTTTAACATTTTTGGAATATAGATGAATTTGGTATGATTTTATGTCTTGTTTTGTTCATAACCTACTCAAACCCATTGTATATGATAAAATGAAACTAAAATTGTGTGGGTTTTTATGTTGGGACAAGTGTTTCATTTGAGGTCAATGAGGTGTCAATTTGTGTTTAGAAACTATTATGCTTGAATTTTCTAATCATAAAAGTCTAAAAAATGTGCTATAAAGGATATTTATTTTACTACAATTATTTTGAAATTAAATAAGGAACTAATATTTTATTTCCATATTGATTGAATTAAATAATAGAACAAAATGTTGGAATGAAATATATACATACAATATTTCATAAAGAATACATTTGAGAATAGTAAAATAAATGATTTGGTTATCATTATATGTGTGGTTTTGAGTTGGCTTTATAATTACGAGGGATTGGAATTTTGTTTATAATTATTGATTTTTTCTATTTATTCATGGAATCCTTACATAAAAATTTGAACCAACCCATTGGACAACTAAGGAGAATGATCCACAAGAGGCTCATGTGGGACCAAGGACTAATAAACCCATTTAAAGTCTACCAGGTCTAGGTAGAATTACGTTGGGATGTGTATATACCCATGATGGGCCCATGTATAAGGAAACTAAGAGGTAATGGGTTCATGGAGTGCACCTACTGTGTTCTGATGTCCATGAAGGAGCATGATCATTATGTAATGAGTGATGTGTGTGACATGTTCTTATCCCTGGTAGTACGCTTGAGCCACAAGATGCACATCTTGGTAGATAAAACATATTGAATCATTCTATGAAGATCATTATGGTACTAGGGTGAAGAGGGTACTATTCACATTTGCATAAAATGATAGATAAAAGGACATACATTATATTTGGATGATCTGAGTAGTAATATAAATTTTTTTATCGTGATTAATCTCATCAATTAATCAAATGACCAGACTCACCAGAGAAGATCAGAGGAATATACAATGATCAAACCAACACCTTCATGAATGTTTTTTCAACGAGATTTTGAGATTTTGAGGCTATGATTAATCATGAATTAATTATTGTTATTTTATTCATGTGTTATGTTGAAGAATAAGAATTAAATGATTAAAAATGATTGTTTTATATGGAATTATAATAATTAAGTTTTAATATATTCTATATAAGTGACGATTGTGAAAATAGAATTAAAATGAAGATATCAAGACAAGGGATATTGAAGTCACATAGACGATAAATGCCATAAATAGTAGTCTCTATTTTAGATACCCTGAACCACTTAGGTGTTTGAAGAAGAGATTTGACATTGAGAAAATTTTTGTTCTTTGATGTTATCCATGATGTATTATGAATTTTTTATATAAAGAAGTGATCTACAAAAATAATAGTATAGAAACTAATCAAATAGAGTTATTCCAATGTTCTGAAAAGTACTCCCATTTATTCAAAGTAATATTTACACCATGCTTCTTCTAGTTTTCAAATAGAGTCCTTCTCACACATCATCAATTGTGTGATGGAGAATAGTGTACTATGAATATTGAATTTTTGAAAAAATTTACTAAACTAATTTATGAGGAATGTCATTTCCAAGTAGAGTTTAGGATAGCGTTATACAAATATCACAATTTTTTATGATGAAGAAAGATATAAAGTGGCCATAAACAAGGTTCTAGAACTCTCAAAAAATATTTGTGATTAATGTTATTGATTAAGCATTTTAGGTACACAATTTTACAACTTGTCTCCCCCTTGTCTATCTGAATATTACCGAGACATCGCCAATCAATTTATAGATTCACATTATTTAGTGAATAAGAAGATTTCTCACCCAATTTGATATAGTTTAAGAAATATTAAAGTTAGATAAAAAGGAAAATATACTCTAGATATAAGAGCTTAAATTATTATATTTAGTTTTATTATAATAAATAATTTGTAACCACGTGGAATAACTAGTTATATACAGGATTAGGCTTTATGAAGAACCATATAGATCATGTTTTCTACTCCCTCTCCGCTATTACAACTACACATGAGTTCAGATAAAGAGATAATATATAGTGAATGAATAAAATTTAATAAGTTCAATTTTACTAATTGAAATAAAATTGAATTCAAAAAAACAAATAATCAATTCACCCCTCCCCTCTGAACGGTCAATTATTCCTTTGAAACTAAAATTTACATTAAGAGATTATGATTACTCTAAAAAACCTAGAAGTATTTTTATTAATGGATAATGTTAATTATATAATTGTTTGATGGTTTCAAACATCTTATGTTAAAATTAACATTGTTAGAATAATAGGATGCTATTATATGTTTTATCACTCGACCTGGATAAGAGAGATACTAAAAAATATGTTTTTTATCCCTCAATTATGATACATCCAATACATAAGCTACTAATAATATTATTAGGTTTTATGGAATTTCTTGATATTTCATCTTGTTGTATAAAATATAAATTACTTTTAAAAAGGCCATGGGTCTCCGAACATGAAAGAAGATTCATGTAAAATCAAAAAGAATATATGAAGGAAACATTAATGTTAATGAAAACAAAGTACATGTTTGTAGATAAATTTTGTGGGAATTAATATGAATGAAGAAAAATGTGTAGATAACTATTTTTCCAGAGTGAATGAGATAGTTAGAAAATCTTTCATAATATTGTGATTAAATGGATTACTATACCATTAAAAATATTGATGCAGATGTTTCCAGATCATTTTGAGATAAATGCCTCTTACCGAGAAGAATGGGATGACTTATAACTTTATGGAATATATAAAATTCTCAAAACATATTATATAAAGATAATTATGTATTTGATAGATATCTAATAAATTTAAATGACCTATTATGTCATGGGAAATTGAAAATTCATATAATATGATGCTAAAGATTCAAACGATTTAGATTGGGAAGGGGATGAATATGAATTTAATTAAATTATCACACTTATATAAAAAATGATAGAGATAGGATATTATAGGGGAAATAATAAGAACCCACCTAAATCCTTTAATAATTTAACAAATAGTCATTTTTATAAGATGTTACCAAATAATTATATTATTGTATAAGAATCATAATCGTAATTAGGTGATCAAAGATAACATATACATAAATGAGATAATAAGAAAAATAAACACAATAAAAGCATAATGATAATTATTATGAGTATTTATATTAATGATTCATAATAATTTTTTTCATTAGAAGATTTAGTTTGTTTATTATCCTAATGAAATAAATGAAATAATTTCTGATGTAACGGTCATGGTAAAGAAGAAAGAACAGAACATGAGTCTAGGCTTAAAAATTTTACAATTTTTTGTGGAATATATAAATTATCTTAGGAATGAAATTATAATGTATAAAAAAGAAATAATTCAATTAACTACTAAAAAGAAAAAGGATGATTGATTTCCTGTTGACGATTAAAAGATGAATATAATAAAAATAATTATCTTTTTTAGTGAGATAAAAATTAAAAAAATTTAATAATATTGAATGTGATATAATAGTATGTCATCATGAATAGAATTTTTCTACTAGGGAGGAAGAATTACTTGAGACACAATATTTATGTCTCACATTTCAACATGAGTTTAATATGGCAAGAGAATACACCAATATATTTATTAAGATAAAGTGATAAGGTTCTCAAGCTAATGAAAAGAAAGGTAAATGTTAACAAAATTAGTCTGAGGTATATGTCACTACTTATAAGGAAGTTGTTAAATATAATGTTAGAAAAAATTATTTCGTATAAAAATGATAGTAAATCATACAAATCTAGGGAATTTAATAATTTTCCTAGATGTACAGAACCCCATAATAAAATAAAACAAAAATAGTGACCAGGATTCAACTAAAAGTAATCTATCAGAATAAAAATTCAATGTTGTTTTGGGGTTCTAGAAATCATGGTCACAATGAATACTATTTTTGGTTAAATATTTCATTACTTGGAATTATGAAAGAATATAGGGTATTTTAAATGAACATTATGATAAAAAATTTCATCGATAAATACATGTGAAATGGCCATCACAATATATATCTAAACAAAAACATATTTCAAAATATAGAAAATGATTGTGGTAAATAAGGATTGGAAGGTCTGAAGGATATGTTATAAAATAAATGGTTTGAAGGATAAGATCCCTATATTGATAAATTTGTATGGTTTTAAAATATCTCCATTGAATATTAATAAAAATATTTTAGAATATATGATAATATAAAGAATGGATTACATGATTTTTGGATGCATCGTTTGATAGTATATATATATTTAGTTGAAGCTGAGAAAATTGATAAACAGAAAATATAGAAGCGTCCTATAGAAACAGAAGAGAATTATGATGAGTAGTTACCCACAATTAAAAACAACGAAATAAGGTGCAAAAATGTATTTCACCCAATGAATTATTTTAAGGGAAATAAATAAGATAGATAAATATATTAGACTAAAATCAAAAAAAAGTTTCCAAATTTATATACCCATGTTGATAAAGGTAGAAAATAATGTCCTAGATTTAGAGTTATATCTCAATAAGAGTGTATTTGATGATAATAATTTGGTACCTCAAAATATGCTTCAATATTATGTGTTTTTAAACTAGCAATTATGGTAATTGAAGGAGATTATTGAGGCTATCGGTTATAGTAAACATGAAGATATTCTACTACATGTTGTCTATTGATATAAATGTAATGGATGAAAAGTGATCATCCCTTGAGGGGAATAATCCATGTGAATACATATGAAAACCATGATACAAATTTAAATTTTGAGGTCATGGTTGGCCAATAATACTTTCAACCCTTATTCTTAATTTTATTATCATATAAATAAATAGTGTGATGTTTTGTAATAAAAAATTTAGAAAAATGTGAAGAATAATTATTTTAACTTGAATGTTTTAATGAAGTTATCGAATTAATTATAGGATTTTTAATTTTCATTTATATATATGATTATTTACAATGGATTAAATGAAAAATGAGACATTTTGAACATGATTTTACATGAGTGGATTTTAATCTATACCATTGAAAACAATGGTCCAATATATCATGATATATTAAATGAAGTTTACCCTAGTAAACATATATTTTATTTGATAAGGGGTATTTTCTAATAAAAACCCTGATATATCACTTATCTCCCAAATGTATTCAAGAAATAGTATTTAAATGGAGGAGAACATATTTTTTAGAAGAACTCATTTAACCTTTTCATTTGATCTTCAATAAGCTGGATAAATGTTTTGATCACACATATTGAAAATTTATTTTTTCACAAGGAACAATTGAAAACAAAATATAATGGAGGATATTAATATTTTATGTGATGTAGTTTTTTTCATTGAGTAGTCAATATGTGTTTTGAAATATTATTAATTTATTATGTTGATAATAAAAGTATAAGACATGTGTTAACAAAGAAACATTGCTTCAAATATTTTTCAAATGACTAAATAAATCCTATAATTTGAATTTTATTTTAAAAATTGTAAAGAAGATATAAAAAAGTGGACATGAAAGATACAATTATATTTTTAATTAAGAAGTCATTTCAGAAGATAAGAAGAAAGTGATTTATTAGAATTTTTTTGGAGACTTTTTATTGGAATTTATACTCATAAGGATTTCAATTTCATTAATAATATTTAGATTATTTCTTATTATAAAAATAAAATTAATTTATAAATATGGTTAACCCACTAGCTAGTTAAGGCTAAGTCCCAACCACGTGATCATATTGGACTGAGGACTGCCACACCCAGTGGGACCCAACACAAGCTATCCAAAAGGTAGTTCGACCAGGTATATTTCCATTAAGGACCAATATTTAAGGCCTGTAAGATGGGATGGGTGCATGGAGCTTAATTATTGTGTCAAGCACAATAGAATTGTTTTTTTGTCTTGTATATAAGTTTTGATTACCGTTGATTCTCAGGGGTTAACACAAATATCTATTCAAATTTTGTAATTTTTAAACCATACTGAATCACCAAGTGAATATTGATTTAGGGATGTGCATAGGTTGGTATAATTCATTACTCATTAAAATAATGGATAAACGTATATGTGTTCGATCTGCTAAATATGGGCCATCTGATCATTTTAGTGATATTATTCAACCTCGTCCTTTTTCTAATCAATCCTTATCACCCTAGAAGATCATGTGAACGTCTAATTATAAACCCAACAAAATCATTGATGTTTTATCCTCAATATTTTTAGATTACGACCAATTGATAATAATCCAAAAATTATACACTTTTCATTATTATGATAACATGATGAATTATCATCAAATGAATTCAAATTATTCTTTTATATAACATTAAAAAAATGGTTTTCGAGCTTCTTTGGATGAGAATCATATGATATTTGAATGAATATAATGATATAGCCATAGTTGACATTTAGGACACAGAGAATATAAAGTCCACATAATTCAATGTATGTTTTAGACACACCAAACAACTCTTTTGTTCGATGAATATTCATTAAATAGCCTAAAAGGTGGTTCGTTGAAGGAGTCCAGGACATGAAATAAATTATGGTGAGAAGCTGGTGATCGTTTTCAATAAAAATAGAGGAACCAATATAAAATGTTTCCGTTGATTATTTTATAAGATCACACATTTTTTCCATGATAAATTATCCCAATTTGATTCTTATGGTTCATAAAGATAATCCATCCCACACAACTTCACTTGCACATAGGAGAAGATGATATCATTAGTGTTCAAATTGTAAAACGAAATCATGGCCTTATTTTTAATGAAATGTATTTCCTTGAATCATTCATGATAATAAGATATGTTTCTCCATATTTTTTAATTATTGGGATTTATTTCTATGAACCAAAATTAAGTTTCAGACATTATAATAGAATCTTAACATAGAACATGTTTCAGAAAGCATTATGAGGTGAGTGATGATCTTAAATAAAACCCTTCTATTTGTTTGAATAGTTTGGAGGCACCAATAACTAATATATAAATACATTATATTCGAAGAAAAAAATTATTTCTCACCCACTAGGTTGTCCTTGAAGTCTCAAATTGGATAAACTTGTATGATAATATAGTTCATTTGAATAATCACTTTTTATAATGTGTTTTCCTACTAGAAAATGTGAGTAAATAGTGTCCGTCTATATGTGAAAAAAGGGTTATGGTTTGGAATAATCACGAACCTTCACGAATTTTTGGAAATAGCATGTATGTAATTATCTAATCTATTCCCATGTGAAACTATTTGAGAAAAAACACGAAGGATTTACTAAATCTCATAAAATTTAAAGGCCAATATTAATGTATGTGCAATTGTTTATAGAATGAGATACTCAAAACCAGTTGTTTAGAAGAAATGAAATCCATGAATGATGTTTTATTGTGTTGATATTTGTAAAATTATGATACAACATAAAATTTAAGAAAATGTGTTTGTGTACATCATTTACCCATCTTTGTGAGGTCTAGGTTTAAGTCCAAATAATGAATTACAGCTAGAGAATATTTATAATTTATGCAACTAATCATTTATAGGTGATCATGTTAATTGAGAAAGAAAAACATACCAGACGAGTGATTGTTCATGTTTATTAATTTATTACATTATAATGTTTGATTTTAAAATATTATGGAGTAAAATTATAGAATCATCTTATATTGGATCAAGCATAGAATACATGTGAATAGTTCTGATTAGTGTGGGTTATAGGGGATGTCTTGTATTGGAATCCAAGAGATAAAAAATGAATATGAATTGGAGTAGAATAAATAAGAACTTTGGATTTATCTAAAAGTTATTTTCCTCTCTTGTATGTATATATAGAAATAGTATTTACTTCTCTGATTGTGAATAATCTGTAACTTTGGTAATATTTAGTTTCTACAGGGAGTATGAATTCTATGAAATATTATAAATCCTATATTAAGATCAATAATAATTATTACAACGCCATATGAGGTTATATTGATTGATAATATTCTTTTGATCAATTACCATAACAATTTCTCAGCATTGAATTGAAAAGAAAAGGAATTAATAAAAATAAACACATAATTCACCCCCTTCATTGCTGTCAATCTGAAATGGGGAACTATAATTTATGCAAATAAACTTACATTGAAAATTTTCATCATTAAATAAATAGTATATGGAATATTATCTTATATAAAAACATGATTATAATTTGTAAATTTATAAACTATAATTAATTAATATCAAAATAGAATTACACTAACATTTCATTAAAAATAAATCCTTGTTTAAAATAAAAATTGTTTATGGTTCTTATGTGGTGGAATTGGAATAAAAAATATATGTAATATAGATATTTCACATGAATAATTTCTCCAATTAATATTTTATATGAGGAAAAAAATTAGTAATATAAATTATGTGTTTTGTGTAGAAACTAGAATTATGAAATTAATCAGTTTATAAACCATTTCCTTCCTATCCAGTAAACAATATGAGTCACCTCATTCCTATAAAAAAATTCTTTTCCAAATTAAATATTGGATCATTGATTTATAAATAATTATATATAGGTTATAATAGTATGAATTTACATATTAATACATGATAAATATAAAAGATATGTATTTCACTCATAAGAATTGTTCACTCTATCCCATTATTAAATATTAACAAATTTTACTCTATATTTTTTAAGGAATGTCCAGTGAACATCAATATTATGATATCGAAATTACATTTCAATAAATATAAAATAAAAAAATTCTACCAAAACAAATTAATTAGTGAAGGATGTGTAGGTTGTTAATATAGTCTATGATATGTTTTAATCTATATTAACAAAACATGGATATATTCAAAATATAATTAAGTATGATATAAAATGAGATTAACATGTTATTAATGGAAAAAAATACATTATCGAATTATAAATTTCATGATTGTACATAAGAAAGTTGTAATGTAAAATAAGTATTATTATCCAGTGCAATGTAAGATGAAATTTAAATGTTTTAGTAATGTTTTATCTTATACACAATTTTAGAATATTTCTAAACCACGTTTTAATAAAAAAATAGGATGTAAACTATTATAGATTCATATTAAAACCCTTATCATAAAATTTCAACTATAAAAATCAATATGTAATCTATTAATTTCGATCATTTTGAGTACCAAAAATAATATTTCATCATTTTTATAGGTTATCAAAAAATATAAGGATTCAATGTGAAAAAATATCCTAGAAATTTACTATTAGTGTAGAGAACTAACTAATATTTCAAAAAGAAACACTAATAAATCCATCGATATGAAATGAATACTCCCAATCTACTAATAAGACCCATATAGATCATTATTAGTAATTTTATATATTAAAAATTCATGATTTAAATCCACAATAATTAAATAACCCCAAAAATCAGTGAATTCCTTGATAGACAACCACAAAAATACAACCAACATCATTTCCCCAAAAATAAAAAATAAATTAAATCTATTTCTTTCTTTAACATAAAATCATTATTTCCTAAAACAATTTAAGGCCCAATATTCATCATATAATAACAATTATGTAAGTAAATAAAACCATTTTTTTGTATTTATTTTTAAATAGAAATATGAATCCATTTATATAGGTTAATTTACCATGTCATGGTAAAATTACAATAAACATACAAAACGAAAAAAGTGTTTAATAATAAATAATTTTTATAGAGATTAATGTGATTAGTGGGGATGAGATTATAAGGCCCCAACCTTAAACATTACTTAATATTGAATTAAATGAATAATTCACATTGAGGATATTTTCAGGTTTAGAGTTTTAGAGAATTAGGACATAACTGTTACATCTCAAAAGATTACAAAGTAGACACTTCTACTAAGTTTCCATAGAATAAAAAACTCTTAAAAAGAAACATGTATACTTCCATGTTTTATATAGCATGACTTTCCCTTGATCCCATCCTTGACCCTATTCCACATTAATTCTTGTCAAAAACATTTCAAAAAAACTTTGGGTGAGCATAAAAAGCTCCGTAAGGGATACACAAAGAATGAAAACTGTTAGTTTTTCAAACATCAAGTAAACCATGTATACTTTATCAATGTAATACCTTCACCTTCATGAAGTAGTAAAAACTCTTCACTGAATAAAATATCATTACAAACCCTTTTTTAACCTAAGGATTACCATAAAACCCATATAAAGAACACATAACATATGAAGGTATCTTGGGACATAAAATACTTAAGTGGAATAAACATACGGTCGACTTCCACACATATCACTTAATAGGAAATCCATACAGCCAACTTCCATACATACTTAATGGAATAGACATACGACTGAATTCCATACCCAATGCATTGGAAGTTATAACATAACCACCCGTACTGGTATTCACGGCACCACCCGTCATATGGTTTACCACGCAACCACCGGTCAAATGTCCAAGTACCATTATAAAAATCATAAGGCATAAAACAAATATAATGGAATGAAAACATTTCCACACTTTGATCAAAATATATCACTTAAATATATTGACATAACAAATCCATTATAAAAACCATTTTCAATAACAAAATACATAAAAGAGTATATGATACTTATTTCATTTTAAAAAAACATTACGACTTGTTCAGGAAGCCAAAGATCAAATAATACTCACGGCGGCGGAAAAGGTCGTTGTCACCGCGTACGTTAAAACAAACATTCCGTTTCGTTGTTTTGTAAAATGCTTCGTAGAAAAGTATTCCTTTTGTATAAAAGTAAAAGTCAAAGGGGTTTATACACCGTATAAATGAATGTTGTGTATAAAACAAAATATGCCTCAATGAAAGGAGATTGAGATGAAGTCCCTTACCTTGGGTTGGACTTGACTCGATCGTTCTTTAACGTCCTGAATAATAAACTTGAGTTAATTTCTATTTTCTTAAGAACCTTTTTCAAGTTCATTAATCCTTTTATATCACTTATTTCCATGTTATAAACATTATGTAATCATTTAAGTTAATAATGTTTGTTTTGTCGATATTTGGTTCTTAAGTCGAAAGTGGACTTCTTACAATTACATGTTGTTCGTGTGGTCAAATGTTCTTTATATCCAGAATGACATTCCTGATTTGGATATCATATATATCGTATATATATAGAATATATATGTATTTATAATATCCCATAAACATTTAGAGGTAAGAAATTAAATGCACTGTTCATGGAGACGGTAATCCGTACGTACGCATGAACGCTACTTCCATTTCTATGTCATATTAATGGAATTAAAACTAAATGAGATGTAACTATATTTTAATTCCAGAATTATATTAATCTTTTAGATGTAACATAAATCATATATATCCATTATATATATGTACTTATAATAGTACATTACATTTGGGGATAAGAAATGAAATGCACTGTTCATGGAGACGGTAAGTCGTACATACGCATGAACGCTACTTTCATTTATATCTCATACATTAATGGAAATAAATAATAATAATATAGAAGTATATTATAATTCCAGTATACCATCATATATAATAACTTTAAATACATCCTTTATACGTCCACATATGGCATTAACGAATCACATCACTTTGAGGGGGCGGTAGTCCGCACTTCCTAAAATGAAATTATCGTGTTTTTACCCACAATGGAAACCATAAAGGTATACCAAAAATTAAAAATAAAGAAGAATAATGAAAACATAAACATAATATATATCATATATAAATAGGGTGACATCTTAATGGCCAAAATTAAAGGTGTTTAAAATAAGATTGAACAAACATCGTTTCGTGAGGCAGAAATTCAACAACCACAGATACAGTATGTTCTTTAACCATTATACGTAGATGTGTGTAATTGTGGCTCGAATTCATCTTATAAAAACATCCTAGTATATTTAAGATACTGGAGTTGTTACAAAAGAAATTAATAAAAAGAGTTTAGGGGGTTGGAGAAGCAAAATAAAACAAAAGAACACAAGTGAAGACATCTCCTTAAAATCGGGTAACTCTCTTAGATTTGATCTCAAAGGCTTCCTTGGGAAGCCTTCTGCCAAATGTGAGGATTCAAAGAGTAAGATAGGGATTTGGAGAGACAAAATGTGTAGGGGTTGGCCGAGCCAAATCCTTTGGATGTGTGGGTAAGGTGGTAGAGGTGGGGGCCTTTTATAAGAGGAGAGGAGGGGCTCTCTTGGAACGTAAGAAAATGTTACATTATTTTAGAATGAGTTTCGGATTTTAATGGTCCAAAATTGATGTGTTTAGAGGATTAGGTGATAAGGGTTCTAAATCCTCCCATCCAATAGGTTTTGGACATGTTTAGGTCTTATAGTTTACATTATCTTTCTATTTTATTTAAATCGTTAAATAATGAGGTAATCGCTGCATCATCATGGTGTCATAAATAATTTAATTTATTTAGGGTCTAAAAATTATAAAAACTACAATGATGTAGGAAATAGTTTTACCTTTCCAATGAATATTTATAGTAAAAAATCTGAATTGTATAACCCCATGAAAAAATTGTTTACTAAAACAACTCATGTTTGTGTCATTTTTATTTTAACATTAAATAAAAAGATATTAATGTCATTTTACAACTTAAGTGGCTCCATGGGGTCCCCATGTTGACCCATGGATTGCCTTGGTCGGCCAGGACACATACAATGAGGTTAGGACACGTTTCATGTTCATTTCATATTTTTACAACATTATTTTTACCTTAAATTACACTAATTACCTCTAAGCGCGATTAAAAACATAATAAGTTACTATTCACCAAAAAATTATTTTAATCCCATTGAACCACATTTTCCTTCTTAATGAAAACCATGCATGTCGTATTTTTGAAATTCAAAACACAGATGTGGTAAAATTACATTTAAATGAAAAATTAGTTATTTTTAAGTACCACTTAGTGGTTTCACTATTCATCAAAAATTGAAGTTTTTTAGAAGAATACCAAAACATCATCCTAAGCTATATTTGATATTATGAATTCAAAAATGAAGTCAATTTTACAAAATTCAAAACATATAAGTTGTATTAATTAATTTAATATTTAATTATCGGCGTCAGAGCAAATAGCGTGTTTTTATGAAACAATAAGTATCAAAAGATTGACACTAGTTTAAGTCCGATTTCAAAGTGAAATTAATTCCAATGACCACTATTGGATTTAATGGTAAAAATATATTCTAATTTCACTTTAAAACTAATTCAAAAGATAATATAATCATATAAATAAATTATATTAAAAGGAGGTTTTGAATTAAAATACGACATTTTTCACTATTCATTAAAAAATAAACTTTATCAGAAAAAATATCAAAAATTTACACACAGTAAATTTTGATGTCACGATTCTAACGAAGAGTTTTATTTGGTCCAATATAATTTATAATAGTGAAAAAACCTATATTTAATGACGGTTCACCAACAAAAGGCGATAAGTGAACCTTTAGTGACAACTAGGGCATATACGCCTAAAATTGAATTCTTTTCGTATTTTAAGCCTTTATATTTTATTAGATAAAAGTAAAAACATTTAAAAAACATATATAATCATATTTTAGTTATTTCTATCCATTTACACCAATAAAAAGTCTATGTGTTAACTACAATTTAAAATAATATTATTTTATTACTAGTGTGCAGCGTAAGATTTCAAAGAAACTCTTTGTTGCGTATCGGGTACGCTATCGAACATAGAAACCCCTTTAAAGTAAAATTAATATTTAATTCGTATGTATTAATAAATATGAAAATGTTTTATTCATTATTTACCTGGTATGTTACATCCTTCCCCCCTTTTGGGAATTGCGTCCTCGCAATTTTATTCACTTATCAAAATAAGTGGGGGTATTTATCCCTCATAGCATTTTCAGATTTCCACGTTTCCTCTTCAACCATATGGGTTTTCCACAAAACCTTTACCTGATGAATTACCTTATTTCGCAACAGTTTCTCTCTTTGGTTAAGAATCTAGACTGGTTGTTCTTCATAAGATAGGTTCTCCTCCAGCTGAACTACCTCTGGACTCAAAACATGAGATGGATCTGGAATATACTTCCTCAACATCGAAACATGAAATACATTGTGTACCTGAGAAAAACTCAGAGGTAAAGCCACTCGGTAAGCAACTGATCCAACTTTCTTCAAAATTTCATATGGTCCAATGAACCTTGGACTCAGCTTTCATTTCTTACCAAATCTCATCACACTTTTCCATGGAGAAACCTTGAGAAAAACATGATCACCTACCTCGAAAGATAGATCCTTCCTCTAGTTATCCGCATAACTCTTCTGCCTGCTCTGAGCTATTCTCATGTGTTTCTGAATCAACTGATCTTTTTCTGCCATCTCCTCTACTAATTCTACTCCCATCAGCTTCCTTTCACCCACTTCATCCCAAAATGCTGGAGTTCGACACCGCTTCCCATATAATGCCTCAAATGGTGCCATCTCTATACTGGAATGAAAACTGTTATTTTAAGAAAACTCAACCAAATAAATATGTTGGTCCCAACGTCCCTGATAATCAATCAAACAAGCTCATATCATATCCTCCAAGGTCTGAATTGTTCATTCTGACTTCCCATCTAATTGTAGATGAAAATCTGTACTAAAATTTAATTCAGTACCCAACGACTTCTGAAGGCCTTTCCAAAAGATAGAAGTAAACATGGGATCACGGTCAGATACAATGGAGAGAGGAAATCCATGTAATCTGACTATCTCTTTAAGATGCTAACGGGAAAGTTGATCTAGGGAAAAATTATCTCGTATGGAAAGTAAATAAGCAGATTTAGTCAATCGATCAACAATAACCCAACTTGCATTATTACCTCGAGATGTCCTCGTCAATCCCACAACAAAGTCCATGGATATATTTTTCCATTTCCACTCTGGAACTGGTTAGGGATGAAGCATCCCTTTCGGTAACTGCAGCTCTGCTTTAACCCATTGACAAGTCAAACACTTCATAGTAAAATCAGCAATATCTCTTTTCATTCCATCCCACCAGTAATACTCCCGCAGATCCTTGTAAATCTTAGTACTACCAGGATTAACTGAAAATGGGGAACTATGATCCTCACATAACAACTCATTCTTCAACTGTGAATCACCAGGGACTCATAATATCTTCCCAAACCTCAAAACACAATCATTATCAATGTTGAATTAAGGCAAATTACCCTTCTGAACTAGCTCTACCTTTTTCTACAACTCACTGTCTTCCCTCTGTGCTTGCTTAATTCTGTCTGATAGGGATGATCTCACTGATACCTGAAACAAAAAAGAAGAACATCTGGCACCAACAACTTCTATTCCAATGTTTATAAAATCAAAAACCAAAGGATCTCGTTCCAAACGTAGCATGGTTGATGAAGAATTACTTTTTCGACTCAAAGCATCGGCCACTTTATTTGCTTTTCCTGGATGGTAATGAATTGGACAATCATAATCCTAGATTAATTCTAGCCATCTTCTCTGTCTCATGTTCAATTCTTTCTGAGTGAATATATACATTAAACTTTTGTGATCAGTATGTATTTCACACTTTACTCCATACAAATAATGCCTCCAAATTTTTAAAGCAAAAACAACAGCAGTTAATTCCAAATCATGTGAAGGGTAATTTACCTCATGAGTTTTTAACTTACGTGAAGCATAAGAAATTAACTGATCATTCTGCATAAGGGCACAACCATGTCCCTTCAACGAAGCATCACTGTATATAACAAACTTACCATTCCAAGAAGGAAGTGCCAAAACTAGAGCATTCACCAATCTTCTTTTCAACTCCTGAAAACAATCATCACATTCTTTTGTCCAGATGAACTTAACACCCTTACGAGTTAGCTTAGTCATTGGACTAGATAACCGTGAAAAAGTTTCAACAAACCTTTGGTAGTAACCTGCCAAACCATGAAAAGTACGGATCTCGGTTACATTTGTGGGTCATGGACATTCTTCAACAACTGTTGTTTTAGCAGGATCAACAGTTATGCCATCTTTTGAAACAATGTGACCCAGGAATGAAATTTTTTGTAACCAAAACTCACACTTGATGAATTTTTTCATATAGTTTCTTCTCTTTTAAGGTTTTCAAGATAACCATTAAATGACTTTCATGCTCCTCTTTACGTTTATAAAACACCAAAATATCATCGATGAAAACAAACACAAACTTATCCAATAACTCATGGAAAATTATATTCATAAGGTCCATGAATACAATAGGTGCATTGGTTATCTCAAGAGGCATAACTACACATTCATACTGGCCATATCTATTACGGAACACAGTCTTTGGAATGTCTGATTTTTTACTTTCAACTGATGGTACCCCGACCTAAAGTCAATCTCCGAAAAATACTAAGCTCCCTGGAGCTGATAAAACAAATCATCGATATGAGGCAATGAATACTTGTTCTTAAAAGTAATATAATTCAAGGCTCTATAATCAATGCAAAGTCTCCTTGAGCCATATTTCTTTTTAACAAACAAGACAGGAGCATCCCATGGTGATGTGCTAGACCGAATGAAACCCTTATCTAATAACTCCTGCAATTGCTTCTTTAACTCTAAAAGTTCAACTTGAGCCATTCGATAAGGGGGTTTTGAAATTGGCTTAGAATCAGGAACTAAGTCAACAGTAAATTAATCTTCCCGATCATGAATAATAGCAGGAAACTCATCAGGAAAACCATCAAGATACTCATTTACCACTGGCACATCATTAATCTGAATATTTCCTTTATTTTCAATAATATGTGCAATGTAACATTCATTTCCATATTTTACTAGTTTCTCAACTTCCTGATATGTTATCAAAAGCAAGGGTTCATTCTTGTACACAAAATGAAAATATTTCTGAAAAGAAACCATTTTAGCTCTACAGTCAATCATAGCATGATAAACAGAAAGCCAATCCATGCCCAAAATAATATCAAACTCTACGAGAGGCAAACAATAAGGTTTGCTGGTAAATTCCTTCCAAACACAAGGATATGAAGGTTCTTATAATTCCTTTTTCACTCAACGTTCCCTCTGAGTGTTTTTACCATAAGTTCAAGGTTCATATCTTGAGAAGGAATTTCCAATTTGCTAGAAAACATCTCATAAATGAAAGAATGTGTAGAACCTAAATCAAACAACACATTGGCATAATCTGAACAAACAAATAGTGTACCCGATACTACTTCATTCGATGGCCCAACATCTGCTAAAGTTGTTGCAAAGGATTTCACCACCCCTTTCTTCCTGTAATCTGGCTGCTTTCCCATAGTTGAGTTCATCGTTAGACACTCATTTGCTTAATGATCCATTTCATTACACTTAAAACATCATACCGCTAGATTTTCATTCCCTGCTTGATCATCTTACTTACAGTTACGAGCAATATGACCAGACTTACCACACCGAAAGCACTTACCAGACTTGGATAAACATTCTCTAGGATGCATCTTACCACACTTCTCACAGGATGGATATTTGGTTTTCTTACCTCCTTGCTTCATTGATGATTTCTTCCCCTTTTCCTGCCAACTTGACCTCTTATTCTGTTGTTTTTTATAGAACACCTGATCATCGGCAAACTCCATTTCCACCTTCTCCGCACATCGAACAAGTTTTTCATAACTTTTTATCTGACGAGAAGCTAATGCCCTTCGATACTTTGGCTTTAACCCTGAGTAAAAATGGTTTATTTTACTATCAAGATCTCGTATGATGTTTGAATCATACCTTTCCAATCGAGTGAACTTTTCTTCATAAGTAGCCACTAAATCATCCTCCTTCCTCAATTCTAGGATCTATTTTTCTATCCTCAGATGAACCACCTTAGGAAAATATTCCTCAAGAAACATACCTTTGAATTCGTCCCAGTTAAGATCCTCAATCTCATCACTATCCCTGATATTTTTCACCATCGACCACCACTAATCAGCTTCACCTCAAAACGGTAAACAACAAGACTATTCTATTGATGTTCTGAACACCCCATGACATAAAAAATCTTCTCCAGTGCTTTAATCCAACCTTCAGCTTGCACGGGGTCATAGGATCCTCTGAATGATGGGGGATGTTGCCTCATGAAATGTTCCACCACAGACATGTTCCTCTGCGATTGATCTGGCTGATCTCGTGCATAGATACCACCACCATTTATAGCCTGAGTCAATTGTTCCATCACTACAACAAACTGTTCAGTTCCGATTCCGACCATCTCAGGTTTCTAATTTGGAAGGTTTTCTTCCTCCTGATATCGTCCCAACATCGGTTCTTTATTTCCTCTATGGAAAACCATTCTGAACATAGAAATATCTTAGGCGAAGCAACATGGTAATCATTAAATGCTATATCATTTCAATCATAACATAAATTAATTTATAATTTAACAATTTTCTAACTCCTAATGTTGTCTAAACCTCTCTATGATACCAAATATAAGTCCCCGGCCTTAAACATTACATAATATTGAATTAAATGAATAATTCACATTAAGGATCTTTTCAGGTTTAGAGTTTTAGAGAATTAGGACATAACTGTTACATCTCAAAAGATTACAAAGTAGACACTTCTACTATTTTTCCATAGAATAAAAAACTCTTAAAAAGAAACATGTCTAGTTCCATGTTTTATATAGCATGACTTTCCCTTGATCTCATCCTTGACCCTATTCCACATTAAGTCCTATGAAAAACATTTCAAAAAAACATGGGGTGAGCATAAAAAGCTCAGCAAGGGATACACAAAGAATGAAAACTATTAGTTTTTCAAACATCAAGTAAACCAAGTATACATTATCAAATTAATACCTTCACCTTCATGAAGTATTAAAAACTCTTCACTGACTAAAATATCGTTACATACCCTTTTGTAACAAAAGGATTAACATAAAACCCATATAAAGAACACAAAACATATAAAGGTAACTTGGGACATAAAAATACATAAGTGGAATAACCATATGGTCGACTTCCATATATATCACTTAATGGAATATCCGTACGGAAAACTTCCTTTCATACTTAATGGAATAGCAATACGGCCGACTTCCATACCCAATGCATTGGAGGTTATAACTTAACCACCCATCCTGGTATTCATGGCACCACCCGTCATATGGTTTATCACGTAACCACCCGTCAAATGTCAATGTACCATTATAAAATTCATAAGACATAAAACAAATACAATGGAATGGAAAAATTTCAACACTTTGATCACAATATATCACTTAAATATATTGACATAACAAATGAATTATAAAAACCATTTTCAATACCAAAATACATAAAAGAGTATATGGTATTTCTTTCTTTTTAAAAAAACATTACGTCTTGTTTAGGAAGCCAAAGACCAAATAAAACTCGTGGCGGCGGAAAGGTCGTTGTCACCGCGTACGTTAAAAGAAACAATCCTTTTTGTCGTTTTGTAAAACTCTTTGTAGAAAAACATTCTGTTTGTATAAAAGTAAAAGTCAAAGGGGTTTATACACCGTATAAAATAATGTTGTGTATAAAATGAAATATGCCTCAATGAAAGGATATTGAGACAAGTCCCTTACCTCGGGTCCGACTTGACTCGATCGTTCTTTAACGTCCTGAATAATAAACTTGAGTTAATTTCTATTTTCTTAAGAAAATTTTTCAAGTTCATTATTCCTTTTATATCACTTATTTCCATGTTATAAAAAGTATGTAGTCATTTAAGTTAATAATGTTTTTTTGTCGATATTTAGTTCTTAAGTCGAAAGTGGACTTCTTAAAATTACATGTTATTCGTGTGGTCAAAGGTTATTTATATCCAGAATGACATTCTTGATTTGGATATCATATATATCATATATATATATATATATATAGAATATACATGTATTTATAATATCACATAATCATTTAGAGGTATGAAATGAAATGCACCGTTCATGGAGATGGTAAGCCATACGTACGCATGAACACTACTTTCATTTCTATGTCATATTAATGGAATTAAAACTAAATGAGAGGTATGTATATTTTAATTCCAGAATTATATTAATCATTTAGATGTAACATACATCATATATATCCATTATATATATGTACTTATAATAGTACATTACATTTGGTGATAAGAAATGAAATGCACCGTTTATGGAGACGGTAAGCCGTACGTACGCATGAACGCTACTTTCATTTCTATCTTATACATTAATGGAAAGAAATAATAATGATATAGAGGTATATTATAATTCCAGTATAACATCTTATATAATAACTTTAAATCCATCCTTTATACATCCCACATATGGAATTAACGAATCACATCACTTTGAGGGGGCGGTAGTCCGCACTTCCTAAAATGAAATTATCGTGTTTACCCACAATGGAAACCATAAAGTTATAACACAAATGAAAAATAAAGAAGCATAAGTAAAACATAAACATAATATATATCATATATAAATAGAGTTAAATCTTAATGGCCACCATTAAAGGTGTTTAAAGGAAGATTGAACAATTATCGTTTCGTGAGGCAGAAATTCACCAACCACAAAAACAGTATGTTATTTAACCATTAGATGTAGATGTGTGTAAGTGTAGCTCGAAATATTCTTATAAAAACAACATAGTATATTTGAGAAACTGGAGTTGTTACAAAATAAATGAATAAAAAGAGTTTTGGGGGTTGGAGAAGCAAAATAAAACAAAAGAACACAAGTGAAGACATCACCTTAAAATTGGGTAACTCTCTTAGATTTGAGCTCAAAGGCTTCATCGGGAAGACTTCTGCCCAAAGTGATGCTTCAATGAGTAAGAGAGGGATGTGGAGAGACAAAATGGGTAGGTTTTGGGCGAGCCAAAGGATTTGTAAGTGTGGGTAAGGTGGTAGAGGTGGGGGCCTTTTATAAGAGGAGAGGAGGGGCACTCTTGGAAAGTAAGGAACAATTACTTTATTTTAGAATGAGTTCGGATTTTAATGGTCCCACATTGATGTGTTTCGAGGATAAGGTGATAAGGGTTAGAAATACACACATAAAATAGGTTTTTGACATGTGTATGTCTTAGATTTTACACTATCTTTCCGGTTTATTTAAATCATTAAATAATGAGGTAATCGATGCATCATCATGGTGTCATAAATTATTTAATTTATTTAAAGTCTTAAAATTATAAAAAAAATACTATGATGTAGGAAATCTTTTTACCTTTCCAATGAATATTTATAGTCAAAAATATGATTTGTATGACCCCATGTAAAAATTGTTTTAGTAAAAGAACTCATGTTTGTGACATTTTTATTTTAACATTAAATAAAAAGATATTAATGTCATTTTCCAAATAAGTGGCTCCATGGGGTCCCCAAGTTGACCCATGAATTGTCTTGGTCGGCTATGGCACATCCAATGAGGTTAGGACATGTTTCATGTTCATTTAATATTATTACAACATTATATTTACCTTAAATTACACTAATTACCTCTAATCGCGATTAAAAACTTAATAAGTTACTATTCACCAAAAAATTATTTTAATCCCATTTAACCACATTGTACATCTTAATGACAACCATGTCTATCTGATTTTTGATATTCAAAACACAGATGTGGTAAAATTTCATTTAAACGAATAATCAGTTTTTTTAAGTACCACTTAGTGGTTTCACTATTCATCAAAATTGAAGTTTTTCAGAAAAATACCAAAACATCACCCTAAGCTATATTTGATATTCCGAATTCAAAAATGAAGTCCAGTTTACAAAATTCAATAAATATATGTTTCATTAATTAATTTAATAATTCAATCCCGCTGTTAGAGCAAATAACGTGTTTTTATGAAACAATAATTATCAAAAGATTGACACTAGTTTAAGTCCGATTTCAAAGTGAAATTAATTCCAATGACCACTATATGATTTAATGGAAAAAATATATTGTAATTTCACTATAAAACCAATTCACAAGATAATCTAATCATATAAATAAATTATATTAAAAAGACGTTTTGAATTAAAATACAACATTTTTCACTGTTAATTTAAAAATGAACTTTATCAGAAAAATACCAAAAATTTACACAAAGTAAACTTTGATGTCCCGATTCTAAAGAAGTGTTTTATTTAGTCCAATAGAATTTATAAGAGTAAAAAAAACTATATTTAATGACGGTTCACCAACAAAAGGTGATAAGTGAACCTTTAGTGAAAACTGGGGCATATACTCCTAAAATTGAATTCTATCTGTATTTTAAGCCTTTATATTCTATTAGATAAAATTAAAAACATTTACAAAAACATATATAATCATATTTCAGTCATTTCTATCCATTACCTCCAATACAACGGCTATGTGTTAACTACAATTTAAAATAATATTATTTTATAACTAGTGTGCAACATAAGATTTCGAGGAAAATCTTTGTTGCGTATCGGGTACGCTATCAAACATAGAAACCCCTTTAAAGTAAAATTAATATTTCATTCATAAGTATTAATAAATATGAAATTGTTTTATTCATTATTTACCTGGGATGTTACCGAGATAAATTCTATTTTTGGTAAATAATGATCACTTGGATCACTAATGATTGAAGGAGAAAGAAGCACATGGAGATGAAATCATGGAAAAACATAAGAGATTTTCACAATTGGGTTTGAAGAATAAAAGAAAAGGGGATCCAATTATATTAGTTATATGTTGAAGATGAAAAAAATTAAAATATTTTAAATAAGAAATGTCAAAATTTTCTTTTCATTTCCTCAGTAGAACCATTGAGTCCTAATTCACACAACCCATTCCACTATTTACTATTGATCTCCCACCGAGTTCTAAATATCATGTGTACAAAAATATTGCAGGTTACACATATTATTATCCTACCAAAACACACATCTCATGAACCGAATATTAAATCATCATTAGAGACACCAATTATTTCATCGCTAAGCATCATAATCCATGAAATGTCATAAACTGAATGATGGTACCAAAACTAAGACCAAAACATGATATGAATTCTCATATAAAATACCGAGTCCCCTCAATGTTACCTTAATACATCTTATAATAAAATCAAATTGGTAATAAAAATTATAATATAAGAAATTTCATAGAACATCATCCTCCCAGTCATCTTTTTAAAAAAATTTCACAACCATACTATTTTTTGTAATTAATTATGATACAAAATTTATCTAAAAATTATTCATCTTCTCTTTAAAAAAGATTGAATTTCAGGATATACCTCATAGCCCATGATTATATACTTTAAAATACCTTCAAATAATATATATATATATATATATACAATAATTGTTTTTATCTTGTTCATGCCATCATTCATATAGAGTGTTTATATGAAATGTGATTTTCATAGATTATAATATTTCCCTCTATTTCTTATAATATAAATACTCAATTTTATAATGATACACTTCATCAATCACCCTTTATATACGGTCAAATTTATGATATATACACACTCACTAATCTTACTCAATACGAATTGTTTCTTTATTATTGAATGATTCCCTTCTTAATATAAAAAACTCCTTGAATTTTGAATTCTTCTCACCCCAAGACCTCACAATCTATACATGTGTAATTCATTTCATTGAAACCATTACCTCTTAGAATTGTGTTCTAAAAAATTATCATATCACATCAAATGATCTAAAATCATAATTCTTTACTATAAAAATCCCTTTCAAAAGCATCATAATTTATATATTATGTCATCATAATCTAGGTAAAAATTGTATCTAACAATTCCCATGTGTATCAATTTTCTATCCCATTTATTTTTTCAATTATAATTTAATCCCTAAATCCCAGTAATGTCCATGTTTTTCTATAAATATCTTCACTACATGATTATAATATAACAGAAATAAAATCATTATGTTCTTGAAAAATAAATATAACCCATTATGGAGATATGAATCAAAAGGTAGAGGCATTGATTAATATATGAATTTTTATATACATAATTATATAAAAAATAAATCATAATAAATTAAATTTTTATTGAACATGAAATTAAATGGATGTGAACGTGGTTTATAGATAAAACGTATTTGTATAGTTAAGAAATCTCTATCATCAAATATATCATACATAACTGAATAACTAAAATTAGTTAAATCATTTATTAGGTATACCCAATTGAGAACTATCTTTTACTACAATAATCAATTAAATATAATAAAATTATGTTCATATAATGAGGGGTGAATTTAGTTTATCAATGTTAAATAAACTAAATGAAATGGTATTTTTTAAATTTATTTTTTTAAAAAAGAATAAATATAATAAATGATTCTTTTGAAATTAAAAATTATAAAATGACAAAAATATGGGAAATTAATGATTATGTTTGTGAAATATATGTATGACTTAATTTGACAAAAAAATTATAGGATAATTAATCTTCCTATTAATGATTTATTAGAGTAAATATACTAATAATGTTGTTAAATTCGACCTAGGATTTCGTCCTTCTATTGAAAATTGGGTTGCCTTTGAATTTTGTATAACATTATCTCTAATATATTTAAAAATTGTTATGGTTATTAATCTTTGTATTGAATATATATTATTACTAATCATTCATATGTCAGAGAAAATTTTAAAAAAATAATAATTCGTGATTATAGCTATAAAAAATAGCTATTTATTAATTTTGACTATATTAACATATAGTCTTATATATGTGAGGTAAATTGTTAGATTTTTTAAAATTATTTAAATATGTGTGAAATTAATGAAAATTATGAAAAGGATGAATAATACTAATATATGTAATTTTATAATGTATATTTAATATATTATGATGTTTTTATGTTTTTTTCTAGGAACTCTTTTTTTCTAAACCATTAAATTATATTATATTTGGATTCAAATTTCGAAAACAAGGAATATTAATTTTAATAATTATTATATTTTGTTTCAAATATTTTTTTTATATTTTTATCACGTTCAAATGGGGGATATATTATAAAAATTATGTGGTGTAAAAATTGGTCTCTTTTTATATATAATTATTCACCCATAATGAAAATTTTAATTTCATATATATATAACATTATTTTGTTTAATTATAGATTTTTATAATAATACATTGATAAGTAAAATATTATTTTATAATAAGTCAAATATTATTTTATTTTGCGTCAATAATTTTTATTAAAAATTTTCTTACCTCTATAAAAATATAATTAAAACATCATTAATGATATACTGTAAATCATACAAAGTTCAAACCTTGTAAACCATGTGCAAGAAAATAATTACAAAATTATTAGTTATAGAAATTGAATAGAATTAAAACAAAATGGAAAACCTTCCACATATAGGAATATGAAATTAAATAATATACATAATTAAAGTAAATATAATTTCCAAACATGTGATATATGTTAAATAGTTTACCCATTATATTTTATATAATAATCATAATTATAAACACTGTAAATGTAAACCATGATTTATTGAGGATGTGTTGATAAATATATTTTCAAGATAGCATGTATTGTTAAATAATAAGTGGTCATTAATGACATTAATATAATAAAATGATATAAAAGAAACCCATAAATATTAATATAATGATTTTTCAATGATTTAATGCAACAAATTTTTATTTTGTAATTTACATTTAAATTATATTTTATTATTTTATTATAATAATAAATTTTTTATTTCATTCATTTTGAAATTATAATTTTTAAATTATTATGACACTAAAAAATTTTAGACCATTTCCTGTTTTTGAAAAAAATAAATTAACATGAATTTTATAATAGGTCATAACATTAGGATGAAATAGGTGAATATAATTATTAATTTGTATATAAATCCAATAAAATAATCTCATTCTAATTGGAACCCTCAAAATTTGTGGGGTTTGTTGAAGAGAATATATTAATTATATAAAAATTTATTCTAACTACTATACATACCATTATTACTTATAATTAATATTTAATATTTGTTTATATTATTTTTACTTTTAAATTATTCATTAAATACTCTATTCAGTGTTTTTATACTTGGAAAAAATAACATATTTTTTAATTTTTTAATTTATTTTACATATTATCCTAATCTCTTCAATATTTTATTATGTTTCTATCCTCTTCTCAAAACAATTGTTATGTTGTGGGTTCATTACAAATAAATTTTGATGTATTTTCTTATATTTTCGAATATATTCATTGACCGTGTGATTTGGAACTTTTGAAACATTATCGTGTATCAACGTCAAAATATTTATATGAGACTTTTTTTAATTATTCATTGATATATATTTTTTCTTTTTCAGATTATCATTCATTGTCAATGTAAATATTACCCATCCCATTTCATTAGAATCATTAAGGAATAAGATATAATATATGTGTCCTACAAAGTATATTTATATTATTGCTTTTCACATATTAATATGTAGTAGAAAAATTTATTATATTGAATTATTAATATAAAAATATTATGTACAACAACCCAAAAAATTAATAATTATTTATAAATGAAAAAATTATCCAAATTAGATTTTTATTGTATAAAGTAGTGATTCTCATGTTCATATAAAAAAAATATAAAACTATTTATAGGTAACCTAATATAAAAAAAATACTATTGGTATTGTCTTGCATACCCATTGAAACTAGGTACTCAACAAGTTTTTTCCCTTCATTCCATGTGTGCGTAAAGAGCTCTTGATCAGTGATCCTCTTACACTTTTGTGTTTTATGTATCTATAGCTATTTGAAATGATACAAAAGTTATATCATTATATCACATCATTGTTGGTATATCATTTGAATTTATATACATGAATATTTCAAGCATTTAGTATTAGTAAATACACTATGGAGGTAGATGAGATAATTTTTTAAATCATTCCATCATAAGAATATAATGGTTTTTCCACAATTTATATCATATAAATTACCAAATTTTCATTTTTCCATTTATGTTTAAATGTATTTATCCAACTAATATTATGATTATATAATATGTATTGTAATTTTATACACAATGACAAATAGATGACACGCACTTGAAAAACTGTTCTAGTTTACTTTTAAAAAATGGTTAAAAATATCATCTATATCTATCCAATTTTTTCTTTCCGACAAAACAATATTTTTAATATTCTATCAATATCATATTAAAAAGTATTATACTCTTTATTCATGATTATTTTAAATTACATGGATTCCATCAATGTGGGAAGATCATCCACTACATAGAATTTATATTCTAAATCCATTTCAAATAAAGAGAAAAATTCAATAATATTTTACATATTACAATAATTTTAATGGAGCTAAATATTTTTTTATTTGGATTATACTTCATTTAACAATCATCCAAAAATGGTCATATTTCATTATTATTTATGTATAATTTTTTTTTAAATTTTCAAACCATTTTAAAATCATTTTATTAAATTCTTAGAGGAATTTATATTTTCCATTATAAATGTATACTTGAATGATTAATTTATATAATAAATATTAATTTGTAACCATACCTAATAAAAAATAACAATAAAATAAATCATTCATAATTAGAATAAGATAAAATTGACTGCTTTTTCCAATCTAAATTAACTACCCACTCTCTCATTATAATTGAATATATATTATTGAATAGATCAAAAAACTAACACGTCATATAATAATAACTTGATATAATTATCTTTTTATATATGTGTATTTTGTGATAAATTCAGTTAATTTTATTTATATATTATACAAGATGGTTTTTTCTCTGCAATTTGTCTTCTTCTATCTTATAAAAAATCCAATATGTATGAACCATGGTTTTTGTATCATACAAAATTCCGAGTAGATTTGAATTATTTGTTATTACTGGATGGGATGTTTTTAAAATGGTACATCAAATCATAATTCAAATAGTTTGGATGTCTAAATGTGACATTTTTGTATTTGGGTGATGGACTGAGATCTTTCACAACCAGCTCAAGGATGTTTGGGAGTGCCAAACCAAGAAAAGAGGGGTTTTAAGGACCAGTAAGGGGTGAATAGTTTTTTAATCAAGAAACCCTTATTAGTAATTGTGTGACATTAATATTGTATGGTAGAGGTGTTTCATATGGGAATTGCATAATATTTTGAACCATTCACCTAGACCTCATGGTCTTCATTGGAGGTGGTGTCCTCACACTGTACATGGTACATTTGGTGCACATTTTGGAAAACAATGTGGGTTAATCTATAAGGTCAGGTTTATTTAATGAATTTTTTAAAAATAAAAGAAGATAAAATAAAATAAAAAAACTCACCTCCCCCTATCTCTAAACCATGTGATGAAACCCCAATGTGGTTTCCACCATTTATGCATGATGCCCATCATCTGGATCCCCCATTATTCGATTTTCTGGAAACATTTCATTTCGTTTCCCCTATAGATAATTAATTTATGGTTATATTCCCACTCCTCACATGGTTTTCGGTCGATTTTCATCATCTACATTGCATATTGAGTTTAGATGAACCAAGTTATTGAGTGGTTGAAATGATTTTGTGTTTATTCCAGTTCTAGGGTATAAAAATGGCCCCTCAGGTGATGTTTGACCATGTTTGGGAAATCAACATTGTAGAAAAGGTATTTTATGTTGATTATCTTTTCTACTGCAATTTTGGGGTATGTTTCTAAACCCATTGTTTGTTCACACCCTCTATATTAGGACCTTATGGTGTATATCTGTCCCAGTTGTTGTTTATTGTAAACTATGGTTCCATTGGAAGAATCATATGCATATAACAAGGTATGTGTTTATATATATATATATACACACCATGATCATATTCCTTTATGGTGTATGTAATTAGATAATTGGATTCATGGTATACATACATATATATATATATTAGTATTTTCCTATTAGTGGACATCAAATTGAGTTAGAAAGCATTGTCTTATTCTACTATATGATGTATGATCCCTATCTGGCATATCTTTATTAAATAATTGTACGATTTATTCTCTAAAAACGTTTATTTATGGGATTCCTAGATTAATGGAACTACATAGATTGATTAACTTCATAAGGATGGGAAATTACAAGTTGTTTGATAAATACATGTTTTAATAAGAAAACCCCTACAATGGAGGTCTTCTCCCTTCAAACCAAATATTATTGATAGTTGTTTGATCATGCTTGCTTGAGGTTTGAGCTTTCCATATTTTCTTACTATTGTTGTAGATATGTATCATGTTAATATATTTCCCCATGATGTTAATTAAATGATGTTTCCCCCATGATGTAAATGAGGACTCATCCATGTAGTTTTTATTAAAATATAAATACTTATATGGTTTCTTGTTTCCCCCATGAGTTATCATTAAATATATTCCGGGACATAGATTGTTAGTATTAATGAACCCATTACTGTTCTCTTATTAAATGGACCTTCACTGACATTGGTCATCGAACACCATTAGATGTTCCCTTTTAACCCATGTCATAGGATATTAATTAATTAATTGATTTTTATATCAATAAGTGAATTAAATATATTAATATGGAATGGATGTGTGAATAATACCCTTTGACCATATTATATCAGTGCATGATTTAGCTTGTTTTTACTTGTATGATATTACCAATGTGATTCAGATACTACCAAGTTCTATAGTAGGTTTTTAAGCATTAGAATCTTGTTATAATGAAATGTCCATGTGAGTTGTTAAATGAAAACACTTGAGCATGAGATTTTTTTTATCAATTTCCATAAAAGGAATTAATTGAACCCTTTATTCATGTGACCAAAAGAGTTAATTAAAGTAAAAGTTTTTTAGTAGTTTAATTTACATGAATTATTATAATTGGAAACATGACTATGTGAGTAAATGAAAGTCCAATACTAATGATTTTTTTTCTTGTTAGAGACTTCCTTTAGTGGTGAGTTATATTTTATTCTTTTTTTTTTAAATTTGAATGATTAATGGAATTATTAAATTAAATAAATAGTAATTAGACATGGGTGAATCATGGTTTCGATTTAGAATTCCATGGATGGTCTCATGTGACTATTATAGCATGTTACTTGAGTGAACCATGGACTTCATAAGAATATCAAGGATGGGATCAAAGGGTTCATTATGTTTGATACCATAAGAAAACCATGGATCAATTGAGGGATTCCATGGATAAGATTAAAGAGTGAAATATTTTTTAGTCATGAGTGAACTATGGGTCCCTATCGGACTAGCATAGATTGGCTCATTGTGGTTGTAATTATATGCTTATAGAATCACAGATCCCTATAGGGCTACCAAGGATCGAATCAAGATGAATTGATTATATGACATGATTTATACTTGGGGATTCCCTATAGGACTTTCATGGAGGGGTTCAGTTTACATGGACTTATACCACACCAATAGTGATATGGGATTCCTAAGAGATTTGTATGGATGAGTTTATTTAGATTTGGTAGAAATTGAACCTCTAGTAATACATGAAATTCAACATAGTAAAGTCAACGATGATCTCAGGTTAAATTTGATTATTCAAATTAATTGACTTATGATGTGTCTTTCAATACTATAAATAATATTGTATTCAGTATAGACCAATATAATTTAGATGGATCTCTAAGCCCTCTGTTGTGCATTTAGTTATACGAGGGACATAGAGATTAAGCCAGATCTCGAGTCTTTTAAAATTAAATTAATTGAAAATTATAACTTTTGATTAAATTAAATATATATCAAATGGGGGTTTTCATATAAAAGATCATTTCTTTTTATTACTTCCTTACATGTTGTTTATTTTTGTGAAGAAATAGTTTGCATTGAATAAGATTAATTGGGCTATACACCATGGGTACTTGCCTACTGATATTTATATCTCACTCCCTACTGATGTTCAATTGCTGACCTAGTAAGAAAACTGTTTTATAGGGCTACACACCATTCATTTGTTGTGTTAATTGTTCATGTAATTTGGGAACAACAGACTTAGCTAGTTCTTGGTATTCTTGTGGTTATTGTCATTGTCTTGATGTCTTTATTTACTTTTTTTTGTAATGAAAATCATGTTATACTATTTACATCTTTTAGATAAGTTTCATCATATTGTAATAATTAATTATATACACTAGCATTGTCCATTTTTAATATTCAGTTGATGTTATGATCTCTTATACTGAATTGATTCGTGATTTATATTATTTCAACTGATATATGGGTTTTAATATCTATTACCACTGTTCTCTCTGAGTATTATGGTATAGTCTACCCAATGAAATAATTTTACACCCTCGCTACTTGTCGCCACCTTTTGGCGTATGGGGACACATCCCTGGGGTCTTGTGGAGTCTGTACTAGCTGCTTGTTTTTTGGTAAGTTGGTCTGAGACATAACAATGTTGTATCATAGGATATTTTTCCTTTTGTGTACTTTATTGGGATGGAAAATTGGTGACTATGTGAGTGCTAGGTCTTGGCAGATATCCATTTTTTGGATGGATCACTACACATACAAGAAATTACATAGTGTCCTGGTCTAGTAATTTATGTTTATATAGTTCTATGATACTATTTATGTTAATTCACTTTGGGTTAATTGTGTAATTGTTGTGGTGTAATGATTTGTGGAATTTATGGTATTTTTTTCTTTGGCTTTAATTTCAAGGTTGTGACATTAATTGAATCATTCTAGTCACTTATATATTCACTGTCCATGAATATTCCATGCCTTGTAGCTACATTAGTCTGTTACCTACTCAGTATGGTTGTGTTCCCTGTGTGATTCAAGGACTTCTTTTATACAATTTGATGTAATATTTTTGAATTTTATTTATCATTTCAATATTTTGTTTTAACATGATTATAGGATTAATTCCATGATTTTTTCTTGGTATAGAATGCTAGTTTTGTTATGAAAAATGGTTTCATGGCCTGCACATTTTGTTGGTTGCGATTTAGGCAGGATCCAATTTTTAATTTAAAGGATTATGTGAACCATATGATTTTGAAAAGTTAAACCCATAAAATCAAGACATCTGTAGTACATTTACAATTATTAAAGACATTTTTAAATGAAAAAGGCTGCTAAAGATAATTTTCAGAGTGGGATGAAATTGATCTTCAATTAAAGGTAGATAAATTTCAATAAAAAGTTGTATGGATGACTTATATATAGGTAGATAGATACCCATGGGGCTGAGTCTTTATATAACCATGGTATGTTTTGGAAAGGATATTATTTTAAAAGATTTTGTTTCACTATAGATGATTGTTAACTTTTAAAATGTTGAACTGGACCCATTTAGTTCAGTTGGAACATGATGTTCTAAGATAAACCATTATGATGTTTATGATTTTTAATGTTTAAAAATATTTAATGGGTTTCTTTTTTATGAATCCATATTGGCTTAGTGGGACCCTCATAGGTCACTTAATTAGTTAGTAAACTTAATTTGAAAGTTAAATTTCAAGTTATGATGGAATGCCAACAAATGTCAAATGATTCAAAAGGAAGCTGATGAGAATTTCATGTTTTTTCATTTACTAATTAGCTAATGTGTCGTCCATGTTCCTTTTCTAGAACAATACAAGATGTTTTGTTAAAATTTATTCAAAATTGGAAAGGTCAAATGTAAATAAATAAATGGATCATGGGATTAGTGAATAAGTTTTTCTAGAATAAGAGAGATGGTTTGCTGTTGTGCTTTATAAGGGGACATAATATGTTAGGTAGAAACCTTAAACCATAATATCTTAATTTCTGATATGATAGTTTTGACATTTGGGGTCATTTAGGTTTCAATGTAGCCAGTATGAAGATGGGTTTTTTTAAAATGATGCCCATGTTCAGATGGGTGTTCATCGTATCATGGCCCTTGATGTGGTATTGAGCATTAATGAATTCTTAGTTCATCATATTAGACATGTCTCATGCATGTTCAGATATTACGAGGGGCATGTGAACCTCTCATTTATTCATTGATAGAGGACTCAATAAGTCATCATCCGAGTTAATGGATGTTTGGGGATGATGTGTTTTGATCTTTTTATTTTTGAGGCTTCATTAACATGATTTCATAGGGTAGACAACCTATTAATAAAAAATAGGATGTGGTGCATGCTCTTTTAAAAATAGGGTAGTCTGTGTTGTCATACATGAAATCCATAATGTGTTAAATTAAAAAAATTATCCATTTTAGATCATTATAAACAATATATTTGAGATATTTTTTGTTTCCTTAGTTCAACTATGAATTAAAGTTACCTGAGTGTTTAAAAATCTTGTTCATCCAACTAATCCAGATGACTCTCAGGACTTGATGGTGTTGACACATTGGTCAGATTGATCTTGACATAATTACCAATTTTTTTAGAATATTTGATCATGGCCCATAGAGTGTCACGTCAGTTTAGCTGTACATATTGGTGGTTATTTTTTAGCACAAAATTAATGAGGTTGGTGGTATACAAAACCATTTCTAAACTTCATTTTTCTTTATGTGTTTGAGTTGTAATTTTTTAGTGCATAAGAATATCTAGGGTGATATACGCATCGAGGCGTGGTTGATGACGTGTCGGCTGGAAAAGACAAGATTATTTTAAATATTTAATGTTTAGTGGTTCAATTGATCTTCTTGGTAAACTTTTGTTTAGTATTTTTGAAATCTTCTAAATGAGACAAGCTTGTCCACTATCATGACATCAACCATGATGCACTTATAGAGAGTTTGTTTTATACTGCACCTAAAGTCTGAATGATGTAAGGATATATTTGATCCCCCTCTTTGTTATACACTTTATGTGTGGGTTCTTTTGAGGTATGGTTAGTTCTATGTGATACATGGGTTCCCGTGTAGGAATTCCTTGGATGTACTTTTAGACTCATGTCGCTTCCTATGACATGACCCCACATGCGATATTTCCCTAGGCTAAGTAAGTGTTATTATATAGACGTTTTGGAATTATAATAATGTATCACTTGTTGAATGGGGCATGAGATACCTAAGGATATATTCATAGACATCAATGGGTTGACTCTGATGATATCCCATACTTATTAAAGATATTTGATATAATTCTTTGTGGGTAGACTTTCTAGTGAAATGGAATTGGTCTACGACATCAATTTTTATTTTTCATAGAAAATTTAAATATAATTTTTTTGTCTTAAAAATTAATTATATGTTAGGAGGGATCTTTGGTGGACTCATTTTTTGGAAAAAAAACTCTTATGGGGTAATTTATAAGGAAATTACAACTATTGGAAGAAATAACTTTGTTATAATTTCCCTCTACCTGATGTTTATGCCTAATGTTTAGAGAATCATTGTAAATATTATTAAAAAGATAATGATTTGATCGGTACATTGGTTAAGTGGTCTCCATTAAGAGTTTCTTAGATGTTTTAGTTATAAATATATAGTTGGCTTGAGTTTTATGGAATGATTTCAGTGTTCTTAACTGGTACCTTTTTTTGCATTGGGAATTTGGAAACATGAAGAGGACATATGAATGAATTTTCAAAACCCTTGTAAGTTTGTTGATGTCTTCATTTCTTCCCAAGGATTATATGGGATGAGAAGATGTAATGTGGGGGTCAGTAAGAACATTTGTTTTTGAATCAAATTAATTTCTATGTGAATTAATTTTTCTGTAATTAATGTATATTTCATTTTTAAAATATAACTCGAGAACATAAATACATGATTTTGGATGTTAAATGTGATGTTTTTGGAAATGGGTGAAGGCCCATGAACATTTCCAGTCAGCACAGCGAGTTTAGGGAGAACGGAACCATGAAAGTTAGGTTTCGGAGGACCAATAGAGGGTGCATTGTCTATATTAACCATAGTGTCCATAATGGAGACCGTGCATCGTTATTCTAGTAATCAAGATCCATTTTTCATGGGCTACTCAAAGGTTTTAAAACTGTTCACCTATCTCGCACATTGTGATTTGAAGGTAGTGGCCTCTCACTCTATGACACGTGCTCTGCGCAATTTAGAAAAAAAATTGGCTCAAAATTTAAGGTCAAGTCCATTTAAATAATTAAATTACATTAAAATGAAATGAAACAAATAAACACAGATGGACACCTCTCCTTATCTCTCCAGATCGTGCAATGCAACCCAAAGGGGATTCACCCATTGACTAGTGATTCCATTCGATTGGCTCCCACATTCCGTGATATTACATCTAGATTTTTTGGTAATTATCTTCCGAATAATCATGGTAAGGTAATTTCCTCCATCCTCTCTCAGTTTCCAACTGATTTTCAAACTCTCCACCACCTATAGTGTTCCATCGAATATAATATTTGATTGGTTGATCTGATTTCATGTTTCTTTTGGTTTTACAATATGAAAAGGGGATCTTAGGGGATGTTGTTCAATGATTTGGAAACTGATGTGGAAAGCGATGAGGTTTAGGTTGATTCTATCTATCGCCACTAATTGGTGGTATGTTTCGAATCCGGTTTTTTTTCACATTCTATAAATTAATGCCTTATAGTTATTATGGATCCCAGTGATTGTGTATAGGGAATTATGGTACCATTATAAGAATCACAATAATATATGATTGTATATATATATATTTATATTATACATGTTTATATTTCCCAATAGTGTGGGGAATAAAAGAATATGATTAAGGTTATAAACACACACACACACACACACACATATATATATATAAGCATGTGTGTTTGAGTGAATGATATATTGAGTTAGAAAGAATTGTATTTATCTATTAATTGATGTAGTATATATATATCCTTAACCTATTTATTTAATAATGACTTAGTTTATTCATTAAATAAATTGATTTATATGTTTCCCATTTTAATGGAACATTATATCTTGAAAAAATATTTATGGAGGAGAAATTACATGTTGTATGATAAAGTCATGTTTTTATAAATAAACCCCTCCAATGGAGGTGCGCTTTCTAAAAAGAAAAAAGTAGTGATAGTTGTTTTATCATACATTATAGTGGATTGAGGTTTTCATATTGTCTTACTATTAATGCTGATATGTGACATGTCAATTAATGGCCCCTTGAAGTTAAATAAATGTTGTTTCCCATGTTAGGAATATGATGACTCTCCCATGTAGTTATGTTTAAGCAAGTAATTATTATTATCTTGCATATTTCCATCATAAGTTTTGATTAAATAAATACCAATTGATAGATTTTTAATGATGAAAACCCTTTTGGGTATTCTGGTCAATGGTATCTTCAACAACATTTGACATTGGGAACCTTTATGTGTTCCTTTTTACACCAGGTCATGGGATATTAATTATTTAATTGATTTATATATGAATTGGTGAGTTGACTAAATTAATTGGGAAGTGAGGAGTGAGTAAGACCATCAGACGTTATTATGTCATTTCTTGATTTATCATGTTTTTTATTGTACGATTTTCCCATGTATGTTAGATAATAAAAAATATTGTAATTGGATGTTATGCTGGAGAAAAATGTAATAAAGAAATTCCCATGTGAGTAGTTGAATGTAAGAAATTGAGCAGGTATATGTTTTGAAATTTCCTTAATATGAATGAATTTCACCCTTTATTTATATTCCCACATGAGTTAATTGATGTTGAATCCATGTTGTACATTACTTTACAAGAATTACTATTATGATAAATGTGCCCATGTGATTAAATGAAGGGCATGGCCTTATGAAGTTGGTCCTTGCATGAGACACACTTTGGTGGTGATATATATTAGAAGCTTTAGGTTTTATCCATAGAAACACAATGAAAAGATTGATTTAATTAAATTGTAATTAGTCTTGGGTAGATCCTAGATACAATTTATAATTCCATGTATGGGCTCATGTGATTATTATACCACGTTCTTAGTGTAATGATTTTATTTAGTTATAATTACATGGATGGGCTCAAAGAGTTTATTATGTTAAATACCTTGAGTTAATCATGGATCTATTCAGGGATTTCATCGACAAGAACAATAATTGAAATATTTTTGAGTCATTTTGAACCATGGATGACTATAGGACTTCCATGGATGGGATTATAGAGGTTTTAATTATATGTCGAGTGAGTTAGGTATACTTATAGGACTGCCATGGATGGTATCAAGAGGCATTGATTATATGTCATGAGTGATACATGGTGATTCCCAATAATACCTCCAAGAACATGCTTAGTATACATGGACTTATACCATACCAAGAGTGATATTAGGATCCTCAGAGGTTTGTTAAGATGTGCTTATTGGGTGATTGCTGAAATTCCACATAGATTGTTAAATGAATTTCAACTAATTACTATCATGGATGCAATCAGTTTATAACTGATTATTTAAATTATTTGAATTATGATGCATCTTCGATGTAAAAAGCGCAATCTTGGATTTCGTATAGACTTGTATTTATTAGACAGACTTCCAAGGAAACTGGTGTGATTATAGTTATATGGGGGAGGCTGGAATTGAGCAGCATCTCGGGAGTTCTAAAATTCAATTAAAGTAATGTTTAACCAATGAATAAATGAAATTGAAATAAAATTTGTACATTTATACAAAAGATATGTTTTTATTACTATTTACATGTTATATATTTTCATTCACAGTTATATTTCATTGGACATGATGGATTGAGAAATACACCATGGTTGTTGGCCTACTGATATTTATATCTCACACCCTACTCAAGTGGATTTTTTTCCCAAGTATACATGTATTATTGGCGGTATATTAAACTTTATTTTCTTTGATACTTGTATCTAGATATTGGGAACAAGTGATCGAGCAGGATCTCAGGAAGAATGTGGTGATTTCCATTGTCTTGATGCCTTTCTTCACATTGTATTATAATGAGATGAATGGTGTATTATTTAATAAATTCAAATAGGTATCATCATATGGAATTAATTAATTATATAAACTCGCATTTTCTATTTTTAATATCCAGTTTTTATTAAATCATATTTTACTGATTTGATTATTTATTTATTCTGGTTCAACTAATATCTATGTTTTATATTATATTATTGTTTTGAACATTGATTATGAGGGTAATTTCTACCCAATGATATACCATTACACCATGATTGTTAGTTGATAGCCTCTGGTGTATGGGGAGACACACCTGAAGTCATTTATTGATCGGACCAGCTACCAGTTTTGTGGTATATCAAGCTGGGACATTACACAACACATAATTATAAAAAACATATTATCATGCATAGTTGTTATATTACTCTAAAATTCATTTTGATTAGTTTATATTATAATAAAATATTTCATTGATGTTGGACTATTACATTATTTCATATTTTCTGATTTTTTACGTTAAACATAATTAATTTGTAATTTCACGTGATCATAAAAATTACACATTTTTTTATATCTTTAATTTTAGGATCCACAATCCCATTTTAATTATGATTAAATTTGATGAAAATTGATAATTGATAATATATTTTTCTACAATATTAATAACAAACTAGAAAAATTTCATTATATCCTCCAATTTTTAAAATTTATGATATTCCATGACTTCCATTAATCTTTCAGTAATCTATTAATGTTTTCATACATACGATCCAAAATGACTCATAAGAATATTAATCATCTATTAGTAGAATTTTTTTTGAAAAGTCTCATCCAACACCACCTAAAGGTCAACCTAAATGTTGATAACTCCATTTTTAATAGTTTACATTTTTATTATCTTCAATAACATTATATTGTACAAAAATATCAAATAAAAAATCAATTTACAAACTATATCCTCCTTAATTTTCTTAATATAAATATTCAAATTGGATTCCAATTTGATCAAAAAAATATTTTCATTCCTTTAGAAAACAAACACATATATAATTTTTAATCACGTCTCTCATTAAATCCTCCACTCCCACATTCTTATCTTGTGAATTATCTTATGTACTGGATATGAGATAACAAATTTTAACAAATTGAAACAATGTGTGCAATGGTTTCCCTATGAAGTTTAATTTTAATATTTTGATAATCAAAGATATTATAAATATTAACTCATTTACTTCATTATCATATAAATCATATTCTGTAATATGCTTTTTATTTTATATTTATATTTAAACTCTTCATACTGTATTCTACTATGGGAACACCATTGTTCATTAACATATCTCATTAAAAACTTATGTAATGTTCCATTTGAGATATTAGATGTAGATACCCATGCTTTACGAACATAGATATTACATTACTTTTGTGGAATACATAATACATGAAAAAAACAGACGCCCAAAGACCATATTATTTTAGTGTCTTTGGAAACTCGGAACATGATCTTATAATCATGGTGAGTGATCTTAAACATCTCCCATAAAGATACTTCTCATTGATTTTCTTACCTAAAGACTTTAATTATATCCTGGGGAAAATAAAACATGATAAGAGTGAGCTCAAATGCTCAGTAAGGGTAATCATGGAGAACATAAAACAATCCCTGAACATTTGATCGTAAGAACATGAATATAAAACATCAAAATCAAGAGTAATGACAAAAATATTGGCAGTTCCTAAGGAATAAATCCTAAAGGAAATTTTACCATGATAAAATAGCAAGGGAATAAAACATTTAATTGTGGAAACCATTAAGCACATGTTATGATTTTCATAGTAGACAAGTCATTGCTTCCAAGACCATCATTGTGGACAAAGTCCTTTACTGAACCGGGATTAGTTGTCATTTCATCCCTGTATTACTAAACCGAATATACATTCCATTCCAGCCAAGTATATATCATGAGATATAAATCTTTACCCAATGAATTGGAGGGATATATATGTCCCACCCATATCATGATGAAAACATTCTTACTTCGGCCACAAAATTAACAGAAATCATTCATCATAACCCAAAGAATAAAATGGGTTTCATAAACATCATCCCGTCATAACGTAATCCATATAAAACAAATGGATATCATTTCATCATAACAAGAATCATACCATTTAAATAATAGAGACATTATACTTGAAACATAACTATACTGAATAATGTCATCTTAGATGGAGTATAGTTTTGACAAAACACTTTATATGAATTCTTGAGGAAAATATCCTTTCTTTTTCAAAATCATTTTCTTTTCACCAAATTCTATTCAATTTTAAAAGAAAATTATTTTTATGAAAATAATAATGATATCTTGTAGTGGAAACTTCATGAAAATTAGGCGTTATGAAACCGTAAAATTCTGTTCATGCCGTATAAATTTACATTCTCCTTGTACTTTTGAAGGAAATGTCAAAAATTTCCTCGTATGGTAAACAAAAGAATGATTCCTTAAATAAAATGTGGTAAAATAAAAAAATTGGTAAACATACATGAAAACATTTTTAGAAAACATGTACATGGATGATTACAATAACCCTCAGTAAATACATATGAATAAACAATCTCGAATAAGAAAGAGATTTGAATAATTATCCCTTAACTTAAGTCCATTTTCGTCCTTATGAGTCCTAGAATCCTGTATTGTGGGCTTAAACATATTATTAACTTGTTACAGAACCATAATAACATTTATGATTTCATATATGATTCACTTATGAATTTATATTACCTGTTCTTTTGTTAATTCCACGTTAAAACAACATTTTGGGTAATATAGTTTAATTTATCATACGTGCTTGGACTTTTTTCTTGATATTATTACTTATATCCTAATTTACTTTATTCAAAAATGTAAAACATGATTTATTTATAATATATATAAATTCATCATATAAATACATATGATACAATGATTAATGGAATGAAATACATCGTTCATAGGGACAGTTGGTCGTACGTACGCGTGAACGCTGTATTCGTTTCCTTATTGAATTGATTGGAATTAAGTAAATGAAACAGATATCTATATAATTCAGTAACATTATTATGTCATATCAATCATGATTACTTATTATATATACTTTATAATAATTCGTGAATGGTTAACATGGATAATGAGTCTCATCACATCATGGAGACAGTAATCTGTACGTACACATTAGTGAGGATATCGTTCCCATAATTATTGAATAGAATTGGTTATAATATATCAGAATCAGTATGATGTTATAATATCCATATATAGTTATTATTTACACCATTATACCCATCCAATTAAGGTGGTGGTGGAAAAACAGATTTCACCATGGTGTGGAGATAATATTCCATACATACGCACTTTCAATGATTTCATTTTTCAGAGGATGGATAGAAGGTGAAATGGGGTTGTTTCATATTTATAATATCATAATAGTATAATAGTGATACTTATTGTATTAGTTTATAATTATACAATGAAATAAGATGATATCTATGAAGAATGAAACTTGAATGAATCAGTATAAGAGATTATCTCTTCTTCGACCCGCCTCTTCTAAACCTCCTCTTAGGGCACTAATGTTGGTATTTTGAGAAGACCAGGACCTCTAGTATGTTTTCAGGGAAGTGGATAAGAAATATTGTCTGGGTTTTGACAATAATTATGGATCAAAATGGTGTGAGGAGAAGAATTATGAGGTGCCCTTTTATAAGGGAGGAGATGGGCACCTTTATAAATATATGAAATATTAATTTATAATAAATTAAAACCCCCCTTAAAAACCTATAAAAAGGAATAAAATACGAATATTAGATGAGATATGGTTGTAATATCATCAAACAACATGATTTAGACAAGTTGGAAAATTATTTTAAACCTTATCAACTTGATTTATCCTTATTTAATCTATTTTTTTTGGTAATAATATTCTAAATTTTAAATTGTTATAAATAATTAATTTTCTATTGAGAATAGTCCATAATTGTATAATTTATGAAATTTTAGACTATATATATTTTAAATTATAATTTTTAAATATTTTTGCGATTTTTAATGAATTTTATAATATGTTATTTTTATAAAACAACAATAGTGTCAATTTTGAGACTATTCATTTATTTTATTTTAAATAAAATCCACACAGAGGATATATTCAAAAAAAATAGACTCATAACATGTCATATTCATATAGAAAATTTATGGATAACATTAATTAGTATATATAATATTTATTTTAATATTTTTAAAACCATTTATTTGATATTTCAATCAATAAAATAATTTCCACATCACTATTACGTCATCATTACTGATAATTATTTAATCCTTAAAAATTATAAATAAATTCTAATGATGGAGATGCATTTATTATAATTCTGGATACTATTCATGTTCGATGATTTATGAAGTTTTTCAAAAAAAAAAATTAAAATTATTGTACTTATAAGATATAAGAGAGTGACATGTTGTCACTTTCTTTGGTTTTAACAATAATTATATAATTTTTATGGTAAAAAGACTATGAAATTATTCTATTCCGACCCTTAGGTGATATTGGTCGATTTTTATTCATCTAATAGAATTTTTGCAGGTTTTATGGTAATTTGATAATCTTATTTTTACCCTTAATTACTTGGTTTACTTTTAACTGTAGTAAATAAAAATAACCGTAGTTACAATTCATAATATCAAAAAAAAAATAATAGTAAACTATTAAAATAATTTGGACCCACTGAATCCAAATATGGAATCAATTTTTAAAAATTCAAAACACATAATTTGGAGTAATTAATTTGAAATTAATCCCACCATTGGGAAAACAGGTTTTAAAAGTTAAAACATTGAAAAAGATTGAAATGTTTTTAACTGTTAATTCAATGTAAAATTAATGATAATGACTTACATTATATTAAATTGTAAAAATATATTCTATTTATAATTTAAAACCATTTAATATTATAATATATCCATATAAATCATCTCGATGAAATTTTTTTTAATTAAAATTTAGCATATTTTCATTATTCATCAAAATATGAAGGTTATCAAGATAATCTAAAACATTTATCCAATGTAAATTTTTATATCCAGATTCCAGGTAAGAGGTTTTATTTATCAAATTGAACTTATAAAAATTTAAAAAACTATATTTAATGTTAGTGCGCCATCAAAAGGAAGAAAAACTGTATTTTTTAAAAAATACTTATTTTACCTGAAAAAATTATTTTGTTATCATACCATGTTCAATAATATGTGTAGGATGATTATAATTTCATAAAATTAAAAATTAATATACTAATACTCATAATGGCTAGTTCATAATAATATTATAACAATATATCATTTTTTAGTGAAACTCAGTACTGCGTACAACACAAGCTATCGAGGAAGGTTGCTCTGGCGTGCAACACTAGACAAGAATAGTGTTTGCGTATACTACAAGCTAGTACGGTGTTGCATATAGATCAAGATAATCATGGTGTAGAGTACAACACAAGACGTAAAAGAAATTAAAAATAATCTTTCTCATAAAATTTTAGGGTGTTACATTCTACCCCCCTTAAAATTAATTTCGCCCTCGAAATTCGTTGGGGTTATAAATGGTTTACAACTTGAAAGTTTTTTCATAGAAACCCACATCAAAAAAAGTAATACCAAAACATAATTTTAAAAAATAATTTATGAATTGTAATTGTTACCCAAATTAACTCATCACTAGGTTTCCACATAATAGAACATAGGTGAAAATATGGATATGGAAGAAGAGTATAACTATCAAGTTCTGAATGAAAGTGGTAGAGAACAAGGCTATGAAAAATCCAACAATCACAAAGCCATAAATTTGTAATGTTCTACGGTACCATCTAATTCATCGAATATGAGGGTACTAGGAAAACATTTTTGGTTTTCAATATCATTTCCAAAATATTGAATAATTTTTTAATTAAGAGAAATAAATACTTGATTTTGGTACAATCTCACTGTTGCTCATGCCTTGAACAATTTACACTTCATCTCTTAAATTAATAAAGTGGAATTTGTCTTTTGTGAAGTTTTTGAAGATCACAAGATAAAATGACATATCATTCCATCTATCACAAACATAATGTTAGAAAAAGTTATATACATAAGTCCTTTTATGGTGAGATTAATCGTATATGGTTCCAAAAATGGACTTAACTTCATCTATCATCCTGCATAAATAAATAAAACTATTTTATACTAACCTGGGAGTTCATGTAGTCTAGTGGTAGGTGATAAAGTCATGTTGCACATCGGTTTTGGGTTTTATTCCCGCATCCTTGTCTGATGCGATGGGTTGTCGCCCGTCCTACAGATTGTCATTTTTCTAAAACATCACCATTATAACATTCCAGAAATAATATCAACGAAAAATTATATCAATAAACAATACTCTTTGATGTCCAATCTAATCCATTCCAATCTATAGTATTATCCAAAATACTCCTATCAAATCTCGTAGTATTAAGTAAATTATTACTAGAAATATCATCTACCAAGGATGTGAATACTATCATTTATTATATGATATATCTTGTTGGTAACATTCCAAACATGTGAATGCATTAATCACGTATTATATTGAAAAATAAATACCCATTGAACCTTATTGAAAACATTAATTATGTCAAAAGTTACTCTTTCGACATACCAAAATCCAAAAAAAAATACATACTCAAACCATGATATCACTTTGTCATTATATCAGTCCTGATCTCATTAATACTATGAAACATATTATTTTCTCCATATCCCATCATTATCCTCATATCATTTACTTTCCAAAAACATTTCAATCACTTTTCATGGTTATAGGTACCATATAATTATTGAAAAACACAATAAACCAAAACATAGGTATTCCAATATTCAACAATAATATAAATGAGATTCCACAACATTTTATTGGAATATCATTACATGAACACATAATCATTCAACCACATCACAGTCATACTCAACATCACCAACAGTGATCAAATGTGACTTCCATTTTTTCTATTACTTAAGAAGTTTTTTATTTCAATCATCATTAAACATTAGATTATGACATTGGTTAGAATAATTCCCCACTTCCTTGCACTTGTAGCGTTGAAGTGCTGGTGGAGCGTTCTCTATAGTCTTTTCTCTATTAACGTCATTAGAAACCATTTTCCCATTATTTCATCACTTAGCTACTCTATGTACTTCTTTTCCACAGTTGAAACATTTTCTAGTACCTTTTAGACAATCTCCACCATGCTTCATTCCACACGTTGAGCATAAAGAAACATTCACCTTCTTTTCACCCTTGTTCTGAGATTTTTCATTGAACTCCATCTTTCTTTTCTTGTCAAAAACATGTGATGGATAGGCAACATCAACTTCCAATACAACCTTGATTTCACAACACACAATTGATTCATAGCTACTGAATTCTCTTAGAGATAATGACCTTTTAAGACTTGGTTTTAAGACACTGATGAATCGATCAACATTACTTTCAAGTTGGATGATAAATCCAGATGCATACCTTTAAAGACTTGTAAAATTAGATTTGTATATACCAACAAATTCATCATCCTTTTTAATAAGCTCAAGGTACTCCATTTCAATCTTTTTTCGAAGAATATGATGGAATTACTTATTGAAAAACAAGTTATTGAACTCCTCCCATTCCAAGGATTCAATATCATCTTGGGGCCTTGTATTCTTAATTAAATTCCACCACTAGTCTACTTCACCTTCTAACTAGTAAACCTCCAAAATGAATTTTTTATTCTCTATACAATGAAGTATGGAAAATATATTTTCAATGGTACTAATCCAATGTTTAGCAACAATTAGATCAGAATAACCATTGAATGAAGATGAACATTGCCTCATGAAGGACTCAATAAAATATTTTACCTTTCTCGGCTCATTTGGAATTCCATAATGATTCATAGCTTGTGTATGTATAGAAATAAGATTTTGCACTCCATCTCACATCACATTTAGTTGTTCAGGATGACAATCATTTCATTGTCCATTACATTGATCAACATGGTTCCTTCGGGTTGTAGCCATCCTCTAAAACACCAAAATAATAGTGCGAGAGGCAAAGATCATGCTAGGAAAACAACATAATAAAGTGGGAGTACATTCAATATATAAAAATCATAGGATTAATTCTATGATCGTTACCTTAATTATAAGTCTATAAACTAATCTTATACATATCCTTACGGACATCTCTAGACATACCTTACAAATATCACTAGGGATTTCACTAAAGTTTTCACATCCTAGTTCCCAAATGTTATCTAAACCTTTTCTCTGATACCAATTGTAGAGACCCAAGAATGACCTACATATACATTACATTACTTATGAGGAATACTTAATACATGATAAAAATAGACGCCCAGTGACCATAATAGTTTAGTGTCTTTAGAGACTCAGAACATAACCATCTAATCATGGAGAAGTATCTTCATCTTCTCCCATAAAGATCATCCACTTTGGTTTTCTTACCTAAAAAATTTATTTATATCCAGGGGAAAACAAAACCTAAAAAGGGTGAGCTCAAATGCTCAGTAAGGTTAATCATGTATAACATAAAACAATCCCTGAACATTTGAACGTAAGAATATGGTAATAAAATTTCAAAATCCTGAGTAATGACATAAATCATGGAAGTACCTAAGGCATAGATCATAAATGAACAATAATCATGATAAAATAGAAATGGAATAAAACATGTAATTTTGGAAAACATTAAGCTCATGTTATGATTTCCATAGTATCCAAAGCATTGCTGCCAAGACCATCATTGTGGAAAAACTCCCTTACTGAACCAGTTTTACTTTCCGTTTCAGCCCTGTATTACTGAACCAGATTTACATGTCATTCAATCCATGTCTATATCATGAGATATAAATCATTACCCAATTAATTATTGGGAGATAAAGGTCTCACACACCTCATAATGAAATCATTGTTACTTGTGCCACAAAATAATCCTAAATCATTCATCATAACCCATAGAATAAAATGGGTTTCATAAACATAATCCCATTATAACGTAATCCATATAAAAAATGGATATCATTTCATCATAATAACAATAAATCCATTTAAATAATATAATAATTATACTTTAAACATAATGAAACTAAATAATTCAATCTTAGATGGAAAATAGTTTTGACAAAAGACATGAAATGAATTGTTGAGGAAAATATCCTTTGTTTTTCAAAATCATTTTTTTTCACAAAATTCCATTTAATTTTAAATGAAATGGATTTTGTTGAAAATAATCATGAAATATTTTAGAGTAATATTCATGAAAATTAGGCATTTTGATTCCGTAAAAATACGTTCATGACATATAAAATAACATTCTTCTCGTAATTTTGTAGGAAAAGTCAAAAAGTTCCTCGTTTGGTAAAAAGAGAACGATTCCTTCAATAACATGTCATAAAAGTAAAAAATTGGTAAAAGGGACTTTTAAAAAACATGAAAACATTTTTATAAAACAAGGAAATTAATGATAACAATAACCCCAGTAAATACATATAAATAAAAAATCCCATATTAGAACGAGATTGGAATAATTATCCCTTACCGTATGTCCAATTTCTTCTATATTTGTCCGAGAATCTTGTATTTTTGGTTTAAACATATTATTAACTTGTAAAAGAACCATAATAATATTTATGATATCATATATGTTTAACTTATGACTTTATATTAACTGTTCATTTTTCAATTCCCTGTTAAAACAACATTTTGGGTAAAATGTTTTCATTTATCGTAAGTGTTTAGACTAGTGGTTCTTCATATTATTACATTTATCCTGATTTACGTAATTAAAAAATGTAAAAAATTATTTATATATAATAAAAATATTCATCATATAAATATTTTAGACATATCGATAAATGGAATGAAATAATGCGTTTAAGGAGACGGTAGGGCGTAAGTACGCATGAACACTGTATTCGTTTCCTTATTGAATTGAATGGAATTAATTAATTGAAGCATATATGTACACAAATATAGTATCAGTATTATGTCATATAATTCATGAATACTTATTATATATACTTTATTATCATTTTTGAATGGTTAACATGGAGAATGAATCTCATCGCATCGTGGAGACGGTAATCCGTACGTACGCACGAGCGATGATATCATTCCCATAATTATTGAATGGAATTCTATATAATATCTCAGAATCATTATGTTTTTATAATAAACAAATATAGTTATTATTTTCCCCATTATACCAATCCATGTAAGGTGGTGGTGGAAAAACAGATTTCCCCACTACGTGGAGACGGTATTCCGTACGTACGCACGTGCGGTGAATGCGTTTTCCAGAGGATGGATAGAAGGTGAAATGAGGTTGTTTCATATTTATAATATCATATAAGTATAATAATTATACTTATATTATTAATTTATAATGAAACAACTTATGAAGAAGAAGTTTAATTAGAATGAAACTTGAATGAATCGGTAGAAGAGATTACCTCTTCTTCGACACACCTCTTTTAAACCTCCTCTTAGGGCAAAAAAGTTTGTATTTTGAGAAGACCAGGACCAATAGTATGTTTCTAGGGAATAGGATAACAGAAATTTGACGGCTTTTTTGGAGCTTGAAGGATCAATATGGTGTGAGGATGAGTGGGAGGAGGTGCCCTTTTATAAGGGAGGAGAGGGGCACCTTTGGAAACATTAGAAATATTAATTTATAATAATTTCAAACCACAATTAAAATCCTCCAAAAATGACTCAAATTAAAATATTAGATGATATTGGGTTTTAATGTCATCATACAATATGATTTAGAAATGTTGGGAAATTATTTTAAACTTTATAAACTTGATTTATCCTTATTTAATCATTTTTTGTGGTAATAATATTCTCAATTTTAAGTTGTTATAAATAATTACTTTTGTCTTATGAATTGTCCCTAATTGTATGAATTATGAAATTTTAGACCATATAAATTTCAATTTATAATTTTTAAATATTTTTGTGATATTTAAGAAATTTTATAATATCTTATTTTTATAAAACCATAATAGTGTCAATTTTGACACTATTAATTTATTTGAATTTATATAAAATCCAAAAGATGGATATATTCTAAATGAAATATTTAATAGACTCATAGAATTTCATATTCATCTAGAATATTTGTGGATAACATTAATTAGTTCATATAATATTTATTTTAATATTTTTAAAACCAATTATTTGATATTTCAATCAATAAAATAATTTCTACATCACTATTATGTCATTGTTAATGATAATTATTTAATCCCTAAAAATTATAGATATATTATAATACTATAGATACATTTATTATATTTCTGTAGACTATTCATTTTCTATGTTTTATATAGTTTATCACTAAATTAAAATCATTATACTTATAAGATATAAGAGAGTGACATGTTTTCACTTTAATTGGTTTTAATAATAATTATATAATTTTCATGGTAAAAAATAAATGGAATGAATCTATTTCGACCCATAGGTTATATGGGTTGACTTTTATTCATCCAATAGAATTTTGGCTAGTGTTAGGGTAATTTTATAATCTTATTTTTACCCTTAATTACCTGATTTACCTTTAACTGTTGTAAATAAAAATTATCGTAGTTACTATTCATAATATCAAAAAAATAAAAGAAAGATATTAACATAATTTGAACCCAATTAATGAAAATATGGAATATATTTTTCAAAATTTAATGCACAGAAGTTGCAGTAGTAAATTTAAAATTAATCCCACTATTGAGAAATCGAGTTTTAAAATTTAAAATGGTACCAAATATTGAAATGATTTTACCTATGAATTCAATGTAAAATTAATGATAATGACATAAATTATAATAAAATATAAAAATATATTATATTTATAATTTAAAACCATTGAATATTATAATTTATCTATATAAATTTTCTCGATGAAAAAATATGTTTTTAATTAAAAATTAGAGTATTTTTACTATACATCAAAATATAAAGTCTATCAAATTAATATCAAAAATTTATCCAAAGTAAATATTTAAATACTGATTCCTTGTAAGACATTTTATTTTTCAAATTGAACTTATAAACATGTCAAAAACTATATTTAAAGTAGGTTCACCATCAAATGACAAAAAAACTGTATTTTTTTGAGAAATACTTATTTTACCAGAAACATTTATATTGTTCTCGTACCATGTTCTATAATATTTGGAAGATGAATTATAATTTCATAAAATTAAAAATGTAGTTACTTCTATTATAACAGCTTGTTTATAATAATATTATAATAATATATCATTGTTTAGTGATACTTAGAATTGCGTACAACACACGCTATGGAGGAAGGTCGCTCATGTGGGCAACACAAGACAAGAATAGTGTTTGCATATACTACAAGCTTGTACGATGTTGATTATAGTGCAAGATAATATTTGTGTTGCATACAACACATGAAATTAATGAAATTAAAAATAATCATTCTCATAAAATTTCAGGGTGTTAATTTATACATTGAAGAACTTTGAGGTAGTAAATATAAAAATGGGGGGAAGATTCATTCTCATTTTAGATATGGTGTATGTGGAATTCATCAAACACAATAGGATATATTTCTCTCCTTTTCAATGTTCTATCATACAAATTTTTTTGGATGATGTATATATTGGTATAATTTTATGATTGTTTCAGGAGGTAATTCATTCATCTGAATATGATATTTTTCATATTTTATTTATTATTAACATGTTCATGGATGAGAAATTTTTTTAGTGTTTATAAGAGATAGACAATAATAAGTTTTATTATATATTGTTGTATATTTAAAAACAATAGTGTGATTGGTAATTTCCATAAAACAGTATGGTTGTGGTAATATCAACTAAATAATTATTTTTATTCCATTATAGGGATACATAACTGAGTTATTCTTATAAAAACATGAAATTTTGTTAAGAAAGAAGTATCTGAAAGTGGGTTCTTATGGTTCACCATGATGTGATAATATTAAATTTAGTTAATCTTACAAGAGTGGTACATGCTAATGAAATAATCTAATATGACAAATATGTTATTTCAAACATAACTAAAATCAAGATTCAATGGGTTTGATTGTGAAAAAATGACTCATTAGAGGGACTAAGGAAGATTAAATTATGCCATGAAGACTACCCTAAAATAATTTTGTAACACAATTATTGGTATCCATGTTTTCTCACATTGTGCCATGATCATTCACACCATAATGTTTCAGTTCTTACTGTAGTGTATATATTTTTAGAGTTTTATGCCGCACTAGAATTCGTGTTTGAAGATCTCATCCCATGAGGTGTTGTAAATGTGCCAAAATATCTATATAAGTGATGGAATTGTGTAGTGATTTGTGAAACCACGTCAATATAGACTAAGAAACATATTATTGAGGTTTTTTTTGTTCAGGAGATTTGAGTAATTCCACCTACTGATAAAAGTTCATTTTTAATTGTTTTCACTATAAAAAATATCATAATTTTGAATCTAGGAAAATTATAATCCATCCCTAAATATATAGGATATGCTACCAAACCTGTTTTTTATATTTTGAGATAGTCTATGAAAAAATTTATTTTGTCATATATATCTTTTAGAAATTATATTTATCAAAGAGTATTAGTCATCTGGACATAACGATGTTTGTGTTTAGAAATAAGAGGGACCCCCACATAAATGGTGAGTTATTAATATGATTGAAGATATACTATTATATGATCATTCTATAGGTGTTCGGGTGGTGTATTAAGGAGAAGAACATTGGTTCCCACAAAGTCTAATTTACATTCACATTTGGGTTATCTTAATTAGTGGTTATTATCTTTGTTGGCGGTATACATTCATATTATAGTCATATTTAAATGTAATACATAAACTATATTCATTGATATTTTTTTATATGTTAAAATATTAGTATTAGGATTAAAATTTGTACACACCAGTTAATACACGAAATAAAATATAGGTTAGTAAACATATTAAAAAACATTTTGTACTCGTGTGTACATTCTCAAACAATAATCATCACATAATAAATATCATGATATTTTTGCTGGTATAATATAAGCATGAAAAACACACTATTAGAGGGGTCAAACTGTAGTTTTAAAAATAAATTATAATTTTCATCCTCTTTTGGAAATAAAAATAATGGAAATATAACTTATAATATACTCATAAATTGTTATAGTGGTATAAATGTCCAGACATGTGTTATACAATAATTGGAATTTAAAATTAATTAAAAAAAAGTTGTATTCATTGAAAAAAATAATATTTCAATAATTAAATAACTACCATTAAATAAATAAAAACAAAATTTTTTAACCAAATTTAGAGTATTCTTTGTAAAATGAAGCACCCCATAAACAATAATAAATAATATTCACTTTTTACCCCATGTGAATACAGATTCATAAACCTTATTCGATGTACTTTATTCTGTAAAACTGTCAATGGGGAAATAATTATATAAACTAATACCTCATATCTATCTTTCAATTCCATGAAATATCTCATTTAAATTCATTGGCATGTTCTATCTTCATCAATCAAAAAACTCGGTGCTCCAAAATCTAAAACTTCGAATATAGGTAATCCCTATTGTACAATACAAAAACAAAAAAAAATATTCTATTCCCTACAATTTGTTTATATTTATAACAAAAAAATAAAATAATTAAATCATTAAAACTATGATAAATTATAATGATTACCAAAAATTCAATGATAGTTTAAAACACTCAAAATTTAGACAATTATAATTCCAAAAAATAATATATTTTAAGAACCTTAAATTTATTTCCTAATTTTAGATTATTCTTTTATTACCTATTGTACATTATTTAATGTGTTTCTTAATTTTTATTCATTTATACTGTGGAATAATTGTACAATATTTTGGTTCAGTTGTAATGACATAATGAGAATTTAAGTTTTAATATTTTGATGCACTCAATGTATTTCCATTATTAATGATGATGCTATCATGCAACTCTACTGTGAAAAGTGAATTATTTCTTCAAATCTCAAATATTAAATATTATAAAATTCCTCAAATCATCATATATTCAAAAATATTCAAACCACTGACATCTCATAAAACAAATGGTTTTCTATATTTAATATTATGTGTTCATATTCAACATTTGGAAAATACAACAAAAACAATCTCAAGTTACAAATATCATAATAACGAATAATAAGATATAAAAAATGTAATGTAATAATTTTTATATAAACTGTAGATAATTTTTTTAATAGAATAGAAATGCGTGGATATATAAATATTTCTAAATTTTAAAAAGGAAAATACCGTAGTATTTTCTTAGATAGAAATGAACATTTAAAATCCCACACTTTGAAAATATATTGTAAATATATGTCTCTCAAATGTTTTAAAACCTAGGTAACCATGTTTTTTATTTTATAACTACCCCTTTTCGAAAAAATATAATTAAATTCATTTAACATTTATTTAGTTTGGAAATTTATCTTTATGTTTTTATTTATTTCATTATTTCTCATAATTTTTTTATTTTAAAATATAAATCAATAGAATTGAAAAAATTAATCTCACCATCAATATTTATATTAAATAATCTTTTTTAAAAATAAAATTTCTCCCATTTCATTTTTAGTGAATAATTAGAAGAATAATTTTTTTTTCAGATTATAGTGCACAGAACTACCAAGTATTTGGAATTAAGTCATTATAATACATACATTATTACTTCCTTCATAATTTTCAAAAATACTTTTTAGTGGGATTATCTTATTGGATATATAATTCTTCTATGTATCTTTTTACTGTGAGATAAAATCATTACACATTAAAATATAATAGGATTTTATAATTAAATAATTCTTCTTATAATTTCTAAATCATATAAGCATAGAAAAAATATATATTTTATTGGGACAAAATAATTTCGTGGATATGTTCAAATTATAATGGTATTTCTACCCAAACCGAATATATTTATAGTTGGTCTTATTTATCAAAACATTTTAAAAAACCACATCTCACCATTTATAAAATTAGTACAAAAATTATTTATACACTCCATTTATGAATTTATTTTAATAATGTCAATTTTATCATGAGAAAAATTAATTCCCTGACTACTCCTCATAATTACTCTTCTTGTATTCATCTAAAATTATGTGACCTTTGTATATATTAAATATAAATTTTTTTTTCAAATTAGTGGCATATCTCTTAATCTTATCCTTAATCATATCAAAATCAAAAATATAATTTATATTATTCTTTTTGATTAAAAGAAGTGTATACTCCACATTAAAAAAATAGTCTTTTCTTTTGTTTATATCATCCTTATTATCACTATAATTATTATAATATTTTGACGCATGTTTTTTAATTCATCATAATGTGATTTCAATTTATTAAATATTTCAGGAATGTTTTCTTCTTCATTTGTGTAGGATAAACATTCATTATTAGTTTCTTAATCATTATAATAATGATATTTTGAGTATAATGATATATTCATAAAATCTATACTTTTTATAGTTCTAAAAAAACATTTATCTATAATTTCATATAATAAATTAATTTGTTTTATTTTCACTACCTCCTATTGAATAATTTGAAAAAATATCAACATCAACTACAATCAATGGGGCCACAACATTATTTATTTTCTATCATTTGTTATGAAAATATATTCTATAAGACATAATGTATTTCCTTATTAATGATGAATAAAAATGTTATATATAACCTTGATTTATACATTCCTAATAAAATGGATATATTGAATCATTGTTCTCCATTTTTTATTCCATATTTTACTATTGAATCTTTTTCATAAAAATATTTTTTCACATGTTATTATGTTAAAAATATATTGTCTTAGACTATCTGACATTAAAAATATTTATTGAACTTATCTTAAAGGTAAGTGGTTGAAAAGATCCCATTTTTTCATTGTAAATGAAACTATATTTATCTTTTCACATTTTTAGCATCACATTTTAATATACTATAATATATTATGGTTGTTATAATTTAATCATGAAAAACAAAGATTCTTAATATGTTTTGTATCGTCAAATTTTCCCCTTTTCTATCCCCATTCAATAGATATTATATCAATAAAATTAAAAAATAACAAATATTATAACAATTAGTTTCTACCAAGAGATTGTAGGGTATTAAAAAAATTTTTAATCACTTTTTCATCTAAGTAACAATTTCACCAGGAAGAAAATAAAAACATATACATTTATCAATCAACATACCTCTTTTGGTTTCAAAAAAATAGGGTTATTAATATAGATAACAACATTATTAGTCGAAATTCTATATGTCTATAACCAGAAAATACTAGAATATAAATATGACAATTTATATAATGTCAAATAGTATTTTTAACTGAAAAAATAAACTAAAATTATCTCTTTTATTCTCTTGATAGTGTAGTAACTTCTTTATGAAGAATGTTTTATCCATAGTTTTGAATAATAAAAAATTGAAATTTAATTATGAATTACATTTTAATACATTATTCCTTTAGAATACTTTTAATAATTTCCCATCCAAATATGTGATTTGTTTTGATTTATATCACAAAATATATCAATATTCATAATTCATAAAATAATAAAAATGAAATGATGTTTACATTATAGAACATTAATATAAGCATGCATAAAAACATAAAATCCCAAAAATTCATGTAAATAAAAAAGATATATTAGGCTAACGTTCAATTGTAGAGACAAGCTCTGATGCCATGTATTAGTAAAAGATGTCAATTGAAAACATATTATAAATGGGAGTGAATTTTATATTAAAGAAAATTAATAATTTTTATCCATTTTGTGAATTAAGAATCATTAAAATATAATTTTCAGTGCTACCATAAATAATCCAAATATAATTAACATTGGAATAAATCAAAATAAGTATTTGAATTTTAAAAAAAATAATCTAATAAATTTCGTTTTAAATATAAAATAAATATTTTCATAATTATCGAAAAAATAAAATATATATATGAAATTTAAAAAAATTGAAGTATGGGTTAAAAACATGTTCACATTTAAGGATATAAGAAATATTTAATTTAATCCCAAATTGAATATAAAATATATATTATATTTTAATGTATCAAAAATTTTAAATGATTTGAAATGGATCTTCTACTATAAAACATAATATTGGATATAAATGTAAATCCCCAAGAAGACCACAATTAAACTCATCAAAATATTCTGTTATCAGTGAATCAGAAGTTTGGTATTCTCGCTTATGCAATAAAGAAATTTGATATTCCTATTTTTACAAACTAGTCATTTGAAATTGTCTTCCATTCCTCAGAATCCCTAGATATCCCCGATAAAAGAGCAATTATTATAAAAATAGAACTAAAAAATATATTTATATTTATCGACAATAATATTCCCATAAAAAATATAATGGTAGATAAAAAAGTACCCTAAAAATTAGTTTACATCATTACATGACTTTCAATTTTTAGTTTTTTATTGAGTCATTAATTTTTTCCCCAAATCGTGGATTTATTTATAGACTATTCTCTAGTGTTATAATTCCACAATCAATGGGTTTGGTTATAGTGGAATTAGTAACCATATATAGAAAATATTCTAATAGATTCATTGTTTTCCCATGTATTATAATGAAGAAATCATGATCTATTATAGTATAAAACCATAGGAATTTCATTAAAACATAATCTATCAAAATTTAATATTTGTAAATATCATTCGATTTTCAAAAATAAAAAAAAAATATAGTTTTTTATAAATCAAATTCTTGTATATATTTTATTTAATTATTTTATATTCTATACTAATAAAAGATAAAAAAGACATGTTAAAAATACTAATATAGAGTATTATTATTTTAAAAATGTAAAGTGAGTATTTAATTCTATACTATTCACATAAATTAGTTATGCAAATCATATAAGTTCATAATTTGTGTTTTTATAACCCATTGATTCACCACCACTCAATTGGTGGTTGTATACTCCTTCATGTGCCTCGACATGGGTATCATAAAAATCATAATGTGGATCCAATTAAAATTTCAACAAATTTATGTTTTCATTCAATTGATTATATTTTCTATAAGAGATTTCTAACAAATCCATTAATGTCCTCAGTAATAAGGGGGTATACATGTTCTATATGATGTGTCTAAATCTATGTTGATGGATTATGGATATGATTTTGATATATATTATTATATATTTTCATTAAATCATTAATAATGGTGTCTATATTCCAAATGTATTTGTTTTGAATAATATAAATGAAAATACAAAAAACACAGATGATATAAGTCTATGAAATGAATTACTCACTTTACTCATTGATAAAGACTTACAAATGTTATTTTAATGAAGATAATAAGAAAATATAGTGGAATCGATATAATATTTGTGATAGGCACATGTAATTAAAAATTACTTTGAAATAAACTAGTTATGAGGAATTGAAATGTATCATAAAAGGTGGTGATAAAACCATAGAATATTTAATTTTTTATTTTAAATACTATAAAATTGATTTTATGAATTAGATAAATTTATTTATTCATATATTTAAAATAATATAATGGGAATAATCATTATAACATTGATATAACGATTTTCAGCATTGAGGATTAAGATATGGATTAGTTAACAATTGACATGATCAATAATTTTCTTATCACTATTAAGATGTAAAAGGGATTATCCTTAAGAATAAAATGTAAAATAGATATTAATAATTCATTCAATAAATTAGAGGTGTGAGGTCAAAATTGAATACAATATGATAGATGAGGTAGAAACCAATGATGAGGAAGATTCTGACGATTTTTTTGATTTTTTCCCTTTATTATCTTAATGAATGTATTGATGAAATCATAAATATTAAGACATTATACAATTTTAGAACTATAATTTTGGTTTTATTACCTATTTTTAGTAGAATTACTTGTAAAAAAATGATTAATAATAGAAAAATGGCTATCCCAAAAGATCATTTTAGAAGATAAAGATGGATAATAGTCACATTTGGGGAATATTTTTCCATGGATAAGGGAAAACTAATGAAACAAAGATTAAAACAAATTCTGACAACATGAAGTCACATATTGTGGCGTAAATATAAATATAAAAATAAAAAATCATATAGGGAAAGGAAAACAACCTTCATGGAAAAATAAAAATAGTTCAAAGATTCTTACTCAATGGAAATAGAATCATAGATAATTCATGAAGAAGGAAATTTTATGGATACACCATGTTTTTCAAATAAGAGTAGAACTCACAATGATATTGAATGAAAATAAAATCTTGTAAATATAGATGAATATATTTATGTGTAAAATTATTTACTCTATAAAAACATCATGAGTAAAATTTTAAATACATTATGGAATAAGAGATTGAGATGAAATGAATGATGCGATATCTCTTTGAAATTATTGATTTTTGAGAAATGATGATATATAATACCATATATAATTTAATTTTTAAACATTTGGAGTTAAATTCTCCTAATGAAATGTTAAATGAAGCTGATAATTACTATAAAAATTCTATGTACAAGGAGTTTAAAAAATGAAAATGGGGTTATTGAGAGATCAAATAAGATAATTAATATGTTAATTATAATATTTTACATCATTTTTATTGTAATTTTTTATGAACCATTTTTTAGACACCCTATCTTGTATGATATATGATAAAAGAAGTTATAATTGAAAGAATAATGTTACTACCTCAACTTGATAGAATATCATTCCCACTTATTTGACTAATGATGAAAATAATTTTAATCGATAAGATGTTTGGAATGTACAGAATACTATCGACAACCCTAATAGAATGGTCCTAGAAATGGATAAGATTATTAATCAATATAATTTGGGAAGAATAAATAGATAACAAATTATATGGAAAACCGATGAATGGATTTTAAAGAACCAATATTATTTCTATGAATAATTTTCTTAAATGGAATATGATTAAACTATGGGTTCTATGGACACCATTAATATATTACCTAGTATTATCTATATTTCCCTCAATTAAAAAATCTTTTGGAATTTTTTTGGGTGTGAATATTTAATTTCAAGAGGACCTCTCATATAATATATAAATGAGATATTATAAATGAAAAAAATTTAATTATCTTGTGTTGAATTATGAGTGGGGTGGTAATACAATTTATTTTTCTAGAATATTGGTTACTATTCTATCAGAATAGTTATAGAAAAAACTAAAATTGAAAATATATTATTAATCTATTAAAAATATTAACACTATAGTAAGGATGGATTATATGGCCTCCAAGTAGTGAATCCTTTGATACATGTTCATGGTATCTCATCACAAATGACTTAAAAAATCTCCTAAAACATATTAAATAATATGATGGTGATTTTTCACATTTTCAAATGATGGATTTCTCAATATTCAAGGATTTGGGTACGTCATTTCTTTAAAAAAATCCATATATGTAATATTTTATTATGGTGTAAGGAATGATATATTCAGTTTTATCAAAACTGTAATAATTGAAATGGGGGGATATTTTAGATCAATTAGTGTGTCATATAAATAATAAAGTATCGAATGATTACATAAAATGGGAAGTGAATTAACATAAAACATGATAGTTGTATTTGATAATTTAAATACATGTTCAGTGAGAATTAAGGTAGATAAATAACATTGATATAGAAAACTAGGTCATTTGGGAGAGAAGAATATTAGTTTAAAATTATTACATTATTTAGCGAGAAACATACCAAATATACTGCATGAAAGAATTAATATATTTATATCATGTCATAAAGGAAATATGATAAACAAGAGTCATATGATTGTAGAAATTAAAACAAATAATCATCTTTATTTTATATAACCTTATATTTTTGAACTAATGATATTTAATTCATCTAGTGGAGAATCGTAATTAGAAGGATTTCAACATTGAACAATCGAATGTTTTAATCCTTAATGTTGATTTTGTAGTTTAAACAATAATGGAGGCTATAAATGCCTCAAACATGTTCTTTATTCATTTAAATTCAATATATAAAATAGCTTAATAGTATTGTAATTCAAAAATGGTATGGTAGTTTCAAATATTTATGTAATGGTATAAACAAAAACTAATTTTTTGGTTGTTATGTATATCCAAGATATAATTTTATAATTAAAAATAATTAAAGTATGAGAAATTTTATATAAATATTAGGATAATTTTTAAAATTTCAATCATTGGTGAAATTAAACTATTCATTTGTTTTCATTATTGAAATTTAGTATATTTTTTATTTCGCTGATGATGAATATATCCTCATGATTTAAATAAAACCCATTTTATGGATGAATCAATAGTATTGTGTACTCCTATTGTACCAGTGACATTGTTTACCTTATATGAGTAATTATGAAGTATGAATCAAATGAAGTTCTGAAGGCCCATTGGCATCTTACTCAATATGATGGTTCCATGTCCAAACATCATATATCTAGTTACATGTATTTCATGATATCATAGAAACCAAAATGATTCAAATAATATAGATTAAAAAAAGACATTTCAATGAATAAAACGACCTTGTGATTTTGGATTGCGTTATGAAAAAAAATATTTCAATAGTACTTTTCATCTATATTAATGAATATTAAGAAGCAGATGTTGGAAATATGAAGATAACATATGATGGTGACTTAATTATTAAATAATTACATGTTTTATTATACACCAATAATAAAAACAATTTCAAAATTATCTAAATGGATGTTGTGTATTTTGGTACATCAAATTAACAAAATAAGATCAATATGGATAATATAGAAACATAGTGAAGTCTTAGTTGATATTTCTTAACCCTAGGTGATAATTTCTGATAATTAATTTCAAATAAATGAAATAAGAAATCCATTGAATATATTTTTAATTGTATTCCAATCTTGCACCACATCATTCATTCATTAGAATATCATTCAACAGAAGAAAAAGAAACAAAAATATTCATAAGGACTCTATTGAAAGGTTCATTACAATACATAATTATATTACTGGAAGTACATTATATCCCTAAATCCATATAATATTTCATGAATATTTTCCATAATTATATCATTTACATCTATAATAAATTTTGAAAAAACAAAAATGTCACTTCTTTAATAAGAGGGGAGACATTTAGTTCTTTTTCTGGAGATCCCCACCCAAGAGATAAGATGATAATATAAGGTGGTGGAATCTTGGTTTTAGAGAATATAACACTATTCAATTATCTTTTTTTCATAAGTAAAATGGTGGATATTAATGTTCCCTTTTAGGAAATGAACATTAATATAATCCCATGATTTTAATTGAAAAAAGTCAAAGTTTATTTGATTTCAACAATCTGATATCCAATATTGAATTGATATTATACTAAGTAATGAATCCTTATCATAACCAATGATCTATCATAATGTGAGGTGTTTATATAACCTTAATTTTAGAGTCATTATATGGCTATTTTTTTGGGAAATCCATCCAGTATTATTTGTAGTTTATTCTGATTCATTAGAAACATGATCATGGATTAGTTGAAAGCTCATTATAGTTGATTTTATATTCATTGAAAAGTATGGAATGATATTTTTTATAAATGAAAATATCATATCATTATTATACTTTATAATACTAAATCATGGTTGAGTGAATGTTATAGAGTTATAGAGATTTCATAAAACTGGAGTAGTATCCTTGATATAATCCTATAGAAGAAAAAAATTTATCATACCTAATAAAGAATGTGGTAAGTGATATTGCGATACACCATGATGTGCTAATAGGTAATTTAGTTAATCTATAGATATAATCTTATGTAATAGAGTCAATAAAACTTTATAACAATTTTTATATTATATGGTAAAAATAAAAATGTAGAAGACATAAATGTTCCAAAAATTTTCGTCATAAGATTTATGTCATGGTCAAGAACTTTATAAAAACAACATGATATTAATTTTGTGTATTAAATTTGGTAAAGGACTTCATGTCTGATGAAAATTTTAATGGGTCTTGATAAATTTGTTTCTTCCCACCACAGTGCCTAAGGCAATAGATATTTGACCCTCACTGTAGGAGTATTTTAATTTCTAAAGAATATGTTTATTGTAGATGTATAATAATATCAGGAGAAGTGAAAGGATCACATCATAATTGGATGAACCATGTCATCTCAAACTGGGTGAAAAATTATTTTTAAATTTATGGTTTTAGATATTTAATTTATTCCACAATGTGATACTATTTTCATTCTATAGTGATTATGCCTTTAAATTGTTAGTGTATTGGTTGTTCTACATGACATATAATTTTCATGGTGTAATCAACATGGCACACCAAAATCTATATAGATACTTTATGAGACTCTTTGTATATATTAATACTATTCTTATATACCTTTTATAATTTAGGGTCATGATGTGACTAAATGGGTTAGGAAAATATAATGGTTTTGGAAACAAATAATTGGTGTCCCATCTAGAGAAATGTTTCAACGATAAATCTAAAAAGAAAATTAAAATTATATGATCATTATATGGTATATTTTTTGGATATTAAGGAGAATAACAAGGGTGAAAACAAGTACAAAATTGAGAGGCAGAAGAGTAATAGTAAATAGAGATCATTTGGTTTATTGATGCTCATCATTCATATTATAAATTGATTTCTATTAAATAAACATGATATATTCTATTATACATTGTTAATAAATTTGAAGGTATGTTTAATTGTATTAACCTATAAAAACCATGGATTAATCAAATTATAGTAAAATTGAGTTATCCTTGTAAAAATCATTGTGTATGTGTGTGTCTTTTCTCACATTATAGATTATTATATAATAGTCCCCATCAACACCCATTCACAATAACTCATGATAGGATTCATATAGTTGAGAGGTATTATTTTTAATTACTAGGAATTCAACCTTCCCCTCTCTAGTTGTTGTATACTATCCTCTAGGCCTCAAGACCTTCCATGAGAGTTATAAATGTATATAAATATAAAATCTATTTCATCAATAATGAAAACCATTACATTTAATTCTATATAGATTCTTTATAGGTACAATTCATAGTTACTCATTACTATAACTAACAAACGTAGCCTTATAATTCCAACAAATTATTAATCCACTAATTTAATTTTGAAATAAATAATTTTATAGGAATCATATTATAATAATATTTTTTTCAATATACTCAAAAATTAATCCTAAATTCTTTTTAAATCCCTATTGTATGTGTAAAAAACATCTTCTGTACTGAATTTAACGAAATTCATGTATTTAATTTTTTATAAATTATATTTAATAATGAACCCCAGATGTGGTATAAACATTTACATTCACATAAAAATCCATATAGTATTTATTAGATATTAAGAAACTAGTTGTTTCTTTATAATTGTCTTTATGAATAACATAAATAAAAAACATTACATTAGGAAATTAAAAGTATGTTTGGATAAGAACATAAATAATTATTTTTAGCAAATATTAATATAAAATACTTATCATATAATCATATATACCATAAAATATATCCAATTTGAGTATTTAATATTCATCATGTATGAATATTTTTATAATATAGGCCATAATTAAGTGTTGAGGGACTAATCATACTGACAAAACATTGACATTTTACTATTTCAAACACATTAAATGAAAAATTGAGAAACAATGTATTCAAACTCAAAGGTAAATTAGAAAAATATTGAATGAGAATTTATTCGTTCTATAATTAATCTACAAAAACAATTTTCATGATATAGTGGATACTTATGTCATTAGTTCATACATTAGGATTTCTTCATACGCAAGGGCTAGCGTATCCCAGGATTAAATTTACTCATCAAGGATAGTACATCCATTGTTGAATCTTATAATATGAATAATGTCATTCTGGAAAATCCAGGTATATTTATCCTCCTAAAGATTAACCCTCAGTAGCCTCCAAATCGTTTTAGCAGCTTCCACTAAAATTGCATTGAGAAGAAGAACATGTAATTCCACTTATTTTTCTGAACTCAAAATCAATTCTGAGGATTGATCATGTGCATCACCTATATTACGCTAACTAATGACCCTACTACCAATCCATTTGGAATTTGACATCTTGGTGGATCATGTCTCCATCAAAGGTGTAAGATATGAAAAATCATTCATCTCTTTACTAACACCCAACCGACTCATGCTTTTCCTCGGGAAACCATTTTCAATGGTCTCAATCCCATAGACCCATTCTAGAAGCATGTCTTGTAATGAGTATGGTTGTTCAAATGTTAAACCATCATCAACCATCTCTTCCAATCTATTTCCCAGCTCACACAAAGCATTGATCACTGAGTTATAACACCCTACAATTCCAACAATTTCCTAACTAACCACATCTCAGGAATTCACCCACACTCCCCCTTTAAACTGGGCACCACTGCCCAATTTTGGAGCCCCCATAGGCAATGTAGAAAAAAACCCTATGTTTCCTCTTCGCCGATATCATTCTCTGCACATCATACCTCATGTGACTCATCAAAATTGCATAAATGAATTTTAACCTCATTTGTAGAAACACCATTTTTTTCAGATCCATCATACACCCATGCCCCATTATTTATGGAATGTGCATAATTTCCAGAATGGCTTAATATATCATATCACATCCTTTTGAATATTTTAGGAACCTTTGGGTTGTGATAATTCACCACTTCGTGCATATACTTCCTTTGATAATCTAAATTACTTAGACTATCATCTTTACCAGTATTTTAGACCGAAGCATCACTAATCTCAGTAGGATATCTACAGTCTAGAGGCTTCCAAGAAGAGGGTGCATCAACATATTGTGGAACCTTTTCCTTAACAACAAATAGCTTTCTCAGTACCATAAACTGTCAAACCTACATGTTGTGTCCCAATTTCTTATATGAGAAAGAGAATTGAAACCATGACTCAAAAACAAAGAATTGTTTGTACAAGAACATCATACCCACTATGATAATAAAGGACTCAACGTGCATCTTATAAAAATAAACATTCACCAAAATCCTTGGAGAAATAGGATGATATATAGCCCTAGTTCTACTATCTGATAAAATATAGCATATTATCTGGATACCATGAATATTAAGGTTCATCCGATTTTGGAAAGGATGAGGAATTTTTTGAAATTGTACCCAGACTACCATTTTTGTTGAATCGGGATTCGTATTTATATCATATGACCACATGAAGAGCAGAAACCATGATCTATCATAGGTGCATGGCACACTCTACTAGGATAGAATAATGTCTACTTCAGATGCAAACAAGATCATAATACTTTTGGAATTAAGCCACCCTACCATTGCTAATTCTGGAAAGACCCAAGAGACAAAGATCATTCAGTTGAATAAATACATGGAATGGAGAAGTGTTTTGAATCATTTGAATAACATCAGATGAACCAGATTAGAATATTCTATAAATTCCTAAGATGATTTTTTTTTGTGACCCTTTGAAGCATTCTAGAATATTAGTTCATAATGAAATCTAAGGAAAGGAGGGAATAAACATAGGGTTTGAGAAGGGAATGATGTGAGCCATCTGAATGCCTTTGAGAGGCATCAGTGGACCCTCCCCCACCAAGGGGGGGACCTGAAGTGGCCATCTGCACCCAGGGCATGCCAACCAATGTCAGATCTCCCTTCTATCACATCTTGTCGGTATAATTATGTACTATGTATTATTTGGGATAAATAAAACATTTTTTGGTACTATTACATGAAAATATAATTTTATACAATTGAAAATTGAGGCCAAAAATATGAAATATAAACTTGAATTAGAATATTCACACGAAAATAACAATAAAAGGTTTCAGTAGAAAACACATAACAAGTAAAACATGTTTCATTAGGTAATTAATATCCTTTCGATACCTAAAACACTATAACACCAATTGATTCATGTAATAGCCTCTATTATTTTTTCTTATATGATCCTAAAATAATTTTTAATAACATGTTCTATGTATTTACACCTAAAATATTACCATGTGAATGTGTTGGTAGGTGGTTTACTGGACTAATAGGATTTAATTTATATCCCCAATACCCTTAAGTTAGTGTTATCAATATGGATTGTTGTACAATATACATGGTAGGTTAACCCTAAAAACCCAAAAATGTTATAATGATAAATATCTATGTTTATATATATATTAACTATATAGTCTTATAAACTACAAAAAATCCCCATGACCAAGAACCCTAGTGGATCAAACCATATCCCTACCCACATATATTGGAAAGAACCCCCTGGACCAATATTATTAAATATTAATGTTCTGATGACCTAATTTATTTAGGTCCTAATGTCTAAACTAAATGTGTCCTTGATTCAACTGATGGATATAAACTAGTGATCTATATGAGAGTCTAAGAATTTCACTATGTCAATAGTTTTTCACACTATGTCACCCCTCTTGAAACAACCATCACATTGTGTTTATTTGGTGTGTTGTGGTACGTCACACCTACATACCATATTAGTTACCTATGTCATTATATGGCTTGTTGGTATGTGAAAATTCTCCCATAATCCTTTGATATTTCTCAGTTATAGAACCATGCATATCCTCATTATGAGATTCATGTAGTCATGAAACATCAACAGAAATTATATATATGGGTAAATGTTACTAATTTCCTTGCCAAAACACCCCATGTAGCTAAATATAACATCATAACACCCTTAATTGTTCCAGGGAATCGGTACCCTTTATCTTGAATCAGAAATATGAGTTGGTAGTAGGATTGATTATATATTTTAAAATATTAATTTCTATATCCATTCACCCTCTAATATATACCTATATTTTGTCAGGTCGTATTGGATTCATTGTTTCACCACAATATTGACATATTCTTTTTTTACTATGTTGCTTCCTGATATGGATGTGATAATGGATCAATGCTTGAAATGCCCAATTCCACAAGTCAGAAGCCCATTTTTTAAGAATAGTTATTTTAATATTATATCCCACTGATGTAGCTACTACAGTACACACATTGTTATTGTTCTAATATTATACTATAATACCATAAAAATTCTTCCCGACATAGTTTTAAATTAGTATTTGATGTAGTATATTTGAGAGAATTTTACAATTTGGAGTGTTGGGATGAATAATAATAATCATCATCATTATCATCATCAAGATCATCATAATAATAACATTTATTAACATGGTTATATGATTATAGTGGAGTTGGAGGTGTTTTCTTGTAAATAAAATAATATATGGTTCCTTATTTAGAATTTAAATTTCTAATGGATGTAGACATTATCTCTTATTTTGTGGTCATATCAACGATTGAACTAGGAAGTATAATCCTTTGAAAGGGTTCAATAATTAATTATCAACATCCCAGGACATGGGAAATTTGTTAGCATAACTAGGTTAAATGAATTGATAGGGGGAGGTTTGAATAAGTGTATGAAGAATTATAATAACCACCCCATAAAATCCAATTTAATAATTAGAAAGACTATTATCTCCCTTTCCTATAGTAATTTAGGAGTGGAATTAAAAAATTTCATGATATAAAAATATTTTACATGGTTCAAATATATTGGGACACATCAAAGGATAATAAAAAAGTAATGGTATCCTGTATAAAATACACTAACATGAAATATTGTTATATTTTTTTTTGTTGACTCACATTACCTCCGCGTTCACTACAAAAAATTGAAATCTCATTGCCATCTCAACAAATGTTTTCTCACATAAATTTCAGTGGTTGAATTCCATGAACATGTGAGTGAATATTAAGTACACATCATTTAGATTTTAATTAATCTCAAATTTAACTCACATTATGAATAACTCATTATGTAATATTTTTCCGTAATATCATTCCAAATCACAAAAGATTTACATTCGAGTCACCATTTTCCAAACATTTGGGAAACTTCAAAATATTTTTCCGAACATGCCTCCATCGTCAAAATTATCCCTTCATTTAATATATTATCTTTCACTATACTCACAAAATTTTTGGGAAACATTATTAGATATCATGAATCCTCATATCATCATGTTGCAAAATGATTCATGAAAGAAAAAAACATCATCAAACTATTTCATGAATTCAAATACATTTTATCTTCATTGTGGAGTCATTTCATCAACTGAGTGGGGTGTCCAACTATTTAATAACATTTCATACCCTTCATTAAATATTAAATATATCCCCTACCATTTCAAGGAAATATTAGTTATTAATTATGAAAAGTACTATATATTAAAGACATGTGGATAATTTTCTTTTCATGAAAATTTTCTTAACAACATAAGATTCCAGCTTTTTTTTCATATGACTCAGTATTCATTTGTCATTATTTTCAAGAATTTAAAAATCATCATGAAAAAAAATCTTGAATTTCATACATTTTCTATATTTTGATAAGGCATTCTTGAAATTTAATTTTTCATGAAACATAGACCAACCTCTATATTTTTACAACACAAAATTGGAATATAATGGGATATGATTCCACATTATACATGAAATCTCATTTTCATAATCTAGAGTTACAATACCTATATATTGAATTTTTTCAACCATTCATAACAAATAAAACACACTAGAACACGACAAATGACCTTGTAAACCTTCTTTTTCAACAAATTAAATCATCCCAAAAACAGTGCAAGGTTACCATGATGGATATTTCCCCATTATCATTTTTATTAAATTAAACCAAATGGCTTTTTTTAATGATTAGTAAATGATCACCTAAGAAATTTTTTAATTAAAGCGATAATTCAAATGTTATTTGAAATAATAAATACATTTTACATGGTTTAAATATTTTAAGCACTCAAACATTTCCACAGTTTCATTTCATGTTGGTAAGAAATCATTGAAAATATTGTATTAGTCGAAATAATATAGGTGACATGGGGAATTTCAAACATGAAATTAATTTTTATAGGGTGTGGAAACTCACAGTTTTGATTTCTATAAAATAAAATTAATTTAATGAGAATAGTGTTATATATTTGTTTCCTAAATACAATGTACATTTTTCATACCTAAAATGGATTACTATTTTGATATTATTTCTATTAATAGTACTTATGAAAAATATATATGATGTTTTCAAGACATAAGTATACATTTTCGAAGCCTAGAATATTTTTTGACCATGATTATGTAGTAAGATTAGTGATTAAGATGAGCATGATGATAATAAATTCCATGTTTTGGTGTTACACAAAAATTATAGTTGTGGTTGATCTTCAACACACCCTAGTTATCATTATGGTTTTATCCACTCTTGATGATTTTCTTATCCAAAAAAAAAGAATATAAAATTTTTCTATAATTTTATAATGGGTTCTAATCTCTTGTTGTTTCTATTTTGTAGATGTTACTTTTTATTTATGATCCATAATGGTACACAATAATATAATTTCTACCATTGAAATCAGAAATGGGTGGATATATATTATTGGGGAATAGTGGCTCCTAAGATAGCCATCCTTAAATTATTAGGAGATTAGTTAGAATCATGGGTTGGGTTATCAATTAACAATAGTTTTGTAAATTTATTATATGTTTTTGAAATATTATTGTATGTAATATTGTTATTTGATTCATTGATGGTACATTATGACATCTCCCCAATCCTTCTCTAGGTGAAATTAAGGTACACGAGGGGTGTAATGGGATGTTTTAGGTTCAAACTAGGTATAGTGGAGGTAGAATTACAACATATTCCACACCATATGGATGGTTAAGAGAGTATGAATATGTTAATGGAGTAATATAAGGTGTTTTTACCACATGGATTGTTTTTAAATGGATATATATGAGGGATAAATGAAAATTTGTAGGTGAGTGGTATTAAATATTCTCAAAACCTTCAAGACATGAATATAGATATATGTAATTAGGATACGATGGATTAAGCGGGTTGTATTTACTCAAAAATCAATGAGTAAATAAATAAGTAAATAGAATATATAATGTTTCATATATTTCTGTATTTGTAAGTAGGTAATGGTAAAAAAAATTTAAAAAAATGCATCTAATACATTTAAGGGGGTTATGGTTAATCAAGAGGTGTTCTAGAATGTTCATACTATAATAAAGAGAAATGATTACTCTCACATGAAACACATAATGGGAAACATATCTAAAATGTTGTATGATTTAGTAGATGATCCTAGAGTTAAGGATCTTGTTTTAAATTGGAATTTAAATTCATTTTCTTTATTATTTTAATTTTTTTTTATTTTATAAATATTTAAGGGAATGGTTTATATTTTTAATCCTTTAAATTATTTTTCTAAATCATTATTGTTAAATAATTATTCATAATAGAGCATGGTATATTTATCCTATATATTTCATTAAATTGAATTGGTGAAATATATAAAGAATACAATTTAACAAATCATGCACCTGTATGAGATCACATATAAATATTTGAAAGAAATACCTCCCCCCACATTCAAGGAACCCAATATGAAATTATAGAAAGTAATTTTTTTTATATCTATAAATTAATATTATCCTGGTAAAATGGAATAATATATATACTCCAACAAATGTAAACTCTAAAATATTACAAAAAATATCAACCATAATTATGAAAAATACTACTGGAAATTAATGAGGTCTAAAAATTAATAATTGTAATAATACCTTAATAAATAGTTTACAAAAAGTCAATGGGGTGTAATAATTAAATAAAATTGTGTTCATAGTATATTAATTCATTGTACCAATTGAATACATAAATTAATAATTAATTTATCATAGGCCAATATTACTCAAGTAAAACATCAAATCTCAAGTGGGATTAAATGCATAAATCAGGGGATAACCTCCCCTATATATATGATGAGTTATCCAAATCCACCTATAACATAATCATATTTAATTGGAATATTCATATTGTTACACCAAAATACTTCATTGTATGTTATTTCTTCAAAGTAATCAAATAAATTGCACTACACGCAACACTGAGTTCTAGCACACCACAACTTACCAAACATGTCATCCAAAAGCTTCTATGAATAATATTAACTGAAAATTTTACATTATATAATCTTTATAATTTTAGAATCTATATTATGAGTTTCATTGAAATAATATAAGGAAAAATTCATTTTTTTCAAATAAATGAATTATTTTTCAAAAAATGTAATTTTACCGCCTTTTAATGGAGAACCCTTTTTAAATCCAATATTTGAATCTTTTATATATTAAATTTGACAAAATAATATCCTTTTTTAGAATTTCTACATAAGTGTTTATTTTGAATATATTTTTCAGGTTTTCCTAAAAACTTTCATATTTGGGTGAATAATGAAAAATACTCTATTTTAACTGAAAAAAAAACATTTTTAATCATAGAAATTTATAGTGTCAAATTATACATTTTAATGTTTTGGATGTAAAAATAGATTATATTTTTACAATTTAATCCAATAATGGTCATTTTAGGAAATTTCATTTTGAAATTTAACATAAAAAAGTATTTATCATTTGTAAGTTATTATTTCTTAAAAACACGTTTTGTTTGACAACGATAATTAATTTTAAATTAATAAATGTAACTTCTATGTTTCGAATATGGTATTATATAAATTATTTTTCAATTCTGAATATCGAAATTAAATTAGGGTGATATTTTGGCATTTTTCATCAAACTTTCAATTTTTGATGAATAGTGAAAAACTCTAATTTATTGGTTAAAATCTACTTTTTTTAAAAAAAATTATTTATTTTTTATAAATGTATTTTTGGTCAAATTAGATACATATTACCTTTATATGTTCAATATAATTAATTGGATTAATTTTATAATAAGATTAGATATATAAAATTTTTATTAAACTTATTACCGTCTTTTCCCACCACCTAGGTGAATTATCAAATTTGCATAAAAATTAATTTTACCGTTTAAGTGAGTTGATTGTAAAAAATTTTAGACAGAAAATTAACCTCAGTAAGTAATATGTGGTTTAATAAGATAAAAATAATTTTATGTGAATAGTAACTTTTTCCTTTTATCAATTGTGGCTAAAGGTAAATAAGGTTATTAAATGTAAATAAAATATACTAATAATAAACAATTACCTTCACACTTGTCACAATAAAATTGAATGAGTCATGGCTGACCATGGGAATATTTGGGTTGATTTTGGGACCCCATGGAGCCACTTATGAATGATAATGACACTTTATTTTAATCAACTTAAAGTAAAGGCAAAAATGACAGAAACCAATATTGTTTAGTAAATCAAATTTTACAATGGGTTATATAAGTAATATTTTTTACTATAAATATTAATTGGAAATATAAAAATATTTCCTAGAAAATGGTATTTTATTAATAATTGTTAGAAATTATATAATTTAATTTATTTATGACACAATGATGATTCAATAATTAACTTATTAATGAAATATTAAAATAATTGATATTATAAATATCCAAATAAATTCAATTTTTATTCTAATGAATTCCAATTATTTTATTGGTTAATATGACATGATAGGGTTGATTAAAGAAATTTTTTTCTATGTAATAATGATGTTATGAATTTAACAAAAACAAAATTGAAAATAGTGTCAAAATTGACATAAAAGAATTTGTTTTAAAAATATTATATTATTAATTTATATTCTATTCCTAAAAATATATGGTTCACCCAAAAGACTAATATAATGATAGGGGTATCTTTAATTAACAACGTGGGGTTCACTTGGATGTTTATAGTATGTTTATTAACCATATAATATAAACATATAAAGAAACATGGTAAATGTAAAACTGTTTAAATAAGAGTTAAATCTAAAAGATAATGTTAATATAGTGACCAAAACCTATCTAAAAACTATTGGTTGAGTTGTTATAGACCCATAACCACCTTAGCCTTTAAATAATTCATTTTTGAGAAATATGAGACTGAAAATGATTTTGTTATAAAATAATATTTCTTATTTTTCATAAGGTGCCCCTCACCCCTCTTATAAAAGTGAATTTACCCTTCTCTCTAATTTAGACCTTCAATGAAATTTGGCTTGGCCAATGTAACACCCCACGATTTTTTGAGATATAATATTTATAATTTCTTTGACGTCCTCTATTGTACACTACACCACGATTATCGTGTACTATACACAAAACTATATTAGCTTGCAGTATACGCAACACTATTCTTGGCTCATGTGATACACAATTTCAAGTTCTTTTTGTGGAAATTATTCTACACATCATTCAGTATAGATTTGGATTAATGTATAAATGAAATATGTTTTTATTATGTTATACTAAACACCAAAGGGAGGTTTCACTACACGTAGCCCGTACTTGGCTTTCATTGCACACAATCACGACAGTTCTCGATAGCATGTGTAGTATGCAATACCGGGTTTCACTAAACAACGATATATTGTTAAAATATTATATATAAACTAGCCGTTATGAATAGTAATACCCACTTTTTAAAATAATATAAATTTTATCATTCAAAATGTTCTTCATTTTTGGATTTAGAATATAGAAATTATCCTAGGGTTAATTTTTGGTATTTTTCTGAAAACTGTCAATTATTGATGAATAGTGAAAACACTATGTTATTGGTTAAAACTAACATTTAATTTAAATAAGAATTTATTTTATTTAAATTTATGTTAGGTAAAAATAGATACATAATACTTATATATGTTTAATGTAATTATTTGGAGTCATTTTATAAAAATTTTAGATATATAAAAATTCTAATGAACTTTTTACCGTCTTTTACCCACCTCCTAGGAGCATTTGCAAAATTACATAAAACCTAATTTTACCACTTTTGTGATTTGAATTTAAAAAATATGAGAGACACGGCTGATATCAGTATGTAAAATGTAGTTCAATGAGATGAAAATAATTTTTGGTGAATAGTAACTTTTAACTTTTATTTACCACGATTAAAAGTAAATAGTGTAATTAAGTGTAAAAATGATATTATTATTACCATAAAACATGTCCTAATTCTATTTGATAAATTTAATTCGACCAAAAACAACCTTATGAATAAAATACTACCGTTTAGGTCCACATGGATTAGATCATGACATTTATTATTATTTTATTTAAAAAAGAGTTAAAATAGTTAAAATCAATGATTAATAACTAAAACATTTTTAATATAATGTTATTCATAAGCTAAATTTGACTATAAATATACATTTGAAATATAAGAAGATTTAATACATAATGGTATTTTATTTGTATTTTTTTAGACATTAAATAATTTAATTTAGTAATGAGACAATAATGATGTAGTAATTAGCATATTAATGAAATTTAAACATAATTGATATTATAAATACCCAAATAAATGTATTTGAGATTTTTTCTGATTTAAAATTATTTTCTAGGTTAATTGATGTTATTAGGGTTAGTTAGGTGAATTTTTTTCGAAGTTATAATGTTGTTATGAATTTTTGAAAAAAAAATACCAAATAGTATCAAAATTGACATAAAAGACTTTTTAAAACAAATATTATATTATTAATTGATATTATAGTCATAAAAATTTATGGTTCGACCAAAAGACTTATGTAATAATATATATGTCATTAATGATCCAGTTTGGGTTTGATTGGCAGTTTATAGTAACTTTATTAACCATATAGTGTAAGAATACAAGAAGACATGGTAAAAGTTAAATTATTTAACTTAGAGATAAATTTTAATGATAAGGTAAAAATGTTAACCTAAACTAGTCTAAAACCTATGGGTTGTGATCATTTCGACCCATCACCACCCTGGCCTTGATATATGTTACTTTGGAGCCATTATAATCCTAATATGAATTTATTATAAAATAATATTTTAAGTTTTTCCTAAGGTTCCCCTCACCCCACTTATAAAAGGGCACTCCCCCTTCACACTAATTCACACCTCCAAAACCATTTGGATCGGCCAAACCCTACCCAAATACCCTCAAAACTTTCACCCCTTAATTCTATTGGTCTTACATTTGTCATAAATCCATCTTAAGGATCCCTTTTAATCAAATCAAATGGAAGAACCCGAAGAAGATGTAAATATCTCACCACCCATTTCAAGTTCATTTATTCTTCAACTGCCTCCTTATTTTTTTCCATTTTAAAATTACAACTCCAGTATCTTATATATACATTGATGTTATTATAATAATTTTAAAACCAGAATTTTTATTTTATCCATCTTATGAAGGAAAATGTCACCACATGTGCGTACATACGATGTACCATCTCCACGTCGTGGTGTAGTTTGTTATTCAAACATTTAATTATTTGGATGGGTATAATAATGAGTATAAATGATATAAATAATAAATATAACATTATGATGATTCTTTATATATGAGATACCATCCAATTATATATGATTTTAATATCAAAAGAATGATATTGTCCCTCGTTCATACGTACTGACTACCCTCTCCACGAATGCGATGAGATTCATTTTCCATGATTAACCATTCATGTATGATTATAAATTATATATAAAAAATAAACATGAAATATATTACATAATAATGATACTTTAATTATGTACTTATATATTTCATTTAATTATTTCCATTCAATTCAATAAGGAAATAAAAATAGCGTTCATGCATATGTACGACCTACCGTCTCCAGGAATGGTGTATTTCCTACCATTTATTGATCTATCATATATATTTATATGCTCAATATATATTATATATAAATCATTTTTTACATTATGGAAATACATAAATCAGGATATTAGAAATAATATCAATAAAAACAAGTCGAAACATGTACGATAAATGAAATCATTTTACCCAAAACGCTTCTTTAACATTGAATTTACAAATGAACTGGTAATATAAAGTCATAAGTGAATCATAAATGATATCATAGATATTATTATGGTTATTTTAAAAGTTAATAATATGTTTAAACACGCTATACATGAGTTTTAGACATGTTGAAAAGAAATTGGACCTAATGTAAGGGATAATTTTTCAAATCTCATTTTTATCTGAGATTGCTTATAAGTAAGTATTTACTGGGGTTATATATTTCATCCATGTCCATAAAAAGTTTTTCATAAAGTGTTTAATATTTTTCCAAGTATGTTTAAAGTCATGTTTACCCCTATTTGACTTGTAATTTGTGTTATGGAAGTAATATTTATTTTGTTAACCATACATTGTACTTATTGACGTTTTCGTTAAAAGTAAGAGGAGAATGTTTTTCTAACATATATGGCATCAACAGATTTTTACAGTTTCATAACGCTTTATTTTCATGAAGAATACTCTACATGATTTCATGATTATTTAAAAAAACCTTTTATTTTAATATTGCATGGCATTTTTGTGAGAAGAAGATGATTTTGAAGAATAAAGTATTTTTTCGAAAAAGAATTCATTTCAAGTGTTTTATCAAAACTATTTTCCATATAAAATGATAGTATTTAATATTATTATATTTCATGTATAATGTCTATATTATTTACATGGTGTGATTTTTTTATGATGAAATGATATCCATTTGATTTATATGGATTATGTTTTGATGGGATGATGTTTATGAAACCAATTTATTCTTTGGGTTGTGATGAATGGTTTATGGTTAGTTTGTAGCACATGTAAGAGTGATTTCAATATGATATGGGTGGGACTGATATATCCCTCCACTACATTTGGTAGAGATTTATATCTCATTAGATAGACATAGCTTGAATGACAGGTGAATCCAGTTCAGTAATATAGGGATGGAACAGCAAGTAAACCTGGTTTAGTAATGGACATTGTACACTATGATGGTCTTGGTAGCAATTCCATGGATAATATGGAAATCATAACAAGTGATTAGTGGTTTCCGAAATTACATGCTTTATACCCCTTCTATTGTATCATTGTTAATGTTATTTTCTGATCTTTGCCTTCTGCACTGCAAAGATTTATGTCATTACTCATGATTTTGATTTTTTATGTTCATCTTCTTATGTTCAAATATTTAGGGATTGTATTATGTTTCCATGTTTGACATTACTTAGGATTTGAGCTCAACCTTTTTATGTTTTCTTTTCCCTAGGATACAAAGAAATTTTTTAGGTAAGAAAACCAATGGGGAAGGTCTTTATGAGAGACGTTGAAGATCTTTCACCGTGATTAGAAGATTATGTTATATGTTTCCAAAGACACGAAACTAATATGGTCTTTGGGAATCTGTTTTTGTAATGTGAGAAGTATTATACAAAAGTAATATAATGTATATGTACGTCAAGTTGTGGGTCTCTAGAGTTGGTATCAGAGAGAAGGTTTACTTAACATTTGGAAAATAGGATTTGAATACATTAGTGAAATCACTAGAGTTATTTCTAAGGTTTGCCTAGATATGTCTCTATGGATAAATATAAGTATATGTTTAATTTCTAGAATTACGGTAATGATCTTATAATTAATCCTACGATATTATATATTGAAGGTACTCACCCTTTATTATGTTGTTTTCCAAGCATGATTTTTGACTCTTACACTATTCTTTATAGTTTTTAGATGATGGCTGGAACTCGAAGGAATCATGTTGATCAATATATTGGAAAATGTAATGATTTTCCTCCTGAACAAAAACTTTTTATGGGAGATGGAGTGAAAAATCTTATGGCTATACTTACACAATCTATGAATCATTCTGGATGTCCAAATGAACATAGAAAAGAACAATCTTCTATTGAGTCCTTCATGAGGAAACATCCACATTATATAAATGTGTCTTCTTATCCACTTATTTCTGAAAAATGGATTATTACCATCGAAAATCTATTTTCGATAATTCACTGTTTAGACCATGAAAAAGTCATTTTGGATCTTTACCGGGTAGAAGGTGAAGCAGACTAGTGGTGGAATCTAGTTAAAAATACAAGGCCCCAAGGTGAAATTGAATCCATGGAATGGGAAAAGTTCAAGAAATTGTTTTTCAATAAGTACATCACTCATATTCTTCGAACGAAGAAGAAAAAAGAGTTCCATGAGGTTATGCAAAAGGATGATGCATTTTTTGTTATATACGAAGCGAATTTTACAAGGCTTATTAGCTATGCATATGGATTTATCATCCAGCCGGAATGTAACGTTGATCGATTCTTCTGTGGCTTAAAACCAATTCTTTGTAGGTAATTAGCTATAAGATACATCAGTACCTATGATGAAATTGTGTGTTGTGCTATCAAGGTAGAATGTGATGTTGGTGTCACATATCCATCTCGTGGTTTTGACTAGAATCAAAAGATGGAGTTCAAGGAAAAATCACAGAAAAATGGTGAAATGAAGGTGAAAGTTTTTTATGCTCAAAATGTGGAAAGAATAATTATGGATATTGTCTCAATGGTACTAAAAAAATGTTTCATGTGTCGAAAATATGGTCATCGAGCATGTGAGTGCCGATGTAATGGGAAAAGGTAGCTAATGATGTGAATAGAGAAAAGTCTACCGAAAATGCACCACAAACACTTCAATGATTCAAGTGAACGGAAATGGGGAATTATGCTACTAAATTCCCTAATCTAAGTGTTAATGATGATCGACGTGAGAAACCTCTTAATACAAAGGCAAAAAGGTAAGTCACATGTGATCACTATTTCTGTTGTTGAGTATTACAAGGATGTTATGGATTGATTAAGTGTTTATGTAATGGTATTTCAAAATAGTATCATTGAATCTCATTTATAGTATCGTGTAATTTTGGATTATCTATGTATTGGTTTTAAATAATTTTATGGTACTGGTATCCATGAAAAGTGATTTAAATATTTTTAGAATGTAGCTGATATGCACATAATGAAGGGATCAGAAGAAAATAATATGTTCGATAGTATTCATTAGCTCATGATTGATATATGGAAAAATGTTATATCCTAGTTTGAGTATATAGTATTTTTGGGATTTTGGTATATGGAAAGAGTGAAATTTAGATAGAATTCATGTTTTCACTAATGTTCAATGGGTTTTAATTTTTTATGAGAATACATGATTAAGGTATTCACATGTTTGGAATGTGCCCAACAACAAGATATATCTTATGATATATGGGGGGAAATGAAGGAATTCACATGCCCTATAGAATAAATTTATAGAAATTGGATAGAAGTATTTTCTATAATCCTAATGGTTGGAATGGTTTAATTTAGACATAATATAGTATTTCTTAAGGGTATAAATTTTTTATTTTATTTCTGAAATGTTATAATAGTATTTTTTTAAAAAAGGAAAACATATAGGATGGCTGACAACCCGTCGTGTCGGATAAGGATGCGAGAATCGAACCCACAACCAAAGTGCCATATGCCATTATCACATACCACTGTCCAACAGAAAGTCTCTGGTTTGTAGAAATTAGTTTTGTTTTATTATGTGGTATGATAGATGGAGTCTATGTCCATTTTTGGAATCATATACAATTTACCTCACCATAGATGGACATATGTATATTTAATAACTTTTGATAACTTTTTCTTTGAGACAGATGAAATGACCTATAATTATATTCCATGATCAGCTAACACATCACTAATTACAAATTCAACTTCATTTCTTTAAGAGATGAAGTGTTAATTGTTCAAGGAATGTCTGACGATGAGATTGTACAAAAAACAATTAATTATTTCTTCTGATTCAAATTTTTTTCGTTAGTGAAATGATCTTGAAAACCAAAAAAAATTCCAATATGGTACCATAGATCATAACAAATTTATGACTTTGTGATTGTTAGTTCTCATATCCATGTTCTCTACCACTTTCCATCAGAACATGATGGTTATATTTCTCTTCCGTGTCCATATTTTCATCTATGTTCTCTTATGTGGAAACCCATTGATTAGTTAATTTGGGTAACCATAATGTTTCATTCATCAATTTTTAAAATTATGTTTTAATATTACTTTTTACAATTTGGGTTTCTAAGAATGAAACATTCAACTAGTAAACCATTTATAACCTCGACGGATTTCGAGGGTGAAATTCATTTTTAGGGGGGGTAGAATGTAACACCCTGATATTATATGAGATATATTCCTTTTAATTTCATTGATGTATTCTATTATACACTACACTAAGATTATCTTGTACTATACACAACACCGTATTGGCTTGTAGTATACGCAACACTATTCTTTTCTCTTGTTACACAAAATTTCAAGTTCATTTTGTCGATATTATTCTACGCAACATTAAGTATAGATTTTTTTAATGTATAAATTATATAAGTTTTGATTATGTAATACAGAACACCAAAGGGATCTTGCACTATAAGCAACCCGGAAATGGATTGCATTACACAAAAGCACGAACTTCCTCGATAGCTTGCGTAGTATGCAATACTGGGTTTCACTAAACAATGATATGTTATTAAAATAATATATACAAACTAGCCGTCATGAATAATAATAACCACATTTTTAAATTTTATAAATTTTAACACTCAAAATGGACTTCATTTTTAGATTTGTAATATCTAAATAAGCATAGTGTGAATTTTTGGTAATTTTCTAAAAACATTCAATATTTGATGAATAGTGAAAACACCGAGTTATTAGTTAAAACTAAATTTTTATTTAATTAAAAATTTCTTTTATTTAATTTAATTTTATGTCAAAATAGATACTTAATACCTATATAATTTAAATTTAATTCATTGGAGTAATTTTCTATTAATTTTAGATATATAAAAATTCTATTGAACTTTTTACCGTCTTTTAACCACCACCTAAGAGCAATTGAAAATTAACATAAAGCATAATTTTACCGCATCTGTGAGTTGAATTTCAAATATCCGAGAGACACAATTGATATCAGTTAGTAAAATGTGGTTCAATGAGATGAAATTGTTTTTTTGTGAATAGTAACTTTTAAATTATATTTACCACAGTTAAAAGTAAATAGAGTAATTAAGGGTAAAAATGGTATTATTATTACCCTAACACATGTCCTAATTCGATTGGATAAGTGAAATTCGACCAAAAATAGCCATAGGAATAAAATATTACCCTTTAGTTCCACTTGGATTAGATTAGGAAATTTATTATTATTTTATTTAAAGAAGAGATAAAATTGATTAAATCAATGTTTAATGACTAAAACACTTTTAATATAGGGTTATACAAAAGAACAAATCGACTATAAATATTAATTATAATGATAAAAACAATTCATACATAATTTTATTTTATTTATATTTGTTTAGACATTATATAAGTTTATTTAGTAATGACACAATGATGATACTGTATTTACCTTATTAATGAAATATTTACATAATTGATCATATAAATACACAAATAAATGTAATTTGAGACTTTTTATTAATTACACTAATTTTCCAGGTTAATACAACTTATTAGGGTTGGTTAGTTGAATAGTTTTTTAATTAATAATGCTGTTAAAAATTTAGGAGAAACAAAATATCAAATAGTGTCAAAATTGACATAATAGAGTTTAAAAAAAAAATATTATATTATTACTTGATATAATGGTCCAAAAAATATAAGGATTATCCAAAAGACTTATGTAATAATATATATGACATTAATGAAAAAATTGTGGTTCGATTGGTATTTTATAGTAAATTTATTAATCATATAGTGTAATAATATAAGAAGACACGGTAAAAGATAAATTATATAACTAAGAGTTAAATCTAAAGGATAAGTTTAAAATGGTAACCTAAACTTGTCTAAAACCTATTGGATGATAGTATTTCGACCCATCCCCACCCTAGATTCTAAATAAGTTACTCTAGAGCCATTATAAACCAAATATGTATTTATTATAAAATAATATTTCATGTTTTTCATAAGGTGCCCCTCACACCTCTTATATAAAGACACTCCCCCTTCCTTCAAATTCAGACCTCCATAAACAATTGGCTTAGCCAAACCCAGCACAAATACCATCTCAACTTCATTTCCATCATTTTTTAGGCCTTCCATTAGTCATAAATCCAACATAAAAAACACTTTTAATCAAATCAAAAGGAAGATCCTGAAGAAGTGGTAAATATCTCACAACCTATTTCATGTTCCTTCCTTCTTCCACTTCATCCTTATTGTTTGTTTCCATTTTAAAATAATAAATTCGGTATCTTATATATACTGTGATGTTATTATAAAAATTGTACAACCGTTTATGTTTTTATCCATCTTATTAATGAAAATGTCACCACACGTGTGTACGCACGACTTACCCTCTCCACGTCGTGGTGTAGTTTTTTATTCAAACAAATCATCATCTGGATGGGTATGATAATGATTAATAATTATATAAATAATAAATATAACATTATTATTATTCTCTATATATGATATACCATCCACTTATATACGATTTTAATATAAAAATGATGATATTGTCGCTCGTGCATACGTAAGGACTTCCATCTCCACGAACGCGATGAGATTTATTTTCCATGATTAACCATTAAAGTATGATTATAAATTATATATAATAATTAATCATTAAATATGCATAATAATTATACTGGATTTTTGTACATATATGTTTCAATTACATAATTCCATTCACATCAATATGGAAATGAAAATAGCATTCATGCGTATGTACGACCTACTGTCTCCATGAACGGTGTATTTCCTTCCATTTATCGATCAATCGTATATATTTATATTCTGAATATATTATATATATATATATATATAATGTTTTACATTATGTAATTAAGTAAATTAGGATATCATTAATAATATTAATAACAAAAAGTCGAAACACGTATGATAAATGTAACGATTTTACCCAAAATGCTGCATTAACATGGAATTTACAAAAGAACGGGTAATACAAAGTCATAAGTGAATCATATATGATATACTAAATATTATTATGGTTATGTTACATGTTAATAATATGTTTATACCCACTATACAAGGGTTGCAGACAAGTACAAAAAAAATTGTACCGAAGGTTAGGGATAATTTTGCAAATTTCAATTTTATCCGATATTTATTATACATAATTATTTACCTGGGTTATATTTATCACCGATGTAAAAAAACATTTTTCATAAAGTTTTTAATATTATTCCATGAATGTTTAAATTCTTGTTTACCCGTCTTTGACTTTTACTTTGTCTTATGGAAGGAATCTTTCTTTTGTTAACCATACATGGTACTTTTTTAATTTTCTGTTAAAAGTACAAGGAGAATGTTTTTTAACATATTCGATATGAACTGATTTTTACAGTTTCATAATGAAATATTTAAAAGAATATTACTCTATAGTATTTCATCATTATTTTCAAAAAAAATCTTTTTTTATTTAAAATTTCATGGAATTTTTTTTTAAAAAAATGATTTTGATAAAGAAAGGATATTTTCCTCAAGAATTCATTTCAAGTGTTTTATCAAAACTATTTTTCATCTAATATGACAGTATTTAATATGTTTATGTTTCATGTATAATGTCTCTATTATTTACATGGAGTTATCTTTCTTATGATGAAATGATATCCATTTGTTTTATATAGATTATTTTATAATGGGACAATGTTTATGAAACCCATCTTATTCTTTGGGTTGTGATGCATGATTTATGTTTATTTTGGGGCACACGTAAGAATGATTTCAATATGAGATGGGTGGGACCTATATATCCCTACAATGCATTCAGTAATGATTTATATCTAATGAGATAGACATGGATGGAATGGAAAGTGAATCCAGTTCAGTAATATAGGGCTGGAACGACAAGTAAACCCGGTTCAATAATAGAAATTGTCCACATTGATGGTCATGGAAATAACTCCTTGGCTAATAGGGAAATCATAACATGTGATTAATGGTTGGCACAATTACATGTTTTAATCCCATGACATTGTATCATGGTTAATGTTACTTTATGATCTATGACTTATGAACTTCCAGAAACTATGTCATTACTCATTATTTTAATGTTTTATGTTCAGGTTTTACTTTCAAATGTTTAGGGATTGTTATATGATCTTCATGATTACCCTTACAAAGCATTTCAGCTTAACCTTTTTATGTTTTCTTTTCATCAAGATATAAATAAATGTATTGGGTATGAAAACCAATGGGGAATATCTTTATGAGAGATTTTGAAGATCATTCACCATGAAATGAATATTATATTATGATTTTCCAAAGACACTAAACTAATACAGTCTTTGGGCGTCTTTTTTTTCATGTATTAAGTATTATTCAAAAGTAATGTAATTTTTATGTACGTCACGATTTGGATCTCTATACCCAACCCCTATCCAAATAAACTCTCAAACGTTCTACCATCATCTTAGAGGTCCTCCTTTAGTGATAAATCCATCCTAAAGAGCCCTTTTGATCAAATCAAATAGTAGAACCTGAAGAAAGGGTAAATATTTCATCACCTCTTTGAAGTTACTTTCTTCTTACACTTTATCATTCATTGTCATTTCCATTTTAAAATAATAACTCCAGTATATTCTATATACTATGAGTTTATTAAAAATATGTTGCAACCATATTCATTATTCTATCCATCCTTTCAATGAAATTTCACCATACGTGTGTACGTACATCTTACCATCTCCACATCATGGTGTAATTATTATTCAATAAAATATTATTTGGATGGGGATAATAATGATTTTTAATTGATGTAAATAATAAATATAACATGATAATGATTCATTATATATATTATATACCCTCCAATTATATATTATTTTAATATCAAAATAATGATATTGTCGCTTCTGCGTACGTACGGATTACTGCCTCAATGAACACGATGAAATTCATTCCCCATCGTAATAAATTCAAGACTAATTTTATTTAGAGGATTAATAATTGTATATAAGGACTTAATATCATTAAAAATATTAATATGATACATCTTATCCATAAAAAAACATTACTTACAGAACAAATCATATAATGGAAAATAAATCAGTTAACACCTAAAACGAAGATAATACTAACATATTATTAACAATGAAATGTATATAGATTATATATGAGATCATAATAATGAATATGATTCTTGTATAATTTAATAATAATTCTTGCACCATTATACATGAGTTTAACCTACCTTCGACTATGAAAAACTACAAGGGAATGGTTAATTTCTCCATCTCATTATTATTCGATATTATTTTTGGGTATGTTTTTACTGGGACATATTGATTACCCATGTCAATGATTCATAAAAGGGGTTTCAAAGGGATTCTATTTAAGAGAATATTTTACTAATACATAATTTTAAATGTTTTAAATATTTATTTTTCTAAATCATTCTCATTAATGTCCATGTTTTCAAAATGGGGTTTATGAATTTATTTATATGGACATGAATGTTTTTAAAATGTCAATTCCTTTCAAAAGTTTCAAAGTGGTATGGGACACTTTGATTCAAAAATGTAATTATATGTATTCCTTTCTAAATTGTGGGACTTGTAAATGTTTTAAAAAAAATGGATATTTCTCTGAAAGAGTTTTACAAGTAATTTTTTTATGTCAACATCCATTGATTGGTTTTAAACATATTTGAAGTTAATTTATTATTATAAAAAACATTAATATTGTATTGAAGGTTTTGTGATATGTTTGACTGTGGATGTTTTATTTATATACCTTTCATGGTATGTGGATAAATTATTGAAATTTTGTATGATATATTTAATATGAATGTTTATGTTATGTTTAAAACTTTTCATATGAATAATGCATTGGACTTAGTATGTGACGGGTGGAGCTCGTTACAGCTCCTCGATGCATCGATAGGTCTCATGAGAGAAACTTGTGTATTGGAACAAGGCATGGACTAAGTGATTATGAGTGTATGGCATTATTCATTCCATTATTATGAAAGTGTATATTGATATTTCATGTGATTATTTGACTAGTAGAAAATCCATGTAAATATGTAAATAGAATTATTTGATTTTATCTTTCAATATTATACTAATGTTAAATTTTAAAAGGCTTTTGTTTTAGTCTTATACATTGCCTTCAATATTTATGCTTATTAGAGAAAGTATTTGATATATTGTTATCATTATTGATCGTCTGATCTCACCCCTTTCTATGTTTTATTCTTCATAGGATGCGAATAAGTATATTATGACTGACCTAAAGGGATAATCTATGGCATCTAAATGTTGTATATGAAAACAATTTTGTTTTTGATTTCCATTTTATGATGTAATGAAAACCTTATAAGTGTATCTAGTACTTACATATCTACTACAAAAATCGGTCTTTCGAGACATGATCTTTTTTTATCATGCCAATGATACATAATAATGCACAGACTATGGGAATCTAGGGTCAGGGCGTTACAGTTGGAATCAGAAGAATTATATTACAAACCATGAAATTAAGATTTATAAAAACACTGATTATAGCATATTTCCCTATGATAGACGTTGGGGATTAGTAAATAAAAACCTCTTAAAAGTCTGGTATTGTAGAGATGTTTTGAGTTATCCATAAAATATAGCCATGTCTGGATATGAACAGGTAGAGGGGTTCCGACACAGATGTACATAGGGGTATAACTAGAAAACACCGCTTTGAGATAGACACGAATGAGAACAGGTGAACGACAACAGGCCTTGGTGAAATATTGGTTATGACACTCTTTGGGGATATAATTAGGATAATTCTCATTTTATTTACAAACCATTTTTAAGGGTTTATGAGTATATACCTCCTCAAACAAATTATTTTTATTATTATGGATTATAACCCTAAACTGTTCAATTTACATTAGGTATTTTACATGATTTTAATTATTCATTACAATTCATAAACTGACCTTTTGTATGCCATTGTATAGAAATGGCACCAAATAGAAGGAATGTTAACTCCAACAATACGCATGATCTAAAGAGAATGTAGTATCATATCTTATGTGGTATTAATCTAACAATTAGAAGGGAAATAATATCTCATGTATTCTCAACATATGAAGAAATAATATCACGTGTTAATAACATAATTAATGAATTTTGTGAGTCTTATTCCTTATAAGGAAAGCAAGAGAAGAAAATGATGGTAGAGAGAATGATGGATAAAGGGAAGAGAGGAAAGAAGGATCTTTGCTGATGTGATAAATGTGAAAAGAATCACCTTGGTAATTTCTTGAAGGGAATGTGAGTTTGATATAAATGTGGAGAAAAAGGACACCATGTATGTGTTTTCAAGGGTGAGAAAATTGTTTCAAATGTACAATGCTTCTTTTGCAAGGAGTCGGGACACTACGTGAATCAACGTCTAAATCATCAGAGTATACCCTAAATGCTGCTATTGGATAAGAATCATGTTATGATACTACTGAAGATTATGAATAGTGATTTAGTGTTCTTATGTTGTTATTAAATTATTGTGTCATTATGATTTTTTTATCCACGATGTAATGGTTATATGAATTATGGAAATAATAAGGATTGTAATGCAGTACTATTTCATTGGGAATTTGAGATTATATGGTCCTGATACTAAGGTATTAATTTTGGTATAGTAAATTGCCGATTTGGATAAATTATATTGGATATTATTGGATACCTTGGAACTGATTAATGGTTTGTATATTCCATAATTGTTGTAGTTTACAACAATTTTTGATATAAAGAGTATATCAAGTATTCTATAAAGAATAAGGGAGCATTAAAGTAATCAATATTTTTTTACGTTAAGTAAGGGTGTTTCCATGTTTTAAAAGAATACATGATGAATGTATTAACATGTTATTATGTGGAAATAGGGATCTTCATTGTGTTTAACTTACTTATAAATTTTGGACTGTGAGTTTGGATAGAGGTATTTTGGAAACTATAATGGTTGGAATGGATTAAGATGAACATTGGATAGTATTGTTTAAGGATAAAAAATTTCTTAAGATTATTTTTCGAATATTATAATATTATAGTTTTAGAAAAAGGACATAACACAGACCGTGTGACAATCTGTCGCATCGGACAAAGCTGCTGGAATTGAACCCACAACCTTAGTGTGATTGAGATTTATCCCCTACCACAGGACTACAGGAAGTCCCTGGATTGTATAATCTAGTTTTTTAATGGTTCTGATAGGTAAATTATAAATTCATTTTTTTTGGAACCCTATAAGATTAGGATAAATAAAATATTTTTTTGAAATCATATGGAGTTAAAGATGTCTTTATAGTAGGAATTAGTTGAAGGATGAATCTCTAATTGTCATGTATATATATATATATAATTTTTTTATCTCTTATTATATGTGTAAATAAATTCATAAACATTAGGGAAGAGATATTAAAACCAAAAATTTGTTATCCTAATACCTTATATTTTGTTGAACAGATGGTATTTCAAATCATCATAGATTGATGGATTTGAGGCCCTCAATTTTATAATTGTTTTTTATTGATGAATTCAATCCCTCCCTATAAATATTTACATTTTCCCTCTAATTTTGTGTCTCTAATTTCATCCACTATTTTCCTAATCTAGATCATAATGTGGTGGTGACCTTTTCAATTCTCTTTCCATCTTATTAAGAATAAATTTTGTTAACCAAATTTCTGATGTGGGTTTTCCAAAAAGGGTATTTTTTATATTTAACATTTTATTTTTGAAAAACAATTTAAAATTATGAGGATGCAATTTATTGAAGGAGTGAATAATGTAACACCCCAATATTTCATAGTACATTATTTCTTCAAAGTAATCTAATAACTAGCACTATACGCAACATGGTGTTCTAACGCACCACGACTTACCAAAATATTTGTTCGAAATAAGTTATGAATAATATTAACTAAATTTTAACCTTTATATAATCCTTATAATTTTATTATCCACATTATGAGTTTCCTATAAATAATGTATGAAAAAATTCAATTTTTTCAAATAAAATAAGTATTTTTCCTAAAAAGTAATTTTACCGCTTTTTAATTGAGAACCCTTTTAAAATTCAATATTTTATAGTTCTATATACTCAATTTGATAAACTAGACTTCTTATTTAGAATCGGGACATAATAGTTTAGTTGCAATACATTTTTGGTGTTTTTTTGACAACTTTCATATTTGGGTTAATAGTGAAAAATACTAAATTTTAACTAAAAAAACATTTTTAATAAACAAAATTGAATTTTTAAATAATATATTTTAATGGTTTGGAAGTATAAATATATTATATTTTTACTATTTAATCCAATTCTTGTCATTTTATGTAATTTCTCTTTAAAATTGAACATAAACAAGTATCAATCTTTTGTTAGTTATTATTTATTAAAAACATGATTTTTTTTTTGTTTTGACAATGGAAATTAATTATAAATTAATAAATGAAACATATATGTTTTGAATTTGGTTAAATAGAATTTATTTTTGAATTGAGAGAATCAAAATTAGCTTAGGTTAAAAATTTGGTATTTTCTGAAAACATTCAAATTTTCATGAATAGTGAAAATCACTAAATTATTGGTTAAAACCATATTTTTATTTAAATAATTATTTCATTTATTTAAATTTATTTTTTGAAAAAATTGATACATAATAAATATATATGTTCAATATAATTCATTAGAGTCATTTTATAATAAGTATAGATATATAAATATTTTATTGAACTTTTTACTGTCTTGACACACCTCCAAGGTGAATTTAAATTTCCATAAAACATAATTTTACCATTTCTATGAGTTTAATTTAAAAATATGAGTGACACAGTTAACCTCGGTAAATAAAATATGGTTCAATAAGATAAAAATATTTTTTGGTGAATAGTAACGTTTGACTTTTATTTTTCGCGGTTATAGGTAAATAGGGTAATTCATGGTAAAAATAATATTATAATAATAAAAAATCACTTTAACACTTGTACTAACATTATTGGATGGGTCATGGCTGACATTGGGGATCCTTGGGTTGATTTTGGGACCCCATGGAGCAACATATGAATGATAATGACAAGTTATTTTAAAACTTTCATAATCCAATATCTTTTAGTGACTAAATTTTTACATGTTGTAATATAAGTCATTTTTTTTAATATAAATATTAATTAGAAAGATAAAAATATTTCCAACATTATGGATTTTTATTTATATTTTATAGATATTATATACTTTAATTTTTTTAAGACATAATGATGATATAGTAATTACCTTATTAAAAAAATATTAAAATAATAGATATTATAAATATCCAATAAAATGTAATTTGAGACTTTTTATGAATTTAACTAATTTTTGGGATAATATGACATGTTAGGGTTGATTAAATAAATTTTTTTATAATTATTAATGCTGTTATGAATTCATCCAAAACAAACTAGCAAATTGTGTCAACATTGTAATAAAAGAATGTTTAAAAGAAATATTATCTTATTAATTGATATTCTGTTTCTAAAAATATAAGGTTCGGCCAAAATACATATATAATTAAAGGTGTATCAATAATGAACCACATGGGGATATCATGAAGTTTATATTATGTATATTAACCATATAATATAAAAATACAAAGAGGCATGATAAAGGTCAAACTATTTAACTATAGTAATATCTTAAATATAAAGTTAATTTAGTGACCTAAACATATATAAAACCTATTGGTTGAGTGGTGTTCGACCCCTAACCACCTTATCCATTAAATAAATCATTTTTTAGTGATTAGAAACCGAAAATTATTTTATTATATTGTAATATTTCTTGCTTTTCCTAAGGTTCCCCTCACCCCTCTTATAAAAGGGAACTTCCCCTTCTCTCTATTTCACAACTTTAAAGCCATTTGGATCAGTCAACCACTGCCCAAATATCCTATAAAATGTCCTCCATTAATCCTAAAGTCATTCCTTTCATCATAAATCCAACATAAAAAGCCCTTTTTATCAAATCAAAATGAAGAACCCGAATAAGAAGTAAATTTTTTATCACATATTTCAAGATCCTTTTTTATTCCACTTCCGCTTTCTTTATTGATTCCATTCTGAAATAATATCTACAGTATATTCTACACACTATGATGATATTATAAATATGTCACAACCATATTCATTATTATATACATCCTTTTAATGATCTGTCACCATACGTGTCTATGTACGGCTTACCATCTCCACGCCAGGTTGTAATTATTATTCAATACATTATTATTTGTATGGGTATAATAATGATTTGTAATTGATTTAAATAATAAATATAATATTATAATGATACTCTATATTTGATATACCATCCAATTATATATTACTTTAATATCAAAAAATGATATTGTCGCTCGTGCGTACGTATGGATTACCGTCTCTATAAACGCGATGAGATTCATTCTCCGTCGTAATCCATTCCAGACTAATTCTCATTAGATGGTTAAATATAATTTTTAAAGACTCAAAATCATTATTAATATTAATATGATACATCTTATTCATAAAAATCATTACATATGTAACAGAGCGTATAACGGAATGTTAAAAGTTCATATATGATATCCTATTAATGTATATGATTCTTGTATAATTTAATAACAATTACTTCACCATTATACCGGAGGATAACCTACCATAGACTAAAGAAAAGTACAAGGTAAGGGTTAATTTATAAATCTCATTTTTATTCTAGATTGTTTATGGAAATGTTTTTACTGGGAAATATTTATTACCTATGTCAATGTTTCATAAAAGTGTTTTCAAATGGATTATCTTTACAGGACTCTTTTACTAAAACATCATTTTAAATGTTTGAGATATTTATTATTCTAAATAATTCTCATAAATTTCAATGTTTTGAATGTGGGTTTTAAGGATTTAATTATATGGACAAGAATGTTTTAAAATGTTAATTCCTTTCAAAAGATTCAATGTGGTTTAGGAAAATTATATTCAAAAATGCCTTTAAATTACTTCCTTTCAGAATTGTTTGCCTTTTAAATGATTTCAGGAAAAAGGGATATTTCACTCAATGAGTTTTACAAATCATTTTCATCTATTTCAAAATCCTTTGATGGATTTTAGTCATTTTTTGTGTTGATTTATTATGATTCGAAACATCCATATTTTATTGAACGTTTTGTGATATGTTTGGCAGTGGATGTGTCATTTTTATGACATTCATGGTTTATAGATAATGTATTGACATTTCATATCATAGTTTTAATACAATTTTTTATGTTATGTTTAAATGTTTTTATATGAGGAATGCATTGGACATTGTAAGTGAACTGTTGATCCCACTATAGCTTATTGATGCATCGGTAGGTCTCGTCAGACAAACTAGTGTCTTGGAACAATGTCTGGGAAAAATATTATTTTTAGTCTTGGCACAAGTACTTGACTATGTGCTTATGAATGTCTGGCAGTATTCATTCCGTAATTATGAATGTTTCTATTAATATTTCACGTGATTATTCGACTAGTAGAATATCCACGTGAATAAGAAAATTGCATTATTTGATTTTATCTTTTCCATATTATGCTGAAGATCATGTTTAAAATGCTTTTGTTTTAGTCTTATACATTGCCTTAAATTTTATAGTAATTTATGATTATTTCCACTATAATGTTATCCTTACAGGGCATCTGATCTCACCTTTTTCTATATTTTATTTTTCTCAAGATGCGAAGAAGTATATTATGACTGACCTGTAGGGATGGTCTATGAGATCTTAGTGTTTTCTATGGAAACAATGTTGTTGTAGTTTTCCTTTTTATGATGTAATGTAATCCTTATGAATGTATCTAGTTCATCTAAGGAAACTAATCTAATCTATCATGGTAGACTTGATCTTTTGTGATTACACCAAGGATTTCCTAATAATGAACGGACTTTGGGCTTCTAAAGTCATGTCATTACACATACACATAGTACCCTATGTTTTAATAAAATATTCATAATATACATATAACTTTAAAATTAATTTATCTTATGTGCCTAAAAACATTATATACTATAAGAGATAGGCATAGCAACTGCTCCACATCCTATCATAGAAAATGTGATCCACTCACAGAAAGATTTGGATTGATATATTTCCTTTGGTCACAAAATATTTTTATTTATTTATTTTTTATTTTATTATTTTAATATTAATAATATATTATTACATATTTTTTATCATTCATAATAAATATTATATTATAATGTAATAGGGTATCATTCACAAGGATAAGGTTAGATCCTTTTTCCACTATCATGATAACCATTAGGTTCTATCATTATAATATTATATACAGTATTGTGGTTGGATAACATATTATGATAGGAAACATAGTATATATACTATTAGGTGTGTCTACTCAATAGATTGTGATGCTTCTTATCATTAGGTTCTGATAAGGTAATCACTATTACAAGAGATAACGAGAATATACCCACTTGTAGTAATTCGATATGTTTTTATGCCATTGGATATTTCTATCTATGATCTTGTGTAATGGTCCTTATAATTTAATATTATTATTAATGCATGAAATAAGTCTCAAAAATACATTTTCAGAAGAAAAAAATTATTCCATTTGTTTACAATGAGTATGGGTATGTTGGGTGGGTCACAGTTGACATGTTTTTAATAGATATATTAATGATTGATTTTCGATCCATATTTATGGATGTTCATAACATGGAACATTTATTATAATTGATTCGTGACATTAAATTCAATGGCCATAGTGTAATGACATATTAACATTAGAAATACTAATCGTTTATATATGTTGATGACATAGATGTACAATCTTCATGATGAGATACTAATACCGAATGATTATATTACATATTAGGAATTCAGTTGTGGTTTTCATCATTGTGACATTAAATAATTTCTCTAGGGAGTAATGATAAATTTCAAGAGAGAAACATTGGATTAAAGGCCATTGAACCTAAATCCAAAGAGAATTATTCCTAATGGTTCACATAAAAGGTATTTATACTTAACTCGATAAAATTTTATTTTTATTTAAATAATTAAAAAAATATAATTCATAATAATGGGGAATAATTTTATTCATGTTCTATTGTTGAAAAATAATTATTGATGACTCAAATAGTTAAATTTATTAACTAACATGTATTAAAAAAAATCAAGGAGGATAAATTAAAATAGACTATATCTATTGATAAATAATTATATATATGCTGGTAAATATTGTTTATCATTCATGTGGTATGAATGTTCTATAAGATATTAATACTAAAATTATTATTATTATGATTCATAGGTTTTTTAATGATTATAATATTATTTATTTTCTTGAATGTAATTATATAATTTTATATGCTCAAATGTTTTCTCCATAAATATATTATTATTTTTATTCAGTGGAAAATCGACAATTGGGATTTGATATTCAATTAACACAATGTATTAAAACTTTAAAATGTTTCCTTCTCCCATTCAATGAAGATCATGAATTATACCTTTATTTAAATTATTATTGGATATATCAATATGAACAATGAAAAGTAACTGATTCACTAATAACAGCAATGAAAAATTGTCATTTCTCAGAGATCAAATACAAACTTCTGCAACACCCTTGGATAGATTCGAAAAATGAATCCTTATAACAAAATGACTTTAATCCAAAAGGGTTTTCTACATTTTTACATCATCATTGATGAAATTATCCTAAAACAAGTATTCATTTCTTAATGATCTAAATAAATTAATTTTAATTTTAATGTGAATGATTCTTTATTATATATTTAGGAATCTCTAATCTAAATTAAATTTTAATTTAATATCCACTAAATGTGTGTACTATATTCTCAAAACCATTAAATTTTATTGGGGGAAAAATAATTTTAAATTTAGAATAATTTTCTTTATTGTTGATCTATTTGAAATAAATTTTACATTTTAATTTCATATAATTCATTACAATATGATTTATTTAATATATTTTCAACATATTAATCATGTTCATTAAATGTTTTATTTTCAAAAAGTACTAAGAATAGATGAAGATTGACTATAGATTCCATTGAGAAGATTCATTGGTTTTGGTTAAAAATCATGGATCTACAGAATTTGTAGCTATAGCTTCTACTGTGTACCCAAATACATTGTACATGTCCTTGTTGTAGGATATACAATGCACCAATATGTAAATTATAAATGGTGAATTTATTTCACACCTACTGTTGACTGATCTAACCAAGAATAAGACATATCATATTAAATGATGTGTAGCTGGAGTAAACAACCTAGAGTCTTATTGAAATTATAGAAATATTTTCATAATTTTTGTCATCATAATAAAAAAATCAAATTGTATGATACATGTATCATGGAACATTAATGATATACATTTTGTGTATACGACGTACATGGAATGAAGATCATAATTTCTATTGTCTGAAATACATGACGTGATATTTGTAGATTAATGGGGAAAATAGTATAAGAATGACATTGTGTGTAGCTGGTCAGTAAGCATCTTATTGTCAAAAATGAAAAAAAAAATTATGAGTTATTTAGTTTGTTGTGTGGACACAAGAAAATATTGAACCACAGAAAAGCATATGTATTCTATGAACATTGTAGTCTAGTGGAGGTAAATGATGAAACCCCATGATTGTAAACCTGGTACATGATAACAATGAACCATGATATGTAACTCATAGTAACACACAGTGTAGTATCCCACATTAAGATAGAATTAAATTTCATTAAATAGATAATTTAATTAATAAATAACTATATATTAGAATGAAAATATTTTTCAGGATAATTTAATAATTATTTTAATCATATGTAAATCACAAATTAATTTATTTTAATAAATCAATGATTATTAGTAATAATTTTTAGATGAAATGAATTTCATTAATTTGGGTATCTCTGAATGAGTTTGGATAGACATTAAGATGAAAGGGAGTTAATGGATAAATATAAATAGTTAATTAATGATTAATTATTTATCTTAATAATAAATATCTAATAGTGATAAATGTTATCCATATTAAATTTTCATATAAATCACTGGTATGAACATTCAGGATCATTACCAATACATGTGTATGTGTTGGAGGTTTCAATTTGAATTATTACGTGAGTTTTTAAATATTTAATAATAAAATAAATATTGATGGACCATGCGTCACCCCTCTATCAATTATTATGTAGGACATGAATGTTAATGGGTATTTATGTGACCTATGTAATCCAATCATTTGGTACACTAAGATATGTTTGAATTATAAGTATGATAAATTAATTGATTATCATAATGCATGTTGATGTCATTCAAGATGGATATGTTATGATTCGAACCCATTCGATAGAAAAGTGGTTATGGGGAATGTTTTATCTTTCACAAAGACTAGAAAATGTAGTTATTCCAATTGGTCAATATATGGGACATTTCATCTTAATAAATAAAAAGATTGAAAAGATTATTATTGGTTAATTTATTATTAATTTATTTCAATCATTTTTGTTAATAATTTTATACATTCGTGACTCCTATCAAATAACAAAATGAATTTTAGTGAAACATATTATTTAAATAAATGTATTATTTTTAATTGTTTTATCCCGCTTTTATAAATAATTATGTAATATCTATGTAGAACCAAAAATATATCTAAAGGATAAAACAATATACTATTTATGAATAATAAATTATAATCCCTCATATAGATATATATTATGTTATACTTGACCATCCACTACAATACTAGGAATGAAATATTTACAAATAAGTTTTTGACCAACAATCATTAGAAGAAATTCATTTAATATAGAGTTAATATTAACGTTATGGGTTGAAATTAATATATTACATAAAAATATTTAGTCCTATCTACATTAATATTAACTGGAAGTCATTATTAAGGAAATAGCGTTAAGTATTTTAGGATTTTATTGTCCACTCAATAGATTAATAATCTACAAGACCACATTTGAAAAATCAATTCATGCCTGAATTTCATAAACTATATTTTCTAACCATCATTGGTGTAATTTAAGGGCTAATATATATAATTGATAATAGAATTTAATAAAAACTAGAAATTCTAAGATCAATGGTATGTTACAGTGAGACCGAAAAATTTGGTGGTAGAGTTAATAAAATTATCTACTATTATTTCTCTCATAATTTTTTATCAAGAAATCTATTAATGATATGAACTTTTATAATTTTAGAAAATTTAATGTTCAACATCCATGTAGTTCATATGATCTATTTTAAAGATTTTCATTCTATATAATTGATGTAACTTCTAAGAGTGGTTCATATGCCTTAATGTTGTCATGTGCCGTTAATTAAATCATGCATTCTAGAATACTTAGTTCCTTATTCTTTTTATCATGAGGAATGTGATTAATATTTTATTATAAATGAAAAACATATTAATTATGTTGTCTACATTCAATGTCTTACTCAATCATCTATGCCTAGGGAACTTATGAAGAATCATGAAAACGTTGGAAATTATATTATTTTTACAATATTTATGGTTTTTACATATATATATATATCTATAGAAAAATTGTTTAAAATCTCCAATGATATTTTTCTAAGGATGATTATAGAGGTTTCCTCTACTGGACCTCACATAATAATGCTAATTGGTAATAATGATTATCTATATGATCTTTTTTTTAAACACAATAAACAACTAGGAATTGATTTCATTCCTTCATCACTCACTCGTACATTTTCAATATTATTTGAAAATATTAATACATGAAACCTAGGAAATTCTCCCCCAAATATACATAATTTTCTTTACTAATATGATAAGGAGGTGAAAGGGGAAAACCCTTCTCCCCTTACAATGAATAAATAAAAGGGGAATGTAAAGAGTAATACCACCCATGATTCATCACATCCTTCAATTTGGAGGAATATAAATGGGTAATAAAGGGTAAATGGTGATAATTGTTTTTCCATATTAGTATAATGACCATTAAAAGAAAAATTTCCCCCATCTAAATAAGATAATGTATGCTCCATGGGTATTTGTTATCAGGTAAAATTTATCTATTCATAAAATAGGGTATTAAATGCATATTCTACTACTCACATATGTATTTAAATATGTGAACAATTTATATTATCATATATTTACCCAGGTCAGTATATATAATATTTTCTGATAGGGATAACCATTTTTAAAGCTATGGTAATTAATACATAATGTGGGCGATTGAAATGATCATGGTTTTGGGAAATATTAATTGTATTCCATTTGTTAACAAAAAATTAATTTTTTAATTAAAAATAGATAGATATTTATTTATTATAATGTTCATTAATAAATATTTCATTTATTATATTGATTAAAATACTTATGATACGTCCTATTTAAGTAATAATCATTATGATTTCGATTTTGTAAAAAATATATGGAAATCAGTATGAAAAAAATATTGAAGGGTTCATACTGCACCCAAGTGTAGAATCACATTATAGGTAATGTAATTGATATATTTTTAATAAATAACATAAATAATTATTTTTAAATTCTTTTAATCTAAATTCACATGGTGTATTTAAAAAACGATTACAAGAATAATGATTGAATCCCAGTTTGGGGTAAATGGTGGAATATCCAAAGAGGTTATTAAATTAGTTAATACTGATGTGTGTGGACCATTACTTATTGAATAAATGGGTGGGTACTAATATATTGTAAATTTAAATAATTATTTACGAATATATTTTTATGTCTAATTGATGAGGTATAAGTATGATTATTTTGAAAATTTCAAAGAATGTTTTTAAGAAGATGAAAACTGGTATGGTATGAATAGAAAAAAACAAAAATCTGACCATAGATGATAAATTCGTAATCATTACTCAAATAATTATTTATGAGTTTCTGGGATTCCAAATGAACACATTACTTTTTACACACCTCAGTGTACTACAGAATTGAAATGAGGAATAGAACCTTTTTGCACATGGTGAGATCAATAATGTCTCAAAAATAATGGCCTTTAGGGAAATGTAATAGGATTGTATTCTCACTCAGCCCAAATTACATGTGATGGGTTTCCTCTTCAAAAATAATAAAGACTTGTCCATTATTTCAATAATAATTTGGGTTTGTCCCCATATTTGAAAAAGACCAAAAAAAGTGACCAATAAAGTTGTACGTGGAATACTATACCAATTATGAAATGTAAATATTCCTATTTTTCTTAATTATATATTTGGGGTTGGTAATATTTTTATGGCCATCATTGGTAACAATAAATCACACTAAGGTATAATGCATGCTTTATAGGATACCCTAAAAAACATGATATTATTACATATACAGCCCCTAAAGAAAAAAATAATAATTAAAAGAAGAACAATATTCATTAAGAGGGTGTACAAATATAGTAGAGATAGTGGTAGTGATATTGACATGATGAAATTTGAGTCTCAATATACACAACTATTTATGAAGAAAAATATTCCATAATTCCCTATAGAAGTATATGTTATACCAAATACACATGTTCATTGTAGGAATCCATTAGGGGTTAAATAACCGGAATAATATGGGTCTTATTGACTAGGGATAGTGACTCACTATTAGTTGATAATATTTATCTTTTTACCTAAAATTCTGTAATATGTTGCATAGATGATTCTAAAAGGAAAAAAACAATGAATTTTGAAATTGTTTCTATGTAACAAAATCATATTTTTATATTGGATGATACTATAGTTGAAGTAAATATCATTGTTTTTAAAAGTTTATTCAATATGAAATTGGGAATGTATGTGATATTTAACACCTATAAGAAAAGGATAGTTTAAGAAGGGTTTTAGACAGTGCAAAGGCCTTGAAAAATGTGAAAAATTTTCACAAGTCATTATGCTAAAATCTATTCGAGTTTTATATGCCATTGTGCCCCTCCATTATTTTGTGATTTATTGGATGTATTTGAAAATATAATTTAATATAGGTAACCATTAAAAAGATTTTTATATGACTTAACAAGATGTTTTTGCAAGACTAAAGGATTGAAATATTTAATTAATAAATCATGGAACTATTTATGGATTTGAGAAAAAATCTACGTAATTCAAGATTCATTTTAATGAATCTATAATGGAATTTTGTTTCAAAAAATACAATGTGAATCAAGTGTCAATAAGGGTTTTAGTGGAAGTGTTTTCTTATTATTATTAATATATTTCATTTTCATGTTACATATTAGAAATGAAATATTATCCTTACAATAGGTTAGAGCCTAGTTGAAAAAATGATTCACCATAAAGAAAATAAGAGAGGCAATACATATTATGCAGATTATAATTATTATTTATATTTATAATAGGATAATCTTACCATGTCAATGTACATATATTGTCAAGATATTGAAGAGGTCCAATATTGAATAATCCTAAACCATGAATATTTCCAAATTTATTTTCCACTCATCATTCCAAGAAATGGTTTCCTCATATTCATTTGAAATAAAATAAAATGTAAGGGATTCTCAATATGTCAGTGAATGTACCATTAATTTATGATATGATATAAAAATGATAGATCTCACATTTATATTATGTGTGGTAGTAGAATATAAAGCTGAACCAGGTGACCTCTATGGTCTAGATGTCAGTACTAAATATTAATATATATGAATATTTTCCTAGTCATTAACGGATATGCAGAACAATGCGTTATAAAATAATAATATTCTAGATTTATAATGGTTAATGAAGATATGAAATCAAAAAGAGGATACATATTTACATTTAATGGTCCTTTAGAAGTTAGAATAACTCAATGTAGGCTTTGTCCATATATTCTATTGTTTAGATTAATTATATTTCATCATATAGGGAACTTCATGTAGTATATTTGATATTAAAATTTGTTCATGTTATTATTTTGGTAACTATAAGTTTATATATAAACACATTATATTGGTATTATAAAACATTAGTGGCTCTCGAAATGGAGATGAGTTCAGATCAGTGGATAAAGAACATTGTTTGGAAGTGTCATATCTAGCGGTAATCTTCTATGATATGTTTTTATACATTGATAAGTATTTACATGGAAAAAACCTGAAGAAACCCTTGTCTAAATCACTAACTCATTAGAAACATGATTATCAAGTGATCTCAATCAAAGTGAAGATCAATGGTATTTGGATTTAGCCCAAGTGGTAGTTTTTTGGACTTGGTTTCCAAGGACGAACTATTATTACATTTATTACATTTATATTTTATTATTTGAATATTGATAATATCTTGTTACATATTTATAACTGTGTTGCATGACTATTCTGTAATAATGTAAAGGGTATACATAAAATTAATATGGTTGTAAAATTTCTCCATTATGATGACAACCATAAATTGCTATAAATATACCCATAAATAAAGTTATGTAGTTATATAACATTTTATGATAAGAAACGTAGTATATATACTATCAAGGTTATGTACTCGTGAGTAAATGAGGAATCTTCTTATGAAAAACTCATTTGGTAATATCATTTTGAAAAGGTAAAAAGAACAAAACTATCAGTAATAATTCAAAATGATTTTCAATCATTAGATATTCCTTTCCGTGAGACATTATAATTGACTTATATCATTAATATTGTCACTAATTCCTAGTAAGAACCCCGTATTTAGTCTTTAGGATGAAAATCATGGGGCCATATGTTTATGTTATGGTATTTTACTTTGGTTATGTCCTTATATACAAGTTATAAATGCATATATTGAGCAATGATTTATCCCTTTCATCTTTATAAATGTTTATATCTCAACCCTTTGATTGGAATGTTAGTGTAACTTTAAATTCCATGATTTTGTTGTAATGAAGTGATTATTTTAGATAATAAAGAAAATATTTATTAAGCATATAGATTGATAAAATGAAAATGAAACATGATTTATGAGACATTGAGGATATGATATTACATTACACAATATGAATTCATATATGTTTGTCTTCATGTTGATATTATGTTGTTTCTATTTTATTTTGTGTCCCATTTCTGTAATGTAAATATGGACATTAGAGATTCTAAAAAATTCCAATGAGAAATAATCATATAGGATAAGACACATAGTTTTTCCATTGATATCAATTTTATTATATTTTTATTTCATTAATGGAATAATAATTCTCTCATGACCAAGGAATAATTTTATTCAACTTTTGTCAATCACAAATATATAGTGATGGATACATTTTTTTAGAAAAATATTTATTTTGGTATTCAATAAATTTCAATGTGGATAAATAAAACATGGCCAATTCTATTGATAAATATTTATATATAAGATGTTAAATATTATTTATCATTGGGTATTATGATGTGCACCATAAAATTGAATTTTATTTATTATGAGAAATGAGGTCCACTAGTTAATATAATATTATCTAAGAGAAAACATGAAATTAAATAATAATTTCTTAACATAAACCCCTAAATATATGTAAATATATAATTTTATATTTATTTAGAATAAAATAAAAAAAACTATATTTGAGAATCATTGCATATAGTAGACCTCTCCCCCTTGAATTTTCCTCCCTTTCCCACCAGAATAACTATAACACCGTTAACCCAGAAGGATATTTCACAGTGTGAGATGAACATTTCGAAGTAGTTGATTCACCATAAAAGCTCCTTGAAATTAATTTTCATTACATAGATTTCAATGGGTAGTGTGTTAATCACATCTTCAAATGTTCTACACTTGGAGAATAAAAACACAATGAAGGCAATATGAATGGGTGTTTTGGAAGATCAACGTTATCATAAAATAAAGGATCCTAATATGTAGTAATTATTTCAAAAAATATAAATAAATTATTTATAAATTTAATATGAAATATCCACTACTAAGGATTGGATAAAATATAAAATAAAAGGAATTATAATTTAATGCCCACTAAATGCATTACCATTACACCCAGAACCTTTAGATCAATCCAAATTTTAAAACAACCCAAACCACATAAACTCTATTACAATAAAATATCCAATTTAATCATAATATATATATATATATTTCACTTTTTGACCACCATTGTTATCACGGATTATAATGTATAATATATCATCCCTATAAGTTAAATTGTGCACATGAATCAATATATTTAAAAAAATCATTATTCCTTAATAAATAACCATTCAGATGTCTAGAAATGTATACATGAAATGAAAAACAAATTAAAATAAGTTCTAACTAAATTTTCAATAGGTTTTTTAGAAAAATAAACATAACAAAAAATAAATTAAGTTTTCAAATGTTTCAAATAATATATAGTTTCAATTACCTTTAGCATATATTCCATAATATACATTTTTAAAACCAAATATGTTTTATTATCCATTTGTATAAACATTCCAAAGAGTAGTAAAAATTATTGTTTATCTTTTTACTGGATATGGAAGAAAATTATCTATAATTATACACCAATATCATTTATTCAACATTTAAATATGTTAAACCACCTAATATACATGAGTAATCAAAGTTATTTTTGGTAAATAAGAAACCCATCAGGTTATACAATATCAATCGACCTGTGTTCAATGAAAATGATTCGTATCCAATACTCAATAATAAAATTAATCATATTTTGTAAAAATACAAAAAAAATGGTTTGTTAAATGATAATAATAATTACATTTTTAACCATTAGTTAAAAATTCATGTATAACCCTATCATGGTCAAACAATTCATTTTCATCCAAACATAATGTATATAGTTGTGTTGGTGAATTGAAATCATTAGTATTATGTGTGAAAAAGAAATTAATAAAAAACATAAGAGATTTATTTTGAATTGGAATAATTTAATCCTCTCACACTCTATTCAAAATCTATATACTTTCAAGATATGATTATATGACTAAAACGCCCAGGGATGAATCAAAGATCCACCCATACCAAATTATATTAAAAAATAAAGGCAAGTAACAAAGCATTAGAAAGGAGATTTACAATGTCTGGTAAACACCATGCCACAAGAATCTGCCTCAACGAATCACATGCAACATTCAGGAGCCATAAAAGAAAATTCATAAAATGACTCATCCACAGCCAACTTTGATAGAGCATCTTCCACTTGATTGGCCTCCCTATAAACATGAGTCACATCAAAGATAATATCATCAATAAGGTAAAGGAATTCAACCCAATATGGAAGCATAGCCCATGGGATATTCATAGATCTCCATTTGATTAAATCCACCGCCATAATAGAATCAGATTCGATCCATATAAAACACCAACAAAAAAGAATAACATATCTAATTGCTTTGATAATAGCCCCTAATTCAGCATCAATAGAAGATCCCTACCCAATGAAATGATAGAAACATCCTTTAACAAAGCCTTGATAGGTGCGGAAGACACCACTGCAGCCTGAAGGTCGAGGTGTCCCTATAGCCGCTACATCAACATTAACTTTCAGCCAGGAGGGAATGGGGGGAATCCATCTAATGGACTTCAGCATTAAGGGTTTTTTGGGTCAACCACTAACACCAAAATTACTCAGAAAAATAAATTCATTTAACTCATTTTTCATTCAACCAGTTTGAATCTTGCAAGCTATAGAAACCGCCCTGTGAATAGAATTTACAACAAAATAAAGAGTGTGAGTGATATCATTATAGAGGTAGACATTCTGGGCCTTCCAAGTGAAGCCTATGGAGGCTGCAACAGCAACCATAGTTAGATTCCTCACCTGTTCACTGCATTGCACATCTACAACAGAACAAAGAAGCCCTTCCATCGAGGAGATATTTAAAGAACGCCATATAATGTCCTGAATGTAGTTCCATAACCTGCAAATGAGGGAGAAAGAGAGGAAAATATGCTCAAGGGATTCAACAACACCATAACATAAAGGGCATGTTGAGGAAAGATGAATTCCAATACTTTAAAGAGTGGATTGAACTGGTAATCCTTTCCTCCATATTTCCCATAAAAGAAGAAAATCAGTGGGTGGGATGAAGCAGGTCTTAATGGCACGTAGCCACCTAGGTGTTGGAGATTTTCCAGCACAAGAATAATTGTACATAGCTTTGGAATTGAGAATCCCCTTGGTACTATGTTCCTAGATGAGAGTATCCTGATACATGTACTTAAAATTCAGAAATTCAGAATGCAGATTGGAGGGGATGCGATCCAGAAATTTTGGATTGGAATTCTCCACCGAGGCAATATGGACATGCATCATATTCTGTGGAATAATAACATCCAGCTGGAGTGGTATGGAAAGCCAGAAAGTTGTCTAGACATTTATAGTAGAGTCCATACTAACCAGCCATTTTGAAGACATATGAATCCTATTAAAGGTAGACTTTATAGAAGGCTAAACTGACGATGAGAGGTAGTGAGGTTATTCAGTCCATAGTCTTGATATAAACCAGGCACCAATGAAATCCATAAAATTATCCTGGGATGTTATGTGATTCCATGTAAATTTGCTGATCAGGGAATCATTGAAGAGATTCAGATCCTTGATACCAAGACCCCCCATATTAATTATTTTCATGCATTCCTTCCAGGAAACAACCACCTATTTCTTTTTATACATGGAGCCAGTCCATATGATGTTTCTTATAAGCCTCTGAAGATCCTTGATGAGATTTCTAGGCCATCTGTAAACAGAAAAAACATAAACAAACATGGATATAACCACAGAGTTAACAAGATAGATTATTCTTTCTTGGGACATTGCATTCCCCTAAAAATTATCCATTTGATCAGTGATATGGGAGAAAATGGGCTGAAGATGAGATCTTTTAACTATACCGCAAAAAACAGGTACACCAAGATAATTAAAAGGTTGAGAACCCTTCTTAACTCCAAGCAACCTCGAAAGTTTCCTTTTCCTTATGGTAGGCACTCCTTTTCCAAAGAAAACAAAGGATTTAAGTAAGTTAATAACTTGTCCTATGACATCCTCATAGTGGGAGAATATATCCTTGATCGAATTAATTGTTCTAAAATCTACCCTTCGAAATAACATGATATAATAAGCATAAAACAGATGAGAAGGGGCGTGCATATCCCTTTCAACATGAATTTTATTATACAAACCACATTGGACCAGGTTATCATGATAGTGTCATACATAATCCTCAGCCAAAGAAAAAAGAAGACCTGAAAGAGGATCTCCTTGCCGAAAGCCCGTGTAACACTGAAAATAGCCCCTTGGAGATCCATCAATCAAAATAGAAAGCTTAGAACTCTTGAGGATAGCATGAATCAAATTGATAAATTTTCTATAGAACCAATGAATTTTCAAAATGGAGAAGAGAAAACTCCATTTCATGGTGTCAAAGGCTTTAGAGATAATAATTTTAGTGGAAATGCTACCGGGTTTTGTGTTTTCCCACATAGAATTTATACATTCAGATGCAGTAAAGATGCATGTTTGAATGCTCCTTCCATGAAAAACCCCAAACTGGTTTGGGGTGATGATGTTTTTGGCCACATGATACATCATGTTTGAAATGATTTTGCTGATAATTTCAGGAATTGTATTCCCAATAACAACTGGTCTGAATTCCTTAATATCAAAGTCATATTACTTCTTAGGATTCAGGGAAATAAAATTGGAACTGGAGCCATAGTTCATAGAGGCATTGATGAAGAAATGTCTAACTGTATTCACATCCTCATCATGGAAAAACTCCCAGTTGAAAATAAAGAAATTGTTGGTGAATCCATCAGGCCCAGCAACACTATCAATGTTAAGGGAGAACAAAGCTTCCCTTACATCATTTCCCCTAGGAATGTCCAAAATCTTATCATTAGTTTGTTCATAAATGGATGGCATGATGTTGTGAGAAGTCCTGCTAGAATTATCAACTCCATTCTCCGAATAATCCTCATAGAAATAACTCACAACTGCATTTGAGATTTCAACTTATGTATTGAAGATTGAACCTTTGATACTCTGAGTAGAAACTCCACTTCCGAGTTTCCATTCCTTGTGAATATGATGGAAGAAATTTGAATTATTATCCCCTTCCTTCAACCACCTGATATTATAAAGGGACCTAGCCAAATTTTCTTTAATTTCAAGTAGGTTATCGAGCTTTGAGAGTGCTTGGATTTCATCACTAGATGGCATATGACATAGCTGATTTACATTCTGACAATTTTGAAGATGATTTTCAGCCTCTTGGATGTCCTCATCCATTTTAGAGAATCTGTTGTTACTGCATTCTCTAAGCTTTAACTTTGTTCTTTTCAATTTTAATGAGAGGATTTACGATGCAGATCCATAAATTTCTGGGTTCCAAGAAGTAGTGAATGTCTCTCGACACCCTTGGATGACAAGCAATGCATTGTTTAATTTAAATGGAAATGGTGATAGTCTTGGCCCACCAGAGGAAATATCCACCATAGAGGGGTTATGATTTGAGTGAATTTTGGGAAGCAAAATACCAGAGGAAGTAAGGGTGGTGTTATTATCATGATTTTTGAAGAAATCATCTATCCAATCTACTAGCATGTCTTCCATTCTGAGTATATCTACCCTAGGTAAATTCATCACCCACCATATCAATCATAATGAGATTACATATGTCGATGCACTGAGAGAAATCCTTGTCTACAATCCTGTTAAAACGGAATCTAGTTTTCTCCCCTTGTCTTAAACCAGTATTAAAGTCACCTGCGATGATCCAATTTGAAGGCAGCTGAGATGATAAGGAAACCATGTCGGCCCATAGATATATCATTTTCAGATAGGAGTTATCAGCATAAACACATGAAATGAAATATTTAAACCCATTCAAAAAAAACCGAGATATATACAATTCCTTTCCCTTGTGTACAGGAGAGTAAAATCATGGAATCATGTTTAAGAACCCATAATCTCTCAGCATTCCCATCATGAATGTTATGATTAACAAAGGAGTATCCAAGTGATTCCCATTTAAAGGTTTTCCTATTGGAAAACATCATTCATAGCTAAAGAATTCCAATTATGAGAGGTTTTTTGGTCATCACAACATGTCAAAGGGCCTTGACCGTGGGAGAATTCCCATGCCCTTAAAAATTCTAGAATAAGATCTTCATTTCATTGAGGCAGTCATGGCCCTTGTTTGAGCCCCACCCTTAGGGAGATCTTTTTTAATTATTACCTTCCCCTTTCCATTTATGTCTTCATGCAATACCTCTGATTCAGATGGTTTCTCAGCTACATTATCACTTCCCATCAGGTCATCTGACCAAAACACTCCAGTGAGAGGGCTGAATCTATTAATAGAAGTGTCAATTCCCACTTCAGGCTCACTACCAGTCTTCCTTTTAGAAGATTTACTTATGGGGACTTGTGTAAATGAAGTTGACTCATACTGGTTCTGATGTTTAGACACATGAATATTGTGTCCTTCATTGATGATCAGTTGTTCAACTGGTTCATCGACTGTCTCAGTAGGTTGCTCAGACACTTGTAGAGTAAACCCTTCATTTTTGACTGATTGATTAGCAGACACGTTCACTGTTGTGGGATTATCATTTGATGCAAGAGTGGGAACCAGAATCTCATGACCATCAACAGAGGCCACATTGGTTGCCTCACTCATAAAATACTCAGAGTGTGTCACTTCAAGAGGAGGTAAATTCCCAAGAGAGGTATATTGATTTCTAGATACATCCAGAGGATGATCATTGGGGATAACTTTAATAAGGTTTTCCATGTTATCAATCAAATGTTGTGTCAATACATTGGTGTTCATTTAAGAAGCATCCATCTATTTCATAGCCTTCTCAATAGCAACAATTCCAGAAAGAGAGATTAAATCATCCTGTAAAACCTCAGATATGGGAGGATTGACATCAAAATATAGGGATCTTTTCTTCCTGCACCCATATTCCTCATGTCCTTTGGCTTTAAATAAGGAGAAGATGCATTCCCTCCTACATTCCGCAAGAAAATGACCAAAGAGATTTCATTCTATGAAAAAATTTGGCTTTCTTTTGTAGAAGATTCTCAGTGAAATTCTATTATCCCTAGTGGTAAGCAAGACTTCTTCCACCAAAGTTCTAGCCATGTCAATCTCAATCAAGACACAGGAAAAATGTCCAAATCTTGGGTTATCAGTTTTTCTGTCCATTCATAATGGGTTCCCAATAGAGGATGATATATCCCATAGGATTTGGGGGTGCCAATAAATCCTTTTGAGCTTGTAGATTCAAACCCACACATGAAAAAGAGTGTGAGAGACATTAATAGGGTCAAAATTTCGATCCCACTCCTGTATTCGATGAATTCATGGTTTGAGGGAAATGGATCCAACTCCCCAAGATTTTCTTTTGAGTTCATCATTGGGGAAGACGATGTGGAAGAATCCCCTACCCATTGCGGTCATTGTCTAATTGTCAAAGCCCCATGCAACAGAAGTCTTCTTGAAAAAATCATGGAATTTCCACATCCTTTCCCCTTTATGTGTGGTAACTTGAGAAATGATTGAGAATTTGCACAAATTAACTCTTACTTCCACCGCATCTTTATTGGCCACCACATGCGCAATCCTTCCTTTTCTGATCACCCGACCTAGGGAGGGGGATACAAAGTTAGAGAATGAGGGTTGAGTAGCAGATTTGACCACTTCCACAAAGCTTTTGTTCAAAGAAGAGGGTGCCATATTCAGCGCACGATCTGAAAGACCACGGCGTAAAGGATCACAAAGAGAGAACAAATCCATGTGGCCAATATGATCTTGAGGAGGAACCACCGATGATTCTCTAAGCATAGGATCCTTCAGCGGAGGCTTCTCACCATTCTCCAGGTCACGAATATATCTCCTTTCTTCAACCATCACAAAATCTGTATGAGTTAAGAGGCGATTATATGAAATATAAAATAACTAAATTTTATAGTATCACAAAAACATGGTTTAAAAAATCATTTCCTAATATAACTCACAACAATAAACCCAATACGATTTTTTAGTGATGCATAACCTTCTAAATTTTAATTTTGGATGAGAAAAAACCTATTACAAAAAATAAGATATCATAATAGATTAAATTTACAGAATTTATATATAACTAATTGTAATAAATAATTGATTAATATAAATATATATGAACAACATTTACACAGTGATATTAAATTTGTTCCTATATTTGTAGTATATTATTATTGTAAATTATAAATAAAATAATTTTATTTTTATTCAATAAATTACTCCATAGTTATAATTAATATTTTTTAATATGGTTACAAAATGGATATTATTTTATATTTTCCATAATGTTGTCAAAAAATAATGTTTATTAAAGGTGATTTAAAAATTATATATTCACTTTTATTTAATTTATTTATGTTCAAACCATTAATATAAAAATTTTATGAATCTATCCAATGTTCAGTACATGTATCATGTTCTTGGTATTTCATAATGTTGATCATTAAAAATGATTCCATGACTATAATTATCCAAGTGAATAATATGCAATCCATTTCTTAATTCCCCACACAATTTCTTCTACAGTAGTTTATGCATATCTACACCAATAAACTATTTTATGATCTTGTTTCCTATGTATACAAATTCTCTACATTAATTCCTATAGCACTATCATTGAAAAAATATATCGTAACATTAACTGTAAAGTTAATTTTATATTATTAAATATCATATGATAAGACTAAAATTTCTTCACATTGCAATCTATGAGTAACCCAAAACACATATTTGTTACAGTAATATTATAATAACATCGTATATCCGAATTGTTCATGTTTTTCAAATTAATATAGATATTTCAAATATTTCACATTTATATTATAATGTATTATTGAAAATATAATAGAAACCCTGATTGTGAAAATTATTATTGATAGAATATGTTTAGAAACAATTTATATAATTAAACATCATAACATAAACTAATATATAAAAATAAATTATTTTGATAGAAACAATGTTTTCATCTTTTTTTTTCTATGTAAATTAATTAAGTGATTCACCATTCCTATATTTTAAAAATAATCTTTTCTTCAAAAGTTATCTTTCATAGATATTATTTTATAGTTATATTTTAGAATACACTATAACACAAATTAAATTATTTTAATAAAACTTACTAAAAAATTGGGGTTTATATTTGAAAAAAATGATATCATATATCATAGACCCATATATTATTATTTTATAGGTAAAATTAATAAGGAATAATACATCCAAAATCAGATAAATCTAAAATAAAATTCAAATTTTGTATAATTTTAAGACAAAACAATTAAAATAACATTTTTAAATTCACATCAAATGTTGATTTAAAAACCTAGGAATTCTTCTCTAGTAAAAATGATCAACTATTTTTAAATAAATTATTTTATGTAACTATTTCATTTATAATTTATAAATCTTACATGAAATAATATAACATCATAAATTAGCCATAAATTCACATAAAATATTAAAAATAAGTAAAAACATTTAAATTATTATAAAAAACTATTTAAATCATTATGAAATAACATCACCTTTTTTCATTATAAAAATAACCTTTATTGTTTAGAAAAACTATGATTTTAAATACTAAAATCATACTAAAATTTAATATTGAATAAAAATGTATACTGTTTGATATGACTATAAACATACTCATTAATTTGTAGTCCTATAAGACCTTAGTAATAAATTAATAGGAATAAAAATTATATGATATTACAGAATATTAAAAATAAATTAATGAATCATACAAATATCTAAAAAATTAATTAAATAATAGTATAAATAATTAATAAATATTATTTTTACAACCCAATAAGAATATTAAATTAAAAATTATTGATATTGAGGAAACCAATCATATAAAATATCTAAAAAATTTGTGAAAATTCATGGAAGCAATACAATCAACAAAACTGAACCGAAAAAATATATATGAATTCTATTAAAAATAGATTGATACAAAACTAAAATAGTCTAAAAAAATTAAAAAAAATTATTAAAATGCCTATGGTAATTGATAAAAAATTTCTGATAACATAACAATACAATAAATCGTCTCCCAATCAAGAAAAAAATCAAAAAAATGAATTCGGTGTTTTCATGACCCAAAAAATAACACAAATTAAATCACAGGAAATATAGGAACCATGATGTTTTAAAGATTTTATATTATATGGGATGTGAATAGATCAAGTTCCACCTATCATAACTAAAATAAATTAGTCACAAAAACATCAAGAGTCCATGTATAATTAATAAGTAACCATCATAGCTTCAAATTATCCATACAATTGATGTGAACAGTGATAATTGAGACAACATGTTCGATAATAGAATACAACCGAATGGTTTTATATGATACATGATATTTCCTCATTATATAAACTATATAAAATATTAGTGTTAAATTCACTCAATTTTTTTGGAAAAAAATATCATTTATTGACCATATCTCCTATTTTATATGTTATATATGGAAAACGTTCCATGTTTTACATTCTTCTTTCCGTAAAATGTAACATGAAATGTCTAAAATATAAATCATCCACTTGTAAATTTTAATGATTTTTACACATTAAAATTATGATAATCCACCAATTATTGATTTTATTATTTTACATAAAAAATATATGTTCATTTTAAACATTTTAACGTATATTTTAAAAATATATGCTATTATAAACTCTATATAATAGTTTAATTTATCCTTTTTATATAAAAATAAATGTAATTAACTTGATCTACCCAACCATCACTGTTAACAATTATTTCTTTAATTAATGTTATCTTCTTAATGTTTTCTAATAATTTTTTATTCATCATTCTCCACCAAACTAATTAAATAAAATCATATGTTATCCTCTATGAAACATTCTTGTTTTTATCATTCCTCAATTTATTATGTAATTTCTCTCATCTATTCAAAATCATTTAACCATATATATTTCTATTTCATGAGGGACTTCCTACCAAATAATTTCATAGGTCATCTATAAAAAATAATAAATACATTTATAAATAGAAACATAATACCTAAAAAATTTATTTTTTTCCTTGACTTGATATATCTAATAATCAATGTAAAAATTAAATCACATTAAAATTTCCAAAATATTCAATTAAACTATGAAAAAAGTTTCATAAAAAATCCATAAATTTGTATCCAATTAGTATCTATGTACAACTGGCGCATTATGTTTTAATAAAATTAAAATAAATTCAAAACATATATTTCACAATATTTAAATAGATTAAACTATCATAAGTCCTAATATTTCCCTAGTATATATAATATTAGTATTTGTTTCATTTACAAAATTTTGTGATGTTTATATTTTAATAACGAAATTCTAAAGTATCCAAATTTTTTTTAAAAAAACCTGTAAAAATTTACAAAACACAACAGATTCCATTCCATATACTAGAAAAACAACAACATGTAATGAATGTTATTAGATACCAAATGTGCCTACTATTCCCCCATAATGACAAATAGAAAAAAATATTAAATCAGCTACCCAAAATGACCTATGACTCAATTACTTGGTTTGGTTTTATTAATCAATATAATATCCATATTAGTAACTTATATAAAATGATAGCTCATATTCTATTAAAAATAATTACACTGATAACATGGTTATATAAAATGGAGGTACTGTCCAAATGTCAGTGTCATTAGGTTCAACCATGTGAATCCCCTTTTCTATTAATATTTCAAGATTTTATATAAGGATAAAATTCTAGTGTCTTGTTTATTTGAAATGATGAATATGGTCAGGTTCAATGACTAATATATTATATTATAAAATTAATTATTCCATAATTTGGGAGTTTAGTTGAATTATAATTTAGAAGAAATTGATGTGTCTGGAAGGGGAACATTAAGTGAAATAAAGTGCATTAGTAGGGATTTCTATTGTCATGATTATGTATATGTAAATATATATTCCAATAATTCTGAAATTTTCACATCATAAAATAATGATACATAAGTTTTCTTCAAAAAGATACACATGTGTGAACGAATAGATCTTCCAAATGAACACATTATTCAACAGATGGAAATGTTTAGGCATAAAATGTCTCCGGAGAAGTGAAGGGATGATAGTGAAGATCAGATCTATTGGAAATACTTTTTATTATGAAAAAACAATTATATGCAACTAGCTTTTCTAGTTTTTATCCACATCTTTTTACTAGGACTGTATATTAATTATATGATATGGAATTTATTAATGTTTGAAATTTATTATCTTCTTATATTTTATTAATAAATTTATTATAGTGTTCCCCCATGGGAGTATGGCTTTGTCTGAATGACATAATTTCATGTTTTATGATTTGATTTATTTATTTTACTTAATGTTCATAAAGAGGTTATCATATGGATTGTATATGACTATTACAATTCCTGTCTAATGTGAATTATATTCATAGTTTTGGATGCATTAATATAGTGGATTGGTTTTCATAATGTTATTTTGGAACATTTATCCACTATTTAATTCCTAAATGATTAATCTTGGAAATGTATTAGAAACATGAAATGTTGTATATGTGAATTCATAAAGAGTTTCAGTGTATCCATGTTATAAATATTTTGTTTTTTAACTTATTTATCTAGAATATTTTTACCCTTTTAGTTATAGGATAATTCTTGTAAGTTGTTCTGGGTGTATTTTAAATGATCCAAATTCAGTGGGTGTTTAATGAATATAAATTTTATTTTATTGGAGAAGGTGTGTCATATGTGAAAATGTATGATGAGATATATATTGGATTCTAGAATATATTTATTGAGGATTGTCTACCCCAAATTGCTCTTGGACTTCCATTGTTCAGAACCAAACCATAAGATATGAAGAAGGAAAATTGGGGAAGTGAAGAGAATAAATCACATGAGATAATCTAGATTTCATTAGATAGAAACATGGATTATAACATCAATGAGTTAAATAAATCCTGAAAACAAAAAAATATTCTTAATGATTTTTATGATAACCAATTTACAGTGAAATAATTATTTAAAATTTGGACGTTATTAAACCAGATAATGTTTTTAGAAAATATTATGGTTGAATATGTTAATGATTTTAATATGATCATATGGTAGTTTCAATCAGTCTGGTTGAATACTATGGATATAGAGTTGGTGTTGTTGCTATTTTCATCACTCTTATTATCATGTGAAATAATATTTTTCAAATAGAGTAACATAAGTAATATGATGAAAATGGTTTGTGTTTATATTAATGATCTAATTCCAAATGAGTACATTCAGTGAAAAAATATTTGTGTATCGGAAATATATTTCTATAACATGGAAGGTAAAAGATTTTATGTTTTAAAAATGAGTTAGAATATTATAAATGGAAAAATAATAAAAAATTAAAATAAATTGACATAATCGTATTCAATGTAATTGAATTATCAAATTAAAGATTGTTTCATATTTAATGGATCAAATTAATTAATCATGTATGGAATATAAGATTGTAAATGTGAATCAAAAACCATATGTTGAAACTTGAGAGGACTATATTTGAGTGTCCCTATATTATTGGAGTCTTGTTTTGTATTCTCCATAAATTCATTTCACTCTACATTTGATTGAGTTATTATGGGAAATAAAATTCTTAATTTCCTAAAAATGTCTACATTAAAGAAGAGGAAACTCTTGATATTTTTTGGAAATTATGATTCATTCTTTAGGAAAAATAATAAAACCTTGTAAAATACATAAAATGGATGAGGCATGTTATGATTTTGAAATGAAATTTTGATAATGGAGGTTTTTAAGAATGTTTTTTAATAGATCACATAATGTTACATTCTCTTCTATATTGGTGGACAAAGGTGTTAATGATGGAACATTTTTCCTTATGGGAGTTTCATATGGCGCAATGAATTCATAAAAAATAACTACCTCAAATTTACACCAAAATTTCCTTGATATATTAGGTGAGAATGGACGTTATTTCCTAGTTTCTAATGGAATCCAAAATATTTTAATATTATAGTATGATTCATGTGAAAACATATTCCATATAAAGTCATTGAAGGTATATTTTCTATGAGAATTAATGACACATAGTTATTTTACATTAGAGGATGATTATATAGATATATGTGGTCTATAAAATCCATGTTCTCATTGAGTATTATTGTACTATGTTACCTTTATTGATGATATAAAATAAAAGGTTTGGGTACATATCAATAAGAATAAGTTTGACATTTTATGAATGTTTTTTGATTGAAACCGATGGTGGAAAATAATAATTGAAGAAAAATAATATTTGTGGTCTTATGATGATGGGGAGTGCTGAATTATTTATTTTAAATGTTTTACTTCTTGAAAGTCTTATGGATTGAGAATACCAGAAAAGAAAAACAATAAAATAATATAGTTCTAGAGAAGAATAATTATATTTTAATGAATGTGGTTAAGAAAATAAAGATTCACACTTTTCATCAAACAGATATTTGGGTAAATGATAAACAATTTGATACCAATTTAGTGAAAAAATGCCATTTATTATCTGTATGCAATAATTAGAAATAAAATTTTCCTGAATGAACGGTGAAATTTACTATCTTATTTTTCTGCCTTACTCAACTATATTCACATGTATTCTAATGATAAGTAATATACAGATGAAAATAGTTTCATTTGACACATTACATAGTACTGAAATTAACTCTTCATATATATTCTCTATAATAGTAAATTATCAAACATTTTTAGAAGATAAATGTTATCCTTATTAAATAGAATGTGTGTAAAGATAAGAACAAATTATAAGTTTTTGATGAGATAATTTTTTAATGAAAAGGTGAGTTTTAAATAAATAATTTTTTTTAATATATAAGTTTTCTAAAAATTTTAAGGACTGTGATAGTTTCTAAAACACTAGACTATCTATAGTATTTTTTTTATAAATTCCATTCACTAATTGGGTTTCCAAAACCTTCACTATCCAACTAATTGGAGACTATAGAAGCTCAATGATGATCCTAGAAATGAGATGTCTTAGATTCTGTATTTAAAAATTTAGATAATCCATAATTAATATTTTTAATGCTTTATGGTATTAATATCCATGTTCATAGATACAAATGTGTCCTGCACTACTTTTTAATAATAGATGATAGGGAACCAACATGATTGTAAGAGTCAACATGTATTAGTGAATATAAATCATGGGATTTATTTATGAGGGATGAAATTGATTATTTATATGTTATTGGGAAATGGGAGCTAACTTCATGAGGATATATATGTAAATTAGATCAGAAAACAATTTGTATCATATGGTGGAGGATTAAAACTCTATATTGTGAATGAAGGAAACTTTTTCATTAATGGTTTTCATAAAACAGAAGGTAAATACTTTTATATGAACATTTCTACGCTGTTTAAACAAAACATTTTTCAAGGGATTCACAAAATGGTTTAATTTTAATGGTTTTATCGACAACAATTATATTTGAGAAAAATCATTTCTCCATAAAGTGATTTATAAATGTATTTAAATGGAATAGCTGAATTGTTTCAAAGAGAAATAGAATAACTAAGTTCTATAGAATTTTAATTAGATAATTTTTTTTTCAAACAATACATTATAAAAGTGGAATAGTATTTTGAACTCATTTATAGTATAATATATGTTTCTCAAGGATATAATAATTATATATATTTTTAAATTTTTGAATATGTGATATAAATAATTTTTCATCTCTATATTTATAAAATTTTTATAATTTATTGTTAAATGAAAGTATTTATGACCAGAATGTTGGAAATTTTTGAATGGATATAGAAGAGGGATCTTAGTAAAGTAAAAACTATTTGGGGATCCAGATTATATCTGACATAAATTTCAATACATGCTTCTCAAATAAGTTTGAAAATACCTAGATGCTAGTGGAATGATTTAGAATGAGTGAGGTGAAACTGAATACAATTTACTTAGAAAGATATTTTTTACTATTATTAGAGAAGTAACCTAGGATTGATGTGAAGGAATATTTTTGGGAATGAAATATTTTTTATAAAGTATTTTTATTTTTGGTATAACACCCTGAGATTTTATGAGATGTATTATTTTTAATTTATTTTATGTCTTGTGTTGTATGCAACAACATGATTATCTTGCTCTATACACAATACCATATTAGCTTACAGTATACACAACACTATTATTTGACCGTGTTACACACAATTTCATCTTCATTTGATAGAAGTTATAACAAGAAACATTGAGTGTATATATATATATATATATATATTTATATATATTCAATTTATAAATGAAATATGGTGGGATTCTATTATATGCAATGACAATGGAATCTTGCACTACACGCAACCCTGAAATGGAATGCCAAATAATTTTTTGGTATTTTCATAAAATCCACATTGAGGGTAGAGTGGGAACCAACTGAATTACACCCTACAGAGGGAGGGAGGGACATTCAAAATTCAAATTTCTAGGGCACAAGACTCAAAAACATAAACAAAATTTGGATCGCATTCCGGGTACCACTGCGTCACGTGATTGCCTGAGAAACTCGTATTGAACGTCGAGTCCACTGCATCATCCACCTCATCTGCGTCTTCACTGTCATCATCAAATCTCTTTAATCATCACGTCATATCCATCTATTCAAAACTATACACGACCTGCCTCGATAGACACAACAAAGAAAATCTGCATCAACCAGGCCACTGGGGAGTTACACCGGCATCCTTCACCACCATCATCGTCGGTGACTGTCAATAAACCGGCCACTAAGTCATCATCGTCCAATAGTGAACTAGTGACCACCAAGACAAACGAGCTCACCAAATCTTCATCGCGCCTCACAGGCCAACCATCCACTTCACGAACTCGAACACGGAAGCCATCAACAGCATATAGCCCAAGCGCTAGAACCAAAATGGGAATAACCCCAACACAACCACGAACTCCTCCATTCACATCTATAGAAACCCGATGAAGAAGATGGTCCAAGTTGAAAGACGTCGGATCTCCATCACCAAGGACTGGGAGAACCGACATCACCACGAGGGAAAGTCTCCATTGAAGGGATCTGAGCACATTGGAGCCTAAAATGCCTCTCTGGGATGGATCCAAGAAAATACCTACCATATAATAACCCTCAACAGATTCCTCAGCGAATGAACCATGGATAGCAAGAGGAACCGACGATGGAAAAGTGCACACTAAAGATGGATCCAACACAAGAACCTAATAAAGAATCACACAAAAAACTACAAAAAAATAGGAAAATGAAACCATCAAAGCTCCTCCCCCCTCCAAGACATACTAGGACTGACGCAAAGCTGCTCAGGACCAAAGCTGTCACCCGCAGCCATGAAGCCCTAATCCACCACCAAGATACCTCTGCCCTCCAGATCGAAGCTTTCTCCCACCGAGACGAGACAATGACGACAACCGAGCCACCGAGGATTGCCGAGGACGGGTACGTCGATGCCTAGACGATCAAGGCAGGATGAGGGAAGGTAGGGAAGCATTGGATTTCATTACATGTTATCTTTTCCTTCCCTGTTAGCATGTGTTGTACGCAATACCGAGATTCACTAAAAAATGATATGTTATTAAAATATTATATAAACTAGCTGTTACAAATAGTAAGACCCACTTTTTGAAATTTTATAAATTTTACCTTTCAAAATGGACTTCATTTTTGGATTCTGAATATCAAAATTATCCTAGGGTGAATTTTTGGTATTTTTCTGAAAAATTTCAATTTTTGATGAATAGTGAAAAACACAGAGTTGTAGTTTAAAACCGAATTTTTATTTAAATAATTATTTATTTTATTTAAATATACTTTAGGTCAAATTACATACATATTACCTATATAATTTCAATGAAATTAATTGGATTCATTTTATAGTAATTTTATTTATATAAAAATTTTATTGAACGGTTGACCGTCTTTTACCCCTCTCCTAGGAGAATTTGCAAATTTACATTAAACATAATTTTACTGCTTCTGTGAGTGGGATTTCAAAATACTGAGAGAAAAGGTTGTTATAAATAAGGAAATGTGGTACAATAGGATAAAAATAATTTTTCATGAATAGTCAATTTATACTTTTATTAACCACGGTTTAAAGTAAATAGGGTTATTTAGGGTAAAAATGTCATTATTATTACCCTAAAACTTGTACTAATTCAATTGGATAAGTGTTATTCGACAAAAAACAATGTTAAGAATAAAATATAACCCTTTAGGTCAACTTGGATTAGATTAGGACAGTTATTATTATTTTATTTAAATAAGAGTTAAAAGAGTTAAAATCAAATTTTAATAACAAAAATGTTTTTAATATCGGGTAATACATAATATAAATTCATCTATAAATATTAATTAGAATTATTCAAATATTTCCTACATAATGGTATTTTATTTGTATTTTTTAGACAATAAATAATTTAATTTATTTATGACACAAGGATGATGTTGTAATTACCTTATAAATGAAATATTGACATAATTGATATTATAAATACTCAAATAAATGTAATTTGAGACTTTTTATGAATTAAACTAATTTTATCGGTTAATATAACATATTAGTGTTAGTTCTATGAATTTTATTCTAAATAAATTTTTTTATGAGTTTAACAAAAACAAAATACCAAATAGTGTCAAAATTGACATAAAATAATTTTTAAAACAAATATTATATTATTAATTGTCATTATATTCATAAAAATTGAAGGTTCATCCAAAACACTTATATAATAATATATATGACATTAATGGACCAATTGAGGTTCTATTGAATTTTTATAGTATTTTTATTAACCATATAGTGTAAGTATACAATAATACACTAGAAAAGTAAAATTACTTAATGTAGAGTGAAATATTAATGATAAGGTTAAAATGGTAACCTAAACATGTCTAAAACCTATTGGTATAGGGTATTTCAACCCATCCTCACCTTATACTCGAAATAAGTCACTTTGGAGCCATTATAAACAAAAAATGATTTTATTATAAAATAATATTTTATGTTTTTCTTGAGGATTCCCTCATCCCTTTAATAAAATGGCACATCATCCCTCTCATATTCAGACAATATTTATCCTTCATGCTGGGCCAAACCCTACCCATTTCTCTTCTAAATATATCTACTTATTTCATAGAGGTTCTTGTCTTCTCAAAAGACCAACTCTAGTGCCCTAAAAGGATGTCTAAAAGTGGCACGTCGATGAAGAGGTAATCTCGTCTACCGATTCTTTCATGTTTATTAATTCTTCTACTTCCTATTATTTAGTTGTTTCCTTATAAATAAATTAATTAAATATTGCTAATATACTGATATGTTATTATAAATATGAAACAACCACATTTCACCTCTTATCCATCCTACAGAAAACAAAATCACCACCCAAGCGTACATACGGAATACCATCTCCACGTTGTGGTGTAATCTGTTTTCCACAACCACCTTACATGGATGGGTATCCTGGTGTAAAGAATAAATATATATGGTTATTATAACATCCTACTTATTTTTGAGATATTATATATTCCACTCCAATTCCATTCAGTAATTATGGGAACGATATCACCGCTCGTGTGTACATATTTATTACCATCTCTACGACGCGATGAGATTCATTCTCCATGTTAACCATTCAAAAATAATTATAAATTACATATAATGAATAATAATGATATATATAACATAATAATGCTACCTGATTTATGTATTTATACATGTCATTTAATTTCTTCCATTCATGTAAATAAGGAATGGAAAACATCGTTCATGCGTACGTACGACCTAACATCTCCGTGAACGGTGTGTTTGATTTCATTTATCTATCTATTATATATATATATATATACTAAATGTATATGATATATAAATCATGTTTTAAATTCTTGATTTATGTAAATCATGATATATTTATTAATAATATCAGGAACAATAAGTCTGAACATGTACGACAAATGAAACAATTATACCCAAAATACTGCTTTACAATGGAATTGACAAAAGAACGAGTAATATAAAGTCATAAGTGAATCATATATGATATTGTAAATATTATTATGGTTCTGTTACAAGTTAATAATATGTTTAAACCCACTATACAGGAGTTTCAGACATGTACAGAAAAAATTGGACCAATGGTACATGATAATTTTGCAATCTCATTTTTATCCAAGACTGCTTATACGTACGTATTTACTTGGGTTATATTTTTCATCCATGTCCATTAAAAGATTTTCATAAAGTATTTAATATTCTTAAATTCATTTTTGATGTAATTTTTATCCCTCTTTTACTTTTACATTGTGTTATTGAAGGAATCATTATTTTGTTTACCATACTTGGTAATTTTTAACTTTTCTGATAAATGTTCGAGGAGAATGTTACATTAAATTATACAGAATGAACAGATTTTTACGGATTCATAATGACATATTTTCATGAATCCTCATCTATACTATTTCATGAGTATTTTCAATAAAAATATTGTTCTTTTAAAATTTCTTGGCATTTTGTAAAATGAAAATGATTTTTAAGGAAAATAGATATTTTCCCCAAGAATTCCTTTGAAGTGTTTTACCAAAACTATTTTCCATTTAAGATGACATTATTTAGAATGTTGATATTTCAAGTATAGTGTATCTATTATTTACATGGTTTTAATTTTTATTGTGGTTAAATGATATCCACTTTTTATCAAGATTATGTGACGATGAGATGATTGTTATGAAACCCATTTTATTCATTGGGTTATGATGACTGATTTATGTTTATTTTGTGGCACAAGTCAGAATGATTTCATTAGGGGATGGGTGGGACCAATATCTCCCTCTAATGAATTGGGTAAAGATTTATATCTCATGAGATATACATGGAAAGAATGGCAGATCCAGTTCAGTGATACAAGACTGTAACGAGGAGTAAACTCGATTCATTATGCGACATTGTCCACTACGATGGTCTTGGCAGTAATGCATTGGCTACTATTGAAATCATATCATGTGCTTAATGGTTTTCCACTATTATATGTTTTGTTACCATGTTATTTATCATGATTAATGTTCCTTTATGATATATTCTTTATGTATTTTCTTGATTTATGTCATTACTCAGGATTTTTATGTTTTATGATCATGTTATTATGTTCAAATGTTTAGGGATTGTTTTATGTTTCCATGATTACCCTTACTGAGAATTTGAGCTCACCCTTTTTATGTTTTCCTATCCCGTGGATTTATATAAATGGTTTAGGTAAGAAAAATATATGCAAGACCTTTTTGGAAGATTTTGATGATCCTTCACCTTGACTAGAAGATGATGTTTTGAGTTGCCAATGACACTAAACTATTATAGTCCTTGGGTGTCTGATTTTTTTTATGTATTAAGTATTCCACAAAAGTAATGTACTATCTATGTACGTCATTCTTTGGGTCTCTACAGTTGGTATCCTATAAATTTTTTAATTAACATTTGGAAACTAGGATGCAAAAACATTAATGAGATCCCTAGATATATTTCTAAGGTATGTATAAGGAAGTCTCTATGGTTAAGTATAAGTTTAGGTTATAGTCCTAGTATTATTGTAACGATCTTAGAATTTGTCCTAAGATGTTAGATATTGAAGGTACTACCCCCTTACTTATGTTGTTTTCCTATAATGATTTTTTCCTCTCAAGGTATTCTTTTTGGGTTTCAAAAAACTGCTAGAAATAGGATGATTCATGATAATAGAGGATATGATGGACAATGGAATGACATTCTTAATGGGAAACCAAAAAAATTTGATTTGGAAGTTCAAGAATCATTATTAGGCTTAATTAGGAATATCATAATATGATCAATAATCTCAACTTTTGTATGTTTCTTGTCTCATCTAATAAGAGAAAGATAGAGTTTCATGATGATCATAGAGGAAAGATAGTTCAATATTCCTCATGTAAAAAATGTGGGAAGAGGAACTATGGAGAATGTTTTAAAGGAACTGGAAGATGATTTGGGTGCGGAAAAGAAGTAGAAAAAGCCAGTAATTGCAAACGAATAGGTTCAGTTAAAACCAGGTACATGAATAACGGTATAGCCAAGACATCAAAAATTGTAAAATGTTTTAAATGTGAAAAGTAGAGCCATTATGCATTCCAATGACCTACATGAAAGTCTCATGAAAATAATAATCATGGTCATAGGGGTATTATTTATGTTGATGATGATGAATAGACTACAAATGATATGTGAGGTGAAAGTATTATTGATGCTCGGTCAATGATTTAAGAAGGTAATTGAAATATTGCATGTTTATCAAGAATAATGTATGGTACTATAGAATAAAGAAACATATAAGTATTGCTACACTATTTGTTTCCTAAAGTATTTTAAATTATATGTTGAATGGTACCAATAACCATGGAATGTGATTTTGGAAAGTAATTGATATGCGCATAATGAAGGATAAAGAGAAAATGATATTTTTTATAGTATTCATGAGCTCATGACTGATATAAGGAAAAAGTGATATCAGGGTTTGAGTATATTGAAATTTTGGTATTTTGGTATGTGGAAAGAGATAAATTTTTATAGTATTCATGTTTTCACAATGGTTCTATGGTAACATATGTTTCAAGAGAATACATGATTAGGGAATTCAGATGTTTTTAATGTGACCCAGAAGATATATCTTTTGATATATAGGGGATAAATGATGGTATTTACTTGCTTGGTAGATGACTATCTAGTAATATTTTCCTTATGAGATTGGACAGAAGTATTTTGGATAAGCCTAATGATTTTAAATGGATTTTGTTGGACATACGATAATATTCATTAAGGATAGAACTTTTTTTCAATATTATTTTTGGAATGTTATAACAGTGTAGTTTTAGAAAAATGACAACCTGTAGGTTGGGAGACAACCCGTCATGTCAGACAAGGATGTAGGAATCAAACCCATGACTGAATTGTGATTGGACTTTATCGCCTACCACTGTCCTACAAGATGTTCTCGGTTAGTAGAAATTAGTTTTATATTTTTAAGCAGTATGATAGCTGAATTATATGTCCATTTTTTGATTCATATATGCTTAATATCACCATAAGATGGACTTATGTATATAAAATTTGCTAACCTTATGTTTGAGATAGATGTATTGACCTGTCATTCTCTCGTATGATCTTATAATATTTCATAGAAGACTATTTTAACATAATTTCTTTAAGATATGAAGTGTAAATTGTTCATGGAACGATCAACGGTGAGATTGTACAAAAATCAAGTAAGTATTTCTTCTAATTCAAAATTTTCAACTTTAGGGAAATGATATTGAAAACAAAAAATGATGTCCTAGTACCCTCATATCTGAGGGATTATATTGTACCTTACATCATCACAAATTAATGGCCTTGAGATTTTTGGATTTTCATAGCCATGTTCTCTACCACTCTCTATTAGAACTTTATGGTAAGATTTAACTTCCATATCCATATTTTCACTTATATAATCCTATAAGGAAACCCAATGATGAGTTTCATTGGATATTCGTTATGTTTCTAATGTCCCATTCTAAAATTATGATTTAGTATTCCTTTTTATGATGTGGGTTTCTATGAATGAAAGTTTCAAGTAGGAAACGATTTATAACCTCGTCAAATTTCGAGGGCGAAATTCATTTTAAAAAGGGTAGAATGTAACAACCAGATATTTTATGAGAATTATTCCATTTAATTAATTTTATGCCTTGTGTTGTATGCTACACCAAAATTATCTTGCGCTATATGCAACACTGTATTAGCTTGCGGTACACACAACACTATTCGTGGATCATGTTACACCCAATTTCATGTTCATTTGATAGAATTATTATACACATTATTGAATATATATATATATATATATATATATTCAATATATAAATGACATATGATTGGATTCTATTATACCCAATAACAAATTAATCTTTCACTACATGGAACCCTGACTTGTCTTGCATTACATGCAATCGAGACCTTCCCCTATAGCGTGTGTTGTACATAATACCGAGTTTCACTAAACAATGATATGTTATTAGAATATTATATAAACTAGCCACTAGGAATAGTAATACCCAATTTTTGAAATTTTATAAATTTTATCTTTCAAAATAGACTTCATTTTTGGATTCGGAATATTGAAATTAGCCTAGGGTAAATTTTTGGTATTTTTTGAAAACATTCAATTTTTGATGAATAATGAAAAGCACTAAGTTATAGCTTAAAACAATTTTTTATTTAAATAATTATTTATTTTATTACATTTATGTTAGTTAAAAACAGATAAATAATAATTATATATGTTCAATGTAATTCATTTGAGTCATTGTATAATAATTTTAGATATATAAAAGCTTTATTGAACTTTTGATGGTCTTTTACCCACCTACTATGGGAATTTGAAAATTTACATAAAACATAATTTTACCACTTCTGTGAGTGGAATTTCAACAATATGAGAGACATGGTTGATATCAGAAAGTAAATTTTGTTCAATAAGAGAAAAATAATTTTTGGTTAATAGTAGCTTCTTAATTTTATTTACCACGGTTAATAGTAAATTGGGTAATTTAGGGTAAAAATAAAATTATTATTACGCTAAAACTTCTCTTCATTCTATTGGATAAGTGTTACTCACCGAAAAACAACCTTAGGAATAAAATATGACCCTTTATGTCCACTTGGATAAGATTATGACACTTATAATTATAATATTTAAATAAGAGTTAAAAGAGATAAAATCGTAGTTTAACAACTAAAACATTTTTAATATAGGGTTATACATAACATAATTTTGACTATAAATATTCATTGAAAAGTTCAAAATATTTCAACCATAATGGTAATTTATTTTTATTTTTTATAAATTAAATAATTTAATTTATTTATGACAAAATGATGATGAAGTAACTACATTATTAATAAAATATTAACATAATTGATATTGTAAATACCCAAATAAATGTAATTTTAGAGATTTTTTGAAATGAACTAATTTTATATTTTAATATATCATATTAGGATAATTTAGATGGATATTTTTAGAAGTAATAATGCTGTTATGAATTTAACAAAAACAAAATACCAAATGCTGTCAAAATTGACATAAAAGAGTTTTTAAAACAAATATTATATGATTAATTGTTATTATATTCATAAAAATATAATTTTCAGCCAAAAAAAATATATAATAATATATATGACCTTTATGAACCAATTTAGGATCTATTGGATGTTTATAGTATGCTTATTAACCATATAGTGTATGAATACAAGAAGACACGATAAAAGATAAATTATTTAACTTAGAGTTAAATCTAAATGATAAAGATAAAATGGTAACCAAAAAATTTCTAAAACTTATTTGTTGAAGGTATTGCGACCCATAACTACCCTATCCTAGAAATAAGTCACATTGGATCCATTATAAACCGAATAGGAATTTATTATAAAATAATATTTTAAGTTTTTCCTAAGGTGCCCCTCATCTCTCTTGTAAAAGGGAACCTCATACCTCTCCTCTTCAAACAATTTTGAGAATTCTATATATTCCAAAACCTGACCATTTCTCTTCTCAATATCTCTAGTTATATCATTGAGGTTCTGGTCTTCTAAAAAGACAAACTCTAGTGCCCTATAAAGATGTTTAAACAAGGCACTTCTAGGAAGAGGTAATCTCTTCTACCGATTCCTTCAAGTTTATTTATTCTTCTACTACCTCTTTTTTAGTTGTTTCATTATAAAGTTATAAAATCAGTATAACTAATATACTAATATGTTATTATTAATATTAAAAATCCCCATTTCACCATATATCCATCCTACATAAAAAGAAATCACCACGTGTGCTTACGTATGGAATACCGTCTCCACGTCGGGTTGTAATCTGTTTTTCCACCACCACCTTACTTGGATAGGTATAATGGTGTAAAGAATAAATATATATGGTTATTATAACATCATACGGATTCTGATATATTATATCATCCACTCCAATTCCATTGAATAATTATGGGAACGATATCACCGCTCGTGCGTACGTACGGATTACTGTCTTAATGTCGTGATAGGATTCATTATCCATGTTAACCATTAAAGAATAATTATAAAGTATATATAATGAATAATATTGATATATATGAAAAAATATTTCTATTGTATTTATGTATATATATATATATATATTTCGTCTACTTACTTCCATTCATGTCAATAAGGAAAGGAAAACAGTTTTCAAGCGTACATATGACCTACCGTCTCCATGAATGGTGTGATTCATTTAATTTATATTATATATATATATATATTGAATATATATGATAAATAAATAATGTTTTACATTATTGATGTAATTAAATATTTATATATGTAATAATAATATCAAGAACAACAATTCCCAACACGTATGATAAATGAAACAATTTTACCCAAAACGCTGCTTTAACATTGAATTGAGAAAAGAACGGGTAATATAAAGTCATAAGTAAATAATATATGATATTATAAATATTATTATGGTTATGTTACAAGGTAATAATATGTGTGAACCCAGTATACTGGAGTTTCAGACACGTACAGAAAAAATTGGACCAAGTTAAGGGATAATTTAAAATCCCATTTTTATCCGAGATTTTTTATACATAATATTTACTGGGGTTATATTTTTCATCCATGTACATAAAATGATTCCACAAAGTGTATTATATTCTTCCACGTATGTTTAAATTCATTTTACCCCTCTTTGACTTTTACTTTGTGTTATGGAAGGAATATTTCTTTTGTTTACCATCCATGGTACTTTTTGACTTTTCTGTTAAAAGTACGAGAAGAATGTTATTATAAAAAATACATCATGAACATATTTTTATGGTTTCATAATGCCTTATTTTCATGATGAATCCTCTGTGTGATTTCATGATTATTTTCAACAAAAATCTATTTCTTTTAAAATTTCTTTGGATGTTGTGAAGTGAAAATGATTTTGAAGGGAAAAGTATATTTTCCTCAAGAATTAATTTCAAGTGTTTTATCAAAACTATTTTACATCTAAGATGACATTATCTAGAATGTTTATGTTTCAAGTATAATGTATCTATTATTTACATGGTTGAATTTTTATTACGATGAAATAATATCCATTTCATTTATAAGGATTATGCAATGATGAGATGATGTTTATGAACCCCATTTTATTATTTGTGTTATGATGAATGATTTATGTTTATTTTGTGGCACAAGTAAGAATGATTTAATTATGAGATGGGTGGGACCTATATATCCCTACAATTCATTTGATAAATATTTATATCTAATGAGATAGACATGGCTGGAATGGAATATTAATCTAGTTCAGTGATACAGGCCTAGAACGATGAGTGAACTAGATTCAGTAAGGGACGTTTTCCACTACGATGGTCTTGGCAGTAATGCCTTGGGTACTATAGAAATAATATAATGTGCTTAATGGTTTTAAATAATTCCATGTTTTTCCCATGTTATTTTTTCATGATTAATGTTCCTTTATGATCTATGCCTTCTGCATTGTCAATATTTCTGTCATTACTCGTGATTTTTATGTTTTATGTTCATGTTATTATGTTTAAATGTTCAGGGATTGTTTTATGTTTCCATGTTTACACTTACTGAGTATTTGAGCTCACCCTTTTTATGTTTTCTTTCACCATGATTTAATGAAATGTTTTAGGTAAGAAAACAAATAGGGATGTACATTATTGGAGATGTTTAATATCTTTCACCATGTCTAAAAGACGATGTTCCGAGTTTCCAAAGACACTAAACTATTACGGTCTTATACTGTCTGTTTTTTTGTGTTATGTATTCTGAAAAAGTAATGTAATGTATATGTATGTCATGTGTTGGGTCTCTACAGTTAGTGTATTACAAGGTTCATACATACAAAGAGAATATAATTATTATGGTTGTTTAAATTAGTTCCATTGATAATCTGGGAAGATTGAATTAATAATCGGTAATGTTGATCCTCTATTATCTTAAATGATGTAGATATTCATTATCTATTTCATAATATATGAACTACTATACAGGTTATCATATTCAGAATTTTCAGTTCATAGAAACACTCATAGGTAAACCATGGGGATTTAATAACATATAGAGGCACAAATTTGAGTTGAATATCATTGATTCCTTTTATAATTAGACATTCAATAACGTACAGAGAGTATGTTTCATTAATGTAATCTAAGAAAGAGTTGATTTATATGGAACAAATATTTCAATATATCAAAAGAACAAAATACGTGGAATCATTCTTATGTGGTCAAAAATGTGTAATAACATTTTAAAAAAAATAAGATGCATTATTCTTGGAAAAATAATATTAAGATAATGTATCATTTCATCTTTAATGTATTGGAGTAAAGGTGTTGTATGTGTAGAAGTTTTATGGATTATATAATATGAAATATATACTAGCTTAATAGAATTTTTTTGGATTTGGTGAGGTTGTATTGTGACATAGTTGGGTTGAGATGACTTGAACCATATTGGGATAACTATGTAGTTTAAATTTATGATTGAGTATAACATATGTTTTGATGATAGTAATTGATAACATTGTTAATATTTCCCAAATTGATTCTGAAGTGGGGGATTGTTATTTTATGTAGTGGGAACACCATTTTCAATCTAATTATTAGAAATTATATAAGGATTGATATTGATTTCAAATTTTTAATATCTGATAAATATTTTCAGGTAGTGTGGCTATGTTCTAGAATAATTGATGTAGGAATTACAATACTATGATATAGGGAATTAATAAAATTGGAATAAATATACACCTCTTGAAGAATGACTTGTGGAATCACAAAAGGATAGTGTAAGGTATTATGTTATAAATTCTAAATATATTTAAAATTTATTTCAAAATCTATGTAACAACTTCTATCACTCATAATGGTTATGTAATGGTTCTATTAAAAATTGTGTAAGGGGAAACTCACCGAGAATATGAATACACACACTATTAACAATAGGGGTAGTTAAGCTAGTGAATTTATCAAACCAATTTGAGGGATACCGATGATGATATAATCGATGTGGTTATACTATCCCTATAGATTTAAAGGAAATGAAATAGGTTTTACCACATGGGATTCACTTTAAATAGTATTGGTGTAAATTTTATCCAAAATATCAACACTAAAATAGTTTAGAAGTTTTAATTATCTAATATTTCCATGATAAAATATTTTTTGTGTACCCCCATGGAGTATGAAAATGTATTAACTACATAAATTCTTAGGTTTTTCTATAAATTTATTTTTCTAATATTTATTTATTTTAGAAGTAGTTGTCAATTTTTTAAGTGATCATTTTAGTGCTTCTCTATGGAGAGTTTTCTTTATTATTTTGGAGACATAGTTATTATAGGCTCAAACTGATTTTTTGTAGAACATTAGTTATATTTTCGATGATAAATAGGATATAATCTAGTTTATGGTTGAAAATCCATAAAATTGTAAAAATTAACATATAATTTTATTTCTAACTCCACAGACTATATTCTACAAATATCAGAGATCTGATAACATTTTGTAACATCTCAACTGAAATAAAATTCCCAATATCTGATTTAATGATTTTAGAGACCTAAATCATGTATCAATACACACTAGAGGAAGTTAAAAACTGTAATGATCTAGAATATAAATAAAGGGTTAAAACTGTAAACATTTAATATAGATAAATCATGATATTGATAACATATTTTAAATTAATAAGTATATAAAAATGTTCATGTATAATTTATTAAAAAATATACTTTTTGAATCATGGTCACACTAAAGGGAATATTACTTAATGTTTTAGAAAAACAACTATCATATGAAATAAAATAAATTATACCTTCTCATTTCAAATTTCACAATGAAAATAATCCCCAAGAATCCTAAACATGATCGTGGAGTCAAAACTGATGCTTCGTGAAAATAAAAGAATATTTTTTAAAGAACTGTAAAGAAAAATCCATATAGGATTGTGGTGGAACCACTTTCCTTTTATTGTTTCCTTAATCCAATGTTATTGAGATGAATATGAATAACAGTTCTATTTTTATATTAATTTACATTCCACCAACATAAAAATCATAAATAATAATGACAATCACCATCATTAATATAACCACCCAAAATTTTATGATATATCTCCTATTAAATTAATAAATTTGGATAGCATTATTTACATGAAATATTGAGTTTAAATGAAAAAAATAAGGCATTGAAATATTATTTTTGGAAAAATATAACGTTCTTGAATTTTTTATCTCAATATTAGATTACATTGATTTTTTTTGGTTTATAAATGAAGCTGTATTTTTTGGTGAATAGTTAAAATAATAACTTTTATAAAACAACCATTTCTTTAATTTTGAAATCACCAATATAATTTCACTTTAATCCTCTATTAACATAATATTAATTAATTTATAAATAATATAAAAAATAATATTTGAATCATTATTATACTTGACATTGGTGTAATTTCATTTTTGTAAATAAAGCACAAATGTTTCTTCTAAAAAATGTAGTTTCATTGATTTTGTAATTATTTTATTAAAATAAGTTATACTAGCTTTGTGAATTTAATTTTATAAAAATAATTCCATATTTACAATATTGTGTATCTGGTAAATAAATACCTTGTATTTTTTATAATAATGAATATTAACATTGGTTGATATCTGTCACCTCACTAAGCCTAAAATGTGAAAAACAAGGATAAAACAATGGGATAAAGAATAAACATTTCCATAATAATCAACTCTATAAAGTTAATTAAATTTTACTATAATACTACATTAATTTAATATAAGTCCACGTCATTCCATGTTTCTCTCTTATTTAAATTTCTCTTACTTTATGAAAAGAATACCAAAAAATGTCACACTATGGACTTTAGTATCTCTATTGAAATTTTATATGTATAAAATGTTGTTATCTTATGTTTTAAATGATAATATTATATATGAAATAATTTTCAATCATGATAAATAATACTAAATATTTTTTGATATAATACATTTCTTAAATACTTAAATATTTGTCACATAATCCTTACTAAAATAACAAAAACAACTAATATATAAAACAATTAAAAGCTATATAATTTGGATAAATTATTGTGTTACACAAATTTTATAGTTCTATATTTCATATTAGTGATGTTTTAAAATATTATATTATAAATAAAACTTTTTTGGTGTATTTAATTTGAAATTAAGTAAATAGGGTCAAAATGACATTAATAATATTTTATGAAAATATTATTGCAATATATATGTTAAAAATCATAAAAGAACAAAATGTGAAAGGGGTGATAATTGATGGTCTATAATTTCATCCCTATTATATTTAACTACCAATTTGAACTATATAATGAAAATTTTCACATTTTCATAATTAAGAATTCATTTCCTTGATTATGGATAAAATATAATAATCTACAAGTTAATCAATAAGATAAGGTTTAAAATGATATCTAAACATAGGATAATTTTTTAACTGATTATATTCAGACATAAATATCCTTATATTTTAATTCATTCTATTTTGGAACCATTTCACATTAGTTTCATACATATTATATTATAATATTTCATTAATTTCATAAATTGACCCACTCAATTATAAAATGATATCCCTTCCCATATTTCATAACAACAATATGATCCATGTACGACGACCTAGACCTATAAAATTATCATATACACATATTTAAAACTGAATTATATTTTATTTTCTGTTTAAAATACCATTATTTATGTCCTATAGAATGGATCTAATGGAAGACAACAGAAGAAGAGGTATTCGTCATTATCCACTCTTTCATGTTTATATCCTCTTCCACTTCTAATAAATATGTTCTAACCATAATAATATAATAAATATACTATAATAAATACATATACATTTTTTATTTATTATGGAACATCCATTTTCCATATCTTTTCACTCATACAAAAAGATAAAACAATCCTCATGCTTTCACACGGCATGTCGTCTCCACAAAGAGGAGTTACTAATTTTTCATCACCAATTAACATGGATGGTTATAAAAATGGTAATAATGAATATATATTGTATTTATAAAATAATTATTCTTCTATAATTATAATATCATATTTTCATTATTCCAACCAAACCAATTTGAAAAATAATTCCCCTTATACACATATGTGGAATACCACCACCACAAAGCGATTTGATTATATTTCATTTATACCATACATGTATGTTAATAATATAGATAATATATATATATATATATATATTATATGATATAATAATTATTATAGAACAATCAATTATAATTTATTCTTCTTTCATTCTATCCATCCAAAAGTTAAAACTATATTGGTGTGTACATACAACAAGCCATCTCAATGAATTGTGTACGTAATTTATCAAAATAAAAAATTTGATTATAAATTTATATATATTTAATATATATTATATTCATTATATTTTTAAAATTTCACATATTATGGAAAATTAATCTATGTACAAGGAATTGTGGTACCAAACCCAAATTCTCATGATTAAGTATACTCTTAACACCCTAAACAATGATTCTCAGAAAAAACAATTAACACAATATTGGTAAGATAATATAAATTAATCATTGTGATATTATATGTATCTATATAGTTACATTATATGTTTATGAAGTATATATGAAATAATTATATAAAATATCCAAATAATATATAATAAAATTCTAATAAGTGGTAAGGAATTTCATCGTATTCTCGACTATGTGGGGACACATTTGGTATTATGTACCTATTCACTTACATCATTTTTATATAATAATAATTTTATGTTAGTAAATTTAATATCCATTTATTAATGATGTTTAATTTTAGATTTAGATTTTATTTTATTAATTGGTAATAGTTTAGTAGTTACATTACAGGCGACATTTTTTTTAAAATCTCAATTTTCTTTGATTTCTATCATATTCATAAAGTAATATTATAATTTAATCTTTATAAAATCCATGTATTTTATTATCTTTGTGATATTTAATGATTTTTCATATATTATTTTATATTTCTTATTTTTGGAAATATGAATCAGGGAACATAAAATTTAATATAAAAAGTGAGCTTATTTCTCTTTTCGATCGGGTAAGTTTTATTCTATGTTTATATTTTGCCAAAAAAATAATTTTTTTTTACTATAATGACTAATTAAGGATATTTTATTTTTTAATTAAGTTCTTGTGAGGTCTGAAAATAATCATTCTAATGATTTTATGATCATTATTTTCTTAATTTCATCACAAAATTCAAATTGAATTATCTTACCATTTGTGTTGTCAACTGATTTTTCTATAGCCATAATAGTATTACACAATTATGCTTCATTTAAAATATTTCAATTATTTTGGAAAGGAATATATTATAATAAATATTATCTTAATGTTTCTCTCCATTTTTATTTAACACTAAAAATACATGACATTATTTGTAAAACTAATATTTTTTTTAGGAATTTATTTTCATATTTCATATCTTATTAATTTTTAGGTAATTACCTTTCTCATGACACTTTCACTTAATTGTTATCTCAAAAAATTAATGTTTTGTTAAATATCAATATTATTTTTATCATGGATATGACTATTTCAAAAATTAAATAAAATTTTATTATAAATAGTTTTTCATTGAATATTATTTGGCTGATTAGGAAAATTTTGATATTTAGTATTCTTTACACAAAAAGAACATTTTTAATAGACATATTATTTAATATTAAACTTATTATTCAATGTATGATGAATTCATTAGACATGAATTTATGGGAGAGTCACATTTATGGATATCCCCTTGATATATCGATATGTCTCAAGAACCAAATTTGTTGGATATCCTTATTATACGGGGTTCCATTATATATATAGCCATCAATTAATGAAAAATAATAAAATAATTGGTTGGTAAACATATCATGATTGTTGATATCTTGAAATCCAAAGTTATGAAATTAATATTTTAAGAATTAAATAATTATTATTCATGATATTATTTCATTTATATTATCCATGGATGAATTCCATTCTCATGTTATCGATTAAATTCCATGTTCGTTCAGTTTTTTTCCTTCCTTATTTATTATTCCATATGTACCTTGTTTAGATCCCACTATACAAAACCATTATTAATAATTTGACCTCACCATTATATTATTTGTTCCTCAAGATATGAACAAGGTATAATTTAATGAGTTTAGGAATATATAATATTTAACAACGCTGTGTTTTTGGGATTGATATCCAACGTAAAAAAGTGAAATATGATTTTTTATTGTTCGTTAAGACTACAGAATTGATCAATCCTTGGTTATGTGATCCTTTAACCTACTTCCAATGTTATAATTAGAAACTGAATCTACGATAGTATACTTGGGTATTCCACAATTGGTATATGATAAAGTGAAGTAGAAAAGTTGGGGACATGATTTTAGATAAACATAAATAACATGTGAATTATGAAACTCTATTAGATTACTTGATAACTTTTACATTATAGGGAATTCTATTTTCTGGAGAAATATTGATGATGATTAATATCTAACTAATTTTTTTACAATTAATTAGTGATAGAGATAGAAAAATAACACTGATCAACACCAATAGTTAATTCAGGTATTTTCATAATATAATATCTTGGATTTTTCCATGTCATATTTTTAAATATTATATGGATTTATTATGAGACAAGGATTTTTGGAGGAATGCTATTCAGAGGCCCGGTAATCCCAGAACAGTGGTCTGAACTTCTTTATGTTAATTGAGTTTGTGGGCGTGTGCAGTTTTGGTAGTTTCCAAACGGATTCCTAGATTAAAAATCTGAGGGAACCATTGCATTAGGGATGATGACATTACCTATGAATGGGCATAACCCTGACCGACGCAAGTTGAGGGAAAAAATTATTTTTCTGATGTTTTTAGTAAGTTAAAATAAAAAAAAAATTATTTCATTTTATTTGGAATAATTTTATACAACGCTATGATGGGGCATCCATTTCGATAATTAAAGGTATGCCATAATTACTTAGAAATAGAAATGTTGAATCATTAATGTCACAACCGGATGGAATAAGGAAATTTGAACCCAAATTTTAATTGGTTTATCGAATGTTAGTCATTGGAAGAAAATGGAGAGAACTTCCAGGATCTTCAGAGAGTCCTCTCGGCGACGGATGTCATCGATAAAAATTGAGAATCATTGCAACATTGGAGTTGGAGGATATCATCGATGACGGAAATAGATTTCCATCATCGTTGATCGAACCATTCCCGAGGTATGGTTATTTTTTTCAATTATTCTATTCCCCATTCTTGGATTAAATTACGAACATAGATCAACACAAAAACAGGGTGATCTGTGGATAAGGAATTCTTGCGGGACAATGTCAATTTCTTTTTCATTTGGGGGTTTGATATGGTAATTAATTTAATGATGATATTTTGTTTCCCATTTTGATTCATCTATTAACCATATTAAGGATAGAGGATTGACACCATAATGAATGATGGAGAAAGTGTGTTCCTCCTTTGTTTATTGATTTTGTTCTCCTTTTAAACATTATGTTCTTTGAATTCTTCACAAGGTTATTAAAAATGGATTTTTTTCACATGCTTTTAACAATTCAATGATCCAAAATTAGAGATCTGACATTGTGTAGACATTGTGGAGGTGCGAATATGATGACAGAAGATGATTTCAGATGATTTGGGAGAAATCGTTCATCGACCAATCCACGTACCGATGATAGAAACAAGATATCGAGGCTGATCAAACCACAGAAACCTCCCGAAATGATGATGGGATGGTAGGAAGACATCAGATCATGCATTGCAAGGCGATCAGATGGTCATAACAAATATTAGAGGAGAAACTGTAGCACGATGATGATGGACACTTTTTCTATAAATTTCAGAAAAACACACCATTTATTCGGAATAACATGCCTTGTAGGACCAGCTCTGTGGCAGCTATAGTTTTGGGATACAGACAGCTGTTGCATGGTTTGATACCCCTATAAAACAACATGTGGTCCCTTTCTAATGGTCGATATGTATTTTGGAAAATACACAGACACAGTACGGATTACACGACATCACGACATGGTGTGTACTCTCTATGTGGCATGGAAGCGGAAACATCACAGAACATTGAATGTATCATGGAAGATACACAAACAAAGGACGGCTTCAAGGTCGTGTACTCCAACACACGGATAGGCCAGGCCAGCAGCACATGCTACCCCATCAACCGGTTACATGGTATGACTCACACGAGTAGAAACTGTGTATGTGCACACGCCTGCGTACACGAATAAAACACAAGTTACTTTGTCACGTTTTGTGGTCTGTACTACATGCCATGTACATACCTTTTTACACGACATTTTCTTTCTGACTTAATAAATTTGACAAGGGTAGTACCCAGAGTTGCGGGAAATGGCATGTGACTCATACTACACGCCGTGTATATCATAGGACATGGAATGATACTCTTTTACACCATTCCTTATACATTTTTCATTCATGTTAGTAACATTTTTTCTCATCCCCCAAAATGTTATGTGTCATTTACACCCACATGAGTATGATCCCATTAGTTGGACATTCCGAGATAGAGTATGGTATCCCTTAGATAGGCCCGTAGTGAGATCTTCTATCCATTCATTAACCTAGTTAGAATCATGAAACAATGTAACTTTTCCAATATGTCATTGTTCCTATATATAGCAGGTGAATCTGGATGATTCACAGACTTTTAAAAGGACCATGAAGTGATCATCATCTATGAATTGTGATCTCTTCCCACTCTATAACGTGTTCTCCTAAAATTCTTGAATCTGTATCTCATTAACTTTCCTAAAGAAAATTAATTCATTGACGGATGACATCAGGACCATCAGACTCATGGAGTGAGTTCTCTTAAATGAGTTCCACTTGGTACCCTCAAATAGAATCCCTAGTAGTGGTATGCAGTTGTGTGACTTTTCTCTAGATTATGAGAATGAGTTTATGGTATGTCTACATTTTTTACATCTTTCTATATGTTTAGAGGACATATACAATGTAGTATTGAATTTAACATTACTTTTTGTATTAACTTGTGGTTTTCAAAGTCCTCTACTGGGTATTTTTATACATACCCCAACATGTTCTTAGCCCGCATGTGTCATGTCTTGTGTAGACTTTTGACCGATTCTAGGGATGACCCGGACCAGACCAAGCTTTTTTATTTCCCTATAGGATGAGGGGTACCTACGACTACGAGTAGGAGTCTGAGTACATATTTTTGTATACAGATTGGACATTGTAGTTTGGATACAATTTTTTTAATGGCATTGTATTCTAGGACAATTTACTTTCCACGCATTAATTTTGTTGCACTCTGTTGGTTGGGAATATTTTTATACATGAATTTTGTACCTTAGTGGTTTTTACATTTCAGTATTTGAAATCTTAGAGATGTGTTTGTGTATGTGTGTATAAAGGTACCTATTCAATGCCTCCCAAGTTAGTAATATGAATATTCACTTATAATCATCCTCCCCTGGCCTATTGGAGGTGGGCTTGGGCAGTCATGGCGTGGGACCCACTGGGACGGGTCATGAGGGAGTGGTATCAGAGCAGGTCCGTTCATCCTTAGGACCATGATTCTATGAGATTGGTTTGGGGGGAACAGTGTTATGTGTATCGGGTTGGCCTTCAGGCCAGAGACTCCAGTGTTAGTTTGGGCGGTCGACGTATCAACACACCGGGACACTGATATCAAATTTTTGACTCGATACATGAAAACACTTGTTTCGGGGATGTAACAGAATGGTACATGCAACATATAGGAATGGTTTTTCTTTCTCCTTGTCATTTTTGTCATCTACCAAAATATACTCATTAACAATGGTATATATTGTTTCCTTACAGGATGCCTCCGCGACGTATACCTGCTAGGACTCTACATCATGATCAAGATGATGATCCCATCGGTGATAAAGCTTTGATACAAGGACCAGTTCCCTAGTCGTTACCTCAATGTGGTGCACCTTCATTACAACCACCAGTAGAGCATCTCGTGGTACATGTAGTACCGACAGATGAGGGTCCCAAGAAGTGCACGATACTTGATTCCCAGAGATAGAGACCCCTCATGTTTTGAGGATATCCCGACCCTCAGGTAGCTGAGGACTAGCATGAGGTGGTAAACTGAGTTTTCCATCTAGTGAGGACACAAGCAGAATAGATGGTGATACTTGGATTTGTCCTTTTTCTTGGATCTATGGGATGATGGTGGAGTCTGAACACACAGACTTGTGATGAGGAGACTGTTTCATGGATTGATTTTGAGAGACTCCTTAGTGGAGAGTTCTCTCCGATTAAAAAATTATTAATAAACATCCATTAGGTTGTTCAGCTCCATTAGTGTTGTTTGAAGGGGGCTGAGTATCCATTGAGGTTCACCAACCACACCTGGTACATAATGGACATGGTCAGGGATCAATTATTTAGAGTTCATACCGTTGAGTGAGGAAAGCGATGGGACATCTGATCTAGTTTTTTTCCTCTATTCATTTTGACTTATGATGGAGTTTATGAGCAGGCCTCAGTGATCAAGATCATCTTGGAAGAGCAAAGGCAGCTGACTATAGTTAGTATTAGGTAGACACGTGAGGAGACCACATCCGTAGGGAGCTTACCTCAGGAATAGGAATCAGGACGTGAGAGATGCCATAGGAGGTCCTATGATAGGTGATCGACAGTCTAGGGATCTCAGGAACGATCCAGCCAACCTAGGAAGAAGTGATTCCACTCGTGCCAGAGTATTGTACATCTCACTAAAGACAATCCAACCTATATATCTACTGACATAGATGTTGTATATGGACCGCCGAGGCAGAGGTATAGAGTGGACCAGATAGACACTCTAGGTAGTAGACATGGAAGATGAGTTGGGAGAGATGCTAGTGGTGGTAGGTTCATTGATCTACTCCCACCACCACCCAGGAGGTCCACACTAGGCTCATGGGGCTGGGGGGATAGGGGTCGGGATAGTTGAATGCGGTCAACGCGCATGACCCATGGATTTAAGGGATTATCCGAGATATGATCTATGTCTTTTCTAACTTATCTTCCATTATTATAGACTTTGTTGTGAGTCATTCCTTTACTTCCACATGTCTCATTCGAACCCTTGAGATTCCGGTAGAGTTGGTGACATAACCCTTATGCTTGAATCCCCTACGTAAGGAGACTCGATTATCACACATCTTTGCAGATGGTTCTATCTTACCCTTGGAGGCGAGAGTTTAGGTTAATACCCCATGGTGGAACCATTGAGGAATTACGTTGTCATTCTTGGCATAGATTGGCTATATTTGGTTGATACCAATATTGGCTGCTTTAGGTAAAGAGTGTGGTGTATCCGCACTGATGGGATGAGGTTTAACTTATTTAGTGAAAATGAGACAAAGACAGCACGAAACTGTCTCTTACATAGGGGGTGGGGCTATGGATTACTCATGATTTGGATAGCCGTAACCTCAGTGCAGTAGATGTTGTGTGATTCATTTTCTCAGAAGTAGTGTCGGAGTACGAGGAAGCCTTTCCTGGGGATGTTCGAGGACTACCTCCATGTCGGGAGATCAAATTCTATATCAACTTACACCCCATGATGGCTTTGATTTCCTCACCATCTTATCATATGGCTCTCGTAGAGTTCTACGAGCTAAGGTTGCAATGGGGTTATTTGCATGAAAATTTCTTCATAAGACCCAATGTTTCATCCTACATGGACCCCATTTGGTTTGTCAATAAGGCATGTGAGAGTTTGAGGCTGTGCATGGATTACTGACTCTTGAATCAGGTTACAGTGAAAAAAAAGTATCAACTACTGAGGATCGACATCCTCTTCAATCATCCAATAGGGTAACATTGTTTCTCAAAGGTTGACCTTCGGTCATGTTACCACTAGTTATGGGTACAAGATGAGGATATACCGAAGACCACTTTTAGATAATGCTATAGTCACCATGGGTACATGTTTTTTTTCTTTCGGCATGACAAATACCCTAGCAGTGTTCATGGGACATTTGAATGGGGTCTTCAAGCCATATTTAGAGTGGCTTGTAGTGGTATTCATTGATTAAATGCTTGTTTACTCAGCATCAAAGGAGGAGCATGTAAGAGACCTATAGATGGTTCTAAACATACTCCAAGAGAAGAATCTATAATGGTAACTCTTGAAGTGATAGTTCTATATTTATGATGTCCACATTCTGGGACATGTCATCTCATCAGATATAGTACCTGTGGACCCAACCACAGAGGATGCAATGTTATTATGGGAGCCACCTCAGAGCTAGACAGAGGTACGTAGCATCCATGGGTTGACTAGATATTACTGCAGATCATTCATGATTTCCCCTGGATATCAGTACAAATGAAAACCATGACCATGAAGGGGATACCCTTAAGGTGGACAAGGATGTTACAGCAAGATTTTCGAGTAGTTGACATAGAGTTTGAAGAGAACAAAAATTTTGAGATTACCAGATGAGGGTTTCGAGTACATAGTTTTCTGCGACACATCATGGTCCAGGCATGGTTTTGTCATGATTTAGAAAAATTCAGTTATTTCTTATGGTTTGTGCCAACTCAGGCGATATGAGTAGAACTATGTGACCCATAATCTCATGGTGTCATTGTTAGTCTTCTCGTTGAAGATGTTGTGACACTAACTAATGGGAGAGGAATTTATCAACTACTATGACCACAAAAGTCTCAAATACATATTCTTTCCGAAGGATATGAATCTAAGACAGAGGAATTGGATAGATATTCTCGAAGTCTATGATTTTGAGATCACATATACTATTGGGAAGGGGAACAAAGTGGAATACATTCTTAGCAGAAGATTGAGCTTGTAGTTGTTGAGTGAGGCGATGAAATGTGGGCCTTGTTACAATTATCCATCATTATGAGAGAATATGAACCATATATTTAGTTTACGGTCATCAACCCACCACTCTTACATAATTTTAGGGAGGCACAAATATGGGATGCCGACTATGAGGATTTACGTGCCCAGTTATCCACATGATATGCTCCTGGTGGATATTCTCAAGGCGGGGATAATTTTTTTCACTTTAGAGGATGAATTATTATACATGTGGCATTGGAGGAGGATTTCGTGATAGTGTTTCAATTATCCCCTTTGGAGTTATGTTATTTAGTGCAAAAAAATGTACCAGGTCCTTTTGATTTAGTTTTGGTGGTCATGTATGAAGAAGAGAGTAGCATAGTTTGTTTCATGATGCTTTTCATGGCAGCAGGTGAAGGCTAAGCAACAGGTTTTTACAAGGTTATTTCACCCCTCAAAGAATCTAGAGTGGATTTAGGATGGAATATAATGAAATTCATGATTGGATTACCCCGGATGTCAAATTTGCATTATTCCATTTGGGTGATCATTTACCGACTCATCAAGTGGGACCACTTCTTATCCATCAGGTAGCAGTGTTCTGTAGATATCTTGAGATGCCTAAATGTGAAAGATATAGTTCATGTTAATGGCATACCTTCGAATATATTCTCAGATCATGATGCATGTCACCCATCCCGTCTGTGTAAGGGATTGCCGTAGGCTTGTGGAATTAAACTACACTTGAGCACAGCCTTCCATCACCAGACAGATGGTCATACATAAAGAACAATGTAGGTTAGGGAATATATTTTACGAGACTATTTCATGGATATTGGTCACGGTTGGGAGGACCACCTACAACAGGTGGAGTTTGCGTAAAACAACTAATATCAATCCACCATTGGTATGGAGCCGTTCGAGTCATTATATGGGAGACCTTGACAGTCACCACTTTGTTGGAATAACTCTGGATAGTCATCAATCATGATTCCAGAGTTGGTGCGAGCTACCACTGAGAAGGTGCAGATTATCCAAGACCAAATGAAGACTACACATAGCTGAATGAATTCTTTTACTAACAAACGATGGAGACCCCTTGATCTTCAGGAGGTAGGCCACATCTTGCTTCCGGTCTCACCTCGATGTGGTTTACAGAGATTTGTTTAAGATGAAAACCATTCATCGAGGTTCATCATACCTTTCAAGATAATTTTCAGAGTATCAAGGTGGCATACTGCTAGCTCAACCATCTTAGATGCACCAGGTACATGATGTCATCCATGTGTCGTAGTAGAGTAGGTACGTGTGTGACCCTTATGGATACAAATGTTTTCCACATGGCGTGTGACCCTTGTCAAATGGAATTTGGTACCTTCTCGAAGAACGACATGTATTTTGGGAAATACATGGGCATGAGAATTATTTCACATATTCGTGAGATGACATGTACTCTCTACGCGGCATGGCAGCAACAGTTTCATAGTAATCAACGTGTATCTCCAAAGATACAGAGACATGGGGTGGGTACACAGTCAGGTATAATACCTCACAACTAGACTAGGCCAGCTGCATGGGCTACCCCATCTACCGATTACTTGGTATGGCACACACATTTTGAAACCTTCTATGCCCACAAGGAGGGAAACTTGGTTTCATGGACACGACATGTGGTCCATACTACACACCGGGTAATTACCTTTTTACACAGCATGTTCTATCTTACTAGGACCTTTTCACACGGGCAGTACCCAGAGTAGCGAGACGTGGTTGGTGACCCATACTACATGTCATTTATATCATGGAAAATGGCTTGATCGTCTTGTCCAACATTCATTGGACATGTTTTGTTTGTGTTAGTTCCCATTTTTGTGTCCCCCTGAAGGTCATGTATCATTTCCACCCATAAGAGTATGATCCATTCAGCCAGTCTTTCCGAGATAGAGATAGGTATCCCACCATGAGGCACGAAGAGAGATATTCTATCCATTCTTGCCCATAGGTATAGTGGGATAACGATGTGACTATTAACACATGATATTGATCATTTACATATCATTTAAATCTAGATGAGTCATGGTATCTGTGAAGGCCCTGGCAGTGATCCTCATATGTGTATCGTGATCTTTTCCCCCTTCGAAGTTTGTTCTCCCAGAATGAGGGTATCTATCTCTCATGACCTTTACCGACGAAGGGCACTTCTCAGATGGATTCCATCAGAACCCATTATACATGTGGAGTGAGTTCTCCCAGATGAGTGCATTGTGGTACCTTTGAAATGAATCCATAGTGGTGGTATACAGTTGTATGACTTGTCTCTAGAAAACGTGACTGAGTTTTGAGTATATCTAGATGCTATATATCTTACTATATGTTCAGTAGACATATATCATGTAGTGATGATTGTATCTTTAATTTTTGTATTACCTTGTGGTTTTCTGGATCCTCTACTGAGTATTGTTATACTCACCCCTACACAGGCATTGGCCGCACGTGTCATGTATAGTGAAGATGATCGACCTTTTGATAGGGTCCAGGGCAGATCATGACTAGACTAAGATTTTTGAGTTCCCTATAGGACGAGGTGTTTCTACAGCTATGAGCAACAGTCCTTGTAACTTATTGTGGATACTCGTTAGAATATGTAGTTTTCAATCTCTTGTTTATGGTGGGATTTTATTCTAGCCTAGTTTACATTCCGCAATTTACTTTTGTTGTACTCTTTTTGTTGGGTTTAGTTGTATGCATGCATTCTATACATTTGTGGTTTTTAAATTTCATATTTTGAAGGCTTGGTGATATGTGCATGTGTACAGGTACGTAGGAAATGTCTCCAATGATAATAATATTCCTACTCATTGTTATTCATCATCCCCTAACATATTGTAGTTGGGCTTGGGAGTCTTGGTGTGGGCACCACTAGGTCAGGTCGTGACAATTATTGTGTAATAAAAAATAAAAGGTGTTATTACTGAGTATATCATGGTCATATTATGGTATCTTATTAATGTTATAACAGATAATATTTCCCCTATAGAGAAACATGTTATCACTTAGTGTGTTTCAGCTATGTTACAACCCATTATGAGATAAAAGGCTTCAAAATTTTACTAATCAACTAATATATTTTATTTTATTAATAGATTACATCCGTGGAAAATATATTTTGTCTTTGGGATTTTAAATATTATATTCAGAATCATCCTTTAATAGTCTATTGTGTAAGATAAACATTAAATCTTAATGGAAATTACATTCAGTAACTGTTTTATACTACATATTCATGGGGGATGGTTATCTCTTATAGTTGGGGATAAATTCAACATTGAATATATATATATATATATAAACTATTTTAGATATCAGTGTTGACTTTACTGATGTGTTTCATATTATTCCTCCAAATAATGTATTGGTGTTTTAAACAGAACTCATACCTCGCACTACACCTATTTCAAATAAACCATATATAAAGGACCCAATTGAGCTTCATTAATTAAAGGTACTATAAGAGAATATATATATCAGAGATGAATTTTTCCCATTTCCTCCACATGTAATGCACTAGTTATTTATTATCGTTGAATAAAAACGTTTCAATGAGTGTTTTCATTGATTATTGGGAGAAAAACAAAATCACTATTATGATTATGTATCATCTACCCTATATATATGATATATTTGATAAAATACTGGGAAGTAAATATTTTTCCTTGATTTATGTTTGATTTTGATATATTCTATTAAGGTTCATAATGGAATATATACCTAATAATTCATTTCTTATGAGCTGTGGGATTGATTAATTTATAGAAAATCTATTTAGACGTACCAATGCACCTATTATAAATATGAATTTTATGAATGAAATATATAAAAATTTCATTGATCATATTGGTATGTCTTCAAAGATAATATGCATATATTTTCAAAGATAAAGGAATAGCACAATGATCATTATATAATAGTTCTAAAGACAATCAGGATGGTGAATCTATATTTTGAATTTAGGAGGGATGAAATTTGTCATTAGAAAGATTCATTGTTGTGTCATATAATCTCAAGAGGGTACACCAGTGGATCCTTCAAAATTCAATGTTATTGAGTAATTTTCAGTGTGAACCATGAAAATAGTGGTCTATAGTTTTTATGGTTTTGATTAATATTGATGATGCATTTTGAGAGATTTTTTACTACAATCTAATCTACCCACAATGTTAACTCATATGTGAGTTATGGTTTTGTGGAAAAATTAATATGAGGATAATTTCAAGTAACTATACTTAAGGTTGGTTAGTTCAGTTGTTCTAACCCAACCATGTAGTGGAGAATGGGTTTTCAAATATAATGATTCCTCAAATAAGGAAATGATATGATTCCTCTTGCATAATGATAATGGGGAATGTTTATTCCTCCTACTAATATAAAATAAATTAACCTAATTACCCGACCACAAATTTATATTTAGTATAAGTAATTTTTTTTACTAATTATATTGAGGAATTTTCACTATGGTGAAATGGGATTTATATATATATATTTTAATAATAATATATTTAAGAATATATTTAAACATAATGAATTGGATGTGTTCTAGATAATCGGGTTTCATTTGTGATAATATTATGGATACCCAACACATTACCTCCATGGGAAGGGGAATAATGTGGTTGATGCATGGATATGGAAAAATCATGTTAGTCTATACATCATGATGATCGAAAGATACACAGTATTTATATAATTTCCAAAAAAATGAAAACCCATATCTATAAAATACAGTAATTCAATATTTATGACATAAATTTACACATAATAAAAAATAAACAATCCAAATAAGAACATTAATAAGAGGGTACTCAAATAAAAAAACCATTCCATTAGGCCACCTTAGAATGTAATATCCACCTCTTGAGACCAATGTTTTCAAAAATTTTAATAAAAGAATAAATTATTTTCATAATAATAGTTATAAAAATAATTCCTATTCTGATATAATAAAAAGAACCTTCAAAATATCATTCACTACCTAATTAATTGTTAAATATATTCTAATGACGTTTTATGTAAAAACATAAAAAAATGAAAACATGGTGGTTGCATGATTTTTATTTATTCTTTACCAAACATATAATAAAACATAAAAACCAATTTACTATTATTTTTTAACATATATGATTTCATAATAATTTTTATTAAACATTGATTGATAAATTAAAATATTTTCATCATATAAATTTTTTTTACTTATATATAATTTTTGAAACCAAACCTTGATACACATGTAAAATCATTTTAAAAATTTTGATATTTGAACAATATAGAAATATATTTAGTTTGGAAAAAACATTAGTTAAATTATCATATATTTTCATTAAAATGATAAATCAAAAAAAATATGACTTATTTATTAAAAATATCAATATTATATTATTTTTTAAACACAAAAATTACTAGTTTAATTACAAATTTTCAATTAATATTACCTATTATATCCCAATTTAAAATTGTCTCTCCAATCCATAAAGGATAATCAAATCACAAAATATAAGAGAATAAAATCATGGCATAACATGTGCATGAAATAATGAATTTTTTATCTAAGGGTATAAAAGGAACCAGTTATTAAATATAAACCAAACAACCAACTTACCGATTAAAAAACAATCATTAGTCATAAAATTTATATTTGAGTCATCTCCATTACATACGATAAAATTTAAAAAATTATTTTAAATTTTATGACACCAAAAAAATCACATTAATAAATTATTTTAAAATAATTATTAATATATAATTAATCAGCCTTTAAATAATTAAAACAAACATTTTCACATTGAAAATAATCACTTATATTTCAGTTTTATAGTGATCATGTAATCCCACACATAAAAGGGGCATGTGAATATGTGTGGTACCTTATTGAAAATATATTCACTTGAACATATTTATCTATTTGTATTAATTGAAAAATCATGAATAAAAAGACACACAAACTATAAAAATTAAATATTGGCAATAATAATATCACAAATTTTTTAAAAAACTCACCAACAATATGTGTGACTTTTTTACATTAGAGATTAATGAAATAGGTTTCATTAAATATCTATATGTCACATATATTGAATATATATGAGGAATATGTCATAATTTAGCCTAACATACATATAATGTTATTTTTTTACCTATAAATTTTTGCCTACATAGATTATACAAAATCCCCCTGATAGTTTGTACATTATTTAAATGTATTTTCGTTGACCAACGAATTACCTAAATAATATAAAAAATTACATATTCAATTAAATTGAATCAGTAATATTTAATATACCTTACTCTTAATATAATTAATGTTCTAGAATAATATTTTGATTAATCAACCCCTAGGATGAGTCATTTTGCATTATAACCATAGTCGCATCTCCCCATACATCAGAGGATACATACTAGTAGTGAGTGTTGATATTTGAATCATGGGGATACTTAAACCCCAATATGTGTTTGAAATAAAAAGTCATACATGTTAATTGTATACAATAATATTATTTGGAATCCTATTAAATACCGGTTTTATGAATTAATGAGGAAAAATGCCTCCAAATTAACACTATTCATTGATCTCCCATTTGGCTAAACATAAGTTTTAGATGTGAAAAAATGCGAGAAGAAATGAAAACAACAAGAAGTAACTCATCATAACCTCTAAAATATTAGTTATATATCTTTCTATAGGATAAAACCTAGGCCTCAACCTAGCCTACATATGTTAAAAAGTGAGATCTTCTTAGGTACCCATGTTCAAGGTCTTCTTAAGAATGATGTGAGTACAACTCAGTAGGGCACCACCAACGCAGTCCAATGCCTAATAGTTAAAGAGTAGTGTATGTTCATGTGATTTGTTTACTATAAAATAAATAGGATATATATAACATTCAAAATAATAACATATTATAACCAAACCGTAAAAAATGAATCAACACCTACATATCATGTGGTCATGAGCTTCCCAAGCTACCATGAACCCAGAACCTCACTAGTTTGACTCCAAAACCGAACATTGTTATATTACAATTGGAAAGTAATCATGGAATATAAAAATTATTCTTAAAAATTTCATGAAATTTATATATTTAATAGTTTGATGGGTCAGTCCATATGACTTAATGGTAATCATGTTACTCGGTTAACAAAAAGCATTGATTTCTAGGTGTTGCATTAATGCAGACTAGTGAACATGTTACTCAAAATAAAAAATGAATCAAGTTCATGATCAAGAAATCAGGTCCATCATGACCCAAAATATCTGTCATGGGACAGGACCTAACATCATCCTTCCCCATATCATATTTCCATGTGCTTCACCATCGTCGTCACAATCCATACACAATCTAATGGTGATGGATTATTATAACATGATGGCCCCCCTCTCACCAATATCATAGAAATACGTTAAATGTTAATATAATATATATGACATTGAAGTGTATAAAATGCATATATCTAGACCATATAATATCATCAGGAGTTATAATATCTATAAGTACACTCATGTGATCAACAAGTAAAACATGTTTAATTAGTCTCGAAAAGCACCCTTATGGATTCAGTAATAATGTATATTATGTGTTTGTGTCTGTATATATATATATATATATATATATTTAGTGGGGCATAAATACATACAAAATATAAAATAACACATAATGGGATATCATAACACAACAACCATGAGCATTACAATCTAGAAACCTACACACACACAATTTATCTACAATATCATTGGTCTTATGAGATACGCATATAGACACATGAAATCAAGGAATCAAACATGGTCTAACAAATCTAATGTTATATAACCCATCCATGCATCATAAGGGTCCATCTAATCCAATTCCCACATTATTGATAATTACTCATTTATCAGCATCTATCATCAATCTGATACAGATGGGGCCTTCATGGAAATTAAAACATAGTCATTTTATGTTATGTATGGTTATATTAATAAATTAATAATTAAGTAAAATTAATTAATTCATCATTATATGTTATTCATAACTCATTATTAAATTATGGTTCATTCACCCAATATGTAAAAAAACATAAAGAATTTCAATAAGTTGTGCATAATACCATAGGTAGTGTACATGGGATTACATACATCAAATAGATCTAACTCTGATCAGAGAAAATCCAAGAAGATTTTTCTATGTTTCACTTGTCTATATGGCCTCTTTATATCACTAAAATGATAAAAAAATAATCTTCAATGATTAAAAATAACGAGATATAACTTAGTTTTAATTAATTAAATTATTTGGAGGAACATCACAACCAGGGGAGAGATGAATACTTTCAAATAGAATTAGCTGGTATCACTACTTAATGAGAACTATAACCAGACACCCTAAGATTGTCGGTATTGTTATTAAAACTTTGTTCCATGAAAATTCCCTATACCATACTAATGTGACAATGTATAATTTAATATAATTCAATTGGTTCCTCTAGAATAATTCAATCATGTTCCATACATTAGCCACATTGTTATCCAATATTGATTGACTACTTTCAGCACACCCTTTATTCATAGATGTGGAAAATAACAATATTTATTTCATGAAACAAGTGTTTATTCACATATATTTGATTATTAATCATAGAAGAGGTCACAATTGGAAATAAAATAACCATAACAAGTGATAAAGAAATAATTTCTTCATAATATGATATTAGCTATCCCTCGATAGTCAATGCCTCAGTTATTGTAACATTCCACCATGAACCTATGGAAATTACATCAAATTATGTAATCGAGATCATAAAATGAATTTACTATAGGTCAATATTATGAATGGAATGATGAGAAAAGGATAAATGGTACATTAAAATATTACATGTTCCATTATGTAAATTGAGAATCATCAATTAAGAATGACACAACTATCTACTACCACATTTTGAAGAAATAGTTCAATAATGATGATGAACAGTGGAATTTAACTGCATTGCCCAATATATATCACCTATATTCACCACATATTAGGAGGAACTCATGTATAATAGAATATATGGTAAAATGATTTGATGGACCTCCAGAATTTGACTAAGAGAAGTAAAACATAAGGGGATGCTTTGGTTAAAAATATTAATAGCAGCCTTATTACATGTTGGAATACATTACCTTATAGTGATCATTTGACCCTCTAGATTGCAGTGGTTGGATCTTGAGTAAGCTGGCGAGACGTAATGCATATTATAAGTTCAAATTATAGCATGAGCCATATGGTGTAGGCAAAATAAAGATTTATTGATTCCATTAGAAATTTGGGGCTTCATCCAAACACAAAAGATAGCTAGTTTTGGATACAAGGTAACTAATGCATGCTTTACGAGATCCAACCCAATATAGAAACCACATATGAAAAAAATCCTATAGTTTACATTGAATCCTTCCTTCATGTCCAAAAACAAATTCATAAAATTTTAAAAGAGGTAGCCTCTTGGTTTGACAAAGGGTTCTATGAAAAATCCATCCACAAAAAAAATCACATTTCTTATAAACCTAACAATCCATAATGATGTGGTAAATGAAATAATCCAACCATACCATGATTCGTTATTGAGAAGGTGTGGTGTAACAAGAATAAAATCTACCATTATTCAAATACAATATTTCATAATGATTTCACTATGTTTTGTGACTAAACTCACATTCACCACCCCTAGTCCATGACCATTTCTGAATTCCAATCACGCATCATATTCATGACACTATTAATGATATATTGAAAATCATCCAAAAGTTTTATATCTTCCAGCATTGTGGTCACAATCATCATAAATGTTTTACATGAAAATTTATGTCAAAGTCAATTAATTCATTTAGGAAAATCAAGCTCTTCCTCAATAAGAATGACCATTTAGAAAAATATTATTGTATTCAAATTCTATTCCCAATATATATTTTCTCCATCATATTCTATTAGAAAAAATAATACTTTTAACATTGATACGATGACTCAATTATTTTTTATGAGCACAACTAATGAGTCTTTAAAAACTTATATGACCTAATCCCACTGAACATTCTATAAAGGACCTCCTTATATTTTTGTGTGTGTATTTCATCCTATTAAAATGTAAACCAATATTCATATTTAAAGAATAAGTGAGTGAAAGATAACATGGATTTACAAGACCTTAAAATTTTCTGTAGTTTATGATAAAATTAAATGATTATGAAACCAATTTCATTTGATGTGTTATGATATGATGAGGGTTTGTGAACATGTGGAACACATAAATATGAATTTCATTCTCAGATGTGTCAGACCTATATCTCCACAAAATTAATTTTGTGAATGTAGATAAATAATTAGAATACATGTTAAGAAAATTCATAGATATGAGTTCACTTATTTATCTGTGAACTTAATTACATGTACATAATGTTATTTGTGAACCAGATTACATGTTCACAATGTTATAGATGAAACTTTTAACATTTACATGCTGTTATGCATGGACCCTTCATCCATTCCCACAATTTTATTTATTGACCTAGTTGAATGTCCATAATAACATGAGAGATATTTATTTCAAGTCATTATCGTCATTAGTGAAACAATTTATATTTACACATGTTCACAATGTTATTAGCTGATGTGTATGCAACAAATTTATGTTCTCATGCAATGTTAGTCTCTCATGGAACATGTTTTTTGGATACATTATAAAATATATTTTAGTAATTACTATATTTCTGTCTTGAATCATGATTATTATCATTATTATGAATGGTTTCATTTTAAAATTTCATCAACATTTTCTCATCCACTTATCCTTGTGTTATGCTTATATATCTCCATATTTTACCCTTATTATTCATTAAAACTAAACATTTCTCATTTTACCTATTCCATAGGTTTTGAATAGTGTTCTTAGTTGGGTATTATTATAATGCATACAATAGGGGTGATATTTATGGGATGCATTTCAGACCATTCCTGAATTAACTGGATTGTGTTTTATGTTTCCAATGGTACTAAATAATTACGGTCATAAGTTATTTTTTGGTAATATATTGAATATTAATAAAAAAATATGTAATATCAATGTATAAGAATCAAAGGATATTATGATATTAAATTATTTTGAAGAGTAATATTAGAATAGGATTGTTCATGATCTATTTAACATTACAAGATCATTAATCAATGATTTCTTATTGTATAATGGTCACACTACATAATCAACATGGGATAATGAAATTATGAACTTAATAAAACATTCTTAAAATATATCTGGGAAAAATTATCAATATAAAAATATAAAAATATTTAAATTTCAGTCTACAACACTTATTAAAATTGTAAGGGATTTGACATTGAATATATTGATCTTTCCAAGGAGTATAGTGTAAAATATTTAGAGATATTATATGTTAATGATTTTATTTATGTTGAAAATGATCATATGTTTTTTCATTCATTAACATATAAACTATACATATATTATTTTATATATTTTTTCAATGATAGTATATTATCATATAAAACATCTTTTTATACAAGGTGCATTTTATTAAAAATGTTTTTTTATTAATATTTATCAAAATATTTTTTTAATTATTTTGATTATTAGAATGAATTTTATATAATAATTAGTTTAATGGAGGTTATTAAAAGTACATCTTCCACCTTCCATCCAAATATCAATTTACTTTTCTTATCATCCCTCACATATTATATCTGGAATTTACTCAAGAAACATTCTATGTTATGTGAAATACACTTTTGGATCCCTCCTAATGGAATCATTAATTTTTTCTATCTTTTATTCAAAATAATCAAAAAATAATATTTTAAATTCTCCTATTAGAACATTTCATGAAATATAATAATAATAATATTAGATAGTCGAACATTAATTGTTATTAGTTTGTAATATTGAATGGATTGATTATAGTTGAATAGTTTAATAGATTTGGAGTTAGGATAGAGGATGCTTATAGATTATTCGATTAGAAAATTGTATAGATGGAAAGTGAGTATATGGTGTATAAAATTACATATTAATATTAGAGATATATGCCTCTATCATTTAATAATATGGTATTTGACTCACATGTTAGGTTGTGTTTAATATAATATCCATTAATAATCAAATTGAATGTCTTTTTATATTTAAATTCTATTTATTTGAATTAATTATTTTTATAATATGTTCTTATAAATTTTTATGGATGATGTTATAACATTTCAAATGCTAATAATTGTTTTAATAAATGGGAGTATCTAAATTGAATATTGTAGTTTGAGTTCATTTATACATCATTGATTATTAATAAGTTATTTGAGGATGAATTAGAAGATTTACCTGGAGGGTAAGTGAATTCTTTTATCAGTAGTCATAAACCTAAAAATAATATGGTATCTAACAATTTACTATAATTTTATAACATTATATATATAAAAATTCAATTATAATAATATTACATGATATTTTTTTCATAAATCATCCTGTAAAAAAGAATCCTATAATTCTAAACAAATTATCCTTCACACATCATGTTAGAATATATTTTAATGATATAAATATACTCTAGTAATATTATAATTACACCCAATAGTTATATGATATTAATACTATGTATGTATAAAAAATATTTATTTATTTATTTTTCATTAAGATGAATAAATTAGGTTTATACATACTCAATTATATATATATATTTTCATAAGAAATATAGTGGGTATCTTTTGCAGGATTTTACAAAGGCATTTGTGTCAAAATATATATTAATAGATATTTTCTCATTAAATTAAATTAATTTTATTGTAAATATATTTAAAGTATTTTTCATAATCCATTAAACGTAAGAATAACTCAATTTATGACACATTTAATGAAATAGTTCCCTTATTCATCACTATTGTCTGTAATTGATAAACCCATGACATACAACAATCAATTATTTTCAAAGAGTAAATTTTCACAATTTATGATGAAAAAACTATATAAATAATTTTTTACTATTTAGGTTTATCATCTAAAATCAAACCTCTTAAATAGAGGAACAATAATCATATATAATACAAATGACGGAATAATTGTGAGTGAATTTAATTAAAATGGATGTATAAGTGTATACTTAAATTCATGATATATAATTATAATTTTTTTTAAAATTATTTATCATTAAATTATTCACAAAATATTTTATATTATTATTCTACTGAAACAATGTGGCAATTAATGAAATCTTATAACTCATATTATGTAAACCAACCAAATTAACCATTGAATAATGACATGTATAGTACACAACATTGACCCCATGATATATTTGGAAAAAATTTATTTAATAAATACTTTTGTAGATTGTGTATATTACTCATTTGTGGTGTTACTATTATAATAGTGCACCAAACATCATCTGAAAATCTATTTTTGTTGAATATTAGATCATACACCACATTGTTTTCTATTACAAAATTTTATCGGGTTTCATATATATATATATATATTCAATAGTGAAGCATTTAAACAATCGAATATTATGGGTTTTTAGCATAATCATGGTTTTCGTATCCAGTTGAGTGGACCAACATTATGTGATAATTATGTGGAATACATTGGTTACACTCTTAGATATAGAATTTACAAAAAACATATACGGTAAACATGATTCATGAGGAAGCATGTGTCTTCTTCTTATTCATTTTTTAAATATTTTGTTGATTTTATAAATTCCATATATTGTTTAAGTGATTATTAAATCCATTTTTTTAACAGTAATTTTTTTTGTTTATAAACAATATGGATAACCTATGTTGTCTTCGTAATAAGTACTATAACACATATAAATTTTTTTATTTATTTTTTCCTATTTTCATTTTATATTTAATAATTTTTATTGATTATGTATTTTTTAATTATTTTTTTAAATTTCTAAAATAGTGGTAATCAGTCTGAACCATTAATTTGAATTGATTCAAATAATTTCTAAATTCTTGAAAATAATTTAGATTATATTTTTTGTGTTTTTAGAGAATATGGGTTTTGTTTAATTTTATAACCATGGGTTAAAAAATATTTTTTTTTGTTAAAACAAATATATTTAAATTTTAATATGTATTCCTATAAATTTTCCTGTGAAATACTATTTTATTTTAAATTCAATTTTTTTTAAATAAGGTCACACCAATATTTTTACCAATTTAATGAATTATTATTTCCATGATCATTTGTATTTGGTCATTGTTTAATGTGAACTTATTTATGTTATGTGGATGTCAGTCCTCATCATTTTTTTGTTAAATATTTTAAATTTAAAAGTTATTATAATTCCTTTATTGGTCTATAAAAAAATTATGTGATGTCCACCCTACACACTTTTTTTCCATCTCCAATAATGATTAGAATTATCATACCCATATAATTTGGAATCATAGTCATGTTTAAAAGTAAATTCTAAACCATTCAAAATCACGAAATATGAATGTCAATGTGGTAATTTCATATACCGCTTATATTTATTCATATAGTACTTATCTCTATTTATAATAGCATAGGTAATTTGTTTTGATGAAAAACATAATTAATTTATATTGTAACATAATATATTAATAGTAATGTGATATAATTATTTGTGATGAAAGTATCATTAACCTATAAAATGAATAAATTAAACTATATCAGAATATAGGAAGATATGGTCTATATTATATTTTTAAATTATTCAACAATGAAATTATATAAATGGAATAATTTAATAATAATTTAAAAAACAATGTTTTAATTAATTTATGATGAAATATAATTATAAATTACCTTTAATTTTTCAAATAAATTTTATTACCACAATTTTAATAAGTGATTTGAGCAGCTGATGGTTACTATTTTTAGTCTATATATCTTATACTATATGATTATTTTTATAATCTATATTGGTTATTTTTTTCAATACATAATCAATGAACTTGTAAAAAATTGTGATTTGTTATAAATAGATGTATTTTATAATTAATTGGATGTATTAATAATGGATTTAAATTTTTATTATTTTGAAAAACAAATTTCATGAAACATTATAAATTTTGAGCTTTAAATTATATATAAATATGGTTTTCTTATAGATGTAGTTTAACGAATCCCTATATAAAATTATTTTATTGTTAAATGATTAAAATAATGATATCTATAATATAAAAAACAAAATCTAATCCTTATACTACAGACACAAAAATAACTATGAGGAGAGAATATGTTTTCATTTTGAATAATACTACATAAAAAATTTATGAAATATCATAAAATAATTCACCACACCATATCAATATGGGATTTCATGAAACCATCATCAAATGAATTGTAGGTCAATAAAACCTTCTCCATGAAAAAAAATGTTATCAGCATAATTTCATATTTTTCATCAATATAATAAATGATATTTTAAAAAATTATTTCAATATTCTAAAATGTTTTTTCCTCAATATACCATATCATCACATTACTTGTTTTTGGATACATTTTTTTATACACTTCATTAATAATAATTGTTTTCAAAAATAATTCACTTTCTCACTAATTTGAACTCTTATTTTAAAACATTTAAAATATATTTTATATTTATCTATTATATTCATCCTGGATATGTTAAATATTAGTATCACATTTTCAATTGGTGTATTAGTTGTATTTTAAATTTTGGTTTTGGAGTTTATCATAAAAATTAGTGACAAAAATATTGAAAAATTATCCTTGTTATGTACATCAATTAGAACATCATATCAAATATATAACGAACTCCCCTTGTTATTTTTGGTACACCATTATTCATTATTCATACTATTCATTCATTTTGTTGTTCATCCTACAATCACCACCATTAAGAAACAACAATGTAAATCTATAAATATGTGAACATTAAAATTGAAATATATAATTTTAAAACATTTGGTAATATAAATTATAATGGAAATATATTCATATATTAAATGATTTCAATGATCATTGTTCCACTTAATTTCTCCGTAGTGTCATTTTGAAAAATATATCATTCGTAAAGATCAATAATTTACAAAAAGTATATTTTTATTAAATTTAAAAATAAAAATAAATTATAATTTTATTAGAAGTATGAAGTAAATCCCATAATGAACATTGAATCTTATGTTTGATCTATAAATTATTTCTCTGGTTGTTATAAATATGAAAATAATTTTTCAAAATAATTTTTTTATTTAAATATTACTTCATTAATAAAATATTGGACATATAATATAATTGTCAATGATATGTTGAAGAGAGGGAAACTAACACTACTTGATTATTTTTTATTAATAAATATAATACAACTTTTCTTGAGATATTATTCTAATAAATAGTTGTGTTATTTATTTGGCCTAAATAGCTCTATATACATGTACAAAATAATATAATCAATTTTTTTTAAAAAAAGTAGTTTTTATAACATATGAAACAGTAATTCATTAAAACCAATCTCAAAAGTGAGGGTAGTATCTCACATAACTCTCTCCCTCCTCTTTATCAAATAGTGTTTCATACCTTAATATTAATCGATATAATTATATAAATATTGAGTTCCTTTTTTGATTAGTAGTAGTGTAATAATTTAGTTTATTAATTTATGTTCTCTTTTAAATTATCAATTTTTTAATTTTTCATGGATTTTTTTATTTTATTTTCTAAAACTATGGATGTGAAATTATTATGATGTCACATAGGGAATAAATTTGTATTTTGGCACCAGTAATTTGTTTTAGTCGATATAAATCTTATTATTGTATTTTATTGATTTTATTTAATTATTATGATGTTATTAACTCTAATAATTAATTAATGGTCACCCCAACTTAACCTCACTATCCCACACTACTAGTTCATGGCCTCTTGCATATATAGAGGCTCCCTTGGGTCCATATAGATCCCCCAATCAAGCAACCAATTCAGTGAAATCATGGTTTGGGTGTTATAATTAATATTATAACGATGACTAAATTAATTGTATTTTGACTCTCATTTGATGATATAACAATCATTGGTTAAATGATTGATATTTTACATTAAATGTCAGGGTTTAGTTAAGAACTCATTTTTATTTGGTATTTTCTATAACAAATTTACATTGAAAAATGTTTCTTGTATCATATCTCCTTAAACCGAATATGTATTCTTATCGTCTATTTATTAATATAGTATTCTTGTATATGTTTCACTTCTATCTTATTGGTATTAAAAATGGTATATAATATGTTTTAATTAAATTGGAAACCCTTTTCATCATTATGTTACAAAAAAAAATTCATTTACACCCTCCTCGATATTTTTTTATGAATGTTCATATATAAACATGAAATTATTGATGATTTTTATTTCACTACAATTTATAATATTTTCTATGGTTTAAAATGGAATATATCAAATCATATTTATAATAATTTATTTCTTTAAATTTTTTACATTTATTGGAAGTAATGTTTCATTTTAATGTATAGTAAAACAATGGGGTATTTTATGTTTAAATTTTCATTATATAATTAGATATTTAATTTGAAATATTCAATAGTAAATTTAGAATGATTATAAAAACATCAAAATCCTTGATGTTTTTAATTAATCTATTATTCAAGAAAATGTATATTTTATCATGTTTTCAATGATATAATTTTCTGATATATTAAAGGTGTTTTAATCTATGATAACATCTATTGATGATTCTTAAACATCACTAGGAAAAAGATCTAATGATATCAGACTTTTATTTCCGTATATTTCTTATTTTTATGGAAATATTTTTATAAAACCTATTTCTACGCTATATGTTTTAAAATTAAGAAATGGGGAATTTATTATAATATAGTTCCTGTAATGTTTTCAATATAATCCTAGTGGCTGTTTTATATCAATAAAATGTATATTGTAATGAATTATATGTCATCATGGAATAGTAAAAACCGAGTTTATATTCTTGATCCCCAATGTTAGATAGTAATGGGTATTCGATCTACTATACTATAAGAAACTAGTGGTGAGTCATGAAACAATGACATATGTTAAATAAAAGGTTATTCATTTTATAATAGTATATGATATAATTAGTAGATAACATTGAAAATTGATATGGAATCTACAAATATTATTGTTCCACACTATTATGATCGTATGCCAAGATTATGTTGTGGACTCATGGATCGTGATATATATATTAATGAATCCAAGAACAAAACAAACTATTGTTTTATTCTAGTACTCATGATTATATTATATGGATTATTTGGTTTTATTTTCTATTGATATTCACATTTTATAAAATGGGTTTTCTTATAATATTCTTATATATGATCAATGATTTATATCTACCACTTTTACCATTAGTACATATCTAAAAACAAATAGTGTATTATTTAGTTTTTCTGTAGGTTATTTGAAGTGTAACATGTTTTATGAGTCTATAATGACACCTTATTTAAGAAATGTTGTTAGATATTATAATTATTATACTTTAATATGAGGTTTATGTATTTACACACTATGTACACTAAACCATTATGAACTCATACATGATTATATTATGGTATATTTTATATTCATCGATTGGACATAATATTTTTTTGTGTTGTACTTGGGTCATAAAGGGTGGTCACATAGAAATTATTTCCTATTTTTTTAAGATTATAATTAAATATCATTGATCACAACACTGAGGATATGTCTTTGTGTAGAATATATTCTTAAAATTTCAATTAATTATAGATTGTGTGGTTATACTATATAATTCATGTTTGTCATGATACTATAATGTTGATGTGGTTCTAGAACATATGAACTATTGGGACCAAGTTGGATGGGCATGGAAGTAAAAATAATTTCTTTTTGATTAGTGTTTTTTTCAAAAGGGATAAATAAATTCACATTGTAAAAGTTTTCTCAAATATGAAAATTCATTTCTGATTTGAATTTCAGAATTATCATAAGTTGTTTTTTTAAATTTTAATGCAAGAATTATGATTGAAATGTGAATTAATGGTGTTTCCAATCATATTTTGTTTTTGTTGGAATGAATCATTTTACATGAAGATAGAACTGTTTAAATATTTTTTTTATAAAATCAGATTATGATAAAGATTTCTATTCAAAGAATACATATCAAAATAGAACAATTTTGTGAATAAGGTAGATTTTTTCTTAATCTATATTATAGTGAGTGAGAATGGGTGTTCGTTTCAAATAACAGTTCATGGATTTCACGGGAAATACGTGGAGTGGTGAAGAAAATTTGGTAGATGAGGGATTCCAAATAGCATCTCTATGCAAACTGAGAAGAACTATATAATGAACGTGAAATAAAAAACAATTTTTGGTTTTATTGTGGTTTGTAGAAGCCTTATGGTATGTGGAAGGGATAAATTTTTTGGATATAGAAGACATTCATGAAATAGAGGTGGTGATTTTGGCCACCAAAAAGGATGAAAATATGTACGTGGATAGCATAAGGACCACATATGGATGAATGGTTTTTTGGAAGAATCATTTAATATAGTGAAGATTGTACAACATTGAAAAACTGGGTAAAATAGATTAGCATGATTTACAGTTTTGTTTTCCAATATAAATAATTTTAATCCCTCCATTCATAGAGAGATAATTTTACACGTGAGATTATTGATATGGAAGAAGTTTGGTGAAGACTGATGTTGTTTGTGAAGGTGATGTCTATGAAGGAGAATGGTTCACGGAGGATAGTTTTTGTGAAAGAGGTAGTAGTTCATGGGGAATCACTTACACAAACAAATATAGTTCATAGAAATATTACATGAATGAATCATGTAAAGTTTTATTGCTCGCAAAAGTAATTTGATTGTGTAGCATACGTGGTACATAGTGCATCATCCATATGTGAAGCAGATACGGTTCATATGATAAATTGTTTTTCCCTGAAGTAATCACAGTACACTGTGAAATTCAATTCAAAGCTAATATAAGAATTTTGCGGTGGATGTAAGATAGTTCACAGAGGATTAAAGGATGATCATACAACCATCTGAATAGGAAATAGAATAATTGTTTTAAAATATAAAACTGGTGAAAATACAATCAAGAAGCACTAAAACAATGTCTTACCCTATTTTAGATAAGAGGGAGCATACAATATTGGATTATTTTCAAAGTGTAAGACAAGTTTAAGGGAATATCCTTGAAACGTCATAGGTATTTATAGAATAATAATTTTTTATATCTATTTATATATTTTAATTTAATATTAATTTTAATTTATAGGTTACACTACGTATGATAGCGTACATGATATGAAACAATGGATTTCACTGAAAAATTATTTCCCACACAACACTGTGTTATCCCAAAATATAATAGAATAATAATATTATTATTTTTAATAGATGTTCACGCATTGCGATTTTATGGGCACGAATGAACAAAATAAACTATATTACAATTTTAATTATTTTTTAAATGTTTATACATTTATCTAATGAAATTTATATGATTAAAATGAGAATGAATCCAATTTTAATCACAAAATAATATAATATTTTTTAAAATTCCTTTTTTAATGTCTTTTGATGGAGAACCATTTTTAAATACTACTTTTTAATTCAAAACTATCATTTCATGTGATTTATTTATATATTAATATTTTCCTTTTAGTTTTATTTAAAGTTTAATTGTTTTATTTTTTATTATTTATACAAATTATGGTAATTTTATGTTAGTTAACATTTTAATTGAAATAAAACACATTTCAATTTTTTGATATATTTTACTTCATAAAATCCCATATTTTGGTTTCCTAAATTAGAATTAATTTAAATTTAATTTCATACATGTTTTTGTTTTGAATTTATAAAAGTAGATTATATATTTGGAATAACAATTTACAAATTATATAAATATTAACCCTTTATTAATGGACATTATGAATAATAATATAAGTAATTATTTTTATTTATCATGGTTTAAGGGTAAATTATGTAAATAATGGTAAAAATAATATTATAATAATATAAAACTACCCTAAAATGGACTTAAACCTATTGGATGAGATATTTAAGTCCATGAGTATCCTTTGGATGAAAATTAAGAATTTGGGAGATACTTTATTGTGAAAAGAAGATTGAATAATATTTAATTGAATGAAAATGGAAATATAACTTAAAAATATATCTTTGAACAAAAAAATTAATATTAGATTATATGATGGATAAATATAACTATAAATTATCATTCTGAAGATCAAAATATTTCATATATCATGGTATTTTATTTAAAAAATTTAAACATTAAATAAATAAATTTATTGGTGACACAACGATGATGCAGTGAATAACTTATTAATAAAATGATCATATAAATGATATTATAAATGTTATATTTAATTTAATTTGAAATTTTTGATGCCATCATCAGATTTTTTGGATGAAATTTAATAGTGTGGGATGAGTTAATTCCTTCTATTCGAATGCATCATGTTTTTAGGACTTTAACAAAAATCAATTATTATATAGTGTCTAACTTGACATAAATGATTTTGTAAAACATATAATATTTAATTAAATAATATAATAGTCAAAAAAATCTAATATAAGCCAAATTACTTTTATAATGTTAAAATTTTATAATGTATCCCCTTGTGATTCTATTTTCATATTATAGAAACTATAGTAACCATATATTATGAGTATATAATAAGACATAGTAAGAGTTAATAATTTTTTACTAATGGTTAAAGTTAAAAGATAAAGTTACATTTTTGACCAAAACATGTCTCAAACATAATTTTTTAGAGTCTTTTGACCCATACTCATCATATCATATAACATTATCCCTTTAAAACTATTATAATTTGAAAATAATTTTATAATAAAATAATATTTCATGAATTTTCTAAAGATCCCCTCTACCCTCTTATAAATTCCACCACCATTACCCACATAATCACACCTCTAAAGCACATTGACTCATTCAAATTCCCTAAAATAACTCCCAACATCCCCCCTTTCTCATTGAGGCAATGCACGAGGCATAAATAAATTCTACAGATATCTTTATTGTAAATTAAAAGGAGATACGTAAAGAAGAGGTATTTGTTTTTTCGCCTCACTCAAAATACCTTTATGTTTATAATTTATCTTATTATATCATTTTCAAAAATAAAAAAAATAAATTATATTATAAATTATAATAATTTATCATAATTATGGTACAACCTTATTCATTTTTTTATCCATCCTACAAATAAAAATATCACCATGTGTACGTACGTACAACTTATCATCTCTAAGGTATGGTGTAATTTATTATTCATCAATACATAATTGGTAATGATATAATGACATGTCTAATGGAAATAAATAAATAATATAACATGGTAATTATTATGTTTAATTAATATACTATCCAATTCTACATCTTTTATCCATTAAGTGAATGATATCGTCGCTCGTGCGTACATACTACTTACCATCTCCAAGATGTGATACAATTACTTCTATATAATAATAATTAAACAATGATCATATGAAATAATGGAATTAATAAATATGATATATATATTATTTATATTTACTTTATGATTATGTAATTTTTATTTACAGTACACCAGTATGATTTAAATAATGCGTAAATATGAAAATTTCATTAAAGGAAGTGTAGACTATCGCCCGTCAATGTGATTTGAATCGGTGATACCATACCTTGAATTTATAAAATATGATTTTAATGAACTTATATAACATATATAAAACAAATATTATACTAAAATTATAATATATCTATGTGTCATTTATTTTTCATTCCTTAAATATGACACGGAAATGAAAGTGATGTTCATGTGCACGTATGACCTACCGTCTCAATGAACATTACATTTCATTTAATATCTCAAAATGTTAGGTACTATTATAAATACATATATAATGGATATATAAGATATTTTAATATTGAATAATATTTTGTAGATGACGGAATTTTGACCACATGGATAATTTACATCAAACATTTTTTTTACTAAAGTACCGGATATCAAAAAAATTACCAACATGAACATAAATGATTATATAATTTTTATAACATAGTAATAGGTAATATAAAATGAATTATAAACTTGAATATTATTGTCACGAAATTATAAAATAACCTAATTAATGAATTCCATAATATAAAAAACAAATTAGACAAGTCAGATTCGTGGTACAAGAAATCATAACATAATCATCATTCATTGAGTTAAATATCCATGTGATCAGTTTTGTTTTCCCAAGAATATGTGTGAATGAACTCTTATTGTTTTAAAAGTGAATATCTAATAATATTATTTGTGTTTATATTTTTCACACATATTTATGTCATTTATCAATCCTTAATCTAATAAGATTATCGTTGTAATAGATTTTATCTCAATATCCTTTCATTAAGGAATATTTTGGTTTATACAAGACCTTATTTTTTACAGTGTATAATTATACATTTTTTGTATTAATTTAATTCAATGGTTTTAACAATGAATCTTTTTCTACTAACATTTTACTAAATGACAAAAGGAATGTTTCTTTTTAACATACATATTGACAACGACCATTCCACTAACACATGAATTATATGATATTTGGCTTCTTATAAAACACATAATTTCTTCAAAAAATAAAATTAATTGCCTTGTATATTTATTATGTATTTTTTTATTCAAAATGGTTTTTACAATTGATTTATTATATCAATATCTTGGAAACCAGTCTTATGATTGCAATGTGGAAATGTTTTTTCCCTTTATTATTATTCTTGTTTTATTATTATGTTATGGTTTTGGGAATTGATTATATATATATGTGTGGTTCCATGATAAAAATAGGGGGTTATCCGTGATAAATCTCAAATGAAATGGATAATGTGGCAGAGGTAAATGTTAAGGATTCTCCTTAATGATTTAGGGAATATTATGTGATGATTATTCAAAACATAATGATCAAACTCACACTCTATATGGCTATGAATGATACAATATAATTATGTTATGGATGCCACATGTTTTCATTATGATTTATTATTTCATTAAGTTATTTTTTTGTATTTTTTTCATGATAAATGTTAAAGTGTTTATGTTTTATGTGTAAAAATTATAATTTCATTTATTTGTATGTATTCATAGACTAAGGTATTCATTACTTATTTTATATCCCTTACTGAGCTTTTTCGTCTCATCGTTTTTTTTAAATGTTTTTCACAGGGTGTTTGGAAGGGTAAGAGATAGAAAATTATTCAATAATATTTTAACCATGAAATTTTATCATATTTATAAGGATTTGAATTATTGGGATAATAAAATGGATCATGTATAAGTGTATACATTGTAATATTTGAGATGTATTATAATAGTTATGGAATAATTATCTAATACACTAAGCTTGAAAATATCCTCAATGTGATAGAAAGTAAATTATTGATAAAAATTCGTGATTATATAATGTTTATGCCTGGGGCCTTAAAGTTGGTATCAATGTGTAGATTAGAAAATTGTAGAGGTTATAGAGTTATTTAAATATAAGTGAAATGTTTTATACAAACACACTATTTAGCATATTATAAATAATCTTATTTATATATACATAAACTGAATTATTTTATGATAACATGAATTATAATATCTTTCTGTTTACCCTCATAATAAGATAATATATGATGATTTTACTGATATATTCACACTAACCTTTTTGGTTTTAGTAAATTTATGGATCTAGTAGGTTCCAAAGTAATAATTTATTTGAAGGAAACTATGTTGGTTTTATGAATAAATTCAATGATAACTCTTGTGGATATTCTAAATCATCTATCTAGAGACAATAATTACCACTTGATACTTTGTGATTTTCTAAGGCATCATATATGTGTGAAATGAATCAATATGTAATTTAATGTAATAATCATAAATGTAAGTATATTCAATGATATATTTGTCATGAAAGTTGAATGAATCAGCTATGAAAATGGTTAAATGGGACATGAATATGTTATAGATGTGGTAACGTTGGTCACAAAGTAAAAACCTTTTATAGAAAAAAGATGAATTTAGGTGAATCTAGGAATGTGAAGGACATTATTTTAGATGGATCAATTGAATGTTTTAAATGATTAGAGTATAGAAAATATGGGAATAAATTTCCTACTATGAAGGTAAAAGAATGGGATTAGCAGGACCGTACAAGTATAAATTTCCCAATACCTAATTCCAATTCAATTTAAGATGAGGAAACAAAAAATGACCAATTAAAGGTTTGAATTATTTCTTACATTGTGTTACGAAATTATTGAAAATTAAGACATGACCCATGATATTGTTTCTTGGAGTTATGTTTTATGGAATAATTTGGGAAATCATGGTTAATGGATCATTATGAATTCTGGATGATTTAGATGTATACATTTTTGAAATTTGATATTTTTGTTTGATCTATTTGTGATGAAATGTTTATTTTTATTAATGCTCTTTTTTTGATGGGATTACTTTGGATGACTATTATGTAGAATGTGTAACCATAAAATTTGTAACATAAAAATTCTAATTTATGAAAAAATAAATTTTCTATTGTTGATATAATTATAAATAATTGTTAGGGTTAATATGATTCTTGATTTTGTGGTTGTTATGGTTTATTATATTTTGTGATTCATAATTAATGGCATGAGGTAAAAATGAGGCTAAATTATTTTATGATTATATTTTAAGATTTTGTATCATTTGGAGAATGTTTGAAGAATTATATAGTTTTATAAAATGGACAACACCTATGAATGGTGGAAGCTCGTCATGCTTTGTAATGACCCATGAATTTATAGAATAAAACTTTTTGGTTTCTATTAATAGTTAGGAATAATATATTAATTTTATGTTAAATAGGAATATTTTTCTGATAGCATACTCAACCCGCAACCACGGTTTTCCAGGAAATCATACATTTCACACAATTCTGAGTTATACCAAAAAATAATATAACAATATTACAATTTTAAATGGTAGATAATGAATATCCATTGTATTGCATAAAATAAACACAAATAACTTGATTATTTTAACAGATTTTATTAAATGTTTTTACATTTATCCAATACATTTTAGAGACTAAAAATAATAATGAATCGGATTTTAAGAATGAAATAGTCACATAATTTTAAATGCTTGGTTTACTACCCTTTTATAGAGAAACCTTTTTTTATAATTTTTTTGTCACTTTTATATGTTCTAGTTGACAAAATAATAATATTATATAGAAGTTATACATAAAATCTTACTTTGGATGAAATTTTTGTATTTTTTGATAAGTATCATTATTAATAAATAGTGAAAAATACCGCATATTAATTCAAAAATTCCATTTCATATAATTTATTTATATAGTAATATTGTCCTTTTAATTTATTTTAATGTATAATTTGATTATATTTTAATCATTTAATCCAATTATGTTCATGGTAATTAATTTCAAAATTTAATTAGAGAAAATCAAAAATCAATCTTTTGATAGTATTTATTTCTTAAAAACACGCTTTTTGTTTTTTACAATGAGAATTAATTTTAAATAAATTTCTATAGTATGTGTGTTTTGAATTTGAAAAAATGGATACCATATTTATAATTAAGATGTCTATATTGTTCAAATATGTAACTTGTAATTTAAATAATTATGTATAGTAACTTCAGAAAATATTTAATTTACCATGGTTAAAGGGTTAATCTGGTAAATATGGTTAAAAGATAATATTATAATAATATATACCTACCCTATAACTTGTTTTACTCTTATTGGATTATATATGTCTGAACATTGGAATCTCTCGGTCAATTTGGGGACCCCATTGAGCCACTTGTATGTGAAAATGAAATTTTATAAGAATAAATTTATTATAAAGAAAAATATAATAGAAACATATATATATTACTAAAAATATTATATGTTATTATATAAGTGGTATATTAAACTATAAAAATTAATTATAACTATAAAAAGATTTCCCACATCATGTTATTTTATTTATAATTTTTTGACAACAAAAAAATTAATTAATTTATGACACAATGATGATGTTTTGATTAGCTTATTAATCAATGTTTTGAATAAATGGGATTATAAATTTTAAACTAATTTTATTTTGAAACCTTTTATTCCATACATGTATTGTAGGTATGATTATGACTTGTTATATATTTATTAAGGATGTTTGTTTCAAAGAATTATGTTTTATGGATTTTTAAAATATTATTATTTGAATAGTATAAAAATCTACATAAATGAGATTCTAAAAAATTACTATTTTATTAATTGATATAATATTAGAGAAAATATTGTATATTTTCAAATTTATTAGAAAATATTGGACATGGAATAAATGAACTACATGGGATTATATTGTAATTTCCTTGTAATTATATTAACAATATACTTTCCATATAGAAGAAGACTTGGTAAAAGTCAAAGAAGTTAACTAATGATTTTATAGAAAATAAAAGCATAAATTTGTGACCTAGATTTTTCTAAAACCTATTGGTTGAGATTTTTTGACAAAGGATAATATTATGTTTTAAATTAATGACTTTGTAAGCAATAAAAATAGAATAAAATTTTATAATAAAATAATATTTCTATACCATATAAAAGTGCCCCTCCTTCTTCTTATAAAAGGGAATCACCTTTAACACATACTCACACCTATAAATCCATTTTTCTATCACAAACTAGGACATAAAAATATTTCAAAATCCATATGTTCCTCCTAGAAGCCTTAAATGTTGCAGAAATTAATTCAAGAATCCCTTTTAGCTTAAATAAAAAGGAGTCACCCAATTAGAGGTAATGCCTTCTATCAAACATCATTTATTTATTCTTCTTATCAAACCCACTATACCCTCTTTCAACCATTACTTCATAACAATAATAGTATCTAAAATTTACTATTTTTTATGATAATTATTATAACTATATTTACACACACCTCCATCTAACGGATACGAACATATTGTTTCATTGTACGGTGTAATATTGCCTCATGAAACGATGATTGTTCCATTTTCTCCTACCACCACTCATGGTATCCATAATAATTGAAATGTATTTATATATGATATATAATATTTATATTTATTATATGATACTGTTATTTTTATTTACAAACATGTCGTTATTCTTTTCATGATATGTAAATATGATTATTTCTTTTAAGGAAGTAAGTACTATCGTCCCCTCAGATTGATATGAATTGTTAATGACGTACTTGGAATGTATAAAGGATGGAATTGATGAAATTATGTAGCATATATATAATATGATATTATACTGTAATTATAATATACCTATATATTATTTAGATTTCAATTCATTAATATTCCAGGTAAATAACAGTAGTATTCATGCGTTCGTACGACTTACCATCTCCATGAACAGTACATTTCATTTCATATCCCTAAATATTATGGACAATTATAAACACATATATAATAGATATTTTTTTTAATTCATGAATACGATTTTATAGATAATGTACTATTGACCAAATGGGAAATTTGTAATTGTGACAAGATAATTTTCAACCAAATTACCAAATACTGAAAAAAAGAATGATATTATCATAAATAATTATGTAATTATTATAACATGGTCATTAGTCTTATAAAAGGATGAATAAACATGAAAACGGTTTTTAATAAAGTCAAAATTAACACATGATTATTATTCACAAGGAACAAATAAGATGTGTGATGAATCAGACTCAATGTAGGGGAAACTTTCACCCTCGTCTTTTAGCCCAAGAACATTTTAAGTTAGGCCTTTTAATTTCCATTTTCATATGTTTAGATATGTCCTTATATATCCTTATTTTTTTACATTTTATGTACAAGGTATGAGGGACCCTTTTTCCCTCATCGACAAATTTTTAGAATTTTAATGTGACGATGTTTGGCTACTAAATATCAGTAAGGAAATTTCTAAACATAACTTCCACACATCTAGTTTTATGCATACTTAATTCATTATATTACTCAATTATTATGTGTAGAATCGCTATTTATTTATTTATGTTTTAATTTTCACATCATGTTGATTGGATATACTTTTGCAACACATAATCAACCCATGGATAAATTCATACCACATTTATAAGATCATTGTAAGAGAAATCATAGATCAATATCCATTTATTTAGTTAAATATCTATTTCATTAGTTTTTTCTATGAATATGGATGAATCGGAACTGATTTTTTTGAAATTAATATCCAATTATAATGGGTGTATTTTAAATTTTCACACATAATTATATCATTGATTTATCCTTAATATATGTATATGAGATTTTTAAAATATTTTTTCCCAATTTACATTCCGTTGAGAGTTATTTGTTTTTATACACAAATTAAATTTTATATAGTGTATATACTACCCAATGAAATATTATATATGATGAATTTTCTTATTTCCTGATATTAAATTTTATTTAAATGTCATTTCATTATTTTTTTTATTCAAGTATTTTCATATACGGTATGTGTCTCAATAAATAAAATATTCTTATTAATGTTTTAATGATTAATTATTCTAAATGTAAGCGTTTTAAAAATTGTTTTCAGGATTTAATAAATGGAAATAAATTTTTTAAAATTCTAATTATTTTTAATGTTTCAAAGAGGTATGATAATCTTTGATTTATAAATATCATTATTAAATGTTTGAAATTGTTTTGGAAATGAATTAAATATTTTTGTATCATGAATTGATTTCTTGTTATCGATCAGATAAATGTTAATAGATTCTGTATTTTATGTGTAATGATTATGTAATGGTACTTGTAAATTTGATAGATGGTTATGTGATAAACCAAATACAGGTGGTTCCATGTTAAAACTAGGGCTGGTGAGCCCGAGATAGTTCTTTAATTCATTGGGTGACTTGATGGAGGTAAATGGTAATGTTTTCCCAAAGAGATTTATTGAATATATAGTTATGGGTATTGAAAACATAACTCCATATGTAGCTGTTAAATCTATAATTTACATATGTTATGGTTACCAAAAGTTACCTTTATGATTTATGATTTATTTGTGTTATCCATAAATCTTATGATTTCATGAGGTATGTTAAATAGAATATATTATATGATTTAAAATCATGATTTAATTGATATGCTTGAATTGATGGACTAATTTTTTCAATCCTTTTTTAAAACCCTTACTAATATTTTTATGCTCAACACATGTTTTTGAAAATAAATTCATAGGATATATGGAAGTCTAAGAGAAAGGAATATTTCAAGAAAGTTTATATGAAGAAAATAACTATTGTTTTTTGGGGACTTTTTTTTTAAATTATTGGATAAAGTAAAAATGTCTACATTTTAATTTTTTAGATATAGTGTAATAGTTATGGCATAATTCTCTAAGAACCTAAACATAAAAATATACTGAATTTTAATTCTTGATTTAACTCGTGATTTAGTTAATGATTGTTATTGGGTCCTTATAGTTTGTATGAGAGGTCATTTTAGATAACATTAGAGGATTATGAGTTATTTATTCATATGTGAAATAACCACAATGGTGATCATATTATAAAGAGTAATAGTTATTTTAGATAAATTTAATGAGTTTAAGATAACATGAATAAGTATATCATTTTGGTTTCCCCCCTCATACGATAATATATGTAGATTTTACTTATATACTAACACATATTTATTTGTGTCTAGAAGATGAATGGATTTAGCATGCACTAAAGTAACAATGGATGTAAAGAAAATTGTGATGGATTTTCAAATAAGCAATGGAACAAAATGGGAGCTACTAAGAGAACTCGTATGGTTATTATTAAAAACTATCTGGAGTCATGACTGACTACTTGACCCTTTGTGATTTTTCTATGGCATCATATATGTGTGAAATGAATCCATATAGATGTTCAGGTCATAATCATAATGCTATGTATATTCACAAACATTTGTGTCAAGGATGTGGAAAAAACTCCTAGGAAAATACATTAAATGGACGGGATTATTTTTTAGATGTGGTAATGGGAGTCATAAAGAAATAACCTCCATGGAAAAAGGAATTGTCCAGTTTACTCCAGGAAAGGGAAAGATGTTTTTTATGATGCATTAATTGAATGTTTTAATTGTGGTGTCCATATCCATTTTACAAATTGATGTCCTATGAAGACAGTTTGATAATGGGATTAGTATGATCATAAATATATATGGTTAAAAATTCCTAATGTAACTCTATTTAAAGATGAGGAAACATAAAATGACCTATGAAAGTTATGAATTATTTCATATATATTGATTCTACATTAATGAAATATTAAACTATTTTTCATTATTTTTTGTTTGAAATAATTATTACATAATATGTTAAAAAATGGTTAAGTGATAATGATGAATTTTTGATTATTCATTTGACTACGAATTGAAGAGTTATGTTGGTTCTATGGGTGATGATATATTTAAATGTATTAATGATTAGATTACATTGGAAGACATTTTATATTATGTATAACACTGATGTTTGTTATGGGGAAATGATATTCAAGGGAGAATTATATTATCGTTTTCGCACATAATGTATAACCATAGGTGTTTATGTGATCTTTTTTTCAAGGGAATCATGGGTTATTAGTTTTTGGGATGTAAAATGTGAGGTATGAAATATAATTTGATGTTAAAAAATGTTATGGATATTTATAAGGATTTCATTTCCTATTGTTAAAGTCATTTTAATTATATTTTTTTTGAAATGGGACAACATATATACTGTGTATCAAACTGACATGTCAGAAAAATCTGTAGGAATCGAACCCACAACCATAGTGCAACTAGGATTTTTCACCTACCACTAGACTACATTAAGCCCCTACTCAGTATGACTTATTCTTTTTAGTTAAATGAATTTATGGGTAAAGAATAAGTTGATTTTTTGAACATATGTCTTATCAAGTGGATATCCTTATTAAAGAAAAATGATTTGGGGATGAAGTGATAATGGTAATTCTTGATGTTTTTTTCTCTTTTGGGAAACTATATGCCTATGGAAAATAAAATACTTTTGGATTTCATATTAGGTGTTATAGTGGAATTTTATTTTGGAGGAATATATGGTTTTATTGATAAATTATAGAAATTTGGGTTATTTATGGAAATGATTAACCTATCATAGATAATATTTGATTAGGTTAATTACACTTTAGCATGATAATTTAAAAGTATTTGATGTTATTTAGAGATAAATATTTAGAAATACTATAGATAACTATGTGATTTAATTATTCTATTTTTTAGTTATCAATATTATTTTGGATTATATTGAATAAATTCAAGGTAAATTGTTTATTGAATGGACTTTGTTGAACATTGGGTACTGTTTGTTGAATTTTGTATATTAAGAGTAGTAATTCATTTTTATAAAGGATTATCCTTTTGGGGATATAATGATCTTGTACTAACCATTTTGGTTTTGTATAATTTTTTAAGATAAGGGAAATATATTGTTATTCTTTTGTTGATTATTTAATTTTCTATAAGTTGATTTTATCACTTTTCATGTGACCAAATCATCTTTAATTCTCATCATTTGCAGAATATATGAGATTGTGGTATAATATTAGTAATGGATGAATGTCTACATGACAAATAAGTATTTTTTCTTATGTTCTTAGACATGCTTAGAAATAAAGTCCTCTACTTTATGAAAAGTATTTTAAAACAAAACGTTTTCGTTACATTTCCTACAGAAAAATGAAAGACCGTTTAATCTATCACAAGTTTATGTTTTTCTAATGGTTAACATTTTCATGATCTTATTTTCTATCACAATCCATCGTAAGTTTGGGGTGTGTTTCTCATCCATATACAAATTTTCAGACATGGAATCCTATTATGTGTAATCTCGATTGACCAATGTACTTCTCTTTCATTCTAAGTGATGGTTGTATTGATGGTTTTTCCAATTTGGTCATTCAATGATGTTTCTGATCCTAATTTTAAAAATGCAAGGAAATAACTTTTAAAATGGGGAAGGATGTAACAACCTAATTATCTATAGAATAATACCTTTTGATTTCTATTAATACATATGAATATGATATTAATGATATTTTAAATTAGAAACTATTTCTGATAGCATACTCAACACGCAATAGTGGGATTCCTTGAAATATTATCTTATACACAACTTTGAGTTATAATTAAAAATGATAAAATTATATAATAATATTTAATTTCTAAATGGTAGTTAATGCATAGCCATTTTATTATCGACAATGTACAAAAATAACTAGATTACAATTAAAAAAAATTTAAATGTTTTTACTTTTATGAAATAAATTTAAGAGTCTTAAATTAAGAATTAATCATATTTTAAGAATGAAATACTATAATATTATTAAATGGTTTCTTTACATACCTTTTAGAGAGACCCCTTTTTAAATATATTTTTTATCAATTTTATATGTTCTATTTGAAAAAAATAAACATATCATATTAGTTAGGGACATCAAATTTTTCTTTGGAAGGGATTTTGGTATTTTTCTGATAAAAATCAATTTTTAATGAAAAGTGAAAAATACTGCATTTTAATTCAAAACTACCTTTTTATCAAATTTTATATATTATTATATTGTCCATTTAATTATGTTTAATGTATTATATGACTATATTTTTATCATTTAATCTTATTAATTTAATGCGAATTAATTTCTCAATTTAATTAGACATAAACACGTGTGAATATTTTGGTAGTTTTTACTTCTTGAAAACACTTTTTTTTGTTTTGACAACATGAATTAATTTTAAATTAATTTATAAAATTTATGTGTTTTGAACATGGAAAAATTGATTCAATATTTTGAATCATGAGGTCCAAATTTTTCTAATAGGTAAGTTGTATTGTTTATCTTTTTAAATAGTAACTTCAGTAAATATTTTATTTAATATGGTTAAAAGGTAAATCTGGTAAATTAGACTAAAAAATAATATTATAATAATATATAACTAAACTAAAAATTATCCTAGTCCTATTTAAAGATATATTTATGACAATGAGAATCATTGGCTCAGTTGTGGGACCCCATGATCCCCCTTGGAGGTGAAAATTACATTTTATAAGAATTAATTTTGTGTAAATAAAAATATAACATAAACACATATATTTTACTACAATAATTTTTATATGTGGTTATATAAGTGATCTATTCAAATATAAATAGTAATTAGAAAAATAAAATTATTTCTTACATCATGGTTTTTTGTTTATAATTTTTAAACATCAAATAAATAAATTTATTTATTGCACAATGATGATGTAGTGATGAAATTTTTAATGAAATATTTAAATAAATGATATTATAAATAGGAAAATAAATTTATTTTGAAAAATTTGTATGAAATACACTAATTTTAGTTATGATTATGACTTTTTAAATTCGAATTAATTATATTATTTCTAAATAATCACGTTTTTAGGATTTTTTAAACAATCAAGATATGAATATTATAAAAATTTACCTCAATGAGTTTTATTTAAAACACAATTTTATTAAATGAAATAATAATCCAAAAACTTATAATATTTGAAAAAATGGATTACATATTGTATAAAATATTATTAACAAACCACCTTAGGTTCTATAGAAATTTTATTGTTAATATATTCACCATATAGTATGAATATGCAATAAGACATTGTAAAAGTCAAACTTGTTAACTAATGGTTAATGAAAAAATATTAGTTTACAATTGTGACATATACTTGTATAAAACCTTATAGTTGAGATTTTATTGACCTAAAAACATATTATATTTGAAATTAAGGTCTTTTTGGCCACTGGAAACAAAATATCATTTTATAATAAAAATATATTTCAATAATTTCCTAATGTTCACCTCCTCCCTCTTATAAAAGGGAATAAACTCTATCCCTTAATAAAACTTATAAACCCGCTTGGAACATCCAAAATCCTCCCAAATAGTCTACCAACATCACTGGATTCCTCCTAGAATCTTTACCTTATTCAGAAGGCATTTCATGAAGGCATTTAATCTAAATATTAAATGAGTTACTCGATTTGTGGTAATGTCTTCTCCCAACTTTCTTTCATTTCTTTTCCTTCTACAACCCGTAATCTCCATTATATTATTTTTTTATAACAAAAATACTATATATAATATACTATAATGTTTTTTTAGAAGGATCATATCTGCACTTGCTCAAACCTCCTTCCAATGGATACAAACATACTATTTCGGTGTATGGTGAACTACTACCTCACGAAATGATGATTGTTCGATTTTACCCTACCACCTCTCATAGTGTTCATTATGATTGAAATATATTAATATATGATATAATTAAATTTATATTTTCTCTTTGATACTATGATTTTTTACAAACCTACATTTAGGCTTTTCATGATGTATAAATATGATGATTTCATTGAGGAGGTGTGGGCTACCGCCCCCTCAATATGATTTGACTTGTTCATGTCACACATGTAACATATAAAGGATAGTATTAATGAAAATATCTAACATATATATCATATAATATTATAGTATAATTATAATATACTTATGTATCTATTGGTTTTTTATTTCATTTATATGAAATATAAATGAATGTAGCATTCATGTGTACGTACAACTTAATATCTACATGTAGGGTGAATTTAATTTATTATCTCCAAATGTTATGGACTATTATCAATACATTTATACAAGATATATATGATACTTAAATCATGAATACTATTTTGGAGAAAATGTACATTTTACCATACTGACAATTTGTAATTTTAAGTTGATCATTTTCGACCCAAGTACCCAATATCATCAAAACGACCGATATTAACTTACATATTTATATAATTTTAATAATGTGGTAAATAGTGATATAAAACGAATAATAAACTTGAAAAATTTTCATTATCATGTATAAATTAACATATATTTATTATTCAGGAAGAACTAGGAACATATGTGATGAATCACACTCAAGATAAGGGAACCTTAAACCATCATTATTTAATCAATTACTAATTTTATGTAATGTCTTTTAATATTCATTTTCTTATGTTTTGATATTTTATTCAGTATCCTTATAGCTCTAAATTGTATTTCCAAGTGACGAGGGGCCATTTTTTCTCCCAATGACTAATTTTCCAATTTTTTAAGTGACAAGGGAAGGCTGGGAATTTTTGTAAGGGAAATTTTAAACTCATCTTCCAGTCATTGGGTTTTATGAATAATATGTTGATTATAATATGCTATGATTATGCGAAGAATCACTGTATATTTATTTATTTTTTAATTTCCACTTTCTATTGTGTATATATTCTTTCAAAAACATAATCACTCCATTGATAAATTCATACGTCATTTATACGAACATTTTAAGTGAAATCATTGATGAATATCCATTCATTATGTTAAATATCCATTTCATTGGTTTTGTTTTATCAAGAATATGCGTGAATGATAAATTATTTTTTTACAAATAATAACCACTTATATTGGGAAAATTTATATATTTCACACATACTAATATAACTGATTTATCCTTAATCTAAGGATATGATATTTTTAAGGGATTTTTTCATAATTAACATTCCATTGAGGCTTATTAGTTGTTATACACCAATTAAAATTTATTTGATGTATATAAATCCTTTTAAAACAATATATCATGAATATTCTTATTCTCATGACATTACAAGTTATGTTTAATGTTATTTTATAACTATGTTTATTCTTGTATTTTCTCACATGGTAAGGGACTCTTTAACTAAAACATAGTTTTAAGTGTTTTACAAATTTATTCTTCTTAATGTACATGTTTTCAAAATTGTTTTAATGTTTTATTTATATGGAAATTACTATATTAAAATATTAAATCCTTTAGAATTTTTAATTTGGTATGGGACACATTGATCCAGAAATCATATTATTAATTATTTTAAATGGGTCTGGAAATTGATTAAATATTTAAGCATCTTGAATTGATTTCCTGTGATCGATAAATGAAATGTCAATAGTTGTTGTCATTTATGTTTTATAATTTTGTAATGGTACTTGGAAATTTGACGAGTGTTTACGTAATAAATCTAACATGGGTGGTTCCATGATAATCCTAGTGCAATTGAGCTTTGTACAGCTCTCCAATACATTGGGTAACATGACAGAGGAAAATGTTAACATTTATCCTAAAAGATTTAAGGGATATACTATCATGGGTATTCCCAACGTTACTCCCTATATAGTTGTGAATGCTACAATGTATGTATTTTATGGATTCCATAAGTTACATTTATTATTTATTATTTCTTTTTGTTATTCATAAATCATATGATTTAATGATGTAGTTTAAAAAGATTATACAATATGAGTGAAAAGAATGATTTGAATAACATTTTTGAATTGATGGACTACTATTTTCTATCCTTATTTTATAACCCTTACTAATCCATTTAAGCTTATCCCTTATTTTTGAAATGTTTTTCAAAGGTTATAAAGAAGGGTAAGATAAAGGAATATTTCTAAAATATTTATATATAGAATATAATTCTTGTTTTAGTTATTTATTTTTTTTATTGTAAAAAAATTGGATAGATTATAATTGTCTACTTTTTTATTTTGGAGATGTAATGTACTAGTTATAGAAAAATTCACTAAAACCCTAAACATAAAAAAGAACCCCAATGTGAATTCTTGATTTAACTCAAGATATATTATATGCTTAAGGATAGGGCCTTATATACCGGACGATGATGTGAGAATCAAATCGACAATCGAAGTGATATAGGGATTTATCACTTACCACTGGCCTTTGTGAAGTCCCTCGTATTTATTACTCTTATTTTTTACTTTAACAAGTTTATGGAATCAAAATAGGTTGATTGTTGGAGCTTATGTTTTATCAACTGGATTTACTTGGTATTTTTTAAATGATTTATTGATTAAGTGATAAATTTTATTTTGGAATATGTTCTCAATTTTTGGAACATTATATGATTAAGTTAAATACAATACTAAGGGATATAATTGAGGAATAATTGTTGAATAATATTTTGGGAATAATCTATGATTTTCATTGTTCACTTATGGGGAATTAGATTATTTAAGGATATGATTAACCTATCTTATAAAATATGTTAATTTTTTAATTACTTTTTATTATGAGACATGATGTGTGATTTAGGTTATTTGTAGATAATTCTAAAAATTTATCATGGAATATTATGTGATTTAATACATATGATTTTTAATTTTAATCATTATTTGGATTATTTTGTGAAATTTTAAGTACAATTATATGATGAATGGTCATTGATGAGATTTGGGTACTACTATTCAATCTTGGAAATTAAAAGTAGACATTCCTTTACTAAAGGATTATTCTTTTTTGGGGGATTCTATGATCTTTTACAGAAACATTTTATTTTGGCTAGGGTATCAAGATAGGATTAATAGATAGTTAAACTTGTGTTGTATAATTTATTCTTTAAAGGTTTATTGTAGTTCATCAGGTGTGACCAATTCATCTTGAATACTTATAATTTGGATAAAATATGAGTTTGTCGTAGAACTTTATTAAAGGATGAAACTGTACTTGTCAAGTAAGTATGTTTCCCTAGTTTCTTAGTTGATCTTGTAAATAAATTCCTTGATATAATGAAAATGAACATAAAACAAAAATGTGTTCTGTATAATTTTCTTATTTGAAAACAATGACCATTTCACCCATCAAAATTTTATGGTTTTGTGGTTGTTTACTTTCTCCTTATCATGTTTTCTATCACTCTCCATCAAAACAAAATGGTTAATTTCTCTTCTATATCCATGTTTTCTAATATGGAATCCTAATTTGTGTTATCTAGAGGTGACTGTTGTACTAATTTTTAATTTTTTAAAGTTATAATTTTATTGACTATTTTTAGTTGTGATTTTTTCAAAGATTATTCTTATCAAATTTTAAATTGGTGAGGATTAAATTTCTAAAGGGGGGGAATTATTTAATATCCCAGGTATTTATAGAATAATAAATTTTTATATCTATTAATATTTTTGAATTTAATACATGTTTTAGTTTAAAGGGGACACTATATATGATAGAGTACTCAACATCCAACACTTTATTTCACTGAAATGTTACGTCGCACACAACATTTAGTTATACCAAAAGAAGAAACACAAATTATAATATTAATTAAAACTGTAGTTAACGCCAAGGAGATGTATTAGAGGGAATGAAAATAATTTACTCTATTGTGATTTTTTATATTTTTTAAATGTGTATACATCTATCCAATGAATATTAGAGTCATGAAGTGAGAATGAATGCAATTTTAGGAATAAAATACTCTATTATCTTTAAATGGGTTTTTAATACCTTTTTATGGATAACCATTTTAAATATATTATTTTCAATTTTATAATTAAATTTAATAAAAATACACTTTTTATTCATAATTGGGACATCAAAATTTACTTTGGTTGATATATTGTTATTTTTATGATAAAATCCATGTTATAATGAATTGTGAAAAATACTCCACATTAATTAAAAAGAATATTTTATTCCTATTTATTTATATAGATATATATAATTTTCAATTGGTTTTAAAGTGTAATTGAAATTTTTTTATCATTTAAAAAAATTATGTTCATTATAAGTAATTTCACATTTTTGTTGGATATAAACACATGTCAATCTTTGGATACATTTTACTTCTTAAAAATTTGTTTTTTTGTTTTAAAATGGGAATTAATTTTAAATTATTCTCCTCAAATTATATATTTTTAATTTGGAATATTTTAATCCATGTTTGGAATAAAAAGGTTCAACTTATTTTAATATATACACATTATTTTTTGACATTATGAATAGTAACTTCTGTAAATATATAAATTTAAGAAGGTTAAAGGGTAAATTAGGTAAATAAGGGTAAAAATAAAATTCTAATAATATAAAACTATCATTAAACGTGTTATATTAAAATTTTATGAGATATATCTTACCATGATAATCCATAGGATGAACATTTGGTATTTGGGGGATTATTGGTTTTGAAATTGACTTTTTAAAATATTTAACTTATAGAATAGTTAAATATAACATAGACACTTATCTTTTAATAAAACAATATTAATATAGTGTTATATAACTAATATATTGAACTATAAATTTTCATTGAAGTGGTTAAAATATTTCATACATCAAGGTGTATTTTTTTAATATTTAGACATTAAATAAATAATATCATTTGTTACACAATTATGATGGATTGATTACAATATTAATTAAAGATTCAAATAAATGATATTATAAATATTTAATTTAATTAAATTCACAATTTTGATGCTATACATGAATTTTTAGGATCATATTGAAATCGGCATGATGGTTTAATGCCTTTAGTTATATGGATTCATGTTTTTATGTCATTAACCAAAATCAATTACTAAATTGTGACAAAATAGATTTAAATATGTTTTTAAAAGATATAATATTTTAATAAATGATACTATAGTCTCAAAAATATAATATTGGACCATATTACATATATAATGTTACAAATATCATTATGGATCCTATTATGGTTATATTTTCATTTTATAGTAACGATAGTAACCTAATATTATTAAGATACAAGAAGACTTGGAAAGAGTTAATGTATTTTACTAAGGGTTAAATTTAAAATATAAGGTTGATTATGTGACCTAAACTTTTCTAATACCTATTTATTGAGAGGATTTATAACCATCCCCATATTATCCTCAAAATTTATCACTTTGAAACTATTGTAATTCTAAAGTCATTTTATAATAAAATAATATTTAAACACTTTCCTATAGTGCCCCTCCTCTCTCTTATAAAAGGCCACCACCTCTAACAACTTACTAAAAAATAAGAGTCCCATTGGTTCGTCCTATTTCTGCTAAAATAATCTCCATAAATCCCTCCATTTATCTTATAGTCAATACATAAGGAATAAATCCATCATATGGGGACCTTTTCTTAAAATCGGAAGAATATGCATGAAATAATATGTACTTTTTTGTCACATATTTCAAAATTTAATTATTGTTATAATTCCACTTATTATTATATTTCCATACTAAATTATTAAATAAAATATCTTGTATTTTAATATAATTTATTATAATTATGGGACAACAATATAACTCCTTTTATACATACTACGAAGTGCAATAGCACAATGTGTGCGTACGTACAACTTACCGTCACAACGCCATGGTGTAATTTGTTAATTGACATGACATAATTTCAATAGGTTTAATGAAAATTATAATGTATATAAATAATGAATAAAAGATGATAATTATTATGTATAATTAATATATCATCCGATTTTGTATTGGTTAACCAGTAAGTGAATGATAGCGTAGCTCGTGCGTACGTACGGCTTACCTTATACAAGATGTGATACTATTTATTCTACATGATAATAATTAAAGAATGATTATATAGATGAATGAAATTAATTAATCTTATATATTATATTTATATTTACTCTATTCTTCGGTAATTTTAATTTACAACAAACCTTTTTGCTTTCCATAGTGTATAAATATGATAATTTTATTTGAGTATGTTTAGACTACCACCCCCTCGAAGTGATATAACACCTTCATTCAACACATGGAATGTATAAAGGTTGGATTTAAGGAATATATGTATCAATTATAAAATAAATATTATACTATAATTATATTATTCCTATTTATCATTTGTTTTTTATTCCATTAATATGACAAAGAAATGAAAGTGGTGTTCATGAATACGTACGGACTACCGTCTCTATGAATTGTACATTTAATTTATTATCTCCAAATGGTATGAACTATTGTAAAACCATATATAATGAATATAAATGATATTTTATTCATTGATAATATTGTTTATATGATTGTATTTTGATCGCATGGAAAATTTACATCAATTATGTTCATTTTCGACTCATATACCAAATATCGACAAGATGACCAATATGAACTTAAACTATTATGTAATTTTTATAACAAGGTAATAAGTGATATAAAATAAATAATAAACTATAAAATGGTTCAAAATAAATTAGAAATTAATCTATGTTTATTATTAAATAATATAAAGAAAAAATTATACATTTTTGGATTCGAGGTAATGGAAATCTTAACACAATCCTCATTCATGAGTTTAATATTCAATCCATTGGTTTTGTTTTTACAAGAATATATGTGAATGAAATCTTATTTTTTCAAATATTTATCAACTTATACTTGGTGTATTAATATGTTTCAAACCTATTTTTTGATTAATTTTTCCTTAGTCTAATGACATAATCCTTATAAAGGACTTCGTCTTAATATCTTTTCATTGAGATATATTTTGGTTTATACTAGAACTTATTTTATATGTTGTATAATTATACACATTTTATTTTAATTTTGTTTAATTGTTTTATGAAGAAATATTTTTCTATGAATAATTTTACTAAATAACAATTCAATGATTTCTTTTAACATACAAGGTGAAAAAGAACTTTTTTCTATAGTGATCATTATTTGATATTTGGATCCCTATAAAAGACATAATATTTTTAAAAAAGAAAATTAAATACCATATTCATTTTTTTGGTATTTTGGTAATGATAATGGTTTTTATATTTGATTGATTATATCAGTATCAGGAAAACATGTCTTATAATGGAAAAGTGGAAATGTTATTTTTCATTTATGATTGTTCACATGTTATTAATATTTTTTGGTTCTTGGGAATTGATTATGTATATAGGTGGTTATATGGTAAATTAAAGGCTAGTATTCATGTGATACCTCTACAATGTAGTAGGTGGAATGAAGGAGGTAAATGTTACGGTTTTACCAAATAGATTTAGGAAATACACTATAATTGGTCATCCAAATGTAACCATGAATGCTACTCCAAATGTGAATATGATAGCTACAATGTAATTATATTATGGGTGCAATAAGTTTCCATAATGTTTTAGGAATACTATGAGTTATTCATAAATCTTGTGATTTAATGAGGTATCTTAATGACATTATTTCTTATGAGTAAAAATAATGACATCATTAATTTCTATGTCTTCTTATAATAATTTTTTATTTCATTATTTTATTTCTCTTATTGAGATTTTTATGATCATACCATGTTTTTAAAATTTTGTCCATATGATATAAGGAAGCTTAGTAGAAAGTAATAATTCATGAAGAATTTTATCATGAAAATAATTCCTGTTTTTTTACGGTGTTTTATTTTTTTCACAAAAAATTTGGATAAATTAGGGATGTCTACATTGTAATATTTCAGATGTAATGTAATAAATTTTTCCTTATTCTCTAAAACTGTAAACCTGAAATGATTCTAAATGCTATTGAAAGAAAATTCTTGATCAAAAAACTAAATTATGTAATGGTTGTGGTAGGGGCCATACAATCCTACTCATTGTATTCCCCAACAAATGATTATTTTCTAAAGTATTTGTGTGGTATTAGATTATTTCCACACTATACCAAGGACGTGGCTACATTTGTTGATAATTGAACCCTTTAAATATTTTTTCTCCTATGGATGTGTGTCTTAATTTTTTCATTAGGGAAAGGACTGTTTAACATGATGAGAATTTTGTTTTTGATGTAAGGTAAGAAACGATATCATGGATTAACCCCCCCCCCCCTCTCAGTGATATATAAATCCCGTATGGGTGAATTTGTTAACCATTAGGGAAAATTAGAATGGGGAGGACTATGTTTTAACTAAATCATCTCTAGTGATCAATTAGGAGGACAATTTTTTATACCAATATAAAAAGATTAAGAGATATCCATATGTTCATTTATATTTTCATTACGATTCATTATGAGGGATTTCAATATATTGATACCATAATTGGGATATGGTAACCATATGGTGTCAAATATCAAATAAAATATTTATTAATTTTAACATCTATCAAATATTTTGACATTATTATATGATTTATCTCTATTATTAATTTTTTAACAAATTTTTTATTTGTATTACACAATCACATGAACTTTGAAAATTCATTATAATGGTGAATGTGACATGCAATGGAATGATTTTTCATTAATATAAAATAAATGAAATGGGATCTTGAATTTGTAACCTAGTGATTATAACAAGTATTATATGTCTCAATATTATTAACATAATAAAAATTGGTTCATTTACTAACACACAGAAAATTAGAATAATAGATTTTGATGTGATAGTGGTTGCTAATGTCATTGGTAGGAAGGAGATTTATCTTTGTACATGTCATGATTTTATAAAAACCCATGAATAATACTATCTGAATAGAATATAATAATACTTTATTTGAGAAACTTAATTTTATATATATTGTAATTTACATGGATAACTCAATAGTTTGATATAAGGAAATTATTTTCATCATATGGTTCCTCTAAAAGGCCATTGTCTTCTATGTGGTGGAAATTGTGAATTATCACTGTCAACTCTCTAATATAAGGGAGAAATCCTAAATAGATTCAAGGAAGCGGTTATTATAATTTTTAATGTGGGTGGATTGATTTTTTTAGGTATCATGATATAACAATTATGTTATAGATCTGTTAATCATTTAATTTTTTTATAATATTCATGAATCAATAATGGATTGTTATTCACTAGTTTTTCATTAATAATGTGAATGAATATTTTGATATGTAATCATAACTTATAATGACTTTTTTGTGTAAAAATAGATTATTGAAGGATGAATAACACACAGTTTTTGTATTATGTTATTATTATATTGTTTAGTAGGGGTAAAGAGAATATAATTATTGAGAATTTAGATTGTATATTATTTGAAATGATAAAATTTCGAATCATAATTGATTTTATCATGATATACTGTGTTTAGGGTATTAATGGAAATAAATATAATATTTTTATAGGTATATGATTACTGTATATAGTGCTTTGGTATATGAACTTATGATAGATTGATATTATTTTTAAATAATTTAAAATTTGATCAAAAAAGAATATATTATCAAATCACTATAGTAATTGGGTTTTAATTTTATTCAGTTATATTATGAATTGTAATATGATTTTAATTTATTATAAGTCTTTTGTATAAAAATTGGTTTTGTTATAGTGAATATTGATATTGGTGTGTTAATATTTATTCACATTAGATAATATATACTTACTATTTTATATTTGTAATGTATTTAAATTTTTAAGGAATAAAATTTCATTCATTCATGGTTCAAATGATCCGTTAAATGTTATATTTATGGATTTTATTATGAAAAAAAGTATCTTCAATTTTCATTTAATGTTTTAAGAGATATGATTTAAGTGGGAATTTCTCAGAAAAAAAACAATTTATGAAAATTTTATTATGAAAAAAGAAAGATATAAAGTATATAAATTTTATTGTATCTAATATATTTATATTATAATAATAATATAAAACTGGATAATGATAAATATAAAAAATTATGTTTAAATTTTGGTTTAAGGAATTAATGGCCTTCTTTATCCTTTAATTATTTAAAATATTATGGTAATTATCATTCTCATGGTATTGATCTTTATCACACCCTGTTATTCAAAATATAATCATCTTCTAATCTACGTCCCAATCATTAATTTTCAATAATGTTTTCCTTATATATTAACCTAATTAGTTATTATTTTTGGTAACCACTATGGATAACACTTTCCAATTTCAAGGGATGTTTTATTATACCTTTTTATGTTGTTGATTTTCAATAAAATAAGATAAAAATATTAAAAATTCATATACAAGTATGAAAATTTAGAGAGATAAATTCATTTATTGGGTACAATAGAAATAATATTATCTGGACATAATAATTATATATAAGTTTAATGAATTTTATTAAATTTAATTAACAAAATATTTTACACATATATGACAATATAAAGATAGAAGGAAATATTTTAACTTTTTAAAAACAATTTTTTTATTATTAAAAAAATGTTTTCCCTAAATATTTTATCTATTTTCCATATAAATTTTTTAATTATAAGCATGTTTTTAATTTGATAATGAATAAAAATTTTGTAATAAAATAATTAAATATAATATAATTAAGTGCATGGAAATCTTTATTAGTCTTCTTTTCAATATAAGTTCATTTTTTGGCCCAATAACACCTTTTTCGAGAAACAGTTTTTTTAATTCATTCTTATTTTAAAATGTGTTTATTTTTTATAGATATATTATATCGGAAAAAATATTTCATAATTTTAATCAAGTGGTTAATTTTTAGAAAATTTTAAGCTTTTATTGTTCAATATTCTTGAATAGTAATTACAAGTCCCCCTGGTAATTGTAAAAGAGGTAAAACATGGTTAAAACTACAAGAAGTGACCTAGAAATTTATCAAATAATGTCATTTTTCACTGTATATGTTCCTTTAGACTTTATTCAACATAAATATTATGATTTGAATATTTATAACCATATTTATTATATAATTTCATTATTATTATTTTATGTATAGAATTAATAAAAAATATAACTCTCTTAGTTTTAAAAAAAATCTTATATTTTTTCATATCCATAAAAAAGTTTATGTTTTGTTATATATTATTGTATGAATAGATACTTATTTTCTTTATTATGGTGTTTTTTAATTTTTTGTTAATAATCATATTAAATTTTTAAACATCACTGATATAGTTCATAGTCATGTAAAAGAAAAATCAAACAAATTGATATAAATAATATTAAATGTACTATAATTTTGATGAATTATTATAATCCATGAATTCTAAAGATAAATTTAATTTATTATTTACTTATTTAATTCTTAGTTATGAACTCCATTTAATTTTTTATTTAATTTCAATGTTTATTAAGTGTCCCTAAAATGAATTTAATTATATCTTGTAATAAATAATTTTTTACACAATATGATTATATTATGAAAAATATTATATTTGTGAAAGTGAATCGGATAAGTTTTTTTGTACATTAAATTTTCTAGTATATTTCAAGATCCATGAATTATATAAAAAATTGACAACATAGTAGTTTCCAAAAGGGTTGATGAGTTGTTAAAAGTAATTGATAATATTCAAAACATCACCTAAAAATTTCTATATTTTGTTAGATTATGGGCCATAAATTCAGTATAATCCTAGACTCTAGCATTATATATTTTTTAAATTTGAGATGTATAATTATTTATATTATTTTATGCATTAATCAATTTGAAGATATCCCCTTCCCTCACTTATAAAATGGAACCCGCTCTCCTTTCCTATTCGAAATGATTTTGCATTACTCTTAATCCATGCTTAGAGATAATATCTATAAACCCTATTGTCTATAATGTAATGATATATTAAGATTATGTATAATTATTTATCATTGACCAATTATGGATTCATTATGATGTCATGGATGTTTTTAAATTTTGAAGGTATTTTTTGGAGCTCAAAAACCTGACCACTAGAAGGGAGAACTAGGCCGCATAGTTAGTTGAAACCATAACACATATCCAAGATGGTTTCTCGTAATAGTGTAATTAATTTTCAAATAAAATTCTCGGAGAATAGTTTCACATTTGCAAATTCTCATGGACACAAAATCATATGGGTTGTTTTTTATTTTTAATATATGAATATTTCATGGTTTGTGTATGCTTATCCAAGCCATAAATACTAGAAAAATAGTCTTTAATATCAAAAATATAATATATGTTTCATATAATATTAAAAAATATATATATCTAAATACTATTTGTAAATAATTTATTCCAAAATAGCCACAAAAAATACACATTCATATCATTTTCAGTGTCATTGTTTTAAAATTTTGAAAACAAAATGTAAAAAAATCGTGTCTCTTTTAATAAAACTGACACGAAGAAGAAAATAAAATATACGAAGTCGATTTTTAATAATATCATGCCAATAATGAAACTTTTTTACATATGTTTCAGATAATTTCATTAGTATTAATTTGACAAGTTGTACAGCTAAAACAAAGTTACCGGGTAAATTTTATGGATGTCGAAAGTTTAACTTCTCTAATAGATGTCGTAAAATATAAAAACATTTTAATGCCATAACATTTAATATGTAACTCTAGTTTAGTTCCACATATAGTCAAATAAAATCTTAAGAAATTATTTAGAACATTATAAAAAATATATCTCATATTTTATTTACATTTGGCATTTATTTTCTTAAAACTTTATGCTAAATATTATATTGATGGGAATTTTTTGGTCAGTTTTGAAAAAAACTGACACCGATAAAATCAGTGTAAATTATTTTTTTCATTGTTTTTAAAATAAAAAGATTCTAAAGAAATCCAAAAATATGCAGGAGTAGCATTTCAACCATTTCCAAAATGTAGTTTTCATTTTTTATTTCCTACCTAAATTTTAATTCAACACCAGTTAATATATCTATTTTTACTATATAAATCTTTTTCCTCGTACGTTCATCATTTTTTTCCTCTTAGATTAAATCATGTTTTCAAATTGTATCAATCAATGAATTGAAAATGATATATATTATAATCATTTAATTTCATTTTTATTATTTTCCTTCACTACTAAACATATTGGTAATATTGTTTATAATGATGAGTTGTTATTATGCTCATGTTATAAATATACACCATCCAGATGAGATTTACCAAAATTGGTGAAAAAATCAATATTAATCGACATTATCATTGTCACATGAAATCTACTAAAAACTGATAGATTTAATGGAAAAAGGCATTTAATTTTAATGGAATCTCCTAAAATAATAAAAATATGATCAAAGAACTATGTTTATTTTATTTCAATTGATGTATTTAATTTTCACTCACATTTCTCATTTTTTATTTCCAACGAGTTGTATCTATCGAAAATTTGATATGTTCAACTTTTGATGGTCATAAATTTCGATCCGTAACATTATTTTATATCAATGACAAGTAAAACCTATTCTAATGATATTATAAAAAACTTAGTAGAATGTAATTCATTATTTGAGTCATTTTTTTCAATAAAAGACGCCAAAAATATACTTTTTAATATTATTGGCATTGATTTTTATATAAAATAATTTTAATTTTCTAACATGTTGGCATCGGATTTGTTAAAAATCAATTAAAAAAATGATACCAATGGTTATTTTTGGAATCATGTTTATATGAAACTGATGTGAATAAATAGATGTGTATTATTTCTGGTGTCTTTTTACAATGATCCGATGAAAAAAAGCTATATATTTTTATCAATAGCTTAAATGTTAGAGAAAACCCAAAGTAAAAGACCATTTCTCCACTAGTTCATACACGAAAACCTTTTGTTACCTCTACATTGGTGGATCAAGGATATCCTTTGTCTCACAATTTTAGCGTACAATGATGTTGAACCGTGTGGCCAAGATAATTTGGTCAGAAGTTGAATTTTTAACTGGTGACCTATATTATTAATTATTCCTCTTATCACCTAATTTAATCATTAATATTCTCTTCATCCCCTCTATTGTGAGCTCTTAATCCCATATCTACATGTTATGATTTCAATTCAACATTTAAACACATTTTTTTCACTGTTTAATTCTTTTGATTCCTCCAAGAAATGTGTCTAGTCTTATAGACTCTTTAAATATTATTATGCCTATCATAGACACTAATTTAATATAATATAATATATGACAGATTTTCTGGTTGGATATCTATTCTTCAATTTTCCTTCGATCCCGGCCAAACAGGGGACTGATACTAGATGCAGAGAGTGCTTTAGAAATTTTGTATGTGTTCTATGACTCATCCCTTATAGGATAACTATTCTATAAAATTTGGATGATTTAATGAATTCAAATTTCCATGGGAATTGACTATCAAACAAATATTTCATTATTAAAATCATTTTACTCAAGTATTAGTTCCCATTTTTAAAATGCTCCTCATTATATGGAATACTATTACCTAAACGCCATCCACTCCTTGTATGATTCATTCCATATTATGCCTAGTGCTTCTTATAAATATCTTCACCATTGTTCAGTTGTGACATGACCTAAAATTGATATGGTAAGTTGTCTTATATAATTATTGGGTCCTTAATTTCCAATTGAAAAGTACATAGATATATATCACTCTGCTTAATATAATTTTAAATTGAATTGAATTGGTTGCATGTCCAAATTTTCACTGTTGTGACAATAAAATTAAATGGAATAAACCAAATGAATTATTATTTTTAAAATGTATATGTATACATATAACTATCCCATATTTTAATGATTAATTGAATTGGATTATTAACAATATATCGTTTTCATCTAGTATGAATAAGAAATAGAATAAACCTTTCGAATTTTGAAATGGAATGAGTAATTCGGGGTCTAAAATGTAATAATTATATATGTATAAGTTGATTATATCCTTGGTACCTTTTTATCATTATAGATGTGGTAAAAATATATCCATCCTTGGATTTCCGATGTAATTTCATTAGATCCCAGATTAATCAATTCTGATTCAAGGATCGGATTTTGAAGTGACATACCCACCTTAGAACGTGGTTCTTATCTATTAGTGGATATTCCAAATGATACTTCATGGTCCCTTAAAATTTTGATATAATGGTGCCTTTGATACAATCCTTGGATTCATCTTGCTATCTTTATATAGATGGTGCTTTAGATTTATCCCATTGAGCCAAATAATTCTTGACTATGATTACCTCTAGAGGAGATCTTTAAACTTTTTTAAAATCATTTATAGTGTCATTACAAGGGATTACACACATGTATTTCACTCAAAACCTGTTTTTGTATACTCTTAGTGTTTTTACTGAGTGTTGGATGACCCCTACGTTTAGGATACCATGGATACACCTTAGGTCCTCTTTATCAGTATTGTGAAAATTATTAATATCATATACACTATTTAGACATGATCTCTCTATTTTAAATAGGAACATAATTATGTTGATGATAACATGTATTGATACAATTTAGGGATAATGCATGTATGTTTTATTTATTTTTTCTGATTTAATTTTATATATACATACACACTTTTTCAATTTATATTCCCAAATTTTTTTTATAGAGGTGTTTGTTTGTAGCCTACTATTAATTATCCCACTACCTATATAATATTCCATTAGTACTATAGAATTTTATATCTATGAAGGTGTTGATAAGGGGATGTGTTTGGCATTGTAATCGCTAAATTCATGTTTGATTTTGGATATGTTCTTAGTAACAGATAATTGTGACATTACTTGGGATGATGGAATTTTTTTAGATTCATTATTATTATTTTATAGGATGTATTTAATTCTTAATTGTTTAAATATTTTCTTATTTATTAGAGTATTTATATTATATATTCATATTTTGATAACATATTCTTCATCTTATGACATAACTATTATTTATGGATGTTAATTATTATCGTCCGGATCTTGTTTTCATTTTTCATTATTATGCTTCCACTATTGGTACTCTTCATTTTCATTATAGTATATCTATAGAGATCCATTCTAACATTAGGGAATATTTTTCCCCATATACACATTATAGGCCTTCAGAAATAGTTAAAAACCACTATCATATTGGGATGTGCACTTTAGGCCATGTGGCCCCCTGCCTCAGGGAAATTTGAGTGGCTCTCATGTCAGTACATGACAGAGTGGTATTATTGGGGTTGTTATTTTCTTTTTTATTCTTGTTTGGGATTAATAAATTGGATTTTAGGAACATGATTCTACTTGTTCATTATATATACCTAAGATTATCTAACTGTCATTCTTGTAAAATACCAAGTTACGTAGGAGTGTGAAATGTTTCTCTGTATTTTGTTTATTATTTTTGATATCCTTTCTCTATGGGGTGATTGAAATTAGTTGTTTTATTTTATATATTTTATTTTTATATATGGGATTGGTAAATCAAGGATCATTTTTTCAGGAGTCATTATAGGCACCTAGTATTCACATTCTATTCATATGAGATTATTAATAGTAGTATTTATATATTACTATTCCTATGTTCTCTATGACTGATGAGTGAGACATGAAAATTATATATGATTATGCTACAAAAATTATGTTTTTGGTATTGGAATTATTTATTTAATTTTTCATCATCATTTTACCTATTTTTTTAATGTGTTGGGTTGTGTTTTCATTTTAAATTTCTACTTTCTAACATGCCTAGTGATGTACCTTAGGTTAAATGAGTTAGGATTTAGATGTGATTAAGTGAATACCCATTTCATTTTTTGACGTGTATTGTCCCCCATGAATATGATGTGTTAATTTATATATTTAATATATTATATATTACAAGATTATTTCTTAGACTGAATATATAGGAGATAAAATAAAAGTAAATGGATTCCACTTTTAGTTATATAGCGTGTGGGGGTTTTTTGTTGGGAATGATAATCCATTTAATCGAACCCTGATATATCTATATATAAAAATAAAAATATTAAATTTAACTCATGATATATATGAAATGAAACACATTCATATAAATGATGGGGAAATATATAATTTAGCCTTGACCTCCTCGAGCTACTTGTATATTAAATTTCAACACCTACCAATACTATAGACATCTTAGTGGGTAATTGAATTATATCTTCAACGTTGATCCCTTATTATTATGTTTTTATTCCACTTCCTCTAAATTTTTTTACCAACTCTTGATCAGAGGTGTGTGATTTGTGTTATCATATTTATTAAACCACCAAATACACAAATCCACATACTATAATTGTAGCGATGACCATGCATTAGATATGTTGGGCCCTAAGCCACTAGTCTTACATAATAGAGTGACAGTTGAGGCATATCCTATTATACTCAAAATGGGAAATGATGCTCATATTTGAGATAATTTTCTATATATAATGTATTCTATAAGGGGTTCCCTATGACCATCAACTATACTGAATTATTTTATCTATGATTTATAGAAGTGGAATCCACCCATATTTTTGAGGGATGGTAGTCCACATGCTCCTCAGTCTTGGATGCATGCCATTATTTATATATTTTATCCTTTAGATATGCCTCTATAGAGGAGGTCAAATATACCCAACATTATGCTGTATGATTTATCTAAGCTCTAGTGGGATGTGATTACTCATGATGGTTATAACAATTTCATGGTTAGGGAATACTTGTAGACAAACTTATATGATTAATTTTTCTTTCATAGATTTATATTTTATTGATGTAGATATTTTTTTCACATGGAGTAGAGTATTATCTCTACTCTGAAATATTCATCACATTTAACAAAGTATACCAACTTTTCACCCTACTAGCTGGTGATGTTATATCATGAGTGATACATTTCGAGGATGGGGTCAAGTATTCTATATGATAATTTGTGAATGTATTTCACCATACTACCTTTATTGAGAAAATTTCTAGGGATATTATCAGTGTTCATTTCATGATATAATTCTATTGTACTAGAAAAGGAGGTTTAGTACTGAGGTCGGGTAGTAGTTATTCTGATTGCAGGAGGCATATCCATCAGGTTTCTCATCAGATTAGTGGCATCTAGAGAATCTAAATTGGGATCTCTATTATATTCCATCAGTTTAAATAGCAACGGAATGCGAAGCCTCAATGAGAGAGAGACCCTCTTCATTACTATGCCTAAAAAATATAAGACATTTTAATTGATTATATATTATCATTAAACCCAATTACATTGGAATAGGATCCTCATAGTTTCCACCAAAATAATCATGATCAATTATTTAATTTCACATTGTGAGTTGGAGTATCCACAAAAGAACATGCAGACGAAGAGGTCATGGCCTTGGTATATAGTCATCAGATAATCTACGCGAGTAGAGAAAAACTATTTAGTGTATTTAAAATATATATTAGGTTTATGGACAAGTATAGTTTTATTATTTACATATAAGATTTTAGGAATTGAGTGTTGAATATTATTCGGTGTGAGATAATATTATATGTACATGTTATATCATATATTTTTTATTCAATAAAAGATCCACTCAATTTATTATCTCTTTAATGACCATGGAATGTATCTAGTTGGGAAATCAGTAATTTTATTGTGTGATGACCCTAGACACACAGTTTAGAATAAAATATAAGTTAATATGTATAATAAAGTATTGTTCCAATATAGTCGGCAATTATCCATTCCTATGGTACATCATTGTTCAAAAGATTGAAGGCATTCATGGAATTTTCGAAATGGATTAGTTTTTCTATATCTTAATTACATAGATTACTGTCAACAGATGAAATCATTTACATTACAAGATGGTGGTATCTGTCTTCGTAATGGTGACTGGGATGTATGAATCCATAGTGCTTGATTAGATTATCACGGTTTAAGTGGAGTGACTGTCCAAATTTCTAGTATGTTTATTTTGGATCAGGGAACAAATCATTCATATTTTTCTACTACAGTTGATTGTTTTAGGGATGTATTTACGATTTAAATTTCTATATTTCAACAAAGGATAGAGGTGTCATTTATTATTGAACATATTACTAGAGAATATTTTGTTTTTATTCAACTAAAATTGATTTCACGTAATGAGTTCTAGGACCAAAAGTGACAATTGGTGGATTTAAAATAAATGTGTTTTATCCAACCCAAACATCTTCATGAGGTTAACCCAGGATTCAACCCAATAAGGTAGATGTGTCCCCAAATATATGAATCGATTATTGATTTTTGAAGAGGAATATATTTAAAAATGATATAAACAACCTTGAATAAATGCTCTCTTTTACTCGATCCAATGAGTTAGGGTATTCAAAAAGATCGTCCGAAGATCAGGCTATCACCAGGTGTGAATAATGCCTTCAAATATAAAACATTTTGAATTCCATAGATGTAATAAGTTATATGAGTATCTTCATATTTTATTTTCTTACATACAAGACCTCAGTTTTCATTAATTTAGTAAATAGTTTTTTCTATCCCAATTGGGATTCCCCTGTTGTTGACATTGTTGTTAATAAATTCATTTGTTTTCATACTTTTAAGTATAATTAAAAAAGAAAAAGATTATTTGGGATAAACTGAAAGATCATCATATAAATTTTTACCTTACTATGTTAACCATTTTCATGGAAAAATTTATCTTCCCGGGTAATATAATCTCATAATCCTAGGTATCGATTGAACAAAAAATTGTTATTGATATTGTATTCCGGGATAATAATAATAATATGTTTGAAATAATGTTTTTATTAGGGATGGATGTATATTATAAGAAAATTATACAAGTAATTTCACACCTTTATGTTGTAGGATCGAAATAATGATGTAGATGCTCAATATACAACAGGGGGTGAATTGTATACTTTAGAAATTCTTTTGGAACCTTTAATGTTAGTTACGAATAACTATGTTTTCCTTAAACAAATGAAAGAGATAAGTTTAACAAAGTTATCCTAAGTAAATTCACAACACCTTTAACACCAAATGAAAACATTTAATAAGGAATGAAGTTATAAACTTCAAGTCCTTTGTACTTGCTTAAAACTTGAAAGAGATTCTGAAAGTAGGTTCCGGAAATATGAATCCGGAAATTGGAACATAACTAAAGATTACAATATGAGATTCTACCTTAAAGCATATAGAATCTAAATGAATCAGAATACAAGTAAGGAAGTATAAGAAAGTTATAATTTCCTTACAATACAATATGAAGCGGAAACAAACAAGTAGTTAAACTACAAGTAACAAGATATAAGTCTTTTAACGCAAAGAGAAGGGTATCCAAAAACCTTGGATAAAGGTCCCTAGATTTAAACTTTCAAGCAAGTCTGTCATACCCAGACCAGGGTAAGCCCTCGATGCGAAGATCAGAATCTCTGTCTTGCTATCCCCGCAAGCCCTCAACTTCAAGGTAGTTGGAAACCTCTATCTTCCTCAGCAGGGAAGCCCTTGAACTTCAAAGTAGTCGGCACCTCTGTCTTTCTATCCCCGGAAGTCCTCGAATGTAATCACCAAAATTCGGAGTCGCAAGAAGCATTGAGAGTTAATAAGAGCCTCTCTCTCTCTAGAAATCACTTCAACAGCATGTGTGCACAATGTCGAAGAAGTTGTTTTAAGCTCTTTCAAATGAGCTCCTATTTATAGGCAAGGTCGGCCTCCTTTCCAACGGTCAAATTTCCTTAAAAGTAGGAGGGACCTGTACACGTGTAACATAACCAATGGTTATTTTATAATAGAGAAGACGACATCGTTTTATAAAAAAACAAGTTAAATATAATGTATGACATCCTTTTATGTCTAACTTAAAAGTTCGTAGTGAAGGTTCAGAGTGTAAACAAAAAGACAAAGATTAGACAAATTATAAAAGTGTAAGAAAAATGAAAGTTTGGAGTCTAACCAAAAATAATTTTCGGAGTCTAAATAAATTCGGAGTTTATAAAACAAAGATGATCAGATTCTGTTTAATAGGTGAATTTGGAATGATAATTCGTCATCAGAATTCGTAATGAGAATTCATCATCAAAATTCGAAATGAGATTTCGATGTCGAACTTCATGAGAATTCGTATCCAGAATTCGGATTAGAACTTTATCAGAGTTCGTATCTAGAATTCGGAATGAAACTTCATTAGAGTTCTCATCTGGAATTCGGAGTGAAACTTCGTTACAGTTCTTATCCAGAATTCAGAACCTAAAAGTGAATTCTTCATATCAAAGTTTCAAACGATTCTGAGAATATAGAAATGAATCTGAATCTTATACTTATGAAATATATGGATGAAAATATGATTAGGATAATTTTTCATACAAAAGTGATCTTCATTATAAAAGTGACATTCCTTATAAAAGAAATTTTCCTTATAAAAGCGATTTTCCTTAAAGATAAGGTGTTTGTGATTTTCAAAACAAGAAGGAATGGAAATTTCATAAGGAAAACCTTATTGAATCAACAATCACCCCCTTTTTGGAAAGCAAAAACATCCTTATGAAAATGGATGTCTATGAAGAAAGAAAACATTAAGTCTTATCTCCCTTTGCTTATTGATGTTGATGAATACGACTAACCCCCCCCCCCTAGGCTATGAAACTCTAAGGATCGTATTCTAGATTTCCGGAATGATATTTCATTAAGAATAAGAATGTATTCTTTAATGAAAAACTCCCCCTTAGATAAACTCTGTTAGAGTTATTTTTCTTTCTCACCATTTATTCAGATTATTTTTCCCTTTCCACTGTTATTAGGGTTCTTTTCCTTCTCCCCCTTTGTGATTTTCAAAATGAATTCGAGGGAATGGAAAATATAACAAAGTACCTGAAAAATTAATAACAACAACAAAAAGAAGGAGGAAGAAAAATTTTCATTAAGTTTGAAAGTTCAACAACACGAAAGTTAGGATACAACAAAAGATCGGATTTTTCTATTTTGGATCTTTTTCCTTTGCCATGAGACCCCTGAGAATAGTCTTTATCTTCTTAAAGTCTTTATGATCTTACTCGGCTTGCTTCTCTAACAAAAAAATTATTGCATTTTGAGCATCAATCTTTTCTTCCTAGGCTTGAAGCTTTTCTTCCTGATCTTTCAAGATTTGTTTTTGCATTAACAACTTCTCTTCAAACTCAATCCGATGATCCCTTTCATACTTCCAGTTTTGAGAAACAGAATTCACCTTCCCATTCAGATCTCTGACTTCTTGAATCCGGAAATTCTTTCCATCTGTCATCTTTTCTTCAAAGGATGAAGTAAGTTCATTTATTTTCTTTTCATCTGTCTCAAAAGAATCCTTAACATTATCTTGGAATTCATTAAAGAGCCTCATCTCTTCAACAGTCTTCCTCGACCAACTAGTCATCCTCTTGCAAGATCGTTTGTGGTCTTTATAGCCAACGAAGAATGTTTTGAACTGAACCTCAATCTCAACACATTTGTCCATAACCATGGATACATAGTCTGTTTTATGATTCAAAGCATGTTGGATCATCTGGCATTTTGAATCAATACTTGAAAATGTCAGAATTGTACCCACCAACTTCTTTAATGACTGAACAACAAAATCATGCCCTAACGAAGATGACTCTGAATTCGAGACTTTTCTTGGAGAATTTTCTTTTTCAAAATGCTCACCCTTATTCTTAGAAGAATGACCAACATCCCTTCTCTTTACAACCACCGAGCTCGGGGTATCAACAACAAGTTTCTTTCCCTTGTCCTTTTTCGGAATGGATTGATGTTCCGGAGTCTTCTGTTCACTATTAGAAACTTGAACAACATTTTCTTCATCATTAGAAACTTTTTGAGCATCATCCTCTATGTTCTCCATTTGAGAAACATCATGTAGAATTTGTTCTTCCTCTTCATGATAGGCTACTTCTTGTTCTCCTTCCTCCACATCCTTCCCTGGAGTGACTATATTCGATGATTCAGCTTCTGATGTTCGGAGCGACAAATGTTCCAAAGGTGTCCCCTTATATTCATCTACTTGTTTCAAAACATCTCCTGTCTCACCACTACCTTCCGCAACTGCTTCTTCCTCTTCCACTTGCTCAATCTGCTCAATTTCCTCAACAAGCTTATCAACTGCCTCTTCCGGAGTGACAATGTTTCTTCCAGGAGTCTCAGGTAGAGATTCCAAAGAAAAAGGTCTCAGAACGGGAATGTTTCGGGAGGCCATCTCAGTAAACTTTAATAAAGTCTTAACTACCTCAACTTCAGACATCTTCTTCTTATGCTTATTTTCTTTCACTTGTCTTTCTAGGTCATCCATTGTCCTTTACTTCAAGGCCCTAGCTCTCGTAGGATCCATGCCAAACTGAGGATCCCCTTGCACTGTTTTCTCTTTTATTTACCTCCACATAGAAACTACCTCATCAGGGAAAGCTTTCTTCTTCTTCGGTTTTGGAGGTGCGGAATGAACTTCCATAGATTTGGGATTCTCTACTTCAACTTCAACTTCTTTCCACTTTCTCTTCCTCACTGGCTTAGAGGATTCAGGTTCACCAACATTCAAAACCACTTCTTCATGAACATTTAAATCAATAAACTGACCAGTTTTCTTCTCTAAGGCTACATCCATCCTTTTGAGGGTACCATCACTCACCAACATAATCTTAAAAACTCTTTGCTTAGACTTGAAAGCCTCCTTGATAGACTCAAGGCACCGAACTGTTTGCTTCGAGACAATTGCTGGAGACATTATAATCTGATCTCTCAGATCTCCTTTCTTAACATTCTCATTGGTAATAAGTATGTGTTTCATTAGATTATACTTCCTCAGATTTATCAGAAAATCTAGGATATAGATCTCACTTTTATTCAAACTATCCTTATCACCCTTTCTTGGTATGATAAAGCCTTGTACCCATAATTCTAGAATTCGAAAATTCATAGACAGAGTAGCAATCATTGGAGCCTTGTCATCCTCCAGTCCGAGAGTTTCCAATGCCTTTTCCTTGTCGAAGCTTCCCTATGAATCCGGAAAAACATGAGAGATGAACTCGGCTTTTCCTTCATTATTCAGCCCTACCAAGCTGGCTGCCTTGGCATATGAAAGCTTATAAGTCTTACTGTAAGACTTAAAAGACAACTTCTCCCTTCCATCTTCCTTAAGAAATGATACTGTCTCATATAACTCTATAAGAGAAACTGAAAACACTTCATCTTGATTTTCGGGCTTGGTCACAGCAAAATCTTCCCATCCGTTAAGCTTAATGTTCTTGGATATAAGATAACCATACTTGTTGAAGAAATCAGGACGAACCAAACTTTCTCTATAAACTAGCCACATGGAAATCAGCTTAGAGGAAGACATGTCTTGAGAATATACTTCCACAGAAATTCAGATATGATGACTTCTGAGAAGTTCGGAACGGAGTTAACTGATGATTGGAACAACCTTAAAATTTATAGGCAGAGCGTCGGGATGCTGGATCTTGAAAAACTGATGTGGGACGACCATTTGGGTCCCCTTTATATAGGCAACAAAAAGACGGTTCATCTTCCTCGGTTGATCGAATGGTTGTAACAAGCTGAGATCAGATCTGACGGTTGAAATTCAATTCTCAAGAAAACTTGAATCCGATCTTTTGAGGTTTTTATTAAAACAAGGATTTAAGAAAACTATAATCTGAAAACAAAATATAATAAAATACCAGCAAGTAAAGTATGATTACGAAAACATGAGTAAGGAAATCATACCTTTCGGATTGGCTTAGGAGGATTATTCGTAATGGGTAATATTCTTTTTAAAGAGAAAATAACTTTATTATTACTACTAAAAGACATAGTTCACAAAACTCACTACGAAAAACTCAACAAAAAAATTAGCATGGAAAATTTCATTACATAAATTTTGAAAACGAAAACCTCATTATGAAAGTCTTGATACAAAAAATCTCATTATGGAAACACCAGTACGAAATTGTCCATTCCGAATGTTTTCAATACAAAAATTTCCATTCCAATATCCATTCTGAAAAATTTAAATTCTGGAAATTCCCATTCCGGAAATTTAGATTCGAAAAGTTTGAAAAACAAACTTTGAAAAATTTAGTTACTCTAACAATCAAATGTAATCCCCCTATGAAAAGGAGTTTATTACTATAAGGATACTTTTTCAACAGAAATATAATTAAGAAATATTACCTTACGGTTATCATTCCTAACTTTTGTTTAATGTATTCAAATATATCAGAAGGCAAAGATTTTGTGAAAATATCAGCAAGTTGATCTTGTGTTCCGATAAACTGAAGAATAATATCTCCTTTTAGTGTGTGATCCCAAAGAAAGTGATGCCTTATATCTATGTGTTTTGCACGAGAATGATGTGCAGGGTTCTTACTTAGAACAACCCGCTCATTCGTTCACTGAACGTACCCGAGCTAAAATGAGATAAAATAATTGGTACGACAAACTTTATTTTATTTCACTTTAAGCCACATAAAAGCCACTTTAAGCTGCTTAAGCTGAGTTGAAGCGGATAGGGTAGAACCCGAAATATCCTACCCTCTTGGTAGGATATTTGTGAGGTGGGGACCGCACAGTCCCCACCATTTCTTTTCTGCTAAGTAAAGCACCCTCGAAAACCCGTCATTATGAAAGTCAACTGACGTGTTTTCATTAATTCTTAACGCACCAATTAATTGGGCGGTTTTATTCGTTGAATTAATTCTACAAATTAATGGGTCGTTACTTAACTTATCTTTTTTCATTTGTTGGCATGATATTAAAATAAGACCAACGCTATTGTTCTTAAATGTTGTTCGTTGAGAGGATTTGACAGAAACCTCAAGTTCTTCCCCCTTCTTCGCGAAGAATGCGAAGAACGCGAGGAACGCCGACCTTCGACGAAAGGCAATGAAGAACGCCGAACCCGCGGAGATCGACGACGCGAAGTCTTGTACCGCGACGCCGACGAATCTCCCTTCACGACGCTTCTTCCGCGACGATCCAACTCCACGACAACCTTCGATCGAAAACGACAAGGTAGGGGGTTGTGCTCCTTTTTAAATTCTTTGTGGAGTATAACAACAACATGGATTTAATTATTATTAATTAATTCTGTATGTTCTCGATCCTCGGAATTCGTCGACGTGATGCCGAGTACCACACGACAGCGACGCCCTTCCGCGACGCGGTGACACTTTCTTCCTCGACGGTCGATCTCACGTCCGACGACGAAGTTAAGGTAGGGGATTTTATTTTGGTGTTCTGTTATCTTTTGAGAAAAGAACGAAGAGCGCGGACCAACCAATTCCAGGTTGATCCGTGGATCGTTCATTCATGCAGATTGATGTTGAGGATTATTATTTAATTTGTTCGTGATTATTACCTTAACGATCTTCGTGAAATATGACCTTTTTGCTATCAATTAACGAGAGGGGGTCGGACCGCACAAACACAGCCAAACCTCCTCCTTATCATTATGGGATTATTTTGTGGATTGAAACGGGGATGGCGTGGTGTCGTAGCACCGCGTGGAAACATGTGGCAAGGAATGCGCGACGCCATCGCGCCACGTCGTGAAAACGAACAAGGGAGCGACGCCGTCGCACCGCGTCGGAGGAACCCAAAGACATCCGTGGACGGAGTCGGGCCAAGGCGAAGGGGCACGACGCCATCGTGTTGCGCCGGAGAACCACGAAGACGACGTGTTTTGTTAATTGACATGCGGATTTTCGGATGATGATGAACGGGGCCGTAAGGGTGATTTGAAAGCTTTGCAGCAAAGGTCAGGTCCCTGGAGGACCTCTAGCGCAGACAGAAGTAGAATCGGACCACCGGAGCAACTCCGGTGGCCCGCGTAACCCACCGGCGGCGCCGGCGGCCGGAGTCGGCGGCGCCCCGGCGCGCCGCCGGATAGAGTCTCCGTGGCGACGGCGGCAGCAGCGGACCCGTGGCCGCTCTGGTCCGGCGCTCATGGGACGCAGCAACGTCGCGACCGCTGACCAAGGGCGGCCCCTGCGGAGGGGGGGGGGGCGCGGTGTTCACACGCGGGGGCAGCGCACCCCCGCCCCCGGACTCCGCTCGCTCGGCCGCTCGGCCGAGCCGAGCCGGGCCTAGCCGACTCACCAGCCGAATCGCGCCCAACCGGGTCGGACCCAGACCTGGGTCGAGTCGACCCAGTTCGGGCCGACCCAGGTTGGGTGGGGCCGGGTTGGTCCGGGCCCGGACCCCCCGTCTCCGGACGTTTTAGGTCATTCCCTCATCACATGATCTACGGGCCTCCGAATGACACGCTGTTAGCGGAAATGCGATCCTTGGATCGAGATGGTCGTTTTGGTATACTTACCCAAGGTTTCGGAATACTTTGGGTTCGTCCGGGTTGGTTCGTACACATAACCAACCGGACCCACGGACCGGAAACGCTCGTATCATGAGCTCCGGATGTTCGATTGACGAACCGTCGCCATTGATGCTTTCCTCTAAGTGAGACAGATCTTTTGGCTTACTCCGTTCGAGGTTTGGATGTCGTCGGAGTGTGGTCGGTTGGTTCGCTCACGAAACCAACCGGGCCCCTGGAACAAAGAAGACAATAACTCACAGACCGGGCATCCGATTGACGCACCGTCTGTTGCGTTGAGACCCCTATGACAAGGAGGTCCTTTGAGATACTTTTTAGTGGGACTTTGAGATACTTGGAGTATCTACCTGTAGCTTGTGGAGCAGACCCTCCCGGAGATGAGCGTGCGGAGTACAGAGACCGTGTAGCCGACTGAGACCTGACGACTGCTTGACCGACTCGACATGGAGTGAGTCGACTAGCCAAGTGGACGGAGCACTACTTTGTGAGGTGCAGACCCATGGCGGACGGAGCACTACCTGTGTGACAGTGCAGACCAGCGGTACTCGTCCGGAGAGTACCTCAGCAGGCTACTAGGGGTTATGCACTACTGTGTTTTGGTGACATACCTCGGCAGGAAGCACTAATATTTCTGGGTGGCTGACCCGCGGTACTCGACAGGAGAAGTACCTCAGCAGTATTAGGTTAGTGAGCAGTACCTCGGAGTCGTGGCAGGACCATTGTACACTCTAGAGATGGAGCTCTTCAGTAGTTATGGTTTTGATAATGAAAAATATTGGTTTGAGCTGAGTCTAAGACCTTGTGTTTCCTCGTGATTGAGATGGGTTACTTGATAACTTGGGTATATGTATGGGCATATACCTGGGTAGTGGTTATCTGTTGATTTCACAATCCTTGTGTTTCATCATGATTGAGATGGGTTACATAATAACTTAGGTATATGTATGGGCATATGCCTAAGTAGAGGTTATCTGTTGAGATCTTCTTTATGGTTATACTTGTTGGTTTTAGTGAGACCATGAGGATCTCGAGGTCCCTAAAGAGTATCTCTATACTCACCCCTGCACAGGCTATGCCCGCACCTCGTTGTGTTGGTTTGCAGACAACGGGCAGTACTGGCGGAGGCCGAGTGTTCGAGGACTGGACGGTTCCTGGAGGTGGACTACACGACGAGTCAGTACCCGGAGGTGGACTACACGGCGAGTCGGTACCCGGAGGTGGACTACACGAGGAGACGACACACGGAGGAGGTTGACGGGAGAGAGCGTTGTGGAAGCTATCTGTACCTACCCTTCGGGTAGGATCCGTGGTGGACGTCTAGGAGTTGCGCCATCTATACCTACCCTTCAGGTAGGGTCCGAGGAGGACGACCCAGGAGTTTCTTCCTTTCTTCCAGCTGTTTTCCTTTTTATGTTGTACTTTCTTTCAGTTGTAGCTGTACTTTAAGTTGGGTTTGTATTCTGGCCCATTTACATTTCAGCACATTCTTTTGTACTTGTGATTTACTTCCGCTTGTACTCTGTGGTGTTTTGTTTAATTTTATAAAGGCGATGCCTTCCCAGTTGTCAGGATTTACGCCTTGGTGCTAGTCGCCAGCCCCTGGCCTATGGAAGGTGTGCTTGGGGTAGTCATGACACGGGCCCCGAGGACGGGTCGTGACAAATTGGTATCAGAGGAGTCGGTTCTACCGCAGAACATATAACTCTGATATTTTCTTTCTGTGATGAAATAGTGTTAAGAGTACCGAGTGTGGTTTTCAGTTCAGGGAATCCAGTGCTGGTGGGGGCGGCCGGCGTATCCATACACCAGGACCATGACAACTGAATTCTGACTTTGTGCACAAAAACACTGATTGCATGTGTGTTTCCAGATGTTTTTAAATGTATGCTCAAACCAGGTCAGCTCACCAGGTATAATTGTTTGACAGGGTAACGTTGTTTCTTTCAGGATTCCTTTTCTCGGATGACCAGCTAGAGCCAAGAGGGACGTGCGTACTGACAGATTTCTGAGCGACGAGGCATCAGTACAGGGCCCTCTTGCAGTTGAGGCACCAGTGGTACTACCATACGTTGGGCCACCGATGCCACCAGCCCCAGCAGTAGGCGATGCACGCCACTTAAGCACGCTGCATGAGTTCCAGCGCCAGATACCACCCAGGTTCTGGGGAGAGATGGACCCGCAAGCGGCTGAGGATTGGCTGGAGGATGTGGTGAGAGTCTTCAGGCTAGTGGGGACTCCGGCAGACCTCATGGTGATCTTTGATACCAGACTTCTTCAGGCAGTAGTGGGCAGGTGGTGGAGACACTTGTTCCAGTTTTGCGACGGGATGACCTTCACATGGGAAGACTTTGAGACCTTCTTCAGGGTGGAGTTTGTGCCAGTAGCTCTACACCTCGAGCGTGTTCAGGAGCTTCTGCCTTTGCCGCGTGTTTTTCGATCAGTAGCCGAGTCATCTGTGGGCAGTAGACAGATGATGCAGAGGTCCAAGAGGTCCAAATCCATCCGTAAGAGGAGCAGGAAGTGTTATGAATGCGTAGGAAAGGGTCACCTAGCACGTGATTGTCCGACTCCTCGTGCAGTTGATCCGCATGCTTTGGAGGAGCCACCGAGGCAGAAGCAGCGGAGGGTGCTTGAGCAACAGCCGAGCAGTTGACAAGGGAGTAGAGCTCCGGGAGTAGGTGGACAGGAGAGGAACTAGTGGATATGTCCCTTGTACTTCAGGTTCCATGTTTCTGTTGTATTCTTGTCTTTGTACTATGAGATACAATAATAAAAAGACACTTCTTTGTTTGCTTTCCTGTCCTTTGTTTGGTTGATACTGAGTGGTCCTGGTTAAGACTGTTGACTTGACCCTCACTTTCGAGATTTCTACTGGAGGAGACCCAGTGACCTCACACTGATGCCGACAGTGTGACTTGACCCTTGGAGGCGAGAGTGACAGTTGGATCTTTTGGTAGTTACATCGAGTCCTTACGACGTCATCAATGACATGAATGCATCATTCATGTCAGGATTGACTATATTAGGCAATGGGCGTGGTTCATCCAGGGGATGAGACCGAGTTTATCTTTTTTGGAAAAGGATAAATTTTAGCAGCTCCTCAAATCGTAGGCAATGAAGGTGCAGATCATCCAGGAGCGGATGAAGACTGCCCAGTGCAGTAAGAAACAGGAAACTGACACCGGTCTTAGAAACTCTGGCATGTAAAATGTTTCAAGAAGTGGATGCTTTAAGGAGAGATGATACTGCGAAGCAGCAGACGTGGAGGCAGAGCTAGGAGAGCAGCATGGGGTGGTGTACATCTTAACATGCTACAACCAACCGCCTTAGTTATCCCCGCCCAGCTCAGGGAGCTAGAGGGCGGAGGGAGAGTGCGGCTGCATGCGGTTAGGGAGAGTGACCCAATGGCTCTAAAAATGATTCAATGGACAGTCTGTGTCCACTACTAGCTACTGTAGTAACAGATGTCGATACGAATCATTCCTTGCATCCACGAATCTTGTCCCAGACCTAGAGTTTCTGGTAAGCCGTAGACTTGACCCTCACATTTGGAGATACCTTGGGAGGAGACTCGATAATCACACTTACGCCGACGGTGTGGTCAGACCCTCCAGGCGAGAGTTTCAGTTGGAATATCTTGGTGGCAGCGTCGAGGCCTTACAATGTTGGTTGGAGTATGGACTGGGAAATCAAGGTTCATACACAAATTGACGGTATTAGGCAAAAATGTTGTGGTTTAACTACGACGTCGGGATGGGTTTTCCTTGGTCGGCGAAAAGGAAACCCCAGGCAGCACAGGATAAAATCATGCACAGGAGGATGCGACCGATCACTCTTGAGTCGGTCAACCTTACCCTCATGGAAGTAGTCGTTTTAAGTTTCTGTTCGAAACAGGAGATGGAGACCTCTGAGTTCAAGAATGACAATCACATCCTTATACGGGTCTCACCTCGATGAGGTTTACGGAGATGTAGCCGAGGCGGCAAGATATCTCTGAGGTTCAATGGACCTTTCTAGGTCCCCAACAGGGTATGCGAGGTGGTTTACCACTTGAGCCATCCACCTCAGTTGCACTAGGTGCACGACGACTTCCACGTATCTCAACTGAGGAGATACGTGCTCGACCCTTCACATATCATCGACCATGAGGAGATGGATGATGGGGAAGGGGTGCCTTTCACGGAGGTTCTAGTCGTTATTGAGGATCGACAGGAGTGGATCCTGCTAGGACGACCGATTCCTCGGGTGCACTTTCTCTAGCAGTACGGGAACCTCCAGGTGAGCACATGGGAGTGGATGTCTTAGATGCATGCTCTATATCGCTATTGTGACCCTAGATTGTGTTAAAGCTTTACGAGGACGTAAATCCCTGAGGTGGGAGTGATGTAAAGACCTGTAAATTTCAAGGAATTTTTCTTCTTCTTAATTTTCTTTGGATTTTTACAAGAACGCAGTTCTTGACGGTGCCTGATTTCGATGTCCGGTGTTCCCAGAATTAATTTCTGAAGTTTAGCTCGGGTACGTTTAGTGAACGAATGAGCGGATTTTTCTAACTTTTGAACCGGTGCTCGGAATCAAATTCTGAGGGCACAGATGGAATCACAACGCCAATTTTTGCTTAGAAATGCCTCTTCCAGAGTTGCGTTTGCTCGGGTGTGTTTTTAATTTTTGGGCATAAGGTTATGAAATAAAATAATTTGTACGACAAACTTTATTTTATTTCACTTTAAGCCACTTAAAAGCCAATTTAAGCTGCTTAAGCTGAGTTGAAGCTGATAGGGTAGAACCCGAAATATCCTACCCTCCTGGTAAGATATTTGTGAGGTGGGGCCCGTACGAGCCCCACCGTTTCTTTTCTGCTAAGTAACGCACCCGCGAAAACCCGTCATTATGAAAGTCAACTGACGCGTTTTCTTAAATTCTTAACGCACCAATTAATTGGGAGGTTTTATTTATTGAATTAATTCTACGAATTAATGGGTCGTTACTTAACTTATCTTTTTTCGTTTGTTGGCATGATAATAAAATAAGACCAAAACTATTCTTCTTAAATGTTGTTCGTTGAGAGGATTTGACAGAAACCTCAAGTTCTTCCTCCTTCTTCGCGAAGAACGTGAAGAATGCGAAGAATGCCAGCCTTCGACGAAAGGCAACGAAGAACGCCGAACCCGTGGAGATCGACGACGCGAAGCCTTGTACCACGATGCCGACGAATCTCCCTTCATGATGCTTCTTCTGCGACGATCCAACCCCGTGACAACCTTCGATCGACAACGACAAGGTAGGGGGTTGTGATCCTTTTTAAATTCATTGTGGATTATAACAACAACATATATTTAATTATTATTAATTAAATCTGTATGTTCACGATCCTCAGAGTTCGTCGACGCGATGCCGAGTACCGCACGACAGCGACGCCCTTCCGCGACGCAGCGACCCTTTCTTCCGCGACGGGCGATCTCGCGTCCGACGACAAAGTTAAGGTAGGGGATTTTATTTTGGTGTTCTATTATATTTTGAGAAAAGAACGACGAGCGCAGACCAACCAATTCCAGTTTGATCCACGGATCATTCGTTCATGCGGATTGATGTTGAGGATTACTGTTTAATTTGTTCGTGATTGTTACCTTGATGATCTTCGTGAAATATGACCTTTTTTCTATAAATTAAAGAGAGGGGGGATGGACCGCACAAACACGGCCGACCCTCCTCCTTATCCTTGTGGGATTCTTTTGTGGATTGAAACGGGGATGGAGGGGTGTCGTCGCACCACGCGGAATAGTGCGGCAAGGAATGCGCGGAGGCGTCGCGCCATGTCGTGAAAACGAACAAGGGCGCAACGCCGTTGCGCAGCGTCGGAGAAACCCGTAGACATCCGCGGACGGAGTCGGGCCACAGCGAAGCGGCGCGACGCCATCGCGTCACGACGGACAACCACGAAGACAACACATTTTGTTAATTGACGTGTGGATTGTCGGACGACAACGAACGGGGCTGCAAGGGCGATTTGAAAGCTTTGCAGCAAAGGTCAGGTCCCGGGAGGACCTCTAGCACAGACAGAAATGGAATCGGACCACCGGAGCAACTCCGGTGGCCCGTGGAACCCACCGGCGGCACCGTCAGCCGGAGGCGGCGGCGCCCCAGCGCGCCACCGGACAGAGCCACCGCGGCGGCGGCGGCACCAGCGGAAATGTGGTCGCGCGGTTCCGGCGCTCACAGGACGCGGCAATGCCGCGTCCGCTCACCAAGGGCGGCCCCCGCAGAGGGGGACCGCGGTGTTCACACGCGGGGGCAGCGCGCCCCCGCCCCCGGACTTCGCTCGCTAGGCCGCTCGCCCGAGCCGAGCAGGGCCGAGCCAACACGCCGGACAGGTCGGTCCTGGTTCGGACCCCCCGTCTCAGGACGTTTTCGGCCTTTATCTCATAACATGAGCTACGAGCCTCCGAACGACGCGCTGTCAGCGGTGATGCGATACTTGGATCAAGACGGTCGTTTTGGTATACTACACCCAAGGTTTCAGAATACTTTGGGTTCGGCCGGGTTGGTTCGTACACGAAACCAACCGGGCCCTCAGAGCGGAAACACTCATATCATGAGGTCCGGACGTCCGATTGACGTACTGTCGACTTTCATGCTTTCCTCTAAGTGAGACAGATCTTTTGGCTTACTCCGCTCGAGGTTTGGATGTCGTCGGAGTGCGGTCGGGTTGGTTCGCTCACGAAACCAACCGGGCCCCTGGAATGAAAAAGCCAATAACTCACAGATCGGGCGTCTGATTGACACACCGTCTATGTCGTTGATTTCCTCTTGTTGGGACGGAACTTTTGGCATACTTCGCCTAAGGTTTGGATGCAGTTGGAGTTCAGGCGAGTTGGATTGTACTTGAAATACAACCGGGCCCCTGGAACGAAAATGTTGATATCTTTTAGACCGGACGTCCGTTTGACGAACCGTCAGCGGCGTTGGTGATCACGTTGAGAAACGGTCCCTATTAGTATACCCTATGAGAGTTCGGGGTATAGTTGAGATACGGCCAGGATTGGTTCGCTCACGAAACCAACTGGGCCCCTTGGATGAAAAGGCTAATAACTCACAGACCGGGCGTCCGATTGATGCGCGGTCTGTTGCGTTGAGACCCCTATGACGAGGCGGTCCATTGAGATACTTCTTCATGGGACTTTTTGATACTTGGATTATCGACCTGTAGCTCGTGGAGCGGACCCTCCCGGAGACAAGCGTGCGGAGTACGGAGACCGTGTAGCCGACTGAGACCTGACGACTGCTTGACCGACTCGACTTGGAGTGAGTCGACTAGCCCAATGGATGGAGCACTACATTGTGAGGTGCAGACCCATGGCAGACAGAGCACTACCTGTGCGACAGTGCTGACCAGCGGTACTCGTACGGAGAGTATCTCAGCAGGCTATTAGGGGGTGTTCACTATTGTGTTTGGGTGACATACCTCGGAGGGAAGCACTAATGTGTCTGGGTGGCTGACCTGCGGTACTCGATAGGAGGAGTACCTCAGCAGTATTAGGTTAGTGAGCAGTACCTCGGAGTCGTGACCGGACCACTGTACACTCCAGAGATAGAGCTCTTCAGCAGTTATGGTTTTGATAATGAAAAATCCTGGTTTGAGCTGAGTCTAAGACCTTTTGTTTCCTCATGATTGAGATGGGTTAATTGATAACTTAGATATATGTATGGGTATATACTTGGGTAATGGTTATCGGTTTATTTCACAATCCTTGTGTTTCCTCATGATTGAGATGGGTTACTTGATAACTTAGATATATGTATGGGCATATGCCTAAGTAGAGGTTATATGTTGAGATCTTCTTTGTGGTTATCCTTGTTGGTTTTAGTGAGACCATGAGGGTCTCGGGGTCCCTACTGAGTATCGTTATACTCACCCCTGCACGAGCTATTCCCGCACCTCGTTGTGTTGGTTTCAGATGACGGGCAGTGCTGACGGAGGTCGAGTGTTCGAGGACTGGATGGTTCCCGGAGGTGGACTACACGACGAGTCAGTACCCGGAGGTGGACTACACGGCGAGTCAGTACCCGGAGGTGGACTGCACGATGAGACGACACATGGAGGAGTTTGACGGGAGAGAGCGTTGTGGAAGCTATCTGTACCTACCCTTCAGGTAGGATCCATGGTGGATGTCTAGGAGCTGCGCCATCTGTACCTACCCTTCAGGTAGGGTCCGAGGAGGACGACCCAGGAGCTGCTTCATTTCTTCTAGCTGTTTGCCTTTTTCTGTTGTACTTTCGTTCAGTTGTAACTATACTTTCAGTTGGGTTTGTATTCTGGCCCATTAACTTTTCAGCACTTTCTTTGGTACTTGTGTTTTACTTCCGCTTGTACTCTATGGTGTTTTTTTTACTTTTATAAAGGCAATGCCTTCCCAGTTATCGGGATTTCTGCCTTGGTGCTAGTCACCAGCCCCTGGCATATGGAAGGTGGGCTTGGGGTAGTCATGGCATGGGCCCCGAGGACGGGTCGTGACAAATGGCACTTGTGTTATCACACAAAATTTGACTTTTAGAAAAACTCAAGCCATAGTCTATGAGTGTGTGTTGCATACACAAAACTTGATCACAACAACTTCCAGCTACTACATATTCGGCTTCAGGAGTGGAAAGTGCTACAGAATGTTGCTTCTTGCAAAACCAAGAAACTAATGAATCTCATAAGAAATGACAAGTTCCGGATATAATCTTTCTATCCATTCTACATCCACCAAATTCAGCATCAGAAATGATTTTTAGAACAAGATCGTATCCAGAAGTATAAAATAATCCGAGATCCATGGTTCCTTTAAGGTAGTGAAAAATTCATTTTACTGCCATTAAGTGAGATTCCTTAGGATTGGATTGATATCTTTCACATAAACATACTGAAAACATTAAGTCTGGTCGACTAGATATTATGTAAAGTAAACATTCTATCATACCTCAAAAAGATGTTTGATCTACTGGTTTTCCAGCTTCATCAAGATCTAATGAGTTTGAGGTACCAATGGGAGTACTTATACTCTTAGTGTTGTCATGACCATACTTATTGAGAAGATCTTTAATATACTTATGTTGATATATGTAGGTTCCTTCTAGTTTTTGAGAAATTTGAAAAGCAAGGAAAAAATTTAACTCACCCATCATACTCATTTCAAACTCAAATTTCATTAGACTTGAAAAAGAGTCAGTTAATGATTGCTGAGTTGAACCAAATATGATGTCATCAACAAAAATTTGAACAATCAAAACATTTTTCTTACCTTTCTTTATAAAAAGGGTTGGATCTTCATTTCCCTTAACATATTTATTTTGAAGCAAAAATCATGTGAGTATATCATACCATGCTTGTGGGGCTTGTTTAAGACCATATCGAGCTTTGGTATGTCTAAAAACATGATCAGGATGTTTTGTATTTTCAAAGCCAGGAGGTTGTTCAACAAAAACTTCCTCTTGAACATAACCTTTAAGAAAAGCACATTTCACATCCATTTGAAAAAGTTTTAAATTAAATAAAGTTGCAAAGGCAAGTAGAATACGGATAGATTCAATTCTAGCTATTGGAGCATAGGTTTCTTCATAGTCTATTCCCTCTTTCTGATTATATCCTTTATCAACAAGTCTAGATTTATTTCTTACTAGGACTCCATTTTCATCACATTTATTTCTGAAAACCCATTTCACTCCAATAACAAAAGTTTCCTTAGGACTTTCAACCAAAGTCCAGACCTTATTCCTTTCGAATTCATTTAGTTCATCTTACATGGCTTTGATCCAATCATCATCACCTAAAGCATCATCAGTGGTTTTTGCTTCTAATTGGAAAATAAATTCTAGATGTTCTACTTCATTTCGTAAGAAACTTCAATTATTTACTAGTTTATTTACATCACCAATGATACTATCACTGGGATTATTCTTTAGAAACACCTGATTTGGGTTTTGAAAAGCCTGTTCATCAACATAGGGTAGAAAGTCTTCCGGGGTAAATGTTTCAGAAGTATCTTCTTGAACATTTTCTTTATCATAATGATCTTATATAAAAGGATGATAATCAGTTTTCGAAAACACATCTGAGGATGTAGACATGGATGGTTTAAAAGAAAAAGTATCAGACTCATCAAATTTTACATGCACTATTTCTTCAACAGTACAAGTATTTTTATTAAAAACTCTATAAGCTTTAGAATTTGTGGAAAAACCTAATAAAATTCCTTCATCAGATTTTGGTGTGAATTTATGTAGGTTATCTTTAGTATTCAAAATGAAAACATTGCAACCAATGACCGTGAAGTAGGATAGTCTTGGTTTTCTACCATTCCATAACTCATAAGGTGTTTTATTAAGAAAAGGTCTAATCAAAACTCGATTTATAGTATAGCAAGCAGTACTTACAGCTTCATCCCAGAAATTTCTAGCTATAGAATATTCACTCAACATGATTTTAGTTATCTCTTGAAGAATTATATTTCTTATCTCAACTACACTATTCTGCTGAGGAGTTCTAGGTGCTAAAAATTTGTGAGTAATACCTTTTCTACTACATAAAGTTTCAAAATCAGAATTTTGAAATTTTCCTCCATGATCACTATGAATAGTTTTCAATTGAAGGTTTTTCTCATTTTTAACTTGAGATCTACAACATTTGAAATAATAAAAAGATTCATACTTATTTGCTAGAAAATAATCCCAAGTAAATCAAGTGTAATCATCAACTAGAACAAACTCATAGTATTTGCCTCCAATACTTCCAGTTTCGGTTGGACCAAAAAGATCCATGTGCACTAATTGTAATGCATCAGTTGTTGAGACTTCACCAATTTATTTAAAACTAGATTTATGTTGCTTTCCATATTTACAGGGATCACAAACTTTAGAAGAATAAAATCTAAGCTCTGGTAGATCCTTAACTAGTTTCTTCTTAGAGAGTTTACATAAGTTTCTAAGGTTACAATGACCTAGTCTTCTATGCCAAATCCAGGAATGATATTCCATTTCACTTAGGCCAGGTAAATCTTGGATCCAAAGGTCTTCAATATTTAAGGTGTATACATTCTCCTTCCTATTGGCTGGGAGAATAAATTCTTCCTTGGAATTGTGAACTAAGCACTTATCATTCCTAAAATTCACAAGATATCCTTTATCACATAACTGACTTATGATAATGAAGTTGTACTTAAGACCCCTAACAAAAAAACCATTTGAAATAAAAGTTTTACATAGAAGAACAATATTACCAATACCAATAATCTCCCCCTTAGCATTGTCTCTAAATGTTACCTTTCCTCCTTTCGTTTTGATAATCTTTTCAAAATAACTTTTGTTACCAGTCATGTGCCGAGATCATCCACTATCCATGTACCATGTGTTGCCACTAGTACTATCTTTATTTTCCTGAAATCAAGAAAATAATTATGCTTTTGGAATCCAAACTTCTTTGGATCTGAGATTTCCAGATAACAAAATTTTAAGTACCCACATATTCTTAGAAAAGTAAGCTTTGTGAAATCCTAGAGATTGGGTTTTGTTAAAGGAACAATTATTTTCCCAGTGACCACCACATTGATACTTGGTACAAAATGGGGAACTTTGAAGAACAAAATAATTGTTACTGAAAATTGGTTTTCCATGGGTATAACCAAATCCGGATTTGTTTCTTAAAGGTCGTATTTGGGAATACATTTTATCAAAATTCTCTTTACCATGGGTAAAGTTTGATAAACACTTCATTAAGGAAATGATTTTAGACTTCAGTTTGATAACCATGTTTTTATCTTCAAAATAATTAGACATATAACTAGAGCTAGGCTCGAAAATACTTTTCTTAGAAATTACTTTTTCTAACTATTTAGAAAGTTTGTTCTTCTTAGAACTTACTTCCTCAATATTTTTTGAAATAATTTCAAAATCAACATTTTTCCTATCATGATCTTTATAAAGAGATGATATTTCATTCGTAAGGATAGAATTCATTGAGTTTTCCTTTTCAAGTTTCTTTTTGAGTTTAGTGTTTTCAATCTCAAGACGTTCAGCAAACCTAGAGACTTCTTCATAGGTAGGTAAAATATTTTCTTCATCAGAAGAGGATTCTTCATCAGAAGATTTATAATAATTACTATCATTAGAATTTAAAGAAACATTGGTCAATGATTCAGCACTTTGTACCTTAGCCATAAAGCAATGATTTTCAATTAGTAATCTGGCTATAAGACTAAGATTCTTCTGTCCTGAAGATTCATAATCTGAAGATTCATCTAAAGAGTCACCACCACTAGCACTCCAGGTATCACTAACTTTCAGAACGTTCTTAGCTTTGGCTTTATAATACTTCTTTCTATTCCTGTCTGAATGCCTTTCTTTCCGTTCATTCTTTTTGAGAAAAGGACAATGTGGTCTAATATGTCCATCTCTCTTGCATTCATAACATGTGACTTCTCCATATTTCCTATCTTTGCTGTCCATTTTATTATTCTTGGATTGGAAATTTCTATGACCACCTATCTTGTCCATCCTTCGAGCAAGATTTGCTAATTCATTTTCAGATAATTCACTCTCACTAGATTTGGATTGAACAACCATCTTCTTAGACTTGGATCTGCTTACTCTCTCAGGAGTCTTAGCTTTCATATGATTTGATGTTATTGTAAAAGCAATAGTACCATTCCCATTCTTCTTTTTGATGTTGTTAGCATCTCTCTTCATTCTAGTTTCATGTTGGAGAAGAGTTCCAAATAACTCATCAATAGAAATTTGAGTGGCCTTGCTATTCTCATCAATAGCAGTTCTTTTGGATTCCCACTCATTGGGAATAATATCAATTATCTTATCCACAAGTGCTTCATCATCTAAACCTTTTTCTCCCATAGACTGTAAGATGTTGACTATAGTCATGAACCTCTGTTGAACATTACAAATTGGTTCACCATAAGGAAACTTGAATCGATGATATTCAGCTCTAAGCATAGCTCTCCTAGTCTAAATCACTTTTGAATTTCCAAAGTGTGTAACCTATAACTTCTTCCAGATACAATTTGATGCTTCACAAGAAGAAATTTGGCTATATATATATATCTAGACATTGAACAAAGTAAGGTATTGCGTACCTTATAATTGAGTTGATACTCTTTATTTTCTTGGTTAGTAAAAGTTCTAACTTCCATATCAGGAATTTTATAATCTCCAGTAATCATAACAAAGCTGTCCACTCTAATATTGATAACAAAAGTCTTCATTCGATCTCTCCAGTATTCATAGTCATTACCATCAAAGATTGGTTGTCTTGTAGGATTTATATTATCAATGGAACCAACATTGACTCCTGCTATACTAGAACAACCTTTGGCACACAAACTTGTTACTAGAAAAAGTTCGGAATCACAATGTTCGGAATGAAAAAGTTCGGAATGAGAATGTTCAGAATGATAATGTGAGCAAGAAAAACATATACGTGAGTACAATTATTTCAGGGACCTGCTCTGATTCCAATTATAGGATCAAAATAATGATCTAGATGCTCAATATACAATAGGGGGGGGGGGGTGAATTGTATACTTTAAAAATTCCTTTGGAACCTTTAAAGTTAGTTACGAATAACTATGTTTTCCTTAAACAAAGGAAAGTTCTTAAGTTTAACAAAGTTAAACTATTTAAATTCACAACACCTCTAACACCAAATGAAAACATGGAATAAGGAATGAAGTTATAAACTTCAAGTCCTTTTTACTTGCTTAAAACTGGAAAGAGATTCCGAAAGTAGGTTCCAGAAATATGAATCCGGAAATTGGAACTTAACTAAAGATTACAATATGAGATTCTACCTTAAAGCATATAGAATTTAAATGAATCAGAATACAAGTAAGGAAGTATAAGAAAGATATATTTTCCTTACAATACAATATGCAGCGGAAAAAAACAAGTTGTAAAACTACAAGTAACAAGATATAAGTCTTTTAACCCAAAGAGAAGGGTATCCAACAACCTTGGATAAAGGTCCCTTGATTTATACTTTCAAGAAATTCTGTCTTACCCACACTAGGGTATGACCTCGATACGAAGATCGGAATCTCTATCTTGCTATCCCCGCAATCCCTCAACTTCAAGGTAGTTGGCAACCTCTGTTTCCTCATCAAGGAAGCCCTCGAACATCAAGGTAGTCGGCACCTCTGTCTTCCTATCACCAGAAGCCCTTGAATATAATCACCAACATTCGGAGTCGCATGAAGCTTTGAGAGTTAATAAGAGACTCTCTCTCTAAAAATCACTTCAACAGTATGTGTGCACAATGTCGAAGAAGTTGTTTTAAGCTCTTTCAAATGAGCTCCTATTTATAGGCAAGGTCAGCCTCCTTTCCAACGGTCATATTTTCCTTAAAATTCGAAGAGACTTGTACACGTGTAACTTAACCAACGGTTATTTTAAAACAGAATAGATGACATCGTTTTATTAAAAAACAAGTGAAACAGAATGTACGACATCCTTTTAAGTCAAACTCAAAAGTTCAGAGTGAAGGTTCGGAGTGTAAACAAAAAGTCAAAGATTAGACAAATTATAAAAGTGTAAGAAAAATGAATGTTCAGAGTCTAACATAAAATAATTTTTGGAGTCTAAATAAATTCAGAGTGTATAAAACAAAGATGATCAGATTCTGTTTAATAGGTGAATTCAGAATGAGAATTCGGAATGAGAATTCATCATCAGAATTCATAATGAGAATTCTTCATCAGAATTCATAATGAGATTTAGATGTCGAACTTCATGATAATTCGTATCCAGAATTCGGAGGAGAAATTTATCAGATTTCATATCCATAATTCGGAATTAAACATCATTATAGTTCTCATCTGGAATTCAGAATGAAACTTCATTACAGTTCTCATCCAGAATTCAGAACCTAAAACAGAATGCTTCATATCAATGTTTCAAATGATTCCGAGAATATAGAAATGAATCTGAATCTTATACTTAAGAAATATATGGATGAAAATATGATAAGGTTATTTTTTCTTACAAAAGTGATCTTCCTTATAAAAGAGACTTTCCTTATAAAAGAAATTTTCCTTATAAAAGTGATTTTCCTTAAAGATAAGGTGTTTCTGATTTTCAAAACAAGAAGGAATGGAAAGGTCATAATGAAAACCTTATTGACTCAACATATGTATCTCCAAATGGTCTTATAATATAGTTTTTATTGTTCTCGTGGACTGAATCATGTGAGAAATCTATTCAAGAGAATAAATGAAGGCTTACATTGGAAGCTATTTTGCTTCTTCTAGAGCCATGAATATTTTATAAAATTTTTTATACTAAATTAATTTGACTAGTTTCTATTATAATGAATGATGAAAAAGTAATTTCATTTCATTATTTCAATTTAAGGGCACATGAGCATAATTAACCAATGAAAAACCTCAATTTTTAACCAGTTGTTCATCCCATATGCTGATATAGACTATATCTAATGTGGGGGAAAATTATTATTTATATACAATGAGATATAAATAAATATATCTTTATAAGAACAGAAATTCATCATAGAGCATTATTATTGGTAAAATACCTTCAATCCAACATCTGGGAGAATGTAAATAAGACCATAAAGGGAAATGTTGTATAAAATGCACTGAGATAGACGTATTAATCACATTAAGTGTGTGAATAAAATGAGGAAAAGACATTGATGGCCCACTATTCTAAGATTATTTTTCAGATTCATGAGATTTTAAAACAATATTCTCTTATATAATTAGTTGTTATGTTTTCCCTTCTAGATTTAATAATGAGGATATTGTTTTCATATCATATTTTCTTGGTTATATAGAAGATTGTTTCATATGGGGCTCTCATATTGACTAATATATTGATGGATATGAAATTATATTTATACATGGTCATATCTCAAATACAATTTTATAGAGAGATTAATTGATTCAACATAATCAATATGTTTAGTGGTAAGTTCATCTAAGAATAACAGTGATGTATCAATATATGAAAATCTAGTATTTGAGGCTTGGGTGAAATCATTATTTGGATAGTTTTATAATAGTTTGTTCCACCTACCAACATTTAATATTGGACCACTAATCAACAACTATATTTTTACAACCATTACTTTTTATGGTATGAAAATTTAAAGATGATGTGATACATTTTATAGTAGGCTTTTGGAGTATGCTTTATGGTGTCGGTGTAGTATAGGCTGTAATGGATCAACTGAAAAATGTATCCCACTCCATTCATATCTATGATCCTTTCTAATTTAATGATATAATAATACTATATTTATATTATATCAAATAAAAACACAGGGTCCCTTCAAAAATTACTTAAGATAAATATGCTTGTTTTTCATTGAGTTTTGTCTTGGGGTTACATTAGTCTATACATACAGGGGTGATTCTAAGAATATCCTTTCACACTCATACTAATGTCCTCTCAGAATGTATGATATATGTATTAGAGGAAATTCTAAAAGCATGTATCTTTGATACTATGGTACTTAAGAGATGAATATATGTCTCATAATTCTCTGATATAATAATAGATTTGAAAAGATGATTTTAATGGCTCAGTATGGGGCCTTATATGGTAGGTCATGCTGTTCACCCCTATGATAGTTAGATTTAAGAGAGGTGGTTATAATATTTTTTCCTATCGTGTAAATATTTAAAAGAATTTATATTTCGTCTGCAAGCATATGTCTACTGATTGATCTAGAAAGACATTGTATACTGATGCTCATTGATAACCTCAAGAGTTTGATGTTAGAGAGCTGGTTTCCTTGTGGGTATCACAATATTTTGGTATAGATAGATAATGAGGAAAGGTATATTGTATCCTCATTATCCTGATTCATTAGATATTCTAGATATAGTTGTGCTAGTATACTAGTATTTATTATTATAAAAAAAGTACATTTTCCCACAAGTTATCTTCCACATTTCACATCTACACCATTAGCATTCCAACACATATCATACTTTTTATCTTAAGTATGTTGTGATGGATAATGATTTTATTTTTGAACAATTTCATATAGGAATATTTTTCTATAAAATGAATAATATTCATGTCCAGTATCTCCGTTTAGTATGGGGTTTATGGTAGCATGACTATTTAGAATATGAGACATGGGAGCAGAAGACTGTTGTACGTGCATAGTTGTATGAGTTGTTATTAGAAAACATTTCACTACCCATAGAAGAAAACACATGGATGGTTTTGTTTATGGGGGAAGATTATAATGATAGAAATTTTAAACTAGTTATGGAACATAAATATATATATATATATATATATATATATCATTATCTTGAATATATTATGGTTTCCTGATGAGGTAATTGATGTTTCAGTTTTTTCATGTGCTTCTGTGGAACTCAAATACCTGTGTATTTAATGAAATGACTATGAAGTATGATTAGTAGATATTATTCTGACCATAACACATTGTTTTTCCAAACCATGTAGGGTTTTTTAGAGTGAAAATGATGGAACATTAATTTTAATAACCTTTCCTCTAGGGATTCAGTGACATGTTGGGTATCTAAAATTTTTAGTATATTCATATTTATTCATTTTCACTTTGTTTTCCTAATCCTGTCAATGAACCATAATGGTCCTCTATATGGGAAGATCCTAACACATGGTTGGTGCACAACCTAGCCAACTGTGTAACCAAACCATGTGTCCTAGGAATATTGAGATAAAATAAAAATTTTCCCATAATGATTTATATGGTTAATCCCTCCTCATGGTTCCTCATTCTAGGGTATAGAGTTTTTCCTCCTCTATTTTGATATCCCAATCCACTCATTATAGGTTTTATTTCATATTATTAACTAGAATTACATTTCAATAACCATTGGTCTTGTTTTATTTCCCTAATAAATTTTTTTAAAAAGTATAGCTCATTTGATCATACTTTTTATTATCTGTATCACTATTTCTGTGTAGGCTCAAGTGCACTATTTTTTGGGTGTTGATCATTAAACCATTTTTTCTTCTAATATAGGATCAAATATGATATGATACAAGATGTTGAGATTAACAAATAAATATGAATGTTGGTATAGGAATATCCCTGAAAACCGCACTATTTCATATACTTTTTGATGTTATGTCGTACACCGGTTTTCCCAGGCATTGACTGTTCAATTAATATTCTGTACTTATAATTTTTTAGCAGTATTTATTTAGTCCAATATTAATATGTTCATAATGATGTTGGAGGTTATGATATCAACAATATACACCCCTTGTGGTATTATTTCCATGTTATTCAATTAGTTGTAGTTAAAACAATTTGCACCACCATTTTGGTGTGATCTGACTACATCTTGTTAAGTTATGTTTCCTTATATAATTAATGGACCATTAATTTTTAAATGGAACATATATTGTTAGATATTACTTTGACTAAATAAATTATATATTGAATTTAATTAATTGTATGTCTTGATTTACAATGTTATACCCAATTAGAGAAAATGGAATGATCCTAATGATTTATTAATTGGAATGTGTATATGTATAGAAATCAATTTACCTTACTCGTAATATTAATTGATTTTGTTGTATGTCTTAATAAGCTTTTTCAACTAGTATGAAATTAATTTTGAGGAATGATATGAAATATAAAATGGAATGAGTATTATATGGAATCAAATAGAATAGTAAAATAAGTATAATATTATTATCAAGTATTGTCCATCCATTGTTATAGATGTTGATAGATATATTTTGGGAATGGATTCCTAATATAATTCCTTAAGAAATTAGAGGATTCCATTCCTGTTCAAGGATATAATTTCTATGTGAGAAAGCCACCATGGGAAATGTTCCATTTCATTTAGATAATTCCTAGCATGAAACTATATTGTCCCTTCACTTTCTCTCTGTATATTGTGATTCCCCTGATACACTTCTTGGATCCACTAGGATGCCTTCATACACATAGAACCCTTGATTCAACTCATTATACCAAGTAATTTTTATCATATAATTACCAGGGAAATGATATTAGACTGAGATAGAATAATTAATAGAGGAATGAATTGTGTTATTTACCCCTGGGTAACTACTTTAATTCGTTCTTACTATGCTGGATGAGTCACTAATATGGGTTGGGTGACCATATAGGGAAAGGATTCCATAGTAGCACCTTAAATCCTCCATTATCATTATTATGATAGTATGTTGTATTGCTGATACTATATATATATATGATATAATTTTTATAAACTAAATAAAAATTATTTAAATGATTATTTGTTCATATTCCATTTGAGGATAAATAATTTATCAGTTATTTATTTTTGTAGATATATATTTATATATACCTATAGACTATTTTAGTTAATATTTATATACTAGATTGTATGGGTTACATTAGTAGCCTTCACAAGATATTTATCTCATTCCATATCCTGGACAACATCAGTATCCAACAATATTATATTTATGAGTGGGTGTTGATAAGGGGAAGGGTCCTTATTTAGGAACCTGACTATCTTGTTTGCTTCAGGATGGGATCTTGGTAATAAATGGATGAGCCAAAAAATTAGGATGACTTGTAGTCTTCCAATTGATTTTGATTAGTTAAAAAAAATTATTTTATACTACACTGTATACATATTTTACTAATTTTTATGGACATGGGAATACATCATCATCTTTTTTAAACAGTATCATTCACCTTATGATTAAACTATTTTTTATGGAAGTTTTGGATTATCATATGATGCAAGTTTTACTTATTAATTATTATTATTCCACTATCAATAATAATCTTTTATATTATATTATTCCCATTGTGATACAATCTTATTGAGGAAATAGTCTCCCTAATAATACACACCCCAATCCCATGCATCTAGTTGGAGGCCTTTAACATACATGGAGGAAAGATTGGGGCCATGTCACCCACCAATCTGTGACTCCATTAAGTGGAACCCAATTCGATATGTCACATAATACCATACTATATTCATTACCCACATACCTAAGATTTTGGTATTTAAAAATTACAATCATTTTATGAAATATGGTTTATGTCAATGGGGGGTATTTCAATGAAGTGTCAATGCTATGGGAATATAAAACATTGCTCGTGCATATTTTTTGATTACCACATTCATGAGGTGATGAATATTTCTTTCCATCATAACTTGACATTAATGTTTATAATGATGTAATTATTAAATATATTTAATTTTTATTATTTTAAAATATTTCTAGTGAAAATATTTTTAAATTTACATTTCTTTTGATCCATAAATGAAAATTTGGAAAAAAAATCTTGAGAATACGAATATACTGCCATATACACCATGTGATGTAATTATTAATCCATCACCCCATTATATGAATATCTATAAAATTTTATATTATTATTAAATATGATAAAAAAAAGTTATGAATATGATAAGGCTTCAAATTAATATACCATTTTTAGGATTTTACATTATATATATCAATAGATGGATAGTCTAATGTTAATATCATTTAAAAGAAATAAATTATAATCTATAACGTTTTTTTAATTTAAATTGTTATTATCTTTTCCCCCATTTTGATATCTAAAAATATTGAGAAACTATTATAAATAGAATGAAAAAAAATATTTCTTATTAATCGATGAACATTTTCATTCATGTACATACATTTCGAAATTATTTTATGAGCATTCATACATATATATTTTTTTATTAAATATTTCATTTTCACAACCATTTACTTTAATTTATTTAGTTTACTAAATTTTAAATCATGAAATTTTTCGAACATATTAATTTTGTGAGGATTTACAATTGTGTGAAATGATTATTTTTATTTTAATATATATTCCACGAATATATTTTCTCACCAACATGATCATTAATTTAATGCTTTCATACAATTAATTTTTCAATGGTTATTTTCAAATAAAATGGTATTCAAGATATTCAATGACCTTTTACTCAAAAAAATCAAATGAAAATTATATCATTTAAAATTTTTAAATAGAATTTATAATGATATTTTATCATTATTTTTCAACAATATAAATATAAATTACTATTTATTATACATCACTGATGATATGATCTATTTATATAATCGATGTTATTTTTTGGATGGATTATGGTTATCTGATAATTAAATGATAATTTTAACCTTGTGGACTCTGAAAATATTCATCTGATAGTTATATTATATTATTGGTAAAAATTTACAATAATTGTTTAATGATCATATATGTTAGTAGTGTTATACTAGAGTATATATATATATTAATTACATATTTAATAATAATATTGAATATTTATTAATTTACATAACATTATTCCCCCATACTTCATATATTTAAAAGACAATCATATAATTCCTCCAGGATTCTTGTGTAAAGGGAAAATAGAAACAGATATCTCATATTCTTAGTATGGGGTACCATTCCATTTATTCATAGAGAATATAAACATGAAATATGTAATTTTCAATGGTTAAATGAAATATGTTAATTGATAATCAACTAAAACTGATGGCGTGATATATCATTTAAAATAAATAAATAAATGGATAATAATTATCATTAATATCATACAAGTGGAATATATAATTAATGTAATTAATAAAAATTTTTCAAGGGAATGTTCATAAAAAACGTTTTTATAGGTAGAAGCATACAACAAAACACTACATATTCTACCTCATCAGGCATGTCGATGAATATAGGATGAAAGTAATTCTGGTCACCATATTTCACCTAATTACGAACAGTGCATTCTTAATAATAGTCATCTAAACCATTTATATTATTCCTATAGTAGCTTATTAGTGAATACATCTTAGCTATCAATATAATTAATAAATACATAAATCAATTAATTCCCTATTTACATGAAAACTGTGGATTCATATAAAAAAAATTTCAATTAACTAGGATGACAAGGGGTATCAACAATATAATATTATATACCATATAATAGAAATATACTAACTAAGCTATATATATTATTTGAGGTTTTAAATATAGGATAATAATTATATTAAATCGACTACATTTTATCGTGGTCATGGAAATTAAAATAATTTTCTATCATAATTTCTCCTAATGTGTCTATCAAAATTAAAAAAGGATATCTATTGGAATTTTTAATCTCGGTGTCTACATTCAGGCTCATTAATTGGGTATTAATGTGATGACTAAGTCACAAATCAACCAACCATATTCCATGTGATTTACCCTATGTGCATCTATTACAAAACTACATCCAAATTATAGTATAAATATTTTATAGGAAATTAGACATTATTTTAGATAATGAAAATATATGATGGTTCTTTCAAAGTAGAAAATACATTGTTTCACTATGATGCTTGTAAATATTGAATAAATTGAAAATAAGGGTGGGAAAAATTATAAAGATACCCATACCACAAATTTCATACATAATATTGAAAATTTCTATAATGGAAATGTATGCCCCAAACATAATAAAATTTGTGGTGAATATAACCTTAATCCAAAACAATAAAAATTGAGATGGAAAAACCCCGCTTACTAAATAGGGAAACAATTAATGATAACTTATTGAAATATATGGATTGATCATGATCATAAAAAACATGAATAAAGTAATATATTGATATAACATCTCAAATAGGTATTACATAACCCACATAATGTATATTATCATCTCAAATGAATACATATCTTAATGAGATAAATATGGGAATGAAATCCCATACATTTTGTCTTGACTACCATGAATAAAATCAAACACATATATCATAAACATAAAGATCACAATAAAATAATTAAAAATATTAATCATATATATTTTCATTCAGACACATCAAAAATGGTCATTATCATAAGGATTTCTATTGACTTTCTAAATCAAGTGTTCATTGTTTTTATAATTTTTATGGGTTCCATAGTAATTATTTTTTAATAATTATTCTTCAAAATAACATTATTTCATAGAAGATAACGATACTAATAGGTATTATTTATATGAATATATGATATTTTGAATTCCATTTAGGATTATCTAATAACTTATCCTAGAGGATAAGGTCAATAATAGTAATTTTTTGATATTTTGTCTGAACAAATTGTGTTTCATAGATTAATGAATTTGATTTTTATATAATATCAACCAAACAAATAAAATATTTATTTACACTTTTTTATAATATTATATTATTAAATATTAATTCATAGAAATGAGTGAGATAAATTCATTTTAAAGTTTATATATGTGGTTAAACTTCCCCACACATTAACACACATGGATTTAGTAAATTATAATGAAGTGTTTATATTGTATTATAATAATAAAAGAAAAATAATTATCATATTTTTTTAAAAATTTCATATTATATAATTAATATTAAAAAAATAAGTAATTTATAATAATATCTTACATGATTTAAAAAATATGTTAAAATCATAGCATGCCTATTTTAAAATACAAAATTAACACTGATCTTTTACTAATCATGGAATCTATGGGGTCTCTAGATTAGCAAATAATATACATAATTATATCTTATAAATAATACTTTTCAACTGATAAAATCCTTATATATATCATTTTAATGTTTTTAGTGAAAAAAACATGATGTCTCATGTAGGTGATAGTCTGCAAAATACACAAAAAAAATATTATTTTTCTTGATGGATGGAACATGTTAATCAATATTGCTAAAATAAAATAATATGTAAAACTGAAATATATTTTAAAATAAATTCATTAGATTATATTATATATTTAGGGGTAAAATTATAATGGAACACATACATGGTACACATCCACATCCAAACAGGTAGGTTATAGCCCTCCAAGGAGTAACCAACCTATCAAGTATATCTTATTTACCATATTACATGGTTGAGTTTTTTATAAAAATGTATCAAGACACAAGAATTGTATTTATATCACCAATATTCTATTATTAACATCCACTTTAACTTCACGCCACAACCATTTCCACCTAAAATCATGCGGCCCTCCATCCACGCTGCTGTCATACAACATATCACCATTTTTTTGTCGAAAACTCATTCTTCTACAGATATAGCTTCCACTTCCACCTCATCATTATCTCGGCACAAATTCTATGGTTTTTTTATTTATGGGTTTTAAATTTATTTTTTATGGAAAATTGATCAGGTTTATTTTTAAAAAAAAACTGGGTATCCTGATGCATAAACACTGTTCATGATTATTGGATGTAAATGGATTCGTGAATGAGGTTCACACATCCTACATAGATTTGATAAATGATTTGTGATCCCCATTCAGGCTTCCTGGTGATGTCAAATGTGTGAATGAGGTCCACACATCGTTTATGATGATTCTAAAGGACGCATGAACCCATTTCACACATCTTATAGAATGGTTAATAAAATTCATCAATTATATATATGAAAAATTTTCTTATATATTTGATTAATTAAATTGCAATGCCATTCTATTCAGTATTTTTTATGTTAACAAAAAAAGTGATATTTAGAAAAACATTTATCGGTTAATAACATGATCTTACAAAATTTTCTACAGTAATTACAGTTGATTCTAATTGAAATATTAATTCTGGAAGTAATATAATATTTCATCATTTACCTCTCTTTAAAGAGAAACACTCATAAAAAAGTATTAAAATCATATATAACATCACCAGGGATGATATTCATCAATACTCATTGTTAGATATGATAACACATTCTTAACCCTGTTAAGGATTGTTTCGTATTTTAGAAGAATATGAAATCAATATATTTTTTAATATCTATAATTTTATCACATGATGGATGTATTTTAAGAGTAAACTCTTCTAGTGAATATTTTGTACCAGTAGAACGTGTATCCTTTTATAATGTTTGAATATTTATTTTCTCAAAATTGTCCAAACGAATATATAATTTCATACATCTCATATTGTTGTATTTTTTAACATCAATCATAATCATATACACTTCACAAATATTCATTATTCATTGAAATTATTCATTATGTGATTTATTTTTTTTAAATCAAAGAACCATGTTCCGTAATTTTAGGATTCCAATCATTGTGATCTATAATATTTGTCATGATTTATTGATGTTCACATGTCTTTTCATTCAGTTCATTAAAATTTATTAATGATTTCAAAATAGAAATTATTAATTTTGGAAGATAGTTTGAATAATTAAGAAACGTATTATAAAAAGTAAAACACTATATTTTATTAATAGTAATGCACATACAAAATATTTTATAAATGAAAAATCATCTCATTCAACGCCTCTCTTAAGGACACTTCTCTATCCCATAGCCTGGTGTATACTGGACCGGTCCATGTCATGTCTGTCTCTTACTATGCTCGGGCATATGCTACACATCATCCTCAACATCAACATTCACATCCTCATGTGTGACATGTGGTGGATGTACAGTCTCACTTTCTAGACCTTGTCTTACATATAATGATAGTGGAGTCTGGCTTGAACACTCACCAACATTGAAATAAGATCATTTTTTTTGTGGATATCTGTAATAATGAATCCAGGTCAACCTACTAAATTTCTCTATCTAACTGTGGTTGAGCCGGAGAATCTGGGGGAGCATATGACTGATCATCTTGAATACCATCCTCTTATTAATGACCAACATATTACTGAATGTGGTGAAAATACTCATCAGGTAGAACAAAAAGATCTATAATGGGGTCGTCACCCCAATTACATCTATTTGATCCTCATCAGGATCATCAGACTTTGTAGCCTCATCAGCATGTGGTAGAACAAAGAAAATGTCATTATATATCTCATCCATTGATTGAAGGAATTGTGATACAATAGTGTGAAAATATGCTAGGTCATAAATGATGTGCTCTACTTGATTAGACATGTGTAGTATTTGACATATACAAGCATCCTATGAAAATAAAATTACATTTTTATGTAATATGAATAAAAATTCTGCTGAATTATTGAAGAAACTATGTCTACCAACTCATGAAATCCCCATATGTGTCATGTCAGAAAAATGACTAGGGACTTATAGTACCGTTCTGCATAATCCATCTGATCCACTAAATGAAAACGCATTGTCCCCACCCCTCCAAATGGATTTGAATAATTTTATTTCATAAATCAATATATTTGGCATGGTGTCTCCTCCAATAAAAATCACTATTCCATGACATTTTCACTTGAAAATAACATCATTGTGATCTCATCAGCATCCTCTACTAACTGTATGAAGTGATGGTATAACCAAGGAATGCGTAATCTTCCAAAAATGATGGTCCTTCCATCATCAGGGACCTCTATTCCTAGTATACTATGAACAATCTCTAGAAAATCTGCTCCAACTCATCCAGTTAGATCATCACCATCGATTGGGAGGCCCAACATAATAGCCACATCCTATATTGTAATAGTAACCTACCACTATCTAAAATAGAATGTGTGTGACTCTGGACTCCATCTCTCTACAAGCGCAAAAATGAACAAATTATCAAAAAAAGGTTAATTCTCACATCGCTATGCCATAGAATCCAGCACGCAAAATATTATGGATGATAGCGGGAAGTGGTGTGGTATGGTGGAAATGGAGAGATCTATGAACACTCAAGTCCTTGGGTGTACCTCTAAAAGTAGTCATGATATATAAGTATCTTGTGATGTGAGAAATGGAAAATTGTCCATCTCCACAAATGATATCATCATTACTTTATTATATTTAATTCAATAAAAAATTTCAACTATTATTTAAATATATCTAGAACAATCAAAATAAAAATGATTGTGTTAATATTTTCAATTTATACTTGATTTTTTGTGCATGGAATAGTGCTTTTATTACTTAACCAATCCACTCAATAAATAATGGACCCTATTACATAATTTTTAGATTCATTATTTATGATGTCTTCATTAATTAAAACCTATATAGGAGTTCTAATCCTTACATGTGGGAATACATGAGCTAGTTCTTCCGTCTAGGATATATTATAAATGAATTCATAGGGATGATAATCATTTAGATAGTATTAGTGATATGACATTTTTCTCATATAACCTCAAGGTAGTATACATTGGTTCATGTCATATTTTATGTTCAATAAATATTTGATTCTTTAACTTAAATAAATCTAGATCAATCAAATGAAAAATGATTGTGTCATTAGTTTTGATTTTATACTGGATTTGTTGTGTGTGGGTTATTATCTTTATTACATGTGGAAGCATGATATATTATTTTTCGTTCTATGTTGTTTTTTAAATAGTTTGAGTATCACAAAATTATTTATTAGAGAATCAAAAAACAAGACAAACCAAAATTGAAACATTTTAGAAATGAAAAAAGTTAGAGATAAAAGGTTTCAATACTAAAACCTCCACACACAAAAAAATTCATATTCGTGATATAATAAAAAACTCGATCATGGATGTGGAAATGTGGATTATTGTGCTGCAACATGGGGACATATCTAATGAGTATTTATTTCTGGGTGACAAAGACTGCATAGTATTCTCTCTCCAAATTATTGACGCCATTAAATTTCATTTCTAATTCGACATGATTTTTATCTTCCCTGGGGCCATAACATAGTAGTATGAATCAAATAATTTAAAAGACAACAGACATTGAAAAAATCACAACTGAAAACAAAACCAAATTTTGAAACCTGAAAAAATCATGGATGATGTTTGGATGATTAGGAGGCAATGATATAGAATGAATGTCACCAAGAGGCATCCAAGATGCACTATAATAGATAACCAAAGTGCCTCTGTGATGTAATCGGTCAACATATGGTTCCATGATATATTTACTGAAGCACAATCTATGATTACATGTGCACATGGATAACTAAATTCCTAAATGTATCTGCAATCACAGTATTTATTATCTAACATCACTACAAACACTCCACCACTAGTGTATGTAGCTTGGTCATAACATAGTCTTACCTGATAGATCATTTTTCCCAGTAAAAGGATAGAACAGTCTATCTTGAAGCCTCAATCAGTATCAGATAAACATAACGTTGGAAAAACTGTGTAAAACGCATTCCATTTTCCATCCTGTGATTGGCCTTCTGGGGCAAGTCAACAAATTAGTGAACATATCCATAAAATTTATCTCTCACTGACAAAATGATTGGGAGATTGTTCACACCCTTGAGGACCACATTAATGCACTCCACTATATTTGTGGTCATATGGCCATATCTTCTTCCATAATCATATGATAATTACCATTTTTATTCAAAATCTGCATCATATATTCATAAACATCTTCAATAAGAGTTCAGATCTCTTCAAGTCATAGGTCAAACCTTTATTGTTGGAGCTCATATGCTGATTCAATAATAAAATAATGTATTAAAATGGATAATTAATTTTCTTCTAAAAATATGTTTAAAAAAACAGAACCAACATGAGGATCTACATCTTCATGGAAGTGTCTCAGAAATTAATATGAACATTACATGAAATATGTCAAATGAAATAATGATGATAATAATTTGGTTCAGTCCATGAAATCCCATCATATACCATGACCTATATAATCATTCGATAGTGATCTGATATCTCACACACACTTTGGAATTGTGTGACATGAACACGTACACATTCCAAAAACTAGCTCGAACATTCAAAATTTTCCTTTTCAACAATAGAAAAATCAAGTTTTAGAAGAGAATGATTTCCCTCCTTTGTGGAAGAAATGAGTATAACAACTGTATAAATTCTATACAATAATTTTCCATCGACATGAATAAATTGTTTGCAATAGAGAAAGGCAGCAATGTGTGGCCTGAATGACCAAAAAACCCAATTGAACATCACCTCTGTTCAATCAAATTGGGTATTGGGGGATACATAATCAACATTGTCCAACAGACAAAAAATTGGATTGTTGAGAGATAGTGATTCCATATGTTGTGGAAACATAGCATACTATTCATCCAAATCACCATGCACACTTAAAATTGATTTATATTTCCCATTCGAACCATTGGTCTATGATATCTTATAGTTATACAACTATATAATTATTTCATAGAAAATGGAAAAAGGAAAATTCTAATATGTCTGTATTATGTCACAAATAACAGTTGATATAGAATCTGAATCAATTGATGAGTGAACATGTGACAATCATGGATTCACACAAGTGTGTGGTCCTTCTAATTTGGTTATCCTCATAGATGAAAAAAATTTATCAAATGATTCCCTTAATCCAAATTTACATTCTGTATTATATTTTTCACAATGAATGATATATTTTTAGTCATTGAATCAGCAACCAAATATGTGAAATGTCGCTCAATGTGGTATTACACTATCACATTTTTCATGGCCAATTTGCTTTCAAAATTCTTCCCGACATAGATGGAATTATCATTTGTTGTAGACTTATTCTCTATAAGTCCATGGAATTCAAAATATGGTGTAATGAAATCCCAATAAAAATTATGTTCCTGAGACATTCCTATATATAAGGAACTCAATACCGAACAATGATTACCATTAACCGGTGGATGTCATGGATGTCTACCTCTCAAAGGATACTTAGAAGGTACATTGCCCACATCACCATCACCCACACCTCTCAAAGTTTCCTCATAAGGATCATTCCTTACAACACGCTCACCCACATCAACTCATGATTCCCCCCCAAATTCTTCCTCTTTTGATAAACATCCATTCAATATATCATCACACAAAGGGAAGTCTTTTACATTTCCTTATAAATTTTGATAATCTTCTTCAAAATTTTCTTCTATTACTATAGTCATATGAGAAAGATGCAATGCAAAAGACTTATGTGGAGGACCAATATCTACAGAGCTCACATAACACGGTTTTGTAGTAGTTAGTAGCACCAAATCAATATTAGAAATAACCAAATACAACTCCATTAAACCATTATCACATTGTTGTATAAATAAAAATGATATATCTATCCAATCATCATCATTGACCAAAGGGTACTACGTGTTCTAGAAACATTCATGAAGTAGTAGATGTTGATACGTGATTAATGAAATTGATTGATCGACCCTCAATTTTAGCAAATTATAAATATTATTGGGAACTGCATCCAATGTCATACAACCATGAAATTTTACAACTCTGATAGGTGGCACACTATATCTAAATCCCGGATCTATATAAATGGTCTCACCATTGAAATATATATGCGCAGACATTATTACCTATACCAAAATAATTAATAAAATATTATATACAACATCTATATTATACATTATTTAATATAATTTTATATTTGTTAATTATTAATGAATTAATATTCATGACTTCATCTTGAGACTTATGATAAGTTTTTCATTATTTGATAAACTAACAAAAACCTATGGATAGACTCATAGAATCTCTATTATCAAAATATTTTAGCATCATTTATTCTCCTTTGAAACAAAAACTCCTTGGGTTGAATGATTTTTCTCAAAAACCTATTTAGGGAAACTACTTCGGGGTCACCACTTCGGGGACGCCTCATGTTGATTGCCTTTTTATTAAAAATTTATTCACATTCTAGTGAGGGGGTCTAGGGGTATGATATACATAAATTTTTTTATGTGGACATGTAGGTCCATACATAATAATTCAAAGATGACTCACATGTCATCAATACAAAAAATATATGCAATTACTACAAATTAAATATCCACATTAACCAAACAAGACATGTAATTTCAATTATGCATCAGCCAATCATCTCAAGATCAGTCATCTCACAACTTACCAAGTTTTTGGGTATACATATTATATCTATTCATAAATATAATACATATAAAATATCTACATATATTTTATATTTGATAAATTTAATTATAACTAATATAATTGGAAATTCTTATTTATCAAAAAGTGTTTTTATACCATTAACATGAAATATTTTCAATATACTTTTAAATAAATTTAAATATGATACTTATAAATAATATATTATTCACAAATTATATTGTTGGTGTATAAAATATTATAATTTAAATTAATATTACATTCAAAATAAGATTTCTTATACCATATTTACTTTTCATAAACATTTAATATTAATTCGTACAACATTTTAGAAATGACATAATTAATTTTCCCAAACATTCAATACTAACTCATACAAAAAACAAATCATTAATAAATTAAATCATACCAAAGACACTAATTAACATATTTATACATATGAAATAAATAAACCATACAAACAAACACTAGTTTCTACATATCACAAATCAAATAAATAAATCATTCAAATGAAATAAAAAAAATAAGTGAACATTTGAAAATTTAAATAGAAATATTACCTTCTTAAAAGCAGCAAAAAAATATGAGAAATAAATTCAACCAGGCTTCATCAAAAAATCCATATGAGGAGAATATAATGGGGGGGGGGGACACCCCCTTTTGTATAATTTCTCATCCATATGTGTGAATGGGGTTCACATATCGCTCATCCCATCATCGAAGGATGTTTGGACCCTGTTCATGCTTCTCTCCATGCCGAAGATGCATGAATTAGTGAAACACATCTGGAGACCCTTTTTTTAAATATCAAACCGTATACATTCTCGATAAAAAAAATAAAACCTATAAATTAAGAACCCTGATTTTAGTACCAGTCTTCACCAACTGAGGACACCTGCCAGACGCACATCCCAAGGGTTCTGCAATGTCGTCGCGCCATTCTCAGCATCGCCGCCTGAATAGTCCTTTTTCATTTTGTTTATCTATCATTGAGAGACCGTCCCACTCTATTTTTACCCATGATCAATTCCTATATAACCATTTTCCATGAATACCCTAACTTCATACCACAAAACATTGTGACTGAGGAGACCCGCTTCCTGCACTGCATTCCACCATGACCCACCCAATCTCCATCAATTGTGTCCATCCCGTAAAGATTCCACGCCCATTTAAGCCAAAGATATCCTTTTCATATACCCCTCATATACACCTCACTCCATTATATATTATTAAATCCCTAAATTTGGGGAATAAAGTTATGGAACCTTGGTAAGATGTAGGGTTCTGTGATAACTTGACCCACTTAGCTAGGACCATAACTGCATAACACATTATTGGGGAACAAGGTATTGGTGGAAACCACACCACGTCTATAGTAGGCCCAAAAAATCACTTTTCAGCCACCTTCCCCTTCTAAGATAGAGTGTAAAATGACATGAAGCAATTCCAGTTACATTTCCAGGGAATGTATCCTTATATGGTACCACTAAACCGACACGAGTTCGACATAATATCTTTATCATTGATTGTATTGTATAAATTATTAATATAAAATTAAAAATTAAAAATAATTAGTTTATAATACCAATTTTATGGAAATTACTATTCCTAAGAATTCACAATGAATTCTTTGGGTGTAGGCTAACTATGTGTGACTATGGGATTTGGATTATGGGATAGGGTATTATGGAAATTAACATGAGATGGAATCATGGAATAATAATATTGAATATTATGTATTGATTTTTTGAATATGTTAACCAGATATATTTTAAGGGTTGGAAGTTTTTAATGATTAAACCATATATTTTAAATATTAGAGAGTTATTATTAATGTTTCAAAGGCTAAAAAATTATGTACAAGATTTTTTTTTCAATCAATGGACTGATAATTCAATTAAATTCAAGATACATAGACAGTGTTGGATTACTTCCACTTGGTTAAAACATATTTAACTTATTTACATTTACTGTGAAAGTTAATTTCTAACCATTGAAATTATTTTAATAACAATTTTATAAATGAACTTATTTACACAATATGATAGTTATACTTACAATTTTTTAATCATTTTTTTAAATAAAAATTTTAATGCTGTTAAAATATATAAAAATAATTATTAAATTGTGTTTTTTTGGAAATAGTATTTTAAGATCAAGAACATATATATTAAATAATTAACTTTAATAAAAAAATTATACTATTAATTGATTTATTAAAAATAAATCAGTTTTTATGAGGCTTTCATGATAATAAAGAACCTAATATCTATTAGAAATATATGAATTCAAGAAAAGACTAACTGTATTTTTTTATGAGATTATTATTTTGATTATTTCTAAAAACATCATTCAAATATTAATAAATCTAAAGAAAATTTCAATATATAAATTGTATAATGTATAATTTTCATTTTATTAATTTATTTTTTTTATAATCCTCTTTTTCAATCTTTTAAAATGGAAAATTCCTAAAAATTATATTTTTCATGAAAATAGTAATTTTTTTAAATGGATAACATTTTAGAAATATTAAATCTCAATTTTTTTATCGATTTGATATATTTATAAATGATGAAATTTTGTGAATTTAAATTCAGTTAATTAATCAAAAAAATAATTTTATGGATCAAAGATGTTTTATGATTTAATTGCTTGAGAGTTCAAGATAGGATGTTTACTTGTAATGTACTATAATGGCCCAGACCCTCTGGGCCAATCACATTGTTAAATTCTAATGTTCGAGGCATCCTAGAAACTTTAAGGGACTCATGGAGATGTTTTCCAAAATTCAAGTAGAATGAACTGTGGAACCGATCGACATCAGTGGCACCAATGGGCATCAGTGGAAGTAGTGGGCATCGGTGGCATGAGTGGACATCATTGGAACGAGTGGCCCTCGGTGGCACCAAAGGGTGTCGATGGCACTGATCGGACATCAGTTGCAACGATCGACGTCAGTGGCACCATGGGGCATCGGTGGCACCGAGGGGATTCTGTGGCACTGATGGGATGTCAGTGGCACTGATGGGCCATTAGTGGCACTGACCTCAATCAGGTCCATGGCGACAGTGTTAGGGAGATGGTGAATCACCCCTCAATGAGTCATTTCTTGTTTCTCCAGTACATTCTAGTTTCCCTCCAGTAACATATATTTCGATGTAAATGTGTTTTTTTACCCCATTGAAAGAGATTTAAGGCCCATAAAAAATGTTTTAAACCACCATGATTCTAGAAACCATTTATTTACCAAAACATGTATTCTATAAAACCCTTTTACGTTTGTTCCAGCATCACGTGTTTTCTAGTTTCACTCAGGTTACATGTTTTTCTCGGTTTAAATGAAATCTATCAACTCATAGCTGTCCACTTTTCTATCTCCATCCTTTCCAAGGTGAAGTATTAAATCTCAATTATTCCTAACATGTGAAACATCCAATCCATCTATTCAAGCCACAGCTCGACAATTATGTTCTTGGAAATGGTCTCCTCTATTATAGGATATGTCCTCTTCTTATGTTGAGATAATCTCTTACTCTCTTCCATTCTATTTATCATAGTGTGTATTGAGTCATCCTTCCGAGAAACATTTTGCACCAATGTTGGAGACCATCCTGGTAATCCTTGGCGTTTTCCTTTCCTAGAAGTTGGGTCATCCCTAGTACTTGGTGAAAAGGGAAAACGTCAATCCTCGATCATCCAAGATGGGGTTCTTCCTTTGTCTCTCATTAATTTGCATCATCTAGGGTGGGTATGATGATGATCCATCTAGATGTAGATGAAACCAACTTTAATGAAGATAAAAAATGGACTGTTAAATAATGATTTAGTAGGAAAGTTGATGATATTGTTGTGCTATTCCATTGTTTTAATATTTTTAATTGTATGAGATCAATTCAACTTAAAATTATGGTCATTGTTTCTCTTTTATTACAGACTAATGATGTTAGGTTTTATGGAAAATATTGAATTTTAATTATTGTATCATAGAAAATGGTTAATCAAGTAAACTTGTTGATTAAATGGATGTCAGATGAATAATAATCCTTGTGTGATCACCCTATATATCCAAACAATAAGAAGGAACGTAATGAATGATGTCGGCTAAATCTAAAAAATTTCTTGCTGTATTCTGATGATATGCATGGTTATTCTATTTGATGCCTTCTGGGGTGATGTATAGGGGAATGAAATGTCTAGTCGAGAGGTTGTTGGTTTTGGAATCTAAGGCTATGTGGAGCCGGTGGTAAATTTTTTGGGCCCATAAGTTGGGATTGGTTTCGTTCCAAATTTCAAAGGATCATATGGATCTCTTTTGATGTTGTTACTAAAATGCTAACCAGGAGTGAATGCATAAATATCGGATTAGATTTTTTCATTCAATTGTTGTTTTTTATTGTGGTTATGCCTACTATTTTCCCATTAGTTAAGTAATATTTAATGAAAATCACTTGAACATGGTAACAAGTATGGGTACATTGGGGAAATGTTTTCCAGGAATGGGTTGTGCTCTGGTTGTGGTTTTTCTTTACCTGTGCATGTAGTGGTAGCAACAAAAGTGCTCATGTGTGGGTTGGGTGTTTTTTTCAGAACCCTTTGGTTGGTATGAGTTCTTGTTTACCAATATGTATAAGATTTAGTTCTTCTGTAACATAAAGGAGCCCCACCATGTTGTGAGCATTTTTTTGAAAACCCCCATTTCATGGTGGAGGGTGTTTTTCCTAACATTACTATGAGTGGTTGGTTATTAGAACATTTTTTATCCCTATCATAGGTATCCCATGTATCTTTCGGCAGGCTGTGATGGACTATGGTTTATTATATCCCATGACTCTTCGGGCCGGGTGTGTTGTGGTGGTTGGCCCAGGTGTGTGCGAGCATATTGTTTTACCAAGTGTCTTTGGGATGAGGCCCAGATGTCTTCGAACATGGAAGTGGTTTCTTTGGCCCAGGTGTCATTGGGAATTGTGGTGTTTGTTTTGGACTAGGTCTCTACGAGCATGGTAATGTGTGGCTGTGTTTTCAAAGGTGTCTATGGGCGGAATGTGTGATTATAGTGGCCCATAGGGTTGAGGTTGGGATGATAGTGGGACTGCAGTGGAACTTTTGGGGGAGGTATAATGCATAGGATGTCTTAAAAAATGATAATGTGGTGTGGGATACCCAAATATCGATATGTAATTAATATTACATTTCCTAACATGCTTTATTAGGGGAGTGTTCCTTGGTGAGGTCGGGTGGATAATATCATTGCAAGGTGTTTTGGTAACCTCAACATTCTCATAGTGAATTATAATACCTCCTTTCATGTTGACGAGAACATTTGGTTCTCCTTAGTGAGTATAACTGTATACTCAAACTACATATATATAACATCATTCAGGTTTCTAGGATGACTTTGGGGAATATTCCTGACCTTACTAGCTCGGGTGTTAGGACAATTTTCATTTCTTATTTTCAGTCTTTTGGTACATTCCATTCGAGTTTTTGGGTACTTTTCACATTTTATATTGAACATGCATATGGGAATGGATTTTTGGACTTTAGTTTTATTTTAGTAATTGTAGTTGTTTGGGATTTACCATCATATCTCACTATTTTGTAATTTAAAAAGGGTTATTCCTTCTATATAATGGGAGATTTTATACACCTGTTTATTGTCCCCCGTCTGGGGCCTGATGAATGTAGGACTCATGGGTCATTATCTCACCATCAACATGAGTATGGAAGGGTATGGTAGTTTGTTTCCCCATCGCTTGTCTTATAAAAGGAAAGCCTTTCTTGAATGGTATTACAGGTGATGGTAGATAGATTGGATGTTGTTTGGGATTGGTCACGGTGAGGATAGCAATGTGTGGAATGGAAACGATGTTACGCAATATTGGTGCATGAAATAGGTGAGGGAAGAATGGCTAGGACATAGGATTTTTGTTCCCCCATGTTTCGATGCAAGGACTACAGACATACTGAACAACTAAGTGAGGGTGTACCGATTATAGTGTTGAGACCCTAGGAATGGTACATGAATCTTAATGACTCATGTTCTTGTGTTTATGTGGTGTTTTGGGAAATTAAATGAAAGATAAGTTTAAAAAAAATTAAAAGGAATCTTCTATACTACTTAGGATTAGGAATTCCCCATTTACCTTGCAGTTTTGGCATCGAGATGATGTCTACGAGTGGATTGGTAAGTCGATGCCTCACAGGTTAATCTAGTTGTTCCGTAAATGGATTATCGAGATGAGGAGGATGACTACAGGTTTATGTTTCTTTTTTTCCTTCTAGCAGAAGGCTCTTGGTAAGTACAAGGGTAGCGTCTAAGTTATAAAGATGGAGAGATGGCTTGAAATGATATGGATAGATTTTTTCTTGATCCCGGCTCTGGCAGAGTACTAGTTTCTTCTGTCTGTGATCCAGATGTGGGGAGTGGCATGTTAGTGGTGGGTTCATTATCTCAGGGAGAAGAAAGAAGCTGAGGTTTTGAGGACTAACATTGAGAAGGAGTTCTTGGTGGAATTTGTTTCTTCCCTGATGAAGGCTTATAAGTGCAAAGAGGTACTCTCCATCTAAGAAAGAAGTATGTTGGTAAGGTATTAGGGGATTATGTTCATGGACCACCTTCATTTAACTCCATAACTTTTATAGGGTGAGGAGTCACGGGCTTGATGCTTATATGAGGCTCTCCAACCTTTTCTTTAGCATATTGTTACTCTCTCCACACTATCGATGTTCTGAGTTGTTTATAATAAGACTTATATGGTGGATATGATGCACATGGAGGGAGGTTTGATGCGAGAGGGGAGCCAGATGAGTTCGTTAATGGGGAAGGCCATCAGTAGAAGGCCTCCAGCATCAGGGCCTTCCAGGTTTGGCAGGTGGGGAGAAGGCCTCATAAGTTCCATTTCTGATCTCCGAGTCCTCACCCTTTCTCTACAAGCGTTGGATAAAGGTGAATTAGCTATGGTCTCCATGGGGCCTTCAGAGTATGTTCCAATACCGATTTCATTGTAGTGGGGGTGGACATGTTCAATTCCAACCTCAGCAACATCTATTGATGGCCATACCATTTCAGCAGCAACAACAGGGAAAACAATCTCTCATTCCATTGAGGGAAAAAGATGTTAGAGTAGGTTGACCATAGAGATCTCTTCAGGGCCCTCGACTGGGGTATGATTGAGGATACGACCAATTGCTGAGGGGTAGAGGATATGGGTGTGGTCAGTTTCATGCGTTGAAGGTGGAAATTCCAGCAAGGACAGTGGACATTCAAGATACTATCTATTTTTTTAGTACTATTGCATGATCTTTATTATATTCCAAAGCATTTCACTCCTTTGTTGCACCAAATCTATCTAATTCCTTTGGTCTAGAAGTAGGAATCCAGTCCATTCCCCTAGTGTCAGGCATGCCAATTTGAGGACAAAAAAAATGTTTGATGCTTGTCGAGGATAAAGACTGATGTTGGGGCCACATCAATCCAGTGGTGACCTCTTTCTACTGTAAATGAAAACATACGATATCATCATAGGCATTGACTTGTTGTTTTTCATAAATTATGTTATCTACTACATCTAGAGAAGAGTCATCTTCACAGAAATGGGAGATGATAATGTAGGTTTCATCATTGATCAGGGTTTCCAGGATGGTAGCCAGTGTGTGGAGCCCCTTATTTTTTTATTAGCAGAGCTGTCAGCAAAATTAAAGGCCTCAGAGATAGTGGAAGTTCTAGGGATTGTTAGGATGTTCCTGGATGTCTTTCCCCATGAAGTTATGACTCTACCACATCAACGTGATGGTGATCTCAACATATACTTATAGACTACTGCCTGAATAATTTCGATGGATCACAATCGGATTATAGCTACCTGAGCCATTTAAAAAAACATATCATGATTTTAAGCATAATAAATCATCAGATTTCCAGCCTAGGATCATTAAGTCTAGTGTCTTGGAAGACTAGGTACATATAACATAAAACATGGGACTAAAAAACACTTCTTTATTTAATCTCCATAAAGATTTCCTAACTTCCATTGAGCCCTTACATCTGCATAGGGTGCCCTGGGGGACACATGAACAAAGGGAGGAGATAAAAATGATCAGTAAGGGAATGAACGTAAGCATACATCTCAAGAACATGAGTTAAAATTCATTAAGTAATGATATACAAAGCATGAAACATTTTAAGTCATTTAATATAATCATGGAATCATATAAAGAGGATTCTGGTGGAATTCTTTGCAATTTTATCGGCATGGGGTCGGGTGTGACCAAGAGGGATTGATGAGATAGAAATGCGGTTTATAATCACTTATAAATCCAGAAGGAAGTATGGGGAGGTTCTTAAACATAACACATCATTTTTTAGTATTCATATAATGTCATAGTATAGAGGAAAATCCTGATAAAGAGAGAAAAGGAGAGGATCCATTACCTTAAATCTTGTTGGTGTTCTCCACTTTTTATAAATGACTGGAATAAACAAATTAGGCTTATTACCTAACACATCCAGAACCTCTTCTATATGTTATTTACTTATTATAATCCTTTTTGGTTCATTCAAATCCTTTTCGATTAGTTATAATGTTCAGTTTCATTGTTCGGGCTTGTTTGTTTACGTGGCTTTAAAAGATCGGTTGACTTATATACAATTTTGGATTATAAGAAAGATGAAAGTGGTTCTCTAGAATTAAATTTATATTCATTAGTTCATATCCAGGATATTACATGGTTTTATTATTAATTAGGATACATAGGGTGATGTTGAATTGTTACATATATATCCTTAGTTACAACGATCTTTGTTAAACTATGGATTTGATTACAAAGAACATGTTTGGTTTTATAATTTAATACCATTTGTACAAAAGGATTACAAAACAAAAAATATGATATGTATAATAAACTGGTTCAACCACAGCACAAATGGTTTCATGACCAGAATTAAAGATAATGTTAGAAATTGATAAACTGATGTCCTTGAATGTGCTAAATTATTACATCTCAAATGGTGCATTCATTTATATCAAATAAAAGGGTGGGGAAAGGAGAGAAGATAATGAAATATACCATTAGCATGAAAACATTAAAGTACATGGGAGTTACTGGATTTATCAAACTATTATGGTGAAGGGAGGTGAGGAATGAAAAAATTAATAAACTTAAAAGAAAAGATGAAATCAAGAAGTGGAATTTTAGCTTCTGAGACTTCCTCCTTTCAGAACCTCTTATGGAGAGAGGTTATGGTATTTTGAGTAGGATGAGAGATTTTGGATGTGGGGGAGGACCTTGGGGATAAATTTGGGCAGAATAATGGCAAGGCTAAAAAAATTAGAGGAGTGCAGAGAAGAGGGAGTGAAGGGGTGTTTTTATAGTGGATGAGAGGAGGGATTTCACAATATTCTAATAATTAATTTATTATTTCTTCACAAGACATGTAATAGTAAGTATTCCATGACAAATAATATTAAATGGGTCATGTTAATCCGAACAAATGGTGGTTACATCAGCCATGTTGCTTGGAATAGTCAATTTATCTTATAATGTACATATACGGTAAATTACCGTATTTTACTATTCATCAAAAATTCTAGTATTTCATAAAAAATCCCAAAAAATCACCCTAACCATTTTTTGACGTGTAGAATCCAAAAATGATGTCCATTTTTCAAAAATTATTATATATATATATGATTATTTAAATATTTAATTAAAATCATAATTTACTATCAAAGACTATATTTAAAACATGCATTAACTCATTCTAAAACATAGGTATATTGTACTTCCAAAATGAATATTATTTTTATACTATCATTGGAGAGGTTACTATTCACTAGGGTATGTCACTATTCATAATGGTATGTTACTATTAATTAGTGTCGGTTACTATTCAGTAAATATTAATTTTATTTTATTATACTCCAAAAAACATCTTGAACACAACTGTGTATGTAAAATTTTCAAAATTCCAAACATAGAAGTGACAAACATATGTTAAATGGTGATTTATCACTTATTAGTTCATTATTATGTTATTTTATGACATATTTATAAGAAGGTAACCTCCATTAAAACCATTGGGTCATTACATTCATCCCCGCATAAGAAATTTCACCCTCGATATTTCATTTTACATTCTAGGAAAAACAAAGATACGAGTAATTTTCCTTCATTGCTTCCTCAAGTTCCCATGTTGCTTCCTAAAACATATGGTTCCACCAAAACACTTTGACATGATGGTTTGTCTTGTTGCATAGAACCTTATCTCTCTGATCCAGAATCTTTACTGGCTGCTCCTCATTGGAGAGATCATCTTCCAGCTGCACCACGTCTGAGCTTAGTACATTTGAGGGATCAGGTATGTACTTCGTTAAGAGTGATACATGGAAAACAACATGAACTCAAGCCATATTTGGTGGAAGTGCAAGCCGATAGGCCACATCTCATATGCGATCAAGGATCTGAAAGGAATCGATGTACCTGGGACATAAATTCCCTTTCTTCCCAAACCTCATTACCTTCATCCACGGAGATATTCTTAGAAATACCATGTATCCACCTTTGAACTCAAGGACACATCTTTGATTATCTGCATAACTCTTTTGTCAACTTTGGGCTTCTGTGATATGCTGCAGAATGGTTTTCACCTTCTCCACAATTTCTTCGACTATTTCTAGTCCTTGTAGCTTACGCTCACCAACTACATCCCATCATGCCGGTGTTATACAATTTTTCCCAAAATGTGATTCATATGGTGCCATTTGGATGCTCGGATAGAAACAATTGTTGTATGAGAATTCAAACAAAGGGAGATGTTGATCCCAACTACCTCTGAATTCCAGAGTGTATGCTCTTAGAATATCTTCAAGCATCTGAATAGTCCTTTCAGATTGGCCATCAGTTTGGCGGTGATAGGCCGTGTTGAAATTTAATTCAGTACTCAAAGCATGTTGAATACTCATCCATAATTTAGATGTGAACCTTGGATCATGGTCAGAGACAATTGAGAGTGGAACACCATTCAGTCTCACCACTTCCTTCACATATATCTTTTCATGTTGTTCAAGTGGAAGATCTTCTAGAATAGTGATGAAATGGGATGTCTTGGTGGGTCAGGCGACCACAAACCATACCTCATTATTTCCCAACAACGTCCTCAAGAGACCCATGACAAAGTCCATGGAAACATTTCCCATTTCCACATGGGTATAAGGAATGGTTGTATCATACCTTTGGACTTTTTTCACTCAACATTAAATTTCTAGCAGACCAAGAAACTGGATGTATATTCTATAATCTTCTTCTACATGTTATTAGACCAAAATTGTTCTTGGAGATAACTGTACATTTTGGTACTCCCATGATTGATAGAGAAGTTTGAGCTATGTGCATCATGAAATATCTCCTTCATTATCTCTGGATCAGATGGTACACATAATCGGGTCCCAAAACTTAATGCTCTTTCATCATCTATTTTGAAATCGGTGGATTTTCCATTTTAAACCACTTCCTCCATTCTCTGAATTTCAACATCCTTTCTTTGAGCAACCTTTATTTTCTCCAAGAGGGATGGTTGAGCAATTATTTGAGAAAATATTGATGATGTTCCTCCCTTAATGATTCCCATGTCCATCATTTGTAAATCTATGATGATCAGATCCTTTTCAATTCTCATCATTGATAATGACGCAGGATCCTTTCTACTTAGAGAATCTTCCACCTTTTTTGCCTTACAGAGATGGTAGTTGATTGAGTAGTCATAATCCTTGATGATCTCTATCCATATTCATTGGCTCATATTAAGATCTTTATGTGTGAATATATATTTGAGACTCTTGTGGTTAGTATATATCTCACATTTTTTCCCATAGAGATAATGCCGCCAGATTTTCAACGCAAAGATCACAGCCGCCAACTCCAGATAATGAATGGTATGGTTTTTCTCATGGATTCTCAGGTTCCTTGAAACATATGCTATCACATTATCATTTTTCATTAGCACACAACCTAATCCTTTATTATAAGCATCACTATACACCCGATAGAGTTCTCCACTTGAAGGGAGTGTGAGTATCTGTGCAGTGATAAGACTCTTTTTAAACTCCTTGAAACAGTCTTCACATTCCTATTTCCAGACGTACTTTACTCCCTTCTATGTCAGCCTGGCCATTGTGGTTGAAAGTCATGAAATGTTCTTCACGAATCATTGATAATACCCAACAAGACCTACAAATCTGCGGATCTCTGTTACAGATGTTGGCCTATGCCACTGTTCAATGGCCTTCGTATTGGAAGGGTCAACAAATATCCCTTTCCTTGTGATAACATGCCCCAAGAATGTTACTTCCTCCATCCAGAACTTACATTTACTATTCTTTCATACCACTTCTCCCTTTAAAAATTTGTTAACACATTATCCAAATTCTCCCCATGCTTCTCCTTGATCATGGAGTATATCATAATATCAAAAATAAAGACCACAACAAATTAGCTGAGGTAATATCTAATGACTTTATTCATTAAATCCATGAATATTGCCGGAGCATTAGTGAGTTTGAATGGTATCATTGTGAACCAAAGTGTCCATACCTCAATCTAAAGGCAGTCTTGGGAATTTCTTCCATCCTCACCTTTAGTTGGTGATATACCGACTGAAGGTCCACATTAGAGAAATAACTGGGCCCATGAAGCAGATCGAACAAGTCATATATCTGTGGACGGGGAAACTTGTTCTTTATAGTGATTTTATTGAGCTCATGATAGTCAATGCAGAGGCACATTGATCCATCCTTCTTCTTGATGAAGAGGACTAGAGCACCCCATGGTGAAGCACTCTGGCGTATAAAACCATTCTTCATATTCTCTTGTTACTAATTCTTTAGCTCTTCCTGCTCTACGATGAACATTCTATAAGGTTTCTTTGAGATTGACAGAGATCCAGGGATAAGTTACATTGAGAACTCAACCTCTAGGTCAGGGGGAAGACCGGGTAAATCTTCAAGGAATACATCAGTGTAATCCCTCGTGATGGGAATGTCTTCAAGCATGATTATATCTTTTCTCTCATTCATTTGAGCTAGATATGCATTCCCATAAGGAATAAATATCCAAACATTAGATGAAGATTATAAAGTAGACTCATCTTCCTCCTTGAACTTGTAAATAATCGGAGGATGCTTCGGGATGTGAAGAGTAATCTCCCTTTCCCAGCAATTGATGTTGGCCTTGTACAAGGATAGTCAATCCATTCTCAAGAGGGAGTCAAACACCACTAAAGTAAGTATTAAAAGATTTTCTGTGAGGTTAAGTCCTCAAACATTAACTGTGGAGGAGTTATAAACCATGGATTCAATAGTTTCCGCATTCACTATTCTCATATATAACTATTCCTCCAAATTTTGATGTGATGTTTGAATATTTATTCTAAAATTTCAATATATGAAAGAATACGTAGATCCGGAATCAAATAGTACGTTCACTATTAATGAATGAATAACAGGTGTACCTATCGCCACATTTTTTTCTGGTTCGAGCTCAGCATTAGTGATAGAAAAATCCCATCATTTTTTTCTTGGAGGTTGTTGCTAATTTCCTCCAACAACCCTTGGATTAAGGAAATTATTCTCATAATTCCCATGATCCTTGCAGTTATAACACTTCAGTACATGCTGAGTGTTGATCTAAAACATCCACTCTTCTTCAAAATTAGCCAGATTTTTCATACCCATTATGAAATTCTTGGCCAGATGACCAAACATTCCACATTTTAAGCAATTATTGGTTCCCTTCAGACTGTTACCAAGATTCTTCTTCCCACAATTTTTGCAAAGGGGAATGTTGGGATTCATTCCATCATGGGATTTTATTGATGGACCACCCTTGTTGTTTTCCATCTTTTACTTCTTGTCACTGGGCCCATGAGACCACTAAGATTCTCCAATCTCCATTTAATCCTTGAGTGAACAACGAACAATTTCCTCATAACTGTCGAAGTCTCGAATCGCCAACCATTTTCGTATACTCAGCTTTAGTCTTCTAAAGAAGCGATCCACCTTGAATTCGGTGTTCATGACAATGCTAGAGGCATACCTTTCAAGCCTTGTGGTGTTATCTTCATACGCCCTGATGGACTCATCTTCATTCTGCTTGAGTCCAAGGAACTCTCTTTCCATCTTGAGATGGAGGGTTGAAGGAAAATATTTGTTGAAAAACATCCTCTTGAATTCCACCCAATATATGGAATCAACTTCCTCTTGGGAAATTGTATTCTTGATCAATGTCCACCACTGATCAGCTTCCCCATCAAAACAATAGACTACCATTACAACTTTCTATTCTTTCGATAACTGAAGGAAAAAGAAAATCATTTCAATGGAGATAATCCATTGTTCTGCGAGGAGGGGATCAGAAGACCCATTAAACATGAGAGGCCTTTTCCGCATGAAATATTCAATGGAAACATTCTCTTTCCTTGGAGGAGGGGGACGTTCCACCTGATTCAAGTTATTATTCATAACACGATCCAGCTGAGCAAGTACTTCCATGAAGTTTTGAGCCCCTGCTTCCATCACATCAGGCATGTCATTAGGGAAATAACCACATTGCCTATCACATTGGTTGTTGGAACATGTTCTTCTATTTCCTGGCATTAACTAAGAAAAGGAACGTATAAATAGAGGTCTTGAATACTTAGATATTGAGCATAAAAAGGAAACATTGAACATTAAAGGATATTCTTATAGAGAAGAATTGCATCCTAACTTATGATTCCTTAGGTTTATATCTAGTTTATCCTCAATCTATTTCATAATTTATATTCTTATGGGATTTTGTTTCCTTAACAATGGTTTGTACTAATCTCTTCAATCTACTAAGCATATCCCCCGGGAGTGTCGAATCCAAGAGTGCAGCAAGGCCCGTTATCATGCACCAGTTCCCGTTTGAGTCCATCTCAAAGCGGTGTTTTTGGGTTTTACCCCTAGTTACATCTGTGCTTGAGCTGCCTCTACCTGCTCTTATCTAGATAGGGATGTATTTTTCATAATTAACCACTTACCCTATACTCACCAAAATTTAGGACATTTTCTTTATACATAGTCTCATCCTTAAGGTTCTCACTAAGGTTCTCTATTCCTAATCTCCAAAAATAACTAAACCATTCTCTGATACCAACTATAGTGACCTGATCCTTTTGCAAAAAACATTTCATTATTTTAGGCATAATTAATCATCAGAGTACAAGCCAAGGATCGTTAGGTCTAGTTTCTCGGATGACTTGGTACATATATCATATAACTTGGGACTAAAAAATAAACTTCTTTAGTTAATCACTATAAAGAGATCCTAACTTCCTTTGAACCCTTACATCTGCATAGGGTACCCTGGGGAACACATGAACAAAGGGATGAGCTAAAAATGCCCAGTAAGGTAATGAACCTAAGGATACATCTCAACCACATGATTTAAGAGGCATGATGTAATGATATCCAAGGTATGAAACTTATGAAATAATTTAATATAAGAATGGGATCATATAAACATGGAATCAAATAAAGGTAGCTGAATCATAAATCATATCTTTAGTATGGGTCAATTCTAACTGCCAATCCAATTTCCCATTTTAGTACAGGTCAAGGCTAACCGCCAATCCTGTTTCACATCACATCTCATGAGACTTATCCTTACCCAATGCATTAGAGTGCTATCTGGACACACCTATCTCAGCATATTCATTAATATCCATGCCACATAAATAATATTTCCACATAAATTATCATAAATAATCAACCATAAATAAACATATGGTTACCCATGTAAAGAATTGGTTACCATAATCACGACATAAAACATAACAAATGGGCATATCACGAAAGTGTCCATGAAAGTAAGGATTTAGAACATTCATTGACATTAATAGGGTAAAATAGGCATATAACAGGGTAATTGGTGTCAAATAGAAGTTAAAATATAGTATAAATGTTATTTAGAATCATTAGTATTAAAACATATTTGTGCGGTTTTAAGGAAAACACTCTAGGGCATTTCGAATAGAAAAGAGGAAATTATTTTATATAAAACCAGGATTGAAACAAGAATGTTTTCATAATATAAATACTGATTTTATAAATAAAATTGTGTTTTAAAACATAGGATTGTGTGCACTTGAAATTTGGGTAAAATTTTGGGAAGTCCCCTTAAAACAGATTGTCTTATCAGAATGTTCTATGGACGGAATCTATCAAAATCATGTATATCCAAAAATATATATGATGAAAGGTTATTGATATAATAATATTGTACAAATAAATAGAATTCATAACACTCACATATATATATATATATATGTTAACTCCATTTTGAAAGGAAGATAATGCAACCCAAAAGAACAAAGAAGGTTCGGGTGGAATTCGTTAAGATTTTATCAGCATGGTGTCGGGTGTGACCAAGAGGGATTTATGAGAGATAAATGGGGTCTCTAATCACTTATAAATACAGAAGAAAGTATGGTGGAGGTTCTTAAACATACTCCATCATTTTCTAGTATGCATATAAAGGCATATTATAGAGTACAATTTTGATTAAGAGGGAAATGGATAGGATCCCTTACCATAAATCTTGTTGGTGTTCTCCAATTCTTAAAAATGAAGTGAATAAACAAATTAGGCTTATTAACTAAAAAGTAAAAAAACTCTTCTATATGTTATTTACTTATTATAACCCTTTTTCGTTCATTCAAATCCTTTTGGATTAGTAATAAGGTTCAGTTTCATTGATCGGGCTTGTTTGTTTACTTCCCTTTAAAAGATCAGTTCACTTATATTCATGTTTCAATTATATGAAAGATGAAAGTGGTTGTACAGAATTGATGTTATATTTTTTAGTTCATATCTATGATATTACATGGTTGTAGTTTTAATTACCTTAATTAGAGTGATGTTGAATTATAACCTATATAACCTTAGTGATAACCATCATTGTTAAACGATGGATTTGATTAAGAAGAACATGTTTAATTTATAATTTAATACCATTTGTACAAAAGGATTACAGAACCAAAAATAGGATATGTATAATAATCTGGTTTAACCATATCACAAATGGTTTCATGACCAGAATTAATGATAACGTTAGAAATTGATAAACAGTTGTCCTTGAGTGTGCTAAATTAGCACATCTCCAATGGTACTTTCATTTCTTTCAAATAAATGGGTTGGGAAAGGAGAGAAGATAATGAAATATAAAATTAGAATGAAAACAGTCCAATTAATTTATGTTACTGGATTTATCATACAATTATGTTGAAGGGAGGTGAGGAAAGAAAAAAGAAAACAACTTAAAAGAAAAGAAGAAATCGAGAAGAGGAATTTTACTTCTTGCGACTTCCTCCTTTGAGAACCTCTTAAGGGGAGTAGTTTTGGTATTTTCAGGAGGATAACAGCTTTTGGACATGGGGGGGACCTTGGGGAGAGATTTGGGCAGAATAATGGCAAGGCACAAGTCTTGAGAGGAGTGGATAGAAGAGGGAGTGAAGGGGGGGTTTTATAGTGGAGAAGAGGATGGATTTCAGAATATTATAATCATTAAATTATTATTTGTTCACAAGACAAGGAATAGTAAGTATTACATGACCAAGAATAGTAAATTGGTCATGTGAATCCGAACCCTGGGTGTTGACATCATCAATGATTCTAGGAATAGTCTATTTATCTTATAATGTACATATACGGTAAATTACTGTATTTTACTATTCATAAAAAATTCTTGTATTTCAGAAAAATCCAAAAAATTCACCCTAACCATTTTTTGACGGGTAAAATCAAAAAATGAAGTCCATTTTTCAAAAATAATTTTCTAAATATTATTATTATAATATTTAATTAAAATCATATTTTATTATCAAAAACCATATTTAAAACATGCATTAACACATTCTAAAACATATGTATATTGTACTTCCAACGTGAATATTATTTTTATACTGTTATAGGTTAGGCTAATATTCATTAGGGTATATCACTATTCATAAGGGTATGTTACTATTCATTACTGTAGGTTAATATTCACCAAAAAATATTTTTATTTTATTAGACTCCAAAAAACATCTTGAACACAACCGTGTATGTCATATTTTCAAAATTCCAAACACAGAAGTAAAAAACATAGGTTTAAAGGTCACTTATCACTTAGTATTTCATTACCATGTGATTTCATGACATATTTATAAGAAGGTAATTTCCATTAAAATCATTGGGTCATTACACGGTTAGTGCCTTCAGTGTTCTAGGAGTTGTGGTTTCAGGTTTATGACCTCATGAAGAAGGGTTTTATCAGACCAAGCACATCGCCATGGGGTTCTCAAGTCATGTCTGAAATAAGGCAGATTGTGGTATTAGGATGTGCATATACAATAAAAGATTGAATTTTGTAATGTTCAATAGCCGTTACCCCATACTAAGGATCAACAAATTTTTTGAATAGTCAAAGGGAGCATGTTGGTATTCTTATATCGACATATAGCCCGGATACCACCAGTTGAGGGTAAAGGAGGGTGTCATCTCAAAGACTTCATTGATGTGCATATATGGACATTTTTTTTTGTGTTCACGTCTTTAGATGTTACAAATGCACTGGAAATGTTCATGGAGATCATGGGATTCATATTATTCATGTATCTAGACCAGTTCATGGTCTTCATCACCGAGGACATCCTGATCTACTCATGGTCGGAGGTGGATCATGATGAGCATCACTGGATAGTTTTGAAGGTCCTCTAAAATAATAATCTCTATAGGATGTTTTTCAAGTGAATGTTCTTGACATGATAGTTACAATTCCTTGGACATGTGGTGTCCCAACATGCAATAGTGGCAGACCAATCGATGGTCTTTGCAGTTGTGTATCTGGGGAACCACTCAAGAATGTGGAAGAGGTTTTCAGTTTCTTGGGACAGATAGGTTTCTACCGAAGGTTCGTTCTTTACTTATCTTGAGTTATAGATCCTTTGACGGGCATGGTGATAAAATTCTAGAAATTGGTTTGGATTGAGCCGTGCCAAGAAACATTTAGTAATCTTAAGGGAAAGATGGTTAGTTCCACAGTGCTGAGGCTTTCAAGAAAAAGGGGTAATATATGAAGTATTTTTTATGCTTCTGATCTAGGATCAGCGTGTGTGTTGATGTAGCAGTGGGGAGTGATCTCTTATGGGTCTAGTTAGTTATATCATTATTAACAAAAATACTCCAACCATGACATGTAGCTTACAGCAGTGGTGTTCAAACGGAAGTTGTAGAGGAATTACCTCCATAGGGAATTCTTTGTGGTCTAAATAGATCAAATGAGCTGTAGTTATGTCTTCTCAAAGAGAGACATGATCGTGCACCAATAGAGGTGGATGTAGATTCCCTAAGACTACAACATAGAGATATCTTACACTGTTGTAAAGGGGAACATGGTGGCTGATACCTTGAGTAGGGATTCATAGAACGATGTTGTTTGGAAGTCAGTAGATTCTTGAAAAACAATGGAGGAGTCAGTTTCCTTACATATGGGCATTAGAGTGGAGGATGGAAGAGGTGGTCTATTTTAGATGATAGTGTAGTCTTCCTTGGTACGACTGGTTGAGAGTATTATTGGGGAGACATAGAGTCTGATCAAATGTGAGATTGTGTTAGCCATAGTGATGCTCTAGAAGGATGGAATGAAGATGGTCAAAATCAAATTCTTTTCAACGACATATATTTTGAACCAGCTAATATATGCAAGGGATTTATCCATGAGTTCCATAGCTCATCCCTAATGGTACACCCAAGAGTTTCCATGATTTAAAAGAGAAATAAAATGTAGTTTTGGTGGCCCAGAGGGAAGCGGGAAGTGGAAGAGTTTGTGGAAAAGTTTCTTGTGTGTTATAAGGAGAAGGATGAACACCATGTTCCCTGAGGATTGTTGCATCACTTAGATGTTCCCATGTAGAATTGGGATGAAATCTCAATGGATTTAATCAGATGAATACATAGAGCTATGGGAGGTTGTGATACCATCATGGTTGCGTTGTACCGGTTGATAAAATCGCTTCACTTCATAGTAGTTATAGAGTTGAGTTTTGTGGTTACCTTAACAAATAAGTACGTGGGTGAAGTTGTGAGGATTCATAAGATTCCAAGAACCATCATTTTAGATCGGGATACCTGATTTAAATCACGATTACATAAGGGATTAAAACATGCTTTGGGGACACATATTTTACATAGAATGTCTTTCCACCCTCTAAAAGATGGACAGACCAAGAGGACAATCTAGACGTTCTAGGATATGCTCTGAGCATGTGTTCTAGACATTGGATTATCATGGGTATGACACTTGCATCTATACGGGTTTTCATACAATATTATCTATCAGTCTACCACTGGGATGATACTATTTGATTCCTTGTATGGAAGACAGTGTCGCTCACCAATGTGATGGACAAGGGTTGGGGAGGCAGGTGTTCATGACCCATATTTGGTGAAAATCACGATGTAGAAGGTTTATCTTGCACATGAAGGGAATAAGGCAGCTTAGGACCCAAATAATCCAAATGCCAATCATAGTAGGAGACCCTTAGAGTTCTAGGTTGGGGACCACATCTTTATAATTGTTTCACCATGGTGTGGATAATGGAGGTTTTATGTGAGAGTAATCTTTCTACATGGTTCATCAGACCCTTTGAGGTGTTGGGATGCATCGGGAAGTGACATATCAGCTGGCGTTACCAACACCACTAGAGACGATCCACAATGTCTTCCATGTATCTCAGCTCCGTCGATATCTACATGATGACTCCCACATTCTTCAATGATGTGAGTTGTTCATAAGGATGATGTGACATACATGGAACAATCCGTGAGCATTGAGGATCGTTAGGAGAAGGTTCATCATAGATAGACCATTCCTTCTGTTCAGGTGCTTTGTAGGCAATGTGGCCTCGAGGAGAGTACTTATGAGATGTATTTGCAGTTTAGTGCCCAGTACCTAGAGATGTTTTCAGTTTCTACTATATGTTTTCATTGATGTTTTTACTTTTTTTCTTGGTTGGGATGTAAGTTCAGACCTTATAACCATGAGATGTGTTCTTTCCTTACTCTATGAAGGTGCATGAAAATTAAAGAATATGGGGATTGGATAACCTAATACCAAATTAAGACACATTAATGTGGATGTGATTTAAACCTGTTCGAGTGAGAAATTTCCCCCAAAGTGGATAGTATCTGTATAGGGAGTAAGAATCTCCCTAAACCATATGTCTGGATGTTGTGACATTTTTATGTTTCTGTGGTTGTATTGTGAGGATGAGCGACAGTCATTCAATAGTTTTTTAGGAGATATATGTGAGATATATTCTCTAGGAAGTCGAGCCTTTTTCCGTATTTTTATCCACTATCATGTGTTGTTTTCCTGAGATGTATCTTACAAGGTTGTTGTTTGGACCCATCTCTTTCTTCAGATTTACTCATGAATTCTCAAGGGAATTAATAGTTTGAGAGGTATCTGATGTATTGTCTCAGACACTTCTGGATCATTTAATTTACAAATAATGATGATTAAGGAATCATGGGGACTATAAGTGACTCATTTAGAAGTTTTACAAAATTTATATTGAATGAATGCTGGCATCGATGGGCAGCGGGGGCACCTGTGGGCATCGGTGGAACCAGTGGTCACTGGTGGCACCGATGGGCATCGGAGGCACTGGTGGGAAACTAGGGCACCAGGGGTCCTCAAGGGCATCGGTGGGCATTAGGGGAACCTGTGAGTATCTAGGGAATAGTTTGGAATCAGGGGAACTACTGGGCATCTACGTCGCCGGTGGGCATCAGAGGCACCCATGGGCAATAATGGCACCGGTGAGAATTTGCGACACTGCTGGGAATCAACGACACCAGTGGGAATCAGCGGCACCACAAGTCATCGGGGTCATCTATGGGAATCAGTGGAACTGATATGACGTTAGTGGTACCGATCAACCATCAGTGGAACTGATCGGTCGTCGGTAAAACTAATGGGTAGCAGGGGCACCGAAGAGAATCGGTCTTACCGATGAAAATCGGTGGAATAAAAGGGCATCAGTGGAACTGATGGGCTATCAGTGGCACCAGTTGGCATCGGTGCTAGGGAAATGGTGACTCACCCATCATTGGGGCATTTCCAATTTCTCCTGTACTTTACAGTTTCACTCTAGTAACATATATTTTGATGTAAAAGCGTTTTAATACCACATTCAAATCGATTTATGGCCCATAAAACATGTTTTAAGACACAAATAGCTGGGAAAATCATAATTGACCAAAATTGTGGCATTTCACCAACTTTTTTTCACATCATAGCCTCCTGTGATTTTTGATTTTTCTCATCTTACCTATTTTTCTCAGATTAAAGGAAATATATAAACTCACAGCCATCCGTTGGTCTATCTCCATCATTTTCTAGGTGAATTATTAAATCTCAATTATTCCCAACATGTGAAACTAACAAGTTGTGTGGTCAAGAAAAGATCCATCATTTTAGTAATTCTAAATTGTCTCCCAAATTTTAGGATATGGCCCTTTCTTAGTCCAAGATCTACTCTTCCTTCTTCCTTTCAATTTCTCTTAGTGCACCTCGAGACTTCCTCTAGAGAAGAATCGTTTTTCTCAGCCTCGGACTTCTCATTTCCTTCTAGACATACCATTCACAATTCTTATCAAAAAGTGAATACATTGATCCTTGATCATCTCTGTAGAGGTTCTTCCTTTTTCTCTATTTACTATGCATCTTACGGTGTGGGTATGATGATGATCCTTCAGGATGTAGATGAAACCAAAAAAATGAATATAGTAAACCGACTATTAAAAAATTAAGTGGTGTGAATGTTTAGGAATTTTTTGTGTTATACATTCGTTTATATGTGGTGATTTATATGGTTTCATTTACACTTAAAATCGTATTCATTGGTAGACCTTTCTTGCAAACTATTGATGTTCTGTTTTTTGAAAAATCATCGGATTGAACGACTCTAACAAGGAAACTAGTTAATCACATAAACACGGTTTAATAAATTGATAAAAAATGAATAATAATACTATTGGGGTCACCATGGATAACCAAAAAAATAGAAAGAACATAATTAATTATGTTTTCTAAATCTGAAAATGTCCTTGCTCTATTATGGTGATATGAAAGGTTTTTTTGATTGATGCATTGTGGGGTGACGTAGAGGGGAATGAAATATCCATTTGAGAGGATGTTATTTTGGGAATCTAAGGCCATGTGAAGATGATGGTACATGTTCTAGACCTGTAATATAGGGCTTCGTTGGGTTCTATTGCATCGAGGGGTCTCACAGACACATTTGATGTAGTTAATTACAAGAAAACCAGGAGTGAATGCTTAAACACCTACATGGCTGTATTATTTTTGTGGTTGTGTTGGATTTTTGTTATGCCTTGCAGTTTCCCAGTTGTGAAGGGATATTTAAACATAATAGGTTGATAATAATAATGTTAATGGGTACAATAGTTGACTGTTTTCCAGGAATGGGTTGTGCTCTACTTATGGAAGTTCTGAACTTGTGCATGAAGTGGTAGCAAGAAAAGTGGTTGAATTCTGGGTGGTTGATGGATTTGGAACCCTTAGATTGGGAAGAGTTCTTGTTTACCTATATGTATAATATTTAGTTCTTATGTTTCATATATTAACCCCAATTATGTTGTGAAGTTCGTGCCAAACACCCCCATTTCACGAGGGAGGGTGTTTTTTCCAAAACATTCAAATGAGTGGATGGTTATTATATCATTTATGCTCCATCTCAGTGGTATCTTGAGACTCTTCATGAATTTTGTGATGTCCAAAAGTTCATTTTGGATCAATACACTTCTAAAATGATGTGTTTCAGTGGTTGACCCAGGTGTGTGTGGGCATGATTGTTTCCCAAGTGTCTTCGGGATGTGGGCCAGGTGTCTTAGGGTGTGGTAGTGGTTCCTATAGCCCAAGTGTATTCTGTAATGGAAGTGGTTTTTGTGGACCATGTTTATGTGGGAATGATTATGTGTGGTTGTGGTGGCCCGGGTGTCTGCTGGTGGGATGCGTGGTTGTGGTGGTCTATGGGGTTGTGGGTGGGGTGGTAGGGGAACAATAGTGGAACTTGTGGTGGAGGTCTGACGCGTTGGAATTCCTACTTAACCAATGGGAAAGCGGTTTCTGGAACCCAAATATCAATGGGTTATTAATGTTAATTAAACTGAGTTGTATTATTTGGGAAGTGTTCCATGGTGAGGATGAGTGGAGAGTTTTTTTTTCTAGGTTTTTTATACATATAATTTCTCACGAGGAATAAGAACTCCTCCCCACATGTCCATGAGAGATCCTGTTTTTCAATAATGAGTATACATGTTTACTCAACATATGTATTTAAAACTACATTAATGATTTTGAGTATCGTGCAATACATTACTAACTCGGGTGTCGGGATAGTTGTTTTTTCTTTTTTTCATTCTTTTGGTACTTTCGTTTATAGTTTATCATGTAATAGTCTATGCATATTTTCAACAAGCATACAGAAATGGATTTTTTGGATTTACATTTATTTATTATTTGGATTTTTTTTGGATTTACCATCTTTTATCCCAATATCCATCTATGAAAAGGGTAATTCCTTTCATATTACATGAGATTCTATACCCTTCATTATATTCTCCACTTTGGGGCCAATTGAAGGCGAGAATCAGGTTTCATTATCTCTACATCAGCTTGGGGAAGGAAGGGTCTGGCAGTTTTCTATCCCTTCCCTCATCAAGGAGAAGGCACGCCATGGAAAGTATGTTCTCAGGTATTATATTATCCCTTTAAAAAATATATTCTGTAAAATTAGTGTATATATATCAGATATATAAAAAATGAACATGTTCCGTACACATTGACTATTCAAGGTATTTGTTTCCCCAATATATTTTGTAAATTCCCTAATGCACCATCACCAATTGATTTTATTTATTTGGTAATCATTTTTCTAGTGCCATGAATCTTTATTAGTTCAACAATATAAGTCATGTTAGGCTAAAATTTAATTCCCTTATATTTTAGTACATGAAATGGATATATTCTATATTTTCATAGTAATTGTTAGGACCCGCCTTCACCAAGATGAGGGAAGGGACAACAGATTGTGAGACCCTTCCTTCTTCATGTTGTATGAGAGATAATGAACCCCATGATACTTCCTTCAATAGGTCAGGGAGTGGCAATTAGTGCGAAGTGTATATAATCACACGCAAAATTGAAGGCATTATACTTTTAATTTACTAGGATCAGGAGATAAGATAGTAAAACCCAATCAACACCAAAACTGGAAGTAAAAGTAAAGACAAAACAATCTATTCCTATATTCACATTCAAATAATATGCGCTAATTAAATACAAGGGAACTCCAATGGAATGTACCAAAACCAAACAAAATCATCAACATAAATGGCCCCAATTTCCGAACTAGTCATGTCTGGAAGGGTCCTTAATTTTCTCAAGGAAATATGAGAGCATTTTTATATACGTTGGGTGAGTACACATGGTGACTCAATAGGGAAAACCAAATGTCCTCATGCACAAGTGGGGAGGAATTCTAATGCCCTGTGAGAAAAGGAGACAACCAAAGCACAAATCAAGGAAAAAATCCACCCAACCAGACCAAGGAACACTCCAAAAATAATGCATGTAAGGTAAACTAATAATAATAACACATTGTTGTTTTGGTACCCCGCATAACTTTTCCACTAGTTATTAAAAACAACCTACGTGTCAGACCTCCCCCTCTATTCTCACCACAGTCCCACTACCTTACCCTTACCACACACACTCGGGCTACCACAAACACACATCCCCCCATAACACCTAGGCCACATCAACCACACGTAACCACGCCCACAGAAACTGAGGCTAGAACAAATACCTCTACACCCAAAGACACCTGGACCTAACAACTACCACCATGTCTGATGACACATGGGCCTCATCCTAAAGACATTTAGGAAACAACCTATCGGCACACACCTGGTCCAAAAACTACAACATACTCTTCCTAGAGAATCCTAGTCTACAATGAACCTCATGTCATCATAGCCTACCCGAAGATTCTTGGGATACTCTAGAAATGGAAAAAAATGGAGAAAATAACCAGCTACTCATATGAGTGTTGGAAAAAACACCCTCCCCCATGAAATTTTGGGGTTCATCATGATGTCCTCAACATGGGTGGGGAACAAAAAAGAAACAAAAGAACTAAATTATACATATAGGTAAACAAGAACTCTTTCCAACCAAGGGTTTCCCAAACCATCCCATACCCAAACACCCTCACTATTATTCATTCATAGGAAGAACCACAACCATAACCAAGTCAGAAATCATTCCTAGAAAACAATTATACATAGAAGGAATTCTTGTTTTCATATTGAACAGACTCCATTTAAATAAGTATTCCCTACCGAGAAACTAATAGGCATAACCACAATCCATGGAAGGATAAATAGTCAGGTAGTAATTTAAGCATTCGAACCTGGTTCTCTTGTAATGTCACAAAAACTAAAGAGATCTGTGGGATCCCTTGAAGTACTAAAACCAAACCAATCTCCAGTATACATCCCAAAATAATCTTAGATCTACAAACCAACAACTATTCAACAATAGATACCATCCCCATTCACATCACCCCAAGTATCAAGAAGAAAATATGTTCTTATTTTCAGAACAAAACAAGGTAGAATTCATAATTAATCACACCATTTAGCACGTTTCACCTTCTCGTTTGGTTAACCGGGGTGATATGAAAATGATTCATATTCATTAGGAATCCATTTATTAAACTATGTCTATGTGATTAGCCGGTTTCTAGGTTATAGCCACTAAATCCCAAGATTATACAGATAAATAACGGATCATTATTGTTAAATAAAGGACCGCAAATGAAATCTATATTCTATGGGCATGAGACCATATAATTCACTACATAACAGAAATTGTTAAAGACTACATAAATATCTTCAAACACCACCCTTCATTCTTATTAAACCATTTATTATCTTTTTTATGGTTGAGTTTCATCCATGGCTTGAGGAAAAATTTTCATACCCACCCCACGTGATACACAATAGAGAGATAGGAAGGGATACCTACCTAGATGATCAACTATCAATGTTTTTCTCCCCATACCATGAACTAAGGATGTACCACTTGTAGGGGAGGAACTCTAAGGACACCAAGGGTGAGAGGGAATGGTTCCATCATAGTTGCAACACTTGATTCTGGAAGATTGAATCCAAATTAACTAGGGAAAGGAAAGATAAATTACAATGAAATAAGAATCCAGTGCAATAAGTGGTGAGATACTAGAGTTATGGGATATGAAATCTTAAAGAAATTTAATGAAAGATCATTATTTCTCCACACGGTTGAGTGGTTACACAAGATGGAATTAAGTGTCATTTAATCATTATCATCATAGAGGTGTCAAAACAACTGTTGTTAAAGGGGTTTCCATTAATCAATGTATAACGTGTAATTGGGGTAGAACTGGAATGTACTGAAAAGGGTGTGACATCAAGGAAAAATATACACATTTTTGAAATTCAAGGGTCACTAGGATCTTTGGGTATTTTAGATATCATTTATGGGATTTTATTGGATTTGATTGGGTGTATCAAAGCACTTTTACGTAACAAGATACGTTGTTGGAGCAGAGTTGTAAAGAGAAATAATTGTGGGACACCATTTGGTGAGAAACTGTATGCGGTGACACAGTCACTGTGCCACAATTTCGGTGAACAACCATGAAGGTGTGACCGTTATGGTACCACCCTCATGGTTACACCATAATTACTTCCACCATTTTTATTTGCGAATGTGACGGTGTGACTTCTACGGTGCCACTGTCATAGTGCCATCGGTTTGGTGAAACACTATATATGGTGCCACTGTTTTGTTGGAGACCGTGACCAATGCCACCGTTTCAGTGGAACAATTTTATGGAACCGGGTTTTTTTTGAAAAATATTTAATGAGTCATTGTCTAGTCCATTATATCAGACACCTCCCACACTATTCTCACCCCCGATAATCATAACGAGACCCGACAAAATGAGAGGGTTCCGAAAAAACCCCCCGAAAGATACCACTCAAGATTAATCCTCCTCGACATCTAGGAACACCTCTACATAAATTAACCACACAACATGTAAAGGTCATAACATCCATTCATATGGATTAGGGAGTTCCTTCCTCCATGTCCATATTCAATCTACATTGGGCGGCACTGACTCGCCTACACGGGTTTTACCACATCCAGTTTAATGTGTCTTCATTAGGGATTAGGTCCTCCCTTCCACACATTCTGGAGTCCTCACAAAGAGATTTAGTTTAGGGAAAAAAGTCCATTTTATAGTTAACAGGGTCAATCACCACAAAATAAATTATGAAAAACTGAACAAAACAAAACTAAAAAAAACTTTGGGTACTGAGCACACATATGTGACTCCCATTATTAGGTACTCTCCATGAGCCCACCATTCCTCCATAATAAATGATCCAGGGAAATGGTTTACCCACATAGCACATTTTCCTCAAAATCCTCGACCTCACTAATCTCTCTACAAACGTCACATCGTCCTCGATATCTAGCACCCCCCCTAGTCAAGGATGTGTGAATCATATTGTAGATACCTATGGATATGCGACACATGAAAGACGTCATGCACCCTCTGAACTAATGGTGGTAGTGCTTGATGTAGGAAAACTCTAAAAGAATAAAGTGTCATACCAACTATCCTACAATGTATAAAACACATTCTCGTATCATATCCTCTAATGTCTTGATAGTGCGCTCTATCTTCCCATCTATATATGGGTGGAAAAGAAGTGTTGAGGTATAAATGGGTGCCAAAATCTTGTTTCAAACCTTTCTATAATAGTGAGGTGAACCAGGTATCCTGATCGGATACTATGGACCACAGAACTCCATGAAACTACACCACCTCATCCACCTGCTTCTGTGAAATTGTATCCACTGGATTCAACTCCTTGAGTGACAAGAAGTGAGCTGATTTGGTTAGCTGGTCTTCCACTACTCAGATAATATCACAACATCCTTAAATGATTTCTAGTCCTCTAATGAAGTCCATCGAGATGTCATCCCACTTCAACGTGGGGACATCGAAGGGATGTAACAGACCTCCTGTGATGCAGTATTCAGACTTCTCCTGCTAACACACAAGGAACATTTCCATAAACTATACCACTTCCCACTTCACCTTGGGAAACCAAAAATAACCCTTCATTCCATGGTCTATCTTGTAAACTCCCAGGTGTACCGATAAAGGGTGACTATTTTTATTCAACAATAACTCTCCCACACATTCCAATGATAAAGAACAACATTATATGAAAATACATTTTATTCTTATTATCTTCGGATCATCCACATATATCGTCACCCTAGCGAACAAGATCTTGGATTACATAAATCACTAAGTCCCCCAACTGAGACTCTTTTACCTGCTGCAACAGAGAGGACGACACTATCATCTAGAACAGGTAGCCTCTACCATCCTTCACCCTTTCATCCATCTGTAGGGAAGCCAAATCCTCCATCACCTTCCAAGCATCTGACGATTCTCTAACTACATCCTCATGGGACTTCAAGATCATGGCATCACCCGACACAATCCTCTTACCATTAGATTAAGAGATTTAGAAGCCGTAGACATGTAGAAAATCCATCCAACTCTACTTCTACATGTTCATTTCCATATAGGAGAAGATATACCTCATGATCTTGTGATCTATGAATACCATGAATCACTCCTTGATGACGTAATTTCACCTAAACATTAGAGCGACACGACTGCTGCATGTTTTAGATCATGGGTGGCATTATAAATCTCATTGGGAAGAAGCTTCCTAGACCTATAAAAGATCACCCATACTATTTCATTATCACACACCCCAAGCCCTGGCTTAAACATCATTGAACACCTCAAACATCACCCTTACTTCTTGAAATATCAATACATCGGCAATAACTAGCTTCTCATTAAGATTACTGATGGCTACCTGGAACTGCTCCCAACATATAAAAGCTTATTTTTTCTTGGTCAAGGCTATCATGGGAGGTGTATCTCGAGATAATTTGGGAAAGAATCTCTTGGAGTAACCCGGTAAATAAAAGAAACATCTAACCTATTTAAAAATCTTGGGTGCTACCCAAGAAATAACCATCTCGACCACCGATGGGTCCACTATTATGCCCGTATTAGACAACACATGTCCATGGAAGTGTACTTCTCGTGTCCAAAACATACACTTAGATAACATACCTTAGAGATGGTGCTGTCAGAGGACCTCTAAAACCATTCTCAGATGATCAGGGTGGTCCTCCTCTAAGCTTGAGTATATGAAGATGTCATAATCAAATAGGACTATAAACCGGTCTTGATATTCCCAGAATAATGAGTACATTAGTCCTATAAATATATAAGGTGTGTTCATAATGCCGAACGACATGACCATATAATAAAGGTGCCCATATTTTCACCTGAAGGCAGTCTTCAAGATGTCACCCTCTTTCACCCTCAACTAGTGATATCCTGACCGCATATTGATCTTGTAGAACCATCATGCCCCCTTAAACTGATCAAAATGATCTTCTATCCTCAATAGAGCGTAAATGTTTTGGATTGTCACATGATTCGGTCTCTAGTAGTCTATGCACATCTTGAGACCACCAATTTCCTTATTCGTGAACAACACCAGAGCACCCCATGGTGATGGGCTTGGTCAGACAAAACCCTACCTCGTTAGATCATCGATCTGAATCTGTAACTCCCACAACTCAGAAGGTTCCATCCGATAGGGATCCATTGAAATCGGATGCGCACCAGGTTACATGTTTGTCCCAAACTCAACATCATGTCAATGGGGTAGATTCACCACCTCTTCAGGGATGACATCAATGAACTCATGGACAATTCCCAATGCATCAACCATATATGAGTCTAATTAATCCCCCAACATCTTGGATGACATGAAAATAAAGGGCTCCACTTCCTGACTACCCTCCTAGAAACCTCGTTCACTGACGAAAGTCACACGTCGACCACCCATATCTGAACACACAAACCTTATTCAGATGAATTCAATAATGGAACACATAGAGAACATCCATTAAATGGCTAAAATGACATCATACAAATGCATCTACAGTAAAATAAGGTCCCCACTAGACTGATGTGATCCCAAAATCCATCTACATCCTCGAAAAACATGAGACATGTTGGTCTGACCTCTGACAGGTGTACTCAAAACTAGCGGTGTGGAATTTCTCTCTATGCCTATACCCCAAGAATGTGCTTAACTGGGTGTAAGAGAGGATTTTGAATCTCCTGAATAAATCAAGGAACATGAAAGAGTACTAAACAATTTCATCGTACCTCGAACGTCTTCCAGCCATGCTAGAACTGATGCCTTTGTAGTGTTGAACTTCCCTTGCTCAGCTCCTGTGCCCCTTGGCGGTTGGCTGCCTCTCTGACCACGCACTGGTCGAGTCCCCTGAGGGTGGCCTTCTCCTGCAATATTTTCTATTAGATAAATGGCAGATCTCATTCCCTAATGCAACTGCTAAATGGTCTTGGCTCGAAACTACTGTTGAGTTTGGCACTAATCCTTCCCACCTCCGCTGTAAATCACTTGATCCAAGAACTGATTCTGATGGGGCCCACATCTTCCAAAGATGAAGCATCTCAGTCCAAGGCCAGTAAAGAAAGGGTGAGTAATGAATGATTGAAACTAGAACTACTAGGGCCTGCTCCTCCCTGGTAAAAACCAAGAAGGCCCTGACGCTTGAGGCCTACTGCTGATAACCTTCCTCTTTGATGATCCCACCTGGATCCCTTATTGGGGAACACCTCCCAGCGTGTACATCCTCTCAACCATTTCATCATTCTTTTGGACCTCCATGTATGTTGATATAGTGAAAAGTGTAACAGCATACTGAAGAGAATGTTGGAGTCTCTCCTCTAAATGGCTCACTGAAGACTCCTCATCCAGAAAGTGGTCTGGTGATAAATGAAAGTTATCATTGAACTAGTTACCCAGTTCCTTTAATGGCATAATCCCTTCCTAAAGAGATATTAACTCCATATTATTCTCCACCTTCATCGTGGAATAGAGGAATTCTACACAGAGCTCCCTCTTGAAGTCATTCCATGAAACCTCAGCCTCCCTCTTCACCCCAAGATAGAGCATCCACCACTGACACACCACTCCTAGAATATGAATTCCAACCAGAGGAACCCAGCACTCCATTGGAGTCCGGATCAAGCAGAAAGCTAATACTAACTCCTCGAGCTAGCTCTCAATCTCCATGTCTGAGACGCATCCCTTGTACATCCTGAGGGTCTATTACTGAAAGACACAAATCGACTTCTTCCACTGGCCATCCAACTCCTCTCGATCAGCCATCTGCAGATCCGTTAAATCAGGCTCCTAGGCCCCAATTGCACATACTACTCGTGATAATCGTCTGGGTTCCACAACAATACGATAAACAAAGAATGCCTAATCTTGAGTATATTAGAAGATTGTTTTACAATTTTGATTACTGTTTTTAATTATTTTTCATTCCAAAAAAACACATGACACAATAGAACAAAAGTCATTATGATTCATTTACCTTTCCTAGTGTCTCTACCCTGCAATCAGTGTAGCATCACTTGGTTATTCAGCATGTCTAGATTCCTTGAATCAGATCACATGGGGCAATATAATCTAATATCATAGTTGGTCTTCCCTGGCCTATTTCACATGCCAATATTGCATAACACTATTTCCCTACAATCCCATGCAATTGTCACTATGCCTAACCACAGACTCCATACTATCTCTCAATCATCAGACCATTGATACCATTTTGTCCCGACCCGCCTTCACCAAGATGATGGAAGGTAAATCAGATTTCAAGACCCTTCCTTCTTATAGTTGAAGTACATATAATGACCCCTCGAGACCCACCTTCAAAAGGTCACAGAGTGGAGACTAGTTACAATGGTATATAATCACATACAAAAAGGAATTCTTTACCCTTTTTGTTTATTAGGATCAGGAGATAAGATTATAAATCCCAAAAAACACTAAAACTAGGAGTAAAAATACATCCAAAAAACTCATTCCCATATTCATAATCCAATAATAATTGGTAAAAAATACTGGAGAACTCAAAAGGAAATAACCAAAATAATATAAACGTAGGAACGTTAATGGCCTCTACATTTGTACTAGTAGGGTCCATCATTGTTCTCAATGTTTTCTTGGAAACCTGAAAGATGATTTATATAGATAGGGTGCGTATACAGAAGCATCAAGTAGGGGAAACCCAAATCTATAGTGCATATGTGGGGAGGAATTCTAATGCCCCATGAGAAAAGGACATAACCAAAGAACATAGAATGGAACCTTTATACCCAACCTCACAAAGGTACACTCCAAAAATAACGAAAGTTAGGTAAAATAATATAAATAACATATAGAGGTTTTCATACCCTACAAAACTTTCCCACTTGTTATTGATGACATCATACACGTCAGACCTCCCCCGCCATTCTCAACGTAGTCCCACTAACATACCCCACCAACAATCACCTAATATACCTCAACCACACATCCCGCCTACAAGAACCTGGGCCACAACAACCACATGTAACCACACCCACTGATACCGGGGCCAAAACAACTACCAGCAATCCCAAAGAAACCTCGGCCTAAACAACTACCCCCACACCCGAAGACACTTGGGCATCATCCCAACAACACTTGGGAAACAACCTTCCATCACACACCAAGTCCAAAAACCATAACATACTCAGCTTCGAGATCATTGTACTATAATGGACCTTAGGTTATCACATCCTACCTGAAGTATCTGGGTCTACTTAGGAAATAGAGCATAGAAGGAGCTAATAACAATTCACTCATAGGAGTGTTGGAGGAAACACAATCCCCCATTAAATGGGGGTTTTCGGTATGACTTTCTCAACTTTGGTGGGGTGAAAATAATAAACAGAAGAACACAAATATATATATAGTTAATCTAGAACACTTCGCAACCTAGAGGTTCGAAAACCATCCCATTCACTAACACCCTCTTTGATATTCATTCAAAAGAAGAATTAGATCCACAACCCAGCCACCACTCCTTCCCAGTTAACAATTCCACATTGAACACATTATTTTTTCATATTCAAGTGATTCCATTAAAATAATTCTTCACTACCAGGAAACTAACAAGAATAACCACATTCCAAAGTAGGAAAATCATTCATGCATTAATTTAATTATTTACACTCGGTTCTCTTGTAAATCCATAACAACAACAGGGGTCTCTATGATCCCTCAAAGTTACAGAACCAAAAAAACCCCCCAACATATTGCCCCACATGATCATAGAACCAAAAACCAACAATTGTTTGACATGGGATCCCATCACCATTCACATCACCAACAAGTATCAAGTAGAACATCAAATCATATTTGAAAAAAAACATGGGTGTTTTTAGATTTAACCACACCATTTATTAAGTTTCGCTTTCCCGTTTGGCCAACCGGCATAGTCACATAGGGATTCTTATTCATTTTGAATCCATTTAATCAATTGAGATTAAGTGAATAGCTAGTTTATATGTTACAACCACTCGATAACTTTATTGTAAATAAAAATATGTTCATTTGTGCGCATGAAAGGACCCCCAACAACCACTATTTTTAGTGGTCTTGAGCCCATATAATTCATAACATATAAAAAAATATTAATGTGTATAGAAGCATCATCAAACACCCCAATTCATTATTCAAAAAACATATGATATCTTTGTTAAGGTCGGGTTTCGTCCACGCCCGAGGAAAAATTATCCTACCCACACCACAGGATACATAGTAAAGAGAGACTAAGGGATAACCTACAGTGATGATCAATGATCAATGCATTTCTCCTCATGCCATGAACTGGGGATGCACAACTTGTAGGAGAGGAACTATGATAACTACAAGAGTGAGCAGGAAAAGATCTAGCGGAGGCACCCCACTGGCCATGGGAAGTGGGACTCCAAACACACCAAAGAAAGGAAAGGGCACAAGGAAAGAAGAAAGAATATCATGCGGTAAAAGGTGACATCCTAGATTTAGGTGACATGAAATATTGAATGACATTAAAGGAAGCTCATGGTTTCTCCATGCGGTTGGGAGGTTATACATGATGGAATTAATTAATGTTTAATAATTCTCATGAGAGAGGTGGCCATAATGGTTATGAGACAAATTGTTTTCTGTTAATCATAGGATAACACATAACTATGGAGAAAATGGAATGTACGAGAAAAGTGTCCGATACCGAGGAAAAATCCACATGTTTCTGTAGGACAAGGGACTCCTGGCTCCTGGGGGATTTTGAAATCATTTATGGGATTTTAATGGCATAGAATGGGGGAATTTAAGGACTTTTTATGTAAAACTATATGTTGCGGGAGTAGAACTATAAATAGAATCAAGGGTGGGATACCATTTGGTGAGATACCATAAGTAGTTCCACCATCACAAGGCCACCGTCATGGTGCCACCGTAAGTAGTGGCACTATTTTGGTGTGTGGTTGTGATGGTACGACCATTACTGTGCCACCATAACGGTGTACCGTCACGGTGCCACCATCGCAGTGCCACCCTCAAGGTGCCACCATTTTCGCGTGCAACCATGAGGGTGTGACTTCTAAAATGCCACCGTCACAGTGCCATCGGTTTGGTGGAACACTGTATGTTGTGACATTATTTCAGTGTGCGACCGTGATTGGTGTCACCATTTCGGTGGAACTGTTTGATGGAATTGGGTTTTTTGGAAACCTCTTTAATGAGTCATTGTCTAGGGAATTGATGTAATGTTATTTTGAATATAATGTGTAATTTAAAAGGGATGTTGATAATAAATCTAGTAATAAACAACACTAATTCATTATAGTATTTCAAAAGGCCCAATGTACATAGTTTTTAAAATTCCCATTTTAACCAAACCATAATATTATTTTATATGGTGAAACCAAGAAGATTACATGATCACCTTCATGGAATCCAATGATTTATATCCATTATCATCATAACCCAAATATCATGTTTAGAAAACATTATTATGAACTTTAATATTTAATAATTTTAAAATTTATCCTCTACTTGTTCGGAAAAAATAGATATTTTGTCGAGAACATTTTCTAAACTGGTTTAAGTGTGATGCTTATGCAAATAAAAGTATTTAATGGTGAAATTTTGATGATTGATTGTAATATTTTATTTTATTAAAATACAACCAAAGGTTTATACTGATCCCATATAACATAGAAGTCAATTTAATATTATTTTATTATGTACTCAAATGTTTAGATAGCCCTTTCAGACATCCCATTAGTCAATAGATGATGTATGTTGATTAAATATATCTCATTCATGAGATCTCTATAAAGTACCTTCAATAATTTCATAATGACCTGAGGGTTATAATAATTTTCCTCCAACATAGGGTCCATATGAATTCATAGAATTTCGTTTAAATAGGGCTATGAAAGTCTCTAAAGATAAATATATTCTATTAACCCAATCTGATGAGTAGACATAGTATGTTGGGTAATGATAAACTATATAACATCATTGTTATTTTTATTATTTTGAATCATGTGAAAAAATTATATTTATCCCTATCCTAATATCATATAGGTATTGGAATAGGAAGCATGAATCTATTAGTATATTTCCTTTCAGCCTTTATATAATTGTGTACTGTGAATTTCTACACATAGCCCTCAATTTAAAAATATATAATCACACCAAAATAATTTTCTTAAATCTCTATAGATCATTCTTTCGTAAGTCTGTATAGGGTAATTTTCCTTATATGATTCACCTAGTTTTTTCATATACCATACTGGTATAAACAGAATACATAATATTTTCTCCATCATTAAAATTATATATTTATAGATAGATTATATCAATTTTCAATCATTTACTAAATTAGTATTCCAATTTATGTTCTATCTCTCATACATGGTCTTCTAAATCCTTAGCACTAAGGATGGTTTGAAATTCCATTGAATGCGATTGATTTTCCAATTTTATAGGATCACTATATCGATCCATACTGGATTTTTGTATCTGTAATTCATCTTAATCATGATAATGGACTGAACAAAATGATATAACATACTCAATGTGCTAAAAGTACTATTTTCTTTCCCATTGTGATTGTTTACCGACAAATTTTATTCTTGACTAGATCAAACTATCATCCTTATATAGAGATCCTTATTATAAAAGATATAAATCAATTTTTTTTATCAAACAAATATACCAACATTCTCCATTGATTTAATGTATACATATTTATGATTAAATGATTATGAATATCATATTAATTTCATGAGTTGTACAGTTCCCCTTAAATATTTTTCCATTCCTTGATACAAAATAATAAACTTAATCATTTTAAATAAGTGAAAAATGATAAAAAAATATTCAGTACCACATGATAAATTAAAAATACATCCTTAATATATTGTAAGGTTATTATTAGTGAATTAATCAGTATTCTATGAATCTATTCAAAGTATTTAACATATTCCTTTAACCATGGAAATTTAATCCCATTAAGGGATAATATGTTAAATGGGTTCGTTAACTAGGAAATATTTTTATTGAACCATAGATTGTAATCCGGTAAAATTAATATACTTTTATTGTATCTTATATTCATAATTGTAGATAATTCATTGAATATATTTTTCATTGTTGGGTGAACATATATTCCATCTTTAGATAAAATTTTACCCATAAAATAAACATCATAAATCCAAAATTCTCTCTCTATCTAAACATTGCTTATAATTAACTTTTTTAGGGTCACAATAATTATTTAAATATAGATTTCTTGTGACTAATTACTCATAGAGTATATAATTATATTTTCAATGAATACCACCAAAATTTTAGTATGATACTCCTTGAATAATCTATTCTTAATATAAGTATATAGATATAATTTATATTAGTAATTCTAAGAGGCTATGAAATTAAATCAATATATCCATACACAGTTTGAAATATCATATTCAGCATATCATCATTCTCTATCCCTAGTTTATTATAACCAAATATTAGATAAATCATTGAAAAATATTAGGGTCATATATTTTTATCTAATATGTCATCATTGAATTAAAAAGGTTACTAATTCATTATATTACTATATTTGATATATATACAATCAATGCACAAATTTAGGGACCCATAATTTTATTTCAGAAAAGGAACTAGGATCCCCAATCCTTAAGAGAAATGGAATATAAATATATTATCATTGAAATATTATAAATGATTATTCATCTAGATGAACTCTGTTTGTTCAATTCTGTATTGAGTATTATATATATTTCATTAACTAGGAATGAGTTAAACATAAAACTCAACATCAAAATATAGTTTATGAAAAAGTTATTACATTTAAAAAATTTAAATATTTTTTATACAATTATATGTACATCAAGTATTCAGAGGATATCTTCCTCACTAATAGATAAAACAATATCATCCTCTATATATTGATTTTTATTATTTTTATATATATTGGTGGGAGTAACTGGACATGATTTTGTAGGAAAATATTCCACTATAATGACTTGGGATTCTATTTCAATTATTTATTAATAATATCATCCACTTTTTTGTCAAAATTTTCGTTATAATTTGAATGAAAAAATACACCAAGGATTACATCCATGTAAATTATTATTATGGTGAACAAATTTTTAAATTTGTTATGTCTATGGGTTATAATTATAACATCCTAAAATGGTATAGTTTCATTTATACCCCCAAATAATTCCTTAATTATTAACATATAAACTATGGTTTTAAGGAATTATATATATTTTTAGAAAATATGAAATATATAAAATAATGAAATAATATAAAATTAGATTGAAAATTAGCTAAAATTTTGGAAATAGTAAAAGTACCATCCACTATATCATTTGGAATGTTGAGTTATTCTATTGTAATCACATAAACATGTATATTCCCCCATGTAAATTTTGACAGTAATTGTCCTTACTGTATGGGGCATTATTTACATTGTTTCATTTCCTCCAACATTTGGTTCATTATTATTCTGCTATTTCCCACCCAACCAATTTTTATCCTAATTTCTCTTGAACTCATATAACCCAAATAACTTCTATTATATCTTAATATTTATTGAGTGTAACACCCCCAAGATTTCATAGTGTGTTATTTATTCAAAATAATTCAATAAATTGCACTACACACAACACCGAGTTCAAGCGCACCATGACTTACCAAACAAGTCGTTCAGAAGAGGTTATAAAGAGTATTAACTAAATTTTAAACTTTCTATAATCCTTATAATTTTAGAATCTGTATTATGAGTTTCTTAGACATAATGTAAGAACAAATTCATTTTCAGTATTACACTTTTACCAACTGTTAATAGTGAACCCTTTTTAAATCCAATATTTTAAACATTTATTCAATTTGACTAAATAAATTTACTTTTTAGAATGGGGACATCAAAAATTTACAATGAAACATCCCAAGATTCCACAGTATGCTTTTCTTTTAATAGTACAGTAGCGTGTGTTGTACGCAACTTCATGTTCTAACACACACCACAACCAATCAAACTAGCCGTTATGAATAGTAATACATATTTTTTTGAAATTTTATAAATTTTATATTTCAAAATGAAATTCATTTTTGGATTTTTAATATCGAAATTATATTAGGGTGAAATTTTGGTACTTTTCAGATAACATTCATATTTTGATGAATATTGAAAATTACTAAATTTTAATTAAAAACAACTTTTTTAATCGAAATAATTTATATTGATAAATTATGAATTTTAGTGGATTAAATGTATATTTATAATATATTTTTCCCATTTAATACAATTTTGGTCATTGTACATAATTTCACAATTAAACCGGACCTAAACAAGTGTCAATCTTTTGATAGTTATTATCTCTTAAAAACATGATATTTGTTTTGACGACGGGAATTAATTTTTAAATTAATTAATTCAACTGATATGTTTTCAATTTGGTAAAATAGAAATCATTTTTGAATTCATAATATCAAATATAGATTAGGCCTAATTTTTTTTATTTTTCTGGAAACTTTCATTTTTTGGTGAATAGTGAAACCACTAAGTGGTAGTTAAAAAACTGAATTTTTCATAAAACATAAATTTACCGCTTGTGTGAGCAGAATTTCTAAAATCCGAGAGACACGGTTAATATCAAGGAGTAAAATTTGGTTCAATGAGATTAAAATAATTTTTGGTGAATAGTAACTTTTTAATTTAATTTACCACGATTAAAAGTAAATATGTTAATTAAGGGGAAAAATGTTATTAATATTACCCTAACACATGTCATAAATCTATTGGACAAGTTTATCTCGACCAAAAACAACCTTTTTATTAAAATATCATAATTTAGGTCCACTTGTACTAGATTAGGACATTTATTATTATGTAATTCAATGAAGAGTTAAAAGAGTTAAAATTAGTGTTTATTTACTAAAACATTTTTAATATAGGGATATACATAAGATAAATTCGATTGTAAATATTCATTAGAAAGATAAAACTATTTCCCACATAATGGTATTTTATTTATAATTTTTAGACATTAAATAACTTAATTTATTTATGACACAATGGTGATGCTGTAATTACCAAATTAATAAAAAATTAGAATAATTGATATTATAAATACCCAAATAAATGTAATTTGAGACTTTATATGAATAAAAATAATTTTCTAGGTTAGTATGACATGTTAGGATTGATTTAATTAACTATTTTAGAAGTAATCATTCTGTTATTAATTTTAAAAAAATCAATTATTAAATACTGTCAAAATTGATATAAAAGAGTTTAAAAAAAATATTATATTATTAATGGATATTAAATTCCTAAAAATCTATGGTTCGACCAAGAGACTTATATCATGATATTTGTATCATTAATGGAACTCTTGGGGTCGCTTGGATGTATATAATAATTTTATTAACCATATAATATAAAAATACAAAGAGACATTGTAAAAGTGAAACTAATTAACTAAGAATTAATACTTAAAGATAAGGTTAATATAATAACCCAAACCCGTCTACATTCTATTGGTTGAGTGGTTTTCAACCCATCCCCACCTTAACAATTATATAATCCAATTTGGATCCATTATAAACTGAATATGAATTTATTATAAAATAATATTTCTAGCTTTTCCAAAGGTTCCCCTCACCCTTCTTATAAAAGGGACTCCCGTTCTCATTAATTAAAACCATAAAAGCATTTTGGTTCATCCAAAACCCACCCAAATACTTTTTAAACTTTCTTACCTACATCCTAGAGTCCATAGTTTGATAATAAAGCCACCCTAAGGAGCCCTTTTGATCAAATCAAAAGGAGGAACCCGAAGAAGAGGTAATGATTTCACCACCCCTTTTCAAGTTCCTTTCTTCTTCTACTTATTATTTCCTTGTTATTCCCATTATAAAATAATAACTCCATTATATTATATATAATTTTATGTTATTATAAATATGGTACAACCATATTCAGTATTCTATCCATCCTTTTAATGAAATGTCACCATACGTGCGTACGTACGACTTAACGTCTCCACGTCGTGGTGGAATTGTTATTCAATATATTATTATTTGGATGGATATAATAATGATTTGTAATTCATGTAAATAATAAATATAACATGATAATTATTCTTTATATATGATATACCATGCAATTATATTTTATTTTAATATCAAAAGAATGATATTTTTGCTCGTGCGTACGTACGGACTACCGTCTCCACGAACGCGATGATATTTATTCTCCATCTTATCCATTCAAGTATAATTCTCATTTGAAGATTAATAATAATGTTTAAGGACTTAATATAATTATGCATATGAATAATATACAACCTATACATAACAAAAATGTCTTACATAACAAAACATATAAAATAAAATGAGTAAGTTAACACCTGAGACGACGATAATTCTAAAATATTATTAACAAAGCAATGTTAAAAGATCATATATGATATCATATTAATATATATGATTCTTCTATAATTTAATAACAATTATTTCACCATTATACAGGAGTTTAACCTACCCTCAACCAAGGAAAATTACAAGGTAAGGGTTATTTCACAATCTCTTCATTATTCGAGGTTGTTTATACGTGATTTTCTACTGGGATCTCTTTATCATCCACATCCATATTTCATAAAAATGTATTTAAAAATATTTTTTACTATTTACTAGACAATGGGTTAAAGTAATTTATAAACTTATGTTTCTTAAGGAATCATTCCATCGTTTTCCAAACAATGTAGTTTTTAAACTTTTGGACAATTTTAAGGTAAGAATGTCTTTTTAACTTATACGGCGGGTGTGGTTATTTTCCACCGTTATAAAATCGCTGAAGCTTACCTTACAAGATTATAAGAATATTTTCAATGAAAATGTTTTATTTTATAAATATGTGAATTTTAAATAATTTCAAAATAAAAATTTTATGAATTTGTGAAAGGTACTCTTTATCAAGATCATAATTTTAAATGTTTTAAAGATTTATCTTTCTAAATCTTTTTAATTAATGTCCATGTTTTCAAATTGATTTTAAGGATTTATTTATATGGACATAAATGTTTGGAAATGATATTTCTTTTCAAATGATTCAATGTGGTATGGGACACTTTGATTGAAAAATCTCTTTTAAATTACTTCCTTTATAAATGTGTTACTTTTCAATGATTTCAAAAAAAGAGATATTTCTCTCAAATAGTTTTGATTTCATCTATGTCAACATCATTTGATGGAATTTAAACATATTTTAAATTGATCTATTAATATACAAAACTTTCATATTGTATTGAAGGTTTTGTGATACATTTGATTGTGGATGTGTTATTTTTATACCATTCATGGTTTATGGATGAAGTATTTACATTTCATATGCTACTTTTAATATGAATGTTTATGTTATGTTTAAACCATTTCATATGGGAATGCATTGGACTTAATATGTGACGGGTGAAGAACGCTATAGCTCCTCGATGCATCGGTAGGTCTCATGAGACAAACTAGTGTCTTGGAATAAGGCCTTGGACAAATATTATTTGTACTCTTGGCACAAGGCCTTGGATATGTGGTTATGATAGTCTGGCATTATGCATTCCATCATTATGAAAGTGGTTACAGATATTGCATTGATTATTCGATTAGTAGAATATCCATGTGAATAAGTAAATGTAATTATTTCATTTTATTTATGCCATACTATTTTGATGTTCAAGTTTAAAATACTTTTGTTTTAGTTATACATTACCTTTAAAATTTATTCTTATTTATGAAATTTTCCGCTATATTGTTATCCTTACTGGGCATTTGAGCTCACCCCTTTTATATGTTTTATTTTTCCCAGGATGTGAATAATTAAATTATGAATGACCTGTAGGGATAGTATGAGGGGATAATCATGTGGAATATTGAGAATATGTTGTTGTAGTTTTCATTTTTATGATATAATGTAAAACTTTATGAATATATCTATTGTTTCCAATTATACTAAACTTATCGGTGTTTCGAGACTTGATCTATCTTGTGATCATGCCAATGTTATGTAATAATGCACTGACTCTGGGTAACTGGGGTCGGGGCATTACAGTTGGTATCAGAGAAAGTTTAGTATAAACCTTGGAAGCTCGATTAAGATAAAATCTGATTAGATCACATAGACCTATGATGGACTTTGAGGATGAGTATAGAAGAACTTCCTAGAATTATGGTATTGTAGAGATTTTGTGAGTTTTCCGAGAAAATACATCACTGTCTTGATACGAGCAGGTAGAGGCGGCTCTGGCACAGATGTACCTAGGGATAAAACCTGAAAACCCTGCTTTGAGCTGGACTCGAACGGGAACCGCTGCACGACAACGGGCCTTGCTGCACTCTTGGTTACGATACTCCTGGGGGATATTCTTAGGATAATTATCATTTTCTTTAAAACCCATTATGAAGGGTTTATGAGTATATACTTCCTCAAAGGAGTCATTTTTATGATTATGGATTATATCCAAAAACTATTTTATTTATGTTATGTGTTTTACAAGTTTGGGATTAGGTATTGTTATTCATAAACTAATCTAGTGTATGCCATTGTTTAGAAATGGTGCCCAGTAGAAGGAATGAGAACTCCAGGAATTCACATGATCCAAAGAGAAAGAAGGATCATATCTTTCATGGTCTTAACCAAGAATTTATAATAAAAATAGTCTCCCATGTATTATCGTCATATGAAGAAATAATATCATGTCTTGATAAGATAAGTAGAGAGTTTACTGAGTCCTATGGATTTGAAGGGAAGTAAGAGAAGAAAAGGATGGAAGAGAGAAAGATGGATAATCGGAAGAGGGAAAAGAAGAATTTTCCCTTATGTGATAACTGTGGGATGAAAGACCCAGGAACTTGCCTGAAAGGAATGGGATTTTGTAATAAGTGTAGTGGAAAAGGGCACAAAGTACGTGAATACAAGAGTAATAAAATGGTTTCAAATGTACAATGCTTAATTTGCAAGGAGTTTGGACACTACGCGAAACTATTTCCCAGTCATCAGACTATGCCGCAAATGATGCTATTGGATAATAATCAAGTTATGATACTACCACAAATGAAGATGAATGATTAGTGTTCTTATGTTGATTATGTCATTTGAGTGTTGTATAAAAAATGTACTTTTTATAATAATTATGGATTATATAAGGATTGTACTGTAGTACTATTTCATTAAAGACTTGAGAGTGTGTGGAACAATGAAAAGTGACTCAATAACAGGTTAAATTTTTGGAAAATATATGTTTGAAAGAAAGATAAACCATAATATGGTTCTTATACCGAGGTAGTGATTTTAGAATAATACATGATTTATTTGGATATATTATATTGGATATTCTTGACTTCCTTGAAACTGGTTAATGATTTTTATATTCCATCATTGTTGGGGTTTACAGCATTTTTTGGATTGAAGTAGTATATCTATTATTCTTTAAGGAATAAGTGATCATGAATGTAATCAATAAGGTTTTATGGTAATTCAGGATGTTGTAGTGTTTTAAAAGAATACATTATAAAGGTGTTCACATGTTATTACGCGGAAAAAAAAATCTTCATTGTGTTTACCTTACTTATAAATATTGGACTGATGTATTTTGGATAGTTCTAGTTTGGATTATTTTGGATTGCATAAAAGGACAACCCGGAGGTCGGGCGGCAACCCGTCACGTCCGGAAAGGCCGCAAGACTTGAACCCACAACTGAAGGGAAACAAGGGTGTATCACCTACCACTGACCCACGTGATGTCATGGATTGAATAATGTCATTTTTTAATGTTTCTTCTATATGAATTATAAATTCATTTTTTTAACCCTATACGAATAGTATAAATAGAATATTATTTTTAAGTTCTATTATCTTTTAGAGAGAAAGATGAGTTTATGGTAGAACTTAGTAAAAGAATGAGACTCTACTTGTCAAGTATATATTTTTATTTTTGTCTTATTCAATGAATAAATTTATTCTTATACTTTACTGATGGGATCTTAAAACAAAAAATTGTGTTATCCTAATACCATATGTTTTACTGAACCGATGGTATTTTAAATGATCATAGAATGAGGAATTTAACGCCCTCAATTTTACACTTTTTTGTGATTGATGACCTCAATCACTACCTATAAATATTTACGTTTTTTCACCAATTATATGTCTTTAATTTCCACCAATGTTCTCCGAATATAGATCATAATTTGGTGGTGACCCTTTCATTTCTCTTTTCCTCTTATTAAGACAAAATTTTATTGACCCAATTTCCGATGTGGGTTTTCCCACAAAGATATTTTCAATATTCAACCTTTTATATTCGAAGAACAATTTAAAATTGTGAGGACGCAATTTATTGAAGGAGGGGAGAATGTTACACCCCAAGATTTCATAGTTTGTTATTTCTTCAAAATAATTCAATATCTTGCACTACACGTAACACCGAGTTCAAGCGCACCATGACTTACCAAACAAGCCGTTCCAAAGAGGTTATGAATAGTATTAACTAAATTTTAAACTTTATATAATCCTTATAATTTTAGAATCCATATTATGAGTTTCTTAGACATAATGTAAGAACAAATTCATTTTCAGTATCACACTTTTACCAACTTTTAATAGTGAACCCTTTTAAAATCCAATATTTTAAACTATTATTAAATTTGACTAAATCAATTTACTTTTTAGAATGGAGACATCAAAAATTTACAATTAAACAACCCAATCTTCTACATTACGCTTTCTTTGAATAATACAATAGCATGTGTTGTACGCAACTTCAAGTTCGAACACACACCACAACCAATCAAACTAGCCGTTATGAATAGTAATACCTACTTTTTGAAATTTTATAAATTTATATTTTAAAATGAAATTCATTTTTGGATTTTTAATATCGAAATTAGCTTAGGGTGAAATTTTGGTACTTTTCAGATAACTTTCATATTTTTATGAATAATGAAAATTACTAAATTTTAATTAAAAACAACTTTTTTAATCAAAATAATTTATATTGATAAATTATGAATTTTAGTGGATTTAAAGTATATTTATAATATATTTTTCCCATTTAATACAATGATTGTCATTGTACATAATTTCACAATTAAACCGGACCTAAACAAGTGTCAATCTTTTGATAGTTATTATCTCTTAAAAACACGATATTTGTTTTGACGACGGGAATTAATTTTTAAATTAATTAATTCAACTGATATGTTATTAATTTGGTAAAATAGAAATCATTTTTGAATTCATAATATCAAATATAGCTTAGGCCTGATTTTTTTATTTTTCCGGAAACTTTCATTTTTTGGTGAATAGTGAAACCACTAAGTTGTAGTTAAAAAAAATGAATTTTTCAAAAAACTTAATTTTACCGCTTCTGTCAGCGGAATTTCTAAAATCCGAGAGACACGGTTAATATCAAGGAGTAAAATGTGGTTCAATTAGATTAAAATAATTTTTGGTGAATAGTAACTTTTTAATTTTATTTACCACGATTAAAAGTAAATATGTTAGTTAAGGGGGAAATGATATTAATATTACCCTAACACATGTACTAATTCTACTGGACATGTTTATCTAGACAAAAAACAACCTTATCAGTAAAATATTATCATTTAGGTCCACTTGTATTAGATTAGTACATTTATTATTATTTAATTCAAAGAAGAGTTAAAAGAGTTAAAGTCAACAATTATTTACTCAATCATTTTAAATATAGGGTTATACATAAGATAAATTCGATTGTAAATATTAATTAGAAAGATAAAACTATTTCCTACATAATGGTATTTTATTTATAATTTTTAGACATTAAATAGTTTATTTTATTTATGACACATTGGTGATGCAGTATTTACTTAATTATTGAAAATTTAGAATAATTGAAATTATAAATTCCCAAATAAATGTAATTTGAAACTTTATATGAATAAAAGTAATTTTTTAGGTTAATATGACATGTTAGGATTGATTTAATTATCTTTTTTCGAAGTAATCATTCTGTTATAATTTTTACAAAAATCAATTATTGAATAGTGTCAAAATTGACATAAAAGAGTTTTTATAACAAATATTATATTATTAATTGATATTAAATTCCTAAAAATCTTTGGATCGGAAAAGGGACTTATATCTTGATAGGTGTATCATTAATGGACCACTTGGGGGTCTCTTGGATGTATATAATTTGTTTATTAACCATATAATATAAAAATACAAAGAGACATTGTAAAAGTGAAACTAATTAACGAAGAGTTAATACTTAAAGATAAGGTTAATATAATAACCCAAACCTGTCTATATTCTATTGGTTGAGTGGTTTTATACCCATCCCCACCTTAACATTTAAATAATCCAATTTGGAGCCATTAGAAACTGAATATGAATTCATTATAAAATAATATTTCTATCTTTTCCAAAGGTGCCTGTCACCCCTCTTATAAAAGGGCACTCCCCCTTCTCATTAATTCACACCATAAAAGCCTTTTGGTTCTAACAAAACCTGCCCAAATACTCTATATAATTCCCTCCCTACAACCTAGATGCCTTATTTTGATCAGAAATCCATCCTATGATTCCCTTTTGATCGTATTAAAATGAAGAACCCGAAGAATAGGTAATGATTTCACCACCCCTTTTCAAGTTCTTTTCTTCTTCCACTTCTTATATCTTTGTTATTCCCATTATAAAATAATAAATAAAGTATCTTATATATACTGTTATGTTATTATAAATATGGCACAACCATATTCAGTATTCTATCCATCCTATGAAAGACATGTCACCATACGTGCATACGTACGGCTTACCGTCTCCACGTCGTGGTGTAATTGTTATTCAATATATTATTATTTGGATGGGTATAATAATGATTTGTAATTCATGTAAAAAATAAATATAACATGATTATTATTCTGTATATATGATATAACATCCACTTATATATTATTTTAAAATCAAAAGAATGATATTTTCGCTCGTGTGTACGTACAGACTACCGTCTCCACGAACATGATGAGATTCATTCTCCATCGTATCCATTCAAGTCTAATTCTCATTTGAAGATTAATAATAATGTATAAGGACTTAATATAATTCTGTATATGAATAAGATACAACTGATACATAACAAACATGTCTTACATAACAAAACATATAAATGAAAATGAGTAAGTTAACACCCAAAACGACGATAATTCTAAAATATTATTAACAATGAAACGTTAAAAGATCTTATATGATAACATATTAATATATATCATTCTTGTATAATTTAATAACATTTATTTCAACATTATAAAGGAGGGTAACCAACCCTCAACCAAGGAAAAGTACTAGGTAAGGGTTATTTCACAATCTCTTCATTATCCAAGGTTGTTTATACGTGATTATCTACTGGGATCTCTTTATTATCCACATCAATATTTCATAAAAATGTATTTAAAACTATTTTTTACTATTTATTATACAATGGGTTAAAGTAATTATTAAACTTATCTGTTTTAAGGAATCTTTCCGTCGTTTTCCAAACAAGGTAGCTTTTATCCTTTTCGACAATTTTATGGTAAGAATGTATTTTTAAATTATACGGCGGGTGTGGTTATTTTTCGCCGTTATAAAATCTCTGAAGCTTACCTTACAAGCTTATAAGAATATTTTCAAAGTAAATGTTTTATTTTATAATTATTTGACTTTTAAATGATTTCAAAATGAATATTTTAAGAATTTGTGAAAGGTACTGTTTATCAAGATCATAATTTTAAATGTTTTAAAGATATATCTTTCTAAATCTTTTTAATTAATGCCCATGTTTTCAAAATGATTTTAAGGATTTATTTATATGGACATGAATGTTTTGAAATGATATTTCTTTTCAAAATATTCAAAGTTGTATGGGAAAATTTGATTCAAAAATCTCTTTTAAATTACTTCCTTTATAAATGTGTGACATTTCAATGATTTTAAAAAAAGAGATATTTCTCTCAAATAGTTTTGATTTCAAATATGTCAACATCCTTTGATGGATTTTAGGATTATTTGAAATTGATCTATTATGATACAAAACATTCTTATTGTATTGAAGGTTTTGTGATATGTTTGACTGAGGATGTGTTATTTTTATAACAGTCATGGATTATTGATGAAGTATTTTCATTTCGTATGCAACTTTTAATATGAATGTTTATGTTATGTTTAATATTTTTCATATGGGAATGCATTGGACTTAATATTTGACGGGTGGAGCCCGCTATATCTCCTCCATGCATCGGTAGGTCTCATGAGACAAACTACTGTCTTGGCACAAGGCTTTGGAAAAATATTATTTGTAGTCTTGGCATGAGGCCTTGCCTATGTGGTTATGATAGTCTAGCATTATGCATTCCATCAATATGAAATTGGTTATTGATATTTCATGTTATTTTTCGATTAGTATAATATCCATGTGAATAATTAAATGGAATTATTTCATTTTATTTTTTCCATACTATGTTGAAGTTCAAGTTTAAAAGACCTTTGTTTTAGTTATATATTTCCTTAAATATTTATTCTTATTTATGAAATTTTCCAATATATTGGTATCATTACTGGGAATTTGGGCTCACCACTTTTATATGTTTTATTTTTCATAGGAAGTGAATAAGTAAATTATGAATGAACTGCATGGATATTATGGGGTGATAAAAGTGTGGAATATGGAGAATATGTTGTTGTATTTTTCATTTTTATGATGTAATGTAAAACTTTATTAATATATCTAGTGTTTCCAAGGATACTAAACTAATCGGTCTTTCGATACTTGATCTTTCTTGTGATCATGCCAATGTTATGTAATAATGCACCGACACTGGGTAACTGGGGTCGAAGCATTACATTGAGACTATATCCACATATAATATTAAGGTTTAATAGGCCAACAACCATCAAAGGCTCGAAATGAACCCATCAACGAACTTATAAATCATAAATTACAATAAATATAAAATGTTTTTAACATTCCAATATAACAATATAATGTTATACTATTTCTTAGAAATATTTTCCACCTTCATTGTTCATTTTATAGACTAATTTTATTACTATTTATGTTCATTTACAATGAAAATAGTTTTTTTAATAAATACCTCATTGAATATTCCTTGTCTATATACATGATATCTCTTGCCTATTCAGTTATTTCAATTAGAGAACGTAGTTTTTCCATATCTTCCTTTAGAAAATATGCCACCATGATATCGTATTAATTATCCAAACATCCCAATGTGAGAAAGATATTCCCTAGAGACTCAATACATTATTTAACAGCCAATTTAAATATAGTCCCAGTAAATGCTAGAGACAATTGTCCTTTGAAGGGGTAAAAAATAGAAAAATCATATTTTTGAATAGTATGTCACTTTAGGTAGATTATATTTCTATTTGTGACCTTTTTTAGATGTCTTAATATAGTTATCAAATTACTACCCTCTACTCAGGATTCATGAACCTATTTAAGAGGAATACCCATACAATTTTTAAACACCCAACCCCCATTTAAATATATTAAGTTATTTATTTAATAAATTGTCAATAGAAACAAGTGAAAAAATTACAAATAACAAAAATGTGAAGATGTTTTGGAAATATACATATATATTTTAATTTCACATTACATTTTAAAACATTAAATACAACATCATATTTTTTAACATCACCACTATTCCCCTAATCATATCATTGAATGTCAATTATAATCTACTTTTTAGAATCCCAGGGAAATCAAATATAAGAAATGAGTGATGTTTAATGGTAAATAATGATTTTTATACAATATAATATATAATGAACAAATAAATAATAATTAGTACGTAGAGGAAAATAAATAATACACATGTTATTTAAAAAATAACATGAACATGAATTGTAATATGGTAGTAATAAATAATGAACCAAAAATCCAATATTTATAATCACATGATAATGAAACATATCAATATATATTCGAAATAATGAAATAATTACATGGAAATTCATTAAAAAATCATAATTGGGGATACATAAATCTATACATCTTAACCATACCATCTAATCCATTTGCTAATAAATCTTATATACTTTGACATGGCATTGATCAAATACCCTTGATAAATTGTCTGATTAGAAATACTGATGCATTGAGGGGTATAGGGAGACCCACCCATTACATACATCATACAATACATTCTACATATTAATGTCTTTCACAAAAATCAACATAAACATTCACATTTAAATAATTGAAAATAATTGTTAATAATTATACCAATCAAAAAACATAATACAAAAACATGAAGGGTAATATGAAAAATGGTATCAAAATAGAGGATAACTAGTAAAAATAATCATCACCCATCAAGATAAATATAATAGGATTGTATAAATAGATTATTTACTCAAAACAAAATTCAAGAATACTTGTTCACGTAGTTGAAAATACCTCAAGGATATTGCTATAAAATATCTTTTGGTAAATACCACATAACATTGAAATCACATATTAAGAGTCTAAAATATTTTTAAAATATTTAGGAATGGTTTTGTTTTAATAAATAATAATATAATAATGTAATTTAATAATTAATTAAATGATTATTCATGATAGAGTGTAATTATTTACCTAATGTATAAGTTGAAAAATAAAGTATGATTTCTTTAAAAATATTTTCTCAATAATTTTATGTAACCAAGGGAGAATAATGGTACTATTAAATGATAATATACTTAATAACTAGTGGATACATAAATATATTTAGTATGAAATATGATTAAAAAAGTTATATAAAGGTAATCGAAACATAAAAAATCCTGAATAATGATGTGATTATGAAATAAGAATTTAAAAATTCTAAATTTTTTGAATCATAATAAAATTAATTTAAATAATATCATTTTAAACATTATATACAATTAATGTAGGGATATTAATTATATTAAATATCATTGTGGAAATATAACAAAAATTAAATGAAATAAATGGTTAATATTTTATATGTTTTAAAGAAGTAATATTAAGATCAAAAACTGTTACTATATGCTTGATTTATGTTTTATGTATCTAAATATCATATAATATATATATATTATTATTATAAATCTATAAAATAACCTTATTAATATATTTCATACAAAATATGATATCAAAATTATCTTTTATCACATGTTTGTCAACTGTTCATTGATAAACTATTTTACCCATTAATGAGTATGTTTTTTTTTACGAATCAATTTTGTTGATTCAATCATTGTATATTAATAATGGTATAATAATTACTATATTATTAACCATAATATTAAAATCATATATATATATATATATTATTTATTTATTTATAGTAATCTAGGAATGTTATATAGAAAAAATGAATTACACTGATTAGGGAGACAATAGCTTCTGTGTATGATTAAAAATTGTTTAATTTTTTAAAAGATACGTAGAATAAAATATAAATGAAATTTAAACATTAGATAATCATTATTATGTTATATATATATATATTTTTAATAAATTATATTATTATTTCTATCTGTTTGGAAAAAAATTATCACATTGCTATGTGGATGGAGAAGTTCACATGTATGCACGAACAACATTATAATTTTATAATGGATTGGATGGTAGTATGGAATATTACTTAATATAATTAAATATATATATTTATTTCAAAAATACCATTTCTAATCACTAACCACATCATTATATCTCTCTATGAGAGAAATTAATGGAAAACATTGTACTTCGATTGGACTCAAGGTAGTCTATCGTACACACAATCCTAAATTTAGATTCTTATTAGATATAAGAGGATGTTGATAGAGTTAATACAATTATCAAAAACACACACATATATAAAAATATATTTATATTTTATTGTGTTATTATTTTATCATATTTGTGGAGTATTTTAATGGACAGAGGAAGACAGATAATGTAGACGCATTGTTAGGAACTAAGCCTCTTCTACAGATAACCTCTTTAATATTATGGCTAAAGAATTCCTAAAAATATTTTTATTCTAATTAGGTATTCTATGTCATTGTGATGGATTTATGGATTGAATATTTGTAGATATTTTATAATCCAATTTTATTTGGATTTGTTCACGTGCAGGAGATGAGGAGAATTTTTATAATTGGGGGAGATGACACACCTTATAATCTTGAGATGAATAAACTATACCCGCATTTTCAAGACTAAAAAAGAATTTAAAATGTATGATTCAAAATTAAAATATTATACTAGGTTAAATTATTTCCCTAAAATTGGAATGGGTTATACTCGTTGTTAATTTTTTCCCTTAAAATCTTTGTTTATCCCACGGTAAATCTATTTTTACCTTATCTATGAAAATTATTTTTTTAACATTTTATAATTAAGTATGGAAAATATTAATAATTTATTATTATGTATAATTATTTTTGATTATTTAAAATATATTTTATATTTTTATCAATTCAATTTACCAAGTTGGATAAATTTATTTTAAAATTTAACATTCATACGTGATAAAAATGTTTTTCAAATGGAAATTTTTTCAGAAGAATAAAATATCTTATATCAATTGTAAACATATAATTTATTAAAATGATTAAAATAAGATTAAATATAATATTATACAATTATATTTAAATTTATTTTAATTTAAAAATAAAATGTAACTTGTAAGTCCTAAAACAAAAATGCAATTTTCAAAAAACAATTATTATTATAACAATTCAACATAAATTTGATATTTTATAAAATTCTATAAATGTGACTATATGATAATTATTAAATTTTGAATTAAATGTTTTATTAAATTTTTTTATATCCATAATATTGGAAAAAATTGAATTTAAAATAATAGGGAAAAACTCAAAGAAATCAATTTTAGAATAATGTAGTTTATAATCATTATATTAGGATTATTATTCTTTCATGACTAGAATAAAAATAGGTAAATTTTAAAACATTTTAATTAATATATGTTATATTGAAATTTCATTAAAATAATTCTCCATTAATATTTATATTAATTTACAAAGAAAAAAGTTAATTTCTATGCATATAATGATTTTTCTATAAAAACATTTATTTTATATTCAAATGGTATATATTTTCATTTATAACTAATTAATTTTCAATTATTATATTTTATATATGAGTATAAAAGATAATTTTCTTAATTTAGTTAGTCATATTCATCCCGATAAATATAATGGCAAGGTTATAATGAGATACCATTTTAAGGTTATTTTATACTAATTATTTCATGTATCACAAGATATATATATGATTTAATTTAAAATGAAATATATTATATTTTATCTTGGTGACACATTCATACATCCTTAAAAAATATTCATCTAATTTTTTAAATTCTCACTTAATTAAATTTTTGGGGTTTCATACATCATATGAACCTAATTTTCTAACATTACTTCTTTTATATAATGAATTTTTTGGAGCACCTTTCTGAAATGAGTCATTTAAAAACACCAAACATGTTTTATACTGACTATAATATTAACAGGATATTCAATTTAAGATTGATGCATATAAAATTATATTTATTTAGAGTTGATCAAATGTGTTAGGTCTCTCATGTTCTTTAATAACTATTAAATATAGAACACCTCATTTACTTTAAGGAGAGTTTGTGGATGTTTTAAAATTGTAATAAATAACTTCAATTCATTAAATAAATTTATAATGACCTTTTTACAAAGGACTTAGTTTACCTTATATGAAAAAATATTTTAAAACATTACCATGATGATTCATTCATGAAAAACATTTCCCACTTGAAATTCCAATTATTCCATCTCGTTATTGACATTGATTTAATTTATTCTTTGGCATTTTTTATATATGTTTTGATTGTATTTATATTTTTTATTTTCTCCACAATATGTTCATTGAAAACAATATTTCATTCATAGACTAGATAAAATAAAGCTTTAGTATTTCATATATTGTGACATTATTCTCAATATGGATCCATATGATCACATTAATAGACTCAATTATTATTTAAAAAAAATTAAAAAAAGGTTAATAATGATATGAAAAAATTTAGTGTCAATATAGTATGAAATAAAAATATAATATAGTTTTTTAATAATCCTATTTGATTATAAATCAGTTTGAGTCTGATATGTGGTGCCCAAATAAACATTTTATCAAAAGACTGCTGAAGTTTCTTCTAGAGGAATCATGTAAATCACGGGTAATGATTAGAAAAAAATAATTATATGTTCCATAAAGAATTAAAAATTAATTAATATAAAACCAAGAAAGGTATTTATGACATAATGTATCACATATAGAGAAAAATATGCTGATTTTTAGGCTATAAAAATAAACAATATTTCATCATTATTTCTAGGATTATTTTTCTAATATACTGAGAAATCCCTTATTAATGTGACCCCAATTCCACATAATGTAGTTAGTAAATGACTCATCATGGATATTCTCTCTTAACCGTAACATATTGAAAAAAAAGTATTGAAACATAATATTTAATTTAAGGATTCCCATTATACCACTAAATGTGTTTCTTAAAATACATATACATAGTAGTTATACTATACTGTATAGTAAAATTAAAGCTATGATAATCATATCACAATTTCCATAATAACTCATGTATAGACCAATCACATCATCTCTTTGCAAATTTTAGAACACAATGATTGAAAATGGTGCTTTCCAATCTTCTCTCATTCACAACATTAATTTTGTTTTTAAAATAATTATCATCTGGTTGAGAACATTTTATGTTTTAGAAAATTTATTGATTGGATATAATTTTATAAATGATTTGTATCTCCCCATATATAATGATTTCAAGATCATTCTACACTAAATCCATGAATAATGGATCCCTATTAATCCTCATTTTGGTCACGGATCCACTATTGTTCCAGATCATGAAATCCACAACCTTATTTTCCTTCCTCATGTGGTAGTTTATTGAGAAATCATTGTCCTGAAGTAGTGTTAGGCATCACTTCTTCTTCATGGCGTTTACTATTAATGAAAATATATATTTAAAAATATTGTGATTCATATGTATCTCACAATTTTAACTATAGAAGTATTGTGTCTACATCATTAAAGGAAATATTACAACTACAAAATCATGATCATGAATCATTAAGTTTTGTTTAAGATCACTAACTTACATGATACATAGTTAATTAAATATCTACTATATCTACTAAACCTAGGTGTCCCCAAGCCTATGTGTCACCACAAAAAGCAACCACATCACCAATTCTCCAGAACCAATTACTCGTTCACCCACTGCCTTCACCAAAAACACCCATAGTGCCCTTCGAAAATCGACAACCACTGACACATTCTCTGCCATACGCCTTCACGCTTAGGGTTGAGGTCCTCAAACAGATTCCTCCAGAAACTCGCATGCAACGACGACCATACAACAAAAATCTACCAGCATACGGTTTCCCTGATCTGGTGCCTTCCACTGAAAACTATCCTTCTTCATCTAGTGTCTCCTTCGAAATCCACCATCCCCATCATCCTCCTCCCACCTTCACATCATTTTACATCGACTTCCTCCCACCGTAAAAGGGTTTCTGTATTCTCCATCGACTTCCTCCTGCACGAATAGGGATTCCCTCTTCTCCATCGTATTCCTCCCGCATACATATCATTCTACATCTGTTTCAACAGATACTGAGGTCATACTTCAGCTCATCATCTAAACTAATTTTTCAATTACGTCGAATAGGGGATTCTGACTTCTACCATTGCTCCAGAGATAAGGGGTTTCACCATCTACCAGAAGCTCCTGCTACATATTAAACTTCCAAAACCGACAACCCTATTCCACTCTGTATATCTGCGTAATGGTAACAACTCTTTCCTTGTAACCCTAACTTTGAAACCTACAACATTCAATTGACTATGTGTTTGACATTATCCAGGAACTGCACGAGGAATTTCTACAGAAAACAATTCATCTACTACTTTTTAGAAATACTCATTCTGATATTTAGATTGCGAGTATATATTGGATTATATTAGAACACTTACCTCTTCCTGCACTGATGTTATAGTTTATTTTTTCACCTCTAACTGAAATTTTCTGAAAACAATGTTTTGAACAACTGAAACTATAGGATATCTATTTACCATACACAAAATAATATATTTCATGTCCTTTAGGTACTATAACATTAATGAACTGCAAAAAAATTGGTATCCTAACTACTTCCATTTACCACAGTCTCAGAAACATAAAACACCGCAAGAAAGCATACATGTGTAAAATGCCTACCAATTTTTATTGAATATTGTATTTCCAATATCTGTTACTTGCAGCTTCCACTATATTTTACATGCAGATTAAATTTGTGACATCTTCACAACTACATATAGATATGCACATACATCTTTAGCCATTTCCATTTCTTCATTCACAAATTATACTACATTTTCTTCACTTCTCTCATTTCATACAAATAATACGATGCACAACTTGGAATTTTTATATAAAGATATAAAACCAAAAAATTCAATCCCCGAAAACCTCCATAGATGCAATTTTGCAATGAAGAGTGCTACCGAATGAATGATGCAATTGTGAGTTTACTATTCCCTACATTTTAGACTTATTTATGTTATAAATTTTATCGAGTGTTTATATAAGCTATTGTTGTCACAATTATTGTGTCAACATCTACTAGAAATCCATCAATGACATCTAAAAATCTATCTCCTGCTCTAACCAGTGAACTGCATTCTACAAATGGTGGTGCAGATGGAGTCACACGCATGCCACTAACACCATTGTCTATCAACGTTATATTCTATTTACATTGCAGTGCCTAAATCCATCAATTTTTAATTATTTACATACTAACTAAAGTTATTCCTCTTTTTCTACTTCGTCTATAGTTCAACAACAATCTTAAGTAAGGAGAACATTTAACACAAAAGCAAACAAGTGAAAGAAAACATCATATGCCTTCAAACAGTCAAATATTCATTACTGTAAGTATCATGAAAATTATCTGCACTTACCACATTTTATGCCACACAACTGAGCAACTCATCATCTAAATATTTCATTAGACATTCGGTAGTGATCATGACTGACGAAAACATGCATTTCCGGTCAACCTCTAGAGATGCATGGTTTCAGAGAAGACTGATAATAAAGGAACTACACAATTGTAAGTTCACTATTACCTTTATTTCAAACTTCATTATGTTACATTATATTTCGATTGTTTTTATAACATACTGTTGTGACACTAACATTGAAAGAATCTACTTGAGGTCCCTCATTTACATCTACAAAAGGTGGTAGAGATGGACTCACACGCACTCCATTAAGACCACTATCTATCAATGGTCTGATCTATTTACATTTTAGTCTCTAAATCCATAATTTTTAAATATTATACATACAATCATAATGTATTCCACTTTAACTACTTAATCAATAGTGAAACCACAATATGTAGGTAGAACATCATTTATCGCAGTAGAAAACAAGAAAAAGAAAAGAGTGGATTCCCTCTTACAATCTCTTATTCCTTACTGTAAGAATGATGACACAAGTATGCAAACACATCATTGTACGCCACAGAACCGAGTAGTTTTTCATCTAATACATTCCTTTACACTTTTTTTAGCAATCGTGACTGACGCAACCAATATGACAGATTCATCACCAGCCTCCTCGACAGTGTAATTACAAGACCTGCAATTATATTTTACTGTGACTGTTAAGGGATCTTCATTGATTACAATCTATGCTAACATTTGTTACAGATTTATTAGAGCTGATAAAGGGAACTGTAGTACTATATCATGTCGAGATTCAACATCCTCTTTAACACAACTATAATGAATCACACACACACACATCAATTGACAAAAATTTCATTTATAATAATATTTTATACACATACTATCATTTTGTTGGAAAAAACTGTTCCGTCAAGAAACATCACATCCTAACAATTTAGAATCAAATGACTGCATCAACGGTGACGCCCAGTGTACAGAAAACTATAGTCGTATGTTGAAAAATTTTCTTACATATTAAAAACAATCAGTTATGAATTATTTACTATGATATTTTTAATAATCTTACTGTTACTGCAGAAAACTCAATAAAACAACAGTTTTCGGATAGAATAGGTTAGAGAACTTATTGATTCAGCATTACTTCTATATGAACACGTGATTGAAATATCATGTTTCCACTACTTTGTAAATAGTGTCTGATACATTTCTTTCACTCAGGATATTCATATATTGGATACCCTTCTTATGTATTTCAATATTGTCATGATTTAATGTGGTTTGATGAATGAAATAGAAAATGTAGCAATCAACAAAACCAACGTTTTTCCGCATGTTGTGATATGGGAAATATTTCTTTGAACATGATATCACCATTTTCTTAGTACCTTAAGATGTTTCTCTTCAGTTCAACTTCCACATCAACCAAAATATTCCAAGAAAACATGCATATTTACAACTCAATGTTTGTTTTCACTTCAATGGGTTGGACGATTTATAGGTCAATAAATAAGGGTGGAGCCCTATGTATATTCAGAGTGAATCGACAAAACTACCACCGTATAGGATGTTTATGTCCACCAGATGGTCAAACACCATGATTAGCACAACTATACGTGTATGAAACTGCACATGAATGTCAAAATAGGGTGCATGAATTTAGGTATCTCTAAACGTATCTATTAGGGAATAATTTTTCAAAGTCGCCTATTTCTGTATTAACATGCCTTCTACCTATATCTCAGAAAACTAGAATGTCTGAAATCATATAGACTACATGATAGTCGATAACCTACAACAAATGCTTCATGATAACAATGCTTTAGCTTGACAATTCAGAAGTGCAAGGGATGTTTTTCAGAATGAGGAGGTGACAAATTTAAAACTACTACTACTAAAAAGAAGAGGAACATATCCCAGAACATATAACTTACCAAATAATTCTGAGATTGCAATGCTTATTTTCAGTGATGTCAAAGATCTCAACCAAGAGCATGATATAATCATTCATACCAAAACTAGAGATTTTCAAAGAATTGATGAGAAGCACCCACTATAACTTCCACTATAGTATCCCTTTATTTTAACAGATGGCAGTGAAGGATATGTTGAAAACATTATTCATCGGCCTACTCCTTTTACAACATGTTCAAAATTATGGAAGGTTTCCATAAGGGAGTACATCTCATTCCACTTGAAATTCATTGAAAATCACGCCTCAATGCTACTACATTCATGAAGACTATTTCAACAGTCTCTTGTTGATGATTATACGATGATAGAGTCTCAGAGATTTTCATTAATTCACATTAATCAAAAGAAAATGAGTGTAGATCTACAAAATGGATTTCAAGATGCATTTCTAATAGGCGACCAAGATGGTTCATCATGCGGTAAACACATTATTTTACCTTCATCCTTTACTGGTGGTTCAAGGTATATGATTCAGAATTACCAAGATGCAATATCTATCTGTAATTGGGCAGGTTATCCAGATTTTTTTCCAACCATTACATGTAACCCAATGTGTTCTGAGATCACTCGCTATCTTAGACATAAGAATCTTCTCCCAATAGACTCCCCACAAATACTATCTCTAGTTTTGAATATTAAGCTTGACCATCTAATGAATGATTTAAGAGAAGGTTGATTCTTTGGAAAATTAAGGGCAGGTAACCATCAATCTACATACTTCGAATATATTTATCCAAACTAGTCGCAATTATATCATCAATTACTAACAATGACACTTTTCTTCAGATTTAGTTGATCGAACTGTAGAGTTTTGGAAACCCAACTTGCCTCATGTGCACATTTTCTTATTTCTCTACTGTGAAAACAAAGTGAACACTCCAACAGCTATAAACAATATATCTGCACTAAAATACCAGATAAAGTTTAATACCTGGGGCTACATGAATTTTTAAAATTATATATTCTCCATGGACCTTGTGGTGTTATGAACAAGTCTTCACCTTGTATGAAAAATGGTAAATGTGCAATAAAAATTTCCAAAAAGGTTTGTTGTAAATAAAAAATTTGATGACAATGGTTATGTCATTAATCAGAGAAGGGATGACAAAAATACTGTTTTTACATATAACATTCATTTGGATAATCGATATGTACTTCCATATAATCTGGTATTTCTATTAATGTATCGTGCTCATCTAACCATTTATGTTTGTAATCAGTCATCTTCAATGAAATATTTGTTTATTTATAATAGCAATGGAAATGATCATGTAACAACACCAATCTATGAAGGGAACAACGTACAACTGTAAAATAATAATGTATATGAGATAAAATTGAAATATGAATACAGATACATGTCTACTTGTGAGGAATCTTGGAGGATATTTTCATATGATATCCATTACAAATATCCACCAGTTTAGAGGTTGCATTTCCATTTGCCAGAACAGAATTCTGTGAAATTTTCAGACAACGATAACATTGAAGATGTATTAAATAATACAAACAGTTCTCAGTCAATGTTGACCAAGGTTTATATTTTGCACAATACCTTACCAAATTGGTCTTCCACTCTCATGACAAAAAGTGGAATCCTAGGAAACAAGGAATCTATATTGGGAGACTATACTATGTGCCTCAAACCACTGGAGAACTCTACTACATGAGGCTACTTCAAAAAAAATCAAAGGAGAAACTTCTTAAGGCTATATCAGGACTGTAGGCAGCATCACTCATGGTATATTTAGAGAGGCCTATTCTGCTATGGGAATACTGACAGATGATAGAGAGTTTGTTGAAACCATAAAATAACTCTCTGCTTAGGGAATGGGACAATAGGTACGCAGACTGTTCGCTAGAATGTTAATCTGTAATAACATATCATGGCCTATTATTGTGTGGGCTGAAATAAAATAAATACTATCAGAATAAATTTTATATATATAGAGAAGGACCCTACAAAATATAGGTGAACAATTTCTCTTCTACCTACATTACTAGTCTAAATTAATGTATTTCAAACGTCTTATTATTACTGCTTGTTGCTATTTATAACATTGTAATAATGAAAAACGGCTTTTGTTTTTCTACAATAAACTATTTACTTCCCATTATATCTGCAACATCTTACACTTCATGTGTACTTACAATATAGCAGAACAAAAAATCCCTCCCATTATGGTAATTAAAATACTAACCGCAAACAATAGTTATGTTCACATTTAAATAATTAATTACTTCGTATATTTAGTTTTGTAATACTTCTTAAAAATATAGGACATTTCATCACATAATTGTGTATTCCGCACTTTACAGATTCAAATATTTAAATATGTACATGCATTCTGCATATTCATACATTAGTTAAACACATAACACTTTTGACTACATTGTACTTGAAATCATTGTACATCATTCTCTCAAGTAACTTTGTTTATATTTAATATAATTCAATACAACAAAATTTACAGCATTTCTATTGAAATAAAAATACTATATTACATCATTCATTTTAATATGTACTATTCTATACAAGAAATCCATAGTTTCATTTAACAATTATTCAATGTACATTGAAAATTGTACTGTACTAGCTATAAGATTTTGATATAATTCTCCGCAATAAAATTAATGATATTATTTTTGTACATTGTAGGCCAAACATAAATAATAAGATGTTAATACAAAATTCCTGAGTTTAAATTATAATGTAGGCCTCAGTAAAACATTACATCAGTTTTATATATCAATTATTATTACCTTCAAACTGGATCCTACTTGGACAAATTATTAATAATAACTTTCACCTCAATAGAACCATGTATTGGTTTAATGTTGCATAATAATGCAGACAACAACACATAAATACTAATGTTTTCTCTCTATCTATTTCTACTTCCACTTGAACTACTTATATTTAATTTATAGTACAATGTTGTAATGTATTTATCAATGTTATTTCATACTGCTATTTAACAATATTCCATAACATTGTATATTTCACACTCACAAATCTACAGATACATATGGATGCTTTGAGGGAGATTGAAAGAATTTTATAGAGAAATGGAAGGTCATTTTAGTTATATCATCGTATTCCAGTTCAAGATTCAGATTTTGATGCCACTCCAAATAGTTTGGTTGCAAAAGAATTAAATTAAAATAAATAATCACTTCTACAAGAGTATAATAGTTTACATGGTATGCTTACATATGAACAAAAAGATGTGATGTCTATCTTTCTCTCCTCACTATCTAGAAATTTGGGTGGGTTATTCTTCTTTAATGGTTATGGAGGCCTAGGTAAAACCTTCATCTAGAGAGAACTAACATTGTTGCTAAGATCTCAGGGTATAATGTTACTTGCAGTTGCATCGAGTGGAATAGCTTCACTATTACTTCCTGGTGGACGAACACCACATTCTAAATTCCGTATTCCAAACACCATTATGGAATAATAAGTTTGTAATATTCAGTAGAGGAGTGATGTATCATAACTTTTTCAATTGACTAAGATTATCATTTGGGATGAGGCATCTATGATTCATAAGTTTTATTTCAAGGAATTAGACCAAACTCTTGGGGACATTATAACTATCAAAAATGAAAATGCTCAAAATTTGTTGTTCGATGGTTTGACAGTTCTCTTGGGAGGATATTTTAGGAACATACAACCTGTTATACCTGGGGGAAACAGAAATGACATTGTCTATGCATGTGTTAAGTCATCGTATCTTTGGAATCATTGTTGAGTGTTATCTTCTACAAAAAAACATCAGATTGCATTGTAATACTAGTAGTCATGATGCAGCTGTGTTGCATGACTTTGATAAATGTACATTAGATATTAGTGAAGGTTGAATTGGAGATCCTAATGACAGTGTAGCACTCATTAAATATCCATCAGCATGTCTTCTTACATAGAGCGATAATTCCATGGCTACAATCATCAAAAATACATACCCAGGTTTTTGTAGCAAACATGGAGACCAAAACTATCTGAAAGACCGTAAAATTTTAGCTCCAACCAGTGATGTCATACAAGAAGTAAATGAATATATTTTTACCCTCACTGGATCTGAAAACAAAGATTACATCAGCTCAGACTTTGTTTTCTATGCATGTTATTATGACATAGACAGACTAGAAAATATTTAAACATCTGACATTTTGAATGGTATAAATGTCTCTAGGTTACATGCCCACAAAATTACACTACAACTTTGTGTTCCAATTATGTTAGTATAAAAAGTAGACCAATATGTTGGTTTGTGTAATGGAACCCAGATAGTAGTAACACACTTGTGTGAGCATGTTATTGGGGCCAAAGTTATAACTGGATGTCATTTGGGATATTCTGCATTCATTCCAAGATTAAATATGACTCACTATGTTGGTAGATGTCCATTCAAACTATAAATAAGACAATATCCTTGGCAGTTTCTTATGCGATGACTATTAATAAAAGTGAGGTATAATAATTGTCTTTAGTTGGGATTTATCTTCGCAAACCTATATTCTCTCATCGTCAATTATATGTTGCAGTGTATAGGGTCACATCAGCAACTGGATTAAAAATTGTAGTAGACGGTAACACTAGTGAGTCCTCAAATTACATAGAAAATATTTTTTACAAGGAAATATTTCGTAATCTATCTTAAGTAACATGTAAAATGAGTATTATATACTCTATTATGCTCTAGAAAATAAATATGTTTACTTTCATGGATTATTTATCTACTTAATATGTTTTATTTGAAGACAACATGATTATGTAGAGTCACAAATATGTCACCCTCAATAAAAATTCTGAATGAGATTAGCCAGACGATGATGAAACACTGCGAATAAAAGTTCGTGTCTTCAACATGTGGTTCAATTTGTCTTCAAAATACTCCAATGAAGTCATTGTTGTTGATCTAATAATATGCAACATTCAGGTGACTTTTTTTATTATAAGTAATTATAAATTATTTTCTCTATTTCTCATATACACTCTGAACGTATATATATATATATATAGAAATTTATACTTTCATTGTTCCCTGTAATCTGTATTGTTTCCTTGTTAGCTAATATTTTAATGTACTGTATGCAGGGAACCAAGATTCAATGTACCATTACGAATCGTCAACATCTCTCTAAGTACAAACAACTATTCGATGAGGGACTCTGCTATATTGAACAAGACTTCCAAATAGGTTCAATCTAAGGGAGTTACCTCAGAACTAGACACCCCTGTCGAATCATGCTCACATCCACAACATATGTTCGACCTTGTGAAGTTCAACTTCCTCTTTTTTGTTTTCAATTTACTTCATTCAATGACATTATTCACATAGAAGTACCATAAGAACATATAATAGGTACATTTGCTTAATACCACATAATTAATGTTCCATTTAACATGTTATGTTAAATTAATCTGTATAATTTCTTTTAATTCAGCCTTATGTAATTCATAAAAAAACATTGTATCTATGTACATTGATTTTGAACTATTTGGAGTACTACGTTACTCACATCCAATGAAATCAATGGGAACTTCCAACCACATGATGTAGATTATTTTAGAAGATGACATGACCTTTTTTTTGATTAATTTCATTATATTACTCTAACATGACACATTTACTAATTTTTTCACTTTTTCGTGCAGATATTTGAAGGTTAATTGCAGCTTATGGGGTAATTTTACTTTTGAAATGTCGCCTTACATGGAAAACAACCCAGACCCCACTACCATTTTGATATTATAGCTCGTCCGGGTGAAGCGATTGACATGTATGGTTTATATCAAAAATTATTAATCTCATTCATTCTACTATGTTTTTTCAATATGTCGCTTGAACATAGAATTATATAATGGTGACTTGAAACTGCTTTCAGCCTCTGTTCTTGTCACAAAAATTGTGAATAAAAAAAATATTCTTTACAACCAAAACCATCCATTAATTGTAAAACTCAGAAGCTGGTATCATTTTAACATCCTTTACTTGTGTAGTAAAATATTTTACTTATTTGAATCTTATTAACGTACTACCAATATGTTTTAACTGTTTATATACATGTATTTTTTTCTGCTTTTATCAGGCTTGGTGTGATAATAGCATCATCGTTACATACTACATCACCAACATCTCCCAACCAAAAAATAAAAATAATATATTGGAATAACAAGAAATACATTTTAGATGTCAAAACATGTCAACAGGTCACCAATATACCCGTATTTTTCAATTATGATAATGAAAAAAATTTAACTGTTCAATATTATCCAGTAATAAAATATATATTTACATGTAATGAATATATTACAGGCTACAAGGAGCTTAATTGCGGTTACAGTTCAAAAACTTCAAAGCACCCAAAACTAATTCTATGAATCGTGTCAATCGTGCTTGAAGAAAGTGAATATTGTAGATGGAAGCATTTGTTACATGTCCTGTAACTACTCTCCTATTTGCATTTCTCTGAGGTGAGAATTTATTCAATGCTGCCTATATTTCTTTTTTTCCTTAAACTACACCCTGGGTTCAGGTGCACAGTCTAAATGAGACTAAAAGATTTGTCAAAATAAAAATTTCAAGAGGTTTAGAGTTCAGCTACTAGTTACAGACAAGACAAACAGTTGTTTAGTTGTGTTATTAGAGAAACAAGTCATGAAATACATACACAAAACAACTGTGCAACTATGAGAGGCTTTGATACAGGTATATCCAAGTCCTTATATCGAGTCATTATAAAAAATTAAACATTAAAATTAACAGTGCCAATGGATTTTTTTAGGATGACGACGAGTTTGGTTTCCCTTAGGAATTAAACTTCATCAATGTTAGGAAATTTCTATTAGAAATTGAGGTGACAAAGTACAATATAATGAATCGTCATCGTCCAGCCGATAAAAATAGCTACAAATTGGTTTATATGAATTATAATGAAATCTTCATCAACCTTTTTACCGATGTCTTAGAACATGATCATTTAAGTCTATATTTTTATCAAATTATGTTTAAAAAAACTCAAAATACTATACATTTTTCTTCAACAATATACAAGCAGATCAAAGTAGTGGGTATTATATAGTAAGAAGTGTCATAAATTATATATAGCTAACTGTCGATCAATTTATTCAATATGTCTTTCTGACTATGGATATCATTTTCTGATATATTCCTTTGCACATTTACTCACAGTATCATCAAACAGTTGGAACTACTCATGGTAATTTAAACATTGACACATGATTAGATACTACACCCTTGAACACATGTTCAACTCCTGTATAAATATACAATCATTCCTTACTGCTAAATGATATCCATTACTATAAGAATTTATTATGTTACTATAATTTATCTTGATTTATAAATATTTAAAAATCATACATTTATTTAAAATTACAATTTTGTGCTGATAAGAAACATTATACTGTTTAAACTCTACTCTGAATTTCATAGATTTAAACCTCTGAACATTATAGGATAAATTATTCTAACAAAACCCTCTATGTAGAAAAATATATCGCAATATTTTGATGTTGAGGATGGTCTGGAAGATAATGTCTAGACATCTCTAGATAGTGTGACTACAACATGTCAAACTACTGACATACATACCATGCAGAAGGAATATATAAACAGGAAAACTGAAAAATAGACTGAAATCATGTGCTGAAAACAGAAGGTAAACATACATCTTCATTGATCAAATTAATCTCATTATTCTTTTCAGGATTAATAATTGTTGTATAATGTGTTACATTTTAGACTGTACAGACCATTAATTTGAAATATTTCTTACTACTCATATAGTATTTTGATATGATTACTATATACTTTGTCATTGTGGAGACAATATGACCATGAGCATTTCCTGTTTTCAACCAAATAAATCTTTTTTTTCAAATTTATCATACAGTACATACATATATTACTGCCAACATAACTATATTTTTAATTACTCTTTTGTATCCCATACAAAGAGACATTATTACAATAATGCCCAGTTTGGCCGTTCATTTGGATCATGTTTCTTCTATATGCACAGTTTGTTTCATCTATATGCACAGTTTGGTTCTATATGCACAGTTTGGTTCTATATGAATAGTTTGGTTCTATATGAACATTTTGGTTCTATATGCACATTTTGATTTTGGTACAATATGCACGGTTTGGTTCTATATGCACAGTTTAAAATTTACACATTTCAATGTCTTAATCATGCCCAGTTTGGTTCTACATGCATTGTTTGGTTCTTCTATATTCCTACTTTGGTTCTTTTATATGCACAGTTTGGTTGTTAATTTATATCATGTTTAATTTTTTTTCAACAATTTTTTAAATCATTTAGGATGTATGAAATACTTACAGTAACAACTATTCTTAATAGTTGTTTTGTTGATCAGAAAATTAATATACATGGCTGTTATTTATTCAATGGTTTCTAATATTTAACTGTTACATTCTTGATATTAGATGTACTAAAACAACCACCAAGTGTGTACTATTTGATTATGGGTTTTAGTATCATTCCCCTTTCCAAAGGCCTTTTTTACATTCATCATTTTTTTGTACTGTATATTCCCATCATGTTTAAGAGGATTTTGCATTTTGATTGGTTACCTTAATTTTCAAAAAATGCCCTCTTTATCTATTCATTTCTATGAATTTATGTTCAAAATTTTACTTTCATATGGATGTTGGGAAACCTATACAAGAAAGAATCAAAATACCTATTTTAGGTATAATTTTCATCTGCATTGTAAAATGTAATATTATTCACTACACGAAAATATTTTCAATTCATCCATATTACAATACAATATGCACACATTTCCATATGAAATGTTTAATACATTTAAATGTTCAGATATTACAAAAAAAACACTTTAGCATACAAGCATATATGTACAGTCCCTTCTTATTTACCTTTCCTTATTAAATTACTACTGTCTCCTAAAATTTGGTAGTTTATCCAATTTCCTAATATTTTATCTATTTATATTATGTAATATGATCTTCTCTTTGTTATATTTGGTTCTGAAATCCAGTACTAAGTATTTAAATAATTCTACCACTTTTTTTAACATTTGTATACTATAAAAAACTTCATTTTTCTACCAATTTTCATTTCCATTTCATGTTTGTATACATTAAAAACACTTCAGCATTGTAATTATTGAATTTTTAATAATTTTTGATACTTTCCACTGAAGAAATTGATCAAAATGTATCGCAATCCTATGTTATTTATACTGTTCATTTCCAGAATAGTCATTTCCTTACGAATTTTTTGTTTCATTGCTAGATTGTATTTTCATTTTTCAATATTCATTACTATTTATTAATCTATCAAATTATTTTTCATCTACAGAGTGAATTCTGTTAACGATGATGAAGCATTATGAGTTATTATCATTACCATTTGATCTTGAAGGCATAGTAACATCATTTAGTTGGAGAACTTCTACATTAGAAACTTCATAAATTTTTGGTGCAACTAATTATTGGGTTTTGTCATCATGTATTCAAATTATTCCTCTACACAGTTCATATTTTTTTATTACATCCATTTCTAAAATATATTATTATTTCAGTTGAAATTACAATACATGCATTACTCTTTCTATGGATCATGTTTGCCATGCCGGTTTGTTGAACCCTGTGATGACGTGCAGTGAAATGGAGCACAGTTTTTGACCTACTATGGCCATCAAGTAGGACTTGAATGCATTTGAAAATTATGCTCATCCTCCTTCAGAATTTAGATGTTAATTTTTATATATCATTTATTTTTCATGTAATTTTGTTTTTTTTGTCCATAATTTATCTACTCATATTCCATTTTTATGTTCCAATACTTTGAGATTAAAAATTATTAAATTTAACTGTTGGTGGGTTACTTTTACTAAAAAAAATTCCCTTTTCAAATAATAACCATTAATTCAAAATGTCGTGTGTATGCATGGGTGAGTATGAGTTTCTTATAAATAAGGACACTAACCAGACACATTATAGAGAGATAAATATATTTTACAATACCATTATAAACTAATATACATTCAATGATGGATTAATCACCAATATAGTAATCAATTCATCAAAATTAAATTCAAAATAGTTAATCCACTCTAACATAACTACATTATGATAATTCATGGTAAACTGTTTATCAAGGGATGATTTTATTCGAAAAAAACCAAGATAGTGTCTTTCCTGACCACATAAACTAAATAATTCAGTTATGTTTGTTGTTTTATCCCATTCTGAGACTTCAATTTTTATCATATTATAATATATTATTCCATCTATAGAGATAACATGGCCATTAAAATAAACATTATGAAACTAGAATTTACACATTCTAAATTTACCAAATAAATTTGTCCATATATGATGTTGAAGAATGATCCCTAGGTGATTTTTATAGTCATCATATCACTTATATTAAAAATTTTGTTAATTGAAGAGTTCTTCAAAAAAAAATATTATTTCTCGAATACTTTATTAATTTGATATGTAAAGATAGATGTTGAATCAGTCAATCCAAATAGAATTACATTTAACCAATAATGTTCATTCCATTAATGAAATTACTTCTTCAAAATATATTACTATTTTTATCATAATATATAATAACCATAATGAAGGTAATTCATTAAAAAAATATTATGAGAAAAACTATTTATTGAATAAGTCATCAATGTGAGGTAGATAATACTAGTTTTTATCATAATATAATTGTAATAACTATAATAAATGTGTATTTGAATATATACAATAGTCTTTTTAATGAAATGAATAAGGAATTCTGATAATGGAATTGTAGGGATTATAAGTCCATTATAAAAAAACTCTACTATAGGTTAATTTAACACCAATAATTATATAATTTATCTTCAATAGGGATTATATTATATAGTTCATGCATTAAGGATTAAATCAATTTAAGAATAAACATCATGATCTTGTGTATTTTTAGTTAATTCTATAGCAAATAAATCAAAATATTTATGAAAAATTATTTCACAATTAATTTGAATATTATATTTTTAGCTAAATATTGTATCGGTTATTCCTCTTGATGAATCAAATTTTGAATAGTTATTTGTTTTTTATATTGAATTTACAAATATAATGAATTGACTACTAAAAATATATGAATTCCATATCATCATCGTTAATTAAATATTTAATCTCCGTGAAATTAATATTCATAACATATATTCATAACATTTCAATACTATGAATTATAAAAAATAATATATATGTAAAAAATGAATTAGGAAAATATGGAATATATATTTCTTAATTGGAATTGACTGACGTATCCCCATTACGATGAAACATCCACTATGAATATTCTCCAGTAAATCAACTCATAAGGTTCTTGGATGAATTTAATTTTATTTGAAATCATGGAGGAAGTAAATTACTGCGAAGATCATGAATCAAATAATGCCTTAGAAACATTTAATGATATAATTATATTATCTACCACCAAAAAATAGAAAGGTCACCCTATGCTATTTTGATCACAAAAGACTTTATGTTCCCACATTGCATCTTTTGTCTCTAAATATCGATTACACCTAGGAATATAAATTTTATAGTTCCCAATATCATTATAGCTAATGAATTTTACATTGTATGAATATTTCTTTCCCTTGAAATCATGATCATTTAGTAATGTTTCTCCACACCTGCATAAGTCCCCAATCCTCATCAAAAAAGACGGATGTGGATTCTTTCTTAATTTATTACATCATTGAAATGAAAACCTTCCCTTTCTAAATTGTTTTATCATTTTTTTGAATGTTAAAAAAAATTCCATTATCTTAAATGCCATTAAATCCATAGAAATGTAAAATTAATTATCTATTATGAAATTTCATGATACTATATCCTACTTTATAAGAATATTTTGGATACTAGCTATAAGGCCCCAGCCTTAAACCTTACTTAATCTTGAGTTATTACAAGATTACACATTGAGGATCTTTTCGGGTTTAGAGTTTTAGAGAATTAGATCATAAAACTTGCATTACATTCCACATATAAACAAAGTGGTTACATAAAGATAGAATTCTTCATTCCCATCAATGGAAACACATTTAAAATAAAACATGGATTATTTCTTGACACATCCTTGACTATATCATCTTATCATGTACCTTTCCCTTGACCTGTGAAAAACATTTCAAAAACTTGGGATGAGCATAAAAACTCAGTATGGGTTATAAAAAAAACATGGAAAGGAAACATGAGTTTACATATACATAAGAATGAAATCATACTTTACCCATAAAACATAGGCACATTAACATACCTCATAAAATCATGAATAAATCTTAGAAATCATAATACATAAAGGTAACTTGAGGCATTCATAACATTCTTACGTAGGGAGTAACCCTCTTGGTTACGTTTGGAATACCCATCACAGTATATTCCCTAAAATCTCTTCAGAGAAACCTTAACGTTTCACTCCTTCGTGTTACCCAATGCATTGGAGAGCTATAACGGGCTCACCTGCCCTTAGTTTATCACGGAACCACCCGTCTTCATAATAATGCCCAAGAACCATAACATAATCATATCACATAAAACATGCATAAAGGTAACATAAAATTTCCACATTTCAATCACGAGATATAAATACAACACATTGATATAAAAAATTTTGAAAACCATTTTCAATACTAAAATAAAATAAAAGTAAAACATGGTATTTATTTTTCTTTAAAAAAAAGGTATGGCTTGTAGAGGAAGCCGAAACTCAAATAACGGTCACGACGGCGGAGAAGTCGTTGTCGCCGCATACGTACGACAAAAACATTCCCTTTTGTCGTTTAGTAAATGCTTCGTATAAAAAAGATTCCTTTTGAATAAACGTAAAAGTCAAAGGGGTTTATACACCGTATAAAAGAAAGTTGTGTATAAAATAAAATATGCCTCAATGAAAGGAGATTGAGACGAAGTCCCATACCTCGTATCCGACTTCACCCGACCGTTCTTTAATCTCCTGAATAATAAACTTGAGTTAATCTCTACTTACTTAAGAACCTTTTTCAAGTTCATTATTCCTTTTATACCATGTTATGAACATCATGTAATCAGTTAAGTTAATAATGTTCATTTTGTCGGTATTTGGTTCTTAAGTCAAAAATAGACTTCTTACACTTACATGTTGTTAATTTGGTAAAAGGTTAATTATATCCAGAATGGTATTCATGATGTAGATATCATATATGTCATATATATCCAGTACATACATGCATTTATAATATTTCATAATCATTTAGAGGTAAGAAATGAAATGCACCGTTCATGGAGACGGTAAGCCGTACGTACGCATGAACGCTACTTTCATTTCTATTTCGTATTTTATAGAATTAAATCATAATGATATAAAGGTATATTATAATTCCATTATAATATAATATATAATATCATAGTTCCATCCTTTATATGTCCCACATATGGTATTTAACGAATCAAATCACTTTGAGGGGGCGGTAGTCCGCACTTCCTAAAATGAAGATATCGTGTTTACCCATAATGGAAACCATAAAGGTATGCCCAAAATGAAAAAAACAGAAGCTTAAGGAAAACATAAACATATTATATATCATATATAAAAATAGTGACATCATAATGGCCACCTTTGAAGGTGTTAAATGAGTATTGAACAATCATCGTTTCGGGAGGCAGAATTTCTCCATCCACGGAAACCGTATGTTCTATAACCATTTGATGCAGTTGTGTGAGAGTGTAGCTCAAATAAATCTTATAACAAAATACTAGTATATTGAAGATACTGGTGTTGTTACAAAAGAATTAAATAAAAAGAGTTTATGGGGTTGGAGAAGAAAAATAAAACAAATGAACATGAGAGAATGAATTACCTTAAAAAGTGTAACTCCTTTTGATTTGAGCCTAAAGGCTTCCTATGAAAGGATTCTGCCCAAAGGGAATCCTATAGGACGAGTAGAGGGATGTGGAGAGAGTAAATGGGTAGGTGTTGGCCGAGCCAAAGGCTTGAGTAGTGTGTGAAATGAGGTAGAGGTGGGGGCCTTTTATAAGAGGAGAGGAGGGGCACTTTTGGAAAGATAAGAAATATTACTATATTTGAAAATGTTTTTCGGTTTTAAAAGGTCCCAAATTGATATAAGTCGTGTATAAGGTTATAAGGGTTAGAAATCAACTCATCCAATAGGTTTTGGCCATATGTAGTTCATAGATTTTACATTGTCTTTCCATTTTATTTAAATCGTCAAATAATGATGTCATCGCTGCATCATTATTATGTCATAAATAATTTAATTTATTTAATGTCTAAAAATTATAAAACAAAATTCTATGATGTAGGAAATCTTTTTAGCTTTCCAATGACTATTTATAATCAAATATCGGATCTTTATAACCCCGTGTAAAAATTGTTTTTGTAAAACATATTATGTTTGTGTCATTTTTACATTTACATTAAATAAAAAGTTATTTATGTCATTTCCCAACCAAAATGTCACCATGGGGTCCCCAAGTTTACCCATGGCTTGTCTTGGTCGTCCATGACACAACCAATAAGGTTGGGACATGTTTCTAGGTCATTTCATATTATTAAATCATTATTTATACGTTAAACTACACTAATTACCACTAATCGCGATTAAAAACTTAATAAGTTACTATTCACCAAAAAATTATTTTAATCTCATTGAACCACATTTTACTTCTTAATGACAACCATGTATGTTGGATTTTCAAAATTCAATACGCATTAGTGGTAAACTTTCATTTAACTGAAAAATCAGTTTGCTTGATTATCACTTAGTGGTTTCACTATTCATCAAAAATTGAAGTTTTTCAGAAAATTACCAAAAATTCACCCTAAGCTATATTTGATATTCCGAATTCAAAAATTAAGTCTATTTTACAAAATTAAAATCATATAAGTCACATTAATTAATTTAATAATTAATTCCCGCTGCCCGAGCAAATAGCGTGTTTTTACAAAACAATAAGTACCAAAAGATTGACACCAGTTTAAGTCTAATTTCAAAGTGAAATTGATTCCAATGACCACCATTGGATAAAATGGCAAAAATATATTCTAATTTCACTTCAAAACCAATTCAAAACATAATCTAATCATATAAATAAATTAGATTAAAAAGCAGTTTTGATGTAAAATGTAGTATTTTTCACTATTCATTAAAAAATGAACATTGTCAGAAAAATACCAAAAATTCACACAAGGTAAATTTTGATGTCCCAATCATAAATCATTAGTTTATTTTGAAAAACATAGTTTATAAAATTGTCAAAATATAGATTCAAAAATGGTTTGCCATCAAAAGGCAGTAAAACAATCTTTTAAGAATATTAGTGTATTCCATGCATAAGATTGTATTTATTTTCATTTTAAGCCTCTATAACACTATCTTAATCATTAATAGACATAGATAAAAATATCTATTATTCATTACTTACTTGGGATGTTACATCCTTCACCCCTTTAGAAAATTTCGTACCCGCAATTTATTTACTTATCGAATAAATGGAGGTACTTATCCCTCATTGCATTTTCAGATTCCCATGTTGCCTCTTCAATCATGTGGTTTTTCCACAAAACCTTTACCTGGTGAATCACCTTATTCCGTAACACTTGCTTCCTATGGTCAAGAATCTGGACCGGTTGTTCCTCATTAGATAGGTTCTCTTCCAGCTGAACTGCCTCTGGACTCAAAACATGAGATGGATCTGGCATATACTTTCTCAACATCGAAACGTGAAAAACTTTGTGTACCTGAGATAAACTCGGAGGTAAAGCCAATCGGTATGCAACTGATCCAACTCTCTCCAGAATTTCGTATGGTCCAACAAACCTTGGACTCAACTTTCCTTTCTTACCAAATCTCATCACGCTTTTCCATGGAGAAACCTTGAGAAAAACATGATCACCTACCTCGAAAGATAGATCCTTCCTCCGGTTATCCGCATAACTCTTCTGCCTGCTCTGAGCTGTTCTCATGTGTTTCTGAATCAGCTGAACTTTTTCTGCCATCTCTTCTACTAATTCTGGTCCCATCAACTTCCTTTCACCCACTTCATCCCAGAAAGCTGGAGTTCGACACCGCTTCCCATATAATGCCCGAAATGGTGCCATCTGTATACTGGAATGAAAACTGTTATTATATGAAAACTCAACCAAAGAAAGATGTTGGTCCCAACATCCCTGATAATCCATAGAACAAGCTCGTAGCATATCCTCTAATGTCTGAATTGTTCGTTCTGACTGCCCATCTGATTGAGGATGAAAAGCTGTACTAAAATTTAATTCAGTACACAACGACTTCTGAAGGCCTTTCCAAAAGATAGAAGTAAACCTGTGATCACGATCCGATACAATGGAGAGAGGAACTCCATGTAACCTGAATATCTCTTTAAGATACAAACGGGAAAGTTGATCAAGAGAGAAAGTATCTCGTATAGCAAGGAAATGAGCAGATTTGGTCAACCGATCAACAATAACCCAGATTGCATTATTACCTCGAGATGTCTTCGGTAATCCAACAACAAAGTCCATGGATATATTCTACCATTTCCACTCTGGCACTGGTAAAGGCTGAAGCATCCCTTTCGGTAACTGCCGCTCTGCTTTAACCTGCTGACAAGTCAAACACTTCACAGTAAAATCAGCAATATCTCTTTTCATTCCATCCCACCAGTAATACTCCCACAGATCTCTATACATCTTAATACTGCCCGGATGAACTGAAAACGGAGAACTATGAGCTTCACATAACAACTCTCTCTTCAACTGTGAATCACAAGGCACACACAATCTCTTCCCAAATCTCAAATCGCAATCATTATCAATGTTGAATTCAGGCAACATACCTTTCTGAACCAACTCTACCTCTTTCTGCAACTAACTATCTTGCTTCTGTGCTTGCTTGATTCTATCTGATAGAGATGATCTCACTGATACCTGAAACAAAACAGAAGGACTTCCTGTACCAACAACTTCTATGCCAAATTTCATCAAATCATTAACCAAAGGATCATGTTCCAAACGCAACATTGTTAATGAAGCATTGCTTTTTCGACTCAAAGCATCAGCCACTTTATTTTCTTTTCCCGGATGGTAATGAATTGTACAATAATAATCCTTGATTAATTCCAGCAATCTCCTTTTTCTCATGTTTAACTCCTTCTGAGTGAATATATACTTTAAACTTTTGTGATCGGTATATATTTCACACTTTACTCCATACAATTTATGCCTCCAAATTTTTAAAGCAAAAAAAACAGCAGCTAATTCAAAATCATGTGTAGGGTAATTTACCTCATGAGTTTTCAACTGTCGTGAATCATAAGCAATTACCTGATCATTCTGTATTAGGACGCAACCAATTCCTTTCAATGAAGCATCATTGTATATAACAAACTCACCATTCCTGGAAGGTAGTGCCAAAACTGGATCATTCACCAATCTTCTTTTCAATTCCTGAAAACAATCATCACATTCTTTTGTCCAGATAAACTTAACACCCTTCCGAGTTAGCTTAGTCATTGGACTAGATAACCGTGAAAAATTTCTAACAAACCTTCGGTAATAGCCCGCCAAACCAAGGAAGCTACGAATCTCGGTTACATTTGTGGGTCTTGGCCATTCTTCCACAACTTTTGTTTTTGCAGGATTAACAGTTATTCCATCTTTAGAAACAATGTGACCATGGAAAGAAATTTGTTGCAACCAAAACTCACACTTGCTGAATTTCCCATACAATTTCTTTTCTTTTAAGGTTTGCAAGATAACCCTTAAATGTTTTTCATGCTCCTCTTTACTTTTAGAAAACACCAAAATATCATCAATGAAAACCACCACAAACATATCCAAGAACTCATGGAAAATTCTATTCATTAAGTCCATTAATATAGAAGGTGCATTGGTTAGCCCAAAAGGAATTACTACAAATTCATAATTGTTATATCTTGTACGGAACGCGGTCTTTGGAATATCGGCCTCCTTTACCTTCAGCAGATGGTACCCCGATCTCAAGTCAATATTTGAAAAAAACTGAGCTCCCTGGAGCTGATCAAACAAATCATCGATATGAGGCAAAGGATATTTGTTCTTAACAGTGATATTATTCAAGGCTCTATAATCAATGAAAAGTCTCATAGAACCATCTTTCTTTTTAACAAATAAAACAGAAGCACCCCATGGTGATGTGCTAGGTCTAATGAAACCTTTCTCTAATAAATCTTACAATTGCTCCTTCAACTCTAAAAGTTCAATTTGTTCCATTCGATAAGGGGGTTTTGAAATTGGCTTAGCATCAGGAACTAAGTCAATAGTAAACTCAAATTCCTGGTCTGGTATTATTCCAGGAAACTCATCAGGAAAAACATCAGGATACTCATTTACCACTGGCACATCATTAATCTAAACAGTTCCTTTATTTTCAACGATGTGTGCAAGGTAACATTCATTTCCATCCATTACAAGTTTCTCGTCCTCTTGATATGTTATCAAAAGTAAGGGTTCATTCTTGTAAACAAACTGAAAGTCTTTCTGAAAAGAAACTTCTTTAGATCTACAGTCAATCTTAGCATGGTAAAGAGAGAGACAATCCATACCCAGGATAACATCAAACTCTACTAGAGGTAGAACAATAAGGTTTTCAAGTAGGTTCTTTCCACAGATAAGGATAAGAAGATTCTTATAAATTCTTTTTTCCTCAACATTTCCCCCAGGTGTTTTTACCAAAAGTTCAGGAGTCATTTCTTGAGATGGTATTCCCATTTTACTAGAAAAGGTTTCAGAGATGAAAGAATGTGTAGACCCCGAATCAAACAACACACTGGCATAATCTGAAAAAGCAAACAAAGTACCTGATACAACTTCATTTGATGGCCCGACATCTGCTGAAGTAGTTGCAAAGGATTTCACCACCCCTTTCTGCTTGTAGTCTAACTGCTTCCCATCACTCAAGCTCCTTGTCGGACACTCGTTTGCATAGTGACCCATCTCATTGCACTTATAACATTTCACTAACTGCAAATCAAATTTGTTCTTACCTTCACCTTGATCCTTTTCAGTGAAATCATGAGCCTTATGTCCCATCTTACCACATCGGTACACTTCCCAGAATTCAGAAGACATTCCCCAGCATGCCTTTTGCCACATTTATCACAAATTGGAAACTTAGTTCTCTTACCATCAGACTTTTTTGAAGAATTATTACCTTTATCCTTCCACCTCGGTCTCTTCTTCTGCTGGTTGTTATAGAAAACTTGGTCATCGACAAACTCCATTTCCACCTTCTCAGCACATCGAACAAGCTTTTCATAACTTTTAAACTCACGAGAAGCTAATGCCCTTCGATACTTTGGCTTTAATCCTGAGTAAAAACGATTGATTTTACTATCAAGGTCCCGGATAAAATTTGGAGCATACCTTGCCAATCGAGTGAACCTTTCTTCATAGGCAGCCACTGAGTCTTCCTCTTGCCTCAATTCCAAGAATTGCTTTTCTATCCTAAGTCGAACAGCCTTAGGAAAATACTTCTCAAGAAACATACCTTTGAATTCATCCCAGTCAAGAGCATCAATCTCATCGGCGTCCCTGATATCGAGTATTATGTCCTCTGAGCTTTCCAACGCTTATTTCGGATTCGAAATCTGACCTCTGAGGCCTCCGCAGCGGTCCGGCGATGATACACGGGTTTTTGGGGTTCATCGGCTGGCGCGGTGGTCCAGTGGCTTCCAGTGGCGGCGGGTGGTGGTTCCGGGATGGCGGCAGCGGCTTAGGCGGCAGTCGGCTGGCGGCGGCGCTTTCCAGCACTGGCAGTTGGAGGCGGCCTTTGGCTCGGAGGCGGCAGGCCGAGGGCGCCGGCACGGGGCGACGACCCGGGGTCGCGGCGCGGTGCGACCTCGGTGGACAGAGACACACGAACCGCGGGTCTCCGAGGGTGCACAGCGTGACCGGCCGTCCGGGCCGGTCGGGTGATGGTAGGCTGTGCCCAGCTGGCCACGGAGAAGTGAGTCGGGCCTGCGGCCGGCTGTGGGCGGACCGGCCGGACCGGGCCGGTCCAGCCGAAGGGGTTCCCCCCCCCCTTTCTAACTTCTGACATCCGTAGCATTCGCTACGGACGTCCGTTTTGCGCGCCGTATGCGGCGGCGTGGGCCTGGAACAGAGGCGGAATTTTTGATATGGTTTTGGGAATTTTTAATTCCTGAAACAAGGGGCCTCGGAGGCGCGACACGTCTCTAAGTGGACGAGCGTTATTCCCGAGATTCTTGTTTTGGACGGCGCAGATGCGTCTGACGTCCGTTTTGAGCGTTGTCAGCGGCGTTGAGACCCCAGCACTGAGGCGGAGGTTTCCAGGGCGGTTCCGGGGGTTGAGTCTGAAGTTGAGGCATGGGCCCCACGGCCCGTCTTTTGAGCTGTGTGCAGCTATTAGCGACTTTTTACTCCGACGTCTGTTCGGGGTGTGCGAGCAGTCGATTCTAGATGTTTTTCCGAGGGGATTGCAATGTTGTAATCTTCCCACTCTAATTGTTCATGAGGGTGTGGGTCCCACGAGGCCCGTTTGGGCGTCGACGCTGATTTTCCATCATTATCACCGGGCAACCGTTTTGGACAAGTGGATAGTCCATCATGAGTGCTTTTTCGAGAGGATTGCAACGGTGCGATCCATTTGTTGAGTTTCGGGACCGGGTTGTAGGTCCCATGTGGCACCGCTCGTGTGCGGTGCGCCAGAACGTATCTTTTTCTACGAATATCTGTTTTACTCAAGTGAGTAATGTTTTTGAAGTGTTTTCCCAAGGGTATCGCAATGGTGCGATGTGCCCGACTATTTTCGGGGCCGAGGATCAGGATCACGGGACGCCGTATGGGCGTGTGGCTGTGTTGGTGAATTTTCCGTCAGATATCCATTGGAGGTGTGTAATTATTTGATCTTGCGTGTTTATCTGCAAGGATTACAATGTTGTGATCCGTTTGGTTGTGTGGAGCCTCTTGCGCGATCTTGTGAAAGGTGGAAATGTGAAGGTGCCCCGGGGGTGGTTCTTCTTTTGTGGTTGTAGAGGACCCTTGGTGTGTGATCGCGCGCACTCCCGTGAGAGTGAAGTAATGCTAGAATAGATGTGGTTTTCCATTCCCCAGTCATTGAGGCGGCATGTTGGAAATGTTATGTCACACCTTCGCGTTGACGTTGGGTGCCGGGTGCACGTTAGCCCTTGGGCTGGAGACGTGGTATACTCTGGAAGTATACGAGAGCTCTTGGAGGTATGTGTGGTTTTTACCTAAGGAGTTCGTGTGCTTGGATGGGTTTGACTTGGGGTCACACGTCGTGTGGGTCCCATCTGCGTGTCAGGCTCTGCTATACGTACTTTGACCTCTCGTGACGTTGAGGGTCCCTTTGTGCTCGTTTGTTGACCAGCAGGGTTGAGTGGTCTCCCCCTGGTTTCGTTCTCAATGGATCGCCCGGTAGCGGTGCTAGTGACACCCAGTGATGGGGCAGACACTGAACCTCTTTTGGGTGAGTTGTTCTCGAGTTGGGAGGTTGCGCGTTACCCACTTCATGTTCGGTTGGCTAGTGTTGTACCCTCCAGTAGAGATGGCCAGAGCAGTTCTGAGTTTTACCCTCCAACGGGGCTGGCAGTGGGTTACTCATCGACTTCTATGGTTTACCCTCTAACAGAGACTGGGCAGTGGGTCACCCGACGCACTTAGGGTCTACCCTCCAGCAGAGACTGGGCAGTGGGTCGTCTGATGCTATTAGGGTCTACCCTCCAGCAGAGACTGGGCAGTGGGTCACCCGGCGACCTCTTAGGTTCTACCCTCCAGCAGGGCTGGGTAGTGGGTTGCTCGTCGTCTAGTTTCATGTCTACACTCCAGCAAGGTTGGGCAGTGGGTTGCCTGTCGACTTATTCCCGGTCTACCCTCCAGTGGGGCTGGGCAGTGGGTCACCTGAAGATGTATTATGGATTACCCTCCAGCAGGGCTGGGCAGTGGGTCACCCAATATCTTATTATGGTCTACCCTCCAGCGGGGCTGGGCAGTGGGTCGCTTGAGGATGTTTTATGGTTTACCCTCCAGTAGGGCTGGGCAGTGGGTCACCCAGTATCTTATTATGGTTTACCCTCCAGCGGGGCTGGGTAGTGGGTCGCCTGACGATGTATTATGGTTTACCCTCCAGCAGGGCTGGGCAGTGGGTCACCCGATATATCGTTATGAATTTCCCTCCAGCGGGGCTGGGCAGTGGGTCATTCGTTGGCAATATAGACTCAGTCCTTTCTACTAGGCTAGTCTGTGGCTTTTCCTCCGTGTTTACCGGAGCGGGACCCTTGGTTATACGGGTCAAGGTTGTGACGGCTTTGACATTGAGCAGACCTCTCAACTACAGGGCAGTGACGAGGTGTGGGTTGAATTTCCTAGAACTTTAAAGTATGAGGGGTGATTTCCCCCACCGAGACGCGTTCTTGTGACACGATCTAAAACCGTGCGGGCGAGTCAGTGCCGCCCAAAGCGGATATTGTCAAGGTGTGGTGATTGATCCCCTTGGCTTGCGGTTCAGGGCATACGTTCGGGATGCTGGGCATCGACGATGATGTTTGCTTCTAGGACTGTTGGTGACTCATTTTATTGGGCTGTGCTACGGGACATGAGATCCCATTAAGATCTTGTTCGGGCTTCATGTCGAGCATACATATATGTATAAACTTTGTCCGAGTACCCACTTCTTGGGTTTTGGCTACTCTCTTTCCAGGAGAGGTGAAGACGCGCGGGGTATGCCATGTGATTTCTGTGTCTGGCTTCTCGTGGTTGGATGAGTCTACTCTCCTGCTATAGGTAGAAAAGACTCCATGAGAAGTTTATCTTCTCACCGTTTCCAGCTCCTTGTTTCTGGACGAGTCTACCTTCTTTCCTCATATTGGGTTGATCTGGACTCTTTACTGTACTCTCTGTTGTACCCCTTTACTTTCCTGTTCGCTCTACTTCTCACCCTTCGGTACCTCCTTTTGTTTCTCCCTCGAGCCTTTGGGGTATCATACTAAGTATTTTTATACTCACCCCTGCTTGGGATTTGACCTCACTTGGTGTGCCCTTGAAAACGACATACAGGTGGAGCATGATTTCAGTGGAGCGTAGGAGCTTGGGAGCATGGACCGCGTGCGATGGTCGTGGTCAGGTTCCAGGTGGGAGACCCATCAGCTCTTTATTTTTGTTTACCTGTTACCGGGTTGTGGAACTTGTTGGTTGGGCGCGTGTTTTTCCCCTTTTCATTTCAGTGTACTTTCAGCTTTCATTGTACCTGTAGAGGTCAATGCAGTTTGTGGTATATATATAGCAGTTTCCCTTTCCCTTTCTTTGCTTGTCTTTACTTTTACTCTTCACTGTTGCATTGAGTTTTCTGCGTGTGTGTGTGTACAGGTGCTTAGGCAAAGTCCTCCCTGAGTTATTCTGCCTTCGACGCTAGTCGCCAACCCCTGGCCTATAGAGGCGGGCTTGGGGTAGTTGAGGCTCGAGCCCGAGTAGGGTCGGGTTGTGACAGAAACAATAAATTTAATAAAATCATCTGATGTCATAATAAGAGTACATTAATATCCATCCACTCCTAGTTTTTGATTTAATTTTAATTTTTATTTATTTGAATTAATAAACATCATTGATCCACATCCCTAAGAGATGATGAGATATCATGAAAAACTTCTCCCATTTATTTCCTTCCAAAGAGTGAAATACCATCCGTAATGAAATTATCCATTGTTTAGAAACAAATGAACTCTTAGATCGCATGTACGATAGTGGATTCGAATATTTGAATTGGTCTATCATTATTACATTGTAGTTTGCATTGGAAAATTTTTCACTTGAGGGTTTTTATTGTTCACAAGCCATTTCATCATCCCAAATATTGTAATAATTTGTTCATCTATATCTCTTGATCAATATATAGTTTCATTATTTGTCAGAGGAAAGTAATCTATACATGGATTACAAGAGTTGATATAGTTACCATTCCATCAGAAATCCAATGTTTTAAAGTAGTTACATTCACTATATTAGATTATTATATTGAAACATAGAGTAAAAGACAATAACCAGTGAAACACAGAATACAAATTGAACAATTTATCCATAACTAATCTCATAAATTGAAGCAAAATTTTTTTAAGAAGGGTTTTAAATAATAATAATATATTCAAATGCATTGTAGTGGTTTCTAATATAAAATTTATTTAACCCAAAAATATTTATTGGGAGTATCTAACTGGGTTTTTAGTAGGGATTATATTCATGCACTTGGTGATGGAGGATTCAGTTCCCAGTTAACCCTTTTCAAGGTGATTATCCCAAGGTACAACTACTCTAGAGCCACCTCATCGTGTAGTATCCACATAGAGAAATATTTTACGAAAATCCAAAAAATCTCCACCATTCCAAAAAATAAGGAGTTTATCCTATATATAATATTACATAATTTTATCCATATTATAATGTTCTCTAATATATCTTCACAAAATTATAATTCCAATGGTCTAAAATAAGCATCCTATAACATCAATTGTAATTACCATGATCCCAATAACACTAAGTTTGTGGTCACTATATTTTCTAAGAACTAGATAGAAGATATCACATCCTAATAGACCATGTCGTTTAATAATTTTGTAATACTAGAAAAGTATTTTAATTTCACATTAAATTTTATAACAAAAAATAAAACACTGTATTTTGATTGATTACACCATTATTCCCATAATCATATCCCTTCATATCAATCATAACAGACAACATAGAATCATGATGAAAGGAAACATACAAATGTGGTGATCTCTAATACCCCGTAATGGTTTCAGAAAATGGAATATTTATTAAATAAATAAGTCTTAATACATATTGAAATTTATATAACTAAATCACAATGTATTTAATCATAAATATTAACCTTTAGGATAATATTGTATGAATAAATGACTATAAAATAATTTTGTATAAATAATAACATGTTCGTGAAAATTAGAAAATTGTATTATAAAAAATAAAATAATCACATAGATATAAATAACTAATCCCATAATTATGGAATGGATAGTACCAAAAATCATAAAAATAAAATTGAGGCCTCATACCAAGACTTAATATATAAATCGGAAAATCCTCGGCCAAATACCAAAGTTATATTGTTTCATGAGTCCTAATGATTCATTAATTGGTTATATAATGCACCTTAAATCACATATTATGTCCAATTAATTCCTCATATGAATGGGTTTTATCATAAGCAATGTAATCATTCATATTGAAAAACTAGCATTATAAATGTTAATAAGTACACCAATCAATATAATTATTCATAAAAAGTCAAGAGTTATAGTGATAATTGAATCAAAATAGTACATCCCCTTTAAAAATAAGTATATTCTTTCTAAAAAAAATATTTACCATATCATTATAATATATATTAAAAGTCTGATATAATAAATTATGTTGACATAGATTAAAATACATCATGAATAAACTATAACATTTCATGATGAAAATAATATATTCTCATTCAGAAACTTATATGTTGTCTAAAATGTTTCCCAAATATTAGGGAAATATTTTCCCTTTAAGATATAATTTAAATTAATTAATGAAAGCAAAAAATTAGTTATTTTTCTAATAATGGGGAATTCCTTACATACACCTTAAAATGAAAATATACCATTCAAAATGGTGTAAAATGTTAAAATGTATATCATTCAGAAAATAATGAGAATATTCATTTAAAACTATTTTGTAAAAGGGAACAAATGGGTAAATATTTCTTTATTAATTTATTTTAATATTCATTAAAAAATATGTTTTATTTTTAGGAAAAATTAATATGGAAGAAATAAAATTTTTGACCGATGAGACAAATATTATCAAATTTTAATAAAAACATTTTATAAATTATTTTACATACGAAAGAGTTATAAAAAATAGTATTATAAAAAAATATTCATGAATAAATAGATGATAATAAAATATATTGTTCTTATATTGAAATATGAAACAATTCCTCCAAGGTATACTTGAACAAAAACAATCAAGGATAATGATGGTATTATGAAATAAAACCATTCCAATTTGTTTAATTTTGAAATTAATGACCCATGAATGAAAAAACACAAATTAAAACATTAAATGAAATTAATATAAATATATAAATGATATAAAATTTTAAAATTTCATTATATGAAACATATAAAATATATATCTAGAGATTATGAGATCTGTCACACGTGAGATCAAGTTAGATAAGAAACCCATACATTAGATCCAATTTCCTTCCCAAATATCTAAAAAAATAATATAATACATATATAATCATTATAAATATATTATGAAACCTTAATTATATACATTATTAATTAATTGACAAAAAAATAATCATTTTTGACATGTTTATTAACAATCCAATTTTAAAATAATTTTTTTAGAGAATTACTTTTTATTTTTCCTGTATGTTTTGTTTTGGTTGTTTTAGAACATGTATTTTAATCATGCATCCATCATATTATGAATCATAACCTTGATATTATTATAAAATCAAATAATATTATCTGTAATTATATAAATTCTTAAACGTGAGATAAAAAATAATTACACTATTTATGGAGATGGTAAGTTATACGTACATACAACCTTTATTTCCATCATTTTAAGAGATGGAATATGAGGAATATAAACAATATTTCACATTTAAAAAGTAATTACTATATCGTTTATATAGTTTATATTAATTAAATTTATCTTTATTTCTATCCATGTCAAAATAAACTAAAAACAAATCATATCACTACATAGAGGTGACAACCTACACCTAAAAAAAGCCACCCTCATTAATTTTAAAAGAGATATAAGGTGATATGGTGGATTTGTTATTATATTTATAGAATTATATTTATGTCATATATAAAATAAAAATATATATATCATAATATACATAAGTCATATATAGTGATAGAGAAAAATCTAATTTGGTTTGTGAAGTTAAAGTCCACCATATATATGATTTACAAATTTGTATTCAATTTGATATAAGGTGAGATCTATCTTGGTTATATCATTAAAAAAAGAACATCTCAGTATATGGAATATGTAATAACAATTTTTTTTAAAATATTAGTATAATATTTAATGTGGTAGAAGAAGAAAAAAACCAAGATGCATGGTTAAGAACTATTTCTCATCTACACAATTCCTCTTTGGGTTTATGGCTAAATGTAGTATAGAATTATTTTCATATCAAAACAAGAAATCTAGACCAGGATAGTGATTTAAATTTCATATTTTGAAGAGTTTATATAAATCAAATGGAATTGTAAGTTATAATAAGAGATGATAAGGGGTGGGATTTTATAAGTTCTTAGGTGAACACAAACAGAATTTTTCAAAATAATATATTATAACCACATTTTTTACATTCGACAGGGATCGAAAATAGATCTCTATTTCACCATAGAGGATTTATGTTATAACAAAAATATATAAAAATATTTTTATATGAATATTAAAAAATTAATTCATTAAAATTAAATTTATTTATTAAATATATTATATTTTAAATAAATCTAAAGTTAATATGATTTTAAATCAAAATGGAGATGGTAAATCCATTAAACGAGGAGTAATTTTTCATTAAAAAATATATTTTTTCTCTTTTAATCGAAACAGTATCAATTTTAATAAAATATTATAATTGAAGTAAAATATAATTTTGATGTGATGATTTCAAAACTAAATAATTTATTATAAAATATATTTTGTACTTGTTATAAAAATTAATTTAAATATATGTGTGAAAAAGAATATGAAACATGTATTAAGAATAATATAATTTTTATTCACAAATCATTGTTTATTCTTTTCTCATGTATAGAAAAATACAAGAAAAATGATAAAAAATATTGTTCAATATAACTAACATGTAAAATTTAATAAAATAATTAACCAATAAATTATATCATAATTTTTTAATGTATGAATACTCTACATTCATAAAAATAGTTTTTCAGAAAAAATATTTTTTCCAATGATATTGTTTCATTTCAATTCACTTGATAACTAATTAATTTATATTATATATTTCTCAATTATATGATTTGAATATTTTTATTTTCCTACACTTGAATTCTACATTAATGGATATATTGAAACAATATACTATTTTATACTTTTTTAGAATATTTTTTAGGTTTATTACAATCTATTGATGATATAGAATTAAAAATAAGTAAATTATAAAGGATCGAGGTGTTAAAAATTTACATCATGTGTGGATATGGTACACATTCCACTCATTATTAACTATATTTATACTATGATATACACATAATTAAATCATTATATTGAAATAAAAAAATTAAATTTTCTATAATGTTTTTTAGAATATGACTTCATTAATCTTAACATATTTTTATACTACCTGTGATATCATCCGTGGTTTATCAAAATATATCTCCCAAGGATTACAATAAAAATTAATTTATAATGACTGTAATATCACTAATTCCATAAACCTAGATATTGTAGAGATATATTACTTTTGGTAAAATATACGATATTCATTAAAGGATTGAATAATTTTTTATTCATTCAACACTATATATTTACAAACATTACCCTTGAATAAATAGTACATAATAGGAACACATTGTGATAACATTATTAGACCATACCTTTAGTACATGAAAAATTACCATAAACCTTGTATAAGTAATATGTGGATTGAAAAAAAAAGCATGAGCATAAATGCACAACAAGGGCTCACATACAATGAATTCATGCATAATACATACATTACATAATTGGTCAAAGAATAACATGTTAAAAAAATGAGGTCAGAATAAAAAAACTACATGAATTATATAAACATTATTTAAATGAAAACATGTATGATTTAAATCATTGATATTATACTGATGAAATTCATAATGTGAAATATAATAAAAACTCATTCATTGAATTCTACTAGGACACATTTATATTTTTGGGAGTGTTATTATACAATACCCAAAATATTTCATTCAATAGACTGATCTATATAATAATGGGACATTAATTTTTTGTCTTTATACATCCCATGGTTAAGTATAATTCATTCAACATATGAGACATCAAAAAAATTTATACCATCCTCTGAGCAATACTATAAGAGATTAAAATTTATAAGTCAAAATATTTTTGAAAAATATAAATAAAATACATCCACACTCAATATAATAATATGAATTTATTGGATATTAACCATTAAGAAATTTGTATGTATTGCAGATTCATCAATGTATCATTATGGAAACTATAAAATTAATATAGTATATTGTTTTTTTAGGTGTGTGGTCATAGGGACGTTCATCAAGCATCAGCATAATGACTATCTAAGATCTCAATGATCGCTTTTCATCTTGATTACCCCAAGGTTCATTTATTCTATAGCCACATCCAATTTCCAATATCCAAAACTGAATTTAATTTATAGAAATATAAACATAATTTTACTTTAACAAATAATTCTATGGTTCTTCCATAATAGAAAATATTGAGTTTTAAAAAAAAAAATTGTTATTGTTATATAAAAATTTGATGCATGGATAACATTATAAACTATTAAATCACCAAAATATCATGAATACTATTTTTAATTTCATCCATGGAATTTTATGCACCACAAATAATGAAATATTTGTTACATATAAGTTCACTCCCAAAGAAAAAATATTTATATGAAAAAATTCCATTTATATACGTTGTTTAAATTCAATGCACACCTATTAAGATATATGGAATTTATACATCATAAAATAAAATAATTTTTTTTCATTATATATAATTAAAAATATTCATTATATAAACCCAATAATTAAAATTTATCAAATAATGTTAAATATCTATCTCATATATAAAGTTGAGATAAAATACCCATAACTATTGTCTAGACATAAATCAACATTATCCATCCACCTATAACATGAAAATAGATCTCCCAATAAATAAATTATAAAAAATAAAAATATCCATTTTAACTTATTCAATTCAAAAATGATCATTCTCTAAATAAGTTATTCTGATTTTAAACATTGTGTCTTTATTTTCTTAATCATTTGAATAAGTTTCATAATATATTTGTTTGAATTAATTCCTAGAAAAACTAATTATATAAATATTTCATTAATTCTATAATAATATTATAATTATGATAAAATTTTATATCAAAAAAACATTTCATGTGTTTTCTTGACCATATCCTTTATGAAAATGCTGTTAATAAACATTAATTTTTATTTTTAACAAAAAATGATATTTATATAATATATGAAGTCGATATTGATAAAATATATATATATAAAAGACAAATAATTGCCTACTAATTTATATCATATTATATTAGTAATAAATTTTTTAAGTTACCCATTATATTAATTTTCACTATTGATCAAGTTGGTGGTTAACCTAAACCAAACAAGAACATAAAAAAATTTATTAGATGAATATGTATTTATTTTTATAACACAAAAATAAAAAACAATATTCATCATCAGACATATTGAGTAATAGTGAGATAATTTATAATTAATATAATGAATAACAATATTTTTGGTTATTAAAATATTGCATGATTTGAATAAGGGATTACATTTTTATGATCCATATTTTGAATGATTAAATTGAGAAGATTGTTTGTTGATGCTATAATTATAAGGATATATAATTTTAAATAAATAAACCATGTTTATATAAAAAATAATATTTCTAAATAAATACCTTTCATATATCCAATGTTTTAATAATATCATGGAAACAAATCAAATTATATCATGGAGGTGGTGGTATGTATAGTGCATGAAGAATAATTGTTTTCTTAGTGGATAGGTTTTATGAAGGAATAAAGTTATTAAATTTAATTTAGTAACATTAAATTATGTTTATTATATATATTTAATTATAATAACATGTATATAATTAATATTAATATGTATAATTATAAAAAATAAGTAGTTTATTGATTATACAAAAGTTGGGGACCAATTTTGTTTCTTGGATGTGTCCTTTATTTTAATAAAAATATCCTATTAATAAGTGAAAACTAGATTATGAACATGATATATCAACCTATAGAGAGTAAAATAGTATATACTCAAAGAGACATTTTCATGATATGAATGTATTAAGGTGGTTAAGTTGTTATTCATTCCAAAGTTTAGGGATATTTTGTTTTGGATTAAAGAATGCTTTTAGAAAAAATACATGGTTTCCAATCACGTGTAAAAGTTGAAAAATAGAGAAAAAGGTACGGTAAACTATTCCAAGTTGATATAGTACAAACCATTGATTTCAATGGTTGTTTTTAAATTTATTAGGGCATTTACACAATATTTAAATCAATTTACAACTTTTATTTTAAGGATAAAATTAATATTCAACAGTAGTGATTAATTGTTCTGAAAAATATTAATATATTACATTTTTACATAATTTGATTGATATATTTTAAAATTAATATATTATTTTATAATATAAAAATTCAATAGTTAATAATATGTAATATTAAAAGAAACAAACATAATCTTCTAAATTTTTTTTGAATAAATAATATTTTTAATCTATATAATTATATATATATAAATTATCATAGATAATTATTTTATTTAAATTTGTTTTTTATTCTAAATAAAATAGAATATATTAGGATTTTTGGACATGTATTAACTAGATATCCTTTTAAAATACACAATGTAATGAAATTTCCAAAATTATTTTTTCTGTTAAGGTGTCATTTTAATTACTTCTAAAAGAATTTGGGGTAGGATAATTAAATTAAAATAATCTTTTAAAAATTGTTTCGATATTACATAAATGTCGATATGTTATCATAGTTTTTTATTTACTATTATGTAATTATTATACAATATCAAATTCATTCTTATTACATGTTTCCTAAACAAATATTTTTCCAATAAAAACTATAATTTTTAGAATAAATTAAAAAAATCAATTCTCACATGATTTCAACGAATAAATTAAAAATTGAAGTTAGTTACATCAAATTTATTATTTAATTATTACATTATATAAAGTAATTAATGAAGAATTTGTATATTATGAGTTTCATGTTATTTTACAAAATTGTTTTTACATAGTAAATTAGTATCTAAGGTGTTACATTTAAAAACTAAATTTCATTTATATAGGTTTTGATATGATAAAATGATTTTCATTTAACGATCTTACGAAACAAATATGTTAGGTTTTTATTATGTGAGTCTTTAGTTTATTATAGATCAATAATTAATTGTGAAAATACATATATTTCCTATGATAATTATGTGAAGTGATTTTATATGATAGTTAAACTACATGAATCTAGTAAGGTCATACGATCTAATATATTATGAGAACCATGAGGTGATTCATATTCCACCATGATATGGGAAGCATGTGATTACTACTTATCAAATTTTAAATAATGGTATTAGTAAATAACCATGATATGTGATGTGGTTAATATGAATATGAAATTGAAACCAACATTGATATGTTTTTATGCATATGATATGAACTCCTATCCTGAGTTGTTTTTAATCATTTCTAAAATCATCAAACACTATTATTTTATTCCATGAGTCATGATTAATATATATGAATTATTTGAAATTATTTATTTTTAATAATCACATTTTTTAATAACTATATGCCCATGTAATTATATTTTATGATCCTTGGTTAATATCTCTAATGTTTACCATAAATGTTTTTATGAGCTCACTATATGTTTTAATTTTTCTAGCTGCTTCCAAGAAGGGTAGCATATATGCAAAATATTAAAGGGTAAAATATATAATGAATGATTTTATAGTTTATTATTATTATACCTAAATAATATTAGTATGTATATATTATCTAATTACATTAAACAAATATGTTTTAATAGTATGGTTTTTGGATATATATTAAATATTCATCAAAAAGTGGTTATCTTTTTATATGTTATGCTTCGATCAATATAGTTATTATTCCAGAGGGTCTTGAATGTGGTTAGATCATTAATAGTTATTCCAATGATTAGTACCATTTATTATACGGTTTTATAAATATTGTTTTCTAAAGTGATACAAATAAATAATTCCTGAATGTTTATCAATATTAGTGAGGTTTGTGCACCATAGAATCCTTAAGATGAATAAGGATATCCATTGACAATTTTATTACATAATTATAAAGAATTATATTTACTTTTTCTCAAAAACAAACTGTATTATTCAATATTTAATATTATTTCACCCTGAGAGAGAGGGTATTCATGGTACACATTTGTTTGAAATGACTTTGTAGACTAGAATAAAGATTTATATCATGAATAGTATTTATATAACACTTTGTGAAAATGATTTAGTATGTGTGATTATAAATTTTTTTAACCTTATTTTAGGAATTCCTTGAACATTTTATTTATCCAAATTATTTAATTTGTCTTGTATGGTCTTTTTGTGATATTTTATAAAATATGAAGTCCAAGGGGTAGTGAAAAATTTCTATATGGTTAGGGAAACCTATGAAGTTTTCCATTGAAGATTGTGTGCCCTATGTTGATCCAATGGAAGGAGGAACGCGATATATCCAAACAATGTTCCTGGACCTCATTACAAGGCATCCTCAAATAGTAATGGTTTTCACAATTTGGGCATGTTTTGATAAAATATGTTTTATCCTAGCAGAGTCCATTCACCCTAAAAGAAGTCGTGAACACTAAGGGAACACGGTTAATCTTAACCCCATGACCCCTAAAGAATGTTGTGCACATAGATGTTTAATTCCTTAAAAATTTATTATAAAATTTAAAACCACCATTTTATGTTTCCTAATAACACAATTATACCCAATAATTAATTATTTGATATTATTATCTCTATACAAGCAGTTTTGTCTCCTCAAATAACTATTTCTTGGAGATTCAAAGTAGTGTTGATCCAATTATAGTTACAATTGTTATGTGGATCTCCAATTGTGTAATTTCATATTATATTATTTTCTATAATTCTTTTATATTTATATATAATTAGAGAAGTTATGGATCTAAATTATGTTTTTTATCATTATTATAGTATGTGTTCTTATATCTTTAGTGTATTCATTCTTTGTTTGGGTTCTTCTTTGATGGTAGTGTGCATTGTGACACCTTAATTTGATTTTTTGGTTGTTCCATAAAAATTTAACAATAAATATGAAGTCTTTAGTTCATGATTTTCTAATTTTCATTGAATTTTTTTGAGTTATTTTAAAATAATTAATTTATATGATTTTTTCATTGATTTGAACTATACATGGAATTATGGAAAAACCTGATTATTAATGGAATTAAAATTTTAGGGAGAATTTGGGAAATATTGTGGAATCTTATGTAAATAATATTAATGAAATAATATGAGGTTAATATTGATAAAAAAAATAAATTTATAGATGATTTGAAATGTAATTACTGAATAAAAAAAATTATTTAGTTTTTAAATGAGAAAGGCACGATGGAAACTAAAAATGGGAAATAGAATCCTTAAATGATTTGGATTGATTGATATAATTTTTTATTTATTTAATGATTTACTAAAGATCATTCAATATTTTTTAGTTAGTAGGTATTTAGGATAATTACTTAAAGATCTTGATCCCGAATAAATGTTCTTATTATAACAATAGTAAAGGAACCATGTTTAATTTGATTTCTCATAGTGCCACATAATCGTGTGTACATTGATTTCATTTAGTGGCACTATGAATGATATTTTTATGATTAAATTATCTTTATCTATGTTGATAAATCATATATATAGAACCTAATACAATTTATTTCTCATACTACATGTCACATTAGCATGGTTCTCTCTATGAATGATTTCATTATACATGTGTTTGATCTGATGACCTTTTTCATTCATAACAGCTATGAAATATAAACTATTTTATATAAATTATTCATTTATTCTTCTTCAAATACATATATGATATATCTACCATATTCTTTTATTAAATCATATTTTATATTTTATAATTTAAATCATATTGTCATTCCCTTTTATAATTTTATCTAAATGTATACATGGTCATTTTTATGGTATTTCGTACCGAATACTAGGTAATAACCTGTTGGGATTTATATCTGAAACCCAATATTTTAATTTATGTATTTTTAGACATTATTATTCTAATTATATTCAATTGGTGAAATTTAAATGGAGGTGGGTGATTTTGTTGATACATTGGACTATGGATCTATGATGGTGACTGGTGGAGATACAATCAACATGATAAACAAAATATTTTGAGACTTATGGTAAGATTTATGGTTTCATAATATGATGATGTTTCTTTGGGATGATTATATTTAAGTAGGGTACTATTATTCATAATTTGTTACGGTATTTTATCACCCAATTATTATTGATAATGCTTCTTTGTATCATATATATTACGATGTTTGTGGAAAATTTGTTCACTCTTTGATCATGAATGATGATGGTTTCCAATCATATATAAGTGGAAATTGAGGATGCCCTTAGGTGCATGTTAGATCTAGCATCAATATTAGTATACTAGGGCATCTTATATGATAATGACAATTCGGTATTAATGATATACATTAAGAATCATTCCTCAATGTGAATATGTGTTTTGGGGTGTCTTGATAAAACATATGAGGTAGTTGATAGTCAGTGGTTGGTTATATCTCAATGTAATGAGATGTATGTCACCATAGGTGTTTAGTAAAAATTTCATTGATGAATTTTTTTTTATTTTATTATATTATTTTCCAAGTCATTGATCTCGAAATGTTCATGCCACAATATTTAATACCCTTGTGAGTGATTTGATATTATTGTATCTCATCACTAAGTTTCTAATATATATCATTTATGAAGCCTTTAGTATATTATGTTGATGTTTTCAAGCATCGTTCAACTAATTATATGTTTAAAATATCCCTAGGAGGAAGCCACTAGGGAACCGTAGTATGAAAATCCTCATGTAGACCATACTATTGTCGATATAGGGGTGAGGAATATCCAATCATTAGTAAAAGTGTGTATACTCATTCTTGTTTAGGATCCAATAGTGGAATTGAGAAATAATGAACTTTGTGATCATGTTCAATAGATTTTTCAACATAATCCTCCTTCGTTCCATGTCTTTAAAAATCTGTAAGAGCCTAGAGAATGTATAAAAATGATATAACATCACATTGATTTACTGGGAAACCTGATTTCATTAAGTTGAATTGTCATACCATTAATATGGATGAGACTAGTAGGAATTGGTGAGATTTTGTAGTACCAAAAATTAAGCATGAAGGTTTATAATCAAATTACTATTGAGTTTATTAAGTGACAAGATCATCCCAGAATCATTTTTCTTCTTAGAATCCATGAAATTTCTCAAACACAAATTAAGTTGCATGTTTATGAGTTAGTATAAAACACATATTGTTGAGGATGGTATTATTTCTCTTGAGGTGGTGGATAATGAAAAGATGAAGGAAAGTAAACTTGAGATTATTATTCAATCATATAGTTGATCTATGGTTTTATTTCCAATTTTGCCTTCATATTTTGATGAGTGGGATATGGAATTAATGGTTGAGCTTGATCTGGAAGGAAATTCAATGTTGAATGGAATTTAATTATTTCTTGTAGGGAGTTCCATGAGATTAATTAAAGGAAAAAAATCATTATGTGAATAATGGTGTATCTATATAGTAGGAGTCATATAGAAAACATGTAGTTATTTTAAGAGGATCGTATGATCACATTACATTGTGGCATGGTTGGGAATTCAAAATATGTTTTCATTGGGGTAACCAAGATCTGTGGTTTGTATAGTAACTATGGCTACCTATAGAAGTTATATTATATTCTTTCTCTTCATAGTTTAATAGGCTCATCATCATCTAAATTAACTTCATTTTTATCTATTGATTTGAGATCTATAGTGATCTAGCCACATGAATCAAAAATAAACCTCCATTATGTAGAGGAAAAGTCTCTATAGAGAGCTGATTGAAGACTAGTGAATGTTTGATGTACAATCACTCTAACATCATTTCTAGTTGATGTTATATGTGATTCTTGTGAATCTCACTCATTTATATCTACTCATGTTGTTATCCAACTACAAATTTCAACGGAAATTTTCTTTTATTTGATGGATAATACTACATCAATCAGGACAAATATATAGTAGGGTATTCATTTACATGCTTGGGTTTTTTCTCTATTATAATTTTATAATTCTTGGAATTTTTTTGTTCTAAACATGAAACCTATTTTTGTTATCCTTGGGGTGGCCTAATTTTCAAATGAAGGGGTGTTCTACTTTTCATAGATAATGGGACTGAAGGTTGAGTAGAAAAAATGATTATTTTTTGAGTTGTTAAGGGTAATATTTGTTGGTTAATTTAATAAGGAGTTATAATATTAGAGTGGTTTTCTCCAACACACCATCTTTAAATTTATTGATCTATTTTCAAAATATTTATCTTATCATATGCTAATAAAATTGATAGTTATATCAATTTCTTTATAACCTGCTATTCATACAGTGTAAATTCTATCTTACCCTATGTCACTAGAAAAGATGAATGGTAAAAAAACTATATTGAATTAATTTTTATAGAATGTATTAACATTCTCGAGTGCTTCCTCTATGGTGGAACCTATCCTCTTTTATATGGAAGTTATAATAAAACATTTGCATTGAATTGATTACTAGAAACTCAATGAAGATAAAATAAAAAACTTGTGTCCATTACCCTGGATTGAGGACTTGTTTCAAAAATGAAAAGTGGAAATATTATTCTAGAATAATGATATTATATATGGTTATCACCAGATAAGAATATATAAAAATATAACATTCCAAAGACGACATTCAGATATAGGTATGGTCACATTGAGTATCTTTTATTCTTGTAGTAATGATCAATTCCATAATCTAATTTATGGTAGTCATGAAACAATAATCACCAGTACAATAACACATTCATGGTTATTTTAAGTGATGTAATTATGGTTTACTCATAGTTAGATGATGGGTTTTTGGATATTCATATAATATTTAAAGAAATATTGACAGATTAGGTAAATTACATGAAAAATCAATAATATAATTTTTGGAATCAGGAAGTGATGTTCTTAGGACATATTTTATTAGAGCATATTATTTTAGTTTATCATGAGTTAGTTATAGTTATCATTTCATTAGAGTGAAAATGTTACATTTTTATACTTATATATTCATTTTATTGAAGGGATATTATAATAGGTTTGTAAATTGCTTCTAGATGTTGGATAATTTGATGACCATGCTCAGTCAAAATAGAGTAAAGAATATTTTTTATGAGAAATGATAGAGTATTATTGTATATCTAAAAATTATTTTGAATAAAACTCACGTTTGTACAATTCTAGATAATGGATCGGGGTATGTTTTCATCCTTAATGTATCAGGTTCTGGTGTGAGTTATGTTCATATGCAGTGCGATCAAGTGGCAGCTTATAGATCCACTAATATTGGGGCACAAGAGAAGAATTACCATAACCATGATCCTGAAATCATATATTTAATTTATAAAATTAAATTTTGGTGTTATTACGTTATCATAGAATGATTTTCCATTTTTTTAAAACAACAAAATAATGAATTATCGGTTCCCTCAAAATTATTTTTTCTATTGATAGGGACATTGAAAGGAGTACATGCAGTCTTTTGTCTCAAATTTTTTACACCATAAGAAGGGGAAATTAAGTTTCTACACTATTAAATAGTAATCATATGAACTATACTTAATAATAATCATCATTAGAGTGGAACATGGTTCCGTCATTTAGTTATCTACAAATGGGATTCAGGATGATGATTTTAGGGTTATCTTGGAATGTTTTCACTAACCTCGATCATCATGAGATTGTTATCCCTGAATAAAAATATCTAGAATAATTCCATGGAATTAGGGACTCTCATTTTGTTAGGGAGACTTTTAGTGAGATTATGATCTTTTTTTAATGAATCCTTGGTTTTTATAATCGGTATATTGTTCTCAGCCAATGGAAAAATCTATAATGGGAAATTTTCCAAATTCTAAGTGTTTAGTGTACCTAAAATAAAAAATAATGATTTGTGAAATGTGGGTAATATTCTTATGGTTAGGTATGATATGATACATCAATAAAATAATTTAAAATTTTTATACATATCTGCATATCAAATCTGATCACACAATACTGTGCAGTTTTCTTTAAATATTTCCAATGACCACTTGGAAGTGGGGTGATATATTTGTATACATTGTCGGTATATTGCTTCATACCACTCAAAATAATAAATTGATATGTGTTTTTATTTATTAGATAAACAAATTATCTCTGATAATATCAATTGGGGATACATCAAAAGTTAGACACTTGGGATGCCTCTATGTGCTAGGGAAATTCATAATGCACGACGTTATTTCTTCTAAAATCTCATATTGGGAACCTCGACTAACATACTCATTTAGGATAGGAATACAGAATGAATTGATATCATATGAACTTTTGGGTATGGTATATAATCTACATAATGATTTCTGTAAAGAAATATCTATACAGATCCTAATGTGTTTGTAATGTTGGCATGTTCTTATGATTGATGGATATTGGGAATTCCATTAGGAAATTTATGAGTTTTCATATAAAAATAGTAACTATTATATACATAGGATGTCTCTTTTTGTTTCCTTGAATGGAATCCTTCGTAAATCTCCAATTTGGTGGGTACAAATTAGTGAATGTTTTTTTGGACTATGATTACACTAATAAATGAAATATATTATTCATTTAGTTCCTCAAATAATTATTTATGTAATAGAGTAATTAAAAATATTATGCTTCTCATAGTAGGTAACCAATAGAATTTTTAGATAGTGACTAGATTAATTTGAAAGTTATATATATTTGGTTTCCCCGATGTCTTTATAAATAGGGACATCATGAACCATGTTTCATTAGACCTTTAGAGGTTATTGATAATATGGTGAATGTGTCTTACTTTTTAGCACATACCCCATAGATGATTTTTATACACAATGTGTTCCATTTATCACAAAATTGAAATTATATTTTGTACCCATAACATGTAGTGAGTTGTGAGGATCATGACGTTGAAACTTATTTATCCATGAATGTGTATCCAGTTAGGGCTATGGATTCGGTGTTCAAGATTATTCAAGGGAGGAAAATACCTTTATACATTTTGGAACCATACTTATTATTTTCATGAGACATGGATGTGTCAGGCATATATGAGAAAATGGTTTCCTTATCCATTTGGTGTGGAGTTTTCTTGGATATTTTTCAAGGGATATAATGTTTTTTTGTAGGGAGGTTGTAAAATTATTTTTCCAAAAATAATGTACTTCTTGACCATAGTTTTGATATACAATATTTCATGTATATATTTAGGGTCAATTCTATAGAATTTTTATATTTTTGGAAATCGATGGATGTGTAAATAGTTGAAAAAATGTTAGGTAAGACCGTATTGTTGGGATCAGTAAACAATGAACCCATTTGTGAGCCACTAAAAAGAGGTCCATGGATTATCTAAATTATTCAACCGACTCTCCAAATAATTATACATTTCATGTTGCAGACTCATAATTTTGGTTCAAGGTTTTAAAAATAGGGGGACTCCTAGGTTAAACCATTCACCCTTTTAGCGTGGTTGCATGTTTACTCCAAACCATTTAATGTTATGCCAAACCTTTATTGTGGGTTTTTAATGCCCCTGGAATTTATTTATAAATACATAACCACTAATTTTATATTTATAACAACCCCTTTGGACCTTATCTAAAATTCCTTTATTATGAATGAAATATATAAGAGTGCTTAGCTCCATAAAATACTTTTCTTCACATGAAAAAATTATATTTATCTCATTATTTATCCTATATGTCAGTAGATCTCCTTTAATGTAGTTTATTTTGATATTTATCTTCCTCTTCCTTATATTCTAGTAGACAATCATTAAATTGATTCATATCAATATGGATTTTGTTATCATTATCCTAGGATGTGTTCATAGATCATCCACACCATTTTTCTTAATTTTCAATTTCTATTGTAGGTTTTGTACTTTATGATTAGTCTGTTATAATTTTGGTGGTTCAATATGGATTATACATTTATTTGAAAACATATATTTGAAAACCAATTTTGAAATTGATTTAAATTATTTATAATAATGGATTTCGTATAAATAGTGTCTTTGGGAATTAGTTACATAACATAACTTCATTCACCTGGGAAATAACAACATTATAAGAAAATTCATTCACATTGTTTATTGAAAAAATAACTAACATGCTGAAAACACTCTTTGGTATATCAAAATGAATAGGTTATCCAATGGAAAAACATAAGGGATGAGCTATAAAGCTCAGTAATGGAATAAAAATGGAATAACATTAAAAGGATACTGTATGTTAAAAAAAGTAGGCATATCAGTGAGGCATAAAAAGAGTGTGAAACATAACCATGTAATAATAGACATGATGTATAATGATAATCATAACATGGAAAATTTTAACATAAAATAGTAAATCATGAACATAGATCTAGGGTTAATCACCATGATATCATTGTGGAAAAATTACCCTAAATTATCTAGGTACACCCTTGTCCCAACATAACATATCATGATAATAAACATTACCCAATGAATTTTACTTCTATCTTGGAACACCCTTTAAATATTTTCATTATCATTTTTATGTTTTCCACATAGATCGTGAGACATGGACTAATTCATCCTCATTATTTATTCCATGTTTAAGGAATATGGATTGAATACATGTGTGTACCCAATAAATAAATATATATTCAAAAAGTGAATACAGTAGATATAATAATGGGTATGGACTTCATTACAAAATTGTTTTGATATGAAAAACAGTGGTGAAATTTTAGTAGTGTAGGAGGGTTACATACAAATTTATAAAATTGGTTGGGAAGAGATGAAATGGTCTCTAATTATTTTTAAATAAAATGGGAGGTAATAGGTTCATTTAAAAACATATCCCAACAATATAAATTTATAAACAGAATGAATAACATAGTGAAGAAACATGAATTGAAAAAAGAATCCTTACTAAATTTTATCATATTAATAGGTGTAAAAAAAGTATCAGGTTAGGAATAATGTGGGAGAATGTAATATATAAATATTTATAATTCTAATAGAATTTAAGGGTAATATAAAATATCATATCCCATCATAATAAAATTATTATCAAAATACATTATATTTAATGTGTTCTTGATAAAAGGGGAGAGAAGAAGATTCCTTTCTTGAGTGTGTCACTCCAAAGGCTTGGGAGTGGCATTATAAAAGATTTGGGGAGTGAGGGATTGAATATATGGAGAGGAAGGAAGAATTTCTATGTTCTGCAAGGAATTTTATTCAAGTGAAATTAGAGCATGGGTGGGATTATATAGTAAGATAGTTGGATTTCATTATTATTTTGGTTTTGGCTTTTATATAACAAAATATCCCAATCAATAAACCATCCAATGGTTTTCCCCATGGTTCTATCCAAAAGGGAATGTTTTTTTAATGGAAAAGATGATATATTATTAAAATATTCCCATTAGTTATGTGTATGTGAGTCACACTTGTAATAAAATGATTTTAAAATAAATACAATTATTATAATTCGTGGAGGATTCATATTGGATTTAAAAAATAAATAAAATCAAAATCAAAATAAATAATTTTAAAGGTAAAACTTATATTAGGTTCTTAATTGGATTTATGTTACTTATTACATCAATTTTGTGTCACTGTGATGTCATAATATGCAATGTATATTTATATGGTATTTAAGTTTTACCTCAAAATTTGATTATCTCAGAAAATTATAAAAAATTAATCATCAGATATTTTAAACAATTTAACTAAAAAGATAATATTAACTCTATCTAATTGTTTTCTAAAAATGTGAATATCGACATTTAAAATAAAAAAAATTATTATATTAAAAATAGAGGTGTTTTGACAACAATATATTTTGAGCCCTTATGAAAATTACAATTAACATCATAAAAATTTTATGATCTTTTATATTCCATATATATTATTTAATAATATTATTTTATTAAATTATCATTTATTTCAAAGATCTATCAATTCATAAAATTATAAATCTTAATTTAATTTTTTTATCGTCCAAAAATATAAATGGTGTTTTTTTAAATAAAAATATAAATAATTTATGAACTAACAATAATATAATGAAAATATACTAATAATTATTCAAAAAATAATATAAATATTCATATTTATAGAGTCTTGTTACATATCCATTTAATAAACCAGTAAATTCCTTAAGGGTATGGTATAAGATGTTTGGAATTTCCTGGGGGAATTCAGCAGACATGGTTTTTCCCAATAACTATATGTTCTTGAACATATCGTGTAAATGGTTTCAATAATGTTTAAGATTTGAGATATTATATTGGTCTTGGTCAAGTTAAAATCCAAGAAATGATGTCTACCATGGATGCACCGATAAATGGGCTTCATTGGGTTTAATCCAACAAGTTGATGGCATCACAAACATTGTCTGTGAAAAATGGATTTATTAAAACCCTGTTATTATACTAATCATATGATTACTGTTAAATAGCTACAAAATCATTGTAAAAGATGCATAACAGTTTTTTAAATCCAAGGGAAATTTTAGGGAAACAAATTACATGTATTTTCTATAAAAATAATAAATATTAATACATTAAATAAAATCGAAGGGGAATTTTATTTATGATATTTCGGGTCGTTATATAAGAACACTGGGTTCATGATCCCTTACAAATGGAAATATTTTGAAAAAAATAATTGAACCAAGAATTTAACACCCCATGATTTTAAGAGACAGATTCCTTTTAATTTCATTGATTTTGGGTGTTGTACACAACACCATGATTTGATTTCCATACATGATTCATCCTATCATCTTACGTTATACGCAACACTATGTATGGTTTGTGTTACACATAATTTATAGTTCTTTTGATAGAATTTAGTTTACACCAAATTGTGATTAATAGAACAACTAAATATTATTATGTTACCTTATAAAAACTCATTATAGTTTCTAGTATGAACAGTTTTAACTTTATTATATAATGATTCAAAAATATATCATGGTAATTCTATTATAAATTAAAATATATTCCCTACTAAATTAACGGAAAAATTTTATATAAAAATGATTAAAATTCAAGTAAGTGAGTTTAAAAATCATAAAAATCATCTTTTATGTATTTTTAATAAACTATATGAGTAATATATTTAATATAATGTTTAAAATTCATCTTATATGTTTTCTACACATGATATAGAAACAAATCTAAATTTTTGGATAAAAGTAGAATTTAAGAAAAATTACAGCTTTTCCGCCTTTAAATGGAGCACCCATTTTAAATCTAGTTTTATACATTTAAATAAGATAAATTTGAAAAAAATTAACTTTCTCTTTGTAAATGGAAATCATAATTTGGTTCATATAAATTTTCTTTATTTTCTGATAACTTCCATATTTTAAAAGAATTGAAAAATAAAGAACATTAATTCAGATCTTCTTTGTCATCTAATTAATTTATATTTAAAAATTGTCCTTTTAATTTCGTTTAAATAATTATTTTATTTTATTTTTATTATTTCATAAATTTTTTTACATTATAAGTAATTTCAATTTCAATTTTGATATAAACACAAGTAAATATTTTGATGGATTTTAGTTTTTGAATCATCGTTTTTTCGTTCCATCAGTGAGATTTATTTTAAATTAGTTACTATAAATTCTATATTAACAATTTTAAGAAATAAATTATATATTTAGAATAAATGGGTCCAAATTATGTAAATATGTTACTTTTATTATTTTTGGATATTATTATTAGTAACTATGGTAATATTTATTTAACACGATCAAAGGTAAATCAGGTAATTTAGGTAACAAATTAATATGATAAAAACTGTACAATTTCTAAGAATGCTTCTAAATCCCTCTTTTATGAGTAAACATATACACTTAACACATATGGATCATAATTTACTAATTTAATGTTCATGTTTCTTGGAAAAATAATATAAATACTAGTCAAATAAATGAAAGTGACATGTAATTGAAAAAATTGAACCCACTTATTTCACAAAAGAAAAATAATTGTAATAAAGAGAAAATAAAGAATAAAGTTAGATTATAAATATTCTACAGAAATAAAATGAAATTTATTACATCATGGTAAATTATTTAGAATTATTAGAGACTAAATAATTACCATATAGTCTTATACATTGATGATACAAAAATTATTTAATTGATGAAAAATAAATATATCAATTTTATCAAACTGATAATAACAATTAAAAGACACAATTAATTGAAAAAATATTATTTTTTGGGTATATATTGACAATAATAATCTATGGTTTTGTTATTTACCATTAGGAACCTTATAAAATTATTATCACATTTTTATTATTTTAATTAATATTCTTTCAATGTTGTCACATTCATATTTTTTATACCATATAATTTTAAATATAGGTAAAAAAAGATATATTCTACTATCAATACTATTATATAATTTATATAGTTTATCTTCATCATCATATTTTTTTAAATTTTATTGAGAAAAATTGTATATTAAATAATTAATCAAAACTGATGTAGTAAATATTTTATTAAGTGAAATTTGAAATGAATGATTTTTAAAATATTAAAATAAATATAATTTGAACTAAAAAATATTTAAAATTGATTTTATAGAAGTATTTGATCCCTTGGGGATATAATAATCTATTTTTGAGTGAATCCTCGTATATTGGTATTTTTAAACATCTTAGAAATGAATAGTGTCAATATTGACACTATTGATATTTTTTAAAAATTATGTATCATTAAAATATTAATAAATAATAACACATATTTAAAAATTCCAAATAAAAATGAATTTCCATAAAATATTCTAAATTATTTAGTTTATTATATTTGACATAAAATAATTAAAATTCCAAAAAAATAATATTGGAAAAGATGTTACATTAGTAAAAAAATATAAAATTAAGGATTAATTATAAAGAGAATGATTAAATTTAAATAAAAACTAGTAAAACTTTTCTTTGTTGATTAAATTATAATTTTATTTTATCTTAACTTTTAATATAATTCATTTTGGTGTCTTTTTATATTTTGAGATTATTATAAATTAATAGGTTCCGAAATTCCAAAAGTGCCACTCACCTCGATTATAAAAGGGGACCTCATACCTAATATATTCACACTCATTTGATCCTTTGTGATAAAAAAACACTTCCCATTTTCCCAATAGACCTCTCTAGCCCCATTGTCGAGTTTCTACACTTCCCCTATCGCCAATTATATTTTTCCAAAGAGGTGAATTAGAGAGTGATAATTCAAGTAGAGGTACCTTCTTTAACAAATTTTCAATTTCATTTGTTCTTCTATGTAATATTCATTGTTTTTCCATTATAATATAATAAATCTATTATTAACTATATGATGATATATTAATATAGTTATATAACAACAATATTCCATATTTTATTTATCCAATGATAAAAAAGAAAATCACCACGCGTGCGTACATATGACCTATTGTCTCCACACCATGATGTAATCTGTTTTCATCACCTATTTATATGGATGGGTATATTGAAGAAATTTATATATAGATATACTAATTATAACAGTTTATTGATTCTAGGAACATCATATGTACCATTCACTTCAATAATTAATACTATTAATTAAATGATACTATTGCATGTGCGTACATACAGGAAATAGTCTCCATTACACGAAGAGATCCATTTTCCTTATTCACCATTCATGAATGACTAAATGAATTTATGGAATTATAAAATTTGACACATAATAACATAATTATATTCTATGAATTATTTAACTACAAACTAGTATAAGGTTATGAAAATTCCTCGAATGGAGAAAATTCAAACACAATCACATTGTATAAGGAATCAATGCTCTATCAAGTCTATCAAGGTAAATGGACTCAAATTAACTTGTAAATTTCAAAAGTAACTTGAAGGAATTTAACATTCGAAGGAATTTCCAATGGTCCGCGTTCCATCACCGAGGAGGGTACGCAAACCAGTAGGATCGCAAACCTCCAAGTATGTAGAATGATTCGCAAATCACATGCTAACATGATGATGGCCGACAAATAGGGTAGACCACAAAATATGTAACTGATAGACTCATATGAGGTAAGAATGTATGTGTACTGTTCCACATACCAATCAGTTCATAGAATAAGAGAACATGCAAGGCTTCACAAACCATTAGTTTGAACTGACGCCCCCGTGAACCCCAGTTGACTGACTCTTCTTTGGGTTAGGATATTGCTTCAATGGGCCTCCAAAAATGGTGTTGCATGACCCATAAATATGATTACATGTATGATAAATAAATATATAATAGTAGAAGTATGAGACACTTAGGGAGCGAGATGGACATGGATAAGAAACAATGATTGAATCTCAAGGTAGACTAAGAGGTTTCCCTCTGGCTTCAACCTTGTTTCATCAGTGAATTGTGAAACCTGAACCACTCCCTCAACCGGTACAGTCATCCATGAACCATAAAATAATGAAATTGAATAATAAGAATAGAACCATTAACCAAAATGTTGAACTACAAAGCAAAGGATTATTTTAGAGGAACTCCCTTTGAAGGATGATCCACCAGACCCCCTTTCAATATGGTTCCCCATGTAGTATTCCACTATGCGGATTGAGCCTAGCGCCGCGTACTAACACAATTTATAGATTGAACCCAAAGTAGTATTATTGGATTCATACCACTGTGGTATGTGATTTCTTATAACCATTCCCACGTACCATAATGGTATACTGATGGCCCCTCTACCGGCATTCCTTTATGGTATACAGAGCCTCCACCATCCCGCATAAAAAGTCAGTATGTAGAATGGGGTGTTTTCAGATATTGTTCCTTACTATTCCATCCTAACTCATCCATTATTTTCCCTCACTCCAAGATTACTTTTCTAATAATTCCTCTTTAATTATGACAAAGCCTCCTCCAAATACATTGAATATGTATGATCGGACCATCATGTGCATTAACGTGCCCCGTAGTGTCTACAAACCCACGGTAAGTGGAGTCACAAATTCTCTCAACAAATCGGAGCAGGCTTCGAGATTATCTATGCGAATACATTACCATGATAACCGTGATCCAAACCATGGGAGGCTGACGTGATCCTCCCAATTATTGGGTCAAATGGTGATCACTCTCTTTTCCATTCAATGAGGCATAGTGATCAGTAGAAGGGTTTGTGTTCACTCCCCCCTTTGATGAGGATGAAAATCCTAACCATTCCTAGAACTACTTTGGGTCCCTCCTACTGAGGTAAGTCCACAATATTCTGAGGCAGGGCTGCATAAGCTTATATTTCATTTCACATTCAAGTGTTCATTGTTATGCCCCATCTCACATGGTTGCCTCGACCTCTTCCGTTGTGGGTTCTCGCTCCCCCACTAATAGGGGAGGAGGCATGTGGATTATTGAATCTTTTATATCTAATAGTTTCTCACAGTAACAATGACTCTCATTGGATTATATAATTGTGAGGATTATAAGATCCACATAAATCTGAACAATGGGATCTCGGATTACTGATCAAATCAGGATACGTAGGATGCATACTAGAAGGCCCGAGCTCAAAAGAGTTCCCCTCTTACAAGTCCACCAAATCATGTCCTTCACCTGGGTAGCTCCCATTCATAGGCCCCACACCATCCAAACTACATGGGTTATGATTCCTCTTCCAAGGATACGTAAGAATCACTTCATACTCGCAGATCTCAACATCAAGTCACCTTCTGCCACCTTGATGATGATGAACTCTAGAGCACCTTATTATATAGATCATGTCAACGTCACCTATGTATAATCAAATATATTAATTACTATGATGATCTTGAAAACCAATGGTAGAATGTGGAGACACTCCTTTGGAATTAATCAAGGATTCACGAACAGATGAGCATGACTTATATCTATAAAAGGGCCCTGAAACTAGAAACAATACTCCCCCAGAAAGGTTTCATTGAGCCTGGACTCCCACCCTCTTGACCCAAGGAGTATTTATGTGTCATTGGTTGATCCTTTGGTCAACTAATGCATGCCTTTGGAAATAAATTCCATGAATCATGGATACTAGTGATGTTGGGAATTCTGGGCTCAACGAATTACCCTGTGGTAGACTGTCAGAAGAAGCTATATCCATAAAAGAACAATTTGGTAAGTGCTTGACCCCTACAAAATCGCCCTTTGGGACCAATAGTTCATGTAGGGTTAATTCAACCTTCTTTAATGGAAAATGGTGTTAAATGGGTCAAAATCAAAGGAATGGTGAATTCGATGAGAACCCATCCCTTTTAAAAAATAGGTACAATTGATTAGTCTCATTGTGACAATTCCGCATAGACCAGAAATGTGCACCCTTGGAGGCGGAACAAAAATGGTGAGCCCGATGTGAATCATTAACCAAGGTGGCAATTCTACCCAAAAATTAAAAGGCAAAAAAGTACACATTTTACCATTCTGATCACCCCAGTATTCATAAACGCGCCACCTTAGAGGAGGAACAAAAAATATTAAAGCTGATGTGAATCCTTAACCATGGTGGTGGTTCTACATAAATAATATATGAAAAAAGGATAGTACACATAAGAATATTATGTTCGTCCTAATATGAGTAAACGAGCAACCTCGATGGCAGAACAAAAATGTTGAACCCGATATGGATCCCTAACTATGTTGGATGTCTCACCCCACTAAATCCCGATTTTCCCACAACAAAGGAAATGTTTAAGGGGACCAAGATGAATCTCCAGATATGTATATGTTTAAAGGAATGAAACATTGATGATGTTTTGTGCTATGTACGTCATATATGTAAATTTCAGGTTCCTGAAGAGAATCTTTGGGTCTAAATGACATCCCTATAACCCATGCAGACACACACATCAGTGAACCCACAGGCGGTTGTGGCCCCAATGAAGAGCAGGACCCTCTCGTCTACCCAGTGTCTTCAACACTGGGTATACAACACACTGATCAAGGAGTACAACCGAGATGGTACTCTCCATACATTGAAGACTGTGAGAAAATCCCTCTAGTATGCAATGGTTTGCTAGTCGAACCTTTAGCTATTCCTGAAACCCCAGCAATAGGTGGCCCCAGTGGTTGTCACAATCCGTTTTGGGAGCCTATCCTCGAATGATAAAAATGAGTACCTCCCTTATCTAATAGAGGTAGATGATGTCAATTAAAAAAGTTTCATCTCGGCTGTATAGGGTTCCTACTCATAGGCCCACACCATAAAGTGTCGATGATGATGCCGGACGACCAGGCCTAATCCCACAGAGGAGGACCTTATAACGAGGGAACCTCTCAAAGTCTAAGAGACTAGGGACTCATGGGATTCCAACCAAGGGTAGAGAATATATAATTATAAACATTCTATAAATGTGGTTTATGAGGAACAGCTCTGCTATACTGACGTGATGGCATTCAATAGGAAGACCTATGACCCTGCCCCCTCTACTCAAGCCCCCCACAGATATAGGGTGGCACAATACGAGCACATGCTCGTTCATGCTAATTCTTTCTAGTCCCGCCATGTAGATAGAGTGGAAAACAATAGGAAAATGAAGATATCTATCAAGCCACAACAAGCCCGACATCCATATAGGGCGACACATAGCTACATGCAGGCACAAAAACCTACAGATGTATATCAAAACATCCATCTAAATAGGGAAGCAGAGGGCTATAAACATATATAAATATCTACTGATTCATATCAAGCCTGACATCCAAATATGGTGGAAACCAAATATGATAGATTAAAATTCCTCTGTATGCATAGAAAGCAAGTGTGAATAATATAACAGAAAGTGAGTGGATGAAAATCCCCACTCATTAATACAAGGTCAACCAGTCAAATATTGTGTCAACTAGATAAGACAACCGGTGACAAACTCATTCTTATGCCCTGACACGGAAGAACTGCCAGCACCTACTGGAAACCCTTGGAAGATAGGAGCAGGAACCAACTCCTGCACTGACATCAGAATGGGCCTTCATAACCGTTACAACCAAAGATGTTTCTCAACACATCGTGAAAGTGATGGAAGATTAGGAATCGATAGAATAATATATCCTCAAAAAATGCCAAGAAATCATTACATCATCAGAAAAGGTGACAAATTGGGCTCACGGCCCGGCTTTCTCTAACGGATTGACTCAGTCACAAAATGATTTAGTCACTCCATAGAATTTAAGCATCCTACTCTCGTTCAAGAGGGATAATTGAAATATGATGCAATATACAGACCACCAAATTAGGATCCAATACGCATTCTAACTAGGGGATGCCGGTCCAACATGGTGGTTTCTCCAGGTAAGGCATATATCCGTGCCACAACCCAAGATGCTCGATAGCGTGTCCAGATGACATAATAAGACCATTCCAGATTGGGAATCATATATGAAGTCCATTACCAACAATAGATGTTGTTGGTTACCTACACGAGAGCACCCAAAAATTATAAGCACCAATGGAATCCAAACAATTAAGATTACATGCATAATCCTACTCCAATGTATGCTAGGGTTCATGACACCCCAAAATATATATCAAAAATGGCTCTGGACTCTTTAATTCCTTTACCAAATTTTGGAAGTGGTAGTAGTAGTTGTGAAGGACCTCCCCACAATATTGCTACCAGCAGCTATTAAGGTCCTCTATAGTGAACCCATGTGTCCTTATTCTGTGGGAAAAGAATGATCGATCACGAGAGCCTATCTCCTGATTCTCCCCTGTGTAGGCCAAACCTTGACCTAAAGATCACACAACAATAAGGTCATCCCCTTGTTGTTATCGACACGGATGGTCCTCCCTAGGGTATATGATTCTCATAGTAGTCAGACGTCAATTCATGATTGTAGTCCTCACCATGACAACATGAACTAAAAAGGCCCTTCCTTCTATGACAGTTTCCTTGAAGGTCCTCCCCATATTAACATTAACCAATAATAAGGTCATACCCTAATTGCAGTATATCCTAAAGGCCCTCCCAAGGATGTGCATTTCAGAAATTCTCCATATATCCAAGTATCAAGTCATGATAGTAGTCCCCACCATGATGACATCCATTGTGAAGGCCCTCCATTCAATAGAATTTCTATGAAGGTCCTATCCATAGTAACTCTAATAAACAAGTAGGTCCCGGCCCCATTATTGTACATCCTAAAGTCCCCGACCCCCGGGATGAGAACTACATAAATTCCACTTATAAATAGTTATCACGTCAAAATGGAAGTCCTGACCATGATGATAACCGTTGGGAGGGTCATCCCCACAATGGAAGTTTCTATAAAGGGCTTCCCCATAGTAACATCAATATGAAAGAAGATCCACCCCTCTCTACCACCCACCTTGAAGTTCCTCCCCTGGGTATATGCCACAATGAAATTTCCCACGGCTAGGCATCATGCTGCAATAATGGCCCTCTCCATTGAAGAATCATTTCCGATGTTCTTCCCCACAATGAGAATTAATACTGGAAAGATGGTCCTCCCCATGTCAGAACAATTGTTTGAAATCCCTTATATGTAGAGGATATCTGAAATACATATTCAAACATGGAAGGTGATTTTCCTATAACATGAAAGATTCTTCATAAACCTAAGGATGGATTTCGGCCACAGTCATCTTATGAGACACCGCGACACCATTCGAAAATCCATGAGGCTCCTAACAGATCAGTATCATTGAATGAAATTTTTTAGAGGCATTCAAACTGGTCATATCAGGTTTAAATATCCTCTAAATGGAAAATAGAATGATATGTTGCATGTGAGAATACAACATTATAAGGATAATATACTTGTCATGTGTTGGCTTACTGTCACTTCTCACTTTGACATACTAGGTGAATTGTCTAGGGAATGCACACATGACATTTACCTCAACATATGCTAAACAATTATACAACTAAAAGAAATATTATTACCATATAAATGGTATGAATACCATGACAACATGATAGGGGAGCATCACCATATAATTAACTTGGAAGCCCTCCTGTCTGCAAGGAAACCATAGTTAGAAAAGAAAAAAGAAAACCCTTGAACATGATTGCCTCCATGCACTGCATAAGTTCCATTGCCTCATCAGAAATGCCCTAGCTGGAGTTCACATTCTGGGATGGGGAGAACATGGATCTCTATACATCACCCCATGTTTCATTTAGTTTGTCCCATTAGAAATGACATTCATTAATGTCATCATCCAAAGATAGCAATAAAATACAATTACTACTTAGAAAAGATGGGATAATTAGAAAAAACAGACCTAGAGTAAGTTTCAAAAGCGTTTGGGATGAAGAGTTCAATCCATCAAATAGATTATGAGTCATGAAACATGGAACATCTAGCAGGATTCCCACTTAAGGGAAGCCATTATGTCCACAATTATCATATCTTAGAAAATCCATAGACTCCGTGAAGGCCCATTTCCATACTCGGCTCACACCCATGCGAATGTATGTGAAATTGAAAAGGTGGCAATAGTGGTGGTTACCGCTACAATAGGAGAACTACCCGATCCCCCAAGTCTGGGGGATTTTTTAAACCAAAATCCCCCCCGTAAGACAAAAAAATCCAAGTTGTAACGCATCGATGGAATAATGGGAACAACCCCAACCCCCAGGGCTGGGGGCATTTTTACATCAAATCCCCGCACATCAGACATCTTTCTTCCACCATCTAAAAAGAACGATGGATAGAGGAGTTACTCATTCCACCGCTTCTTGTCATTCTCGCCCTCAATGAAAAAGGCACATTACATGGTCTAGACCAGGATAATATTGGGTCAATCTTCTCTACGGAACCTGAATAAAATTTTATAATTGAAGGAGAAGGTCTTATTAAGGGCACCGAATGCCTTCTAATTGTCTAACATCGGGTACACCACCCCAAACACTATATGCCTTAGTAAACATGGTGAACATAAAACCCATAGGTCTCACCAGAAATGACACAGAGCGATAAGACACGAAGGAAGATGGTTTCCTCCCAAAGTAATCCCACCCAGAGCCTGATAGAGTGCATCATGAGAACCAGAGAGCGATCATAAATTTTGGCACTCCCTCAACAAATATATCTCTACCTCCCATGCGTAACCCCAACCATGAGAATAAAAAATCCATGGTCATCCATGACCTGTATCTTCCTCCCCCTAAGAATGCATCCCTCAGCCTCAAGGAATGGTTCACCAAGCATTAGGGAGAGATGATAGAGCTCAGGTGAATTAATGTCAAGATGCGTCAAGGGAGATACCTCGATGGATGTGTTCCCCCCTACAGAATGTGAAAAAGTTACCCAAGAAAGAGGTCCCCATACCACAAGCACTTATCCAGGTGAATGAAACCATGATAGGAGTTCCATTCAACGTATAACCAAAAGGGAATCGAGTCTTCTCCCTATTGGGAAGACAACCAGAATATATTCAGAGAAACCGAAAAATGATACCCCAACTGGGTATCAACCCAAAATTCATATTGTATTGGCACACCCAGTCTTTAGCACCACCGCACTAGCTCAATATCAAGTCCAATAAAATATACATCAAGGGATCTTAAATACCATTGGAAATTATCAACTCTACGGGAAGCCATGGAGGGGAGGCACACTACTTCAAATGTGTGAGAAATTTTCTACCACCTCCAAACATCAGGAACCATGTGTTCCTAGTATTCAATGGCTCAGGGGACCCATAGTAGCATTTGATGCACCATGCCTCTTACTGTGACCCCATGATGGGATCTACAGAGCCAAAAAGCGATAGTAAAACACATGTGCTTCGTAGGAACCCTACAAGGGTTAACCTTTTTGTGGGGTACTATACCTCCATCCAATTCTATTATAGGCATGGGGATTTCAGTGATATGTTATCTTTCATTTCAGATCAACGTTTCCCAATACGATGGTTAGTGAGCTCATGAACTGAATGCCGTGAGAGAAGGAATGTTTCATAGTTATCATTTCCAGATGGATGAGGATAACATATTATCGAACTAGGCACTTAGTTAGGATGAGATGATCTCCATGTTCACCAATAACCAATGTCATGAATTGCGAGGACAACTCATCCTTTTTAATTAGACCAATGGGTTTGTAAATTTCTCTTCCATTTCTCAAAGGATTGAAGAATCCTTCTAACCGACCAAACATAAGTCTCGAGTGGCCCTATCAGCACTAGGGAAAAGAACTGATAAAGATTGAGTGGATTTTGTCACGCTTAAGCCACCTTTGGCAACAGCTCCCATTGCAAGTCCCCCACTAAACTGTCCATGATCCCCTAGATGCCAACATCATCCTCCACCTCGGCAATATCTACAGTGTGGTGCTAATATAAATTATTTAGAATAACTAATTAATAAATCATATTCGTTCTGATATTACAAGTTCTGTGGATATTTCATAACCACCATGAATTGAAATTTTCTCCAGATACTAGAGCCAAAGCGAGCAGAAGAAGTGGGTCTTGACGACCATGCATATTATTGCCCCCATCACTAGATAATGGGACCCACCATACAAGAGTAGTTCATTTTCAATGACTTTGGGAAAAATATTTAGGATTCCGGGAAAGTAAAGATGGGCCTACCACCTGCACAAATGGAATATGTCTCCACCTCTGACTCAAGAGAGGAATAGGAGTGGAAAATATTCACCTCTATGGATCAAAATTTTGACAATTGGATGACTCATAAGTACATAAATAATGTTATTTGAATCCTCCTGGCATAGATAAAACAACTATATGTGCCCCCAAAAGCTCCCGATACAACCCAACCATCCTCCTCTACCCAGCGGCCCTATAAAGGCCTAATGGGATAAAGCATGATCTGGGAGAATATATGACACCAAATCCAAATCCAGTTTCGACTCCATCAAAATTCATGCCAAAAAACATGTTTCAATTGGCACCAAATCGAAAAACGATACAATGTGCACCATCCTGACAAACGACACTATTAGAAGAAGACAGTTAGGAAGAAACAATGTCGGATAATGAACTGATAATCAGATCCATCAATGACATTCATATGATAGACCCCTTATCTAATGAAGACTATGGCCACAAAACCAAATTCCACGCTCAAAACTGGATTTCTGGAGGAAGAAGCCATAGAGGTCAGACGTTTCCTGAAAGGCATGATCATGGCTGGAGCCAAATTCTCAGCCACGCCAGAAGTCAAGATGATAACATCACAGAAACTCACAGAAGGACCCACCATCAAAAACAACAAGAACTAGAATACTCCATATTTACTATTAGAAGAAATATAATCCATTTATTTGGTAATTTACATCAAGGTAAGAAAAAATATTGAACCTCCAATGGTATAAATGTGGACTAGATCTGTCAAACCCGAAAAGGGAACAGTGACACCATCCCCAGTCACAGAGGTTGAACCATCCACTTCTACTGCACAAACCGGTAATGTGTCTGTGAAAGAGCAACCCCAAGCTGTGAATCATCATCCATTATAGGAGAAGTATGATATTTTAATTTTTTTTTCATCAGTACCAGCAAATCTATCAATCTTGGATGCATTATGTCTATCCACGTAATTTAGAGAGTAAATCCTTGAATCTATACTAATCCTTTAAGAGATTGAGGCTAAAGTAGCAACTGCCAATGCCTATCGGACTAATACCAGTCCTGATGAATGTCACACTGTCATCTCTTTCATAAATATGGATGAACACACCATAATGAAAGGGAACACCAAACCCTTATATGGGTTCGTAATGATGAATGGAATTGATGTATGAAAGATCTTCAACAAAAATGGATCTAGAGTCAACCTCCTCCCACTGCAAACACATCATCGGCTAGGATGTGAAGAATATATATTGGCACAGTGCACCACAACTCTACTAGGATTCAAAAAAATGAGATGAAACCGTTGGGGTGAATATATTGTAAAACATGGATCGAAGATCTCATATCATATTTTGTGTTCATGGTTGCATGTAAAATTAGGAAGTTCAATGTATTGTTTCGTATTCCTTAGCTACATCATCAGACCACAATTTGGTGCTCATACAATCAATGCATGAAGGAGTCCACTAATGAGAAAAATGAGATGTTTCAGGTCAATAAAACCCCATTAAAGTCTTGTGAAACACATTATATCGACACAAGGTTATATGAATCGATTGAAAAAACATCTTTTAGTTGACAATGTAGATTGGATCAATTCTACAAATGGATTCGAGATGGATCCCACTGACCCACTCAGGCAACTTATTGAAGAGTACCAACTAACCATCAACTAGGTAGAAGGGGTAAGTTCAAGTCTGGATGCATACTCATTTGCATTCATTGTCTCTGTTACAGAAAATGATCCCAATAACACAATCGAGTGGGATGAATCCCATGTATTTAGGAAAATACCTATCAACGATGCTCCTGACCAACCCTCGGGTCATCAAACTGCCCTTACCTCACACACTAAAGTAAAAGGATATTTTTATTCCATCATTTTAGAGTTCGTCCCAAAAATTAATTCTTTATTAGAATATGAGGATGATTAATATGATGAAAAACGAGATGAAGAGGAAGAAAACCTCATAGATACCCCTTTAGAATTCAAAGAATATATCACCACCCCAATCGATGAACATAAAGAGATAAATATGAGCACCAAAAACAACCCACGTCCCACTCTAATTTTTGTGACTATTCCTGTTGAGGAGAAGGAAGAATATACCTCATTATAATGATGAATAGAGATATGTTTTACTAGAATTACACTGAAATTCCATGCTTAAATCTTGAGTTATCCACCCACCATCTAGTATTTTCTGAAGATCACCATGGATATAAAAATACACCTAGAAGGACCCAACCCGATGCTTCTACGAAAATATAGGCTGATGTTGACAAAAATATTAATGCCAAAATCATACAGGATTTCCAATATCTGACCTGGCTAGTAAACATAGTCCCGTACAAAAAGAATTATGAGAATTTTAGAACCTGCATTGACTTTCGGGACATTAATCATCATTGCAAAAAAAGAAAACTTCTTGGTCTCGATCACATAATTGATGACCACTGCAACAGCCGGGTACGAAGCCCTCTCTTGCCTGGATGGCTATTATGGATATAATCAGATATGGATGGCCAAAAGAGATAATGAAGCTACTACTTTTGGGGCCCCCCAGAGTGTGTTCTGTTATAACGTGATGCCAATTATTGTAACGAATGAAGGCACCACATATCTTCACACCATGCACTGTATCTTCAATCGCTTCATTTGAATGTTTCTCGACAGTTATGTTGACGACCTGGTGGATAAATCATGATACCACTCAAGACACCTGGATGACTTTGAAACTATCTTCAATAATTTATGATAACATAGTTTGATGAAGAAACCCTTCAAATTCACCTTTGGCGTTACCTTTGGAAAATTCCATGGCTTCTTCATACTCCATTGTAATATTAATATCGACACTAAGAAGATAAAATACATCTTTTCCATTTCCAACATCAAAACCTCACTAAGTTGAGAGGTCCCCGAGGGCACCTTGCATACATTCGGTACATCATTGTCAACCTAGAATTTAAATGTTTACATTTCATCAGGGTTATGAAGAAAAGAGTTACGTATGAGTGGAATATTGATTTCTAATAAGATTTTGACATTCCAAAATGATATATCATAAGCCTATCGGTGCTGATGCCACAAGTTAAGGAGAGTATACTCATTTTTTATGTAACCTCTTTGAAATGTTCATTATGCATCTTCCTCACACAAAAAAATGATGGTGACAGCGATAAAAACATCTACTATCCATAGAAAACAATGATGGAAGCTAAAACTCTGTATTCTAGGATTGAAATTAATTGAAAACCCCTAATACTTGCAGTTCAGATGCTCAAGCATTACTTGTAGCACCATGGGGTCCAATTGGCCTCCCACTACATCCTGATCAAATATATCATCAACCATACCATGCTAAATGGGTTCCTATCAGGATGGGAAGGCATACTAAAACAATATGACATACGGTACATTTCCTGAAAATCTATTATTGGATAGGTATTTGAAGACTTCATGGCCGAGCACCACTCGAAAAAAACAAAATCATTGGATGTCGATCATCTGGATGAATAAGTGTTTTTCATTCGGGAGGACATCCATACATGGGAAATGTACTTAAATGGTTCTTCCTGAATCCTAATTGGAACAATTATGGAGGATCCAATTCCCATTAATGTAGGGATGTGAGATATACTATTTTCACATGAAAATTTTATCTTTCCCTACTCTTCCCTGATTTTGGATGCCTACATTGACAATGAAGCAAAGTATAATTCCCTCATTAGTGGCCTAAAATTTCCACTCTTGGTTCAAGACAAACACCTAAAAATAAAGGATGATTCAGAGCTAGTAATCAAAAATTTCAACAGTAACTATGCTATCTAGAAAGATGTATTGGTTTTCTTTATGAACCATGTTCAAGAACTGATAACAGAATTCTCTTTAAAACCAATGTTTACTTATATTCCCCAGTCACAGAATACTCAATATGACTCTTTGGAAAATCCAGCCACATCCTTGTTCAATCCCAACCAAGATGAAACAATCATTAGTGTTTCTCATCATAGGATAGTCTTCCCATACACCCAATGCGATATGGAGGAAATCAATGAAAATATCCACATCTTTGAGCCTTATGTTCATACCACTAGATGGATAAAGCCTATTGTATGTTACCCTTGGAAAGGGGAGCTCCCGCCAGATAGGGTGGAAAGGGAGAAGGTCTGAAGACAGACAGTAAATTTTGTCATATATAATGGGGTAAAAAAAAAGGTTCTATACAAACGAGGCATTGAAAGAGTCCGTCCATGGTTCATTGATGGTGAAGAGACTATTTCCATCATGAAGTAGGTGATCATCATATCCAATGGAGTTCCCCAGTCAGCAACCAAGAAATCTCACCAAATTCGAAGGATTGGGTATTATTATCCCACTATGATACAATATTAGGCATCATTAACCAAGAAGTGTCAGTATGGCCATAATCATGATAATTTCATACTCCAACCCCCAAATTTACTTCACAAATCCAAGAACTCCTGGCCATTAGTTTCCAAGGGGATGGATGTTGTGGGACCATATCTTCCTTCTGTATCTAGACAATTCAAATTCATACTCATAGGGACCAACTTATTTTACAAATGGGATGAATCCATACCCCATAAAGAATTAGGGGTGGAAAACATCCTCATCTTTGTGAATACAAGCATCATCACTAGATTCGGTGTCCCTCATAATATCTTGAGTGACAATGGAACCATATTATGCTCGGTTTAGTTGGACACATTGTACAAGGAGTATGGAATTAAAGTGAAATGATTGTCCCATTACCACACAGAAAGCAACGGTTAGAGAGTGGATTTCATCAAGACTCTATCCAGTATACTTCAAAATATGATCGATAAGGTTATGAAATCGTACATAGACAATCTCTTTCATTATTTTTTGGATTACCTAACCACGAACCACACTGCTAAAAAAGCAACCCCATACTCACTAGTATACTGGGATGACGCATTTATACATATTTAAATCCAAGTGACATCACTTCATGTATCTGTCTTCGACCAATTGACCTTAGATGAGTAATCCGAGAGATAGTTTTTTGAGTTGGAGAAGCTATATGAAAATGGGTTACACACTCTGAAACATTAAGAAATCAACCATAACCGAATTGCATGAGCCTTCAACAAAAGGTTCACCTTCGATCATTCCTCCAAGGGGAAATCGTGTTATTCCCCATAACCCCATCAATAATTGGGAAGAATCCCTCAAAGAAACAACCCAAATGAGAAGGACCATATGGAATAAATAGGGTCTATTCCAATGGAGCATACACTTTGATGTCGATGGCGGACATCCTACCATGGCTCCCAAAAATGTGATGTTCTTGAATAAATAATTCGCGTAATAGGCCCCCATAATGCCATGGTGAAAACTCTAAGACCTTAAACTATGATTGATAGTTTTCCATGTTACGGTCTGAGTTCTATGACTATAAACTATGAGTTATTATACATCAACATAATTTTCAAACTCGAAGGCCTTAAAATATGAGTAGAAACAATATAAAGCCATGGTCTGAGCTCTATTCCCTAAAATATGAGTAAAAATGACTCAAAAATTCCATGTTCCAAACACTTAGTCCATAAAATATAATTTATAATTCCCCCAATGTCATGTTTCAAGCTCTATGACCCTAAACTATGATCCATAATAGAATGATATTCCATGGTATGAACACTGTGACCTTAAAATAGTTCTCATAATCCTTTCCACATGAAGATAAATTGCAAAGAAACGCATCCCTAAGACATGAAATTTAACTATAAATCAAGTAAATTAAGTAGATGTTAAACTAATTAGCACAAAATGTCCTAAATGAATGAAAATAAATTTTATGATCTCTTACATAACTACGAATAGCTTGATTCCTGCCCAAGCAAGATAAGGAGGGATTCCATGACCTTCAATCTTTGACCAAACCCCCATCAAAAAAATGACTCCATTATGCAGCCTCTCTACCACTATTCAAAGAGGAAACACTTAGTACAACCTGTTTCTCACATAGAGGATAACTCACATGTGCCTAGTACCTATGGTAGGGATTTTCATACAAAGGAAAACCATAGTGTGACAAGACAGACATGTCAACCATGACAGATAAAATGAAAATGAACCTACCCCTAAACCAAGCCAAATTGGTGTAGGGAAATTACATAACTATGTACAGATTGATTCCCACCCTCGTAGGATATATGACTTCACCTCAATCTCTGATTCGATTCCAACCCTCAAAACAATGAAATGCCCCCATCACATTCTCTACCTTCCCATACTTGCGAAGGAGACACAATTACTACTCTTTGTTTCTAAAATGTTGTATATCTCAAGTAGGATTAGGATAGGTGGTAATTGATTCTATTATGAAAAAAATTGTAGGGAGATATGGTAGACCGAACAGTCATTGAAATGAAATAAAAATGTCATTTTATATGAAACGGGCTAGATCATCACAGGGAACATAAAAAACAATGTATGGCTTGACTAATGCTCTCACAGGATACGTACAAACACCCGGACATGGAATCCAAGTCGAGAGAAACTTATATATGAATAAAATTCCCTTACCTATCCTTACTCAAGTACCGAGATAGGTCATCATAGGAATGGTTCCCAACTACATATAGCATGATTCCTTCTGTGGCATGATTTGTATTGACTTCTGTATTTGGCATCCCAGTCAAACCAATCATCGAAAAAACATACCTCAAGTGTCAATACACATAGATAAAAAGATTGAAGGTTGCATTCAGAACTACATCTGGCTTGATTCCTAGCCTCGCATGATATGTAGCAATGCTCGATCATTCATCTCGTCCCACCCACGAGAACAAACATTTCCCCTTTTCCCCCATATGTAGGTCATACTTTTACAGGGATCCCATGAAAGTTCATTTCACATGACAATAAAATGCAAACTTCCCTATGAGTTATGTGTGCCCCAGTCCTTGCCATTATGAGATTTTGCAAATGCCTCTCATGAATAGTCAAAAGATCATGCTTCCCTTGTAGATATGGGTCAGACATATGTGGAAGATCCATGAACTTCAAGGTTATTCATGGTTTGGGTATTCTCAAATACCTAGGAAAAACATTCCCATTTGTCACACTCTATACCTCTAGAATACATGGATCCCCAAAATCATTCAAGGCCATATAAGGTTGAAATCCAGTTTCCCACAAACATCTATTCTTGAAGATACAAATTATTCCCTGATGGATCAACATATTTTTTCCAAAACAAATGTCATCAATAAAAGTAAAAATCATCCCCAGCAGAGTCTTCTCCAATATTGATACACCCAATGGTTTCCCAGACCCATATCATCCCCCCTAATTTATGTTGCCCATGTTATTATGTTTTACATATTCTATTATCACTCATGTCTATGGAAATTCCTAACATCATAATTGAGATTAAACTAACTAATTAAGATCATTATGACAATATAATCATCCTAATTTCATGACTCTAAACTTCATTGAATCACATCCTCACCGCATTACAATAAACTGCATGGCCAAAATCATTCATTATCTGTGACGTTAAACTGTATAGTACTAGTTTAATCTCTACAGCACCCTCCAATTTTGATTTTTATATTCCCAGGAAATAACTTGTAATCTCTATAATCCAAAGGTTCTCACACTGAGAATTGTTCATGTGTTCCATGTATCATAACATCGAAATTATATTTTGGACCCATAACATGTAGTGAGTTGTGAGGATCATGATGTTGAAACTTATTTATCCATTATTGGGTATCCAGTTAGGACTACTTATTCGATGTTCAAGGTTATTCAAGGGAGGATGATACCTTTATACATTGTGGAATCATACTTATGATTTTCAAGAGACATGGATGTGTGTGGAATATATGAGAAAGTAGTGTCCTTATTTCTTTGGTGTGGATGTTTCTTGGAAATTGTTCAAGGGATATAATGTTTTTTGTTGGGGGGTTGTAAAATTCTATTACCAACTATCTGGTATTCCTTGACCATAGTTTTGATACACAATATTTTATGTACATATTAAGGGCAAATTATAAATAAATTTGATATTTTTGGAAACAAATGATTTTGTAAAGAGTTGAAAAAATGTTAGGTAAAACCATATTGTTGGGATCAGTAAACAATGAACCCGGTTATGAGCCACTAAAAGGGGGTGCATGAATTATGAAAATTATAAGTCCGACTCTCCAAACAATGAAACATTTCATGGTGAAGATTCATAATGTTGGTTTAAGGTTTGAAAAACTGGGGTGGGGCTTCTAGGTTAAACCATTCAACCTTTTAGGGTGGATGCATGTTTACTCCAAACCATTTCATGCTCCGCCAAACCATTATTGTGGTTTTTTAATGCCCCTGAAATTTATTCGAAAATACATAACCACTAATTTTATATTCATAACAACCCCATTTGAAACTAACTAAAATTAATTTATTATGTATGATTTATATATAAGAGTGCATGCCTCCATAAAAAATTTTCTTTGCATGAAAAAATTATATTGATCTCATTATATATCCTATAGGTTAGTAGATCTCCCTTAATGTAGATTATTTAAATATTTTTCTCCCTCCTCCTTATATTTTAGTAAACATTCATTAAATTGATGCTTATAAATATGGATTTCGTTGACCATGATCCTAGGATGTGTTCCTAGATCATCCACACCATTATTCTTAATTTTAAATTCCAGTTGTAGGTGTTATACTTTATAATTAGTATGTTATAATTATGGTGGTTCAATATGGATTAATCATTTATTTGAAAACATATATTTGAAAACTGATTTTGAAATTGTTTTAAATTATTTATAATCATGGATTTTATATAAATAGTGTCTTTGGGAATTAGTAACATAACATAGCTTCATTAACATGGGAAATAACTACATTATTAAAAAATTCTATAACATTGTTTATTGAAAAAATTACTAACATGCTCAAAACAATTTTTGGTACATCAAAATGCATGGGTTATCCTTTGAAAAAACATAAGGGCTGAGTTATAAAGCACATTAATGGAATAAAAATTGAATAACATTAAAAGGATAATGTTTGTTAATTAATAGGCATATTAGTAAGGCATTAAAAGAGTGTGAAACATAACCATGCAATAATAGACATGATGTATAATGATAATCATAACTTGGGAAAGTTTAAAATAAAATAGTGAATCACGAACATAGGCCTAGGGTTAAATTACATGATAACATTGTGGAAAAAGTACCCTAAATAAACTAAGTACACCGTTATCCCAACATAACATATCAAGTTACTAAACATCACCCAATGAATAGTATTGCTATCTTGGAACACCATTTAAAACTTTTCATTCTCATTATTATGGTTTCCACATAGATCGTAAGACATGGACTAATTAATCATCATTAGTTATTCCATGTTGAAGTAATATGGATTGAATACATGTATGTACCCAATAAATAAATAGATATTCCAAAATTGAATACAGTTGATATAATAATGGGTATAGTATTCATTACAAAATTGTTTTGATATGGAAAATGGCGGTGAAATTCTAGTAGTAGAGGAGGGTTACATAAAAATTTATAAAATAGGTTGGGAAAATATAAATTGGCATTTAATTATTTGTAAATAAAATGGTTGGTAATAGGGTGATTTAAAAACATATCCCAAGAATATACATTTAGAAACAGAAGGAATAACGTAGTGAAGAAACATGAATATAAAAAAGAATCCTTACTCAATTTTAGCATGGTAATTGGTGTACAAATAGGATCATGTTAGGCATAATGTGGGAGAATGTAATATATCAAAATTTAAAATTTTAACAGAATTCAAGGGTAATATAAAATATCATATCCCATCATAATAAAATTATGATCAAAATACATTATATAGAATGAGTTCTTCATAAAATGGGAGATAAGAAGATTACTTACTTGAGTGTGTCACTCCAAAGGTTTGGGAGTGGAATTATAAAAGATTGGTGGAATGATGTATAAACTATTGGGAGAGGAAGGAAGAATTTCTATGTTCTGCAAGGAATTTTATTGAAGTTAAATGAGAGCATTGGTGGGTTTATATAGGAAGATAGTTGGATTTCATTATTATTTTGGTTTTGGCTTCTGTATAAAAACATATCCCAATAAATATACTATCCAATGGTTTTCCCCATGGTTTCATCCAAAGGGGAATGTTTTTTTATTTTTATTTTGAAGGAAAAGGTGATATATTATTAAAATATTACCCTTGGTTATGTGCATGTGAGTCACACTCATAATAAAATTACATTAAAATAAAAAAATACTATAATTAGTAGAGGATTCATATTGGATTTAAAAAATAAATAAACTAAAAATAAAATAAAATTATTTTAAAGGTAAAACTTATATTTGGTCATGAATCAGATTTATATTACTTATTAAATCAATTTTGTGTCACTGTGATGTCATAATATGCAATGTATATTTATACGATATTTAATTTTTACTCCAAAAATTTGATTATCTCAGAAAATTATAAAAAATTATTCATCAGATATTTTAAACAATGAAAAAATAATAATATTAATTATATTTAATTGTTTTCTGAATATGTGAATTTTGACATTTTGAATAAAAAATTTATTATATTAAAAATGGTGGTGTTTTGACAGTAATATATTTTGATCCATTATGAAAATAACAATTAACATTATAAAAATTTTATGATATTTTATATTCCATAAATAATATTTAATAATATTATTTTCTTAAATTATTATGTATTTCAAAGATCTATCATTTCATTAATTTATATTTCTTAATTAAATTTTATTATCATCCAAAAATAAAATTAGTGTTTTTATAAATCAAAATATAAATAATTTATGGACTAACAATAATATGATGAATATATACTGATTATTATAAAAAATTAATATAAATATTCATATTGTTGGGGTCTTGTTACATATCCCGTTAGTAAACCTGTAAATTCTTAAAGGGTATGGTATAAGATGCTGGGACATTCCTCGGGGAGTTCAGCAGACATGGTTTGGCCAAATAACTAGATTTTACTGAACATATCTTGTATATGGCTTCTATAATGATTAATATTTTAGATATTATCTTTGGCTTGGTCTTGTTAAAATTCTAGAAATGATGTCTTCCATGGATGCACTGATAAATGGGCTTCATTGGGTATAATCCAACAAGTTGATGGCATTAGAGACATTTTCTGTGACAAATGGATTTATTAAGACCCCATTTTAATACCAGTGATATGATTACTATTAAATAGCTAAAAAATCATTGTTATGGATGAATACTAGTTTTTTAAATCTAAGGGAAATTTTACAGAAACAAATTAATTGTATTTTCTATAAATATATTATATATTAATACCTTTATTTACAATGGAAGGGTAATTTTATTTATAATATTTCGGGTTGTTATATAAGAACATTAGGTTCATGATCCCTTACAAATTTACATATTTTGAAAAAAAAAATTAACCAAGAATGTGACACCCCAATATTTTAAGAGACATATTCCTTTTAATTTCTTAGATTTTGGGTTTTTTAGACAACACCACAATTTGATTTCCCTTCATGAATCATCGTATCAGCTTGCGTTATATGCAACACTATGTATGTCTTGTGTTACACATAATTTTGAGTTCTTGTGGTAGAATTTATTTTACACCAAATTGTGATTAAGAGAACAACTAAATATTCTTATGTTACCTTATAAAAAATCATTATAATTCCCAGTATGAACAGTTTTAATTTTATTATAAAAATATTCATAATTATATCATTGTAAATTTATTATAAATAAAAATAAAATCCTTATAAATAAAAGGAAAAATTTTATATAAAAAACGATTAAAATGAAAATAAGTGAGTTTAAAAAATATTAAAATCGTCTTTTATGTATTTTTTAATAAATTATATGGGTAATATATTTAATATAATGTTTAAAATTCATCTTATATGTTTTTTACACATTATATATACAAAAATTATTATTTTTGGATAAAAACATTATTTTTAAAAAAAAATTATAGTTTTTCAGCCTTGAGCACCCATTTGAAATCTAGTTTTTTAAACCTAAATAAGATAAATTTGAAAAAAAAAATTCTTTTTAAATGAATATCAAAATATGGTGAAAATATAATTTTGTTAATTTTTTGATAACATCCATATTTTTTGGAAAATTGAAAAATATAGCACATTAATTCAAATATTCTTTATCATATAATTAATTTATATTTATATATTGTTATTTTAATTTATTTGAAACAGTAATTTTATTTTATTTTTATTATTTAATAAAAAATTTGACATTACAATTAATTTCAATTTGAATTTTGATATAAAAATAAGTCAATATTTTGATGGTTTTTAGTTTTTTGAACATCGTTTTGTCATTCCATGAGTGAGATTAATTTTATATTAATTACTACAAATTCTGTATTAACAATTTTGAGAATAAGATTCTATATTTAGAATCAATGGGTCCAAATTATGTAAACATGTTACTTTTATTATTGTTGGATATTATGAACAGTAACTATGGTAATTTTTATTTAACGCGGTTAAAGGTAAAGCAGGTAATTTAGGTAAAAGATTAATTTGATAAAAACAGTAGAATTTCCCATAATGCTTCTAAATCCCTATTTGATGAGTAAACATATACACTTAACACCTAAGGATCATAATTTACTAATTTAATGTCCATGTTTCTAGGAAAAATAGTATAAATATTATTCAAATAAATGAAAGTGACATGAAATTGAAAAAATGGAACCCACTTATTTCATAAAAGAAAAATATTTTTAATATAGTGAAGAAGGAAAAATAAAATTAGATTATAAATATTCTATAGAAATAAAATGAAATTATTTACATCATAGTAAATTATTTAGAATTATTACAGACTAAATAATTGCATTAATTTCTTATACATTGATGATACATAAATTATTTAATTGATGAAAAATAAATTTATGAATTTTTTGAAAAATGATAATAACTATTAAAAGACTCAATCACATGAAAAAATCTTTTGTTTCTGAATATATATTTATAATAATCATCTAAGGGTTTTGTTATGGAACATTTAGAACCTATTTAAAATTATTTTGACATTTATATTATTTTAATTAAAGTTCTGTCAAATTTGTCACATTCATATTTTTTATACCATATCATTTTAAATATTGGTCAAATAAAAGATATATTATACTATCAATATTATTATATAATTTATATAATTTATCTTCATCATCGTATTTTTTGATTTTTTAGTGAGAAAAATTGTATATTAAATAATTTATCAAAACTGATGTAGTAAATATTTTATTAAGTGAAATTTGAAATGAATGATTTTAAAAATATTAAAGTAAATATAATATGAACTAAATAATATAAAAAATTAATTCTATAGATGACTTGGATCCCTTGGGTATATAATAATCTATTTTTTGAGTGTATCCTCATATATTGCTATTTTTAAAAGTCCTAGATATGAATAGTGTCAATATTGACACTATTGTTAATTTTTTAAAATTATGTTTCATTAAAATATTTATAAATAATAATACATATTTAAAAATTCCAAATAATAATTAATTTCAATAAAATTTTATAAATTATTTGGTTATGTTATATTTGACATAAAATAATTAAAATTCATAAAAAATAATATTTGAAAACTTGTTACATTAGTAAAAATGAAAATAGCTGATTAAGGATTAATTAAAAAGAGAAGGATTAAATTTAAATAAAAACTTGTCTAAATTTTATTGGTTGATGAAATTAAAATTTTATCGTATCATATTGTTTAATATAATTCATTTTGGAGTTTTTTTTGATTTTGAGATTCTTATAAATTAATAGGTTCCGAAATTCCAAAAGTCCTACGCACCTCAATTATAAAAAGGAACCTCATACCTCATATATTCACTCTCATTTGAGCCTTCGTGATAAAAAAACTCTTCTCATTTTCCCAATAGACCTTTGTAGCCACATTTTTGAGTTTCTACACTTCTCCTATGGCCAACTATATTTTTCATAAGAGGTGAATTAGAAAGTGATCATTGAAGTAGAGGTTCCTTCTTTAACAAATTTTCAATATCATTTTTTCATCTATGTAATATTCTTTGTTGTTTACATTATAATATAATAAATCCAATATTAACTATATAATGATATATTAATATGGGTATCTAACAACAATATTCCACATTTTATCAATCCAATGATAAAAATAAAATCTCCACGTGTGCATACATATGACCTACCGTCTCCACACCGTGGTGTAATCTGTTTTCATCAACCATTTATATGGTTGGGTAAAGTGAAGAAATTTATATATTGAAATACAAATTATAATAGGATATTGATTCTGGAAACAACATATGTACCATTCACTTCAATGATTATTACTATTAAAGAAATGATATTATCGCATGTGCGTACATACACACAATAGTCTCCATGACACGAAGAGATCCATTTTCCTTATTCACCATTTACGAATGACTAAATAAATTTATTGATTTAATAAATTTCACAGATAATAACATAATTATATTATATAACTTATTTAACTACAACCTATTATAAGGTCCTGAAAATTCCTCGAATGGAAAAAATTGCAACACAATCACATTGCTGAAGGAAGCAATGCTCTAAAGAGTTTGGAAAAGTTAATGGACTAAAATTGACTTGTAAATATTAAAAGTAACTTGAAGGAATTTAACCTTCTAAGGCATTTTCAATGGCATGTGTACCATAAATAGGAAGATTACGTGGACCAGTAGGATCACAAACCGCCAAGTACGTAAAATGATCCGCAAATCTCTCGCCCGTATGATGATTACAAGAAAATAGGGTAAAACACAAACTGTGTCACCAACAGACTCATATGCGGTAATAATTTAGGTGTACCATGCTACAAACCTATCAGTTCGCAGACTAAGGGAACATTCCAGGCTTCACAAAAAATTAGTGTGAACCGACGCCCCCGTGAATCCCAGTTGACTGACTCTTATTTGGGTTAGGATATTGCTTCAATGGGCCTCCACAAATGGTGTTGCGTGCCCAGTAGATATGATTGCATTGATGAAAAAAAAATATAATAGTATAAGTATGAGACACATAGGGAGGGTGATGGATAGGGATATGAAAGGATAATTATATATCGAGGTTGACATAGAGGTTTCTCTCTGGCTTCAACCTTGTTTCATTGGTGAAGTGTGAAACCTGAACCACTCCCTCAACCGGTATAGTCGGCCGCGAACCATAAAATGATGAAATTGAATAATAAGAATAGAACCATGAACATAACTGTTGAACTATGAACCAAAGGCTTATTGTGGAGGAACTCCCTTAAAAGGATGATCCCCCAGACCCCCATTCAATATGGATCTCCACATATTATTCCACTATACAGAATGAGCCTGGTGTCGCGTACTACCACAATATATGGATGGAACCCAAAGTAGCATTATTGGATGAATACCACTATGTTAAGTGATTTCCTATAACCATTCCTATGTACCATAATGGTATGCAGATGGCCCCTATACTGGAATACCTCTATGGTATGAAAAGTATCCACCAAACCGCATAAAAAGTCAGTATGTGGAATGGGGTGTTTTCAGATATTGTTCCTTCTCATTCATTCCTAACCCATCCATTATTGTCCCACCCACCATGAATCATTTTCTAATCATTCATATTTCATTAAGAAAAAGCCTCCTCCAAATACACTGAATATGTATGATCGGACCATCAATAGCATTAGTGTTCCTCATATAGTCTACAAACCCAAGGTAAGTGGAGTCACAAATACTCTCAACATAATAGTGCAGGCTTCGAGATTTTTCGTGAAACTACATTCCCATGATAACCGTGAGCCAAACCACGGGAGGATGACTTGATCCTCCTAATTATTGGGAAAAATGGTGATCACTCTCTTTTCCATTAAATGAGGCATAATGATCAGTAGAAGGGGTTGTGTTCACTCCCACTGTTGATGAGGACGAAACTCCTCCCCTTTCCCAGAACTGCTTTGATCCCTCCCACTGAGGTAGTCCACAATCTTCTGAGGTAGGGCTGCATAAACATCAATTTCATTTCAGATTCACGGTTTCATTATCATTCCCCCTCCCCCATGGTCTCCCTGACCTCTTACGTTGTGGGTTATCCCTCCCCCACCAATAGGGGAGGAGGCATGTGAATTATTGAATCTTTCATATCCAATTTTTTCTCACAATAACAATGACTCTCATGGGGTTTTATGATTGTAAGGATTACAATATACACATAAATATGAACAATGGGATCTCTTATTCCTGATCAAATCAGGATACATAGGATGCATATTAGAAGTCCCGAGCTCAAATCAGTGCCCATCTAACAGGGTCCACCAAATCATCTCCTTCAATCAGGTAGCTCCCATTCATATTCCCCACACCATCCGAACTACATAGGTTATGATTCCTCTTCTGAGGATTTGTAGGAATCCCTTCTTACAAGAAGATCCCAACATCAAGTCACCTTCCACCACCTTGATGATGATAATCTCTAGAGCGCCTTATTATACAGAACAATTCAACATCACCTATGTACAATCAAATATATTAATGACTTTGACGATCCTGAAAACCAATGGTGGACTATGGACACACTCCTCTGTAATGAATCAAGGATTCAGGATCAAATGAGAATTAATTAAATCTATAAAGGGCCCCGAAAAAGGCAAAAATACTCCCCTCGAAAAGGGTTCTGTGAGCCTAGACTCCCACCCTCTTGACCCAAGGATTCTATAAGTGCCATTGGTTGAACTGTTGGTCAACGAATGGTTTCCTTTGAAAAGAAAGTCCATTAATCATGGATACTAGTGATGTTAGGAATTCTGGGCTCAACGAATAAGGTCGTGGTAGACTGTTCGAAGAATTTATATCCACAAAAGAACAATTTAGTAAGTGCCTTACCCATACGAAATCAGCCTTTGGGACCAATAGTTCTCGTAGGGTAAATTCAACCTTATTTAATAGAAAATGATGTTAAATGGGTCAAAATAAACGGAATGGTGAATTCAATGAGAACCCATATCTATAAAGAAAATATGGATGATTGATGATTATCATTGTTCTAATTCCGCATAGCCTAGAAACGTGCACCGTCGGAGGATGAACAAAAATTATGAACCCGATGTGAATTGTTAACCAAGGTGGCGATTCTACCCAAATATTAAAAGGAAAAAAACTACACATCGGGCCATTTTATTCACCCCTGTATGCATAAAGATTCCACCTTGGAGGCAGAACATAAAATATTAAATCTAACGTGAATCCTTAACCATGGTGGCGGTTCAACCTAAATTATATAAGAAAAAAGGATAGTACATGTATGAATATTCTATTCACCCTAACATTAGTAAATGTGCCACCTCAGAGGTAGAACAAAAATGGGGAACCCGATATGATTCCTTAACTATGTTTGAGGTTTCACCCCACTAAATCCCCATTTCCCCACAAAAAAGGAAAAGGGGAAAGGGGGCCTTGATGAATCGCCAAATATGTATATGTTTAAAGGAATGAAACATTGATGATGTTTTGTGCTCTGTATGTCATATATATGAATTTCAGGTTCCCGAAGATCAGCCTTCGATCTAAATGACATCCCTATAACCCTTGCACACACACACATCAGTGATACCAAAGGTGGTTGTGGACCCAATGAAGAGCAGGACCCCCTTGTATACCAAGTGTCTTCAACACTGGGTATCCAACACACTAATCAAGGAGTACAACCGAGATGGTACTCTCCCAACATTGAATATTGTGAGACAAGAACTATAGTATGAAATGGTTTGATAGCCACCCCTTTACTTATTCCCAACACCCTAGCACCAGGAGGCCCTAGTGGTTGTCACAAACCATTTCTCGAGCCTATCCCTGAAACATGAAAATGAGTACCTCCCTTATATAAGGGAGGTAGATGAAGTCAATTCAAACAGTTTCTATCAACTGCATAGGGGTCCTACTCATAGGCCCCCCACAGAGAGTGTTGATGCCGACATGGGAAGACCAGGCTCCCTCCCAAAGAGGAGGACATTATGCTGAGGGAACCAATCAATGTCTAGGAGACCTAGGACCCACGGTCTTCCCACCATGGGTAGAGAATATATAATTAAGAACATTCTATAAAACTGGATTATGTGGAATAGCTCCACCATACTAATGTGATGGCATTATATATGAAGACCTACGACGCTGCCCCCTATACTCAAGCCCCCCATAGAAATAGGTCGTCACAATATGAGAATATGCACATTCTTGCTAATGCTCGCTGGTCCTCCCATGTAGATAGAGTGGAAAAAAACTGGCAGATGTAGATATATATCGAGCCACAACAAGCCCGCCATCCAAATAGGGAGGCACATAGTTACACGCAGGCACAAACACCTATAGATGTATTTCAAACCTGCCATCTAAGTAGGGACGCAGCTGGCTGTAAACATATATAAATATCTAGTGGTTCATTTCACGCCTTCCATAAAAATATGGTGGAAACCAAATATGATAGATTCAAATTCCTATAGATGCATAAAAATATAGGGAGAATAATATAATGACAAGCGAGTGAATAAAAATACAATTTCATTAATATGTTTTCCAAAAGTCAAATATTGTTTCAACTAGATAAGACAACTAGTGACAAACTCATTCCTCTACCCCGACACAGAAGAACTACCAGAACCTTCTAGAAACCCGTGGAAGACCGGAGTAGCAACCAACTCCTGCTCTGACATCAAAACGGGCCTTCAAAACCATTACAATCAAAGATGTATCTCAACACATCATAGAAATGATGGATGATCAGGCATCAATAGAAGAATATATCCTCCAAAATAGCCAAGAAATCATTACATCATCAGAAAAGGTGAGAAATCGGCCCCACTACCCAGCTTTCACTAACAGATTGACTCACTCGAAAAATTATTTAGTCACCCCATAGCATTATTGCATCCCTGATCTCGTCCAAGAGGGTCTATTGAAATATCATGCAACATACAGACCACCAGATCTGGATCAAATACCTATTCCAACTGGGGGATGCCTGTCCAACATAGGGGTCGCTTCAAGTAAGTCATATATCCTTTCCAAAACTCAAGATGCTCGATAGTGTATCCCAATGACATAATACAACCAAAAAAGATAGTGAATCATATATTTAGTCCATTACCATCAATAGATGTTTTTCGTTACCTGCAAGAGAGCATCCAAAAAGTATTGGCACCAAAGGAAACCAAAAAATGATGATCACAAGCATAATCCTACTCCGCTGTAAGATGGGGTTCTTGACACCCCCAAATATATATCAAAAATGGCCCAGGACCCTTTCATTCCATTACCAAATTATGGAAGTGGCATTAGAAGTTACGAAGGCCCTCCCCACAATATCGCGACCAGCAGCTCTGATGGTCCTCCATAGTGAACCCATGGCGCCTTACTCTGTGGGACAAGAATGGTCGATCATGAGAGCCTATCACCTGATGCACCTCGGTGTAGGACATCCCTTGACCTAAAAATCATACAACAATAAGGTCATCCCCTTGTTTTTATCTGCACTAATGGTCCTCCCTAGGGTATATGATTCTCATAGTAGTTAGACGTCAATTCATGATTGTAGTCCTCACCATGATGACATGCATTACAAAGGTCCCGCCCTCAATTGTAGTTTCTTTGAAGGTCCTCCCCATAGTAATGTTAAGAAACAATAAGGTCATAACCTCATTACAATACATACTAAAGGCCCTCCCCAGGATGTGAACTACAGAAATTCTCCCAATATCTAGGTATCAAGTCATGATAGTAGTCCCTACCATGATGACATCCATTGCGAAGGCCCTCCATATAATAGCAGATTCAATGAAGGTACTAACCATAGTAACATTAAGAAACAAGTAGGTCTTATCCCCATTACAATACATCCTGAAGTCCCCCACCCCAAGGATGATCACAACATTAATTTCCCTTTCAAATAGTTATCATGTCAAAATGGAAGTCCTGACCATGTTGACAACCATTGGAAATGTCATCCCCATAATGGAAGTTTCTATAAAGGTCCTCCCCATAGTAACATCAATATGTAAGAATGACCACCCCTATCTACCACCCACCTTTATGTTCCTCCCCAAGGTATATGCCACAATGAAAATTCCAACGGCTAGGCATTAGGCTGCAATAATAGCCATATACATTACAGAATCATTTGTGATGTGCATCCCCGTAATAATAATTAATACTGGAATGATGGTTCTCCCCATGTCAAAACAATTTTGAGAGATCCCTCATATATTGAAGAGCTCTAAAGGACTGATTCAAACATGTCAGGTGCTTCGTGTTTAGTATGTGATAATATTTCTCATCCTGAGGATGTCTTGGGGACAAAATCATTTTCTGAGACCCCCCTACACCGTTTTAAAATCAATGAGGCTCCTAACAGATCAGTATCTTGGAATGAAATTATTTAGAGGCATTCAAACTGGTCATATCAGGTAATGGATCCTCTGAAAGGAAAACATAATGATATTTTTCATGTAAGAAGACCACATTATAAGGATAATATAATTGTTAGGTGTTGACGTACGATCACTTATCACTTTGACATACTAGGAGAAATGTCTAGGTTATGCACACATGACATTTTCCTCAACATATGTTAAAAAATTCGACAACTGAAGGAAAAATTAATACCATATAAATCGTATATAGTCCATGAAAACATGATAGGGGAGCATCACCATCTAATTTACTTGAAATACCTTGTTTCCTCAAGTCAACCATAGTCAGAAAAGAAATAAACCCCATGAATTGGATTGACTACATGCACTGCATAAGATCCATCGCCTCATCATCAATGCCCCAGTTGGAGTTCACATTCAGGGATAGGGAGAAAATGGTTCATATATACTTCACCCCATGTCCCGTTTAGTTGTCCCCATTAGAAATAACATCTGTTAATTTCACAATCCATAGATAGAAATATAATAAAATTACTACATAGGAAATATGGGATAATTAGCAAAAACAGACCTGGAGTAAGTTTCAAAAGTGTCAGGGCTGAAGAGTTCAATCCATCAAAAAGCTTAAGAGTCATGAAACTATGAACATCTTGCAGGATTCATAATTATGGTAATCCATCATGTACGCAATAATCATGTCTTCAAAAAGAAAAAGACTATGTGAAGGAAAATTTCCATTCTCGGCTCACACACATGCGAAAGTACGTGAAATTGAAAAGGTGGAAATAGTGGTGGTTGCTGTTTTAATAGTTGAACAACCCCATTCCCCAAGTCTAGGGGAATTTTTAAAACAAAATTCCCCCTCTATAAAAAAATAAAATCCATGTCATAACGCATCGATCAAATAATTGGAACAACCCCAGCCCCCAGGGCTGGGGGCATCTTTACATCAAATCCCTGCACATCAGACATCTTTCTTCCACCATCTAAGAAGAACGTTGGATAGAGGAGTTACTCATTCCACCCCTTCTTGTCATTATCACCATCCAAGAAAAAGGCACATTACAAGGTCTAGAGAGGGATTAGTTTGGGTCAATATTCTCTAGGAAACCCGAAGAATACTATACAATTGAAGGAGAAAGACTTATTAAGGGCGCTGAAAGCCTTCCAATTTTATGACATCGGGTAAACCACCCCAAACACATTATGCCTTAGTAAATATGGTAAACATCAACCCCAATGATCTCACTAGAAATGACCCAGAGGGAGAAGAAACAAAGGAAGATGGTTTCCACCCAATGTCATCTCACCCAGAGCCTGATAGAGTGCATCACAAGGACCAGAGAGTGATCAAAATTTTCAACATTCCATCAGCTAATATTTCTCTACCTCCCCTACGGATCCCCAACAAAGAGAATAAAAAAATCCATGTTCATATATGACCTGTATCTTCCTCCCCCTATGAATGCATCCCTCAGCCTCAATGAATGGTTCACCAAGAAGTAGGGAGAGATTAAATAGCTCAGGCGAATTAATGTCGAGTGTGTCAAGGGAGCTACCTCGCCGGATGTGTCCCCCCTGCAGAATGTGAAAAATTTACCCATGAATGAGGTCCATATACCACAAGAACTTATCCAGGTGAATGAAACCACACTATGAGGTCCATTAAATATATCCCCAGAAGGGCATCAAGAATTATACCTATTTGGAAGACAACAATAATATATTCCGATTAACCCAAATATGCTAACCCCAGCGGGTTATCAACCCCAAATTCTCACAGTACTGGTACACCCAGTCTTCAGCACTGTCGCACCAGCTCAAGTTCAAGTCTAAAAAAATATACATCAAGGGCTCTTAAATACCATTGGAAATTAACAAATTGACTAGAATCCATAGAGGGGATGCACACATCGTTATTGTCAGAGGGAAAACACTACTTAAAATGGGTGAGCAATTTTTACCCCTACTAAACATTAGAAACACTGTGTTCCTAGTATTGAATGGATCAGGGGACCCATAACAGCATTTGATGCACTATGCCTCTTACTGTGACCCCATGATGGGAACTATAGAGGAAAAAACAGGTCTTACAACTCATGTTCTACATAGGAACCCTACAAGGATTATCATTTTTATGGGGTATTATCCTTCCATACAATTCTATTTTAGGCAGGGGATTTGGGCCATAGATTATTTTCCAGTTTAGTTCAACGTTGCCGAATATGATGGTCATTGATCTCATGAACTGCAAGTATTGAGAGAAGGATGATGTCTCAGATATCAGTGCCAGATGGAAGGGTAGAACATATTCTCAAACTAGGAACTCAGTTAGTATGAGATGCTCTCCATGTTCACCAACAACATTTTCCATGATTTGCGAGAACCACTCATCCATTTGAATTACACCAATAGGTTTGTAGATTTCTCTTTCATTTATCAAGGGATAGAAGGCTCTTGTAACATAACAAATGTATGTCCCGAGTGGCCCCATCAGCACTAAGTAAAAGAACTCATAAAGCTGGAGTGGCTTCTATCACACTTATGCCACCCTTGGCACCATCTCCCATTGAAAATACCCCACTAAATTGCCCATGACCCCCTAGATGCAAACATCATCCTCCAACTCGGCAATATGTGCAGTCTGGTGATAATATAGATTAGTTAGAATAACTAAGTAAGAAATCATATTCGTTCCGAGATTACAACCTCTGTGACTATTTCTTAACTTCCATGAATTGAAATTTTTTCTGGCTTCCAAAGCCAAAGAAAGAAAAAGAAGTGGGCCTTGAAGACCGTCCATATTATTGTCCCCATCACTAGATAATGGGACCCACCATCCAAGAGTGATTCATTTTCAATGATTTTGGGCCAAAAAAAATGTTGGATTATGGGCAAGTCATGATGGGCCTACCACCTGGACAACTGGCATATGTCTCCACCTCTAACTCAAGAAAGGAAGAAAAGTGGAATATTTTCACCACTAAGGATCAAAATTTTTGACAATTGGATGACTCAGAAGGACATCAATCAAGTTCATGGAATCCTCCTAGAATAGTTGAAACAACTATCTGTGCCCCCAAAAACTCCCGATACAACCTAACCATCCTCCTCTACCCAGCGGTCCTATAATGGCATGAAGGAAAGAAAACATGATCTGGGATAATAGATGACACCAAATCCATAGTCAGTTTCGAATCCTTTAGAATTCATGCAAATAAACTTGTTACAAAGGGCACCGAACTGTCAAATGTTACAATGTGCACCGTCCTACCAAACGACACTATTAGAAGAATACAGTTAGGATGAAATAAGGTCGGATTATGTACTGATCATCGAATACATCAATGAAATTCATTTGATGGACCCCTTATCTAATGAAGAATATGGACACAAACCCGAATTCCCCGCGCCAAACTGGAGTTTCGGAGGAAGAGGACAAAGAGGTCAGACGTTTTCTAGAAGGCATGATCATGGATGGAATCAAATTCTCGTCCATGCTAGAAGTCAAGATGATAAAATCACAGAAAATCACATAAAGACCCTCCATCAAAAAGAATAAGAACTAGAATGCTGCTTCTCTAATGTGAGAAGAATTCTGTGGCCATTTTTTTGGTAATTTCCATCAAGGTAAGAAAAAATATTGAACCGCCCATGGTATACATGTAGACTAGATCGGTCAAACCTGGAAAAGGGCACATTGCTGCCATACCATGTCACAGAGGTCGAACCATCCACGTCCAATGACTGAACTGCTAATGGTTCTATGGAAGAGAAGCCCTATGCTAGGAATCATCAGCCATTGTATAAGAAGTATGATATTTTAATGTAGTTTTCTTCAGTACTAGGAACTCTGTCAATCCTGGATGCGTTATGTCTAATCGCATATCTGAGAGAGTCAATCATAAAATCCTTACTAAGCCACTTGGAGATTGAGGCTCACGTAGCAGTTGCCAATGCCTATCGGACTAATACCAGTCATGAGGAATTTCATGCCATCATCACTTTCAAAAATAGGGATGAAGACGCCATCATGAAAGGGCACACTAAACCCTAATATGGGTCCATAAAGACAAATGGAATTGATGTATGAAGGATCTTCATCGAAAATGGATCTGGAGTCAACCTCCTCCCACTAAAAATGCATCATCGGCTAGGATGTGAAGAATATATCTTGGCACTATGCACCACAACTCTACTAGGAATCAAAAAAAAATGAGACGAAACCATTGGGGTGAATAAATTGCAAAACACGGCTCGAAGATCTCATATCATATTTTCTGTTCATTGTGGTGTGTTAAATTAGGACCTTCAATGTCTAGTTTGAGAGGCCTTGTCAACATCATCACGTCACAATTTTGTACTCATACAATCAATGCATCAAATATTCCACTAATGGAAAATATGAGATGTTTCAGGATAATAAATCCACATTTAAGTCTTGTGAAATGCATTATATCAACACAATATTATATGAATCGGTTGGAAAACATATTTTAACTTACAATGTTGATTGGATCAATTCCTCAAATGGATTAGAGATGGATCCCACTGACCCACTCAGGCGACATAGTGAATAGTAAAATCTACCCATCAACTAGGTAGAAGGGGTAAGTTAAAGTCTGGGTGCATACTCATCTATTTTCATGGTCTCTGTTACAAACAATGAGCCCAATGAAACAACAGAGTTTGATGAATCCCATGTTTTTAGCAAAATACATTTCAATGATGATCCATACCCACCCTCAGGACATCAAACTACCCTTACCCCACACACTAAGGAAAAATTATATTTCTCTCCCATAATTGGAGAGTTTGCCCAAAAAATCAATTCTCTATTAGAAGATGAAGATGATTAATATTATGAAAAAGAAGATGGAGATGTAGAAGACCTCATAGATACCCTTCTGAATTCAAGGAATGTATCACCACCCCAACCGATGAACGTAATGGAGATAAATATGAGCACCAAAAACAACTCACGACCCAATCTAATTAGTGTGACTATTCCTGTCGAGGAGAAAGAGGAATATACCTCATCATAAAGAAGAATAAAGATATTTTTGACTGGAATTACGCTGAAATTCCACGACTCGATCTTGAGTTATACACCCACGATATAGTATTTCCATAACATCACCAGGGTATAAATAGACACCTAGAAGGACCCACCCCGACGCATATTGCCAAAATATAGACTGATGTTGACAAGAATATTAAAGCCAATATCATACAGGTTGTTCAATATCTGACCTCGGTAGTAAACATAGTCCAAGAGAAAAATACGAAATGAAATATTAGAAACTGCATTGACTTCTGGGACATTAATCATCATTTCCAAAAAGACAACTTCTTGGTCCCGATCACATAATTGACGACCAATGCACCATCCAGGTACGAATCCCTCTCTTGCATGGATGGATATTATAGATATAATGAGATATGGATGGCCCGGGGAGATAATGAAGCTACTGATTTTGGGGCCCCTCAGAGAGTTTTCTGTTATAACATTATTCCCTTTATTGTAAAGAATGAAGGAACCATATATCTGCGTGCTATGTATCATATCTTTAATCCCTTCATGGGAAAATTTGTTGACTATTATGTTGATGACATGGTGGTTAAATCATGATACTGCTCAAGCCACCTGGACGACCTTGAAACTATCTTCACTAAATTTTGATAACATAGTTTGACGAAGAATCCCTTCAAATTCCCCTTTGTCGATACCTCGGGAAAATTCCTTGGCTTATTAATACGCCATTGTAAGATCAATATCGACCCTCAGAAGTTAAAAGTCATCCTTTCCATGTCCTACCTCAAAACCTAACGGTGTTGAGATCTCCCTGAGGGCACCTTTCCTACATTCGGCACTTCATTGTCAACATAGAAGTGAAATGTTTACATTTCACCTGGATCATGCAGAAAGGAGTTTCGTATGAGTGGAATATTGATTTCCAATAAGATTTTCACATTATCAAATGATATCTCTTAAGACTATAAATATTGATGCCACCAGTTGAGAAGAGTCCACTCATTTTGTACGTAACCTCCTTAGAATCAACATTTTGCATCTTCCTCACACAGAAGAATGATGCTGACAGAGAGAAAATCCTCTAATATTCCTACAAAACATTAATGGATGCTAAATCTCAGTATTCCAAGATTAAAAATACTTTCAAACCCCTAATAATTTCAGTTCAGAATCTTAGGCATTACATTTACCACCATGGGGTCCATTTGGTCTCCCACTACATCCTGATAAAATATATCCTCAACCATCCCATTCTAAATGGGTTCCTTTCACGATGGGAAGGTATACTACAACAGTATGACATATGGTACATTTACTGTATGGCCATTAATGGCTAGGAATTTGAAGACTACATGGTCGAGAACCCCTCGGATAAAACAACATCGTTGGATGACGATCTTCTGGATGAATAAGTGTTTTCCATTCGGGAGGACCTCCATACATGGGAAACATACTTAAATGGTGCTTCCTGAATCGCGATTGGAAAAAAATATGGAGGATCCCATTACCATTAATGTAGGGACATAAGATATACAATTTTCCCATGAAAATTTTATCTCGCATTAATCTTCCCTAATTTTGGATGGGTACATAGAAAATAAAGCGGTGTATAACACCCTCATTGCTGGCCTAAAATTACCACTCTTGGTGCAATACAAACACGTAAAAATAAAATATGATTCAGATCTAGTAATCAAAAATGTCAACAATAACTATGATATCTAGAAAGAAGAATTGGTTTTCTTGATGACCCATGTTCAAGGACTGAGAAAAAAATTTGCTTCAAAACCAATGTTGAATTATTTTCCCCGGTCACATAATACTCAACATGATGCTTTGGAAAATCCAGCCACATCCTTGATCAATCACAAAAAGTATGAAACAATCATTTGTGTTTCTCATCATAGGATAGTATTACCATCCACCCAGTGCGATATAGAGGGGAAATCGATGAAAATAACCCTATCTCTGAGCCTTAGGGTCATACAACTATAAGGATATAGCCTATTGGATATTACCCTTTTAATGGGGAGCTCCTGCCATATAGGGCGGAATGGGAGCAGGTCTGAAGACATGAAGTCAATTTTGTCCTATATAATGGGATAAAAAAAAGAAAAGATTCTATAAAAACGAGGAATTGAATGTGTCCTTCCAAGGTTCATTGATGGTAAAGAGACTACTTCCATCATGAAAGAGGTTATCATCAGAGCCCATGGAGTGCACCAGTCCGCAACCAAGGACTCTCACCAAATTCGAAGGATTGGGTATTAATGCCTCACTATGACACAGTATTGTGCCCCATTTACCATGAAGTTTCATCACGGCCATGTTCATGCTAATTTCATACTCCAAACCCCAGAGTTACTTCACATAGCCAAGCACTACTGACCATTAGTTTCCTGACGGATGGATGTTGTGGGACCATAACTTCCTACTATATCTAGACAATTCAAATTCATACTCATATGGAATGAATTATTTTAAAAATGGGATGAATCCATAACCCATAAAGAAGTTGGGAAAAAAACATCATCATATTTTTGAATACAAGCATCATCACTAAATTTGGTGTCCCTCATAAAATCTTGACTGACAAAGGAACCATATTATGCTCTGTTTAGTTGGGCATGTTGTACTTGGAGTATGGAATTAAATCGAAATGTTTTTCCCATTACCACATGAAGACAAATGGTCCGAGAGAGGATTTCATCAAGACTCTATCCAGCATACATCAAAATATGATCGATAAGGATATGAAATCTTACATATACAAGCTCTTTCATGATTTTATCGATTACCTGACCATGAACCAGAATGCAATACAAGCAACCCCATACTCACTAGTATACAGGGATGATGCATTTCTGCATATTTAAATCCATGGGACATCACTTCGTGTATCTATTTGCGATCAATTGACCTTGGACGAGTAATCCCAGAGAAAGTTTGATGAGTTATAGCTGCTAGATGAAAAAATGTTACACACTCTGCAACATTATGAAATCAACTAAAATTGGATTGTATTAGCCTTCAACAAAAGGTTCACCTTCGATAATTCCTCAAAATAGAAATGGTGTTAGTCCTCATAACCCCAGTGACAATAGAGAATAATCACCCAAAGAAAAAAACCTATTGTGATGGACAATATGGCATACATAGTGTTTATTCCAATAGAGCAAACACTTTGATGTCGATGGTGGACATCCCACAACGGCTCCCACAAATGCGATGTTCATGAAGAAATACTGTGCGTAATGCCCCCCCCCCCACAATGCCAAGGTCAAAACTCTAAGACCTTAAACTATGAGTGATAGTGTACCATGTTAAGGTCCAAGTTCTATTACCCTAAACTAAGAGTTATAATACCTCCACAAAATTTTGAAACTCCAAGGACATAAAATATGAGTAGCAACAATATAAAGGCATGGTCTGAGATCTATGTCTCTAAAATATGAGTAAAAATGCCCCAAAAATGCCTTGTTCCGAACACTTAGTCCATAAACTATAATTTATAATACCCCCAATGACATGTTCCAATATCGATGACCCTAAACTATGAGCCATAATAGCATGAAATGCCATGCTCCAAACACTATGACCTTAAAATAGTAGTCATCATCCTTTCCACATGAAGTTAAATTGTAAGAAAATCATCCCTAAGACATGAAATTTAACTATAAATCAAGTCCACGAAGTAGATGTTAAACTAATTGGCACAAAATTTCATAAAATAATGGCTATAAATTTTATGATCTCTCTCAGAACTACATACAACTTTATTCCTACCCTAGCAGGATACGAAATGATGCCTCGACCTTCGATCTTGGCCCAACCCCCATTAAAGAAATGCCTACATCATGAACCCTATCTACACATATTCATAGAGGAAACCCTTAGTAAAACTTGTTTCTCTTGTTGAGTATAACTCACATGTGCTTAGGACCTATGATAGGAATTTTAATACGAAGGAAACCAATAGAGTGACATGAAAGAAATGTCAACCGTGACAGATAGAATGAAAATGAACCTACCCCTAGACCAAGCCATATTGGTGTAGGGAATTTACATAACTATGTACGGCTTGATTCTCGCCCTCGTAGGATATATAATGACACCTCAATCCTCAATTCGATTCCAACCCACAAAATAATGAAATCCTCTCGTCACATTCTCTACCTTCCCATAATTGCGAAGGAGACCCAATTACTACTATTTGTTTCTCAAATATTGTATAACTCACATAGGATTAGGATAGGTGGTAATGATTCTATTATTAAAAAAAGTGTACGGAGATATTGTAGAACCAACACTTGTTAAAAATGAAATAAAAATTTCCTTGTATGCGAACCGATCAAGATCATCATAGGGATCATATAAAACTATGTATGGCGTGATTAATTCTCTCACATGATACGTACTAACACCCAGACTTGGAATCCGTGTCTAGACACACATATATATGAATAAAATTCCCTCACCTGTCACTATTCAAGTATCGAGACAGATCATCATAGGAAAGGTTCCAAACTACATATTGCTTTATTACTTCCCTTGCATGATTAGTAGTGACTTCTGTATTTGTCATCCCACTGCATCCAATAATCGTAAAAAATTCCATCAAGTGTCACTAAACATAGAGAAAAATACTGAATGTAGAATTAAAAACTATGTTTGTCTTAATTCCTAGCCTCTCATGATATGTATAAACACTCGATCATTGATCTCGGCCCAGCCACCAGCACAAAAAATTTCCCCTTTCCCCCATATGTCTGTAATACTTGTACAAGGATCCCATGAAAGGTCCTTTCACAAGACAATAAGCTGCTCACTTCACTAAGAGTTATGGGTTCCCCAGTCCTCCTCTTTATGAGATTCTGCACAAGCCACTCATGAAAATTCAAAAGATCATGCTTCCCCTGTATATATTGGTCAGACCTATGTGGAAGCTCCATGTACTTCAAGGTTATTCATGGTTTGGTTATTCTCACAAACCAAGGAACAACTTTCCCATTTGTCACAATCCATACCTCGAGAAAACATGGATCCCCAAAATCATTCAACGCCATATGTGGTTGAAATCCAGTGTCCAACAAACACCTATGCTTGACTACGCACATTATGCCCAGATGGATCTACATAAGTTTCCTAAAAAATGGCCATCAATAAAACGAAAAATCATCCCCAGAAGAGTCCTATCATATCTTGATACACCCAATGGTTTCCAAGACCCATATCATCCCTTCTAATTCATGTTTCCCATGGTACTATGGTTTACTCCTTCTATCATCACTAATGTCAATGGAACATCGAAACCTCATAATTGAGATTAACCTAAAAAATATTGAAGATCATTATGAAAATATAATCATCATAATTTCAAGATTCTAAACAACATTGAATCCCATCCTCACCGCATGACATTAAACTGCATGGACAAAATTGTTCATTTTGTATGACGTTAAACTGGGTCGTACTGGTTTAATCTTAACAGTACCATCCAATATTAATTTTTCTATTCCTAGGAAATAATTTTTAATCTCTGTAATCCAATGTTTCTCTCACCAAGAATTGTTAATGTGTTCTAAGTATCACAACATCAAATTTATATTTTCGACCCATAACATGTAGTGAGTTGTGAGGATCATGACGTTGAAAATTATTTATCCCTGAAAGGGTATCTTGTTAGGCCTATTGAATCAATGTTCAGGGTTATTCACGGGAAGATGATACCTTTATACATTGTGGAATCATACTTATGATTTTTATGAGACATGGATGTGTGTGTCATATATGAGAAAATAGTGTCCTCATCTCTTTGGTGTGGAGGTTTCTTGGACATTGTTCAAGGGATATAATGTTATTTTGATGGGAGGTTGAAAAAGTATATTACCAACAATGAGGTATTCTGTCACCATAGTTTTGATACAAAATATTTCATGTATATATTTAGGGTCAATTCTATAGAATTTTGATATTTTTGGAAACCAATGGTTTTGTAAAGAATTTAAAAATGTTAGGTAAAACCATATTGTTGGGATTAGTAAACAATGAACCCAGTTGTGAGCCTCCAAAAGGAGGTGCATGGATTGTCCAAATTATGTGGCCGACTCTCCAAAAAATGAAACATTTCATGGTAAAGATTCATAATGTTGGTCGAAGGTTTGAAAAACTGGGGGGCCTCCTAGGTTAAACCATTCACCCTTTTAGCGTGTATGTATGTTTAATCCTAACCATTTAATTCACTTCCAAACCATTATTGTTGGTTTTTAATGCCCATGAAATTTATTCTAAAATACATAACCACTAATTTTATATTCATAACAACCCCATTCGACCCTAAAAAAATTACGTTAATTTGTATGTTATATATAAGAGCTCTTGGCTCTATAAAAAAAATTTCTTCACATGAAAAAATTTTATTGATCTCATTATATATCTTATATGTAATATGATCTCCCATAATGTAATTTATTTAGATATTTATCTCCCTCCTAAATATATTTTAGTAGAAAATCATTAAATTAATGCATATAAATATGGATTTATTTGATCATGATCCTAGGATGTGTTCCTAGAACATCCACAACATTATTCTTTATTTTCAATTCCTATTGTAGGTGTTGTACTTTATGATTTCTCTGTTATAATTCTGGTGGTTCAATATGGATTATTAACTTATTTGAAAACATATATCTGAAAACCAATTTTGAAATTGTTTTAAATTATTTATAATCCTAGATTTCATATAAATAGTGTCTTTGGTAATTAGTTACATAACATAACTTCATTAACATGGGAAATAAGTACATTATTAAAAAATTCCATAACATTGTATATTGAAAATTTCACTAACATGCTCAAATCACTCTTTGGTACATCAAAATACATGGGTTATCCATTGGTAAAACATAAGGGCTGAGCTATAATGCTCAGAAAGGGAATGAAAATGTAATTAAATTAAAAGGATAATATATGTTAAATAATAGGAATATTATTGAGGCATAAAAAGAGTGTGAAACATAACCATGGAATAATAGACATTATGTATCATGATAATCATAACATGGTAAAATTTAACATAAAATAGTGAATCATGAACATAGGTCTAGGGTTAACCTCCATGATCTCATTGTGGAAAATGTACCCTAAATTAACTAGGTACACCCTTGTCCCAACATAACATATCATGATACTAAACATTACCCCAATGAATTTTATTGATATCTTGGAACACCCTTTAAATCATTTCATTATCATTCTTATGTTTTCCACATAGATTGTAAGACATGTTCTTATTAATCATCATTAGTTATTCCATCTTTAAAGAATATTGATTGAATACATGTATGTACCCAATAAATAATATATATTCAAAAAGTGAATAATGTTGATCTAATAATGGGTATAGTATTCATTACAAAATTATTTTCTATGGAAAATGGTGGTGAAATTCCAGTAGTGTATGAGGGTTACATAAAAATTTATAAAATTGGTTGGGAAGAGATAAAATGGTCTCTAATTATTTGTAAATAAAATTAGTTGTAATAGGGTCATTTAAAAACATATACCAACAAAATAAATTTAGAAACTGAATGAATGACGTAGTAATGAACATGAATAGAAAAAAGAATCCTTACTCAATTTTAGCATGGTAATAGGTGTACAAAAAGGATCAGCGTAGGAATAATGTGGGAGAATTTAATATTTCAAAATTTATAAATTTAACAGAATGAAAGGGTAATATAAAATATCATATACCATCATAATAAAATTATTATCAAAATACATTATATAGAATGATTTCTTGATAAAAGGGGAGAGAATATGATTCCTTATGACAACCCTTCTTTTTTTATTAAAACTTAAACATGATTCATTACCTAAAAATTCATTTGATACAACATAGAAGATCGAGAGGTTTAGTTTATTTGGGGATTAGGATCATTGCATAATAACATAAAACATGAAATACATCATCTTTATAGAAAACTTCCTTTACATGACCACAACATTCCCTCGTACTTAGCATTGCATGGGATAACCTGAGGACATGCATAAGAAAAGGGTGAGTTATAAAGCCCAGTATGGGAGTACACATAGAATAGAATGTGGAGTAAAATACATTTAGACAATAGGCATATCAATAGAGCATAAAATAAACATGAACATAAAGGCATGATAAAGCATGATAATCATAACATGGAAATGTGGCAACAACACTTAACATGGAATTAGCATGAGCCAAGGCTCATTGCACATAAAGCATGAGTAAACCCTCATTGCACATGAAGCACAAGTAAACCCTCATTTCACTTGAATTAGAATGAGTCAACACTCATTGCACATGATGTATTATGATACTATACTTCACCCAATGCATTGGAGCGCTATAAGGGCACACCCTTCATAAACATTTCATATCACGCATAAGTGTGCCACATGGATCATAAAACATGGATTCATAAAACATAATCACTTATTACACGATAAAGGAATGTTGAATTCATAAATAAAACATTATAATCAATAAGTAAATGTTCATAAAGGTTAATACCCTTGATGGAGAAATGGGCATGGTATTCACTACACAATGGCCTTGGCTTAGAAAATTGGTGTGATTTCGTGAGTGTAACGGCGTGACATAAGAATTCATAGAAATGGTTGATGACAGAGAAAGGGGTTCCTCATAATATTAACTTTTAATGGAAAGTAAGGAGGCCATATAGATACATGTCCCAAAAATTGTAATGGAATTTAGATTCATGATACAAAATTATTGCTTGAATGTAAAAGAAGAGAGAGAAGTTTCTTTCAGAATTTCGGCATAGAAACAGGTGTACATGGGAGGCATTTAATGAGAGAGAAAGGGGTCTCCCATCATTCAAACAATAAGAGGGAAGTGTGGGGGAGGTGAAAAACCATACCCAAATATTCATAATTGAAATTTAAAGGGAAATACAACTTATTGTAAATTGACAAAAAGAGAAAGGAAGAAAAAACCCTAACTTGGAAGTGTGCTTCCAAAGGCTAGAGAGAGGCTTGTAAGAGGATTATTGGGAGCTTGGGGCACCTTGGGAGGATTCTAGAGAGACTAGGGAGAGGTTTTAAGAACTCCATTTGATTTTAATGAGGAGGAAGTGGGAGCTTGGGTGGGTTTATATATGAAAGGTGAGGTAATTCATTATTATTTAGGTTTGGGTTCGATTACATTAAATTAATCCAAAACAAAATCCATCCCATGGTTTTTCCCATGGTATTTGGAAAAGGGAATAGAAAAAAAATATTTTATAAGGCCCAAGTACGAACTTCTTAAAATAATAGGGTTTCTTATGTGGAGGTGAGTCACACTCCCATGGAAATTAATTTAAAAAGGAAAAGTGTTGAATATGTCTTGAGGGGTCCATTAATGCTTTGAAAAGTAAGTCAAACAAACACAAAATCACATTATTTTAATGATAAAACATATATTGGCAGAAAATAAGGAATATGGTATTTTATTACGTCACCATTGGGTCATTATGATGACATAAAACACATTATATATTTAAACGGTAATTAATTTTTACCCAAAAATTTGATTGTCTCAGAAAATTATGAAAAATTAACCATTGGATAATTTCGACGTCCTGATTCCAGAAATGAAATTAATTTTATCTAAAAAAATTTCTAAATATGTTAATTTTCACTTTTAAAATAAAAACCAACATGTATCGAAAATTCAAGGGTTTTGACAGAAATGGCTTTCAAACATTAATATACAATTTTAATTGCATTCATAAAATTATAAGATCAATTATGTTTAATAAAAATTAATTTAATAATAATATTATTATTTAATTCAAAAATCCCTTAATTTAATAAAATAGAAATCTTAATTAAATAATAACTAAAAACACCATTTGTACATTAAAAACTATTTACAATGTATAAAAAATGACTAGAAATTATATTCATTATTATATACAAAAATAATGTACATGAACATAGTACTACTTATTTGTTACATAACCCATTAAAACAGCTGCATAAGGCCTAAGGGTAAGGTTTGTGATGGTGACAGACTCTTGGGGTGGCTCGGATAACATCGCTCGAGTGTTAATCTTTATCAACATGCACTTTTCTCGTAGACGGTCCCGTTCGAGCATGACATGATGAAGCTCAGCTTGGACTTGGTCAAGGGAGAATCCCAAAGATGCCACCTCTTTTCCGAGCTCCGACATATGGTCCTCGTATGGGCCAATTCTACTGGATGAGGCCATCACTTCTTTTGTATGAGTAAATTGGATTTGTTAAGACCTATATTTATACTAATAATGTGATCACTGTTCAACTGCTACATTTACAACGGTCAAAATTCTTAACATAAAACCAAAGAACTTGACATCTTATAAAAACATTTTTCATTAAGAGACATTTAACTGGATCAAGAGGGATTTTCCATTAATGAATCTTTGGGTCATTACAATATTCCCTCCTTAAGAAATTTCGCCCTCGAAATTTTTCATTTCCCACTCTAAAACAAATGTTTGTAACTCAGCTTCATCCTATCCTCTATTTCCCAAGTCGCTTCTTCAAACTTGTGGTTTCTCCACAACACCTTAATGAGGGGAATTGTCTTATATTTTAGAACTTTTTCTCTACAATCTAATATCTTTACTGGTTGATCCTTATAAGAAAGATCATCTTCCAATTGTACCGCCTCAGATGAGAGTACATGTAAAGGGTCAGATATGTAATTCTTTAAGAGGGATACATGAAAGACATCATGTACTTTGGCCATAGTAGGTGGAAGTGCTAGTCAATAGTCCACAACCCCAACACGATCAAGAACCCTGAAGGGCCGATGTACCTTGGACTTAACTTCCCTTTCTTTCCAAACCTCAAGACCTTTTTCCACGGAGATATGAATAGAAACACCATGTCTCCAACTTTAAACTCAAGGTCTCATCGAAGATTATCTGCATAACTCTTCGGTCAACTTTAGGCTGCCTTGATATGCTGCTGAATGGTTTTCACCTTCTCCACCATTTCCTCTACTATTTCTTGTCCAAGAAGCTTACATTCAACGACCTCATCCCAACATGTCAGTGTTCTTCACCTTTTCTCATACAGGGCTTCATATGGTGCCATTTGTATGCTCGAGTGGAAACTGTTATAATAAGAGAACTCAACCAGAGGAAGATGTTTATCCCATCCTACTTTAAAGTCCATTGAGCACGCTCTCAACATATCCTCAAGTGTTTGGATAGTCCGCTCGGAATGTCCATCAGTTTGAGGATGATAGGCCGTACTGAAGTTCAGTTCAGAATTCAGATCATGTTGAAGACTCTTACAAAACTTAGAGGCGAATCTTGGATCTCGGTCAGACACAATAGATAGTGGTACTCCATCCAACCATACCACTTACCTGATATATATCCATGCCAGTTGATCCAATGAAAAATCCTCCCGAATAGCAATGAAGTGTGCAGTCTTTGTAAGACGATCCACAACAACCCAGATTGCATTGTTGCCTTTGGATGTCCTCGGATGTCCGGTGACAAAGTCCATGGTGATGTTCTCCCATTTTGATTCTGTTATAGGCAATGGTTGCATCATCCCCTTAGACTTCTACTTCTCTTCCTTCACTTGCTGACACACCAGGAACATTGATTTATATTCGGTGATCTCCTTCTTCATATTATCCCATCAAAAGTTTTCGTGGAGATCTCGATACATCTTTGTGCTCCCTGGGTGAATAGATAAATTTGAAATATGTGCATCATCCCAAAGTTCTTTCTTCATCTCCGGACTTGATGGAACACATAATCTTTTCCCAATCCGCACCATTCCTTCTTCATTAACATTAAACTCTGAGTATTTCCCCTTTTTGATAGCTTCCACTTTTTCTTGAATTCCTACATCATCCTTTTGAGCATCCTTTAACCTTTCCAAAAGAGATGGTTGAACAATAATTTGTGAAAGGATTAATGATGTTACCTTATTTATGATTCTCACATCCATCTTCATCAAGTTTAAGAAGATTGGATCCTTCTCAATTATCATCATTGATAGAATCATTGGATCCTTTCTACTTAGGGAATCTGCCACCTTGTTCACTTTCCCAGGTTGGTAATGTATTGAACAATCATAATCCTTGATGAGATCTATCCATCCTCTCTGGCGCATATTAAGCTCTTTATGTGTGAATATATATTTAAGACTCTCGTGGTCAGTATATATCTCCCATTTCTCTCCATAGAGATAATGACGCAAGATTTTCAAGGAAATGATCACAGCCCCCAACTCCAGATCATGTTTTGGATAGTTTCGCTCATGGATTTTCAACTTCCTTGAGGCACAGGATAGCACTATATCATTCAGCATCAGCACACAGCTTAAGCCCTTCTTTGAAGCATCATTGAATACCACAAAAAGTTCCCCACTTGTGGGTAAAGTGAGCACGGGTGATGGGATAAGCCTCCTTTTCAACTCCTAGAATATTTCTTCACATTCATCGCTCTAAGAAAACTTTACTCCCTTTCGAGTTATCTTGGTATGAGGGTTGGAAAATCGTGAGAAATTTCTCACAAGTCGTCGATAATATCCAGCTAACCCCAAGAAGCTACAGATATTTGTTACCGATGTTGGCCTCGGCCATCCCTCAATTGCATATGTTTTGGAGGGGTCCACAGATATCCCATTTCTTGTGATGATATGGCCCAAGAATGAGACCTCTTTCAACCAGAACTCACAATTGATGTACTTTTCATAGAGCTCCTCCTTGCGCAAAGTCTCTAGTACAGTTTTTAAATGCTCCTCATGATCCTATTTGGTTTTGGAGTATATTAGAATATCATCCTTAAAGACTACCACAAATTTGTCAAGGTAATCTCTAAGGACTCTATTCATCATGTCCATGAATATTCCTATAGCATTGGTGAGTCCTAAAGGCATTACTATGAATTCATACTGCCCATATCTTGTACGAAAAAACAGTATGGGGACATCTTCCTTCTTTACCCTTATTTGATAATATCCCGACCGCAAGTCCACCTTGGATAAGTTTTGTGCTCCACGCAGCTGATCAAACAAGTCATCTATTCTTGGGAGAGGATACATGTTATTTATCGTGATTTTGTTAAGTTCACGATAATAGACACAAAGCTGCATTGACCCATCCTTCTTATTGATGAATAGGACTAGTGCACCCCATGGTGAAGCACTTGGGCATATAAACCCTTTATCCATATTCTCCTGTAGTTGTTTTTTCAGCTCTTCAAGCTCTACAACAGCCATTCTATATGGAGTCTTGGATATTGGTAGCTCCCCAGGTATAACTTCAATTGAGAACTCAACATATCTTCTTGGAGGAAGACCAGTCAGTTCCTCAGGAAACACTTCAGCGAATTCCCGTACAATAGGCATTTCTTCAAGGATGGTTTCTTCCTTGGACTCAATAATCTGAGCCAGATATGCGTGCTCATAAGGCAATAATATCCATGCTTGAGATGATGGAGCTAATGGAGATTCATCTTTCTCCCGACACATGTAATGAATGGTGGGTCTATTCTCTATATGGAGTGTGATTTCCCTCTCCCGACAATTTATGTTGGCTATATATAAGGAAATCCAATCCATGCCATGAATTGAATAAAATTCCCCCAGAGGGAGTATGAAGAGGTTCGCTGGGAAATTCAATCCACATATTATAACATGGGGGACTTATACTCATGGGATGCAATGATTGACCCATTTGTTGTACTCACCGACATCTTTACTTCCATGATTTGTGGTGGTGATGGGATTTTTCTACTAAGCATTCGAGATATAAAAAAATGCGTAGAACATTAATCAAAAAGTATGTTCTCTATTCATGAATGAATAACTAGCGTACCTGTCACCACTTCGTTGTCGGGGTTCACTTCGGCAGAAGTGATGGCAAAAGCGATTCCTTGCTATCATGGAGGTTTTTGGTTGCCTCCGATAACCCTTGGATTAGGACACTGATTTGCAAAATGACCTTGTTCGTTTCATTTGTAGCATTGAACAACACGTTGATGTTTGAACGGAGTGCTCCTCTCCTCTGTCGTAGCTGCGGGTCCTTCTTGCCGATAGTTAACAGCTAGGTTCCCTTCTCTTCCACACCTGAAATATTTTCTCATCCCCTTAAGGCAACATACATGGTGCTTCTTTCCGCACTTTTGGAATGTGGGGTGCTGGATCTTCTTAGCACCGTTTTATTTATCCATCGGACCACCTACATTGAATTAAACCTTATGCTTCTTGTCCCCATGATACCCCTGTGATTCCCCGATCTCAATTTCGACCTTGAGGGAATATTGTACAATTTCCTCATAGTTGTTGAAGTCACGGATCACTAATTCTTTCCGCAAGCTAGGATTCAGCCCACCAAAGAAGCAGTCAACCTTGCATTCGGGGTTAACGACAAAGCTGGAAGCGTATCGTGCAAGCCTTGTGAAGTTTGCCTCACACGTTCCAACAGATTCTTCATCTTTTTTCTTGAGGGAATGGAATTCCCTTTCCATATTAAGTCAGAGGGTGCACGGAAAATATTTATCAAAAAGAATCTTCCGGAAATCCTTCCATTCAAAAGCCTCGATCTCCTCCTCAGTCTTAGTATTTGTGATCAACGTCCACCATTGATCAGCTTCGCCCTCCATACTATAAGCATCCAGGAGAACCTTCTCTTATTCAGAACATTGGAGGTTGGAGAAGATCTTTTCAATGGAGTTGATCTATAGTTCAGCGATCGTGGGATCGGATGATCCACTAAAAGTAGGAGGCCTTTTTCTAATGAAGCTCTCGATAGCGACTTTTTCTTTCTTGGGGGGGGGGGGGGGGGTTGAACGTTCCTCTTGACCTGTGTTTCTATTCAATACTTAATTTAGCAGAGAGAGAAGCGTGGCAAAGTTTTCGATTCCCACTCCTATTGGATTTGACATCTCATTAGTACAATCATCACACTAATCTTCACAACGGTTGTTAGCACGAGTCCTCCTATTACCAGCCATTGGCTGGAATAAAAGGATAGTTAGAGGTAACACATAAAGGGTAATCCAAATACAAAAGTTGATGACTCAAAAATAAACTTTTATTTCCTTAACTCATGAGTCTATGGGCCTAAATCTAGGCTTTTCCTGTTCTACATTCTAACATATATTCTTAGGGGAATTTTTCCCATAATAAGGGTTAATACTAAGATTGTGAATTTATTAAAACATATCCCTCGAGAGTTTCGTAACCAAGAGTGCAGCAAGGCCCATTGTCGTGCACCAGTTCAAGTTAGAGTCTATCTCAAAGCGGTGTTTTTGGGTTTTACCCCTAGGATACATCTATGCCAGAGCCGCCTCTACCTACTAGTATCCAGATAGGGATGTATGTTTTTGATAAACCACTTACATTGTATTTACCAAAACATAGGGATGTTTTTTTAATACTTAGTCTTGTATATAAGGCTTTACTATGGTTTCCTAATCCCATAAATAACTAAACCTATCCTCTGATACCAACTATGTCAACCCTGCTTTTTTTTATTACAACATAAACATGATTAATTACATAAAAATTCACTTGATACAACAAAGAATATCGAGAGGTTTAGTGTCTCTGGGGCTTAGGATCATTACATAAAAACTTAAAACATGAAATACAACATCTTTATTGAAAACTTCCTTTACATGACCACTACATTCCCTCGTACATAGCATTGCATGGGATAACCTGAGGACATGCATAAGAAAAGGGTGAGCTATAAAGCCCAGTAAGGAAGTACACATGGAATAACATGAGGAGTAAAATACATGTTAGTCAATAGGCATATCAATAGTTCATAAAAGAAACATGAACATAAAGGCATGATAAAGCATTATTATCATAATATGTAAATATGGCAACAACACTTAACATGGAATAAGCATGAGCCAAGGCTCATTGCATATAAAGAATGATTAAACCCTCATTGCACATGAAACACAAGTAAACCCTCGTTTCACTTTAATTTTCATGAGTAAACAATCATTGCACATGACGTATCATGATACTATACTTTACCCAATTCATTGGAGCACTATAAGGACGCACCCTTCTTAAACATTTCATTTCATGTATAAGTGTGCCACATGGATCATAAAACATGGATTCATAAAACATAATCATGTATTCCATGATAAAGGAATGTGGCATTCATAAATGAAACATTATAATCAATTAGTAAATGTGCATAATGGTGAATACCCTTGATGAAGAAATGGGCATGGTATTCACTACACAATGGCATTGGCTTAGAAAATTGGTGTGATTTCGGTAGCGTAATGACGTGACATAAGAATTCATAAAAATGGTTGATTAGGGATATAAGGGGTTACTCATCATATTTAAATTTAATGGAGAGTAAGTAATCCATATAGATAAATGTCCCAACAATTGTAATGGAATTTAGATTCATGATACAAAATTATTGCTTGAATGTAAAAGAAGAGAGAGAAGTTCCTTTCGGAATTTCGGCATAGTAACGGGTGTACTTGGGAGGCATTTAATGAGAGGGAAAGGGGTCTACCATCATTAAAAAAATAAGAGTCTAGTATGGGGGAGGTGAAAACACATACCCCAACATTAATAATTGAAATTTAAAGGGAAATACAACTTAAATAAAATTGATAAAAAGAGAAAGGAAGAAAAAACATTACTTGGAAGTCCGCTTCCAATGGCCAGAGAGTGGATTGTGAGAGGCTTCTTGGGAGATTGGGGAACCTTGGTAGGATTATAGAGATAGTAGGGCATAGTTTGGATGAACTCCAAGGTATTTTAGTTAGGAGGAAGTGGGAGCTTGGGTGGGTTTATATAGGAAAGGTGAGGGAATTCATTATTATTTAGCTTTGGGTCCCCTTACATTAAATTAATCCAAGCCTCAAACCCATCCCATGGTTTTTTCCAATGGTTTTTGGAAAAAAGAAGAGGAAAAAAATATTTCATAAGGCCCATGTCCGAAATTCTTAAAATAATAAGGTTACTTATGTGGAGGTGAGTCACACTCCCATGGAAATTAATTTAAAAAGGCAAAGTGTTGAATATGTCTTGAGGGGTCCATTAATGTTTTGAAAAGTAAGTCAAACAAACCCAAAATCACATTATTTTAATGATAAAACATATATTGTCCGAACATAAGGATTATGGTATTTTATTACATCACCATTGGGTAATTATGATGTTATAAAACACATTATATATTTAAACGGTATTTAATTTTTACCCAAAAATTTGACTGTCTCAGAAAATTATGAAAAATTCACTGTTTGATAATTTCGACATCCTGATTCCAGAAATGACATTTATTTTATCCAAAAAAAAATTTAAATATGTTAATTTTCACTTTTAAAATAAAAACAAACATTTATCGAAAATTCAAGGGTTTTGACAGAAATGGCTTTAAAACCTTAATAAATCATTCATAAAATTATAAGATCATTTATATTTAATAAAAAATAATTTAATAATAATATTATTATTTAATTAAAAAATCCATTAATTTAATAAAATAGATTTCATAATTAAATAATAACTAAAAACACCATTTATACTTTAAGAACTATTTAAAATGTATCAAAAATGACTACAAATTATATTCATTATTATATAAAAAATAATGTACATGAACATAGTACTACTTATTTGTTACATAACCCATTAAAACACCCGCATAAGACCGAAGGGTAAGGTGTGCGATGGTGACAGACTCTTGGGGTGGCTCGGATAACATCACTCGAGTGGTAGTTTCTATCAACTTCCACTTTTCCCGTAGACGGTCCCGTTCGTGCTTGACATGGTGAAGCTCAGCTTGGTCTTGGTCAAGGGCGAAGCCCAAGGATGCCACGTCTTTTCCGAGCTCCGAAAAATGGGCTTCATATGGGGATATTCTACTGGATGAGGCCATCACTTCTTTTGTCTGAGTAAATTGGATTTGTTAAGTTCCTATATTTATACTAGTCATGTGATCTCTATTCAACGACTATATTAACAACAGTAAAAATTCTTAACATAATACCAAAGAAGTTGAAATCTTATAAAAACATTTTTCATAAAGAGACATTTAACTGGATTAAGAGGGATTTTCCATTAATGAAGCATTGGGTCCTTACATTCCATACATGAGTGTGTCACTCCAAAGGCTTGGCAGTGGCATTAAAAAAGATTGGGGGAATGAGGGTTGACTATAGGGAGAGGAAGGGAGAATTTATATGTTCTTCAAGGAATTTTATTGACGGGAAATGAGAGCATGGGTGTGTTTATATAGGAAGATAGTTAGATTTCATTATTATTATTTTTTCTTCTATACATCAAAATATCCGAATCAATAAACCATCCAATGGTTTTCCTCATGGTTTCATCCAAATGGTAATGGTTTTTTATTTTTTATAAAGGAAAAGGTGATATATTATTAAAATATTACCATTGGTTATGTGTATGTGAGTCACACTCGTAATAAAATGAATGTAAAATGAAAAAAATATTATAATTCTTTGAGGATTCATATTGGATTTACAAAATAAATAAAATAAAATAAAAATAAAATTATTTTAATGGTAAAACTTATATTTGGTCCCAAATCAGATTTATATTAATTATTACGTCAATTTTGTGTCACTGTGATGTCATAATATGAAATATATATTTATAGGGTATTTAATTTTTACCTCAAAATTCGATTATCTCAGACAATTTTAAAAAATAAATCATCAGATATTTTAAACAATGTAGCTAAAAATAATATTAAATCTATTTAATTGTGTTCTGAATATGTGTATTTCGACATTTAAAATTAATAAATTATTATATAAAAAATGGAGGTGTTTTGACAATAATATATTTTTAGCCCTTATGAAAATAAAAATTCACATAATAAAAATTTTATTATATTTTATATTCCTTAAATATTATTTAATAATATTATTTTATTAAATTCTAATTTATTTCAAAGATCTATCATTTCACCATATTATATTTCTTCATTAAATTTTAATATCGTCCAAAAATAAAATTGTTGTTTTTTAAAATCAAAATATAAATAATTCATGATGTAACAATAAAATGATGAAAATAAACTTATTATTATACAAAAAATAATATAATCATGCATATTTCTAGGGTCTTGTTACATATCCCTTTAACACACCAGTAAATTCCTAAAGGGTATGGTATAATATTCTAGGACTTTCCTGGTGGAGTTTTGCAGACATGGTTTGGCCCAATAACTAGATGTTCTTGAACATATCTTGTAAATGGATTCTATAATGTTTATGATTTTAGATCTTATCTTGGGCTTGGTGAACTAAAAATTCTAGAAATGATGTCTCCCATGGATGCACCAACAAATGGGCTTCATTGGGTATAATCCAACAACTTGACGGCATCACAGACATTGTCTGTGACAAATGGATTTATTAAAACCCTATTTTTATACTAATCATATGATTACTATTAAATAGATACACAATCATTGTTAAGGATGCATAACAGTTTTTTAAATCCAAGGGAAAAATTAGGGAAACAAATTACATGTATTTCTTATAAATATCCTATATATTAATACATTTAATTAACATGGTTGGGGAATTTTATTTATAATATTTCGGGTCGTTATATAATAACATTAGGTTCATGATCCCTTCTAAATGGATATATTTTGAAAATACGAACTGAACCAAGAATGTAACACACCAAGATTGTTAGAGATAGATTCCTTTTAATTTCTTTGATTTTGGGTTTTTTACACAACACCATGATTTGATTTCCCTGCATGAATCATTGTATAAGCTTACGTTATATGCAACACTATGTATGGCTTGTGTTACACATAATTTTGAGTTCTATTGATAGATTTTAGTTTACACCAAATAACGATTAAGAGAACAACTAAATATTCTTATTTTACCTTATAAAAAATCATTATCATTTCCAGTATGAACATTTTTAACTTATATTCATAATTATATCATGGTAAAAATCTTATAAAATAAAATAAAATACATTTTTAATAAAAGAAAATATTTTATCTAAAAATGATTAAAATTAAAATAAGTGATTTTCAAAAACATTAAAATCATCTTTTATGTATTTTTTAATAAATTATATGAGTAATATATTTAATATAACGATTAAAATTCATTTTATATGTTTTCTAAACATGATATATAAAAGTATTTAAATATTTGGATAAAAGAAGTATTTTTATAAAAATTACAATTTTTCTACCATTAAATGGAGCACCCATTTTAAATCTTGTTTTATACACTTAAATAAGATAAATTTGAATAAATTAACTTTATCATTGTAAATGGAAATCAAAATTTGGTTCACATAAATTGTTTTTATGTTTTTGATAACTTCCATATTTTAATGAAAATTAAAAAATAAAACACATTAATTCAAATCTTCTTTATCATCTAATTAATTTTTATTTATATATTATTATTTTTAATTTTGTTTAAATAATAATTTTATTTTAATTATTTTATTTAATAAAATAAATTACATTATAAGTAATTTCACATTGAATTTTGATATAAACACAAGTCAATAATTTGATGGTTCTTTGTATATGAATCATCGTTTTGTTGTTCCATCATTGAGATTAAGTTTAAATTAATTATTCTAAATTATGTATTGAAAATTTTGAGAAATAGATTCTATATTTAGAAACATTGGGTCCAAATTATGTAAACATGTTACTTTTATTATTTTTGGATATTATGAATAGTAACTATGGTAATTTGTATTTAACACGGTTAAAGGTAAATCATGTAATTTAGGTAATAGATCAATATGATAAAAACATTAAAATTTCCCATAATTCTTCTAAATCTATATTTGATGAGTAAACATATACCCTTACCACCTAAGCATCATAATTTACTAATTTAATGTTCATTTTTGTAGGAAAAACAATATAAATATTATTGAAGTAAATGAAAGTGACATGAAATTGAAAAAATGGAACCAACTTATTTCATATAAGAAAAATAATTTTAATATAGTGAAAAGGAAGAATAAAATTAGATTATAAATATTCTATAGAAATAAAATGAAATTATTTACATCATGGTAAATTAATTAGAATTATTAGAGACTAAATAATTACCATAAAGTCTTATATATTAATGATACAAAAATTATTTAATTGATCAAAAATAAATATATCAATTTTTAGCAAAACGATAATAACTATTAAAAGACACAATCACTTGAATAAATATTAATTTTTGGGTATATAATGACAATTATCGTCTAAGGGTTTTGTTATTTACCATTTGAACCTTATAAAAGTTATTATGACATTTATATTATTTTAATTAAAGTTGTGTCAAAGTTGTCACATTCATATTTTTTATACCATATCATTTTAAATATAGTTCAATCAAAAGATATATTCTACTATCAATTCTACTATATAATTTATATAATTTATCATCATCATCGTATTTTTTTAAATTTTAGTGAGAAGTTTTCTTTATTAAATAATTAATCAAAACTGATGTAGTAAATATTTTATTAAGTGAAATTTGAAATGAATGATTTTACAAATATTAAAATAAATATAATATGAACTAGATAATATTTATAACTAATTTCATAGATGTATTTTATACCTTGGGGGTATAATATTCTATTTTTTGAGTGTATCCTCGTATATTGGTATTTTTAAAAATCCTAGAAATGAAAAATCTCTTTATTGACACTATTGATATTTTTGTAAAATTATGTTTCATTAAAATATTTATAAACAATAATAAATATATAAAAATTCCAAATAATAATGAATTTCAATAAAATACACTTAATTATTTGGTTTTTTTATATTTGACATTAAATAATTTAAATTCTAAACAAATAATTTTGGAAATTTTATTACATTAGTAAAAAGAAAAATAGATAATTAAGGATTAATTAAAAGGAGAAGAATTAAATTTAAATAAAAACTTGCCTTAATTTTATTGGTTGATGAAATTAAAACATTATCATATCATAACTTTAAATATATATTTTTGGTGTTTTTTTTTGATTTTGAGATTAATATAAATTAATAGGTTCTGAAATTCCAAAAGATCCACTCACCTCAATTATAAAAGGGAAAATCCTACCTCATATATTCACACTCATTTGAGCCTTTGTGATAAAAAAACACTTCCCATTTTCGCAATAGACCTCCCTAGCCACATTTTCGGGTTTCTACACTTCTCTTAAGACCAACATTATTTTTCCTAAGAGGTGAATTAGAGAGTTATCATTAAAGTAGAGGTACCTTCATTACCAAATTTGAAATATCATTTGTTCTTCTATGTAATATTCTTTTTTGTTTCCATTATAATATAATAAATAAATTATTAACTATATGATGATATGTTAATATGGTTATCTAACAACAATATTCCAAATTTTATCTATCCAATGATAAAAAAGAAAATCTCCACACGTGCTTACATATGACCTACCGTCTCCACACATTGCTGTAATCTATTTTCATCACCTATTTACATGGATGGGTATAGTGAAGAAATTTATATATATATATACTAATTATAATAGGGTATTGATTCTGGAAATAATATATGTACCATTCACTTCAATAATTATTACTATTAAGGAAATGATATTATATCATGTGCGTACGTACAGACAATAGTCTCCATGACATGAAGAGATCCATTTTCATTATTCACCATTCACGAATGTCTAAATAAATTTATGGAATTAGTAAATTTCATACATAATAACATAATTATATTCTATAAATTATTTAACTACATCCTAAAATAAGGTTCTGGAAATTCCTCGAATGGAGAAGATTCCCACACAATCACTCTGTAGAAGGAAGCAATTCTCTAACGAGTCTAGCATGGTAAATGGACTAAAATTGACTGGTAAATTTCAAAAGTAACCTAAAATAATTTATCATTAAAAGGCATTTCCAATGGCCAGCATACCATCATTGGGGAGGGTACACAGACCAGCAGGATCACAAACCACCGAGTACATAGAATGAACTGCAAATCGCTTGCTCGCATGACGATGGCCAAAAAATAGGTTAGACCACAAAATGTGTCACTGATAGACTCATATGTGGTAAGGTTGAATGTGTACTATTCCACAAACCTATCCGTTCACAGACTAAGTGAACATTGATGTCTTCAGAAACCATTAGTGCGAACTGACACCCCCATGAACCCCAGTTGACCGACTCATCTTTGGGATAGGATATTGCTTCAATGGGCCTCTACAAATGGTGTTGTGTGCCCAGTAGATATGATTGCATTGATGAAAAAAATATATTATAGTAGAATTATGAGACACATAGGCAGGGTAATGGATAGTGAGAAGAAAGGATGAATGAATCTCAAATTAGACTTAGAGGTTTCTCTCAGGCTTCAACCATGTATCATCGGTGAAGTGTGAAACATGAACCACTCCCTCAACCAGTATAGTCTGTCGCGAACCATAAAATGATGAAATTTAATAATAAGAATAGAACCATGAAACTAAATGTTGAACTAAAAACCAAAGGCTTATTTTAGAGGAACTTCCTTTGAAGGATGATCCCCAAGACCATCTTTCAAAATAGTTCACCACGTAGTATTCCGTTATGCGGACTGAGCCTGGCGTCACATACTACCACATTATATGGATGGAACCCAAATTAACATTATTGGATGTGTACCACAATTGTAAGTGATTTCCTATAACCATTCCTATGTCCCGCAATGGTATGAAGATAGTCCCTCAACCGGCATGCCTCTATGGTATGCAGAGCCTCCACCATCCCGCAGAAAAAGTTAGTATGTGTAATGGGGTGTTTTCATATATTGTTCCTTCCGGTTCCATCCTAACCCCTCCATTATTGTCCCATTCTCCATGAAACCTTTTCTAATCATTCCTCTTTCATTAATCCGAATCATCATCCAAATACACTGAATCAGTATTATCGGACCATTGGGTGCAGTAGCGTGACCCATAGAGTCTACGAAAACACGGTAAGTGGAGTCACAAAGGCTCTCAGTAAAATGGTGCAGGCTTTGGGATTATCCATGAGACAAAATTCCCATGATAATCGTGATCCAAACCATGGGAGTCTAACGTGATCCTCCCAATTATTTGGAAAAATGGCGATAACTCTATTTTCCATTCAATGAGGCATAGTGATCAGTAGAAGGGGTTGTGTTCACTCCCCCCTTTGATGAGGACGAAACTCCTCCCCTTTCCCAGAATTGCTTCGGGGCCCTCCCACTGAGGTAAGTCCACAATCTTTTGAGGCTGGGCTGCATAAAAATCAATTTCATTTCACATTCAAGGGTTCATTATTATTCCCCCTATCCCACGGTCGCCTTGACCTCTTCCGTTGCGGGTTCTCCCCCGCCACCAATAGGGGAGGAGGCCAGTGAATTATTGGTTCCTTCATATCCAAATGTTTCTCACAATAACAATGAATCTTATGGAGTTATATGATTTTTAGGATTACAATATCTAGATAAATATGAACGATTGGGTATCTGATTCCTGATCAAATCAGGATACATAGGATGCATACTACAAGGCCTGAGATCAAAAGGGTCACCATATAACAGGGTCCTCCAAATCATGTCCTTCAACCGGGTAGCTCCCATTCATTGGCGCCACACCTTCCAAACTACATGGGTTAATGATTCCTCTTCCAAGGATACGTAGGAAGCCCTTCTTAGAATCAGATCCCAACATCAAGTCACCATCCACCCCTTTGATGATGATAAACTCTATAGCTCATTATTATACTGATCAAGCCAACATCACCAATGTAGAATAAAATATATTATTGACTATGATGATCCTGAAAACCAATGGTAGACTGTTGACACACTCCACTGGAATTAGTCAAGGATTCATGAACAAATGAGTGTGACTTAAATCTATAATGGGCCCCGAAATAGGCAATAATACTCCCCCGGAAAGGGTTTGGTGAGCCTAGACTCCCACCCTCTTGACCAAAGGTGTCGTTAAGTTTCATTGGTTGAACCGTTGGTCAATTAATTCTTTCCATTGGAATTAAAGTCCATGAATCATGGATACTATTGATGTTTGGAATTTTGGTCTCAACTAATAATCCTGTGGTAGACTGTCCGAAGAAGTTATATCCACAAAAGATCAACTTGGTATGTTCTTGACCCCCACGAAATCTCCCTTTGGGACCAATAGTTCTCTTAGTGTTAATTCATCCTTCTTTAATTGAAAATGGTGTTAAATGGGTAAATATCAAAGGAATGGTGAATTTTACGAGAACCCATATCTATAAAAAAATAGGGATGATTGATGATTCTCATTATGCCAATTCCGCATAGCCTAGAAACGTGCACCCTCGGAGGAGGAACAAAAATGGTGAACCTGATGTGAATCCATAACCAAGGTGGCGATTGTACCCAAATATTATAATGCAAAAAATGTCACATCAGACCATTTTGTTCACCTTGGTATGAATAAACGTTCCACATTGGAGGCGGAACAAAAAAATACTAAATCTGACGTGAATCATTAGCCATGGTGGCGATTCTACCTAAATAATATATGAAAAAAAGGATATTACATGAAATAATATATTTTTCTCCCTTATATGAGTAAACGAGCCACCTCTGAGGTAGAATAAAAATGGAAAACCCGATACAAATCCTTAACTATGTTGGAGGTCTCACCCCACTAAAGGCCCATTTCCCCACAAAAAAGGAAATGGGTAAGGGGGCCAATATGATTAGCCAAATATGTATATGTTTAAAGGAAATAATTATTGATGATGATTTGTGCTCTGTATGTCATATATGTAAATTTTAGGCTCCCAAAGAGCATCCTTCTATCTAAATTACATAACTATAACCCCTGTAGACACACACATCAGTGATCCCACAGGCGGGTGTGGCCCCAATGAAGAGCAGGACCCCCACGTCTACCCAGTGTCTTCAACGCTGGGTATACAACACACTCATCAAGGAGTACAACCGAGATGGTACTCTCTCTACATTAAAGACTGTGAGACAAGCCCACTAGTATGAAATGGATTGTTATCCGACCCTTTATCTATTCCCAACACCCCAACAACAGGCGGCCCTAGTGGTTGTCACAATCCGTTTTGGGATCCTATCCTCTAAAGATGAAAATGAGTACCTCCCTTATCTCAGGAAGGTAGATGAAGTCAATTCAAACAGTTTCATCTAAACTGCATAAGGTTCCTACTCATAGGACCCCACCATAGAGTGTCGATGCTGACGCCGTACGACCAGGCTTCCCCCCACAGAGGAGGACCTTGTGTTGAGGGAATCTCTCATTGTCTAAGAGACCAGGGACCCACGGGCTTCCCACCAAGGATAGAGAATATATAATTATAAGCATTCTATCAACCTGGTTTATGAGGAACAGATCCGCCATACTGACGTAATGGCATTCAATAGGAAGACCTATTACCCTGCCCCCTCTACTCAAGCCCCCCCCCCCCATGGATATAGGGCGCCACAATACGTGAACATGCATGTTCCTACTAATTCTTGTCGGTCCAGCCATGTAGATAGAGTGGAAAACAACAGGAAGATGTAGATATCTATCGATCCACAACAAGCCCTCCATCCAAATAGGGCATCACATAACCTTCCATCTAAATAGGGAAGAAGCGAGCTATACACATATATAAATATCTACTGATTCATATCAATCCTGCAATCCAAATATAGTGGAAACCAAATATGATGGATTCAAATTCTTATGGATGCATAAAAACCCCGTGAGAATAACATAACTGCAAGCGAGTGGATGAAAATCCCCTCTCATTAATATGAATCCCACCAATAAAATATGGTGTCAACTAGATAAGACAACCGGTGACAAACTCATTCCTCTCCCCTGACACAGAAGAACTTCCAGCACCTACTGGAAACCCTTTGAAGACCGGAGCAGGAACCAACTCCTTCTCTGACATCATAATGGGCCTTCATAACTGATACAAACAAAGATGTATCTCAACACATTATGGAAATGATGGATGATCATACATCGATAGAAGAATATATCCTCTAAACAAGCAACGAAATTATTACATCATCATAAAAGGTGATAAATTGGGCCCAGAACCCGGCATTCTCGAATGAATTGAGTCAATCACAAAATTTTTTAGTCACTCCATAGCATTTAAGCATTACTTCTATCATCCAAGAGGGTCTATTGCAATATCATGCATCATACAGACCACCAGATCAGGATCAAATACCATTCCAACTGGGGGATGCCGGCCCAACATGGTGGTTGCTCCAGGTAAGACATATATCCCTGCCAAAACTCAATATGCTGGATAGCGTATCCTGATGAAATAATAAGACCAAATAGGATAGGGAATCATATATAAATTCCATTACCAACAATAGATGTTGTTGGTTACATGCAAGAGAGCACCCAAAAATTATAGGCACCAAAGGAAACCAAAAAATGAAGATCACATGCATGATACTACTCTGCTATAAGTTAGGGTTCTTGACACCCCAAAATATATATCAACAATGGCTTAGGATCCTTTCATTCCATTACCAAATTATGGATTTTGTAGTAGTAGTTACAAAGGCCCTCCCCACAATATCACTACCAGCAGCTCTGAAGGTCCTCCATAGTGAACCCATGGGGCCTTACTCTGTGGGGCAATAATGATGGATCACGAGATCCTATCTCCTGATACGCCACTGGGTAGGCCACGCCTTGACCTAAAGATCATACAACAATAAGTTCATCCCCTTATTATTATCTGCACTGATTGTCCTCTCTAGGGTATATGAATTTCATAGTATCCAGACGTAAAATCATGATTGTAGTCCTAAACATGATGACATGCATTACAAAGTCCCTGACCTCAATGAAAATTTCTTTGAAGGTCCTCCCCATAGTAACGTTAAGCAACAATAAGGTCATACCCCCATTGCAGTACATCTTAAAGGCCCTCCCTAGGATGTGCACTGCAAAAAATCTCCCAATAGCCAGGTATCAAGTCATAATAGTAGTCCCTTCCAGGATGACTTCCATTGCGAAGGCCCTCTATACAATGGAAGTCTCCATAAAGGTCCTTACCATAGTAAATTTAAAAATGATTAGGTCCTTGCCCCATTGTAGTACATCCTGAAGTCCCCCACCGCTAGGATGAGCACATCAGAAATTCCCCTTGCAAACAATTATCATGTCAAAATGGAAGTCTGTACCATGATGAAAACCATTGGGAAGGTCATCCCCACAATGGTAGTTTCTATAAAGGTACTCCCCATAGTAAAATCAATATTCAAGAAGGTCCACCCATCTCTACCATCCACCATGAAATTCCTCCCCAGGGTATATGCCACAATGAAAATTCCCACGGCTACGCATTAGGATGAAATAATAGCCCTCTACATTACAAGAACATTTGCGATGTTCTCCCCCGCAATGAGAATTAATACTAGAAAGATGACCCTCCCCATGTCGGAACAATTTTTAAAAATCCCTCATATGTTGAGGATCTCTGAATGACAGATTCAAACATGTCAGGTGCTTCTTCTATAGCAAGAGAGATTCTTTCTCAACCCGAGGATGGCTTGGGGCCATAGTCATCTTCTGAGACACCCCTGCACCATTCGAAAATCAATGAGGCTCCTATCAGATCGGTATCTTGGAATGAAATTATTTAGAGGCATTCAAACTATTCATATCAGGTAAAGGATCCTCTGAAGGGAAACAGAATGATATGTTACATGTGGGAAGACCACATTATAAGGATAAGATACTTTTCATGTGTTGGCTTACGGTCACTTATCACATCGACATACTCGGATAATTTTCTAGGGAATGCACACATGACATTTACCTCAACATATGGTCAACTATTTGACAAATGAAAGAAAACTTTTTACCAAATAAATGGTATGTAGACCATGACATCATGATATGGGAGAATCACCATCTAATTAACTCAGAAGCCCTCCTATCTGCAAGGCACCCACAGCAAGAAAAGAAAAAAGAAATCCCTTGAACTGGACTACCTCCTTGCACTGCATAAGTTCCATTACCTCATCAGCATTTCCCCATTTGGAGTTCACATTCAGGGATGGGGAGAACATGTATCTCTATACTTCAATCCATGTCTCATTTTGTTATCCCCATTAAAAATAACATCTGTTAATGTCATCATCCATAAACAAAAATCAAATAAAATTACCACTCAAGAAAGATTGGATAATTAGCAAAAATAGACCTGGAGTAGGTTTCAAAAGTGGCAGGGCTGAAGAGTTCAATCCATAAAAAAGATTATGAGTCGTGCAACTGGGAACATATAGAAGGATTTCAACTTAAGGGAATCTATAATGTACGCAATGATTGTGTCTTCGAAAAGAAATAGACTCCGTGAAGGCCCATTTCCATACTCGGCTCACACCCATGTGAAAGTACGTGAAATTGAAAAGGTGGAAATAGTGTTGGTTACCACTGCAATAAGAGAAAAACCCCATACCCCACGTTTGGGGGTATTTTTAAACCAAATCCCCCCCATAAGACAAACAAATCCATGTAGTAACACATCTATGGAATAATGGGAACAACCCGAACCCCCATGGTTGGGGGCATATTTACATCAAATCCCCGCACATCAGACATCATTCCTCCACCATCTAAGAAGAACGATGGATATAGGAGTTACTCATTCCACCCCCTCTTGTCATTCTCACCCTCCAAGGAAAAGGCACATTACATATTCTAGACAGGGATTATTTTGGGTCAATATTCTCTAAGAAACTCGAAAATTACTGTAGAATTGTAGGAGAATGTATTATTAAGGGCGTTGAAAGCCTTCCAATTGACCGACATCGGGTACACCACCCCAAACACTATATGCCTTAGTAAACATGGTAAACATCAACCCCATAGATCTCAAAATAAATGAAAAAGAGGGAGAAGACACCAAGGAAGATGGATTCCTCATAAAGTCATCCCACCCAGAGCCTGATCGAGTACATCGCCAGAAGAAGAGAGAGATCATAATTTTCAGCACTGCCTCAGCTAATCTGTCTCTACCTCCCCTGCAGAACTCCAACAAGGAGAATAAAAAATCCATAGTTTTCTATGACCAGTATCTTTCTCCCCCTGAGAATGAATCCCTCAGCCTCAAGGAATGGATCACCATGTAGTTGGTAGAGATGAAAGAGATCAGGTGAATTAATGTCGAGATGCGTCAAGGGAGCTACACTGACGGATGTGTTCCACCTGCAGAATGTGAAAATGTTACCCAAGAAAGAGGTCCCTATACCACAAGAACTTTTCCAGATGAATGAAGCCACACTAGGAGGTCCATTCAACCAATCCTCAAAAGGGAATCAAGACTTCTCCCTATTGGGAAGACATCTAGAATATATTCAGATAAACTGAAAAATGATACCCCTAGTTGGGTATCAACCCCAAATTCTTACAGTACAAGAACACCCAGTTTTCAGAACCGTCGCACTAGCTGAAGCTGAAGTTCGATAAAATATACATCATGGGATCTTAAAAACCATTATAAATTAACAACTCGACTGGAATCCATAGAGGGGTGGCACACATCGATATAGTTAGTGGGAATACACTACTTCAAATGGGTGAGAAATTTTCTACCACCTCCAAACATCAAGAACCCTGTGTTCTAAGTATTTAATGGCTCAAGAGTCCCATAATAGCATTTTATGTACTAAGCCTCTTACTGTGGCACCGTGATGGGAACTACGGAGCAAAAAAGAGGTAGTAAAACTCATGTGTTTCATAGGAACCAAACAAGGTGTAAACGTTTTCTGGGGTACTATACTTCTATCCAATTCTATTGTATGTAGGGGTCTTTCACCAATAGATTCTCTTCTATTCAGTTAAACGTTTCCCAATACGATGGTCAGTGTTCTCATGAACTGAATGCCGTGAGAGAAGGAAAGTTTCTCAGATATCATTGCCAGATGGAAGGGCAGAACATATTCTCGAACTAGGCACTCAGTTAGGATGAGATGATCTCCATGTTCACCTATAACCATTTTCATGAATTTAGAGCACCAATCATCCTTTTGAATTACACCAGTGGATTTGTAAATTTCACTGCCATTTCAGAAAGGATAGAAGACTCCTTGTAACATACCAAACATAAGTCCCGAGTGGCCCCAGCATCACTGGGGAAAAGAACAGATAAAGGTGGAGTGGCTTTTGACACTCTTAAGACACCCTTGGAACCAAATCCCATTGCAGGCCACCCACTAAACCGTTCATGACCCCCTAGACGCCAACATCTTCCTCAACCTCGGAAATATGTGAATTGTGGTGCTAAAATAAATTTTATTGAATAAATATGTAATATGTCATATTGGTTCTCAGATTACTTACTCTGTGGCTATTTCATAACCACCATGAATTGAAATTTTCTCTGGTTACCATAGAAAAAGAGAGCAGAAGAAGTGGGTCTTGAAGACCATCCATATTATTGTCCCCATCACCAGATAATGGGACCCACCATCCAAGAGTGATTCATTAATAATGATTTTGGTAAAAAAATTAGGATTCTGGGAAACTCAAGAGGGGCCTACCACCTGCACAACTAGAATATTTCTCCACCTATGAATCAAGAGAGGAAGAGGAGTGGAAAATATTCACCACTAAGGATCAAAATTTTGACAGTTGGATGTATTAGAAGGCCATCAATCAAGTTCATGAAATCCTCATGGAATAGTTGAAATAACTATTTGTTCCCCCAAAAGCACCTGATACAACCCAACCGTCCTCCTCTACCCAGTGGCCCTATAAAGGCCTGAAGGGAAAAAATCATGATCTGGGAGAATAGATGACACCAAATCCAAAGTCAGTTTCGACTCCTTCAGAATTCATACCAACAAAATTGTTATAATGTGCACCGACCAACTAAATGATACAATGTGCACCGTCCTGAAAAACGATACTATTTGAAGAAGACAGTTATGCAGAAACAATGTCAGATCAAGAAATGACCATCGGATCCATCAATGAAATTAATTTGATGGACACCTTATCTAATGAAGACTATGGACAGAAACCCGAACTCCTCACTCCAAACTGGAGTGTCGGTGGAAGAGGACATAGAGGTCAGACATTTCTTGGAAGGCATGATCATGGATGGAGTCAAATTCTCAGCCACTCCAGAATTCAAGATGATAACATCACAGAAACTCATAGAAGGACCCTCCATCAAAAACAACAAGAACTAGAATGCTCCTTCTCCCCTGGTAGAAGAAATCTAAGGCAAATTATTTGGTAATTTCCATCAAGGTATCAAAAAAATTTAACCACCAATGGTATATATGTGGACTACATCATTCAAACCCAAAAAAGGCACAAAGCCACCATCCCCAGTCATAGAGGTCGAACCATCCATGTCCAATTCCTGAACCTCTAATGTGTTTGTGAAAGGGAAACCCCAATATGGGAATCATCAGCCAGTATAGAAGAAGTATGATATTTTAATGTAGTTGACTTCAGTACCAGCAAATCTGTCAATCCTGTATGCGTTATGTCTATCCACATATCTTTGAGAGTCACTCATTGAAACCTTACTAAGCCTCCCGGAGATTGAGGCTGATGTAGCAGCTGCTAATGCTTATCGGACTAATACTAGTCCTGAGGAATGTCACACCAAAATCTCATTCATAAATATGGATGAAGACGCCATCATGCAATGGCAAACCAAACCCTTATATAGGTTCGTAAAGATAAATGGAAATGATGTATGAAGGATCTTAATCATCAATGGATCTGGAGTCAACCTCCTACCACTACAAACACATCATCGTCTGGGATGTGAAGAATATATCTTTGCACAGTGCACCACAAATCTTCTAGGATTTGAAAAAAAATGATCTAAAAACTTTGGGGTTAATAAATTGTAAAACAAGGATCGAAGATCTCATATGAGATTTCAAGTTTGTGGTGGTGTGTTAAATTAGGACATTAAATGTCCTGTTTGGGAGGCCTTGGCTACATCATCACACCACAATTGGGTCCTCATACAATCAATGCATCAGATATTCTACTAATAGAAAAAAAACGAGATGTTTCTGGACAATAAATCCCCATTTATGTCTTGTGAAACCCATTATATCGACACAAGGTTATATGAATCGGTTGAAAAACATATTTTAGCAGACAATATTGATTGGATGAATTCCTAAAATGGATTAGAGATGGATCATGTTGACCCACTTAGGAAACATAGTGAAGAGTACAAACTCCCCATCAACTAGGAAGAAGGGGTACGTAAAAGTATGGGTGCATAATAATTTGTAATCATGTTCTCTATTACAAACACTGAGCCCACTGACACAATATAGTGGGATGAATCCCATGTTTTTATGAAAATACCTATCAATGTTGCTCCAGACCCACCCTCAGTACATCAAACTACCCTTACCTCATAGACTAAGGAAAACATATATTTCTCTCTGATAAATGGAAAGTTCATCCAGAAAATCAAGTCTCCATTAGAAGATGAAGATTATTAATATGATGAAAATGAATATGAAGAAGAAGAAGTCCGAATAGACACCCCTTCCAAATTCTAAGAATGTATCACCACCCCAATCGATGAACCTTAATGAGATAAATATGAGCACCAAAAATAACTCGCGACCCACTCTAATTGCACTACTAGAAAAATGCCCTATACCAACGGTTTGTAACCGTTGGTATAGGTCCCCAAACCGTTGGAATAGGCTATACCAACGGTTTGGAGGACCGTTGGCAAGTAAGCCGTGACAATAGGTCTATACCAACGGTTTTGGGAAAACCGTTTTTATAGGGTCTATACCAAAGGTTCTGAAAACCGTTGGTATAAGTAATTAGAAAATCTATACCAATGGTTCTCAAAACCGTTGGTATATGTATTTCAAAAAAGAAACATCTGGTGGGATTTGATCCCAGGACCTCTAGTTTATAACTGAATGACTTAACCACTAACCTAACATGACTTTTGTTAACATAATTTCATAAATATATATATATGTATTATTCTAATTATTTTAAGTTTTTATTTATATAATGTTCTCCATAGGTAGATTCCAAAAAAATCAAAAGACATTTCCTAACGGTTTTGAAAACCGTTGGGAAAGGTCTTGTTTTTTTTTCATGGTCCATTTCCCAACAGTTTTGGCAAACCGTTGGGAAAGGGTATCCAATCCCAACGGTTTTCCAAAACCGTTGGGAAAGGGGGTCCAGAATTCATCCTTTCCCAATGGTTTTGGCAAACCGTTGGGAAAGGTGGAAAAAAATTGGCTTCCCCAACGGTTTGGACAAACCGTTGGGAAATGGTACCTATACCAATGGTTTTTACAAACCGTTGGTATAGAAGCGTTGGGAAAAATCATTTTTACAGTAGTGTTAGTGTGACTATTACTGTCAAGGAGAAGGAGGAATATACCTCATCCTAAAGAAGTAGAATGATATGTTTCCCAGGAATTACACTAAAATTCCATGCCTCGATATTGAGTTATCCACCCACCATATAGTATTTCTAGAAGATCACCAGGGCTATAAACAGATACCTAGAAGGACCCACCCCGACGCATGATGCCAAAATATAGGCTGATTTTGACAAGACGATTGATTCCAACGTCATAAAGGATGTCCAATATCCAACCTGTCTAGTAAACATAGTGCCAGAAAAAAAGAAGAATGAGAATATTAGAACCTTCATTGACATCCTGGATATTAATCATCATTGCCAAAAAGACAACTTCCTAGTCTCGATCAAATAGTTGAAGACAGTTGCAATAGCTGGGTACGAAGCCCTCTCTTTCATGGATGTCTATTATGGATATAATTAAATATGGATCGCCTGAGGAGATAAAGATGCTACTGATTTTGGGGCCCCTCAGAGAGTGTTCTGTTATAATGTGATGCCCTTTATTGTAAATAATTAAAGCACCACATACCTACGCGCCATGCATAGTATCATCAAGCCCTTCGTGGGAAAATATATCGACTGTTATGTTGATGACCTGGTGGTTAAATCATGATACCTCTTTAGCCACCTGGATGACCTTGAAACTATCTTCAATAAATTCTGATAACAATGTTTGACGAAGAATCCCTTCAAATTCTCCATTGGCATTACCTCGGGTAAATTTCTCGGCTTCTTCATACGCCATTTTATGATCAATATCGACCCTGAGAAGTTAATCGTCATCGTTTCCATGCACCACCTTGAAACCTCACTAAGTTGAGAGGTCCCCAAGGGCCCCTTGCCCACATTCGACAATTAATTGTAAAACTAGAATTTAAATGTTTAAATTTCACCAGGATCATGATGAAAGGGGTTACGTATGAGTGGAATATTGATTTCCAATAAGAGTTGGAAATTCTAAAATGATATCTCTTAAGACTATCGGTGCTGATGTTATCAGTTGAGGAGAGTCCACTCATTTTGTATGTAACCTCCATGGAATGTTCATTATGCATCTTCCTCGAACAGAAGAATGATGTTGACAGTGAGAAAAACCTCTACTATCGCTCCAAAACAATGATTGATGCTAAAACTCAGTATTCCTGGATTGAAAATAATTTCCAACCCCTAATCATTGTGGGTCAGAAACTCAGGAATTACCTGTATCACCATGGGGTCCAATTGGTCTCCCACTACATCTCGATCAAATATATCCTCAACCATCCCTTCTAAATGGGTTCTTATCAAAATGGGATGGAATACTACAACAATATGACATAAGGTACATTTCCCAGAAGGCAATTAATGGCTAGGCATTTGAAAACATCATGTCCAAGCACCCCTAAGAAAAAAAACATCGTTGGATGTCGAGCTTCTGGATGAATAAGTGTTTTCCTTTCGGGAGGACCTCCAGACAAGGGAAATGTACATCAGTGGTGCTTTTTGAATCCTAATTTGAAAAAATATGGAGAATCCCATTCCACGTAATGTATGGATGTGAGATATACTATTGTCCACAAAATATTTTAGGTTTCCTTAATCTTCCTTGATTTTGGATGGGTACACAGAAAATGAAGCGGAGTATAACACCCTCACTACTGGCTTAAAATCACCACTCTTGCTGCAATCCAAACACCTAAAAATTAAGGATGATTCAGAGCTAGTAATAAAACATGTCAACAGTGAATTTTCAATCTAGAAAGAATTATTGGTTTTCATGATGAACCATGTCTGAGAACTGATAACATAATTTTCTTAAGAACCACTGCTGACTTATTTTCCCCGGTCAAAGAATGCTAAATCTGACACTTTGGAAAATCCAGCCACATCCTTGTTCAATCCCAACCAGGATGAAACAATCATTAATGTTTCTAATCATAGGATAGTCTTCCCATCATCCTAGTGCGATATGGAGGAAATGAATGAAAATATCCACGTCTCTGACCATTATGGTCACACCACTAGATGGATAAAGCCTATTAGATGTTACCCTTAGATTTGGGAGCTCCCTCCAGATACGGTAGAAAGGGATCAGTTCTAAAGACAAGTAGCCAATGATGTCCTATTTAATGGGGTAAACAAGGAAAAGTTTCTATAAAAATGAGGAATTGAAAGATTCCTTCCAAGGATCATTTATTTTGAAGAGACTACATCCATCATGAAATAGGCGATCATCAGAGCATTTGGAGTGCACCAGTCCCCAACCAAGAACCCTCGCCAAATTAGAAGGATTTCGTATTACACTCCCACCATGATACAATATTATTCCACATTCACCATGAAGTTTCAATAAAGGCATAATCATGCTAATTTCGTACTCCAACCCCCAGAGTTACATCACACATCCATGCACTCCGGTCCATTAGTTGCCTGGGGGATGGATGTTGTGGGACTATATGTTCTCTCTATGTCAAGACAATTCAAATTTATTCTCATAGCGAAGGACTTATTTTACAAATGGGATTAATCCATGCCATATAAATAAGTTGGGGAGAAAAACATCATCATCTTTATGAATATAAGAATCATAACTATATTCAGTGTCCCTCATACTATCTTTAATGACAATGGAACCATATTATGCTCTATTTAGTTGGACAAATTGTACATGGAGTATGGAATTAAAGTGAAATGTTTGTCCCATTAACACATAGCAACCAATGGTCAGAGAGAGGATTTCATCAAGAATCTCTCCATCATACTTCAAAATTTGATCGATAAGGATATGAAATCGTACAGAGACAATCTATTTCATTATTTTTGGGATTACCTAACCACGAACCACACAACCATACAATCAACCCCATATTCACTACTATACATGGATGACACATTTCTGCATATTTAAATCCAAGTGACATCACTTCGTGTATCTGTTTGCGATCAATTGTCCTTAGATGAGTAATACCAGAGATAGTATGATGAGTTGGAGAAGCTAGATGAAAAAAGGTTTCACACTCTGCAACCTTAAGAAATCAACAAAAACTGGATTGCATGAGCCTTCAAAAAAATGTTCACCTTCGATCATTCCTCAAAGGTTAAATGGTGTTATTCCTCATAACCCTAGTGATAATAGGGATGAATCCCCAAAAAACCCATGTGTGAAAGACCATATGGAATACATAAGGTATATTCCAATATAGCATACTCTTTGATGTCGATGGCGGACATCCCACCACGGATCCCACAAATGCGATGCTCTTGAAGAAATACATTGCGTAATGGCCCGCCATAATGCCAAGGTAAAACACTAACACCATAAAATAAGAGTGATAATGTACCGTGTTACAGTCCAATTTCTATGACATTAAACTACAAGTTATAATACCTCAACGAAATTTTCAAACTCTAAGGCCTTAAAGTATGAGTAGCAACAATATAAATCCATATACCGAGCTCTATGTCCCTAAAATATGAGTAAAAATTCCCCAATAATTACATGTTCCAAACAATTGGTCCATAAAATATAATTTATAATACCACCAATGTCATGTTCCATGCTCTATGCCCTTAAAATATAAGCCATAATACCAAGAAATGCCATGGTCCAAACACTGTGGCATTGAAATAGTACTCATCATCCTTTCCACATGAAGATAAATTGTAACAAAGTCATCCCTAAGACATGAAATTTAACTATAAATAAATTCCATGAGGTATATGATAAAATAATTGTCACAAAATGTCCTAAACAATTGACAATAAATTATATGATCTCTCAGAGAACTACATATAGCTTGATTCCTACTCTAGCAGGATGAGGAGTGATTCCTTGACCTTCGATATTGGCCCAACACCCATCAATGAAGTGACTCCATCAAGCACCCTATCTACCCATATTCATTGAGGAAACCGTTAGTACAACATGTTTCTCACATCAATTATAACTCACATGTTCTTAGGAACTATGTTAGGGATTTTCATACGAAGGAAAACCATATTGTGACATGACAGACATGTCAACCATGACAGATAGAATGAAAATGAACCTACCCCTCGACCAAGGCAGATTTGTGCAGGGAATGTATAGAACTATGAAATTATTGATTCCCGCCCTTGAAGGTTATATGACGACACCTCAATCCTCGATTCGATTCAAACCCACAGAACAATGAAATGCCCCCATCACTTTCTATACATTTATATAATTTTGATGGAGACCCAATTACTATTCTTTGATTCACAAATATTGTATAACTCGCATGGGACTATGATTGGTGGTAATGATTTCTATTATGAAAAAAAAATCAGTGAGATATGGTAGACCCAACACTCATTGAAAATTAAATAAAAACATCCTTGTATGTGAACCGGGCTAGATCATCAAAGGGAACATACAAAACTATATATGGCTTGATTAATTCTCTCACAGGATATGTACTAACACTCGGTCTTGGAATCCTTTTCTAGACACACATATATATAAATAAAATTTCCTCACCTGTCCTTACTCATGGAGCGAGACAGATCATCATAGGAAAGGTTCCGATCTACATATGGCTTGATTCCTTCCCTTGCATGATTAGTAGTGACTTCTGTATATGGCCTCCCAGTCCGACCAATCATCATAAAAAATTCCCTCAAGTGTCACTACACATAGAGAAAAAGATTGAATATAGCATTTAGAACTACGTTTGGCTTGATTCCTAGACTCACATGATATGTAGCAACGCTCTATCTTTGATCTCGGCCCGGCCACGAGCACAAATAATTTCCCCTTTCCCCCATATGTAGGTCAGACTTGTACCAGGATCCCATGAAAGGTCCTTTCACAAGATAATAAACTGTGAACTTCCCTAAGAGTTATGTGTGCCCCAGTCCTCGTCATTATGAGATTCTGCACATGCCTCTCATGAAAAGTAAAAATATCATGCTTCCCCTGTACATGTGGGTCAGACCGATGTGGAAGCTCCATGTACATCAAGGTTATTAATGGTTTTGGTATTCTAACATACCTAGGAACAACATTCCCATTTTTCAAACTCAATACCTCATGAAAACATAGATCACCAAAATCATTCAAGGCCATATAAGGTAGAAACCCAGTGTCCCACAAACACCTATTATTGACTATGCACATTATGCCCAGATGGATCTACATATGTTTCCAAAAAATGGAAATCAATAAAAGGAGAAATCATCCCCGATAGAGACTTCTCCAACATTGATACACCCAACGGTTTCCAAGACCCATATCATCCCTCTTAATTCATGTTTTCCATTGTACTATGGTTTACAACTTATATCATCACTCATGTTTATGGAATGTCGGAACATAATTATTGAGATTAACCTAAAAACTATTGAAGATATTTATGTCAATATAATCATCCTAATTGCATGACCCTAAACTTCCTTTAATCCTATCCTCGCCGCATGAAATTAAACTGCAAGGCCAAAATCCTTCTTTCTATATGACGTTAAACTGGACAATACTTGTCTAATCTCAACAGTACCCTCCAATATTGATTTTTCTATACATATGAAATAGCGTCTAATCTCTCTAATCCAATTTTTTTGACACCGATCATTGTTCACATGAGCTTACGGATTTTATAGAGAGATCCAATATGGAATTATGAAAAAACAATCTAGGAATTTGGTCCTAGAAGCATGAACCAAAATGGAATGTTTCAGTTCCTTCCCCCCAAGTGGAGCCCCATGTCCTGGACAGATGAAACTAAATGACCAGGTATCCCGAAGATGAAATGAATTCCTCACCCTGTGTATGAGTCATATCTATGTAATGGGAACCCAATTTAATGAGTGAAACGATGTAAGAATGTCCCCCAATATGTCTAGGTAAACTCCTAACATATTTCAAACTCCATGCTCCTAGTGATGATGAATCTATTTAACCCTCCAAGCACATTTGAGATGAAAGGCCAGTGTCCATCGGACACCTTTTCTTGACATTTCACATCATGCCCTAGTGGATCTACATTCGTTGCCCCCAAAAAATGTCTACCAATCAAATGGAAATTCATCCCCTATAGATTCATCTCTTATATTAGTATGCCGAATGGCTTCCCAACCACATCCCATCTCTCTCGATTCAAGGTCTCTCAATGTCATGATTTACAATTTCCTCCTAAAACATTCCCTAGACATATCAGATCATGTTGGCCCGATTCATATCTGGTCTCTTTTGTTGTTTCAAATGATTCCCCAATAGTATGTAGTTATTTGATCTGCATAAGAAAAAAGAGTACCCCCAATCATTTCTTGGATTCCCCAAAGAAGAATAGTTAAAATGCCACCTTTTGTGGTCAATATAACCCCAGGTCGAGGGTCAAATACCTTATTTAGAATGTTCCCAATCACAATTATACTCAATGGACATCAGAGAAGGATGGTCGATGTCCGGCAGAAACCCTTACGTGACTATGCATATCATGCCCTGGTGGATCTGCATATATTTTCCACAAAAATTACTATCAATAAAAAGACAATTCCTCCCCATGAGAGCCCTTTCTAAATTATATATGCTCAAATGATTTTCATGTCTTATCAGACACCCAGATTTGGGAAGCATATGGATAATATATTATGTACCTTCTTATTTTCAAGAACTAATGAAATAGAAAAATATACTTAACTGAATAGACCATTCTCTAACTCTCCCTCATGAAATTGATAAATGTGCATGAACTATTTCCCCCTAAAAGACAATATGAGTGTTCCTAATGTTTTTAGAAAACACTACTCTGGAAAGCCACCCATTGTGGCTCCCATCAATAAAATAAATTCAAAATTTTTCATATCCCACCAAATCATTGGAAATGGAAGGAAAGTGTCCTATGGACCCCTTAGATTGACTATGCACAACATGCCTCAATGGGTCATCATATTACCCCCACAAAAATGGTTTTCAATCAAAGGAAAATTCATAACTAGGAGATTCCTTTCAAAATTATTTATGCCTAAAGTGGCTCCCCATCTTCATGAATGTTCAGAATCCACAAATAATGGTTCATGAAAAATATTCAATCCATGTCCGGGGTATGTTAGAACATTCACAAATAACGTCCCCAAGTCTTGGCACTACCCTGTTAATTTTGGTAGAAGTTATTCGGCCTAAAATATCAGTAATAAATTTGATTGGAAGAACTGTGAACTACATGAAAAATGAAACCAAACAAGATAAAGGAACAGTCTGCAAAGGGAGACTCAAGGAAAAAAATCAAGTATCTGTTTGTTCATAAAGGAAATATTGAGCCATCAATAATGTGTAATGCATGTTAGTTGCGAAACACGTGAAGGGGGTACAATGAAAACCCAATTTTTTATCCACTAATGTTGTACCAAGAAGGATTATGAAAAAATAATCGCAATACAATAAAAAAGACACAAATTTTCTTGGGGTTTTCCATGAAAACCATGCAATATTCGATGTAAGCTTGATGGGTCCCACAACTCAGGCATAAACTAGATTCTGATTTGATTATTTCAATTTATCGATTTCAAGACATGGTTTAAGATTAATATATGGTTGTGATGATGTTTAAAAAATATATTATTATCAATTTAAATAACAAGAATTGGAAAAGAAAAAGAATCAAGAGGAAAATCGGCTCCATCATATTCCATTAAAATATATAGTGGGAATCTATAGCCATGAATCTCTTCTTGTGACCAATACAAGAGCTTTATAGGAAACATTCAATAGAGTTACAAAGTTTCATCAAATATTGGTGATACAGTTCAATAGCTTGGAAATGAATCAATGAATTTGTAGTATATTCCTCTAAACCCACTCGTAGTACCTCTACATACCTCAGGGTTTGGAGGATAGTTCTATGTCCCTCATTAATTTTATAGCTCTCCTCCTCAGTAGTAGTTGTGTCTTGAGCCTGCTCCTATTTGAGATGATCAATCTTCTATATTTGTTTCTACACTTCTTGTTCAGGTTGTTCCATCAATAAATCTTTCTTTATGTGTTTTTGAAACATTGTTACCATTCTAGCATGAGTGGCAACTCCACCAATGAGAATTTTTCATGTAATAACTTGATAAGCTGTCTACGATACCGTAGAGTGTCGAGATTCAGGTGCACTCGTTGATTCCCAAGAAACAACTTCCTATCTTACTATATAATAAATACCAAGATAGTTGAATACACTGATTCCTAGGACCACCAACGGGTCGTGTATCACCCGAAACCTCACCACCATCTCATCCAATGATTTTTAGGATATTAATCTCCAAATGTTCCTCTACGCCTTTTTTCAAGTGGGATGATGATCGACTAGGATTCCTCAATTTGTCTTGGAAACACTCCCCAATGATGAAATGTAGTCAGGAATGAACATCACCCAAGAGGGACTTGGTTCAGTAGCTATAGTTCAACGTGACCTTACCACAACCTCATCATTGTTAATTGTAATAGATGACACACTAGGGGTGTCTGTCATTCCCAATGTTTGTGGTACTGATTTTGGGGATAGAGGGGATACAGATTCGGTACCTCCCACCTCCACTATTGATCCTCTAACTAAAACAGTTGGTGTTGCATCTTCAATCACCAATGGCCTCATGTGGATGCACTGGAAGACTAAAAACCTAGATCCATTCTCAGATGAGTAGTAACCCTAAAGGAGGCCTCTAGAAGGTTGTTTGTTAATATGATGCATGAAGGGACGGTCAGTCCAGATAAACATATACGTCTCAGAATCGTGGGGCGTAGATATCATGACCCTTTGTATAACAGAAAAAATGTGCATGATAACCCGCTGCATATTTTCAGGGGATGGAACATCATATGTCCTGAATATGACTTCACAGGAGCCACAAAGTTAAAATTAATTAGTTGTCTCTATAGTGTCTCTATCTGTAGGGGAAAATATGCTCAATCCTAATTGATTGGATCCCTAATATTCAAAGCCCCTATGAGATCCAGAAAGGCCTACGGCTCACCCCTGATGTCATCCCCTAACATAAAAGCCATGTTGTCACTCACTATGGGATTCAGCTACACACAGTCAAGTGATCTAGAAACAACTGGATGTTATTCAATTATTGGGGAAGATATTTTTTGAGCAGGAGAAACAACACCCACGGTCTCTCCAAATGGCCCTGCTTCCATATTTCAATTTTTCACGACAAATATTGACCCATCCTATACCCAAAAAGGGAAAAGATATATATGTTATTGGGTGGTCCTCATCTTGTCACCAATAGGCCTTAAATCAAATTACATATATGTACTAGTGAGTTGAAAAGATAAGGGTACTATGATCAATCATCAGATAATAAAATATTACTTGTGATTCCTTATCGAATACGCTTGGACAGCTAAGATGTATTCTTGCATTTCTTTGACTTCCAAGGGGATTACACCTCAATAAGATCACCCAGATAAGATGGAGGAAGAAACTCCCTATAAGGGTATAAAATATCTAATTCCATATGTTCTTGGGATCTGGTGGACACATCATTATTACCCCAACCTATGATGGGGCGTACTCTCTAGTCGTAGTACCCCCGAGAGAATAGTTTTGGGAAAAAGCCATTTCTCGAGACCCAGTAAGCCCTGAGAAATGAAAAGGAATATGGGAAACAATAAGAATATCCACAATAAAAGAATTTAATGATTGAGGTCGCAGATAAAACCTCTCACGTTTGTCGTGGGAATTCCTCCATCAATGATACATGTCCGACTAGTAATGCCTTTACATAGGAGCATGAAGGCACTAATCCATTTCGGCCAAGTAACTAGCCACATCATCAGGCTCATCATTGGCTGAAATATAGGTAGGATCTATGGCTCCCCCAAAACCAGGATGATTGAAGAATTTCCTCATGATAATTCTTCATATATCTTCATCTAAATCACTCACACTTTGTTCATCCCGGACTCTGCAAGAATTTGAAAATGCAGGCATAATTGTCATGGCCAGCGTTGGATAGTTGATTCATGGAAGCAGAGTAGGTTTCGACAACCCAAAACATTTACTGTGTGTCCCTACAAATTTCAGACCCCGATAAGAAAAAAATTTATGATATGAAGGGAGAGGGTAAGAAAATCTCCCTGTGGAAGCCGTAATAGGCGAGCCAACAATTTATTCATCCTCATCATTAGTCACTGGTTATAGCATGGAATGTATATGGTGTGAGTACTTATGACGAATAATTAGAGATTGGATGAAGTTTTTGAGGTCCTTGAGATAGAGACTCACCCTATTTGGATCCTCATCAAAGGAAATGTCAGTTGGTGCTAACACATAGCTAATGCCATTAAGGGCCACATCCCTAGTCTGAAAGAGCTTCCATAAATCAGTAAGGTACTGGTCACTAGAATAAGGACAAAAAATAAATAGGTCTGACTACCTCCATGCCATTGTAAGATTAGCCTCATAAGAAATGGATGACGGGTTCACGGAAAAAACTCGAGAAGCTTGTTCACCCATCCGAGAGGTCATAACCCCCTCTTTCGCAACATTCCTTGGCGGGGAGTGAACAAGCCTTCGATGGACTTTTATTGGGCGAGGGGGTTCCACAAATCCATTTTCAACCCCTTCCATTTTCCTTGGAATCCATGGATGTTATCACAATTGGCACCAGGTAGGCTAATTTGTTGTTGGGATATGTCTTAACCCAGGCCTCAGTATAGTTCTATGTAAGGAAGTCCATGGTATCTTCACAATCTGAAAGTTTGTCCTGACACTGGGTGTCCTTTTAGGTAAAAATTGTCCATAATTAGAAAGATATCATTAGATGTTTCACTTGAAAAACACTATTTAGAGCATTGGGACACAAGTTATGAATCCAGTTAAATTGTCAACTAAATATGTAGGGAATATATTCCTCACAATATGTTCCCCATCAATATGAGCAACCCATTTATTCTCTTGTAGAGTAAATAAGTATACAAGGTTGATGAAGTCGTAAGATGCAACATTTCTGATATAACATTTAGGGTAATCATAAGGGTGGTAATATAATCTTCGGTGAACATTGAGAAAATCCATTAAGTCATGCTTGTTCCTTTCGGTCGACTCATATTTCTTTTCCTGTGATGTCCAAGCCACAAGCATGACCATGTTGGTGCATTAAAGGTACAGTTGGAGGGTATAATGTGGAATTGGTAGGGATTTGATTAAGTTATAAACTCTTATGTGGGATCCCATACAACCCCAAACAATTGGAAAAGTGAAAACCATCCGGTAGGGTGACCCCCCCTTGCTGATTCAGCCCAGTAGGTGGTATATCTTTTCCAACAAAGGGATATAAAAATTAAGGAATTTTCCACTGGCCAACTGAGTAGCCATGGTAATGTTTTAGGATATTACACTACTATATTCATGCACTGGTAGGATCCACCCAATTAGGAATTTGGACATGAAAGCTGAAAATTGAAATAACTGATCAACATCTGCGATGACACCCCATCCCCAATTCAGAAAATACCCCTCTTCTTGAAAGGTCCAGTAATTACCTACTCTCCTCTTGGTGGATTTGGTGTAACATGTCCTGGGAGTCCATAGATCAGTACCGAGTACAATATTCTTATCAAAATAAGAAAAATAGTTGTCAAATAGAATGTCCTACTTGGAAGGGGATCAATTTACATCATATGTTACATTGCTATTATGATGAGTTTATTGGACATACGGGGAGGGGGGGGGTTCATTCATTATCATCCCAAATATTAGTGGAAGGAAAAAATTTATCACACATATCCCCAATGATAGGGACTTCAGAATCATCTGGATGTCCCAAAGGCTGATGCCAACCTCTTTGTTGGCCAAATGAAAGGTGTTGGATTCTGGAATGCACCAGCTTTAGAGAATTTAAATAAGGTCAACAAGATGATGGTTGTATATATGAGAAACCCAGGCAGCCTTGTATAATCCAACAATATATAGCTCTCCCTGGTACTCTTCACAACTCAAGCGAACCCAAAAGGGCCACCCCTAGTCCCAAAAAAACAATCCTCCTGGATAAAGGTCCCATCAAGATGACCAATCATGCGAATCATTTTTTTAGGTATTTTCAACATTCTCTGTTTAAAATTGGTTATCTTATGGGGCTTATGCAGCACCCCAATCTGATCAGGCTTTGGAATAGAAGCATTGATTATCCTGGTGGTAGGATGATCCATCTGCTCGGGTTCTCAGATCAATATATCAGACAAAAAGAAAAACTCGTAAGAAGGAAGCCTTTCTGAGACATGGGACCCTTGTTGACCCACAATGAGCATATTTGAAATGTATTGGTGAAAATAATGGAAAGAGTTTTTTCGTCAACCAAATCCAACATATACTTCTATCTTTAATCTGCAGTAGAAAGAGGGTAATAAATAGAAGCCATAGAAGAAGTGGCTACGTTAGCAGCAGCCTGTGAACCATCCTTTGTATCCAACATAGAAAAACCAAGAATCCGACAAAAATACAGTCTACTAAAAATTGTTTGATAAAGGATATGGAGGGATGGGTAAAAGATTCAAAATGTGTTCACATAAAGATCCACATATGGATTCCGAAAATATTGCAAAGCCACCACATCAAACATACTACATGATGTCTGGATGTAACCCTGCCTACAGTTATGGTATGTCAATAACCACACCGTCTTATCCCACAAATCGTTGGTTGTTGAAAAGAATGGTTTGTGGAAGATGGACTCCATGAACCATGTCCTTTATTTATTCAATCATTCAAAAGTGTGGATTAAAATTTTATGTCTGTGTTTTTTTAAAAAGTTTGAATCGTTGATCTAATTTTTGTATGAGGAAAATCCAGCAGCATAGCATCCTCTTAGGTATAATCAAGATTTAATACACGCAATGTTATTCACAGACACCAAAATGTGGTACGAAGATGGTAAATTGGTGAAGTGATTGGTTCACAGTATAAAAAAGCAGTTTGCGAGCGTGGTTTTCACTAGGAGCGTGGTACAGAGAAGCTAAGGAAGTTGAGGAAATCAATATCAAATTTCTACACCAAAAATTTTAAATGAAAAATGTACTGGGCTTCTATATATATTTTTGGTCCCCTACAATGAGTAGATCTATTCTATATTGAACTATTTTATTTTAGGACTAATTCTACATAATAATATACCCCTTTTTATTTTGAATGGACTCTATTCTGATGAGGGAATTTATAGGGTCCATAAAATTTTTCTAAGGGTGAAAATACCCCTAAAATCACTTTTCCTAATGAAGCAATTCTCCTACAAGTTTATCAAGGTGAATGGACTCAAATAGAGTTGTAAACTTCAGATGAAACTTGAAGGAATTCCAGTTATCATTGAATTTCAAGTGGCATGCATACCATCACCATGAAGGGTATGTGGAAAAGTAGGATCATGAATCACCAAGTATGTTGAATGATCTAAACACAGCTATCCCATAAGGAAATAGCTAGAGAACAAGGCAGATTGCGAACCGTGTCACCAACAGACTCATACGCTTGAAGACCATCCACATACTCTTCAGCAAACCTATCATTATGCAGAAAATGCGAACGAGAAGGGCTCCACAAACCATTAGAGTGACCCGATGTCCCCATGAACCCAGGTTGATTGAGTCTTCCACGGGTCAGGATATTGCTTCAATGGGCCTCTGCAAATGGTTTCGGATGCCTAGTAGATATAATTTCTTTGATTCTCTATAAAAGGAGAATAGTAGAAGTAAAAGACACATAGAGAGTGATACAAATTGAATGATTGATGGATGACAAAAGCTTGAGGGAAACATAGTGGTTGCACTCCATATTCCTCCTTGATTCATCGGTGAATCCTGAACTGCGAACTACTCCCTCTGCAAGTATAGATGACCACAAACCCTAAATCAGGGGAATTTAATAAAAATAACAGAACCATGAACCTAACTAGTTAACCACAAACCAAAGGCATCTCACTAATGAAATCCCTACGATTGATGTTCCCCCAAACCCCCTTTCAATATGGTTCCCCGCGTAGTGTACCACTACGCATTCTATGCAGGCACCACATACTTACACAGTATGCAAATGGAACCCAAAGAAAAAAAGATGGGCCACATTCCACTACGGTACACGGTTTCCTATACCCTTGACCATGTACTATAGTGGTACATAAAAGAACCCTCTTCTGATATATTAATATGGTACGCAGATCCTCCCCCATCCAGAATAAAATGTCAGTATGCAGAATAGGGTGTTTTTGTGTATTATTCTTTTCGGTTCCAACCTCACCCCTCCATTATCGTCTAGTCCTCTATGATCGATCCAATAACCAGCACTCCTAAATTAGTCCAAAGCCTCTTCCAATGACACCACACCCATATGATCATACCACTGGGTGATTAATCAAGCCCCATTGTTTCTATATACCCATGGTATACAGATTCATGAAAAATCTCTTCACAATGGTGGGGGCTTCGAGAATGTTTGTGAGGCTACATTCCCACCGTAACCTGGAGCCCAACCTTTGGATGCCAACATGAAATACTCATTCTCGAGACAAAGGGTGATCACTCGCTTTTCTATTCAATGAGGAATAGTGACCAGTCAAAGGTTTTATGTTCACTATCTCCTTTTGATGAGGATGAAGCTCCTCCCCTTCCATGAACTGCTCTGGGGACCTCCCACTAAGGTAAGTCCCCAATATTTTGATGTAGGGATGTATGAACATCAATTTCAATTCACATTGAAGGTTTCATTGCTCTGTGCCCTCACCCACGGTCACCCCAACCATTTCATCCACATGTTATACCACCCACAACAACATGGGAGGAGGCATGTGCATTGTTTAGTCATTCACATCCTCTTGTTTCTCACACTGATCATTAATCATGTGGGCATATAGGTTTATGAGGATTAAAACATTCACATGATTCTAAACTATGATAACTACAATTACTGATAAAATCAGGATATGTAGGATGCCTACCATAATGCCTAATATTAAAAGGGTTCTCTTCCAAAAGGTTCCAACCAATTATGTCCCTCAAAAGGGTAGTTCCAATTCATAATCCCAACACCTTCCAAACTACATGGGTTTAGATTCCTATTATGAAGATATGTTGGAATACCATACTAAATGCCTGATATCCACATCAATTCACCATTCATACCCCTTAGATGAATATAAACTCTATATCTCTTAACAATATGGCTCTAGTCAGCATCACCTACGTGGAATAAAAAATATGCATTATAATGATGTTCCTGCAAACCAAGTGTAGCTCATGGATAAACTCTTCAAGAATGAATCATTGATTCATGAACACATGAACATGACTTAAATCTATGAGAGAGTCCCAAAACAGGAAATAATCCTCCCCCAGGAGGGTGAAGTGAGACTGACCTCCCATCCTCTCAGCCAATAGAGTCCTTAAGTGTCGTTGGTTGAATCATAGATTAAAGAGCGCCTTCATTTGGAAATCAAGACCTTGAATCCCGGATACCATGGTCAGTGGGCATTCTAATATCTATGAATATGCCCATTGGACATCATTTGAGGATGATATACCCACAAAGGATCAATTTATTTTGTGTTTGACCCCCACACAATAACATGTTGGGGCCAACAGTTCCTACTAAGGTAATTCAACCTTCTTAAAAGGATAATGACAACGAACTGTTTAAAACAAAAGGAATGTAAAATTCGATGAGAATCCGACTCTATAAAAATAAACGGATGAGTCGTGATTCTATTCAGGCCATTTCCGCACTACACAGTAATATGCCACCTCATAAGATGAAAAACGATGAAGAATATATTTGATATATTGGAAAAAACATTCTTATAATAAGATGAAACTGTTAATATCCGAAAGAAGAGTAATAATGAAATATTATTAAATAGGTGATAATATGATCATATACGATATAATAAATATAAATATGGTTATGGAATAAGATAGTAACATTATTTAATCAGTTATAAAAGAGTTTTTAAAATTTACAACGGTACCCCGACCAATGGTAAGGGAATTTCATCTCAGTTTTTATTTATTTGGGATACAAGCCTCATTCACCACTGATTAATTTTGTATTATGTTCCTACTACACATTAATGTATTATATGACATCATTACAATAATTTTTGGGTGTTTTAATATCCATTTTATAATCACTATTACATGGGGTATCATGGTTCAAATGTTTCTAAATGATTAATGTAGTTTTTGTCTCAATTTTCCTTCTTTGAGACACATGTTTTGTTATGAACCTCTATTCTTACACGAGGTGTATATACATTCATTTGAAATGTCATATATGATATATCATTATTTTAATGATATTATAATCTAATTTTATTGTTATTATTTTGTAGAGATTGTGATTCAAATGTTTCAAAGTGGTATGGGACACTTCGAAATGATTGAAGATTACATTCCTCATGAAATGTTCTTAAAACACATCATTAAGTCATTTTCAATGAAAATGATTTTTAATAAATGATTATTATTAAAATGTGTTCCATTATATGTTTTCATATATATTTTTAATGATAAATCGTTTTTATAAAATGATATATGTTCTGAAAATAAATTTTCAACGTAAAATATGATATTTTCCTCATGAACTATTTTCAAGTGTTATCCCAAATTTATTTTCCATATAAAAACATGTTTTTTGATATTATATATTTTTTATTAGCTGTATGAACAAAATATAAAATTATTATCTTTTACTTTAATGGTTTACATTTATTATGTATTGTTACTTTTAAACATGGTTTCTTTTTCGTAAATTATGCTATGAATAAGTGTTTTACGAAATATATTTTTTCATGGGTTATTCATGAACTATTTTATTATGGAACACATTAGAATAATATAATTTTGAGATGGTGGGAAATAAATATCCATTAAATTAATGGGATAATGATTTATATATCATGATACATCCATAATTGGAATGAAAATTCTATATATATCAGTAATACAGGTTAATATTGGCAAGAAAATATGGTTCAATAATATATGGATGTATCAAGATTTGAACTTGGTTAATTATAGAAAATTAAACACTATGATTTTCTGGACTTAAATTCCTTGGCTACAATGGAAATCATAGTTTGTGTCTATTTTTCGGCCAAAAACTCAATGTCTTATCTATAAGTTATGATTTTATAAATAATGTTCATCATTTATTTATTTTTTATGTCTCATAAACATACAATCTCTATTCCATGACTCTTTTTTATGATCTTTGATATGTAGGTTATGATCTTTTTTTATTTGGATTGTGTTCTCATACCCTTATGTTCATTTTTACCCTTACTGAGCATTTGATGTCACCCTTTGTTATGCCTCTTTCTTACATGTTAAAAAGAAATATGTTAAATGTGTATTTTCTGGAATTTTTTCACATGGTTGATGTTGATGACCTAATGTGAAATAAGAAAAGCTTTAAATAGTGGGAGATAATTTTTTTTCTATATGTGAATGAATTATTTGTAAACCAATGTTTCTATGTGTTTTTCATAATTCATTAAAACTATAAAACTTAATTGTCCTTGTGTATGTATGTGATCCATTATTTACATATTTATGTTGTATGTTATGATGAATAAAACATGGTCACATTTTTCAATTTTATGTCTCCATTGACAAATATAGAAATGTGTATTCATGGATATTACATTTTTTATCAGTTCAGGGTTTATACAACTTTGATGATTGATATATTTTCTTAAGAGTTATTCATAAAATCATGGTATTATATTTTTTGGGTCGATCATAAGATCAATGTCCAATAAATCCTTTTAAGGAATTATGCTATGAAATTTTAAGGTGACCACCAGTATATTAGAGGTATTTAGTTTTGATTTAATTAAGGGTTATTGAGTTTTTGGATGAAAAATGATAGTTATGATCAAAACAATGAGGTTAAAATATATTGTGGTTATTTTGGATGATTTTGTCTCATTTTTAGAATGATATAATAATATATTAGTTTGTGAAAAAGGAAAACATGTAGGAAGGTGGAATACCCATCTCATCAGTCATTGCTACAGGAATTGAACCTCAAACGGAAGGGTGACAAGCCTTTATCTCATACCACTGGGCTATGTGAAAACCCCAGTTAGTATTAATTTTTACTTTTAGTTAAAATAATTGATGGAATAATAATATCATTATTTTTGGAGCTTATTTTTTATCAAATGGATGTCCTTGGTATTAGAAAATGATTTCTGGATTAAGTGATAAATATTATTTTGGACTACTTTAATTATTTTGGTAAATTTATATGATTATGGTAAATAGAATACTCTAGGATTCTAATTGAGGAGTACTGGTGTAGTAATATATTGGAAGAATATATGATATTAATTTTGGACATATGAGGTGTTTGGATATTTATGGAAATGAATAACCTATCATAGAGAATATATGATTTGGTTAAAAACATATTTTCATAATAAATTATGTGTGTTTGAGGTTATTTGAAGATAAAAGGTATTATAAAACTTGAAAGAGTATGTGCTCAAATTCTTCTAAATTTAGGGTTTCAATAATATTTATTATATTATTGAGAGCATATGTTTGTTGAATGGTATATGTTGAACTTTTAATATTAGTATTGAATATTGGATATTGAATAAGTCATTCATCAAATAAAGTTTATTTTTATTTGTAATTATCTTCTCTTCTACTAGCATTCTTCGTTAATATCTACAGATAATAGAAATAGGTAGTTAATAGTATGGGGATTATTTGATTCTCTAGAATTTGATTCATTCACTATTAATTTGAAAAATTAATCTTGAATACTCACTATTTGGAGGAAATGATGAGTTTTTGGAGGAAATTGATTGAAGGATAAACTCTACATGTGATGTAAGAATATTTCCATACGATCTTAGTCAACATAGTAATATAATTCAACAACACAATAAAAAAGGTAAAAAAATTGGTATTTTGTTTAACTTTACTCATATAAAATCCAAGGCTGTTTTACCCATTAAATGTTTATAGTTTTTTTAATATTAAAATTCACCAAAAAATGTTTTATTTAAATCTCTATCAGATCATTATTGTTGTTTTTTCTTCCATATCCATTTTTACTACATGGAACCCTAAAATCTGTTATCTTAGGTGAACATGGTACTTTTATTTCATTCACTTAATATAACAAATTTATTAATCCTTCATATAATGTGGGTTTCTATCCTTCTACAACCCCGATTAATTTTAATGGATTAATTCATTGTAATGGATATTGACTGTTACAACCAACTATATTATGAGATATATTCTTTTTAATTTATTTGATGTCTTATTATATATTCTACAAAATGATTATATTGCACTACATGTAACACCGTTATAGCTTTAGGTATACAGAAAACTATGTTAGGCCTGTGTAACACACAATTTCAAGTTCTTTAGGTAGAATTTATTTTACATAAAACCGAGTTTAAGAGAAAAAATATTTTTTATCATGATAAGTTATAAAATAATAACTATAATTTAGAGTAGGGGAATTATAACTAAATTATAAAAACATAATTAATTATTTGGGGAGAAATTGATTATAAATAAAAATAAATACATTTTTAAATAAAAGGAATTTTTTTATGAAAAACTATTTAAATGAAAATAACTGTGTTTTAAAAAGAATAAAATCACTTTTGAAGAATTTTATTAATAAAATATATTTGTAATTTATTCAATATAATGTTTAGAATTCATCTTATATATTTTCTAGACATTATATAAGAACAAATAAAATTTTTCAAATAAAAGATGTATTTATCAAAAAAATGTAGTTTTCCACCTTTTGAGAGTGCACCAATATTAAATATAATTTTTAAAACTTTTATAAGAAATATTTGGAGAATTAAAATTCTTATATGGAATAGAGACATAAAAATATTGTTTGGAAGAATATTTATTATTTTACTAGTAACATCCATATTTTAATGAATTTTGATATATAGTGTATTTTAATTCAAACACTTTTTTTATCAAATTAATTAATATTTTTATAAATTCCTTTTATTTTGTATTAAAGTATAATTGTATTATGATTTTAAATTATAATAAAAGTTTTAATTACAAATATTTTTACATTAAAATTTGATATAAACACATTTAAATTTATTGATGGTTTTCTTTTTTTAAACTCATTTTCTATTTCACTTAATGGGATTAAGTTAAATTTACTAACAAACCCTTTTTGTAAAAAAATTTTATAAATAGGTTCCATATTTGGAATCTGTGGGTCCAAATTATTTTAATAGGTTTCTTGTATTATTTTTAAATTTCAAATAGTAACGAAAATAATTTTTAATTAACACAGTTAAATGTAAATAGAGTTATTTAGGTAACAAATTAATATGATGAGGATAAGAAAATCACCATAAAACCAACAAAAATCCTATTAGATTTGAAAAAAATAAACCCTTAATTCATAAGGATTGTAATTGACTCATTTAATGGACTTTATTCCCTGAAATTGGTATATGTATTATTGAAATAAAATAAAGTGATATAAATGTGACAAAATGTAACCATATTAGTTCTTATAAATATTATAATTTTAATATTGTGAAAAAAATAATAAAAATTAGATCTTAAATATTTTACAGAAATATGAAAAAATTATATATATCATGGTTGATTATTTATAATTTTTAAAGTATACATAATCACCTCAATGTCCTATACAATGATGATGCATAAATTATTTAATTGATAGAAAATTGATAAACGAAATTTTATTAAAATGATAATAACCATTAAAATGTAAAAACACTTTTTATAATAATATTGGTCAATTATAGATCAATCATAATCTTCCAAGGGTCGTGTTATTTACCATTTTGGAACAATATATAAAGGATTATGACAATTATATTATTTTAATTAAGGTAGAGTTGAAGTTGTCACTTTCAAATTCATTTTATACCATATAATTTTAAAAATAGTATTTCAAAAAAAATATTCAACTATAAATACAATAATATAATATATATAACTTATTTTCATCATGGAATTTTTCTTTTAATTTTATGGAACAAACATGTATATTAAATAATTAATCGAAACCGATGTATTGATTCATTTATTAAGCTAAATATCAATTGAATAATATTAAAAATATATAAAATATATACATTCATATAATAAATATTTAAAATCAATTTTATATATGAACTTGAAACCCATTGGATATAATAAATAATTCATTGAGGTTATAATTTTATCTGGATATTTTTAAAAATCCTTGAAATGAATTGTGTCCAAATTCACACTATTTATATTTTATCACAATAATGTTTCACTAAATTATTTAAAAAAATAATTCTCCTTTAAAAGTAAAAAATTATTATAATAAACAAGAAAATATTCTACATTATTAATTTATTAGTAAGGTGGAAAAAATAAGATGAATTAAAAAAATATAAATATTCAACAAATTTGAAACCTTAGGATACATTTATATGGATAATTAAGGAATAATTTAAAATATAAGGTATTAATTGACATAAAAAATCTATAAATATTATTGGGTTATAATATTATCTTATTTTCATATCATATATTTTAATATATTTAATTTTTGAGGTATTTGGTTTAATTTTGAAACTATTATAAATCAATTGGTTCAAAAATTCCATAAATGTGCTTCACCTCATTTATAAAATGTAACCTCCGCCCTTAATTCTTCACAACCCATTGATCCTTGAAGCTTGATAAAACTCTTCCCATTTACCTTTGAATATCCGTATTATAATTACAAAGGTTATATTATCCTCAAAATATTAACTCTAGTGTTCCTAAGAAGAGATTTAGATAGTGATCATCGAAGAATATGTAACTTCCTTACTAACTTTTCTAAATTAAATATTCTTATACTTCCTCTTATAATGTTTTTTCCATTATAACATAATAAATCCAGTGTTAAATATATGATGAGATGAGATTGTGTTTCTACAACAACCATATAACACCTTTTAATGATCAAATGAAAAAACGAAATCACTAGACATGTGTGAGTATGACCTACCATCTCCACAGATTAGAGTAATATTTTTTTCATCAAAATTTTATAAGGATGGGTATAATTATTGAACTAATAGAAATATATATTAATAATAACATGATATTTATTTTGGAAACAACAAATATTCCATTGACATTCATAATTATTACTATTAATGAAATTATATTATCTCTTGTCAGTACATATAGATAACCATCTTCACAACATGATGAGATTCATTTTCGTTTATTCACTATTAGTGAATTATTAAATAAATGAATATAACAAAGAAATATTACATATACTACAATAGTTACAATCTGAAAATTATATAACATTATCATTGGAATAATATGTTGGAATTATATGAAAAAAAATTCTTAGAAATGATGAAACAATTAACCAAGTACATTTTGGATTAAATAATGATTGAACTGCTCTGAAGCGGAGATGTGCTAGTGGCAATGCCCTAGCGGCGATGTTGGCTCTGGAGGCCCTCCTCTTCTAAAGGTGGGGCCTCAACCCCAGGACCTCGGAACCTGCGGTTCTCCTATTGTTTCTCCCTTTCTTCTCCCCAACATCAATGTTTCTCTGAAGGTCCATGGGATTCTCTATAGGCAACAATTGGTCCCAATTTCTTCATAGGAATTCAACATTATTTCATCTCTGCTCTCTACGGCCCTGGTGGTGATGTTCGTCCGGCGATGACCTCTGGTGGAGAAGTTTGATAGGTATGTGAACGATGCATGGGGCTTAAGCCATCATGTGGTTGTCGGTCTCTTCGGGCTGAGAAATATGCTTTTTCATTTCAGTGTTGAGGAAGACTTGGTGCGGGCTTGGGTTAGAGCTGGTAGATCTATTCGCGGATTTCAGTTCCATTAGCTTCGCTGGACATTCGACCTACATATGAATCGCGACCCCTCAAGGATGCTGATTTGGCTTCAACTCCCAGGGCTCCCCCTACCCTTCCAAAATCCAACTCTTCTTCAATCAATTGGTAATTCCATTGGATTCTTCATGTGCCTAGATTGTAGGACCTCCTCCCGGAAACACCCTATAGTTGCTCGCATCTGTGTCGAAATGGAACTTTTGAATCCTCCTCCAAAAATGGGATGGATCATGATAGAGGAAGAATACAGGTACGTACAATCCATATTGTATGAATCTTGGACAATGTTTTGTTCTTCATGCTGTATTCGAGGGCACGACTTGGGTGATTTCCGTAAAAGGGCTCCGGGTGTGTTGGTTGAACCTCCCGTCGTGCCCGAAGTGTCTCCCGACTTGGTTGTGGCTGGTGAGGATCTTTTTGTTCTTGCGCCTAGTCTGTCAGGGACCGCAACAAGAGTCAGGGATGTTTCTATTGATGTAGTTCTCCCTCAGACCGACATCACTATGGTGACCAATGGTTCCCATGATCCTGTGGGTGATTGGGAAGCCAGTCATGTGCTTCCCAGAACGGAGGATTCATCAGGTCTAGGTTTGGGATGCTCATCAGGCACAGTGAAGGTAGCAGTCCCTAAAGACCCAGAGCCATGGGTTTTAGAGGTTTTAGACCATTTGAGATGGGATTTGGGTATTGGCTCTTTGTTAAGTGGTTCAGGGGCGGCAGTGCAGGGGTCTGAGGATGGGTTTGGGGAGTGGTGCCTCCAACCGGATGTGGTCTCAGAAAGGCAGCCAGAATTCCTTGGGGTTTCTACTATAGATGCTTCTCGAATGGAAGTATCTCTTAGTGCTGGTGATTATTTTCACTGTACAGGTTAGGACGCTGCAAATAAACACTTCCATTACATGGGTCATGGTTTGGAGTAGCCTAGAAGTCCGGAGCTTCTGGGGCGTGTCTCTCAGACCACTTCAACTTATGCTGATATAGTGATGTTCAGTGTGAAGGTATGGTCTTTCTCCCAACTGGTTCGTAGTGTTGGAAGGTGAAGAGAACCATGAGGTGGATGGAGGGGATGTTGAAGAGGCTGATTTTGGAAAGACCAGTTCCTTGCGACTGGAGGGTTCACACGAGGAAAATGACTCGTACTTGGACTCTCTTGTGGAGCCAAAGGAAGTGGGAATTGCTGAGGACTACATTAGATTATCATCAAAGAAGGGTAAACCACAATAACTGACCCAGAAGGACTCATACAACACTCTAGGAGGCCGCAAAAGAAGAAAGACTATTCCTTTCTACCTAGCCCTGCTGTTACTAGGTCCTCAATTAAAGGGAAGTGTCCTCATAAGGCGTCCAAGATGGAAAGGATGAATTCTACTAAGGAGTTTGAACCTCTTGCAGGGGAACCGTTAACTACTGACCTGACAGATTCAAGTATGGAGATGGTTGATTCAAACACTCCTCCATGTGGAAGAGAACAGATGGAATGTGATGATTGGGAAAAAATCCTCGATTGTAATGAAGAATTCTCGGATAGGAGATTGGAGATAAACACCACACAAGTGGAATTTTACAGGTTGGTTGGGAGGCGGTTCCCGACCAATCTTCCTAAAGAGAAGGGTGCATGGGGACATAAACAACTTGGAATCCTGACACGTGGATTCAATCGGTAGAATATGACTATGGGAGAGATCATATAGACGTGGGATAAGATGGATTACAACTTCGAAAACATCCTTAATGCAGATCCGGACAAGAAAGATCCAGACCTCCAAAGGTCTCTTCTCAGAGGTAATGTTTCTAAAATGCTCAAAATAAAACTCTCAAATTTTGAAATTTTCCTATCATGTTATTTGAAGGTATCCTTTGGCTGGACTGGTTCTCAGTTTTCCCTAAAGGTTTTTTTTAATAAAAATATATTTGGATGGATGGATGAAACAATTATCACCGAAAAGAATTTTAATAATGAAATATTATTGAAAAAGTGGTAATATGATTATATATGATATAATAAATATACATATTGTTATTGAATAAGATATAAAATTACTTAATCATTTATACAATAGTTTTGGATATGAATAATGGTTCCTCAACCTATGTTTAGAGAATTTCATCTCACTTTTTATTTCTTTGAGATACATGATTTATTCACCACTTATTTAGTTTTTTGGTGTACGTAATTCACATGAATTTATTATATGATTTATTTATGATAATTTCTGGGTATTTACATTTCCATTTGATGATACATATTCGATGGGGTTTTACATTTCAAAATTTACAAAATATGCAACGTATATTTTGACTCAATTTTTCTTCTATGAGACACAATTTTTTTTATTCCCCAATGTTATTTTGCGAGGTGTGTATAATTATATTTTAAATGATATAATAGAAATATAATTCTATTAATGATATTATACTTTTTTATAGTTATAATTTAATTGGTATTGTGATTCCATTGATTCCAAGTGGCGTAGGAAAATTTGAATTTCTTGAAGATTATTTTCCTCAAGTAATGTTTTAAAAAGACCTATTCAGCTTATTTTTAAGGAAATTTATTCCAAAGAAATATTTTATGTTCAATTGTGTTCCATTTAATGTCTCAATGTTATTTTCTAAAAGGAATCTTTTAAATTTTTTATACGGTATGAAAATAATTTTATAAATGAAATCATGATATTTTTATCTAGACATGTTTTTAAGAGTTCTCTCAAAATTATCTTCCAACTAATACAATGTTATTTTATATTAAATTTGTTTTGTTAAATATATTATACAATTATTCCATTATTAATATTTTGTTTAACGGTTTAAATTTATTATGGATTTGAACTTATGAATTTTGTTTCTATTCCATGAGTTATGTTATGATGAAGTGTATTATGAATCCACTTCCTTTTCATGGGAAATAAATGATCTAGGTTCTTGTGAAACACATAAAAATGATTTCATTTTGAGATTGTTGGGAGCTTTATCTCCCACAAATTCATTGGGTAAAGATTTGTAACTCGTGATGGAGACATTAGTCTTATTGAATGTAAATTCAGTTCAGTAATACAAGGCTAGAATGAAAAGTAAGTGTAGATCAATAATGCATGGCTAGAATAAATAGTGAACTCAGTTCATTATAAGGCATTTTCCACTATGATGGTATTGGTAGTGATGCCTTAGCTAATATGAAACACAAATTATGATCTTAATGTTTTTCATAAAATAACATGTCATAATCATATGTTATGATTTCATGGATTAGGTTCTTCATATTTGTATGATTCATGTCATATAAACAAAAAAAACCATTATTTCATAACTTATGTTTATGATATTTGATATGCAAGGTATGATAATTTACTATTTTATTCATGTTACCATACCCTTATTTTCATTTTTATGTTTATATGTCTCTTTTGTTTACCCTTCCTGAGCATTTGAGCTAAATTTTTCTTAGGTTAAATTCTCTTGGTTAAGTGGAATTATGTTAAATGAGATTTGTCTAGAAGTATTTCACATTGATGATCATGGTGACCAAATGTGAAATATGATATTATTGACATAATATTGGATAATATGTTCTCGATTTATAAACCAAGTGATTATGAAAAAATTATTCTAAGATTATTTCATAATTCTGTAAAACTCTAAACATAAATTGTCCTTGGATATCTATGTGATCCATTATTTTTCATTTTATTTTGTATGTTTTAATGGAAGAAAATGTAAAAATTTGTAAATTTTATGTCTTTAGTTCAAATTTCGAATGTTTGGATTTTATGCTATTAGAAAGAATGGATTAATTGTTGGCAGTGGATTAACTAATGATGTAACGATTGATTTCCCATAGTGGATCCCCAAATGGGGTGTTGATTTTCATACATATCTTGATCCATGTTGATAAATGATGTTTAAGGATACTATTTCCCTTAAACTTACACACCATAATGCTCTATAGAATTGTTCATTATTCATTGGATTTTATTATATATTCCATTTAATTTTTTAAGTATTTCATTTATTCCTGCTGATATATGTAAATTTTTTTATATAAAATGATCATTCAATACTATTTGAAAGTATTTGTGATATATATGCCAGCTATTTGAATGAAATTAATAGTTGTATTTAAAATATTAAAAACATAAATTAATGCATTGTTCTACTTGAATTGATATAATATATGGTAAATTATTATGTTATTTTTATAGAATACTTAGTTAAATAGTACAATTATTTATAGGTCACACCCTTCATTTACTTGTGGGAATTTTTTATATTCTTTTTTCAGGTCAAAGAAAATGTAATGATCCACTTTGGGGTATGGTAGGTTCTTGCTCCATTAGGTCATGGAGTGATGATGTTAACTGGTGAGGTTGTTGTTCAACTATATCACATGATATTTTAATAGGTTTTTCTAGTTTGATGATTTCATATTATGATGATGTTCTATTGGTATATTTGTATTTCTGAAGGGTTTTATTTTACATGATTCATTCTATAATTATCACCCTTTGGGTGTATTGATCATTATAAATTGAATCATATATGTCCCTCTGCATGTAAAAAAAATTTCTCCCCAAGATCTGATAGGACCTAATGTTCTATTTTCCAAATTGATGAGATCAAGGACTCCCTTTGGGTTATGAATGATTTGTCTCTAGTAATAGGGTACAAGGGAATACAACCATTGTTTTTATAATGATCCAAGAAAATGTATAACTAATAAATCAAAAAACATTTATATTGTAGTTCCTCATTATTTGAATTGATATAGAAGGAGTAAATTATCTATATTATCCAGAACTATGGTTTCCAAACTTATATTATCTCTAATTATGATATCAGGTTAATATATCTATTATAATATGGACTTCATATGCCATGGGTTAGCTAGTGAAGATGAGTACTACCTTCCAACTATTGACTAATTTCTTGTATGGGTTTGTAATTTTTATCATTTAATATTTTAATTTGTAATATATAATATATTTTCTATTTTCCATTGATAATAACTTAAATATTTTGTGATTTGGAAAACATATTATCTTATATTATGAGAGGATGTATCAATCAACAAATTGAATCATTAACATAAGTAAATTATTTTTGATCCAGAATATTATTATTATATTAAAATAAAATTAAGAAGCTAATTTTAAAGATTATTATTACATGTAAAATTTATAAATAATCTAATTATTACTAATAAATTATAAAATTGTAATCAATATTAGTTATAATGTGTTTCATATAGTTTTTCCAAAAATCATCACCGACATAAGGGTAATATTTGAAAAAGGACCCCATGATTTGTAATAAAATTTAGAAATTTTCACTTATTCTAGTGAACATTCATATTATATTGAATTAATATTAATATTAAATTCAATTATTAATACATTCAATGTATCACAATGGAAAAATATATTTTCTTTGATACTAAAAATGTTGTATTGAGAAAATTATGATGAGCTTATGGGAAAACCCCAAATAAAATTAATTTTATTTTTATTACTAAATTATGTTAAAAAAATTGAATTAAAAAATAATCGAACTATTATGGGTAAATATAAAGAAGAAAACCAATAAAATTTAACAGTGTGAGTTTTTGGGATTATTATTTTATGATCGGATATGTTTACTTAGGTAACTAGATGATGTTTCTCGGGGATTTATAGCATGATAATTGGGATATTGAGACAAACATAACAATTAATGCTTATATTTCACTAGGATTTATAACAATTTTTACTCATTAATGATTAATATTTTATTTATAGTGATTTAAAATAATTTCGCTTAATTATAGGAGAAGTATGAGAAGTTCCCAATGTCTTAGTCACCATTGGACAAGTTATAGAAATATACTGGAAACATTGTAGTGTGTTGGGGTTTAACTAGTTAGGTGTGTACCTACAGGTACCCAGTGTCCCAAATCAACATAATTGAGACATGACCACTACCACCCTTCCACACAATATTAATATATATCCATGGTTTCATTCACATAAAGTAATAGTTAATCACTCACAGGGGCAGTTTTTTCGACTAATGATTATCCCCAAAGGAAAATAACTATAAATGTATTATTATTTTTCCTTACTCACATGAACCATGAGAAATATTCTAGTAGGTAATCAATTATTACACTTTTCCTAGTCAATAATTCATATATATGGAGATCTAAAATCGTATTCTCCAAAAAATAAATATTCCATATATGAATGTGCTGTGGCATTTATTTGTTCTCTCTCACATTTCTATGGGTATTACACTACTCATCTCCATTTCCTTCATTATATGGTGTGGTTCCCTGATTCTGGGATACAAGGTACCCAACACTTATAATAATTAAAATTTTCTATTATTAGATTTAATCACATTTAGAAAAAATATCCTTGTTTGAAGATTGATTGTGGGGTTTTCACGTATGTTTCCACAATAATTTGTGCCATATTTACCTTCTGAAACATTTAATGAAACTCCTAGTGGCTTACATATCCATTATTGTTTACAAAGCTACATTACAAATTCACCTGGTAATTTTATGTTTCTGACCCAAAAACACCTTGGAACTCACATTGGTCTGTAGGAAGGGAAGTATGACTGATCACGCCCTTTAGGGTTAATTATTTCTTATACTAGGAATCACATTTATATATATGTTTTGATGGATAATCTGTTACAAATATTGATATGATATGAGTTAACCTAATAAAATAATGAGGTGATGAATATTTAATCATATAAATCTTATTTCATTAGTGAGACCATATTGTATGTATCTAAGGATAATTATACATTGCAAATTATTAATTTATAGTGGGACGATACATATATTTTTCAATCATATAACCTGTAAGTTTGTATTTTACTTCTATAATGGGGAGATTTGTGTTTCAAATATGTGATTTATCCACTACAAGGATGTCAACATATCCTGTATAGAGAGATTATACAACCTCGAAATCTTTTTTAGAGAATTAATTTTATCATCTTGTGGAATCAGAATATATGAGGGCACTTAGGCACTGTGTATGGACCTCAGGGATTATAAAGGAATCAAATATATCCATCGTAAGGAATGTGACATATCCATCATACTTCTATCTTCCCTCAACCCGTTGAGGAGTGGTGACATATAATTAATTACAATTTGGGATATTTCTAAAGGGATTACCTATATTGGAATTATTTTATGACTTATATAGGGGTGGATTCCCTCTTTTGATGTATTTATATCTATTAATAAAATCGTATTACACACTATGGTTTCCCCAGCAAGGGGAAATTGATGATTTTATTGACATCTTCTAAGAAAATTGGTAATCATACATGATTCATGCATAGTGTGATAAACAGGGTAAAGAATGTGAATATATAATTTATACATGAATTTGAGTCATAAGCACTGGGGTATACCTAATGGGTTGTTTGTCACAATTATTTGGACATTGAAATTCATCCAACATATCTTACTCATAAAAGATACCAACATATTTATATCATATTTTTCCTCTTTATAATCAATTAGAAGAGGATGAACAACATTCTGAAAGTAGTATTTAGGTCTAATGGGTAATAGTTTCTGGGATATGGTGGGGATTAAAAAGGGGTGGATTCCAAATTTGAGTTCTTGTATTAGGTATGGGTCTTATATATCTTATTATTACAAGAATAATAGTACTCATAGTTCACAATGTGTAAGTCCAAGAATATCTATTGGATGAGTTTATCATATATCCAGGTGTCATTATAAGAACCCACCCCCAATCATTACATAATATTGAGTTAAATCACAAATTATCATTAAGTATTGTTTTTAGTATAGAGTTTTAGATAATTAGGCCCCAACTATTATGTAACATATCAAATATTACAACCTAAAGACCTCTAATCACTCTCCATTTTTTACAAAATGAAAATCGTTAATATAATACACAATTTATTTTTCCAAGAAAGAATCCTTCAATGAAATCATCTTGACTTCTTTCTTTATATTACTCATCATTATACATAACGAGAAAAACTTCAAAATAATTAGATGAGTACAAAATCCTGAGTAATTGAATATAAAATAATGATAGAAGACGTTATTCAATGAATACTTATAAACCCATGAAATAACAATTTTCACCCATAAAACATAAGATCATTAAAATACATCAGGAAATCATATGATTCTGTAAAAATTCATAGAAATCGTAAATCATAAATTCTACTTGGGGAATCCATATCAATCTTAAATTGCAGTTTTCACTACTACACTGTCGGTAACCTTTCTGCCTTCTCTTGGAATACCCATCAAAGTATATTGCCTAAATATATTAGGAGAAACCTTACCATTTTACTATTTATCATTACTCAGGCCATTATATATCTTCCATGGTCTCACTCTACCTCAATTTATCATGAAGAAACCCGTAAACATAAGCCATTCCCATGAAACATAGCATAATCATAGCATATTAACAAGCATAAAGGGAAAATATCATTTTCATATCACAAGATATAATATCAATTTATTGAAAAAATATATCCATGATAAGATCAATTTTCAATACAAAAATACATCAAGAGGGAATATTTTATTTTTTACCTTTTAAAAAAATTAATGAATATAAAAGAAACCAAATATCAAGTAATGGTCATGAAAGTGGAAAATCCGATTGCACCACATACGTAAAAAAATATTCTTTTTTTCATTTTGTAAAATAATTCATAGAAAAATATTCCTTTAAAAACACATTGAATGAAATTAAATTTTAGAGGGATTAACTATACATCATATAAAAAGTAGGTGCCGTATTACTTCAAAATATGCCTCATTTAAAAAATATTGAGAAGAATACCCTGACCTTGAGTATGATTCAGCACGTACAATCATTATATTAATGAATAACGAATTTTGGATAATTTCTACTTGCTAGAGAACATTTAATAAATTTATTATTTCATTTATATCACTTATTAACTTGTAATAATTATTATATAACTATTTATGTTCATACTAGATGTTCAGTAGGTATTTGGTACTTGAGTTGAAATTGAACTTGGATTGACATCTATATTTCATGTGGTCATTTGTCCATAATCTCTATAATAAAATTCATTTCATATTAATCACTTCTTTAAATAAATTATAATTTTAAATCAAAACCTTCACTTGGGGTATGAAAAATGAAAAATGATATAATCATGGAGAGAGTAGGTCATAGCTACGCATGTGTAACATTTACTTTTATCATTGTTCATTATGGAAATTAGGTAATTATTATTTTATCTTTCCAGATTAGTCATAATATAATTGAAATAATAACGGTAATTTTATTATACATATATATATATATATCATAAAATTTATATAATGAATAAAATTGTGTTACAGTGCTTCGTGGAGGTGATAGTTCACAACTACGCACAAACGAGGTTATCATTTTTATATAAATGGAAAGTCATAACATAATTGTAATATTATTATATTATAATGATTATTAATTATTGAATATAAAAGATGAATATTAATTCCATAAGTATAACCAGTCATGAGATATGGATATGGAAAACAATTTAGATCAGGTTATAGAGGTGATAGTTCACACATACGCATGAAAGATTGCTTCCTTTCCCATTTAAAAGAAGTGGAGATTTTTTTAAGTGATGATATTATAAAAATAACATATTAGTATATTTAGGATAATTTGGATATTATTTCATCTTTGAATAAAAATATTTTAATGATGTTGTTGATGAAATAAAATATAAATACTTAAAGAAAACAATACCTCTTCTTCGGTTGATAACCAATGATGAACACCGTAGGAACTCTACGAAGGTCGTTGTACAAAAAATATAGACAAAATAATGTCAGGATGGATTATATGTAGGGATTTGGGATGATCTTGGCCAATTCAAAGGGATCTTGATGTGTAATTATTTGGGAAGAGTGGGTTCCTTTTTTATTGGTGATAGAAGGGGTTCCCGTGGAAGCTCTTAAAATATTAAATTACTATAAATTAATTTATAAATCCAAATGAATGCAAGTTGATTTAGGTATAATATAATATGAGAATAGTTAAAAATCATCCCACTCCAATTTTTTTTGTTTTCTATTTAATTTATTTTAAAACTTATCTTTTCGGTTTACTTATAAATATTCCCTTCTAATTTTAATTATGATAAAAAATAATATATATTAAGTGGATATAAATATTACTTATATGGGGTTGATTCACAATAATTTGAAAATATATTAACTTTTAGACCTTATTTTTCAACATTTTTATTTTTAAATATTTTAAGTATTTTTAAATAATTTAAAAAATTATTATATTAGTAAAATATATATTATATCAATTTTGACAATATTATAATTTTTCAATTAAAAAAACTCGAAATAGAGAGATAACATCAAAAACCCCATTTAATTGAGATATAAAATATCATAGTCACATATAAAAGTTTTGGATGATATTAAATATTTGAAATTATATTTATTTTAATATTATTAGTATAATTTATTTTATTATCCCTTTATTAAATCTATTATTGCCTAATCGTTGAGTCAAAATTAAATTTATTTATTTATTTACTAAAAAATATAATGAAATAACCTTGATGTAAGTATTATTTTCATATTTATATGGACTATTTATAGTCGAATATATAAGTTATCTAACAACATATTATATTTTTTTGTAATAAGAGACATGTCATTGGTATTTTAATTCTTACATTAAATAATATGTTATTAAGGTCGTAATCACACCAAAGTGGATTCCAAATGCGACAATTTCGGCCCAAGTATAGTTTTTGTTTTCTATATCAAAAAAATAATAGTAGGACATGTTTTAGTTTATTTTTATATTATTCTAATATTTTTACCCTTATTTAAATGGTTTACCCTTTAAGCGTAGTAAATAAAATACTAAAGTTACAATTCAACAAAAATAATTGGGATACTATTAGTCAAAAATATTAATAATTATAAAAAAATTTATGTTAGTTTTTTAAAATTCTTTTCAAAAAAATGGAAGATTTAAATTTAAAGCTGAACCTGTTGTCGGAATGGGAAAACATGTTTATTAAATAAAATTTTCAAAAGTTCAAATTATTTTTCTGTTAAATTTAAATATAAAATTACTAAAAATGAATTAAATTATTTTAAATGTATAAAACATAATATAATTACTTGTTAAAATCATTTAAAAGGACAATATAAATATAAAAATAAATCAGTTGAAAAATAAATTTGGAATTAATATCCAATGTTCTCCACATTTCAATAAAAAATGAATTTTATTCGAAGAATAACGAAATTAAACCAATGTAAATTTTTATATCTTTATTGGAGGAAAGAAGTTTATTTTTTCTAATAGAACCTAAAAAGTCATCAAAATAAATATTTAAAATCGGTTCACCATCAAATCGTGGTAAATATGAATTTTAAGAAAAACACTCATTTTATACATGAAATTATATTTGATCACATATAATATCTATAAAACACATAATATGAAATTTAAAAAATATATTTAATTAAATTTCATTAACATAATCCAACAATATTTATTCGATTATTTTGTAAACAAAATTATTTTTAGTTAAATTGTTTTTCATAATAACATATCCATTATATTCAAATGTTGTTTATTTATATCTAAAATATATTCTCAAACAAATGAATCATTATATAAAAATGTGTAAACCCTATTTTCATAATTTATTTAATATATTTAATTCCTAAAATTATAATGGCTATACGATAAATACAGCTTCAAGAATTTATATTTATAATAAATTATTTTTTTGTATAACTCAATTTTGTGAGCAACATTGGATTTTAGAAAAAACTATTTTTGGGTGTAAGGTATGCTATTCGACATAACACCCCATTTAATGTGAAATTTCTATCTAATTAAAAAATATTAAAAAATATGAATATATGTTATTCTACAATTACCAAGGATGTTACATCCTTTATATCTTTTGAAACTTGGGTCTTCACAATTTTAGATGTGGCCTTAGTATCTGAGGTTTCACATTTCACAAATACTAGATTGAAATACCACATCAGAATAAAAAAATTCGATAAAAGTGACTCATTAAAATAAAGAATGTGACGTACAATTTTCACATGGGATATTATATACTAGAATTTCATATAGTAAAACATGGATATTAAAGAAAAACCAACCACCATGTTCTTATGGAATGTGATAAGAAACATGATCACGGAAAATTTAAGAATCAAAAAACCAAAAACATGTAATGGGTTAAATGGTATCTGTCATCATAGTAGGGAAAGTAAAGAAAAAATATTTTTTCCCTTTTCATAATGTTGTGAAAATCATTTACTACCAACACTATGTTTATACGTAAATACACATACATGACAAGTAGTGTTTCATCCTTTAATAGAATTCCACCACAAAATAATCTTTTGGGCCAAATGATGTGTATTTAAAATGATTTTTTTCACACCAGAAGAAATATAATCAAATATTATGGAATAAAATAATCCAAAAAATAATAACTCTATATTCATCATGTCTTTATACTTTAACCAAATCTAATTTTTTTAATTAAAATAAAATAATTCCCCAAGAATAATAAACATTAAAAGAAGAATGACAACTTTTAATATGAAAATTTGAAAAGTAATAACCAATGTCCATCATTGCCCATTAAACAAATAACCATCCTTCAAATTTATCAATAATGATATAACTAAGATTTAATCTAAGAAAAATCTAAAGGATTTAATAAAATAACCTTGTAGGATGAGTTCTAACATTTTACTCAAAATAAAAACAACCAAAATAAATATTCCTTGTATAAAATTTTATTTCTAAAAGAATATATTCCCAAAGATAGCATAATCATTTAGATAAATAACATAAATTACTAAAAGTACACAATAAAAATATTTATTCTTCCAAAATAAAATTCAACCATTAGTCCTCAAATAAAATCACATAATATTCTATTTTTCATTAGTATATAAAGTTCCCAAAATAGTGAATGCCTTCCAAAATAACATTTAACACAAAATCCCAGAATCATTTTCTTATACTAGTGATGTCCATTTTATAAAACAAAAGTTCCTAATATCAAGTTAATTCATCAAATCGTTTTACAAAAAATAAAATTACATACTTAATAGGGACTTCTCACAGGCCAGTGGTAAGTGATAATGATTTGTCTCACATCGGTTTTGGGTTCGATTTCCACAACCTCGTCCAACGTGGTGGGTTGTCTCCCTTCATACAGATTTTCCTTTTCCAAAAATTATATATGTTTATAACCTTTCCAATATGAGATAAATTACTCAAAAATAACCATAACATGTTTTATAGTAAAAATTTATCTCATACAAATAATTTTGAAACTCAAAATGTAATAACCAATGATTACCCCAAAATAAAAGATCCTATAAACCCTAATTGTTATTTATTCTTAAATAATTATGTATATATGATAAAGGATAATTATTAATCAAGTAATTTTTACACATAACAATATTTATGGTTACATGTACTAGAAATAAAAGTCTTCCGAAGTAATACCACCATCAAAATAGAATTAATAATTATAAGCATTTCATTGTCCTATAGTCTACCATAGATCTGGAATACTTTATTTGAAGAATATTTTATCATTCAGTGTCCTTTGTGACCCATTAACCATGATTTTAAATAATATTATTTAATAATTCTTCCCTAAAAAATCAGGAATAATGCCATAAGATTCAATAATGTCAAAACATGAGACAAGAAATATGCCATAACTTTCATAGGTCATTTTCAGTATTCATATATTCAATTAGAATTGAATTATATGCTTATAAACATATAATTTGTTGTCCACCTGATCCCATTTTCCTTCCATATTAATTGGACATTGATTATAATAATGACTATACTACCCATATTTATAACATTAAATTGATAACTCTGAAAGACCATTTTTCACATTCCTAGATTAAACTGAACATTTCCTTTTTCTTTGGAAGGTTATTTATTTTGACCTCTATTACCTCATCTATAATAATATTTCATCACTTTAAAACATTTTTCCTCGTGTTTCATTCTATATCCATGATACATATGTCATTGAATATACTTACCTTAATTTTTATTACCTAAACATAAATAGGGATTCATTTCCCTAATATACAATGAATTAGAGTAATCACTAAGGTTTCAATGGTTAATCATGATTCCTAATAGTTTGTTTAGAATAAACATGTGAGTTATTATTATATCTAACCTTTCATTCGGTTGATTATTCAGAGTACCACCACATTTTCCTTCACATATATTGTTACATTAGTGCCTAATGGATCAATCCATTTACTAAATCAAAAGTTGTTAGTGTGAGGATGTGAATATAATCAGAATATATTGTATTATAAAGACGTTAAAAACTATGAAATACATATTCAGGTTATCTCAAACTCATTTAGTTATTCTAAAATAAATATTACCCTTTCTATAATATATACAATTGTGGTTATAGAAAACTTATAACTTATTCTTAAATATCACAAAAACATTGAAAGTTATCTAAATCAACCTATGATACCAAATATAAATCCTCAGCCTTAATCATTAAAAAATATTGAGGTAAATAAATTATTTACATTGAGGATATATTTTTGTTTTGTATTTTTAGATTTTTAGGAGATACCTATTACATAACAACTCAAATCTTACAAGGTAGAATATTATACTCAGTATACATTTTTTTACAAAATCAAACACTATAAAATAAAACAGGATTTTTCTATTGGTAGAAATCTTCACCACATTCATCTGGACTTTTTCAATAATTTTTCAAATACTTATACTGAGTGAAAAACACTTCAAAAGCTAGGGATGAACAGAAAATCTCATTATGGGAACATAAACTAATGAAATAAAATTTTATTCCGTTGATACATATAACCCCATGAAATAATAATTATAATGCCTAAAACAAAATTGATTTAACATAACTCATAAAATCATAAGATTCCTGAAAAAAAATATAAATAATAAAGGTAACTTTTGGAATCATTATCATACACACATTCAATCATTCATATTTACATAGTGGGTAGCCATCATGTCTACGTTTGGAATACCCGTCACAATATGTTACATTAATTTATTTGGTGAAACCATATTTTTTTATCATTTTTTCATTACGCATTGCATTTGAGATCTATCTTGTGCTCACCCACCCGATGTTTATCACAAAAACGCCCATAAACATAATCAATGGTCAATGACCATAACATAATCATAATATATGAACAATCAAAAAAGGGAAAATATGGAATCTTTTTCACAAGATATAATTTCAAGATATTGAACCATAAATCCCTTAAAAAATCCATTTTCAATAATAGAATACATGAAAATGGAATATTGTTTTTATTTTCCACATTAAAACATTAAGGCTTATATAGGAATCCAAATATCATATAATGGTCATGGAGGTAGAAAAGGTGTTGTCACTTTATATTTAAAAAACAGTTCTTTTTTAATTCACTAAATCGTTTCGTAGAAAATGATTACTTCAGAAACAAATTGAATGAAATTAAAAGTCTAAGGGTTTAATTATACAACATATAAAATCAAGGTGGTGTATAGCATCAAGTTAATCATCTGTGAAATAATATTGAGTAGAAGTACCATACCTTCAGTACGACTCATTACATACAATATGTATATTACAAAATGTTATACTTAGGTTAATTTATACATACTTTTTAGCCTTTTTAATGTTTATTATTCCTTTAATATCACCTATTACCATGTTATAATAATTATTTAATTATTTAACTTTATATCGGCCATTATGTCGACATTGGATTCTTGAGTAAAAAATGAACCTGGATTGATGTCAATAGTCCATGTAGTATTAATTCCATCATCTCCAGAATAATATTAATGACATAATACTGAATTTTAGATTTCAATTTTACCTTTTCAATAAAACCATTCATTTATGGTATGAAAAATGAACCACAAAATAATCCCGGATATGATAGGTTGTACGTACGAATGAGTATCATTTCCATTTTCATTGATCATTATGGAAATAAGGTAGTAATTAATTTATACTTCCATAATTATCATTATATAACTAAAATCATCATAATCATTTAAATATACTTATATATATCAAACAAGTTATATAATGAATAAAAATGTTTCAGATCGATTTGTGGAGTTGATAGTCCACACGTATGCATGAACGACGTAATCATTTTTATGTGCGTGGAAAGTAAGAACATAATTGATATATTATTATTTCATAATGATTATTTTGATATTTATATCACACATGAAAATTAATTAAATTATTATATCTTTTCATAAGATATTAATAGAAAATACGAATTAGATCAGTTCGTGGTAGTGATTGTTCACACATACACAGGAATGATTAATTCACATCCCATTTCATAGATTTGAATATCGATTTAGATGATTATATTATCATAAAAAGTCTATGTTTTTTGAGGATACTAGATTTATTATTTTTTATTGGAGCTGGATAATTTTAAGGAAGTGAAGAAGAAATAATGTTGAAATACATATAAAAAACAACACCTCTTCTTAGGATGATCACCTTTGACGAATACAAGGACACCTCTAAAAGGGGTGTTTTACATAAAATAAATCCTCATGAATATCGGGAAGAAATTATCAGAATTTTTTTATGTAGATCATGGATGATCCAAAATTTTATTGATGTTTGGGTACTATAGAAGATTATCTATATTTTTATATAAGAGTGTAGGGAACCCTTGGAAACCATTAAAATATGAAATTAATATAAATTAATTTTATTATAAAAATGACTCCAACATGACTTATGTATAAAATATTATTATAATTGTTTTAAATCCTCTCATCCAATAATTTTTTGACATGCATTATGTTTATAGTATACCTAATCTTTTCGGCTTACCACTAATTTTTCCCATTTAATATTAATTATGGTAATGAAATTTTATATATTAAGAGGCTATTAATTTTACATATAATGGGTATGTTAACCATAATTGGATAATTTATGAAATTTTATAATTTATTATAGATAAATTTTAATTTTAAATGTTTTTTATGATTTTTAAATAATTAAATAATTAATTTTTTTATAAAATATAAATTATTAAAATTTTGACATTATTCATTTAATTAAATTTATGAAATACAAAAATATATATAACATCAAGAAAACCCATTTAATTAACACAAATAATTCCAAATTTACCTATAAAATTCGTTTATGATAACAAATATTTTTGATTATTTTTATTTTAATAATTTTAGTATCATTTTTTTATTCCTCTTTTAATAAATATATTATTGAATCGACATTGTGTCATAATTACAATTAATTATTTGTTACCTAAAAAATATAAATAAATTACAATATTATATTTAGTTTATTTTGATTTAAAATTTCAATTTATAGTTGGTGATATCTCTTATATGACACTATATTAAAAATGGTTTTTTAATAAAAGACAGGTTAATGATATTTTTATTTTTACTTTAAATAAAATGTTATTAATGTCACAATCACACCCAAGTTTCTTAAAATGGATAAAGATTCAGAACATGTATTTAAACTATCATCCATAAACTTAAATAATATTAGGACAAGTTTCATGGTAATTTTATATTACTATAATATTATTTTTAGCCTTACTTACCTGATTAACGTTTTAATGACGGTAAATAAAATAGTAATGTTAAAATTAAAAAAAATCTCATATTTGAACAAATTTTTAAGTCTTCTGTAAGCCGTGTATTTTAGGTTTTTTATATAAAATTCACTGCTGTGTAAAAATTAAATTTAGAATTAATCCATTTGTTGGAATGATAAAACATGTTTTTTGTGTAAAACATTCAAAAGATCACATTGATTTTCTATTCCATTTCAAAAATAATTTACATCCAATGAACTAAATTATATTAATGATAAAAATTTATATAATTACAGTTTAAAACCAATTAAAATGGAAATGTAACTACATATATAAATTAGATGAAAAATCTATTTTGAAATAAAATTTATTGGTTTTCATTATTCATTAAAAAATGAACATTATCAGAAAAATACCCTAAATCCACAAAAAAATATTTATGTCCATTTTACAAAAAAATATGTTTATTTTATCAAATATAACCCATAAAATTTTCAAAAACTGATTTAAAATGTTTTCACCATCAAAATGTTCTAAAACTACTTTTGTAGAAAAAACAGTTATTTTATAAGAAAAATTGTATTTCTTATTATATAATATATGAAAAAAAGCTAAGTTGAATTTTAGATATTATATTTATTTATTATTTCATTATTATAACACATCAAAAGTCATTTAATATTTTAATAAACACAATCATGTGTACATAAATAGTTTTTCTTAAAAACACATCTTTTATTATCAATTGGTTTTTGTTTACATTCATAATTAACATTTTAACTAATTAATTGTTATATAAACATGTATAAACTCTATTTTCATAATTTAGTGAATAATTATCATGCCTTCCATTCTAATGGAATTGCGATAAAACACCATAAAATTAAAATATTAACAATATGTTATATTTCGGTATATCTTAGTCTGGTGTGCAACAAGATATTTCGAAGAAACTCATTGTTGCGTGTCAGGTATGCTATCATACATAACATTTTTTTTAATTTAAAATTACTATATCACCCATAAATATAAATAAATATCAAAACGTATTATTTTATAATAACATGAGATGTTTTAGCCATCCTAACACGCTTGCAATGATGGAGGTTCTAGGACTAATATGGATGATATCATGTGAATTTCTGTTAGACATATCACAACACGCATTGTCATTTCCTTGTTGTTAAAATGATATTATTGAGAACTTTCTTCTGATGTAGTTTAATTTTTCATGGAATTCTTCATTACAAGGTAGATATTCACAATGTGTTGTGAATGATTAAAGTTATCATGTTAGAGGGCTGATACATGAATCAGATAAATTAATTGTAGATCATTCCCATGATTAGTGTAGACACATCTAGTGGATTTTCATAATAAGTTCGGATATATTGAAGGGTTTTTGTGTACATTGGTAGCCATATATGGGGTACTATTCATGGAAATGATGACATTTCAAGATGTTGTCACATGATCTAGCTGACATTTCTAGGGGTTTTCACATGGTATACATGACATGTCCTTGTATTGTCACATGATATAGATGATTTTTATTTTTTATTTCACATAATTTAGATATCATGTTTGGGTGTTTTCGCATGACCTGGATAACGTGTTGGAGTACTGTTTCATGGCATGGGTAATATTCATGAATTTTGACACATGATCTTAATAGGCGTAACAATGTGGATTATTCAATCTCAATAAAATCATTGTATATATATTCATGAATGGATTACATATTTTGAATCATTTATTTATTAAATTCCTCAATGTCTTTCAATCATTGGACCATTGAGACAACAACTAACCAACCAATTGGGAGAGACTCATTTGTGTAATCGATCCAACACACTAAAATCATAACTCATTGTCAATATTGTGATCATATGAAGAAAATTTTAATGTTACATAATCTCTTAACTAATTACACATATTTAATAACTAAACGGTAATTCAGATTTTGTGGGTTTCAACTTCGATTTTTTGTAACTTTAATTAATGCTCCCATGTATCTAATTTTTCTCATGTACGTCTTTTTATTCTAATGGGGAGGAATTCATTACCCCCCATCCCTCATTCTATACCACCATTTATGGGACATATATAAAATATATTGGCTGTATTTGGTTTTTCATTTATACATAAAAAACGTTATATGAATATTATATGTCTCATTAAAGGGATCATCTTCATGTCACATGAAAAAAATAAATACAATAGTACAAATTTTTCCAATATTATTGGAAAATTGATATAACAAAATGATTTCACATGGTTAAATTGAATTTTCATGGGTCCTTCACATGAGTGGGATTACATTTATTATGTTCTATAATAGATCAGTATAGCGGTTGATGTGTCTTTCACATGATCGATAAAACATGATTGGTAGATCGGTATACTATCAATTTGGTCATGAAGATTCTTTAATTACATTATTTTCTTCTTATTAATATACAATAAGGAATTATACCCTACCATAAAAGAGGCACATTATAATTATTATTCATATTTAATGGAGAACAGTTTCAATGTTACAAATATCTGAACACTATTTACATCCCAATTACTTCATTCCATCAAATTTATTTAAATAATTTTTGGTTCTTGGTGATTCTTAATTACCCAAATGATGTTATTGATATGTTGAGTCAGAATAACCATTTCAAATTCATGTGAAATCTCCCACTGACCGGGCTAATTGCTAATAATGGTATCAGCTCTCTTAGTGAATGATTTTATAATATCCCCTATAAGATGGTGTTCTTTCATTCATTGTGGATGCAATATTTTTTAGAAATCCAAACAACACACATTATTTTTATTACTTGTTTGGTTGTACATAAATTTTTTACACTCTCCCCAATGGTGGTTTGTGGGGAAACCACTATCATCAACTAATTCTCAAAGTTTGGATTTTGTTTTATCAAGTGGATATTAATATTTATAATTTTTTCCACTTGAAGAAGACCTCATCTTTCTTTCACGGTACAATGCACAATTGTACATGAATTCATACTCCTGTGGGTCATTGAATATAATATTTTTAAGAAATATACAATCATTATGCCTACCCAAGCCCCTTATTAGTTATTGTGATAGTATAGATTTATTACTCAAGGGATTATTTATTGAAAAAACATCATCATAGTGATGACCCTCCCATTGTTGGTATAGAGTTTGTTGAGGATGATATGACTTCGATATAAGATTCATACAATACATTTATTGAGAGGATATAACAAGATACATCTTATTTTGGGACTTCTCCAGACAAACCAATCTTTCATTCAATATACTCTTTGTCTTAATACCGTCCATTTCTCCATTACTCTATCAAATTTTCAAACTGAATTAGTTTTCGGTTAACCATGTATCACATGGTATTGTCTAGAAGAAAATATATATTGTGATCATTGAGACTCCATTGGAGGACATCCATGTATAAGAGAGTACCTTTTCTATCCAATTCTTGATTTAGGGTTTGGTTTCTTTGACTCTCATGAATTATACAATATTATTCCATTGATTTTCTTGGTTGGAAAAAATTGTCCAATAGGAGAAAATACCTAGACATCTAGGATGAAAATAGTTCTCTAGCTGAGAAATAATGGGATTTTTATAGGTTCTTGAGAAGATACATAAAAAATATCTTCTCTACATACATAGATTGATGTATTGACCATAGAAATAGTGTAATATTGTGTGCGTTGATCTAGTGCGAGATCTCAACATCTAACATCCTCATATTGGTTAGTGTCTACTCAAATAAGAGATGAATATCTAACCATATTAATTAAAAGGCTTCAACTTCATTTTTTAGTATAGGTTTTATTGGGGTTCATAAATCATTACTCAATTAATATCTCTTTAAAATGTTTTTTGGTTTGGAAATTGTAGATAACCATATTTTATTATGATTTAGTTATGGATGTATGAATATTATTCCCCTTATCTTATGTTTAATTATCAAAATACTCTAGAATTTAGAGAATCACCATTATTTGTAAAATTAACATTAAAAAATATTTTAAACATTACATTTATTTTTTCATCATTCATTCATTAAAGGGGTTCATGAAATTTCATTTACGAGACATATTATTAATCATATATGATACCAATACATTATGTAATACCATGTAAACCGAAGCTCTCTAATTTTAATGATTATATAATAACAGATTTCAATAGTAATTTTTCTAGTAATGACGAAATATATGATATTCTACCAATATGTATCTTCTATTATCATTTTATGATCATCTATTTAAAAGAATAACTTGATAAAATATACCCCTAATTAATGGTTATACAAATTTTTTCTATATCAATATAAATTGTGAGGATAGATTAATTTTGTATTTAGATAAATATTTATCCCTAATAGATTTGTATCTTCTTTTCATTTTACTAAATTTTCATTAAGATTCATTTTAGGAATTTTTACGGGGAATGGAGTTGGTTTTTTTTCATTCCACCCACTTTTTAATTTTTTATATAACATTTTTTATAATATTATTATTTTATAATCTCTCAATAATTTTGGGATCACCAAATAATCCTTCCCAATATGTATTGTCAACAATTTTTCAAGGATCCCTTTTTCTATTATCAACCTGATGTGAAGTATGTCTCTCTCAATTGGAAATTTTATGGTCTTTCTAACATGACTGTTTTTGGGTTGTATTTTTTGGTTTTCTAGGTCAAATAATAAAGTCATTTAGTTTTATGACTTCTATCTCAGACAAGTAATTTCTATAGTTTTTTTGTATTTTAGATTAGATAAACTATTAATATAGCTTAGGGTCTTGTATATATAACCTTTTAGTGTTTTAATATAAATATATATATCTTAGACATCTTATTATGGTATTTTAGTATCTTCTATCATGGACCATAAATTATTGTAGATTATTAATTCTGTCTCCGACATTTTTGATTCATAGCTTATGATCTTGTAGATTTGAAATTCTTTTGATGGTAGTGATAAATATACATTCATGAAGGGTTGGTGAACCCTACATCCCTGATGGTATTATGAATAATGAGATCCAATGAAGGGTTCTGATATCCTTCAATATTAATTAGTAACACAATGAATGAATGTTTATGGGTGGTATTAGATCTATATGTTCCTGTGGAATACATGAATGATGGTTTTCCATGATGGGGTTGTGACATCATGTATCCTTAGCATAATTTTTATTTATAGATGATAAAATATAAGGGATTAAGGGTCCACAAGGATAGTTGGTATATGGGTTTTTAAGACATGAACCAAAATTATTAATTGATGAATATGAAATGGGGAAGAAATTCTTGGACTCATAACAAAACACCCTATGGTTTTGAGTTCCACAACATTGTTTCTTGTGCTCACATGGATTGGAGGTGCATTCATGCAAGGAGGAGATTCCACTAATTTGAGTTTGAAATGACCTTATGCATGATCAAATAGGGATTACCTGCACTTTCAATTATATTGGATCCTTACTATCATATGGATTCCATGAATGATTTTTAACATTGAAACATTCAAATGATGATTTGTGGATTGGGGAAATTTAAATCCAAGAATGATCCTAGAAACCTAATGATGTTTATATCCTATAAAAGAAGATTGGGTTCTATGAAATATTGCCTTGGGTCATATGGTGTGGAACATAAAAAAATATGGGAATGGTATCTGACATTACATATTTGATAAATTGTAAAATACATGGTGAAATAAACATCGAGGATGTGATATTTTCTTGGATAATATCTTTAAGGGGATTATAAATCATGGTTTATGAATGTATAAATAAAAGAAAGGTGGAAACCAGTGGGTACATTTCAACCATTGATAATGGATAAAGGCTATACTCAATGCATCTTGATAATAACTCTAGTATTTAAGGGGGACTCTTCCCTGGGACCTATCATCATCTATAAAGATTCTCTTTCCAATTATTTCAATTCGCTAATAAATTATTTCATGATACTTTAGGATTTTAAGTCATTATTACATGTTTTATGTCGGGTTGAACAATGATTATTTTAGCCCAAGGTCCATGGGGTTTCATGTAAAGGATATTAACTCATAGAATTGGTTGTGTGGGATGATATATCAATCACATGAATGTATATTATAGAAAACATAATAATCGAGAAGGTTTCAAGAACCCTAAAAATTTTGTTTCCACCTAGTGATGATTTAATCATGATGATGAGATGTGAAAAATAAATACCATAATATTTTGCAATACCAATGGTTTAAATGTGCATAGATCATTCATTTCCAAGGCTACAAGATAAAACCCATTATATTTAATCCATGTTTATATATTATCTACCTTTTTTAAATGATAGTTACTAATTGTTTAGAGTAATGGGAATTGAATTAAACTATGGAAACCATATTCCTGATTTTTCTATGAATGTTTTTATGTTCCATTCACTAGTATATTAGTTTCATGCAATTCGGACAATCAAAGGATAATGTTTGATGTTGAATATCTTTGACCAATGTTCACATAGTTTATACTAATGATTCATGTATGCATTGAAAAAGGGGAAGGATATATAATTTTATAAATACGATTCCTAGTTTTAAAACTACTACACCATCCTTTTGGTAAGGAGATGATAATTCTAAAAATCATGGTTCAAGGTTCTTAGTTCATCTGTAAAGATACGTTACAATAATGCTAGAAATGATCATTAACCACTCTATGTTTATGGGCTCCACTATGATGACATCACAGATCATAAGGATAAGAATCACTTTTTCATTTCAATGAAAAATTTGGATAATGGATTATAGGTCATATGGATGAACTATGGGAATTTTTTCATAGTAAATAGAGGGACCATTGAAAATAGATATCCTTTTACGTGGGATGTGGAAGTCTAATGATGATCCAAGACACTAAAGGAATGAAAAGTGGTCAATATATTGAGATGCATAAATTATAATGGAAGAACAACTTTTTTGTTTAATTAAGGTCATTATATTATGGTTCTATTACATGGAATAATTATGGGTGATGATCTACCCATTTTGGAATCATGTTGTGGGGATTTATCTATCATTAAATTTATCATCATGTAATAATGACATTTTCCATGCAGTTTAATGTCATGGGTTAAGATTATAGGAACGAAAATGGAATTGTGAAAGATACTTCTATGGAAACATTAATTGTTTTGTGGAATTTATATATCAGAATACACACTATTATTATTGGAGATCGATATACTAGATCCCTTAATTCACATATTTCTCTCATGTGCATGATATAATAATGTAAATCTTACTCATATATAGCTATAGTGAGTCTGTATTACATGGTCCGATTTTAAATTATGGTATATGATATTTTCATGGATGGGTTAACATGGACTTCCATTAACATATTGTCAGGGTTTGAATAATGCCATAATAATATTCTTTAGAGAGATGTATTTTTATATATCTAACTCATATACCTGGGAAAGTGACCATCTTTATTCTTTTCCACGGGATTATAAACACTATGATCAGCTAAGGCATCCTCTACATGTATTTGGATCTTTTTGATGAATATTAATTTCTATAAATAATTGTTTTATACATCCTTAGAAATGATTCACTGATATGATGTAACACTCTATGAAGTTATAACACTTTTTTCACAGACAATATTTCATTTAGTTTAATGTTATGAAACAAGGAAATAATGATTATGTTTAACATCATAATACAATGAAATGTCACTTCAGTATAAAATCATGAGACTGGGACATAGTTATAGTTCCAAGATACATCCTAGTTTGGAATCTTGTAGTTTCTTTATAGTCTCCCTAAGCTCACTTGAGTCATAACCTGCAAGAGAAACAATGTTCAACTAGGAAATCATCTAGGCCATTCCCATGTTTGTGATTCTGATTGTGAGAGGATACTCACATTTTAATATGTGCATGGATCCCCACAAAATATTTTTTCTCATCATGGGACTTGGTTGAGAATGATGATAATCACCAAATTGGATACAAATGGAGGTTATAGGAATCATTAAATATTCCACTGTATAAGAATAAATCCACACATTGTTCAATTTCTAGAAACTCACTTATGTTGGTCAGACCCATACACAAGGGACGAGACATATTTATCCTTCAATATAATACTACTGGACCTTGTATTTTATTTCTTGGTGTCATTACATATGTTGTGATAATTAGAATAAATATTTATTTAGATGTTTCATAAATGCTACCTATGCAGGCCTGACCTCTATATTGGTAGGGAATTTTTTTATTAATATTGTAACTGGACCATGGATTTAATTTCATGGAATCACAACATATTCTATGATGGTAGTAAAAAATCCAACTGGCGTTCATGAATAGAAAAAAATCCACATTGTGGTGTCCCTAATTTAGAGGTGTATTTTTAATATTAAAATTGATGTTAGACCATGTATTTTAGATCTAGCATTCAGTATAAGTCATGTTATAATATGATATAAGATACAAATAGTTCATGAAGTGAAAAATATCCCTACAAGTCTGACCCACATTCATAGGGGATAATTTTTTATGTGTAAATTTTAGATGGACCTGGGAATTGAGATCTTAGTGGAACTATTTGTACTATTAGAATGTTAATCAATCGAAACAATGTTCATGAATAAGTAATGGCGGGTGACCGACACCAAAATAGATACACCCTATTGTGTTTGGAAATAATTAAAATAGAATGGGGTATTGGGTTTTTGAAACACTAGAGGTGAATAAAACTACGTGAATGATGGACCACATGGGTACATATATAGATAGTTTAAGGTCATAATTCTTAGACATTTAGGGTAGTAAGTACTCAGAAGATGTTGATATGTTGCATAAGAGTTAAAAACTAACATAAAAAAGAGAAACTGAGGAGACCTTTCAACACACAAATAAATCCTGATTTTTACTATAATTAGATAAACATAATGATTGATGACAAGGGGAGGATACCAGATATATTGGATTTGAGGCTAGGCCCATGATGTATCATTTTAGAATCCAAACAAATATTATTTGGAATGGTAATCAGGAACAGAATGTGGTTAGAGAATAACACTATTAGTTTGATGTCCTATATTGAAAAGAGAGTGAACCATATAACAATAATTATATGATGCATATGATGGTAGTATAATTCTGAAATGATATAGTTTATGTATTTTTTCTGTGTATGTATTTTTTGAAGATTATTACCATATAGTAAGGATATATTTAATGAATTTTTATAATGTGTAGTAAGGATTATGTCTATTTAGTTTAACTTCTTTTTGAAAATAATAATTTTGTTTTTTAACGTAATTCAGTAAGGATGAGTTTTAGTATAAATTGTTCTATCATTGTGTTAGGACATGGGATTCGTGAAGTAATATAATAAAAGTATTGTTTTAGAAACAGAGCATTGTGGGAGTTAAGACACATTCCCTGTAAAAATTTTCCACTATGTAATCTCAATTAGAATAGGCATTTTGTATGATGTATTGTGATTCACTTTTGGGTTCATTATATAGTGTTTTCTTTTTCGGAATCACTATTGTTTTGATAGACAGTACCTATTCCCTTTGTAGGAATGAGTGTGTACGAAAAAAATATATTGAAAGCTCATCTGATCCATTTCTAATTAACATAGAGGATGTGTTGGGTATAAATCATTTTCCCATCATGTGATTCTAACTAATCTATCCACATTTAGAGTTTCTACAAATGGGAGTGTTTTCCATATATATCAATACAAATAAGGGGAACCATGAATTCAAATATAAACACTACTTTCATTCTATAAAACAATGAATATGGGGTTTCTTGTGTCGTCATTCAAATGGTGGAATGGTAGGCTTCAAAATCATCAAGAATGTTGTTCTTCATGGAATTATTGTTATTTTCCTCAATTATCTTGAGAATATTTAACAGAGTCTTATTGATGTCCTTTCCTTACTTTTTAATCTATATTACTGTGGGATGATTCTATGGATTCAATGTTGTACTCCTATTATAAATTTTATATGTTTGGTAAAAAAAATTTGGTGCTACTGTCTATCAATATCTTGAGACGGACATCAAATAATTTGATGATATGGGCCTTCATGAATTTTTTATAATCTATTTCCCTACATCCATTAGGTGTATTCCATTATCCTATTGTGAAATTAAATTAGTAAAAGTTTGGGTGTACATAAATTTAACATCTGTACTTGGGGGATATGGTCCAACAACATCAACTACCCATATGACAAACAATTCGTAGTATTTATCCATATGGAGAAACTCGATCGGTTGATGGATGGAGCATTATAGACTATGTAAAGAATTTCATTTCTTAGGGAATTACTTAACTTCATAAATATTTTTTTCTCAATAGTAATCAATACATCTATTTTTTTTGGAATAACTAGTCCTAGACTAATGAGCACTGCATGATCATACATCAACTTATTTTATAAATATGGGAAAATTTACTTATCATGCACTCAAAAGGAGTATTCCATCAATTCATCATCTATAGAAGGATTTTGTATCACGTGTCCCATCACACAAGGCCATGTTCCACGGTCAGTGATAAGTATATGCTCTATTATATTGATCTATTGTGGGGGTCCAATTTTAGAGGTAATTGATTATGTTATCCATTCATATTGGGGGTATATTGGTTATTATTTCAATAGGTAATAAATTTACTTACGTATTTCCTCCATGTCAAATATTATGACTAGTGGAATGACCTTTTGATGCATGATTCTAAAAATCACTACATCCAAATAGGGATTGACAAGGATTGTGTCGAAAATACAAAATGCTTCTCCATGATTTTATTAATGCAAATGATGAAATATTGGTTCAAAATGGAGCACTCCCATCAATCATATGATGTAATATATGAGAGGGTCTAATTCTTCCATTATGATGGAGCAATCAATGTTGACATAGTTTTCCATTTTCCTAGAATCAAATTTTATGTACATGTTGGTAATCAATATCAATAGGGTTAGATCCATAATGATAATGAGGTATGGTTTTCTATATCATAATTACAGAATCATTTTGGTTGAGATAATGAGTAGGGGAAAACTAATTTTTCTAGGTAAAAAATTCAATACCATGTACAACTTTTTTGTGCTTCTTCTCCTCCATAAACTTTTCAATTTGAAATTTTTATGCATTTTCAAAATTTATATACTATGTTATATGAGTTAGTTGGGAATAGAGAACATATTTATCAAAAATTATGGATTACGTTTGTGTTCCTTATATGGTGAGATGTTCCCCATGAAAATTCACTAGGTACTTCCCTTTAGTTATTTTCTTGATAGAAATTGGATTTCATACTTTTATAGAATTAATTCACATCAATCCAATCAAATTGTATACTTAGGAACTCCAAGGATGCACATTATTTTGTCAATACATGAGACCATGATGAATTAAATATTACAAAAGTAAAGTCATATATCTTTTTCATGCAATGATGAGTATGAGGTAGTCTATTTTAATATCATATTACCTATTCTCATTTCCAATTAATTGTAGAGTGAGTCATTAGAGGTTATTTTTAATGCTTGAATATTTGTAATGTACAATGTCTGAACTATGTGATCACTCATTTGTATCCACATATAAGACAATTGTTATTCCATTAACCAACATCATCATTATTTGTGGGTGAAGTAAGTATTGTGTGAGATTCTAAATGATTCCTATAACTCCTCATCATATCTATATAAATCTCCTCGTTTCATTATATTTGTGAATAGAAAAGATATTCCTTATTTTTTATATTTTAATCCCCCAATTTAATTGAGTTTCATAAGGTCCAATGATAGTTCATTCAGAATATAATGGTCTATAAATTCTAGGATTTATATAGTATTCATCTCAACCATGGTATGACAGTAGAAGTCCATAAAGCTACATAATTTATGTGATGTTACCCCAAAAGTGAACCTCATTGTATTTATCATCAAATTATACATTTAAAAATTGGAGAATATTGATTTTTTTTCTGTGAGGTGGTCACATCATGGTTATGATTTAAATACAAGGTTATCAAGAAAAAGTTATTTTTTCCCAGGATAAGTTAAAATATATGACACATGAGATTTTTATATGGATTTATATAATTCATTAAACCAAAGCTCATGACCTAATAGATAAAGATCCCATTATGTGATTTAATAGTGATGAAATCATCATCTTCAAGGAATATTTATATCTGATTATATCCTAAATACCCATCCATTGTAGAAGGTGCTTGAAAAGTAGTTGTTTCATCAATTAAAATTCTTTGATTGGAAGCTGAAATAATTATTGATGAAGTGTATTTTAATATACCTAAAATTAATATTATCCCTTGGCCTCCCATTAATTTTATAGAAGGATATTATTTTTGGGAGACATTTTTTGTTTTAAACCTTTCATTGAATATTGGATTTGATCAATTTTTAACATAATTATCTACATTAGTATCATGCCAATGTTGATTCCTTATGGATTCCTTCACACTGGATTGATGGGATTATGTATTCTTCATCGATATTGTTTATGGGTTATAAATAATATTTTTCAATGATGCTCCCAAAAATCAATGGGATTTTACCTCTTCTATTGTAGGATAAATCAATTATATATCCATCCCCTATTGTTTTGTATCCTTCCCTCTTGTTGAAACATGGGTCATTATATGGCTTCCCAAAATTATAAAGGGACTCTATCTCCTTGTTTCTTCAAACCATTCCACCGATGGTTAATTTTAAGGATTGATTAAATGTTTAATGAACCAAAATATATATTATTATTAGTTCATTAATGTATGAAATTAGATGTTGTGTCTTATTGGATAACCATGTTCTTTTTGACAAATTTCACATCCCCAAACCACGTACCGAGCAAGATCATTTTGAGAAACTGTTTTTATATATTATAGTAACTTTGAATGGTTAGGTTTTTAGAAATAAATACCCTTTACTATATCAAAATCATTTGAGGGTCTAAATTAGTACGAGGTTGATCCAAGAACCAATGTCAAATAGTTACTTTCAAATGTAGAAATTATTTATTTTTCAGGGAAAATATAGATTTATTGTAGTTCCCCGGACAACTTCTTCATGATCCAATTATATGAAAAGATGGTGGTCTGAAATTTTGACATCAAAGTTTGTCATAGAAAAATTCAACTATGTAATATTTAATCACGAAAATATATCAATGATAATGTATCTCTTTGAGTTTATCTCTATATTATTTGGAGATATAACTAGAATCTATTATTGGGATATTGTTTGGAAGTTACAAAAATTATTTAATAATGTATTATCTATATCATGGATGACTATTATACCTATGTTAGTGTTACTCCCTATTATATATATCTATATAATTAGCGATTAAGGTGTGTAGAATTTGTTATTAAGATGTGTATGAAGGATAAATTTCTTAAAAGATTATAGTTTAGGCCAAACCTCACCTTTTACTATGATGATTATCAAATCACACACTTTCTTGTCGGTCATGTTAGATTATTAGGATTAATCATCTACTGGAGTACCCTATGGTTTCCTCATCCTTCTTTTGGGAATTTTTAGGTGATTTTCCCAGGTTCTCAAATATCATTACAACCACAATGTTGTTGTGACCATAATAATGGGATCAAACATGCCCCCTCAGTTCAAAATACCTTTTTATTTTTCATCAAAAGACCCCATATCCCAATTTAGTAAAAGAGTTCACATTCTATTAATAATTATAGACCGAATATGTTTAGAGAACCATGTTAAAAGAACAAAAAATTAGTTCCTCATCCGATATAGGTTCTGTACTGTGGTGATGTGATCATACTAAAAAAACTTATAGAATAATGTCTTCTAGAGTCAAACAACGTTTAGGATATAAATATGAATCTTCATCATCTTCATTTTTCTATATTTTATGTTTATGTTTTACTCCTAGAGGTTAATTAATTGGTGCCTCCCTAGTAACATGTATCATTTTATGATTTTAAAAAAATATCCCAGTGTGGTGTGATCTCAGTCAATTGTATTTAGATCCTTTTAATTATCAATGTTCAATACAATCATTTATAAATAATATTTCTATTGACTATCATATTCTTGATGGTTGACATAAAAAAAGTTATGCGTGGTCTAGATTTATATAGTATCACCTACTCAGAATAAAATATGCTTTGTAAGACATCATTGATGATGAAGAAGTCAATGTTGGTGTGATCCATCCTCATATGTAATGACAATTAGTCAGGATGATCAGTGAGGTTGACCTCTTTTTGATTCATATTCTCTGGTCGCTTGAGTATGTTATTTTCCATTGATATTGGGAAATATGCTGGCATCGTCTCTATTTTTAATGATTATTCATTATTTTTATGTTCCAAATTTTATTGGATGAATTTATTAATATTTTATTCTAGTTGATGTTAATTGTCTTAATGAAATCATTCAATGGGAGAAACCAAGAAAATTTAGGTCCTTCCTATGCGCTTGAATTAAAACTACAACTATTATTAGGGTAACTGAAAAAAATATCTTCATTATAAACAATTGTTTACCTATGTTAATGGAATGAGCATAGATTTATCCCTCGTTTAGTTAATAGAATCTTCTATTCCTTGTGAACTTTGCATGAACATGAATAATTTCCCAAGATAGATCATCATGATAAAATATGTTTTCAAAACATCCAAAATATTTTCGGTATAGAGTTATAATAATGCATCATCGAATTTAGGGATGATGAGTGTTTTGGAAAAGAATTACACTTGGGGATAAATTTAGAAACCCTTTCTTTCTGACGTTGCATAAACAATATGCGGAAAATAATATATATGTTACTTACTATGGATATAAAATAATAATTGAATTAACGATTTTCATCTTCCCATCCCATAATAGATCCTACTAGAATACTTTCAATCCAATTGATGGCCAGTCATATCAATTTGTTTAATAAAATTTATCTATTTTTCTATTTCCCCATGATCACATGGTATTATCATCCTTAAAAATTTGGACATGATGTGAGTTATATGTTGATCTGGGTCTCTCAAATAATCAATGTTTGAATAAGATATTTAGGATTGGGAGGAAAAAATATTTATTACTCATTTATGGTGTGGCTGAATTTCATGAATCCCTGGTATACACCACCCTTCCAACTATTCATTTTTTTCCATGTAAAAAATCAATTGAATTGAGGAGTTAAGGAGTTACAGAAATTTAAACATCCTCCCATATCCATGGATTGTGTTAGCAATGATGAGGTGTCCCCATTTTCAAATCACATTGATTCATAAAAAATTATTGGACCAAATTTTCAACCTGATGAGGATAGGTAGACATATTGATATGGAAAATTCATGAAAAATATCAACATCCTAATTTTTATAGACCATTTTCTGGAATCCAACGAAATCATTTTCCTCAATTACTTCTCTTTAATGTTTATTTTCACAATCCTCATATTTGGGAGCAGGCATTCACTTATATATTATGACGATACAATGTGGGTATGCTTAACTTGAGTAATTCCTAACTGATCTATATGAGATTTTGTCCCTCATTCTCATATGGTACAAATTGTTCATCTTTTGGGGAAATTTCACCTATTCTAGGTGAAAATGGTCAGGTTTCCACACTAATCAATTTATCCTTTTTGTTTTCCATGATAAAAGTGTAAATTCTTCTTTTAAGGGTTCTAGTTTCTTGATCCTTTAGAGATTCCATATTTGTGAAACCTTAGTGGTTGTATCTAGTTCACATAACTCTTTATGAATGTTTTGTACATTGCATTACCCTATCTTTACACCATTTAATTCATTATCCATTATGTTTATGGTGACAATATTCAATATTTTCTATCATGAAATAGCATTTATCCCTATAATCACCAATATATATGGAAAATGTATATTTCCTAATCCACATTCATGTGTTTAATTAGGGTCATTTCTATGACCATTGTACATAGAAGACAATTGATCATAATTCTCGTAAGGGGATTTATTGAATTTTATATTCATACCTCCCACATTGTTTTGATAAAAGTGTTCATAAGAGAGTTTCCATTCATTCTTGTCGAATACGGCCCAAATAGAAATTTTTTTCCTTGAGGCATGGGAAATATATGAGACACTGACCATCACTATTTACCTCACAACCTATAGAAGACTGATGATTTCAAGGGTGATTACAATGACAATAATTCCTCCATCCCAATGTGATGGGAATTATATGTGACATTATTGGATCTTTGTGAACTTTTTGTGAAATATTTGATGACTCCAATTATGTTTTTTATGGATCTTAAGATATAGGGGAGATATAATGTTTCCAAAGAAAATGAGTTAGGGTTAATCTGGAATTATTTTTGACTCCTCCAAGATCATATTGGGGTAAAATGGACCTAATTGTAGAAATGTAGTTAAAAACACCCCAATCACTCTGGGATAGAGTTAGATTGTATCTTACATTGATATTTGACAGTTCCTATGAATATTTGATGTCCACATGGTTGAAGTATAAAGTAATAATTTCCTTATACCTATAGGTCGTGTTCTCTCTTGGATTGTTTCTATAGTGGATTATATTGTGATACTCTAGATCTGGATCAACTGGTTTCACATATTAGCTGAATTCAATGGATTTATATAATGGTGGTCAAATAAAAATGGATGATATCATATTTTATACATCATCAACAACCATATCAATATGGATTTACATTAATTTATGGGATAAAACTAACATTATTCTGGAAGCCGCTCCCTTTATTTAGGATGTTTTTGAATATTCAAGGCATGATAATTTTCATGTGTGGACCTACTAGACCATGTGTCACCCATTTCCTTGACTTTTCTTATGTCTATAACATTATTGGACACTATATATGGGGATATTTTCTATTATAGGGACATAGAGAAGTTCAATGGTCAATATTTTTCTATCCAAATTATTGTACCGATGACAGTGTTCTATAAAGTATTCAAAAAAAGAGTCGTTATGATATGGAGGTAAGCATTCCACAGGGGTCTATTATGCAATTACATCCTGGGGTTCTGGTATAGAGATAATTTTTTAAATATATATGAAAACATAATGTATTTATGATCTACTGATCACCCTTATATCGTTGATAATTGATGTTTCAAACCATCTTCCACTAATAAGATTCCAACATGTACTTGTGATATTAAGACATTATCTCTTTCCCTAGCACATTTGGGATATCATTGTCATAATTCAAAATAAGGATAATTGTGTTTGGGAGGTTATTCTTTTCCAGGTTTCTTCTTATATATATATCTTCATATTTGTCATCAGAATTATAGGCCTCCATCTTTTTAGACCAAATTGGTAACTTCTCTTACTAACTTGGTAGACATTGTGATATGTTTCCAATAGTTGTTAGGAACTATATATTGTAATCCTTTTTATATCAACCACTTATCTATACAATGGTTTCAGAGTTTTCAGAACATATCTATGAAAAGGATTATTGGAGTAAGAATGATATCCTTCTCTGAGAAAATTGACATCTAGGTTATGTTTTAAAATGAATATATAAAGACTATAGTCTCTATGATCTTTCCCTTCATAGCACAAGGAGGACAATGAAAAAAATTCACCATATTATTTAGTTCATCTGTCTACAAAACCATGATGTTTTGTATATATACATCAGAAAAAAATCAATGAATCTAGAATTAATTAGATAACAGTTATGAGCCAGATTCTTTGTCTCCGTGTGAATATGCTGACATAAATATTTTAGTTGAGTAAAGATATGACACTATGTCATAATGGTTATAATAATATGTTAATAACTAAATGGTATTGTTGGTATATGGGACCACTGTTTAGAATCTAATAGATTATTCTGTTGAAAATATATAATATTGGAAGGAATATGATTTTATCTATTGATGTTTTTAAGAATATATATATCAATCGTACATGAATTGAGGGTATGAGTTATGTTAAAATATAATGTCCCTATCATCACTAAGAGAACTCTAGAATGGGATAAGGGATATGAGCATCATCTTATATAGTATCTAATGGATCCTAGAGTATTCAATCATCATTTGGATGTAGGATATGATCATGGATTCGATGAGTTTATATAATATGAAGAGTAGTATCATGGGATTGTATATGTGATTTCATTTTGGAAATTTCAAGTATATACTATCAAACAGTAGTTTTTGTGTAAATATAAGCATTTTATTTTGATTTTGGAGAATGATTCCTCAATATTTTGATAGGAATATGTGAATTTCAGATGAAATGTTCCAAAAATGTTGGTGAGACCCTAACTGATTGAGGAAATGAACCTCTCATGTGCCTTTGGAGTATACCTAAAATTAATTTTTGACTTTAATGTGTTCCAACCCCAAGGCATGGTCCCATATTACATGGTGATATAAGATTCTCAATTGGATATATTCTTGGTCCTATGCATCATTGATTACCAGAAATTGATTAAAAATCATCTTGGATGGGAGTTGTATTGTGCGCTTTCTGTGGAGTATCCACCAATTTATACCGATCATGGTGATATTCTATAATGTTTATTAGGATAGGTATTTTTGTTTTTTCTTGATTCTATACTAGTGCTGAAATATAATGATGGAGATAATATATTGGTGAATGATTGTAGTGACACTTTAAAAAAATTCATGTAATGTAAGCCAACACATACTCATTCTTTTAGATGTACTAGAATATTCCTTCTATTGAAGGGTGGATATAAGACCAATAATATCATCATTGTGAAATAAGAATATTCTACTGTGATTAATTCCTTGGGAAAGTGTTATGTTTCTCACACACTCATTCAATAGGAATACACACCCAGATTTGATCTGAGTGAACATGGATATTCCCCAGACCACTAGCTACTATCAAAATATGATGTTGGGGATCATCACTAAAGGGGGGATTTTATCCCATTCCCATTTTCCAAAGGATTTTTGTTCCTAATGAAATATCATTAGTACCCATGCATGCATGTTCGTGGTGGGATTTTTTTGGGGCATGGTCAGAGTAGGCTTCTCACGAATCTTTACAAGATGATATTGGTGATGGTGGTTCAAATTTTCCCTCTAAATAGGATCCTTAACATGGATGAATCCATCTTAAACTCCATTACATACTTTTCCATGGAAATGAATGATCTAATTGTCATACTCTTGGGATATGATCCTGAAATGATTATTTGAGGGGAAATGATTCAATACCTTCATTATATCTTTTCTTGAATGATAAGAAAAAGTTTTCTTCAAAATCTAGATAACAATATGTCCATCATTGAGGGTCTTGATTGTACAATGTTACTGATATTCTCAAACCATCACATTTTACAATCAATGGTGAAGGAAACATGTGGGAAATTTTATTTGGTGTCCTGCATAGTCTGCTAATGTATATGAGTTTCCAGACCATTTTATGGATCATGACCATATCCTAAGTCACGACGTCTCGGATGTGAGTTTCTGTAGTGAAAAATAAAGCAAGGGAAAAGGTTAGAAATTAGCACAAAATTTGAGGTATAAAATATTATAAATTATATGTGGATAGGTAAAAAAATTTCATTCTAATTCTATGTTATTTCATTTTAATATTGTAGAATTATCACGACGAGAATGGGTTATATCATGGGAAACCCATTTTTAATTTATTATAAATCCATTACACCATGGTAATACAATTTTCTATTACAATGAATACAAACGAATTGTAAAATACAAGATCAATCGATCAGTTTTATTATATTTATATTCACTATGGGTTCACCATTGTATTTCCTTCCAATTTCATGTGGTGTATTGGGTTTTAGGGAAGATGTAATTAACATCAATAATGAAGTATTTACTCTCTCATTAAATTATTTCTCACTAGATTCAACATTTTCACTTGTATTTTGAGGATTCATTGGGGTGTTGGTGGTTCTTGTATGGTTTTATAGTCATCCACATTTGTTTTTCTAGTTAAATAATCCAAAGAACATCACACCACATCCCACATCAATATATATGTGCTTACCTACAATCCAAAAAAAATTGGATTATATGGGGTTTCATTATCAACAAAACTTATTAACAGACATTGGTCATGGGTGTGGGATTTTGGGCTATTCAAACACATATAGTGTATTTATTTACTATTATATCACTCTATTAAATATTTATGACAAGTTCATGGATATCTTCTAAATCATGTTATATGACTATTTACCCAAATAAAATGGTTTGTATTGAATACTTATCTATGTAAAATGGGTTGCATTAATGAGACCATCATTACGTGTCCAAGGGTCTTCATTTATTTCAATAATTATTTAATAGTGGGTGCTATTTATATTTTTATGTTAACAAACCAGGAACTCTAGACTTTATTCTATATAAGGATGAAATTGGTTTTTTAAAAATAGGAATGAAACATCATGAGTTTTCCTATATATCATTTATATAGTATGAATTGTAACCCACAGAGTTTATTTAAACAATGTAGTTTAACAATAAAAAAAGGATAATTGTTATGGAATATAGTCGCCATGAATGGATCTTCATCCATATAAAAGAATCTGGTATATTATTCTTATAACTGGATTTAGATTTATCATAGTTCAATATTCCCTTAAATCATTTATCGATAGTTATATATAATTAATTACAATATGGGTTATTTTATTTGGGATTACCAATATATAAATTCTTTTAGACACACACTATATGGATCTGATTTATGGGGGTGGTCGTATCATGTCACTGAATGAGGCTTACCCCCTATAGTTCCTCTATTAGTGGAAATATATGGTGATGATGATATTATAATTTAAATGTCTAATCCCTAGTGATTGATTCTTAAAATGGGGGATAAAAAGTGATCAGATTCAGTACATTTGGAAAGAAAACTTTTGTATTGGTTTTATCCTAATGGAGATTTTGACACAAATCACATACCATAGGGTGGTTTCATACCAATACTTCAAGATGTAGTAATCTATCTTTACATAGTTCAATTGGTGTCAAAATACACTGATGGATTGTTAATAATAATGAAACCATATGTGTTTTTGGGTCCCAAGCGATCGAATGTCTCATATATGGTGGGACATATATTCAGGTGCATCTTCAATTATATCTTAGGTTGTAGGAAGGAATCCTGTATATCCTACATTTTTATGAGTAATATAACTTTTATATCACATTATTTTTGCCAAGGTATGTCTGATGGACAATATTACCATGTCCTGAAGTGTCTTACTAACACAATTGACATGTCGGTGGATCTATTCTTGACATTTTTGAAATTATAGTGATGTCTATTAGACATATCTATGAATGTATGGAGATGTATTAGTTTTTTGGTGTAGAAGTCTGAGATATTTCATGAAATCCAGCATGTTTTTTGGAAAAATGAGTCAGGAAATTTATTACATTCCCAAAGAGCTTCCCATGATTGAATCACAAAACCATAGTATTTCTTCATGATTAAAATTACTTTTCTGGATATCCGTCTCATGGTTGATGTGGACATGTACAATACTTTCACTTCATTAGTATTGACATTTAATAGGTCCACAACATTATCATGAGGACATGTTTATGGAAATTTCGTGGATATGGAGAGAATGTATGGGTGTTATTGGATTATCTAACAAAAATTCCTAATATCACTCACTTATTCAGGCTAAAATGTCAAGCTGATGTCGCATGATACAGCTAACAAGTCCTAGTGATGTCGTATGATATTACACACTTTTCTAGTTCAAGTGGAATGATCATTATGACATTTATAGGTATAGTCTCATTATATTCTTTACATGTCCACATTCTATAATGTGATATTACAGACGTCCCTAGTTTTTATCACATGATTTATATAGTTCATGAAAAGAGAATGACACAATTTCATGTAGATCAGTGAATCCATCTACGTGTCTGGCATCCATATTTTTCAGAATACATTTCATAAATGGATCAATGTTTTTATCTATTAGACAATTAAGGCTTTATATAATAAATTCAACAAGTAATAGATATTTTTCATAATTTATCCTTCTCATCAAAATACCTTTTTTTATCAATAAGGTGATGAAACGAAATAAATATTTATCAAGACTAATCCATTAGGTCTTTAATCATATTTAAATATTGGATGACAGCTGTGATTTCATGGCATTCCACATTGATAAGTTTACTCTCACTTATTTAATGCAATATATATTTACATTCATTTGCGTTTTTTATGCTGAGGGAGGTGAATTTTTAGGCCCAATTACATAGTTTCTATTCATCCATATGGAACGTATGTATCGTAGATTTGGTATACAGTCAGCGGATAGATCCTTCTATCACGTTCTTATGAATGTTACGTGGGGTTTATAGGTTATTATCTTCGTGTAAAATAAAAAAAAGACCATGATATCACCCATTCATATTCATATTTATTGGGCATGTGAAATTCAATTTTTTTCAGTGTTAAATAGACATTTAAAATAGATTTTTCAAGACCATTCTAATATGTATGGTATCATTTGTGTAATCTGGAGGCCTATTGAATTGAATTTTGTGTGATATTGGGAGACTTTCCTGGGTCTCTTAAAATGATAATGATGTCTTGTAGAAGGGTCTTAGTGATATCATGGTCGCCCATCAAATATTCTATATCTAATATATGGTGATTATTCAAGGTTCATATCATGTTCAAATGAAAATAAAATAACATCCTTTGGTAATAGAATTCCAATTTTCTCATCATTTATTCAATATTGTATAATTAATTCCAACATTTCTAATTTATTAGCAAATAAGGTTTCAAATTAGTGATAATGTATCTCAAAATGGCATATGAACATCATCATTTATGGTCACACTATTCTTAAGTGGTGTGTTTCATGATCAAATAATTATGTTTGATGTATTTCACAATATTAAATTGAATTATCAATGGGCTTTCTCATGAGGAAGGTGTAATTTCTATTATACATCATAGATAATGGGGAATTATTATAGGGGATTCATGATATTTCCCATATATTATTCTATTTTAATGGATTTTATGTGTGACCTTCCCTAGGTATTGTGATCACATATTATCTTAGGGTCACGTGATTTGTATATCCTTCGCACATAGTCCCCATGTAGACATAATCCTCCATAATATTTTTTATAAAAAATAATTCATAAGATCCATGTATTTATTAAATTATATAATTGCAGAATATCATTTGAATTATGTTGAAAAATAGATTAATGCACACTTTTCTAACAATTTCCTCAAAAATGAATGTTTCATTTTACTTATGGATGTATATTTTTAGTAATATAATTTTTTTAAAATTTAGACTCAACAAAATCACACCCACCACACTATTTTAATATGGTAATTATGTTATCCCCCATGTGCCCTTATTTTCCTCATAAGAATTCGATTTTCAGTTAATAAGGTCCATCCATTTTTCATAATGGATGATTAGAAGAAAAACTATTCCATCATTCCAACACATGTATATTATTGTTTTATTATTCTCACTCACAAACACCCGGAAAAAAACTACAAGGATCCCAAAAATCTTGACACAAATCCATGAAGGACCTACATAACTATGGAGTTGATGGTTTATATGAATAAATTTTTCAATCCATATCATTAACCTATTTTCATTAAATGCATTGATGATTTATTTACATTCTCATAGTCAAATATATAAATTATATTAAAATTTAAAAATTGTTGATAATAATTCTATTTCATATTCTTCATGTAATTTTCTATATGTGTACATTTTGGATCCAAAAGTTCTACTTTATTGGGAAGTGGATTTATGAGGTAAGAATATCAGTTGATATTGAGAGTTTAGAATCCTTAATTTCTAGTATATTCCCTAGAAAAATGTTAGATATCTTGTTTTCCCTTCATTTTGTTGAATACTACTAATAGTTCATTTGGGGATTTTTATATTTGGATGAAATGATTCATGTTCCTATATAAAATTGGGTGATGTTAGGGTGACAATATTAATTGGCTGATACATTTCTAAAGCTAAAAAGAATATTTTAATTTTTTAAATTTTATCACTATTGAATGTTGGGTTGGATATAAAATTTCATTTAATACCTTCTATGATGGTTTGGGATCATTTTTGAGGAATGGTGATCAAGAAGTAACATGTGTGTATCATCACCTATTACCTTATGGTTGTAACAACCAAATAAATGATATAGAGTTGGATATTATTCTTTGTGAATTTTAATTTTTTAACACTATATATTTGTTGAGAGATTTATTATTTATTTAAGAAATAAAAATATATTATATATCTTCTACAAATATTCAAAAACATTCGGATACGGAATTTGGTTTTGTAGATATTTACCTTTGACACTGAGATGTGTTATGTTCCTTGAAAGGGTAATGTTGTTGCAGATTCTCAATGTTTTAAGGCACATGATATGTGAGATATTCCTTAAAATGGTGAATGGAGAATGATGATCTAGTTTACTGAATAGATTCTATTTAATATAAGGATAAATATATAAAGATTTTTCTTCCTTATATATTAATTATATTATGGTAGCCAGGTGAAATCTAGGCATTATTCAAATTCTGAGTGTTTAGTGATGTAGGAATGGTTTGCATGGAACAACCTAATTTTTCAATGGTATTATCCTTAAGTAAACATGACCAATGATAATTGAATATAATTGTTTCCATATTAAATGAGTGAGTAGGTAAAAATTGACACTCATAATTCATATTAGGAATACCACACTTGATCGATGAATATATATGATGATATGTTATGATAGTTCTTGAGGATAGTTTTGAAGAGGTAAAACACTAGTTTTCTTTATCTTTGTATTACCCATAATTGGGTTTTTATAGAATTCATGGGGATTTGTGTTTTGGATTAATATTGTTTTGTGCATGTGGGTATGTGGGATATGGTTACAATGGATTTTGTTACACGGTATCCCATGAACCGAAGTGTTCAATATGACATGTTTGTTTCTTATGATTATATGATGATGATGGAACATGTCATGATGGTTTACAAGGCTCAGTCAATTAAAGTGTTGGTAAAAATAATTATCTATGATATTCTATGTAATTTATTATGGAAGTAAATACTTAATTAATTGAATATGAGTATGGAATACAACTTATAGACTGATGGTAAGTAATGAAAAAAAACCATATGTTGGATGATATACATGGATGATGCATCCTGTATATTGTTGTACAATGGTCTGTCGATGAAAACTGTGGATATATTCATTAAAATATTTGTTAAAAATATTTAATTAAGATTTAATCATCAAGGAACATTATATTTGGTATTATCATTCACCGCTATGATAAAATGATGTTGGAGATTTTGTTGTGATTAAGAAAACTATATTGTAAAATACCACTGATCATGTATAGTTGGTTTGGAATCAGTTGGTGATAAATCATGTCATTATTTTCTAATATTCTAAATTTAGGTGATGAGACATGGTGTTTTATGTGTGTTCAAGTATTTATTCTTGCATCAAATCATTTAGACATTGATGTTTTGAGAATAATTTAAAATCGACACCATATTTTATTAGACCAATTGTGATTACCAAGAATATTAAGTCAATGTTATAATAATTGGAATCCCCTCCAAGTAATTTAGGTATGTATTACAAGTTCCATGTCTCCCTATTATGTTTAAAAGAGCCTATTCTAGTGTATCTAATATGAAATTAGGATCTTCAATTAAAACCATATGCATCATTTTTAGAGTGAACAAAAACATTTTAAATCGATGAAAGAATGTATTGAAGTGTAGTGTGGTTCCAAGTCATCTTTATTTGGGGTAGAATAGGAGAATCCATGAATATAACTTCGAGTGAGTGTTATAGGTCCACATGAAATGGCTCAAGTGGTTTTTGTATTAACTTAGCACAAGAACATATAATTTATGAGAAGTTATAAGTGGAGGAGATATTAGATATAATTTTTTACATGGTATAATAACTTATGATATGGAATAAAATTCTATAGTATTTGAGACATAATAGTGGTGATTGAGGGCATAGGTCCGATTCAATGAGGATGTGGTCACCAATAGGCTTGTTTGAGAAGTTGGTGTGCCATAGGCTAGCTTGTATAATACCACCAGCTATCTATTGTAGATTGTTGTATCCTAGGTTGAATATAGGATACACAGGTAATACAATATGAATCAAAAATATATGTGATGACTATGGTATTAGAGAAGGAATATCCCTAGATCCACCAACCTAGAGGCTAGAATCATTCAGCCACTTGATGGTCCCCATACAACACTATCATTTGTGGAATTATTGTAAAAATTTTCTAATATGAGTTTTTGATATTTTCCTCAATAAGATTGAACCACGCATGAATTAATATTTCATCAAACTATCTTTCAGAATATATATCTATCCCCTTCACTTTTATTTTTTGTATCAATTTTGGATCAATCCATTTACAAAAAAAACATTCATTTGATTTATCATAATTACTATTATTATCTTCAGAAAAATTATAGTTCAAATGAAATATTGATAGATCTACACATCCAATCATGATATAACAGATAATATTTTATTTATAGTTAGACATAGGATCTAGAGAATATTCATCCCACCTTTTATCTATTTTGAATCCATTCGTGGTAGTTGTTCTTATAGGGTATGACTAATCAAATAAAATCATGTATTGTTTGTGGGTGTCCTGGGAGACTCTTCTCTGTTTTGGTATGATTTGGTGTGTCTATATGGATCGAGAGATCCTAATTGTTAAGATTTTTTTATTATTACAATTTATATTTTGAATTTCATATGGATTATTATTTTCAAAATATGGTACTATATTCAAGGTTCAATGTTTGTCTTACCCAACTGGTTAGACCATTAAAGGGGTGGGGTGGGAAAAACTTTTTCATAGGTTGTTACATGAATTTCAGATATAATGGTCATAGATCATGAAATTGGAAGGGGACCTCCATCGAGGAGTTGACTAGGTGGATTCTGAAGGATTTTGTTTATGTATACCTGAAAGGTATGATACAATAGTATATTTACATTATTAATTTGGATACCATACATTATGTTAATTATATCATTTTCTGTAATTCAATTAAAATAATTTTCAAAATATGTGTTAAGTTTATTATAACATGACTATAGCAATAATTTTTTTGTAATTATTAATTATTTATTATAAGTGCATATGTGAATAGTTATTTTTACCAATGGTATTTTATAATATAGATCATTTAATACCATCTATAATAGTTAGCATCATATCTCATTCCAGCAGTCATGCATGAGAACATGTGGCAAACTTGTCAGACCATGTTATTCAATCAAGGAACTATATAATGGTATCAAATGGGGTTTTTAATTTTTTTGTTTTTCAATAATTATTAATTATGATTGGGGAATGGGGGAAATGATATTTTCTATGTTGAAAATGATTAAGGTAATAGTTAAATTTCTATGTTATCTAATGTTTAATAGTCCTATGAATTTTGGCACTACGAGATTCTTATTATGATGTTGGATTTTTTTACTGTTATACATAACCATGTGTGATGTGTATGATTTATTTTAAGATACATTATAAGTGATTTTGATGATTCTTTTTTTATAGTTTTTTATTAAAAATTCATTACGAGTGAATCACATGATTTCAATATTTAATGGAAATCAATTATATCATGGATGTGTATTGGCGAAACTAAGGATGTTTCTAATGATGAGATTTATCCATGAGGAGCTCAGCATTCATAGATTACATTTTTTATTATGTAAATCATATGTATGATTGTTATTCAACTAGGAAATATTCTTATATAAAATGTGGTACTAGGTATGAAATTTTAAACAAAATTTAAACATTTGATGATTAGTAAAATATCAATAATCAAGGAGGACTTTTATGAATATGTCCATGAGTAGAAGGCCATTTAAATAATTTTTTTCTTGAGTGGATTACATCAAATATGGTATTTCTTATTGAAAATTACGTATTTCGGTTTTCATAAATTGTTTTTAACAATTATATTAATATGAAATATAAACAAAAATTGGGTCATCTGTTTGAAAAATAATGGCCCTCCCAATGGATCATGTGGACCCATGTGTTATCCACATGAGAGAAGGTCGACAAAGATTACACACAGGTTGAATAATTAGTGAGATCAATTTATATATGGAAAGAATATAGGAATCATATCATGGTGGACACATAGAACCAACATGGGTTTCTATGGAACATGTAATGAATTTAGGATTTAGAATAGGGGAATATGAAAGTATGTTGCACACAGCCTGGTGATGGGTTGGTGTGAGTTTGTGTGTCCAGGTTTGACCCTACTGTAAGATGAAGTGTTCATTTGAACAAATTAATTTATCATGAATAAGCCAAAGAAAATCATTTATATTGTGGGAGAGAAGTTGTACAGTAATAAATTTTTATGCCTTAATAAAATAGAACAACATGTGGTTGACCAATAAAATTTATTTACATTGTTCATTTATTGAAGGATTTTATTTACCTCCTTTGACTTATTAAGGGAATAAACATGAAACAAAGGTTAGAAAAACTAAACTAATATCTATAATAGAGTTCAAAAATAATTATTCTGGCAATCTAAACTTTTCAAAACAAATTAAAAAAGGTAGTTTAGATATACTAATGATATTTATACTTTAGTTTTATTCGATATAAGCATATTTTAAGTACATGATATGGCGGGGTATAGAATATGTTATTGTGATTAATCAATTTAGTTATCACCTAAACATCATTTTTCATGGGAATCATTTGGATAGAGATATCGTATATCCACATCATCACATGAGGAGTAATGACCGCATGAAATTTTGTTCATGGATAACCGTCATTAGATGAATAATCTAATAGAGGAATTTCTTACAACCATCAAGTATCGCATGATCAACAATATTAAATCATGAAACCCCATATATACACCAATTTTTCATAGTTATGAATATGCATGGAGTTTTGGAATTCCAAAATCCATGATATATATTGATAAATTTAGTCATTTACAGAGTGTTAAATCACAATAAATCTCTAACGAGTGGTCATGGATCCTACCATAAAAATATGGTGGGATGGTAAAGGGTGGATACTACTATTTATAGATCAATTATGAGTCATCAAGATAATAGAGACTCTATATATGATCTATGTTCATAATATCTCCTCCATAGTTATCATTTTTGATATTCAAGTGAAAAAGAATGATCTCATGTGATTTCGTTAAGTGGAAGAGAAGATATACATGGCCACCTAACTTGTTCATTTAGAGGTGATCACATGAAATCATATTTTATGAGATGAATCATAATATATTTCATACTAGTTTAGGAAATGGAAAATATGTTTTTTTATCCTATTAGGATCTGATATGAGTTTGAGGATCCCATGATGAATTTTTATCCTTCAGAAAAGTAGTGAGGATATGTGAAGTATTTAATAGTGAGTTCTTTCTTCCATGAATGAACTCTTGAAAATTTTATAAATACAATTGTTATTAAAATATATTCGTCATGGATAACATATAAACCAAGTGTTTTTTTCTTTGGGAAGATAATACATTCAAGCCTCATAGATTATGTAAATATCATATGTACAACATGAAAATTAAAAAATAAAATAATACAGGTCAATAATATTTATGATATATAATGAAAAAACAAGATAATCTCGTAAAAATCGGTCTTAAAATAAAATTCAGATAATTTAATTTTGTATTTTACATTATAATTCAATATATCTTATTATTTTTAAACAAGACAATGAAAATGAAAAAAAAAATATTATAATATTAGAATATGAATATCATTACATGATTAATTGAATTTTCTATCCTCCAATTGATATAAAGATATTAATTTATCCTGAATAAAGAATATTAAAAAGAGGAAATAGATGATATTGTTAAATTCTTATGATAACCCATATATTTTTGAATTTGAGAAAGCCCAAAAAAATTTAACACCCCAACACATTATGATTTTAAAACATTTATTTAAGGTTCTAAATATTTTTCTTTTCCACAAACACTATTTTTACCATTTATTACTAAAATAAGATATTTTTTATTTCATTTATTTAAACTCCAAGCATATATTTCATTACACATAACAATTATTTTAAGTGAACTTTTATACATTATTGAACTATGATTGTATAATTTATTTTATTTTACATATCCATTACAATGGATGTTATGAAAAATATTAATGAAATTAAGAAAACATAGATTAGAAATGTATATGAAATTAATTTTTTCATGAACAATTAATTAGAAATCAAAATAAAACCCTTTTGAATATATATGTAAATCATTCTCCTAAAAACAAATATAAATGACACAATTTTGTTTTATTCCAAATTTATTAACTAGTTAAAAATATGTTTATTATTTTATGGAAATTAAAATATTATATATTTTATAAACTTTTTATCATTCATAATTTGTTTTTTTAGACATGAAATAAGAATAAATTAAATTACAAAAAAAATATTTTTCTAAAAAGATGGGAATTTACATTTTCAAAAACATATATCTAAAAAAAATTTGAAAATTTTGGAAAATTAATTTGATAAAATAAACTTAATTTTTTAATTCATATTGGTTAAAATATCCAAGGGTTACCTTTTGTTATTTTTTTGAATTGTTGATTTTTCCCAAATAGTCAAAAATAATTAAATTTATTTGAAAACACAATTTTCATTAATATTATTTATAATGAAATTTTATAATAATATTTTTGATTGAAATATAGTTAAATTTTATATTAATTAATACAAAATAGATTAATGTAATTATTTTCATATTCATGTTTTATATAAAAAAGGTTAAACATTTCCCCTTGGAAACAAGATTTTCCATCGTGTCTGTGTGATATATTTTATTTTTTATAAATTATATAAATATAATAATGAAAAATTTATTAAATATAAAGAATAATCCTAATTTACATTTTCCTAGAAATTCAACATTTTTCTAAGAAAAGTGAATAATAATTTCAGTAAAAATTATGTAATGTGGAAAATTGGTTTATCTTACTATCAAACGAAAAATGTAAAGATAAAATGTCATAAATATATATATATATATATTTGTGAACCAATTTTTATTTAAAACATTTTTTTTAATTTGTTGTTTTCCCCTAAATTTGGTAAATGGAAAATTGATTTTCAAAGAATTATATAATGTTTCTCAAAGAAGGGTCTGAAGAAAATGGTTTGATCTATTTATTTTGAAAATAGGATACATGATAATCCTTGGAAACATAGGTGTATTGTGTAGTTATAATTATCAACCAATTTATGGGGGGGATGTGTGGTTATAATGGGTAATTCATTCAATCATGAGAACAATTTTTCTAGGGACTTCATAGAAGTGTTTGGTGTTTTATATATTATGGTGTTCCTCTACTCTCTATAATTTTTTCATATACCAAGTTTAATTGTGTGTACTTTATTTTATTTAATAGGTATGTTTTTACAAGATACAATGAACTAGTTTGAAAACCTTCATGATGTTGCCGGTGATTCCTCTTTTAGATTGCTTTGTATTTTCGTAAATCCAGTGATTTGATGTGATATGTGATGCCTGATAATTTTAAATGATATATCTTCTATGTTATATGGATATAAAATTAAATGAAACTAAGTTATAAATTTAATTTTTTATTGAGTCAAAATGATAGATTTATTTTTTTCCAGGATTTTGAAATAAATTCATTTGAAATGTTTACATTCTTTTTATTCTTTATAGTTGACAATTATTGTATTATTATTGATTAATTTAATATTGAATTTATATGAGACATTATATTGAGAATATTACCACAAACCGTGTATACACAATCATTAGATATTATACCGTTTTGTTCCATTCAATATTAGGAATGGTAGGGCATCATTGTGCGATGTTGATGATTTTCATTCAGTTGAGTTGGCGAGTTCATAGTGAGATGGTAAGAGTATAACATCCAATGTAATTATAGAATAATAAATTTTAATTTTATTAATATTTATGAAATGTATTGTAATTTTACCTTCAATGGTCACTATGTTCGATAGCATTCCCAACATGAAACCATGTGTTTCTCCAAAATCATACATTCCACACAAGACATAGTTATACTACAAAATAATACACTATTAATATTATTATTTTAAATTATAGTTAATTCATAGTTATTGACTTAGTCTGAATGAACAGAAATAATTATATTATGTTAAAACATGTTTGTTAAATGTTTTTACATTTATCAAATAATTTTTTGTGTCTTAAATGAGAATAAATCCAAATGTAAACATAAAATATTATAAATTTATAAAAATGTAGTTCTACCTCTTTTTAATAGAGATCCCTTTTAAAATATAGTTTATCTATCTTTTATATGATATATTTTATAAAATTAACTTCTTATTTGGATGTGGGACATAAAAATTGTGTTTGGTTGAAATTTTAGTATTTCCTGATAAACATTTTATTTTAATAAATAGTGAAAAATACAACATTTTAATTCAAAAATGCATTTTCATCAAATTTATTGGTATTTTTAGATTATCATATTAATTGTTTTTAATGTACATTTATATAATTTTTTAATAATTTCACATTATTTAGGTCATTTTAAGTAATTTGACATATAAATTTGATATAAACTCATGTCAATGTATTGATGGTTTTTACATTTTAGAAACATGTTTTCATATTTTGAAAAAACGGATTAATTTTTAACAAAGTTATGCCAATAATTGATTTTAAATTTTGAATTATCGATTCCATATTTTCACTCATAATTTCAAAATTATGTAAAAAGGTCACTTTTATTTTTGGACAGTATGAATAGTAATTTTGGTAAAAAAATTATTACCACTATTAAAGGTAAATCAGGTAATTAAAGGTATAAAACACATTATAATAATATAAAACAATCTTAAAACATGTTCTAACTATATTTTATTATTTTATCCCAACCATGAGCATCCTTGGGTATATTTTAGGTATAATGGGTGCCAATTGGATGAAATTAATCCATTTATAATATTATATTCAATGAATTGTCATTTTTGTTGAACTTTTGTTTTCATAAAGTAATGTATTTTAATATAGAGTTATAAATAGGATTTAATTAACTATAAATAGTAATTATAAATATAATAATATTACACTAAATCCTGATAATTTAGTTATAATTTTTATAAATTAAATATTTAAATTTCAATATGACACAATAATGATCAAGTAATTTATAAATTAATGAAAGAATCAAAATCATGATTATTTAATTATTAAAATTATTATTTAACATAATTTATGTCACAAGAGAATTTCATTGATATATTTGACATTTTGGTAATGATTTAAAGGTTTTTTTGAATTTATGTTGAGGTTATGATATTTTGTAAAATTCCACAAATGAATAGTGTCTGAAGTGAAAATATTGGTAATATAAAATATAAAAATGTATATTAAATGATATAAAATTCCAAAAAATAAATTTTAATAAAAATAGTAAGGTTATGTCTAAATATATAAAAAATTACACATTTTGTGACCTTTTTACATGTTATGGTAATTACACTAACCCACGATAGGTAAATGACATGATATCATTATATCATTAAAAAGGATAAAATAAGTGTTAAACTAAAAAGATGAGGATTAAAAAAATAAAAAATAATGCAATACTAATTTTATGATGGGTATTCTACCCATTATAATCATATATTCTAAATAAATTATGTTGGGTCCTTTTGGATAAAAATTTTAATATATATTAACTTAATATTTTAGGAGTTTCCAAGGGTGCCCCTCCCCTCTCTTATAGATGGTACCAACAATTCTCTAAAATAACACTTAAAAATAATTTTTTCAGCTATTATATTCCAATAACCCCTCTAACATACTTCCCCAAATTCTTGAGGCTTTATTTTATGTATAACACTCTCTTTAGTGGTTTTATAGAATTCATAAAAGTCGATCATCTGAAGGAGGTGTATCATTTTTTAAGTGATTCTATTTGTTTATAATTAATTTAAATCTCATCCATCAATCATAAAGTAATGAAAATATTAGTATGAATATTAATAGATTTTATTTTTTTAATATCATTGACTAAAACCATCTCCAATTTAATCGAATAGGAAATGAACATTTTGTTAGTGTGTACGACAAACTATCATCCCGCGAACTTATATAGTTATTTATTTCGTTACCAAATTTCAATAATATTTATATTGATGGAATAAATATTTATGAATGATTATAATGAAATATTTATTTTTAAGAAATAATAATATCTCAGTTATGTTCTTCCATTCCATTCTAAATTGTTTTTAACATCGTTCATGTGTACGTGTGAATTATCACCTCTACAAAGCGATGTGAATTGTTTTTATTCACCATATCCCTTGTATACTATTTATAAGTATATTTGTATAATAATATAGATTTTAAATATAAATTGATCATAATATAATAATAAAATAACTATTACCTTATATCAATAATGATTAATGAATAATAAAAAGGTTACACTTCCATACGTATGACCTACAATATCCATGATTATATTGTTGTTTAATATTCATACAATAAATGAATGGTTTGATTTAAAAAGTATGATGTATGTATAAAAATTATTATTATGTCATGATTTTTATTCTAGTGATTTTCTACTTATGACCACGTGGACTAGTGACGTCAAACGATGTTCATTTTCAAATTTAGAACCGAATATCAACAAAACGACCAATATGAACTTAAATAAATGTGTAATTTTTATATCATTTTAATAGGTAATATAAAAAACATAAATTTGAAAAAGGTTATCAGGAAATTAAAAATTATCTTATGTTTGTTATTCAGGAAGTGTGAGTAACATAGATGAGGAATCAAACATAAGGTAAGTGACATTATCTTAAGATCCTTTAATTGAGAAATATTTTGATAATATACCCCTTATTATTTTATATGTTGTATAATCAACCCCTTTGACTTTTAAATTTAATTAAATGGTTTTCACAAGGAATATTTATATATGAATCATTTTAATTTCATTTCAAAATGAAGAAATGTCTATTTGTAATGTATGCAGAGATAAAGGTGTCTCCTCTACCAAAACCAATATTTGATATTTGGATTCCTCTACAAGCGTTAAATTTTTTAAAAGGAAAAGAAATTTCTTATTCCCATTTTCGGTATTTTGGTATTAAAAATGGTTTTTATAGAGGATTTATTATTTCAAAATCCTAAAATTATTTATTGTGATTGAAAATGAATTATTACGAGTGAAATATTGATAACTGAAATCTTTTATGTGACATGATTTTATAATGTTTCTTTGATATTTGATGGGTTGTTACATGATAAACCAACTAATGGTGGTTTCATGATAATCCAACGATTTTTGGTTCCATGATAAACCATATATGGGTGGTTATTTTATAACATCCAATGTATTGTGTATGGAAGTTAGTTGTATGACTGTTCTATTTAGTTATATGTGTTGAAGTGCACCATATGGGTATTCCAATTATGTATGATTATATATCATGTTACCTTTTTATGTTATATGTTTTTTTCTATGGGTTTATGGTAATATTTTTGATAAAAACAGTAATAAATGATAATACATTTATTAAAGAGTATTTACCACTTAATATATGGTGAAAAGTATTACTTTTGGATAAGTTATTAATAGTTTACATGTTTTCACAAGGCTAATAATTGTATTTTTGCTTATCCCTAACATAGATTTTCATGTTAATACCTTGATTTGAAATGTTTTTCATCATATTTAAATAATAATAGTGTCATGGAATGGATCAATGAACTGTTATACTATTTAAACATGAAAAGAAACCATTTTTAAATTGAGAAGTTTTAGTTTTTAGTAAAATATGGATATGGAGTTGAAGTGTCAACTTTGTAATATATTATATTTTATGAACTAATTGTATATTTTCTAAACCTGAAAAGATACTCAATGTAAATTAATGTAAAATTATTGAATTAACTCAAGATTATGTAATTATTAAGGCTGGGGGATTGTAGTTGGTATCAAAGTTCGGTTTAAATAACAATAAGAGTTAGAATATTATTAATATAATTTGCATAAACGTTTTTACTTTTTGTTAAAATTTAATTTTTATATCATTTGAATATTACAATGTTTCATCATCTAATATATGTTTGTTCATAATGGTTTTACATAGCTAAAATAGAGAAATCATGCTTTGAAGTCATACAGAAGTAAACAACCTTCCAAATAAGCATCCTGAGATAGTCATAATAGTAAATGAAATGTTTTTTGTTTTGATGTATCATTTGATATAGGAACTAAATTGTAGTGGTGTTGGTAAATGGTATCAAAAAAATCAACCAAAGAATAATATGTCGATAGTGGAGAATTTCATAAAGAAACATCACCAATAATTCTAGGGATCATCTTGACCTTGTGAAAACTGAAGGGTGGATTAAAGTGGTAGAATAGATTTTTGATGTAATGGTTTGTTCAGATAATCAGAATATATGTCTTACTATTTATATTTTTGTCTGTGAATCTGATCAGTGGTGGTCAATGGTTAAAAATACTAGAGTAAGTGAGGAAATTGATATCATAGAATGAGATGAATTTTAGAATATCTTCCCGGAGAAATATTTTCCTAATTATGTTTGGAATAGTTTAGAAAAATCAATATTTTGAATTAAGACAAAAGGAGGAAGATTCAGGCTGCATATGAAGAAAATTTCACCTTTTTTTCAACAGACATGCCAAATTTTCACTTGTATATTGATAATACGATAAATCAGTTTTACTAAATATTGAAGTCAAAATATAGAAGGGAATAATCTTTTTGTGAGTTCAAAATATATGATAAACATTTACGATGTGCAATGAATGTAGAAATGGAGTTTTTTTACTATCATATGTTCCATGAGGGAAAACAAAAGAAGGTATTCAGTTGTGAGGTGATTGTAAAAATCAAAAAAAAATTATAGAGGTAGGTAAACTAAATTTCCAACATGTTAGATGTGTGGTAAAAAGAATCCCAGAGAATGTCTGTCTATGTTCAGAAAGTGCATCCAATGTGGTAAGACTGGTCATATTTCTCATAACTGTAAGGAATAAGATAAGTAAGGAAATGAAAAAACTGGCTGCTAGATGATTCAGTTGAAATGGGTTTAGGAATTATGACAATGTGTATCCAAAGATTATTACCTAGTGATGAAACTAGTAATGTTGAAAGACAAAGGGTGCAAAAAATTAATTTTGTACTACAATGGTCGATGTAAGACCATATAATTAATAGGTGATAGGTATTTTATAGGTTTTTTTAAAGTATTCCAATATTCCATTTGACTTTGTATCATCACATTCATTAATTTCTAATAGCATTGCAGGAAAATTGAAATTATTACTAGATGAATGTGATATTGAAAATTTTGTAAAACCCCCAGGTGGGGGTCTTAACACAACCAAGATTTATATAAATCATTATATTATCATTATTTGGTTGGATCATCATATTAATCATGTAAAAATCCCCAAATTGGAATTTGATATCATTTTATTTAATGATATCACACTAAAATATATTAAAACACCAATAAAAATGTATTCAATGATTTAATACCTTTGATAACCCAAAAAGTAGATGGGATATTTATTAAAGGAGTAAGTGCATGTTTTCTAGCTCATGTAGTTAAAAAAAGAGAACTAGTTTTGATTGGTGACATTCCAGTAGTAAATGAATTTATATATGTATTTTTTGCTGAATTTACTAGTTTTGTTTTTAATCATGTGGTTAAATTTACCATTTCATTAGTGCATAATTCTACGACATTTTATAAACCCACATATAGAATTTATCATTTATAACATGTCTAATTGAAATATATTTGCAATAATATCTTGATAAAAGCATCATTCGATGTATCACATCACTATGGGGTGCTACTTTTTTAATTGTGAAAAATAAATGTAGATCTATGATACTATGTATTGATTAAAGACCCATGAAAAACATTACTATTAAGAAGATGTTTTCTTTGCCTCATATCATTAATTTATTTGATCAGATCTAGGGAGATCATTATTTTTTATGATTTATTTGAGATCCGAGTACCATTCGCTAAAGGTGAAAGAGGATAAAATTCCAAAGACAACATTTTGAAAGAGATATTGGTATTATGAGTTTGTAGTTATGTCCTTTGGGTTATATAATTAACATACTTTATTTATGAATATCATTAATGGATTCTTTCTTATGTTTTTGTAAAAAGATTTCGTTGTGAATATAGATGATATTTTTTTATATTCCTAAATATAGACGGAACATGATTGTAAAATAAGAACTTTTTTTCAAAAAATAATAGAAAATAAACTATATAAAAAGTTTAGTAAGAGAGTATTTCCATGGAAATTAATTTCATTCCTTGTTCATATTTATTCTTATGATGGAATAACTTTTGACCCTTCTAATACAACATTTATCAAAGAGTGGATATGACTTATCAATATCACAAGGATTCATATTATTCATGGATTAGTGGGTTATTAACAATGATTTGTTGAAAAAAAAATACTTACCTATCCCACTAACCATGTTAACATGTAAGAGAGTTATGTTCTTATGGAAAAATAATGTGAGGATTTTTTTTCATGAACTGAAAAAAATATTGGTAAATTCTCCAGTTTTGGAACAACATTATACGAATGGTGAATTTTTTATATATAGCGAGGCTTAATTGAAATCACTTGGTTGTGTTATAATACAGAATGATTAGGTAATTATAAATCTTCTATGTTAGTTGAATCCAGATAAGTTAAATTACAATACACAAGAATTTAAATTATCTTATTTAGTTTTTTCATAAAAAAATATTGGGGAATAATTTGTATGGTGTAAAGTGTGAAATATATACTGATATCAAAAGATTGAAGTATATATTTATATAGAATGAATTAAAAATGAGATAGAGGTGTTGGATGTAATTATCTATGATTTTTTATTGCATGATTCGTTACTATCCAGGAAAATATAATAATTCAGCTGATACTTTGGGTTGAAATAGTAATGCTACATTATCCATACTACATTAGAAAGAAGATCCATTGGTTATTTATTTGACGAATTTTAGCTTTAAAGTTGTTGATCCAGGAAATTACTCTGTTTTTTATAGATGTTTGTGAAATCATCTTTATCAAACAGAATTATGAAACCAAAGAAGGAAGGCCTTGAGTTGAAAAAATGTATATTTATTTCATAAGGGTTGGTAAATTAATTTAGCCTTGACAAATACTGTGTTTTTATGGTTGTGAAGAGATTATGTGTTACATGGGATTCAATGTTGAAGAAATATTTTTTATGCAAAGCTCATAGTTTTCCATTTTCAGTTCATTTAGGAATCACCAATATGTACAGAGACTTTTAGGATTATTAATAGTGGGATGGAATAAAAAGAGATATTACAAAATTTACCTAGAGATGATTGAATTTATAATAGATTAATATAGAACGACTATTACTGAATGATGTGCTTCATAAATTGAAAGTGCATCAATGGAAATAGGAAAATATATACATCGATTTAGTATTGAGATTATCAAAGACTTCTTGATGTAACAATGCATTATAGGTTATTATTGATCGATAGACTAAATCATCTCATTTTCTTCATATTCGAGATAATCTATCTCTAGATAAACTTTCTCATTTGTATAAAAATAGTGCTTGGTTATATGGAGTTCCTCTCTCCATTATATCAGATCCAAATCCAAAATTCATTTATAACTTTTTATGGGACTTCATATGTCATTGGGTACTTAATTAAATTTCAATGAAACATTTCATCCTCAATTATATAGACAACAAGAATAAAAAATATAAACTTTGGAGGATATGTTACGTGCTTGTTCAATGGATTACATAGTAAGTTGGGATGAACATATTTCATTGGATGAGTTTTATTATAATAACAATTTTCATTCTAGTATATAAATGGAACCATTTGAGGCATTATAATGATAATGGTGTCGAACTCCAACTATTTCGGATGGTGTTGGTGAATTGATGTTGAGGGGAACATAATTGGTTGAGGAAATTTCATTGAATGATCAATTTATTTAGAGACAAATGATGACATCCTAGAGAAGGCATTATAGTTATGCAGATAATTGGAGGAAGGATCAGTAGTATGAGGAAGGTGATCTTGACTTTCTTAAAAAAAATTATTGGTGATGTGTGATGTGTTATGATAAGATGGGGAAGATAAGCTCACAAATCATTAGACCCTACAAAATCTTGTAGAAAGATGGATTTGTTTTCAACTGACGGGATTTACCTTTTTTTTATCCAATGTAAACAATTTTTTCATGTTTCATTGTTAAGAAATAATATTTTGGATTCCAATTAGGTATTGAGTACTGAAGTATTTTAGTTATAATATAATCTTTCTTTTGACGAACAACAAGATTAAATTCTTGACCACAGATAGAAACTGTTGCAGAATAAGTCGATATTCCATGTTAGAGTTTTATGGTAAAACCATATTCATGAAGACAAAACTATAGAATATGAAAATTATATGTTGGAGAAATACCCCCACTTATTTGATATGTAAATGAAATTGCAAGAATGGAATTTTCAAAAGTAGGGAAGGATGTAACATCCCACGTATTTATTGAACAATATGTTTTAATTTTTTGTGATTTCTTAAATAGATATTAAATTTACCTTAAATATGAGATATGTCTTATAGTTTATGAAACACACAATAAATGGATTCCCTAAAATCATATTTTTCACACAAGACTGACTTATACCGAAAAATAATCAATACATAATTTTATTATTTTAAAATAAAGTTAATTCCTTGAGGATGTTTTGGAAAAAATGAATAAAACTAAATATATTCTATTTATAAATGTTTTTTAAATTATTTTACATTCATCAAATAAATTTTCAATTCATAAAATTATAATAAATTGAATATTGAGGATAAATTACCCTAATATTTTAAAAGGTTTTTTTCCCACCTTTTGATAGTGAACAATTTTTAAATATAGATTTTGTCATATTTATATGTTATATTTTCCAAAATAAAAATCCTCTTTGGAAGAAGTAAATAAAAATGTTCTTTGGTTAAAATTTAGGTATTTTTCTAACAAAATTCATATTTTAATGAATAGTGAAAAAACTGAATTGAAATTAAAAACAAACTTTTTGACTAATTTATTTGTATTGTTAGATTATAATATGAATTATAATTAATGTGTATTTTGAATATATTTTTATCATTTAATAAAATTTTTGGCATTGGACGTAATTTCACATTAAAATTTTTAACAGACGCATGTTAATCGTTTTGTATTTTAACATTTAAAAACATGTTTTTCCATTTTGATAAAAGGGATCAATTTATAATTAATTTATAATTTATTTGTTTTGAATAGAGAAAAATGGAATCCATAGATGGAGTAATTAGTTCCAAATTATTTAAGTAGGTCCCTTTTATTTTTGGATATTATGAATAGTAAATTTGTTAATAAATTGTATTTCCATGGTAAAAGGTAAATAAGGTAATTAAATGTAAAAAACTTATAATAACATAAAACTACCCTAACGCATTCTCTATTTTAATTTCACGTGTGTATCCCAACAATTAGAATCATTGGGTCTATATTAGGATCAAATTGTGCTACTTTTAGGTCATTTAAAAATATATAATAATATATTCAATGAATAGTCATTTTTGTTACACTTGTTTTTAAAAAGTAGTGTATTTTAATATGGAGTTATATAGGGGATCTCTTTGACTAAAAATAGTCATTAGAAAGACAGATATATTACATACATCATGATAATTTATTTTTAATTTTTAGAAATGAAATAATTAAATTAAATTTTGCCACAAATATGATGTATTAATTAATTAATTAATTAACGAGTCAAATAAATAGGTTCCTTTTAACGCATGTGACAATAATGACATCAATACATAATGCATTAGAGGTCATTATGTAACCACCAATCATTTATTATCATCAAACCACTCATATTTGGTTAATCATGTGACCTCCATTCTTTTATTTATGTCGTATCCACCCGTCAAATATCCAAGTACCATTATTTAATCATAATACATAAAATATTTAAATTATCAACATTTCACTTATAAAATTTTCACTCACAAGAAATCATTACAAGATATTAATATAATAAAACCATTCATAAAACCATTTTTAATACCAATATAAATGAAAAGGGAATATATTTTTACATTTAAAAACATTAATTCTTAAAGAGGATGTCGAATATCAAATAATGGTAATTGTGGCAGAGATGTTATTATCACTGCATACGTTAAAAAACCTTCTCATTCATTTAGTAAAATTCTTCATAGAGAATGATTCATTTCGGAAATAATTGAATTAAATTATACATCAAATGGGATAATTATAATATGTATAATAGAAGGTGGTGTATATTATCAAATGTTTCCTCAATGAAATGAGTTTGAGATGATGTTCCACACAAAGATAGTACCGTTAAATTAAGTATAAATCAATGATATAACTATGTGTGAAACATATAAATACACCCAATATAAGTGTATATTCATTGTAAAATATTTAGATTTCTTTAAAAATATTATTATAAAAACAAAATAAATGACATGGATATTTGGCTCAATGAATTGAAATAGAGTTTTTATTTCCCTTAAATTGAGTCTGACATGCCTCGCATATTATTTATTTTTCTCTTAATCTGGTAACTTCTTTTGGTTTATACAAAATGGCTTCATTGGGCGGCTTTAATCCATAAGGTAGGATTCTAAGATGAGGGGTGGAAATCTATGAAGCAGTTTGGTCATGGATAGGGTGATCCAAAGGGTTCTCGATGTTTGAGAATTATAGAAGAGAGGGCGCCTTTTTATATGAGGGGGAAGGGGCACCCTTGAAAACTCTTAAATTATTAAATTATTACAAATCAATTTTTTAATTAAAATGGTTCTAATATGATCTATTTATATTATAAGATGTTTATATTTTGAAATCCACTCATCCAATAATTTTTAAACAAATATTGATTTTATTTCAAACCTTATATTTTCGTTTTACCATTAATTATTCTCATTCAATTCTAATTGACGTAACACCATTTTAATTATTAAAAGGCTATTATGTTTACAAATATGGTGTCAATTTGAGTTAATTAGAAAAATACTATATCTTTAAACCTTATGATATTCACTTGGTGATTTTAATTTTTTTTAGTATTTAAAATAATTTATTAAATTAATATTTTTGTAAAATATCTATTTTGTAAATTTACAAACTATTCATTTTATAGAATATAAATAAAATTTAAATGGAGATATTACATCGATAAAAAGAATTAATTTTTCTTTTAAAATATATTTTTAAATAAAGAAATATTGTATTCCATAATATATGTGAAATTATATTTATTTTAATATTTATAATATCATTTGTTTGATTCTTCCATTAATAAGTCTATTATTACATCATCATTGTGTCATTTTTAAATACAATTATATAATTCCTAAAAATTATAAATTATACCATAATTTAGAAAAATTTTATAAAATTATAATAATTATTAATAATTGAATGTACCTCTTATATAAACTCATATTAAATTTTTTTGGCTATGATGATATAAGTTTATAACAAATTTTCCTTTACATTAATTTAAAAGTTATAATTTTCATAGTCACACAAAAGTGCCTTCCAATGGCCTTATTTTCGTCCTAAATTATTTATTGGCCTAAAATATCTCATCTAATAGGATTTGGACAAGTTTTATTCTAGTTTTATATTATTATAAAATTATTTTTACACTTATTAGCTGATTTACCCTATAACCATTGTATGGAAAAATAATTACTAAAGGTATTATTCATTATGTCTAAAATTAAAAGGGACATATTTAAATAATTTTTCTATTCTGATTTAAAATGTGTAATATATTTTTCTAAATTAAAAACAGATAAGTATCATTAATTAATTTACAATTAATTTACATTTTCAAAATGAGATAACATATTTTTTATGTAAAAGAAATCGAAATATTTATAAGTGTTCTTATCCAATTTCAATGTGAAATTACCTCCAATGAACAATATTCTATTAAATTATAAATATAGAACCTAAATATAATTCAAATAAAAATCAAGAGAAATTACAAATAAATTCTATGAAATGGTTGTTTTAAATAAAAATACCTTATTATATCACTATACATTAAAATATGAATTTTATTAGAAAAATAAAAAAATCTAATCCAATGTTAATTTTGTTCTCTAGCATCCAAATAATAAGTTCATTTTGTCAATTAGAAAATAGAAACGTGAAAAAAACTGATTTAAAATTTGTTCCCCATCAAAAAAAAAGAAAACTACCTTTTAAAACTGTTAGAGTATCTTATGCTTAAAATTGTATTTATTATAATTTTAATAATCTAAAATTTATTGGATGAAAGTAAAAACATTTAATAAACATGTGTAAATAGAATATAGTTATTTTTTTCATTACTTCCAATACAATTGATAGGAATTAACTACCATTTAAAATAAAATTATTAATATTTTATTACTAATTGTTATAACTCATTATTGTGTGCAATATATGATTTTGGAGAAACCCACTGTTGCATGTTGCATATGCTATCACACATTGTGTCCCATTTATAATAAAAGGAATATATAATTCTTTAATATTATAATATATTAAAATATATTGTTTTATAATTACAAGGGTTGTTACATTCTCCCCCCTTTTGGAAATTGCTTCCTCGAAATATTATGTTGGGGATGATAACTATAGTATGACATTTAAATATACAATTATTGCAAACCCACATCAGAAAAATGATTAATAAAACATCCAATTTAAAAGAAATAATAAAATATATAAAGATCACCTAAGATAACACATTGTAGGATTCCATGTAGCAAAACATGAATATGGATGAAAAACTAAATGTCTAGTTCTGATGGATAGTGATAGAAAACAATATCATGGGAATGTTAACAATAAAAGACCAGAAAATTTGTAACTACTTAAAGTTCAATTATTTCATATTTGAAAAATAAAATTGATGTTTTTTTGTGTAAATATCATTTTGAAAAAGTTTAGGAATTCTATTACTACTCAGAATAAAAACATAAGGATATATACTTACATGAAATGTATAGTTTCATCCCTTAATAAATTTCCATGATAAACACATCTTTTTAATCCAAATAATGCGTATTTATAAAGTATTATTCATTCCTGAAAAATTAGAATCAAATATTATAAAATCAAAGACACCATAAAATATGAATCATATATTTCCCTTATCTTTGAAAATTTTCCAAAACCAAAAGTTTTAGTAAAAGTTCAGATAACTCCACAAAAAAATAATAATTTATGAGGAGAAGGACAAAATTTAATCTCCCAAAGTCAATAGAAATACCCAAGCTGTATATAGACATTTCAATAAAAAAAATTCTTAAAATTCCTCAAAATAATCCAAACTAAGATTGATACCCAATGTTCTAAAGGAATTGATAACATAGTATTCGAGGATATGTTTTATCATTTATCTTCATAAATAACCCTTAATATCTCATACCAATAATTAATTTGCTAATAACATATTCTCACGGATAGGTTAATCATTTACCTAAAAATCCAAGTTACTATAAGTACACAATAAGATCATAGATTCATCCAAAATATAATTTAACCATTACTCAGTCATTAAAATCCTATAGTATTCAATTTATCAAAATCATTTAGGGTTCTAAAAAATGGTAAATATCATCCAAAATAACATTAATCACCTAATCTCCAAATTATTTTCCAATCCCATGGATAAATATTCCATAATATATTTTTCTCCAATATCAACATATTATTATTACATAAAATAATTTGAATAAAAAATGACTTACTATATTTGGACTTCACATTGGAAAGTTGTAGATGATAAATACCTATTGAATATCAGTTGGGTGTTCAATTCCTGCGGCCTTTTCTGACGTGATGGGTTGTCACCCTTCATAATTGTTTTCTTTTTTTCTAAAACTACATAATTCTTATAAAATTCACCAAAAGAGATAAAATCCTTAAAAATAATTATGAATAGTTTTAACCTCATAGTTTATCTCATATATTTAATTTTTTAATCCCAATACATAATTACCTCAAAATCAAAGATAATAGAAACACTAGTGGTTATCCATACATTTTTAATTTTTTCCACAAAAGAAGATATAATTATTCGTTAAAACAATTTCACATAAAACACCTGGGTTACGAATTCTAGAAAACATTCTTCTATGGTAATCTAATCATTAAAATATAATTAATACTTATAAAAATTCAATCATACTAATGTCTATTGTATTTCGCGAATCCTTTATATATATACTTTTTAATCATTCACAGTGATTCATGATCCTTTAAACATGCCATTTTATTATTATTCCTTAACACTTCATTCCTAAAAAAAGATGAATCACTTATCAGGATTAAAAAAGGATAATATATTAGACAATAAATAATCCATACCTTTTATAGGATATTTTCTATTACTCATTATCTATTGAAATTGAATTTTGAATAGAAAAACATATATTTGCACGGTCCTACTGATCACATTCTCAACCCATCTTTATAGTAAACCTATTTAAATAATGACAGAAACCCACACATTTAAAACATCAATTGATTACTATGAAATAATTTATTTCCCTCTCTTGGAGTTAACCGAACGCTTCTTTTTTCCATGGTACTTTACTACTTTATGACCTTCATTATCGCATCTATAACACCTTTATATCCCATCGAAAGAATTTCCTTGGTGTTTCATTCCAATTCATTGACACATATGTTGTTGAATGTTATTATATTTATTATTATTACCAGAACATACATAGGGATTAATTTATATCATAAATGTTGTATTAGAAAACTCACCAAGGATCCAATCGTTAATAATGACTCGTGATAGTCGGTTTATGGTAGCCAGGATAGTTCTAATTGAAGTTCCCATTTCATTAGGTATATTATTCGTAGACCCACCACATTTTTCTTCCCATCAATTGTTACGTTATTGCCTCCTAGTTCCACCTATTTATTAAAAGAAATTGGTTCTTGTGATTATATCAATAAAATCATCACATACTATCTTATATCGAAGAAATACACTAAGATATACTTATTCATGTTATCTCAAGCTCATTTAATTTATCATAAATTTATATGATTGTTTATATTATACTAACCATTTTGGTCATATATAACTTAAAACTGATGCTTAAATTTCTCCCTAGCCTCTAATGTTTTCTAAGCCATCCATTGATACAAACTATAAGGCCTCATCCTTAAACATTTCTTAAAACATGAGTTAAATCAATAATTATATATTAATTAACATCAAGGATCTCTTCACGTTTAGTGATTTATAAAATTATGAAATAACTATTACATAACAAATTAAATAATATAGTGTAGAACATTCACTCACAATCTATCTTTTCATAAAATATAAACCTTTAAAAAGAACCATGGACACCTTTAATATTTAAACATCATAACCTTTCCTTGATTCAATACATGAATTTATTCATAATTAAATCTTGTTAAAACATTTCAATACATTCGATGAACATTAAAATATCATAAAGTAATACATTATAATAAAGTAACACTTTTCACCATTATGAAGTAGTAAATACTCTTCATTGAATATATGATATTTTCAAACCCATTTTTAATATATAAAATACCATAAAACACAAATAAAAAACATATAACACATAAAGGTAACTTGGTACATAATCATACATAAATGAAATAACTATACGATTAACTCCCACACATATCACATATTAAAATTGAAAAGTCATACAACAAACATCCATACCCAATGCATTGGTGGTTATAATTTAACCACCCATAGTTTCTTTATCATGGAACTACCCATACATTGTTTATCATCTAAGACCATGTAATTTGTTTATCATGTATCAACCCATAGAATGTCTATGTTTCATTATATAGTAATTACACATAAAATATGGCAATTAACCACATTTCACTTATAAAATTTTCAATCACATGGAATCATTACAAGATATTGATATAATCAAACCAAACATAAGGCCATTTTTCAATAACAAAAATCTGAAAAGTGAATAATGTTTTACTTTTAAAAAAATTATGTGTTATAGAGAAATTCAAATATCAAGTAATGATTAAAGTGGTGGAGAATCCATTGTCGCATCATACGTTAAAAAAATGCTTTTGTCGTTTACTAAAACTATTTGTAGAAAAAGAATCATTTTGAAGCCCAATGATTATATATTAAAAGTAATGGTGGATAATTATATTCCATATTAATGAACATGGTGTATATTATTGAAACACACTTAAATGAAGAATTATTAAGACGAAGTCTCTCAATAATATCATATCATTTGATTAAGAATAAATTATTGACATAATTATGTGTGACCAATATAAATACAACCAATATATAAATTAATTTTTTAATTAAAATTTTTATAACAAGAGATATGTAAATGATAAGATGATTATATTTCTATATAATCTAGGAAAATAATATTTAGACAAGTGCTGATGTTATTTTAAAACTTATATTTTCAGTTTACCGTTAGTTATTCTTTTTTTAATTTTAATTGTGGTAACACCATTTTAACTATTTAGAAGCTATAAATTTTACATCAATGGGGTAAATTCCACATAATTATGCACATAATGAACTTTCAGAACTTATCATTATGACATTGGGATTTTAAAAAATGTTTAGTTTTTTTTAAAATAATTTAATAAAATTTCTATTTTTATAAAGCATTAATTATGTCAATTTTTACATTATTCTTTTTATTTAATTTAAATTAAAATTTAAATGACAGATAACATCAAAAAACCATTGAATAATATAATAATGCGACATATTAGAGTAAAAGATCATGGATGAAATAAATTATGTCAAAAAAATTATTTTAATATTTATAATTTCATTTATATGATTCCCTTATTAATTAGTTCATTCTTCCATCATCATCGTGTCTTAATTAAATTTAATTACTTAGTATCTAAAAACTAAAAATCTAACTTGATGTTGGAAAATTATTATAAAGATAATTAAAATTTATAGTTGAATATATAACTTATATAAACAGATATTTAAATTGTTTTAGTTGGAAGATATATTTGTATAACATTTTTTCTTTAACATAAACTTAAAATTTTTAAGTTCCATAATCACACCCAAGTGACTTCTAAAGGCCAAATTTTTATCCCAAGGGTTGTATAGATTAGAAATAACTCATTCAACCGGTTTGGGAAAATATTTCAGTAATTTTACATTATTATAATATTAGTTTTACCAATATGTACCTCATTTACCCAAAAACCGAGGTATATAAAAATAATTACTAAAGATAATATTTATCATATCCAAAAATAAAATGGATCTATTTATATAATTTGGTCATTATAATTCCAAATATGGAACCCATTTTTTAAAGTTCAAAAATATAAGATGAAATAATTAAATTTAATTTAATACGAGTTATCAAAATAAGAAAATGAGTTAAAAGTAAAAACAATCATAAGAATGACCTCTATTTATAATAAATTTAAATGTGAAATGAACTACAATGACCCAAATTTGATAAAATAATAACAAATAATGAAAATATAATTTAAAAATTATTAATAATAAAATAAAAATAAATTACAGTAAATGCATTTTTGAATAAATATACATTATTTTTTTCATTATTTATTAAAATATTAATTTTTCGGAAAAATGAAAAATTTCCATAAAAGTAAATATTCATGTCATTATTCTAAATAAGAAGTTTATTTTCTCAAATGGACAATTAAAAAGTGTCAAAAAGTATATATGAATATGGTTATCAATCAAAAGTTCATAAGACTACCTTTTGAACTATATTTTATCCCCAAAATTGGATTTTTTCCCATTTGAACCCTCTAAAATTTCTTTAATGAAAGTAAGAACATTTAATAAAAAGTATAAAAATAATATTGTTTGTTTTATTATTAAATTATAATATAATTTCTATGAGTGAACTATCATTAAAAATAATATTATTAAGATTTTATTAGTTTTTGGTATAACATAGTATTGTGTGTAATATTAGATTTTTGAGAAACCCTTGGTTGGGTGTCAGGTATGCTATCTCACATTATGTCCCCTTTTAAAGAAAAAATAATATCTAATTCATAAATATCAATTTCTATGAAAAATAATTATTCTATAATTACCTGGTATGTAAAAATTAACCCACAAAATGTAAATAACATGATATCACTATAAGATTAAAAATGGTAAAATAATCGATAAACCAAAAAGATAAGGAATAAAAAATATTCAAATACATTATAATTTTAATTGGATGATAGGTATTAAACCTCATATAATTTTTTCTTCTATGTAAATTTTTTTAGGTTCATTTTGAAGAGAAACTAAATTTATATGAATTTAATTATCTATGAGTTCCAACGATGACCCTCCCCTCTCCTATTAAAGGTTCCCACTCTTCTATAATAATCACACATACAAAGCCTTTTGGATGGGGAAATATATTCGAACAACCATTCCAAAAAACCCTCCACACATTAATGAGGAAATATATTAGGTAGACCAACCTCGTTATGTGTTTTACGGTATTCTATAAAGGTGAACAACCAAGGGATGATTGGTTTTTAAGTGTTTCGATTTTATTTCAACTTCCACGTCCTTTAAATATTATTAATCCATAAGGTACTAAAAATTATGGTATCATAAATATATTGAGATGTTATTATGTTAATATCAACACTAAAATCCATCTATAATTATATCAAATGTAAAATAAACATATCTTTCGTGTGTATGACAGACTACCTCCTCACAAACCGATATTTTTCGGTTTTCATTACCATATATCAAGACTGGTTATAATGAATGATTTCAATGATTATATAAGATATAAATGAAATATATATCATTTTAAAATAATAATATGAGAATTATTTTCTTACTTTACATGCACATAAAAATTATAATTTCCTTTGTGTGTTCAAGTGAGTTATCACCTCCACGTGGCGATATGAATCATTTTTATTCTCCACATCACTTTTATGATTTATAAATGTATATTTACATAATAATTATTATTTAAATCATGTTATGATCATTTTGGAGTGATAAAATATTAATTACCTTATTTCAATAATGATCAATGAAGAATGGAATCTTTACTCATGCGTATGTATGTCCTACCTTCTCAATGATTATAATGTTATTCATTTTTCATGCCATAAATGAATGGTTTGATTTAAGAATTATAATTGATTTATAAAATTGATTATTTTGGAATTAATTCTTTTCTTATGATGATGTAAATATGACCACATGGACTAGTGACCCCAAACCACATTCATTTTTGACATATGTAATGAATATTGACAATATATCTTATATGAAATTAAAGAATTGTGTAATTTTAATAACATGGTAATAAGTGATTTAAAAGAACCAATTAAGTTTAAAAATGATATAATTGAAGTACAAATTAAAATAGATGAATTATTTGAGAAGGAAAAGAAAAATTCATGGAAAATCATACTTGAGGTAAGGGACTTCGTCTTAATCTCCTTTTATTGGGTAATATATTGATAAAATACACATCCTTATTTTATAAAGTGTAATATCAACCTCATTTACATTTAAATTAATTTAGAGGTTTTAGAAATTAATATTTTTATATCAAGTGTTTTACTTTCATTACACAATGATAAATGGAATATTTTTAACATATGTGGCGACAAAGACATCTCCACTAACTTAACCATTGTTTGGTATTTTGCTTCTACTAAACCATGATGTTTTTAAATGGGAAAAAAATCCAATATTCCCCTTTTGATTATTTTGTTATTGAAAATGGATTTTAATGTGTATTGACAATTTAAATATCATGAAATGATTTCTTATGATTTTAAATGATATTTTATGGCTGAAATGTTGATAATTTCTATATTTTCAATGATGTGACTATATAAGTGTACATGGACATTTGAAGGGTGGTTATGTGATAATCAAAATAATATTGGTTATGTGATAGACTAAGGATTGGTGGTTCTATGATAAACCAAGGATGTGTGGTTACATTATAACATCCAATGCATTTGGTATCGAAGTCGGCCTTATGAATATTCCATTTAGTGACATGTGTTGAAGTCTATCATATTATTATTCCATTTAAATATGATTATGTACCATGTCACCATCATATGTTATATATTTCATTCTATTGGTTTTATGGAAATATTTTTGATAGAAAATGGGTAATCAATCAGACTATATTCAGTGAGGATTATTTACAACATCAAAAAGTTAAAAATTATTATATTATGATAAATTATTCATATTTTAAATGTTTTCACGTGCCTAATAGTTTTTCTTATTTATGTATCCCATAATAAGAATTTTATGATAATCCCGCGTATTGATGTTTTTTTCATATTTTTTACAGAAAAATGGAGTCATGGACTGAATCCTGAAAATGATATGCATTTTAAAAATGAAAAGAAACCATGTTTATTTTTAAATGATTTTCTTTAAAAATTGATAGTCAGTAGAAGAGTCTAAGTTGTAATATATAAGATTAAATGACCAAATTTTCAAAAAAATATTTTCTTAAAAATTTCTTCACAAAATATTAAATTCAAATTATTGACTTACCTGAAATTTATTTAATGTTTAAGGCTAGGTCCTTATAAGGAGCCATCTGATGTTATCACATGTAGTAATTTTCATCTCGATTATGTTTTCTGGTATGGTTAGACATATACATGGAAATTGTTTCTCCTGTTGAGTTATTTGATTTCTACTGTTTGTTTTCATATATGAAATATATCGTTCTATTCCTCTATTTTTTCTATTTTACATATATTCAATGGTACTATAGTATATTAAGAAAACTAGTTCCCACCTATTGTAGTTTGATGCCCTATTATATGTCACCAGCCATTAGGGATCAGAAATTCCCATAGGTTATGAGGAGAACATAGAAATGTAGTACATAGAGAATTTATTTTGGTTTTTTCAATATAGCTTGGTAAAAAATGATCATTTTTCATACGATTAATTCCCATTGGGTGTTTGGTAGACTAATGATAGAATTGGAAGGATATGAGAGGAAGAGTGTAGTGAGTTCTTGTTATATTATTACCATGATAAGACTCAAGTTATGAATGGATGATGTGATGTGTTCCTACTATTTTTGATTTTTAATTTTCATGTTATTTATTTTTTAAAGGGATTTTATGGTAAAATGATATTATTATATTATCAAATAACTTATTTTATTCCCATGTGCAGTGGAATGCCTCTGAGAATTGGTCCATGAGTTCATAAAAAGGGTAGAATGGATGACATTCAAGGGAATACACTGATGGATCAGATTTTTTTTATTATATTATGAGATAAGATTCTTATATATTCCAAAATGTAACACAAGATCTGAACACATCTGTTGTGTAATAACTACAATTTTTAGGAGAAATAGATACATTAGTGGTGTTCTGGCATAGGAAAATGACATCCTATAATGGTGTGAATAAACTACAAGGGGTAGAGGATTGGATTTAAAGACATATCAGATATTGGACTTCAATTATTCACATTATAGTATAAAGGTATTGTGTTAAATGTTCAGCCTTGTGGCTTTTAGAATGAAATGGTGAGATTCTATAGTAAATGTGAATATGAACATGGGCTTGGAATAAAAGGGTTTCAAGGATTAATTCTTCGCACAATTTTATCCGGGTTCACTAATGATAGTGATGTTTAAAGAGATACCCTAAGTGATGTAGGGATATCATTCACTTCCCTAATTCTCCAATCAGGTTATTCCAATGATTAATTTTTTCCTAGGAGTTCTAAATAATACCCACTGAATTATTAGATATACAAGAATGTGTTTTAACTAGATAACAGATTTCATGTCATTATACTGAATAATTTTTCCTAAGTAGACATAGTTCATATGTTTATTAATGATAAAAAAATATCTAAAAAAATTTGTATATTATTCAAATTATATTTCACATAGTGGAAGATTTATTTGAACATTAGAGAAGAAGAAAATGATGATGTATTTCTAAATGAGTGGTGGAGGGGGTTCATAGTAGCATTCCTATTTCACACATCATGTTATAGATAGTAGTGTCCCTTAAAATGACTATCAGCGTGTATTGATCGGACACTATCAACATTAATATCCTTCACCTATGAAGACATTGAACGAGTTTTATACATTATGGTCATCTATATTCATTTTTATGGATATGTACAAACCTTGATATGGTTAGGGATCCTTAAATCCAAAGGCTACTATGGTGCAGTTAGATGATTCAATTACTATAGGGAACTATCCATATGACTCTGGAGTTAGGAACCATCAAATAGTAGGTCGGTTTCAAGTGAATGTAGATGTGGGTCCAGAAACAATGATAGGTAACACCATTATTGAATCTTTAGTATAGGGTTATTTATTAGATAATAGTGAACCATTCTACTATATACATATTATTTTCATTTTTATTCTTATCGTAGGTATAGATCTCATTTCAATTTTATAGTGATTCTAACACCTTTTTTGAAGAGAATAGATATGGGTATTGGTAACCATATTATAAAATGTCAGTTATTGTATGTATCTAGATTGATATTCTCTTTTACTATGTAGATGTTTATTTGGAATTCATCATTAATATGTATTTTCTTATTACTAATCATGATGAGTATTATTGTTAACATCAATGTGTCTCATTTTTCATATTTGATGGGATCTCATAGGGTTTTCATGAAGAGAAGGATCTGAGGTCTTCTCATATAGTTACTTCCAACCAAGATATGACGATATTATTATCTATGGTTACAATTGAGACGATGATTTTTATTTTATTTTTTACCTTCCCACCATTGTTAGGGGTTTCCCTGGTATTTTTCAGGAAAATTTATAAAAGCTTCCTATAAAGATAGGGGTAAAGATTATGATTGTCCTATTATTAGGGACACTGATGATATTGATACCTCTTTTGAATATGGGACTATGGAAGCTATATGATCATATGATTCAGTTTGATGGTCTAGTGGATTAGGGTTTTCTTCTCCCTAGTGTTTCAAATTGGAAATCAACTATGATATTTTTCATGAAGGAAGAAAGTTCAATCCAATTATTTGTGGACTATTTTTCTTAAATAGGTAACTATTCAAAAAAGTATTCATCTCCCTAGGTGGATGATGATTTTGTCAATTAAATTGGGAAAATATTATTTTGATGATTTACCATTTATTAGGATATTTTTAACTTAGACATTATTGGTGTGTTATACTGAATGCCTCTTTCAGAAGCATGTATTTCCCCCACGAATATATTTTTAATCCATTTGGTAAGAGTAAATCTCAAACAGTTTTTATAAATTTGATGAATCAAATATTTCATCAGTATATCAACGTTTTTTTTTCAGTGGTCATAGAATATATTTTAGATTACTTGAGATCAGATCATGTGCACATACACTATCTTAGACTTGTTTTAGTAAATCCTTAGGAGTCACTATTTGTTTGGAATGAATTAAAAATGAAACATCTGGATTCAATGTGAAATTTTTAGGGAACCATTTTTTGAGCAATTATTATTAGGTTATCTTTATTATGTAGTGGATTTTAACATGGTAAAAACCATAAAATTTCAATTAAATTTAAATAATCATTTGTCATTATAAATATAAATAATGGCTCATAAATTATTTCTAATAGTTTTCATCACAATTGACTAGTTTTACCAGAAATGGGAGAATTTCATCTGGGATTTAAAGTGTATGCCTGCATTTAATGACCTAAAATGAATTCTAACATATACTCGTATATTGTTCATACATAATCTTTTTAAGGTGTTTTTGGTCATTTATAATTTTTACAGTCATGCTTGGTTTTTTTGATCTGGTAGAATGGTCACCTGGTAAAATAAAACTCTCATATACTTCAGCCACATTAAAATAATTTCCCCACTAATATATTGGATATTTTTGTACGTTTTAATGTACCCATTTGTTGGTGGAATTATATTTTTTGGAAAGGCACACATTGTTATCTGACCAAAATATATTAATCCATATATTTTTGGGGAAATACACGAATCTTAATTAGTGATGGTGGGTGGAATACCTTCAAACATTTAATACCTGTATCTCCCACACCTTAGAGATGGGTAATTTAATTTTGAAGTCTAATATAATGAATGATACATCGTAATATATTTTTTAATTGAATAAAATATCTAAACTTATGGGAATTTTTCACTATTAAATCTAGATTGTTTTTAGGTAATGTTATGATTAGTGTTTAGTTGTCATCATCTGTACTTCAGTCTATTAAATAGAGTATGTAGTAGCATGATGAGTTCATTGGAATTTGAGAATCCATATTTTATGGGTAGATCATTTCTGGGTGGTTTCATTATTCTAATGGTATACATTGTTCTAGGGATATGTTTTTCATCCCTATATCATTGAAGAGTTCAGTTTTCTTTGATTTCAATTTTTCTCTATAATACCGCATGGTTTTAGGAAATATTTTTTGTGGAATAAATTAAATTTCATTTATGTAATCCATTTTCTGCAAGACTAGGTTATAATTATGTTATATTAAAAACCATCTTAATCATTCTGTAAACACGACATTGTTTTAGCTTGTGTTTTAAATGACCCTATTTTTATATAAAACAAAATGTTTTTTATAATAATATATGCATGATTATTATATAATATTATTAAGGAACAACATAGACAATATTAAATTATAAATTTTAGATATTAATTATAATGGTTTTATATAATTGAAACATATTGATAATAATAAATATAATTGTTTATAAATTTATTATATTTTTGGAAATATTATTATCTAAAAAACGAATTCTATTTCTATCCATAAATTATTGATAACAAATCTATTATTAGGAAAATTTAGAAATATAATTTTATAAAATAATCTTCATTTCTGAACTGATACTATAAAAGTTTCTTCGATTGTATTTTTGGGATTTTTCTTAGAATCATTATTTTTTTATGAATAATGAAAAATAACGATTTTTAATTGAAAAAACATTTTTTGTTTAATAAATTTATACAAATTAATATTATTTTCTATGATTTTAAAATATATTTACATCAATAATATATTTATTAATCTAATTTAGGTCATTATAATGTGTTTGAAATTAATATTGGATTCAAAAAAATTTCATCCTTTTGAAAAACATCTATTTGAGAAACCCACATTCAAGACACATCTATATGAATATTTTTTAATTTATTTTTACCACATAGATTTTAATAATTTGTTAAAATTTATTCCATATATCATATAATCATAATTTTTAATATATAATATGTTTAACATTAATTTTTTTATTGTTATCATTTAATGTAATTATTTATTAATTATATTGATTAAGGGAAAAACATGGATACTTTGTGGAAAAAATAGGCTATAATGGTTACAAATGACCCCAAACTAGTCCAAAACAAATTTCATGGACATTTCTAGACCTTATAATTTATATAATTTGAATTGTATTCATAATTGACTCATATTCCATATGAAAAATGTTGGTTGAAATCTCAATTTAAAAAATTACAAGTTGGACACCCACAACATTTATAAGAGGTTGCCAAGAGTCACACTCTATTAAAACCATTAAAAAAATTTAATTGTACAATATATATAATAATATCTTCCAAAAATAACATCCATCACCCTATAAAACACTATTTTGGAATAAATACATCAAATGGAGTCCCTTGTTGAAAACTAAAAAGAGTTCCTGAAGAAAAGATAAAGTTAATCAATGAATGATTCTATTTTATTTATTCTATAGGTCTCTATAATTTATTTTATGTCATTATCATTTAATAACCTAATTATCAGGAATATGAATATATTTTTTAAATTATGATTATCACCATAATAAAAACACAATTCCATCAAATGCTACACACAATCATCATTTGTATGTACGACAGGCTATAGCCTCTAGAACCGATGTCATCTCTTCTTCCCTTATAACTATTAAATGGGGGAATAATTGTTCAATTATAGTTTATATATGATAATTATGATACTTATTTGGATGTTAAGATTCTATAATTTTTATATCACACACACCTTCATTCTATTCATCTTGGGTGAATATGTTTACTTCTTTCATCTATACTGCAGAATACCCCTTGGCAATGTGATGGGATTTGTTCACTCTTTATGTGGAACGTATTAACGTGGGTATTGATAAAAAATTATGTGATATATATGATCTTAATATTAATATTTAATAAAAATAAATAATATATATATATATATATTAATCTGAACTAAAGGGATTTCATGCATACGTATGTCCAATAGTCTCCATGAACGATGCATGGCATTCCCTAAATCTGACACTTATAGTCTATTAAAAGTAAATATTTATTGAACATATTTGTGACATTTCTTCCATGTAAATAAATATATATAAAAACAAATCATGATCAATGTAAGAGACCAAGAATAAAAGGTCAAAATATGTAAGAAAAACAAAGCCCTTATTTCCCAAAACATAACTTTAACATTGGATTTTCTATAATTTAATATTATAATTTCATATATGAATAATATATGGTATAATATATATGAATACAGTTATTTTATAAATATAATTTTAAATTATATTTTTATTCATGATATTTTAATGAGTATTAATGGAATCATGACTTATGGAAAGTAATTGACATCTCACACTTTAATTTTGTGAGATGCATCCTATATTCTACAACACATTCATATATGTGGTGTTTATACCACCCATTAATTTACCTTATTATAGTTATACCTAACATTATTTTCATTTAGACATTCATTCTTTTACCTATTTACCATGGGTTTTTGGTTTCATGGTTACCAATGGAGTAAGGGAATTTTTGGCTCAATTTTTTCATTGAGATACATGTTGTTTAGTACACCTATATTTTTTATGAAGGGAATATAATACCCAATTAAAATTCTACATCCTAAATCTAGATGTTTAAATTCAATTATTGGGTGTATGATATCTAATCTCCCGTGGGTATTATGATTCAATGTTTCTAATGGGGTAATATTTTATTACCACAATCACATCTTTAATTAGTATTGCTTCATATTATGCTTCCATTGATGAAATATCATGATAAATCTCTTAATAACACACTTTATGTTTCTTGTAATATGTTTTTTAATGATATATTAATTTAACAATTAAATTTATATACCCTTTGGTACTTATGATAATGATGATATTTTAACAAAATTATTCACTATTTCTATCTTTGGATGAAAATATGTTTTATTCAAAAACCATGTTTTATAAATATGATCATAATTTTTTATATAATCGTTTATAAATTCTTTTAAAAAACTTTCCCAAAATGATTTATGGTTGAAACCATGATAAAATTGATTTAATTAGTCTATTATATGTTTTAGGTATATTTTCATTGAAAATGGTTTTTAAAATTTTTTAAGGTTGAAAAATAATATTTCATATAGGAAATGATGTTTTCCTCATGATATGTTTTATAATATAATTCAAATGGAAACGTCAAATACATACCTTGGTGTTACACTTTACCTACTACGTATATGATCCAAGGGTACCGTTCATATTATTTTTAAAAAAGTTTTATGTTTTGATGTCATGATGTTTATCAAAGGAATTTTTTTGAATAGGTTATACCAAGATAAAATCATTCTAAAACAAGATTGTTTTCTCTGGTTATTCTATGATGAAATGATCATTGAACATGTATCATTTCCAAAGGTTATGAAAAGAGGAAATTATTATGATCTTGTTTCATTTCAGGGTGTATTATATGATGAATTTTTATGATATAGTGGCACCAATATTCATGATATTAGTATATGACTTGTGGGACCTTTATCTCCCTTTAATGCATTGGGTAAACACTTATATCTCATGAGATAGACATTTCTGATGTGTGGAGTAAACCTAGTTTAGTAAATTAATTCTTCCATAAATATGGTCATGGGGGTGATCCTTGAGTTGTAATATGGTTTTAATTGTGATCACATTAAATTAATAAGTCATTGGAAGTAATCCTATAATACAAGGGAAATAATATTGTATGTTTATGAATCTATCACAATTCCATGTTGTAATTCCTAATTTTTTTGACATCTTATTCTAATTATCCCTTTATTTACATATCTTATGAACAACCAATATTTATGAAATTAATAAATTTTATGATCTTTTATTTTCACAGTATCATCCCCTAATGTTATTCTCATGTTCTCATACCCTTATGTTCTGGATTATTGTTACTTATCAACTAATTTACCCTTATTGGGCGTCTAATATCACTTTTTTATGTTTCTAGTCCCAAATATATGAATATATCTATTATATATGATTTATATATGAAGTGTTTTATTAATTTTGAACCTAATGGTAGATAATTTATTTCAGTTATAGATTGAGTATTATGTTTCCTTATTTCCAAAGGCACTAAACTAGTATGTTCCTTGGGAATGTGGTTGTGTAATATAATACATATTCCAAAAAAACTGATATAATATATATGTATGAAAATCATGGGTCTCCAAAGATAGTATGAGATAATATGATTAGTTAACCTTTTTCGATGAGGATGAGAAACCATTAGTAATATTGATAAATACATGATTAATGATAAGTATAAATATGATTCAAAGTATATGAAATGCTCATGGAATTTTTGTAAGGGATATAACATGTGGATTCCTAGAAATACATCCCTATCTGGATGAAACAAGTTTATGTGGAAATGGAAAACATTTAAATATCTAAAACAACCACAATAACACTATATTGATCTACAATCGATCAGGAACTACTGCACACTAATGGTCATCTTCGCACACCTAGTTTGACAATCCCATATGATACACAAAAGAATTTCTCATTCTCTTTATAAAACATCACGAAATATTTAAATATAAATTTCTTTTTAATAACATGAGATAAACATAAGGATTCAAATAGTGGGTTAATTTAGAATTCAAATAAGTGATCTCTAGGATTATGTAGTTTTCTAATATGATTATTATATCTCAATTAATGTTTTCTAGTACTTTCTTGTTGTTGGAAAAGGAAGGAACCCTGCAAATACTGAGTGTGATGGGAAATGATATGATTGTCCTCTATATTTTCTAAATGTTTTGGGAGATGGAATGAAAAATATTTCAGATATTCTTTCAAAATATTTCTATGCTATGAATCATGGAGGAATTCAAAAAAAACAGCAGGGAACAACATTTTCTAGAATATTTATTGAGGAAATGTCCACCTTCTTATAGAGGATAATTTTATCCACTAGTTGTCTAATAATGGGTATATTAAACTGAAAATATATTTTCATTTCTCTAATTTTTGAGACCATAGAATGTTGTTTTGGTTGTATATCAATTTTAAGGTGAAACATGAAAGTGGTGGAATCTAATCAAAATATAAGGCATCAAGATGAAATCAAATCCATGTATTTGGATGAGTTCATTGATTTTTTTTTTCAATATGTAGATTCCTCACATTCTTCATATAAAAATGGAGGTGTTTCATGAGTTAATGTTAATTGAGGATGAATACATAGGTACTTCAGAGAATTATTTTACAAGTCTTGCGAGGTTCACTTTTGGTATGGTCACAGAACACGAAAGTACAGTTGATAGATAGATCAGTGTCTTAAAGTCATGTATTTGATTATAATTATCCATATTATAGTTTTTTATATATTAAGATATTGTGAATAATGAAATGAAGGTGGAAATGGAGGTTTTCGATCGCATGTCATTTACAACAAAATGATGATGGAGATCAAATGAGAATATTAAAACCATCGAGGAAAGAAGATAGTATTTCATTTATTATATAACTATGGGTATAAGCATTTATGAAATATTATTATGAAGTATAAAAATTTGTTTCAGTGTGGATGTAATGGTCATTAGGCATTTAATAACCAATGTGATGTGATGATATTATCTAATAATGTGAATAGAGAAAAAGATGTAAATAATTAACACCCAACACTTCAATGCTTCATGTTTAAAGAGAATATATATTATTCCAAAAAATATTCTTGTACCAAGAGATTTATTATGATTAACGAAAATATATAACTATCAAGACAAGGATGTTGGATCGAATAAGTAGATGTATATGTATATTATATGGAACAATACAAGAGGGGGTGAATTGTAGGTTTAAAAACCTTTGAGTTTTAGCACATAAGAGATTAGTTTAAAAGGTCTTAAACTACTATAAATACAAACACCCACAATTGTATTGAATATAAAAGGTATGATGTATTATAATACTAATGAAATGTAAAACAATTGTATTCAAGATGAACACAATAATTTGAGTAATATAAAGATGAATGATTCTACCTTAAAGCGTATAGAATCAATTAATACAATATATAATAGAATTGATGTAATTGAAACAATTACAAATGTATAAGAGATAGAAAAGGAAACCAAAACAATTTCCTTTCTTATACAAATAGCAGCAGAAATGTAAAAGAATTACAATTATTTTAACCCAAGAGAAGGGTTATCCTTTCACCTAGGATAAAAGGTCTGTATCACCAACACCTTGGTGAGCCCTCGATACGATGATCGGTTCGTCCGTCTGCCTATCCCCGATAGCCCTCGATACGATGATCGGACCGTCTGTCTGCCTATCCCCAGAAGCCCTCGATTTTGTAGGTAATCCGCACCTCTGTCTTTCAATCACTTTAAATCCCTCGATACGATGATTGGACGCACAAAGCACAAAGCATGAGAGAAGTCACATCATCTCTCTATAGAATATAATAGAAGCAATGTATCACAGTTGTATCATTCTTGTTCGTAGTTGTCTGTATTTTTCAGCTTCAAATGACCACCTATTTATAGGCCTTGGGTTCCAATGGTCACATCTCCTCCAACGATCATATTTCTCCGAAAAACTCAGAGGGACTTGGACACCTGGCATCATAACGGTCATATTGAAACAGAAAGCATGAAATCGTTTTGATTAGTTTGTAACTAACTCAACGACATCGTATTGGTTAGAACAAGATATATGAATAAGCTAATCATGAGTACGATTTATAATGAAGCATGTGTTTTTAATAGAGTACAAAAACAAGTATGTAATGAAAGATATGAGAAGAAGAGACAATGCATTTTCCATATTCAGTACGATCAGTATTGTACGATTGGCATGGTCAGTACGATCAGTATGATCAGTACGATAAGCATGGTCAGTACGATCAGCATGATCTGTACGATCAGCATGGTCAGTACGATCCGCATGATCAGTACGATCATTATGGTCAGTACGATCAGCATGATCAGTACGATACGATAGACAAGGTTAGTATGATTAACAAGACATTTTTGATTTCCAAAACAAAACAGATAAGTCAAAAGAGGACTTTTGACTCAACAATCTCCCCCTTTTTGGAAAGCACAAATCACAAAATAAAAACTAAAAGAAATACTTTTCTCCCCCTGAGTTATTGGAAACTCTTCTGAATAAGAAATTGAATACAACTGACTCCCCCTTAGGTATGGACTTTCATAAGGATTGTATTCGTATATTTTCCTTAAGGGTGTTATAAAGAATTCTCCCCCTTTATAAAACATTCTCCCCCTTTATAAAACATTCTCCCCTGTTATGATTTACAAAAAGAAAGGGGTAATCTTGAATTTTCTGAAAGAGTTAGAAAATAAACACAATTCAATGGATAAAAGAAATTTCATTAACATAACAATCAACACTAAACAAGAGAACAAATACAAGTCACTTGTTTTCTCTTTCCTTCTCCTTTTTGATCAACTCATGAAGAAATGCCTTCATCTTTTTGATCTCCTTCTTGTCTTCAGAAATAACATCACCCTGAGACCTGAGAAGGACTTGTTGATCGGCAAAGAGTTGATCCTGATTTCTGATTGTCTCTTCCTGAACGTTGATTACTTCTTGAAGAGTATCAATTCTGTTTTGCAAATTCTTGTTATCTTTGGATAACACAGAATTTTTTTTCATCAACAAAAATATTTCATCCTTGAAAGATGAAATCTTCGAGAATTCAGATTGAAAAGCATTCATTCTCTCCTGTAAATCTTTTACTGAAGGAACATCGGCTCGTTGGGAAGACAAAAGATTCAACCTTTCAACCATTTCTCTATCAAGCTTATTGAAAGAAATTTCAAGATCATTTGACAACCTTCTTATATATTCGATTGCTAACTGATGATCATTGACTGAGCTCTGTGTTTTGTACGACCACTTGGTCATCTTGTTGCAGGACTTCTTATGGGCAGCCGAACTTTCTGAAAGGACTTTCAAATCGGCTTCGACTGACAAAAATTTCTTTCTCAATTCTTTTACAAAGCCAAACTTCTTCTTCTGATTGTTAGTTATAAAATCAATCATCCCTTCCAGCCTAGGGAAATATGGAATGGTATTCTCAACCCTTCTCAAAACATGGACAATATAACCACTCTTCTTGAGAGAGATTGTGTGTTCTGAATCAGTATCTTCATCGTACGAAGCCAGTTCATTTGATCGGCTTGAATCTACAACTGGATGTTTTCCTTTTGCTTTTTCATTATTATTTATTTCTTCTTCTGAATTATCACTAATGACAACAACTTTATCAGTGTGAGAGGATTGAGAACCTCACTTATCTTGAGATGGAGTTCTTTCTGGAGTTTCAGAAGTCTCAAAAGTTGCTTGATCGGAACGAGGAACTTTTTGAATATCTTCACTTTTCTTTTGAGCTGATTCCTCTCTACTCTTGTTTGAACTCTGAAGGAATTCTAATAGAAACTCTTCTTCCTCTTATTCAACTTGTTTTATTTCTTCCATCAATTGTTTTCCTTTTTCTTTCTTAGGAAGACTCTCTACGATGGGCTCCTGATTCACTTCTTCCGTCAGTTGAGCACTAGCATCCTCAAACATTTTCAAGACTTTAGAGATATCAAAATCTTGAGCCTTTCTTTTCAAAATAGTTTTCTTTTTATTTCAGCCTTAAGAGTTTCTTCTACCCTTATTCTTTCTGCAAAAGCCTCAGCTGGGTCAAGACCGAACATTGGATCACCTTCCTTTCTCTGTTCCTTATCCTTTCTCTATTTGGCTACAACCACCTTACTGTACATTGGTTTCTTCTTAAGATTTGAACTGGTTTGTGGATCAGACTTTTTGAGTAATACCAGTAGATTGAATGTCTTTGGTTGTCATAGGTGTTGATTTATTCTGATCCGATTCAGCTTCTACATCTTTGACAAAAAGTTTTGAATTCTGATCAAAACAAAAATTCAACTACTTCATAGTACTTTTGCTAATCCAGGAGGGATTCAAATCTATCAACTTCCCATTCAAAGGAATGTTGAAAAACATCATACTCTCAAGAATACACTTTGTATGAATGTCTGGATACATAATAAAATGAGATTTGATTTCCCTTGACTTCACATTCTTGATAGTTTCGAAAACATACCCCATGAGATTCACTTTTCTCATGTTGACAAGATAGTCCAACATGAAGATATCAGAAACTTTCAGAGTTTCTCTATCCCCTTTCCTTGGGATTAGAAAACCTTGCATCCATAGAGCCACAAACCTATTGTCCGGTGAATGATGAGCCACTTTCCTTTTCTCTTCATTCACAACAAACATAGTCTTCTCGGATCTTTCTATATTAAACATACCTACTTCCTCTTGTAGTTTATGATATGGACAGAAATAATCCCCTTCTGTTGGGACATTAAGAAAATGTGCCACTTGTTTCACAGACATAGATAGATTTCTATCGTACACAGTAAAATTGATAGTCATGTCTTTGTTGAAAGATACAGTTTTATAAAACTGAAAAACTTCATCAAAGAGAACTAGATCTTGAGAAACATTCCTTTTAACACACAAATTCTCCCATCCTTGAAACAAGATAATCCTCTTGATTGTAGCATCATACGAATCATAGAATTCGCGGGAAACTAACCTCTCCCTTAAAAGGTCTTTTTCTGAGAAAGCCATTGAGGACATATCGGCAGGAGTGTTGGCAGAAGACTGAGACATAAGGATACTTCCGATGAACGATCGCACGATGATTTAAAATAGTGGAGCAGAGATTCGCCTCATAACCTGAAAAAAAAACAATGTGGGTTTGGGGAGGGGGAGATATTTATAGGCGACACAGGGGTGGCCGTTGATCATCTACGGTCAAGATTAGTGGAAAATAGATCAATGGTTAGGATTAAAAACGAAAGAAAAAAAATAAATAAAAAAGGAAATGTACCTGCCGGAGAACGTTAGGTTATTGTTGGTTTTAGTAAAGTTCATAAGAAAACACAAACGAATGAAGTAAATTAATACTATCAATCGTCATACCGATGGAAAACAAAGATGTTACCATGAACTGTCAAGCTGATGGAAAACAATCTCATTACCATTAACTGACAATCCGATGGAAAACAATCTTGTTACCATGAACTAACAATACGATGGAAAAGAAAATCATTACCATCATCAGTCAGTACGATGGAAAAAAAATTATTACCATCATCGGTCAGTACAATGGAAAAGAAAATCATTAACATCATCAGTCAGTACGATGGAAAAGAAAATTATTACCATCATCGGTCAGTACGATGGAAGAGAAATTCATTACCATCATCGGTCGATACGATGGAAAAGAAATTCATTAAGACTGTCAATACAATAAACAAATAGATATATATTACGATAAAACTATCAATACGATAAACAAATAGGTATATATTATGATTAAACTGTCAATACGATAAACAGAAAAACAAAAACACATACCAGGAGAGTAAATAATTAAAGATCATAAGATAAAAAGAATCATAAAAAACATAGTAAGAAATGGAATCCCCCTTTCAAAGGGAGTTATTTAATGTTAGGGGAATTATAAAACATGAAGTATATATGAATGATTATTTTAATGTAATCATTCCTATCTTTTGTTTTATAATCTCAACCCGATTGGAAGGTAATGGTTTTGTAAAAATGTCAGCAAGTTGTTCTTGAATTCCAATAAATTGTAAAAAAATATCTCCTTTTTGTGTGTGATCCCTAAGAAAGTGATGTCTATCATCTATGTGTTTTGCACAAGATTGGTATGTTTGGTTCTTACTAAGAGCTATGGCACTAGAATTATCACAAAGAATTTGAGTTTTGGAGAAACTCAATCCATAGTTAGTGAGTGTGTGTTGCATCCACAATACTTGAGCACATCAACTTCCAGCTACTACATATTCATCTTCAGTAGTGGATAATGATACTGAGTATTGTTTCTTGCAGGACCAAGAAACCAGAGAATCTCCTAAGAAATGACATGTTCCAGAAGTACTTTTTCTATCCATTCTACAACTGCCAATGTCAGCATCTGAAAACCTTTTTAAAATAAAATAATTCCCCAAAGAGTAAACAAGACCTAAATCCATAGTGCATTTTAAATACTGAAAGATTCTCTTTATGGATTTTAAGTGAGACTCTTTTGGATTAGATTTATATCTTACACATAAGCATATAGAAAACATTAAGTCTGGTCGACTAGATGTCAAGTATAGAAGACTTCCTATCATACCTCTAAAGATTGTTTGATCTACTGGTTTCCCAGTTTCATCAAGATCAAGAGTACTTGAGGTACCAATTAGAGTGCTAATACTTTTAGTTTTTTCATATCCATATTTTCAGTATGTCTTTAATATAATTATGTTGAGATATATATGTTCCTTCTGGTTTTTGAGAAATTTGAAAACCTAAAAATAATGTCAACTCACCCATCATACTCATTTCAAACTCAGATTTAATTAAATTTTCAAAAGAATCAGTTAAAGATTTCTGAGTTGATCCAAATATGATGTCATCAACATATATTTGAACAATCAAAACATTTTTTTTTCCATTTTTATAAAAAGGGTTGGATCTGTTATACCTTTTGAATAATTGTTTTGTAAAATAAATCCTGTAATTCTATCATACCATGATCTAGGGGCTTTTTTAAGACCACATGGAGCCTTGGTAAGTTTGAAAACATGATCAGGATGTTTTAGGTCTTGAAAACCCGGAGGTTGTTTGACAAAAACTTCTTCTTGAACAAAACCATTTAGAAAAGCACATTTTACATCCATTTGAAATAGTTTGAAATTAAAGTATGCTGCAAAGGCTAATAGAATACGAATTGAATCTAGCATAGCTACAGGATCATATCTTTCTTCATAGTCTATTCCCTCTTGTTGATTATAGCCTTTAGAAACAAGTCTTCCTTTATTTCTTACAATGATTCCATTTTCATCACACTTGTTTCTGAAAACCCATTTTACACCAATCACAGTTGTTTCTTTAGGTCTATCAACTAAGGTCCAGACTTGATTCCTTTCAAATTCATTTAGTTCATCTTGCATTTCTTTGATCCAATCATCATCACCTAAGGCCTCACTTAGGATTTTAGGTTCAAATTGGGAAAGAAAAGAAAGATGTTCTATTTCATTTTTTAAGGAATTCCTAGTCCTTATAGGTTGATTTACATCACCAATGATGTTATCCCTGGGATGGTTCTTAAGAAACAATTGTTTTGGGTTTTGTAAAACCTGTTCATCAACATATGGTAGAAAATCATTCCTGGTGAAAGTTTCAGAAGTATCATCTTGAATATTTTCCTTATCAGAACGATCTTCTATCAAAGCTTGATGATCAGTTTTTGAAAACACATCCAAGGATGTAGGATTGGGTTGGTTGAAAACAAAAGGATCTGATTCATCAAATTTTACATGTACTGTTTCCTCAACAGTAAAAGTGTTTTTATTGAAAACTCTATAAGCCTTAGAGGTTGTAGAATATCCTAGAATGATTCCTTCATCAGATTTTTGTGAAAATTTGTGTAGATTATCTTTTGTATTCAAAATGAATACTTTGCATCCAAAAACATTGAATTATGAAACTTTATGTTTTCAACCAGTCCATAACTCATAAGGGGTTTTATTAAGAAATTTTCTACTTAAAACATGATTTATAGTATAACAGGAAGTACTAACAGCTTCAGCCTAGATGTTCTTTGCAATTGATTATTCACTCAACATGGTTCGAGTCATTTCCTGAAGAATATGATTTCTTCTTTTAACAACACCATTTTGCTGAGGAGTTCTTGGAGCTGAGAAATTGGGGGTAATGCCTTTCTTACTACAAAAATTTTTAAAATCTGAATTTTTCAATTCACCACCATGATCACTATGAATAGTTATCAATGGTAGGTTTTTCTCAATTTTAACTTGGTCTCTAAATGTTTTGAAATAGGAAAAGGCTTCAGATTTCTTTGTGAGAAAGTAGACCCATGTAAATCTAGTAAAGTCATCAACTAAAACAAATACATAGTATTTTCCTCCAATGCATCCAGATTATGTAGGACCAAAGAGATCCATATAGACTAGATGTAATGCATTAGAAGTTGAAACTTCAATAGGTGATTTAAAGATAGTTTTATGTTGCTTTCCAAATTGACAAGGATCACAGACTTTTGAGGAATCATATCTAAGATCTGGTAGCCCCTTCACAAGTCTTTTCTTTGAGATTTTACTAAGGTTTCTCAGATTACAGTGTCCTAGTCTTCTATGCCATATCCATGATTGGTCATCTATTGAACATAATCATGGTATGTTTTAGCTCCAAAGGTATTCTAAGTTAATAGTGTAAACATTCTCTTGCCTATGGGCAGATATAATGAACTCATCCTTGGAATTGTGAACTAGACACTTATCATTTCTAAAATTCACAAGGTAACCTTCATCACATAATTGAATTACGCTAATGAGATTGTTCCTAAGACCTTTAACAAACAAAACATTTGAGATAAGAACTTTTCCAAGAAAACCATATTACCTATACCAACAAACTTTCCTTGAGCATTATCTCCGAAGGTAACTTTTCCACCTTTTGTTTTGATAACCTTTTCAAAGAGATATTTGTTTCCTGTCATGTGTTGAGAAAAACCACTATCCATGTACCAAATATTCTTATTGGTACACTTCTCATTTTCCTGGAAAAAAAAAACAATTAGTATTTCGGAATCCAAACTTGTTTGGATCTAGAAAGGTTAGATAAAAGAATTTTAGGAATCCACATTTGTTTTGAAAAATGATCTTTATGAAATCCTAAAGATTGAATTCTGTTAAGATAATAATCTCTTCTCCAGTTTCCTCCACATTGACACTTAGAACAAAAAGAGGTTTTTTGAGGAACAAAATAGTTATTACTAAAAATAGGTTTGGAATGAGTATAACCAAGACCAGAACAATTTCTAAAATTTCGAATTTGAGAATACATCTTGTCAAAGTTTTCCATCCCTTGAGTAAAGTTTGAAAAACATTTTTTCAAGGAAAATTTTTTTGAATTTATTTTTAAAACCAAATTCTTATTTTCCAAAACAATTGTATTTGAACTAGAGTTAGGCTCTAAAATATTTTTCTTTGAAATTACATTTTCAAGATCGTTAGAAAGTTTATCCTTATCAGATTTGACATTATCAAGGGTTTTTAAAATACATTCAAAATCAGATGTTTTCACATCTTGATCTTTAGAAAGACCTGACACTTTTTTAATCAAGATTGAAATTATTGAATTTTCTTTCTCAAGCTTCTTATTGAGTTTTGAATTTTAATTTTCAAGTAATTTATCAAATCTAGATACTTCTTCAAAAGTATGTAAAGTATCATCTTCTGATGATGAAGATTCATCATTTTAAAATTAATAATATATACTATCAGTACAATTTTCATTCAAAGAGACATTTGTAATAGCTTCAGCATTGTGTACCTTAGCCATGAGACAATGATCTTCAATTGGTAATCTCGCTATAAGTCCAATATTTTTCTGTCCTGAGGACTCATACTCTGAAGAATTATCTGAATAATCACCACCACTTGCACTCCAGGTATCATTTTACTTCAAAACTGTCTTTGTCTTGCAAAACCTTTTTTTGTTTCTTTCAGAGTGTTTCTCCTTTATGTCTTTCCTCTTTAGTAAAGGACAATCAGGCTTTATATGTCCTGCTTTCTTACATTCAAAACATGTTACCTCTGAATCATTCTTATTCTTCCTATCTTTCTTTTTGAATCTATATTGGAAGTCTTTCTTTCCCACAATCTTGTTCATTCTTCGAGCAAGATTGGCTAACTCATTATTCGAAGGATTACAATCACTTGAATCAGATGTAACTCTATTGGATTTGGATCTTGTAAGCCTTTCAGGTGTTTTAGCATTAGATGCAAAGGCTAGACTTCCATTCCCATTCTTCTTCTTGTTGAAATCAGCATCTCTCTTCATTCTTGTCTCATGCTGTAGAAGAGTTCCAAAGAGTTCATCAAGAGTAATCTGTGAAACTTTTCTATTTTCATCAATATCTTTCCTTTTTGACTCCCATTAATTTGTCATTATATCTATAATTTTATCAACAAGAGCTTCATCATCAAGACCTTTTTCTCCCATAGATTTTAATCTGTTGACGATTGCCATAAACCTTTGTTGCAATTTACATACTGGCTCTCCATAAGGAAAGATAAACCCATGATACTCTTCTCGAAGCATTTCTCTTCTTGTTTCTATAACCTTGGATGTACCAAAATGAGTGACTACCAATTTCTCCCAAATAAAGTTGGCTACATCACATGAAGATATCTGACTGTATATATTCCTGGTCATAGAGCATAACAATGTATTACGTACCTTATAATTTAGTTGATATTCTTGCTTCTCTTGGTTAGTGAAAGTACCAACTTCTTTGTCAGGAATTTTATAACCTCCAGTAAGCATAATAAAATTGTCTACACTAGTATTGATAAAAAAAGTCTTCATACGATCTCTCCAATACTCATAATCATTCCCATCAAATATAGGTGGTCTAGAAGGATTTATATTGTCTATTGACCCAATATTCATTCATGCCATCTAATACAACAAAAACTTTTCCACTCCACACGTTAGTGTAGTAAGTAGTTAAAAATAGTAATATGAAAGAAATAAAGCTTTTAATACAAATCAGTGGAAAACCTCCTTTGATACCAATTAATGGATCGTATAAGTACATGTATATGTATATTAGATTGAACAATACAAGAGGGGGGTGAATTGTAGGTTTAAAAACCATTGTGTTTTAGCACATTAGATATTAGTTTAAAAGGTCTTAAACTAATACAAATACAAACACCCACAATTGTATTGAATATAAAAGGTATGATGTATTGTAATACTAATGAAATGTAAAAAAATTGTATTCAAGATGAACCCAATAATTAGAGTAATATAAAGATGAATGATTGTACCTTAAAGCGTATAGAGTCAATTAATACAATATGTAATAGAATGGATGTAATTGAAATAATTACAAATGTATAAGAGATAGAAAAGGAAACAAAAACAATTTCCTTTTTAATACAAATAGCAGCGGAAATGTAAAAGAATTACAATTCTTTTAACCCAAACAGAAGGGTTATCCTTTCACCTAGGATAAAAGGTCTGTCTCACCAACACCTTGGTGAGCCCTCGATAGGATGATAGGTTCGTCCGTCTGCCTATCCACGGAAGCCCTCGATATGATGATCGGACCGTCTATCTGCCTATCCCCAGCAGCCCTCGATTTTGTAGGTAATCGGCACCTCTGTCTTTCAATCACTTGAATTCCCTCGATACAATGATCGGACACACAAAGCACAAATCATGAGAGAAGTCACAGCATCTCTCTATAGAACTTAATAGAAGCAACGTATCACAGATTTATCACACTTGTTCTTAGTTGTCTGTATTTTTCAGCTTCAAATGACCTCCTATTTATAGGCCTTGGGTTTCAACAGTCACATCTCCTCCAACGGTCATATTTCTCCGAAAAACTCGGAGGGACTTGGACACCTGGAATCATAATGGTCATATTGAAATAGAAAGAACGACATCGTTTTGATTAGTTTGTAACTAACTCAACGACATCATATTGGTTAGAACAAGATATATGAATAAGCTAATCATGAGTACGATTTATAATGAAGCATGTGTTTTTAACAAAGTACAAAAACAAGTATGCAATGAAAGATATGAGAAGAAGAGACAATGCAATTTCCATATTCAGTATGATCAGTATTGTACGGTTGGCATGGTCAGTACGATCAGCATGGTCAGTACGATTAGCATGATCAGTACGATCAGCATGGTCAGTACGATCAGCATGATTAGTACGGTCATTATGGTCAGTACGATCAGCATGATCAATATGATACGATAGACAAGGTTAGTATGATTAACAAGACATTTGTGATTTCCAAAACAAAACAAAGAAGTCAAAAGAGGACTTTTGACTCAACAAAGGAATGAAGGGGAATATCATGTTATATATATTTCTAATGAATGATGTGATAAAGACATGGTGAATGGTAAGTTAATCATTCACACTAGAAAATTAGATGTATTATTTGATTACGAATATAACCATTCATTCATTTGTAAATAATTTTATAATGGTATCATGATTTCCAAAAAATGATTATATATATAGTTATCAGTGAAAACCTTGAATGTTATGATTGTCACTTCTAATGACTATGATTTCACTCATATTAACATTGGTGAAAATGTGTTCCAGAAAATATTGTCATTCATAATATAGTTTACATTGATGTCATGTTATCCATGTATTCACTATATCTATACAAATACCCCATGAATATAAGAGTAATGGATGTCATGATTGATATTTTTTTTAAAAAAATTACCGTGTACCAATGTGATGATAATTATGTAATCCCCATGGTGATCACATCCAATTTAAGAGTCATAATCCTCATTTAAATGTATTGTTAATCTCAAATGTTTTATATGAAACTTCACATTGATGATATTTCTATTATATAGGAATTTGTGGATGTCATTCCACAATATTTTTATATAATTCTAAAAAACGGTGATGTTCAGTTCATAATAGAACTTATACCTAATACCATTCCAATTTAATATAATCCATATAGAATTGTACTAATTGACTTGCAGCCATAAAAGAAGAAAGTCCATGGAAACCTTGATAATGGAATCATTTTCTATGCGTGTCTCCATGAGGAACTCCCAATTTATTTATTTAATGTTGAATCCATGAAACTGTAAATTTATTATCGGGAGTTAAAAAACAAAAAAAAATATGAAAAAGTATCCCCCACCCAAATTTTGATGACAAGTTTCATAAACTAGACATAGCTAAACACTTTTTTCAATATCTACATTTGTTATGGATATCATCAATTGAGGATTAAGAAGGAGGATATTTCTAATAAATAATTACATAAAAATTGTGGAAAATTTGAATATATAGATATACCTTTCAGTCTTACAGAGGAGCCTACTATAATTGGAATTGTGAGGAATAAAGTCTTTATATATTACCATTTTGAGTTTGTTGTATTACTTACAAGAAACATTATTCTCAACACAAAGAGAATGTAAATGAATTAATACCACTTGATAATTGTTATAATGAAACAAAGGAATGAGAAAATATATGTAAAAAATTACAAACCGTGAATTGTTTATGTGAATGATTTAATTTTTGGGGAATATAATATTAGGTGAGGGTGTTGTAGTGGATCTATTAAAGATAGACATTATTGAATGTTATCCCAAATTATACATGGTGATTGAGATCCAAATATATTTTTGTTTTATATTGTATATTAACAATGTTTTTTAGATAATTATCATGAATATATAATCCTATGAACAAGGTTTCTCAAAGGGTTCCATGTATTTCTAGATATTTGAATGTGACAAAAAATTCCAAGGAACTAAAGAGAAGGTGTGTTAAGGAACATGATCATAAATATCATTATACTGTTGAATGGATTATAATCAATAGTGATTCATCCATGAATGGATTTACATGTCTATGTATTAGTAATTACATGAGTTTAGATTATGTCTTCAGAAAACGTAAGATTCACAAAAAAATTTCCAAACTAATAATTTGAATGTAGCTATAGAAATTTCATAATTAATTATATAAAGGATTTATCATTTTGTATAAAAGTGTGATATATATATTTATCATAAAATATTGAAGTATATATTGATACATAAGTCATTGAACATAAACCATAGAATATGGTTAGAGGTGATAATGGATTATGATTTTTAATACATTACCACCCATGGGAATGAAAACAAGGTGGTTCAGTTATTAAGTCAAAAGGATCATGCAAGATTATATATAACGAAGATCATAAATCCTCAAAATTTTGGTTTTTTCAAAATATGGATTTGGAAATTCTAAAGTACGTGACAAAATCATTCTAAATTAAATATTTAACCATATATTCGTGTGATGATTAAATAGGCACATAAAGAAGATGTGAAGCTATAGAATATTGTAATAAATTTTCTTGAGCTTAAAATTAATCATGAGGGAATGACTAAATTTATAAACTATGTATGACTTCCTTCTATTCCAAATCTGAAGAAGTTGTTTTCTAAGGATGCTCATATTTACTCATTCTCTATTCATCTTGGATGTGTGGTGATGTATAATGATTTGATGGAATAATTTTTGTGGGATATAATGAAGAGGGACCTCAGATAGTTTCTATCGTTGTGCATGGTACACTACAACATTACATATGAAGGATATACGTTTAAATGAATTTTACATCCATTACCCATACCATCATGGAAATCGAAGAACACCACTATGTATTTTTTATTTCACTCCCCAAAAACTCTGTATATAATAATGTAATATGGGTGGTTGTTTATCATCATTAAATGTAATAAAACTTTATACATATCAGATAATACTTCATTTTAAATATTATGTCCAATATATACATTAAATATGTTATAATGATGAGCACATTACCAAATTACATTATATCTGATCAGGATCCTTGGTTTACCAAAATGTTCATGTGAAGCCATTAACAATACCTTGATACTGAAATGAGTTTCGTGATTTCTTATCCTCCTCATATGTATGTTAAATCTAAAAGATCAATTAAAAACCTATAGGATATATCAAGATCTTTTGAATTGGATTTCAAAGGGTTGGGATAAAAACATTCCTCTGGTTAGGTTTTCATAGAATTATATATTTTACTCAATAATTCACATAAATCCACATTATTCCATATAGATATCCATAATGATGTAATTATGTTATATAATGAAATATATTAATAATTGAGATCATTTATGAAATGGAATTGAATGTCAGAGAAAATAAGTAGAATATGATGGAAAATCAGATTCGATAGAAATATTATGTTGATAATCAGTAATGTGATATAAACATTTTGTAGATGACGATTGGTTTCTATGAATCTAACCTTATATTACAATAATTCAATTAATAAATAAAAGGATGGTTATCCCTATATTGGGATTTTTGACATCCATGATCGAGTAGGGAGAGTCACTTATTACACAGAATTTAAACCCAATATATATTATGTCCATGAAGTGTTTCAGTAATATCTCTTTATGAACTATATACAAGACCCTTCAAATATGGGGAAATTAGAATTCATACTATTTGATTAGGTATATTCTTATAAGGAATAAATTGTTAAATTTCTAGATCTAATAGAGAATGTTTTACTAGAGAAGACCACTAACTTGGTCAATGTTTTGGGAAGAAACAACTAGTTTGAGGATGCAAAATGAAAGCATGAGGATATAATGATGATAAATTACATCCATTTTTCATATCATAATAAATTATTTATAAGTAAAAATCAATTTTTTAATTGTGTATTTTAACACCGTGAGTGTTTATGGAAACATTATTTTTTGAATAAATGAATTTAATTGATGGAATTTATTTAATAATAAACCATGGTATGCTTCAGTTATATGCCAAACCATTGTAACCTTTTGTTACATGAAACTCTGGCTTACCATGTCTTACATTCAGCAATGAGTTTTTCTTGCAAAAAAATTTAATTGTTATAATTATTTAAACAAAATATCATAACCTAAAAATTATACCTTAAAAAATAAATATTAATAACTAATTTTTAAATAATAATTATTTTGGATTTAAATAAAGGAATAATATTTACAATTAATTTTACACCATTTGGTAAAGTCTTTATATTTTTTTAAAATATAATTTTAACCAAATTTTTTTTAATTTCGTGAATGATAATAAAATACGTTTTCTAAACTTTTAGACATTTTATTTCATAAAATTAACATTATTTTGGTATTTTTATTATCAAAATTAACTTAGGGTATATTTTTTTATGTTTTCAATAAAACATTCATTTATTGTTTTAAATTGAAAATTAATTAATTTGAATTTAAAACTACATTTTTTTAAATTTTTTATATAAAAAATTTCTATGGTTAAAATATTAATAAATTTTAGATAAATTATAAAAATTATTAATAAAATTTTTAAAATTTTGATGTATATCACATTTAAATTTGAAAAAAAAATTCAATCATTTGAATACTACTTATTTAACATAATTCATTCGTGACACACCAAACATGTCTAATATTAATGTATTTTTCCACTTTTGTGTTTAGAATTTGGAATAACAGATTCCATATCCAGAATCATCATTTTTATAATTTATACCATGGTCAACATAATTTCTGAATAATAATATTAGTGAAAGTAATTGAAAAATATTATATTGATTACATTAAATGTAAGATTATATAGTGGTTAGCATTGATACGAATGACTTAAAATTACCCTACACTTTTACCAAATCTACATGGATAACTCAGTGACTAAAAAAGAAGCTAAAAATTACATAATAAAAAGGGAATTCTCGATCCCCTCAGGTGGGTGACAAGTACCATTCATCATACCGGTTAAAGGTTGGAATGGTTTTTCCCCATAAAAAAATAATGAAATAGTTTAAATTATTTATTCCTAAAATAAAACTACATGGTGAGAACATTAATATAAGTCTAAAATTTATAAACAACCCAAATTACACAACTAAAATGGATTTTTCAAACTGTGATTTACTGACATTTAATAAATCTAATGGTAAAAATTATTAATTCTAATAGATATTTATTTCTATTCATATTAACCATAGTCACCAACCGTTTTTTACAAAAACATATATTTGTTTATTTTAGTAGGTCAATACCAAATAATCCATTACAAACATTTAAATATTTTGGCTCATTATAATTATAACATAAATATAAATACTAATAAATAACAAATGTGTTGTAAATTTTTATTACCAACAAATATTTTTTTTTTATCAAAATTTGTTGAAAAAAATTATTCATTAATATAAACTATTTAATCAAAAAATAAATATATATATATATAACCAATTATAAACATTTCATTTTGATAATATAAATAAATTACTAATTAAATTATTCATAATTTAAAAATATTTTCTTGACTGTATATATATAATATAATATTTTTATAAATAATCAATTTGACATTTTTAGAATATTTATTGATTACATATATATATATGATATTTTTATAAATAAACAATATAATAGTTTATAAATAAATAATATGATATTTTTATAAATAAAAAAATATAATATTTTTATATTATTTATTATATATATATATTATTTTTATGTTTACGATTATAAATAAACATAATGGATATAAAGTAAGATATTATTATATAAATTATATAAAAATTAATAAATCACTATACCCATTTCATGTCACCCCACCCAACCATTGCAAGACACCCCCATGACCTACCTTCTCCAACCACCCTATTCCCACCGCACACACTCCACTCCCCATCCATTGATTTAGTGTCTCCATATCCATCACCATAGCCCCACCATATCCCTTTATTTCACACCCCCTTGTTCCCCTGATCCATCACCTCTACTGATCCCTCACCTCCCATGAGGAAATATAATCCCCCGCTCTTTCGCTTTCTCTCATTCCCTCTCTGTAGCACCATCATCTTTCTCCTCGAAGCACCACCACGTCCCTTGCTATAGAGCCACCTCGGCCCTCACTACCTCACTCCCTCACTCCCTATATCCCCCCCAAGAAACCCTAATCACTCCCTCTTCACTCCCATTCCAATATCATGACACACATCACAACCTACATACCAATTCCTACCACACCCACCACCTCCCCATCCCTCACAGTAGTGTCTCCCCATCCCTCTCTGTAGCGTTTCCCCATCCCTCTCTGCAGTGCTACCTCTTCACCACCCCCATTCAAGTAGATTTATTTATGTTGATTTTTCTTCCTCTGTAATCTCACATGATCAAGATATATTTCTAGATGATAAACAAATATGGAGATAGTTTTGGTGGGTAGCATGCTTCCTAGGACGGTGGGTATCCAAATTTTATGGAGCTCATGTTAGGTGACAGATCAGGCACAGAATGGTGGTCCACTGTAATCAATGAGATACTGGTGATGTTTTTCATGTTTAGTTCCACTACAACATACGATCACACATGTTAATTTCTATTGATTTATGATCTGGTGGGTTCAGTGGTTTGTTATCATTGGGTATAGTATAGAGATCCATGTCTGGTCTAATATACACTACATGAAAATTTCTGCATAGCGGCGGTTTAAACCACATCCATGTGTTTCTATTCTGGTTTCCAAAAACTGCCACAAAATTGTGTGTTGGTATACAATAAATAGCAGTTTCATCAATTTGTTTGAAGTTTATGGAAACCATCGTAGAAATCACATTTCATGATGGTTGGTCATGGATTTTATGGTGTCTTTCTCAGAAAAAATTATTCTTTTCCACGCTGGTTTAAACCACTGTGAAAAAAAAACATTTTTCCAGGAAAACCACCGCAAAATCCAAGATAAAACGTTATTAAATCATAATGTAGGATGAAAAATATCTTTCTGTAGTTTTAGTCACTGCTAAATTATTGTTTGTAGTGGTGATTTTAACCATCATCAATAGTAAGATACCAAATTATAGTGGTTGTTAAAACTACCACTAAAAAAATTAATTTACATAAAGGTTGTTTGAATTATCTCTAATGGTAGATTTATATAAAAATTATGTTTATTATGCATCCCCAATACCAGTTACTTGAATAAAACCTACCAATTTAACATGCACAAACATCTTACATCCAAAAGGATTCCAAAAAACCTACATTTTTATAATAAAAATAACTTTCAAATCCACACACTTATTCAATTTTAAAACACATAATATATATAACGAATATGGTAGGGTGAAGAAATATGATATTAAGGATACAACATTGTTGTCTAAATATTACACTGTAAGAGTTATAAAATAAGAAGCTCATTCAATGGAGGTATTTAACATGTCATTTCAATTATAAAGTATTTTAAGACATGTACTAGTCATGAAATAACTCATAACTATTCTTATTATGGGATATTTACCAAATTTTGGGGATCTGCATTCATGTTGTGATATATGATGGGTTCCACCCTATAGAAAATGTGTGGGAGAACTATGAGAAAATTCCAACACATTTTTGACCATTTCCATTATGGGGAAAGGGACCAATGCGACAAACAATGAGTAAATGAAATTCAATTCCGGAAATAGTTAAATTACTTCATAAATGTGCTACATGAAAATCTATTAGGGTGGTAGAAAACAATTCTTTCAGTATTCAAATGGGGAAGTATAATATGTACATGAATTTTATATTGAATAGATATGGAAGGTTGTGGGGAAATAATATATTGACTAATTCTCCCATGTTCACACTTACGGGGTATATTTCCATGCTGATCTATAGTTGGATTCTTCTTTTCAGGTATGCACTCATGGGTGTGTGGTCAAGGACCATCATTAAGGTGGGGATTTTTTATATGGGGAAGTCCACAAATCTAGATCTTCCTATATAAGAAGAGTAATACAATTATAAATATTAGATCACCCAAGGGAAGACTCTGCTCCATGTATGAAATCCCTTTCACTTATTATATTGCTATGTAGTACCACGCATGGGGGTATATGATTATTGAGAATACATATCTCCAACCTACACCAATTTCCATCCAACAATTCAGAACATCGCCTGAAGCTTATTACTCATGTAGGACACTATAGATGTGCTTAAAATGACCATGTCTAGAGAACGAATCATGTTCCACCCATTCCTCCTCCAAATTGGGATTGTGACTAATGATGTTATGAGGACCATTAAGAACCGGTCATACCTCATAGCCTTATAATGAGGGGTAATAATGGTGAGGGATGCTTTCTAGTTGAGACGTGATCTATTAAATCCACATTAGTCTGAAAATATTGTTTAATTTCATTATGTGACTAACTAAAATTGTGTATAGTGGTGTCTGTGACAAATTCCACCATTCAATCTTGAGAATATTGTATCACATATTCTTCCATTAGTATAGTTAAATGGAGACAAGAGCTCCCAAAACCAACTTACTCCTACATGATTATCCAAGATTACATATAGTGTAGGGAGAACGTGTCTATTAGGACTGATGCTGAAGTGATAGACTACAAAGGCTGAAGAATGAGTAGCCCCACAACAACATGATCAATGGAGAGCAGCAGGTGGCACTCATTAGGGAGGCAGAGTCACCCTGGGGCGTTATTATGTATTGAATTTATATGAAATTTCTAACAATGAACACATGGGATCCGAAAATAGATCATCATATAAAATATCGACACTCTTGGGGATGTTATAGCATGATAATGGAGAACCCTATTTTGTGTTCTATGAGTAAATTTTTCAATCGTTCATGGAATTTGTTCTACCTTTTGGATAACCATAGATATGTCTATTTCTATGAATCCTAGGATAACGTGGTCATCCATAGAATGTTCAGTAATCTCAATGGGATATAGAAACTACTCAACAAATATGTAATTCATATCATCTGGTTAGTAAATGAAATGTAAGGCTTCCACAATCACCAAGATGAGGTGGTGTGGTAGGTAATGGAGCATGTGGATATGATCAATTCATGGGTAACTAAAATCCACCTTACTAACAATGTGATAGTTCTTATGGCCATTACCCCCCCTCATATATTCCAAATAAATATTTGGATCATAATAATCAAGGATATAACTCTTCTTTTAGAATTTCTTCCGGAATCCTTTTTCACATGTTCAGGAATCTGGAATACTAAATGGAGATGATTGTGATGTTTTTGACATAGAGGTAGAGGGATACTATGAATGGTGTTATTCAATCCATTGAGGACTATTCCCCTGCCACCATAAATCGTAATCCATTCATTTTTAAATTTAAGTGGATTAGATCTCACAACATGGTACTCTCATAAAGATAAAAAATAAGAGGTTTGTGATCCGAGATGATCTTTGGAAGAGGAATCCTAGATATTTCATTGTGAAAAATCCTTCAATTGATCTAAAAAACTTATATCATGATTACATTCCTATCATCCATTTATAGTGAACATTACCCATGTAAATTTTGTACTAGAAATACTATCTTTAGTTAGGCTACACTGATCAATGGATGAACAGAAATGATCTACAATAGTTTGAGAAAAGTGTTGTATAATCTTTTAATCTGGTCTCATGATAGTATTTTTGTTCCAAATAACTATACAAATTTGATCCATATTAGATTCATAAATATAAATATTGTTTAATAAAACATTTGGATAATAAATAATTAGTTTCTTTAGAAGACTGGTTTCGTAATACATAAAAACAAACATGAGAAATCAAGAAAAATTAAGGTCATGAAAATGATAATTGAAAGCTATGGGACACACATGATACATATACAAACCAAATGGTACAATATTATTTAGCATATTAACAATACCAATAATCAATGTCTGATGATGAATACAACTAATCACCATCTCCAACTCCAAATCTGCTTCCTACTACGACTAGTAAGAATATTATATTGCATATTAAATATTTTTGTATATTTATATTTAAACATAAAACCAATAAATGTTTTAAAACAAATTTTTTTTTGAATTTTTTTGATTTACCAATTCACCACTAGTCGATTCAATACAACCCAGGGATGATCTGGTCACTTTATGTTATAAATCAATAACAAATTTCTGCAAAGTGGATATCAGAGTCCCATATTATTGAACTATTTTTTTGTATAGAAATAGTACATCTGTGACTATCTCATGGTATGGATTGACTAGAAATAAAATTGTATGAAGATGAAATCTCTGGTGGCCTACAAAATAAATCAGATGGCATGGGTCCGAAAACCATCCCACCCAGTCAACCAGGATGATCCTTCCCAAGATCGTTAGCAACTAGGTCATCTTGGGAGACTGATTACAACTGTGCAGGATTGGCATCCAATAGTTCATTATTTTTTATCTATAAATAAAATATCATTCATATTAGAAGCAATATATATTAACATAGTGACCACTGATAATCAGTTATTATAATGGAAAATGAGTTTATTACCCACCCTATTTGGTAGGCTCATTATCAAAACATCCATCAGTTTTTTTGTAACCCTTCAACCCCGTTTCTGTTTTGGATGCTGGGGGTCAAAAAATTGTAACTTCATTAAAAAAATATAAATAAAATTATTAATATATTAAATAGATAATAATTTCGTATAAATATTTAATCTAATGATAATATTACCAGATAATATTGGCTTCTAGAATAACTCTTCGAATCTATAGTGTGAGGGATGACTTTCTTAGCCCGACTTGTTGCATTCTTCATTGAAAGATCTTGAAATAATTAAAATGTTATTTAATAGTATTTTATTCAATTTAATTTCATATTAATATACATGTATAAATTTAAAATGATATTAATATAATAATATATATTTAAATACCATCTGCTTCTCATCGTGATGTCTGTTAACAAAAACATTCCATTGCCCTTTGAATACCCCATCGGGTATCTTGTCATTCATCAATTGGTCGGTCAACAATGTATTGTTCACATCACTATAAAATCTCTATTTAAATACGTTCTATTTTAGGCCCAAATTATTATATGTCCACTTTCATGCTTGAACATCATCAACCGTAAATTGGAAAAGCATCTGTATAATGAAATTCATTTAGAAAATATTATAATTTAGTAAAATAATGACATTATATTATACCATAATATTTTAAAATTACGTTTATTTAGGAATAAAAAACATCATTTTTCCTTGTTGAAGTAATATGACTCCAATAATCATACGTAATAGGAAGTTAAACCATCTATACGACCTACTGGCCAAGAATATGGCCTCGTATTCCTATAGTGTCATCCGTTGGGACACTATATGAAACAAATGGAGCAATGATATTATATCTCTTCTGATTCCATACATCTGAAATTTTTATATTTTTCTCCATACATTAACCGTTTCCATATTTATTGAACAAAAATTTAGTATAAAAAGTGCAATTAATTTATTCATATTAAAATTTGTACTTATGACAGTCACCCTCCAGTATCCCCAAGAAGAACTAGAAGTGGTGCATTTCTCCCTCACTGATGAGGCTCTTTATGGGGGAGGTGATGACTAAGAAGCTAAATGAATGCTCATAGAGGGTGTAAGAGATGGTGCATGTGGAGATAGTGCAGAGGGGAAAGCGGGTGGTTGCTCAGATGTCATAGGGAGGGAGAAATATGGACCATAATCTATCGGCGTGGTTGATGAAATAGTATTCTGCTTCACCCTTGGAATTCCATTCATTTAATCAAATTAAATTATGTTCAGAACATATATTACAAAAAATATAGGCAGAAACAACAATTAAAATTGATAATAGATTCACAATACTACCAAACAAAATATGAATAATAATTAAAATGAATGACTGCACCAATGAAATAATTAGTTTCTAAATGAATGAATAACTGTACATACAATAATTTCCCCCATCAATCATGTCAGTTTCCTACTACTTTAATTCATACAGTTCATCCATCCTTGTTAGATTAATATTTCCAATATCATGATGGAAAAATATGTTCATTTCTTATTGGTGATGAGATTTAATGTCATAGGTCAAATCTTTCAATTCGTCACCCATATCAAAAAAAATATCTCGATTTTTCAAGAGAAACTAGACTACAAACATCATCCACAACATCATTCACACAATATACCATTTTCACTTCTGATGATAAGATATACAGATCATGTAGTTCACAATCACCAAAATCTGTCAAGAAAAATAATTTCCCAGATGTAAATTTCAAGGAATCTTTTTTAAAACCTATTATAATATCGACCATATTTCATTTGAATAAAACAACTAAGAAATGTGTGTTGTATTTTAATTCACTAATATCAATCATTTTTATGTAGTATTCCACATAATCAAATGTAAATATACCACTATTCTATTTTTTCAAAATCTCTTCTTGATTGACTCTATTAAATATAAACCCATTTATGTTGTAAGTGTCAATCATTTTATAATGTTTTAGCGGACCTTGTGCAAGAAACATAAAATCATTTGACAACTCTACACGTGTATCAATATTCATGATATAAAAAATAAAACATTATTCAATTTAACAAATATATGTTTCTACCTAGTATCCCTATTTATTGAAATATTTAATTATATACACATCATCCAAACCATCCTACAATATATTTTTAACAGCTTTCGTTGTATCATTCTCATTTCATGTTCAGCCTCTCATTTGTCTCATTGTTTGTATGTTCAAGTCTTCAATAAATAGATTTTCAATTTTATATTCTAAAGAAAATATCTAGGTACCTATAATAATTTTATTTCAATCAGTGTAACATTTCAGGTCCCCTCAACTAATAAGAAAATATCATGAAATATTTTTGATTTATCATGTATTTGAGATTCAGTCGATTTGGCTTCAACATGTCCAACTTGATTATATCTTGTTTGAGTATAAATCCTGTATATAAAAAAAGGTATGAAACTCCTCTTCCAAATAGCCTTTAGCAATAGAGCCTTTAGGATTAGCTTTATTTCTCACTAATGAATTCAAATGCCCAAGATATCTGTGAAATAAAATAAAAAAAATAATTATGCATTTAATTATGTTAAAATAATTGTTTAAATAACTAATAAACATTTAAATACTGGACTATCAATTGGATACATCCATAGATAATGTACGAGCCCTTCTAATTTAGCTTCCTTAACCAAATGCAGAGTTAAATGCACCATCATAGAAAAAAATGATCGAGGAAAGATCATCTCCATTGCAAAAAGTGTCAATACAAACCTCTCATGAAGGTTGTTAGGATCAAATGGATGTAGAGACATCTCACATAGTTGTCTAAAAAATTGGTAGAATTGGAATACAACGACAATAAATTTTTCAGGTAATAATGTACGCAATGCCAATGGTAGTATATACTGTAAATAATATATATATTGTGAATTTTCAATCCATGTATCCTATGATGATTTAAGTAAACATACCTTGAAATTTTACTTGAATTCCCCTTAGATACCTTCACATTTTTTCCATTTTCAATTGAAGGTATCATTATCCATATTTTTCCTTGCAAAAATTGTCTGAGAATACTCTTCATTTTCATCTGGCATGAGATCCCATTTTATTATCATTACATTTAAGTATTTCTGAGAATTGATATGATCCATTGACATTCCAAGATCATTAAGAAATGTGAAGATCAAATTTCAAAAAATATTCTTCTCAATATGCATCACATTAATATTTTCCGCATCAAAATGAATTCCCAATACGAATGTTTGAAGATTATACATTTTTTATTCCATTTTTGTGTTCCAATTATACTTGATAATGCACTTCAAACTCATTTCCCACTATCATTAAAATGATGCACCATGCAAAAAAAAAAATTCCCAAATTTCCATGATGTGACAATATTTCACAACTGGTTAACAACATTTGAGGTGATCTACGATTAACGAATCTATTTAATTTTGATCTATTCAACAAAAATCAATGTTTTTCATTGAGAAATATTCGATAGAATAAGAAGAACCATTTTATACAGTGAGGAATTCCGTTGGGTTGAAAATCAAAGTTATAAATTGGACCATCCAAACCCATGTATGTGTTCCATCAAGATAAATTTTGATGTCCAGGGAATTCACTAATGGTCCACATTAAATGGCATACATTTTGAACTTTTTTTTTAAAAGAAGAATTATATGTCTCAAAACCATTGTTCCATAACTCATGTAGTTATTAAATTAAATTATTTAAGTATGCATCAATATCATTTCAAGGCATTTTTTCCTGGAAAAATAATCGAATTGATATAATACATTTGTCTCATAAACATCTATGGAGGCTGATTGTAAGGGATCAAAACAACTGCAAAAATTCTACAACTGGTAATCAGTGTCCCAAATGGTTTGAAATCTGTGGTAGACAGTCCCAATCCAACATTCCTAGGATATACAGAAAAATATAAATATAAATAATAAAATATATTCCACTATTTGGAATTTGTTGGATGTCTCATTAAACCATAATTGTTATTATCTTTAGAATATAACTTCATGTGTTCGGTAGACATCGATGACATTACTAATCATTGAAATCAAGGATTTAATGGAAGGTAACACAAAAACATTGTAGGCATGTTCCTTTTATTCTTATTAATGGTAGTATGTTGATTCAGACTCTCAACATCACCCATTGACAACCATATAAAACATCTTTTTTACAATCCTATCTACTTGAATCCTCTAGCCAATAAAGCATACAATCATTTGGACATGCATGAATTTTTATATAATTCAGACCAAGCCGGTTAAATACATTTTTCATATCATAAAAATAAACGGGGATGATTTCATCAGGAAATGCATCATGCAACAATTCCAATATCAAGGTCATTTACTTTTTTTAATTCTGCATATTTATTTGATATGGTACAACTTCTATATAAAATAATATTTGGAATATTTCAAAAATACACTATAAAACTCTTGATTTCCATCATCAAATAAACCATGAATCATATTTTCCTTAGTGATTTGTTCACATAAATTAGTCTCTATAGAATAATGATTAGGATCCAATGATACATTTCAATATTTTATCTGGTTCTCTGCAGTCTCAAAATAATCATTTGTCATGTTGGTAATTGTATCACCCTAGTCTGGTTGTTTGAATTTATTTTGATGTTTATGTTGGTGTCTTACAATGATGAATGGATCATTTATAATTTTCAGAATTTTATTCTCCATTGTCGAAAAAGTTGGGAGCTATTTCAGTTGATTGACATCAGTAATCAACATTCCTGTAACATTCGATTCTCCATGCTAAATCCAACAAAAATAATGAGAATGGAATTGATTAAATATTAAATGTTCATAAACATCATCTCTCTTTGACCATCTTATAAATTTATAATTAAGAAATTAACATCTTATTATCCCTTCAACAGATCCGTTGAAAATTGAGAAATCTAAAAACGCATCCAACCCCTTTGAATACTAAGTTCTTTTCCTCAGTATTATCATTAAGATTTTATCCATGTCAATCTCAATGTTCCTAAACAATATTAAAAAAATAGAACACATAACTATTAATAAATATTGAAAGAGATTTGGGTATATTATTTGAATAATATTTTAATATGTTAAGGATATTTTCCCTATATAAATTCATAATGTAAATAATGAACTACCCCAATATAAAACCAAATCATGCAAATGAAAAATATCCATAAAATAAGAGGAGAACATAGATCTCATCACTGTTTTTTTATGCCATGCAATCAATATAGCATAAATTGTTATAACATAAGTATATGATAATCATGAGCATGGAATAAATTACTTTTTTAATTATTTCATGGATTCATGTAAGTTGATCACATGTCATGATAGAAGGACGTGTAATATCAAACGACCAAGCATATACCATAGAGTATGATTAAGGAAACATAATAAAAAAATATGATAAATTGATCTTAACATAGGCATTATAGATTGTGATATAAAAATTTTTACATAGATATAATCATTGTAAATCATAACATAAAGGATCATATACCACTGTGTATTTCCCATATTATAGTGGAGTATGAATTAAAACATGATTCTCATAACATAGTGCTCCGGACGTCATTGCCTAATATTTTTATATAAAACAATATCATTTATTCAATAATCATGAATCCAACTATAATTAATCATATTTACACAATTCATAGAACACATTTTGAATGGATAAATAATAATTCACACATGAATCCTATCCAATTTCATTTTCAAAATCATCATTCAACCCATATGCTATAATTCCCCAGCCTTAAAAATTACTTACTCTTGGGTTATTTCAAGAATTCACATTGAGGATCTTTTCAGGATTAGAGTTTTAGAGAATTCTATCATAAATCATGCATTTCATTCCACAGTTAAACAAGGTGGTTACATCAAAAACAATATCCATTTTTTCCATCAATGGAAACATATTTAAAATAAAACATGGATTCTTTCTTGAAACTTACTCGACACTATCATAACATCATTTGCATTCCCTTGACCTGTAAAAAACAATTCGAAAATTGGGATGAGCATAAAAATCTCAATAAGTGATATAAAAATACAGAATGAAAACATTAGTCCATGTATACATCAGAATCAATTAAATCATACATTACTAATAAAACATAAGAACATAAAAATACATCATGACAGCATAAGATTTATGAATAAATCATAGAAATTAGAAGACATGATGGTAACTTGAGGAATTTATAACATTCTTACATAGTGAGTAACTCTCATGGTTACGTTTGGAATACCCATCACATTATATTCCCTAAATCTCTTCGAATAAACCTTAGAGTTTAACTCCATCATGTTACCCAATGCATTGGAGAGCTATATCGAGCTCACCCTCCCTTAGTTTATCACGATACCACCCAACTTCAATGAACAATGCCCAAGAACCATAACATAACCATATCAAATAAAACATGCATAAAGAAAACATAATATTTCTATATTTCAATCACAAGATATCAATACAACAAATTGATATAATCAAAACTTTATCAAAATAAATTTCAATACCAAAATAATAGAAAAATTAAATAAAGGTATTTATTTTTCATTTAAAACATTAGGGCTTGTAGAGGAAGCTGAAACTCCAATAATGGTCATGGCGGTGGGTAAGTCTGTGTCGCCGCATACGTAAGAAAAAAAAATTTCTTTTTTCATTTAGTAAAATGCTTCATGTAAAAATATTCCATTATAATGATATTAAAAGTCGAAATTTTTTGTTATACATCTAATAAAATAATGTCATACACAAAATGAAGTATGCTTCAACGAAAGGAGATTGAGACGAAGTCCCTTACCTCAAGTCTGACTTGTCCTGTTCGTTTCTTTATATTTATGAATAATAAACATTGGTAAATTTATAATTTCATAAGGAATTCCTTTAAAGTTTATTATTCAATTCATATCACATATTTTCATGTTATAATAATTAGTTAATTATGTGAGTTCATATCAAATGTTTTGTCAATGTTTGGTACATGAGCCAAAATTGAAGTTGTTTAAAAAGAATTTCCCATGAAGTTATATGTACACCATATCCAGATTGGTATTAATTATTTAAATATCAAATTTATCCAGAATATAATAATTTTATACTATTCCATAACATTTGGAGATAAAAAATGAAATGCACCGTTCATGGAGACCGTAGGTCGTACGTACACATGAACGCTACATTCATTTCATTGTCATATTAAAAAATTTATACTAAATGAGACATATGTATATTATAATCCCAGTATAATATATATGTTATAGAGGTAACATAATTTCATTAATTACATTATTTATAAATTCCATGATTGGCATTAATGAGTCACATCACTTGAGGGGGTGGTATTTTACACTTCCCAAGATTAAATTATCGTAGTTCCACAACATGAAAAGCATAACGATGTGATTTAATAATAAAATTTAGAAGCATATAAAAAAATTAAATACCAAATATATAATATATAAATATAGTGACATCATAATGTCCACCAGGAAAGGTGTTAAATGTTTATTGAACAATCATTGTTTCGTGAGGCAGTAATTCGCCACCCACCGAAATAGTATGTTCTATAACCATTAGACAGAGGTGTGTGTAAGTGTTTATAGAATCCTTATCAGAAAAACATTATAGTATATTGAGGATACTGGTGTTATTATTGGATCAAATAATAAGAAGATATTGGTGAGTGAAAATGGAAAATAAAATAAAGTATCTCGAGAGAAGACATTACCACTATATAGGGTAACTCTTTTTTTGATTTGACGTAAAGGATTCCTTGGAAATACTTCCACCAAAAGTGAGGATTCTAGGAGTAAGAGATGGATGCAGAGAGATAATATAAGCATAGGATGGATGATCCAAGGTCTTGAGAGGTGGGGGTAAGGGGGTAGAAGTGGGGCCTTTTATAATAGGGAGGAGGATCACTTTTGGAAAGTCTTGAAATGTTACTTTATTATAAAATGATTTTAGTATTTTGAAGGTCCCAAAATGATACATTTTTAGGATAAGGGGATATGGGTTCCCAATACACCCATACAATAGGTTTTCAACAAGTGTAAGACTTAGATTTTACCTTATCTTTTCATTTTATTTAAATCATTCCTTAATAAGGTAATCATTTCATCATCATGGCGTCATAAATTAAATTATCTATTTAAATTATAAAAATTATAAAATAAATACCATGATGAAGGAAATATTTTTAGCATTAAGATGACTATTTATAGTCTAAGAGTTCATTTATTTAAAATGAATTTTTTTTACTTTGGATATACAAACCTTTGTTATATTTCTCTGCTTTTTAAAAATAACATTATAAATGTCACTATTACACCCATGTGACTACATGGGCCCTCAAGTTTGGTTAAAAGCGTCCCATGGTCCGAAAAGACTCATAAAAGAAGATTTGGACACATTTTGGGGTCATTTTATATTTTTATGATACTATTTTGTTACCCTTAACTACCTGATTACTAATTAATCACGATAAATAAAGGTAATTACAGTCGTTACTATTCATAATGTTCAAAAAAAAATCTTGATTACATAATTTAGACCTTATGATTCCAAATATGGAATCCATTTTACCAAATTCCAAACATAGAAATTGCAGTAATTAATTTAAAAATAATTCCCCTTGTCAAAACAAATAGCGTGTTTTTAAGAAAGAATATCTATCAAAAGAATGCCAATTGTTTATATCCAATTTTAAAGTGAAATTAATTATAATAACCACCATTGGATTAAATTTTAAAAATATATTATAATTTCACTTTAATATAAATTAAAACGACAATATAATAATATAATTAAATTAGATGAAAAAGCAGTTTTGAAGTAAAATGCAGTATTTATAACTATTCATTAAAAATGAACATTATAAGGAAAATTCCAGAAATTTATCCATATTAAATTTCAATGTCCCAATTCTAAATAATAATATTATTTTGACAAATAGAGCTTATAAAATTTTCAAATGTTAGTTTTAAAAATGTTTTCCCATCAAAAGTCGGTAGAACAATATTTTAAAAATATTAGAGTATTATATGCTTAAAATTGGATTTATTTTCATTTTAGGCCTCTAAAACACTCTCTAATTAATAAATAGACATAGATATTAAAATATATTATTATTTACTTACTTGTGCTATTACATCCTTCCCCCCTTTAGGAAATTGTGTCCCAGCAATTTATTTACTTATCGAATAAGTGGGGGTACTTATCCCTCATTTCATTTTCAGATTCCCATATTGCCTATTCAACGGTATGGTTTTTCCATAGAACCTTTACATGATTAATAACCTTATTCAGCATGTCATTATCTATGTAGTCATGAATATGGACTGGTTGTTCCTCATAATATAGATTCTATTCCAGCTAAACTACATCTGGACTCAAAAAATGAGATGGATTTGGCACATACTTCCTTAACATTGAAACATGAAAAACATTATGAACCTGAGATAAAGTTGTAGGTAAAGCCACTCAGTATGAAACTGATTCAACTCTCTCCAGAATTTCATATGATACAATAACCATGGACTCAACATTCCTTTCTTACCAAATCACATCACTCTTTTCCATGGTGAAACCTTGAGGAAGACATGATCACCTACCTCAAAAGAGTGATCCTTCCTCATGTTGTCTGTATAACTTTTCAGCCTGCTCGGAGCTGTTCTCATGTGTTTCTGTATCAACTGATCTTTTCCTTCCATCTCATTACCAATTCTGGCCCCATCAACTTGCTTTCACCTAATTCATCCCAAAAAGTTGGAGTTCAACAATACTTCCCATATAATTCCCTAAATGGTGTCATCTATATTCTGGAATGAAAACTCTTATTACAAGAAAACTCAACCAATGAAGGATGTTGGTCCTATCATCCATGATAATCCATCTAACAAGCACGTAGCATATCCTCTATAGTCTAAATTGATTATTCTGACTGCCTATCTGATTGAGGATGAAAAACTGTAATAAAATTTAATTCAGTACCCAATGACATCTGAAGGCCTTTCCAAAAGATATAAGTGAACCCTGGATCAAGATCATATAAAATGTTGAGTGGAACTCCATTGAACCTTACTATCTCTTTAAGATACAATCGATAATGTTGATCTATGGAAAAATTCCCTCACATAGAAAGGAAATTAGTAGATTTAGTCAAGTGACCAACAATAACCAATATTGCATTATTACCTCGAGGTGTCTTCGGTAATCCCACAATGAAGTCCATGGATATATTCTCCCATTTCCACTCTGGCACTGGTAAGGGCTGATGTATCCCTTTTTTCAACTGCCGCTGCACTATAACCTTTTGACAAGTCATACACATCACAATAAAATCAGCAATATCTCATTTCATTCCATCCCACCAGTAATACTCCCGGTGATCTCTGTACATCTTAGTAATGCCTGGATGAACTGAAAATGGAGAGCAATGAGATTCACATTACAAATCTCTCTTCAACTGTGAATCACAAGGAACACAAAATCACTTACCAAATCTCAAAACACAATCATTATCAATGTTGAATTCAGGAAACATACCCTTCTAAACTAGCTCTACCTTTTTCTGCAACTCACTGTCTTCCTTCTATGATTTCATAATTCTGTCTAACAGATAAGTATTCACTGATACCTAATGAAAAATAGAATAATTTCTTGCACCAACAACTTCCAAGAAAAAATTCAGCAAATCTTTAACCAAAGGAACATGTTCCAAACATAACATGGTTAATGAATCATTACTATTTCTACTCAAAGCATCTGTCACTTATTTTCTTTTCCTGGGTGGTAGTGAATCGTGAAATCATAATCTTTGATTAATTCTAACCATCTCCTCTGTCTGAATTTCAATTCATTCTGAGTGAATATATACTTTATAAATTTTTGATCAGTATATATTTCACACTTTACACCATTCAAATGATGCATCAAATTTTTTTTAGCGAAAACAACAACACCTAATTCCAAATCATGTGTAGGGTAATTTATCTCAATAGTTTCCAACTAATGTGAAGCATAAGAAATTACCTGATCATTATGTATTAGGATTCAACCATGTCCTTTCAATGAAGCATGACTGTAGATAACAAACTCACCATTCCGAGAAGGTAGTTCCTATACTGGGGAATTCACAAATCTTCTTTTCAATTACTAAAAACAATCATCACAATCTTTTGTCCAAATAAACATAACACCTTTCTGAGTTATCATAGTCAATGGGTTGGACAACCATGATAAATATTTAACAAACATTCGATAATATCCTTCCAAACCAAGAAAACTATGAATCTATATTACATTTGTGGGTCTTGGCCATTCTTCAACAAACATTTTTTTGGAGGGTCAACAAGTATACCATCTTTAGAAAGAATATGATCAATGATAGAAATTTGTTGCAACCAAAACTCACAGTTGCTGAATTTCCCATACAATTTATTTTCATTCAAGGTTTTCAAAATAACCCTTGAATAACATTCATGCTCCCATTTTCTTTTAGAAAACAACAAAATATCATCAATTAAAACAACCAAAAACTTATCCAAGAACTCATGGACATTTTTTTTCATAAGGTCTGTGGATAAAGAATGTGCATTGGTTAATCCAAAAGGAATAAATACAAATTCATAATGGCCATATCTTTTATGAAACACAGTCTTTGGAATATCTGCTTCCTTTACATTCAACTGTTGGTACCCTGATCTCAATTCAATCTTTGAAAAATACTGATCTCCCTGGAGGTGATCAAACAAATCATCTATATAAGGAAAAGGATATTTGTTCTTAATAGTGATGTTATTCAAGTCTCTATAATCAATGCAAAGTCTCATTGAACCATATTTCTTTTTAACAAATAAGGTAGAAACATGCCATGATGATGTGATAGGTCGAATGAAACCTTTCTCTAATAAATCATTCAATAGCTCCTTCAACTCTAAAAGTTCACTGTGAGCCATTAGATAAAGGGGTTTTGAAATGGTCTTAGCATCAGGAACTAAGTCAACATAAAAATCAACTTCCCGATCTAGTATTATTCCAGGAAACTCATCAGGAAAAACATCAGGATACTTATTTACAACTGGCACATCATTAATATGAATGTTTCCATTATTTTCAACAATATGTGCAAGGTAACATTCATTTCAATATTTTACATGTTTCTGAGCCTCTAGATATGTTATCAAAAGTAAGGGTTCATTATTTTACACAAACTGAAATACATTATGAAAAGAAAATTATATAGATATACAGTCAATCTTAGCAAGGTAAAAGAGATGCAATCCATACCCAGTATAACATCAAACTCTACTAGAGGTAAAACAATACGTTTTGAAAGTAGGTTATTTCCATGAATAAGTATAGGATGATTCATATAAATTCTTTTTACGTCAACATTTCCCCCCATGTATTTTTACCACAAGTTCAGGAGTCATTTCTTGAGATGGAATTCCCAATTTAATAGAAAATTTTTCAGAGATGAAAGAATGTGTAGACCCCGAATCAAATAACACATTGGCATAATCTAAAAAAACAACCAATGTAACCGATACAACATAATTTGATGGACCATTATCTACTGAAGTGGTTTCAAATGATTTCACCACGCCTTTCTGCTTGCAGTCTTACTGCTTCCCATCATTCGAGATCTTTTTCGGACACTCATTTTCATAAGTACAAATCTCATTGCACTTGAAACATTTCACTAACAATAAATCAAATTTTCTCTAACCACCCTGATCTTTTCCACTACAATCACAATCCTTATGTCCCATTTTACCACATCAGATGCACTTTCGAGAATTCAAAATACATTACCTAGCATTCTTTTTACCAAATTTATCACAAATTAAAAACTTAGTTTTCTTTCCATCAAAACATTTTTAAGGTTTATTCTCCTTCTTCTGACACTGTGGTCACTTCTTCGGTTGGTTTTCATAGAACACATGCTCATCAAAAAACTCTGTTTGCACCTTCTCAACACATCAAACAAACTTTTCAAAACATTTTAACTCATGAGATTATAATTCATTTTAACATTATGGATTTAATCCTGAGTAAAATTTATTGATTTTATTATCATCATCTCTGATAAAATTTGGATCATACCGTTCCAATCGAGTGAACATTTTTTATAAGAATCCACTCAGTCGTCCTATTGCCTCAATTCCAGGAATTGTTTTTCCATCCTAAGTCAAACATCCTTTGGAAAGTATTTCTCAAGTAACATTCTTTTGAATTCCTCCTAGTCCAGAAAATCTATCTCAATAGTGTCCCTGATATTTTTAACCATTGACCACCACCGATATTCTTCACCCTACAAATGGTAAACAGCAAGACTAACCTATTGATTATTTGAACACCCCAGGAAATTGAAAATATTATCCAGTTCTTTAATCCATCATTCATCTCTAACAGGGTCATATTATCCTATGAATGATGGGGGATGTTGCCTCATGAAATGATTCACCACTGACATGTTCTTCTGTGGTTGATCTGGTAGATCTCTTTCATGGATACCACCATTATTTATCGCTTGAGTAATCTTCTCCATTACTGTAACAAAATATTCAGTTCCAATTCCAAACATCTCAGGATGCTGATATGGAAGGTCATTTCCTTCTGTATTCCATCATAGCACTGCTTACCTATTTCCTCTGCAGAAAACCATTCTGAACAAACATTTCATATATGAAGCAACATGGTAATCTTCAAATGATATATCATTTCAGTTTTACCATCAATTTTTTTTGGATAATCATTTAATTGAATTCTAACTCCTAAAGTTATCTAAACAGGACTCTAATACCAAATATATGGCTCCATCCTGAAACATTACTTAATCATGGGTTATTTCAAGAATTCATACTGAGTATCTTTTCAGGTTTAGAGTTTTAGGTAATTAGATCAAAAATCATGCATTTCATTCCACATTTAAACAAGGTGGTAACATCAAAAACATTATTCATTTTTATACATAAATGGAAACATATTTATAAGAAAACATGGATTCTTTCTTGACACATTCTCGACACCATCTTCACATCATGTACCTTTCCCTTGATTTGTAAAAAACATTTCAAAAACCTGGGATGAGCATAAAAAGTTCAGTAAGGGATGTATAAATACGGAAAGAAAACATTAGTCCATGTATACATAGGATTCAATGTAATCAAGATTTACTAATAAAACATATGCACATTAACATACGTCATAAAATAATAAGATTTATGAATATCTCAAATAAATCATAAGACATAATGGTAACTGGAGGCATTCATAACATTATTACATATGGAGTTACCCTCATGGTTAATATTGGAATACCAATCATAGTATATTGCATAATTCTCTTTAGAGAAATGTTAGCATTTAACTCTTTTGCATTACCCAATGCATTGGGGAGCTATCTCAGGATCACCCGCCCGTAGTTTATCATGGAACCACCTAACATCATAAACAATTCCCATGAACCATAATATTATCATATCACATAAAACACGCATAAAGGAAACATAACATTTCCATATTTCAATCACAAGATATAAATACAACACAATGATTTAATCAAAACATTATCAATACCATATTCAATACCAAAATAAATGAAAAGAAATACATGTTATTTATTTTTTATTTAAAAACATTATTTCTTGTAGAGGAAGCTGAAACTGAAATAATGGTCATGGTGGCAGAGAAGTCGTTGTCCCTGCATACGTAAGACAAAAACATTCCTTTTGTCATTTTGTAAAACGATTCATGAAAAAAGATTCCTTTTGAATTATATTAAATGTCATAAGAGTTTATTATAAAACAAATAAAAGAAGGTGCTATATAAATTGTTGTATGCCTCAACGAATGGAGATTGATACGAAGTCCTTTACCTCGTGTCTGACTTGTCCGGTTTGTTTCCTTATATTCCTGAATAATAAACAATGGTAAATTTATAATTTCATAAGTAAATCCATTAATTTTGGTTATTAAATTCATATCACATATTATCATGTTATAAAAATTAGTTAATTATGTGAGTTTATATCATACGTTTTGTCGATGTTCGGTACATGAGTCAAAAATGAACTTGTTTGAAAATAATTTCTCATGTAGTTATAGGTATACCATCTCCAGAATGGTATTATTGATTTAAATATAATATATATCCATTATATATTCATTTATACTATTAAATAACATTTTGAGATAAAAAAAATAAATGCACCGTTCATGGGGACGGTAGGCCGTACGTACGCATGAACGCTACTTTCATTTTTTGTCATATTAAAGAAAATAAAATTAAATAAGACATGTATATATATTATACTGGAATTATAATATATATGTTATATAGGTTATATAATTTCATTAATTACATTATTTATAAATTCCCTATTTGGCACGAAGGAGTCAGATCACTTGAGGGGGCGATAGTCCACACTTCCAAAGATGAAATTATCGCATTTCCACAACATGAAAAGAATAACAATGTGATTTAAAAATAAAATTCAGAAGCATATATAAACAATAAACATGATATATATCATATATAAATATAGTTAAATCATAATGGCCACCATGAAATTTGTTAAGTGAATATTGAACAATCATCGTTTCATGAGGAAGTAATTCTCCACCCACAGAAACAGTATGTTATATAACCATTATACGGAGGTGAGTATAAGTGTAGATAGAATGCTTATCAGAAGAAAATACTAGTATATTGAGGATATTGGTGTTATTATGGGATCACATAATAAGAATATAGTGGTGAGTTAAGAAGGAAAATAAATTAAAGGAACTCGAGAGAAGACATTACCTCTATATAGGGTAACTCTTTTTTTGATTTGTGTCAAAGGATTCATGGAAAGACTTATTCCAAATGTGAGGCTTCTAGGAGTAAAAGAGATATGTGGATAGATAATTTGAGAATATTTTGGATGAGCCAAGGTCTTGGGAGGTGGGGGTAAGGCGGTAGAGTTGGGGGCCATTTATAAGTGGGAGGAGGGTCACTTTTGAAATGTCTTGAAATGTTACTTTATAATAAAATGATTTTCGTATTTTAAAGGTCCCACAATGATATAGTTTGAGTATTATGTGATAAGGGTTCGAAATACACCAATCCTATAGGTTTTCTACAAGATTAGGTTTTAGATTTTACTTAATATTTTCATTTTCTTTAAATCGTTTATTAATGAGGTAATCACTGCATCATCATGGTGTCACAAATAAATTTATTTATATAATGTCTAAAAATTATAAAAAATACCATGATTTAGGAATTATGTTTAGATTTACAATGAATATATAAAGTCTAAGAGATGATTTATGTTAAATTAAAATTTTTTTACTTAGGATATACCAACATTGGTAATATTTCTCTTCTTTTTAAAAATAATGTAATAAATGTCACTATTACACCCATATAACTCCATGGGCCCTCAAGTTAGGTTAAAATATTCCCATGGTCTTCCATGACTCACAAGAGAGGATTTAGACACATTTTGGGGTCATTTTATATTATTACTATATTATTTTATTACTCATAATATTACAATTACTAATTAATATTGATAATTAAAGATAATTATCGTCGTTAATATTAATAATGCCCGAAAACAAAAGACTATTAATTACATAATTTTGACCTTATAATTCCAAATATGGTAACCATTTTACCAAATTACTAACACAGAAAATGTAGTAATTTATTTAAAAGTAATTCTCGTTGTCAAAACAAATAGCGTGTTTTTAAGAAACAATATCTATCAAAATATTGACAATTGTTGATGTCAAATTGAATATTGAAATTAATTATAAGAACCAAAATTGGATTAAATGGTAAACATATATTATAATTAGAATTTAAAACCAATTAAAAATATAATCTACCTTTATAATTAAATTAGATGAAAAAGCAGTTTTGAAGTAAAATGCAGTATTTTTCACTATTCATTAAAAATGAACATTGTCAGAAAAATACCAAAAATTTATCCAAAGTAAATTTCCATGTCCCAATAATAAATATTAATTTTATTTTGACAAATAGACCTTATAAAAGTATCAAAATTTAGATTTCAAAATGGGTTTCTATCAAAATACGGTAAAACAATCTTTTAAAAATATTAGAGTATATTATGCTTAAGATTTGATTTATTCTCATATGAAGCCTCTAAAACAATATCTAATTCATAAATAGACATAGATATGAAAATTTATTATTCTTTACGTACTTGGGATGTTACATATTCAGTATAAAAACCTTTTAAAACATATTACTCTCCATTCAAAAAATTCAAAAAATCGCAATTAAGAAGCTCAAAAAACATACCAAATTCATCTAATAATGATAAATTATGTAATAAAATACCAGAAGCGTGGAAACATAAAAAATATTATGGAACATCACAACCACAACACAGTGGGATCCTAAAAAATTCAAGATCATACCATGACAATCAATATTGAAAATAATGAATGAAGACCATCTTCATCCCATGCCATTTTAGTGAGAAAACACTAAAATGGTGCAATGATTGTTCTACAATCATGAGCTATTTACAACACTATTTGGAATTGAACCCATTATATCACACTATTTATGACACACTCTTGTACATGGGCTATCATCGTTTCTAGATTTAGTAAAAATATTGCACTGGTTGGAGCTCCTTCTAATTGTTGTGATATTTTAGAGTAATAGATACTATAATTTGAAGCAGTGCATTAGAATTGCTCTAATATTCCACAAATCTAACCCAAAATCATACTAAAACATCAAAAAAATGGTATAAAGACCTGCACATAGGGGAAAAAAGGTACTGAACTGTAGCGAGGTGTGGCGAGGCTTAGTGAGAGGCGGCCCGATGCATCGAGGGATTTGGGTTAGGGGGGTGGGGGTGGGGTTGCGGGGGTCGACGAGGTCGTGGGGGACCCCAAGGTCGTAGGGGTCACAGTGGTCGATGGATCCTTGTTCTTCTAGGGGTCTCGGGGTTTGTGATGGGGTCGTGGGGTAACTGAGGTCATGTGGGATGTCAGGGGATGCACGGGTCTCTGGGGTCGCGGGGGATGCATGGGTCCCCTGGGTCGCACCTAGGGTTTCAGGGGTCGTGGGGGTAAGGGGTCGGGGGAGTCAGGGAAGTTGGGGGAGTTGGGGTGGGGTGAGAAGGGTCATGCCTATAAAAAACAAGGTTAGCGTCAGTTTAAAAAACTGTCGCTAAAGGGAAATAATGATTTTTTGATAGGGGATTTCATTACTTATACTACTATGTGATCATTTTATGATCTTTTTAGTGTATTGTTTCTAAAAAATATGTTAGTAGTGTATCTTTTGTAGACTGTCACTAGTTTCTGTAAAATTCATGGTTCTTGTAAAACTGTGTTTATATGTTTCTGTTTTTAAAATTTTCTGATAGTATTTACAACAATCGATGAAGGGTAATCATGTTGTTTTTATTCAATTTGCCTAATGGACATCTAAAATTCTCTCTATCTCTTTGTTTTTCATCACTCTCAAAATGATATGTCATGCTAGCCCCATAGAAATTCACCTTCCAATAGTTTTTTTTACATTATTTACTATTTTTTTAATTATTCATATATAACTATATTTCATGATTTTGTTGTTTGGATAATTGAAACGAATCAATTCATAGAGAATAGAAAATTCATAAATGATGCCGGAATGCATCGATATTTTTTGTATGTTCAGGTTTCATCACTATTGTCACAAATTTCATTAAGATAGGTTCATATTCATTTTGGTTGTTTAGTGTTAGGAATTATTATACACTCTAAAAATGTTTTAGGGATTTATTTTGGTGATCTTAGTTTTTTGGGTGGTTTGTATTCACAAACAACATAAAAACACATGTATTCACAAACCTTCATAAATTGATAATGTCCATAAGGATTTTATATAAATATATTTAACTACACTATAGCATGTCCATTTCCAATACACATGTCAGCAACACGTTTTTTTTTCTATCAGGGCTTCCTCCCCACGATTCTTGTTCCTTCTTCCCAATTCATGTATCCATCCCTCTGTGACTCCCCATCTCCACCCATGAATCCCTACCTCTTCCTGCATCCCCTCTTCCTATTCCCCATCCACCATAGCAGCTTCTTCTTCAATCTTCATCATTCTATCGAACTCCACCCCCACTTTTTCCTCATCCTTTGCCTCTGACTCCTCTTCCATTTCACCCTAAATATCTCCATCGGCCCCAACTCTATCTCTGACTTGACCTAAGACTTCACCTCCTCCTCCACGTCATCCATCTCCTCCTTCTCCGCATCAGCCTCCTCCTCTGAATTAGCCTCTGCCTCCGCCTCCTATGGATCATCATATTCCTCCTCCTCCTAGTAATTGGCATTCACCTCCTTCGCCTTAGAATCCACCTCGTACTCCAAATTATACATCAATGATGATCATTTATATGTTTCTTTAATCTGGATATCTCATTTATGACATTTCATATGAACTATGATTTGATTTTCATCTGCATCTATTTGGTCATTTTTAATTCACATCGGGATTTAAAAGTTTCAAATCTATATTTTCACGAACCATTCATTCATCGATGATCAATATCATTATAATAATTTAATAATTTCAGTATTTACCTATTCATATTAGAGAGGGACTTCTTTGTTAAGTCCCAATACGGCATCCCTACTTGAGGACATGAATTCCTTAAAACTTAAGCACACATCCCTACTTCATGATATCCATTCTTGAATCAGATATCAACATCCAGTATGTCAAATTGTTTTATTGTTTACATCATATTCACATAGTTATATACATATACACACAGTTATGAAAACAAATTCTGTTTTATGAATATCTATTTAAAATCCATGTTAATTGATTTTTAGGTTCAATCCTCTATTTTAGGTATCATTAACTACAATCCTTATCATCAGAAATTGGTTATCTTGGTTATTTTTTTAGTTCATAAATCTATTTTAGGTCTGTTTCATTGTACTCACTTGTGTAGTTGATACTATCACCGTATTTGTTTGGTTACCAGCTTAAAATCATATAGATACATTATCATTATTGTATACCATTGTAAAATTTAATATGTTTACAACTACCTATAATTGTGATTAATGAGGTCAAAAAAGCTCAATCTTGGGGTCATATATATTTTAAGGATACTTCTAAATAGAAAATTATAGTCATAGTTGAGTTAAAATGGAATGGTAGGATGTAACTGGTTTTTTTTATTTCTCTAGTTATCTATATGTTTTCTTACATCTGCCATTTTATTTTGAGAAAATTTAAATTCAATATTTCATAGATCATAACAGAAGTTATTTCCTTTTTTAAATTCCTAGGATGTAAGGAAATATTAGTTTTTGAAATTCAAAAAGGTAGATTTTAAATATTTATATTTTAACAATATATTGACAATTATATTTTTTCACTATTAATTTATTTATAAATTTCATCATTATGTGTCCTATATTTTCTTGTTATAGGTTTTTTTGGGGAAATAACTAGGTTTTCTATCATTAATTAACATATTAGTTTCTCTATCAATAAAGATTTGATGAGTTTTTTCTATTACCTTGTATGAATAGTTTAATATCAAGCTGTATATATATTTCTAATTTGAAAAGTTATTTTATTTTATTTTAAATTAATAATTTTTTTCTATTTTATCTGATCTATGATATTATTTTTCATCATTGATCATACAAAAATTAATGTGAACCATATTCAAATAGACTCATGTTCTTTAACATCATTGATAAAAATCAACTAAAAGAACAATTTCCAGTATATTATTCATAACATTTTTACTATCTTGACGGTTTGATTTTTTTCATTTATTATATGTAATTTTTCTTTATTATTATGTTCATTTTAATTCTTATTTATTATTACATATTATCTATTCACCCAATTAATCTCTCAATATAATTTCCCATTTTGTTGATATAGTTCATAGTGATCTTTATATTCGTATTTTTGAAAGTTTTCTATTAATCAAACACATTATATATACAATGGAATATTTTTTTTCAATATTATTTTTAAATGTGTTATTTAGTGCTTTGTTAAATATTCAGTACATAATTACAAAGATTTCACAATGCACCACAAATCAAAACGTTTCATGCAAGGAAGCTAGGAACAAAAGGATTTTAAGGATTAAAAATATAGACAAAATTGTCACTTGTTTCACCCTACGTCCTTTATCTCATTAAATATTCAATAAAAAAATAACATTAGGCAATGTAATATTGTTAAAATATTGGGAAAAACTATTATATGGTTAAATCCATTAATCATTATCATATTTAATGTAGTTTGTAAAATCTAGTAAACCAAATAGAAAACATTATTAAATTATACCCAACATATGTTACTGAGATGAACAAGTTAATGTCCTCACTCAATAATTATATTTCAATTATGATAATTTATTCTCAAACCTCTAATTATTATTTTAGTAAAATTTCTTCACATATTTTATGTCAACACTAATTTCTAAAAGATGAATTGTTTTAAATTTTTAACCATATGAACCAGAAAGAAGATTATAATTCCATCATTATTATATAACTCCACCATCTATTTCCAATAAAAAATCATTACACATGAAAAATGAAAAAAACAAAAACAAATTTTCTATGAATATAAGAAGAAACAGTTACAAGTATCTTATTAATTAAAATCAAAATTCCCATTAATTTGACTACTACATTCCGTAATAGTTATATATTTACTAACTATAAATTAATAATATTCAGTTCTTGACTTCCTTGTAGTTCATTAAATTCTTACCATATATACACATTTATTAGGAAAATCCCTATATCCATTGACGTTAGTATTTTATGAATTGAAATTAAAAAACCTTTGACTGAATAGCGAGATAATGGTAAATTCCATATTTTCTAATATAATAATCAATGAACTTCCAGTATTTTTTCAGAATGGATATTTTATTGTTATTATTGTTGAGACCAAGATGGATGGGGAAAGAAGATTGAAGATTTATCTTTTACAGAGTGTTTTCTTTTGTTGACAAAGAAGATAAATCAATTCTCATTGTAAAGGACTTAAAACAATACGATGCTTTGCTGATATGTATTTCACAAATATCATAAGTCGGGAGAACTTCTGATGAAATCCATATGATGGAAAGGGGGAGAAATGATGATGGCATTCATATACAGTTTTGATTGGAAGGAGTTATGCTGCTGGAAGATAGGGATGTTTCTGTACTTTCCACAATAATTCTAACAATGCCAAATCGGGTCTATCAAAGGATATATACCACGATAGTGGAGTTCCTGATGAAAGATGATGAATGGTTATGGGAAGAAATTAACAAATAATTGAAAAAGGCATGATTCATGGTTTTAACAATGAAAAATGACAAAGGCATGCAGTACATGGAAAAATGGGCGGAGTGCTCGATATAATGAAGGTCACGCGGAATAGTAGCGGGATACGTGAAAATATCAGTAGGATGAATGAAAAATAAAAAGGCTACATAAAATAATTGCTGGATGCATGAAATATCGGCAGGATGCACAAAAAATAATGGTTGCACGAAATATTGGCTTGGTGTGCGAAATAGATGAATGATGTTTTTCGCGGAAAATGTATTTTGAGATCAGAAGCTCGAAAATTGGAAAATGCATGGGGTGCACGAAATATTGAAGCATTGTGCGAAATATGAAGTTGCGTGAAAGGGTTTTTACACTCATGATGGGGGTATTACACACAGATTAGCGTTTTTTAAACGGAGTTAAAAAGGACTATAAATATAAGGTGACCCCCTCTCATTGGGTGTGGCTCGACACTTAGAAGAAATTCTGAGATCTGGTGCGTGTTAAATTCTACGATAATTTAGTTGTGCGAAAAGAAATAGGTTTGAGCGAAAAGTGGAATAGTCCATGAAAATGTGGAAAGCTGCGCGAAAAGTGGAAAGTAGCGTGAAAAAAATAAAGTTGCGCAAAAAAGGTTTTTCTCACCAAAAGGAAATTTTTAGGCACAAGGAATTTGAATTGCGTGCATGAAACCCAAAAGGCTGCATGAAAAATTTGGGGTCTTCACACATATTCAGTTGTGCAATGGGACTTCTTACCAGTATCAGGGTAAGAAATTGAGGATTTTTTCTTCAGAAAAAACAACTGTTCAATTGTAAAGAAGCACTAAAATACTGCAATTCTCTATTTGTGCTAGGATGGAGCACACACGCTTGAGGATTATTTTCCAAGTGCTACAAAAGTATAAGGGAATATCTTATTCGTTGTATTCCACAAAAAATGATTGTTTTCTAGTGGATTGTGTGGTATTGGATTGTTTCCGTACCATATCAAGGATGTAGCTACTCTTGTTGAGTAGAAAACATTGTAAATCATGTGTTCATGTGGTTGTCTGTGTTCAGAAGGGAAAAAACTCTTTAACAGGTGGCACATGTTGTTCCAAAAAGAAGGAGACATAAAAAAGAAAATATATCACTGATTCACCCCCTCCCCCTCTTAGTGATATTATGACTTGGAACTTCAATCATCAATAAAGGTCTCACATGAAACATGGGAATAAAGTCAGATTAAATTTTTAGGTATTGACTTGGATGTTTTCATTTTATTTCATGGTGATTTATTTCACCTATGAGATGAAATCTATGTAAATAAAAATAATCGGTTCTCTTGATGTTTTTCTGTGTCTAGTAACAATATAACTTATACTGAAACATTTTTTATTGATATTTAGAGATTTATTAAAAAATAATTAACATTGTCAATTGATTTTAGATTAATATTTTTGGATTCTTCCTCTGTTATTTGGAAGGATCTTGAGAAACTGGAGAAAGAATCCAGTACAAGATTTTTGAAGAGAAGATAATTAACATTATTTAACTTCAGTGACAAAGAAATATTGGGTTTGGATAGAAGGTAACATATGGGAAAAATTCAAAATTATTATCTAAGGGGATTGATCTATGGAAGTGAAAAGAGAAAACCAATTACATTACCATCTTCCCTCCCCCAAAAGATCTAATATTTGGATCCAATAATGATATGAAAGATACTTTATCTCATAACCTCCTCAACACTCTTCCATATAGGATTAATAAAGTATCTCACATGGATACTGATATTGGGAAAATAGAATTTACTCCTCATGGCCTTTCCTCTCTGACAATAATTGATAGAATATCCCTTGACTTGAAAATATCGTGCCTAAAAACCCCCACAATGATTTTTTTTATTTGATGAAATTTCTTAAAAAAGGTATCCGACAACATATAAAAAATCTTTTTTATATATACAATTTATATAGAGTGGAGTATTTCATGTTTATAATTAGATAAAATCATAATAAATATAAGATTTCTCTTATTGTTAATACTTCTGGATAGGTGAAACGAAATAGTTATAGCAAACCACTACAACTGATAGAAAAGGATTTCGAAACAGATATTTTTGATGTTCAACAAACCAGTTTTATGAATGAAACTACCACATGAACCATTCTAGATCAATGGTGATGGTGATGGGGTAAATACATAGATCGACATTGATTTTGACTATAGAGACGCATTTAAAAAATCCATTTCAGCATGAAAGGATGCACTGTTCTCATGGGAAATGTGAATTATAGCTTATTTTTGGTAGTGTATCCGAATTAGTGTGACCATCCCCCCAATCCCAGAACATGCACAGGAATAGGCATCACACCCTTTATATATGATATATATATATATATCTTGTACATCTATTATTCATCTCCTCTTCCATGTCACCAGGTCTATAATTTTCTTTAATATGAATGCAACTATTGTTGGCTTGGAAATTAGCTCTAAAATTTTTGAATTATTTTAGTGTGTGGGTCACGATATTGTAAGAGGTTTTGATGTATCACGGGAGTTGGTTTATGTGATCATGCCCAACCTTTGAGCCACTTTGATGAAGGATTATATTTTTCATTAGGGTTTCATTCATATTTCATTATTTTTATTATAAGATACTAGATACACTTCAGCTAATATAACTTCAAATTCCATATCAATTCAAAATGATATTATGCTCTCTAATTTCACTACTAGTGGCTGCTAAAATTATGGGTTTGTATATTATCAATTTATTTATGAACCGGTGTTGTGTTATGATAGGTGATATCGATGGTGATTCTTCTCATAACATGATTTAGTAGGTACAATTTTTGGATGATGTGAATCTATATTTTGGTTCTAAATTATGATATCCCAATGGTGGTTCAAAAGGTGTTTTCAAAGAGTGGGCCTAGATGTAGTTTTTCATAATATAGATTTTATATGTACAGTATGTAGCGGGCGTCGTCTTTCCTATTCCATCATTCATTTGATCTTGTATATAGTTATTTAGAGGATATGATTTTTCAATGGTTTCTCCCTATGATTATCACGATTCACATGTAGATAGAGTAGTGGTGTTTTGGAAGGATGTTTTGAGATTTATATGGAACCATGAGGTATATTATATCATTGATATATATACACAAGTACAAATAATTAATATAAAATTAAAATGAAAAATGGGTAAGTTTATCATTTGAGTTATTTCATTACTATTGTAAAATTATAAGAAATAAGGAACTATGATATCATAAATAACTAAATTTTATTAAGGATGAATACAAGTAATATTATTTAATTAATATATATATATATATATAAATGTGTTGATAAATTAATCTGATATATCACATTGAATGTTGTTATTTACCACCACATTTTATCTTAAATTCATCCTACATGAGATGTTATAATGTTAGATAAAACAAAATTATATCATGTAATATTTATACAAGTAAAATCGTTATAAACCAACAATACATTTAAATAATTGACGTTCAATCATTATTACATAATTGGCATGAATACCCACACATTAGAACAAATTATGCCAGATTTCATATAGTTGAATCTGGGTATTTTTTAACATGAATAGAAGAAGGATTATTATATTCCATGAAATATACTATGTAAAACTATAAGGAATTTATTATCTCCCTAAAATTGGTAATAAATATAACCGTTTTCTGTCAACATATGAAAATTACATAAATACTTGATATACATACATACATATATATATATATATGTTTAATTCCATAAATTTATTCATAGGTATTGATAATTGTAAGATGTTATATTGACCACATTTACTCCAAACTTGTCACATATATATTTGGTCATCCAGATAAAATGTACCCCATTATTAAAAATACAAATATTTATAGATTTTTTTGGTTACCTAATATAATTTTCAGTAAAATGTAAACAATTTTGAACCTATTTGTTTACAAAATATTATTTTTAATGAACAGGGACAAGGAATTATTTAACAAATTATGTATAACTCAATTTTTGTATGATTAATTTCATTTTTATTTTCAGAACAATCAAATAAAATAAGACATTAAATTTTTCGACTAATTGATTAATATGAATTAAAAAATTTAATCATTTGCAATTTTGTCTTCATTTATAAGAAAACATTGTTTGAAAATTTACTTACTATATTATTTAAAACCTATATGAACATGATTGTGAATTTTTTATTAAATTGGTTACACCGTAAAAATGAACGGGTCAGGTAATAGTTTCTAATGTCAATAAGATTAGAAACAATAAATATTCTCAACAAAATATGATCAGAAATAGTAAATATTCTCAACAAATATTGATTAGAACCACCATTAATCAAGTGAATAATTTATATCTTGGAAGTATTTTTGTCATCCCTGTGAATTTCTATTCTAACTAAATGAATTGAGTGAAAATTAATAAGAAAAGGATGGGTGATTTATCATTTACTAGAGGATAACACCATCTCAATGTAGGGATGTAATTTCTTTGTTTTATTTTAATTTGAATAGAACATATAATTCATTTTATTACCTATTGGTACACCACTTTTTATTATGGATTTGTGTTATTTCATATTATTTGTTTTCCAATAATTAATACACTAAGTGTATATGACTTGGTAATTAAAAAATAACGTGGTTGCTTGTAAACAATGATAGGGGTTGATCATAAAGGCATGAGGTTGTTATTTTTCAGGGGGTTTACACGGTTTTGTTGAGAATCACATTAAATTTTCATTTGTTGAAATCATGTATTCTGAAATACCTACCTACGTAATTTTAGTGCACTGTTACAAGCTGATTTAATGTGATCTAAATGGTAAAGAGATTTCATTCATCATGAATCTATACTTGTTGGATATACTCTTGATCTGTAATTATAACATGAAATATTATCCTTAGATTAATTTCATAATTATTTGATTTGAACTTTATGTACTCATTTGTGCTAAATTTGATGTTGAATCAAACAAGAAGGCCTAGGATTCAATTTTTAGGGGAGTTATTTTTTTCTATAACCCATTTATTCCAGTTATATTTCATAAATATATAGATTTCATTTTTTATACATTATTATTTTTTATTTAATTTATTAAATATAATTTTTTTGGATTTATGTTAATCATTTTGATTGATTATGATATATATCTTTCAGTTGAAGGATGTAGCATAACATCGGCTTGAGGTTCCTCAATTATAATTTAGTTGACATGGTTTGTTTCTTCTAGTGGTCAAGCTCTTCTGGGGAAGTGACAATTATTCTACCATGATGGGTGTTGGGGGATTTTTGTCAATAGATAATAGTGTTGGAGGATTTCAGTCAAGATAAAACATGGGTAGTGTGGGTGCAATGGTGGAAACATAATAGAGAGATCATGGGATTTTGTTTTTTTATGGTCATATCAATCAAGGTAAACTATATAATGATTAATTTTTTTATTAAATTCCATTAGTAATCTAATAAAATTTTTTCTATTTCTGAATATGTTTTAAAATCATATTTAGTTTGATCATGAATATAGATTAATTATTTATGATAAATTAATAAATATAATAATAAATTTTAATGGAAATAAAATTTTATAATTTTTTTTAAAATGTAATTTATAAATCGATAATATATGTTGGTAATATTATAACTTATATATATTTTTCGTAATATGAATCCATTTCTAAAACCATTAACCAACATATATATTATCTATTGGTATTATTATTATAGTAATTTAACTATTTTATCTATTGCAATAACATTTAGCGAAAATGTTTTTATCGATAGTTTAGTGACTTGACAATTTTTGTTGGTAAAAATTTTTACAATGAAAAAATGAACTTTTTCCAATAGATATTCCATGTTAGAAAAAAATAATTATTTTTTAGTGTAAAATCATCAACCCATTATGAAATAGTAATGAAAAAACCCATGTCCCAATGGAAAATCTCTACAATCCCAAGTAATCCATAATAAGAACAACCTCCATGTGGGATTTACCATTGCCCGAAATAGGATGAAGATAATCTTGAAACCCCAAAATGATTAGGTATCCCAAGAGATTAAATCCCAAAATAGTATAGATGTGGATTCCATAATAAGATTTCATATTTTCTAACCAAATAAATATTTCATTTTTTGAAATCCTTAATGAAATTAAAACTCATTTAAAAACACTATTGGTTTACATTTCAATTAATTGAAAACATTTCTAAAAGTGGATTAATAACTTTTTCATAAAATGTAGTTTATATAAACTCGCACGAAATGTGTAACAATGATTGAAATAAATGGAATATATATATATTAAAATAATAAAAACTTAGAAACCTGGTCATCTTTTAATAGGTATGATAGAAAAAGGTTACGGGATCCTCACACACTCTAATAGGTGATAATGAAAATATTTGTACACATTTTCCTTACACAGTGGTTATAGTGCACTCATCACCAAAATATGATGTATGAAGCCTACTGTATATGATTTTCTGGTGTTTTAAAGCATCAATATAGTGTTGTTCTGAATAAAACACTAAATACCCTGGCTTGCATGGGCTCTGAAATATAGTTAGTAATTGTAAATTTATTTCAGAATAGTTAAAAATATAATTAACCAATTTTCCCATTCAATATGGAAATTTCTTTTTCAATCCAAAATATTGTATTAATAAAACCATGCTTATTCTAGGTTAAAACCAATCAGTTTATATAAAAAAAATGCAATCTAATTTATTTTAATAAAAATTTGAAATAAATTTCAAAAAAATAACATCACGCTTTAATTCCATAATTTAATTTATCTATATTCCATCAAATCCTATAAACAAGACACAATTAACATGAATTGCGTGTGTTACACTACTTCATGGAAAATGAAATCCAAATCCCATTGTATATTAACAAAGGGTTTTACAGTAAAGTTAAAATAAATTTAATTTAAACCATGTAATTTATGGTTTAAACTATTTAAAAATCATATATTAAACCACCTACAATTGATCAAGGGATCACATAAGGAAACTTCTAAAATGGTAATATCCAACAAAGAACAACTGAAATAATGATCCAAGAAACAAAACATTATTCTATATATAAAAACATGATTATAACCTCATAGAACATAGAGAGTTTATAAACCTTTGGAGGATATGAAATAGATAGTGAATGGAAGAGAAGTAACATGGAAGTAAAATATTCCATGAAATGATCAATCCCAGTTTTCCAATCCAAAAGACGCTTTTGAGAAGGCTAGAAGAGCCAAAATTCGTTCATTTATTCCATCCCAACCTAGGATATCATAATATGGTTAGCTTGTGGAATGTGAGGGTCAAAAAAATGTTTTAGGAAATAGGTTTTATTAATTTCTGGCGAAAAAAACGTCCACATGCTTAGTTATCTAGTAAGGCACATTGTTTTTTAACCGTAAGACCTAACCATGAACCCCTTACTATAAGGTTGTTTGGTCTCTCCATGGTGGGAGAATTATTTACCAAACTATGCTTTAACAATTAAAATAGCCACTATTTAGGTTTTCGTGCTTTTCCTTAGCAGGGCATCTTGTTTTGGCAAACCATTCTTTGACAATTCCAAAATCAAGATCCCTCATAAATTTTCAAAATTTCATTAAAAGCACACATAAACAAGAACCAACCAAAAATATATTTGAATAGAGGTTATAGATTACCTAAAAATAGTAATAATATGCAACCACATTAACACTTTTTAAATGATGTGTTCCTAAAAAGAAAATTAAAAACATTCCATGTGAAAAAGATGAGGTTATCGCGCTCTCATCATTGTCACTCTCTCCCTTGTATTTTGAGTATTAGATCCGTGATTTCATACTACTTTATTCGAATGAATCATTATCCCTAGAAGAACTGTTGTTTCTAAGTCATCTATCCAAGGTGGGTTTTGATTATCATATAAATTAGATATGACATCAATATCATGACATCATAGAACGTGAGACAGATTAGAAAGATACATTTAACGGTGTGATAAATGGAACACGGTATGTATTAATGTCAGCATTGTTGTATTTTTTTAAATTTTAATCAACCATACCCACATGCATGACACCAGAAAAAGGTAGCAAAAACAAGGATAAAGATTCAATTTACTCCAATGTCATTGATGACCCAAATTATGGAAAACATTCATAAACAAATGAATGACTATTGAAAATTTCAATGGTCATTGACGATAATCACCACAATATTTATACAATAACAATTTAATAAAAATTCTTTAATAATCATCTGAATATTTTCTATTGAATCTTGAACTACACATTGTCAAACAATTTTACTTTCACCAATCTCCAGGAAAAAAAACAATGATCCTAAATTCCATCTATAAAATTCACCAAAAGGACTCGGTGTGATTATAGGATACTAAATATTATTATAATAGATCTCATACAGTTCCAAATGGTCATCCCAAGATCCATAAAAGTCTAAAACAATGTTTCAATGAATGTCATTAAGAATATGCATATATCATTTTATCTGGTTAATTGAATGTGTATATTAGAACGTCATAAATATAGCATTAAACCTTAGTACCTCTCAAATTCAACTCCAAATGTAAGAACTAAACTCAGCATCCCTATTAGATAATATAGAAGATGAAACTCCATAAATATTAAGAGTCTCCATCACATAGAGATATTCAACATCATACACTATGGTTGAATCATGAATGGGAATAATGTAAGATGGTTTTCTTATCCTATCGATCAAAAAAAAATCACATTATACTTTTTCTTGGTATGAATAAATAAAACAACAATGTCTATAGATATTTCATACACAAACGTTTCTATACTGTGTGTTGATGAAGTAATCCCTATGGTCCTTAGTGCCAACCATGGACATTCGTACTATATAGAAACGAGAATAAAAATAAAAACTTCCATGTCTCCTACCATTCCACCAAAATCTATTCGACATGAAATTGTACAACCTTATTATTCCTTAATTCACATTGAACTATGAATTATGTAAATACCATAAAATATCATTCCTTTCATAGAAAGGTATAGTGTACTGATTTTGGAAACATATAATACTCTATGAAATGAATTTCCACTCTACCATGGTATCCCCACCACGAAGAGTGTTTTTAAAACTACTTAATTCAATATAAAGCTATTTTTATTGATGAATCATCTTGATAATAGGGGATTTAAAATTCTCACTATCTATGTTAACCATAACACATGATTCTCAGACCACAATATGAGACTATCAAGAAACATTAATCTTGATACACTCTTCTTATGATTCTTTAAGGGATTGGTTTAGATGTTTATGCTTAAATAATATGTGACAAAATTCCATTTCCTTGTGTTATAGGGGATTACAATTTCAATAGATTATAGGTATTCATCTCAATGCCTATAGAAAAGCTTCAAATATTTTTTAGATAAGACAGAACTCACGCTATTGTGGTTGGAATACATTAAAAAAATTTCCCAAAAAAATGTAATGCTATTAAACCTGATGTTCATGCATCACTTGTGTGAGTTCAATTTTATGGGTCAGATAAATCATCTATTGTATACTAAGCTTCCATGATCCATGGAAAATGACATGATCACCCTGAAAAAGAACATATCCCAAACATGATTGTAACAAATCAATGAAGTCCACATAGCCTTTCTTTTCCACTAGAAGTGTCAACACTGACCGAGTAGTCAAATGAATCAATTTTACCATAGTATATTTCTAAAACTATTTATCCCATGATTACTATAACTAAATAAAATTTATATAAGTAAGTATAGAATCCATCATCAAGAAATCCATTCAAAAAACATAGATAATAGGTTTAAATTCATTAGAATCTTTGAATCTGAAATTCATTTCATGGTAGTTCAAATGTAATAAAAACGTTCATCTTTTCAGGATTAATAAAAATACCAACATCCTATACCACATGTTCCATGAAAATAAGTTACAAAATCCAAAAATCCTGTTACAATATCTTAGAATAAATTCGATCATTACTCAACAATTCCAAAACCTCCCTTAGTTGATGGACATGATCTTTCTTGGACATAGAGTAAATAAGGATGTCATGAACAAAGACCATTAAAAAAGTATCAATATACTCATTGATCATATTATTCATTATATAAATAAAAAATATATACGACTTGTTATTGAAGTATTATATGTCTGGAGGTTTGAGTTGTTGCAACAACCACCCCCGGTGGCCCACTCCATGTTCATGGAGATGGAGGGAATGGGTGACAATAACATTAGGCTGCACATGCCTTTATCACATTAGATATAAATAAAAATTCATGTATACAATGTCCATTTTAAACATTATATAGAATAAATATTTATAAATTATTATGAGGTATTCTATTTCATTCCTCTTCTTACTCAGGGTTTATCCAGGGTGACGTGGGGATCAGTAGAACCATTTTGGGGTTGTTTTTTTGTAGATCTAGACTCACATATAAGAGGGAATAATTCCACACTAACTTGTACTCTTGTGAAATGAAAAAAAACCTAAATTGGGTATTCAATTTTGACCTAATATGATGCTTTCAGGGTATGGTCGATGAGTTCCTTAGACTTGTGAGTTCATGTTATGGTTGTACACTACCTTTTCAAAGTATATCATGGCCCTGTGAGTAGATTTTATTTTACAAAAACCATTTTTATGGTTTCTCTAGTAGAAGGGTATTCTATGGATGAACCATTATATACTATAATAGTTAGATTATATGTCGTTTCTATAGTTTGAAATTGGTTCCTACCATTGATACTTACCTGGGATGCCACTAGTGGTTGTGGTAGTGCCTCTATTTTGGTAAGATTTGTTATAGCTGGAGGTTTACATATTAAGGTTCTTGTAAGACTAGTTTTTTACACATCGGAATCCCAATTTTTTTCATTTTACCTAACTTTTCAGACTTCAACATTGAATTAAAGTATCATGAGATAATAATAATTCAGTTTATCTTAGGGTGTAGGTGAACTACAGATTAATGTCATTATCTATGCCAGGTTATTAAGGTGGCGTACTGCTAGACACTATGACTGTATATGGACCATGGTACCTTGTTATTTCAACCTATCATAGTTATGGATAAATTTTCAACTTTATTGAACAATGGAGAAATAGTTGGTGTTGGATGTGAGTGTGGTGTTTCCTTGGTGGTTCTATTGAGATCATGCATGTTTGCAGTACATGAACCCTTGGTGAGCTAGCCGAGATGGGTGTTCTAGTGCCTAGCCTAGTTACATTCCATTATTCATATGCATTCAAATTGAGTGGATGATACTACATAGGTTTGGTAGAATGTAATGACTTTAGTTTGGATCTGTATGACAATGGGATGGTTCCTAAAATATTGTTAAATCTAGGTGCGTATTATGTGAGAGATTACAAGCCTTGGAAATCCTCAGAGTGATGATTTAAAAAACAATAAATATATTTTTCACACGTTCAGAGTTTCTATTGAGTTAAAGAAAAACTCCAGAGATGAGTCTCATATACCAATTCGATAATTTTTCATCATTTCAGCACATTTTGTATACCATATGTGCGACATAAATGTTGTCAGTGTCAAGTGTTCAATCATAGGCAAGATGTTTCCTATGTGTTTAATGTGGTTTTGGAAGCGGAAAATGAATCTCTAAAATATTCTAAATGCTTCCATACATTATCCAAGCTCGTAGCCCGTTTAGTGAGTATCAATTTGATTGGTTGTAGGACCCGAACAAATATATGGATTAGGAGTTATAGACTTTTGACGTTGGCTGGAAAACTGGTTTGTGGAGCCCATTTTCAAAGATCCCTATGCGATCACGGATCAAGGGATGGAGGCGGGTTTTTTCTCCCGGGCCCTACGCTGATGCAATTATCCTCCATCATGAAGCCACTATGGATAAATGATGCGTGATTCACTATGAACACATTGGATGTTCGCAAACCCACCACAGAGAAAATAGGTGGGATACTCTATGAACCCCTTCAACGTTCACGACCTACCGTGGAGTGAGCCATGTCTTTGTGCTGAGCAGGACCAGCTACATAGTGCCTCTTTCATATTAATACACGGATCACCCACCCTTCATACAGACTGTAACACCTCCCCTCAGGTGGCCAATCTCCCATTTTTTATAGCTCATATTTCTTACGCAAAGCTCCTTCACGAGCCAACGCTCCACGAGTCCATGCTCCGCGAGTCCATGATCCATGAGTATCTTTCGATCGTGAAGCTTCTCTTCGATTCCATTCTCTGTGACTAGCTTTACTTCAGGATGTTGTTTCGTGAGACCCGATGCTCCACGAGCCCCCTTTTCCCTATGAAGCTACTTCATAATGACCTATCCATTGTGAAGCTCCTACCTTCGCACCAACTAGTCCATTCCATGGCGGATGAACCACTGCACCCTCGCTCGAGGTCTGTTTCGGGCTACAACCCTACCCTCAGGGCCACTCCCACTACTTCCTTCACTGATCCCCAAGAAAAATGGATATTCACACCATGTTATTCTCAGGCCAGGGTGTTGGCATTTTCAATTTTTCCATTATACAAAACCACCTTCCACCTATGGAATACCATGATTTGAGATACTTTTATGCACACCATGAAACCCCTTCAGTCTACATATTCCTCTTGGTTTTTCACATTTCATGAGATGAGAGTCTCAACATCAATTCCCCTACCACCTTTAGTTTAACGGTTCCTCAAGAAACTCCCCATAACCTTACCACTTGGCTCATATGCCATGTTGAACCAAAATGGGTTACTCTTGTGTATGTCCCAACACTAGAAATTTCTAGGGGATTTCTTCCTAATAGTCTTATCTACATGACCCTAAACTATTGTTCACAATATGATTCAATCATATGATGGATCATTCTTCAAAAAAAAATTATCCTTATGCTCCAAGCATGAGATTCAAATAGTTCTATCTACATGACTGTAAAATTTAGTACACCCTATGTGCTAATCATATGAAGCCTCTTGTTCCAAACAAAAAAATCCTTATGCTCGAGGAATAAGATTCCTAAGAGTCTTATGTACATGACTATAAAATATAGTACACTTTATGTTCCAAATATAGTATTCCTATTTCTCCAAACAAGATACGCCTCATGATCCAAGAAAGAGATTCAAACAGTCTTATCTATATGTCTATAAACTGTAGACAACCAAGTGTGCCAAACAAAGGACACCTCTTGCTCCAAATAAGAGATTCCTTATTCTCCAAGCATAATATTCCTAATGCCATGATTGTAGTGGTGTAATTTAATGAGCGCTGAATTCCGTTTGAACATTCCATCCATCCATCTCATGCTTTGTGTATTCTTCATTCAGAACTTCATCCACTTCCATGTCTGAAGGGACCTTCTAACATCCTGGTCCCATGCCGCATCGGCTTACCTACCATCTTGGGCAAACTCTCCTAAATACGTTGGATAAAACTTTGAGTCAGGTCCTGTGTTTTGACCACTGTCAACATTTGACCCTCATTTGTTTGTCCCCATTTCTGGCTAACACGATATGGATGCTGTGTTTCGAACACAATAAATAGTTATCATTCATCTCCATGCAACCCTCGCCATGTTCCGAATGTCAGGCATGTGATTCAAATTTTCCATCTCAATTTGTTCGGACTGGTTTCCACACCGTTGGAATTATCCACTTGTGCACTACTGCATAGGTGATGGCCTCAACCCACCGGTGTGTTGGGATTCCATCATGGCCAGACATGAGGAAGACAATACGGGTATCCTCCTTCTGTAAGCCCCATCCACTATTTCCTTTCCATAAAGGTAGTCAAGTAGATTCCTTTTTTAAGGAACATTCACCATTAATGCCCCAAAGAGACATCAGGGAAACCGCTTTTCTTAAGCCCCCTTCACCATTTCCGCTCCATAGCGGCACCCGGGCAACCTCATTGCATAAGCCCCATTCACCATTTTCGCTCTATAGCGGAACTCGGGCCGCTTCCTTGCTTACGCCAAATCCACCATTTTCACTCCATTGTGGCACTTAGACAGCTTCATTGAATAAGCCCCATTAGCCATTGTCACTCCATAGCGGCACCCGATCAGCTTCTTTGTGTAAGCACCATTCATCATTTATGCTCCATAGCGGCACATGGGAAACTTCCTTTCATAAGACCCATTCTTCACCCTTCATGGATGCACCTTTGCACCATGATCATCAGGTTTTTTATGAAACTTGTTTCTCACACCATTCATGAATATTGTGGGCTTAGAGAAAGAACTGACCATTAAATCCTCTCTGAGAATCCTATAGTGTAATCCCCACACCCATTCTGAACTACTTGGACTTTGATCCTTGGAATGTAAAGGAATGTAGGCAGCCTCCCTAAGGTTCATTCATGAAAACCCTTGATTCTGACCCCCTTCATGTCAGTTCCCACTCTATCTAAACTGTGAGGTCTTTGATCCTTTCCAATATAGGGTACGTATGAAGACTCTCTGAGGTTCATGGAAAGCACCCATTAGTCCCATCCATTTTCACATTGGCTCACCACACACCCTTGCCGAACATCATGAGACTTGATCCATGTCTACTAGATCAGGTACATAAGAAGCCTCTCTGAGGCTCAACCCCATCCAACGATAAGCCGTTGTGACACCATCTAGTGGTATGCCATTGTGACCCAATCCAGTAGTAAGATGTTGTTAACCCCATTCAGTTGTATGCTGTTATCATCCTCATTTGGCGGTAAGCTATTGAAGTCCCCTATTGATGGTAAGATGTCTTCAGATGAACTCTGTGGAAATTGATTCTCTACCATGAGGATACGAAGGAATCCTATATAAGGATCAACCCATCACTCTTGCCTCATCCTAATATATCCCTCGATACCATATGTTTCGGGAAGATCATTCCCCATCCGAGAGGTTCTATGTCCTCTAGACACCATCCATGCGTCAATTCTCATGTGTCGCCTCCTCATGTGTCCCATTGTCCTACCGAACTACACTTACATTGATTCCCTACCATGGGGATATGTAGAATGTCTAATCAATGATCAAGAAAAACATCACAATCCTCTACATGACTGTTCTATCTCATTCTTCCTCCACTTCGTTCAACTCTACATCATCCATCCTAATTCTTACCCTGGCAGCCACATCCCAGTGGGATCATGTCACCCACCTTCTCACTACTCCTAGAAGTACCCAGGCTGCAATAAATGTGTAATCCCGAACATGTCTTCGAGTTGTTTTACTTTTTGTACACCTCGATTCATCACCCCTTTGAACTACATGGGTGTTGATCCCTATCGTCTATAAAGGTTATATAGGAATCCTCCAAAAAAGTTCAATCCAATCTTATGGTAAACCTTGGTGTTTCCCCATTCTAGGGTTCACACTCACTAATCCCCCCTCAGTGGTTTCCAGATCAACCATCAAGGTGTGACATCTTAACATTATGGGACACCCCATCCTTGGTCTTCTCATTTTGAGTGTTTGGATCCATCCACCTGGAAAACACTCCTAGCACTCCCTCCTAAGGATATACCAATCTGATCCATCTCTATGAGACATTTTGATCACCCTTATTCCATATCCTCAACATGTTAAAATTGTGGAATACCTCATGTTAAACATGAGATGCCTGAGAAAAACCATGAAAGACATGCCTTTTGTGTAACCATCTCTACAAGACATTAAACTCATGGAATAATCTACGTTAAACATGTGAAGCTGTGGAAACCCTCATAGACATGCCTCCAACATAAGATACACCATGAATGATGTGGGATTCTTGGGGTTCTTCCCCCTTGAATTTCCCTTTTATGGGGAATAATAATGATTCCCCAATGTCCACACATCCAAAAATTCACTGACATTCCAAATGATGTCATCTACCCCAACCGAAGGTTTCTCTTATTCAAAGCCCCATGGAATGTCCTGAAAAAAGTACTATAATTAACCAAAGTCCACAAAGATATGGCACTGAGAATGGGATTGATGAACTAAAACTCTAATCTATTAGGTAGACTCAGACTAGGTAACGAGTTCGGATGAGGAATCCACAGAAAGAATAATTGGAATCCTGTCATCATGTTTCGATCAAGGAGAAAATTTCCCAGAATAAGGAATGGATGTCACCTGCCTTTGAAAAGCGGGAATACAAGACGACAAACAGAGTCTCCATACTCAAATACATGGACGCGTGTTCTATGGTGAAAGCATTGGAAAAAAGAGGGTTAATTAAATATAATATATTAAAATAAATATTTATGCCCCCATCACATTGGTTTTCATTTTAATCATAGGATAGAAACCCTCCCATCCCCCTTCGGCGGAAGATAGATATTGACATGAATAGAACATCGGAGGTGCTATCTATAGTGACCCAGGCTTCACATATATGGATATTACATCATTTAAGATTAATATTTAGTACATTGAAAAAAATACATGCCCAAGGACCATAATAGTTTATTTTATTTAGAAACCTAAAAAAAATGCTCTATATTTGTGAAAGATATTAAACATATCACGTAAATATATAGACCATTAGTACATCTACCTAAACACATTATTCATAACATGGAGAAACGAATCATAAGAAATTGGTGAGCTCAAATTCCTAATAGAGAAAAATAATGGATACATGTAAGCATAAACACGAACATATTAATATAATAATCTGATCCAAACATTAGTAGATAATACTCTTCACATCAAAGGTCATAAACAAGAAATATTGGATAAATATTGGTTGTTAAAAAGTCATGAATCATAATGAAATAAAAAACATGAGCCATGAAATCATAAATATGGAATAAGACAAATGATTTGTGTCACACATATAAGAAAAATAAAATTTATATCACAACTTCTTACCAAGTCCTTTATAACATGTTAGGATAGGGTTATGACCTATGTAACTACATTGAGATTGGGATAGAAACTTTTGTACCAAATTTCATTTTGGATTGGGATACAAACCATGCACCTTTTTGCTTTCTGGTTCAGGCTACTACCCAATTACAATCATTCATTTAGGCTTGGGCTATAACCTATACACACCTATTATTTACAGGTTTGGGCTAAAATCCAAACATGTAATTTCTTTCTTGGTATGGGCTACAAATGGGGTAACCCTTGTTCTCATATACAATATACCATTACCCAATTAATGGAAGGGATATATTCGTCCAATGCTTCTCATAGGAGAATCTTTCATACATGTGCCACAGGATATTTAAAAATTCATCAAATCGTGACCCATAATAACATATAGGGATTATAAACCTCAAATAAAACCCCATAAAATGAAATTTGTACATTAAATGTTTTTCAAATCATTAAATACATAAAATATATAGGTTTCATTACCATTTCATTGATGAATACCCTGTGAAATAGAAACATATTTCAGAAGCATATTACCCATGAAATATAGATAGATTTTATAAAGAATGTGAGTTCAAGAGTGACCCATTCATAGAATGTATATGAATGGATCCTTTATAGAATTTACAAAAATGGTATGATTAACATCAATGTATGTCATAATATATTTAATTTAATTTTAAAATATATTTCGAATATTTTTCATAAATTAAATATATTTTTTCAGTAAAAAATACTTGATAATACATAAAACCAATTAAAAATAAGTTTTCATAGAAAATATATTGAAAAAATTTAAATAAGACAAGAAAAAAATTTGAAAATTTTTTCATTTAAATTTAATTTTTAAAATATTTCATAATTATTTTTATTTTAAAAATGAAAAATAATATTCAGGGAATGACAGTGGGTAAATATGTAAATATCGTACGATGTAATAATGGAACATTACATTTTCACTGTCAAAAGGTCAGAAGAAATTCCTTGTCAAGAATGTTACAATAATTTTTAATTTATTAGACTAGTAAATAGAAAAAGTGTAAAAAAATTTGTTAAATTATTATATAATAATTGTATAATATTCTTTAGAACACTTTTTAGAAAACACAAATTTTCGACAGATGAAAGGGTAAAGATGATCATTCCTAAAAACACATTCTTAAATACATTTTGTAAGAAATAATATAATTTGGTAAAAATATAAGAGTATATCCGGAAATAATATAGTATAAGAAAACACATGAAACATTATGTGATATAAATCATAATATTTCTTCAATGGAAGAAATAACATAAAAAATCTCAGAAAGCAATGAGATTATCTCAATAAACTCTTATAACTCGGTAACAAGGGATCATACACTCAATGGAAGAAAAGGAAATTAAATGGAAATTAATATATCATGAAAATAAGTATCTTAATTATATAAAATCTAAAATAGATGCATATTCACCACTAATAATATTTTGGGATTAAAATAAAACATGAATCTCAAAGAAGGAAAATTGAGAGAAAACTATTTTATCGATTTGGTAACTTTTGATTGCTAATCCTCTGGGAAGAAGGATCAAAAAATGGTAATTTGAACACACAAATTTTTAATTAAAATATAAATATTATATAATAATGGGATTTTAAAAACACAACCCAAATGGGAAGAGTGTCGAACATAACTTGTATCTCACAAAAATTAAAAGTGAGATGAAATCCCCTTACCATGTGTCCTCACTCGCTCCTTACTCATACAATATTCCTATTCAATAAATACAAGTTTTTTATAAATATTTTACGAGATTATTTTAATAAATTTTTTCTATATATGGTATTATTATAACTGAATATCACCTACTTGTTTAGAATCATATATTAATCTTTCACATTGGGCAATATTCAATTTGTTCTCTATATGTGTCTTACTTTGTAATATCGTTGGCCCTTATACATATATAATGATTCCATAATTTATTTAATTATTTAAATATTAGTTATATAAATTATATTAATATTATAATAATTTATAAAATATATCAGTAGTAAATGGAATACTCCATTCATGGAGATTGTATGTTGTACGTACGCATGAACGTTGTTTCAGTTTTTATTTTATTTTTAAAAGAAATTATGTAAATTATAGATTCATATAAATATACAATTTTTAAATTATCTTATATATAAAATATATCTTATAATTTCATTAAAACCATCCTAAATACATTCTATGTGGTGTGTGAATAAATCACATCATGATGATGGGGTGGTAGTCCCCAATTTCTTGAATGGGATTATCGTATTAACAACAAATTAAAGGTAAACATATGTTTTTTGTAAATGGAATAAATAAGAATAAATAAATTATTATTATAATATATTACATATATAAATATAATATCCATCATAATGGCCACTGTGATTGGTGACAAAGGAGAAATGAACAATCAACACTGTGTGAGGCATTAGTTCACCGTACACAGATATAGTATGTTCAACATCAATTAGATGGGGCTTCGTATTAGTTTAGGTCATTAAATTTTCATAGAAAAATAATAGTAAATTTATGGTACTGTTGTATCAACACAATAACGGAATAAATATTGTTTAATGGTTGATTAAGGGAAATAAAGGAAAGTAGCTTGAGAGAAGATAATGCCTCTAAATCGGGTAACTCCATTTGGGTTGTTCCAAAAGGCTTCCATGAGGAGATTCCTTTCCAAAAGGAGGAAATAAATGTATAAGGTATAAATTTTTTTAGGATAAATGGAAATATATGGGATTATCATAAATGTTTTGAGAGTAGTGAGGATTGGGCAGAAGTGGTGGACATTTATAGGGAATGAAAAGGGCTGACATGGAATTGTTGGAAAAAAATTATGTGTACACATGTTCTTAACTAAACAAAGTCAAAAACCCATAAAAACTCAATAATGGTAGGTTTATGGACTAATTATGAACAACCCTATATTATTGGATAAGTTTCTAGGTGATTTGGTCCTTAATTTTAAGGTTTTCTCCCTAATTTAGCATAATTTGGCATTAACCGTTCTGATTAATTTTAGTCACTTTTAATGATAATTTTGGTCAAAATTTAACATTATATGATTAGAATCTAAATATTATAATAAATAAAATTTTTATATAGGAATTTTTTAGATGAAATCATTGAAGCATCAAAATTAAGATCAGTTTTAATCATGGAGATGGGGCGTAATAACGTTGTTTAATGTAGGAAAATGTTAAAACTTTTATGAAGCATTTTTTATTCAGTTTACAAGTGAATATGATCATAATGAATTTAATTAATAATTATATGTAATATTAATCAATTTTTTCATTAAAACATAATTATAATATCATCTATCAATAATAGTTAATTAGACACAAAGAAAGATTTTAACTAAAATGTAGTATTTTTTAATGTTAAAAAATAGATGTTTCCTTGAGAAATACCAAATATTAACTATAAGATAATTTAGATGTATTCTAATTCAAAAAATAAGTTTATTTTATCAATTTAAAATCTTTAATATGTCTACATTAATTTTATTATTAAAATTGGACCACTCAAGAAAAAATGTTTTTAATATAAAAAGGACTTTACCAAAAATCATATCATTTATTATCAATCTGATTTATTTATATAAAAATATTATATATAATGTTTTTAAATAATATATTATTATTTATATAACTATTATTAAGGGATAGGCTATAATTAAAATATTTTATTCAATATATATAAATATGTTTCACAGAAACTCAGTGTTGTGTGCATTGTACGCCTTGTTGGTGTGGCGGGTTGCGTAAGCTGAGTTGGTATATCATTTTAAAGGAATGATGAATTAGTGTATTAATATATATATATATATACATATATATCTCTTTGTGTGTGTGTGTGTTTGTGTGTGTATGTAAATAACTATTTCCATTGTCATGTAAAATGAAAAATTTTGAAACATTAATTTAATTTGAAAAAAATAATTCACAAAATCTCAGGGTATTATAGTCTAACTGCTTAAAATGAATTTCACCCTATAAATTAGTATAGGATATGAAATGTTAAATAAATTAATGTTTCATTCATATAAACCAACATCATAAAAAATGATTCTATAAATTCCCTTAAAATAGAAAATTGGAACCATACAATTTTCCCCAAGTAACATATAACTAGGATTCCACATGTGAGAACATTAATGGAAAGTGAAAACATTGATATGAAAAAAAAATCAAACCATAATGTTCTGATGGAGTGTGGTAGTTGAAATGTTTAGGAGAATGTTAAAAATCAGAATGCCATAAATTTATGAGGATCTAATGGACCATCTGTTTCATAGGAAACGATAGTACTAGGACATCATTTTTTTAAATACCCTACATGAAAATGATAAAAAATTACAATTAAAGGACTTACAAAAATGATTTTTGGACATCATTAGCCTCATTTTTTCGTCAATCCACTTTGCATCTTTCTATAAATTGTAAGGTGTTTTTTCATTCCTGAAGTACATACAGATCATGAGATACATGATATCCCATAACATTTGTCATAAGTTACCATCAATACAAGGTATATTGAACAGGCTATCCAACATACAGAAATTCATATATGGAATAAAATAATTTAATCATACTAACTTAATATGATTTTAACATAAAATATTAATATATGGGTATAATTCACCCTTTATTTCATAGATCGGTTCTTATATTTATCCAAAATCATTAGAAATTTGTGTCCATCCTTATACTGATCGAATATAAAATGTAATTTGATAATTTCATAATCCATATTAGGAATGATAATCACATCAAATCACACCAAATTAATAAAAATAATACTTTCATAATGATTTTGCGTACCAAAATCAGACATTAAATTCAATGAAAAGGAATGATAGGTAGTTATTAATTATTTAGGTTCACTTTATCTTTATGGTCGCATATGCTATCCATTTGACCTTTGTATTAAATGGTTTTTTATGCTGATCATCATTATTAACCCTCATATTTGGGACCATTATGGAAAAATTCCCAAACCCACTACTAGTGAAACACTAAAGTGTAGATGGGGCATCCTGAGAAGTTATGTCATTAGTTTCATCATTATATAAGTATTTCCTGAAATTTCATCATTCAACCACTCGATATCCTTCCTTTACAAAATTAAATAATTTCTTTTCCCCATTAAGAAAATTCTTGGAATGCTTCATTAAACATGCAGAATAAAAAATAAGAATCATCTTCTTATCTCCATGGTTTTTTATTGTCCATTGAACTCCATATTCCTCTTCTTATTAAATATATGAGATTGATATATAACTACTTCTTCCATTTCAACATTTCATAGACCATGTATAGTCTCTTTATAGCTACCAATGTCTCTTATGGCCAATTCCCTTCTATGACTTGGCATTAATCCACTAAATAACCTATCAATATTATCTTTTGATTGGGTGATACATACCTAATAATATATCAACTGAATTGTAAAACACTCCTCTTAGGTGCCGACATATTAATCTTCATTTTGATTCAACCTAAGGAACTCATTTTTTATATTTGTATGGAGGAAACGAGGAATGTACGTATTGAAGAATAATTTCTTAAACTAATATCAATCCATGGATTCAATTTAATCTTGATTCCTCATATTATTGATTAGAATCAACCACTTGTCTACTTTATCTTCTAATCGATAAATAGAACGAATGAATTTCACATGAACTCAACAATTGATAATGGAAAATATATTTTCAATCGTACTGCTCTAGTGTTCATTGACAAGTGGATCTGATAACCCATTGAAAGAAGGTGGATGATGCCTCATGAAGGACTCAATAGAGCGTTTCTCCGTTATTTGATATTTGGAAACTCATCCTGATTCATAGATTGAGAAATATGTGAGTGTATGGAAATGAGGCTTTGTATTAAATCCCCCCTAAAAATCAAAAAGATTATGAGGAAATTTGATTCTCTATATGTCACAATAATTATTAAAAATGTTACTTTGGGTTCCAACAATTGACAAAACAAAAAACATATAGTGAGAAGCATTTATCAAAATGGAGAACCACATAATCATGAAGAGTCACTCATATGATGTCTAAAGTATGAAACATCCCTTAATAGATGACCCCTTATTTTTATCCATGTTTATTCGTTGAAAAATTGCAATTAAATAATTCATGATTGATAGAAAAAGGGTTTTGATTTCCCAAAGGATATCCCCGAGGATTGTCAATCTAGGTGTGTAACAAGGCCCAGTAGCATGTACTGGACTAACCCAAGTCAAGCTTAGAACATCTTGTTAGATTTGTTACCCCAGTGTACATCTATTCTATAGAAACAACCACTATTATAATCTATACAGAGATGCATTACAAGGAAACAACTCACTCTATCCTTAACCAAAATTCCAGGACATTTTCTCAAATGATAACTCATAATTATACATATCATTAGAGACGGTACTATATGTATCCTTAGATATAAACCAAGGGATATCACATTGGTTTTCATTTCCTATATTACAAATGTTGAATAAAACTAACTTTGAAATTAACTATATAAACCTTGGCTTTACATACATGGGTATTACATCATTTTAGATGAATATTTAGTACATCAAAAAAATGCATGACAAAGGAACATAATAGTTCAGTGTCTCTAGAAATGTAAATAATCATCTATAATAGGGAAATTTCTTCAACATATTCCATAAATAGGTACACCATTATCACTTCAAACTAAAAACCATTCTTCATAACATCGGGAAATGAAACATAACAAAGGGGTGAGCTCAGATTCTCAGTAAGGGTATGCATGGGAGAGATGTAAGCATAAACCTGAAAATATTAGTATGATAATTATATCATAACACTGTGATATAATTCCTTTAATACGAAAGAATATAAACATGAGATATGGGATAAATATTGGATGTTCATAAGACCTGAATCATTAATAAAATGACATCTTTAGCCGCAATATCATAAGTAAAGAATAAGACATAGGATTTGTGGCATACATAAAAGAATATTATATTTTATGATAGGGAAACCTACCACGAACATTATAACATGATAGGATTGTGAAAAGAAAATTGTAAATAATTTGGGATTGAGAAATATAACCATGTACCAACTTTAATTTATTCATCATCTACAACCCATGTTCCTTCTTGTTTTTAGGCATGGACTATTACCCTAGTACCTGCTTTCATTTAGGCTTGGGCTACAACTTGTACACACTCTTTCCTTCTGGGGTTTTGATACATCCCAAACACCCTCTATATTTTACAGCATGGGCTATAACCTATGTAACCTTTGGGATCATATAAAACATATCATTACCAAATGAAATATTGGGAGTTATAGGTCCCACACATCTCATAGTAAAATCATTCACACATGTTCCACAAGATAATAAAACATTCATCATGTAATGATCTATAAAAAAGATATAGGTCTTATAAATATCTACTAATGACCAATAAAATGAAATTTATATACTTTACATTACATGAAATCATAACCTATGTGAAAGAGATAGATTTCATAACCATTTCATTAAACCATAACATGTGAAAGAGAAATAGATTTTGTAAACATATAACCCATTAACGAGTGATAGGTTTCATAATTCCATGATATTATTTGTGACACATTCATTGAATGGATATAAATGAAATATTTAGATAATTTTTAAGAAAACATGAGTAACATCAATGGATGTTATCATATATGGAAAATAGATTTTAAATATATTTCAAAAATATTTCATGAAGAAAAAACCCTTTCTTCTGTGAAATAAACTTATTAATACCTAAAACCATATTAAAATAATTTTCTTACAGAATACCATGAAAATATATAAATAATATTTCAAACTAATTTGGAAATATTTTTTCTTCAAAATTAATTTTAAAAATAATTCATAATGATTATCCCTTTATAAAATTAACGGAGCCTTTAATGGAATTACAATTGGTAAATCCATAGATATTGTTCGAATTAAAAAAGGAACTTTCTTTTATCATGGTAAATGGTTATAAAAAATGACTTGTTCATAAATTTACAAGAATATTCCCTTGAAAATATTTGTAAAAGTAAAAAAGAATAAATATTTATTTATTTTATTATAGGATAATTCTAGAATATTTTTGGGAATCTTTTTTAGGAATCATAGATTTCGAACTGAAGAAACGGTAAAGTCGAGATTTCATTAAAAAAAATTTCTTCTGTATATTTTGATCCAATGATTAAAAAATGGTATTAACACATGACTATATAATATAATCAAGGGAAGTAATAACATATAAAATATCAGAGAGTGATGATATTGTCTCAATAATCTCTTTTAACTCGATAACAGGGGATCATACTCTATATGTAAAAAAAATGAAATTGCATGTAGCTTAATATATAATGAAATAAAGTATACTAAAGGTATAAAATTTAAAATTTAATTATATACATTTTTATGAAGAGTTTTAGATAATAACGAAACACGAATCTCCATGAAGCCAAATTTAGACAAAACAGTTTTAACGATTTCATAACTTTTGAAAGATTAACCCCACAGAAGAAAGATAATAAAATGGGAATGTGAATAAATATAATTTTAACTACAAGATAAACATAATAAAATTAGTTACATTTCATACAACACACAAAAGGAAGGAGTTAGGAACATAGATTGTATCTCACAGAAATTTAATGTGAGATGAAATCCACTTTCCATGTGTACTGACTCTCTTCGTACTCGTTCAAGATTTTAGTATAATAAATATAATTTAATTATAAATATTTTACATCATATTATTCAAAAATATATTACCATATATTATTTTGTTTTAAACTTATAATACCCTATTGTTAACAATCCTATATTAAATTTTTTACTTTTGGTAATATTCTCTTTGTTCTTCACGTGTGTCTTTATTTGTTATATCATTGGTCATAATACTCTTATAATGAATACATAATGCATATCGTGATATAAATATCATATATATATATATATATATATTATATTATATTCATATTATTATAATTCATAGCATATGTATGTATGAAATGAAATACACTATTCATAGAGATAGTAGGTCGTATATACACATGAATGTTGTTTCTGTTTTCAATATCTTATTAAAAGAAAGTATATAAAGAAAATATGTGGATATATATTTATATATGTATATATATAATTATTTAATTAGACATTATATATCATATATAACATATAAATTCATTAAACCCTTCATTAATACATTCTATTTGGTGTGGGAACGAATCACATCGCTTTTATCAGACGGTAGTCTATAATTCATCATATGAGATTATCGTTTTAACACCAAATGAAAGGTAAAAATATTTGTGTTGTAAAAGAAATAAAGAATAATAAATACATAAAAGAATATAATATATTTCATATATAAATATATTTTCAATCATTGTGGCTTACATGATTACTGTTAAAAGATAAATTAACCATCATCGCTTCATGAGGCAGTAATTTTATAAACATAGAAACAGTATGTTCAACATTTGTTAGATGGAGGTGTGCATAACTATTGGTCATTAAATTTTCATTAAAACATCTCTTTATATAGATTATAATGTTTTTCCACAATATAATGTAATAAATATATTTTATGGGGATACTAAGGGAAATTAAGGAAATGAGGTTATGAGAAGACAATACCTCTAAATCGGGTAACTCCATCTTTTTTTTTCAAAAGGCTTATTTGAAAATCATTTTTACAAAAGTAAGGATTCAAGTTATAAGGTAGGATTTTTGCGAGGATACATGTTCAGATAATTTATGATCATAAATGGTTTGAGAGGTGAGAGAAATCAGTAGAGGTAGTGGCCTTTTATTTGGAAGGAAAAGGTCTCACTTGGAATTTTTTGAATCAAATTATTTGTGAACGTGTTCGTACATAATAAAAGTCATAAAAAATGAACCAGACTCAATAATTGAAGTTTTATAGACTAAATATGTATACATAAAGGGATTTGGACCAGTTATATAAGTCATTTGGTCCCATTGTTTTATGGTTTAGCCCCTAATTAAGCATAAATTTTCCTTAACCGCTGTGATTAATTTTAATAACTTTTACAAATAATTTTGCTAAAAAATTAACATTTTATTATTATAAAATAAATATTATAATGAATAAAAAAATTTATGTCAGATATTTGAAATTAAAATCATAGAATAGAGAAAATTGTGATTACTTCTAACCTCGCAGATGAGATGAAATAATCGAATTTTAAATTAAAAAACCATTAAGAAATTGTTATGATTTTTTAAGCAGTTTCAAGGTGAAGATGATCCTAATGAATTTAATTTTATTTATTTATGTAATATTAGTCTACATTTACCTTAAAACATATTAAATATATCATTTATAATTAGTTGATAATTAGACACAAATGTGGTGTTTTAAAAAATTACTATCTTCACTATTCATTAAAAAATGATGTTTCTGAGAAAAATAACAACAATTTACTCTATAATAATTTTTATTTTTAAAATTTAAAAAATAATTTTATTTCATTAATTAAATTTTATAAATTTTTATAAAATTAATTTTATTATTATAAGCAGCCCATTGAAAATGAAAATTTTTTACACAAAAATGACTTTACAAAAAAATCATATCATTCATTATCAATATTTATTATTTATATAAAATATTTATAAATAATATTTGGATAGTAGTTATTATTATATCTATAAATATTTTTAACAGTTATGTCATAATTATCTCTTTTCATTAATTATATATATATATATATATATATATATATATTTCATTGAAACTCAATGTTGCGTGCATCATACGCCATGTCAGTATTGTGTGTACCGCTAGCTAATTTGGTATTGCGAGTATTGAGAGCCAAGATGTTGTTTCATATGGAATGTATGTTTTACATAGTGTATTAATATATTTATATCTTGAAAACTATTTCAAGTGTCTTGTTTAATGAATAATATTTTAAAGATAAATTAATTATGAAATAAATAATCCCAAAATCTGGGGGTGTTTCATTGTAAATATTCATTTCTGGTTCCAATCATCATCATACTAAAGATTATCATGATCTAAACATCATCAGACACCCATGTAATCATATTTTCTCTCTTGTGTTGGGTGGATTGGATTATTTATTTCCATTACCCTCATTATAAATTGTTTTGTGGATCTAGATCCCTATTTAAATTTTTTGTGATCCCTTATTAATTGATTTATTGGTTTCAGATGGAGAAGATAATGTAATTCCAAACATAATTTCAATTTACATCACATGAATACCAATGAAACAAACCATGTGTTATTTCTATTTAGGTAAGAAGACTTTTGGGTACCACACTTCATGTACTATGGTTACATAATATGTAGTCACCCAGAGTCGTGTGGCCATAGGACATGGACTAGGATTCTATATGATCAAACATGGTTGTGCAGGACAACACAACCTATGTACACAGACACAGTGTGCCCGAAATTGGAATAGGAAGGTGCTACAACAAACTAGCCTTTTAAAATGAATATGATGTGTATTAAGGGGTACACGAAATGTGAGTTAAATGGGTAACTGAGACATTTGGAAAAAAATGGGTTTTGATTGGGGGAGGCAGAACACATAATGTTTTTCATGTGAACACAATGTACAACTATATGGATAAAACATTCCATTTGAATTGGAGAGACACTCTTTTTATCATGTAGGCTCACATGCCTCGTGGACCCTTTTTCATGTTGTGTAATTATTTTTGGATCATCTTAAGATATTACTCCTTAAATATCACCGTGCATGTATCTTTGGATTAGGTTAGTAGTATCCTATCTTGAGTAGTTTTCAACTTATAATTAAATGGTTTCATCCATAGTATAATAATTGATACGATGAGGAATGAGTGTATAGAACGACATCATTGTAGTGGCGTTCATCCGAGGAAGCGATCAAGGTGTGACACTGAGTTGACATAGATGTTAGAACCTTTTTCCTATCCCCTTATGCATTGGGTCCTCTAGAATCCTTATTCTTGTTGAGAGGAACTCCAATATTAAACTATACTTGGGGTCCCATACCTCTGGAAGTGATTTGATGAGAGGTATGATAAGTGTGACTATCCATTTAGAAGAATATGATCAATGTTGTAGATCAGTGTGGTTCTTAGATAGAGATGTTAGGAATCAAAAATCCAAGACGAATCATGGTTTGAGTTTACCTTACCTCTCTGTTTTGGTATATATTGGTCTTCTGACATCATGGGCATGGGTTATGTACATTTGAGGTAGGTATTCTAGGGTTGGTACTACCATGATGGATTGGGGTGATGGTTTCCCCTAATCGTCTTATAGTTGGATAATGCTCTTACCTACTGAGATGTAATGCATTCCCTCCATAATCATTGGTTAGATAGAGTAGGCACTCTCCAATGGGACCGTGTTAAAGGTATTCTATCTATAGAGTCAGAACGCTCACACCGTTCCATGGATTAGGTCCACCATATATAACATATAGATTGAGGGGTACTTACCTATAATGTTGTGTTAATGATTTTTTTAATGGTATAATCCAATCTAGTCCATTACATTGTGAATATATTGTGTTTTTTGTGTTCTTGGATGCAATGGCGACTCAATTCCGGAGTTTTTTGAAAATCCCATTTTCCCAATAGTGAGTCAGGACGAATAGGTTTCAATAGTAGGTTGTAATGGTGACTCACGATTGTGAGTCTGGGCTGGTGAGTTAGGGGTGATGAGTTAGAACTGTGATTTGAAACAGTGACTTGAACTGGGGGTGTAGGATCGAAATAATGACGTAGATGCTCAATATACAAGAGGGGGCGTGAATTGTACACATTAAAAATTTCTTTAAAAATGTAAAGATCTAATTTTAACAAAGTTAAACTAAGAAAATTCACAATACCTCTAACACCAATTGGAGAATTGGAACAAGGTATGAAGTTACAAACTTCTATTTCTATGCACTTTCATAAATCTGGAAAGTGATTCAGAAAACAGGTTCCAGAAATATAGATCTGTAAATTGAAACATAACCAAATTTTACAATATGATATTCTACCTTTAAGCGTATAGAATCTAAATGAATCATAGTACAAGTGTATGTAAATATAAGAAGATTATACTTTCCATAAAATAAAATATGCAGTGGAAAAAAATTAGTATAACTACAAGTAACAAACAATAATTCTTTTAACCCAAAGAGAAGGGTATCCAAAAACCATGGATAAAGGTCCCTTGATTTATACTTTCAATCAAGTCTGTCTTACCCACAACAGGGTAAACCCTTGATACGAAGATCAGAGTCTTTGTCTTGCTATCCCCGCAGGCCCTCAACTTCAAGGTAGTTGCAACATCTATCTTCCTCAGCAAGGAAGCCCTCGAACTTCAAGGTGGTCGGCAACTTTGACTTTCTATCCCCAGATGCTCTCGAATGTAATCACCAACATTCGGAGTCACACAAAGTAAACTGAAAGAGTGGTTCAGTATGCACAAAGTATAAAAATATTCTCTCTCTACAAATCACCTTAACAACGTGTGGTCTCTAGAGTGATCAACTTCATTTCGAGCTCTTTAAAATGAGCTCCTATTTATAGGAAAATTTTCCAATGGTCGGCTCCCTCCTCCAACGGTCATTTTTTCCTTGAATATTGGAGGGACCTGTACATGTGTCACTAAACCAACGGTTAATTAGAAATAGAATGGGCGACATCATTTTATAAAAAAACATGTGAAACTGAAAGCACGAAATCATTTACAATGAAGCAATTGTAAGAATAATAAAAACTAGAATTAGGAATATAAGTAAATAAATTTTCGGAGTCTACCCAAATATGAATCTCTCAGTCTATAATAAAATAAATGTTCGGATTCGTTTTTTAGGAATTCGGAACCCAAAGTCTGTAGAAGTCCAGAGTCTGAATTTCTAAGGACATTTGGAGTCTGGTTTCATCAGAGTTCAGAATCTGAACATGCAGAGTTTGAAGTTGAACTAGTAAAAGTTCGGAGTTGAACTTCGTAAGAGTTCGGAGTCGAACCCATAAAAGTACAGAGTCGAACTTCATAAGAGTTCTGAGTCAAACTCATGAAAGTTTGAAGTTGAACTTCATAAGACTTCGGAGTCGAACTCATGAATGTTCGGAGTCAAACTCCATAAGAGTTCTGAGTCGAACTCATGAATGTTTGGAGTCGAACATCATAAGAGTTCGGAGTCGAACTCATGAATGTTCAGAGTCAAACTTCATAAGATTTCGGATTCAAACTTCATAAGAGTTCGGAGTCGAACTCTTGAAAGTTTGTATCCAGAATTTGGAGTGGAACTTCATTATAGTTCTCATCCAGAATTCAGAGTGGAACTTTATTACTGTTCACATCTAGAATTCAGATCATAAAAACATAATACTCCACTTCTTTACATTATATGATTTCGGGGTTATGGGTATGATTCCAGTATTTGTACTTAATAAAAATTTTGATATGTATAAGAAAATCTAGGTTAGGGTAAATTTCCTTAAAGAGTAAAATTTTCCTTATGGAGGTAATATATCGATTTGATTAAGTATAAGGTGTTTGTGATTTTCAAAACAAGAAGGAATGGATAATTCATAAAGAAAACCTTATAGACTCAATAATCTCCCCCTTTTTGGAAAGCACAAACATCCTTATGAAAAAGAATATAAGGACTTTGAAAATTTTCATTAGACTTTGAAATTAAAACTTATCTCCTTTTTTTCATGGATGAAAGTGAAAACAACTAACTCCCCCTTAGGAATTGAAACTATAAGTATTGTATTCTGAATTTCTGTAGTGATGTTTTCATTATCATGGATATGAAAAACATAGAAATGAAAAAAACCTCCCCCTTACTTGAAGGAAATTTCACTTAGAAATTTTCTTCTTCATTTTAAGTCTTTCTCTGTTTTTATGTAGTTCTTTTTCCTTATACCCCTTTGTGATTTTAAAAAAGAATGTATGTGAATGGAAAATAAGGTACCTAAAATATTAGTAATAAAACTACAATATATAACCAAACAAACAACATTTCATTAGAGTTGTCAAAAAATTTTACAAAGAAAGATGAATTCAACAAAAGAACGGAGTGGGTTTATTTTTCATCATTTTCCTTCGGGATTAGATTCTTTAATAAGGTTTTGAGTGTCTTCAAATCCCTTTGGTCTTCCTCAGTTTGCTTCTCCAAAGCTGAGATCCTCTCCCCTTGCATTATCAATGCTTCGGCAGGAGCCTCCATGACTTCTTTATGCTTCTTTATTAAATCCTCTTTCTTTTCCTACTTTTCATTAAACTCAATCAGGAAATATCTTTCACTTTTCCAATTCTGAGAAACTGAGTTGAGCATCCCATTGATGTCCCTAACCAATTGATTACGAGAATTTTTCTCTTGGGTCAGATTTTCATGAATATAGTTAAACTTTTTCTGCTCCATGTCAAAAGCATTTTGAACTTTAGCCTGAAAATTTTCAAACTGCACTAAGTCTTTATCAACTCTCTTAGAACACTTTGTTACCATACTGCAGGACTTTCTATGCACATCATAGTTGATAAAGAAGCTTTTTTGTTCATCTTCGATCTTCACACACTTATCCATTATCATGGATAGTGACTCTGATTTTTGTTTTTGGCTTATCTGAAGCATTTGACATCTAGTTTCGATGGTGGGAATGATTTGAATGATGTCCACCAGCTTTTTCAAAGACTCAACAATAAAATAATGACTTTGTGTTGATAGCTCCGAATCAGAAACTTTTCATGGAGATTGTTCTTCTTCATCATGCACCATCTTCCTTTTAGAGGTACCACCAATAACATTCTTCCTTATAATATCTTTTATTGGTGTCTACAATAGTACTTTCTTCCCTTTATCATTCTTTGGAATGTGTTACTCATCAATAGATACTTCAACGGATTCAGAAACTTGAATAATCTGATCTTCATCAATTTTCTTATTTTCTTGTCCCTCCTCTTGAAAATCATTATCATAGGATCTTTCCTCCTCAAACAAAACATTTTCTTGATGTTCTTCCTCGAACTCATCTTTCTGAGCTTCTTCTCCCATTCCCGGAGTGTCTATTTTTGTGGATTCTACCTTCTCTTTATAATCTTCATCTTTCTTGATCAAGGAATCCAAATCATCACTTCCCGCATCTTTTTCTTCTTATACTTCTTCAACTTCTTCCTCTACTTCTTCTACAGCTTCTATTTATTCTTCAACAACCATCTCTTTACCCTTATATTTTTTATGAGAAAAGAAAATCTTGGCGGGATTCTCTGGTAAAGGTTCAGTACTGGAAGTTTCTAGAACGGGAACCATTTCAGAAGCTATCTCTGTATCTCTCAAAATAGATTGCACCAGTTCAGCTTCAGGCAAATTCTTTTTCATCTTCTTTTCTTTTGCCTACTTTTCTAACTCATCTGCAACTCTCTCTTTTAGGGCCTTAGCCTCTGCAGCGTCCAATCCAAACTGTGGATCCCCTTCTTTCCTCTTTTCCTTGTCTTCCCTCCACTTGGCTTCCACTTCATCTATATATGTTTTCTTCTTCTTCGGTTTGGGGGGAGTAGAATGAGTTTCCTTAGACTTGGGATTTTCTTTATTAGAAACCAATTCCTTAATATTTCGCTTTTTTCCTTGCCTTTTTGGATGGTTCCAGAGTCTGTGCTTCTTTTTAAACTGCCTCAACATCTTCCACAGATAGAGGGTAAAATTATCCAGATTCACAAGAAAAACCCATCTTCATCCTCTTTAAGGTATCATCACTAACCAGCATAAGCATTCAATTCTGGACTTTTGATTTTCATGCAACCTTGAATGATTCTATGCACCGAACTATCAGCTTAGATAGTAAGGAAGGGAAGATAATTATTTGAGCTCTCAGGTTCCCTTCTTTTATATTCTTGATCGTAATCAAGACATGCCTCATCAAATTTATCTTTCATAGATTTACCAAGAAATCTAAGACATTGATATCACTTTTCTTCAAATTATCCTTTTTGCCTCTTCTTGGTATGAGAAAAACTTGTACCCATAGTTGTAGAATCTTATTGGTCGTAGTGAGATGATAAATCTTAGCAATTGTAGAATTTTTAAGCCTAAGGAAATTTAAAGGCTTCACCTCGTTGAAACTTCCTTTCTCATCTGGAAGCTTATGTGAGAAAAACTCAGCTTCCCCTTCATAGGCTAAACCAACCAAGATCGTAGCCTTTGTGTAAGATAACTTGTAAGTCTTCCCATAAGACTTAAATGAAAACCAGTCTCTACCATCTTCCATCTGGAAGGAAACAGGCTCATAGAACACTATCAGTAAGTCAGTGTAAACCGGATCCTTTTTCTCTGACTTATACAAGAATACATCTTCCCATGCATTCAATATGATATTTTTGGTTATAAGAGAATCAAACTTGAAGAAATACGGATTCACTAACCTTTACTTGAAGACTAACCACTGAGAGATTGGATTTGAAGTTGAAATTTCTTGTGATGTAGCTTCAACAGACATTCAGAGTGAAGAGTTCTGAAGCATACAGAACGACATTGCAATGATCGGAACCGGTCTTAAGAAGAGCAGCAGGGCTTCGAGACGCGAAAGATTTGAAAAATCGATGTGGGATGAGTCTTGGGATCCCCTTTATATAGGTGATGTATGTGACCATTGGTATTCCAAAATCCATCTAACGGTTGAAAAAAAATTTGATCTTATCTGACGGTTGAGAACATTCCCGCAAGGAAAACACGACTCTGATATTTTGAGGTTTTAAGAAAAACATTCGGATTTAAGGAAAACTAGAATACGAATAATTTTTTAAAAAAAAACAGGAAAATACTAGCATGAAAATTATGATTACGAAAACTTAATTAAAGAAATCATACCTTTCGGATTGGATAGAATGGTTGTTCGTAATTGGTAATATTCTTCTTGATGAAATGAATTCAAATATGAATAAAAAATCATTTTGAACAAAAAACTCATTATGAAAGTTCATTACGAAAATCTCATTACGAATGTCTTAGTAAGAAAATCTCATTATGAAAGTTCCAGTATGAAAATATCATTACAAAAGTTACAGTACAAAAATCTCATTACGAAATTTCGAGTACGAAAATTTACATTCTGAGAATTTCCATTCCGGAAATATCCATTCCAAGAATTCCCATAAACTTGTTATGAAAAATTTAGTTACAAAAGAAACAAAATTGTCAACAATTTTTTTTTGGTTAAACTAGCACACAAATGTACTCCCCCTATGAAAAGGAGTTTATTACTGTAAGGTGAGTTTTTCAACATGAAGTTAATGAAGAAGGTTTAACTTACGGTTATCATTCCTAACCACTGTTTAGTGTATTAAAATCTATCAGAGGGTAATTATTTTGTGAAAATATTAGCAAGTTGGTCTTGCGTTCTGATAAAAATTAATAATGATATCTCATTTAAGTGTGTAATCCCTAAGAAAGTGATGCTTAATATCTATGTGCTTTACACGAGAGAGATGTGTAGGATTATTACTAAGGGAAATGGCACTTGTGTTATCACACAAAATTTTAGTCTTAGTAAAACTCAAGCCATAGTCTGTGAGTGTGTGTTGCATCCACAACACTTGAGCAGAACAACTTCCAACTGCTACATATACTGCTTCAGCAATGGAAAGTGCTACATAATGTTACTTCTTGCAGGACATGAAACTAATGAATCTCTTTTGAAATGACAAGTTCCGGATGTACTCTTTCTATCCATTCTACATCCACCAAAGTCAGCATCTAAAAATCTTTTTAAAACAAAATCATTTCCATAAGTATAAAATAATCCTAGATCCATGGTTCCGTTTAAGTAGTGAAAAATTATTTTTTTACAGCCTCTAAATGAGATTCCTTAGGATTGGATTAATATGTCACACATAAGCATAGTGAAAACATCAAGTCTGGTCGACTAGAAATCATGTATAGTAGGATTCCTATCATACCTCTAAAAGATGTTTGATCTACTGGTTTCCCAGCTTCATTAAGATCTAGAGAGTTTGATGTACCGATGGGAGTACTTAGAAACTTAGTTTTGTCATATCCATACTTTTTAAGAAGATATTTAATATACTTATAGTGAGATATATAGGTTCCTTTTGGTTTTTGGGAACAATGAAAACCAAGGAAAAAAGTTAACTCGCCCATCATACTCATTTCAAACTCAAATTTCATTAGACTTGCAGAAGAATTACTTAATGATTACTGAGTTGAACCAAATATGATGTAATCAACATAAATTTGAAGAATCAAAACATTTTTCATATCTTTTTTTATAAAAAGGGTTGGATCTGCATTTCCCTTAACATATTTATTTTGAAGCAAAAATCCTATAAGTCTATCATACCAGGATCGTGGGGCTTTTTTAAGGCCATACAAAGCTCTTGTAAGTATAAAAACATGATCAGGATTTTTTGTGTCTTCAATGTCAGGAGGTTGTTCAATAAAAACATCCTCTTGTACATACCCATTAAGGAATGAAAATTTCACATCCATTTGAAAAATTTTAAATTTAAAGAATTCTGTAAAGGCATGTAGAATATGAATAGATTCAAGTCTGGCTACTGGAGCATAGGTTTCTTCATAGTCTATTCCCTCTTGCTGATTATATCCTTTAGAAACTAATCTAGCTTTATTTCTTACAGTGACTCCATTTTCATTACATTTGTTTATGATGACCCATTTTACTCCAATAACAGAAGTTTCCTTAGGTCTTTCAACCATGTTCCTGACTTTATTCCTTTTAAATTCATTTAGTTTATCTTTCATGGATTTGATCCAATCATCATAACCTAAAGTTTCATCAGTTCTTTTTGGTTCTAATTGGGAAACGAATTCTGGATGTTCTACTTCATTTCTCAAGGAACATCTAGTCCTTACAGGATGATTTACATCACCAATGATACTATCACTGGGATGATTCTTAAGAAATACCTGATTTTGGTTTTGTAAAACCTGTTCATCAACATAGGGTAGAAATCCTTCTAGGGTAAATGTTTCATAAATATCTTCTTGATCATTTTCCTTATCATAAGGATCTTCTATCAAAGGTTGATAATCATTTTTTGACAAAACAACCGAGGATATAGGTTGGGATGGTTTAAAAACAAAAGGATCAATTCATCAAATTTTACATGCACTGTTTCCTCAACATACATGTGTTTTTATTGAAAACTCTACAAGCCTTAGAAGTTGTGGAGTAGCCTAAAACAATTCTTTCATCAGATTTTGGTGCAAATTTTTGTAGATTATATTTACTATACAATATTAATACCATGCATTCAAAAACCTTAAAGTAGTAAGGTCCAGGTTTTCTACCGTTCCATAACTCATAAGGAGTTTTATTAAGAAAAGGTCTAATCAAAACTCGATTTATAGTATAACATGCAGTACATATAGATTCAGACCAGAAATGTCTACCTATAGAATATTCACTCAACATGGTTCTAGTTATTTCATGAAAATTTCTATTTCTTCTTTCAACAACACCATTTTTTTAGGAGTTCTAGGTGCTGAAAAGTTGTGAGTAATACCTTTTATACAACATAAGGTTTCAAAATCATAATTTTGAAATTCTCCTCCATGATCACTATAAATAGTTATCAATGGAAGGTTTTTCTCATTTTTAACTTGGGCTCTAAAACTTTTGAAATAAGAGAATGATTCAGACATCTTTGCTAGAAAATAGACCCATGTAAATCTAGAGTAATCATCAACTTAAACAAACACACAGTATTTTCCTCCAATGCTTCCAGTTTGTGTTGGACCAAAAAGATCCATATGCACTAACTGTAATGCATCAGTTGTTGAGACTTCACCAATTGATTTAAAACTAGATTTATGTTTCTTTCCATATTGACAAGGATCACAAACTTTAGAAGAATCAAATATAAGCTCAAGTAGATCCTTAACTAGTTTCTTCTTAGACAGTTTACATAAGATCCTAAGGTTACAGTGACCTAATATTCTATGCCATAACCAAGAATGATCTTCCATTGCACTAAGTCAAGGTAGGTCTTAGTTCCTAAGGTTGTCTAAGTTTAAATTGTAAACATTCTCTTGCATATTGGCCGAGAGAATAAATTCTTCCTTGGAATAGTGAACTGAGCATCTACCATTCCTAAAATTCACAAGGTTACCCTCATCACATAATTGACTTATGATAATGAGGTTTCTATTAAGACCATTAACAAATAAAACATTTGAAATCAAAGTTTTACCAAGAAGAACAATATTACATATACCAACAATTTCTCCCTGAGCCTTATCTCTGAAAGATACCTTTCCTCCTTTCGTCTTGATATTCTTTTCAAAATAGCGTTTGTTACCAGTCATGTGCCGGGAACATCCACTATCCATGTACCATGTGTTTTTGTTGGTACATCCTTTATCTTCCTGAAAATAAGAAAATATTTAGACTTTGAGAATCCAAACATGTTTGGATCCAAGATTTCTAGAAAACTAAATTTTTGGCACCCACATCTTCATAGAAAAATATGCCTTATGAAAACCTAGAGATTGGGTTTTGTTTAAAAGGCAATTCTTTTCCCAATGACCACCACATTGACACTTGGTACAAAATGGGGCACTTTGTGGAAAAAAGTATTTGTTACTAAAATTTGGTTTTGCATGGGTATAACCAAATCTGGATTTGTTTATTAAAGGTCGTATTTGTGAATACATTTTATCAAAATTTTCTTTACAATGGGTAAATTTTTTTAAACACTTCTTTATGGAAAAAATTCTCTACTTGAGTTTTATAATCAAGTTTTTATCTTAAAAATCAATAGATTTATAACTAGGGCTAGGATCGAAAACACTTTTCTTAGAAATTACTTTTTATAACTCTTTAGAAAGTTAGTTCTTGCCAGAACTTTCTTCCTCAAGTCTTTTTGAAATAATTCCAAAATCAACATTTTTCATGTCAAGATCTTTAGAGAGATATGATATTTCATTTGTAAGAATAGTATTCCTAGAGTTTTACTTATCAATTTTTTTATTGAGTTTGGAATTATCAATCACATGAAGTTGAGAAATCCTAGAAAATTTTTCATAGGTAGGTGAAGTATTTTATTCATCAGAAGAGGATTCATCATCTAAAGAGTTATAATATTTTCTATCATTATAATTTAAATAAACATTGGTCAATGATTCAACAATGTGTACCTTATCCATGAAGCAATGGTTGTTAATAGATAATCTGGCTATAAGACCAAGATTCTTCTGTCCTGAATATTCATAATTAGAAGATTCATATGAAGAGTCACCACCACTGGCACTCCTGGTTTTAGTAGCTTTCAGAACTTTTTTAGAATTGGCTTTATAATACTTCATTCTGTTCCTTTCAGAATTCCTTTCTTTTCTTTCCTTCTTTTTGAAAAAAGGTCAATCAGGTCTAATGTTTCCAACTTTCTTGCATTCCTAACAAGTTACTTCTCCATCATTCCTATCTTTAATTTCCTTTTTCTTATACTTGGATTGGGAATTTCTCTGACCGGCTATCTTTTTCATTCATTGAGCAAGATTTCCTAACTCATTTTCTGAGACTTCACTCTCACTAGATTCGGATTGGATAATATCTTTCTTAGACCTGGATCTGGTTACTCTCTCAGGAGTCTAAGCTTTCACATTATTTTATGTTGTTGTAAAAGCAATAGTACCATTTCCATTATTCTTTTTGATTTTTTCAGCATCTCTCTTCATTCCTGCTTCCGGTTGGATAAGAGTTCCAAAAAGTTCATCTAATGAAATTTGTGTAACCTTCCGGTTTTCATCAATAGCTATTCTTTTTTATTCCCACTCATTAGGCATAATATCTATTATTTTATCCACTAGAGCTTCATCATCTAACCCTTTCCCTACCATAGACTGAAGACTCTTCACTATAGTCATAAATCTCTGTTGAACTTTACAAATTGGATCACCATAAGGAAAATTGAAGCCTTGGTATTAAGCTCTAAGTGTAGCTCTCCTAGTTTCAATCACTATAGAAGTGTCAATGGGTGTAACCTCTAACTTCTTCCAGATACAATTAGCTGCTTCACAAGAAGAAATTTGGCTATATATATTTCTAGTCATTGAACATAGTAAAGTATTTCTTACCTTATAATTGAGTTGATATTCCTGCTTTTCCTGGTTAGTGAAAGTTCTCACTTCCTTATCAGGAATTTTATAATCACTAGTAAGAATTACAATGTTATCCACTCCAGTATTGATAACTAAAGTCTTCATTCGATCTCTCCAGTACTCATAATCATTCCCATAAAAAATTGGTGGTCTTGTAGGGTTTAGATTTTCAATAGATCCAACGTTGATTCCTAGAATCTCTAAGAAATTATTTGGAATCCAAACATGTTAATAGGAAAATTTCGTAACCACAAAATTCAGAATGAACAAATTCGGAATGAACAATTCAGAATGACAATTCGGAAAGACAATTCGGAATGACAAAGTATTTCTATTCAAGGATGAAAGCTAATGAAAATGTGATCATGGAAAAATTATATGTGAGTCAAAGTGTTTCAATGACCTGCTCTGATACCAATTGTAGGATCGAAATAATGATGTAGATACTCAATATACAAGAGGGGGGTGAATTGTACACATTAAAAATTTTCTTAAACAAGGAAAGATCTATGTTTAATAAAGTTAAACTAAGAAAATTCACAACACCTCTAACACCTATTAGATAATTGGAACAAGGTATGAAGTTAAAAACATCTAGTTCTATGCAGTTGCTTAAATCTGGAATGTTATTCCGAAAACAGGTTCAAGAAATATAGATCTAGAAATTGAAAATTATCCAAAGTTTAAAATATGAGATTATACCTTAAAGCGTATTGAATCTAAGTTAATATGAATACAGGTGTAATGAAATATAAGAAGATTATATTTTCCTTACAATGTAATATGCATTGGAAAAACAAGTTGTACAACTACAAGTAACAAACAATAACTCTTTTAACCCAAAGAGAAGGGTATCCAATAACCATGGATAAAGGTCCCTTGATTTATAATTTCAAGCAAGTATGTCTTACCCACACCAGTTTAAGCCCTCGATACGAAGATCGGAGTCTCTGTCTTGCTATCCCCGCAAGCCGTCAACTTCAAGGTAGTAGGAACCTCTGTCTTCCTCAGCAAGGAAGCCCTCAAAATTCAAGGTGGTCGGTACGTCTGTCTTCCTATCCCCGGAAGCCCTCGAATGTAATCACCAACATTCGGAGTCGTACGAAGCAATCTGAAGGAGCGGTTCAGTAGGCACAAAGCATGAAAAGATTCTCTCTCTAGAAATCACCTTAACAGTGTGTGGTCTCTAGAGTTATTAACTTCTTTGTGAGCTCTTTCAAATGAGCTCCTATTTATAGGAAAATTTTCCAACGGTCGGCTCCCTCCTCCAACGGTCATATTTTCCTTGAATATTATAGGGACCTGTACATGTGTCACTAAACCAATGGTTAATTAGAAACAGAATGGACGACATTGTTTTATAACAAAACATGTGAAACTGAAAGCACGACATCGTTTTACAATGAATCAAGTGTAAGCATAAGAAAAACTAGAATTTGGAATGTAAGTAAATAAGTGTTCGGAGTCTAACCAAAAATAAAATTTGGAGTCTATAATAAAAAATGTTCGGATTCTATTTTATAGGAATTCAGAACATGAATTATGCTGAAGTCCGGAGTCTGAATTTCAATGGAAATTTGGAGCCTGGTTTCATCAGAGTTCAGAATTTAAACTTGCAGAGTTCGAAGTTGAACTAGTAAAAGATCAGAGTCGATCTTCGTAAGAGTTCGGAGTCGAACCCATGAAAGTTCATAGTCGAACTTTATAATATTTTGGAGTCAAACTCATGAATTTTCGGAGTCGAACATCATAAGTGTTCGGATTCGAACTCATGAATTTTCAGAGTCGAACTTCATAAGAGTTCAGAGTCGAACTCATGAAAGTTCATAGTCGAACATCATAACAGTTCGGAGTCGAACTCATGAATTTTCGGAGTCGAACTTCATAAGATTTCGGAGTCAAACATCATAGGAGTTGGGATTCAAACTCCTAAAAGTTCGTATCCAAAATTCCGAGTAGAACTTCATTATAGTTGTCATCCAGAATTCTAAATGGAACTTTATTATAGTTGACATCCAGAATTCAGATCATAAAAACAGAATACTCCACTTCATGACATAATATGATTCTGGGGTTTTGGGTATGAATCTGGTTTTTGTAAATAATAAAAATATTGATATGTATAATAAAATCTAGGTTAGGGTAAATTTCCTTAAAGAGGAAAATTTTCCTTATAGAGGTAAACTATCGATTTGCTTAAGTATAAGGTGTTTGTGATTTTCAAAACAAGAAAGAATGTGAAAGTCATAAGGAAAACTTTATTGACTCAACAAGTGACTCAAAAAAGTGAGTCGCTGATAGTAGGTTGTGATGGTAGATAATCTGTATTGAGTCACCCATTGGAGACTCATCCATGTCTGTAGTGGTGATTCAGCTAATATGGACTCATAAACACAAGTAGCTCAACTACTGGTAGCGCACCCAACTATTACTCATCATCAACTTTCTCACCAATCGGTGACCCATCCACTAGTATCTCCTCGAAAAATGTGTCACACAATTGTGACATATCCACGAGAAGCTCATACCGATGACTTATATACCAGTGTCTCATTTTAAAATAGTTTTTGATAACTCTAGTTCTCTCGTGTTTTTCCAGTTTGGAACCGTTGAATTTTTATTTGATATAAAATGAGTTTAAATACATTTTTCAATTTTTTGAATCTATTTTGAGGGATATGGATCATATAATTTATTTCATAAAAGTCACGGAAAATTCTAAATGGCCAACCCATGTAGTTTTGGTCATGTGCATACTTTAATTACTTTTAAAATCATTCTTCTTGATGGTATAGTATCTGGCATTCAAAATCCAATACCGTTTATTCTATATCCATTTTTTTGGAATCACCTATTTTGATAATATCAATTATGTTTTGATATGATTTGATAATCCCAAATAATATCTATCTATATATTAATTTTAATTTCTAATTATGAAATCATGCTATTGGGTTGATATGAATGTCAAAATGATCATATCATATTATTGGAATATGTTATTCAATGTTTATTTATGATTATAAATGTTTAACGATGATTAATCGTGATACTAACTCAATCTGGAAATGAAATGGATAGGACATATACTTTATAAAAATTAGAGTTATAATTTCTTGGATAAATAAAGATCTACCGATAAACAAAGGTCACCAATAGACTAAGTGTACTGATAGACAAGGATACTGATACAGGCTACTGATATAGGAAGCTACTGAAAGAGAGAGATACCACTACCAATGTTAAAAGCTACTGATAGCGAGGAAGATCTACCGAAAGAAGTTCACCCTTACAACGAGCTACCAATAGATGGAACTACTGATACAAGTAGCTACCGCTACACATGGATCTATGGATACATAAAGCTACTGTAATAGAGAGTAACAACTATAGATGCAAGACCTACCATTACAATCCCACCACTACAAGTTCAATGATACAATGAGCTACTGATGGAAACCAGTCTATGTATCTCGAATCACTATTTATATATTTGATCATTAGAAACTGTCATATTTTTTTCTTTTAATGCAACTGATATTATTTAATGATGTTTTTTGGATGTTAGGGAAAAATACCATGTAACTACAGAAGTAATCATGACTTATTTTAAACCACCACACGATCTATAAAAGGAATATCAAAGCCACGGATAAATAGAGATACAAAGAGAATGCTAAAAGGGACACATACAAGAAGAACACACGAGTAACTCTAAGAACAATCATGCACATCAAGAACATATGTTGATAGAGGAGGTTCATGTTCTACAAGGAATACTCTCACATTCAAGTATAAAAATTATAATGGAAGTAAAGGAACAAAACCAAGACACTCTGTATTCCATAAAACATCTAGAGAAGGACTCAAAGACTCATATGATTCAATCCAAAAGATTCTAGAGCTACATTGACATCACAAAAGAGAATTCTAAACTCATCTTCATTTTATTTCTCTACTGTGAGCATTTTTATTAAATTATGAGAAGTTTGTGTGCTTATGTCTATGTGGAAACACACTGACTCCTAAGTTGAACTGGATGATACTGAAATCCTCACACCAAACACTTTACAACTTTTTGTATACCACCTACAATTCTGGTAAAGGTTTGAGAACCTGGGAAACCTGTGTGCTGTTGTTGTTGCATTCCCACGTAGAACTGTGGTAGAGGTCTGAGGACCAGGACAGACTGAGTTCTGTTGAAGCCCCAATTCAGGGTGTGGATCAATGTTAAATATAAACTGTTTGAGGGGTCTATGTCTCAGCTTGATATAGAACCTCTTTGCTAAAACTAATGTGCATCGTATTTCAGTTTAAACTAGCTTAAATATGCACATGCTAATTTATTTGTAATTCAAACCAGTATTATAGTAACTATGATAGTAGAAATTGAAAGTGTTTGTAATTATTTCTAGCCAGTAAGTTAGTTTCAAATGCTATCTTAATAATCATATTAAGTTAACGGATAAATAATCAATCTTTGAGAAACTAATTGAACACTAAAATTCTTTATAAATTTAGTACAGTTTAACTTGTTTTATGAATTGGGGGATATCAATATAACTATTTTAAAAATAAATTTTAATAGGTATTCAATTCACCCCCCCCCCCCCTTGTGAGTATCCATTCAAACCTACATTTGGTTTCATAGGAGCTAGATAAATGTTTTTCAAAACACTCTGTTTGTGAAAAGTTTTGAACTGGGATTTTAGTTGTATCTTAAAGATCTCAAAATTTATGTTCATTCTAAATTTTCATATCATTATGTTTCTTTATAACACAAGGTAATTATGGACACCCGATTATAATTTGTAGCTACCAACATGCCACACTTCATTAATGGTGTCAAAGTATGCACAATGTAAAACAAAAATGAAAATTCACTTAGAAAGTATGAGATTTTACATCTAGACTGCTATAGAGACTCAGTATAAGATTCCAGAAACCGTTAGAACTACTTGGGATGAACCTATGAATGTTTCTTAAAATAATAATTGTAATGTAATGAATGCTCTGTATTTTGCATTACGAGATGAAGAATTTAATCAAATATCTGCTTGTAATATAGCTTATGTAATTTTGGATACATTGGTTGTTTCCCATGAGGGAACAACTAATGTTAAGGAAATAAGACTAAATATATACACTATTATGTATGATAAATTTAAAATGAAATCTGATGAATATATATCTGATATGTATCTCATGTTTAATGAGATAGTTAATACAATGAGCTCAATGGGAAAATATGTTCCATCAAAAGAGAAAATCATGAGGATACTGAGATACCTACTAGAGAGATGGAGAAGAACCTCTGTCTCTATACGAGAATCAAGTGGCATTGGCAAGTTACATGTCAAGGATCTGATTTGTAAGTCGATGATGTATAAAGAAGAGATGAAGGTAAACAAATAGAATGATGGTGACCCTATGAATAAGTCAATGGAGTTTAAGTCTACTGCCTCAGTGACCAGATAAAAGGATAAAGTTTACATACATGTCGAAAGCTCAACAAGTGACGGATCAGATTCAGATAGTGATGAGGAGATGGATCATATAGATAGGATATTCAAGAAATTATAAAGGAAGAATAATTTTTTTAGGAAATCAAAATATAAAGGTAAGTATGATAAACGAGGTAATTGGAAGAGAGATTGGATGAAAGCTGATTAAGATGATGAGATAGTCTATTATGAATGTAAAAAAGAAATGACATGTTAAGGCCGACTATAAAACTGATGTTTAAGAAGAAATATGATTTCAAGGACAAACAATATAAGAATATTATGAAGGCATCATAGATTGATTTGGAAGACAACTAAAGTATATCTAAAGCAACTAATCCTGAATAAAAGAATCATGCCAATTTGTGTTTCATGACTAAAAAATATAAGGCAACACTTAATTCCCCGATGCATAATGATTATTATTATTGTAATGAAAGTGATTCAAATAATGATGATAATATGTATAAATCTGGATTATTTGAATACTATAATATGTTTGAAGATACTTGTAATGAGATTAATGCTAAGTAAAAATCATTAAAGAAACAATATATTTGACTAGCACTGTTAAATCTGATCTATGTGTAGAAAAGTAAAAGAATGATCAACGGTTAAAGGAAAATACTGAACATAAATTATCCAATGAGAAACATAGAGAAGACTTAGAGAAGTTCAAAAATGGGAAGAATAATATCACTATAATTCTGGGGAAACAAGTTTCCCCAAATTATACTACTGGTTTAGGATACTATCCTGGACAAAGAATGATTGTTAAAAATAAATTTATTCTAAAATCTAGACGGTATGCTAATAGTTCATGTTCTAGAAATTCTTATGCTTTATCTAGCTATTCAAATTATTACAGAACAAACAATGTCTATTTTTCAAAATAGTTTGAATCTATTAATTATAAGAAACCCATTAGACAAATATGGGTGCCTAAAGTTTTACTTGACAACCTTTCTAGACATAAGAAAATCTAGGGACAAAAATTATCTTTAGTCTAACTCTATTTTGTAGGAAACATGTATGAAAAGTTCATGTAGGAAGATATGGTACTCGTACAGTGGATGTTCAAGAAATATGATAGGATACTAATCACGCTTTAAGAGCTTAATAAAATTTGATGGAGGACATGTCACCTTTGGTGATAACTCAAAAGTAAGGATCATAGGCTTAGGCAAGATTGTTAATAATGATTCAATTTTAATTTCTAAATTATTATTTGTTGATGGACTAAAATACAACCTATTAAGCATTGATCAGTTCTCTGATGATGGTATCAATGTTAAATTTGAAAAAGATTCTGGCAATGTATTTGATTATAATAATATTTTGGTATTTACTGCTTTAAGAGACGAAAATGTATAGTCTGTAGATTTAAATTTATTTTCCAAACCAAAGGTTACATGTTTAAATTCTTTTCATAATGAATATTGGATATGGAACAGAAAATTAGGACACTACAATGTTCATTCACTTAGGAAACTGACTAGGAATGGTTTAGTTAGAGACCTACCCAAACTAAAATTTCCAAAAGACAATGTTTGTAATCTCTTTCAAAAGGGAAAGTAATATAAAGTTACTTTCAAATCAAATAAAAAAGTTTCAACTTCTCAACCTCTCGAGTTGGTTCATATGAATTTATTTGGACCATCTAGAGTTTCTTGTTTAAATTTGAAGGACTATATCTATATTCTTGTAGATGACTTTTCTAGATACACATGGGTATAATTTCTTGCTCACAAAAGTTAAGATTGTTCATATTTCATTAAATTCTCCAAGTATATAGAAAACCTTAGTATACTTATGAATAATACCCTGAGAAGTGATCATGGCCATGAGTTTGAAAATAATGAATTTGAAACCTATTTCTCACATAGTGGCTACAGTAGCAGTTTCTCTACCCCTAGGACACCACAACAGAATGGTGTAGTAGAAAGAAGGAAAATAACCATTTAATAAATTACATGTTCTCTACCCAATGAGAATGACATACCTATTTCCTTTTGTCCTGAAGCTGTAAATAAAACTTGATATATTATAAATAGATTCTTGATTAGACCTGTTATTAAAAAGACCCCATATGAACTGTGGAATAATAGAAAGACTAATGTTAGTTACTTTAGAGTTTTTGTTGCAATGTCTTTATTCGCAATACTAAAGATAATCTTGATAATTTTGAATCCAAATGAAATGAAGGAATCATTCAAGGTTATTCTATATCATGAAATGCTTATAGAGTATTTAATAAGAGGACCAAATGTGTGGAAGAATATTTACACGTAAAATTTAATGAAAATGATCCACCTCTACATAATACCCCTCTTGAAAAATCTTGAGAAAGATATGTCGATTCTAGGCCTTAATGACAAGAACAGTGAACCTGTGGTTAAGACATCCAGTTCTGGAAATTTTCCAGAACCTGTTTCTGTTAAACCCAAAACTATAAAGGAACTTGAAATTTCTAGTTCTAATTTTTCTAGACTAACTTGGATCCTTAGAAAACATCTTTTAGATGCTGTTGTGGGAGATCTAGATAGAGGAAGTCAAACTATAGCTTCTTTAATAAATCGTGTTGAACATCGAGCATTTCTCTCACAGTTAGAACCTGAAAATATCAATGATGCTATCAATGATGAATTATGGGTAATGTCTATGCAAGAAGAGTTAAATCAATTTGGAGGAAATAGAGTCTGGGAATTAGTAGACAAACCTAATGACACCTTGACCATTGGAACTAAATGGGGTTTTATATATAATGTTGATGAGTCGTGATTCATAGTTAGAAACAAAGATAGGTTAGTTGCACAATGATATAGTTAGGAAGAAAGAGTAGACTATGAGGAAACCATTACACTAGTTGCTAGGTTAGAAGCAATTAGAATTCTACTTGCTTATGTTGCTCATCTGAATTTCATGTTATATAAAATGGATGTTAAGAGTTCATTTATAAATGGTTTTATAATGGATGATGTTTTTGTTGAACAACCACCTGGATTTACTAATCCTAATTTTTTGAATCATGTATTTAAACATTTTAATGCTTGATATGGTTTAAACCAATCTCCACAAGCTTGGTATAATAGAATTAGTAATTTTCTTATTTAAAAATGTTTTATTAAAGAGATTGTTGATCCAATAGTTTTTATCAAATGGATTTCCAAAAATGTTTTGATAGTACAAATCTATAATGATGATATTATTTTTGGATCTTCTAAAAATGCTTTGTGTATTGATTGTTAAAAGTGTATGAAAAAATAATATTAAATGATTTTAATTGGACAAATCAAATATTTTCTTGGATTTCAAGTTTTTCAAAATGAAAATGGAATTAGTTTAAGTCAAAGTAAATATAAAAAGGATATTTTAAAATGTTTTGGTTTGCATAGTAATAAAGAATGTGATACACCTACGAGTACCACATGTAAATTGGATGTAGATGAAACTAGGAAACCAGTGGATCATACATATTTTAGTGGTATGATTGGGAGTTTACTTTATCTTATTTCTAGTCGATCGAATATTATATTTAGTTTGTGTATATGTGAAAAATTTCAAGATAATCCAAAAGATTCACACATGCTTGTTGTTAAAATGATTTTCAAATATCATAAACATACTACCTATATGAGATTATTTTATCCAAAAGGGAAATATTTTGATTTAATAAGTTATTCAGATGCTGACGTTTCTAGTTGCAAATTACATAGGAAGAAAACTTATGGAACATGTCACATTCTAGGTTAGTCCTTAGTATCATGGTGTAGTAAAATTCAGAATTCTATTGCATTTTATACTACTAAAACATAGTACATAGCTACTGATAGTTTCTGTGCACAAATTCTATGCATGAAACACACTTTATTGGACCATGGATATCAATTTATGAATGTATCTAAAAACTGTGATAACATTAGTGTGATCAATATCTCTATGAATCCTATATTTCACCCTAGAACTAAATACATCATTGTAAGATATCACTTTATGATAGATCATTATTAAAAAGGTAATATTACTCATGAATTTATAGGCACTATTCATCAATTAGATGACATATACACCAAGACTTTAATTTCAGAAAGGTTATGTTACAGTAGTCATGATTTAGGAATGATAAACTATGAATAAACCTCACCATTAGTGAAACCTCACTGATAGATAAACCTCACCATTGGTGAAAACAGCACCGATAGATAAACCTCAGCGTTAGTAAAACCTCACAGGTATATAAAAATCATCATTAGTGAAACCTCACTAATAGATAAACCTCACTGCAAGTGAAGCCTCACCGATAGATAAAAATCACCATAAGATAAAACTCACCATTAGATAAATCTCACCATTAGATAATACTCAATGTTAGAGAAACCTCACCGTCAGAAAGACCTCACCATTAGGATTCTCACCGGTAGTGGTCACTAATATGTTTTCCGCTTTCTGGATTTTGAGTTTTTTTGGAAACCGTTATTATTTTTTGTGTATTTATTTTTATTAAATCCTGATTCCTAAATGATAAAAATTAAGTCTACGCCACGTTTCAATCCACCTCAACCTCTCTACACTACAATCCATACTTCCCGAACACCATCATTTCTTGTGAACCCTATATTGTTCGATTCAGAAATGGAAAGGGAAAAGAGGTTTGTAGTCAGAGATGAAGCTGATCCACCAAGTGAAAATAGGTAGAAGGAAGGATCTGATGGTAGTGTAAGTGGAACACGTCATGAGAAGAGTGCAGTGAACCTGCACATGCTGAATAAAAATATCATAATCGACAAGGAACTCTACATAGAATGGCTCCTACCTAGAAAATAATTGATTATATTGATTTTTGAGGAACAGGGGTGGCACGAATGTTTTACAAATAAAAATTTTCTTTATTATCCTAAATTGGTATAGGAATTCTATGAGATTGTTTGTTTTGAGAAATATGAATGTGAGAACAGAATTCTATCAATAGTGAATAGAAAGATAATGTGTTTTTTCTTCCATTGAATGGGCTGAGTGCTTGAATATTCAAAACGAGGGTGATTTTGGGTATTTCTCAATGTTAGTACCTCCCAATAGAGAAATTTTTAACTATTAAACTACTTTGGAAGAGCTCACTCGAGATGTAAAACCATGAAAAGTAGTTGCTGTAGAAATGGATGGAGAAAACCAGTGTCTATTCAAATTTATCCAGCATGTTTTAAGTCCAAGAAGGGGGGATTTCTTAAACTTCAGATTCAATGATATATTCTTCTTGTATCTGCTAAAGAATAGTGTCAATGTGAATTTGTGTAGGCTTGTGATGATTCAAATCGAATATATGAAAATGCCAAATTCGAAAAAAATGGTCTATTCTTTGCAAAACTAATATCATTGATGAACAAGGTAAATGGTGTGGCTGAGTCTTGGGATGAGACCATTGTTGTAAGAGAAAACTATGGTATTACAAAAATTGTCTGTATATACATGCTGATTGGATGGAACCCATGGAAAAGGGAATTGGTAAAAGATGATAAGAAAATTTATGATAAATTTAACTATGTTGATCATCCAAATCTGCCATGAGATAAGATAGATCTAGGCCTAGGACCTGATGATGAAGAACCTCAATATAGTGATGATGTTGTTGAGGAGTATACCTCTATAGAAGATGGAGGGGATCCTGATTTCCTCCAAGCCCAGATACTGAAAATGTATCATATGGAGTGGAAAGTTGTCATGTGACTCTACCTAGAAAGGATACTGTTATGGGAGAGACTATTGAAGATACCTCTATAAATGAGGATGACCTCCCTAGATCAGATCATAGAGAGACTGCTCCAGATTCCAGTAACAGTGATTATGGGAGTACCTGTCTAAGTCTTAGTCCTCTAATTGAGAGCTCTATTATTCCTGCTGAGAAGATTATTGAAGTAGATAGACCAGTACCTATTGTTGACATACCCCAACCTGTGCAACCTAGTTTGGATATGAATATGGTTATAGGTTACCCTTATAATGAGGAAATACCCAATGCCGCTGCTACAGATGCAAATATAGTGATGGAAGCTCAGGTGGAGGGGGGAGAAACCTGTAAGGATAGGATCAGTTTATGTGACCTGTAAAGTGGAATATTGGTTTGTGGATCTAGGATTTATTGTATTGGGACTAGACTATACTAATTCTGATGATGAGACTCCCGTTAAGAAGAATATTGTGTCTTATGATATTCAATCAGAGGAAGTTACTACTCAACCAGTAGTTCCTCCATCTCTTCTTGAAGAAATTGTTAGAAGATGAGATCTTGAGGAACTGAAATCTTATTTGAAAACCTATTTTGTTGAGGATCTAGGTAATATGAAAATATCTTTTGTATCTTCTCTAAGAAATGTTGTGTCATGTGTTGTGATAGAAGTGAAGGCTGAAGTGAATGTGTGTAAAAATAAGATTGGGAGTTTGACATAGGTTGTTGATTCTTTGAAGAAATCTGTTGCTTCATTTAATACCTTCATGAGTTCTAAATATCATGTTAATACTGACATCAACTAAATTCGAGGTGTAGTGAAACAGTTTTTGGAAGTTTTGAAGATTTTAAGAGGACCATTATAACACTTCTCAGTACTCGGGATTTATATATGAATAAACTGATAAGTTATTTGAATCAGTTTTTCAATGAAACAGTCTCTTTTACTATAGCACCTATTGGTGCACTGAAAGTTTTATTTGATATTGAACAGTTTAGAATTGTACTGAAAGAAGAACTTGGACAAGTTAGTGCAAGTAGATCATCTGATTCTCAGGTAATTACTACCACCAGGGATATCAGAAAAATCACCCAAAATTATATTATAGTTTCTACTACATCCCAGAAAGAAATAAACGAAAAAATTGATTACTTATTTCAGAGAGTGTACACCAAGAATCAGCTAACCAACCATTTCAAGCTGTTTTTAAAGAATCAGAAACTTCCCCTGTTACTCAAGCCTTCAATGAACAAGTTAGTAATCTCAGGGGGTTGACCACTTCTTTGGATAAATTTATGTAGAACAAGGATGGTTTTATCTCTACTGGGGGGAGAGGGGGAGGTATCATCATGGATTTCAGGAATCTCTTACTACCATTATTTTATGTGTAATGTACACATATTATTGTACAACCATCCCTTCCTACCTATGGTTAGTTTTCGTACACACCTTAGTTGAATCCTGCTCAAGCTATGAGAAGTCTTACTCTTATGATCACACAAATGAGTACACACTACAGGCCCAACAGTGTTGCAGTAGATGAACCACCTTTGATCATCACTGGTATTCCCAAGCCTTCACCAATGCCAACCAAGCCTGATTTCACTTCTGGTCCCAAATAAAAATCCAAATTACCTATTGAGTAGGCTGATTTATTAGTTTCTAGGACATTTTATATGAATATTTGGACTTTTTTGTACTATCTCTTGTCACTTTGTCATGTGAAATGAAAATGTTTGTTTTCTCTCTTCTTCATTTATGATCTGAGCCATTTTTTTCTCTTTTTGTTAATAAAAAAGGGAGAGATAGATTATAATATTGGGGGAACGTGAAATAAGGGGGAGAAAATTATAATATGTGTCTTTGTCGGAGTAAAATATTTTATTTCATTTTTACTTCTATGTTTGTCCAAAATATAACTCAGATACATTTGAGTGTTATGATCTGAACACACTTAGAAATTCTATTAGATGTATTTTACTCTAATTCATTAATGTTTATTCTAGATTAAAATTCTATAATTTGTGATTATGAAAAGGGGGAGATTGTTGGACTCACCTGTTTTGATAATCTCAATTATGTATAGATATGCTTTGATAATCCCTAATAATGTCAAACTATATATTAATTATACTTTCTAATTAGTAAACCACGCTAATGAGTTGATATGAATGTTAAAATGAACATATAATATCAATTGAATATGTTATTCATTGTTTATTTATGATTATAAATTTTTAAACAGTATTAATTGTGATACTAACTCAATATGAAAATGATATTCATAGAACATGTACTTTATAAACATTCGAGTTTTAAAGTCACTGATACAAACATATCTACCAATAAGAAAAAGTCACTGATAGAATAAGTCTAATGATAGACAAGGTCACTAATACAAGCTACTGATAGAGGTAGCTACTTATAGAGAGAGCTACCACTACCTATGTCAACAGCAACTGATAGCAAGGAAGAGCTACTGACAGAAGATCACTATTACGAAGAGCTACTGATAGATGGAGCTATCGGTACAAAGAGATACCTCTACACATGGAGCCACTGATACATAAGGATATCGTTACAGAGAGTAACAACTACTGATGAATGACCTACTATTACAAGTCCACTAATACATGTTTACTAATACAAAGAGCTGCCGATGGAAAACAATCACTGTTTTTTTTAACTCTATCTCTCTGTTTGATTATTAGCAATAGTATTATTTTGTGCTTTTAATGAAACTAATATTAAATAATGATTTTTTTTGATGTGACAGAACCGTACCTTGTACCTGCAGAAGTAATCATGACTTCTGTTAAACCACCACACGAGCTATAAAATAATGATCAATGCTGCGAATAAATAGAGGTACAAATAGAATGCACAAAGAGAAACATACTAGAATAACACACAAGGAACTGTATTAACACTCATAAACATCAATATTAGAAGTTCATAGAGGAGGTTCATGTTCTATAAGGAATACTCTCACATTCAAGATAAACACCTATACTGGAAGTAAAGGAATATAGCCACGACACTCTGTTTTCCAGACAAAATCCCGAGAAGGACTCAAATCATCATATGCTTCAATCCAAAGGATTCCAGAGCTACATTGACATCACACAATATCATTCTAAACACATCTTCATATAATTTCTCTACTGTGATAATTTCTAATACATTAAGAGTAGTGTGTGTGCTTATGCCTGTTTTTACACACACTAACTCCTATTATGAACTGGAGGATACAAAAATCCTCACACAAAACTCTTTACACCATTTTGTATCCCATGTAGAATTGTGGTATAGGTCGGAGGATCGGGGAGCCTGTGTGTTGTTGTTCTTGCTTTCCCACGTAGAACTGTGGTAGAGGTCTGAGGACTTAGGCAGTCTGAGTACTGTTGTAAACATCGATCCAGGGTGTGGATCAATGTTAAATATAAACTATTTATGATGAATAAGTCTCATCTTGAGACTGAAAATCTTGGTTAAAACTGGTGTGAGTCTTATTTTAGTTTATACTAGCTTCAATATTCTTCTTCTAATTACATTGAAATTTAAATCAGTTTTAAATTAACTTTGATAGTTGAACTAGCAAGTGGTTGTAATTATTACTAGCCAATATGTCAGTTTCAAAAGCTAACATAGTCTCCATATTATGTTAGCTGAGAAATATTCAATCATGGTGAAACTATTTGAACATATACAATTGTTATAAATTCACAATAGTTTAATTTGATTTATTAATTAGGGGATTTAAATATAAAATATTTAAACTATAATTTTAATAGGTACTAAATTCACCCCCCCCCTCTCTTGAGTAACCACTTTGACCAGCACATTTCCATTTTCTATTGATATGGGATATTCCCTAGAAACATTATTCTCAAGGAATCATGGGTTTGTGATGTATTCCAGGATCTAATTTTCCCTGGATTGTTTTGGATTCTTGTGCACCCCCTCTTTGGTGAATTATGTATGTGATTATAATTTATTCATCCATGTAGGTATCCCTTCATCTCCATTTAATTTTTTGTATCATACAATGTGGTTGTATGATGTTTTTCTTTTTTTAGATAGTATACCTCCAATTAAATAATGATAATTGAATATGATTGCGATCAATTTTTTGGGGATGGTAAAAAAGTGATGCATGATTTTTTTTATTATTTTATTTTGGTATTGTGTTGTATATGGTCTAATCATCAACTGAATATCCTGGCCATTGGTTGTCTTTTTTTATTCATGGAGTGATCTATAGAATGAATGATGTTTGTTCTTGGAAGAATGATTCAACATGAATACTGTTAACCATGTATACATAAAAAATAATCAGAGTCCCCAAGAAAAATGGTTTTCTGTGAAAACCCTTGAATTCAAAAGAGTAAATTAAATGGGGAATGAATTATTGAATTTGAGCGTACTGTGACATGGTCTATGTGATGATGTGTTGTGTGTTGGTTTGTACTGACTTGTTCTATAGTAGAGTTGGGGGACTGGTTGAGTAATGAGGTGTTTCACATGTGGTGAAATGGAATATCATTTTTATATATAATAAAATTGAGGAATTAATGGGTAGTTTTGTACAATAGGGATTCCCCGTATTGTATGTGATGAATGGTGTTACTAGGTGTGGGAATATGTGGGGTGATTTTTCATGTTGAGAGGATCGTTTGGTTGGAATGACATTGAAGAATGGTGACGACTATGGTAAATATAGGTAACTGTTCTAGAGATTCTCCATGAGAATCATTCCGAAAGAATCACTCCATGTCTCAGGATTAGTTTTGATATGACATGATTTTTTTGTAAATGTAGTATAAATATGATGTGGGTTAATTTACCATTGTTATACTTCCACTTCCTGAATTATTTGGTGTTTTTTGTTTTGTGGTGATCTATATTGTTTCCTGTATAGTGATGGGGTTATAAAATTTATTGTTAATTAACAACAAAAACTAGTTAACTGATGTGACTGTGGGTAAGATTATAGATTTGGATTATTGAGAAGTAGATTTCATTTATCAGCATTCCAATTGGTTTTCACTAATGTTGATAAATTCATTTAGAGGTATAAGTAATGTTTTTAGTTTTATGGGGTTGTGAATTGTATTATTGAGAACCCATAGGGAGGAATTGAGTATTTGACACTATATATGAACACTAAAATTTTATTTGTGTTTTCTACATGATCCTCACCCTAGTTGAGAAATATGGGAAAAAACCCTCATTGTTAAAGTTAAGAGTGACTTTCTCAACATCCCAGTGGAAGGATGGATGGATGATTACATTCTCTTCCATGCTCCATCTTATAGGTATTCGTAGCCCAAATTTCTTCAGGTAGGTTGTGGTGTGGTTTTTGAGGCCTAGGTGTTGAAAATGAAGTTTTTCATTCCCAAATGTGTTCTAGATGAGATGTTTTCTACTTACCAAGTGTCTTCGAGAAGTGTTGTGGACATGTGTCATATATTTCTGTAGGTGGGATGTGATGAGGTTATGAACTGGGTGTCTGTGGTCAAGATGTGATTTGGTTTTTTCCAAGGGTTCAATGGATATAATGTGATGTGGTTATGGACCAGGTGTTTATGTATGGGTTGTGATGTGTTTTGTGGTTCCCACATGTGTGTGGGAAGGCTGTGACATTGGCCTTGTAGAAGAGTTATGAGGTCATGGATGTTTGTTATTAGGGTATGATATACTAAAAATGGTAAGTAGTCCAATGTACACAAACCATTGATGTACTTACTATAATACTTTACATGACTTGAGTTATTTAGTGATCATGCCTTGGGGTGGTTGGGGTGGCAAGTATGACTTGATACGGGCTATTGGATTCTATTATTATCTCACAGAAGAATCAGTATACTTCTACCACTTATGTATGAGAGACTTTATATTTTCCTATTGAGTATACTTGTTTTATCACCCTACATATATAAAAATACAATCAATTTTCTAGGAGGGCTTTGAGGATCATGCTGGGAATTACTATCTCAGAATTTGGGATAGTTGTTGTGTCTTTGATTATATTTTCTTTTGGTACTTACCACAGAGTTTTGTTTTATTTTTAGTAGTTATGTTTTAAAAATTCATCTGTGATGGTTGTGATTTTTTTCCATACATATATATAGGAATTTTTTTTTCGATGATTCACCTTATCTACCAGTATAAATTTTTTATAAAATATTATACCTCCCATATTTTGAGATCTGTGTGCCATTTGTGATTGGAAACACCACGGGGCCTACTTGAGGTAGGACTCATGGGTCATTATCTCTCTTCCTTAATTTTCAAATCTGGAGGGGATTCATTGGAGGGGGGTCATGATAGAATTATATCTGAGCCGATGGTTGAGATATATATTGGAATTTTGAGTTTGTCATAGTGAGTATTGCACTAGTTAGTAAGGAAACAATGTTAGTTGATCTTGGTACATGACATATGCCATGGAAGACTAGAAAGTATATGGTATTTAAGGCACCCCCTATGATCTTATGCAATGACTCTAATCATACCAAAAAACCATTTAAAGATACACTATTTCCTGGGTAGTGACCCTCGAAATGGTTCCTGAATCATAATGACATTAGTTAATCTTTGAATTGAGTTATTTTTGGGAATATGGAATGGATAAAAAAATATTTCTAAATAAATTTTAAATAAAATTACATTAGTTTCGGTCGGGCCACAGATCATTAGGGGTAAAATATATTTTTATAGTACCATTGATTGTGTATTGTTTGATTTACTATCTTCACAGTCAATTCTTTCACCATGTCTATCCCATTTTATGGGACTATATTAATTGTGTCTTATTATTCCCACGGTGTTGAGTACAGTAGTTAGAGGTCAGGCAAACTTGTTTGATGTCTCCTAGGGGTGTAGGCTGATGACGGGACCACACCAGTCATATGGATATATATCCTTGATAAATAAGAATTCATTCAATCTTTTCCTTATCATTTAATAGTTCTATTAAGTTCATTCCATTATCTACTACTCTTGTAAGAGAATCTGGTTTTCTGACATAGATAGCCCACATGTGGTTTTCATTGGTGAGAAGATCTATTAGGTGTCTAGTAATTGTAAAGAGCTTATTCGTTTCTTTTTTGGATGTGATTCCATTGGAATTATAAGGTTGTGGGATGGTGAATTTCCCCAAATATATTGGAGAGTTTTTGGATTTTGTACCTGAGGAGGTCATGAATCCCCTCAGAAATGATTTTGAGTTCAAGATAGAATTACTGGAAGTGATTGTCCAATTTTGATTGCTTTTTATCAGATGACACATTCTATATTCCAGAGATGAGGATTTATATTTTTGACATGATGGGGAAGGGGTTCATCCATCCTAGTGAATCTTTGTGGGGTGCTTCGTTGTTGTTTTCACTGAAGGGAAGTTGTGGCATGAGGTTATGCATGGACTACCAATGATTTGTTCCTTATTTCTCTCGAGTTATATTTCATTTGATATCTCTAACACTAAATGACCAGTATTTTGTGTGTAGATCACAATTACATGTATCGTTAATCTATTTGGAAGGGAATTTGGTCCACACTCCAGTGCCCCATCTTCAGAAGGAAGTGGTGATGTTCAAGGTGTTTTGGGATGATTCCTATCTAGTATTGGAATGTTTTCTAATTCAATAATGGGGAGTGATATATTATAGTTCTATGAAGTCACATTCCCATGAACATAAATAGGCCAACCTTTATTTGTAATTGGCAGCATTCATGTTCATTCAAATGTTTTAGCGACATTAACTCATTAGAGAGCACTTTTTCTTCTTACAAGATAACAAAAGCATGATGTATTTATTTTGTAAGTGTGATCTGATGGCATGACATTAGAGGTGGATGGTGTTTCTTTAGGAATGTCATTTTTAGACCACCTAAAATACATAAAAGGGGAACATTGTGGCTAACCCCATGAGTAGAAAGTCATAGAAGGGGTTGTTTGGGAATCTTCTTATTCTTGGAAGGAGATAGAGGAGTTGGCAGCCCAGAATTTGGATGCAGGAATGGATAGTTAAGGAGGAATATTGTTTTAGATGATGGTGCAGGGTTCTTTGAGGTAGTAGGTGGAGGAGTGTCAGTGGTGATACACAATGTAATAGGTGATGTGCAATCATGTTGACCATGATGATGTTCCATAGGTATTGTAAATTGATGGTGAAAATTGTTTTTTATTCCATGGGTGACTATATGTTTTAGTATCTGTGAATGGGGGAGTCCATCCAGAGCTCCACAACTCTCCCTTAGCAGTACAACTAGGAGATTTAATGATTAACCATGGCCTGAGGATCCCTTTTTGGTTGACTGGGATGAAATGAGAAGTGATGGGGTTTGTGGTGAAGTGCTTAGTGTGATAGAAGTTGAAGGCTAAGAACAATGTTTGTGATTTTTTCTTTTTCCCTTAGATGTCCCTAAATAAAAGTGTGATGAAATATCAATGTATTTATTCACATGGATTCAAAAGGATCAAGGAGCCTACGATGTTGTCTGGTCAGTATTGGATCATCATAAGAAATATGCTCACTTCTTAATGATTATGGATATGAGCTCAGTTGATTTATCGGACAAGAGATATGTTGATGAGGATGTTTTGATGAATGGAGTTATGATATCTATTATCTCATATTCAGAAACACGCATTAATTCATGGGTTTTGAGGGCTTTTTAGAATGATATTGGTACTCATTTACACTTTATCACATACTTAAACCCTCAAAGAGAATGAAAGAGAGAGCAGACTATCCAGACACTAAAGGATATGTTGTGTGGATTGGTCTAGTAAATTGGTGGATATTGGGTGCGACACTTACCCTTCGTCGTGATGTCATATAATAACAACTATCAATCTTCCATTATCATGGATCCGTTTAAGGGTTTTTATGGAATACCATTTCATTCACCATTGTGATGGATGGAGGTTGGGGATATATATATTGTCGGACATAGGGTTGTGTAAAGCATAGAAGAGAAGGGTCAATTTTCCTATGAAAGGATAAATTTGGGGCAAGAAATGAAGAAGTTTTTTGTCGATCGCAGGAGGAGGCCCTTGTTGTTCAACGTTAGGGACCATGTGATCTTGAATGAATCCACTCAATGTGGGATGTGGTGGATTAGAATACAGAGTATGATTTCTCAAAATTTCAATGATCCCTTTGTGGATTTGGAGAGATTTCATAAGGTGGAATACCCGTTAGCACTAAATCCATAGTTGGAGTGGAACAACTACATTTTTCACTTCTATTAGCATCTCAAGTATCATCATAATGAATCTTATATCATCCACTAGGGTGAGTTGGAAATGGAAGATGGCGCGATGTATGTGGAGTGGCTAGTAGAGATCATGTGTCATCGGTAATGGTTCGGCATGGGTACCATTCATTTGGTTTCCACGTTATATAGGCGTGGTTTCCTGGAAGAGAGTACTTATGAGAGAGAAGAGTATATGCATACCTAGTTCCAAAAGTTGCGATGAGTTTTTACATTTTTTTTCATCATTGTTATGTAATGTTGGATCCTTGATTTTAATTATGTGAGTGTTTTCATTTTTCTATGACATGTTATAAATTTCTAACATGAGAAAAGGGGATGACCATATTCATAAATGATTTGAATTAATTACGATAGAATAATCTCATGCGGGATAGTCAGTTCCTCCATGAGAAGATTATATCATAGCATATAGGACATCATTATCTGATTTTCATGGTCATACAATTTAGATTTCATGCCTGTGTGGTTTATTTTTTAGCCAGTTGGGTTACCAGATGTTGGAGGATGTGTTCTTGTTTGTTCAGGTTTCATTATAGCTTTCAAACAACACATGATGGTTTATCGTTGAACATTAATTTCAGTAGTGGTGTTTCAAGTGTAGCAAGATCCTTGAGAGTTATTTCATGAGGTTTATATTCAGAACTCTATTCTACTTATAGGTTATATTTTTAATTTTGGATTGCAATAATAGTTGGAGAGGTATCTGATGTAATGGATTGAACCTCTCTGGTCCTTTACATTGTGAAAATATGGGGTTTTATGTGTTGTAAGATTAAATGGTGCCTCATTTCAAGAGTTATTAAAAATTAATTCTTTTACTATGGTGAATTAGGACTGGAAGGTGGTGACTATATGTCGTGATTGTGAGTGAGGATGGTTAGTCAGGATCGGTGAGTCAGGACCAGTGAGTCGGAACGGTGATTCGATATAGTGACTTGACCCAGTGACTCACAACGGTGATTCACTGATGGTAGGTCATGATGTAGGGTCTCAATCAGTTAGTCACCCAATATTGACTCATCCACTGGTAGGTATCTATTAGCAAGTCACCTAATTTTGATTCATCCACCTATATCTCAGCCATTGGTAGCTCACCCTATGGTGACTCATCCACCGGTTTCTCACCCACCAGTAGCTCACCGAACAATGTCTCAGCAACAGTTAGATCATCCAATAGTGATTTTCCCAACAATGAATCATCCACCAGTATCTCATAATGACTAGTCATATACCAGTGGCTCATTTTCCAAAAGTTTGTTAAAAGTACAGTTTTCACCATTTTTCCATGTTTCTCCCCCTTGAAGTTTTTTTTGGAATAAAATGAGTATAGGACCATATGTAAATGATTGTTATGCTCTTTTGAGGATGTATATCATATCATTACTTTACAAAATGTCTTGGAGATCTCTAAATATTCAGACATTGTAGACTTTTTCAGGATAAAAAATTAATGGATTTTTAAACCATTCCTCCCATTGATATAAGATATGGCCTTTTGAAATATGAGACTCCTTCTTCTCTATGTTTTTTCATTTGATCATGATACGAGACTTCCCCCCTAACCTTTCTTCCTGAGGAGTCGTGTGTTTTTTCTATGGGATTAGATTGGGTTTTCCCTAATGTTTTTCTGCTTCTTTCACACCACCTATTTGGAAAAATAAAGAAGCAATGATAATATTTTCTTCTAAATAGGGATCCATTCATGTTTCATGAATTTTTTTATCATGTGGTGCGGGTTTATGGTGTTTTCAAATGAGAAGATAGAAAAACTCCAAATAAATAAATAAAATTTAATTGGATTAAGATAAATATATATTTTCTAGGAAGAGACAACATCTACATCTATTTTATAATTATTTTTTAGATTGTTATTTATAGGCTAATAACCCACTAAAAATCATGGTTATTGGAAGTATTATTCTATGAAAGGAATGATGTATGGAATGAATGATAATTTTTTTCAATTCGATGCATTAACATGAAAATTAACAACCTTTTATACATGGATAGTAAATGGATTCCAAAATATCATACTATTTTTAGGTATAACCATTGAATTATCAAGAATAAATTGATTGGGGAATTCCTTTTTGTGTTTGAGTATTCCATTACCTAGTACGTGTGGTGGAGTGATAAGTGTGGGTTTCTAATAACTAATGATGAAGTAGTGTTGTTGGAATGGATGTGTAATGAGGGGTGTCATGAGAAGTGTAATAGTATCTTAGGTTGAGAGATTGATTTATTTGGGAATGGATGTGTAGTGTAATGTAGTGGGGCTACTGAGTATTATTGTGATGGAAGGTGTTTGTAGGTGTGGCTATAAAATGGGTGTATGTTCTTTTGAGATTATGGTTAGATAAAATTACATTGATGAATGATGATGTTGGTGGTTTTTTTGGGAAATTAACCCAGGTTTTCCCCACGATAAGCATGAAAAAAGCATATATCTGTATCTCGGGTTGAGTTTCGTTATGACATGAATGGGTTTCAAATAGAGCTGAAATATGATGTGTGTTAATTTATTGTGGTTCTTCTTCCAATGTGTGACTTTTTATATGTGTATTGTCGTTTTGTTTAATTATTAGTTGCCTGTATAGTGATGAAAGGAATAAATTAATATCTAATAAAAAGAATAATAGGATAATTGAATTTGATGGGGGTATGATATGAGCCATGGCTTGTTTTGAATCCGAATTCATTTATCAAATAAGTATGTGACCATTGTAAATTTTGATAAATGCATTCATAGGTAGTATAAAAACATATAAGTGTAATGGGTTGGTTGATTGATTGATTGAGAACCCACATGTTGTGCTTGAGTATAAGATTCTATATATATATACATGTATTTAATTTTTTTTTCTATATGAATCACACATTTGTTGAGCACTATGTGACAAAAACCCGCATTGATAGGGAGAGGGTGGGTTTCCCAACATCCCGGTGGGAGGATGGATGGATTGTTAATTTATATTCCCTTATACATCTTCCATCCATTGGTAGCCTATGATTCATCAGGTAGGTTGTGGAGTGGTTCGTGTGGTCCAAGTGAGTGAGGGAATGTTGTGCTTTCCTAGGTGTTTTTGAGAGGAGATATGCCGTGCATCCGAGGTGTATTTGGGTTGAGGTTGATCATGTAAAATTGGTTTCAGCAGGTGATATGTGATATGGTTATGGCCCAGGTGTCTTCATGTATGATGTGATGTGGTTATGGACCATTTGTCATTGGGCGGGATGTGATGCAGTTTTTTTGGGCTATGTCTGTGGGGGTTGGCTTTGACATGGGGCTTGTGGAAGAAGTAGGAGAGACTATATGATTTCCATTAGGGTATGAGGATTTAACTAGTTGGAAGTGGTGTTGGTACCCAAAGCATCTATGTGCTTACTAAATTACATTAAATGACATTATTTATTTAGTGAGAATGCATCGGTGAGGTTGGGGTGGATAGTATACCTTGTTAGGGGCTATTGACTTATACTATTTTCTCACGGAAGCATTATATTTCTTCTCTCACATGAGAATGAGAGTCTTTGGTTTTTCCTACCGAGTATACATGTATTTTATCCATACATATATAAATCATCTTTTAGGTTTCCAAGAAGACTATGGAGGTTGTTCTGAGCATTACAAACTCGGACATTTGGTCATTTTTGTTGTCGGTTCAATTAATTTATTTTGGTAAAAACCTTGGAGTATTGTTTTATTTATATAAATTTTGATTTAACATGCAGGTGGTATATTTTTTGATATATTTTATACATATGTATTAGATTTGTTTTGTGGTTGATTAATCTTATCTCCCAATCTAATTTTTCTATAAAGTGTAATATTTCCCATATTGTGAGATCATTGTACACTTGGTTTTTGTCATCACCATGAGGCCTATTGGTGGTGGAACTCGGGGTTAATTATCTATCTTATAAGGGGAATCATTGGAGAGTGGGGGTTTGGAAAGTCATTTACCCCGGCATTTTTAACTCCCATTTTGTTCCACGGTGTGGTTCCTCCATACATGTTATACTAATAGAGTTGTTACTCCACTGTCATACAATGGAGTAGGTCCTGAAGCCTAGGGTCAGTACTCCCCTACCATATCAGGGAGGAGGTTATCCAAAGTGATAATGCTAGTATAATGGTACTTCCTAGAAATATATGGGTTTATATCATCTATCTATAGAGTTATACTCCCACTTCATATCAGGTTGTCGGTCCTCTATCCTTTTAGTGGTACTCCAATGTTGTATCGGAGTGGATGTACACATATATAGAGTAGTACTCCCTTGTCTTCGAGTACTAGAAGATAGAGAGTGATCCACCAATATTGGAGCACCCTCGTCTTTTGAGTATAATTATTAAAAGAATTAATCGATAATATTTTTCAATTGTAATAGGCTAAGAGTCATTTCTCCCTAAATGTTTTGGGTTGCGGTCCACTCTATAGTATTGTGATAGAGTATTCACGATTAGGTAGGGATCAACTACTACCTCCAATATAGGTATGTGTTAAGTTGTGGGTCCCTAAATTACCTATGATTTGAAAGTATTCACACTGTTCATAGTCTAGAGTAGTTATACCTCAAATATGGGTATTTGTGAGGGGTGGCCCTATCAACATGGGTTCTTATGGACATGCACACGATGAAAGATAGTGTTAATAGGACCTATGTTGATGGCCACTAGATTACGACCCAGTGAGTTGTACCCAATTTATTAAATCTCCTAAATTAGTTCCATTTGGAATGGATTATCTCGTGGTTTTTTCTATTATAGTTTGTTTTTTCCTTTAGAGCATCATGTATAATCATGCAACTAGTTATGAGGATGGATCCTCATGAGTCATGGAGTCTATCATTAGTGTATCTGAGGGAAGAATAGAGTCCTTTTGGGTATTTCTAATTTTATGGTAGACACCCTAGTGAAATAGGTTAAATATTCATCCATATACAATGATTGATAAAGATAGAGTTTCTCTCTAGTTCAGTTCCCCTCTAGTAGGTCGAGCGGAATGATGTCTATTAATTTCTCTCTCTTTTTCAGTTTTTTGTAGAACATACTATGTATTGTTATACTCAGTCTTGTATGGGGTTTTTTCAAACATGTTTTGTTTCTTGTTCAGACAAAATGCTTTTGATAGATTCATCGAAGGACCAGAGGCACCAGAGAATAATGATATACACCCAAACATGATTTTAAAAAACCAAGGCCGATGAAATTTTGGGAGGTTTCATTGGTAAATGATCGCCTACATAAAAATTAGTTGGATATTTTACATATTTTTTGACCAGGTGTAATTTCCAATTATGATTTTATATATTCTATTGTGCCCTAGTTTGGGATAGATGTATGCCTGAAATTTGGTTTCGATATTCTTATATCTATCCAATGTAATAAAATGTTTTGTTGGAATGTGTGTACATGTAGTTTAGGTAAAGCACTCCCATTTGTGACATATTCATATTCGGACCTAGTTTCCACCACAGTCTTATTGAAGGTGTGATTGGAGAGTTTCACCCAATGATCCATTGGGTCTGACATAACAAATATATTGACTCATATTTAATATGTATTAATTTTGGATAATATAATGATTATTTTTTATATGAGGTATTGAGATGGAGTGATATACATTGGTCGATTTTCCTACAATAAGTGATTGAAAAGTAGAAAATATATTGAATATATCAGATTAATTTCACTGAAAATTTGGATTAACTCCGAAATAGGGGACAATATTATAAATATGAGTGCATTGTTCTGTTCAAAACTAAATATTGACCCTAGGAACTACATAACATTTATTGATGTGGGCCGTTTTGGAAAAATTCATCATTTTCATAAAAAAATAACAAATAAATTAAATAAGTAATTTTGAATATTTTTTTCAAGATGAATCCTTGTTTCTCTTTTTAATGTATAGTTATGATATTTTCTAAAGGATGGCCACTCAAAGCTAAGAGATTCAAACAAAGGTTGTTGAGATTCCTCAATAAATGTTGATGGATTTGGAACATATCATTGATCAATGTTCCAATAGAGTTAAAAGATCCATTAATTAAAATCATTGTATCATTTCTCCATCAATGGTCAATAAAACCCCTAGGTAGGAAGTTTTTCAATTTGATTTCCAAGTATTTTCTTAATCCTAGATGAAAACATATCAATTCCTTGAACATAAATTATACATTCTACATCAACATAATTGATTTGATAGAATGATTCTTTATGTATCCCAATTTGTTCATATTTTATTTGATCATTAATCAGGGCCAAAAATGAAACAACCATGGTTCATTCCCAAATTTTATGGATTATGTATTTCATCCCCTGTTCTTGTATCATTCATCATGGGTGTTTTCTTTTGGCAAGTGGTTCAGTTAATTCCCATTATTCATTTGTCTCAAAACTATAAATAGGTTCAAGGATCATTACCATGGGAGTTTCTCATGATTGAAAATTCATTCAAGGTGTGATTATAGAGGTGGATTATCATGAGGGAAACATATGTATTTTTGGTTCCTATTCCTTCCAGTTTTGAAAAGTGGTAATTTTTTTCTAAATGTATTATCTTCTGAGGAGATTCACACTCAAAAATATAATTTTTGACTTAATATAGGCCTAAAAACCCTGATCTATTGGTTTCTTTTATGGTGGTAGCTCTCATAAACTATAGGAAAATACTGATGTTGTTCTGGAAATCAATGCTACATGGAATTAAATTGGTGTTATATGCCATGTGGGCCCACCAAGATGCGATACTTGTTTTCAGCCATTGTTTAGTGTCACGTTGTATGTGATTCAGTCACATTCCATGAGACCTATTCCATGAGGATATATTTCCACTTATTATAACCCTCAAACATTTTAAATAGTACATTAATTGATGAAACATCGTGTACTTGGTGATAGAAACAGAATGGCATACACAAGATGGTGCGTGGAAATGACCAACATACATAGATACAAACAGGACACACAGACATGGTAACATCAGTCTCGACATTCCATTTAATTATTATACACACTGTGTATAAGGATATTTATATGGCGTACAAGGCCTCTCTACACTAGTAGACATGGGGATAGTTGGATGTGTCATGTACCCCATTGTACACTCCATATTACCATTTCAAGAGTGTTGTAATATATTTGCTATCTTTTTTTTACCTTTATATGATGTGTTTTTTACCTTACACACATTCCTCAAGGGTATTGTGCATCATTAAATCCATATCATAGATTTTGTGCTACAATATTGGCTATAGTTAATTATAACACATCATGTGACCCAGTCCATGAGGCTCATTGTATAATTCAATGAGTACATGGAATTGGGACAAAATACATGTCTAGAAATGAAAACATGTATATGGAAATAGATATGGCTTATCATACATGAATCTCTTCACAGACACGAACATCGTACAAGGTAAAAAATAGATGACTTGGGAAGGGTAGAAAGTGACCCTACGCACTGTGTACATATTCTATATTTCATGTAAATAGATATTTATATTGAATGGGAGGATTTACCAAGAGGTCATACATGATGATAACTAGGAACACCATGTGACCACTTCAAGAATTCTTGTAGCTCTTCATTTCCCAATGTTCGACCTGTAATGATTGATTATTTTCCCATTGTGCATTTCCTCTTGTGTAAAATATATCATTACATTCATATCATAGAATTATGATCCCCTCTAAAGAATAAGTCTCACATTGAGTTGTGGCTTCCCTCTATAAAACTAAAGTGTGATAAATTTTCTTCCCTTATTCTTGAGGTATAGTATTTGTAATTTTTATGACATCTTAAGGCATGTCGTTGATTATAAATCTAGTAGTCCATATAAGTTGGGTTTCTCATATCTTTGACATATGATCCAATACGTAGTAGTTTGATACAAATTGGGTATGTTGTTTCCCCCATCAATTATGGGAATAACCGCATATCAATGTATAAGGGACATACTATAAAATGAGAATTCTTTGGTGGGGCCTAATGACCTAGAACTTGTTGTTTAGTGTCTCTGATGATATCATTAATCCTATAGTGCACTATCATGGAATCAAAATTTCATAGAGTAGAATAATGTATATAGAATTTTGTTATGATCGCCTAGTGGTATAATATGTTTCCTTTGTTTATCTTGGTGTTTTTATAATTAATTGTTCTATCTTGTATTTAGATGAATGTACATGGTGCATCATGTTTAGTGTTTTCGGGGTTTCCTAATGAGTATTGTTATACTCACCCCTACATTGGATTTTCCCACATGTGTAATTTCATATGCATAAGGAGTTTCTTTTGAATATTTTCTATGAGGAAAATGAGAGGGTGGAGTTTTTTTGTTGATTTTAGGCCCATTGTGTTTTACAAGATTATTGAATTTGACTTATTCATCACCCTTGTTTTAGGTTTGACACATTATAGTCATTTTTTGGTATTTTATTTATCCCATTTTTCTATTTTTATTACGTTTTTGGAATACAATGTTGTGAGATCTTAGATGTATAATTTCATTTCTCCAATTGTTTTACATTTAGTCATTGGTGGCCTTGGAGATGTGTTCATGTTTACAGTTACATTAGACTAATTCCATTCATTTGTGGGATATTCCAACTCAACCATGGTTTTAATATATTTTCTTATTAGAGGATGTCTTTGGGTAGTTAATATTTGGATGTCATCTCGTCAGGTCCTGAAAAATTGGTATAATGGATCTCTTTTACACTTTATTTCTTTAGAATATATCTAGTAATTTCTCCTAATTTTGGAACAGATATTGTATGATAAATCAAGGCTAAGAGAGAAATATAGTGGTTAATTTAAAAATATTAAATATATTATTTCACACCTATAAAAATTTTCTTGAATCATGGAATAACACCCAAGTGGAGTCTGAGTTGAGAATCCAGAGAATGCGGTTGAGTTTAGAACCTCTTGATTACCCTAACCACAAATATAAATTTGTTAGTGTCGAGTGTTCGATCAGAGGTGATATTGATATGAGGTATTAAAATGGGAGTCAATTTATTGTAATTGATTGAAATAAATTTTTATTCCCCAAAACTAATTTTTGATTTATAAAAAGGAGGATCAAAACCCTTCCATATCACTTTGATGACTGATTGAAACTCATCTGAATCAATGTGACGAGGTGATGTTGATCACTATTCGTGGAACTAATTATCATCAGATCAAGGTATAATACAATCCAAGTGTCATTATACACCCAACTATCTTTTGAGTCACCATTGAGGTACGGGTATATGAATTTTGTTTTGGCAAAATCACCTTTCATATGCATTATTTTAACGATATGGAGCCCGATTTGAATTTCATGTGATCCCATATATGATGATCAATTGGATTCAAGGAAAATATGTGTGAATCATTTTACTCTAAAAATAAATTCCGATTATAATTTCTAGTTACATTTCATGAAAAAGAGAGAAACATTCCATTTATTCATTCCATTCATGAAAGAATCGTTTTTGGGACAACACACTATGTATTGACCCCATGTACTATGGGAAAAGGACATGGCCAAGGTAGACATCTGATTATACCTGGCCATATTGAACTACACAGTTAAAGAATGTGGCGATGGAGTGCTAGAAATAGGAACATGAAGATGAAGCAACAAGGTGGCCATCTAACAAGAACATGTTGTGTGAGTGATAAGGTTGGTCAAACCTTATAGATGAAGAACAGAACATAGATCTAGATGAGAAGAACATTTTTTTATGGGCTATACATGTCGTGTTCACCTGCATGGCCAAGCCATGTTGTGTGAACAAAAGACATTTTTAGGTTCTCGGGCATTTTCACACACCATATAGACCCCAATACATGCCATTTACCTTCATTAATATCCCCTTGAGTTCTTCAACCATGTGTATATTCGTCTCTGGAAATCCGATTTTTCCTTGTGGGTATCTTATCCTAAGCATTATTTCACATTTAAGGCAATGGTGTTCTTTGATGTGGAATAAAATATACAATGTGGCATGTGATTGAGAGCGATGTAGTTATATCGGTGCTTATCCTTGTTTAGTCAGCATGGTGGGTCACTAGGTTGACATTAGGGATGGTATCTTTCCCTATCACTTTAGGATGTTGTACCATATACCCATTGGGTAGGTGGAGTAGCTTTACCCAGTTTTAAAACAACATTGCTACCCTAATAATTTAATTTTTAGGATACATGGTATGATAGGTGATATGATCTTTTTAGCGGCACTTGACCAATGATATAGATCAATGATGTTCTTAGAGATAGATACTAGGACCAGCAATCCCCAATGGAATATTTAACAACCCTTCATTATATTACACATTGATACATGATTTAATTACCTAAAACTATACTTAATACACCCCATTATATTTATATGGTTTGTATCTTTTGTAATTTGATATATTGCAGTACAACTTTAAAGATGAATTATAACGTCTTTATTGATGATTTCTTTAACGTGCTTGGTTTTAAATTTAAATTGGATAACCTAGGGAAAATACATAAGAAAGGGGTGGGACATGAATCCTAATAACGCAATAAACATAGAATAACATGAAAATAATATTACCTGATAGACTAGTTATATCAATGATTTTTAAACAAACATGTATAATAAGGAATGATATAGAATTATAATAGTAACATGGGAAAGGTAAAAACAAATTAAAAGTATGCAAAGTAAACAAATGTCCAGGATAAAACACCAATACTTCATGGTGGAAAATAACCCATAAAGGAATCAGGTACCCCCTATCCCAACATGAAGTATCATGGTACTAAAAATTACTAATGAATTGGAGCGCAATGTAATTCTTTGATTACCATTCAGTTTCATTTAATTCTCTTGCTTAAGTGTTCCACAGAGATAATAAAACCCGGAATCATTAATCAACATAATGTATTCTTATATTATTGAGTGTGGAATAAATACCTATAATTCACCAATAAAATGGTATATGTGCATAAAAATTAACACCCTTGATTGGAAATCGGTATGGTATTCACTACACATTTGTATTGGCCTAAAAAATCACCGTGAAAATTTGGCCACCCAACGATGTCACATAAAAGTTCATAAAATGGGTAGATGATAGGTAAATGTTTCTATAATTATTTTTACATGATGTGGATAGTAATAGGGAACTTGAATGACGTTTCCACAAATATAGAAATTAAAAAATAAAGCATATAATAATAAAAAAGCTTAAATACAATGGGGGAGGAAAGGATGCTTATGAAATTTCGTAATGGTAACAGGTGTAAATAGAAGAAATTATTGATTGATAAAGGGTTATCAAATAATTTTTACATAATGTGATATTTATGTAGGGGGGGTTACATACACACCCCATTTTTAGTAATTGAAAATAAAATGGTATAATAGGATAAAGAAACATGCATAGAGATGAGAAAGGAAAAAACCGTTATAAATTTCAGAAAACTATTGGTGTTTTCGTAGAGATTAATAAAATATATATTTGTATATCACCATTTAATCATAATTATGGAAGAATTGGGGTGATGAAATAACAAACATCATCATTAGTAATTAAAAAATAATGGGAATGGAACAGAAAAGAATATTGAATAAAAGTGAAAAAAAAGGACCTTAACCTTAAAAGTATGGCCCCAAATTATTTAATATGGACTATTCAGAGGTTGGGGACACCATGGGAAGATTATAGATAGGGGACTTCATATTAATAATGTTCTTCATAGGTTCTTAGAGAAGAATAGTATGATTTTAGGTGGGATTATATAAGAAAAGTGAGGGATTCCTTTAATATTTTGGTTTTTTACTCCACTAAATAAAAAATTTCTTTCCACAAACTATACCATGGTATTTTCAAACGGTAATTTCCATAGTACAAAATTATTTATTATTTTATTTCGATAATGTCCTAGTATGTTAAACTAATTTATTTTCTTATGTGAATGTGAGTCAAACATTCAAATAAATAAATTTAAAACTCTAAAATATATAAATTACTTTTGGGGGATGTAGAAGGGCTTATTAAAAATAATAAATTAAACCTAAAATCAAATTATTTTAAAACTAAAAAATATAATATTGTGGGAATTAACCTTATAGTTTTTATTACATCATTTTTGGTCATTCTCATGTCATAATATGTAGTGTATATTTATATGGTATTAAATTTTTACTTGAAAATTTGACTATATAAGAAAATTATGAAAAATTATCTCATGGATAATTTTGACATTCTAAATCCAAAAATAATAATATTTTTTTCCAAATAATATTATAAATATCTTATTTTTCAATTTTAAAATAATATTCAACATTAATTTCAAAATGAAGGGTTTTTCACAATAACAGTTTTTGAAACCATATAGAAAGAGAATTTCACTTCATAGAAGATTATATAACCATTTAAAATTAATAAAACTTATTTAATAATAATATTTAATTCATAAATACATTAATACAGAAAAATAAATCCCCTAATTGAATTTCAATAGTACCTGAAAATAGATTTTTTTTAATTGAATAAAAATCAAAATCATTTATAATATAATAATAAAAATGGAATCTAATTAATTATTCTATAAAATATACATATTAATATCATAATTTAATGATAAATATCCATTTATTACACTAGAGTAATCCATAAGAGCATGTTGTGTGATGATGAGACATTTATGATGATGTTTGGAATTCATTGTTTAGGTTGTGATCTCAATGAGCATGATGTTCTCCTATAATCAGGTTCTCTCATTATCAAGTTGTTGGATATTAGCATGGTCATGGTTAAGAAAAAATACTATCTATTATATCTCCCTATTTAACTCAGATAAATTTGATTTAACATTTACTAACCTACTAGATGAGGCCAACACTTCATTTGTATGAGTCAATTCGATTCCTTAAAGGTTTATATTTATAGTAATCATGTGGTAACTATTTAGAAGATATATTAACAACAATAGTGTTATTAATGGTCTTTTAAACAAAATAATATTACCAAATAAGTTAATATGGTTTATATAACTATATAACATAATAATAAATTTTATTAATTCATAAAATAAACAATCATTTATAATAGTTGAGGTCGTTACAATCTTCCCCCTTGAAAAATTTATCCCTCAAAATTCCCATTTCATCCCCCCTAAAACAGATGAGGGCAATTCCGTCTCATCAAATCCAATGGTGACCACATTGTTTCAATGAATATTCAGTTTATCAAAATCACATTGACATGGAGCATTGTATTATTTTAGGGAAAATAATCATTATAATATATGATCTTCATAGGCTTCTCCTTGTAGGACATATCATTCTCCAATGGTACCACCAATGGATTGTGTAAATGTAAGGGGTCTGATATATATATTCATAAGTGTGACACCTTGAATACATCATAGACTCGAGATAGTTTTGGTGGGAATGAAAGTCGATAAGACACCGCTCTGATGCCATCATGGATCCAAAAGGGGCTGATGTATCTTAGAATACGCTTTCCTTTCTTCGAAAATATCATAATATTATTAATTAGGGATATGAAAAGTAATAACATGTCTCCAAAATCAAACCATATTCCTCATTGATTATTATCATCATAGATCATTTTCTGACTCAGAAAATCCTTTATGTGTTGTTGGAAGGTATTATCCTTTTCCACTATTTCCTCAACCATTTGAAGACATAGATTGTTTCCTTACCCAACAGTATCCCGACATGAAGGTGTCCTTCACCTCTTCCCATAAAGGGATTCATCGGGATCCATATGGATTCTTGAGGGGAAGTTGTTTTTGTAATAGAACTCGACTAGAGGATGATGTTGATCACAACATCTTTTTATTTCCATTGATTATTCTCTCTGCATGTCCTCAACTGTCTCGATAGTCTGCTCAGATTGGACATTAGTTTGAGGGAGATTGGTCATGTTGAAGTTCAACTTATTAATTAATGGATACTATAGAATCCTCTCGAAGGATAGGGGTGAATTTTGGATCTCGATCAGATACATTCAATATTCATACTCCATGCAGTATGACCACTTCCCTGATGTATTTACGTACATGTCCAGTGAAAATTCAACTCCCATCACAATGAAGTGCGTGGTTTTTGTTAGATGATCCATCACAACCCATATTGAGTTTTCCCTTCTTGATTTCTTTTTAATATAAATGAAAATTTCCATGGATATATTTTCCCAATTCAATATAGGTATGGGTAATGTATGCATCATCCCCATGGATTTTTTAATTTCATTTTTTACTTGATGACATACAAGTAATCATGATGTATAATCTGACATATTTTTTTCAATATTGTGCCACCAAGACTATTATTAGATATTTCAATACATCTTTATTCCTCCTAGGTGGATAGAGAAGGTTGAGCTATGTGCATCACCCAATAACTCCTTATTTAAAATAGGATTTTATGGTACACATAGTCTTGAAACAAATCTCACAACACCATAATAATTAACATTGAACTCTATGGATTTAACAATCCTTATATATTGCAGTTTCATTTAAATTCACACATAAAAATATTTGAGCATCCATTAACCTATATAGAGAGATGGTTGGACAACCATTTTTGAAAGGATTGATGATGTTCCATCCTGTATGATTCTAATGTCCATCGTATGAAAATCTAAGAAGATAAGATACCTCTAAATTCTAATCAATGATTGAATTTTTTGATCCTTTCATCCAAGATAGTATGAAGCATTATTCAATTTCCCAAGATGGTAGTAGATGGACCAGTCATAGTCATTGATCTTCTCTGACTATCTTCATTGGCACATATTCAGCTCTTTTTTTGAATATATACATGATGATTTTGTGATCCATATTTATTTCAAAAATATCCCTAAATAGATAATGATGCCATATTTTTTAACCAAAAAGCACTAAATCTAATTCTAGATCACATTTTTGGATGTTATATCCATGATCTTTCAACATAATTGAATAATAGGAGATGAATTTTTTATTTTTCATCAACACATGCATATTTCCGGATTTAAAGACGTACTGAATACTATGAAATGCTCTCCATTTGTTGAAATATGACCACATTTTTATTGATAAGTCTCCTTTCATACTCCATTAAGCATTCTTCACATTCATCATTTCATGAAAAATTGACCCCCATTCGAGTTAGTTTGGTTGGATACTTTGATAATCAAAAACAATTTCTAATGATTCAGCGATAATACCCATATATCACAATGAAACTGTCGATATATGTCAATGATATTGTCTTCAACCAACCATAAAATAATTCTATATTCTAAGGGTCTACATAAATCTATTTTCATGTGATAATATTTCCCCTTAATGATACTTACTTCAATAAGAACTCACATTTACTATAAATTGGAATAAATCTCTTTCGTTAGCATGGTCATTAGCATAGAATTCAAATCCTCTTATTTTTCTTCTTTACTTTTTGGATTATATTAGAATATCATCTATAAATACTACAAAAAATATTTTGAGTTAATCTCTCAACACTCAATTCATCATGTCCCTAATAATTAATGGAGCATTAGTGAGCTCAAAAGGCATTACAATGAATTCATAGTGCCCATACCTTGTAAAAAATCCGTCTTGGTGATATCCTCTTTCTTCTCCATATCATGGTAATATCCCAAATGCATATTCTCCTATAAAAATTATTTTTCTCAACATATCTACTTGAAAAAAATCATCATTTCATGGAAGGGATACTTGTTTATTATCACGATCATTTTGAGATCACAGTAATCAATGAAAAAGAATAATGACCCATCCTTCTTCTTGACAATGAGGACTGGTTCACCCCATCATGAAGTACTAGGGAATATGAAAACATTATCCAAATTCACATGTAGTTTCTTCTCCATATCATCAATTTTGACAAAATATATTCTATATAGAATTTTGGATAGTGGAAATGTCCATTGTAACACCCCAAGCTTCCATGGTACGCTTGTCTTTGAAAAATACAATTGCGTGTGTTGTACACAACATTGAGTTCTAACACACCACAACCAATCAAAATATCCTTTATGAATTGTATTACCTAATTTTTAAAATTTTATAAATTTTATCATTCAAAATGGAATTTATTTTTGGATTTTGAATATTTCAATTTTCTTAGGGTGAATGTTTGGCATTTTTCTGAAACAATTTCAATTTTTTATGAATAGTGAAAAACACTGAGTTATAGTTTAAAACAAATTTTTTATTTAAATTTATTTTAGGTAAAAATAGATACATAATACCTATATAAGTTCAATGTAATTCATTGGAGTCAGTTTATAAAATTTTTAGATATACAAAAAATTTATTGAACTTTTTACCATCTTTTACCCACCTCCTAGGAGCATTGGAAAGTTTACATAAAACATAATATTACAACTTTTGTGAGCTGAATTTAAAAAATCATAGAGACACGACTGATATTAGTAAGTAAAATGTTGTTCAATAAGATGAAAATAATTTTTGGTGAATAGTAACTTTTTAATTTTATTTACCACGGTTAAATGTAAATAATGTATTTAAGGGTAAAAATGATATTATTATTACCCTAACACATGTACTAATTCTATTGGATATATGTAACTCTATTAAAGACAACCTTAGGAATAAAATATGATCCTTTAAGTCCACTTGGATTATATTAGGACATTTATTATTTTTTAATTCAAAGTTGAGTTAAATGTGTTTAATTCAAAGTATAATAACTAAACCATTTTTAATATAGGGTTTCACATTAGATAAAATAGACTATAAATATTCATTATAAATCAAAAATATTTCCTACGGAATGACATTTTATTTATATTTTTTAGAAATTCAATAATTACATTTATTTATGACATAATGATGATGCAGTAATTACTGTATTAGTGAATGATTAAAATAATTGATGTTATAAATATCCAAATAATTGTAATTTGAGACATTTTATGAATAAAAATAAGTATATATGTTAATATGACATATTATGTTTGGATATATGAATTTTTTTGATGTATTAATGCTGTAATAAATTTAGAAAAAACAAACACCAAATAGAGTCAAAATTGACATAAAAAGAGTTTTTAAAACAAATATTATATTATTAATTGAAATTCTATTCCTAAAAATATATGTTTTGGCTAAAATAATTAAACAAATATAGGTGTACCAGTAATGAACCACTTGGTGTTCTCTTGTAAGTATATAGTACGTTTACTAACCATATTATATAAAATTAAAAAGATACTTGGTAAATGTCAAACTATTTAACTAAGAGATAAATCCAAAAGTTAAGGTTGATATAGTGACCCAAACCTGTATTAAACCTATTGTTTGAGTGGTGTTTGATGAATAACTAAATGATTTTATTATAAAATAATATTTCTAGCATTTCCTAAGGTACCCCTCACCCTTTTTATAAAAGTGCACTCCCCTTTCTCTCTAATTCACACCTTCAAAGCCATTTGGCTCATCCAACCCCTACCCAAATATGCTATCAACGATCCCCCCTTAATTATATAGGCATTAGATTAGTCCAAAATCCATCCAATGGAGCCCTATTTATCAAATCAAAAGGAAGAAACCGAAGAAGAGTTAAACATTTCATCACCTCTTTCAAGTTTATTTCATCTTCCACTTCATCTTTCATTGATTTATCCATTTTAAAGTAATAATTACAGTATCTTCTATATACTATGATGTTATTACATATATGGTACAAACATATTTATTGCTCGATCCATCCTTTTAATGACATTTCACCATAAGTGCATACGTACGGCTTACTATCTCCACGTCGTGGGGTAATTGTTATTCAAAACATTATTATTTGGATGGGTATAATAATGATGTTTAAATGATGTAAATAATAAATATTTCAAGATAATGATTCATTATATATGATATAAATCCCAATTATATATTATTTTAATATCAAATTCATGGTATTGTCACTCGTGCATACATACGGATTACCTTTCCACGGACACGATGAGATTTATTCTCCATCGTATCCATTCAAGAATAGTTTTCATTTGATGATTACAAATAATGTTTCAGGACATGATATCATTTTGGGTATGAATATGATAAATCCCATCCTTAACAAATATGACTCACATAACAACGAATATAAAGGAAAAAAATCAGTTAACAACTGAAATGATGATAATACCAATATATTATTAACAAAGCAATGTTAAATGATTATATATTATATCATATCAATGTATATGATTCTTGTATAATATAATAACCATTATTTCACCATTATAAAAAAGGTTAATGTAAGATCAACCAATGAAACGTACAAGGTAAGGGTTAATTTCACAATCTCTTCATTATTTGAGGTTATTCATATATAATTATGTAGATGGACTTTTTTATCACCCACATCCATATTTTTTAAAAAATTTATTTCCAAAAATTTTTACTATTTACTAGAAAATGGGTTAATGTCCTTTATACCCTTATTTGAACTTATATATTCTGCAAGGAATCTTTTTGTCGTTTTCCAAACAAGGTACTTTATGACCATTTTGACAAAATTAGGTAAATATGTTTTCTAAATATATGGTAGGTGTGGTTATTCTCCACCATTATAACATCATCAAAGCATACCTTACAAGCTTATGAGATTTTTTTTAAAATAAATGTTTTCTTTTATAATTATGTAACTTTAAATGATTTCAAAAATAGAAATGGATAATTATCTCAAATAGTTTTGATTTAATCAATGTGAACATCCTTTGATAGATTTTTCACTTGTCTGAAGTCGATTCATTATGATAAAAATCTTCCATATTGTATTGAATGTTTTGTGATATGTTTGACTATGGATGTGTTATTTTTTTACCACTCATGGTTTATGGTTAAAGTATTTACATTTCATATGCTAGTTTTAATACGAATGTTAATGTTATATTTCAACCGTTCCATATGAGGAATGTATTGGACTTAGTATGTGATGGGTGGATCCCGCTATAGCTTCTCGATGCATCAGTGGTTCTAATGAGTCAACTAGATGTGGAATTGGTCAAGGCCTTTACCAATTTGATATATGGTTTCGGCTGAGGCCTTAATCATTTTTAGACGTCTTGGTTGAGTCCATGGAAAAATGTTTCATAATGTCTGGCATTATACATCCCCTCATTATGAAAATAATACTGATGGTTCATGTGGTCATTAAGCTAGTAGAATACCCTTGATTATGTTTTTTATGGTATTATTTTGTCATCTCATATTCCTGCCATAAAAGTATTCATGTTTATTATTGGTAAAGGCATGTGGTTTCAATTATTCACAGTGATTAATATTTATGTTATCTTCCACTGTATTGGTTATACTTACTAAGTGTTTGAGCTCACCACATTCTTATATTTTATTTTTCCAGGATAAGAATAAGTTAGTTATGAGTGACTTGCAGTCATCATCTAGGAGGATTGGATGATTCTAATGGAATAAAATCGTTTTTTATTTTTTTCAAGATGTATATTTGAACTTATGTATGAATTTGTTTCCAATAATACTAATCTGATTGGTATTTCGAGACATGATTTCCTTTTGATCATGCCAATGTTATGTAATAATGCACCAACACTGGGTAAATTTGGTTGGGACCATATAGTTGATATCAGATAATGTTTAGTAAAAACATTTTAAACTAGATTTAGATAAGCTCTGATTAGAGCACATAGTCCTAAGATATACTTTGAGGATTAGTATAGAAGAACATCCTAGAATTTTGGAATTGTAAAGATATTTTGAGTTTTCTATGAAATAAATCCATATCCAGATATGAGCAGGTAGAGGGGGATCTGGAATAGAAGTACCTAAAAGAAAAACCCTAAAACACCTCTTTGAGCTAGACTCGAACGAGATCTGGTGCCCGACAACGGGCCTTGCTGCACTCTCGGTTATGACACTCTCGTGGGATATGATTAGGATAATTAACATTTTATTTAAAAACCATTATGAAGGGTTTATGAGTATATACATCCTTAATGAAAATATTTTTATGGATTATATCTATAATCTTCTCAATTTATATTTAGTGTTTCACATGTTTGGATTTATATATTGTGATTCATAAACTAATCTAGTGTATGCAATTGTTTACAAATGGAGACTATTGGAAGGAATGGAAACTGCATCAATGCACGCACATCATGTTGGGATGGCCCTCCTGCTCATGATAATTATATTGGAGCTAGTGATACAACTGGTGTTGCTCAAATTATCACCATACTGGGACAACTCACACAGGTTTTGAATAATAACCTTACCTGCATGGACAACCCTGATCCACAATGCGGATGATCAATGTTAGACCGATTCATGAGGCCAAAACACCAATATTAAATAGGGGTAGAAATACATTTGTAGATGAGAGATGGATAAATTATTTAGAGAAAATATTCAACACCATGGGGAGTAGAGAAACAAAAATACTTCTCAGGGCAGTCTACCACCACATTGGAGATGGTCATCAATGGTGGTCATTGATTCAAAAAACAAATGAAGATGATGAAGTATAAAATACGGAATAGATCGAGTTTCATGAAATTTTAATAGAGAAATTTTTTCCACAAGACCATCAGACGGATATGGAAATACAATTTCTATGTCTAAGGAAAAAGGAGGATGAGAATGCCGCAAAGTATGAAGCTATCATTACAAGGGTAGCGAGGTATACTGAAAATTATATATGTAACCCAAGAAGTAAGATTGAACATTTCATTGATGGGTTAAAATGATTTCTCTATCGTGCATTAGTATCAAAATCCTTCTCATCATACTAAGATATTGTCTCTTCTTCTATCAAGACAGAAAATGAATTCTCTAGGTCATATGACTTTATTGAAAAGAAATAGAAGAATTGATCTACTGAACACTTTGGTAAATGAAATATGGAAATAGTGAAGATGGGAAGAATTGAATTTCCACCCTTTGATAATTGTAGAGGGAAGCACCCTGGTGCCTGTCTAAAAGTAAAAGGAATATGAAACCAATGTGGACAGAAAGGCCATCTTGATGGTTATTATAAGGGAAAGAAAGACAATATTAATATTCAATGCTACAATTCAGGTAGATGGGACATTATGAAAATTAATGTCCTAATCATCAGGAAAACATACCTTGGAAAAGGCCAAGGGATCAAGGTCGAGCTTCTGCGATCACTACTGCTGAGGTTGAAGACCTGACAGATGTGGTGGTAGGTAATTTAATGATTTCCTCATGTTTATCCAATGCTATATTTGATTCTGGTTAATCACATTGTTTCATATCTTACCAATTTCCTAAGAAAATTAGATATTTATAATTTTATTTAACAAGGGGGTTGTCAGTCAAAACAATTAATGGAAGTATCATTGCTAATGTTTTGTTAATCAGATCCCATTAGGGCATATAGATGTTCTTTATCTGCTGATATCATCATCATACCCATTATTGTATTTCATATAATCCTCGGAATGGATTAGATTTCAAACCATGAAGAAAAAATTTCTTAGAAGAATAAGAAGGTTACTATTTTTGATGATGATGATAAATAACACCATATCCTTAGAATAGAATTGTCACCACCTAAATCTTATCTATATCCACCCCCAGTAGCTCAATTAAATTAAATTATTAGGGAGTAAGATAATGAAATAATTATAGGTCATGAAAATAATGTTCAAATTGATTATGTACCTATTGTTCAAGTGTATGTTGATGTATTTACAGAAGATTTACGTGGACATCATCCAGAATGAGAAATTGAGTTTTCCATTGATTTAATTCCAGGTTCGAGACCCATATAGAAGAACACATATAGTATGCCCACTATGGAATTAGTGGAACTAAATAAAAAACTAATGAAATTGAGTAATAAAGTATTTATTCACCCTATTTTTTCTCTATGGGGATCCCCAGTTCTTTTTGTTAAGAAAAATGAAGGATCCATGATGTTGTTCATTGACTACAGGGAGATCAATGCAATAACAATAAATAACATGTATCCCTTACATCACATTGATGATTTATTTGACCAACGTCATGGAGATAAATACTTTTCAATGATTGAACTTCGATCTGGATATCATTAGTTGTGTGCGAAAAAGGAATAAATTATGAAAAAAAATACAAACTAGATATATGTATTACGAGTTTATAATAATTCCTTTTGGATTGAAAAATGCACCCTCTGTTTTAATGAATCTAATTCCCAATGGTTTCAAGGAATATCATGATGACTTAGTAGTGGTATTTATTGATGATATCTTGGTATCCTCCAAGAGCTATAGAGATCATGAAAATCACTTGAGGATTACCATGAATACTCTTAAAATACATGAATTATATGAGATATTTAGCAAGTGTGAATTCTGTCTTCAAGATATTTCATTTCTTGTCCATATCATCTCTAATGATGCAATCTTCGTTGATCATTCTATGACAGGAGCAATCCAATAATTGCCTGTATCGACTAGTATAACTGAAGTACATAGTTTTATTAGTTTAGCAGGTTATTATCTGTGTTTTTTCTAGAATTTTGCCTCATTGGATAACCCATTAACCAAGCTACCATGTAAATGGGTTAATTTTTTTTTGTAAAAAAGAGTGTGAAGAATATTTTGAATAACTAAAGAGAATATTAGTAAATGCACTAATCTTGACTCTACCACTGGGGAATGATGGGTCCGTTATTTAGAGTAATGCTTCAATGAAAGGACTTGGTTGTGTTTTTATGTGGAATGATTGGGTTATTTCCTATGCATCTCGACAGCTAAAAAATCATGAGAAAAACTATCCTACTAATTATCACGAGTTAGTATCTGTAATCTTTGTTTTGAATATTTAGAGACACTATCTCTATGGTGAAAAATTAGAGATATATAGAAATCATAAGATTTAGAAGTATATTTTCTCACAAAAAGAACTTCACATGGGGATACAGAGATGTCTATATCTGCTCAAGGATTATGATTTTACTATACACTACCAACCATGGAAGGAAAATAAGGTGGTAAATTATTTGAGAAAAATGATCATAGAGTTTTGAACAAGATGAGTGTTGAAAGAGATCCTATTTTTTTGTATCTCTTAATGATGGACATGGGAATAACCATTTAAGGTGAAACATCAATAAATTTTCAAATTGTTTCCAAACCATATTTAATAGAAATGATAAAGAGTTCTCAAAAAGGTGATGCAGTGTTTCAAATGAAGATTAAAGCTGTGAATGATTGGAGATTGAGTGAATTTGTGTATGAAGATGGAATTTTAAAATTTTGGAAGAGACTTTGTGTTCCCGATATACAATATCTAAAAAGGGAATTGTTGGATGATGCTCATAGTTCTAATTTCACTATACACCTTGGTCGCACTAAGATGTATAGATATTTGAAGGATCATTTTTGGTGGGAGAACATGAAGAGGGAGATTGCTGATTTTTGTCAAGATGTATGGTTTGTCAACAAGTGAAAGCCGGAAGACTATATCCCAGATCAGTCATGCAACATCTTCCCATACCTGAATGGAAATGGGATAATATTATGATGTACTTTGTCATGGGACTACAAAAGATTCATGGAAGGAATGATTCAATACGGGTCATTGTTGATTGTCTTACCAAGACAACATATTTTCTTTCAATAAGAGAAGATTTACCAATTGAACATTTAGCAAGATTGTATATTAATGAAGTTGAAAGACATAATGGAGTACCCCTATCGATTGTTTATGATCATGATCCCTGTTTTACATCATGTTTCTAGAAAAGTCTTTAGAATGCCCTACATAGTGATCTTCATTTGAGCACCACCCACCACCCTCAAACTGGTGGAAAATCAGAACAGACTATTCAATCCTTAGATGACATGTTGAGATCATGCTCATTTGACTTTCAAGGTATGTCGGATAAATATTTACCTCTGGTAGAATTTTCCTTTAACAATAACTTCCATTCAGGTATTCGGATGGCGCCATATGATGCTTCATACGGAAAGAGATGTCGCACACCAACTTGTTGGGATAATGTTGGTGAATAAAAACTCAGAGGCTAAGAACTGGTGGAGCAAACGATGGAAAAGGTGAAGGTAATCCAAACACACATCAAAGCAGCTCAAAGTAGGTAGAAGAGCTATGTTGATAACCGATGGAAGGATTTCAATTTCAGGTAGGAGACCATGTTTTGTTGAAAGTATCTCCATGGAAGGGTGTTGTACGTTTCAGTAAGAAGGGAAAATTAATTCCCAGGTACATCATAACTTTTGAAATTCTAGAACGAATTGGGGTTGTAGCTTACCGGTTGGAAATACTGCCAAATATCTCCAAAGTTCACAATGTGTTCCACGTATCACTACTGAGAAAATATGTGCCTGACTCAATACATATACTCAATTATGAGGAATTATTTTTGGAACCCGATTTGTCTTATTCCAAAGAGTCTGCCAAGGTTCGGGATAAAAGAGAACAAGTTCTGAGAAACTGAACAACTCATCTAGTAAAAGTCCTCTGGAGAAACCATAAGATGTAAGAGGTAATGTGGGAACCCGAGGAACATATAATGAATAACCACCCATGTTTTTTATGCGGAAATACTCTAGAAATTTCGAGGATGAAATTATTTGAAGGAGGGGAGAATGTAACACCCCAAGTTTCCATTGTACTGTTCTGTTTGAATAATACAATAGTGTGTGTTGTATGAAACCTCGAGTTCTAACACACCACATCTAATAAAACAAGCCGCTATGAATAGTAATACCCACTTTTTAAAATTTTATAAATTTTATCTTTCTAAATGGACTTCATTTTTTAATTTAGTATATCAAAATTATCTTAGGGTGACTTTTTCGTATTTTTCTGAAAACATTTAATTTGTGATTAATAGTGAAAAACACTGAGTTATAGTTTAAAATAGAATTTTTGCTGAAATAATTATTTATTTTATTTAAATTTTTTTAGGTAAAAATAGATACATAATACCTATATACGTTCAATGATATTAATTGGAGTCAGTTTATAATAATTTTAGACATATAAAAATTTTATTGACCTTTTTACAATCCTTTACCCACCTCCTATGAGTATTTGCAAATTTACATAAAACATAATTCTACCGCTTCTGTTAGTTGAATTTCAAAAATCTGGGAGAGACCATTGATATCAGTATGTAAAATGTTGTTCAATAAGATGAAAATATTTTTTTGTGAATAGTAACTTTTTTTATTTTATTTACCACGGTTAAAAGTAAATAGGGTAATTATGGGTAAAAATGTTATTATTATTACCCTAAAACATGTCCTAATTCTATTGGATAAATGTAATTTGACCAAAAACTCCCTTAGGATTATATATGATCCTTTAGGTAGAATTGGATTAGATTAGGATTTTTTTTATAATTAATTCAATAAAGAGTTAAAATTATTAAATTCAACGTTTAATAACTAAACAATTTTAAATATAGGGTTACACATAACATAAATTCGAATATAAATATTAATTAGAAGGATAAAAATATTTCCTAAACAATGATATTTTATTTATATTTTTTTATAAATTAAATAATAAAATTTATTTATGGTATAATGATGATGCAACAATTATTATATTAATGAAAGAATAAAATAATTGATGTTATAAATATTCAAATAAATGAAATTTGAGACTTTTATGAATTATACTTATTTTATCGGTTAATGTGACATATTATGGTTGGTTAGATGATTTTTTTGAAGTAATAATACTGTTATAAATTTAGAAAAAACAAAATACCAAATAGTGTCAAAATTTATATTAATGTGTTTTTAAAAATATATTATATTATTAATTTATATTCTCTTCCTAAAAATCTAAGGATCAGACTGACGAATTATATAATGATATTTATATCATTAATAAACAATTTTAGGTTCTCTTGGATGTATATTGTATGTTTATTGACCATATAATATAAAAATATGAAGTGACATGGTAAATGTCAAACTAATTAAATAAAAGTTAAATATAAAATATATTGTTAATATAGTGACACAAACCTGTCTAAAACCTATTGGTTGTGTGGTTTTCGACCCAGCCCTACCTTTTATTCTAAATAATTAATTCTTTAGCCATTAGAAACCAAAAATGAGTTTATTATAAAATTATATTTCTATCTTTTCTTAAGGTTCCCCTCACCCATCTTATAAAAGGGCATTCCCCATTCTCTCTAATTCACAGCTTAAATGCCATTTGGCTTAGCCAAAACCCTACCCAAATACCCTCTAAACTATAATCCCTTCATCCTAGAGGCCTTTTTCTATTCATAAATCCAACCTATGGATCCATTTAGATTAAATAAAAAGGAATAACTCGACGATGAAGTAAATATTTCATCACCTCTTTCATTTCCTTTATTCATCCACTTCTTCTTTATTTTTTTTCCATTCTAAATTAATAAATCCAGTTTCTTATATATACTGTGATGTTATTATAAATATGGTACAACCATATTCATTACTCTATCCATCCTTTGACTGACATGTCACCATACGTGCGTACGTACAACTTACCATCTCCACGTCATGGGGTAATTGTTATTCAATACATTATTATTTGGATGGGTTTAATAATGATGTGTAAATGATATAATAATAATTAAAACATGATAATGAATATTTATATATGATATACCATCCAATTATATTTTATTTTAAAATCAAAGGAATGATCTTGTAGCTCGTGCGTACGTATGGATTACCGTCTCTACAAACGAGATGAGATTCATTCCCTATCGTATCCATTAAAAACTAATTTGCATTTGATGATTAAAAATATTGTTTAAAGAATTGATATAATCCTAGGTATGAAAAACATAAAAATATTTGAGCATCAATTAACCTCTATAGAGATATAGTTGAACAATCATTTGAGAAAGTGTTGATGATGTTCCGTCCTATATGATTCCAATGTCCATTCTTTGGAAATCTAAAAAGATCAGATACATCTCAATTCTAATCAACGATAGAATTTTTGGATACATTCAACTAATAGTGAATTTAACTTTATTCACATTCCCAATATAGTAGTGGATGGAGTAGTCATAGTCTTTGATCTTATCTAACTATCATCATTGGCACATATTCAGTTCTTTTTGTTTGAATATATACATGATTTTTTTGTGATCCATATATATTTCAAACTTCTCACCAAAGAGAAAATGATGCAATATTATTAAACCAAAAATCACTATATCAAATACTTGATCATATTTTTGGATGATATATCTATGATCATTCAAGATCCTTGAAAAATAGGCAATGGCATTTTCATTTTTCATCAACACATATCATATTCCCATATTCGAAGCCGTACAAAATACCATGAAATGCTCTCCACTTATTGGTAGAATGAGAACATGTGTATTGATAAGTCTCCATTTATACTCCTTGAATCATTATTAACATTAATAATTTCATGAAAAATTGACCCCTATTGGAGTTATTTTGGTTGGATGGTTTTATAATCACCAAAAATTTCTAACGAATCAGCGATAATACCCAGATATCACATTGAAACTGTGGATATATGTCATAGATGATGGCTTCAACCAACCAGAAAATGCATCTATATTCTAAGGGTCTACATAAATCTAAATTCTTCTGATAATAATTCCACTTAAAGATACATCCATCAACAAGAACTCACATTTACTATAAATTGGAATAAATCTTTTTCGTTAGCAAGGTCATTAGCATAAAATTCAAATCCTCTTATTTATCCTCTTTACTTTTGGATTATATTATAATATCTTCAATAAATTCTACCACAAATATTTTTAGGTAATATATTAATACTCAATTCATCATGTCCCTAATAATTAATGGAGAATTAGTGATCTTGTTATGTATTACAATGAATTCATAGTGCCCATAACTAGTACAGAAACCCGTCTTGGGGATATCCTCTTTCTTCTCGTTAACATAGTAATATCCCAAATGCATATTATCCAAGGAAAGGTATTTTTATCCACATATCTACTCGAACAAATCATTATTTTGAGGAATGGTTAATTCTTATTTATCACGATCATTTTGAGATCACAATAATCAATTAAAAAGTATAATAACCCATTCTTCTTCTGGATATCGAGGACCGGTTCACCCCATGGTGATGTACTAGGGCGTATAAATCCATTATCCAAATACTCATGTTTTTTTCTCCATCTTCTCATTTTTGAAAAAATACATTCTAAATATAATTTTTTATAGTGAAAATGTCCAACATAACACCCCAAGCTTCCACTTTATGCTTCTCTTTGAATAATACAATAGTGTGTATTGTACGCAATTTTGAGTTCTAATACACCACAACCAATCAAACTAGCCATTATGAATAGTATTACCTACTTTTTGAAATTTTATAAATTTTATCATTAAAAATGGACTTCATTTTTGGATTTGGAATGTGGAAATTTTCTTAGGGAGAATGTTTGGTATTTTTCTAAAAAATTTCAATTTATAATGAATAGTGAAAACACTGAGTTATAGTTTAAAAAAGAATTTTTATTTAAATAATTATTTATTTTATTTAAATTTGTTTTAGGCATTAATAGATACATAATACTAATATAGGTTCAATGTAATTCATTGGAGTAAATTTATAATATTTTTAGATCTATAAAATATTTATTGAACTTTTTATCTTCTTTTACCCACCTTCTTCGAGAATTTGCAGATTTACATAAAACATAGTTTTACTGCTTCTATGTGTTCAATTTCAAAACTCTAAGAGACACAGCTGCTATCAATAAGTAAAATGTGGTTCAATTAGATTAAAATAATATTTGCTGTATAGAAACGTTTTACTTTTATTTACCATGGTTAAAAGTAGATAGGGTAATTAAAGGTAAACATGATATTATTATTACCATAACACATGTTCTAATTATTTTGGAAAAGTGTAATTATATAAAAAACAACCATATGAATAAAATATTTTCCTTTAGATCCACTAGGATTAGACTTGGAGGTCTATTATTATTTAATTCAAAGAAGAGTTAACAGTGTTAAATTCAATGTTTAATAACTAAACCATTTTTAATATAGGGTTACGCATTGGATAAATTCGTATATAAATATTCATTAGAAATATAAAATATTACCTACATAATGAAATTTTATTTATATTTTTTAGAAATTAAATAATACAATTTATTTATGACACAATGATTATGTAGTAATTACCGTATTAATGAATGATTAAAATAATTGGTGATAAAAATATCCAAATAATTGTAATCCGATGCATTTTATGAATTAAACTAATTTTATAGGTTAATATTACATATAATGGTTGGTTAGATAAATTTTGATCGAAGTAATAATGATGTTGTGAATTTAGAAAAAACAAAATACCAAATAGTGTCATAATTGACATAAAAGTTTTTTTAAAACAAATATTATATAATTAATTGATATTCTATTCTTAAAAATATAAGGTTCATTAAAATGACTTATATAAAGATAGTTGTATCATTAATGAACCATTTGGGGTTCTCTTGGATATTTATAGTACATTTATTGACCATATAATATTAAAATAAAAAGAGACAAGGTTAATGTCAAACTATTTAAATAAGAGTTAAATCTAAAAGTTAAGGTTAATAGAGTGACCAAAACCTATATTAAACCTATTTTTTGAGTGGTGTTTAACCATCCCCACATTATCCTTTAAATAATTTATTTTGGATCCATTAGAAACCGAAAATAATTTTATTTTAAAATAATATATCTAGTTTTTCCAAAGGTGCCCCCACCCCTCTTATAAAAGGGGACTCCCCATTTATTCTAATTCAAACCATCATAGAAATTTGGATCGTCTATACCCTACCCAAATACCCTCTAAAATATCCTCCATTCATCCTAGAGGCCTTCCATTGGTCCAAAAGCCATCCTATGGAGCCCTTTTGATCAAATCAAAAGGAAGAACCCGAAGAAGAGGTAAATATTTCCTCACCGCTTTCAAGTTCCTTTCTTCTTCCACTTCCTATTTCCTTGTTGTTTCCATTCATAAGTAATAACTATAGAATCTGGTATATAATATGATTTTGTTATAAATATGGTACATCCATATTCATTACTCCATCAATCCTTTGAATGACATGTCACCATACGTGCGTACGTACGACTTACCGTCTCCTCGTTGTGTTGTAATTGTCATTCAATACATTATTATTTTGATGGGTATAATTATGATGTGTAAATGTTGTAAATAATAAATATACCATGATAATGAATCTTTATATATGATATACCATCCCATTATATATTCTTTTAATATTAGATGAATTATATTGTCGCTCGTGCGTACGTACATAATATTGTCTCTACGAACGCGATGAGATTCATTCCCCATCGTATCCATTCAAAAATAATTTTCATTTGATGATTAAAAATAATTTTTAAATATGTGATATCATTCTGGGTATGAATATGTTAAATCCCATCAGTAACAAATATGACTCACATAAGAAATAATATAATAGAAAATGAATTCGTTAACACCAAAACCGACGATTATACTAATATATTATTAACAATGCAATTCTAAAAGATAATATATGATATAATATTAGTCTATATGTTTCTTTTATAATTTAATAACAATTATTTAACCATTATACCAGAATTTAAACTACCCTCAACCAGGTAAATATACAATGTAAGGGTTAATTTCACTATTTCTTCTTTATCCAAGGTTGTCCATACGTAATTATCTACTGGGACCTCTTTATCATCCACATCCATGTTTTTTTTTAAATGTATTTCAATTTTTTTTCTATTAACTAGAAATTGGTTTAATTTCATTTATACCCTTATTTGAACTTATATGTTTTGAAATGAAACTTTCAGTTGTTTTCCAAACAAGGTACTTTACGAACTTTTCGACAAAATTATGGTAAACATGTTTTTTTAACTTACACTGTGGGTGGAATTATTCTCCGCCATTATAACATCATAAATGCATTCCTTACAATATTATAAGAATATTTTTAGAATAATTTCTTTCTTTTATAATTATTTATCTTTTAATGATTTCCAAAAATGAAAGAGATATTCCTCTCAAATAGTTTTGATTTCATCTATGTCAACATACTTTGATGGATTTTATAATTGTTTGAAGTTGATTCATTATGATACAAATATTCCATATTGTATTGTAGGTTTTGTGATATGTTTGATAGTGGATATGCTATTTTTATACCATTTTTTGTATATGGTTAATGTTTTACACATCTTATTCTAGTATTAATAGGAATGTTTATGTTATATTTCATCATTTTCATATGAGTAATGTATTGGACTTAGTATGTGATTGGTGGAACCCGCTATAGTTCCTAGATGCATTGGTAGGTCTCATGAGACAACTAGACATGGAATTGGTAAAGGCCTTTCCCAATTTGATATATGGTTTTGGATGAGGCCTTAACCATTTTTAGACGTCTTGGCCAATGCCTTCACAAAATATTTCAAAATGTACGGCCTTATACATTCCCTAATTATGAAAATAATATTGATGGTTCATGTGGTCATTCAATTAGTAGAATACCCATGATTATTTTTTATTATGTCATTATTTACTCATCTCATATTATTTCCATAAAAGTATTCATGTTTATTATTGGTAAAGTCATGTGTTTTTCATTATTCATCATGCTTAATATTTATGTTATCTTCCGCTATATTTCTTAGCCTTACTGAGTGTTTGAGCTCACCCCTATCTTATGTTTCATTTTACCCGGATGTGAAGAAGTTAGTTAGCAGTGACTTGCAGGCATAATCTAGGAGGATTAGATGATTTTAATGGAAAATAATTGTGTTTTATTTCTTTTAAAGTTGTAAAGTTCAACATATGTATGAATCTTGTTTCCAATAAAACTAAACTAATCATCCTTTGGAGACATGATTTCCTTGTAATCATTCCAATGTTATGTAATTTTTAAAATTGATTACAACTGCGTATGTGGCACACACGCAAGGATGAAAATTACATTAAATCTCAAGCCCAGAGACTTTTCCCCGCGACATGGCCCTCACCCCCCAAACCCTTACCACCCCCAACACAAATGGTGGGGCTCAGGCCAATGTTATATAATAATGATCCGACTCTAGGTAACTAGGGTGGGGGCATAACATCCAAGGTTAATGATCAGTCTAAATTTTAATATCTCAACGAGGAGGAAGACAAGAAAAATCCTTGGGAAACACATCATCTTATTTACTAATAATGGGAATGTATTCATCGATTATTATTTCCAGATACATAATCATTTGTGACAGATACAAAAACATGCAGGGAAATAATATCCATGCTTGAGATGATTGTGATAAAGAAGATTTATCCACCATAATGTAATTATACATAATCAGGGGTTGATTCGCAATATAGAGGGTGATTTCCTTTTCATTGAAATTTATGTAGGGTATATATAGGAAAATCATATAAATGACTATAATTTCATAAAATTCCACCAAAGGGAGTATGAAAATGTTTTCTACGAAATTCATACCACAAAATTTGATAAGGGAGGAGTTATATTCTTAGTATTCTATAATTACCCCATTATACATTTTCAATGATATCTTTATTTCCATTCATTTTGGTGGTGTTTGAATTGTTCAATTAGAATTTCATTACATAATGAAATGTGTATAACTAGAATAAACAACCATTTAAACTATTCATGAATGAATAATTATTTTACCTATAACCACATCCTTATTTGTATTTACTTCTATGGTAGGGTTGAAAAAAGGTCACCCATTCCACCATGGATGTTTTTGGTTGACTCTGAAAAAATAGGGTTTAGTGAATTGTTTGCAATATTTAATGCTTACATGTAGTTTTTGAATTGAAAAATACACTAAGAGTTGACTGGAGGATTCCTTTCCTCCATTGTAGTAGCTAGTGTCTCATGTCGGAAATAATTATCAAGGTTCCATTCTATCCCAAAAATTAATAATTTCCTTTTCCCCTTCTTGATATTTCTTGGGTGCTTCATTTTACATCATTGTCATGTGCGATGATAAAAGTTTTTTCCACCATTAGATGTCTCTATCAGACCACCAAAATGCATCTCCATTTTCCTCTTCTTATCCGTATGATACCCCGATGATTTATCAATCTCTACTTTCACTTTTATTGAATATTATATAATTTCCTCATACCTATCAATGTTATAGATAATAAATAATTTTCGTAGGCTAGGTATTAATCCACCATAGATGCATTAAATCTAATATTCAGGATTAATGAATAAGTATATGGGGAACAATAAATGCCTGGTTATTTTTTCTTCACACTCCTTAATAGATTCATCATCTTTCTTCTTGAGTGAAAGGAAATATGATTCCATTTTATATTGGAGGGTAGAGAGAATTATTTATAGAAAATCATTTTTTAGAAATCCATCCACATCATTACTTTAATAAATTCATTAGGATTTGTATTTTTTATCAATATACACCATTGATAAGTTTCACCCTCTAGACTATAAATAGCCAAGAGAAGCTTTTATGGTTCAGAGCATTAATAGAGGGGGTGATAATCTCAATGGAGTTGATCCATTGTTAGCAACATAAATAATCATAAGATCTATTGAATGTTGGAGTACTTTATCGCATGGTGATATCAAATGTGGAGAGATCTATTTTTGGGGGATTTTGACGCTCCTTGTGGTGTAGGATTCTATTCCAAACCTAATTTAGATAAGAGAGTATTGTCATGAAGTGTTTTTCCTACTCCCATTGGGATGATAATCTCATTGGGTATGTCATCACATTTCTATTAACATTGATTTTTTACCTGAGTCCTCCTATTTATATCCATTATCTAGAATAAAATGAAAATTAAGAATTATTATCATAAACTTTTAAAAAAAACATCAGAATTTATTAATGTTAAGAAGATAACTTATAACATACATTTATTTTTCTATCATATAGATTTCTATGGATCAATCTTGGTTATCCATCATATATTTTCTATTATACAGTATTATATAACTTTTTTTAATACCAAAATAATTGTTCATAATTTTATATTGAATTAATAAATAATATCCACTGGGAGTGTCAATATAGGTGTGTAGTAAGTCCCATTGTCATATAACATGTTACCTCAAGTCTGTCCTAGAATACATTGTCAGAGATGTTACTCCTGGGTACATTTTTTACTGAATCACATCCAATTATAGAATATAGATATGTATTTATTTTAAAGATAAACCAATTAATATATTTTCAACAAAATTTTAGTAATGTATTCTTATACATAGAATTTTTTATAAGGATTTTGAAAGGGTTTTCAAATCCTAATCCCAAATAACATTTCCTTTCATAAAACTATATTTCCCATTATTTTTTATTACACATTAAGACATTATTTAATTACATAAAATTGCACTTAATAAGACATAAAATATATAGATATTTAGTGTCATTATGAATTAATTACATTTCTTAATTAATATAAAAATGAATTACAACATCATTATTGAAATCTTATTTAATATTCTTGAGGATAAACCTGCATTGGATAACCTGGTAAAAATACATAAGAAAGGGGGGAACCATAAAGCCCAATAAGGGAATAACAAGGAATAACATGAAGATAAAAATACATGTAAGAAAAGTTATATCAATGAGCTATAATGGAAATGGATAATCAGGTGTGATATAGCATGATAATCATAACAAGGTAAATGTCGAAACAACTTAAAACACTGCATCACAAACATAAGTCAATATATGCTCCCATGAAATCTTTATATATAATGTCCCATAATGGATTTCAGTACTCCCTATCCCAAAATGATGTATCACTATCACAAACTAGGATGGGTTGTCATTCGACCAAAAGCCTGACTCCATCTATTGTACAACCCGAAGGGTGTTCACAATCCCCATGGGCTGGAACAGGTTCACTGGTATCATTGAAACACATGGGAATAATTTCACAAAATGATTGATATAAAACTACTAACACGAAAAATAATCCAAAATATAAAATAGAAAACAAAACATGGAATAAAATAATTTATTATTTTAAATTTACAACTTGAACCACAAAACACAGTCGATAAACAGTAAGGGAAGACTAAAACTCAAACAAAAACCTGTAAAAAACACGAGGAACCACACCCAAATACATCAACACCAAGCTGCATGGGGAGTCTAATAATAACCCAAACCATCATCACTAAGCACATTTGCATCTCCTGGAACACAAAAGTAACCCGACCTATATTCACCCAATGGTTTATATTGGTTGTGAGCCAACCGGTAGGATTACACCCAGAAAATGATTCCATGAAAGAACATCAGAAAATATAGTCTAACATGCTCATTTAATGGCATGGTTGTAAAATTAATTTACGAAAAACATTTAATGGTAAAATAATTATAATGGAACACATCAAAAGAAAAAACATTTTTCATGTATAATCTTAAATAAAAAAAGTATTAATATCACACACACGTAGGTGGTCCACTATATGCTGATGGATTAAACCACCCCATATATAGTAGATCACTTTTAGAAAATCATATATATTTCCTATAGATATTGTGGGACCCTTGAACCTCGTATCCCAGAGAAAGGTTTTATTGTAAACACAACATTAAGCATCGTTGTGCACGAACCCATGGATATGAGAAACATCTCGTGTTTTAGTGGAAATCAATCATTAAAATAAGTTAGTTATTGTTGTAAGAATCAATCAACTATGTGAAACTGGGACAATCTACATCGGTATCACTAGGGTACTAGTTCTAGTCCCCCACCTAAAAACATGGTGTTTCCCTTTTGCTCGAGTTAATGTTCACTTTCCATAAAGACCAATAATTTTACAAATAAGGAAAAACATTTAAAAAAAGCACCTTTCATGAAAAAATTCATTTTCTAATTTACACACTCTTTATAAAAGAACATTTCAAATAAATTGTCCATAATATAAAAATAATACCCAAATTCCCCATTCATAGCATACAAATCACACAATAGTGATAAACCAAGTCAATGGGACAAGCCCTATCATGTAACCACTCCTGATTGAAAACTATTTGGAAAACTGGTTTTCATCATCCAAAACACTCCCAAAATTATACTCAAAATTAATGAAAAGGATAATATGACCAAATGTACCATTTAAAATCTCCAATCGTACATAAATACAATAAACATCCTTAGAAATATATTTTAAAACTTACAAATATCCCTTAAACCCCATTTTAAAAACATTACCAATGAACACACAAAAACCTAGCTATTTACTTTATAAAAAATTTATTCCTCTATTCTATGAACGCAAAATCCTTAAAAACAAAATTCACACCACATGATAAAACCAAATAACACATTTACAAAATCAATGAAATACACTGAATTCATCTAATGATGTCAGCGCATCGAAAAACCAATCTCACGTGAAGAAATTTCTAGAAAAAAGTGAAAAATAAAAATTAAAAAACAGTCCCTTTATGGGACAGCGATAAGAAACCCTAATAAGAGAGATCAAACAAAAAAACAAAATAGTATCCCCTTAAATTTAACATTATACCTACTAGAAACTATAAACCCCAATGATGAGATAATAAAGCATAATAAAAAGTACAAAAACATGGGAGAAGAAACATACATGGGATTTTCTAGAATAATATGGGTGAAAAACAAATAAAAATTGAAGCCCAATGTAGGGATAAGAAGGAGTTAGGAACAGTTAGGGATGAGGATTCTATGGGTGCTGATCATGGGGAGGGAAATTAGTAAAATTGGTGAGATAGAATCAAAAACCCAGAATCATTAATGTGCTAGCAGATCTGCATGGTTATTCCACATGAATTGGAAAAACATGTCCTAACCCTAAGGACCATTATGTATAAAGGAGAAAACCTTGCACGGTTACCTAGGACATAACACATGACTGTGTGCAAGCTAGGTAGTAGGATCTTTCAAAACACATGTTTCCACACTTTGTCGACATGATTATTGCTAAACATGCACTTACACTATATAGGGTCACATCTATAAAAAATTCAACATTTTTACCAAAAAACCAAGGGTAACCGAGATGAAAAAATTTCCATGGATCAAAGTAATGAATTCTCCCAAAAACACAAAACATTCACAAACATTTATCTAGAGAAATATTAGAGATCCCAACCGGAATCATAATATAGGAAAACATAAAAACCAGAGGTGTGTTAATTCTCCTTACAATAATGATTTATTCCTTTCAAAATACTCAATAAGAATTGGACCAATATAATATCATATGAAGTCAATGTTCAAGGAGTATCCCTACTAAAGAAATGTAGGAAGATGAAATTACACCACACTCATAGAAACATACTTGCCAGAGAAACTCATGAGAATCCAATAAAGAATCGTTACTCTATGTCACCCACCCCTAAGAGCAAATAATCCTCCCTTTTATTGATAAGGGATAGTAAATTTTAATCCAACATAATCCATCCTCCCAACCCAAAAAATCACAATTACAATTAAATACAAAACACATCACGTTTCTTGATTGAACTTATAAGACAAAACTGTAGAAATTGATCATTCCCATAACCTTCCACCAAGAAATCCCTAAGAATATAACTAAAATACCTACATGGGGAGGGATTAATGGAATCCCCACCATATAAATCCGACCAACACCAAAGAGTTTCTTGTAAAACTGACATGGAGAGTCCCTAACGGACTCCCCGCCATAAGGAATAGGCCGACAAAGACGTATTCCACAGTTGCTTCAATGAGACCCACTATGGGTCCCCCCCCTATATGAACTAATAGAAATTACCAAACTAAAAAATATCATTATACCAACCAAACACTCACACCCAAAGGGGTGGAGATGGATGAGAGCATCTATCGGTGAAACAAAACCACAACCGAAGACATTCTATAAACATCACATCCTATGATGACAAGAAAATAATGTTTAGATATATTCACCCCAACAAACCTAATAAAGACAGTTATGAAGGGGTCTGCACCTGGTGATACACAACCATCATATTTTCAAGAAAACGAGATGGTAAATCCTCCAATACACATTTTAATACCCTTATTCTCAAATATGATACACCTTGAAAATGATATCCTTCCATCACTTTCAAGGAAAAGTTGACAACTGAAACAAGATAATGATGATAGAGGTTTAAAAAAACCCCTCTACCACATTAAGGATATGAATTAGGCCCAAGACATTTAGTACCCTAGGTTCCCCTGACAACATTCCAGCTTTACTCTAGAACCTATGGTCATAGCATTTTTGGTTGATTCAACTACTACCTCAGATTCTGCTGTTAAAACCCTGATATACATTCTTTTTCTGGTTCCAAAAGAAAACATACCACAAGTGAGACAACACTAATAGAAACAAAACACACCTATCATCTACTTACTCCAAAAAAAAATTCACCGTCATAGGGGTTTAGATGGTACACATTCATAAACTCTTATACATAACTAAATATCTTCAGAAGGAAAAATGAATGAAATGAAATCCCATTAGAGCACATAAATTTATAACTTCTTGAGAGGATGAAACAACCTTCTCAATATGGGGACTCCAAGAAGATTCTACAAAACCAATGATTACCTTTCGAAAAGATCCAACGCTTAATGGAGTATCCTAACATGGCCCTTTCAACCAATGAAATCATTTCAATGAGATTGTCCTTAAACTGAGCCCCAATAGAAATATATTTTTATAAGGGGCCACAAGAACCTCTGAAGACCAGAGTCACAACACTAGTTTCCAATCATAACCCCTTCCTTAGAAAAAAAACGAAATACCCAAAGGCTATTCAAAGCAGCTCTCTGCACCAGCTATAGTATACTACTTCCACCTTTTCTCACTATAATTTCATCCACCACTTCCAGACAAGGAATTCAGATTAACGATTTAAAAATTCATCGTTCACAATAAAAGGGCTCAGTGAAACAAATGTTTCAATCAAACCATATAAAATCCACCGTCTTGATGTGAGAGGATACATTACTGAATAGTAGAGGTGGATTCAATTACATATTTCAAGTATGGAATCCTTGGATCGATAAACAGGATGTATGGAAAACAATGAAATGTACAAGGTGACATGCTAATTATGCATTAACTCTTTATGGGAGTTCACACTATCCAAGAAAGAAGACCAATGACTAAATAAAATCGTTACACTAGTTAATAATTCCCTAAGAAAACACCTAATCCCCTAGAAAACCCACTTTAAAGGCCTTTAAAGACCCCTGTCAAAATAAACCAGTAACCAACTCATAAAATCAACCCACAAATGGAATACAGAACATATACATCACTCAAACATTTGGGGGGGTTCTTAATCTTTAAACACCCAATTTCAATATTCCCAAACCATAAAATGGAATAACACACAACCATATATCATCAAACACTCTACCCTTTCTTTATGAACACTGTGGAAAATAAAATTAGGAAGTTGGGCTACATATTCACCATTAGTTCCACATGGGCCTTACACAGGCAAGTTATTATACTAACCTGGCACTAATTCACATTTCATGTATAATCAATTTATATTTTCACGGATAAAAATACTATGGTCAGAACAAAATTCATTCTATTATCCAAAATAACCATTAACCCACACCACCACTTTTCAAGAAAACTAGTCCCAATGGTATACCCATTTCAAAATTAAGAATAAACCAGTACAAAAAAGCACCATATAATCAAATAAACAAAGTTTAAATCTAACAATACATTGTAGAAAACACCTATCATAGAATCAATAATTGATTTTTAAAAACATACATGCCAATTACAATTAATTTCATCATATTTAATACACTTTTAATCAGTTTAAGAAATTTCATTTAAAATAGAATTTCAAGACACATTACAATCATCAATGTTTCCCAAACCACATTTTTTGAAAATATAAAAGTCTTATTATAATAAATTAATCTCATTTCATTCAAAAAATGATTCAAGATAATCTGCCTTTCTAAAAGCTAATTTAAAATATTTCATAAAACCAATGTTCCACCACTTTTTAAAATTAAACAATATGCTTTCTAAATTCCAAATATAATAAATATTTCAAAATAATGATTTCATATTAATATTTAGAATCTAGGGACACAAGACAATTCAAGAGAAAACTTGAGTCAATCATTGGATCAGTCATATGGTTAGTGGCCATATGCCAATCACACCACAATCACAGAGGGTGTTCTAAGGTATTTCCCTCAACTTCACAATCATTTCCATAAATAGTTAGATGATTGAGACCATTTAACCAACTCCCCATTCATTTTACTCAATAAAAGAAAAAAAAAGAACCACATGATGTAGATAAATCCAAACATAAATGGTAACTCGAGTCCCATGATGATGTTTTCTACCCATGTACCTTATTTCTAAGTAGAACATTGATTTCCAACGTCCTATGCTCTGGTCTACCCAGACTCGTACCTATGGAATGTGACCCAAAAGAGTCAACCTCCTTTGATAAGATTTTTTCATGAACTCAACCAGGTCACCATTAGACCTAATTCCTGACAAGGTCTGCGACATGTCATTAAAGGAATTCCTGATTGCTTGAGGCTGGCACAAGTGCATGAGTATCATGACCAACACATGGGGGGAATTTACCTGAAATGATAAACATAAAATAAACCAAAAAAATAAATAAACCAAAACATAAAATAGACAACCAAATGTGGAATAACCAACTTTGAAAATTTTAAATTTACAACATAATCTGAAAAACCAAAAGGATCTACAATAAAGGAATATTAAAAATAATATCAAAACTTGTATGCAACATGTGGATCCAAATCCCTAAGACAATAAAACCAACCTACATAGGTAGGCTACTAAAAACCTGAAACATCATCACTAAGCATGTTTCCTTCTCATGGAACACACAAGGCACAAGATCAAAAAACAAACAATGGTATATGTAGGGTGTGATCCAATGCCTAGTAATATTACAGCAAATGAATAGATTCATTTTCATAACATAAAATAATATAATCTAACATGCTAATTTAAATTTGTGCTTTTAAAAAACTTTTAAGATAAAGATTTAACGGGAAAATAGTTAGAAATAAAAGCTACAAAGGAAAATCATTTCATAGGTGCTAGTGTAAAATGAAAAAAAAAAGAAATTTAGAAGTAGAACACATACTCATATGGCCCTATATATGCCAAGAGATGGCCGCACACAATATATAGTAGAGCACTATGTGTAAATACCATTTGGTTCATCTAGTTTATATGGGACCCCAGACCATCATACCATGGTGAACGATGGTAAAGTACCCTAAACCATTAGCATCCTCATGCATGATCCACTAGGGAGGAGAAACGTTAAAATATATAGTGTAGATCAATTATCACAATAGTTTAGTTATTGTTATAGGAATCAATCCAACTAAGTGAAACATTGGAATACCACTTTCCTATCACGGGAAAACTAGTTCCAGTCTTCCCAGCTAAATACCTGGGGTTTCCCTTGAGCTCAGGTTAATTTTAATGTTCTAAAAAACCACTTCAGTCAAAAAAATGGCCAAAAAGATTAAAGAAATATCATTTCTTTAAAATACAAATCAATTTACATTTTATGCACTTCAGGATGAGACCCTTCCAAATACATTGGCCATCACATAAAATCAAACCTCAGAGTCCCCTTTCAAAAAATTAAAAAAAACACACAATATATAAGAAACATGTCAATGTGCCAACCCCCTTAATGACACAACTCATTCTTAAACACTGATTTTAAAACTAGTTTTTCATCATTCCAGGAAATCCTTAATTTATACCCAAATTACATATTAATGAAAATATGCCAAAATGTTTCATTAGAAATACCCATTCAAATATACACAGTGAAATAGACCTTAAAAATATATTTCACACCTTCCATATAACCCATATAGTTAATTCTAGGAAACCAAACCAAAACACACACAAAAACATAGGTGAATACTTTATCAGAAATTCATTCATCAGTTTTAAATATTCCTACGAATTCGAAAACATCATTCCCACCACATGATAAATCCCAATAACACATTTATATACTGAAAAAACACATTAAATTCATATAATGATTTTAGGGTATGTAACCACCTACATTACATAAAGAACATTCAGAAAAATGGGTTGAAATCACATCTGCACGACATTCTCACCAAGAGGAAGAGAGAAACAACCATAATCAAAGGGATAAAACCAAAAAAAAATACATAACCCTAATATCAGACCCCATTCCCACTTTAATCCCTAAGACACATAGTAGAGATCCTAGAACCAAAAATAAACGATGAAAATAAGAGAGAAGAGACTGTTATTGGAGTTTCATGAAAAATTTAGGTGAAAACTAGTAGAAATATGATGCCCAAGGGAATAAGAAGTTAGTCGGAGGAGTTTCAAGGGATGAGGGTATGTGGGGTCGATAAAGGGGAGTGATGGGTGAAATAAAAAAGATAGAAAAAAACCCTAATTTTTAATGTGTTGGAAGATCCACATGGTTAGACCCATTGTTTGGAAAATCGTGCGGTAACATTTCAGACCATTTTATCTAATGGAAAAAAAATCATAGTTACTTAGGACTTACCACATAGATGTGTGCAAGATGTGTGCAAGATTTGTGGTAGGGTCTACCCAAACCATACATAATGAACACTATTCACATGGATACTACTAACAATGAACCACCCATGTGAAGGGTAACTTCCAAAAAAACCACAATTCTCTAGGAACACAAGGGAATCCAATGGGAAAAATATTTTCAATGTATAAAATGTAAAAATACTCAAAAAAACATAAACCATTCACACTCAGGTCTAGGGAGAAATTGCAAAGTGCCTAACCAAAACTAGAATAATGGAAAAAATAGAAACAAGAGGTGTTATAATTATGAAATTAAACATCACCAAATGCAATGGAGCACTATATAATTCTAGGTGTACCGGTCACATTCATTTCATTGTATTTCTTAAGTGTACTCCATAGATCATAAATCATTAAGTCACTCATCAACTTAATTTATTCCACGATCAATGAGTGTGGAATAAATAAATTTAATTCCCCAATCAAAAGGTATATGTGTATAAAATTGAACAACATTGATAGAAAATGTGTAGGGTACCCACTACACATTGGGGTTTTCATTGAAAACTACAGTGAAACATTTTTTGCACAACAACGTCACATAAAAGTTCATAAAATTGGTTTATAAGAGGAAAATATTTCTCTTATCATTTTTATGTGAATTGGATTGTAATAAAGATATTTATATACATTTAATTGACTATATTATTATAAAAATAATGCAAAATATAATAAATAATCATTATAAAAAAAGAGAGAATATGATACTTATGAAATTTCTGCATGGTAACAGCTGTACATGGGATAGATTAATGAGAGAGAGAAGAAACTATCAGGATTTTTATATAATAAGGGAAGAATGGTAGAGGTTTGAAAACATATACCATCAATATTAATTGAAAATTAATTTGAATAACATGATAAATAAATATGGTTTAGGATGATTAATGAAATAACCCTTACGAAACTTCGGCACAGTGACAGTTGTTATTAAGAGAGATTAATGAGGGAGAAAGGGGTATCTAACAATTTAAAATTAATAATGGTAGTATGGGAGAGGTTCCAAAACATACACCATCATTATGAATTAAAAATAATATGGCATTATGTAGAAGATATTAATGAATAAGAGTGAGAAATAGATGACCACTTACCTTAAGGGCATGACACCAAATAGTTGAAAGGGGAATATAGAGAGCCTAGTGGGAACCTTGTAGGATTTTAGAGGATGTATGGAAGAGTGAGGACTTGGTCCAAGGATTTTTATAGAAGATATGTTGGAGCATGGATGGGATTATATAGGAATAGCGAGGTATTTCCTAAATATGTTAGTTTTGTAATCTACGAAATATAATATTCCAAACCAAAAACCTCCCCATGGGTTTTCCCATGTATTTTTCTGATGTGTAGAGGTTTTAATTATTTTTTTAGTAAAAGGGATGAACATATTAAAATAATTCTCTTTATTATGTGGAGGTGAGTCATCCTTTTAAATAAATGAATTTAAAACTCCAAATCATGTTTAATGTTTTGGAGGATAATAAAAGCTTAATAATATTAATAAAGTAAAATTAAAATCAATTTTTTAAAGTGTAAAACATATATTTGGTAGAGGATCTCCATTATAGTATTTATTACATCATTTTCACGGAATTATTATGTCACACAACAAAACATATATTTATATAGTATTTAATTATTATCTAGAAATAAGATTGCCTTCAAAAATTATGAAGAATTCAACATTGGGAAATATAAAATATCTGATTAAAAAAATAATAATCATTTTATTTAATTTAATTTTATAAAAATGTAAATTTTTTCCTTTAAAATAAGATTTTTCAATTTTTTAAAAATATTGGGTTTTTGACAATTATTGTTTTTGAACCATTATAAAAAGTACATTTCACTTCATGAAAATTTTTTTACCACATATAATTAACAAAACACATTTAATACTACTATTTTTTCATAATTTAACAATTAAAATAAAAACAAATTCATTATTTATTACAAATTAAATATTCATATTAATAATTTCTCGATACATATAAATTAATTACACTGGAATCAACCCTAAGAGTAAGGTGTGAGATGATGATACCTCCACTAGTCTTTTCAGAAAACATGGTTTGGGATGTTATCTCAATGATCTGGAAATTAATTTGTAAATAAGTTATCGCAAGCTTAATATTCTGAATCTAATCTTGGGCATGGTCAACATAAAATCTTAGAGTTGTTCAATTGATACAAATCTCTTAAATATGGACTTTATTGGGTAAAATACTACTAGATGATTCCATAAATTCCATTGTATGAGTTACTTGGATTCATTGAATCCCTATATTTTTACTAAACATGGAGTCATTGTTTAATCAGTATATTAACAATGGAAATATTCTTAATGTTATTTTATATCAAAATTATAACCACGAATGTGCATGTGTTTTTATAACCATATTACATTATAATACATTTAATTAAATCACAAAAGGAAACATCATTTGAAAAAGTTCGGGACATGACAGCATCTGAGAGCATGTTTCCCTTACCTCTCGGCTTTTGTGGAGATAGGACACGCAAAATCATCTTCATGGTTTATATAAATTTTCGGTGGTTTATTTGGGGTTGTTACTCCCCTAATGGATTAGGGTGATGGTTCCTTGTATTGTTCATGTAGTTAATGACAATGCTTCAATGTGGTACCAAGGTGCGCAACCAATATATTCATTGGCTTGATAGAGCTTGTAATCCCATGTTGAACTAGGGTTTGGTGCCACTATAAATGGATTAAGTGATTCCTTTTTGTTATAGGGAATGATTCATCCATTTTTTATGTATAGATAGAGTGTGTACAACCCAATCATGTTTGGGTGAAGGTCATATATCCATGGAGTTAGAAATACCCAGTCATTATGAACAATAAGTCCCCCATACATGTTTTTCTGGTAGATTTGGTACTCCACATTCTTATAAAGGAGTGTGTCATGATTTTTTAGGTTTGTACTAACATATCATTTCTTTTTGTGGGTCCCCCATAGTATTGAAGCTATTAGATTGTTACTTACCCATTTTACCATGTTGTGAATTCTCTATCAACATATTTTTACTCCCATGTTGGGCCCTGGTACATGTCCTCTCTCTATGGAGTTTTACTCCCCAATATTAGAAATTTGAGGGTACTCAATCCTATTAGATTTATTCCACTATTGGACCATGGTAATGGCCCTCACATAGTGTGTACTTATCCCCCATCTCCAAGTCCCAGTGACGAGTGGATCCTCTATTGGTTTTGGAGCTCCCTCAGATATTGAGTACAATTTCAAGGAGTTTGACCCCCAAAAGATATGCATTATCCCTAGATTTGAGTTAGTGATCCCTTAATGGATTGAGGTGTGTTACACTCAATACAATAGTGGAATTGGTTTTTTAGTTTAGTTATAAGATAATTCATCCATAACTATATAGATTTGGGGAGGTAATGGTCCATGTATTCTATATAGTTATAGTGGATGAACATTATTCACAGTTTGGTTTAGTTATCCCTCAACTATTTTTTGGTGTGGGGAATTCCGCTACACATGGGTTCTGAATAGAATTTTTAGGTTCATTTTAGCATCGATACAACCAATGGTGTTGGCAAATATAGTTTGACCTAGTGATCTGTAACATATGGTGTCTATCTCTTCAACAGGTTCCATCTAGAATGGGTGAAAAAATGGAGGGTGTTCCCATTGTATTTTTTTACCTTAAGATCCTTATACATAACCATGTATTTGTCTATTAGGTAAGAAAAACATGGTAATTTGAGTCTCACATTAATATATTTAAGAGATTCTAGGAGTGCTTGTGGTGTTTTCAAGAATGATGCTTCACACCCATAGTGTATTAAGGTGAACAGTTATCTATAGCCTAAGATGGATCATAATGGAGTTTCTCTCTCAATTTGGTTCCCTATGGCTAGGTCGAGCAGAACAATGCCTTTCAGTTCCTCCATTTTATTTTGGGTTTTTGGGGAGAAAACTATGTACTATTAAACTCATCCATACATGATATTTTTTCACATGTGTCATGTCAGGTATATACCACAGTCCTTTTGAGAGAGTCCCTAAAGGACATGAGTTTGGTAGAGAATAGTGAGATCACCTGAGTGAGGTGTTTACTAGACCCTATATATGGAGCCTTTCATAAGTTATATTTTATATTGATCCACATATCTTGAGAATTTAATATGTGTTTACTATTTTTAGTGGTCGTTTGTTTCCCCCTTTTTATATTTTATGCAATTCTATCTTAGTTTATTTTGGGATATATAAATTCCTGAATTTAAGGTACAAAATTTTTATATATATTAAATTTTTCAAGGATGTATTTTTTGGTGTGTTTGTACATGTACTTCAAAAAAAATTCCTTCGATATATTTGATATTCCTACTCAGTGCGGGTCACCATATCCTAGCCTATTGGATGTTGGAATGGGTAGTTGCATCACATGACCAATAAAGACAAGTCAAGAGAGAGTTGTATCATATTGTCTTCCAATTTGGGGTTTCAGTGTCATGATATTGGTCATGGTAGTGAAGAGATACTGTTAGTGTGTTCGTGTTTATCTCTTAGACCAGGGACTCATGGTTTGGTGCGGCAGCTGATGTGTCCATCAACTAGGTCTTTGATAAAAATATATTTGACTTGGATCATTAAAAATATTTTCATTTGAAAAAAATAATACATGATTAACATAGCATTGGTTATTGGGTTCTTTGATGTACTACAAGAGTCATCTCCCAAAATATACAATTTGACCATGTTTTTCTTGATTTTTTTTTATAATTTCACCAAAAAACTTCTTGAAAGGGTTACTTGGTGTGATTATGATGATGATATTCCCAGTGATGGGGATTCAGTGTACAAAACTAGTTTTGAGGTAATACCTATCGGTGGTCCTCTAGTTGATCCACCACTCATTGAGCAGTTGGTTATTCATGATGTTCCGGTTGAGGATGTGTGTTGGCAGAGAGCATTTCTCGAGTTACAGATGTTGTGAACTATGAGATTTGGGGGTGATCAAAATCATGAGGCAAATGATGAATATCTTTATGTTTTCACCCTTGTTTTCATCCTTTTTAGGAAAACCTCATGGATATGGTTTTCTTGGAGGAAAACTCTCTATGGGGATTAGTTGGTTTACGGTGGAGTTTAGTGATGTAGTCCCATTATAAAGAAATGATCAATTGGGATGAAAGAAAGTAACTCTTCAGGGGAGAGTGTTACTGAGCCACAATGATACAAGTGCATATCTAGAAGACTCTAAAAGATCAACATCGCATCATAATTGTAGTGGAGTAATTGTCATGGTTAACAAACATTTTATGATTCTCTATGTATATTTCTTGAGTCCTTTTTATCAGATCTCATACTATTAAGTTAGACCTCTACAGATACATCCAATAAAGTGTGTTTTCATTATTACTTCCAACTAATGAAGGTTTACATGAGTGATATCTGGGGGTTAATAGATTCTTATCAGAGGGATGAGAGGATAAGGTCCATAAGGATGATCATGTAGATGATTTTTTTACAACCATTGACAACTGTAAGATGACATGATCATTGAACATGATGTATACAGATCCCGAGACACATGTATGTGATACTATAGTTCATGAACCACTGGGGGATCAGGTCTACCATAATAAATGTGGTTTTATTCTTTAGGGAGGGGATATCATTCTACAGATTATCGACTCATGTTATGTTGAGAGGGAAATAGTTGATGTTCCACATTGGTTGAGGAAATTTTTTTTGCAGTGATTTCAGTAAGAAAGAAGATATGGAAGAAGATATGTGATAGAAGAATGAGGTTCCATATAGTTCAAATTATTTCCACCACCACCCCTTGGTGGTATATTCTAGTCTCAATGAGCTTTAGGCTAATGGATAGGATAGTTGTATTCCAAAAAATCCCATTACCCAAAAACATCAAGGATGGATAGAGGTGTCATATACGTCTTTACATCATTATAAAGTTTTAATTGTTAGAAACTATTGTGAGGTAAACATTCTCATTTTTCTTATTTCTTAGGGTTTAATCAGGGTAATGTGGAGTGTTGTCAGAACCCTGTGTTGGTGTTGTGTTGGTGTTGATTTGGACTCATGAGAAAAAGAGAAACATTCCCCTCTTAGCTGAATCATTGTGACAAGATAAAAACCATATGGATGAGTCTATTTCACCCAAAGAGGATAGTGTCGAGTTGAAGTGGAAATGTATCTTACTATTGAGTTTTTAGGGTGAGGCTGTGATGTGGAGTGTTAGAGTATGTCATATTATTTCCCTACATTATTTTTTTCTAGACCCTGAATCTTACAATTGTATGTGGAGGGAGATCCTTTATTAGATCCATTTCATAGTTTCATAGTTAGACATTATGATTTTTATGTTGTGTGGATTGTTTACATAACATCAACACTCATATGGGATACCAAACGTTTGTGTGGTAGTGTTTTTATTTTGTAGTGTTGTGTTGTAGATTTAGTTTCATAGATGAAGGGTATGGTAAGACCTAGTGATTACACTTGGGGATCCGTGTTTTGTTCATTGGTAGCCTCACATGATCAGTGATAATGCCAAATGCAGGATTACGGAGTATGTCATAGTGTAGTTCATCTAGGGATGGACCATCACTATTTGTTTATATTGGTGGCTGCATCAGGATAGCGAGGTGGTGTGCTTTTAGACCATTTGACTTTAAATGGACCATAATGATTTGTGATTCTTCCAACTGTTGCATATATGGAGATCCTCGATAATTTTTTCATGATGTCAATCTAGTTAGATATGGAAGTGTATGAGGCTTCCACTTGGTGGTTCCCCTGAGGACATTCTTTTATGTAACATAATAACCCATATTGAGATCATTATCATGGGAGTTCTAGTGGATAGATCACTTCCATTACCATGTTCCATAAATTTTTCTTTTCAAGAATGATAATACATATCATGGGGGGAATTTAATGACATAGGGTTTGACATGTAAGATATTGGAATAGTTATAAGAATATTTCTTATATATGTTGTTGAGTTTTCTTTTTATTTATGTCCCTATAGAGACTAAGTTAAATGATTTTATAAATATTTTCTTTCAAGGACACATTTTTTAGCATCGAACATGGAATAAATTCTGAGAGGAGTCTCATACTAGAATTCGAAGTCTGTGGATGATTTCAAAACATCATGTGTACCATAGGCATGAAATAATTACTTTCAGTGTTGAGAGTTCAATCACAAGAGATATGGAAACATGGAATTAAATGGGGAGTCAAATGATTATAATTGATTAAAATCCACCTTTTCTTCCACGCAACCCTTTAGAAGATTAGATGTTTGAGTAGAGAAACCCTAATCCCCCCTTTGGTGATATATGGAGACATAGCCAAATCAAAGTGTACATGTTTTTTCGATCTCCATTCTTGCTTTAAATTATCATCAGATAGTGGAGAAGCATGATCAAGGCATCATTCAACACGAGAAGCTTTAGTTGTTTATCCTCGAGGTGGGTGGATTTGATTTTTATTCCAAATCCTCTTCATTATTAATTATTTTATACTTGTAAAGATGTATTAAAATTTTTAGTGATCACTTCAATATTTATATGGTGGTTTTGTTGAACACTAGAAATAATGGGGGGACTCAAAGGAAAATTCCCATCATCATTTCAGTTTACAAGGAGTGTAAACTAGAGAAACAATCCTATTTTTTCTGTTTGGGGATAAAGATTATTGGGGAAAACATGCCATGTACCAATGTTAAAAGTGTGGATGAGATGAATAGTATGAGGGACATCGTTCCATGTACCAATTTCTATTTGGTATAAGGACACCAAGTCGTGTGAACAAATGACATGGTTTGGTTAGATGTGTTATTATACATGTCTGTGTTGAACTACACCACCAAGGTAAGTGTACACTGGTTGATGAACATTGGATAAAGATGTTGACATGGACATGTGGACATGTAACAAGAAAACACCCTGTATTAAGGGGTACATTCCTTATGAGTGGCGTGGCTATATAATATCTATGGGGGAAGTGCATGATCCATGGTTATGTGTGAAAGAAAATGTCTTGTTTGGGTAGTACCCGCCATGTATGACTACATAAACAAGTCATTAAATTCTAATAGAGAGATAATATTTATTTCTTAGGTAGGAAAACACACCTTGTTGACCCTAGTGCACTATGTGTACATTTCTTTGGATTGTATTGATATTTTCCACCTTCTATAACTTTTTTTTTTGAACTCATATTTCGGATCGTATGAAGCATATTTTGAGAAGTTTGTCTTCATTGAAAAATAATGACGGACTCTCTAGTAGAATGTGAGATATGATATAAAATGATTTTTACAATGATACTATTTAGAGGTGCCTAATATTTGTAATTGATTGGGGATGGTCACTTTTTTGAAAATAGTGTCAGTATTCCTCCCTATAAGTGTAGGATGTGGGTTACCTATACTCTTCAGTAACATGGAGGAGTGATCCCTTATTATCATAGTGTGTTGGTCCCCAACACATGGATATTTTATGATGTAATGAATGTCAGGTGTGATGCTTCTTTTAGAAGCAGTTGACAAATGTTTTAGATCATTGTGGTTTTTAGAGAGAGATGGTGGGATTGATATCCATCTATATCAACATGGTGAGGGTTTCCCTTACTAATAATTTATTATGGAGAAGATATTCCCCACATCATCGGAAATGGTTATATATCTTTGAGGTAGTTAATATAGTGCTGGTACTCTCCTGATGGATTAGGGTGTGGGTCCCATATATCATTTGTGTAGTTGGAGATATCTCTCCCCTATCATTCCATGTTGTAGGCCCTCCATACTCATTGGAAACATAGAGTAGGTACTCCCCTATTATACCAATGTTAATGACTGATATATTGGGATGGTACACCCCTATAGTTCTAGGTTGAGTTTCCTCTATATGTAATATATACATAGAGTTCGAAATCCCTTATTATGTTAGGGTGTGTGTTCTCTATCCTTAGAGTTAGAAATCCCTTGATGTTCCCAAGAACATATCCTCAATATGTTTTTTCCTCCATATTTTGGTACCCTCATACGATATCAAGGAGTGTGTTATCTATCATTGTTTTGGTAATCTCCTATAAGGTTGGTTTTTGGGTCCCCTATATTAATTAGGATGGTTGAGTGGGACTTCCATTCCATACCCGAGTGTGGGTCCTCAATACACAGAGCGGTACTAACCTATTTGACTTGGGTGTGGGTCCTCTATCAACAGATTTGTTATCCCTTATCTCAGTAGGGCTAATTTACCATTCCCTTTAGTGGTACTCCCATGTTTACCAGGATTCATATAATCACCTATGGGGTAGTACTCTATTGTCTCTAAGTAGCAGCGTGGAGTGGGTCCACCATTAGAGTTGGTGCTCCCTAATTTGTTGATTAAAATTATATGGAGTGAGACCCTAAAAATGATATGTGTGATACCTAGATAAGAGTTAGTATTCCCATGAAGAATTGATTTATATGACACTACATAAAGTAGTGTTAGAGGGTTTTTGGGATAGATAAGATATAGTAATCCATCGACTATAGAGAAATTTTTGTTGTGTTTGTCTCTTTGTTCTCTCTTGTTAGATAGTCTTCTTGAGGGTCATAGTTTGGAATAATTATCTCTCTAATATGAATATTGATGAGGGTAGGGCTTCTCCAATTTGGATCTTATGACAATGATAATGGATTATATTATTATCGAAAACTCTTCTATTGTATGGTAATATAGTTTGACCAAGTTATTTGTACCCGGTGGAATTTAGCTGTCAGATGGGTTCAACATATAATTGATGATCTTATGTAGTGCATTATCCTTCATGGGTACTACCTTTAGATCCTAACGTATACTACTATATCTCGATATGTGTTCCAAACAACATGGGTCTTGAATTATGAGATGATAATATCTAGTTTATTATGTGAGTCCATTTTGTGTTTTCACATGTCCAAGTAGATCACCATAGTGGAATGATTTGACTAGTCATGAATAGTTGATGATGGATCAATATGGTGTTTTTATCTTGATTGGGATCCCTATGGATAGGTCAAGAATACTGACACTTTTTATTTGATCTATTTTATCTGTATCTTTGGGGTTCATACTATGTATTGTTTTATTCTCCCATGCACGACCAATGCTCATGCATGTTGTATATTTGGTAGACCACATGACTTTTGATGGAGTCCCCGTAGGAAACACAAAAGAAGGTTCATCGTGAGATAAAATGACTTAGTTTTTGTTAGGAGTTGGGATAAGGATCATTCAAATATTTTCATTTGACTGTGATATTTCCATTTTTAGCAGGATGTACACTTTTATAGTATTTATTTGACATGTTTTTTTTTCATTTTTTCTCTTTCAGTACATCCATTTTACTCTATTCTTTGATAGATGTATTCAATAATTTGGAATCTCATATTTTAATATCTATGCACTATTTATTAGATGTTTTTTGGTTATGTGTTAACATGCACTTTAGAAAATGGCCATCAATTCATGGGATATTACAAATTGGTTCAATTTGACATCCTCCATCCTATTGGTGGTAGGATAAGGGAGTTAAAATCCATACCTATTAGGTTGTTTCATGATATGTTGATGGTAACCATTAACAAATGAAGATTTAGGTACATATATTTCAAGAATATAGAAATAATATCCCAAGTTAATATATTATTGGAATGAAGAAGATGATTTGACTATGGAAATGAATGAATAATATAATGTCACTATATAATAACAAAGTAATTATTAGTTATTTAAATTGATAAAAATACTAGTGTCTCTAAGATATCATCAAATATGAAATGATTTAAATGTTTAATGTTTATGAATTATACAAATCTATGTCTTCATGGGTAATATCAAAATGGAAATCTGAATGGATATACACATTATTGTTTTATTGATAATGATGAAGAGACAATACACAACATGTGAGGGTAAATGGGTATTAGGGAATAAGATGATGAAACCATGATAATTGTATGAGAAGGATGTGGTATATTTGAGGTAAATTTAAATTGTAATTCAATGATTTTGTTATATGAATCATGGAATATATACTAATTTCATAGTATATTTTTCATTATAGATTTTAAATTACATGTTGATTGATTATGATGGACTAGAAAAGTGATTTAATAGAATGATTATATTTTTAAGGGAACCATTAATATGTTCTTGATGTTGACATATTATTATTTGAATAAATTTTAAATTTTTGTTTGCAAAAACTAATTTAGAGAATTATGATTTCTATAGAGATTATTAATAATTTAATGATAATGTGGTTGATTCTATCGTTGATAGAGTTTACAACATTATTGAATTTTTAGAATTTTTTAAATAATATTTTTATATAATGAACTATGAAGAATATATATTTTCAATAATGTTTAATGGTAAATCTAGTTTGAATGGAATACATGGTGTTGATATTAAACTGATTGGTATGGTAAAACTAATAGATATTCCATGTTTTTATGGGATTAATAATATGTTCATTTGGTAATTCTTATGACTGTCTTTTTTTAAGCCTTTGTTTGAAATATTTTGGGAGGGTCATTATATACCATTTAGCTATTTGGTTCTGTATAAATTTGAATAACGTTTTATATATTAATGAATTATTTTATTTATATTGGATAAAATATTAAATTGTTTATTTGTTAAAACATGGGGGCTAATGAATGAGATGTCATTATATATAGATAATATGATCATTTTCTTCATTATGAATTTTAAAAATCAACTTCATTATTTTTATTAATGGATGAACTTAGAATTGATAGAGGGAAAACAATAAGGTTACATGTTTAATATGAAATAGAATGGAATCATGTACGTATATCATGTGTTGAATGATTTCCAACCTAAGGTAAATGATCTTGAAACAGAAGTTGTTTTTATTATCAACTTTTTTATGATATAAATATTCTTTTTCATGACTCAATTATTTATGGATTTATAGCAATTAACCTTTTATAGGTTTTTCACTTTCTTGTGATCAATGTGCTCTATCACTCTCCATTACTATTACTCTGTTAGTTTATTCTTCCCTGACATTGATTAGGCTAGTCACATATGATATTTCATTTGGAAACCTAGTCTCTATTTTACATAAAGACATTTTATCATTCTTATATCTTTATCAATAGTATATCTTATTAATCCTCTATATGAAATGGGATTCCATTAAGGATTTTTGGAATTTTAAAAATGTGGGGCTTGAGATGAATTTTAAGGGTGAAATTCATTTTAAGTGTGGCAGAATTTAATACCCTAATATTTTATGAAATATTTTATAAAACTAATTTGATTTTAAGATATTTTTCTTTACACAAAATTATATTCGTTACATGAGTTACATAAAACAAAAATTTCAGATTGTGGTACTTGTAATTCCTTTCATATATTTAATTACACTCAATACATTGTATAAAAAAAGTGACATATTATTACAATATTTTTATTTAATATGATAGATTTCACCTAGAAATTAGAAGGAAGGTTATGCATTAGTCAAAATAAATTATAATAATATGGTTTAAAAATGTATGTGAAATAAATATTTTTTTACCAATTATATATAAATGTTCGCAAAACAATTTTTAAAATGAAAACAAATGATTCTCTGAAAAAATATTTTTATTCACAGAAGATTGTTTTTTATAAATAAATTAACCAAAATCATTTTTTTAATGAATTTATTGAGAATTTTTTTTTATAAAATTAATTATTTTTTAAATATTCATCATATGTGGTTATTTGATAAGAAATAATAATAAATTCAATGTTATTATTAAAATCAATATATATATAAACATGATTTTTTCATCAATTTAAAATCATCTATTTAATTTAAATTTTGAGACATTTAGGAAATGAAAATGATAATATAAGAACATTTAAATAAAAATTTCAAAATTATCTTTGGGTCAATATTTACGAATTTTCGAATATATTTTATTTTGAGGAATAATGGAAAACACTAAATTCTAATTGAAACATATATTTATGTTTTAATTTCATATAATGATAAATTATATTATAAATTTAGGTACAGTAAAATTTGTTATATTTTATAGAAATTAATTCAATTTGGGTAATTGGAATAAAATTCATATTGAATATTTATATAAAACAATACAATCTTACAGTATTCTTCTCACTAAAAAATAGTTTTTAATTTGTTCTGTAAAATATTTTTTTTATGAAAATAAGTAGGGAATGTAGTAAAATTTATTTATCTTAATTAAGGTCAAAAAATTTACCAGTGGGGTTGGTAAAAAATGTAAGGGTTAAAATTAAATATACCCATATCTAATAAATATTATCTTGAAATATATCAATAATTACACCTATAATATTCTATAATTTGATATTATTTATAGATGTAACATATGAATAATATGGGATCACTTTTTTATTTTAAAGAATACAAAGTGTGTCCTCTCACCAATTGTTACACCCCTATAATATCTTATTCTAATGTTCAATACTATTTGGTTTGGTCATGACCAACACAGATAACATCTTAATTTTCATAATCTAGGAATATAATTCTTGTTATGTGGTTAAATCCAAAATAGGATGGATTTTATTGAAAGCATATTGATGATCCTAATAGAAGATGTAATAATCATCAATTAGTGATTTCATTATAATTATTCATCCACCTATATCTATTATTATTATAAAAAAAATTCTTAATAAACTATATATATAATAAATATAAAAATATGTTTTCATTTTTAGTTCATTACCTAAAACCTTCGCCATTTCTATCAAATAGTTTTTGAAATCATTGTTTATTTTTACAGTGGACTACCGCATAGCGAACTGATGTACTTTATTTATTAATTACCACATCTCATTGTTGGAAATAATTATTTAGTTTTTGTTCAAATTTTATATTTATGATATCTAGTGTTTTAATATTATTATATAATTATTTTATAACATATACCTTTATACTCTCAATTTGGTTGGAGTACAATAATGTTGTTCTAATATTTATTAGACTACCATCTCATAAAGCGAAACGATTCTCTCACACATTACCTATAATGTATTATGGATGAGATAATTGAAATAATGTAATTATTTGGACATATAATGATTCAAAAATTATAATATATAATTAAATTTTCTTTCATTCAATATAATAAGAAACAGAAACATTCTTCATGCAAATATAGGACCTACCATCTATGTAAACATTGTCTTTAAATATGTATCATGAAATTTTTCTGATTAATATTAATATTTATTTAATTATTATTTTATATTTATATCATGGTTCAAATTATGTGGATGTTGAAATAGTGATCATTTTATGAAGATAAAATATAACAAGTCCAAATAGATATGAAAAATAATGTGATTATTTCCCAAATGAACATTAAAATGGAATTGTTAATAAAAATGTAATAAAATTTAATATAAAAAGAATATATTTTATGATATATATATGCTTCTAAATTATATGTATAATAAATTATTTTTAATATATACAAATACCGAAAGAGTATGTTAGAAGTTAAGAAATTTTGTAAGGGATTTCTGTCTAACTTCTTACTTCTCTTACTCACTTTCCATATTCACCACCAACTACATTTATTTATTGTATATACCTCAAAAGAATGTATATTATTTGGATTATATTTAAAATTGTAGTTTTTTATATATTAATTTTATTGTCGCTCTTTAATTGGATTAAAGACTCAAATGGTAACAAATTGGTAAAGAATTTTTTGTCTCAATTTACCATGTATGAGAAATATGTTATGTTACCTACTGATATTCTATTATGAGTTGTATATATAGACCATTTCACATGTACAATCAGTAAATTATTTATCATCACTATATTTCATGTTTTATATAATGTTATTCATTATTGGTGATGACATTTCAATGATACCAAAGTTGTAAGAGTTTTATGTTCGAATCAATTCATGGATCAGAATTGTTATGTATGATACTTAAAATTATTAAATAATATGACCTATATCTCAATAAACACATGAATTTTAATATATTATTTTTATTTTTATAGAATTTATTTTTTCCCTTTATAAAATTCTATTTAATTTATCAAAATAAAAATAATTAATTTCTTATTAAAAATCCTTTGTTTGGTAGAAAACATTATTCATTAAAATCCATGTTATTTTGGAATGTATTAAAAAGGATTGAAATAATTTTTTTTAAAAAATATTATTTATTAATTAAATTTTAATACATTATATTGTGTTTGAATAAATATTCATATAATATTTATTCCATTTTAATTTAAACAATATCAATTAATTGTTTTCAGATAATTATAAAAGAATCACAGTTTTTAACATCCTTGATATGAACATCATATCCAGAAATCATGACCACTCAATGATTTGGAGAATAAATTACATCCTTTTAGTGTTCCTTCCAAATAAATTTTATTCAATATTTATTTTTTCATTTTCATGATTGTAAATAAATGATTTCAACATGAATATTATTTTGAATGTGTGTTTTTTTAGGCTAGGGATTATATGGTGTAGAGGTTATTTTCTATAAAAAATGTTTTAAATATAATTATTATATTCCATTATAATATTCCATTTTTATTTTAAAATAAATTTTTTTTTCATAATGTTTTACATTCTAAAAAGATATAGTCAAATAAAATATATTTTCCTCATGAAATTTCACATGAAGTATTTTAAAAAAATTCTATCTAAGTTGTAATTATTTCTAGATATTATCACCTAACATTAGATTATATCCATGGAATCCATTATTATTCTTTACATTAATTGTTTAGGTATTTGATGAATATAATTTCATGAATCCGGTTTGACATTCATGTGTCATAAAATGATAAAATGAATATAAACCCCACATCCTTTTCCTAGAGTTACGATTTTATGAAATAATTATATGATTATAAAAGAAGTTTATTTTCAACAGGTTTTGTTATTGTGAAATTTTTAGGAAACCTATTTCATTTCAAGGGTTCTAATACAATGATTTTTTTATAATCTTATGGAAAAACTAAGTACTATTTCCATTTTGTGAAGGTTGTTATACTATTATGAATGGAATATCTATATTAAAAATAAAGATGATAGTTATATTACAAAAAATAATGGGAAAGACCTCTATCTTTCCCTAATTCATTGGGTAACAATTTATATCTCAAGATATATGGATTACATGATTGGGGAGTGAACTTGATTCAGAAAAGTAATTTTTCCACTATAATTATCATTCATGACCCCTCACCCAACGATTCCCCTTCGGGACATGAAATGAAGAAAGGGAGATAATGACCCCTGAGTCACGCCCCCATTATTCCTTGAGTGGTAACCAACACCAAGGTTATCTAATTATACCAAAAATGGTGGAATTTCCTTATATTAGAAACAATATTGGGATATAAGATGTTTCATCCTAGAATAAATTTAAGATATATTTATAAAAAATACAAATAAGAACCACTTGAATGTTTAAAATAAAAGGATTATAATTTAAATAAGACTACCATGTATGTACAAAATGTATGTCTAAGTAGCGAAAAAACAACTATATCAATTGCTAAGCTAGTAAGGTCTTACCCAGTCCAGGTATTCCTCCAGATAACCATCAAATAGTTTTATTTTCTATTGAGTGAGCATACAAGTACACCCAGTAAGAAATCTAAATTCTCTCATGGAAAAATGAGACTAGAATAGTAATGCAGCTATGTGAAAATACAATAACCAAACAACACATAAGTATTCATACAAACCATATATACCTAAAAAAAGAATACTCACTGAACAATGGAATCATGTAATGGAATATAATGCACATAGATGATAGGGTACCCCGCAAAACCTTCCCACTAATTAGCCACTCTCAAACCCTAAAAGGAAACGACCTTTCACTCCCGCTTCTTCTTAATATATCGCATCACAACCTACCCACACATACATTGGACTCACAATCACATCACTCCAGGAGACACATGTTCAACAAACCACCACACATCCCACCCATAAGAAAATAAGCCAAATATCAAAACTCATCACTCCCATTGGCACCTAGGCCACATACCACATCACAACCAAAAAACACATGGGAAACAAAACATAACTCATCTAGAAGACAGCATGAAAAACCCAAATCTCCTCCCCCTAAAGATAGCTGGGTAAACACAACTTTCCTACACACAACAGGGCCTCAGAAATAAATCATTCCCAACATTTCATGAGTTATCACTGACTGTAAGAGGGAGAAGTGAAGAGTGTATGTACTTCCATATATACTCTCACCAAGATGTTTGGGAAAGACACCCTTTTCCCATAAATATGGGGGTGTTTAGAACATAGTTCATAACTAGGGTGGGGATCATATATAAAGCACACGATAATATATACTACATATACATATGATAAAAAGAACTCAATCTACACCTATGGGTTCTCAAAACAATCAACCAAGACCACCTTATCACCTTATTTTATAACTCAAATGCACACCACCACAAAACAAGGAACATACCCATTTCATACCCCCACTTATTTATTTACCAATGCACATACTATAGTAGAAATATCATTTATTCATTCCATCACAACCAGATAAAGTAATAGGAAGAAAAATAGTAGGTAACATAGTAACAACCAAAATGTAATTGAAGAGCCATGGTAAATTATCCCTCATCTGATCATAGTAACATTATGTTAAAACCTCAAGTTACATGGTATATCCTTCTGAATGATATTAATGGAGAAAGACCCATACTAACCACTACCTTCACCATTCTTCAATTTCATCCCACCCAATACATCATATCAACCTCAAAAATCAATGCTCTAAAACACAATAAGATCGGTTTCCCTACTTCACAAACATGCCACACCACATCCATCGTACCAACCCCATCTGAACTACCTTGTCCATCACTACATTACCTCATAGAAAAAATAAATACATATTTATATTTAACAAGACATCCATTAATTATCTCAACAAGATAATTTAGGGCTTATCATAGAGACAATATAATACAGGGGAATCTATTTATAATCCAAATATACAAGATTAATTATTTTCAGATTTAATCATTCAATGAAAAATAGACACCATTCATTACAAATACCATCATCTATGCAAAAACAACTCCCTAATGACCATGATTTTCGGTGTTTAGATAGCCCATTCATATAAAAAATATACTGAAACCAATAAAATAGAAACATTCATCACATTCATTAAACCCCATGTTTAATGATTTCAATAAAAGTATATTATCTTTATAAATTCAAATTCTAGTTTCATTTAAATAATAACATCCATGTTCCCAACAAACATGACACACAATTATGATATATGAAGGGATCCCTTCTTGGACTATGAGATAGTCGGAACATTCTACTTTCAAAAAAACAAGGGTGCACATGTATTTGGAAAAATCACATGGGAAACACGAAAAAAATAAGCACCTAGGTCACATGAATTCTAAAAGCAGAGTGGTTTTGGTATTCTCATACTACCAAAAAAAGAAGGACGAGAAAGGGTGAATGTTATCTCATCCTTTTGAAAATATAAATGGACTAGCGTCTTTGATAGGTTTTCAATTATATTTTAATAGAGAATCTTGTCAATTAGATATTTTTTAAAAGAGTAAAAGAATCTGGGACCTATGTAAAATTTAGACAAATTCATGGTAATTGAATTCTTCTCAAATCCCATAAAAAAAGTGGATTAATAGTATCTCGCAATAATGAAAATCATAAATGGGGGAAATTTTCAAAAGCAAGAAACAATTATAATGAGTCACTATAGAATGACTCACCTCTCAATGAGTCACTACACAACAATTCACTAATCATGAGTCACCATTAGTAGAGGCATCACATGGAGAGGCATTTCTCTTGAGAACCGTTCATTGAGTCGTAATTTGGTAATCTACTGTTCTATGTGTCAATGATCCTGAGTCACCATTGGGTAAGGCACTTCTAGGTGAGGCACCACTCAGGGAGCCATTGCTCATGTTTCACTATTTATCATGTCACATCTGGATGAGATATCATTTTTGAGGCACCACTGGGTGAGAGATCACTAGAGAGTCCCTACAAGTATAGCAGTGATAGTGAGTCACCTCCAGCGAGTCACTAACAGCGTGTCATAGCCAGGGAGTGGCTGCTATAGTGAGTGACCTTTTCAAAACAATGAAATCTATGAAATTCGAAAAAAAAAAATTATAAATGAGTCACCTTGATTCCCCAGAACACTTTAATCATGATATTTTCACATAGTAATGTGTAGAGATTTCTGGGTGATTATATTTGAATCCTCTCAAACTATTCTTTCACTCCGTAATTCGAAACCAAACCAATAAGTGGAAAGGGGAAAAATCACCATGTGAGATACCTATCCAGACCCTCTTCACTCCCAAACTATAACAGTAGCTGAAAATCACACCCAGATGATCAAAAAAAACACATCACTAGCACAATACCCATTCGATCATGAACACACGAATTTGGGAATTACATCTTCCATGTAAACATAATTTTGTATATGGGTGGCACTAACTAACCCAAACTGGTTTTATCACATTATAGTAAATGAAACCCAATTAGGAATATGGTACTCCCTTTATCATTTGTTAGAAAATTTTCATACATTATGCTACCCACATAATTGTATGGAGAAAACTCATCTGATAGAAAATAGGGTTAAAAAATTTCATCATGATGCATAAAAAAACATGAAAACTAAAAATAACCTTGCGTACTGAGAACAAATATTCACTTCTCACTCAAATCACTCTACTTGGGACCACCATTCCTCTATAGTACATGACCCAAGGGAATTTCTATTCATTAATCACCTTATCTTGATGATTTGGAATCATTACTAGTTGCTCTAAAAACATCTCATCATCCTCAATACCAGACTCTCCCCAGTCAAGGATGTGGCAGGGATCATGAAGATACTGATGCAGTAGATACATGTGGAACACATCATTGATCCTATCTAACCATGGTAAAATTTACCCTTATTATGTATCTTTACCAAATTCCTCCAGCAATTAATAGGGTCAACAAAAACGAGAAAAATATTTTTCCTGTTCCAAACCTCCACTACTATTGTCAAGGGGAAACCTTAACGAACATGTGTTCCCCAACCTTGAACAACAATGACCTACTCTTGTGATTGGTATAAGACATCTACCAGCCTAGCATTTATTTCATCTTCTCACAAATAAGATGAACCATATATGCCATGCTCTGTAATACCATGGGACCAAGAACAACTTTCATTTCATCCTCTTTCCAATAGAAAGGAGAAAAACATTGTCTTTCATACAATTATTGAAATGGAACCATGCCAATGGAAGGGTGATAAAAATCACTGTAAGGAAACTCTATTATAGGAATTTTTTACACCCAAGATCCTCCTATGACAAATATGCATGCTCACAACATATACTCCAACATATGGATAGTCCATTCCATCTACCTATCTATCTTAGGGTGGAAGGTAGTGAAAAGGTGTAACTATTTTCCAAAAGTATGATGAAATCCCCTCTAGAATCATGAGGTAAAATATGTATCCTGATCCAAGACAATGTATCCTGAAACTCCATGAGACCATACCACCTCATCCACATATATATTTGCAAAGGGATTCAATGTTCATGACTCATTGATCACTAATAAGTGGGATGATTTCATCAGTTGATCCACTACAACCTAGATAGAATTATAGCCTCCATGATCTCTCCATAATCTTATGATGAAATCTATCGAGATGTCCTCCCTCATCCACTCGAGAACATCCAAGGGTAGAAAAAACCCACATGGGATCATAGTTTTTGACATTAATCTGATGGAAGATGTTTATTCATTCCAAAAAAATTAATTCTAAAAATTTCATTCAAACCACCAAAATTATATCTTAATGAATCATTAAATTTTTTACATTATTGTTTGTAACAACAATGGTAATTTATGAAACTAGATATTAAATCCATCATATAATATTTCCATAAAAACAACCATTTATAGAACAATATCTTATTCAGATGATCCTCAGGACATCCCTCTGTAGAATCACCATGGAGAACATGATCGTGCATCACCACTGCCTATGAGTCCCTCTAATGAGACTCCTCTAATTTCGGAATTAGAGAATACATAACTATCATCTGACCTAAATTACTTCTACCCCCATCCATTCTTACAACTAATATCAAGGATGATAAAATCTCTATCTCTTTCTCACCATCCCCAGATTCCCAAACAACCTCCTTATATGACTTATAGCTCAAAACATTTTCCACAAAATTCACTATTTCAAAGTTGTAATAGAATTAAAAATCATAATATTAAAGATAATCCATCCACCTTCACTCTCACAAGTTCAGATTGTGGTGGGGAAAGATATAAATCAAAATTGTGTGATCTATAAAGATCACAAAGTCCTCCCCATTGAGGTGATCCCCCAAAACATCAGAAAAAACACAACTGATACAAGCTCTAGATCTTGGGTGGTATTGTTACATTCATGGGGACATAACTTCTCTAACCCATAAGATATCACTAGAAATCTATACAAAAATATTCATCCCAATACCATAAAGGAAGTATCACAATGTACCTCAAACTTCAACCCTTTTAATAGAAATTAGAGCACTGCAGAACTGACCTAATTACCCTATCGACAATCAAACAGCATCTGAAACTGAATGGTCCACACAAATACATGATCCTTCCTATTGATGGTGGTAAATGAGGATGAAAATCAAGATAAAATGGGTAGAATCCTCAGATAATAGCCTACAAGGACAAGGGAACTTCAATCCTCTACTACATTTTTAGTTGTTTCCTAGGAAAAACTACCTCAACCATTGAAATCTCCACTTCTACGACCTACTGAGAAACCGAAATCCAAAGTAAATATACCTCATATGTAGAAAAATTTTATTTTGAAAATTTACATATATATGGTGGTATCAATGAACCTGAAATATAGTTCTATGATTCTCGACATGCTCCTCTAATTACTTTTAGTATACCAAGATGTCATTGCTAAAAAAAGACAGTGGATTAATCCAAGAACTTTCATAACATAGATTTAATAATTCCCATTGAAAACATCTATTTTGTTCGTAACACACAATGTCATGACATAAATCTCAAGGTTCCCCTATAAAAATATAAATGATGTTTTCCAGATATCTCCATTCTTAAAGATCATCTACTGATATCCAGGCCATAAATAGATATTAGATATCCAAACATCCCCTGTCAGCTAGTCAAAATGTACATTTATCATAAGATGGTAGTAGTGGTTCTTGATAGACACCTGACTCAACCTTCGGAAGTGTATTCAAAACCTCATACTACAATCTAACTTCTTTATGAACAAAACTGGAGCACCCCATGATGATCCATTATGTTTAATAAAACCCTTATTCATCAAATAACCTCTCTTAATCCACAACTATCACAACCCATAACTTTATATCCTATAAGGGGTCATAAAAAATAAGGAATCGCAAGGATGTAATTATATCCCAAACTCAACATCCCACTGAGGGGGTAGTTTCATGACCTACTTTGGAAAGAATCCTATAATTATCCAATGAAATTGGGAGCTTACACTTTCTTTGTATCCACTGATTATACTAACAGACCTGCAAGTATGGAATGGACGGGTTCTATATGCAGAATTCCCACATGGAAACCCAAATCACAGACAAAAAACACACGATGGTCACCCACATCTGAGAACAAAACTCTCTTATAGAAGAAGTTGGTAACATAATGCATGGAATAAAACCATTATATGTTGATAATGAAATTGTATGATTGAATATGTAGCAAAAAAAGATCCCAACAGGACTTATGTGGTCCCATTATCTATCTACACCCCCTATATACATCAAACTAACTCTTCTGACCTTCTACTAGTGTACAAAACACATGGTGAATGAGAAACCTCTCTACATCTAGTCCAAATGAGTGGGATAGACCATGTTAAATAGAGGAGTGAGAAAATCCCATAGAAACAAAGAAAAATAATTGTTACTAAATAAGATAATCACACATCAAATGATATTTGGTCTTCCTGGGACTTCTACCTATGCTTCATGCAACTGAACACACGAATCTCTTCTTACCCTTTGTTGATGACTACCTCCACATCCATGCCCAGGATAATGTTCTAGAGGAATAAACTAAGGTTGGATTCTATGTTCTCCACATTCCCTTGGCGATATATGATCATAATGGCCCTATTCTATAAATAGACTAGCTAGAAACTATGGGTGAGGTTGGCAATGGAACTTTCAACCTCAACCAGACTTAGATCAAATGGATGCTAGACACTAATTTTGAATATGGATGTAGACTCCACATAAGATAAACATTTTCCCCAATCCCATAAAAAATGTACAAAGTCCACTAGAATCATAAGTATGGAAAGGAAAATTCTGAGGTCACCTCGCTATTGTCAAAATATCAAATGTTCCAATCCCTGATATCATCATCAGATAGACCTACCTCTCGATAAACATTGATCGTCCACTCTTGCTATAGATCTTTTCACGAGGGCATCATCTCAATAACCCCCACCATTTTTTGAACATCCATATTCATTGGAAATATAAAAGGTGTAATAGTATTCTTTATAAAAGGGTGTACAGCCTCCACATATTGTCTTCTAGGACAGTACTCATTTGTAAAGTGATCTTGGTTGAAGAAAGGGATTTCCTTGTTCTTGTTCCAATGTTCCTGCACTGACAAAATCCCCTGATGATTTGATAGTAACTCATGCTTGTTATCATACTTAATGGTTAAATAAATGATCTAGGATATAAATTTCTTTTATATATCAACCCACTACACATCCACTTCCTTCTGCTAACCCGATAAATTGATTCTGCCACTAATGCACAGCTCCCCGAATCAATCACACTACCAAAGAAACTCAGTACTCTATCGAAGAAAGTATCACACAAATATGATTTCAAGATCCTCATTCAATCCCTTTTTCTCTATATCAAAAACAAATCCCTCTTACATTACTAAGGTATTCCATTGAAAAGAACATAATTCCATCTTCCAAGGGTCGTCCTTCTCCACTGGATCAACCCTCCACTGATCAAACAGATCAGTCTGATGGGCCTCATCATCTTGAGCCAGATGCCGGCGACGAACGGGTTTCATAAATAATAGGAAAATCATGAATTCCTAAGCATGATTATTATGAAATTTTATTTATGATTCATTTAATCTCATTTAACTTATTTTTTTAGCTATTCCAGTTTTCACTAACCACCCAATTCAAACAAGATCCCAAGTCTTTATGATGCTTGTACCTTTTCTTGGGTCTCTACCCTAAAAAGGATGTATCCCCTCATGGTCATTAGGTGGGATTAGAGTCCTTGAATCAGATCACAAGGGGAACTAAAATAAAATTTCTTTATAGGTCACCCTTTTCATATGATATGGTCCAAGATCACCTAAAACCATTCCCATAGAAACAAATGTTATCTACACTATTAATATCTACCAAATTAATCCTATCTCTCAACCATCATGATGTGATACCATTTTTTTCATGAAACCCTCCCTCCAAATACTCCCCTCCTAGGATTTTAGTGATGAAATAGAGGTGAGGACCCCAGAGTCCCACATCTATTATGCCCTAGGGTGGTGACCAACACCATCGGTATACATGTTTCACAAAGAGGGAGGAATTTATCTATTTTAATAAATAGGATCAAAAGATATGTTAACTCATCATAAATAAACTCTTAAGATATAAATATATATATATTAAAAAAAGTCAAATACATCGTATATTCATGTTTAGAATTGAAATATTATAATGAAATTAAAAATGTAAAATTTGAACCAAAATTGAGGCTAATCTGCAACATCACAACTATTTCAATGTCTGAGCTAGTATGGTCCATCACAATTCATGTAGTCCCATGAGTAAATTGAAAATATTTATATTTATATAGGGTTAGAGTTCATGTATACTCAATAGGAAAACCTATTTTTCTCATGCATAAGTGAAAGGAGAAGAATAATGAACCTATGAGAAAAAAAATGAATCAAGAAATACCTAAGAAGGTGTACTAACTATCCCAAACTAACTAAGGAAGTCGCACCAAATAAAACATGTTAACTAGTGAAATTCATATAAATGATAAGGGAACCAAACCCACTTTCACATTTATTAGCCACTCTCACACCCTAACAAAAAACGTTCTGATGCATACCACGACTTTTGAAAATTAAACATCAAAACCACTGGCACACACTTAGGACTCACAACAACGTCCCACCCATAGACACCTTGGCCGCATACAATATCACATCCATCCTATAGACACATGGGTCACATATCAAACATCATCCTGCCTGCAAAAACTTATCACACATACCACATCACATCCTAAGGACAACTGGGAAAACATAACACATATCCTCTCGTAGATACCGGGGAAGACACATTTTACCTCATCATGAAGACACAAGGGAATAAACAACTAACTAAGACACACATGGTCTTCAGAACCAAATCCTTCCAGATGAATCTTCAGCTATCACTTCCTAAAATAGGGATTAGGGGAGAGCGGGTGGCCATCCGTCTATCATCCCACAAGGCAATTTAGGAGAGACACCCTCCCCCGTGATGATGAGGGTATTCAAAACATAGTTCTCAAATAGGGTGGGGGTGTATATTTAAATAACATGTGAAATATATATTACATTTAAATAAGATACCATGAACTCATGCCCCACATATGGGTTCTCAAAATAAACAAAAAGATCACACCATCACCTTTATTGAAACATCTAATGTACAACACCGCACATCAAGACACAAATATAATTCATACCCCCAACCAATGGATTTACCAATTCCAATTGTTTATAAATGAAATTAATTTATTCATTATATCACTACCCGATAAAATAATAGAAACAAAACTAGAAATAATATTGTAACAACCAAACAAGAGATGAAGATACATGTTAAATTAACGCATTTCACAGTGAAGACGCATCGTGCAAACCCTCCACCTATGGGGTGAAGCATTATGCATGATATTATTGGGGAATAAACCATAACAGCCACTATAATCATCATTATAAAAAGTTATCCCACCTAATCCAACATCTCAACAACAAAAAGATACACACTAAACGACAACAAAACCTGCAACCCTACAACACAATCAAGCCAAATCACATCTACCAAAAAAACCATATATAGAATACATTTTCCAAAACTTCATTACAAAATGGTGCAAAGAAAAAATAATAAGATTTTTTAAGGCATTTATTATTTAACTCTACTTCTTAGTTTAGGTGTTATGATAGAAACAATATGATCTTGGGGAATCCATTTATAAACCGAATAGATGTGATTAACTATTTTTTAGATTTAATTATTAAATGAAAAAAATAATCCTTCAGTCTATAGACCATACTATGCACAAACAAGTACCCAAATATCCATGGATTTAAATGGGTACATATTCCATTCAGATAAAAAATAGTTTAACAAAAAAATAGAAAAAATTTTGGAATTTTCTCAACAATTTGTTAATTTATTTGAACAAAAATTCATTAACATTATAAATTATATTTCCTCTATCATCACAATGAGATCATTTCTTCACCCACACCGTTTGATATGAAATTATGAATGACAATTATATTCTTATAGGGAAGAAGAGATGATCAACACTTCCTGAATGCACCAATATAGTGAAACAAATTTAATGAGAAAAAGAACCTGGGAAACTTGAAAAAAATATACACCTTGGTCACCTAACCCTTACAGCAATAATGATTATAGTAATATCGTACATGGGTAAAATAAGAAGGATGGAATGACATGGAAGATATCTCAGTCTTTAGAAAAATATAAATGGAGAAACCGGTTACATACTATTTTTTTAATATTGAAGGAGGATATGGTCAAGATGTCATGTTTTGACTGAGTAAAATCTGTACGATCATTAAGAAAATGTAGATGATGTTATAGAACATGAATTGGATCAAAATCCCTCATAGTAGGCATTAATGCCATTTTATGTAAAATTAAATGTAAATGGGGAGAAATTTTTGGAGGTTGTAAAACTTACTCATGAGTCTGTATTGCATGACTCACCACTCGATGAGTTAGAACATGGTGAGTAACCACTCACGATTCACCATTAGGTGAGGCACCTATTTAGATGAACCATTCAACAATTCACTATTCAGAGAGATAGGATTTGGTTATTCACCACACATGAGTCACTGTTAGGTGAGGCACCACTAACAATACACCATTCATAAAGTAAAATTTGGGATATCTAACATTTGATGGGAAACCGTTGGGTGAGATACCACTAGGGAGTCCCAGCTAGTTATTCACTATAAGTGAGTCACCACAAGCAAGCTACCACTAGGGTGGGCCACAGTTTGAAAACATGGAATTCATGGAAATTTTGCAATGTGAAGAAATGAGTAACTTTGATTCCTTTGATCTCTTCAAACACAATATTTTTGTAATGTAATGTACCAAAGAGGTCTAGGCCATTACATCATCTTGGGAGTAAACCTTGACTAACATGATTGTTTGTGGAGTGAAAAATTTCAACAATATGGTATGAGAATCCACTAGGGATGGAGGTTTGTAACACCCAAGAGGTCTAATAACTAAAAATCAGTGTATATGGGTGGTTATACCATTCATAAAAAATGGTACAGTATTTGTAATCCCAAGAATAATTTGTTATATATTTCATCGGTTTTAGATTTTAGTTAGGATTTTCTATAATATGGTTTATTCAATGAATCTATGTATTTATATTTTTTATTCTATCATTGAACATATTCCTTGATTCCCTTATTAGTAATGTCTTATGAAATGAATGTCATTATTCAGGGACTCATGTTTATGATATATGATATGTTCAGTATGAACATTGTAATTTATGTACATTATCAAATACAATTATTCAAATCTTTTACACTATATGATCATATATTGGTATGTCTCATGTTCAAATTTACTAGGAATCTTATATTACAATTTCATATATTTATTTTCCCTTGGTTATGAATAAATTATATATATTAGGTAAGTATATGGAGAAAATTAAATCAGAATATCTTTTCAGTAAAAATTGATGATGATTCACCAGATTAGTTGTTTGGGATCTATAGTTTCCAAATTCACCAAACTATTATGATCCCCAGACATGTGTTTTTGTAATGTAAATAATTTTCATAAAAAATACGTAACATAAATGTATGAAGAGCCTATTTTTCCCTATAATTGTTCCTATTTGTGGATGTGATCAGTGTTTATTGGTGTCTATTAAAGATGTAATGTTCAACATTTTGTGATCACTCTATGGGGGATATTCCAATATCATGTAATCATAATTATCTGGAATTAAACATACACTTCAGAATTTCGGATCAAATAAAATGGGTCCAAATTCATCTTTTTTTTGTATTCATTCATTGATTTCAAAATGGATGTATCTCGGGCATGGGATAATATTCACCATAAACATAGGATGTAGTCAACCACATTAGAGGGGAACCATATTAACAAATCCAAGTGCTCTTTGTGATTTATTATTTTATGTTCCACCTTGATAATTATATGTAATTTAAAAAGATAATAATTCACTAAATAAGTGACAAGGGAACATGAATAGAAAAACTTATTAAATAGATAAAATATCACCCCACAATGATTCATCACCACTCCCAATATTTTCATCCCAAACTGGTCCTACTAATTTGTGCAAATACAAGATGACAAACAATAGATGTGATTAATTTTTTGAAACTCGATTATGAATTGATATATCACTTCTCAATTTAGAATGGACATAAAATATGGGTGAGTTGAATGTACTTGAACATATAATTATGTAACAACAAAGAAATATTACAATTGAATATGTAATGAATTGATAAATTCTAACAATAAATCACAATGGTGTTAAGATGATGATGATTCAATATCCAAATACATTATTCTAGAACTAGACATCTCATGAATCATAGTCATGTTTTTGAAGTTTATATACTTCCAAAGAGAAGTTCAAAATTTATACCTAATGTGGTTCTTAATCCATACAAGAAGAATAATACAAAACAATTTTATTGAAATTACTATTAATAATATCATCGAATTACTGGGAGTGATGAGTTGTCTGAGGAATTATATAATAAATAATTTTTTTCATAATATGATATGTGACATAAATTTATTTTGTAAATGGTCACTTTTATCTAGGTTTTATTCAAATGATAGAAAAAATAGACTACTTAGATTGAAGAAAATTTAGAAGAAATGGAGGAATATTTTCATCATATAATGAACTCCAATATCAATACCACATTGAAAAATAAGTCCAGTGAATATGGATTAGTTGACCATGAAGAAATATTCTATACTTTGTACGATCAATTATTAAATAAAATTCAAGAGATATATGATGATAAAATGAACTCGGAAAGAATTAAAATTCATAAAAAGGATAACTAAAATATATTATTGATTTCATGCTCTATAAACTCATTATAAAATAAAATAAAATCATCGATATTAACACATTGATGAATGAGAATAATAAAAATCATACTAAATAAGCTATGAATATCGATATTGAATGTGAAGATATTATCATGTCAATAGAGGATGTAAAACTAATTTTCTATTTGAAATCACATGAACATGGTATCAAATCATATATTATTGAAAATGTTTTATCTCAATCATTACATCAAGGTAAAAGAAGAGATGTGACTACACAAACATATTAGGAGGAATATTATCCAGTAAGGAATAATTTGATATCATTTAATGATAAAAATCTTGTAATATCCAAGTATAACATATGATATACAATTAATAATGTTGTTTGTATCAATTTAGGTTTATTAAATACTGCATATATAAAATAAAAATATCTGAAAGAGTTGATGGATAAAAGAAATATACAAACCAACACAAATTTTTTGATCAGAAATGATTATAGAAAAAGATGTTTCCCCTTTAAATAATTCATTTATAAGAATGATAAGAAACTGAATAAGTGGACATGAAAATCACTCCAGACTATTTTTTGAATATAGATATCATGATTTATTCACTATTTTTGGTTTCTTGATTGATTCAAGAACATAGAATCATATTTATGGAAGAATATGTTAGTATCTAAATATAAAAAGTGTCCCAGATATATGGAGAGAAATGAAATTATAAATAAATGACTACTTGTTGAAGAGGAGAAACTAACTATTATAAATAGTTATATTATTTTAAATAATATATGTTGTATTTTAAATTGAAATGGACAAATTGATTGTATTTATAAGTGAATATATTCTATTAAAACCACTTAAAAACCTCATTAAAAGACTACATAATTATGTGAATGGTAGAAATTCTACCTTGGGATGGTTAAAAGGAGATGATGAAGAAAAAATATCCTCAAGGAGATACATATTATTAAATGGAATTATTCCGTATGTAATAATAATAATAATAGTCACATTGAAGGTAAACACACAAATACTAAGAAATATGACACACCAAAAAGATATTTTTTCATTGTGGGATAAAATCACACAACATCAATTTTAATATGATATACACGGATAATTATAATAATAAATATAACCTAATGTCAAATAGGTGACTGGACTAAGTGAACAATAACATGGATAATGTTTCATACAGAATAATAGATAATACATGCTGATATTCTACAAATATTATATATATTAATTGTTAAATACAAGTAATTTCCCAATAAAATTTTAAAATATAAAGGAAAATACAATAAAAGTGTTCGAATATAAAATATAAAATAAAATATGATATTATTAATGATAAAATTCAATTTTATGAAATTATATCAATAATTGATACATTAAAATATATGTTGCATAGTGTGGAAGGTAAAACAACATATAATAAATTTTATGAATAATTTATTCATACCAAAAGATCAAGAATATATAATAATGAAAAACAAAAAACCAAAAATGATGAATGTTCCTCAATGGATAGTATTACAAATATGTTTCTATAATATATTGATTTAAAATAAATAATATTTTTCACACTTTCTACAACTTATAGGAAATTTAAAAAAGTCATCATGTTGAGCTCATCCTAGCATGGAGGAAAAAGTAGGGATTTTCATGATTTAAATATAATTATCAGCCATATAGACCGTACTAAATTTTTTTGGATAACCATATTATCCCCATTTACATTGGTTTTGTTAATTAAATATACCTAATTTTATTATATGCACATATTCAGGGGAGAATTTATTTTAAGAATTCATATTTCCGTACATGTCAGATAGACTAATCATTACATGACATGTGTATGTAAACCTCTTATTTGTTCTATCTTTTTATATTTTGAATATTTATTTTCAAAAATGATTAATGATTAGTCTTTCAGGTGATGCAAAGGCAACAATATCTTATTAATATATTTAAATCCACCATCATAGATTAGATCACAATAGTTTTCTATCACATCAATTGAAAAATATATGATCTGCTAATTAAATAGTTCTATCATAATAACTTCAATATGAAAATCATTACATCAAACAGAGTATATAATTATATTCCTACAAGACTATATATTAAAAAAATATATCTATGGAAGGTACTTTCTAAATAACACATTCAATTGGTATGTTGGTAGAATATCCAATCATAATTAAAAAATATACAATGATTTTAGATATTATGTGGGGGAACATAACTGAATAAATGAAGTGAAACATTGAATAATTTATATGTTCTATAATTTATTTCATTATAATATCCTATATACTATTATTGAATATTTTAAATCACCATTTTGATATGAGTGTATATAATAAATATTTCATGTATATTTAAATTGTTTATTTAAAAGTGTTGTAAGGAATCTTCCATTTAATCAATAGGAATCAAAAAGATAAAATGAGTTTTGAAACTATTGACGAGTCTATGTGGAATGAAAATGGTTTTGATATATGAGTATTTATCATATTTTTAATTGAGAATGGATCATAAGTATGTCAAAATTTAACAATCCATTTTTATACATCAGATTGGCTAAACTATATATAAAGTGGGATTATTTATAAAATATATCTTATAAAATGGTTAAATAATTTTTTAGGAACACCTCAATTATTAATATTAATGTGGATATAAGAAAATAAAAAAGGGAGATGTAATTAATATAAGTTATTAGAAAACCATATTCTGTACTGGTATTGACAACAACAAAAAGTTGTAGATTAAGGATCATACTATGAATTTCTGTTTTTTAATAAGTCCCTAATAACCATATATACTTATATAAATTTACGTTTTATAAGAAATATAAAATATAAATATAATTTAGGTTCCAATATTGTTGTTGAATATGATATCCACCAGTGATTATTGAAAACTCATATATTAAATTTTATATATTTTTCATTTTGATCATCATGATTGTTGAACTAGTCAAAAAAATTTATGAACATGTTATAATAAGTATCACATTTTCTATATTAATTATATATATGAACACAATTAAGATGATTATTTGTGTAAATGAATGTTTTGAAAAATACCATGAAGAGAACAAAACTCATTTATTTATATTCATTAAGGAATAATGTTAAAGAAAGCTATTGATGGTGATAATTTCTTATTTCCATGTTTATACATTAATTTTTCTATATATATGATTTAGTATTATATATATAATTATACTCCATACCATGGATTACTATGGAGCACAAATCCAATCATGTGGGAACAAAGGGTTTATCAGATGTTAGACGGTCAACATGGGATGTTATATATAGTATAGTGGTAAATAGTAAGTCACATTGGGAGAACATATATTAATCATAGAATGGGTTGTGAATAATTGACTAGTTGACTGGACATAGTATTTATAATATGTTATAGATTTTTTGGGGGTGGAAGAAGAAAGTGGAATAGGTTTGGGATGGTTATGTGTGAGTTATTGTGTCTTGGTGCCAACCCCAATGTAAGCTTAATAGTTCATTGTAATGGATTTATTGATTCATTCAAGGCCATAAAAATATAGTTATATTTAAGGAATGAATTAGTATATATTGATATTCATGAACCTTTAAATCATATACATAATTGTATACGTATGATAAAAATCATCAATAATGTTCATTCATCATAGGTCCTCATATTCAACCATCCTCGTGCAATGGAAATTTGTACATGAAATCATTTTGATTTTTGTTATCCACATGATTTCATAATATTAAAAACATATTTCCTTCTATATCGACTATCAAACCAAAAGGTGGATACTTTCTCAATATCTTGAAGAAATGCATTCAATCGTTTTCATTAATATATTTCATTATTAAAAGAACATGATATGAATAAGGATAAAGGATATATTATTGTGAAATGTACTGATTTTTTAAAATGAACATCATCGATCACTTAGATTCAAAAAATTGAGATATAATATCTCTAATACATCATGTAGAGAACACAAAAATATTAAATATACCTAATTGGGAGTCTTCATCATATGAATCAATTTTTTAATTGGTGTTAAACATTCTACCACGGTGTCACATGGTAATGAAATGTCAATAATAGATATTCATATCATCTCTAGAATCAAATTTGATTGAATAGGCTCGGAGTTTTATTATTTATATACCATTTTAATGAAAATAGATCATCATGATTTTTTAGATCCATGAATGGCCATAAAACTAAATGCAGTTGTTTGTGGAACCTAATATAGGTTGATGAAAATTTTGATCACGTACAAGTGAATAATATGTAATATATAATATATTGATTATTTTAGTGTTAAATAGTTCATTGGATGTGTTCTTAAGTGATCCATTCATGTAATTTAAAATGATTTTTTGGATAATATCACATGAAAGGGACGATCATGCTAGCTACATGATGTGGTCTTGTGACGGTGATCATGTTACCCTATAATTTTATCGGAAGAATATGAATATTATATTTTCATGTTTACATGATAATGATTATGTTATGGAAATCATATTAGGAAACCAAAATAAGGAGTATACCCCACAAAGCACTTCAAACATTTCTAAAGGTAGTGTCGATATGAAAATAATTTTATCACATGACAATTAAATGTATATGTAACCAGGAAAATGTGTATACATTAACCTATTACATGAATCCAGTAAATATAGGGAGGGAATGAACCACATTCATTTTTTTCATCTGAGGAAAACAATTAATTTTATCATTAATGGTGGCATGAAAATAATATATACATTTTGAGACATAACACATTATATAAAGAAGAATATTATTAAATATGTGATAAGGTTAAATCACATGAGAAGCCTATAAAACACATGCATGAAAAAATATTTAGAAACCTGAATGGATAATATGACATTTTAATTTAATATATTATATTTTCTTCCATCAATTTATTGGAAAATAAAAAACTGGGGTATTTTTCACTTTATTTTCTAGGTCAAAGAATAATGAGTCATAAATTATATATAATAAGATAAATTTTTATGACTGATGATGAATAAGAGGAATCCAAAAATATTACAATGTTTCACATATATCACCCTAATATAAAAAATTCAATATGGTCACTCATATTTCTAATATAAATAGATAATGATTAATGTTTATAATTATATGTTTAATAGGACGTGTTCAATATTTATTTGTTACTTCATAAGGAAAATGTTGATATCCTCTCATATGTTGATAATTATATGATCTAGTTAAACATGGCTTTTTCAAGGAAAAGAATTTGAAATCTATTCTTTTTCCCATGAATATAATGATAATAAACATGATGATTTGGGATAGTGGGATAATAACTACTGTAAACTGAATATAAAATCAATGAAAATGTTGATGAACAATATTAAAAAGTCCTTATGATTTTTTCTATGTTATATTATTTTCAATATATATAATTACTTGTATATGAAAATAAAAACCACTGACTAAATTATATATAGATATATAATATGGGAAAATTATTTATAGATATAAGTAATCATCAAACTATTATTCACCCACTCATAGTGTGATAAATACAAAGTGATAATAATATATCATGGGATATTTCCTATAGCATGAAAAGAAATTTATTATCACATGTGATACATATTATTTTCATTCATAAATAGAAATTTCATTTATAATATTTCACGAGTAATTATTTATAAATGTTTCAACATTATTTTTTTAAATTTAACCAAATTGGATGAATCTTGATTTCTTGGTGTTTTATATGTTTTAAAAAAATGAGTAATTTCAGATTATTTAGATTAGGCTTTTGGTTTTAATACATGGGTTGTTCCAGATATAAATGTGTAGCCTCTTTAGAAGATCCCAATTTGACCGTTCATTTTATTTAGTGGTTTAGTACCGTAATGATTTTATGTTTATTATATCTATTCATTTCACATTTCAGATAATAACATAATGAAATAATCATATAAAAACTATAGGACTCTTTTATGATGATCAATTAATGGCAGAAGATACATTAAATTCTCCAAACATTAACAATTATATAGTAACTAATATTATAATAGTTGTTTTAGGGATTGTTTGAGTGAAAGATGGTAATCCAAGTGATATTCTAATAGTGCATACTCAATTAGGGGTAGATTATAAGGAAATATTCAATTATTCATTGTACATTATACATAATCATACCCTATCATTACAAGGTACTAGATGAACCCAATATATCACCTATTTTATTGAAATAATCAATAGAATCATTGGTATTATTGAGAATAAATTATATTGATGGGTTAATATGGAAGCCATTATTCATTTGGAACTCACAATGATTTAGGGGAGAGTGTTGAATAGTAATGGGATATGTGAGTTCCTAACATGGGAGACATACAATTTCCACTTTTGAAGAATTAATTTGGGATATATTTTTTCCATATATATCATTGTAGTTTATAGATCATCATCATGGGATGTTTTCACTTTATTTATTATTATATTCATTTCACATTTTTTGGGGTTTTTTTTTATTTTTAATGAGAAAATATCCCAGAATTAACAAAAATCCATTAATTGATATTGTCTTCATTTGAGGTGAAGGTGAGGTTATTTACACTAGAATACATATTTTTTGTTCATAAAAGGGATCTCAAAATTGAGAAGGTAATGTAGGAGGATAAAGCATATTGTCTTCTATGATATGTAAATGGTTAGATGATTAGAACCATATGTGGTTCTAGAAAAACCATATTTACAAAAAAGGAAGGGTCTATTAAAAGATACATTATAGGGAGGTGAGAGATCATTAGTGGGTGATGTTGAGTCTTCATCTCCATCCAAGGGAGGAATGGTTGTATGGTGTTATAATTTTAGATAAAAAAGGAATCATCTTATAATTTTTTGTGATTATCTAAAAGATTTAAATAGATCATATATGATGGGAAATTTCATTACTAGTATGACTTGGAATCTTTTTTAGTTCTATAGAGATCAATACATGTTGTGGGGATAATACCTTATTAGTAAATTCAAATTTCATAGTATTTGTGGTCTAGGAAATTCAACCACCATACTTGGGAGGCCTTATATCCAACACATGAAATTTTTATTTAGTACAATATGTTAAAGAATATCATTATGAGTTTCCTTTGATATTTCTAGCTATGGTTCATATTACCACAACAATATCCATATATTTGTTTCATATACATAGTTCCAATTCTTTCATATCATTTCCAGCTATTGTATGATTATTATTTATGACAAAATTAACGTTCATGTTTTGTAGTCTTTGTGAAACCATTTTTCGTATAGAATAAATTGTCTTCATAATTCAAAAATACTCATTTATTATAAATTTATTGCAAACATTTATGGGATTACATTATCGTATAGATGACGTCATTTGATGTCGTTTTGAACATGGTATAGTTAACTAGTTATTTTGTGAAGACTGGCATCAATAAGAGACTAGTTTACATTATTGATGTAATGGAGAATATTTTTCATACCAATTAATTTGATGATAGAGAATGATAATTGATATTTATCATTTCTAATCTACAATCTATTATAGTGAGTGTATATCTAATGCTACATGTAGACGGTGACGAAATAAATCACCATTTTTATGATAATGTTATACCATTATAATGATGTATTTGAAGACTTTATATCATAAAATACTTTATATTATGGATTTTTTTTCGTGATAATAATAATTCCATAATCCAAACTCATATCGATTACCATGTATATTTTAGATCTTGGTCTTTTAATCAAACTGATGTAGTGACATGGAGATCGAACGGAAAGTAATTTATGTTGTTTTATTTTGAAATAAAAAATCTTAGTCATATGTACTTCCAATACAATATTATATTTTATTTGGATAAAGTAAATAATATGTATACATTTTCATTGCATGATAATATTTTTATGATTTTAGTGGAGTGAATTATTTCAATATGATTTTTCTCTAATCAAATATTCTCCTGCTATGGGCTATTGAATAATACATATGGTTGAAATGATTTAGAAGTATGTATGGATTAGATGTAGACCATCTCATTCTATTTACATTTATTACTCTTAAATATGTGTTCGTGGATTTCATTAGTAAAATTATCTCTATATATTTTTACTCTAGTGAAATTATATTCATTGTACATATCTGGATAAACTAACACACACAATTTATTAGTTCTATGAACAATGAGATTATGTTTTGTGAAATTAGTGCAGATATTCATTATGTGAATATTTTTTTGTTTCACTACCATATGTAAGGGTTGTATATTCCTTTGAAAATAATTTATAAGGTGATAATTTTAATTTATCATGAGGTGGTAGAGGTAATGTTGTTTTTTGAATACCCTAATAATGTGTTGAAGATGAGGATATTAATATTTATATTTGAGTAATACATATGTTTCACTATATAATTATAATTTTAAGACGATCCTATAGCCCTTAATAAAAATTAGTTGTGATGTTTGAGAGGAAAAATATATGTAAAGTTGAATTTATAGTGGAAAAAGACATTTAGATTAGCTGTAATTATGATATTAATAGATCACTATGATAAATATTTTGTATAAAATGATTCCTTAGGTGATTGTAAAATATATGTTTCTATGGATAGTGATGTAGTAGTTTTAAATTGGTCTCTTCAACTATATGCTAATGTTGTAATCTACTATTTATGATTTAGAATCAGATGTAGTGGTTATTTTTTTGGAAAATTTTTACAATAATAATTAAAATAATAAATTTTTAAATTATTAAATACTATATGATATTAAAAGATATCATCTCAAATTAGAATAAAAATATCTAATTGAGGTTTTTGGATTAGTATTTTTAGATCATTATGATTTAGATTATTTATACTATTTTAGGGTTAATGTTGGTGTATACACTTTTAATTGGTAGATGATTGAGAATAAAGAGAAACATTAGTAGGAGAAAAGGAGACTTTTGATATTTTTGTACAAGAGTCTTTTGGTGAATATATGGATTAAGGGAGCCTGATTTATTCTCCATTGTTATTGTTCTACCATGTTGGTCTAGGGAAAATCCATTCAAGAGTTATATGTTGTGTCTTTTGTAGTGCATGAATAGGTTTTGGGGAATTAACATTTTCTAGGATGATATCTATAATGATATTACCTAATATAAATTCATGTAATAGTTTTGGATAATGATTATATGAGAGGTGATCTGATGATGTCCCCTCACACATCATCAGGGTAGTTCACCCAAGATTATAAAATATGAATTTCAATATCATACCAAAATTATGGCGGCCATGAATGAAGATGGACCTCATGGGATTATCTCATATTGTCTTACCAATAAAAGGATAATGGAAAATCACTTAATACCACGTGGATTGCTTCCTACTCTTCTAGGGATCATTAATAAGTGATATGAGATAATGATAGAAATTGTTTTGGGGCAGACCAAGAACATGAGTGGATGAGATTGTGTGTGGGTTATAGTTCATTGTCTTAATATTGGGGAACATTTCTTATTGATACGAGAGACTCATTCAATGGAAGAGTTGGAAAAAATATATATCATAGAAATTTAATTACTATATAATATTCATTGTAGAATTTATTTAACCAAAAACATGTCTTTTAAATATAGTTTGGGAATGAATTAAAAGAAGTTATGGAATATCAATTGAATTTTAGTGTGGATAATCATCCTTATGATAATTGGTATTTAGAGAAGTCCATCTTGTATTTTGATGATATGATTCCGGAATGCATCCAATATATTATTGGATCATGGTACTACAATAAATATAAGGACTATATTTCATTCAATATTGTTCTACAATCATCAATTATGATGTAACCCTTTGATTTTTGTAATGGTTGGTTGTGTTGTTGGCCAATTTTTAACATGTTGTCGGTGAGGATGTTGTTTTCTAGAAGATAATGTTGTAGAAGATATCTAATAAATTATTGTTGAGATAAGAGATATTGGTGAATTCCTATAGAATGAATCACACCAACACTGTCGGGATTTCCTAACACATTTATTTCAATGTTGGAGATCAAGATTTATTATGAGTGTAACCATGGCCAGAACACTGATGTTTCCAAAATCATGGAAATTTTCAGATACTATTGGTAGTTTTTATTATTATCATGTTCGTCAAAATATCATCCAATTAATTAGATATCAATAAATTAAACTAATCTATGTATAACATCTTCCACTTTTTTGATATTCAAAGGGATAAGTATGATTATGAATATGAAATCATTGGAGATGACATGGAGCAGTAAATAAATGCAATATATGTTTAGTGACTATTGTAGATTTTGGATATAAATTAGAGGTCTCTTAATGGAATTATGGTGACTATATTTTTATAATATTTCATTGAAAGGTTATTCTGTGAGCATATTTTTGAGAGAAAATTTAATGTTCAGGATGTATGGTAATAGTTGATAGATTTGGAACATAAGAGGAACTTATCAAGAACAAGTACATTCTAGAGGGGGAGATATTTGACACAACAATTTTTTTCTAGCTATATAAGTTTAATTTTATGAATAACTAGGAATTTTATTTGATTTATGAAAAATTTGTTTGAGTATATAATCCAGATGTAAAGAAGTAGAAGCACTAGAAAGGTGATCCAAGATAATTGTGTGCCACTGTCTTACCAGTATAGTCCAATAGTCGAGATAAAATAATAAAATTGGATAAATATTATAGTGATTCCAACATTCCCATATACATGGAAGTATCCATGTTTAAAATTATTTAAATCCTCCTACTTGTATTACAGCACCTTCTAGCAGGTTTCTATTGTAGTAGGCAATGATTCTTGTTGGAGATATAGCCTGGACACTATGCCCCACCCAACCGGCCAGGGTTTCCCAAACAACATGGTAAAAATGGTAATTCCTTAAAAATAATCTTAAATTTATTTTTTTATATTCTCTTACCTTCAATTTTACCACACTTGGCCATAATGGGCATACTATATCTCTTTTAATGGAATTGTCCCTCTCATTCCCACCACTTCAGTGTTTCAAGTGTGGATCAATCCATCAACTCCAAATATGTTTGATTCATCTATTTTACTGTGAATATAATTTTCAATGGAGATAAAAAATATTTCATTGATATGTTTTCTCCATTCGAATATCTAATCATGATATGATAGTGAAGTTGTGGTTTTTTGATTGCTAGACATGAGTTGTAGGGAATTTTTATTCCTCCATAAAATGATTAATGGTCTATTAGAAACAAGTTGTTATAATTAGAGAATCCAAATAATATTAAATCCATTAACACATTCATTTAAATGAATCATGATTCTTTAATATTTTTTGTAATTAATTTTTAATCATTCCATAAATCATGGTTCTCATATTTTGTTTGGGGATGGCACATGTAATTTTACATCGACACAATATGGTTTTAAATCTATGAAATTATGATAGATATTATATATTTATTTTATACTACTACACTATTGTGTGTGTACATAAATGTCCCTTTCTTTATATGTTTTGATTTTGGGTGTGTATATTTCCCATGAAACCCTTGCATGTTTTGATTGTCATGTGTGTGTCTATAGGGACCATGCCAAAATGATTGTTATAAAACTGATGTTCATATTAAATTATATATTACTACATATATAATAATTCCTACATGATTCTTCTATGAAAAATTTCATAGTATTTTGTAAGGGTAACATGACTATTTTAACCCTTAGAGGTCTAGCATCGATATTTTTTTAGAAGTTTGTGACTACACTTTCATTAATGGAATGATGAATGTAGATTTATCTAGATCTAGACATTAAGTAAACATTTTTCAAAAAATGTATTCAAAAGGTCTAGATATTTGTTTGATATGAATGTGAGTGGATTTGCAAAATCCTTTATTTTAGTTGAGATGGAGACATTGTGAATTTCCCATAAAAACCATAATGGAGTTAATTAATAATAAAGGATAATGTATATTGAATAAGTAGGTTAGTTTATAATTCCCCATAAGAGAACATGGAATATAAAATTTTATAAAATATCTATCTTTGACCTTCTAATACTCATGGTGTTAAATATCGTAGTTTTATAGTTCATAGAGTCTTTGTTAGAACATGACGACATGAACTATTTTTTTTAAATATTTTTCATTATATTTATGTAATACACACAGAAACATATATATATTCATCACTTATATTGTGGATTCATTGGAAATGTAATAGTAGGTCGATACACACAACCTACATGGAAATTTCAATGGCTGAGAAAATTTCAGGATCAATGATCTGTCAATGGTAAATGGAACTGAATAAGTTCTTAGAGAATGTGGATCATGGATGATAGTTTAAATATTGGTCCAAAACATAATAATTATTATTTATAATTAGATTATTCCCTAAAATATTATTATACATGTAAAATTAACACATTGGTAGTCTTCTGGTTTATTTTTTTCATAAAATGTGTATTCCATTATTTTGTGATGTTACCATTGTGTGGTTAAAATATATTTACTATATTTTTTGTGATTTCAATTTATGGATCCAGTTTCCAATGGTACAATTTCTCTAATATAAAATGAATACACTCTACACTAGTATAAAAACAGTAATATATTTGGAGAAATGCATGTGGCCCTATCATAGAATTATCAGACCCTATGATTCAGTCAATGCATTACACCTCTTGGCCTTATACCAAGAAATTTATATAATGGTGGAGAAAATGTCAAAATTAATGGGTCTCTTCGTGAATTTATAACATATATAATTAAAAATAACCATATGTACAATGAATTCATACTGAACATTAAATTTGATCATTCATGTTGAGATTTATTCCCATCTTTATTCAGCTATAGAATTTCATACATTAATTTTGAGGAGTACTCATTAAATTGTATTTGATATTGATTTTACTAAAATATAGGGAATTGATTAGTTGATACATGCATTATTATTTTATCTATATCATAATGAGTATAACTAATTATTCGTTTGATACAATTATAGGGAAATATTTTTTTTCATTATATTCATCTTAAAAATGAAACATTAAATGATTTTCCTTGTTTAAACTATCAAATCCCTATAGACATTATTTATAGAATTGAAATCCAATTATAGAATAGGATAAAACCCATGTTCACTTCTACTATATGTAATTTGTTTTAATTAATTTTTATCATAGGAACACCCCATTTCTTTTAAGGATTCATTTAAATTTTCCAGAGTAGGCGATCGTTCTCTCCCTCCTATATTATTGTATGTTGGATTTGAAATGGTGTAAGGATTATAGGGAATATTGAAAATATACATTATTTTTTAGTTCATTAGTTATAAATAATTTCTAATAATATGTTGTTTGTTTTGATTTATCTAGTAAAACTTTAATATTTTATCATTTCATTTTAATAAAATATTTTTTCATTAAACTAAATCGTTTGTGGTACTTCATTCCTAATGGTGTTTTGTGAATTCTACATGAACTCTATGTCTTCTATTTATTAACAACATATTAAACATGTTCTAAAATGATCAATTCAATATATTTAATGTGTTAAAATATAGAATATTTTGATATCAAGGGTATCCTTTCATTTTTTGAATTTATATGATGGTTGAAATTTTTTAAAATGGTTATACTATTATAGTATAAACCCCATTTAGGATCCTTAGATTTTGATGATTCTGGAAAAGAGTATACAGTACAAAAGATACTAATACCCATTCCCTTTCTTTATATGAATTTTAAATATAATATAAAGCATTCATTATAAATATTTCCCATTTCCTCAAGATAGTTGTATCACCCTAAGTCATTATATTAATTCATAATAAATCCCAATGATATGATCAAATATAGCATGCTAGTTATAAAATATATTATTAGAGATATTACTCTTAATGGTTGAAATTTATATTTAACTTGTATAATATGAAATATAATATAAAGCATTCATTATAAATATTTCCAATTACCTCAAGATAGGTGTCTCACCCTAAGTCATTATATTAATTCATAATAGATCCCAATTATATAATCAAATATAGTTTTCTAGTTATAAAATATATTATTGGAGATATTACTCTTAATGGTTGATATTTTTATTTAACTTGTATAATATGTAATATTGAATTATTTTCTCTATTTTACACTATATCTATAATCTTTTTTCACACATAATATTAAATTATCATAATATAATGTATTGGTGGTGATCAACTACATGGAATTGATATACTCAAAACAAATACAACTCACTATCTGGTGATTGAATGTCAATCTATTCAAGATACAGATGATTGAATATATACAATGAAAATTTTATTTTTCTTGTAATTCATTTAGCATAGAAAATTCATTTTATCCTCTTTATGGAATGTTATATCACTGAAATGGGTAATTTTCAGAATATTGCATGTTAGTAGTTTCATAAACGGTAGTGTCATATAATATTTTCAACTATGAATAGTTTTTATTACCTATTTATATATGATTTCTATACCACTAAATTTATATAATATATATACATATTAATTAAATTATTATATACTAATAAAAAATTATTTATTATACTTTATTTTTATATCACCATATTTTAGTTATTACTGATTTTACAGTTTGCATAAATGAGGATTTGATTAGTTATGATAATGAAAGGTATGCACCCAGATCAAGTTATATGTCATATAAGTGGGGTAAAACTATCTCACACATTTTTATAATTAAACCAATGAAAATAATTTATCCAATTGAAATTTGGAACAATTCCTAATGAGGTGGTATGATACCATTTTTTTATTATTCAACCATTTTTGTTATAGATGTCACTTAAAAATCGATGTAATTTTAAAAAATTCAGTCATAACAGTTTTATTCACAAATATAAGCTAAATTTTAGAATAATATTTGAATAATTATAATATGATAGTATATGTAGAAGAAAATAAGACATACATAGACAAGAATTATAATTGAGAGTCTTCCATATCCATGTGCTAATAATGAAATTGACATGATATTATAATTTTTGAATAAACAAATGATAACTTCTAATTATTATTGAAAAATCATTTATTATGGAAATGATCAACTAAAAATAATTTTATAATATTTTATGTGACCTTTCCTCTACTTGTATGCATTAAATAATTCTCATCAATTTATAAAATTATCCTCAATATAATTACGTGATTTTATAAATCATTATTGAGTAAATATGTAATATATTTTTGCATTCAAGTAAAAGTCAAAATTTTTGAGTTTTTAAATTTTTTTCATTAAACATAATCATTATCATGTTTTAAGAATAAATTATACATTATAAATGTTAATATTATCACTTGAAACAAGGTACATATAAAAGTTTATTTTTTATGGTGTAGTAATTTATTTAAATGAAATGTGGATTATAATATAAATGATAAGGGAAATGATAAAAAACTAACCATAGTGAATTTTTATTTTTATGAAACTTTTCTATTAATTAAATAACGAGAATATGATTATGAAAGGGTTTTTAAAATTATATGAAACATGATGATTTCATTATTCAATAAGGAAAAATTACTTATGGTATTTAATGTAATAAAGTAATTAAAATATATATATTTATCAAAATATAACAATGACTAGGGAAATTTTAAAATTTATTGACGTAATGATTTGATAGGGGTCTCTAATGCTATACCACAAGGATAAATGTTATACATGGATCGGTAAAAAAGGTGACTAAAAAAATATTGTACTTAAGTGACATTGAAATCTGACATTGCAATAACACATATAGACCCATCATCATATATATGGTTAAACATTATACCTAATTCCAATGTAATCTAATAGTTTTATATTGAGTAGTTATATCCTAGATAAAACATTACATTAATGAATCTCTTAATATATGTTTATGAAATGACAAGAAAACATCATTTAAAATTTAACACTATGTTGATCTTTATTAGATAGACATTTATGATATCAAAAGTCAACATTGGTATCTAAATTACTTATTATAGGAAGGAGAATTATATTATAGTTAACGTTGAAGAATATAATTATATTTAACACCACATAAATTGAATCGATTACTACATCCTATTAAAGGTAAAAAAATGAACTAATATTTAGATAATCTTTAAATTTGTTGAATGGTTTGAAATGATTCCCAAAAGATTTCATTCATTTGTTATTGAAACAATTTAATATTTTAATTGTGGAAAACACTCCCATAGATGAGTTAGATCATCATATGGGTTGTGCGGTAAATAAATAAAATTTTAATTTCACCCAAAATTGTAAAAAATTATTTTTTATCTTAATGTCACATTGTATTTTTATGTGGAAAAAACAAAATAAAAAATATCCTGAAAACAGTAGTCGTTCACTAGGTGTTTTATCAAAGATCACTATTGATATTTTATATAGAATAAAATGGACTTTTATATATCTTGGAAAACAATGTAAATTTCTATTATCATGTAGAAGTGGTTTCAAGGATTCCACATTGAATGACAGGAGAATGATCTTTGCAAACAAATAGGAATAATGGATCCAAATTGACAAAGATGATCATTTTTCAGACGAATGAAATCTACGAATGTAATAATTATAGAAAAATTTCTACATTGAATAAATATTTTAGATGTTATATTGATACTTTAACTAATACTAAAAATCCATTATATCATATATACTGATTATGCTAGGAATTTTTTTTTAAAGTTAATGATTTTAAATGAGGTTATATTTAAATAAAAAAAATGACTTCTGAAACCTTTATATGAGATATAAAAATATATTATATATTGGATGAACCCAAAAATTATGAATTTTAAGGAAAAACACATCATGGTGATGATGTATATATAAATATATTATTAGATAATATTGAAATAGTGAAATTGATAATTTTTTAGAAATATACGCTATAAATTAAGCCAATTATTGGAGGAGATTTGCTAGTATTGAGGATATCAAAAATGATTAATGTGTAACATATTTGTTTTAGGAAAATAAGGGAAAGGTAATTGAGGATTAATCATATTATAAATACTGGTACATCATTGTTATTATTTAGAGATTACGTCCATTATTTGAATATTTTCCTTTTAAATATTGATAATAATGTATTAATATGGGTAATAGAATCAAATAAATTTCTTGAAGTTAATTACACATCTCAAATAAAGAGTCAGTGATCCCTTCCATCACCTCCAAAATCTATGATGTCACCATTAGGATCTAGTCATATTAACCATTTACGTGGATAACCTGGGATTAATAGTTTTCATTTTAGTTCTATAGATTATTTGACTCAGTACTCTCAATAGTAGTGGTCGTATACTATTTCATTTCTTTATCATATAATCCCTCCTTCTTCTATAAACGTAGAATCAGTTACATCAATTATAATATAATAAATTTATTAATCATAAATAAATACTATTAAATTTCAATTTACCAACTTACCATTAATATTAATATGGTTAAATTATACCAAACCATATTCTAAGTATAAATATGATATTTATTATAGTGTAAAATTATAATCAACAATGATATATTATATCCATTTAAATATATATTATTACATTATCAATTATGATTTATTTTATTTTGTAACCATAAATATTTATTTTATGTTTCAGATTATTCTACGAAAAATCATTTAAAAATTTCATTATTCATACCTTCAGAATGAATATTCCTGAAACAAATATAACTCCCAGTCATTTTCAAACAATCAATAATCATCCTATCATAAATTTAATCACTAATATATGGTCTATATTAAATAAACAAAATATTTGGATATAAATCCAGAAAAAAATTTCCAATTGATGACATTATATAAATTTTTGGTTTTGTTATTAAAAATGAATTAATTTTTTATTTGAAATTACTTATCGATAACTCATATCCTTACTTCATTAATACTCAATTATAAATCTCTTCTTATATGATGAGATATTATATATGTAATTTTTTTTTAATTTTATTCTTGGTTACCGTTAATACATATAAATGAAAAATACTATTATTTATTTATCAATTTTGTTATTATATTTATCATGTATTAATTATTTTATATAATGTTAAACAATATTCATAAAATATATTAATACATGAAAATTATATATATATTTATTTTGAAATTATAGAATATATATATTAATTTAAAATGGTTATAAATAATAATTAATATATACAATATATATTTAGTTTTGTAATGTATATATGTATATATTCATCATATAATTTATTTAATTCCCATATAAAATAATATATTTGGAATTATATTTAAATTTATATAGAAAATAGAAAATAAAGGATTTTTATGCTATGAAATTAAAAAATAAATTTTTAGTGTAATATCATAGAGTTATTTATATAAAATAATGTTCGCAGTGTGAAGTTATAAATAATAATATGGTAGTTTGATAATTTATATTTTACTGTAAACATGTATATTAAATTACCAAATTAATATATATTTATATACATTTTTCATTTTTTTAATTTATTCATTTTTTAAATATGTACAATATATGAGAGATAAAATGGAATGATGAAGAGGATTTATATTATATTGTTGGATGAATATTTTTTTGAATCTTAATTATTACAAATAATTTATATATAACTGTTGAATAAATGGAGAAGGGGATGTAAAGGTGAAAAAATTATTATCCTCTATTATCTACCTGTATATGATCATAAAGAAGATCAATGAATGACAAATTTTTATAATCTACGAAGGTTGTAACATGTTTAACTACTGCATTGTTATTTATTTATAATTATGATTTTATGTTGAATAAATAATCAATTCAAACACTATGTTATTCATATTTATACTACTAAATATATATGATAGATAAATTAAAAAATATTTTTTCTATACGTTATCAATATATTGTTTAATATTAATTCCCATTAAATAGTGGTAAGTAGAAAATAATTTATGGAATCTAGCATGGAATGTCTATCATTATCATTATTTTCTTGGAATAATGGAATTAGTAACTAAGATTATAATTTTATTATAATATTGAAAATGGTGAATTTTTTTTCATTATTAATTATTCTACATTAAAATAAAATGAAGTAATTTAAACTACATCATTGCAATATATCACCTTATATTGTTGTGATATAGATGAATTTTTAGACAATATTAATGGAAAATAATTAATATAAAATGATATAAAATGTTTTTTATATTAGGTGAAACAAATTAATTCTAAAAAATAAAATAGGTGTTTTATTATCCTACCATAGATATAGTTTATATTGAATGAAATTATTTTATAAAATCATTTGATTATTAAAAGGAATGATCATTGAAATAAAGCATGAAATATAAAAACCATAAATCATTTTTATATCTGCACAATTAATGTTTTATATTATTGGATGAATAAATATTTTCTAGATGTGACCATTGTTAGTGCATCTTTCCAAGAATATAATCATTGGGGAATTCCATAAAGGTTTGATGGTTCAATAAATATGGAAATTTAGTCACCAATATCAAATTACATGGATATTTTATTTAATAAAATATCATATAAATGTTTGGGTTATATTTTTAAAAATTATTTTGACTTTTTATAATAATAATTATAGTTCATATTAATGGTAATTATGAATTTTATTTTCATGGTTTCAATAAATTAGGATACCTATTTTTTTCTTTATTCAGTGATTTAATTAATATTATCTTCATTTATGTTCTCTCAATTGTGATAGTAAAAAAATATATAAAATGATAATAATAAATATTAACTATTAAGGGACAATATAGGAATGGAAAACTGTAAAAATTTATGATATAATAATTTTATGTAATAAAATATAACATAGAAATTAATTTAGTTATGTTTTATTCTACTCAATGAAAAAAAATTCTTTCCTTCATCACAACTGAAATGAAAATAAATTATTTAAAAATCAAATGTAGTAATTTTTAAAAATTGATTTAAATTGTAAGAAATGTTTTGGATTATTGAATTTAAATTTAAATTCCAAAAAAATATTAATTATTGAATGTTTTGTTATTAATATGATAGATTACTTAGTTAATAAAATTTTATTTGTGGATTTTGATCATATTGTAATTTTCATATTTATAACGATTAGAATATTAATTATATTAAATCTCAGAAGGGTAGAATACTAATGTTAATAATGAAACAAATAATTAGGTAATAATTTTTTAAAATTTTTGTATTTTTTTGACCCAATAGTGATTACTCAATTCAACTGTTTTTCAAATTAGGGTGTAAAGTAATTTTTTTTACGTAGATAATATCTATTTTCAATCAATATATTATTTACATGTGAAATTATTTAATAAATTCATAATAAATTTATTAAATTTTAATATAGGTAGTAATATATACGAATTGAGAAATAACCTGATGTACTCAAACTGTGATATATCCCAATAACATAAGATTCAATTCTATTGAAAAAAAATCAAAAAACCATTTATTATTAATTTCTTTTAGATCTGGTCTCCATTGAGTCCATTTATAACTATAATAAAAGATTATCTTGATTCACTTAGAATTTATAATGGTAAATCCAACTTCATCAATTTCTCTTGTTTATAAACATAAAGGACGAAAGGATAATATAACATTTATTCATTCCAATATTGGAATAAATAATTATGTAAATGGACACTGCATTCTAATAGATATAATTATATGATTTTATTCTTCACTTTGATTATATTTTTAATATCATAATTTGAATATATCCATGAAATTAGAGTTATTAACATTTCAATCACATACGTTATCTTCCATCATATGAAAATTTCGATAAAAATATGGAATGTTTTTATCCATTTTAATTATTTAATTTTTATTCGTAAAACACCACCATATATTCATATGAAATTAAAATTGAATAATTACATTCAATCGGAAAATTTTAATTAGTTTTACTATATACAATATTTTTGAACAATTTATTTATCAATTAAAACACACCTAAATTCCATGTGTCATTCTAAGTCCAATAAATGGTATACATAATAGCTTTGTAATGGGGGATTCCCCCTTCCCAATCTATGACGTCAATATGATACTCAATTTTCTGTAAATAAATCTATCATTATAAACCCCACTATGGGTAAAATAAATATATACATTTAATAATAATCGTTAATAAATATTATCAATTATGATGAAATTTAATTTTTCTATCAACTATAAATTCATGAAATATCTCATTATCATTCATCTTTTTTATCCTTGATATTATTCATAATTATATTTTACTAATATTCCATTATAAAAATGAATGTTTTAGAATGAAATCATAAAATTATACATGTGCCTTAATATTATGGTCATCTAATCATCATATAACATGTCAATACAATCTTTTAAAGATTCTAATTATAATTAGAGAACTTATATGAAACTATAATCCATTATTTCAATAAATTCCCTATTAAAATAATTATATAAAATTTTTACAATATATTACTATTATAGTAATAGAATTATCATTAGTATGACTATTTTTCTAATCAACTGATCATTAATGTATTTTTTAATTATGAAATATATGTCACCCCAAAAAACAGAGAATTATATGATCCATGAACAGTTTTGTTCTGTATATGTAACCTTTGTAAACCATGATTTATAGTAAATTTTTAAATATTCAATCAAAATGAATTTTTCTAACTATATGACAATAAAATAAACCATACTAAATCATTGAATCTCATACTCTACTAGTTTAATATCAAAACGACATATTTAAAATCATAAAAAATGATGGTTAACCATTATATATTATTAACACATGATATATTTAATCCATCCATTAAATTATCTAAAAAATTCATTCATAAATCAATATATATGGATTTCATCTACTCAATACCATTAACAAATAAAAGAAAAAATGAATATTATTTATTGATCACTCAAACACATTCATAACTTTATCAGTCCATTTATTCCTGACCCCTTACCTTACTAGTCTTGTTGGATGGAATCAATTAGATGTCTCTTCTACTGGTTCACCTAATATTAATTTGAGTAGAAAACATTTATATATAGGTTAATTGGTTGTGTGCTCAGTTAGTACAATCATATTTTTTTGTATGCCGTAGTTATTTCGGTTATGTTTTCAGTTGTCATGGTAACAAATGTATTTCATCATGTCACCTAGTACTTCTCTTAGTTACTTGAATCAGTAATTTGGCTAGGCTGCTAGTGCGAAAAAACTATGTGGAATCATTTCTTAAATCAATTGAAAATATGAACTGATAAAAAAAATTCAATAGTAGATCTAGTAGAATTAGTTATATAAATTGACTATGCTAATGGGTTAGCACTTTGAATTAGAGAGATATGGGACCAGTTATATAAATTGACCATGTTGATGGATGAGATAATAAAATTTCCTACATGAGGTATTGGATATATGGATTGGGTCAGGAACACTACAATGTCAATAATCATTAATATGAATCTCCAACACAGAAAAATTGGATTCATGGTTGATTCTGATATAAAAATGGTTCTGTGAGAATTTTTCTACATGGGGATTTTGGATAAAAAAAGGATTTTGGGTATGTGGAATTAGCAGTGTGGTGTATTCCATGAGTTATATAAAATGGTAATGAAGTACATCTAGGAGTGTTAATTAAGGTAATTATAAGTATATATCTTCTGGGATATATATATATATATATATATATATATAATATTATAAGGTGTAAAATGATATAAATTAGTTCCCCCTATATAATTCATTTAGATTTTCAACATATAGAAAATTAAATATTATATGGTACGATGTTGTGATCATCATTATCTGTTATCATGATAATGAAAATATTTCATTCATTCTTTTATACATTATTTCTGTTGTTGATAGTGGTTATTAAACAATTACCTTAGAGTTGTGGAACTTTGGTTTTGTTGGTTAATGTTTCATCCTATAACTATTACATCTTATGTGTGCCCCTATTTTGGGTACAATTAATCACATGAACATTTACTATTACAAAAATTAGAGTAATTTAATCTTTATTTATTTACATGATGTCTTAATATTGGATAGAAATTTAATTAAAATAAAATATATTAAAAAAAATTAAATAATTATTGGATCGTGATTTATTGTCGATGATTCTACCATGTTATTATATTGCATCATGTTTTTCTTGATACTGTGTTATCTACCATAAGCATATATAGCATGTCTTTATTTTTATTTTTTCATTATATTATTGTTGGAAAATTTTATTGAATTTATATTTAGTTATTACTAATTAGTTTGATGAATAATTCCACAATGTATTCCAAATGCTAATAATACATCTATAGGTTATTAAAAATAGAAATAATTATAAGAAAAGTATTAACATCATTATCTTATTAACTCTTGTTGACTTATGTTGTTCTATTTATAAAATTTGAATTATATATCAGTTATTTCATGATAAAATAAGAACTAGTTTTGGGATAAAAATAATTGAGATGTCTTGATTTTACAATTTTCGTAATTAGGTTGAGTTCATTTTGTTTCAATCCTTGAGAACATGTCTATATTTAAAGGCTAGATACCATGTTTTAGGTACTATATTTATCTATTAATTATGAATATTTATTTATGTCCTTGTAATGATAATGATTTGTGTGAGTCTTTATGTGATGGGTTATGAACTATATATGGGTGAGCACGGGATGGCTGGTGATATATTGTGTATGGTGGCCAACATGATGCTGTAGTAGTTGGAACTTTCCAAAGAGAGATGTATCGAGATATTTATATAATTCAGGGATAACAAAAAATATAATTGGATGGTTTGAATAAATTCGTAACCATGTAGAAGATAAATCTAGATTATTTATTTAAATAGATCTATTTTATGGTCAATGATCATGTTTCTTGTTATAACTATATTCCATTTCCTTCTATTTGAGGATGCTAGAAGTTCTTAGTTTCATGTTTTCTATTGGTTTTAGATTAGGATTTTTTCCCAAGAGTACATAGATTATGAATTGATGCTAATAATGAATAATAATACTTAACATATGGGGATGGTTCTAATGGAATGAAAAAGTAGAATTGATCTTGATCTTGAGAAACCATGGATTTAGATTCGAATATTCCTATAAGGAATGTAATTTACTCATATTATTAAACTAAATAAAATTTAGAGTAATTTTTATTTTAAATTAATGTATAATGAATATAATAACATAATGAAAATGATTAAATGAAAATAAGAAATAAATTTGGCTGTTTTAAATGAATTTGTTCTTATATGATATATAGTATATATCAGTGGGTGATAGTTGTCTGTGATATTATTGATGTAGTTTAAATTGGTACTAGGTTATTCCCATAGTGTGGTTATGAGATGTATTATAACATTTATATGATGTGATTTAATACACTACCCAAACAATGTCTGTTAGTGATATTGATAGCTAGTGGGCTATATGAGGGTGTTTTTCCTAATATTCGAATGGGTGGATGGATGTCTCACTAACCCCACATTTTTTACTCTCATCCATTGGATGTTACTTGTGTTGGTATTCATCGTGGATAGTTCCTCATATCTCTATATAGATTCGGGTAATGGATTATAGTTATTTTGGACAAATGTATCTCAATATATTTTATAGAAATATTTATTATCTGTATGATGTATGTAGGATGTGATGGATTGAGTTTATGTACTCATTTTATGGGATTTATGGCTTCATTTATAATACCATACATATAATAGATTCCATATGGGTTTTGTGGGATCTAAGAAACTAGTCGATTACAATACATGGATATATGAAATGGAATGATGTTATTATGTGATGCATGGAGTCCATGTTTTTATTCCTCTCCAAGGTGTATTTAGTAAGGAATATTATTGAGATAGATGGATGTGGACATGTGAATTAGTGGAAGTGAAGCCAACTAGTAGGGAACGGGGAGTGACATACACTTGATTTTCCATTATTATATTATTTTTTCCCTTAGATGTGATAGTTGGTGAGATTTATCTATATTGAGACATAGAACATATTATATATGATTAGGAGGAGATTTATATTCATTATTGTTCTCGGTGAATTAGAAATATTTCTTTATCATTTTCACCAAAGGGTTCATAGTGGATCATGTTGAGTATACTTTTATTCAAACATGAAGTGAATATAAAAATTTATTTGATAATTATGACATGATTGGATATTCCATTGTATATTACATGATCATGGTTTTTTAAAATATATTTGGGTTTCATGGTCACTTCTTTCATTACCTTATTGTTATTTATAGTTTTTTAGTTGTTTCATTGCTTAATTAAATTTCATGTTGTCACCATGGATTATATAATATTTATATCCTTGAAGGTTTTTAATCATGTATATATCATATCTATCTCTTTTTTTCTTTTTCACTTAGAGTATATTGTTTCTTTTATGTATTTTTATTATACGGTCACTGATAGTCTCAATCCAATGGACTAATGGATTACAATCTCGAGAAATAACCACATCCCCTCTTTCAATTATTCTCCAGGAGTTGTACAATTTTGTGGGAGTGTTCATGATAATGTGGTGTTAGATGTAGTTTTAGAGAAATAATTGAGTTTAGATTTAAGAAAATGTATGATTACTTGTCTTGGTACCTAAAGAGTTCATTCTAATACATGTAATGAATTTAATAATAGGAAACTAGATCATCCATGATTATTTATAATCCCATGTGATATGATGCATACAAGTTTATGTTTATTGATCCTAATAATTTATGTGTTAGTGGTTGAAACCTGGAGACCCAGGAAAATATTTTTCATCATTGTTCTTTGTACCTATTTTTGGAATTTTATTACCTTGGGATAGGTTAAATATAACAATATAACAATTAATTAATTAATTAATTTATTAATGATATATATTCTATTTTTATAGGTTTATGAGATCAATTTATTTTTCATTTTGGTTATTGTGGCTCTAGGAAGAATATTTTGTTAGGATCTCATCAAACATGACATGTAGGTTGAATCAAAAGATTACTGTAGAGTGGATGTTGATAATGAAAACACTTAGGGGATGAAAATATAATAGTTTTAGATCCAACGTATTCAAATGTATGAGTGACCCATTTTAGATTCAATCATAGATAATTGGTTATATTTGGTTTATATGACATTTAGTTTGATACACGCTAAGATAGAGAACATGGTTTCATTGGATGTGATAGTGCCACATGGATTAGTAAATCAGTCGTGGTTACTAATCATGTTAGAGATGTTTCATGACTAGTTTAGAGAAGTCTTATCATAGAAATTGTGTGACCAGTTTAGAGAGAATATTCATTCATTGATAGAGTAGGAAACTCATCAGTAAAATCATATTACCCCTCAAAAAGGGCTTTTAAATGTGTCATTTTTTGGGATCTGTTTTACAACCCTTCTACTTTATGATTTATACTTATTCCTTAATTATATGTCCAATGTGAGATATTTTTTAGAGGGTTTCATATAAAAATCCAGCACTGCATCACCCAGTATATGCAATACATGTGTATCAAGGTGCTAATTAGAGAAGAGTTTATTTATAGGATGATATTTTGATATGAATAGTCATAAGAAGGGATACATATGGATTCCTCATAATGAAATAATGGGGTTTGGGGTTCCCAGTTTCCAAGACAATATATATTTTTATTTACTGGGGTCGGTCACAACCATCAACATCTTGTTTATACTGGTATTTTGGATCTTATACATATTCAAATGTATTAGAAACATGTTTTTCTTGTGGATTATACATTCATCATCACATAGAGTGCCTATCCATTCTCAATTGTCATAGTTTTATATGTATTCTAGATCTGGTTCCTCCAACAATTTTATTTGACTCAAAGATGTAATAGATGAGTTTTATAGAAGATGATAAACATATAGGGGATTGGTAAGGAATTTTAAAACCCTGAAAGTCTAATTTTTGTTAGATGGAAGATAGTATACATAGAGGTGGTAGTCATCGGGTTTAGAAAGGAAATAGAGCATTTCATGGCCAGTATCATTAATTTGTGTTACCGGCATCGGGCAATCCTTATGTAATTTTAGGTACCATTTTCTTATTTTATACATGGAATAATTTCATTATTTATTTATCTATGGAACATTAATTTATATCTACTACCCTATTAATTGATTTGGGACTATAGATAGAGGGGATTCCAGTTCCCTTAACATCAAACATGATATTTTGACATCAAGAAGCTATGTATATATTATATAGATACTATGATCTTGTTATGAGGAATTATTTATCAGGGAGAGACATCCTATTTTTAGGGATATATCTATAGGATATTATATATATATAATGGATTTGTTGTATTAATTATAGGATATTATGGATAATATCAAGGGGGTTTTTTTACTATGCTTATGGGTGGAGAGATAAAGTTGTTGGTGTGTGACAATCTAAGAGGTGTCATATTAATATTTTTCCACAGAATAATTAATTTTTAGGTTTATTATATTTTTATCAAATGATTATTTATCTATGTTTCTAAAACATTTAGTATATTACAATGATATATTTTGAGGGTTATGTGTATTTACCTCTCAATGTGGAATCATGCATGGTATCGAGCAACAACCAAGTGTTTATACTATTATGATTTCTCCACATAGGATGGACCCTTATGAGTTGAGAGAGATCAATGTGTATCCTGATGAACTATTATTTGATGTTTTTTTTAGAGTTTTTCAACATCATTTGAATAGGTTTTTTTATCTTGATGTTGTTAGATGGATAGTTATTGATTTTTAAGGATTATCATCATTTAATTAAAGTTTAATTGTTGAAAACTATCCTATATCATGGATTGATGATTTATTTGATCTTTTAAATGGGTTAGTTAGTTCTAAAATATTGATTTTTTATTATGATATCATTAGATGTGAGATAAGGATGATGTTATTCTATAGAATTATTCTATTGTCTTGATGGGAAATATAGGTTTTCAATAATATTGTTCAGTGTGATAAATGATCCATCCATTTCAGTGGTTTTGATGAATTTATTTTTTAGAGATTTCATGTATATGATTCTGAATTTTTTTAAGAATCACATCCTAATTTACTCCACAATTTATTTGGTTCATGAAAATCCTTAGTGCGTCCCAATGGGGGTTCATCAATGTCATCAGTTGTTTGAGATGTTATTAAAGATTGAGTTTTTGGATCATTATGTCCATTTCAGTGGGGAAGATTTTCTCCCAATACAGAGTACATAAATATTGTTCTATTATAGAGTTATTAGTATCATCAACATTACCCATGATAGTGGAAGTGTCTGGAGCTTCCTTGGTCTTGCAATTTATTATTGAATGTTTATAGATGCATTCTCTATGGTGGTGGCTCTATTGATATTCATGACCCATAATGATCTAGAATTATTATATAAATACAAGTGTCAATAATATTATGGTTAATTGAATGATATTTTTTTCTGTTATCCATTAATTTTTCTAGTGAATGGATTTTACATTTATGTTTTTTGTGAAACACCTTTTCATTTCTCGGTTTTTTTATGTAGGGTTATTGGTTTTTTCTTGTGGGTCCCAATAGTTACTTTCACAAAACTATATGTGGCCACCGATGATATCAATTTAGTATCTATTGTGTTTACATTAAATCTTTTGTGCCTATAACCCATTCCTAAGCATTTTATGGTTCATAACAATCATAATATCCTTACGTATGTGTTCTCTTATCATGACATGAATATATGTTCGAAACGATGGAATAAATCCTAATATGATCAGAAATTCATGATTTCATATACACCAGTTGACAATAATAATATAGCTCATGCACTAATAATGATATCATATAGTGATAGCATCTATGAATATGTGGATTTTGTGAGAGTGATTGAGGGACTATCGATTACATACTTGGATATGAGATAGCTTGGATGAATAGGTATTCTTTTCTAGATGAGAATGAAGACATATTTGTTGAAACATGTGGGGGATTACAATATTTTGAAATTATGATTCTGTGGTATGGATATAATGACCATCATTTATTGATATATCGGAAGGTCATTTTGAGTATGGATGTGACAATGTGTTTTTTCATGTAATGGTCTTTATCTGTTTAGTGATGTGTGAGATGGTTCTCCATGAGTTACACAACATTCCTTTGGTGGTATCACATGGAATGAAATAAATGTATCGATCATTGAAAGTTTCTGTTTTGTGTCATGAGTTAGTGCATGTTGTTGCAATGTTTGTGTCTCAGTGTTTTTTCTTCTAGAATGTGAAGGATGAAAATCGTGTTCCTAATGGTTAGCTCGATATATTATATTTTTCCTCATAAAAGTGAGATAACATATCCATGGACTTAATTATATTTTTATTTATATCTCAAGGAAAATTTTATTCTATATGGGAAATTTTGAATCATATGATAAAATCATCTAACTTCATAGCGATTAATGATTTGAGCTTTGGGGAGTTTCTCTGAAGGAATCATATAGATAAGATGTTTTGACGTCCTAGAGACCCTAGGATTATCATATATGAATGAGATCATCATTTTAAATTCAGAGTGTGTTGGGGTCCCAAGAATGGTTTTGGTACTCAATTATTCCTTAAAAATTATTTTCGTCCACTAGAATAGGTTCAATAAGAGTGGACTATCCAGACTCTTGAAGACATGATTCACTCTTTTGTCTAATATATTAGATGCATATGGATGAAGAACCTACCCTTGGATAAGTATTCTTAAAATAAATTTTTCCACTCAACTATTGGTATTATGGTATTTGAGGAATTTTTCTTCCTAAAATCATTTTATACATTGTGCTGGTTTAAGGATAGAGCATTAGTAATTATAGATATGTAACTAGTTAAGAATATAGAATAGATGGATCGTTTAATTCATTTTATTCCTCTAAAGAATAGGATATTCAAAAATCTATTATTGATCCTAGAATTAGGCCATTAAAATTTAATATTTGAGATCATGTTTTCTTAAAGTTGACTCCTCATTATGGTATGTGATGTTTTGATCATGGGATTAAGCCTCATTATTTGTTTTTTATACCATATGAGGTTTTATCTCATGTTGGAGGCATAAAATATTAGATATCCCTTCGTTGTAGAATAGAATGATACATGAATTTTTTCACATGATATAGATCCATCATAATATTATCTTATACTATCATGTCATCCATTGGTTTGAGATCGATAATGATAATGATCTGAAAAATGCAAATTAGCCATCGGAGATCCAAGACTTCATGGGGAAAATCTTCTGTGGGCCTCGTAGTCCATTGGTTTGAGATCAATGTTTATCATTTTTATGGTTGATGACCTTTATTTATTATTAGAACATTCCCACTTATTTTTTATAGGTAGTGTTTCTCAAGTTTGAGATGTACCTCTCTTAGGAGAGTTTTTATTTATGAGTTTCATCTATATATTTATTTCATTATATTAATTTAAGGATATGGATAAGCTCATTTGATGGAAATAACTATGAGAGGTATCACAAGTGATGGTTGTTTGGATGACCCCTGAAATTTTCCATCGATGTTTTTTTTCATTTATCGATGAAAAGAATCATGTGAGAGGTATCTTATGTTAATAGAACATACCTTCTTGGCCAGTTACACTCTAATTTATGGTGGTTGTTTTTTATTTTTATTCAATTTTATCTATTCAATGTAAATTATATTCACGCATTTATGTATTGTTCGTGTGGTAGGATGGGTTTGTGTGGTCGGTTGGATAAATAACCTATTTGTTTTTGAGGTATGTGGGTTCATCATGCAGACAATTGTAATGATTAATTAATTATTCATTTTATCACTTATTTATTCTATATCCAGTTGAATAAATTATGTGTCTTGTTTGGTTCCTTGAATTGGATAAATAGAGTGATCAATGAAAGGAAATATTTACATGGATGGATGGGCTTTGTGAATTGGATACATGGAATAGTCAGTTACATAAATCAGATAAGTTGTTAGATTTATTATGGTAATTGGATATATTGAAATATATTTTATGTAAATCAAATATGTGGATGGATTTTCTCTGGTAATCATCTACTTGAGAGACCAATAATGTGAATTGATTACATAAATCTTGTTAGTGAGCAATCAGTTATATCAATAATATACGTGGATGAATCAGTTACACTGTAAAATATATTTTGTGAAAAATGTTATGTTGTTATTTGACTACATGGGGATTTGGGTTTTTGGGGATTTCATCTACATATAATTTTCCACCAGATGTTTTCAAATATATTCATTTATGAATCTAGATCATATAGATGAATGATTCCGGGGAACTAAAATGATGTTTTATCAAGGTTAACTATGTCATATATTTTTACTGATTATTGAGGATGTAAATGATTCATTCCATATGGAGTTCGAGGATATCTGAATTAGTTGGTTAATTATACATTTCACGATGTGAAATTCAAATTGTCCCATATCTGTTGAATAGAAAAATAAAAAAATCATTTGTTTATTCCATCTTGCTTTTAGTTGAGGCTAGATATTCCAACGACAATAGCTTGGATTCCAAGAACACTGATTCCAATGGTTCTCATTTCAAATATCATCGATTCAATCATGTGTGCACCCCGTATTATTGGTTGAAAAAATTTGAATGATGTTTATTTCATCATGAAATTTTATTTATTTCTTATTTATTTTTTTTATTGATATCAAAATACCTTAAATTAAAAAATTAATTGAAGAAAATATGATTTACATAATATTTTTTGAATTGTAATAATAATGGATCAGATATAAATCACATATATGTGCCTTTATAATGAGGAAAAGTTTCATTTTTTTCTAGATATTTTCATTTCTATGAAATTATTATATAGTGTAATATAAAAACTTTTTATCATTTTGTTCTCTATGGTAAATGACAATGACCATTAACACAGGGATTAATAATTATTTGGATATTTAATTTATATATTCAAGATAAATGTGAAGTATTATTTTTGTTGTTTTTTATAAAATAATTAATATTAATATCATGTTTTTTATTGAAATCCTAATAGATATTGATGTCCTAGGCTTCCCATGGTTGGAACATATAACTAATGGTTCCATTAATTGAAGAGAGAAAATGTATATTTTTTTATGATAAAAATTTCAAGGGTGTAATTTGACTATTCTCTTGAGAGGGTTTTATTCCATGTGTATAGAGAAGCGATATAACATTTATGTGTGAAGGACATATTCTTTTTTAGAGCCATGATATCCCTATTATTATTTTTTCGATTTTACAATTTTTTAATTTCTAATGATGTGAGATTATCTATGGAATGTGATATTAGACTTATATTGAAGATTCTAGGATGGATAATTTGATACAGGGAAGGTTGTGATGTTCAATTTGGTTGTATTTGACCCTTATGATGGTGAAATGCATTAGGTTATTCCTGTGGTTTTATATGATGGATCTAGAGATATTGGAAAAATTGGAATCATATCATACTCATGAGGTGATATTGTTGGGTTCTTACTTGAAATGAATTTGTTTTACTGTTGATGGGTAGGATAAATATGTTATTTTTATTCCATTCAAAACTACATAAGGAAACTGTATTTTCATGGATCCATGTTTCACCTTGGTAGTAGCATAGAATAGTTTTTCTGTAGTACCATAATCATTTAACGAATCTATGGATTAATAATAATTCTTAACCTATGGGGTTGGAATTGATGGAATTAAAATGCTAAAAGGATATTGGACATGATAAAGCCTATTATCAATTAGTAATATTCCTAGAGGGAATGGGAGTACATCTAATGATTATTTAAATTCATAATTTTATTGGAAGATAATTAATGTATAATTAGTTAAAATATGTAATGTAAATTATAAAAAGGAAATTATTTAATTAATGTTTCTGTTTTATATTCCTTTGTGTTTATATGAAATGTGGTATGTGGTAGTGGTCATCTGGTATCTGATAAATGACAGTTATAGATGCGATTAGGATTTGGTTAAATTTAGAATGTCATTGTGATCAATAATATATATGGTATATTCAGTGATTTATTATGAGATCCCATCCATGTTGGTTAGGGAAACTGACCACTATTGGATTCTAGATGTGTTTTCCTCAACATCATCGGGGGTAGATGGATTACTTCCCCCTTTAGCCCTGATCCCTTGTCCTATTAGTAGCTTATACTAGAATGAATGGTTGTTACTTTCCTATATATGTGTGTAGAGTTAATTAATGGATTTTAGTTATTTCACACACATGTGTTTATAGATATACTATACATTAGATGGTTATAGGATTTTCATGTCCATTATGTGATATGTTTAGTTTTTTTATATGTTGTTTGGTTTATGATGGCTTGAGGTGTAATACACAATGTATGATACACATCATACGGTCCGTGGTGGCTACATGAAACTAATCAGTTACTATATATTTATATTTCACATTGGATAAAGTGATTATTTGACTAATGGGGTAGATTTTGTGATTCCTTATACAGGTATATTCCATGTTGCCTATTTAGAAGAGAGATATAACAATATGTATGATGTTGGAGTAGTCAATAAAACTAGGGAAGTAGGAGTAGGGTTCCCTTGGTGTTTAATTTTTAAATTATATTATATATTGATTGTAATACTTGGGGAGAGTTATCCCTTTAGGGAATGTGAGTGTAGAATACCCATTAATGTTATGAGGTATATTCATTTTTGTTCACTGTCCATTTCAAGATTTCATTATCTATTTTACGAGAGGCTATGGGATGTATCCTATTAGGTATAATGTTATGCTCACCAAATATGAATATAAACTATGTTCATATTATCATGAGAGGATATAGATTCAATTAAAAATTAGTAGCTCTTGGTTTTGGAGGATTTGTTTGGGATTTGTGCATACTGACATAATTACCTTTTAGGTTCGAGTAGTTTAATTTTTTGTTGTTTTAGAACTTTATGGCATTACATATATTCACTATGGGTATATTATTATATATTTATATAAACAGTTTGATTTTTTTTATCTCCCACATTCTCATGATCTATTAGGTAGACATAACTTCCAGATTTCTATTTATTATACCCAATACACTAGTTACCAAATTGAATCCAAGAAGAGTTGGGAATGTATATATCACCATCTCCATTCTATCATTTCAGGCCTAGGAGAGGTACTCTATAGGGGTCATGGGATAGAAAACATTACATCATTAGGAATCACGTAAATAGAAAATATATATTCTAGTATAATATTTTAATATATTAATTTTAAATGAAAATATGTAAAATATATGAAAAAATACAAATGAATTGTATAAAAATCATTCATTGGTTTATATCACTAAAATAGTATATCCATAAGTCCTCTATTTAACATCACATCATAATTTCATAATCTAATACATCAATAAGTCACATCTAATTCAATATTCATTATCTAATATACCCATACTAATTTATAACTATTTATGGTTAGTATATAACTCTTCCATGTGATTAATATGAGGATAATATAAGTTAATATATTGAAAACTCGTGAATATATCACAACCCATAAATTCAAATTAGGAAAATTCCATGAATCCTTAATATTTAATGAAATAAATCATTAAATATAAACTCAGTATTGATATAAAAATATATATATTTAAAGATACATAACTCCAAGTAAAAATAATATTATATTTATTATCTCTATATTGTTGTAAACTCATGACAAAACATATATGTGTTATCTTTAACTCCCTATTTAATTCACAACAAAAATTTATTTAATCTAAATTTTGAAAATATCATTATCATTATCACATTTTATAATTATAAATGTTTTAAGAATTTAAATTTGTATATATCAATACATGGGATAAATAAATTCTTATTGGAAACTAAACTAATATTCGTATAATAAAGAATAAAATATAAAAATACTATAATAGTGATATTTGTAGGAAGAAAAGTGGTAAATAAATTGAATAATGGTGGTAATATATGTAGCTATATCAAAATATAAAAGTATTTATAACTTTGACGATAGATGATATTAAAATTCAAAAAAATCATTCGACATATAACATGATTTATTTTATTTCATCCCTAAAAATAATCTATTGATGATAAAGAAATTCCATGACCTTATAGTCCGTATAAATACCATTTAGGGTAAATAATTTATTATAATTTCATCTCCTTAGAGTAGTTCATACTTTTAGTTTTTTGAATTATTTCAATTAATTGAAGTTTTAAAAAACACTACACATAAAAAAATTTCATCTATAATGTTCAATAGTTAAATAATAAATTAATAACATGAAAAAAATTAATGAAAAATATTTGTATCAATATTTATATAATATGATGAATATTTATTAATATAATATTATGTGATTCATAGTAGTTCATATTGTTAGCATACAACATAAATATAATTCATTTTTAAATTCAATTATAATTTCAAATATTTTAATTCATATAAACATCAAGAGAGATACATGTGAACATATTCATAAATGATTAATACGACTATATTTCATGATATATTCTTCGGATTTTTACAATTTTTGTATCTCATTTACCAGAATTATATTTATTTACCATGTATTTAATGGATCTATCAAAGCCAATATTTCCCTATACACAATATAGTATGAATCTTCATTAAAGGAATCAATTAAAATTGATTACCCTTTAAAAAATAAAATATATATTTAAGAATAAAAAACACCAACAGTTTAATTGAATTGATTATAAATCCCATCATAAGTTATAATCCTGTATATAATTTTCCAATTCTTCCTTTAAATTTCGTTAAATATTTTTATTTCTTTTTAAATTTTACCAAACTATATTTCCACTAGTATTTTTGTGATGAAATAACTTCATACAGTCCAACATCATTTATTAATTTCTCATTTCATATAATTAGATATGATGATCAACTATTTTTATGTAACATGGTGTCTAAGAGGACTCATTATATATTTCTATCACCAAAACCCTTTAATAAAATAATGTTTTACAAATCTTGTTCTAGTCTCTATACATGTTTCTTATTTTTATGTACCGTCGACCAAAATTTATTATCCACAAGACTGATATTCACTATATTTTTATATCAAAAATCATTCTCATTTAATAGATTGATTCAATTTATTAGAAAATATATATTAATTTGATATAGTGTGATTATTCTCTTTTTATACATTTTTAAATGCTATTATTTTGAAATTTTTAAATATCAGTACGTTTACTTGTGATATATTAATTGCAAAATATAATTAAAAAATCATTATTCTAGAATACAATCGAAGTATGACATGACACTTATTTTTTTATTTCGATATACAAATTATTGTCATCCAATCAAAAATCCATTATATATGAAAATCATCTATAGAATTATTAAATTATTATTTATTTTTATTCAATGGATTTCTTTCAAATTAAACATCTTAATTTATTTATAGTAAATGAAGTTTTAAAATATTATATTAAAATGTTTATGGATTCATTTTATGGATTCCATTAAAAAATTTCTTACATTACCATTATGTGTGGTCTTATATCCTTAGATACATCTTATATTTCATTTACAATCATATATAACATTTCATTATACCATGATGTTTAGGATTCAAATTTTTTTTTAAATAGATAATGATATATTCTATGAATTATTAATATGATATTTGGTAACATTTAATACGCTTTCAATAAATTTAACATTTCCATTAATTTTATAAATTACCAAATAATTCTATATAATATGGGGTACTATCAAATTAGTTTGGACTTCAATACTCTTTCAATTTTTAATTTACATATTTTATTCTTCTTCGAAAAATCTGTGTTACATTCATGGGAATTCTCTATAATCAACATAAAATTATAATCATGGAAAATCACCCAAATAAATTCAATGTTTTTTTTTTGATATTACTCATTATCAATTAATTGAACATTATCAAAGATACCTTCTCCATTTTAATTTTTTTATCACACCAAATACAATGTATTATAAATTATAAATCATTATCTCCATTAAAAAACAATTACTAACTTCATTTTCTATTTTATTTACCACTATCAACATCGAGAGTATACAGAAAATAAACAAAATTGTATTTTCATTCATTTTATATTTTCCTAAAAAAATAAGTAATATTTTGTATGTTTTTACTCTAATAATAGAAAAAGATTAAAAATTGAAAATTATAGTAACAATATTAATATTTATAGATCTATTATTCTAAATAAAAACCAATTTATAATTCTTTTTTTCATTTTTCCTACTGAAATAATGTACATTCAGTCATAATTTTTTATTTGAAAAAAATTATAACGTAAATTTTTAATAAAGGAAAAATGATGAACTTAAAAATTAATTTTTTTGTATACTCAAGATAAATAATTTGGATGATATCATAATTGTGATTACATCATTTACATTTCATCAATTCTGAATATACTTTTTTCAATATTATCATTTAGAATATTATTATTAATTTTATAAAACATAAAATTTCAATAAATATTTTCCAAATATGAATAGATATATTCTTTTAAAAAATTAATTTATATTAATGACATCATAAAATTGCACATATACAGTAACATCCTATGATTTTGTGAAATATCATTTTAAAAATAGAAAAAATTATTATTTTTTATTTTGATCCACCCAATGTATATTTTACCTAATGTTTTACATAACTTCATGTTTATCTTTTGTTTCATATAGCACCCATTTCCATTAATTAATTGTGTTTCACAAAATAACGACTCTTACTAGATAAAAATATACTATAAATATTGTTATTATTTAACATTATAACTTATAATTACCTTTTGGAATCGACATAATAAATAGTATTAACAAAATTAGAAATATTTAGAATAAAATTATATATATAATGAAATATTTGGTTACCAATTAATTATAAATAAATATAAAAACCAATTGAATATAATGGAGGTTCTTTTAGAAAAAAAAAAATTTTATAGCCACAGAATAATATTATCATAATAAATAAAATAAATCTTAAATATGTAATAATTTTAATGAAATTTTTATTTTATATATTCTATAAAATATTTTTCAATTCATCAATAAATATTATCGAGATATAATAAGTACAGAACCTATTTCAAGCATGATTTTTCTCCAAAAGGAAGATTTACCACTTTTTAATGGAATAACTGTTTGGAAACTAATTTTTGACACATTTATTAATTTTATATGAGAAAATATAAATATTACATGAATTATAATTTTCAAAATTATCTTAGATTGAAATATTTCAATTTTTTGAGTAGCTTTTATTTATATAGTGATAAATACTGAATTTTAATTAAAAATAGACTATTTTTCTAAGTAATATATTATTTATATTTATATTTTTAACTAGTATTGAAAAAAAATAGTTCAAATATTTATATATGAAACCAATATAGTACATTTTCATCAATTTTAAATTGAAATTGGATATAAATGCTTACTAATTATTGAACGTTTTCACATAAAAATTTGCATTCTCACTCTATATGTGGGATTAATATTAAATTAAATTACGGAACTTATATGAATTCAACTTGGAAAAATTGATTGAATATTTTCAATCATAAATATTTATTATATAAATTATGTTCAACATATTTTTTGCCTAAAAAAATTATTCGAGGTAATTTAAATTAATTATAGTGATTAATGTAAAAATGAATTTACATTGTGGTTAAAAATAATCTAAAAGGGCCCAATGACATTGAAAATTATCTCAAACCTATTGTATTTTTTTATATCGACCATATTCTCTTTTTATCTACTATAAATCATTATGACATCAACATAATTTAATGTATATCTCCGAATAGTGTTTCCTTATATCTATTTACCCGAACACCACTCTTTCTCAACTATAAAATTTAATTATCTCTATACTCTTATTCATAAATATAATTCCTTTTGGATCATAAAAATTCGTTCCATATTATTTCCCAAAAACATATCATAATAATATAATCCTAAAATTTGTAATTAATAAAACCAATGAGGACTTTAGGTTCAAACTAATCAGAGTTACCAAAAGAAGAGTTAATATTCATCCATGAATGTTTTTGTTTTATTTATTTTTCAAATAGAATAATATAATATTATATAATCACTAGGTAATAACCTTATACCAGAAATAAAATGAGTTTTTTTTGTTAATGATACAGCTAAAAAATTTACCCACATCCATCAATTTATATATTCAATCATCTTTTGTGTTTATGGTGGACTAATACCTCACGATCTAATGTCGTCTATTATTCCATTTCCACATCTCATGTTATGTAAAAATGATGTAAATTATATATATATATATGATATTTAACAATTTTTTATTCATATTTAATAATTATAAAATAAAAACCATCATGCATTCATGTTTTTTAGATTATTGTAATGGTGTTCCTCTGTAGAGCGTACTAACGTGTCATGATGTGATGTAATTAATTCACATTTTACAAGGAATATATTAAATTAATCTTTAATATAAATATGTGATATATAATAAATAATAATTATAAATAATTATAATATATATTTATATATACGTATGTCTGACTATAACATTTACATTGATTTTATTTAATATTAAAATAAAATGGAAACAATATTAATTCATATATATAACCTATCGTCTCCATGAACAATGTATTTCACTTCAACTTTATATCATATATAGAGAATAAAAAATTAATATATAGTGAATATATATTATATTAATATCATATTTTGACATTATGGATATTATGTATTCAATTTCAATGTAAGAGTACCAGTAATAATATGTCAAAACATATATAGAAAATGAATAAGTTATTACCTGAAACATAACATTAACAAGAAATTCTAAAAAAATGAGTAATATAGTGTAATAATAAAAATATATTATTATATATATTATTATGGTTATGTGATATATTTGTAATAATAATTAATTTATTATATAGAAGTTTTGAACATGTACGACGAGAGTCAACAGTTAATGTAATGTTATTTCTAGTCTTAATTTTTTCTATGATAATTTATCCATATTCACTACTAATTAATTTTATGTATCGTATATCGATCCCTATGACATTTTATGACATGAATATAATTTATTTAATGATATTTAAGGTATTATTTTTATTTTATTCTTCAACATATTTCATGATTCAATACTTACTAAAGTTGTAACGTTTTTTCTCATCTATGTATTAGTTATATGAGATATATGACATATTCAACTATTTTTTATATTGTGTGGTGTATATAATGAATATGAATTAATTTTATGTTTCATATAATTATTTCAATGGGGATTTAAATTTTCATTATATTATCTACCATTCCTATGATTTATGTCTTCAATGTAAGAAAAAATATTATGGACTTTTCTTGAATTTCCCTTCTTTTTGACTTCTGTTGTATTATGCATCTATATTCATTAATTAGGTGATTATAATTCCCCATAGAAATGTAATATAATGAACACCTTTATTTTCATTATATATTCTGTATCATTTAATGATATTATATCATGGGTATTGTGATTCAATGTTACCAAAGTGGTAAAAGTCTTTTGTTATAATATACACATTTATATGGATTGTCTAGGATGAAGTTTTCATTATTGAAATATTATTACCTATAAATTAATAATTACCATGAATTTTATTATCCTATATTTATTACATGTCATTATGTTTTCCCCACAATTTCCAACAATTTATATTTTATAGATTTCAGAATAATATTTTTTTTAAAATCATATTTTCATTCAAAAAAACTTTTCATCCTAAATTATATTTTAAAAAATGTTTTCACATTTATTTTCAAATATAATAGAATATTTTACTCAATATTTAAAATAAATATTATTTAAAAATTCATTATTATATTTCTAATTTTTCTTCCCAATATTGATTTATCAATCATTTTAATGTTTATAAAAGTGATTTTCAAAATACAATGGTTATTTTCCTCAATATATCATTAATGTTATTTTAATTTTAATTTCAATTATAAATGTCTTAAACACTTTCTATAACTTATCCACTATTGGGTGTTTTTGTTCATGATATTATCCATATTATTTTTAGGAAATATTATTAATTTTTTAAAGAGATTGTTATGTAATTCATTTCTTTTTAATGTGTGAAAACCTATTTCAAAGAGATTGATATGGAACATATTATTCATCCATAAGATAATAATATATAAAATAGTATATCATAGAAGAAATTTATTTTCATCATGTTAACCCTGAATAAAAAATACTGGTGTGGATATGGTTTCTGTTCCTTGGGTTAATCATGTTATAAAGATGTTAATCAGTTTTTCTAAGAGTTATGATGATATTAATTTTCTATGTCTTCTATTCATTACTTTGTTCTTTTAAATATTAAAATATGGATGGCCCAAATAAAAATCAGTGGTGAGGTAATATATTAAAATATGTGCGTGCCCATATATCACACCATTGAATTGTGTAATGATTACGGTCTCTAAAATAATTATATTAGTTGTTGGATTCATTAATATTGCAACTTGTAATGTCTCTAGAAAGCATTTATAATGGTTGTATAGGGGTTCAATAATTTTATGTTCCAAGATAAAGATAAGTTTTATGTATGTGTTGATGATGTTTTATTTGAAAAATATTTCTATCCCTTATCTCTTGATTGTTTTAATTCCTATTTCTTTTTATTAAGCCCTTGTTTTTTTTCTTGTTTCATGATACTGGTATTGATGAGTATGTGTTCTATTATAATTTGTTAAAAACTTATTATGTTGTTAAACCATTATTAATAGTTATTATCAATAATTTAATTTATATTTTTGTAATTATTATTCATCATATTAAGCATTTTAGATCACCCATATTATTTTTCCGTGTCCCTAGATTATAAAGAATTCTATAGAATAATTCATGTATGTAAAGTTTTTCATAGTGAGGACGATGATGAAATAATATGTAAAAAACATGTAATGATAAAATAATTATATTAATTAGTTAACTAGATATTAATTAAAATTAACACATCATTCAATGTCTTATATGATATATCTTGTTTTATGGTTAAAAAAATTGTTTTTCTAAAAAACATTGTTATCACCTTTTGATGATGAACCCATTTTAAATATTGTTTTTGATAAAATTATAAGTTCTATCTAAAAAATTAATATATTATTAATATGTGTCAAACTAAAATATACTTTGTTTGAATTGTTTCATATTTTTCTGATAAATTTCATATTTTAATAAATTGTTATAAAATAAAACATTTTAAATAAAAATTGATAATTAATATCTAGTATATATATAGTTATATTATCCTTTTAATTGGTATAAATTTATAATTTGATTATTGTTTTATAATCTAATTTATCTTTTTTTATATGGAATCAATTTTATATTGAAGTTTGTTATAATAACTGTGTTAAATTTTGAACTATTTATTTAAAAACATGTTTTCTTAATCTGTCAACATGATTAATTTTTAATTAATTCCCTCCAATTATAATTTTTCAATTTCAAAAAATTTATTTTATATTTTTAATTATATGTTCCGAATTATATATATATATCCCCTTTATTTTCCAACATTATGAATAATAAACTTTTTAGTAAATTTTATTTCTTGGTTAAGGGTAAATCTAGTAATTATTGGTATACATTATGTAATAAAACTATAAAATTACACTAAAACTTGTAAAAAATTAAAATTTATGATTTTTTCTAGACCCATATAATCCTAGAGTCCATTTTAGGACCACATTGATCCACTTGAATTACTATAATGCATTTATAATAATATATTTAATAAAAAAACAAAATTTTCACATCCTTTTTTTTAACACGCAATGTATTTTTAACATTTTTTTATACATAAGATATATTAATAAATTAATAGTATATATATAAAATTTTATAGCCTACTTCATGGTAATTTATTTATAATTATTATGAAATAAATAATTCAAATTGAATGGTGACATAATGGACATGAAATAATGTAATAATTAATTAAATAATTCAATAAATGATATTATAAATATTAAAATAAATATAGTTTTACAAAGTGTATATCATAAATAAATATTAATGATAAATTATACATGTTAGGTTTTTTAAGAATAGTTGGATATAATATATCATGACTTTATGATATTTTTAAAAATTCAAGAATTGAATTGTGTTAAAATTCACAATGATGGTATTTTGAAATATATAAAATAATATTAAAATCTATGAAAAATAAAAAAACAAAGCTTTATTAAAATAGTCGGTATATGTCATATAATTTCATAAATGACTATTTTCATGGTCTTTTAGTATGTTATGGTAATTATAATAACCCTCAAATTATAAATTAATTCATTAAATGGTATGAGTTGTAAAGGCTTAAAACTAATAGATAAGAGTAAAAAATATTCAAAACATGGTTTATTTTAATTGGATTATCTTACATTGACAGATAATATTATTTATTTTAAATAAATTACTTCTTTCCATTTTGGAAAAGAGTCATAATTTATATTAATTTAATACTTTGAAAAATTATAATTGTGGCCCTCTCCTCCCCTATAAAGGGGAACCCATTCTTATCTTTTATTGAAACTTAAAAACCAGTTTTCTCGGCCATGATATTCCCAGAACTATTCCTAGAATACATACCCACATTATAAATTGATTATTTTAGTCCAAAAACCTTCCCTATAGTCTTTATTTTGTTTATTAAAGAATATTTCCCAAAAAAGATATATAGTTTTTATTAATGTTTTTATATTTTATATCTTCTCTTCTTTCTCAAAATATACATTAAACATGATGATATAATAAATAAAATTTCAAAAATATAATAATATATTTTCATGTAAATAGCATGTTTTTAATCCATGTGCACTTCCCTCAAATGCTAATATAATTAATTAATGGTCTGTACGTGTGAACAATCACCTCCACGAACCAATTTAATTTTTTTTCCATGAAAAATTTTATATTATAGTTATAATGATGGAATTAATGTTTATATAATATTTTAATGGAATATTTATTATTATACGAGAAAAATGTATCAATTATTTTCTTACATTCTATACCCACAAAAATTGATGATGCCATCTGCACATACGTGTGAACTATCCCCTCCAAAAAAGGAGTGATTTATTTTACTCATAAAATCACTTTGTTAATATATATAAGTATATTTTTATTATTATTATGTTATAAATAATTCTATTATAATTATGTAATGATAAAATAATATGTACCTTCTTTCCGTAATGATCAATGAAAAATGTGATCGTTATTCACTTGTTAGTACAACCTACAATCTCCTCGATTATAATGTTGTTAATTTTTCATAACCATACTGAAATGGATTTATATAAAAGTATTATTAATTTTTATGATTGTTTATTATATCATGAATATTACCAGGAAATTCTGAACCAGGCGTAAGCCTGGTCCCTCAAATTTATTAAAGGAAAAAAAAGAGAAAAAACAACCGGTTTAAGGGTTGCCGGTACCCCTTACAACGTGACACAGCAACCAAAGACCACTCCGCATCATACAGTGCAAATACAAATTCAAATTTCAAAACCAATTACCCATACAGCTGTCCTCGATCCGCACGTCGTCACCGCACACCTTTCAATGCCTCGAGTCGCTCACACCCTCGATACGCACCCAACCATCACACCCATCAACATCACCATCCATCGTCACCGGCGAGACCTCCTCCGGCGTCAATACAACACCAAGATCCACAAAATTAACCAAAAACAGAGACAACAATCCCAGTTCAGAACCGGATAATCGCAACCCACACGCCATTCACTGAACATCGGCTCCCCATGTTAACACCAACAAACCAAAACCAGAACAAGAAACCTCCAATCGATCGCATCCCACAACCGAATGTGCCGCGGACCAAAAAACAACTGGTAATCAACAACCAACCCACCACAAAACCATCACCAACACCTCATGAACAAAATGAAAGAAAGAACGGAACCAGAAACATCACCAAAACCAGATCTCGGAGTTGCTGTAGAGAAGATCCCGTCATCGCCATCCAAGCCGCACCTCAAGGTTGCGACGAAACGCCCAACACAGGTCGGAGAAGAGGAGGCATCACTCGAGCCGCAGATCCTGGAGCTGTCGACCAGCATCACAAACAAAGAAACACTATCCGAGATATGGAATCGTTGTGCGAGAAGGACAAGAAGGCGGAGTCCGCATCACGCAATCCCAGAGGGCTCCGACTCCACTGCAAATGAGAGACCGCCGCCACGACCTGAAGGAAAGGCGCCGCACGAACCCTAGGAAGAAGGAGGTGGCGACGAGGGGAGAGAGATGGAGATGCGGAGCCCCTTACGGGCCCATATCATGAATATTAATGGAGATATAATGTACTAATGAAATCTTTAGTCTAGAGATATCATACTATGTCATTTTGAGATCATGTACTGAATATAACCAAAACATCTGACGTGAACATGAATAATACATTAATTATTATAATATGGTAATAAAAAATATAAAAAGAATAATAAAAATTAAAAGGTTTCCCATTAATTTAAATAAATAAAATATAATTTTTATTTTGTAACTTAATCTACATACTTGATTAATCGAACTTGTGGTAAGGGTCTTCATCTCAATTTATTTCATTGATGAAATGTTTGAGGTAATACACCCACCTTCATTTATGAGGTGTATAAAAACACAAATGATTTATTAATTATATTAAAACATTTAATAAAATTAATATTTTTATTCATTCTATAAAGAGTGTTTTAATATTTTTAAACAAAAAAAAAGTATTTCTTCTAACATGTATGGTGGCAACGACCTCTCTTCCACTATTGAAATTATTTTATATATTGATTCATCTACAAGACAAAATATTTTTAAATGAGAAAACATATATTTTCCAATTTTCTAGGTTTTCTGTTATTAATTATGTTTTAGGAATATATTTATTATTTTAATAATTTAAAATTATTTTCTCGGATTGAAAATGAAAACTTTAGAGTGAATGTTTGAAAATTGAAATATTTTCTATGTTATAATAATATAATCGTATATAGAAATTTGATGGTTGGTTATGTGATAATCCAAGTATGGGTGGTTCTGTGAAAACCCAAATATGGGTAGATACATAATATCTAATAATTCATTATGTATGGAATTTTACTGTATGGCTATTCCATTCTATAAGAGTGACGTATATAGTGGTCGACCACAAGGTTATTCCATTTAAGTATAGTTATTTCACATATTACATATATGTGTTATATATGACCTGTATGGGATATATTGTAATATTATGAATTAAAAATTTATATATATGAAGTTTTTAATTAACGTATTTACTACTTCTCAAAGGTGAAAATTTTTAATTTATGAAAAAGTACTCATTATTTACATGTTTTCACAAGATTAATAGTTTTCATTGTTTCTATATCCTTTATTGATATTATTATGATCATCCCTTGTTTTAAAATGTTTTACACATAATTAAAAGAAACATATAGACAAGTATTAGATCTAGGTAAATTTTTTGTTGATTGAACAGGAGAAAAAATCCAATTTCATTTTAATTTTTTTGTTTTTGGAATAAATGGATACATTTTGGAAGTTCCCCCTTGTATTTATATATTTTTGTTATGTAAGAGTTTTGGACTAATTATATAAATCTCTAAAAAATCAATGATCATTGATGAGTAATAAAGTAAAATTCTAAACATAACATGATAATATATGATGCTTAAGGCAAGGGACCTAATAGTTGATGTTATTTTATATAACATTATGGGTTGAGGTAATTAAAATAACAAACCCATTATAGATTTTAATTTGGTCAAGTTATAATTTTATATTAATTGAAATTTACATTGTTTCTACATCTTAGATATTTCTGTTCATAATGGGTTTCGGCAAAGGAAACCTGAAAGTCATACTGGGAAGGAATGTAGAGGAAAATAGCCTTCCAAATCAGCATCATGAAATAGTGAAAATGGAACTAAGATGTTTTTTTCATTGATGGATCATATAAAATTGAAAAACAATTGAGGTTGTGTACATGCAAGATATAAACCTCTTACACTAAAGAGGAACATGATGTCAGTGGGAAATATTTGGAGACAACATCCCACGTCATTCAGAGGTTAATTTCGCCTCGTACTACCTAAATGATAAATTAAATATCTAGAATAGTTATTCAATGTCAATGGTTGTTATGAACACCATAAGGAAATTCATTCAATTTATCATTTGGGAGGTGAAGCCGATTATTTTTGAGAAATGGTTAACAATATCAGTTCACACGAAGAGATTGATTCCATTTAATGGGTTTTATTTCAGAATAGCATCATTGAGAAATATTTTCATTAGGATGTTTAGCATATGATTGAAAACAATACATGGAATTGAGAAAAAATGGGGAATATTTGGTTTCTACATATGAATTACATTTCACCTATTTAACAAGGTTTGTCCCATATCTTATCTGGGATCGTGAAGGTATGATAAATCGGTTTATCTCGGGATTCATTCTGAGATATTAAATGGTATATTCTTCTCATGATTTCAATGTTTATGAGGTCCTCATATAATGTGTTGATAAGGTACTAATAGAGTTTTTTATGATATTTTTTACCATGAGATAAAGAAAACGAATAGATCCCATTAGAATGAAATGGGAAAGCATTAATTAATGTCATTTAGAGTTATGAAAAATAAATTTACATCTTTTGATAAGTTTGGTAAAAATAATTCTGGATAATTTCATTCAATGTATGTGAAGTTATTATAATGCTGTAAGCATATTCATATTTCTCATGACTGTAATGGAGATGATTGGTATATCAAAAACAATCCAATGGTAATATGTTTTGTTTCAATGAATTAGGTAATTATAAAAATATTTGTCCAAAAATGATTTAACAGGGTGGAATCTAGAAATATAGAAATAAGAACGACTGTTGAAAATCATTTTCTAATACAATCGTTGATGTGGGACCATCAGATGAGGTGGTGATAGATTTTTTACATGTTTTTTTAAAATTTTACCAAAATATGTTTGACTTTGGATATTCACATTCTATCATTTCTGTGAGAATTTAATCTAAATTTGAAATATCACCACATGAATTTGATGTATAAGTTTTTTTAAAATCACATGGTGGATTTACTACAGAAGACATTATTTTTAGTAATCATCCAATTATCTTTGGTGGGATAATCATACCAATAAATCATTTTGAACATCCCCAAGTTGAGTTTGATATCATTTTGTGTATGGAATGGTTTTTATTCTATCATGTTAAAATGGAATTTAACATCGATAACATTTTATTATATTATTTTATATCTTTGAAAACACATGAATAAGAGGAGATATTGATTATATCTATAAGTTAATGTTATTTATCACATGTTTTTTAATAAAAATAGTCTTGAGTAGTGACATTACTATAATGAATAATGTTACAAATGTTTTTTTTAATTATTTTCCTGATGTTATTTCTGATCGGGAGTTTAAATTATCTATTTATTTATTTCATGATTCTAAGACTATGTAAACACTCTTTTATAGAATGACTCAATTATAACTAATTGAATTTAAAAAAAATAGTTACAATAACTTATTGGTAATGGTTTAATTAAAAATAGAACATTAAAATCAGGTGTTCTTGTTTTATTTGTGAAAAATAATAAAGGTTCCATGAGACATTGTATTGATTTTATATCCTATAATATTTTCATAATTGAGAAAAATACCATTTCCCTCATATTTATTATTTTCTTTATAAACTCCATGGAGTTCATTATTTTATGAATAGTGTTTTTTGGACTAGTTACCATCATCTAATGATTAATGAGGATGACATTCCAAAGGCAACATTCCAAATGACATATGAGAATTATGAGTTTGTAGTTATTTACTTTTGGTTATCTAGTGAAACTGATATATTTTTGAATCCAATGAATGGAGTCTTTCGTCATTTTTTGAATGAGTTTATGGTTGTTTTTATAGAAGATATTTAGTTATATTATAAATGCTAAGAAGAATATGAATGTCACATAAGGATTGTTTTTTAATAATTAAATGAAAAAAATATATTTAATTTTAAGTAAGCATGAATTGTGGTTACAATAAATTTAATTAATTTGATATTTTTTTCTTAATAGTGAAATAATTATTAACCCTTCTAAAACAATACTTTTTGATGAATGGAAAAGAACAAAAAATGTCATAAAAATTGATTACGTTAATGTATTAGTGATTTATTATTAACACTTTTTTGAAAACATTTCTCAATTATCTATCCCACTAATTATGTTAAAATGTAAGGGAGTTATGTTAATTTAGTCGAATAAAATTTAATGATTAAATTCATGATGTTAAAGGAATACTGTTAAAAGATACTATTTTGAACCTTCCTTCTAGAAATAGTGAATTTTTTATCTGAATTAGTACCACATTAAAATGAATTGGTTATTCTAATGAAGAATTATATGTTAACGTTTTATGCTCATGTTTGTTGAAACCTCTGGAGTTAAACTACCCAACACATGATTTGAAAGTACCTACTGTTTTTTTCGTTAAATTTCTAAAGGCATCATTTGTATGATATAAAATGTAAATACATACTACTCAAAACAGTTTTACGTATACATTAAATCAAAAATAATTGAACATGAAGAAGATAAGGTCTCTAGAACTAATCAAATATTATGGTTTCATGATTCATTGCTATCATTGAAAGGATAACAATGTTGTTGATACATTGATTCGTAAAATTAATGCAACATTAATCATGATGTATCTCGTATGTGACCATTTTTTTAATTTTTTAATTAATTATTCATTGGAAGTTGTTCGAATACGAAATCCTTCTATTTTTTTCAAGTATTAATATATTCAAATATATGATACATAATTAAGAAAGCACTGAAGGAAGACCATGGGTTATAAAATATTATATATTGGGTTAAAAATGTATGTTTACTGAATTTAACATTGATAAAGATTTTGTTATGTGATTTGGGAAGATAATATGTGTCATTTTATATTAATAGTTGTAGAACGAGTTGTTATGTGAAACTCATAATTCTCTGTTTTTGGTTCATCAAGAAATAAATATGATGTACAAATAACTTCGAGATTATTTCTAGTGGGATGAAATTAAAAGAGTAATTTTTGACATCACCATGAGTTGATTGACTTTTATAATCATCAATGTTGATGAACAGTTACTGAATGGTATACTTCATCTTTTTCCAGTGTCGAAGTGGAAATGGTAAATACATCTTTACAAATAAAAGTGGGATTATTGAAGATTTATTGAGGTAACAATGTGATCTAGGTAATTATTTAATGATTAAAAAAGTATCATTTTCTTCCAACTTTATAAATATATATTCTAATGAAATTTCATAGTTTTATATTAATAATATACTCAGTTTACATTGCTTTCACCTATATTGTATGTAATCATGATCCCATGATTACATCTATCTTTTGGAAAGGCATTTAAGTGCCTATTTGTAATTAATTAAGTCATAGTATAGAATTTTATATTAAATAATATGGGTATTCAAAACAACAAATTCAAAATTTGGAAGATTTTCTACACGGGTATCCAATACATTACAAAAAAATTGGATTTTCCTATTTCTTTGGATGATGTTTCTTATTATAACATTTTCATTCTGGTATATAGATATCTCTATTTGAGGCATTATATTGAATGTGATGTCAAACTCCAATTTTTTTAGATGATGTAGTTGGGAGAAATTTTATGGGACCTAATTTGTTAGAGGAAATGAATGAGAAAGTTTAATTGATTCAACAACATATGAGGACATCACAATAAAGGTAAAAATGTTTTGTGGATAACAAGAAGAATTTTTTTTTCATTCCTGGTGGGAGATAATTTAATTTTTAAAGATTCCCCATATAAAGTCTTTATATGTTTTGGTTGGAAGGGGGAGCTATGTATAAGGATCATTGGACCCTATGATATAAATGAGAATGTTGGAAAAGTTTCCAACTGATTGGATTTACCTCCATGTTTAATGCTCGTTCATTTTTTATAAAGTTTCATTGTTATGAAAGTATATACTGGATCCATCTCATGCTTTGAGTCAATAAGTAGTTTAGTAGGAATAGAATCCTACTAATATAGAAAAACTAATCAAGGATCTCAACCAAAAAGTCAAAATCTTTTGAAATAATGAGATTCATCAATTATAGAGGTTATAGAAACCCATCTGGTTAAAGAGGCACCATGGGAATATGAAAATTATATGAGGAAAAAATATACCCTATTTATTCATAAGTGAATTAATTTGAGCAGATGATAATTTTAAAATAAGAGTATAATGAAAGAAACTAGGTAATGATGAAATAATTACTATTAATTTATTAATTAGATATTTATTAAAATAGTCATGAAAATCAATAACATATATTATAAATATAGTTTTATGTTTAAAACTATTATTTTTCTAAAAAGGGATGTTTTTTCGCAACATAGTAAATCCATTTTAAATATATCCTTTTTAATTTTATAAGATATAGTTGAAAAAATAAAATTATTATTTTGAATAGATTTTTCAAAATTTACTTTGGTAGTTTTTTGGGTATTTTTTCTGATAAATATCATATTTTATGGAATACTAAAAATTACATCATTTTATTTGAATAATTTTTTTAGATAATTTATTTATTTAGGTATATTATCCTTATAATTATCTTAAATGATTAATTATATCAAGTTTCTTCATTTAAACTAATGCGGGTAATTGAAATCAACATTACTATGAAACAGGATAAAAATATTTATGATTTTTTGAAGGTTTTACTTTAATAACATGTTTTCTTATTCCGCTAACGTGATTAATTTTTAATTGATTTTTGACAAATTTGTGATTTTAAATTGGATAAAATTTATTCAATGTTTAAAATCATATCTTCCAAATTATTTTAATATGCCCATTTTATTTTTCGAAATTTTGTAATTGTAACTTTTTTTATGTATTGTTTTCCACAGTTAAGGTTAAATTGGGAAATTAACGATAAAAATAATATTATAAAAATATAAAATTTCTATCACACTTTCCTAATATAATAAGATTAGCTTTAAAAAACTAGAATAGATGGGTAAATTTTTTAACCACATAGAGCCACATGGATAACATTAATGCTTTAATAATATTACATTCAATGAAAAGTCTATTTAGACACATCTTTAATTTTAATAATTAATGTATTTTTCAAAAGTAAAAATATATTAAAAATCATCATATATAAATATTAATTAGAGATATAAAATTATTACCTATAACATGGGTATTGTTTTTATAATTTTTAGGAAATAAATAATTAAATTAAATGATGGAACCATGATTATGAAATAATTAAATAATTAATCATTGGATAAGATAAATGATATCATAAATATTATAATAAATATAATATAACATAATTGAGGCCATCTATGAAATTTTTGGACAAATTTGATATGTTTTTGATGTTTTCAAATATTTTTTTCAACTATGTTACAAAGTTGTGATAATTTTATAAAAACATGAAACAATTAGTTTCCCAATAAACATTAATTGAATTTTAAAATATAAAATATTTTATTAGTGGATATAAAATTTATATAAATCTGTATTCAGTACTATAGCAGTTGGAACTATTCACCTTAGGCCACTGGTTTGTTCGTGGATTCCTTAAGGCTTTCGGGCCACCCAGGCTGTCGAATTAGTAGGGACTTCAAGCCACCTTTAAGGCCCTCAGTCCAACATAAGGCCTTATGGCCGCATGGAGTTTCCCCAGACACACTACAAAAACAGAGCTGCCCTAGAAGATGATTCATAGTAGGTGCACTAACTATAGTAGAGAAAAATGTATTTTTAGAATGAGAGGGTTTGGCTATGCCATAGATACTAGCCTGGGCTTAAACGGGAATCCTAGACAGTCGACCATCTAAAGGCGGAGAGCTAAAATTATGATGCAGATGCTAGGGAGGGGAAGGTCCGTGTAGATAGTCTGGTTAAATTCCCTAAGACATTTGGTTCAGGTAATCTCCTAAGCTTATGAGCCTTATAATCTCTAAGCCTTTGTGCCTTGTAAGGGTTCCCCCTCATCCCATGAAATGGGTTTTATCAAAAATCAATAAAAATAAAGGCCTTCGGGCCATTTGGGCATAACACAGTCCAGAAGTGTGTTAACGTGTAAATCAATGTTGATCATCCTAAAAAGAGGTATTGTTTTAATTTATGTAATTATAGTGTATTGTAAATTCAATTCCATAAAATATTATTCAACTATGATGATAATATAACTATTTTATAATAAATATACTAAAATTTAACTATGTTAATTTAATATCCTATTTTAATCTCCAATTTCATCATATGGGGAAATATCTAATCATGTGTGGGTAAGTGTTAACTATCACATACAAGAACAGATACAATTTAGATTCCCAAAAAATTAATCAAACCCTATTAGAATAAAGGAATTAGAGTTTATATGTGATATTGATAACATATTTACAATAGTAATATAATAGTATATCAATTTCATTTTTAAATTTAATGAAAATTAAAATGTTAATGTAGTTCATGTGTAGATGTGAACTATTATCTACACAAAGTGATGTTATTCGTTTTTAATAACTAAATCACATGAATAACATATATGAGTATATTTTGATTACTAATATTATATTAAATATTTAATGATCAGTATATAACTATAAATTATTACTTACTTTATTTACATGTTAATCAATGAATAATGGGAATGTTACTCAAGAGTATATATTGCGTATTGTCACCATGATTATAACATTGTTCATTTTTCAAACCTATATAATTTTTTTTAAGTGTAATTAATTTTTACAATTTATTATTATATCAATAATATTATTCTATATATGATGCAATAATGGCCACTTTTCATTATAGACATCATACCTTGGTATTTTTGACTCTTTTACAGGATATCAAAAGAACACAAGACTTGAAAGTAAATAAATAATGATTTGTTGTAAAATAATGATATGTGATTTAAAAGAAATAATAAACATGAAAATGGATATCAATAAGGTAAATTGTTAACTTTATTTTATTATTTAGAAATATAAAGAACATATTTGAAGAATCAGACTTGAGTTAAGGGACTTTGTCCCAATCATTATTTATTAAGCATTAGTTTTTTGTTATTCACCCCCATTATATTATAAGGTGTTCCAAAAAATTAATTGGAATTTTTAATTATATAAAAAAAATTCTAGAAGGAATATTTTTATTCTTTATATACATTGTGTTTTTCTTTCTTTAAAAATGAAAAAAAAATAATGTTTTTAAAAGTACATGGAAATAGAGACTTCTCTACCGCTATAAACATTATTTGTTATTTGTATTCCTCTAAAAGAAATAATGTTTTTAAAATAAAAATACATAAGTTATATTTATTTTATTGGTTTTCTTATTTAAAATGGTTTATTAAATGGAGTTATTATTAAAATAATTTTAAATGATTTCTTGTGAGAAATAATTTTGTGATTGAAATGTGGAAAATTGTAATCATTTTTGTGATATGATTAAATATGGTATGTGCTCAGTTGATTTTTGGTTATGTGATAATCGATGTATCAGTGGTTCTTTAATAAACCATGGATAGGTTGTAACATTATAATCTCAAATACATTAGGCATATATGTCTAACTTGTGGTTATTCTATTTTTCAAGAGTGAATTTAATAGAAGTTGACCGCACGATTAATCCATTTATGTATAGAAGTGTCTCATGATTCCTTAATGTGTAATATATTCTTAATTTTTGTTTCATGGTAATAATGTGATAACCAAATGGGCAAGAAATTATTTTATATAGAAAGTATATAGTAGTTCGAAACGGTAAAAAAATATTACTTTATGATAAATTAGTCGTGGTTTAAATGTTTTAAGAAGACTAATTGTTTTTTTTTTGAATCCCATATTAATATTTTTATTCTCATCACATGTTTGAAAATGTTTTAAAGATTATTATAGGAAGAATAGTGACATGGATGGGATCAAGGGATTAATTGTAACAATTGAACTTGATAAGAAACCATGTTTCATTTTAAAAGATTTTGTTTTATGAAAAAAAGAATTCCATATAGAATTGTACACATTGTATTTATATGTGTTTTTAGGAATTATTTATATCTTAATTCAATGTATCTATAAAACTAAATAGGCCATCAATGTGGGATAATTTTTAATTATTTACCTAACTCATAAAAATGTAATGTTTAAGGATGAAACCTTATTGAAATTGAAATAATTAATATAGGGTATAACATGAGATTATTTTCATCTATATAGACCAGTTGTTTATTAGTCAAACATGAAAATTTATGTCCCTAATTATTTACAACATTGAACATAAATTGTCTTCCAAAATTTAATTGATCAGAATATTATTTTTTATTTTGTAAGATTTTGATGGAAAAATTTGGTGGAAAATATTATCATCAGTTTCATAAATTTATTTTCATTATTTTGTTTTGGAGTTCATGAATTGAGCTATTATTATTTTTATTATGTTTTTTGATAAATTTTGAGATAATGATGCATTTATATGTTGTTTTCTAAAGTGTTATGGATACAATCAAACAAAATAAGAATTTTTTGGTCACAATGTCATTGTTTTAATTCACCCCATTTTATGATTTACGTAAAAAGAATAATGTTATCAATGATATTTTTGGAGTTGTTTTTTTAGTTGAAGTATTTTTATCTAATAGGTTAAACATTATGTTTTGTTTAAGGATCATTTCATTTTAATTTTTTATAGAATAAAAAAAAGGACAACCCGAAGTCTTTGTGACAAACTATCACATCCTGTAAGGCATCAGAGCATCAACCGACAACCAAAGGGTGACAATTGTGAAATGTCTACCATTGGAATACATGATGACTGAGTTAGTATGATAATTTAAATATTAATATTATGTTATATTTGAATGAAAATGGGATTTTATGTGAGGAATAATTATTGATTTATCTTCAAATCCTAACAATCCATGGGTTTCAAACATAGTCTGTAATATTTCGATGAAATTTATTTGAAGTTATTTATAGAATATATTATTTTTAACATTGAGTATTACTACATATTTTATATGATTAATGTATAATATGTTGTTATATTCATTTTCTGAATTATCCTTCCCTCTTCTGACCATTTTGGTTTTAATTAAATTTTTTAAAGACATCATGAATATCTTATTTTCCCTTTTATGTTAATGGGGTACTTAAAAGTTTTTTTTATTTCCCCAGGAAAAACATTTTCATTTTTAATACTCTTATATTGGATAAAATGTTGACATTAATGTCGAAATTTATTAAAGGATGATTTTGTGTTTAACAAGAAAGTATATTTTTAAAATTATCTTTTTCTTCATATTAAGAGACTTAATCAACTATAAGAAAAATAATTTTTAAATAAATGTATTATCCTAGTATGTTCGATTTTTTTATATCGATATATATTTTAATAAACCCATATTTATTATTTTGAGGTCCCTATCTTACCATTCATCATTCACATGCTTGTGATCAATGACCCCAGACACTCTCTATAATTTTTTACGCATTTCCTCTATTTCTACCTATGTTCTCTCATTTTGAATTTTTTTTATTATTACAGATGATCTTAATATATTCATTTTCACCTATTAAGTTGATTTTATGGCCATGTTAACTGTGTGGGTTTTAATGGGGGAATTAATAAAATGATAATCCTTTGATAATCAATATGATTTCGAGGAAATTATTTTTTTAGTTTTTATGATGTATGAAATTAATATTTTAAGAAATAAATTGTTTAAAATAATTATAAATTAATTGGTATCTTTTATTAGTGAGAATAAATATTTCATCATGTGTTATACACAAAACCATGTTTTCATTATTTTTCACATAACATATTTCTATTTAGATAACAAATGTTTCACACAAGGCTAACTATTACTTGACAATAATACAATATTAATATTATTATTTAACATCATGTGGATTAGCCACATCAATGGTGGTAATGAATAAGATTAACTAAATTATAAAAATAGTGTTTTAATATATATTTATAAATAATATTTAGTGTATAATAAATTCTAAATGATAAAAAACCCAATTTAATATAAATAATGTGTTTTTATAAAACCAATTATACCCAAAAATAAATTATAAATTGATAAAATAGATTTATCACTATTTTTGAAAATTATTTATTAAATTTATATATTATAAATTTTAAAAAATATATTAAAATTCATATAATAATTTTTAATGTTATAAAATAACAAAAAATCTCATTTTGAGTGTTAAAAAAAATTTCTTCTCAAATTTTTTTTCCCGCATTTTAATAGTAGACTTGCATTATAACTAAATTTTGAAACTCCAGTATTTTTTATGAAAATATAATCAAATTTAGGGAAATCTAAATGTGAAAAATATCATATAATAAATTTTTAAAATTTTTCTATGATTATTCATTTTTTGATAAATAATGAAAAATAATCATTTTAAACAAGAAAATAACTTTTTTTCTAAATTATATATAACATGAAATTATGTTTTTAATTTGTTATATAGTGAAATTTTTCAATAATATTTCAATTTATTTAATTTAGTTGATTAGGATAATTTTAATATTGATATTTTATATAAAATTTTTTATTATTTTGAAATTATTCACATTGAAAACTTATTTTCTAATTCATCTATCGGAATAATCATAAATTAAATTCTTAAACATATAAGAATTAAATTTGGAACAAATATATAAAATATTTATATTGATAATAAAATAAAATACCAATTAATTTCAATATTTTTTTTGATAAGTAACATTGCTGAATGAAATAAAAATTAATTACAACGATTAAAGTAAATAAGAGTTTACATAGTGGTAAAAAATTAATCATAAGATGAAAATGAAAATGATAAATTTCTAGAAACCATTATATGGCCATATATTGACCATATAACATTTTTTATAGAAACAAATTCTTTATTAGTTTCACATTATGTATGTTATCCCTCCAAATAATGTTTTCTTTTATGAATTTACAAGAATCCCAATGTACCTCTACTATAAAATGGAATTATGTATCCCTCATTATTCACACATAGAGAGACTTTTTATAATAAAAATAATCCCAAATTACATCCCATGTACATAATCTCATCCAAGATAAATAACAATGGGTATAAATCAATCTGAGGATATCGTTCGGTTCAACCCAATAGCAGTAACCCTATTAAATGACAAAGTTTGTCAAAAAATGGTTTCTATTATATTTCATTATCCTCCTTAATTAATTATTTTTATATCATGATTATATTATAAATTTAATATTTTAAATATAATTATATTTTATTAAATTATGGTAACAATAGAAATATTCACACACCTTCAACAAATGTTACACGCAATCATCGTTCGTGTGTAAGATGGACTACAACCTTACGAGCCACTTTCATTTGTTATTCCATTACCACCCATAAATGTTGATAAAAATGTTAGAAATGATTTTTATATATAATATATATCATATTTATTATTTATATAATTGTAATAATTTATTTAATAACACATAACTTCACTATTACAATTTTTTAGAGTGTGATAACATTATTTGTTTTTACGGAGGACTACCTCTATGTGAATCGATGTGATTCAATCATGAATAACATGGAATGTTTTAAAGATGAGTCTAACAGAAATATATTTTCTGTAATATATATTAGTAATATTATAATTATATATATATATATATCATTTATAATTATTTATTTCAAAATAACAAGAAAATGGAAACAACATTCATGCATAATTACTGTCTAAAGTATGTATAAAAAGGATGTTTCATTTGAAATTTTTATAATATATAGATTATTATAAATACATATATAGTTAATATATATTGTATTTATATGGTGGTGTACATTATGCATATGTTGAAATCATAATCAATTTAATATAAATAAAGAAAATTCAAAACATAAACAAGAAATGAAGTGGTTCTTGCCCAAATCATAAATTTAACATTGAATAATTATTAAATTGATAACATAAATACATAATAAAATATTATTCTGAATGATATATATAATTGTGGTTCAATAATATATGTATAGTAAAATTATATTTTTTATACATTATGGTTGAAAAACTACTAAGATAGTCAATACTTATGGTATGGGGATTTTGTCTCATATTTATTTTAGTGAGACTTATGTAATACTAATCACTCATTTATTATATGAGCTGTATATTCTTCTGTATAAAATATTAAATAATTTATTTATTTTATTTTATTAAATTTCAATTTTAAAATGATCTATTATTTAAAATATCTCATGATTCATATGTAACCCACATTTTAAGGTTTTTTCACATCAAAGATATATTTATGTGGGATCGAAGAAATATTTAACAAAAAAATATGGTGTGTAGTGTATATAATGAAACTGAATTTATTTTCTAATTCATAAAATGAATATTTATTTGTATTTACCTATCCATTATATGATATCTTTTTCAGGGGGATTATGGTTTCAATGATACTAAAAGTGTGATGGATTTTTTTACACCATTTTAGTTTTGAATACATATGTTTTATTATGAACTTATATTCATTGATTTAATATATATAATTCTTTTAAGAAATTTTATATCACGAATAAAATTATTTTCATGATCTTATTAGTTTTATTTCATTATATAAATTCCTTGTTGTTCGGAATGTTACCATAATGGAAAGAATAATTTGTTTTTATCTCACCATATATCAGGATTTTTTTGTGATTATGTCTCCAATGTGAAATATTATAATCATTATTTGAAATATTATTTTCACATTTCTTATTCTCTTTTAATTTTAAGAGAATACATATTATCCTTAATTTCCCTGTCATTTTCTTCTTACTAGTTCAGGATAATGTCTTCCTTAAAATTCTTATCTTCGACCAGAAATAATTTTCTTCCAAAAGATGCTTAAGAAATATTTTTTTAGTGATTATTTTTTATTTTCATAAATAGATTATTTATATGATTTCAAAAAAATTATTTATATTTTTTTTTGTTTTTTTATAAATATATAATTTGAAAACTATTTAATGATAAGAAAAAATATATTTATAATAAAAAATATATTTTTATAAAAAAAATTAATTATATTTAAATTATATTTACAATCATAATCATCAAAAAATGCTACTGTTAATTTTTATCCAATAGGTATTTTTTATTTATATCATCCTTATTATATTATGGATGTATTATTATTGTGTCATGGAGTTTTTCATATAGAACTATTGATTTCCACGGGTTAACCCTATTCCAATGATATTGTTTTAGAAATTATTTAATTTTTACATGTTAATAATGTTTCAATAATAAATTTATGGATATCATTTCATTTCCTAATGTTACCCATATTTTAAATTGATTTTTGTGGAACCCATTTCCTTTAAATGTGTTAATCATGATCTGAAAGGTGTAAAGGTTATTTCAATGAGTTATGATAAAATGAAATCTATAATTTTTTTATTAATTACTTGTTTATTATGAAATATACATTATGGATATTCAAAAATAGTTCCAAGTGGTACAATTATAGCTTAAAATATTGATGATCCCATTTTGAATTCTAATGAATAGGGAAATTATTATGGTCTGTGGAGAATTATTTTAGATGTTTGAAACAAGGTTATTCTAATTTTTGATGGTTTTTTATAGTTATATATAAGTTCCATTTGTATTAAATGAGAATATATTTCAAGATAAAAATATGTTTTCTCAATGGGATTATGATTTTTCAATTTAAAATTTTTGGTATAACATTGATCCTGATTATTGATTGTTTGGATTATTTTCAGTTTTAAATTATTACTATATGATGGAATGTTTAATGATCCATGTATTGATTGGAATTAGTAATTTTATGATTTTGTCAAGAAATATGATAACGTCATCAGACCTTTATGAACTCTTATTCTCACTAATGACATTCAACTGTTAATTATTTTTTTACCTTAGTTGATAATTTTTTCTCAGCCTTTATATGATTACTTTTATATATATTATAAAGAATATCGTTGAATGATTTATGACTATAATGTATTTCCAATGGATTAAGTTGATAACCTAATGTGAAATATTATATGTTGGGTATAAAGAGAGATGATGTTGATCGTTTTAAAATAGGTTTTTAAGAGTCCGAATTGATTTTTGTTATGTCTAGTATTCTAAAACTCAAAACCAAATGGTCCTTTATAATGTATGAGATCAATTTTTAAATTTTTATGTTTTATTTATTTTTATGGAAGATACTGAAAAATCATTATAATAATAATATATTGAAATGTAATGGACTATGATTTCAACATCGAATACAAGAGTGCTAGTATTAGGCTATTAATGTTGTTACTAAAGTCTAGTTTAGATAAATTTGTATATTATTATGTTTTCTTATGAGTTTTTTTACTTGTGGATATAATAATTTGATTATATGATTATGTTTTATAATATGTGTTAATATATAAAACACCACATTTCTTGTTTTTTAGTATTAAATGTTTTATGTGTCAAATAAAATTTTTTAAGAAACATTTTTGTGTTTGGGTGTTGGTAGTCCTTAGGATCACCATGATTTATTATTTAAGGGGGAAATGGGTTTTAGTTTTTAAATGAGAATAAGTATAATCCCTATTTTCATGTTACAATCGTTCACATCTATCAAGGTATATGAGATTTAACCTATAATAGAAGGGAGACAAGTTTGTGGCACATACCACTGAGTATGTGATGTCTATTTTTCAAGTAATTTTTATAAGATAAGAATATTTTTATTTCAAAAAAAATATTCAATTTTATTTAGGGAATAATGATTCAGTTATCATTAAATCCATTTAATCCATTAATTTTTGTAGAAATTGTAAAATGTATGATGAATTTTAAGAATATATATTTATCGAGTACTTTAGTTTGATATTTGTGGATGACTATTCATTTTCTGTTATTACTGTATCACGTGAATTTTTAATGATTTTTTGAATTATCATAAATTCAAATGTCCATTTTGGGTTTTGATTGTAGTTTAAATAATTTAGGAATATTTTGTCATTCTTTTTATTGTTATTTGGACTTCAATATTTATTTCAAAAAATCATGCTTTAAAAATTCAAACTGAATAATATTCATTTGTATAATAATAAGATATTTTTGTGTAAATAAATTAATTAAAAAATTTACTCATCAATATGTATATTCACAAACACTCTTAGTTTAGATGGAAAAATAATTCCTCAACTATTGAAAAACAAATATTGAAATTAATATATTATACTAGTATGTTCAATTATGGTAAACTGATGGACTTATCAATCATCATAGATTTGGGATTTTTACGGGAAAAAATTTCCATTAATCATTCATGTTATGGTGATCAAGGACCCCAATCACTCCTTATAATTAATTATGCATATTTATTTTCCAGCATATGTTCTCTTAAATTGGAACATGTTTATGTGTTGTTATATATGAAATTAATTCATAAATTTATATAATATAATATGATTTTTTATTTACACTATTTATGATGTGGGTTTCAATAAATTAATTCTAAAAAATTTAATCCTTTCAAAATCATGATGTTTTTTAGGTCAAAATTCATTTGGGGGTAGGATATAACACCCTCATATTTTATGAAATGACTTCAATAAAATAAAATAAAATTCATTTATATTTAAAATTAAATGAAAAAATATATTAAGTAGTGTTATTATAAAAAACATGTTTATATTTCTTTGTACGTAACAATGAGGTTCTTTGAAAACTTTTATTACATAGAAGGCCATGTCTTACCTGAGTACAATATACTACTAATATTATTATTTATCAATATTGTGACGACATCAGTGTTGGAATTATAGGAATGAATCTACTTAAATGAGATATGAAAATAGAGTTGAAATACATATATTTATATATATAACTAATTCTTTTGTGTCCAATTAATTATAAATTATTATAAAAACAATTTGATTATAAAGGATGCGTTTTTATAAAAAACATTTTTTCTACCCACAATGGAAATTTTTCTTATTAAACAAAATTAATAACCATTACAGAAAAATATTGTTGAAATTTATATGTTATATATTCAATAAAACATTTTCACATTCAACCATTATGTTTTTTTGGCATAAAATAATAATAAATCCAATTTCAGGTTTTAAATTATAATTTTTTATGAAATGCATTTTTACCACATCTTAATAGAATAATTTTTTTAAAACTATAATTATAATCTATTGTAAATATTATTTTAAAATATATATAATTATTTTAATCCTAAATTTCTATATTATCATAATTGGAATTTTTGGTATTTTTTGAGAGGTTTAATTTTTTGATGAATAATGAAAAATAATGAATTTTAATTGAAAACTGGGATTTCTTCTAAATAATTGATATTATTAAATTATATGTTGTATTTTTTTAATTTTTAAATTATTAAATTATACATATATTCTTCTAATTCATTAAATTGATATTTTTATTGAAATTAAATAAAAAAACACATTAAAATTTTAAACATTTTCACTTTAAAAACACACTTTTTTGTTCCTTGTGTAGGATTGATTTTAAATTAAACCATTTAACATATGAGAATTAAAATATTTACAATTGAATCCATATTTTTAATCATAATTATTGAAAATTAAATTATGTTAAATGTAATTTTTGAGTAAAAATATAATTGAATGCAATTAAAATTAATTATAGCAATTAACGTATAAATGAGTTTACTTGGTTGATAAACATTAATCATAGTGACACAAAGGACCAAAAAACTAGTATATTAAAATTATTTTCATATATAAAAAATATCCAATATTTTATATAATTTAGTTCCATATTTGATCTACATGATGTAAGTTATATCCCCAAATAATGTTAAATTTTTTTTTATTTATAAGAATGCAACCCTCCGCAATAAAATGAAATCCACTATCCCCACATCTTCACAACTCTAAAGACATTTATATCATATAAATTATTCCAAAATTACTTCCAAAAATCCCACATGTCATTATAGAAGAATAAAATTTTGTATAAATAAATCTTTTGAAGGATTTTATTTCTAACAAAGTGGATTTTAATGAAGAAGTTGTAATATTCATAAATGAATGTCTGCTTATTTATTCCTCAGCCATCATAAATTATTTTTATATTGATATTATATAATAAAATCAATATTTTAAAAATAAGTATTTTTATATATTCACCTTACTATCATCTTGAAACAGTTCCATCAAATTTAATTCGCAATCATCATTTGTGTGTACAATAGACTACCACCTAGCGAACTAACACCATTTATTCTTCCATTACCCCATGCAAGGATTGGAATAATGATAGAAATGTTATTAATATAGGATATATATTATATTTATGATTAAATTATTTTTATATATAAATTATATAACGCATACCGTCATGTTTTACATTTTCTAAGAATACGATAACATTATTCGTTTGTATGGAAGACTACTATATTTTAAAATGATGTGATTCATTCACTCATTAAATGTAATGTACTAGGGATGGGTGTAATAGAAATATTTGATACATAATTCTTAAAAATTATATTATAATATATATATATATAATTTAATTATTTATCTTTTAATATAATAAGGAAACGAAAACAACTCCATGTGCACGTATGGCATTCCATCTCTATGGACGGTTTATTTCATTTCAAATTTCTATCATTTATAAATTTTTATTAATAAATATATATTGAATATATGTAAAATTAATATCTTGGATAAAATTATTTAATATTATAAATCATGATAAATATAATAGGACAAAAAAATGAAATTAAAATATATTCGAAAAACAAAGTGATTATTACCTGAATCATAAATTTAATATTAAATTGTTAATAAATGGGTAATATAAATTCAAAATAAAATCAAATTTTGAATGATGTATAATTTTTTTGTTGGTTTATATATTTATAATAAACATATATTTCATATATATTGGGTTCCAATAAGTACTACGAGGGTCAATACTTAAGGTAAATGGATTTGAAGTCTCACATTTATTTCTTGATGACATATACCATATTCACCGCTAACTTTTTATGCAGTATATAATTCCATTGATTTTATTTTATAATAATTATAAATAAATTTATAGTGATTTATATATCCTACCAATGTTATATATTTCATGGGGGTTACGGTTTAAAATTTACCAAATTGATGACAGATTTTCACAATTTACCTTCATTTGAGACTAATGTATTATTATGAGCCCATATTCTTTTATACGGTTAATATATTTACCATTTGACATGTTATATAATTAATCTCCGTATATTCATGATATTATTAATTTCATTTAAATACTTTATTTCATGGTAATTTTGATTCATTATTTCCAATCTTATATGAGCCTTTCGTTACAATCTATTCATTTATTAGTATAGTTTGTGATTAAGTGTCAATTGTGGAAATTTTATTATTTTACCCCAAATAATTTACATTATAATCATTTATCTCTAGTTATTTAATTATAAAATTTTCTTCCCAATTTCTTTTCTCTCTCTCTATACTCAAGCATTCAAAACCATGTTTTAATTCAAAATAATCTTTTTCTTCAATAACTGTTTTTTTTTCTAAAATAATGTTTACAGAAATGTGTAATATTTTTCATGTTTGTAATGATAAATTCCTTAAGAAATTATGAAAATTATTTCATCAAAATCCTTTATATGTTACAATTGTTTTTTTGTGGAAAATAATATTCACTTTGATTTATGTTTTAAAATTCGATCTTCATTATAAAAAAGTTATTTTACCAAAAATTCAATTTATGACATTTTAATGTAATTTTTATTCATAAACATAAAATACCCTTTTTGTTACATATCCTCAAAGAACGATATTTTTTATTTATAAAATCCACATTATTTTTGTGATGTCTTAATATTTTTTCAATGACATTATTATGGAACAATTTTCATTTACATGGGAAAACCATGTTTCAATGAGACTGTTATTGAACCCTTTTCATTTCCATCTAAAATTGTGTTCTAAATAGATTTTTATAAAAAAATTCATTCTTCATTGGTTAACCGTTATTGGTTGAGATTATTGTTGAACCCATTTATTTTCATTTGTTAATAATCATCTAAAAATTATCAAGTTTGTTTAAATGTGTAATGAATAACTGAATTTTATATATTTATTATTAATTATTTGGTTAATTCAAATTAAAATTGATGGGTTTGCCGAGATATATTCATGTCAATCTATAATATCAAAAATGTTGGGTGAAAAATAATATCACTCTAATGCATAGGGGAATGACTGTTTTTTCACAATAATTATATTATATTTATTCATATGGTTATTTCAAATTTGAAGGGTTCTAAAAGGAATCATTATAAGTTATATAAGGGTTTAATGAGAAGATATTCTAAGATACAAATGTATTTTATATATTGGTTTATGATTTTTCATTTGGTCAATATTTATTTCACATAGTTGTTGATTAAGTTTCCTTATGATTAATTTCTTCATTATGGCCATATTACATGTTTTCATGATTTTTGATTCCTATATTAATGGGTATGATTCCATTATGATTATATCATGCTCATTGATTTTTTAATCACACACTTATTCACTATTATACATAATTATGAAAGTAAACAGTTCATGATTATGTTTATCCTTACTAAGAATTTGAGAGACCATTCTTAGGATACAATTTCACAAGGTATAAGGAATGAAGATATATGATTTATTTATATAATTGAATTTACATGGATGATGATGATAACCTAGTGTGTAATAAGAAATGATGGGTACAACGGGATATTTGTTTTAACAATATGTACTTATTGTTTATTTGTCCAACCTGATATATTTTGGTACTAATTATCTTAAACACTTATTCTATATGGTCCTCCAGAATATTTGTGATCCATGATTTTATTTGGATAACGTTTTTTTTGGAAATGACATTGTTCACAATTATCAACAAAATATCATGAAGTTTGATGTTCTACGATTTCATCATAGGATCCATGAGTGTCAATCCTACTATATTATAAATATTTTAAACATTTTTATTTATAATAATATTTATTCTGAAAATATATTTTATAAATATTTTTAAAATAATAATATATATAAATTATAATATTAAATGATATGAATTATATTGATATTAAATCCTTTTAAATCCTTTACATAATGGTAAAACATGATTATTCAAATATATCAGAAGTCTTAATTCTCATTAGGTTTTTTGGATAATTTAAATTTTAATCAATGAAATGTTTTCTCTAGAATCAGTAGTTATTATTAGATATTCCATCCTTCTTTTTCGTAACATAAATTAACCTATTAAAAATTATATTATATTTATAACGAAACTATTGTTGGTAGTATTAAATAATTATTCTAAATCACTAAAAATATGTTACATCAAATGAGTAAACAATAGTAATAATATTGAAGTACCCAAATTTATTATTATGGTATTAAAGATAAAATATTAATGAATATATCGGTCATTAGATAAATAAAAACTATCATTAATATTTATTAGTGTTTTTTCATGGATCACCATGGTGGATATTCCTTATATAGTCTCTTAAACAATTATATATAAAGGGAACACAATTTCTAGACATTAATTTTCATTATTGAAATAGTATAAAATAACTCATAAAAGAATATATCATATCTCTAGGTCATAATCATCAATTGTATTCATCTAAATAAATAAAAATATAGTTGTATTATTTGAAAAAATCATTGTATTATAGTTACTATGTTGACATAGACATTATTTTTTAATAATCATATAAGAAATATGATCAATTCAATATGATAAATTTTAATCAATTGGCTTCAAACATTCAAATATAGTTGACTTATATTATTTTCTAGAAAATAAATCAAAAAAATTTATCTCTACATATATAAATATGAATTTATTCTATATTATTCAATTTTAAGGTGACTAGATATGTAAATATAAACACATAAATAAAATATCCATAAATTTAGTCCATTATAAACCACCATAAAAGGAAATTATAAAAATATATATTGGGTTTTCACTAAATATATCCTCGTAATGAAATTTAATATTTTTAAAACATTCCAATCTAACTAATTTTCCATATAATATATAAAATTAAATATAAATTCATTTCGGTATAGTTATAAAAATCATTTTTAGGACCTCTCTCAATGTTATTTAATAAAATATTAATACCAGGTGTTAGGTTCCTTCAGTAATAAATAATTAATAAATTCATTATTATTAAAACTAAATATATTATAAAAAATAAATTTAAATAACACTACAATAATTAAATAAAATATATGTAATAATCATTAAGAAATGTAATCATCATATTCAAAATCAAAAAATAGGGTGTATAGAAAAAAAATTCATAATAGAATAGAAAATCTAATTCATGATAAATATAAATAATTATAATTAAATGATATTTTTTGTATTATGAATATAAAAAATAAAAAATATTATCACAAGAAAATTATAATGAAAAGAACCATGTCTTTTATATAATTAGAGTAATATTATTATTTTACCATCAAATCAATAAAAAAGAACATTCTAGTTGATATTTCATTCCCAACATATCGTATTATTTAATATTACATATCCATTAAAGAATATTATTGACCCATGTGCATAAAATATTCCTCCCCTATGCTATATGTGACTTTTTACAGAATTGGGATCAAATACTATATAATATGAAAACTCACCCAACATATTTAATTACCATTTCATTCTCTTAAATATGATTAATATTATCATTTTCCCTTAAATTTCACAATTACAAAAAAAATACTAATATATATTTATAAAACGAAACTACTCTTATTTATTTCAAAATCAATGGATTGAAAAAAATAAAAACAATTTATAAAAAATTCACTAGAACAAAGACATCAATTTTTGTTATTCCATTAGACACATCGATCTCCTTTGTATTCTTACATTAATACCCCATGAAATAATATATTTTCAAATAATCTAAACCTAGACTTGAAAAATTAAAATATCTAAAATTGTATATCTGTTTTTTAGACATTTCAAATGTTATATATATTCACTTAGATCAATCCAAAATTGCATATAATTCCTTTTATGAAAATATATCATGTAACTATATTTTAATTCATTAATATAATTTCCTAAAAATTCTATTTTATTCAGTTCAATAAAAGGATCTGAATCCTCATAATATTATATTCTATAAATATTATGGTATTTTTTTAACAATAATGGTCACCATATAATTATATCATGAATTTAAAATGTGGTAAATTTCAAATCAATCATGTATAATGAACCGATTTTTAAATCATTTCAATTAGGTTATTCTATTATTTTATCGAAAATTTAATAACAATTAATAGAAATTTACGGTATATTTTTTTCACATCTATTAAATAATTACATGTTTTTTAGGGGATTGAACATAGACACATATGATATCAATTCATTATTGTTTTGTTTTTTCTTCCTGTTAATTTTTTCATTCATGATTATATTTAATGGTTTAGAATAACCAACATAGTGGAATTTATATTTTATAAAATTCAACAAAAAAAATATTATATAGCTTCAATAGAATTATAATAAAGGTTGCTTATGTCACGACCCGTCTTCAGGGCCCGTGTCGTGACTACCCCAAGCCCGCCTTCCATAGGCCAGGGGCTGGCGACTAGCACCAAGGCGTAAATCCCGGAAAAAGGGAAGGCATTGCCTTTGTAAAGAAAACAAGCACCACAGAGTAAACAAGCGGAAAAGTAAACACTAAGTAAAAATTGTAACAAGCTGTGGTGAAAGTAAAAGGGTCCGGAAATACAAGCCCAACTGTAAAGTACAACTGAAGGGAAAAACAGCAACTGAAAAGAAAAGCCACAGCATCGAGCTGTCCTCTGGAAGTCGCACGTGAAGGGTGAGCATAGATATCCTCCACAGCTCCTCGGTCCAGCCGTCCGCTCCGAGCACGTCCCGCCCAGTGGTCCACCTCCAGGTACCGTCCTGCTCCGCAAGCCTCCACCACGATCAGTGATGTCCGTCGTCTGCAACCAACACAACGAAGTGCGGGCATAGCCCGTGCAGGGGTGATTATAAGATACGCAGTAGGGACCTCGAGACCCCCGAAGGTCTCCCGAAATCCACAAAGGATAAACCACAAATGAAAAATCCAATCACGAAGTAACAACCGACACTGCTTAGGTATATGCCCATACATATACCTAAGTCATCAATTATCGTTCGACTCCAACATCCGATCCAAGCACAACCCAGTCCACACAGGAAAGAAAACGTAAACACACCCAGGATAGCACAACACAATCCACGAAATAGAGAAAAATTAATCCACATATGATAGCTCAACACAATCCACAAAGGACAGTAAACAGTAAATCCACATAGGATATCTCAGCACAATCCACAAAGGAGAGTAACACATGATTCATCTCACACAGGTATACTTCTTTGTATGACGATAAAGATGATCACTGATCCATCTAAGTCATCGGACCCAAAAAGGATCGAATGGTACTAACCCCCGCAAAGACCCACACAGGATCGGCCCCACACATGATCAATAGGTAACTAACCCCCGCAAAGACCCACACAGGATCGGTCCCACACAGGACCTGTAGGGGATGACTCACAAAGAACCGCTGAGCACTGACCCACACAGGATCAGAATCACACAGGATCTATAGCACTGATCCACGTAGGATCACTGAGTGCAGTAGTCGTCGCAGTCCACTAAGGATCTCTACATAGTCATCGTCGCAATCCACTGAGGATCTCTGCACAGTCGTCATCGCAGTCCACTGAGGATCTCTGCACAGTCGTCGTCGCAGTCATAGAAACTGTCGCAGCCAGCACTAGGGTTCCCGCACACAACAAGCTCGTTCGGGAGGGTCCACTCCACGAGCCGAGAGGCTGATACATCAACTGACACAAAGTCTGAAGCTGTTGTATCCAAAAGTTTTGTATCGTCAACAGGAACTCAATGTCATAGACGGCGCGTCAATCGGACGCCCGGTCTGAGAGTTATTGGTTTTTTCGTCCCAGGGGCCCGGTTGGTTTTTAAGACAAAACCAACTATACACCACCTGCGTCCAAACCTCGGCCGTAGTATTCCAAATTATCCATCTCACTTAAAAGAATTCAATGAAGTCGACGGCACGTCGATCGGACGTCCGAAGCTCAAGATATGAGCGTTTCCGCTCCGAAGGCCCGGTTGGTTTCGTATATGAACCATCCCGGCCGAACTCAAAGTAATCTGAAACCTTGAGTGCAATATACCGAAACGACCCTCTCGATCCAAGGATCGTGTTGCCACTAACGGCGTTTCGTTTGGAGGCTCGTAGGTCATGTTACGGGAAAAAGACCGAAAACGGTCCGAAGACGGGGTGTCTGGGCCCGGGCCAGGGCCGGCCCGACCCCCCTGGGTCGGTCGAACCGGGTCGACCCGACCCGGTCCGACCCGGCGAGACCCGGTCTGGTCTGGCCTGGGTGAAGCCCGGCCCGGCCGGCCGGTCCGGCTCGGCTCGGCCGAGCGGCCGCGCAAACGCGGGGGGCATGCTGCCCCCGCGTGACATCCCCGCGGCCCCCACGGGGGGCTTCCCTGGTCAACGGACGCGGCGATGCCCCGTCCTGAGTGCACCGGACCCGCGCGGCCGCGGGTCCGCTGGAGCCGCCGTCGGTGGCTTCCACAGGCCACCGGAGTTGCTCAGGTGGTCCGATTCCCTTCCCGCCTGCGCCGCTGTTCATCCTGGGATCCGTTCTTCACTGCGGAATCATCAAAACGCCTATGCGGCACACTTTGTCGTCGCCCGCCAAATCCGCACAACAACGAAGAACGGCGGAGGGTTTTTGGGCCATGTTTGTTGGGCCCGCACCCTCCACGTTAGATGATAACAGTCGGGAGAAATAATCAACACATAGAGAACATATCCAAAACAAGTTTATTAAATTAAAATTTGTTCTTATAAACCGGGTTCTTCATTTTGAAAGAAACAATCATGGGAATATAAATTATTTCACAAACAAACCCCTACCTCGTCAAGTCGTCGCACACGCGTTCTTCGCCGATTTGATCGTCACAGAAGGAGGGGACCGTCGCGTCGTCGCGGTGTCCGGCATTGCATCGACGAACTCCGAGGACCAAGAAACAATAGATTTAATTATAAATAATTAAATCTGTTTTTTCTTATAAAACACAAAGGAGTTTTAAAAGAAACCCGAAATCTCTTACCTCCAGCAGTAGGTGATCGGAGATCGGGGTGGGTAAGAACGTCTCGGATGAAGCGGTGTCAATCTCCGAGGGTGACGGCGTTCTTCGCGTTCTTCATGTTCATCACGTTCTTCGCGTTATTCGCGTTCTTCACGAAGGAGGGTGAAGGCACAAAATTTGTCAAAACCTCTCAACGAGCATTTTTCCCGATGTCGTGCACTGGTATTATTTTATTATTATGCCAACAGATTTCAAACAGGTTAAGAAACAAATAAATTAATTCATAGAATTAATTCAACAAAGAAAACCGCCCAATTAATTGGTGCGTTAAGATCTTAAGAAAACGCATCAGTTGACTTTCATAATGACGGGTTTTCGCGGGTGCATTACTTAATGGAAAAGAAACAGTGGGGCTCGTGCGGGCACCACCTCACAAATATCCTACCAAGAGGGTAGGATATTTTTGGATAGCACCCTATCTGCATCAACTCAGCTTAATCAGCTTTAAGTGTTCTTTAAGCGGCTTTAAGTGAAATAAAAATAAAATTGTCGCACAACTTTATTTTATTTCATAACATAAAACCCATAAATTAAAAACCACAACCGAGAAGACGCAACTTCGGAAGAGGTGTTTCTAAGCAAATACCGGCACTCTGATTCCATCGGTACCCTCAGAATTCGATTCCAGGCACCGGTTCAAAAGTTAGAAAAAACCCGCTCGTCCGTTCACTGAACGTACCCGAGCCAAACTTCGAAACATGATTTCGGGCACACCAGGCCTCGGAATCAGGTGCCGTCAGAAACTGCGCTCTTTTAAAATTCCAAAGAAAATTAAGAAATAAAATTTCCTTGAAATTTACGGGTGTTTACATTAATCCCACCTCAGGGCTTTACGTCCCCGTAAAGATACATCATAATCTAGGGAAACAAAAGTGGGTACTGAGCTCGCATCTGAGCCTCCCGCTCCCAAGTGCTCTCTAGGAGGTTCATGTGCTTCCATCTGATGCGCACTAGAGGAATCGATCATCCATGTAGGACTCGCTCCTGTCGATCCTCGATCTCCACCAAGACCTCCGCAAAAGTCGCCCCATCATCAACGTCTAGCTCCCCATGGTCAATGATATGAATCGGATCGTGCACGTATCTCCTCGGCTGAGATACGTGGAAGACGTCGTTCACCCGGTGCAACTGAGGTGGTAGAGCCAGGCGATAATCCACCTTGCCAATCCTGCTGAGGACCTGGAAGGGTCCGATGAAGCGTGGAGACAACTTTCCGCCTCGGCCAAATCTCAGTAATCCATGTCGAGATGAGACACGCAAGAAGACGTGGTCGCCATCCTCGAACTCTAGTGGCCTCCGCCTCCTGTCAGCATAAGACTTATGCCGACTCTGAGCTGTCCTCATTCGCTCCGGGATGACCTGGACCTTCTCTGTCGTGGACCGGACCATCTCTGGTCCCACAAGTGCTGACTCCCCAGGGTCTGTCCAGCACAAAGGAGATCTGCAAGGTCTGCCGTACAATGCCTCGTATGGTGCCATCCCGATGGTGGAGTGGTAGCTGTTATTGTACGTGAACTCCACCAAGGGTAGGTGATCCTCCCAGATGCGACCAAAGTTGAGGACACTTGCGCGGAGCATGTCCTCGAGAGTCTGAATGGTCCTCTCCGTTTGACCATCCGTATGAGGGTGAAATGAGGTGCTCAGACGTAGCCCCATCCCGAATGCCTCCTGCAACCCCTTCCAAAGCTGGGAAGTAAAGCGAGCATCTCTATCGGATACGATAGATGATGGAACTCCGTGAAACCTTACAATCTCCTGAACGTAGAGACGCCCCAAGCTCTCCACTGAGCCCTGCTCTTGGATGGGTAAGAAGTGTGCTGATTTGGTGAGTCGGTCAACAATCACCCAAATGGAGTCGTGACCTATGGAAGCGCGTGGAAGTCCAGTCATGAAGTCCATAGATATCCCATCCCACTTCCACTCTGAGACCTCCAAGGGTTGTACCAAGCTTGCTGGTACCTGATGCTCTGCCTTCACCTACCGGCTGTTGAGGCGTTGTGAAACGAACTCTGCCATAGCCTTCTTCATGCCCGGCCACCAGTGCTGTCGTCTGAGGTCCTGGTACATCTTCGCCACTCCAGGATTTACCGCCAAAGGAGAAGTGTGAAATTCTCTCATCACCTCCTCCCGTAAAGCAAATGGTACCAAGGTACATCCTCTGAAAAGAACATCGTGTTCTGCTCCAAGGGAGAAACCATCAGGTGCATGTCCCGAGGATATCTGTGCACACCGTGTCTCACAGTCAGCGTCCCCACGCTGTGTCTCTCTGACCCGTTGTAGAAGTGGAGGAGTGATTGTGAGAGACTGAAGGAAGTTTGCTCTGTCCCTATCTACGGAGGATATCTGCAAGGCGGCTAGCTGCTCTGTCGCCTCCTCAAGTAGCTGGATGCCCGTCCTCCTGCTGAGAGCATTGGCTACTACGTTCCCCTTCCTAGGAGTATAGACTATCTCAAATTCATAGTCCTGGAGGAACTTTAGCCATCACCTATGTCTCAGGTTCAGTTCCTTCTACGAGAAGATGTACTTGAGACTCTGATGTTCAGAAATGAATGTAAAGCGCTCGCCCATCAGATAGTTTCGCCATGTCTTTAGGGCGAAGACCACTGCTGCTAACTCCAGGTCATGGGTAGCGTAGTTCTGCTCATTTGGCCTCAACTGATGTGATCCATAGGCGATAACTGTCTGATCCTGCATCAGGACACATCCGATTCCGGTCCCTGATTCATCCCAGTAGACTACGTACCCTACTCCCTCCTCAGGAAACCTCAAGATAGGTGCGTTGGTCAATCTCTGTCTCAGCTTTTGGAAGCTCTGCTGACATCTGTCTGACCACACAAAGGGTTTCCCCTTCTTCGTCAAAGGTGAGAGTGGTGCCGCAACTCTGGATAAGTCTGGCACAAATCTCCGATATTATCTAGCTAGTCCCAAGAAACTCCGCACCTTCGTCACGCTTCTAGGTGGCTTCCAAGCTAGCACTGCTTCGATCTTCGTGGGATCCACCGCAACTCCCGCCTCATAAATGACGTGCCCCAAGAAGTTGACCACACGTAACCAGAACTAGAACTTCGAGAGCTTTCCATAAATATGTTTCTCTCAGAGTGTGTCCAGTACAACCCGCAAGTGGTAGGCGTGCTACCCCTCCGTGGTCGAGTATACCAAAATGTCGTCGATAAAGACCATGACAAATCGATCGAGGTATGGCTGGAAGATCCTGTTCATGAGGCTCATGAACACATCTGGAGCATTGGTTATGCCGAAAGGCATAACCAAGAACTCATAGTGGCCATACCGACACCTAAAGGTCGTCTTCTGCACATCCTTGTCTCGAACATTGAGCTGATGATAGCCTGACCTGAGGTCTATTTTCGAGAACCACCGTGATCCCTTGAGCTGATCGAAGAGGTCATCAATCCTCGGTAGCAGATACTTATTCCTCACTTTCACTTGGTTCAGGTGACGATAGTTGACAAACAGTCGCAAGCTCCTGTCTTCTTTCTTGGCAAACAATATCGGGGAAGCCCAGGGTGAAATACTGGGTCGGATAAACCCCTTTCCCTTCAAGTCCTCCAACTGTACCCGCAGCTGTCGAAGCTCAGCGGGGGCCATCCGATACACTGGAGTGGATATCGAGGCTGTCCCAGGGTACAGATCAATATAAAAGTCTACCTCTCAGTGAGGAGGTAGCCCTGGAACGTCATCGGGAAAGACGTCTGCGTACTGATCCACCACTACATGATAACTAGGACTCCGCACGTCAACTGCTCCAAGGATGAGGCTATCCAACTGATGAGTGATGGGTTGTTCTATCCTCTGTGTGAGTCCATCCTGTGCTGCTAAGGCTCCCTTCTTACCGGTGAAGGTGAACCTGCTCCCATCGGTGCGCACACGTCGCACCTTACGCCTAATACAGTCAATCTGAGCACGGACCGTAGATAACCAATCCATGCCCAAGATGACGTTGTAAGGCCTCGACCCCACTACAAGAATATCCCAGCTGAATCTCTCACCTCCTAGAGTAAGCTCACAATGCTGGCACCAGTGCGTAATCGTCGAGTCTGCTCCCGTAGGAGTCTCTAGCCGTAAGGATCGAGCCAACGGCTCTGTCGGAATCTCCGAGCTCCGAACAAGGGCAGCGGCTATGAAAGAGTGATTGGATCTTGTGTCTATAAGAACTGTAGAAAGGGTGGAATAGACACAGATCGTACCTTGAATCATCTCTGGAACGCCGTGGTCGTAGGCCTCCGTTGCCTGGAGTTGTGCCTATCTCTGCCCGCCAGCTCCCTGTGGTCGGGGCGGACCTCCTGGTGGTGGTGGTGGCAGAGCCTCAAAGCGTCTCCCACCACCTGTTGCTCGACCAGCTCCTCTGCCTTGTCCGCCTCCTCCCTGCGGACCGCTACGGTCGACCCTCTCCCCCAGCCTGGGTGGACCCTCCACTGTCTGATGCTCCTCAGCACGGCGGGTCGGGCAGTCACGAGCCATGTGACCCTACCCGCCACATGCATAGCACTGCCTGACTCTCGAAAGACTGGCTCCACATTGTGTGCCCCGCACTGCTGAGCCAGTGTCCCAAGGTCATCTGCCGGAAGGTCTGATCTGCCTGGAACCTTGAGTCATCCGTCGGCTACCTGCTGTCGAAGACTTCGCTACCTGCCACCCTGCGGTATGTCTCGCTGTGGACTCAGCCCGAAAGCTCTCGATCAGAAGGGCTCGCTCCAGCACTCCTGCCTGAGTCGGAATGTTGACGGAGATCAGAGATGCCCTGATATCGTGTCTCAAACCCTGCTCAAAGTTCCGGGCCTAGAAGAACGGGTCCCATACCATATCTGTCGAGTATAGAGAAAGATCGGTATACCTCACCGTGTACTGGGCGACCGTCAAGCTTCCCTGCCGCAGTTGAAGAAGCTCCTGGATGCGCACCGCACGGAGGGTGGCCGGGACGAACTCTGAGTGTAAGAGGATCTAGAAGTCCATCCAGAGAATAGATGCCTCACCGTTCACATGGAGCATCAAGCTCCACCATCGGCCCACTGCTGCGAGTAGTAGGCTCGCCGCAAGGATCACCATGAGGTCTGCTGGTGTCCTCACTAGCCTGAAAACTCATATGACCGCCTCCAGCCAGTCCTCGGCTTCCTGGGGGTTTGTCTCCCCACGAAACCTGGGTGGTCGCTGGTGCTGGAACTCATGGAGAGCTCTGAGGCAACGTGCATCGCCAACGGTCGTGGCGGGGGGCATCGGTAGCTCGGCGGGTAGACATATCGTCGGTGCCTCCGCCGTCAAAGGGCCCTGTACCGAGGCCTCGTCGCTCGGCGGGTTGTCGTCGCGCTCTACTCTCGAAACCCTAGCTGGCTGCCGTCGTGGGGCCATCCTGAAAAGGAAAAAAGTGTGCCACGGTCATAACAGTATACCTGGTGAGCTGATACAAAGTAATCACAATGAAAACTTGAAACACACATGCAATCAATGTTTTCGTCCATTAAGTCGGAAATCAGAAGTCAGGGCCCTGGTGTACGGATACGTCGGCCGCCGCACCAACACTGGGCTCCCTAGACTGATAACCACACCCAATACGATAAACACTATTGCTTCACATAGAAGAAAGATCAGAGTCTGCGGTAGAACCGACCAGCTTTGATACCAATTTGTCACGACCCGCCCTCGGGGCCTGTGCCGTGACTACCCCAAGCCCGCCTTCCATAGGCCAGGGGCTAGCGACTAGAACCAAGGCGTAAATCCCGGAAAAAGGGAATGTATTGCCTTTGTAAAGAAAACAAGCACCATAGAGTAAACAAGCGGAAAAGTAAACACTAAGTAAAAACTGTAACAAGCTGTGCTAAAAGTAAAAGGGGCCAGAAATACAAGCCCAACTGTAAAGTACAACTGAATGGAAAAACAGCAACTGAAAAGAAAAGTCGCAGCATTGAGCCATCCTCTGGAAGTCCCACATGAAGGGTGAGCACAGATAGCCTCCACAGCTCCTCGGTCCAGCCGTCCGCTCCGAGCACGTCCCGCCCAGTGGTCCACCTCCAGGTATCGTCCTGCTCTACAAGCCTCCACCACGATCAGTGATGTCCATCGTCTGCAACCAACATAACGAAGTGCGGGCATAGCCCGTGCAGGGATGAGTATAAGCTACTCAGTAGGGACCCCGAGACCCCTGAAGGTCTCCCGAAATCCACAAAGGATAAACCACAAAGGAAATATCCAATCATGAAGTAACAACTGACAGTGCTTAGGTATATGCCCATACATATACCTAAGTCATCAATTCCCATTCGGCTCCAACATCTGAGCCCAAGCACAACCCAGTCCACACAGGAAAGCAAACGTAAACCCACCCAGGATAGCACAACACAATCCACGAAGGAGACAAAAATTAATCCACATAGGATAGCTCAACAAAATCCACAAATGAGAGTAAAAAGTAAATCCACACAGGATAGCTCATCACAATCCACAAAGGAGAGTAACACAGGATTCAACTCACACAGGTATACTTCTTTGTATGACGATAAAGATGATCACTGATCCATCTAAGTCGTCGGACCCACAAAGGATAGAAAGGTAATAACCCCCGCAAAGACCCACACAGGATCGGACCCACACAGGATCAATAGGTAACTAACCCCCTCAAAGACCCACACAGGATCGGGCCCACATAGGACCTGTAGGCGTTGGCTCACACAAAACCGCTGAGCGCTGACCCACACAGGATCAGATCCACACAGGATCTGTAGCACTGATCCACGTAGGATCGCTGAGTGCAGTAGTCGTCGTAGTCCACTAAGGATCTCTGCACAGTCATCGTCGCAGTCCACTGAGGATCTCTGCAAAATCGTCATCGCAGTCCACTGAGGATCTCTGCACAGTCGTCGTCGCAGTCACAGCAGCAGTCGCAGCCAGCACTAGGGTTCCCGCACACAACAAGCTCGTTCGGGAGAGTCCACTCCACGAGTTGAGAGGATGATACGTCAACTAACACAAATTCCTAAGTTGATGTATCCAAAAGTTCCGTATCGTCAACAGGAACTCAACGTCGCAGACAGCGCGTCAATCGGACGCCCGGTCTGAGAGTTATTGGCTTTTTCGTCCCAGGGGCCCGGTTGGTTTTTAAGGCAAAACCAACCCGACCGTACTCCATCTATGTCCAAACCTCGGGCGGAGTACGCCAAAATATCCGTCTCATTTATAGGAATTCAACAAATTTGACGGCATGTCGATCGGACGTTCGAAGCTCAAGATATGAGCGTTTCTGCTCTGAAGGCCCGGTTGGTTTCGTGTACGAACCATCCCGGACGGACTCAAAGTAATCCGAAACCTTGAGTACAATATACCGAAACGACCGTCTCAATCCAAGGATCGTGTTTCCATTGACGGCTCATCATTCGGAGTCCCGTAGCTCATGTTACAAGAAAAAGACCGAAAACAGTCCGTAGACGGGGGGTCTGGGCCTGGGCCCGGGCCGGCCCGACCCCCCCTGGGTCGGCCGAACCAAGTCGACCCGACCTGGTCCGACCCGGCTGGACCCGGTCTGGTCCGGCCAGGGTGCAGCCCGGCCCGGCCAACTGGCCCGGCTCGGCTCGGCCGAGCGGCTGAGCAAACGCGGGGGGCATGCTGCCCCCGCGTGACAACCCCGCGGCCGAGCAGACGCGGGGGGCATGCTGCCCCCGCGTGACAACCCCCCGGCCCCCGTGGGGGGCCGCCCTGGTCAACGGACACGGCGATGCCGCGTCCCGAGTGCGCCGGACCCGCGCGGCCGTAGGTCCACGGGCGTCGCTACCGCCGCCGCGGCTTCAGCCACGGCGGCTTATTCCGGCAGCGCGCCGGCGACCCGCGCCGCCAGTGGCTTCCGCGGGCCCCCGAAGTTGCTCCAGTGGTCCGATTCCCTTCCCGCCTGGGCCGCTGTTCATCCTGGGATCCGTTCTTCACTGCGGAATCATCAAAACGCCTCTACGGCACGCTTTGTCATCGCCCGCCAAATCTGCACAACAACGAAGAACGGCGGAGGGTTGTCGGGCCGTGTTTGTTGGGCCCGCACCCTCCGCGTTAGATGATAACAGTTGGGAGAAATAATCAACACTTAGAGAACATATCAAAAACAATTTTATTAAATTATAATTTGTTCTTATGAACCGGGTTCTTCATTTTGAAAGAAATGATCACGGGAATATAAATTATTTCACAATCAAACCCCTACCTCGTTAAGTCGTCGCACGCGCATTCTTCGCGGATTTGATCGTCGCGGAAGGAGGGGATCGTCGCGTCGTCGCGGTGTCCGGCATTACGTCGACGAACTCTGAGGACCAAGAAACAACAGATTTAATTATAAATAATTAAATCCGTGTTTTGTTATAAACCACAAATGAGTTTTAAAAGAAACCCGAAATCTCTTACCTCCAGCAGTAGGTGATCGGAGATCGGAGTGGGGAAGAAAGTCTCAGATGAAGCTTCATCAATCTTTGAGGGTGAAGGCATTCTTCGTGTTCTTCGCGCTCTTCACGTTCTTCGCGTTCTTCGCATTCTTCGGGAAGGAGGGTGAAGGCACAAAACTCGTCAAAACCTCTCAACGAGCATTTTTCCAGATGTCTTGCGTTGGTCTTATTTTATTATTACGCCAACAGATTTCAAACAGTTTAAGAAACGAATAAATTAATTCATAGAATTAATTCAACGATGAAAACCGCCCAATTAATTGGTGCATTAAGAACTTAAGAAAATGCGTTAGTTGACTTTCATAATGACGGGTTTTCGCGGGTGCGTTACTTAGCGGAAAAGAAACAGTGGGGCTTGTGTGGGCCCCACCTCACAAATATCCTACCAAGAGGGTAGGATATTTTTGGATAGCACCCTATCCACATCAACTCATCTTAAGCAGCTTTAAGTGGTCTTTAAACGGCTTTAAGTGAAATAAAAATAAAATTGTCGCACAACTTTATTTTATTTCATAACATAAAACCCAAAAATTAAAAACCACAACCGAGCAAACGCAACTCTAGAAGAGGCATTTCTAAGCAAATACTGGTGATGCGATTCCATCGGTGCCCTCAGAATTCGATTCTGGTCACTGGTTCAAAAGATAGAAAAACCCGCTCGTCCGTTCACTGAATGTACCCGAGCCAAACTTCGAAACATGATTCCGGGCACACCAGGCCTCGGAATCAGGTGCCGTCAGAAACTGCGCTCTAGTAAAATTCCAAAGAAAATTAAGAAAACAAATTTCCTTGAAATTTACTGGTATTTACAGCTTACTATCGTATAATGATAATGTATATGTTTTATTACTATTTTTTTCATTAATAATTAATATTTTGAAATATTATTTTATTTTTATTTTTATTTTTATTTGTTATATTTATTTTTTTACTTGTAAAAGAGTATTAAAGAAAATCCTACTACAATTTAATGAGTATTTTTTTTGATTATTTATTTTTATAGATGACTTAAATAAGTGGGTAATGGAAATATATATTTTTAAGGTAATTGGAATTCCATATCTCATAATAGAATAATTCAATAAATGATAAATAAATATGATCATTTATATATATTTTGTCTCGTTGATCTTACTTCAAAATGATGTAGGATATAATGAGGGGTATTTAAAATGAATGGACATAGACGATAGTTCATTGTCCAGTCATTTTACATTGAAGTCATGGAGACATAATTAATGAATAATTTAATTTAGAATATATGTAAATTCTTGTATTTATGATGAATATAAATCAATTTTAAGAATATAATTTAAAAGACGATGAATGAATCATTAATTGTGGACCATATTTACATAACCCATATTTTTATTCCATATATTATAAAAACCTCAATCAAATTATATAAAAAACCATGGATTTTTGGTTAACCCACATAGAATGAAAATTCATGAATGTATAAGGAATCATTTAGGAAATGAAATAAAATTTTCCATTTAATTTTAATAATCTATTTTGGTATTAATTAATTTGAGAATATAAATCTCCTCAATTTAGTTCATTCAAGTAGTTCATAATATATTACATTGTAAAAGTATGTTTTAATAGAAATAAAGTAGATTTATTTATTTATTTATTTATTATTTAAATTTTTTAGTTTCTTTAATATCTATTTTATATCTTCTATTATTATGATATTACTTATAAATCATGAATAATCAAATTTTTTGGATAAACACATAGAAGGATGAAAAAATATTTCGAAATGATATAAATTATTTTTAATCTATCATTTCTGATTATATTTAATTACATTATATAATATTATAAGATGCTTATATATTTTATTAATTATAAAAATTTATTCCAATGGATTTAATTATGCAGAATATTAATATTCATTGAGAAATTTATTTTATAATAAATTATTTCAATTATTACTATAAAACTAAATTTTAATTTTAATTGGATTTAATTTATATTCTTATAATTAAAATAATTATTTTATAAATTAATGTAGTAAAAATTAAATTTGAACATATTCAAATAAAATAAATATATGAAAATGTATATTTTATATTTTATAAAGTCTACAAAAGGGATAGAGCGATTATTATTAATAAAATAACATATTTTCTCATTATTAATTTAATATTCATTTTATTAATTGTAGTTAATAAATTTTGGTTACAAAATCACAATTATGAACTATGTTTTCTTATGTAAAAAATAATTTCCAAATTTAATTGATAATTCCATAACATTTCTATGATGAAACTCGTAATTATACCCTACTAATGGTTTTTAAATTTATATTAGTTATATATGTTTCAAAAAAAATTATTCATCAATGGGAGTGAATAGTGACTTGAGATGTATCAACATATGTTTTTATGAAATGTTTAGCATTTTTTTCATAATTGATAATCAATTTAATTTATATATATCATGTATGAACTAACATATAAAATAAATTTTAATGGAATCAATTGTCTTAATTTTTTATATAAATAATCGACAACTTGATTTCATAAATTTATTTTTTATTTTTTCTGAATATTTATATTGTTTATATTTTAAAGAATAAAATTTTCATTCATTCAATGTAAATGGAAGCTTATTTCTCTTATAATTTTACTAGCATTAATTACATTCATAATAAATTTATCAATAATATACTATGTTACATCAATCTAATATAATAAAAAATTCATTGAATAAATATATCTTATATAGATATATTTTTTGGGTAAAACATAAATATATTTCGTAAACATGTTTTTCACCCACCAAAAATTACTAATAATTGATTTATGACTAAATGATCTAATTAACTATCCTGTGAAAAAATATTTTATTATTTTCATAAAATACCCCTAAAAAATAAACATATGATTTGATGAAATTTTAAATGTGTGTGGGGTTTTGATAATTTTCTCCTCAACTTAAGGATTTCGGTTGAGGTATGTAATGCTTATCTTATTTCACTATATCTTTATTTGTCATTCCAATAAAATTATCTTTATATTCATTCTATATTTTTATATATGATTTAGTTTATTATATAAATTTTAATTTTGTAATTAAACTACCTTAATTATTATCTACTAAACTCTTATATTTTTTACATTAATGAAATATTCATTTTCAATCATATATGATTAACTACCAAACTCTATATGACTCCTAGCTTGAGAGTGTTCTTTGAAGAAAAAAAAGGATTCCCTCTTGGCTTGAGAACCTTCTCTAGATTTGTGTTGCACAACCAAACAAATAATAGATAGGCTAATAAGAAATATATAATTGGTATTTTTAATTACATTGAATAATAAAAATAAATAATTGCCTAAAAAATTATTAATTTCATTTAATTATCAGTAATACCCCATGTCTAATAATAAAAGTTGACTATTTTTATTACCTGACATGAGCCCATTCAATTACACCTAATATTTTATAATTAAATAAATAATATTATTTCACATAAATTCAAGAAAATATTACTTGATGTGTATATTTAATATACACAGCATCTACTTTTTATCATTTTTATTTATTTCCTCCACCACATTTATTATCCCTTTTATAATGGCTATTTATTTCTAAAATAAATATAATTTAAATACTTGGTAATAAATATATTATATCTCCCACAATATATTCTCTTCAATAAAAGGTGTCGAAATAAATACGACCAAAAAATCCTTAAATAATTATTAAACCACAATTTGGAATAATATTTATTCAACATGTTGAATTAAAATTTAACTATGATACTTGGACACACTTACTGTGTGACCCTCCAGGCCTCTTTCTCAGCAGTATTAGGAGGAGCCTTTACAAAGTCCAAGGATAGCGTCTAGAAACATGTCATGGAACCCATAGAGAAAGAAGTTAATGCCTCAATGATTTTCACCTCATACGAATGCCTACAATGTGATATAATCCATTTGTCCCGATATCTCGAATCAAGCGGGTTGAATGCTAGTTCCATTAACCCATGTGATCGATTATTTTTTTTTTGAAATTCTCAAATTAAACCTGCCCATTACTCACTATTTCCATGGATTTATTTATACTATATCAATTCCATCAAAGGGCCTGTGATATCTACTTTCGTTATGGAAAAGAATAGTCAAATCATTTATCACATTATCTATTAATGCAGTATCACTGGTGATGCACCCAACGTATCATACCTTGATGTGAATAGTGTGTTGTCACAGTTTTTGTCAATAAAACTAAGGGAAAAAGTTGTAATACCCATTAATAATAATCATAAAGTTCGTGGGCCAGTACAAACGTCTATAGGCAGGAAGATCCAATGAAAATATGAAATGTGTATTTCCTACTTTCATGTATCATTCTCATAATTTCCACCTTGATATTACAAAGGGCACACACCATGAGAAGTTGACATCAGTGTTTTATGAGTCCTCCCCCTTAATAGCATGAAATATTTTTGTCCCTCAAATAACATTCTCCAGAAATAGAATATTTATTCAAGAACATTGTTATGGGACTTCGGGGTTCTCATCATAGCAGGGATCCACTATTACCCTTAAATGAAATAACTATCCCTAGGAAATTATCACATTAATTGTCACGCAGAAGAACAATCAAGATGTGATAAGTTAAATATTAAGTAATAAAGTAAAAATAATTTATTTATAGGCCACAAACTCTAACAAGAGTTTTTTCAATGAAAGTGGTGGTGTTTTAATAAAGATGGTGTTGGACTCTGGTGGTCTCCCTGCTAGAAATCTAGTGCCACGATGGGTGATTTGTGTCCGGTTATGAAACTTATATGGTGTGGTTCTCCGAAGAAGTGATATTTACAAAACATTGAACGTAGAATTTTGAAATTTTATTTTTTAATGGGTTTTGTTGGTTGGTCTCTATGGATCTGTGGTTTTGTAAGGCTATGCTTACCCCAAAAGTGATTTTTATAAATTAATAAAAAAATAGATTGATATTGTCTCCTCAAGAATGTATTATAAAACAAATACATGACCATATAAACACCGAACATAATCCATTCATATGGTCCAATAGAGAGGTGGGTCATCACATGACATACTCTCCCATAGAAGTAGGCCTTCAAAATCTAATTGTTGCATCATCATCAAACTATTAAATAGGGTATAGGTAACAACTATGGATGAATGAAAAGTGTGTTCCGGAATTTCATGCATCTTCTAATGAATATCTAATAAGAAATCCATAATCTAATCCTCACTAAGGGCATATTGCACTTCCTTCATCTGATTCCTCCTTCTCAAAGAATCATCTATTTCATTACCTTTTTTAGATGTTTAGGAAATATCTATGTTAAAAAACAAGAGGTATTCTACCCACCTTCATTTTCTCAAATTTAGATATTGATGTGTAAATATATACATGATGATTTTGTGGTCTATGAGCACCAAAAATTCTCTGCCAACATGTAATGTCTCATACATCATATATCATTAACAACCTCATCTAACTCAAGATCATGTATCGGGTAATTACAATCATATAACCTCAAATGATGAGACATTTATGTTATGATTCTACCCCCTTGATTATAACTCCTCCTATACTAATACATGATTCATTACAATACATATTTTATCTATTTCTAGCCTCTATAAAAATTAGTATCAACACTATATTCAGTCTCTCTTTTATCTCCTAAATGTCCTTCTTGAATTAATCTATCCAAAAATTCCTCACACAATTTTTATTCAGGCTAGTCAATAACAATACTAAATGTGAGATGTCATGTATGAAGTTCCAAAAGTAACCAACCATCCATAGAAAACTACATACATCAGATATGTTCTTGGGATGCTCATAATAATCAATTGTTCTCACCTTCTCTGGTTCCACTGATACTCTAGTCTCAAAGATGAAGTTACCAAGGAAGTTAATGTAATCAATCCATAAGTGTCACATTTTTTTTTCAGTATAAAAAAATTTTCTCTCAAGGTACTCAAAACAATCTCAAAATGTCTATCATGTTCATGATGATTATGAGAATAAACCAATATATAAACCATGATAAACGAGTCAAGTTAATTATGAATAATTCGGTTAATCAACACCATGACAACTGATGGCGTGTTTGTGAGACCAGATAGCATGGCCATTTACTCCGCCATACCATACCTTCACTAAATAGTCAATGATAGGTATTATTGATTATCTACCATGAACATGATGGTAAACATATCTTAGGTCAATCGCTGAGATATCTTGAGATCCTCAATGAAAGTCAAGGAGGGAATCATTTTGTGAAATAGGATAATATTTTATAACTATCTACTAGTATTTTTCTAATAATCTACACATAGACTTAGGGTACCATAAAAATTTTTCACAAAAAGAAGCATTGAACCCCACAGATATGTATGAGGTCTGATGAAACCCTTATCCTCTTAATCCTCTAGTAGTATCTTGATCTCTTATAACTCTATAGTAGCAATCCTATAAAGAGGAATAAATACAAATTTATGTCACACCTCGGACTAGCATTTTGTAGTTTTTGTTATTTATTTTAATATATGAGTATTTCAGTTTCTTAAATTTAAAAAATTATTATATTAAAAACAAAATGAAAAACATAACATAATTTGAAAACCATTTGATATTATTTTTATTTTTATTACTATTATGCTTCATATTTTTATTTTTAATTTGTTTTTTATTATTATTTTCAATTTATTATGATTATAATTATTATATTAATTCGAGTTTTTAATAATTCTTATTAATTATACCATTATTATTTTTTATTAAATTACTTTTTATTACTTTATTATTTAATATTATTCTTTTTTTCTCCAACTCTATTTCTTCATCTTGATACTTCATGTGTCTCCTCCATCTCCCTACATCATTCCCCATTTCTCCCTAATCAATCCCTCTCACATGACTTGATAGTTCCCCCCCATATGGAACACCTTCTACCCTCCTCATTTGTTCCAATTGACGGACCTCCCTTCGGGCGACATCACCTTCACGTGACCCCCATGCTGATCCCTTTTGTATCACGACACAGCCTTCCAAACTAGCTATCCTGGTTGGATTTCAATCAATTTTCCACCATAGTATGGATTGATCTTACATTTTATGGGTTTCTACCCCCTTCTCCTTCCATTTCTAGTCTATTTGAGGACTCCCCATCTCTCTACTAAACATTTCTTGAACCCTAGTGTGTGTGGGGTTTTTCTTATGGTTGAATATTTTTATTTAGGTTTCATCAGGTTCCATCGAGGCTAGTTCTAAAAACTTTTACCAAGGGCAGATGGTTCGATATAGTTTTTGGGTAAGGATATTTTATTTAAATCAATGTGTCATATTTTTAATTTAGGGGTTTTAGGATTTCATAGTCGTTATCAATTTATTTTGGGTTCTTTATTAGTTTAGTGTTCGTAGAATTTTTGTATACTAATGATGGCTTCTTGAAGTGTAATGCTCAAATGTATAGGTTCGTGTGTGTGGGTGTGTGTGTGTGTGTCTATTAATTACTTACACATTTCCCTTATGTACTGGGTAAAATTAATAATAGATTACGAATATATATATATATATATATATATATATATATATATATAATAATACATGTCTGTGCAAGTGTAGGGAAGTCTTAGTCAAGGTTTTCGAGTGCTGAAGTGTTATTTATAAATCTTCCCTTCTTTGAAGTTAGTGTCACTATGAATTTGTTTTTCAGTTTGAGTTATAATAATCTGTAATCATTTAATTCCATATTTCATTCATGTATAACTAAATTTAATATCCTTGTGTCGATTGGAACTCATTTTAGTATTCTTTGTCCCTTTCAAAAATGGTTGATTTGTAATCTGTGATTTAAGATGTAAATTGAGATAAATAATTGTGAAAGGTATTCCATTAAATGTGTCTTTGTCATTTTAATCGTTTAATGATGAGTAAATGGGTCTTGTCCTGGTTTGGTTTCATTTTGGTTAAAATTAAATTTTAAATGGAATTTGGTTTTAAATTCTTCTGTGACCTCAAATGTTTTCAAAATGGGGTTTTCTTTATTCTTCCAATTGGTGGTTTGAAATGGGTGAGTGGTTTATACCTTGTGGAATAGCCCATTTTTCCTCTATTAAAGTGGTTTCATGGATGTGGGTTTTGATATATCCTTTATATTTGATAAAAATGCCAATGGATGTTTTCATTTGTGAAATGCACTTGAATATTGGGATATAGGTCAAATGTTTTTGGAGAGGTCTTTATTTGTGTGTAAAGTACATTTCATTATCAAAATAATATTTTTTTAGTTTTATAAAGTATGAATGGGGTTTCCTTAGATTTAGGTGGTTAATCTAGGAAATTTTTATAGCTTCCTTTAGAGTTGTGATTTAAATTCATGATTTTTTTGGAAATAGATTTTAAAAATTTATTAAATGGGTGAATCCCTGATTAGCACTTGTGATCTGATATTGATTTCCCTTGCTGAACCCTCTTGTTGTAGATGATGGTTATCGATTACGTGATTTATTCTTTTGTTATAATATATTGGTGCGTTATTGATGAAAACCATTGATATGATATTTTGAAATGACTAAAAGAATATCTAAGTGGTTAATAGTTTTGTTAAATTATATGTGTAGTGTGTGGTCCATGAATTGTGATTTATAGTCAACAAGTCTAATGAGACTCACCTATACAAGAATAGTTTAGTATATATATATATGTGTGTGGGGGCGTTATATGTATATTCATCCATGGTAGTGAATATACATGAGTGGGGATTGGCGTGACCATATATATATTTGAAAAGGCATACGTAGGTGAGTGGTGACTAGTATATTCAAATAAGAATATTTGTAAGGATCCCCTTTCACATGTTAATGGGCATGCCTATGGGGGAATAGGGGCTATGTGACCTTATATTTATGTGAATGTGCATACACTTACTGGGGGAACAACAAAATTTAGTTATAATGCGCCAAGATCCAAATTGGACAATTAGGTTCCACCATGATGTTGGTTCCCTATGCCAAAATCATGGATTAAAATTTCCATTTTTTCATTGTGTTGTTTTAAATATATATCCCTTGATTTTATATATAATTATTATGAAATTTATATATATATATATATATATATATGGTATTGTTTTTATATAATAGGCTTCCAAGATGTTTTTAATGAAAAATTTCTATTTCCAAGGACTTGTGTCCTTTCAGTCGTTTATATTATAGAAGTGTAATCACATGTTTTTTTGTCAATTAAATTCCAATTGATTTAAAAAATTGGGTTTTTAATGAAGATTAGATTTAAGGGATGGAGATTGGTGGTGACTTAGTGAGTGTGTTTATGAAAAAATATAATGATATGTTTAAGTATGTTTGCTTGATAAAACTCACCACCACGTGAAATAGGGAACATGGAAAAACTTGGGTATCTAGGTGGGGGGACTAGGACTAGTATTCTAGATGATAGGTAAGTGGTGCATCCCGGTTTCATCTAGTAGGACTGATGATACAAAACTTACTAATATAAATTATGATTAGGGACCACTACATTATGGGTGTATTCCCTACTAGTATCTCATGAATGAGAATGTAGATAATTTTGGTTCATAAGCTTTGTTTACATTGAGGTACAAGGATCCTAGGTCCCCATCTAACAATATATGTGTAGTGATTTTCCATGGTTCTTGTGATATGATTTTCAATTCACATATCTCATTCTTGTATCCTTTTTCATGAAAACAATTTTTAAATTTAAATTTATCCCCTTTCATTTTTAATCGTAAAGGAAAGATTGATTTCTATTTCGTAAATGTAGTGGTAGAGAAACCTTTTTTATTTGAAATGTAATCCTATTACATGATTATGAAAATAATTAGAAACAATATTTTAATGTGTCTTATTTTCAAAATATAATGTATTGGGATTATGCTTAAAAGTAAGGACATAGGGAGTTGTAATTCCATGGCCTTCCAATTTCGAATCTAGGTTCTCATGCCAACTTGTCATTTCATGAGAGATAAAGAGGTCTCTAATCATTAAAAAAGGATGAAAGTATAGGGGATGTTCAAAATAATACCCTAACATTTTTAATTTAAAACAAAATAGTACAACAACATAATAAAAATATGAGAAAAATGAAAAATGAAGAAATCCCTTACATGGAGGTGTGATCTCAAATGCTTGGAAGAGGCTTGTGTGTAGATTCTTGGGATCTTGGGGAGACTTGGGAAGATTCTAGGTATAGGAATGTATGTTTTGGTTTGGATAAAAGTTTTTGAGTGAAGTGTAAGTGAGAGAATCAGTGGGGTTATATTGGAAAAGAGACAGAATTCTTTATGATTTAGGATTTGGAAACCACACCTTAATCTAATCAAATCCACAAACCAATTCATGGGTTTTGTCCATGTATTTTTATAAAGGGGTGAAAAAACATTATTTTATAAGACCAATGGGAAAACATCTAAACATATTAGGCTTTATTATATGGAGGTGAGTCACACTCTCAGGGAAATCATTTTTAAAAGATAAAATTTTTTATTAGTCTTGGAGGGTCTACTAAGACACAATAAAATTCATCAAAAAAATATAAAATTACATTATTTTAAAAGTAAAATATATTTTTGGAGCAATTATATTTTATCGTATAATATTATATCACTATTGAGACATTATGATGTTATAAAACACATTATATAATTAAACCGTATTTAATTTGTACCAAAAAAATTAACTGTCTCAAAAAATTATGAAAAATTCACCATTGGATAATATCGACATCCTGATTTTAAAAATAATATCACTTTTATATAACTAATTATATAAATATGGTTTTTATTAAATTGAAAAAAAAACTGATATTTATTGAAAATTACTAGATTTTGAAAAGAAACAACTTTCAAACATTAAAAAAATGTACAATTGTATTCATAAAAATTATAATTTAATATATATATAATAAAAATAATTTTTTGTAATAATATGTTGTCAGAATATTATTAAACTCAAAAATACATTAATTACTCAAAACATTATTCTTAATTGAATATTAAATAAAAATACCATTTTATATCTAAAAATTATTTACAAAGTAATAATAATAAAATAAGTGTATATTATTTATTATATACAAAAAATAATGAACATGATCATAGTTCTAAAGTATAGTTTAATAAACTCTTATAAAATCTTCATATGACCTAACTAAAATGTTAGAAATTGTGAATAACTATTGTGGTGGAATGGATAACATCACTTTGGTTGTAATCCTTATCAACTTTCACTTCTCTCATTGGATGTTCCATTCGAGCTTAACGTGTTGATGCTCTACTTGGGTATGGTCAAGAGTAAAGACCAATGATGCCACCACCATTCTGAGATCTGACAAATGGGCTTTGTATTGAGATATTCTACTATACGAGGACATTGTATCCTTCATCTATGTAAATTGGATTTGTTCAATCTCTATATTTATAATAATAAATTTATCATTGTTCAAGAGATATATTTGTAACGGTAACAAATCTTGACTGTATTTTTAAATCCGTAAAACCAATGAAGTGCATATTTTATATAACAATTTTTTATAATATGAAATATTATTAAATTAATAGAAATTTTAAAAAATAAATTTTTTGGTGATTAAAATTATCCTCCCTTTAATAATTCCACCCTCAAAATTTCCCTTTCCCACAGTAAAACAATTTTGGGTAACTATGCTTCATAACATCATCTGAATCACAAGTTTCCTCTTCAAACATGTTGTTTCTCCACAACACTTTCATGAGGTCATTGTCTTATTTCCTATAACTATTTCCCTATGATCTAATATCATCACCGACATATGTTTTTAGGAGAGGACATTCTCCAATGGTACCACAATTGGATTGAGTAAATGTGACTGGTCATGTTTGTACTTACCCATGTGTGATACATGGAATACATCATGTTTGTGAGATTGGTTCTGTGGGAGATCTAGTCTATATGCTACTTCTACAATGATATCAGGGATATCAAAATGGCCAATGTACCTTAGAATAATCATTAACTTATTCCCATATCTTATAACTCTATACCATGAAGATATGTGAAGTAATAACATGTCTCGGACAACAAACTCAAGGTCTCTTCAATGACAATATGAATAGATCTTTCATCGACTCTAAATAGATTTAATGTGAGTCTATATTTTAAAAACCTTATACACCATTTCTTTAACCATTTCTGGACCTAATATTTTTTTCTCCACAAAATCATTCCATCATGTTGGTGTTCTACACCTCTTTCCAAAAAGGGATTCATAATGAGCTGTTTAGATGCCTGAGTTGAAACTGTTCTTTTAATAGAACTCATATTGAGGAATATATTGATCAAATCCTCTATTGAAGTACATTGAGCATGTTTTCAACATTTCCTCATGTATTTGGATAGTCTGCTCATATTGGAAATCAGTTTGAGAATGATAAGTCATACTGCTGTTCGGCTCAGTATTCAGAGTATGTTGAAGAATCATCCAAAATATAGTGGTGAATCTTGGATCTCAATCATTTTAAATTTATAGTGGCAATCCATATAGCCTTGCCACTTCTCTGATATATATATATGTGCATGTTCATCCAATAATAAATCCTCTTGATTTTTAATGAATTGTGAATTATTTTTTAGATGGCCCAAAACAACCAAAATAATATTATTTTCATTGGATGTCTTCAGATTTCCGGTGACAAATTCCACAGTGATGTTATCACCATTCCATGCCGGTATGGGTAATGGTTGCATCATCCCCTTAGTCTTTTTTTACCAACAATCACTTACCGAAATACTAGGTACTTTAATGTTTACCCAGTGATATACTTATTTATTTTACCCCTCCAATAATGCAATCAGAGACCTTGATACATCTTTTTCTTTCCTCAGTGAATGGGTAAATTTGAACTATGTGTGTCATAATAAATTTCTCTATTTAACAATGGATTTGGTTAAACACATATTCTTGATCAAAATCCCTCAATTCTGTCTTCATAAACATTAAAATCATTTGATTTCCCTTTTCTGGTAGTTTCCACTTTTTTTTGAATTCCCTCATCAACCTTTTGTGCACCCTTTAACCATTAAAGAAGTTACAATTGAGCAATTATTTTTGACATTATTGTGGATTTTTTCTTCTTTAGGATTCCCATGGCCAACTTCATCAAATCTAAGAATAATAGATCCTTTTCAATTCCCACCAATTATAGAATCACTAGGTCTATTCTACATAGATCATCAGCCATCTTTTTCACATTCCAAAGGTCATAATGGATTGAGAAATATTATTTTTGATCAACTCTATCCATCTTCAATGGCGCATATTCAACTATTTCAGTGTGAATTTATACTTGGGGATTTTGTGATCCATATAAATTTTACACCTCTCCCAAAAGATGTAATGTTTCAAAATTTTCAAAGAAAATATTACTACAACCAACTATTGATCATGTGTTAGATATTTTTTCTCCTGAACATTAAATTTTCATTAATAATAAGCAATGAATCTGTCATCATTCATCAATAGACAACCCATGCCATTCTTTGAAGAATCACAAAACCAGAAAAAAAATTCTCAAATTTTGGGTAATGTGAGCATTGGTGCAGTGATAATCCACCTTTTCAACTCCTTGATTCTCTCTTCACATTCATTAATCCAAAAAAAACATGGCTCCTTGAAATGTTATAATGGTAAGAGGGTTAGTAAATCATGATATTTTTCACAGAAATTGGCGATAATATCTAGATAACCCAACGAAGCCATTGAAATATGTTACCGATGTTGGCATGAAACATCCCTAAATAGCATTTGTCTTGGTGGGATCCATAGATATACCATTATATGTTATTATATGACCCATCAATGAATCCTCATCAAAATAGAACTCACAATTGTTGTACTTTTCATAGATATTATCGTTTTCCAAGGTCTCTAGTAGAGTTAATAGATACTTTTCATAATATTCCTTGGATTTGAAGTATATTATAATAAAGTCTATAAATACTACCAAAACATTGTCGTGGTAATATCAAAAAACTATATTCATCATGTTCATAATCATTAATGGAGAATTAGTGAGTCTGAAAGGCACTAATATGAAATCATTGTGCCCATTCATGGTACCAAAAGAATTCTTGGGGATATCCTCCTTCTTCACCCTTACTTTTCAATACCCAGAGGATAAATACACCTTGGAGAAATATTGTGATTCAAATAGATGATTGAAAAATTCATCAATTAAGGGCAGAGGATACATGTTCTATATCATGAGTTTTTTTTAGATCACGATAATCAATGAAAAGGTTCATTGACCCATCATTCTTCATGAGGAAGTGGATTTTTTCAAACAATGGTGATGCAATTGGGTGTATAAACCCTTTATCAAGATTCTCATATAGGATTTTTTTTGAGCTCCTCAAGATCTACTAAAGACATTATATATTGACTCTTGGATATTGACAATGCCCTATGTATTAGATCAACTGAGAAATCAACATATCTTCTGGGAGGAAGACCAAATGATTCGTCAGGAAACACATCATTGAATTCCCTCAAAACATGCATGTCTTCAAGGATGGATGATTCCTTAGACTCATTCTTCTATCCAAGATATGAGTGCTCATAGATTAGTAATATCAATGCTTGAGATATTGGTTCTAGGTAATATTCATCCTCCTCCTTGAACATGTATATAATTAGGGGTAGATTCGCCATATGGAGTGTGATTTCCTTCTCACAGTAATTTATGTTGGATCTATATATGCAAATCCAATTCATGTCATGAATTTCATCAAATTACACAAGAAAAAGTATGAGGAGGTTCTTAGGGATGTTCAGTCCATATATTGTGACATGGGAGGTGTTATATTAATGGGTAGAAATTATTTCCCCATTTTTTTTCCTCACCAACTTCTTTAATTCCATTATTTGGGGTGGTGTTGGGATTTATCTACTAAACATTTGGGATACAAAAAGAATGTGTATAACTAGAATAAAAGAGTATATTAACTATTATTTAATTAATCACTATCATACCTGTCACCGCCTTTTTTTCAGGGTTCACTTCAGTGGTAGTGATGGAAAAATCTCTCCCTTACTATCTTGGAAGATGTTGGATTTCTCTAAAAACCCTTTTCTTAGAGCACTGTTTAGCAAAGTGCCCAGGTTATTTGTATTAGATGTAATAAACAATTCAGTGGGGGTAGAATACAGAATTACTCTCCTTCGTCATAGTTGATGATTTTTCTTGTCATCAGTTAATGGATCGGTTCCCTTCTCTTCCACACCTAATGCATTTCCTCATCCCCTTCAGGATATTTTCGGGGTGGTTATATCCACCCCATTATCAAGTGGGAGATATATTTTCTAAGCACCATTGGAATTATCCATCGTACCTCCAAAATTAAAGTCCACCATACACTTAATGTCTCCATCATAATCATGTGATTCATCGATCCCTATTTCTACATAAAGAGAACATCAGACAATTTCCACATATCTCTCAAAGTCACAGTTCTCTAGGGCCTTCTGTATACTAGGTTGTAGTGTACCAAAGAAGCAATTAGCCTTTCATTCAAGGGTTACAAAAAACTCGAAGGCATATCAAACAAGCCTTGTGACATTTTTCTCATACTCTTTGATAGATTCATCATCTTTTATCTTGATAAAAATAAATTTCCTTTACATATTAATTCGGAGGGTGTGAGGAAAATATTTTTTGAAAAATATTTTTTGAAAATCCTTTCATTTTGAGACCTCAATATCCCCAGGCTTTATTTCCAAATCAATATCCTCCATTGACTAGCTTCACCCTCCATACGATAAGTATCCATAAATACTTTATCTGATTCAGAGAAATGATGCATGGAGAAGATCTTCTCAATAGAGTTGATCCATTGTTAAAAAATTGAGAGATTAGATGATCCATTAAATGTAGGAGGCCCTTGTCTCATGAAGCTTTCGATCACGACTTGTTCATTTTTAGTGGGGGGTTAAGATTTCTCATTATCGATGTTTCTATTCAAAACATGAGTTAACTGGGAGATTATTGTGACAATGTTTGTAATTCCTGCTTATATTGGATTGATTATCTCATTAAAACATTCATCAATTTGATCTTTGTATCTATTTTTAGCCTGATTCCTCCTATTACCATCCATTGGATGGAATAATAGGATAGTTAGGGGTAACAAAAAAATTGGAATACAAAAAAAAAGGATGACTTTTAAATTACATATAATTCCTTAACTTATGGATTCATAGGATTCAATTTCTGTTATAATTGATCTACATCCCAACATATATTCTTAGGGGGAAAATTTTTCTTAACAATGGTTCATACTAAGGTCGCGATTTTTCAAAAGAATATCCCCCTAGAGTTTCATAACCAAGACTGCAGAAAGGCATGTTGTCATGCACTAGTTCTCATTCGAGTCTACCTAAAAGAAATGTTTTCAGGTTTTACCCATAGGTAAATATGTCACAGAGCCACCTCTACATACTTGTTTCCATACTGGGATATATTTTAATGATAAACCACTTACACATTAGTAAAAAAAATTAGGGATTTTTTTATTATACATAGTCTTATCCTTATATCTTTCATTACTATTTTCTAATCCCAATCCAAAAAATAACTAAACCCATCCAATGATACCTACTATAACTACCCTTATCTTTATTACACTCATAAACATGATTTATTTATTAAAATAATCACACGATACAACATTGAAGATCAAGGGGCCTAGTTTCTTTGGGTCTTAAAAACATTTCATATTAAATTAAAACATCATATAAACATCTTATTGAATACTTATTTTACAATACAATACACAATCCTTCATACGTAGAATTACATGGGATAACCTAAGGACAGGATTAAAAAATTGTTGATCTATAAATCTCATTAAGGGAGTAAATAAGGAATGACATGTATAATACCGTATATGTTAGGAAATTGGGATATCAATGGATAATAAGAGAAAAATTAACATAAAGGCATGATATTGCATGATTATCATAACATGGAAATGTGGAAACAACATTTAACATGATATATGGATGAGCCAAGTATCACTGCACATGGATAATGATTAAACGCTCATTACAATTGAATTAGCATGAGTAAACCTCCATTGTACTTGACATATCAAGAAAATAATAATTACCCAATGCATTAGAGCACTATCATAGTTCACCCTTCTTAATAATTTCATTAAATGAATAAGTTTTCCACATGGATCATATAACATAGATTCCTAAAAAATCATAATTTATTCAACTTTAAATGAATTTTGAATTACTATATTAAACTATATAATAAATAAATAAATTATCATAATGTTGAATACAATTTTTAGAAAAATGGGCATGGTATTCACTATACAATGATTTTGGCTTGGAAAATCACTGTGGAATTTCGGCAGCATAACGGCATGATATAAGAATTCATAAAAATGGTTGATGATAGAGAATGGAGTGTCTCAGCATATTTACATTAAATGGACAGTAAGGGGGTCATATAAATACATGTCTCAACATATTTAATTTAATTTAGATACATAATAAAAAATAAATTATTTAATGTAATTGTTAAAAAAGAAATTACTTAAGGAATATTTACATGGAAAAGGTTGTACATGGGTGGAATTTATGGGATATAAACATGTATATAATCATTAAAACATAAGGATGGAAGTATATTGGACGTGAAATATCATACCCAAAAATTTTTAATTGAAAAAATATGGAATAACAACATAATGTAATTTGGAAAAAATGAGAAAGGAAGAAATTATTTACCTGGAAGTGTGATTCCACAGGCTTGGGAGGGGCTAGAGAGAGACTTCCTGGGTGATTGGGTCACCTTGGGATGTTCTAGGGAGAGTATAGAAGGGTTTGGTCAAGAAAAAAGGGTTTTTATTGAAGGGTATGTGGGATCATTGGTGTGTTTATTTAATAAAAGAGAGGGAATTATTTGTTATTAATATTTTGGACACTGCACATTAAACTAATCAAAACGAAAAACCAACCCATTTTTTACATGGTTTTTTCCAAATGGGCATTAGTAACATAATTTTAAATGTCAAGTGGATACAATTCTTAAAATATTAGGCTTCCTTATGTTGATGTGAGTCACACTCTCAAGAAAATCAGTTTAAAATGTTAAAATGTTTAGTGCCCACTATGGCTTGGTATAATAAATCCAATGAACCTAAAATCACGTTATTATAATGTTAAAACATATATTGACAGAAAATACCATTTATAATATTTTATTTCATCACTATTGGGTCATTATGATGTCATAAATCCAATTATATAATTAAAAGGTATTTAATTTCTACCCAAAAATCGACTAGATCAGAAAATTATGAAAAAAATAATTCTTTGATAAATTTGATATCCTAATCCCAAAAATAATAATCATTTTATTTAAATAAATTTCTAAATATTTTAATTTTTCATTTAAAATAAAAACCGTCATTTATTAAAAATTTGAGGGATTTGACGAAAATAGCATTCAAACATTAATAAATATCACAATTGTTTTAAAAAAATTATACGATAATTTTTATTTAATAAAAAGTAATTTATTTGTAAAATTTTATTAAAATACCATTTAACTCAGAAATTCATTAATTCATCAAAATAGATTTCATAAATGAATATTAGCTAAAATAATATTTGTGATTTAAAAACTATTTACAAATTAAGAATAATAAAATGAATGTATATCATTTATTCAATACAAAAATAATACAGATACTCATAGTTTTAGGGTCCTCTTACATAACCCTTGATAATACATACATATGACCTAATGGTAATGTGTGCGATGGTGAAAATATCTTGGGTTGGCTCGGATAACATGTGTCGGGTGGTAATCTCTATTAAATTTCACTTCTCCTATATGTGGTTTCTTTTGAGCTTAACATGTTGTAGCTCAGCTTGGGATATTTCAAGATAAAATCTGTGTGATACAAACACTATTTTGAGCTCCAACAAATGGTCCTCATACCATGAAATTCCACTGGATGAGGTCATTGCTTCCATTTTATGAGAAAATTAAATTTCTTAGAGCCCTATATTTTTAGTAATCAGTTGATCATTATTCAACTATTATATAAGAAATAGGAACAATTTGTAATGGTATTTCCAATATCGATATAACCAACGAAGTTCATTTTTTATATAATCATCCTACATAATAAATATTTTTATTAGATAAATTATTAATTACATTAATAAATTTTTGGTTCATTATAATATAAATTGGTATACAGTGATCATGTTCTGAAAATAGTGCTTCAACATTATTATTTAAGATAATATATGAGAAATTTTTGTATGTTCATAATCATACCTAGTGGTGTACAGTTCATAAGAAAACATATTATGTTCTAATGGATTCCAGTAAAGCTATCAATATTTTGTTAAATTAATAATACAAATAATTGTATAGTAAATAAAATTTATTTTACATGAAAACATCACATATCAATAAATAATTTTAGATATGTGAATTCTCTAATTAAAAACAATTGATGATGTTTTGACTCATGTGATATAAATTTTGATCAATATATGCTTTCATATATTAATAATTTCTTGGAAAACCTCTTAAATTATTTCCTTTTTAAACCTTTTAGTCATTTTTACAAAATCCATACACACATTATAAAAAATTATATAATCCTCACATTTGAAAAAAATCTCATCTATAAATTCATTTCAAATCCAATAAAAAAATAACATTATGGTTCAAAAAATAATAATTGACTCAAAATATAAATTTTTTATATTTTAATATAGAAAAAAAAATATTGGAAAAATATGATTAATATATTGTTACGTAAAAAATAATTTATTTCATTTTCAGTTAAGTTAGTGAAGCAAGAGGGGACTTGTGAAACTATAAAAAAAATTTAATACATTATATAATAATAAAAATCCTACAAAAATTATTTTCCCATAATGAACAAAATGATACCATTACTATAAGAATAAAACCAATTTGATGTTGATATATTATAGATTTGATGGATGTTTATTATAATATAATAATAGATTAATTGAATAATTAAATGAAATTGATAAAAAAATACTATGAAAAAATTAAAGAACAAAGGAGAAGTTTGGGATATTATGTGAAGGGAGATACAATATCATTCATTATGAATTGAGATGAACATTTTACCTCTATTTAATATGTCACGACCCGTCCTCGGGCCCGTTCCGTGACTACCCCAAGCCCGCCTTCCATAGGCTAGGGGCTGGCGACTAGCACCAAAGGCGTAAATCTCGATAACTGGGAAGGCATTTCCTTGATAAAAGTAAACAAAACACCACAGAGTACAAGCGGAAGTAAAACACTATGTACAAAAGAAAGTGCTGAAAAGTAAATGGGCTAGAATACAAACCAAACTGAAAGTACAGCTACAACTGAACGAAAGTACAACATAAAAAGACAAATAGCTGGAAGAAAGGAAGCAGCTCCTGGGTCGTCCTCCTCGGATCCTACCTGAAGGGTAGGTACAGATAGCGCAGCTCATTGATCATCCACCACGGATCCTACCTGAAGGGTAGGTACAGATAGCGCAGCTCCTGGATCATCCACCACAGATCCTACCTGAAGGGTAGGTATAGATAGCGCAGCTCCTGGATCATCCACCATGGATCCTATCAAAAGGGTAGGTATAGATAGCCTCCACAACACTCTCGCCTGTCAACCTCCCATGAGTGTCGTATCACCATGAAGTCCACCTCTGGATACTGACTCGTCATGTGGTCCACCTCCGGGTACCATCTAGTCCTTGAACACTCGGCCTCCGTCAGCTCTGCCCGTCGTCTGTAACCAACACAACGAGGTGCGGGCATAGCCCGTGCAGAGGTGAGTATAACGGTACTCAGTAGGGACCCCGAGACCCTCAAGGTCTCACTAAAACCAACAAGGATAACCACAAAGAAGGATCTCAATAGATAACCTTTACATAGTTATAAGCTCATACTTATACCTAAGTTATCAAGTAACTCATCTCAATCATGAGGAAACACAATGGTTATGAAATCAACGGATAACCACCACCCAGGTATATGCCCATACATATACCTAAGTTATCAAGTGACCCATATAAATCATGAGGTAAACACAAAGCTCATAGACTCAGCTCAAACCAGGATTTTCATTATCGAAACTGTAACTGCTAAAGAGCTCCGTCTCTGGAGTGTATAGTGGTCCTGTCACGACTCTTAGTTACGGCTCACTAACCTAAGACTGCTGAGGTACTCCTCCTATCAAGTACAGCAGGTCAGCCACCCAAACACAGTAGTGCACACCCCCTAGTAGCCTGCAGAGGTACTCTCCGGAAAAGTACCGCGAGTCTGCACTATCACACAGGTAGTGCTCCGTCCGCCATGGGTCTGCACCCAAACACAGTAGTGCTCCGTCCACTGGGCTAGTCGACTCACTCCAAGTCGAGTTGGTCAAGCAGTCGTTAGGTCTCAGTCGGCTACACGATCTCCGTACTCCGCACGCTCATCTCTGGGAGGGTCTGCTCCACGAGCTACAGGTCGATACTTTAAATATCTCAAAGTCCCACGAAGAAGTATCTCAAAGGACCGCCTTGTCATGGGGGTCTCAATGCAACAGACGGCGCGTCATTCGGATGCCCGGTCTGTGAGTTACTAGCTTTTTTGTCCCAGGGGCCCGGTTTGTTTCATGTGTGAACCAACCCGGTCGTATCTCAACTGTACCCCCGAACCCTCATAGGGTATACTCATAGGGACCGTTTCTCAACGTGATCACCAACGTCGCTGACGGTTCGTCAAACGGACGTCCGGTCTGAAGGATATCAGCTTTTTCGTTCCAAGGGCCCAGTTGGATTTCGGGTACAATCCAACTCGGCCACTATCCAACAGCAACCAAAACTCAGGCGAAGAATGGAAAAAGTTCTGTCTCATCAAGAGGAATTCAACGAGACAGACGGCGCTTTAATCTGATGCACGGTCTGTGAGTTATTGGCTTTTTCGTTCCAGGGGCCCGGTTGGTTTCGTGAGCGAACCAACCCCACCACACTCCGACAACGTCCAAACCTCGAGCAGAATAATCCAAATGTTTCGTCTCATCAATAGTAATTCAACAAGACAGACGGCGCGTCAATCGGACGCCCGGTCTATGAGTTATTGGCTTTTTCGTTCCAGGGGCCCGGTTGGTTTCGTGAGCGAACCAAACCGAACACACACCGACGACGTCCAAACCTCGAGCGGAATAAGTCAAAAGTTTCGTCTCATCAAGAGGAATCCAACAAAGTCAATGTCACATCAATCGGACATCCGGAGCTCAAGATATAAGCGTTTCCGCTCTGAGGGCCCGGTTGGTTTCGTATCCGAACCAACCCGGACGAACCCAAAAGTTCTCTGAAACCTTGAGTATAATATACCGAAATGACCTCCTCGATCCAAGGGTCACATCTCCGCTGACGGTGCGTCGATCGGAGGTCCGTAGCCCGATATGTGGGCAAAAAATCAAAAAGAGTCCAAAGACGGGGGGTTCGGGCCCGAGACCGACCCGGCCCGAGACCCCCTTGGTCAGCCCAAACAGGGTCGACCCGAACCGGGTCCGGGTCTGCCTGGCTAGGCATGGCCCGCCCCGGCGTCCCTGCGAGCTGGCGTGCGGTGACAGCTGGCTCGGCCGAACGGCCGCACCGTTCGGTTTGCGGGGGGGGCCTGCCCCTCCCCCCCCCCCCCCTCATTAATGGGGGCCGCTAGCTGGTCGGCCGGGGGTTTGAACCCCCGGCTCCTCTCCTGCCCGGCCGGCCAGTTTCTGCTTCCACGGGACCGGCAACGGCCGGTTCCCACCCTACTCCGACGCCGGCGGTCTGTTTCCAGCTATCGGTTTCCCACGCTCCGCCGCAGCCCGGTTTCGGCAGTGACCTTCCTCCGTCCGGTGCGGCGTGACGGCGACGCATCCCTCCGCCGCGGCCCCGCTCCGGCCATGGTGCTTTTGCGGTTTTCGGCGCGGTGCGACGGTGCCGCGACTTGGTTCGTATTTTTAAAAATGCGGTGCATCGTCATCACACATTCTTGCTGTTTGTTCCCACGCGGTGCGACGGCACCGCGTCACTTCCCGTCGTACCACAACAACAAGAAAAACAAAAGGAGGGGGGGTCGGCCGTGTTTGTGCAGTTCAGCCCCCTCTCATTAATTGATAGCAATTGGTCATCTTCCACGAAGAACGTCAAGGTAGTGTTCATGAAAAAAATAATTAAATAAACCCCTACAGGTTTCCCGCAAACAAGAATTCCCAACCCGCAACATATTCTTCGCGGATCAACTTGATGTTTAGTTGATCCGCGTTCTTTGATTTAGATGGAAGTAACATGGGGTTCATTAACATTCACAAAACAATTCCCTACCTCGAGCGTAGCCTTAACAGAGGTTTGTCGAATGAGGATTTGTCGTGGAAAGAGACGTCGCGAAAGAAGACGACGTCAGCATCGCGGTAAGAGGCGTCGTGGAAGGAGACGTCGACCTCCGAGGAATCCGGCGATCTTCGCGTTCTTCGCGTTCTTCACATTCTTCGACGAAGAGGATGAAGAAACTCAAGTCTCCCTTAGCTTTTCTCCCAAAGCTCTCATGAAACAAGCCTCCAACCAAAAATAAATTAAGTCCCATACTTATTTTATTAACACAACTTAAGGTTTGAAATTCAAGAGTTCGAAATTCAAACACTCACATTAAACACACTTCATTAATATCATAAGTTATCAAAACTTAAGTTATCAAATATAATTGTGAGTTGAGGGAGTTAAGGAATGTGAAGGGGTGGGGTTCGTGTGGGACCCACCACTCTCATAACCTTCCATGAAAAGTTGGGTAGTTTCCCAACTTCCACCCAATGCTTAAATCAACTTACAGAAAAAAAAATTGTAGTTATATTTTTATTCTATCTTCCACAATTTTTATCAACCCCTCTCATGAAAACGCAACTCCGGAAAAGGTTTTTCTAGACAATTACCGGTGCTGCGGTTTCATCGGTGCCCTCGGAATTTGATTCCGAGCACTGATTCATAAGTTAGAAAATCCCGCTTGTTCGTTCACTGAACGTACCCGAGCCTAACTTTGGAAAATGATTTCGGGCACACCGGGGCTCAGAATCAGGCGCCGTCAGAAAATGCGTTCTTCTAAAATTCCAAAAAAAATTAAGAAAAAAATTTACTTGAAATTTTCGGGTCTTTACATTACTACCACCTCAGGGCTTTACGTCCCCGTAAAGCTTCAACACAAACTAGGGTCACAAAAGCGGTATTGAGCACGCATCTGAGCCTTCTGCTCCCATGTTCTTACCTGGAGATTCCGTACTGCCAAAGAAAGTGCACCCGAGGAATTGACCATCCTCGTAGGATCCGCTCCTATCGATCCTCAATCCCCACTGGAACCTCCGCGGAAGTAACCCCATCACCATCGTCCTGCTCCTCATGGTCGATGATATACGAAGGGTCGATCACGTATCTCCTCAGTTGAGATACTTGAAAAACGTCGTGCACCTGGTGCAACTGAGGTGGATGGGTCAAGTGGTAAACCACCTCGCCTACCTATCTGAGGACCTAGAAAGGTCCGTTGAACCTCGGAGATAACTTTCCACCTTGGGAAAATCTCCGTAAACCTCATCGAGGTGAGACCCGTATAAGGACGTGATCATCATACTCTAACTCTAGAGGTCTCCAATTCCTTTTATAACTGAAACTCAAAACGACTGCTGCCACGAGGGTAAGGTTGACCGACTCAAGAGTGATCGGTCGCACCCTTCCATGCATGATTTTATCTTGTACTTCCTGGGGTTTCCTTTTCACCGACCATGGAAAACCCATCCCGACGTTTGCCTAAAACCGTCAATTTGAGTATGAACAGTTATTGCCCATTACATACTCAAACTAACATCGTAAGGCCTCGACGCTGCCACCAAGAGATTCCAACTGAAACTCTCACCTCGAGGGTCTGACCACACTGTCGGCGTAAGTGTGATTATTGACTCTCCTCCCAAGGTATCTCCAAACGCGAGGGTCAATTCCACGGCTTCCGGAAACTCTAGGATTGGAACAAGATTTTCAAAATCAAGGAATGGTTCATATCGACGTCTGTTACTATAGCAGCTAGTAGTGGACACAGACTGTCCCTTGAATCATTTTTAGATCCATTGGGTCACACTCCTTGACTGCATGGAGCAGCACTCTTCCTCCGCCCTCCAGCTCCCTGAGCCTAGCGGCTGCTCCGCAGACTCATCTATCCTTAAAGATTCCTCTTCTTTAAACATTTAACACACTCGAGTCTCTAAGACTGGAGCCGGTTTCCTGTTTCTTACTACACTGTGCAGTCTTCATCCGCTCTTGGATGATCTGTACCTTCTTTTCATATGATCTGAAGGAGCTTCTATAATTTCTCCTTTTCCGAAAAGAGAAACTCGGTCTCATCCCTTGGATGAACCACACCCATTGCCTAATACAGTCAATCCTGACATGAATGACGCATTCACGCCATGGATGACGTTGTAAGGCCTCGACATAACTACTAAGAGATCCAACTATCTCTCTTGCCTCCAAGGGTCGAGTCACACTGTCAGCATCAGTGTGAGGTCACTGCGTCTCCTCCAGTAGAAATATCGAACGTGAGGGTCAATTCAACAGTGTTACTCATGCGGTGTAAAGGGTCACCTGGCACGTGACTGTCCGACTCCTCGTACAGTTGATCCGCAGGCTTTGGAGGAGCCACCGAGGCAGAAGCGGTGACGGGTGATTGAGCAATAGCCGAGCAGTAGACAAGGCAGTAGAGCTCCAAGAGCAGGTATACAGGAGTGGAACTAGTGAATATGTCCCTCGTACTTCTAGTTCCATGTTGCTGTTGTATTCGTGTCTTTATACTATGAGCTGTAATAATAAAAAGACACTTATCTTTGTTTTCTTTCCAATCATTTGTCAGGGTCCTGGTGTATGGATACATCGGCCGCCCTCACCTACACTGGACTCCCTGAACTGAAATCCATACTCGGTACTCTTAACACTATTGTTTCACAGAAATAAAATATCAGAGTTATAAGTTCTGCGGTAGAACTGAATCCTCTGATACCAATTTGTCACGACCCGTCCTCGGGCCCGTGCCATGACTACTCCAAGCCTGCCTTCCATAGGCTAGGGGCTGGCGACTAGAACCAAAGCCGTAAATCCTGCTAACTGGGAAGGAATTTCCCTGATGAAAGTAAAAAAACACCACAGAGTACAAGCGGAAGTAAAACACTATGTACAAAAGAAAGTGCTGAAAAGTAAATGGGCCATAATACAAACCCAACTAAAAGTAGAGCTACAACTGAGCGAAAGTACAACAGAAAAAGACTAACAGCTGGAAGAAAGGAAGCAACTCCTGGTTCGTCCTCCTCGAATCCTACCTGAAGGGTAGGTACAAATAGTGCAGCTCCTGGATCATCCACCACGGATCCTACCTGAAGGGTAGGTACAGATAGTGCAGCTCCTGAATCGTCCACCACGGATCCTACCTGAAGGGTAGGTACAAATAGCACAGCTCCCGGATCGTCCACCATGGATCCTATCAGAATGGTAGGTACAGATACCCTCCACAACGCTCTCGTCCGTCAACCTCCTCCGAGTGTCGTCTCACCGTGAAGTCCACCTTCGGACACTGACTCGTCGTGTTGTCCACCTTCGGGTACCTTCTAGTCCTCGAACACTCGGCCTTTGTCAGCTCTGCCTGTCGTCTACAACCAACACAACGAGGTGCGGGCATAGCCCGTGCATGGGTGAGTATAACGATACTCATTAGGGACCCCGAGACCCTCAAGGTATCACTAAAACCAACAAGGATAACCACAAAGAAGGATCTCAACAGATAACCTTTACTTAGGTATAAGCTCATACTTATACCTAAGTTATCATGTAACTCATCTCAATCATGAGGAAACACAAAGGTTATGAAATCAACGAATAACCACCACCCAGGTATATGCCCATACATATACCTAAGTTATCAAGTGACCCATCTCAATAATGAGGTAAACACAAAGGTCATAGACTCAACTCAGACAATGATTTTCATTATCGAAACCGTAACTGCTGAATAGATCCATCCCTAGAGTGTATAGTGGTCCTGTCACGACTCCGAGGTACTGCTCACTATCCTAAGACTACTGAGGTACTCCTCCTATCGAGTACCGCGGGTCAGCCACCCAAACACAGTAGTGCTTCTCGCCGGGGTATGCCACCCAAACACAGTAGTTCACACCCCCTTGTAGCCTATAGAGGTACTCTCCGGACGAGTACCACGGGTCTGCACTGTCACACAGGTAATGCTCCATCCTCCATGGGTCTGCACCCAAACACAGTAGTCCTCTGTCCACTGGGCTAGTCGACTCACTCCAAGTCGAGTCGGTCAAGCAGTCGTTATGTCTCAGTCGGCTACACGGTCTTCGTACTCCACACGCTCGTCTCTCGGAGGGTTCGCTCCACGAGCTAAAGGTCGATAATTCAAGTTTCTCAAAGTCCCACGAAGAAGTATCTCAAAGGACCGCCTCGTCATAGGGGTCTCAACGCAACAAACGGCGCGTCATTCGGATGCCCGGTCTGTGAGTTACTAGCTTTTTCATCCCAGGGGACCGGTTGGTTTCGTGTGCGAACCAACCCGGCTGTGTCTCAACTGTACCGAAATATCATATGGTATACTCATAGGGACCGTTTCTCAATGTGATCACCAACGCCACTGACGGTTCGTCAAACGGACGTCCGGTCTGAAAGATATCAGCTTTTCCGTTCCAAGGGCCTGGTTGGATTTCAGGTACAATCCAACTCGGCCACTATCCAATAGCAACCAAAGCTCAGGCGAATAATTCCAAAAGTTCATTCTCATCAAGAAGAATTCAACGAGACAGACGACGCGTTAATCGGACGCCCAGTCTGTGAGTTATTAGCTTTTTCGTTCCAGAGGCCCGGTTGGTTTCATGAGCGAACCAACCCGACCACACACCGACGATGTCCAAACCTCGAGCGGAATAAGCCAAAAGTTTTGTATCATCAAGAGGAATTCAACGAGACAGACGGTGCGTCAATCGGACGCCCGATCTGTGAGTTATTGGCTTTTTCGTTTCAGGGGCCCGGTTGGTTTCGTGAGAGAACCAACTAGACCACACTCAGACGGCGTCCAAACCTCGAGAGGAAAAAGCCAAAAGTTCCGTCTCATCAAGAGTAATCCAACAAAGTCGACGGCATGTCAATCGGACGTCCGGAGCTCAAGATATAAGCGTTTCCGCTTCGAGGGCCTCGTTGGTTTCGTATCTGAACCAACCCGGCCGAACCCAAAAGTTCTCTGAAACCTTGAGTATAGCATACTGAAACGACTATCTTGATCCAAGAGTCACATCACCACTGACGATGCGTCGATCGGAGGTCTGTATCCCGAGATATGGGCCAAAAACCAAAAAGAGTCCAAAGACGGGGGTTTCGGGCCCGGACCGACCCGGCCCGAGACTCCCTGGGTCGGCCCAGCTGGGCTCGTCCCAGCCCGGCGCGCTGGCGCGAGGCGGCAGCTGGCTCGGCCGAACGGCCGAGCCGTTCAGTTTGCAGGGGGGGCTGCCTTCGCCCCCTTAATGGGGGCCGCTAGCTAGCCGGCCATGGGTTTGAACCCCCGACTCCTCTCTTGCCTGGTCGGCCCGCCCCGGCCAGCCGGTTTCTACCACCACGGGACCAGTGACGGCCGGTCCCCACCCTGCTCTGACGCCGGTGGTCCGTTTCCAGCACCCGGTTTCCCACGCTCCGTCGTGGCCCGGTTCCGGTCGCGGCCTTCATCCGTCTGGTGCGGCGTGACGGCGCCGCACCCCTCTGTCGCGGCCCCGCTCCGGTCGTGATGCTTTTTCGGTTCTCCGGCGCGGTGCGACGGTGCCACGACTTGGTTCCTATTTTTAAAAACACGACGCGTCAGCTTCGTGCATTCTTGTCGTTTGTTCCCACGCGGTGCGACGGCACCGCGTCACTTCCCGTCGTACCGCAACACAAGAAAAACAAAAGGAGGGGGGGTCGGTCGTGTTTGTGCGGTCCGGGCCCCTATCGTTAATTAATAGCAATTGGTCATCTTCCACGAAGAACGTCAAGGTATTGTTCACGAACAAAATAATTAAATAAACCCCTATAGTTTTCCCGCAAATAAGAATTCCCAACCCGCAACATATTCTTCGCCGATCAACTTGATGTTTAGTTGATCCGCGTTCTTTGAATTATAAGGATGTAACATGGGGTTCATTGACATTCACAAAACAATTCCCTACCTTGAGCGTAGCTTGAATGGAGGTTTTTCGAACGAGGATTCGTCGCGGAAAGAGACGTCACGAAAGAAGATGTCGTCAGCGTCGCGATAAGTGGCATCGCGGAAGAAGACTTCGACCTCCGAGGAATCTGGCGTTCTTCGTGTTCTTCATGTTCATCGCGTTCTTCGACGAAGAGAATGAAGAATCTCAAGTATCCCTTATCTTTTCTCCCAAAGCTCTCAAGCAACAAGCCTCCAACCCAAAATAAAATATGTCCCTTACTTATTTTGTTAACACAACTTAAGGTTTGAAATTCAAGAGTTTGAAATTCAAACACTCACATTAAACACAATTCATTAATATAATAAGTTATCAAAACTTAAGTTATAAAATATAATTGTGAGTTGTAGGAGTTAAGGAATGTGATGAGGTGGGGTTCGTGTGGGCCCCACCACTCTCATAACCTTCCATGGGAAGTTGGGTAGTTACCCAACTTCCACCCAAAGCTTAAATCCACTTAGAGAAAAAAAATTGTAGTTAAATTTTTATTCTATCTTCCACAATTTATATCAACCTCTCTCGTGAAAACGCAACTCCGGAAAAGGTGTTTCTAAGCAATTACCAGCGCTGCAGTTTCATCGGTGCCCTCAGAATTCGATTCTGAGCACTGATTCAAATGTTAGAAAATCTCGCTCATTCGTTCACTGAACATACCCGTGCCTAACTTCGGAAAATGATTTCGGGCACACCGGGCCTCGGAATCAGGCGCCGTCAGAAACTACGTTCTTGTAAAATTCCAAAGAAAATAAATAAAAAATTTTCCTTTAAATTTCCTTGTCTTTAAATAATATAATATATTCATGAAATTAAAAACATAATAAATTAATATTGGAATAATTTACTGCATGCACAGTTAAGTAGACTAAGCACCGAATATAATGTATCTATTATTCCCAATAATTTGACTTTCACTATCAACAAGCATGGTTTTATTAACCATGAAACATAATAATCTAGAATAAAAAATATAGGAAAAAATATGAAATTTGACTTTAATTCCAAAAATTATTAATTGAAAAACAAATACTAAATTAGATATTGAATAGTGAAAAATAGTGTCATAATAATTGTTGGAAAATTCATTGTTTTATTGATAGTCATGTTCTTTATTTAATAATTTAAATATATTATAGGTTATATGATATCATAAAATTTTGCAGACAATAAAATTACACTTTTAAAATAATTTACATGCAATTTTATTTTGAAATGGTAAATTTTCAATTAAAAACACATAATAAATTTTTTTATGGCTTTGCATATACGTAAATTCCATTTCAAAGTCTTTAAATATTCTATGTAATATTTTCAGAGTTTGGTAATGGGATAGTGGTATATTTTTTGGTCATTAGTGGATCTAAATAGATGAAATTATAATATTAAATATATAATATTATGTGACTCTAATTCATAAAAATATTTCAATATCTCAAAATTAGTGTGTTATATGATAATTACGAGATCATTATTAGGTTTCAGACATAGGTTTCTCTCTAGGTGGGGTTTAAAATTTCTGTTTATCATTATTTTGTTATGATAACACAAGAGGATATCGTATTATATATTTTAATTTATTATTTTCAAAATTAATTTAACATATAACCAACAATGTGTAGTATGATAAATATAAAACAACAATTTGGTATTGGATATGGGTTTACCAAAGGTGGGGCATAACATTTTTTTTGCATCCGGAAATTGGTGAAGATCACATTCAAGGATAATATTTAGTATTTATGTAAATATTATTTGGAATTTTATTATTATAAAAATCTACTATTATGAATCCATGAAGTGAACACACCTCAATTGATGATGCAACAATAATTACAAAATTATTGGAATCAATCATTTTTCACTAACTAAATTGAAATCAATTTAATGGGGATGAAATAAAAACCATATAATCAATTATAGTGTATAAAAGTGGGAAGAATATTTGATTTATATTATGGTTTCAATTAATAATAATTTTTTTGTTTTTTGGAATACGAGAACCACTTTGTTTTCAGATTTGAGGATATAATGGAAATATGATGACCCCTAATCACCCTTGAACATGATTGGTAAATATTGGATTATCTGATTCAGATTGATCTGTGGAATCCTTCCCTATTTCATGTGCAACATGCATGAGATGAATTCTCACATGTTTATAATTAATTTATTATATTTATTTTTTTCAATTTTTTATTATATTATAAAAATTTAAATGAAATTTTAATTATGCAAAATGAAATATACTAATTATTATGAACTGATAATTTTATATGATTAAAATAGAAATTTAATTAAAATAATTAAAGTGGTAATATTTCTGAAACTATTAAAATGTAATTTCAAAAAGTTATACGAAAATAATTATGGGTGATTATAAAGTAATAAAAAGAAAATTGAATAAAATTACTAGGGATATGCGTAAATAATTATCAAATGATAACGAGAGTGCATTATTCAATGAATAATATTTTAAAATTATGAAAATAAAATTTAATAAAATTATTGATGATATTTATATTATATTATCATGGAATAATTTCATCAAAATTATCAAACAAAAATTTTAATAATATAAATGGATAATTTTAAAAAAAATGTAAAAAATAATTGAGAGATTATCAAAAAATATTTATTAAAATGTACAAATGGAAATTTTGATATTATGATAGTATGTTTATTAAAATAATATAATAATAATTATGATTTTATAAAATGATAATAATAATTTTATAAAATTATAATTTCGAGATTAATAAAGAATAATTATTTATTTTTCAAATGAGAATTTTCATTTTATCAATAGATAATTTTAATATTAATTTTCAAATGATAATTATGAGATTATCTAAGTTAATATACATATAAAATGATTAATTAGGACTAATTATCAAAATATAATTATTAAAGGATAGTTTATCATAATTATCCTATCATTATTATAAAAGGATAATTTATATGAAATTAAAATTAGATAATTATAAAAGGATAATTAAGAATAAATTACCAATAGATTCTTATAAAATGAATATATTGAATAAGTTATCAAAAAAAATTATAACTGATAATTTTAAATATAATATAGAAATATAATTATAATAATATAACTATAATGAATAATTAAGATAAATAGTTATAAAATTATAATTTATAATAAATTATTAATATATAATGAGGGAAGAAATATTTTGTGAAATTACTAAAACATTAATATAAAATATAATTTCTATGAAATTATAATAACATAACTATAAAATTATACTTTAAGATAAATTATTATAAGTAATTATAAAATAATAATATATGAAAATTAGTCTTATGGAAAAAAAATTGAGTTCATGCATTTTCCTAGAATGATAATTTAGAAATTATCCTAGAGAGAGAGTGTCTCATCAGATGTTATATTTTAAATCCATTTCATGTAAAATAATTGTTCTTTGGTTTTAGAAACAGTTGACAGTCCTCACGAATTGATGTGTCATTGTTTATAATAATATGTATGTGAATATTTGTTCTTGACTGTTGATATTTTCACCCCATGTATCAAACCATATATAGTGGTTTATCATTGATTGTGATGTAAATAATTATTGACATAGTATGTTCCCTACCATATTGTTATCTTGTTATATATAATTCACATGGTATGATAAATTTATTGGAATATTGATATTCATGGATGATTCTTAATTATATAGGGTGTGTGTGTTGACCATGATATGGCATGGATTCATTCCCTTATATTGATGTGATAGCATGATTAGATGATGATTTTTGTTTGAAATGTTGATGTATATAATTTTAATATATTTATCATGATGTCTTCTATGGTTCTAATAATTCAATGAACTATTATTTTTTCGTTGAAGTATATGTATTGTATATCTGATAGGTGACCATTGTGGTATTATTATTCATTGCGGGGTGCACACATGTTGTCAGATAATGCAAAAATATTAATATGAAAACATTATGACCTGTAATATACTGGATTTCTTTTTCATACTGATTAGATGTCCAAAATATTATTCCATGTTGATTCAGATTTTTACCTAATACCCTATAAATATAGAATAGGTTAGAAATACTCATTTACTTTTAGATGCCATGTATTATTCAATTTAATTTTAATTTTGGATAAATTTTTTTCACTTTTTGAATTGGGGATTACAAGGGACTCTCCAAAAACTTCATGGATGGTATGGTCACTTATTGATATACACTAAATTTCTATCATGGATCCAAAATATGTATTCTTAGGGTTTTGTGGATGAAAGGATTTTGAATGACTGATTGGTTTTGGATTATATGTTTATTCACATGACCCATTGATCATTATCATGTCCTACACATTTATACATGTGCGCATCCATTTAAGAACCAAATGGTGGGGTCCTAACTATACCTTTACCCACAGCCTAAATGTGAATTTCGATGTTCTTGTAGATTTCATTGGGAAACAAAAAAGGGAAATGGCCATGTAGTAGAATGCTGAGAATTACAGTATTAAAATAATAAAAGATTTGGATATACTCAGGATGACCCATTATTTATTTATATTCATTATCTATGAAATATTAAAATTGGTTGGTCTTCCTACAAGGGATACCATTTATTTTATGACATGAATTCCATCATGTCTATTTTTCAAGATTACTCAGTTAATTAATTATTATCAGTCAATATATATTATTATGAAATGACTCGATATAGAGGGAATAGTAATCCCACTATTGGAATTATGACCTTCCTATAAGTTCATCACCTCTTGTATAGAAGAAGTTGTGCATGAGGTCATGTAGAATTCTAGATCAGATCTTGTTTATTGGTTAAGGATGAAACAAAATGAAATCTGAGGATAAATATTCACTAAATTAATATTTATATTGTCATAATTTGTTAAATCATTGATAGTTGATATGATGGTTGGTGCACATACAAGGGAGATATAATAGTTTATGGAAAACACTACATAGTGGACCACTATGGTTCTATAATGTGTCGAATTTATATTTTTATATTATAATCGATTATATTCACTTTCTGTAATGCACATGATGATTATTTGTGATTTTGAAATTTTTTGATGAATACATCTATCTTAAATATGCATGTCGGTTCACATTCTATATATTTAATTATAGATTTTCAACATTATAGTTCATCTATTAAATTACTATGTTTTTCTGTTTGTTTAAGGTAGATTATCTTGTTTAATTTATCATCTTCAAAGATATTATAATATATCATTATCGGAATTAATTGGTTAAACTGAGGAGCATGGTTCATTAGTATGTATATGATTAATGTGAAAAATTTCTATTTCTAGAGACCATAGTATCTGGTAGGTGTGAAATACCTTGTATTTTGATTGGAATAATGGGATAACATTGTGTATTCCCATATAATGATTAGTATTTATCCTAAATTCTATGTTTTTTCTTGAAGTGATTACTCGTATTAAAAATTTTGTCACCATGATGTATTATTATGGGACTACATGGGAAGTAGGGAGAAATAATTTAACAAAGGCGGAAGATTCAACAATACCACTAGATGTGTTGGAGAATACAATTTATATTTCTAACTATAACGACCCATACTTCACATACATTGTTAAAACATCAAAATTGAAGCATACTTATTACAACATATAACAAAACCACGAAAGGACCGTATAGGTATAGTGTCTTTAGAAAATGGGAAACATAAACAACTGGTTCATAAAGCGTCTACAATGTCTCCCATTTATTTCATCATATATATAGTCTCTTTTGGAATATCATACTTAATAACCATCTTCATGAGCTGGGGAAATAAAACATAAAAAAGGGTGAGCTCAAATGCTCAGTAAGGGTAAACAAAAGAAATATTTATCACATCATATTCATAAGAACATAACATTTTGGAAATCTTAACCTGCAAAAGAGATCATAATATCATAACATGGGATAAATAATAGTAGTGAAATGTAATCACAATATTCATAAATTAAAACATAAAACTTTGTGGAATACACACATAATCATAGAGAATCATTTCTTCTTAGTCAAGACTCATTCCCAAAACTATCTTAGTGGACAAAGTCCATTTCTGAACTGAGTTTACTCCTCGTTTTAGTCCTGTTTCACTGAACCGGTATAACCTACCGTTCCAGCCATGTCTATCTAATGAGATATAAAATCCTTACCCAATTAATTGGAGGGAGATATAGGTCCCACCCATCTCATAATGATACCATTCTTATGTGTGCCACAAAATCATAAATCATACATCATTGCATAACCCATGTAATAAAAATGGGAATCTTAAACATCGTGACATCATCAAAAAATTCATATAAGATAAAGGAATTCATAAAATTAATTCCATCACAACATAATCAAATAAATGTAATAATAGGGATATAAACAGAACCCTATATTATCTTATATGGAAAATAATTTTGATAAAACACTTAAACTCCATTCTTGAGGAAAATATCCTTTCTGCTTCAAAAACACTTTTCCTTTCTTAACATGTCGTATAATTCTAAACTAAAAGAAGTTGATTAAAAATAAATTTGAAAGCTTTTAAATGAAGATTCTTGGAAGTAATGTTTTAAAAATCCATTCATGTCGTATAAGTTAAAAAAACATTCTTCTCGTACTTTTGTCGAAAAGTCAAAAAGTACCTCGTATGAAAAACGAAAAAATATTACTTTACTATCTTTTACTAAAAACTCACCGAAGGGTAAAATAGGATTTAAACAATTTTACGTGGATGGAAATAATATTATATATTGAGGAAACATGGATGTGGATGATAAAATACACCCCAGTAAGTACCAAAGTATAAACAATCTCGGATAAAAATGAGATTGTGAAATTTTCCCTTACCTTAGGTCCGATTTGCCTCGTAAGTGTCTGAACCTCCTGTATAATGATTTAAATAATGTTATTGACTTATTCCAGAATCATACTTATTGTTATGATATCATATATAGTCATATTCTTAGCATCTGATTAGTAATATTTCATTACTACTTGTTATTCGGGTGTTTATTACTTTTTGTTCTTATGCGTGTTTTGTCGAATAAATTCTTATTCTTCTCTTTAGGTTATAGATACCTCATTTCCAGAATGGTATTAGTGTAATATATATCATATTAATTCATTAAATTCATTTATATAATCATTATAAAATGAAGATCATGTAGAACGAGTCGCATCACATCGTGGAGACGGTATTTCGTACGTACGCACGAGTGATGATATCATTCTTATGATCGTGGAATTGTATTTGAGTGTATGTATACTATTTAAGAATCAATATTACTTTATAATAGTAATATATAGTCATTAATTACACTATTACACCCATCCAAGTAAGGTAGTGGTGTAAAATATATTACACCACGGTGTGGAGAGGGTATTCCGTACATACGCACGCGCGGTGATTTCTTTTTCCGTAGGATGGATAAATGGTGAAATAGTGTTGTTTCATACTTATAATAACATATGAGTATATGAGTGATACTGATTTTATTACTTCATAATGAAACAACTAAATAAGAAGAAGTGGAAGAAGAAATAAAGATGAAAGAATCAGTAACGGACATTACCTCTTCTTTGAAGTGCTTCTTTGAGACCTCATTTTAGGGCACTAAAAAAGGTATTTTAAGAATACCATAACCTCTAAGATGTTTCTAGGGATGTGGAGAGAAGAAATTGGTAGGTTTTGGCCGAGATTGAAGGCTCAATGTGGTGTGAGAAAGAGGGGGAGGAGGTGCCCTTTTATAAGGGAGGAGAGGGGCACCTTTGGAATAACTAAAAATATTGTTTTATTATAAAGTCAAATTCGGTTTTTAATAGCTCCAAATTGATATATTTCGAAGATAAGCTGGGTAGGGGTCTAAATAATCTCATCCAATAGAATTTAGACAAGTTTAGGTATCTATTTTAACCTTATCATTTAGATTTAACTTTAAGTTAGATAATTTACCTTTTACCATGTCTTCTTGTTTTCTTACACTATAAGGTTAATAAACATACCATATCAAGCCAAAAGAACCCCAACTTGTTTATTATTAATATATATATCCTTATATAAGTAATTTTTCCAAACATTAGTTTTTTAAGAATAAAATAACAATTATTAATATAATATTTGTTTTAAGAACTATTTTATGTCAATTTTGACACTATTTAGTAATTGATTTTTGTGAAAATCATAACAGAATGATTAGTTAGAACCAAGTTACTCAAATCAATACTGACATTTAAAATTAACCTATAAAATTAATTTAATTCAAAAAAAGGTTCAAATTACATTTATTTGGGTATTTATAACATCAATTATTTCAATATTTCATTAATAAGATAATTACTGCATCATCGTTGTGTCATAAATAAATTAAATTATTTAATGTCTAAAAATTACAAATAAAATACCATTATGTATGAAATCTTTTTATCTTTATAATGAATATTTATAGTCGAATTTATCTTATGGATAACCCCATATTAAAAATGATTTACTTATTAAGCTTTGATTTTATCTATTTTAACCCTTCATTAAATAAATTAATAATAAATGTCCTAATCTAATCCATGTGGGCCTAAATGGTCATATTTTATTCCTAAGGTTGTTTTTGGTCGAATTACACTTTTAAAATAGAATTAGGGCATGTGTTAAGGTAATAATAATATCATTTTTACCCTTAATTACCCTATTTACTTTTAACCGTGGTAAAAAAAGTAAAAAGTTACTATTCACCAAAAAATATTTTCATCTCATTTAACCACATTTTAGTCCTTGATATTAACCGTGTCTCTCGGATTTTCAATATTCTACTCATAGAAGCGGTAAAATTATGTTTTATGAAGAATTCAGTTTTTTTAACTACCACTTAGTGGTTTCAGTATTCATCAAAAATTGAAAGTTTTCAGAAAAATACCAAAATTTCATCCTAGGCTAATTTCGATATTCTGAATCCAAAAATGAAGTCCATTTTGAAAAATAAAATTTACAAATTTCAAAAATTTGTCATTACTATTCATAACAGCTAGTTTTAATAATATTTTAATAGCATATCATTGTTTAGTGAAACTCGGTATTGTGTACAACGCTAGCTGTCGAGGAAGGCCGTGGTTGCGTGTAAAGTAAGCCAAGCTAGTGTTGTGTGTTGTGAAAGATTCCTTTGATGATTTATATAACATAAAAACAAAATATTTCACATAAAAGTCTTGGGTGTTACATTCTACCCCCCTTAAAATGAATTTGGCCCTCGAAATTCGTTACCTTGTAACAAACAAATGAGGATACCTCTCCCTCATCATATCCTCAAGCTCCCATGTAGCTTCTTCTAATTGGTGGTTCCTCCATAAAACATTCACCAAGCGAGTGATCTTGTTTCGTAGGACTTTTTCACTACGATCCAGAATTTCTATCGGTTGTTCTTCATAAGAAAGATCTTGCTCCAGTGGTACAACTTCTGAGCTGAGTACATGTGAAGGATCAGGTATGTACTTTCTCAGGAGAGATACATGGAACACATCGTGTACTTTAGAGAGATTCGGTGGAAGCGCCAATCGGTAATCTACCTTCCCAACACGATCCAGTATTTCAAAAGGACCGATATATCTAGGGCTCAACTTCCCCTTCATTCCAAATCTCATGACTCTCTTCCAGGGAGATATTCGTAAGAACACTTTATCACCCACTTCAAACTCTAGGTCTTTTCTTCAGTTGTTGGCATAACTTTTCTGTCGACTCTGAGCTGCTCTTATGTGTTGTTGAATAGATCTGACCTTTTCTGCCATTTCATCAACGAGATCAGGTCCTAATAGCTTTCTTTCCCCAACTTCATCCCAGCAAGTTGGAGTCCTGCATTTCTTTCCATATAGAGCACCATAAGGAGCCATCTGAATACTGGAGTGAAAGCTATTATTATAAGAAAATTCCACCAAAGGTAGGTGTTGATCCCAACCACCTTTGAAATCCATAGATCAAGCTCTCAACATATCTTCTAGGGTTTGAATTATTCTCTCAGACTGACCGTCTGTCTGAGGATGATAAGTAGTGCTGAAACTCAACTCTGTATCTAGAATATGCTGAAGACTTCGCCAGAACATCAAGGTAAATCTCGGATCCCGATCAGATATAATAGAATGTGGTACTCCATGCAATCTTACCACTTCTTTTACATATATCCTGGAAAGCTGATCCATAGATAAATCCTCTCTAATAGCAATAAAGTGTGCAGACTTGGTAAGACAATCAACTATGACCCAGATAGAATTATTGCCTTTGGATGTTTTAGGAAGTCCGGTGACAAAGTCCATAGTGATGTTTTCCCATTTCCATTTGGGTATGGGTAATGGTTGTAACATCCCCTTAGACTCCTGTCTCTCAGCTTTAACTTGCTGACAAACCAAGCATCGAGAGACATATTCAGCAACATCTCTTTTCATGCCATCCCACCAGAAGTACTCTTTCAGGTCCCTATACATCTTCGTGCTTCCAGGATGAATAGATAATGAAGAACTATGAGCATCATCCAACAACTCATTATTTAATTCGGGGATGGGAGGAACACAAACCCGATTCCTGAACTTTATTATCCCATCGCAATCATGGTTGAATTCAGGAACATTTCTCACCTTCTTTTGTAACTCGACATCTTCTTTCTGTGCCTCTTTAATCTTCACATGTATAGATGGTTGAACATTCATTTGAGAAAGATACGATTTTCCTCTTCCATTATAATTCCAAGGTCCATACTTTGTAAATCCATAAATATTGGATCTTTTGTGATCCTCATCATGGATAAACTGGCATGGTCTTGTCGACTTAATTCATCCGCCACCTTGTTTGCTTTCCCAGGGTGGTAATGGATTGAGCAGTCATAATCCTTAATCAGCTCCAACCATCTTCTTTGACGCATATTCAGCTCCTTTTGTGTGAAAATATACTTTAAACTTTTATGATCACTATAAATATCACACCTTTCACCATAAAGATAATGCCTCCAAATCTTTAATGAAAAGATTTCCACAGCTAACTCCAAATCATGAGTTGGGTAATTATGCTCATGGATTTTCAACTTTCGTGAGGCATAAGCTATCACCATATCATTTTGCATAAGAACACACCCCAATCCCTTCATGGATGCATCACTATAGATCACAAACCTTTCTCCACTACAAGGCAGTGTGAGCACAGGTGCACTGGATAACCTTCTTTTCAACTCCTTGAAATTCCCTTCACATTCCTCCATCCAGACAAACTTAACTCCTTTCTGAGTCAACCTGGTGAGTGGATTAGATAATCGTGAAAAATATTTCACAAAACGTCGATAATATCCATCCAAACCAAGAAAACTTTGGATCTCAGTTGCTGTTGTTGGTCTCGACCATCTATCAATAACCTCTGCTTTTGCTGGATCCACAAATATCCCCTCTTTTGAGATTATATGACCCAAAAATGAATCTTTTTGAAGCCAAAATTCACACTTGGTAAATTTGGAATAAATTTTCTCCTTTCTCAAGGTCTTCAATATAATTCTCAAGTGCTCTTCATGTTCTTCCTTTCTCTTTGAATAAACAAGAATATTGTCTATAAAGACTACCAAAAACTGATCATGATAGTCTCTAAAGACTCTATTCATCAGATCCATGAAGATAGTAGGGGAATTAGTAAGACCAAATGGCATCACTATAAATTCATAGTGTCCATACCTTGTACGGAAAGCCGTCTTTGGTATATCCTCACTTTTGACCCTTAATTGATGATATCCTGAACGAAGATCAATCATGGATAAGTATTGAGCTCCGCGTAGTTGGTCAAATAGGTCATCAATGTGTGGGAGAGGATATTTTTTCGTGATAGTGATCTTGTTAAGTTCTCGATAATCAATGTAGAGTCTCATTGATCCATCTTTCTTCTTAACAAATAGAACAGGTGCTCCCCAAGGTGACGCACTAGGGCGTATGAATCCCTTATCAAGATTCTCTTGGAGTTGCTTCTTCAATTCCTGCAACTCAATTGGGGCCATTCTATAAGGTGTCTTTGAAATAGGAAAAGCACCCGGTATGAGTTCTATTGAAAACTCAATTTCACGATTTGGTGGAAGACCCGGTAATTCCTCTGGAAATACATCATCAAACTCCCGTACAATGGGCATATTCTTAATCGTGAGTTTCTCACCAACCATTTGAGATAAATAACCTTTATTTAGTGGAATCAAGACCCATAAGGTAGAATGAATTTCCACTGGAAGTTTATTTTCATCCTTGCATTGATATACTATCATAGATTGATCTGGAATATGAAATGTGACTTCCCTTCTTTGGAAATTGATATGAGCTCCATATAAAGAAAGCCAATCCATGCCAAGAATCACATAAAATTCCACTATAGGAAGGATCACAAGATTTTCAGGAATCACTTTCCCACAAACTTCGATCGGATAAGAATTATAAACTTTTGATGCGACTGTTGTGCCATTAGGTGTTGTCGCAGCTAACTCAACATCTAATTGTTGAGGTAATATGGTGATACCCTTAGAAACTTCTTCAAAAATAAAAGACTGGGTGGATCCAGAATCAAATAAAACATTTTCTACTTTAGAGTGGATGGTAAGTGTACCTTTCACCACATCGTTATCGTACTCCACATCGCTGATAGAAATTGCATGTGAATTTCCTTTGTCTTTAGCCTTAAGAGTTTGTTGACGTCGACCATCATCATCAACCCTTGGATTAGGGCATTTATTGGCATAATGTCCCATCTCCTTGCACTTGAAACATTGAAGTGTAGTAGGTTCATTCTGTGTATCCCTTCCTTTGTTTGCATCATTAGACATCTTCTTCCCATCATCGCGGCATTCAAATGCCTGATGACCTTCCTTTCCACACTTGAAACATTTACATGTCCCTTTAAGACAACTCCCTCCATGTTTCTTTCCAGACATTGAGCATAAGGAAAAGCTCATCTTCTTTTCAGTGTGCTCTTTAAATTTTCCTTTGAATTCCATTTTCCTCTTCTTATAAAACCCATATGACTGATGGGTTATTCTAATCTCCATCTCAACATTGAGAGCACATCGAACGATTTCCTCGTAGCTATTGAAGTCCCTTATGGATAAGTCCCTTCGAAGACTTGGTTTTAAGAAACTAAAGAATCGATCGATCTTACTCTCATGTTGGATAATAATACCAGAAGCGTACCTTTCAAGTCTTGTAAAATTTTCTTCATAGGTACCAACAGATTCATCATCCTTTTTCTTCAGTTCAAGAAACTCTTTCTCCATCTTTTTTCGGAGAATACGGGGGAAGTACTTATTGAAAAATAAGTTCTTGAACTCATCCCATTCCATGGACTCAATTTGATCCCTTTGCCACTTATTCTTAATAAGATTCCACCATTGATCAACATCACCTTCCAAACGATACACTGCTAAGATGACTTTATCATGCTCAAAACATTGAAGAACTAAAAATATCTTTTCAGTAGTACTAATCCATTGTTCAACAACTAATGGATCAGTAGACCCGCTGAATGAAGGTGGATGCTATCTCATGAAGGATTCAACAGAATGTTTCTCCTTCCTTTGCTCGTTTGGATGTCCTGCATGATTCATAGCTTGAGAATGTTTTGTGAGCATGGCTACAAGATTTTGTATTCCATCTCCCATAACATTTTGTTGCTCAGGGGGACAATCATTGCATTTCTCGTCGCAATCCAGATTAACACGGTTCCTTCTGGTTCCAGCCATTGACTAAAACCAAGAAGAATAGTGTGAGCAACACTAATTATAATAGGAAAACCACATAATCAAGAATACAATTTCACACTTAAGGTCTTATCATATGTTCTTCATGGCCATTTCTAAAACACTAAGATTGTGTTCTATGCTTAGACTTATCCTTAGGGTTCTTACTAAGGCTTTCACATCCTAGTTTCCAAAGGTTGACTATACCTTCCCTCTGATACCAACTATAATGACCCATACTTTAAATACATTGTTAATACATCAAAATTGAAGCATTATTATTACAACATATAACAAAACCACGAAAGGACCGTATAGGTATAGTGTCTTTAGAAACTGGGAAACATAAACAACTAGTTCATAAAGCGTCTATACTGTCTCCCATTTATTTCATCATATATATAGTCCCTTTTGGAATATCCTACTTAATAACCTTCTTCATGACCTGGGGAAAGAAAACATACAAAAGGGTGTGCTCAAATCCTCAGTATGGGTAAACAAAAGAAATATCTATCACATCATATTCATAAGAACATAACATTTTGGAAATCTTAACCTGGAAAAGAGATCATAATATCATAACATGGGATAAATCATAGTAGTGAAATGTAATCCCAATAATCAGAACATAAAACATGAAACTTTGTGGCATAGACACATAATCATAGATAATCATTTCTTATTAGTCAAGACTCATTTCCAAGACTATCTTAGTGGACAAAGTCCATTTCTGAACCGAGTTCACTCCTCGTTTCAGTCCTGTTTCACTGAACCTGTATAAACTACCGTTCCAGCCATGTCTATCTCATGAGATATAAAATCTTTACCCAATGCATTGGAAGTAGATATAGGTCCCAACCATCTCATAATGATACCATTCTTATGTGTTCCACAATATCATAAATCATACATCATTGCATAACCCATGTAATAAAAATGGGAATCTTAAACATCGTGACATCATCAAAAAATTCATATAAGATAAAGGAATTCATAAAAATAATTCCATCACAACATAATCAAATCAATGTAATAATAGGGATATAAACAGAACCCTATATTATCTTAGATGGAAAATAATTTGATAAAACACTTGAACTCCATTCTTGAGAAAAATATCATTTCTGCTTCAAAAACACTTTTCCTTTCTAAACATGTCGTACAATTCTAAACTAAAAGAAGTTAATTAAAAATAAATTTGAAAACTTGTAAATGAATCTTCTTGGAAGTAATGTTTTAAAAATCCATTCATGCCGTATAAGTTAAAAAAACATTCTTCTCGTACTTTTTTCGGAAAAGTCAAAAAGTACCTCGTATGAAAAACGACAAAAGATTCATTTCATATCTTTTACTAAAAACACACCGAAGGGTAAAATTGGATTTGAAAAATTGTAGGTGGATGGAAATAATATGAAATATTGAGGAAACATGGATGTGTATGATAAAATACACCCCAGTAAATACCAAAGTATAAACAATCTTGGATAAAAATGAGATTGTGATATTTTCCCTTACCTTAGGTCTGATTTGCCTCGTAAGTGTCTGAACCTCCAATATAATGATTTAAATAATGTTATTGACTTATTCCAGAATCATAAATATTTTTATGATATCATATATGGTCATATTCTTAGCTTCTTATTATTAATATTTCATTACTACTTGTTATTGAGGTGTTTATTACTTTTTGTTCTTATGCGTGTTTTGTCGAATAAATTCTTATTCTTCTCTTTAGGTTATAGATACCTCATTTCCAGAATGGTATTAGTGTAATATATATCATATTCATTAATTCAATTCATTTATATAATAATTATAAAATGAAGATCATGTAGAACGAGTCGCATCACATCGTGGAGACGGTATTTCGTACGTACGCACGAGTGATGATATCGTTCCTATGATCGTGGAATTGTATTGGAGTGTATGTATACTATTTCAGAATCAATATTGCTTTATAATAGTCATATATAGTCATTAATTACACCATTATACCCATCCAAGTATGATAGTGGCAGAAAATAGATTACACCACGGTGTGGAGACGGTATTCCGTATGTACGCACGGGCGGTGATTCTTTTTTCAGTAGGATGGATAGATGGTGAAATATGGATCTTTCATACATATAATAACATATCATTATATGAGTGATACTGATGTTATTACACCATAATGAAACAACTAAAGAAGAAGAAGTGGAAGAAGAAGTAAAGATGAAAGAATCGGTAACGGACATTACTTCTTCTTTGAAGTGCTTCTTTGAGACCTCCTTTTAGGGAACTAAAATATGTCTTTGAAGAAGACCATAACCTCTAGGATGTTTCTAGGGAAGTGTAGAGAAGAAATTGGTAGGGTTTGGCCGAGCATGAAGGCTCAAAGTGGTGTGAGGAAGAGGGGGAGGAGGTTCCCTTTTATAAGGGAGGAGAGGGGCCCCTTTGGAATAACTAAAAATATTATTTTATTATAAAGTCAAATTCGGTTTTTAATAGCTCCAAATTGATATATTTCGAAGATAAGGTGGGTAGGGGTCGAAATCCTCTCATCCAATAGAATTTAGACAAGTTTAGGTATCAATGTTAACCTTATCATTTAGATTTATGTTTAAGTTAGATAATTTAACTTTTACCGTGTCTTCTTGTTTTCTTACACTATAAGGTTAATAAACTTACCATATCAAGACAAAAGAACCACAAGTTGTTTATTATTAATATATATATCCTTATCTAGGTCATTCGGTCGAACCATAGATTTTTAGGAATAAAATAACAATTATTAATATAATATTTTTTTAAAAAACTATTTTATGTCAATTTTGACACTATTTAGTAATTTATTTTTTTGAAAATCATAACAGAATGATTAGTTCGAAACAAGTTACTTAAATCAATACTAACATGTCATATTAAACTATAAAATTAGTTTAATTCATAAAAAGTCTCAAAGTAAATTTATTTGGGTATATATAACATCAATTATTTCAATATTTCATTAATAAGATAATTATTGCATCATCGTTGTGTCATAAATAAATTAAATTATATAAAGTCTAAAAATTACAAATAAAATACCATTATGTAGGAAATAATTTTATCTTTCTAATGAATACTTATAGTCGAATTTATCTTATGTATAACCCCATATTAAAAATGATTTACTTATTAAACTTTGATTTTAACTATTTTAACCCTTCTTTAAATAAATTAATAATAAATGTCCTAATCTAATCCAAGTGGGCCTAAATGGTCATATATTTTTCCTACGGTTTTTTCTGGTCGAATTAAACTTATCCAATATAATTAGGACATGTTTCAAGTTAATAATAATATCATTTTTACAATTAATTACCCTATTTACTTTTAACAGTGGAAAAAAAGTAAAAAGTTACTATTCACAAAAAATTATGTTCATCTCTTTGAACCACATTTTAGTCCTTGATATTAACTGTGTCTCTTGGATATTAGAAATTCCACTCACAGAAGCGGTAAAATTATGTTTTATGAAGAATTCAGTTTTTTTAACTACAACTTAGTGGTTTCACTATTAATCAAAAATTGAAAGTTTTCAGAAAAATACCAAAACTTCACCCTAGGCTAATTTATATATTCCAAATCCAAAAATGAAGTCCATTTTGAAAAATAAAATTTATAAATTTCAGAAAGTGGTTATTACTATTCATAACGGCTAGTTTTAATAATATTTCAATAGCATATCATTGTTTAGTGAAACTCGGTATTAAGTACAACACAAGCTATCGAGGAAGGCCGCGATTGCGTGTAAAGAAAGCCAAGCTAGTGCTGTGTGTAGTGAAAGATTCCTTTGATGATTTATATTATATAAAAACAAAATATTTCACATAAAAGTCTCGGGTGTTACACTACCAGACATAAATTATGGTAAAGGTAGTAGTTACAAGTCAACTGGAAGTCTTTCTCTTAGTTCATTTAATATGAATTACTTTTCTAAACTATGATTGAATATCTGATGACTTTCAACCCCAACATTCTTCATCCTTATATAAAATCTAAGTCAATTAGGATGATGAACAATGCGTTGATATATTATCAAGAATATTTGTCCTTGTAAAGACTCTAAAATAATTCCATGTAAGGATTAGATTGTTATCATTTCTACAAATCATCAATTTTAGTACCATGTATCATATAGTGCCCACTATGATGATAAACCCCATGTTCTAGATGGATAACATGGAAAATAAGGGACTTGTCAGGTGGATTTCATCACTATTGGGTTAACCTATGTTGTTTTCTAAAAATATAGATGTTATTCATTGGTTATTTATTTATTACAAGAAGATGAACCAGGTGATTGTGAATAAATGATAACCATTGACTACTATTATCTTTTTTATTATTTATGGAAATCCATGTGGTTCTAAAATATTGATCATTTATCATTCTATCACCAGATCCATGTTTTTTAAGATAACATTATAAAGATTATATTTTGGAGAGGAATGGACTGTATAAGTACATGGTTTTTCTGTTCAGGATAATAAATGAACCAAAAGGGTTCATCAACCCCATGAATAAGATCTTCTATCTATAAATTGACTCATCCTTTTCAGTGTTAATCAATGATAAACTCATATAATGTAAGACACTAAAGCATCAGGCTATATACCTAGATATTTATTGAGTACACATCAAGAACAATGTATTTATGCTCATCATTTAAAGTGTTACTTATGGATTCAATATATGATTTTAATTGGACATGTCATTCCTGAGACTAGTATATCTGTAGGATAAGAGAATTTTGAGGTTGGTATGTCATGTACATATATCTAGAACATGTTTGAGAATATTATCTATCTATGATTATAAGGAAATTAGAAAAAAATTATTAATGACTTCTTCCAAATAACACCACCCATGAAATCATGGATAAAAATGTAATTGAATATTCAATGGTCTGAACAATTTGAAGTGGTGTTCCATGATCTAAAGATAATGTTGAATATGTATCAATTAATGACACTCCCTACCACTTAGATATGTTTTATTTTGTAAAATGACACATCATTCAGGTGTCATGGAGTGGTGATAGTGAAAAGAGTGTTAGTAATAGCCAATGGTTCTAATTTACATATATCAAACATGATACATGCAGTGAAAGTTTTGAGTCACTACCAATTCGATAAAAGAATAATTATTTAAATAGACCAAAAAATGTCTTCACTATATCTTCAAACATAGGGACCAAAATATGAGAGATAGAGAGAGAGAGAGAGAGAGATGATGTGTTGAGTATCTGGTGACTTTCTATTTTTAGATGATGTATTCACATTGGAAAATATAACATTATGGTAGATTCCCATATCCGTAAGATAGAAGCTAAGTATGGGCATGCCATCAGGACCTTTTAGGAGAATTGATACATGATGTGATTACTAAATGATTGGATAATAAATACTTCTAAGACTCGAGTTATATTACTTATTCCCCATTTTTAGTTACATCCCCACATGTGGACTATGTAAATGATAAACCGAGGTCATACATGGATTGTGTAGTATTGGCGGAAAACTAGCTAGTTTTGACTCAATAACTAGGTAGTCTATGGATGACGATGATGTAATATTGGAATATAGATGATTATTATTCCATGCATCCATCAGTGAGGATATGATTATTGATTACCATACCCATTAATAGGTCATATATATTTTTGGGACCAAGATATATCAAGACATTAGGAGATAGTTCTAGTGGCCCTGGATGAATATAAACATTTATGGTTTTATATCTTGATGACCTACATTTGAGTTGGTTAATCATAAGGACCAACATCTTGGTTGGTCATTGAATCACTCATGAAACCTATGTGGTTGTGATAATACTTCATGATAGACTTGTTGATGGGGTTACCTATGACCATGAGAATTAATGACGTAGTCTTTGTGATTATCCATCAGTTAATGAAGTCAACTCAATTATTAAAAATCTTATAGACTCGCTCAATGAATGATATATAGTGACATGTATAAAAAATATACCATACACCTATATGGACTTCCCTTGATAATTTATTTAGATAGAGATTCACATTTTACATCACACTATTGGTATGGATTGTAGAAATACCTATGGACTAAGTGATATTGAGAACACTTTAAAATCAATAAAATTATATAAAATGCTATTAGACTATAAAAATATTGAAGAATACGATTCTAGCTTTATTTATAGACATAGATAGAGAATATAATGATCCCCCAACCATGAGTGATTTCTATTAAAATAACAGTTAACTATATTCTTTTCAGATGATAAATTATGATTATCTTTATAATAGACAAGTTCAGTCACCATTTATTGTCATAAGAAAAGTGGTGCATTTTTTGTGGGCTTAATTTGGTTCAGGAGGCCTCCGAGAGAGTTAATATGATAATAAAGAGTTTGATCACCACTCAGATTAGATAGAGATCTTATGATGATTGTTTTAGGAGACCATGGATGCTTACTATCAGAGATCATGTTTTCTAATGGGTTTCTCCTTATCTAGGGTGGTCATGTCTAAGAAATAATGTAAATATAACAATATGTTTCATTGGATCCATTGAGATCAAAAATAGGATAGTTTTAATGATGAATATTCTAGACCTATCAAATCTTTTTCATTCCATGACTTATGTGTTCCACGTATCATTGATTTATAGGAAGATAACTATACATGAAGATGTTATTGGTTGTGAATACATTGAGATTGAAACTGATGCATATAATGAGGATCTTTAAATGTGGGACATAAATCGAATAGAGGATTTCTTGTGAGAAAAAATGGTACCACTATATTGAATTTGGTTGTACCATAGACATATATATGGCAAGAAATGAGAGATATAGTCTGATTCTTGAGCATTGAGGTCTATTTTGTTCGAACAAGAGTACTAAATATTATTATTAAGGAATGATTTCAATTGACATGGATAAGTACACATCCTCAATTTTTGGAGATAATAAACACATCTATTGTAATTTATTTATTATTTTTTATGTCAAAATATAATTTTTCAATAAAAACAAATTAATAAATGTTTTAATGGATTTTTGTAATGATCAAATCATATTCAAAATAATTTAATATTATATGGAATATTTTTTGTAATTATGTACTAATTTGGTGTGAGATTAAAAGTCCTTTTGAGTCTCATCACATTAGATACAAAAATATATTGTATATTATATTAATCATGAAATTTTTAGGAAAGAATATTGAATATCTCCCAAATAGGGTGTAATATTTTAAATATGATATCGATTATAGGTCTAGGGTATTTGTTTGATAATATAATTATTTATGTTAATATACTATGGTGAACAAATTTATCTGAGGGTTTGGATGGGATTTACATCCTTGAAAACTGCCTAAATGTGATTAATATAATATTTATATGAGGCCTTAAGGAAGATATCCTTAAATTAATATCATATATTTTAGTTTTATGGTAAGGTAATAGTTTCATCTATACAATGGATAATGTTAAGGAATTAGTAATTTGACAATTAGGTCATGAAAATAATGGGTTATGTTATCGGAAATTCTTACCTTAAAATGATATTGAATTTTGACCCTTCAAATTCACGAGGTGTTTAATTTTGATTAATTATATACAAAATTTAATTATATTAGATTACCAAGGTTTCTTCTAGGAAGGGATTTAAAAAGAACCTATATTCACTATGAAATATAATATAAGGATTATTAATTTTTTATTTTCCAAATAATGAAATCATAAAATTAAAATATTAAAAATTCATATTTTATAAATGATTCAGTTAGGGTTTGGTCCCCATGTGTTATTACATAATAATGATAAAATGGTGTTTTCATTCATAATTTAATTTATTTGTGAAATATGACTCAACTAATTATTTAAACACATTATATTATTCTATATTTGGGATATTTTCCAAATAGTGAGTACTTTTTGGTCATCCTCTATTATTGTGGGCCTAAAATTTAGTTCTCCAATACTCATATTTTCTAAATAAATCCCAACACTATGTGGGTGTTCCTTGAAATTATAATATCCATTCACAATCCTCAAATACATGTTATAATTTTATATACACCCATCCCTTAATAAATAATACATAATCAAGATGAAATTTACATTTTTGAGGATGATTATAGATATTAAAACTAATTTATAATTGTTGCCTAAATTAAATAGTTAAAAAAATATTTCAAATAATTACATAATCACAACAAACCATAATGAATTAAAAAATAACTTTTATTCATTAAAAGACATTTTAGTATTCAAACATTATATGGGAAAAATAATTTTTCCCCAATCACTATAAATATTACCCCTCAATTAAATTTTATAGAATATTGAAAGGGAATTTAAAAAGGAAATATAAATCTAAAATAGTAAACTGTATATGAAAATATTAGTATTATAAAGACATCAACAAATCATTCATGTGTAGGAAAATTGAAAAAATAACCTTTTCAAGGATGCATAACCATTTATTTATATTATGTGGGTTAATAATTAAATATTATAACATATATTTTTCATTTTTAGCCAATTAATTAAAATTTTCAACATATAATAAATCATTTTACTCTTCTAATCTATATCCTTTACATTCTTCCAAAATTTGTCCTTCCATGAATCCACAATCATTCATTATTTTATTTTCAATAAAATATTTATATGAATAATAACCATGATATATTTTCATTAAATTAATCTATATGAACTGGATGATTTATGATGTTACATGTAGTTTGAATGAATTTAAGGAAGAAGAAATGTCCGAATTAATTTTCCATCCATGTAATATCTAAAAATGGACAAGCCATGGATTAAGCATGGGGTGTGACTGACCAAATAAAAAAAGGGACCCTGAAAATGAATTTCCATATGATTAATATAGTTTTCATCAGTCTGGAGAGTTATATTTTTGATTTTTCAGTTATAGTTGATCTCTTCATATAGATAATTAATTACACATCATGCAGTAGATGAATCGACTATATGTATAATAAGAAATTATTAGGATATGCTTCACATTAAAATTTCTAGTTCTTAATGCAGTACATTGACAAAAATTTTAATTTGTTTAATATATATATAATGGTTAAAATGAAACCACATTGTAATTTCAATTTAATCGCACTTGTGTAATTTGTTAAATTTCCATCCATGGTTTATTCTTATAGGCATGGTTCTTCAATCCAAAAACATGGATAACTGATATATTATCATTTAAAGTAATTTCGTAAGTACAAAAATAGAAATATCCTGATTACAATATAAAATTCTAAATACATAGTGTATTTTTAATATTTATACGATTTAGTAATATTTCTAAAAAATTGAATGATCAAAAACTAAAAATTAAAATCAAAATTTAATACAATTTCACTCTAAAGTAAAAAATATTCATAGATTCCAAAAATGTGAAAATTAGATGGTAAATGATAAAATGGTGAGTTCTAAACCAGGAAGTTTAACAATTAAGAAATTAATTTATTGGATCTCTCAGAATTTACAATATAATATATGATTTATTACTAGTTTATTAATCAAAATAAAGACTTATACTATCTTAGTATTACTATTATATACTAATCCAATTATTTTTAGATACATAACATTACTCGTAAAAAAAATAATATATTTTATTGGAAAGGAATATTTTTTCTATATATTTGGATGAGGGAAATTATCTATGTAATTTTTTACACAGATGAATGTTTGACATTTTATGATGATTACACAATTAATTGATATAGAAGTATAGTTTCGATATATGGTTGATATATAATTTGAAGAGTTACAAATTAGCTAGTATAATTGAATCCACTTTAAAAAAATAAAAAATCACAACAACATATGTTGTAAAGTAATTTATTTAGATCAATAGTTTCATTTCATATCATAGAGTTGGTTCTAGAATAAATATATAAAATGCAATTTATAAAAAAAAATAAGGGAGTAATTACATTGAGTACATGACCTTGTATCAACAGTACAATCAAAAAACAATCTCAAACAATATATCATATTATAATTCATTAATATCAGTGATGTTAATTGATTTTCCGTGTCTACTGTCAGTATTGTAAATGATTTGTTGACGAATCTACTATCCTGTCAAAATCACAACGGACCTGATTAATCTCTTGGTATATAACACATTAGGGTTTGTATTTATTGGATATTAATGTGTTATATATTTATAAAAAAATATCAATTTATTATTCCAGCAAGGGTAATATAATTTATTTCTTATAAAAATAAATTCTAACATCCAATGAATATTTGACCTTGAGTTGTCCCATATTGATTGTAAATAAGGAATACTGGGATATTTTATGATATATTAAGAGTATATTGAGTAGTGGAAACCATTGATAAAATGTGAGGAGATGTTATTTGGTGTAACCCACTAATGTATATATCACATAATGTCATATAGAAATTTATGTACATAACAAAGTATTCTTATTATGAATCATTTTATACCTGGATTTTGAAATATAACATGAACGATAACAATAATTATTTGATAAATAACATATTAAATACAACCATATTATCTTATCAGGGTGTGATTGGAAATGATGAATATAATTTCATCAGGTACAAATAAAAAATATGTTATTTTCCACTAGTATGGTCACAAAATACACAAAAAACACGATTGAAAAAAACTAACGCAAAGCAATTTCATTAGTAATTGAATGGAAAATGATGTACACTAAGTCAACCCATAAATTCCATACATACCTATTTTATATTTCTATATTAATATTCTATATATAATAAAAATAAAAACTATCTTTTTTGTGTCTTTAGTGATATGAAATACAAAAAAAATATTTGAAATAATTTTCTATATCTCTGCAAATAGAAATTTCAACTGATATTATTTTATGATACATAACACACAGTACTGTACTTCAGAGAAAAAATAATTGAAACATTATAACATGGTGAGCTCAAATGATAAGTATTGGTATAATTAATATCATTTGTGAGGATATGATATTCATGTGGTCCTGATATCCTAATCTTGGAACATAGAAATAACAAATTATTATCAATCACAATACAATATCAATTATAATAAATTAGTAATGACATATAAAATTTACAATGACAAAATATATGAGTCATTGAAGAGTAAATAAAGGAGTAAATAATATTGATCCAAGAGAATATAATATTAATATGTTGAATAATGTAATAATGTGGCATAAATATAATCATTGAATCATTTCATGTTCAAAGGATAAAAACCATGAAATTCACATAATAATGGGATATTCTAAAGCACCTTTTATAGTACATTGGAATTAAGAGAAACACATGCATCCCATAACATGTAGAAATAGGTTAATATTTATTATCCCATAATATTAAAATGTGATATAATAATATCACCTTTTAATTTGAGGGATATAATTTAACCACAAATAAATAAATGATAAACTAAACATTTGTGTTCCTAATGACAATAAAAACATTAATAATTCCATCAAAAATTAACATACTTAATAAAATCATATTTTTATCTTGAATAGTATTTATAACATGTTAATAATCCATCCAATGAAATAATATGGATGATACCATTATAAAATATCCCATGTAAATCATAAAACTATTGATGTATCCTAACATAGATGAAAAACCCTCAAACATGAGCATTAAAAATTATTTAAAAGGAAATAAGAAAAATAATTTTCATTTGATTATATTTATTTTAAATGAAAATAATCAATAAATATTTTCTAAAGATATATCGTTCTAAAATCATACAAAATAATATAGGTCGATATTTTTATAAATAAAATATATAATATCAGAAAATGTTGTTCATGTAGAATGCATTAAAAGGGGGGATTTTGGTCTCACTTTTGTTGTGATTTTCAATGATTAACAAAAAAACACAATAAAAACATTAAATGATGAGTTTTTTAATATAATATATTCAATAAATTTAAAAATAACATATGATCTCATATAATTAGATATAAATAAAATCACTAAACAAACTAAATAATAACTATTTTGAATATAATAATTCTGATATGAAATGAATATGTATGGTTAGATTCCCTTACAAGCATCTCTTCAAGTATATTATGACACATATATGAAGTAAAATTATTTTCAGACATGTAAAAAAACTAAATCAATAATGGATTTTAAAATAAATATTTTTTAATGAGTGGACATTCAATCATTACATACAAATGTAATCTTATTTAAGAAAATATTGAATTCAAAATATTACTATATTTTCTTACCATTATGGCATTTCCCCATTAAAAACATTAAACTCCAATATAATATATAGAAATGTCCTAATAATTTATTTATGATCCCTATTCATATTTATTACATTTTAAATTCATCAAATATAATAATTCATAATATTTATATTAGTTAGGTAATATTTATTTTCATAATCAAATGTTAGTAATTTTATTGTTCCCTATAAGATTCATAATATCAATGTTAGTCCCAATTATTCAATTCATTGTTCATCATTCCAATATTATTATATCTATTTAAATCATTATATTTTTATTATTTAATCAGACCCATATTAAATTGATCAAAATTATGCATATCATTTGAGATAATGAAATCAAAGAATAACAATTTTAGGTTAATTGACACATAAAAATGTGGATAATTATGTTGAATTTTTTATATAATCCTTCCAAACACATATTACTATCATATATCACATTTTGATAACATATATTTCCATTATTAATGTCTTGATACTAATTCGTGGATAAAATTGTGATGATTTTATAATTTATTCATGTACGTGGATTATCCAAAACAAATATGAACATATTATTCTAATGAGTGTGTTATTGTGTAGTAAAATATAACCGGAATATTATTTTCTCAAAAGAATAATAATTTATATATATTATAATTTTATTAAAGTATGATATTTAAAAATTGTGGATATGGTATGGTACTTGAACATCTAATTGATGATCTTAGATACCTTCTTCATGAATTCACCACTTATCGACGCTGGCTCATTCAGAATGTACTATTTTTCATTTAATCATAGAACCCATATCCATTAAACATTTAAAAATGATTTGAGAGAGGGAAAATTTCAAAATCATCAATATATAACAAAATAGATTGACTATTTTTTAATCATAATATAAGGGGATATATAATATTTGAGTTTTGAGGGTAATTTTAGAAAACAATAATTTCTATATGTGTAAGATAGTAATTTTAAAAGTAATTTTGATAAAAAGTAGAAATTATGGAGTTTTGAAATTTTTTCATCATTAATTTTAAATATAGGCATTTATAGATTTGTTTGAAATATATCATATTCATTTATAACATAATTTCACCAATTCATTCTTCTTTTGCTTTACCCTTGCAACAAGTTTTTTAATTCAGCGACATGTTTTATAAACAAAAATATAAAATGAACTTCTTAAATAATCTTTATTTCACCATTGATAATTTTGACATTTTTTAAGGAGATAAAATTATAATTTATATAAATATACCTTTTAAATGAAATCATAAGATATATAATATGATGGTTTTTAGAAAATTAAATTTTTAAACATTGGTTGATCTGGATAAAATTTCCTACTGATAACTGATTAAATGAGTTATCTTATATTTTTTTAATTTTATAAATAAATTATAATTATATTTAAAAAGTGTTCAATTTATTTTTTTAGGTTTAATTTATGGATAGTTAAAAAATAAAATTGAAAAATATTATTTTATTCATGTTAAAAAAAATTACTTTATCCTTTTATTAATAACATTTCACCTGCAATAATATTTTAGTTATCAATCCATTGGTATTAATACAATTATTCACATTTTATAAAAACATATACACATTAATTTGTTTAAATATTATCTAACATATAAAAATATATTACTTTAATCAAATATTTTTGTTAAATATATTATATATAATTTATTGTATAATTATTCCTCTATTATCAATTTCATAAAAAACCCATTAGATGTGACCTTGGAATATACATCAAATAACCCATCTTACAATGAACAAATATATAATTATTATATATCTAGTTTTATAATTTAATTTCTTTATATATCTTTACATTCATTCATTGAATTATTTATAATATTCAGTTAATTCTCTGTCAACATGTCTAATATATTTCTATGTCTATAGCATTTTCCATAACTAAAATTGAGGTTACGATACCAAAAAAACCATTTTGGATAGAATTACATATTTGTGGTCAACATTATTACATGTGGTTTTATTCCTCATATAGTTTTGGTATTCATTTTTATCAAATTTTTATTTTTATGGATTTTTTATAGATATCTTTAATATAATATTATATCTCAAAAAAATGTTTTGTGGTTCAGTTTTTTATGTTAATTTATTTTAAATAAAATGTTTAGTGGAGTTTTTTATTTAATATAAACTATATAAAAAACTCTTTGTTTTATTATTATATACCATTAAAACAATTTTTCTAAAAAAATACAATATCCCTGATTTGGAAAATGAGTGTAATTACACCTCATTAAATTTTTAGGATTCAATGTTTCTTCCCCCATATTATGTTTTTAATAATAATCGTTAACATGGTGAGTGATATTTTTAATAGTAAATTACCACTAGGATATATAATTTAAATATGTTATTATTCTATTAAGAGGTCATTTTCCCTCTATATGAGCACTATGATTTCTACATGGGAATAGATAGATGTTAAATTCCTCAAATGCAATACATTTAAGAAATCATATACGTTATAGAATATTATGGTAAGTTAATGTTTATATGATACCATCTTCAAATTATTTCTAATTTAGAAAGGGAAAATTTATCTAGGGATTAAATTTACATTCTTTCAAATTCCAATAAATATCATTTATAGTGATATTTTAAAGAATACCTTGTCTTTGATTTCAAAAAATTTATTGCATTAATATTTAATAGATTAACTCGTGTGTCTGAATTGAAAAATTATAATATTCCACTAAACAATTAAAATTTTATTTACCATTTCGTGTAATATATTTTTTATTATTATTTTACATTCTATAATATCATCCTGTAACTTTTTTATACAATTACCTCAACACCAAACATCAAATAATACCAATTTAATATAATAATGGACACTAATAGATTTTGACAACAAGATAAGGTGAATGTAATGAATACAACCTTATTTTATATCTATTTGAGAGTATCTAGGAATATACACTAGTGTGTTAATGGTCCTTTCCCAGTAACCATCGGTATAAGGATAATAACCGGTAAAATTTTTATAATATTAATCCAATTGATACTAAATACTTCTCATAAAATTAAAAGAAAAACATAATATGGATCACATATAATTGACTATGTAAATCCATAAATAAGTAACTATTCAATAATGTATATCATATAGAAAATCTATCGTGAAATATGATTATTGTCAGCAAAATTTGTTAAGATAATTTGGTGATCACCTGTAACACTAATTCATTTATAGCTATTATAGGTCTTATTAATAACATATAAAACCCAGAAAAAATATTTATTTGTGTTCTTTCATTTCTATATATGTATTGATATTGGTTATATCAATCCTATATATTTATATTGTATCTCCCTAATAAGATATTATTCTTAGGATCATGAGATATAATCAAAATTTTCCATCGTCGTGTTGTCCTTGGAAAATTATTCAATGGATATCAATAAATCATTATACCACTATGATTGGATAAGATAGAGTATATAGGTTTATTATCCAACCAATCCTCCCATTATGTTATTAACACACATGTTATTTTTTAATAAAACTATATTACTAAGTCATATTCCATAATAAACTATGGAATATTACATACTATTGTATGTTGATCCATATCATTCGTCAATACCTTGTTGATAATTATATGTATGTATGATTTAAAAATCATTTCATTGATATATAATTTCTCTCTTGAGATCATGATTTCATGGTCCACCAATTGAATATAAATTCATATTGAGTCTCTTTAAATGATAATAGACAATAAGATATAGTGGTGCTCCCATCTATGACAATCAGCATTATATTCTATTAAATTGTTGAAATATATCATTCATACAAAGTCATTGATCAAATATAAACATGTCGTTTTATATGTGATCAAATCCTTATGTGAAAAAACAAAATTTATGTTCTTGGGATTATTATATATTTATTAATTTTATAAATATAATTAATTAATCCAAATATCTATTACATTTATTAATCATGTTGACTTGAAAGTATTCATTTGATTATTTTTTCTCCTAAATAATTAATCGTCTGGACTCATAAGAAACTAAAATTTAACTCTACAAGTGGACATATCCAAATCACTTTTCTGATAAACCACTATATATGATAAAAAATTTCCACAATATAGTAGAGTGATTAATAGTGTGGTGTTAAATACTCAATCATCCTCCATATTATTTTCAAAAAATCTATTTTTCTAATGTATCATGAATCGTTTCCTAGTGAACACGGTTTTTGAAAATTAATGATTCTGAAAACATCGTACATGAAATTGACATTATACATTAAATCTGTAAAAAATAATTTATTTATTATAATGGATATTGTATTAAATTAATGAATAACCACTATTTTTGAGTTATCCACATCTATACCCTCACATTTTACTACAAATAAAACTTATATCTATATGGGAATTATTCTTTTAGGAAGAGTTTTAAATTTTTCAATTACTGAAAGTGTTTAATTTTTATAATAGATTCAAAACCATATTATATGAGTAAAAAAATTCTATTATTATGTTATTATATGTCTTTTGATGGTTCAAATGTTTCTCAAATTCATAGTTGTGCCCCCAGAGTTTCATGTTAATTGAAAACTAGGATACATTTTAAAGTAATCATCAGTATCCTTAAAGTGACACTCACAAGGTTTGGATCAATATTTATTTAATGATACATAAAAAAATACAAATTGATTTATTGGAAAAATATTCATAATCATTGATAGGGAATAGTCTAGAAAATAATGCGGCTAAACAATTTATATTATTAAAAAGAGGGATAATATAAATTTTACCCCCGTAAATTTTTGAAGGGAATCAATTTAATCCACCAAAACTTGTCTGTGAAGCTAGGGGTGTCTCATTCATTATTCATACATTCATGTTCCCTCAATGGGTGGGATTTTATGATTCAAACATATATTCTTGGTTTTTTAATCCGATATTTTTCTCAATCGATCCCAAACTCCCTTCGAATATATATCAATTTTCAAAATATTATGGGGTAATTCTAATTCAACAAGGTCATGGAAAAATATATGAAATGATATAGGTTCTTCCTGAATTATATGAAGAGGATATTTCATAATGTCATCCACAAGTCATAGTATAATATTTATAATAATTGTGATTCCATAACAATTTTTCTTATCATTTTAGATTAGATTAAATTAGTTTTGTGGATGTTTTTTCATCAAATTAAATATATTTTCATGGAATTATAAGAGGGGTACACAATATTATGTGGACTAAATTTGGTGTTTGTATTTATGTGAGATGGTTACCAGATAAATTTTTACAAAATATTCTATAAATAATTTGAAATTTATAATTAATTCTAAATTCTTTAATTATTTAAATATATTTTTTAGGTTTATTTGTGTGTTCATGTCATTGATATCTTGTCAGTTGAGCATAGAGAGTGATAGGTTCCCTTTGATGTGATTTGGAAGCTGCTACCATCCCCTAAAGTAGATATGAAAATATATAATCAGCGGTTGGTGCTCTTACATACATTTTTAATAACATCTATGCTTGGTAATATGTGGCATGTGTTATGTGGGATATCAATATTTTATTTGGAACGTTTTTAAAAATTCATTATATAATTTAAATCTATTGTTTAAATTAATTCCAATTCCTTAATTGTACATAACTACATATGTAAAAATACAATTATGGCTATGACATATTGGTATTATTGTGATGTATTCACACCCTAGTTGTATAAGGTCAAGTAACGAAGTGAATAAATTATGTTACCTATGAACCCCTTGAGTGCGGATACAATACCTTATGAGGCTTAGCGACCAAAATGTATGGGACTATGATCAAAATAGGATAATGAGAAGTTTTTAAATGAGATGACTATACCAAGAGGGATAAAAGAGACCCTAGATATAACTGATGGCCTCTAGACCACGTGGGATTTGAGGACTGACAAAATATGGCATGACCCACTCCCTCCAAAGATACCCTTTCTGAGGTGGATATGCAGAAAGAGAGATAATGACCCTAGAGACCCACCTTTAGTAGACCCCGAGGTGGTGACCAACCCCATTGGAATAGAAATATCAAAAAGGTTGAAGGAATTTCCCTTTTTATAAAAACAGAATTTGGATATAAGATGTATCAACCATAAGAAAACTCTAAGACATATATATAAACGAAATGAAACAAAATCCCACATGAATGTTTAAAGTAAAACATATTGAAATACAATGAAAAGTCAAATATAAATTCCAAAAGAACAAAGCTATGTAGTGAAACATCATCTTCCCCCAATGTTCATACTTGTAAGGCCCAGCACAGAAAGGCCCAACACAGTATGCAAAATCTCCCTAAAAAACTAACAACATTTTTATATACGTTGGGTGTTCATACTTGTATACTCAGTAGGTAAAACCAGCGCCACTCATGAACAAGTGGGAGAAGAAAAATAATAACTCAGTGAGAAAACATCATAAAATAAAAAGTTCCTAACAGGGTATAATATCCACCCCAACCTCACCCAGGCATCATCACTAAATAATGAAAGTCAAGTAATGTAATGTTTTAAGGACATTGATATTTGGGTACCCCACACTAATTAACACTAGTTAGCTTCTTATCCAAATCGGTGAATGTCCAGATGATACCACCCTCCTCTACAAGCCCCACTATCACAACCTACCTGCACACACTTGGGACACATACCACATCCCACCCACAAATATCTGGGCCACAACCATATAACATCTTTCCTTTAAACTCATAGGCCAAAAAAACAAAATCATCATAAGGACGCATGGTAATTCACAAAATATCTCATCTTGAAGAGAACTAGGAAGCACATATTTCACGAAGACACTCATGCCTCACCAGCGAACCACGACTGCCCTGAAGAGACATTGGCTACCAATGCCTAGAAGAGGGAGAAGAGAAGCGACAATAACCATCCATCTATCCTCCCACCAGAATATTAGGAAGGGACACCCTCCCCCATAACAATGGGGGTGTTTGGAATATAGTTCTAAACATGGTTGGGGTTCATATAAAAATCAAAAGGATCTACAAGTATATATATAGCTAAAAACACTTATCCCATCCTATGGATTTAAAAACAAACCACCCCACACAAAACTACATTTCCTACAAACTGAAAATGAATGAATCAGTAAGAAATTTGTTAAAATAATAATTATATAAAATAACGATACTTAACACCAAATCATTTTGATGTTAATATGAATTTAATTTTTATTACACCCCATGCAAGGAGACTACTAATCATATCACACAGAAAGAAACATCTAAACCCACATGCACTTCACAAAAGCCTGTTTGATCTCTGGGAAAAAATCTCATGCTAGGTAACAACGGTCTTCATAAAAATCTATCCTCCTAAACAATATATGGTAGTTTTGTAGCATGAAAATTACCACATATAATGAAAAAACAAATTCAACCAAATTGCAGTTCCACTGCACACACACCTCTCTGGAACAACCATCCATCCAATAATGCCATCCTTCATAAAAGAAATACTACCATGCCATTCCTATTTATAATCATACCCCTAACAGACCTCATAAAAAGAACCCTCGGCATCCCAAATATATTGAAACACCACACCAAAAAAATAAACATAGCATGCCTGAAACTACAGTCTTGCTACTCTAGCACTACCCATATGTAGTCCCACAGTATAAAATGGTCGTACATCCAATAGTCAACCAATATCTCATCCTGAGACACCATAACACCACCCAAAAATACTTTATACAAATATCCACACTCCCAGACGTTGCACTACATGATCATCATGGAAACACGGTAGATAGAACCATACATATTACACATCCATACAGAACAATATGGAATATTCAGATTTAGCAACCTCCATTATATAATTGCTCTTCAATTATTCATGGGTGATCATAGAATAATATTGATCCAAATAATCCTTTTATTTAATAGGGTATACATGATTAAGTAGATTTCAAATTTTTCATCAGTAATTCCCAATTCATACAGGTGAACAAACAATGACCACCAATGAACATTATTTTTATAAGAATAAAACCCATAATATTGACAATATGGATCAAGGATAACATATATAATTATGATATCATCATCATTATCTTCTTAATCCATCATTTATTACATCTTATTATATCCATTAAATTTTTTTCCAATTGTATTTGAAATTGGACAAGAGTACAACCACACTGCAAGAAACAAAAAATAAAGAGAGATAAAGGGATCCCAATATAGAATAACATGAAACTAATGATTCTTCCAAGCACAAAAAGTTGGGGTCTCATGGGTTGCAGGGAAGACTCTAAGGGAAAACCGTACAAACTCATATATATTAGTAATATGAATCCCCAAGGAATAAAGGTTCTAGGTGCACGAAGAGGAAACACAATGGTTCAAAGGATGATATGATCTCAGCTTTCAAAATACTGTATTCTATATCAATGAATGGGAAATTATTTCAAGAGACATTAATGATGAACCATGGTCAAGGATACAAAATTTTATTATTTCAATGTACTCAAAGAGTTATGATATTAAACACCTAAATAATATCCTTTGAAATAGCTTTAGCTATTCTCAAACATAGTTATAAAAACTATTTACATCAATTAATACCCAAGAGGGGAAAACCTAGAAAAACTGTCAAAATATTGAAATGACTAACGGATTTGTTAATCACCAACATGAGTCACCAATAGTGATCTGCTGATACATGAGTCACCGAATTAAGACACACATTCCAAATTGATGAATTCCAAACCTACCGACACTTGAACTATTGACACATTGACCCACGAACATCTCGACACACTAAAGCCTAGACTCCCAGATTCCATAACCTACCAATGCCCCGACTCATAGATTCCATGACCTCCTAATGCTAAGACACAAATGAAATCTACTGATAACAAAATAGTGATGTAGATATACTAATGAAAGCTACCAACACCAAAAAATAAATTTTGAGTTACCACTGTCAGATACTGATTTGATCTACCAATTCGGTTTACCGATGCTAACATACCGAAATGGAGAGACAGACGCCTGACTCAGCAATCGAAAACCAATAAATTTGTAAAAATATTGAAATGGTCTATTTTTTCCTACCAAAACCACTATATTATGAATAATTAATACACTATATAGGTATAGTCCATTACATCATATACCTCTAAAATTTTTCTCACCCCTGAGAATTCAATAACAAACCCAGAAGAAAGAGGGGTCCAGAAAACAACCCATAAGATTCCATTGAAGGATGAACCACCATATGTGGTTTGAAAGTTATAATGAATCTTCATCATCCAGGAAAAAATCCTCGCACATCTGCAGAACCAAAAATCACAAGATTCCCCACAGAAGCACCAATTGTCCAGATACATGAATCAGGGAATCCCTTCCTCCATGTTTGGATATTATTAGCTCTTGGTGGCACAGAATCGACCGCACAAGTTTCCATGAATCTCAATTAATGCATATCGATTAGGAAGCAGGTTCTCCAATTTCTACATGTCTGGAAATAATAATATATTACCAAAAAAGGAACGAAATCATCTCAAAGAAAACATGGTTCCAGAACTACATCACGAAGAAACAAAATCAGTAAAACTCAAACAATTCTAGGTAATAGGCACATATATGTACATCTCAATCCCTAGTAATATCCATCTGGACACCATCCACCAACATCATTAAAGTCAATGTAATGGTCCTTCTATGTTGCACATTCTCTTGTCAATCTTGTATTTCCACTGTCCGCTCCACGAACGTTGTGTTATCCTTCATATTCAACTCACCCCAGTCAATGATGTGGGAGCCCTCATGAATATACCAACTAATATGATAGAAATGAAATATTTTTTGGGATCTCTCAATCAATGGTCGATATTCGGACTGGTATGATAATTTTCCTACTCACCGCAACATCTTTAACGGTTTGATGAACCTTTGAAAATGATTTATCCCTCTACTGAACCACTACATCCTGTGTCGAAAGTATACCTTCAAGAACATGTGGTTTATAACCTAGAACTCGATGGTCCACATCCTATGATCATCATATTAATTCTTCGGGTACAGTTCTACCTTAATCCTCTTATGAATGAGAGGAACCTTGTTGTTTGTGGTCGTCATGACATCTGAACCATGAACAATGGCCTCCCAAACTCTTAACCATCACAAGCATATAGACACACTCTTTCGTATAATGAATAAAATAAACTCATACCAAAGGTAGAGTTATACCTATTGTTGGAAGAAAAATAACCTGAGGTAAATTTTTTCACCCCAATACCCACTAAAATCTATGAAGCATGCTCACAACATGTCCTCCAACATATACATGGTTATCTCTATTGACCAATCTATCTAAGGTTGAAAAGTAGTTATGAGGCATAATTGATTCCCAAAATCATGCTACAATCACCTCCATAATGACAAGGTAAAACAGGTGTCCTAATATAAGACAATATATCCTATAACCCCATGAATCCACACCACCTCATACATATATCTTCTCTCCAAGGTATCCACTACGCGTGACCCCTTAATTTCATAAAAGTTATCAGATTATATTATCTGTTCCAATATTTCCATGATTTAATTTCCTCTTCTCTAATCCCTAGGTAATAATGTGATAAAATACATATATATTTCATCCCAATTCTACTCAGAAAAATATATGGGCTACAACAAACCTCCATGAACACAGCGTTCACCCTTTACCAATTATAACACCAAAAATAATTCCACAATCTCTTCCACTTCTCACATCATATTGGCCCACCAAAACGTATGAATTATGTCATGGTACATCTTGTAAAATCATGTGTGTACTATCAAAGATGTGATATGAAACACAATCAGAACTCCCTTGTGGATTTCCATTAGAATATATAGCTCCCCATAGAACAACATCTAATTATGACCATCCTCTGACCATCCCATTAGAGTATCAAAATGGTCAATGTGACCATGAATCACCACCACCTTTTAGTCTCCTTGCTGAGACTCCTCCAACTGCTACTTATGAGATTACAGCACCATTATCTGAAATAAAAATATCTACATCCATCCATTCTATCATCTAAGTGCACGGTTTCCAACTCCACCATCTACTTTAAAGCATCCAAAACCTCCAAAAATACCTCATTAATTGACTTTATACTCAATTAATCTTCAACAAAATTTTATTTTTCCCAATGTGTAGGAGATCTCAAAATCATAATAATTGAAAAAATCGATCCACCACCAATTTTTCATGTTTGGATCTCTTTGAAAAAAAAGTACCTCACGATATTGTCATCCGTGAAGACCACAAATCACTCTCCAATTGTGTAGTACTACCACGGATCTAGTGTGAACATGACCACTACTGGCTATAGATAATGGGTAGTATAGCTCCGCTCATGGTTATATAACTTTTGATACCCATAAGATATAAATCCTTATTGATTCATCATCACACCCTATGGCTATATGGGATGAATTTCAAATCACCATAACCATCACCACTTCCACAGGATAACTGAGCACTATATCACTAACAATAATCCCATTATAATAACTAAATGCTACAAAAAACTGCTCACTTTACAAAAAGGCCCCGTATTTTTTATTTTGAGATGTCAAGAGAGCTGGTGATTTTTGAGAAATTAGGTAATCGTGTCCGGTAAAAAACTATAAGACCAAGAAACTTGTGAACCTATGCCACATTAATTGGTTCTGTCCCAAAAATAACATCCTTGAACTCCGACTGGTCAATGGGTACACCCAACTGAGACACCACATTTCTTTTGAAGTGGACCTCTAGGGCCCAACACATTTATATGGTGAATATTCTTTATTGTTCATTCCATCGAAGGACTTCCAAGATAGTCCTCATATGATCATTATTCTCTTCATATGAAATTTATTAGATTATAATTTCATCGATAATTATTATGATTAAAAGATCAATGAACTAAAAAATAATGCCTTCATATGTCCATTAAACATATTTCGTGCATTTGTAACACCTAACAACATAACTACGAACTTGATGTTCCCATACATATTTCTTAAATTAGTCTTTGGGATGTCACCCTCCTTCACCCATAACTATTGAAATCCATTAAATAGATATATCATAGAATAAACATTCTTCCCATAGCTGGTTGAAAATATGGTATATCTTTTGGAGAGGGTGACGGATCGTAGCCATTACTTGATTCATCCTTCTATTGTTTATGCACAGCCTAAGACAACCATTTTTTTCTTTTGGAACAAGAGAGGAGGAACCCAAAGTGAAACACTAATCTTTACAAAGGCCTTATTAATCATATCATAAATCTATGTCAACATCATCCCCAACTCAAATGGCTCCATCCGATAATGAGCCATCAAAATCCTCCTAGAATTGTGTTGTAAGACTATCCGGAACAAAAATTCACATGAAGGGGGTAGAGTCAAAAACTCTATAGAAAAAACATCTAATATCTCCCTGAAAAATCCAAAACCCTCTACCATAACATTATCCACCAGTTCTACCAAAATCTCCACCAATAAGGAATGAATAGGATCCACATTTCGACCACCCATCAGAGAACTTCTCTCGCCTAAAAAAACTTGTTTGACATCCGTGTCTAAAAACATGTATCTCCACCAAAACAAGTCAATTATATCATAAATGGAAAACAACCAGTTTATGGTAAGGAAGAAATATTATGGATGTATCTATAGAAAGAATATATCCCCACTGGACTGATGTGGCCCCAACATATGTCTACATCCTTAGAAAACATCAAACCATCTAGTCTGACCCTCGACTGGTGTACCTATCGGCATGGGTACACAAACTCTCTCAATTTATATTCCAAGATCAGGTGATTGAATGGGTACAATAGTATAGTTTTAAGCTATTGAATTAAACAACTTGAAAACAAGAGTACTAAACAAGTTGACCGTACCATGAACGATTGTTAACCCTGCTGGAACTGCTGCCTCTATGGTGTGAAACCAACAATGCCTAGATCCTATAACTCTTATATGTAAAAAACCTTCCCAAACATGCTCATGTATAGTTCCCTGATGAACAACCTCAGGTTGTCTTGATCATACTCTTTCTCCCCTCAGTGGACCAGGAGCACGCAATCTATACTATTGAAACAGTCTAACCGACAATTGCTATTGAGGCAGGAAATGAACTTATCCCATCAACCTTGCTGACCAAAAACATGGTAATGAAAATGAAGGTGCCCACAACCTCCACATAAAAAACACCACTGTCCTATGAATTTGGGAAAATCATGTGGACAAGAAGGTCGAAACAGAAACTGTTGAGGTTGACTATCTGATGGTTGAAACCACTAAGGACCTTGCACCAAAGAAATGTTGTTGCAATCCTTCCCCTGTAAATAACTCATATGGTTCCCCTCTCACGGTAAAACACCTTATATGTACATTATATCAATTACCTTTTCCTTCTTATGTACCCTTAGCTACATCGGCATGGTAAAGAGAGTAATTGTGAACTAGAGAGAGAAATGAAGTGCCTCATGTAGGAATCTTTCCTAAGAATCATCATCCAGAATGTTATCCAGGGCAAAGATAATGAGATACTTGAACATTATCCCCAATTACTATACCAACATACTCTACTACTTGAGGGGGAGGATCTCATATCGCTGTTCATCATTCATGGTCAAAGAAAGGATTAATGACTAGAACTCCTTCTCAAAATTCATCCACAGAACATCGACATCTTCCTTCGTCGCCATGTAGAGTGCCCACAACTAATGTGAAAAACCACACATGTGGATCACTTCTAGGGTATACCATTACTCTATCAAATCCCATATAATGTGAATGTGATAAATTATCATAAATCCTAATCTCTTTATATGTTTCCATAACACTGCCCTTGTACTTTCCAAGAGTTTTCCACTGGAAATAATGATTCATCTTCTACAACTAATCATCCTCCCCAACTAGGTTAACCTTCTGCTAATAATTCTTACATTTTTTATGAGACTCCACTACATAGGCTACTTATGGACGTCAAATGGGATCCATAAATGAATGGTCATCAATGAAGTTTTATTATTGAGTTGGATGTAATTTATTTACCATTAATTATTACACATTTTACTTTTTAATTTCCCAAAAAATGAAAAAAACTATTAAGAAAACTGGACATCATGAAGAGTGAACCTTTCATTGGGTCTCTTCCCCATAATCAATATATCCTCACTTGGTTGTTTGATAAGATCAATTTCCATACATCATATCATAGGGGATCGTAATATTTGGTTACATATACGGTCTTCCCTAGCCTATGATATGCACCAATATCAACTAACATTGTTTCCCTAACCTCCCATTAAATCATCACTATGACTTACTTCAAACTCCCTCATATATCCCAACCATCACCTCTGATACCATTCTGTCATGACCCCTCTATCAAAGGATAATCCTCTTGTGTTGACAATGGGTAAATAGAGAAAATGATACTCAAGTCCCACCTACTGTAGGCCTCGGGGTGGCGACTGACACCAAGAGTATAGAAAACAAATAAAACAGAATGCATTTTCTTTTTTATAAAAACAAGGTCTGCATATAATATATTATCATCATCATGAAAAATCGATGAAATATATATATAATAATCAAAAACCAATCCCGCATCCATGTTTATTATAAAAACATTATAAATATTGTTACAAACTCCATTGTAAATACAAAAAAATATATATCTAGTGACACAAAAACTATCCCCAATGTCTGTGCTAGTAAGGTAAAAAAAGGTCCACATAAACTCCATGGGAATCTAAAAAACAGTTTTATATATGTACAGTGTGAATACAAGTATACCCTATAAGAAAAATAAAATTCACTCATGCACATGTGGGAGAAGAAAAAAAATTCCCCTATGAGAAGTCAATAAAAATTCAGAATCACTTAAGAATGTATTCTATCCACACCAACCTCACCAATTCATGCTCCCTAAATAACATAATTCTAGTAATTTAAAGTAGTAAGAACATAAATATTTGGGTACACCACACTTTTTCCCATGGGTTAACTTCTCATCCCTAATGGTGAACATCCTGACACTTCCACACTCTTCCTCAATCCCCACTCTCACCACCTACTAGAACAAACCTTTGACACATACCAAATCCCACCTGCAAACACCTAGACCAAAACCACAACACATTATTCCCAAAGACACTTGGGCCACAAAACCACATCCTCATCTTGAAGACACTCATAAATCAAAACATAACTCATCCTGAAGAAAAAAGGGATGCACATATCACCCGAATACACCTACGACTCGCCACTTCAGCACAACCTGTATGAAGAAACATTGGATTCCAATGCCTTGATGAGGGAACAGTGAAGATCCAATTACCAGCCACCCATCCTCCCATCAGGATGTTGGGAAAGGAAACCCTAACCTATAATAATTGGGGTGTTCGAAACATAATTTGCAATAGATGTGGGGTGTGTATAAAAATAACAAGGAACTAGAAGAATATATATTGCTGCAAAACTCTATCCCCACCTATGGATATTAAAAACAAATCGTCCCACACAAAACTACCCTTTCTACTACCTGAAAATGAACATAGTATAAATAGTGGTATTCACATACAAGTTCAATAAAATAAATCCAGTTTATACCCAATCATTTTAGTTTCATACATATATTTTTTATTATATCCCCACTAGAGCGACTACCAGTAATGAAAGACCACACAAAACAACATAACCCACACACACATGACAAAAGAATTTGGAGCCTCTGTGCAAAAGGAACATGCAAGGTTACACCATCCTTCATAATAATTATCCCTCTTAAACCATCACCGCTATAAACATTGCTTAAAAATCACCACATCTTGCAAAACAACAAAACTCAACAAGCTTTTTGTCCCCCTACAAAATCCCCTCTCTTATACACACATCCAACCACTATCACCATTATTCATCAATGTAATGCCTCCCTATCATTCTTATCAACAATAATACCCCCAAAAACCTCACCGTGACCACAATCAACCCCCCGCTGCATAAAAACACCAAATCCAACAACATAATCATAGCATAACCTGAAACTGTATCCACATATCTCAAGAACATCCCATATGTAGTCCCACTATATAACAAGTTCATCCATTTCATAATCACCAAATATCTTAACATTAGATACAATTACACCACCCATACCACCGCATATTCATATCCGTACTCTGAACCACAGCACAACAACAACATCATGAAAAGAGATTGTCAAAAAAACCATACATAGTACATATCCAGGCCAAATAGCAAAGAGAATCAAGATTTTGGAATTTGAATTATATATTTCAACTATCATTGTTCAAGGGTGATCATAGAACAATATTGATCATGGGGTATCAATTTATTTAACTATGTATAAGTGATTAAAATGATTTCAAATTATACAGAAGTGATTCAAAAATCATAAACGTACCCAGATAGAGACCACAAAAACCATAATTTTCATATGAATACAACCCATATAATTAACCAAATGGATCAAGGCTAACATATAGAACAGTGTGATCTTAATTGTCATCTTCTCGTACCCTAATTTATTATATCTTATTAACATCAATAAATTTTTTAAAAACTATATTCACAAGGAAACATGATTAAACCAACCCCACATGATACACAAAAAAAAGAGAGCTGAATAGATACCTACCAATAACAATAAGAGACCAATTATTCATTCTTCTTCAAAAATAGGTGGCCACACAAGTAGAATGATAGACTCTAGGGAAAAATTGAATAGACTGGTGTAACATAGGAGCACGATTCGTTTTGGAGGAATGGATATCAGTGCATGAAGAGAAAATAGAAGGGTTCAAAGGATGAGAGAATAAAATATTTAAAAAACCCGTATCCTATATCAATGGAGGAATTTTATTTCCAGTAACATTAAATTAAATTTGTGGTCAAGACAACAATATTTTATTATTTAAAAGTCCTCAATGCCTTAGGAATTTAAACATATGTTAATATCCTTTGATTCTCCTTTTTAGTGGCTCCAAAATAGTTCTAAACTCTATTAATGACAAATAAAATGAAGGAGGGGTGAAACTGAAAAAACTAGAAAATCCTGGAAATGACTCACTGATGGTTGAGTCACCGACAGTGAGTCACCGATTCCCAACCTACCCATGTCTAACCTACTGAATCCTTGAACCATAGATTCAACAACTCACAAACATTCAAACTTACCGATGTCCTGAATAACCGATGCCCTGAATTACTGACACTGATCCACTGATGATGAACTACCGACACAAGATACTGACACCAGGCTACTGAAGAGAGCTACAAGTGCAATCTAATGTTTCCATTCTTCCGGTGTTGAGTGATCAAATAGATCTACCATGATGAGTCACTGATTCCAACCTACTGATGCTGAGCTATCAAAAACTAACTCATCGATGGAAGAATTAAAAATTGTAGAACCTCTTGAAATGAGCTTTCATTGCCTCCGAGAACACCCAACCACTGGAGTATGAAAATGTAATGGACAAGAGAGATTTGGTCTATTAAAAATTATATCATTTAGAAATGAAAATCCCTATTTGTATAGAAATATGGTAAACCATGATTACGTTAAGTTTGTGGTCTATCCCAGAGTAACCTAAAGAATAATGATTAGTCATGACAAATCTCGTTAGTTAAACCCTTGTGGAAAGTCTTTTTATAGACGGTGAGGTCATGTTATCATGTTGATGATTTCATTTTTTAAAAATATAAATATGGAATAATTCATTTCTTTAAGATCCAAATGATATAGAGGACACAATTATGTGTTTATCTATTCTATAAAGACAGGGGGACAAATTGTCTTACCCATAGGATGTTCATAACCATAAAAACGCCCTAGGAATTTTTCAAATATAGTCTTTAAATTAATTTAATATTTATATTAAATTTATTTACATGAAACTCTATTTTTATCATGTGTTACATGCAAAACTGTGTATTTCTTCAGTTGTATTCAGCACTATGCTTAGAATTATTTATACATAACACAGAGTTTAAATAAAATTTTATATACTATTTAAAATATTTTTAAAACATTTGTTACATATAAATTGGAATAACAGTTATAAATAAGAATACAAAAATAATTCAATTATCATTTACATAATTTTATAAAATTATTTATATTTTGAAGAATAAAATTAAATAAAAATTAGCCCTTTTTCAAACTAAAATGAATTATTTCTCTAGAAACTATTTTTAATCACATATTTTTGTTTTATATCAATAAATTAATAAAAATTAATTATGATTTATTATATTAAGGAAATTCATATATTATATAATTAAACCACATTTTAAACATTCGTATTTTTTTTTCTCTAGATAAAATTATGAATAAAATCAACTTTACACTATAAACATGTATTTTTATAAAAATCGGATTGGTTTCTATTTTAGCCTCTTATAATAAAATAATATTTTCAATATTTTATAAATTTAATACCATAAATTTTTTTTCATTTATAAAATTATAATTTCTAAATTACCTATCAGTTAATGTTTTTTTTGAAATGTTAATTTTTTAAGGAATAGTGAGAAATAATGAATTTTAATTAAAAATTGAAACTTCATTTTTTTAGTAATATTTTTAAATTTTATTCTGACATATTTTTTAAAAAATAAAAGTTACAATTTTATATTAAATAATCAAATTAATATCATTTCAATCAATTTCATAAAAAAAAATTGATTTAAAATCCTATCAATAATTTTCTGTTATTCTCTTTAGAAAACATTCACATAGAATATGTGGGATTAATTTTATGTTAAATGTTTCCAAATATATGAAAGGAATTTTGAATAATTGATTAAATATTTTTAATCAGAATATTTTAGAATTTATAGTAATTTCAAAAAAAATTGACCAAATATTGAATGCATTATAAATTAATAAGGGTTTTATGTTAAAATGGGATTATCTGGGAGTAACTAAATATATAACATTACAATGACCTATAAACATGTATAAAAACTACTTTTTTGACATTTATTTTCCATTATACATTATTTATTAGATCATTTAATAATTAGGAACCCTTTTACAAGTGAAAAATGTTGATCCAGTTATTTTATTTCAATAAAACCAACAACTTCCTCTCCACCAATTAATAAGGCCACCCAATCACCTATATTATCCACATAATAGAATTATATTTGGTTTTGAATAGATAATAAGAAAAAATACAAAATTACATCCCACATTATATAATTCTTACTTTTCGAATAAAAATAACCTTTTACGAAATTTAATGGAGACCTGTGGAGGATTCTCGAAGTATAGGTAATGTACTTCAACGTGTGCTTTTTTGATTTCTTCCTCCACCCATTCAATTGTAAATATATAAGGAATATATAATATCATTAGTTTAATAAATATATTTAAATGTATATATCTTCATATAATAAATAAAACTAATATCTACATTCATCAATTGAGTTACAAAATCATAGTTCGTCTCTATGACGTACTACCACCTCACGATCCAATGTCATTCATTTTTACATTACTACATCTAACAGTTGGAAATAATGATGGAAATATTATTTATTATTTATATTGATAATTTTTTTCTACCTCTATTGTAAAGACCCACAAATTTGAAGAAAAGTTTTTATTAAACACTTGAAATCTTACGAGTCTGGGGTTTCTGACGGCACTTGATTCTGAGGCCCGTTGTGCCCGAAATCAATTTTTGAATTTTTGTTCGGGTAAGTTCGGTAAATGTATGTGTGGGTTTTTCTATCATTTGAACCGGTGCTCGGAATTGAAATCTGAGGGCACCGATTAACTCGCAGTGCCGGTATTTGCCTAAGGGGACCTTTACCACAGTTGTGTTTTATGCGGGTTGAGAGTTAATATTTGGAAATTCAGAATAAAATAAATAAAATTTTTTGTGTACAAATTTTATTTAGGGAGGTCGGTTATTTCCACCCAAGGGGAGTTAGAGGTGGGTCCCACACCCACATAACCTCCCTTGAGAGGATATTTTTGAGGTGGGTCCCACACGAGCCTAATCCCTTCACCTCCCCTTAAACCTCCCAATTAAATCCTATTAATTTAATTGAACTACCCCTCACTTTTGTATTTAAAAAAAACATCACATTCTTCTCTCTGTAATTAATTTTTCCAACCCAAGGTAAATTAATTAGGCGATCTCTTGATTAATTAAAGTGGTTTGATTTTTGAATTACTCGTGTTAATAAAATAATATCCTTATCTATTATTTTATTTTCAGCACTTGTTGTGTTGAGAGATTTTTGGGAGAGCTCTTGAGAAAAGTGTTCCCCTCTTGAACGAAGAACGCCTCCGACAATGAACGGCTTTCTTCCTCGATAAAGAAAACTCTTCGATTCGAAGAACGTGAAGTCACCAACGACACTTCTTCTTCGGGTGCACTTCGATGTCGACAGATTCGACACCGTTCTTCTGTGATGCCCGACTACTGTGACGCTTGTCTTCCCCGACTTGAGGATGTGCGACGTCATTTTGAGGTAGGGGAATTATGTTCAATTTTAATTGATTAAAATTGTTCTTGTTCTTTATTGAGAAACAGGGTTGGAATTTGGCCAATTTCTACCGCCAAACACGGAGGGCGTGGGCCGAATGCACACGGCCCGATGACCCTCCATTTTATCATGGTTTGTGATTGAGGCACGTTGGAAGAGACGGCGACGAGAGAAGCGACGACCTTGTGCTGACCACATTTGGAAGAACTACGGCCCGCAACCGCGGGCCTCTCGGCCAAAGGAGAACCGGACGACCGAAGCTGGTCGGACCGAAGGAAGACTACGGTTCCACAAGGGGCACCACGCTATGGAGGACAGTGGTCCCCATTCTACGGGCCCCTTTGGCGGTGAACCAGCTGGCTCATCGGCCGGCCAGGTGAAGAATCTGCGACACCCAAAGGTGTCGCGCAGCCGGACCACGGCCCGCCCGAGCGGGCCACTGGCGCAATGAAGGCCGACCAACTTCATCCAGTCAGTTGGGAGGGCCTCGCCTCTTGGCACCGCTGGTTTGGTAAAGTGCCCCCCCCCCCGGTTCGCTCGGCCCTCCTAGATGAGCTGCGGCCAGCCAGGTCGCACCGCGCCGCGCCCGGTCGGGCCGCGCCGTGTCAGGCCTGGCGGCGCCCCTCCGGGCCAGGACACACCCCCTCGGGCCGGACTGCAAGATTCATTGGGACGGTCTGACCCTCTGCCAAGTCGAACCTACCAAAACTGCATTGACCCAACCAGTCAGCCCACTGGGACTAATGGGTCGGGCGCGTTTTCACTTAATCGTGAATAACTTTTAGACCGCTCGTCCGATCGACACGCCGTCTGCAGCACTGGGTCCCTTATGACGAGGCGATACATTTTCAATACTATAAGTGAGTTTTTATGACTTTGGATAAAGGTCGTGTTTGTAACAAGCGTATTTCCAACCGGGCCCCTCGAACAGAAAATCAAATAGACCTCAGACTGGGCGTCTGGTTGAGGTGTCGTCTGTCACGTTTGGTTCCTTTTGACGAGACAGAACTATGGGATACAACAACTATGGTATTCTTGACATTTGATGTATCGTCCCCTTTTCCCGATGAGAGAACCCTCCCAGAATCAAGTGTGTTGTGTGTGGGAACCCTGGAGCTGGCTGCGACCACGACGACTACCGTACTAGAATCCTCCATGAGTTCGAAGACAACAAAAATTGTACTGGAATCCTCTATGGGTTCGAAAGTGATGACTACTATACTTATATCCTATGTGGGTATGACAGTTTGACTTCTATTCTAGTATCCTATGTGGGTCCAACAGAGTAGCTGGCCTAGTATCCTACGTGGGTCCGAAAGCATAGTTGGACTTTATCCTATGTGGGTCTGCCAGCATAGATGAATCAGTGACTGCATCTGATCATCTTTATCACTTTATTAAAGATGTATACTTTTGTGAGCTGAGTCATGAAATTCAATCATTACTATTGGTGTGATTAAATTGTTTCCTATGTTGACTGGGATGTAATTGTGTTTGAGAGTTGGAGCCGAACTGGAATTGATGACTTAGGTATATGTATGGTCATATACCTAATAAGAGTTGGATGATACTTCATGATTTTATCTTTTCATTTTGGTTTATCCATCGTGGATTCTGGGATACCTTCGAGGGTGTCAGGGTCCCAAATATGTATTGTTATACTCACCCATGCATGGGGTATTCCCGCACTACGTTGTGTTAGATGCAGACGACGGGAAGTACTGATCGTGGTAGAGACTTATGGAGCTGTATGGTACCCAAAGGTGGACCACTTGGCGGGAAGCACACGGAGCGGACGGATAGACCCAAGGTACTGAGGAGACCATATGTTCTCACCCTTCAGGTTGGATTCCCGGAGGATAACTTCGTGGTTGCTGTTTTACTTTTTTTCTCTTATACTACACATCAGTGGTACTATACATTTCAGTTGGATTTGTATTCTGTCCCATTTACCATTCAAAACATTCTTTTGTATATAGTAATACTTTGTGATTACTTCAGCTTGTGTACTATGTTGTGTTTGTTTACTATAATAAAGGCAATGCCTTCCCTTTTTATCGGGATTTAAACCTTTGGTGGTAGTCACCAGCCCCTAGCCTGTGGAAGTCGGGCTTGGGGAAGTCACGACATGGGCCCCGAGGATGGGTCGTGACAAATTGGTATCAGAGGAGTCAGTTCTACTGCATAACTCAGGACTCTGATCATTCTTTTCTGTGAAGAAATAGTGTTATGAGTATTGAGTGTGGTTTTCAGTCCAGGGAGTCTTGGGTTGGTGCGGCAGATGACGTATCCATACACCAGGACCCTGACCCCTGATTTTCGACTCAGTGCATGAAAACACTAATTCGATGTGTGTTACATTATTTTTCTTTTTAATTACTTTTTGTCATCTCACAAGGTATACTATTTAAACCATGGCACACCTATTCTTAATTTGAGGATGGCCCCATGACGGCATCCAGCTAGGCTTCCGAGTTGCATACGAGGTGGCAGCCCACCGGGTGACGAGGCCTCCGTACAGGGCCCCATCATAGTGGAGGCACCAGCAGAACGACTACCCACTGAGCCACTAATACCACCAACCCCAGTAGTAGATAGTGCACATTGCCTAAGTGTGTTGGATGAGTTTCAGCGACAGAGGCTACCCATGTTCCGCAGAGAGACGGATCCACAAGCAACTAAGGACTGGCTGAAGGCTATCCTTAGAGTTTTCAGATTTGTAGTGACACCATCCGTTCTTATGGAGATCTTTGTCGCATGTCTTCTGCACACAACAGTAGGTAGATGGTGGAGTGTGATGATACTGGTGCATTATGAGGCATCTTTACTCTTTATGGACTTCGAGGGTCTATTCGACTCAGATATTGTTCCAACCACCCTTCGTGCGGTGAAAATTCGGGAGTTACTTCATCTACAGCTGGGAATATTGACAATAGCTCAGTACTCAGTGAGGTTTACCGACCTCTCGTGCTACTCCATGGACATGGTACGAGACCCATTTTTCAGGGCCCAGACATTTGAGCAGGGACTTAGACATGATATTAGGGCTTCGATGATCTCCCTCAGCATTCTGATGCAGGTGGGAGTGTTGGAGCGAGCGCTGCTTGTGGAGAGATTTTTCGCTGAGGTGACACTAGTTGCAAGACCCACTGCAGGGCGACACGTAGCATAGTCTTCTGCATCCAGTAGTTGACAGTTGACGCAGGGGTCCAACCAGACCAGGCCATCAGGTGGTGGACCTCAGGATTCAGGTTCAGTTGTGTGGGGAACACAAAATTGAGCCAGCTATATGTGGAGCCGGCAATGCTATGCATGTGGCGGGCGGGGTCACATGGCTTGAGACAACCGGACCCACCATACCGATGAGAACTAGACAGTGGAGGGACCTCCCAGGCAGAGGGAGATGTTCGACCGTGGTTGTTCACAGGGAGCAGGCAGATGAGGTAGAGGAGCTGGCCGAGCAGCGGGTGGTGGACGATGTTTTGAGGCTCTACCACCACCACCAACCAGTGGTCCACCTTGACCATAGGGAGCTGGCAGGCATAGACAGGATCAGCTCCATGCAGTCGAGGCCTATGACCATGGCTCACCTGAGATGATTCTAGGTACTATCATTGTCTACTCTACCCTTTCTACAATACATTAGACACAGGTGTGAGTCATTATATTATTGCTGCTACCCTTGTTCGGAGCTCGGAGATTCGGACGTAGCAGTTGGATTGATCATTGCGGCTAGAGACTCTTACGGGAGCAGACTCGATGATTATGCACTGGTTTGGGCAGTGTGAGCTTACTCTAGGAGGCGAGAGATTCATCTGTGATTTTCTTGTAACGGCGTGGAGGCCTTATGACGTCATCTTGGGTATGGAATTGTTATCTACAGTCCATGCTCAGATGGAATGCATTAGGCGCAAAGTGTGATGTGTCTGCACAGATGGAAACAGGTTCACGTTCATCAGCGAGAAGAGATCATTTGCAGCATAGGATTGACTTATGCAGAAGATAGGGTAATTGATCACACCTCAGTTGGCTAGTCTTATCCACAGAGCAGTTGATGTGTGGAGTTCGAGTTTTCCTATTGTGGTGGATCAATATGGGGACATTTTCCCTGACGATGTTCCCAGACTACCTCCTTTCAGAGAGGTAGACTTCTACATTGACATGTACCCCGGGACAACACCGATATCTACTCCAGCATATCGGATGGCCCCGCTGAGATTTGTGAGATGCGGTTACAGCTGGAGTACTTGTAGGAGAAAGGATTTATCTAACCCTGTTTTCACCCTAACTTTCTCTGATATTGATCGCCATGAAGGCGGATGGGAGCTTGCAACTGTGTGTCGACTACCATCGCCTGAATCAGGTGACCGTGACGAAAAACTACCCACTCTCGAGGATTGATGACCTCTTTGACCAGCTTAAGGGATCACGATGGTTCTCGAAGATAGATCTCAGTTCATGTGATTATCAGCTCAGAGTTCAAGATGAGGATGTGTATAAGACATCCTTCAGGTGTTGGTATGGCCACTACGAGTTCCTAGTTATTCCCTTCAGCATAACCAAAACAGCAGAAGTGATCATGAGTCTCATGAACAGGATCTTCCAGCCTTACCTCGATCGTTTTGTCGTAGTCTTCATCGACGACATACTGATTTACTCGAAAACTGAGGATGAGCACGCCTACCACATGCGAGTTGTACTGGACACACTCCTAGAGCTCCAGCTTTATGGTAAGCACTCGAAGTGAATGTTCTCGATTTGAGAGGTTCACAATCCAAGACACGTCATCTCTGAGGTGGGAGTAGCAGTGGATCCAGCGATGATCAATGGAGTAATTTCTTGGGATCCACCTAGGAGAGTAACGGAGGTGCGGTGTCATGACCCCCTCCCCACAAGGTGTACCCATCCTAGGCCAGAAATGTGAGAAAGGAGATAATGACACCTGAGTCCCGCCTCTAGTAGGCCCCTGGTTGGAGACTAGCACTGAGGGTATAGTAAACACACAAATGGGATGCATTACCCTCTAAGAGAACACATGCGGAAGAGAGAGATAAGATAGACACCAACCAACTCAAACTCATAACTGAAATGTAAAAGAAAAACCAAGTGCATATGTGTAATGTCATGAAAAATCTACAACAACTGAAAGGTGAAACTACAAGTACCCAAAAGAAAGTAAAAACATCCGCAATCACAAGCACAAACAGTTCCTGTAACCACAAGCTAGTATTAACCAGTCTGATCTCCAACCTCCTCCATGTGACCTGAAAATAGTTTATATATATGTAGGGTGAGTATAACAGTATACTTAGTAACATCCTCCTAGAAGCCTCTCATGAAAAAGTAAAGAAAGCATGCTAAAGCACAGTGAACAACATTGAAACTAACTCGTCACCTAACAGGTATACTATGATCCCTACCTCACCATGGCTACTCTCACCAAGTAACACATACAATAATATATCATTTAATAAATAATATCAAGGGATCCTTGCTACTACTTCCCCACTAGTTTGTCTCTTTTCCCCAATGACCTACGTCATGTGCATCTCTCTCCAAAGGCTTGCCCGTATAAACTTAGGCTAAGCACCAAAATCTGCACCACATGTACCACAAAGACTTTCCCACAGACACCAGGGCTAATCTCCACACCATCCTCACAACCAAAAGTAACCAGGTAGGTTTTGGGAGCCACCACATCACGCATAACGTGTATCATACGTCAGGTATTGTACCTCAAGCCATTACAGCCCATACACCATGTAAGGATACGCAATCCATCACAACCTATACACGTTACACCTATAGTAGTCCATAGGATACTACATCCAGAATATATGTGTGGAAATAACCACAATCCATTACAGCCCTCTGCACACATATATGGGAAAAACTAACCGTTTTTTCAACGACACTAGTATATACCAAGAGAAGAGAGCGGGGTCAAAGGGGGTAGTCAGGCATTCATCCTCCCACCGAAATGTCGGGGAAACCCCCCCCCCCTAGGGCTCAGAATCCCCGGGGTGTCAGTTGCCCTTACTGACATGGTGGGGTAGCGTATAGAAACACAAAAAGTACCGAATATATTATAACTCACAACCACACTATGGGAATAACGTAGTCTTATGCACAACTGCAGCTAACGTCTCTCAGACTCCAGGCTGCCACATCTATGAATAGGAATCATATAATAACACAACCAATTAAAGGGATTTATTAGATTTCTTCCTTCCCTTTTTATCAATTCCACTATACATTAATTAATTCTTCAATCATTAATTATCCATTATCAACCCACATTAACTATCTTGGCATCACATTCAAAAACCATTGTCCCTTCAAAAGTTCTAAAACTCATCATTAAGTTCCAACAAACTCCAACCCCATGGGTTAACATCATTTATTAAACCATTCATTACAGAATTACTTTCCCATATTCCAAGGCCTTCTAGAAAAGAAGATTATGCTACTAAACACAAGGGGGGTCAACACGGGGAGTAGACGTACTACTCGTCGAGTCTTTTCCGCCTATAGCAAGAGTGTAGACCCATTCTCCCTCGAGAGGCTAAACACGGAAAGAATGTGGCATACCCCATGCGTCTTCACCTCCTTCGGAAGAAGGGTAAGCAAGAACAGCTACCTTGAGCAGTGGGAAAAAGTAAAGTAGAGAAACAACCAAGGATCAAACACATCCAACAATCACAACCATCCCATTCCATCATCCTCGGTGTCCTCCCTGACACCCACATGCATAAAATGATGCATGTCGCTACTCTAGGCGTCATCTGATGCCATAAAAAAAAGGCATCCCTAACTCCAAATATCACAAGACCCCTCCAGGGTCACATCACAACAAAAGATATCACAGAACCCCTTCCAGGGTCACAACACATCACAAGCAGCAGGAAAACAATCATTACAAAAAGTGGGCTCTTGACCATTCAACAAGGCATCCGACCTTCAAACCACAAACACCAACAATCACATCAAATGGTCTTTAACCATAATTCACAACAAGAGGGTAAGTCTAAACCCTTCATGAAACTCAATTAAGTTATTTAATCCATCTTGAATTAACAATTTAAATTCATTGGTTCCAACATCATGAACCAATTCAGTAATATATCATCGAAGATTAAACATGCTTACTATGCCGAATTTGATCAACATCTAATTAGAAATACTAAAACAATGGAAACAACCAGATTCAATTGCATGCCTCTTTATCTTTATCCAATTAATTATCAATTAATTCTGGATTTACTTTCTTTATCAATTTCCATTAATAACAACAAGCTAACTATCAAGGAATATATATCACACTTATCTAGCAAATCAAGAGGAAAATTGTTGTCACAGTACAAAGCAACAACATGTGATCAAACCAATTATTTTAATCCAGTTAAAGTATTTAATTAGGTCAATTCAATTGTGATTCAAAGGGCTAAATCATGCTAACTCTATAATTTGACACAAACAATTTGAGAAGCCATGAATCCCCTACCTCAAGGGTTTTCGAGGAAACCGCAATGGTCGATGAACGCCCTAGAAATCGGGCCTATTCTCTATGAATCCCCCTTAGATCTCCTCTCCTAATACAACCAAGACCAAATCTCATCAAAAACTTCATCCACACACTTAGATCTACCCATAACATGCATAGATCTAATATCCTGATAGAAAAGGAGGGGTAGATCTCGGTAGATCTAAGAAACCAAACAAAAAAGATCACTTAACTCGAGAAATGGGCATCGATTCGTGATGGGAAGCCTCCAGATCTCCTCCAAAACGCTTGGGAGAGGATCTTCCACCTCCAAGGAAGGGTAATCCCGAGTTATAGCCAATTAGGGGCTTAAAATAGGTGATTAAAGGGAAAACGAGTTAGATCCACAATTTTAGGATCTAAATTTAATTGCCCACATGGTTAGTCCACATGGTTTAACAAACCGTGCGCTAACCATGGACTAGATTCTATCTTGAAAACCCATCCTCGTATGGTTAGTCTGCATGGTTAGGAAAACTGTGCTCAAACCGTGCGTTAGCCACTATCCTCAAGACCCGCCTCGCACGGTTTGGCCGCACGGTTTAGGCAAACTGTGCGCCAACCGTGAAAAATATAATACCCTTTAACATTCATCAAAAGTACACTGAAACCCACCATAGAGTCACCTTGAATTCTTGGAACACCTCCAGCACCACATTTTCAAAATGGAATGGACCGGAGAGGTCTGGTCCATTACATCAGATACCTCTCAAAACATTCTTATCCTGGATATTCCAAAACCCACCTAAAGAGAAAAACGAAACGGGTCTAAACAACCACCCCTCGAGATACCTCTCAAAAGAGAGAAAGAAATCAAAGAAACAAAGGGATTCTATTCATAAACATGAACGTTTCATAACCACAAAAGTGACAACGATACATGAAAAGAGTTAAACATCAAACAACTCTGGGTACTGAGCATGTATATGTGACTCACTTTCCCATGTACTCTTCTCAATGCCACCGTGTCACAAAAAGACACAAACTAAGGGTACATAACGTCTGTGCAACACTTTCTCCTTGCTGTCATGGATCTCCACAGGTCGCTCCTCAAAGTTGGCATCATCATCAACATCGATCACTACCCAATCGATCATGTGAGAGTCGTCATGAAGATAACGACGTAGCTAAGACACATGTAAAACATCATGTATCTGACTCATCTATGGAGGAAGTGCTACTCGATACGCCACAGCTCCAAAACGAGCTAACACATCGAAAGTCCCAATATAACGGGGATAAATCTTACTCCCACGACCATACCTTCAGGGCCCACGATGGGGAATCACCTTTAGAAACACATGATCCCCAACATTAAACTATAAGGGTCTGCTTCTCTGATCGACATATGATTTTTGACGGTCCTTCTCTTCCTTCATCCTCGCACAAATCACCAAAACCATATTTGTTGTATTCTTCACTAGTTCCAGTCTGAGAATTGTTGACTCTCCGACCCCATTCCAGCACAACAGAGAACGGAAAATCCGGCCATACAAGGCTTCAAACGGTTCCATACCGATGGTGGAGTGAAAAATATTATTGTATGTGAATTCCACCAAGGGTAAGTTCCTAATCCATGAACCGCCAAATTCAAGAACACAAAAGTGAAACATGTCATCATGAATCTGGATGGATCGCTCTTTCTGACCATCTGTTTGAGGATGAAAAGTTGTGCTAAGAAATATTGGGGAATCGAAATCATTTTGGAGACCCCTCCACACCATGGAGGTAACACTAGGATATCGATCATATATGATCATCCTAGGGACTCCATGAAGTCTCACCGCCTTCTCCAGATACTGCCTCAACAAAACATCCACTGAGCTCGACTCCTTGATCTCTATGAAGTAGGCCAATTTTGTTAAACGATCCACTACCACCCAAATAGAATCATATCCTCCCAGAGCTTGAGGTAAAGCAGTAACAAAGTCCATTGAGATATCCTCCCACTTTCGCTGAGGAATATCTAATGGCTGGAGAAGTCCACCAGGAACACGGTGTTTTTCCTTCACCTTCTGGCAGAATAATCATCGAGACAGAAAATCCAAAACCATGTGCTTCAGCCCAGGCCACCAAAACTCACTCCTCATAGATTGGTACATCTTTGTCATGCCAGGATTTACTGCTAGAGGAGAACTATGTAACTCTCTAAGAACCTTCTCATGCATCATCAAGGGAACAAAAATACTTCCTTGATTCAACACTCTATGTTGTTCATCCTCAGACCAACCATCAGGGGCATCACCACAAACAACTCGGTCTCTCCAGACCTCCACCTCATGTTCCCCAAACTGGGACTCTTCCACCCTCTACATCAAGGATGATTGTACCATCATCTTGAAAAGGAAAACTCTTCCCTTAACTTCTCCCATGTCAAGATGCAAAGCTGACAGTTCCTCCATTACTCTCCAAGAGTAACCAAATTCACGCACAACATCACTATGTGACTTTCAGCTCAGTGCATCAGCTAAAACATTCCCATTTCCAGGATTATATGATATTTTGAAGTCTTATTCTTGCAAAAACTCTATCCACCGACGATACCGCATGTTCAAGTCACGCTGGGAGAAAACATACCTCAAACTCTTATGGTCGGTGAAGACCACAAAGCGCTCACAATTGAGGTAATGTCTCCACAACTTCAGAGAAAATACCACGGCTGCCAACTCAAGATCGTGGGTGGCATAGTTGCATTCATGGGGACACAACTGCCAAGACCAATAAGAAACAACTGACCTATGATGCACGAGAACACATCCTAACCCCATATGGGAAGCATCACCAAAAACATCAAAATGGACTCCCTCTGCTTGATGACAAAGAACAGGAGCACTTACTAACCTTTCCTTTAGATACTCAAAGGATTCCTAGCACTGATCAGTCCATTTGATGTCCTGATCCTTCCTGGTCAGAGCTGTTAGAGGAGTCGCAACCCATGATAAATTGGTTATGAACCCCCTATAATAGCATGTGATACCAAGGAAACTTCGTACCTCTGACACTATCATGGGGGCTTACCAAGACACCACTGCTTCTGTCTTCGATGGATCCACAGCTACTCCCTATTGGGACACAACATGCCCCATGAAACAGACTTCTCGAGCCCAAAACTCACACTTTGACAACTTCCCAAACAGCTGATGTCGATGAAGAACTCTCAAGATGGCTCGCAGATGCTCTTCAATCTCCTCTTCAGATGTGGAGTACACAAGGATGTCGTCGATGAAAACTATCCTGAACATGTCGAGGAACTCATGGAACACATCATTCATCAAACCCAAGAACACAGATGGAGCATTCGTCACATCGAACGGCATTACTACGAACTCATAATGCCCATGACGACAACGGAAAGCAATCTTTGGGATATCTTCATCCTTCACACGCATATGATGATATCCTGACCTCAAGTCGGTCTTTGAGAACAAACTTTCACCTTTCATTTGATCGAATATGTCATCAATACATGAAAAAGGAAAGAGGTTATTTATTGACACTTTGATTAAGAGATGATAGTCGACACACCACCACAAACTGTCGTCGGCCTTCTTCACGAACAGAATGAGTGCACCCCATGGTGACACACTTGGATGAACAAAACCGCACTGCAACAGACCATCAAGATGTATATGTAGCTCTCGTAACTCATAAGGGTCCATACTATATGGAGACATAAATATAGGAGACACTCTTGGCTGTAGCTCGATCCCAAACTTGATCTCTCGTCGAGGGGGTAAGGCTACAACCACTTCTGAAAAAACATCAGTGTACTCCTCTACGACCTTATGAAACACCAATTGTCGATCCTTTGAAGAACTCAGCATCATCACATCCGCCATGGTTGATAAGGATGGAATGCGCCTATGACCCATCTGAGGATCTCTCTCACCAAAAAACACCACCTGCTCTCCATCTAAATCGATGAAGATGAACCTCATCCTGAAGCAATCCAAGATAGCATACACTAAATAAAACCAATCCATGGAGAGGATGACATCATATGGTTGTATCTGTAAACATAGTAAATCTCCCCAAGAGCGGTGTTGCCCCAACACTAGTTCACAGTCTCTACATACTTCAAACAAGGTAGCTCGACCTCTAACTAGCGTAGTCAATGCTAGGGGAACTAGAACCATCTCTACCTCAAGTCCCAAAGCATGGAAAAGGGTAGGTGATATAAATGATTATATCGCTCTTGAATCAAACAAGGCACACACCAAGGTAGAAAACAAGAAAAGGGTACCTAAAACGGCATCAGGCTCCTCAGGTGCTGGCAACACTAGAGCACGAAGCTGACCAAGGCCTCCTCCATGGCCTCTCTGACCCTGATGACGACCACCAATATGACCGCGCTCTGCTCTCTGGGGAAGAGGAGTGTCATGGGGCTGTCCTCTACCCGCCCCATCTCCCCTATGCGGATCAAATGCTGGTGCAACTTTCTGCTGCTGCCTAGGCTGGAACTTCCTCAACGGAGGAACCTGGAGCGGAGCGCCTAGTGCACAATGACCGCTATGAAAGGTCGGGCACTCCCGCTGCTGATGACCATGACCACCACAAGAAAAAAAAGCACCTTATCCCATGGCATAGGCCTGAGAGTTTCTGACCTTGGAGAAACGAGATGTTAAGGACTGGGACCTACCTCCGGTTGAAAGGAAACTCTTCTGCCCTGATACCCGGGAACCTCATACAGTAGCCTTGGTTCATGATGAATCATGCTAATTCCCCTCTTGTGATGATCCGGTCCTGGAAAAAGTCCTCTAGACAGACACTTCCCTCGCCAACACCTCAATAAATGTTTTTAATATAAATGGGGTGACCTAGCATAGGATCTCTGGACGCAAAGCCTCCTCGAAATGCCTCTCCCTAGCCTCCTTATCTGGTAACAGGTCTGAAGCATGTCGTAAAAGGATCCTAAAAAAAATTCTAAACTCTCGAACATCGGATCTCCCCTATAGAAGGGTAATAATCTCCTAGTGAATACACACCATCACAGTCGAAGAAAGGAACTCGACTCTAAACATGTCTCTAAACTCCTCCCATGAGATCACAGACTCCTCCAGATCCCCGAGGAACAACAACCACCACTTCCTTGCTGCTCCACGCAGAATCGTCATATCCAAGGACACCCAGTGATCCTTTTGATCACGGATCGAACTGAAGCCCATATCAACCTCCTCCAATAATTCTTCCATGACTGCATCTGAAACGGAGCCCTCATACTTTTCCCAACTCTGGAGCTGAAACTCTCGGAGTGTCTTCCTCCAAGTGTCGTTGTCTTCGACCTCCACCCTGTGGTGATCTACTGGGACAACCTGCTAGACATCATCCACACAAACCTGATGAGGACGTTGACCAAGATCCATACCTGTAAAATAACAAACCGTTAGAGCTCCTAATCTTGGAATATGGAAGACTCGGCATTAATTAATTAATTTTTTTCTTTCGTTCATCTTAGGTTAACCTATCCCAAGGTCTACCCATTCAAACACTGGCACAAAGAAGAATAATGCATGATCCTTTCCTAAGTCTCTACCCTACGACCAGTATCACCTTGTTTAGTAGCCATTGTAAACTTAAAGGTCTATGAAACAGATCATCAGGGACCCTAAACGCCTATGTCTCAGCCGGTCTCTAGTGTTTACCTCACTTGATAAACATGAATGACACTGTTTCCCTACCAACCCATTCATCCTCACATGTGCCTAGATCCAATCTCCATCCTATCACTCAACCAGACCTCTGATACCACTCTGTCACGACCCCCTCCCCACAATGTGTACCCCTCCTGGGCTGGCAATGTGAGAAGGGAGATAATGACCCCCCGAGTCCCTCCTCCAGTAGGCCTCGGGTTGGCGACTAGCACCGAGTGTATAGTAAACACACAAAGGGGAGGAATTACTCTCTACGAGAACACATGTAGAAGAGAGAGATAAGATTGAAACCAACCAACTCCATCTCAGAACTGAAATGTAAAATAACACCCAAGTGCATATATGTAATTCCATGAAAAAAGTACAACAACTGAAAGGGGAAACTACACGTACCCAAAAGAAAGTAAAAACAACGGCAATCACAAGCCCGAACAACTCCTGCAACCACAAGCTAGTAGTAACCAGCCAGATCTCCAACCTGCTCCAAGTGACCTGAAAAAAAGTTTATATATATGTAGGGTGAGAATAACAGTATACTCAGTAGGATCCTCCCTGAAGCCTCAAGTGCAATAGTAAGGAATGCATGCTAAAGCACAATAAAAAATCGTGAAACTAACTCATCACCTAATAGGTATACTATGTTACCAACCTCCCCATGGATACTCTCACCATGTAACACATACAATAATATATAATTTAATAAAGAATATCAAGTGTACCCTGCTAATACTTCCCCACTGGTTTTCCACTTTTCCCCAATGACCTACGTCTTGTGCATCTCTCTCCAAAGGCTTGCCTGTATACACATGGGATAAGCTCCACAATCTACACCTCGTGCACCAAAAAGGCTTGCCTGTAGATACCTGGGCTATTCTCCACACCATCCTCACAACCAAAAGTAACCACATAGGTTCTGGGAGCCACCACAGCCCGCATAATGTGTGTCATACGTCGGTTATTGTACCTCAATCCGTTACATCCCATACACTGCGTATGGATCCTCAAACCATCACTGCCTATACATGTTACACATATAGTATTCCATAGAATACTACATCCAGAATATATGTGTGGAAATAATGAAAATCCATTACAGACCTCTACACACATATATGGGGAAAACTAACCGTTTTTCCAATGAAACTAGTATGTTCCAAGAGAAGAGAGCAGGGTCAAAGGGGGTAGTCAGCCATTCATCCTCCCACCAGAATGTTGGGAAAAACACCTCCCTAGGGCTTAGAATACCCAAGGTGTCAGTTTCCCATACCGAAAGTCTGTATTAGTGTATAGAAACACAAAAAGTACAGAATATATTATAACGCACAACCACACTATGGGAATAACCTAGTCTTAGACACAACTACAGCTAATGTCTCTCTGAGTCTGGGCTATCACTTCTAAGACTAGTTATCATATAAGTACACAACCAATTAAAGGGATTTATTAGATTACTTCCTTTCCTTTTTATCAATTCCACTGTACGTTAATTAAGTCTTCCATCATTAATTAACCATGATCAACCCACATTACATTTGTTGGTATCACATCAAAAACCGCTGTCCCATTAAAAGTTCTGAATCTCATCATTAAGTTCCAACAAACTCCAACCACATGGGTTAACATCATTTATTAAACCATTCAATACAGAATTTATTTCCCATATTCCCAAGCATTCTAGAAAAGAAAACTATGCTATTAAACACAAGGGGTCTCAACACGGTGAGTATACGTACTACTCGTCAAGTCTCTGCCGCCTATTGCAAGAGAGTAGACCCATTCTCCCTCGAGAGGCTAAACACAGAGAGAAGGTGGAAAACCCCGCACGTCTTCACCTCCATTAGATGAAGGGTAAGAAAGAACAGCTGCCTTGAGTAGTGGAAAAAAAGTTGATAAACAATCAAGGATCAACAATATCCAACAATCACAACCATCCCATTCCATCATCCCTGATGTCATCCCTGATACCCACATGCATAAACCAATGCATCTCGCCACTCTACGCGTCATTTGCTACCACAACCACAAGGCATCCCTGCCTCCACATATCACATGTCCCCTCCAGGGTCACATCACAACAAAAGATATCATAGCACCACTGCCAAGGTCACAAAACAGCACAAGCAGCAGGAAAAAAATCATTACAACAAATGGGCTCTTGGCCCTTCAACAAGGCATCTGACCTTCAAAAAACAAACAACAACAATCACATCAAATGGGATTTTTGACCTAATTCACAACAAGAGGGTAACTCTGAACCCTTCATGGAACTCAATTAAGTTATTTAATCTATCTTGAATTAATAATTTCAATTCTATGGTTCCAACATCATGAACCAATTCAGTAAGCTATCACTAAAGATTAAACATTCTTACTATGCCAAATTTGATCAACATAAAATTTGAACAACTACAACAACGGCAACAACCGGATTCATTTACATGCCTTTTTATCTTATCTAATTAATTATCCATTAATTCCGGCATTATGTTCTTTATAAATTTAAATCAAGAACAACATGTTAACAAGAAAGTCATAAATATCACACTTATCTAGCAAATCAAAAGGCAAATCGTTATCACGGTACAAAGCAACAAAAAGAGATAAAACCAATTCTTTAAATCCAGTTCAAGTATTTAATTAGGTCAATTCCATTGTGATCCAAAGAGCTAAATCGTGCTAACTCTACAATTGCACATAAAAAATTAGAGAAGCCATAAATCCACTACCTCAAGGGTTTTCGAGGAAAACCACAATGGTCAATGAACGCCCAAGAAACTGGGTTGATTCTCCACAAATCCCCCTTATATCTCCTCTCCTAACACAACCAAGAACAAAGCTCATCACAAACATCATCAACACACATAGATCTACCCATAATGGGTGTAGATCAAAGATCCCGAGAGAAAAGGAGGAGTATATCTAGGAAGATCTAAGAAACCAAACAAAAAGGATCACTTACCTCGAGAAACCGGCTTCAATTCATGAAGTGAAGCCTCCAGATCGCCTCCAAAATTCTTGGGAAAGGTTCTTCCACCTCTAAGGAAGGGTAATCCCGAGATATGGATGATTAGGGGCTTAAACAAGGTGATTAAAGACAAAATGAGTTGGATACACAATTTTAGGATCTAACGTTAAATGCCTGCAAAGTTAGTCCACATGGTTTAACAAGTCGTGACCTAACAGTGTGTCAGATTCTCCCTTGGATGCCCCTCCCTGAACAGTTAGTTCGCACAGTTAGGCAAACCGTGCTCTAACCGAGCATTAGCCACTGTCCTCAAGACCAGTCTTGCACAGTTTGGCAGCATGGTTTAGGTAAATTGTGCGCCAACTGTGCGAAATATATTACCCTTTAACATTCCTCAAAATTCCACCCAAACACACCCCCCAAGTCACGTTGACTTCCCAGAACACCTCATGCACCAAAATTTCACAAAAGAATTGACCGGAGAGGTCCATGCCATTACATGCAAAGCTTCCTAGGTCTGGCTGGATACTATCGGAGATTTCATCCAGACTTCTTTAGAGTTGTAGCACCTCTTTCAGGCTTGACGATGAAGGGGGAACCCATCATGTGGTCAAATAGATGACAACAGAGATTTCATGAGCTGAGCCAGTGGTTGACTAGTGCGCCCATCTTGAGGTTTTTGGAAGAGGGCATTGGGTACGTAGTTTAATGTGACGCATCAGAGACCCAACTCAGGTGTGTCCTGATGTAGGAGAGAGCAGTGATCACGTATGGTTCAAGACAGTTGACACAACACGAGAAGAAATACACTACCCAAGACCTGGAGTTTGCAGCAATGATCTTTGCCTTAAAAATGTGGTGACACTATCTAATGGTTGAGCACCTTACAGTCCACTCTGATAACCAGAGTATCAGTAACATCTTCTCGCAAAAGGACCTAAAACTGAGATAGTGACGTTGGCTCGAGTTCCTCCAGGACTATGACGTTTAGATAGTCTATAATCCTGGGAAGGGTAACATTATAGCTGATTCTCTCAGCCATATATCGTGTGTTCATCTACTAGGAAAGGCGAAAAAGAAGTTATCTACGTTGCAGACATCCTTTGTGGATAGAGATGGAGCATCCATTCTACAGTCACTCATAGTCACTCCTCCACTCCTTCATTGAGTTAAAGAGGCAAATCATGGGGACGTTGACTGTGAGACACGACATGCTCCGATATCCACAAGGCAGGTGCCAGATTGATTTTCTGAAGGAGAAGAGCACGATATCCTCTTCAGGGGACATACCATTGTACCAGTTGCACTGTAGGAGGATGTTCTGAGGGAGTTTCACACTTCTCCTCTAGCGGTAAATCCAAGAGTGGGGAAGATGTAATAGGACCTTATAAGATAGTACTGGTGGCCGGGTATGAAGAAGGCTGTAGTAGAGTTCATTTACTGATGCCTCACTTGTCAAGAAATGAAGGCGGAGCACAATGTACTAACAGGCTTGGTACAACCCTTAGAGGTTCCAGAGTGGAAGTGGGATGGGATATCCATGGATTTCGTGATGGGGCTTCCATGTACATCCAGAGGGAATGACTCTATCTGAGATATTGTAGACCGACTAACCATGTCAGGCCACTTCCTTCCGATTAGAGAGCAGGGATCAGTAGAGAGCTTGGGAAACCTCTAGGTTCAGGAGATCATACGGCTTCATGGTGTGCCATCGTCTATCATTTCATATCGATATTCTCAATTCACTTCCCAACTATGGAATGGGTTATATGAGGCTTTTGGGAAGCAGCTACATTTGAGCAACGCCTTCCATCCTCAGATGGACTAACAGAGAGAGAGAACAATTCAAAATATCGAGGAAATTGTCCATGAATGTGTCCTTGACTTTGGTCACAGCTGGGAGGATCACCTACCCTTAGTGGATTTTGTGTATAACAATAGCTACCACTCCACCTTTGGGATGCCACCATACGAGGCATTTTACGAACGACCTTGTAGATCACCTATGTGCTCGACTGACCCTAGGAAGTAAGCACTCGTAGGACCAGAGATGGTTCATGCTATGATGGAGAAGGTCAAGATCTTACAGGAGTAGATGAAGACTGCACAGAGCAGATAGAATTCCTATGCTAATAGGAGACGGAGACCACTAGAGTTCGAGGATGGTGACCACGTCTTCTTACGGGTCTCACCATGACGGGGTATATAAATATTTGGCTGGGGAGGCAAGTAATATCCACATTTCATTAGACCTTTCCAAGTCCTCAGAAGAGTAGGCGATGTGACATGCCACCTGGGCCTTCCACCTCAGTTGCACCAGGTGCATGACGTCTTCCACGTATTACAGCTAAGGAGATACGTGCATGAACCGAACCACATCATAGATCACGGGGGGATAGACATCGATGAAGGGTAGATGTTTGTGGATGTCCTAGTGTAGATCAAGGATAGTAAGGAGCAGGTCCTACATAGACGGTCAATTCCTCTGGTGTGCATTTTCTGGTAGCACGGGAACCTCTAGGAGATCACATGGGAGCGGGAGGCTCAAATGCGAGCTTAGTACCCCCATTTTCTTTCCTAGTGTGTGTTGTAGCTTTACGGGGATGTAAAGCCCTGAGGTGGGAGTAATATAAAGACCCAGAAATTTCAAGAAATTATTCTTCCTAAATACTTTGTAATTTTACGAGTCTGCGGTTTCTGGCAGCAGTTGATTTCGAGGACCGGCGTGCCAAGAATCAATTTTTAAAGTTGTTTTTGGGTACGTTCAGTAAACGTACGTGTGGGATTTTCAATTTTTTGAACGGGTTCTTGGAATTAAAATATGAGGGCACATATGAACTCGTAGTTCTGGTATTCGCCTAAGGGGACCTTTACTATAGTTGTGTTTTATGCGGGTTGAGAGTTAATATTTGGGGATTTATAATATAATAAATAAAATGTGTTGTGTACAAATTTTATTTAGGGTGGTTGGTTATTTCCTCCCAAGGGGAGATAGAGGTGGGTCCCACACCCACATAACCTCCCATGAGAGTATATTTATGAGGTGGGGAACACACGAGCCTAACCTTCACCTCCCGATTAACTCCTCTCCATTTAATTGAAAAACCCCCCACTTTTGAATTTTAAAATAACCCTTTACCTTCATCACTCTCTAATTAATTTTTCCATCCAATAGTAAATTAATTAGATGATTCACAAAATTAATTAATGTGGTTTGATTTTTGAGTTACATGTGTTAATAAAACAATATCCTTAGATATTATTTTATTTTGGGCACTTGTTGTGTTGAGAGATTTTTGGGAGAGCTCTTGAGAAAAGTGTTCCTCTCTTCAACGAAGAACACCTCTGACAAAGAACGAATTTCTTCCTCGATAATGAACACTCTACTATTCATAGAACACGAAGTCGTCAATGAACCTTCTTCTTCGGGTGCACTCCAACGTTGAAAAAATCGACATTGTTCTTCCACAATGCCAGACTACCTCGATTCTTGTCTTTCGCGACTCGACGACGTGTGGTGTCTTTTCGAGGTAGGGGAATTATGTTCAATTTTAATTAATTAAAATTGTTATTGTTCTTTGTTGAGAAAATGGTTTGACTTTGGCCAATTGCTACAGCCTAACGTGGAGGGCGCGGGCCGAACGCACACGGCCCGACGACCCTCTGTAGTCTTGTTGTTTGCGATTGAGGTGCAAAGGAAGAGGCGGTGACAGGAGAAGCGACGGTCGTGCACCGGCCATGTGCGGAAGAACCTGGGACCGCAATCGCGGGCCGCTCGGCCGAAGGATAACTGGCCGGCCGAAGCTGGCCGGACCGAAGGAACACCGCATTGCCATAAGGGGTGTCGCGCTACAGAGGACTGCAGCCCGTATTCCGTGGGCCGCTATGGTGGCGAACCGGCTAGCTCGTCAGCCGGTTGAGTGAAGAAGTCACGGCACCTGAAGTTGCCACGCAACCGGACCCCCCCCCCCCCCCGAGTGGGCCGCTTGTGCTAGGAAGGCCAGCTGGTTGGGAGGTCGGTGCCACTTGGCGCCACGGGTTCGGGAAAGTGAGAGGCCGCCCCCCATCCCCTCAGACCGCTCAGCCCTTCGGGCCGAGTCGTGGCCAGCCGCGCTGCACCCTGCCAGGCTGCGTCACGCCACGCCGGGCTGCGCCGCACTGTGCAGGGACAGGTCGCGCCGCGCCCCCTAGGTCTGGGTAGTGCCCCTTTGGGTTGGGCAGCGCCCCTCAGGCCCGACCGTGAGAATCCTCAGGCCGGTCCAACCCTCTGTCAGGTCAGACCCACCATAACTGGGTTGACCCGACCCATCGGCCCACTGGGCTTAACGGGTCGGACCTCTTTTAACATAAACAGGAAGAACTTTTTTAGACCGTGTGTCTGATTGCCACGCCGTCTACGGAACTGGGACCCTTACGATGAGGTGGTACTTTTGCGATACTCTAACTGATTTTTGGATGACTTGGAATATTTTCTAGGTTTGGAATGAGTGTATTTCCAACCGGGCCCCTTGAACGGAAAAATTATATATCTATTAGACCGGGCGTCCGATTGACATGTCGTCTGTCGCGTTGGATTCCTTTCTATGAGACGGAACGTCGATATACATCAACTATGGAATTCATGATAGTTGATGTATCAGCCCCTTTTCTTGAGGAGTGTACCCTCCCAGAATTGAGCATGCTATGTGCTGGAACCCTAGAGCAGGCTGCGACTACGATGACTAACATACTAAAATCCTTCATGGGTTTGACGACGATGAAAACTATACTGGAATCCTCCGTGGGATCGACAATGATGACTACTATACATGTATCCTAAGTGGGTCTGACAGTTTGAATTATGTTCTAGTATCCTACGTGGGTCTGACAGAGTAGTTGGTCTAGTATCCTACGTCGGTCCGACAACATAGTTGGACTAGTATCCTACATGGGTCCACCAGCTTAGATGAATTGGTAAATACATATGATCATCTTTTTCACTTTACGAAAGATGTATACCTATGTGAGATGATTCATGACTTTAAATCATTACCATCAGTGTTATTGATTTTTTTCCTGTGTGGACTGGGATGTGCTTGGGCTCAAGAGTTGGTGCCGAACTGGAATTGATGACTTATGTATATATATGGGCATATACCTAAGTAGAGTTGGATGATACTTTGTGATTTTATCTTTTTCTCTTTGGTTTATCCTTCGTGGATTCTGGGAGACCTTCTGGAGTCTCGAGGTCCCTACTGAGTATTGTTATACTCACCCCTGCACGGGCTATGACCGCACTACGTTGTGTTGGATGCAGACGACAGAAAAAACTGATCGTGGTAGAGAATTGTGGAGTAGGATGATACCCGGAGGTGGACCACTTCACGGGACATACACTAAGAGGACGTATGGACCCGAGGTACCGAGGAGACTATCTGTATCTACCCTTTAGGTGGGATTCCCAGAAGATGACTTAGTGGTTTATGTTTTTCTTTTCTGTTGTTGTAGTAGACTTCATGGTACTATAACTTTTTAGTTGTGTCTATATTCTGGACCATTTACTTTTCATCACTTACTTCTATATACATTAATACTTTGTGCTTACTTCATCTTGCGTACTCTGTTGTGTTTTTTTACTATCATGAAGTCAATTCCTTTCATTTTTAATCTGGATTTACACCTGTGGTGGTAGTCGCCAGCCCCTAGCCTATAGTAGGCGGGATTGGGGTAGTCACGGCACGGGCCTCGAGGACGGGTAATGACATCTATAATAATTATATGACACGTTAATTTAATATTTCCATTTTAAAGTAATATGATAATATCGCTCTTGTATAATATGGACTACCACCTCATGAAGCATTATTATTTATTCGCGTATTACATAGAAGGTTATAATGGTAATGTTAATGAATATTTGAGATATTAATTTAATAATGAAGGTATTATTGGAAATTGTATCATTATGAAAATATAATATAAAAAATTTTGTATCACATATTTAACTGAATGAATGATGTAATGTCACTCGTGTTCGTGTGAAGTGATGCATTCACTATGTGATCTGATTCTATTATCATTACCACACCATATGTATGATATTTATAAATATATTTAAATAAATTAAATTTTTTTTATTATGTTATTTTCAATATTCAATGGTAATATATAAATTCCCTCACTTACAATAGGGTTATTTTGAAATGTAAATGTTTCATAGGCATACAGAATACATACTATCTCCATGATTGTAACATTATTCATTTCTCAAAACCAATATACATTATTAATGTTAATATTATATTTTATATATTAATATAATATTTATTTAATTATTAATAATAATTATATGAAGGAACCATGATCATTTTATGTAGAAAAAAACATAGCCAAACAAAAATGAAGAAATCATTTATTACTAATAACATGACCTTAACAGAAAATTGGCAATAAATGATTTATAAAAGGCCATAACAAAATTAAAAAGGGTATCATAAATATAAGTATGATTATTTACAAAATTTATAATAAAATGATATTTATTATAATAGATTTTCAATTGCATTAGATGGAATTGAATAAGTGAAGTAGAAGGATTTCCATCCGACTTCTTACAATCATGGTCTTTATGGTTTGACTTTTTATCAAATTGATAAGGGATTTCTAATATATATTCTATTTCTGGTAGACATATATATATTCAAAAATAATTTGTTTTTTATCCACATTCAATATTAAATGTTATATTATTAATACAATTATTTTCATTATTCTTATGTATCATTTGTTCATATTATTTATTGGGGATTATTGTTCAAATCATTATTAATTTGGTAAGATATTTTAGTACATGTTTTCCATTTTGGAGAATTATTTCATTTTATGTGCCTATTATATTTTAAGAGTTGTATATAAAACCATTTTATATTTAATTTCATGAATATATTCTCTTAATATTTCATACTTTTTTTAGTATTATTTATTCATGGGGATTATAATTTAATGTTACCCAATTCATAATGATTTTATGTTATAATATCATTGTTTTTAGGGATAATTTATGAGTTTTTACTATCATAAACTCTAATGAAATAGTTAAAAAATAAGTTTTTAATGAAAACTCTTATTATCAGACAAAAATGAATCCCCCCCCCAAACACTTTTTTATAAATTTTACTTGTAAAATAATTATTTAATTCTATCCTGGGATTTTTATAATACATTTATATCAATGAGATACTTTTTAAAAATTATTTTAAAATTGAACCTTCCTATTGCTTCTAAAATAATTCCCTTAGGGATTTTATTTAAAATTTCAATGGAATATTTTCATGTCATGAATGATATTTTCCATATACACGACCATTTTTTTATTTGAGTTATTTTTTAAAATATTTTATGGCTACATTAAGGGAAATACATTTTCCAAATTTCTTATTTTTAAAAAGAATTTTTCTATTTAAGAATATATATTCGTGATGAAATGTTTTAAATGAATTCTAAATATCCATTTATATATAATCAAGCTTCTCATAAAATATAGTTTTTCTAATAGTTATTTCTTTAAAAAATTGAATCTTAATGAAAAAATATTTTCCTTTATAAATGTTCAAAATCCACTTAAACAATTATTTTACATTAATTAAGGCATTATTTTATGATACTTACTCATAAATGTAGCAATAATTTAGAATTAAAATTAATATTATTTCATAGAATAGAATATTCTTATGGTGAGAAGATGTTTATAAAGTCCAATTATTTTCCAAAGGTTATACCATCCTACTAACCATTTTAAAGCCACCTATTTTATTGAGTTATTCGATGATGAAATAATGAAATAATTTTGAAACGTACCTATCATTTGCATGTTATGATATGATGAAATTTTTATAGAATAATTTTAATTTCATGGGTTATGATATGATGAATTATTTAAGATCATGGTGGAACACAAATTTAGGATATTAATTTTGTGACAGTGGTTATGTTATAACAATGTATTGTGGTTACGTTAAAACCACAAATGGTTGGGAACATCATCTCCCTAAAATTAATTTTGTAGTGTTTTATATGTCATAAGATAGACTATAATAGAATGGTAAGTGAATTCATTTTATTAAGACATTAATAGATTTGGGAGTGAACCTTTTTTTTATGAAAAGGATACAGGTTTGATTAAATCTGGATCAGTAAAATAGGGATTGAATGAGGCATGAACATAGTTCAATATGACATTGATAGAATAGGGTAGTGAACCAATTTTAATATGATATTGATGAAACATTGATAAAATGGGTTTAGTAAGACCATGATGGATTAAGGATTGACCTGAATTTGTTAAGCTGGGGTCAGAATGGGAGGTGAATCCTATTTTTTATATGACATTTTTTGATATTGTGGTCTTGGTAGTTGTCCTTTGATATTTTGGAATCTATTTTCTATTCATATGTTTATGAAAAAACCCCTATATTTTGATATTTTTATACTTCCATGGATCATGTTCCTTTATTATAATGTGATTCTTGCCTTAAGAACATCAATTATTTATTCCAAAATCATGATAATTTACTTCGATATAAAGGTTATGATTTTCAAATATCATTTTAATTTTTTAATACCATTATGATCCTGTCATGATTCTCAAAATCCTTTTATTATCCAATGTTTGTATCTAATCTCCCATGTTCTTATGTTTCTTGTCTATTTGTTATAAATAAATCCATTATGTAAGATATGTCTAATAAATTTGATTGTTATAAATAAGTTATAGATATTTGTTTTGTCTCAATTATGGACTGAGGATTATATAATATATTTTAAAAGGTAATAAACTATTTGTGTCTTTAAGAATGTATTCATGTAATGTGTTGAATATTCATCTAAAAAGATGAAATATACATGAATTAGATGAATTGTTCACTATAATTAGTATCATTGGGATGTATTAGTTAACCTTTGGAAACAAGAATTAGAAATAAATTATTGAGATAAATAGGGATACTATTGATTACACTTCTAGGGATGATTCTATGGATAATTCCGAGGATGAGTTAAATTATGAGAAAAATCAGAGAATTTTGTTAAAATAATTAGTTGGTTTTATCCAATAAAATACAACCCAATCATTAAAAAAACTCTATATGGATTTGGAACATATTTACCTAGGGGTAATAACCCCAAAAACATTTTATAATGATGGAATCGAACAAAAAAGTGTGCACTAAAATGAGAATTGTTGGACTTCTAGTTGACACTCCATGGAGATATGTATTGGGAATTTGAAAATACATTATGATGATTCATAAAGGATTAAATTATATTATGACAATGAATTACCTATTATAAAGATAAGGTGTCATAGAATATGGTTTCATGATTTATAAATCCTATTATATATTCCTTATTCATGGTTATGTGGTGTTCTACTATGGCTAGTGACTATCGCACAATGATTTTTTGTTTTAATCCAAAGATGGAACATGAAGGAACGTGTTAAACATTGATTATGGCAAAAAAAAGGTTATATTTTTCATCCGAATGGGATGATTACTAGTGGGAATTATTTTGTTATTATTCTTTATTATCTATCGTGATATATGATTAACAATGGGAACTTTAATCAGATGCCTAACATATTCGATAAGGGGAAGATGAAATTAAATGAAATTTAATGTTCTAATGAACATAATGGAATGAGTAATAAATTTCCAACATTTCAATACTATGAAGATATTACCCTAGAATAATATATAAAATTTATCGGAATTTGTTATCTTCTGGAAAATATGATCATATAGTGACAAATTATCGAGGTTTTTATTGTCTAATAAGAAAAGAACATTGGAATTAAAAAACTCAATTTCCTAACTATGAATTAAATTCTAGATCTTGGGATGAAATATTCCATAAAAATAATTAATGTGGAATGAATTAATTTTTTATTTTTTTATCCAATAATCATTAATTTTAAATATACAAACTAATTTCAATATATTTTTCATTTAATGAATGAAAAAATATATTAAATGGTATTTATTTTCATGTATTGTTAAATAATGTGGAGGATGTATGTTTATTAAGGGATTTATTTCCATTAATATGTTCTTGATGTTGAGATAACTATATTGGGATACATATATATTACTGATCTGGAAAAAGTTAATTTTATAGCATGGATTACCATTGAACTGAATATTGATTTTTGGACAAGTGGTTTATGCCAAATAGATGTTATTAACAAAAAACAATTATTTATGGAATATATCCACTAATTTTTTATTTATGTAAGAATTCATAAGAATTTATGTTTTCAATATGGATTTATTTTAATTCATATTTTTACAATATTTCAATATAATACATGGTGTATGTATTGACTTGTTCCTATGTGATAATGATGAACCAAATATATGGTTTATGTGGTATTAATTATATGTTTATTTTAAAAAATTTATAGAAACTATTTAATAATGATTTTCATTTGAATGTTTTGGATGAGTTATAAGGATCAAAACTTATTTAATTTATTAATAATAAATTTGGATGAGGTTATAAATGTTAATTTATTACATCATTATATAATGATTTATCTATAATGGATAACAAATATAAATTCTATTTAACTATATATATAAGGAATGAATAAACATTCTATTATAAATCATATGAAAAATTTAGACATTAGTAATAAAAAATTATCCTTTATATCATGGACTATGAGATGATGTTGAAATTGATCATGGAATAACCAATGGGTGAGATTGTGATTTTGAAATGGAATAAAATAATGAAAGAATGTATTCTTATGAAAATATTGGAAATAAATTTTTTCCAAATAATAAATTTTTTTATGATACCAATGATTTTTTCACAAATATTTGTTTTTTGGATTTTTCTTCATTAAACATATTATGATCACACAATATTTTGTGATCAACAGTCTCTATTACTCTCCCCAATATTTTGGATATTGTTTTATCTTCAACATCCTTGTTTTCAATTAACACCCACTTTCTCCCATTGTGAAACCAGTTAGGGATTAGTCATAAATGAATTATGATTATAAATTTCTATTTTAAAGATTAAATTTTATAAAACCTATATAAATTTTAGTTTTTGTGTATAAATTTTCAACAGTCAAACCATTGATGACCAAGATGGATTTTAAGGGAGAAAAACATTTTTATGTGTTGAAGAATGTATCACCTTTTGATTTTTTGAAATGTGGGTTTTCAAATTAATTTATTATTTTAAATAATTTCAATTAAACAACAAATATTTTTATATTGAATTTCACACCACATTATATGTGTCCTATGTTACACACAACACTATGCTGAACTTTTTTTCCACCCAATACTGAGTATAAACGATACGTGACATATTACCAAAAATTTATTATGAATGATTTCATCGTGCCATTAGAATATTGGTTATGAACAATATTATCTATATTATTAAAACATAGTTTAAAACGGTATAGAAAATTAATTCATTAACTGACAAATAATTTAAATAAAAATAAAACAGTTTTGGAAAACTAATAAAAATAGTTCTCAGAATACTGTTATTATGAGATTAATTTTTTTAAAATTAATAAATTAACCAAATAATTTTTTTTAATTAATTAAATTAAATTTATAAATCATATATTCAACAATAAGTTTAAAATCATCTTTTGTGATTTTTATACATAAAATATGAATAAATATAACTTTTTTCTTCAAAATTGTATTTTCGTTGGAACAGTTTTTTATCCATATTGTCAAAACATAATAAAAATTAATTTTTACACTTTTATAAATTTAAATTTCATATAAAAAAGTAATTTTTCATAAAATAAATCAAAATTGTAATATGGTGATTTTTTGTTATTTTCTGAAAGGATTCATTTTTTGATAAATAGTTAAAAATGCTAAATTATAATAGAAATCTATCATTTCATCTAAATAATGTATAATTTCAAATTTTATTTTAAATTAGGTTTAAAGTAAAATTTGTAAAATTTTATCTTTATTAATGAAATGTATTTTATAGGAAAAATTTCTTATTAAATATTTATATAAACTCATTTAAGACGAATTAAATTTTTTCTTTAGAAACATTTATTCTCATATAAAATTTAATATAAAATTTTCTACTTATGTGAATGAAATATGGATAAATAGATTAAATATTTTGAATAAAATTTATTTATTATGTTTATCAATGTTATATTATTTTTTGACTAAATTTATTGGTTATTGTAGTAAAAATTGAATATTGTGGTTAAGGTAAACATGTGTTTACACATGGTGAATTTAAATGGTTAATGGTACAAATGAATTAATTTTTAAAAAAAATATCATCTAAAAATATTTAAGCCATTAAACCTCTAATATTATTTAATTTACTTATTTTTAACATTGTGAATTATAAAAAACCTGGTATATATTATTTATTTTCAATAAAACCATTCGTGTCCTCTCCCCCACTTTTGAAACTACAACCCATATTATTTCTACTTCTCATAATTAAAACCAACTTATTTTGGAAAATATGTGGATAAATAACTTCCAAAATTCACACCCTTTATCATATAATCCTTAGTTTGGGTATAAATAATTCCAAGGTTGTATTTTAATTCAAACCTAAAGAGGATACACAAATAATGAGTACTGTTAATCAATAATAATTTTTGTTTAATGTCTTCCGCCACCACCTAAAATTATTATTATATCAATATACTATCAGAACCTCAAAATAATAAATAAACTATGATATTTTATTTTAATATTTATTACCTACAACCATTTCCACATCCATAAAAAGGAATATTATTTCATCATTACATACAGTGAAATTCCGTCTCGTGAACCGATGTCATTAATTTTTGAATACAACATATTATAATTGTTTATAATAATGGATGTTTTATATATTATATTTATAATATTATTATTCATATTTAATAATAATATAACACATAACATTAGACTTTTCATTTTTTAGATATGATTACATCTATCTTATTTACGACAGACTTCATACTCATGAAGTGTTGTCTTTCATTCACAATTTACAAGGAATGTGATAAGGGTAAAATCAATGATTATATGTTATAAACTGGGTATAATTATTTTATTGATGAAATATTTATTATTATTAAATATTATATATATAATTACCTTTTATTCATTTTCAACCAAAGAATGATGTTGACGATGCCCATCTATTTTTGGACAACCACATTCACATCGCGACATGACTCTCTTTTCATCATTATTCTATATGTATGAATTGTAAAACTAAATTTACCTAAATAATTTGTTTTTTATATATTAATGAATATTTTTATGATAATATATTTCATAATTTATTTAAATAATTATTAATTCAAAATATTCAAACATGACACATTCATATGTACGATATATAGTCCCCATGATCATAACATACTTCATTTCACAAAAAAAATCATTATTTTTATTAAATTTATATTTCATGTATAAATATAATAATTGACTCATTATAACTATTCTGGATGTGATGGAACTATGATTAATGTAGTTGGTACAAAATTGAGAAGTCAAATCATAAATGAAAAACAATGTAGTTACTAACAAAAATGTGACAATAACATAGAATTTTGAATAAATGTGTATGAAAAGAAAAAAGGTAAAATATATGTGTTAAGGTACATATATTTTTATTTTTATAATAACTTTATAATAAAAACTATTTTTTTAATATTTACGTTCAAACAAGTGATAATTAATTCAATACACATGGTAAAGGATTTCCTTCTCACTTTTTACATCAATGTGAGAAATGTCATATTCACAACGTTTTATTATATGTGGTGCATATACATACCATGATTGTATATTATTATTTTTCTATATAATGATATTTCCATTAACATGCAAATTTTAGTATCTCTTTTTCATGGGGTTTACAGAATAAAAATTAAAAAATCAGTAAGGGATTTCAACTATCTTGTTTTTTATAGGAGATATATGAAAATTCAAAAAATATTTATTTTGTTTTGTGTATAATATTCTTCATTCATATGTTATAAAATTAATCCAAATATTTTTATTTATATAAATTATTCATTTTAGGATTTTTTTTTTGTTCATTTGGATTCAAAATATTACTAAATCAGTGGGTGATTTTTTTCTTGATTTTCTATCATTTAAAATTAATTCATTTTATGAACCTATTTTTATTTATAATAAGTATATATATCCCATATTACATGTAATATCAATAATTTTTGTTGTTATATTTTATTATTAACATAGTTTTATTCTATCAATTATCCTAAAATTCAATGTTACTAAACAGGTTAAGATTTTATGTAACAATTTCATCATCAATATAGATCATTTATGACTATTTGTGTGATAATAAACAATTTTGATCAATCTATTAATAATATAATTACATATAATATCAATATTTAATGTTATCGTAATAAATATTTTTACCTTTTTTAACTTTATATAACAATAAATTTAATAATAATATTTTTTATGAAAACTCATATTTTCATTTTAAATTCGTTTTTCATCACAAACTATTTTTTTAAAAAAATTAAATTACTGTTTTACTACTCCATATTATTTTGTAAAAAAAATTATATATAGTTTCAATTTTTATTATTTTTTTTAAAAAGGAATTTTATACCACATTCCAAACAATACTCATATGATCTTAGTGTATGTGTGAAAGAAATATATGTATGGAATGCATAATATTTTTATCCACCATGAACATTATTTTCATTGAAGAATCGTATATATGTTTTCATTGATATTTTAATTAAAAACTATTTTCAAATTTTTTTACATTTTTTTCAATTAAAATAATGATTTCTCTTCAGGATAAATTATATTTTTTTTAGATAATCATTTATAGGTATTCGTGGTCATTTTCAAAAAAAATTGATTTTCAATATGCTTCATATATATTGAAAATTACTATCAAACAAAAAATATTTTACTCAATAAATTTAACAATTTTCTTTTCAAAATTATTATAATATCAAGATGGAATCCATTAATGTTCCTTAGGATTTATTTGGGATATGATCAAAGTATAATTTTTTTTCTTTGAAAGGTATAAATTTATCATGAAACAATGTTTATAAAACACATTTATATTCCACATTCTATCTAGAAATAAATATTATAAAAGGAAATTCTTTTCACTGGTTATGAAATGATTAAATGATTAAATTATTATGAAACCTACATATTTTAACAGGATATAATATGCTGATATGTTTATGAATATATTTTCATTTCATGGGTTATGAGAGGAAGGATATTTTATGATATTTTGGAACCCATATGTATTATTTTTCTTATGTCGTTATGGTTGCATTATAGTAAAGGATTCTATTTTTTTCAACCAAATACATGTATAAACTACATCTCTCACCATTTAATTGGGTGAATATGTATATCTCAAGAGATATACATTACTATAATGTAGAGTGAACTCGATTTTGTAAGATACATTTTGAATGGGTAATGAACCCATTTTATAATTCGGGGCTATAATACTGAGTGAGCATTATTCTAAAAGACTTTTCTAGAATATGGAGTGCAACAATTTTATTAAGGTATGTATGGAATGTGGAGTACAAAATGTTCTTTATGTTTGGTATATAAAAGGAAGTGACCATGGTTCAGTACCTTAAGGCTGAAATGGGTAGTGGACCTTCTTTAAAAACATTAGGTTGGATCAAGGAGTGAAATCGGTTCATTATGGGACTTTTCCAACTATGATTGTATTGGAAATGATGCATGGGTTGTATGAAAATTATTTTCATTGCTTATTTGAATGACAAAAATTCCAGGACTTATGCAATTTTTATTATCATACATATCATGTTATTTTATTATACAATTAATAAAGTCATTTGAACTTCTATTTTTTATTTCAAGATTCATGTTTATAATCCTTGATATGAAGGGTATGGTTTTCAACTGTAATTATCATGTTCACATACCCTACTAATAATGTTATACTAATGTATCTCCCTTATTTATCATTACAGAGATTTTTAGATCACCCATTATTATGATTCATTTTTTTGGTGTATGAATAAATGTTTTCTGTAATATATCTATTAAATATTTCATGTGGTGAATAATTTTGTGGGAGATTATTTAGACAACTTATAGACATGTTTTTACGTTGCATATTTCTAATGGAACAAAACTATTAAGGTACTAAATAATGTGTTTGTGTAATGTAATAAATTTTTATCTAAATGAAGTAATATTCATTAGTAATAGGAATATGTTTTTATAACCTTATTAGGATTATATTGAAATGGGTAGAGACAATTTTTTCTTTACCAGAACTCAAACATATGTTGAGACTGATGGAACAATGATGTACTTATGTGGGACCAACTATTTTTTTAATCACAATTCCATATATCTTGGTTTGTTCCATATGGGTTATTTTAAGGTCTTATTTATGGTACATTCTCTTAAATTGGTGTTTTCCCTTGTACAAGAATAGTTAGTTTTTAGTTTTCTATGTTCAACATGGATGGTTCTATTACACTCAAATATATATGATTGTGTTTTAGCTTCAGGAATATATTACCCACACATTATTGTTCTCTATTAATGGACAATAAATGTGTATAATAACAATGGTTACAAAATCATCCATGGATATTAGAATGTTTCACCCATTTGGATGATCCCTATTATCATGGGAATTGGAATATTTCCACCATGAGCATTTGATCTTGGATTGATATTGGGATGGGTATGTTTTCCCATGATTCACATGATTTTTTGGGACCACAATGACTTACACGGGGATTGGGAAGAGGGATATTTTGGTAGTCAGTATCATTACGATAAAATCTGAGACAACATGACACTGTGCATAGTATTTATGGATAATAAAGGTCCCCTAATAGATGATTAAATATAGACAATTTATTGTAATGGAATACATGTCAACATCGAAGTCATCTATCATTGGTATAAGGAAGAATGACCTTATTTAAACATCAATGTTCAATATTTATTTCACCGTAGTTCTTCTCAGGCACACATCAATGTGTAAAACTATTAGTTTCAAAAAAATATTGTTTTTCCCTATATATATTTTTTTCACACCCCACTTAGGATGCCATTAGACATTGGTACCCGAGAAGATTGTCAAATTGTTGCATATAAAGGATGATTTCAGTCCTAGGTATGATCAAGTAGGATGGATTGGATGAGAAAATGGATCATGGTATAAGGACTAGCATAGATATTTATCAGTTCCATTTTATTTATTTTCTTTTATTTTATATTTATAACCATTCAATCGGGTGGCCAAATTAAATATGTAATGGGAGTTATTCCCTTACTTATTTTCATTGATTAATGCTTTTGTTTTATTGATTTATTCTCAATATTTTTTATTCTGAATGATGTTATTTAGTAATTTGTTCCATTATCAAGAACTGTGATTAATGAGGTATTGTATTTCCATGTTACAATCATAGAACATTTCTATTAATTGAAATACTCACACATATAGGGATGAATTCCATATGTGACATAGAATTACAGTATAGTTACTATTCATTGGTTGATCTATTCATGTAGATTGAAAAGTAACATCGGAGATGAATTTTGAGGTTATAAATTTTAAAAAATTGGAAGACTAGAGATATAAAAACATGTCAATGACGGTGAAGGATATCATAATCATGCATTATGAAGACATATTTAGGTAATAAGTATAGGCTAACTGGTTAAGATTGATTTTCATGGTGTTAATACTGTTTATTATTAAACTTTATACTATATTGATTGAGGTGTATAATTAAGGATATTTTTTAATTATTGATTTTAAGATTTTAGTTAATTAAGAGATGATATATATAGGATTACAATCTTGGAAAAAAATGGAATGATATGTTTCCTTCAATATCAGGCAAAAAATATTCAAATCATATATATTATTACTAGAGTATCACTTACACTGATTACCGATGCTTAGTAGTTTAATGTGTTAACAATTTCCCATATACTATTTTCCCCTTTTTGTACATTATAAAAATGCACCCTTTTATAAAAAATGGAAAATGTTGTTTCTTATATAGTTCGTACATGTTATTATTTAATGAGACGTTTTTGGATGTAGGAGATGGCATATTCATTTTCCATAGGAGGTCCAATAACGTGTGTTATTCGGTGAAAAATGGGATTTGTAACTGTAGACCACCTATATGTCATTAGTTTTTTAGAATGATAATTTAAGTTTTTTAAAACCTAATATATGATGTTTTCCAACATAATTTGGAAATGCATTAATCATAACTGTACTAGGCATTTCTTCCTTTACTATTTATCATCTATGATGATGTCATTAGTTTGGGTATGATTCAATGGTTGATACGTATTCATAATGGGAAAATTAATGCTCATTTATAAATTGTTCCTAATGGCCATTAATTTGAGTTGATATACATGTAGGTTATATGTTCTATGTGATACCCTTGGGTGGTTATTTTCTCATATTGGATGATATATAGTGAATTTTATAGGTTAATGGATGAATATTCATTGGTTTTGCCCCTATTCAATAAACAGATTATTAGGGTTAGGTTGTAGATCCTATTAACTATTAATATACGATTCAAAACCTAGTTAGTCAGTGGATGATACGATTGAGGGTGACCCCATAAATTGTTTTTCTCCTTATAAGGTATAGTTATTATAATGACTTGGTGTTTTAAATTATGATAACATGGGGTTTTATCGAAATATATTGTCAGCAACATAGTGTACACAATTTTTCAATTGAAATTTATATGAAATTACAAAAATAGTGCCTCAACTAGTCAACATGCAGTGATTTTGGGTGGAAGATTAGCATAATAAGGCCCTCGACATGGGTGGGATTATTTTCTTCTTTATAATAGAATAATGGAAATCATTATATTGATGTTATAATGTTGTAAACTAACCTGAATAAATTGGTACTATAATACAGGATCCATTCATTGAAACACATAAATGGGAATTCCAGTTCCCCATGGTTTGGAAACTATCTCCTAACATCATCTATAAATCAATACTAATGGGTTTTTTATGATATAGAAGAATATAAAAGATACCTCTAGAAATTTCAGAACTCAATAGAGATAAATTATAATAATCAAAAAAGTTATTCAATTGAAAAATTAGTTAAAAATTATGACACACAACATCAGATATAATATTATATGAGACATCCCATGAAATTAGAGGATCACATTCCCACCAGTCAGCTGCATCATTTTGGGTCCCAAGGATCAACATCAGCTACCTCCGCTAAGTGGTGATTTCATTTTTATATGATGTGGAAAAATACAATTTATAAATACCTAAAGGAAAAAAAAGAAAAAATTTGTGTTATAAATCCCCATACTCTCTCACCTAGTGTTTTATAAGAAATTCCATATAAATAAGAAATTTATTATTTAAATATAAAAAAGAAATATGAATATAATAAAAGATATATATATATCACAAAAACAAAAAATTAATTCAAACAATGGATCTTATATTAATTGTGGATTTGATAAACGTTTCTATATAATATTTTTATATAAAATTATTTGAAGGAATAAGTTGTTTTCTAATTTATTTGATGTATTAAAAACATAAAAATGATTAAGTTAATTTGTAATAAGACATGTAGTACATTAGTTTCATGTATAAAGATCCTTATACATATAAATCATCATCATGAATTAATAGATTATTATACCCTCGAATCAACAACCCTTAAGGGACCCCCTTATAGGAAATCATGCTTAACATGTTTTAGATGCTGTTGACATCATTATTACATTTCTAGGGAGTATGATTCCAATAATGATTACCCAAATTACAAATAACTACCATAGATCACATGTGCCTTATATAATAAATATATAAATGAATAAACCAATTAATAATTGAGAAAATCATTCATTTTAAATAATTTCATCGATCATAGTTAAATTTACCAAATTTTAGATTTCAATATGATATTTAATTTCAGATCAATATATTATGTTTTCATCCAATCATGCCTCTTCAAATAATTTTTTCATAAATTCCATTTTTTCAATAGACATCATAAATTCATTTCATGATATAAATTTTCCAAACAATCCATCATGTTTTCTCTAATACACCCATATAATTCAATTCCGATAAAATTAATTTTTTTTTAAAAAAAAATTATTAATTTTAAAATATTTCTTTAATAAAATCATATTGTTTATTTCAAGTTATTTAAAATCAAATTAAAAATAAATAGTAAAAATTAGGGTTTGAGTTAGTGAGTAAATATGTAGTGAACCACTTACCATTTATCACAATATCCAACAAACAGAAAAAATATAACATGATATGACACTAATGATTGAAGTGGTATGTAGACATGTAATCATATCTAGAATAAATATCCATCAAAACATTGATTTCATCCATCAATAAAGATATTTCCTACAACTATACATGAAGGATGTATGAGGATTTTAGGTGAAACCAAATATATAAGATTCATTTATTAGATATATATATATATAATGAGATCTGCCACACTTAGTTTCATAATTTGAAGAGGTTGGAAGAGATTATTTTACCTATTAGTGCCTTCAATGATAAAGGAATAATATTTTAGTTGAATAAGGGTGATTAAGGGTTAAAATTATGTATTAAAAAATTTAAAATCTATTTTGGGGAAATAATACCCAAGGTCATGGTCTACTAGAGAGGCCACATGATAAGTAATAATTTTATCATTAATCATGCACCCCTAATTCACATATAGATATAGTGAAATGTTTTTCAATATAGTATTATTATCAATAAAATAACCATATAGCCTTTATTTTCTAACGGATAGTGGTTTTGAGGGGTATCCTAGTGGTTTTGAAAAACTATTCGGTCCCATCCAAAATCTCATTCATGACCACGTGATTTATTGGGATAACCCTCATAGTTGTCCCTAACAATTAACAGACCATTAATAACCCCATGGGTTCAAAAAAATTTCAACATTCACCAAAAATAATAAAATACAATAAAAATATAATGGGGGTCATAATAAGACAAATAATTCACTTGAATTAATGTTACATGAATTCCTGATTTCCCCACCACAATAATTTTATTTCCCTAGACTGAATTTCTGGAAATCTCATGGTCAATGAGATAAGTACACTACATAATCATTAGAACCTCACACTTCAATGTCTATTGTGAATAAAAACTGTGTCATCATAACACATGGGAAAATTTTTTTATCTTCCCATGAATAACCTGGTATCTATTAAAATATTCTGGAATGATTTCTTATCCATTAGTAACTAAGTTCAACATCAGTATCAACCTATATTAAAACATGACATGGTTATGAAAATTTCTTCTTGAGTTGTGATGCATGGTACTTGATGAGAATCAACAAAAAGATTGTGTGTTGTTCTAAATGCTAACCCCATATCCCACCAAATCAATAAGCTCAAAAAGACACACAACCCCCATGGATATACTTTGAAATTTTTAATGAATTAGTTACCCAACCGAGGTGATACTCCCAGAATGAACCTACAAAACTATAGAAAACTCTGACAGTCATCTATGATCATCATCATATGTTATATATCGTCTTAGTGTCATTATAATTCATTGATTAATCCTCAAAATCCTCGTTGCTATCTCTTATACAAAAATTTTAATACTAAGTGAAATTCAATAATATTTGACCAAATAAATATCGGCTTACATGGATAGCCATAAAAGGCATTAGAAGAAACCGTGTATATTTTTTAATAGTAATTTATACTATATAAAAACTCAAATTGTATCAAATGGTCATCCAAATATCCACCATAGTCAAGAATGCATTTACATCACATGTCCACATAAATAATTATAGATTATTATATCTCTCCATCTCTTATCAAATGATATGTGATACCTAAGCATAAAATTGATCTTATTTCCTCCCGCATGTCTCTTCAAAAGTGATATGAACAATGGGGTTCTCTATAAAGAGCTATAAAATATGTAACTCAATCGCATCTGATAATTTCATTAAAATAATGATATTTTAATTCCTCAAAATTGGTTGTATCATGAATAGGTATAATGATAGGCTATTTATTCATCATATCGACGAATACCCATTTGACATTCTTTATTTTATGAATATAAAGTAATCCAACTACAAAATCCATAGAAATATCACTCCACATAAAAATTATAACATGTAATGGATGAAGAAACCCATCATGTCCCGTGTTCATAGATTTGACTTTGTAGATTGTATAACATTGAGAAAAATTCTTAGGGATGTTTCATCACATACATAATCCCAAAAATCATGACCCAGTGAAATCAAACATATTAGATGAATCCAAGTGAACCAACTACTATGAATTATGAAAATACCGCATCAAATCCCATCTAATAAGAAAAGAAACAACCCAATAGTTCAAGAATCAATGCACCCCCTCAGATGAGAAGAACTACTCAAATATTTTCTCAAAAATCTCAAGATATCCTATAATTATAAAAAATAAACCATTAATTTTATACTCCTAATGAATTTTATTTAAATGATTTGTGTATGACTAAATGATTTTCAAAAATACCTTGTCTCTGTCTTCCAAACTCTTAAATGAAACAATGAAAAGGGATCAATAATATTCCACTTTTTTAATGATTCATTAACTGATTGAGAATTTTTTTATTTCAAAATCTCATCAATGAAATTACCCATAACCATATATTTGAAAATATTAAATTAAAAATTTTTAGGTAATCCATAAAATGCCTCTAATAGAGGTTCTGTTAATTCTTGTAAAAAATATAAATCAATATTTTATATTTGGAATAAATAGTAACCGTATCAAAAAAATTTAATCCTACCAACTCTGAAGAGAATGAATAACGATTGAATGTTCATGATCATGGGTTAGATTGATATTAATTTCTATCTTAAGCATACCGAGACTATATGATAACATAAAAAATTCATTCATATAAAACATATCTAAATCTAAAAAATGATGCATTCCAAATGATCACATAGCCCTTCACAACCATTGGATGAATCAAAACTCAAACAAATTTCAATTTAATTATCATCTATACAATAAAAATCAATCATTTCACATCCTATAATAATATTAATCCCTTAAAAGTAATATAGGTCATCACTGAATCCAACTTCCATAAATAATTAATGATTAATAAACTTCACATGTCGAATCCTATGAATATATAAATTTTAAATATATCACATATTTTCTCGCATGTCATAGTATCCATCACCACATATTGATAAATTGAAATCAAATTTTATGAGAACCCATGTTCCAATAACATAACAAATTGAATATAGAAAATATGATTTGAATGATTCTCGAAATGTTAGTGATTTTCCTATATTTACATAACAGATATCAGATGATGCACATGATCAATATGAGATGTATATTAATTTATGTTATCATCAAAAAATAATACAATGATATAATCAAGGTACTAATGGTATATAATTTTCCTCAATCCCATAAAATCATTAGCATCACTTGTTTAACAGAATAGTATAACAAAAAACTCTTAATGGCCATTCCAACTCTTGAAGGTAGTATTCTAATAGTATGATTGTATAATTTTCAATTGGTGATATCCCAATTGAAGAACAATCATTGATGACTAAATAACACCTATGAAATAGAAAAATATATCATCCACACATTAGAATAAATATTTTTCATTATTATAAATTGAGTCAGTTTCATATAATCAGTACATAGGAGAAGTATTCCATCATCTCTATACATAAAGAATACATGAACAATTTATAGTGATATTATGGGTTTTATAAATCCATTTCTCAGTAGAACATATAATTATGATTTATTCACATTCAAATCAATTGGTTTTATACAGTAAAAATGAATTAACACTTTATGAGTTGTAGGTATTAAATAAATAGAATACTCTATCTCCCATAATTGTGGGTACCTAAAAAGTTAGATAAAATCTGTTACAAAACATGATAAAAACTAGAGAAGGATCGTATCTCAATGATTTAATATCATATTTCATGGGAATAACCTATATTACCTGAAAAATTATTGAAATTAATTTCCAATTTTACTCAAGCTTAGTCCTATTTTTTCTAAAATATAGAACATAGTTCACAATGAATAGTAAAAAAGACACTATATTGTTGGTGGTCATGTAAGTCCTTATGCGAGATCATACAGTCATTCCAAAATATTATATTTATTAGTTTCAAGTCAATTACGAAAAAAATCCATGTATATCCAATATCTTACAGATTGAAAATGTATGGAAAATAAAGACCCTCTTCTCACTTTGTTCTAAGGGGAGTAGTAGTGTCTATAAAATAACAGATTAACCACATAGGACTATTTAGTAGTTTCACATAATGATTCAAAATAAATATTTGAGATACACATGTATCAAATAATGATTTCATTAATGATGAAGATATAGTAATGATACCTCTACTAGTCGCTTGACCCACATTATCTCCCTCAATAGTTACTATACATGTTGATGGGTAGTTGTAGATTTATGTTTCTGGAAACCCATAACACTTATGAAATATGATTTCCCAAAAACTATTTTTTGTTTTGATGGAACTATAATTTTTGTTGGATAATAATAGATGTTTTAGAAATTAATCACAATATATAAGAATCTAAATTATCTATAGATCATGTGTTCCTTCTTGAAAACCCATTTACATTTCCCAAATTTATCATAAAGTAAACAAGTGAATGTTATTCATCCAAGAACTATAATAGGTCTAATTGATTATGTATCCCTAAGAATCATCCAAAAATAAATAAATCATATAAATTCAAATATGATAATTAAGAACTACTATCGTGTAGGATGTACCTTCCATGCCATGGAAATATATCATTGCTCAATACCGAATACCATGATATTATGTGAGATTTGACATGAAATATTGGGTTCAAATACAATATTAAAGACCCATATCAAAATTTTGATACTTCAGTTTCTCATTCATCACTGTAATACTAGAAAACTGGATGAGTATATACAAATAGTCTACATACTATTTCATGTTTCTGGAACCCTTTTGATGGTTAAATAACCTGATATATTTTTCTATGACCATAAACTATATATATATATTTTTAAAAATGGAAAATTAATCTAATTTATTTTCACTATAATATCTCATTATTATTTTTAATCTCCATTAAATCCCTCTATATCGTGATAAATCATCATGAATGATTATAGAACACTATATCATAATTGAAGAAATTATTTCCAATAACTCAAAAAAATGATATATATATATATATATATTTCAATAAATTAACATACTCAAAAGGATATATAAATCATTGGAAATATGTTTTTATTATTAAACATATCATGATCACATTCTATCAATTCATCCTATTGGGGTTTGATACCACAGAAGTAATGGGAACAATTACTACAACCTATAATATAGCATTGAAGCCACATAATACTATCTAAAAATACATTAATACACTATAGGATTAAATTTTCATGGTTCACAAGTTTCTTCTTACTTTAATATTTTCAAATTTCTTCTTTGAGGCATGAGACTAAAAACTCAAATTGAAAATAATGTATCATCAGAAAGGACCTCATCTAAAAAACACAATTAATATATATAAGGTTACCAAAGAACACTAATTGGCATGAATATTTCTAGAATTAAAAAAATTCTCATATAAAGTATTTACAATGCTTATTAATACATAAGGATATATTACAGTTATAGGTATTAAAGAACTCTCTCATAACCACCTCTTACGTAGCGTACAAACTCCCACCTTTTAGTGAGGAAAACAAAAATGCACTTCAACTTCAATGAAAGATGAAAAACCTACCTATGCTATACTCTATCATTAAATAGGTTGAATGCCCTTTAACTATAACATTATATATAGCTCAGATATATCCTAAATGTTATTTAATATCCCCATTTCATTAACTCTACCACCTAATGTCATACATGAATCAATTCATAATGATGTTTTCTATATTAAAATTAAATAATGTACTTACAGATTAGTATTTCAACACTCCACTAAGAGAATATATTATAATAAAAAGATGTAACAAAATTAACAAAATAGTACAACATTAGAAGACACAACATATGGTAAGATAAAATCCCATATATCCCCCAAAATAGTCGGATCAAATCTCCACATGGTAACCATTATCACTCAATTCCACATGGAAGAAGAACATCCACTAGTTCCATGTATAGAGTTCCCTTTTCACAATACTAAAGCTTTTAATGAACAATCAACCAATTGAAAAGGTAGGGTGTGATATATGATTCAAAATAATGTCTCACCTAGTGTTCCATAATATTTACCACAAAAATAATCAATTTTTTTTTAAATTTAAATAAAAAAATTAATTCCACAAAACATACATATTTTAAAAACAATAATACATTAATATAAAAATATTGAAGGTATATATATATAGGAAAAGGGAATATAATATATAATAAATTATAAGAAATAGATAGAATGAATAAAATAACTCATAATCAATTGAATGTTATCATAATATCAAAATAACTCATAGTTTCATGTTATAATCCTTATATAGTATTATTTTATATTAATAGGATCCTCATACATCTCAATCATCATTAGGGAACAAAATATGTGTGAAAAAATGAATCAAAATCCCCTTAGGGGATTCCACAATGGAAATCCTACAGAACATGGTTTTGTTAGTGTTATCATCACCAATCCATTAAATGGTTTCCAGAGTACTGGAATACTTGACATGGTTACTAATAACTACCAACCATCACATTACACCCGTCAGTCCAACAATCAATGTTTGGAAAAATCATTCATTTTAATCAATTTTTTCTGTCATAGTTCAATTATAAAAATTTACATATTCAATAAATTTTTTCATTTCTGGAAAAAATCAAATGATTTCCTAAATTCAATCATTTCCATATCATCCTTCTATTTAACAAATTTATCCTAATGTTTAAAATTAATTCATTTTATCGAATAGATTTCCAAATAATTCATTAATTTTTCTAATGTACACCATAAAATTTAAACACTATTAAAATTGGGGGTTTTCTGAAATTAATATTTTCTTTTCATATTGAAGACCATAAATATCATATATTATTTCTTAAATTATTTAAAAATAATTTCAGATCTGTTAATATAATATTTGATTATATTATATTTAAATGACTTATTGAACCTACTACCTTTAATAACTTAATCTAGCCAACACAAAACTCACATCGAGATCTGCCAATGGTGAATGAAGGAGTAGTAGATAATGGAATCAATTCCAGAATCATATAATTTATGTGATGTTTCAAAACACCCTATGTTATAGAGAGGATGATTTTAATAGAAACCAATTAAATTATATCCCCTAATCAATTGATTTATTAATGAGATCATAGGTGCATTGATTCACAAATATAAGAGTTTTGAGAAATAAATATCACCTATTGGGATCCATAATGGTAAATATAATCACATTAGTGAAGAATATATATAATTTGAGGTTAAAATGGGGGTTAGAGAGATAAAAAAAATTCAAGGTAATTATAATATGTTTTCCGTGATTATTATAGAGGTCATATAGTTAGTAGTATTAATCTTATTAGCCATTAATATCTATAAGAGTTATAGATGGGGATCATTATTTAGGCTCATGGTTACATTAACTATGCACTGAAAATGAAACCATCATATTCTATAGGGAAACTTTTTCAGTAGTGGCAGTATGGTTAAGGAAAATCAAGAACATTTTTCATGTGGATCATTATTAGAATTACTGTTTAGTAGTAGAAATTGTATTGTTTTCTATAATATTGTCTCTATAATTCATAACCCCATAAGATTCCAAAATAATCAAAATTTATCATGAAACATCCCATGAAAAGCCACAAATTGGGATACAAACTGTCAAAATGTACATGAAATAATATAACGAAATAGTACAGTTATTAATAAAAATAAAATGGATAAACAATTTGATGATATATATTTCATGGGATCATGAGTCATTTGATATACCTGATTGAATGTGATTGTATACCTATGGTATGAGTTGAAGTATTACATTAATATTTAAATTGGTAAATATTTTAATGGTAACATGTTTTTCTGGATCATGAGTAGTTTCATTAGTTTGTAAATGGAATCATTAGATTATTATCTCGAGGAATGTTTTATGTGATCTTATTTAGTGGGGAGTTAACTAGTGGGATATTGATGGTGGTGACCCATGTAATGAGTTTTTATTATAAAATTTTTTGTGGAAATACTATGGGGATGATGGAAACTGTTTATATGTTGTATCAGAATGTCACTCGCAAATGTGAAGTATTGACCATGCTATTTAATATATCTAGTGATGGTTGGGAAATATGTAATGTTGTTCAGGGAATTTCTTCTATTGTTAGACAATAAGAAGACACTAATGTTTTGGAGTGGGAAGTTAGTAGGGGTCATTTTGGGAATGTTTTTGTTGTATTGTAACTAAAATGAATATATTAACACCCTCCCCACATTATCAAATTTCCCAAATGAATTAAAATTGCAATTTTAGAAATGTTGGTAGCTAGGTCTGATGAGTTAGCATAATACCTAAGTTAATTTTTGGGTCATTCAACACGAATAATTATCTTTCATATCAATGATATCATATATAGAATTATGGTGAAGATTGTAAACATAGGATTTAATCATGGAATCATACCAATAATCATATTGGGACTAAATGGGCCGTGCTTGAATATTATTGGGATCTTTCATGAGTAAAGGATTTGGGAGAAGAAATGTGGATGACATGTAGTATACTGAGTTGACTGTTTTTGGGATGGGTCGGCATGAGGAGGTATGGAGTAAGCCATTCTATTTAATTGGGTGTAGTGGTCTATGAAAAAAAAATTATTTTGATTTTATAGAAAATATTGGTTTTATCGGAGGATTGTTCATTCATTTTAAAGGGATAAGTCAACATTTTAATTTTTATTTGGGTGTTTTTTAATAATTTTAATTCATATAAAAATCAAGATATAGGAGGGGTATTATTATTTATTAGATTATTCATTGATTTTGTGATTTCTAGTTATTTTTTCTTAATACAGATTTGGAATTCATCTTGAAATTGTAATTGTGTGGTATCCATGGTTCATAATAAACCTTTATGTTTTAATTTATAATGTGTGTAGGAACACAAAATATGTATTTAATAGGATATAAACATAATTATGTTTAAAAATATATAGTTCTAATTCACTTTCATTTTTGTGTTTCAATATTTGATGAGGGTGTTTAATCAACCATCCAAATTTGTAGTTCTTTATGATTGTAGTGGTTCATTAAAAGTATAGAAAGAATCAAGAGATAAATATATCCATTTATGTGGGAGATGATAATCAAGGTAGGTCAAGAGATATGGATGTGTGAAAACTATGGATTCATGGGGAAAGGAATTATTAATATGGATATGTTTTAAAACAACATATCCATTTCATAATTTGGTTTTCTAGTTGAGTTTTATTTTCTTAATTAGTTGATTTTTTCAATTTTGATCATATGTTTTCAATGGATTTCTAATAGTTGGAACATACTATCAGGATCATTTTAAATATTAATTGTTGTTTGTAAGGGATTTTGGGATATGTTTTGGGCCTCACGAGCTCTATGTTTTGTTTTATTGGTTTTTTAGGTTACTATTGGGTATGATCATTTTGAATGAAATAATTTATGTAAAATCGTCTAGAACCCTTAGGCTCATGGAATTTTCAGTTATACTTTTATTGATCATGTCATTTATACATGATTAATGAATATTTAATGGGAAACCATGTGAGTATGGTTAGGGAATTATATGACTGTTATAGGGCCTTTCATATCCACAATCATGGAATAGAACATGATTTGTAAACTATTTATAATACCCAAGTGTGGTGGATGATTTTGAGGTAGAGTCACCTGCAAAGATGGTTTACATTTTTTCTAACTATTTATCCATAAAAAAACCATTTAAAAGGGTCAAAAAACAATTTTACCCAATTAGATTACTTTAGAGTACATCCTTCCACCATTTTATTTTTCTTACGGGTATAGGGGATTTTCGATCTTTTTCTTTTTATGATCATTTATTTTAGTGGTTTTAGGGCCATCAAATGTTGATTGTAGGTATGTTTCACTTCTATTTATTTATTCATATACTCATATCCCTCCTTTAATACTTCAAATTTTACTTATCTTTGTGTTTGGTTTTGATTACCATGGATGAACATGAAATCAACTAAATTATATGGCGTATTCATTCATTCTATGAAGTTTATAACCAATGATTCCTTATAAATGTAACCTGATTTAATAAGGAATTCCTTCCACGATTTTCCTAACATTTTTCAATAAAATTATATTAAATTACTTAATATTTATTTACTGTGTGAAAGGAATATAGACTAAAAAGTGGATAGTTTATGCCATGAGAGATAATAAACCACATTTCAATGGTTTTGGATTATCATGATAAACCAATGTGTATTTTGAAAATATCCAATAAATAATTGAAATTCATTAATTTATTAATTATAAATTAAATATTTAATTAAATATTAATTTTAAGGATGAGTTAGAAATTTGGATCCTTGAGACGTGCTCAACTGATTAAGGAAGGGTCTAGATGTGCCATGATAGGTCGTGGAAGCTAATACAGGCCCATGGAATTCTATCTGAATTCATTAAAATGTTGTATTTTCTTGTTTACATGACTAATGAATTTTATTATATTTATTTTTTGGAATTATTTTCTATGATCACTAACCAAAGTATGGTGTATTCTGATATATTGATTATTAAATTAGTAATAATCATTTAATTTAAATTAGATGGCTTGATTATAATTAATCCATTACAAAACCATACTAATAACATATTATATATTTTATTCATGTGTATTGTATTGATTCCTTGGCCACTAAAGGCTATGATACTAATCTATTAGTGTATTTGACTTATGGACCTCTTTTATATGGTGACTATATATTATTAAAAATATCATTACTAGTAAAGGATCCAATGATCTCATCTTGAGGAAGTGTTGTAGAGACTAAAGTAAAGTATCCAGTGATGTCTATATGGGACCCTTGATATCCATTTCCACCACATTTCAACATAGGAGGTGAGGTTGGACAAGATTTGAATTTTCAGAAATTCATTGGCCTATATTGATAGACCATTGGCATATATGGATCAAGATGGGTATGCGGACTATCCTTGAGTGACATTGTGTATATGATTTGTCATGGACCACTATTTTTTGAAATATTTATGAAAGGATTGGAGTATCTGGTGATTAGATTATATCATATTGATAATTTTGACAGATGTGGTGTTTTAATGGATTCTGGTGTTAACCTATGAAATAGTCAAGACTAAGGACCCATGTGTGGGTGACTTTTTTACAATACGACTAAGGAAATGTGGTGATTTCCCAGCTGACAGTTTGTCTTTAAGAGGGAATGTAAAATTATGTTTAGAAAGGATTGTGTGTGTTTCATAGAACCAGATCCAATTTTGAAATAAATGGGATTGTGATGCCATTATGTCTAGATAAATGTGTTTTTATTATCATTTCAATTATTCACGGTTTATTCCCTATGGGCAGTTTTGAGATTTTTTTTCTTATACACTCTTGTGCAGTGATATTAATTATGGAATAAGAAGATGTGGGTTTAGTTTATTAGAAATAGAGTGACTAGTATATTAACCTTGCTTGGATATGTCTATATGTAAAAGGGTTTTTTATATTTTCAATACTAGCATGTAATCTATTAGTATCCCGATCACGGGTATATTACCAGTGGTATGAATATTCCAATTTTAACTTGAGTGGATATAATACACATGTTGACCAGTGATAATGGAGTGATCCAAGTATGTTTATGTTTCCCTTGGATGCATGTGAATTTAGTATATAACCCACACTATCCTAGGGATATGATTGAGGTCCACATTGTCATGAAAGGCCCTTATGATGTACTCATTGAAAACACAATATTAGATAAATAATATATTGTTGATTTTAGCCTCATATAAAAGGATCGACTATAGATACAATGTTGTTGTGGTCTAGGTGACATTATTGGAAACATATTCCATCAATATAAAGTATGTAAATCATATATACATTTATATAATTTATTATCAATTTAAAAAATCATTTCATGCGATTATATAATGATTTATGATGATTTGTTTTATTCTTTGTTTGGGAGCTAAAAAATTAATTTAGGCAATGCCTTTTCTGACTACCACTAATCTTTTGTACCATAGTATACATTTACCTGGATATAGGAATAGGACAGGCCAATGACTGAGATCATGAAGTATGATCGATCACACATCTGTGTAGAGATCAAGTTGAGGTGATTATTATATATGAATTTGATACCATTTTCATTTCCTTTATTTATAGTATGAATTTGAAACCATCCTTGTGGATTGTTATTTTATGTATTGAATAGATAATTATTACATTAATTCATTTCATTTATTATCTAAATATTCTTTTATTTATTAGTTTTACGGCATTTTATTTCTGACTAAGGATGCTTTGATGTCTATTCTATTACTATACACTCAAAATCTCTGGGTATAGTCTCCCCATGGTACTGCCTTATCCCCCACATCTTGTCAGTATCCTCTAGCATATTTGGAGATTCACCTAATTTCATGTAGAAATATAATATGATATCTTTTCATAGGGGGAGTTGATCCGGTATGTTACATTACAAGAACCATGATTGATTCTATATATAATCTGAATTTGACATTCAAAAAACTAGAATTTAATTTATTCATTCCCAATATCCTTATCATAATACTCAAATTATATTATTGATCTACCTTCGTTTTGGAATATATGAATATATCTTTTATAAATTAAAGTATAAATTTATGGATGAAATATTCTAATGAATCGATTCATCCCATCCATGGATATAGAATGAAACGTCCTATCCTCCCGAGGTCATGAACCAAGTTATCATACCCTAGGAATATATGGTAAAACCTTTGTTTACATCTCTACACACCACAATGTGTTACCCACTATAGATACTTATAAGAATAAAGACTATCCTTAAAGGATAGAACATGGTGGTTAAATACTCATTTTCTACACTCTCATACACCCTGTGAAACATACTATGATATCACCCATATTCAATATGTTATCATCCAATCCAACTTAATATTATATTTCAATCAATTTTACTTATTAAAAAAATTACAAACCATATTTCCATGTTTAGTAATATATATTGCATTTATGTTTCAATTTATTCTAGGTGTTACTCTCTAATCCCATTTCATTAAAACAACCCCATTTTAAACCCTTGAGATTATAACCAAATAAAAAATCACATTGATTTAAAAATTCTGAGTTTTAACGAAATCACAATGTATTCATATTTTCTATATGATATATGAAAGGATGTATTTTAAATGACCCCTAATATCACCCTTAATTATTTATATCAAATTTTATGATCAATCGTTTATTGATGATAGTACCATTACAAATAAAAAAATAAGTAATTAATTTGTGTTAGAGGATACATATTCTTGATATTCATTTAGTTTAGTTGATGATAGTCAATGATGAGAAAAATTAATCCATCTTTCTTCTTAACATAGTGGACTAGCACACTCCCTGGTGATATACTTTTTCATGTAAAACCCTTATCTATATTCTCTTGGAGATGGTACAATAATTCCAACAATATAATTAGAGTCACATTATATCAAGTATTTAATATTTTCATAACATGAGGTATGAGATATATTAAAAACTCACCCACATGAACTTGGGGATGACTGGTATCTCCTCTTAGAACACAAAAACTTATTCCCACAAAATAAGAACATCTTAAATATTAATTACATACTCAATAATTTGAGAGAAATAACATTTTCAATTTTTTATTGAGACCCATACAATAAAAATAATTTATATATGGATTTCATGGTCATCATTTTACTAATAGATGATTAAATGTTGATTTCATATATGAAATTTAATTACACATTATTAAAAATTTATAAGATATTAATGTGGATAAATCCTATTAATCAAAAAAACAACATAAAATTTTCCCAAATAGGGAAAAATCATTCAATATATAAAAACATTCACATAAACATCTATTGGAGAAGTGTTCAAGACTTTAGATAAAATCCTGAAAACACATATACATTAAACTAACAATAGAATATAGATCCATTAGTGTAATGATTTTAATACATTATCAAATAATCTAAAAAAATAAGAGGGTATATATATAATCAAATAAAGAATATTTATTCTATGTATTGATGATGACTGTATCTTTCACTATATTTTCTTCATGAACCCATTTAGAATTTCTTAATTTATATGTTTTCCTATTATCCATTTTCTTTAGTGAATGATAACGTTTAATTTCATAATGAGAACTATGATATGTAATCTATTTGGCATAATCATTTTACTCATTATAGTTCAATCCATTGAATTTGGTTTGTGTATTCAGATGATCCATCCCTACATAAATTTTTTCATTTAGTCTGTCCATTTCTATTTCTATTTATGTTCATGATAAACATCACTTCTACACTAAATGAATTTCCTACACCTTTGAGACAATTAAATCAATGATTCTTCACATATATTATTCTTGTTTAATGTTTTATTTATTTTTCCATTTGGATTTTATAATTTATTTTTCCTCAAGTATGCAATTTTCTTTTCCCATCACAAAAAAAAATCTGAATAATGTCAGTCTTAAATTTTATTTTTTTAGTTGTTATCTCTTTGAAAAATTTCTTCATATATACAAATAATAGATTAAATTGACACCATTCAAAGACATTGTTATAATTGCATAAGATATAATTATTTTATTTCCCAATGGAGAAACAATAGGCATCACTATGGACTGTTTTTATATTGGATTCATATTTACTAATGGATTAGTCCTATATTATTTTAACTCATAAAATTTTAAATCTATTTTTTTCATAGTGAGCTAGGAAAATAATAATAATATAATATTTTGGATACCACCACCATTCCATATATTTCATCCAATAGTCTCATATTCAAAATTATATTCCACCAATAGACTACCTAAACTTGAAATTGATAAAGAACTAGTTTAAAATTTTCAATCTCTAATATTTGGAGAGTAAAGAATACACATTCTTTTCTAGTGATGTGGTTATATATGATTAGTAGTTTGGAAGACCCACTAAAATAGGGAGTTTAATTTCTCATGAAAGACTACATAGGTTGATATTCCTTCTATAATTCCTAAAACTATTCAAAACGATTCATGTAACTTTCAATTAACTAATATAGTTAAGGGATCCATATCAATATATTTCTTACACTATCCAACGTCCATTTTTTTCTAATTAGTTAATTTATTTTACAATCAAACAAAATCATTATTAACAATATTACCCTTATATAGTTCTATTCACTAATACACAATAGTTTATGTGCCTATCATGAATCAACAATTTGAGTAATAAATCACATCATAAAAAATAAATGATGTTATCTATTAAACTATAATAGATTTATTTAACTATAAAATATTATATTTTCTATCTATATAAAATTTTGACTAACGTATGTTTTTCCATTTTATAAAATATTATTTTTTATAAACAATTTTTAAAAAATATCTATAACTAAATCTAATTCCAACCAAGGTGACCCAAAAATTTATTATATAAATATACCTAAATTTATAAGAATATTTCCCCACTAAGAATTTTATTTTCATTGTTGATTTATTAATTTTTTATTTTTGACACATTAATTTTAAATTTGAGGGATTAATGTTCATATATTGAGTTATAGATGGTATTTATTTCTCTCACAGGAGAAATGAATATTGATTAGGGGAAACCATGTTATTACCCTGATATCGTTTTCTATCACGTTATTTTCAGTTTGTGCATGATTTATATAAATAGGAAGTGAATTTTTGTAAAAAACCCATTTTAAATCATGAAACAAAAAATGATATTTTTAGTTTATAGAAGAACTAGTGCAAAAATTGTTCATATTTAATGAAAACATGTGACTGAAATGTGTGGGAACTATGGTTCATTTTTCATAATCATTTTATCTGTTTGGCCATGGAATTTCATACTACAAATCCAAATAAATAATTGTTTTTAGGTATGTCTTGTGAGAGGTTCATGGTTGGTGCATGGTTTTGAAAACCTTGTGGGTAACCCATATATCATGAATAATTTATTAAAAAAATTGAAATTTTCTATTCCAACAAGATTGGAATATAGCTTCCTTACTCCCCTATCTCTCCCTTTAGTGACAATATATACGAGGAATTCCCTATTCCTTTCCTCATATGTTTATCCCTTTTATTTTAGGCATGAATTATAATTTTTTATTTTTGTTTTCTCAACTAGTAATATCTAATACATAAACTAGTATCCTTCTTCTCATACTTCTTAAATATTATCATGTTTGTCTTTCATATTAGTTAACCACAAAAATCAAATTTGGTTCTAAATAAATTGGTTCTGGTTCCTTAGGTTTTACCTAAATTGTATTTAAAGATCCACACATTATTTATATATGTTTTAACATATACCAATTTTAACTTGCATGGTGTTTCCATGATTTTTAAAATTTTATAAGAATCCATGAATTGAATAAAATTTCAAAATAATATTACTAAAAATATAAATTTTCTATGTTTATTTTAGAATGTATATCATGTTTTTTGAATAAGGAATTGGTATTAGATATGTGTTGTTTTAAATAAAAATGGGGTTTTTATTCAAATGAGGGTTTTAAATGAATATCCTTTTTCATTAAATTATATTTTGGTTATAGGTTTTTCATTATTATTTATAGATTATAGATGTTAATATAGATTTTTTATTTATTTGACATTACTTTACATTACTGATTTATATTTACTATGAAATTTTTTTATAATCACTAGAATTATCCTTGGTTCAATGGTGATATCAAATACAATATGATTTAAAATCCTCATTAAAATAATATTTATACATATTAATATACTTATGTCTATATCAATTATAATATATCTTAATTTATATATGCAATTATCTGTCTATGTAAATTTTCCCAGGATATGATAAATTAAAATGTTACATTAATTTGATCATTTATATTATAAATCTCAGAAATATATTCAGAAGCCAAGGATCGTAAGTCTTAGTATCCTAATGATAATCAAACTAATAACTTAATTAAAACATTTATTTTTATATTTCCATAATAATTATCCTCTATTTTTACCAAACATATCAAATGATATAATCATATACATATCTAGATTTTTGGAATCATATGAAATGTAGTGAGATGAGATTTTTATAATGGAAAAATAGATCATAATTTATTTAATTATAAACATTAAGTTGAACATTATGAATCAAATAAATATCATAAGAATATAGATGATATTTATAAAACATGTTTTATAAACGTAATATAATAAATTGTTTTTGTGGAACAATATTACTTATAACCTGGCTCAAAAAACATCAAATTATTCACAAAAAGTGATAACAACTTGTAATTAATAATATATTGAAATACAGAATAATAATAAAAATATATAATTTCATTGGAATTTAATACATCCATAAAATGTGGAATAACATTTGAAAAAATTGATAATTAATTAAAACAATAAGAATATGTATAATTTTTTTCTAAAAACATAGTATTCTAAATCCTTTGTGAATAAAATCATTTTTCCACTAGTAATAATTTGATCAAATCGATTATTCCCATGCTTATGTGAACAAAATTTCCATGTCAATTCAAGACTAATTCATGAGATATAAACATAAGTCATTGAATTGGATCATGACATAAAACTTCGTCAATTATTATACATACATATCTGTGACTCGTAAAATCAATTATAATATCCTAAAAAACCAATGGAAAATTTAATGTGTTTCATAAAAATATAAAAACAAAAAGATATTATGATAATTATTAATAATAGGGTAAAAATATCAATTTACTAAATGATTCTAATTATAACAGCATTTAGATGGTGATCATAGCATTACTTTATAAGAAAAAAACAATTGGGAAATATAAAATAAATAATATTGTTTTCAGAAAACTATATAATCCTGGTTAAAAAACACAATTGCGAAAATAATATAATTTTTTAAAAATATATTACGAAGAGTTCAAACAATAGGAGTTATAAAATTTATTAAAACCACACTAATAAAATTTTCATGGGAAATAATGAATGAAATACCATAATTATGATTTAAAGGCCTTAAAACCCAATTTAAGAAAAAATTGAAAAAATTATTTTTATATTATGTTTTTTTAAAATATTGGACTATAGAAGACAATAAATTCATTTATTTTTTAGTTTATAACATAATATTTTAGAAACAATGCAATCATTGAATATAATATTCATTAGTAAGAATGTGATTTATTTTTAATAATATTGTACAATTATTTTTGGATAACATTTCCTGAAATAAGTGATTATTGATGATGATAATTAATTTTACAAGGCAAATTGGGGATGTAATATATAAATGGGTTGAGTGGTCAGATGGATTAAAATCCGAATATTATAAGTATGTATGACTATAACACAATTATTGGAAATGGATTTGATGAAACCCTTACATATTTTGTAATTTATTCTCTCAATACCTCATTAGAGGAAGATAAATTAATATAAAAATTGATATATTTTAATATAAGACAATCATGACTCTAAATATTAACAATTCAATATATACACCATTCTAAATAAAACATGTTGTATACTAATAAATATGTATCGAGGGATAAATATTTGTAATATGAAACTAATTCCACAAAATCTCACATAGTTGATATCACTCTAACCAACTATATACCTATAATAACTATATTAAAACACTATTTGAAAAAAAATCGTGTCCACAAAATTATACAAAATACAGTAATTATTATTAACTACTTGTATATTATTAATTATTATCTAGTTTTAATATTGTGGTAGATTAGTCTAGATCATTTGGGGAATATTTAATATTTAGTGTAATTTTTTGTCATTATACTCAAAATGGTAATCAGTTCAATGTAATACTCGTTAAGGGAATTGATTTTATATTATATTGTATATTGTTTTTTTATTCAATGGGTGTTTTGTTCTATATTATGTATAAAAAATTATATTATTATGAGATTAAGAGATTAAAAAAATAATATTAGATTTTTAAATAATTTGTTATATTTTAACACTATCAAACAATAAGAATACTTATTTATTTATTAATATTTAAATTTATTTTTTCTAAATTATATACTTCATATATATTTAAATAATTTTAATGTTGGTGGTTAAACAAACTAAATAAGAATGTATTAAAATTTATGTCTGATTATAGTTGTATAATATATTCTTCTATTATAATACATTAATCAAAAAAGTATAATGAAAATATTTAGGTCTCAAAAAGTTGAATAATTTGATTTTTAAATATTAATAAAATGATAGAAATATTTAATGATGATTTTAATTACAAGTAAAATGATTTCCCTCTCTATATATTTGTTTTTTGTGTGTTATTCTACAATGATCATTTATGAGTAATATTGAATATATAAATCATATTTTATAGTTTTTGAAGATAAATAATTCCATAAATAACATATAAAGTAATTAAATTGATTTATCGATCAATACTTAAAATGTTGTTGATAAAAAACATTTCATTCATTGAGGTAGTAGTCATTTCATGTAGTTGACCACTTTTATTATATTATTTTTTATTAATATTGAGGTGAGTATATAATAGCTATACAATTAATAACATAACATTTTATTATACAGTTCACAATATTTCATTTTTATAAACTTGTATAAAATTTTTCTGGATGAGTTGGATGAGAAGGATGAATGATGGAAGGTAAATTAAATATAATACATACATTGATAATTGGTGTCAATGTCTCTTGTATCATTTGGTGGAGAGAGACATGGGGAATTTTTTAAGGCTTGAAGGATACTAATGGGTATGGAGGATATAAAAATATTAAATTTTGGTAGAGTTTTATGTGAATTTATAACTTGGGGATCTCCATGAAGGGGGTGGTTGTGGGAAAGTTTTATATATGAAAAGTTGGAACAATTATTGAAATATATTATTATCTATTATGTATGATTTAAATAAAATCATAGTTAGGTTATTCAGGTTATGAAAATTTGTTGACAATTTTAGGGATGAATTTCACATTAGCAAAGGTATTCTATTTATTCGATATGTCAAATTAATTTACTAAAATTTTAGCCAAAATAAAATAATGTTTTTAGTTATTATTAATCCCTAAAAAATAATATAAATGAACATTATTTTACTCTTAAATATAAATTATGACCCATCATACAAAATATTTATCAAAAAAATCTTAATTTTGGATCCATGATATCTATTATTTTTCTAAGCATGGGTAAATTACCTTTAAAAATTCAATCATTTATTCTTTGAAAAACCATTTTTTTTTTAAAATGTTATTTTAATAAATACATATTTTTATTTCTATTTAATATTTATTCAAAAATATATTATGTTTAATTCATTTTTATATTTTAATAATTAACATATTATATATTTAATATAAAATTTATCCTTTTAAATTAGAAAAAACATTTTCAAATGCATCATTCTTTGTAAAATATATGGCTTATTATGGTAAGAAGTAATTACATGGGAAAAATCATTTTACTCATTAAAAAATAATCCAATTACTTAATTTAATCACAAAATTTTAAAAAAACCATCATTTATGATTCAATTATAAAAAAGGTTTTATGAACTAAATTTAATATAATATTTATATAATGTAAAAAAAATAAATTTAATTATAGACATATTACATATGTCTTTTAACATTGAATTAATATTTGTATATTATATTAAATATATTTTAATATATAATATAACTATAACTTATATACTTATAAATATATAATTCGATAAAAGGAGTCATATTATGAAAAACATTTTATTTCTCAATTAATCTAAGAATATTTTTATTTCTAAAAAATTATTATTCTATTAATTACATGATAAATATAAAATAAAGGTCAATTAAGTCAAATTATCACCCTAAAAATTTTAAATTTTATTTTTACAAAATATTTTTGTGAAAATCTATTTTCATTGGAAGCGATACACTGATATGATAACTATAAATATTCATATAAATTACAAATTAATAATTTTTTAATTTATTATTCATAAAATCAATATATTATAATATTAATCAATAATAAGAAACGTAGATTCTTGAATTTAAAACTCAATATCAAAGAATTATATTTTCAAGCATAAAGTAAAATTAAAAAAATTACATTTCAAAATTACTAACAATTAAAAATATAAATATTTTGTTACACATTGATATATTCCTAATTTCTACCTACATGACCCCTTGTGATCTTCATGTATTTATTAACTATTAGATAGTTTTATTTTCGATTTTATTTAGTGATTAAATATTCATGGATATTGTAGAAATCTCCCTTAGCTTGAAATTCACCCATATATTTGTTTTCACAAATTTTCATTGCTCAATTTTATATTTGGATTATCCCAAGTAAAACACCGGTGAATCTATAACCCATATATGATGATGTAAATTGGATTCATAAGTTAGACTTCCACATTCATATTCCATTAATTATAATAATCATTATTTATTGTTTGTTTTGTTTTTTTGCATTTAATACTATATTATTTTATGATTAATTTATAATTTAAATACATAATATTAAATATATATCTTGATATTTAAATTTATATTGGAAAAATGTTTAAATCACACTATTAAATATATTATTTTTTATTTTGGAAAATAAATAATGAACTCTCAGGTAATTACATTTCAAAAATAAATAGATGATTTTTTAATAATTAAAAATATTACTGCATAAAAAAGGTAAATAATATTTTATATAATTACACATAAGAGTTTATTTTCTATCAAGGTATCAATCAAATATATTCAGTTATAATATAAGAATTCAAATATCTTATTTCTCTATAACTATTTTATATATATACTTATAATGTTTTAGTTCTAGAACTTATTTTTCCTTTGGATTTATAGTAATATATTCAAAGATATATTATTATAATTGGGTTTGAGGTAATGAAATTTTATAACCCATTACCATAGTTAATATACCAAATACATTTATCTCTCATCACCATGAATATTGAAAATGATTATAGTAGTTGATATTATTAGTCGAACAATAATGTTGACGAAGAATGATCCTCCATCTCATAAGGCTTAATGAGATCCACATTTATCCCCATCTATGTCCAATATATAGTATCCACCAAGACTACATCATTCTTACCCCCCCTCCCCCAATATCATCCCACACCTGCATCAATAATATCAATATATAACCACCCATATTCTCTCAGAATTGTTAAACATTCCACTCTATTATCCCCTCTATTATTTACTCTCAAAAAACTTTTCTTTAGAAAGTATGCACAAACATGTTAGATTAGGCTTGATATTAATTTTTCCAAACATGGCCTTCAAATATATGTATTGTTTCCCAAACTCATTATATTATTTAATATGCACTAAAACATCTAACTAAATTACAAAAATTCATTCATATTTTATTTCACTAGGAAAAATATTTTTTTACCTCACCATCATATAATGTTAGTATTGTAGAGGAAGTTGGTGATTTATTTTACACTTATAGGTGACATGATTATTTTCACTACTCTAGAATCATTAGGTTAGGAATATAATGTTTTTGAATTGATGGATAATGGTGATTTCAATCTTTCCCTATCTTCTAATAATAAATTGATGTTAAGAAATATGTACAAATATTACATGTTATTGTATTTACCCCTATCAATTTTTATGTATTTTTTTATCAATATGTTACCATAATTAGTGAATATGTTTTCTATTATTAATTAGATAATATATTACATTAATCATATAAAATATATATAAAAAATGCTTTCAATGATTTATATTCTCATAAAATTTAACTTTTATATATAACCATAACATAAATAGTTATTTTTTATGAAAAAATCATTTAATTGGAAAAAATTTATGACAATATAGGAATGTCATAATGTATGAAATAAATAAACCATATTACTATTAATATGTTGGTGGATACAATTATCTTTATATATATAATCTATTCCCATTTAATAGACACCACATTACATGGATGTTTATAACGATTTTTATGCATATCATTTTTATCATCATGGGGATTATTTAACTAACATAGATAACATCCAACAATTGCACATATAAGAAATTTAAATGGTAGAGGATCTTTTGGATATAGGTTTTCTAATCCCATTTTCATATCTAAATTATTCATTTTAATTGTGTAGTTTGATTATCGATGTACCCATCATCAACAAGAATTGAATATTATTTTTTAATTGAGTCAATTACCTTAGTAATTATGACGAAATTTTTTATATATAAGTAAGTCATTATTCAATATTTCATTTTTTTCATTTCAATTTTTTATAGTACATAATTATATTTATTTTTGCACTACGTATTTCCACTATGGTAACATTAATAGTCATATATCATGATATGTGGTTTTTTATAATCAATATATTACTCAAACAGTCTATAATTATCATGGGTTTATTTTTGAGATAGTAATAATATTTTACCACATTCCCATTATTAAATAAATTCTGTTTGGGTACATCAATCTTCATAATCAAAATCATTTAACACGATGGAAAAATATAATATATCAGGTGAATAAAAATATTCAATAATATAATATGGATTCAATATTAGTACCTTTTATGATTTTACATCAACATGTTGTTGTTTAATTCCACTAATTCAACCTATATAAATTATAGATTAACCTAGGATACAACATGTTAGGTTATCTTATACATATAAACTATATCTGTGAATTCCACTATGGAATAAATCCTTCATAGTGGTTGATAATGTACATATGATCAACCATATCATATACATTGAGAGTGTCAATCTTGGAATCCAGTAATAGTCCCGCACAACATGAATAATGGTGATGATTGAGTAAATGTTGAACCAACCATTTTTTATTCCAACTAGTTGCATATATTCCACTATAACATCCAAATTATTTAATCCAAATAAGGATTTATATATAGAATATGAATGAATTTATAGGCCATCAAAAAATTATACGTGAGTACATCTACGATCATATACATATATGTTTAGGAAATTTCAGTTATTATATAAATTTTAATCTTATTATTTATTTAATAAAATTATTCGTCATCACCTCTAAAAACATTTTTATTTTCCATGTTCTTTGTATTTACATTTTTCTTCTGGTTTTTCTTTTTTAAATACATATTTTCTTATTAATTTATTTATTTATCCATTATTAAATATTTTATTTATTAATGTTATTTTAAGGATGAAATTTTTTTAGGTAAATTATAAAGTTATTTTTTGAATGAATTTTTATACAAAAAATTGAATGACTCAAGGATTCGATGGATGTTGATGTGTTTTTCAAAAAAAATTGAGTTATTTTTCTTAATGTTATCAAATAATATGTTATTTATTGTATATGAAATAGGTATTTGTAAAATAGTTTGTAATAATATTGTAAAAAATAATTAGAGAAATCATAAATTGATATTTATGTTGACAAACTATTTGAGAAATTTGGTGCCTATAGATAAATTTTCTCTTTATCAGGATCAATATCAGTTTCTAAAAATTTATTTCCTTCTGAGAAGTTGTTTTTTTTCAAATGATAATGTATAACATGCAGACAAAAAGAATTAATTAATAGTATATTTAGTATTATTTTTTCACACTGTGTATTAGGACATATCTACCTTATTCATATCATTTTTATGTTGGATTTTTTTTTTATTTTTTTTTTTTAAGAATATTATAGTAAATTATAAATTTGTTCATTTCAATTTTTATATGATTATTAGTAATATGAATGGATTCCAAATTTATTGGCATTCCATTATATATTCTTAGTAAAGTTATGCCATTAGTAAGATATTATTTATCATTGAAAAATATTTTCTATATTGTATTATTTGATTTTATTATCTAGATTCAAACCTAAGAAAATTGTTAATGCATAATCATTATTTCACTAGCTGGATTGGGGGATAACATTAGGGTGTATTATATTTCATTAATGAATAATTTATATCATTTCCTTTGTTAATATGAGGAACTATGTTCTCATAGTTCCCTTGTTTGTAGGATTTATGCAATATATGATATTAAATCATCAATGTCCCAGAGGTAACTCAAAGGTGGAATCAAAATACGTAGCCCTACGAATAAATCTGATGTTATTATGCAATGTTTTAATTTTATTATTTAGTTATTTTATTATCATTAATATTATCTTTAAATATCTTTTAAAAATAAATTTTTTTTAGGCTTTTATTTAGTTTATGTAATTTTTTTAGGATGTTAAAATTTATATTGGTAAAAATGGGTGTTGAAATATTGATACCTGGTTGACAAAATGAATTTGGTTAACCATATAGATCCCATAAACATGGTTTTTATAGTTCCCTCAATGGAAATATCATAGTTTTTTCATGGGAGACCCAGATATATTGACAAATCAGAGACATCCCCTACCATCCCCCCTCATAAATTATATTGGATTCCATTAAATTTTTTGTTTGACATTTACTGTAAACTAAGTTTTAATGAAATGGATTATATATGATTTAATTGTGTTCTATTTTTTTATTATTTCTATATTACTGATATTTTGTAGTATAAATTTCTATAGTGTAAAGGATTGTTTTTGAAAACATATAAAAATTATCTGTGACAAATTTAGTCACAATGGTTGTATTGAAATGTGAAAATAACATATAAATAATGGTTTATTTTTGAAGTAAAATTAATTGAATCCAAATGGGGGCTTCAATGGTTAACTATAAATCTTTTTCATTAATGTGATGATAATAATGTTTTACATGTCTTCTTCTAATTTTGATTACTTTTAATTTTTATGATTTTAATATGAGTAATCTCACTATTTTTTTTATGTAAATTTTTTATCAGAGAAAAGAAAATCATGTCATTGGTTATTGATTACTGTTAATTTTGGTAGTTACACTAGATTTAATTTTTGTATGATTGTGCTATGTTCAACTTCTATAGGTTTCTCCATAGTTTATTCTTATAGATTGTGGTTATCCAATTTTTTCATGAAATCAACTAATATGAAGAGTTATTTAGAGATATTTTTGGGTGAGAACAATTATGGTTGTTTTTATAGTAAAACCCATGGTATTTTACTTAAAATTACATGTAAATGATTTAATTAGTTATGATTATGCACTTGATAGAGTTGGGAATAATTTGGATCAGTTTTCAGGTTATTTGTCTCTATGTTACAATTCATTCCCTATAACCCAGTATAAGAGAACCTGATATTATGAAAGGTTATTCTCATTGACTATAAATTATTTTGTATAATTATTTGATATAAGGATATCATTGAGTATTTTTATTTTTAATGTTTTGGGTTTTGGATGAGCATTTAAGATTTTTTTAATTTGGAATATTAATTCCATGTATTAATTTGAAGAGAAAATATTTTCTACTATGATATTGGACAGATTCATTTAATTGGGTGAATCATTTTAGTATACATACTTTTAACTTAGAGTTTTAATATATATTATTTCTATTATATTTCCATTGTTTTTATGATCTTGCGTACTAATTTCTATATAATAGAGGTACCCCGATTATGTCTTTTCCCCATGGAATTTTAATTAACCCGGCCATGAATGAGTGTGGATTGACATATAGATTCATTATTTTGATATTTTGATCATATTATGTTTTTTATAATTTTGATGATTTATTTTTATATGATGGTGTTTTTTAGGAAGTCAAATATATAGATCGTATAATGAGTTTTTCATCCCCTAAATTTAATATTCTATTTGAGTCTTCATGTTGAACTTGATAAAGATATACGGGTATAAAGTGTTATTATGTTGTGAATACTCACATAATCATAAATATCATCCTTAATTATTAATTTATTTAACAATTATTTTTATTATTTACATTGATTTTTGGGAGATTCATGAAAAACTAATGTATTTTTGATAATTTTTATTATATCTAATTTCTAGAATCTATAATGATTTGGAAACCATGTGATGACACATTCATAGGTTACCATTTTGGTCAGTTTTTTCAGGCATGGTTTCACTCAGGGGTATCACATGGTATGATACATACCATGTGAAATGAAGTATAAATAATCCATGTATGTCTTGGAGTAGGGATATTAGTGCATGACTTTTGAACGATTATATGAAATCATAGGTCAATAATATTACGAACCATAAATTTTTATTAAACCAATTTCATTGGTTTGTTCTAAGGTTTATATAATCTTTTCTTTAAAATTCATATAGTGTTAGGGTGAATGGATTGAGGGCACATAAGAGGCACACAATTTTGTAGACTATGGAGGCAAAGAATACGACATAGCCACTTTTTACAAATATATAGTTAATTATTTTAAACATATTTTATTTTATCTTTTTAACCATCTCTATATCCAATATCATGTTTCACCATACAAATAGATTTATGGGAGTGTAATACATTGTATATAGCTATAATTTTTTAGTGGTGTTTTATTTTGGTGTTTTTTATTTTTATTCACATTATCTTTCCATAATTCTCCCTCATATAATTCTTCCTCTCTCTTCCAAGGTTTATAGTTCCAGTTATAAAACCTGTAGATGGTATTTGAACTATAAAACAATTATTTTATGTACATAGATTGTGGATATTTCATAGGAATTATGCCATTTTTAAGGGATTATCTAGTTTTAGATCGACCAATATATGTGTTCCTATAGTATTTGTTTCAATTTATTGTCATTATGGGGGGAAAATGTTATGTTTCCATTCATCATGATTCTATATTATGTTTTAATATTATGTATTGGGATTCTTGTATTTTTTCCATCGTTGTTCATTTCACTTTATATATTCATAATTTTTTTAGGCATGGATTTAAAACTTTTTATTTGAAATTATGAATTCCTAATATAATAATACTTCTCAATAAATCATTCATATACATTAGATGTTTTTTTATAATTATTATATTCTAATCCCCTTTCACTAGCTTCATTCATGGTGCGGTCAGGAATAGAACTCATGTTTTTTATTTGATGTATCCAGGGAGTTAGTCATGGTTGGACCAATGTTTAATTCTGACACATGATCTCAAAATCTCACCATAATAGACACCATAGAACCTATAGGATATATATAATATGATAGTATACATATAAGAAATTTATTTTATAAAAATATTACAATATGCCAATAATAATTTTCATACATGATTCTTTTTTAACTAATCTTATATATTACGGATCTTCATAACATAGGGAATGAAAACAAAATAAAATGTTATATAAGGGGCATAATAAAGGTAAATAGATATTAATAATGACCATGACGTAAGTTTTGAGGATCATAATATAAACACATTACATGGTAAAAACATATATTAATATAAATAAATGTTACATATATTAGAAACAATGATTTATAGTGTAAAATTTTTAAACTAACATATGAAATTATTCTCAAGACAGTGAAATTATCATTAAATTATCATGAATCATATGAACATAACAAATGAGTATTGAATAATATAATAATATTTTAAAAAAGAGTATATATTATAATTTAGGTCGATAAAAATAACCATGATATTTATATCATAATATGAAGGGATAAAAAATAACATATAAATTTATAGTCTTTTTATAACAACCATTTTCCCATAACATATTTTACATGGGGGATCCACTATTACTCCATCATATATTCATCAAAAACAATTATCCAATTACTTATAGGGATATAAAATGATCTGACCATCAAATAATTATAATATATTCACATGTCTTCTATATAATCGTGAAAAAATTTATAATTCTGTCACATATAAATCAATCAAATATTATGGAATATATTTCATGAAAACATTAACATAATAAGTCAATAATTAATATATATGAATGTGGTATATGTTACCACTAGAGATTACCCAAATTTATAATAAAAAAACATAAATCATGATAATATAAGTGAAAATCCCTTTTATAGTAGTGTAAGAAATTCTTCCCCAAATATATATTGAAATTCCATTCCCTTGGATAAATTTTATTTTACAAAATAAAATTCACAAAATAATGGGAATATATATTTATTTAGAAAACCATTATAAATTTAAAATTAATATTCTTTATGATAAATGGTGGTAATACTAGTGAAATTTGTTTAAAAGAGATGAAATGATTTTCACCATTTTAATGAGACTTAATGGTTCTTCAAAAAAATATTTATAATATGTTAAAAACAAATTAATTTTGTTTCTAAATTTAATTAAATTTATTAATACGTTATTAAATTATTGAAAAAAATATAATTAAATCTATAAAAACAGTAACTATTACGCATATAAAAGTTAAATATTTCAGATTGAAAAGAAGACGTATCATCAGTTTCTGTAACAATGATAAATTGTAGCTATTTATTAATTAAAGAGGAAGATATATTGTAGGAGTACATGTAAAAAAACTTAAATACCATTGTTTTATAAAATATAGTTTTCTTATGTCAAAAATATCATTGAATTTCCAGATAAAGAATCCTCTTTGTGGTAATAATTAAATGAATATGAGATTGGAATGAAAACCCATTACATTATTCTAATCTTCCCAAAAATTAAATTATAATCTATTGTAAATAATAAAAAAATATTAATAAATTATTTTTGAGACATATTCATGTATTTTCACTATTTGGGTTCATTAATTATAAAAATCTAACAATAAATTGTTAGTTATGTACTACAAATTTTTATAATCAGATGTTTTTAATTCTTATTATTTTTGTATGAGATTCATTATGGTGATATCGAACCTCATTAATTAATATAATTTTAATCATTTATATATTAATAAATGTAATTAAATATCTGGGTTTCAACTATTTAGATGTCCCAAGAATACTACTGAGGGAAATTATATTTATGGATTTTCGGTATGGAATCGATAATGATCATTTAATGTTTTATTTATCAATAACCATGAGTCACATTATATTTTTCATTAGTTATTTTCTCATACATTCATAAAAATATTATTGATATAGATTAATAAAATTTATAAAATATATATTGTATTTATCACTTGATATTTTATATTTTTGGAGCCGGTAGTATTGGTATGACATCCTTCATTTAGGTTTTCTAACTACCCCAATAATGAATATGTTATACTAGTTAATTAGTAAGTGTAAAAGTTAAATAATAGTATTATCAATTTATAAATAGAATAATTGTCCTAATATAACATTTTCATAGTTTATTATGAAATTAAGTAATCCAATTGATGATATGGTAATTTAAAAAAATGGGAAAATGGTTACCTAATTAATTCTAACCTTCTATTCCAGAGATCCATGTGAATGATGGATGTTGGATTCCATCATATAATTAGATGTTATGAAAAATAAGAAAAATATAAGGTATATGGGAAATGTGTTGAAATTAAATATATAAATAAATGGTTTTGGTGGTCTAGAGGGTTATATGAGGGGTCATTTTCTAGGTGTGTTTTGAGTGAAATTTATATTACATTTCATTTCCAAAGGCCTAAGATTTTAATTATAAAAGTTATGTGTATAGAAAGTGGAAAATATTGGAGAAGATATCTAGTTATATATATATATATATCACACATAAAAAATTTATATATTTTATTTTATTATATATTAATTATTAAAACAATATTTCCGTAAGGAACCATGTTTTTATGGAATGTGAGAATGAGTAGAAATTTGAATTTTCACTATTAGATGGGTTTAAGGGGTAAAATTTTCATTTATCCTATTAGATGATCATGTATAATTATTATTAAATAATTATATTAGTTTTAATATGAGTTCAAATTTAGGAAATTATTATTGTTTTAATTCAATGTTGTTGAAATGTTTAGAAAAATAATTAATATATATAATTTAATTACTTAGATATTCATTTCATCACATGAATTTATGTAAACATAAGTTAGATTTAGATTCTATCTTATTCATTAAGATTGTAAGGATAATTTTCTCTAGTTTAGTCATATTCTTGTTTTGGATGCTGGGGTCAATCCTTGAACACTTTTTCATTTTCTATTATTTTTCATCATTTCAAAGTTATTTTTTCTTTTATTTTCTTCATTTTATTTTATTTTATTTTATTTATACGTTTTATTATCACTTAAAACAAAGTGCATTCTATTACACATGAAAAATAGAGGAAAATGTGTAGGGACAGTGGTATATATATATATGGATGAGTGAGGGATAAAGAGATGTGTCACTGTATATTTCAAGAGGAGATTTATCTTTATGTGATATACATAGATTCAAGATTTATACGATGCATCCAAAGATTCCACTCAATGGATGGCCAGTTTTATGATTTTTTGAAGTAGCTATATATTTAAAATTTTCTTGTTTTACATATCTATTTTTACAAATTTAGATGCATTGAGGGCTGATCATAACCATTTGAGGAGAAAAATGGTGTTTTGGGGTGATTTCTGGGGTTTCCCTTGTGGAAATTCTTCTTACAATGTGTGTAGATAGGGATACATTACATTTTTTATCCCATTTTAGGGATGTAATGTTTTTTTTGTAAATTAATTGTATGTGGTTTGAAATAAATTTATTAAGACTCTGGCTTATATTAGATTACGAAACTAAACAACCAGTGTTGGGGCACATGGCCACACGGAGTAAACGACCATACCAGGTGTGGAAGGCATGTTGTAAAGATTTATATGACTAGATAAAGTAAATTTCTATCTCATGTTAGGTACATAGGAAGGTTCCACGTGTAGGGTAAATTCTATATATACTAACCAAACATCATGTCCCTGGGTATATATAGTCCTTGTTCGGTAGTAGTACATATCCAGGAATGTTTTTTTGAGTGAACACCATGTATTAGGGTTTATAGCTCATGTACTTCCCACTTACATATGTTTTAGGGATTTTCATATATTTAAACCTACAATTTAGAATTGGATACATGATATGTTTTTTATCTTCATTTATTTGTATATACTATAATTTTTTCAACATTCATGATTCTTTAGGTGTCCTAGGAGGCATTTCATGCATTTTTCATAAATACGGAAGTTTTTACACTACTAATAAATTCTATCTATCTCTTGTGTGTGATACACACCGTATAAGGTATTCCATGATCCATATGTCTATACTGTTATTCAAGAAAAAAAATGTCATCCAAGAGGCCTATCTATAATAAGACCATGTGGATCTCGTGTAGGGTGCCTACGTGTTATCAATATACAATGGGTCCCCTATGGATAACATTGAATGTATACTGACATGATGTATACATTTTATGATCCATTCATGTGTTTTCATACCATCAAGGATCGCATTTTTTATTACTCTTTTTTCCCTAAATGATAAGGAATCATAATTGGAATCCATTTATTATGTATAAGATTCGATGATCCCAAGTATGATGCATCTCTGGTGTTTTAAAATAATGGAGCTATTGGGTGCCATAATGTTTTGACCAACCCTGATGTAGTATGCTGAGAATTTGAGTAGATATATTATTCGGTGTCACTATATAACATGTACTAAACATTTCAACCATTTAGGTTGTGATAGTATTGGTGGGACTACTCATTCTTCTACCGTAAATATTTTATTCATACATTCACGTATTCACAAATTATGATAAAATCAAGAGAGGTGGTTCCTCGATTATGACTGATGTTCTTAACACATTGTTAAAATTATATTAGAATACCCATAACTAATTCATTTGATAATAAACATCTGACATTAAACATTGCATATTCTAGAATTATTTTAATAATTCACATTGAGGATCTTTTTAGGTTTGGTTCTTTAAAGAATTAGGTCATAACATAAACATAATAACTTCAATATTACATACATCTACCTAGTTTCCATCTTTTTCAAAATAAAAATTCTTATAAGAAGAGTCAATTATAGTTCCATGTTTTAGACATCATAAATTTTCCTTGATCTCATACTTGACCCTATTCCAGTTTATGTCCTGTGAAAAAAAAATCAAAAACATGGGATGACCATAAAAAACTCAGTAAGGGATACTCAAAGAAGAAAAACTGTTATTTTTTCAAAACAACAAGTACACGATGAATAATTTATCATAATTAATTATATTCACCTTTATGAAGTCATAAATACCCTTCACTGTATAAAATATCATTACTTGCATGTTTTTAACAAAAATATTACCATAAAACCCATATAAAGAACACGTAACATATAAAGGTATCTTAGGACCTAAACATTATCAAATTGAATAACCACATGGTCAACATACACACATATCACTAAATGTAATATCCATACAACTGACATCCATACCCAATTAATTGGAGGTTTTAACGTATCCACCCCTTCTGTTTTATCATAGCACCACCCGTCATTTGGTATATCACGTAACCACCCGTCAAATTTCTATGTACCATTATAAAATCATAACAAATATGACAAATATAAAGAAAATAAAAAATATACACCTTTTAATGAAAATATATCACATAAATATATTGATATAACCAATACATCATCAAAACAATCTTCAATACAAAAACATATAAAAGAGTATATTGTATTTAATTTTCTTTAAAAAAACATTAAAGCTTGTTAAGGAATAAAAAGTTCAATCAATAATCATGGTGGTGGAAAGGTCATTGTCACCACATACATTAAAATAAACATTCGATTTTTCATTTAGTGAAAAACTTCATAGGAAAATATTAACTTTGAATGAAATGAAAAGTCAAAGGTCTTTATACATTGTATAAAAGAAAGTCGTGTGTTAAAACAAAATATGCCTCAATGAAAAGAGATTAAGGTGAAGTCCCTTCCAAATTCATTTTTTTAATAGATCGATTATGTGGATTCACTATAAGTACACATAAATTAAGTATAAATACAATATTGGATATCAAAAGATATATCTCACATAATCATAACACGACATAATCAAGAAGTAGAAGATTAACCTAATGAGTTGGAATTGGGTTAATAAGTTCCCTTTTCCCGGTGACCGTCTTGACCTGTTCATTGTTTATTCCCATGAATAATGAATATAAGTTAATTTATAATTTCATAAGAACTTTTTTTCATGTTTAAAATTCCTATTAAATCATTTATTACCATGTTATAACATTATGTAATCATTTAAGTTAATAATAGTCATTTAGTTGATATTTGGTACTTGAGTCAAAAATGTACTCCACATCCTTACAAATTGTTCATCTGGTCAACTATACTTTATTTCCATAATGATATTTATTATATAGATTTCATAAATATCATAAATATCTATTATATTTATGTATTTATAATAGTATATAACATTTGATGATAAGAAATAAAATGCACAGTTCATAGAGACTATAAGACGTACGTACGTATGAACGCTACATGTATTTTAATTTAGTATTATAATGGAATGAAAACATAATGATACATAATGATATTATAATTAAAATATAATATAATACATAACTTCATTAACTCTACCCTTTATACATTCCACATAAGGCTTGAACGAGTCATATCACTTTGAGGGGGTGGTAGTCCGCACTTCCTCAAATGAGATTATCGTATTTATAGATTACAGAAACAATAATGGTATATTATAAATAAAAAATACAGAAGAATATAAACAATATAAATATAATATATATCATATATAAATATAGTGCCATCATAATGGCCACAATGAGACGTGGTTGGATATTTTTGAATAATAATTTTTCATGTGGCAATAATTCACCGTCCACAGAAACAGAATGTTTTTCACCCATTAGATGTAGGTGTGTGTAAGTGTAGTTCGAATAACTCTCAAAAAAAACATAGTATATTGATTATACCTTTTCTATTATAATATAATGAAATAAAAATATTTGAGGGCATTGGAGAAGTAAAATAAATCAAAATAAAACAATAGAATTTAAAAGAAATTGTTACCTTTAATTCAGGTAACTCCCTTTAGTTTGAACCAAAATGGATTCTTGAAGTGCCTTCTGCCTATGTTAAGGCTTCGAGGAGTAATAGAAAGATCTTTATAGCTTATTTTAGATGTTTTTAGACGATCCAATATTCTTTTGAAGTGTGAGGAATAGGATACAGTTGAAGGATTTTTATAAGGGTGAGGAGAGGCTCTTTAAGAAAGTGTGAAAATATTATTTTATTATATAATGATTTCCGGTTTAGAAAGAGAGAAAACTGAATAAATTCCAAAATATGATGACTCATTGTTTAAATAAAATCATCCAATATGAATTGGGCAGGTATGGGATATCATTTTAATCTTTATAATCTTATTAATTTAAGTCATTTATTAATGAAGTAAACACTACATAATTATTCTGTCATAAATATTTTTTTGTCTAATTTTTTAAAAAAAAATACATTGATGTTAGAAATAATTTTAAATTTATAGAGAATATTTATATACTAAATTATAACTAATATAACCCTATATAAAAATTAATTTACTATAATATATTTGTTTACATCATTTTTGTCATTACACTAAGTTAATTAAAATAATGTTTTATAATCACTTCCATGTGGCACCATGGGGTCCCAAAATCTACCCAATGATTTTCATGGTCGGTAGTGTATCAACCAATAAGAATAGAACACATGTTGTGTTAATTTTATACAATTATAGTAATATTTGTATACCCTTCTTTAATAGATTTACCCTTTAACTGTGGTAAGTAATATATTTACTGAAGTAAATATTCCTAATGTCTATAAATAAAATTTACATATTTAAACAATTTGGACATCATAATTCAAAATATTTAATCCATTTCTTCAAATTCAAATAACATAAGAGGAAAAAATTAATTTAAAATTAATTCCCACTATCAAAACAAAAGGCGTGTTTTTAAGAAATATTAACTATCAAAATATTGACACTTATTTATGTCCAATTTCATAGTGAAATTACATAAAATGACCCAAATTAGGTTAAATAATAAGAATATAATATAATTAAACTTTAAATACAATTAAAAAATTAATCAATCATTATAAATATATTATATTAAATGAGTATTTTGAATTAAAATACAATATTTTTCACTATTCAATAAAAATGAATTTTATCAGAAAAATATGAAAATTTTATCCAATGTAAATTTTGATATCCCTATTATAAATAATAATTTTATTTTATCAAATAGAACATTTAAATGTGAAAAAAGGTTTATTTAATTAGGGTTTTCCATCAAAAGGCGGTAAATCGACCTTTTAATATATATTTCAGTATTTATGTTTAAAATAAGATTCTTTCTTATTTTAAGCCTCTAATATTTATTGGATAAATGTAAAAACATTTAACAAACATGTATATTCATATTTTTGTTATTTTTATTCATTACCTCCAATACAATGTCTAGGCGTTAACTACCATTTAAAATAAAAATATTATATTATTAGTGTCAATGTATGATTTAAAAAAACCAATTATTGTGTATTGGGTACTCCATCAAACATAGCTACCTCATTAAGGTAAAATTAATATTTAGTTCAAAAATAATAATAAATTTGAAGATGTCATATTTTTTATTTACGTAGAATGTTACATTCTTCCCCCTTTTAGAAATTTCATCCATTAAATTTTATTCACATATCAAATAAATGGGGATATTTATCCCTCATAGAATTTTTAGATTTCTACATTGGTTCTTCAACCATATGGTTCTTCCACCAAACCTTTACCTATTGAATTACCTTATTCCACAATACTTTCTCTCTTTAGTCAAGAATCATGACTGGTTGTTCCTCATAAGATAGATTCTCTTACAACAAAACTATCTCTGGGCTAAAAACATGAGAGAGATCTGGAATATACTTTCTCAACATTGAAACATGAAAAAATTGTGTACCTGGGATAAACATGTAGGTAAAGCCACTCAATTGGAAATGGATCCCACATTCTCTAGGATTTCCAAATTACAACGAAATTTGGACTGAACATTCCTTTCATACCAAAATGCATCACACTTTTCCATGGAGAAACATTGAAAAAGACATGATCGCCTTCCTAAAAATAGAGATCCTTCCTCCGGTTATCCTCATAACTTTTCTTCCTGCTCTGACCTGTTCTCATGTGCTTCTAAATCAGCTGAACTTTCTCTACCATCTCTTCTACCAATTCTGGTCCCATCAGTTTCCTTTCTCCTACTTCATCCCAAAAAGTTGGAGTTCGACAACAATTTTCATATAAATATTCAAACGAAGCCATCTATATACAGAAATGATAATTATTATTATATGAAATTTCAACCAAATAAATATATTGGTCCCAACTTCACTAGTAATCCAATTAAAAATCACATAAAATATTCTCTATGTTCTGAATTGTTCGTTCTAACTTCCCATCTGATTGCAGATGAAAATCTGTACTAAAATTTAATTATGTACCCAACGACATCTAAATGAATTTCCAAAAGATAGAAGTAATCATGGGATCATGATCAGCTTTAATGAAGAGGGGAACACCTTGCAACGCGACTATCTCTTTAACATACAACTAATAAAGTTGATCTACAGACAATGTCTCTCGAATAGAAAAAAATGTGTATATTTATTCAATCGATCAACAAGAACCCATATTTCATTGTTAACTCGAGATGTATTTGGTAATCCCACAACAAAGTCCATGGACATATTTTCCCATTTCCACTATAGTACTAGTAAATAATAAATAATCCCTTTCGGTAATGGCCGCTCTGTATTAACTTATTGACCAATCAAACACTTCACAATAAAACCCGTAATATCTTTTTTCATTCCATCCCACCAGTAATATTACCAAAGATCTATGTACAAATTAGTACTACAATGATGAACTTAAAAGGGTAAAATAAGATCATCATATAACATCTCATTATTCAACTATTAATCAAAAAAGCACATAATATCTTCCCAAATATCAAAACACAATCCATATCGATGTTATATTCAGCAACCTAACCTTCTAAACCAACTATACCTTTTTCTGCAACTCATTGTCATCCTTATGTGCTTCCTTTATTCTATCTGATAGATATGATTTCACTGTCACCTGAAACAAAACCAAATAATTTCTTTCACCATCAACTTATATGAAAAAAATTAATCAAATAAAAAACCAAAGGATCTCGTTTCAAATGTAGAATCATTAATGAAGCATTAATTTATTGACTCAAAACATCAACCACATTAATTTATTTTCTCCGATGGTAAAGGATCGTGCAATCATAATCCTTTATTAATTCTAACAATAAATTTTTTATAATGTTTAATTCATTCTGAGTGAATTTATACATAAAACAATTCTGGTCAGTATATATTTCACATTTTACTCCATACAAATGATGCCTCCAAATTTGTTAAAGCAAATACAATAGAAGGTAATTCCAATTCATGTGTAGTGTAATTGAACTCATGAGGTTTCAACTAACGTGAATCATAATCAATTACCTTCTCATTTTACATAGGGACACAACCAAGTCTATTTAATGAAGCATCAGTATAAATAACAAACTCACAATTATTGGAAGTTAGTGCCAAAACTAGAATACTCAGTAAATATATATTTTTTATTTCCTAAAAACAGTCATCACATTATTTTTTCAAAATTAACATAACACATTTTCAAGTTAACATAATCAGTGGGCTAGATAACCAAGAAAAAATATCAATAAACCTCCGGTAATAACCAACCAAACCAAGAAAACTATGGATCTCAGTTTTATTTGTGGGTCTTGGCCATTCTGCGATAACTTTTGTTTTAGAAGGATCAAAATTTATGCAATTTTTAGAAACAATGAGACCAAGGAAAGAAAAAAAATTATCCAAAACTCACACTTTCTGAATTTCCCAAAATGTTTATTTTTTTATGGTTTCAAATACAGACCTTAAATGACTTTAATGTTCCCATTTACTTTTAGAATATACCAAAATATCATCAATAAACACAACTTCCATTTATCACTGGAGTCAACTGATCCATCACTCCAACAAAATGATCAAATCTGATTCTGACCTTCTTAGGATACTGATTTAGAAGGTCATTTCCCTATTTATGACTTCCTAGAAAGGATAAAATGTTTAATTTATAAAAAATCATTCTAAAAATAGAAATATCTTAGGAGAATCAACATGGTGATAATAAATGTAGTATCAGTTCAATATCAACATAAATTAATTTAAGGATATCAATTTATCAATACCTTAATTCATAAAGTTATCAAAACTGGCCTCTGATACCAACAACAAATACCTATCCTTAAACATTGTATACTCTTTAATTAAATTAGTAATTCACATTGAGCATCTATTCTTGTTTAGAGTATTAGATAATTATCTCATAACATAAACAAAACAACTAAAATATTTCATACATCTATCCAGTTTTCCTTTTTTCTCAAAATAAAATTCATAAAAAAGAGTCATGTGTAGTTCCATGTTTTAGATAGCATGACTTTTATTTGATCTCATCATTGATCCTATTCTACATTAACTCCTGTAAAAAACATTTCAAAAACATGGGATGAGCATAAAATGCTCAGTAAGGGATACACCAAAAATGAAAAATTTTATTTTTTAAAAACAATATATTAACCATGAATACATTATCATAATCTATAATTTTCACCTTTATGAGGTACTAAATACTCTTTAATGGGTAAAAGACCATTTCATACCCTTTGGTAAACAAAATATTACCATAAACCCCATATAAAGAACATAGAGCATATAAAGGTTACTTGGGAAAGAAACATTCTCATATGGAATAACCATAAGGTAGGAATCCACCCGTATCACTAAATGGAATATCCATACAGCAGAATTCCATACTAAATAAATTGGAGGTTATAACATAACCACCCATACTTTTTTATCATGACACCACCCATAATTTGTTTTATCACAAAACCACTCATCAAATGTTCAAGTACCATTATGAAATCATAACACATACAAAAAATATAAATGAATGAAAACATTTACAAATTTCTATCACAATATATCACATAAATATATTTTCATATAAAATCCACTATCAAAACCACTTTCAATTCCAAAATACATAAAACAGTATATGGAATTTATTTTCCGTTAAATAAAATTATGTGTTGTTAAGGAATCCAGAGAACAAATATTACTCATGGTGGTGGAATGGTCAGAGTCACTACTTACGTTAAAAGATACATTATTTTTGTCATTTAGTAAATTAGTTCATAGAAAATGATTCCCATTGAATGAAATGAAATTTCAAAGATGTATATGTAGAATATAAAATAAAGTTGTGTATTAAAACAAAATATGCCTCAATGTAAGAAGATAGACATGAAGTCACTTAGAAAGATCATTTTTTAACAGATCGATTATGTGTATTTAATATAATTACATATAAATCAAGTATAAATACCATATATGGTATCAAAAGATGTATCTCACATAATCATAGCATGGAAAAATGAAGAAGTAGAATTTTAACCCAATGAATGGGAATTGAGTTAAGAAGTTACTTTACCTCGTGTCCGACATGACCCGTTCATTATTTAATCTCTGGAATAATAATCTAATGTTAGTTTATACATTATTGAGAGCCTTTTTTCAGGTTTATTATTCCTTTTAAATAAATTATTACCATGTTATAACATTATGAAATCATTTAAGTAAATAACTCTAATTTAGTTGATATTTGGTACTTGAGTCAAAAACACTTCTTGTAATTACAAGTTTTTCATGTGGTCAAATATATATTATCTGCAGTATCATATTTAATAAATATTTATAATATTTATCATATATATAACGTATATTTATGTATTTATAATAGTAAATAACATTTAAATATAAGAAATGAAATGCATTGTTCATGGATACGGTAATCTGTATGTATACATGAACGCTACTTCCATTTCTATTTCGTATTGTAATGGAATGAAAACATAATGATACATTAGTATATGATAATTCTAGTATAATATCATATATAATTTCATTAAATCTACCCTTTATGTGTTCAACATACGACATGGAAGATTCATATCACTTTGAGGGGTGGTAGTCTGCACTTCCTCAAATGAGATTATCGTATTTACCCACTTTGGAAACCATAGAGGTATTATATAAATGAAAAATATAGAATCATAGAAACAATATAAAAATAATAAATATAATATATTAATATTGTTCCATCATAATTTCAACCGTGAGATGTGGTTGGAGATATTTGAACAATCATCATTTTTTGAGGGAGTAGTTCGCTGTCCAGAGAAACAATATGTTCTTTACCCTTTAGATGGAGGAGTGTGTATGTGTTGATAGAATACTTCTCATAACAACATACTAGTATATTTATTATTCTGTTTTTGTTATAAAATAAAATAATAAAAATATTTTAGGGGGTTGGAGAAGTAAAATAATACAAAATAACATAAAATAAAACAAAAGAATTTAAGAGAAATTGTTACCTTTAATTCGGGTAACTCTATTTGGTTTGAACCAAAATGGCTTTATGAAATTTCTTATTCCAAATGTAGGGATTTTTGGTGGAATAAAGGGACATGATAACTTTTTTTGGGTGGTTTTTGGATGAACCAAGGGGCTTGTGAAGTGTGAGGAAGAGGATATATGTGAGTGTTTTTTATAAGGGGGGAGGAGGGGCACATTTGGAAATGTTTGACAATATTATTTTATTATATAATTATTTACAGTTTCTAAAGATCAAATACTTATTAAAGACAAATATAATATGTCTCAAAGTAGAAATAAAATCATCCAATAATAATTGGGAAATTATTGGATATTATTTTAATCTTTATTATCTTATTTATTTAAATCAGTTATTAAGGAGGTAAACAATGCATCATTATTGTGTCATAAATAATTTTATTTTTTTGATATTTAAAAATTATAAAAAAATACCATGAGGTGATAAATATTTTTATATTTCCGAAAAATATTTATGGTCGAAAATATAACTTATATAACCCTATGTAAAAATTAATATACTAAAACATATTTGCATATGTCTTTTTTGTCTTTGCATTATGTTAAATAAAATAAAGTGTCATTATACTCCCATGTGACCCCATGGGGTCCCAAAATCTACCCAAGTATTCTCATTATCGGAATTTTTTCGAAAACTAGAATTAGGACACTTGTTAGGGTAATTTTATATTAGTATAGTAACATTTGATTTTCCTTATTTACCAGATATACCCTTTAACCATGGTAAATAATTTTTTTAAGTAAATATCCATAATGTATAGAAATATAAGTTACCTATTTACAAAATTTGGTCCTCGTAATTCAAAATATGGAATCCATTTTTACAAATTTAAAACACATAAGATGAATGAATTAATTTAAAATTAATTTTAGCTATCAAAACAAAAGGCGTGTTTTTAAGAAATATCAAGTACCAAAAGAATGAAACATATTTATGTCCAATTTCATTGTGAAATTAATTAAAATAACCAAAATTGGATTAAATAGAAAAAAAATAATCAAATTATACTTTAAAACCAATTAAAAGGATAATCTATCCTTATAGATAAATAATATTAATAGGCAACTTTGAATTAAAACACAGTAATTTTTCACTATTCATTAAAAATGAATTTTACCAGAAAATTACCAAAATTTAATCCATTGTTAATTTTTATGTACTTATTCTAAATAATAATTTAATTCGATCATATAAAACATATAAAAGTGACTAATACTACATTTGATGAGGGTTCTTTATCAAATGGAGGTAAATCAACCTTTTAATGAATATTTGAGTATATATGCTTAAAATCACATTCCTTCTTATTTTAAGTGTCTAAATTTTATTGGATAAATGTAAAAACATTTAAAAACATGTAAAATCATATTTTAGTTAGTTATATTCATTCCTACCAATACAACGGCTAGGGGTTAACTACCATTTAAAATAATAATATAAAATTATTAGTGTGTATCATAATATTTCAAAAAACACAATGTTGCGTATCAGGTACGCCATAGAAAATAGCAACCCATTTGTGTAAAATTAATATTTAATTCAAAAATATTAATAAATATGAAAATATCATATATTTTTATTAACCTGGGATGTTACATTGATCCACCATATTCATTTATTAGGATAACTATTCAAAATTTTGATGATTTTACATTTCAAATCCTTATTTTCAATATTTTGATATCAAAATGTATTACCTATGATCCAATTTCATTGGTAGAGTTTATGATAATTAGGAATGAGGTCCCTATTTTTATCATATACTGGCATGGTGTACCAATTATTATGATTTAGAAGTATTTCATCACTATTATTTTGATACATTGACACAGAATTCCTTATGATGGTACTTGAGGATGATTTCACTCTCCCAAGATAAAAGGATTATTAATATCTCCTTGATTATTTACAAAATCATAGTGGTGGACATGATTCTACAAACTAGGTTATGATAGATATTCATGGATTATTATGATCTTTTTTGTGATGAGGATGATTACACTGTCCCAAATATATTATAATATCATATTTTTGGACATGGAGTTCCCCACTATGGATGTGAAAGATACCTATGGCCTTTTATGATATCACAAGATATTGGACTATTACACTCTCAATAGTCTATGAAATTGAGGGGTGGTCATGTAGTGTCACTATTTAGGTTTACATATACATCGCCTACGGTCCAGACCCTCATGGGTTATCCAACTTGTAATGTCTTGACATCTTAGACACTAGGACCTATCATTAAGGCATTTAACATAGATTTACATATCCCTCATCGAGTTATTTTTATATCTTTACCATATTTACATGTTTTTTTCTATATATGACATCATTTATTATAGTGATTTGAGGTGTGAATGGAGGGCTAGGACATGTATCCCCCTATAGTGGCATGGCTTGCTCAAAGGATTTTTGGATCTAGATAAAGGATATATTTATTATATGGATTGAGAACATAGATATAGACTTAATTATGAATGGCATGAGTGGGTAAACATCTATATCATCATGTTATTCACATCATGTCCAAATGATATGTAATACAGAACCAAGGATTGAGTTCTGTGGATTTGTTTTATATTTCAAAGTAATCATGTATATACATAATTATGTATAAATTTATATATTTTATATGGGAATATATACATACACTCATATATATATATATATATATATATATAAATGACTTATAAATTAATAATTCACTATGATCACGGTCTCTGAGATCAAATGTGGTTTCATATTTTCTTATTTTTTATCGATCAAAATTTTGTTTTAGTTAATTAGAAATTTTCATGGGCACAAACTTATGATGGTATATTTAAAGGTTCATAATTTGGGGGGAATAATGAGAATATTTATCACTCTTGTACGTTCTCCCCAATCAATTTATAAACATTATGACTACTTTTCAGGTTTATCATAGATAGAGGATATACATGGATGATTCCCAATGATGCATGTAGAAGTGGATTTCCTTATCCAGATAATTAAAATTTGGTTTGATCCTCTAAACTATATCTTGGAGACTATGTATGGGATTTGGATTTAATTTAGTAGTACATACATATACATATATTTATGCTTCCTTTAAATACTCTTGTAGGAATTTTCTTCCCAGTGGGTGACCATTTTTTTAAAGATAAGATATATTTGACTGTATTTATATAATTTGTTTTATTATAACATGCTAATTTTTTAATTTATTTATATATTTTTCACACTTTTATTTTTATTATTTTGTGATATTATGTAATTTACACTATTTTTTACTCTAATATAAGTTAATAGTCCCTCAAATAACACACCTAAGGATCTCATGGCTAAACGGTAGACATTGGTATATGGGCATGTACAATTGAGTCCATATGGTGAACAAGCTTGGAGTACCACATTTGTGACATCATGTCTTATATGTTAAAAATTAATGTCATAGGTGTTCATTTCCTTTTATATTACTAATTATAAAATAGAATATAGAATTATTAGAAAATTATTAAAACATGTGATGGTTATTATACCGATGTGGTGATAACACTTATTCCATAAATGTGTCTTCATTTATACGGTAATGGAATTGATGTTTTAATATTTAATGTTATAGTTTTAAATTATTACATCTAATAATAACACACACATTTAATAGATGTCATGATTTATTATCGTTTACATCATCTTTTCTAATATGAAAGTGGGTAGTGATGTATTTATTACCCTTTTCCAGTAAAAGAAAGTGTAAACTCATGCATCAAATTTGGCATGTATTATTCACATGTAATAATCCGTATACTGTATGATTTTAATTATGATTTAGTCAAATAGTTAATCTTTTAATGAAAATCCTAAATAGATATTCTTGTATTTGTTTTTGGAGGCATTATAATTAATTTTTCTAACTTGTATATGTGTTTCCTTATGATGAAAGTCTTTGTGAATATACAATGAGACATTTATAGTTTATGTTTATGACTCAATCCTCATGAATTGGAGGTAAATAAACATTAGTAGGTTTATAGAAACCATGTTTTCCATATGATTAACTACTCATTGGGTGTTGATACTTTGGTTCAGATATTTGAAGTGACAGAAAAAAACCAATATAGTGTTTTCCTACATATCAACGACTGAAATAAGATTGATATAACCTCCACATGATGTTATCTAGTTGGGTTAATATTTATGATGTTGATAGATTCATAAATGTCTCTATTGAACTAAAAATTACATGGGTATTATCTAATAAGAAATCATGGTGAGTGTTAGTTCAGTATCAGGTTATGTTTATATCGTGGCCTCAAGAGTGTAACTCTTTTATGGTTCCTCCGAGATGATCATGGACCTTGTAGGCATATATTTAATTTTTTTACCCTCATATGTTAGTTATATCCTTATATAACTTGGTTAGGTTTCATATTTTTGGATTTGTGGTTATACATTCTGTCCCAGTTGTAAGACATGATTAGTTGGGCTCGGTAGGAGTCATATAGTCCCTTATTTATTACTCATATCACTGATGAAAAAAGTATATTTTGACTGAGGAAAACATCTATGATATTTTTAATATAGTTAATGAATTTTTTTTAGATTGTGATCTAGGTTATATGCTCGTTTCAGACTGATGTATGGTTAGTGCTATCGTTTTTCATTATATAATTGTTTCCCACATTAGACTATGGTAATGCCCTCTAGGGAACATGTTTTTAATGATATTTTAATTTGTATAAAGGTTTATAGGGTTCCATTCACAATTGAGATCTTGTTTCACTATTTCTAATGTAGTTAGTGAACAAGTATATGCTTCAGATTAGGATAATGTCTCGTGATGGGAAGCCATGGGACTACTCAATACATAGGAGAGGTTCCCAATATTCATGTGGAGTTCCATGTAATGTTCGTGATTAATTGTGATGACATGTTGTGTAGCACGGTTATTGTAGCCATTTTGTGACAACTCTAGGTTTCATGAGTCATGTGATAATTTTGTTCTTCTATATCATACGGTAGTATATAAATTTTAAATAGGTTAGTGACCATAAATGAGTACATCAATTTTGTTTCAATGTATTTTTATGGGATTTGTTACTAATGATTTTTGGTAAATAATGAATTTCCTGTTGTAGTAGAGGTGACCCCATAAATGAATTGTTTACCACAAGATGTTAGACCCATGGCTAGACATGGACACCACTATTTTGGGAAACATTGTGTCTACTATTAGTTGATGGAAATTATAGACTTTATAATGTGGGTGTGACTGGAAAATATATATATACACCAATTGATGGATTGATAGTTTAATTGTAATTATATACAATAATGATCTATGTTTAAATTTGATCTAGTGTGGTGAGGGCGTGTTGGGCTACTTCATGTTTATTTTCTTCATAAATATATTTCTTAGTTTGATAACGAAACTGATTGAGATTATGCTCAAGGAGGGGTATAAGATATTTCATTTTTTTGGGAGTGTAATGTTGGTTGTATTGGGGTACATTTCCTTGTTTTATGTTTATATTCATCTATTTTCATGGGCCATTGAGCTAGAAAATTATTTATTAGATGAAAATAATTGTATCCCTATAGTGGCGAGTACCAAATCAGCCATATAAAAACAAATTCAATAATGAAAAATTACCCACACCATGGGACTAGTCATTGGATTTACATAAGAGTGTAACTACATTAATTCTTAGAATGATGTAGTTATTCCTACTTTTTTACATAGAGGTTTCATGGGGGGAGTTGTTGTTTGTGGATAGAATGTATTGTCCCATTTTTTTTGGAATGTATGTTTGATCAGAAATTTTAATATGTCCATCAGATTCTCAAAAGCATTAAAAGGGCTATTTTCCATCGAATATGATCTCACAATACTATTATTTCAACATAATTGGTTATGTAATAGTATCTTTAACATAGTGAATAATATTGGTATAATTTTGTACAGTTGTAATTTTAGTTGAATAATCAATATTTAATATTTAATAATATTATGTTATTCACGAATGATTATTCGTCAATAAATCTCCTAAAAAGTAACATATCGATATTTTTTATTCTTCCTTGATTCAAAAAAGTTGTAGTTTTAATTTTTGAGGAATAAAATTGTGTTGGGAATTGGGTCGAGTCCAAGACCTAGTCCTAGGCCACATTTTATTTTCTTTTTCAATTTCCAATTTTTCATTTCCCTCCATTATTTTATATAATTCCTTATTTTTCTTTATCATATCTTTATTACATGGATCTCAATTCATTACATATGTATTAATAATTCATTCAGATTAAAATTGATTTAGTGAGATAGAGGGAGAGAATGAGAGAGGAATAAAGAGAGGTTTTGTTGTGGGTCACAGTAAGAGTTAGATTATCATTTGACGGTTGTGGATTGTGATAATGTGAGCCAATTTAGTATATTCCACCCAATAGTTTGAAAATTTTATTTCGATATACGCATACTTGTTAATTTTCCATTTCCTCATTTTAGACTTCTTTTACTACTAATTAGGACCCATATATGGTCAATCTATACCCTTTGAAGAGAAAACCGCGGTTTCAAAACAATTAGAGGGGTTTCGCATTGGGAAATTCAAGTTATAGGAAATGTATCTTAGAGAGACAGATATTTGTAATTACTTTTTGGGAAATATGATTCTTTTTAAAGTAAAAATTGTGTATGGTGTGTGCACACAATTTATTGGGTCTTGGACATGTATCCATGTACTCGGCCAACCATCCCGTGTTCGGAAACATGGATTGGTAGTGTACACATCTCTACCCCGTCTGGGGTTCACACCTTAAAAATTCACAAAACTAGATAAAAAACATGGGCATTCAATATGAGGTTAATGGTAAGGTACCCAGTTTAGGGTACACACAATGAACATGATTCACATGTTGTGAAAATCATTTTTACATTCCATGTATTACTGGAGTACACACCAAAGTTGGTATTTAAGAGTGCACACTGTGTACTAGGGTATACACACCATGTACTACCCCTTACCACCCATTTGATAGGTTTCATATCTTTATGACCAATATTTGGAATTAAACACTTGATTATTTTATTCCAATATTTTTTCAATGTATATCATGATGGTTATATACCTGAAAATATTTTATGAATATTATGAGTCATTTCATGAGTTTTTCATAAAAAAAGTTTTTCTTCATCCTGTAATTAAAATTACCAATATCATGACAGTTAGACAATTGAGCTGAAGTGTGATGTAAGATACCCAAGTACTTTTTCATTCAACTAATTGTTTCACATTTTCATATATTATTTTATATCATTTAACATAGTGGATCATGTTTAGGGTGCCTCTATCTGATCACTCTAATAATGGTCCCCTATGGAATTTTGTCGCTTATATTCAAACATGGGGAATCTATTTTATAATCACATCCTCTATATACATTTAATAATGGATCCCATATGAAATTCCTCGATATATATTCACATTCAAGGATACATAATTTGATTCGATTTATTATGTATATGCTTCAATGATCCCATATTGGATAGCTCTCTTTTTTCGATATGAGGGACCTAATGGGTTCCTTTATGTCTGACCATCTATAAGATAGTGTATTGTAAGTTTTTCTACACATTGTATTGTGTTCCATCATCGAACATATACTAAAAATATGAGCTAATGAGGATAAGATAGTATTAATTGTTTTATGCATGCTTCTATCATCACTTTTTAATTGATGAATTGTCATATTTACTATTGATATAGTGATGAATACCAGAAGTGCTTCCTGGTTTCTAGAAAATTTTCACTGTATGATATGAAATGTTTCTTGGTAAAACAAGATATAATTCAGGAGGACATCTTATCCATTATTGGGATGATAAATCATATTTCATTGGATCTTTATTCTCATACCTTTCTTTTATATATATTGATGTTTATAAGTATACCTAGAGATAGATATTTCATTACACAATTTATAATACATGGTAATGATATCGTCATGATTATGACATATGGTAATGGATTGCCCATTTTTTTTATATGGTCATCAAATCCCAATGACTATAATACATGGAATTTTTTTAAAAAATAATGATACTTATGGACGATTATACTCCCTTAAGAAAGGAGTATAATTGTACACCCTAATTGATTACTAGATCACAATGGTTGGTATGTCTCTCGTCAATATTTATTGACATATAATAATTGATGACTTCACTCTATAAAAAATAAGATGATTACTCTCCCTTGATCAATTAAAACATCATGGTGCTGGACACGAGATACCCCACCATTGATGTGATTGATACTCAGGAGTGAATATGCTCACCCAGTTGATAATGATGATTACACTCTACCTAATAAAATATCTATAGCGGTTTGTATTACGTCTCACAGGTGATATATCATTATTCTTTTCTTAGTGTTCATACCATTTCAAATTATCTAAATATTATTTTTTAAAATTCTTATGTACATAGACCAATGGAACATACCTCGAAATTTATTAACATGGACAATGTGGATTTACGTCCATATATATACCATCTTTATTTTATTTTACATTAGTATATCAAATCCTTCATTATAGTGGTTAGATGTCTGTATGGGTGATCCAGGGTGATGATATGCATCCCCCATAGTGATTTATCTTTTCATAGACAATTATATCACTAAATGAAGAATGTATTATGGATTTGGAGTACATAGACAATAGTCAACTAAATTATACACATATTATGTTGTATGACATCCTGATAAACTCCCTCTTCACAGGATTCCCATATCATTGGTATTAATGAAACAAAAATTCATTATTATGGATTTATGTTTTTTCTCATATTACTAAAGTATATATATATATATATATATATATATATATATTTATAAACATATTAATATATAAACATGATTAATATTTCCTTGATTATAGGGATCATGAACATAGGGGTTGAGTATGGTTTCATGTTATTTAATTTTTTTATCATTTAAAATTATGTATTAGATAAGATAACTTGATTGAGAGATAATGCACTTATAACATCAAATTTGTATGATCATCCTTAGGGTGGCCAGCTATGTTTATTCCTCACCCTAGTATGTTCTCCCCAGTTTGAGTGTTGACCACATGTATGATTCTAAATTTGATTCATATAAATGATTGAATAGAAAGTGGCCTAGGGTTTCATGATCAAGAGGAGTTGGTCGTGGGGATTCTTATGATAATCCTGGAGCATCTCATTAATTTCTTGGAGACCAAGAATGTTGTCAAGACTGAATATATTAGTAAATCCATATACTTTTATTTCTATTTCTCTAATGTTATTTTACATGCATGGTTTTCCCAATGGGTTACCAATTTTGTACATATGACCTAGATATGTGGGATTTTATAGTATTTTTTTTATTATAAAATGTATATGTTTCAATTTATTTAATGCATATGATGTTATTAATTCAATACCTAGAATGTATATTGTAATTTCATCTGTTCTTTACTCCTATATAAAGATATAGTCTCCTAACATGAATATCATAGTCCTCCACTACTCGTTAAAGACCTATTTTATATATAGATAAGTTCTTGACTCTTTATGATGAACTATATCATAGAATTAGATTAATAGAATCCATGTCATGATGTTATAATGTAACCACGTTTAACTTCATTTTAAATTTACTATGGTAACACAATTTATTCCTTGACAAATATCTTTTATGAATAAAAATTATATTATAATATATATAACTTAAACATGTGAATTAGAAAATGTGGGAACAATTTATTCTCACTCAATTTATAAATATGTGAAATTTAATCTTTAACTGAAAATATAAAATATAAAAAACACATTTTATATAAATATAATTGATCAAATTTATGGGTTATAATTCTTATATAATATATTTTAATATTTAATATATTTCTAATATTTATATTTATTAATTTCAACATTTCATTATATTCATCACTAAAAATTCAACAATTAAATATATTACTGTATAAATAAATAATACATAAAAACTCCATTAAAGATGTCATTTTTAAAATTATATAATTTTAACCACATAATATAAAAATTAAAAATATATATTTAATAATATATTTATTTATAAACACCTTCATATTAAATATAATCATTTTATATTAAAAATATATGAAATAATTCATTAATAATAATAATTGCAGTACTCAATGAAAATAAATTTAGTTTCAATATATTTTAAAACAATACTTTCTACTTCACTCCATAATTATCATACTAGTTTAAAATAAAAAACTAACTAATTTGATATACACAATGAAAATATATCCAATGATTTTTTTCTAAAAACTATATATCCATTGAAATTTTAAATACCTAACAAATTTTATTTAAGTATATATTGTTTCACAAATTCATTAAATCATTCATCATATACATTAATTTTATATCATTATTTATTCCACATTTCAAATTATCCATCATATTCACATGATTATAAAATATTTTTTTATCATCACCACAAACCACAATGATATGTATTATATATTATGGGTCGTTCAATTTACATTCAGTTTTTTAATTCATATAGGTATTATAATGTGTTTTATTATTATATTCTCAGGATGTTTTATGCTAAATCATGTATTTAAATATATTATATTTATAAGTTATGTCACATTTATATTAGCTCAAAATTCAAGTGAAATAAGATCTTATGAAAATTATGTTTACAATTGAAAAAATCACTATATATTTAGGGGGATTTTCATTATCAGAATCTTCGATGATGGACATGTGATGCACCCATCATCTAGATGAATGAGATGTGATATATTCATTGAAATTGTTTATAACAATCACATAATTAATAAATTTTGGGATACCATACTCAATGATTATTTTTTATATTATCTAGTGGTCACTCAATGTCACATAATAATTGATTTTATTGAATACATATGATATATATGTTACATTTTGTGTTGTACATGTGTCTATTTGATGGATATCTTATAATAAATTTTAATATATTTTGTTGGATTGAATTTTTTATTGATTACTCTCTTAGATTAGATATATAAAATTGGTATTTCATATATTTTTATCATTACTTATTCCCTAACGTTCATAGAAATAGTCCTTAAGTTATGTATTATTTTTTCGTTAACTTATTGGTTAAAAAATAAGTATTATTTTATTTACTGCATCCAAGGTTAGTTTGGATGGATTCAAAAGGTACTGTTATGTTTTATATAATGCCCAAATCATATTTTAGATAAAGGTGGATGGTGGTATAAGTTCATGAATATTTTCTATTATACTATATGATATATTCCCATTCGTATCACCTGTCATTAATGTTTTGAATATTTTAATTCACTATATATTGAAAATAAAATAGGAAACAATTGATTTTTTCCCCTATGATAGAGTATATTAAAGAATTTATTCTGGGATTCTTGTGATATGAGTGCATATCTGATATTCTAATGAGTTCAAATGGTTATAGATCAATGATGTTGATAAATTAAATAGATACTCATGAATAGTAGTTTGAATTTATAAAATGTATATATATTTACATTCATAAATGAGAATAATACTGCAATGGTTACTATGAGATGGAAGTTGATACTTTAATTTTATAACCATCTATATTTTTTGAGAATATACTATAAAAATATAAGATCCCTCGAATTTAGTTTAATCATTGTTCTTGTAATATATTTTCTAAAAAATTATTTATTCCATAACAAATTTTTTTAATTTGATAAATTTCATAGTATCCAATTGGTGATGTAGTTTCCTTTAATTTTAAAAAAATTATATGATCTAATTATAATATCTACGAGGATTAATAAAGTAGGATGATACTATGATGATATTTATCATGGCTACTCAATTAATTATTTAATTCCTTGATTTATTCTTATCATTTATTATTAGATATATTCTTATTAATATGCATATTAGTTTAGTTAATGATTGATCATCCATATATGTGTGGTCTCCTACTACCAAATTTCAGTAAATTGACATATATGTCAACCAAAAAATAAATCTATTTTCTAAAAACATAATTGAGGTTTTTGAATCCATTATATATCTTATTGAATAGAAAAAGTTTATTTATATTATGAAGGATGAATTGATAATAATACTAAAATTTTATAATTTGAATTTAATTTACATTGAGGAAGGAAATTTGATATATTTTTAACATAATTATTGTTATATTTGGAACAAACCTGATGCATCTAAAAATTATATGTTAAAAAGTCATTCATCGATGAAAAAATCAATCAAGGAATTAGGGAATCATAATCTTGATCATTTTTATGGTTAATATGATGTGAGTGATAAATTTATCTTAGTCATGAATATAAATGTCAATTGGGGAAATAGTATATTTGACCAATAATTACCCGACACATTATAAAATTATTTTAACACTCTCATCATAAACTATTTTTGAAACTGAGGACTAATGTAGATATTTGGGAGGTATATTACTTATATTAAATGTATGAAAATCATTTAATATAAGGAATGTAAAATATGGTTGTATACATTATATAAATTAAATAATAAAATGTATTATGAATAATTAAAAATACAAAAATTATATATTTCATAATGATACTAAAATAAAATTTATATATTTTAAGAGGAATATCTAGTGGTAATTGTAAAATAAATAGTCCACAATAGTGATGAAGATATAAAAGATTGATGTTGTTAATATCTATAGTGATCTATCTTTTTTCAAGGTTTGATACTTATCTCCTTTCGAGTATTCTGAACTCAATTAAATCCCCATGGATAAAAATAGTAATTTAACCTTATAAAATGTGATGATAAATAATATTTTATGGTTCCATTGATTATGAATAATCGTGTTCACTATGTATTGATCTAATAAAAATTATATGGAATAGTAGGCCCTTGGAAATATTATTTTAAGCACAAAAATATTATCTTTTGTTAGTACATTCTAATTTAAAAAATACCATTATTTAAATCTATACACCTGATTATTGAAACATATTTCTCAAGAATATATAATTAGGGATTAAAATATGATATATTTAAGATCTATTTATATTAGATTCAGTCATGGTGTATATAAATTGGTGTTTTGAGTGGAGAGAACTGAATAGGTGAGGTCAATTCCAAGTCCCCCCACTTTTCCACTAAGTGGGTGGAATTTGTGGCATATCCCTCAAATCATATTCACATCTCTCATTCCAAAAATTCCTCTCTAATATATTATTTTCTTTTAATTTCACTGAGCCTGAATGTCCCCTTATCCACTACCCATCACCCTCTCTCCCATCAGAAGTTTTATGAGGTTTCAAGTATTCTTTGCAACTCGCTGGACTGTCAGATGGCTCAGAGGGATTCTTCAAAAGACAAATTTTTATAGTTTCATCATCATATCGTGGAGTTTAGAAGGAAACATAGTTATATGTATTATTGATTCTTGAAACCTAATAATTACCTTATTTATTGAAGGTGATATTATATTTTCTTGGTTCATTTATTAATGGATAATTTAAGTGGAACATTTCATTATATTCCACTAGACCTGTGAATTTTGTTTGCAGAGGGACCTCTTGAGGACATAAATCTGAGTTCTCTTCTTAAAAATACATCTCTCTGGCCATAATGAATCCATTATCCATATTATTGTATAATATATTGTTCTTTTATTTTGTTTTCCTTGTGTTTATTGAAATATGGGCCACCACATTGCTCCATGCACCTGTATCAAAGTAGATGTGTCTAAATAACTTATAAATACTATCCAGATTTTAATCATTTAGGAATTTGATTAAAATAATTTAGTATTATATGATTCATATAATTATTTCTAGTCATTCTATTTTTGGTAGGGCCAATGAAACAAGATTTTTTCTGATCGATATCATTTCAAAGAAGTCCTTCCACGAAACTAGCATTTTCAATATAATGTTTGGTAGATATTGGATCTATTGTTATCTTTATAAATTGGCCTCCTACTAAATAGGTTTATGGAATTTATATCTCCTATATGTCCCCTCATATCACCCTAAGTGTATTTGACCTCGTTTTTCTAAATCCTCTCTATTATAAAATAATGGTGGATTATAGGATCCTTAATTTGATCCTGAAAATTGTGGGCACTCAATTATATGCCAAAATAGTACGTTCAAGTGTGTTATGTCATTACGCTCAGGATACCATTGACTCAAATATGGGATAGGTTATTAATTCCCTATGTTTCAATCTACAGAATAGTTTAAAAACATTGGGTGTTGAGTTTTAGGAATGTGTGAAGTCGGTTGAAAAAAAAGATCCCAAAAAAATTTCCATCTTCTCAATTATTTATTTGCATAAACCTTTCCTCAATCTATATTACAAAACAATTCTATTCATTTAATGAAAATTATGAGGTAAAAATTGATCTGGATGGGTAGCGAGTAATCAATAAATGGTGGAAATAGAGAAATGTTTTTTCATGAAATAGAAATAACCCAATAATAAAGAAAAAAAGACAGACTCTCAATCATCTTTAGAATGTGACCACTTTCATAAATAAGAGGTGTAATTATCATCAGGTTTGAGGATTTTGAAGAAAGGTGTGCAAGATTACTGAAATATTCTTGTCACCAATTTGAAGTGATCCAACCCACATATGGACTATTCTAACCTACCAAATCCTTTGGCCACTTGTTCTTATGCTTTGATAAACGGGTCAGATATTTAGGCGTCAATAAGTTAAATTGTTTATATCTTTAAAAAATCATAATTGTACAATCATGTAATTTATAATATGAATTAAACTACCCCTTGTGACGTGGTTGTGAAGTAATAAAAATATTGTTTTGAAAAAAATTAAGATGATGTTCAGTTATCGGATAGTGGACAAAGAAACCGAGATACATGTGATATATTATTTCCCTATAATTTATTTAGTAAAATTAATTATTCTTATATACAAATTTTCAAGGCCTTTCTCATGGAATGTGCTACAACATGTATCGCCACAAGTCTGAATATAGAGGAGTGTAATAGAATATTTGAAGCGAAATTTCATAAGGAAAACGATGTATACTAAAATAAATTTCTTTATTAATATAATATTTATATTTTTATAGATATTTATCATGACCACTTCTTTATTGGGGAATAATTCGATTTTTATAATATTATCACTTCTTAAGTTCATGAATGTATTTGGCTTCATACAATAAATATAATACAAGACATATTAAAGAATAATATAACTGACTTCCTTGATCAAAGTGTAATTATAATCATTGAATCATTACTTAATCCTATAACACAATATCTGTGATTAGTTTTTCTCTTCTATTGTTTTCTTTTAATGTGAAATATTTTAACTTTTCGATTTTTATTTTTTCCTATTTCAAGTATAGTTTTTAATTTCTGGGTGATGTTTTGAGGGTTTCAAATAAACCCATAAAAGTGGATATTTATTGAACTTATAAATGAAAATTATTACAGAGTTGTTCAAGGAATTAAATAAATAATTATATTAATTTTTTAATTAAATATTCACCTAATAATTCATCTCTATAAAAAAATATTTCATATACCATACTCAGAAAAACAAAACCTAAAGAATTTTAGAGTTACAGCATGATAATGAAATACTATCTTAATATTAAAAATAATTTAAGATAATAACCCAAAAAATATTACAATAATCCCTATTTTAATTGATGTAGATTTTATTTTCAACATAAATCATTTCACTATTTATTATGGCTCTATAATTATATTATTTCTCCAGATTTCATGTAATTAATAATAAGGTTTTTATCATGCTAATTAAATTACCATAATTCTAATGGTTATATTATTTTATAATTTATAATTTCACTTAAATAATTAATTAGTTTTTTCTAATATTATTTTAGATTCTTTCACCGATGATGATTGGTCGAGTTTGCATTGAACATAATTTTTATACTACTTATTTATTCTTGAGGATTCTCCCACAATTTAGTGTATATTATTTATCAACCAATAGAAGGTCTAGCTTCTTTATTTTCATGGGAAAATGATATCTCCAAGTGATAATATTGAACATGTATATTTTTCAGAATATTAAATGGAGACTAATGTTAGATGAATGAATATATGCTCTCATGGGATCACAAATGTATTTAGGTATGTAATTATTCCCTTAAAAACGTGCATGTATTATAGGAACCCTCGTTTTTTATGATGAATACCATTTATAGTGACAAACTATAAGATATTTTAATTTATGTTATTATATAAATGATTCAGTCAATAAATGGTTGTTCAAAGTTCATTAGAAGATGAATCAGTAAATAAGGATTAACTTGAAGGTGGAATGATGAATTTTATTTGAATTACATGACTATATGATTTTTATTTTAACATTAAACATTTAATGAATATTATTTGATGTGGAAGTTACTTTATATAAATTAGGGTTTAATATAAAACCCCATGTGTCATAACACTAATGTTGAATTATTATATCCAACTAGAATGGAATGTAGAGAGAAAATATTCTCATGTGATCATTATTTCTATAATGTCATGTTTCGCATGACGACATTCCATATATATGTATAAGAATGATTTCATTAGTGGAAATAATATAGAGTACTAAACCTTGAATAGTATTTTTTATAGTCTACCCTAAACACATTAAAAGGTGTAAATGTACCCCATTGAGGATGATAATACCTGACCAGGGCATTATTTTTGTTCTAGACCCAATGGATCATTTATTAAATTTCAATTAATATATATATACAACATAGAGTGGGATATCTCATTTCATATAATTCATATTTGGATATCCAATTAACCAACCTTGGGATTTTTTTAACATAGTATGTGATGGTGGCCATTATTTTGATAACATAGATGGTTAAAAAGAAGTTACAATAATATTTTGTTTATATGATTTGAATAGATGAATCCAGGGATCATGTGCAAAATTTATAGTATTCTTTTGGACAGTAACATTTTAATGTTCTATTTGTATGTTAGGGCATGTGTTCCTCTTATACCATCATAAGGTAGGGTCTAGAATCCATTTATTTCTCATATGTTTCTTCGAATATAGTATCTTATATATGTAGATAATATATGGTAACTACTCTACTCGAACAAATTGTGTTTATCATCCCTTATCCATCAATTCAGTATTCCATAAATTCAATTTACTTATGAAGAGTGTGGGAGAATCCACTAGAGTTTTAACTCCCACAATTTACCCTTCACACATGATCCTTCGCCATCTTACTTGTGAGGGTATATAGGTAATTGGAATTTATTATCCATATATTTCACAAATGATACACCATTTATGAGCTGAAGGATGTGGAATTATATTTATTGGAGATTATAATACAATAATTGTTGTGAAATCTATTATGAATATATTGGAAGTGGAATTTTTTGGAATAAAAAAGTAGTGAATGCTTCATTAAGACTTCTGACCCCTTAGTCCCCCTAGAAGACCGTTTTCCTAGAAGGTATAAATTGATATCAATCCAATAATTCATATAGTAATAAGTAATCTAATATTTTATATTTAAATTCATGGTATCAACATTTAGGATTGATTAATAGATGCATACGACAATCATAATTCCCTTTAGAATTAACGTTTTATAGAATAAATACATTATTGAAACTCAATATTTATTATGATACTAATCTGTACGAAGATATTATAGGGGAAATAATGTTCTAGTTTTCCCTTTTGTACAACACATATACAGCTCTTGTATGCGGAGATGAACTAACTTTTTTCACTGAATTTCCATTCAGTTTTTCATTATTTTTAATAATGTGTCATTATAATAACCCAATACTAGGGCTTGTGCCCACATGTATTATGTATTTATATATGAATAGCATGTTTAATGATTTTTTCGGTGGACAAGGAGAAATAATTTCTTGTTTGGAGCAGAACCATGGTTATTCATAATGGTGATTATTTCTATTTTGGATTGTGTGTGATCCTCTCTCACATATATTTTGTTATAAATTATCATTGAATTCTGTTTCATAAGATTTTTGGGTGTATAATTTCATTAATATTTACTATGTGTCATGTTCATTTATATATCATCTTATGCATGCATTGTATTCAGTATAGTTTTCATTAGGTTATTATATCTATTACAACACAAATTTCGTAAAACATAGATAATTTTTTTATTTATAATATATTATAATTCATAGTTCACAATACATGGTATCCAAAAATTTAATATTATGATGAATCTATATACATAAATTGGTGTTTTATTACTCTAAAAACTAATTTTATAGCAACTGTAAAATAAAATGTATTATTTTTTATGGGTATTCGATAAGTTATATTAATTAATCCAAGGGTTTTAATTTGTGAATGTGAAACCATATTAATGGATGAGCTGAATTTCAAAGTATGTGGTAGCGTAAAATTATACTATAATACATAAGTATATAGGAAATAATATTATAGGAATAAATAAATTTTATAAAAAAAATAAATTGAAAAATTATATCTATATATTACATAATAATGAAATATTATAGTGATAATAAAAACTAATCAGAAGTTGATAGAGTACATACTACAAGACTTAATAAACATAATTTTAAGACATATATACTATGAATTCATAAAATTATTATATTTATTAATCAAAAATACTAGTTTGTGTCTTTATACCAACATAATATTTAAGGGTAATTATAATTTCAAGCTCCTATTTCACATTAAATGTCTAATGAACCCGTCATCTGATGAAAAGATAAAAATATCATAATTAACCCTTCAAAAACTCTTTTGTAATCATGGTTATGTAGTAAATAATTTCCATAACAAAATATTCAGATATCAAATTTGAATATATTACCATTAAATTGTAAAATATGGATTTCTAGGTTAATATATTACAATTATCAAATAAATAATAATATATACACATTGTAATTCAATATACCATTATCAAGGGAATGATAAAAAGGTATCTATGAAGAGTAAATTCATACTCTATATATATCAATAGAAAATAATTTTTCAAATTCTATGTAAAGAGATCAAAAATCATCCAATGAATAACTTTAGTGGATGAAAACCTAGATGTATTGTAAAAAAAATTTGTTGTGTATCCAAATAATGTTGATTTAAAACCCAACTAATCAGTTTTAGAGTAATTAGACATTTTGTCATCTGATATGTTTGATCAATATACATTAATTACTTCAAAGAATGTAATCTATTACTGGAAACCCACACTCTCTTTATATGAATGGAATTTTATGATATTTTATGGATATAAGAATTTTATTCCATTATAAAAAAATATAAATTTATTATAGTTTGAGGGAATGGTGGTCACTATTAAATAAAATAATAATGAATTTATACCAAAAGTATAAGAAATTTTTTTATATGAAGAAAAATTTAAATGATTTAAAAATAACCAATAATTAAGAGTCTATTAACCCATACCTTACAAAGTAGCTTCTCAAATAATTATATGAAAATATTAAACTTTTGAAACACCTTATATAGACTATATAGAGTAATAATAAGAGGTAATTCAATATTAATGGAATTAATGTATTATCCAATGGGATAATTGATGAGTATTTACATAAAATGACATGTCTTTGTTTCCTAAATTTACATAATGGCCATTTGACCTTATCTTATAAATTAATTTCAAACAATTTTCCATCCCATGGTATTATAACATTGTATATAACAGGTATTTATTAGTTTTTTTCCATTCATTTTTTATAAAAAAATTCCTCTTTACAATATATTATATTATATGTGATAAATATCCTCATCCATAATGAATTGATTTTATATTCATAAAATAAAAAATATGTTTGTGAAGATTAATTATATGTTTCAAAATTTTATTTTTTAATTTTAATATATAGTACATTTATGAATACCCCCATTTTTAAAAATGAAATACTTTTTTTACCTTTTACAAAATTTTGATATTTTTATTATTTGATAATACTTACCATGTATTCATAACATATTTACATTTTATGAAAAAATAATTATCTCCATACAAATTAATAATAAATCCATTTTAGATAATTCTATTATTGTTTTTTTTCTATTGATGTTATTTTACTCGAAAATAATTATTTATTTAATAACTAAATTTAATTACACAAAATAATAATTATGTATCTAAAAACAATGCATCAATAGCCCAAATTTTGTAATCCCTTTGTAATGGCTAGGACCTCTCCGGTCCATTCCTTTGTGAAAATGTGGTGCTGAAGTTGTTTTGGGAAGTCAATGAGACTTGGGGGGTGTGTTTGGGAGGACTTTTGCAGAAAGTAAAAGGGTAATATATTTTGCATGGTTGGCGAACGGTTTTACTAAACCATGTGGCCAAACTATGCAAGGCTGGTCTTGAGGGCAGTGGTTAATGCACGGTTAGAGCACAGTTTGCCTAACTGTGTGGACTAACCGTGCGAGGGGTTGTCGAGGCATAAGATAACGTAGGGTTAGGGCACAGTTTGTTAAACCGTGCAGGCACTTGATGTTAGATCTTAAAATTGTCGATCTAACTCGTTTTGCCTTTAATCACCTCATTTAATCCCCTAATTGGCCATAACTTGGGTTTACCTTTCATTGGAGGTAGAAGAACCTCTCCTAAGCATTTTGGAGGTGATCCGGAAGTTTCACTTCGCGAATTGAAGCCGGTTTGTCAAGGTATATGATCCTTTTGTTTGGTTTCATAGCTCTACGTAGATCTACTCCTCCTCTTCTCTAGATATCATAGATCTACGCTCGATATGGGTAGATCTAAGTGTATGGATGTCGTTTATGATGATCTTTGGTCTTGTTTGTGTTAGGAGATGAGATCTATGGGGGATTCATGGAGAATCGACCCAGTTTCTTGGGCACTCATCGACCATTGTGGTTTCCCTTGAAAACCTTGGAGGTAGGGGATTTGTGGCTTCTCTAATTGTTCATGTGTAATCGTAGAGTTATCATGTTTTAGTACTTTAGATCACAATTTAATTTACCTAATTAATTACTTGAACCAAATTAAAGGAATTGGTTATTGCATGTTGTTGCTTTGTACCGTGATAACGGTTCACCTATTGATTTTCTAGATAGTGTGATATATATGCTTTGCTTGTTAGCATGATTCTCTTAATGAAATTGATAAAGAACGTAAATCTAGAATTAATTGATAATCAATTTTCTAAAGATAAAGAGGCATGTAAGTGAATCTGGTTGTTTTTGTTAATGAAATTGATGTCGATGTATGTGATTAACATAGTTGGTCGGTAAACTTGTAATCTGTTGGTGTTTGTTGTTTGAATTCTAAATGCCTTGTTAAAGGGCCAAGAGCCCAATTTGATGTGATGTTTGTTTTCCTGCTGCTTGTGTTGTGCTATGACCCTGGAGGGGTGTTGTGATATGTTGTGTTGTGATGTGACCCTGGAGGGGTGTTGTTATATGTGGAGGCAGGGAGGCCTTGTGGATGTGGAATCAGATGACGTGTAGAGTGGCGAGATGCATCGGTTTATGCATGTGGGTGTCGGGGAGGACACCAGGTATGATGAAATGGGATGGATGTGGTTGTTGGATGCATGGTGGGTTTTTTGGTTGATTTTCTGCTTTACATTTCCCCACTTCTCAAGGGATCTGGTCTTTCTTAACCTTCTTCCGAAGTAGGTGAAGACACGCGGGGTATGCCTCGTGAATTCCGTGTTTAGCCTCTCAAGGTAGAATGAGTCTATGCACTTCCTATAGTCGGTGAAGACTCGATGGGTAGTACATCTACTCACCGTGTTGAGCCCCCTTTTGTTTAGTAGCATAGGTTTCTTTTCTAGAATCCCTGGGAATATGGGAAAGTAATCTTGTAATGAATGTTTGAAGAAATGATGTTAACCCATGGGGTTGGAGATTGATGAAACTTAATGATGAGGTTGAGAAATTTTAAAGGGATACTTTATTTTGAATGTGATGCCAATGAAGTTTAATGTGGGTTGTTCATGGTTAATTAGTGATGGAAGACTTAATTAACATATAGTGGAATTGATGAAAAAGGTAATGAAGTAACCTAATGAAGTTCTTTAATTGGTTTTGTGCTTTTAGGATACCTAGTCTTACAAATAGTAGCCCGGAGTTCAGGTGACGTTAGATGCAGTTGAGGCTAAGAATAGGTTATGCCCATAGTGTGTTTGTGAGTTATATATATATTCTTCACTTTTTCTTTTTCAATACACTTCATCACCCTGTCAGTAAGGGCAATGGACACCCCAAGGATTCTGAGCCCTAGGGGGTGTTTTCACCAACATTTCGATGGGAGGATGAATGGATGACTACCCCCTTTGACCCCGCTCTCTTCTCTTGGTAGATACTATTGCCGTTGGCACAACGGTTAGTTTTCCCTATATATGTCTGTAGAGGGATGTAATGGCTTGTGTTTATTTCCACACTTATATTCTGGATGTAGTTTCCTATGCACTACTATAGGTGTAATGTGTATAGGTTGTGATGGCTTGAGGATCCTTACGTAGTGTATGGGCTGTAATGGCTTGAGGTACAATACCCGACGTATGATACACGTTATGCGGGTTGTGTTGGCTCCTGGAACCTACCTGGTTACTTTTCATTGTGAGTATGGGGTGGATCTTAGTACAGGTGTCTGTGGGAAAGCCTTTGTGGTGCACGAGGTGCAGATTGTGGAGCTTAGCCCATGTTTATACAGGCAAGACTTTAGGGAGAGATGCACAGGATGTATGTCGTTGGGGAAAACCGGAAAACAAATTGGGAAGTAGTTACGGGGTACCCTTGATATCCTTTTCTATATGATATATTATTGTATTCATTACTTGGTGAGAGTATCCATGGTGAGGTTGGGAACATAGTATACCTGTTAGGTGATGAGTTAGTTTCACTATTGTTCACTGTGCTTTAGCGTGCTTTCTTTACATTTTCACGAGAGTCTTCGGGGAGGATCCTACTGAGTATGTTGTTATACTCACCCTACGTATACATAAAATATTTTTTAGGTCACATGGAGTAGGTTGGAGATCAATATGGTTACTACAAGCTGGTGGTTGCAGGAGCTGTTTGGGCATGTGTTTGCTGTTGTTTTACTTTCTTTTGGGTACATGTAGTTTTCCCTTTTCAGTGGTTTTACTTTTTCATGGTATTTCATATATGTACATGGGTTTCTTTTTTTATTTCAGTTCTGAGTTGGACTTGGTTGGTGTCTATCTTATCTCTCTCATCTGCATGTGTTCTCTTACTGGGTAATGCCTCCCATTTGTGTATTTATTATACCCTCAGTGCTAATCGCAAACCCGGGGCCTACTGGAGGCCAGACTCGGGGGGTCATTATCACCCTTCTCACATTTTCGGCCCAAGAGGGTACACTTTGTGGGGAGGGGGTCATGACAGAGTGGTATCAGAGCCAGGTTGAGGGATAAGATGGAGTTTGGAGTTAGGTACTAGTGAGCTTGCATGGGTTGGTAGGGAAAGGATGTCTTTCTTGTTTAGAAGGTGAGGTAAACAGTGGAGACTGGCTGAGACATAGGCGTTTAGGGTCCCCTATGATCTGTTATACAGACCTTTAATTATACAATGGCTACTAAACAGGGTGATACTTGTTTCAGGGTAGAGACCTAGGAAAGGATCATGCATCATTCTTCTTTGTGCCTGTGTTTTAATGGGTAGACCTTAGGATAGGTTAACCTAAAACAAATGAAAGAAAAAAAATAATTAATTAATGTTTAGTCTTAAATATTCCAGGAATCGGATCTCTAATTTTTTTTTATTTTGAAGGTATGCCTCCAAGTCAACTTCCTCGTTAGGTTTTCCTAAAATACTTTCAGCAGGCTATTCCAGCAGGTCGCCATAGGGTAGGGGTTGACGACAATGACACTTGGAGAAAGACACTCCGAGAGTTTCAACGCTAGATTTTTCAGAAGTATGAGGGCTCTGTTTCAGATGCAGTCATGGAAGACTGGTTGGAGGAGGTTGAGATTAGATTCAGTTCAATCCATTCTCAGAAGGAGCACAGGGTGTTATTGGTTGTGACGATGTTGTGTCGAGCAGCAAGGAAGTGGTGTTGGTTGTTCCTCAAGGATCGTGAGGAGTCAGCGATCTCATGGGAGGAGTTCGGAGACAATTTCATAGCCACGTTCCTTTCTTCGACTGCAAAGGCGTCTAGTCGCCAGGAGCATCTTACCCTTCGATAGTGGAGCTCCACTGTTCAAGAGTTTGGAATCCATTTCAGGAACCTTTTACATCCTACTTCGGACCTGTTACCAGATGAGGAGGCCAGGGTGAGGCATTTCGAGGAGGCTTTGCATCCAGAGATACAATGCCAAGACACCCCGTTTATGTTAAACACATATCTTGAGATGTTGGTGAGGGAATAGGTTGTTGAGAGGACTTTGGCTAGGACCGGATCATCACGAGAGTGTAATTAGCATGAATCCTCAAGAAGCAAGGCTGTGGTCTGGGGTTCCCGGTTTTCAAGGCAGAAGAGTTTCCGTTCAGCCCGTGGTAGGTCCCAGCCCTTCACATCTCGTTTCTACTAAGTCAGCAACTCTAAGGCCTATGCCAAGGGATCAGGCGCTTTTTTTTCTTGTTGTGGTTATGTCCATTAGCAGCAGGAGTGCCCGACCATTCCGAGTGGTCATCATGCACCGGGAGCTCCGCTTCAGGTTCCTCTGTTGAGGCAGTTCCAACTGACGTAGCAACAACAAGTTGCACCATCTTTCGATCAGTATAGGGGAGATGGGGTGGGTAGAGGATATCCCCATGACATTCCCCATCCTCCGATAGTAGAGAAAAACTGTGGTGGTGGTCATCATCAGGGTCATAGAGGCCACGGAAGAGGTTGTGGTCAGCTTCATGCTCTAACGCTACCTGCTCCAGACAAGCCATACATAGTTTGAGGTACCCTTTTCTTGTTTTCATCCTTGTTGTATGTTGTTTTTGATTCAGGAGTGACACACTCCTTCATATCACCTACCCTTGTCCATTCCTTGGGACTTGAGGTAGAGAGGCTTCCAGTGCCCTTGGCGTTGACTACGCCAGTTAGAGGTCGAGCTGACTTGATTGATGTACGTAGAGACTGTGAGCTAGTTTTGGGGTAGCACCACAGTTGGGGAGATTTCATATGTTTACGAATACAACCATATTATGTCATCCTTGGCATGGATTGGTTGTATTTGGTGCAGGCTATTGTGGATTTCTACATGAAGAATGGTGTTTTCCTTGATGCATATGGAGAGAAAGTGGTGTTTGTTGGTGAGCGAGATACTCAAATGGGTCACAGGAGAGTTCCATCCCTATCAACCATGGCGGCTGAGATGATGATGAGATCCTCAGAGGATTAGTATTTGGCGTTTCCTAGGATCGTAGAGGAGTACCCTGATGTTTTTCTATAAGAGGTTGTACCCTTACCCCCTCGATGAGAGATCGAGTTTGTGATCGATCTACAGCCAAGAGTGTCTCTTATATCTATGTATCCATATAGCATGTCCCCTTCAGAGTTATGAGAGCTACGTATGCAGCTTGATGGTATATTGCAGTGTGGTTTTGTTCAGCCATGTGTGTCACCATGGGGTGCACCAGTCTTGTTCGTGAAAAAGGCTGATGGCAGTTTGCAGTTGTGTGTCGATTATCATCACTTAAACAAAGTCACAATAAAGAATAATTATCCTCTTCCGGATATTGATGACTTATTTGATCAATTGAAGGGTTCAAGTTGGTTCTCAAATATCGAATTGCGGTCAGGATATCATCAGATGCGTGTGAAATATGAGGATATCTCGAAGACTGTTTTTCGTTGTCATCATGGGCATTAATAGTTCCTTGTAATGTTGTTTGGTGTGATGAATTATCTAGCTGTGTTCATGGGTTTAATGAATACTGTGTTTTGTGAGTTCCTGGACAAGTTCGTGGTAGTTTTCATCAACGAAATCCTTGTGTACTCCACATCTGAAGAGGAGTATGGAGAGCATCTGTGAGCCGTCTTGGGAGTTCTTCATCGACATCAGCTATTTGGGAAGTTGTCAAAGTGTGATTTTTGGGCTCGGTAAGTCCTTTTATTGGGTCATGTTGCATACCAACAGGGAGTAGCTGTGGAACCATCTAAGATAGAAGCAGTGGTGTCTTGGGAAGCCACAAAGATAGTGTCAGAGGTGCGAAGTTCACATGGTCTCGCAGGCTATTACAGGAGGTTCGTAACCAATTTCTCACAGGTTGCGGATCCTCTAACTGCTCGAAATAGGAAGGATTAGGACTTCAAATGGGATGATCAGTGTCATTCAGCCTTCGATTATCTAATGGAGAAGTTAGTAAGTGCTCTCGTTCGTTGTCTTCTAGCTGAGGGGGTCCAGTTTGATGTTTTCTGCGATTCTTCCCATCTGGGGTAAGGCTGTGTTCTCATGCAGCGGAGGTCAGTTGTTTCTTATGGGTCATGGAAGTTGTGTCCCCATGAACGCAACTATGCCACCAACGATCTTGAGTTGGCAGCCGTGGGGTTTGCTCTGAATTAGTAGAGACGTTACCTCATTGGTGAGCACTTTGTGTTCTTCACCGACAATATGATTTGAGGTATGTTTTCTCCCAGCATGACTTAAACTTTCGACAGCGTTGGAAGATGGAGTTCTTGCATGAATAAGACTTCTAAATATCGTATACACCTTGAAAGGGGAATGTTGTAGCTGATGCGCTGAGCTGAAAGTCACGTAGTGATGCTGTGTGTGAATTCGGTGTTTACTGGAGAGTAATGAAGGAACATTCAGCTTTTCATCTTGTCATGGGAGAAGTTGGGGGTAGAGGATGTATTTTCCAGATGATGGTATAGTCATCGCTGATGCAGAGGGTGGAAGAGTCCCAGTTGGGGGATCTTGAGGTGGAGGTCTGGAGAGACCGAGTTGTTTGTAGTGAGGCCCCTGATGGTTGGTCTGAGGATGAACAACATAGAGTGTTTTATAAAGGAAGGATTTTTGTTTCCTTGAAAATGTGAGAGACGGTTCTTAGATAGTTCCATAGTTCACCTATTGGAGTTCATCCTGGTGTAACAAATCTGTACTGAGCTTTGAGGTTTCAGTTTTGGTGGCCTGGGCTGAAGCGCGCGGTTTTGGAGTTTGTGTATCGATGTTTAGACTTCCAGAAGGTAAAGGCTGAACCTCGTGTTCCTGGTGGTCTTCTCCAGCCATTATAGATTCCTCAGTGGAAGTGGGAGGAAAACTCAATGAAATGTTTTATAGGTTTACCTCGATCTCCGAAAGGACATGATGTTATTTGGGTGGTAGTGTATTTTTTAACAAAATCGGCCCACTTCATAGCAATCAAGGAGTCGAGATCAGTGGAAGTTTTATCAAAGCAGTATCTAGAGGAGGTGGTGAGACTTCATGGAGTACCAAGGAAACTCATTTTTTATCGATATCCTCATTTTACCTCTAGGTTTTGAAGGTGTCTCCAACAAGCTTTTGGTTCTCAACTATGCCTAAGAACTTCTTTTCACCCTCAAACAGATGGTTAGACAGAGCGAACCATCCAGACTCATGAAGAAATGTTACGCTCTTGTGTTCATGATTTTGGAGGTTCATGGATGAGGCACTTACCCTTGGTGGAGTTCACATACAATAATAGTTTCCACTCCACCATTGGTATGGTGTCGTTTGAAGCCTTATATGGCTGACCTTACTGTTATTGTTGTGCTGAACTGGGTTTCGAGAGTCAGCAATTCATAGACTGGAACTAGTGAAGAATACAACAGAGATGGTTCAGGTGATTCGTGAGTGGATGAAGGCGGTGCAAGATCATCAGAAATCATATGCCGATCAGATAAAGAGACCCTTATAGTTTAATGTTGGAGATCATATGTTTTTGAAGATGACTTCCCATCTTGGGCAGTAAATGTTTGGTCGTGGGAGTAAGATTTCCCCCCGCTTTGTTGGACCTTTCGAGGTGTTAGATTATATTGGATATGTGTCGTATCAAGTACCACTTCCGCCACAGATGAGTCAAATACATGATGTTTTCCATGTATCGCAGATACTTCGTTATGTTCATGATGACTCTCACCTCATCGATTGGGGAGAGATCGATGTTGATGATGATGCCACCTTTGAGTAGCGACTTGTGGAGATCTAAGACTGCAAGAAGAAGTTTTTGCACATGCGATCCATCCCTTTAGTTCATTTCTTGTGGTGACACGGTGGCGTGGAAGAGAGTACTTGGGAACGTGAGTCACATATACGCGCTCAGTACCCAGAGTTGTTTATTGTTTAACCCTTTTCGTGTATCATTGTGACTTATGTGGCTGTGGAAATTTCATGTTTATGGGATGGAATCCTCTGTTTCTTTGGTTGCTTGATCTATTTGGAGAGGTATCTCGATGGGTGGTTGTTCAGACCCTGTTTCATTTTTTCTTCTTAGGTTGGTTTTGGAATCTAGAGGACGAGATTGTTTTGAGAGGTATTTGATGTAATGGCCCGGACCTCTCTAGTCCATTCCTTTGTTAAAATGTTGTGCTGAAGGTGTTCCGGGAAGTAAGGTGACTTGGGGGTGCATTTGGGTGGACTTTTGAGGAAAGTTAAAGTGTAATAGCTTTCGCACGGTTGGCTCAAGGTTTGCCTAAACTGTGCGTCCAAACAGTGCAAGGCTGGTCTTGAGGGTTGTGGCTAATTCACGGTTAGCGCACGATTTGCTTAACCATGTGTACTAACCGTGTGAGGAGGGGCTATCGAGGAAGAAGCTAATGCATGGTTAGCGCACGGTTTGTTAAGCCATGCAGACTAACCGTGCGGGCACTTAATATTAGATCTTGAAATTGTGGATCTAACTCGTTTTTCCTTTAATCACCACCTTTAAGCCCCTAATCAGTCATAACTCGAGATTACCATTCCTTGGAGGTAGAAGAACCTCTCCCAAACATTTTTTAGGCAATCCGGAGGCTTCTCTTTGCGAATGGAAGCTTGTTTCTCGAGGTATGTGATCTTTTTGTTTGGTTTCAAAGATCTATGTAGATCTACTCCTCCTCTTCTCTCAGGATTGTAGATCTACACCCTTTATGGTTATATCTATGTGTGTGGATGTCGTTTATGATTAGCTTTGGTCTTGGTTGTGTTAGGAGAGGATATATAAGGAGGATTCGTAGAGAATCGACCTGGTTTCTTGGGCGCTCATCGACTGTTGTGGTTTCCCTCGAAAAATATTGAGGTAGAGGATTTAAGGCTTCTATAATTGTTCAAGTGCAATTATAGAGTTAGCATGTTTTAGTCCATTGGATGAAAATGGAATTTTCGTAATTAAATACTTGAACTAGATTAAAAGGATTAGTGATCCCATGTTGTTTCTTTCTACTATGATAACGGTTTGCCTCATGATTTTCTAGATAGTGTGATATATATGCCTTGCTTGTTAGCATGTTTCTCTTGATGAAATTGATAAAGAACGTAAATCTGGAATTAATTGATAATAAACTGGATAATGATAAAGAGTCATGTAAATGAATCCAGTCGTTGTTGTTAATCAAATTGATGCTGATGTATGTGATTAACATAGTAGGTTGGTAAAACTGGAATCTGTTGGTTCTTGGTGTTTGAAGGCTAGATGCCTTGTTAAAGGTCCAAGAGCCCAATTTTATGTGAATTTTATTTTCCGGATACTTGTGATGTGTTGTGACCCTAGATGGGTGTTTTGATATCTTGTGTTGTGATGTGACCGTAGAGGGGTGTTGTGATAACTGGAGGCAGGGAGGCCTTGTGGATGTGGTAGCAGATGACGCCTAGATTGGTGCGATGCATCAGTTTATGCATGTGGGTTTTAGGGAGGACACCCGGGAGGATGAAATGGGATGGATGTGGTTTTTGGATGCTTGGTGGTTTGTTTTGTTGTTTTTGTTCTTTAATTTTCCCCGCTGCTCACGGCAGCTGGTCTTGATTACACTTATTCCGAAGGATGCAAAGACACGCAGGGTATTCCACGTTCTTTCCGTGTTTATCCTCTCAAGCGAGAATGGGTCTACGCTCTTGATATAGGCCGCAAAGACTCGACGGGTAGTACGTCTACTCACAATATTGATCCCTCTTGTGTTTAGTATCATAGGTTTCTTTTCTAGAATGCCTAGGAATATGGGAAAGTAATTCTATAATGAATGTTTGAATAAATGATGTTTACCCATGGGGTTAGAGTTTGATGAAACTTAATGATGAGGTTGAGAAATTTTAAAGGGACAGTTTATTTTGAATGTGATGCCAATGAAGTTTAATGTGGGTTGTTCATGGTTAATTAATGATGGAAGACTTAATTAACATACATTGGAATTGATGAAAAATGGATTGAAGTAACCTAATGAAGTTATTTAATTGGTTATGTGCTTATAGGAATCCTAGTCTTAGAAATAGAAGCCCGGAGTCCGAGAGACATTAGCTGCAGTTGAGGCTAAGAATAGGTTATGCCCATAGTGTGGTTGTTATATATATATATATTCTGTACTTTTTGTGTTTCTATATGCAACTCCACCCTATCAGTAAGGAAAACTGACACCACATGTATTCTGAGCATTGGGGGGTGTTTTCCCCAACATTTCGGTGGGAGGATGAATGGATGACTACCCCCTTTGACCCCGCTCTCTTCTCTTAGTAGATACTAGTTCCATTGGCACAACGGTTAGTTTTCCCTATATATGTGTGTAGAGGGCTGTAATGGCTTGTGTTTATTTCCACACATATATTCTAGATGTAGTATCCTGTGGAATACAATAGGTGTAACATGTATAAGCTATGATGGAATGAGGATCCTTACGCGGTGTATGGGCTGTAATGGCTTGAGGTACAATACCTGACGTATGATACACGTTATGCAGGTTGTGGTGGCTCCCGGAACCTACCTGGTTACTTTTGGTAGTGATGATATTGTGGAGCTTAGCCCAGGTGTCTGCGGGTAAGACTTTGTAGTGCACGAGGTACAGATTGTGGAGCTTATCCCAATTTTATACGGGCAAGCCTTTGGAGAGAGATGCACAGTACATATGTCGTTTTGGAAAAGCGGAAAACCAGTCAGGAAGTAGTAGAGGGGTACCCTTGATATCCTTTTCTATATGATGTATTCCTATATGCGTTACTTGGTGAGAGTATACATGGGGAGGTTGGGAATAGAGTATACCAATTAGGTGACAAGTTAGTTTCACTGTTGTTCATTGGGCTTTAGCATGCATTCCTTACTTTTGCACGAGAGGCTTCGTGGAGGATCATACTGAGTATACTTTTAGACTCAACCTACGTATACAGAAACTATTTTTTAGGTCACTTGGATTAGGTTGGAGATCAAGCTGGTTACTACTAGCTGGTGGTTGTAGGAGTTGTTTGGGATATTGTTTGCTGCTGTTTTACTTTCTTTTGGGTACTTGTAGATTTCCTTTTTCAGTGGTTGTACTTTTTCATTGAATTTCATATATGTACATGGGTTTATTTTATATTTCAGTTCTGAGTTGGTATTGGTTGGTGTTTGTCTTATCTCTCTCTTCCGCATGTGTTCTCATAGAGGGTATGCCTCTCATTTGTGTATTTACTACCCTCGGTGCTAGTCGCCAACCTGGGGCCTACTAGAGGCGAGACTCGGGGGTCATTATCTCCCTTCTCACATTGCAGGCCCCGGAGGGTTACACATTGTGGGGAGAGGGTCATGACACCCTTCTTCTTATAAATTAAATATTATTATATTCATATAGGTTTAATTATATTATTATTCATTGATTAATATATTAATATTAGTTATCTATTATAATAATTAAAATAATTTTTTTTAATTGTAAATTAATAACAGTAATTCACATAGTATAATCCTAGGAAATGTATTCTCCACAAAAAAATAACTATTTTTCAATGTTGTTGGTTTATATCAATAAATAAATAGCTTAGTATAGTTTTTACACTTTTATTCATAATGTTTTCATATTTCTACAACCTTTTTGAGGCTCTTATAAAGAGTAGTCACTAGATAGGTTGTCTAATTCCTTGAAATTTTTCCCTATTATGGGAAATCTAGATAGGCTATTTATTATTTCACTATTCAAGACCATCTTCATTTCATCAGTGCCATCAAATATGTTGTTTTTATCATGTACTTCATAAACATCAAAACATGGAAGATAAAATCGATATTATATTCTTTTTGTGGAAAATATAAATGACAATCCACCACTAAAATTATCTCTATAATCTCAAAATTCCTAATATAACTCAAAGATATCATATGGTTTATAATATCCCTTATTAATCTACACAATGTTGGTATATTCAAGAATAAATTATGTTCCACATCGAATTTTTTGTACTTCCATGTATTATAAAAAAAGTATTCCCTATAATATGATATTTGTAGATAATATTTTGGAGAGATTTAATGTAATTACAACGAATATATTAGCTCTGATTCAATGGTTAGTTTATTACATTACCATATGATACAAAGAATCCCATAATTACGGATTAAATATTTTAGTCATCCTAGTAAACTATATAAATTATTCAATATCCCACTATTATTAAAATCATAAAATGTAATATAGTATTTTTATTGAGTAAATTATTATTCCATCATTTATATCCCTCTATATCAATCATAAATAACATCTTTGAATCCTTAGAAAATGAAAGATAACAAAGGGGTTATCTCTAATGCTCATTAGGGGTATTTATAAAGTTGATTATATTAAGAAACAAACAAGGCATACCAAATATGTAAATGTAAATAACTAAAACAAATGACTTTCGATCAATAAATTGATATTAATATTTGAATATGAAATGATTATCAAAATATGTCATCTTAATAATCAAATGAAATTGATAAATAAACATGTAAATTATAACTACACTAATAACTCTAAGGAATGATAATATCTAATACCATAATAAGTGAATGCGTAATTATAGGAATCATAACTATAAATTCAAGGCCTTATTCCATGAAATCTTATTGAAATGGGTAATGGATTACCAAAAAGATCAAGATAGTTCTTCTCATGATACATACTGATGAATCATGGGGATATTGTGGGTAATGCCTATCTTTTAAAAATTCCATTTCATTCCTCAAAAAAAAATTAAAATAATGAATATAAATTTATCAAAAAATATGATAAAATATTTTACAGTTCTCCCAAAAAAAATAATAATAATAAATGTAGCATAATATTGAAAATTATATGGAAATAGAATATCCTAAAAAACTGATCATAAACCATACACAAAAATAAAAATAATGTATCCAATACAATATATTCTTAATGGATCATAAGTAAAATTAGTGTTTTTTTCACTTATGATTAATAATATCTTAAAAATATCATTAATAAAATTATTCAGTAAAATTGACCCTTTAATCTTCGAAATAACAAAATAATTTAAAATATCTACAGTATTAGGAAAAAAAAAATAATTATATAATTTTATTAAATTAATATAATATTAAATTATATGAGTGTTCAATATGGTTGAACGGTGCTTTAATGTTAAATATTTTTAAAATAATGATTCATTTCATAATTTTATAAGAATGGTCCAAAGATCCTTATTTCAAAAATAATTGGTAGATATATTCAATAAAATTTATTAAAAATATAAAAATGGGAAATGAGTATCTTTAATAATTAATTTTGATATTTTTTTAACCTTTTTGGATATCAATTTTTTAAAAATTTATATTTATGAATAAAGGGTCTCTATCAAAGAGTGAAATGATGTTGATTTTCATTAAAAACGTAGTGGTGAATTATTTAATTCTTAATGAGATGAAAATAAGAATAATACATAAATTTTATAGAAATTACTAATAGACAATAAAATTCCCAGGATTCATGTAAAATATATCTTAATATTAAATATTTCGAAACATAATCGTTAATAATTCTAATAAACAATGGGGTTCTAATATAACCCTTTTCTATAATGGTATCTTTTGGATCATAATTCACGTGAAATAAATAATTCAAAAAAAAAAATTCAATACCACATCGATAAATGGATTCATTATATTAAATATATAAGGTCAATTGTTAACCCTAGAAAAAATAACTAAATGGTTAATGTCAGGTTTGTCTCATTAAAGTAGAAGTGACATGAGAAACCCTTACATGTGGTATTATTTTATACTAATGTGTATGTACCTTTAGTATAATAAATATGGATTTATTATAAATATAATAATTAGAAATAGTTATATATTTCATACAAATTATTATATACATATAGTCTTTCATGAACAAATTATTAAAAATGCATTGTTAAAATCATGTTTTGTTTTATAACAACATTATATTTCTTGTATGTTTTCATTTTTTTATTATTAGTCAATTTAGATTAATAACTGTTAAATAAAATCTTAAATTTAATACATGTTATAAATATCTTATATATTCATTTTATATTTATTTATTGGTATACATAAATTATAAATATATAATATGTATTACACTGTTCGTGGAGATAGTATGTAAAACTACGAAATTATAAAAGAATAAATTATTATTCAATAGTGTGAATGACATAAAAATATCACATAAGGGAATATAAATTAAAAATACTTTATAATATATTTACTATTTTATGTAAATAAAATATAGGATATATATTAAAATGCATTAATAATTCGGTTATGTTGTGTTAAAACCAATTATGACTTTCATTGCCATCTTGTGTTACACACAAGACCATGTTTTATAGAATACTATTATTGTTATTATTAAAAAATAAGAAAAATATTATGAGTTAAATTTTTTTAATAGGAATAAATAACTTCTGAATATAAATTATTGAATTCCATGGTTTCAAATTTGTTTATAAATGAAAATAATAACCAACAAAAAATAAAGGAATTGTTTTTATAAAAAACAATTTTATGTTCCTAACAAATTTATTATAATTGATTAAATTAATTACTACTATTGATTGGTATTAATGAAATTTCAATATTATAAATTAATTAATTCTGTTATATTAATAAAAATTATTTTATTGGCATAATATAATAACAAATCATATTTTATGAATTAAAAAAATATATTTTTTATAAGGTGATTTTACATAATTTAAATGTATCCTTTATTTTAAAAATTATGATTAAAAATTAAATAATTTTTTTGAAAAAAATAAACATCATTTTTAAAAAGGAGTTGAAAAATTATATTGTGCTGAAATTTTATAATTTTATGAGAATTTTAATTTTGGATGATAAGTGAAAAGTAATTGATATTATTTTAAAACTTCCGTGTAAACTATATAATTAAAGATATAATTTTATATTTCAATATTATTTAAATTTGAAACAGTTAAATTATAAATATATTAATGCAATGTTGGTTGTTGGAATCCTTTTCATATTGAATTTAGATATGAGTTCTTTGTATACACTTGAAAATTTTACTATAAATACCACCTCGATCATCACATATGAAGGGTTATTTTAAAATTTATTTTATCCACTTATGGGAATTTAATTTAGAAAAATTCCTTCCATATACCGAATATTAATTAATTATAATTACTAATATAGTCAACAAAATTTTGAAATATAATTAGTTGTAAAAATAATTAAAATAAGTTACATTGATTAAGAGATAACCAAGATTACCACGGGGCTAATGATTGAATATAAGTTCCCAAATGACATATAAAAATTTTATATAAGCCAATGATGGGATATATTTATAAGATTCTAAATTTTATATGCCGTATTATTATTTATTTTTAAATAAAGTCCTCAAATTTGATCTATATAATATGTTAATTATATAAAAAATAGAAAAATATTATATTCATAGTTTTAATTAAGATAAAGCCTTGGGATAGGGGAAACATAAAATAAGTTCATTTATGTAAATCTCATTCAATGTTAAATGGGTTTATATATCCTGCTAATGGTTTTTGATTTTGTTATAGATAAATTGATTAAATTAAATTATTAAGAAACATTTACCTAATAATTATATTGTAAATAATTAACTAAAATAAATGGTACTAAAAGTTAAAGAATGAATTAAAATGAATGAATAATTGATGTCAATTAATTTTTTATGATAATATAACATGATAAACATATGTTAAATTAATATATTTGAATACAATAATTGTCTTGTTATTTTTAAATTCAAATTATATTTTTTATATTAAAATATATATTAATTATTTTTTATAAAAAATAAAATATTATTAATTAATATTAATTTAAAATAACATATCTTCTATAAATTTATTCTAAAATATTATCAAAAATAAAATATGTTCTAGTCACGGACCAATTGTTTTACAATATAGAAATTTTTGGCCATTAAATTGAAGAAATCGCGGTAATCATGGATATGGTTGAAGAAGTATTTTTTTAATGTTACTTTCCCTTGTATTAAAATTAATTTCCCAACCATTTTTATTTTTATTTTATGTATTATATATAAAATTTAAAATTAGTTTGTATTAATTATTTGCTTATTATTATTTAATTTAGTCATTAATGAAAAGTTTAATAGATTATAAAACAGGTTAATGTAATGAAAAAATGAAATGGGGAAAATAAGGAAACGTGTGACTAAATGAAAAAAAATGTCTAAAACATATTTTATATTGTGTGGTGGAGGATTTTAAAGAATATTCCATCATTAAACCTCATTTATTATCAAATATGTATCTAGTATAGGTTAGGGAATCCTCTTAGTATTTGATATATATTTATATTTTCAACAATTCCACTATTCTTCAACTATAAAAAAATACATTGTCCCTACTAATTCACATATATCATTCCATTTGGACCAAAAAATATCTCCAAATTCCCTCAGCGAATCATATAATTTTTTTGTTTGTAATTAATATAAAATTCATTTTTTTAGTGAAATGCTAATGAGGATACTTGAAGAAGATGTAATGTTCTTCTGAAATGGTTTTTTTATTTCCTTCTCCAACTAATAAAAATATTATTATCTATGGGAAATAAAATAACCTTGGTGTAATACATATAATTAGATGTTTTTATATTAATGATAATACCTAAAAACAATCAAACTTCACTCAAATTGTTTATGAAATCATCTTTCATATGTATGACAGAACACCACCTCATGAACCAATGTCATTTTTAATAACAACCATTAATGGTAGGTAATAATGATAGAAATACTATTTATTTATGTTATTTATACTATATTTAACGTTATTAAATTAAAATTTCAAACATAACTTTATGTGTTTCAATTTTTTGTAATACGATAAATTAGTTCGTGTGTACGGCGTACTACTACCTCGTGGAGCGATGTAATTCATTCACACAAAATATTGATTGCATTAATGATGGATTTAATAATAATATGTCATATATGTTACATAATAATGACATATGAAAGATAATATATATATATATATATATATCATTTAGAATAATTTCTTTATATATGACATGACAATGGAAAGAGCGTCCATGCCTATATAAGACATAGTAACTTAATAAATAGTGTATTAAATTTAATATTAGAAAATTTTATATATTTCACTAAATAAATATATAGAAAATACATTTGATTTTTAAAACATGTTTTCATATCTAGAGGTTATGAAGTCATGATAAAACTAAGAGGAAAACAATAACATAGATAAAATTACTTGAGAAACAAGGAAATAAACACATAAAACAATTAAAATAATTAATAGTCATTGATAAAATGGTTATCATATGTTATAAATACACAATATATGGTATAATAATTATTAATAATGTTCTTTTATGCGTTAATAACATGTATAAAATAATTATACATGTTGTTAAGTATTTTTTAGCTAATATGTAATGTAAGGTAAGTGGATTTTGTCTAAATATACATTCAGTGTGAGAATTATTTATTATTATATTCAAATTAAATTTTATATATGGTAAATAAATCCACATGACATGTATTATAATGATTAATTCATTATTAATTGTATTTTACTTTAATATTATAATTATTTATCCATAAATAATTATCGATAAAATTAACATGTGGTAAAACTTCTTGAGAGATCTCAATTTCATTTTTAATTGTTATCTTTATATTGATACAATCAAATTCATGTGATCATTTTTAATATGAAAAATAACTTTTGAATAAATATACATATATTTTTATAATGGGTATTCATATTTCATAAATATTATATAATTTTTACTTATAAAGATTACATTAAAAGTTATCTTATTAGTTGGGGAAATACTATTAAATCTATAACAATAACAGAATATATATTTTTTAAAAGTCACATTGATTATAAATTAAATGAATTATTATATTAATGGTGAATTATTTGTATGAAAAATAAATAAATGGGTACTGGTTAATGAAATCCCCTAGATGCACCAGTAGTCTTCTAAGATGAATCAGTTGCCCAAATTGGATGAGTTTCTACCAACTGACATAAACTATCATGAGGATATATCTTGACAATATCAATAAAAAGAGTAGATCTTCATAGTTCTGAAATCAAAAATGATTCTTACCATCATTATTTCTAATACATTTTATTAATCTTTCTTATGGATTATCCATAGTCATGATTCAATCCTGTTGATTTTCAATATTTCATTATCTGTTAATATTATCTTTCATCCATATAATTCTCATGTTTTTGATTAAATGAAATTTTTTTTTAGTAATTTACCATTCCATATTGATTTTTATTATTTATTCATGATCACTTCCACAATAAATATCCCTTATAGAGAATATTATTCCATCATTATTTGGATATATTCCTCATATTATAAAAAATATATCATTTAACTAGTTTTGAATGATTCACATTATTTTATTTTCTTATATATTAGGTTATATTCTATATTCAAAATATAAAATTAGTATCATATATGTATTTGGGTTTAATAAATACAAAACAATTCAGTAGTTCTGGTTTCTATTTATTTTAATCATGCTAATTTAATAACGTAAGTAACTGACTCTATCCTTATGGGGTAAGGATCCTTAGAGTTAGAATTAGAGGATGTTTAATAGAAACATTGGAAAGAAAATTTATGAAAATTTTGATTTTGCAATATAAATTTATGATATAATTTGATAATAATTATAGGAGAATATCTTGTAGTTTTGGAATGGTAGAAATTATATGGGTCCTCCATGGAATAGATCCCTATCGATATACTACAAGTGGATGTGGTTCTCGAATAGATGTAACTAGGGATAACAACATCAAAAATGGTGAGCATGGAATATCTTTAGTATTACCCAGTATAGACAACAGAGCTATATTGTGGACTTTTATTGATACTAATGGGGTTAATGTTATGAAATTCCATTATTTCTTTTCAAACCATTATCATCATTTTACAGTATTGATATCCATATAGAAACCTAGTTTCAAATTTTGACACTAGTTATGGATTAATTTTTTAAATTATGATTAGTGACTCACTATTTATTGAATTACGAATTATGATAAATAACATTATGATCTAATATATTGTATATTATCTTTATAAAATTTATTGTGGAAGGAAGAATGGTATCAATAATCACGGACAATAGAGAGGATTCTCAGATAAGGAAACATATATATTAGGTGTTGGAAATTGAATGCTTATGGATATGATAGGATTAAATAATATGATTATGACACATATTCTTGACCAAAAGGATTAACCTATTCCACAATTATATACTATAATGTTGGATTTAGTTATGTTATAGTGGCCACCAATATTTAAGAGGATTATTAATCCAATGGCTGCTGAGAAGTGTCGTAAGTCATTCTAGAAGATATTTATGTGATTTTGATATGGTAAAAAGGAAATGATTGAACATAGTGTGTATTTTTTAAATAGTGGTCCAATTCACATCTGGTATCTGATAATGAATCTTGGTAGGAAGAGAAAATTAAACTCATATAACATAATTATTTTAAGTAGAAATTATTTTAATTATCTTTTATTCATTTGGAACAAAATGTGGAGGTGATAATTTAGAATTGATAAAATAAATAATTGGAATAAATTTTTGTTCAATATGAATATATCGTTAAAAATATAGAATGGTTTTATTAGAATTATATACGTTATATAGATTACATTATTACCCATTTAGCTGGAGGTCTTAAATTAAGTATCTCAAAGGGTGTGGGTCTCTGAATCATTTTATTCCTATAATTAAATTGTTTCTTATAATATCACATAATGTAATGATTTATAAAATTAATACAGATTCAATGGTAAGAATTAAATTATTTTGTTGATAGAAGAAATAATGCTTAAAGAGGATAAGGTAAAGAAGGAATTTTAGGCATGTGATAACTATCAAAGAATCAACATTAAATGTTTCTAAAGGGATTTAGTGTTTTTATAACTACATAGAAAAGTTATCTCTAAAATTGAATGATAATGGGAGAAAAAAAACTAATATTTATTGTATCAAATGTTTTAAATTACGAATATACCCAAATAAATTCCCGAATAATCATGTTAATATACCTTAGAATAAGATAATGGATAAATGTCATGATATGCTATATACACAACTAAAGTAGAACATTATTGGATATTCATCAATCCCTTAAAATAAATTCCCAAATCATCATGTTAATATTCAAAAAACACGTTATTTTCTATAAAGTAAGTTTTCATCCTTTTAAAGGAGAAGATGTTTTAAATCTAAATATTTACACTTTTATAAATATTCATTGACAAAATAAACACGATTTTCTAAATTGGAATGTCAAAATTATCATGGGATGATATTTTTGATATTGTTTTGAAGATTCATTTTTTATAACTAGTGAAGAATATTAGATTTTAACTCAAAATGGCTATTTCATAAATGTAATTTATAATTCTAAATTGTGTTTTAATTTTGTTTGAAATATAAAATAGTATAATTATACATATATTAATAAAAATTATTTCCTTAGAATCATTTTTCATATTGATTTTATTTATAAAATCTTTTAATAAATTTTAAAATTTTCACTTTAGAAACATGTTATCTCATCACATATGTAAAATTTACATTAAATTAATATTAACCACTTATAGTAACTGAATTCATAAAAATTAATTCCCTATTTAGATTAAGAATAATACATATTATCTAATTGGGTCAAATTATTTTTTTACAATTAATATTAGTTGAAAAATTTAAGATTAATTATTGTAATTAAGAAAAAAAATGATTACAAAAGGGATAAATATTGATCTCAAATGGAAAATGACATAGAAACTACTCAAGAACTGATTGGCTAGCTATATAACCACTCTAAATACTTTAAGATAAAATTGCATGTTTTATCGGAAAACTTTTCCTGAAATTTTACCCATATAATATGTTAAGTAAAAAATCAAAAATAAACTATTTTCTTACTTTAAATATTCATAAACTATTTTTACATGAACTAGACCATCAATATTTTACACATTATTAACCAAAACCCACCATTAATAGGCTAGTGGCTCATGCCCGGTGCTGAGTAGGAATATACCAAAAATGAGTGTCATTAGACTAAAGTACATATACACACAAACACATCTCCAAGAAGAATAAATGATGAAATGATAAACATCTATAACAATTCATGTCTATATCAAATATAACACACTAGATAATGACACAAAATGTAGAAAAAATGGAAAAATGGGCAAAAAATAAGCCCAACAAAAAATTCTAGTAGTCCAGCAAACACCAAGTGGTATGACTCAGTCAAATGAATCTCCCAACAAAACACATTAGTATGTGATGTTATATCTTTGTCCCTCCTGCTCCATGTCCTCCTAGGACACCATCAAAAGGGCCATCATCTATATATGACATGACACTTGTGTGGAAATTCCATATATGGGTGCGTAATAAATAATCACAAGGACACCCCAAAAACATGAAACATGAATCAAAAAGTAATTTAATCTCAATAAAAGATATTTAAATCATTTTTTAATAAAACCCTTTAGATATAATAAGGATATACACCATTGCACAATGCAGTGAGAACCAATTACAAGCCATAAGATTCTAGTTGATGAATGATCATTTTTAGAGAATACACTCAATTATCCATATTGTAATCAGAGACACTTGACAAATAGGTATAGATCATTTAGCCCATCCCAATGAATAATCAGTAGATGAATAAGACTATAATAAACATATATGGGGAATTATTATAACTAATGGGGGACAACACAAACCCAATCTTCATGAAACCACTATGTATAAGGTAATTTTCCAACTACTACACAATACATGTTGATATTGACAGATGGATGGATGATCTATGCCCTACCTAAAAAGATAACACCAATTCCATAAACCCCACCCTGTGAACATGGGATAATATAAGAACACACTCTGGTATCATAGAGGGAAACCATAACTATATATAATAGTTTACCTCACATGGGATCACAATCCAATGATATGGATGAAATTTCAAACTGTATTCTCGAGGTAATGCACCATGGGAATAAAAATCAACATTTACTTTTCCAATGTAATAATATAAAAGAAGCAAGAACACTTGAAGGGGTACCCAACATGTAATAGGTGGTACATGGTGTGTTTAGAAGTCCCCATTGCCTCCCATGTGGATTAAACTCACACATAATTCTGTTTTAATGAACATGTATTGTAGAATTATTACATGGTTCTTAGAGATATGTAGTATCATTATCTTGTCACCCGGTTGTATTCGTGTACAGTGTCCATGACCATATACCGGTATGGGTACACCAAGTCTTGTCCATATATAAATTCATTTCATTCCATCTAATAGATTAATTTTAATTGTATCATTGTACGCTATGAATTACATAATTAGTCATGCATAAGGGTCCACATGACATGTGATAGAGGTTACATGTTCTGTGATCCTTATATTCACTGAAAACCCCTATGTGAGGTTTAATGATCCCTCCATTGTGTGTAATCTTAGTTTATACACCCTATTTCTTTAGGATTTTGAATATATTAAGGATTCTCCTTCGCACCTCATCACATACTACATTTACTAAAATTTTACCGGTAAATAACTCTAATGATATCATATCTAGGTTGACAAAGACTATCAAAATCTCGATCTTTGGAAGATGTCCCCAAATAAAATTAGGAAAAACCACCTCTAAAGTTCATTTTTCATTAGCCAACCAAGGAAGATAAAGAATCCCTAAAGTAGTCCTGTTGTCCCACGATATTACCACTATCACCGTCTATCATCAATATAAAAACACCATCATGTCAAATAATCATGGTTACAATTAGTTGAATCAAATAATGGATTCACAAAGACCATGAACAATGTATTTTTCCAACTATTGTTCGAAAAGATTATTAATGATGACGGAAGGATGAAATTGGTGAGAAACCCATAACATTGAAAATGTAAAAAATATAAATCATCCATTTTTCATTTTCTTCATGATTATTTATCATATATATGATGAACAAAGAGGTATCAAAATACTAATTGGTGAAAATTTCTATCAGTTTAAATCTACCTGCTAGAAATAAATCAATAATTTTCATGGAACTAATCCACATTTTCCCATGATGGATGAAATGGATAGAAGTTAAAAAATAAAAACATCTTAAAAATATATTGGATAATTTTTAGATGAATAAAGGTTCTGTTTATGTCATTATAAAGATCTATGGATATTGTTGGTGTGAAGATCCACGATCTAATCTCAATCCGTTCTCTTCTTGTACTGAAGAATATTATGTCTCGTCTCAGCTAAATCATATATTTTCAACTCAAAAGTTCCCTCAGATTTCACATATGGGACCCCATTCGACGATTATTTAACATTTCTAAGAATGTTGTTTGTGATTCATTTTTTATTTATTTAATATATTTCCAAAAATAATAATCATGACACGCCATGACGTTGTATCGAATGTCGTATCTGCTATTGGAATAAAAAAAATATATAATATCCAAAAATAATACACATAAACTTTTACATATTAATTTATCCCAAAAATAAAGTTTTATTTACAAATACTACAAAGAAAGGGCTACAGAAAGAGATGAGGGTGTTGGGAAAGAATCTTAACCACCAACTCTGAATGTCTCTCCTGAATATTTTTATACATCCACCAGACCTACACGATGTGAAATGATCTTCCACATAGGATCCACTAAATCCATTTCATGATTCTATTGTAAAATCTATGATGGTATATGCCTCCCCAATGTCCATATCACCCCATTAGATATCCTCTAATGTTTTATTCGCATTCCTCTTTAGTTGTCACACATGGAAGAGGACATGAACCTGGTCTAACTGTGATGATATTGGTAAGAAGTATGACACCTTGAGAACTCTATGTAGTTTTTTAAAGGGATCAATGAATCTTTGTGGTAACAAACCAAAAAAAATAACCTCAATTTATCTCAATGTGAGACTATCTGAAACACATGGTCCTACTTTCTCAAACACCATTGGTCTTAATCTCCAGTGTACATATGTATTTTTAAATGCTCGGTGCAGTGCTCATATGCTCTTGGGTGATATACACCTTCTATAATGTATCTTGAACCAACATGAGGCCTTTTATTTTCTGACACAGTTGGATCATTCCAAAAATGTGGGGACCTAAATGGCTGCCCATGCAGAGCCTCAAATGTTTCCATAATATTTGTGTAATGCCATATGTTTTTGTTTTAAAACTCTATCAATGGTAAGTGATCCTCCAAAATGTAGCCAAATTCAATATTTAATTAATTTTGAATAACCTATATCTCTATGATGGTCCATAATATTTTTCCACCATTCTATGGTTTAAGAATTGGTCTCAATTGCATCGAGGTCCTGAACTCCTCATATAATCTCATCGAAAATAGAGATTCATTATGAGAATCATGGTAAGAGTTGATAGCTAAGTAACACCTTGGAGTTGGACTGTCTCTTACTTATAAAGGAGCCACAATCCCTCTACAAAACTCTGCTCTAAAATGGTTAGGATGTGGGCCGACTTATTAAGACAATCTGTGATCACCTAGTTCAAGTCATGTTTTTTGTATATATTTATTATGACCTTCATGTATTCAATGGATATCCCATACCACAAACACTGTACCACCACATGTGGTAGATCTAAACCCACTTGAACATGGTACCCGAACATTAAATTCCAATAAGTAAGGTATCAAGAGACAATCATTACAACTCCCTTCATTAGGCCTAGCCACCAAAACAGACATCAGATTTCTTGATGAATCTTTTCCACCCATGTAATATCCACCAAGGGGATATATGAATATATATCAACACATCCTAGTTAAATTTAAAATTTACAATCATCTATCCTATGAAAAGGATAATGTTTCCCAAACATGATCATCTCCATCAAGAGAATTTCAAGTGGATATCTTAGTATGTAAGGTCTCACACTCAATATCAGTTCATTTAGCATCCATGACATAGTATCAATGTTGTGGGGTAACTACATCAATTGAAAATAAAAAGTACCTTCCATATACATAGAGTAAAACTAAAACAATGTTAACTACATTAATGCCTTGTTCAAAAACTATGAACAAGATCTCCTTATAATAAATTCAACCACCATGTCCTCCTTCTTAAGAGTATAAAATATCATAGTTTTGTAGTCCATTAGAAACATTAGTTATCACCTATTTTTAAAATTATGATACTTTTGAGAAAATATATACTTGAGACTCTTATATTAAGAGTAAATAATAAAACCCTCACCATCAAATAGTGTCACCACATTATAAAATATAATACTACTACTGCTAGTCTAATTTCATTGTATGTTAAGTTCTTCTCATGTGGTATCCACTGAAATGATCTATAACCAATAATTACTAGCCTCTACATCAACACACAACCATGTATGATCCCTAATTTATCTCAGAACATTAAGTACTTGACACCCACTATGGAAATCATAAAATGGGATTGATTATAAACATATATTTCAAAACCTCAAATTACTAATGGCGTAATTCCATCCAAAAAAAGCATCACCTTTTTACTCAAGGATTTTATAGGTGAAGCAACTCTGGAGATGTCTGGTTTGAGCCTATAATATTATCATGCCAACCCACAATTTCTCTTTACCCTAGTAACAAACATGGGTAGCTCATATGTAAGCACTTCCCCAATCATCTATGGGTCCTCTTCTACAAGAACCTATGAGATGATGTGTCACAGCAGGTGGGCCTCATGAATTGAAAACATACACAGTTAGAAAATCCTGTAAATATTTTTCTCCCTAAGTGTGTTAAGAACCATCCTCAAGTGTCACGTTTGATCATTCTCAGATGATGAATACACTATGATATTTTTTGATGAGGACAACATGATACCCATATAACTAGTCATATAAGATGTTGTTCATGATGAGCACAAAATGTCTTGGGAATTAGTTATGTCGAATGCCATCACAATATACGGATTGTGACTATAGAGATATCTGATTGTCATCTTCAGAATATATTCATCCAGATCTCATATCTGGTGGTAGCCGGATTAGAATCCAATATTAGAGAACCATCAAGCCCATATCCACTGATCAACGTAAATTTATATTATTTATAGTGGATATTTATTCTTCATAGACACCTATTTTGTGGTCTTGTAATCCACACATAACCTCAAGATCCCATATCCCATTATGGAAAACAACACAAAGAAATCCTAGTGGTAAATGTTATGTTACACAAATCCATTCTCCTAGATGTCCTCCAACAACATTCTCATCTATTTAAGACATATGGAAACCATCCAATATTCTTATGCTGAAATTTGTGTTTTACTAATATAAAAATTTATGGAAAAGGCTAAATCTATGTTTGGTGGTATAATCGATACATATTCATGATAGATGTCCACATCCTCTACCACTACAATAGGAAACTGATAGTAGAAGATTCTACTTCTCCAAAAGTAAATATTTCGAAATATAGTGTTATTGGTTATACTCTTTTAATCCTGATCTCATACTACCATTTCATGTTTCCTTTTCTCCCAAAATGGAATGCATCTTTTCATCACTATGGGCACACCACATTCTTCATCTAAAATAGCAAATCGGGGAAGGAAACCTATATATCCAGACCATACCATAGATTATGTTTAATGATCTCATTGCTGTGATTAAGATATCCCATAAAGAAAATATGACCTCAAGTCATCAGATCACACCATTGGCACAATTGTGCAATATTTGTGTCGCCACCATTCAGTGTCTCCCACCGCAAAGGTTGATCCAATGAATAAACAATAATCTCTATGTATCAAACCAAATATGTGTTAATGAATGAATGGATAGAACCCTTGACTATAAATACATTATCAAAAGTAGATAAGACTCATATTTTACCTTGTATAATCCCTAGAGCCTTAGGATCATATGCCTCCATAGCCTACAGCTCACCTTGTCCCTACCCACAAGCTCCCTGAGGCTGGTTTGGACCGCCTGGGGGTTGTAGTAATAGGTATGACCTTGAAACACCTTAAACAATAGTTACACCCCATCTACCATATCATCTACCATGAAGAAGACCATTCTCCAGCTTTGTATCTGTCTTAGTGGACCCTTGTCCTTCTCATGAGTAATTGCACGAAGAGTTAAATAATCTTGAACCATATTTCACAAATATTCATATGAGAATCCCCACACCTCTCATGGATGACTTGAGAGACCCTAAGAAACATGGTCTATGAGTCATAAGTCATAGGATCACCTCCTAAATCATTTATCATTCAAGGATCCCTATGAAAATTTTTAGCCTTCTACTGAGGAGGTCTCATCTACTAGGATCCCACTGTTAGATTCCTCTATTATCATCCAGAAACAACTCCACCAATAAACATCACTTATGAACCATAACATAGGTAGCAATGAAAATGGATACAACAGAATCTCTGATGTCCTAGTACAATCCTTTATGAATTTTCTAATATATAAGGGACTGATCTCGCACAATTTATATAGAGTAGTGTGAGAGATTATTAGACCATTCTATGTAGTCTTCCACAGTCATGCATCCCTAAAAATGAATAAGGTTCTATATATGCATTGATCATAATATAGTAAGATATAACTCCTCTCAAAAGATATGATCAATGTCATTATACGAGATAGATGTCTCGTTCAATGAGAATAACATTTTTTTCATCCCCAAAATGTTCTTCTATGTCTCACTACTACTCAATGGGTTTTGGTATTGTTGGTTAACCACCTAATGGTGTTATATCTTGTACATGCATGTGTACTGATTCCACTTTACTAGGTGGATAATCCTTTTTATCATGAAATGGGATCCTAAATATATATCTGTGTGGAGTGATCCTGTAATAAAAAAAGATGTATCATGGTGAAAAGTGCATATATGTAGAGCTAACTAGAAAACGACCTGGGAAAAATATTACTTTATGACACCTGTATGAATTTTATTTCTTACAACCAATGTTTTAATGTACTAAGTAATAATGAAAGTGGTATGGGTCATGGTGTATGGATGTGGTGGCTAATGCATCATCATTGGTAACTCTAGTCAAAAATGATACCTGAAAACTCAAAACACTATTTCCCAAAATCAACTCACTAAAATTCATCATAATTTAGATCAGAAACCACTGGTGAAACTCTATCATGACCTAACCCTTAGAGGTCCAACTCATGACTAACCTAAGTATACCTTCAATAGGGCAAGTGTTGGATACTAGTTATTAATAAGAATATCTGAAAACTGGGAGGAATTATATTATATTACATGTATTCAAGCACACATATCAAAAACCTCAAAAAAATGTATAAAACAACTATAAAAATTCATGCATACATCTAAGATCTTATAACAATGTACAAAATAAAAAGTGATGAAATCCAAAAAAGGATACAAATACAAGACAAAAAAACTATGGGTTTTGACTAAGTAAAATTCATGGACATGGGAAAACACCTTGGTCGGTCAATATCTTGATATGCCCCCCCCCCAATTCCATTTCCTCCAAAGACACCATCAAAAGGGATGTTGTATGCATAATTCAAAAAAAGTGTAGGAAAATCCCATGTAGAGGTGAGTATAACAATACTCATTAAGACACTCCAAAATAGTAAACACAAAAAAAGCACTGTCTATATAATATATCGTTTAAAAATAAATTTATTATAAAAACAACCAGATATACTCAATAAAGAAACCATGATGATATGGGGTTATAAACAACTTCCATCCACATGATTCATCTCATTGAATCACTAGTAATAGGATAATCCACTCAATGATATATGACATCATAGAAAATAATTAATGAAGGGTTCTCGCTCAGTAGACCCTGCCCAATAAAAGATCACTAGTATAGGAAGACACTGATACATTAATAAGGCTCATGAAAAGTTACAATTGGTGACACCATGAAACCAATATGGAATAAATTGATAAATAAGGGTTCATATTGAACTGATTCCACAAACCCTACTAATACCTACTACAATATATAAGATCAACCCCATGATCAGGGAGGTCATGCAGATTCCATAAACCCTACCATGGTAACAAAGGATAAACATGGATCACGGTCCAATCTCACAGTGGGAATCCAAACCTCTATCATAGACTCATCCACTAGAGGGGATCAAAATACAATGATATAGATTTAATAATGAATTATACCCATGAAGGAAAAAAACCATTGGAATCACACTAAACATTTAATGGTAAAATCTATGAAAACAGAGATCCATAAGAACTCATGATGGGGATACAATGCATTTACCAGGGGTACATGATAACAACGGTGTGCATGTGTCATTATTTACTCTGTCATGGAACAAATTTTATTTTGAAATTTGTCCAAAAAATTCTCCATCTACTAATATGTATGGTATTTTAAGTACATGGTAAAATACACATCGATACTAATATTAAATTTTGGTAGGATCTGGTTTCTAAACATTTAAGGGGGGTCTATTCTAGATGTTTTTTATTTGGTAGTTTGGTCAACGATATATTTTGGTATGTCATTAAATTATAAAAAAGTGTTCAGGATCATGTCGAGTATTTGGGTGAGGGGTGAATTTTTGTTCTACCCTTGGTATGTTGATATGTCTTTTTATATTTATAAAATAGGGGTCATTAGTTGAGTTTTTTAGCCACCTTATGCTACCTAGGAAGTATCTATTCCATGGTCATGAGGTAGTGACAACCTAGGTTCATTATGATTGAATTTCATAGTAGAAATCCTCCTAAGAAAGTTTTCATATCTTAGTGTACTCTACTTAGTATAGAGTAATTTGTTTTATCATCCTGTGGTTAGGGATGTTTACACTAATGGGATAGGCCAGGGGTTCATGTTATATATACTAATTCTATTAGGATTTCCAATTTTATATTTAAAGGTACATTTATTTATAAAGATACATCGAGCATAATATCTAACCATATAAAATTTAGATGATCATTTGGGATAGTGGAAGGAAATAAACTAGATAAATCTAACATTAAAAAATACATATAGAAAGAGATTCTAGGATAGTGAAGAGAAAACATGAGTTAAACAACTACACTAAATTACAATCATGAGATATAAATGAGGATATAAATTTATGTGAGGAATAGGAAAAGAAGTTGTTGAAGATTGTAATCTCCACATCTCTTGAATTTAAATAAATGTTAAAAACTATGAAGAAATTGAGTTCAAAAGGGAAAAGATTATGAATGGATCACAGGTAATTTATATGGGAAAAGGACAAGATATTTCTATATCCTTTAATGCTCTGGAGGTCTATTACTTATATAGGAATTTCTGGTAACGACGTGTTTCTATGGTACCCGATGTGTACCCTCGATCTGTGTCATTTTCCTTCGGATATATTGTGTGGCACATGGTTCTTGAGGATATGATGTTTGACTAGGTACATGACGTGTAGACTTGTTTCGCAACATGTTATCTAGTGTGATAGCTTTTGTTTGGAATCCACACAACTTTCTCGCTAACCAGATTGATTGGGTGTCACGACATTCCTAGTCTGGTCATGACATATAGTTGATTTTCCTTCTATCATTGGGGTTATGAATTGCCTTCACAGCTTGGGTTAGGACTTGATCCTATGGTACATGAAGCGAATTACATCATCTTGACTTGTACATGGCCGATATTCCACTTTATTGGCCTTTCTTTCTGAAAACCTATGATGATATTTCCTGAAAAATTAGAAACATACAATTTGAATTATCGAATAAATAAATGAAAAGATAGGAATAAATTCCATAAAATTATATATAAAAATAAAGCTTATCAAATGCCACATAAATGAAAAATTTATTGGCCTCGTGAAATACGTCTCAATAATGATTTCATAAAGGATAAGTAATTTTATAAATAATGAAATATTCATTAAGTCCAAAAAATTCAATTATTTTTATGCAGATAAATGTCAATTTCTCGAATTAAACCTTCATGGCTAGTTAGTCATGCCTCATGGTCTAGTTTTCAAAACAAATGTTTGTCTTCTCATCATAACCTCTTAACTTGTCCTTATGTTATATTCTCAATTTTACTCTACCACACCATTCTTTTCTCTCCACACTTATGGTAGAAAATGAGAGTATAGGTTTGATCGTACCTTGGGTACATGCTCTGATCCATATTCTTCCACTGGTGCTATCATCTCTATTTTATAGAGACATAGACAAGATATATCTCGAGGTCTTTATGAAATCAGGTTCTGATGACTGTATGGTTGTGGTTAGGTAGGTATAACATAAAAATTCATTCTCATTATAAGGGGTAATCTCAATAGTATAATATATAATGTGAAAGAACAAGTGTGATGAAGTTCCTCATTCCAGATGGTCATGTCTGTACTCCGATAGCTTGTGATGGATCCATATATATGGAATGTCTGTTTTCTACAAATTCATTGTGTTCCTTTAAATTTTATTTTTATTTTGAATTTTTATTTTCTGAATGTTATGGATAGGATAGTTCTCACATCCATCAACTAACGGCAAATGATCCTTTGAGGAATTTATCGGTTTGGAAAATTGTGATTTCTCACCTTCCTGGTATACTACCTATATCAATTATTCTTTTCTTTTTAAATTTTTCAAGGAAATATAATATTAATGAGTTACAATAATGGTATATGGTACAAAACCATTTTATTGGTTAAAACACTGTACATATATAAAAGTGGAAGCATCCCATGTTGTCTAAATGTCTCCCCCACTTGTTAAATGATATCTATGAGCATTGTACAAAATAATGGTAGGAAGGAAATAAGTTTTTTATATATTAAATGTAATAGTTCATTCATGGAAACAATGGTCTAAATAGAGGATAGTTGTTAGGTGAGTCTCAGGGAATGATTCTATTAAATAATCCCTCATTCATTTTAAATCCATAATTGTTTAGTAATAGTTTTGATAAGATCTCAGTAAAACATCATGTTTTCTTACATGCCTCATGTATCTATTAATAAATATCCATAAAAATGAGTATTATTTTGAATTCTTAGAGTCCTATCAGGTATAGTGAATAAAAAAACTAGACAACACAAAGGGAATAAATCATACGCAATAAATTAATTAGTCATTATTCTGATGATTTGGAATTTGAATTAATTCTATAAACATAGAAATCAGTCTAAACCAGTATAAGTAGGAGTGAAAGAGAGTACTTAACAATTTTCTACTTAACATTTTTAGTGTTTAAAATAGAATAATTATTCTCTTTTTTAAATCATGCATATTTTTAAGAAAAATGTCTCTTAGATAATTGAGAATAATAAAAATTGTAGTGTATCAACACTGAAACTATTTAAAAACCCCACACCCCCTAGTTAAAATGATATAGTGTTTATAATTTCAATGAAATAGAGGTTATAGTGGTATGGCAGGGATGTCTAATGTTTTTGAAAATGGAATATTGGATAAAATTAAAATAAAATGGAATCGAGAGATCCCTATGAAAATTGGTATGCTAGGGCGGTTTTTGTTCTATTATAACATGAATATCATGTGAATCTGAATAAGGTTTAGATTAATAAATCATTTACTAGATAAAAATTATTAGACCACATGAATAATCAATTAGAATAGTAGATTGAATTGAAGGCACACAAAATGAGAAATAGAGAGGGTCATTTTATTGAAATGATGATATGTTTAAAGTGTAGCTACCTGAAAAAAATGAAAAATAAAAAGGTAATAAAATAGAAACTACAATTAAAAAAATATATATCTTATATGAATTATGGTTTTCTTCCCACAATGTGATAACTAAATGTCATCATCCAAATAGGTGGACGAAAACTATTGTTAGATGGTCCACCATCTCAGTTTCTCCTTTTCCTCTTATATATTCTAGATGTGGTGTCCTCAAGATCATGTGGTATCTTTGTTTGGTTGATTACTTCAGTTTCAGATGACTCCTTATGGATAAGGTGTGGTATGAATGAAATCAATTATCATGGCTGATTATGCATTCTCTTAATGATGATAGATGTATTAGGAAGCTGTCGATAAATGTCTATGATGTGCTTGGGAACCTATTATTCAATTAATGCTGCCAATACTGGACAATTGAGTATGGAAGATGATTCATATGATCATTACAATCTTATGAAAAAAAAATGAAAATTAATTTAATATATATTTAAAAAAAATTAATGCCCATGTATATATAGATATTATCAAGTTTGTACAAGGGTGTGATGAAAATTGATGAAAATACAACAATCCCAATATCATTAAAAGGTCCCTAATTTCCCAAAAGATAGATAAAAATTTAGATCAGTTATCTACACCAAAAAATCTCCTCAAGCATCATCCCACTGCCCGATGTCTTGGTCTAATAGTTGGGTGTAGTCATGTTAGTATAAGTAGCGGTTGTGGATGGAGGTTCAATAGTTATGGGAGGTGTAGTAGGAGAGTTATTGGGACGGTTTGGGGTGGAAGGTGGTGAACTATTGAACCAGATTAGTACCATGTTCTTGTATCTGTATTGATGAATGGGAACTTAGGGTGGCCTTAGTGGAAACTCCATTTACCCTATAGGCCTTCTCTGTCATGAACTCTTTATGTGTGGCAGGGTTGGAGAGATCAGTAGGGATCTCAGGTAGGGTGAAAGGGAGTGGGGGAATGGTGGAGGACCAAGGTCAAGCTGTTGTGGGAGATAGTGAAATGGTAAATTAAGTTCTCTCAAAGAAAATAATATGGAGGTGGGGTGGTATTTTTCATAGATTCACCAAACTGAACAAGATAATAATATGGAGCTCGTTTAGGGTGTGAAGTAATGGTGTTAATATGGTTGATGGTTTGGCGGTCAAGGTTGTGGTGTGTATGGGTGTATTAGTTAGGGTTGTCTGAGGAAGTTGGGGTGGCTCTTCTACTATAGCATTAGTTGGATGATCTATAGGTGGGTACTTCTAAATGATTTGTTCTAAGAAATATCTTTCTCCCTCTATCACCAGCATCCTCATATTATAAAAGAGCACGAGATCTACCACCTTCAATGATCCTCTAGAGGTGATGGGATGATATTTGTTAAATACATCCAAGTACCCAGCCAATCGTTTGCTGGAAGATGCAACCCTGAGTGGTTTTTACATCCACTAGGCAAGGATCCTATAGTAATGAGTGAACAAGCCGGCTCTGATGACAGTTGGGACACCCACTAGTGTTACAAGAATAACCACATATGCCTGGGTGACACTTCCCTATCTCTCAGTTTGGGAAACCCAGCCATGATCCATGCCTTGATGTAAGATTCACAATGAATGACTACAAAAATAAGATTAACTAGTGATGCATGGTTCATGATGCATCTGAGGGTCACAAGTGATCAAATGACATAACTTCATGGAGATACCTCAAGTTGGTTGGAGCTATAGGGTCGAATAAATGGTCAAAATGACAAACTCTTTGGTAAATATGCCAAGATCGACCTCGAACACAGCAATAGTCTACTCAGAAGGGATATTTACCATGGAATAAACAGATACTATTGACACCCAACTAAGATTTTGACAAAAACACCAAAACAACTCCATGTATGTCGCCTCTCGGACATTTAGAATGGTGGAAATGTGAATAGCCTTGAGGAGCTCAGTGATAATATCTACAATATTCAGCCGAGTGAGTATCCTCATGTCTATTGTCTTATTTGACACTATGTCTTATCAAGTAACCTATTATAACTAACCATAATCAATAGGTTGCAGAAACATAAGATAGAATTTAGGTGTTGGACCTCATCACAAAAAGACATGGTGGTGTTAGACTACGCCTTGTAGGATTGAGGAGTGTGGGAGGTTACTGGTGTATAAGGTTCATTTGCGGTAGATTATGGATGCTTGGAAGTGGTTTGTTCATCATATGTTGAGGATATGGAGGAAGAAGAGGTAATGGAGGAGGGTTATAGTTGTTTATTATGTCCCACTATATGCTTTTGGGTGGGCTACAATAGTGAGTGAGAAGGAGAGATTGGGTTTTTCTGTCAATCACGTAATGTAGAGGGAGAGGGTTGGGCTGAGGGAGTGTGGGAGAGTATTGGGTTGTGCAAGATGAGGGTGGGAGGTATTTTCAGGATGGTGATGGATGGGAGTGGGAAATGGGGTGTTGGGGTAGAATTGTTTGAGTCGTGACAATTGAAGGTTACAATATGCAGTTTTTTTTTAAATGAACCAAAATTCATCATGACGTGTACATTTCCATCATGTCCTAAATTAGTAGAATGTTGAATTTTTTAGGGTAAAATATTAACATGTCATGATCATGATGTTCAAGATGTGTACTTAGCTCTTGTTTTCCCATTTTCTTAATTTCTTTTGTATATCATCGTCCATCAAATGACAAAGTCAACGTCAATGAACCTAAAATTTCATACCTATTGTGTTCCTAAACAAATTATCATTCTCGTTAGTGCTTCCATTAATGATAATAACATGAATCCATTTATGTTTTAGTGATACTTGAGTCCAAGGAAACAACCTTCATGGAAGATATTTTGAAATATCATCAAGCATTGACCATTTTCATAGAATGGTGGTTCTGCATCTTGTTTAATATTCATTGTTAAATATGAAAAAATGTGGAAAAACTAAAATGGATCAAACCATAAGGATTTGAACTACCATTAAAATATTATTAATCTATAATTGAATAGAAAAACCTTATTCTTTATCAAGAGGTAATTTATTGTAATTCACTGGTTGTCCCATGATTTCATTTTTCCTAGTATATCCTTACAAATTCATACACATCTCTCATAATATATTCCAATGTGGTTAATTTACATAACCATTACTCTCTAGAAATTTCAAAATAATGATTCATATTTTTTATTTCCTAGAATGAATGATGTACCAATTCCATCAAAAGATCACACTGTTTAGTTTAAATCAGTCTAAATGGGGTGGCACCTTTGGTTGATTTATACGCAGTTCGGTATTCCCAAAATGCCTCATCAAATTTTAGGCTATCATCACATCTATTAGTGATGACATTATTTTCTATGATTTTTATCACATCCATATTTTAAAATGCATATTTCCTTCTTATTTATGGGTGATATGGGTTCCCTTGTTGTAGAGAATGCAACATTTTTTAAGCATTTTTCATACTAGCTGATTTGGGAAATGTGTTCTATCATCACTAATGATTATTCAATGAATTTAATATGTGAAAACACATTCTTGGAAGACAATTCATGAATTCCTTTATTGTGTCACGTTATTTAGCTTCAGATTCTACCCACATAGAATCATAGTCTACTAAAGATAGAATGTAATTCATGCCATGTGATGAGGGGAATGGTCCCATAATGTCAATACATTAGACATAAAAAACATAAACATCAATAATGTGGTTATATAGAATTTCACTTATTTTGCTAATGTTCCATATTCATTGAGATCTACCACATTGATGATAGACTCTCCTTGCATCGTGATGCAATGAGGGATAGAAAAATACACATTATAGGATCTTATCTATTGTGTGATCAAGTCCATGATGGATACCAGTTGACGATGTGTGGCACATGTCAATAAAATTTTGTATCTCTTCCTCCAGGTTGAAGCATTGTAAATGGAAATTGGCACAACTCTTGCAGAGAAAGAGTTCAATCAAAAAGTTTTGTTTCGCATCAAACAGAAACTTCTTGCATTTTTGGTATGAGAGATCATGATGGAGATATCATGTAGAATGATATTTATCCATATATGATATCCAAGACTAGTTTTTAAAACTAATCCATGTATCATCAAGAAAGTATAATTTAATATCAGTCACTTTATATTCAATAATAATCATTAGGGGTAATCATGGGACGTGGTCAGCAATGACATTTTATGTCCCTTTGGTGTCCTTTTTTACAATTTTGAATTCTTGTAGAAAAAGATTCCAGTATATCAATCTTGGGTTTGGGGGTTTCTTGTTCACTGGATATCGAAGGGCAAAAATGTTCTGTATGGACAATAACTTTGGATATAATGAGTTATGAATGAAACAATTTAGATGAATAGTTTTTAATGAATTTGAGCTACTTCTCTATAGTATAATATTTGATCCGAGATTCATTAAATGTGTGGACGGAATAATAGATTGGTAAGAAGATGTTATCAATACACCGTCTGAGCATATTTACTATAACAGGGTTGAGGGCGTCGCACATAAGATCAAAATTATTTTATTAGTTTTCTGAAATGATAACCGGGGAAATATTCCGATTATTTTTTAGTTTTGAAAAAACATTTTGGCAGTCCTCATCTATTTTAGAAGGAGTTTCCTTTGACAGTAATTGTGTTAATGGATGTGGTACTTTATAGAAATATTTTAAAAAGCTTCTATTGAATCAAACATGACCAAAGGAACTACTGATCACTTTTTTGTTTGATGGTTCCAGCAAATCACTAATGACCTTGATGTTTTCTGGATCATCCTCAATACATTATTTTGTGATTTTGTGTCCCATAATAATTCATCTCCCCACCAAAAAGATACTCTTCCCCAAATCAACCGTAAGCATTTATTCTTATAGAGTGGGAGAACAAGTTATAGATAACATAGATAGATATAAAACGATCATTTATAGATAGAGAAATCATCCATTAATATTTAGATAAAATATTCATCCATATCATGAAATATATCATTCATGAATCTTTGGAATTTCACTGGTGTGTTTCATATAATGAAAGACATCTGTCTATATGAAAAATTATAGAAGGGGCAGGTGAACGGGGTTTTGGGCCAGTAAGCGAGGTCTACTAAAATTTGATTGTATAATGATTAGCCTTACAGGAAAAAGTATAAATCATGAACCACTAGAATCTCAATAATTTTATCAATAAAAGTTAGAGAAAAATTATCTTTACTTGTTGTTGCATTCCATCTTCTGCATTCTATGAAAACTATCCATCATGTGATGGTTCGGGTTGAAATGTGTAAATTATCTACTATCTTTTCAATAGTAACTCCTCCCTTTTTGGGAAAAACATACAGGGGAATCACCCTTTAACTATCTGAAATAGGAATTATTATTTTGGAATCCATAATCTTTAGCACATCCTTCTTGAAAACATCCATTATTGGTAGTGTCAGCCGCCTCTAAGGTCATATTTTCTGTTTTGTGTCTCCCTCGAGTAAAATATGTTTTTTTTACTATGAAGGATTGATTCCCCTAATATACCCCATGCCACATGAAATTTATTGTTTTTATATTATTAATACATAATCCATCATTTCTTCTTGAACCCGATATAGTTCGACATTGAAAATGATGGTAAAATAGAATGATAGTCATATATATCAGTACATAAACATACTAGGTAAGGGTATCAATTCCAACATGAGTGGATGAATGTGGATGGAATAAATGGGGTTACAATGTCTCTAGTGTGTGGTTAAATGAAATTAACAAACTTGAATTCATATTTTTCATCATTCTCTGAACCTGAGTCATCGATCTCTTCAACAATAGCGATGTACTCATCTCTGTACAGAGAAAAATATATGGTGATGCAGTCCAGAATATCATCTATATGTTGTACATCCTTTATTAGGATGAGAACTACTTATTCTTCTCTAACTCCGAAGATGAGATATCCTTGATTAACATCAATCAAGTCCTTTCATGTTTCTATGAATCACATTTGATAATGATCGGGAAAACTCCTTCCACTTCCAGGTCTAAAACCATAATGTATGCTAAAATAATGATTTTCTGAATATTACAAGAATGTATTCAAGAATACCACATGGGTACTAAACATATTGATCATCTAGATGAAATGCTACTCTTGTTAAAATTATATCTTGGGGTTTGGTTTTTTATAAAACACTCATTAACATCAGGTTAATGATTTCTCCAAGATCACATAGCACTCTACCAAATTTTCACATGGAATTGAAAATCATGTAGTATCTGTCATCTTTGGTGTAATTTTCTATTTTAAAACATAAGAGAATTATTTATTTAATGAGATGATTCCTATATCTTCTATCATTCTCTTGTGTGATAGAATGTATTTGAGAAATTTAGCATAAACATGAATTTAAGATATTTCCTCAGTAATAGGAATGTTGATATGATATTCATTAATTATTTCAAGGAACTTTTTGTACTGAGTGTCCTTTATATGTTTCCTTTCTATTTTCATAATTAAAATATGTTGTTTTTATGGAGGTGGTGTTACATTATTGGATTTCATTGGTTTTTCCTGGTCATTCCCTTTTTATGGTATTTCTTCTACTTTTTATGGTTCATTCTGGGGATCTTCAAGTAGCCTTGTTGCCTTAAATTGTAAAAAATATAATAATTTTACACTCCTAATCACTACAGCTTTGCTTCCTCTTGTGGGTATGTCTCTATGTTATTTGGTAGAGTACCAGATAATCATTCAGATACTGTTTTTTAGATCTTACCCATTTCCATCTCCATGTTTTTTAATGTTGCTCATTGATTTTGTATTTTTTTCTCCTGGATGGTCATACTTCGATATATTTTTAAAGAAAAGGATGTCATGAGGTTCTCGATGTTACATTGCAGTGGTGGAGGTGGATATTGTGGTGTGGGGTAAGTGAGTAGAAATTTTTATTTTTATGGCCGCAAAAAGTGTTCATATGGAGATGTCAGCTGTTGTGGTCTTGGGACTGGGTTTATTGGTGGATAACCTAGTGGCACATGGTTGCCAAATTTATCTAGACCAATACACTGAAAGAAATATTCTTAATTATTTTTAGGATTCATCTAAGCATGTATTTACTCAAAAAAATTGTTGTTGTTGTTGCTGCTTAAATGATTGGCATTGTTGATTGTAATTAACATAATTAAAATCTGCCGGTTCATCATATCCTATTTTTTCTCTTGACAATGGTGCGGTCCACTACAGATTTTTCATGAAATGATCTCCATGAATGGATTACGTGGGGGTTGTGTTGTTGGTATTTGAAATAACTAATGATTCTTAGTTATCACTTCGACATGTGAAGATAACTATGTGGTTTTGTAAACATTGTAGATTCCATGCCGGTGTGGTCCACGGTCTCTTTTTATAGACTATCATTATGGGATACTTCGTCCAAAACAACTCTTCCTACATCAGGTTTCCTAAACATTATACCTCCATCAGTGCCATCGTCGACAATTCATTATGTCACTAGCTGGTGTCCTTGACAAAAGGTTTTCTTTTAAATACAATTGTCAAGTCCATCATGTATACAATTCCTCGGGATATTTTTGAATTTATCCTTTTATTATCACACAAATTCGCTATCTACTTGTACAATGATTTTAATGCCATTCCAAGGATCCCATGTTTGGATCAGAGGAATTTATTTATTGATAAATATTTGTGAAAGGTCGTCCCATGTCGTGATTGACATAGTAGCTTAGATTTTGAGCTCATCTATAGATCTATTTCTTATTAAAAATGGAAATATATAAATTCTTTTCATTTGAGAAGAATCTCCCTAGTTACAAAAGGTATCAAAAACCTCTATAAATTTTAAAATATGTTCATGTGGGTCTCTTCTCAGATGACCATAGAAATGAACCATCTTTTAGATCAAATGGTTGAGTCTAGGATTGATTATAAATTTATTGGCATGAATTGGAGGGAAAATGATGCTTTCCATCACACCATGGATTGATGTAAATCCATAGTCCAAGATAGTCTTTTTCACGGTTCATCATGTGTTCACCTGACATGATTTGAGGGTTGGGTCCCGCATTGTGATGTTTCTCGTCCATTGTTTAATAGATGGGGGAATTGAGATGCCTTCAGATCTCGAGATCAAATGCAAAAGGTTATTATGCTACAAGGTTTATTGATTGGGTCAAGGGGATGTGGAACATGAAATGAAGATGAAGGAGAATATGGAAGGGAATCTAGAAATAAAAAACATAAAACGGAGTGGGAAATTTAATCATATGTTTTATAAAACCTAGATTTCTTCGACAAAATAGAGTTAGCTTCATGGAAACAACACCAAAAATTTAATGTCCTATGTGTGGTGGTGTTGTTATTCCCTTTGGTGTGAATAAAATTTAAATGTTTAATCTGTCCCAAATATTAACAAACTACTAAAACGCAGTGTAGTGGGATTATGGGGACAAATACATTGGAAGAATGAGGAAACATTTCTAGAGGATCTAGTTTCTTAATACATAAGGGAGTCCTTTTTAGAAGTATTTTGTTTGGGAGTTTGGTCAAATCTCTATTTTTGAATGACAAAAAAATTTATAAATGAGGGATCTAGATCAATTTAAGTATTTAGGTTAAGGTTGAATTTTATTTATAACGTTATAATGATTTATTCCATAGTATATGAAAAAAACATAGGCCACTATTTGCATTTTTTATTACCCTCCTAGTCTTATCTAGGATGTATCTATTTCATATTAAAGTGGTAGATACAACATAGGTGCATTATGATTGACATTCAGTGTAGAATGCCTCTGAATCTATTGTTCCTAAATTAGTCTACTCCAATTAGGATAGGGTCATTTGTTTGATCTTCCAGTGGTCAATGAAGTTCTCACAAATTCGATAGACTAGGGGTTCATATCCATGTTACTAATTTGAGTAGGATTGAAAAGTTTATATTAAACATTATATTTAATTATAAAAATACATTAATATTAATCCCTACACCTAAGAAATGTATCTACTCATTAAGGTTAATGTAACAATATAATAAAAAAATTCATAACAGATTTATATAAAAAATTATATTCAAGGATGATGAATAGAAAACATGAATTAGATAATTAATCTAAAATACTTACTTGAGACGGAAATCAGAATAGATATTTAAATGTGGAATGGGAAAAAATTTGTGGAAAAATGGAAGCTTCATGTATCTAAAACTGAAATAAATGTGAAAAAATATTACCAAATTGAGTTCAAATGGGAAATGTGTAATGTCCCAGATTATTCCATATATTATTTTTAATATTATATGGGAAATATTTCAAGGCCCGGATCTGAGACGGAGTGCAGTTCTGAGGCCCAGTGAACCCTGAACAAATGTTTGAATTTAATTAAATAATTAAATTAGGACTGCATGTGGTTTTCCTGAAAAAGTGGAATAACTCATAAATGGGTGCTCAGATCAAAAATTGAAAGGTAACTTTCCATTCAGAGCAAGAATTTTACCTTAGGCGAGGCCTAAAATCGGCCGGCACTGGTCGGTGGTGAAATCCAGTTTTTGGGATGTAAGAGTAAAAAAATTTCTAATAATAAAATATTTTATTCTGCAGTGAAATCTTTTAAATCTACTGCAACAGATATCTTTTAATTTTTTTAAATAAAGGCATACGCCGGGGTCTAGGGTTACAAACCTCATAATCCTAAAACCCTTTCCGGCTCTAGAGGATCTGGAGAAAATCTCCCAATGCGGCGACGGTCTTCTTGATGAGCTTCGCGGGCGACAACGACGCGGCGACCGAATCATCACCAAAGAACATCGTGGATCCATGTACGACGTTTTTTTTAATTCCTTCACTATTTTTTATTACAGTGACTAACGTGGAATAATCCATGAACATATTAGCTCATGGATCGATCATTCTTGCGGGACGGGTTTTGCAGGGTTTTGAGGTTGTTTGGTTTTGATCTAACGACGATGAACCCGAATCATCACGAACAATGATTCAGGTTTGTCCCTCTTATTTGATTCTTGTACTTTTCTCCCTCACCTTCTTCATTGTGTTCTACGTGTTCTTGGAGGAAATCAATCATTGCACAATTGTTTTTTGGTGCAACGATCCGAGATTGAAGATCCAACCTCAGAGCGATGTCACGGAGGTGTGACGACAGTTTCAGAAGGCGATTTGGAGTGGATCGAGAGATACGAGTTTTCAGGCGTTTTTCATTGGATGGATCATCCAAGTTTTATGATGCGATTTAAGATCCGAAAACACCCATTACGATGTTCTTATGAAGAAACGATCCCATCCCTGTAGTATCAGGATGAACAGACGAGAAACCGAGGATCCGATGGTTCAGCCACGGCACGAGGAAGAAGACGACATTTCTGGAAAAATCTCAACTACACGCCATGTAGTATGGGCTACATGGCGTGTGTTCGGTGGTGGAACACCTAGCGTGTGTTCGTCGATAGACCAGCTGGAATGTACTCCGGGAGTACATGGACACGGGATGGGTACACGGCCAAGGACACGGTGTGTATACCCTTCCCCGACCAGACCTGACTAGATACACAGGATACCCCTTGTACTGGTAGAAGGGCAGTCGGCATGGACACGGACAGAGGTTGTGTACAGGCACATGGTCTGTGTACACGAAGCGAGCCCGGGTGCTCAGGCACGGCGTGGGACTCTTCTACATACCATGTAGTTTCTTTCTATCCGAAAATCCAAATAACACTGGCTGTTTACACGGGCAGTACCCGAAGTCAAGGAACACGGCTTGTGATTCCTCTACATGCCTTTTAGTTTAGTTTTACACAGCTTGGAAGAATGACAAGGGCCGTTTACACGAGTATTACCTGGGGTCAAGGAACACGGCCTGTAACCATACTACACACCGTGTAACAAATTCATCATGTCCTGAGCCACTTGTCTTCTGTGACTTGTACTAGTTATCATAGGGTTCGTACCCTTGGTCTTTTCCATGAATGTTCTGGTATCATTTCCTTTATACAGGAGTATGATCACATCAGCAAGACATCCCGAATAGAGTTATTGGAATCCTCTCTATGAGACTTAGAGCTGGATCCTCTATTCATTCCTAGAACCCTAGGTAGAGTTCTTGGTATCGACGTGACCAACTTTTCCCGAGTGCTGATCATCTTCTTAGCAGTTTAGCTCAAACTGAGTTGTCGGAATCACCCCATGACTTGGTCATGATCCTCATCTGAGCATCATGTTCTCATAGTACTTTTGGAGTGTGTTCTCCCGAAATGAGTACTTCGTGTCTCTCTTTTCAGACCAAGGATGGTGTTCTCCTCATTATATGCTTAGTGGAATCTTTAAGCTGGATCCTAGTGGGGGTATCGCGATGTTCATTTGTGTATGAGTATATCTGGATATTCTTCTTATATGTTCTATAGACATATACTGTGTTGAGATGAATGTATCTTTTTTGGTGGTTTTTTACTTTTTGTGTTTCCTTTGTGGTTTCAGGGTGTCCTACTTGGTTTTTTTATACTCACCCATGCACGGGATTTTCCCGCATGTGTCGTTTCTTGTGAAGACGAGCGAGCCTTTGACAGGATTCTAGGCAGACCAGTACCGGACGTTACTCAGTGAGATCAGAGAGGATGAGGTGTGTTCCTATGGATACAAACTATAGTCCCAACACCATTCTTTACAGGTTGGACTTTGTTAAGGACTCTCTTTTGGTGGTCTTTTACTTTTGGCCCAGGTTTTTACATTCTTGTACTTTACTTTCCTGTCATACTCTATTGATTGGGATTTAGTGTATGCATGCATCTTTTCCATTTTTTGTAGTTTTTACTTTTTGTCTTTGTGGGCTTGGAGATGAGTGTGAGTGTGTACATGTTTATAGTAAATTCCCCCCATATTAGTAGCATGACTACTCGGTGCAAGCCACCAGCACCTAGCCTATTGTAGGTGGGATTGGGGAGTTTCGGCTCGGGCCCCACTGGGACGGGTCGTGACAGAGTGGTATCATAGGTGGTTGGTTCTACCGTAGGACCGAGAGTCTGTGAGTTGGTTGGGGCAATAGTGTTAAGTGTTCCGAGTTAGGCTTTTAGGCCAGGGATCCCAGTGTTGGTGCGGGCGGCCAACGTATCCATACACCAGGACTCTAATAACCTGCTTTTTGACTCGGAGAATGAGAACACTACTTGAAGGGGAAAATAATGGTACATGAATCATATAGGAATGGGTTGTGGTTTCCATGTCCTTCATGAGTTATTTCTCCAGATATACTCACCGACTGAGATACATCTTGTTTCTTTACAGGATTCCTCCGCGACGTGTACCCGTTAGGATCTAGTAGATCGATCATGAGGATGACCCCCTCTGTGATGAAGCTTTGATATAGGGACTGGATCCCTCTGTTTTACCATCAGGTGTTATGCCAGTTATCCTGACACCTTTGGAGCAGTGTTTAGTGCTTGTTGTACCAGTGGAGGAGGAGCACAGGCTGAGTGCACTCCATGAGTTTCAGAGACAGTGACCCCTCATGTTTCTAGGCGAGACTGACCCTCAAGCAGTAGAGGACTGGCTTCAGGCACTGACTAGAGTCTTCTGTTTGGTCAGGACACCAGCAGACCAGATGGTGATCCTGGCAGTGATCCTTCTGTAGGGCTCGGTATAATTATGGTGGAGTTTGGTTAACCAGAACAACGACATGGAGACTCTTGCATGTTCTAAGTTTGAGATTCTCTTCAGAGAGAAGTTTTCACCAGTTACCCTGAGAGCAGTACGTATACAGAAGCATCTTCAGCTCTAGCAGGGAACCATGTCGGTGGCTGACTATTCATCGATGTTTATCGACCTCTCGCGGTACTCAATTGATATGGTCAGAGATCAGTACTTCCGAGATCGAAAATTTGAGTAGGGATTGCTCAGAAATATCTGAGCCAGTATCATCTATATGAGAATTCCTACTTATGCAGGGGTGCTCGAGCGGGCTTTGGTGGTCGAGATCTTCATGGCAGAGTAGAGACAACCAATAATTGTCAGTGGTTGGATAGCTGGAGCAAAGACCTCGGCAGCAGGGAGCTGACGGTAGGGACCCAGGCATGTGAGACATTTTCGGAGGAGATCCTGGGACAAGGGATCTGCCATACAGGGTTTGCAGGGCGCATTCAGCCAGCCTCGAGTGAGGTGATGCTACTGATGTGATGGCAGGGGACATCTCCCTTGAGATTGTCTGACCCGTCATACTACTCACATAGGAGCGTTGGATGGACCACCGTGGAAGAGGCAATGTTTGGAGAAGACAGATCAGTGGGGTGGTGGACGCGGTAGAGGGGCTGGGTGGGCCACTGGAGGTGGTCAGTATTTTGACCCTTTACCATCACCACCCCTAGGAGGTCCACCCCAAGCTCAGGGAGCTTGTGGATAGAGGCAGGGACAGCTGCAGGCGGCCGAGGCTTATGACCCAGGTACTCCCGTAATGATTAGAGGTACAATCTGTGTCTTTTCTACTTTAGCTACCGTACTGATAGACACAGGTGATAGTAATTCCTTTCTAGCTTCTTGTCTTGTTCCAGACCTTGAGATTCTAGTTAAGCCATTGACTCAACCCTTACGCTTAGAAACACCAACTGGAGAAGATTTAGAGATCACCCACTTCTGTAGATAGTGTAACCAGACCCTTGGAGGTGAGAGTTTCGGTTGGAACCTCTTAGTGGTAGCGTCGAGGCCTTACAATGTCATTCTTGGTATGGCTTGGCTATCTATAGTTCATTCCCAGATCGACTGTTTTAGGTGAAGGGTGTGGGGTGTCCTTGGTGATGGAATGAGGTTCTCTTTTTTCGGTGAAATAGAGACCCATGCAGCGCAGGATGGACTCGTGCATAGGAAGACATAACCAATTTCACATTAGTTCGCTAGCCTAGCCCTTGGCGCGACAGGTGTTACGAGTTTCCAGTTTCCAGCAGTAGTGGCTGAGTAAGAGGACGTCTTTCCAGAGGATGTCCCCGAACTACCTCCTCATCGAGAGACATATTTCTGCATTGAGTTGCAACCCGAGAAGACACTGATATCAGCATCAGCATATCGGATGGCTCCCACATATCTTCGTGAGTTGAGAGTGCAGCTAGACTTCTTGCAGAAGAAGGGCTTTGTGAGACCCAGCATTTCACCCTGGGCGGCCCCAGTGCTGTTTTCTAAGAAGGCAGATGGGAACTTGAGGCTATGTGTGGATTACCGGTGCTTGAATCAGGTGACCATGGAGAACTGGTATCCACTACCAAGGATCAATAACCACTTCGACCAGCTGAGAGGGTCACTGTGGTTCTCGAAGGATGATCTATGATCAGGCTATCACCAGTTGCGAGTACAGGATGAGGATATACCGAATATGGCTTTCAGATGCTGCTACAGTCACTATGAGTACTTGGTGATGACATTCGGTGTGACCAATGCCCCAGTAGTGTTCATGGGACTAATGAACCGGATCTTTCAGCCCTATCTTGATCAGTTTGTAGTAGTCTTCATCGATGATATACTTGTGCACTCTGCGTCTGAGGAGGAGCATGTGATACACCTAAGGATGGTTCTGAACACACTCTGAGAGCACCAGCTATATGGGAAACTCTTGAAGTGTCAGTTCAGGATACATGAGGTCCACTTTTTGGGTCACGTTATCTCAGTAGATGGTGTAGCAATGGACCCATCCAAGGTGGAGGCAGTACTGGCATGAGAGCCACCCCGGAGCGTGATGGAGGTGCGGAGCTTCCTTGGGTTGGCAGGCTACTATCAGAGATTCATTCATGATTTCTCAAGGATTTCAGCACCCATGATAGCTTTAACCCGAAAGGGGAAGCCTTTCATGTGGACCGAGAGACGCCATCAGACTTTTCAGCAGTTGAGACTGAGTCTGACGAGCGCCCCAATCTTGAAATTACCGGAGGAGGGTGTCGAGTACGTAGTGTTCTGCGACACATCAGGAACTGGGCTTGGTTATGTCCTGATGCAGAGGTAATCAGTGATTTCATATGGCTCACGTCTGTTGAGTCCACACGAGCATAACTATGCGACTCATGATCTTGAGTTGGCATTGGTGGTCATTGCATTGATGATGTGACGATAATACCTGATGGGCGAGCGGTTTAACATATACTCTGATCACAAGAGTCTTGGATATTTATATTCTCATAAGGATCTTATTTTGAGACAAATACGATGGATTCAGTTCCTCTAGGATTACGACTTTGAGATTGTTTACACACCTGGGAATGGGAATGTTGTGGCAGATTCTCTCAGCACCGAATCCATTTCACAGTTGTTGGATGAGGATACGAGGAAGTTTTTCTCTTTACACATTTCCATTGTGGATGGAGATGAAGGTTCTTACCTTCAATCGATGGTTTTCACCCCTCCACTCTTACAGCGAGTTAGAGAAGCACAGCGCGAGGATACTATCTGTGAGACACTATGTGCTCAAATATCCACAAGTGTTGCGGATAATGGATATTCAGAAGGTGCGGAGCACGTTGTTATTTTTAAAGGGCATATATTAGTATCAGTGAAGTTGCGGAAGGAGGTTCTGAGGGACTTCCATACATCTCCTTTGGTGGTACATACACGCATGAAAAAGATGTATCAGGACCTCCAACATCAATTCTGGTGGCCAAGAATGAAGAAGTGTGTGGCAGAGTTTGTTTCTCAGTGCCTTACTTTCAGCAAGTAATGGTTGAGCACAATGTTCCAGCAGGCTTGACTCAGCCCCTTGAGGTTCCAGAGTTTATGTGGGATGGGATATCCATGGACTTCATGACCGGTTTACCACGTACGTCCAGGGGACACGACGCCATCAGGGTGATCGTTGATCGACTCACCATGTCGGCCCACTTCATAGCCATAAAGGAGCAGAGTTCAGTAGAGATCATGGGATTCCTCTACGTGCATGAGATAGTTCGAATTCATGGATTTCCATCCACGATTGTCTCAGATCGTGATTCTCTTTTCACATCCCGGTTATGGAAGGGATTGCAGGAAGATTTTTGGACTCAGTTACGCTGGAGCACAATATTTCATCCCCAGACTGATGGTCAGACAGAGCGGACCATCCAGGTCCTGGAGGATATGCTTCGAACTCAAATACTTGACTTCAATCATAGCTGGGAGGATCACCTAACACTGGTGTAATTATCTTATAACAACATTTATCATTCCACTATTGGTATGGCACCATTAAAGGCTCTGTACGGGTGACCTTGCATATCACCGCTTTGCTGGACTGACCCAGGAGAGTCAGCTCTTATGAGCCCAGAGATGGGGAGAGATACTACAGATAAGGTGTAGGTCATCCAGGAGCGGATGAAGACTCCATAGAGTTTTCAAAAGTCATATTCCGATAGGAGGCGGTGGCCCTTGGAGTTCAAGGAGGGAGACTATATGTTCCTTCGGGTCTCACCTAGATGGGGATTGCAGAGATTTGGCTGGGGAGGAAAAGATATCTCTATGGTTTGTCATCCTTTTCTAGATTCTAAGTGGAGTTGGTGAGGTGGCATATCGCTTGGCTCTACCTCCTCAGATGGACCGAGTACACAACATCTTCCATGTGTCACAGTTGTTGATGTTCGTGCATGATCCATCGCACATTGTCGACTGGGGAGAGATGAACATCGATGATGGAGTGACCATTTCTGAGTACCCAGTGGATATTTATGATCAGAAGGAGATGATCCTTCGTGGGTGAGCTATTCCCTTAGTGTGTGTCTGGTGATAGCACAGGAATCTCCAGGAGAGCACGTGGGAGTAGGAGGATCAGATTCGTGTGCAGTACCCACATCTTTTTGAGTAGCCTTTGTTTTTCCTTTTCAAGGATGTAAAATCCATAAGGTTGGTGTGATGTAATGTCCCAAATTTTTCAATTTATTATTTTTAATATTATATGGAAATTAATTTGAGACCAGGCTCTAAGACGGCGTGCAGTTCTGAGGCCCGGTGAGCTCGGAAAAAGTGTTTTAATTTAATTAAATAATTAAATTACAAGCACATGTGGTTTTCCTGAAAAAGTTGAATAAATCCTAAAAAAGTGCTCAGATCAGAAATCTGAATGCACCGTTGCATTCAGAACAGCGATTTTACCTTAGGCAAGGCGTAACATTGGCTGGAACAGGTCGGTGGTGAAATCCAGTTTTTGGTACGTAAGAGTAGTAGAATAATGTAATAAATAATATTTTATTCTGTAGTGAAATCTTTTAAATATGATGCAATAGATATCTTTTATTTTTTTTAAATAAAGTCCTACGCAGGGGTCTAGGGTTATAAACCTCATAACCCTGAAACCCTTGGCGGCTCTGGAGGCTCTGGAGAAAACCTCACAATGTGGCGACGATGTTCAAGATGAGCTTCGCCGGAGACGATGACGTGGCAACCTGATTTTCTCCAATGAATGCCGCAGATCTAGGTAGGATATTTGTTTTTGATTTCCTTCCCCGTTTTGATTTCCGTGATGAACACAAACTAATCCACGAACAGATTATCCCGCGGATCGATCATTCTTGCGAGACCAGTTTTGCGGGGATTTTGAGGTTGTTTGGTTTTGATATAACGGCGATGAACCCGAATCGTCATGAACAATGATCGAGGTTCATCCCTCTTGTTTGATTCTTATATTTTTATCCCTCGCATTTTTCGTTGCGTTCTATACATTCATGGAGGAAATCGATCATTTCACATTCGTTTGTTTGCGCAATGATCTGAGATTGAAGATCCAACCCCAGAATGATGTCACAGAGGTGCGACGACGGCTTCAGCAGGCAATTCAGAGAGGATCCGGAGATACGAGTTTTGGGGAATTTTTCTTTGGGTGGATCATTCATGGTTTATGATCCGATTTAAGAGCTGAAAACACCCGTTACAATGTTCGTATGACGAAATGAACCCATCCCTGGAGTATCGGGACGAACGGATGAGAAACTAAGGATCTAGAGGTTCAGCCGCGGCGCGAGGAAGAAGACGGAGTTTCGGGAAAAATCCAGACTACACGTCGTGTAGTATAGGCTACATGACGTGTGTTCGTCGGCGGACCACCTGGCGTGTGTTCGTCGGTGGACCACCTGGCGTGTGTTCATCGGCGGACCACCTGGCGTGTACTCTGGGAGTACACGGACATGGGATGTGTACAGGGCCATGGACACAGCATGTATACCCTTCCCCGACCAGACCCGGCTAGATACACAGGATACCTCATGTACGAGTACACAGGAAGATGGCACGGACACAGTCAAAGGTCGTGTACGAGCACATGGCCAGCGTACACTGAGCAATCCCATGTTCTTGGGAATGGTGTGTGACTCTTCTAAATGTTTTGTAGTTCCTTTCTATCTGAAAATCCAAATAACACGGGCCATTTACATGGGCAGTACCCAGAGTCAAGGAACACGGCGCGTGATTCCTCTACACGTCGTGTAGTTTAGGTTTACACAGATTGGACGGATAACGCTGGCTGTTTACACGGTTAGTACCCAGGGACAAGGAACACGGCGTGTAACCATACTACACGCCGTGTAACCAATTATTCATGGATTAATCCACTTGTATTCTATGACATGGACTAGTTTTCGTACGGTTCATACCCTTGGTCTTTTCCTTGAAGGTTCCGGTATCATTTCCTTTATACATGAGTATGATCCTTTAAGCAAGACTTCTCGAATATAGTTATGGGAATCCCAAATTTGAGACTTAGAGCTGGATCCTCTATTCATTCCTAGAACCCTAGGTAGAGTTCTTGGTATCGATGTGACCAACTTTACCCGGGTGCCGATCCTCTACTTAGCAGATTCGGTCAGACTGTGTTGTCGGAATCACCCCATGACTTAGTCGTGACCTCATCTGAGCATCATGTTCTCATAGTTCTTGTGGAGTGTGGTCTCCAGGAATGAGTACTTCGCGTCTCTCTCTTCATACCTAGGAGTGTGTTCTCCTAGTTATATGCTTAGTGGAATTTTCAAGCTGGATCCTAGTGGCGGTAACACGATGGTCGTTTGTGTATGAGTATATCTGGATATTCTTGTTATATCTTCTTTAGAAATATAATGTGTGGAGCTGACTGTATCTTCCCTTTGTTTTTTTCCCTTGTTGTGTTTCATTTGTGGTTTCGGGGTGTCCTACTGGGTGTTTTTATACTCACACCTGCACGGGAATTTCACGCACATGTCGTGTCTTGTGCAGCCGAGTGAGCCTTTGACCAGATTCTAGGAGGACTAGGACCGGACGGTACTCAATGAGATCAGACAGGCCGAGGTGTGTTCCTACGACTACATATTGTAGTCCTAGCACCATTCATTATAGGTTGGACTTTGTTACGAACTCTCTTTTGGCGGGCTTGTACTTCTGACGCAGGTTTTTACTTTCTTGTACATTACATTCCTGTCGTACTCTGTTGATTGGGATTTAGTGTATGCATTCATATTTTCCATTTTTAGTAGTTTTTACTTTTCAGCTTTGTGTGCTTGGAGATGCGTGTGTGTGTGTGTACAGATATATAGTTAATGCCTCACATGTTAGTAGCATGCCTACTCGGTGCTAGTCACCAACCCCCTAGCCTATTGGAGGCGGACTTGGGGAGTTGTGGCTCGAGACCCACTGGGACGGGTCCGGAAAAAATGATTAATATTGTATCACAGTGAATCAAGAGGGGAGAAGGATGATATTTTCTACATCCTTTAATGTTTATCCAATAAATTATTTATGTAGGTGTTTTTGGTCACGACTTTTACCTATGGTACATGATGTGTACCCTCGATCCATGTCATTTTTCATTCAAATCTCTAATGTGGAAGGCAGTTTACGAAAATATGATTTTTACCAGTTACAGGACTGGTAGAGTTGGTTCATAATGTGTACTCCATCATGGTATATTTTATGTCGAATCCTTGAGTTATTTCATTAACCATTTTGACTGTGTATCACAACGTGGTCGTTCTAGTTATGACATATAATAACTTTTTTTATAATGGCATCATAACACGAATTCGATTCATGGTTTGGGTAAAGTTGTGAACCTCAGGTGAAATATGTGAAATGCATTATCGTGATATGAACATGGCAGATTTATCACTTTTTATTCAGTTTCATTCCTAAAAACCGGTGAAAATGTTTTATATAAAATTAGACACATAGCATATCCATTATCAAATAATTAAATGAAAAACTATGAATAAATGATAGTGTAGTATATTTAAAAAATGAGGATTATCAGTACAAGATGTGTCTACTTATCCCTATCCCTAACCATGTGGAATATCCTCACAAGGATTGTTGTCTCCATATAAATTTTTTTAGATAAAGTAATGTCATTTAAAGACACATGGTATCTTACCTTTGTGACCCAGTTTTGGATGTGTATGATAGATGTGCTCGGGTACCATCATGTGTACACAAAACTATGTTTGTGTAAAGGTAAACTACATTCTATCACCTTGTATACTTTTAACCATGTATTTGGTACTCTCTTATGTACACATTGAGTGACTCGTAATGGGTCATAAGCAGTTTTATAGGGGTCACCAACTGTCTGATCCAAATCATCATCCTAAACACTTTTTAGTGCTGAACATATCTTTAATAGCATGTAACAAATTTTTATACATAATGTTTTTTGTGATTGATCATATTTAATGGTTTCTCCTCGTATCCTCCTAATACCCCTCTTATAGAAAAATTTCCTCTTAAAATCAATACGCAGTTCTCAGATCCTTGTAAACTGAGCCTCACCAACACTCTCTTGCTGATATCCAACCTCAAAATGAATCTCAAAAACCCCCTATGATAACATTTTTCTTGTGTGACACACTAGGATTACGGATAATCCTAAATTTAGACATGTTTTCCATGTATCATCCCACTGTCATCATCGATCTTCAATCTACATCCACCTTTAGATTCCATACTCATGGATTTTATCTATTACGTTGAATAATAGTTCCTCAACAACCGATAACTGAGTAACCATTATCCAAAATGAATACCAATGATGATACCATTAAAAAAATGGGGTGAAATCCATAATATAGAAAATGTGAGGAATGAACCACAAATGTTGTTCATTTTAGTCAATACATTATTGATGAAATGATGGAAATAAAATAATAAATAAATGAATTTTTAATAAATTATCTCAAATTAAATATATCGGTTATGCAAGAGTAAATTATATTTTTATAATTGATTATAATTCCGACAACATTGAAGAATAGGATAGAATATAATAAATAAAAATGTTCTAACTATTGTTTTTATTGATCATTGATGAAGAACTATTTTATTTACATCATTGATGAGATCCACAGACTCCATTTTTATGATGACTCATTATATGATCACAACCAATCCTCATCAATCCAGAAAAGCAGTCTGATTGTTTTTCAAAATCACTAGGTTTGGGGCGACAATCACAAGGAATATTCTATAACCATGCATTTAAAGGAAGAATAGTCACTGCATAAATAACTAATCTAAATAAATTAATTATTAAATTTATGTCATTTAATTATGCCCAATAGAAGTATTTGAAAAATGGGACATGCCAATAATGATAATGTCACAACTGTGGTAAATCCCATGTATTGAACGCAATAGTGCCCTCATATTTCTAATTCGTTAACCCGTTGATGCATTATTTGGAATATTTAAGGAGACTATGTGTGTCTTCTATTTAATAAATTTATTATATTTCAACCATTTATTAAAAGTAAACTAGGCATTATAATCACATCATGTCTCAATGTCTGGTCTTGAAAATATTCTATATAATATTTAATACTTATAAATAGAAAATAAGAGACATTACACCTTTGGATATAGGAAAAATAACATATGTTAGGTTATATATGTTCTTTTGAAAGATATATTTTTTTATTTCTATAATTATTATTTATTTTATTTTAATCAGATATTAATTAATTACTTTAATTTCATAAAAACCTAAATAGTGTAATTAACTAGTTAATAATTAACCAATAAATTATACAAAGTAAATTCAATGATTTATTTTGTTCCCTTAATATTTTTTATTAATATATAAATTTAAATATGTTTTAACATAGTTGACTCTAATTTCAACATTTCATTATATTTTAAAATACAAATTAAATGAATAATATTAAAATTGATATTATTATTATTTTATAATAAGTGAAATTTTATCAATTGATTTAATATTAATAAAAACACTAACTTCTATAAAGTGATATTTAAATACTAATTAATATTAAATATTATCCATTAATGGAAAAATATTTCTAAAATATTTATAATATTGTTTACATAATATAAATAAAACTCAATTAGTGGGGTTATGGTTAAAGGAGTTTATTTTCACATTACATGTGCACATTCTAAAATTAATTTCCAAAAAAACATATTAAATTTACATTTTAAATTTTCTGTTATATTTTTAGTTATAATGGAATATTTATATAATAATTGTTTCTTAAAATTATTCTGAATGGATAAAAAGAATAGATTGGAAAACTAGTAATCGTAATGAAAAAACAAAATGGAAAAAAAATTCTTAAAACACATGTTCTATTGTATGGTGCAGGTGTTTATCATCCATATAATCCATAAAAAATTAATTATCAATCATTGATCCACTTAAGATAATGTATACCTCTAAATAGTGAATTATTTTAAGAATTACAAGAATTACACTCCTCATAAACTATAAAATGTCACTCACTCTTACATTTTGACACATCTAAATCCATTGTAATGACAAAGATCATCCCATATAACTAACCTAAATTACTACCCTTGTATTATAAGTATTATTTTGGGATTAAATAAAACAATTCAAGGTTTTAACACTCATACAATCATGATTTCCAAAAAATTTTAATATGGTAATGTCATTCACGTGTACGTAAATCTATTACCTTACTAAGTGAAGTGATCAATTCACTATTTACATGGAAAGTATTAGAGATAATTTTAATAAATATATGTGATTTAATGACATAAAATATCATTTAACTTTAATATAATGATAGAATTTAAATTTTATTCCTTTAAATAAGATAAAAATAGAAAAAACATTCATGAATACACAGGACATAACATCACCAAGACTGATATATTTTGTTTAAATTCATGAAATTTTATTAATTAAATTAAATTTATATTTAAAAAATTTATATTTTATTTAAATCATGAATAAATTATGGACATTAAGAAATCATGATCGTAGTAAGATGATTATAAATAGAAGTCTGAAACATAATATTAACACAATGAAATTAAGGCATGATGTAATAAAAAGAGTTAGTGATTATTAAGAAAAAATTGATAAGATGTTATAATAGTTTATTGATGATATTATATATATTAATAATAGTATTATATACTTTAATAATTTTAAGGAAACTTTTATACATGATGTTAATGTTCATTCAACCAAAAAAGGGTAATGTATTATGATCTCATATCAAATTACATTTTGGTAGAGTCTTATTTATTACAATACACCACTTCAATGTTATGCCATTCATATATTTCCCCTTAAAATTAATTATCACTAATACTTACTTATTAATTTTATTTTAGGTTTTACTTAAAATTATTTCATCCATGTTTTTTTTACCTAAAGATTACCAAGTGGTAATTATTATTCAACAAAATCACTTTTGTAGCTGAATATTATAATTATCTTGAAACAATCACTTTCATGTGTTAATAATTTATTTTTAATTAAATTTCTATTATATGTAGATATATTTAAATTATGGGTATTATAATTTCCAAGATATTATGAAATTTCTACATACAATTTTAAATTTTATTTTTATTTTATTTACAATAGAAATATTATTAAATCGGTATCATTTACTTAATATAGATATTTGATTATTATTTCGACCTCAGGTGTGTTTTCATACCCAATGAAGAAAATGTTCTATAGAATAATGGGATGGTATATCCTTTTTTTATTGTGAAAGAGGTGACTTAGTTGTGTAGTCCTAATGGGTGATTATATGAGGGTTAAGTGGCTTTATAATTGCTCTGTGTCAGGTACGATGTCCTTAGATGGTCACAAAAAGGTTTATTTTTGGAGCTAGAAGCACCCAAAGACCCTATTTTCCATGATTCATGGATCTAAATTCCAATGGAAGATAGTCTTTGGATCACGATTTGGATAAAAAAGTTAAGGTCTCATATTTGATGAGTAGTTTGGAACTCGATCTTAGAACACCATGTGTGAGGGAAATATTGCCTATTTCGGGACTCTGTTATAGAATTAAGATATATTCATATGTTCAATAATCCCTAGTTAATTCCATGTATGTGTTCATTTATTACACCTAGGATACATTATCAACCATAAATACACATGGTTTCTTCATCACTATTACCCTTTGATGGATGGACCATGAATTCCTTCATCATTTTCTAAGACAACATGTGTTTAAGCCATGCGATGAGGCGCTTTGGAGATTATCATCATTCAGGGGAATAAGAATTATTTTTATTTAGTGTCCATCCCATAATAAGGGATTCTAATGTATCATTATGAGTGGAATCAGAGCCCACATTGTTTAGTTCCACATAACTGGAAACATAAACTTATAAGGTTGTGTGATGAGGACCTATTCATGCAGTGTAACATCCTTTGAAAAAGATGACTAGGAGGAAGTTACTAGTCAATATTTAATGTTTGAAATACGATTAGGTAGTCCGATTTTCCTGGAAGCGATGAATCCTTCAGATTGAAGGCATCCAAACCGAGGATATAGCCTATAAACCATTAGTGTGAGTAGTGTGTCTGTTTAAAACCTTAAAGATGATTCCAATGTATCCCAATTAGTTGGGAATCAAATCCCATAATGTTCCATGTGATGGGGCCTTTTCATGGATTTTTACCATGAATAAGGCATGATTTTTGTCTTACATCAGTGGAGAAGACCCGTTTTTAGTCAGAGATAGGATGTATACCATAAAAGAGGCATTGATGAATTTTGGGTCTTGATTGGGGTTAACCATTGAGAAGCATACACTTTGAGCGTGGGAAATATATATCCATCCTATGTATCCTAGATCGGGTAGGAATTGGACTTCTTATTATTCAATGGTTGGTGATTACTCCTTTGATTTGGCCCATTTGATTTCAGATAGGGCCTTAGATATCTATCATACATATCCTGGTTAGAAAACGAATCAGAGTTCTTTTACTTCATTGGTTGGGGATTACACCTAAGATGAGTCTAATATGTGGGGGAATACTTTTTAATTTAATGGATGATATTGAATGGATATAGGGCCTTATTAAGGCTTCCAACATATCCCATTTATAGTGGGAATCAGATTCTTCATAGTCCATTATCTTGGCCTTGAACTGAGGAGGAGGCCCATTTTAGTTGAACTCAGGCCTTAGATAAGTGTCATATGTAACATGGTTAGAACATGAATTATTGTTCTAATAGTTCTCTTGGATTGGATGGTAACCATGATATGATCAACATTATCCTATAAGACCACATGATTCATGTTTGGTTTGAGATAAAAGAACAAAAAGTAAATCAATAATACTGCACACATTCCCTTATCTGCCAATCTAAAATGAAGAGATTGGTCGTAAGAGATTTGGGAACAATATAACCACCTCATACCATCAAATGTGAATTACTCTAAGAGGGATGAAAAACTTTTTGGGTTATGTAGATTTCATGATCATTTCCCAACTCTAATCCCACGTGATTCACGATCATTGTGATAAATAAGAGGAGGTGAAGGATCTAGTGATAACTTATCCCACTTCATTTGTAGATAGATAATACCAGAGTACGAAGGGAGAGTGGAAAGGCTTTGACTATACTGATCACCTCATTTAATTTCAAACACTAGATATTCAGATTAACTTATCCAAGTATACCCTAGAAGGAGGAAAGGTGGAGTACTGTTGCAACCTCATGCAATAAATTCTAGGGGTTTAACTCAGTGGAAATACACTCTCTGTTTTTGGGGTGTAAAATTTGTTAATGTCATTTTGGTAGGACAATAGAATCATAATTTAATTTAGTGTTTTGGAGACTAATTCCGTACAATTTATTGTCATGTGGTCAGGAAGATTTATTGTGTTTTAGTTTATAGTGATATGGTTATGAAATTTTTTTATAGACACCATGACTCACTGGATGATAATCGTGTCGTTATGTTCGGACATTCCTCAAACACGAGGAGAAAAAAATTTTAAAACTTGATCTTTGGATTCTAGGATCAGTAGAAATGATATGGTCCTTGGAATCCATTATCATTTAAATTGGTAGTAATTGCCTCTTCAAAGGATGAGTTTGTCTCTGGTTGGTCGGCCTTTTGTAGGCAACGTATCTAGATCTATTAGAGAATTGTGCAGATAGTGATGAAGTGGTGTCCTCAGGAAACAGATATTCCTTTAATAATATAAGATGAGGTTTTTGTAGATCCAAGATCTCCCAGAACATAGTTTTTAATGATTAGAAAGGATTTTTCTAAGGATTTAATAAAAATTCGAACTTTGATTTTCCATGGAATTATCAATCAAACTCACTTAAGAGGTATGTGATGGGGTTTTATGATGGTCATGAGGATTAGGTCACTAATTGTTTTAAAGGGATGGATTTTGGGTGGAATAAGGGCACAACTGAATATTTAGTTGACCCAACCTGAAATATTCATTGTGAGACTCTTTGTTTCTCATGTAGGCTAGTGATGGTAGAGAAAGAACTGGTCCACAATGGATTAGTCATCGTATAAGATGACCACATAGGTTATTCAGTGCATTGCTTCCTACAATGGATCTTCTATGAACCATTTCCCAAAAATGTGTCATCTGCAAGTCATTTTTTTCACAAAGTGTCATCCACAAAACAATTCTCGCAAAGGTCCATTCACATACGTTTTTTTGAAAAAGGTTCATCAATGAATCATTTTCTATCATGGGTCATCCATGAACCATATCACACAATGGGCCATCCTAGTACCTTTTCTCCCAAGGGTCATCCACAACACATTCCTAGAAAGGGTCATCCATGGACTATTTTCCACTAATGGTTTTTGAAAAACAATTCATTTTAATCTTACATAGGGTCATAAAATGAGTCCTCGATTATTCAAATGACACTACCTCCCCATATATTTCTTTGATGAGGATCCTCCGCATATTGTTTCTGTGTGGGGGAGGGGGGAATTCCGTAATGTTTCGCCCTCATATGGTTTGTGTAATGGTGTATATGAACTACATAAGTTAACTGATGGATTTCTCCCACACCCTGTATATTTTTTCCATGGTCCAACAACATTTCTATCAAATATAGAGATATTTTTATTATCCCGCAGAGGGTATATTCAATAAGCATATTAGTGGTTTTTGTATCATATTTTGAGGAAGCCCATGATAAAATTAGTTATCTAGGGGCTTTGATTGAGGGGGATGCATATGAAACCTCATACTAATAACTACTTACTTTGCAAGGGATCATAATTTTTAGGAACATAAATCAACTACTTAGCCCCACAAAAGACTATATTTAATTTTCGGGTGGATATCATATTCTCCTTATCCATGGACCATTTTTTTCTATGGAAAATGTATAACACATGGAAATATTCTATGCCACCATTAAGAAAATGATCACATTTATGGATCTAGTTTCACTGTCTTCCTCCCATGAACTTTATAGTTTTCAGATGCCTAACTAAGTAGTGGATCTCAATGTAGAACGACGATCTGTTAAGAAACATTAAATTAATTTTATTTTTTCATTCACTGAATATTTTTCATCAATATTTTTTCGGAATTTATTTCTATCATTTTTTGAATTTCATAGAATTTTTTTCATAATAAATTTCATCTTTTTATGAATCTCAAATTATGAACATTATATTTTAATTTAGTCAATTGTTTAAAATAAAAATAGTGAATTGATAAAAAATAATTATTTGTGGACTAATAAATGAAATCCACTCTTTTTTATGGTAGTCTCGTAAGATGAATCAGTTGTCCAAATCTGATATGTTTCTACCAAAAATCATAAATTATCATAATAATAGACCTTTATAGAAAATATCTTAATGAAATATCATGATATTTATGTTGTCCAAAATTATATATTACATCATTATTTTTTCCCTTTTATTATTTTATTAGTTTGAATATCCATGGTCATGTTTTATTCATATTTGATTATTTGTATTGAATTTATTGTTCATTTTTTATTATTGCTATATTTTTCTCATCTTATTTATTTAAATACATGAGTATTTATTTATTCAAATATATATATATATAGTATGGTTATTTATTCATGATTAATTACATTATTCTTAACCCTTACATAGCATTTGATGCCACCCTTATTTTTTTTTATTTCCCCAAGTTACAGAGAAGTGATCATTGAATAAGTTTTCTAATATTTAGTTTATTATCATTTGTTATTTATTATATTATAATTTATATTCATAATTTATAATTTTTATTATGTATGTAATTTTTTTTTCAAAACAACTAAAATGATTGATTTTTCAGGGGTTATTTCTTTATAATTATACAAATGTAATAAAGTATGGCACAAATAATGTGCTTTTGGGGTTAGGGTCCTTACATGATTGTTCAATTGTTTTCATGGCCATTATAATGACCCATGATATTCATACATAGTTATTACATTATTATTTCAAAATATTTCATTCATTTCAAAAACACACCGCCAAATACCAATTTAGTCTTATTATTTTGGAAACATAAAAGATAAGCTTATTGTCTATTGAATAATCTCTACTATATCCCACAACAATTTTCCCATATATTATACAACTTAAATCATTAATTTTTAACCTTGGGAAAAGAAAACATAAGAAATGGTGGGATCAGATGCTTAGGAAAAGAAAGAAAATGAGATATATAACCATAATCATGATAATGGATTTGGGATAATGCATTTATCATTAAAAAATAATACGCATCATATAAAAGATCATAAACATGAGTCATGGAATAAATTATGTAAGTTTATAAGACATTAATGATTTGTAAATCATGATCCCAACTAAAAAATCATATCATTAGAATAAAGCATGTGGTTTTTCTAGATAGATAATCATTTAAAATCATTCTCTATAAGTAGTGATTTATTTTTGTAACTAATCATGCCACATGATGGATAGTAAACCTACTAAGTGGGAGAAAAAATTATCCTAAATCTCATTCCTTTATTTACAAGGGACCTGGTTTACCAATCTTCCCATTCTTGATCGGGTTTCCCCATCTTTATTAGTAGAACTATTTTCCCCATATTCTATAATAGATCAAGAATGTTATCTTTTTTACATCATTTAATTATTAGAAAAAATATTTAAACAATTAACTATAGAATGATATCGGTCTCACCCATCACATAATGAATCTAGGCATTACTTTTACACAGGAATATAAATCATACCATAACCCATGAAAAATTCAGTGTTCATAAACATTTCATCATACCATAGCACATTGAAAATAAAAAAATCATAAATGTCAAACCATATTAATCATAAAACCTTCATTGAATGAATAATAATGGTATAATTGGTTCATAACCTCAGAATAACCTAGGAAACATCCAATAAAAGTTTGTTATATGTAAGAAGATTTTGAAATATCACTGGAAACCATTCTTGGGGAAAATATGGATTACATTTTGAAAAAAAAAATTTAAAAAAAAAATTATTAACAAATTATTTGAAAATAAAATTTGAAAATATATTAGAATATTTTAAAACTATTTGTAAAATAATTAGGATCCCTTTTCATTAATAAATAATAAAATATCTTCTAATATAATTCGAAAAAACATGAGAAAAGATTATTTTGAAGGAAAAAATTATTTGTGATCTAAGAGATAATAAAATTACATGAATCATAAAAGATCGTGAAAAGAATTAAATTAATGTTAAAATTTTTAATTGTGTAGCATATATATATATATTAAAATAATATAAGTGCATACAAAACATGTGTCTCAAATAACTGATATTTAAACAACAATACCTTACCGATTTTATAATTTTTGACCCCTAAACTACATGAACGATATATCATAGTATGGGTATATAAATAATTATAAATTTAGGTTTAGGGATCATTTTCAAAAAAAATGGTCATTATATTCACCACATAAAATAAATAGGTGACAAACATAACTTATTTATTATAAGAAATAATGGAGAGATAGATATTCATAACCTTATATCTGACGTTCGTTGAACTCATTAAGTCATCCTTTATAATAAATAATATTTTGTTATAATAATATTATAGGGAAAAATAAATTTATAAAATACCATATATAATATAATTTTTACATAATATTACCCTATTATTAACAATTACATGTTTATGTTTTTTTTTCAGGTAATATCTGCTCCATTTTTCACAGGTTTTTTGATTTGATACATTTTTTCACATAATTATCTCATGATTTAATTATCTCTATAATGATAAATATGGTATAAATATAATATATTTTAATTACCTATGTATTTATAATAATATATAAATTACTTAATTAAAAAATTAAATACCACATTCATTGAGACTATAGGTTGAAGATACACATGATTTCTCTTTACATTTTCTTTTACTATTGAAATAATGAAGTTAAATAAAATATATACAATATAATTAAAATAAAATAATTATTTACTAAATATAATATATTTTCACAATCCACAATATTAATACTTTCCATTTAGTGTGTGAATGGATCACATCACTTTGAGGATGTGGTAGTCCACATGTCTAGAATTGAAGTTATCGTATCAAAAAATAGAAAATATAAAAGAATATTTTATATTTTAACTCAAAAAACACATATATATGATAATTACCATATATATCATAATATAATATAAATTTATTCATTATTAACATACTTTAAAAGTTTAATTTAAATAAATAACTATAATTGTTCATGAGGAAGTAGTCCACCATACACAAGAATGATGATTGTGTCTCCCATTAAAAGATGATTTGATAGTGTAGGTAGAAAAATAAACATAAAAATATATAAATATATTTTACATAATTATGTTAAAATATGAACACTAAAATCATTATTTAAGGGGGATAAATTATAAATAATACCAAAAATGTTAGTTGAGGAGTGGTACATCTTATTTCGATATCACCTTTTTATTTTCTAAAAATTGAAACCATTGTATCGATTTCTGCCAAAATATATTTTATTGGATTAATGGAAGGACTTTTGGATGGGTTTTATTCTTTTCTTTATAAAAATTGGTTCTGAAGTGTGTATAAAATAGAAGGAGATTTAACTATTTATATGAAATGGTAGGATCTCAATTGTTATTACATAAATTATTAATTTATAATATATTCATTTTCAATCCAAATACCTCAAAATAAAAATTTATTTGAAGAAAAAATGATAATTTTAACAATATTGCTAAAAATACATTTTAGAAATTTTTTAGTATTATTTTAAACTGTATCATTTTTATTATCCCTTGGATAAGGTATTTTTTAACAATTGTATTAAATTTTTAAATATTATGAGGTTTCTTTTTACAAAAATAAAGTGAAAATAAGACAATAAAAGTAAAATTTAGGATATCTAAGACAATAGTTCATCACCTTAACCTTATTTAATATTTTTATAATTTTTTAAATAATTTAATAAAATATAATTTTCATAAAACATCATATGTGTCCAGTTTAACACTATAGATTACATTGAATTTATGCAAAATGATAAAAAAATATAAATTCTCACCAATTCAATTAATACAACCCTAGAATGTCATATTCAACTATAAAATTCTTAGATCACATTATTTATGTAAATTTATTTTTTTATGTTTTTAATTTCATTTAATTTATTATTTAATGAATTGAACAATTATTGAATCGTTATCAGGAAATTATTTATGAAATTTTTTTCTTCACAAAAAACATAAACAATTTCATATGATATATAACATAAATGTTTCATATAAATATATATACTTCATAATATATTATATATATCCCCCATATGAAAAATATTATACTTATTAAATATAAATGTGTGGCATTTTTCCATTCTTGACGATTTTGTTAATATCTAAATCATTTTCGGACAAGTGTCTATTAAATTATTAAATTTATAAAATTTTGTGTTTATTTTAGAATTGGAATCACACAATTAATTGTTTTCAGCTCTTAGGTTCATTACATAATATTTATAATGTTTTTCTACACTTAATTACTCGTTTTTCCGTTGACCAGGGTAACAAAATGACTAAAGTTACGATTCATAATATCTAAAAAATGAGATCTATTTTCTAAATTTGTACCATATAATTCCAATTATGGAATAAGTTTTTCAAAATTAAAAAAAACACATAAATGGTTAATATTTATTTTATAAATAAATCTCAATAAAATAGCGAGCAAATGAGTTTTTATTGTGAAAGAATTCTAACAGTTGAAAAGTTTCAATATCCAAATTCAATTATAATTTGATTAAATTTATCTAAATTATCTTGAATTATATTAAATATATCTAATTATACTTTTAAATAAATATATAACATAATTTATCTATAAAAATGAGTGATAAGAAAAAGATGTTTTGAACTAAAATTCAACTTTTTTCATTATTCATCAAAACATGAATCATCTTATAAAAATAATAAAAATTCAACAATAGTATAATTTGAAATTTATATTACAATTAAGAAGTATATTATTTAAAATAAAATCTATAACATTATCAAAAATGATATTTTTAACATGTATATAATCAAATGGTGGCAAAACTTCTATTTTAGAGAAATACTTATGTTTTGCGTTAAAATGGATTTATTCATATATCATATATTAAAAAAACATAATATGATTGTTCAAAATTATATTGAATAGATTATATAAATATTTGACTACAATACTCCCATATGTATTAGTTTTTTATTTATTTCTATGAAACACACTTGTCCACATTGACATATTTTTTTGAAAAACATTTCCTTTTAAAAAAGGTTTCGCATTAATTAAACCAGAAAAAGATATATGTGTGTGTGTAAACCATAATTTTTTAAATTTTTTTACCCTATAAATTCCCAAAAACTATAATGCATATTGATAATGATAAAAATATGATTCGTAGAAACAGAATGTTGTGGGTAACACAATATTTGTCTGTGTTACATGTAACTGAAGACATCAAATAAATAAAATTATTTTTTGAAAAATTATATCTTATAAAAATATTATGTTATTACATTATATCGAACCAATAATTAACATCACCTTATAAATTCATCGAGGATATCAAATTACTAATACAAGAATATGGATTTCATAGAATCCACCGACATAGAAATGAATATTAAAACATCATTTAAAATATTAAGGGAAAATAACAATTATCCAATGTAACTCATAACTAGGATTCCACCTAAGAGAACTGATGTGAAATTTTAAAATATAGACATCGAATTTAAATATAACAATCATGTTATAATAAAAATTGATATTGAACATCGTTAGGAGAATGTTAACAACAACAAATATCTAAAGCAAATAGTCTTGAAAAAAGTCATTGGTATCATAAAAATGATGATATGAGGAGATTATTTTACTAAAAGACCCTTTTTAATGTTTATTAATTTTTATTAGAAGACATATTTACATTATTTTGATACAATATCACCCTTAGTTGTTCCATGATCAATTTACACATCATCTCATATTCCACTAAATGGAGTTGAATTTGTAATTTCTGATGTACTTGTAATTTATAAAATCCAACAACATAATTATAAGTCATTCTATAAATATTTATCATAAAAAATATTTAGAACATGTAATATAATATTCATAAATCCAAATATTAATTTAAAATATATTAGAATCGAAAATATATTACAAATTTTAACATAAACAATTATATAATGGTCAACCATTTAACACTTCTGAAAGAAGAAAGTGCAAAAAATTATAAATAGTTTCACTTGATTTATCAAAAAAATATTGTCATTGATCCACCATATGTCGTAATGTATATTTTTTTGTCACATACTAATCATGTCAAAACCTTAATCATGTGTTTTCTTGAAATAGTAATTACCATAAATCCTTAATGAAAAAATGCATTTTTTCCTATTTCAAACATTTTTAGATATTTACATGAGTAAAAATAAGTACGAACTTCTATATATGGTTGAATAAAACAAATTTCAAAAAAAATCATTAATCAGTTGGAATGTATTCAAGATCATAACATTAAATTATTCAAATATAACATATATTTATCAAAACATCATTGTACCAATATTATGAATATATTAAGGGTTAACATCACATTAATATTCTTTTTAATTTGAATATCACATTTTCATTAAATCTGTTTTTCTCATTCATTAGTATAATTTAATATATCATTTTCAATACTTAATGATAATAATATATGGAAATTACTTATATATTTCAAAATATGTATAACAGAAACATTTATTTCAAAAAACATACATTTAAATCATCAATATTTAATCTTAAACCATAACTATAGATTCATCATCATATTTGTTCCTATAATATGATATATGAATCATGTCATAAGTTTTATAAAATATAATCTAATCGTTCTTCATATGATTAATCTAAAAAATAAATTTTGTAATTTCTCATACCATCCATAAATAGTTTTCTCTATCTTTATCCCTAGATGTATAACCAATACTTACACCAACAACTTTATTCCCTTATTGAGATTTTTCACCTAGGTCATGGATCTATATAATATACATACTTTTCGCATCTAAATAATTTATTTTTAAGGACATTCATTATAGATATTTCTATTGATTAATAATGTAATTCTTAGTGTGATCAATAATTTTCAATGATTAAATACCTATAATCATGAAAAATTTCTTATAGTATGACTAAACCATGAAACCTAATATTAAATATAAAACAATTTAGGCTAATACAAAGAGAAACAAATAGTGGTATATTTATAAATATATTAAGATATATCACTAATGTTTTCATATAAATACTATAAAAGGGTAAATAAACATTTTCATTTGATAACAACTATAAAAACATAGTGTTTTTATACTGAAATATTACATCTTTTTTTTGTAAGATTTCATTCATTTCAAAAACTCATAACGAATTACCATATTAGTCTTTTGCATTTGGAATACAAACATCTTGTCTGGTGAAAAATCTCCAATGATTCCCAATATTATCATTCCCATTACTACACCTACCTAACACCTTTCTGAGTATCCTAGGTAAATTAAAACATAAGAATGGTGGTCATAGATAATAATTAATGGTATGAAATGGGGATATGTAATAATAATCATGAACGTATGGGAATGATTACTTGAGATTAACATTAAAAGATAATACCCTTCACATAAAAGATAATATAAGTATGTCATGGAATAAAAAATGGTATTTTATAATACATGAATCATGTGGAAATAAACCGCATAATCCATCAAATCATAACATAATAATATGAAATGTAATTTGAGTCAAGAAGATAAACATGTAATATAATTCCTTATAAGTCAAGGTGCATTTCCAAAACACATCAAGGCACTACATGGGGACAAAACTGATTGGTAGGGACACACCACCATCCCTAATCATATTACATTCCATATGTGGTATTATATTCTTCTCATATTACTATAGATGATAGGGTTTTCCCATCCTCCCATAGTGGATTAGTTTTCCCCATATTCCATAACTGATTGGGTTTCCACATCAACCATATTGGATCAATCTTGTTGACCTATTTCCATCATTACCACATGAGATATAAATGATTACACAATTCATTATAGAGAGATATATCTCTCACCCATCATTTAAAGAAAAATATAATTTTTTTTGAGACATAAATATAAATCATATCTAAAACATTAAAAAATTATTTTTCAAGAAAATTTTATGATAACATAAATCACCGAGAAGAAAAATTATTCATAAATATCAATACATCAAAAACATAAACCACTCAGTGAAAGTATAAGAATTTAATTCTTGGTAAATATCCCAATTTTATTATATGTAACATAAAATTTCATTTTATTATATGAAAAATTATTTTTAATGATTACATGAACTAGTTCTTGAGGAAAATATACTTTCCATTTTGAAAAAACAGATTTTAAATAAAAATACATTTTAAAATACATTTTTCATTTAAAATGACCTTAAAAAATTATAAAATATGTTTTTAATATTATTTTAAACTTATTTTAAACAAACTTTCATAAAAACTATTAAAATATCATTTAATCACTAAAAACATTTTTTGAAACAATATTTTGTAAGAAATACAAATTTCTGATGGAAGATATAACAACAATAAATAACATCTAAAATTTTATTAATAGGAGTATATTAATGATAGAAAATGTTTAATGGATTAATATAATCCTCTTAAAAAAATATTATTGCATAGAATAACATGTCTCTCAATGAAAGAAAATTGAGACAAATTTACCTTACCAATTTAGTAATTTCGACTTGTAAACCCCATTGAGGAAAGACAATAAAAAATATATGAAAAAAATAAAAATAAAATGTTAAAGAGAATAAAATACATTCATGGGTTGTATATAAACCACACAAAACATAGGATTTGAACAAATAACATATTTCATATAAAATAAAACTGGTATAGAAATCCCATACCATAGATCTTAACATTCATTGTAATTGTGAAAACCTCTTATGTAACAATTATATTAAAATTATACATATATTAAAGAACCATATTCAGCTATATAAAACCATTTATGATTTATATATTATATTATATTACCCAGTTATTAAAAATTCAATGTTTTATGTGAAGCTTCAAGTAATATATGCTTTCATTTTCTTATGTTTATAGATTTGTTATAGTTTTAGTTCTCTTAGATATGTCATTATTTAATTATCTCCATAATAATATATATGAAATTAAAATATAATATATTAATTATATATGTATTAATAATAATCAATAATATATATAATTAGAAAATTAAATTCATTATTCGTAGAGATGATATGTTTTACATACACATTAACATTGTTTCCAATTTTTTGTCATATTAAAAGAAATAATGAAAATTAAATATATATATAACACCACTAAGGTATAATTATTAACTTATATATAAAAAATACGTTCACAAAAAATATCGTTAAAATATTCCATTTAATGTGTGTACAAATCAAATCCTGTTGAAGACGTGGTAGTCCACACTTCTACAAATGACGTTATTGTATTTACACAAACTAGAAAGAATGAAGGTATGTAGTATATAGTAATTTAAGAAGAATAAATTAATATAATATATCTTATATATCATATATATTTATAATTTACATCAATATTCACACACATGTAAGGTACAAATATCTGAATGAACGACACCAGTTTATGATGTGGTAGTACCTCGTACACATGATCGATTAATTTTTATCCCATTTGATGGATGAGTATTTAACTGTGGATAAAAAAACTAATATAACAACATATAAGTATATTTATATAAATTAGGTTGGTATATAAATGAGAAATAAAATATATTTTAACGGTTTAGTGAATAAATATAATAAAAACATTTGTTGCTGAATAATACATTTTCTTTGGGAATATTCTTTTGAGTCGAACAAAATTACTCTATTGGTTAGTTTTAAGCCCTAATACATTATTTTATAAATAAGTAAATTTATGTTTTATGATAATTTTTCATATTTTTTTCTCATATAAATAGGAAATTATTAGGTAATAAAACTGATTAAGATGTTCCATTTTATAATAGATGGGAGGGGAACATTTAAAATTTCTCAAAAGATTAAATTAGAATAATTTAAATATCAATACAAATACCTAAAAATGAACATTAATTCAAATATAATATGAGAAAATATTTTAATATCACATAAAATATATTTTATAAATGTTTTCGTCTTTTTTCAATAATTATTATTTTGAATGAATATTATTTAACCAATTTTAATGTTAACAATATTAAGAAATATATAAATAATATGAAGATATAATTATTAAATATAAAGTTTAATGTAGACCATAAATGAACCATTTAAGATATTTTAAACTATACCTTATCCTATTACCCTTAATTAGTTTTTTTATATTTTTAAATAATTTATTGAAATCTAATTTTAATAATATTCCATAAGTGTCAATTTTGACGCTGTTAAATATTCGACAATATGAACAAAATAAAGAAATATAACAAATAAACAATGATTGTAATACACACATACCATTTCTTAATCACCTATAATACTCATTTAGAATTATAATTAAGTGTAATTATATATTATTTAATATTTATAATATTATTTAATTGATTGTTTCAATAATTGAATAATTTTTGGTTCGTCATTGAGTAATTATTTAGGAAACACATGTTTACAATAAAAATAAAAACAAATTAAATATTGTAGATTCAACTTTTATATATAATATTAATATATATAATCGGGAATATATTTTATTTATCCCCATATTGAATATATTATTTTTACTAAAATTAAGAGTTTGATATTTTTCCACACAATTTGATTTTAATAATATCTTGGATATTTTCATGGAGATGTATCCATTAAATTATCATATTAAAACATTATTTTTTAATGATATATTTATTTTCAACCAATAACACCTTTCAATGTATTAGGGTCATTTTATAATATTTATAATAATATTTCTACAATAAATTACTCATTTTACACTTAACCATGATAATAAAAATTACTAAAGAATATATTCATTTTGTCTAAAAATAAAATGGACCTATTTTATAAATTGTTCCTTTTAATTTAAAATATGGAATAAAATTTTAAAATATCATAACATGTAATTTTATAAAAATAAATTTAAAAAATAATCTAGTTGATGGAATGAGAAATATGTTTTTTAAAGTGAAAACATTCAAAAGACTGAAATCTTTTTATATTAAAAGGGAATGATAAATTATTTCTAATAACATAAATTGGTATAACAAAAGTAAAATTGATTTTATTATATTTTAAAACTAATTATAAAAAAATTATCTATATAAATATTCCATGTTATAATGATATTTTGATAAAAAAACATTTATCATTGTTCATCAAAACGTGAAACTTATCATAAAAATAAAAAATTCCAAACAAATTATATTTTTAATAAAATATTTAAAAGGAGAAGTTTATTATTTCAAATTTAATCTATAAAATTATCAAAAACTTGATTATTAACATGTGATCTGTTAAAAGGTACTAAAATTTCCTTTTTAGATAAATATGTCATTTATTCTTAAAATTAGATTTATTCTTATATCGTATCTAAAAAATATATTGATTAATGTTAAAAATAATATTGAATATATTTTATATTTTTCATTAATATAAATCACCTATAATTATTTTTTACTTATTGGTACAAAACACCATTGTTCTGATGGATTGGTATAATATATTTAAAGGGGATGGAAATCCTCGAGAACACTTGCTTCTATGAATCTAGAAATGGCGATCACCTGCCCTTTCTCCCTTATTCGTAAATTATTTAATGGAATCATTTAATCTGGATTGGGAATTTTCCTTCCAAGCTGATCAAGGATCCCCAGAGGACCAGATCTAATCTTCGGAAAATAAAGAGCCAATGACCATGAAAAAGCATGGATTCTCATTTGTGGAAGCGCTATCTGGTTCTGAAGATATCTCTAAAGAAGAATCATCCAAATATTCCAATGTCATGTAGCTCAAGAATGAATGTTTTTCCATGATGTTAGATCTGGATTATCTTCCATAAAGGATCAACCTATGTAATTTATCGATCATGGGTCGAGTTATTTACTCAAAGATAGATAACTTGTGGTCTTATACTGATCTCAAAAATAAAATCTCAGACCGTTGTTGTATTCATGACATGAGGATAATTTTGGATGGGAGAGGATTTCTTCATATAATATTCAATTACAAGGAGGCACTCAATTCAGCATGGAACTCTAGTAATTTCCAATTGAAACCTAGAATTTTCAGGTTATCCTAATGAGATGTCAATTTTAATATCTTTATACTCAGTGAATCCCACTCTCAAATTTGGGTATGGATGCATGATTTGAATTGGGTTGATTGGCATCCTATTATTTTAAATTATTTTGCCACTTGCATTGGAACCAAAATTATAATTGACCAGAGGAAAATTGAGGGTGAATTAGGCTTTTTTCCTCAGATTATGGTGTATATCAACCTTGAAAACAAGCGGGATGATGAAATATCCTTCAATTCCAATGGATATAGATCTGAGGTGGGAGTTGAAAATAAGAATATTCCACCTTTTCATGAAGTTTTCAATATGGTTGGTCACTCTTTATCCAATTATATATTAATGTAAAAGAATATCAGTGTTCCCAATGCTCTAGAATAGAGTGAGGAAAATAAGAGCTGAAGATGTTAAAAAGTTCATGTTGAGAAGAAGGGAATCAAAAAGAACATAATAGTACATCACTAGTCCCCATGATGACTAAATCCATTCATGCTAATCCTGTGAAGGCACAACCTATCATCCTTGAAAAGATACACTATTCTACTCTTGATAGACACACCATGGATTGTCTATAGTCTCAAAAAAATCTTGGGCAGATAGGATTGAGGAAGAAGAAATTAAAAATGCTATCTCAATAGTCTTCCCTCCTATGATGGAGCCAGTTAGTAACCACCCTATTATATACGATACCAATCAAAATAATTCCTTGAAGTATGAAATATCATTTTATATTCTTAATATGGTGAGAAGTATTCAAAATTAATTCATGGAAGATTTCATTTTCATGGACCTGTTTAGTGATATTATGAAATTAAGTTTGGCCAATGAGAGAGGAAAACACATCAAATGAAGATATCCATGATGTCATAATTAACATGGAATATTCTTATATACCTGTTAAAGAATATGTTATTTCTAGCCATGATTCTATATCTTCTATAACCACATACTCAAAGATGATGTCTCCTGGGCATATTTCTTTTAAATCAGGGATTCCTGATCACTGTAGTCTAGAAATCTTAGTTGTTCAGTAGGAATCACCACACTCAGTCCGTTTGATTAAATGTGGTACACCTCACAATAATATAGAACTCAGAAACAATTATCCTCCATCCATCTTGGTTTAAGGTGGATTTGAAAACAAAGTCACAGATCCATGAAGTATCATTAGACATAAAAAATAGACATGCCTGGTCACCTCTTTTCGAAAGGATAAATACAAGAATTCCATAAATACCACAGTTGACATTAATGATATGTTATAGACAACCAAATAATACAAGTGGGTAATTTAAGGGGTCATAACCCCAAATTCAGTTTCAAATGAAGATTCTATTTTGGAACGGCCATGGTCTGGGAAATTTAGAGACAATCAGAAGTATTCAGTTGTTCATTCAGAAAAATAAACCAGTCCTCTTAGGCCTTTCCGGACAAAAATAATCATCACCTCCAGTATTGAAACTATTGAGTGGATGGGTTTCCACCTAATTGACAATAACATGTGCTCATCAAATATTAAGAGCCTTGGGGTGTTAGCTCAAACCTCCTTATGTAGTACCTCCATGGTCGTTACAACAAATCAACATGTTACATATTCCTTTAAAAATCTTGGATCTCACTTCACAAGCATCATCATGTATACACAATACATGTATCAATATCGAAAAAACCTATGGGTGGATGTAGGATCACTCAACAGTGGCATCACATTTCCATGGATTCTTTTGGGGGATTCCAATGATAATTTTAATCCAGATGATAAAGTGGGGGCTGCTAACAATTCCACTTCCTCTAGGGAATTCAGAGCATTCATAGTTCAAAAGGTCTTTGTTGAGGTAAATTTGGTTGGTGATAAATGAACCTGGCATATGAATCATATCATTATCTTTTTTTCTAGTAAAATTGAGAGTGGTTTAATCAATGAGGCCTCTATGGACTCTTTGGGATCCATATCATACTCAACTCTTTCCAACCATAATTGTGATTATAATCCAATCCTTTCATATATGGATGAAAATGAACCCAATCCTTTTTCCCCCTTCAAATTCAATAAACATGGGATACTCATCCAGAATGTAGAGTTACAGATCAATGTACATTGAACTCTGTAAATTTTATGAGTAATGATTTTTCTTGTACATCCAAGCTCAAAATACTTATGTGAAATTAGATACTTTATAGAAAAGATATATTTAATTCTATGGACACTAAGATATCCTCTCTTGAGGAATCTATTGAGAATGTTTAGGAAGTGAAAACTTCAAATGATTTTTCAGAAGGTTTTTTACAGAATATGAAATGAATATCTAGCTCAATAATCTTATCAGCTTCATATGTGACTTGTAATGTGATTCCTTCAAGGAAATGTGGCTATGGGATGGTGATAGGAACAAATTTTCTGTAACTCCATAATGAAAATAATTTATGTATCCAAACCAATTTCCATGATAAAAAATAGGGGTATGTTTTATTGATAATAGAAGGAATATTTCTAAGCATGTTATATCCTTCTTCAAGGACCTTTTCAATGGATCATATATCACCATTGATCCAAAGGATGGAGTCATTGTGAGGCTTGTGAACTAGGAATATAATGACATTCTTATTTATGTTAATCTTGTGACTGAGATTTAAGAGGTCATATTTAGTCTCAAATCTGAATGTTCCCCTAGTCCGGGTGGTTTTTCTCAATTAATTATTACATTCATTTTGGGGTATAATTAATGCAGATGTTTTTCAGATGGTCATTAACTTTTTCAGGGGTGGAAAACATACCAATAGTTTGAATTCTCAATTTCTAGCTCTAATTATGAATGTGGAGAATGCTAGTGAAATACATTTATTTCGGCATATTTCTTTTGTTTACAACATCTACAAGATGATATGGAAAATACTAGAAAACAGGCTATCATCTATTTCTTTCAAGATTATTTCTGCTAATAAATTTAGCTTCATTAAGGTGAGATCAATTGAAGATTTCCTTATGACTCAATCAGAGTGTGTGAACTTTCTCAAAATTCATATCAATGGTGGTAGCATTTCCTAAAATTTGATGTCCAGAAATATTTTCATACACTGGACTAGGGTCCCATCTGTAAGATCATCACAATGTATGGTCTTGATATGGTTTTCATAAATTGGGATAAATATATCTGAAGATATTCATGTATCTTTTTTCTCATCAATGGTTCCCATGAAGGATATTTTGACTGTTAGAGGGGTGTCGGGGCGAGTGATCCTCTACCAGCTTTCATTTTCTCTGTTACTGAGGATTACCATTGTAGGATTCTATCTATTATGGAAAGAAATGGAAAAATGAAGACCATTTATGGAGTAAAGGTAATATATGCTCCTCTAAATATATTATATGTAGATGATATTATACTATTTAAGCAAGGAGAAAAGGGCCACATCAAAAACATTAAAAAGATCTTTTACAATTTGAGAGGTTCTCTCGACAAGAGAATAGTTGGAATATATATTTTCTATACATTGGATGAATCATCTATTCCTCCATGATAATTGACATTTTAAGAGTGATGGGGATTTAAAAGGGAGCCCTACCATTCACTTATTTTGGTGTTCCCATGTTTTGGGGTAGGCCGAAGGCATGCTATTTCTATAGAATTTTCATTATGATTAGAAGGAATATTTCTTCCTGGAAGGGAAAATATATATCCATGGGTAGCAGGGTTTTCCTTTTAAAATCAATCATCACTTCCAAATTTGTGTACACTTTCATGTTGTTTAAGTGGTCAGCTACTCTAATCAAGAGTATTAATGTCTATATCAGGAATTTCATATGAAGAGGTAGCATTATGGAATGAAGGAATGAAATAGTTCCATAGAAATATGTTTGCAAACCCCATGATGAAGGGTGAAGAGGGATTCAGAACCTCATTTTTTTCAACAATTATTTTCAGGATGCTCTAAATGGAGTATCTTTAATGTACAATTTCAAGATCTCTATTTTTATATAGACAGATTCATGTCTGGGCTCAATTCTAGAAACTTCAACTACATTAATTATTTACTATGTCTGACCTTCGATAATATGTACCCTAAAATCAATGTTAAATCCCAATGGTTAGTATTTAGGGAGACTTAAAATTTTGAAAATGAAATGGGCTGGCAGCACCTTAGTAGAGTTGGTTTTGGATGGAAATTCACGCCTGGTCTTTGATATGTCAATGAACGACCAGATTGCATGTACAGAAAATGTTTCAAATCATATTTCCTTCATTGTAGATATATATTTATTCTCTCCCATGGGGGGTTTGGGCTTGGGATATGGATGTCAATAGAAATCTATCCACTAATGGTTTTTAGAAGCATCATACAACAAGTTCTCTTGATTTCAAGTCAATGGGTAACCTAAAAAAGTGATTTCTAAGTCACTCTAGGTGCACATTTTCATAGAGATTGGCCCATCAAAAATCCTTAATGATAAGTCTCTCCAATATTATTGTGTTTCTATACGCTTGATATGTTTCTTATGTTATCAGATCTAGGAGGACATCGACCACCACTTTCTCAGTTGAAAAGCATCCTCAACAATGTTGATGGGGGTCTCTTAAATATTTGAAGTTCATACGCCACATGTAAGTTCTATATTCGACTTAATGAAGAGATGGATAGACCTGAATTTTTAGCAGTAAATTCAGTTTCCTTTTTTGGTTGTTTATGGAGGAACTTTTTCAGTGTATTTGTAATTCTAGAAACAATGCCATTCATTATCATCAGCCTTTTCGTGTGGGTGTTGTATTTCCAAGTATTTTTACTACATTGTGTGATGTTTTCTCTCCGCAAGTTATGTTTTGTGACAACTCTATTCATGATTTTTTATTCATAATAGGATGAGGGTAAAGGGGAATTTTTTTCCCTCCCCTAGAATTCCTGAAGTGTTATTTCAGTCCCCATTTAATTGATGGATAATGACCAAATCAAATGATGCTTCAAGAGGGAATCCAGAACCTTCGAGATTTGGAGAGATTTTTAGAGACAATCATGGTCACTCCATTTGATTAATTTATGGTTTTGTGGTAATTCCTCTACTCTTGTGGTCGAAATGAATGGGGTTATTATAAAGGTTGAGGCAGCCTATCAACAAGGTTGGAATAAGTAATGAATTGAATGTGACTCCAAAATTGTGGTTATTGCTATTAGAAAAGTTGTGTTACATCTCCCTTGGATGCTCACCAATCATTGGGCCAGATTCTTAGACCTTCTCTTCTCAAAATAATCATATTGTCATTCATTTTTATAGAGAAGAAAACTCATTGGCAGATGGTATGGATAAAAAAGGTGTGAATAGTTTTTATTATCAAAGGGATGATCATGTGTCGAGGGATATTCTTCCCATTTTGTAGAGGGATCGATGTAAATTTCCAACATTCAAACTTTTATAAGATTCCTTTTTTTTAATAATTACATCTTGTATTTCTGGGAATGATATAAATATATTAAAATAAACAGCCTATTTCTCGTTAATATAGTATTCCAGGAAAACATTTCCATTAAAAAAATATTGGCATTCATTTAATTGGATAAGTAATTCTATTAAAAATATAAACCATTAATTAATAATTAAATTAATCTTTTTCATACCCTCCATTCATATAGTAAGGTTTTCATATTATTATTTAAATTATTAAAATTTTAATAATATTATTCTTAAAAACACAGTGTTAAACATAACATAATCTAAAATGTTGTTGCGTGTGATACAATACATCGAATAAATATAATTATTTAGAAACCATATCACATATAAATCATTGTGTATTATAAACAAAATTTCCAAATATTTTATAGATTTAATAGAAAGATAATTAATAACAATTTTCTTTTGTCGAAACATTATAACATTATATATAAAATTTATATTAATCAAATCAATGGATATTACCATCCATGTGAATATAAAATTAAAATCATTTCACATTGCAATATACAGGTGTTAGTCTACAAATATGCATGAGTGGCATTATTTTTTTATAATATATATCCTGGTATGATGTTGGATTCGATATTATATTTCAAAAAGTATTGTTATGTTAAAAATATAACAAATATTCATTATCTTTACCCATACTATATAACACTGCAAAAATTTTTGAAATACTTTTCTGAAATTCAATTTATTATTTTAGATATTTGTCATCACATGAAAATAATATTATGTATTTTATTACAAGAAACACATTATTTAGATTTAATTAAATTTAAAACCACATTCTCATTTCATTACATTAAATATAATGTTTTTATTATGATAAATACATTATTCAGATTAATTGAAATTTGAAATACTATTAAAATTTTACTATTTAATATAAAAATTATCTCATAACTCTAAAAATATATATTTTGAATTGGATTAACTAAATTGTGAAATTATATGGTTTAAAAATTATTACAAAATTCTTTATTTATTGAAAAATATATTTTACATGTAAATAAAAACAATTTAACAATAAAAAAATACTTCCTTATCCTAATTTTATCCACATAAATGGGGTTTACCTCAAAAAGTTAAAAATATGTTTTTTTAATTATTTTTATTAGATTAATATAATAAATATTCATTATTTTGTTTAATATCTAGCATATGTTTTTTCAAGACATGTAATTTCTATAAATCCAAATTTATGCATAAAATTATATTTCTCTAAATATAGATATATTTACTTTGAGAAATTATATTCAAATGTCTTTCATGTATGGAAAATTTAATTTAATACATGAAAATATGTTTTGAAATCACGAATAAATTGTTTTTCCACGGTGAATGTTGGATAATTATCTGAGAGTATAATTATAAGGTGTTCATTTTTTTCTCATGTACCAAATATCATCAAAATGACCATTATTATCTTCAATTATTACATGATTTTTATAGTATGGTAATATGTTACAAAAAAGGAATAATAAACTTGAAAACGGGTTATTAATCAAGTATAAATTAATTTATTTTTATTATTCTGGATTAACAAGGAATAATACAGTCAAGTCTGACACGAGGTATGTGATTTTTTATCTCACGTTTGATTTCGTGTTGTTTTCATTATTTGTATATATTTTATTTCATGTGGTGTATTATGTACTTACATTTGGTATATATTATCATTATTGTATTTATATTCATGTTATTCTATGAATTATTTGGTTTTTTTAACTTTTGGTCATATGACTCGATTGATTACAACGTGGTAAGGGGTTTTCATTTCATTTCGTATTCTTGTGGGATTCATACTATATTTTACTCTATTTTCATTTTTGTAGTGTATGTACTGACCATGATTGTCTTATTTGTGTAATATAATTTAATTTACGGGTATTTACATATTCATTGAATTATCTTTCTTTCATGGGGAGTATTTTTCCTATGTTTCCAAATAGGTAAGGGAACCTTTCACCCTCCTATTTTTAAAAGTCTTATTTTTTTTTATGTCTATTAATTTACATATTCTAATGTGGGATATGTTCTTATATATACATAATGATGTAAATTTTCTATGCAAGTGATGCGATACCCTTTACTCTCTTATAAAATTATTTTCTATAATTTTTAAGTGACATCGTTGGGCTGTCGAATTTCTGTAAGGGGACTTCTTAACCCAATTTCAATTAATTTATTTAAACTTACACTTATTGATTATGTATTATTATAAAAAATTGTGAACAACCTTTGATTATTTCACACATAATATCCACTTATATTTATTGTATTCCTATTCTTCACACATAATTATGTAATTGATTTATCCATAAACTAATGATACCATCTTATTAAGGGATTTCATCTCAATTTACATTCCCTTGAGACTTCATTGTTGTTATTTGCAAATTCACTTTTATATAGTGTATATAATACCCTTTGGAATACTATATCATGAATTCCCTTATTCTCATGATATTATTTGTTTTGATTTATTCTATTCTTCAATTATGATTAGTCAAGTGTTTCTCAAGTGTTACGTGACTCTTTATCTAAATAATCATTTTGAAAGCTTTAAAGAATTGTTCTTCTAAATATTTCTATTTAATTTCCATGTTTTAAAAATGATTTTTATTATTTATATATATGGACAGTAATGTTTTAAAACATTAATTTATTTATATTCTTTAATGTGGTATGTGACAATTTGATTATAAAATATCTTAATATAATGTTTTAAATGGATTTAAAAATGGTTGGATAATTCTTTTATTATGTATATGATATGTTGTGATTACAATGTGGAAATTTTATTTTTCTGTTTATTCTTTTTTAAAGTGTTATGAATATGTTATGGTTATTGGTAATTGTTTTTTATATTGGTTGTTCTAAGATAAACCTAGGGCAGGTGAGCCCAATATAACTCTCCAATACATTTGGTAACGTGATGAAGGTACGTGTTCATGTTTCTCCTAAGAGATTTAGTTAATATATTGTTATGGGTATTCCAAATGCAACTCCCTAGGTAGTTGTGATAACTACAATGTATGTATGTTATGAATTCCATGTGTTACCATTATGATTTTTTATTTCTTTTTGTTTTTCATAAATCTTATGTTTTCGTAAGGTATGTTATGTTTGAAAACTATTGGTTTCATTGACTTGTATTTATTGATGGGATAATGTTTTCCTTCCTTATATTATAACCCTTACTATGATTTTTATACTCATCCCATGTTTTTGAAATGTTTTCCACATGTCTAAAAGATGAATAGGGTCAAGGATGGGATAAATGAAAAAATCATGTTGACTAAAACAAGAAACTAGAAATGTTTCTATTTATGAGTTTTTATTTTATGAAAAATACTTATATATTTGTAGTGAATACATGTAATATTCAAGTTGTTTTTAATAGTTGTGGCAAAATTCTCTAAAACACTAAATCCAAAAAGATCATATATGTTAATTTTTTACCTAATTAAAGATAATGTAATGTTTTTGGTCGGGTCCTTATAGTTGGTATCAGAGGTCGGTTTAGATAACATTAGAGGTTAGGGTGTTCTTTAGGCATATGTGACATTACCATAATGTTAATGATTTTAGAAAGAGTCAAAGTTATATTAGATAAATTGAATGATTTTAAGATAACGTGAATAAGTATATCTTATTATTTATCCTCCTCATAAGATATTATATGACGATTTTACTGATATACTCATACTGACATTTTTTTTCAGTAAATGGATGGATCTTGAAGGAACCAATGTAACAGTGGATGTGAAGAAAACTGTGATGGTTTTCAAAATGAGAAACCAGATGAAATGGGAGCTACAATGAGAACTATTTTGGTTATTCTCATCCAAATATCTAGAGTCATGAATGACCACCTGAACCTTAGTGAATTTTATAAGGCATTGTATATGCGAGAAACCAATGAACATGGAATTTCCAGTAATAATCATAAAGGTATGTTGGTTCAGAAACCTATGTGTAAAGGATTTGGAAAGAACACATAGGAAAATTATTTAAAGGGATGGGAAGATGATATAGATATAGAAATGATGGTCATAAATCAATAACCTTACATAGAAAAAGGAAACAACCAGTTGACTCTAGGAAAGGGAACGAAGTTCTATCTAAGGGATCAATTAAATGTTTTAAATGTTGTGTGTGTGGTCTTTATAAAAACAAATGGCTTAAGAATTATTTTTCGTGAATGGGATCACCATGATAATAAAAATATATGTTTCACAATATGTAATTCCATTCTGATTGAGGATGAAGAAACTGAAAATAACCAATGGAAGGTATGGATTATTTCTTAACATATGTTTTGATATTATTGATTCTTAGGATATGATTCATGATTATGAATTTAGGATAGAAGTATTTTAGAATAATTTTTAAAGGAATGGTTAATAGATCATGAAGAACTTTGAATGAGTAAGAAGAAAACATATTAGGGATTCAAGTGTTATTGTAGATTTTATGATGATGAAATGCTTAAAAGTATTAAGGCTTTTTTGATGGTGGGATTACATTAGAAGGCTTTTTAGAGTATGTGTAACCCTAAAGATTGATATATGAAAATTTTATTCAAGGAATAAATAGTATTTATTTATTCAATATAATTATAAAAAATAATTTGGGTTATATGATACTATAATTTGAGGCAATTACAGGTTAAAATATTTTGGGATTCAAAATGAAATGTTATTAGATTACTTTTGTGGTTAAAGTATGTTATGGAAATTTTTTATGAATTTATATCTCATTCATTATGTAATAGAATAGTATAGTTTTTGAAAAATGACAAAACTCAAACTACGTGACAACCCATAGCGTCGAACAAAGATGCAGGAATCGAACCCACAACAAAAGTGCGATTAGGATTTATCGCCTACCACTGGACTACGTGAAGTCCCTGGTTAGTATGACTAGTTCTTTTTAGGTAGATTATTTTATGAATCATGCATAATTTTATTTTGGGTTATCTATGTCAATGATTAACCTATCATGGAGAATATGTTATTAGGTTAATTACTTTTCAATATGAGTCTTTAATAGTAACTGAAGTTATTTGAAGATAAATGTTAAGATATATCGTGGAAGATTGTGTGATCAAATACATTTGAAATTTTGGTTTTCAATCATATTTTGGGATACATTGAGTAATTTATGGATAGTTGTTTATTGAATGGTCATTTTTGAACTTTGGGTATTGTTAGAAAAATTTTGGCGATTAAGAGTAGTTTTTCATTATGTAAAAGTTTATCCTTTTTGGGGATTATCTGATATTGTACTAAAAGTTTTGGTTATGGTTGATGTATAATTATAGGGAAAATATATAGTACATATTTTATGGATTATTTGATATTATATAAGTGGATTCTAGCACTTTAAATGTGACCAAGTTAGTTTGAATGCTCATCGTTTGGAGAAAAGATGCATTTGTGGTAGAAATTTAGTAAAAAATTAAAGTTTACATGACAACTATGTTTCCTAATGTTTTTAGATAATCTCATAAATAAATTCCTCAAAATTATGAAAAGTAGCATTAAACAAACCCATTTTTTTGTTAATGTTTCCTACTAGGGAATCAAATACCTTTTAACCCATCACATGCTTGTTATTTTCTGCTGGTTAACATTCTCTTAATCATGTTTTCTATCACTCACCATCCAAACAAGACCATTTTTTATCTCTTATGTTTCCACATTTTCCAATAACAAATCATTGTATGGGTTATCTCGAGTGACTGTTTTACTTCTCTTTCCTCTTTAAAAGTGATAGTTTTACTGACTCTTTTCCTATGTGGAACATTTAATAAAGTTTTCAAGCCCTGTTTTAAAATTTTGTGGATGCAATTACCAAAAGGGGGAAGGATGTAACATCCAAGGTAAATAAAGAACATGTAATTTTTCATATTTATTAATATTTTTTTATTAAATATTAATTCTACTTTAAAGGTAATGTTTTGTCATAATAGCATACCTGATATGAAACAATGGGTTTCTTTGAAATCTTACATAACATACTAATAATATAATATTATTATTTTAAATGGTAGTTAACACTTTGTCATTTTATTTGAGAAAATAAATATAAATAACTAAAATAGTATTATATAAGTTTTTTAAACATTTTTACATTTATCCAATTAATGTTAGAGGCTAAAAATAAGAAAAGAATTTTATTTTAAGCATAAATACTCATATATTCACTAAAGGTTTATTTACCACCTTTTGATGAATAACCCTCTTTAAATATAGTTTTGGTAACTTTTATACATTCTATTTGACCAAATTAAATTCATCTTTATAATGGAGACACCAAATTTCACATTTGGAAATTTTTTGTTATTATTCTGATAAAATTAATTTTTAATTAATAGTGAAATATACTATATTTTAAATCAAAAATATCTTTTAATATAACTTATTTATATGTTTAAATTATCCTTTAAAATAGTTTTAAAATTTAATTAGATAGTTTTTTTACCATTTAATCCAATGCTAGTCGTTGGGAGAAATTTTACATTGAAATTGGACATAAACAAGTGTCTATCTTTTTATAGATATTATTTCTTAAAAACACACTATTTGTTTTGATAATGTGACTTAATTTTAAATTAATTATTTCCAATTATAGGTTTTTTATTTTGTATAATAGACATCATTTTTGAGTTTGGAATATCAAATATACCTTAGGCTAAATATGGGTAATTTTTCTGAAAAACATTAATTTTTTATGAATAGTAAAACCACGAAGTAGTAGTTATAAAAACTGACATTTTCATTTAAATGAAATCTTACATATTCTATGAATTTAATTTCAAAAATCAGACATAAATGGTTGTCATTATTATTTAAAATGTGGTTCAATAATATGAAAATTATTTTTTGGTGAATAGTAACTTTTGACTTTAATTTACCATGGTTAACGGTAAATAGGGTAATTCAAGGTAAAAAGAATATTATATTAATAAATAATTACCATAACACTTATAATATTTTTATTTTATGAGTCATGACCGACAATGGGCATCCCTGGGTCAATTTTCGGACCCCATGGGGCCACTTGGGAGTGATAATGACACTTTAGATTAATTAATATGAAGTAATGACAAAAATGACACCAACAAATATCTTTTACTTAAATAATTCTTACATGGCATTATTTATGTTATCATTTTGACTATAAATATTAATTGTAAAGATAAAATTATTCCCTACATCATGGTATTTGTCTTATAATTTTTAGATATCAAATAAATAATATTATTTATGACACAAAAATGATGAAGTATTTACCACCTTAGTAAATGAATTAAATAAATAAAATTATAAATAAAAAAATAATATCCAAACCCTGTCAATTTCATATTGGATAATTTTATTTCGACCATGAGTTATCTTATATTCTACATTAATAATTTTTGGACCTTTACAAACCAAAATTCATTATATAATAAAATAATATTTTCAGACTTTCTTAAATAACCCCTCCTTCATCTTATAAAAAGTCCTCACTTCTAACCCATACGCCACATCTCACATGCCCCTTGTCTCATCAAACACGTACCCTAATAATATATCATGATCCCTCTCTTCCACCTAGAAGGATTACCTTTTAGGCATAATTCACTTCAATATGTTCTTTTGTTTCAAACCAAAGGGACATACCCGAATTAAAGGTAACAGTTTCTCTTAGATTCTTTTCATTTATTTTACTTCTCCAACACCTAAACTCTTTTCATTCGTTTTTTATGACAATATCAGTATACACAATATACTAGAATGTTTTTATGAGATGGAATCAAACTACACTCACAGACCTCCAAATAATGGGAAAAGAATATACTCTTTTTGTTGGTGGAAACCCAACATCTCATGAAACGATGATTGTTAAATTATCTCCTACTGCCTATTATGGTGGCCATTATGAAAGAACTGTATTTTTATATGATATATATTATTTTTATGTTTTTTATGGTTCTATATATTTAATTTATGTCATACCTTTATGTTTTTCATTATGAGTAAACATGATAATTTTATTTGGGGATGTGCGGACTACCGACCCCTCAAAGTGATATAAATCATTCATACCATACGTGGTTCATATAAAGGATGGAGTTATTGAAATAATATGAGATATTATGATTGAATTATAATATAACTATGTATCATTAACTTTTCATTCAATTAAAATACGAAATAGAAATGAATGTAGCATTTATGCGTACGTACGGCTTACCGTCTCCATGAATGGTGCATTTTATTTCTTATCTTAATATATTATGTAATGTTATAAATACATATATATACTGGATATTTATGATATATATTATATCTAAATCATGAAAATAATTCTAGAGATAATTTACTCATTACCACATGGACAACTTGTAATTATAAGGTGTTCATTTTTTACTCAAGTACCAAATATCGACAAAATGACCATTATTAACGTAAATGATTACATGAAGTTTATAACATGGTAATAAGTTATATAAAAAGAATAATAAACATTAAAATGGATTTAAATCAATTATAAATTAATTTATATTTATTATTCATGAAGAATAAGGAATAAACAAGTCAACTCAGACATGAGGTAAGGGATTTATTATCTCACTTTTAATTTCATGAGATCTCCACAGTTCACCACAAATTTATGGAATGTGGTGTATTGTGTACAGCCATTTGGTATATATTATCATGATTCTATTTATATTCATGTTATTCTGTGAATAATTTTGTGTTTATCAACTTTTGGTCATACGACTCGATTAATTACATTGTCATAAGGGGTTTTCATCTCACTTCTTATTCCCGTGAGATTCATGCTATATTTTCTACTATTTACATTTTTATAGTGTATGTACTTCCCATGAATGTATTATTTGTGTAATATTATTTAATTTATGGGTATTTACGTCTACATGTAATTATCCTTCTTTCATGGGGTATATGATTTGTATATTTCCAAATCGTTAAAGGAACCTTTCACCCTCCGCTTTTTAAAAGACTCCTTTTTGTTATATCTTTTAATTTACATCTTCTAATGTTGGGATATGTTCTTATATTCCCTTAATGATGTTAATTTTATATCCATGTGATGAGATACCCTTTTCTCTGTTATAAAATTATTTTTCGTAATTTTAATGTGATGTTGTTATGCTATTGAATTTCTGTAAGGGAACTACTTAACCCAATTTCATTTCTTTGGGTTAAACATATACTTCTTGATTATGTAATGTTATAAAAAAGTGTGAATGACCAAAGATTTTTTCACACATAATATCAAATAATATTGAGTGTATTCTTAATTTTCACACATAAATATGTAATTGAAATAGCCTTATTCTAAGGATACTTTCTTTATAAGGGATTTTGTCTCAATTTACATTCCTTTGAGACTTCATTATTGTTATGAGACAATTCAATTTTATATGGTGTATATACTTACCTTTCTAATATTATATCATGAATACCCTTATTATCATGGTGTTAAAAGTTTTGTTTTATTCTATTATTCAATTATATTTAGTCAAGTGATTCTCAAGTTTTACACGAATTTTTAACTAAAACATCATTTTAAATTATTTAAAATTTATTATTCTAAATATTTCCCGTTAATGACCATGTTTTAAAAATGGTTTCTAGTATTTATTTATATGTGCATTAATGTTTTAAAAAATTAATTCCATTAAAATATCAATTTTTTATGGGACACTTTCATTCAAAAATTACATCATCAAATTTTTTAAATGGTTTTGAAAATGGATTGATAAAGAATTGATTATATCTTGGATATGTTGTGATTGCAATGTGGAAATTTTATTTTTTACCTTATTTTTGTTTAAAGTGTTATGAATATGTCTTGGTTCTTGGGAATTGTTTATGTATATGGGATGTTTCCTGATAAACCTAGGGTGGGAGATCCCAAGATAGCGCTCCAATGCATTGGGTAATGTGAATGAGGTAAATGTTAATGTTTCTACTAAGAGATTTATTTAATATAATATGATGGGTATTCTAAATGTGACTCCCTATGTAGCTGTGATAACTACAATGTAAGTATATCATTAATTCCATAAGTTATCTTTATGATTTTTTATTTTTGTGTGTTATTCATAAATCATATGTTTTCTTAAGCTTTGTTATGAATGAAAATTATTGGTTTCATTGATTTGTATTTATTGATGGGATAATGTTTTTCTTCCTTATTTTATAACCCATACTGAGCTTTTTAGGCTCATCCCAGGTTTCTGAAATGTTTTCCACATGACATAAAGTTAAATATGGTCAAGGATGGGATCAAGGAAAATCATGTTATCTAAAACAAGGAACTATACATGTTTCTTTTTAAGATTTTTTATATTATAAAAAATGTATTCTAAGTAGAAGTGACTAAATGTAATATTAAAGTTTTTTTGTAATAGTTATGTCCTATTTATCTAAAAATCTAAACATGAAAAGATCCTCAATTTGAATTCTTGACATAATTCATGATTATGTAATGTTTATGGCTGGGTCTTTACATTTCGGCACATAGTGCTCAATACGGGTTGGTGCATGTAAAAATCACATAGAACTACATGTATATATTTAGGTACAAAAGCATTACCCTAACCTATGGGGTTTCAAAATAAATTTCTATTTTACAAAATCTATCCTTTCTGACCCCTCTAAATGAACATATCAAAAAGAGTGATGGCCACATCCCAATTTGATAAGTGAACACCACTTCACAACTACCCACAATACGAAACATAACCCAAAACCATTCATTAAACATGTTTTCATTATGAATTATCAATTACTTCAATTATTTATTTATCCCTACTTGGAAAACAACCAAACACTTCAAACGTTAGAAGGAGAACCAACCCAACCAACCACTAACAAAGAAAATCAAATAATAAAAGGACATGGTAAAAGACTCCACTTTAAAAAAAATCATCAAATAACACACTAAAGAAACTATGGGAGAAATAAAAACCCATGGTAACATCATCATCCATTAAAATCATTCCTCTAAAACCATCCACGATTGACCCACATCCAGAAAATCATCACATTCTGTGTATCCAAAAAAACTCAACCAGATTGTAGTTCGACGACACAATACCATTTCCTACACACTGCTACCCATATTTTTATATGTCATGATTCCATGCCATTAATATCATCAAGTAATACCCAAAACACACCTCATTACTACCACACTCGGTAGCCTCACTGTATAACAATACCATGCCTAGAACACTAATAAACCTGAAAATGATACAACCCAGTTCTGTAGCTCTGTTGTGCTACCACTACCCTAATGTAGTCCCAATTTATTAAAATATAGTCATTTCCATAATGAACCAATCTACCTTTCCAAGATAAAATTAAACTACCCATACAACCAATACTCATAGCCACATTACCATCGAGGATACTACATGACCAACATAAACATATGGATGAAAAAACCACACACAAAGCATAGCCACCTCAAAAGGTCAAGGTTTATTAAAATTTAGCAACACTTGTTAATTAATTCCTCTTAATAAAAAAGTGGTTATCATAGAATAGTTTAAACCTAGAGAATCCATTTATTTAACCAAATATACATGGTTAACCAATGTACATAATAATACTATCATTCATGATGTATCAAAAACAATATTCACAAGCCATACAGGTGTGAAAACAGAGACCACCAATGGGTATGGTTATCCATCTACTTTTTTTTTAATTATTATAATATGTTTTAAAATGGTTTCAAACATATTCACATGGGGAAATAAGTACACACACTGCACATGAATCATAAAACAAATAGAGGTGATGAAATCCATACCTAGAACAACCAACAATCGACAATTATTCCTTTCACAAAAATATTAGGTCATCCATGTAGTAGGAAGGACTCAAGGGAAAAAATGAATATACAATAATAGTACATACGCATGACTCTTCAAGGAAGAATGGTTCTCTATGAAACAAGATAAAGTAAAGTGTCCAAAAGAATAGGGGGTTTATATTCAGAATGTCTAGATCATAAATATATAGGGAAAGTTATTTCAAATTACATTATGGTCAAATCATGATCAAGACCATGTTTTTTGTTAGTCAATGTAAGGTTCATTTATTCATAGATAAATAAAATTGGAGATGTCCCACAAAAACACATTAAATATGGAATTTTACTCATTCAATGTCAACATAAATGTCAAAAGGAAGAAAATGGAAAAATTGGGAATAATGGAAATGAATCATTGATGCGTGAGTCACCAATATGACTCACCAACATAAGTGAGCCACAAACTGATTAGCCATCGAAAATGAGTGGCTAACGCGAGTCACTAACTACGAGTCACCAATGCGACTCATAGACACCACTCACTGATAACCAACCAACTGATTCCTCGACCTACCAATACATGACCTATTGATGTCGTGAACTACCACCACTGAGTTGCTGACACCATGGGTCACCGATTCACTAAGTCATAGATGCACTGAGTCACCGATGCTAGGATTCATCGATGCCCTGAGTCACCGATGCGGATATACCAACACTATCTTATCGATGCTGATCTACCGATGCGACTCACTAATGACTCACTCACTAATTATAAAACTATAAATTTGAAGAAAAAAAACAAGAAATAAGCCAATATTTCCTCCTAGAACAGCCCAATCAATATATTTTAAAATGAAATGGATCATAGAGTTCTGCTCCATTAAATAAATGTAGCTCTATTTAAGACAGTTGATGATGAATTCTCTAGAACCATGACGTTGACCTAAAAATAGAATCATAAAAAAATAGATAGTGTTATTTTTTATTGTCTTACCACTTTCACAGCGTATTACTTTTGGAGATGTTCATGAGAGAAATATTCATTGATAGAAATTAAATTTGATGACTTTGTAAGGTAATTTATTACCAGTTATAGGATGTTATTTTATTTTTATAGCACGTGGAATCAAATGGAAAAATTACATTTTCATGTATCATTATTTTCATAATGGTATATGAAATTGTTTTATCATACCCTTAGACTTGTTTCATACAGACATGATTTTTCTATTACTAAAAATAAATATATAAATTATAAAATCTCAATCTGCATGTTATTCCACCCGACTCTTTTATAATTATCTATGAATAATATGGTGCTTCAAAGATGATTATAGAATGATGATCTATGTGAATCATCATGAATAAACTTCTCAATTGTGGTTTTGAATTGAAGCATATGTTAATAACAAACAATATATATCTCTATCTTTAATAAAGATCACCATAGTCATATTTTATTTCATTATCTATATCACACCGTCATCATTCTGTGGAACCTTATTCCCCTAAATAATTAATGTTTTATAATTTACTAGTGTTTTTTTGGATGAATTGTCATTATTAATCCCAAGAACAAATATTATTTTTCGAAGAATAATGGATTAATTTTATTTCATATTATGGATAGTGTTGTAGGATCCATTATATAGATATAATATGTAACAGTTTTCATCTTCCCATGATTGAAATGGAATGAATAATCATACTCATTGGTGAAATCTAACCACTATAATTGGCTCATATTGATTTCCTCTAATGTGAATAAATAATTAATGATTTTATGATCGATTTATTTTTCAGAGTTTCCCCATTGATATTATGTATCCAAATAATTATGTTGAATTTCATTGGATACAATTATATATCATGTTTTTTGATTTTACGCATGGATAATTAATTATAAAGAGTAATAATATATCACTTTTCACCATTCATTAGTACACAACCCAATACCATGATTTTTTCATTTCTAAGTATTTAAAATACTTAACAAATAGTGGTTTATTTTTTATAGGCGCAATTATTATCATCTTAATTAACATATTATATATCAACTCACCTTAACCATTGAAAAAACACTTTTCTCCCATTTGGGAAAGAGTGTTTAGTGGGATTGACAATCATGATAGTTTTACCTTAAATTTATGATAGTAAAAAAATAATCAAAGGAAGTTATTCATTTCATCATATATGTTTCATTATTTCAATATCTAATTACTATTATTTTTAAAAATCCACATATTCCACTATTTTAGACATATATTTCTATACTAATGTTACTTTGTCTATAATAAAATGACAACAAAAATAATTTTCATAAAAATGTCCATTATTTAATTAATTTAGTGTATAATTCAAGGGATCATCATATTCCACCATAAATTTGTTGTGTATAAGAAGTTCATCTAAAAAATATTGAAAGTTTTTTTATGGTCATCCCAAAATACACTATTCATTACGTATTTGAATAAATTTCTAGAATTAGTTAGTATAAATGGAATGATAATGAATTCATTGTGAACTAACATTGTAAAAAATATTTTGTGGGGATATTATCCTTATTCACATTTACTTGATAAAATCGCCATCAAAGATAGAACATGGAGAAGTATTGGTCTATACCTAGTCGATTGAACAATTCATGAATCTCTAGAATAGGATAAAATTTCTCTATTTGATTATTGTTAATATCAATATATACATTTCACATGAGCCCTAAAACATCAAAAATCATAATTAATAGCACAATTTAATCCCATTGTGAATAACATGGTCATCAGTACCATTTATTCCAATTACAGTATTCATTCCTATTCATATCATGAATTTTATCAATGAAAATGTTATATGGTGTCTTGTATTTTATAAAATATATGGGTATATGATAAATTTAAAACTCATCCTTTCAACTAAGATGAATAATAGGAAACTCTTCATTAATCACATTATTGAATTCCATTAAATGGGTAGGTCATCAATGATGATAATTTATTTAGTAACAATAATTTGATCTATATATTCTTCCTCATAGAAATATAATATTTATTATTCATATGATGATTCCAATGTAGGATCATCCCCAAAAAACTTTTATATAATCAACTTGGGATATGTGATATTAATGGTAATTTCAATCCCTCGGTAATTTATATTTTCTGTATACCCGGAAATCCAATCAATCCCAATATTTATATTTAATTTCACTAAAATAATTATTAAGTAATTTTCAATGGATATATATCCCCTTTTTTCAAGAGATGTGTTATTTTCATGGGATAGAACAATTTCCCCAATTATCATCTTTTTTGATAACATAACTTCAACATTTTGACATGGTGTGTTATTACTTATACAAAACAAGATTATATGAAACAATTCATAGAAAAAATTTGAAACATCATTTTATCTATCATTTAACAAATAAAAAAGGTCATTGACACAAAATTATTGTTATGATCCACCTCATCAGTTGTGAGGGTGTAATACAACCCTCAATCTCTAGGATGTAATGGTTGTTGTCATCAGCAGTCATCGAAAACGATTAGATTGGATTATTTATAATTGGAGTTTTCTTCTTCTATGTAGTTATAAAATTGGACAATGATATCATAAATTGAAAATACATTCCTTTCATCGATTAATTTTTGCGATTATGTCATAAAAATAATTATCTATGTTCTCTTCCTTCATAAAACAATATCATTTCCTTGTCCACATTAGGAAACCTTAGTTATTAATTATCCAACAAATTTGGAAAGCCGTATGAAGGAATTTCATTCACCCATTATATTACTATATTTTAACACCATAATGAAAATCCATCAACTATTTACTATATCTATACTCATTATATCATTGAGTTTCATTGATAATTTTTTCAGTATTAATGGAATATAAGACAATTTCTTCATAGATGTTAAGTTATTTAATTCCAAATTTTCTTTGTATAAATTGATTTGTATCACTAATAATGTTTTCAAAATTAAATTTTGGGTTAATTAAAAAAAATATGTATACCATTCCAGCAATGGAATGTTAACCATGTACATAATGACGGATTTTCCTTCCTTGTTATTAAGGATAAGTAAGTCACTCTGAAATTTATGTTAGATTCTGTGTGGAAAATAATTATCAAAAAAATTTCTTGAATTAAATACAATACGTCAATTGAATATCCTCATCATAATTCTTGTTTTTATCAATATCTACCATTTATCAAATTATCCCTCTATAATATTGGCATCCATGACAATTATCACTTTTTCAAATAATTGAATGTTGATGAGGATCTTATTAACATAAATGAAGCCTTTTGTAATTATAGGACTATAAATTCCAGTTAGTGTCATAAAAGTTTATATCATAATAATATCTTTTCAATCATGAACTTTCATTGTGGGTTTGGATGTTTCTCTTGATTTCTATTTCTATTAAAAACATGAGTAAATATGAAAATTATTTTCTTGATTTTCCAGAATCATCTTCCCATTGGGTGTGGAAGCTTCTTTAGAAATCCATCCCAATTCCAATTATATTTATTGTTTACTCAGTATTTCATATCTCCATCCCTTAAATAACTATTAATTGTAAATTAGAAAAGATAATTTTTGAAATATTAAACACATAATTAGTTTTTATTGAATATTATTGGGGGAATTGATAAACAAACTATATTTTTTATCCATTAAATTTATATGTTTCAGTATAATTTATACATGATTTATTTCATGAAAAAACAATATTATAATAATTGTTTTTTCTTTAATAGTGTATTATACTGATTGTGAGAGTTTACCAAATCATAATAATGATGAGTGTTAAAAATGGTGTGTAGTAAGGCCCCATTGTTATGTATTAGGTGTTGAATGTGTCAAATCCAATGAAATCATTTCAATTTTAATACCCTATGTATGACTATTTCAAATACATATCCAATTTCAATCAATAAATTTATTTTTTAAACAACATATTGTATAATTTAACAAAATAATCATATTTTTAATTATGCTCATTCTTATTCTTAATGAATTCATATAGGTTTTCTAGTCCTAATCCACTAAAATAACTATACATTCCTCTTATACCAACTAGAACAACCCATAATTAAAGAATCCTTAAATCAATAATTATTATATAAAAGGTAAAAATTATATAATCTTATAATTTTTCATGACTGAGTTTCATAGGAGAATTAGTCACAAAAAAATTCTAGGAATCATCGATATAAAGACATTGCTTAGGGAGAACCACATAGTTTTCCATAAAAGTTCACAAAAGTCACAAATCATAAGACCCACCAGATATATACTTAATGTAATTAAACCATTCATGGATATAGTTAAAAAAATATGCATCTTGAGAATAAATAATAAAATACATAAATATTTATATATAGTTCCGTTACATTTAAATTATATTTTCGATAAAAATTAAACTAATTAATTGGTTATAATATCACATAATAGATGATATACACTAAAATCCTAAAAACTAACAATGAAAATATCTAAAAATATAGTGAATCGGTTTTCAATCCCAATGTTACTGATATTATCAAGAGTATTTTTTTTAAATCAATCAACTATTTATTATTTGAACATAAATTTTATATTGAGAGTAATAGATTTATATCCCTCAATCATGCATTATCTTGTATTTATCTTCAAAAATTAAATCATTTCAAAACAAATTCATTGTATCAATATAATATAATAAATGTCTACGTGGCAGTAATGAAAAATTGTTGAAGAATAATCCTTATATGTTTTATATAATTCTAATAACATTGAATATATATATATATGAATATCATAGAAAAATGTCACATTATATTTAAAATATCTAAGATTACCATAATTTAATTTTAATTAAAATATCATTCTTACTAACAATGGTAAGAAAAATAAACTCACCATTTATATGATAGAAGGGATATAATATATTTTTAGGAATATATGTATTCTAACTATTTAGTTATAAATAATAGTGTTTTCTGCTATATTTATTTATCATTTTCGTTTTCATTATCCTATATCATTGAAATCGTATGATAAAAATTTGCATGAAAATATCCAATATATAAAAATGAATACACTTATCGAAATAAGTTTTCCCCTATGTCGTAATAATATTTAACATTTAATACATTAATTTAACCTTTTACTCAGAATGTTCAAATCATTGTTAATCATGTCATTTTTCTATCAAATTTTATAACATTGTTTGTTGACATCAAATTCGATTCCATCACTTTGTTTCCTTAAAGTAATGTCAATTTATTAAGGCATTTAAACTAAGACAATCAAAATAGGTTTGAATTAAAAACACTTTTTCATTTATCATGTGATAGTCCAGTTAATACCCATTCCACACATATTAGGGTTTATGCCCCTAGGGACATATATTACATAACATCCATCAATTTTCATTTTACATAAAAGGATTTATTTCTTGGTCATCATTTCTCAATATCTACTCTAATAAAATTCCATTATATTTTACAACACATAGAATTTTCCATAGAAATTTCACTAATGTTCTCTCATCCAGTTCAACATACAATATAATATATTCAATATTATATATCGATTAAAATCAAATTGTTTATTTATACCATTGACGTTGTGATCATCCTTAAAATTGATACTCTTGATAACACTCTTTATCGTAAAATTATAAATAATTGATACAATACTATCATCGAAATAGATATAATCACTACCATAATACAAACTATGATGAATTTGGAATTTCCAAATAAAAAATATATTTATGGATAATTATATTATATTAAAATACATTCCCATTATTTATTAGTTTTAGTGATTTAGAAAATTATTTAAAAATGTTTACCAATAAAAACCATGTTTATTAAATTAATAGAAACAATTCTGACTATATAGTAATATTTGTTGTCAATAAAAAGTAATTTACATATACCATAATATCTCGACATAAGACACTCCTCCATAAATATTACATATAATATTTTTCTTCAAAATATGTCGAAATAGAAAGAAAAAGTGTGAGTGGTTATTCTCAGTAGAGGTAAACATATATAATAAAATTAATATATTATAAATGAGTATTATATGAAAATAAATTTATAATATTTATACATAAATAAATTCTACCAAAATATCATAGATTATAAATTCTGAAATACGAAATGAAAACATATTAAAGTATATAATATCTTATAATATTGTCATAAATACAAAATATCACATATCATTAAATGAATGGAGACATAGAAAAGTGGAATAATCATAAGAATAAGAAAAATATTCAACCAAATATTCCCCAATAATCATTTTTTATCATAATTTTAGTGAAGATGAATTAAATTTTTAGAAATAACTTATACCCATTTTTTTACAAAATAATAATTCCAACTTATTAAATAGAGGTAAATATGGGAATAACCTATCCATTTTAAATAAATTAATTCAGTCTATTTATTCTTAACTTAGATGATTTAATATAAAACAATTTAATATGAAATTCACACAGTAACCTACCCATTATATTATAAACAGATAAGTGCCTATTGCAACCAATCATGCATCATATCACAAAAAAAATCATGGAAGGAATTGTGACTCTCTCATCCGTTAAAAATAAAATGACTTGAGTCAAACATTTTTTTACATAAATAATCATAACATGATATAAATATAGATAATTATAGTATATATAATTAATTCAATAACATTATGGGAAAATAAAATTCAATAAAAATATTAGGTTAATTTTTTTTACACAATATAGATAAAGTATGTCTTGTTACATACACAATTTCCTCAACTAATATGTATATAGAAGTAACATCTTATTACAGAATTTTAGGTACACTTTGGACCTCTTTTTTCACATTATGTGTTTGGATATTGTTTAGGGTTACTTTGGGTGGAATTTGGAAAGAGTGTTAACTTTTTTTGTGGTGCATAGTTGTCGCATGGTATTTCCAAAACATTCACATATCCCATGAAACCCATGAAATATTATAATTAGGGTTTGCATGTTTGGAACATATTTGGAAAATATATTTATCGACTCCATATAAATTATGAATCTCCATACATGGGTGCACAAATATGGTGTAGGGTTGTCTAATCATGCATCCATTACTAGGTAACAAATCATTCATGACAATTTAATTCCAAAAGATATTATAAAATTCCTTGAACCCCCATTTACATCAAAACCTAACCATAACAAAAATTTAATTGATTTAATTGGGATTGTAGGATGTGAATTACCCTTTTTGGATCATCTAAACACAATATTTGTTAAATAGATATGACCGTGGAGGATGTGGCCCCTCTTTGGTAAGTGGATAAGCACTTGTTATTTTAATATCATTCTCTCTTTCATTACTCTATATATTTTTATTGATAATTCTATGTTCTATTGATCTAAATTAAATTGATTAGGATCTGTAATCATTTATGGATTTCATGGTCTATATTTCCATCGTTTTTCAATGGAAAATATTTCAATTGTTGTTTTCTTTTTATATCGTGAATCATGGTAGGTTGTTTTTTTATATTATCTATTTGAGTAAACCCTTATTCATATAATTATATGTGAATTTTATTCAAAATAATTTCTGATAACATATCTTGAGATAAATTGTAACTATGATTTTCATTGTCATGAAATTTTTATAAAACCACCCAATCATAAGGGAATTATATTATGAGGTGTATTTTATGATATTGATTAAATTTTAGCATTAATTTGAAATGTTGTTTTAGAAATAATGTTAAATTGAATTGATGAAATAATATGACTGGTTTATCTTTTAAAATTCATGAATTGATGAATAGTTATTTATTAGGTTTTGAATGTGAATTAAAATTTTGAAAAGTAAAAGTATGTAATTAAAATATGAATGGTGATTTATTTCAAATAAAATGAATTTAAATTTTTCAATTGATTGATTTTTAGATGTGACCCTATGTAGTTATGTGGTTTTTTAAAAGAAGCTTGATTTGATGATTATTCCCTAAAAATTGATTAATGATGACTACTCTTAAAAATTAACGTAATGAAGATCATGTCCATGATGGTATGTTGATGAGTCATATTCAACCTAATCTCATGGGACAACTATACACATACTTATATGATCACTAATAAAATAGTGTGGTGATCATATAACTAGAAAGTATCATACAATAGTTTATATGACAATGGTTTTATTTTTAATGATTAGGATAATAAAATAAATTGAAATAGAATATGTTTTATAATGCATACATATTTATATAATCTGTTTTATAAAATTGTATTATTAAGACATGTTTGAAATATTTTCCATCATTTTGAAATTAAATAATATTTTATTTAAAAATATAAATGAACTTACTTTCACTATTTTTTTAATTGAAATCATAATTTGGTTTTTTTTATAGAATCATTTTATGGAAATAATAATGAGACCCTATGAAGAAGTTTTTCTTAAAGCCTAAATTTTCCAGTAATCAATTTCTTATTTTATTCTCCTAAGTCTAATCAATGGGAAGGAACCATATTTGATCTATTTATGTTCTTGAATAATTCAGTTTATATTGTTAATAGAATTATGGTATTTGAGTCTTATGTCCTCATATAAATATTAATTTATGATATAAATTTTTTCATATTTTCATATTCATGTTGGTTTATGTTTCTATATACATTTTAATTTTTGATAATTCTGATACTAATCATTTTCTTCAACTATTTTTTTGAAAATTCATTCACTATTTTTTCTTGTATGATTCTAGTTGATAGTCTCCAACCCATGAGGATTATAAATTACCTTCAAACATTGTATGTATTTGATCTAGTATCATGTTTCTTGGGTATACATGTTGGGTGATGAAAAAGTTGTGTCAATGGTTTAGGATGAACATCATTCATTTTTGTCTCTATGAAATTAAGATATATTTTCATGTGTTGGAGGTTGTTATGATTGTGTTCATATCCATATCTCCAACTAATTATCCTTAACTCACCATGGGTATTTTAAAAAATTATTCTTGAGGATTAAATTATTTATTTTTCGCTTAGATTGATTTTGACAGTGTAATCGAAATATTGAGTCTTTTCTGATGGGATTTATATCCCTGTTACTCATGATTGAGATATTTATCTTAATAATCATTTTATTTATTTAGTTTTGTTATTAGATTTTATGTAACATCATGCATCCATGAATATTTCATAATATGTACCCAAAAAATGTTTCTGGTGATAAATAATGAGAAAATACTCATGTGGAATGGAATCTTGATTATATGATTACCAATGTTGTCCAAGATTTGGGACATCCCCATATAATAATCCCAATACATTTTCCACTTACAGACCCTCATATAGATGAATTTTTTATTTGTTATTAGGATTTAATTCACCATAATCTACCTATGTTCCATGTCCTATTTGTTGAGTAAGATAAGTTTTCTACTTGTGTTCATGTAAAATCCCAATTCCATTCAACCAAAATCTGAAGCCTTTATACTAGAATAACTGTAAATGAAATGGTGATATTCTATAGTAATTTAAAATAATCTAGAGCGATAAGAGTTGCAGGATATTAATGTTGTTTTCACTCAAGATTTATATTTAGAATCTATAGTGATATTTAAGGCTATGGTGTTTTTTAAACTAGAAAAGGATGACTGAACTGTGTCATAATATTCTTACCAATTTTTCGATCATATTAATTGGGACCATGAGATTATATAAAATGATAATTAAAAGACATGATATATAAATATTGGCCTTCGATATGATAATTCACATCTTGTTTTTTATGAAACTCACTCTTATACTATGATAATGGATGGCGAATTGATGGTTTATCTTTACATGGCTTGTATATTAGGGTTTTTGGAGTTCCATTATCTAATAATTTATTTTCTATGTTTTCCCATAAAGGAAAAAATATCCTGATGAGTCTGATAGTGGATCTCAGGTATAACGTTTTTATAGACCACCTATAGTACAAAAAAGTCCCTTTTAATTGCTTTGAGTTTCATTTTTACACATCCAAAATATTTTATCACTGATGCACCAATGATATGTAGCTCTATTCGTCATTCATGATACATCGTAAACATTTTCTATATCATTTCTTCCCCATGTAGTGTCGTGATCTCATCTATTCCTAAAATTACTATTGTAAAATCATATGCTTCAAGATCATAGGGGTACCAACCACATGCATCCGAAATAAATATTTTTTAGGTAGTGTAAGAGTATTTATATGAAACATATGTGGTTATAGTAACCATGAGAGGTACCATAACTATATATTTACCAATATTGACTTCTTTATTTGATACTGGCTCTTTTCAGTCTTTTATATTAACTACATTTTAAATCTTCTAAATATTCCTTGGACATTTCATCTAATGTGATGGATATTACTATTCACCAAAGAATGAATAGATAATAGGGTATTTGTTTTCTTGCATGAGTTTTACCATTACCAAAAATTGAAGGTAATTGGGATTTTATGTATCTCAACGAAAACAATTCAAACAATATTATTAGGATAAATTTGATCATTGACATTAAAGTCCAATCTGATTATTATCAACAATGTTTCTCTTTTAATAATCATGATGTGTTCAGTTGGGTCTTTTAAATAAGAGTAGGGGTCATGTAGGGTCAGACCATATTTTCTAGATTTGGTGAAATTAGTATTAATTTATTCCATTGATCTAGGGAAAAAATAATTCTGTGATTATCTCTCTATATTCATCATTTAGTTTCATGAAATTTTTTTATTTCAATTGTTTCATAGAGGGTATATAAGTGTATTTTTCTATAGATTTTTTAAATGGTACCTGTTTGATATATATGACTTCATACCATGTGTACCTAAATTAAATTAAATTTTTGAATTCCCATATTGAGGGTCTATTAAGTAATGAATTTATATTCCTAGGTGTATCTCTTTGGGTGGTACCTAATCTCAATGCAAAAAAAGATACAGGAATAATTTTTCTAGGAGTCTATAACAATAAATTAAATCAATTTATGTTAAATAATCAGATGAGGTTTTATATATTGATGATATGTTTGACCATATGAAAGGTGATTTGTGGTTTTCTAATATTTATCATTGATTTGGATACCACTAGTTAAGAATAAATGACACTATCATTCTAAAAACCACCATATAGAATAGTTTTTTTATTTATGATAACATTTTCATGATATTTATCATAAAAATACATCTATTATCTATATTTATTTGATGAACATCATTTTCCATGAATATCTTAATACTTATATTGTGAGATTTTTAGATCACATCATTGTTTACCCTTTGTTTTAAGGGAATCATGTGCATCATCTAAGAGAAGTATTAGAAATATTTAGAAATCAACTAATTATTTCAATGTTATAAAAATGTAATTAATGGATTTATTAAGTGATGTTACTGTGAAAAGATCTATAAAACATTGTATCTCACTAGATTTTAAGAATGAAAATTTTCATAAAACATGTAAACAACTGCAACATATTTTTGGGATATAGAGCTTCTTGGGAATATATTGGTATTATCACCAGTGGTGAATTAAATATCAATTTTTTGTTCAATGATGAATGGAAATAATCCAAAGGGAAAATAGTTATTTTAGATGTGAAATATAAAATATATTTTTTCTGAGTTAAATCTTATTTTGTCTTATGTGTTTGTGTTGACTCTTCTAAAAGATGGGATGGTGTATGTGGTCTTTTATTATTCATTGTGATTAGGTTTGGGTTTTGTTATTATGATTTATGATCATTTATTTTCCTATGATGCTCAATACATTATCCCAAATGAATAGAATTATACAACCCACTATATTGATCTCACCATCTTGATTCACGATCTTAAGGAATTGGCATCATTACCTTATAATAGAATGGTTTACTGACTATTCAAACAATAATAGCTTGATTTATATATTCCCTTAATAATATTTTAATCTCCACTAGAGGCATTGGGATGAGTACCTATAATATTTTATTTTTGAAAATTACAATACACTAGGGAAATTTAATGTCATTGCAGATTATTTATGTAGGAATCACTATACCAAATTTTAAAGCCTATCATCATATGAGTTTAAAATGTATGTTCATTTTTCATATTTTTATATTGGAGTATTATAAATAGGGTTTTTTTTTATAGTGTACAATTGACCAACACTGTTCTTATGATTATTTTTAAGAATAATAATTTGATAATTAATTATGTAGCTTTAAATACTCTTTTAAGGTTGGGGAAGTTGTTTCTATGTAGTTGTTCACTATTCAGGGTACTATATGTTTTCATAATTGGGTTGTTGTGGTATTGTCTTGGAGAATAGATGTGTTGTTTTATTTCAATATTTCCTAGTAGGATGTGCACTTGAGAACCCAGAATATATTTTATGATAATCAATGATTGATCTAGGGGTTGGGTATGAGACGATACATTGCTGGCTTTGATTACCACTTTTATAATTTGTAATAGTTAATGGTCTAGCACTAGAGACAATAAATATTACTTTAGAGTCGTCTAGTGATAAAATGGGAGTGGGTTGATAATTTAATGGGATTTGGGACTGGGTTTCCCCTTACCAATAGATAGTGAAATTCAAAATGGGTTGTGATCAATAGATTGTCTGAATAATCTCACATGATACACATTTCTGATACAATTAAAGGTTTGGTGTTGGAAAATCACAATCTAAAAGATATTTTTTATGGTGTTCCATCTGTTATAGTTTTTGATATGTATCACTGTTTTAATTATATCATTTGGAGGGGCCTCTATAATGAATTGTGATGTTATATACATTTAAATATGACATACCATAAATATTCGTATTTCTATATAGAGGATCTATAAAGATTGTTGAGGACATTCTTAATACATTCATCTTTGTTGGTTTTGGTGCTTAGGGTGACTGTTTGAGACTGGTTGAGTTTTCATATAAAAATGTGATAATTCATAGATCAATATATATTCTTTTGAGGCCTTGTATGGGTGACATTGTTAACATCAATCATGTTGGTTAGAGATAAATGATTATTTAATGGTTGGAATATGATTGGTCTTAGAGATTTCAACAAATATTCAGTTGAATACTCATAGAATTCGGATGGAATTTATCCCATATAAATATTATATGATCATAATTGTATAATATTGGTGTTTTTATTTGGTCACTACCCATTCTTGAAGGTTTCACCCCGTTATGTTCATTAATGATTTGGATGGAAATGGATGGTTTCTAGGAGTTTTGTAAGACCTTTTATGAATATTTATCATCAGGGAAATATTTTTTACCATTTAGAAGTCAACCATAGTTTATATTGATACATAATTTTTCCATGTATCATTGCTCTGGAAGTATATTTCTTATCCATCTAGTGTTTTGAACTGGAGTGATATTTTTGTTGGGCCTAATTTATCTATGAATGAACATCCTATTTGGAATTATAATTTTAAAATAATGGTACGTCATTGGATGATGATTCCGTTATACCATTTGATATATAAATACTTTTATATTCAATTGATACATTGGAGCACAAGGGAGTGATGATAGAGTAGTAGAATCATCATTTTGATATGGAAAATTCATGATAAACCCTCTAAGGAAATAAATGTCCTATTCTGGGGATGATTTAACATATTGTTACTATGTTTCATGTACTTCTTGACCCTTCTTTTTATCATGCATTGTTATGATATTTTTAAGGGTTCTTGGATTGTGATTTATAAATTTATTCAATGTATTAAGGTTGTACGGGATTGGTTCATGATTTCCACAACCCATACACCCACCTAGTGAAACCCATATAACCATGGATAGTGATGTTTTATACTTTCATGTAACGGTTTGAAAAAACATTCAACCACCTAGTAGAAACAATGAACTCTAGTAGATGACTACATAGTTAGGGCATACGGTTTATCTAACCATGTTACCCTGCTTAGTTAACAATCCCAGGAGGAATTTTTTATTCTCTAAATTATTTTAGAAATATATTAATGACCATTTAAAACACCACATTATAATAACCTAACATGACCTAAATTATTAGTTCTTAAAGGCTCTATTGACCTTATTTTGGCAACTCCAATCGAAAAATTGATGAATCAAAAAATTAATCATAGAACTAGTTCATATCTGGTAAGTGTATCTCCACTTATTCAATATCTATATATTCCTCTTTAATTTCTAAATTGTTTTTGTTAAATAATCTAATTATCAATAAATTGATAAGTTTTTTTGGTATCCTGAATATAGGTTGGATTTTTTACTCCATTTTTTCATTGTTTTTTATTTGAAAATACCATTGTTGGAGTAGAGTTTTGATATAATGAATAAATGTAGGTGGATTCATTTAGATTTTCTATTTGATTAAATTTCTATATTCATTCATTTATTATATATCTTTCAAATTAATTTGTTAAATTTCAAATCGAGATTAGTTAGATAATTTTTTTAATAGGAATGGAATTCTCCAACTAATTAGAATTAAATTTTACTTTGGTGATAATTTTAAAAATTTATTGAATTTAGAAATTTATTTCAGATTTTATTTTATTAAAGGGATTAAATAGAATGGATAATAACTGGTTTTTTTTAAATTTAATTAATTAATGAATGACCATTTTTTATTTCAATAGTGAATTAGAATTTTTTAAAGGAAATATGGAATTTTTAATTGTGAATGATGGTCTATTTGAAATGAACTGATTACCCATTTTATATTGACTGATTAATTTACCACATGAACAGATTGGTTTTTGGAGTGTTATTTAGGAGGAAAACATGATCAAGATTATTCCCTAGTAGAAAATTAATTATGAAAACTATACAAAATCTATGTTTGGAAGATCTTATCCCACATGGGATGTTGACTAGTTAAATTTAGCTTAAGACTAAGGGATGTGTACACTCATATTTTTATGATCACTAATATTAGATTATGGGGGGTCCTAAAACTGTAAAATATAATAACAAATGATATATGGATATTGTAATTTTTCTGATTATTTAGAATATAAATTTTATTCATATAGAACTATTTTTATCAAGCATAATTATTTATATAAACTCTTTTAAAATGTAATATTATTTCTTAAATTGAAATTTTTTCAATAATTTTTAATTGGAATAATTTTTTGTTTTTCTATGAAAATTCACATCAATTCCATATTTTATATAAAGTTAAAAGTGTATTTTTTTATTGATTATTTTTATAGAACACATACTGAGACTCTACGGGGTTTCTATATAACACCATAAATATTACATTAAGAATTTGTATACATCAATTTTATAGGTCTGAGAAATGGGATGTTCTCTCTCGGAGGATGTGTGTGTGTTTTAAATATTCATCATGGAGTGTTTATAGTTTTATGGTTTCTAAGTTTTATCTTATAATATTGTGGGTGCATTATGTTGAACTATTTTGGGAATTTTGATATATGTGTTTGGATTGATGAACAATATTCCTTTAGAGTTTCTAGAATAATGATATTTATTATTATCTTACACAATTTTTGTGGAAAATTGTTTCCATCTTTAGTATTGTATTTTTCAGGTTGATAGTAAAAAACACAAGGTTATCTGGAAATCCCTTTGGGAAATGTTAGTATTATCTCTCATATGAGGGTTCCATCGTATATGGAATAGTTCACCATATGTAATCTAGGTGAACACCACACAATAAATAGAATGGAAATATTTATTGATATATAGAGATATAATTTGAAAGTAAAATTATTACATTCAATGAATATGAGAAGAAAATGTAATAAGGGATTGCATTATTGTAATCCACAAAAACTGAATAAGTGAATTCAGAAGGTAATTCATCAAACAATAATCTAAACAATGTAAATATTAGTAACATAAAAAAATTACATCAGAAAAAAAAAGTTAATTTATAAAAAGTTTTGTGACATTTTCAGTAATGAATATGTTATATATTACTTTGAAATGATATATTTTTGAAAATGATATATCAGTTTTTCTATAACATTTACCTTGAATATTAATAACCAATAATTGATCTTTGGATAAACCTAATGGTTTCAAAAATAAATATGGAAACATTAATAAATACATATTTATAAAAATAAGCATATATAAATTATATTTTAAATGGAATAAGTTGAACTAAAAATATATTCGATCTAAAATTAAACCATTTAATTTTTAATATATTAAATAAAATTTTAGACTATTTTAAAATAATTTTATTAAACCTCCATAACATAAAAAGAGTAAAAATTTCATTTTGAAATAATATTAAGAGAAATAATTTTTTAACTTATGTAAAACCAAATTAATTCTCCAACTAAAAATGATAACATTTTCAGTAATGGAAACTATTGAAAATATGGTAAATTGTTGTCATCCAAGATGATATTTATAATGAAAAATTATATTCCTTTTTGATAAATAAGTTTTTTAATGTAAACTTATTAAAATTTTCATTATTAAAGATAAGAATTCTATTTCACGAAATTCAATTTCCAAAAAATAACGTTTCATAAGAATTCAAAACATATATTAATGTTCTTGAATTTAATATGTATATATATATAATACCTACCATAATAACCCATTTATTAGCCTTATTAATTTATATATCTATTTTTAATCTTATATTATAATTATTCTCAACATTCATATGAGTTATTTATTAAATATTTTATATGTCAGTTTTAAGTTATCTTGTTCGTTTTGAATGAGTTTCCCAATGGTGGTGGGGTTAACTATTTTTATCAAAAAATTCATCAGAAAAAAAATAATTCTTGGTACCATAATTTATGATTTATAATTATTTATCATATTATAAATTCATTCTAATGGGTTTTCTATTGCAATCGATACATGAATATATTGATTACTATGTTCCAGTGAATTTTAGAAAAAAAACATTAGTATATTAATTGTTGTGTTTAATATTTATAATAGTATTTCATTGCCTAATGAAATATTATTTATATATATATATATTATATTATCAGGATTTATTTTCTAGTATTCTTCTTTGATAATATTTTATTTAATTTTCACGTTGCTGTTCAAAATGAGAAAAAATTTGAACAAGACACAATTTATGATTGGAAATGGTTATAAAAGTGTGTTATATATGAAAACTATTTTTATTAGAAATGATTTATAATATTATTTATATATTCTAATGGGTTTAAATAATATTTTAACATATTTTAATAGTGAATCGTATTCAATAGGAGAAATAGAAAATATAATTTCAAAGGGGTGGTGTTCCAGACATGTTAATCATTAACAATTAAAATACTTCAAAAATATGAAAGAATGGTCGTATATGATAAATTATGATTTTGTAATTATAATTATAACTATTAACAATATTATTAGATCAACTATAATATTTTTACATGAATTGAGTGATGGTTTTGAATAAAAAACTACATCACTTTATAGAGGCAATATTTTTCTATTATAAAGAATCGATGTTTTTTGTTTTCCATAGCTGTAGGAATGGATAGATAATTGTTAGTACCCAATAAAATTATATTTAATTATATAATTAATAATAATTTCCTTAAATATATGTATCTATTAAAATATTTGATGAAAATTTTAATGTGAAAATTTGATGATTTAATATTACTCACCTTGAGAACCTAAGATTTATCTGGGAAATATGATATAAAAGAGAGGACGTATGTTGAGGGATATAAAATATATTGTAATTAAAATTAAATATGATTAAAATAGAATTTTTTTCAATGATTCCATATTATAATGATAGAATATATGTGCATAAAGTTGAAAAGACATTTTTGAATACCAATTATACATAAAAAAATGAAATGAATGTATAAAAATAGGGAAAAATTGAGTAAAAAAAGAATTTTATTCTATAAAATTCTACAAAATTAATTATAAGAATATATTTGGCAATATACATGTTCCCCCCATAGATTTTTCTATTTATAATAGTCTACCGTTAACTGTAGTAAATAATTCCTTACCGTTGTATTTAATTTCACATAACAAATTTAAGATTACCTTTATTGAATAGAGTAATTTATATTGTTTATTTATATATCAATTTTTCAAATAAAATTTTCATTTTTTTAATTTAAATGTCATAATTAATTCAATTGACACGTAAAAATTGTTATTTAGATTACATTATTGTTTTGCATAATATTTATTTGTAATTTAAAATTATCATTTCTATTTATATAATTAACACAATTTGGAATAAAATAGCATGCATTATTTTTTTATATTCAAATAAATCACAATATAATCCTATAAATAAAAATGCTTAAATAAATGAAATGATCAAAAAACTAAATTATAAAAAATATCATTTCATTTTTTTTTTAAATTTAACATAAGATTTATAATCATAGCATAGTATTTAAAATTAAAAAAAATTAGTTTTAAATATATTTTTGACCAATTTAAATGATTAATAATTTATTTTCCTATTCATATATAATTATAATATTAAAAAATTATTATTTTTGGTAAACAATTACATTTTATTATTCAATAAATAAAATAAATAATTTTTAAAAAAATATTAAAAATATAATCTCATTATAATTTTTTTATATTAATGTTACAGATTATAATCATTTTATATATTTATGAATTTATAATTAATAATTTTTTTGTAAATAAAAATATTATATTAAAAAAATTAAAGAAAATTCATTTTCAAACATTAAGTCTTCATAATTAATTTTTGTATTAATTTTAATTTTTTTACAATATTATAATTCAATATAGGTTTTATTGTTGTAAGAATATCATTTAAATGTTAATCTATTTTATTTCATCTCTTTTTAGTTTGGTTTTGATTGTAAATTGAGATATCAAACAAAATGTGTCTTTAGTGTAATAATATATCAAAAAATCATATGTAGTTATATGAATTTCATTGATGAATAAAAAGAATCTCTAGGATTTTTAATATTGTTGAATCATACTCTTTTCATTTCTAAATCACTATTAATATGAATTAATTCAATTATAAATGGTTGTGTATTGATCAATACTTTCTAAAATTCCTTTGAAATTCATTCATTTTTTTAATCCTTATTATTTTAACCTTATAAATTATATCATGGTTAATATATTATTTAATTTTGAAACAATTCAACCAATCCATGATAGTGATGAGATATTCAATGAATACTATATATATTATTTATATTCATTATAGTGAAACATTATTCGACAACCTATTATTATTTATGGTCATTTGATATTCTATCATAGAAGGAGAAATATGTGTAAAAATGAGATATTAGATTTCCAAAATTCATACATACTAAATTTTCAATATAACTTATTCAAATATACCATATGAAGGATGATATGTTAATGGTAAGAAAAATATTCCAAGAAGATACATAATATTATGATATCCTCAATAAAAGAAACCATTGATCCATAATGATATGCAATGAATACTCTATTTATAAGATTGATGAACAATAATGGTTTTTTACCAAGTAGGCATTATATGTAATTAAAAATTCCCAATAATTTTAATAAAATTAATATTTTCTCTATTATACATATAAAATTTCAATTTTTTAATACAAAAAATAAAACTCATTAAGAAGTATTTTTACCATTTAATTTGATCTAAATGAAGAATATTGTGAGGTGATGTATTTTAGTTATTTATATTTAATTATTTGATATATTTATAATTTATTTCAAACCTCATAATCCAATACTTCATTATAAAAAAATAATATATGTTCAACCATAAATGAAGAAAAAAGTTATATGAATCCCTTATCTGTTAAACCGTGTAATTATTTCCTTAACTAAACATTTTCAGCTTGATCGATTTTATATGGTGGATTATATATTTTTTCATCAGGGATAAATTCCATAGAGAATTATACTACATATTTAGGTGGATATATGAGTAGATTTTAAGATAACTCCTCAATATAAAACCTCATTTAAAAATTAAATTCTTATTCTTTGGAAATATTTATTATTAGTTTTTTAATATTCAAATAAGATTTAATTATTATGATATACTTGAGGTAGTTCTAATAAATTATCAAGTAATTAAAATTTCCATAGAATGTAATTGATCCTATTACATCCATAGGGAAGGTAATTTCATTCTCATGGAAATAAATTCTTTCATTATGCATTTATTGGAAATCTGTACCATGTAAAATATCATAGTAAATGTTTATAATAACCCCATGGTTTCAAACTAAATAAAAATAACATATTTTAACAAATATAGTACGGTTAAATTTTATTTTAATACAGTTTCATTAATGACTTTTAATTTGTAACTCCTTCCTTAGTGAATTTGTTAGTGGTTAAATGTTCTTTAAAATATTGGAATATGTGAATTAATATGTAGATATATCGTAAACCAATGGATTATTTATCATAAATTTTATTATAAAATTATGTAATATGACAATTTTTTGACCTCAAATACTCATACTATAATTATATGATAAATATTATCTTCTCACACCTCTAGTGGGGTAGGTTCCCCATTTGATGTGTGTATATACCCAAAACTTGATGTACATGGACATTAAATTACTTTTGCGAAATACTTAATACATAACAAAAACCAAAACTCAAGGATCGTAATAGTTTAGTGTCTTTGGAAACTCGGAAAATAATCTTCTAATCCTGGTGAAAGATCTTCAACATCTCCCTTAAAGATCTTCACCTTTTTTTTTCTTACCTAAAACTTTTATTTATATCCTGTGGAAAAGAAAACATATAAAGGGTGAGCTCAAATTCTCAGTAAGGGTAATCATGGGTAAAATATAACAAACCATATACATTTGAAAATAAAAAGATGAACGTAATGGTTAAACATCAAAATCTTGAGCAATATCACAAAACATGGCAGTACATAAGGCATAGATCATAATGTAACATCAATCATGATAAAATGACATGGGAATAAAACATGTAATTGTGGAAACCATTAAGCACATGTTATGATTTCCATAGTAGCCAAGGCATTGCTGCCAAGACCATCTTAGTGGACAAAGTCCCTTTCTAAATCGATTTCACTCCTCGTTTCAGTCCTATAACACTGAACCAGATTAACTTACCATTACAGCCATGTCTATCACATGAGATATAAATCTTTACCCAATGCATTGGAGGGATATATAGGTCTCACCAATCCTATAATGAAATCATTCTTAGTTGTGTCACAACATAAGCATAAATCATTCATCATAACCCAAATAATAAAAATGGGTTTCATAAACATCATCCCATCATAACATAATCCATATAAAACAAATGGATATCTTTTCATCATAATAAAAGTGAAACCATGTAAATCATAGATATATTATACTTGAAACATACATAATTTCATCTTAGATGGAAAATGGTTTTGATAAAACACTTGGAATGAATTCTTGAGGAAAATATCCTTTCTTCTTCAAAATAATTTCTTTTTCAAAAAATGACATTCACTTTTAAAAGAAAAGTATGTTGTTAAAAATAGTCATAAAATCTTGTAGTGTAATCTTCATGAAAATGAGGCGTTATGAAACCGTAAAAAATCTGTTCTTGCCGTATAAGTTAAAAAAAGATTATTCTCATTCTTTTGTCGAAAAAGTCAAAAAGTACCTCGTATGGTAAAAAAAAAAGATTACTTACATACCATGTAGTAAAAGTAAAAAATGGGTAAAAAGGAATTTAAACATACATGTAAATATTTTTATAAAACTTGGAAATGGATGATAAATATAACCCCAGTAAATACTTACATATAAACAATCTCGGATAAGAATGAGATTAGAATAATTATCCCTTAAATTATGTCTGATATGTTTCGTATGTATCCTAACCTCCTGTATAATGATTTAAATAATTCCATTGACTTATTACAGAATCATATTCATTGTTATGGTATCATAAATGGTTCACTCATGACTTTATATTACCCGTTCTTTTGTAAATTCCATGTTAAAGTAGAGTTTTGGGTAAAATCGTTTTATTTATCGTACTTGTTTGGACTTGTTGTTATTGATATTATTATTACTTATATAATGATTTAATTAATTATAGAATAAAAATCATGATTTATATTTCATATATATTCAGTATATATATATATAATAGATAGATAAATGAAATGAAATACACCGTTCATGGAGACGGTAGGCCGTACGTACGCATGAACACTGTTTTCCTTTCCATATTGACTTGAATAGAATTAATTAAATAACATATAAATAAATCCAGTAGCATTATTATGTTATATATACAATTATTATTCATTATATATTCTTTATAATCATTTTTTAATGGTTAACATGGAGATTGAATCTCATCGCGTCATGGAGACGGTAATCCGTATGTATGCACAAGTGATGATATCATTCCCATAATTTTTTAATGGAATTGGAGTGGATGATATAATATTTCGTAATAAGTATGATGTTATAATATCCATATATAGTTATTCTTTACATCATTATACACATCCAAGTAAGGTGGTGGTGGAAAACAAATTACACCATGGCGTGGAGACGGTATTCCGTACGTACGCACGCGCGGTGATTTCATTTTCCGTAGGATGGATAGAAGGTGAAATAGTGTTGTATCATATTTATAATAACATATTAGTATATTAGTGATACTTATGTTATTACTTCATAATGAAACAACTAAAGAAGAAGAAGTTGAAGAAGAAAAAAATTGGATAGGATCGGTAATTGATATTACCTCTTCTTTGACGCGCCTCTTCTTAACCTCCTATTAGGGCACTAAGGATGGTCTTTTAAGAATACCAGAAACTCTAGGATGTTTCTAGGGAAGTGGAGAATAGAATTTTTTAGGGTTTGGCAGATATTGAAGGCTCTAAGTGGTGTGAGGAAGAGAGGGAGGAGGTTCCCTTTTATAAGGGAGGAGAGGGGCCCCTTTAGACAAACTAAAAATATTATTTCATTATAAAGTCATATTCGGTTTTTAATAGCTCAAAATTGATCTATTTTGAAGCTAAGGTGGGGATGGGTCGAAATCCTATCATACAATATAATTTAGACAAGTTTAGGTTTCTATATTAACCTTATCATTTAGATTTAACTTTATGTTAAATAATTTTACTTTTACCATGTCTTCTTGCTTTCTAACACTATCATGTTAATAAACATACTATAACAAGACAAACGAACCCCAAGTTGTTTATTATTAATTTATATAACCTTATCTAAGTCATTTTTCCGATGCATAGATTTTTAGGAATAAAATAAAAATTAATAATATAATATTTGTTTTAAAAACTATTTTATGTCAATTTTGACACAATTTGGTAATTGATTTTTGTAAAAATCATAACAGAATGATTAGTTCAAAAAATGTTAATTAAATCAATAAAAACATTTCCTATTAAGCTATAAAATTAGTGTAATTTATAAAATGTCTCCAATTACATTTATTTGGGTATTTATAATATCAATTATGTTAGTATTTCATTAAAAATGTAATTACTGCATCATCATTGTGTCATATATAAATTATATTATTTAAAGTCAAAAATTATATATAAAATAAAATTATGTAGGAATAATTTTTATTTTTCTAATGAATATTTATAGTTTAATTTATCTTATTAATAACCCTATATTAAAAAAAAGTTTAGTTATTAAACATTGATTTTAACAATTTTAACTCTTTTTTAAATAAAATAATAATAAGTGTCCTAATGTTATCCAAGTGGACCTAATGTAACATCAAAAGTAAGTAATGAATAATATATATTTTTATATATGTCTATTAGTGAATTATATAGTGTTTTAGAGGCTTAAAATGAGAATAAATCCAATCTTAAGCATGGAATACACTAATATTTTTAAAAGATTGTTTTACTGCCTTTTAATGGAAAACCATTTTTAAATATATCTTTTGACAATTTTATAAGCTATGTTTGTCAAAATAAACTTATTCTTTATGATTGGGACATCAAAATTTACTTTGTGTGAATTTTTGGTATTTTTCTGATAAAGTTCATTTTTTAATGAATAGTGAAAAATGTTGTATTTTAATTCAAAACCTCTTTTTAATCTAATTTATTTATATGATTAGATTATCTTTTGAATTGGTTTTGAAGTGAAATTAGAATATATTTTTACCATTTAATCCAATGTTGGTCATTGGAATCAATTTCACTTTGAAATTGGACTTAAACTAGTGTTAATCTTTTGATACTTATTGTTTCATAAAAACACGCTATTTGTCATGAAAGTGGGAATTAATTATTAAATTAATTAATGCATCTTATATGTTATGAATTTTGTAAAATAGACATAATTTTTGAATTCAGAATATCAAATATAGCTTAGGGTGAAGTTTTGGAATTTTTCTGAAAAACAACAATTTTTGATGAATAGTGAAACCACTTAGTGGTAGTTAAAGAAACTGATTTTTTGTTTAAATGAAACTTTTCCACTTCTGTGATTTGATTTTCAAAAATCCGACATACATTATTGTCATTAAGAATTAAAATTTGGTTCAGTGAGTTTAAAATAACTTTTTGGTGAATAGTAACTTTTAAGTTCTTAATCGCGATTAGAGGTAATTAGTGTAGTTTATGGTAAAAATAATGTTTTAATAATATGAGATGATCTTGAAACATGTCCTACCGTCATTGGATGTGTCATGTCCGACCAAGACAATCCATGGGTCAACTTGGGGACCCCATGAAGCCACTTTGGTTGGGAAATGACATAAATAACTTTTTATTTAATGTAAAAGTAAAAATAACACAAACATGAGATGTTTTACTAAAAAACATTTTACATGGGGTTATACAAGTAATATTTTTTATTATAAAAATTCATTGGAAACATTAAAATATTTCCTACATCATAGTATTTTTTTATAATTTTTAGACTTTAAATAAATTAAATTATTTATGACATCATGATGATGCAGCGATTACCTCATTAATAAAGGATTTAAATAAAATGAAATGATAATGTAAAATATATGACCTACACATGTCCAAAACCTATTGGATTGGTGGATTTAGAACCCTTATCACCTTACCCTTTAATTATATCAATTTGGGACCTTTTGAATCTGAAACGCATTTCAAAATAAAGTAACATTTCTTTACATTCCAAGAGTGCCCCTCCTCTCCTCTTATAAAAGGCCCCCACCTCTACCTCCTTAACCACACTTAAATAGCCTTTGGCTCAGCCAAACCCTGTCCATTTTGTCTCTCCACTTCTCTATATTACTCTTTGAAGCCTCACTTTGGGCAGAAGTCTTCCCAAGGAAGCCTTTGAGCTCAAACCAAAGGGAGTTACCCGATTTTAAGGTAATGTCTTCACTTGAGTCCTTTTGTTTTATTTTGCTTCTCCAACCCCCTAAAATATTTTTATTCATTTATTTTGTAACAACTCCAGTATCTTCAATATACTAGGATGTTTTTATAAGAAGGATTAGAGCTACACCTACACACCTACATCTAATGGTTAAAGAACATACTGTTTCAGTGGATGGCGAATTTCTGCCTCCCGAAACGATGATTGTTCAACATTATTTTAACACCTTAAAAGGTGTCCATTAAGATGAAACTATATTTATATATGATATATAATATTTTTATTTTTTACTTAAGCTTATGTATTTTTCATTTTGTTCATACCTTTATGGTTTCCATTATGGGTAAACATGATATCTTCATTTAAGGTTGTGCGGACTACCGCCCCCTAAAAGTGATTTGATTCGTTAATACCATATGTGGGACGTATAAAGGATGAAGTTATGATATTATATATGATATTACACTGGAATTATAATATACTTTTATATCACTATGATTCCATTCTATAAAATACGAAATAGAAATGAAAGTAGCGTTCATGCGTACGTACGGCTTACCGTCTCCATGAACGGTGCATTTCATTTCTTACCTCTAAATGATTATGTAATACTATAAATGCATGCCTGTACTAGATATATATGACATATATGATATCTACATCATGAATACCATTCTGGATATAATGGATACATGAACAACTTGTAATTATAAAGGTTTTATTTTTGACTCAAGTACCAATGATCGTTAAAACGACCGTTATTAACTTAAATAATTACATAGTGTTCATGACATGGAAATTAGTGATATAAAAGGAATAATGAACTTTAAAAAGGTTCTCAAACAAGTATAAATTAACTCAAGTTTATTATTCATGAGATTAAATAACGATCGAGTCAAGTCGGACCTGAGGTATGGGACTTCATCTCAATCTGCTTTCATTGAGGCATATTTTGTTTTATACAGAACCTTTTTTATATGGTGTATAAACCCCTTTGACTTTTACGTTTATCCAAAATAAATGTTTTTTATACGAAGAGTTTTACTAAACGACAAAAGGGAATGTTTTTATCGTACGTATGCGGTGACAACGACTTCTCTGTCGTCGTGACCATTATTTGAGTTTCGGCTTCCTCTACAAGCCATACCTTCTTTTTAAAAGAAAAATAAATACAATGTTTTACTTTACTTTTATTTTGGTATTGAAAATGGTTTTCATAATGTTTTTATATCAATGTTTTGTATTGATATCTTGTGATTGAAAGGTGGAAATTTTATGCATGTTTTATGTGATACGATTATGTTGAGGTTCTTGGGCATTATTATGAAGACGGGTGGTTCTGTGATAAACTAACGGTGGGTGAGCCCGATATAGCTCTCCAATGCATTGGGTAATGCGAAGGAGTGAAACGTTAAGGATTCTCCAAAGAGATTTAGGGAATATACTTTGATGGGTATTCCAAACGTAACCAAGAGGGTTACTCCCTACGTAAGAATGTTATGAATGCCTCATGTTACCTTTATGTCTTATGATTTCTAGGATTTATTCATGATTTGATGAGGTATGTTAAAGTTCTTATGTTTTATGGGTAAATTATTATTTCATTCTTATGTATATATGAACTTATGTTTCCTTTCCATATTTTTATAACCCATACTGAGCTTTTTATGCTCATCCCAAGTTTTTTTTTTTTGAAATGTTTTTCACAGGTCAAGGGAAAGGTACATGATATGATGATAGTGTCAAGGAAGTGTCAAGAAAAAATCCATGTCTTATTTTAAATATGTTTCCATTGATGGGAAAAAAGAATACTATCTTTATGTAACCACTTTGTTTATATGTGGAATGTAATGCAAGTTTTATGCTCTAATTCTATAAAACTCTAAACCTAAAAAGATCCTCAATGTGTAATCTTGTAATAACTCAAGATTAAGTAAAGTTTAAGCCTGGGGCCTTATACCTAAATTGTCATATTTTATTCCTAAGGTTGTTTTTGGTCGAATTAAACTTATCCAATAGAATTAGGACATGTGTTAGGGTAATAATAATATCATGTTACCCTTAATTACCCTATTTACTTTTAAACGTGGTAAATAAAAGTAAAGAGTTACTATTCACCAAAAATTATTTTTATCTCATTGAACCACATTTTACTTACTAACATCAACCGTGTCTCTCAGATTTTTGAAATTTCATTCATAGAAGCGGTAAAATTATGTTTTATATAAATTTTCAAATTCTCCTAGGTGGTGGGTAAAAGAAGGTGAAAAGTTCAACAAAATGTTTATATATCTAAAATTATTATAATATGACTCCAATGAATTACATTGAACTTATATTGGTATTATGTATCAATTTTTACCTAAAATAATGTTAAATAAAATAAATAAAAATTTAAATAAAAATTTGGTTTTTAAATAGTAACCCAGTGTTTTCACTATTCATAAAAAATTGATTGTTTTCAGAAAAATACCAAAATTTCACCCAAAGCTAATTTCAATATTTCAAATCCAAAAATGAAGTCCATTTTGAACAATAAAATTTCAAAATGTGGTTATTACTATTCATAACGGCTAGTTCATAATATTATTATAATAATATCTCGTTTAGTGAAACTTGGAATTGCGTAGTACACACGCTATCAAAGAAGGTCCTGATTGCATGTAATGAAAGCCAAGTCAGGGTTTCATGTAAGGAAAGGTCCTTTTAGTGTATCATTCAACAGAATAAATCAATGAAATTAAAAAGAATAGTTTTCATAAAATCTTAGGGTGTTACATTTTACCCCCCTTAAAATGAATTTCGCCCCTAAAATTTGTTAGGGTTATAAATTGTTTACTACTCGAAAGTTTTAATAGAAACCCACATTATAAAAAGGAATACCAAGACTCATCTTTAAAAAATAATGTATGAAACGTAATGGTTATCCAAAATAACTAATCACTCGGATTCCAGATATGAGAACATAGGTGAAAATATAGATATGGAAGAAAAATATTACCATCAAGTTCTGATTGAGATTGGTAGAAAACATGGCTATGAAAAATCCAACAATCACAAATCCATAAATTTGTGATGATATAAGGTACCATCTAATTCATCGGATATAAGGACACTAGGACAACAATTTTTTGTATTCAAGATCATTTCCCTAAAGTTGAATAATTGTTGAAGTAAATGAAATACTTAATTGATTTTGGTAAAATCTTACTATTGTTTGTGCCTTGAACAATTTCCACATCATCTCGTAAAGAAATGAAGTTGAATTTGTCTTCCGTTAAGTGTTAGCTGACTATGCAATAAAATGATAGGTCATTCCATCTGTCTCAAACAAAAGTATAGTAAAAGTTATTAAATATACATAAGTCCATATATAGTAAGATTAATCATATATGGTTCCTAAAATGGACTTATACTTCGTATATCATACCGCTTAATATAATAAAACTAGTTTATACTAACCAGGGACTTCTTGTAGGTCAGTGGTAGGTGATAAAGGCCTATTCCACTTCGATTGTGGGTTCGATTCCCATAGCCTTGTTCGACGCGATGGGTTGTCGCACGTTCTGCAGGTTGTCCCTTTTCTTAAAATACATTATTATAACATTCTATCAATAATATCAAATATTTCTAGCCTTAAACAATACTAACTTATGTCCAACATAATCCCCTCCAATCTTTAGGCTTATCTAAAATACTTCTGTCCAAGTTCATAGTATAAAGAAAAGGATTACAAGAAATGTCATTTACCGAGCAAGTGAAAACCATCATTTATCCCCCATATATCATACGAGATATCTTGTTGGTCACATTCCAAACATATGAATACCTTAATCATGTATGCTCTTGAAAAATGAATACCCATTGAACCTTAGTGAAAACATGAATGTTGTCAAAATTTAACTATTCCCACATTACAAAATCCCAAAATTTCTATATACTCAAACCATGATATAACTATGTCCTTATATCATTCATGAGCTCATGAATAGTATCAAACATTTCATCATCTATTTATCCCTTGATTATGCGCAAATCACCTTTTTTCAAAAATATCTGAACAACCTTTCATGGATACCGGTACCATTCAACATATACATTCAAATAAATTAGGAAAAACAATAGTGTAACAATCCTTAGATGTTTATTTATTACCTAGTACCATTACCTATACAACATTACTCTTGATAATCATAAAATCATTCCACTACCATCTTAAAACATTGATCGTGATTCCACAATCCTTTCATCTCACATATCATTTGTAGTCACATCATCATCATCAACATAAATACTACCCATACGACCTTGGTGATTCTCTTCATGAGACTTTCCCTTAGGGAATTGGTTTTCATAATGCCCATACATTCCACATTGAAGACATTTAATCATTGTTGATGTCGTAGCAATACCATTATCCTTACCAATGGTGTCAACTGAACCTTTACCTTTGAACTTACCGGCTTTGTGTCATTCTTTTCCACACCCAAAACATCTTACAGTTCCTTTGAAACAATCTCACCGATTCCTCTTCCCACATGATTTACATGAGAGAAATTGAACTTTCTTTCCTCTATGATCATCATGAAACTCCATATTTCTCTTATTATCTGAGTCGGGAAACTTACCAAAGTTGAGATTATTGATCAAATTATGAGATAGATTATTAGGCATAATAATGATATGTGGACTTCCATATCCAATTTCATTTGGATTATCATGAATAATATCATTCCATTGTCCATCATATCCTCCATTATCATGAATCTTCTTGTTTCCAGCCATTTTCTAAAACCCAAAATGAATAGTGTGAGAGAAACAATCATGATAGGGAAAACAACATAATAAAGGGGGAGTACCTTCCATATCTAACATCATAGGTTTAATTCTAATATCTTTACCTTAATTCTAGGACTATAACCTATACTTATACTTAACCTTAGGTACATCCCTAGACATACCTTAGAAATATCTCTAGAGATATCACTAAAGTTCTCACATCCTAGTTTCCAAAGTTTGACTAAACCTTTCCTCTGATACCAACTGTAGAGACCCATATCTTGGCATACATGGAAATTACATTACTTTTGTGGAATACTTAATACATAACAAAAACCAAAACTAAAGGATCGTAATAGTTTAGTGTCTTTGGAAACTTAGAACATAATCTTCTAATCCTTGTGAAAGATCATCAACATCTCCCATAAAGATCTTCCCCTTTTTTTTCTTACCTAAAACCTTTCTTTATATCATGGGGAAAAGAAAACATATAAAGTGTGATCTCAAAGTCTGAGTAAAGGTAATCATGGAGAAAACAAAACTAACCATATACATTTGAACATAAAAACATGAACATAATGTTTAAACAGCAAAATCTTGAGCAATATCATAAAACATGGGAGTACATAAGGCACAGATCATAATGGAACATCAATCATGATAAAATGACATGGGAATAAAACATGTAATTGTGGTAACCATTATGAACATGTTACGATTTCTATAGTAGCCAAGGCATTGCTGCCAAGACCATCTTTGTAGACAAAGTCTCTTTCGGAATCGAGTTCACTCCTCGTTTTAGTCATGTAACACTAAACCAGATTAACTTACCATTCCAACCATGTCTATCTCATGAGATATAAATCATTACCCAATTCATTGGAGTGAGATATAGGTCCCACCCATCTCATAATTAAATCATTCTTAATTGTGCCACAGCATAAGCATAAATCATTAATCATAACCCAAAGAATACAAATAGTTTTCATAAACATATTCCCATCATAACATAATCCAAATAAAACAAAAGGATATCATTTCATCATAAGAAAATTGAAACCATGTAAATCATATAGATATTATACTTGAAACATACATAATGTCATCTTAGATGGAAAATGGTTTTGATAAAACACTTGAAATAAATTCTTGAGTAAAATATCCTTTCTTTTTCAAAATCATTTTCTTTTCACAAAATTCCATGAACATTTAAATTAAAAGTATTTTGTTGAAAATATTCATAAAATCATGTAGAGTAATCTTCATGAAAATGAGGCGTTATGAAACTATAAAAATCCGTTCATGCCGTATAAGTTAAAAATAACATTCTTCTCGTACTTTTGTCGGAAAAGTCAAAAAGTACCTCGTATGGTAAACAAAAAACAGATTCCTTACATACAATGTAGTAAAAGTTAAAAATGGCTAAAAATGACATTAAAAATACATGAAAACATTTTTATAAAACTTGTACATGGATGATAAATATAACCCCAGTAAATACTTACGTTTAAACTATCTCGGATAAGAATGAGATTGGAATAATTATCCCTTACCATATGTCTAATATGCTTCGTATGTATCCGAACCTCCTGTAAAATGATGTAAATAATGTCATTTACTTATTACAGAATCATATTCATTGTTATGATATCATATATGGTTCATTTATGACTTTATATTACCCGTTCTTTTGTAAATTCCATGTTAAAGTAGCGTTTTGGGTAATATAGTTTTATTTATCGAACTTGTTTGGACTTGTTGTTATTGATATTATTATTACTTATATCATGATTTAATTACTTCAAAAATTTATATCATGATTTATATATCATATATATTCAGTATATATATATAATATATAGATAAATGAAATGAAATACACCGTTCATGGAGATGGTAGGTCGTACGTACACATGAACGATGTTTTCCTTTCCTTATTGACATGAATATAAATAAGTAAATAACATATAAAAAAAATATAGTAGCATTATTATGTTATATATACAATTATTATTCATTATATATACTTTATAATCATTCTTTAATGGTTAACATGGATATTGAATCTCATCGCGTCGTGGAGACGGTAATCCGTAGGTACGCACGAGCGATGATATCATTCCCATAATTTTTGAATGGAATTGGAGTGGATGATATAATATCTCATAATCATTATTATGTTATAATATCCATATATAGTTATTATTTACACCATTATACCCATCCAAGTAAGGTGGTGGTGGAAAACAGATTACACCACGGCGTGGAGACGGTAATCTGTATATACGCACGCTCGGTGATTTCTTTTTCTGTAGGATAGATAGAAGGTGAAATAGCATTGTTTTATATTTATAATAACATATCATTATATGAGTGTTACTTATGTTATTACTTCATAATGAAACAACTAAATAAGAAGAAGTTGAAGAAGAAAGAAATTGGAAAGGATCGGTAATGAATATTACCTCTTCTTTGATGTGCCTCTTCTTAACCTCCTCTTAGGGAACTAAGGATGGTCTTTTAAGAAGAAAAGAACCTCTAGGATGTTTCTATGCAAGTGGAGAATATAATTGTTCAGGGTATGGCTGAGATTGAAGGCTCAATGTGGTGTGAGGAAGAGAGGGATGAGGCGCCCTTTTATAAGGGAGGAGAGGGGCACCTTTGGAAAAACTAAATATATTATTTTATTATAAAGTCATATTCGGTTTTTAATAGCTCCAAATTGATTTATTTCAAAGATAAGGTGGGGATGGGTCGAAAAAATATCATCCAATAGAGTTTAGACAAGTTTAGGTTTCTATTTTAACCTTATCATTTAGATTGAACTTTAAGATAAATAATTTTACTTTTACCGTGTCTTCTTGTTTTCTTGCACTATAAGGTTAATAAACATACTATAACAAGAAAAACGAACCCAAAGTTGTTTAATATTAATATATATAACCTTATCTAAGTCATTTGGCAGACCCTTAGTTTTTTAGGAATAAAATAACAATTAATAATATACTATTTGTTTTAAAAACTATTTTATGTCAATTTTGAAACTATTTGGAAATTGATTTTTGTGAAAACCATAACAGAATTATTAGTTCGAAAAAAGTTAATTAAATCAATAGTAACATGTAATATTAACCAAGAAAATTAGTTGAATTTATTAAAAGTCTCAAATTACATTTATTTGGGTATTTATAATATCAATTATGTTAATATTTCCTTAAAAAGGTAATTACTGCATCATCATTGTTTCATATATAAATTAAATTATTTAAAGTCCAAAAATTATAAATAAAATTCCATTATGTAGTAAATCCTTTTATATTTATAATAAATATTTATAGATGAATTTACCTTATTTATAACCCTATATTAAAAATATTTTAGCTATTAAACATTGATTTTAACAATTTTAACTCTTTTTTAAATAAAATAATAATATGTGTTCTAATCTTATCCAAGTGGACATAAATGGTCATATTTTATTCCTAATGTTGTTTTTTATCGAACTAAAATTATCTAATAGAACTAGGAAATGTGTTTGGGTAATAATAATATCATTTTTACCCTTAATTACCCTATTTACTTTTAACCGTGGTAAATAAAAGTAAACAGTTACTATTCACCAAAAATTATTTTTTTCTCATTGAACGACATTTTACTTACTAAAATCAACAATGTCTCTAGGATTTTTGAAATTCCATTCACAGAAGAGGTAAAATTATGTTTTCTGTAAATTTGAAAATTCTCCTCGGAGATGGGTAAAAGACGGTGAAAAGTTCAATAAAATTTTTATATATTTAAAATTATTATAAAATGACTCCAATGAATTACATTGAACTTATATTGGTATTATTATCAATTTTTTACTAAAATAAATCTATATAAAATAAATAATTATTTAAATAAAAAGTTGGTTTTCAAATAGTAACATACTGTTTTCACTATTCATCAAAAATTTAAAGTTTTCAGAAAAATACCAAAATTTTACCCTAAGCTAATTTTGATATTCTGAATCCAAAAATGAATTCCATTTTTAAAGATAAAATTTTAAAAGTAGGTATTATTATTCATAACGGCTAGTTCATAATAATATTCTAATAATATCTCGTTTAGTGAAACTTGGTATTGCGTACTACACACGCTTTCGAAGAAGGTCTTGATTGCATGTAATGCAAGCCAAGTCAGGGCTGCATGTATTGAAAGCTCCTTTTGGTGTATCATATAACAAAAGACATTAAGGAAATTAAATAGAATATTTTTCATAAAATCTCGGGGTGTTAAATGTGGTATTGATTTGAGTAGTTTCTTATCACATTAAAATTTTAGAATTCATCATTAGTGACTTCTTTATTTTTTATTTACTCATTAACATAATAAAATTTATTTTCACACTTTAAAAAAAACCATTTTAATTTAATCAATATATAAATATTATTCCAATAGTTCATTTATGTTATTGATTCTACCCTTTCTTTCAATTCATTTTCCATATTTTTTTAATGTGGATATCAGGTAACAATTTATTTTCATGCATCCATTTTAAATTGATTGGCTTGTAGATTTCATTATCATTCATGATATAATGTGTAACTATGTAATAATTTTGGAAATTTTTTTAAAAGAATTATTACAATTTATGTCTTGACATTAACCAATCAATAAAAAGATCATTCTTTGTATCTGGTCTATAAAAATATTTTGTAGTTTGTCATTAGATACTTATTCATCTTTATTTAAACTTGGTAAAAAACTCCATTTCCTTTGTCATAAATTTATGAATTACATGCATATAAAAATTTTATTCATTTGGAACGTTCATTTCATGTAATACCACCTTTAAGGACATACTATAATAATTCTATATATATTCAAACTTTTCTTTATTTTGAATATAAAATGCTATTGATCAGTATATCCCAATAAAGAATAAATTAACATATTAAACATATACCATTCATTACATCATAGATAAGGGAATACCTTATATGGGGACTTGATCCACGACTCTTCTATTAATGTATTTATAGCCATATAGATGAATGTGGTGAGTTTCCACATTATGTGGTCCAAAATTATTAGGCTATTTTTATGGACATTAGTTCTTCCATATGGGTGAGGTTACTTGGTATAACAAGACATAGATGATCTAATATTTTTATAGTATACTTAAATGAAACACCAACCTCATTGATCATATCTGGAAGGAAATATATATAAGGATTTTGGGAATGTACATGGTTATTTATCCATATATTAGGTTCTATTTCTAAAAATAGTTAATGTTCAAGGCCATAAAAATATTATTTTATAATTCTTATGAAACTTTTTCAGTAAATAAACACTGAGGGTCATAAAATTTATTGTATTTGGATGATTAAACTGAAAATAAAGTCAACATAAAAATATAACCATAGTATTTATTTAAATCTCCACATAATGACCATTTAAAATATATATATTCTTAAACTATATATGGTAATAGGAAGAAAATATATAAGTAGAATCATTGTTTATAAATCCAAATAATGGAATAAAAAGTAAAATAAATCATAACTTGATAGTCATGATAAATATCATGATAACCTAATTAGGATGATAATTTTCATGTAGATTTGATATATAGAAATAAATTCATGAATTGATAATAAAACTTCAACAACATAAGACATGATATAAAAAACATATTTCAACTTTCAATCCAAAAAATCATTATTAATATGACAAATTCCAACGGTATATTTTTTTCACTAGTTGTTCTCTTACATATCATATCATGATATAATAAAATTACCCAATAAATTAGAGGGATGTTTTATTTTTTCACACACCACAACATAATTGAAAATTATATATGCAAATTCCAAATTACGAAAATATTCCATAAAAAACTCATTACCCTACTAAAACACAAGAGAAAGATGAGGTTTTCATAAATATGATTCAGTGTATACGAAAAGGATTAAAAAATGTCTTCAAAAGATTAGATGGAATTAAATAATCTAGACATTAATATATTAAAATTATACATTCGTATTTATTATTTATTTCCAATATATAGATTTCATGTGAAGGATCAAGGATAACGAAAAATAAAAAATAAACCACTTGGGTAAACTATTAAGAAATAATTGATGGGTCTTTTTAAATATGGAAAGAATCAATTATTTTCCAACAAACCAGAAATTATGTAACAATTTTCTTCAAAAAATAATTATTATTTTATAAATATTCGTTATCAAATATAATTTTATGTTAGTGATGGTCGACATGTGTCAATAAATTGAAATGTTTTCTTAAACCAAGTTCATATTAACATGAGTTATTCGAAGGATCTAAAAAAATTATTACTCAAAAAATAAAACTTTTATTTGGAAATTTATATTTGTATGATATATATATATATATATATATCTATATATATTTGAGGTATATGATAATAATATTTCATAAAATGGATAAAAGCATATATAATATGTAACATACATGTCCTAATGGTATTGTGGATGATCCATTTCAAAGTTTTAAAATACTTTTGATGAAGTCACAAATTATAAAATAAGAAAATAAATAAAGGTATATATTATTTTCAATTTATATAACACGTAATTATGTTTCAGATTTAAAATAATAAAAAATTTAATAGGATAATTATAGAAAATGTGGGGAAACTATAGATTAATTTGATAGAAATTATTATTAACATGGTGGAAATGTAAAAAATATATTATAAATAATTAATAACTTTTATTAATAAGAAGTGATCTCATATGTTATAAATTAGTAATAATGTTTTTGAAAATATTAATTAATATCATATAAAAACATATAATTTATATAACTGAATGGAGTTATGAAATATGCTTATATTTTAAGAGATAGAAAAACTGTAAGACTAAGTAGGGAATGCCATGAATGGATGGTCTTTTTATATTTATGAATATAATTCATGATATTATACATATTGTGGTAGAATATAAAGAATAAAATTTATTGTTGGTGAATAACATTAAAGTATGAATCAATGTATGATGATTGTTATGAAACCATTACGGGTAAAGAGACACTGTAGTAACTCAACATGAACGAGTGAGTGGTTGATGTTGATGTTAAAATATGATGAATAATAATAATAAATCATATTAAATATAAAAATGGTATTATTAATGAAATATTAAAGAAAATAGGTTCATAAAATAATATATGTATCAAAGAAATATGTTTTTGAGATGAAACACAAACATTAATCATAAGTTATTCTGCATAGCCTCCTAAAATCTTGAATAATCACATTTTTTTAACAAAATAACATTTTATGAACCAAATTTTTCTTTATTTAATCAGATATTTACCATTTATTAGCTTATAACATCTATTTATTATATTTGTTTTACCACTCTTTGTTTATTATAGTTTCTTGGTTATTTTTTGTAAGTCCATATATATGGTGACCATTAAATAGAAAAATTTCAACATAAGTCTTTAACTTCATGAATATTAATTATTTTATAGAAATATTATTGAAATATTATATATATTTTTAACACATACAATTATGGGTTGTTATGATAAATGAAACTCAATAGTCATAGAGGTGAAATATTATGTGAATGAATAATTAATTATTCGATTACTTATCGAATTTGAGGGAAATTTGGTGAATTAAAATTTTACATTTTATTACCATATTTATGTTAAATATACAATAATTATTTGTATATTTTATTTATTTTATCATCCATAAGTGTCGGTGAGGATAATGGATGATGTTTCCATCTAAATCCGATAGTACATGCAATGCACTAATAAAAAATATGTTTTTCTTAACTGATAGATAGGAATAAATAACGGTAAATAAAGTAATATAAACATATTTTAAGGTTTTAATGATACTAATTTCAATATTTTTTTATGAATTTAACATATTATGAAGTAAAATATTATGGATAAAATGTTATGAAGAATGTATTAGTTATACATGTGGCTTTATATTCCCTTAGATATTTCTTCTGATGTGAGGACATTAAGGTACATTTTAGAGAACATGGGATTATGGGTGAGGAAATTAATTATAGGTGTCTTATTTTGGAGTTATTTTAAAAGTATAATTTAAATTGTTAGTTTATACGTATAGAGGAAGAATTGGACCTCTTTTATAAGTGAAGAAAATGTAACATTCTTGAATACCCTTTACCATTCCATTATATCAAAACACTATTCCATGGTCAATGCCACTAAAAATTTGTTAAAAGTATTTATTGGTTATACTGGTTTGATAAATTATCAAAAAATATATTGAACCATGATTTGAATATGGTTCACATATTTTACACTATGTAGGTACATTTTTACATTATGATTTTTGCTGGTAGCCTCTTTTCTAATGAAATAATTTATAATTTATATAAAAATAATAATGTAAAAACTATTAAAAAAATATCTTTTATAACCAATATTTTAATATAAATTAATCAAAAAAATATTTAAAAAAAGTTAAAATCAAATTTTAAAATAAAATATATGATAAAAAATTAGTATCCAAATAACATTTTAAAACTATGTGGTGATTTATTTTATTGAGTATTATTTAGAAAATAAATGAGTAAAAATATTAATATAAATAAGAATAAACATAATATTAGATTAATAATTATTATTATTATATTTTCTTTTCAAAGAGATATTTCATGATATTAATAAAAAATTTCATTTAAAAATACATTTCACTTTTATTAGTATAATTATATTTAATATAACTAATAGTTTTTTTGTTATAAAAATAATAATTGAAAATGTTTCCTAACATTGAAATATTGATTTCAAATAGGAATATTCTTGGTTATATTAGCCATCTAAATGTGAAAATCACTCATGCCATAAAATAGTTTTTTTGAAATATTACTTGACTTTATAAAATGCTAAATATGTATATTATAAATTAAAAATATAATTTTTAAATAATTTATATTACTTATTAAATACATAATTATTATATCAAATTTATTTCTAAAACATTTATCTAATTTCCATAATATATAAGAAAATGTTTTATAAAAGACATAATTATTACTATTCACAAGAATATGATTATTTCATGAAAAATCTCAATAATTGATACTATGATAAATATGGTTTATTGAATTCATAAAATGAAATTTAAATTTAAGTGTTAAAATCATAATGATTATATATTAATTATATATATCATAATTTCATATTATAGTAAATTTAATTCTTGGAAATTTTATATTTTTAAACATTATGAGTTTATATTATTATTTAACATTAGTTTCTAATTTAAGTGATGCTAATATATTTTAATATATAATAATAAATTTAAAATGTCCTTAATATTTTTTATAAAAAAAAATAAATATTAAATAACAAATAATTGAAATTAGATATTACTATTGTTCTAAATACACTTTTATAAATATAACTAATTAAATTTTTTTCTTCTAAAATTTAGTTTTCACTACATCCTTGATGTTGAAATATTTATTTTATATTTCTATAAATAATATATCATTTTTTCATAACAGTAATATTTATTTGTAATGATATATATAGATATTTATATATCTTGACAAAAAATTAATATCATATTTTCTCTATGAGATATATTATTTTAAAGTTCTTATTATACAATACATGAACTGAATATACAGATATGGTATACGACCGATGACCTAAATTTTAATGAACATAATTATTATCTTCATTATTAAAACTACCTTATTTTCAGTTGTAATTTTTCACTCATATATATATATTGTCTTAGAAAAATTATTCCTATAATGATCCTCATTTCCATTATATTCATTATACATCACAAAACATGATTTATCACTTTTTGGTGTTCATTTACATTTTTGGTAATTTTATAATTATATTGATTCATAAAAGAAATGGTAGTCCTTGGTATTTCTAAAGATTTTATTCCTTTAAATTTACTATTCTATTTGACTTTTTTTAGATGCAATGGATGAAACCATCCATCATTTGTAATAATCAATTGTATGTGATACATGATATCATATATCATCATCATAATGTCCCATTATAATTTAACAAAGTTTAATTTCATTGGGTCTTGTCATGTTTGGAAAAATCCCATATCATGATTTAATATATATAAATAATAAAAAATAATTATTTATAATTGAACATATAATAGTTAGTAATTTTAATAAAAATAAAAATGGGCCAAAAAATTCTAGGGATTACATTCTCCACACATAAAGAAATTAAATCCTTGAAATTTAAATTGTAATATACTAATTAAAATATACAATGGTTTCTTATTAATAGATGTGTATTATAATATAATTTCCATAGAGATTCATCCTTATACCGATAAGAAACCATATATTTTTTCTTATTATGGAATTATCAATAATAATTATTTTTATATAATAGTTGGGTCAATGATTACATCTTTATTTGGTATTGAGACTCTTCTTTCATCATTCACTTATAAAGGGTGTTCATAACTATCAATTCAGAGACTATAACATCTTGATATAAAATGTGATATCCTTATTCCAAATAATTTTTACTCTAAGTATATTAAAAAATACATCACATAAATAAATTTAATATTATAATAAATATGGATAACAATATTTCCACATTGATGATTCATATTATCATAAAATTTTATTAAATTAATTTTACCACTAGATTATATCATTGATAATAAAATTAGAAGGGTGTTTATTTAAAGTATGTTGAGATCTTCATATATATACTAGTTTAGCTGGGACCAGGTACCAAAATGAAAACTAAAATTTATTATTAGAGGGTATGTGTACCTTTAATACCAGGATCCACAGTAGGAATATTTATTTAATATGAAATAATTATCCTCTAGGTCATGGAGGATATTGATTATTTTCATCTTGGCTAGTCATTGGAATAGAAAATTAATATAGATAATGTAAATTTTATTAAATCTAATTGTATTTGATTGTTAAAGGTTATTTTGGATGAACATTATCCATGCCTATCATGAAAATAATACTATTCATATTTTTAATGATGTTTGATTCTATTTGACCACCTCTTCCATAGGGAAATAATTTTAAACTCATCATGATGAAATTTTATTTATTCCTTTTCATATATTTTTTTCTTGTATATTATTAAATAGATTTTATTTTATCATCTCATTTATCTTAATTTTTATCAGGCTCCATCCATCACTTATTTACTATCCCCAATATATAAACTTTTCTTTCAATTATAATCATGTTTCATGACTATTGTTTTTCTTTCATCACTATATTTTTTCATCTATATCACATTCCAACTACTTTACAATTGAGGTAATCATCAAATTTTCCACAATACCCAATGATTACTTAGTTTACATTACATCTAGTCATCACTAAATAATAAATGGTTAAAATTATTGATGAAAATTTAACATAATAGAGGAATTACCATAATCAATTACTGAAAAGGATTCGACCTAATAACATTTTACCATTTTTCATCATGAAATTTTGTAATAATTACTTTAGTTCAACATATATAAATCACAGTTTGGAAATTTTTACTATGAAAATGGTTATCTTATACTACCTAACCTAGTCCATCAACTTAACGATGATGTTAGTCACTCATGGTGCATTGTTAAAAAACATGATTAACCAAATAATTTCCATAGGTGTTCCTATAACATTTTTATTTAATTCTTCTTTGTCGTATACCATGTCATGATTTTTAAATGAACAATTAAACATCATTATTTTTACTACCACTATGAAAAAATATATCAAATCCATCAACAACATTATATCTTGCATATTGACGGTTCATTTCCTAGAAAACCACACAATCTCCCCTTCACCATAGTTTAGATGTTATCCTGTAAATATATTTTTTTCCTTAGAATTATTAAAATTATTTTTATTATGTTTATTTCATCCTAATATATAAAAATAATTTTATTGGTATTATATCCCTTATATGGATTTTATATAAATAAAAAATCCTATTTGATAATTGAAAACATACTTTTCCAAAAAAATCATTAATGAGTGAGAGTTCTTGAGTATTTGGAACATTATACCTTCAAATACGACATGTTAAAAATTAAAAATTTATGTTTATAATAAAATATACATAGTTATCATAACACCCATTAATCCTATAAAACATCATATGATATCCTAAGGTATCATTCTTTAAGAAAATGTGTGATATAAAAATCTCAGTAATGGGGTAGACAAGGAAATAAATAATACCATTAATGATATCATAAATTGGATTATCAAAATAATTTAGATATTATGTAATTGAATTATATCATAATATCATAATCAAGTGGTAAAAATTTAAAATATAAAGCCATAATCACAGATCATTTATCCCCCCATGGATAATCATTGTAATTCAGATAGAGACCCATGGTGGATTTGGTCCACTACCCAATCACTTTTCATCATATAAGGAAATATAAACGTTTATTCAATTATTTTAAGGGATATATAATTCTAGTTCAGGAAATTACCTAAATGAAAATTAGAAAAATCCATGTCACATGAGAAAAATAAATCTAAGATAAATATTAACCATGATAAAACCCATAAAGAATAAAAATTTTAAAAAATAATTATTCAAAATATAAATAAAGGATAAATCATATTGATTCCAAATATAATTATGAATTAAATATTTTTTATATTAATATATAAAAATGAAAAAATTGAGTCTATTAATGAGTTATGATAATGTTATTTAATTATAATGATCATAATAAAGGAAGAATAAAAATGTACAAAATGCTTAAATATTTTCCAAATATGTTTATTGTTTTTTTAATAAGAAATTATATTATTATTTTCCATAAAATAATTATTTAAAAAATATGATTATGAAAAAAACATGATTTCTAGACTATAATAATAATTTAATGATTGTCTATTGGTATTACTATTAATTAAATAAATGAAATTTCAATGAAAGGTTAAAATAGGTTTAATTAAAATGGGGAATATTAAATGTAGCTAGAAAATAATATAACCACATCAATACCACTAATATTTAACTAGTAATATATATAAGTTAAATATATGTTAAAATAGACATGGTATATGAAAATATTATTTCATAAAATCAAGATAAATAATGATATTATGACACTAAAAAGTCACTTAGGAGTAATATAATATCACTTTATATATTTCAAAACAATTTTTTGAAATAAAAAAAAACAATATAATTATACAATAATTCAAAATTTTGATAAGGTAAATATCATATTAATTGGAGGTAAATCATAAATAGAAATTGATTTATAATGTATAACAATAAGGGATTACGTAATCATAGAAAATTATTTAAATATATCTATTAAAGGGATAGTGATTATTCTGAAGGTTTGTTTATATTAAAAAAATAATAGAAATATTTAATAAGGATGTTTTAATTCATAAATTATCTCTATGATTAGTCAAATGTTTTAAAATTTAAAATTATATATGAAACTCAATGAGAAAATTGAAACTCATGAATGTGGATTGAGTATGAAAGATTATTATATTTTATAGAGACATGAATCATATACCAATGTAAGGATTACTCTTAATATAATTAATATTTAAAAGTTCAATAATAATTCATTATATTATGTGTCGTAAGGTAGTAGATACACCCAAAAATTAATGATTTTTGTATAACATTATATCATGACTCCTTGAGCGACGATTAAGGCAGAACCCTGACCATATTACATTCTAATAATGCCTCATAAATATAGATATAGAATGAATTAATTGAGTAAATATCATGAATATTGATGATAAATTAGATTAAATAAAAAAAATTCATATAAATTAAAAGACATTATTTTAAAAAATGAATATGTGTTTGAAATATAGATATTTTGAGACGAAACCCTTACCATGTTCCAGAATTATTCTAGGCATATTCCTAACACATACAATAATTAAATAATATTTATTAGATTATATATTACATACATTATTCTTCATATTCTAATTTAATATGTAAAATTTTTATCATATTATATTTTTAATTAAATTAGAGTATTTCCTACCTTGGTTACATAAGGTTTTTTAATCTACTATTAATTACTCCAGTTATATGTAGAATATGGTTGAAATAATTATAATATAGTTAAATAAGATACAGAATATTAATAGTGTTATAGAAATTTTTTTATGTATTAAATAAATTTTCTATTTATTATATTTTTTTAATGTTAATCACCATCTGATTAAGTGGCCATATATCTATCACTATAAGGAATCTTAATACTCGATGGGTTTGTTTGGGAAAGAAATCTTATGGATTAGTTCTATTATTTTCCATATTTTTATTCACATAATGTGAAATATAGATGTTGTTTGTTCTGTTTTTTTGTATTTTCATTTGTTTCTTTGTGTGAGAATTACCTAATATAATCAATATTTTATTCTGATGTTATATATAATCGTGAATCTGAGAAGACATTCTAATTAGATCTAGGAACAGGCCACTACAGATCCTCAGTGAGTGAATATTATTGTGGATTCAAATATAGTTGAAGTGATTGTGAGCATTATCCCTTCTATGGGATATGCAACTCCTCTAGTTCCCATCCAGCCTCCAGCTATGGAACCTCACAGGTTTGTTCCATGGAAACATTCTCAAGATTTCCTTCACAAAAATCCACTAGTTTTCGAAGGCTTCGCTAATTAGAAACATGTTGGAGAATTGATGGGAATGATGCAATATTTATTTTAGAATTCATGGAGATGTCAAAATAAGTCAACGTTAAGTGATCCACATTCATGATGGATAGATCAAGATGGAGATGGTGGGACATAATGGATATGGGAATGAAACATGGGGTGTTATAGTGGAAAAAATACAATTTTCATTTCACTAACCATTTATATCTAGAGTCAATGATGATGGACAATGCTGTGGAGATATTCAATATTGAGAAGGTTGATTTATCCTTGACTGATTATTAAAACCAAATTGATGAGTTCTTATAGTTTTATCTTGATATTTTATTTAATGAAAGAATAAATGATCAACAGATCAAGTTAGTACATTAGTCATATACCTATTCTCAGGTTTTCTGGGAATGTATTCCCATGTATGAAGATATAATGGATATGTTGATGATGGTTCAAATGGAATTTGATGGAATGATAGGATTTATGGAAGTTAATTCATCTCCAAGTGGCAGTGTTAGTTCCTTTAAGATAAATATTAACTATGATGATTCTCATAATAGTTCATACTACTAAGGTCATTATAGATTTCATGAAATGAAATGCTATAGTAAATTGAATTCCTATAAGTGTGAAAATCCATGAATTTCAATGAGAGCTTTCACTAAGGTTCCCTTGAACTATAGCTACTACGGACATTTAGAATACATACAGAGATTCATCCAAATGTGTTCTACCCCATAAAGTGGAATGAGATCATCCACTACTCATAATTATATGGGGAAATCAGATTCTACACATTTAAAGGGATAAAATAAAATATGAATCTAGAATGAAGCTACATCAAACATTGGAAGAGTCTCCATAGTAAGAAAAAATGGGTCTAGAGAGTATTAGAGGTAAAATTATTATAGATTTGTCATTAGTGGTTTCTCTATAACATATTGGTGTGTCTCATTAGATTATTTATACATATATTTTTATTCTTATAAATATTAATATAATTATTTCATCTTGTAAAATAGATATTAATACACCCCTAAGAGTGGAATGAGATTACGGTCTCACTAGTCCCACTAGTGTCATATCACTATCAGATGTCGGGTTGACTTGCAATTTTCTTTTCCTTGAAATAAATCCTCTTGAGGACATTTTTAAAATAGAATCTATCATTTACAAAAAAAAATCCTGAATGAACTATTATCTATAGTGGGTCTACCTTATTACATCCACTGGTGTCTCTCCTATCATTAAAGGATAATTGGACCCTATAATGAGAAGGTTCAAATCATCATATTTGGATTTTTAGAATGTAATATATGTGTTTTTATCTGGAGTTGGAATCATTGATCAGCGATCTCCCTCCTGTTTTCATTGAGTTTCTATATGTGTTTTTCTCTGATCTCTTTTTTTTTTCAGGGTAAGCGAGCTTAAGCCTTACATTGAAATAATTTTTGGTAATTAATAAGTCATTATTCACTCTTACCTCTTAGATCCAGTAAAATTGAAAGAGATGATGTACCAATTGGATGGTCTTCTTGAAAAAGTATTTATAAGTACAAGGGTGTCACATATAGTTGAAAAAGTTATCATTACATAGAAATTTGATGGTTATCTTCGTTTATGTGATGCTTTTTGAAATATCAACTGAGTTACGGTAATGAAGATAATCATTTCCCACATTTTGATGATCTGTTTGATATGTTAAAAGGGGTTAATTTTTTTTCCAATGATCTACATTTGATTTTTTTACACTCAGTTTTGAATAAATTAATATGATGTTCTGAAAACCACCATTCAGAGTAAGTATGTCTATCTCTGAGTAACTTGTAATTACCTTTTCATTTAAATGAATTCCTCTACATTTTCCACGGAATTTATGAACCCAAATTTCCATGAATATATGGATAAATGTTTGGTTGTCTTTCGGTTGACATATTCATCTACTACAAGTTGATGGGGTATCATGTGCATCATCATATAATAATACTGAGACTACATTTAAATCAACCACTTTATTCCAAAATTTGTAAGGGTGAAATCTGTATTCATAAAGTTAAATTATCAGGACATGTATTGTGTTAATAGGGTATATCAATTGATCTTAATAAGTTTAGGGAAGTTATGTATTGGGAGAAAGAACATAATGCATTCCTGAATCGGAAATATTTGGGATATCTGGTTACTATAACTAGTTTATTAAGGAATTATCAAGGTCATCTTTTGTAATGAACACAATAACTATTAAGGGGGTGATGTTTTCTTGTAATGATAAATGTGTGAGTTCTATTGTTGTGCTAAAATTTCATCTAACTACTATGCTGGTGTTGACTCTTTCAGAGTATAGGAAAGGGTATTTGGTCTTCTGTGATGCATTAGGATTAGGTTTGGGATGCACTCATATAAAAGGTTATCATTTTGTTTCATAAGGATATCGTCATCCTAGGAAACTAGAGAAGAAAAATTCTACCCATGAACATGAACTTTTATTTTTGATGAACAAAAATAAAAGTCACTAGAATTACCTTTTAGGGAAATGGTTACTATGTAATTAGTCCACAAGAGCTTGAGTTAATTCTTCTCAAAAATTATTTGAATATCATCTAGTGGCGTTGGGTGGAGTACCTAAAATATTTTGACACTGACATCATCTATGCACTAGAGAAAGGTAATAAATTGAAGATGTGATGAGAAAGAATCTTATGACCGATGTACTGAATGAATCTTCAGAACAGTGGAATTTTATTTCTCTCTTGGAATTTATGTATCGTTTTTTTTGGGAAAGTGGGTGATGTTTCTATTTTCAGAATTTATTTAAAATCTTCTCTTCTCTGGTTGATTCATCATGAACAAGAGATTGATGTTGAATTTTATAGAATTAGTGACAGTCATTAGGTTGGGGAGATAGTTTCCCCATGGCCATTCTCAAATGAGGTGTTTGTATACAATCAGTATCTCTTCGTTGTGTTGTTCATAATAAGGAAGTCTATGAGGGGGTTATCATAATTTTTAGTGGTTTAGGCACCTGTGGATATCAATGATGTTATATGAGAAGAGGAGGTTGTTCTAGTGGCCATTTATAAGATGGGGGAATTGATGGGTTTGTTTCTCATTGCTACACATTCTCGCAAGTGAAGGTCGAACACCATACTCCTTTGACTTTGCTTCAACCACTACCAATACCTATATGGAAGTGGGATAATATTTCTATGAACATTGTGGTTGGGTTTAAAAATACATATTTGAAGTAAAATGTGATATGGGTTGTGATCAATAGGATAACCATGTGAGATCACTTTATACCCATTTGAGATATAAGGTCTCACCCTTAAACAATACATAATCATGAGATATGTCAATAAATTGACTTTAATTCACATCAAGGATCTTTTCAAGGTTATATATTTAGATAACTAGTTCATAACATATACATAACATATCTAATATTACAATTATTCACTTCAACTCATTATCCATATTATTTGTATAATAAAAACTCTTTATAATGAAACATCATTCATTTCATGTTTTAAATAGTGTAAATTTTTCTTTGATCCCATCCATGACTCTACTATTGTATTTGTCCTATGAAAAACATTTCAAAACCTAGGATGAGAATAAAATTTTAAGTATGGGATACATAACCACTATAAATTGTCAGTATTTCAAAATAAATAATTAATGAAAATATTATTTTAAATTAACAATTTTCCCCTCTACGAAGTAGTAAAAACTTCATTGATTGTAAACTCATTGATTTCTATTTTTATATCCAAAATATTTCCATAACGCCCAGAGAAAGAGATATATAACATATAAATATAGCTTAGTACATAAACATTCTTAAATGAAAAAACCATATGATCTACTTTCACACTTATTGCTAAATTCAATAGGCAAACTACAAACATACATACCCAATGAATTAGTGGTTATAACGTAACCACCCATCCTTTTTTTATCATGTATCCACTCATCATTTGTTTTATCATATAACTACCAACTATTTTTTTATAATGTAACCACCCGTCAAATGTCCATGTACCATTATATAATCATAACACATAAAATATTTCAAATACCAATATTTCACTAATAACATTTCATTACTAATAATTTCAAGATATTGAAATACTAAATCCCTTTTAAAAAGCATTTTCAATACCAAAACAGCAATAAAAGGAAAAATGTAATCCTTTCCTGCTTTAAAATATTAAGGATAATAGAGAAATCCAAATATCAAATAATAGTTACAGTAGAGGAGAGGTTATTTTCGCCACACATGTTTAAAAAGATTCCTTTTGGAATTTAGTAAAATGATTCGTAGAAAACATATTCCCTTTAAATAAATTTAAAATTCAATGTGTTTTATGATACACTATATAGAATATGGAGGTGTATTTTATCAAAATATGCCTCAATGAAAAGATATTGAGACGAAGTACCTTACATTGAGTTTGATTCGTTACATATGTTCCTTATTATTCTAGAATAATATACATAAGATAATTTATTCATGATTATGAACCTTTTTCAATTTTATTATTCCATTTATATCACATATTTAAATGTATTAAAAATAACGTAATTATTCATGTTAATATCTGTCGTTTTGTAGATATTTGGTATATGAGTCGAAAATGAACATTTTTTTATAAATTGTAAGTGTTGTCAAAATTACATCATCCGTAAAATGATATTAATTATTTATATATAATAAATATCAAGTATATATTTATTTATAATAGTCTATAACATTTTCAGTAAAAAATGTAATGCACCTTTCATGGAGACGGTAGGTCGTACGTTCGCATGAATACAACTTTAATTTATTTCCCATAATAGAAGAATGATATTCAAATGATATAAATAAATATTATAATACTAGAACTATTTGTGTATAAATAATTTATCCTAGTTTAAATAAAATAATCTTTTAAATTTTCCAGAAGTATCATGAATGATTTATATAACATTGAGGGGGTGGTAGTGCACACTTCTTTAAAATAAATTATCGTATTTACACATCATGGAAGGCATAATGGTATGTTATAAATAGAAATTATAGAAGATTATGGACAATATAAATATAAAATATATAATATATAATTACATTTCTATCAGAATGGGAACCATGAAAGGCGGTATGGGAATATTGAACAATCATCCTTTTGTGAAGTAGTAGATCGTCGTACACGATAACAATATATTTGTATCCATTAGATAAAGGTTTGTGTAAGTGTATTTAAAATCCTTATCATTAAAATATCCTAGTATATTGAGGATAATTTTTTTGTTATGTAATCAATGAATAGAAATATTATAAGACGTGGGGAAGAAAAAATAAAGGAAAAGAACTTGACAGAAGATGTTAGCTCTATATTAGGTAACTTTTATTGATTTGAGCGAAAACGATTTCCTAAATTATATTTAACACAAGGTATGGATTTTCAGAGTAAGGGAGGATATTTGAGAGATTTTATTAGAAGAATTTGGATTACAGAAGGGTCTTGAGAGGTGTTAGTATGTGGGTAGATGTGGTGGTCCTTTATAAGAGGGAGGAAGGTCACTTTCGGAATGTCTTGAAATAATAATTTATTATAAATTCAATATCGACCAAAAAAATACAAAACTCATTTAAATAAAATATAAGATTAATTTCTTTCAAATATGCATCATCTAACAATTTTGAGACATGTTTGGAATATTTATTGTCTTATCTTTTTTTAACCCTTATTTTACCCTTTTTAATCATACCATGTTAACATGTTATTTACACATTGTGGGTTAATGTAAAAACCATATCATGTCAGACGACACACAGAAATTTCATTTATGAAATATTTAGACTATTATTAACCATTTTTATGAACAATATATTTTTAGGAAATTAATATCATTTAATAAACAATTGTATGTTTTAATTTAAGAATTATAGCAATTTTGGACAGTATTCATTCAAGACTATTTTAAAAATTCACAATGACCTAATTCTGTTGATTCCAAATAATGAACTCAAATATAATATTTAAGTATCATAAAAAATCATGGGTTAAATTAAAATAATGAAATAAAATTTATTTTAATATTTATAATATCATTTATTTTAATACTGTATTATTGAAGCAATCACTGCATCATCATTGTGTCATAATTTCATTTGTTTATTTAATGTATAAAAATTATAAATAAAATACCAAGATGTAGAAAATATTTTTAAATTTCAATGTAATATTTATATACAAAGAGTTAAATTATATAACCATATAAAAATTAGTAAAATATATGTGTTTATGTTATATTTATCTTTACTTTAAATTAACTATTATAACATGTCATTATCACACCCAAATGGCTTCCTAGGGTCCCAAAATAGACACAATGATTCACATGGTTGGACATATCTCATAATATAGTATTAGGACATGTGTTAGGGTAGTTTAATACTATTATAATATTGTTTTTTACAGTTATTTGCAGGATTTACCTTTTAACCATGGTAAATAAAATTATTATTGACGTTACTATTCAAAATGTCCAAATATAAAAGGTACCTATTAAAAAAAATAATTCAAAATATGTAATAAATTTTTTCAAATTCAAAACATTTAAATTTGGGAAATTATCATAAAATTAAATGACATTTTCCAAACCAAAATATAGGGTTTTTAGAAGTAAAGTCTATTAATTGATTAACATGTATATATATCAAAATTATAATTATAATTACATAGAATGAAAAAAAATTAACTAACTAATAAAAAATTAGTCCAATGATACATTAAAACCATTTAACATGAAAATCAATATGTATTAACTAATTAGATGAAAAGAAAATTTTAAATTAAAATACAGTATTGTTCACTATTCAATAAAATATAAATTTGATCAAAAAAATTCCAATATTTAATACAAAGTAAATTTTGATGTTCCATTTCTATATAAGAAGTTTATTTTGTCAAATAGAAAATATAACTAGACAATAAATAAATTGAAAAATTGTTCTTCGTCAAAAGGCGGTAAAACTACTTTTTTAGAAAAATACATCTTTTATCTAAAAAATTGAATTTGTTTTAATATCATATATAGAAAAATATAATATGAATTTAAACAAAATCATCAAATATATAACATATATTTTTCATTTGATAAAAATCGATAATATTGATATGATTTTATAAACATAGTTATTCACTTTTTAAATAGGATTTAATAAAAGAACATCCATTTATTATATTGATTTTTATTTCCATTTCTAATAAATATGGTATCTAATAAATAATTATTTAAAAATGTGATATCTAATTTCAAAATATAGTTGATACTATTAATTTACACTATTCAAAAGGATAGGAATTTTCTCCCATTTAAAATAATAATATTATTATTGTATTATTTTATCTGTATAACACAATGTTGTGTGAAAAGTATGATTTAGGAGAAACCTCTTGTTTCATATAGAGTACGCTATCATAAAATTCACCCCCTTTGATATAAAAATAATATCTTATTCATAAATAATAATATAAATCAAAATTTATGAATCTATAAATACTTGGGACGTTACATCATTCATCCCTTTCAAAAATTGTGTACCCAAAATTTTAATACTGGGTTCAGAAACATCAATGAAAATACAAACTCAAAAAACAAGTCAATAAAACTATCATATTAAAAAAATTGATGTGTAATGTTCACCTGAGATAACACATATTATGATTCCATGTATGAATACATTGATATTGAAGAAAAAACTATCATGTAATTATGGAGACTGGTAGAAAACATGACCAGGATAATGTTAACTACCAGAAAACCATAAACATGGATGGGTTAAATGATCTTTAATTCCCTAGTAGGAATAGTAAATAGACAATTATTTTGTTTTAAGTTCCTTTTTCATAATGCTTAGGAATCTATTTATGATATTTCTTAAGAATATAAGTAAATATAATAAATATTCTAGTAGAGTTTCATCCATTAATAAATTTCTACCCCAAACACATCTTTTCTCTAAATAATGAGTTTTCAAGATGACTTAGTCATATCTGAAGTGCTAGAATCAACATTAGAGAATCTCATAATCCAAAAAAATCAGAACTATATATTTCCCATTTTTTAGGCATTAATGAGAAACAAAATTTTTAGTAGAGGATCATATAATCCCTAAAAGGATGGTACTTTATAAAAAATAAATAAAACTCTTAATCTGAAAAATTAAATAAACAATTCCCCAAAGTTCATCAAGGACCATTCAACAAAAAATGTCCATAATATTCTTCAAATTAATCCAAACTATGATTGAATCAAAAAAAAATAAAAAGGATTTGGTCACCTTGTCTTCTATGAAATATTATAACATTTATATAAAAGTATCATTGAATACTCTTAAATTATCATACTTAAAAGTAACTAATGTAATAATATATTCTCTATGATTGGTTAATCATTTATATAAATAACCAAAATCTCTATATTTCTGCAATAAGAACATATATTCTTATATAATAAAATCCAACTATTAATCCTCAAATAAATCACCTAGTATTCTAATTTACGTAGGGATATAGTTTTCCCAAAATAACGAACGTCTTCTAATATAAAATTTATCACAAAAACACAATAAGATTTTATTATAATAAGGATTTTCTTTTGATAAAACATAAGTTCCTAAAATCAATTTATTCTTGATCTATACAACCATATAACTAAAAATAATAATTCATAACAACACGGGACATCACGTAGGCTAGTTGTAAGTGATGTGCCCTTCCCTCCCATCAGTTATGGGTTTGATTCCCACAACCATTCCAGACGTGATCTGTTGTAAACCTTCGGGTAGGTTGTCCATTTTCCTAAAAAAATATAATTTAATAACATTCCCAAAAAATGAGGTAAATTCCTCAAAAATAACCATAACATATTTTAACTTAAAAGTTTATATCATACCTCACATTTTGAATCCCCAAAAACAATGACCCATAATTGTCCCAAATTCAAGGATCATACAAACCCTAATAGTTCTTTATAACTATTTCCACAAAAGAAAAGATAATTCTTCTTCAATTAACTTTTCTGTATAACATCATGAAGGTTAAAAACTCTATAAGTCTTCTAAATAAATCCCTTCAATGATATATTTAGACATATCATAATCCATATATGCAATATAACTCTTCAATTTATAAATTGTAGAAATATTAATCATCAAATATTATTCATGATCCTTTATACCTGTTTTTCTATATTATTCATCTATAATTATTTCCAACCAATAAAATCATTCATAATGTCCAAAGATTTCAATAATGTCAAAATAGTAGCTAAGAAATAATCTATACATTTCTTATGTCATTTTCAGTTTCCTTATATTCAATTTTTTAAGGCATTATATGTTGGTAAACATATATTTCTATGGTCGGACTAACCACATTCCCAAACACTATTTTTAGGACATCTATTTGTGTAATGACCCAGTATGCCACATTTAAATAATTCAATTGATCCCTAGGAAAAAACTTCATTTATATTCCTGGAACCAATTGAATTATTCCTTTTTCCATGGGTGGTTATTACTTTATGAACATCATTACCACATATATAAAATCTTCTCATACCTTTGAAAGAATTTCCTATGTGTTAATTTCAAGATTCATTACACAGAGGTTTTTGAATACACTCACTTTTATGATTGTTAAATTAACTTCCATAGGGATTCATTTATCTCATATATAATTCCATTAAAAAATCACAGTTGTACTAGTGGTCAATCATAAGTCTATAGAGTTATTTAAGAATATCCACAATATTTCTCATTGCAACTCCAATTTCATCAGAATACTTATTCACAAAAAAACCATTGTTTCCTTCACATCCATTGTGACAATGGTGCCTAAAAGATACAACCATTTACTAAAACCAGAATGGTTAGTCTGAGTATATTGATAAATATAAGGCCCTGGCCTTAAAACAATACATAATATTGAGTTAAATGAATAAATCTCATTGAGGATCTTTTTAGGTTTGGATTTTTAGAGAATTAGGACTTACTATTACATGTCACAATATTACAAAGTAGACACTTCTAATATGTTTCCATTTTTCCATTAAATAAAAACTCTTAAAAAGAAACATGTATACTTCATGTTTTAGATAGCATATCTTTCATTGATCCCATCCTTGACCATATTCATCTTTAAGTCCTGTGGAGAACATTTCAAAAACATTGGATGAGCATAAAAAGCTTAGTAAAGGATATAATAATACGGAAAGAAGACATTAGTCCATGTATACATAAGAATCAATGAAATCATACTTTACTCATAAAACATAAGCACATTAACATACCTCATGAAATAATAAGATTTATTAATAACTCAAAGAAATCATAATATGTAAAGGTATCTTGAGACATTCATAAAATTGTTACGTAAGGAGAAACTCTCATGGTTACGTTTGAAATACCCATCATAGTATATTCCCTAAATCTCTTCGGAGAAACCTTAGTGTTTAACTCCTTTGCGTTACCCAATGTATTGTAGAGCTATCTGGGGCTCACCCATCCTTAGTTTATCACGGAACCACCCGAATTCATAAACAATGCCCAAAAACCAAAACTTAAACAAAACACATTACTTTAGCATAAAGGAAATATAACATTCCAACATTGAAAAAACAATATAAATTTTTAAGATATTGAAATAATATATACATTCTAAAAACCATTTTCAATACCAAAATATGTAAAAAGAGTATATATTATTTATTTTCCTTTTAAAAAAATTATGGATTGTTATGGAAGCCAAAGACCAAATAACACTCGCGGCAGCGGAAAAGGTCGTTGTCACCACTTACGTAAAAAAAATAAACATTTCCTTTTGTCATTTAGTAAAATGCATAGTAGAAAAAATATTCCTGTTGAATGAAATGAAAATTAAAAAAGGGTTTTATACACCGTATAAATTATTTTCATTTATAAATCAATGGATGCCTCAATAAAAGGAGATTGAGACGAAGTCCCTTATAAAGATTGTATCCTTAGACTAAAGATAAATGAATTACATAATTATGTGTTAAAAATATAAATACACTCAATATAAGTGGATATTAATTGTAAGATAATCAGAGGTCATCCACACATATTCAAAACCTGACATAATCAGAAGTAGAGTCTTAACCCAATGAATATAAATTGAGTTATTAAGTTTCCTTACAGAAATTCAACAGCCTAACGACGTCACTTTCAAATTCAGAAAATGAGTTGATGAGAGATAAAAAGGGTATCTCATCACTTGGACATAAAATTTACAGCAATAAGGATATATAAGAACATATACCAATATAAGAAGTTGTAATTTAAAAGACCTAACAAAAATATGTCTTTTAAAAAGAGAAGGGTGAAAGGTTCCCTTACCGATTTGGGTAACTTTCAAGAGGTACACCCCATGAAAAAATGACTATAAAATTGTGATGTAAATACCCATAAATGATGGTATATTACACAAAGAGTTTAATAATGGAAACTATACATGCCACTCAAAGTAGAACATGACAAATATAGCATGAATCTCACGTGAATAATAAGTGACATAAAAAACACCTTACCTCATTGTAATCAATCGAGTCGTATGACTAAAATATAATAAACACAATATGAATCATAGAATATCATGAATATAAATAGAATCATGATAATATATATCAAATGGTAGTACACAATATACCACATGAAAAAATTATGCGGAAATCAATGGAAATCTCAGGGAATTAAAAGTGAGATAAGAAACCGCCTTGCAAAAATTTGGCAACCTAACGGTGCCACTTAAAACATCCAAAAATGGATTGATGAGATCAAATAGGGTCTCTCATCATATGAAAATAAATATTATAGTAATAGGAATATAAAACAACATCCCCCAACATAATAAACATTAGCTTAAAATAAATTACATAAAATATAGTACTTAAAAATAAAGAGAGAGGTAAGATCCCTTACCTCATGTTTGACTTGTCTTGTTGGTTTATTTATATTCCTTTAAATCGAGGAACTCCTCTTGGTTTGAACCAAAAGGTTATCTTGAAGAGCTTTCTGACTGAGTTAAGACATCTAGGATGAAGAGGGGGATATTGGGAGATTATTTGAGTGGAGGTTGGATGAGCCAAAGGGCTTGAGAAGTGTGAGAGATGGGTAGGAAGTGGGGTCTTTTTATAAGGGAGAGGAGGGGATATTTTGGAAAGCATGAAACTATTATTTTATTATATATTGATTTTCAGTTTAAAAAGGTCCCAAAATTATTATAGTCAATGATAAGGTGTCCCGTGTTCGAAATAAAATCATCCAATAATAATTGGACAAGTTTTGGATATTATTTTAAACATTATCTTCGTATTTATTTAAATCATACTTTAATGACGTAAACATTGCATCATCATTGTGTAATATATAATTTTATTTATTATATTAATAAAAATTATAAAAAAATGACCATGTTGTAGGATATAGTATTATCTTTCTAATGAATATTTATAGTCGAAATTATAACATGTATAACCCTTTGTAAAAATTGTTTTAGTAAAACAATACATGTTTGTGACATTTGTTTACTTTAAATAAATGGTATTAATGTCATTATCTTACCCATGGGGCTCCCTGGGGTCCCACAAATTGACACATGGATTTTCTTAGACACCCATGACTCAACCAATAATTGTAGGACAAGTGTAAAAGTAATATCATATTATTTTTTCATTATATTTACCTTAAATTTAATTATTTAATTTTAATTGTGATTAATAAAACTTAAAAGTTACTATTCAACAAAAATTATTTTCATCCCATTGAACATCATTTTACTTTATAATGACAACCATGTACGTTGGATTTTTGAAATTCAATTCACAGAAGCGGTAATGTTTCATTTAACGAAAAATTCAGTTTTTTAACTACCACTTAGTGGTTTCACTATTCATCAAAAAATGATGTTTTTCAGAAAAATACCAAAAATTAACCCTAAGATATATTTGATATTCTGAATTCAAAAATGATGTCTATTTGAAGAAATTGAAGACATATAAGTTTCATTAATTAATTTTATAATTAATTTCTTTTGTCAAAACAATTAGCGTGTTTTTAAGAAACAATATCTATTAAAAGATTGACAATTGTTTATGTCCAATTTCATAGTGAAATTAATTCAAATGTCCACCATTTGATTAAATGGTAAAAATATATACTAATTACACATTAAAACAAATTAAAATCATAATCTATCCATATAAATAAATTATATTAAAAGGAGGTTTTGAATTAAAATAAAACATTTTTCACTATTCATTAAAAATTGAACTTTATCGGAAAAATAAAAAAAACATACAAAAAGAAAATTTTCATATCTAGATTATAAAAAAGGATTCTATTTGGTCCAAAGGAATATATAAGAGTGACCAAAACTACTTTTAAAGAGGGTACCCCATAAAAAGGTGATAAATCGACCTTTTAGTGAATATTAGAGTATTAATGCCTAAAATTGGATTCATCCGCATTTTAAGCCTCTATCATTTATTGGGTAATTGTTAAAATATTTAAAAAACATATATAATAATTTTGTAGTTAGTTCTATACATTCCCTCCATTAAAACGGCTTGGTGTTAACTACCATTTAAAATAATATTATTATATTGTTAGTGTGCAATATAATATTTCAAAGAACTCGTTGTTGCGTATTGGGTATGACATCGAACATAGCATTCCCTTCAAAGTAATATTAAAATTTTATCCAAAAATTTTAATAAATATGAAAATGTCATATTCTTTATTTACCTGGGATGTTACATCCTTCCCCCTTTTGGGAATTACATCCTCACAATTTTAAAATTGGGCTCGGAAACTTCATTGAAAGCCCCACATCGGAAAAAGAGTCAATAAAACAATCAATTTAAAAGAAAGAAAAGAGAAGTACAAAGGTCACTCGAGACAACAGATACTATGAATCCATGAAAACATGGATATGGAGGAGAAAACAAACCATCATGTTCTCATGGAGAGTGATAGAAAACATGATTAGGAGAAAGTTAACCACAAGAAAATCACAAAATTGTTGTGTTTTAAACAGTATATGATTCCCTAGTAAGAAATGTTAAAAGGAATCATTTTTGTTTTAAGTTACATTTCATTGAGTATTTTTTTATGTGCTTAAATAAAACATAAGGAAACATACTTACTTGTCATGTTGACTTTTGAACTTTTAATAAATTTCTAACACAAAATCATATTTTCTCCAAAAGATGATTATTTAGGATGACTTATTCACATTAAGAGAGATATAACCAACTTCATGAGAATCTCCTAATCCAAAAAAGAGTACTATATATTTCCCAAGTCTTTAGACATTAACCAAAACCGAAAAAGTTAGTATAAGAACATAAAATCCCCAAAAAGGATAATCTTTTATAAAAAGAAAAACTACTCTTAATCTCCAAAATTTGTCAAACAAAACCAAATGTTCATCAAAGACCATTAAATAAATAATTATCCATAAAATTCATCAAAGTAATCAAAACTAATATTGAAACCAAAATCTCCGAAGGATTTAATCACATAGTCTTCCAAGGAAAATCATAACATTTATCTCCAAATAACATCAGTTACTCTTAATGTCTCATATTGAAAAGTAATTAACCTAATCACATATCCTGCATGATAGGTTAATCATCTCTATAGATAACCCAAAATCAACTTATTCTTGATTTTTAAGATCATCTAACTAAAAAGAATTAGTCAAAATAACCAGGGACTTAACGTAGCCCAGTGGTAGGCGGTAAATACTAGTCGCACTTTGGTTGTGGGTTAGATTCTCACAATTTTGTCCGACGCAATGGGTTGTCACATGGTCTATGTGTTTTCCTTTTTCCAAAACTATATAATTCTTAAAACATTCCCCAAAATGAGATAAAATATTTCAAAATAACCATAACATAATTTAACCTCATGTTTATCTCGTGCCTTTCATTTTCCATCATAACATATAGTAACCCATAATTACCTCAAAAGTAAGGATCATATAAACCCTAATGGTTACCATTATAATTATTACCTAAACTTCCACATCGAGTTGGTTCTCTCGTACATGATTCATTAGAGAACTCACAAAGGTTCAAGTGGTTAATCATGACTCCTGATAGTTGGTTTAGAATAACCACGAGATTTCTCATTGAATCCCCCATCTCATCCAGTCTCTTAATCAGAGAACCATCACAGTTTCCTTCAAATCCATTGTCACATTGGTTCCATCTAGATCCATACATTTACTAAAACCAAAAAATTTAGTGTGAGTATATCAAAAAAATCATCATTTACTAATGAGGAAGATAAATACTAAGATATAGTTATCCAAGTTATCTCAAACTCATTCCAACTGTCACGACCCGACCCTACCCGGGCTCGAGCCGCAACTACACCAAGCCCGCCTCCATAGGCCAGGGGCTGGCGAACAGCGCTGAAGTCACAACAAATCAGGGAGGCCTTTGCCTAATTACTTGTACACACACACGCAGCACACTCAATGCAAAAGTGCGGAGTAAAGAAAAGTCATGTAAATAAAAGGGAAACTACTATATATATACCACAAATGTGCATTGACCCCAAAACAGTACAAGTAAAGTGATGAAAAAGAAAAATGGGAAAAACACATGCCCAACCAGAAAAGGTTCCACAACCCAGCAATAGGTAAAAAAAGAAACAGCTGACAGGTGTCCCACCTGGAACCCGGCTACGACCACCACATGCGGTCCAAGCTCCCAAACTCTGATGCTCCACTGATGTCATGACCAACCTGTCTGTCGTCTGCAAGGGCACACCAAGTGCGAGCAAAGCCCAAGAAGGGGTGAGTATAAAAATACTCAGTAGGATACCCCGAAGGCTCGAGGGAGCAAAAAAGGAGGTACCGAAGGGTGAGCATTCGAGTGAACAGGAAAAGTAACGGAGTCCAACCGAGGGTGCAATAAAGAGTAACAGCTCAACCCAACAAGAGAAAGGTAGAAGACTCATCCTAACACAAGGACCTAGGATGTAACGCCCCGACCCCAGTTACCTAGAGTCTGTGCATTATTACATAAAATTGGCATGATTACAAGAAAGTTCAAATCTCGAAAGACCGATTGGTTTAGTAGCCTTGGAAACACTAGATATATTCATAAAGTTTTACATTACATCATGAAGTGAAAAACTACTACAAAAACATATTGTCTCCATAGACCACACTATTATCCCCTCATAATATCCCTGCAGGTCATTCATAATTTACTTCTTCACATCCTGGGAAAAATAAAACATAGAAAAGGGGTGAGCTCAAATACCCAGTAAGGATAACAATATAGCGGAAACTTTCATAAATAAGAATAAAAATTTAAGGCAATGTATAACTAAAACAAAAGCCTTTTAAACTTGAACTTCAACATAGTATGGAAAAAATAAAATGAAGTAATTCCATTTACTTATTCACATGGATATTCTACTAATCGAATAATCACATGCAATATCAATAACCACTTTCATAATGATGGAATTCATAATGCCAGACTATCATAACCACATAGCCAAGGCCTCGTGCCAAGACTACAAATAAGATTTTTCCAAGGCTTTGTGCCAAGACACTAGTTTGTCTCATGAGACCTACCAATGCATCGAGAAGCTATAGAGGGCTCCACCCGTCACATATTAAGTTCAATGCATTCCCATATGAAAAGGTTTAAACATAACATAAATATTCGTATTAAAACTAGCATACGAAATGTCAATACTTTCACCATAAACTATGAATGGTATAAAAATAGCACATCCATAGTGAAACATATCACAAAACCTTCAATATAATATAGAATTTTTGTATCATAATAAATCAACTTCAAATAAGCTTAAAATCCATCAAAGGATGTTGACATAGATGAAATCAAAATTCTTTTTAGAGAAATATCTCTTTCTATTTTGAAATAATTTAAGAGTCATATATTTATAAAATAAAACATTTTCTTTGAAAATATTCTTATATTCTTGTAAGGGAAGCTTCGACGATTTTATAATGGTGGAAAATAGTTGTACCCGCCGTATAAGTAAAAAAACATTCTTACCTTAATTCTGTCAAAAAGGTTCAAAAGAACCTTGTTTGGAAAACGACGGAAAGATTCCATTATAAAACTCTTATAAAAATTCAAACAAGGGTATAAATTACTTTAACCCATATTCTTTTAAATAGAAAAAACGTTTTGAAATACATTTTTAAGAAACATGGATGTGGATGATAAAGAGATCCCAGTAGATTATTACGTATAAACAACCTCGGATAATGAAGAGATTGCGAAATGACCATTACCTTGTAATTTTCATTGGTTAGAGGTAGGTTAACCTCATGTATAATGGTGAAATAATTGTTATTAAATTATACAAGAATCATATACATTAATATGATATCATATATGATCTTTTAACATTGATTTGTTTATAATATCTTAGTATTATCGTTGTTTCAGGTGTTAACTTACTCATTTTCTTTTATATGTTTTGTTACGTAAGTCATGTTTGTCATGGATAGGTTGTATCTTAATCATATCCAAAATGATATCAAGTCCTTAGATACTATTATTAATCATCAAATGATAATTAGACTTGGATGGATACGATGGAGAATGAATCTCATCGCGTTCGTGGAGACGGTAGTTTGTACGTACGCACGAGTGACAATATCATTCTTTTGATATTAAAATAATATATAATTGGATGGTATATCATATATACATAATTATTATCATTTTATATTTATTATTTACATGAATTATAAATCATTATTATACCCATCCAAATAATAATTTATTGAATAACAATTACACCACGACGTGGAGACGGTAAGTCGTACGTACGCACGTATGGTGACATGTTATTCAATGGATGGATAGAATACTGAATATGATTGTACCATATTTATAATAACATCACAGTATATATAATATACTGGAGTGATTATTTTAGAATGGTAATAACAAAGAAAGAAGAAGTGTAAGAAGAAAGGAACTTGAAAAAAGGTGGTGAAATCATTACCTCTTCTTCAGGTTCTTCCTTTTGATTTGATCAAAAGGGATCCTTAAGTTGGCTTTATGACTAAAGTAAGTCATCTAGGATGAATTTAGGTAAGTTGAGAGAGTATTTGGGAAGATTTTGGACGAACCAAAAGGCATTTAAGGTGTGAGTTAATGAGAAGGGAGAGTGCCCTTTTATAAGAGGGGTGAGGGGCACCTTTGGAAAAGCTAGAAATATTATTTTATAATAAATTCATATTCGGTTTCTAATGGCTCAAAAGTGGATTATTTAAAGGTTAAGATGGGGATGGGTCTAAAACCACTCATCCAATAGAATTTAGATAGTTTTGGGTAACTATATTAACCTTATCTTTAAGTATTAACTCTTAGTTAATTAGTTTCACTTTTACAATGTCTCTTTGTATTTTTATATTATATGGTTAATAAACTTACTATAAACATCCAAAAGACCCCTAAGTGGTCCATTAATGATACACCTATCATGATATAAGTCTATTTTCCGAACCTTATATTTTTAGGAATTTAATATCAATTAATAATATAATATTTGTTTTAAAAACTCTTTTATGTCAATTTTGACACTATTCAATAATTGATTTTTGTGAAAATCATAACAGAATGATTAATTTGCAAAAAGTTAATTAAATCAATCCTAACATGTCATATTAACATATAAAATTAGTGTAATTCATAAAAAGTCTCAAATTATATTTATTTGGGTATCTACATTATCAATCATTTTAATTTTTCACTATTATTGTAATTACTGCATTACCACCCTGTCATAAATAACATAAATTAGTTAGTGTCTAAAAATCATAAATAAAATAACATTATTTATGAAATCTTTTTATATTTCAAATTCATATTTATAGTGGAAACTCCAACATATATAAACTTATGTAAAACGTATTTTTCTAAAAGATATATGCTTGTGTCATTTTTCTATTCATTTTAACTTAATTAAAATAAAGTGTCCCTATCACTTACAAGTTGCACCATGGGGTCCCAAAATCGACCCAAAGATGCCCATGGTCAAACATGTATCAACCAATAAGGTTATTACACGTTTTAGGGTAATTTGTTATTATTGTAATATTATTTTTTAACCCTTATTTACCGGATTTTTCCTTTAACCATGGTAAATAAAATATTTACCGAAGTAATTATTCAAAATGTTTAAAAATAAAAGTTACCTATTTAAAAAGTTTTTAACATCCTGATTCCAAATATTGAATCCATTTTTCTAAATTCAAAACACAGAAGTGGCAGAAATTAATTTAAAATTTATTCCCGCTGTCAAAACAAAAAGCGTGTTTTTAAGAGATAATAACTATCAAAAGATTGACACCTGTTTATGTTCGGTTTAATTGTAAAATTATGTCCAATGACCAAAATTATATTAAATGGTAAAAATATATTATATATATACTTTAAAACCACTTAAATTCATAATTTATCACTATTAATTATTTTGATTAAAAAAGTTTTTTTTAATTAAAATTTAGTAATTTTCACTATTCATCAAAATATGAAAGTTATCCGAAATGTACCAAAATTTCACCTTAGGATAAATTAGATATTCCGAATCCAAAAATGAAGTCCATTCTAAAATATAAAATATATATAATTTCAAAAAGTAGATATTACTATTCATAACGGCTAGTTTGATTGGTTGTGGTGTGTTAGAACTCGAAGTTGCGTACAACACACGCTACTGTATTATTCAAAGGAAAGCGTACCGTGGAAGCTTGGGATGTTTCATTTTAAATTTTTTTGATGTCCCCATTTAGTCAAAAAGTTTAAAATATTGTATTTAAAAAGGTTTCACTTTTAAAAGTTGATAAAAGTGCAATACTGAAAATGAATCTGTTCTTGTATTATGTCTAAGAAACTCATAATATGGATTCTAAAATTATAAGGATTATATAAAGTTTAAAATTTAGTTAATACTATTCACAACCTCTTTTGAACGGCTTGTTTGGTAATTCATGGTGTGCTTGAACTCGGTGTTGCGTGTAGTGCAAGTTTTTGTATTATTTTAAAGAAATAACACACTATGAAATCTTGGGGTGTTACATATAAGGTGACTCCCTAAGATCTAATGAGAAAGATATTTTTTAATTTTTTTGATGTCTTCTATTGTATGATACACCAAGATTATCATGAAATATATGAAACATTGTATTATCTTGTAGTACACACACCACTATTCTTCCCTTGTGTTATACACAATTTCATTTTCTTTTGATAGAATTAATTTCACACAACAATGAGTATAAATTCATTTCAATGAAAAAAGAACATTATTTTTAATATGTCATATGAAAAACTAAAGTATATTGGCACTAAAAGAAACACTAACATTTATTTCATTTCAAGAAAGAGATAGACTCCTTAATAGCTTGCGTTTACACAATACTAAATTTCACTAGACAACGATATATTATTAAAATATTAATACTTAATTGGATATAAAATATCCTATATGAATAGTATTAACCACATTTGGAATTTTATATAACATTATCATTCAACTTACTTATTTTTTATAAAACGATATAATAAAAAATTCAATTTTCCAGATAAAAGAAGTATTTTTAAAAAATTTAGTTTTGTCAACTTGTGTGGGATCACCATTATTAAATCAAATTTTTAAATGTTTCATTTATTCTATTAGAAAAAATAAGTGTACTCATTGGAGGAGAAGATAAAAATTTACATTGGTAATAGTTTTGGTATTTTTCTGATAAAATTCATATTTTAATGAATAGGGAAAAATACTCCAATTTAATTGTGGAATTATGTCCAATGACCAACATTTTATTAAATTGTAAAAATATATTCTAAATATACTTCAAAACCACTCAAATTCATAATTTATCACTATTAATTATTTTTATTAAAAAAGTTATTTTTAATTAAAATTTAGTAATTTTCACTATTCATCAAAATATTAAAGTTATCCGAAAAGTACCAAAATTTCACCGTAGGCTAAACTCGATACTCCAAATCCAAAAATGAAGTCCATTTTGAGAGATAAAATTTCCAAAAGTAGGTATTACTATTCATAATGGCTAGTTTGATCGGTTGTGGTGTGTGTTAGAACTCGATGTTGCGTACAGCACACACTATTTCATTATTCAAAGAGAAGTGTACCGTAGAAGCTTGGGGTGTTACATTCTCACCTCCTCCAAATAATTTAGTCCTCGAAATTTCTAGAATACTACCGCATGAAAAGACTCGGGTGGTTCTTCATCATAAGTTCCTCGGGTTCCCATGTTGCCTCTTCAATCTTATGGTTTCTCCACAAAACTTTTACCAGATGCGTCGTCCGGTTTCTCAGTACTTGTTCTCTCGTATCAAGAATCTTGACGGGCTATTAACAATAAGATAGATCGGGTTCCAATTCCAATTTCTCATAGGTGAGTACATGCATTGGGTCAGGCATGTATTTCTCCAATAGAGATACGTGGAACACATCGTGAACTTCGGAGAGACTTGGAGGCATTGCCAATGGGTAAGCTACAACCCCAATTTGTTCTAGAATTTCAAAAGGTCTCATGTACCTGAAACTCAATTTACCTTTCTTACCAAAACGTATGACTCCCTTCCATGGAGATACCTTCAGGAAAACATGATCACCGACTTGAAATTCCAAATCCTTACTTCAATTATCAGCATAGCTCTTCTGCCTACTTTGAGTTGCTTTGATGTGATTTTGGATTACCTTCACTTTTTCCATCGTTTCCTCCACCAGTTTTGGGCCTACAAGTTTTCTTTCACTGACGTCATCCCAACAGGTTGGTGTGCGACGTCTCTTTCCGTATAACGCTTCATATGGTGCCATCTGAAAACTCGAATGGAAGCTATTGTTATAGGAAAATTCAACCAAAGGTAAATATTGATCCCCCATACCCTGAAAGTCAAGTGAGAAAGATCTCAACATGTATTCTAAGGTATGAATAGTCCGTTATGATTGTCCTTCTGTCTGAGGGTGGTAGGAAGTGCTCAAATGAAGTTCAGTATCCAGGTATTTTTGAAGACTCTTCCAGAATCTTGAAGTAAAACGGGGATCAAGATCTAAAACAATCGATAGGGGTACTCCATGAAGTCTCACAACTTCATTAATATATAGTCTTTCTAGAAGTTCTAGTGGTAGATCTTCTCTTATAGCAAGAAAATTTTGTTCCCTTGGTTAGACGATCAACAATAACCCATATTTCATCGTTCCTTCTAGGAGTCTTTGGTAGCCCCATGAAAAATTCCATTGTAATATTTTCCCATTTCCACTTCAGTATGAGAAGAGGTTGCATGACTCCTCCAGGGTGTTTCCTTCCAGCTTTCACTTGTTGAAAAACCATACATCTTGACACAAAATCAGCAATATCCCTCTTCATGTTGTCCCACCAAAAATGTTCCTTCAAATCTCTATACATTTTTGTGCTCCAAGGGTGTATAGAGAAATTGGAACTATGTGCATCATCCAGAAATTCCCTTTTTAGATCAGGTAAATCGGGAACACAAAGTCTCCTCCCGAATTTCAAAATTCCATCTTCATACACAAAGTCTCTCAATCTCCCATCATTCACAGCTTTAGTCTTATTTTGATATTCTTCATCGTCGGTCTGAGAACTCTTAATCCTTTCTAGTAAAGATGGTTTGGAAACCATTTGAAAAAGAATTTATATTTAACCTTCCATGGTTATTCCCATGTCCATATTCACTAGATCCATGAAAATTGGATCCCTTTCAATTCTCATATTGTTCAAAACTCCATGATCTTTTCTTATCAAAGTATCTTCGACCTTGTTTGCTTTCCCTGGGTGGTAGTGTATCGTACAATCATAATCCTTGAGTAATTCAAGCCATCTCCTTTGCCTCATGTTGAGTTCTTTTTGTGAGAAAATATACTTAAAACTCTTGTGATCAGTATAAATCTCAAATTTTTCACCATAGAGGTAGTGCCTCCATATCTTCAAAGAAAAGATCACAGATGCTAACTCGAGATCATGAGTAGGGTAGTTTTGTTCATGAATTTTCAACTGTCGTGATGCATAGGCAATAACCCTATCATTCTGCATAAGGACACAACCAATTCCTTTCTTCGATGCGTCGCTATAAATAACGAACCCATCATTCCCCGATGGTAGAGTCAATATAGGAGAATTGACTAATCATATCTTCAGTTATTTGAAACATTATTCACACTCTTTTTTCCAAACAAATTTAACCCCTTTACGTGTGAGATTTGTTAATGGGTGAGATTTAACCCCTTTAACAAATTCTGGATGAAACGTCGATAATAACCTGCGAAACCAATAAAACTACATACCTCAGTTATACTCGTCGGTGCTGGCCATTCTAGGATCGCCTTGGTCATAGAAGGATCAAAAGAGATTCCATCTTTAGAGACAATATGGCCATGAAAAGAAATATCTTGAAGCCAGAATTCACACTTGCTAAACTTCCCATATAATTCATGTCTTCTCAGAGTCTTCAGGATAATGTGAAAGTGATTTTCATGATCTTTGTAGATTTTGGAGTATACCAAGATATCATCAATAAATACCACCAAAAATTCATCAAGATATTCCTCAAAAACTCTATTCATCATATCCATGAATATAGAGGGTGTATTAGTCAAGCCAAAAGGTGTTATTGTAAACTCGTAATGCCCGTACCTGGTTCAAAATGTTGTCTTCGGAATGTCTTCCTTCTTTACACACAACTGATGGTATCCAGATTGAAGGTCAATCTTTGAAAAGTATTGAGCTCCATGCAGTTGGTCAAATAAATCATCAATGAGAGGTAGGGGATACTTGTTCTTTATTGTTATAGCATTGATCTCCCTATAGTCGATAAATAACCTCATAGATCCATCTTTTTTTTAACAAAAAGAATAGGGGCTCCCCATGGAGAAACACTAGGGAGAATAAATCCCTTATTACTCAATTCCACTAGTTTTTTCTTTAGTTCAACTAATTCTATAGTGGCCATTCTATAAGGGGTCTTCAATATAGGCCTTGATCAAGGAATTAAATCAATGGAAAACTCAACTTCTCGTTCTGGAGGATGTCTAGGTAAATCTTCTAGAAATACATATACATATTCTTTCACAATAGGTACATCCTCTATTTGAACATTCCTTTCCTCACCCACAGTCATTTCATTCTCTTCCCCCCCAATAATTGAATTTAGTTGAGCTACTGGGGGTGGATCTAGATAAGAATTAGGTGGTGACGATTCTACTCTAAAGATAAGGTGTTCCTTATCATCATCATCAAAAATCGTAACCTCCTTCTTATTAAAATAAATCTTTGCATCATAATCTGAAATCCAATCCATACCAAGGATTATATCAAATTCAATCATTGGTATGACGATGAGATCAATGGAAAAATAACATTTATGTTCTCTAATGGGGTCTAATTCACAAAACAATGTTGCAGTGATACTTCCTTAGGAGTTTTAACTGACAAGTCCCTTGTTAAACCAAATTTGAAATATCTAATTTTCTTAGAAAACTGGGAAGATATGAAACAATGCAATGATCCAAAATCAAATAATGCATTTTCTAAACTTGAGGAAACCATTAAATTACCTGCCACCACGTCTTTTGGAGATTCTACCTCAGCAGTAGTGATAGAAAAAGCTTGGCCTTGATCCCTTGGCCTTTTCTGAGGTAAGTTCCCCTGATGATTTGGACATTCATTTGCATAATGTCCCATCTCCCTGTAATTGTACCACTGAACATTGGTAGCTTCCTTCTTCCCTTTGCAATCACGAGCTTGGTGACCTTTTTCACCACATCTGTAACAGACGTCCATTCCCTTCAAGAAATTACCAGGGTGTTTCTTCCCACATTTACCATAGGATGGATGTTCAAACTTTCCCTTCTTCCCCTTATTTCCATTCCTAGATTGATCAGCAGATCACTTCTTCTCTTTCTTTACTTTAAATTCATAATACTTAGATTATTCCTTTTCTGTCTTGATAGCACATGAGACAATGTCTTCGTACGACGAGAAGGATTGTGAGACTAATACTCGATAAAGAAATGGTATTAACCCATCAAAGAAACGATCAATCTTAATTCTTGGGTTACGTATATAATATCCAGCATACCTTGCTAACCTTGTAACGTTAGCCTCATATTTTGCGACATTCTCATCCTCCTTTTGTCTCAGACTCAGAAATTGCCTTTCCATATATGCTCGATGATCACGAGGAAAGTATTTTTCTAAAAACAGATCTTTGAACTCCCTCCATTCCATATTTGATACTTCATCCTCTTCCTTCTTGTTTTGAATCAATGACCACCACTGATCAGCATCTCCAGTGTGGCGGTAAACTGCCATGATAAATTTTTCCCTTTCACTACTCCCCAAAGCCTGAAATATTTTCTCTTGGGAATTTATCCATTTCTCAGCTACTAAGGGATTTGTACTCCCATTGAACGTTGGTGGTTTTTGAGTCATGAATCGATCTAACATTTATCCTCCATGTTGCGGATCAGTGTGCTCCATATGGGTAAGGTTATTATTCATAACCTGAGTGAGTTGTCCCAGTATGGTGATTAGCTGATCGGCACCAGTTGCATCACCAGCTCCACTATAATTATCTTGAGCAGGAGGGTAATCCCTACATGGAGTGCGTGCATTGATACGATTTCCATTTCTTCCACTAGGCACCATTTCTAAACAATTTCATAAACTAGATCAGTTTATGAATCAAAATACATAATTCCATACTTATAAAACACTTAACATAAATTGAACTATTTAGGGATATAATCCATAATCATAAAAATGTTTTCTTTGAGAAAGTATATACTCATAAACCCTTCATAAATATTTGTAAAGAAATTGAGTGTTATCCAAAGCATATCCCTCGAGAGTTTCATAACCAAGAGTGCAGCAAGGCCTGTTGTCGTGCACCAGTTCCCGTTCGAGTCTAGCTCAAAGCGGTGTTTTCGGGTTTTACCCCTAGGTACACCTGTGCCAGAGCCGCCTCTACCTGCTCGTATCCAGACAGGGATGTATTACTCGGAAAACTCACAAAATCTCTACAATACCAAAATTCTAGGAAATTCTTCTATACTAATCCTCAAAGTCCATCTTAAATCAATGTGCTCTAATCAGAGTTTATCTAAATCTAGCTTCCAAGGTTTGCACTAAACTTCCTCTGATACCAACTGTAACGCCCCAACCCTAGTTAACACGATTCAGTGCATTATTACATAACATTGGCATGATCACAAGAAAGATCAAATCTCGAAAGATTGATTGGTTTAGTAGCCTTGGAAATAATAGATATATTCATAAAGTTTTACATTACATCATAAAGTGAAAAACTACTACAACAACATATTGTCTCCATAGACCACACTATTATCCCCTCATAATATCCCTACAGTTCATTTATAATTTAATTCTTCACATCCTAGGAATAACAAAACATAGAAAAGGGGTGAGCTCAAATTCCCAGTAAGGATAACAATATAGCGGAAAACCTTCATAAATAAGAATAAACATTTAAGGAAATGTATAACTAAAACAAAAGCCTTTTAAACTTGAACTTAAACATAGTATAGAAAAAATAAAATGAAATAATTCCATTTACTTATTCACATGGATATTCTACTAATCAAATAATCACATGTAATATCAATAACCACTTTCATAATTATGGAATGCATAATTCTAGACTATCATAACCACATATCCAAGGCCTCGTGCTAAGACTACAAATAATATTTTTCCAAAGCCTTGTGCCAAGAAACTAGTTTGTCTCATGAGACCTACCGATGCATAGAAGAGCTATATAGGGCTCCACCTGTCACATATTAAGTCCAATGCATTCCCATATAAAAAGGTTTAAACATAACATAAAAATTCATACTAAAACTATCATACGAAATGTCAATACTTTCACCATAAACCCTGAATGGTATAAAAATAGCACATCCACAGTCAAATATATCACAAAACCTTCAATACAATATAGATGTTTTGTATCATAATAAATCAACTTCAAATAAGCGTAAAATCCATCAAAGGATGTTGACATAGATGAAATCAAAATTCTTTTTAGAGAAATATCTCTTTCTATTTTGAAATCATTTAAGAGTAATATATTTATAAAATAAATAATTTTCTTTGAAAATATACTTATAATCTTGTAAGGGAAGCTTTGAAAATTTTATAACGGTGGAAAATAGTCGTACCCGCCGTATAAGTAAAAAAAATTCTTACCTTAATTCTGTCGAAAAGGTTAAAAAGAACATTGTTTGGAAAACGACGGAAAGATTCCTTTATAAAACTCTTATAAAAAGTCAAACAAGGGTATAAATTACATTAACCCATATTCTTTTAAATAGTAAAAACGTTTTGAAATACATTTTTAAGAAACATGGATGTGGATGATAAACAGATCCCAGTAGATTATTACTTATAAACAACCTCGGATAATGAAGAGATTGTGAAATAACCCTTACCTTGTACTTTTACTTGGTTGGGGGTAGGTTAACCTCCTATATAATGGTGAAATAATTGTTATTAAATTATAAAAGAATCATATACATTAATATGATATCATATATGATATTTTAACATTAATTTGTTAATAATATCTTAGTATTATCGTTGTTTCGGGTGTTAACTTACTCGTTTTCTTTTATGTGTTTTGTTATGTAAGTCGTGTTTGTCATGGATAGGTTGTATATTAATCATATCAATAATTATATCAAGTCCTTAGATACTATTATTAATCATCAAATGATAATTAGACTTGAATGGATACGATGGAGAATGAATCTCATCGCGTTCGTGGAGACGGTAGTCCGTACGTACGCACGAGCGATAATATCATTATTTTCATATTAAAATAATATATAATTGGATGGTATATCATATATAAAGAATTATTATCATGTTATATTTATTATTTACATGAATTATAAATCATTATTATACTCATCCAAATAATAATTTATTGAATAACAATTACACCACGACGTGGAGACGGTAAGCCGTACGTACGCACGTATGGTGACATGTTATTCAAAGGATGGATAGAATACTGAATATGATAGTACCATATTTATAATAACATCACAGTATATATATGTTACTGGAGTAATTATTTTATAATGGTAATAACAAAGAAAGAAGAAGTGGAAGAAGAAAGGAACTTGAAAAAAGGTGGTGAAATCATTACCTCTTCTTCGGGTTCTTCCTTTTGATTTGATCAAAAGGGCTCCTTAAGTTGGATTTCTAACTAAAGGAAGGCCTCTAGGATGAAGTGATGGAAGTTGAGAGAGTATATGGGTAGATGGTGGCTGAACCAAAAGGCTTTGAAGGTGTGAGTTAATGACAAGGGAGAGTTCCCTTTTATAAGAGGGGTGAGGGGCACCTTTGGAAAAGCTAGAAATATTATTTTATAATAAATTCATATTCGGTTTCTAATGGATGAAAAGTTGATTATTTAAAGTTTAAGGTGGGGATGGGTCTAAAACCACTCATCCATTAGAATTTAGACAGGTTTGGCTTACTATATTAACCTTATCATTAATTATTAACTCTTAGTTTATTAGTTTCACTTTTACAATGTCTCTTTGTATTTTTATATTATATGGTTAATAAACTTACTATAATCATCTAAAATACCCAAAAGTGGTCCATTAATGATACACCTATCATGATATAAGTCTATTGTCCGATACTTATATTTTTAGGAATTTAATATCAATTAATAATATAATATTTGTTTTAAAAACTCTTTTGTGTCAATTTTGACACTATTCAATAATTGATTTTCATAAAATTCATAACAGAATGATTAATTCAAAAAAAGTTATTTAAATAAATCCTAAAATATCATATTAACTTATAAAATTAGTTTAATTCATAAAAAATCTCAAATTATATTTATTTGGGTATCTACATTATCAATCATTTTAATTTTTCACTATTATTGTAATTACTGCATTACCATTGTGTCATAATTAAATTAACTTATTTTATGTCTAAAAATTATAAATAAACTACCATTATGTATAAAATCGTTTTATCTTTCTAATGAATATTTATAGTCGAAAATCCAACATATATAACCCTATGTAAAAATTGTTTTTCTAAAAGATATATGCTTGTGTCATTTTTGTATTCATTTTAACTTAATTAAAATAAAGTGTCCCTATCACTTACAAGTGGCACGAGGGGGTCCAAAAATCAACCCAAATATGCCCACGGTCAAACATGTGTCAACCAATAAGTTAGGACATGTTTTAGGGTAATTTTTTATTATTATAATATTATTTTTTAACCCTTATTTACCAGATTTACCCTTTAACCATGGTAAATAAAATATTTATCGAAGTAATTATTCAAAATGTCTAAAAATAAAAGTTACCTATTTACACAATTTGAACATCCTGATTCTAAATATGGAACTATTTTTCCAAATTCAAAACACATAAGTGGCAGAAATTAATTTAAAATTAATTCCCGTTGTCAAAACAAAAAGCGTGTTTTTAAGATATAATAACTATCAAAAGATTGATAATTTTTTATGTTCGGTTTAATTGTGGAATTATTTCCAATGACCAACATTGTATTAAATTGTAAAAATATATTCTAAATATACTTTAAAACCACTCATATTCATAATTTATCACTATTAATTATTTTGACTAAAAAAGTTGTTTTTAATTAAAATTTAGTAATTTTCACTATTCATCAAAATATTAAAGTTATCCGAAAAGTACCAAAATTTCACCTTAGGATAAATTTGATACTCCGAATCCAAAAATGAAGTCAATTTTTAGATATAAAATTTCAAAAAGTATGTATTACTATTCATAACGACTAGTTTGATCGGTTGTGGTGTGTGTTAGAACTCGATGTTCCGTACAACACACGCTATTGCATTATTAAAAGAGAAGCGTACCGTAGAAGCTTGGGGTGTTACATAGGAACGGTGAAAAGATGCACTTCCCGTCGAGCTTTCACTTCTTATTGCATGGGAGTAGACTCATCCAAACACGAGAGGCTAGACGCGGAAAGCACATGGCATACCCCGTGCGTCTTCGCCTCTCATGGAAGGAGAGAAACCAAACCCAAGAAGTGGGTACCAGAACATGGTATATAAAAATCCATATGCTCTATCAAGAAGTCCGAAAAAGACCGTATGGGGATCTCCATCCCGTAGCTCAGCCCAAGAAAACGAGTAGCCCACAATCCCAGAAGAAAACACCATCGATGCCCAGCATCCCAAACGTCTGCCCCTAACTGCAAGCCAAGTGCTCAATCACCACACCTCGAAACTATCCGATTTGGGTGGCACTGACTCGCCTGCACAGTTTTAATTCGCGTCACAAGAACGCGTCTCGGTGGGGAAAGCGCCACTCGTACTTGAGAGTTCTTGGGAAAGTCAAACCTCACCTCATCACTGCCCTGTAGTCAAGAGGTCTCCTCAAAGTAAAACTGTCACAACACTGACCCGTATACCCAATGGTCTTGCTCTGGTAATCACGGAGGAAAGCCACAGGCTAGACTAGTAGAAAGGAATGAGCCTGGAATGCCAACAGGTGTCCCACTACCCAGCCCTGCTGGAGGGTAATTCATAACTAGTTATCGGGTGACCCACTGCCCAGCCCTGCTGGAGGGTAAACCATAAAACATCATCAGGAGACCCACTACCCAGCCCCACTGGAGGGTATACCTTAACACATCATCAGGCTACCCATTGCCCAGCCCCGCTGGAGGGTAGACCTTAACACATCATCAGGCGACCCACTGCCCAGCCCCACTGGAGGGTTGACCTTAAAACATCATCAGGCGACCCATTTCCCATCCCCACTGGAGGGTAGACCTTAACACAACATCAGGAGACCCACTACCTAGCCCCGCTGGAGGGTAGACCTGTAATAAGTCGACAGGAGACCCACTGCTCAGCCGTGCTGGAGGGTAGACCCCGAACTAGACGACGGGCGACCCACTGCCCAGCCCTGCTGGAGGGTAGACCCTAAGAGGTCTTCAGGTGACCCACTGCCCAGTCTCTGCTGGAGGGTAGACCCTAATAGCGTCAGGTGACCCACTGCCCAGTCTCTGCTGGAGGGTAGACCCTAATAGCGTCGGGTGACCCACTTCCCAGTCTCTGCTGGAGGGTAAACCCTAGAATTCGATGAGTAACCCACTGCCCAGCCCCGCTGGAGGGTAAAACTCAGAACTGCGCTGGCCATCTCTACTAGAGGGTAAAACATTGGCCAAATGAACACAGAGTGGGTATCACGCAACCACCCAACTCTAGAACAGCCCACCCAAAAAAGGATCGGCGCCTGCTCCATCACTGGGTGTCACTAGCACCGCGACCGGCCGATCCATCGAGAACGAAACCAGGGGAGACCACTCAACCCAGCTGGTCAACCAAATGAGCACAGAGCCAGGGGAAAATTCAACCCTACTAGTCAAACAAATGAGCACAGAGGGACCCTCTACATCACGAGAGGTCAAAGTACGCAAAGCAAAACATGGCACATTCATGGGGCCCACACGACGTGTGGCCCCAAGTCAAACCCCCCAACCAAGCATGAAAACAGTCTCAGGTAAAAACCACACGTACCTCCAAGCTCTCCCGTATGCTCCCAGAGTATACCTCACTTTCAGCCCATGTGCTATCGTGCACCTGGAACCCAACGTCAACGTGAAGGCATGACGTAACATCTCCAACTTGCCACCTCAACTACTGGGGCACGACCCACCACATCTATTCAAGCATTACTTCACTCACACGGGATTGCACGTGATCACACGCCAAGGGTCCACTACAAACTCAGTAAAATAACTGCCCCCGGGGCACCTTCACATTTCCACATTTAATAAGATCGCGTATAAGGCTCTGCACAACCAAACGGATTGCACCGTTGTAATCCTCGTGGAAAAAAACCCGAGATTTACTACTTACTCACCCCAAACAGATATCCGACGGAGAAGTCACCAACACCGCCTCACTCTCGAACGACGTCCCGTGATCCCGAGCCTCGGCCCCGAAAACAGTCGGGCGCATCGCACCATTGCGATCCCCTTGGGAAAACATGTCAAAAGCACTACTCACTTGAGTAAAATGGATATCCGGAGAAAAGGTGCATTCCGGTGCACCACACACGAGCGGTGCTTCGTGGGAACCGCAACCTGGCCCCAAAACGTAACGAACGGATCACACCGTTGTGATCCTCTCGAAAAAGCACGCAAGATGGACTATTCACTTGTCCAAAATGATCGCCCGGTGATAAAGATGAAAAATCACTGTCGACGCCCAAACGGCCCTCATGGGCCCCACACCATCCTGTCGAATTAGGGCGGGCGGATTTCACCATTGCAATCCCCTCGGAAAAACATCCAGAAAAGACTGCTCGCACGCCCCGAACGGACGTCCGATGAAAAAGTCGTGAAACGCTGCACGCAGCTCAAAAGACGGTCGTGGGGCCCGCACCTCAACTTCGACCTCAATGCCCGAAACCAACCTGGAAATCTATGCCTTGGTGCCAGGGTCCCAACCCCACTGATGGCGCTTGAATCGGACGTCGGACGCGTCCACGCCGTCCAAGACAAGTTCCCCCGGAAAAACAAAAATCCCCTTGACGCACGTGTCGCGCCACCGAGGCCCCTCTTTAGGGAATTAAAAATTCCCGAAACCATCTCAAAAAGTCTGCCTCGTCAATAAAGTTCCACCGTCGTAGATAGCACGCAAAACAGACACCCGTCGCAAAATCCACAGGCGTCGGAAATTTAAATGGGGGACCCCCCCCCTTGGCCGGACCGTCCCGGTCTGGCCGGTCCGCCCACAGCCGTCCCGTGGCCCGTCCGTGGGTCCGGTTCACTCGGCCACGGCCAGCTGGCCGCGGCACGCCTCCACCGACCATCCTTGATGGCTGGTATCTTTCGTTTCCGCAGCAACCCGCATAACGCGGGTCGCGGTCGCGCGCCTCGCGGCCCCCCTTCTCCTTGCCCTACGCCGGAGCCCACCCCCCCCCCCCTTCGGAACCCCGCCTCGCCGCCGTCTGCCGGCTCGTCCGACACCCCCAGCTCACCCGGCCAGCGCCGGACACCCGCGCTGCCCGCTGCCCGTCGTACCGTCGTCGGCACCTTCAAATACCCGCACACTTCGGCGGATGTCTACTGGGTCCTCGGAACTCGGTTTTATGAACCGAAACAAGCGATGGAAAGAGAAAAAACTCTAATACGCATTCATGTGGTCTATTTCAAAAATCTATCAATAATTTTATAGGATTAAACAGGCTCGAATTAGGTGCGGGAAAACAAAATGAAAAACGACAAATCCTACCTCGATGGGCTTCGCCCGAAGCTTCGCCGCGATCCGTCAGAGCCGCGCCTCGCCGGAGAGAAGAAGGTGATGGAGGAGAGCTTCCTACTCCATTTTTGGTAGCTGCTGGCGCTAGGGGATAAGAGGGGAGGAAGGGGAAGGGTTGTTTAAATTAATTAATTAACAATTTAATTAATTTAAAACCCCCGAAAAGACCCGCATCCGAAACTCCCGACGGGGTCTAGGTTAAGCCTCCCTCTCGTGTAAACACCACCTCTCGAGGACAACGGTGGTCTCGGAATGTTAATCTGAGGCTTCGTTCAAAAGTTATTATACTCAATGCCCGAGGGTTCCAAATTACGAAAACGCCCCTGGGTCCATTTTTCACTGACGGCCCACGCCCGAAAATCTTATACCCCTCCTAAGGTAAACAACACGCTCCGAACTCAACGGTGCCCTTAGTTTTCCAATCCGAGCCACCATTTAAGAGATACTTGCGTTTCAACATTAAACGAATAAAGTAATTAATTAATTTATTTGTTTAACATTCCGAAAGCGAGAGAGGGGTCCAAAAATCCCGTGCCGACATTTTTTAAGTCGTTCCTAGGGTAAACACCCCATTATAAACTCATCCGTACACTCGGATCTCGGATATAGATCATCGTTTAAGAGTTATCGCATTTATTTGGGGTTTCCAGTGTGAACGCACTGAAAATCTAATTCTGGCCACACTGGGCCTCGGAATCGCACGCTGTCTGAAGGCACTGCTCTGGAATATCGTCAAAAATATTCCAAAGTCTTCCGTAGCAAAAACTGGGTTCTTACACCAACATTCAAAAATAAAAATGACTCCATCTAATATACTAACCATTGTTGTTATGCACAACATGTCACTTAAGCTTAAACAACACTCTAACCACTAAAGTAATTTAAACTGGCCATTGGTACAAACTATAAGGCCATGACCTTATAACATTACATAATATTGAATTGAATGAATAATTCACATTAAGGATCTTTTCAAGTTTATATTTTTAGAGAAATAGGATATAACTATTACATCTCACAAGATTACAAAGTAAGCACTTCTACTCAGTTTCCATTATTTTCATAAAATAAAAACACTTAAAAAGAAACATGCCTAGTTACATGTTTTAGATAGAATGGATTTCCTTTCTCTCATACTTCACCAAATTCGTATTTAAGTCCTGTGGAAAACATTTAAAAAACATGGGATGAGCATAAAAAGCTCAATAAAAGATATTAAAATTCAGAAAGAAAACATTAGTCTGTGTATACATAAGAATCAATGAAATCATACTTTACTCAAAAAAACATATTCAATTTAACGTACCTCGTGAAATCATAAGATTTATGAATAACTCATAGAAATCATAAGATGCAAAGGTAACTTGAGGCATTCATAACATTCTTACGTAGGGAGAAACCCTCATGGTTACGTTTGGAATACCCATCATAGTGTATTCCCTAAATCTATTCGGAGAAACCTTAGCGTTTAACTCCTTCATGTTACCCCATACATTGAAGAGCTATCTCAGACTCACCAACCCTTAGTTTATCATGGAACCACCCGACTTCATAAACAATTCCCAAGAACCATAACATAAAAATAACACATTGCTTAAGCATAAAGGAATGATAACATTCCCACATTGCAATAACAATATAAAATTTAAAGATATTGAAATAATAAATCCATTATAAAAAGAATTTTCAATTCAAAAAAACCTAAAAAGAGTATATGGTATTTATTTTCCTTCTAAAAATATTATGGCTTGTTATGGAAGCCAGAGAACAAATAATACTCGCGACGGTGGAAAAGGTCGTTGTCACCGCTTACGTAAAAAAAGAAACATTCCTTTTTGTCGTTTAGTAAAACGCTTTTTAGAGAAAAGATTCCATTTGAATGAAATGAAAAGTCAAAAGGTTTTTATACTCCATATAAAATAAATTCATGTATAAATCAATGAATTCCTTAGTAAAAGGAGATTGAGATGAAGTCCCTTATAAAGACAATATCCTTAGATTAATGATAAATCAATTACTTAATTATGTGTGACAAATATAAGTACAATCAATATAAGTGGATATTAAGTGTAAAAAAAATAGAGGTCATCCACACATATTCATATCACGACATAATCAAGTATTAGAGGTTTATCCTAAAGAATTGAACTTGGGTTCAGAAGTTCCCTTACAGAAATTCGACAGCCTAACATCGTCACTTTAAAATTCAAAAAATGAGTTGATGATAGATAAAAAGGGTATATCATCCCTTGGACATAAACATTAATGCAATAAGGATATATAAGAACATATATTAACATATGAATATGTAAATTAAAAGACCTAACAAAAAGAATTCTTTTAAAAAGGGGAGGGTGAAAGGCTCCCTTACTGATTTGGGTAACTTTTGAGAGGTACACCTCATGAAAGAATGAAGATACAATGTTGATGTAATTACCCATAAATGAAACTATATTACACAAAGAGTAGAATAATGGGTATTACATAAGCCACTAAAATGAGATTTACAAATATATCATGAATCTCATGGGAATGAAAAGTGAGATAAAAAACCCCTTACCTCATTGTAATCAATCGAGTCGTATGACCAACTAATAATAAACACAATATGAATCACAAAATAAAATGAATATAAATAGATTCATGATAATATATATCAAATGGAAGTAAACAATAAACCACATGAAATAATTATGTGGCGAACAATGGAAATCTCACAAAATTAAAAGTGAGATAAAAAATCCCCTTAAGAAAATTCGGCAGCCTAACGACACCACATAAAACTTCCAAAAATGGATTGATGAGATCAAATAGGGTATCTCATCATATAAAAATAAAAATTAAATTAATAATAATATAAAATAAAATCCCCCAACATAATAAATAGAAGTTTAAAAAAATTAAATAAAAAATATTACTTAAAAAGAAAGAGATATGTAGGATCCCATACCTCAAGTCTGACTTGTCTTGTTCGTTTCTTTATATTCCTTTAAATCGGGTAAATCCTCTTGTTTTGAACCAAAAGGGTTTCTTGAAGAGATTTCTGCCTATGGTAAGACATATAAGATTAATATAGGGATATTGGGAGATTATTTCAATAGAGGTTGGATGATCCAAAGGGCTTGAGAAGTGTGAGTGATGGGTAGTAATTTGGGTCTTTTTATAAGGTAGAGGAGGGGCTCTTTTGGAATTCGTGAAACTATTATTTTATTATATAATGATTTTTGGTTTCTAAAGGTCCAAAAATAATTAAAGTCTAAGATAAGGTGTTCCATGTTCGAAATAAAATCATCCAATAATAATTGTACTTGTGTTGGAAATTATTTTAAACATTATCTTCTTATTTATTTAAACCATTCATTAATGATGTAAACATTGCATCATCATTGTGTCATAGATAATTTTATTTATATGATGTCTAAAAATTATAAATAAATTACCATGTTGTAGGAAATCTTCTTAGATTTTTAATTAATATTTTTAGTCGAAAATATAACATGTAGAACCCCTTGTAAAAATTGTTTTAGTAAAATGATACATGTTTGTGACATTTTTATTTTTACTTTAAATAAAAGGTAATAATGTCATTATCTTACCCAAGTGGCTCCATGTGCTCCCAAAAATTGACCCATGGATTTTTGTGGTCGGCCATGAATAAACCAATAAAGTTAGGACAATTGTAAAGGTAATTTCATATTATTTTAGCATTATATTTACATTAAATTACATTAATTACCTTTAATCGTGATTAATAAAACATAAAAGTTACTATTCACGAAAAATTATTTTCATCCCATTGAACCAAATTTTACTTACTAATGACAACCATGTATGTCGGATTTTTTAAATTCAATTCACAGAAGCGGTAAAGTTTCGTTTAATGAAAAATATAGTTTTTAACTACCAGTTAGTGGTTTCACTATTCATCAAAAAATGAAGTTTTTCAGAAAAATACAAAAAATTTACCCTAAGATATATTTGATATTCCGAATTCAAAAATGATGTCTATTTTACAAAATTCAAAACATATAAGTTTCATTAATTAATTTTATAATAAATTCCCATTTTCAAAACAGTTAGCGTGTTTTTAGGAAACAATATCTATCAAAAGATTGACAATTGTTTATGTCCAATTTCAAAGTGAAATTAATTAAAATGACCACCATTTGATTAAATGATAAAAATATATTCTAATTAAACTTTAAAACCAATTAAAAAAGATAATCTAACCATAAAAACAAATTATATTAAAAGGAGTTTTTGAATTAAAATACAACATTTTTCACTATTCATTAAAAATTGAAATTTATCGGAAAAATAACAAAAACACACACATAGAAAATTTTGATGACCTGATTATAAAAAAGGATTTTATTTGGTCCAAATGAATTTATAAGTGTTACCAAATCTTTTTATAATGAGTTTTCTTCATCAAAAGGCGATAAATCGACCTTTTATTGAATATTAGAGTATTTATGCATAAAATAGGATTCATCTGCATTGTAAGCCTCTATCATTTTTTTGGGTAATTGTTAAAACATTTAAAAAACATATATAATCATTTTATAGTTAGTTCTGTTCATTCCTGCCATTACAACGGCTAGGTGTTAACTACCATTTAAAATAATATTATTATATTATTAGGTTGCAAAGTAAGATTTCAAAGAAACTCGTTGTTATGTATTGGGTACGCCATCGAACATAGAATTCCCTTTAAAGTATTATTAACATTTTATCGAAAAATATTAATAAATATGAAAATGAAATATTCTTTATTTACTTGGGATGTTACATCCTTCCCCCCTTTTGGGAATTTCGTTCTCTTAATTTTAAAATTGGGATCAGAAACTTCATTGAAAGCCCCACATCGGAAAAGGAGTCAATAGAATAATAAATTTAAAAGAAAGAAAGTGAAGTAAAAAGGTCACCTGAGACAACAGATACTAGGAATCCATGAAAACATGGATATGGAGGAGAAAACAAACCATAATATTATGATGGAGAGTGATAGAAAATAGGTTTTGGAGAAAGTTAACCACAAGAAAACCACGAAAATGTGATGTGTTAAACGATATTTGATTCCCTAGTAGGAAATCTTAACAGACAACATTTTTTTTAAAGTTAAATTTCATAGAGGAATTCTTTTATGATCTTAACAAGAACATAAGGAAACATACTTAATTGTCATGTAGACATTCAACTTTTACTAGATTTCTAACACATACTCATATTTTCTCCAAAAGATGAGTATTTAGGATAACATATTCACAATAAGAGTGCTATAACCAAATTCTTGAGAAGCACCTAATCCACAAAAGAGAACTATATATTTCCCATGTCTTTATACCTTAACGAAAACCAAAAACGTTAGTACAAGATCAGATAATCCCCAAAAAGGATAATCTTTTATAAAAAGAAAAACTACTATCTATCTACAAAATTTTCCAAACAAAACCAAATGTTCATCAAAGATCATTCAATAAATAGCTATCCATAAAATTCATCAAAGTAATCCAAACAAAGATTGAAACAAAAATATCTGAAGGATTTAGTCACACAGTCTTCCAAGGTAAATCAGAACATTTATCTCTAAATAACATCACTTACTCTTGAAGTCTCATATTGAAAAGCAATTAACCTAATCACATGTCCTCCATGATAGTTTAATCATCTCCATAGATAACCCAAAATCAACTTATTCTTGATTCGTAAGATCATCTAAGTAAAAATAATTAGTCAAACTAATCAGGGACTTCACATAGCCTAGTGGTAGGCGATAAATACCAGTCGCACTTTGGTTGTGGGTTTGATTCCCACAGCTTCGTCTGACGCGACGAGTTGTCACATGGTCTGCGTGTTGTCCTTTTTCCAAAACTATATAATTCGTAAAACATTCACCCAAAAGAGATAAAATCTTCAAAAATAACCATAAAATAATTCAACCTCATGTTTATCTCATGCCTTTCATTTTCCATCATAACATATAGTAACCCATAATTACAACAAAAGTAAGGATCATATAAATCCTAATGGTTACCTTTATAATTATTACCTGAAATTCCACATCGAGTTGGTTCTCTCGTACATGATGCATTAGAGAACTCACAATGGTTCAAGTGGTTAATCATGACTCTTGAGAGTTGGTTTAGAATAACCACAAGATTTCTCATTGAATTCCCCATTTCATCCAGCCACTTAATCAAAGAACCACCATAGTTTTCTTTCAAATCCATTGTCACATTGGTGCCTACTAGATCCATCAATTTACTAAAACAAAAAATGTCAGTGTGAGTATATCAACAAACTCATCATGTACTTATGAGGAAGATAAACACTAATATATACTTAACCGAGTTATCTCAAACTCATTACATCATTCAAAAATAACAATGACTCCATCTAATATACTAACCATTGTCGTTATACACAACTTTTCACTTAATCTTAAACAACAATCTAATCTCTAAAGTTATCTAAACCGACCTTTGATACCAACTATAAGACCCCAGCCTTAAATCATTACATAATATTGAATTAAATGAATAATATACATTGAGTATCTTTTAAGGTTTTTATTTTTAGAGAATTAGGACATAACTATTACATCTCACAAGATTACAATGTAGACACTTCTACTCAGTTTCTATTTTTCATAAAATAAAAACTCTTAATAAGAAACATGTCTAGTTCCATGTTTTAGATAGAATGCCTTTCCTTGATCCCATATTTGAACCTATTCATCTTTAAGTCCTATTAAAACATTTCAAAAACATGGGATGAGCATAAAAAGCTCAGTAAGGGATATAAAAATACGGAATGAAAACATTAGTCCATGTATACATAAAAATCAATGAAATCATACTTTAGTCATAAAACATAAGCACTATATCAAACCTCATGAAATCATTTGATTTATAAATAACTCATATAAATCATAATATTTAAAGGTAACTTGAGGCATTCATAACATTTTTATGTTGGGAGAAACCCTTAGGGTTACTTTTGGAATACCCCTCACAGTATATTCCCTAAATCACTACGGAGATACCTTAGTGTTCAACTCCTTCACATTACCCAATGCATTGGAGAGATACCTTGGGCTCACCCATCCTTAGTTTATCATGGAACCACCCGATATCATAAAAAATTCCCATGAACCATAACATAAACATAACACATAACTTAATCATAAAGGACAGATAACATTCCCACATTGCAATAACAATATAACTTTTTATGATATTGAAATAATAAATCCATTCTAAAAACGATTTTCAATACCAATATACGTAAAACGAGTATATGATAATTTTTTCATTTTAAAAACATTAGGGCTTGTTAAGGAATCCAAAGATCCAATAATACTCACGGCGGAGAAAAGGTCGTTGTCACCGCTTACGTAAAAAAAGAAACATTCCTTTTTGTCGTTTAGTAAAACGCTTGGTAGTGAAAATATTCCCTTTGAATGAAATGAAAAGTAAAAAGGGTTTTATACATCGTATAAAATAATTTCCTGTATAAATCAAAGGATTCTTCAACAAATTGATATTGAGATAAAGTCTCTTATAAATACGATATCATTAGATTATGGATAAATCAATAACATAATTGTGTTTGACAAATAAAAATATACTCAATATAAGTGGATATTTATTGTAAACCAATCAGAAGTCATCCACACATATTCATATCACAACATAATCAAGAAGTAGAGGTTTAACCCAAAGAATTGAAACAGGGTTAGGAAGTTCTCTTATAGAAATTCGACAGCCTAACAGCGTCACATTAAAATTCATAAAATGAGTTGATGAGAGATAAAAAGTGTATCTCATCACATTGACATAATATTTACAGCAATAAGGATATATAGAAACATATCCCAATATAATAAAATGTAAATTAAAATACATAACAAAAATTATTCTTTTAAGGAGGGTGAAAGGTTCCCTTACCGATTTGGGTAACTTTTGAGACATACACACCATGAAAGAATGACTATACAATGTTGATGTAAATACCCATAAACTAAAGTATATTACACAAAGAGTATAATAATGTGCAGTGCATACACCACTCAAAGGAGATCGTGAAAAATATAGTATGAATCTCACGGGAATAAAAAGTGAGATACAAATCCCATTACCTCATTGTAATCAATCGAGTCATATGACCAAAAGATAATAAACACAATATGAATCACAGAATACCATGAATATAAATAGAATCATGATAATATATATCAAATGGAATTAAAAAATACACCACATGAAATTATTAAGTGGAGAATAATTGAAATATCATGGAATTAAAAGTGAGATAAGAAATCCCATTACGAAAATTCGACAGCCTAACGACGCCAATTAAAACTTCCAAAAATGGATTGATGAGATCAAATAGGGTCATTAATCATATGAAAATAAAAAGTACTGTAATAGGAATATAAAATAACATCCCCCCAACATAATAAATAGGATATTGAAATAAATAAAATAAAGGAGAGTACTTAAAAAGAAAGAGAGAGGTAGGATCCCTTACCTCAAGTCTCACTTGTCGTGTTCGTTTCTTTATATTCCTTTAAATCGGGTAACTCCTCTTAGTTTGAACCAAAAGAGTTTCTTGATGATCTTTCTGACTAAGGTTAGACATCTAGGATGAAGAGAGGGATATTGGAAGATTATTTGAATAGCGGTTGGATGAGCCAAAGGGCTTGAAAAGTGTGATAGATGGGCAGGAAGTGGGGTCTTTTTATAAGGGAGAGGAGGGGATCTTTTGAAAAGCATTAAAATACGATTTTATTATATAATTATTTTCAGTTTCTAAAGGTCCCAAAATAATTAATGTCGAAGATAAGGCATCCCATGTTTGAAATAAAATCATCCAATAAGAATTGGACAAGTGTTGGATATTATTTTAAAAATTATCTTCTTATTTATTTGAATAATTCATTAATGACGTAAACACTGAATCATCATTGTGTTGTAAATAATTTTATTTAATTGATGTATAAAAATTATAAATAAATTACCATTTTTTATAAAATATTTTCAGCTTTCTAATTAATATTTATATTTCAAAATATAACATGTATAACCTCTTGTAATGTTTTGTTACTAAAACAATACATGTTTGTGACATTTTTATTTTTACATTAAATAAAAGGTATTAATGTCATTATCTTACCCAAGTGGCTCCATGGGGTCCCAAAAATTGACACATGGATTGTCTTGTAAGCAAATGACTCAACCAATAAGGTTAGGACATGTGTGAAGGTAATTTAATATTATTTTATCGTTATATTTTCCTTAAATTACATTAGTTACCTTTAATGAGGATTAATAAAACTTTAATGTTACTATTCACCAAAAAATATTTTCATCTCATTGAACAAAATTATACATACTAATTACAACCATGTATGTCGGATTTTTTAAATTCAATTCACAGAAGTGGTAATGTTTCGTTTAATGAAAAATTTAATTTTTTAACTACCACTTAGTGGTTTCACTATATATCAAAAAATGATGTTTTTCATAAAAATACCAAAAATGTACCCTAAGATATATTTGATATTCCAAATTCAAAAATGATTTCTATTTTACAAAATACAAAACATATATGTTTCATTAATTAATTTTATAATTAATTCCCATTGTTAAAACAATTAGCGTGTTTTTAAGAAAAACAATACTATCAAAAGATTGACAATTGTTTATGTCCAATTTCAATGTGAAATTAATTAAAATGACCACCATTTGATTAAATGGTAATAATATATTCTAATTAAAATTTAAAACCAATTAAACAGATAATATAACCAGATAAATAAATTATATTAAAATGAGGTTCTGAATTAAAATACAACATTTTTCACTATTCATTAAAAATTGAACTTTATCTGTAACATCCCAAGGTTTTCTAAAAATAAATTGAAAATTCTTGAAATTTTGTTTAAGTTATATATTTATAAGTATCCTTTAAACATAATTTTATTTCTTCTATGTTTTGAATTTCAAGAAACTATCATCTACAATTGTGTTCAGTATGTTATTTCGAGTCTGATGGAACAAACTTGTTTTTTTTTTGTGAATAGTAACATGCCCTTATGAATAGTAATATGAATAGTAATATGAATAGTAATATGACCTCATGAATAGTAAATAATATTATTATTTTATTTTCCCATGGCAATAGGATAATGGGATCTTAATTAATTTTCCAATGTCACATAAAACTAATTGCACTTCAATTTTGTTATTTTTCGAATTAACTGTGACCTTATTTTAAAATTAAATTAATAATATTTAGAAAATTATTTTTGAAAAATGGAGTTCATTTTTGAATTCTACACGTCGAAAAATGGTTGGGGTAAATTTTTGGTATTTTTCTGAAACTCTTGAATTTTCGGTGAATAGTGAAATACGGTAAAATACCGTATAATCAATTTATCAGTAAAAATGCACTATTTATGACATCATAAGTGATGCAAGGCCACTTGCTTCGAAATCACATGATATTTTCACTAATTAAGGCCACTTGATTTGAGATTATTCATAGTCTTGATAAAAATATTATAATAATAATTAAAATAATCTAAAATACCTCCCCTCCTCCACTATAAATACCACCCTCACTCCCCTCTTCCTCCCACACCTCTCAAGCCTTGAGCATTGTCTAATTTCTGCCAAATTCCCTCCTCAATCTTCTTCCCCACGTCCTAGAGCTGCTGGTCTCACCAAAAGACCAAAATCAAAGCCCTTAAGAAGGATCTCAAGGAGAAGAGATCAAGAGGTAAACATCCTCTTTCTTTTTCATTCTTTCCATCCATTTTATGTTATTCTCTTCCTTTCCCTTTGTCTTTTGTTGGGATATTTCATTAAATATTTTCCCTTACAGTCCAAATTTTTTATTATTGATGAGATATTCCATTCCTCTCATCAATCTTGTTTTTATGAAATTTTTAGAGGCGCCGTTAGGCTGCCGAATTTTTTGTAAGAAATTTCTCATGTTTTCTTTATTTCATGATTCCTTCCACTTCTTTCTTCACCCCCTCTTATGCAAGAGGCATGAAATCTCCAGAATCATGTATATTCTGGATGTTTTCATGTTTATGGAAAATTACAAATCATTATTCCTCTCCTCTCTCACTTATTTAAAGAATCAAGAAACATTGTCCATTTGTGTCGAATTACCGATATCGTGGACGATGTATTTTCAATTTCCATTAATTATTTCAAGTCTGGTCATGAAACCATTTATATGGTTGAACCAGGTTATAATATATGTTTTATGAATCATATAAGGTTCTGTAATTCTTTTGTACTCATGATTCAAACTTATAAGACTAAATGAAATTGTAATTATCAAAGAACCACTTAAATTATCTAAACGAACATAATTAATGTTTTAACTTATAAATCATCATCATATAAAGCACCAAAGTGATGAATGGTATAATTTATGGTACTGGAGTTATATAACTAATACTCCATTCCAATTCTGGAGTTTCACTTCCAATCAACAAGAACGATTCATCATGAACCGATCGTGAAAATCACAAAAGACCTCACCCAAAATAATGCAAGGAACAAAATACTAACAAATAAGGGGTGAAATGAGGTTATGAAATGACCATATAAGATGTTATAAACATGAACACGTTTCTTTAAAATCCTATTAACACTCCTTTAACCATTATACAGGAGGTTCAAACAATTTTGAAGTAGGAAAAGCCCAAGGTAAGGGAATTCTTAACCCGATTTCCATTCTTTGGGTTAACCTTCTACTTTATAATTTATGTGCTATTTAAATTGTTTGTGTGATGGGTTCTGTTTATATTATGTTTAATTATGTGTATTTACAGAGTATATACATATTCCATCCACTCAATTAAGTATCACTTCAAGTATATGATGTTTATATGGGACTTTTCTTCTAAAATCCTCTTTTAAAATTCTGTTTTATAAGATTCAAAGGCAATGTTTTTATGCTATTATTTATGTTGAATGATTATGTTTTGGCTATTGGGCATTGTTTATTATGAAGGGTGGGACCTATATTTCCCTCCAATGCATTGGGTATGAGTAAGTTGGAGGTCGGCCGTATGGTTACTCCAAGTGTAACTGTGATGGTTACACAAAGTAAGGTAGCCGTGAGGGTTACAAATTTTAAGGTAGCCAAGATGGTTACAAGATTATGTAAGTAATGCCCCAATATACCTTTATGATTATAATTATGTTTGTATGGATCTTGTGTAAATCTCATGTTACACAAAGTAAGATTTTATGGGTGTAAATCATGTATTTTAAAAATGTTTTCATATGTCTTGTGTATTCATGGACTAATGAGATTTTTCCTTCTTTTTCATACCTTACTGAGCTTTTGTGCTCATCCCAAGTTTTTAAATGATTTTTCACAGGTTAATGGATGAATAATACAAGGAAGGAAGACATGTTAAATGTTGAAGAATTGTCAAGGAGTCTTGTTTTATGTTTTAATGTTTTATATTCTGAGGAAAATGGAAACTGATTCTATGGTATCCACTATGTAACAATGTGTAATGTTATGAATATTTTGTCTTAATTCTCTAAAGCTCTAAACTTGAAAAGATCCTCAATGTAAAATGAAGTGTTTTCTTGAATAAATTCAAGATTATGTATGAAATAAGTGCGGGTCCTTACAGTTGGTATCAGAGGTCGGTTTAGACAACTTTAGGGATTAGGAGTTCTTGTGAAACACGTGATTAGTCCCTATATCTATTATTCCAGTTAAATTATTGTTTTATAACTTTTTTTTCTCAGGTCAAGTAAAGTCGGGTACGAATGGAAGGAGAAGGATCTCAAACGACATTCCTATCTCTTCCTGATGACATGCTTGCAATAATTATTGCAAAGTCATCTTCGGATGATTGTGAAACTTTTTCTAGCATACAACTCACTTGCAAGCAGTTTTTTGAGATATCAAACACCTCCTCTATACCTCGTTATCATCGTGGATCATGGGTTGTTTTTAGACAAATACTATTTTCACAATATTCACATAATTTCAAGAAAGGTAAATATTATCAAGGTATCTTCAAATATTTTACCTTATCACAAGAATTTGAAGCATATTATGATTTTAAAAATGGTGCTGAGGAAGGAGACCCTTGTGCAACCTATTTATATTTGCTTTTAAATTATAGTCTCACACCACATACTTATGGTATTTTAAAAGGACCAATAATAGAAAGTTTCAACTCAATTTCGGTCCGACTATTTTATAGAAATCATGTTTTATCAGATGTTTTGGAATTATATGTCATACATGATTATTTTCCAAAACTGTTTTTCTGTGAACACCCATATGACCCATGTTGTACGAGGTGTATTTGGATGGAGGAAGCAAATGATTTTGAAGGATCTCTAAATCATTGTTGTAATGCATGGGACTTCTACCTACGCGAACAAGATGACGATGAAACTGAGTGGACACCTTGATCAAGGTACCCTCACTTGTTTAATAAGTAAATAAAATTGCGAGGACGCAATTTCAAGAAGGTGGGGATAATGTAACATCCCAAGGTTTTCTAAAAATAAATTGAAAATTCTTGAAATTTTGTTTAAGTTATATATTTATAAGTATCCTTTAAACATAATTTTATTTCTTCTATGTTTTGAATTTCAAGAAACTATCATCTACAATTGTGTTCAGTATGTTATTTCGAGTCTGATGGAACAAACTTGTTTTTTTTTGTGAATAGTAACATGCCCTTATGAATAGTAATATGAATAGTAATATGAATAGTAATATGACCTCATGAATAGTAAATAATATTATTATTTTATTTTCCCATGGCAATAGGATAATGGGATCTTAATTAATTTTCCAATGTCACATAAAACTAATTGCACTTCAATTTTGTTATTTTTCGAATTAACTGTGACCTTATTTTAAAATTAAATTAATAATATTTAGAAAATTATTTTTGAAAAATGGAGTTCATTTTTGAATTCTACACGTCGAAAAATGGTTGGGGTAAATTTTTGGTATTTTTCTGAAACTCTTGAATTTTCGGTGAATAGTGAAATACGGTAAAATACCGTATAATCAATTTATCAGTAAAAATGCACTATTTATGACATCATAAGTGATGCAAGGCCACTTGCTTCGAAATCACATGATATTTTCACTAATTAAGGCCACTTGATTTGAGATTATTCATAGTCTTGATAAAAATATTATAATAATAATTAAAATAATCTAAAATACCTCCCCTCCTCCACTATAAATACCACCCTCACTCCCCTCTTCCTCCCACACCTCTCAAGCCTTGAGCATTGTCTAATTTCTGCCAAATTCCCTCCTCAATCTTCTTCCCCACGTCCTAGAGCTGCTGGTCTCACCAAAAGACCAAAATCAAAGCCCTTAAGAAGGATCTCAAGGAGAAGAGATCAAGAGGTAAACATCCTCTTTCTTTTTCATTCTTTCCATCCATTTTATGTTATTCTCTTCCTTTCCCTTTGTCTTTTGTTGGGATATTTCATTAAATATTTTCCCTTACAGTCCAAATTTTGTATTATTGATGAGATATTCCATTCCTCTCATCAATCTTGTTTTTATGAAATTTTTAGAGGCGCCGTTAGGCTGCCGAATTTTTTGTAAGAAATTTCTCATGTTTTCTTTATTTCATGATTCCTTCCACTTCTTTCTTCACCCCCTCTTATGCAAGAGGCATGAAATCTCCAGAATCATGTATATTCTGGATGTTTTCATGTTTATGGAAAATTACAAATCATTATTCCTCTCCTCTCTCACTTATTTAAAGAATCAAGAAACATTGTCCATTTGTGTCGAATTACCGATATCGTGGACGATGTATTTTCAATTTCCATTAATTATTTCAAGTCTGGTCATGAAACCATTTATATGGTTGAACCAGGTTATAATATATGTTTTATGAATCATATAAGGTTCTGTAATTCTTTTGTACTCATGATTCAAACTTATAAGACTAAATGAAATTGTAATTATCAAAGAACCACTTAAATTATCTAAACGAACATAATTAATGTTTTAACTTATAAATCATCATCATATAAAGCACCAAAGTGATGAATGGTATAATTTATGGTACTGGAGTTATATAACTAATACTCCATTCCAATTCTGGAGTTTCACTTCCAATCAACAAGAACGATTCATCATGAACCGATCGTGAAAATCACAAAAGACCTCACCCAAAATAATGCAAGGAACAAAATACTAACAAATAAGGGGTGAAATGAGGTTATGAAATGACCATATAAGATGTTATAAACATGAACACGTTTCTTTAAAATCCTATTAACACTCCTTTAACCATTATACAGGAGGTTCAAACAATTTTGAAGTAGGACAAGCCCAAGGTAAGGGAATTCTTAACCCGATTTCCATTCTTTGGGTTAACCTTCTACTTTATAATTTATGTGCTATTTAAATTGTTTGTGTGATGGGTTCTGTTTATATTATGTTTAATTATGTGTATTTACAGAGTATATACATATTCCATCCACTCAATTAAGTATCACTTCAAGTATATGATGTTTATATGGGACTTTTCTTCTAAAATCCTCTTTTAAAATTCTGTTTTATAAGATTCAAAGGCAATGTTTTTATGCTATTATTTATGTTGAATGATTATGTTTTGGCTATTGGGCATTGTTTATTATGAAGGGTGGGACCTATATTTCCCTCCAATGCATTGGGTATGAGTAAGTTGGAGGTCGGCCGTATGGTTACTCCAAGTGTAACTGTGATGGTTACACAAAGTAAGGTAGCCGTGAGGGTTACAAATTTTAAGGTAGCCAAGATGGTTACAAGATTATGTAAGTAATGCCCCAATATACCTTTATGATTATAATTATGTTTGTATGGATCTTGTGTAAATCTCATGTTACACAAAGTAAGATTTTATGGGTGTAAATCATGTATTTTAAAAATGTTTTCATATGTCTTGTGTATTCATGGACTAATGAGATTTTTCCTTCTTTTTCATACCTTACTGAGCTTTTGTGCTCATCCCAAGTTTTTAAATGATTTTTCACAGGTTAATGGATGAATAATACAAGGAAGGAAGACATGTTAAATGTTGAAGAATTGTCAAGGAGTCTTGTTTTATGTTTTAATGTTTTATATTCTGAGGAAAATGGAAACTGATTCTATGGTATCCACTATGTAACAATGTGTAATGTTATGAATATTTTGTCTTAATTCTCTAAAGCTCTAAACTTGAAAAGATCCTCAATGTAAAATGAAGTGTTTTCTTGAATAAATTCAAGATTATGTATGAAATAAGTGCGGGTCCTTACAGTTGGTATCAGAGGTCGGTTTAGACAACTTTAGGGATTAGGAGTTCTTGTGAAACACGTGATTAGTCCCTATATCTATTATTCCAGTTAAATTATTGTTTTATAACTTTTTTTTCTCAGGTCAAGTAAAGTCGGGTACGAATGGAAGGAGAAGGATCTCAAACGACATTCCTATCTCTTCCTGATGACATGCTTGCAATAATTATTGCAAAGTCATCTTCGGATGATTGTGAAACTTTTTCTAGCATACAACTCACTTGCAAGCAGTTTTTTGATATATCAAACACCTCCTCTATACCTCGTTATCATCGTGGATCATGGGTTGTTTTTAGACAAATACTATTTTCACAATATTCACATAATTTCAAGAAAGGTAAATATTATCAAGGTATCATCAAATATTTTACCTTATCACAAGAATTTGAAGCATATTATGATTTTAAAAATGGTGCTGAGGAAGGAGACCCTTGTGCAACCTATTTATATTTGCTTTTAAATTATAGTCTCACACCACATACTTATGGTATTTTAAAAGGACCAATAATAGAAAGTTTCAACTCAATTTCGGTCCGACTATTTTATAGAAATCATGTTTTATCAGATGTTTTGGAATTATATGTCATACATGATTATTTTCCAAAACTGTTTTTCTGTGAACACCCATATGACCCATGTTGTACGAGGTGTATTTGGATGGAGGAAGCAAATGATTTTGAAGGATCTCTAAATCATTGTTGTAATGCATGGGACTTCTACCTACGCGAACAAGATGACGATGAAACTGAGTGGACACCTTGATCAAGGTACCCTCACTTGTTTAATAAGTAAATAAAATTGCGAGGACGCAATTTCAAGAAGGTGGGGATAATGTAACATCCCAAGGTTTTCTAAAAATAAATTGAAAATTCTTGAAATTTTGTTTAAGTTATATATTTATAAGTATCCTTTAAACATAATTTTATTTCTTCTATGTTTTGAATTTCAAGAAACTATCATCTACAATTGTGTTCAGTATGTTATTTCGAGTCTGATGGAACAAACTTGTTTTTTTTTGTGAATAGTAACATGCCCTTATGAATAGTAATATGAATAGTAATATGAATAGTAATATGACCTCATGAATAGTAAATAATATTATTATTTTATTTTCCCATGGCAATAGGATAATGGGATCTTAATTAATTTTCCAATGTCACATAAAACTAATTGCACTTCAATTTTGTTATTTTTCGAATTAACTGTGACCTTATTTTAAAATTAAATTAATAATATTTAGAAAATTATTTTTGAAAAATGGAGTTCATTTTTGAATTCTACACGTCGAAAAATGGTTGGGGTAAATTTTTGGTATTTTTCTGAAACTCTTGAATTTTCGGTGAATAGTGAAATACGGTAAAATACCGTATAATCAATTTATCAGTAAAAATGCACTATTTATGACATCATAAGTGATGCAAGGCCACTTGCTTCGAAATCACATGATATTTTCACTAATTAAGGCCACTTGATTTGAGATTATTCATAGTCTTGATAAAAATATTATAATAATAATTAAAATAATCTAAAATACCTCCCCTCCTCCACTATAAATACCACCCTCACTCCCCTCTTCCTCCCACACCTCTCAAGCCTTGAGCATTGTCTAATTTCTGCCAAATTCCCTCCTCAATCTTCTTCCCCACGTCCTAGAGCTGCTGGTCTCACCAAAAGACCAAAATCAAAGCCCTTAAGAAGGATCTCAAGGAGAAGAGATCAAGAGGTAAACATCCTCTTTCTTTTTCATTCTTTCCATCCATTTTATGTTATTCTCTTCCTTTCCCTTTGTCTTTTGTTGGGATATTTCATTAAATATTTTCCCTTACAGTCCAAATTTTGTATTATTGATGAGATATTCCATTCCTCTCATCAATCTTGTTTTTATGAAATTTTTAGAGGCGCCGTTAGGCTGCCGAATTTTTTGTAAGAAATTTCTCATGTTTTCTTTATTTCATGATTCCTTCCACTTCTTTATTCACCCCCTCTTATGCAAGAGGCATGAAATCTCCAGAATCATGTATATTCTGGATGTTTTCATGTTTATGGAAAATTACAAATCATTATTCCTCTCCTCTCTCACTTATTTAAAGAATCAAGAAACATTGTCCATTTGTGTCGAATTACCGATATCGTGGACGATGTATTTTCAATTTCCATTAATTATTTCAAGTCTGGTCATGAAACCATTTATATGGTTGAACCAGGTTATAATATATGTTTTATGAATCATATAAGGTTCTGTAATTCTTTTGTACTCATGATTCAAACTTATAAGACTAAATGAAATTGTAATTATCAAAGAACCACTTAAATTATCTAAACGAACATAATTAATGTTTTAACTTATAAATCATCATCATATAAAGCACCAAAGTGATGAATGGTATAATTTATGGTACTGGAGTTATATAACTAATACTCCATTCCAATTCTGGAGTTTCACTTCCAATCAACAAGAACGATTCATCATGAACCGATCGTGAAAATCACAAAAGACCTCACCCAAAATAATGCAAGGAACAAAATACTAACAAATAAGGGGTGAAATGAGCTTATGAAATGACCATATAAGATGTTATAAACATGAACACGTTTCTTTAAAATCCTATTAACACTCCTTTAACCATTATACATGAGGTTCAAACAATTTTGAAGTAGGAAAAGCCCAAGGTAAGGGAATTCTTAACCCGATTTCCATTCTTTGGGTTAACCTTCTACTTTATAATTTATGTGCTATTTAAATTGTTTGTGTGATGGGTTCTGTTTATATTATGTTTAATTATGTGTATTTACAGAGTATATACATATTCCATCCACTCAATTAAGTATCACTTCAAGTATATGATGTTTATATGGGACTTTTCTTCTAAAATCCTCTTTTAAAATTCTGTTTTATAAGATTCAAAGGCAATGTTTTTATGCTATTATTTATGTTGAATGATTATGTTTTGGCTATTGGGCATTGTTTATTATGAAGGGTGGGACCTATATTTCCCTCCAATGCATTGGGTATGAGTAAGTTGGAGGTCGGCCGTATGGTTACTCCAAGTGTAACTGTGATGGTTACACAAAGTAAGGTAGCCGTGAGGGTTACAAATTTTAAGGTAGCCAAGATGGTTACAATATTATGTAAGTAATGCCCCAATATACCTTTATGATTATAATTATGTTTGTATGGATCTTGTGTAAATCTCATGTTACACAAAGTAAGATTTTATGGGTGTAAATCATGTATTTTAAAAATGTTTTCATATGTCTTGTGTATTCATGGACTAATGAGATTTTTCCTTCTTTTTCATACCTTACTGAGCTTTTGTGCTCATCCCAAGTTTTTAAATGATTTTTCACAGGTTAATGGATGAATAATACAAGGAAGGAAGACATGTTAAATGTTGAAGAATTGTCAAGGAGTCTTGTTTTATGTTTTAATGTTTTATATTCTGAGGAAAATGGAAACTGATTCTATGGTATCCACTATGTAACAATGTGTAATGTTATGAATATTTTGTCTTAATTCTCTAAAGCTCTAAACTTGAAAAGATCCTCAATGTAAAATGAAGTGTTTTCTTGAATAAATTCAAGATTATGTATGAAATAAGTGCGGGTCCTTACATTATCAGAAAAAACAAAAACCTACACAATGTAAATATTGATGTCCCAATTCTAAAAAAGGATTTTATTTTTTCCAAATGAATGTATAAGTGTGACCAAAACTATTTTTAAAGAGGGTTCTCCATCAAAAGGTAATAAATTGACATTTTAGTTAATATTAGAGTATTTATGCCTAAAATTGGATTCATCCGAATTTTAAGCCTCTATCATTTATTGGTAATTGTTAAAATATTTAAAAACATATATAATCATTTTGTAGTTAGTTCTGTTCATTCCTACCATTACAACGACTAGGCGTTAACTACAATTTAAAATAATATTAATATATCATTATTGTGCAACATAGGTTTTCAGAGAAACTCGGTGTTGCGTATTGGGTACGCCATCGAACATACCATTCCCTTCAAAGTAATATTAACATTTTATCCAAAAATATTAATAAATATGAAAAGGTCATATTCTTTATTTACCTGGGATGTGAATGTAAAACAATCGTTTCAAATCATATATGGATTGTAAACACTAATACATTCTTAGTCATGTTATCTTAAATTAATTCAGTTTATTTAAAATAAATATGACTCATTCTAACATGCTAACCACTGGGTAAATATAAAACATGTAACTTATTCTTAAGTAACACCATATCCCTAAATGTTATGTAAACCGACCTCTGATACAAACTATAATTCCCCAACCTTAAACATTACTTAATCTTTATATATTTCCGTAAATTAACATTAATTAACATCGTGAATCGTATTATGTTTAGAACATTTGATAATTAGGTCATTACTTATACACAATGATATGAATATTAGTTGTATACACTTCTATTCAAGATCAATTTTTCAACAAAACAAAAACTATTTAAATATAAATAATTTCATTTAATTTTTTAAACAACATGACTTTTCGTTGATCCGATCCTTTATTCCTTTTTTCCTATGAAAAACATTTCAAAACATGGGATGAGAATAAAAATCTCTGTATGGGATACATAATGAATTAAAACTATTATTCTTGTGAAAACCTATAATCCATGAATAAATTATTATAAAGTAACTCTTTTCACCTTTATGAAGTAGAAAAACGCTTTACTGCTTGTATGCTCATTTCATACCCTTTTATAAAAAATAATATTACCTTAAATCCCATAATAATAAACACAAAACATTAAAGATAACATGGGTCATAAATGTACATAAATATAATAAACATATGATGTACTTCCACACATATCAATAAATAGAACACCCATACAACCAACTTCAATACCCAATGATTTGGAGTTTAAAACGTAACCACCCATACATGGTATATCACAAAACCACCTATTATTTGGTGTTTCATGTAACCACCTATTATTTGTTTATAAAAAACTACATGTTAAATGTATATGTACCGTTATATAATCATAACACATAAAATATAGAAAATATCAACATTTCACTAATGAAATCTCATTTGAAATAATTCCAAGATATTGAAATAATAAATCCCTTTAAAAACCATTTTTGATACCATAAAAATAAATTTGGAAAATGGATTTATTTTCCTTTTGAAAACATTAATTCTTATAGAGTAATACAAGTACAAAATAAGAGTTACGGTTCCAGAGAGGTCGTTCTTGCCTCATACATTTAAAAACAATCATTTTAACGTTTAGAATAATGCTTCTATGAAAACAATATTTCATTTGAATGAAATTAAAAGTAAAATAGTTTTATTATAACCCTTATAAAAGAATTTGTTGTATATAAAAAAATTCCTCAAGGAAAGGATATTGAGACAATGTCCCTTACCTTGAGTCAGATTCATCCAGTATGTTCCTTATTATTCTTGAATAATAAACATAAGTTAATTTTTAATTTCCACATAACCTTTTTCAATTTAATTATTCATTTTATATCAATTTATAAAATTATATAATATTTATATAAATATTTATGTTTCTATCAGTCGTTTTTTCAATATGTAGTACTTAAGTCGAAAATGGACATATTTTGATACAAATTGCACATGAAGTGAAAAGTACATAATATCCAAAATAATATTCATGATTTAAATACCATATATATGAATTCTAAAGGTATTTATAATAGTTCGTAACATTTAGATATATTAAATTAAAAGAATTGTTCATGGAGTCTATAGGCCAAATGCATGCATGAACGCTACTTTCATTTCATTGTCATATTAATATAATAATATTAAAATTATATTAGTATATATTATAATTCCAGTATTATATTTGTATCATGTATGTCTTGTAACACCATGAGATTTTATGGAAAATATTTTTTCAATTTCATTGATGTCTTGTGTTGTACGCTACACCAAGATTACCTTGCACTATACGCAACACCGTATTAGCTTGCAGTATACGCAACACTATTCTTGGATCATGTTACACACAATTTTGATAGTAGTTATTCTACGCAACATTGAGTGTGTATATACATATATATATATATTCAATGTATAAATGAAATATGGTTGGATTCTGTTATATGAAACAATGAAAGAGTCTTGCATCACACGCAACCTGGACTTGTCTTGCATTACACGCAATCACGAACTTCCTCGATAGCGTGTGTAGTACGCAATACCGAGTTTCCCTAAACAACGATATATGGTTATAATATTATTATGGACTAGACGTTATGAATAGTATTAACTACATTTAAATTTTATAACATTATTATTCATCTTACATATATTCTAGAACATGGTATGAGAATAAAATAAATTTTTCGGTTAAAATAATTATTTTTTAAAAAATGCAGTTTTGCCGCCTTTTGATGGTGCACCCACTTTAAATCTTATTTTTGACATTTTTACAAGTTCAATTTGTCAAAATAAAATTCTTCTTTGGAATCAGGATATAAAAATTTACTTTGGATATACTTTTCATAATATTCTAATAACTTTCATATTTTGATGAATAATAAAAACCCGCTTTATTTTAATTAAAAACAACTTTTTTCATCACAATAATTTATATGGATAGATTATCATTTTAATTGGTTTTAAAGTTTAATTAGAATATTTTTTTACCATTTAATCTAATGTTGGTCATTGGAATTAATTTTACATTGAATTTGGACATAAAAAAATGTCGATCTTTTTATAGTTATTTTTTCTTAAAAACACTCTATTTGTTTTGATAACAGTAATTAATTTTAAAATTAATTAATTAAACTTCTATGTTTTTAATTTGGAAAAATAAACATTATTTTTGAATTCGGAATATCAAATATAGCTTAGGCTGAATTTTTGGTATTTTTCTGAAATACTTCAATTTTTAATGAATAGTGAAAACACGGAGTTTTTGGTTAAAACCGACTTTTTTTTAAATAATAATTTATTTGATTTAAATTTATTTTAGGTCAAAATAGGTACATAATACTTATATAAGTTCAATGAAATTAATTTGAGTCATTTTATAATAATTTTGGATTTATAAAAATTGTATTGGACTTTTCACCGTTTTTTACCCACCTCCTAGGAGCTTTTTCAATTGTTCATAAAACCTAATTTTACCACTTATGTGAATTTAATTTAGAAAATACAAGAGGCACGGTTAATATCAAGGAGTAAAATTTGGTTCAATTAGATAAATATAGTTTTTGGTGAATATTAACTTTTTACTTTTATTTACCACGGTTAAAAGTAAATAGGGTAATTCAAGGTTAAAAGAATATAATAATAATTCAAAATTACCTTAACACTTGTTCAAACCTTATTGGATGAGTAATGTCAGACCATGGGCATCCGTGGGTCGATTTTGGTACCCCATGGAACCACTATTGAATGACATTGACACATTAGATAAATTAATTTAATGTAAAGACAAAATTGGAATTAACAAAAATCCTTTAGTAATTAATTTTTTTAATGGGATATATAAATTATCTTTTCAAATATAAATATTCATTGGAAATATAAAAATATTTCCTAAATGTTTTTAATTTGTTTTATAATTTTTAGACATCAAATAAATTATATTATTTATGACACAATAATGATGCAGTATTTACCTCATTAATAAATGATTTAAATAAATAAGATTATAATGATTAAAATATTATCCAAAACTGGTCCAATTCCAATTGGATGATTTTATTTAGAATATGAGTCATCTTATATTAGACATTAATGTGTTTGTGACCTCTTGAAACCGAAAATAAGTTTATAATAAAATAATGTTTTCACACTTTCCTAAAGAGCCCCTCCACTCCCATATAAAAGGAGACCACTTCTAGGCAATTCCTCACACCTCTAAAGCCTTTTGTCTCATCTAAACTCTGCCCAAATAAGATCCCAACATCCCTCCCCTCCTCTTAGAAGCCTTACATTAGGCATAAGGCACTTCAAGAAGTCCTTTTGGTTCAAACCAAAGCAAGTTACCCAAATTAAAGGTAATAGTTTCTCTTAAGTTGTTTACTTTTATTCTACTTCTCCAACCACTAAAATCTTTTTAATCCTTTCTTTTGTAACAACATCACTATCATAAAAATACAAGGATGTTTTTATGAAAAGTATTATAACTACACTTACACACACCTACATCTAATGGATGAAGAACATAATTTTTCTGTGGATGGAAAACTAACGCCTCACGAAACTATGATTATTCGATTTTCTCCTACCGCCTCTCATGGTAGTCATTATGATGGAAATGTATTTATATATGATATATATTAGTTTTATGATTTCTTTATTCTTATTTACTTCCAAATTATATAAAGCCTTTATGGTTCCATAGTCGGTAAATACGATAATCTCATTTGAGGAAATGCAGATTATCGCCCCCTCAAAGTGATGTGATTCGTTAATGCCTTATGTGGAATGTATAAAGGATGGAGTTAATGATATTATATGTGATATTATAATGGAATTATAATATTCCTATTTATAATTATGTTTTAATTCCATTAAAATAAGAAATATAAATGAATGTAGCATTCATGCGTACGTACGGCTTACCGTCTCCATGAACGGTGCATTTCATTTCTTACCTCCATATGGTATGTACTATTATAAATAAATGTATATTCTGGATATATAATGAATATATATTATATATAAATCATTATTTACATTCTGTGAGTAATTAAATCATGATATAAGTAATAATAACATCAAGAACACAAGTCCAAATATGTAGGATAAATAAGATGATTTTACCCAAAACGCTGGTTTAACATGGATTTACAAAAGAACGTGTAATATAAAGTCATAAGTGAATCATATATGATGTAATAACAATGAATATGATTCTTTAATAAGTCAATGAAATTATTTAATACATTATACAGGAGTTTTGGATACATATGAATAATATCGGACGTAAGGTAAGGGATAACTTTTCCAATCTCGTTTTTATCTGAGATTGTTTATTGGTAAAGTATTTACTGGGGTTATTGTTATCATATAATCCCATGTTTTATAAAAAATGTTTATATGTATTTTTAAAGTCCTTTTTAACCATTTTTTACTTTTACTACATGTTATGTATGGAATTATTCTTTTTTTACCATACGAGGTAATTTTTTACTTTTCTGGAAAAAGTACGAGAAGAATGTTTTTTTAAATTATATGGCATGAAAGGATTTTTAAGGTTTTATAAATCCTTATTTTCATGAATTTTACTCCAAAAGATTACATGACAATTTTCAAAAAAATATCTTTCTTTTAAAATTGCATGACATTTTGTGAAAAGAAATTGATTTTTGAATAAGAAAGGATATTTTCCTCAAGAATTCATTTCAAGTGTTTTATCAAAACCATTTTTCCATATATGATGACATTATTTCATATGTGTATGTGTCAAGTATAAGGTCTATATTATTTACATGGTTTTACTTTTCTTATGATGAAATGATATCCATTTGTTTTATATGGATTATGTTATAATGGGATGATGTTTTTGAAACCCACTTTATTCTTTGGGTTATGATGAATGGTTTATGTTTATGTTGTAGCACATGTAAGAATGATTTAATTATGAGATGGGTGGGACCTATATCTCCCTCTAATTCATTGGTTAAAGATTTATTTATCATGATATATACATGGCTGGAACGACAAGTAAATCTGATTCAGCAATACAGGGCTGGAACAGCAAGTAAACCCGGTTCAGTAAGGGACTTTGTCCACTAAGATGGTCTTGGAAGCAATGCCTTGGCTACTATGGAAATAATATCATGTGACTAATGGTTGCCACAATTACATGTTTTATTCCCATTCTATTTTATCATGATTAATGTTTCTTTATGATCTATGCCTTACGTACTTCCATGTTTTATGTCATTGCTCAAGATTTTGATGTTTAAATATTATGTTCATGTTTTGAAGTTCAAATGTATATGGTTTGTTTTATTTTCTCCATGCATACCCTTACTGAGCATTTGAGCTCACCCTTTATATGTTTTCTTTTCCCCATGATATAAATAAAGGTTTTAGGTAAGAAAACAAAAAGGGGAAGATCGTTATGGGAGATGTTGAAGATCTTTCAACATGATTAGAAGATTATATTCCATGTTTCCAAAGACACTAAACTATTATGATCCTTGAGTGCTTGTTTTTGTTATGTATTAAGCATTCTGCAAAAGTAAAGTATTATCCATGTACGTCATGCTTCGGGCCTCTACAGTTGGTATCAGAGGAAAGTTTTAGTCAACCTTTGGAAACCAGGATGCAAGAACTTTAGTGAGATCCCAAGAGATATGTCTAAGGTATGTCTAGGGATGTCCCTAAGGTTAAGTATAATTATAAGTTATATTCCTATAATTACAGTAACGATCTTAGAATTAAATCTAAGATGTTATATATTGAATTTACTCCCCTTTTATTATATTGTTTTCCCTATCGTGATTTTTTCCTCTCAGACTATTCTTTTTGGGTTTTAGATGATGGTTGGAACCCGAAGGAACCGTGTTGATCAATGTAATGGACGATGAAATGATTTTCCTCATGAAAAAACCAATGTTATGGTAGATGGAGTGAAAAATATTATTGTTATACTTACACAAGCTATTAATCATTATGGAATTCCAAATGAGCAGAGAAGGCAACAATATTCTATTGAGTCCTTCATGAGGCAAGACCCACCTTCTTTCAATGGGTCATCTGATCCACTTGTTGTTGAACAATGGATCAGTACCATTGAAAATATATTTTCCATACTTCGCTTTTCGGAACATGAAAAATTCATTCTGGCTATTTACCGATTAGAAGGCAAAGAAAATCAATGGCGGACTTTAATTAAGAATACACAGCCACAAGGTGAAATTGATTCCATGGAATGGGATGAGTTTAAGAACTTATTTTTAAATAAGTACTTCCCTCGTATTCTTCGAACAAAGATGGAAAAGGATTTCCTTGAGCTTAAGCAAAAGGATGATGAATATGTTGGTATATATGAAGATAATTTTACAAGGCTTGCAAGGTATGCATCTGGCTTTATCATCCAACCTGAAAGTAAAGTTGATCGATTATTCAGTGGCATAAAACCAAGTCTTCGAAAGTCATTAGTTATAAGAGAGTTCAGTAGCTATGAAGAAATTTTGCGTTGTGCTATCATGGTCGAACTGGAAGTTGGTGTTACATATCCATATCATGGTTTTGACAAGAAACAAAAGATGGTGTTCAAGGAGAAATCTCATAACAATGGTGAAAAGAAGATGAATGTTTCTTTATTATGAAAGTGTGGAAAGAATCATGGTGGAGATTTCCTAAAAGGTACTATAAAATGTTTTAATTGTGGAAAAGAAGGTCATTGAGCAGTTGATTGTCGAAGTAGTGGGAAAAATGTTGCTAATGATGTGAATAGATAAAATACAATAGAGAAATCTCCACCAACACTTCAATGATTCAAGTGCAAGGAAATGGGGCATTATGCTAATAAATTCCCTAATCCAAGGGTTAATGATGATCAACATGAGCAACCACTTAAGGAAAAGGACAAAGGGAAGTCACATGCGATCACTATTGGCAATGTTGAATATAACAACGATGTGGTGGAATGATTTAGTGTTCATGTAATGGGATTCCAAAATAATGTTGTGTAAGTAATCTCATGGTACTATGGAATAAAGAGACATCTATGGATTGTTACACGGTTTCCTTTCCATATGTTTTGAAAGTGTATAATGAATGGTACCGGTATCCATGAAAGGTTATTCAGATATTTTTGTAAAGCACCTAATATGCCCATAAAGAAGTGCTAAGGGGATAATGAAATATTTGATAGTATTAATGAGCTCATGAATTATATAAGGAAAAAGTGATATCATGGTTTGAGTATAATGAATTTTTGGGATTTTGGTATGTGGAAATAGTTAACTTTTGATAGCATTCATGTTTTCACTAAGGTTCAATGGGTATTCATTTTCAAGAGAATACATGATTAAGGTATTCACATGATTGGGATGTGATCAACAAGATATATCTGGGATAAATGATGGTATTCACATGCTCGGTAGATGACATTTCTAGTAATTGTTTTCTTTATACTATAAGATTGGAAAAAATTATTTTGGATAAGCCTAAAGATTTGAAATGGATTATGTTGGACATAAGTTATTATTGTTTAAGGCTATAACTGTTTTCTATATTATCGATGGAATGTCATAATGATGTAATTTTAGAAAAAGGACAACATGCAGGACGGGCGACAACCCATCGCGTCGGACAAGGCTGTGGGAATCGAACCAACAACCGATGTCTGACATGCCTTTATCACCTACCACTGGCCCACAGGAAGTCCCTGGTTAGTAGAAACTAGTTTTATTTTATTATGCGGTATGATAGATGAAGTATAAGTCCATTTTTTGAACCATATATGAATAATATCACCATAGATGGACTTATGTATATAACTTTTTCTAACCTTATGTTTGAGATAGATGGAATGACTTATCATTCTATCACAAGATCTGTTAATACTTCATGTAAAACAAATTCAACTTCATTTCTTTAAGAGATGAAGTGGCAATTTTCAAGACATGAAAAACAATGAGATTGTACCAAAATCAAGTAAGAATTTATTTTAATTCAAAAATTCTTCAACATTAGGGAAATTATCCTGAAATCCAAAAATGTTGCCCAAGTACTCTCATATTTGACAAATCAGATGGTACCTTAGATCATCACAAATTTATGGATTTGTGATTGTTGGCTTTTTCAAAGCCATGTTCTCTACCACTATCCATCAGAACGTGATGGTTATATTTTTCTTCCATATCCATATTTTCACCTATTTTATCCTATGTGGAAACCCAATGATAGTTACTTTTGGTAATCGTTACGTTTCATAATTTAGTTTTTAAAATCATGTTTTAGTATTCTTTTTTAAGAGGTGGGTTTCTATGAATAGTAAACGATTTATAACCCCGACGAATTTTGAGGACGAAATTCATTTTAAGAGGGGTAGAATGTAACACCCTGAGCTTTTATAAAAAATATTCTTTAAATTTCATTGATGTCTTGTGTTGTACGCTACACAAGCATTATCTTGCACTATACGCAAACTCGTATTATCTTGCAGTATACACAACACTATTCTTGGATCATGTTACACACAATTTTTATAGTGGTTATTCTACGCAACATTGAGTGTATATATATATATATACATATATATATATATATTCAATGTATAAATGAAATATGGTTGGATTCTATTATACGAAACAACAAAGGAGTCATGTATCACACGCAACCCTGACTTGTCTTGCATTACACGCAATCACGACCTTCCTCGATAGCGTGTGTAGTACGCAATACCGAGTTTCACTAAACAACGATATATGGTTATAATATTATTATGGACTAGCCCTTATGAATAGTATTAACTAGATTTTAAATTTTATAACATTATTATTAATCTTACATATATTCTAGAACATTTTATGAGAATAAAATAATTTTTTCGGGTAAAATAATTATTTTTAAAAAATGCAGTTTTACCTCCTTTTAATGGCGCACCCACTTTAAATCATGTTTTGGACATGTTTATAAGTTCAATTTGACAAAATAAAATTCTTCTTTGTAATCAGGATATAAAAATTTACTTTGGATAAATTTATCATATTATTCTGGTAACTTTCATATTTTGATGAATAGTAAAAACACGCTATATTTTAATTAAAAACAACTTTTTTCATCGTAATAATTTATATGGCTAGATTATATTTTTAATTTTTTTTAAAGTGTAATTGGAATATATTTTTACCATTTAATCCAATTTTGGTCATTGAAATTAATTTTACTTTGAATTTGGACATAAACAAATGTCGATCTTTTGATAGTTATTGTTTTTTAAAAACACGCTATTTGTTTTGATAACGGGAATTACTTTTAAAATTAATTAATTCCACTTATATGTTTTGAATTTGGAAAAATAGACATAATTTTTGAATTATGAATATCACATATAGCTTAAGCTTAATTTTTGGTATTTTTCTGAAAAACATCAATTTTTTATGAATAGTGAAAACACAGAGTTTTTGGTTAAAACTGACTTTTATTTTAAATAATCATTTATTTGATTTAAATATATTTTAGATCAAAATAGGCACATATTAATTATATAAGTTCAATTAAATTCATTGGAGTCATTTTATAATAATTTTGGATTTATAAAAATTGTATTGAACTTTTCACCGTCTTTTACCCACCTCCTAGGAGCTTTTGCAATTGTTCATAAAACTTAATTTTACCACTTCTGTGAGTTGAATTTCTAAAATCCGAGAGACACGGTTAATATCAAGGAGTAAAATGTGGTTCAATCAGATAAAAATAATTTTTGGTGAATAGTAACTTTTTACTTTTATTTACCACGGTTAAAAGTAAATAGGGTACTTCAAGGTTAAAAGAATATTATAATAATTCAAAATTAACTTAAGACATGTACAAACTTTATTTGATGAGTAATGGCCGACCATGGGCATCCTTGGGTTGATTTTGGGACCCCATGGAGCCACTTATGGAAGACAATGACACATTAGATTATTTAATTTAATGTAAAGACAAAATTGGCATTAACAAATATCATTTAGTAATTAATTTTTATAAGGGGATATATAGATTATTTTTTTGACTATAAATATTAATTGGAAAGATAAAATATTTCTTACATGTTGGTATTTTTTTATAATTTTTAGACATCAAATAAATTAAATTATTTATGACATAATAATGATCCAGTATTAACCTCATTAATAAATGATTTAAATAAATAAGATTATAATGATTACAATATTATCCAAAACCTGTCCAATTCCTATTGGAGGATTTTATTTCAAATATTAGCCATCTTATCTTCAACATTAATTTGTTTTGGACCTCTTGAAACCGAAGATAAGTTTTAATAAAATAATGTTTTCACACTTTCCTAAAGAGCCCCTTCACTCCCTTATAAAAGGCGACCACTTCTATGCAATTCTTCACACCTCTCAAGCCTTTTGGCTCGTCCAAAAAATGACCAAATAAGCTCACAACATCCCTCGCCTCCCATTAGAAGCCTTACATTAGGAAGAAGGCACTTCAAGAAGTCCTTTTGGTTCAAACCAAAGGAAGTTACCCAAATTAAAGGTCATAGTTTCTCTTAAGTTGTTTTCTTTTATTCTACTTCTCCAACCCCTAAACTCTTTTTAATCCTTTATTTTGTAACAACACCAGTATCCTAAAAATACTAGGATGTTTTTATGAGAAGTATTAGAACTACACTTACACACACCTCCATCTAATGGATGAAGAACATAATGTTTCTGTGGATGGAAAACTAACGCCTCACGAAATGATGATTGTTCGATTTTCTCCTACCGCCTCTCATGGTGGCCATTATGATGGAAATGTAATTATATATGATATATATTATGTTTATTATTTCCTTATTCTTCTTTAATTCCCAATTATATCAAGCCTCTATGGATTCCATAGCCGGTAAATACGATAATCTCATTTGAGGAAGTGCGGACTACCGCCCCCTCAAGGTGATGTGATTCGTTAATACCTTATGTGGAATGTATAAAGGATGGATTTAACGATATTATATATGATATTATACAGTAATTATAATATACCTATGTATAATTATTTTTTAATTCCATTAAATTAAGAAATAGAAATGAAAGTAGCATTCATGCATACGTACGACTTACCGTCTCCATGAATGGTGCATTTCATTTCTTACCTCTATATGTTATGTACTATTATAAATACATGTATATGCTGGATATATAATAAATATAAATGATATATAAATCATGATATACATTCATGAAGTAATTAAATCCTGATATGAGTAATAATAACATCAAGAACAACAATTCCAAACACCTATGATAAATAAGATGATTTTACCCAAAACACTGCTTTAACATGGATTTACAAAAGAACGGGAAATATAAAGTCATAAGTGAACCATATATGATATCATAACAATGAATATGATTCTATAATAAGTCAATGGCGTTATTTAAATCATTATACAGAAGGTTCAAAATACATATGAAGCATATCAGACGTAAGGAAAGGGATAACTTTTCCAATCTCGTTTTTATCCGAGATGGTTTATTCGTAAGTATTTACTGGGGTTATTGTTATCATCCAAGAATATGTTTTCTAAAAAAAAATTTATGTATGTTTAAAGTCCTTGTTACCCATTTTTTACTTTTACTATATGGTATGTATGGAATTATTCTTTTTTGACCATACGAGGTACTTTTTGACTTTTCCGGCAAAAGTACAAGAAGAATGTCATTTTAACTTATACGGCATGAAAGGATTTTTAAAGTTTTATAAAAACTTATTTTCATGAAGCTTCTTATAAAATATTTCATGACATTTTTCAACAAAATCACTTTCTTTTAAAATTGCATGACATTTTTTGAAAAGAAATTGATTTTTGAAGAAGAAATGATATTTTCCTCAAGAATTCATTTCAAGTGTTTTATCAATACTATTTTTCCATCTATGATTACATTATTTAATATGTGTATGTTTCAAGTATAATGTCTATATGATTTACATGGTTTCAATTTTCTTATGATGAAATGATATCCATTTGTTTTATATGGATTATGTTATTATGGGATGATATTTGTGAAACCCACTTTATTATTTGGGTTACGATGAATGATTTATGATTATGTTGTGGCACACGTAAGAATGATTTCATGATGAGATGGGTGGGACCTATATCTCCCTCCAATGCATTGGGTAAAGATTTATATCTCATGAGATATACATGGCTAGAACGGAAAGTAAATCCTATTCAGTAATACCGGGCTGGAACGACAAGTAAACCCGGTTCAGTAAGGGACTTTGTCCACTAAGATAGTCTTGGCAGCAATGCCTTGGCTACTATAGAAATCATATCATGTACTTAATGGTTTCCACAATTACATGTTTTATTCCCATTCTATTTTATCATGATTAATGTTTCTTTATGATCTATGCCTTACGTGCTGCCATGTTTTTTGTCATTGCTCAAGATTTTGATGTTTAAATATTATGTTCATGTTTTGAAGTTCAATAGTATATGGTTTTATTTATTTTCTCCATGCTTACCCTTACTGAGCATTTGAACTCACCCTTTATATGTTTTCTTTTCCCCAGGATATAAAGAAATGTTTTAGGTAAGAAAACAAAAAGGGGAAGATCGTTATGGGAGATGTTGAATATCTTTCAACATGATTAGAAAATTATATTCAAAGTTTCCAAAGACACTAAACTATTACGATACTTGAGTTTTTGTTTTTGTTATGTATTATGTATTCCGTAAAAGTAATGTATTGTCCATGTATTCCATGCTTCATTCCTCTACATGTCTCATATGTTTAATAAAAATTTCTTTTATACTTTCCATATATAGAATGAATGAGTCATATCACATTGATGGGGCGGTAGTCCACACTTCATCAAATGAAATTTTTGTATTTACACATAATGGAAAACACACAGGTTTGTTGGATTTGAAAATTATAGAAGAATAGGGACAATATGAATATAATATATTTTTATTGGGCCATCATAATGGTCACCATGTGATGTGGTAGGAGGAAATTAAATAATTACTGTTTCATGAGGTGTGGTTCATCGTACAGAGAAACAATATGTTTGTATACATTAGATGGAGTTTTGTGTAAGTGTTGTTCAAATACTTTTCATAAAAACATCCTAATATTGAGGATATTATTATTGTTATGTAATAAATTATTAAATATATCATAGGGAATATAGAATAAAAAATATGTAAAGGGTCCTGAGAGAAGACGTTACCTTTAAATTGGGAAACTTCTTTTGATTTGAGCCAAAAGGATTTCTTAAATTTCCGTATACCCATAGTAAGGCTTCTTAGAGTAATGGAGGGATTTTAGGAACTTATTTGAGAATAAGTTGGACTACCAAGAGGCTTTAGAGGTGTGAGTATTTGTGTAGATGTGGTTACCATTTATAAGAGTGTGGTGGGGCACTTTATGAATGTATTCAAATATTAATTTTTTATAAAATAAATTTCAATGAAAAAATGTACAAAACAAATTTCATTAAAATATAATATTATTTTGGTTAGAATAAACATAATAAAAAAATATTAGTCAACTTTTAAGTCTTTTTTATCCTTATAATTTTTTTTATCATTATTTTACCCTTATTAATCTTACCACTGTAACATATAATTTACACATTTTTGGATTAATCTAATTACAATATCATATCAAAAGACCTGAAAAAAAGTTCATTATGACATATATGGACTTTGTTTATAATTTTAATGAATCATAGATTTTTATGAATATCATATCATTAAATAAACAATTTTATTTTTTATGTTAAGAATTATGTCAAATTTGGACACTATTATGGCATGAATTTTTTAAAAATACATAACTACCTGATTTCATTAATCCAAAGGCATTAAAATAATTCTAATATTTCAATATAATCTAGAAAATTTTTGTATGATAGAAAAATATTCAAATTAAATTTATTATAATATTTATAATATCATTTATTTGAATCCTATATTATTAATGTAATAACTGAATCACCATTGTGACATAATTAAATTTATTTATTTAATGTCTAAAATTTATAAATAAAATAACATGATATATTAATCCATTTTACCATTTTTATTAATATTTATTATTTAATATATAAAATATATTACCCTATAAAAAATTACTAATTGATACTTGTTTGTGTTCTATTTCTCTTTACATTAAATTAATTCTAACTACATGTCATTATCAGACCCATGTGGCTCAAGGGGGTTCTAAAATCGACACAAGGATGCCCATGGTCAGAAATATCTCATCCAATAGTATTATGACATGTGTTAGGGTAGTTTTATATTATTATAATATTAATTATTTACCCTTATTTACCAGAGTTACCCACTAACCATGGTAAATAAAATAATTACTGAACATACTATTTATAATGTGAAATTATAAAAGGTACCAATTGAAAAAATTTGGAACATATGATTCGAAATATAGAAAACATTTTAACATATATAAAACACCAAATTTTAATAAATTAATTTACACTTAAATCCTATTGTCTAAACCAGAAAGTAGGATTTTTAGAAGTAAAATCTATCAAAAGAGTGACTTATATTTATATCCAATTTAATAGTGAAATTATTTCAAATTAACAACGTTGGAATAAATGATAAAAACATAATCCAATTAGACATTAAAAATGATCGTTGTAGAATGATACCTCATCTTCATGTATCCTCCTTATGCATGCACCAAATTTAGTGAAGGATGAATTTTTTAACAGAAATAAGTATTATTGGATGAGTAGGAAAAAAATTTCAAGCAATATTAGTAGGAGTTGTTTTACCCAAATGTATTTAAAGGTGTGATTAAGTGGGGGCGGAAACTTACCTTTTACAATCAAGGAGTGGTTGTGTTTTTCTAAACTCCCAAATGTATTTACAATTGGGAATTCATTCTTACCTCATCTCTATGAAAAATAAATAAATTATTGATTGGATGAATCACTTTTTATACACACTGTAACCACATAAATTAAACAAATTTTCATCATGTTATCCATTATTATTTATGTTAAATAAATTATAGATTTTTAATCTTTTCCCTGGTATCTTGTGTGTTTATATTTAACAAGGTAATTATTTTATTAAGAATAAATTTAGAATTCAATTTATTATATATTTTAGATATAATATTTATAAATATGAAATACAATTTATAGAATAATAATCCAGTTTTTATGGACAATTATTATTAACACAACCACATGTAATGTGGAATAAAATATTTTAACATTAATCACATTAGGAAATTCATAACTAATTTCAATAATAATTTTGGAAAAAATGAAACATGAATATAATAGATAGTATAAATTATTTTGATTCAAAATATATAGTCCATTTTTCAAAATTAAATTCATTAAAATGGAATAATTTATGTCAAAAATTACTCTCACAGATAACATGAGAATGCGTGTTTTAAATGTATAATGTTCATAACATTACAGTGTTTTTATATTAAAATTTTATATGATATCAATTACTTTTACCTAATTTCATTAATTCAATTATAATATAATTTGATTTACTTTAAAACCAACTTAATATATGAATTATCATTAAAAATAAATTAAATGAAAATATATATATCTAATAATGATTAATATTTATTAATATTCAACAAAAAATGAATCATTTTAGAAAAATTATCAATCAATAACGCTAAGATAAACATTAAATTATGATCTAAAAAATGGAAATTGTTTTTTTAAGAAATTTTCAATATATCCTAATAAATAATATTAAATTATGAACCCCAATAGTGACTATTCGATCTTTTAAAAAAATACTCTTCTTAGAAAATATAACTATTTATTTTAAATTATTCTAAATTTATTAATAACAAATATAAAAATAACAAACATGAATAAACTATATTTTTAATTAGTTTTTTATGTTGTTCAAACCAATCATTAATCTTTAATGATTATATATTAAATAACAATTCAATATTATATTGTTTCTTGGTAAACCATTATGTTTTTTAAAAGTCAATCCAAACTCATTTTTGCGTGTAACACAATTCAGACATAGTGTTTCATGAAAAAAAAGATAAACTCATTTTGTTCTGTAACTCAGTTCATCACCAATGTTTCATGTAATAGAAAATATAAAATGATTGATTTTTTTTTGAATAAAATACTTCAAACAGTCAGAGTGTGTTACAATCTAACCCTTTAAAATTTATTTTGCCCTCAAAATTATTATTCATTAGCAAAAATTTAGTATTTGAAAAATATCATCATAGAAACCAACATCATAAAAATAAATATTTACAATTCTAATAATAATTGAACGTTGTAATCATAAAGGATACCAAAATTAAATCATAAAATAGTGGCACATATGATAAAATTAGAGGGTCATTATATTTGTTCAATGAAAAAATGAATAAATAATTATAGATAGTGATAGGGTACATTGATCACAATAAATTGGGTGAACCTAATAAGGTTAACATCCAAAAATCCAAGAACAATTGTGTAATAAAAGAGTTAATTTATATTTCCAAATATTATTATAAAAAATAACATTTTATTTCAATATCCTTTTCCTAATGTAGATGAATTTTCATATGATGATATACTTACATGATTTTATTCAATTTATATGCACAATCTCATCCTCTAGATGTTTATTGATCATTTTACAGTTTGTTTCTTACTATATGAAATAAAGGTTAATTTTTATATCTTTATGTACTAACAAGTCATATAAACCATAAATAAGAATTATAATTAATTGTATCTATATTTAGTTATCATTAAAGAAAAATGTCTCGAAAATTTAATCAAATATTCATAAATATTAACATGGTGATATAATACATTAATATCTAAATCATCATCCATTTTTTAAATTATATCATTTAAAAAAATTAATTTTTAGACATCCAAATTATTAAAATAAAAAATATTAGTAAAAAGTCACTAAATTTCTCAAAATCATTTTCAATATAATCCATAAAATTTAATATTGTTTGTCTTGATTTTCAAATACCAGAAATTTGAATACCTTCATCATATATTCTCAAATTACATGGAAATGACTTGAATGACAGCTAAACCTCAACATAAACACGAATTAAACAGTTCCATAAAATAAATAAATACAATAGTGAAAATATTCTATAGATACAGTAAATTTCTAAATGACGTAAATTATAACATAAATAAAATTATCAACAAATAATTTTTTCAAATGCGATCAATACTCTTAAATTTACACCACCCATATTAATCATCTATTTTTCTCTATGAATCACAACTTTTAAACCTTATAAACTAATTAATGGTTATCTTCCATTGATATTATTTTTTCAAAAAAAGTTTATATTTATATTTTTTAACTAATTTATTCCCATAGTAATACTCCCAATGTTCTTGAATATCATTAACATAAAACAAGTACTAAAAAATACTTATAAATTAAATAATTCATATAACATAATCCATTAATTAAAATACATAAATCTATTATTAATCCCCATACCTTCTCAAACTATTAACTAGGCTTATAAATATTATTACTTAGGACTTAAGTCCATTCATATGTCTGGTTTAGTTTCTTCATCATCACTATTATAACCACTTCTCATACCACCTTGCAGATTCAAGAGCATTCACCCTTGGAAATCAATTTTAAAAATTTAAATATTTTACACATTAAAGTAATTCATTAATTGATAATACCCAATAGAGGTTGATATTTCCTTCCATTGAATTAACTAATCATTTTATTTTTCTTAATAAATCACATACCATGTGTCATTATCCATACATAAAACAAATTATAATTCAATTGATAGGTTACCAAGAGTATATATTCTTATATTGTTGACATATAATTAATTTAATATATTTTCTTCCATATTATTCATGGAACGGACTCTCAAAAAACATTATTTATCTTCCATAGTTAGTACGGTAGTTTCTTGTGGTGAAAATTAATAATACTGTTCCAGGATAATGGAGTTGGATAAATCAAAATATCCTTCACTCTATTATTCATCCAATGTCGTTTCTTATAGTTATAATTTATTTAAAATTCATCATTAATCATGTTCTTTTACGACTCTAATATTTACAAAAATCTAAATTAATAGTGTGAACAACCAAAATCCTTGTTAAAACACAAATAATCTTGAAAATCCAACTTATAAGAAGTATAAATCATGAATAATTCTATTCAGTCTATGACACCATATTTTGTAATATTTAATTAATAGTCATCATCATATTAAATCCATCATAATGGTTTATAAAGTGTTTCTTAATTTATAAATTGTTTCACATTTTATTGTCGAACCTAGTCTGTATAAGGGCCCATAGTTGTTCTTATATTGATGGTTGAGTCTAGCTCAATAACCCCTATTATTTGTTATAATCTATAGGGTCCTCTATTATAGTGACACATACACTAGTATTTTCTAGAAAAGGATGAAATTTATTTGAATCCCATTGTTCTATCCCTTACCAAAATTCTAGGACATTTTTCATTAACTTTTAATCATCCTTATACTTACCCTTAGAGGAATCCATAGACATATCCTTCAATGTATCCCTAGGTATTTCTTAATTATTTCATATTATATATTTCAAATTTCATCTAATTCTTCCTCTAATAGAATCCTATAGAGACCCAGTATTCTCATTTAGGGATATTATATCTTGTTAAGTGAATATATATTAAATTACAAAAACCCACTCCTAAATACTATACAAATTTAATGCCTTTAGAAACATGGAACATAATCATGTTAACTCTTAAAAGATCCAAAATTTATGAAATAATTTTCTTAACATTATTTTATGTTCATATCCATACCATATATAAATTTTTTCCATAGCCTAGGGAATGATAAAATAATAATCCAAGAACTGAGATACTAACTAATGGTAAATAAGAGAGGTACATAAGAATAAAATGGAAATAAGGTTCTATGAATAAGATATTAAAATATAAAAACTATACCCCATATATAAAATATCATAATATTATTTCATGATATATTGATTTAAATTTCATAATATATTAATAATAACAAAATAAAATAACATGAGTCATAAAAGCATATAATTTTCAAAAGACATAATATTGTGGCATACAATTAGCCATATAAATCTAATTCTATATTAGTCAAGGATCATGGAAAAAACATATATGGTTCATCTTTAAAATGATACAACTCTTTATTGGGACATAATAATATCCTTGATGGTATCAATTTTCTCATAGTGGAGGTGTTTACTCCTTAAATAGTCATAGTAGTCCAGGTTCACTACAAAAAACACCATAATTTAGAAAGACAAATATTTAACTAAAATAAATCCTAATTATAATCCTATATATCCCATGGGATATAAATATATTCCCAATGAATAGGACGGATATGTAGGTTCCACCATAATTGGTTACAACATTACCATATTCTTTTATTATTACGTAACCACTATCCATGGTTATAATGTTACCACTATCATATACAAAATTAACTGTAACATCCAAGGTAAATAAATAATAATATATTTTTATATTTATTAATATTTGTGAAATAAATATTAATTTTACTTTAAAAGGGTTGCTATTTTCGATAGCGTATCCGATATGAAATGATGGGTTTCTCTGAAATCTTCCATTGCACACTAATAATATAATATTATTATTTTAAACATTATATAACTCCTAGATTTTGTATTGGAAGGAATGAAAAAAAACTAACTAAAATATTATTATACATGTTCGATAAATGTATTTACATTTATCAAAAAAAAAATTGAGGATTAAGATATGAATGAATCTAATTTTAAGCATAATTTACTTTAAAAAGGTCGATTTACCGCCTTTTAATGGATACCCCTCATTAAATCATATTTTTTTCATTTCATTGTGTTACATTTGACCAAATAGAATTCTTCTTTGTAATGGGGACATTAAAATTTACTTATTGTAAATTTTTGGAATTTTTCGGATAAGTTTCATTTTTTTAATGAATAGTGAAAAACATTGTATTTTAATTTAAAAATATGTTTTAATCTAATTTAATTACATGGTTACATAATATTTTTTAATTGGTTTTAAAGGTTAATTAGAATATAATTTTACCATTTAATTGAATTTTATTCATTGGAATAAATTTCACTTTGAAATTACACTTATTCAACTGTCCATCTTGTGATAGTTATTAATTCTAAAAAACACGCTTTTTTGTTTTGACAACGGGAATTAATTTTAAATAAATTTCTACCACTTCTGTCTTTTGAATTTTAAAATATGTATTCCATATTTAGAATCAGGAGGTCTAAATTTTGTAAATAGCTAACTTTTATTTTTAGACATTTTAAATATTTTCTTCAGTAAATATTTTATTTACCGTGGTTAAAGGGTAAATCAGGTAAATAAGGGTAAACAATAATATTATAATAATATAAAATTACCTTTAAAAATGTCCTAATCCAATTTTATGAGTCATGGACGACCATGGGAATCCTTGGGTGGATTATGGGACACCTTTGAGCCACATGAGAGTGATAATGACACTTTAGATTAATTAACCTAATGTAAAGGCAAAAATGACAAAAAAATATCTTTTAGGAAATTAATTACTACATGGAGATATATAAATTCTTTTTTAGATACATTGAAAATATAAAAATATTTCCTATATCATGGTAATTTTTTTATTACTTTTATAAATCAAATATATTAAATTATTTATGACACAATAATGATGCAGAGTTTACCTCATGAAAAATGATTTAAATAAATAATATTATAATGAATAATGTATTATCCAAAACATGTCGAATTACTATTGGATGGTTTTATTTCTAATATTAGTCATCTTATCTTCTCCTTTAATGGTTTTTTGACCATTATAAACCGAATATTATTATATAATAAAAAAATAATTTCACATTTTCCAAAAGAGCCCCTCCTCCCGCTTATGAAAAGAGACCACTTATAACCAATTCCCCACACCTCTAAAGCTTTTTGTATCATCCAAACTATTTCCAATTAAGCTCTCCACATCCCTCTACTACACCTATAATCCTTACCTTAGGTCTAATACACTTCAAAAAACCATTTTGGTTCAAACCAAAGTGAGTTAACCAAATTAAAGGTAAGAATTTATCTTAAATTGTTTTCTTTATTTTACTTCTCCGACCCACAAAACTCATTTTATTCCATTAATTTATAACAGAATTAGTATCCTAAATATACTAGGATTTTTATATTATATTTATTTGAGAAACACTTACACAGTACTCCATCTAATGGGTGAAGAACATACTTTTTTCGAGGATGGAAACTAATGCCTCATGAAATGATGATTGTTCGATTATCTCCTACCGCCTCTCATGGTGGACATTAAGATGACACAATATTTTTTTATTATATATATTATGTTTATGATTTTTTATGGTTATTTATTTTTCTTTTATATCATACCATAATGGTTTCCATTATTTGTAAAAGCGATAATTTCATTTGAGGAAGTGCGGACTACCGCCCCCACAAAGTGATATGACTCGTTAATGCCATATGTGGGATGTATAAAGGATGAAGTTAATGATTTATTATTTGATATTATACTGGAATTATAATACTACATTGTATCATTATGTTTTAATTCAATTAAATATGAAATATAAATGGAAGTAGAGTTCATGCGTACGTACGGATTACAGTCTCCATGAACGGTGCATTTCAATTGTTACCTATAAATGTTATGTACTATTATAAATAAATGTATATACTGGATATATATATGATATATATGATATCTAAATCATAAATATAATCTTTTATATAATGAAACATTGACCACATGAACAACATGTAATTATAAGAAGTCCATTTTTTACTCAAGTACAAATATTGACAAAGCGACAATTATTAACTTGAAATGATTATATAATGTTTATAAAATTGTAATAAGTGATATAAAAGGAATAATAAAATTGAAAATGGTTATTAAGAAAGTAGAAATTATCTTTAGTTTATTATTCAGGAGATTAAAGAACGATCGAGTCAAGTCATACATGAGGTAAGGGACTTCGTCTAAATCTTCTTTCATTGAGGCATATTTTTGTTATAATACATGAATTTCTTTTATATTATGTATAAACCCCTTTGAATTTTTGTTTTATTAAAAAGGAATCACTTTATATAAAGTGTTTTACGAAATGAAAAATTGAATGTTCTTTTTAATGTAAACGGTGACAACGTCCTTTTCCGTCGTTGTGTGTATTATTTGATCTTTGGCTTCCACAACAAGCTGTAATGTTTTTTAAAAGAAAATAAATACCATATACTATTTTATGTATTTGGGTATTTAAAATGGTTTTGATAATGGTTTTTCTAATATATTAAGTGATATATTGTGATTAAAATGTGAAAATTTGTTCTTTCCTTTATATTTGTTTTATGTATTATTATTTTGTAATGGTACTTAGCCATTTGACAGGTGGTTATGTGATAAACCAAATGATGGGTGGTGCCATAAATACCAAGAGGAGTGGTCACATTATAACCTCTAATGAATTGGGTATGGAAGTCGGCCGTATGGCTATTCCATTTAGTTATATGTGTGGATTTCGACCGTATAGTTATTCCATTTAAGTATATTTATGTCCCAAGATAACATTATATGTTATGTGTTATTTATTTGGGTTTATGGTAATATTTTTGTTACAAAAGGGAATGTATTGATCTTTTATTCAATGAATAGTATTTACTACTTCATAAAGGTGAAAATTATTAATTATGTTAAGGTATTCATGGTTTACTTGTTATTTTGAAAAACTAACAGTTTTATTTCTTTTTGTATCCCTTACTGAGATTTTTAGGATTATCCCAAGTTTTTGGAATGTTTTTCATAGGAAATAATGTGGAATAGGGTCAAGGATGGGATCAAAGAAAAAGTCATGCTATCTTAACTATGGAACTAGACATGACTCTTTTTTTAGAGTTCTTGTTTTTTGATGAAAATGGAAAATGAGTAGAAGTGTCTGCTTTGTATTTGATATTAAATGTAATAGTCATGGAATAATTCTCTAAAAAACTATTCCTGAAAAGATCCTAAATGTGAATTATTCTATTAATTGAAAATTATGTAATGTTTAAGGTCGAGTCCTTACAGTTGGTATCAGAGGTCGGTTTAGATAACTTTAGGAGTTAGGGTCTTGTTAAATAAATGTCCATAAATTAATTTATGGTAACATTGAAATGATATAGCCTTTATAGATTACCATGGTTCTTTGCCTAAGAAATTTCTGTGTTTAGAATTTTTTTTCTGCAAAGGAAACATGGCAGCGATGTTGGGACAACATCAGGAGGAAGAAAACCTTCCAAATCAGCAACATGAGATGGTTAGAATCGGAATTTAACATTTTTTTGCAGTGATATCTCAGTTGACTCAGATGATAAATGTTGGATGTGTTCATTGATGATATTTTGGTTTATTCTAAAATTAAATAGAAGAATGAATGTCATTTAAGGGTTGTATTTCAAACCATAAAAGAAAAGAAACTTTTTCAGAAATTCAGCAAGTGTGAGTTTTGGTTATAACAAATTTCTTTCCATGGTCACATTGTTTCAAAAAAATGGCATAACTGTTGATCCTGCTAAAACAAAAGTTTTTGAAGAATGTCCAAGACCTCTAAATATAACTAAGATCTGTAGTTTTCTTGGTTTGGAATGTTATTACCGGAGTTTTGTCGAAAATTTTTCATGGTTATCTAGTCCAATGACTAAGTTATTTTGAAAAAGCGTTAAGTTCATCTAGATAAAAGAATGTGATGATTTTTTTCCGAAATTGAAAATAATATTGGTGAATGATCTAGTTTTGGCACTTCCATCCAGAAATGGTGAGTTTGTTATCTATAGTGATGCATCATTGAATGGAGTTTAATGTCTCCTTATGCTGAATGATCAGTAAATTGCTTATGCATCACGTAAGTTGAAACCTCATGGGTTAAAATACCTTACACATGATTTGAAATTAGTTGTGGTTGTTTTGGCTCTAAAAATTTGGAGGCATCTTTTTATGGAGTAAAATATGACATATATACTAATAAAAAAAGTTTAATGTATTGAATCACTCAAAAATAATTGAACATGAGACAGAGGAGATGGATATAATTAATCAATTATAATGATTTCACAATTCATTACCATCCGGGAAAAGAAAATAAATTGGTCGATGCATCGAGTCGAAAATGTAATGCTTCATTAACAATGCTACGTTTGGAAAGAGATGCGTTGGTTTTTGATTTGATGAACTTTTTTGTAGAAGTTATTGGTGTAAGAAATTATACTATTTTGATTCAGTTGTCAGTGAAATAATTTATATTATGCAGAATAAGGCAAGCACAAAAAGAATACAATGAGTTGTAGAAAAAGGTAGAGTTGGTTTAGAAGGGTAAATTGCATGATTTTAACATTGGTAATGATTGTGTTTTGAGATTTGGAATGATATTATGTGTGCCTTATGATTCACAATTGAATAATGAGTTGTTATGTGAAGCTAATAGTTCACCATTTTAAATTTATCCTGGTAGTACTAAGATGTATAGAGATAATCGGGAGTATTACAAGTGGGATGGAATGAAAAGAGATATTGTAGATTTTCCTATGAAGTGTTTGACTTGTCAGTAGGTAAAAGAAGAGCGGTAGAAACTGAAAGGAATGATTTTACCTTTACCAATGCCAGAGTGTAAATGGGAAAATGTATCAATGGACTTATTCATGGGATTACCAAAGATATCTCAAGGAAATAATGAAATTTGGGCTATTGTTGATTGATTAATAAATTTGGTCATTTCTTTCCTATTCGAGATAATTTGTCTCTAGATCAAATTTCTCGGTTGTATGTTAAAGAGATAGTCAGGTTTCATGGTGTTCCCCTCTAAATTGTACCCGATTTTGATCCCAGGTTTACTTTTAACTTTTGGAAAGGCCTTTAGAAGTCGTTGGGTACTGAATAAAATTTTAGTATAGCTTTTCATCATCAATCAGATGGGCAGTCAGAACGAACAACTTAGACCTTGGAGGATATGCTACATGCTTGTTCACTGGATTATCAGGGAAGTTGGGACCAACATCATTCTTTGGTTAAATTTTCATATTATAATAGTTTTCATTCCAGTATATAGATGTCTCCATTTGAGGCATTATATAGAAATCATTTTCGAAGTCTATCTTTTTGGGATGAAGTAGGTGAAAGGAAGATGATGGGACCAAAATTGGTATAAGAGATGGCAGAGAATGTTCAGTTGATTCATAAGCACATGAGAACAGTATAGAGTAGATAGAAATGTTATGTAGATAACCAGAGGAAGGATATTACTTTCCAGGTAGGTGATCATATCTTTCTCAATGTTTCTTCATGGAAAAGTGTGATATGTTTTGGTAAGAAGGGAAATTTGAGTCTGAGGTTCATTGGACATTATGAAATTTTGAGGAAATTTGGATCAGTTGCTTATTGAGTGGCCTTACCTCTAGGTTTGACCTAGGTAGAGAATTTTTTCATGTTTCGATGTTGAGAATGTATATGCCAGATCCATCTCATTTTTTGTGCCCATAGGTAGTTCAGATTGAAGAGAATCTCTCTTATTAAGATCAACTAGTCCAGATTCTTGACTATATAGAGAATGTGTTGTGGAATAAGGTAATTCACCAGGTAATGGTTTTCTAGATAACCCATATGGTTGAAGAGGCAATGTGGGAATCTAAAAATGCTATGAGGGATAAATACGCCCACTTATATTGATAAGTGAATAAAAATTGTGAGGATGAAATTTCCAAATGGGGGAAGGATGTAACATCCCAATGCATAAATACTAATTTTACTATAAAAGGTTGCTATGTTCGATAGCATACCCGATACGCAACAATGGGTTTCTTTGAAATCTTACGTTGTACACTATTAATGCAATATTATTATTTTAAATAGTAGTTAACTCATAGTCATTGTATTGGTGGGAATTAACAAAAATAACTACAATATGATTATAAATGTTTTATAAATGTATTTACATTTATCTAATAAATGTTAGAGGCTTAAAATGTGAATGAATATAATTTTAAGCATAATTTACATTAAAAAGGTCGAGTTACCACCTTTTAATGGTAAACCCTCTTTAAATATAGTTTATACATTTTTATATGTTATATTAGACAAAATAAAATTCTTTTTAGGAATGGGGACAGCAAAATTTATTTTGTGTAAATTTTTGGAATTTTTCCGATAAGGTTCATTTTTAATGAATAGTGAAAAACATTGTATTTTAATTCAAAACAGCGTTTTAATCTAATTTATTTACATGGTTAAATTATATTTTTTAATTGATTTTAAAGTATAATTCGAATATATTTTTACCATTTAATCCAATGTTGTTCATTTAAATAAATTTCACTTTTAAATTGGACTTAATCAACTATCCATCTTTTCATAGTTATTAATTCTTAAAAACATGCTTTTTGTTTTGACCACAGGAATTAATTTTAAATTAATTTCTGCCACTTCTATGTTTTGAATTTGGAAAAATGGATTCCATATTCGGAATCAGGAGGTCTAAATTTTGTTAATAGTTAACTTTTATTTCTAGAAATTTTAAATATTTACTTTAGTAAATATTTTATTTATCGTTGTTAAAGGGTAAATTAGGTAAATAATGTTAACAAATAATACTCTAATAATATAAAATTACCATTAAATGTGTCAAAATTCTATTTTATTAGTCATTTCCGACCATGGTCATCCTTGGTTAAATTTTGGGTCCCCTTTGAGCCACATGGGAGAGATAATGACACTTCAGATTAATTAACGTAAAGTAAAGGCAAAAATGACAAAAACAAATATCTTTTAGTAAATTAATTTTTACATGAGGTTATATAAGTTATCATTTCGACTATAAATATTCATTGGAAATAAAAAAATATTTCTTACATCATGTTAATTTTTTTATAATATCTAGACATCAAATAAATTAAATTATTTATTACACAATAATGATTCCAAGTTTACCTCATTTATAAATGATTTAAATAAATAAGATTATAATGATTAAAATATTATCCAGAACATGTACAATTGTTATTAAATGATTAAATTTCGACTATTAGTCCTCTTATCTTAGAACTTTAGGATATTTGGACCATTATAAACCTAATAACATTATATAATCAAATAAAATATTCACACTTTATTAAAGAGCCCCTCCTCCTCCTTATAAAAGGAGACCACTCTTAACAAATTCCCCACACTTCTCAAGCACTTTGACTCATCCAAACTCTGCCCAATTAAATTTCCCACATCCCTAGCCTCCACCTAGAAGTCTTACCTTAGGTAGAAGGCACTTCAACAAACCATTTTGGTTCAAATGAAAGTCAGTTACCGAAATTAAAGGTAATGGTTTCCCTTAAACTGTTTTGTTTTATTTTATTTCTAAAACCCCCAAAACTCTTTTTATTACATTATTTTTTTTAACAAAAGAATTATCCTCAATATACTAAGATGTTTTTATGAGATGTATTCTAGCTACACTTACACACACCACCATCTAATGGGTGAAAAACATATTGTTTTCGTGGATGGAAAACTAACGCCTCACGATATGATGATTGTTCGATTATATCCTACTACCCGTCCTGGTGGCCATTAATATGAAACTATATTTTTATATATGATATATATTATGATTATGTTTTCTTTATTATTCTTTATTTTTGTTTTATAGCATACCTTTATGGTTTCAATTTTGGTTAAACATGATAATTTATTTGAGGAAGTGCGGACTACCGCCCCCTAAAAGTGATATGACTCATTAATGACATATGTGGGACATATAAATGATAGAGTTAATGATATATAATATGATATTATACTGTAATTATAATAGTAATATGTATCACTATGTTTTAATTCCATTAAATATGAAATTGAAATGGAAGTAGTGTTCATGCGTACGCACGACTTACCGTCTCCATGAACGGTGCATTTCATTTCTTACCTCTAAATGTTATGTACTATTATTAATACATGTATATGCTAGATATATATGATATATATTATATCCAAATCATGAATATAATTATGGATATAATGAACCATTTTCCACATTAACAACATGTAATTATAAGAAGTCCATTTTTGTCTCAAGTATAAAATATCGACAAATCACCCATTATTAACTTGACATGATTAAATAATGTTTATAACATGATAATAAGTGATATAAAATGAATGATAAACATTAAAAAGGTTTTTAATCAATTAGAAATTAACTTTAGTTTATTATTCAAAATATTAAAGAAGGACCGAGTCAAGTCTGACACGAGGTAAGGGACTTCATCTCAATATCCTTTCATTAAGGCATATTTTTGTTTTAATACACGACATTATTTTATACACTGTATAATCCCCTTTGAAATTTACCTTTATTCAAAAGGAATATTTTTATATTAAGCATTTTACAAAATGACAAAATGAATGTTCTTTATTACGTTAGCGGTGACAATGTCCTTTTCCACCGCTGTGAGTATTATTTGATCTTTGGCTTCCTCAACAAGCCGTAATGTTTTTTAAACGAAAATAAATACCATATACTATTTTATGTATTTTGTTATTGAAAATGGTTTTGATATTGGATTTGTTATTTCAATATTTTATATGATATATTGTGATTAAAAATTGAAAATGGTTTCTTTCCTTTATATTTTTTTTATGTCTTATGATTTTGTAATGGTACTTGGACATTTGACGGGTGGTTATGTGATTAACCAAATGAGGGATGGTTCTGTGAATACCTAGACAGATGGTTACATTATAACCTCAAATTCATTGGGTATGGAAGTTGGCCGTATGGCTATTCCATTTAGTGATATGTGTGGAAGTCGACCGTATGGTTATTCTATTTAAGTATGTTTATGTCCCAAGTTACCTTTATATGTTATGTGTTCTTTATATGGGTTTTATGGTAATATATTGGTTACAAAAGGGTATGTAGTGATATTTTATTCAGTGAAGATTATTTACTACATCATAAATGTGAAAAGTATTACTTATGTTAAGTTATTCATGGTTTACTAGTTGTTTTCAAAAACTAACAGTTTTCCTTCTTTGTGTATCCCTTAATGAGCTTTTTATGCTCATCCAATGTTTTTGAAATGTTTTTCACAGTACATAATGTTGAATAGGGTCAAGGATGGGATAAAGGAAAAGGCATGCTATATTAAATATAGAACTAGAAATTTCTCTTTTTTTAGAGTTCTTGTTTTGTGAAGAAAATGGAAACTGAGTAGAAGTGTCTAATTTTTATTTGAAATGAAATCTAATAGTCATGGACAAATTCTCTAAAACTATAAAAATTAAAATATCATCAATGTGAATTATTTGTTTAATTCAATATTATGTGATTTTTGAGGTCGGGTCCCTATATTAACACATATGTGTTCCACAAGATCATTAAATATTCATTAAAATAGAATATTTGAAATGATAGTTTTTCATAAAAATTTAATCATAACGTAATATGGGGAGAAGAAATATGATTCCTAATCATTTCATAAATTCATCAAAACATAACTTCTGGAAAAAAAGTAGGTTTCATAAGCCTTTTTGTTATAGACTAGGGATGTCATACATGTTATGTAATCAAATTAACCTCATAAAAATAAGCCCTAAATAGAAATAATAATAATTTTATCTGGGGATCACAGACCCAATAAATCCGATATAATATCAAAGTATGTCATCTAAGATCGAAATTTTTTTTCAATGTTAAATCAGTTATAATGATTCTTTTGGGGAATCATTTCATTGAAAATAATTTTTTAAACGTTTACACATTATTAGAGATCATTTATAACATGGATAAACTAGTAAAATTATCAACAAATCATTAGAAACCATTTATGTTATATCATCATGAAAACATCCTTTCCATTTTTGATGCACTTTATTAAAAACATTTCAGAATCCTTTTTTTAAATAATTGATTTATAATAAAAAAAATTCCCCCATATTAATGAAAATATTTTCTTTAAAAAGAAAATTGAGATCATATAACATAATCATAAAATCATTGATAGTTTTTTATACTTGGAAATACATTTCTAGTTTCTCATTTGAAGAAAAAACAGTATTTTTTCTTTTTTTCTAAAATAAAAAAAGGACTTATTTTTTAAAATGAATTGAAAATTATAACGACCCATAAATTACATACATTCTTAATAATTCAAAATTGAAGCATACTTATTACAACATATAACAAAACCATGAAAGGACCGTATAGGTATAGTGTCTTTAGAAACTGGGAAATATAAACAAGTGGTTCATAAAGCGTCTACACTGTCTCCCATTTATTTCATCATATCTATAGTCCCTTTTGGCATATCTTACTTAATAACCTTCTTCATGACCTGGGGAAAGAAAACATACAAAAGGGTGAGCTCAAATGCTCAGTAAGGGTAAACAAAAGAAATATCTATCACATCATATTCATAAGAACATAACATTTTGTAAATCTTAACCTGCAAAAGAGATCATTATATCATAACATGGGATAAATCATAGTAGTGAAATGTAATACCAATAATAAAAACATAAAACATGAAACTTTGTGGAATACACACATAATCATAGAGAATAATTTCTTATTAGTCAATACTCATTGCCAAGACTATCTTAGTGGACAAAGTCCATTTCTGAACCGAGTTCACTCCTCGTTTCAGTCCTGTTTCACTGAACCGGTATAACCTACCATTCCAGCCAGGTCTATCTCATGAGATATAAAATATTTACCCAATGAATTGTAGGGAGATATAGGTCCCACCCATCTCATAATGATACCATTATTATGTGTGCCACAAAATCATAAATCATACATCATTGCATAACCCATGTAATAAAAATGTGAATCTTAAACATCGTGACATCATCAAACAATTCATATAAGATAAAGGAATTAATAAAAATAATTCCATCACAACATAATCAAATCAATGTAATAATAGGGATATAAACAGAACCCTATATTATCTTATATGGAAAATAATTTTGATAAAACACTTGAGCTCCATTCTTGGGGAAAATATCCTTTCTGCTTCAAAAACACTTTTCCTTTCTTAACATGTCGTACAATTATAAACTAAAAGAAGTTGATTAAAAATAAATTTGAAAACTTGTAAATGAAGCTTCTTGGAATTAATGTTTTAAAAATCCATTCATGCCGTATAAGTTAAAAAAACATTCTTCTCGTACTTTTGTCAGAAAAGTCAAAAAGTACCTCGTATGAAAAACGACAAAAGATTCCTTTCATATCTTTTACTAAAAACTCACCAAAGGGTAAAATTGGATTTAAACAATTTTAGGTGGATGGAAATAATATGACATATTGAGGAAACATGGATGTGGATGATAAAATACACCCCATTAAATACCAAAGTATAAACAATCTCGGATAAAAATGAGATTGTGATATTTTCCCTTACCTTAGGTCCGATTTGCCTCGTAAGTGTCTGAACCTCCTGTATAATGATTTAAATAATATTATTGTCTTATTCCAGAATCATAATTATTGTTATTATATCATATATGGTCATATTCTTAGCTTCTTATTAGTAATATTTCATTACTACTTGTTATTCGGGTGTTTATTACTTTTTGTTCTTATGCGTGTTTTGTCGAATAAATTCTTATTATTCTCTTTAGGTTATAGATACCTCATTTACAGAATGGTATTAGTTTAATATATATCATATTCATTCATTCAATTCATTTATATAATCATTATAAAATTAAGATCATGTAGAACGAGTCGCATCACATCGTGGAGACGGTATTTCGTACATACGCACGAGTGATGATATCGTTCCTATGATCGTGGAATTGTATTGGAGTGTATGTATACTATTTAATAATCAATATTAATTTATAATAGTCATATATAGTCATTAATTACACCATTATACCCATCCAAGTAAGGTAGTGGTGGAAAATAGATTACCCCACGGTGTGGAGACGGTATTTCGTACGTACGCACGCGCGGTGATTTCTTTTTCCGTAGGATGGATAGATGGTGAAATAGGTTTGTTTCATACTTATAATAACATATCAGTATATGAGTAATACTTATGTTATTACTTCATAATGAAACAACTAAAGAAGAAGAAGTGGAAGAAGAAATAAAGATGAAAGAATCGGTAACGGACAGTACCTCTTCTTTGAAGTGCTTCTTTGAGACCTCCTTTTAGGGCACTAAAATAGGTCTTTGAAGAATACCAGAACCTATAGGATGTTTCTAGGGAAGTGGAGAGAAGAAATTGGCAGGGTTTGGATGATATTTAAGGCTCAAAGTGGTGTGAGGAAGAGGGGGAGGAGGTGCCCTTTTATAAGGGAGGAGAGGGGCACCTTTGGAATAACTAAAAATATTATTTTATTATAAAGTCAAATTCCGTTTTTAATAGCTCCAAATTGATATATATCGAAGATAAAATGGGTAGGGGTCGAAATACTCTCATCCAATAGAATTTAGAAAAGTTTATGTATCAATTTTAACATTATCATTTAGATTTAACTTTAAGTTAGATAATTTAATTTTTACCGTGTCTTCTTGTTTTCTTACACTATAAGGTTAATAAACTTACCATATCAAGCCAAACGAGCCCCAAGTTGTTTATTATTAATATATATATCCTTATCTAAGTCATTTGGCCGAACCTTATATTTTGAGGAATAAAATAACAATTATTAATATAATATTGTTTTAAAAAACTATTTTATGTCAATTTTGACACTATTTAGTAATTGATTTTTGTGAAAATCATAAAAAAATGATTAGTTCAAACCAAGTTACTTAAATAAATACTAACATTTCATATTAACCTAGAAAATTATTTTAATTCATTAAAATTCTCAAATTACATTTATTTGGGTATTTATAACATCAATTATTTCAATATTTCATTAATAAGATAATTACTGTATCATCGTTGTGTCATAAATAAATTAAATTATTTAATGTCTAAAAATTAAAAATAAAATACCATTATGTAGGAAATATTTTTAGTTTTCTAATGAATTTTTATAGTCGAATTTATCTTATGTATAACCCCATATTAAAAATGATTTACTTATTAAACTTTGATTTTAACTATTTTAATCGTTCTTTAAATAAATTAATAATAAATGTCCTAATCTAATCCAAGTGGGCCTAAATGGTCATATTTTATTCCGAAGGTTGTTTTTGGTCGAATTACACTTATCCAATAGAATTAGGACATGTGTTAAGGTAATAATAATATCATTTTTACCCTTAATTACCCTATTTACTTTTAACCGTGGTAAAAAAAAGTAAAAAGTTACTATTCACCAAAAATTATTTTCATCTCATTGAACCACATTTTAGTCCTTGATATTAACCGTGTCTCTCGGATTTTCGAAATTCCACTCACAAAAGCGGTAAAATTAAGTTTTATGAAGAATTCAGTTTTTTTAACTACCACTTAGTGGTTTCACTATTCATCAAAAATTGAAAGTTTTCAGAAAAATACCAAAATTTCACCCTAGGCTAATTTCGATATTCCGAATCCAAAAATGAAGTCCATTTTGAAAAATAAAATTTATAAATTTCAAAAAGTGGTTATTACTATTCACAACGGCTAGTTTTAATAATATTTTAATAGCATATCATTGTTTAGTGAAACTCGGTATTGCGTACAACGCAAGCTATTGAGGAAGGTCGCGGTTGCGTTTAAAGCAAGCCAAGATAGTGTTGTCTGTAGTGAAAGATTCCATTGATGATTTATATATCATAAAAACAAAATATTTCTCATAAAAGTCTCAGGTGTTACATTCTACACCCCTTAAAATGAATTTCGCCCTCGAAATTCGTCACTTTGTAACCAACAGATGAGGATACCTCTCCCTCATCATATCCCCAAGCTCTCATGTAGCTTCTTCTAATTGGTGGTTCCTCCATAAAAATTTCACCAAGCGAGTGATCTTGTTTCGTAGAACTTTTTCACTACGATCCAGAATTTCTATCGGTTGTTCTTCAAAAGAAAGATCTTGCTCCAACGGTACAACTTCTGAGCTGAGTACATGTGAAGGATCAGGTATGTACTTTCTTAGGATAGATACATGGAACACATCATGTACTTGAGAGAGATTCGGTGGAAGCGCCAATCGGTAAGCTACCTTCCCAACACGATCCAGTATTTCGAAAGGACCGATATATCTAGGGATCAACTTCCCCTTCTTTCCAAATCTCATGACTCTCTTCCAGGGAGATATTAGTAAGAACACTTTATCACCCACCTCAAACTCTAGGTCTTTTCTTCGGTTGTCGTCATAACTTTTCTGTCGACTCTGAGCTGGTCTTATGTGTTGTTGAATAGATCTGACCTTTTCTGCGATTTCATCAATGAGATCAGGTCCTAATAGCTTTCTTTCCCCAACTTCATCCCAGCAAGTTGGAGTCCTGCATTTCTTTCCATAGAGAGCTTCATAAGGAGCCATCTGAATATTGGAGTGAAAGCTATTATTATAAGAAAATTCCACCAAAGGTAGGTGTTGATCCCAACCACCTTTGAAATCCATAGAGCAAGCTCTCAACATATCTTCTAGGGTTTGAATTGTTCTCTCAGACTGACCATCTGTCTGAGGATGATAAGCAGTGCTGAAACTCAACTCTGTATCAAGAGTATGCTAAAGACTTTGCCAGAACTTTGAGGTAAATTTCGGATCCCAATCAGATATAATAGAAAGTGGTACTCCATGCAATCTTACCACTTGCTCTACATATATCCTGTCAAGATGATCCAGAGAGAAATCCTCTCTAATAGGAATGAAGTGTGCAGACTTGGTAAGACGATCAACTATGACCCAGATAGAATTATTGCCTTTGTATGTTTTAGGAAGTCCTATGACAAAGTCCATAGTTATGTTTTCCCATTTACATTCGGGTATGGGTAATGGTTGTAACATCCCCTTAGACTTCTGTCTCTCAGCTTTAACTTGCTGACAAACCAAGCATCGAGAGACATATTCAGCAATATCTCTTTTCATGTCATACCACCAGAAGTACTCTTTCAGGTCCCTATACATCGTCGTGCTTCCAGGATGAATAGAGAATGAAGAACTATGAGCCTCATCCAGCAGCTCCTTCTTTAATTCGGGGATGGGAGGAACACAAACCCGATTCCTGAACTTTATTATCCCATCACAATCAAAGTTGAATTCAGGAACATTTCTCACCTTCTTTTGTAACTCGACATCTTCTTTCTGTTCCTCTTTAATCTTCACATGTATAGATGGTTGAACATTCCTTTGATAAAGATATGATTTTCCCCCTTCCATTATAATTCCAAGATCCATCCTTTGTAAATCCATAAATATTGGATCTTTTGTGATCCTCATCATGGATAAACTGGCATGGTCTTGTCGACTTAATGCATATGCCACCTTGTTTTCTTTCCCAGGGTGGTAATGGATTGAGCAGTCATAATCCTTAATCAGCTCCAACCATCTTCTTTGATTCATATTCAGCTCCTTTTGTGTGAAAATATACTTTAAACTTTTATGATCAGTATAAATATCACACCTTTCACCATAAAGATAATGCCTCCAAATCTTTAATGCAAAGATTACCGCAGCTAACTCCAAATAATGAGTTGGGTAATTATACTCTTGGATTTTCAACTATCGTAAGGCATAAGCTATCACTATATCATTTTGCATAAGAACACACCCCAATCCCTTCTTGGATGCATCACTATAGATCACAAACCTTTCTACACTACAAGGTAGTGTGAGCACAGGTGCACTGGATAACCTTCTTTTCAACTCCTTGAAATTATCTTCACATTCCTCCGTCCAGACAAACTTAACTCCTTTCTGAGTCAACTTGGTGAGTGGATTAGATAATCGTGAAAAATATTTCACAAAACATCGATAATATCCAGCCAAACCAAGAAAACTTCGGATCTCAGTTACTTTTGTTGGTCTTGACCATATTTCGATAACCTCTGTTTTTGCTGGATCCACAGATATCCCCTCTTTTGAGATTATGTAACCCAAAAATGAAACTTTTTGAAGCCAAAATTCACACTTGGTAAATTTGGCATAAAGTTTCTCCTTTCTCAGGGTCTTCAATATAATTCTCAATTGATCTTCATGTTCTTCCTTGCTCTTTGAATAAACAAGAATATCGTCTATAAAGACTACCACAAACTAATCAAGATAGTCTCTAAAGACTCTATTCATCATATCCATGAAGATAGCAGGGGCATTAGTAAGACCAAATGGCATCACTATAAATTCATAGTGTCCATACCTTGTACGGAAAGCCGTCTTTGGTATATCCTCCCTTTTGACCCTTAATTGATGATATCTTGAACGAATATCAATCTTGGAAAAGCATTGAGCTCCGCGTAGTTGGTCAAATAGGTCATCAATGCATGGGAGAGGATATTTGTTCTTGATAGTGATCTTGTTAAGTTCTCGATAATCAATGCAGAGTCTCATTGATCCATCTTTCTTATTAACAAATAGAACAGGTGCTCCCCAAGGTGACGCACTAGGGCGTATGAATTACTTATCAAGATTCTCTTGGAGTTGATTCTTCAATTCATGCAACTCAATTGGGGCCATTCTATAAGGTGTCTTTGAAATAGGCAAAGCACCCGGTACGAGTTCTATTGAAAACTCAACTTCACAATTTGGTGGAAGACCCGGTAATTCCTCCAGAAAGATATCATCAAACTCCCGTACAATGGGAATATTCTTAATCATGAGTTTCTCACCAACCATTTGAGATAAATAACCTTCATTTAGTGGAATCAATACCCACAAGGTAGAAGGAATTTCCACTGGAAGGTTATGTTCATCCTTTCATTGATAGACGATCATAGATTGATCTGGAATATGAAATGTGACTTCCCTTCTTTGTCAATTGATATGATATCCATATAAATAAAGCCAATCCATGCCAAGAATCACATAAAATTCCACTATAGGAAGGATCACAAGATTTGCAGGAAGCGCTTTCCCACAAACTTCGATCGGAGAAGAATTATAAACTTTTGATGCGACTGTTGTGCCATTAGGTGTTGTCACAGCTAACTCAACATCTAATTGTTGAGGTAATATGGTGATACCCTTAGAAAATTGTTCAGAAATAAAAGATTGGGTGGATCCAAAATCAAATAAAACATTCGCTACTTTAGAGTGGATGGTAAGTGTACCTTTCACCACATTGTTATCGTACTCCACATCGCTGAGAGAAATTACATGTGACTTTCCTTTGTCTTTAGCCTTAAGAGTTTGTCGACGCCGACCATCATCATAAACCCTTGGATTAGGGCATTTATTGGCATAATGTTCTATCTCCTTGCACTTGAAACATTGAAGTGTAGTAGGTTCATTCTGTGTATCCCTTCCTTTGTTTGCATCATTAGACATCTTCTTCCCATCATCACGGCATTCAAATGCCCGATGACCTTCCTTTCCAAACTTGAAACATTTACTTGTCCCTTTAAGACAACTCCCTCCATGTTTCTTTCCACACTTTGAGCATAAGGAAAAGCTCATCTTCTTTTCAGTGTGCTCTTTAGATTTTCCTTTCAATTCCATTTTCCTCTTCTTATCAAACCCATATGACTGATGGGTTACTCCAATCTCCATCTCAACTTTGAGAGCACATCGAATGATTTCCTCATAGCTATTGAAGTCCCTTATGGCTAAGGCCCTTCAAAGACTTGGTTTTAAGCCACTAAAGAATCGATCGATCTTACTCTCATGTTGGATACTAATACCAGAAGCGTACTTTGAAAGTCTTGTAAAATATGCTACATAAGTACCAACAGATTCATCATCCTTTTGCTTCAGTTCAAGAAACTCTTTCTCCATCTTTGTTCGGAGAATACGAGGGAAGTACTTATTGAAAGATAAGTTCTTGAACTCTTCCCATTCCATGGACTCAATTCCATCCCTTTGCCTCATATTCTTAATAAGCTTCCACCATTGATCAGCATCACCTTCCAAACGATACACTGCTAAGATGACTTTATCATGCTCAGAACATTGAAGAACTGAAAATATCTTTTCAGTAGTACTAATACATTGTTCAGCAACTAATGGATCAGTAGAACCGCTGAATGAAGGTGGACGTTGTCTCATGAAGGATTCAACAGAATGTTTCTCCTTCCTTTGCTCGTTTGGAAGTCCTGCATGATTCATAGCTTGAGAAAGTTGTGTAAGCATGGCTACAAGATTTTTCATTCCTGCTCCCATAACGTTTGGTTTCTCAGGGGGAAAATCATTGCATTGCCCATCGCATTCCGCATTAACACGGTTCCTTCGGGTTCCAGTCATTGACTAAAACCACGAATAATAGTGTGAGCAACACTAATTATAATAGGAAAACCACATAGTCAAGAATAAAATTTCACACTTAAGGTCTTATCATATGTTCTTCATGGCCATTTCTAAAACACTAAGATTGTGTTCTATTCTTAGACTTATCCTTAGGGTTCTTACTAAGGCTTTCACATCCTAGTTTCCAAAGGTTGACTATACCTTTCCTCTGATACCAACTATAACTATAACGACCCATACTTTACATACATTGTTAATACTTCGAAATTGAAGCACACTTATTACAACATATGACAAAACCACAAAGGACCGTATAGGTATAGTGTCTTTAGAAACTGGGAAACATAAACAACTGGTTCATAAATCTTCTACAGTGTCTCCCATTTATTTCATCATATCTAGGGTCCCTTTTAGCATATTCTACTTAATATCCATCTTCCTGACCTGGGAAAAAGAAAACATAAAAGGGTGAGCTCAAATGCTCAGCAAGGGCAAATAAAGGAAATAAAAATCATATCATATCTTTATGAAAATCAAAACCTGCAAAAGAGATCATAATATCTTAACATGGAATAAATCATAGAAGTGAAAATGAGATCCCCATAATCATAACATAAAACATAAAACTTTGTGGCATGCACACATAATCATGGAAAATCATTTCTTGTTAGTCATGACTCATTGCCAAGACTATCTTAGTGGACAAAGTCCCTTTCTGAACCGAGTTCACTCCTCGTTTCAGTCCTGTATCACTGAACCGAAATAACCTTCCGTTCCAGCCATGTCTATCTCATGAGATATAAAATCATTACCCAATTCATTGGAGGGAGATATAGGTCCCACCCATCTTATAATGAATCCTTTCTTATGTGTGCCACATAATCATAAATCTTACATCATCACATAACCCATGTAATAAAAATGGGATTCTTGAAACATCATGACATCATAAATCAATTCATATAAGATAAAGGAATTCATAAACATAATTCCATCACAACATATTCAAATCAATGTAAAAATATGGATAGAAACAGAACCCTTTATTATCTTAGATGGAAAATAATTTTGATAAAACACTTGAATTGAATTCTTGAGGAAAATATCCTTTCTTCTTCAAAATCAATTTCTTTTCACAAAACATCATGCAATTTTAAAAGAAAGAGATTTTATTGAAAATAGTCATGAAATCTTTTAGAGGAAGCTTCATGAAAATAAGTCTTTATAAAACAGTAGAAATCCGTTCGTGCCGTATAAGTTAAAAAAAAATTCTTCGTACTTTTGTCGGAAAAGTCAAAAAGTACCTCGTACGAAAAACGACAAAAGATTCCTTTCATACGTATTACTAAAAACTCACCGAAGGGTAAAAATGGATTTAAACAATTGTAGGTGGATGGAAATAATATTACATATTGATGAAACATGGATGTGGATGATAAAATACACCCCAGTAAATACTTACGAATAAACAATCTCGGATAAAAATGAGATTGTGATATTTCCCTTACCTTAGGTCCGATTTGCTTTTTTCGTGTCCGAAGCTCCTATATAATGGTTTAAATAATGTTATTTACTTATTACAGAATCATACATATTTATATGATATCATATATGGTCATATTATTAGCTTCTTGTTAGTAATATTTCATTGTTACTTGTTACTCGGGTCTTTATAACTTTTTGTTCTTATGCGTGTTTTGTTGAATAAATTCTTATTCTTATATTTAGGTTATAGATAATTCATTTCCAGAATGGTATTAGTGTAGTATATACCATATTCATTCATTCAATTCATTTATATAATCATTATGAAATGAAGATCATGTAGAACGAGTCGCATCACATCGTGGAGACGGTATTCCGTACGTACGCACGAGTGATGATATCGTTCCTATGATCGTGGAATTGTATTGGAGTATATATATATATTATTTCAGTATCAATATTACTTAATAATAATCATATATAGTTACTCATTACACCATTATACCCATCCTTGTAAGGTGATGGTGGAAAATAGATTACACCACGGCGTGGAGACGGTATTCCGTACGTACGCACGCGCGGTGATTTCATTTTTCCGTAGGATGGATAGAAGGTGAATTAGGGTTGTTTCATATTTATAATAACATATCAGTATGTAAGTAATACTGATGTTATTACTTTATCATGAAACAACTAAAGAAGAAGAAGTTGAAGAAGAAAGAAATTGAAAAGATCGGTAATGGATATTACCTCTTCTTTGGAATGCCTCTTTGAATCCTCCACTTAAGGAACTAAGATTGGTCTTTGGAGAAGACCAGGACCTCTAGGATTATTCTAGGGAAGTGGAGAAGAGAAAATGGCAGGGGTTGGCCGAGCTTGAGTGCTCAAATTGGTGTGAGGAGGAGGGGGAGGAGGTGCCCTTTTATAAGGGAGGAGAGGGGCACCTTAGGAATATCTCAAAATATTATTTTATATTAAAGTCAAAATCGGTTTATAATGGTTCCAAAGGGTCTTATTTCGAAGCTAAAGTGGCGATGGGTCGACATCCTATCAACCAATAGGATTTAGACAAGTTTAGGGTATTATTTTAACCTTATCAATTAGATTTTAACTCTAAGTTAATTAATTTAACTTTTACCGTGTCTTTTTGTTTTCTTTCACTATATGGTTAATAAACTTACTATAACATGCCAAACGAACCCCAAATTGTTTATTATTAATATATATATCCTTATATAAGTCATTTGGCCGAACCTTAGATTTTTAGGAATAAAATAACAATTAATAATATAATATTTGATTTAAAAACTATTTTGTGTCAATTTTGACACTATTTGATATATGATTTTTGTGAAAGTCATAACAGAATTATATGTTCGAACCAAGTTGATTAAATCAACATTAATATATCATAGTAACCTAGAAAATTAGTGTAATTCATAAAAAGTCTTAAATTACATTTATTTTGGTATTTATATTATCAATTTTGTCAATATTTCATTAATAAGATAATTACTGCATCATCTTTGTGTCATAAATAAATTAAATTATTTGATGTCTAAAAATTACAAATAAAATACCATCATGTAGGAAATCTTTTTAGCTTTCTAATGAATATTTAAAATCGAATTTATCTTATGTATAACCCCATATTAAAATGATTTACTTATTAAACTTTGATTTTAACTATTTTAACCCTTCTTTAAATAAATTAATAATAAATGTCCTAATCAAATCCAAGTGGGCCTAAATGGTCATATTTTATTCCTAAGTTTGTTTTTGGTCGAATTAAACTTGTCCAATAGAATTAGGACATGTGTTAGGGTAATATTAATATCATATTTACCCTTAGTTACCCTATTTACTATTAACCGCGGTAAAAATAGTAAAAAGTTACTATTCACCAAAAAATTATTTTTATCTCATTGAACCACATTTTACTTACTGACATCAACCGTGTCTGTCGGATTTTTGAAATTCCATTCACAGAAGCGGTAAAATTAAGTTTTATGCAAAATTCAGTTTTTAACCTACCACTTAGTGGTTTCACTTTTCATCAAAAATTGAAAGTTTTCAGAAAAATACCAAAATTTCACCCTAGGCTAATTTCGATATTCTGAGTCCAAAAATGAAGTCCATTTTGAAAAATAAAATTTATAAATTTTCAAAAAGTGGTTATTACTATTCATAACGGCTAGTTTTAATAGCATATTGTTGTTTAGTGAAACTCGGTATTGCGTACGACGCAAGCTATCGAGGAAGGTCGCGATTGCGTGTAAAGCAAGCCAAGAAAGTGTTGTGTAGAAAAAAATTCCTTTGATGGTTTATATAACATAAAATTATCGGGTGTTACATTCTACCCTCCTTAAAAAGAATTTCTCCCTCGAAATTCGTCACTTTGTAACAAACAAATGAGGATACTTCTCCCTCATCATATCCTCAAGCTCCCATGTAGCTTCTTCAAGTTGGTGGTTCCTCCATAAAACTTTCACCAAGCGAGTGGTCTTGTTTCGTAGGACTTTTTCGCTACGATCCAGAATCTCTATCGGCTGTTCTTCATAAGAAAGATCTTGCTCCAGCGGTACAACTTCTGAGCTGAGTACATGTGAAGGATCTGGTATGTACTTTCTCAGGAGAGATACGTGGAACACATCGTGAACTTGAGAGAGATTCGGTGGAAGCGCCAATCGGTAAGCTACCTTCCCAACACGATCCAGTATTTCAAAAGGACCGATATATCTAGGGCTCAACTTCCCCTTCTTTCCAAATCTCATAACCCTCTTCCAGGGAGATATTCGTAAGAACACTTTATCGCCCACTTCAAACTCTAGGTCTTTTCTTCGGTTGTCGGCATAACTTTTCTGTCGACTCTGAGCTGCTCTTATGTGTTGTTGAATAGATCTAACCTTTTCTGCCATTTCATCAACGAGATCAGGTCCTAATAGCTTTCTTTCCCCAACTTCATCCCAGCAAGTTGGAGTCCTGCATTTCTTTCCATAGAGAGCTTCATAAGGAGCCATCTGAATACTGGAGTGAAAGCTATTATTATAAGAAAATTCCACCAAAGGTAGGTGTTGATCACAACCTCCTTTGAAATCCATAGAGCAAGCTCTCAACATATCTTCTAGGGTTTGAATTGTTCTCTCAGACTGACCGTCTGTCTGGGGATGATAAGCAGTGCTGAAACTCAACTCTGTATCCAGAGTATGCTGAAGACTTCGCCAGAACTTCGAGGTAAATCTCGGATCTCGATCAGATATAATAGAAAGTGGTACTCCATGCAATCTTACCACTTCCTTTACATATATCCTGGCAATCTGATCTAGAGAGAAATCCTCTCTAATAGCAATGAAGTGTGCAGACTTTGTAAGACGATCAACTATGACCCAGATAGCATTATTGCCTTTGGATGTTTTAGGAAGTCCTGTGACAAAGTCCATAGTGATGTTTTCCCATTTCCATTCGGGTATGGGTAATGGTTGTAACATCCCCTTCGACTTCTGTCTCTCAGCTTTAACTTGTTGAAAAACCAAGCATCGAGAGACATATTCAGCAACATCTCTTTTCATGCCATCCCACCAGAAGTACTCTTTCAGGTCCCTATACATCTTCGTGCTTCCAGGATGAATAGAGAATGAAGAACTATGAGCCTCATCCAGCAGCTCTTTCTTTAATTCGGGGATGGGAGGAACACAAACCTGATTCCTGAACTTTATTATCCCATCACAATCAAGGTTGAATTCAGGAACATTTCTCACCTTCTTTTGTAACTCGACATCTTTTTTCTTTGCCTCTTTAATCTTCACATGTATAGATGGTTGAACATTCATTTGAGAAAGATAATATTTTTCCCCTTCCATTATAATTCCAAGATCCATCCTTTGTAAATCCATAAATATTGGATCTTTTGTGATCCTCATCATGGATAAACTAGCATGGTCTTGTCGACTTAATGCATCTGCCACCTTGTTTGCTTTCCCAGGGTGGTAATGGATTGAGCAGTCATAATCCTTAATCAGCTCCAACCATCTTCTTTGACGCATATTCAACTCCTTTTGTGTGAAAATATACTTTAAACTTTTATGATCAGTATAAATATCACACCTTTCACCATAAAGGTAATGCCTCCAAATCTTTAATGCAAAGATTACCGCATCCAACTCCAAATCATGTGTTGGGTAATTTTGCTCATGGATTTTCAACTGTCGTGAGGCATAAGCTATCACCATATCATTTTGCATAAGAACACACCCCAATCCCTTCTTGGATGCATCACTGTAGATCACAAACCTTTCTCCACTACAAGGCAGTGTGAGCACAGGTGCACTGGATAACCTTCTTTTCAACTCCTTGAAATTCTCTTCACATTCCTCTGTCCAGACAAACTTAACTCCTTTCCGAGTCAACTTGGTGAGTGGATTAGATAATCGTGAAAAATCTTTTACAAAACGTCGATAATATCCAGCCAAACCAAGAAAACTTCGGATCTCAGTTACTGTTGTTGGTCTTGACCATCTTTCGATAACCTCTGTTTTTGCTGGATCCACAGATATCCCCTCTTTTGAGATTATATGACCCAAAAATGCAACTTTTTGAAGCCAAAATTCACACTTGGTAAATTTGGCATAAAGATTCTCCTTTCTCAGGGTCTTCAATATAATTCTCAAGTGATCTTCATGCTCTTCCTTTCTCTTTGAATAGACAAGAATATCGTCTATAAAGACTACCACAAATTGATCAAGATAGTCTCTAAAGACTCTATTCATTAGATCCATGAAGATAGCAGGGGCATTAGTAAGACCAAATGGCATCATTATAAATTCATAGTGTCCATACCTTGTACGGAAAGCCGTCTTTGGTATATCCTCCCTTTTGACCCTTAATTGATGATACCCTGAACGAAGATCAATCTTTGAAAAGTATTGAGCTCCGCGTAGTTGGTAAAATAAGTCATCAATGCGTGGGAGAGGATATTTTTTCTTGATAGTGATCTTGTTAAGTTCTCGATAATCAATGCAAAGTCTCATTGATCCATCTTTCTTCTTAACAAATAGAACAGGTGCTCCCCAAGGTGACGCACTAGGGCGTATGAATCCCTTATCAAGATTCTCTTGGAGTTGATTCTTCAATTCCTGCAACTCAATTGGGGCCATTCTATAAGGTGTCTTTGAAATAGGCAAAGCACCCGGTACGAGTTCTATTGAAAACTCAACTTCACGATTTGGTGGAAGACCCGGAAATTCCTCCAGAAAGACATCATCAAACTCCCGTACAATGGGAATATTCTTAATCGTGAGTTTCTCACCAACCATTTGAGAGAAATAACCTTCATTTAGTGGAATCAATACCCATAAGATGGAAGAAATTTCCACTGGAAGGTTATGTTCATCCTTGCATTGGTATATGATCGTAGATTGATCTGGAATATGAAATGTGACTTCCCTTCTTTGGCAATTGATATGAGCTCCATGTAGAGAAAGCCAATCCATGCCAAGAATCACATCAAATTCCACTAAAGGAAGGATCACAAGATTTGCAGGAAGCACTTTCCCACAAACTTCGATCGGAGAAGAATTATAAACTTTTGATGCGATTGATGTGCCATTAGGTGTTGTCACAGCTAACTCAACATCTAATTGTTGAGGTGATACGGTGATACCCTTAGAAAATTTTTCAGAAATAAAAGAGTGGGTGGATCCAGAATCAAATAAAACATTTGCTACTTTAGAGTGGATGGTAAGTGTACCTTTCACCACATCGTTATCGTACTCCACATCGCTGATAGAAATTGTGTGTGACTTTCCTTTGTCTTTAGCCTTAAGATTTTGTTGAAGTCGACCATCATCATCAACCCTTGGATTTGGGCATTGATTGGCATAATGCCCCATCTCCTTGCACTTGAAACATTGAAGTGTAGTAGGTTCATTCTGTGTATCCCTTCCTTTGTTTGCGTCATTAGACATCTTCTTCCCATTACCACGGCATTCAAATGCCTGATGACCTTCTTTTCCACATTTAAAACATTTACTTGTCCCTTTAAGACAACTCCCTCCATGTTTCTTTCCACACTTTGAGCATAAGGAAAAGCTCATATTCTTTTCCGTGTGCTCTTTATATTTTTCTTTGAATTCCATCTTCCTCTTCTTATCAAACCCATGTGACTGATGGGTTACTCCAATCTCCATCTCGACTTTGAGAGCACATCGAACGATTTCCTCGTAGCTATTGAAGTCCCTTATGGCTAACGCCCTTCGAAGACTTGGTTTTAAGCCACTAAAGAATCTATCGATCTTACTCTCAGGTTGGATAATAATACCAGAAGCGTACCTTGCAAGTCTTGTAAAATTTGCTTCATAGGTACCAACAGATTCATCATCCCTTTTCTTCAGTTCAAGGAACTCTTTCTCCATCTTTGTTCGGAGAATACGGGGGAAGTACTTATTGAAAAATAAGTTCTTGAACTCGTCCCATTCTATAGACTCAATTTCATCCCTTTGCCTCGTATTCTTAACAAGATTCCACCATTGATCCGCATCTCCTTCCAAACGATACACTGCTAGGATGACTTTATCATGCTCAGAACATTGAAGAACTGAAAATATCTTTTCAGTAGTACTAATCCATTGTTCAGCAACTAATGGATCAGTAGACCCGCTGAAAGAAGGTGGACGCTGCCTCATGAAGGATTCAACAGAATGTTGCTCCCTCCTTTGTTCGTTTGGAAATCCTGCATGATTCATAGCTTGAGAAAGTTGTGTGAGCATGGCTACAAGATTTTGCATTCTATCTCCCATATCATTTGGTTGCTCAGGGGGACAATCATTGCATTCCCCATCGCATTCCGCATTAACACGGTTCCTTCGGGTTCCAGCCATTGACTAAAACCAAGAAGAATAGTGTGAGCAACACTAATTATAATAGGAAACCACATAATTCAAGAAAGAAAAATTTCATGCTTATGGTCTTATCCTAGGTTATTCATGGCCATTTCTAAGATTGTGTTCTATGCTTAGACTTATCCTTAGGGTTCTTACTAAGGCTTTCACATCCTAGTTTCCAAAGGTTGACTATACCTTTCCTCTGATACCAACTATAACGACCCATACTTTACATACATTGTTAATACTTCGAAATTGAAGCACACTTATTACAACATATGACAAAACCACAAAGGACCGTATAGGTATAGTGTCTTTAGAAACTGGGAAACATAAAAAACTGGTTCATAAATCTTCTACAGTGTCTCCCATTTATTTCATCATATCTAGGGTCCCTTTTAGCATATTCTACTTAATATCCATCTTCCTGACCTGGGAAAAAGAAAACATAAAAGGGTGAGCTCAAATGCTCAGCAAGGGCAAATAAAGGAAATAAAAATCATATCATATCTTTATGAAAATCAAAACCTGCAAAAGAGATCATAATATCTTAACATGGAATAAATCATAGAAGTGAAAATGAGATCCCCATAATCATAACATAAAACTTAAAACTTTGTGGCATGCACACATAATCATGGAAAATCATTTCTTGTTAGTCATGACTCATTGCCAAGACTATCTTAGTGGACAAAGTCCCTTTCTGAACCGAGTTCACTCCTCGTTTCAGTCCTGTATCACTGAACCGAAATAACCTTCCGTTCCAGCCATGTCTATCTCATGAGATATAAAATCATTACCCAATGCATTGGAGGGAGATATAGGTCCCACCCATCTTATAATGAATCCTTTCTTATGTGTGCCACATAATCATAAATCTTACATCATCACATAACCCATGTAATAAAAATGGGATTCTTGAAACATCATGACATCATAAATCAATTCATATAAGATAAAGGAATTCATAAACATAATTCCATCACAACATAGTCAAATCAATGTAAAAATATGGATATAAACAGAACCCTTTATTATCTTAGATGGAAAATAATTTTGATAAAACACTTGAATTGAATTCTTGAGGAAAATATCCTTTCTTCTTCAAAATCAATTTCTTTTCACAAAACATCATGCAATTTTAAAAGAAAGATATTTTATTGAAAATAGTCATGAAATCTTTTAGAGGAAGCTTCATGAAAATAAGGCTTTATAAAACAGTAGAAATCCGTTCGTGCCGTATAAGTTAAAAAAAAAATTCTTCGTACTTTTGTCGGAAAAGTCAAAAAGTACCTCGTACGAAAAACGACAAAAGATTCCTTTCATACGTATTACTAAAAACTCACCGAAGGTTAAAAATGGATTTAAACAATTGTAGGTGGATGGAAATAATATTACATATTGATGAAACATGGATGTGGATGATAAAATACACCCCAGTAAATACTTACGAATAAACAATCTCGGATAAAAATGAGATTGTGATATTTCCCTTACCTTAGGTCAGATTTGCTTTGTTCGTGTCCGAAGCTCCTGTATAATGGTTTAAATAATGTTATTGACTTATTACAGAATCATACATATTGATATGATATCATATATGGTCATATTATTAGCTTCTTGTTAGTAATATTTCATTGTTACTTGTTACTTGGGTCTTTATAACTTTTTGTTCTTATGCGTGTTTTGTTGAATAAATTCTTATTCTTATCTTTAGGTTATAGATAATTCATTTCCAGAATGGTATTAGTGTAGTATATACCATATTCATTCATTCAATTCATTTATATAATCATTATGAAATGAAGATCATGTAGAACGAGTCGCATCACATCGTGGAGACGGTATTCCGTACGTACGCACGAGTGATGATATCGTTCCTATGATCGTGGAATTGTATTGGAGTATATATATATATTATTTCAGTATCAATATTACTTAATAATAATCATATATAGTTACTCATTACACCATTATACCCATCCTTGTAAGGTGATGGTGGAAAATAGATTACACCACGGCGTGGAGACGGTATTCCGTACGTACGCACGCGCGGTGATTTCATTTTTCCGTAGGATGGATAGAAGGTGAATTAGGGTTGTTTCATATTTATAATAACATATCAGTATGTAAGTAATACTGATGTTATTACTTTATCATGAAACAACTAAAGAAGAAGAAGTTGAAGAAGAAAGAAATTGAAAAGATCGGTAATGGATATTACCTCTTCTTTGGAACGCCTCTTTGAATCCTCCACTTAAGGAACTAAGATTGGTCTTTGGAGAAGACCATGACCTCTAGGATTATTCTAGGGAAGTGGAGAAGAGAAAATGGCAGGGGTTGGCCGAGCTTGAGTGCTCAAATTGGTGTGAGGAGGAGGGGGAGGAGGTGCCCTTTTATAAGGGAGGAGAGGGGCACCTTAGGAATATCTCAAAATATTATTTTATATTAAAGTCAAAATCGGTTTATAATGGTTCCAAAGGGTCTTATTTCGAAGCTAAAGTGGGTATGGGTCGCAATCCTATCAACCAATAGGATTTAGACAAGTTTAGGGTATTATTTTAACCTTATCAATTAGATTTTAACTCTAAGTTAATTAATTTAACTTTTACCGTGTCTTTTTGTTTTCTTTCACTATATGGTTAATACACTTACTATAACATGCCAAACGAACCCCAAATTGTTTATTATTAATATATATATCCTTATCTAAGTCATTTGGCCGAACCTTAGATTTTTAGGAATAAAATAACAATTAATAATATAATATTTGATTTAAAAACTATTTTGTGTCAATTTTGACACTATTTGATATATGATTTTTGTGAAAGTCATAACAGAATTATATGTTCGAACCAAGTTGATTAAATCAACATTAATATATCATAGTAACCTAAAAAATTAGTGTAATTCATATAAAGTCTTAAATTACATTTATTTTGGTATTTATATTATCAATTTTGTCAATATTTCATTAATAAGATAATTACTGCATCATCTTTGTGTCATAAATAAATTAAATTATTTGATGTCTAAAAATTACAAATAAAATACCATCATGTAGGAAATCTTTTTAGCTTTCTAATGAATATTTACAATCGAATGTATCTTATGTATAACCCCATATTAAAAATGATTTACTTATTAAACTTTGATTTTAACTATTTTAACCCTTCTTTAAATAAATTAATAATAAATGTCCTAATCTAATCCAAGTGGGCCTAAATGGTCATATTTTATTTCTAAGTTTGTTTTTGGTCGAATTACAGTTGTCCAATAGAATTAGGACATGTGTTAGGGTAATATTAATATCATATTTACCCTTAGTTACCCTATTTACTATTAACCGCGGTAAAAATAGTAAAAAGTTACTATTCACCAAAAAATTATTTTTATCTCATTGAACCACATTTTACTTACTGATATCAACCGTGTCTGTCGGATTTTTGAAATTCCATTCACAGAAGCGGTAAAATTAAGTTTTATGCAAAATTCAGTTTTTAACCTACCACTTAGTGGTTTCACTTTTCATCAAAAATTGAAAGTTTTCAGAAAAATACCAAAATTTCACCCTAGGCTAATTTCGATATTCTGAGTCCAAAAATGAATTCCATTTTGAAAAATAAAATTTATAAATTTTCAAAAAGTGGTTATTACTATTCATAACGGCTAGTTTTAATAGCATATTGTTGTTTAGTGAAACTCGGTATTGCGTACGACGCAAGCTATCGAGGAAGGTCGCGATTGCGTGTAAAGCAAGCCAAGCAAGTGTTGTGTAGAAAAAAATTCCTTTGATGGTTTATATAACATAAAAGTCTCGGGTGTTACAATAACGACCCATACTTTACATACATTGTTAATACTTAAAAATTAAAGCATACTTATTACAACATATAACAAAACCACGAAAGGACCGTACAGGTATAGTGTCTTTAGAAACTGGGAAACATAAACAACTTGTTCATAAAGCGTCTACATTGTCTTCCATTTATTTCATCATATCTATAGTCCCTTTTGGAATATCATACTTAATAACCTTCTTCATGACCTGGGGAAAGAAAACATACAAAAGGGTGAGCTTAAATTCTTAGTAAGGGTAAACAAAAGAAATATCTATCACATCATTTTCATAAGAACATAACATTTTGGAAATCTTAACCTGCAAAAGAGATCATAATATCATAACATGGGATAAATCATAGTAGTGAAATGTAATCCCAATAATCATAACTTAAAACATAAAACTTTGTGGCATACACACATAATCATAAAGAATCATTTCTTATTAGTCAATACTCATTGCCAAGACTATCTTAGTGGACAAAGTCCATTTCTGAACCCAGTTCACTCCTCGTTTCAGTCCTGTTTCCCTGAACCGGTATAACCTATCGTTCCAGCCATTTCTATCTCATGAGATATAAAATATTTACCCAATTTATTATAGGGAGATATAGGTCCCACCAATCTCATAATTATACCATTCTTATTGTCCCACAAAATCATAAATCATACATCATTGCATAACCCATGTAATTAAAATGGGAATCCTAAACATCGTGACATCATCCAAAAATTCATATAAGATAAATGAATTCATAAAAATAATTCCATCACAACATAATCAAATAAATGTAATAATAGGGATATAAACAGAACCCTATATTATCTTAGATGGAAAATAATTTTGATAAAACACTTGAACTCTATTCTTGAGGAAAATATCCTTTCTGCTTCAAAAACACTTTTCCTTTCTTAACATGTCGTACAATTATAAACTAAAAGAAGTTGATTAAAAATAAATTTGAAAACTTGTAAATGAAGCTTCTTGAAAGAAATGTTTTAAAAATCCATTCATTCCGTATAATTTAAAAAAACATTCTTCTCGTACTTTTTTCAGAAAAGTCAAAAATTACCTCGTATGAAAAACGACAAAAGATTCCTTTCATATATTTTACTAAAAACTCACCGAAGGGTAAAATTGGATTTAAACAATTGTAGGTGGATGTAAATAATATGACATCTTGAGGAAACATGGATGTGGATGATAAAATACACCCCAGTAAATACCAAAGTATAAACAATCTCGGATAAAAATGAGATTGTGATATTTTCCCTTACCTTAGGTTTGATTTGCCTCGTAAGTGTCCGAACCTCCTGTATAATGATTTAAATAATGTTATTTACTTATTATAGAATCATAATTATTGTTATGATATCATATATGGTCATATTCTTAGCTTCTTATTAGTAATATTTCATTACTACTTGTTATTCGGGTGTTTATTACTTTTTGTTCTTATGCGTGTTTTGTCGAATAAATTCTTATTCTTCTATTTAGGTTATAGATACCTTATTTCCATAATTTTATTAGTGTAATATATATAATATTCATTTATATAATCATTATAAAATTAAGATCACGTAGAACGAGTCGCATCACATCATGGAGACGGTATTTCGTACGTACGCACGAGTGATGATATCGTTCCAATGATCGTGGAATTGTATTGGAGTGTATGTATACTATTTCAGAATCAATATTACTTTATAATAGTCATATATAGTCATTAATTACACCATTATATCCATCCAATTAAGGTAGTGGTGGAAAATAGATTACACCACGGTGTGGAGACGGTATTCCGTACGTACGCACGCGCGATGATTTCTTTTTCCATAGGATGGATAGATGGTTAAATAGGGTTGTTTCATACTTATAATAACATATCAGTATATTAGTGATACTGATTTTATTACTTCATAATTAAAAAACTAAATAAGAAGAATTGGAAGAAGAAATAAAGATGAAAGAATCGGTAACGGACATTACCTCTTCTTTGAAGTGCTTCTTTGAGACCTCCTTTTAGGGCACTAAAATAGATCTTTGAAGAATACCAGAACCTCTAAGATGTTTCTAGGGAAGTGTATAGAAGAAATTTTCAGGGTTTGGCCGAGCTTGAAGGCTCAAAGTGGTGTGGGAAAGTGGGGGAGGAGGTTCCCTTTTATAAGGGAGGAGAGGGGCACCTTTGGAATAACTAAAAATATTATTTTATTATAATGTCAAATTCGGTTTTCAATAGCTCCAAATTGATATATTTCGAAGATAAGGTGGTTAGGGGTCGAAATCCTCTCATCCAATAGAATTTAGATAATTTTAGGTATCAATTTTAACCTTATCATTTAGATTTAACTTTAAGTTAGATAATTTAACTTTTACCGTGTCTTCTTGTTTTCTTACACTATAAGGTTAATAAACTTATCATATCAAGCCAAACGAACCCCAAGTTGTTTATTATTAATATATATATCCTTATATAAGTCATTTGGATGAAGCTTAGATTTTTAGGAATAAAATAAAAATTATTAATATAATATTTGTTTTAAAAACTATTTTATGTCAATTTTGACACTATTTAGTAATTGTTTTTTGTGAAAATTATAACAGAATGATTAGTTAGAACCAAGTTACTTAAATTAATACTAACATGTCATATTGACTTATAAAATTAGTGTAATTCATAAAAAGTCTCAAATTACATTTATTTGGGTATTTATAACATCAATTATTTCAATATTTCATTAATAAGATAATTACTGCATCATCGTTGTGTCGTAAATAAATTAAATTATTTAATGTCTAAAAATTACAAATAAAATAACATTATGTAGGAAATCGTTTTATCTTTCTAATGAATATTTAGAGTCGAATTTATCTTATGTGTAACCCCATATTAAAAATGATTTACTTATTAAACATTGATTTTAACTATTTTAACCCTTCTTTAAATAAATTAATAATAAATGTCCTAATCTAATCCAAGTGGGCCTAAATGGTCATATTTTTTTTCGAAGGTTGTTTTTGGTCGAATTACACTTATCTAATAGAATTATTACATGTGTTAAGGTAATAATAATATCATTTTTACCCTTAATTACCCTATTTACTTTTTACCGTGGTAAAAAAAGTAAAAAGTTACTATTCACCAAAAATTATTTTCATCTCATTGAACCACATTTTAGTCCTTCATATTAACAGTGTCTCTCGGATTTTCGAAATTCCACTCACAGAAGCGGTAAAATTAAGTTTTATGAAGAATTCGGTTTTTTTAACTACTACTTAGTGGTTTCACTATTCATCAAAAATTGAAAGTTTTCAGAAAAATACCAAAATTTCACCCTAGGCTAATTTTGATATTCCAAATCCAAAAATGAAGTCCATTTTGAAAAATAAAATTTATAATTTTCAAAAAGTGGTTATTACTATTCATAACGGCTAGTTTTAATAATATTTTAATAGCATATCATTGTTTAGTGAAACTCGGTATTGCCTACAACGCAAGCTATCGAGGAAGGTCGCGGTTGCGTGTAAAGCAAGCCAAGCTAGTTTTGTGTGTAGTGAAAGATTCCTTTGATGATTTATATAACATAAAAACAAAATATTTCACATAAAAGTCTCGGGTGTTACAAAAATTATTTTCATATCATTTAGTAGAAATTAAAAAATGTCATCATATGTAATTTTAAATGAATTTTCAACAAATATAAAATCAATTTTTAAAATTTTTTATAAATCCTTTTTTTTAATAAAAAAGCGGTTTTAATAGATTTATTGGTTTTTCTTAAAAACATTAATTTTTAACTATTAAATACAAAAATAAGAAAAATAATGGATAACATTCATTATCATTACATTAACATAGTAAAGTAAATTTCATTAGATTCTTGAGAGGTTTATCATAATTTTTTATCATTAGAGGTGATAATCATATAGAATCATCCTAAACAATAATATTTTAACATTAAACTCAACCCAATTTAAAAATATTGAATCACAATCCAATTAAAAAAATAAACCAAACATGTAAGATAATAAAATATGGATATTCATGATATTCCTTTTCATGGGGAAGTATATACACAAAAAATAATAATGTTGGTGTATAGTATAACTTATTTACCATAATAAAAACATTGTTACAAAAAATATTTTTTTGATTTGTTATCTTTTGAACCATAATTCCATATGAATATATATCTTAAAATAAATACACATTGCCCAATAATTTTACTTATAATAATAATAATATACATTTAGAAGAATTATATATACCACAAAAAATAAATTAGTAGTGAATATAGAATGTGTCTCATATAAGTAAACAGGGAGACATAATGACCTTACCTTAAGTATTGTCTTCCATTATTCATGTTCAATCCTAATGTATAGTAAATATAATATTATTATTAACATATTTAGGAACCAAAAATATATATATTATAAAATTTTAACTTTCATTATGAAATTATATGAATTTTTTTTAATAATTCCATGTAACTGTTATAAATTTTCCAATAACTACTTTTTTCATGAAAAAATTAATTTTTCATTTTTCATTTTATATTGATCATGGATTATTAATTTCCATTATTTTATACATGATGTATCCATAAAATATATTAAATATATATGTATTCAGATTAGTCTATAAAAATAAATGATAGAAAATGAAATACATTGTTTGTGGACATTATATGTCAAACGTTCCCATGAACACTGTTTTAATTATCTTTTAAAGTTGAAATAAATAATGGAAAATTATATATTATCATTAAAAATAAAAATCATACAATATTTATCAAATATATATATTGAGACCATCATTTTTACCATCCATGTAAATTATGATCGAATTACATCACATCATGAGGCGGTAGTTTGTTGTACACACGACAGACGTTACCATATTCCAAAAATTGAATGAATAATGTAATGTGTTATGTAATGATTCCATAATCATATTAATATAATATATATCATATATATAAAATAAATATATCGTTATTTCTTACCATAATTGGTGAAAATTAAAAAAATGGCAATGGATCATGATATGGTAGTCCTCGATACACATGAATGATGATTTAATAAATTATTTTATAGTAATGGAGATTGGGAATGTTCGTTGAATTAAAAAAATTATTTTTTCCATTATGAGGTTATAATATCATCATGGTATAATAATAATTTTACATATGTTTTAAAAAAATAAACAAAAAATTTCATTGATGAATGTTAACTCTTCTTTAGGTATCCTCTTTCGGTTTTCACAAAATCAATTAAAGGTTGGATTTCAAAAAAATTATTTTTTCTATGATGAGGTGGTGTAATTTGAGAAGTTATATTTTTAGTGGATGTTTTATTCAATGTTACAGATATGAGTGAATAAGTGAGATGATAATGGGACCTTTTTTAATTAATGAGGGTATTCAGTTTGTTAAATAACCACAAAGTAATCATAATTTTTATGTAAATCATATAACATATGCATAAAAAATAGATAAATAGTGTATTTGGGGATTTTTTTTCTAGTGTCATGTTGACCGCAAGAAAAATAAACACATTTTTATTATATAATTCTATGGACATTAAGCTTATTCAATTTTTACTTTTCTGTTTTTACCACTTTAACTTGAATCAATTTATTTACCTGTGTAATGTATCATATAATTTTAAAATTAAACTAAACATTAATAGAAAAATTTTATCTTTGTCTTTTAAAATATGAAATAAAATTTATTTTCTTAAAATCTTAGGTTTGAGGAAAATTAATTATATACTGAAACATTTGTAACATGGAATACCATATTTTAACATTATTAAAAGTACATAATATATATTTTTTCATAAATATTAAAGAATGAAAATTAATTTTAGAATATTATATAATATTAATTATGAATATTCTGAACATTTAATCTATTATTCAAAATTCAAATTAAAAAATTGATGTAATGTAATTTTAATAGTTATCTCGTAAACACGATGACAATGCTTGTTTTTAAAGAGGAAATGATTAAAATTTTACAAATATTTTATATAAAAATAAATTATTAAATTTTTTATAAATGACCTAAATTGTAAAAATGGATGTATAGTTTATATTATTTTACCTTAAAACCAAATGAAAATATAATTTAACTATAAATAATAATGAAAAAAATTCATTTTTCAATTAATATTCTACATTTCTCACTATTTATCAATAAATGAATCTTTTTATAAGAAATAACAAATATTAATCATAATATAATGTTGAAATGGTGAATTAAAAATTTAATAATAACTTATCAAATATATTTTCTAAAATTTTTAGAAATTAGATTTTAATTATGTGTTCCAATACTAACCGATCCATTTTTTTAAAAAAATAAGGTTTTTTTAAAATAATAATTCTATTAAATGATTCATATTTGATTTTTAATCAATTTATAGTTACTAAAAATTTTGAAACTATATATTTTAATATTTTATTTAATACTATTCATAAACACCATTCCAAAAATTAAGTGATATTTTAAATAAAAATTTTAATACAATATGTTTTCACTATAAAACTCAATAGAGAGTGTAATATATTAAAAAAATGTATTGGGTGTAATAGAAGACAAAAATATTGATGCATGTTATACATGATAAAATCATTTTTACAGATAATTCATTTAATATTTAGTGTTTCATATAATAAAAATATTCAAAATGTTAATTTCATCTGAAAAAGATATTTCGCAATATTTCATGGGTTTATATTGATGACACATCAAAGATATGTTGATAGATGAGTGAATACATGATAAAATTAGAGTTTGTACTATATAATTTTTTAAATTAATTCTATATCAGTTTAAATGGGTGTCGAGTACTAATACCATTTTTTGTGTTCCAGGAATGGAGATCTGATTGGAACCCTAATAAAGAATGTGAAATTCTAGTTTGTTAAAAATTATTAACTCTCCGTAATAGATTTAATAGATCATATCTAATTTAGAGAATGATATTTTTTTTAATTTATTCCTTATAGTGTTATTGAGTTTTGATAGTACCCACCTATGTCTAAATTTGTTTTTAGTGGATAGTTTTGTTAGATGATGGTTACTTCATAGATAATTATATCTCTACTTACTGTAGTGAATAGAACCCATAAGTGTTAGAGACTCTATATAAGAATTTGGTTTCTATTAAAGTAATCCATAATCTAGTGAAAATGGATTTTCTGATGAATTACTAGAAGTGTGCTTTTATCTAATGCAATGTGACCTATAGACTTTATAAAAAAATATTACATATTGTTACATGTTTTCCAATACATAACATTACATTCCATGCCATTATCATACATTTAATCTAGAATTGAAATCATGGATATGTTAAAACATGATAATATAATATATACATTATATCCAAATTATTTATTCACAACTACCCCAATACGTAGATATATCATTCATAAAATCAATCCTCGTATGCTTGAGAATGGGAACATAATAAACGAATATCTCATACAATCATTTAGGAAAAAAGATATAAATGATTATTAAATAATTAAATGAGCATAAGGGTATGAAATCACAATCATAACATTTAAAAACCATACCCATTATATCATAGATCATAACTATGTCACATGTAATTATTCCTTCCTATTTGTAAGAAAATAATAATAATAAAAATAACCTTAACCATGAATGAATAACATTGGAATAATAATTTTTTTTGGGAATTATAATATGCATATAAAATCATTTTATTAGTCAAGAATGAGTTACATGGTTAATAAATTATATTGGGTTCATTCCCCATTCTATCTTGTCTTTATGTAAGGATCATAGAAAATAGAATAATATTCGGAAATTTCTATTAATAAATATCATCATCCCTATTTCTATTTTTTTATAATGAGATATTAATTTTTAAAACTTTATATGAGGGATATATAGTAATGGACCCAACATTCACATAATTAAACAAATTCATATAGATTCCACATGATCTGAAAACATTAATCATATATCATAATACGTGAAAAATAAGTTAGTTTCACATAAATTTTAATATTTCATCATAGAATAATCTATGGAAATTAAATGGGCATCTTAAAAGTGTCATAATTATAATCCTCAGAATAAATATTAAAATGAAGAATTCTATAATTGGATGATATCATGATAAACTGTATGTGACATCAAAGGATGTGATCTTAAATTAAATTTCCACTAAATGATCTCTATAATGTTATTTGAAGAAAAAACCCTTTTTATTTGAAAATCAACTATTTAAAATAACATTTATATCAAAGATGTTATTTTAATAAAAAATTTCAAAATTAACAACAAGAACATTTATAATAATCATAAAAAAAATTCTTCTATAATTTGGTAAATATCATTCACATCATGTATGTTAAAAAAATTTCAATTCACATTTTCAGTAAAAAAACATAACTCATCTAGATAATGATAAAAAATTAATATTAAATAATTTTGTAAAAATTATACCATAGATAAATAATTCCTTTTACATTTGAATATGTGTACTAAATTTATTATTGAAACCCTTTTTATAATACATGGGTAAGTAGAAAAAAAGATTTTAGATAGAAATGTAAAATACGTATCTTTTACATGAAAAAATTTCTTCCATATCATGATTATATAAATAGAGGATACATAAGGGAATGTTATAATATATTCAAATATCTATAGGAGGAAAAAAATTATGAATATTATTTTCCACTATATAATAAAAAAATTCATTAAAAACGTAATCATATGAAATATCTATGAATAAGAAGATTTTAAAATAAATCCCCCAACTCAAGATCAACTTTCCTCAATATAGATATATCTTATGGTATAACTAAATTAAGTTTATTGTTTTGTATATCATAATATATTATATACTTATTACATCATAGGTTTTCTATATATAACATTTCAACATAAATTAATTTATATTTCTTTATAAAAATTGATATTTCCTTATCATAACTATTTTCATTTTCATGGTTTTTTATAATGAGATACTAGTCCTTGTGAATTATTCATGGTTTTATAATATCCACAATTTAATAAATGACATAATTATAATTTATATTAATTATATACAAATTTATAATCATTAAAAAGTATAGGGAATAAAAAATCATTTAAACTATTCATGGGGACGGTAAGACGTATCTACACAAGAAAATAGCTTTTATTTTCTAGAGAAAAAATAAAATAAAATATTGTATTATTTAATAATTAAAGAACTTAATTTTTATCATAATATATATATATATCGTAAATATATCCTTATTAAAATACATGAAAATTGAAATTAGGATATAATGACATCTCTTCATAGATGTGGTAATCTATACATACTAATGAGTGATAAAATCACACTACATTAAATGGAATATAGGATTGATAGTGCATACAAATAGTAATAGAATTTTGGAATTGTGAAGAAATATGTATTTTAATTTGACGTGGACTCCCATATGTTTAGAGGAGTTAGAGGACGAAATAATTTTAATTGTGTCAGGTAGGATGATATCCTATCTTCAGTTGACCTCCTTTAGATCCATTTTGAATGAAAATTTGAATGATAATTTATAATGAAAATAAACTCTAGTTATTCTATAGGGTAGTTTATAATATAATTGATTATGGTTTTTTCAATATATATTCCTTAATGTTCTATAAGAATGAAAAATAAGTGGTGTTCATTTATTTGTGGGGGAGAGAACACACATGGAATTACATATAGTGTTAAATTATTGTAAATTAATTTTATATTTTAAATGGATTAAAATATATATATTTATAATATATTTTGATGATAAGTCTAAAAAATATTATTTATTTACATTAAGAAATTTAATGTGAAATTTTTTTGTTATCTTATATTTTTTCCCCACGACCTAATTCCTATTTATAGTTACATTTGTACCGATGTGTTTTACACATTAAGGGTAATGAATGGAAAAATAGGAAAACAATTAATAGATAAATATATCATGGATAATATTTTAAAACATATTTAATTAATATTTATGATATATATAATTTTTACTAATTTGTAATATTTCATTAAAATATTATTTATTAAAAAATATCCTAATTTTATTTTTTAAAAATAATTATTTAAATTTATATTAATTTCATCATAATTATAATAAAATTATAATATAAACGAATCATTTATCAATAATTTGTTATATTTACCCATAAAATTATTTATACACCATAAATTACCAGAAAATTATTTTTACTGTTTTGAAAATCATTTACATGGTTCTTATATTGCTTGCATAATAATATTTTTTCATGTGTAAGAATTTAAATTAAATAATTAAAAATTTAGTAAAAATTAATTTACCGTGATAATAAGTTAATTTTAATGTCAAAAACTTCTAAGAGCCTATAATATACTCTTTTGATTCCTTTGTAAATATTTTTAGTGATATTAAAATAACTAGAGTTATATTTTGTATATATTATTTTATAAATATAATTTAATAGTCATTATAAAATAAGAATAGAAATATGGTTCCATATTTTAGAAAATTAATAAATTTTATAATAACCACACACATACAATAGGATATAATAAATTTTTAGAGAAATTAAAATGTGTTATCCCATTGTTTTAATGTTGTTTTGTCCATTTTACCATCGCTGAGGTAACAAATATTTTTTATAACTATTCATGATGATAAATATGTTTTATTTAAAAAATATATGAAATATGGATTCAATAATTTAAATCCATTTTATCGTATTAATTTAACAAAACTGGGAAAATTATATTAAATTAATCCCTTAAATGGCTTGAAAAATGTTTTCTAGATATTTATTTCTTATGTATATAATAGTAAAAATCAAAACAATTAAATATTAATGATTAAAGTTGTATTATTAATAATATCAATGAACTTATTTAAAATTTACATTAATATTAAAATAAAATTTTTATTTTATAATTTTAAAATTTCAAATACATTTTTCAATAAAAACATTTTTCTTCCTATAAGTGAAAAAGAACATTTTTCATAAAATTATTAAATATTACATGTAAGATAATTTCAATATTCTAGTTTAGAAAATAATTATAAAATTTTCAGTTTTTTTTTACAAATTATGATTTCTATTATATTAATTGTACTCATTAATAATTACAAAAATTTTATGGAAGAATTTATTTTTAACAAATAGAATGACATTACTAAAAATTGAATACTTATTTATCACTATATTTTCATTCATTAAAATCATTATAAATATTATTTTAAAAATTTGTAAATTCATATTCACTATAAAAATATAATTTCTAGGTTATAATCTTATAATATTTATTTTTGAAAATTTTTTTTAATGTTATAATATATATTTGAATCTATGTTGTATGTATTAGAAGATAATAAAAAATTTAAAAAAAAAATTAATAGAAATATTTCATAAACCATTATCCAATACATGTTCATGTAATCACATTTGAACTAAATAACATTTTCTTAAATTTTATGGAATCTTCCTCATATTGAACTATCAAAAGTAAATTACATATTTTATATGTTTACATAGTTAATAGATTATATGGACAAGATAAATTAACCAAAAACCATCAAAAATAACCATCCAATCTTTAGAGACACTACATTTTACCTGTAATAATTTTCATTATTTCTGGGAATATTTTTTAAGCTAGAAACAGAGTTGGAGTTGGATTACTATGTTAAGAGAGCCGTGGTGTTGCGATATAAAATATATTAAATATATGTAAGCACAATCATTATGTTTCGTTGTAAACATGAATTATCTTCTACGAGGAGTCTCAGCTTAGAAATATGAGGATGTGCTTGAGTTCAGAGTTTGGTGTTTACTATATTTGTAAGATATAATTTAAAGGATTTCATTGCTTGGTTGATGGGTAAAATTGGAGGGATGTTAAATGGGGGGATATTGATTTAATAAAATATAAATAAATACACAACCTTTTGTCTATATGTAAAGAAACAAAAAAACCCCTCCCACACTTTTGACTGATGAAAAAACCAAGGAAATCTCAATGAGTGGAGGCATCAATTCTCATCAATCATGACAGTGATTTCTCCCACATCAATTTTTAGTTCCATTAGATCATGAATTTAACCATATAGATTTTGTGTTTCTCTAAGAGGGAGCACTATTTTCGATTTATGTCTCTATCCCTTTTTTTTTGTTTTTTAAATTTTTTATAATCTCTAATACTCTTTCTAGGGACCCAGTTGGGGTTATCATGGGTTTTTGTGTACATTGGGGTGTTTCAGACATCTTATAGGGATACCAATTTTTAATTCCCAATAACATAATGTTTAATATTCGGACACATGCCAATTGTTTTCAGCATTATGGCAAGATGGATTTTTGGGACTAGATTCCATATACCATACGTACGTTCAGTGTAGTGATCCCATGTTTTTTGGACAAGGGACATAGCTAGAAAAACTCTGTTATGGTGCATTGGAATTTTGGTGTACATGGAAATAGGTCATGAGAACTTGGTTCCAAACATTGGAATTGGATGAGGAAACATCCTTGAGTCCATTAACCCAAGACATTCAGTGTTTAAGGCATGGATGGACATGTTGTGTGGGGAAGGACACATGGGGTGGTTGGGTGTGGTAAGACAAGACTTTTATATAGTGTACATGGAATAAATGTTCACACCACTATCCAGGGCATGAAGTTATGGAAATGGATATGTTTTTATGTGGGGTCACATGCCATCTGAACCCTAGTAAAAACTATGTATTTTTCTTGGTATATTTTTCATGAAAAATATCTTTCTTCCAGAGATGGATACAATTCCACAACAATCCTATCATAATAATCTTCTTTCAAATATCATTATTTAATCCTTTTTGGTGGATTGTAAAATATGATGCTCTGTATTTTGAGCACAATGTCATATTATTGGTGAAAATAATGGGTAGAGATCCGTTTGGATCTATTCAAATGTGTCAATTTGGGTACCTTCACTATTGTCTTTGAAATCAAGTCCCCTTATACTCTTGAGATGGTATAAAGGTACTCCCATGTGATAGGGCAGGGTTCCCCTACTCATCATTCGGTTGATACATGAGGTTATGACTGTGGGTACCTTATGTTATTGATTTTTTGACCATAACTGGTTGGGTTAGTCCCTTGTTCCATCCCTACGAGGTTATAGTATGACATTACTTCTTCATCATAGTATTTTCATCTTTTTGATAGTATTATCTTGGATAGATTTATTATATCTCTCTAGGGAGACTCAGGAATGATACTCAATTGAATTTTTTTCCAATAATGGGTTAGTGGTTTAATTGTGACCAGCCAAACACATAAGAAGTTTTCCTATCTAGAAGGATTTATAAGTAGGGTTTATAAAATCATCATGTATAAAATTCCCTTCTAAGTGTTCATTATTAGTATAGTTTGTGTAATCATAGGTTATATGATCCCTAACTCATCATGTAGTTAGATGGGGTTTCTAGAATGGTCATTACCAACTCTACCAGATAGGGTATCCACTATATTAGAAAAATACTTTTTGGGGTATCAGATCAGGTTTTTGGTGTCTCTTAGTGTTCTCAGGTGTGATTCCCTATATAATGTGATGAATCCTTCAGTGTTCCATATTGGGTTTGTGGTGTACCCTAGTAGAAATTACTTGGATCCCCTCTTAGAGATTGATATATTTTATTGTTTCAGTTGGTTTAGATGTGTACCCCATCGGAGATGTGTTGCATCACCTATGAGTACTAAAGCCTATTGGTTTATACTCTTAATTTAATCATGAAAATTCTAAAGGAGTCTTTTCACTCATATTAATTCCAAATTATAGAAGTGGAATTTTTTAGGTTATTTTAATCTATTATATTGTATCATTCAAAAGAGTATTCTCTTGGGTGGGAGGGCTCATGGTGTGTGGTCTCCTTAATTTGAACGACAATTGAGCCCTGAGTATAGTCTTATTGTTCCCAATAAGGTTGCAACCACATAAGACAAAGAGTCTGATAAAATTATATACGTGTTTTATGTTTGAATTACTCTTGGGATTTTATATTACCATGGTTCCACTTCTGTGTTAAAATGAAACTTAATTACTTTTAATTTAATGTTAATTAAAATATAACCTAAACATGTATCTTTTAGTAAAAAAATTTATATATGGTTATATACATTATCTTTTGGATTATAAATATTAATTATAAATCAAAAAATATTTCCTTGATCACGTTACTTTATTTATAATTGTTTTACAAGATATAAATAAATATATTTATGACATAATGATGATGTAGTGGTTACCTTATGAATGAAGGATTTAAATAAATGAGATTATAAATATTAAAAGAAATTTATATTGAAACATTTTATGCCATCCAAGAATTTTAGGTACGAGTATGAATTTTTGTATTTTAATTTATGATGTTTTTAAAACATAAAATTTTTGAATTTTAAAAATTTCATGATAGGAATAGTATAAAATTGATATAAATGAGTTTTTATAACTAATACTATTTTTATAAAAGATATAATTGTAATAAAAATATAATATTATGCCAAATGACATAGATAATTATTAAAATGTTATTATTGAACCACTTTAGGTTCTATTTTCATTTTTGGGTAAATATATTAACCATATAGTATGAATATACAAGAATACATGGTAATAGTAACATTAATTAACTAAGGGTTAATGCTGAATGATAAGGATAAATTTGAATATAAAAATTTTCCAAAACCTATTGGTTGAGAGTATTTAGAAGAATCCTTATCTTATAATATAATTAAATTAGTTTTTGAAATTTTTAAAATCTATATTCAGTTTATAATAAAAAAAAATTCAAGACATTCTTAAATTACCCTTCCTCCCTCTTATAAAAGGTCACCAACTCTTACCCCTTACTCACACTTATCAAGACCATTTTCTTGCCCATATTATTCTCTAATAAGCTCAGAGCATCACTATATTCTTCCTATAAGACTTAACTTATTCATAATTTAATTCAATATATCCTTTTGGCTCAGATCAAATGGAGTTACCCGTTTTTAGAGGTAGTGTCTTCGATAAAGATTATTTCCAATATTATTCTTCATGAATAATTATTCTATTATTAATAATTGATTAGATAAAAAACCATTATTTTATATATATAATAGTATGTTTTTATGAGATTTATTGGAACTACCCATACGCACACCTCAATCTAATGAATTTATAACACACTATTTCTGTTGATGGTGAACTACTGCCTCACGAAACAATGATTGTTCACATATCTCCAACAACATCTCATGGTATCCATTATTATGGAACTTTATTTATATGATATATAATATGTTTATATGGTATTTATATTTATTTATGATTTATTTACAATATACCTTTATTATTTTCAGGATGTTTAAAGATGATAATTTCATTTGAGGTAGCACAGACTACCACCCCCTCAAAGTGATCTGACTCGTTCGTGCCATACATGGAAGGTGTAAATAATGGAATTGATGAAATTATGTTACATATATAAAATATATTAATATATAATAATTATAATATACATATGTATCTTTAATTTTTAATTCAATTAAATATGAAATATAAATGAACGTTTTACTCGTGCATAAATATGGATTACCGTCTCCATGAATGGAGAATTTAATTTCTTATATCTATAGGATATGGAAGATTATAAATACATATATACTCGATATATATATGGTATATATATGAATAATATTATAGAGATAATGGAATTTTGGCCACATGGACAAATTTTAATAATTACAATATCACTTACGACTCAAGCATCCAATATCGACAAAATGATAGATTATTGCTTGATTTTTGTAAGGGTAGCCTCCGGTGGACACCTTTGGAAGGCTTTTTCAGATAATTGGGTATACAAGGTACATATATTTTGGGGTTTTTGGATATTAAAATTTTAATTATCTTGTTCATTTCGAAGGATGATTTGATCAAAGCTTGGTCAATTGTGCCTCGTAACTACAATGGTTCCCATTTTTATTGGCATAGATAGTCTTACGATGTCCATATAATGCATGAATCTCCCTTGGTGTCCATTTGGGTGAGATTTACCAATTATCATCTTCCATATAAAAATAAATCAAATATTAGTATTATAGGAACATGGTGGGAAGATATTTGTGTTTTGATAACAGAACCAAATCTGTTTTTCACCCGTATAATCACCGAGAGTGTGTGTGGAAGTATAAATTTCAATAGATCTGTTTGATTTAATCTGTATTATAGTTGTAGTGGAATATCATTGTAATAATAATGTGGTCTTTGAATCATGGGTTGATTTCTTTCTGGATTTCATGTGTTTGGGCCATGAGTTAGCAAACTGTAGATGTGGGTCTCCCAATGTTGTAAAGCACTAGGCTGTTGGTACTAGTGGAATACATTTTGTGCATAATCTAGTATATGGACCTTCTGGTTAGGGGAAAGTGAATGATGAGACTAGGTCAATGAAATCCCACATGAAAAAGAATTCCCAATGTGAATCAAACAAATATCTTTTGGTGGATGATGTTTTCCACGTGGTGGGGAATGATCTTGGCATGTATGTGGAGCTACCCTTAGAAAAAAGGAGGACAAAATGATTTCTTGAACCTATGGTAACTGAGCGTACCTAGAGTGGTAGCATAATTGTGGAGGGAGTGTTCAATATGGGTGGATATTATACTAAAGTGGTTTGTGTAGTGAGATGTAACAATGATAATGTTGAAGAAGATTGGACAACATGGGATACACATATAGGGATTCCTGCATTGAGAAATGGTTCATTTGGTGAGGTTACGCTTATGGTATATCCCAAGGGGAGGTCGATACTATTACCCTTGTCAACCATTCTACACAATTGTCTAATGAGGTTCTATAGTATGGATCAGATAGTGTAGACATGAATGGGACAAAGCATCCTAGAAACGAACCCAATGTTGACTTCTTTTTTATAGGTGATTTGAAGGAGGAGGTACCTTATGAACATCTCCCTATTCCATGGTAGACAAAGAGAAAGAGGGAAAACTGGAATGTAAGGAAAGACTATTCTCACATAACTCAACCGATGGAGACTCGATCATAAATGGTAACTGAGGAAATGAAATTAGTCAATGATTCTCAATCTATCTCCATATTTTCATGTTAGAAGCAAGAGTCTAATTCTAGACATGCACCATATTTGGATATTCTCATGAGTTTGGAAGAGTTAATTAACAAAACAGTTTTGACAATTAATTCTCCTGATAATGAATCCAAAACAATAATGGAATGGCCCTAAAGGGTGACTATTAATGAGGAACAAGGAATTTTTATTGATAAGTAGGATTTCCTCTTCATAAGGGGGTTAAAAAATAAAATATGCATTAATGAGTATAGTCAATAATGGGACAAGCTGATGTTTTGGTTTAAAGATCCTCTGATGGTGGAGCCTAACACTCTGGTATGCTCTCTTTCATAGAAACATAGTATAGATATTGATACTAGTAGTCTTAAATTTAATTTTAATGGATTGGTTATCTCCTTTTGTGTGTGATATTTTGATTGTCACTTTTCTTTAAACGTGTTGGATGATAAAAATTTAAATTTTGAGTGAGTGACAAAACGACTGATATTAACATAAAAAAATTATTTAATTTTTATAACATTTTAATATGTGATATAAATGGAATAATAATCATAAAAATGGTTCTGAAGAAAGTATAAATTAACATTATTTTATTATTCAGGATATTAAATAACGAATGAGTCATATCTGACACTAGGTAAGGGACATCGTCTCAATCTCTTTTCATTGGGGGCATAATTTTATAAAATACACCTTCTTCATTTATTAGGGTTATAATAAATCCATTTGGAATTTACTTTCATTCAAAGGGTATCTTTTATCTATGAACTGTTTTACTAAACAACAAAAGGAATATTTTTAATGTATGCAACAATAATGAATCCTCTTCCACCGTAATCATTATTTGGCTTACTCTATAAGACATAATGTTTCTAAAAGGAAAATAAATTCAATTTGGGGTGTTTTTGTATTGAAAATGGTCTTTGAAATGGGTTTATTATTTTAAAATCTTAAAATTATTACTTGTGATTTCATTTTAAATGTTACTAGTGAAATTATGATATTATAAATATTTTATATTTTATGATTATATAATTGTACTTAAACATTAGATGGGTGGTTATCTGTTAAAATAAATGAAGGTTGGTTTTGTGATAAAACAAATTGTTGGTGGTTCCTTGATAAACCAATAATAGGTGGTTATGTTATAACCTAAAATGTATTGGGTGTGGATGTCAGCTGTAAGGATATTCAATTTAATGATATGTGTGGAATTAGACCGTATAGATATTCCATTTAAGTATGATTATGTCCCATGTTACCTTTATGTGATATACATTGTTTTTTATGGGAATTATGGTAATATTTTTTTTTACAAAAATGGTAATAAATGAGAATATTTCCTATGAACTATTTATTCTACTTATTTAATGTGAAAATAATTAATTTATGATAAAGTATTCCGAGTTTACTTTTTGATTCAAAAAAATAATAGTTTTTCTTCTTTATGTATCTATTACTAATCTTTTTATGCTCATCCCACGTTTTGAAGTTTTTTTTATAGGACTAAATGATGATTAGGGTGATGGATGGGATAAAGGAATAGTCATGTTGTCTAAATCATGGAACTAAACATGTTTCTTTTTTTAATTATTTTAGTTTTATGAAAGAAATGGTAAGTGATTAAAAGTGTCTACATGTAATATTCAAGTTTTTATGTATAAGTTATGAAATATTTCCCTAAATTTATAAACATGAAAATGTTCTGAATGGTGATTATTAACATAATTAAAGATAATTTAATGTTTAAGGCTGGAGACTTATAGTTCCTCCTAATAATGATTCTATTATAGCTGAACTACGATTTGAATTTGGTATATACTTTTTGAACATTGAAATATGAAAAAAAAAACATGTACATGGGATACACATGGAGGTAAATCCACTATATTATCAACTGATCCATCTTTGTCTAATATTTCATAGGGACCAATGAGTCACAAAATTTTCATTCCTTTCTTACCAAAAATCTTTGCATATTTTCTTGGGGAAACATTGAGAAAGACATTATCCCCTACCTCAAAAGATAAATCCTCCCTTTGGTTATCTACATTACTTTTCTCCCTACACTGAGTTATTCTCACGAGCTTCTGAATCAACTAAATTTATTTCTTACATCTCTTCTACTAATTATGTCCCCATAAAAAATATTTCAACACATCACCCTAATACTGAAGTTCGACACAACATTCCATGTAATGCTTCAAATGGTGAAATATTTATAATGGAATAAAAAAATTTATTACAAGAAAACTCAACCAAATAAATATGATGGTCCAAACATCACTATAAATTCATTAAACAATAAGGTTTAATTTCATCAAAGGACTGAATTTTTCATTCCGACTTCCCATCTAATTGAAGATGAAAATATATACAATGATTTAATTCAGTATCCAATGATTTTTGATGTCGATCACAAATTTTAGAAGTGAACCGGTGAACATGATCAGATACAATAGAGAGAGTAGCTCCATGTAACCTGAAAATATATTTAATATAAAATCTTGAATGTTCATCTAGAGGCAGAGTATCTATAATAGGAATAAAATGAGAATATTTTTTCAATCAATCAACAATAAACCAAATTGATTTATTACCTTGAGATGTATTTAGTAATACCTATATAAAATCCATGGAAAAATTTTCATATGTCATATCTGGCGCTGGAAAAGGATGAAGAATCCCTTTGGGTAACTACTGGTCTTCTTTAATGTATTGAAAATCAATCATCTATTGGTAAAGTCATCAATATATCTTTTCACTCCATCCCACCAATAATACTCACAATGATCCTTATACATCCTAGTACTGTGAGGATGAACTGAAAATGAAGAACTATGAGCTTCACATAACAACACATTATTAAACTTTCAATCCTAATGATCTCATAAATTCTTTTCAAACCTCAAAACATAGTATTTATCATTGTAAAATTCAGGTAACATATCCATCTGAAAAATTATACTTATTTCTCCAAGTCACTATCTTCATTCTACAGTTTCATAATTATGTCTGATAGAGATTATTATAATGAAACAAGTAACAAAACAGAAGAATTACCAGCACCAACAATATCTAATCCAAAATACATGAAATCAACAAAAAAGGATCTCATTCCAAATGTACCATGGTTAATATAGCATTACTCATTCAACTCAAAACATTAGCTAATTAATTTTCAATTCATGGATGGAAATGAATCATTAAATCAAAATCTTTGATTGATTCTATCCATATCCTCTATCTCATGATTAATTTTTTCTATACGAATATGTACATCAATATTTTATGATAATTATAAATTTCACACATCATGACATATAGATGATGCCTCATAATTTTTAATAAAAAAGAAACAACAACTAATTCCAAATTTTGTGTAGGTTAAATTTACCCATGAGTTTTCAACTAAAGGGAAGAATAATCAATTACCTGATCACTCATTACTATTACACAACCATGTCCAATCAAAGAATCATCCTGATAGACAACAAATTCACAATTTCTAGAAATCTATTCTAAAACTAGAGAATTCACCAATCATCGTTTCATTTTCATAAAAAAATCATGAAATTGTTTTTTCTAGATGAACATAACACCATTTTGTGTTAAATTAGTTAGTGGTCTAGATAACCATGAAAACTTTTCATCAAACCTATCATAATAACCTGCTAAAATAAGAATAATATGAATTATAGTTTTTTTTTGCGTCCCAGTCACTCATCAACAAATTTTGTTTTAGCGGGATCAACAATTATTCTATCACTAAAAATGATATGACCATGGAATAAAATTTATTTTAAAAATAAAATCACACATGATGAATATACCATACAATTTTATATCATTTAATGTTTGTAAAAAACCCTTAAATGACTTTCATGCTCCTATTTACTTATAGGGAAAAAACAAAATTTCATCAGTAAACCCCACCAAACACTTATCCAAGAACTCACTGAAAATTCTATTCATAAGAGTCATGATTAAATAAGGTGCATTGGTTAACACAAAAGGCATTACTAAAAATTCATAATGTTAATATCTAGTATGAAACATGTTCTTCAAAATGTATTATTCTATTACATTAGAATGATGTTACCCTGACCCCTTGTCAATATTTTAAAAATACTGATCTCCCTAGAGCTGATCAAACAAATCATCGATATGAGTCAATGTATACTTTTTTATAACAGTGATGTTATTCAATGTTCTATAATCAATTCAAAGTCTCATAAAACTATACATTTTTTAAAAAAATTGACATGAGAACCTCATGATAATTTTCTTGTTCAAATGAAACTTTATCTAATAACTCTAATAATTGCTTCTTTAACTCTAAAAGTTTAATTTGTCCAATTAGATAATGGGGTTTTGAAATTTTATTAGCATTAGGATCCTAGTCAACATTAAATTCTACTTCCCAATTCTGTTTTATACAAGGAATAACACCAATAAAATCAAACATATACTCATTGACCACTGACAAATAATTAATTTGAATAGTCCCCTTTTCAAAAAAATGTATTTAAGGTAACATTCATTTCCACCTTTTACTAGTGTCTCATATTCATGATATGTTATCAAATCTATGGGTTCATTCATGTCCAAAAACTGAAATTCTTTCAAAAAATTATCCTTTTTAGCTCAACAATCAATCATAGCAATTTAAATAGAAATCCAATCCAGATAAAAAATCACATAAAAATCCACTATAGAAAAAAAAGAATAATATTTGTAGATAGATTCTTTCTGCACCCAAGGACATGAAGGATAATATAATTTCTTCTTGTCTCAAAATTTCCTTAGGTATTTTTAAAATATGTTAAGTATTTATAGGTTGAGATGGAATTCCCAATTTACTATAAATTTTCTCGGAAATAAAAGAATGTGTAGACACGGAATCAAAAAACACATTAGAATAATCTGAATAAACATAAAATGTACCTGATACTACATCATTTGATGTCCCAACATCTATGGAAGTAGCTGCAATGTATTTTATAGACCTATTCTTCTTGTAATCCAGTTGCTTGCAATCATTTGAGTTCTTCTTCAAAAACTCATTTGCATAATGACCCATTTCATTACACTTAAAATATTTTACTAACAATAAATAATATTTTTTCTTTCCACAACTAGGATATTTTTCAATTCAGTTATAATCCTTATTCCCCATTTTACCACATTGGAATCACTTACGATAATTCTAAAGAATTCCCCAACGTGCTTTCGACCACAATTTGTACAAATTGTGAACTTATGTTTCTTACCATTAGACTTTTTTGAAGTGTTCATCCATTTCATCAACCTCCTTGACATATTATTATATTGTTTTTCAATGAACACATAATCATTAGGAAACTATATATCCACCATCTCCACATATCGAAGAAGTTTATCCTAACTTCTGAATACACAAGATGTTAATTCGCTTAGATACTTAGGCTTTAATTGTGAGAAATAATGATTTATTTTACTATCAGGATCCCATATGGAATTTGGAGAATACCTTACCTATCGAGTGAATTTTTCTTCTTAAGAAACCATTGTGTCATCCTCTTACTTCAATTATAAGAATTGTTTTTAAATCCTAAGTTGAATAACCTTAGGAAAATATTTCTCAAGAAACAGACCTTTGAAGTTATCCCAATTAATATCATCAATATCCGCATTATCCCTAATAGTTTTAGCCATCTACCACTACTGATTGGATTCACCTTCAAAATAGTAAATCAGATTACTAATCATTTGAAATTCTGGACCCCCTGTGACATCGAATATCTTTTCTAGTGCTTTATTCAAACCTTCAGCTAGCACATGGTCATATGATCCTCTAAATTATGTGAGATGTTTCCTCATTAAATGTTACAGTACTAACATATTCCTTTTTTATTGATCTGGATGATCCCATGCCTGGATTCCAACACTATATATCACCTAAGTCAATTGTTTCATAAATGAAAAAAACTATTTAGATCTAATTTTAACCTTTGTTGGTTGCTAAATTGGTAATTGTTTTTCCTTTTGATGTCATCCAATCATAGATTCTCTGTTTCTTCTATGGAAAATCATTTATAACACTAACATATTATATATGAATCAAATTGGTAATCTTCAAATAATATATCATTCCAAACATACCATAATCTAAAAATAATTAATGGAAATTCATTTAACAATAACCTAAAACCTAAAGTTATTTAAAAAGACCTATGATATCTACAATAAGGCCCCAACATTAATCATTTTATAATAATCAGTTAAGTAAATAATTCAGGTTAATGGTCTTTTATGGTTTAGAGTTTTAGAGAATTGGTCCACACTATTTAAATATATCTCAAATATTACAATGTCGACACTTTGACTCTATGAAATTTTCTCAAAACAATAAAACAACTTAATGAAGGCAAGAATTAATTTCATGATATAAATCTTCTTGAAATCAAATTTTCTCTTACACTTCCTTATTCCCTATGGAAAACATTTTAGAATAATGGGATTATCCAAAAAATCATTGTATGGGATATAAAATAAAGAATGAAAACAATTTTCCAAGAATACATACAAATAAATGAAATCATATTTTTTACTCAAAAAACATAAGCACTTTAACATAACCCATAAAATCATAATATAAATAAATAAATCAAAGATATAATAAATCAAAAAGGTATCTTATGTCATCCATAATATACATACTTTAAAACATTCACATCTACATAGGGAGTATCCTTGATGGACATGTTTCGAATACCCATAATTGTATATTCCATAAATATCATAAGAGAAATTTTAACGTTTATATCTATAATGATAGAAAATTAATTGGAGAGCTATCATGACATCACCTCCGTTGGATTATCATGGACCCACCTGTATATATAAGCAATGCCCAAGAATGATAACATAATCATAACACGTGAACAAACATAAAATAAAAAATAAATTATCATATTGTAATAATAATATATCAATCCATTTTCAAACCCATTTTTAATTCCAAAATAACTAACGATCTATTATGTTTAATTTTATTTTTGTTAACATTATGACTTTTAGATGAATCCAAATATCAAATAATGCCCACAGGGGTGGAAGGGAATTTTCGTCGCATATGTTAAAAGAAACGTTCCTTTTGTCGTTTTGTAAAATGAATCTTTGAATAAGATTTCTTTTAAAAACCATTGAATAAAATTAAATAATGGTATAATTATATACCATATAAAATAAGGTCATGTATAAACCAATATGTTCCTCAATGAAAGGAGATTGAGATGAAGTCCATAACCTTGAGTCCAACATGTCTTCTTTGTTCTTAATCTCTATGAATAATACAGTTATGTTAATTTCAACATGATTTAAAACATTTATAAAGTTTATTATTAATTTTATACCACTTTTTAACTTGTTTTAACAATAAAATAATTATTCATGTCCATATCAGTCGTTTTGTTGATATTTCGTACTTGAGTTGAAAATAAACTTTCTTTGATGTAATTTGTCTATGTAGTAAAAATCCAATCATCTCCATAATTATTTTAAATATTAAAATATCATATATATATATATATATATACAGTATATATTTATTTTTAATATTCTATAAAATATGGATATAATAAAAGTAATCCAGCATTCATGGAGATTGTAGGTCGTACGTATTCATGAACGCTACTTTCATTTATTTACCTTGTTGAAGAAACTAAAATTAAATGATACATAGTTTTATTATAAATACAGTATAATATCATATGTTTTATATATTTCAAAAATTCATTAACTCAATCCTTTATAAATTCCATTTATGTCTGGAATGGTTCATATCAAATTGACGGGGGTGGAAGTCTGCACTTCCTCAAATGAAATTATTATATTTACGCAATATGGAATTCTTAATGGTATAATTTAAATAAAAAATACAGAAGAATATAGAAAAGAAAAATATAATATATATAATATAGGTACTATATAATATATATATATAGTTTTATTATAATGGCCACCATTAGAGGTGGTAGGGAAAAACTGAACAATCATTGTTTCGTAAGGCAATAGTTTGTCGTACACAGGAACAATATGCTCGTATCCATTAGATGGAGGTGGGAATAATTGTAGTTTGAGTACTTCTCTTAAAAACATAATAAAATATTGAGTATATTTGTGATGTTATTCAATCAATTAATAATACAAGAATATTTATTAGAGAAGGAAAATAAAGGAACGGATCTTCAGAGAAGACGATACCTCTAAATAGGGTAACATATTTTGATTTTAGCCAAAATTCTTTCTTAAATTACCTTCTCCCCAAGTTATGGATTGTAAGTTTAGGGGAGGGATTTCAGAAACATTTTTAATGATAATTTATAAGGCCCCAGCCTTAAACCTTACTTAATATTGAATTAAATGAATAATTCACATTGAGGATCTTTTCAGGTTTATATTTTTAGAGAATTAGAACATAACTATTACATCTTAAAAGATTACAAAGTAGACACTTCTACTAAGTCTTCATAAAATACAAACTCTTAAAAAGAAAGATGTCTAGATTCCATGTTTTAGATAGCATGAAATTCCCTTGATCCCATCCTTGACCTTATTCCACTTTAAGTCCTATGAAAAACATTTCGAAAAACTTGGGGTGAGCATAAAAAGCTCAGTAAGGGATACAAAGAGAATGAAAACTGTTAGTTTTTCAAACATCAAGTAAACCATGTATACTATATCAAAGTAATACCTTCACCTTCATGAAGTAGTTAAAAAAATCTTCACTGAATAAAGTATCATTACATACCTTTTTGTAACCAAAGGATTACCATAAAACCCATATAAAGAACACATAGAATATATAAAGGTAACTTGGGACATAAACATACTTAAGTGGAATAACCATACGGTTGACTTCCACACATATCACTTAATGGAATAGCCATACGACCAATTTCCATACATACTTAATGGAATAGCCATACGGCCGACTTCCATACCCAATGCATTGGAGGTTATAACGTAACCACCCGTCCTGGTATTCACAGCACCACCCGTCATATGGTTTACAACGTAACCACCCGTTAAAATGTCCAAGTACCAATATAAAATCATAAAACATAAAACCAATATAAAGGAAAGATAACATTTCCACATTTCAATCACAATATATCATAAATATATTGACATAATAGAATCCTTTTTCAAAACCATTTTTAATACCAAAATACATAATAGAGTATATGGTATTTATTTTATTTTAAAAACATTACAGCTTGTTGAGGAAGCCAAAGACCAAATAATACTCGCGGCGGCGGAAAAGGTCATTGTCACCGCGTACGTTAAAAAAACATTCCTTTTTGTCGTTTAGTAAAACGCTTCATAGAAAAAGATTCCTTTTGTATAAAAGTCAAAGTCAAAGTAGTTTATACACCATATAAAATAAAGTTGTGTATAAAATGAAATATGCCTCAATGAAAGGATATTGAGACGAAGTCCCTTACCTTGGGTCCGACTTGACTCGATCGTTCTTTAACGTCCTGAATAATAAACTTGAGTTAATTTATACTTGATTAAGAACATTTTTAAAGTTCATTATTCCTTTTATATCACTTATTGCCATGTTATAAACATTATGTAACCATTTATGTTAATAATGCTTGTTTTGTCAATATTTGGTTCTTAAGTCGAAAGTTGACTTCTTACAATTACATGTTGTTCGTGTGGTCAAAAGTTCTTTATATCCAGAATGAAATTCCTGATTTGGATATCATATATATCATATATATCCAGAATATAGATGTATTTATAATATTACATAATCATTTAGAGGTAAGAAATGAAATGCACCGTTCATGGAGACGGTAAGTCGTACGTACGCATGAATGCTACTTTCATTTCTTTGTCATATTAATGGAATTAAAACTAAATGAGAGGTATGTATATTTTAATTCCAGAATTATATTCATCATTTAGATATATCATTAATTATATATATCCATTATATACATGTACTTTTAATAGTACATTACATTTGGGGATAAGAAATGAAATGCACCGTTCATGGAGACGGCAAGCCGTACGTACACATGAACGCTACTTTCATTTCTATCTCATACTTTAATGGAAATAAATAATAATTATATAGAGTTATATTATAATTACAGTATAACATCATATATAAAAACTTTAAATCCATCCTTTACACGTCCCACATATGGCATTAACGAATCACATCACTTTGAGGGGGCGGTAGTCCGCACTTCCTTAAATGAAGATATCGTGTTTACCCATAATGGAAACCATAAAGGTATGCCAAAAATGAAAAATACAGAAGCTTAAAGAAAACATAAACATATTATATATCATATATAAAAATAGTGACATCATAATGGCCACCCTTGAAGGTGTTAAATGAGTATTGAACAATCATCATTTCGGGAGGCAGAATTTCGCCATCCACGGAAACCGTATGTTATTTAACCATTTGATGTAGTTGTGTGAGAGTGTAGCTCAAATAAATCTTATAAAAACATCCTAGTATATTGAAGATACTGGTGTTGTTACAAAAGAAGTAAATAAAAAGAGTTTAGGGGGTTGGAGAAGCAAAATAAAACAAATGAACAAGAGAGAATGAATTACCTTTAAAAGTGTAACTCCCTTTTGATTTGAGCCTAAAGGCTTCCTTTGAAAGGATTCTGACCAAAGGTAATCCTCTAGGATGAGGAGAGGGATGTGGAGAGAGTAATTGGTCAGGGGTTGGCCGAGCCAAAGGCTTGATAAGTGTGTGAAATGAGGTAGAGGTGGGGGCCTTTTATAAGAGGAGAGGAGGGGCACTTTTGGAAAGTAAAGAAATATTACTTTATTTGAAAATGTGTTTCGGTTTTAAAAGGTCCCACATTTATATAATTCGTGTATAAGGTGATAAGGGTTCTAAATCCACTCATCCAATTGGTTTTGTCCATGTTTTGGTTTTAGATGTTTCATTATCTTTCCATTTTATTTAAATTGTCAAATAATGATGTCATCGCTGCATCATTATTATGTCATAAATAATTTAATTTATTTAATGTCTAAAAATTTTAAAACAAATACTATGATGTAGAAAATCTTTTTATATTTCCAATTAATATTTATAATCAAAATTTGGACTTGTATAACCCCACTCAAAAATTATTTTAGTAAAACAATTTATGTTAGTGTCATTTTCACTTTAACATTAAATAAAAATATATTAATGTCATTTTCCAACTAAAGTGGCTCCATGGGGTCCCCAAGTTGGCCCATGACTTGTCTGGGTCGGCCATGACTCACCCAATAGGTGTAGTACAAGTGTCATGGTGTTTTCACATTCTTATAATACCATTTTTACCTTAAACTACACTAATTACCTCTAATCGCGATTAATGAAAAAAAGTTACTATTCACCAAAAAAATTATTTTAATCTCATTGAACCACATTTTACTTCTTAATGACAACCATGTATGTCGGATTTTCAAAATTCAATACACATTAGTGGTAAACTTTCATTTAACTGAAAAATCAGTTTGCTTGATTACCACTTAGTGGTTTCACTATTCATCAAAAATTGAAGTTTTTCAGAAAATTACCAAAAATTCACCCTAAGATATATTTGATATTCCGAATTCAAAAATGAAGTCCATTTTAAAAAATTCAAAACATATAAGTCAAATTAATTAATTTAATAATTAATTCCCGCTGTCATGACAAATAGCGTGTTTTTGTGAAACAATAAGTATCAAAAGATTGACACCAGTTTAAGTCCAATTTCAAAGTGAAATTGATTCCAATGACCACCATTGGATTAACTGGTAAAAATGTTTTCTAATTTCACTTTAAAACCAATTAAAATAATAATCTAATCATATAAATAATTTAGATTAAAAAGAGGTTTTGAATTAAAATACAACATTTTACACTATTCATTAAAAAAATGAACTTTATCATAAAGGTACCAAAAATTTACACAAAGTAAATTTTGATGTCCCGATTCTAAAGAAGAGTTATATTTGGTCCAATATAATTTATAAGATCTATCAAAACTATATTTAATGACGGTTCTCCTTCAAAAGGGGATAAGTGGACCTTTCGTGAAAATTAGGGTATAAATGCCTAAAATTGAATTCTTTCCGTATTTTAAGCCTTTATCTTTTATTGGATAAATGTAAAAACATTTGAAAACATATATAATCACATTTTAGTTATTTCTATCCATTCCCGCCAGTACAACGGCTACATGTTAACTACCATAAAATTATTTTATTACTAGTGTGCTACGTAAGTTTCAAAGAAACTCATCGTTGTGTATCGGGTACGCTATCGAACATAGCAACCCCTTTAAAATAAAATTAATATTTAATTCGTAAATATTAATAAATATAAAAATTCTTTATTCTTTATTTACCTGGGATGTTACATCCTTCCCCCCTTTTGGGAATTGCGTCCTCACAATTTTATTCACTTATCAAAATAAGTGGGGGTATTTATCCCTCATAGCATTTTCAAATTCCCACGTTGCCTCTTAAATCACATGGGTTTTCCACAAAACCTTTACCTGATGAATCACCTTATTCCGTAACACTTGCTCCTTGTGGTCAAGAATCTGTACCGGCTCTTCCTCATAAGATAGGTTCTCTTCCAGCTGAACTACCTCTGGGCTCAAAACATGAGATGGATCTGGCATATACTTTCTCAACATTGAAACATGAAAAACATTGTGTACCTGAGATAAACTTGGAGGTAAAGCCACCCGGTATGCAACTGATCCAACTCTTTCCAGAATTTCGTATGGTCTAACAAACCTTGGACTCAACTTTCCTTTCTTACCAAATCTCATCACACTTTTCCAAGGAGAAACCTTGAGAAAAAACATGATCACCTACCTTGAAAGATAGATCCTTCCTCCGGTTATCCGCATAACTCTTCTGCCTGCTCTGAGCTGTTCTCATGTGTTTCTGAATCAGCTGAACTTTTTCTGCCATCTCTTCTACCAATTCTGGTCCCATCAACTTCCTTTCACCCACTTCATCCCAGAAAGCTGGAGTTCGACACCGCTTCCCATATAATGCCTCAAATGGTTCCATCTGTATACTGGAATGAAAACTGTTATTATAAGAAAACTCAACCAAAGAAATATGTTGGTCCCAACTTCCCTGATAATCCATCGAACAAGCTCGTAGCATATCCTCCAATGTCTGAATTGTTCATTCTGACTGCCCATCTGATTGAGGATGAAAATCTGTACTAAAATTTAATTCAGTACCCAACGACTTCTGAAGGTCTTTCCAAAAGTTAGAAGTAAACCTGGGATCACTATCCGATACAATGGAGAGAGGAACTCCATGTAACCTGACTATCTCTTTAAGATACAAACGGGAAAGTTGATCTAGAGAGAAAGTATCTCGTATAGAAAGGAAATGAGCAGATTTGGTCAAGCGATCAACAATAACCCAGATTGCATTATTACCTCGAGATGTCCTCGGTAATCCCACAACAAAGTCCATGGATATGTTTTCCCATTTCCACTCTGGAACTGGTAAAGGCTGAAGCATCCCTGCCGCTCTGCTTTAACCTGTTGACATGTCAAACACTTCACAGTAAAATCAGCAATGTCTCTTTTCATTCCATCCCACCAGTAATACTCCCGCAGACCTCTGTACATCTTAGTACTTCCAGGATGAAAAAACAACTCATTCTTCAACTGTGAATCACAAGGCACATATAATCTCTTCCCAAACCTCAAAACACAAACACAAACTTATCCAAGAACTCATGGAAAATTTTATTCATAAGGTCCATTAATACAGTAGGTGAATTGGTTAACCCAAAAGGCATAACTAAAAATTCAAAATGACCATATCTAGTACGGAACGCAGTCTTCGGAACGTCTGCTTATTTTACTTTAAACTGATGGTACCCCGACCTCAAGTCAATCTTCGAAAAATACTGAGCTCCCTGGAGCTGATACCACTTCATTCGATGGCCCAACATCTGCTGAAGTTGTTGCAAAGGATTTTTCCACCCCTTTCTTCTTGTAGTCTGGCTGCATTCCCCCAGTTGAGTTCTTCGTTGGACACTCGTTTGCATAATGACCCATTTCATTACACTTAAAACATCTTACCGTTGGCTTTTCATTTCCTGCTTGATCATCTTCCTTACAGTTACGAGCAATATGACCAGACTTACCACACCGAAAGCACTTACCAGACTTGGATAAACATTCTCTAGGATGCATTTTACCACACTTCTCATAGGAGGGATATTTGGTTTTCTTACCTCCTTGCTTCTTTGATAAATTCTTCCCCTTTTCCTGCCAACTAGATCTCTTATTCTGTTGTTTGTCATAGAACACCTGATCATCGGCAAACTCCATTTCCACCTTCTCCGTACATCGAACAAGTTTTTCATAACTTTTGAACTCACGAGAAGCTAAAGCCCTTCGATACTTTGGCTTTAACCCTGAGTAAAAACGGTTTATTTTACTATCAAGATCTCGTATGAAGTTTGGAGCATACCTTGCCAATCGAGTGAACTTTTCTTCATAAGAAGCCACTGAATCATCCTCCTGCCTCAATTCTAGGAACTGTTTTTCCATCCTAAGATTAACCACCTTAGGAAAATATTTCTCAAGAAACATACCTTTGAATTCTTCCCAGTGAAGATCCTAAATCTCATCACTATCCCTTATATTTTTCACCATCGACCACCACTGATCAGCTTCACCTTCAAAACGGTAAACAACAAGACTAACCTTTTGTTGTTTTGAACACCCCATGACATCAAAAATCTTATCCAATGCTTTAATCCACCCTTCAGCTTGCACAGGGTCAGATGATCCTCTGAATGATGGGGGATGTTGCCTCATGAAATGTTCCACTACTGACATGTTCCTCTGTGGTTGATCTGGCTGATCTCGTGCATGGATACCACCACCATTTATAGCCTGATTCAATTGTGCCATCACTGCAACAAACTGTTCAGTTCCGATTCCGACCATCTCAGGTTGCTGATTTGGAAGGTTATCTTCCTCCTGATGTCGTCCCAACATAGCTGCTTTGTTTCCTCTGCGGAAAACCATTCTGAACACAGAAATATCTTAGGCGAAGCAACATGGTAATCCGTAAATGCTATATCATTTCAATCATATTATAATTTAACACTTTTCTAACTCCTAAAGTTGTCTAAACCGACCTCTGATACCAACTATAAGGCCCCAGCCTTAAACCTTACTTAATATTGAATTAAATGAATAATTCACATTGAGGATCTTTTCAGGTTTAGAGTTTTAGAGAATTAGAACATAACTATTACATCTTAAAAGATTACAAAGTAGACACTTATACTAAGTCTTCATAAAATAAAAACTCTTAAAAAGAAAGATGTCTAGATTCCATGTTTTAGATAGCATGAAATTCCCTTGATCCCATCCTTGACCTTATTCCACTTTAAGTCCTGTGAAAAACATTTCGAAAAACTTGGGGTGAGCATAAAAAGCTCAGTAAGGGATACAAAGAGAATGAAAACTGTTAGTTTTTCAAACATCAAGTAAACCATGTATACTATATCAAAGTAATACCTTCACCTTCATGAAGTAGTTAAAAAAAATCTTCACTGAATAAAGTATCATTACTTACCTTTTTGTAACCAAAGGATTACCATAAAACCCATATAAAGAACACATAAAATATATAAAGGTAACTTGGGACATAAACATACTTAAGTGGAATAACCATACGGTTGACTTCCACACATATCACTTAATGGAATAGCCATACGACCAATTTCCATACATACTTAATGGAATAGCCATACGGCCGACTTCCATACCCAATGCATTGGAGGTTATAACGTAACCACCCGTCCTGGTATTCACGGCACCACCCGTCATATGGTTTACAACGTAACCACCCGTTAAAATGTCCAAGTACCAATATAAAATCATAAAACATAAAACCAATATAAAGGAAAGATAACATTTCCACATTTCAATCACAATATATCATAAATATATTGACATAATAGAATCCTTTTTCAAAACCATTTTTAATACCAAAATACATAATAGAGTATATGGTATTTATTTTATTTTAAAAACATTACGGCTTGTTGAGGAAGCCAAAGACCAAATAATACTCGCGGTGGCGGAAAAGGTCATTGTCACCGCGTACGTTAAAAAAAACATTCCTTTTTGTCGTTTAGTAAAACGCTTCGTAGAAAAAGATTCCTTTTGTATAAAAGTCAAAGTCAAAGTAGTTTATACACCGTATAAAATAAAGTTGTGTATAAAATGAAATATGCCTCAATGAAAGGAGATTGAGACGAAGTCCCTTACCTTGGGTCCGACTTGACTCGATCGTTCTTTAACGTCCTGAATAATAAACTTGAGTTAATTTATACTTGATTAAGAACCTTTTTAAAGTTCATTATTCCTTTTATATCACTTACTGCCATGTTATAAACATTATGTAACCATTTATGTTAATAATGTTTGTTTTGTCAATATTTGGTTCTTAAGTCGAAAGTTGACTTCTTACAATTACATGTTGTTCGTGTGGTCAAAAGTTCTTTATATCCAGAATGAAATTCCTGATTTGGATATCATATATATCATTTATATCCAGCATATACATGTATTTATAATATTACATAATCATTTAGAGGTAAGAAATGAAATGCACCGTTCATGGAGACGGTAAGCCGTACGTACGCATGAACGCTACTTTCATTTCTTTGTCATATTAATGGAATTAAAACTAAATGAGAGGTATGTATATTTTAATTCCAGAATTATATTCATCATTTAGATATATCATTAATTATATATATCCATTATATACATGTACTTTTAATAGTACATTACATTTGGGGATAAGAAATGAAATGCACCGTTCATGGAGACGGCAAGCCGTACGTACACATGAACGCTACTTTCATTTCTATCTCATACTTTAATGGAAATAAATAATAATTATATAGAGGTATATTATAATTACAGTATAACATCATATATAAAAACTTTAAATCCATCCTTTACACGTCCCACATATGGCATTAACGAATCACATCACTTTGAGGGGGCGGTAGTCCGCACTTCCTTAAATGAAGATATCATGTTTACCCATAATGGAAACCATAAAGGTATGCCAAAAATGAAAAATACAGAAGCTTAAAGAAAACATAAACATATTATATATCATATATAAAAATAGTTACATCATAATTGCCACCCTTGAAGGTGTTAAATGAGTATTGAACAATCATCGTTTCGGGAGGCAGAATTTCACCATCCACGGAAATCGTATGTTCTTTAACCATTTGATGTAGTTGTGTGAGAGTGTAGCTCAAATAAATCTTATAAAAACATCCTAGTATATTGAAGATACTGGTGTTGTTACAAAAGAAGTAAATAAAAAGAGTTTAGGGGGTTGGAGAAGCAAAATAAAACAAATGAACAAGAGAGAATGAATTACCTTTAAAAGTGTAACTCCCTTTTGATTTGAGCCTAAAGGCTTCCTTTGAAAGGATTATGCCCAAAGGGAATCCTCTAGTATGAGGATAGGGATGTGGAGAGAGTAATTGGGCAGGGGTTGGCCGAGCCAAAGGCTTGAGAAGTGTGTGAAATGAGGTAGAGGTGGGGGCCTTTTATAAGAGGGGAGGAGGGGCACTTTTGGAAAGTAAAGAAATATTACTTTATTTGAAAATGTGTTTCGGTTTTAAAAGGTCCCACATTGATATAATTCATGGATAAGGTGATAAAGTTTAGAAATACACTCATACAATTGGTTTTGGCCATGTTTTGGTTTTAGATTTTTCATTATCTTTCCATTTTATTTAAATTGTCAAATAATGATGTCATTGCTGCATCATTATTATGTCATAAATAATTTAATTTATTTAATGTCTAGAAATTATAAAAAAAATACTACGATGTAGAAAATCTTTTTAGCTTTCCAATTACAATTTATAATCAAAATTTGGACTTGTATAACCCCACTCAAAAATTATTTTAGTAAAACAATTTATGTTAGTGTCATTTTCACTTTAACATTAAATAAAAATATATTAATGTCATTTTCCAACTAAAGTGGATCCATGGGGTCCCCAAGTTGGCCCATGACTTGTCTTGGTCGTACATGACTCACCCAATAGGTGTAGGACAAGTTTCATGGTGTTTTCACATTCTTATAATACCATTTTTACCTTAAACTACACTAATTACCTCTAATCGCGATTAATGAAAAAAAGTTACTATTCACCAAAAAATTATTTTAATCTCATTGAACCACATTCTACTTCTTAATGACAACCATGTATGTCGGATTTTCAAAATTCAATACACATTAGTGGTAAACTTTCATTTAACTGAAAAATCAGTTTGCTTGATTACCACTTAGTGGTTTCACTATTCATCAAAAATTGAAGTTTTTCAGAAAATTACCAAAAAATTCACCCTAAGCTATATTTGATATTCCGAATTCAAAAATGAAGTCCATTTTACAAAATTCAAAACATATAAGTCAAATTAGTTAATTTAATAATTAATTCCCGCTGTCATGACAAATAGCGTGTTTTTGTGAAACAATAAGTATCAAAAGATTGACACCAGTTTAAGTCCAATTTCAAAGTGAAATTGATTCCAATGACCACCATTTGATTAACGGGTAAAAATATTTTATAATTTCACTTTAAAACCAATTAAAATAATAATCTAATCATATAAATAATTTAGATTAAAAAGAGGTTTTGAATTAAAATACAACATTTTACACTATTCATTAAAAAAATGAACTTTATCAGAAAGGTACCAAAAATTTACACAAAGTAAATTTTGAGGTCCCGATTCTAAAGAAGAGTTATATTTGGTCCAATAGAATTTATAAGATCTATCAAAACTATATTTAATGACGGTTCTCCGTCAAAAGGGGATAAGTGGACCTTTCGTGAAAATTAGGGTATAAATGCCTAAAATTGAATTCTTTCCGTATTTTAAGCCTTTATCTTTTATTGGATAATTGTAAAAACATTTGAAAACATATATAATCACATTTTAGTTATTTCTATCCATTACCGCCAGTACAACGGCTACATGTTAACTACCATAAAATTATTTTATTACTAGTGTGCTACGTAAGTTTCAAAGAAACTCATCGTTGCGTATCGGGTACGCTATCGAACATAGCAACCCCTTTAAAATAAAATTAATATTTAATTCGTAAATATTAATAAATATAAAAATTCTTTATTCTTTATTTACCTGGGATGTTACATAATTTGGATGATTAAAGAGGCATAAATGGTGTGTGTATGTGGGAAGAGGTGGTGGCCATTTTTAAGAGGGATGAGAGGAACTTTAGTAATGTCTTAAAATAATCATTTATTATAAATACAATTTCAATTATAAATGCTCCAAAATTAATTTAATTCAATGATATGATGATTTTAGTTCAAAAAACAATCATCTAATAATTTTTAATCAATTTTTGAATATTTTTAATCCTTATTGTTTTTAACCATTATTTTATCCTTTTTAATCTTATAGTGAAATCATGTTATTTACACAATTTGTGTTAATTTTATTTCCATATCATGTCAAACATCCCACCAAGATGATATTTATGACATATTTAGACATATATTATCCATTTGGTCATATCATATATTTTTATGAATTTAATATCATTTAATAAACTATTTTGTATTTTATGTAATAAATTATGTCAATATTAGACACTATTCATAGATAACATTATTAAAAATTCATAACAACTTTTTTCCTTTGAAAAAAATGAATTAACTCAATGATAATATGTATATGTCATCCAGATAATTCATTGAGTGCATATAATTATTCAAATTAAATATATATTAATATTTATAATATCATTTATTTGATTCCTTTATTAATGAATCAATCACTCCCTCATCATTGTTTCACAATTTAAATTAATTATATAATGTTTAAAAATATAAGTAATATACCAATATATAGGAAAAGAATTTATATTAAAATGACGATTTATATTCAATGTTATTGGTTATATAAACAAATATTAAAATTTTCATAGTAAAAGATACATGATTATGTTATATTTCTCTTTACATTAAATTAATTCTTATAAAATATCATTTTCATATCAATGTGGCTCTAGTGGATCCTAAAATCAACCTATAGATGAACATGGTATGGAAGATATCATGAAATAAGATTAAGACATGTTTAACTAAATTTTTATGTTATTAAATTTCTTTTTTTACCCTTTTGACCTTATTTACCCTTAAACCATGGTAAATTATAATTATTAATGAAGTAACTATTTATAATGGGAAAAAATAAAAGGGAATGATTCCCACAATTTGGAAATTTTGATTCCAAATATGGAATCCATTATTCTGAATTCAAAACATGGAATTTTCAGAAATTAATTTAAAATTAGTTATTGTTATTCCAACCCAAAAACATGTTTTGATGAATTAAAAACTAAAAAATGTTTGACATGTGTTTATGTCCATTTTCAATATAATATTACTTAAAATTACCAAAATTTTATTAAATGATAAAACAATAATGAAATTACGCATTAACAAATATTAAAATATAAATCTAAATTTATAATTAAATTTGGTGAAAATGTTGTTTTGACAAAAAAACGGTATTTTTAACAATACAATAAAATGAAAATTATCAAAAAAAATTACTAAAAAATAATCCTATATAATGTTAGAAGTATCACTTCTACTAAAGTAGTTTATTCTACCAAATATATCATTTAAAAGTGAAAAAACTAAATTTAAAAAGGGTTTTCTCTAAAAATGTGGTAAAATAACCTTTTAAAAATATTAGAGTATTTAATGCTTATAATCAGATTCACTAATATTTTATACCTCGAATGTTTATTAGATAAATGTAAATACATTTAAATAATCTTTTATAATTATATTTTAGTTATTTTTTTCATTACCACCAGTACAATGGCTTGGCATATATCTACCACTTATAATAACTTTTTTAAATATTATTTTTTTTATAATTTTATGTTTTGTGTAACATAAGTTTTAAAAAAACTGTTGTTGCGTATTAAGTATGATATAATACAATGAATCCCATTTAATATAAAAAATATATCTTATTCATAAATATTAATAAAAATTAATAAGTATTATTCTATAAATAATTGGGATCCTATATCATAGGTAGTGGAGAAAAATGGTTTCATAATCAATTCAACATTTAGTCATAGAATAAATTAGGGACAAAAATATTTCATAAATATCACATAAACATAATCATTAACCATGAAAATAAAGGATAAAGATAATATCACCGGTTATTATCCCTATTAAATCATGTGTAACATTATAGGATGTCATAGTAGTTAAATATTATTTTAAAAGGGATCTATAATATTTCATGAGCAATATACCCATTTCATTACAAAATAAATTAATTTAAATACAAATTTTTTACAAAATAATATGGAAAAATTATCAAAAAAAATTAATACAGGATATTCTTTCGGAAGCTTAAAAATATTTGATTGTCTTGATGGCCACAAATTCACTCCATATTTTATAATAAAAAACAAAGATTCAATTCACATGTTCATTAAAAATATAAAATTTACTCATTTGTAAAATAATATTAATATTAAATTAAAAACACATTTTAAAAATTCCAAATGTAGTATAATGTTAATATAAAAAGGATTAACTAATAGTGATAATATTATTGGAACTATAGTTAGAAATAATACATATAGAATAAAAAAATTTCAAAGTAAAATAAAAAACAAATGTGTTATTCCTTAAAAGAATTATTTTGTTCTTTTGATTACTTCAAGATATTGAAAATGAAGTAAAACATTTTATATATTGATATACCTAGTGTATAGGAAACTTTCATACTATTCATGAGATTTATAGCATAAAATATAATCATCCAAAACATAATCATAAAAATCCGAATAAATAATCAGATTGTAACATAAACCCCTTACCTAATGTTCCACAGTATATTAATGAAATATAAACTCAGATATAATGTATTTAAATTTATTATAATTATTAAATATAATAATGTACATAATTATAATATCCTATATTATCAACTTATAAATTTTCAACACTCATTTAATAATAATTCTATATTGAAAAATGTTTTATAGGTGTCAACTGTTTCATTTTAATGGAGATTTCAGTATTTCAGTTCTGATTCATGTACATTAATCATGGTAAAATATTAAACATAATTTTATTTAGGACATAAATATAATTTTTAATCAATCATAATAGGTATATATAGAGAAAATATTTACCTCCTTTATCGAAAAGACAGTCCCTATGTAAGACTGACTAATATTTTCCATTTCCATCAAAAAAATTGAAGCAATAATTTATTTATAATTATAAAAAACAATTAAATTGTAAATATATTTTATATAATAAAAATCTATTAATATTATAAACTATTTAAAATTGAATAGAAAATTGTAAAACATCACTATGTATTGGATGTAGTTGTAACACCCCAGGTAAATAAAGAATATGACATTTAATATTTATCCATATTTGTGAATAAAATATTAATATGACTTTAAAGGGGACGCTATGCTCGATGGCGTACCCAACACGCAACAACGAGTTTCTTGGGAATCTTACGTTGCACTCTAATAATAAAATAATATTATTTTAAATGGTAGTTAACATGTAGCCGTTGTAATGGCGGGAATGGATATAAATAACTAAAATATGATTATATATGTTTTTAAATGTTTTTACATTTATCCAATAAAAGCTAAAGGCTTAAAATACGGAAAGAATTCAATTTTAGGCGTATATGCCCTAGTTTTCACTAAAGGTTCACTTATCGCCTTTTAATGGAGAACCATCATTAAATATAGTTTTTTTCACTCTTATAAATTCTATTGGACCAAATAAAACTCTTCTTAAGAATCGGGACATCAAAATTTACTTTGTGTAAATTTTTGGTATCTTTCCGATAATGTTCATTTTTTTTAATGAATAGTGTAAAATGTTGTATTTTAATTCAAAACCTCTTTTTAATCTAATTTATTTATATGATTAGATTATATTTTGAATTGGTTTTAAAGTGAAATTAGAAAATATTTTTACCATTAAATCCAATAGTGGTCGTTGGAATTAATTTCACTTTGAAATCAGACTTAAACTAGTGTCAATCTTTTGATACTTATTGTTTTATAAAAACACGCTATTTGCTCTGATAGCAGGAATTAATTATTAAATTAATTAATGTGACTAATATGTTTTGATTTTTGTAAAATGGACCTCATTTTTGAATTCGGAATATCAAATATAGCTTAGGGTGAAGTTTTGGTATTTTTCTGAAAAACTCCAATTTTTGATGAATAGTGAAACCACTAAGTGGTAATCAAGCAAACTAATTTTTCAGTTAAATTAAAGTTTACCACTAATGTGTATTGAATTTTGAAAATCCTACATACATGGTTGTCATTAGTATGAAAAATGTGGCTCAATGGGATGAAAATAATTTTTTGGTGAATAGTAACTTATTAAGTTTTTAATCGCGATTAGTGGTAATTAGTGTAGTTTAAGGTAAAAATAATGCTTTAATAAAATAAGATGAGCTTGACACATGTCTTACCCTCATTGTTTGTATCATGGCCTACCAAGACAATCCATGGGTCAACTTGGGGACCCCATGGATCCACTTTGGTTGGGAAATGACATAAATAACATTTTATTTAATGTAAAAGTAAAATTGACACAAACATGATATGTTTTACTAAAACAATTTTTAAGTGGGGTTATACAAGTCATATTTTTGATTATAAATATTAATTGGAAAGAGAAAAATATTTCCTACATCATAGTATTTTGTTTATAATTTTTAGACATTAAATAAATTAAATTATTTATGACATAATAATGATGCAGCGATGACATCATTATTTGACGATTTAAATAAAATGGAAAGATAATGTAAAATCTATGAACTACACATGTCCAAAACTTATTGGATGAGTGGATTTATAATCCTTATCACCTTATCCAGGAATTATATCAATGTGGGACCTTTTAAAACCGAAACACATTTTCAAATAAAGTAATATTTCTTTACTTTCCAAAAGTGCCCCTCCTCTCCTCTTATAAAAGGCCCCCACCTCTACCTCATTTAACACACCCCTAAAGCATTTGGCTCGGCCAAACCCTGCCCATTTACTCTCTCCACATCCCTCTCCTCATCCTAGAGGATTCCCTTTGGGCAGAATCCTTTCAAAGGAAGCCTTTAGGCTCAAATCAAAAGGAGTTACACTTTTAAAGGTAATTCATTCTCTCATGTTCATTTGTTTTATTTTTCTTCTCCAACCCCCTAAACTCTTTTTATTTACTTCTTTTGTAACAACACCAGTGTCTTCAATATACTAGGATGTTGTTATAAGATTTATTCGAGCTACACTCTCACACAACTACATCAAATGGTTAAAGAACATACGGTTTCCGTGGATGGTGAAATTCTGCCTCCCGAAACGATGATTGTTCAATACTCATTTAACACCTTCAAAGGTGGCCATTATGATGTCACTATTTTTATATATGATATATAATATGTTTATGTTTTATTTATGCTTCTGTATTTTTCATTTTTGTCTTAACTTTATGGCTTCCATTATGGGTATATGTGATATCTTCATTTAAGGAAGTGCGGACTACCGCCCCCTCAAAGTGATTTGATTCGTTAAATTCCATATGTGGGATGTATAAAGTATGGAAATATGATATTATATATGATATTATACTGGAATTATAATATACCTTTATATCATTATTATTCCATTCTATAAAATACGAAATAGAAATGAAAGTAGCGTTCATGCGTATGTACGGCTTACCGTCTCTATGAACGGTGCATTTCATTTCTTACCTATAAATGATTATGTAATGTTATAAATGCATGCATGTACTGGATATATATGAAATATATGATATCTATATAATGAATAAAATTCTGGATATAATAAACATTTGGCCACACGAACAACGTGTAATTGTAAGAAGTCCACTTTCGACTTAAGAACCAAATATCGGAAAAACAAATATTATTAACTTAAATGATTACATAATGTTTATGACATGGTAATAAGTGGTATAAAAGTAATAATGAACTTGAAAAAGGTTCTTAAGGAATTATAAATTAACTCAAGTTTATTATTCAGGAGATTAAAGAACGATCGAGTCAAGTCGGACCCGAGGTAAGGGATCCTACAACTCTCTTTCTTTTTAAGTACACTCTTTTATGTCATTTATTTTAAGCTCATCTTTCTTATGATTGGGATGTTCTTTTATATTACATTTACTGTAATTTTTATGTTCATGTGATGAGAGACCCTATTCTCTCTCATCAATCCATTTTGGAAGTTTTGAGTGGCGTCGTTAGGCTGCCGAACTTTCGTAAGAGATCTAACTTCTCTCTTTCTTTTTAAGTACTCTCCTTTATGTCACTTCTTTTAAACTCCTCCTTGCAATGTTGGGGGATTTTCTTTTATATTCCACTTGCTGTAAATTCTATTGTAATATGATGGGATACTCTATTTGATCTCATCAATCCATATTCGGAAGATTTATGTGGCGCCGTTAGGCTGCCGAGTTTTCGTAAGGGATTTTTCATCTCACTTTTATTCCCGTGAGATTTATGCTACATTTTCCACAAATTCCATTGAGTGGTGTATGTACTGCCCAGTATTCTACTCTTTGTGTAATATACTTTCGTTTATGAGTATTTACATCAATGACCTATTGTCTTTCTTTCATGGGGTGTATGTTTTGAAAGATACCCAAGTCGGTAAGGGAATCTTTCACCCTCCTCTTTTTTAAAAGACTTCTTTTATTGGGTATTTTAATTTACATATTTTTATGTTGGGATATGTTCTCATACATCCTTATTGATGTAAATTCTATGTCCAAGTGATTAGATACACTTTTTATCTCTCATCAACTCATTTTGATGTGATGCCGTTAGGCTGTCAAGGGAACTTTTTAACCCAATTTCGATTTCTTTGGGTTCAACTTGTAGTCATTGAATATGTCATCCATTGAATATGTGTGAATGACCTTTTATTGTTTTACACTTAATATCCACTTATATTGGGTGTATATATATTTGTCACACATATTTTTTGAGATTTATTTGTCCTTAATTTAAGGATACCTTCTTTATAAGGGATTTCATCACATTTGACATTTCTATTGAGGGTTCATTGTTGTTATGCAAAAATTCACTCTTATATGGTGTATATACTGTCCTTTGGAGTATTATATCATGAATCCTTTTATTCTCATGATATTATAAAGTTATGACTAAATGTTATTCCTCTATTATTGTATTCAAGTGTCTCTAATTTTGGTAAAACCCCTTTAACCAAAATATCATTTTAAATGTTTTAATTATTTGTTCTTATTAATATCCATGTTTTCAAAATGGTTTTAAGGATTTATTTATATGGATATTAATGGTTTAAAATGTTAAAAGCTTCAAGGTGGTATGGGACACTTTGATTCAAAAATCTCTTTATTAAATGTTTTAAATGGTTTTGGAAATGGTTTCTTTTTGAATAGATTCATTATTTCAATATCCTAAAATGTTATATTGTGATTGAAATGTGGAAATGTTATGTTTCCTTTATTCATGTTTATGTGATACGATTATGTTATGGTTCTTGGGCATTGTTATGAAGAACGGGTGGTTCCGTGATAAACTAAGGGCGGGTGAGCCCGATATAGCTCTCCAATGCATTGGGTAACGCGAAGGAGTGAAACGTTAAGGTTTCTCCGAAGAGATTTAGGGAATATAATGTGATGGGTATTCCAAACGTAACCAAGAGGGTTACTCCCTACGTAAGAATGTTATGAATGCCTCAAGTTACCTTTATGTCTTATGTTTTCTATGATTTATTCATGATTTGATATGCCTATGTTTTATGGGTAAAGTATGATTTCATTCTTATGTATATATGAACTCATGTTTCCTTTCCATATTTTTATAACCCTTACTGAGCTTCTTATGCTCATCCCAAGTCTTTGAAATGTTTTTCACAGGACTTAGCATAGAATAGGGTCAAGGATGGGATTAAGGGAAAGTCATCCTACCTAAAACATGGAACTATACATGTTTCTTTTTAAGAGTTTTTATTTTATGGAAATTTAGTAGAAGCGACTACTTTGTAATCTTTTGAGATGTAATAGTTATGTCCTAATTCTCTAAAACTCTAAACCTGAAAAGATCCTCAATGTGAATTACTCATTTAATTCAATATTAAGTAAGGTTTAAGGCTGGGGCCTTATAGTAGTCCACCAATATTCATGAGTGATAGTTTCACATCACATTTGATTCAATAGAGGGTGTATTGGGGGGTCTCGTTAGTGATAAAAACATTAAAATATATTGAGTATATGTAATATATTATTTTATGATGAATAAAATATATTTATAAGTGTTTTAATACAAAATATTATTAAAGTGGCCAGATAGGATGTTTACCGCTCTATTAGTAATATTTCATTAGATCTATTCACAACGACCCTAGTATTGTATTTTATAAAAAACAAAATATACTTTAGATCTATGGGAGTTTTGAAAGCAGGTATTTATTGTTTGGTTGAGGTAGGTAGATCATAGTGGTGTGATGAAGATGTTCAAGGGTATCCCTATTATATATGGAGGAGAGGAAAAACATGGAATTAAAAAAATTACTGTATAAATAGAATCAAATTTATAAGTTCTTTCTGGCTATAAATTTATATATTTTAATAATAGGATAAATTTAATATGAAATACTCTAAATAAATAATAATCATACAAGTTAATGTGATTTTTAAAGACTTATATTTTATTTTGATCCCCATTATTTATTTTTAGAAAAATTTATAAGATAACTGACCAATAAATGAAATATAGTTTATATTCTAATCCAAATGTCCTTCAATTGGATGAATATAACATTTTTCTGAATATTGAATTATCTAAGAAGATATTGTTTTTTATAAAATCACATTGATGACATTTTCAGAACTATTCATTTAAATTTCTATAAAATTTTCAATAAATTATTTAAATTCAAACATAAAATACTCTAACATCTATAATATGATATATTTTTCATTGAAATCAATTAAAATTTTAAATTTCCCAAAAAATATTACATTTATAATCATTAAAATCATTTATATTATTTTATACTCCTTAGTCAAGCATAATATCACCACTGTGTAAGCATTTTACATTAATTTTTCATCAAATAATCTTTATTTATTTATCTTATAATATTTTACACTTATTTATAATATTTAATGCTATTAATTCCAAAATAGTGACATTTTTTAGTTACCCTTTACTAAAAATATTATAAAAAATTAATTGAATGGAAATATAATGAAATTACAATTTTTTTGAAACATTTATGTGTATGGGTTTACTCCACTAATAGAATAATATTATGTAATGTGTTATCTAATTTTTAAATCCATATCCTAATAATTTGACCCTAATCATCTTATTTTATTTTTATTGATGTATATTTTTATGGTATACTATTAATTACGAAAAAAAATAAAAGGGTCGTATTAACAAAATATTAACACGTTGATTACAAATACAGAATACATCATACAAAATTTAGTTCTATTATTTATTAAAAAAATTATATTTAATCCCAAAAAAATAAATGTAGAGTTGTTATCCATAAATATATCTTCTGAATTATATATATTTACTATACCAAAATAATAAAAAATTAATTTTAATTTCATAAAAGTATTATTAATAATATAAATGACGAAATATTGTATTGAAAACAATTTTATTAATTGTATCTTCTTAAATGGAAAAAAATTATTTTCAATATAAATTAGTATATGACACTATTTATTGAGAATAAATATTTTCAAAATGTTATAAAACATGTAATCTATGAATATTTTTTAATGATGTTACCATAAATTAAGATTGTTTTTTCAGATTACTTTTTAAATTTTTTTAAAAATTAAGTATAATACTTTCATAGAAGAATTAGTAAAATCCATTTTTGAGAAATAATTCTAATTAAAAATCATATATATAATATAATAAAAATAAGTACACATTTATAAATATTTTATCATTATCTATAAAAATATAAATACATTTCTCTAAAAATATTTATTCCTATTAATGACCAAAATATAAAATTTATTTTATAGTTGTATGTTATATTGCGGTTCTTATATAATAAGGAATATATATTTCAGAAGCTATCAAAGAAATTAAATTTATTTGAAATGAAATGTATCATAAAATATCAAGGGTGTCAGGAAATGAAAGTTGAAAAATGAATGAATTTTTTTGATGGGTGTGATCTAGTTTTAATGGAATGATAGGAATATATAGTCAATCCCATTAATTCCCCATATTAAATCGATGCTTTGATGAATGAGAAGTCAAAAACCCATATCGAGCATGTTGAAAAAGCATGCCTATCATTCACTTAATTTTGTCTCATATGTATACCATTTATGTATTATTAGATTTTACAATTTTAACAAAAATAGTGTTTAGTGAACAATAAACATTCTTATTGTGGGTTCTATTATCATATAGAAATTGTGGGATTTTGAGTTTGTAGCTCTATAGACTAGTGAGATTCTAGTGGTACAATATTGGAATAGAGTTTGGAATATTTTTGTGGAGTATATTTTTCCATTTGATGAAGGAGGTATGTGAGTGTGCGTTTTAATTTTAGTTGTAATAATTTGTAGGTTTATTTTATATCTTCTGACCAATGGTGGTGGGAAAATACAATTCCATTATTAGGGATATACCATGATAGTGATTGTGTTAATTTTTTGATTTTTGTTTACCAGATGACTTATGAAATCATATTGGAATGGTGTATTTAAATGTGGGGATTATATCACTCCCTTCCCATGAAAATTATTGATTATATTTTGATTCTATAGAGGAATCGAATTGTGGGGAATCATGGTGTAGACACCACTTAGAGATATTGGTCATTAGAATAACATCCAATGTGTATCATTATGAATACAACCATCACATGGAAATACAGTCATTTTTTTCAGGAGGTGGTATTCATAGAATGATATCAAAAATTTTCACTCTTGTAGGTGATATGCTAGTGTCTTTACATATGGAGTATAGCCATGTTCATGGTTTGAAATATCTATAATGGAATGGAGTGAATATTGTTACCTGATATATTATGGCCTAATATTGATAATGTAATGTCTTGAAATTTTAGTATAATATTTTTTTAATTAAATAAAATTATTTAGAAACCAAAAAATCTAACGGTGTGTAATTCCGAGGCCCGGAGTTCCCCAAATGATCCATTGAAATACGATACGTATAAAATAGCATGCATGAGTGGTCATCCTAAAAAAAGTGTAATAAATCTTAAACGGGATCCCTGATTGAAAATCCAAGGGAACCATTATGTTTAAGATGGTGGCTTTACCCTAGGCATGACTTATGTTTAGTCAACGGAGGCCTCCATTGATATAGACCAAAAATTGAATAACCATGAATAAAATAATTAAATAAAATTATTTTATTTTTCAAACACTTATAACTCAAGAACGGTGTCCCGGATTAAAATTTTAAGACCTCATCTGAACTCATGAGGGTATTTTTTTCTTAGGAAGACCCTAACGTTGGTCGGCGTGTTCCAACATTGGAATTTAGTTTTTGACTATAAATAAAATAAATAAGTAAAAAATATTTTATTGTGAAATACTCTAACATTTTAAACATAACTCAGATTGGAACTCTGAGAGTACGGTTGGATTCTAGGAGACATTTTTACCTTAGACGGAGCCTATCCTTGACCGAAGCAGGTCGAGTGGGACTATTAATAATTTCTAAACATTTTTAAGGTATGTTCTATAAACGTATGAGTGGAATTTTCTATCTTTTAAACCGATTGTTGCAATTGAAATCTGAGGGCACCGTTTAATATGAAGCTCTAGTATAAGATTAATGGATATATCAATTCGACCAAAGTAGGTAAAGAGGAGAAGTTAAATTCATTAAATTACAAAAAAAATGAAAAAACATAACAAAGTAATTTTATTACATTTCTGTAACTACTAAGGGGCACTGGAGCAGCTAATGATTTGAAAGGCCATTAAATGGATTGACCGTTCAAATTTATAACATCAACGTTACAACATAAATTTTTGTTCATAAATGAACTGCATTAATGCCATGAAACACATGTTGTTTTCCCGTATATTTCATGAAATCATGGGTGTGGGTCTCTGAGATAGAATCATCAAGCAAAGAACCTCTAAAGAAGTCAGGTGTCAACATCCACTAACGGAAAATGTAATATTGAGTGGCGAGAATTCGGGATCAACAAACATTGATGATGCCATCCAACAAGGACTCTCCTCTTTCCAAAACCATGAAACCTCATTCAGTCCTCGATATCGGGGGTTTATTGTTGAAGTAGTCATTGATTAATTAAAATTTGTCCCTCATGTTATCATGTCAATGCAGAGGGTGTAAGGAAAATAAATAAGGCCTGGACCCTCTGCCACATTGTTCTTGTTGCATTCTTCAAGGTAAAATTATAAAACTCTTTAGAATATGGAATTTGGGAGTCTCACAACAACGATGACATCCCGGGGACCCATAGGCACAATAGAATGTGAAAAAGAGACCCAAAGCATTTCTTGGGCCCCGAGGAAGAATATTATGTGTGGAATAGGTGTGGAACTTGCACGACAGTGCCGACGACAAACGCTTGTGGTTGATGGTGGGGGCCAGCAACCATCGGCCATGGTGGAAGAGCAGCGCCACTCAGAATTGTGGGGGTCGTACAGGCAGTCGGCAGTGGCCGACCATGGAGATGGATGCGGTGAGCCATATCACTGAAGGTAGACACGGCATGAAGCCACGAGGCTGTCGGTGACCCACTCCATGTGGTTTAATTGGGTGGTGAGGTGGCGCCACATAAAACCACCAATAAAGGAGTTGAACGAAACCTTTGAGCCATTCGGGAGCAGCGAACCACGTGAGCCAGGGTAGGTCATACCAGACTGTGGGCCAAGCTGTCTTGGCCCTGCCCAGCTGGGGTGGGCCAGACCAGGATGGACCAAAAATAGTTCGGGTCGGCCCAGGCGAGGTCGGATCGGCCCCAGACCCCAATCGCGACAAGATATGATTAAAAATATGTATCTTGTGAACTAGATCAATGTTTGAGAAATAGTATATGGAACTAGGATCCTTATAGAGAGATGGTCCTTTTGAGATACTTTGTGAGAGTTTTGGATAATTTTGGAGTTTTTCTGGGTTGGATCGTACCTGAATCCAATCGGGCCCTCGATACTAAAATTAATATAGCTTACAGACCGGGTGTTTGGTTGACGCCTTGTCTATTGAATTGGAAACCTTATTACATGATGGATGATCGAGTTACTTCATTTTGGAATTCATTGGACATAGTAAGTGATAGGTGGAGCCCGCTATAGCTCCTCCATGCATCAGTTGGTCTCATGAGACAAACTAATGACTTAGAAAAAGGCCACGAAAAATTATTTATATGTAGTCTTGACACGAGGCCTTGACTATGTGGTTATGATGTCCGACATTATATATTCCCTAATTATTAAATTAGATATTAAATTTGATTATTCAACTAGTAGAATATCCATGTGCATCTTAGTATGGTAATGTTTGATTTATTTTTTCTATATTATGATAAATTTTATTTTAAAAAGGATGTTGTTTTTATTTCACATATTACCTTAAATGTTTATAGCTTCCCCTAAATTATTTACCCTTATTCAGCATCTTAGCTCACCCATTTCTTATGTTTTATTTTCCTAGGATCCCAAGAAGTGTTTTATGATTGATATGTAGATATAAGCTAAGGGAACAATGGAATTCCCAAATTATTATTTATCTTGTGTTCTATGTTAGAATGTTTAATTTAACGTTCATGTCTATAATCGATTTTCCAAGAATGCTAAACAGATCGTTCCTTCAATACATGATTCCTTGTAATAGTGTCAATGTTATGATATAATGTACCGACTATGGGTAACTGGGGTTGGGGAATTATATTTGGTATTAAAGGAATTTTAGTACAAATCATGAAAACTAGATTTAGAAAAACTATTATTAGGAAACACTGCCCTAAAATAGAATTAGAGAATTCATATAGAAGAACATCATATAATTTTGGGTCTGTATATATTTTGAGGGTTTTCCGAGAAATACACCCATTTATGGATATGAGCAGGTAGAGGTGGCTCTGCCACAGCTGTACCTGGGGGTAAAACATGAAAACACCACTTTGAGCTAGACTCGAATGAGAACTAGTGCACGATAATGGGCCTTGATTCGCTCTTTGTTATGACACTCCCGGGGGATATTATTAAGATAATTCACATTTTCCTTATAATCTATTATGAAGGATTTATGAGTAAATACATTCTCAAGGAAAACATTTTATGAATATAGATTATATGCATAATATTTTTAATTTACGTTTGGTATTTTAAAAAGATCGTTATTATGCATTGAAATTTATAAACTAACCAAGTGTATGACATTGTTTAGAAATGGTGCCTAGTAGAAGGAATGATTAATCGAGAAATACACATGAAATAAAGATTAAGAAGGATCATATATTTCATGGTATTAATCAAACATTTAAAAGGGAAATAGTCTCCCACGTATTCTCATAATATGAAGAAATAGTATCATGTGTTAATAAGATATGTATGTAATTCTTGAGTCCTATGGATTTGAAGGGAAAAAGGGAAGAAAAAGGTGAAAGAGATAAAGATGGATAAATAGAATAGGGGAGAGAATGATTTTTTTATATGTTATAACTGTGGAATGAATCACCATGGAAAATTCTTGAAGGGAATGGGAGTTTTTTATAAGAACGGAAAAAAAGGACACCAAGTACGTGATTTCAGGGGTAAGAAAAAAGTTTCAAATGCACAATGCTCCATCATCAAGAAGTTGGGACACTATGTGAATCAATGTCCAAATCATTAGAGTATACCACAAATGACGCTATTGGATAATAATCAAGTTATGATATTACCACAGATGTAGAGTAATGACTACTGTTATTATGTTGATATTAATGAATTATCTCATTTGAGTATTTAATCCACGATGTACTGGTTATAATAATTATGAAGTATATAAGGATTTTACTACAGTATTATTTCATTAAGGACTTAAGATTATGTGGAACCAATAAAAGTGACTCAATAGAAAGTTATTTTTTTGAAAAATTTATAGTTGAGAAAAAGATAAACCATAATATGGTTATGAGAAAAAAAGTAGTGATTTTGAAAAAAATTAAGATTGATTTGGATAAATTGTAATGGATATTCTTGACAACCTTGAAATAGATTCATGATTTTTATATTCCATCATTGTTGGAGTTTAAAAAAATTTGATATAAGTACTATATCTAGTTTTCTATAAAGAATATGAGAGCATGAATGTAATCAATAAGGTTTTATGGTTATTTAGGGTGTTATAGTGTTTTAAAAGAATACATGATGAAGGTATTCACATGATATTACATTGAAAAAAGGATCTTCATCGTGTGTGCCTTCATTATAAATTTTGGAATGTGAGTTTGGATAGATGTATTTTGGATAATACTAAAGGTTGGAATCAATTAAGATTGACATTGGATACTATTATATAGGATAAATGAATTCTTGAGATTAATTTTGGATTGTTATCGAATGAATAACCTGGTGGTCGGGCAACAACCCGTCACGTCCGGCAAGGCCGTGAGACATCAACCTGTAACCGAAGGGTGACAAGGGTGGATCACCTACCACTATTATTTGTGATGACCTAGTTTTTATAATATAGTTTTTTAAGTTTTCTGACAAATGAGTTAAAAATTCATTAATTTTGGAACCCTATACGATTAGGATAAACGTAATATTTTTTATTTCTATTATCTTTTGGAGTGAAAGATGAGTTTGTGGTATGAATTAGTTGAAGGATAAAACACCGCTTTTCAAGTATATTTTTTCCTTTTATTATATGAATAAATTATTTATTAAACATTATGGAAGGGTTCTTAATGCCAAAAATTTTTTATCTTAATACCTTATGTTTTTTTAACTAATGATATTTTAAATCATCATAGATTGATGCATTGAGGACCTTAATTTTACACTTTTTTTATTGATGAATCAATCACTCCCTATAAATATTTACATTTTCCCTCCAATTATGTGTCTCTAATTTCCACAAATGTTCTTTTAATCGAGATCATAATTTTCTGGAGACATTTTCGTTTCCCTTTCCCTCTAATTAAGATTAAATTTTGTAAACCTAATTTCTGATGTGGGTTTTCCACAAAGGTATTTTTTATTTGTAACCTTTTATTTTCGAAGAACAATCTCAAATTGCGAGGACACAATTTCTTGAAGGAGGGGAAAATTTAACCCCACATTATTTCATAGTATATTATCTCTTCAAAGTAATTCAATAACTTATGCAACACGCAACACTGAGTTTGAGCGCACCAAAACTTACCAAACTAACTGTTCAAAAAGCAGTTATGAATAGTATTAACTGAATTTCAAATTTTATATACTATATAAAATTATAGAATCCGTATAATGTGTTTCTTATACATAATATATAAAAACAAATTCATTTTTTTCAGATAAAAATTTATTTATAAAAAAATGCAATTTTATCGCCTATTAATGGAGAACCATTTTTTAATCTGATATTTTATAGTTTTATATATTCAATTTGAAAAAATAAATATCTTATTAAGAATAGAGATATAATAATTTATTTTTGATTAATTTTTGGTCTTTTTCTAATAACTTTCATATTTGGGTGAATAGTGAAAATTACTAAATATTAACTGAGAAAAACATTTTTAATCAAAATAATATATATTGTTCAATTAAAAATTTTAATTTTTTGGAAATATAATTATATTATATATTTATCATTTAATAAAATTTTGGTCATTATAAGTCATTTCCCATTTGAATTTGACATAAACACATGTTGATCTTTTGATAGTTTTCACTTTTATTAAAAACCTGTTTTTTGCCTTTGAAAACATGAATTAATATTAAATTAATAAATGAAACTTATATGTTTTTAATTTGGAAAAATATACTTCATTTTTGAATTCGGGATATCAAAATTAGGTTAGGGTGAATTTTTCGTATTTTTCTGAAAACATTCTTTTTTTGATGAATATTGATGAACAATGCGTTATAATTTAAAACCGAATTTTTATTTAAATAATTAATAATTTTATGTAAATTTATTTTATGTAAAAATATATCTATAGTATCAATATAGGTTCAATTTAATTCGTTGGGGTCATTTTTTAATAATATTTGTTGAATAAAATTTTATTGAACTTTTTAACATCTTATACCCTCCTTCTAGGTACATTTGCAAATTTCCATAAGATATAATTTTACCAATTCTATAGGATTATTTAAAAAAAATATGAGAGACACAACTGACATCAATATGTAAAATTTGGTTCGATAAGATGAAATTAATTTTTGGTGAATAGTATTGTTTGAGTTTTATTTACCACAGTTAAAAGTAAATAGGGTAATTAAGGATATAAATGATATTATAATTACCCTTACACATTTTTTAATTCTATTTTATATGTGCAATTAAACAAATCAAATACTTATAAGTAAAATATGATCCTCTTTGGCCCACATGGATTATACTAGGACATTTATTATTATTTTATTTTAAGAAGAGTTAAAAGAGTTCAATACAATTTTTAATAACTAAACCATTTTTAATATAGAGTTATAAATAAGATAAATTTGACTATAAATATTCATTAAAAATATAAATGGATTTACTACATAATTGTATTTTATTTATAATTTTAAAACATTAAATAATTTATTTTATTTATGGCACAATGATAATGAAATAATTACCTTATTAATGAAATATTAAAATAATTGATATAATAAATATAAAAATAAAAGTGAATTGAGACTTATGATGAAATCCACAAATTTTATTGTTTAATATTACATTTTAGGGTTGATTAGAATAATTTTTTTCGATGTTATATGGTTTTAATTACTTTCACAAATGCAAAATACCAAATATTATAGAAATTGACATAAATTTATTTTTGAAACAAATACTATATTATTGATTGATATAATATTCCAAAAAATCTATGAATCGTCAAAAGGGCTTATATAATATTATATATGACATTAATGAACCACTTTAGGTTTTATTGTAAGTTTAGTGTATGATTATTAACCATATTGTGTAAGAATATAAGAAGACACGGTAAAAGTTAAACTATTTAACTATGAGTTAAAACTAAAAGATAAGGTTAAAATGGTAACTTAAACTTTTATAAAATCTATTGGTTGAGAGTATTTCGACATATAACCACCTAATTCTCGAAATAAATTTATTTTGAACCATTAGAAATCGAAAATGATTTTATTATGAAATAATATTTCAATCATTTCTTATAGTGTCCCTCACCTCTCTTATAAAAGGCTACATCCCTTCCCTCAAATCAACACCACCAAACCCATTTGGCTCGTACAACCCCTATAAAAATATATTCCCAAGTTCCTTTACATCAACCTAGAGTCTTTAAATTAATCAGAAATCCAACCTAAGGATCCCTTTTGATCAACTCAAAAGGAAACACCCGAAAAAAATGTAATAATTTCACTACCCTCTTTCAAGTTATTTTCATCTTCCACATCCTCTTTCTTTGTTGTTTCCATAAAAAAATAACTCTAGTACCTCCTACATAATTTTATGTAATAATAAATATGGTAAAACTATATTCATTTTTCGATCCATCCTTTAAATGAAAAAGTCACCATACCTGTGTACGTACGTCTTATCGTCTCCACGTCGTGGTGTAGTTTTTTATTCAAACACTTCATTATTTTGATTGGTATAATAATAAGTATAACAGATGTAAATAATAAATATAACATGTTAATGATTATGTATACATGATATAACATCTAATTACATATTATTTCACCATCAATATAATGATATTGTCACTCGTGTCTACATAAGGATTACCGTCTCCATGATGTGAGGATATTCATTCCCACATTCACCATTCAACGATGATAATAAATATATATATTATTAATATGTATGTAATATATCGCTTAATAATTCTACTGGAGATATATATATATATATATATCAATTTACTTATATATATCTTATTCACTAACTTCTGTTTAATACGATATGAAAATGGAAACAACGTTTATGCATACGTACGGCCTACCGTCTCCATAAACGATGCCTTCCATTTCATATATCTATCTATTATAAATATATATATTCTAAATATATATGATATATAAATCACGGTTTATATTATGGAATTATTTAAATTATGATCTAAATGATATGATCAAAAATAATAATTAGAACATGTTCGATAAATAAAACGATTATTACCCAAAATGTAAATATAACATGGTAATCATTATTAAATGGATAATATAAACTCATAAATGAATCATGTATAATATAATAAATGTGAAAATGGTTCTGGTATAATTTAATAACATACTATGGTTGTTATACAGGAGGTTAAGCATTCCCTCGACCAAAGTAAAGTGAAAGGTATGGTTTAATTTCACATCACTTTATTATCCAAGGTTATTTATACATAAGTATCTACTAGGACATATTTATTATACATGTCCATGTTTCATAAAAGAGTTTTCAAAGGGATTGTTTTTAAGGAAATTTTTACTGAAACATCATTTTAAATGTTTTAATTATTAATTATTCTAAACCTTTCTCATTAATGTCCATGTTTTAAAAATGAATTTATGTATTTATATATATGGGCTTGAATGTTTTGAAATAAAAAATATTTTATAAATTTTAAATGTCGAATGGTACAATTGAAGGTTTTGTTACATGTTTGACTATGGATGTTCTATTTTTATAACATTTATTGTTCATGGTTAATGTATTGGCATTTCGTATAATAGTTTTAATACAGATGTTTATGTAATGTTTCAATGTTTTCATATGAGGAATGCATTGGACTTTATAAGTAACGGGTGGAGCCTGCTATAGATCTTCGATGCATCAGTAGGTCTCATTAGACAAACTTGTGTCTTGGAACATGTCCTTGGAAAAAAAATTATTTGTAGTCATTGGACAAGGCCTTGACTATGTTGTTATAATGTATGTAATTATGCATTCCCTCATTCTGAAATTAGTTATTACATGTTAATATATGACTAGTAGAATATCCATGTGCATGTTAATATGGAAATTTTTTTTTATTTTTTCCATTTTATGTTCATGATTATGTTTAAAAGGCTGTTGTTATTATTACAAATCATTCCTTAAAAGTTTATTTCTTCTGAAAAATTATGTACCCTTACTAAGCATCTATGCTCATCCCTTTCTTATGTTTTATTTTCCCAGGATCCCAAGAAGTGTATTATGATTGAGATAGAGGGTTAAGATAAGGGAACAATGGTGGTATAAAAGGATTATTTATGTTGTTTTTTATGTTAAGAAAGTGTAATATAATGTTCATGTATGTAATCTATTTTCCAGGACTACTAAACCGATTGGTCCTTTGGGACGTGATTCATTGTAATCATGCCAATGTTATGTAATAATGCACCGACTCTAGGTAACTGGGGTCCAGGCGTTACACAAGGAACGATTATTCCTTGCTCCTCTAATTTGGATGAGATGGGACTCCCCACATCATGAGTGTGTGTTTGTTTCCTTTAAATTTGTTTTTCTATCATTGGAGTCGGTACCCTCCTATTGGACTTGGGCATGGGTCATACATACTTAACTCACATTGAGTTAGGTACTCACTTCCAGGTATGGTGCTGGTCTTCTATGATAGAAGTAAGTACTGCCCTATCAACCATGTGTGCGGGTGCTCTTTATTTAGTGCTACAACAGAGTCGGTACTCCTCTATCGTGCCAGGGTGCGGGTCCACTAACCTATGGTTGGTACTCCTCTGACGTACTATGGGGCATGTCCCCCACAACAACAAAACTACCACAGTTGTACTACCCATCTATGTAGGGTGCGGGTCCCCACATATAGAGTCGGTACTCCCTTGTTGTGCTAGGGTGGGGGTCCTCTAGCCTGGGGTCAGTACGCCCCTAACATACTAGGGTGAGGTTCTCCAGCAAGAGACAAACTACCAGAGTTGTAGTCCCCTATCAGGTTGGGTGTGAGTCCTCACAAATGGACTAGTACTCCACCATCTTAAAGTAGATATGGGGATAGAGTTCTTCAAGGGAGTTGTAGATCCCTCTACTATAAGACATAATGTTGAAGAGTGGGACCCTTCACTTGGATTCCCTTGGTCTTTCCTCGGGAACAAGACTCTGACTGTGGGACCAGTAGTATCGGGAACTTGAGGAAGTTATTGGATAATTTTTCTGATGGTGCACAACCTTTCAGATGTTCCATTAAAAATGGTTGAGTTTTACCTGATTTAGTACATATCTCAGATGGGTTCCATCAGGGATATCCATTTAATGGAGCTTGTACTCTGGATCCTTTACATACGCATTGATCCTTCTATGTAAATCCTTGAAATGCCTTGAGATTGGGGCCTTATGAATCTTTGTGGATGAGACGAGTATATCTAGTATGAGCTAAGTATTTTTCATTGTTCCTGTGATTGAGATAATATTTTTTGGTACTATTTTGTTTAATTCTTTGATTCCATCGGGGACTCGGGGTCCCTAATGGTTTTTGATATACTCACCCTCCACGGGCTTCACCCGCACCTTCTTTTGTCTTGTGAAAATGAAGACAATATTGGATGAGACTTGAGGGTTCTAGGACCAGGCAGTACATGGAGGAGACCGGTGGAAGAGGAGGGCCGAGTGAAAATTTGTACATACCCATCATGTTGGATCCATGGTGTATGATCGCAAGAGCTACTATATGTTTTCAATTTTAGTTGTACATTTTCAGTTGAGCCTGAATTCTCACCCCCTCAACTTTTTTTTCACACTTTTACTACTACATTTTTACTTTGTGGTTGCATCTTGTTGTGTTTTTCATGTGTGTGATTATACAGGTGTAAAGGCAATTCCTTCCTGTTTTTGTGATACACCTTTCTGGAGCTAGTCCCCAACCCTTATCCTAGGAAATGTAGTACTAGGGTAGTCACGACACGGGCCATAGGGGACAGGTCATGACAGTAAAATTTGTAATGTTTGAGCTATGTATGATGTCCACATTAGTAGCCTTCACGAATTTGTGATAGTGATGTAACTAGGTTATATTTTCTTGTGGTAGTTTGTCTATTATAGATTTATATATGGAATAGGAAATTCCCACTAATGTTTTTATATAAATTGTGACAAAGAACAATGTTTCTCATGGTTGAAAATATACTAAAATGTGACCTATGTGATTATTACATGAGATGTCTGATGTTATCACATGAATTATAAATGTTTTTAAAGATGTTTATTTAGGGTTATCATATAATATGGAAAAGCAGTAATTTATGTGGTATGATGTATATGGGTTGATATCATATGTAACTCATATATAATTTTTTTTCATGGTGGGGAGAAGGTCACCGCCACCCAGGATGTACATATTGACAGAGCCATATTAGTTAAATATTAGAGGTTTGTGGAATAATTTATATCCTTGTGGTATTATTAATTTCTAAAGGTGATAGATTTTTTATATATTGTTAATGAATGAATTATTTTTGTCATAGAATGTTTCTGAGTAAATCTTATTTCAAAAGGGTTGGATATTCTATTATCATGAATGGATGTATATGTTTCCTATAGAAATAGTTCTTCGCTATGTCATCTTCAGATATTTTCATTATCAGAAAAAGGGATTACATTAAATGGTGTTGTCTTACCATAAATGTGTATTTTAAGGTCTTCATAATACTAACAATTCAGTTGTGTTTCTATTTGAGGATAAATTTAAGTTATGTTTTGGAGATGCAGTGGTCATTTATTCCATTTATCGGTTAATACATAAGATAATTTTGGAATATCATAATCTCCAAAAGACCCATGGGGTAAGAAATTTAAGAATTGACATAATAAATCATACATATAACATTATATTACATTTTTATATATTCAAGGTTCTAGAGTTTACCCTAATACTGCGGGGACAACAATTTATAGGAATAATAGGGCCTTAATAAAAATATATTAACTATGAAATTTAATTTTGTAGTATATAGCAGATCCTTTTCACTAGTTATAGTTCATTTTTTATATTTTGAATTATATGAAGATATATAAACCATGGTTGAATCTGGAATAGGGGATTTTCTATTGGATTATTTTAATATCCAATATCATTATGTTCAGTGATTGTTTACAATCAGAAGAAGAGTTATTGGAAAAAACTTAATTATTTATTATATTGACTAATAAATTTTTGACCTAATCATTCCTCTAAAAAATATATATTTTAAATAAATTTTTTGTTACACACACAACAATGGGGTTTTAGTAAAGTTTCAATGGGAGAGAGATCATAATTCCTGATTGAGTTTAGGTCAAAGAAATCAGTGAATGATTTTCATGGAAATTCCAATTACATCGATATAAATACATCATTAAACAAGGATTGATCATGTACTGAGGAAATAATTTATTAATGTTTTATTTTTATATATATTTATATATAAAATAATAAATTTATCATATTTAGCAGATCCCAGATCATTTCATGGCCTTGTCAAATGATGCCTCTTGACTAATATGGTTTAAATTTATAGATTTATATCTAATATTTCATTCATGATATCATTCGTATAATTGATGGAATTGTTCATATCAAACATATATGATCTTCATGTTATTTTTTATTTGGTTTTCTCCCACTATTATTCTTCTATTGTTCCTTTTCCAATGGTCTGGCCAACGACTCCATTTTTTTCATGATTCATGTCATAATATATCTTCTGAAATCCTTTTTTATTTTTATTAATCAATAGAGAATGTGGTGAGATGAATTGATGAATCTCTGTTGAGGATCAGAAATCCATGGAGGTCTACAAATATTAATGATAACAAACATGAAAGGTGAATTTAAATAATATAGAAGTTGATGAAGAAATTTTCAAAAGATAAAAGGTATAATTTTGAAATATTGTTATGTTTCATCCATATTGAAGGCCATATAATGTGATTTAAATGATATTATAAGTGAATTTTGTGAATATGGTGTGCTTTTTGTTGAAAATATTACTTTTTTATGTAACTAACATAAAATATTATACTTTAGAAGAAAAAAATACATATATCACAGGTGATATTGTATATGGTTTTTAATTCTAAAAATAGTATAACACACTATGTGTATTCACAAATAAATCATGTACCAATAGTAAACTATCGTTTCATGTAAATTGAATATATTATATGTACCCATCAAAGAATAACATGTCTTGTAGTTCATTATATTCATCAATTAGAGGGTTATTCCACACCATTTACTATTATATTACAATGTTATTCCATTTTCATGGGATTCACAACATTCACCATATATCAAACATCATGTTATATTTCTAGATATTATCAATGGTCAAATCATTTATTTGAGAACTCATATTTGGTTAATTATTCATCTTCTACTATCAATTTTCACCATATATTTTAATAGTGGAAATTATATAAATATAATTTAATAGATATTATTTGATTCAATTATTTTAAACACATAATATTTGGATAACAAATTTTTATGATCCTGAAATTTTTGGGAGAGATCTTAATGAGAGTAACCCTCCATGGCAGCACAGTGGTGTAGGGGCCCTTGCTCACCAGGCACCATACTCATATTGGATTAGTAATCCCCCTATTTAAAAAATCATTTATATTATTTCAAATCTTATACTTATACGATATATATTTTACATATTACTTTAATACACATAGGGATCATGGTCCTTTTTCTACAGAGTTAGTATCTCCCAATATAATGAAATTTGTAGAATCGTGTGATCCTCTACTAGAGTCATTAATCACCCAAATGCACATGTGGACGAAGACCCTTTGGTATACATCCAATGAGGATACGATAGAATATTATAGTTGATAACTAAAATACTTTCATGATGATTCTATATGGGTGGTTTATAGTTTGTTATATTAATTCAATTAGATGGAATGATTTAGAGATGAGAAAGTACCCTAATGTGGTTTGTAGCGATGATTTAATATGTGGAAAGGATGAGGATTGTCGAATATCATGAGAATTATTACTCCTTAGGTACCCCTTGGATTAAATTGAGCTAGAATTTAAAACTATATAGTGATATCCGGATTCATATAATCTTCTATAATATTAGATTTCCAGTCATATTGTTAGTAATGATTATCGAGGATTGGAACATCAATATATTTTATGTTTATTACATTCTATAAAATTTTAGATAAATTGTATTACAAGATTATTATTCAATAATATTATTTTGGTGAAACTATTGTAATGTGATCCATAGGTGGAAATTTAATTCTAGACTTCCCCATTGACCTCTCCCAGCACAACATTTATATCTGCTTTTATATGACATGTGGTGTTGTGTTCCCTTTTTTTTGGGAGTCCTATTTCATTGGTTTATACTCACCCATTAATGATCTGTTTTCAATGACTTTCTTATATATTTTTATAAAAAAACTTTTATTTGTTTTTTGGGTATAGTGAGATCGTGTAACATATAAAGATTTTACTATAGGTGATTCATGGAAAGAAATAATTTACTATCTTAATTTTTTATGGTAGTGGAGATAAATGCTATAACTGTTTGATTAAATTGTTAAATAATAAAAAGAATTATCATAGCGCTTCATCATTGGGAGGATTTTATGTTTTAATGTTTCCATTATAATTACAATCTTATGTGTGAATTTTCATGACTTCTAAATCATGGATGGTTTTCATAACAATTCTATTTTTATATATTGTATATAAATATCATTCTTCTATTTTTTGAATCTATTTTATATTTTTGGTGTATTTTTTGTATATTTTTATATACATAGCCATCCAATTTTTTGATATAATCCTTATATGACTTTCTAATTTTCATTATTCATATATGACTCCAATTTTTGATGGAAATATCCACTTTCAGTGATCCTAGGAAGAGCCCTGATAGGCTGAGTCATATCAATCTCAAACATGCTTTTATAGGGGAATTTTGATTGACATATATTGAAATGATGAATACAATCAGGATAAATGAACATAAGATGGTGTTTACAAGGAAAAATTATCTAAATAAATAATAAATTAATCAGCTCAATAAAGATTAAAATGATTATTATATAGTAAAAGAGTAAACTAGAGAAGATATTGACATCATGAAAGAATATTGTAATATGTTAAAGTGATCAATGAAATTATATCATGTGTTATATATGTAAGAATAATATTAAATATCAAGATTTAGAAAATAATACAATGAATAAAAATTATAAATAAGATTAAAAATATGATTAATCATAGAATGAGTTTAAAATTATTAAAAAAATATGATAATAAAATCAATGTGAGAAATGAATAGATATATAATAGATTTTATTTTTCGTACATAAATATAAAATAACATAGGAAATAATGGTATTTTATATAATTTATAATAATCTATATACTATAATTGAAAATAAATTTGTAATTGAAATAAAATGTTTGTATGAAATACATAATGCCAATCATTAAAAAATTTAAAAACCCAGAAATCTAAATGGATGATATGACTATATAATGATCAAGTGAGATGATATTCCTTTTGATAAATTAAAATTAAAGGGATTAATTGGCCATAAAATCTATTATCATAATAATGAATTTATATATGAATATCGTACAAAATCCTATCAAATGATGGAGATATGATATCCTCTAAAATAAAGATAAATTCACTTGATGAATCTTTTTTCAACTTTACAAATATTGTTATAAATGTTATTATTGTTTTAAATGAGTGATTTTGAATTGGGGATCATGAATAATGGAAAGGAGAAGAATTATTAACATCATGTGAGAGAATAGATCTTTTCCATTAAAAGAATCGTGTGATACCATCACTATATATCATAAATATAATGAGGAATAGACAACTTTTTTATTTCTATTAGAAATACCATAGATGTAAAATTAGATTATGGAATGGGATGTATCATATGGATAATTCATATATGTTATTAGTCTAAAATATTGGCTAATTGATGTTTTCTCATGTATTTGAAGATTTTTTAGGTAAAAACCCCTTTTGTAAGGATAGTGATTTAATGATCAATTGTAGTGGTAAAATGATAAAGAACATTAAATTATTATGAAATATTGATTTCATCTTTGTAAATTGGATCTAACATTATATATTGAGTTTGAGTTAAATTTATTACACATGGATAAAATTTATGTTCAATAGAATGTATATATAATCTAATGTAAGGTTAGTGATGTATTTATTTAATGATAATGGACAAATACAAATATCTATGCTATTAAAAAAATGTAAATAATTTTTTCAATAGTGGAAGAGTAATTTTATCCATTCATATTTTTTTAAACACTAAAAAATCATATTTATTCCTTCAAATATTAAGGATATAATTAATCACATAGTCTATTGAGAAATAAGTAAAATCCAGTTACACGTTCATGTGATGAATGATCATTTAAAATCAATACATGAAAATAAATAGGAAATATTAACATTTTGTTGAATTGTTTAAAACATATGTGTTTTTAAACTGAAATTTAAAGAATATGATTATAATTGTACCTTATTTTTTTCCATGACTAAAAATGTATGTGGCCATGGAATTTTATTCAAATAAATAAAGAGTTGTTGATGTGTATTAATAAGTACCTGAGTTTTTCTAAAAATAAAATTGTATGGATTCTCAAAATAAAAAGAAAAAAATGTTACAAATGACACATAAATTTATGTTACAAAAAACAATGAAAACTAATGAATAAAATATGTTGAATAATTCATTTTAACGCTATAAAATGTGTTTTCTAAAATAAAAAATCATAGAGAAGATGATGGATATTAAATATCTTCTTAAGATTTGATTATAAATACAGTATTGGAAATATGTTTCAAATATACAGATATATATATAAAAAGTAGGTGTTTTATGTGTTATTGATAATATTATTATATATGGGGTGTGGAATCTAGGATATTAAAATATAAAAAAAATTAACATTTTATGAAGGAACTATTACATTCAGAAAAATTAATAAAGTAAGGAATGTAAGGTGATATAATTGATGGATTTTGATTTATTTTTTTGATCAAAATTTAAAGTACATAAAATTTTCATATAATGATTATATAAGTTTATAAAGATTGATGATGTGAAGTCTATTTAGAATATATATAAATAAATTCTAAAACAATTTATAGAAGATACATGACATTAATAAAGTTATCATAACATTTTTAATAGTAGTTTCAAAGAATAACACATGAATATAAATCTGAGACTACATTATAATGTAATCCAAATATGATGTGAGTATTTTATAAACTCCATGGGTAAAAATAGTGAGGAATTTTATAAATCATATTTAATTGATAAAAAACAAGAAAATAATTGACATGATAAAATTATTATGTAAATAAATTTCTTTTCCCATCATAAGTCGTGCAAATAACTTTGAAAGAATAATAGATGGTTGTGTCATTAGATAAGGATTGGAATGTGTAGAATTATAGAGTAGTCTCAAATCAAAAAGAAGAGATAATAATTATTCAATCATAAAATATCATAATTGAAAAATAATTATAGAAAAAAATATTATATAAAATGAATATGAATAAAATATAAAATATAATGGATTCATTTCAATGAAAATACATTATTTATATACATGTACTTTGATGGGAAATTTCTGCATATAAATATACCTTTTTCAATACATCAATTCTTTAATGTATATTATTAAAATATTACCTTATTCGTGGACAACTTGTATGGAATGCGAACATATAGGGAATAATTTATCAAGAGTATTGAATTTACAGATTGTTTTATTAATAAACAAAAAATCATATCTCTTTATATAAATGAATCAAGGTGTATATAGAATGTTTAGGATATAAAAAAAATATGGATAATTTAAATTTTATGGGATGGTATATTTATATAATGATGGTAATGATGATATATTGTGACAATAAAAATATGATTATGTTTTAAAATATTCCCATATAGATTTTGTGCAGATCATATATTAAATTCATATAAAACATTATATATGAAAATGTGGATTATAGGGAAATAATGTTGGACCATATGGGAACCCATCAATAAATGGAATATATTTCTATAAAAACATAGTATAAAATTATATTTAAATGGAGTTAGCCAAATATATATGTTCAATAACTTCCAAAATCATAAATTATCATATTAAATAAAATATACCTATATGATATAAATGGAAAATATTCTTATCATCAATAATAGTTCTTATAAGAAATGTCTTTATTTTCTATGCGAGGGAAGTCATATAACATTATAAAAGTCAATTAATGTGATTTTCATTCAACTAGTTGATGTAGAGTATATTATAAAATCATATAAAGGGAGATTAATATGAAATAAGGTATTTGATATAAAAAAGTTGATGAAATAAAATTCATTAGGGTTAATATAAATGAATTTATTGTTAATGTATATAAGTTAATAAATCTTTAATAATGATTTTTAGAGTTAATTGTTGAACATAATCATTAGAAAATTTTTATATATTTCATACATTATGATGATAACAACATTTATAATATTTTATCTGATGTTGATACAATATTTTTTTATTTTTATTTACCTAATAGTGTGTGAATTATCAGTTACTTTTTTTAATATTTTGTAATGTTTTTATTGAATTTGGATTTCAATCAATGCCAAATTGGGATAACATTTGACAATTTTTTGGGAGATTTTAGATGTTGATTATTTTTGTTGTAAATTTATTATAGTAATGCTCATTAATCCTTCTATTATTCATTATTGTTATTTTTAACCCTATAATAATCATGTAAATGATATTATGAGATTCATATTTTATTTGGTATAAGAATTCAAAATCTCGTGATATTAATTTCTATTTTGATGTGATTTTTATAATGATCATTAGTAATTTAAATGAATAAATGTCATTTTATTGAAAGATTACATTATAATGTAATTTTTTTATTGTATGGTTTATGGATAAATAATTAATTTTTTATTTATAGTATCACATATGTTTTAGGAATACATTGTTTAATTAGAAGTGAAAGTGCCTATGATTTTTTTTTTTGTTTTTGAATCATGGAAAATTAAGAATAGTTTACTTTTAGAAAAATATAACTATTCATATGAATGTGTCGGACTATGTTTGAAATTATAGAGACCAAGACAAACATTAATTATTTGACTTGTAGATAACTCATTGAAATTATATTTTATCAATAATTATGAATAAAAAATTTAATAATTATAATATTACTATGATTATAATGATTTTATTTATAGACTTTGATAAATCTAATAAGACCCGGTCTTTTTAGAGTCTCCGTAATGTGAGAAAATAATTCCATAACGTAGAGTATTTCACAAGGAAAATCTAAAACGTTCAAATATTTTGAAATTTGATAATTTTTGTAGTTGAGGTATATTTTTCAATTAATGGGAGCGTTAATAAGACTATTATGTATGGTTTATGAAATATCATGATATAGTATGTCTTATATCACGTAATAGTTTTTTAATGAAAATAATTATTAGATTATTTCAAATAATTTTTTATTAGTAAAGGAATAGTTGTAGAATAGAAAAGTAAAGTATTAATGTTTATTAGTCATGAATTATAATAAATTTCTTTCATTAAGGATTTTCTATGTAATTAAATAAGATGTCCACATATAATAATAAATGTGCATACAATTAGAAGAACTAATGAGAGGTATCACTATTGATTCTTTATTTATTCAATTATTTTAAGGGTACTTCTGGTTATTTTCAAAAAAAAATATTAAAATATTAATGATGTTACTCGGGGGAGTAAAACTTATTTATTTACTATTAAATTTCAAAATGTTATAGTTATTATACCATGATATAGTTATTTCAGGATATATTTGATGATTTTCAATATTTTATCTTTGAATCTATACATTTCTGGTGAAAAAAGTGTATAGAAAATTATATTTTATATTGAATTCATAATTTTTTATTTTTATATGATTTATTTGACTATTGATATTAACCTAAAAAATATATGTATTATTGTTGTATTTTTCACTCTTATTCATTTCCTCACAGGGTGGTTTGGAATATATTTTTAAAAAAACATATATGATAGATAGAGATAAAGAAATATAGATTTATTAACTTAATTTATATATCATCACAATATGTTTTAATCTCCTGATTATTTTTCCACTTATCATATGATTATTTCCAGTGTTTTTTTATTTCAACCACATCATTTATATTGGGTATGTATTGATGTGTGAATTGGTATTACAAACTTTTAATAATTATAAAATTATACTTTATGTATATATGTTTTTATTAGTATAATTTATTATTTTGTTAAATTCTTTATCAACTATTATCAAAAATTATAATTATGGAAATATCTTCTATCACACATAAATTAATAAGTCTTATCATATTCTATAAAAATATTTTTTTCATGAATGTGTGTCAACAATATTTCTATATTATATAGTCCTAAATTAAATAATCTATCTATAATTATATATGTTATAATCTCACCATCGAAGGATAAATATCCCCACAATCCTGGAACTCCATTCATCACATGGACTAGCCCAAAAAACAGTTGGGAAATAAGAAAAAATTATATGTTATTCTTAGTATAATAAGATATATATGATAAATTGTTCCTTTGATATTTATCAAGAAATTACTCAATATTATCAGTTGAATTTGATATACTTTTCTCTAAAATATTTAATCAATACAAATATAAACCAAAATATCCTTCATCAATATATTTAGATACAAAAATAATATAATTATTACCATCTAGTAATTTACATAATTTCCTACATTAACTATTATAAAATAATTTTAGTATTTGTCCCTTACATACTAGATTACCATTCCAACGAAAACCATTTAATTATTTTCCTTAAAAAATATTTTTAATTTAAATAACTAATTATTGTTTAACAAAATCCAAAGTCATAGGAGTAAAAAAACTAATTTGTGGTAATTAAAATTATATATAAATATTTATAAAAAATTATACATTATCATTTTAATTTGGTCTATGAAATATTATATAATTATGATATATTTAATTTTAATGTAGATATATTATTTAATATAGATAATCGAGTTCAAATAAAACCCTTCAACTATAAAATTAATTCTCATCATGTGTTCCTAAATTCCTGAATACCAAGCACATGGGTTATACATTTTTTCAGGAGACCATTTTGTGTCTTTCATATCTAAATTTAGAATACTTATATTTATAAATAACATCATTGAAAAAGTTATAATTCATGCAGTTTAATTTATATTGAAATAAAATATTCATTGATATTTATTATATCATGAACATATTATGTATATAAATATCATAAAAACATTTTTATCTTTGAAAATATTATGAATAATGATAATCACTCATTATTATTTACCCTATAAATCTATTAATATACATTATAAAACTCTCATAAATTAATCAAAAACACATTTATTTTATCATTTTAGTTTTTATTATGTAACCATTTCTCTCATAATTTATTTACATCAATAGTTTAAGAAAACAACATGACAACCTGTAGTGAATTTTAAATTCAATTATAGAATCTTGTTTAGTATTTTAAATTATATTTATTTAAAACTATAACTATATGTGATTATAATATCTCATGATTGATGATGAACCCAATGGGAAAAATGGTCACAATATTAGAAACATAAATCAAAAGATAAATCTTACTGTTTTAACTGATGAAATGAAATATAATATAAATTTTAAAGAGTACCTAATTGAACGATGATAACCAAATATTGAAATTCAATTATCATGTCTTTTTTAATCCAAATTACTAATAAATTTCAATATATATACATATATATATTGGGTCTATCAAATGTTTTTGCAGGAAATAAAAATTATATATATGAAACATACATTCTCATGTGGTTAGATAAAAATTGTTTTAAAAAATATTGGTTTCCTAAATCAAAACTTATATGGATTCACAATAAAACATTCATTTTCCATTCATGAATTGATATAATTAGTTAATTTAATACAAGATATAACCACAAGTCAGTATATAATGGTAATGTTTTTTGAGTGAAGTAAAGATATAACATGATAAATTAATTCCAAAATCATCAAATATTTTCTATTGATAAATAATTTAACCAATTAATTTATACTTAAATTATTATCCCAGAACCAAGAAATGTTCCCCACATACATTTCGTAAGGTATAATTTAAAAATGATAAAAAACTAAATCTCGAGTTATCTGGAAAGGATAAAATCCAAAAAATTGGTTCAAAAGAAGGAAGATAAACAATTTCCTTGTGTTGTAATGGTTTTATTTATTTATAGGATCAAATATCATCATTGAATCTTAATATAAGAGTCTATATTTATCATTATCAAAAGATTCATGAAAACATTCATACAAATCGTTTCAAATTCCACATTATCGCTCCATGAAAATATAAAAATATCACTATTAATAGTGATTGATGAGTTTATTATTATTATACATATAAATTTAAAAATGAAATGATGTCTTACTTGTTATAACCTAATAAATCTCTTCTATTATCTTCACAAGTTAATGTATGGTCACAACCTTGGTTTTACTCAAATCATTACACCTTCCTATTCTTTCTAATTTGAAATGCCCCTAGTTTTATGTATTTTTATACAATAATGAATAATTGAAATTTAGATAATGTTAATTTATTAAATTTTCAGTTTTCATATGGTTTTATATAGTTTGGTAAGGCTTCTTGAGGGTTCACTGTTTGAGAACAGTTTGTAGTAAACATGATAATGTCTGCAAGAAACTATTTCACGGGTTTTTAGATGAATTTTTCTATAAACATACATGGTATTGGTTTTTGATGAACTATGTGTAAAATCACGTGGCTTAGTATTATTTTAGGCACATGATATTCACATAGATATAAACCTATTTCTAAAATTTTGTGACCCAACTATGTGACATGAATGAATTTTCATGAAAATGAAATTATTATCCCAAACTATTAATAAATATAATTAGTTTTCATTAAAATCAATTATATTAGTTTCTTTGGTTACCTTTTATTTTTCTAATACATGTTTTATTTAAAACAAGATACACGTGGTTTTTTATAATAATGTCATGTAATAAAACGTTACGAACTCATTTTCCTTCTCATTTTTGATCTACATGGTTATTCATGAACTGAACCACATATCATATTTTTATTATCATGACGTGTGGTTTCCAATTCTTTATGATGAGATCATATTTGGATGTGGTAGTATAATATATGTATGATTTTAAATTAATAGAATACTATAGATTTATCAGGGGGAAAACCAAATGTATTTGTTGTTCCCTATTTCCACTTTTATTGGAATATATAATATATTATTTTTCTTCAAATATATTTAGTTTCTTAAATGGGTTTACCCATAATAAAAGATGTTAGATTTTCTATTAATCATTAGATATCATAAATTCTGTTGTGGTTATTATTCATAACATGTATGATGAATTTAATTAAAGGGTTTCTCTAATGAATACTGTTTTTTATATTAGTAGTTGGAAAACATAGGATGCATGTGATAATGTTCATGTAGGATTTATTATTGTTATTCGTACAACTATAAAAAGAAAACTATTGGAATTAATGTTATTCATAACATTGTAAAATTATGTCTCAATGGGATGTTGTGGGGAATAGATTACTAAAAAATAATGTATATAATGAAATCTTATTTATAAATGTTCCTATTTTTTTTATTGTGAAAACATGGTTTAGTAATTACAAATTATAATCTATCAATTTTCTTCTTCTAATTAAAAAGTACAATTTATCATTGGTTATATTTAATTTTAAACAAATACTTGAAATATATTGTTGAATATTTAGTAATCTAATTTGTCATCATTTTATATGATTCATATCTATTTTAAAATCTCATGGACTAAAATATTTTGGTTTACCTAGATTATTGTCAAAAAATTATCCAAGGGATTTCCTTCGAGGTATACTTAATCACCCCCTATATGTAACCCTTTGTGAAAAGTTTCATATTGTTTTCTATGATACATGAAATGGGTATGTTTTATACATTCTTAGTGTTCCTCTATAACGAAACTATCATAGTGTGTGTAGTTTTATATTTGGATAATTTTTATTATGTTCATGAGTGGTTCCACCATTTTCCTTTATATTAACCACTGTGGAGTAATTTTATATATTTTGTTTATTTTGATCCATTATTAGTTTGAAATTTATTCATTACTAGTGTTTTTTTATATTTAGTGTTTATTTATCAAGAATAATATTTTTTTGTTTTTATTATTTGATGAAATGTTTTTTCCTTTAAATAGAATATTTTTTTTGCAATTTTTAGGTAATTCAATGAAATTGTTTGAAATAAATTTTTTTTTCTTGGGGATTTCACATATGGTTAGTGACTCCTTGTCTCTTTGCAAGACCATAATTAGGTACAACATGTTGAAAATTGTATTATTTTGTTTAGTCCATGATTAGTTATGGTAAAAATGATAAAATGAGTATATGAAATTCGAATGTATATTATATATATATACAACTTTTTTTCTAAATTTAACATTACAAAGGTTTTATATTTATGGAAAATTTTTTAAAAACATTTTTCTATGCATTCATCCCATATTCAAGGGTTTAACAAATGAGTGTATAATATATTTCATTAATAATGACACATATAACTGTGAATTCACTTTCACGTGATTAATTTATTTTTATATTTTGATATTGTGAGTGTTTCACTAAAATATAATGAAAAACAATTTAGATATGAATAGAAAAATATTTTAGTTGTTCATTTTTAGAATGGTTTATATAATAAAAAATACCACCAGTAATGATTACAATAATTTAGTGAGGGGAGATATCAATGAATGATGTTTCACCTATATGAAAACTGAACAAAAATTTGGTTCCATGTCTCATGAATGGATACATGATCATTAAAGTGAGTTTTATTGATTATAAAAATAATGATATACATCACTAGGAATAAATTTAAAATATTAATACCCGAATGTATTGCTAGTTTTTTTGACCTAATAATATAATTTTTTTCATTATAAATGAATATAATCATTTTATTATTCAAAACACTAGATGAAATAGAGATGATACAGGAAATATATATACTTAAAGTCCATGCATTATCATGGTGTAACTTCTTTGTTCAAGCTATATTGGATTGATTATTCTCAGGCAATGTATTTATGGAATTTTTCAATAAAAATTCTTTCAATAAACCCTCCAAATATTGAATATAGTAGAAATAATTATACTTTGAAAATGAACTAATATAGTGAATGAATGTTATTCTAAATTGACTCATTATCTTTTATTTTCCCTAGAGGTAGCATTCATCAATATACTAATATATTTATTAATTATGTGGGGTCTCTAACATGAGTCTCTATTAAAAGTAATAATGACATATAACAATGACTATATATAAATGGTGAATATGGAATATACTTGAGTAAATGATCATGCAATAAATATGAATAGATGTGTCACATTTTTCATCTGGGTGTTGATAAAAATTTCAGCATGGGAATTAATTAAATGATTGAGGCTACTAAAATTCAATCATGGAAAATAAAAATCAATCCATTGGACCGGTCTATAATTCATCCCATTATAGTAGTGAACTATGTTTTTTCTTGTGTGAATTTCTCACAAATCAAAAAATGAATGAACTAAAAATGTAAAGAGTTTCCACCACTCCAACAGAAAAGGAAATCTATAAATTAATTTCCATAAACATATGACATCGTCACATTGAACTGGATTAACATAGCTTCATGATTTTTATTCTCTAAATGAATAATATCCTCATACTATTACTCAACCTAATACCCATGTAATCACAAATACTGCCACAAAAGCATTAGTTTCCAACTGAACAACTATGTAGTCATGAAAGAGATATCCTAGGATAGCTGATTTACAACATTATGGATAAGAGTACGCTATCACGATAGAGAAACAAGGTACCTTGATAATAGGGTATAACATCCTTCTCAAGCTGACTATTATGCTTCTATTTTTTGATATATGTGTATCAAATTATTTTCTCATGTATTATTTTATTAATAAAATGTGATTATATTTGTAAAAATTCCTCACATCATGAGTATGAAGACACCCCATAGACTATAAGAGTAATAATTATTGAAGTTATAAAAATTATTTATTTCCATTAATTGATATAGTTTATATGTAATTCTTCTTATCCCCATTCGATTTGAAAGGTGGAAGGATATTGTCATTCCATTGGTTACATCCCCCAAACAATAAATAGTGTACATAAATTTTGATTTATTAATTATAATTTGATGATGATTTTAAATTTCAAAAAAAAACCACACCCAAGTATTAATTAACCAAAAAATAACTATATGATGTGTGATAAAAAATTATTTAATCGATAAAACCTAGTGGAAAAAAACAATAAAACATACCATATTATAATAATGAAGATAAGTCCAAAAAAACTCAATGACTATAGAAAACCAACTTTATTGTTACCAATATGATCTAAAATAAAACTTTGCAAGTCATGCTGAAAGTATCATTATGAATATCTAAATAAATGAGATAGTTTTCCATTAATTGTTTTCTAATAAAAAAAATCTGTCAATGTGTCGAAGTTCCAAACTAGAGGGTGAGTAATTAAACACAATATATATTTCCCATAATATATATTTTCTAATGCCACAATGATATAACAATTTAGAACAATTTTTTAAAAAAATATTATATAAATAGTATTTAATGAATTTTATATGATTATTTCAAATCCAGAATGTCTCATGCCAAAATATTTTTTTATACTATATTAGTTTCTATTGAAAGAAACAAATAAATTAATTTACCCATTTCTATAATTATTTTATGTCCCAATCAATTTCATACAACCACACACATACACTCATTCATGGTGCTGCCATTTTTTTGGAGCTTAATATCCATACATTTCCCCGTGGATGGTGGAACATCACAACTATTATCCATTCCATTCAACTCATGTTGAACAATTTGATCCAATAACCATTCCAAAAAAATATTTTCCAAACATTTCATTAAATCAATAATTTAGGTGAAAACAATTTTTAATGACTCAAAAATAAGAAACCATTTGAAAATTTATATAAATATATTTTCACCACATCCACTTTCCACCAAAACATCTAGTTTACACAATTCCATAAACCATCAGCAAAGATTGTTTCCTTCAAGAATTTCCTGACAATTTCATGACCAATTTCATGAATAAATTTAACATGAATTCATTCCTTTAATTTTTATTAAGACGAGTCATGATTTAAGGAACCTACATTAGAAACTATGGCTAAAATGGAGAACAATAAACATGATTCAAGTAAATATATTAAAACTAACAAATACATCATTTGATTTTATTATATATATTCAAAAAATCAATATCAAAATTAATTGGATAAGAAAATATATATATCTTAAATGGGTTACATATATGAATAAAAGAGATAGAAAAGAAAAGATATAACCAAAATATAGAAATAAAACATAGATATAATATGAAATCCATCCTTTAATGAACCATGATTTTCTATTTGATATCCCATGGATCGAAGGTAAAGTCTCCACATCTTTTTTGGTAATTGAAAATCGTGATATATTAATAATAGTTAAAAAATGTTATTAAAAAGAAAATAAAAATTTGTTTCACAATTTTATGACCTAATTTTTAACCATGGATCATTTAGGTTCACTGTTAAGAAATATGTTCACATCTCATTCACCATACACTTCCTTTAGACATCCTATGTAATGTTTTCTCAACTATTTTTAAAAAATATTATGTCAATAATGCATAATCCATGTCATCCACTTTGAATGTTTACTTCTAAGTGGGTATATGGTTTAACTGAACCATGTGACTAACCATGAACCTGACTAGTCCCCACAATCTACCATTTCACAACCCCCTAATGGTCCTTCATGTTTTATAATAACCACTATAAATTATTAAACCTCTATAAAATCTTCAATACATTCCAAAAGTACTCTGAACACTCGCAAACATCACCCAAAATCTTTAGATACATAATATATATAAATAACGGGGTACATACATGAAAAATATTGTGTTAAATTCTCTAAAACATTGGTATTTCAATCATAGGAAATTATAAAACCACCACTATCCTGAAATAGTTTTCGTCATTTCTCAAACATTTCATTTTCCAGTTACCATGTTTCTTCTAAAGTCTAAAAATATATTCATAAAACCCATAAAAGAAAATTGACTTTCCCATTCTAGAAATTATATTTAATATCCATAGTATTTGGTAGAGTATGATCCAATGAATAATCCTGATATAGGTTAATGGGATCTCATATAATCACATTGTTATAATTACTGTGATAATTTCTCAATTTTCATACATGAGCCACATTATGCACTGAACTGGAACTTGGTGGAAATTATACCCAATATCCCACCTCACCAACCTCCTCAAGTATCCAAAAAGGGACAATTATTTAAGGATATAACATTCCCCAATTATAATAAGTGTAAATTTCCATTCCATAGAGAGTTTCTAAAAAACACATAGTCACTCACTAAGTACTAAATCACCCATTGACTGTGATCCACACCTGTTTCGACAAAAAATAGAGATAGAGACATGGGATTCTATACAATGCTTATAAATGATAAATATATATTGATTCTTGATAATTATTGTTATCTGATAACACTATTTATTGTATATAATCTTCCCATTATCTACTGGAATCCATTAAAGAATCTGATACAATTTTTTATAATGATTTTACATTCGTTTAAAATTATCCATTGATTTGAGGATGATATTCATTACTCATAATCAACTGAGTCCTATAGGTATATTGTAGGGTTTTTATAAATGATATATCTTTCATAGATCTAGATCTGATACTGTTGAAATGGAAACACCATGACTCTTTACCACTTCTCATATATATATTTACAGCAATTTTTCCACCATATTGGATTCATTAATGAGGATGAAATGGGTATAAATTCTTAGACAATACGCTATCACCCAATGGTATTAGGCTTCTAAAAAGATCATAGAAAACATGTAAAAAAATCTATCTATTTATGCTCACATGCCTATACTTGAATAGGTAATATTTTAACATGCATATCGGCTATTGATTTTCATCCTTAATATACCACCATGTGAGGCATCTCAAAACAAACTCTTCTTAATTTATTTTCATTCTGACCTAGGAAAACTTTTATTTCAACACCTTATACATCATTTATATTATATAATGAATATTCCATCTAGAATGATGTTAATAATTATTATGATATTACTGAAAAGCAAATGGTATTCCCATCTAACCTTGAAGCCACAAAACTGAACTCCCATCTAGCTATCATCTCGGAATTGTCTTCCCCTCGTTGAGCCTCGACCCAATAGAAACACATTCTGAAATATATATATTTAACACTTTATCCATATTCAAAAAATAATGATAAAAATAAATTGGGAATAAAACTAAAACCCAACCTCGATATTCACATTCCAAGTGTGTGTCATATATCACTGACATCAACTACAACGGATCTGAAACCTCTTCTTCTAATTGGACATGTAAATTTATGATTAATTCAAACAATTGGAAATTTTATTTAAATTTATTATAAAATAATTAAAATTAAATAATCTGGAGATAGTCAATCCATCTTCTTTGTCTATTATTCAAATCCCGTGGTTGGAAATTGTGGTCCATGAATTTATGATCCATAAAACCATGAATTTCAAACCAAATATGTAATGGTAAAAGTTATTCAAAATGTGGACTACAAAAAATAAAAACAAATAATTTTAGGATAATTCCCCTTATGGATACATAAATTTTATGAGACATAAGAAATGACATTTTAACCCTTCAAGAAAATAAATACTGACCCAAACCTCGAAGCATCACAATACACCATGATCTCTAATCATGATTCATGAAAAATAATTATTATTGAAAATCTTTGTCCATATATATAATTTTATAAAGAATTTTGAAATTCCTAACAGAATTAAAATGGTCTGTTTTTTCCATGTTAATGATTTCATATGTGATTATAGTCATGAAAGGTCCTGAAAAAATATTCCACCATAACCAACCAAGTCTTAAGGAACTACATATCTACATGAATTTTTTTGTTGTTTCCAATATATAAAATCTTATATCGATTATGGTTCCATAAAAACACAACATTCATAGATTAAATGTCCATTCATATATACTAGTTCTATTGAAACCATTTTTTGATAATTTGGCATGAGAACTATGATCTGGGAAAATTACCATCATAAGTTCCAAGTGTTTTTCATATTCATCTATTGTCCATGAATACACAAATATGTAATCCAAAACCATAATCACCAATGAATCCATATAAATTTAAAATATTAAATTATTCAATAGAATAATGAATGATGGTTCATTTATTATACTAAGAGCCAAAGGGACATACACTTAATGGTAGTATCTACATCTAAAATATGTCTTCAAAATATCCTCCTTCTGAACCAACAATTGTTGTTGACATTGTCTTTTGAATGTTTTAGAGAACCCATGAAATCCCATCAATTGATTACATAGTTCATCAATTTGTGGATTTTGTTATGTAATTTTATCACCTTTTGGTTTAGAATACGATAATCCATAGATAGCCTAAGAGTTCTAGCTACCTTGTTAACAAACAAGATTGGTGAAGCCCATGAAAACCTGTGTTTCTGAATTAAACCTTTTCATTATGATTACTATAATCACACATTCAATTCCAATAATTATTTCGGTGTAATATGATATGTCAGAATGGAAATAGTACTGGTCATAGATAAGAGATCAATCGTAAACTATACTTCCATTGTGGGTGGAAACAATGATAAATTTTCATGAAAAACATCTAAAACATATCTACCACTGATGGATAACAAATATTCTTGATTTCATCCCCTACTACCATGTTCAATGTCGAGAACTAGTATATGATCATTCCATCCATTTTTTTAAACAATAATTTTAGAACAGTCATTACATTCATATCTCTTCTAAATAGATTCTCAACGACATCATTATTTGTAAAAGTAACCCATGAGGTATAAACATTTATGTGATCTTTGAAAATTTTCAAATAATTCATACACAGTATTTTATTACAAACATCCAACTCAAACATAGATAAATCATATATCCACCCATCTCAATCAATATTTATTGAAAACTCATTACACATAATGTATTGAAAATATCATTGGCTAATAAAAGTTTGAAGATTCTTAAAAGAAGGCATTATCTCAACATGAAATCCTATAAGATTAAAAAAATAAAAAAAAATAAGGGGATTCACCAATATCAAATAAATTATTCTTAAGGGTATAAATTAAAATAATCATACATATCACCATTAATTGTACAAATTAACCATATTAAATAACTTATCATCCCTATATAACTTTTTTCTCAATGAACAATTTTCGTCATTGCTCTTTTAAGATTCCATAACATGATGATTCACTGTAATCCTATAATAACCGTGGAAATATTAGTTATGCTGATGATTTGTATACTTTGGACATCTTCCTGTCGATGAATATAACATCTAGGAAACATGAGTTGCATCATGAACACCCGACCATGGTGCACTTATACAATAGAGGAAAATATTTCTCATATGGCTGAAATTGTTTCATGCTATTGGTTTTCAAATTAAATATTGATTTATATGGTCCATTGGACAACATTTAAAACATCAATCTGTACATAATTGTTTTTATGATTATTTACTGATCCATATGTCTAATTATCTTTTATTCCACTACCTAGGAAATAGTTGTACATTTATTTATTTTTCTCAAAATTATATATCCCACCATTTAAAATAGGTTTCAATATTCTCCCTCCACCAATATAACTAGAGATATCCATTTCTTCCATCATCTCTTTATTAGCCATATTTGTTTAATCCATTTCACAAATCATGACAATCATTGAGGGATTATATGGAATTAGTGTTGGTTTAATAATGTGTTGCATCAATGACACAATAATAGAAGCATCAAGTTAAAAGAGGATAAAATTCATGAATTTATCCATACACTCTACCAATGCTAGATTCTCCTTCTCCAAGATAAAATTCTCTATCATTTTAGAAAACCGATATGTTTCATGATTATGTTGTTCGTTAAAAAATTTATCTAAATCTTTCCTTGATATTCCATTGTCGAATTTACCATGAATTTATAAATCTTTCCATTGAATTGAATAATCATCCAACATTCATACATCCAACATGATGTTCAACTTTTCTGGAGTGCATAGATTTCAATGATTTAATTCATCACATTCAACTACATTTCAACATTCTCTAGTTTTAATTCCTCATAAAATATTGGTAGATTGTGATTATGGAATATGAAATAATGATCCAATTCCCTTGGTTCATATAGGTTTTATCCTCAATCAATAGTATGAGAGGATTGATCTTTACTCTGAACAATATTTTGATGACTTGTGGCATATGATAAACCACATTCTCAGCATCTTCTTCTAGTGGGTTTGTATGAAGCTTAGGGAGTTTAATTTTCTACAAAGAAAACACACAATAATAGCCTCACACTCTAGAAATTAATGTCTTAAAAATTTAATATTCAATCACATCATTCATATAACAACATTTTTAAACAAAATTCATCATTTTCCATGTTCAAAATATTTATAAATTTTCATCATTCATTTAAAAAAATCAAATTACCACTAAAATAACATTTCAAGATCTTAGAATTGAAATACAAAATCTACACTATTTAAAATTATGCTATTTTGTAGAAAATCATAACTGTTTAATAAAAATTAAATATTCACTTCTAATGGAATGTCGTATTTATAAATTCATTTCATGCTATTCTTTTTTGCTAGAATAATGATAGTGACATAACAAATCTTATAAGTTTCTCCCAAAACATAGGTACAAACACACTATTGTAACTAGAGGTTCAGTATAAATAGGTTAACTATAACATTTTATTATATACATTTAAGGTCATAAAAATAATAGATCTTTTTACTATCCTAATTCATTGACTAAAATCATATAAATTCTTAACTCCAAGACATAATAAATGTTTCCCCAAAATAAAAATAAAAAGGAGAATCCATTACTGATAGCATTTTTAACAATCATCCCAACCAAATTGGTATGAAATGGCAATTTGATATTACATGGCCTTTGATAACATCCCAAAGACAACAAAGGCTGGGATTAAATTCGAAGGGATTATACTCAATTATGAGATGATTTTACAATTGTAATAAAAGAATCATAACCATGTATACCATTACCAAAAAAATAACTATGTGATGATTTATAACAATGTGAAAAACAAAATAATAAAAACATCCCAAAAAACTAGTAACTATATTGCAATAAAATATGGAAGGTAACACCAAAAAAATATACTCTAATAAATAAACTCCACAGATACCGACATGATCCAAGATCCAAATCCACTATCCATGCTCAACGTATCATGATTAATCACTAATAAAATGAGATTATTTTCATGAAAATTATACGAACACATCCATAAACATTACATAATCTTTAATTATGACATGAATTAGCATTGATGGTCCTTTTAGGATAAAAGTTTTAGTGAATTAGGCCATAACTAATGCATTACATGTCAAATATTACAATGTTTACACTTCTACTCTATCCAATGTTTTCACAACAATAAAAATTATTAAATAAAATAAGAATTATTTTCAGGATATAAATATTATTGAATTCATACATTCACTTACCCTTCCTTTTACCCTATGAATAAAATTTAAAAAACATATAATGAGGATAAAAATCTCAAAAATAGATATAAAATAACGAAGGAAAACATTAGTCTATTAATATAAAACAATTTATTAAATAATAATTTTCACTCATAAAACATATTATATTTAACATACCTCATGAATTCATCATATTTATGAATAAATCATAGAAATAAAAAATCCAAAAGGTATATTTTGGAATACATAATATACTTACATTGTAACTTTCAATACTACATAATGAGTAACCATAATGTTTGTGTTTGGAATACCGATCACCGTATAATCAACAATTCTTTTAGGAGAAACATTAACTTTTTACTCTATCACGTTACCCAATGTATTGAAGAGATATCTCAGGCTAACCCTCACTCTGTTTATCATGGATCCAGTTATATATGTAAACAATTCCCAAGAATGGTAACATAATCATAACACATAAAACAGGTATAAAAGAAATATAACATTTCCACTTTGAAATCAACATAGATAATTTGATGATATTGAAAAAATAAATACATTATGAAAACAATTTTTAATTAGAAAATACATAAAATTGTTATAATTTAATTATATTCCCTCTTAAAAACATTAAGACTTGTAGAGGAATCTAACCATCAAACAATGCTTGCGATATAGGAAAGGTCGTTATTGTCGAGTACATTAAAAAGAAACAATCCTTTTTCATTTAGTAAAAAAGTCATTGAAAAGGATTAATTTTGAAAACCGTTGATTAAATTAATATTCCATTGGGTTTATAACTGTATAAAATAATGTCATATATAAATAAAAATATATCATAATGTAAGAAGATTTAGACGAAATCCCTTACAATGAGTCTGACTTGTCTTGTTTGTTCTTTATCCCCCTGAATAATTAACTTATGTTAATTTATACTTGATTCATAAATTTTTCAGGTTTATTATTCCTTTTATATAACTTATTACATTTTTATGACAATCATATAATAATTTATGTTCATATTAGTTGTTTTATCCATATTCGGCACTTGAGTTGAAAATAAACATGTTTTGATGTAAATTTTCTATGTACTAAAAATTACATTATCTCCATAAAAATATTAATTATAAAAATATCATATTTATAAATAGCATATATGTATTTATAAATGTATATAACATTAGATATAAAAAATGAAATGCATTGTTCATTGAGAAGGAAGGTCGTACGTACACATGAACACTACTTTCATTTATTTGTCATATTATACAAATTAAAACTAAATGATATATAGCTATAATATAATTACAGTATAATATAATAAGTTATTTATGTTAAATAAGTTCATTAACTTCATCATTTATATGTTCTAGTCTTATCATGAATTATTCATATCACTTTGAGGGGGTGGTAGTCCACATTTTCTCAAATAAAATATTATATTTACAAATTATGGAAAGAAGAATGGTATGATATAAATAAAAAATATAGAAGAATTGATATAGTATAAATATAATATTTATCATATGTACATATAGTTACATCATAATGGTCACCATGAGAGGTGTTAGGGGAAAATTTAACAATTATTGTTTCGTGAAGGACTATTTCTCCGTACATAGAAACATTATGTTCGTATCCATTAGATAAAGGTGTGTGTATGTGTAGCTCCAATCCTTATCCTTAAAAAATACTATTTTATTTTTAATACTAGTTTTGTTATATATTAATTGAAGATGAAGATCACAAGCAGTTGAGAAGGATGATAAATGAAATGAACTTGAGAGAAGATGTTGCCTCTAAATATGGCAACATCTTTTGATTTGACCCACATGGATTTCATGAATTGTCTTCCTACTATAGTAAGGATTATATGAATAAGGAAGGGATTTTTGGAGTTTATTTTAACATAATGTAAGTGATACAAGAGAATTAAGAGGTGTGAGTATGTGGGTAGAGGTGGCAGACTTTTATAAGAGAGAGGAGGGGCACTTCTTTGAAAATCCTGAAATTGTGATTTATTATAAATTCATTTTTGATTAAAAATGGTCCAAACTTCAATTAATTAAAATATAAGTTGATTTTAGTTCTAATAATCATCATCATATAATTTTTAGAGCTGTTTTTAATATTTTATTTTCTTTATATTATTCGTTTATAATTATTTTACCCTTTCTAAAATTAAAGTGATATCATGTTATTTACACATTGTGGGTTAATTTAATTACTGTATCATGTCAAAAGTCCCAAAAAATTAATTAATTGACATATTTGGACTTATATTTAATCCTTTGGATGAATCGTATATTTTTAGAAAATTGATATCATGTAATAAACTACATTATATTTTATGTTATCAATTCTGTCAATTTTAGACTATTTATAATTTACTTTTTAAAAATTTCATAACAACATGATTCCTTAAAAAAGGTTTTAAATAAAATATAATATATCAATATAATCCAAATTATTCTTTCATATCATCAAAATATTAAAATAAAAAACATTTTATTATTTGTGATATCATTTATTTGAATCTTTTATTAATGATGATGTCATTTCATCATAATTGTGTCATAAATAAAATTATTTATTTAATGCATAAAAATTATAAATAAAATATCATAATATAGGAGATCCTTTTATATTTATAATTACTATTTAAATTAAAAGAGATCAGTTATATAAACCTATATTAAAAATTTTTTACTAAATTATACTTGTTTATTTTATATTTCACTTTACATTAAATTAATTCTTATAAAATGTCATTATCACACCCAATTGGCTCCCAGGGGTCCCAAGATAAACCTAAGTATTATAATGGTCAGAAATATCACATGAAATAAGATTAATGCAAGTTTTAAAGTATTTTTATATTATTAATTTATTAATTTTTACTTTTATTTACCAGATTTACCCTTTTACATTGGTAAATAAAAACAATTACTAAAGATACTATTCATAATGTCAAAATATAAAAGGTATACATTAAAAAATAACTTTTAATTCCAAATATGGAATTCATTTCTTCAAATTAGAAACACAGCATATGAAAATTTTAATTTAAAATTAATTACCACTGTCATTTCTAAAACATGTAATTCTATGAAGTAAAAACTACCAAATGATTGACAAGTGTTTATGCCTAATTTCAACATGAAATGACATCCAATGATGGACACTTGATTAAATTATATACAATTAATCAAATTAAACATTAAAATAATCTAAAATGACAATATAATTATATAAATAATTTATTTGGTACGACGGTTTTGATATAGAATTGCAGTATTTCTTAATATTCTTTAAAAATGAACATTATTAGAAAACAACCAAAAAGTTATTCAAAGTAAATTTTTATTTCATGCTTCTATAAAAGATGTTTATTGTGTAAAATATATCTTATTAAAGTGAAATAAATTTATTTAATATGTATTTTCCATCAAATGGTGGTTAAATGACCTTTCAAAAATATTAGAGTTTTTCATGCTTTAAATAAGATTCAATCTTATTTTAAGCCTATAAAATTAATTAGATAAATGTAAAGGAATTCACAAAACATGTATAATCATATTTTATTCTATTAATTCTCACCATTAAAATGGAAAGGAATTAAATTCAATTTAAAATAATTACGTTAATATATTATTTTCGAGTATAAATCAATATTGTGGGCAACGTAATATTTCAAAGAATCCCATTGTTGCGTATTGAGTACGCTACACACAATGAATCCCCATAAATGTAAAAATAATATATTATTCATAAATATTAATAGAAATGAAATGGTATTATTTTATAAATACAAGGGTTCCTATATCATTCCCCCCTTTGGGAAATTGTGTCCCCGTAATTTTATTTACTTATCAATTAAGTGGGGGTATTTATCCCTCATTGAATTTTCATAATCCCATGTTTCCCCTTAAAAAATATAGTTTTTTCACAAAAACATTAACAGATTAATTATATTATTCTAAAACACTTTCCCACTCTATTTATGAATATGGATAGGATTTTATTCATAAGAAAGGTTCTTTTAAAACTGAACAACCAATAAACTCAAAACCTGAGATTGATATGGCATATACATTCTCAACATTGAAAACTGAAAATCATTGTGTAATTAGGATAAATAGTGGTGGTAAATCCACTATATAGGAAAATAATACAACATTATCTAATATTTATTAGGGTTTATTGAACCACATACAAAACTTTCCAATATTACCAAAACACGTCATACTTTTCCTTGGAAAAAAATTGAGAAAGACATGATCGCCTACCTTAAAAGAATGATCCATCCTCCAGTTTCCTACATAACTATTCTGTATGCTCTAAACTATTATCATGTACTACTAAATTAACAGAACATTTTTGTCCACGTATTCTACAAATGATGTTCCCATCAACATACTTTCACCTACATCATCCCAAAAAATGGATTTTAACAAATATTTCCATGTAAATCATTAAATGGTGCCATTTATTTACTAGAATGAAAAATTTTATTATAAGAAAAATCAACCAAATAAATATTTTAGTCCCAAAATCCCTAGTAATATTTTGAAAAATCACATAGCATATATCTCAATGTATGAAATGTTTTTTTTTCACTGTCCATATGATTGTTAATGAAATGTTGTATTAAAATTTAATTCAGTATCCAAAGACACCAGAATTTCCTTCCAAATGATAGATGTAAACCTGAGATCAACTTCACATACAATAGAGATGGGAACTCCAGGTAACTCGAATATATCATTAACATACAATCTATATAGATGATTTAGAGATAGATTATCTCGAATAGGAATAAAATGAGCTTATTTATTCCATTGATCAACAATAACCCAAATTAAATCGTTACCTTGATAATTATTTATTAATCCTGCTATAATATACATGGACACGTTTTCAAATTTCCACTATTGCATTGAAAAATGATGAAGCATCTGTTTTTGTAATGGTTGCTCAGCATTGTCCTGTGGAAAAATTAGACATCTTAGGGTAAGGTAAGCAGTATCTCCTTTAATTCAATCCCACTAGCAATACTCCCAAAGAACTATGTACATCATAGTACATATAAGATTAACTGAAAATAGATAACTATGAGTTTCACATAATAAATCAATCCTCAATAGTGTATCAAAAGGTACACATAATCAGTTTCAATCCTCAAAACCCAATTTATAGACAATTTTAATTCAGGTAACTAACCCTTTTGAACCATTTATACATTTTTCTGTAACTCAATATCTTTTTTCAAAGATTAGATGATTTTTTTTGATCAAGATGATTTCACTGCCACCTGAAACAAAATAGAGGAATTCCCTGCACCAACAATTTCCAATCAAAAATTCATCAAATCAAAGACCAAATGAACTTATTCCAAATGTAGAATGGTTAATATAGCATTTCAATTTCAAATCAATGATTCAGGTACATTAGTTTTCTTTCATTGATGGAAATGAATCATTCAATAATAATCATTGATTTATTCCAACCATCTCCTATGTCTCTTGTTTAATTCTTACTATGAGAATATATACCTCAAAATTTGTTTTATGAATATATATTTTAAATTTAATTCCATATAGATGATGCCTTCATATTTTTAAATAAAAAAGGGAAGCTAATTTTAAATCATGTGTAGAGTAATTTAACTCGTGATTTTTAAATTGACGTGAATCATACACAATTGCCTAATCATTCTACATTATTACATATCCAATCCCTATCAACAAATAATCAGTATAGATAAAAAATCCAACATTTTTAGAAGGAAGTTCTAAAAATAAAGCATTCACCATTATACATTTCAATTACTGAAAACATTAATCAAATTCTTTTATCTATATGAAGCACATTAACAAAGTTAGTGGACTAGATAATTATGATAACACATCAAAAAAACACCAGTAATAACCTACTATACCAAGAAAACTACGAATCTCGTTATAATTTGTGAGTCTTGGCCATACTTTAACAAATATTATTTTAACAGTATTAATAGTTATTCAAAAATTAGAAACAATGTGAACAAGGAAAGAAATTTGTTATAACCAAAACTCACAATTTCATAATTTCCCATTCAGTTTCTTTTCTTTTATTGTTTTAAAGACAACCATTAAATGAAATTCATGAACATCTTTAATATTAGTATGTACCAAAATGTCATCAATAAACATAAACAGTAACATATCCATGAACTCAAAAAAAAATATTCATAAGATACATGAATACATTAGGGGCATTCGATAACCAAAAATGAATAACTAATCATTAATAATGGGCTTATCTAGTAAGAAACACAGTATTTAGAATGTATGATTCTATTACATTCAACTGATTGTACCCTAAACTCAAGTAAATCATTGAAAAATATTATACTCTCTTGATCTAATAAAACAAATCATTAATATGAGGCATAGTATACATGTTCTTAACAGTGATGTTATTCAAGGATCTATAATAAATGTAATGTATCCTTGAACCAATATTATTTTTATAAAATAAGACAGAAGCACCCCATAGTGATTTTCTAGGTCAAATGAAACCGTTATCTAATAACTCCAAAAGGTTATTATTTAACTCTTAAAGTTAAATTTGAGACATTCGATAAATATGTTTTGAAATTTTCTAATCCTTAGGATCCATGTCAATAGTAAATTCAACTTCCAGATTACGTATTATACTAGGAAACACATCAAAAAAAATCAAAATACTCATTTACCCTTGTAACATCATTAATCTGAAAAGTTCCTTTATTTTCCACAATATGTGCTAAGTAATATTAATTTCAATATTTTACTAGTTTATCAGCTTAATAGTATGTTATCAATAGTAATGGTTCATTATTTTAAACAAACTGAAATTATTTACAAATAGAAACCACATTAGCTCTATAGTAAATATTTGAATGCTAAATGGAAAGCCAATCCATATCTAAATTAATAGTAAACAATACTAGAGGAAAATAATAATGATTGCAGGTATATTCTTTCCACATACAATGACAGAATGGTTCTTATAATTTCTTTTTTTCTCAACATTTTGCCTAGGTGTTTTTAACAGAAATTTAGGATTCATATCAGGAGATAGAATTCAAAATTTACTAGAAACATATTAGAAATGAAATAATATGAAGACCTGGAATCAAAAAATGCATATGCATAATCTAAAAAATATTAAATGTGTGTAATACTACTTCATTTTATGGGCCACGATCTTCTAGAGTAGTTTTAAATCATTTCATGACAACATTCTTCTTGTAATCTGGTTGCTTTCTGTCATCTCAGTTATTCTTTGGAAACTCATTTACATAATGACCCATTTCATTACTCTTAAAAAATTTTACTGACTATAAATATGATTTTATCATAGCATTTCCCTGATTTTTTTAGTACAATTAAAGCCCTTATGTCCAATTTTACCACATTATAATCACTTACTATAATTCAAAATCCATTCCCCATAGTGCTTTTTATAACAATTTTCTCAAACTATAAACATATTTTTATAACCAAGATACATTTTTGATGAGTTATTCCTTTTAATCTCCAACCATGACCTCTTAGTCTATTGTTTTTCAAAATAACACGTGATCATCAAAAAACTCTATTTCCACCATCTCTGCTCATCGAATATATTTTTCATATCATTTTAGAACCAGAGAATATAATTTCATTTGATACATTGGATTTAATACTGAGTAATAGTGATTGATTTTAATATCAATATTTAGTATAAAATTTGGAGTATACATTTCTATTCAGGTGAATATTATTTTAAATGTAGCCATTGAGTCATCATCCTACCACAATTCGATGAATTATTTATCCAGCCTATGTCGAACCGTAGGAGGAAACAATTTCTCAAAAAATATACCCTTAAATGCATCCTGATTAGGAGAATAAATCTTCTCACTATCCCAAATATTTTAACCATTCAACCACCACTGATCGAATTCACCTTTTATTAGATAAACAACAATACTAAACTTTTTATGATCTAAACACCCTATGACATCAAAAAACATTAGTTCTTTAAACAACCTTTTAGAGAAAACATGGCAAGATAATCCCTTGAATGATGGGGGTGTTTCCTCATAAAATTATCCACTACAGACATATTCCTTTGTTGTTGATCTGGATGATCTCATTCATGGATCCTAAAACCAATTTTTTCCTCAGACAATTGTGTCATCACTACAAAAAACTATTCAGTTCTGATTCTGTTCATTTCTATTTAACGATTTGGTATTTGTTTCATCCTGATTTTTTCCTATCATAGATGCTCTATTTCTACTATAGGAAACCATTATGAAAATAGGCGTATCATATAAAAATAAATATGGTAACCTTAAAATTTTACATAATTTTAATCATACTATAAAGTAAAAATAATTTATGGATACTCATTTAACAATAACCTAACTCCTAAATTTAACTAAACATACATTTGATACCAACTACAATGCCCCAAACATAAATATTATAAAATATCGATTTATGTCCACAATTCACATTTATGTTCTTTTTAGGTTTAGATTTTTATATATTTAGGACATAAAAATTACATTAAATCTAAAATTTTAAAATTTATACACTTTTACATTATACAATTTTTTCACAATAATAAAACTCCTTAAATAAAACAAGAATTTATTTCTTGATATAAATCTTCTTGAATTCCTCCTTTCTTTTACCCTTCCATATACCTTGTAAAGAACATTTCCAAAACATGGAATGTAGAATCCTAGTTATTTATTGAATAATAATTTTTCAGATCAATTAATATTTAAGAATAAAACATTAATTTTACGTAAATGATGACATTTTTTTAGATAGAGTAAATAACATGGAACAATGGGTGTCTTTTAAATCTTATGTTTCACACAACATTGAGTAATACTAAAAAATAATATTTTAATAATATTTTAAATGGTATTTAACACCTAGTTATTTTAATCACATGAATAAATATAACTAACTACAAAAGGATTATACATTTTTGTTATTTTTTTCCATTAATACAATAAAAAATTGGAGGCTTAAAATGATAATGAATCTAATTTTATGAATAAAATATACTATTATTTTTAAAAGGTCGGTTTAACAACTTTTGAGGAAGAATCCTTTGAAAATATATTTTGTTCACTTTTATAAATTCAAATTGACAAAAATAAATTTTTTATTTAGATTCATAACATCACAATTTACATTGGATGAAACTTTGGTATTTTTATTATAATTTTCATATTTTTAAGAATAGTGAAAAATAAAGAACTTAAATTCAAAAAAACATTTTAAAATAATTTATTTATATAGTTAAATTTTTAATTTAATTCATATTAAAGTTTTTTATCATTTAATGCAATGATTGTCATTGGAAGTGATTTTACTTTTAAATATGACATATTCACATGTCAATATTTTGATAGATATTATTTCTTAAAAACCCACTTTTTGGTTTTTACAATGAGACATAAATTTAAATTGATTACATCTAAATAATTGTTTTGATTTTGGAAAATGGATACCATATTTGGAATTATGAGTTCAAATTTATGTAAATAGGTGACATTTATTTTAAGACATTATGAATAGTAACTTCAGTATTTATCATTTTATTCATGATTAAAGGGTAAATCTGTTTAAAATGGTTAAAAATAATAATATAATATTATTAAACTGCCATAACACAAGTAAGAATCATATTGGATGAGATATTTCTGACTATGGGTATCCTTGGGTCGATTATGGGACCCTATAGAGCCACTTGGATGTGAAAATGACTTTTTAAAAGAAGTAATTTTATGTAATGAAAAATATATCATAAACAGGTATCATTTAGTAAAAAAAGTATATGGGGTCATATAAATGATATTCCGACTATAAATATTACTTATAAATATAAAATGTTTTTTTTACATCATTGTATTTTAGTTATAATTTTTTGACATAAATAAATTAATTTATTTATGAAACAATGATGATGTAGTGGCTACTTTATTAAAGAATTATATAAATAAAAGAGATTATAAATATTAAAACAAATTTATTTTGAACTTTTTATGCCATCCTAGAGTTTTAGGGATGATTATTACTTTTTTTATTTAAATTAATTATGTTTTATTTGAAAAAATCAAGTAATATCTTTTACCAAATTCATGGCCTGAATAGTAATAATTTGACATAAATGAGTTTTTTTAAAAATAATATATTATTAAATTTAATAATAGTCCAAAAATCTAAGATTCATCCAAATTACTTTTATAAAGTGTAAAATGTCATTAATTAAATAGTTGGGGTTTGATTGGAGTTTTATAGTAACTAATTAACCATATTGTATGAATATACAAGAAGACATGGTAAGAATCAAATTGGTTAACTAAGGGATAAAGCTAAAATATAAGGTTAAAATTGTGAGATGGACTTTTCTAAAACAAATTGGATGAGCGGTTTTAGAGACAAAATAATATTATATTTGAAATAATTTACTCTCTATCCATTAAAAAACTGAAATAAGTTTATAATAAAATAATACTTCAATATATTCCTAAAGTGACCCTCCTCCCTCTTAGAAAAGGGAAACACCTCTTCCCATTTAATCACATCTCAAAATACCCATGGATAATCCAATTTATTTCCCAATAATCTCCTAATAACTCTCCCTTACTACCAGAAGACTTACATTGTGATGAAGGTAATTTCATAAAGCCTTTTGCCTTAAATCAGATGGAGTTAGGTGTTTTAGAGGTAGTGTCTTCTCTGAAGTTCTTTTACATTATATTTCTTATTCACTCACTATTATATTATTATTTATTGATTAGATAACAAAACTACTATCATAAATATGATAGGATGTTTTTATGATAAATAATCAAACTACACTTACACACACATCTATGAAATGGATACGAACATATTGTTTCTATGTACGATGAACTGCTGCTTCACGAAACAATGGCTATTCAATTTCCCCCCATCACCTCTCATGTTGGCCAATATGAATGAAATTTATTTATATATGATATATATTATATTTATATTGTCTCTATGATACTATATGTTTTATTTATAAACAAACCTTTATTCTTTCTACGATGTTTAAATATGATAATTTCATTTGAGGAAGTGCCGACTACCTCCCCTTTAAAGTGATATGAATCATTCATGCCATGAATGAAATATATAAAGGATGGTGTTAAATAAATTTTTTAACATATATATCATATGATATTATTATGTAATTATAATATAATTTTGTATTATTTAGTTTTCATTTTTGTTTTATGACAAATAAATTAAAGTAGTGTTAATGTGTAGGTACGGCTTACCGACTATATGAATGGTTCCTTTCATTTCATATCTCCAAATGTTATAAACTATTATAAATATATACATACTGTATATAAATAGTATTTAAATCCTAAATAAAATTTTGTGGATAATGTAATTTTTACCACATGGACAATTGGTAATTACAAAAATATCATTTTTGACTCAAGTACACAATATCGACAATACTATCGATATTAACTTAAATAATTATTTCATTTTTATATAGCGGTAATAAGTTATATAAATTGAATAATAAACATGTAAAATGTTATTAAAAAAGTATCAATTAACATATATTTTCTTTCCAGAAGAACAAAGAACATACATGAAGAATCAGACATGAGGTAAGGGACTTCATCTCAGACTCCTTTCATTGGGAAATGTTTTGATAATATACACCTCTTTATTAAACATGGTGTATAATAGGCCCATTTGACATTTAATTTCATTCAAATGGAATATATTTTTTATGAATAATGTTACTGTACACCAAAATTATTATTTTTTATGTGTGTCGCGACAACGACTTTTCCCCCGTTTTGAGCATTATTTGATATTTGGCTTCCTTAACAACCAGTAATGTTTTTTAAAAGTAAATTAAATAGCATATAACCTTTTTTCATATTTTGGTAATCAAAATTGTTTTATTAAAGGATTGAGTATTTTAATATCCTGGAATGATTTTTTTTATTTTAAATGAAATCTTATTAGTGAAATGTTGATATTAGTAAAATTTTATGTGTTATAATTATATAATGGTACATGGGCATGTGATGGGTGGTTACATGATAATCCAATGAAGGGTGGTAATGTGATAAAACAATGATGGGTAGTTATCTGATAAACTAAAGATAGTTCATTATTTTATAACCTCCAATGCATTAGGTATGGAAGTCGGTCGTATAGCTATTCCATTTAGTGATATCTTTAGAGGTTAACCATATGGTTAATTCATTTAGGCATGTTTATGTACCAAGTTATCTTTATATGATATATGTTGCTTCTATAAACGTTATGGTAAATATTTTTTACAAAAAAGGTATGCAATAATATTATAATTATTGAAGTGTTTTTCCTACTTCTTAAAGGTGAAATGTATTAATTTATGATAATGTAATCAGGGTTTACATGTTTCTTCACAACAAATAGTTTTATTTCCTTTTGTATCCTATTTTAATATTTTTATACTCATCCTACGTTTTGAAATGTTTCTCACAAGACATAATGAAGAATAGAGTCAACAATGGGATAATGTAAAATTTGTGCTGTTAAAACACAAAACAGTGTCATATTTCATTTTAAGCATTTATTTTTTAGGAAAAAAAGGATAGTGAATAGAAGTTCATACTTGTAATATTTAGGATGTTATGTTTAAGTAATGACCTATTTCTCTAATGATATAAACCTGAAAATATTAGATTTTTGAATTTCCAGTTAAATTAATGACTTAACTCAATATTATTTAACATTTATGTCAATGGCCTTACATGTGATGAGCATAAAAATGTAAGTAAGGGATATATAAAAATTAATTAAGACATTAGTCCATGAATAAATAAAAATTAATGAATTAATATTTTTCACTCATAACACATATGCTCATTAAAATACCTCAAGAAATCATAATATTTATGAATAACTCATTGAAATCATAAATCATAAATTTAGATTTTGGTTTCTATAACATACTTAATTTTTAGCTTTCACAACTACATAGGGAGTAACCGTCATGGTAATGTTCATAATACCATCAGACTATAATCCATAAATTTATTAGGATAAACATTAAAATTTACCTATATCATGTTACCTAATGAAATGGAGAGATATCTCGGGATCACCAAACCTCATTTTATCATATAACCACACGTATAGGTAAATAATTCCCAACAACCATAACACATAAGACCAAAATAATGGAAGATCAAATTTCGACATTGTAATCCCAATAAATAATTTTATGATAGTGACATAATCAATCCTTTATCAAAACCATTTTCAAGAAAAAATTACATAAAATTGTTATATTGTATTTACATTTCATTTAAAAAAATTATGATATATAGAGGAAGCCAAACAATAAATAATTCTCATAGTGGAGGGCTGGTCATTTTCACTGCATACGTTAAGGAGAAACAATCCTTTTCTCATTTAGTAAAACACATTGTAGAAAAATATTTCTTTTGAAATCCATTGACTGTAATTAATAGTCAATGGAGTTTTATACATTTTAATTAATAATTTATCATATAAATAAAAAATTTACTCAATGAAAAGAAAATTGAGACGAAGTCCCTTACCTTTAGTCTGACTTTTCATGTTCTTTATTTATATCCATGAATAATAAATATAGGTTAATTTTTTATTGATTCAGATGCATTTTCAATTTTATTATTCCATTTATATAATTATTACTTTTTTATTTTAATCATATAATTATTCATGATCATATTTTTTATTTTGTCGATATTCGGTACTTGAGTAAAAAATTAACAAGTTTTGATATAAATTGTCGATGTAGTCAAAAGACCATAATCACTATAATGATATTAATGATTTAAATTTAATATTTTTATACTATATATATTGTTATTATAGTGTTTAAAATTTATAGAAAATGAACATAATGCAACATTCATCGAGACTGTATATCGTATGTACGCATGAACGCTACATTCAAGTATTTGTAATATTAAATAAATGAAAAGTAAATGATACCTAGGTATATTATAATTACATTGTAATATCATATGGTATTTATGTTAAATAATTAAATTAAATACATTCTTTATATGTTCCATATTTGGCCTGAATGAGTCATATCACTTTGAGGAGGCGGTACTCTGTACTTCCTTAAATGAAATTATCGTATTTACACATTATGAAAAGCTTAATGGAATGTTGTAAATAAAAAATACATAATAATTGAGATAATATAAATATAATATATATCATATATAAATATAGTTCCATCATAATTTCCACTATGAGGGGTGGTAGTGTAAAATTGAATAATCATTGTTTCGTGAGGAAGCAGTTCATTGTACACAGAAACAGTATATTCATATCCCTTACATAGATGTGTGAGAAATTTAAGATAGAGTAAATATAACAAAAATAACTATTATATTGAGTATACTGATGTTTTTATGTAATCAAACTATAATTATATCTTAGGGAGTGGAGAATAAAAATAAATGAAAGGACTTTGGGAGAAGACATTACCTCTAAATCAGGTAACTTCCTTTGATTTGAGCCAAATGGATTTCTTAAATTGTCTTCTCCCTACAAAAAGGATTATATAAGGAAATAATGGATTTTATGAGCTTAATTTAGTATAATTTGGATGAGTCAAGGTTCTTAAGAGGTGTTATTAATTGGGTAAAGCTGGTTGGCTTCTGTGATATGGAGGATGTACACTTTTGAAAGGACTTAAAATAATAATTTTTATTAAATTCAATTTAGATAAAAAAATGTTACCAAACTAATTTAATTAAAATATAATATGATTTTGGTTCTAATAATCAATATCCAATACTTTATATACATGTATTTAATATTTATTTATCCTTATCATTTTTGTTTAACTGTTATTTTACCCTTTTTAATCATATAGTGATATCTTTTAATTTTCAAATTGTCGGTTACTGTTATTACAATGTAATGTTAAAATGGACCAAAAATGATATTTATGAAATATGTGTACTTATATTAACCCTTTTGTTGAATATTAGATTTTTGGGAATTTAATATCAATTAATAAACTATTTTATATTTTCAGTTATGAATTATGTCAATTTTGTGACTATTCATACTTGATTTTTTACAAATTCATAACAACATGATTACTTATAACAAAAGGCATTACCTTAAATATAATATGACAATATAATCCATAAATTTATTTTATTACATCAAAATAATAAATTACATTTATTTTAATATTTATAATATCATTTATTTGAATCCTTAATTAAGGATGCAGTCACTACATCATAATTCTTTAATAATTAAAAATATGAATTTCATCTTATAAAATTATAATTCAAATACCATGACATAGGAAAATGTTTAATATTTCTACTGAATATTTATAGGCAAATATATCAGTAATATTACCCTATATTAAAAGTGTTTGAGTAAAAAAAACATGTTTATATTACACTTCCCTATACATTAAATTAATTCATACAAAATGCCATTTTGACACCCATGTGGCTCCATGGGATCCCAAAATCGTCCTATGTATGCCCATTGTTAGACATATCTCATATAATATAATGAAGTCCCATTTTAGGTCCCTTTTATGATATTAAAGTATTATTTTTTACCCTTATTTAACAAATTTACCATTTAACCATGGAAAATAAAAATAATTAATAAAGATGATATTTATAATTCACAAAAGAAGGTACACATTAACAAAAAAATTTCATTATGATTAATAAATATATTATACATTTTTAAAAATTATAAAATCATTTTTTGAAAATCATTTAAAATTAATTCTCGTTGTTAAAACCAAAAAGTTAGTTTTTAAGAAATAAACACATCCAAAAGATTGACAAACATTTATGTCTAATTTAAATATTAAATTACTTAAAATGACCAAAATTAGATTAAGGGATAAAAAATTAATCCAATTACACATTAAAAAAATTAAATTTTTATCTAACCATATAAATAAATTTTATGAAAAGGTTGTTCTGACTTTAAAATGCCATATTTTTCACAACTCATTAATAAATGGAAATTATAAGAAAATTACCAAAAAATTATCCAAAGTAAATTTTGATATCCCGCTCATATATACCATGTTAATTTGGTCACATATAACATATACAAGTTACAGAATCTATATTTAAAAACAGTTTTCCATCGAAAGGCGATAAAATGAACTTTTAAAAATATTAGATTAATTCTTACATAAAATCATATTCATTTATTACTTTAAACTCTCAAATTTATTGGATAAATTTAAATATATTTTACAAAAATTTATAATCATATTATAGTTAGATCAATTCCTTTCCACCTATACAATATCTAGGCTTTAACAACCATTTAAAATAATAATAATAATATATTATTTTTCGGTATAACTCAATGTTGTGTGCATCGTAATATTTCCAAGAAACATGTTTTAGCTTATTGAGTATGTTATTGGACAAAGAATCAACTTTAATGTAAAATTAATTTCATATTAATAAATATTATTAGAAATGAAAAATTATTATTTTAATAATATTTGGTATCCTATTTTATTCCCACTTTTTGAAATTGCATCCCAGGAATATTATTTACATATCAAATAAGTGGCGATATTTATCCATAATTGTATTTTTAAGATTCCCATTTTTCCTCATTAACCATATGGCTTCCACAAAAAACATTTACCTAATGAATTACCTTAATCTACAACACTTTCTCTCTACGGTCAAGAATCTAGACTGGTTGTTCCTCATGAGAATGTTTCTATTCCAACAGAACTACCTCTAGACTCAAAATATGAGATGGATATAGCATATACGTTCTCAACCTTGAAACATTATAAAATTTTATCTACCTGGGATAAACATGGAGGTAAAAACACTCATTAAGAAATTGGTCCAACTTTTAACCTTATTTCATAGGGTCCAATGAATCTTTTACTCATCTTTCCCTTATTAAAAAAACACATCACACATTTCCTTGATGAATCATTGATAAAGACATAAAAACATACGTAGAATTAAGGACCCTTCCTCTGGTTGTCCTCATAACTCTTTTTCCTACTTTAAGGTGTTATCATGTACTTATGAATCAACTAAACTTTTTCTACCATCTCTTATACCAATTCTGATCCCATAGACTTCCTTACACATACTTTATCCCAAAAAGATAGAGTTTGGTACATCTTTCCAAATAATTACACAAATTGTGCCATCTATATGCTGGAATGAAAAATATATTTATATGAAAACTCAGCCAAAGAAAAATGTTTCTCCCAACATCCCTGGTAATCCATTGAACAAGCATGTATCATATTGTCTAAGGGATGAATTGTTTGTTCTGACTATACATCTGATTGTGGATGAAAAGTTTTACTAAAATTATATTCATTTCTAAATGACTTCTGAAATCCTTTACAAAATATATATGTGAAATGGTGATCACGTTCAGATACAATGAAGAAGGGAACTCCATGTAGCCTGACTATCTCTTTAATATAAAATTCAAAAATTTGATCTAGATACATATTATGTTGAATATGAATAATTCAATTTGATTTATTTGATCAATCAATAGTAAACCAATTTGAATTGTTACCTGATGAAGTATTTTCTAATCACACACAAAAATACATGGAAATGTTTTCCCATTTCCACTCTAATATAGGAAAAGGATGAAGCATACCTTTTAGTAATGGTCACTTTGCTTTAACATTTAGACAAATCAAACATCGTAGTGTAAATTTATCAATATATCTCTTTATTCCATCCCACCTGTAATACTCTTGAAGATATCTCTACATATTAGTACATCTAGGATTTAAAAAAATGGAGAACAATTATCTTCACATAATAAATCTTTCTTCAAATATGAATCACAAGGCACACATAATCTATTTCTAAAGATGATAACACAGTTTTTAACAAAGGTAAATTTATGTACCATAACCTTAAGAACTAATTCATCCTTTTTTCGAAACTCATTATCTTTTGTATACTCTTTCATAATTCTACCTAATAAAGACGATTTCTCTACTACCAGAAACAAAAGAGATGAATTCACTTTAGCAACAACATTCAATCCAAAATTCATCAAATCAAAGACCAAAGGATATCGTTTATAACATAACATGGTTAATATAACATTAAAATTTTGAATCAAAGAATCAACTAATTTTTTTCCATTCCATTATGGTAATGTATCGTGCAATCATAATCATTGGTTAATTTAAACCATCCCTGCTATCTCATGTTTAATTCTTTCTAAATGAATATATACCTAATAAATTTTTTAATTTGAATATATTTCACACTTCATGCCATATTTATGATGCCTCTAAAATTTTTAAGCAAAAACAAGTGCAGCTAATTCCAAATCATGTGTAAGGTAATTTAACTCCGGAGTTTTCAACTGATGTGAAGCATTAATAATTACTAGATCATTCAGCATTAAGAAACAACTAATTTATTCCCATGAATCATCACTTTATATTATAAATTCACCATTTCTAGAAGGTAGTTCCAAAAATATTAAATCCACTAACCTTCTTTATCAATTCCTGAAAACATTCATCCCATTCTTTTATCCTGATGAACATAACACCTTTTCGAGTTAACATAGTAAATAATCTTGATAACCATGCAAAATTTTCAACAAAACACATATAATAACCTGTCAAAACATGACAACTATGAATCATGGTTATATTTTTGAGGGCTTTGACTTTCTTTAACAACTTTTGTATTAGGAGGATCAATAGTTCTTCCATATTTAGAAACAATTAGGCCAATGAATAAAAAAAATTGTAACCAGAAATCACACTTGCTGAATTTCCTAGACAGAGTCCATTTTTAATGTTTAAAAGAGAACCCTCAAATTAATTTCATTTTTCTCATAACTTTTAACATATACCAAAATGTTATCAATAAAAACAATCAACAATGAATCTAGGAACTCATAGAAAATATATACATAAGATATATTCATATAGTCGGTGCATTGGATAACCCAAAATAAATAACTACAAATTCATAATGGGCCTATCTAGTATGTAACATGATCTTTATAATTACTCCATCATTTATTCTCAACTGATGGTACCCCAAATTCAAGTAAATATTTGAACAATACTATGCTCTCTCGAGATAATCAAAAAAATCATCTATATGAGGAAAAAGATATGCATTCTTAACATTGATGTTATTCAATGATCAACAATCAATGCAATGTCCCATTAAACCATCATTATTTTTCAAAAATAATTCCGTATCACCCCATGGGGATAAGCTAGGTCAAAAGAAACCATCAGATAATAACTCCTATAATTTCTTATTTAACTCTAATAGTTATATTTTAACCATTCGATAAGAGGATTTTAAAATTTTCTTTGCATCAGGATCTAATTCAACAGTAAATTCAATTTTCTAATTAGGTATTATACCAGACAACACATCAAGAAAACATTAAGATTCTCATTGACCACTGGCACATCATTAATTTGAACAGTTTATTTGTTTTCAAAAATATGTGGTGGGAAACATTCATTTCAATCTTTTAATAGTTTCTTATCTTTATAATATATTATCAAGAGTAAGGGTTCATTATTTTACACAAAATGATATTCTTACTAAAAAGAAACTTATTTATCTATGGATTAAATATTAAGATGGTAAATAGAAATACAATCTATACATAAATTTACATCATAATGTACTAGAAGAATAACAATAAGGATTACAGGTATATTTTTTCCACATACATGGATAAGAATGATCATATTATTTATTTTTGTCTCAACATGTCTGCTAGTTGTTTTTACAAAAAGCTCAATATTCATATCTTAAGATAAATGGCCCAATTTAGAAGAAACATTTATAGAAATAAAATAATGTTTTGATCTAAAATCAAACAAATCGCTGGTATAATCTTAATAATCATAAAATATACCCTATACTACTACATTTGATGTGCCAATATGTGATGGAGTTGTTTTGAATGATTTCACTACACCTTTCTACTTGTAATTTGGATAATTTCTATAATTTGAGCTCTTCGTCGAACACTCATTTGTATAATGAGGAATTTAATTTCACATAAATAATTTTACTAAATATAAATATGATTTTACCTTAACACTACCATGATCTTTATCAGTGAAATTACATGCCTTATTTCCCTTTTACCATATTAGATGCACTTACTAGAATTCAAAAGGCATTCCCCTGTGTTCTTTTTCCACAATTTTTACAAACTATAAACTTAAGTTTCTTACCTAAAAACATTTTAAAATATATATTCTATTTTATCTCTCACCTAGAACTCTTATTCTATTTTTTTTATGGAACATATGATCATTGACAAACTCCATTTACACCTCCACACATCGAACAAGTTTTTCATAACATTTAAAACTATGAGAATCTAATTACCATAGATACATTTGCATTAATCTAGAGTAAAAATGATTTATTTTACTATCAAGATCCTATATGAAATTTGGATCATACCTTGTCAGTTGAGTGAATTGTTCTTCATAAACAGCCACTAAGTCATCCTTTTTCCTCAATTCTAAGAATTGTTTTTCCATCCAATATTGAACCTCCATAGAAAAATATTTCTCAACAACCAGACATTTTAATGAATCACAATAAAGAAAATAAATATTATCACTATCCCAGATATTTTTAATGATAAAACAGCATTGATCAGCTTTACTATCAAAATAGATCACAGTAACACTAAATTTTTGATGTTCGAAACGCCCCATGACATCAAAAATATTTTCAAGTGAATTAATCCCCCATTCAGTTATAACATGGTAAAATGATCATCTATATGACGGTGGATGTTACCTGATTAAATTCTCAACTACTTACATGTTACTTTGTGGTTGATCAGGCTGATCTTCTGCATGGATACCACCATCATTTATTTCCTGATTCAACTATGCCATCACGACAACAAATTATTCAATTTTGATTCTCACCATTTCTAGATGGGAATTTGGTATTTATCTTCCTCTTGATGTCATCCCATAAGAGATGACCATTTTCCTCTATGGAGAACCATTATGAAGACATAAAAATTATTGAAGAACCAACATGGTAATCTTCAAATTATATTTCATTTAAATTTTACAATCATGTAAAAAATAATTTATGGATATTAAATTGACTATAACCTAAATCCTAAAGTTGTCGAAATCAAACATTGATACCAAAAATAATTCCCCGGCCTTAAACATTACACAATCTTTATTTAAGTAAAGATTTTACATTTAAGATCTTTTCAGGTTTGTAGTTTTATAGAATTAGTCCATAACTATTACCTTATATCTGAAATATTACAATGTAGACACTTCTACTCTATCCAGTTTTTTCACCACAACAAAACTACATAAATAAAACATGAATTATATTATTCATATAAATATTCTTGATTTATTCCTTCCTCTTTCACTTCCTTATACCATATGAAAAACATTTAAAAAACATGGGATGTGCATACAAATCTTGGTAAGGGATATAAAATAAGGAAAGAAAACATTGGTCCATGAAAACATACAAATCAATGAAATCATACTTTTCACACATAAAACATAAGTTCTTTAACATATTTCATGAAATGATAAATCATAATGTTACCTTGTGTCATCCATAACATACTTACATTGTAGATTTCAAATAAACATAGGGAGTATGGTTACATTTGGAATATACATCATAATATATTTCCTAAATCACTTAGGAGAAAAATTTACATTTACCTCCATGATGTTACCCAATGAATTGGATAGATATCTAAGGATCACTCGACCAAAGTTTATCAAGAAAACAACCATGTACTTAAAAAATTCCTAAGAACCATAACATAATCATATCACATAAAAGAAGCATAAAAGGATAGATAACAATTTTACATTGTAATCACAGTAGACCATTTAATGATATAGAAAAAATAAATCCTTTGTCAAAAATATTTTTAAATACAAAATACATAAAAAGGGTATATTTTATTTATTTTCCCTTTAATAAACATTATGACTTTTAGAGGAGGAAAAAATCAAATAATGTTCACGGTGGGAGAAAGGTTATTGTCACTGTGTACATTATAGGGAAACAAACCTTTTTTATTTTAAAAAAAATTGTAGAAAAATATTCCTTCTTAAAACCATTGATTAAAAATTAATGTAAATTGTTTATATAAGCCGTATATATGAATTCCGTATATAAATCAAAATATTCATCAATGAAAGTAGATTTAGAGAAGTCACTAACCTTGAGTCTGACATGTTTTGTTCTTTCTTTATATCAAGGAATAATAAACATAGATTAATTTATAATTTATTTAAAACCTATTTAATGTATTTATTCCTCTTATATCACTTATATCTTTATTATATTAATCATATAATTATTCATGTTCATATCAATCATTTTGTCGATATTCAGTACTTAAGTCAAAATCGAACATGTTTTGATATAAATTGTCCATGTAGAGAAAATTATAGAATCTCTCTAGTGGTATTAATTATTTAAATATCATATATATACAATATGTATGTATTTAAAATATTCAATAACATTTGGAGATAAAAAATGAAATGCACCGTTCTGGGATATGGTTGGTTGTACATACACATGAACGGTACTTTCATTTATTTGTCATACTAATGAAACAAAAACTAAATGATAAACAGGTATATTATAATTATATTTTAATTTCATATTTTATATATGTTAAATAATTTCATAAACTCCATCCATTATACATTCCATGTATGGCATGAACGAGTCGTATCACATCGAGGGGGTTGTTTTTTGCATTTTCTCAAATGAAATTATCGTATTTACACATTATGGAAATCATAAAGGTATGATGTAAAAAAAGAAAATTCAGAATCATTGAGAAATATAAATATAATATATATCATATATTAATATAGTTCTGTAAAAATTTCCCCCATGAGAGGTGGTAGGGAAAATTTGAACAATCATCGTTTCGTGAGGTAGTTGTTCGTTATACACAGAAACTGTATGTTTGATTCCATTATATAGAGGTATGTGTAAGTGTTTTTCCAATACCTCTCATTACAACATCCTAGTATATTAAGGACATTTTTTTTGTTATGTAATCAAATAATAAAAAGATCATTGGTAGAGTAGAAAGAAAAATAAAGGAAATGAACTTGAGAGAGGATGTTACCTCTAAATTGGGTAACTTCTTTTGATTTGAGCGAAAAATGATCTTTGATTTACTTGTTCCTAAGTTAAGGTTTATAAGAGAAAATTATGGATTTTTGGAGATTATTTTTGAATAATTTTGATGAGGTAATAGGCTTAAGAGGTGTGAGTAAGTGGGTAGTGGTGGTGGCCTTTTATAAGAGGGAGGAGAGGCACCTTAAGAATGTCTTGAAATATTAATTAATTATAAATTCAATTTTTTTTTAAAATGGAAAAAAACTCATTCAATTAAATTATAATATAAGTATGGTTATAATAGAAATCATCCAATAATTTGTTGACATGTTTTGAATATTTTTTCCTTATTATTTTTGTTTAACCCTTATTTTACATTATTTAATCATACACTGATATCATGTTATTTAAACATTGTGGGTTAATATAATTACTATAACATGTCAAAAGACTTAAATAAATTAATTTAAGAAATGTTTTTACTTATATTAACTCTTTGGATAAATATTTTATTTTTAGGTATTCAATATAGTTTTCAAAATCTATTTCATATTTTAAGTTATGAATTATGTCAATTTAGGAAACTATTCATACATGAAATTTTTAAATGGTCATAACATCTTTATTTATTTAAACAAATGGAATTAATTCAAATATGATATGTTAATACCAACCATAAAATTATTGGATGGCCTAAAAATATTCAAATAACACATATTATAATATTTATAATATCATTTATTTCAATCATTTATTAATGAAGCAATCACTGCATCATAATTGTGTCATAATTAAAATTATTTATATTATTTCAAAAATTTATAAAAAAAATACGATATTGTTGGAAATAATTTTATCTTTAAAATTAATTTTTATAATAAATTAGATTATTTATACAAAACTATATTAAAATTTATATAATAAATGATACAAGGTTATGTTAAATTTTTCTTTACATTAAATTAATTCTTATATAATTTCATTTTCACGCCCAAGTGGCTCCATGATGCCGCAAAATAGACCAATGGATTCATATAGTTGGAAATATATCATACCATATGACTAAGACACATTTTTGGGTAGTTTAATATTATTAATTTATTTTCTAACCCTAATTTACCATATTTACCCTTTAACCATGGAAAGTAAAAAATAATTACCGAAATTACTATTCATAATATCTGTAACATCCCATCTTATAAAGGCGCTCAACTGGTTCCCAAACCTAGTTGGTCACATGGACTCATGTATATTTCCTCAAATTCCAAAAGCTATCAACTAGTAGTGAGGGCATACAATTTGATAGTGGGGAAACTATTTTCTTATTGGAAGACTGTAACATAGTGGAACAAGTATTGAAAAATAGAAGAAGTAGAAAACTGCATAAAATTAATTAAACAACTAAATACTAAAGTAATAAGTGAACCAAATGGAATATGATATCAAAATGATGAAGCAGTTCACATGTTCTAAGAAAATATTGAAACAAGATACAGTAAAATCATGTACAATACAATACCAATGTATGAAAAAACAATATGAAACTCAACACCATCATAAGCCTTGGCTTAGTCTCATGCTCTCATTCCTAAGCAGAAATAAAGTTCATGAATAGAGATCTCTTCACCTATTAAAACCTATAGATATACAGTCTGTTTGTGCCCAAATAAGATTCAAACATGGCGTGAGATAATGAATTCCATTAGGCAACCACCGATGGTTTGTGCCAATCTGTCAGTGAGTACAAGCAGTAGTTCTGTATTAAAAAACACATAGAATTAAACAATTATACATGTACTTATATTTATTTATATATTGTACTATGTTAATTAGTAATTCATTCATTTGATTTATTCATGTATCGGAATTGGTCTTAAGCCTTACATTCCCTGTAGGAAGGTAAGAATAGCAGAAGTCTCAGAAGTCCTTTTAACTAAAAAGTATGTATAAATACAAGCATGTGATTTGGCTTGTACAACATGTCACAATTCATTAAATTTTATCATTTAAGTATAACCTGATTTCATTCTTGACATCCCAATGTTGAAATTAAATTATCATTATTGGTGTAATTCGACTGACATAATACGAGTCTTTCTGTGTGGTCCTACTAGGGATCCCGGAGTATCACTCTCGATGATATTATAAGTTCAAGAGCGTTTTTCCTCAGTGGTCCTACTAGGGAGGCCCAAGGTATCATTATATATATAATATAAGATTATGTCTATTTATTATTCCCCTGTTAGTCCTACCAGGGAGCCCAAGTATCAGTAGTTATATATAAATCAGAAGCCTTTCAATTCTGTCCATGGAATTCTATGTTAGAGCCATGTATTAACCAAGGTTTCAATGTACAATAGTAATGTAATTCTATTCATGGTGTTCTAAGCTAATCCCATCTTAACCCAATTATATTTACCATTTACTCATTAAAATTCAATAAAACATTCCAACATTCTTAAAAATAGAAAACACTTCATAACAAAGGGGAAAACAAAATCCCAAATCCACAATCAAACACATTCAATTTCAATATAATTTAAATTCTTGATAAATTATAATGTTCATTTTATGTAACCCCAAAATGGAAAAGGAAGGCAGGTCCATGATCATCCTTGGAAAAATAGATATACAATAGTCATCCAATGAAAAATGCACCCATGCGGTGGCCCTTAATCAAGAAACAACGATAAACATTCTTTAATTCATTGAATTATTTTATAGAATTATTTTTTAAAAAATTAGAAACAAATTCCCATCATGGATACACCCTATACATGAGAACATGGCACAAAAAACCATATAAATAACTTGACAGTTAACTAGATTCACAAGACTACCTACATCGATGTCGTATAACTAATATAATCCAAATCCGACCCTTGAATAATCCTATAATGGCATAGATCTAATTAAAGAGGTAAATATTTCAACATTATATATGTTTATCAAGTTAAAAAATAAAAATTAATGGCTCTAGAAGAAGAAAACACTTAGCGATTGGGTTCTAATGTGACCGACAACACTTGAAATGGGTCCCAGACGACGAAGCGAGAGAAGCAATTGATCTCGTATCTCCTTATTATTCACTTTGTGGATCTTCTATCTAGAAGAAGAGAAAAAGATCATACTTCCCATTTATGTTAAAAAAATAAAATTACCCATTGTGTAAGTCTATATAAATGGAATGTATATTATTTTACTTTAAATAGTTTTTTTGACTTACTTTACAAGTCTCGCACTGACTAGATGACATTACTACACAATGTGTATTAAGATGTAAACATCGTATAATGGGTTTTTGTTCTATCCAGAGAAAAAAAAAAGCACACACCATGTATCCCCATCCTATGTGTCTAGATTACACAGTGTGTACATAGGATTACACAACATGTACTACTAAAACATAATATTTTTTCAGTTTTCCATGTTCTCTAAAAAAATCAATGAAATAGAATAGAAGAAAAATTATACCACAAAATAAGAAACAGGTTCCTAAAAAGTACCCCATTAAAGAAATGATTCCCCAAATTTCCCTTCTAAGGGTGGTGATGGAATATATAAGAATAACTTCTGCCACTGAGCTGGTACATCGTCCTTCCTCTCAAAAGTTTCACATTGCACTCATCAATACTGCCATAACACCCATACGAGAGGAACTGATTGGCCCTGGAGAACTTCTATGCTCCTGTAAACTATATGAATTAGATTTTCCTCAATCGATTCATCAACCTAAATCACAACATCCTCAGGATGAAAACATGAGACGGGTCTGAATGATATCATTTTAGCTAAGATGCATGGAAAACGCCGTTCATGGCTTAGAACCTATGAGGTAACTGTAAATGATAGGCGACTGCCTCAAATCTCTCTAGGATCTCAAATGACTCAACATATCATGAGGAAGTATTATCACGTCTCTTGATCTTATTGAGTCTTAACCATGGTGAAACATGTCTAAAAGTTTGATCTCCCACCTCAAAATCTAGATGTCATCCACTACTATTATCATAATATATCTGAGTATAATCCACGGTATACATATTATTCTACATAAACTGATCCTACTCAGTAGTCTCCTCGAAAATAAAAGGTCACAACATAGCTACCTCTTCTACCTCAATACAACACAGGTGTGATCTACATGGCCTCCCGTATAAAGCCTCATGTGGATCCATCTAAATAATATCCTGGAAGATATTATTATGGAAGTACTAAACTAGTGTTATGTGCATCTCCGAAGATCACCCAAATTCTAGGACACTATCACACAACATGTCCTCAAGCACCTGTATCATATGCTCTGACTAACCATCGGTTTGAGGGTGGTATGATGTCTTCAGAAGCCCCTGTGTACCCAATGCACTATGAAAACTCTTTCCAAAAAGAGAGGTAATGTTTTAATTCTTATATAAAATGATAGAAAAATGGGACCCATGAAGTTATAACAATTATTGGATATACAGTTTTCCAAGATCATCAAAACCTATGGTCTCCTTGATCAGCATGAAATGAGAGACCTTCATGAGCCTGTCATCCAAAACCCACACTACATCGTTCACCAGGGAAACACTGGTAACCCTGCCAGAAAATCCATCTCAAAATTAGTCCATTCCCACTTCAGAATAAGAAATTTTCATAAAATCCTAGCTATCCATTGATTTTATGCCTTAACTGGATGATAGGTGGAACACCTCTTAACAAAACCTCTATATATCTCTTTATACATGCCCACCATTACTGAAAATGTATTTCATAGTACATTTTGGTGACTCTGTGATGGAATTCCAAAGATGAATCTTGAAACACCACATCATCTCCTCGTGTAAATCCACATAGAACCCACACCCGTACATGGATATGCAGAACATCATCGTCACCTATATTCTATAAAAGAATAGGGTCCCCACCTACCACACTCTTCCGTAGAAATTGACCTTCAAAATTTGATAGTTACCTCATCCTCACTCTGTCGAGTATGGTAGAGGTAACTGCCAAGGATGAAATATATTTCTTTCACAAACTGTCGTGAACCTTTAAATGCATCTTAAGGAACAAATCCATAATATTCCACTCACCACTGGACTCATACACTTCCTGAATTCGAGTCCTCCTCCTTAGTATGTCAGCCACTACAATGCCTATTCCACGTGTAAATGCGAGCTCAAAATCAAATGACTTAAGGTAGTCCACCCACTATCACTATCTACGATTCAAATAACACTGAGTAAATTAGTATTTGAGAGTTTTATGGTCCCTGTACACCAAAAAAATATATCCCAATAAATAATGTATCCAACAAAACAAATAATGAAAAACTACAGCAAATTATAGATCAAGTGTTAGGTAGTTCCTCTCATGTTGCCTCAAATGTCGAGGCCCATACGCAACAACTTGATCCCCCTACGTAGACAGTGCTCCCATCCCAATACAAGATGCATCACAGTACACTATGTAACACTTTTCTTGATTTGGAAATAATAGTATCAGTTCTGAAGTCAAATTCCCTTTCAACTCCTGAAAATCTGTGTCACAAGAATCTGACCACTCCAAAATCACACCTTTCTTGGTCAAGGTCGTCATCGGTGTTTCCAGGCATGATCAGTCTGTTAAAAAACTATAGTAGTAACCAGCTTGAACCATTAAGCTACACACCTCAAAAACCTTCTTGGGATTCTCCTAGTTCTTTACTGTTGTTACCTTATCTGGATCCACAGATACTCTAGTCTTTGAGGTGATGTGACCTCAGAAGAGAATCAGATCCATCCAGAAGTAGCATTTAGTGATCCATAAATATAAATGATTTTCCTTCATTGTATTCTAAATGATATAAAGTTGTTTGGGATGTTCGTTTCAATTATTATAATACACCAAGATATCTTCCACTGAAGCCACTATAAAAGATTCTAGAATAGGATGAAACCCTCAGGTTATCAGCACCATGAATACTATTTGCATGTTTGTGAGACCAAAAGGTATAACAAGGTACTTATATAAGCCATACCAACATTGAAAGGTTATAAAAGGTATGTCTGTAGGTAAAACATGTACCTGATGATATCCTAACCACAAGTCAATATTTTATAACACTCAAGCTCCTCTATACTGATCAAATATGTCATCTATCCTTCAAAAGGATATCTATTTTTAAAAGTATACTCATACATTTTTCGGTATTCTAGGCATAGCCTAAGCATATCTTCATGTAATTCAATGAAAAGGATAGATAATTCCCAAGGAGAAGTATTAGGTCAGATAAAACCATTATATTTTAGATCTCCCAACTACCTCTTGTACTCTTACAACTCTGTTGTATCCATCATGTAACAAGGAATGGATTCTGGTGAAACTCATGGAACTATCTTGAAATTCAAATCCTTTTATCTAACTAGATGTACACCTAAGAATTCATCTTAGAAAACCTCCCTAATATGATCAACTACTAGAGGAAAATATTTCAGACATGTTCCATGATCATCCAGATATAAACTCACAATCTGGGATGTCATCCAGCCCAGCCCACGATGCATGGGTCCATCTCTACTTTCTTGGAGGTCCAATTCACCCTTATGTAGAAACTCTCCACCATCTGGTGATGTGAAACTCACCCTAAATTGATAAAACTCAATAAAGGATCAAATAGAAACCAAACAGTCCACTCAGAGAATGAAATCAAATCATGGAATCTCTAAGACCAATATCATCCATAGAAAGAAAATCACACAAATCTCTAATGCTAACTCTTTTCACTGATGCACAACTTCCATTCTAATCCATAATGGAGTGTATAGAGTCATCACATTAGAAGATTTTGAAACACATATTCCAAGGAATTACACAATTTTCTATCAAATAAATATATTTGTTGCACTAGTATCTAAAAGTGAAGAAGATAAAAAAGAGTCGAATATGATAGTACCAATGATAGTAAAATTTCCTACAGATTACTACTACTGGGTCTGTTACACTACATAAGTCTGACATCCACCCAGCCTAGAGACACTTCTCAGCCTCCCTGAGCTGACCCACACTGCTATCGCTGAGATCCTGGGGCCTGGCAACAATGACCATGCCCACCTCCATTTCCTGAAGACCCTAACATATTCATGTTTCCAAACTAGTGAGAAGCTACTAACCCTTCCCCTTTATGTGGAGTCTATATAGAACCTCTCTCAATAGCCACAGGTGGAATCATCCTGCATAAACACTATTGATGTCCCATTATTCAGTAATCTCAACACACAATTGTATCCTTCAGGCACTAGGGCCTCGTATGACATAGCCTACCACCCTGATTTCACCTCACCTAGCTACCAGAAGAAAGGTTCTGACTTCTCATATAACCATGAGAAAGCTCTTTATAATACTTCTTTCATCCAGTAGAGATATTTCTATATCTTAGTGCCCAGCCTCCCTAGATCGCACCATCATCTTCCCGCAAATTATGCTCAGTAATAAATGCCTAATTTATAATGGAAGTGACCAAGGCTACCTAAAGGTATTCACCTAGGATAAGATATCAAACCAGAGACCATCCCCAAATCTTAAACTATTCGATACGTCATCACCCATTAAAATAGGTGTGAATCACTGAAACTCATATAACCAAGATGAACAATCTATAAATGATAGTATGCCTTTCTCCAGGTGAAGGAAATCTCGTGCTTGGTGTTCCCTCGGTGTTTAAGGAAAATAATAATCATAGATGTATGCCTGAAATTAATCCCATGTCATATCCCACGGATTCCCTACTAGAGTGATAACATCCCTCCATCTCTTGGTAGAATCAGGGATCATATATGTTGTGAGATTGAGCATCCTCTTGAATGGCGTGTCCAGATGCTCGAAGACAGTCAAAACTGATTCAATCCATGATTCTACAGCTTGAAATCCACCATCCTCTAAAAAAGTAGATGGATGCAACTGTTGGAATATACATGTCATCTCTGCCATAGATATGGGATCTTGCAGTGCTCCCTTGATGGTTTGCATGAACTATAAAAACCTTCTCGGAACTGTGTGTCTGCACCTGCGTCTAGTATAACGGCTGGTGTCATAGCTGACACAACTAGAGGTTCCACTTATAGCCCATGGACAGCTATTTCTAGAGTATGCTCATTATCACTCTACTCGCATACAGCTCGTGGACATTGCGGAACCAGGAATCTTCATGGTCCAGCACACATGCCTCAGAACCAACATAACGAAAAAGGAAAATGTTACTCAAATGTAAAAGAATTCCATAGGTAAAGGAAATCATTCATGTTTTCCAAAATTGTGGTACATAGTGTGTATAACCCTATACAAGCCATGTTCTCCTAGGGATTTACATTGGTATGTATTTCTTCCAAACATGGTCGTGTAACAGACATCACACACAACGTGTTCCTCTAGAAAAATGGCATGCACTTGAATTTTTCTCTCTTCTACATAGCTATAACTACACAGTTCTATCAGTGTAAGACTACATGGTACGTTCACTCTCGAAACAACATGTACATATAATTTTTTCATCCACCTGTGTCATTAGTCACATGGTTGGATACACAGTCGACTTATACATGATGTGTACTTCCAAATACACGGTGTGTTCTACTTAAAACAAGGAACTCCCTCTTCCCTGAATATGAAGAACACAAAGCATGTTATTATATACTATACACCATTTATATTAATTTTTTCAAGATAGATATTCCATATTTCCCAAAAAAACACTAGTTTTTTGTAGAACCGACCATTAGGATGCTTATTTTTTATTTTTGAGGGCCCATTGTCTGGATGAATAGATGTTTGGAACCCAAGAAGAACATTATAGAATAAAAGTTCAATTATGATCTGCTAAAAATTGGTAAATATGAAATTATTAGAAAATTTTATAATATTAGAAACATTTCATAAATCAATTTTAAAAAAAAATTGGTCATTGAAGAGTATAAATTCCTATCAAAGAAAAATCAAAAGTAGGTTTCCTTGAAAGAGTCACTTCAATCTTTTTATTAATAAATAATTTAATATTAATGGAAAACCAGTAATCTACATAAATAAAAAATAATAATATAATAAATTTATATTGGGATAACATGATAAAAAATTTATTTGTTACATGTTAATTTAGGATTTATTACATATGATTATACATAATACAAGAAAAATTAAAATGAAGTCTATTGTATTTAAAAATTAATTACATTACATTACAACATAGAATGGGGAATATATTATCTTCATAGAATACATAATCAACACGATCATAATATTCTATCAAGATTAAAAAATTTGGGAATAACCTAGGGACACACATAAGATAGTGGGAGCTATAATTCCTAGTAATCTAATAAACATGGAATAATATGATGAGAATAATACATATTAGAAAATATAAATATAAATGGTGCATAAAGGGAGTAAGAATTCTAAAAAAGAAAAATGAGACATGATATATCATGATAATCATAAATTCATCATGTAAAATGTGTAAATAACTTAAAACATTTCATCACATACTTAGGTTAAGGATATCTACCAAGACATTCTGATGGAAAATATATCATAAAATAATTATGTTTACTGACATTCTAATATGACATCCCATGAGAGAAAACATTTCCCAATACATTGGTGGACTATATAATTCTGGTCTCACCTATCACATTCATTTCATTCTCCTTCTTATGTGTTCCATATAGAAAATAAAACAACGATTCAATCATCATAAAAACTTATTCCAAGATCAATGAGTATGGAATTCATAAATTTAATTAAAATTTCAAATAAGTATATTTTAATAATTGTAAACACCATTGATATGAAATGAGTATGGTATTCACTACAAAATTGTATTGGCCTTGATTATCTGGTGAAATTTTGGCTCTATAATGACATCACATAAAAATTAATAATTGAGTTTATGAGAGAGAAATGGGTCTCTCACCATTTGTATATAAAATTAACAATAAAACATATAATGAAAAACATATCACAATAATAATGGTAGTAAAAAAAGCATATAATATTAAATAATCTTCAACAAATGAGAGAATTAAAAGTTACCTTACTTGAGTGTGTGACCCCAAATGCTTCGGAGGATATTCTTGAGATCATGATAGGGCCTTGGGAGGATTCTAGATATGGTAGGGATGAGTAAAAAATTGATCAATGTATTTTTAGTGAGGGTTAATTGGAATTTGAATTTCTAATAAATAAAATTAGTGGGGAATTATTTATTATTTCTCTAATTATGTTTCTCGACTCTATAAAAAAAATATCAAAAACTATATGTCATCTGATGTTTTTAAAATGGTTTCTTTATTATATAAGAGTTTATAATTATTTTATTTTTTCAATGTTATATCTAAATAATATTATACATTTGTCGATGTGTTAGTAAGACATACTGTTAAATGAATGACTTTTTAACATTACAATATAATATAAGTTTTAAAGATTCATAAAGGATTTATAAATTATATCCAATAACATAAAATTAATATTATGTTATAGGGGAAATTATATTTGATCATTTATAACCATTATTATATTTATTTCATAACATTTATGTCACTATGATGTCAAAATACCATCCATATATTTATATATTATTTAATTGTATCCCTTAAAACGGATTGTCTCAAAAAATAATGACAAATAAACCATTAGATAATTTTGATTCTCTGATTCAAAAAATAATATATTTATTATCCAAATAATTTTTTAAATATGAGAATTTTTATATTCAATATAAAATCTATATTGTTTGAGAAATTCTATGTATTTTTACAATAACAATTTTATAACACAAATAATAATTAAATCCCAGTTAACAAAAATTATATGATCATTTATATATGACAAAAAAATTGATAATAATTTTCTATTCTTTTTAAAAATCCTTCAATTCATAAAAATAATTATTATATTTGGAATTGAATACTGGAAAAAATATATTTTTTTATTTATTATATAAAAGTAAAATTCATTTATAAACTAACAATAAAAATAAAATTTGAATATTATTCCCTTGATAATAAAATATAAATAACCATATTATTATTATCATGATACATATCCCTATTATACCATTGAAAATTTCCAATGATTAAGGTTTGTGATAGTAACACCTTCACGGGGTGTTAAGGGGTACATGGTTTGGAAAGTAATCTCAATATAAATTAACTTATCCCCAAAATGGTTTATATCATGCTTATAATGTTGCGTCTAATCAAGGTCTTGATCATTGAAAAAGTCTACGTATGATATCTCCCACAGATTGAATGATAAATTGGATTCATATATTACGATCCAACTCATTAAGGCCATCACACAACTTTATTTTTATCAATATGATTTATGAAAATCCAATATTTAAACTAAACATTTGATCACTATACAATGGCTATGGTATCAATGAAAAAGATGATTAGCAATATTTTTGATCTTATAGGTCCCAATAATTCTATATAATATCATGTATTTTATAAATCCATAACCCATAATATGATATTTAATTAAACCAGATGGAGAATTTTATTTTTAAATATTCGAGTTATTATAATATTCCCTCATTAATAAATATCTCCATTGAGAGTTTCATTTCCCATAGTCATATTGATATGGGTAATTATGTTTCATCACTTCCTTTACCTTTCACATCATTTATTCAAACTTGTGATTTCTCTATAACACTATGACTATGTCCATTGTCTTATTTTTTAGAAATGTGTCTCTATGATCAAAGATCATACTCAACTACTCCTCGGGAAAAATGTTCATTAATCAATGGAACCACCTCTATATTGAGAACAAGTGAGGGGGCTGGAATGTACATTCTCATGAGGGGTATATAGAATAAGTCATATTTTTGAGATAGTTTAGGTGGAAGTGCTATTAGATAATCCACATCACGTATGCGGTCAAGGATCTCAAATGATCCAATGTATATTTGAATAATTATCCCCTTATTCTGAAACATCATGATTTTATTCCATGGAGATATTCTAATGAATAACATGTTTCCAATAGAAAAATCTAGGTCACATTTATGATTTCTAGTACAATAATTTTTTAAAATATAAGTGTCCTTGATGTTTTTTTAATGTTCTTACCCGTTTTATGAATTTCCTCAACCATTTTAGGACCACACATTTTTCATTCCCCAAATTAATCACAATATGTTGTTATTTTTGTACAATGTCCCATAAAAGGATTCTAAGGTATCAATTTCAATCCATGACTAGAATCTATTTTTATATGAGAACTCAACTAAATGATTGTATTTATCCAATACTCCTTTTATGCTAGTTCATCATTCACTCAATATATCATCAAGTGAATATATATTATACTTAGATTTTAATAATATTTAGTGTAATAATCCATTATAATGATGAAATTAATATTCATTTCATCTAGATACTAATCCATAAATAAGTGGTAAGCCATGGGTCTCTATCTAATATAATATATAATTGTGTTCCATGAATCCCAACCACATTAATAATGTATATAATTATAATATGATAAAGTGATAAGCACTATAAAACTGAAATGATGTGATTTATCTTTGAAAGAGGATCCACTAAAACCCATAAAACATTATTTCGGCTCGATTTCATCTGAATAAATGTGAAAAATCAAAGGTGATGTTTTCTTATTTTCATGTAGGATTGGGTAATGGTTGTATCAGCCCCTTTGATATTCCTTTAATCCTTCACTTTTTGACATTCAAGACATCCTAATGTATATTTTGTGATCTCTTTCTTCATGTTGTCCCACCAATAGTAATTATAGCAATATTGATACATCTTTGTGCCTCCTAGGTGGATGGATAAGGTCAAACTATATGCGTCATCAAAAAACTCATTTAACTCAAGATTTGATGATACAGATAACTATATCCCCAATCTCAAAAAATTTTCCTCATTAACATTAAACAGTAAAGATTTAAATTTTCTTATAGTATCCTTATTCTCATAAATTCCCACATTAATACATTGATAATCCTTTATCAACACCAAAATATATTATTGAGAAATCATTTGTTAAAAAATTGGTTATTTTCATTTCTTTATGATCCCCATGTATATCTATTTTAAATTTAATAATATCATATCCTTCCCAATTCTCATCCATGAAGAAAATCATTGGATCCATTCTAATTAGTTCATTTTCAACTTAATTCTCTTTCTTAGGATTGAAGGTACCTGAGATGTCTTTTTCATTGATCATCTATAATCATCATCATTGGTTATTATTAATCAAGTTCTATGTGAATATATACTTATGGATTTTTTTATTCATATATACTTCACACTTCTACCAAAAGAAATAATTATGTCATATTTTCAATGTGAACATCACTGTATCCAACACATGATCATGAGTTTTGTATTTATGGAATTGAGATTTAAAATTCATAGAAGCATACCCTATCACATTCACATTTTTTCGCCATGTAAAATCCCATTACCATATATAAATAATCATTTAATACCATGAAATGTTCTCCACTTGTGGGTAATGTGAGTACTTGTGCATTGTTATGTATATTTTTAAACTCATTGAATCCCTCCTCACATTTTTCATTCAAATCACACCTACCTTCCATCTGATTATTCATTGTTAGAGGTGTTTAAAATCCCCTGAAATTTCTCACAAATCAATTATAAGACCTAGATAATACAAGGCAACTATGAAAATCAATAATACAAATTAGTCATGGTTATCCATCAATTGTTCAATATTTTAAGTATCAATGTACCACACATTTATTGTGATAATTTTTCAAAAAAATGAGATTATTTTTAATAAAAACTATTATTCTTATTACTTTTCTTAAAGATTAATCTTTTTAAGGTGTTTATCATAGTGTTGAGATGCTCCTCATTATCAATTTTTCATTTTGAGTGTATTAGAATGTCATCTATAAATACTAAAATATATTTTTTGAGGTAATATATAAAGCCTCTATTCACCATTTCCATGAAGAATATTGGTGCATTAGTGAGTCTAAATGGACATACAAGGAACTCATAGTGCTTTTACCTTGTATGAAATGAATTCTTTGAGATATCCACCTTTTTCAACCAAAATTGGAAATATGCCAACCACAAATCTACCATAGAGGAGAATTGTTTTTAATTTATCTAATTGATATTGTCATAAATTTTTTGAATAAGATTCTTGTTCGTTATTGTGTTCTTTTTGAGCTCATGGTAATCAATGACAATGTATATTGGATGATCCTTCTTCTTGATGAAGAGGACTGAGGTAGCCCAAGGTGATGAACCTAGGAATATGAAACCATTTACTATATTATCCTATATTTATTTCCAAATCAACTCAACATTTATAATAGAAATTATATATAAAATAATGAATAATGGAAATTCCACAAATATATTCTAAAAAATCATCCTTTTAGTTGGGAGGCATGCCGAGCAATTCCTTAGAAAACACATCAGTCTTTTCTTTCATAGTGGAAATGCTTTATAGGATGATATTATCCAATGAATCAATAATTTTACCTAGATATGCTTTATCAGCATGTAATAATATAAATGATGGAGTATTTTGATCTATAGAAGATTCAACTTTTTTCTTATTGTTATACATAATCGAGGGTCGATTAGTAATAAATAGAGTGATTTCCATCCCATGGGAATTTATGTTTTTCTACAAAGGAATAGCATATAAATAGCCCATATTGAATGTAATTATATAAAATATAGCATCATAATGATTATTAGTATGTCATATAACATTGTTTAACAATGGGAGAGTTATAAACTTTGGATTGAATAATTTTTCTATTTTCTATTTTCATTGATAGATGTATTCCCATGATGTGTTATGGGGTTTAAATAGTTCTATAAAAAAATTATATGATGAAAAAATGTAGAGAACTAAAATAAAAAATAAAGTTATCTATTCTTGAATTAGTAACTATAATACCTATCAAAATTTGGTTATCTGGATCAACCTCAGTGGTTCTCATCGAAACACCTCACCCTTTATACCTTGGAGGTTTTTGGTTGTCTCCAAAAACACTTTTCTTCCTATATTTGTTGGAAAAGATCCCTAGTTTTTTGATTTTGAAGAAATCAACAATGTGATGAGGGCTGACTAGAGATTTACATTCCTCTATCACTTTGGTGTATTCATCCTCCCATTAATATCTAGCTGGGTTACCATATTTATTACACTTAATAAATTTCCTCATCCCCTTTTGTAGTTTCTGAGTTTTTCTATTCTGCACCATTGAAAAGTGGGATGTTGAAACTTCTTCACATCATTAGATTTATCCACTGGAAAACCAGAATTAAACACCATTTTCCACTTCGTATCCATGTGATTCACATGATATTCTTAAATCTCTATTCCAACATTGAAGGAATGTCATACAATTTTTTCATAGATGTCAACATCTCAAATTGTGATGAATTTTCATAGATAAAATTGTATCCAATGGAAAAAAGGTCAACAATGTATTAGAGGGAAAAATGATTCCAAAAGGGTATCATAAATGTATTGTGATGTTTTCCATTTATGAACTGATATATTAATTATATGTTTTCTTGTGTTCAAGGAAATGCATTTCTATTTTACATAAGAGAGTGCATAGATAACTTTTATCAAAAAACATTTCCAAAATCCTTACCACTCCATCGGTTTGATATCATCATATCTCTACGTATCCTTGATTAATTTACATAACTAATAAGATTATACATATATATGATAAACATCTAGTAGAACCTTTTCTTTACCATATCATTTATGTATGGGGAATATATTCTCAATGGAGTTGATATATTGTTATTCGATTAAGAGACTAGATAATCCATTGAATATCAGAGTCCTTTGTTGCATAAAGGTATAAATTGATGTTTTTTATATCATTGCAATATTTCAAAGAACTTCTTGATCAAGACCTATATAGAGTACCCGATTTAGCCGAGATAGTTTCATGATAATGTCCATGAATCCCGCTTGCATTAGATCTCACATCTCATTGGGGAAGTCACCACATTTCCCATTACATTTATTTCTTACATAATTCCTCCAATTAATTTCCATTATATAGAATAAATGGGTTACTAGTGTTGATTTTTTAAAAAAAATTAAACAAATAAATGGGATCCCAATGAAATAAAATATATATCTTTTAAATTATATCTATTTCCTTAACATATGAATTTCAAGGATTCAATTTAAGTAATATATGATCTATTTCCTAATATATAATCCTATAGGTGACTTTATTTTTTATTCCCTAAATAATTTTTCATAATAAGATTAAAAATATACCAAATTATATCTTCTTGGATTGTAAAAATATGTTTTCAGTGAAGAATATTGTCATAAAATAACTCCCGGTTATGTCTTGATCAACACTGTGTTTTCAGGTTTTACCATATATATATCCCTTCCAAAGACACAAACACTTGTATTATTTATAAAGGGATATATTTTCATGGCAAATAAGTTAAAATATTATTTCAAAAAATTAGGATGTTTTCATATACTTATTTTTCTCCTATATATTTCTTTACATCATTTTATCGTAATCTCAAAACTAACTAAAACATTCTTAAAATATAAACTATTAAAAGCATTCTATTTCTCACATATTAATTCATTATTTATTAGAATATATTATTCATAATAAAACCTATTAGATTTATTATTATAGTGTATTTTGGAATTTGGAACATTACATAACATCTTATAATAGGGGATACATAATATTTAGTAAAATATTCCTTAAAATGATTATAATATTCCACAAAGATAAAAGTACATGAGACAACATGGTGATATGCGGAAGAAAGGGGTGATATATAAATCCCATTAAGGGAATAAAAATTGAATAACATGGTGTCAATAATATATATTATACAATATGAATGTAAATGGGGTATAAAATTAGTAGAAATCATAAACATGGACAATAAGACAAGATATATCATGATTATCATAAAGGAATCATGGGATATGTGGAAACAACATAAAACATTGCTTCATAAAAATAGGTCAAGGATATATTCCAAGAAAAAATTATGGAAAAATTCCCATAATGTAATAATGTTTTCTCTTTCTCTCAAAATGAATCATCAAGAGACTAAACATTTACAAATTTATTATAGAGCTATATAATTCAATGTACACCCAGCACATTCATTTCGTTATCATGCTTCAGTGTTCCACCTAGATCATGAAAATTGGATTCATTCATCATCATATTTTATTATAAGATAATGATGTGTGGAATAAAAAAAAGTAATTCCTATTTCAAATTTTTGTAACAGTATAATGTTGAAAAAACCTTTATAGGAAATGTTTATGGTATTCACTACATAATTGTTTTTGGAATGGAAAATCGCAACGCAATTTCAGCAGGATAATTTTGTCACTTAAAATTTAAAAAAAAATCAGGAGAAAAAGGTTCATGTTTTAATTTTGGGAAACAATTTACAGTAAATTGGAGATTTAATAATATATCCCAAAAATATAAATTTGAAATATAATTCATGGGATAATAATGATTATTGAATAAATGTCAAGAGGAAATGATCCCTACTTGAGTTTGTGACTCCCAATGTTTAAGAGGAGCATCTAAAGATCATGAGGTAAATATGGGTGGACTATAGAGCTGGGAGGTACGTCTAAAGAACACCATCAAGTATTTTGAGTGATTTAAAAGTTGATATTTTGTGGTTTATAATATAATTTTTTCTAAAATTCATTATTATTGATAAAATTTGTTTTTTTGGTCTTAAATTAATAAAATAACAAAAACCAGAAACCCTTCCCTTGTTTTTCCCTATTTTAATGAAATTAAGGGGAGATATTTATTATTTTTCATGTCCAAATGAATAAAATAATAAAATAATATACTTATAGATGTGGAAGCGAGTCTTCCTCTCAAAACAATTATTTTAAATAATTAAAATATATTATATGTTTGGGAGGATTCAAAAAAAAATATAAAACATATTCACTAACATTAAAATAATATTATATTAATTTTAAATCATATATTTTTTCACCAATAAAATTTATTGTATACATTACATCACTTTTTTGTCATTATGATTTCATACCTCACACAATATATTTATTCAGTGTTTATTTTTTACCTGAAAATCTGACTGTCTCCTAAAATTTTAAAAACCCCACTATTAGACAATTTAGATATTATTTTTCCAAAAATAATATTTATTCTAACATCATAATTATATAAATATGTGTATTTTTTAATTTTCAAGTAATATTTTCATTTATTATGAAATATTGGTGTTTATTTCAATAAGATTCTTTGAACCCTTATAAAAATTAATTTTGCAATAAAAAAATTAAATGATAGTATATATTTATTAGATTTTTTTTATTATAGTATTTTATTTATTCCAAAAACTGATTAATTAAACAAAATAAACATCTTAAATGTAATTGAATATTAATTAAAAATTAAATTTTATTAATTATATAAAACTCAAAATCATTTATAATGTAATGATAAGAATAAAATATAAACATTATTATTTTGAAAATACATTAGAAATATAATTATTTTAAGGGCATTTAGATATATCCCTATAATACATCTCAAAACACCCAAAGAGAAAGGTGTCTGACGATGATACATCTATAGTGTTGTTAGTGTACATGATTTTGGTCGTGATCTTGATGATCTTTAACATCTCATGTAAAATGTTTTTCTAAAGCCTATATTTTTAGATCTCACATTGGGTATTCAATGGATAATCTCAGAGATTTTATATCCCTTATAATATTCGATAAAATGGATTTCTAGGTTAAGATCTTACTATTTGATTCCTTCACATACTTTTTATTTTCATATGGACTTGTTAAAACCCTAAATTTAAACCATTCATATGACCATTGTTTAATCAATCTAATATCAATAATAATTATGCTTAATGGAATTATAAATATGATAGGATACAACAAATCCCAATAGTTGTATGTCTTATATATAACCCCGATAAGTAATAATAAATTTAATTAAACCATAAGCAGAATTTTATTTATAATTATTTGTGTTGTTATAGATATAATGACAAATTCATTCCCCTATGGAAAACTTAAAGAAAATAAATCTCAAATAATGATGTGATATGGAAATAAAAAATTATGGACTTTATAAAATTTAAATTAAACAAATTATATTTTAAATATTAAATCGAAACGTAAAGTTATTTGAATAAATTTTCTATTGTTATATTTGATATCTAATATGATGTATAGAAAACATATAAAATAAATTAGACTTAGAATACAACATAAGTCCTAATGAACATATATTGAGATGAAAAACACAGTCATATTTGGTTATCTCATAATCAAAACCATAGAAAATAGAGAATATTGTATTGTTAAATAAATAGTTTAAATTTTCAAAAAATAAAATCATAAAAAACATTCATGTGATTTATATATACAAAAAATCAAAAAAAATAGTGACGATTCTGTATGTCTCACATATATAAAAGTGGGATGAGAAATACCCATAACTCAAGTTAAAAATTTATTGAAATCTCTCTAACCACATATATGAAAATATGAAATTTATTTTCCTACTATATATGAATCTTTTACATAATTAAAATACCATATATATTCCACATTTAATACTATAATACACATTTGTTAATAATTATTTCTTCAAATCATGATTTCCATGTGTAAAATATTACTTTTTTTAGGATGTTTTGGTTTTGTGGACGTTATCCATACACATAGATTTTAAAGACCCGACTTAACCATTTAATATACTATTGAAAAAATACTATAATTCATTTTAATTTCCATAGATAAAATATTTTAGTAGTATTAGAACATTAGTTCACAATTCGTACATAACAACACATAAGCATACAAAGTTGATGCTACTAAAATAGTATACATGTTTTAAATAATTGTAACATCCCTAGTAATTAATAAATAATTAAATTTCATGTATATTAATTAATTATTATTTAGATAGTTATTTTATATTAATGGGGAATCTATATTTGATAGCGTACACGACACACAACAATGGGTTTCTCTGAAATCTTATATTTTAAACAACATTGTGTTATACAGAAAATTAAAACAATTATTATTTAAAATAGTAGATAAAATCTAGCCATTTTATTATGAGGAATGAATAGAACTAACTATAATATGATTAAAAAATTATTAATTTTTTACATATATCCAATAAATTTTAGAGAAATAAATGAGAATAAATCTAATTTTATGAATAAAACAATCTAATATTTTAAAAAAATCCCATATTTTAATGGATAATGATTTTGAATATAGTTTTTTCAATTTTATAAGTAATATTTGAAAAAATAATATTCTTATATAGAATAAGTTCATCGAAATTCACTTTAGTTTTAGTTTTTGTATTTTTTTAATAAAATTCATTTTTTTAATAAATAATAAAAAAATACTACTTTTTAATTCAAAATTGTCTTTCCCCATGATTTATATGTATAGTTAGATAATATATATAATTTTTTTATAGTTTAATTTGATTTTGTTTGAATCATTCAATCCATTTTTTATTTGTGGATTTAATTTCACATTTATATTAAACCTAAAAACATGTCAATCATTTAATTGTTTTTACATATTAAAAACCCATGTTCAGGTTTTGAAAACATGAATTAATTTTAAATTAGTTACTAATATTTCATTATTTTGAATTTAGAAAAATGGTTTATATATTAGTAATCATATGGTCCATGTTGTCTAAATGAGTACCTTTAATTTTTGGACATTATTAATAGTAACTATATTAATTATTTTTATTTACCATAGTTAATGTTCAAATTAGTAAAATAAGGGTAAAAATAATATTATATACTAAAGAACTACAATAACACCTGTCTTAATATTATTTTATGAGTCATTTATTATGAAGACAATCCTTTTTCTGAACATTTGTCATTTGGGACCCAACTAGGTGTGATAATGACATGTTATAATAATTAATTTAATGTAAATAGACATATAATTTGAGCTTGTATATTTTTTCAAAAAAATTAAGGTTTGGTTATATAATATATCTCATTTATAATAAATATTCTTTATAAATCTAAATTTATTATCTAAAACACGTTATTTTATTTATAATTTTTAGATAATAAAAAAATAAATTTATTTATGACACAATGATGATGTATTGATTTCCTTCTTAATGAATTATTCCATAAATTATATTATAAATATTAAAATAAATTTAATTTCAATATTTTGATTCCATAAATGAATATTATCGATGATTATCACATGTTGTATTTGAGTTAATTTATTTTTTTATTGAATCAGGATTTTATGACTAGAAAATAAATCAATTACTAAATATTGTCAAAATATCGATAAATGAGTTTTTAAAACAAATACTATTTTATAAGATGATATAATAGTCGTTGTAATATAAAAATTAGAAAAATAACATATATAATGTCACAAATTTAATTAATTATCCACTATTTTTCTTCTTGGAAATTTATTGTAACTATATTAAATATATTGTATAAAAACAAGACATTTTAATGGTTAATTTACATAACGATGTGATAAATATAAATGATATGGTACATTTTTTGACCAAAACATGTCAAAAAACTCTTTATTTCGAGTTTTTAGGCCCATACGCATCTTATTATCAAAATATATCACTTCTGAGCAATTAGACTTCTAAAAGAAATTTATAATAATATAATATTTCAACACTTTCCTAAAGTTCCCCTCCTCGCTCTTATAAAATCCCACCAGTTATACCCATGAACACATAACTATCAATCCCCTTTTCTCGTCCAAATTATCTAAAAATAATCTCACAACGTCTATCCCTTCCTCCTATATTCCATACCTTGGGATGAAGAAAATTAGAGAAATATTTTTGTCTCAAATCAAAAGAAGTCATCCAATTTTGAGCTAATATCATCGCTCAAGATCCTTTCATTTTTTTCCCACCTCCATCCTCCAATTCTCTTTTTATTACTTAAATTTAAAAAAAACACTTGTATAACCAATATAATAGTATATTGTTATGATAATGGTTCAACCTACAGTAACACACTCCTTCATCTAATTTAAATAAAACGTATTGTTTTTATGTACGGTGAACAACTCCCTCACGAAATGATGATTGTTCAATTTTCTCATAATACCTCTCATGGTGGACATTATGATGAATATATATCTATATATGATATATATGTAACTTATATTGACTCTATTATTCTATTATATTTATTAAAACATACATTTATTCTTTTCATTATGTGTATATACAATAATACAATTTTAGGATGTGTGGACTACCCCCCCCCCCATCAATGTTATATGACTCTTTCATTACATGAATGGAACATAGAAAGGATGATGATAATTAAATTACGTAACATAAATAAAATATATTTTATAAATTATTTATTGTATTCAAATTTATCATTTATTTTTCATTCCTTAAATATATAAAACAAAATAAAAGAATCATTCATGTGTCTGTTCGACCAACTGTCTCCATGAACAATGCATATTATTTCATATCTCTAAATATTATGGATTACTATAAATACATATATAATAAATATATATGATATTTTAATCACAAATTCTATATTGGAGATTATTTATTTTTGACAAAATGGATAATTTTTAATCATAAGAAGCCCATTTTTGACTCATGTACAAAACATCATAAAAACATCTTATATGAATATAAATTATTATTTATTTTATATAACATGTTAATAAGTGTAATAAAAGGAATAATAAATGTGATAAAGGATCTCAAGGAAGCCAAAATTTACGTATGTTTCTAATTCAGTAACATAATGATAGTATGTGACAAGTCAAACTCAATGAAAGGGATATGTTAACTCAATCTAGATTCATTGAGTTAAATATCCATGGAAATAGTTTTATTTATTCAAGGATATATATGAATTACCATTGATTTCTTACACTGAATTACCACATATATTTGGTGTATATACATTTTTCACACAAATTTATTTCATTAATTTCTCTGTAATCTAATGAGAATATATTTTTAAGGGACATTGTCCTAAATCCCATTCATTGAGGCATATTTTAATTTATAAGTGATCTTCTTTATATACTATATAATAAACCACTATGAATTTTAATTTCGTTAAAAATGAATCCTTTTATACCAATTGTTTTAGTAAATGACAAATTGAATGTTTTTAACATAATTGGTGATAATGAACTATATGCCCAAAAACCATTATTAGATATTTGGCTACCTCTTTAACCAAAATTGTTTTTAAAGGAAAATAAATCCCATATTCTCTTTTTGTGTTTCTTGGTATTGAAAATGGTTTTTAATGTGGATCGAATATTTCAAAATCATTAAATGATTTATTGTGATTTCAAATGAATTTTTATGTGTGAAATGTTAATAAATGAAATCATTAATGTTTTAGGATTATATAATGGTACTTGGACATTTGATAGGTGTTATGTGATAAACCAATTATATGTGGTTAAATGATAAACCAAATAAATGTGGTTATGTGAAAAACTATGGATGGGTGGTTATGTTATAACCTTTAATGGATTGGTTTTATAAGTCCTTCATATGGATATTCTATTTGGAAGCATGATATGTGTGGAAGTCTGTCGAATGGTTATTCCATTTTTTGTATGATTATGTCCCAAGTTAACTTTTATATGTTATGTGTGCTTAAATTGGGGTTTTATGTCAATATTATTGATAAAAAAGGGTAATAAATGATCATATATTCAGTAAATATTATTTAGTACTTCAAAAAGTTAAAAAGTATTACATTATTATAATGTATTCATGGTTTACATATTTTTGTGAAGATATGAATTTTACTTATTTTTGTATCCCATACTAAGTTTTTTATGCTCGTCCCATGTATTGAAATGATTTTAATAGGGTTAAAAATAGAATAGAGTGCAGGATTGGATTAGAGAAAATTTATATTGTTTAAGGGTGAATGGAATTCGCGTTTTGTTTAAAAGTTTCTGTTTTCTGAAAAAAAAAATTAGTGAGAAGAAGTGTCTATTTTGTAATAATCCAGTTGATATGAATAAAATATGGATTAATTCACTAAATGTGTAAAACTAAAATGATACACTATGTGATTGAAGCTCAAATTATTTAATTAACTTAATATTATGTAATTTTTAAGGTTGGGGATGCATAATAATACAAAATTCTTCAAAAATAAAAATGATTTATTTTCATGAAAAAACTTCAAAAAATGAATCTTGGGTTCTTTTATTCTATAAAAATCATTAAAAATACGTGAAAACCATTTTGAAACCTGGTATGAGAACAAAAATATTTTAAAGGGACATAAAAATAAAAAAATAAACAATTTTTTTAGGAATACTTATAATTACACGCTTTCATTTTTATAATGGTATACATCGCACCCCTAAATAAAACAAATACATACTTTATGAATGCAATATGGTCAATAGGAAATATCAAGTATAAAAAAAATATGTAACTTTGGTGATCATTTTCATACCATACATACTAATGATTTTAATCCTCACAACTACATTATGATTTTTATCCCTCATGTCTACATTACTGTGTAACCCACACAACTACCTTATGATGTAACTATCGTAATTACAATTTCAATAACCATTGAAGTCAACATCCAACATACCAAATGCATTATGTACATATCTAATAACTAATAATATTTGGTTTATAATGGATACTCCCAACATCCAAAACAATTTCCATGAACTATATGATAATCATGAAACATGAATACTTGAAAAAGAAAATAATTCTTTGAAGAAAGTTTCATATTTTAAAATAATAATGTGTACATGAAAATGACATTTTTTAAAAAAATTAACCATGTAATCTTGTAAAAGGGGATTGAAAAAAATAAGACTTAATGATGTTAGGAAATTCCACTATTGACAAATAAGATAGAGAAAATTTATTTGTTATTTTCAATAATATAAACATTAAATAATATTTTTAATGATAAGACCATTACATCGGGCTTGAATTCTTTAAAATGTGTTCGAACCTCATGAATAAGTATTTAAATTATTTTATTAATTTCTTCCATATATATATTTGTATTTATAATACATTATATGGTTTTCTTATAACATATATCCACCAATGTATTAGCAATGTTTTTTAATTTTCATTGTTTCAGTTGAATTTGTTTCATAGTTTTAGGGTTGGTTAGTTATGGATTTTCATTAAAAATAGAAATAATACTACATAAGTTAAAATATATGGTATTAATGTACTACTAAAAGTTTAATTATTCCCATATATTCATTTTAACATATCAATTGAATATGGTTCATTAGATTTTATTTTAACGATCTGTATGTAGATTATTATAGTGGTTGTTCCGACTATCTAGAACTACATTTGTATTGTTTAATATTACATACATATATTTATAATAAAATTTTAGAGCATATAAAAATATATATTTATGTCGTTTTTAAAAATTATATGTGAATTTAATCATTTCATGAATGAGGTAATTGGAATAAAAAACCTTTCATCAACGAAGGCAGTCAATCAAAAAACCATGGATGATGATACCATTTAAATGAATAAAAAGAGATGATATGAGATTTGATTATAAAAATAACATTTTAAAAAATAAAAATCTATTATATATATGAAACATGAGTTATCATGAAATTTGTTATTGTTGGTAAGGATATGGTATAAGAAAGAATGAATTTAAATGAAATAGGAGGATTCTGCCTCTTTCGTGTCACATCCCAGTAAACCATCTTATAGAACATGGATTTGGACATTTTATGAGAAAAAAACTATAGAATGTGGCTATGGATTAAGAGAAAAATATGTTGTGTATTATGTGCATGTTATAAGTTTAATGGTGATGAAATTTAGTGATGGAATTGTTCTCTTTTATAATTAATGCGAGGGGAATTTTAGAAATTTCATAAATTATTAAAACAATTAGGCTATTATATTTGAAAGGAATTAAAAATTAGCAATAAAAAAATTGTGTGAAATTATAGACCTAATATAATCTGTTTATTGATCATTTATGATTTTTTGATTTTTAAATAATTTTAAAAAATATTATATTCATGAAATATCATTTTTAAAAAATTTAACATTATTTGTAACTATGACATTAAAAACATAAATAAAAGTATCAATTTAAAAAAAAATTATTGTATCTTATACATATCATATTAAACTAAATATTTCATGTATCACCTTTAAAATCCAAAATTATATTTACTTTAACATTTTAATATCAATAATTTTATTTTTCATTGTTTTAATTATTATTGCATCATCATCAAGTATATATTTAATGTATTTATTTTATTAAAAAACAATTAAATTAAAATAAATGAATAATATAAATATTTTCAATTTATAGATACTATTTTAGTATAAAATCTAACTTAAAAACTAAATATTAAAATTTTATACTAATTAAAAATAATTGTGCTAACAACATGAGTTTTATTTTAATTCAACATTTTATGGGTCTTTATGTCATACATGTATGAACCAAAATGTCTAAAATTAAAACCATGTATTATTATGTTTGACACTCAATTGTCTAAATATATTTATTCAATTTTTTCCTAAAAATGGATTGACTAAATTTATTTAAAATCATTTTTAGAATTTTCTTCTGCATTCACAAGCACTGAATCAATGAATCTTACGAATTAAAGTTAATTATTTCATAAACCAAAAGTGAAAATGAATTACTATAATAAAAAAAATTAAATTAGACCTATTATAATAATTGAGGTTCCTTTTTTATGTATATTTACTCAAATCCATATCAATAAAACTTATTTAATTTTTCTATATGACTTTTCATTCCTTACACAAGATTTGCATAAACATTTGGATATGATTATTTTTATTTAACTATAAATTTAGAATTGAATATTTTGAAAAAACTATAATACAAAATAATTGATATAAAATTTTTCAAATGAATTTTAAGAACTCAAATATTATATATATCGAACCAAATTTTATTTTTTAAATACTGAAAATGAACTATGTCAATACAAAAAATGAATTATATATTTATCAAGAATTAAATTATAATTTAAATTTATAGATAATTTTTTTAATATATTTATTTTATAATATAATTATTTTAGTCAGTACATAAGGTTAATAAATTTTATATCATACTTTTTTATGTTTGATGTCAAAAAATACTATAGTTTTTAAGAAAACAGTTATTTTTAATATTCACCAAAATGATTAATTTTTATAAAATTTTCAATAAACAAATAATAACATAAAATTTGATATTGAATTAATAAAATAACATTATTCTATTCAAATTATATTTACATATTTTCAAAAAATAATTTTTTGAAAATGTCCATTGTAGAAATTTGTTTAATAAAATAATTTATTTTAAAAATTACTACACTATTTAATTCATAATTACTAATAAATATGATAAAAATATTCTATTGGTACCATGTTTGTTCTGTTACCCATGTTTTACATTTCTTCCTCAGAATTTATAATCTTATTGAAAAATGGGTATAATTTTCCCTCAAATCATTTTTAGATTCCCATGTTCCTTCTTCTACCATTTGTTTTCTCCAAAAATAAAAAACCAGATCAATTATCTTATTTTTGAATAATTGATTTGAAAAATAGTGAATTTTAATAATATAATATTCATAAGAAATGTTATATTCAATCTTATATAAATTAGTGCTAAAAAAAATTAAATTTCTTACATAATTTTATATTATCAAATTAAGAATTTTTTTAACTATGATAAACTCTAAGGCAGGGCTACTCCAAAGGAAAATGGTCCAAATTTCTCCAGGATTTCAAAGTTAAAATCAACCACGAACCCAAGTTTCCATTATTACCAAAAAGAATAACACATTTCTATGGATATATTTTAGTAAAACATGATGACCTTCCTCGAACGAATGTTTTTTCCTCCTTCTATCCACATAAATTCTATGTATGCTCTAAGATATCCACATTTGTTTCTGATTCAATTTTACTTCCCCATTTTTCTTCTACTAATTTGGATCCCATAAAACATAATTCACACACATTATAATAAAATTATGTCGGTATAATTTAATTGATATATAATTCTTCAAAAGGATCCATTTCTACAAATGAATGAAAACTTTTTGTATAATGTTACTCAACTGAAGAAAAATTTAAATTATAGTATGACTAGTAATAAATTTAAAAATAATAAAACATGTATTCTAGTGTATATAATATAATTATGACATTTATTTATGTTGAAGATAAAAATTTATGATATAATTTTTTTGAGTTCAAAATAACAGCTAATGGAGTTTCTAAAAGTAAGAAGTCATCATAGAATCATGAATAGATACAATGATGAAAATCACTTTATATAACATGAGTATCAACTTATGATACAATCACTAACGTTATCTAAAATTATAATTATACAATAGGATGGAAATGTGCATATTTAGTCTATTTATCATCAATAAACCATATTACATTTTTACCTTGATAATTCTCTAGATGTCCCACCCATACATCCATGAATATATCTTTCCATTTCGATACTATTATTGGAAAAGGATAATGATTTATCTTTGGTAATGATCATTAATATATAACATTTTGACAACTTATAAATTTCAAGGTGAATTCAGAAATACCTATTTTTATTCTATCACACTAGTAATACTCCTGAAAATATCTATACATACTAGTTCATATATGATGAATGAAAATGGAGGAAAATAATCTTCAGAGAAATGTTTTTTATTCATATAGGAAACAAAATGGACACATAATATCTTTAAATTTCTCAAGAACCAATCATTACCATTTATAAATTCAATAATATGTACATTTATTAAATAATTATACATTTTTTTGTAACTCATAGTAATCTATATGAGCATTCTTAACTCAATTTTATAGACATGGTTTCATTGACACGTGAAAAAATAGAGGCTTTTTCTCAACACAATACATCCATGAAAAAATTATAAAAATCAATAATAAAATTTTCATGTTATACATGTAACACGGGTGATGATGCATGATATTTTTTTCTCCCAAAATTCAACAGTTTTCCCTCCTTCCATTTATAATAAATGATCATGCATTAATAATACATTATCAATTCCATCCACCTTCTCTAAAACATTTTAAATTATTTCTATATAATTCAATACTCTATACATTAATTATTTGTATATATTTTAAACATAGATCCATATAAATTTTGTATTTAATTCTTTTAATAAAAAACAACATCCACTACTTTCAAATCATTAGTTGCATAATCTAACTCATTTGGATTCATTTTCCATAAGGAAATAGATGTTACATGGTCATTCTAAATCAGAATGAAACTGAGTCCATTCAATAAAGAATCATTATATATTAAAAAATCACTATATCATTACAAGAATTCCAAAACTGTATCATCAAGCCGACATCATTTTAATTATGAAAAATAATAATCACAATCTTATATCCAAATACATTTTACACCATTTCCTATTAACTTATATATTGTACTATAAATATATGGAATCTTTTCAACAAACCACAAGTTACATCTAGCTAATCCTAGAAATATTGGAATGATATCAACATTTTTGAGTCATGTCCATTAATCATACTCTATTGTTTCAGTGGGATTAATAGATGTAATATATTTATTGACAGTAATACCAAGGGAAAAAATATGTTATAACCAAGAATAAAATTATCTAAATTCACCATTAATCTTTTTTTATTGATAGATTTTTAAAAAATTAATATATATTTTTCATTATCTTTATAACATTGTGAAAAACCCAAAAAAATATTCAATAAAAACAACCCCAATCATAACCAAATATTCATGGAAAATTCAATTCGACAGACACATAAATATAGAATGGTTCATTTTAAATCCAACGTTAATAACTAAAAAATAATAATGACCATATCTTATACACAATTATTTTTTCAGAATTTAATAATTCATTACCACTATCTTATTATACTCAGATCTCAATTCATTTGTATAAAAATACTAATCTCCTTAGATAATGTCAAAATTTTAATATATATGGTTTAACATATTCTTATTCTTACCTAAAATGATAATAAAAGCTAAATAATCAACTAAAATTTTCAAATAACCATCCATATATTTATTTTAAAATGATTCATCACCACATGGTGAAGTTCTTCGAAGAATCTCCTAAAACTAATTTTTAAATTATATATGTTGAAAATGAGACAATCATTAATTGGATTTTGAAATTTTCTTTGAATCACTGACTTATTCGATAGAAAATTCAACTTTTTAATCAGGAATAACACTAGGAAAGTCATTCAGAAGTACATATAGGTATTCATTTTCCACTTAAAAATCATTAATCTGAATTGTTCCATTATTTTCATATATATTTCAATATATCATTTATTTAAAAAATTTAATAGTTTCTTAAATTCTTGTCATGTTATCAATATTGTGGGTTCATAATTTATATAAATAAAAAGTATTTCTGAAAAAAACTACTTTATCTCTATAATTTATCTTATCAAGGTAGATAGAAATCCAATACGGAACTTGAATAACATATAAATCTACTATTTTCCAAACAAAATGCCTTTCTAGTAATTTAATTTCACATTAAAAAACATGAAGAATATTATAATTCATTATATCTTCAATATTTTCTATGGAGGTTTAACTATATGTTTTGGATTCATTTCTAGAGGTGAAATTACCAATTGGCAAGCCAAGTTTTTAGAAATAAAGGAATGTGTTTACCCCATATGAAACATGACATTAGTATAATCTATGTAGACAAAAAATTTCGGTTATTCCACTTAATTTTATAGAAAAATTTATGTTTATCTAGTTCCTAAGAATTTAGTGACACCAATATACTTATAGTCTAACTACTTCCCATAATTCAAATCATTATTTTCTAATATTTCTTCCTTAGTCCCCATATCACAATATTTAGAAAACAATATTTTTTTTTTTCAAAATTGAACATACAAACACTAAGATCTAATTCATTTCAATCATAGGACATATATCCAAATATAGAACATTGGAATCACTTCATGGATTTATTACTAAATTTTTCATGGTTTATTCTAAGACACCATCGTCAAATGTGAAACTGGATTTTCTTACCATTAAATTTCATTGAATGATTCTTAACCATTCAATTGAATCTATACATTTTCAAAATATTGATGTAAAAGTACACCTCATTATTTTCAAACTTAATTTATTCCATCTCAGCACTTTGAAAATATTTTTCATAACTTTTTAATTCATGGGAGGTCAATGCCCTTCGATATAAGGTATTTAATCAAAATAAAAAAAATGATTTATTTTACTTACATGATCTTTAATGAGATTTGTAAATTACCAAGTAAATCGAGTAAAGTTATCCTCTTATATGACCCCAGAATCTACCAAATTTTTATTCAATTCTAGAAATTAATTTTTAATCCTATGTCTCATTGCCTTAGGAAAATATTTTCTATGTATAATATTTATAAATTCATCCCATTAAAAGCCATAAATATCATTTCATTCTCTAATTATCTTGACTGTTGAACACCATTGGTCTGCTTCAATATTAAAATGATAAATATAATGTCTAACCATTTGATTTTCAGAACACCATGACTTCAAATATCATTTCAATGGAATTAACCCACCCTTGAGCTACCATATGGTTAAAAGATCCTCTAAAACAATGAGGGGTTTTCCTTATAAAATATTCCCATATCATCATGTCACTTCATGGAGTACATAGTTTTTCTATTAAATGTTTTACATAATAATTTATATACTATATGAACTAAATCATTACTATTACAAATTGATTGGTTCAAATTCCCATAATTCCAGTTTGTAGATTTTAAAAGATATTATCCTCTTGGTTCCTTCCAACAACATATTCCCTATTTCATCTGTGAAGTACATTCTGAAAAGAAATTATTTTGATGATGAAACATGACAATATACAAATTATATTACATTTATATATTAATATAAATTAAAAATATTATTTATAGTATTTGATACAAATTATACTAACCCCAAAATATATACAATCCTTGTACTTATACTAACTATAATGAAATGACCATACCATTTTATATTCTATTAACTTTATACTAGAAATCATTTTTATTCCCAATGATCATTTAGGTTTATAGTTACTATTGAATTAGGTAATAACACTTATAAAACAAATGACAAGATAAAAGTTAGATACTAAAAATTGCATCCATTGTTTCGTAATAAAAATGTCACGCAAATACAACATGATTTCATTTCCTAAAAAAGCATGAAAACATTCATATTGGACTTTTCTTTTCCCTTACACATTGTTCACATCCTACAAAACAATTTCAAAAATGGGATAAGAAATAAAATCCTAGTGAGGGATATTAATAAAATTAACGAAATATTATCAATGAATATTTATAAACACTTGAATTCTTTTTCACAAACATATAATTTTGACCCTTAAAAGTAACATCTATTTAGTTTTCAAAAACAACAGGTTTTCAAAAAAACCTATATTAAAAAACAATTTAGGTATATTGGGGAATCATTTTTTAACATTATTACTAGTTATATTAACCCTTAAGGCTACTAAATGATTTTTAACCCTCACAAATACATTAAAATGTATTCCTCAGTTGTACCTTGTGATATAAATATCACAATTACTATTTGAACAATCATTATGGTCAACATGAAATATACCCACTATATTGAAGGGATATCACGGGCCCACTATAATCTATATTTTAATGGAACCACCCATCATCATAAAACATTCCCATTAACTAGAACATAATCATATATCATGAATACAAGTGGCATAAAAATATTTTATTAATAAAATCACTTATTTCTAAAAAAATATTGAGTATCAAAAATAAAGAAATTTCTGTAAAAATAACCATGAGATTATGTAATGGTGCTTCAAAAATATTATGGTGTTCTGAAAGTGGTAAAATCCAATCATGATATATAAATTAAAATTACTTTACTTATGAATTTTGTAAAAATCTATATTAAAAAATATTTTTTATGAAAATTCTATTATCTTAAATTTGACATCCTTAAAACATGTCAAAAAAATTTTATTATATAAATAATGTTTTTAATTTATTACGTAATTATATTCCTATTTATAATACATCATATGATATTTTTATAATATTTTTACAACAATTTACTAATAATTTTTCACTATTTTCATTGATTTGGGTGCGTTCATTTCATGGTTTCTTGGTCTATTCATTATGGATTTTCCTATCTTATGGAACTAAATAAATAAATTGGAATTAAATGTTATTAATAAAATAAAATTATTTCTTGTGGTATGTATATTACTTTTTCCTTAAAACTTGTGGATCATTCACTACATTAAATGTTTATAATAATTTTTTAGTTAATTTTTGTTGTTTTTTCAAACATCGCGATCTAGTTTCATTTTGTTTACTATTATGGCCAAATATTAGTTTTAAAAAGAAATATTATATATAGTATTTATATTTTCTTCATTTTAAAAAACAATAATTCAATTTAATCATTCAGTGAATGTGGAAATAGAAATTGAAAATACATCCCCCATGATGGCGATTAATCGATAAATCATGAATGACTATTTAATTTTCAAGAATAAAACAAAAATATAATAGGTGATTCCATCTTGATCCAGTGAAATAATCTTCAAAACAGTAAAATAGAAAATTCCAAATATATGCAGGAGTAATAATAATAGGAAATAATTTAACTAGAGGATAAATTTTACCTAAAAAGACTAATTATTAACACTTATGATCTTCCATATTAATGAAGTAAAGGAGGATTTAGTGTGGAGGATAACCTTATAGCCTGCACGTGCATAATTGTGGTGCATAAAAAATATCCCATAGAAAATTTTTGTTAAAATAACACAATAAAATAAAATTTGTATTGTCATATTTTTTGGCCGCATGGTTTCATAAATATTACACCAACTACATGGTTTCTATTTTCAAAAACTGACAGTGGCCACCTAATGTTGACACATTATTTTCTAACAATGAAACATTATATTGGTCCCCTCTACAACAAAACCCCATGATTTTCTGTATATATGTGTGTACCATGCATCATGAATTGGACTCCCACCACCTAATATGGTTTAACCCTTATGCTCTGATATTTTACCAATACCAAGATGTAACCATTCAAATAAACCATGATCCATATAATTTGATCTGGAAATTCAATTATCCTCGTATTGTCACATGATTTCCCCACAAATATTTAGACAAAATCATGAACCATTTAAAACATATTCAAATTTCCTGAAACATTCCACAAATCATATGAAACTCACGCGATAAAAAAACCTTTATTTTTTCAATATTTATACAAAAATATATTTAAGTCATTTTCACTATAATAATTCCATTTTTCCCCAATAATTGATAAACTTATAATGTTAAATAAAATAAAATTTCTACTTAAATAAAAATGCTCTTTTGGACGTGAGATCTTGAACATTAATGTCATAACAATTATATAATAAATGGGACAAAAAAATATGTATCATTACAAGACACTAATTTATATAAGAAATATAATTATTAATTTTTTGAAAAAAATATATATTCTATATATAACATAAAATTCAATCTAATTATAGAATAATAGTTATTAATATATATTAGTAAAATAAAAATTTCCTTATTATGTTCTTGTACATCTAGTTTATAAGGTTACTAATACACTATATTATAATAAAAATTGTACCATCACTAAACCTATTTTCCTAGAACAAGTTGGCTATTAATCATATCATAATCTAATTACATTATATTTTGTCATATTGATCATGGTTTAGTATTTACTATGATCCATATATATAAATATTACATTTAAAAATGATACATTACATAATTTTAATACAAATCATATTTCTTAATACTATCAATAATGATTATCATATATTTTCCCCAATAATACATTAAGAAATGATAATCATATAGAAAGGATCAGTGGTAAGGTATAGTGTGGCGTAACATATAAAGGTATCTAACTAGGAATTATAATGGAATAATTATATAATAAATAATATCAGTTAAATGAATAAATATAAAGTGAATAATATGTGGATGGAAATGGATATGAGTAATCCAATGCCTAAAATAGAAGATCTCATAATCATTATAAATATGGTAAGGTATAATGTCAAATATCATGAAAAATATTATAGTTATTATGCCAGGATATCAAATATAAATGATATTGACACTAACATTTCCATGTTTTATTTATCACATGACACCTTCTAGTGCTTTGGTGTGCTATAAAATTTTGTTACTAATACCTCTAATAAGGACCCAATACATTCATCTGGTAGTTAAATATCATTCAAAATAGGTGGATCAATATTCAAAACGTGATACATAGTAATATTTAGTAAAATTTATCAGTAAATATTTCATTATAGGTTTCATTTACATGGAACCAAGTCTCATATATCAATGTTGATAGATTTCCCTGTTTAATTTATTCATAAGGATGCCTAGGTGAATATTATTGGTTTATATATGGAATATATATGGAACTAAAATGTATAAACAGGTAACCTTATCATGTAAATGATTTGAAATGTTAAATAGAAAGAACATTTTATGATTACGATTATCAAGGATTATGTGAAATTGAATTCATGTATTTGAAAAGGTAAGAGACTAATGACATTTTGGATATAACAAATCTAAAAATTATAAGTACTATATATCACATATATGATATATATTATGGATGAATTAATAAATTATGGAGTGATATTTATCTTTATTTCTATTGATTTAAAATGTGTATATGTAACAAATTATAATATAACAAAATTGATACTTCTTGATATGGTGTTAATGACATAATAATCACATATTGGACACAATTTTTTCCATAAAACATACAACAAAAAAGTGTATAATGATTCAATTTTGAATAGAAATAGATTTTATGTTTAGAGTATAGATAATTATTAAAAACTCATAATATATATGAAAAATAAAAAAATGGCCATTAAAATCATTATTATATCCAAAAAATTATTCACGTGAAGAACCCTTATTGTATGTATCATACTTAAAACATATCATAATAATATAAGGAAATGGAAACATAATAAATGGTGAGATATTTTTATCAATAAGGGTAACAATACAAGATATCAAATACCACAAAATAATAAAATGATCATAAGAGAATAAGATTATAAAAAACAATTGAAAATTATTCCTTGTATATAAAAGTCATAATCTTGATTCATAGAATAAATATTGGTTGTTCATAAGACATAATTAATATGAGGACCATATTAAATGAGAAAATATAATTGGTATCAAACATAGAAGTGTATAAATACATAATCATACAAAATTATTTCATTAACATTCAAGGATCATTACAAGGACTTTCATAGTGGAATCGATTCACTCCCAAAACAATCAGAGTAGTAAACGATCACTCCTAACACTATTATGGTAAAAAGTTGTCTTACTCGTCAAAAATAAATCAATATAATACTATTGTCTATATAATAAGAATAAAATATTTACCCAATTAATTGGATTTAAACATAGGTCCCACATATCACATAATGAAACACATACATACGCGTCTCATGACAATATAAATCATTCATTATATCATAGCCCATAAAAATATCTGGGATTCATTAAATTTTAGTTATGACATTACCCATGGAAGAGTAATGGTTTTCATAAATATAATTCTATAATAAAAATAATCCAACAAATGAATTTATAAAAATAGCATCCTTGAATCAAAAACATAGTAATGAAATTGTAACATCAAATAAAGTGATCATAGATAGATCATTTTTTAAAGATCACTTTTAATAATTTCTATAAAATAACATTATAATATTTTTAACCATTTATTAAAGAGACACACATTTATGAAATAAAACTTTTCCATTGAAAATAAAATATAATATGGTAAATAAATCTTCATGCTATTAATGAAAAATGATATCAGTAAAATCCAATCATTTCGTATAAGTAAAAAACAACAATAAATATTATTTTTGAAAAGTCGAATAATTCATTTTCATAAAATCCATTCTTTCAAAAAAAGTTTTATAAAAATTTGTAATGGGTAAAATTATATTCAATAATCATATAGAAATAAAAAAACATTCTCTGAATTTTTTTTAGAAAAATTGGTCTTGGAAGAGAAATATTCCCATGTGGGTACATAAACATAAACAATCTCGAATAAAAATGAAATTTTTCAATTGAACAATAAAATATCATCTTATTTTTGGGATCATTAATAAAAAGAGATTATTGTGTTTATTTAGTATAAATATACCTAAAAATGTTGAAATAATACATAAGATAAAAATTATTCATATCATACATAGTTGTAGAATGACATAATCAATGAATTAATTGTTTAACCTAATCAATGTAAATTTGTTTAGAAATTACCTTACCTAATCTATTGACTTTATTTTTTCATATTGAACTATCCTGTATAATAAATATAGAATTATTGAACATTTTTTCCAAAAAATATTTATCATACCATGTAGGAATTATTTATATCATCTAATCATATGTTTATTTATACTTTGTTATTTAAATAACTATTATTAGTGAAAAAAGTTTTGTTTTTAAAACATCTATCAGTGAGGTAGTCTTTGTGCTAATACATTGATCATGTTCCCATAATTTCAAAAAATATAATAATTTATTAAAAAACATATATATTAATTATATACATATTTATTATAATTCATAAATATTTTAGACCTAAAAATGAATTACACAGTTCATGGACATGGTAAACCCTACATACAAAATAACGATGGTTCCATTATTCATATAATGGAACAAAAGAACTGTAAATAATAATAAACCAATATAAAATAATTATTATGTTTTATATATCATATATATATTCCTAAAAATAATCCTTATTAACATCCTTGAAAAATAAAAGTGAACAAACAAATAACGTCACATTCGGGAGATGGTAGTCCATAGGTATAAATGAGTGGCATTATCATTCCCCAAAAAATTGTATGATGATATGATAGAGATAATATTATTAATATTTAATATGTTTTAGATATATGCACGAGCGATATATTAACTTCTTGTTTGATGGTAAAGGGGTTGTATAATGGTTATTTAATAAACATAATAAAATTTATTAATATTTAATATATTTTAGATATTGTTTTTTGATAAACAACATTGATTTATAAGAGGTAAGGAAGAGTTATAAAAATCAAGCTATTTTTTAGAGTGATTAAGTCATCATGAAAATTTATCATTTAGATCTCCTATAAAATTCTATAGGGTTCGACTTTCGAGAATACCATCTCCTATAAAAGTCCTATAAGTAATTTTAAAAAATAATTTTTTTGGTATGGTCAATATAGAAGGATCAATGTAAAGATAATAATTGAGAGTTGAGGTTTCCATTTATATTTTATGTGATGGGCACTTTTTTAATTTGTTCAACGTTTAAATTATAATAAATTAAATCGCAACCCAAACACCTCAAAAATTCCATGAATTATATGATAATATATTATATGGTTTAAATATCAACACTTAATTTTTTAGAACTGTTTTCTGTGTTATTTTATACCACTTCATTTTTATTAACTATTTCATCACACATTATAATTTTAATTACAGTAAAAAATATTTTTTAATATTAACTATTTTTAATTTTTACTTATATGATGTAAATTTTTTATTGTTTTTAATTTTATGAAATTTTAGAACATAAAATAATAATTTTTTATTTTTTACAATAAATTTTCATTACTTTAAATAAATTAATAATATATACTTTTGATAAGTTATCATTACGATCAATTATAATTATATTCATTTATATTAAGAGAAGATACATCAATAAAATGGGTAAATTTGAATATAATGATTTTATAGCTCTATAATATGTAAAATATATCTAAAAAATTATTTTATAACATTATATTACTAATATTACACTAAAATATTTATTTTCGTTATAATTTATCATATTTTTAATCTATTTCTATAAATATTGTTTTCCCATTTCACAATCATTTTAGGTAATTATATAAATTTAGAAAATTAAAAAAATCTATAATAAAAATAACTACATTCTGATCTATACAGACATTTTTGTAGATCATATATTCGATTTTTCAATATGTGAATAGATAGATTATATTATATAAAAAGTGGGTGAAATTTTGTAACTATATATGATTTAAATAAAATATAATTTTTTTCATTAACAAGAATCCATTAAACCCCAAATGTAGGAGCCAAATGTGATATGAGTCTAATCATATTCATTTAATTATTATTTTTAAATGTCAACGGGATGGTTACACCTTTATCCTTCAATTTTAGATGTAATTTCATACCATTAAGTCTTAAAGAGAAATTTTTTATTTTTATCCATTGAGGTAAAATATAGTTACTATAAAATTTAAAACATATAAATAATGGACCATTACTGAAATTAGAAACCTTATCCAAATCATTTTCAAAAATATTGATTTTTAATAATTTTTAATCATTTAATAAATTATTATTTACTATTAAATATTTATAATATCAATTTTATGACTATTCATTATGCTAACATTAATAACATCAACATAAAACTAACAATTCAAAAAAAGTATTAAATATAAAATACATTTCATATTAATATTTTAAAATATTTTGTTGTATTATATATGTAAAATTATATTTATTTGAATGTTTTAAATATCTATTATTTGATATTTCTATTAATAATGTACATACTACATTTGGGTTGTGTGATAATTGAAAGTAATGATTTATTGAACAAAAATAACATATAAATTACAATGATGTAGATAAATCATCACTCTTTAGAATTACTATTTTTTTATGATATATTCTAGAAAACACTATATTAAAATTATTATAATTATTAAAATCAGGAACGTCAAATAATTATCATTTCATTATATAAACAATTATAAATGTCATAATAACATCCAAATGACTCTAAATGGTTTAAATTTATACCCTTATATTATTATGGAATATAATAACACATCTAATAAAATTGGGAAAATTTTCATAGTTATTTTCATGTCTGAATGATTTGATATTTACCCTTATTTTCTAAATTTATCTTTTAGTGCAGTAATGAAAATTACCATGGTTAGAATTCATATTGAAACAAATAAAAGGTATATATTTAATAAAAATTTAACATTTTTTATACAAATATAGAATTATTTCTTCAAAATTATAAACACATACATTTCAGAATTTAATTTTATATTACAACTGAAAAACACAACCAAAACCAATATTTGAGAAAAAATTCATTTAAAAATATATAATGTTTTTATGATAAATTAAAGTGTAATATCCATTTTAAAATTTATAGTCAAAATATTATATATCTATTTTAAATAATTAAAATTTATAACAAATTAAAAATATAATTTTACACAGTAGATAATTGAAAAATATAAAAATATGTAATAAAAATATGTAATTTCACTATTCATTGAAGAATCGTATATTTAACACAATTATCAAAAATTTATCACTAAAAATTTTTGAAATGTAGTTTTCAAAAATTGAATATCATTTTTTTAAATAAATTATCAAAAATTTCCAAACATTAATTATATTATTATTATTCTAACATTAAAATTAATAAAATTTATTTTTGAAGAAAAAAAGTTTCTGACGAATAAAATTACATTACTAAAAATTAATACATGTCTAAAATTAAATAATTAATAATTTACTAATTAGTATGACCATTATATATTTCTTAAATCCATTAATACAATTCATTCCATCCAACATAACATCTAGGTTATAATTGTAATGTAATAAAATGTTGTTGTTCATTTAAGAATTATTTTTCATAACTCTCACTAAATTGATCATAGTGTTTCCTTCGAATATCTAAAGATATTACATTACCCCATCCCCCCACAGTTTATAATTTTTTCCTCCAAATTTTAAATTATTCTTGGTAGGAATTTTTTTAACTTCTCTAAATGTATCTGTTAAAATCCCACACTGAAAAAAAGATTCAGTAAAACCCCAATTTAAAAATATAGAAATGAATGTATAGAGGTCACTTGAGATAACATATACCAGGATTCTATTGATTCCAAAATCAAGGAAAATCTAGAAAAAAAGGAGAGCATAAGGGGCGGCATTGAGATGACCAGTCGTGGAGCCCCGTAGCCCTACAGGCCATGCAGAGCTCTGCCATCGCGAACCTACCACGGAGATAGAAGGTCGGATGCTCTGTGATTATATTTAACGTTTGCTAACCCACCATGGAGCAAGGATGATGAATTCTCCACGAACCGATTTAACATTTGTGAATCAGTTTTAGAGAAATGAGGCGGGATACTCTACAAACTGATTTGACTTTGGCGAACTCGTCGTGGAGTAAGGAGGCAAGATGCTCCGTGAACCGATTTGATGTTCGTGAACCCACCGTGGAGCAAAGAGGCGGGATTCTCCGCGAACCCCTTTGATGTTTTCGAACCTACCGCAAAGCAAGCACCATCATCACACTGAGCGAGCTCTACTTCGCGGTGCCTCTTTCTTATAAATATCAGGCTCCCCTTGATCAGAAAGGATGGATCCTTTGACCTTTCTCCTTCTGAGCACCCATATCTCAAAGAAATTTTTTCTCTAAAAACCATGAGTTTTTCATGGAAATTTTTAATCTCTAAGTGCCTTCCCCTTTTCACGGATTATGCCCCTCATCAATGTGACATCCCCTTTGTAGAGCCCACATGCCTTCATAAAGGAAGAAGATCCCCAAGTTGACTTAGGTCATCATGGAGCATTTATGCTTCACGAAACCCCATTCATACATATCTGATCTGCATTCTAAGGCATGGTCACTATGCTTTTTGAATAACATTGGTTCACAATGTTATGATTTACAAGGCACCCTTTCTTCATGAGGCATTACTTCGTGAATACCTTTCCACTTCACGAAGAACCTTCCATATTCCCATGTGCCTTATACCTAGGCTAGGTGACCTCACTTCAGGAAACACCCTCACTCCACGAATCCCCTCCACATCATGGATCACTAGAGCATCACAAGGCCTCTACCTATGAACCACTTTGCTTTACAACTCTTTTTCTTATGTGGACCATCAGGTTTTCATGAAGTAATTTCAAGGTCCCTTGGGCGGTGCTTCCTGTTGCATTGTTTCATCTCATTATTCTTTGCATAGGAACTCTAATGGCTATTGCTTCTTTGCATATCCATGCTTACGTGGACCCCCAAAGGATCGCTCCATAACACCCCCACCATGGCAATGTCGATGCCTTCCTTCCCTCCATGTTTGGTTGGTATTGGTTATGTATGTCCCTGGGGTGCGGAGCAAACTCTCCTCGTCCGAGATGCAATAGATTAAACAAAAAGGCACCATCGTCCTCAGCACAAGATGTTAAACTATGGACTCTCCCCGTGCATCATATGCCGGGTACCCCACCATGGACATTCTGCATTCCCACTGGTCTCTACAAGAGTGAGCTCATTCCCCACATGAAATGAGATGCTTTTCATCAGAGCGGCGTCTATCGGCGGGGATATGGAAACCACCTTTTTGTAAGCCTCTAGATTTTCTCGTTGGAGGTTTCCTCCCTTCTCCTCCTCTCTTCCTGGGTTCCAAATCCATATCTTGCTGGTATTTTTCACCACTTGGGCCTCCATCCTCTAGTATGTCCCTACATCTATCACCCACATGATATTAACCATTTTTAAGCCCATGTTCCCTCATTGGACCGCCAAAAACTTGTAATCCACATTCAACATACCACAAACACACCTTTCATGACGTGATTGTTAGGTCTTTACTACCTCTTGTTTCTCACACTAAGCATAAATCATGTGGATTAGAGAAGAAAAAAACCATGATAGCCTCTCTAGGAATCCTAGATTATAAGTCCCACACACCCTACCTGGACTATGAGAACATTGATCCCTGTAAATGCTATGTACGTAGGAAGCCTCCCTAAGGTTCAATCCCAAAAAACATTGGTCCCGACTATCTTCACATCGGTTCACCAACCTTCTTTCTAACTACATGGACTTTGATAATTTCCAAGGAAAGGTACATAGAAAGCCTCTCAAAGCTTCAAGCCCCACAGCCATTGGTTTTGAACCACTTCAAATCAGACCACATTTGTTCTGAATGATGTTAAACAGCATGCCCTCTTTTTTGTCCTGCATGATGTTAAACTTCATCCACTACCTTTTTCCTGCATGATGTTAAACTTCATGCCCTATTTTTCATCCTAAATGAAATTAAATTGAATCCACCTTCTAAACTACATGAGATTTTATCCTTCTATCCTAGATAAGGTATGAAAGAAGACTCCCTGAAGTTCAAACCCCATCTAGCAGTAAGCCATTATGACCCCATTTCGTGTTAATTCATTGTCACCCCATATAGCGGTAATCCATTGTGACATCATTCATCGGTAAGCTGTTGTGACCCCATCCAGCGGTAAGCCATTGTGACCTCATCCATCGGTAATCCATTGTGACCGCCGTTCAAAGGTAAGTCATTGTCAACCCCGTTCAGAATTAATCTGTTGAAGTCCCCAATCAATAGTAAGTCATTGTCAAGTGAACTACGATGACTTTAATTTTTGGCCATAAGGATACGTAGGATGTATCTTCAAGACTGAAGCCAAACATCATCGTCATCCTCAAGTCGAATCCATCTCATTCTCTACCCACTTCACTTAACAAGCTATCATCCATTTTGATTCTTACACGAGACGCCACATCCCAATGGGATCATGCCACCTCATTCCACATTCCCTTTAACAACAATCGGGTAGCTAATCGTGCATTAGCCCGAACATCGGTGTTCCCTCTAGGGGTCGCACTCACCAGATCAGCCCTAGTCAGTATTCCGATTAGCCTGATCCATCTCCTCTAGATGTTAAACCAACGTCATACCCTGTGTTAAACATATGAAGCTGAGTAAAACCTCAGTTACATGACTGTGACATATAATTCTCCGCATTTGACTTGGGATGCCTCGGGCTTTAGCACCCTCGAGAAGCCATATAATAAGGGGATGAAACCCAGATGTGCTAGTGTAATAGATTCTAGAAACACCACTGCTGTCCAATGTGACTACTCCCCTGATCGAAGGTTACTGACCTGACCAGAGCCTATGGAATGTCCAGACAGAAGTAGTGTAATTAACTGGTTTCCATGAAGATGTGGCACTAGGAAGAATTTCATGATCAACGTTTTATGTCTTTAAGGGAGACCCGGACTAGGTAACGAGTTATGAGGAGGAAACCATGGAAGGAAGTACTGACATCCCATCATCCCATTTAGATTAATGAGGATACATCCAAGAGTAATGAATGGATGGTGTCCGCCTTTGGAAAGTGGGAATGTGGGGCAATAGTTTCGCGTCCTCCACAGACAGATGTGTACGCCCCGAAGAAAGAGTCAGAAACATAAATGGTGATCCTAACGTAAGTATATTCTCCTAAATGAAAATATTATAAGAGTTTGAGACAATAGTGGACTAGCATGTCACCGAATCCAGCTGTCTAGCACCGGGTCCTACTAAGAAAATAGTTGGCCTCACATGAAACTCACCAAAAGATGGGGTAGTGAGAACATTGGACATCCCAGTCTGCAATGTTGTCAGCATGGATCTATCTTAACATCCCTTGAGGATGGAATGGAATTGGGGAATTGGTTGTCGAATCCTTTCCTTTCAGAACTAATGGGTTAATCTCTAGTTTTTTCAAGAACCAAGTAGCTTTAGGAATTCGATCATCAACCGCCCACCAATGAAGGGGAATGGGAAATGCCAACGCGGCAGTCCCACGTGGCTCCACCACATTGGCGACAATATCCAAGCCTACAAACATCAGGCACCCATTCCCCATCTCCCCTACTGATGTCATTTAGTATAGAGTGATCAACGACCACGTACGCTGATACAAGGAAGAGGGGATTATCCCGACTTGGGATATGGCCCCCCGAGAACTAGATTCGTCTGCACCTCTTCACCAACACCACACCCAAGGTCCGCATAAAGAGCCAATACTCCCCACTACAACATGAAATTATTTTGAGAGCCTCTCCCCAGAACGCCTTGACTACTCTCTCCCATACACAAACGGTGTTGGAGATGTTTAGGCCAGCAAGGTCATGATCTCGTTTTAGGGGGCCCATGGAGAGATCTTACAAGGTCACGCCAGCACTTCCACCTAACCCCATGAGTCGTGGAGCAGGTAATCCAAGCATCGGTACTGTTGGCCCAGTCCGGTTGACCTGATGCCACTATCAGACATAGGCCAAGGAAGACGCCCGCCAAGGGGCATCAACGTCATCAAATACTATGGTTCAGGCCACATCTGACATATATAATCGACCCCTTGTGTATTATGAGTAGGTGAACTCGTATACCCGGATCAAATCAAGGGCCCTACAACCCCATGGGTAGGATGGATCGACGCTCTCCACCACCGGTACAGGTAGTGGCTGCCACCAGAATGAAGGCCATCCTTGTACTGCCATCATGGAAAATACAGGTCTTCCCTGCTTCTTATATTGTCATGGAAGTCCAACTCAAGCTACCCTCTGCCGAATAAGGGACCAACACATTATAGTGACACTCATCATGGAATCCACTCTCGTGCTCATTACATCGGGTATGAAGTAATCCCTCCTGCCACAGACCTCTAGTGTGGGGACATTGCACATCCAATCAATCACTTTCATGGGGGTACTACCCATGTTCATTCAGTAGCTAGTGTAGGTCCTCCTTGCCTCAGTAACTAGAGGGGTGAAGGCCAGTCTTTCTTCACTAGCACCCATCATGAAGGCCCTACCCATGTTCAGCTTGACCAGTGCGAGGACCTTCCTCGCACTAATGTCACCTGGGGAAACAACCATGGGGGTCCCACCCATGCTCTTATGGGATCAAGTAGAGCTCATACCCACACTTGAACTCCCCTTAATTTTTATCCCCATATCCCTTTGGATATATATCCTGATGCTCCTCACACTCAGGCTTTCTCAGGTAGAGGCCCTTTCCGCCCCAACAGCAGTACGACTAAGGACCTCCTCATGCTTAAAATTTTCCATGTACTGATGAACCATTCCAGGGTAGGAGGATGGGTCATCGCTACCATAAAAGGATCACTGAGAAGATTTAGACTGTGTTCAAACTGTTTTGTTTCTCAGATTCTGATGCCGAATACATCTTCACAATGGAACAATCTCCCAGATCCTCCATGTTATGGGTTGGGGTACGAACAAGGCGCATCATCCCAGTGATCCCAGAATGCGAGGCCCATAGTATTCCTGCCTCCCTCCATAGTTATATCTAGGAGGAAAAAAATTTAGCGACTCCATAGGTTATGGTTGTGCAATCACCAGCATCATCACCAGAATCACTCTTTATATCAACTAGAGATCACAATGAGCTATTCTGGGGACCAATGGCAAATGAGAAACAGCACGTTCCACCACCAGTAGTCATGGTCCCCATGCCAGAAACTTTGGTATTCATCCCATCATATCGTGAAGTCATGTATATGTCACTAAACTCTTTACAGGTTACCCCGAGATGTGGTAGTTTATCATATCACTCGCCGTATTCTCCACCAGCCAGCCTTCAATCCTAGAGGTCTGCTTTGGTACCGATACAAATTTCTTAGCCACCTTCGGTTGATGAGTGGGGAAATGAAGAGAAAGACATTGAACCCAAGCCTAGGATCTTATGGTATATCCTTGAAGATGACCCCTTCCCCTAGATGTTTTGGCCGGTTGTGGTGCCGAATTTTTGTGCGCTGGAATCCCTCACCAAAGAGGATGTTGAGTGTTTCTGCCAGAACCTCTGGGCGACCCATTTTTATCTTCACCATCATCAATTGGATTATTTTAATATCCAAGAACATTTCTAAGACATTGGAGAAAAATGTCGTCTGGTGTATTTGGCCTCACTCCCTGTGGTACAGTGCCCTTATTCACCATGTCATCATAGGGCCCTCCAGCAACAATGCGTTCAGAGATAGAGGGTAGTCCACATGATTATCAAAGTGGATTCTCTCCATGTACAAATCTATGGATGGGGTAGTATGATGCCCTTCTATTCATTCATATCTGGCGATAACCTGATTTTTCATGGGACATAGATGATATTCCTCTAGGGAGAGTCGCGGATAACATAATGGACCTGCCAGAGGGTGAGAACGAGCTAGAGCTTCCGGGAGAGGACCTACACCCCAGGGAGCGTCACACTTCTTGGATACATCGGGGAGGATTACACATCAATATAAGAATATACTGGGTCTTCCTATGCCCATTGAGGCATGAGTCCTCAGCCGAAATTCCAACAAGGTAAAGGAACCCCATGGAGCTGTCAAACCCTCTGACCCGTCTAGATCATTGAAAATGGTGGAAGATGGCCTCAAAAAAGCTGCACTGCATTAGAAACATGCCATACAGAATATGGTGATCCAAGACTAATTTATGAAATGTGTTTTATAGTGACAGCAAGATTACGGTGATCCTAGGCCGGGGTAGTAGTTGCAGGCACAACTTCCCTCAGTGAATTGCCTCAAGTTGACCCTGCCCATCTTTCCCACATAGAAAAGGTTGATGCTAGAACCTAAGAAAAGAGGGTATAGTATGTCTCACCCAATACTCTTGAACATCATGAAAATCCTTGGTACCCAGCTCAAATTCCCCAAACTGCACGTTAGTTCGTTCCACCAGTCTCTCCACAAGACATTGGTCCACCTTATCATGATGAAGAACTCGCTAATTCACTGTTAGTTTTAGATCCATGTCAATACAGGAATCCCTGCCCAGATAATCCGATAGCAGCCCTCATTGATCGTTTTGAGGCAGTAGAGACGCAACAGGGGGCACTCTCACTCGATGGCAGGAGTTATCCAGCATGGGTGGATGATATTCCAATACCCCATGGGTCTCGGGATTCCCACATTTCCCCATTCAATGGGACATGGGACCCACCACATCAACTGAACCACTTTATCACAATGTGTGGCCCCATGTTGGGAACTTCAGCATAGTAGGAGGTCGTCATGCTTCGATGCTTTGTGAAGACATTGGAAGTGCATACGTTTGTACGGTACAGCTAGCTCCCAATCAGATCAGTAGCCTATTGGGAAGACCACCATAGGTAATTTCTATACTAGTTCAGTTACACCACATGGAAGAAGAGTATTGAAGAACTCTTCATGTGAAATCAAAGGACTAATGAGCGCGTTGATGACTTTTTTGCCTAGTGGAAAGGACTCACGTATTTCATTGACATACCGCCGACTTAGGATAAACTGATGACGATGGGCATAGGGAATGTCAAGATGGATCTGGTCCCCTCTCTGATCACAAAGAACTATCTAGGGGGATTTTAAGACTTCTATGATAAGGCCCAGTGCCTAGAAGATTCCTTATAGCAGGTTAGGCAGGCACGTCTGTTGCTTCCCATGATCCCCACGAGATGGGATGCCAGGGACAAGCCTGCTGCAATGTCCCAAATAGAAGCCCCCATGTGACTAGATTTGTTACCAGTGGAGCCGCCTATACATCCTCGCAGAGGCCCTCCACCTCAGGCGCAACCACCAGCCCGGTAGCACCCACCTCAGAATTGGCAGGTGCCCCTCCTCAATGTGCCACCACCACCAAGGAAAAATAACCAAGCTCCACATCCTATGTAGGTTCCTCCAACCCCTTATTAGGTTCAGGTTCCAAGGGCCCCCTTCTCAGACAGTAGAAACTGAACCAACTCATTCAATTACGCATGAGTCGTTGGTTACTTCTATAGTGCCTTGGAGGAGGGGATTCTATGTTTTTCTGAGTGTAGAAGGTCGGAATAGTCCAGCATTAATGATCACCCTAATTGCTGAACCTACCATAGGATCCTGGGGAACACTGTCAAGAAGTTTTATGGGTTCAAAGACTGGCTTCGAGACCATGTAGATAACAACATAGTCTATTTAGACCTGGCTTCGTCATAGTGGCATGCATCTTCGTGAGGCCATATAGTAGCATCGATAGTGGGGGAGAGTGGCATCAGGTTTCCTGTTGCGGATACCATAAGTATGATGACTGTATGGCTCACAAAATAGTTTCTTGTTCCCATCATGTCATCTAGGCATGCCTGAATCGTCCAGAGCCTTTAGAAGCTGCAACCACCACTTCTGCATCGTCGTCTCCGCTGGCCTCTTCCAAGAAGAGAAAATATCGGCAGTGAAGGGGAAACAAAGTTCCCTACCAATGCCATCATCATCCCGTAATCTCAATGACATCATGCCCCCAGAGATAGAAATAACTCTTGGAACTTGTCCAGTAGTAGATGACTTTTTTAAAGGTTGGGGCCGAAGCCTCATTTATTATTAAATAAAAGAAAAGACTGCTTTTAACTGGGTAGAGGGAGACCCATTACATAGCCCGAAGGCCCAGTGGGCATTTATCCAATTACATGGCTTGTAGGCCCAATATTTTTGGCAGAAATCCCATTCTCTGAATAGTATTGCTACAATACCTACACTGCTACAATGCTGCACAGTACCCGCCGCTGCTACAGTACTTTGCCGCCGCTACAACCACCTTTCGCCGCTATAGTTCCCGTTGTTTCTACAGTGCTCGATGCTACTACAGTACTACTATAGTAACCTATTCCCAATGGGTTTCGAACCCCCATTTTTCATGTAGAATTATGGGGTGCTTACCACTAAGCCAAACCCCAACTACAATCCTGTAGTAGACGACTCTTCGAGTGAAGATCAAGGGTATTCCTTGGTTAACACCATAGAGATGGTAAAATCCCAACATGATTTATAACAATGAAGAGAACCAAATGGATCCTCCCAACATCCTCATCCATCGCCAACGTCGAAGGAGCCATGACTATATGGGCCATCAGAGTTCCTCTGTCAGCACTTCCAGCCATGTTATACATGCTACCGAAAACCAATAAAAATGTTCAATCCATAGCTTAGCATGCACAACCTTCTCATCGGGTGGCATCAGGTCCGCCTTCACTAACGTTCGTGTTGTTGGATTTAGAAGAGCCACCATGACCATGTCATGACCATCCACGCCCTACTAGAGGCATGTCCCAGTCATATGGCCCTCATCCGGTTTCCACTCTACATGCCTCAGCCAGTGGGTTGTGGGATGTTCCCAGAATCAGTCAGCCACTGGTCTATTCGGCTGGGCGCACCATACATCATGTCAAAAAGTGATCTCATACAAGTAGAAGTTCTAACCTAGTATGAAAGTATGATGTTCTTAAGAATATTTCATGTGTTCCAGCAAGTCTCTCCATCCTTGAGGCCATTAGTATGTCTTCAGATATGCGTGTGTCCCTCACCAAGGATTTATGAAACCCCCAATTTTTTTAGACAGATGTAGCAGCCGCAGAAGCTTTTCATGTTCAAGCGGTCGAGAATGCTAAATTCAAGACCATTATATCCTTCTCTGGAGAAGATGAAGGTTCTCACAAACAGGGGAACATTCTCCCATTGTACTTCAATGTCCAATTCAATGGAGTGGAGGTTTGTCTCCGTCTTATTGACAAAGGTTTTGGAATTACCATTATCTCGATTCGGACACTGCGAAAGCTGGGATTGTCTGAAGATGAACCGAGTCACTCTAACCTAAGAATCCATGGTTATGGAAGGAAGGACCAGAAACCGGATGGTATGATCCACTTGAAGAATCAATTTGGTGGCCTAGTTTCCAGCACCAAATTTATGGTAGTCTCCCAGGACACCACCTACAATGCATTGATGGGAATGCCATGGCTACACCTATATGAAGCAGTTCCCTCATCATATCACTTGTGGCCCATGTACTTCCATAAGGGTAGATTGGGTGTTCATCAAGTTGTTGTGTCTCTCTTTACCTCTTGTGAATCCCACTACCTCGATGTCAACTACTACAAGAGCAAGGACATGCATATTTAGACTACTGAGTTTGAGCCTTCCGCGACTACGATCGACCCATGGACAGATCTAGATGCCACCTACGTCTTTCCAATCCACTTATTGGAGGATATGACCCCTAACATGGGAAAATGCTTTGTTGTTATTGGGATGAGGGTGGAACACATTCCCATGAATTTGTGACACTATAATATCACCTTGTACACCTATAAAAATTGGGATCAGGTGATCCTGGAGCCTCCTACCCCAATAAGGTATTGGGATTTCCACCCAATAGCCACTGCAATACGTCATACTTGATTCTTCTGCCTAGCTGGATTTAACCGGCTCAAGATGACACACCATTATTACTTCTATATCATCTTGTGTGGCCTCTTGGGCTGAAATCCAGATGGGATCAGATGTATAGCCATCATCACTATTTTTTCAGCAGCATAATAGTCCTCTGATACAGTGTCCACAACCGCTCAGGTGGGTACCAGCCTTCTGTTGGGATCTGCCGACTCAGAAGTGACTCCTCCTGCTAAGTATCCCCCATCCATAAGTGATAAAGATGATTTGAAGAATGCTCTTCCCACCTTTGATGCGGGTGTCTCTACCATAGTCGAGTAATTGTTATGGGTGAACCTCGGTAGCGTGGCAGACCCAAAACCCGCATTGATCAGTACTGCCATGCCCCTCGAAGAGTGACGTCAGTACCTAGACATCATGAAACAACACTATGTTGTGTTAACCTGGAGTTATGACAAGATGTCAGGACTAGATCCTTAGGTATCCATCCACCACCACAGTCTCCCAGAAAATCATCGCAAGTTCAAGAAACCTCCTAGAAAGATGCACCCTTCACATGGAGCCCTGGTTGAGGCATAATTTGATAAGATCATCAGATCCAATTTCATTATGGAGGTCCAGTAACCCAAATTTCTATCCAAAATTATGCTAGTTAGAAAAAATAAAGGACAGATCAGACTCGGTATCAACATCTAGTATCCCAACCATCATTTTCCGAAGGATGATTTTTCCCTTCCTATGATGGAATTGTTGATTGATTCTATAGCTGGATTCTGTTCTCTATCATTCATGGATTGGTACTTCAGGTATAACCATATCCAAATGGCCCCCGAGGATGAATATTTCAAAGCATTTAGGGAACCTAAAGGTACTTTTTGTTATCGAGTCATGCCATTCATTTAAAAAAATCAGGTGCCACCTATCAGTGGACTATGCGTCACACATTTAAGATGATCCTCAGAATTTTGGGGGAATGATATGTGGACAATCTGGTGTTCAAGTCTTTCTAGTTTCAAGACCATATAAATGACCTTGAGAAAGTGATCAGATTCCTCCAGTCCCATCACCTGAATATGAACCCATTGAATTGTGCCTTCGGTGTCACCTCTGGAAATTTCTCGGCTTTGTTGTCAGATATAGGGGTATTGAGATTGACATAGAGAATATCAAGGCGATTAGCCATATGTATCATCTGAGAAACATTTGGGAACTTTGAGGCATAGAAGAACACTTATCCAGCATACTTCAATTCATTGTGAATCTGGAAGGCATGTGTAATCCCTTTTTTTGTCTCACGAAGAGAGGCACTCTCTATTAATGGGATAAAGAATGTCAGACTGTGTTTGAGGAAATCAAGTAGTATCTGCTCCATCCTCTAGTATTGATTCCACAAAACTCTAAAAAGCCATTGGCCTTATATGTGACCACCCTAGAAAGGTCTCTTGGCGCCCTTCTCACCCAGAAAAAGAATGAGGGGATGGAGAACAACCTTTACTAAACCAGCTGCATGCTCCTCAATATGGAGACCAGATAATCCCCAATGAAAAGATCTACCTTACGCTAGTTTTTAAATTACAAAAATATCGGTATTACACTTAGAGCAATGAGATACAGCTGTTGTGCCATGTAGACCCACTAAAGTACATTCCTGAACTGCCCCATGTTGACAGGACATCTAGCTCAGTTGCAGTGATTCTCCAGAAGTAAGACATCAAGTTTTTCCCTCATAATGCTATTAAGGGGAAAGCACATGCAGTATTCCTTTCTATCCACCCAGCTCCTACTGACCAGTCCTTGGATCTTGTTTTCCCCGATGAAGAAATTCTCTCGGTGGAACAAGACATGCCATGCATGAAAATGAAAGTTGATGGTGCTTCTCGTAGCCCCACCGGCTGGAGGCTTAATGTCCCCATTCCCAACAGAGTAGGCATGTGTATTGTCTTCATTACCCTATCACAAGACATTCTACCATACTCATTTATGTTTCCAGAAGGATGCACCAACAATGAGGTAGATAATCAAGCTCTCATCACTGGCCTCAAGCTGGCCCTCAAGATTGATGTGCACCATTTGTATGTGAATGACGACCCAAACTAGTCATCAAGAATATCAACGATGACTATGTTGTTAGAAATATAGAGCTCTTACTATTGTTGGAATGAACTCTCCATCTAATGGCTCAGTTCCCATCTCAGTTAGTTATTTCTCATGTTCTCTAATCTCATAATGGTCAAGCTGACATCTTGTATGGCCTAGATGCCTCACTTGTAGAACCCGAGCAGAAAGATCTAATTATCCACGTAGCACATCAGAGATTACTTGATCTTGTCACCCCAGATGATGACGATGGAATGTAGGTGAGCCCTCTTACTATAGGAGCCTCCACGTTAGGACCCCCAGGTCCCTGGATATAGTGATTGATGTGACTCTTGACCGAAGAGCCCCCTTTATTATGTATCTTTAAAATGGTTACCTTTTGGTTGATCGGGCCGAGTGTGAGAGAATCTGAAGTTGTGCGTTGATGTTTAATCTCAAAGACAACCCTGACCAATAGAAAATCATCTACAAGTGCAGGTTTAATGGGGTTATCCTCTGTTTAATTCTAGGAGTTGAGATTTCTCAGGTCATGCAAGAGGTTCATGCTGGTTCATTCGTGGATCATCAGACAAAGCTGAAACTATCACACCAGATCCAAAGACTGGGGTACTTTTGGCCCTCCAGGATCCATAATTACATCAAGTTTTCTAAGTGATTCCATGCGTTCCAAATTCATGATAAATTTATACATCGACCACCAGATCCACACCACTCCACCATGTAATCTTGGCCATTTTCGATTTTTGGACTCGATGTCATGGGACCAAATCCATCGGTGACAGCTAGCCAGTGCAGGTTTATCCTGACTACTAGGGGTTTCTTCTCTAAGAGGGCAGAGGTATTTCTTCTCAAGGAGGTCAAGGCCTGTTTCATCATTGTATTTGTGATTCCCACATCAGATGTTGATTTGGAGTCCATCACGCCATCCTCAGTGATAACGGTATGAACTTCTGAGCAGTTGAGCTGAAGAAATCATAGGCTAAGTAAATCCTCCATTCTAACCACACCTCTTTCTATCATGCACAAGAAAATGGACAGATCAAGTTGTTCAACAAGATCCTCTATAACACTTTGTAGAAAATGATTTTTCAAAATAAGAATAGTTGTTCGGACTAGCAACCCAACACCCTCTAGGAAAACATGATGATGACTCATAAATCCACCAAGGTGACTCCATATTCCCTAGTATAGGGAACAGAGGCCATACTGTCCTTCAAGATTCAATTTCTCTCACTATGCCAAGCTGTCTATGATTAGAAACCACCAGATAATGTTTTTGAAATCTATCTGGCCGAGATGGATGCTCTTGAAGAGAATTTTCTTTGTGCTCTACACAATCTAGAAAAACATCAGAACAAGATTTCCAAAGATTTCAACAAGAAAGTTCTCCTCTTCTCCTTCTTGCAAGACAACTTCGTATTGGCCCTAAGGGCACCAATGATACCTGGCAAGAAACCACCGAAGTAGGAACCCAAATTGGTGGGACCTTACATTATTACAAGGTTTACTCTAATGGTGTGTACTCACTGGTTACAATGGATAGTGAGTGTATAACTCATCTCACCAATTCCATGTTCCTCAAGAAATACTTTCCTTGAGTCCCCATGGTCCTGCATGACCCTAAACTGTATTATATTCCTTCACGACAATAAACACTATAGTCTTGCACGATCCCAAGCTACATAATGGTGCCGCACACCCCTAAACTGCATTACGGTCCAACATTACCTTAAACAATGTGTTGTCCATCAAGACGTTAAAAAGTGTTTTCAAAAATATGTATGGCTTAATTCCCATCCTCGTGGAATATGTAGGGAAACTCAGACACCTCTCCTTATTTCCATCCCTTGATTACTCTATGACCATCCCCTCATGGGCATTGTTCTTTTGGAGGATCTCACATGGCGTCATGTAGGCTTCATTAGCACCACCCATGTCAGGGTTACAATGATTGTACTATATTCCCTCTTTTATTTTTCTTATCCTCCTACATCATTACTGTATGATGCTAAGTTGTATGGCCCTTTGAGAACTACGTGTGTCTTGATTCAATTCCTTATATGATATGTAGGACCTCCCAGACATTTCATTCATAGGCCGAGCCCCAACATTAGGACCTCCCATTGGGACAAAACACATGGTGTGGTGTGGGATTTTCCCCCCATTCATGTCACGTTCATCATGACCATACCATGTATCCCTCTCCCCAGAAGATCTCTATCTCTTCTATTGTCTAACATGATTAGAAATTTCCCAAGCATATTTATGCTCCACACACCCCATTATTTGGGTTCCTACTATCTTTCACATCTGGAGGGACCCCCGAATGATAAGGATACATAGATTATGGGTTCTCTTATCATTTTGGGCCAACTCCCTCAAGGGTTTTAGACAAGAAATAGATACGAGTCTCACGTGGAGAATATGGTCAGTTGTTGACGATCATTTGTTGTTCCCATTTTGGGTCACATGATATAGATGCTATGTTTAGAATCTGGATAGAAAAAATATTTTGTAGTTATCACCACCCCCATATGTCCCAAAAATATAGTGTAGTGGTTGATTCTTCCATGTCGTCTCTCCAAATCTCAGTCAGATTCAAGTGGGAGGGTGACTCCAGCTATCAGACACTTTTGTGACTGGGAAAGCCTAATACCAATCCATGTTTCCCAACCCGAGTATAGCTCACATGGGCTTAGGAGTTTTGAAGGAAATTCCTACATGAGCGGTCATCTGGATACAATTGGCTGGGATTCTCAGCCTCAGGTCCTTCGACCCCTTCAGGCCCCTGGCCCAAGTTCTCATTCTGGATTGTGTGGTGTGGTGTTGACTCACATCCTCATTCACGTCGTTCTATTTCTCAATGCCACACATATCCCCTTGAGACATCCCTCCCTTCATTTTTCATCAGTACCATGATCGCATTCCCTACCATGCTTCATGAGTCTCACCATTTGGGATTCTATCCCCATCTATATTAAAAATGGCCCTCGAATGGTATGGATGATAGGCCTAATGGATCTCTTAACATTATAGGCTAACTCCCATGAGGATTCTGAGGTCAAATTTGATACAAGTCCCAATTTGAGAATATGGTTCATGGTTAATGATCAATCCCCCCCCCCCTTCAGGTCACATGAGGGTGGATACTGTGTTGCAAACATTGTCTACAGTTGTCCTCTATCATCGTAGTCACATTGTGGTCTTCCATAAGAATGATGATTCAACCACTTTTTCCAATGAATATGACATTAAACTAGGAATATAAGGTCCGAGCTCTATATACCTATACTATGATAACCTTCATCCTCACTACAAGATGTTAAACAACAAGTTGGCCATGACATTCTCTCCATGGCCCAGCCTCAAGCCCCTTGTCCTTTTCGGCACCCCGGAACATGTTCTCCCTTAGGGTTGTATGGTGTGGTGTGGTATTTTTTCCTCATTCACGTCGGGTTTCTCACCATGATGTACACATCCCCGGATGAGATACCTTTCCTCTAACTTTGTCACCACTATAAGACCTTAAACTGCAATTTGTCTATGACATTTTTTTTCCATGGCCCAACATCATGCCCCTTGGACTTTTTGAGCCCCTGGACCATGTTCTTACTTAGGTTTGAATGGTTTAGTGTGGTATTATGTCCTCAATCACATCAAGTTACTCGTCGTGTCGTACACACACCTAATTTGGGGTATCTCGCCTTTATTTTCATCATTCCTTTTCTAGAACTACGCGTGGCTTGACTCCCATCCTCATGGGATACGTAGGAATGCCCAAAAATCTATACATTGTGTCTAGTCCCATATCATAAAAACCTTCCTATAATTTTAGCCTATTGGACTACATTCTTCCAGAAGAGTGGTATCCAGTGGGGTATGAGCTCATGCCCCCATTCATGTCAGGTTTATATCAAACAAACTGCATACCTCTCTCTCCTGAGTATCCTACACTCCCTTTCTCTACATTCATCACTTTGAGTCGGCTGCCTTATGTAGGGTCCATATGCCTCTTCAGTGATTCACCAATCAGACCATGAGTACTCTGTTCTAGAATATGGAGTGTCAGATTCGATTTGGGCATGCATTCGCCCACTTTTTAGGCTACGTGTTCCTCTTTATTTGGGATTCCATTATCTTTCACACATGAAGGGACTACCAAATTCCATAGATTGTAGGCCTAAGGGCTCTCCTACCGTTAAGGGACAATGTCCTCAAGGGATTCAGACAAAAAATTGATACAAGTCCCATATTGCAAATATGGTCAGTGGTAGACACTCATTTGTTGTTCACATTTCAAGCCACACAATATAAATGTTTTGATTCGAACACGGTCAACCATTATCCTTTTTTGTCATGCCATCCCCTTAAAGACTTGAATGTTGGTTACATGATTGACATTATTTTCCACCCCATCAAGTCCAATGGGATTATTCACACTCACAACAATATCCCTCAGTGCGCATTGGCATGTTCAAAAGAAAAAATCCATGGAAAAGGAACCATTCGCGGCTCTGTACCAACTTACCTTTGGTGTGCATTCAATGTATTGAAAAAATGACTTCCACCCTTGTTTCCCACACCAAGTTTGACTGAAGTGGGTTTAGGGATCGGGCTGAGGTCTACACTTACATGGAAGGATTTCGCTTCTCCTTGGTCTGATCTTTAAGACCTTAAACTAAGATCTCTTTTAGAACTATGTACAACTTTATTCCCATTATCATTGGATATGTAGGAACACCTGGGCCTCTCATCATTGGAACTAGCTCGAGTTCCATGAATTTATACCTGTTGTTCTACCTTTTGGTCTCTGAAACTTATAGTATAGCATGGCATGGCACACATGAGGGTTATTCCCCCATTCATGTCGTAATTTCAATAGTCGCACCACAAACACCCCTTTCTTGGAGTTATCCCATTACTTCCTACCCCACATGACAATAAACTCTATGTTTTTCTACACGATGTTAAATGGCACTGCAAAGAATGATGTATGGCTTCATTCCCATTCTCATGGGATATGTAGGAACACTCGGACATCTCATCTTTAGGTCCAGCTCATCTAGGGGCTAGCCACTCCTATCCCATATCCATTAAGCTTTTCTGGCCCCTCGCCCAGAGGTTTCCTACACGGAGTCAGGCATGATATGATGTGGACATCGTCATAATTCACACAATGTATTCTTTATCACGCCATGAAAATTCCCTCTAGAACCTCATCTCTCCTGTATAGGATTCATCCATATAACTATAAATTATGATGCATTTTCCCACATGTCTTTAACCTATTACGTCTATACTGAACTACATTAAAGTCTATGGATAGTCCCATGACATGACCCTAAACAATGACATTATCGTCTTGGAAGCATGACAAAAAACGAAATTGCACAGTGATATCCTCACTTGAGGGGGCATGATGTTTGTTATTAGACACACACCATACAATTTTTCAATGCCGACATATGGCTTGATTCCTATGGAAATACCTGGACATTTTATCCTAGGTTTGTCTCTTCATAAAAAAACACACATTCATCCAAAAGGATAAACAAGATTTTTCAAATACCTCTTCATTTTGTTCATGGTCCAATGTAACACCCCATGTTTAAAATTATGTTTTATGTTTTCTCAATGTTTCTAAGATGTAGTAAAATATATAAATTTCTGAACGCAAATATATAAGTAGCAGACACTTTATTTATAAAAAAACCATAATACATCCTTGACACACAAAAACTAACCCATTAACCCCACTGTTATCGATAATAAAACAATTGGAAGACCACCAAGAAACACATAGATGTCGATCGAGTAGTTATCATCTTTTGGATATGATAGAAGCATAAATGTTATAGCAAGAACAATAGCAATGAAACCAAAAATAAGAGGAACATTTAAAACCATCTCCGAAAAAAATGGCATGATCGTCGCGATATTATTTTCTTATGTGTTTGAGGGACCCTTAGAATTTGATATTTATAGTGTTTTTTCCGACCGTTATAAATAAATTATCCGTTATAAGTTAAAAATTTAGAAAGAACTTATGATAACCGTTGATATAAAATAAATAAAATGAGAAAATATTGATTTGAAGATTGTTATTAAATAAAACAAGTGTGAATCATTTTAAAGATGATTTCTTTTAATACTAAGTTATTTTTATGACATATGAAATTAATATTTTATTTTGAAGGGTTTTATAAATTATTTTTTTATAATGGTCAAATTAATAATTGTAAATTTTTTAGCATATAATACGATATATATATATCATTTTATAAAAATTATGAGTAATGTTTTATTAAAACAAAATAATGAAAAGATGTTTAAAAAATGAATATAGATCTTTATTTATGTATATATATAACGAAATGATATATATATTAATATAATTGTTTTTATTAAATAAAAAAATAAAATGATAAAGGGGGAATTAATTTAGGGCTATAGAGGAGTCTCTACGCGAAATAGATAGGGTCGAGGGTTTCACCGGGCATGTCATTGAGTGCCTTTCTTCTTCGGGGGTTGTGGTCGGCGTGGATCCAAGAATTTCCTTGGTGTCGTCGATGATGGGTGATGAGTCACGAGCTAAAGTTGAGTTTTTTGGGTTGCGTGTTGATGCCAGAGTGATTTCTGACTGCTAGAGAGCATCATTAAGTTCACTTTTGAGTTGTGTTTTGGGTTTCAGTTTTATTTTTGTGATTTCAAGCTTGAGGTACGAATGTGTTCAGGGATTCAATATTCGGATTCGTATTTTATTCTGTTTTTGTTATCCTAATCTCCTCTAATCACCTAAATAGTGTCATGCTTTTTCTATTTCTATATTTTTCTTCTTGATGTTAACTTCTTCTATACCATTTGAGTTATTAAATATATGATTTACGTTGAAATTATATTCATATATTGTTTTGTTGTCTGTTGTATTCATATATCTACAACAGATTAGAGCTCAACTAATAGACAAATTTAATTTATTGAGTATCATCGCATACACTGAATGTTTCTGTTCGGATGTCGATGTTATCATCCTTCGATAAGCCTATAGAGATTTTTTTAATTACCTAATTGTAATTTTCTCCAAATTGATAGAATCTTTCTTCTTTGTTCTTAATTTTTATTTAAACATCAATTTTTAAAACAGTATAGATTCTATTAGTTTAATGATGGTCCATTTGATTTTGTTATAAGTCATTTTCAAATCAGTTTGCTGTGTTGTAAAAATAAATGTTTGAGTAAAACAAAAAATACAATTTATTACTCTTATCTATATGCAATGAATACAGTTTGGTTTCTTGTTTGTGTTTGAATGGGTCCACGATACTGCTATTTTATTTCAAGATGATTTAAATTAAATTTAAATCATGATTACTGATATATAAAGAAGCATGCCCCTATTTTTTGGGTGGCACGATGAGTGAGAGTTTGGAAATATGTTTTAGAGGAGAGGTCTGATCCACTTATTCCTTTGTTCTCTGAAACGTTCTATCAAGAGGAAATTCACTATGGGAGAGTGAGAAATTAGAGTCCGAAGAGTATACTGAAATTGAAGGAGACTCTGCAGAAACATGTAAGGGATTTCTTAAATCCCTTTTGGAAACTAATTCTTCTTTTCTAAAATTATATCTTTGTAAGGGACCTCTATCAATTTATCCCATGTTGTAATTTCTATTTTCTAAATTTACACAATCCCATTTTTATTTTAGTAAGGTATTTTAATTTTTATTTTATCAAATTACTTTCTTCTTCAATGTTTACTTATGGGTTTTTTTAGAATAGATTCAACATTTTTATTTTCTTAATTAAATGTTGTTTCAAGTTAGGAGAATTATATATTTTTTTTAATATATATATGGTATGTATTCTACTTAAATTAGTTTGAAAGGCGTTTTAATGAATTTATATTGGTTTATGACGCTAAATTTTTATTATGAAAAACCCATATATATATATATATATATATATACATGTTTATATTCATAGTATATTTTCAGTTTTTCAAAGATGTATATGAATCATTAATTAATGTTCTCGATGTGAAAAAATTTACTAAGGATTATTTTGTTTTAATTTTTATATACAAAATCCTTTTATATAGTTTTGGGTATATATGATCATAAATTATTTTGGATTTTCGAAAGGGTAATTATCAATATATATCAGATGTTTTTTATGCGAAACATACTCTCAAATTTTAAAATCATAGATATATGATTATATGTTTCATCCATATGTTTCATTTATGTTTTAACATAATTTTTTCTTGAAAACTTTGTTTACATGATCATATATACATTTATATGTGATTAATTTAATTAAATTCAAGAATGTCATTTATAATATATGTAGTGGCCATTATTTAAATCAATGACATGTCACGAACATCAGTTTTATTAATCGCGTGTTTAAGTTGTATGGATAATTTTTTTGCTTGTTGTAGTCACAATATATATATATATACATGTTGTATGAGTAAATTGTTATTATTCATGAATGATTCTTAAAATAATGATTCGTTAAAAGGAAAAGTAAGTACAAAAAAACATGAAAAGATATGTCGATGCGTAAATCGACTACTTCAGAACATGCAGATATTATCCTATGAAAATATATGTGTGTGTGTGTGTGTGTGTGTGTGTAAGGTCTATCCATAAATGGATTGGTAGTAACCAATCCTAAAAATTATGAAATAGAAATAATATATATATATATTTATACATATATAAGTATGGATGTATATTTTCATACATTGACATATTTAAAAGTAAACAAACCAGTGAAAAATACTTATATATATATATATATAAATAATACGTTAAACGTTTTCGAAAAATACGATCACTTGTTCGTTGTAAAAATAGATGGTCATTGGGGAGTGAAACCATCCTTCACGAAGTGGGTAGGCCCAAAACAGCACTCAATGAATTAAGTTCCCTCAAAACACTGTTTTGTTTTAATGAAGTTTGCTTAATATTTTCCAAGGAATATCACTAGATTTGTTTAAAAGTGTTTTCAAAGTATAATTATTTTTCAAAATCATTAAATTATTTTGTAAATTTCTTTTTACAAATATATTGAAAATTAATTCTTCAAATGTATTATGGAAATTATATTTTTAAAAGTGATTTATCAATGGTTTCCAATACTCTTTATTGGGCGATTGAACACTCACCCTTTTATTTTAAAATGATTTTTCATAGGTATCTTAGGATATTATCGTAGATTTCGTCTCTTTTGGAGATAGTGCATGCGGAAGCGTCATGGAACATTGATTTTATTTTTGGTCAACTCTGATAAATGTAAGGTTATGTCAAATCTTCCAGAACCTAGACTGGTAAAAGGTCCTTATTTCATTAAAGTGTTGTGTAATTGTTTATTCCCTTTATTAAAAAAATTACACTACATTTTTCTATCATTGAGTCTGGAAGAACGGGCTCGGGGTGTTATAATTGGTATTAGAGGAACGGTTTAGACAAATTTGGAGATTAGATATTGTATTATGAGGAAAATAAGTCCACGCGTTAGAATATTCATTAGGTAATTATGTTCCCATAGATTTTTTTTTCTGAATATGGAAAATCAAAAGGTCCTAATGTTTACAAAAGAATTGTGAGGATGAAATTCATTTAAGGGGGAAGAATGTAACACCCCAGGTTTAAAATTATGTTTTATGTTTTTTCAATGTTTCCAAGATGCAGTATAATATATAAATTTCTGAACCAAAATATATAAGTAGCAAACACTTTATTTATACAAATACCATAATACATCCTTAACACACAAAAACTAATCCATTAACCCCACTGATATCGATAATAAAACAATTGGAAGACCACCAAAAAACACAATTATGTTGATCGAGTAGTTATTGTCTTTTGGATATGATAGAAGCAGAAACGTTATAGAAAGAACAATAGCAATGAAACTAAAAACACGAGGAACATATAAAACCATCTCCGAAAATAGTGGCATGATCGTCATGATATTATTTTCCTATGTGTTTGAGCAACCCTTAGACATTCATATTTATAGTGTTTTTATCCGACCGTTATAAAAAAATCTATCTGTTATAAGTTAAAAATTGAGAAACAACTTATGATAACCATTGATATGAAATAAGTAAATAGAAAAAATATTGATTTGAATATTGTTATGCAATAAAACAACTGTGAATCATTTTAAAGATGATTTTTATTAATATTAAGTGATTTTTATGACACCTAAAATGAATATTTTATTTTGAAGTGTTTTATAAATTATTTTTTTTATAATGGTCAAATTAATAATAATAATTTCTTTATCATATAATACGATATATATATCATTTTATAAAAATTATGAGTAGTGTTTCATTAAATAAAAACATGAAAAGAAGTTTAAAAAATGAATATAGATCTTTATTTTTGTATATATATAACGAAATGATATATATATATTCATATAATTGTTTTAATTGAATAAAAAATGAATAAAATGATAAAGGGGAAATTGATTTAGGGTTGTAGAGGAGTCTCTGCGCAAAATAGATCAGGTCGAGGGTGTCACCGGGCTTGTCATCGAGCACCTTTCTTCTTCAGGGGTTGAGGTCAGTGTGGATCCAAGATTTTCCTTGGTGTCGTTGACGATGGGCGATGAGTCGCGAGCTGGAGTTGAGTTTTTCGGGGAGCGTTTTGACGCCAGAGTGATTTCTGACAGCTGGAGAGCTTCAGTATGTTCAATTTTGAGTCGCGTTTAGGGTTTCTGTTTCAGTTTTGCGATGTCAATCTTGAGGTGTGAATGCGTTAGGGATTCAATCTTTGGATTGGTATTTTATTCTCTTTTTGTAATCTGAATCTCCTATAATCTCCTAAATATTGTCCTGCTTTGTCAATTTCTCTATTTTTCTTCTTGATGTAAACATCTTCTATACCATTTGAGTTATTCAATATCTGATTTCTATTGAAATTATATGCATATATTGTTTTGTTATCATTTTTATTGATATATCTAAAATAGATTAGATCTCAAATAATAGACAAATTTTATTTATTGGGTATCATCGCATACACTGAATGTTTCGGTTTGGATGTCATTGTTTTCAGTCTTCGATAAGCCTGTAAGGATTTTTTTCTTAATTACCTGATTGTGGTTTTCTCCAAATTGATAGAATCTTTCTTCTTTTTTTTGAATTTTTCTTCAAACATAAATTTTGAAAACAGTATAAATTCTATTAGTTTAATTTTGGTTCGTTCGATTTTGTTATATGTATTTTTCAAATCAGTTTGTGGTGTTGTTCAAAATATATGTTTGAGGAAAAAAACAAATCCATTTTATTACTCTTATCTATATGCAATGAATACATTTTGGTTTCTTGTTTGTGTTCGAATGGGTCCACGATACTACCATTTTATTTCAAGATGGTTTAAATTAAATTTGAAGCATGATTACTGCTATATAAAGCAGTATGCCCCCATTTTTTTTGTGGCATAGTGAGTGAGAGTTTGGAAATATGTTTTAGAGGAGAGGTCTGATCCACTTATTCCTTTGTTCTCTAAAACATTCCATCAAAAAGAAATTCACTATGGGAGAGTGAGCAATTAGAGTCTGAAGAGTATTCCAAAATAGAAGGTGACTTTATATAGAAACATGTAAGGAATTTCTTAAATCCCTTTTAGTAACTCATTTTTCTTTTCTAAAACTATAATTTTATAAGGGACCTCTATCAATTTATCCCATGTTATAATTTCTATTTTCTAACTTTACACTATACCATTTTCATTTTAGTAAGGGATTTTAATTTTTATTTTATCAAATTACTGTCTTCTTCAATGTTTACTTATAGGTTTTTCAAAACAGAATCAACATTTTTATTTTTTTTAATTAAATTTTGTTTCATGTTAGGAGAGTCATATATTTTTTTTAATATATATATGGTATGGATTCTACTTAAATTAGATTTAAAGGTGTTCCAATGAATTTAAATGGGTTTGTGCTGCTAAATTTTTATTATGAAAAACCCATATATATATATATATATACATGTTTATATTAGTAGTATATTTTGAGTGTTTCAACGATGTATATGAATCATTAATTAATGTTCTGGATGCGAACAAGTTTTTCAATGGTTTATTTTGTTTTAATTTTTATATACAAAATACTTTTATATAATTTTTTGTATATATGATCATAAATTTTTTTCTATTTTTGAAAGGGTAATTATCAATATATAACTGATTTTTTTGATGTGAAACATAGTTTCAAGTTGTAGAATCATAGATATACAATTATATGTTTCATCCATATGTTTCATTTATGTTTTAATGTAATTTTGTCTTGAAAAATATGTTTACATGTTCATATATATATTCATATTTGATTCATTTAATTAAATTCAAGAATGTGATTTATAATATAAGTAGTGTCCATTATATAAATCAATGACATGTCACACGCATCAGTTTTATTAATCGAATGTGTAAGTTGTATGGATAATATTTTTTCTTGTTTTATTAACAATATATATATATATATATACATGTTGTATGGGTAAATTGTTATTATGCATGAATTATTCTTAAAATAATGATTCGCTAAATGGAAAAGTAAGTACGGAAAAACAAGCAAAGATATGTCGATGCGTAAATTGACTACTTCAGAACAAGCAGATATTATCATATGAATATATATATGTGTACGATCTAGCCATAAAGGTATTCGTAGCAACCAAACTTGAAAATGATGAAATGGAAATCATATATATATACATATATATGTATGGATGTGTATTTTAATACATTGACATATTTAAAAGTAAAAACACAAGTGACAAATACAAATATATATATATAAAGCAAAATTTATACGTTTTCAAAAAATACGGTCCCTTCTTCATTGTAAAAATAGAAGGTCATTGGGGAGTGAACACATCCTTCTCTAAGTGGGTAGGCCCAAGACAGCCCTCAAAGAATTATGTTGCCTCAAAATGATTTTTTTAATGAATTTTTCTTAATATATTCCATGGAAAATCACTGGATTAGTTTAAAAGTGTTTTCAATGTACAATTATTTTTCAAAAGCAGTACGTTATTTTGTAAAGGTTTTTTTAAAAAATGTATTTAAAAATTAATTTTGCAAATGTATTATCGAAATGATATTTTTAAAAGCAATTTATCAAAGGTTTTCAAAACTCCTTTTTGGGTGATTGAATGCTCACCATTTTAATTTAAAATGATTTTTCACAGGTATCTTTGGAGATTATTGTAGATGTCATCACTTTTGGAGATAGTGAGCATGGAAGCATCGTGGAATGTTGATTTTATTTTTGTTCAACTCTGATAAATGTAAAGTTATTTTAATCTTCCAAAACCTAGACCGGTAAAAGGCACTCGTTACATTAAAGTGTTGTGTAATTGTTTATTCACTTTATAAAAAAAATTAAACAGAATTTTTCAAGCACCGAGTCTGGAAGAACGTGCTCAGGGCGTTATAACCAGACCCACAAAACCTTATTATCTATGACACTGTTATCCTACCATGCCACATTCAAAAATACATGTGTCTTGATTCCCATCTTCATGGGATACATAGGAATGCCCATGTTGTTTGCCTCGGGACCAACCTAACATTTGTTTTCGGTCCCACGACCTAAAAACTCCCCAAGAAACGCATGGTGATCCAGACTCTAGGTCCACATTAACTTATAGTTTTATAATTACCACACCATGTGTCTCCCGCATTCCCTACCATATATAGTCCAAGCTCTAAGACATTAAACTAAGATCTCTTCCATAACTATGTGTGGCTTCATTCGCATCCTTATGGGATACATTGAAATGCCCAAACATCTCGTCACCAGGTCCAGCCCCAGACATCCAAAATCATGTCCCCTCTCTTTCGGCCCCTGTACCCAAGCTCTTTTTGAAACATGTGGTGTGGTGAGTGCGGCATGGGTTCTCATTCATATTGGGTTTTGCAATAGTCGTTCCATGTACCTCCCATGTCTATTTTCAACCTGGCCAAAGCACTATGACCCTGATCTAAGATATCCCTATGGGAACTTCACATCATGTTTGGCCACATCTCCACCACGCGTATAGTCCATTAAATCAATGTACTCTTAATGGCTTGTGCTACGACCATTGATTTGGGATGCGCGCAGCCACATGACCCTTGTCCATGGAGGGGGACTCTACTCCCTCTATCTGATACGTCTTGTTGTCATACTCAGATGTGTTATGGCAGCACCCATAGTGTGGAATTTTCACAGGGACATTCCCTCATTCCTTGTCCAAGCTTCGTGATCCCGTAATTTGGATCTTCATTCTCTTCCATGTCTGAAGGGACTCCCTTTATGGCCTGGTCTCATGCCACACTGGCTTACCTACCATTTTGGTCCAACGTCCCTGAGGACCTCAGACGAAATTTGTGACAGGTCCCGTGTTTCAAACTTGGTCTGCGGTTAACCCTCATTTTTTTGTCCCCATTTCTGGAAAACACGATATAGATACTGAGTTTCAAACATGGTCAACAGTTATCCTCTATCGTCACGCCTCCATCATTATGGTCCAGATCTTGAGCATCATGATTCACATATTTCCACTTTCTTTTATTCAAGTCGAAATCCAACATACTGGTCCTTATGCCTTCGTACATCTAGGTGCCTTATATTGGTGGGTTAGTATCCATGGGACGTCATTCACCTAGCATCCCACTACCCCTAACATGTGCTTTTATTTCCCAAGAAATCCCAAACACTACTCCTTGTTTCCCAAATCAAGCATGACTCACGTGGGCCTAGTAGTTACGGTAGGACGTGTACTAGAGAATCCATGCCACACATGCCTTTCATCGTCCAATATGACATTATACTACAATATCAGAACTATGCGTGGCTTGATTCCCAACATCCTGGGATACGTAGGAACGCTCGACCGCTTTTCCACGGGCACAACCTAACTTTCACTTTTGGTCCCATGACCTAAAGAACATCCTTAAGGGATACATGGTGTGGTGTAGACTTCATATGTTCTCATTCACGTCAGGTTTATTGCTACCCCACCACATACTCCCTTTCAGGGATCTTCTCATCCTATCGTGTGACGTTAAACTGCACAAGCCCACATGTTCTTGATGCATGACACTAAACAACAGTTCTACCCTAAACAAGTTTAGGATGCCACATGTAAGTCATGTGATGCACCGGATCCCTTTCCATAGATAATTTCCCCTATCAGTGTGGCCACCGGCCACACTGTCCATAAGAAAGATGTTTGTCTTTATTTTTATCTTTATGGGATACGTAGCGATACCCACGAATTCCACCTCGGGCCCAACCCCAGGTTCATTAATCCTTCATGTCCCTCCGCCCTGATCACGATTCAGTCTATATGACCATAAACTAAGAGCCTACAATCTATGTACCATGACTTTAAACTATTAAACTTGGTCCAGGCAGTATGACCTTAAAACTATGTTCACCATTTTCACCGTAAAACATTAAACTACTTTTCTATCATCCTCATTGGTTTGAGAAAAAATGAAATGTCATTCTTGGACCTTACTAGAGAGGTAATGTTCAAAAATATGTTTTACTCCTGTTCATACTGATGCTCCCACCTAGTGTGTCTTCACCATAGTGGCGTAATTTCGAGAGTTTTGGACTCCATTAGAACAACCCATCACTACACACTCCACTGTTTGTGTGCCCCTTATTTAGACCCTAATCCTATTTAAAAAGTAATAGAACCCCATAATAGTTTGGATACTTGGCCTATGGCCCGCCTACTATCATAGGATAATGTTCTGGAAGGCTAATAGATGACATTTCAAGTTGGATCCCATGATTCGAACATGGTCATCGGTTGGCCCTCGTTTGTTATTCCCATTATAGTCTAACATGATAAGGACTGTGTGTATAGAACATGGTCAAATGTCATCTTTTATTATCACACCTCCCTTACAATGTTCTGAACATTGGGTATCATGATTCACACATTCCATTCCCCTATGATCGGATTATGTTTGATGCCCCTGGGGTTACCCCGCTCGTGTACTATAGCACATTTGGAAGGACAACGTATTGATTTTCCTAATGTCCTCATGATCCAATCGGGCCTCTCCCATTTCTTCTTAAAAATATGAATTTATTGTTTAAAACCCTGATGCCTCAGGCTTGGTTAGCACCCGTATGTTCAGATTCAGTAGCATGACAATCATCCCTTGTTTCTCACATTGGGCTTGACCCACATGAGCAAAGGGGTTGATCACTGGGAATTTCAAGAATATAATAGGTGTGTGTAAAACCAATACAAATAACAGAACTCATGCATGAATCTGGAATGAAACAATCAAAGCATGAAAGTATGTTTGATGGTTTATAATCCTTACATCCCTTGAGGGTTGATAAATCCCCTGGATAGAATAACCCAGTCAAAAGAAAGTTGCAGCTCTGCCACCCTCTGGCTTGTGGCGTCTAGGATTTTCTGCCACCCGTTAAACTCCCGGTCCTCCTCAGCAATGATGGGTTCAAATTCATCAGTTTCTATCTGTAGATACTCTATATTTGTACGGATGACAGTCATCTCTTTGAAGGCTTGATTCATTAGCTCCACAAACTCTACCAGTTGGTCCATCAATCTCAATAATATCTCTGATTGAAAATCAAGGGAGGCTGAGTGCTCATCCACATTGACCTACATCTGCTGGATCTCGTCATCAGCCTCTTGAAGCCTATTGATGTTTATCGCTTTCCTCCGCTGACATCCCACATCGAGGCCACTGTCATACTCTCGAATAATCTCCGCCATATGATATTGGATAAGCATGTGAGGATTAAAGGCATCCACTCCCCAGAACACAGTTCATGCAGCCGCAAATGAAGTCTATCTATCTCATACATCCATTGCATTTGGGGGGTTTCATCGATGAAATGCTTGATCAGCTTCCAAAATTGGTGACGAAATATTTTTCTATCCTCTTTATCAGAGGTCGTCTCATCCCAGTCAGCATGGCTGGCGGGCTCATATGCGGGAACACCCCTATGAACACGTCATCGGGGTCCACATCTGTTGTTTGATCAGGTTTGGCGGGACCCGGATTTTCTGATCGTTCTAGTCACCAGACCCCACCTCAATAATTTCAGGCTCAACCCTACTGACTGTACCACCAGTGATTGGGAGAACCTCAGCTTGGTCGGTATAGATATCTACCTCCACGATCACCAGCATTCCCCTGGGAAAGGCGCTGCCAGATGGCCCAACCAACCTCAACAAGGCTGCCCACACTATTTGAATATCTATGAACCACAAAAAGGGGCATGGATGTCAGTTGACATAGTCAATGGGTGATTTCATGAATTTTGTAGAGAGATATCAAATTCCCAATCTCGTTCGTGGTTTGACGCCATCAGGACCCCAAGGCGTGGCCCCTATTTTATTTTTGAAAGGTATGAAAGCTCTGGTAGAGCCCCCTTAGGTGTCCAAGTCTCACCGAATTCCATATTCAATATAGCCATAGGTGTGGATCCTAAAGGTCCCAAAACTGTATCAGTTGAGGGGCAAGAATGGGTTCTACGTATGAGACCATCTTTCACAGTTCAATTATTAATAAGGAGTCCATAATGACATGGAAGTAGACCCCGAGAATGGGGCTCTAAATTTTACCTCAAGAACCTCTGTAAATTCATTAAGGTCTGAGTCTTGATCAAAAAATTCACCCTCCTACAATGGGCTCCCACTACCAGCCTTATCCCCCTAGGAGGACTCATCTGATTCCTCTGGCAAAAGAAAACTCCCCTTCAGTTTGGAAGTTGAGAACTACAGGGGGTGGAGGTTTTCTAATTCAACAGCACCTTCACCCAGTTAGTTATTGGTTAGGGGGAACCTCAGGAGTGCACGAATTCTTATAGCTTTACCAGGTATTGCTCTGCCTCCTCCTAGGATACTGTAAAGTCGTCCCTGACTAGGCCAATTCCCGGCAAGTCCATCCCAAGGTGGATCAAGTGTTTCCACATCTTGGAGGGGAAGAGAAATTTCCTATTGACATCCCAGATGTCCTGGGCCTATCGGAACGTAGCATTCCCCGACATATCTATATGGCGCAGCCGCTTCCCTAGACATGGGTAGATATTCTACGGAATCCTCTCGGTGGCCTCCCCTCTAGATAATTATATTCTACTAGGAAAACCAGGTCTGCTGCCGTTGTTGGATCTACTACGACTGCCGCTCCCTCTATCGGTACGGGCCTCGATGTCATGGCTTCCCCACCACCGTGGGATGTCCTTAACGTCTTCCGGCCCAACCTTGATGTTGGGGAGGCACACCATCACTGGTCCGAATAGTCGGATACTTCATCATCTCCCCCAGGTAGGCTGCCTCCTAGCTTTTGGCATATTATTTCACCGGCCTAAAGACAGCTGTGGGAGGAGGTAATTAATTATGTGTCATTCCATCTTCTCATGTGAACATGATCCACATCGGCCTCATCTCACACGGATGTTCCTCATGACGCAACCCTAAATAGACATGTGGGTTAATTCGCTGCATATGCTGAAATTTCCTGGAAAATCGGTGTGGGGTTACAGATTGTAGAGAGGATCACGGTCCACTATTTCCACCAGGACTCCACCTTTAAAGTATAGGATATAGAACTGGTGCTCGTCCGTTCCTTGAAAATCATCATTAAAAGCACCCATCGGTAGTAGTAATGGATTAAAGTCAAATTCATCTATCTTCAAGATGCGGATCAGTACCTCTTGCAAAATCATTTTGGCCGAAAATCTCCCTGAGGAAATCACAATGGATGGGTAGAAGTTTGATCATGCATGAGGGATGGGGTTCAGATATTCATAAACCCCCCTGACATGTGCCATTATCCACCCGTACAAGAGATGGAATAACACACATATCCATTATGTCCACATCACCTCATTGATATTCCATAGCATCTGGTATAGCTTGGTGATCATCAGGATTCTGAGGCTCAACCGCCCTCCTTTTGTAAACATGGACTCTATGATAAATTTTCCTGGTCGCACGCTCATGTTCGTATCCCTCACCGGAATGATCCAACCATTTATGAGAGAGCGATGAATGTCGCCAACCTGACTACCAATTACTACTCAGTACTGACACTGAACCCCATGGATTTCCACTGGTTATCCTCTAGGAGACGCCATTATGAGGGCCCCTTTCCCCATTGAGCCCCCTTTCGGTAAGTCTTAGGTCCACCAGACACTGCCTATATTACGAGAAGTTCAGAATCTGTTTGAACCACCGTCTGAAGTGGATGCCTCTGACTGCTTCCCTGTTCTCTCTAGGTACCAGCTCCATCAGTTCCATCGATAGTAGAGTCATTTTCTTTGGATCCTCTCATGCACCCATAAATCAGGAGGAATTCATCATACATCGCTCCCAGTATCAGGACCCCCGAGATCTGATGCACATACCACAAACTAATGCCAACCTCCCCGTGGTGCATGTGGAAGGTATTGGTCCTCGATGACTACCTTTTCAACAAATCTGTCATCAGCTTCTTCAGTAGGTAGATATGAATTTGAGAGGCCCAAGCTGCCTCGTATAGTCACACTCTCCTCAGATATGCCCTGAATTATTCACACAAAGCACATAACTAATAGGACCAGGCCCAGTCATCTGTAATGTGGCCACACTAGCATAGATCCCACTCATCAGACCATCCATTCCCCGGGTTCCTCAAGGCCACCTTCAAGATCATTAGCTATAGTGGTGGGGGTGTCTCCAGCTGCAATTCCTTCCCGTCAGCATTTTTCAGATGGTTGTACAAGAAAAAATCAATAATAGTTGCGATGTCATTCAATTCATAGTCATCAGCCACCCTGAAACACTAGTGTTGGCATGGTGTGCTCCTAAACCAGTATGCCAGTTCATTACTACTTGATTTGGGAATGAATAAATCATCCCTCCACCCAAATCCATACTGTGACAACCTCTTGCAAAGTGGAAAGTTCCTCTGGATTTCTGACAGCAGCTCCACTAATGACTCATGGTCGGTGTGGCTCCGTATCAAGTCCCCTAAACTCAATCTATTCACCATCTCCTCCCATCGGGTAGCATCCTCAAGGACCCGCCCTAGAAGCCTCCTAGTGAGCCATTTGGTCATGATGTTTGGGCGTTCTTTCAGTTTGCCTCGTGAATCTCTTTTGCAAAGCGTGTTCGCGGAGATTGGTCACGAAGGCTATTTGCAAAGGCCTTTCCCAGCCTTCAGATGCATGTTCACAGAGTGCACCAACCCGAAGTCAAAGACACACTGTGTGCTATAAAGACGAATGATTGATTCAGAGAGAGAAATCGTAGATAATGAATAGATTCACAAATCTTGAGTGCTACAATCCAAAAACGTGGAAAAGATAATGGAAAAAAGCTAGTTCAGGTCCCCTATTTATAGGTGAGGACCAGAGGTGCTTCGCGGTGCGTCTAATCCACAGTGAGCCTCATGGCGTGCCTGCCAGTGCATGTTGCTCCACCTTGCGAGCCCCCTTCGCGAGTCACCGAGGTATTTGGGTTCTTGACCCTCTAACTTTGACCCTCATTTTCACCTCATCTAAAAGTAATAGGGGGGAATTTCTTGATTCCAAAATCAGGGAAAATAAATAAAAAAGGAGAGCATAATGGGAGGCCTCACGATGACTGGTCATGGAGCCCCATAGCCTCATGGAAAACACAGAGGTCACCCTTCACGAACCCACCACTAAGCATGGAGGTAGGATGCTCCATGAACTGATTTTATGTTCTTGAACCTTCCACGGAGGAACGAGGTGGGATGCTCCGCAAACCGATTTGACATTCGTGAACTCTCCGCAGAGCAAGGAGGTAGGATGTTCGGTGAACCGATTTTAAATTCAAGAACCCACCTCGGAGAAAAGAGGTGGGATGCTCCATCAACCGATTTCACATTCATGAACCATCCATGGATCAAGGATGCAAGATGCTCTGCGAACACCATGGACGTTAGTGAACCTGCCACAGAGCAAGCTTCGTCTTCATGTCGAGTGAGATCTGCATCACGGCGCCTCTGGACTATAAATACTAGGCTCCCCATGATCCCAAAGGATAGATCCTCTGACCATTCACTGTCTGAGATCCCACATCACAATGAAATTTTTTCTCTATGAACCATTACCTTTTGAAGGTACTTTTTCATCGCGATGTGTCTTCCCATTTGCATGGATTCCACCCCTCTTCAAAGTGGGATTCCCTTTGCAGATCCCATGGGCCTCCGCAAAGGAAGGAGATCTCCAAGGTGGATCGGGTCATCATAGAGCATTTATGCTTCATGAAACACCCTTCACACACATGTGGTCTGATTACTAAGGCATGGTCACTGTGCTTCACAAAGCACATTTCTTCACAATGTTATGCTTCTCAATGCACCCTTTCATCGTGAGGAATTGCTTTGAAAATTCCTGTCCACTTTATGAAGCACCTTCGATATGCACCTAATCCCTATACCTTGTCTAGGAGACTTCACTTTGCAAAGAACATCCATCCACAAAGCCCCTCAACTTTATGGAGCACCAAATCTTCACAAGGATTCAACCTATGAACCCCTTTTCTCTATAACACTTTTTACTATGCAGCCCCTTGGGGTTTCATGAACAAATTCCACGGTCCCTTGGGCGGTGATTCCTGTTGTGTTGCTTCTCCCCATCCTTCTTCGCATAGGCATGATAAGAGCCATTGCTTCTTCACATTGCCACAGTAAGTTGTGGGACATTAAACTTCCAAGCACCATAATCCTCATCACATTATGTTAAATTGTGGCCTCTCCTCATGCATCATATGCAAGGAACCCCACCTAGGACATTTTGTACGCCCCCGGGTCTTCACGAGAGTGAGATCATTCCTCACATGGAATGAGATCCTCCTAATCGGAGTGGCATCAGTCTGCAGGGAAAGGGATACCAACTTGGTGTAAGCCCCTATCTTTTTTCACCGGAGGTAGAATTCATTCTCCTCCTCTCTTCCTAGGTTCCAAATCCCTCTCTTGCTGGGATTTTTCACCACATGGACCTCCATCCTGAAGTATGTCCCAATCTCCATCACCCTTGAGATTCTAAAAATGTGTATACCCCCATTCCATCATTGGGACGCCAGCAACGTGTATGCAACATTCCACTTCCCACGAACTCTCCTACCACAACGTGATTGTCAGGTCTTTTCTGGATCTTATTTGTCACACCGAGAAGGACTGACGTGGGCATAAATCAAGAATTGACTTTTACATCCCTTCTAGGAATCCTAGAGTGTAAATCCCAAACAACCTGCCTGAACTACAAGGAAAATGATCCCTTCCAATAGAAGATACGTAGGAAGCCCCCTGAGGCTCAATCCCAACAACCATTAGTCTTGACCATCACCATGTCGGTTCACCAAACTTCTTCTTAACTACATGTACTTTTAACCTTTCCAAGGAAAGGTACGTAGGAAGACTCCTTGAGGTTCAATCCCCACAACTGTTGGTTTTGACCCCCTTCACGTCAGACTACATTTGTCCTATATGATGTTAAACTACATGCCCTCTTTTTCTTCATGCACGATGTTAAACTACAACCACCACATTTGTCCTATATGATGTTAAATTGCATGCCCTCTTTTTTGACTTTCACGATGTTAAACTGGATCCCCCTTCCTAAATACGTGAGCTTTGATCCTTTTCACCTGGATAAGGTACGTAGAAATCCTCTGTTAGTTTCAAACCCCATATAGAATTATGTCGTTGTGACCCCATCCAGCGGTAAGCCATTGTAACCCCATCTAGATGTAATCCATTGTCACCCCATCCAGCTGTAAGTTGTTGTGACCACAACCAATGATAAGCCATTATGACCACATACAACAGTACGTAGTTGTGACCCCATCCAGTGGTAAGACTTTCTGACCCCATGCAGGGGTAAGCCGTTGTGACCCCATCCAATGGTAAGACGTTGTGAACCCTGTTCAATGGTAAGCTGTTGTCAACCCCATTCGGAGATAATTTGTTGAATCCCCAAATCGATGGTAATCCATTGTCATGTGAATATTGAGGACTTTAATTATCTTCCATAGGGATATATAGGTGGTCTCTTCGAGACTCAATCCCAACATCACCGTTGTCCACGATTTGACTCCATCTCATTCTCCACACACTTCACTTAACGATCCTTCATTTATTTTGATACTTACCTAGGCCGCCACATCCCAGTGGGATCATGCCACCACATTCCCCATTCCCTTTAACACCAATCGGTTAGCTAACCATGCATTAGCCCCATCATCAGTGTTCCCTCCAGGGGTTGCACTGACCTGATCCGCTCTAGTTAGTGTTCTGATCAATCTGATCTGTCTCTGCTAGATGTTAAAACTACGACATACCCTGTGTTAAACATAAGAAGATGATGAAAACCTCAGATAAATTCATATGACATATAATTCCATGCATTTTACATGGGATGCCTCGAGCTTCTGTGCCCTCGAGAATCCCTACAATAATGGGACGAAACCCAGATGAGCCAGTGTTCCAGTGCCCAGACACACCAGTAATGTCTAACATGAATACTCCCCTGACCGAAGGTTACTTCCCTGACTAGACCCCTTGGAATGTCCTGACAAAAACTGTGTAATTAACTAGTTTCCATGAAGATGTGGCATGGGGAAGAGTTTCATGAACAATGTCTTAAGAATTTAATGGAGACCCAGACTATATAACGAGTTATGAGGAGGAATCCACGGAAGGAAGAACTGAAATCTCGTCATCCCATTTCGATCTTTCATCTAACCTCCCCGAGTAAAGAACAGATGTCGCCTGCTATTGGAATGTGGGAATGTGTGGCAACAGTTATGCGTCCTCCATAGATGGATGTGTGCACCTCAGCGAAAGCATCAGAAATGGATTCCATATATTAAAACATTGAATGTATGTGTAAAGTAACAATAAAAATCAGATGGAGAGAAATAGAGTACACAATCATTATAATATTAACCATCACAAAACTAAACATTTGAAATGGATTAAAAGGTTATTGATTTATTAGTAACAAAAGTAAATGGATAACAATATTATTTAATAATTTTATTTATAGATCTACTGAATGGTGGTAAGGGATTACATTTCTATCGATACTAATAAAATATGGAAATATAAATACTTGATAGGAATAGTTTAATTATATAACAAATGTCTACCAAAAAACAACTTTCTCTCTAAACGATTACTACATAAAAAGAATTTTTCAAACCAAACACACTAGAAATAACTTCTAATGAATTGAATAATCCAAAAAATAAGTTATTTATTTATCCAATCATGAAATGATATCCAAAACAAAAAAAAAATATCAAATGATATGATATATCTATAAAAAATAAAATAATAAATGTTGAAAATAAATTTGTATCTACAAAATTCAACAGCAACACCCGAATTTCAACATTGATCATTCCCAAAATAAAAAACCTTAATAATGAAAAATAAAAATAATAAAATAATTGTTGGTTTTAAATTATTATTGAAGCCCTATAAACACATATTTCAAACACTATAATAATAATATCTTTCTACAGATGAACCCAAGGACACTAAAGAAGTTGCGCACAAGATTTGGAGCTTGTGTGAAAAAATGAAATCCACACACAAGACTCATGTGCACCAAATTTGAAACCATGCAGGATCTTCTGATTCGATCTCGTAAAAATGGCCAGGGCATATGTGATAATGAAGATGAAATGATTTGAGAAAGTACTATTCCACAATCAAGACTCTTGCACTCCGAATGAGACATCATCCATCCACTTTCATGTCATCATTCTTGTGTGCTCCCACTAATATTTTCTCCTAATAATATAATGGAACCCTCTTCCGTTAAGTGTAACACTCTGGATGTCAATCCATATCTCTCATACATGTTATAATACCCCTTTCATGATCACATGAAAGTATTGGATTCATGGTATCAGATCTTGTGCTATAGGTCCCCCGTGGGTCCCCCTTTTGGTGGGACCAAAAATTCTTGACCCTTTCGCATTTCCTCTTTCACCTAAGGAATGTTCAAACAAAATCCCAATCTTGTGCACATGTCTTGGCCTTGTGGAATATCTCTTTTTCCTCAACCCTTACATCATGCATGAAAGTCTCCAATCTCTCATAAAACATTTAATATTGTGTACACCCCTCCTTAGGACTCAATGTATTTTACTTACTCTAAATCATTATTTTTAGGATCCTCTTGTGCACAACATCCCCATCTGGGGTACACATTTCTTCTGCATAGCCTTCCAGGATTGTGAATAGTGATTTTATGATTTCCTGAGATGTGCTTCATCATGTGTTGTAATAACTTATTCTTCTATTCATTGGTATGAAAGAAACTATTGATTCATCACACATGCAAGCTAATGTAGTTCTTGAAATTGACAACTCCTCCACCACACTCCCTTCTGTTATTACTTGGGACTTCTCTTCCACATCTCTGGACTGTATAAGTTTTGTAAGTCCAAGGGATGATGACTAATTTTCCATCATCTGAGAAGTAGGACATTAAAATTCTATGAATCCTTATCCCCAAAAAATTATGATAAATTATGAGTCTTCACAATCATGTTTGTCCTAGGAAAATCATATATGGGAGCCAACTGGGATCTTTTCTCTTCCCTTCTTTTCAATCAGTCTTCTTACTCCCTATACCCTTTATCACCATGTTCACCATAGGTCGTCTCCATATAATCATCAAACTACCTTTTGGTACTTCCCTCCTAGATTATATCTCAATATTTATCTCTCTAGGTTGCTAAAATATTGTAAGCACCGCACTGTCTCTTATGGCCGCACAATTCCTGACAGGATCATCAAGTATTTTGTTACCTCTTATTTCCTAGACCGAGCAGGACTATCATGGGATTATGGAAAACGAGGGTCATGACATTCAATTTGGTATTCTAATCATTCTTAATCCCCATGCCTACAGCATCCTACACAACGTTAAACTACAATTACTGAACTACATTTATATTGATTCCTTTTGGTTATGTATGAAACCTCCTTAATGTTCAACACCAACCAATGGTAGATCCCAGTGCCCCCTTCTAAGGATGTACCATAATGATGAATCATCTCCCCCTTATGATACAAATCTCTTATATCCATGCATTGTGTTTTTCTAATCTCTTGGAGATGCTAACCACGCATAATCCCAACATATCCCCATACTCTTCCAATTAAGAGACCCCCCTTTGTAAAGGGCATCTAACATATCATAATCCCTTGGGGAATCTCCAAGTCTCTGTCTTATTTGTAAGCCCTTATTTTATTCCCCCATTTTAAAATATGTATACATTGATTCCAATATATTGGAATATGTAGGAAGCCTTCCCGAGGTTCAATCACATCACCCATTTTCTATCCTGATCTCTCCTTCTAACTTTTATGTCTCAAGAAGATCATCATCTAACCAAGAGGTAAATCTTTTTTGGTCTCCCTATCCATACAATATATTTATCTCGTTCACATCATTAGGGGTCTCATCACACCACCAAACATTTTGGAATTTGATTCCCAAACACCGAGATATGTAAGAAGACTCTTTGCAGTTCAATCCCAAAACCTCAATATTCGTAATGGATCCATCTCATCCTAATAATTCAGCACATTCTATATATCCATGATGATATCCTTTATCCCTCCACATCCAAGTGAACTCAAGAAAACACTTTGGGATAATAACCTTTCATAATCATTGGCCGTTTGATCTACCATCACACCCCTATCACAGTGGGGTCACAACCAGCCAAGGGTCTCTAACCATGCATAAGACCCATCCATTCAATTTATTATTTTTTGAGTCATAGAGGCTGCTAACCAAGAGTAATCACTACACTATACATGATTATCCAACAATTAGTGTCACCTTGTGATGGGAAGCTAACTATGTTAAATCATAAAATAACCCATTCAAACATCGTGGGTTTTGATATGGGTCTTCTACAATTGGTATATAGGAATCCTCCATGCGGTTCAATCATAGAAAATTACAAATCTTGGAGCACCATTTCATTAGGTGTGCCTCCCTCATCTATCCTTTTCGGTTTTCTTTATCGGGTTTTAGGGTGTTTAATATTCCCAATTTTGAGACACACCACTCCTAGGTTGGCCCTATTTGGGTGTTCTAATCTATCTTTCTGGTATGCCTTTTTGGTGCTCCATCCCAGAGATGTTCTAATTGGATCCATTTTCCTTGGTGTTCTAATCAATCTTCTATATCTCCATAAGACATTAGACTCACAACATTCCCCATCATAAACACATGAGGATGAGGATATCCTTGGAAACAATCCTATGGCATAAGTACCCCATAATTTATGTGGGAATCCTCGAGTTTCTGCATCGTTGAGAATCCATATGAAGAGGAAGAATACAGGTGTTCTACTATTCCATTGTCTGGATATCCTGCAAATTCCTCTGAATGAAAATAATCCGGATCAAATTTGTCTTCCCTGACTTGTCCCTTTAGAATTTCCTAATAGTATAATTATGATTATCTAGAATCCATAAATATTTGTCATCGATAATAAGATTTATTAACAACGTATTAAACTATAAGGGTGACCTGGACTAGGCAACATTTTTTGTGAAGAAATCCACACAAGTAGGAACTAAGATATCAGACAAGTGATGGATGCCACGCGGCTTTGGAAAGAGGGAATGCATTGTATAATGTGACCATCATTCTACGACCAACATGTGGAACACTGAGTCATTCCATAGAAGAAATAATTGGAAAAATAAATTGTGAACCTAAGGTGAAACATTTATCCTTAAACCATGTGAACTAATATAATTCAAGAAATCAATATATAAGCATGTCACCTGATCAACTATCGGGACTAGTTCTCACCCTGAAAATAGTGGTCATAGTGCAGAACTCACTCTAATTTTGGGTAGCAATTCATTGTGAATTATGGTCTGAAACATCATTAGTTTGTATATCTCTTTCCGTCATTTTATGATGTAATTGTGTTGGGGCATAGCGAACTCTTTTACTACTATATATACTAATAGTTGTTTGTTTCTAATTTGTAGGAACCATGCTCATGCTACCAATTTCCTCCGTCCCATAGACACAGAGTCGTGGGAAATTCCAATGGGGATATCGTTTAAGTCTCTCACTTCCCCACCAAAACAACAACAACCATGTATTACAGGCTCCCACACCACATATCACTCTCATAATTCATCCTGATATTGGTTATTGATTCTCTAATCTGGCATTACAATAAGGTGGGGTCATTCTAATTAATCAAATGGACCTCCATATAATAGAGTGATTTGTGCCTCGTTATCACCTTATCCCCTCATATTCCATGCATGGAGCCACTACTCCCCTATCTTACATCCATCCATTTTATGAATCTTTCCCTAGAACTATCATATGACTCATGATCCAATGCTGATGTGGTGAGGGGTGTGGGAGTCATCTCAACTTTGAATATTTCCCAAGAGCCAAAAAGGTGGGATCCCACTAGAATGAACCAACATTACATTATAGTCTTTTAGGCCAAAGAATACTTGGCCTATGTCCCAGCATCGCTATCCCTATTTCGGTTGACCTGATGTCAACATTGGGCACATACTCTAGATGAAACCCATCAGGGGGCATCAACATCTATAGCTTAAGTGGGCATTCCACCCCCAACATAATATATAATATCCATGCCACATCATATCAGTGGTTCTACATCACTCAATTGGGATCGAGATACCATCCACCTCACATGTAGGTTGCATTGACTCTTTTAGTCATTAGTGCGAACAACAACAGTTGTAGGCCCACCCATGATGATAGGATTCAGAACAGAAGCCCTCAACATACCATCACCAATTAGAGTGGATGTCATCACTACTCTAATTATCAACATGGATATCCTCCCCATTTCACCATCATCAGTCCTAGAAGAGTCTCTTCCCATCTTGTTTACTCTCTACATGGAGGTCTCCCTCATCCCCATTATCAGAGGTGTCGTTTTTTCCCATATTGTAGGTTATCAAGGCGATGGGCCTTATCACGTCGTTATCATCCCAAGAGGGGGCCCTCACCATCTGATTTACATCCATAATGTGGGTCCTCCTTGTTCCCATGATCCAATGTATGAAGGTTTTCCCCATATTTAATGTCATCAATGCGAAGCTCCTCCCTGCATCATCACCATCTCAAGCGGAGTCCCTCCCCACAACAACATAACTAGAGTGATGGTCTTTCATTCTATATCATTCAACAATATTGAGGTCTTCCCCATGTTCTTGTTAAATTTAGTGGAGGCCATCCCCACTCCAACATTCTCAACCATGGGTGTCCTCCTTGAATGTAAGGCATCATACACATTGGTCATCCCCATGTTTTGTTCGACATATGCCCATGTGTTCCATGTACCCCATCTCGCCGAAGATGAGTTACTCCCCTATCATGCACCAAATAATGTGGAGGTCCTATATAAGTTTCAAAATTATCATATGCTAATGAATATCCCCAGGTATGTAGGGTTAATCATCCCTGCTATTGGAAGAATCATGCAAACCACCAGATCATGGTCAATTCCCTCATATTTTTTGATTTTGAAGTAGAGTTTGACTCAATGATGAAGTTTTCACCTTGGCCCTCTATGTTGTGGAATGGGTTAGGAAATCAGCATGTCATATTTTTCTTCCTTGAATGAGAGATGCAATAGTTCCTTGAATCCCTCATTAGGTGCATTTAGGAGGAGGATGATTTGGCTCCCTTTTAGGGTCTTACCATGAAGTCCTTTATTCACTTGTATGATTCACTCTCTAAATCAACATTAATGAACTAATATATATTTTGGGGTATAGTAGATAATGAGAACCAGCCCAATCCACCCCTAGTGATCACTAATTTTATATAGTGAGAACTGGTTGAAACTGCATCCTACATGGATATGATGATGTAGTTAGGTCCATCCCTAGGAGATGGTCCACCGAGCTGTGACATGTCATATCGAGCACCATTATCTTGACCAACCATTCCACCAGTAAAACAGTCTATATTAGTAACATTTTTGTTTTATTAGCCACCCCCTGTTAATGAATGAAGAAACCAAACACCGGATCCTACTTTTGAATAGGGAGGTTTGTGGGACATTCTCCTAGTGGTCCAATTCCTAGAGATGTTTTGGAAGATCATTACTCCAGATATCATCATCCAAGAGTCCCTCACATTTGATGATATCAAGTGTTTCAATCGAACTCTCTATGTGATGAATTTTCTTCTTATTCATTGTCGATTATTTTATCTGATGATCTATATGAATTAAGACAATATGAGGTAGTAATGTCACTTGGTTGACTGGGATATGATTATTGTCTCTCAACATCACGAATAGCCTAGTTACCATTAGAATATTCAAAAAATCTATGTCTAAACCTTCATTGTTCTCTACTGAGTTATTAAAGAGGCATCTTTATGTGTCTGGATTCAGGGTTGGGCTAGTACACAATTGTCCATTTAATCCTGATTCTATATCATCCCAACATACTGGGTGATATCAAGTATATGTCACTAGGTTTTTTCTCAGTGAATATGGATGACCTCAATCTTTTTATGGAGAAGGGTGGTGAGTTAAGTCTCACTGAATAGAACATTACCCTTCTAAAGGAAAAATAACTACCTCATCCCACTAGTGTTGTAACTCTCTAACAAAGTCACTGGCTCGGCCTTGCTGAACCTACTGATTCATTGCCTATCTGTCAGGGCCTTAATACGGGAAAAGGACGCACTAGGACTGTTAATCCATCTATCCCATCCTGATCGATGAAGAATGCTTATGATGATTCTTAAATGGATGTATTGCATTATTTTTTCATCTAAAAAAAGAAACTCATTGAATAGATCCTTGATCATCTCCTTGATGAATTATTTTGGTATTACAATGATCCACATTATGATCCCACCCTCTATGCACTGGGTAATTAGGGGAAACCATAGATTCCTCCTAGAATGTTTAATTTCATTGATTTCAACAACAATACATATACTAATAGGGTAAAGGATGCATTCTATGGAAATAAGAAACAATACTCCTCTCCAAATCCACTCAAGCTATCAGAGAATATTTTTCATGACTAGGCTCCATAAGTTGTTCCTATAGGAGACCCTCATGTTTCTCTTCAGGTCATTCCCCCTACTTCTTTTTTACGATATCCCTATGAATTATTACTATATCATTCCACCATCCAAAATATAAATCCACTCAGGAATATTATCATTTTGTAGGTACTACCAATGCGTTGGTGGTTAGGATCCCTCTCCAAGATAGGAACCCTCAGTAGGGTGACCCAATGGCCAATCTCATTTCCCGCCTCAAGGCTCTCTAAATGAGAGTTGTAAATAACAGCTGATGTAAAGTTGTATATCAGCACGAGTAGATGATATTCATGCACAATTGGATTTTGGAAAACCCACTTTTCCCCCCTCCAACATAATGGGAGACCCACTACAACATCTATAGAACATTATCTCAAGGTTTTAACCCATTTTGTGAACTCCATAAAAGTAGAAAGCTTCCATGGTCAAGTGTTTTTTATACATAATGAAAGGGACCATGTTCTTCTCATACAACCATATACTAATAAAGTCTATTGATGGTCGAGATGATATTTGAAGAACCTTTCTTAATTATTTAAGCACCACAACTCTCAAGACAAATATTGTTGACCACTACAGGTGGAAACAATGGCCAAAAGAGTGTGTTGTATGCTTCATCCCTAGGTGGAAGGGCCTCGCATATTCGTTCGATATGCCACTAAATTTAGAGATGCTACTGACGATGTGTATGGGTAATGGTAATATTAAAATGGTTCCCTACCTCTTCACTAAGAACATCCTAGGTTTATTATGTGATTTCTTGGACAAGGCTTTGCCCCTAGATGAATCCTTACAACTAGCCAACCAGGAACACTCATTGCCTCCAAAATCCCCTGCATGGAGATTCGTTAAGTATAAATATATTTTCATTAAAAAGGTATAGTCCCCCAGACTGCTAGAGTTGATACTGGTGGAGCCACCTCTACAACCTTGTGGAGGTCCATATCCTTAAGACCACATTTTGGATCGGCTTTCTCAACTCAAAATGGGATGACACAACCACAAATTCAATCAATACCACATATGTGAGATAATCACATCACACCTCCTCTTCATCATTCTACCCCCATCAAGGATTGAATCCTATGGTACCTCTCTCAGATTTGAGAATCTTTAACTACTTGTTTGAAGAAGTTCAAGTACTAGTTATTTCTAGGGTTCTTTAGATTAGGGAATCCTACAGTTTCCAAATGCATGTGACCCTAAGAGGTTGACATCACTGATAATTCCAAAATTTCCACTATCACTAATTAAATTGACATAAACTAATGATTTTATATGTATTGACGGACAAGAAATAGGACCAAGTCAAGAATAATGTGGTCAGTTTGTGTCCGGCCACAGAATAAGTGGTGTGTTATTCTGTGAATACTAACATCGATATCATGGGGTTGTGGCAGTAGGACTCAATTCGTGGGATTCAAAAATACAAAAACTGGATGGCTTATAAAAAAGTATCTCATGCTCCTATTATCATTCATGCTTTTTTGAATCTTCTTATGACTCCCAAATTCACAACATCTCCCCCAACTATTGATTCTGCATTCACATCTCAACCTTCTTCCTCTCAGTGGAGCAGACACCGATGACATAAGCGAAAAAAATCCCCCTCCGGTGCCGAAATAGTCTCATAATCTCAATGAATTTTTACCCCATGATATAGGGATTTATAAAAGAAAACTCCTACAAATGGAAGATTCATTAAGTTATGACTAGGGGTATACCTTGGTAAATATTGTTGAGGTGGTAGACACATACATGGTCCCTGACATTGTGGAACATCAGAAAGGTCCACCAAATGGTCTAGGTAAGAACCATAATCAACATAACCATGAATACTTGAATCATTATAATTCTTAGGCCAATGCTTCAAGCCAAAACTTGCATGCTAATGAGACCAAATAGTAGGTTCTACACAAATCTTAGAATGTGTAGTCCTGTCATCTTATCTCATCATATTCACTCCCACCACCATTTTTGCTACCCGATTAGGCAGAGTTTCCATGAATGTACCATGATCTGATGTGTTTATACATGGATTGAACTCTATCATCTGATAGTTATCCAGTAGTCATTATGTGTGGTTCAATTAGTGATAAATGAGATCTCCATATCACCATCTGCAATCTGCCGATTCGAATAGTAGTACCCAAAATAAATCCATCCACAGAGAAACTAAATGCTGGAAGAAATGCGTGATTTTCATGAAATTTTGATGTGCTCCATAAACTACCCAATATCTCTATAAATATCTCAATTATTCAGACTCTCGACCTATCTAAATATATGTGTGAAGCCATGAAAGAGGCTTTAAGAATACCACTCACATTCGAAACATATATAGAAGCCGTATAATCATTAAATACTGAGGATGTTGAGCATGTATAATGTTGAGCCATCATTTAATCCTCAGGAGAAGAATAATACACCCATGTATCAGGGAACATACTCCCAGTGTACATCACAAGCCAACTTAATGGTGTGGAATTATTCAAATTCCTTGTCAACAAAGGTTCTGGTATCAATCTCATCTAAACCCAGATGCTCTACATGTTAGGACTATCTAAAGCACATATATTTTACTCTAACGTGAAAACACATGGTTATGACAGGATTGAGAAGAGTTATTGTAACAAGATTCACTGGAGGAACTTGTTTTGTTGCTTTCTTTGTTGACCTAAATTCATGGTTGTCTCTAATAATGCATCCTACAATATATTGTTGGGTAGACCTTGGCTCCATATACAACATTTTCTCCTCATTATTTCCTCAATTCCTCAAATACTCTCTCAAAGGTCGACTTGGCGTACTCATGGGTGTTGCGTATCCATTTTCCCCTATGAAGGAAATTTTTTTTATTCTGACTCACTACCACAAAACAAGGCAAGGCCAGCGCATCAATTTTATCAGTGCTGATAAAGGTACCTCCTTTAACTGTGCTTTTTTTAGTGCTGTTAAAGGTACCCCCCTTTATCAGCGCTTTTTCATTAGCGCTGATAAAGGGTGGTCTCTATCAGCACTTTTATTAAAAGCGCTGATAGAGGGACTACATCCAAAAAAAATCATTAAAAAAATATATTAATATTTAAATATATAGATATATTTATATTGATATAAATATAATATATATTTTTTTAATATAATTTTAAATATATTTTAGATAAGTATAAATATACAGTTACACTTAATATATAAGATATTTAGTGAAAATGGCTTATAAAAAATATAGAAAAATATTTTTAATTAATAATTTGCTAATTATTATCATGTAATAGTCATTTAATAACTATTTGAAGATAGATAAAATTAAAAAAAGATCCAAAATATGTTGAAAACGTAACTTGAACTTCAAACAGTCATAACTTTTGATCCGGGTGTCCGTTTGAGCTCTACCACATATCAAATAGAAACCTGCGACGAGCTCTACGTCGCATTGATTGTGGAGAATGTGGTTAAGGTTTTTTCAAGGCCAAAAAAGTCACCGAAGGCCTCCAAAACTGAGTTTTTAGTCGGGGTACGCCGATTTTTTTACATTTTGTGGATTTTCAGCCTCATTTAAGGGGGTATTATTGGCTTTTTTGGTGGGGCCTTAATTTATTCGATTGTATTACATTCATATTGATATTATTATTTGAAATTTTATCCTTTTTTATAATTCACTGCTATTTATAAAAAATATATAACAATATATACATATTTTTTATATATTCACGCATAAAAATTTAATAATAAGTACAAATAATAAAATATATTTACATATAAAATATATTAGCTTTATCTAAATAATAACTAATATCCATTTTATTTAATATACAAATATATTTATATTTATATACCTATATATTAATGTAACAATATATATATGTATATATTAATTTATCTATATGTATATATATTTATATAACTACATATATATATTAATATTACTATAAATATATATATTAATATCACTATAAATATATATATTAACATAACTATATATATATTAACATAAATATATATTACTATACGAATAAACATAACTATATATATATTAATATAACTATATATATATTAATATAAATATATATTACTATAAGAATAAATATAACTATATATATATATATCATGAAATGGAAAAAAATCAAAATAGAGGAGTGGTAAGGGCTTAGGCGTGTAGGGGGAGGTCACGAGTTCAAAACCTGGTGGAGGTAGGGGCGCGCACTCATGGGGGAATATGGCAGCTAGCACTGATAAAGGATAGAGGGGGTGCATGGGGGCACATAATAGATTCTGAAAAGCTTTGTAGGGGGGGGGGGGCTCAGGTGCTATAAACCCCCCCGATTGGCATGATTTTTTTAATTTTTTTAATTATTTTTAAATTTTTTAAATTTTTTAAATTTATTTAACTTTTATCACTACTTTTAAAAAAGAGTTGATAAAAGAGGTCCTTTATCAGTGCTAAAATGAAAGCGCTGATAAAGGAATTGCTAATAAAAGACCCTTTTATCAGTGCTAAAACAAATTGCTGATAAAGGACCCTTTTATCAGCGCTGTGTTTTAGGGCTGATAAAAGACCGCTTTTATCAGCACTTTTTTAGAACTGAAAAAAGGTGTATTTTTCATCACTTTTTTGAGCACTAATAAAGGAGACCCCCATTTATCATTTTCGGCTTTAACATCACTTTTCTAGCGCTGATAAAAGGGGTTTTTTAGCACTGATAAAAGGGGTATTTGTAGTAGTGACTGTTACAAGAGAAATGATAAATGGATAAAAACCCATTAGGTTCAGAGAAATATTCATTTATATGACCCGTTGATTTATTTTGATGATGAATTCCTCCTCCTACGTCACCAATTGGAAGCCTCAACCCAAAACAACTGAAATTGATTTTTTGACTCTGGAGTGAGTGGGAAACATGTACCTAGGTAAACCGAAAGATGGAGGATCACCTTTTATTCCTATACCGATCAGAATTCAGTGATTATGGATCCTCTTACCCCTATAATGTATAGGGATTTACACACCATTTCAATTGAAACTGGCTAAAACTTCTTGTTCCACAAGGATGGGTTGAACTGACTCAAGCTATTGTGCCACTACTAATTTGATATTGTCAAGTGTTTCACCTTGGGTCGAAGACCTGATTGGATTTGGCCAATACCTTTGGTCAACATGGCTTTGGATTTTTAAGAGTCCCCTAATAAAGATTCCACCACTTGAAAAGTCGATACCAACATTCCAGTAAAATCATCCATCTCAGAAGATCTTCCACCCTCTCATGGCCCAGTTACTATAAACTATAAAGTTGATTTGGAAGATGATCCTCCAGAATTCAAAGATGGATTTTCTACCACTTTAGATGTGATAGTACAAGAGAACCTTGATACTAAGTCAGACCAGAAACCAACAATTTTCAGTGAAACTATGCCTATTAAAGGTAAACAACAATACGTAGATTTCCTAAAGTGGCCTCAGTATGCCTTTTCCTAGAGTTAGGAAGAGATACTAATATTAAATCCTCATATTTCTATCAATCACCTTGATCTACTTGTAAGAAATTGTAGGTTCAATCCACTTCCTAGAAAGATGCACCCTTCTCACGATTCCATGGTCATAGAAAAATTTGATAAACTCATCAAATACATCGTCATCAAGAAAGTTACATACCCCAGATGGTGGTCCAATATCACCCCATTTTGGAAAAAGAGAACACATATCAATGTCCGCATAGAATTTATGGATCTGAACTACCACTATTTGAAGGAAAATTTCCACTTCAAATGATAGATATTTTGATCGACATCACTTCTAGGTTCCATGACCATATCCTTCAAGGATTAATATTTGTGTTATAACCAAATATGGGTGGATCCTTTGGGAGAGGAGTTCAACAACTTCAAATCACTTCATGGTACCGTCAGTTACCAGGTAATTCTTTTCAATCTGAAAAATGTAGCAGCAACCTATTAGTGTGTTAAGCACCTCATATTTAAACTAATCCTCAGGGTATTGTTGGAATGTTATGTGGATGCTTTGGTAGTCAGATACTACATGTTTCTGGACTATCATAGAGATCATAATAAAGTGTTCAGCTTTCTCCATAACTTCCATATAAAGATGGAACCCTTTAATTGATCCTTTGGGGATATCTCTGGAATGATCGTCATCTATGTCATCATATATAGAGGAATCAAGATCGATATATAGATGACCATGTCCATTAGGGGGATGCCTCGCCCAAAAAATCTCCAATTGCAACAAGGATTCCAAGGACACATAGCCTACATTATCCAATTCCATGAGAACCAAGATGGTGTGTGCATTAAATTTTTCAACTCATGTAGAAAAGATCCATCCACAAGTCAGATAAATATTGTTAGACTTATTTTGAGGATATCAAGCAATAAATACAGAAACCTCTGGTTTTAATGCCTCACTTTTTAATAATCCCATTGGTCTTCTGTGTGACATTATTGGAATGATCCATCGGTTCCCTTATCACCAAGATCAACACATTAGAGGTTATATAAGAGTTTATAAAATCTAAATTGCATGATCCTTGAAACAAAAACAAAATATTCTTTAATAGATAATAGCCACCTTGCAATGGTTTTTTTCATTCCAGAAGTTGTGGCATTACTTGAAGGACCATGAGATATAGTAGGTTTCCCATGAGGATCCACTAAAATATAATTTAAACCATCCTATATTGATAAAATGTCTAGCTCATTGGGTAGTGACCCTTCAACAGTTCTAAATTAGATTCATTCAATAGATATCTGTCAACGGTTACACACAAGTTAATTTTTTGGCCACCCATACTTCCCATATAGAGAATTATATGGATCTTGAATTCTAGGATGATGCCATAATCTTAGTGGGTCTGGTTTTCCCATGTTATAAAATTCACTTTAATTGGACATCATAGATCCCCACTAGGAGAATGCATAATGATCCCAGACTCAATTGATTAAGCCTATGTATAATCTTTATCACTCCCCCAATGGTTGTATTTCTCAATTAATTCATGTTATTATATGGTTTCACCAAAAATGAGGTAGAGAATAAAGCTCTTATCACTTGTCTCAATATAGACCTAAAGAATGATTTTCACCTCAAATATGTGAAGGGGGACTTCAAGATAATCATTAAACAAATGAACAATGACAGCATCGTCGGGAAGATGGAGCTCATTCACTTGCCAGAGTGTTCCTTCAAGATGATCACATTGTTCCTATCATATACTGAGGTCATTCATATTCCTCAGTTAAAGAATGGTTCAACTGACTCCTTGACCAGCCTCAATTCATCTCTCGTAGAGCCTGACTAAGACAATTTGATCTTCCATGTGGAAAATCAAATGGTCATCGCTCCTGTCATGATGAATTATGATGGAAGACTATATGTAAGACATCATAACCTCGATGCATCCATATAAGGACCTAAAAGTCCCCCTGAAGGAGAAAAATACAAACACAATTGGAAGAATCCCATTGTTGAGTACCTTTAAGATTGTAATTTCTTGAAAAAAAGAGACGAACAAGAGTAAATTTTTGCGTCGGGACGTACAGTTCACCATCAGGAGTGGTCCTAGTATTGAGATTATCCTCTAAAAATTTGAATTCATTGGATTTAGACTCTATTTTATTAAATTATATGAGATATCCGAGGTTATGTAGGATGTACATGCTGGTTCCTAAGAATCACATTTGGCGGGGTCGAAACTCTCCCACAAGATCCGAAGGTTGGCCCACTTCTATCCCACCATAGTACATGATTGTATCATGTTATCCAAGATGTGTCATGCATTTTAGATCCATTATATATTTTTTTATCTTCACGTTTATCCCCAATATTGTACCATGTACTCTTGGACCTTTACAGTCTAGGGAATCGAAGTCGTGGGACCATATCCACGGAAAAATGCAGCGCATTGTTGGTTCAATTTAACCGACATAGATTTATTATCCATGTGTGTATAAGGGATTATACTCAAGGAATTCATGGCGTGTTCTATTGATAATTTAGTGAGCTCCATCATCATCTATCAAATTTTATTTTCTCAATACATACACACTGATTATGACACCAACTATCGAGCAGCTTAGCTGATGAAAGTGTAGGTCATGTACAACATCTAGTATAACCACACTTCGTGTTACCATGAATATGAAAAAGTAAATATTTGTGTATTTAACAATACCTTATCTAACATATTGAAAAAGATAGTGGGTGAGAACAAGAATAGCATGCCAGAATAACTGCCCAATGCTCTATGATATTACTGTACGATGACTCTTTGTTCTCTACAGGGGAACCCATATTCTTATGTGTATGGAGTATAGCAAGTCCTACCCATAAAGATTATGTTACCATCACTCTATACCACTTTTAATGATTAGCATGCATCATAAAATGATTCTGAAGACCTTCTGGCTGACATGTAAGCCCTCAATGTGAACAGAATTCATGCCTTGCACAATTTGGGTAGGCACCCGAACAATATAGGAAAATATATTAACAAAAAAGATTCTCTCTAATCATTCCTTAAAGGAGATATTTTATTGGCCCTGATAACACCAATGATACATGGTAGGAAGACACAAAAGTTGGAACCCAAATTTTTGGGACCGTACATCATCCACAAGGTTTACAGTAACAGTTTATACTTTTTGGTCACTATGGAAGGAGAACGCATTACTCCTCCAACCAATTAAAAATTCATCAATAATTAATTTTAATGAGAAAATTTTCTACCATCTAGGATCCAGGATACAAAACAACCCAACATTATCACCCTTCACAACATTAAACTGCATTGTTCATCATGCATGACATTTATCTGTGAGCCTCAGTTTCCTTTTATTACGTCATGTTTGACCTCAAATAGAGAGCCCCATTTATCCCCATCCCAGATGACATTAAATTATTAATTATTCCTTACTGTGTTATTTTGAACTACAAAACATTCAAGATGTAATTATTGAATTATTTCTCCTATTGTAGGATACATTGGAATGCACATACATTATTTCATTAGGTCCATCCCCACGTCCACTAATTTTCAATCCTATGGCCTGATGTTCCTTCTAAGAGATCATAATATGGACTTCCATTTTCTCTATTTATGTTGGGTTTAAAAAAGGCTCTCCATGTGTCATCATTATGTATAAAATCCAACCCTTTATCTTAACCTCCCAATGTTAAAATCCACAAGATTTAAGAACTCTGTATGGATTTATTCCCACACATATTGGATACATTGGAATGCACAAACATTGTGTCTATTGGTCCATCCATAGGTACCATAAATCATTCATTTTTATGTCCCCTTTTTCTAAATGTAGTTACATTGAGTCAAATGTCTTGGTGTGAAATTATATTGTCCTCAGTCATGTCGAGATTATGACTACTACATGATGTATCCCTTTTAAGGTCCCTACCATTTAACCTTCATTCTTACCACACAATGTTAAACATCATTATATTTGGGAGCTACAAATGAAATATTTATTTCCCTCACATGATATATAATATTGAATTAACATTTTGTCTTTGAGCCCATCCCTAGGTTCCTCAACCATTCTAGCCCATTTTTGAACATACCTTTTGGTCCATGTTCTATGACTTCAAACTAAGACCTCTTCCATTCCAAATTATGTTTAACTGCTCCATCCTACATGCAAGACATTATACTTAATATCATTTATTGTCCTTTATTCATGATCGTAAAAGGAAACATCCCATTAGTCCAACACGATGTAAAATTATTACACATTTTTACTTACTGCATGACGTTAACCTAAATGAATTCTCATGAACTATGTACGGCTTGATTTGTGACCACGTATTATATATAGGATTTCCTGAAAAAGTTTCCTTCAGGCATAGCACCATGTTTTTCCATTCATTCTTCAGGACCCTTATCTTGAGTTCTCTTATGTGATTATGAATAGTGTGGTGGAGACTCATTTGGTCCCCACTCATGTTGGTTTATTTATCCATGCCATAAAAATCCACCTAGTTGGGTACATCTCCACCCTTCATCCTTACAACACGATTTTAAACTACATGGAATTATTGAACTTTTTATGGTTTGATCCCCTTCCTTATTTGACATATAGAAAGACTCAGAAAAATTTTCTATGGGTATATACCAACATTAGTCAACCCATTTGACTCTTTCCTCCACTCATCATATAAATGTGAGAATGGTATAGAGTAAGAGGTTTCCAACCTTTGATACCAATTGTAGGATCGAAATATAATATGAGATGCTCAATATACAAGAGGGGGGGTGAATTGTATACTTTAAAAATTCCTTTGGAACCTTTAAAGTTAGTTAAGAAACTATAGTTTCCTTAAGAAAAGGAAAGGGCTAAGTTTAACAAAGTTAAAATAAGTAAATTCACAACACCTCTAACACCGAACTAAACTTGGAAAGAAATTCCAAAAGTAGGTTCCGGAAATATGGTTCTGGAAATTGAAACTTAACAAAAGTTACAATATGAGATTCTATCTTAAAGCGTATAGAATCTAAATTAATCAGAGTAAGTAAGGAAGTATAAGAAAGTTATACTTTCCTTAAGATACAAAATGCAGCGGAATAAAGACAAGTAGTAAAACTACTAGTAACAAGATAATAGTCTTTTAACCCAAAGAGAAGGGTATCCAACAACCTTGGATAAAGGTCCCTTGATTTATACTTTCAAGCAAGTCTGTCTTACCCACACCAGGGTAAGCCCTCGATACGAAGATCGGAGTCTCTGTCTTGCTATCCCCGCAAGCCCTCAACTTCAAGGTAGTTGGTAACCTCTGTCTTTCTCAGCAAGAAAGCCCTCGATCTTTAAGGTAGTCGGCACCTCTGTCTTCCTATCCCCAGAAGCCCTCGAATGTAATCACCAACATTCGGAGTCGCACGAAGCTTTGAGAGTTGATAAGAGACTCGCTCTCTAGAAATCACTTCAACAGCATGTAAGCACTTTTTCAGCAATCAGCATATTAGCCATCAGCCTCGAGCTCTTTCAAATGAGCTCCTATTTATAGGTAAGGTCGGCTCCTCTCCAACGGTCATATTTTCCTTAAAGATCGGAGGGACCTGTATACGTGTCACTTAGACAACGGTTAGTTTATAAAAAAATGGACGACATCGTTTTATAACAAAGTGAGTGTAACAGAAAGTATGACATCGTTTTAAACTCTAACAAAAAGGTTCGGAATAGAAACTTCGGAGTGAAGGTTCGGAATGAATAAATTCAGAGTGTATAAAACAATGATAATCAGATTCTGTTTAACAGGTGAATTCGGAATGAGAATTCGGAATAGGAATTCGTCATCAGAAATCGTAATGAGAATTCATCATCAGAATTCGTAATGAGAATTCATCATCAGAATTCGTAATGAGAATTCATCATCAGAATTCGTAATGAGAATTCATCATCAGAATTCGTAATGAGAATTCATCATCAGAATTCGTAATGAGAATTCGGAATGAGATTTCTTTATTAGAATTCGTAATGAGAATTCTTCATTGGAATTCGTAATGAGAATTCTTCATTGGAATTCGTAATGAGAATTCTTCATTGGAATTCGTAATGAGAATTCTTCATTGGAATTCATAATAAGAATTCTTCATTGGAATTCGTAATGAGAATTTTTCTTCTGAATTCGTAATGAGAATTCGGAATGGGATTTCTTTATTAGAATTCGTAATGAGAATTCTTATTCAGAATTCGTATCCTGAATCTGGAATAGAACTTAGTCAGAGTTCATATCCGGAATTCGGAATGAAACTTCCTTATAGTTCTTGTCCAGAATCCGAACCCTAAAACAGAATGCTTTATATCAAAGTTTCAATGATTCCAAGAAAATGAATCCGAAACTCATACTTAAGAAAAATATGAATGAAAATATGATAAGGATAATTTTTCTTAAAAAAAACGATTTTCCTTAAGAAAGCAATTTTCCTTATAAAAGCAATTTTCCTTAAGAAAGCAATTTTCCTTAAAGATAAGGTGTTTGTGATTTTCAAAACAAGAAGGAATGGAAAAGTCATAAGGAAAACCTTATTGACTCAACAATCTCCCCCTTTTTGGAAAGCACAAACATCCTTACGAAAAAGCTATTCCAAGAAGAAAGAAACACATTAAAGCTTATCTCCCTCGGTTTAAGGATATAGATGAATACGACTAACTCCCCCTTAGGATTTGAAACTCTAAGGATCGTATTCATATTTCCGGAGTGATGTTTCATAAGAAGGTCTTCTTTACGAAAAACTCCCCCTTAAAAAAACTCTTATTAGAATTCTTTTTCCTTGGGTATTTTTCTTTCTCCCCCTTTGATAAACTCTTATTAGAGTTCCTATTTTTCTTAAGGATCTTTTCCTTCTCCCCCTTTGTGATTTTCAAAAAGAATTGGAGGGAATGGAAAGACTTAACAAAGTACCTGAAAAATTAGTAATGACAACAATAGAAACAACAAGTACGACTTTCATTAAAATTAGAATCTCGACAACAAAAAAATACAACAAAAAGATCGGATTGGTTATTTCGGATCTTTCTCCTTCGACATTAGCCCCTTAAGAATCGTCTTGATCTTCTTTAAGTCTTTGTGATCTTCCTCTACTTGCTTCTCTAAGATGACTATTCTTGCTGACTGAGCTTCAATTATTTCTTCCTAAGCTTTCAACTTTTCTTCCTGAGCTTTCATCTTCTCTTCCTGAGCCTTCATCCTTTCTTCAAACTCGATTCGATAATCCCTTTCAAATTTCCAACTTTGATTAACGGAATTGAGCTTTCCATTCAGATCTCTCACTTCCTGAATCCGAAAGTTCTTTTCCTCTGTCAATTTCTCTTCGAAGGATGCAGTCAGCTCATTAATCTTCTTGTCTTCGGTCTCAAAGGCATCCTTAACATTATCTTGAAACTCATCAAGCAACCTCATCTCTTCCACATTTTTCTTCGACCAGCTTGTCATCCTCTTACAAGATCTTTTATGAGCTTCGTAACCAACAAAGAATGTTTTGAACTGAGCTTCAATCTCAACACACTTATCCATAACCATCGATACGGAGTCGGTTTTCTGATTCAACGCATGTTGGAGCATCTGGCATCGTGAATCAATGCTTGAGAAGGTCGGAATGGTTCCTACCAACTTCTTCAAAGACTGAACAACAAAATCATGCCCCAACGAAGATGACTCCGAATCTGAAATCTTGATCGGAGAATTTTCTTCCTCAATAAGCTCCAATTTCCTCTTAGAAGAACTACCAGCTTCCTTCCTCTTTCTTACTACTGAGCTTGGAGTCTCGGTAAGAATTTTCTTTCCCTTATCTTTTTCCGGAATAGAATCCTGTTCCGGAGTTTTCTTTTCACTGTCAGAAACTTGAACAACCAAATCTTCCTCATCAGCAACTTCTTGAACACCAACCTCTACGTTTCCCATCTGAGCAATATCTTGTAAAAGTTGTTCTTCTTCTCCATGATAGGCAACTTCTTCTTCTCCTTTCTCTTCTTCCATCGCAGGAGTGACAAGCTTCGAAGATTCAGCTTCTGAAGTCCGGAGTGATAAGTGTTCCGAAGGAGTTCCCTTGTACTCATCAACTTGTTTTAGCACATCTCCTGTCTCACCACTTCCTTCAGCAGCCTCTTCAACTTGTTCCACTTGTTCTACTTCCTCAGTATTCGTAGCAACAGGCTCTTCCGGAGCAACAAGATTTCTTCCTGGAGTCTCAGGTAGAGATTCCAGGGAGAAAGATCTCGGAACTGGAATTGTTGCTGAAACCATTTCATTGAACTTCAACAGGGCCTGAGCTACCTCAGCCTTAGACATCTTCTTCTTGAGATTCTTTTCCTTATCTTGTTTCTCAAGCTCATCAGCAGCTTTCTCTTTCAGGACCTTAGCTTCCGCAGGGTCCAATCTGAACTGCGGATCCCCTTCTTTCCTCTTCTCTTTGTCAGCTCTCCACTTTGTAACGACTTCATCAGGATAGGTTTTCTTCTTCTTAGGCTTTGGTGGTGCGGAGTGGACTTCCTTAGACTTAGGTTACTCGGCTTCGACTACAACTTATTTCAGTTTTCTCTTCCTTACCGGCTTGGATGATTCCGGATCAGCAGATTTCGGAGTCACTTCTACTTGAGGAGGTAGATCAATAAACTTCCCAGACTTCTTGTCAAAAGCTATATTCATCCTTTTAAGCGTGCTATCATTAAGCAACATGATCTTGCAAACTTTTGGTTTAGAACTGCAAGCTACATTGAAAGATTCTAGGCACCTAACTATGATCTTTGATAATATTGCTGGGTATATGATAATCTGAGCTCTCAGATTCCCCTTCTTCAAATTCTCAATATTAAGAAGAATATGCTTCATCAAGTTAAACTTTCTTAGATTTATCAAGAAATCTAAGATATATATCTCACTCTTCTTCAAGCTATCCTTATCACCTTTTCTCGGTACGATAAGCCCTTGCACCCATAACTCCAGAATCCGGAAGTTTGTAGATAGGCTTGCAATTTTCGGAGCCTTATCATCATCCAATCCGAGAGTTTCTAAGGCTTTTTCCTTGTTGAAGCTACCCTTGGAGTCTGGCAATACGTGAGAAATAAGCTCAGCTTCACCTTCATAAGATAACCCTACCAAGCTTGCATCCTTGGTGTAAGAAAGCTTATATGTCTTGCCATATGATTTGAACGAAAATTTTTCTCTATTATCTTCCTCGAAGAACGCAACTGACTCATAAAACTCAACAAGAAAATCTGAGTACACTTCATCTTGGTTGCCGGTTTTTGATACCGCAACATCTTCCCAGCCATTTAACTTGATATTCTTTGAAATGACAGAATCGTAGTTGCTGAAGAAAGTCGGATGAACTAACCTTTCTCTGTATATTAACCACTGAGATATAGGCTTGGTTGAAGACATTTCTTGAGAAGCTAACTCTGCAGACATTCGGATCTGAAGTCTTCTGAGATATTCGGAACAGAGAAGACTGAAGTTTGGAGCGGAGAAAACTGTGGTTCGGAACGGCCTTAAATCGGAGAGTCAGAGCTTCAGCACGCGAAATCTTGAAACCGATGTGGGACTAGGAATTAGGTCCCCTTTATATAGGCAACGAGATGACGGTTGACATTCCATAGATGATCTAACGGTTGGAAAGAGCTGCGATCAGATCTGACGGTTGAGAGCTTGAATCCGATCTTTTTGAGGTTTTATTAAAACAAGGATTTAAGAAAACTAAAAACCGAAAACAAAATATAAGAAACTGCCAGCAAGTAAAATATGATTACGAAAACTTCAGTAAGGAAATCATACCTTTCGGATTAGCTTAGGAAAGTTGTTTGTAATGGGTAATATAAAGATGACTACGAAAAACTCAATAATAAAAAAAAACGAAAAACTCAATACGAAAAACTCAATACGAAAAACTCAATACGAAAAACTCAATACGAAAAACTCAATTCGAAAAACTTAATACGAAAAAAAAATAAAAAAAAACTTGTTATGGAAGATTCAGTATGAAAGTTCCGTTATGAAAATACCAGTACGAAATTTTTTCATTCTGGAAATTTCCAATACGAATACTTCCATTCCAGAAGTATTCTGTATGAAAATATCCATTCTGGAAAATTTTCATTCCGGAAGTTTTCATTCCGGAAATCTTTATTCCGAAAAGTTTGAAATTTTTTTTTGAAAAACTTTGTTTAAACAAACACTCAAATGTACTCCCCCTATGAAAAGGAGTTTATTACTGTAAGGATACTTTTTCACCAGAAAGTTACTTGAGAAAGATTACCTTACGGTTATCATTCCTAACTTCTGTTTAATATATTCAAATCTATCAGAAGGCAAAGACTTTGTGAATATATCAGCAAGTTGATCTTGCGTTCCGATAAACTGAAGAATAATATCTCCTTTTAGTGTGTGATCCCTAAGAAAGTGATTCCTAATATCTATGTGTTTTGCACGAGAGTGATGTGCAGGGTTTTTACTTAGGGCAATGGCACTTGTGTTATCACACAAAATTTGAGTTTTAGTAAAACTCAAGCCATAGTCTGTGAGTGTGTGTTGCATCCACAACACTTGTGCACAACAACTTCCAGCTGCTACATATTCAGCTTCAGCAGTGGAGAGTGCTATAGAATGTTGCTTCTTGCAGGACCAAGAAACTAATGAATCTCCTAATAAATGACAAGTTCCGGATGTACTCTTTCTATCCATTCTACATCCACCAAAGTCAGCATCAGAAAAGATTTTTAGAACAAAATCATTTCCAGAAGTATAAAATAATCCTAGATCCATGGTTCCCTTAAGGTAGCGAAAAATTCTTTTAACTGCCTTTAAGTGAGATTCCTTAGGATTGGATTGATATCTTGCACATAAGCATACTGAAAACATTAAGTCTGGTCGACTAGCTGTTAAGTAAAGTATACTTCCAATCATACCTCTAAAAGATGTTTGATCTACTGGTTTCCCAGCTTCATCAAGATCTAAAGAGTTTGAGGTACCAATAGGAGTACTTATACTCTTAGTGTTGTCATAACCATACTTTTTAAGAAGATATTTAATATACTTATGTTGAGATATTTAGGTTCCTTCTGGTTTTTGAGAAATTTGAAAACCAAGGAAAAATGTTAACTCACTCATCATACTCATTTCAAACTCAGATTTCATTAGACTAGCAAAAGAGTCAGTCAAAGATTGCTGAGTTGAACCAAATATAATGTCATCAACATAAATTTGAACAATCAAAACATTTTTCTTATCTTTCTTTATAAAAAGGGTTGGATCTGCATTTCCCTTAACATAGTTATTTTGAAGCAAAAATCCAGTGAGTCTATCATACCATGCTCGTGGGGCTTGTTTAAGGCCATACAAAGCTTTGGTAAGTCTAAAAACATGATCAGGATGTTTTGTTTCTTCAAAGCCAGGTGTTTGTTCAACAAAGACTTCCTCTTGAACATAACCGTTAAGAAAAGCACATTTCACATCCATTTGATAAAGTTTGAAATTAAAGAATGCTGCAAAGGCAAGTAGAATACGAATAGATTCAAGTCTAGCTACTGGAGCATAGGTTTCTTCATAGTCTATTCCTTCTTGCTGATTATAGCCTTTAGCAACAAGTCTAGCTTTATTTCTAACAATGATTCCATTTTCATCACATTTATTTCTGAAAACCCATTTTACTCCAATAACAGAAGTTTCCTTAGGTCTTTCAACCAAGGTCCAGACTTTATTCCTTTCGAATTCATTTAGTTCATCTTGCATTGCTTTGATCCAATCACCATCACCTAAAGCTTCATCAGTGCTTTTAGGTTCTAATTGGGAAAGAAATGCTAGATGTTCTACTTCATTTCTTAAGGAACTTCTAGTCCTTACAGGTTGATTTACATCACCAATGATACTATCACTGGGATGATTCTTAAGAAACACCTGATTTGGGTTTTGTAAAACCTGTTCATCAACATAGGGTAGAAAGTCTTCTGGGGTAAATGTTTCAGAAGTATCTTCTAGAACAATTTCCTTATCAGAAGGTTCTTCTATCAAAGGTTGATAATCAGTTTTTGAAAACACATCCGAAGATGTAAGTTGAGATGGTTTAAAAACAAAAGGATCAGACTCATCAAATTTTACATGTACTGTTTCCTCAACAGTACAAGTGTTTTTATTAAAAACTCTATAAGCCTTAGAGGTTGTGGAATATCCTAAGAAAATTCCTTCATCAGACTTTGGTGCGAATTTATGTAAGTTATCTTTAGTATTCAAAATGAATACTTTGCAACCAAAAACCTTGAAGTAGGAAAGTCTAGGTTTTCTACCATTCCATAACTCATAAGGAGTTTTATTAAGAAAAGGTCTAATCAAAACTCGATTTATAGTATAACAAGCAGTACTTACAGCTTCAGCCCAGAAATGTCTAGCAATAGAATATTCACTCAACATGGTTCTAGTTACCTCTTGAAAAATTCTATTTCTTCTTTCAACTACACCATTCTGTTGAGGAGTTTAGGTGCTGAAAAATTGTGAGTAATACCTTTCTTACTACAAAAAGTTTCAAAATCAGAATTTTGAAATTCTCCTCCATGATCACTATGAATAGTTTTCAATGGAAGGTTTTTCTCATTTTTAACTTGAGCTCTAAAACTTTTGAAATAAGAAAAAGCTTCAGATTTTTTTGCTAGAAAATAGACCCAAGTAAATCTAGTGTAATCATCAACTAGAACAAATACATAGTATTTTCCTCCAATACTTCCAGTTTGTGTTGGACCAAAAAGATCCATGTGCACCAACTGTAATGCATCAGTTGTTGAGACTTCACCGATTGACTTAAAACTAGATTTATGTTGCTTGCCATATTGACAAGGATCACAAACTTTAGAAGAATCAAATCTAAGCTCCGGTAGATCCTTAACAAGTTTCTTCTTAGAGAGTTTACATAGGTTCCTAAGATTACAGTGTCCTAGTCTTCTATGCCATAACCAAGAGTGATCTTCCATTGCACTTAGGCAAGGTAAATCTTGGCTTCTTAGGTCTTCTAGGTTCAAAGTGTAGACATTATCTTGCCTATTGGCCGAGAGAATAAATTCTTCCTTGGAATTGTGAACTAAGCATTTATCATTCCTAAAATTCACAAGGTAACCTTCATCACATAACTGACTTATGCTAATGAGGTTGTGCTTAAGATCTTTAACAAAAAGAACATTTGAAATCAAAGTTTTACCAAGAAAAACTATATTACCAATACCAACAATCTCTCCCTTAGCATTGTCTCCGAAAGTTACCTTTCCTCCTTTCGTTTTGATAATCTTTTCAAAAAGGCTTTTGTTACCAGTCATGTGCCGGGAACATCCACTATCCATGTACCAAATATTGTTGCTGGAACTTCCTTTATTTTCCTGAAATCAAGAACAAAGTTAGATTTTCGGAATCCAAACTTGTTTGGATCCGAGATTTCCAGACAATAAAATTTTAGGAACCCACATTTTCTTAGAAAAATAAGCTTTGTGAAAACCTAAGGATTGGGTTTTGTTTAAGGAACAATTTTTTGCCCAGTGACCACCACATTGACATTTAGTGCAAAATGGGGCACTCTGAGGAACAAAATAATTGTTACTGAAAACTGGTTTTGCATGGGTATAACCAAATCCGGATTTATTTCTTAAAGGTCGTATTTGAGAATACATCTTATCAAAATTTTCTTTACCATGGGTAAAGTTTGATAAACACTTCTTTAAGGAAAAAATTTCGTACTTGAGTTTTACAACCAAGTTTTTATCCTCAAAATCATTAGTTTTAGAACTAGAGTTAGGCTCGAAAACATTTTTCTTAGGAATTACTTTTTCTAACTCTTTAGAAAGTTTATTCTTCTCAGAACTTACTTCCTCAAGATTTTTTGAAATATTATCAAAATCAGCATTTTTCTTATCAAGATCTTTAGAAAGATCTGATATCTCTTTAGTAAGAATAGAATTCCTAGAATTTGCCTTGTCAATTTTCTTGTTGAGTTTGGAATTCTCAATCTCAAGAAGTTCAGCAAACCTAGAGACTTCTTCATAAGTAGGTAAAGTATTTTCCTCATAAGAAGATGATTCTTCATCAGAAGAGTTATAATACTTACTATCATTAGAATTTAAAGAAACATTGGTCAATGATTCAGCATTTCGTACCTTAGCCATAAGATAATGATTATTAATAGGTAATCTGGCTATAAGACCAAGATTCTTCTGTCCTGAAGATTCATATTCAGAAGATTCATCTGAAGAGTCACCACCACTGGCACTCCAGGTGTCATTAGCTTTCAGAACTTTCTTAGCTTTAGCTTTGTAATACTTCTTTCTGTTCCTGTCTGAATGTCTTTCCTTTCTTTCTTTCTTTTTGAGCATAGGGCAATCTGGTCTAATATGTCCAGCTCTTTTGCATTCATAACAAGTTACTTCTCCATCTTTCTTATCCTTCCTGTCCTTCTTCTTATACTTGGATTGAAAGTTTCTCTGTCCAGCTATCTTGTTCATCCTTCGAGCAAGATTGGCTAATTCATTTTCTGAAACTTCACTCTCACTAGATTCGGATTGGAAAATAACTTTCTTAGACTTGGATCTGGTTACTCTCTCAGGAGTCTTAGCTTTCATCTGATTCGAAGTTGTAGTAAAAGAAACAGTACCATTTCCATTCTTTTTCTTGATGTTGTCAGCATCTCTCTTCATTCTAGTTTCATGTTGTAGAAGAGTTCCAAATAATTCATCAAGAGTAATTTGAGTGACCTTCCTGTTCTCATCTATAGCTGTTCTCTTGGATTCCCACTCATTGGGCATAATGTCAATTATCTTGTCCACAAGAGCTTCATCATCTAATCCTTTCTCTCCCATAGATTGTAGACTGTTGACGATAGTCATAAATCTTTTTTGAACTTTACAGATAGGTTCTCCATAAGGAAAATTGAAGCCATGATATTCAGCTCTAAGCATAGCTCTTCTAGTCTCAATCACCTTAGAATTCCCAAAGTGTGTAACCTCTAACTTCTTCCATATACAATTAGCTGCTTCACAAGAAGAAATTTGGCTATATATATTTCTAGTCATTGAACATAGTAAAGTGTTGCGTACCTTATAGTTGAGTTGATATTCTTGCTTTTCCTGGTTAGTAAAGGTTCTGACTTCCTTGTCAGGAATTTTATAGTCACCAGTAAGCATGACAAAGTTATCTACCCCAGTATTGATAACAAATGTCTTCATACGATCTCTCCAGTATTCATAATCATTACCATCAAATATAGGTGGTCTTGTAGGATTCAGATTGTCAATCGATCCAACATTAATTCCTGTCATACTAAAAATAACTTTGCACACAAACTTGTTAGTAGCAAAGATTCGTTATAACAAAGTTCGGAATAAGAAAAGTTCGGAATGAAAAAGTGAGCAAGAAAAACTTGTATGTGAGTACAAGTATTTCAGTAACCTTGGCTTTGATACCAAATGTGAGAATGGTATAGAGTAAGAGGTTTCCAACCTTTGATACCAATTGTAGGATCAAAATATAATATGAGATGCTCAATATACAAGAGGGGGGGTGAATTGTATACTTTAAAAATTCCTTTGGAACCTTTAAAGTTAGTTAAGAAACTATAGTTTCCTTAAGAAAAGGAAAGGGATAAGTTTAACAAAGTTAAAATAAGTAAATTCACAACACCTCTAACACCGAACTAAACTTGGAAAGAAATTCCAAAAGTAGGTTCCGGAAATATGGTTCCGGAAATTGAAACTTAAAAAAAGTTACAATATGAGATTCTATCTTAAAGCGTATAGAATCTAAATGAATCAGAGTAAGTAAGGAAGTATAAGAAAGTTATACTTTCCTTAAGATACAAAATGCAGCGGAATAAAGACAAGTAGTAAAACTACTAGTAACAAGATAATAGTCTTTTAACCCAAAGAGAAGGGTATCCAACAACCTTAGATAAAGGTCCCTTGATTTATACTTTCAAGCAAGTCTGTCTTACCCACACCAGGGTAAGCCCTCGATATGAAGATCGGAGTCTCTGTCTTGCTATCCCCGCAAGCCCTCAACTTCAAGGTAGTTGGTATCCTCTGTCTTTCTCAGCAAGAAAGCCCTCGATCTTTAAGGTAGTCAGCACCTCTGTCTTCCTATCCCCAGAAGCCCTCGAATGTAATCACCAACATTCGGAGCCGCACGAAGCTTTGAGAGTTGATAAGAGACTCTCTCTCTAGAAATCACTTCAACAGCATGTAAGCACTTTTTCAGCAATCAGCATATTAGCCATCAGCCTCGAGCTCTTTCAAATGAGCTCCTATTTATAGGTAAGGTCGGCTCCTCTCCAACGGTCATATTTTCCTTAAATATCGGAGGGACCTGTATACGTGTCACTTAGACAACGGTTAGTTTATAACAAAATGGACGACATCGTTTTATAACAAAGTGAGTGTAACAGAAAGTACGACATCGTTTTAAACTCTAACAAAAAGGTTCGGAATAGAAACTTCGGAGTAAAGGTTCGGAATGAATAAATTCAGAGTGTATAAAACAATGATAATCAGATTCTGTTTAACAGGTGAATTCGGAATGAGAATTCAGAATAGGAATTCGTCATCAGAAATCGTAATGAGAATTCATCATCAGAATTCGTAATGAGAATTCATCATCAGAATTCGTAATGAGAATTCATCATCAGAATTCGTAATGAGAATTCATCATTAGAATTCGTAATGAGAATTCATCATCAGAATTCGTAATGAGAATTCATCATGAGAATTCGTAATGAGAATTCAGAATGAGATTTCTTCATTAGAATTCGTAATGAGAATTCTTCATTGGAATTTGTAATGAGAATTCTTCATTGGAATTCGTAATGAGAATTCTTCATTGGAATTCGTAATGAGAATTCTTCATTGGAATTCGTAATGAGAATTCTTCATTGGAATTCGAAATGAGAATTTTTCTTCTGAATTCGTAATGAGAATTCGGAATGGGATTTCTTCATTAGAATTCGTAATGAGAATTCTTCTTCAGAATTCGTATCCTGAATCTGGAATAGAACTTAGTCAGAGTTCATATCCAGAATTCGGAATGAAACTTCCTTATAGTTCTTGTCCAGAATCCGAACCCTAAAACAGAATGCTTTATATCAAAGTTTCAATGATTCCGAGAAAATGAATCCGAAACTCATACTTAAGAAAAATATGAATGAAAATATGATAAGGATAATTTTTCTTAAAAAAACGATTTTACTTAAGAAAGCAATTTTCCTTATAAAAGCAATTTTCCTTAAGAAAGCATTTTTCCTTAAAGATAAGGTGTTTGTGATTTTCAAAACAAGAAGGAATGGAAAAGTCATAAGGAAAACCTTATTGACTCAACAATAAAGTCATATGACTTGGATTGGATCAATCCATCTCTTTTAGGCATCATCAACATTCTTAGATTCACAGTGGTATAGGGCCTAGACTGTTGGATACTGCATGAACATTATTTCATTCAATTTCCATGATTTATTTGTCTCTATATTTGGGTTTTCATCATTCTTAACTTTTGAAGGGACCCCAAATAATATGGATTATTTGTTTTTTTGGCTCACCTACCTTCATGGGCCAACATCAAAGAAGATTTCGAACAAAATTTTGAGAGAAGGTCCATTTTTTAAATGCAGTAAATGGCCGACCCTAGAGTGTTGATTCCCATCCCACGACACACAATATTGTTATTGTGTCATGTACATAGTTTTAAGTTATCTTCCATAATTACAACACCTTTATTGTGTCCCATGTATCATATTTTTTTATTCACACATGTCTCCACCTCATAATGTCTAGACAGAAAATCAACATCCTTGATTTTATTCCTCCTTGTACCTTTGTGCATTAAGAGGGACAACAGACATCATATGGTCACTCAAGGTTCTGCACCTCTATTCCCCTATTGTGTGATCCTATATGTTATAAAATAATCACTTCCCCTTGTTTCCCACACTGATCATGTCTCAAATGGTATTAGGGGTCTTTGTAATGTTTGTAACTACATGGAAGTTTTGTACCATCCTTACACTATGAACATAAACTTGGAGTTCAAATATCATGGTCCTAGAATAATGTAATTAAAACATATATGCTTTCATGGATGAATGTGTGGTGTGGTGTGCAATTCTTGGTCCCCCATTCACATTATATCCCATTATGGTGTTGCATGACACATTTCTACTATAAAATCCTCACCTTGGGTATAAGATCTATGACCATAAACTAATACCACAACGTCTTGATCAGAAGGTGTTAATATAAACATTATATATTCAGTATATATAATGAAATACTATACAATACAATGGTGTTTTAAAAGAAAAAACATTATCCCTTTGGCATTGTCCAGATGACATTCCATCTTCATGAACTACATGTGGCTTGATTCTAACCCTTCAGGTATATGTAGTGACACCTAATTTTTTTTCCTTCAGGTCCACACATTGATTCATGAAACATTTTCCCCCATACAGTACTTGGTTCCTCTTAGATGCATGGTGTTGTATAGACCAATTTGTTCTTCATTCATATTGGTCTTACAATAGAATCATAATGTTACTCCCTTGGTAGCACATCATTCCTTCATCCTTATCGTATGGTGTTAAACTTAACGGGTACGTTTACACTACTTTCCCCCCCTTTATTTTGGTATTTAACATCATTCAATTCAATAAGTACCACCAAATGGTAAGGATTCGTGGATTTATGGCTCGACTAATATTCTGGTCCAACATCCTTGTGGATTCTGAATTTCACTTAGAGACAAGTTCAACATTTCAAATACGATCTCCAATGGACCCTCTCTTTTCTATTTCCATCCTATGATACACGATATGTATACTATGACTCAAAAATTATAATATGTTTTCCTCCATAATTACACGTCAGTATTTTCTTCCAAAATATTGGATGTTGTGATTCACATTTTTTTACCCTTTTGTTCTAATGGGTTTCCAAAACCACTCATGTTATCTCTCAATGCATTCGTGCTTGTTGAGAAAAGAATGTTGGTCTGGTTGACATTTACACACCTAAAATTTCTTTTTCACTTTTTAACTGTCTCATGTGATGGGGAAATCCTTACATTACTCCTTATTTCCTACATTGAACAAGGCTCAAGTAGGCTTCAATGTTTTGGTAAAGTCATACCCACTTGGAGATCCGCACAACCTCAAGGACCATGTTCCATGGCCATAATATAATATATCTCTCATCTCGTATGACATTGAATCATTGGTTCTTACTGTATGAAATTAAATTGCATGAGTCAGTCCTATCATGAAAACGTAAACTACGACACAATTGTCATGTCCGCCTGATAAAAAATTGTGTTGCATTATGGTGTTCTAACATAACAATTAATCACCTTAAGAACTTGTTATTTTTATTTCACATGTCAAGGTCTACATTTGGTGTGATTCATGAAGATACACTCGAGCTTTCCATCTTGGCCTAGGTGCTCCAAAAAATACACCATCAACAAAATAACAAACAAGATATATCAAATGCCTTTTCTCTCTATGCATGGATATGAACGACATGTTAGAGGCCCCCAAGAAAATTTTATGGATCTATTCATAACCATATAGGATACGTAATTAAATAAAAACATCTTATTTCAAGTCCCATCTGTAGAATGGTATACTCCTCATCTTGGCTCTTTGGGCCTCAACTCCCCTAGGGGATGTGCGGTCAAGTATGGACCTTTTTGGTACCCATTCATATCGGGTTATGTACCTCACCATAAATTTTACCATTGGGGTGAACATTTCCTTGTAATATGAAAATAATTTGTGGGTAAATTATCGTCATTTATAAATAATATTAAATTTGAAAACATTCAACAACTATGTGTGGATTGATTTCCTCTTTACAGGATGCATACTGATTCCCAAACAACTTATATATGGGCCCATCTAGAAACTCTATCGTCCAATCTCTAGGCCCATATAATAGGATCCATATTTTCCAATTTCTATGACCTTAAACAAATATCCATTTTCCTCAATGTATGACAACAAATTGAAACCCTGCCTTTAACAAGATCATGATGTTCCCTTATAATTATGGGTTGCTTTATCATCCTCTATATAGATAATTTACCCCACCAGTGTTGGTATCTCACCATGTTGTGTTTCATGAACACTGAGCAGCATGATTTCCCTCCTTATGGGATAAATATTGATGTCTGATCATTTTTCGTCGGGCCTAGCAACATGTTAACTAATTCTTCTATCCATTAGAATTGATAATGGTCCAAACTGTATAGCCATAAACAAGGATCATTACTTGAATATGATATGTGATGACTTACAGTGGGTCCACTGTCCATTATTTTCATTAGGTTTTATCCCTCACCACGTCACATATGTATCCTTCTTATCCACTCCATGGTATTCATATGGTGTGTAAGCCTCTATTGGATGATTCATCGTAGGTGTACCTTCCCTGTTTCATGAAAATATTCTATGAATAGACATCATAGTCTGTGAAACATGAATTTAAACTATTGTACATGGTCTTGGATGTATGGCCAGTAATCTATGTTCAATGTCTCCGTTATATGACATTATTCAATAGAATGCATATTTTACCTCACTGTATGATGATAAACTACATTTTTATCATACTCATTAGAATCTCGTAATCCGGAAAGTGAACCTATGTCCACAAATAGAGTGGACTTTTATAGTGGTGGGTTTGATATTCATTCAAACCAAAACACTCACACCAATGTTCCTTGGTCATGGTGGAATTATTTCAAGAGTGTTTGAATCTTTTAGAACATTCCATCACCTCATCTCCATACCTAGAGTTCCCTTTATTTGGATCCTCATCCTCTTTCATATAAGAAAAAACCCCCACTTAGATTGTTATCATGTATCATTTTCTCACCTACCATATTGGGTAAACATTTAGAAAGATATCAGAGGTCATTTTTTGTAGGCCCTGTGTTTGAAAATACATTTTGTGGTCGACCATTGTTTGTTTGTTCCCATTTTATGCTCTAGGATATGATTGATGTGTATTGAATATGGTCAGCAATTATCTCTATCTCCATGCCACTGTAATTGGGTTCTGAATTTTATGTATTTATATTCAAACATTCAATTTTATTTCATTCGGATTCGATTTAGATTCCCTAGTGTTATCATGTTCCTGTTTTAGAACACATTGGGATGGAATCTTGACCGTTTTGGTAATGATGTTCTCCAACTACGGCACCTGTTGGCCCAAACACACTGGATGGTCATTTAATAATAGAATACCAAATGTATTCAATGGGAATAATACACTCTCATACCAAATTAGATTATTATGTGACTGTAAATTTTTTCTCACATCAGGTATTCTCCATGTGAGCTTAAGGATTGGTCATTAATTTCTTCACACATATGATCAAGATGTAGTGATATAAAGAGAAATATATGTGAACATGCATGAATTTATATAAAATAAAGAATGAAGGAAAAATGTTTCATTAGATTGGCCAAAACATGACCCTCAAGGATCATCCCCTTATATATAATGATTCAACATATCCACATTTTGGTGTGTATATTCCATGGTCTCTTATCTCCTCCTATGTGCCTTTCCTCCTCGACAACCGTAGAGTGAAGCTCATTAGCCCTAATCATTATTTATTATCGCTCATCTCAGAGTTCACCAATTTTATTTCCTCCATGCACTAGACTTTCATGGTGTTCCTAGATCAGGGACCTCAATCTTTCTATGAGTGAATATTGATTCATGAAGAATGTGGAATGCTCGTCCGTTATCTCATCAAGAAGTAAAATCTCTAGCCCATCCACATGAAACATCTTGATGTTTTCATGATTTTTATTACATTAGGTAGTGTCCATGTGTTAGATTATATCACATATCATATGTACAAGATAGTATTAGATCATCATATATAGATGGAAAACATACACCCCTTCGTAATAGAGACAACATAGATAGGTGTGAAGAGATACCATTGAAATTATCCATTATACCTCTGGGAGATTGAGGAAAATTTCGAATCAATTATATGCCTTGAATCATGTCATATTACTCTCCTCGCCTATTTCAGAATCATAATCATCTAGTTTATTAGGATTTTTAGGTCTATATTTGGGGAAGATGGCCTTGAGTTTAGTGGATGTGTCTTCCTCTAGAATCGTTTCAAAGGGTCTTGGCATTATAATGTGAAAAAAAACAAATATAACTCATTTATTCTTTAGTGACATCATCTCTAGTAGATTCATGATCTTCCTTGGATGTGGAAACATATGTAACCATCACCTCTTGGTCCCCAGGAGCTATGGTCGGATCAAATGTATTAGGCAGTTCCATATAGGGATGGGATTTCTTCAGTGGATCTCCTGTAAATGTACAAGAATCAATAGTTTTTAGAGATTCCCATCCTCTGAAAATTTCATGAAGAATGAGTACCATAGTTAGAGGGATCCATACATAATATATATGGGTATAAAAAATGATGATGTCTTATGAGAGAAAAGTGAAGAAGAATCAAGTGTCTGGGTAACCATAGGATCTTCAACCATAGGAGATCCCTCAGCGCATGTAATCTTAATAATAGGCACTGAATCCTTCTAGATAGTAGAGACATCCAAGTATTATGCAGTCATATATTTATCCTCTCCCACTGGTTCACCTCTATCCACTTTATACATTATTTTTCCACCTCTTTTCTCATTCCAAGATGTCAGATCAGGTAGATATATTTCTGTGTTCATTGTTATATTCTCAACCTTGTAGTGGGAGTCTCATGATCATCCCTACCAATTTTTCCTGAATCATTGATGTTTTTGGATACGAGATATGGGTTACGGAATAAAAAAACCAATACCAATAAGAGATGAGATTTACCTCGAGATGTCTGGCCAGTTCCTCATCAGTGCTTTCAGTTTCACCACTCTCCCATGGTCTCCCCTCATGAACCACTATCATCTAATACTCTTCACTATTTTGTTTTTCATTCTCAACTGCATCCTCTTCAACTTTATATCTATCCTCTTCCTCCAATTCTTTTAATAATTTCAACTCTAATTATTATTCTTCACCTTCATCAACCTCATCATCATCCTCATCTGGCATTTCTTCTGCATCATGTTCCTGACCGACCATTTCATATACCAAGAAATAAGGTTCTTCAAATTTCCATAGTTTTCATGCATAGGCATTCTTATCCATCCAGTATGCTTGTAAAAAAGTTAAATTATCCTTTTCCACCATATGAATGTGCCTGACATCTAAAATACCAGGCCTAATGTGCATATAATTTCACCAAAACACTTCATTAGAGAGTGATTGTCATAGTGTTCTCTAAGCAGACCATAGGGATGTGAAAATTTCATCAAAATTACGCTATAAAAAATATCTCATTTTTCTCCAAGGGGAATTTCTTCCTCATTCGTGAGGTCACCAACAGAAAGATCCATGTTCAGAATGTGGAGTTGTGGCTGCACCTTGTGACACTTCTTCCGCCAAGGGTACCGCTTGTGCCACCATGGCCTCCTAGAATATTGCCTCTGGTCTTTCTTCATTAGAATTATCTCTCATGATCCTTCATCATCTAGACTCTATACATTCAACCATGATTTTATGAATGTGTTTAATCTAAATTTATTCCTTCTATTATGCCTCCCAATGGTATGCATGTTTTTCCTGCAGGTCAGTAACAACATCGATAGAGGAAACATGATTGTTTTACATAAGGAAGAAGTTATAAACATGAGCCACAACTAGAGAATGATATAGGGATGATTCACTTCCTTGGACTCTTCATTAACTTTCTTCATCATCCACTGTACTCACCAAAACTATATATTGAACCATGATGGGATGTTGGGTTCGCAAAAGATCTTCCCATCAATCAGAGCAACAAGCACACCAACAATAATACTCTAGATATACTCAATATACTCTAGTAGTCTTTACAAGAAATCTACTATCTGAATGAATATAGTTTGGAATGGGTGAACATTTATATTCACAAGATTTTCAATTTGGAGATTAATCCCCTCATCATTGAGAGTTATTGGGCGTAACCTAGTGATATTCAGTAAAGATGGTCATAAGACATCTCTTGGAGGATAAAATATTTTTAGTAAATCATAACCACCCTAATGAGCTTCACCCCCATCCATGAAGGATTTTGAATAGTTAGTAGATCCTCCCATACATACCTCCTCTTTAAATACACCATAGGATGTTGTATAGCCTCACTAATATATGTACCCCTAGGTTTACCAGGTATAAGGTTGCCATGATCCTTAACATCATCACAGTCCCTGTATGGACCTCCATCCGTGTGTCCCTCACTAGAAGTCTCCATATGCTTTATAAGGGAGCAAGGAAACACATATATTACATATGTGGATCGTATATTTAATTTACACTTAAGCTCCATGAATGGTATTGTCTTATGTCTGTGACCATCAAATATGATCTGTTATTTCCCCACTGTGATAAATTTGGGAATTTCATTCCTCACCTGGGCATCCTCACGTTCATGGCCCTCTTGAAGAACATAATGAACCATGATGGGTACGATATTTCCATCAGGATGTATTTGATAACCATACTTTCTCTGACAAGACCAAAAGATTCCATATAAAAATTGGTGTTCATGACATGTTTTCCCAGACATTCTCTGTTGGTAGGAATCCATCATACTTGAACCCTTTTCGATGAATGCTTATGATGTAGTGGATGTCCCAAAGGCTGATACCGACCTCCCCATGGTAGTGGTGGAATGTATTGGTATTAGAGGACTACCAAATGAACTTCTCTAGAACTATGTCCCGATAGATGTATGAGTGATATTATGATGAAATCACACCACAAATAACCAAATTTTCCAAAGACCATCACAAAACTTGTCACCCATTTTGTGTAACTACTGCACCCATTCCCACTCACTTGTAAAATTACCCTCATACCTCATGTCACATTCCTCATTCCAGCCATTTTTCTCATCACCGATATTCCTCTTAAATGTTCTTGAATAGTTGGCAGGAATGTCCTGAGTGACAGTTTCACCCTTGTACATTTCCCAATTTTATGGTTCATGATATGAAAAACCATATCCCGATTCTCCAAGGCTGGGTGAAATTTTATTGTTATGCTGAACTGTTGATGGACATCATTACCTTTGACCCACGAGCACAGTGGGTTAGACTTGAAGCCCGACATGGCTACTTCCCCTTGAATTATGGTGTTCTATAGCGGGAGGCTATCACTTGGGATGTAGTCCTTCTAAGCATATGTCAGCATTCCTAAAATAATCGGATTATGGGATATTACACTACTCGAGTAAAAAATTCGAGGGTTTGCAATCATCTTATCCCTCTATGAACTCGTAAAAACCTCCCTCTTAGTATTTGTCTCTTCAATAAACATCTTAGTCAATTAAAAATACCCAATGGGGTTATTATAAAATATTTATGATTGGAGTGAAAAATAGCTAATTTCATGAGAAATTGTAAGACAACCACGTAAAAAAACATACCAAGTCTAGTTCACGCATGATCCATTAGCCTCGCATAATATATAATAGTAGTGTTTAAGGTTGAAAATTATTTTTCTTCTTTTGGGAAGAAATTGTCAACTTACACACATGATATAAAATCACCCCTCGTATGAAATGTTAACGTATAATGACTCCTCCTACCCCCAAATATCTATAGGCGTATACTTTTTCATCTGCCCGAGTGCAAGAAATCGTGCACGATAGATCCAAAAATTTTCACATACCATATTAAAAGGCCTTGTTCTCTTCTGTGTTTCCCTTTTAACCTGATCTTTTGGTCCCCTTTCATCATAGATTCTGATGGGGGCATTTGTTTGTGCTGAATTTCTCTTGATGACATAGAAAGGAATATTTTAGCAACTAAAAAAATAAATCAGTTATGAAAATGTTCCAAAGGACCCTAAGGATGTTTCTCATATGATTTTGATTTTTCATCCAAGACTCTTTCCAGACCATTCAACAATGATCTTCCACTCTGAACATGTAGAAACAGGTAAGGCAGATGCCCAAAATAAGATGAAATGGTTCTGGAATGCACTACTCTTCATTCCAGAGTCTTGAATTCCCAATGTGATGTTATTCATACACTGTTTCACTAGCCTTCTTGCACACATGAACTAGGGTTTTCACCTATAATGATATGTGTACCTCTATACCATATGTGTAATGATTCAGAAGGAATATTGTTTATATCATAAACATAAGGCAATCCCTTCCATGACTACCCAAAATTCAAGGATTCAAGGTATAATATCTTGCGCGACAGGGCCAGATGGCATGTATATTCATTAGGGTGGGCCCACAAAGTCTTGACCCTCTGACATTTCCTCAATCACCTAAGGCAGTTTCCCATAATAGTCACTTTTTTAATGCAAGTCATGGCCTTGTGTAATACCTATTTAACCTCAACCCTTCTATCTTATGCACTAGTCTCCAATTTATTTAACAACATTTCATATTTTTCACATCCCTTATTTTATACTCAATTGGTGGTAAACTCTATGGGACCATGATCAAGATACTCTTGCAAAAAACATACATATCATATATGAACTTTATCTCAATTGCCCTCCAGGCCTATGAGAAGTGATTTACTGGTAATTCGTTTGGTGCATCCTGTTTATTTCCATTACATAATTCTTCTTTACATATGTATGCTATCCACTATTGATTCTTCTCATAGCCACACTAACATGGTCCACTCAATATACCACTCATCCACCTCACTCCCAATAGGAATTTCATGAATCTCCTCTTTCCAAATAAGTGTTTGGAACATGTTATGTAAGTCCAACGGATGATGATTGAGTCCTCATCATCCAAGATACAACATGTTAAACAACAATGCTTCCTCATACCCAAATACATGATGTTATTATGTCATTTTCCACATGCATGAAAGGCTAATAAAGACCATAGAAGGCATGGTAATGGGAAATTTTTTCTTACCTCCTTTTTAATCTGCATTCTCAACCCATCTATGCTTTGCCTCCATGTGTGCCTAAGGAAGTATCCATAGAATCCCTGAACAACATTATTGGGATTCCTTCTTTGATAATGTCCCAATATCAATCATCATGGGACACTAACCATGTGTAACCGCCACCCCATTTCTAAGGGAATAACCCTTTGTGATATGATTTTTAGGTCAGCTGTTACCTCTTGTATCCCACACTAAGCATGACTCACCTTGGATTAGTGAAAAAAACACCCATGACAACCTTTTTGAGACACTAAGCATGCACAAGACCCATGCCCTCTCATCCTACATAATGTTAAAATACATCTACCAAACTATATATATTTTGAACCATTTTGGGTACATAATACGCCTCTAAGAGGTTCAACCCTAACCTATGGTAACCCATGGTTCTACCTTATAGTGATGTACCTTCTTGTTGTGACATTTTTCATATTTGTGAAACGTCTCCTAGAACCATCCTTGGAGGTGTTCTGATCGCATTGGGTTTATTACCATGTTTTATCCCTTCAACTAACCATACTCCTCCAACCAATAGTGACGCTATTGTAAAGGGATGATAACCAGTCATAATCCCCTAGAACATCATTGGGTAAATGTCCATTTTGTGTTCCCCATTTCTAATCCCCAATCCTAAACTTTGTGGAAATTGATTCCCATCCTCAATGATACATTTTATGACTCCCTGAAGTTCAAACCCAGAACCTTTTTTTATCATGATATCTTTTTCGAGCATTTGTTTCCTGGGACGATCAAGACATAACCTGATGGTTCCACATCCTTCAAGGCCCTATCGATGTTCTCAATTTCTCACTGGACATCTCCTTAGGTGTATTATTTCCCCACCAAACTATGTGTACATTGTTTCCCAGACACTAAGATATGTACAAGTCCCCCCTATGGTTCATTACCAACACATTCATCTTCACGTCAACTCCATATCATCCTCATCCATTGACACATTCTCCAAATACATCCTAATACCATCTGAGCCACCAAATCCTATTGAACTCATTACACCCCTTTGTTCAACGAACCATGACTAATCCCCATCCATTTACTGCACCACCACACCTTTATCGTGGTAGTGGACCATCTTGTGAAGGGTTTCTAACCATGAATAATCCAAATCCATCTAATTAGATATTTTTGTGGCGCCTAGAATACCTATGAAGAATTCTTGAGGTTCAATCTTGGCCAATGGTAATCATTGATGTTCCCTTTATTAGAGTGAGCCTCCCCGATCAAGCCTTTGTAGTGTCAAGGTCAGCCATCACTGTGTGGAATATTCCCCTTCGTGGGACACACCACTCTTGGGCATGCGCTCATTGGGAATTATGATTCATTCATCCGATAGACCTTCCAAGTGCACCTTATTAGGGATATGATAATCTAATCCACTATCATTGGTTTTTTTGACCAGTCTGATCCATCTTTGCAAGATGTTAAACTTGAGGAATTACCCAAGTTAAATAAGGGAATTTGATGAAAATCATGGATATATTCCTATGGAATTAATACCCCACGATCGACATGAGAATAACTATATTTATTATTCATGTCAGAATGAGAACAATGAGGAGGAATACAAGTGTTCTAGTGTTTCAGCCTCATAACATTCCACGCATTTTTTAGCGTGACAACTCTTGAAACCGAATGTTGTTGCACTGACCCGACCCCAAGAAATGTCTTCAAGTAAGCATTGTAATTAACCAGCGTCTAATAATATATGGAACCAGGATGAGATTCAAAAAAAATTGTATTAATCATTGAGGGGTACCCGGAAAAGGCGAGAAGTTACTTGGAGGAATCTATGGAAGGAGTAATCGATATCCCATCATCACATTTCTATCAAGGAGAAAACATCATTAGAGATGTGATGGATGCCACCCACCATTAAAAAGAAGTAATTTGGGGTAAAATGTGACAATAAACTGGAATCCAACTAGTCACTTGATGAGGTGTGCCCTAGAGGAGTGCTTCAAAAATATTAATATTAAAAACAAAAAATCAGACGGATTTGACCTCATAGTCTTCCAATATAAATTTTAGCATTTATATTCATTTAAAATTAATTTCTATAAATAATTCATAACGATAATAAATTTCCCTAATAATATTTAATAAATTTTATCAATTTTCTTAAATAATAAGAATTTTCACAAATCAATAATAAAATCATATATTCTTCCCAAATATAATTCAACCACTATTTAAGAAATAAAATCCCCAAGTGTTTTTATACCTTATTCATATAGTGTACATGAAATAGTGAATTAATTTTTAAATAACATTAAAAACATCAAACAAAATATATTTTTAATCCAATAGTTATGTATATGATAATAATTATGTTCCAAAAATAAACATAACATCTTTCTATTAGATAGTTTATGTAAAAAAACCAAATGGAACACTATAAGAGTCATCACAAAGGTCTGTGGTCGGTGATTCACCCTTTTAAACCATCATTTTGGGGTTCAATCCCCACAACAATGTAAGACATTAAAACTTCTCACCCATACTTCATGTCATTCGTTATATAAAACTATATTAATATAATCATTATTAATTTCCATAACTATGAAAAACAACCAAAAAATAACATTAATTTATTAAAAATTAAATAAATATTTTAACATCAAATGTTACCTCATAGATTTTATTTTATATAAAAAAATTATAAAAACCTTAATTAACAATAATAAATAAATGTATCCATGAATATCATCAGTCACACTAAAAGTTAATTTATCAATCCCAAAAAATGGGATTCTAAAACATTCAGCGTATAGTCTCAAATATACATGATGGTGTCTATATCTCTTATAATAACTTCCATTAATAACTTCATAATCACTAAAGCTATATAAACCATTATCTAATGGGAAATTTAATTTCCGATAATCTGTACTTCTAGATCTTATTTTAATGTCATAAACATTATAAATGTGACCCAATTTTGGCCATCAAAGCATAAAAAATCAATATGTAATATTTGTTAAATTAAATACTGAAGGATATATTAGGATTATAATTCTAGATAAATAGGAATAAATATTACATATATTAAAAGAATAAATAAAATTTCACTTAAAATATATATTATCTACCAAAATTTCGTCACATATAGCACCCTTATTTGATATATCCAATTTAAACCTTTCATCATAACCTAATGAAATGGTAACATAATAAATGGTGGGCTCAGATAATTATTAATGGTAACTACCTAAGATATCAATGATTTAGTGAAAATAACATTAGAATAAGGGTATATGAACATAAATATAAAAGTGAAAATATTAGAATCCATATCAAAAGACATAATCTTGATGAATTGAATAAATCATTAAAATTCATAAGACTTAAATATTATGGTAACAAGAGCCGTGTGAGAATAGTGTTATTATAGAATATTGAATTATGGAAAACATATAATAATAAAAAATAATTTCATTAGTAATAGCGGCTACATTACAATATTTTTAATGTGGAATGTGTTTACTCCAAAGCCATCATAGTATTCAATTCTCACTTATAATACTATCATAATGGACACACTCACATTACTGAACTGATATCAATCCCCATTCAAATTATATCTAAATCATGTTTATAAATAATTACATAATGAATTAGATGAAGATAAATGTATCACCCATAACATAATTGAAACCATACATATTTTTGGAACAATAATATAAATCAATCGTCATATTATAACCCATAAAAATAAATTAGTTTCATTAACATTTAATCATTACATAACCCATGAAAAATAACATGGTTTCTCAAATATCATTCCATATAAAACACGAACCAAATATATATGGAATAAGAATATAATATTTGGAATTATAACACTATTAAAGAATAATAAACACATAATAATGTTAACTTAGATCGTAAATAGTTTTTAAATATCACATAAAATTATTCTTAAGAAATAAAAATTTCATTTGAAGTCATTTTTAAGAATATGATCATTTATAAATGATTTATTTTAAATAACCTTATAATAATAAATGTAAAGATCAATAAATTGTTTAATCATGATGGTGTTAAAAAACTCTCAGTACCTATAAGTTAAAAAGCTTTACACTCATATTTAATCAGAAAAGATGCAAATTGAATTATTTAGAAAAAATAATTTATAACTATTTTTAAAATGTCAAACAAGGATAAAAATGAATTTATACAAATATATAAGAACAATAAAATATTTTTAAAAAATTGTAAAAAATGGACGGGGAAGTGAAATATTCCCTCATGGATAGCAAAACGTAAACTATCTCAAATAAAAATGATATTGTGAAATAAACCCTTACAAATATCATATCGCTGAAGTTATAATTAATAAAATTAATTTATTATGTGTATAAATAATAAATATAAATGTATAAATAGTAAATATAAACTAATATAAATATTTTTGACTCATAATCTTAAAATGAAAAAATCAATCACATAATATTAGTACCCAATGAAATAAAATTATGTTAAAAAATCTCTTACCTCAACTCTCGACATTATGTTTTCACATTAAAAGTTCCTATGAAATAAATATTGATTTTTTATACATTAATTTTAAAATTATATATTTATCATAAAATTTAGTATTTAATAATAATATATTATCACCACTTTATTAATATTGTTTATTAAAATCCCTTTTTTATGTGATAAATGCTTCCATTTCTAAGAATGTTTTTTTGGTTGTCGTAATCAATATAAAAGGATAATGGTTCAATAATCTCAATATTTTTAATAATGATCTAAAATCATACATTTTCATTATATAGATATATATAATCTTTCATAAATTTAAAATATATAAAATTAAATTACACCTATCATGTTGATGATATGTCTCACGTACACATGAATGATGTTTCAATTTTTAATCTAATAGAATGAAAAATGGTAGATGACAACACACCATGTATGAATAATTATAATTTTTTATACATCATATATATTCATAAAATTATTCCTTGATTTCGTCCTTGATTAATATTAGTGAAAAATGAATTACATCACATTCTGTATATGGTAGCCCAAACATATGCTCGAGTAACGCTATTATTTCTTGTAGTATTAGAAGATGAAAGGGTGGAAAAAATATTATCATTTAATTTTATAATTGAGTCATATATATCATACATATTCATTAAAACAATAATAATTCACAACCATAAAATTAGGTGATGAAAAATGAATTTTATATCCATATAGAGATAGTAAGACGTTAGTATGCACATGAAACACTTTCACTTCATTATAGATGGGAAAAGGGGGTGTACAACCATATTATAATAAATAGAATAAAATTAATGAATATTTACTATATTGATGATATTATTTTATGATAATCATATTAGGTTTAAAATGATTTAAGGAAGAATATAAATAGAAGGTTATCTATTAGATCTATTGCCTCTCCTTTGAAATATACCATTTGGGTATACTATAAATGGATATAGGGATTGAAATTTCAGAATAAAAGAACCATTGAATGTGTATATGGAATATTATAAGTGAATTTGGGGGGATATAGTCCATATATATGGATCAATTTTCTGTGAATAGGTGAGAGATGAGCTTCTCTTTAAAAATTGAGTTGAGGGACACTTTATAAATTTTCTAAATATAATTTTATATTAAATTAAATCTCATTACAAACACCACAAAAAAAGAAAATAAATTAAAATATAAGATAAAATAATATTTTAATCTCATCACCTAAAATATTTTAAACTAGTATTTTAGTTATATTATACATTATCATTTTCATTAACTCTTAGTTAATAAATTTAAATTTTCTCTACGGTAAAATAATTAATATTAAATGTTTTTAATTTTCTCTTTTATGGTTTACTTTTTCTATAAATAGTAAATTTATGACCTTTTAGACCTAATCATAATATTTTTTTTAAATATTTTTCTTATTTTAAAATATTATAAGAATATATAAATTTTATAAATTATTATTAATGATAATATGAATACAATTTATTTTCCCAAAAAAAATGAAATTATAAAACAAATAAATTAAATTAATATTCTCTTGAAATATATAAAATTTCATATAAATCATAAAAACTCATTTTACACATTATCTCATTCAAATTATAAAAGAATTTGTATTTCAATGTAATTTATGTTGCTTTTCATTTTTTTAAATACATATTGTATTATAACATAAAAAGAATTTATGGTAACTATATAATATATAATTTTTTTTAAAAAATAAGAGTGATATTTTTATTAAAAATAGATATTTTTTCATTATTATGTTCAATTTTTTCCTATGTGGACACATAAAAGTAAGTCAATACAAAGAGTTTCATGTTCTGTAACTATAATTGGTTTAAATAATATATAAGTAATTTTATTTGGATATTCTCTATTAAACAAATAAAATTAGTTCACACAGTGATATGGTTAAAATATTATTTATTTATTTATTTTAATATTATGTTTTTTTATACACTTTTATTTTGGTTTTATCCTTTAATAAATACCATTATATTTTAATGGGACAACATTGTTTTTTACATGTTGAGAGTTTATATAGTTCTGATCAAATTTCAAAATATCCCTAAATTGACAATCTAAGAAAATTTACACCTTATCCAAATTATTTTACAAAATTTATGATTTTAATGATTTTTATATCATTTAATAGCATATTATTTAAACCAAAATACCCATAATGTGAATTTTATTGACTAGTAATTATTTTGAATTTAATAATATCAATATATTAGATAAAATTTCATCCAACTATTTTATAATATCCCTATCATGTAATTGTAACCTAAAAAATCCTCGATGAAATTAACTATCTCATACTACATTTAATTTAATAATTTTAATATGATTTATTTTAAATTACCAATAATAAAATAAATACTACAATAGTGATATTTGAGGATTTAAGGTAATAATTTCATAACAAAATTAAATTAAATTACAAAGATATAGATAAATATTTTCCCTTTAAAATTAATATATATAGTCAATGATTGTTTCTAGATAATCCAATATTAAAAATATTGTAGTTATTTAAATAATTAATATGTCATCTTTGACTATTCATTAAATAAAATATCATTAATGTCATAATATCTCACAACAGGTCCCAATAGTTATAATTTAAACACATGGATTATAATTTTAAAAAATAACAAATCCAATAAAATTGGTTCGTGTGTTAGTGTCATTTTGTAGGGCTTATTATTCTAATTTTTACCCATAATTACACAATTTAACCAAGACCGTGGTATCAAAAATCACCAAGGTTACTATTAATATTAACCAATAAAAATAGGTGTATTTTTAAAAAAATTATCCATAAATATAAAAATATGATATATATTTTTAAATATTATAAACATTTATATTTCAAATTTAAATTAAAATTTACTCAAAAATGCTATAAGATACAGTTTTCTGAAAAAAAATGTCCTTTAAAAATATAAAATGTTTTATACTAAATTAAAGTGTCACATCTATTCAAAAAAACATTATTTAAAAATAAAAAAAATAATTTTAAATAATGAAAATTTAAAAAAACCTAAAAATATTATTTTTTCTCATAATTAATTGAAATATATACTAAAAATCAGTTTTTTCACTTGTCATTGATTTTTTTTAAAATTATAAATAATTTCCAGTATAAAAATTTATATATTCTTCTTCTCAAAATTATTTTAATTTTTTCAAATAAATTTTAAAAAATATCTAAAATTTATTTATATTTTTTAAAAAACAATAAAACCCTTTTATTAATAAAATTTATTTTTTATCAATAAAATGAATTCACTAAAAATAAAAGTACCTAATTTCAATTAATGAATTAATAAATTATATATGATTATGAACATTATATTATTTATAAATAAATTGAAAATATATAATTCTCACCAAATTATCATCTAGGTTATAATGGTAAGGTAATAATATTTTGTTATACATTTAAGCATGGTGTTGCGTATCTCATAAACTATCAAACATAATATTTCCATCCTAATTATTGGGATATTGTAGAAATAATGATAATCAACATGGTACTCAATAATAGGAAGAAAACTATATCACCACCACCATTCATTAAAATAAATCACATTTATTATATCTTGTGCTTCTATAAAACCATTAATACATCAAATATATTGGGATTTTGATAATGTAGATTTTAAAAACAAGAATGTCATTACATAATAATATCATATGAATAGTTAAAATTTGTGTGAGATAAGAACAAGCATGGATATGATTTATTGTGTATAGTTCATGAAATGTTATTTTGAAAATATTATAATAATAACATAGAAATTAAAAATTATACATTAATATATATATATTAACAGTATTTGAACACTGTTGAAAACACCATTTCATCCGTATAGTAATTTATTAGAAAAAATATGAAATAAGAGTAGATGAATTATCTCCCTAAATTATATATAAAATGAACTCTATTAAACTATATTATAATAATATATTCATGTAAAATAAAATTTGAATGGACTATATAATAATAAAAATTAAATGGGAAATGGAAATGTGTGGAATATAAACTACTATGCCTTCATTAAAATGTTATATTAATGGGTAATATTATAGTTAGTGGATAATATATACTGTTAAAAAATTAATTGGACTGTATTAAACAATAAATATATTTATCTGATCAAATAAAATAGATTATTAAAACAATTTAATAAAAATTTATTCTAATAGGAATGTTAAATTAAGCGAATATGAACAGTAAAATATTTTATGATTCATATAATAGATATGAACATTATAAATAACCAATATAACAACTAAAAAAATTAATAATTTTATTACATGACTATTAACATAAAAATTTATAAAACATGACTTAACAAACTAGAGGTATATTGTATTTTGGAGATTACCTACACAATGCATCATTATACAAGTAAAAACCCATCATTATTATTTCAATCTAAAAAACATTATCAAAAATACCAATTATATTATATGAAAATATATGATTCTGTTAATAATATATTGATTTAATGATCACATTATGGGATAATATTGATAATGAATTATAAATGACAACTAAATATAAGAAACATGATTTTATAATTTAGGACGATCATATGTATTCACATGGAATATTGGCATAATGTGGAAGATATAATAATAAATAGACCCAAATTATAGGATAAATAACAAAAATATTTTCATCATAAGAACATGTTATGGATCACTGGTAAGAAACTATTTAATATTTTTTCACTTACTTCTAGTGTGTCATATATAGTAACCAATGATATGAAAATTGTATTCAATTTGTTAGTGGGAGTATAATTCTAGTCCAAAAAATAATATCATAATACTAACATTAATATGGGAGAAATATATTGAAATGGAATTATAAAATTAGCAGAAGCATGATAAAACCTTTGATAAGTAAATGGGTAACTTGATCATGTATGAATATGTTACTAAATCATATGTCAAAGAAATTAAAAATAAAAGATAAAAGTAGTTTTATTAAGAAAATTATCAACGAATAAAGAAAAATAGGTCATAAATATGGTTTCATGTGTTGGAAATTAATAATAATGTTTTATATAAATATGCATATATGTTGACTTTATAAACATTATTTTAAGGATTGAATATATAAAAATTAAAGAAGTTAATAACATAGAATTATCCTTCAATGAAGAAATAAAATATAATATCATAACATTAAATAGTAATTTTTAAATGATATTATAATAAAAAATAAGTTAACAGTATGACACTTGAAAAGTACTAAGGATTTTAAAATTTTATTTTATTCATTCTTTTTAATGAAAATATAAAGAAGGGAACTATAAAATAAATTTATCAACTATATGGAAATAAATGATATAATAGGTATGTATGTATGAATATATATATATATATATATATATTAACAATTTAACATTATAAATAAATAGAGAAATAAATACAGGTAATGAAAGAGTAACCATAACTCAAATGAAAAAATAGGGTGGTTTGGGAGTTACCTAAATATGTGTCCGGAAAAAAAATGGTACCGAAATCTAAAAAATTGTATGATAAAATTAAATTTAAAATGAAATTCTATCACAACATTTTTCATGAATATTAAACTTATTATAGTAATTATATATTTTATTTCGATTATTTTATTATAAAATTATGTTAATTTTCACTTCCCTTAGATATTTTTCTGATGGTTTCATGGTCACATTGGTTTATTATATTTAACACGATGGACATGTGTTGTATTATTTTCAATAAAGTATCAATATGTATTAGAGATTATCTGAAGTGATGTGATGGAAGGGTTGATTAATCTTAGATAATAACATTTCTCTATAACAAATAGCGACAATGGTTTTGTTGTTAATTACTTTTATAATATTTTATAAAAGAGTGTCCTGTGAAAAAACTATACACATCATTTTATGGAATTATAAGAATAGAGAATATGAAGACCATGAAAACAAATATTTTTCATAATGATGAATTGAGGATGAAGTAAAAAATTAAATAAATAAGTCCATGAAAAGTTTTATATATTTATCCTAATAATTATATAAGAAATGAATTTTAAGATTCCATGGGATTTTTTTTTCGGTACATAGAATAATACTATGAAACTCTTTTTTGAGAACATATCAAAAATATTTGGGAAACATTATGCCAGTGAGTAGGATAGCTCAACTACACATGTGAGAGAAAGAATCTCCAAACATGAGCCATCCCATAATTGTAGTCATGAGGATTAAGTTAGGGTGTATTGTTTCTATAGGGAGTTTATGTGAAAAATTGAGCATGCAGGTCTAAGGGGAATCATGGTCTATATGGGGATACTAGACCTGTGAATTGCAAGTGTGTGAGGTGTTGCTCTATGTGTGGACCATAACCTACTCGCATCTGTAGATTCCATGGAACAGAATTATTTATAAAGGTAATGTTCATAGAAAGTCAATACAATTAGGTAATCCTCTAAAACATTATCATTTCCATGATTAATAAGATAGAATATTAATGATGGATATTCGATATATTCTATTATAGTTGACTGATCATCAAAATGAAATAATATTATTTATAAAGATTATTCTATCAACCCCATCACTTTTTAAGGTAACCTTCTGAAGAGTAATTAGGATTTTAAATACCCTTATATTTATGAGGAATTGGTTGTGTAACCATTGGGTAGTGTAGGTTCATAAAATTACATGGGAGCTTCATGATGGAATAGAAACCTTATTACAGTGTCATAAGAATGAATAATATGGCTGAATATTTGAATTAAAAGATAATAAATGATATTAAAATAATCCCTAACGTGACCTAAAAATTGGGTGTTTGAATTAGTGACAACCTAAATCTTGCATGATCATTATGGTCTATAAAATTGATACTATTATCTTAATGAAGGATGATTACGGTCATTATGTTAATTATTTTTATAGAAATTGTATCACTATGAAAAACATACATAATTAATATAAGTGTTTGGACGAAGATGTGTTTTGGTTGTATTTTTTTTCAATTGATTGGTATGTTGAAGAAGTAATGGATGTTGAGAATTATGATGAATGGAAATTCAGATAGACTGGGATTGAAAGAAATAATTTTTATGGGTGATCATTTTTTTGGGGAAATATGAAAGGTATTCTAAAACATTTTTTTAAAAAAATATTTTATTGGTTAAAAAACTATCGTAATAAAATTTGTTTTGAAAGGAACTAGATTCATTTTTTAAAATAATTCAATCCATTGTTTAAAATTAATCATACTCTATGTAATGGTCCATCCTAATGAAAATATTTTATTTTTGATGAAATGGGTTTTGATCAGACATGACTTAGATCCTGAATGAAAGTGAATACAACATGTTGGATGTAAATGACATCAAATTCAATCTGGAACCGATATGAATGATGTGGATGTTTTTAATTGGAGATTTTGTGGCTATGATTGAATTAATTATGATGTTTCTTTGTGGATTTTTATTTCATATAAATCATATGTGGAATTGAGAACATGTGATGTGGGGTTGGTGAAAGAAATGTGGAGTTTAATGCAATGAGGTTCCATTTTAATAGATGGTTCTATTTTAAAAGATGTTGTTGATTGAAACTGTGGTGTTGATTGAAGAGGTGGTAATGATTGATGAGATGGGACAAATTTAAATGGTTGTCCTGATAGAAGAGATGCTTCCAACTGAAGAGATGATATCGATTCAATAGGCGGTGTTGATTGAAAAGGGTTTTCCAATTGAAGAGGCAGTGTCGATTGATGAAGTGGTGCTAATAGATCAGTAAGAGATGGTGCTGATTTTTTTTAGAATGATCATACCCAAAAAAGTTCATATTTAGAAAAATTGTTTCGAGGAAATTGAAATCAAAAATATCGTATTGAGAATGATCAAACCCTAAGTGATTGTCTCTAGAATTACCATACCCAGGATGATCGTGTCCATGTCAATTTTATTCAGAAAAGATTGTACTCAGGTTGAGAAGAAAATAGTGATGACGGAATGAAGGGAAAGTTACGATACATTCAAATTCATTTCTAACAATGTGAAATATGTTCTAAAATTATTTAAAAGTCATGATAGATGTTATGATAAATGTATAGAATTGTGATTGACGTTTTCTTTAAGTTTTTGGTGAAAAGATAAGTATAAAAAAGCGATCAAAAATGTAGTCAACCATTTCAAAAGGGTTGAATTACTTTTTTGGATTTCAAATGGGTCAAGGGAAGAGGGTAATATTATTTTTTTAATATCAAGTGGTTCATGAGATATAAAAATAGTTGGATTTTTTTTAAATAAGTTGTCAAGGTGGATGTGTACATTCAAATTAATCATTTTGATTCAAATTGGTTATATTAATTGTAATTTGAAAATTAGAATGGTATCCATTTATTCATTAAAAAAATTCAATTCATATAGAGGTTTTTTTTGAAGAAATTGTATTGAAAAAAATTTGACCCATGTATTGAAATATTAATGTTTATTCTAATGAAATTATGTAGAAGTAGTTCATGACTGAAGAAGATTTGAGAAGAATCCTGAAGAGTTGATTAAGTCAAAATTCATTTTTTATTTTTGGGGAAATTAAAATGTGGGGGAATTCGGGTGAAAATGAAAAATTTTATGGATTCCAACCTGACCCTTTCAAGGGTCAGTTATAAATGGATAATTACATTTTACTTTCTGATTATGAGGAACATTTCACCAAAATATATAGACAATGTTTGAGTTTTCAGTAAGAGAAATTGATACCGTTTTTTAATATAGAATAAATTTCTATGGGGAAGAAGATAAGATCGTAACATTGTTTTTGTCTGATCATCATACTCATAATTTATTAAACATTCTGGATAATCGTATTCAATTTATCAACGTTGTATTCATAAGAACATTGTATCGGTCTAGATTATTTAGCTTCATGATTTCTATATTGGGATTCTAGGAAGGAGGAGTTTTTTATTTTTATTTGTAGTGGTGATGAGTCATTTGTATTATATTCTATCAAAAAATCATACACAATTATTTTTTTACAAGAATCTTACTCAGAGAAATTTTATTGGGAAATCAGACATTGGAAATTTGGACTCCGTTTTTCATAAAAATGATTAGGTATTTTTTTCTTTTGAGTAATAATTTTAATAATTGTATTTCAATTGAATTCATGTGTTGAATTGAAAAAAGTATAAGAAACATGAGTTGTTACAAAAAAAATATTACCCTATTTGTGGTAATAGGGTGAACACTCAATTTTGAACTGCCTTCAATGTGCTACATGAGTTAAAGGGAACATCATACTCATTATTATCTAGGGATTTATTTCTACTAGATTTTTTGGAATTGGATTATCTCCAAAACATTCCATGGATGTAGCAATTCATATCAAATAGTGAACATTGTAAATAATTATGTTCCTATAGATGTGTGGTTGTATTGTTTTCAACAGGGAATTGAATCCTTAATACGAGATGATGGTTGTTTCTATTGAATGAAAACATAAAATAAAAATTATCACTAATTCACCCCTCCCCCCTTAAGTGATACAATACACTCTCTGGGAACTTATACCCGGTATCAGAGTGTTTTTTCCTTTAACTTATTCTTTGATAAAGTATTTGAAGATGACGTTGTCATGGATTATTTCAATTATGGTAATATATTAGGTATTCAAGTCTTTGATGGAAATAATTATCATATATGGAATGATATAATGTTTTTTATATTATGTGTATCATTTATGATTATCTTGAATCTTCCATAGTTGGGATTCCACCCATTTATGATAATACACTACTTGATATGAAGCATTATGAGAATTATGTAAGGGTGATGAATGTTATATTATCATCACATTATAATATTGAATTATTATGTTTGAAAGGATTTTCCATAACCAAATGTATATGGGATATATTTAGAAACATATATGAAGGCAATACAAAGGTAAATAAGACCAAATTATAAATCAGGATATTGACGTATGAATTCTTGAAGATGGTTGAGTACAAATCTGTTGGAATCATATTTACCAGGGTGAATGAAATAATGAGTACAATCATATGTATTGGTGATAATTTTGATGATTCTACTATGGTTGAAATGATATAGAAAATCCTACCATGAAAATTTGATGCAAATATTTCTTTAATGGAAGACACAGATCCTGAAACATTATCTCTTGATGATTTTCATAGTAGTCTTATTAAATGTGAAAAAAATAATATATATGGATATAAAAAGAATATTTTTGACAGAATAATGTATTTAAAGGATATCAATAAATAAAAGTAAAAGAAGATTCTTGAATAATATGAAGATAGAGATTCTAAATATGAAAATGAGGTATAATAAAATATCAATGATATTTTATCCTTGATTTCTAAAAATGATAAATGAGGTACGCAAAGGTATAAAGGGAATCATTACCTAAAATGTTTTTGCGGTATAAACATTAGTAATTTTGATTTGAATTTTCTTAAAAGAGGTAATTATGAAGAAAGTGGTGATGAATAATGTGAAGAAGAAGAAGAAAGGGGCCAAGAATATCATTGAAGAAAAAGCGTGATAAAAAAATACTCTATTCTAGGAGGGAATATTAAAAGTTCTTCAAATAAAAAAGAAGTAACATTTATTCTAGGGAAAATGATAGTGATGTTTTTACAAATGATTCTGAATAAAACACTTTTATTTCAATAGTTAATGTGGATTTTTCTTTTGGTTGTGCATTTAGTTGGTTGTAAGAAGATGAATGTGAAGCTGAATTTGAAAAATCTATTGATCATGTAACAAAAAATTAATTTTATTAAAATAATGAATGGTTTTGAATTCAGAAAAATAAGACTTGTGAAGAAGAAACTCAGCATGAAATTCATTAGAATGATGAGTTGAATTAATGCTTGAGAAAGATCAGAATACATGAAATACATATTATGTTAGAAGATAAATTTTTCTAAAAAATAAAGAAATATTTTTTGAAGAGAAGAACATGATTCTGGAAGAGATTAGAAATTTAAATAAGAATCATGAATAATAAAATAATTGAATTGTGCATTTTGAAATCATTAGGAATGAAAAATAAATATAGTTAGATCTTATCCAATAAATACATTCAGAACCTGAATAGAGAAATATAAATTTCCAAAACTCTATCACAAAAGATAGTGTAAATTTAACTACATGGGATACCTAATAATGTTAAAATAATGTAATAACCCGATATTTTAAAAGATATATTCTTTTTAATTTCTTTCATATCTTCTGTTGTACGATACACCAAGATTATCTTGCGCTATACGCAACACCGTATTAGCTTGCAGTATACGCAACACTAATCCTAGATCATGTTACACACAATTTCATGTTTGTTTGATAGTATTTATTCTAAGAAACATTGAGTATATATATATATATATTCAATGTATTTTGTTATACGCAGCAACAAAGGAGTCGTGCACTACACGCAACCTTGACTTGGCTTGCATTACACGCAATCGCAACCTTCCTCGATAGCGTATGTTGTACGCAATACCGAGTTTTACTAAACAACGATATATCATTATAATATTATTATGAACTATCCATTAAGAATATTATTAACTAAATTTTGAATTTTATAACATTATTATTCATCTTACACATTTTATAGAACATGGTATAAGAACAAAATAAATTTTTTGGGTAAAATAAGTATTTTTCAAAAAATGCAGTTTTACCGCCTTTTGATGGCGCACCCACATTAAATCTATTTTTTTACATGTTTATAAGTTAAATTTTACAAAATAAAATTATTCTTTGGAATCAGGATATAAAATTTTACCTTGGATAAATTTTTCATATTATTCTGATAACTTTCATATTTTAATGAATAGTAAAACATGCTATATTTTAATTAAAAACAACTTTTTTCATCTTAATAAATTCTATGGTTAAATTATAATATTTTATGGTTTTAAAGTATAAATAGAATATATTTTTACCATTTAATATAATCTATGTCATTAGCATTGATTTTACATTGAATTCGTAGGTTAAATCAATTCAATCTTTTGCAATGTTTTAAACAAAAAAACTGTTTTCATTCGACAACGGGATTAATTTTAATTTAATTTCTGCAACTTTTGTGTATTGAATTTGAAAAAATGGATTCCATATTTGGAATCAGTGGGTCCAAATTATGTTAATATACTACTTTTTATTTTTGGGAATTATGAATAGTAACTACTGTAAATTTTATTTACCGTAGTTAAAGGTAAATCGGGTAATTAAGGGTGAATATAATATTATAAAATTACCCTAACACATGCCAAAATTCTATTGGATGACTAAAAGTCAACCCATATCACCTAAGGGTCGGATTAGATTCATTTTATGGGCTTTTGACCATGAAAATAATTTAATTATTATTAAAACCAAAGAAAGTGACAACATGTCACTCTCATAAATCTTATAAGTATAATAATTTTAATTTAGTGATAAACATCATAAAACTTCAAACATGAATGGTATCCAGAAATATAATAAAATTATCTACATCATGATAATTTATTTATATTTTTTAGGGATTAAATAATTATCATTAATGGTGATACATTAATGATGCAGAAATTATTTATTAAGTGAATAATTAGTAATATAGTTTTTATTGAAATAATAATACCAATTAAAAGGCCCACAAACCTAACCAAAACTTATTTTTAGTTTATATATATCCCATAAGAATCTAATTACTTAATATATAACCGTTTGGAGTCTTATAAAAGTGATTATGACACTTATATTATTTTATTTTAAATGATGCCAATGTTGTCACCTTTATAATGTAACAAATATACCAATTTAAATATTGTGATTTTAAGATGATAAATTAGAGTAAAAGTATTATTTTGAAAGGTAATATATTTATATTCATCATAGGATTTTATTTTTAATTTTTATTCAACAAATATGTATATTAAATAATTATACAAAAATGTTGTAGTAATTATTTTATTAAGAGGTAAACCAAATAAATAGTTTTAAAAATAATAAAATAAATATTATATGAAATATTTAATTTGATCCACTAATTTTCTAGATACATATGTACTTTTATAAATCTATTAGAGCTTTTATTTAGATCATATCTTTTGTATATATTTTATTTAAATTCATATAAAAGAATAGTGTCAAAATTGACACTATTATTATTTTATAAAAATAACATATTATAAAATTGTTTAAAAATCACAAAAATATTTAAAAATTATAAATTTATATTTATATGGTCTAAAATGTTATAAATTATCTAATTATGGAAAATTAACAACAAATAAGTAAATTTTTGTTATAATTTAAAATTTAGAATGTTATTACCAAAAATAAAATAAAATTGATTAAGTAAGGATAAATCAAGTTGATGATGTTTAAAATAATTTACTAACATGTCTAAATTTTATTTTTTGATGATATTACAACCCTATATCATCTTATATTCGAATATGAGTCATTTTTGGTGTTTTTTAAGTGGGGTTAGATTTATTATAAATTAATATTTTTAAGATTTCCAAAGGTGCCCCTCTCATCCCTTATAAAAGGGCACCTACTCCCTCTCTTCCTCACACCAATTTGAGCCTTTAAGCTCAGACAATACCTATCCATTTCCCTTATCAACTTCCCTATAAACATCCTAGAGGTCCTGGTTATCTTCAAAGACCAATTTTAGTACCCTAAGAGGAGGATTCAAAGAGGCGTGTCAAAGAAGAGGTAATATTTGTTACCGATTCTTTCAATTTTCATTATTCTTCAACTTCTTCTTCTTTAGTTGTTTAATTATGAAGTAATAACATCAGTATCACTCATATACTGATATGTTATTATAAGTATGAAACAACCATATTTCACCATTTATCCATCCTATGGAAAATGAAATCACCGCGCGTGCGTACGTACGAAATACCGTCTCCACGCCGTGGTGTAATCTATTTTCCACCACCACCTTACTTGGATGGGTATAATGGTGAAAGTAATGAATATATATGATTATTGTAAAGTGATATTGATTCTTTAATATTATACATACACTTTAATACAATTTGACGATCAGGTGAATGATATCATCGCTCGTGCTTACGTACGGAATACCGTCTCCACGACGCGATGAGATTCACTCTCCATGATAACCATTCAAGAATGATTATAAAGTATATATAATAAGTAATAATAAAATATATGACATAATAATGCTATTGGGTTTATGTATATATATATTTATTTCATCTACTTAATTCCATTCAATTCAATAAGGAAACGAAAACAGCGTTCATGCGTACGTACGACCTTCCGTCTCCATGAATGGTGTATTTCTTTCCATTTATCGATCTATTATATATATGTATATTATGAATATATATTATAAATAAATCATGTTTTATATTCTAAAATTAATTAATCATGATCTAAGTAATCATATGAATAATTACAAGTCAAAACACGGACGACAAATGAAACGATTTTACCCAAAACACTCTTTAACATGGAATTTACAAATGAACGGGTAATATAAAGTCATAAGTGAACCATATATGATATAATAACAATGAATATGATTATTTAATAAGTCAATGACATTATTTAAATAATTATACAGGAGGTTTGGATACGTACGAATCATATCGGACCTAAGGTAAGGGATAATTTTGCAAATCTCATTTTTATCCGAGATTGCTTATTCGTAAGTATTTACTGGGGTTATTTCTATCATCCATGTCCATGTTTTATAAAATTATTTTCATGTATGTTTAAAGTACTTTTTACCCATTTTTGACTTTTACTACATGGTATGTAAGTAATCTTTCTTTTGTTTCCGCTACGAGGTACTTTTTTTACTTTTCCGGCAAAAGTACAAGAAGAATGTTTTTTTAACTTATACGGCACGAACGGAATTTTACGGTTTTATAAAGCCTTATTTTCATGAAGCTTCCTCCAAAATATTTCATGAATATTTTAAACAAAATCCCTTTCTTTTAAAATTGCATGACATTTTGTGAAAATAAAATGATTTTGAAGAAGAAAGGATATTTTCCTCAAGAATTCTTTTCAAGTGTTTTATCAAAACCATCTTCCATCTAAGATGACATTATTTCATATGTGTATGTTTCAAGTATAATGTCTCTATGATTTACATGGTTTCACTTTTCTTATGATGAAATGATATCCATTTGTTTTATATGGATTATGTTATGATGGAATGATGTTTATGAAACCCATTTTATTCTTTGGGTTATGATGAATGTTTTAAGTTTATTTTGTGGCACAAGTAAGAATGATTTCACTATGAGATGGGTGGGACCTATATCTCCCTCCAATGCATTGGGTAAAGATTTATATCTCATGATATATACATGGATGGAATGGTATGTTAATCTGGTTCAGTGTTACAGGACTGAAACGAGGAGTGAACTCGATTCAGAAAGGGACTTTGTCCACTAAGATGGTGTTGGCAGCAATGCCTTGGCTAATATGGAAATCATGACATGTTCTGAATGGTTGCCATAATTACATGTTTTATTCCCATTCTATTTTATCATTCTTAATTTTTTTTTATGATCTATGCCATACGTACTTCCATGTTTTATGCCATTGCTCAATCTTTTGATGTTTAAACATTATGTTCATGTTTTTAAGTTCAAATGTATATGGTATGTTTTATTTTATCCATGCTTACCCTTACTGAGCATTTGAGCTCACCCTTTTTATGTTTTCTTTTCCCCAAGATATAAAGAAAGGTTTTAGGTAAGAAAAAAAGGGGAAGATCTTTATGGGATATGTTGAAGATCTTTCACCATGATTAGAAGATTACGTTCCAAGTTTCCAAATACACTAAACTATTACGGTCCTTGTGTGTCCGTTTTTGTTATGTATTAAGTATTCCGAAAAAGTAATGTAATGTTCATGTACGTCAAGATTTGGGTCTGTACATTTGGTATTAGAGGAAAGGTTTAGTCAACCTTTGGAAACTAGGATTCAAAAATGTTAGTGAGATCCCTAGAGATATTTCTAAGGTATGTCTAAGGATATCCCTAAGGATAAGTATACGTATAGGATATAGTCCTAGAACTACGGTAATCATCATATAATTTAACCTAATATTTTAGATATTGAGGGTACTTCCCCTTTACTATGTTGTTTTCCCTAGCATGATTTTTTCCTCTCACACTATTCTTTTTGGGTTTTAGAAAATGGATGGAAACAGGAAGATTCATGATAATGGGGGATATGACGGAAAATGGAATGATATTATTCATGAGCAACCAAATGAAATGGGATTTGGAAGTCCAACCATCATTATTATGCCTAATCATAAATATCATAATATGATCAATAATCTTAACTTTGGTAAGTTTCCCGACTCAGATAATAAGAGAAATATAGAGTTTCATGATGATCATAGAGGAAACAAAGTTCAATTTCCCTCATGTAAATCATGTGGGAAGGGGCATTAGGGAGATTGTTTCAAAGGAACTGGAAGATGCTTTGGGTGTGGAAAAGAAGGACACAAATCCAGTAAGTGCAAAGGAAAAGGTTCGGTTAACACCATGGACAAGGATAATGGTATTGCTATGACATCAACAATGATTAGATGTTTTAAATGTGGAATGTATGGGCATTATGAAAACCAATTCCCTAAGGGAAAATCTCATGAAGAGAATCAGCATGGTCATACGGGTAGTATTTATGTGGATGATGATGAAGAGACTACAAATAAAATATGAGATGAAATAAATAATGAAGCTCAGCTAGTGGTTTAAGAAGTTAGTGGAATGATTGTATGTTTATAAAGAATAATGTATGGTACTATAGAATAAAGAATCATCTAAGGATTGTTACACTATTGTTTTTCCTAAAGTATATGAAAGTATATGTTGAATGGTATCGGTAACCATGGAAGGTTATTCAGATATTTTTGGAAAGTAGATGATATGCGCATAATGAAGGGATAAGAAGATAATGAGATATTTTATTGTATTCATGAGATCATGACTGATATAAGGACTAAGTGATATTATGGTTTGATTATATAGAAATTTTGGGATTTTGGTATGTGGAAAGAGTTAACTTTTGACAGCATTCATGTTTTCACTAAGGTTAAATGGGTATTCATTTTTCAAGAGAATACATGATTAAGGTATTCACATGTTTTTAATTTGACCAACAAGATATATCTTATGATATATGGGGGATAAATGATGGCATTCACGTGATTGTTATGTGACATTTCAAGTAATTATTTTCTTTATACTATGAGCTTGGACCGAAGTATTTTAGATAAGCCTAATGATTGGAATGGATTATATTGGACATAAGTTAGTACTATTTAATGATAGAACTTTTTTCGATATTATTGATGGGATGTTATAGTAATGTAGTTTTAGAAAAAGGACAACCTACAGGACTGGTGACAGCCCATCGTGTCGGACAAGGCTGTGGGAATCGAACCCACAACCGAAGTGCGACTAGCCTTTATCACCTACCACTAGCCTACAGAAAGTCCCTGGTTAGTAGAAACTAGTTTTGTTTTATTAAGAGGTATGATATATGAAGTATAAGTTAATTTTTGGAACCATATACGATTAATCTAACCATATGATGGACTTATAACTTTTGCTAACCTTTTGTTTGAAGTAGATGGAATGATCCATCATTCTATCACATGATCTGCTAACACATCATGAATAACAAATTCAACTTCATTTCATTAAGGGATGAAGTGTAAATTGTTCAATTCACGAACAATAGTGAGATTGTACCAAAATCATGTAAGTATTTCTTTTAATTCATCAACTTTAGGGAAATGATCTTGAAAACCAAAAATGTTGTCTTAGTGACCTTATATCTGATGAATCAGATGGTACCTTAGATCATCACAAATCTATGGCTTTGTGATTATTGTCTTTTTCATAGCCATGTTCTCTACCACTCTCTATCAGAACATGATGGTTAGATTTATCTTCCATATCCATATTTTCACCTATGTTATCTTATGTGGAAACCCAATGATTAGTTTATTTGGGTAACTGTTGTGTTTCATACTTTAGTTTATAAAGATAAGTTTTGGTATTCTTTTTTACGATGTGGGTTTCAATTAGAGAAACTTTCAAGTAGAAAACCATTTATAACCCCGACGAATTTCGAGGGAGAAATTCATTTTAAGGGGGGTAGAATGTAATAACCTGAGATTTTATAAGATATATTATTTTTAATTTCTTTCATATCTTCTATTGTACGATACACCAAGATTATCTTGCACTATACGCAACACTGTATTAGCTTGCAATATACGCAACACTAATCTTGGATCGTGTTACACACAATTTCATGTTTGTATGATAGTAGTTATTCTACGAAACATTGAGTATATATATATATATATTCAATGTATTTTTTTATACGCAACAACAAAGGAGTCGTTCACTACACGCAACCCTAACTTGGCTTGCATTACACGCAATCGCGACCTTCCTCGATAGCATGTGTTGTACGCAATACTGAGTTTTACTAAACAACGATATATCATTATAATATTATTATGAACTAGTCGTTATGAATAGTATTAACTAAATTTTTAATTTTATAACATTATTATTCATCTTACACATTTTCTAGAACATTTTATAAGAACAAAATAAATTTTTCGGGTAAAATAAGTATTTTTAAAAAAATACAGTTTTGCCGCCTTTTGATGGAGCACCCACTTTAAATCTAATTTTTGACATGTTTATAAGTTAAATTTTACAAAATAAAATTATTCTCTAGAATCAAGATATAAAATTTTACCTTGGATAAATTTTTCATATTATTCTGATAACTTTCATATTTTAATGAATAGTAAAAACACGCTATATTTTTATTAAAAACAACTTTTTTCATCGTAATAACTTATGTGGTTAAATTATAATATTTAATGGTTTTAAAGTATAAATAGAATATATTTTTACCATTTAATATAATGTATGTCATTATCATTGATTTTACATTGAATTCGTAGGTTAAATCAATTCAGTCTTTTGCAATGTTTTAAACAAAAACTCGTTTTCATTCGACAACGAGATTAATTTTAATTTTATTTCTGCAACTTCTGTGTATTGAATTTGAAAAAATGGATTCCATATTTGGAATCAGTGGGTCCAAATTATGTTAATAGTCTACTTTTTATTTTTGGGAATTATGAATAGTAACTACGGTAAATTTTATTTACCATAGGTAAAGGTAAATCGGGTAATTAAGGGTGAATATAATATTATAAAATTACCCTAACACATGCCAAAATTCTATTTGATGACTAAAAGTCGACCCATATCACTTAAGGGTCAGATTAGATTCATTTTATGTACTTTTTACCATGAAAATAATTTAATTATTATTAAAACCAAAGAAAGTGACAACATGTCACTCTCTTAAATCTTATAAGTATAATAATTTTAATTTAGTGATAAACATCATAAAACTTCGAACATGAATAGTCTCCAGAAATCTAATAAAATTATCTACATCATGATAAGTTATTTAGATTTTTTAGGGAATAAATAATTATCATTAATGGTGATACATTAATGATGCAGAAATTATTTATTAAGTGAAAAATCAGTAATATAGTTTTTATTGAAATAATAATACCCATTAAAAGGCCCACAAACCTGACCAAAACTTATTTTTAGTGTATATCTATACCAAACGCATCTAATTACCTAATATATAACCGTTTTGAGTCTTATAAAAGTGATTATGACACTAATATTATTTTATTTTAAATGATGCCAAAGCTGTCAGCTTCATACTTTAATAAATATAACAATTTAAATATTATGATTTTAAGGTAATAAATTCTATTAAAAGTATTATTGTGAAAGTTAATATATTTATCTTTATCATAGGATTTTATTTTTAATTTTTATGCAACAAATAAGTATATTAAATAATTATACAAAAATGTTGTAGTAATTATTTTATTAAGAGATAAACCAAATAAATGGTTTTAAAAATAATAAAATAAATATTATATGAACTATTTAATGTGATATACTAATTTTATAGATACATATGGACTTTTATGAATCTATTAAAGCTTTTATTTCGAACATATCTTCCGTATATATTTTATTTAAATTCATATAAAGAATAGTGTCAAAATTGACACTATTATTATTTTATAAAAATAACATATTATAAAATTATTTAAAAATCACAAAAATATTTAAAAATTAAAAAATTAAATTTATATGGTCTAAAATGTTATAAAGTATCCAATTATGGACAATTCACAAAAAATAAGTAAATTTTCGTTATAATTTAAAATTTAGAATGTTATTACCACAAATAAAATTAAATTGATTAGGTAAAGATAAATCAAGTTGATAATGTTTAAAATAATTTCATAACATGTCTAAATTTTATTAGTTGATGATATTACAACCCTATATCATCTTATATTCTAATATGAGTCATTTTTTGAGGTTTTTAAGTGGGGTTAGATTTATTATGAATTAATATTTTTAATATTTCCAAAGGTTCCCCTCTCCTCCCTTATAAAAGGGCACCTCCTCCCTCTCTTCCTCACACCAATTTTAGCATTTAATCCCAGCCAATCCCTGCACATTTCCCTTCTCAACTTCCCTAGAAACATCCTAGAGTTTCTGGTTATCTTCAAAAACCAATTTTAGTACCCTAAGAGGAGGATTCAAAGAGGCGTGTCAAAGAAGAGGTAATATCCGTTACCGATTCTTTCAATTTTCATTCTTCTTCAACATCTTCTTATTTATTTGTTTCATTATGAAGTAATAAAATTAGTATCACTCATAAATTTATATGTTATTATAAGTATGAAACAACCATATTTCACCATCTATCCATCCTATGGAAAATGAAATCACCGCGCGTGCGTACGTACGGAATACCGTCTCAACGCCATGGTGTAATCTATTTTCCACCACCACCATACTTGGATGAGTATAATGGTGAAAGTAATGAATATATATGATTATTGTAAAGTGATATTTATTCTTTAATATTATACATACACTTTAATACAATTCGACAATCATGGGAATGATATCATCGCTCGTGCGTACGTACGGAATACCGTCTCCACGACGCGATGAGATTCGCTCTCCATGATAACCATTCAAAAATGATTATAAAGTATATATAATAAGTAATAATAAAATATATTCCATAATAATGCTACTGGGTTTATGTATATATATATTTATGTCATCTACTTAATTCCATTCAATTCAATAAGGAAACGAAAACAACGTTCATGCGTACGTACGGCCTACCGTCTCCATGAACGGTGTATTTATTTCCATTTATCAATCTATTATATATATGTATATTATGAATATATATTATATATAAATAATGTTTTATATTCTGAAATTAAGTAATCATGATCTAAGTAATCATATGAATAATTACAAGTCAAAACATGGACGACAAATGAAACGATTTTACCCAAAACACTCTTTAACATGGAATTTACAAAAAAACGGGTAATATAAAGTCATAAGTGAACCATATATGATATAATAACAATGAATATGATTCTGTAATAAGTCCATGACATTATTTAAATCATTATACAGGAGTTTTGGATACGCACGAAGCATATCGGACCTAAGGTAAGGGATAATTTTGCAAATCTCATTTTTATCCGAGATTGCTTATTCGTAATTATTTACTAGGGTTATTTCTATCATCCATTTCCATGTTTTATAAAAGTGTTTTAATGTATGTTTAAAGTACTTTTTACCCATTTTTGACTTTTACTAAATGGTATGTAAGTAATCTTTCTTTTTTTTATGCTACGAGGTACTTTTTTGACTTTTCCGGCAAAAGTACGAGAAGAATGTTTTTTTTAACTTATACAGCACGAACGGACTTTTACGGTTTTATAAAGACTTATTTTCATGAAGCTTCCTCCAAAATATTTCATGAATATTTTCAAAAAAATCCTTTTTTTAAATTGAATGACATTTTTTGAAAAGAAAATGATTTTGAAGAAGAAATGATATTTTCCTCAAGAATTCATTTCAAGTGTTTTATCAAAACCATTTTCCATATAAGATGACATTATTTCATATGTGTATGTTTCAAGTATAATGTCTCTATGATTTACATGGTTTCACTTTTCTTATGATTAAATGATATCCATTTGTTTTATATGGATTATGTTATGATGGAAAGATTTTTATGAAACCCATTTTATTCTTTGGGTTATGATGAATGTTTTATGTTTATTTTGTGGCACAAGTAAGAATGATTTCACTATGAGATGGGTGGGACCTATATCTCCCTCCAATGCATTGGGTAAAGATTTATATCTCATGAGATATACATGGCTGGAACGGTAAGTTAATCTGATTCAGTGTTACAGGACTGAAACGGATAGTGAACTCGATTCAGAATGGGACTTTGTCCACTAAGATGGTCTTGGCAGAAATGCCTTGGCTACTATGGAAATCATGAGATGTGCTGAATGGTTTCCACAATTACATGTTTTATTCCCATGTTATTTTATCATTCTTAATGTTTCTTTATGATCTATTCCATACGTACTTCCATGTTTTATTTCATTGCTCAAGATTTTGATGTTTAAACATTATGTTCATGTTTTTAAGTTCAAATGTATATGGTATGTTTTATTTTATCCATGCTTACCCTTACTGAGTATTTGAGCTCACCCTTTTTATGTTTTATTTTCTCCAGGATATAAAGAAAGGTTTTAGGTAAGAAAAAAAGGGGAAGATCTTTATGGGAGATGTTGAAGATCTTTCACCACGATTTGAAGATTACGTTCCATGTTTCCAAAGACACTAAACTGTTACGGTCCTTGTGTGTCTGTTTTTTTATGTATTAAGTATTCCACAAAAGTAATGTAATGTTCATGTACGTCAAGCTTCAGGTATCTACAAATAAAGTAACCATAAAATAGTGATAAGAAATATATAATTGTTTCTTAAAAAATAAAGTTGGGAAAGACATATATATGTCCAAAAACAATATGTATGAGAATTCAGAGGTTACTTAATTACAAGAGTTTGAAAATGTTTTGAGATAATATATATCTGGAAAGGATTCCAATACTTCTATTTTAAAAAATTCGTCAATGAAAATGAATAATATTATTTGTAATAGAATGGTTGGTGACTCTGGAAATAAAGGGAAGAATGTTTCAGAAAAACTTATTCAAAATTTTGGAACGGATGAATGGTTTATATGAAAATATGCCATCTATGGTTATTACTGGTTTTGTGGGGGATTCTAAAACACTAATAATATGTATTGGTTCTACTGAAAACATTTATATAATCCCAGATGCTAGGAAAGTAAGAGTATGAGGTGGATTTAATCTCTTCAATGAATGAAGTTCGAGATGGTTGTTTTGACGAAACAAGAGTGGAATGAAGTAAGGATTGAAAATAGGTTCCATCAACTGGAAATTATTTGTAAAATATGTGATCAACCTAGGACACTTCAAAAAGGATATATTATTTTGTTTCTAGAAAAACAAATGGTTTTAAACAAATCTCATAAGTCTTTTGTTTTTTGATTTATAAAATATAGGTCTACTATGTCGGAAAAGAATGTGTGATTAGTTGTCTAGATAGAAAACATTGATTTAGTTTATAAATTTGAGGATGAAAAAAATAATGCGAAAGAAGTGAGGATGAAACAATATTATGAAGATAAATGAAATATTGAATAAAATGCATCAACATATTATAGATATGAGAAATAAGGGAATGATATGAAAATTTTGTTCGAATATCGTTCCAGAAAAATAGACAGGAATAAAAAACATGTTACAAACTGATTATAAAAAAGATTTCACTAAATAATATAAATTCTAAATCCTCATCAGAATATTATATATATAATAATGAGGTTTTTAAAAATGATAAGAAAGATGAATAGAAGTAAGAATGTAAGTCCAATGAATAATTCATGAAGATGATTAAAAAAATGAAATACTGAGAGAGGACCCTCAGTCTAATGGCATTTTTTATGAATCAATTGTGGTTCATCCTTATTCCCAAAATATTTTTATACATATGATAATGTTTATGTATTTTAAGGAGTATAACTACAAAAAATGAATTTATGAGTCTCATACCGTTCTTTCAAAATAAATTTATGAGGATATTAAATGTTTGTTTCAAAATGTTGTATTTTTATACACTAGAACATTATGATGTGTTTGTTGAGATGGGTGCAGGATACTTTTATCCTAAATAAATTCTTTCATGTTTCCCCCCAATATTGAGAATTTTAGATGAAGAATGGAAGAGGTATTACATAAATTTTATGTTATGGATTACATTTATCACCTTGATTACATATTATTTTTTATACACAGTGTAATCCCATTTTATCATAGTTTTGTTTAGTTAGAGGTTTATTATTATGAAAATATTTTGATACCCATGTTGATGTAAAGTCTAAAACTCTGAAAATTGTGATCATTTTTCAATAAGGGTGAATCATATCATAATGTCATAATAGAATTTTATTTACAATAATGTTGAGAATAAGATAATGGGGGATAGATAAAAGCCACATGGGGAGAAATAATGTTTTGAAGAGAAAAAAAGTAAGAAATCATTCTTGTGGTTGAAGTGATTGTTTTTTGTATTGACAATAAATAAAAAGGGGGATTATTATTCCCATGTTTTGTTTTGGTTTTATTTGTTATCGATTGATTGATATGAAGAAGAAGGAATGTATGTTAAGAACGATTATTAATGTGAAATAAGATCAAAAGGTATTGAAATTATGATGATTTGTCGGTTATTAGTTTTTCTAGGAATGAAAAAAATAATTTTGAATTATTTTGTTTTCAGGAAATATTTTATTGTTTTCAAAACAATAATACTATACTTTGTATTGAATAGAATCGAATTCATGTTTTCAAAAGAATCATATCTATGGATTCAAAAGAATCATAATAACTGTGAAGGTCCATCCTAACGAGAATAAGATGTTTTGGAAGAAAAGGTTTTTATTTGACTCTATATAGGTCGGTAATGAAATGGAATACATATTGTTGGATGTAAATGACAATGGTTTCACTTTGGAACCGATATGAATGACGTAGATGTTTTGAATCAATGTTTATGTGGCTATTATTGAATTTATGATAATAATGCTTTGATCTTTTTTATTTCATATAAATCATAATTTATATTGAGAACTTGTTATGAATTAAATTTTGAATGAAAGAGGGAGTAAATGTAATGGTGGTTCTGATTTAAAATATGGTTTTATTTTAAAATATGGTGTCTATTGGAAATTCATTGTCGATTGAAGTGGGAGTGATGATTGAAGAGGTGGTACCAATTTAAATGGTTGTCTCGATTAGAGAGCCGACATTGATTAAAGATGTGGCACCAATTTAATAGGTGGCGCTCATTGAAAAGTGGAGTCTATTGAAGAGGTGGTTCCAATTATAGAAGTGGTGATGATTAAACAGTAGGAGATGAATGCTATTATTTTCAGAAAGATTGTACCACAAAAGACCATATTTTAGAATGTTTTATCTAATGAAATCATACTCCGAATGATATAATCTAGAATAATAATACCCTAAATGATCATATCCAGAATGATCGTACCTAATATAAACGTATCTAGTACAGTTGTATTCTAAAAATATCGTACTCGGGATGAGAAGAAAATAACGTGACTTGACTGAATGGAATATTATTCTAGATTCCAATTCAAGTCTAACGATCCGAATGCTTTTCTCAAATTTATTTAAATTCATGAAGGAGTCCATGATACATGATCATGATTGTGAAAGAAGTTTTTTATAAGTGGTTCAAGTGAATAAAAGAAGAAAAATGATATCAACGATGTCGTCAACCATTTCAAAAGTGTTGATTTTCATTGTATGCTTCCAACTGGGTCTAAATAAGAGGAGAAGATAACATTTTGAATCTCACGTGGGTCAAGAGAAAATAAATGTGAAAAATATTTATTGATATATTTTCAAGGTGGGGTTATACATTCAAAAAAATGATTTTGAATCAAATATGTTCATTGAATTGTATTCAGAAAATCATAATTTTATCCATTTCCTCATACATTTGTTTTCAATTGATATAGATCATTGATTTCATAAATCAGATTGAGAAAAAATGAACTCATATATTGAAATCATACTTACTATTCAAATTAATTTCAGAAGAAGGACATTATATTTTAATAATATTTAATAAGATTAAATCTACATTAAATATGACAAAATGAATTCGATATTTTAGGGAAAATTGAAATGTGGGTGATTTTTTGTGGGTAGTAATTTTTTTTGGAATCCCACTCAATATTTATGAGGGTCACCAATAAAAGTATAAGTACTTTGTACATTCTAATAATGAGGTACATATTACTATAGTGGCGAGATAAGATTTAGAATTTCAATGATATAAACAGATAACATTTTGTTTTGTATTGGTGAAATTTTTATGGGGATGAAAAAAAGATTCTAACACTGTATTCGGCTTATCATTGTGCTCAAAAGTCATCATACATAGTGGATCATTGTATATGATTTTTCAACATTTTATTTGGTTGAACATTGTATTAGGTTATATTAATTAGCTTCGAGAATTCCATATTGGGTATCTCGTTTAGAGGTAGTATTTTATTCTTATTTGATGTGCTACTGATTCCTTTCTACTGTATTCAATCTGATAATCTGACAGAGAGAATTTTTTGCATGAATTTTACTCAGAGGAAACATATTAAGAAAATCAGACCCAGGAAAACAAGATGCATTTTTTCATAACAAATCCAGCCATTTCTTACTATTATTCGAGGAAAGAAATTGAAATGTTTAAAATCAATTGAATATACTTGTTTAATTTAAAATAAGTTCATGTAGCATTAGTTATTACAAAACAATTTTATTATCCTATTTATTCTAATAGGGTGAACACAGAGTTTTGGATTGTCTTAATATTAATAAATTATATAAAGGGTACATACTAATCAGTGTAATCTAGGATTGTTTTATTTTGGATTTAAGGGTATTATATTTTCTCAAAACCTTACCAAGTAGGTAGATATTCATATTGAATTTTGATTCTTGTAAATACATTTATTCTTGTGGATGTGTGTTTGATTAGTTTATAGAAATGGATGAAATCTTTAATGGGACAAGACTGTTGTTTCAATTTAAAGGTAAATTAAAATGAATATTTTCATTGATTCAACCATCCCCCTCTTAGTGATACAATACAATATCTATACACATAAAAAACATCCCATGAGTCTTGATACCATCTTGATGAATACAAATATTATAAAACCTCTAGACTTTTGACTCTTGTAGTCAATAGTTTCATGAATATATATTCAGATATTCCATCATTTTTTTCTAATGTACTATGATTTTTTATATAAATTCCTTACACAATGATAGAGAACATTCACAATAAATTTTCATGAAGAAGAAGATATAAATAGTTTATCTGTATTGGTTTACTGATAATGGATAATGTATTGTTATAATAGTGTTGATAAAACATTCAAAGAATCTTAAATAAAAGGTATTGGTTAAAAATACATAAAATGGAAATATAATGAATCTATGTGATCGAGTTTTTATTCAATTATTTTTATTCAACTATATATGAATTACAACTAAACATGTTTGAGAAGACCCATGAAATTTTCAATATGTTCATGATGAATTCATTTGATAATTCATCCTATAATTCTATAATTATATTCAATTCAATTGTGAAATATTATTATTGAATATTTTAATACAAACAATATTATGTTCTTCAATTTCTCAAATTCAGGTGAGGCTGAATCATTATAATACCAAAGGAAGAATACCTGCCCAATCATTGTTTTACTGAGGTAACTAATCAGATATTGGGGAATAGAAATATTTGTGTTATACTGGTGAGTTTCAAGTGTACATGAATATGTTTACATGATAATTTTATATGCCTAAATATCATAGAATAATATCATCTTTAGTTTTTTAAAAACAAACCAGGATGTTATACTAACCATCCATTATATGATTAAGAATGAGAAGACTATTTTTGGATTTTAATCATCCTCTTATTTGAGTCATTATTGTGAAGTCTAGTGTTTCCTTTGTTGACACTATGATTAGTATTATAATGATATTCTAATGTTAATAATTTTAGGTAAGGCTATATTAGGATCCTATGACATTGGGTTAGGTGGTATAAATATCCTATTTTTTGGAATTAAAAGTTAGAATAAATTTTGACTCTCTTTCACCCATTGAAATTGATTACACGTTTAATGTAATGAATCATTGTTGGGGGTAAATCCAATACATAAATGAGTATGACTATGAACATATCCTTATAAATATATTTTTTTCTCTCAGTTATTAGTTATGATTGAGAGGTGATAAAATGATATATTATTGATTGTTTCAATAACCTGAAAAATTTAGAGATATTGAAATCAAAGGAAAATAATTAATTATAGGTAACTACTAATTCTCCACTCTTATTTGTCAATATAGACTCAGAGTATACAAATTGTATAAGAGGATGGTTCCCCCTAAATATCCATGAATATTATTTTGATGTATATAATTCAAAAAAAAAGTGTGAGATAACATCGATGTATAAAAGCATCATAAATCCTTATTATACTAGTCTAGATATTTCATCCAAGACTCTAAAATCAAAATGAAAATATATAAATGAAATCTAAAGAGGAATAATATAGTCAAGGTAGAGACACCAAATAAAATATAGTAATCCATGTGCTATATATAGATATAAATCAATTAATTCTATTTATTATGATCAAACCTACTTAAGATGTTATAAATTTTTATCACTTAATGTTATTAATTCAGAATTCACAGATCATATGAATAATGGTACCAAAGTTTTCTAAAATTTTATTTTTGGTATTATCATGGTTGTTAAGATGAATGACTATAGTAGCAAGAAGATGATTATGGTATGGAAGAGGCTTGGTATAAATTGTTTTGAATATGAAACACTCCCAATAATACATATCATAGAAAAGGATGAAATAATACAATAATACAACAAATGATATGTAGACGTTTTAAGTGATTTTCATTGTAATATTCCTATGAATGGTATATTTATGATATTATTTTAGATTATTTATATGCATGGTAAAAATTGTACAATTTTTATTTGGTTTCTATAGAATCTACATTAGATTATAAATAAAATATTTTAAAATAAATTTATAATTATATACAACAATTCATAAAAATTGAATGAAGATATGAAATATGATGCTATAGGATTTGGATTATATGAATAGATCATATGAGGATGAGAAAAAATCAATACACATTATTTTCATTTTTGATAGAGGTGATATTGATGAACCAGGAATACCCACAATCTGAATCTTCCCATACTACTACAAAAAATAGATTCAACCAAACAACATTTCATTTTCATTGATTAATTTATAAATATCATGAGGTAATCAAATTTTTAATTATAAACATCTTCTATTATATAGGTAAACCATTACCTAGACATTTTATTACGTTTAATATTTGTCCAATTATTGGTATATGTGTTAAAGTAAACTCTAGGAAAGTACAAATAGTGAAACATATGGTAACCCTATGGATGATGACATGTTTTATAATGATTCTTTCAACAATAAGTATCCAGAATTTTTGTGGTTTCACTCAAAAATTAAAGGTATAAAAATATGTTAAATTTGGAAAAAAAATATACCAAACAAATAAGAGAATTTGATTCATAACATATTGTTGGTTTTTTGTTTGTTTTTATAATGTATTTTAATTTTTTAATAAAATTAAAATCAAACCAAATAAAAAAGTCTAGAATTGATTGGAGAAAACTATTGAAAATAGATGGACAACAACATATAAGAATAATATATATGAAATGAATATTCCTATAATAAACATTTTTGAATTCATTAATTATTTTTTGAGTACTTCAGCATGTGTGGTGATTGTTATGATGATTACTAGAATATTCCAATAATTCACAAATCATATGATAATGTAAATATAATTTTACAATAAAGAGGGAGATATGTAAGTAAATAATTTAAAATTTCAGTCTTGGTATTTGGTCACTATCATCACACATATTACAAATGGATGATAAAAAATCTATGGGAAGTTCCATATTTTGTGAAAAAAGTATTTTCATTGAGAAATAATAGTATGTCTTATAAATATTCAATGAAGACATATAATGTCATGAAACATGTAATATATCAACTTTTTTAGTGATCTCGGTCACAAATTTATGTACTTTTCATTTTATCTAAGTACCTTTTTTGAGTTATTACATGGTGTGTATTTGTGTTGACTTTTTATGAAAAATTGTGAAAATGGGTCTAAGAAGAGTTTGCACAAGGTTAGGGTAAACCGTGTGCAAAACCCATATAATCATGAAAATTCATGCTATGAGGTCTTCATTTTTTGTGAACGGTTTGGTTAGTCATTGTATAAATCCAAGTAATGCATGAGACCCTAGATAGTGAGTTCTGCACAATTGGCATATGGTTTCGTCTATCTGTGAGCCCGTAACCAAGAAACTGTGTGCGCTATTTTAAATTATCCAAAAAGTTGTTTTAAAACTACATAAACCCCTAACACACCCCTATTTTGATGTAGTCTTGGGACGTGATGATTTTGGGTGATCCTAGATCATTATAGAGGGGTTCTAAGGCTATCCGAATTCCGTTCATCAAGATCCAAAGCCCAAATCAATGATATGTTATTCTCTAGGTAAGTAGATCTCATCCTGATGCATACTATATCCCATTCCTTAATCTTTTTTATGAGTTTATTACATGTTTCATTAGATCTAATTTTAATTGGTGAGATATAGATCTTGGAATTTATATCTAGATCTAGATTAATTAGATCATGATTCCTTTGATCTCGATTTAATGATTTAGATATGGAACTCATATCTACATAATCGAGTTGATTGGATTTTTAGTATTTACGTTAGGAGAACATCCATCAATGAATAAAGGTGGGTGGTATAAATATAATTTCCATATATGTGGATTTGATATATATATATGAACAACTGTATAACTTATAGAATCCTTTGAAATTTATTTTTTTGAATTGGGTTTATTATATTGACCAATTTATTTATCGAAGAATTATTGAAAATGGTGACTAATTAGGTAATTAATCATGAGAATCAAAGGCTTTCCTATTAGATAGTTAATTTATGGAAATTGATTATTGGATATGGGGGTTGAAATCTAGGTATTCAATCCTTAGATTAATTATGAGATATTAAAATTGACAGATTGATATAATAAATTCTAAATTAATTATGTGTCTTTAATGATATGATCTAGATAACTAATTGTGGGATTAATTATTGAATGTTGATATTATAATGAGATAATTAATTCAAAAATAATAATTTTGGAATATAAATTCTGATATTGATTAATTAGTTGATGATCTAATTAATTGATTCAACCACTTATTTAATTGAGGAGTAAACTGGTGGAATGGATGTTTCTAGAAAAATATTGAAATTGTAATATGATTGAGGGGGATAACTAATTGATATTCTAATTATATGATATATAATGGGAACATGGTTGTTCTAAATTGAGAAGTAAAAATTTTAACATAAATACCATACTTATGATTAAATAGAATTGGACCATGGTCTTTCTAAATTGAGAAATATACATTGTATCATGGTCATTATGATTATGATTAAAGAGAATGGAATCATGGTCATTCTATATAAGAGTAAGAATGGTAACATGGAAATGATTCCTTTGTTTATGATATTGGTGTCATTGGAAATATGGATTATAAATGTCAAATTATAGAATATAAATAATAGCACTTCGAGTTATGAAATCATAAGAAAGTATTTCAACTTAGGCATAAGTCAAATTAGGTACTGAGATAGCATAGCACCTTAAATACTTAGAGATTCTTCTACAAGAAGATATTATGATATGGTAGTACCTTTATCAATGATATGGTCTCTGGTACGAGATGAATTAAGTATTGAAATACGAGTATCCTTAGGAACCCTAAATAAAGCATAGATAGATAAAAATAAATGAAAACGTGATAAAAAGATTATTATTGAATTGAACATATTTTATAATATAACTGAATGCACTACCATTTGACTGGACTTTTTTAGACACTGATGGTGGTGGTCTACTGAGTTGTACTGACACCCTATTATGACTACCTAATTGATACACAAATATTTTATATTGTTGTAGGACTAGATAAGGGAGAAGGCCCCAAGATAGATAGATGGTTGGGGTAGAGATTGGAGGGGGGAACCATACATGGTTCAGAACTCACTTGAGGAGTTGCAGTCTATTTATTATCGGTTTCATTATAGACACTACACAATTATAATAGTATATCATGTTTCCCCTTTTAGTTGACTATTGTATTCCCGTTTGGCTATCCTATGACATGAGTATATTTATGGTTATATATATTCTTCATCATTTTTTGATTTATTTCCACTGGAATTTTACTATAAAAAATTAGGTTATAGTCTCCTCAAGAATGAATTACAAGACCATCTCTACTAGTCATCAATCTCCAGCATATGGAAGGCGTGCTACAGGTCATGTGGCGAATTGGCTAGGAGCGCCGTTGAGTGGAACCGAGATCGGGGCATTACAAAGATGTATCACAGCCTCTGTTTTTTTTTTTTCCAACTTACTTTGTTACTATTTTATGAAAGTTTAAAATGAGTATAAGACGATTTGGGGATTGGTAATAAGATCGTGCATAGGAGTAGCAATAATAATAAAATTCATCACGGCTTCGGCCGCGACTCTCTTCTTATTGCGGCGGTGCAACTAGGGTTCCGAACCCCACGATTCGGATGGCTCGGCTTCATGCGGCAGTGAGGATTTCGATCCAGATACTTGCAGCATTTCAGATCTAGGATGGCCTTCAGCATCTTCTCGGCGGCATGGGCGGTGGCATCTAGGGTTTTCAGGATTGGCGTTTCAGACCGCTCAGCTTGATTCATGGAGGTGAAGAGTTTTTTCTGGATTTTCTTTGTGCGGCGTTGTAGATCTTTCCTTGCAGTCATCTATCAGCTTCTTTTGCGGCGGCTTGAGTTAATTTCTGGACGTTTTCAACTTCTTGCAGTTCTTTCTTCTTTGCTGCTTGGCTTCTTATGGCGTTGGCGGTTCGGTTCTTGTCGGTTTCAGCTTGGATGCGAAGGTGAGGTAGGGTCGAGTCTGTTTGCTATCTGAAATTCTTTGGGTTAGATGAATTTTTCCTGCTTTGTTTTGGGATTCCTAATGTTTCAACTAAGGAAGTTCTGGAAAGGTTGGTTCTGGTTTTTTTTTTCTGCCTACGGGTGGTTCAGAGTAGGTGTGACAGTGGTAGTGTTGGTAGAATGTTTTGGTGGCATTCTTGTTGGTGACGCGTTTGAGTTTGTTTTTTCTGGTGCTCCAATGCGGATTGATCATTATTTGGTCTTCGGGGTTTTTGATGTGTTGATGCAATCTGTGATTCACTTAAGAAACAATGTGCCAAAAGGTGAGATCGTTGGCGATTCATCCTCCTTCTGTTTGTTTGATTTTCTGCTCTGATTCCAAGATTCTTCTATTCTCTCCGAGGCGGAGTAGTACAGTGGTCTTTTTTGTCCTTTGAGATGTGAGTTGGAGTGGTAGAGTGATCATCATTGATTATCGGTTTGAAGGGCTTTTGGTGACTTTTTGGATTTGAATTTTGGTTATTCTCTGTGAAGCGGATGAATGCAGAAACAGTGGGCACAAAATCATCCAGCAAACAACATTGAGGAGCAATTTGGTGCCGAAGATTCAGGAACGAGTGCAACAAAAATTAACAGAAACGGAAATGCTGAAAATTAAAGAAGAACACGAGATTTACGTGCTTCGGATCCCTTTGGATCCTACTGCACGGCAAGAACACCCCATGCACGCCTTGTTTTATTAAATCTCAAAATAGAACAGATTACAGAGAAAGAGATACTCCCAAACGGAGATGAACAATAAGGATAACAAGTTTCCAGGATTTGAATAAACCCGCAAGAATGAAGGAAATACTCACAACGCCGGGCGCAATCTTGCCCGGCCGTCCTGTTCTCTTCAAGCGCATGCCAAGATCTGGTTCGATTGGTTCTCTTGGGCTGGCCGTCGAAGTGCTGATGCGAAATCGAAGCCGTGACGGAGCTCCACCAGAAGCGGCACACCAGCAGTGCGCCGCGGAGTCCGTTGCTGTCGAAGTTACCCTACACGGGTTCGAGCGCCAGGATCTTTGGAAGGCGAAGCGCTGTGATCTTCGGGAGGAAGCGAAGCCGAAGATGTCGTCAAGGATCGTCGCCGATGTGTGTCAAAAAAAAACCAGCAACTAGCAGGTTGCAACCAGGGTGATTAAACCCCCGGCAGTCGACGGTTCGATGAAAAACAGCCAGAACCTCCAGCGGATGCCACGAAGCCAAACCAAACAGAAATGCCGCTGGGTTGGTTCAATCTGTTCGAACAGGTGGACGACCCAGGTGAAAAGGGCGGCAGAGCTGATCAACGGCCACGATACAAGATGCAGCAATACAAGGATTGCCACCGTGGCAGCGGCTCAAGCGGGAGAAAACCAAAACAGGAGCATGCGAGGTTTAACAAAAAAAACAGGTGAGTCAAAATAAAAAATAAAAAATGAATTTAAATAAAAAAACAAAATGAATTAATTCATTAATTCACAAAACTCCACCATTTTTAATTAAATTCAGGGATGTTCTTGCACCTAGGGCTACGGAACAGGAACCAAGTTCAAACTATCTAGGCAATATTTGAACTTTGATAAAATGACAGCTTTAGTCAAACTATCAGCTGGATTTTTATCAGTGTGTATCTTATTTACACACACGGTTCCTTGTTCTATCACATCTCTAATAAAGTGTAATCGAATGTCTATGTGCTTTGATTTTCCATGCCAAACTAAATTTTTAGACAGATGTAATGCAGATTGACTATCAGAAAAAACATTAATAGCTAAATTATAAAGCTTGAGTTCAGAAGACAAGCCTTTGAGCCATAAGACTTCCTTTACCGCCTCGGTGAGTGCAATGTACTCAGACTCAGTGGTGGAGAGGGCAACAACAGACTGCATGTTGCACTTCCATGAGATAGCCCCACCGCAGGCAGTGAACATGTATCCAGTCAATGATTTTCTGGTGTCAATGTTACCTGCATAATCAGCATCTACAAAGCCTACCAAAATGTTAGAAGCATCAACATTTTTACCAAAGCATAAAGACAAATTAGATGAACATGATAAATATCTTAGAAGCCATTTGAGGGCATGCCAATGGGGCTTCCCAGGAGTGGCCATAAATCTGCTCAAGGTGCAGATAGCAAAAGCAATGTCAGACCTGGTGCAAATCATAGAGTACATTATACTACCAACAATGCTAGCATATGGAATTTTAGACATAAATTGCACATCATCATCAGCAGTGGGTGCTTGTGTTAAAGACAATTTAAAGTGTTGAGCAAGAGGTACATTCACAGGTTTGAGAGATTCAAACATGTACCTCTTTAAGATCTTTAAAATGTAAGCATGCTGAGATAAGTATAGTAGTTTCTTAGGTCTATCTCTAATGATTTCAACACCTAAAATCTGCTTAGCTGCACCTAAGTCTTTCATTTCAAAGTTGCCTTTTATTTGGGATTTAATTGAAGTGATAAAACTCATATTCTTACATATGATAAGCATGTCATCTACGTAAAACAGAAGATAAATCATACAACCTTGAATTGACTTGAAGTAGACACAAGCATCATACTGGCTCCTGGTAAATTGGTTATTTAACATAAAGGAATCAAATTTCTTGTACCATTGCCTTGATGCCTGTTTTAAACCATACAAGGACTTATTTAGAAGGCAAACTTGGTTGGATTTGAATTCCTTTGAATAACCATCAGGAGGTTTCATATAGAGTTTTTCATTCAAATCCCCATGCAAGAAGGCAGTTTTAACATCATGTTGCTCGATGTGCAGATCGAGATAGGCAGCGAAGGCTAACAAGAGCCGAATAGAAGAGTGTTTGACAACAGAGGAAAAAATCTCAGCATAGTCGATTCCCTCTCTCTGAAGAAATCCTTTGGCGACTAGCCTAGCTTTGAACCTTACTTTATTTCCCTCTGTGTTGTCTTCCTTTCTCTTATAAATCCACTTGGACCCAATCACTTTAGCATTCACAGGCTTGTGAACAACGGTCCAGGTGTGATTTTTCTTTAGAGATTGCATCTCTTCATTCATGGCTATGATCCAATGCTTTGAATCCTTATCCTTTAGAGCTTGCCTATACGATTGAGGATCATCGTCGATGAGATCCTGGGCCACATGAAAAGCATATGATGCCATATCATTCTGGCTAAACCGACCAGGAGGTCTAGAGACCCTCCTTTGTCTATCTCGGGTTAATTGGTAATCTTGATGATCGGTGGAAGGTCCAGAGTCTGAGTCTGAACCAGAACTCATCTCAGAGTCAGCCACATCAGTGGGCTGATGAGGAGGAGGAACAGACTGAACATCAGTCTCAACATGAGTAAATGGCTCATGTTCATTAGACTTATGAAAGTCTGGATCAGAACTGCCAGGTGTGTCAATCATGGTCTTAGGAGCAGAGGACTCATGGAAGACAACGACTCTGCTAATTATGCATCGTTGGTATCCAGGTTTGTTCACCCAGAGTTTATATCCCTTAACTCCATCGGGATAACCAACAAAGATGCACTTGAGGGCTCTAGGTTCAAGTTTGTCAGTCTTGATGTGGGCATATGTTGTACACCCGAAGACCCTTAAGTAGGAATATGATGGGGGCTTGCCGGTCCATAGTTCTTCTGGAGTAATGAATTGATTCGCAGAGGAGGGACACCTGTTAATCAGGTACACAACAGTGCTTGTGGCCTCGGCCCAAAAGGATTTAGGGAGGCTGGAGTGAGCAAGCATGCTACAGACTCTTTCAAGGATAGTCCGATTCATCCTCTCTGCTAGGCCATTCTGTTGGGGAGTTTCCCTAACAGTTCTGTGCCTCTTGATACCTTCAGACTCACAGTATTGAATGAACTCAGTGGACAGGTACTCAAGCCCATTGTCCGTCCTCAAGGTCTTGACTTTCTTCCCAGTCTGATTCTCGACTGAGGCTTTCCAGGTTTTAAACGTTTGGAAAACATCTGATTTATTTTTGAGGATGTATACCCAAACCTTCCTGGAGTAATCATCGATAAAGGTGACGAAATAGAAACCTCCACCATGAGAGGAGGTCCTGGCCGGCCCCCACAAATCCGAATGGATGTAATCAAGTGGGGCGGCTGCCTTGAAGGACGATCTATTAAAGGTTACTCTTTTAGCCTTTCCCATCACACAATCTTCACAAAACGGGAGATTCGTAGGTGTGATGTCATTCAATAATCCTTGCTTGCTGAGTTCTTCAAGCCCTTTGGAGCTAACATGCCCCAGCCTTCTATGCCAGAGCATTGTGTTGTCAGTGTTCGTGGTATAAACACTACCCAACTGTCTTGAATGGGTCCTGCCATTCAAGACATACAAACCATTCACAAGGGATCCTTTGATGATGGTTCTAGATCCTTTTGAGACTTTGATAGTACCAGATTCAGATCTAAAAGTATATCCCTTTTGATCTAGGACTCCTAGGGAGATCAAGTTTCGTTGCAAGTTGGGGACCCACCTTACATCAAGTAAGGTGATGATGGAATGGTCATCCAATTCTATCAGCACAGATCCTCTGCCCTCAACCTTGCATTTCTTGTTATTCCCTAATAGGACGTCCCCTTCCACTTTCTCGACCAACTCTAGGAAAGACTCTATGAGGACACATATGGAAGGAGCAGCCAGAGTCAAGGACCCACTCACGGTCGAGTGTATGGCTGGACACATTTAGAACTTCGGCTGTGTCATATCCAGAGTCAACAATAAGAGACTGGTCAGTGGGTTGTGCGCGCTCTTGTTCTCTCTTAAGCTTCCTTCACTCGGGCTTAATGTGCCCAGGCTTCCCACAATGGAAGCAAGTAACTTTTCTGTCTTTATTATCATTATTCTTTGACTTTCGTTCATGCCTTGGTTCTTTACTATTGTTGCTTTTATCTCTGCTAACATGTTTCTTTTTGTTTTTAAACTGAGGCCTCCCCCTAGTGAATAAACTCTCAGCCTCACCTTTCGCCTTAGGTTTTGAGTGGAGATCCTTAGATAGAAGAGCAGACTTGACTTCTTTCAGAGTCAAGGAGTCACGACCATACATCATGGTCTCGACCAGAGTGCTATAACTATGGTCTAGAGATATCAGGAGAATAATAGCTTGATCCTCATCATCTACCATGACATCTATATTGGCTAAGTCTAGCATGATCTTATTGAACTCGTCAAGATGTGCTTTCAAGGAAGAGCCCGGTCTCATCCTAAAAGTAAACATGCGGTGCTTCTTATAGAGCCTACCAACAAGGGAGGCAGTCATATAAAGCTTTGCTAACTTGAGCCAGATGCCGGCAGCAGTGGACTCAAATGCCACTTCCCTAAGGACTTTATCACCTAAGGACAATAAGAGGGAACTATGGGCTTTAATCAGAGTGTCATTGGGGACCAATTGATGTTCATTTATGGTTTGTCCAGCTTCATTAACAGTTGTTATGAGTTTAGTAGGCCCAGATAGGGCATCAATAAGACCTTGCTGGACTAATAATGCCCTCATTTTAATACGCCATAAATTGAAGTCATTATCTCCATCAATTTTTTTGATTTCATACCTCATTGTAGACATATTTATATAAAGTGAGTTCAATGCGAAGTAATTGGGGACAATGAGAGCGTACGCCCCCAAAAGACTGGCCAATACTCACTAGGAATAAATTTGTACAATGTGCAGAAAAACAAAATTATTCGGTAAAGACAACAATTTCAGTTGTAAAAGAAATTTTAAAGACAACAATAAAATGGCAGAATAAAATGGATACAAAGTGCGGAAAAAAAAAACAGAAACCCAATTTAAAAGAACAACAAAGAGCAAGCTAGACAATGAACCAAAACCAGTAAACTGGATTTTAATAAAGCTGTAACAAAATACAGAAATGACAGATTCAGCAGGTTTGTAAACAATATACAAAGGGCTGCTAATTAAAATGCATACACAACCAATTAATCTGTAACAGAACAAGGAACAAATTTTGAAGCAGAGTGCAAACAGTAGCAGTTATGGTTCTGGCAAGATTGTAAACAGAAATGAACTTGCAAACTACAACAGACAGGAAACAACCCACTTAATCATATAGAAACAAAAACATACGATTGTAGTTGCAACCTAATCTTGCAGATATAATCAGACAGTGAAGAATACAACAAGCAAAAGAATCAAACAGCATCCAAGTGTGACTCTGATACCAATTGTGAAGCGGATGAATGCAGAAACAGTGGGCACAAAATCATCCAGCAAACAACATTGAGGAGCAGTTTGGTGCCGAAGATTCAGGAACGAGTGCAACAGAAATTAACAGAAACGGAAATGCTGAAAATTAAAGAGGAACACGAGATTTACGTGCTTCGGATCCCTTTGGATCCTACTGCACGGCAAGAACACCCCACGCACGCATTGTTTTATTAAATCTATATTGCTTTTTAAACCTCGTAATGATGTCATAAGTGTTATAATATGAAATAAAATTGGATTTCATTGAATAATTGATAATATATTTAATTTTAATTATTTATTTTATTTGTAATTATATTTTTTAATTCTTCTTTACATGAATGATAAATACGATCTAGAAATAATATGGAAGACTTGTAATGGTGTAGTAAATTTAAATATCACTTTATCACTTTGACATGAGTAATTTAGACTACATAGTACGAATTTTATGATTGATCTTGTGGTGTGATCAAATATTATAAAACATGTTTAAGAGATATTTTGAGTTCTTTAGGTGGATTTTGGTAAAGTGAAGTTTCTTTTAATTTGATGTGATGTGGGTGGGGTGATATTATATGTAGGGAAGATTGGTGTTTTAGAATAAAATAATATAAATAAATGTTTTGATTATAAAATAATGAAAAATGAGATTAAATAATAATTGGTTTTTATTAAACTATTGATATGGGAAAAAATAATAATCTGACTTCAATAATCCTAAAAAAAATTATGATACCCTATTATTAAATATGATAATATTATGTTTTTAACTATTATTCTCCATATTTTACTATTTATGAAAAATGAAAGAACTTCACCCATACCACTATACAATATGACAATTCAAAAAATTACTTCAATTTTATAAATATTATTTTATAAATGTGTGAATTTAATATTTTTTTAATAATATTTTTTATTTATTAAAAAATTCTTATTTTTATAACATGTCGCTATTTTTTCCCCTTATAGAATTTTATATGATTACATAAAGTAATTTTATTATTTAATTTTTTAAAATATATTATTTGAAAAACAATTATTTAATTTTTTAATATTAATAATGAAAATTCATTTTTATAGAAATAAATCCAATATGTTTTTCAAAATATATAATTATGGTTTAATAATTCCATTTATACATATATTAGCTTATTTAACACTATTGGGTAAATGTATTATGATATAAATTACACATATTTGTTTATATAGTATAACTAAACATACTTTTTCTATTATCATTTTTTTAAAGCTATTTCAACCATCAAAATTGCTATACACATCTATTAAATTCATTATATTTATTTTGTTACCATTCACTTCAATTTATCTCACTGTTAATTTACATATTTTTAAATATTACAATTACATTACTAATTATGTGTTTTTTTATAATATTTTTTATGGGTGTTATTATTATAGTGGAACAAATTTATCCAAAATTTTCCATTTATTTTTTATTATTTTTCTCATACAATTTCACATTATAATATTTTCAATTTTATTTAGTTTTATAATACCAAAATATATTTTTGAAAATTAATGTAATTTTGTCTATTTGGTTTTTCAAATTCAATCAATTAATATTATAGTATATTAATAAATATAAAACACCAATTTATTTAAGAATAAAATTTATTATATATAAATCTATAGGTTGTTACATTTTTTAAAAATTTAGAAAATTCACCATCAAATTTTCATTAGTCAGAATTTCATGAAAATAGATGACCATAATTATAGTTAATTGGATCATTTTATTATCATGTATCCCATTAAAACATTTTTTCTACTTTGACTAGGTAAGTCATCCTATTTCCAATAATATTATCTCTTTGGACCCAAAGAGCTTTACAAGATACTTCGTGTAAGAGAGATCGTGCTCCAATGATACCACCTCTAAATTTATTACATTTGAGTGGAATATTATATACTTATTGAAGAGGGATACATGGAACATGTCATAATCATTGGAATGGTTTTGTATCGCTTTTATTTAGTAGGATAATTATAATACCATGATATTTTTACATATAGTTATCAATAAATAAATTGGATTCAATTGATATATAAATTTATATACAACACTGAGTTTGTACAAACATTACTATACTCTTGAAATATTATTATTAAACGATAAAGTTTTCACCTAATTGTTAAATTGGATTATATGAATAGTAAAAAATAAAACTATGAAACATACATATCTATTAATAAATAAAATAATTTAAACTAATTCTTAAAAAATTAGTACCAAATTTCATGTAATGTCCATTTTTTCTTAAGAATTATTTTTTATTAAAAAATAGGTTTTATTTATTTAATTGGGTGAGTGTATTAATTAATTTCATAAAATACAAAAAATATCATCTAAAAAAGAGATATAATTTTTTCATACATATATAAAAATTATTAGGGTAATTTTTTTGGATTTTTATAAAAATATATATTTTATACTTAATAATGAAAAATAATAACTTTAATTGAGAATTTTATTTTGGTTTGAATAATTTAGATTGTTATAATTTATTTAAAATTTATTAAAGTTAAAATTCTCTTACATTATGAATAATATAATTATTTTTTGGAATTAATTATATAGTTGAAATTCACTAAAAAATAAATAATGTAAATGAGTTTTTATGACATTTATTATTCCTAGAAGTTTTCATTTTTTTCATAAATTATTTTTTTCCAATTATAATAATTTAATCTTCAAAAATATATTCTTTAGTTGAAATTTTTTGGTCCATATTTGATATAAATAACCCTTTTTTTTAATATGAATTATATCCATAGTAAATATCATTAACAACGTTAATTGTTACTTTGTTTAAGTAGAGTAATAACTATTTTAATATGGATTAAAATTAAATCAAGTTATTAAATATATTTCATTAATTCATAGTATCTTTCTTATAATTATCTATGAATTTAAAGATAAATTATTTTAATTTTTGTTTGATTTCTAACATTAAAATATTTATCTAAAATACGATGTTAGAAATGTCACTTTCATGATTTTAGTATATATTCAATTATTTCGTACGGATAAAAACAAATTATATCAGGTTATATTCTATTATTTTCGTGATGGTTGATTTTTTTCCTCTGTAATTTTTTTTTCAATTCTCATTGGACAAATATTACATTCAAATATTAGAAACACAAACATCATACTTTTCAATATAGTAGAAAAATCAAGTAAATGATATTTAAAACACCAAATGCATTTTTTTGTGAGTTACACTTCCCGAGAAATTTAAAGAAAAATTTATCATATAAAGAATGTATTAGATGTTTATATTCTAATTCCATTTATTCTATGTTTTTTAAAAGTCATATTAAATTAATTGTTTCAAAAATTGACATCATGTTATTTTATAAAAAAAATTAATTAAATATTTTTTGAAAAATATTCCACTATATGAATAGTATATGATTAAAAATAATTAAACTTGGAATATTATTTTGTCACATCATCTTTTTTGGTATTAATAATAAACAGTATAGAAAATAAAATATTAATTTTTCAATAATTGTAAAAAGGGATAATGGGTGTTGAATATAAGTTATAAGGGTAATGACATAGTGAAAAAAATTTAAAATATCATTTTACAGCAGTATTTAGACACATCCTTATAATATTTTCAAATACGCTCAATTTGGATCCATTTTTCTATATAATCAACTTATATTAATTTAATACTTTTTGTTATTCTATGAGTTCCCATAAGCTCACATATAAAACCTCATCTTATCTTTTCTTGTTAGTCAATATTGAAACATATTGATCGACCAAATCATTCCAATTTATCAATTTTGTATTCATGTAAATTTTTTAATGATGGTCGTATTCCCAAAATAAAAAACCAAATTCATTTAACAAGATATCTAAAAGAAGTCTTCAAATAAGAAATAATCCATTTTGGAGACAATTAAATTTAGTTTTTCTTATAATTTTTATAAGTCATTCGAATCCACCCTAAAATAATATATCTAATCTAATTAATACAGTGAGTATTATTATTATTTGAAAACCATTTTCAGTATCTTTTATATACTACGAAATGTGAACATATAACTCCTGTGTTTGTGGGTATTGTTATCTCCGCATAGAAATGAAATTCAATATTCATCACAATTTCACATAGATGGTTATAAATATTATCTAATGAATATATAAATATATATATAATAATCACGAAGTAATTATTCACCTTTTATTAATATACCATATCTACATTCTTACCTTCCAGTCAATCAGATTGTTATAAAGTAGCTCATTTGTATTGGTGGACTGCCACCTCTATGAAGTGATGAGATGCGTTTCTCATTACCACATTACATTATTTGTAATATATATAAGATTAATAAATATAATATAACATATATATATATATATTTGACATAAAAAATATTTTCTAAATGCTAAGTATTATTTTCCTTCCTCTCGGTCCATTTATATATTATTGAAAACATTTCATGCGTATGTATGCCCTACCTTATATATAGATAAAAAAATTAATTCTTCTATTTATATACTTAATTTATGAATCTAAAAATAAATATAATGATTATATATAATTATTAATATTCCACGGATAATGGATCCATATTCAATGAAATTTTAATGAATCTATCCAATCGATGTTATAATGAAAAAGAAAAAAGTTAAACATAAATAAATTATAATAATGAAATTGTATTCATAAATGGGTGATAAAATGATATATGTGAAAGATATGTGATATTATATAAATTTATGAGATTATTTTATATTTGTATAAAAAATCCAAATTTATTACTTTTGATCATGAATGCCATTGGAGGAAATTTTAACATGATGCAAGGGATATCGTCTCAATTTACACTCCATTGAGATATGTTATTTTGAACATATTTTTATTTATGTTGTTTTTATACTACCATAATAATTTATATTACTAAATGATATAATAATTTATTATTATCATTATTTCAATTCATGTAAGTTTTTCACGGGATTACCCTTAAAATGACATCGAATAGTTATGAATTTATTTTAAAAGTTCATTTTCATTTGAGATTGATATATATTATCATTGAATGAACAATATAAAATTTTCTCCTAAACTCCATTTATGTTAGTATCTTATGTTTATTTTATTTTTTAACATTTTTTCATTAAATTTCCATCCTTTTAAAAATTGAATCAATAATGTAAATAACAAATTTAATAGGTTGTCTTGTTTCCCTTTTTTATTGATAATAATTTTCATCCATATTCATATTTATAAAAATTTATAAAAAAAATTCATTTTCTTTTTTTAAAAATATTTTCCAAATAATTTTTATTCTATCTTAGACTTTTCAAATGTCATAAAAGAAATATTTGAACTATTATTTTTAAATTTAAATTTCAACATTCATTACAAGAAACCTGAATGAATATTTATTTTTAACACATAATGAATTAATAGATTTTCATGCCACCATAACTATTTCATGCTTTTTATCATATTATATATGTTTTATAATTATTTAGAATGATAAATATTTAATGAATTTTTATTTACTCTTTCTATTCCATCATCAATATTTAATCAAATGAAATTCTTTTAGTATTAATTCTTTATTTCTTATAAATTATTGGCCATTTTTTATCCTAATAAAATATTTTTCAATAAAAATCAATCAAAACAACCAATTTATTATGACTATTCAATTTTTTAAATTGATGTTCTCTTAAATAAAAAAAATCATGGATATGATTATATCCAAAACCATTAAACATTTTATAAATATATTGTTTTCTATCAATGTCAATTGATTTTCAAGGGAAATATTGATATTTTAAATCATTTACTTAATATAAATATTTTTTATAAGGAATATTTTTTTATGTATTAAATAAAGAATTCAATATATATGAAAGATTAATTGTATATTTAATTGTTGGTGTAAACCATTAATGGATATCCTTTCAATGCATAGATAGTTCTCTTGAGACAAAAGTGTTTCATTATCTTATGAAAAAGGTTTTGGATGTATTCTTACTAATTGAGTAAAATTTTCAGACACATTGCCTTAATGTTAGTGGTTATATATTATCTTAGATCATGACATATAACATTAATCATTTTATAAATTGTGATATTTTTTATTAAATTCATATAGATTGATGGATTGATATTATCAAGTGATTACATTCATGATTTGGTTATTGATAAAATGGAATGTGTTGTTATTTTTTTAAATTTCATATTTTTTATGCCTTATTTAATCATGATAAATTGTATTGTATATATAAAACCTTTATTGAGAATTTGATCTCCCTATTTACTTTTTTACTTTCCCCAGGAAATGAATAATTATATGATGAATAATATCAATTGTTATAGAATGTTTCTTAAGTTACTTATTTTATATATTCAATTTAATATAGAAAAAATATATGCATTAGGTTCATTAAGAAAACTATAATGATCAATCCTCCAGGATGAGAACCCTTCTATATTCTGTCAATGTAATATAGTATTCACCTACATAGGATTACTAAAATCATGACACTATATTTATTATCAATGTTTTTTATAGGAAAACATATGAAGTTGATTATAAATTAACATAGATAGCATATAAATTATTATAATGCCTCATAGTACATGAGAGATATTATTGTTATAGGATTTCAATTTCGTTCCTCAATATAAATTGTGTCTATGAGACATCTCAATCAGTATCAATATTTGATAGTGGTTCCTAAAAAATAATGGGGATCAACATCATAAACAACTTATAGATTTCCATACTGAGTATATTAATATTGATATAATTGGAACTTCGTAGATTATGGCCATAATAAGGTAGTGGAATATGTTTATGACTAATAACCATTCCCATATGGAGAAACCAATTATTCCAAAGTGTGATTTTTCTATGTTGGATCACTTTATATGGTCAAAGCCAACATTATTTTAAGGAACTTTTAATGCATTTGTATATGTTCAATAAATTATGTCCACAAGAAAGATATTCTTGAATTTTTTATATAATTAAAGTGAAAATTCAATTTTGGATGTGTATTTTTTGAGAGGATTTGTTAATAAATATTTCTGACTAATTCAAAATTAAAATATAGGTTAAATAAATATAATTCATTGAATCGAGAACATTCAATGGGGTATTATTATAAAAATGCATCCCCAAAAAGGAGTGTGCTGAAATGGAGAAGATTCACTAAAATTTAAAAATGAATAATTATGATTTATGGATGACTATGAGGATAATATACCAGGATTTTCAAGGCATGTTTTGGTCTAGATACATTTTCCAAAAACTAATATTTAAAATTTATATGTTTATATTTAGCTGAGTCTGCAATGGTAACTTGTTTCTTGGTCATTTTTATCTTATGTTGATATTTTATTATGTTATTTTATGATAGATAAGTAATATTATAGATAACATGTCCTAAAGGAAAAAATAAGATATTATTAGGGTTGTTTATTGATGTGATTGGAGGTTGTTATGACCCTCAAACCTACATTTAATAACCATTACTAGCACATTGGTGCACGGTCAATCCACATAGAAGCAAGGTGAGTGAATTATAAGGTTTTAAAACCAAAAACCTAACTATTTTAAGCAGTGAGGTAAACATATTTATAATTTTTTGTCATTTTATTATATTTTGTATATGTTTAATTAAGAAGTAATGAAACAAGTCTGGAAATAACCTATTATCTAAACTAGAAAATGATACAGAAAAATGAATCCATATAAATTAATAAAACTAATGAAGGGAACAAAAGTGAAAAGGGTTGATCAAAAAGAAATCGTGAGATATTTGAACTTTACTAGCCTAAATGAATGTTCTTTATTTGATTAAATTCACACCTTGAAAGTTAGTTGTTAATTCTTCCTCCCCAGAAGAAATATAACTCCATACTATAGTTCTCAAAGTTCACCACATCCAAAACCACAAACATAAAACTGATAAAAGGATATCATCATAAGACTACATCACCGAAAGTTCGGATGATATTGGATTTGATAGTTTGATGAACTGTCTCGATGATCGATGTCACGAAAAGATCACCGATTTGGTATTATGTTCTTGAAGGTGTTAATTCAATTTAAACATTAATAACATGATTAAATCTCGTTGAAAGAATCAGATTCTCTTTGATGAAATTAATTGAAGAAGATAAATGTTTAATCCAATATGCCTCCAAATTATCATGTAAAAAAATTAAACTAAGATAATTGTTGATATATCAATAGCAACTGCAATATAAAAAATATAAAAATAGAGGAAGAGAGATCGTCTCTCTAAGAATTAAGATCTTGTACTACAACTTATCTCCTGCAACCAAAAATCTAAAATACTTCCCTTCGTGTCTCCTGGGAGTGCCCAACTTCTCTCAAAATGATTATGTCATGAAAGTCTAATGAGGGATCCTAAAAAAATCTGCTTCAACTATATTTTTAAACCTAAGGATATCTGCTGCGTGTCACTGAATATCATCCACCGATATAAATTTTCTTTTATCATTGCACCGCACACATGTGTTTTTTCATGAACCATATGTCAGATTAGTTTTTCCTTCGTAACTAACTCTTGGTGAGTTAGTTGGAAACACTTGGATGTGTTTTTGACTTTGGTATGAACCTGAACTAGAAAGTGAAAAACAAAATAGTTAAAAACACGAAGAAATTTTATTTAAATACAAATATAGTCATTAATTCTTAATTAATAAATTTTTCATTTAAAATTAGTTATTAAGTTTTTTTAATAGAATTATTGACAATCAGTTATTATAACTATATTTTTGAATTAGATTATTATTAATGTTTAAATATTTATATCAATTTTCAATTAATTATTATTAATTTAAATGTAATTATTTTATTAGGTAATTAAATCTTATTAAAGATCACCATTAATGTTTATTTTTTAATGATAATATAATTTATTTCAATTATCAAAATTACATTAATATAATTAAATTAGTTGATTAAATTAAATTAACTGTTATATTTATATTTTATTATTATTTATGTTTGTTTTTAAATATTATATATAATTAATTAGTTAATAATTTACTTAATTAGCATTTTACATTAACTACTATTAGATATTTTAGTACGATTAATATTTTATTAATATTATGTTTTTATTTAGGTTTTTATTTTACTTTAACTTAATTTATTTTTTATCTAGGAAGCGGGTGTCTTGCGGGCTTAGTGGCTCAAAGCAGTTCAGAGTCATCATCCCAACGTCTGTACACCTTCTATCACTCCATCAATCTAGATCAAGAGGAACTCATCCTCGGCTCAAACTCTTCCCTCGCAGCTTGACACACCTAGATCCAGGTTGGTGGCATGGCTCGAGGTGGCGCACGAATATATCCATGGTGCAAGGCCATTCTTGTGGTTGAGTGTAGACTCGACATAGGATTTGGATGTAGGGAGTTCAAAGATCATCATTTTAGATTTGTTAATGGTTCATTTTAGGGACTAATTTTTTCGGATGGATAAATTCATCTAGGTGTAAATGGTTTTGATTTTGCGTGTATGAATAGTTTGGGATTGAGTGTCGTGGTGAAGGCATGTTGCGCGATATTGGATAAAGCATAGGGATGTTTTGGCTTGATTCATAAGTGAAGTAATGCATTAGTATCAATAGCTCAAGAATGCATAGGTTCATAATTGAGACCAATAGATGTGCGGGTGAGGAAACAATCAGTTAAAGGTGAAGCTATCAGTGTGTGCAGTGAATCACAGATAAAATTAATTCAGCAGTGAGTGAGTGACTCACTAATAGAAGTATGGAAGCCGAGGAGAGATGTCAGTGTGATATGTAGAGACTGATGCTGAAAAACTAAAGGCATTGGTAGGAGGAGGGAATGTATAAGTTAGTTAGTGACTCACCCATTCATGAAATGGAAACATGGGTATGTCAGACCGATGGGTGGAAAAAAGAACAGTGAGACCTATGGTAGAATAGAGGGATTGGTGACAAGGGTGAAAAACATGGCAGGTAAGCGTGGCACGTGAACAATCGTTGAGTGGTGAATTAGAATGTATGCAGTGCATTGGTAGGTGGTTGTGAAAAAGGGAGAATCAATTAGTGGGACCTCTCACCAATGGTTAAAAAATAAAACGAGTCACTGATAAAAAAATTCAAAACAGGTGAGAGCGTGAAACCCATGAAAGAAGATGAATGGTAAGTCAATGACTCACCAATTGTTAAATAACATTGTTATGTCCTGTAAAAAAAATAAAATAAACAAAGAAACACTTAAATTAGGAACTCCAAACTCTAACTAATTAATTTAAAATTGATTAAAAAATGTCTAAAAGCAAAAATAAAAAAAATAAATTAATTTATGTCACCGTTGGACAATCCAATGATAAGTTATATGTACACAACAAAAAATTTCGATAAAATACACACAAAACCATTAATTAAATAATAATAACACTTAAATTATTTAAATTAATTTATTTATTATTAATTAAAAATGAAAATCTAAATAAATTAACTAATAAACATAAACTGGGTTATTGATTAAATTAAAGTGTATAATAACATATTTTAATAATTAAATATAACGGTTTAATTAATAAACTAAATTAAATTAATAAAAGAATGATGTTAATTGTTGTTGACTCAAAATTTTTATCTTTGTTCAATAATATATAAATATTAAGGAAATTAAATTATTAAGATTATAAAATAAATATTTAACGAACAAAAATAAAACTCATAAACACAGTATTTTATTAGATTAGAACTTATGCAATTTTCTTAGAGAAGATAAATTCCTAGAATGGTTAAACAAATAAATTTATATAGTTAATTTATTTTAATGAGCCTAAATTATAAGGAAGAATATTATATTCAAAAATAAATTAATTAATATACAAATAAGATTATTAAATGATTATTTATAAAAAAATATCAATGAGTGCGAAACTAATGAAAATAATAAAATAAATGGGAATAAACATTAATAAATCTCAAATAACTAATTTAAAGACTAAAATTATATATGTTATTATAAAATTTGATAGAGTAATAAATTTAATTAAAACGGCAAAAAATTAATTTTTTTAATAAAAAGTGTTAAAAATGTTAATTAAAACATGATAATTTAAGAAAATATATATAGAAAAACTATGTAAAATAAGACCACATCAAATTACGCCACAAAAAAGCATTGTTTTTCCTCAATCAATATCATGTTTTATTATCTTTTTATAATAAATAGTATTATTTATGATTCAACTCAAACTGTAACATGTTTAGCACTTATGAACAGTTGATAGGAACATGAAAACATTCTTTTTAAAAAATATATACAAATCAAGTATTTCCTTGAGAAATATAATATTGTTATGCATGAAGGTAATGATTTATCTATCAATGAAATTTTCATGCCTAATATGATACTCATAATGATCTAATGCATCCACGATTAATAGATAACTTCATAATTGAAAAAAGGATAAAATTCAGTAGAGGAATGAACATAAAAATATGAACATTATACAATGTCTCTTTCCTATGTTCCACAATTAATTAATTTTCATATGAATCACTTTAATGATACAAACATAAATGACTTCTATATAAACAAAATAATCCCTTCTTCGTATGACGTTCATCATTCCCCTCAACTTAATGAACTTGTTTTGACTGTAGACAATATATTTTATTTCTTCCTGAGCCATGTTTTTGTGTGCTAAGTGATGTGCATGTGCACTTATTCAATGTTTACAGAGGGGTTTTAATATATACAGAAATTCACCCGGTATCTAGGGCCTCAAAGTTAAACTATGGGTTCTATGATTCCCAAACTACACCAGTTTCAAATGATTTATATCAAAAATCATTTATGATGGCTCGCTCAAATTATTACCTTTTTTAATGTAACAAAAAGAAGAAGAAGCCCCTATGATAGAGTCAAACATCATGTTCCAGTGCCTACGATCAGAACTCTACAAACATGTAACAAAAATCACATTTAAAGGTAGTCCCTAAACCAAAATTTTCTTTAAATCACTATGTATTTTCACTCAGTGGATCATACATTCTAAAAATTTTCAGATTCAAAGTAGTTCTTATCTATGAATCAAACATTATCATAAAAAATTCCTATTTGAAAAATAGTGTACAACCTAAAATTGTGATATAATTTTAAAAACAAAGTATATATTTTAACAATTTTAACAAAAATATTAATGTTTTAGTGGGAATTAATAGACTAATCATTAAAAAAATATAATCTCAGTCAAGAACTAACCCCTCCCACACACTTGAAATCCATATTTGACCCCAATGTTTAATTATAAAGTGGAGAAAAACAATTCAACATTTATAGTTAAGAACATATATTCAATTTAGTATATTAATGATATGTATAAAGGATCCATTTGTTGTTCATAATTTTTTTCCATAATAAATAATTGATCAATAGGTTCATAATGGATATATACGATAACTATTAAGTCAATGACAAATATTTTCCACTAAATTATAAAAAATAGCATGTAATTTGTCTGTGCATTGTGTAATGGGTGCAACAAATTGAGAAAGTATGATTCATTTGGATGTTCAATACAGTAGAAAAATTTCATGTGAAACACCCCATACTAATGTATATTTACAAAAATATAATATCTAAAGAGCCTACATGTACCCTCCAAAATTAGTTTCAAGAAGTGGTATGATTTTAACAACAGTGAAAATCAAATTTTCAGCAAGGAGGAATAAGCAAAATTATTTTAATCAGCTTAGTGACATTCAGAGAAATCATTTAGTATAAAAAACCTGTATCAAATTTATCAACAAAAAATTAGAATAATTTTATTAATCATCATACATGTAGTGAAAAAAAAATTAATGCCATTTAGAAAATATAGCTAATTCAGATGTAAATGAATGAACACCCATAATATGGTATGTAATTAACCCTCCAGCATGGGAATTACACTCCCTTATTGGCACAAAAAAACCCAAAAATTCAGGAAGTAAGAAGAGGATGACATATATTTCAATAAAAGATAGAGTTTTAAGTAGACAACACAACAACACATTATTAAAAAAACAACAAGAAAATTAAAAATAGGCATGAACCATGGGTTGACTCCAATGAATCACTAAATTTAGAATCTTCATTTAGGCATTATTTTATTACAATTATTTATGATTTATTAAAAACAAACAAAACCATGGGTTACCTCCCATGCAGCACTAGGTTTATAGTCCCCTGCCAGACTCACATAAAAACTAACCATTTTCACTAGGTGTATGTGGTTTATTTAAAAGTAACCACCATGTGTCTTTGGCCCAATAATTTTTAACGGAAAATTTAAAATCATTGGCATCAAGACTTAACACAAAAGAAAATACACTCTCATATCCTGAAATAACCACTAAGAGACACCCATTGATAGTGGTAAGCATAGTGCTGTCGACATCCTAAATTGTTTTAGATTTGACAATATTAGCATTTTTAGGAAGTGTAAGTAAATTATTAGGTACATAAATGGACATGAAATTTCCTTCACAGCTATCTCTATCAACCTCAACATTAAAAAATTAAAATTCTACGGTGCTTCTGGGTGAATACTATATAATAGGTTCAATAGGGGATTAAATAAAGTGATTAAAATAATCATGTATAGTGTAAATCAAGCATAAAACCCCCTATAAACTACTCCTAGTATCGTGAGAAGAATAATAAACCGACTCAATTAGGGATGGGAGTGACAAATAGGCAAGTGAATTCATTTTATCACTAATAGATTATGGTTTTACAATGCTATAAATCTCTTCCAAAAGTTCCTCATCAGTTAATTTACACTCATCATATACTTCTTTTAACAAACCAATTCTTATACCATCATCAAGTGTGTGCTGAACCTCTCTTTCATGTTCATGTTCAAAATTCTCACATTCAAAAACATAGTCTATAGTGTGTTCTAAAGTGTTAAAATCAGTTAATGTGAGGTTCAATTCATCTTTACAAAATTCTATTTTCAGATTGTTCAAATTTAAATAATATTTCCCATGTATATCAACATTATTATCCATTTCAGTATGAAAAATTTGAAAAATTTGATTACTACGTAAAAAATGAAGTGAAAGCTCATCAATCAACATTTCTTCATAACACACAACATAAAATTCTTTATCAAACAACATTTACGAAATTAATAGGTTTACAGTATCACAACATGGGAGAGAAGTGCTCAGTTCATGTTTAAGAAATTCAGATTATGTATTATCAAATTTATTGTTCTCGTCGAAATTATACCCAATATCAAGTTCAGGATTCTTGCTCAAAAATTTAGAAATGTTGGATGAAGTGTTTTTTACAAAAAATTTCCCAACAATACTGATTATGTTTTCATAACTTCTAAAACAGTGAGTCGTTTGAAATATAAGAATCATGAAAAGAATTGGGAAATATTTTTCAATTTTTTATAAATCATTTTCAAAATTGTCCAACTAAACACCATTAATGTTCTTTATTGGATACTAAATGTTGTGTTCATTGTTCAATGAGTTTTTTATTTAATTATTTGATTCATAACCTTCAATTTCTTCATAAAAAAGATTATTTTCCCAGTTTTACTATGACATTCATCATCAACATGATTTTAAAATTGATTATAAACATTTTCTTCTTTATTTAATTCAAATTATTATTGTTCTTTATCCCTATTTTGTAATTAAAATTACACATTTTTCAATCATTTAATTATTTTCTATTTCTATTGAGTGTATTTAGTTTGAATTTCCTGGGCTTTATTTAACTGAGTAATCCAAACATCTTCTCTAAAATCTAGTCTGGATTACATTTGGCTGAAATTTTCTAGGATGTTCAGACTGAGCTCAATATTCTATTCATTAACATCAATGTGATGGAACAATTGTAGCTGGTTACAAACACACTTCTAAGGTGTATGTTTATAATTTCTACAACAAACACAATAAGGTACATTGTGTGAATTTGAGCCTTCAAAACGTTCAATTTTCTTTTAAATGATCAGATTAAACAAACACTAAAATCCTAGAAAAAATTTCTTTAATATGCTCAAATAGTATTGAATTTTAAATTTAGAGACCTTCTTTAAAGAATATTTTAATATTAATTTGTAATTGTTTTTTACTTTTCTAATGATAGACTCTCGGTGCATGCCTTCCCCGGAAACGACACCAAATTTTGATGTGACATGATATCCTTATGACCAACTAAATTATATTTATTAACCTACACTAGCACAATGGTGCATTTTCGATCCATCGAAAAGGAAAGTGAGTGAATTATAAGGTTTTAAAACAAAAAAACACAGTGTATTCGGTAGTGAGGTAAATGTATTTATAATTTTTTAACTTTTTATTTTTTTTGTATATTTTTAATTAAGAAGTAATGAAAAATTATAGAAATTACTTGTTTTCAAAACTGAAAAATGATACAGCAAAATGAAACAATATAAACTAAAATAACTCAATAAGGGAACATGAGTTCCCAGGGTAGATGAAAAAAGCCTGAGAGATTTAAACATTAGTATCGTAAATTAATGTTCTTTATTAGATTAAATTAAAACCATGAATATTTTTTGTTATTTTTCCTCACCAAATAAAATAAAACACTGTATTATAGTTCATGATGTTCATCACATCAAAAACCACATATAGATAATTGATAAAATGGTATCATCAAGAAAAATATCTCATCGAATGTTCAGATTGATTTCAATTTGAATGTTTAATGAACTGTCCCGATGATCTATCTCACCAAAATCACATTGATTTGGAATTAATTTCGTGAAGGTGTTAATTCAATTTAATTATTATAAATTATATTCAATCTCATCGAATGGATCAGATACTTGTTGAAGAAATTAATTGATGATGATAAAATTTTAAACAAATATGGCAACAAATTAGTGATCAAAATAAATTAAACTATGATCATTGTCGATATATCAAAAAAATGTAAAATATAAAACATATAAAAATAGTGGAAAAGAGATCCTCCCTCTAAGAATAAAGATCATGTACTACTGCTTTTCTCTTTCAAATCAAAATCTCAAATACTTCCATCCGTGTCTCTCTAGAGCACACAACTGCTCTCGAATTTATCATGTCATGAAAGTTAAATTAGGGAGTCCTAAAAAATATATTCTACTACTCTATTTTTAGTATTTTGGTTATCTACTATGTGTCAAAACATGTCTCTCACTGACAGAACTTTTCTTTTACTATTGCATTGTACATGTGTTTATTTTTCGTAACCACACATCACATTATTTTTCCATCGTAACTAACTCCTAGGCTGTTGGTTGGAATCACATGGATGTGTTTTTGACGTTGGTATAAACAATCACTAGAAATAAAAGAACATAATAGTTAAAAAAAAGATGAAATCTTAATTAAATAAAAATATAGTCATTAAGTCTTAATTAATAATTTTTACATTTAAATTTTTGTATTATGTTATTTGATTAGAATTATCGACAATAATGTATTATAAATATATTTTTAATTATATTATAATTAATGTTTAAAAGGATTCATTAATTTTCAATTTATTATTAATAATTTTAATATTATTATTTTATTATGTAATTAATTATTATTAAAGATCACAATAATTGTTTATTTTGGTTTCATAGTATAATTTATTTTAATTATTAAAATTAGATTAATGTAATTAAATTAGGTTATTTAAATAAATAAATTAATTATATTTATAATATATAATTTATTAATTTAGTTCTTAAATATTCAATTTAACTAATTAGTTACTGATTAAATTAATTAACAGTTTACATTAATTACTATTAGATATTTTCTTTCAATTAATATTTTATTATTATTATGTTTTTATTTATGTTTTTATTTTAGTTTATGTTAATTTAATTTAAATTTAAAATTTTTATCTTCTTTTCCCCCAATAATTTCTTCCAGGCAGGGGAAATTCTGGTAACTTCATTCATCTAGTGGTGAGGTGGTGTAAAGAGCATGTCTCTGCAGCTTCAGCGGCTCCCTTCAGTGGATGTAAGGAGGTCTCCTACTTTGGTCTGACAACACCTAACAGGGTAGGTCGATAGGCCTTCGAGGTTCTGTGTTTGCTTCCCTATGATGAAAGGTGGTGGGTGCTTCTTCTCTAGGAAGTGGGTGGCTTGCAGGATCAGTGGCTTAGCATGGTTCAGACTCATCGTCTTAGAGGTAGTACACCAGTTCTTTCTCCCTCAATATTTTTTTTCATACCTCAACCTCACCTCGAACTCTTCCCCCATGGAATAACACATCCAAAACCAAGTCGGTGGCTTAGTTCGAGGTGGCTTATGAAGTTTTCCATAGTAGATGGGCATTCTTCAGGTCGAGTCAACACTCGACATCAGATCTAAACGAAGGGAGTTCGCAGAGCAACATTTCATATTTGGGATATATGGGATTTAAATAATGATTTGAACAGATGGATAAATTATTCTAGGTGTATATGGTTTTCATTTTTCATGTAATACTAGTTTTTTTTGAGTGTGATGGTGAATACATTCTTCTGGATAGTGGATGATGAAGAGGGGTGTATTGATGTAACGCTTAAGTGATGAAAATGTGTCAGTATTGGTTGATGAAGAATGTATAGGTTCTAATGTGAGACCGATAGATGTGCAGGAGAGGAAACAGTGAGTGAAAGGTGAAGCTATCGATGTGTGTAGTGACTAACCGATAAAATGAATGCATCTATGTGCGAGTGACTCACCAATAGAATAGTGGAAGTAGGGGAGAGTGTTCATTGTGATATGTAGAGACCGATTCTAAACAACTAAAGGTATCTATAGGAGGGAATTCATCGGTGAGTCAGTGAATGACCAATAGAAGAAATGGAAGTAGCGGTATGTGAGATCGATGGGGGAAATGAATATTGAATGGTGACATCAGCAGTATAATAGAGGTATCAGTGAAAATGGTGAAAAGGTGGAAGGTTGGGGTGGGACATGAACTATCTCTGAGTGGTTAATGGGAATGGATGCACTATATCAGTATGATGATGTGAAACATGGGACAATTGTTGAGTTATGCATCTCACTGATGGATAATAAATAAAACGATTCACTGAAACTGTTGTGAGTGTGAAAATGATGAATGGAGAAAAATTGTAAGTCAATGACTCATCGATAGTTTGAAAACATCAACGTGCCATCTAAAATATTTAAATAAACAAAGAAAAAATTTAAATTAAAAACATCAAACTCTTACTAATTAATTTAAAACAGATCAAAAAAATGGCTAAAAGCTAAATTAAAAACCCATAATTAATAAAAGCCATCGTTGGACAATCTAATGATGAGTTATATGTACATAACTAGAAATTCAGAAAAAATATACTTAAAACCAATAATTAACTAAAATTAACACATAAATTATTTAAATTAATTAATTTTTTAATTTATTAAAAAATAAAAATAAATTAACTAAAAACAAAAATTAGTTTATTGATTTAATTAAACATTAAAATAAAAAAATTGTAATAATAAAATTATACAGTTTAATTAATAAATTTAATTGAATTAATAAAAAATAAATTTAATAGTTGTTGAGTCTAAATTATTAACTACATTCTTTAATTTAAAAATATTTATAATTATTAAAATTATAAACTAAATAATTAAAGAACAGAAAAAGAAAACTCAAAAACACAATATTTTATTACATTAAATATTCAGTTATTTTCTAATAGAATATAAACTCCCAGAATGGTTAAAAAAATAAATTAACAATGTTAATTTATCTTGATGAGTCTAAATTAAAGGGAATAATATTATATTAAAAACCAAATTAATTAAATAAAAAATTAGTTGATTAAATGAGTAATAAACAAAAGAAACAAATTATTAAATAATAATAAACTAATCAAAATAATAATATAAAAGTGATTAAAAATTAAAAATTATAAATTAACTATTTTAATGACTAAAATTGCATAATTAATTATAAAATTTGACAAATTAATGAATTTAATTAAAAATGCACATAAGTACATTTATTTAATAAAAAGTGTAAAAATATTTAATTAAAACAATAAATATTCAGAAAAAAGGTTTTTTAGAACTATATAAAATAAGGCCACATCATTAATAGCTATGAAAAAGGGAACAAAACAATGATGAATAAGGGAATAATGAAATTTACATCATTTAATATCCTAGAATGAAATATCCTGTAATATTCATTAATTTTATTTATGTTCTATAAATAGGATGATTAAAGGATCATCTTGATAAATAATTTATGGCAAAGAATTGAACCGATAGTATACAGTGCTTAAAATTCAAATAGATGGGGAATTATTCATCCCATTTTCCTAATAATCAAGAGAAATAACTATAGAGGATGTTAAGGATGGAAGTATAGGAATATTGAATTACAATAGCTAAAATGAATATTCCTAATGATGTGTTGAAAGGTATATTTATCATTCACTCAATAAATGAATATTTAATATTTTATTCATGTTCTAAACACATTATTATATCCAAATAATTTTCTAATAATATTACATCAAAAACATAATTAATAAATATTATGTCTTCTTAAATACCCCATAATGGAATGGAGATCACAATAGTCTATAGATCTTCTCTGATATAAATTATTTAGAATTTTAATTATTAAAATATTATGTTTAATTTTTTAGTTAAATTTGAGGTAATTATTATAGGTATTTAGCCTCTCTGTTTATATATCATATCAATTATGGAGGAATAAACGTTATATAGGAATTATTGAATCAAACTATGAGAGTATATAGGTTTGAGGATAAAATTAAACTATCAATGTAAATTAGTTCAATCACATCATTTATTATATTTATTCATGTGCGATATTTATCTGACATGGTTAGGTAAAATATAAAAATTTAAGATATAAATATAAAGTATAGTTTGATTATTTCTTTCTAGATTGGGCTAATTATTTTAAACCAAATAATGTAGTTGATTTATTAATACCACATAAATATGTACCTACACATATTATAAATAATCTAGATAGAATTTATCAACATCATTTTATAAAATTGAAGAAAAACCCCTTGATGAATATATATATTAGTTATTTATTTTTTAATATTATTAATAATAGGGTGCATCAATTTTATTGTTAATAGTAAATATGGGTCAATCCATATCTACATTTATTATTAAGAACATAACAAGATTAACATAAAGAACAAGAATCTTATACCATACCCTGATGATTAGTTTGATAAATTATGAGGAGCCAAATATTTTTCAATGATTTGTCATTATGCTTTATTATTATCATTTGATGGTCAAGAAAAAGGATGTAAAATGACAACATGTAATAAAAAGATTCATAATATGAATTTTAGTAATACAATTTTGTATTAACAAATTCCCCTAATATAATCATGTATTTGATGAATATATTCATCAGATATTACCTTCTTCTGTATTGGAAAGTCTATATTGATTAAAATCATATATAATCAAAGAGTAAGGAATAATATGTAGATAACTTTAAAATAATGATCAAGTCTCTAAGAATTTTAAATTGTATGAAAAATCTGCAAAGTATAATTTTGGCTTTAGAAATATACATTATTGTGTAATATAATCTAATGTTAGTGTATTTTAGTAAATCAAAAAATGAGAGATTTTATTAAGAAATTGACCAATACTACCGTGGTTATGGAGTTATATATTTTTATTTTCATATATTTATTTTACTGAATATGTAAGGACACATCTTTAATCATTACATAATCTTAAGTTAAGTCAGGATTTCACATTGAGGAAATTTTTAGGTTTAGTGTTTTAGAGAATTAGGCTATAACCATTTCATTACATCTCAAATATTATGAAGTAGACACATTAACTCATTATCCATTTTTTCGTACAAAAATACTCATAAAATAAAATAATTATTGTTATCTTGATATAAATATTCTTGAAGTCTTCATTTCTCATACCCTGCCTTATTCCCTGTGGAAAACAATTCACAAACATGGGATGAGAATAACAATCTCATTAAGGGTTGGAAAATAAATAAATAAATTAGTAGTCTATCAATACATAAAAAACATAATCTCTTTTAAACATCCTACTAAATCATAATATTTTTTAATAACACATAGAAATCATAATTCATAAAGGTAATTTATGGCATCCATAACATACTTATATTGTACCTTTCACAACTATGTAGAGAGTTACATTTAGAATATCCATCAGAGTATATTACCCAAATATCTTAGGAAAAAAATTAACATTTACCTCATTCATGTTACCCAATGCATTGGAGATCTATATCAGGATCACCCATCCTAGGTTTATCACGTAACTACCCGTATACGTACATAATTCCCAAAAACCATAACCTAATCATAACACATAACATAAGAATAGTGGAATGATAAAATTTAAAAATTGAAATAAAAATATAAAATATCATTATCTTGAAATATTCAATTCATTCTCAAAACCATTTAAATACCAATATATGTAAAAATTCAATATGGTATTTTTTTCAAGTAAAAAAATTACGACAAATATCAAATAATTCTCGTGGTGACAGAAAGGTCATTATCACCGTGTATGTTAAAAATATACATTCCCTTTTTTGATTAGTAAAAATCTTTGTATAAAAAATATTTCATTTGAATGAAATTAAAATTCAAAGGGGTTTATACATCATATAATGGTAAGTTGTGTTTAAATCAACGCATGCCACTATAAAAAGAGATTAAGATGAAGTCCCTTTCAAATATAATTTTTTAAATAGAATAGATTGATTATGTGAAATAAATATAAGTAAAAATACATAATTTATATATACTTGAAATATAAAAAAATTTTATTTCTTTCATAATCATAGCATGACATAATTAAAAGTAGAAGATTAACCAAAATAATGTAAATTAGATTCAGAAGTTCCCTTACCAAGAGTCTAACTCATCATGTATGTTCTTTGTTCATCATAAATAATAATCTTATGTTAATTTATAATTTATATAGATCTTTTTCATGTTTATTAATAATTTTATATCACTTATTAAATTTCCATAACAATCAAATAATTATTCACGTTCATATTGGTTGTTTTGTCGATTTTCGGTACATGAGTCAAAAATGAACGTGTTATAATTACAAATTGTCCATACAGTCAAAATCCCATTATCACCAGAATTGTATTCATGATTTAAATATCATATATATCTCTTATATATGAATTTATTTCTAGTATATATTTATTTATAATAGTAAATAATATTTTAATAAATGAAATGAAATGCACTGTTCATGGTGACAGTAAGCTGTACGTACGGATGCATGATACTTTCATTTATATTTCATATATATTTTCATGCAAACATAATTATTCATAGGTTTATTATAATTCCAGAATAATGTCATATATTATTTCATTAATTCCATCCTTTGTACATTCTACGTTTCGCATTAACAAGTCATATTACATTGAGGGGGTGGTTGTCCACACTTCCTCAAATTAAAGTTTCGTATTTACACATTATGGAAACCATAAAGGAATGATTTAAATGAAAAATAACAAAGAATAGAGGAAATATAAATATATTATATACCAAAAATAAATACAGTTCCATTATAATGGCCACCATGATAGGGGGTAGAAGATAATTAAAAAATCATCATTTCATGAGGGAGTAGTTCGCAGTCCACAGTAATAGCATGTTTATATCCCTTAGATAGAGGTGTGTGGATGTTTAGTTTGAATAATTATCTTAAAAACATCATATTATATTTAATTTAAAGGTGTTGGTATAAAATAATTGAATAAAGAGAGTTTATGGGGTTGGAGAAAGAAAATAAAATAAAAGAACTTGAGAGAAGACATTACCTTTAAATTGGGTAACTCCATTAGTTTTGAACCAAAAGGCTTTATTTAATTGCCTCATGCCCAAAGTAAGGACTCTATATGGAATAAAAGGTTTTTGAAATCATATTAGAGTAGAGTCTTGATGTTGCATTTGGGATGAGAGGTGTGAGTAATGGGTATGACGTGGTGTCCTTTTATAAGAGGGAGGATGAGCTCTTTATAAATGCTGGAATGTATTATTTATTATAAAATGATTTTCGGTTTCAAAAGGTCCAAATATAATTCAATTGCAAGATAATACAAATATATTTATAAATAAAATTATAAAATAAGAATTGAATAGGTCTTGTATATTTGTTAATCCTTATCATTTTTTTAAAACATTTGTTAACTTATTTAACTTTTACCACATCTTCTTATATATTCATACTATATGGTTAATATATTGAAAATAAAATTAAAAGCTACCCAAAAATGGATCATTATTGTCCTTTTTTATATCACGTATGTCATTTGGCCAAATAAATGATTTTTATGAGTATTTTGCATTAAATAGAATATTAATTAATTAAAAAACTATTTTTTGTCAATTTTTATACTATTCAAATCATGAATTTTTAAAAATCCATATAGTCTTGAAAAATTTGTAAAAACATCATTAATTAAAATATAAAAATTCAGAATCCTTCATATAATTCATGTATAACATAAAAAGTTTCAAAACAAATTTATTTTAATTTTTATAATACCATTTATTTAAAACATTTATTAATCAGGTAATCATTACATCATCATTGGGTCTTAAATAATATAATTCATTTGATGCATAAAAATTAAAAATAAAATACCACAATTTAGATTTTTATATCTTTCTAATTAATTTTTATAGTTGAAACGATCATTTATATAATAACATATAAATTTTTTTCAGTAAAAGATGTATGTTTATGTTATATTTTCCATAACATTAAAATAATTTTTATAAAATTTTATTTTCACTTACAAGTGGCTCCATGGGGTCACATATTCAACCCAAGGATGCCAATTATTGGGAATGATTCATCAAATAAATTTAGGACATGTGTAAGGGTAATATAATATTCTAATAATATTACTTTTCACCCTTATTTACCAGATTTACCTTTTAAAAATTCTTAATAAAATATTTACTAAGGATACTATTCATAATTTCCAAAAATAAAAGTTAACTATTTACCCAATTTGGATCTACTTATTCCAAATATGGAATCCATTTTTTCAAATTCAAAATGATGATGTTTCATAAATTATTTTAAAATTAATTCTCGTTGTCAAAACCAAAATGAGTGTTTCAAAAAAAATTAAATTTATCAAAATATTGACATGTGTTTATGTTCTATTTCAATGTGAAATTATTTTTAATGATCACAATTGGATTAAATGATAACAATATAATATAATTAGGCTTTATATCTAATAAAAAGGATAGTATAATAATATAAATAAATCATATTAAAAGGCATTGTTGAATTAAAATGCAGAAGTTTTCACTATTCATAAAAATGAAATTTATCAAGAAAAGACCAAATTTTTTCACAAAATTTTTTTGATATACCTCTTCTAAATGTAATGTTTATTTTTTTACATGAACATATAAAACTGGAGAAAACTGTATTTAAAAAGGGTTATCCCTCAAATGGTGGTAAATCGATATTTTAAAAAATATTAGAGTACTTGATAGTTAAAATTGAATTCATTCTTATTTAAAGATTCTAAAATTTATTTGAAAAAAGTAAAAAAAAATTAACAAAATTATGTAATCATATATTTGTTAGTATTGTCAATTCTCGCCAGTATAATGGATATTAATTAACTACCATTTAAAATAATATAATATTTTTATTTTTCAGTTTCACATAGCCTTCTGTGCAACATGATATTTCAGAGAAACCCTTTATTGTGTGATGAGTATGCCATCGAGCATAGCATCCACATTAATGTAAAATTAATATTTAATTCTAAAATATTAATAAATATGAATATATTAAATTTTTTATTTAACTGGGATAGAATAAATAATATGATTTAAAAAAAATTATTTTATAAAATAAGAATACATTAATTTATATAGATTTGTTATATTTTATGTTCATAGTATTCAGAAAAATCAATTTTTAGAAAATATATTATTGAATTATAATATTACATTATGAAATATTTAATACTTATTTATTATGAATATATAAATAATTTTTTTTGAAAAAACATGTATGTATATTTTTAATAAATTTATTTATTTCTATTGATACCTCCAATTTAACATTAATATATTAATAGTAACATTAAAATAATAATATTTTTATATTACATCACATTTATCTTAAAGAACAATATTTTATTTAAAGAAAACTAACAAGAATATTATTAATGTAAAATAATTTTTATAGATGTAATATCCACATATTTAAAAAATTCCTTTAATAATTTCAATCTAACTAATAGTCTATTTTACACTTGAAAATATTATAGAATAAAACTAATATTATATGAAGGAATATTTAAAAATCCATTAAAATTAGGAAATGTGAATCATAAATCTGCTAGGAAATAATACATAATCATGTTCATAGAAAATAACTCTTATATCATCCAAATTAATTTGAAAAACTAAAATATTTTCATTTTCAAGGTAAGTGTTCATATAGTTGAGGAATTATTCTACCATGCTATTTGAGAAAATTAGATTTCAGGATTTAAAAAAATCAACAGACATAATATTATAACTCGTTTGTCTATTTCAATTAGTTTACACCTATTTTTATTCAATATTCCAATTATAAATTAACGATTTGGATTTTATATAGCTAAGTAATTAAAAACGACTTATAAAAAATCATAATATATAAAAAATATTAAAAATATATTCCCCATGTTTATACATTGTTATTGAATCCTAAAAATTGGAGATACATGATATATTAAATAATATGATTAAACATTCATTTGAATGTATAATATTAATTAATTATATTAGAATAATCCTAGATCTACTTATAAATTCCACAAATAGATATATTCAAAACTACTGAAATATGATCATATAGTATTTAAAACCAAAAAATTTAGAAAAAAAAAACAAATAATTTCCATAATCTATAAAACATTAATCCCCAAAAAATGTAAATTTATCTAAATAGTAGATTCCAAAGTCATGAACATCATGATCATATACTCTGATAAAAAAATTTATAACATAGAATATTTTAAATCATAATAAAAATCATATATTCTTATTAATGTTGAATATATAATTATTTCTTAAATAAATTAAATGAATATCAAATATGTTCTTTTATTCAAAAACTGAATAAAAATAATTAATGATAATATAAATTATATTGATATTAAATCTCTAATAAATTTCACTTTAATCAATTTTATCCAATTTACCTTTTCAATATAAATCATACATTCTTCCAAAAAAATTAATAAGATCGCAACATTAGGCACATTTCAAGGTCTATTTAAACCTCAATTTTGGTACTTTAAAAAAATATAATCATACCATAAATAGATATTCATGGTTTTTGGAACCATTTTATAAATTCTATCAAATTCATATATATAGTCAACTATATTATAATAAATAGAAGTTACATGGTTCATGTAACCATAATTTCATTAATAAAACAGTTGTACAATATAATTAATAAATCCAATTACATGAAAAAATTAACAAATCAAAATTATTAAAAAACAATTAATTATATTTTTTCATCATATTTTAAAATATATCATTCTTCCAATATGTATTATGAATTATATATTAAGATTATTTTACTAGAATTTATTCATGTCTTATATATTCAACATAAAAACTATGTCTAAATAATTAATAACATTTATATGTCAATCATAGTATTTTAATTATAAACAAAATATCATGTACTCTGATAAATAAATTGAGTTATTTTTATGTAATTATATTTATGAAATTTATAACCTGATTCACATACATTATTAATTTAAAACAATCATCTTTAAGGTCTATCGTATGAAAACCATTATTATCATCGATTCTTTTATCCAATAATATCTTTTTTACCCTAACCATATATTGTTTTATGGCCAAATTATTCATATATAAAAATTTTTTTATTTTAATTTTTTATATTTCATTGAGATCATATTTAAAAAATTTATATATAAATGAAATGTAATAATCGGAAATATATTGTATTTATCTCATGAAAATTAAAATATTTTTTTTTCATATAAGTTGTGTTATAAACTCGCCATGATTCATGTATATAATAAAAAATGAAGATAAATTTTTAGCCATAACCATGATATTTTTCACTCCATCAACAATCCTTATTTGTTTACCACTCAGAAAACAATCTTATTATACATTAAAAATATTTTTTACTCAGATCATTCCTATTAAAACCCCATACTACAACCAAAATACATAATGTGATCAATAATTATCATAATGATAATAATATAAATGAAATTCATTTACTTTATGTATAAACCATTTTATATTCCGTGTAATCTAGGACACCATAAGTAAATACAATTTCATCCATTTTCAGTATTTATTTAAATACATTTTAATGGTTCATCAAAAATTGTAAATTATCAAGGAATATACCCTTATAGTGTCTCTCCTGATGTGAATTAATATTCCAAATCATCATGCATCGTGGATGATTAATAAAATACACAATCATTCCATTTCCATATTGTTACCCCCAGGAGAAAATGTTACACAACCGTATAAATTTCTTTTTATCCTTGATTGGATGTAATTTCTATGTAATCGATAAAATACACACCCTATAACCAGAATGTCTATGTTTCATTTAGAATTAAAATACATAAACATATTTTATATAGAAGGTTTATATCATCACTCATTTATGATAACAATACAATAAACCCTTCATTATAATAAAATACATAAAATACTTATTTATATCATCAGGAAAATTAATCATAATAAACGGTGAACACATATAATAATTAAGGATTAAAAAGGGTGATATGAGAAAAATATCATATGTTAGTGCATCATGTGAATATTTTTATAATAACCTATGATTTAAATTTTAAAAACCATCCCTGAAAATTTATAGATCATAGTCCCGATATAAGGAATTAGTACTTCATATGACATGATCATAAATGAATCAATGATCAATATCCAATAAAAAATTTTATATTCTTAATAAACATTATATATTGGTTTATAAAAGGTGAGAAATATTCATTAATATAAGTACCATAAATATAGGGTTGCTCTCAAGATAATCATAACATTGTTGATATAAAATTATAATAGAAATGATTACATGGAATTTCCAATATACACCTAAGAGTAGCATCCCCCAATTTTACTCATTAATAATTACCCAATGAACTGGTTCTATATAACGAAACCACTCATCAAAAAATCATAGTACATTCATATTTTTTTTCATACGATCATGAAATCATTCATCATTTTATATAAACTTATCCCATTGAATGTAAAATTGGTTCCATTAGGATTTCACCATCATAATAATTAACCATTTATTAAAATTACATGGATGTTTTTAGTACACAATGTCCCTAGTGAAAAAAATTAATATATAGGGAGGTAGTATATGATAAAAATATCATTACAATATCAATAAATGGAGTAATCCTCTATCCTATCTTGTAGGATGTTCAAGACCTACTCGACTCTACCAATGTGTCCATTAATTTAATTACTTTATAAGGTGAAGTGAAGGACAAAAAATGTTATAACCTCAGACACTTCCACTATCGTCCTCCTCCTCTTCAAAAAACAGAGATTAAAAGTGTGTGTATTGGAAGATCTATCACATAGTCTTTTTCTTAAAACCTTGCATGTCTCACGTGGTATTAACAGATAGTGGTGATCCTGGAACCAAAACAATCAATGAAACCAAATGAGATATGAGAACTCAGATCCCTACCATATCATCGATACATTGGATTCCTTTTTAATGCCAACACTCAATTCCATCTCATCCTTGAGATGTCAAATAATCACCCCCATATGGGCTTCCACCTATGTGTAAGACCATACTAAATGAACTAAGAGAACTCTGATTCAAACCATAATTGGGATATATAGGATGCCATAAAATGGTTCAAGTTCCATTTTATCTCATCCATGAGATGGGAAATCATTCCCCCCTCAATGGGCCTCCTCCTAGGTGATATCCCCAACAGATTAAACTATGATAAATCTACTTCTTATTTTAATCAAGATACATAAGATTCCTGACTAATACTAAATCTCAATGGTAATCCTTCTAAAGACTATACCCCTATAAAAACCATAATTATCAGGGCTTCCTCAATGGGAGTAAGCCCCAAATATTCATCTATTGGTCCCCATCCATAGATTTCAGTCCCAAATAATCCCCCAATATTCCATGACAAAAATCATACCTCTTGGTCTCCTTTTATCAGGGCATCCACTTTATGAATAATTCACAATATAATTATATCAAATGGAAATTCTCCCCTATGAGACATACTGAACTATATGGAAATTTATTCCCATATAAATAAGATACATAGGAATCTTCCCTAATGTCCAAAACCAACAACCCAAATAAACCATATTCTCTCTAGGCCATGATCATTGTTCAGTTTAATTCAACATGGGAATTCATCATTCATCAATGTTTATCTTGTCTTCGTCACTATAAGTCACACACCATGAATTGAGTGGGTACCTTTTTCTTATATGTCCTTCCTAGATAATGTTAAAATATATGGTTTTTTCCTCATCACATGAATATAAAAGGTATAATGTTCCCTCATTAAGCAGCACTGAACTATTTGGTATTTGATTTCATTCGGAAGGATACATAGAAATATCATCCTTAGGTTCGATCCAAACATCAAAATATACCATATCCATTGGTGACTATAAACTATGTAGTTACCTTGTTCTCCATGGATGCCTATAAAAACAAGCATTCCAAACTATGTGTCTAGAAAACAAACATCTTCATAATAATAAATAATCAATCTCTATGTAGTATACAAGAGGATACAATCGATGGGGATATTTGGATACATATAGATATATCAATTGATGAATAACCTTAAATACATACACATTATTCTATTAACTATACATGATTATAATTTATTTTTTAATCTAGATTGACCAATATCATACTTGGGAATTAATTAATGTTTCATAGACATTTCCTAAATCTATAATAGAGTCCCATAATAGGGAATAAAATCCCCCCAAAAGGGTGTGATGATCCTGACATCCCATTTTCTTGACCAATGTGTGTTATTCCATTTCATTGGAAAAGCTACATATTGATCTCCAACCTTTGGAATGAATGTACCATCAGATATAGAACATTTTGGTGTATTCGGTTCCATGAAAAAACCCATTGGAAGTTTTTCAAAATTAAAAAATTATAATGAGGTCTGAAATTGTGTAAAAAAATGGTGAACCGGACGTGAATTCTTAACCAAGATGATAGTGTCACCTATCTGTTAGGCCCCTTTTACAATGAAAATTAATTAAGTCCAGACAATGGAATTAATCATGCATGTGTTCAGTCAAATGATTTAATTCCCTAACCAGGCATTCATTTTTGTATGTATGTTTTATATTCTAGGAACTTACATCCAAGAACTCAATTTGATCTAATGGAATCATTCATGTTTTCAATGATTAATTCCCTAGATATTATTCAGATCAGTACATCATCCACACAAAAGAATTCATCATTAACCCATCATATTAAATGATAGGTCTCAGACTCACTGATCTAGGAGCACATTTGTCATGGTACCATCCCGAACATTAATGCCACCAGAGAGGACCTTCATCGAACATAGCCCCACTGATCATCTAATAAACTATGACTGATGGTCCTAAAGAATACATGATCGACTATTTTATTTAACCATTTTGGATGTCTATTCCCAAAATGTGACAACCAATCTCTACCGTATCATAGGGAGGTTTATCCCAAGGCTGCATACGAACTTGCTCAGAAGACATTGGAGTCTTGCTGTTGGGTTCCTTCTAACAATCATTGCTGCCAAAACTGCGCAATAGTTAATGCATAACAATATGGGGTGTTATCATTAGCTATTCTCTCTAGGATCCTTAGTTCTAGGCACACAAGTTATCCCTATGAGGATAAGAACTGGTCAACAGAGAGTAGGTTCACACCATTTCCCCTTCCTGAAAATCCCACCAATCCAGTTTGGTGGAAAATAGAGAGTGGGCACATACATCCATCTAGATTCATTTATCTATCAAGGAGACTCTCCTTGAGGAATTCAAATGATCCCACCAACCAAATACAATGATAGCCTACAAGAAATATTATAAACCTAACTACATCAATCAATCATGCTAGTAGACTCATCAAGAAGCACTGTGAGATGTCATTCTGAATGACCTAAAAAAAAGGAATTGGAAGACTCAACACTCTTCCTCCACACATGAGTACAATTGGTATCCATAGATAGAAAATAGAGGATAAGATTAGCCAGATACACATAATCCTGATACGAAATGGGCATATTTCCCCATTTCAATCACTGATGTCAACAATCATATCCTTGAAATAGTGAAAGTGAATACACTAATACATCCACACAACCTAAAAAATTTCCATTATAGAAGAACTACAATGAAAGTGGTTTTTGAGTGGCAGACGCATAACTATGTCCCTATAAATTAGGTTGCTCATCAACATAATTACATTGATTATACACACACCTCTTCTCTCACCTATGAGGGTTATGGGTAAAAATCATATATTATATGGACCACTGGATCGAGAACATACTCTGTAACACGCTGATATTACGTGAGAAGTATATTTTTTTATGTCTTATGTTATACTAAAAATAAAAGGAATCTTTCATGGCACACAACACTATCTTGGCTTGCGTTACACGCAATCGCGACCTTCCTCGATAGCATGTGTAGTACGCAATACCGACTTCCACTAAAACATGATATATTATTATAATATTATAAACTAGCCATTATAAATAGTATTAATTTAATTTTAAATTTTATAACATTATTATTGATCTTACATATTTTCTAGAACATTAATATGAGAACAAAATAAATTTTTCGGGTAAAATAAGTATTCGTAAAAAAATACATTTTTCCTGCCTTTTGATGGTGCACCCACTTTAAATCTAGTTTTTGACAAGTTAATAAGTTCAATTTGAAAAAATAAAATTCTTCTTCAGAATCATGATATAAAAATTTACTTTTGATAAATTTTTCATATTATTCTGATAACTTTTATATTTTAATGAATAGTAAAAACACGATATATTTTAATTAAAAACAACTTTTTTAATCGCAATACTTTATATGGATAAATTATAACATGGAATGGTTGTAAAGTATAAATAGAATATATTTTTACCATTTAATAAAATTTATGTCATTAACATTAATTTTACATTTAATTAATAGGTAAAAACATTTCAATCTTTGGCAATGTTTTAACTTTTAAAAACCTGCTTGCTTAACAACATGATTAATTTAAAATTAATTACAGTAACTTTTGTGTTTTGAATTTTGAAAAATGGATTCCGTATTTGGATTCAGTGGGTCCAAATTATGTTAATAGGTTACTTTTATTTTTTTGAGATTATGAATAGTAACTACGGTAATTTTTATTTACTGTAGTTAAAGGTAAATCAGGTAATTAAGGGTAAATATAAGATTATAAAATTAACCTAACACATTCCAAAATCCTATTGGATGAATAAAAGTCGACCCATATCACCTAAGGGTCGGACTATATTCATTTCATGAACTTCTTAAAAAGAAATAATATAGTTATTATTAAAACCAAAGAAAGTGACAACATGTCACTCTCTTAAATTTTATAAGTATAATAATTTTAATTTAGTGATAAACATAATGAAAATTCAAACATGAATAGTCCCCAGAAAGATAATAAAATTATCTAAATCATATGAATTTATTTATATTTTTTAGTGATTAAATAATTATCATTAATTATGACACAATAGTGATATTGAAATTATTTTATTGATTGAAATATAAAATAAATGATTTTAAAAGTATTAAAATAAATATTATATGAACTATTTTATGTGCTCCACTAATTTTATAGAAACAAATGACATGTTATGAATCTATTAAATCTTTTATTTCTAACATCTCTTCTGTATATATTTTATTTAAATTCAAATAATTAAATAGTGCCAAAATTGACACTACTGTTATTTTATAAAAATTACATATTATAAAATTGTTTAAAAATCAAAAAAATATTTAAAAATTATAAAATAAAATTTATATTGTCTAAAATTTATTAAATCATTCAATTATGGAAAATTCACAATATATAAGTAATTATTAATAATTATTTAAAATTTAGAATATTATTACCACAAATAAAATTAAATAGATTATATAAGGATAAATCATGTTGATAATGTTTAAAATAAATTCCCATATTGTCTACATTTTATTGGATGATGAGATTAAAACCCTATCTAATATAATCTTCTGATTTGATTCATTTTTTGTGGTTTTTAAGTGGGGTTTGAATTTATTATAAATTAATATTTCTTATAATTCCCAAGGTGCCCATCTCCTCCCGTATAAAAGGGCACCACTTCCATATCCTCCTCACACCACTTTTTGCCTTCAAGATCGGCCAACCCCTGCTAATTTATCTTCTCCACTTCCCTAGAAACACCCTAGAGGTCTTGTTCTTATTCAAAGACAAACCCTAGTGCCCTAAGAGGAGGTTAAGAAGAGGTTCGTCAAAGAAGAGGTAATATCAATTACCGATCCTTTCCAATTTCATTCTTATTCAACTTATTATTATTTAGTTGTTTCATTATGAAGTAATAAAATCTGTATTAATTATATATGATATGTTATTATAAATATGAAACAACCCCATTTCACCTACTATCCATCATACACAAAACGAAATCACCATGCGCGCGTACGTATGGAATACCGTCTCCACGCCGTGGTGTAATAAGTTTTTCCACCACCACCTTACTTGGATGGGTAAAATGGTGTAAAGAATAACTATATATGATTATTGTAAATTGATATTGATTTTAAAATAGTCTACATACACTTCAATACAATTCCACGATCATGGGAACGATATCATCGCTCGTGCATACGTACGGCCTACCGTCTCCACGATGTGATGCGACTCGTTCTACAAGATCTTCATTTCATAATGATTATATAAATGAATTTAATTAATAAATATGATATATATTACACTAATAAAATTCTGTAAATGAGGTATCTATAACCTAAAAAGAAGAATAAGAATCTATTCGACAAAACACGCTTAAGAACAAAAAAAAAAATAAACACCCGAATAGAAAGTAACAATGGAATATTACTAATAAAAAGCTAAAAATATGACCATATATGATATCATAAAAATGAGTAAGATTCTGGAATAAGTTAATAACATTATTTAAATCATTTTACAGGAGTTTCAGAAACATACGAAGAAAATCGGACCTAAGGTAAGGGAAAATCTCACAATCTTATTTTTAGCTGAGATTGTTTATACATTGGTATTTAATGGGGTGTATTTATCATCCACATACATGTTCAATCAATATGTAATATTATTTATATCCTCCTAAATTTTTTTAAATCAAATCTTACTTATTGGTGTATTTTTAGTAAATTATATTAAAGGAATCTTTTGTCATTTTATGTACGAGATACCTTTTGACTTTTTCAGCCAACGTACGTGAAGAATGTTTTTTTAACTTATATGGAATGAATGGATTTTATTATTTCATAAAACATTATTTCCATGAATATTCCTTTACAATTTTTAAAGTTTATTTTTAATCAACTTCTTTTAGTTTAAAATTTTATGACATGTTAAGAAAGGAAAAATGTTTTTGAAGTAGAAAAGATATTTTCCTCAAGAATGGAGTTCAAGAATTTTATCAAAATTATTTTGCATCTAAGATAATATAGGGTTATGTTTCTATCCCTATTTTTAAATTGATTTGACTATGTTATGATGAAAGTATTTTTATGATGTCCTTTACCTTATATAGATTATGTTATGATGACATGACGTTTAAGAATCCCATTTTTATTAAATGGGTTATGCTATGATGTATGAATTATGATTTTGTGGCACACATAAGAATGGTTTCATTATGAGATAGGTGGGACCTATATCTCCCTCCAATGCATTGGGTAATGATTTATATCTCATGAGATAGACATGGCTGGAATGACAAGTTAAATCGGTTCAGTGATACAGGACTGGAACGAGGAGTGAACTCGGTTCAGTAATGGACTTTGTCCGCTATGATAGTCTTGTCAATGAGTCTTGACTAATATGAAATTATTTTATATGATTATGTGTGTATGCCAAAAAAGTATCATGTTTTAGGTTATGATTATTTGGGATTACATTTCACCACTATGATATATCCAATTTATGATATTATGATCTCTTTTACAGGTTATGATATTCAAAATGTTATGTTCTTATGAATATAATATGATTGATATTTCTTTTTTTACCCTTACTGAGCATTTGAGCACACCCTTTTGTATGTTTTCTTTTCCCCAGGTCTAGATGAAGGGTATTAAGTAGAATATTCCAAAAGGGACTCTAGATATGATGAAATAAATGGGAGACAACGTATATGATTTATGAGCCAGTTGTTTATATTTCCCAGTTTCTAAAGACACTATGCCTATACGGTTATTTCATGATTTTGTTATATGTTGTAATAAGTATGCTTCAATTTTTGAAGTAATAACCATGTATGTAAAGTATGGGTCATTATAGTTGGTATCAGAGGAATGTTATAGTCATCCTTTGGAAACTAGGTTGCAGAAGCCTTAGTAAGAACCCTAACGATATGTATAAGAATAGAACACAATCTTAGTGTTTTAGATATGGCCATGAATAAGCAGTGATAAGACCTTAAGTGTAAAATTTTATTCTTGATTATGTGGTTTTCCTATTTTGATTATTGTTTCTCACATAATGCTTATTGGTTTTAGTCAATGGCTATAACCCGAAGGAACCGTGTTAATGCTGAATGTGACGGGAAATGCAATGATTATCCCCCTGAGCAAACAAACATTATGGGAGCAGGAATGGAAAATCTTGTAGCCATGATCACACAACATTCTCAAGCTATGAACCATGCAGGACTTTCAAACGAGCAAAGAAAGGAGCAACATTCTATTGAATCCTTCATGAGGCAGCGCCCACCTTCTTTCAGCGGGTCATCTGATCCATTAGTGGTTGAACAATGGATCAATACCACTGAAAAGATATTTTCATTTCTATAATGTTCTGAGCATGATAAAGTCATCTTAGCAGTATATCGTTTGGAAGGTGATGCTGATCAATGGTGGAATCATATCAATAATACGAGGCAAAGAGATGAAATTGAGTCCATGGAATGGGATGAGTTCAAGAAATTATTTTTCAATAAGTACTTCCCTCGTATTATTTGAACAAATATGGAGAAGGAGTTTCTTGAACTGAAGAAAATGGATGATGAATATGTTGGTACCTACGAAGAAAATTTTACAAGACTTGCAAGGTACGCTTCCGAAATTATTATCCAACCGGAGAGTAAAATTGATCGATTCTTTAGTGTCTTAAAACCAAGTCTTCGAAGGGCATTATCCACAAGGGACTTCAATAGCTACAAGGAAATTGTTCGATGTGCTCTCAAGGTTGATATAGTGATTAGAGTAACCCATCAGTCATATGAGTTTGATAAGAGGAGGAAAATGGATTTAAAAGGGAAATCTAAAGACCACAATGAAAAGAAGATGAGTTTTCCTTTATGCTCAAATTGTGGAAAGAAACATGGAGGAAATTATCTTAAAGGGACAATCAAATGTTTTAATTGTGGAAAAGAAGGTCATCGGGTAGTTGAATGTCAAAATAATGGGAAGAAGATGTCTACTGATGTGAAGAAATAAAGGGATACACAAAATGAACCTCCCACACTTCAATGTTTCAAGTGCAAAGAGATGGGGAATTATGACAATCAATGCCAAAATCCAAGGGTTGTTGATGATGATCAATGTCAACAAACCCTTAAGGCCAAATACAAAGGAAATTCACATGAAATTACTATCGGCGATGTGTAGTATGATAACGAAGTCAGAAAAGGTACACTTACCATTCACTCTAAAGTAGAAAATGTTTTATTTGATTCTGGATCAACCCACACTTTTATTTCTGAAGAATTTTATAAGGGTATCTCCATATTACCTCAATAATTAGATGTTGAGTTAGCTGTGACAACTCTTAATGGCACAATGGTCGCATCAAAATTTTATAATTCTTCTCCGATTGATGTTTGTGGGAAATTTCTTCCTGAAAATCATGTGATCCTTCCTATAGTGGAATTTGATGTGATTCTTGGCATGGATTGTCTTTCATTATATGGAGCTTATATCAATTGCCAAATAAGGGAAATCACATTTAATATTCCCAATCAATCTACTATCATCTATCGATTCAAGGATGAATATAACCTTCCAGTGGAAAATTCTTCCATCTTATGGGTCTTGATTCAAATAAATGAAGGTTATTTATCTCAAATGGTTGGAGAGAAAATAACAATTAAGAATATTCCCATTGTACGGGAGTTTGAGGATGTCTTTCCAGAGGAATTTTCAGGTCTTCCACCAAATCGTGAAGTTGAGTTTTCAATAGAACTCATACTGGGTGCTATGCCCATTTCAAAGACACCATATAGAATGGCCCCAATTGAGTTGAAGGAATTAAAGAAGCAACTCCAAGAGAATCTGGATAAAGGATTCATACACCCTAGTGCATCACCTTGGGGAGCACTTGTTCTGTTTTTTAAGAAGAAAGATGGATCAATGAGACTCTGCATTGATTATCAAGAACTTAACAAGATCACTATCAAGAAAAAATATCCTCTCCCGTGCATTGATGTCTTATTTGACCAACTACGCGGAGCTCAATAATTTTCCAAGATTGATCTTCGTTTAGGGTATCATCAATTAAGGTCCAAAAAATAGGATATACGAAAGACGGATTTTCATACTAGGTATGGACACTATGAATTTATAGTGATGCCATTTGGTCTTACTAATGCCCATGATATCTTCATGGATCTAATGAATAAAGTCTTTAAAGACTATCTTGATTAGTTTTTGGTAGTCTTTATAGACGATATTCTTGTATATTCAAAGAGCAAGGAAGAACATGAAGATCACTTGAGAATCGTATTAAAGACCATAAGAAAGGAGAAGATTTATGCCAAATTTACCAAGTGTGGATTTTGGCTTCATAAAGTTTCATTTTTAGGTCACATAATCTCAAAAGAGGGGATATCTGTGGATCCAGCAAAGACAGAGGTTTTTGAAAGATGTTCGAGACCAACAACAGTAACTGAGATCCGCTATTTTCTTGGTTTGGCTGGATATTATCGACGTTTTGTGAAATATTTTTCACGATTATCCAATCCACTAACCATGTTGACTCGAAAAGAAGTTAAGTTCGTATGAATGGAGGAGTGTGAAAATAATTTCAAGGATTTGAAAAGAAGGTTATCCAATGCACCTGTGCTCACACTGCCTTGTAGTGGAGAAAGGTTTGTGGTCTATAGTGATGCATCCAATAAGGGATTGGGGTGTGTTCTAATGCAAAACAATATGATGATAACTTATTCCTCATGATAGTTGAAAATCCATGAGAAAAATTACCCAACTCATGATTTGGAATTAGCTGTTGTAATCTTTGCATTAAATAGTTGGAGGCATTATCTTTATGGTGAACGGTGTGATATTTATACTGATCATAAATGTTTAAAGTATATTTTCACACAAAAGGAGATGAATATGCACCAAAGAAGATGGTTGGAGTTGATTAAGGACTACGACTTCCCAATTCATTATCACCCTGGGAAAGCAAACAAGGTGGTGGATGCATCATGTCGACAAGACCATTCTAGCATATCCATGATGAGGATCACAAAAGATCTAATATTTATGGATTTTCAAAGGATGGATCTTGGAATTATAATGGAAAGGGAAAAATCATATCTTTCTCAAATGAATGTTCAACCATCTATGCATGTGAAGATTAAAGAGGCACAAAAAGAAGATGTAGAGTTACAAAAGAAGGTGAGAAATGTTCCTGAATTCAACCTTGATTGTGATGGGATAATAAGGTTCAAGAATTGGTTTTTGTGTTCCTCCCATACCAGAATTAAAGAAGGATCTACTGGATGAGGCTCATAGTTCGTCATTCACTATTCATCCTGGAAGAACCAATATGTATAGGGACCTGAAAGAGTACTTCTGGTGGGATGGCATGAAAAGAGATGTCGTTGAATATGTATCTCGATGCTTGGTTTGTCAGCAAGTTAAAGCTGAGAGAAAGAAGTCTAAGGGGATGTTACAACCATTACCCATACCTGAATGGAAATGAGAAAACATTACTATGGACTTTGTCACCAGACTTCCTAAAACATCCAAATGCAATAATGCTATCTGGGTCATAGTTGATCATCTTATGAAGTCAACACACTTCATTGATATTAGAGAAGATTTCTATCTGGATCATATTTCTAGGATATATGTAAAGGAAGTTGTAAGATTGCATGGAGTACCACTTTCCATTATATCTGATTGGGATCCAAGGTTTACCTCGAAGTTCTGGAAAAGTCTTCAACATACTCTAGATACAGAGTTGAGTTTCAACACTGCTTATCATCCTCAGACAGACGGTCAGTCTGAGAGAACAATTAAAACTCTAGAAGACATGTTGATAGCTTGCTCTATGGATTTCGATGGTGGTTGGGATCAACACCTACCTTTGGTGTAATTTACTTATAATGATAGATTTCACTCCAGCAATCAGATGGCTCCTTATGAAGCTCTCTATGGAAAGAAATGCCGAAATCCAACTTGCTGGGATGAAGTTGGGGAAAGAAGGATATTAAGACTTGATCTTGTTTATATGATGGTAGAAAAGGTTAGATCTATTCAACAACACATAAGAGTATCTCAGAGTCGACAAATAAGTTATTCCGACAACCGAAGAAAAGAACTAGAGTTTGAAGTGGGTGATAAAGTGTTCTTATGAATATCTCCTTGGAAGAGAGTAATGTGATTTGGAAAGAAGGGCAAGTTGAGACCTAGGTATATCGATCTTTCAAAATACTGGATCGTGTTGGGAAGGTAGATTACCGATTGGTGCTTCCACCAAATCTCTCTCAATTTCATGATGTGTTCCATATATCTCTCATGAGAAAGAACGTACCTGATCCTTCACATGTACGGAGCTCAGAAGTTGTACCGCTGGAGCAAGATCTTTCTTATGAAGAATAGCTGATAGAGATTATAGATCATAGCAAAAAAGTTCTATGGAACAAGACTACTCTCTTGGTTAATGTTTTATGGAGGAACCACCAATTAGAAGATGGTACATGGGAACTTGAGAATATGATGAGGGAGACGTATCCTCATCTGTTTGTTACGAAGTGACGAATTTCGAGGGCAAAATTCATTTTAAGGGGGATAGAATGTAACACTCTGATATTTTATGAGAAGTATATTTTTTTATGTCTTATGTTATAAGTAACATCAAAGGAATCTTTCACGACACACAACACTAGCTTGGCTTGCGTTACACGCAATCACGACCTTCCTCGATAGCGTGTGTAGTACGCAATACCGAGTTCCACTAAACAATGATATATAATTATAATATTATAAACTAGCAGTTATGAATAGTATTAAATGAATTTTAAATTTTATAACATTATTATTCATCTTACATATTTTCTAGAACATGTTATGAGAACATAATAAATTTTTCGGGTAAAATAAGTATTTTTCAAAAAATGTAGTTTTGCTGCCTTTTGATGGCGCACCAACTTTAAATATAGTTTTTGACAAGTTTATAAGTTCAATATGAAAAAATAAAATTCTTCTTCAGAATCAGGATATAAAAATTTACTTTGGATAAAATTTTCATATTATTCTGATAACTTTCATATTTTAATGAATAGTAAAAAACGCGTTATATTTTAATTAAAAACAACTTTTTTCATCTCAATACTTTATATGGTTTAATTATAATATTGAATGGTTTTAAAGTATAAATAGAATATATTTTTATTATTAAATATAATTTATTTCATTAGCATTAATTTTACATTGAATTCATAGGTAAAAACATTTCAATCTTGTGGGAATGTTTTAACTTTTAAAAACCTATTTGCTTAACAACGTGATTAATTTTAAATTAATTACTACAACTTCTGTGTTTTGATTTTTAAAAAATGGATTCCATATTTGGATTAATTAGGTACAAATTATGTTAATAGGTTACTTTTATTTTTTTGAGATTATGAATAGTAACTATGGTAATTTTTATTTACTGTAGTTAAAGGTAAATCGGGTAATTAAGGGTAAATATAAGATTATAAAATTACCCTAACAATTGGAAGAATCCTATTGGATTAATAAAAGTCGACCCATATCACCTAAGGGTCTGACTAGATTCATTTCATGGACTTTTGACCATGAAATAATATAATTATTATTAAAACCAAAGAAAGTGACAACATGTCACTCTCTTAAATCTTATAAGTATAATAATTTCAATTTAGTGAGAAACATCAAGAAAATTCAAACATGAATATTCTACAGAAAGATAATAAAATTATATACATAATATGAATTTATTTATAATTTTTAGGGATTATATAATTATCATTAATTATTTCACAATAGTGATGTTGAAATCATTTTATTGATTGAAATATCAAATAAATGATTTTAAAAGTATTAAAATAAATATTATATGAACTATTTAATGTTCTACACTAATTTTATAGATAAAAATGACATGTTATAAATCTATTAAATCTTTTATTTCGAACATATCTTCTGTATATATTTTATTTAAATTCAAATAAAGGAATAGTGTCAAAATTGACACTATTGCTATTTTATAAAAATTACACATTATAAAATTGTTCAAAAATAAAAAAAATATTTAAAAATTATAAATTAAAATTTATATGGTGTAAAATGTAATAAATCATAAAATTATGGAAAATTAACAACATATAAGTAATTATTTATAATGATTTAAAATTTAGAATATTATTACCACAAATAAAATTAAATAGATTATATAAGGATAAATCATGTTGATAATGTTTAAAATTAATTCCCAACTTTTATAAATTTTATTGGCTGATTATATTACAACCCTATATCATCTAAGATTTGTGTTTGAGTCATTTTTGGTGGTTTTTATGTGGGTTTGGAATTTATTATAAATTAATATTTCTTATAATTCCAAAGGCGGCCCTCTCCTCCCTTATAAATGGGCACCTCCTCCATCTCCTCCTGACACCACACTAAGCCTTCAATCTCAGATAACCCCTACCAATTTCTCTTCTCCACTTCCCTAGAAACATCCTAGAGGTCCTGGTCTTCTTCAAATACCAACCCTAGTGCCTTAAGATGAGGTTAAGAAGAGGCGTGCCAAAGAAGAGGTAATATCAATTACCGATCCTTTCCAGTTTCTTTCTTCTTCAACTTCTTCTTCTTTAGTTGTTTCATTATGAAGTAATAACATTAGTATCAATTATATACTGATATATTATTATAAATATGATACAAACCCATTTCACCTACTATCCATCCTACGGAAACCGAAATCATTGTGCGTGCGTACGTACAGAATATACCTTCTCTACGCCGTGGTGTAATCAGTTTTTCCACAACCACCTTACTGGGATGTGTATAATGGTGTCAAGAATAACTGTATATGATTATTGTAAAATTATATAGATTCTAAAAGATTATACATACTATAAGGCCCCAGCCTTAAACCTTACTTATTATTGAATTAAATGAATAATTCACATTGAGGATCTTTTCAGGTTTAGAGTTTTAGAGAATTAGAACATAACTATTACATCTTAAAAGATTACAAAGTAGACACTTCTACTAAGTTTCCATAAAATAAAAACTCTTAAAAAGAAAGATGTCTAGATTCCATGTTTTAGATATCATGACCTTCCCTTGATCCCATCCTTGACCTTATTCCACTTTAAGTCCTGTGAAAAACATTTCGAAAAACTTGGGGTGAGCATAAAAAGCTCAGTAAGGGATACAAAAAGAATGAAAACTATTAGTTTTTCAAACATCAAGTAAACCATGTATACTATATCAAAGTAATACCTTCACCTTCATGAAGTAGTAAAAAAAAATATTCACTGAATAAAGTATCATTACTTACCTTTTTGTAACCAAAGGATTACCATAAAACCCATATAAAGAACACATAGAATATATAAAGGTAACTTGGGACATAAACATACTTAAGTGGAATAACCATACGGTCAACTTCCACACATATCACTTAATGGAATAGCCATACGGCCAATTTCCATACATACTTAATGGAATAGCCATACGGCCGACTTCCATACCCAATGCATTGGAGGTTATAACGTAACCACCCGTCCTGGTATTTACCGCACCACCCGTCATAATGTCCAAGTACCAGTATAAAATCATAAAACATAAAACCAATATAAAGGAATGATAACATTTCCACATTTCAATCACAATATATCATAAATATATTGACATAATAGAATCCTTTTTCAAAACCATTTTCAATACCAAAATACATAAAAGAGTATATGGTATTTATTTTATTCTAAAAACATTACATCTTGTTGAGAAATCCAAAGATCAAATAATACTCGCGGCGGAGGAAAAGGTCATTGTCACCGCGTACGTTAAAAAAACATTCCTTTTTGTCGTTTAGTAAAACGCTTCGTAGAAAAAGATTCCTTTTGTATAAAAGTAAAAGTCAAAAAAGTTTATACACCGTATAAAAGAAATTTGTGTATAAAACGAAATATGCCTCAATGAAAGGAGATTGAGACGAAGTCCCTTACCTTGGGTCCGACTTGACTCGATCGTTCTTTAACGTCCTAAATAATAAACTTGAGTTAATTTATACTTGATTAAGAACCTTTTTAAAGTTCATTATTATTTTTGTATCACTTATTGCCATGTTATAAACATTATGTAACCATTTAAGTTAATAATGTTTGTTTTGTCAATATTTGGTTCTTAAGTCGAAAGTTGACTTCTTACAATTACATGTTGTTCATGTGGTCAAAAGTTCTTTATATCTAGAATTAAATTCCCGATTTGGATATAATATGTATCATATATATCCATCATATAAATGTATTTATAATATTACATAATCATTTAGAGGTAAGAAATGAAATGCACCGTTCATGGAGACGGTAAGCCGTACGTACGCATGAACGCTACTTTCATTTATTTGTCATATTAATGGAATTAAAACTAAATGAGAGGTATGTATATTTTAATTACAGAATTATATTAATCACTTAGATATATCATTAATTATATATATCCATTATATACATGTACTTTTAATAGTACATTACATTTGGGGATAAGAAATGAAATGCACCGTTCATGGAGATGGTAATCCGTACGTACGCATGAACGCTACTTTCATTTCTATCTCATACTTTAATGGAAAGAAATAATAATGATATATAGGTATATTATAATTCCAGTATAACATAATATATAATAACTTTAAATCCATCCTTTACACGTCCCACATATGGCATTAACGAATCACATCACTTTTAGGGGGCGGTAGTCCGCACTTCCTTAAATGAAGATATCGTGTTTACCCATAATGGAAACCATAAAGGTATGCCAAAAATGAAAAATACAGAAGCTTAAAGAAAACATAAACATATTATATATCATATATAAAAATAGTGACATCATAATGGCCACCCTTGAAGGTGTTAAATGAGTATTGAACAATCATCGTTTCGGGAGGCAGAATTTCGCCATCCACGGAAACCGTATGTTCTTTAACCATTTGATGTAGTTGTGTGAGAGTGTAGCTCAAATAAATATTATAACAAAATCCTAGTATATTGAAGATACTGTTGTTGTTACAAAAGAAGTAAATAAAAAGAGTTTAGAGGGTTGGAGAAGCAAAATAAAACAAATGAACAAGAGAGAATGAATTACCTTTAAAAGTGTAACTCCTTTTTGATTTGAGACTAAAGGCTTCCTTTGAAAGGATTCTTCCCAAAGGGAATCCTCTAGGATGAGGAGAGGGATGTGGAGAGAGTAATTGGGCAGGGGTTGGCCGAGCCAAAGGCTTGAGAAGTGTGTGAAATGAGGTAGAGGTGGGGGCCTTTTATAAGAGGAGAGGAGGGGCACTTTTGGAAAGTAAAGAAATATTACTTTATTTGAAAATGTGTTTCGGTTTTAAAAGGTCCCACATTGATATAATTCGTGGATAAGGTGATAAGGGTTATAAATCCACTCATCCAATTGATTTTGGCCATGTGTAGGTTTTATATTTTTCATTATCTTTCCATTTTATTTAAATCGTCAAATAATGATGTCATCGCTGCATCATTATTATGTCATATATAATTTAATTTATTTAATGTCTAAAAATCATAAAAAAATACTATTATGTAGGAAATCTTTTTATATTTCCAATGACTATTTATAATCAAAATTTGGACTTGTATAACCCCACTCAAAAATTATTTTAGTAAAACAATTTATGTTAGTGTCATTTTCACTTTAACATTAAATAAAAATATATTAATGTCATTTTCCAACTAAAGTGGCTCCATGGGGTCCCCAAGTTGGCCCATGGCTTGCCTTGGTCGGCCATGACTCACCCAATAGGTGTAGGACAAGTGTCATGGTGTTTTCACATTTTTATAATATCATTTTTACATTAAATTACACTAATTACCTCTAATCGCAATTAATGAAAAAAATTACTATTCACCAAAAAATTATTTTAATCTCATTGAACCACATTTTACTTCTTAATGACAACCATTTATGTCAGATTTTCAAAATTAAATACACATTAGTGGTAAACTTTCATTTAACTGAAAAATCAGTTTGCTTGATTACCACTTAGTGGTTTCACTATTCATCAAAAATTGAAGTTTTTTAGAAAATTACCAAAAATTCACCCTAAGCTATATTTGATATTCCAAAATCAAAAATGAAGTCCATTTTACAAAATTCAAAACATATAATTCAAATTAATTAATTTAATAATTAATTCCCGTTGTCATGACAAATAGCGTGTTTTTGTGAAACAATAAGTATCAAAAGATTGACACCAGTTTAAGTCCAATTTCAAAGTGAAATTGATTCCAATGACCACCATTGGATTAACTGGTAAAAATATTTTCTAATTTCAATTTAAAACCAATTAAAATAATAATCTAATCATATAAATAATTTAGATTAAAAAGAGGTTTTGAATTAAAATACAACATTTTACACTATTCATAAAAAAAATGAACTTTATCAGAAAGGTACCAAAAATTTACACAAAGTAAATTTTGATGTCCCGATTCTAAATAAGAGTTGTATTTGGTCCAAAATAAATTAAAAGAGTGATCAAAAATATATTTAATGATGGTTCACCATTAAAAGGTGATAAGTGAACCTTTAGTGAAAATTAGAGTATATATGCCCTAAAATTGAACTCTTTCCGTATTTTAAGCCTTTATATTTTATTGGGTAAATGTATAAACATTTAAAAAAATATCTAATAATATTTTAGTTATTTCTATCCATTCCCACCAGTAAAAACGGCTACTTGTTAACTAACATTTAAAATAATATTATTTTATTACTAGTGTATTACGTAAGTTTCAAAGAAACTCATCGTTGCGTATCGGGTACGCTATCGAACATAGCAACCCCTTTAAAATAAAATTAATATTTAATTCGTAAATATTAATAAATATGAAAATTCTTTATTCTTTATTTACCTGGGATGTTACACATACACTTCAATACAATTCCATGATCATTGGAATGATATCATCACTCGTGCGTACGTACAACCTACCGTCTCCACGATGTGATGTGACACGTTCTACAAGATCTTCATTGCATAATGATTATATAAATGAATTGAATGAATAAATATGATATATATTAAACTAATACCATTCTGTAAAGGAGGTCTCTATAACCTAAAAAGATTAATAAGATTCTATTCGACAAAACACGCATAAGAACAAATAAAGAAATAAACACCCAAAAAACAAGTAACAATGAAATATTACTAATAAGAAGATAAGAATGTGACCATATATGATATCATAACAATGAGAAAGATTATGGAATATGTAAATAACATTATTTAAATCATTATATAGGAGGTTCGGACATGTATGAAGAAAATCGGACCTAAGGTAAGGGAAAATCTCACAATATCATTTTTAGCCGAGATTGTTTATACTTTGGTATTTACTGGGGTGTAATTATCATCCACATCCATGTTCCCTCAATATGTATTATTATTTATATCCTAATAAAATTTTTTAAATCCAATTTTACTTATTCGTGGATTTTTAGTAAAAGATATGAAAGGAATTATTTGTCGTTTTAAGTATGAGATACTTTTTGACTTTTTCGGCCAATGTATGAGAAGAATTTTTTTAACTTATACGGCATGAATGGATTTTATTATTTCATAAAACATTATTTCCATGAAGATTCCTTTAAAAGTTTTCAAGTTTATTTTTAATCAACTTCTTTTAGTTTAAAATTTTATGACATGTTAAGAAAGGAAAAAAAAATTTGAAGTAGAAAGGATATTTTCCTCAAGAATGGAGTTCATGCATTTTATCAAAATTATTTTCCATATAAGATAATATAGGGTTATGTTTCTATCCCTATTTTAACATGTATTTGACTATGTTATGATGGAATTATTTTTATGATGACCTTTTACCTTATATGGATTATGTTATGATGGCATGACGTTTAAGAATCCCATTTTTATTACATGGGTTATGCTATGATGTATGTATTATGATTTTGTGGAACACATAAAAATGGTTTTATTATGAGATGGGTGGAACCTATATCTACCTCCAATTCATTTGGTAAAGATTTATATCTCATGAGATAGACATGGATGTAATGGCAAGTTATACCAGTTCTGTGATACAGGACTAGAATGAGGAGTGAACTCATTTCAGTAATGGACTTTGTCCGCTATGATAGTCTTGGAAATGAGTCTTAAATAATATGAAATTATTTTCTATGATTATGTGTGTATTCCATAAAGTAGAATGTTTTATGTTATGATTATTTGGGATTACATTTAACCACTATGATATATCCCATGTTATGATATTATGATATCTTTTACAGGTTAAGATATTCAAAATGTTATGTTCTTATGAATATGATATGATTGATATTTCTTTTGTTTACCCTTACTAAGAATTTGAGCTCACCCTTTTGAATGTTTTCTTTTCCTCAGGTCTGGATGAAGGGTATTAATTAGAATATGCCAAAAGGGACTCTAGATATGATGAAATAAATGGTAGACAACGTAGATGATTTATGAACCAGTTGTTTATAAAATCATGTGCTATAAAAAATAGCTCAACCTTTCAATCATTAGCAGCATTGACCACCAAATTGAGGTGATAAAAAAGATAAGAGGTAGAAAAGGTTTGAGGATAGGAAAAGTAGGTATATCCCTTTAAAATTATATAAGTCCCAGACTATGTGATCTAAATATTAGAAAACATTATAGTCCATTTTCAAAATCCAAATAATCCTATATAAACGATGGAGAAGATGACCTCTCAATCTATTTCCCCTTAAATCAATTTTTTTGGTACCCCATTCAGTAGTTTTTTGTTTTCCAATACCTCATACAAAACATTGTGGTCACTAAGAAGTAAAATTTGAATAATCACTGTGATCATGTTGAATGTGTTAATGCTACATATTCAAAGGAGTAAAATGAATGAGAAGATGTAAAAATTATTATTATGAAGAAGATCAGTGATGGGATGGTAAGAAAAAATATCAACCAAACTCATATTATTCATCGATAATAGTTTAAATGACACATTGTTCCATAAACTAATTCCATCGCAACACATATAACATCATTAATAGCTCAATATTCTAAAGTCCAATACTAAAAATGGATATAGACATATGGATAAGAAGAAAGTGTAGGAATATATGTTTGTTTCAAGGCCAATGTTATCCCTAAAATTATCCAATTTCTTTTTGGATGCCTCAAAATAATGGACACCAACATGTAAAATTGTACAACATGGGTCGGCCCTTGAATCAGAATCTTTATCTGACAAAGAGTTGATATTTAGTTTCATTAATATTATTCACTTAATAGATCCATTTTTACACGAGGATTCTATTTATGAACATGATTCCCCTACACATGATTGGGGAACAAGGGAAGTTATCATCGAGGATGGGGATACATGGGAATATGTGGTTTTTTTAGGAGTCACTATCTCAACTAAACCCTTGCTTGTGCCATTTACATGTCTAGAAATTTTGAGAATGATCTTCAGAAATCATAGAAGGAAAAAGATAGATCATCCACACCAATGAAAGGTTCATCCCTAACATGGTCACCTTGGTGGTTTAGTTTATGGATATAACACCACGCTTTGGTGAGTAGGTTGACCTATCCAACATAATCCACCATGAATAGGATGAAATCAAACTTCTACACTAAAGGATGACCCATCAACACTAGGACATCAGATTCTGATGCTTCTAAAAAAGAGAATCCCCATGATGGGATGCTCAGACCACAGTATCTAATATTTTATGTATTAAAGAAAACAGACTATGTACTAACTATGTTATCAATTATGGACACCCTGAGTCTCTCAAAGGACCTTCAGGAATCACATATTGTGGTCATGTCAAAAACATGTGAGTTTAATGTTGAGGATGTGGTTGCTGAGGTATATAATGTGTGAAAAAAAACTACATAATTCCATGAATTAATCTTTTTAACAAACTATGATGAAGTTGTGGTCATACGCGGACAAGTAAAAACAATTTATATATCTAGTATAATCAATGAAATTAATTTCTAAGGAGTCATCATTGAAAATAGCTCAGGATTCAACCTTATTATGGTATGAACACTTCACCAACTAGATCTAAAAGAAATGAACTTGTCTCCCTCCACTATGATGTTACAGGGTTATGGAAAGAATGAGAAGAGCCTCCTGGCGAGATTACACATAGAAATGACATATTTGATCTTTTTTTTGATGTAGATTTTATATTTTTTCATCATGATACATATTTCAAAATTCTTATTTGATGACCTCGGCCACATCAGTATGTGGCCATTACTTCTTCATAACACTAATCTCTCAAATATTGTGTAAATTGTCAAATTGTAACATTTCATTATTTTAATGCCCCATTCATATCATGTTAGTCATAGTATATTGACACATGATTCTACCATAAAGGATTCAAACATTATAAGACATATGCTGTTACTCAAATAAATGTCCAAATGACTTGGTGATGATCATGGATAACCCTATATAGTATATTATTGTATATTATGTGCATAATATTAATAAATTTAAATGGGTTTGATCCTATCCAAAAACCACTACATATGATTCTGTACTGGCAGCTATGAAAACTAAACCCGAAAACAAAAGAGAAGTTGTCATCTCACTGATCAGTAATGACAAAATGGATGAAGGTGTACAATTCAATCCCTCAAGATTCAACAGAACCTAGATCCATCAACTTTACTTGAAGTATTCATCATGTCAAATTGAAAAGTACAAGTTTTCTGATTCTTAATACCACATATTTACTTTAGGCCAATCGTAGTTGACTGAATCTGAAATGATTTCTTCTTCTTATAGACATTTTAATGATCATTTACTAATTTACTCAATGATTATGTATTCATCACCTACCTCATAGATAAAGGATAATTAATAAAATCATGATAAATGGGAAGAAGAAAAAAGATCTTAGTGTCTCCACTACAAAATTTGAGGAAGGTGTCTCCACCACTATTAATAAACTCATAGAGATGAATATGGGTATAATAGAATATCTATGGCCCACTATAATTAGTGTGGCCATGAAATCCCACTAATAGAAGCTATAAATTTATTTCATGATGAAGAATTCAGAAGTGTTCACCTAGAACTACACGTAAATGGTAGGCCTAGAACCTTAGGTGGCCACTCATCATTTCTGTTTTCAAGAAGATCATAAGGGATATAAGATAGAAAATAGAAAAACACACATGAATAATACATCCAAAATTTATTCTATGGTGGACATGATTCTCAAGGATAAATTTTTCTAAGCAGTAAAATATTGTAAATGGTTAGCCAAAATTGACATTTTCAAGATGAAAAATGGGAAAATATTATTTTCCATCGATGTTAGAGATCTCATTCTGAATTTTACCAAATATAAATTCCATGATCCATTTATAGAACACCTGATTGATGCCATGGGTAGTTATCATGCCCTCTCTTTCATGGATGGATAGAGAGGGTACAACTAAATTTTAATGGCCCCCAAAAGATTATGAATCCGCAGGATTCAGAGCCTATCAATAAGTATTCTGATATTGAGTAATTCCCTTTATAATTATGAACACTTGATCCACTTACCAACACACCACAATTCACATATTAAAACCCTTCATACAGATTCTTGTTGAATGCTATGTTGATTATCTAGTGTATGTATACAAAAAAAAAATAACACCAACGAATGACATAGTGACCAAATTTAGAAAGTATCAACATCATAAGAATAATTTTATCCTCTTAAAGTGTGATTTTAATGTAACATTTTAAAAACTTCACTGCTTCATCATATTCTATCATGGAAACTAATTTTATCCAGAGAAATGAAAAGTATTCATTAGAATGTCACCGCCTTGAAACATGAAATAGTTTAGAGTTCATGGAAACATGACTAACATTTTACCTTTCATAGCTATATTTTTAGGAAAATGTCTACAATTTATAGAATTTAGGAATTAGGGGGTTACATATCAGTGGACCTGGGACTATCAAGAATATTTTAAAACCCTCAAGAAATACCTCTTGAAAAATAGGTATTGATGCCACTAGTTTAACGAAAGCTTCTAATTCTCTATCTGATGGCCCAAGAACATTCATTGGGAACTATCCTCATGAAAAATAATGATGATGGGAATGAAAATTTCATTTATTATCTTATCCATTCCATGATCGATAATGAGAATCATTATTCATATATAAATAAATGTTACATATCATTATTATTTTCCATTTATAAGTTGAGACACTTCATAAATTTCCATTGGATTCATTTTTTTCTCATAATAAACATCCAAAATTTATCATTGGTCATCCACGAATGACATGACATATTGAAAAGTGGGTAGTTATTCTACAGTAATTTTACATATAGTTTTTTTCTAAGAATACAGTGAATGGCTAGGCCTTTTCAAATTTCTTTACTGAGCACCCGTCTACAAATGGGAAATCATTAGATATTTAATTACATGATGAAGTGGTGTTATTTATTTAGGAAATACCACAAAACAAGGGAATATTACTTTTAAATTGCATCTTAATGTCTAATAGGGAAGATAATGGAATACCCCAATATAAATAATGATTGATTTGGGGTCGTATTTATGTCACCCTAGATGGAAGTATTTCCATACTACTTCCTAATATGAGAAGGTGGTACAGAAACAATGAGGATGGATATTATTCTCTCTTCAAATGCCTTGAATTGTCACTCCATGTATTTATGAACCTTCTAGAGGTGAACGATGACTTTTAATTGTTAATAAAGAAGATAAATTTGAGTTATGACATTGGAAAATATGAGCTAATTCCCTTGTGTGATTTTGTCCGACAGATAATGGCATAATTCCCCTATATTACAACATTGAATCATGCCACATTATCACATAATTCCTAGACATATTCATTGTAAAATGTATTCATATATTTTTTAGATCCAAACCATGATGAAAAATTCATTCTAATCACCTACTATCACATATTGACATCTTTTTTTAAATCAGAATAAAGAAATTTAATGAAATAAACCCCATTCATGAGTCATATAGTCATACCGTTGGATGGATGATTCCCATTAGGTAATATATAAAAATTAGAGTGCTTCCACTGGATATGGATGGATGTGATAAAATATAATGGAATGTAGTCAACATTGGCCTTTATTATAACCATAATCTGTTAAAGATATTTTAAAATTGATTCATTGATGAAATTAACCTCAGATCCATTGATGGAGAGGAGACATTGGATGTCATGGTAGAAGTACAAGTGGGAGCCTATACCGAATACCAGTCAGGATATTGGATTTCAGATCAAATCTGAATTCTTGAATATTTTTGGTCTAAAATGAAGAAAGATTTCATTAAACATACCACAAAATGTAATTCTTGTAAAGTGCATGCCAACTTCATCCACCAACCTATATCGTGTCTATATAAAACAAAATAATCCTAGCCCTTTCACACATGGGGAATGGATGTAGTTTTTCCATATATTATAGCTATGAAAAATCATTTTTAATACATAATTACTACAACCAATTTCCTCTCCAAATGGGGAGAGGAAATACCCCTAAAATAAGTAAGTGAAAAAATAATTTTTAACATTTCTAATACTAACATCATTTATAGATTTGGAATCCCAAATACAATAATGACATAAAAGTGACATAATTTTTTTTCTAAGGTGGAAATTTATTACCAAGAGTAAATTATCAAATACAACCATTCATCTTGTTATCTTGATGATTATAAAGGACATATATATAATTTTAACAATATCATGTTGAACATAATCTAGAGGATGGTGGATAAAGATAAGAATTTATGTCCTGAAAGCTCTTTATTTTCTTGTGGGATTACTTGAATTCAACTTGTACTGCCACATTAGAAGCCACATATTCAATGGTATATAATACCAAATATGTACATACCATTGATGTTTAGTTTACATCACTTCTTGTGGCCATCTATGATCATTTCTCCATAGATGATAAATCTCAAAAAATAATGGATGAGTTGGAACAGATGAAAAGAGATCAAATACCTTACATCACATAGAATTCTATCAGAATAAGATTGTGAGAACATTCCCCAATAAATATCCATCTTTTAATTCATTAAGGGGTATTTTTTATTGGTAAATATAAATTCAATAATACTAGGAAATATGGCTCCAAGTATTGAGAGAATGATGGAGATACTTTAATCTATACATAAGGTCCAAATAACAGAGCATATTCCTTGATCATAATGGACTAAAAAGTCATTATAACTCCAACCAATGCAAGGATCATTAAAAAATAATTTGTGTAATCACATAGTGTTCTTCTTAGTTGAGTGGAATTAAACTGAATATCACTATATATGTCCATGATTCATGATTCTAAACTCTATATCATCATCGTCATTTTCACAAAATGATAAACAGCAAGACCAGAGGTCCTAGTTACATGACTTGAAAATGAAAATTACATTTTTTCCCACCACATTCAATTAAATGATATAGATAATATTTTTATCATTTGAAATTATGAAATCAACAAAATACTATGAGTATACACTTCTTGAGGTCCCTCAAATTATTTGTGGCTTCAATGTGTATTCTTGTTTCACATTTTTTCATCCATAGTGGCGCTTGGGACCTTGCATATAAGAATAATTCCCTTCATTCACATATCTTCATCATAAGATGATAAAATTCATGATTTCTCTAAGAAATATGTGTGGCTTGATTCTTATCATATTGAGATACATAGTGATTTGTAGATCTCATATTTCAGGTTGAGCTGCAATATTAAAAAAATAAAGGCCCTTCACTCACAGTGTCGATGAGTCAACTGTACACATAGAATATTATAAGAACTAAGTGTGGAGATATTCTCAATCCAATGAGAAATATAGTGATGCATGGATCCCCTATCATGGGTGCATCCACGATTTTGGGAAAATAAGACTCACCGTTATTTTCCTTGTACATGAATCTGATCTACATAGATAAACTTTACACAACTTATATCTTAAAATGTGATACTTGGAGATTCATATACATTATTATTTAGTCTCAACCCATAGTATATAAATTTTCAAAATTCCCCTTCACTGTGTAAAAGTTTTATTTGTATGGGGAAAATTTTCAAGAACTATGTGTTGCATGATTCTCACTAAAATAAGATCTGTAGTGATGCTTGAGTCTCTCATATTGAGTCTAGCTACATTTTAACTAAAGATACCCTTTACTAACTATGTATAATTTCAAACCAACATTGTGATTCATATTTTAAGAACTATGTGTGTCTTGATTCATTTCCCAGTACGATACATAGTAATGCATACATCCTACACCCTAGTCCAGCCAAAATATTTTTATCCTTCCCTATCGGTCCATCTTGATCCTTGGATCATGATGTTAAACTGCATGGGATAATCAAGAACTACATATTCCATGATTTAAATATCAATACAATATGTATAGATACCTAGATTCTTTATTTTGTCCCATCTACCATATAATTGTAATTCACCTATCCTTAAATTGTGTTTCCCTTGTGTTGTAAATTAAACCATCACCATTCTATGTTTCTCACAGAGAGCATTGTTCAAAGGGATTTATGATTTTGGTGATGGAGAACTCTGAAAAAATATAGTGTACCAATTTCTATAGGGGTTATCTTGGTCCAATTTGAAAGACCCTAAAAGGAACAACAGATGTCCTAATTGCATCACAATAAACAACACAGTTTATCTAAAAACTACATGTGCCTTCATTATAGATGAATAACGATACATAGTGATGCCTGAGTCCTGTATCATGGCCTATGGACAATATTCCATATCAAATCGAACTCATCCAAATATTACAAGCTTGAAGTAAATTATAGTGTCCTTCATGAAATATGTGTGTGTTGATTCTCACCCATGTGAGATATGTAGTGATGGCCTAATCTTCCATCCTGGTCCCAACCACATCACAACATGGAAGAATGCCTACCCTCCCATGTACGAGTCATATCTTTATGAGGATATCCAATACGAGTACTCACATTGTTTGTGAACCCATATATTTGAGAAATACATGAGGATTTATTTGTGTCTCTAAAAGATGCATAGTGATGCCAAAGACTCATTTCCTAGTCTCAAACATAGAGGAACTAAAAATTCCCACTTCCACATATGATTTAGATCTATGTACGAGGATCCAAACTCATAATTGAGGACTGTCTTGATGATTCCGTCCCGCTAAATCTATTTTCTCCCACAAGTGATACTCATAATCATATAAACATTCATATCTTCAAAATCATTCATCATTTAATTGTGACAAAATGACTGATACATGAAGTATTCTTTTCTTTACTATGTAATACATTCCCATGTCGGACTGGCATAAGTCGCCCACCTAATGAGAATGTTATCCAACGGATACCACTATTTGAATATGTATTATGTTCCCAATTTGACTTTTCATGAATCAACCCTAATAACAGGTTTTTCGAACAATTATATCATATAATTTTAGAGATGCCTCTTCTATCCTCGTGAGAATTGATGATAATATGTAGAAACCCATAATAAAAAATTATCAGTTATCCTGCTTGTCTACCAAATTTTCTCTCTATAGATCTGATAACTGTCAAGACTATGGTTTATAATATCCTTCTCCATGTTTTTGAAACATATTGAGATCATCTTGATTCAAGAATACATACATATCTCTTATTTATTTGGTATTATGGTTCTATATGTACAACCTAAAAGTAGATGAACCATAGTTCCTACGGATGGGGTAGACCAATATTGAGTTACCTTTTCCTTAATTTGTTATAAACTTGGACCTAGAATGATCTTTCCCTATTAAAGTACCTTCTTTTCAGAATCCAAAATATGTGGCTTGGGAGATTCAAATATCTATAATCATTCATTGGATTTTATTGATAGAATGTTCAAATTCCAACGTACTCTTTTTCTTGACTATGCAGTACGTTCCATAGCTGGTCTTCCATAAAACAGACCCCATAATGTGTTTCTCAACATTAGGGTACCATTAAATGACTATACCGTATGTTCCCTAATATTCCTTGCATAAAAACAACCTCATAATTGTTTTTCAGCAAGTGTTACTTCTCTATTGGAGAGAGACATACTGTAATTCCAAATTCCATTTTTCTAATACCACTCTTTAGTTCTCGAGACCCCCATGTTAGATCATACAATATTCCCATATCATTCTTGAATATGGATAAACAATTATATATAGATTAACAAGAATAGATGGATAATCAATCCTTCAGTCAATGCTAAAAACCAAATATTAAATCCCCCCTAATTTCCTTATTGGATGACATTATACTACATAACATGATGTATTTTTTGTATGGAATTAAACTACATAGCATAAAATCTTCACTAGAATATGTTAAACTACATTTTCAATGTCCAAATAGAATGACAAAAAACTACATGATGAATCAATATTTTCCTTCTCTACTAAAATTGAACATATGAAAAAATGTAACCTCATTTAAACACAAAATTTATATAGGAGTGATTTCCGTGTTATGTAGTGTTCCAATACTGATCCCCCCATCATTATGAGACATATTCCTTTGAAAAAACAACTGTTGTGGCCTTAATAAATATAAATCATAGATTTTAATTTTATTTAATAGAGTATCAAAATTCTTGATAACAGTATTTTCTAACTGTGGAGAATAATCCTCAGTTTCACTTGCATTAGTCACCAACAAAATGGGACTCTCATGCTAAGGGTGTTGCTATATGACTCTATAGTACATTCCCTAGTTGGCCTTTCATAAATTAGTCCTCATAAAAGGTTCTAAAACTACTGGTAAATTCTTTATCATGAGAGACATTTTCTATTATCGGATATCTTGTTTTATATTCAGGAATAAAAAAAATTTTGCTCATGATTCCCCACTGGATATCACAAGAATATCAGGACATTTTTCTCCCACAATCATTACTGGTGTCATTATTTAAAATTATATATTAAAAGGTTTTTGACCTAAAACACCATTCTCATTATTCCATTTTTCATGAAATTAGAGTATCTAGAAATATAAAAGGCACAAAAATTGTGAGGCTAAAAACCCGAAGACGTCAGTCAAAGAAAAAACCACGATCGAACCACTATGTCACCTTCATTATTTACAATCAAAATAATTTGGTGATGAAACAAAACATACAATGTTTTTTATGTTTTTCCTTATTATCTTTGAGACATTCAAACTATGATATCTATTCCCCTTTCATTAGAAAAAAATAAGGCATATTATGATAAATGGTTTAGCTAAAACACCCACAAAATGATTTTTTAATGCATCAATGTGCCCTATATGTACTTTTGAACCATAATATTTTCATTCTGAGTAAATATAACTCTATGTAGGGAATTTTTTTCAAACAATGAAATGTTTTCCATAAACATTTTTATATAATTTAATATGGGAACATTACATAAAAACCAAATATTGTGTTTGAGTAGAAACATGTCTTTATGCTTGAATTAGGAGAAGAATGGATTTTCTTGTGTGGTTACCAAATATTCCTTGACCAAACATGAAATGTTATCATTACCACTACTCATTTATCATGGGTTTCAGTGAAGGTAGTTGTCACGACCCAAACCTACCCGGGCTCAAGCCGCAACTACCCCAAGCCCGCCTCCATAGGCCAGAGGCTGGCGACCAGCACCGAAGGCACAACAACTCGGGGAGGCCTTTGCCTAAAAACCTGTACACACAAACTTAGCACACTCAATGCAAAAGTGCGGAGTAAAAGAAAAGGCAAGTAAAGAAAAGGGAAACTGCTATATATATATATACCACAAATGTGCATCGACCTCTAAACAGTACAAAGTACAACCTGAAAGAAAAGAAAAGGGGAAAACATGCGCCCAACCAAAAATGCCACAACCTGGAAACAGGTAAAACAACAGCAAACAGCTGGGAGGGTCCCACACCTGGAACCCGACAACGACCACCGCACGTGGTCCATGCTCCCGGATCTTAAGCTCCTCTGACGTCACAACCAACCTGTCTGTCTTCTGCAAGGGCACACCAAGTGCGGGAAAAGCCCAAGCAGGGGTGAGTATAAAAATACTCAGTAGGATACCCCGAAGGATCAAGGGAGCAACAAAGGAGGTACCAAAGGGTGAGCAGTAGAGCGAACAGGTAAAGTGAAGGAGTACAACCAAGAGTGCAGTAGAGTGTAACAGTAGAGAGTCTAGCTCAACACAACAAATGAAAGGAGGTAGACTCGTCCAGACACAAGGAGCTAGAAACGGTGAGAAGATGAACTTCTCGTCGAGTCTTCGCTACCTATAAAAGGAGATTAGACTCGTCCAACCACGAGAAGCTAGACACGGAAAGCACATGGAATACCCTACCCGTCTTCGCCTCTCCTGAAAGGAGAGTAACCAAACTCAAGAAGTGTGTACCAGAACAATGTATATACATATTCACATGCTCACTAAGAAGCCCGAACAAGGTCGTAAGGGGATCTCTATCCCGTAGCTCAGCCCATGAAAAGTGAGTCTCCAACAATCCCAAAAGTAACACCATCGATGTCCAGGATCCCACACGTCTGCCCCAAACTACACATCAAGGGATTAATCACCGCACCTCGACACTATACACTTTGGGCGGCACTGACTCGCCCACACGGTTTTAGATCGCGTCACAAGAACACGTCTCGGTGGGGAAAGTGCCCCTCGGACTTGAGAGTTCTAGGGAAAGTCAAACCACACCTCGTCACTGCCCTGCAATTGAGAGGTCTTATCAAAGTCAAAGCCTTCACAACACTTACCCGAATAACCAAGGGTCCTGCTCCAGTAATCATGGAGGAAAGCCACAGGCTAGCCTAGTAGAAAGGACTCAGCCTGGAATGCCAACATGTGTCCCACTACCCAGCCCTACTGGAGGGTAATTCATAATATGATATCGGATGACCCACTGCCCAGCCCTGCTTGAGGGTAACCATAATATGATATTGGGTGACCCACTGCCCAGCCCTGTTGGAGGGCACACCATAATACATCATCAGTCGACCCACTGTCGTGCCCCGCTGGAGCGTAAACCCTAATACATCATCAGGCGACCCACTGCCCAGCCTCGCTAGAGGGTACACCTGGAATAAGTCGACAGGCGACCCACTGCCCAGCCTTCCTGGAGGGTAGACCTGGAACTATATGACAGGTGACCCACTGCCCAGTCTCTACTGGAGGGTAGACTCTAAAGAGTCGTCGGGTGACCCACTGCCCAGTCTCTGCTTGAGGGTAGACCCTAAGAGCGTCGGGTGACCCAATGCCCAGTCTCTGCTATAGGGTAAACCCTAGAAGTCAGTGAGAAACCCACTGCCCAGCCCTACTGGAGGGTAAACCCAAAGAAGTCGATGAGTAACCCACTGCCTAGCCCCGCTAGAGGGTAAAACTCAGAACTGCTCTGGCCATCTCTACTGGAGGTTACAACACTAGCAAACCGAATATGGAGTGGATATCGAGCAACCACCCAACTCCAGAACAACTCACCAAAAGAGGTTCAACGCCTGTTCCATCACTGGGTGTCACTAGCACCACTACCGGTCGATCCATCGAGAATGAAGCCAGGGGGAGACCACTCAACCCTGCTGGTCAAACCAACGAGCACCGAGTCAGGGGAAAAACTCCACCCTGCTGGTCAAACAAAAAAGCACAGAGGGACCCTCTACGTCGCAAAAGGTCAAAGTAAGTAAAGCAGAGACCGACACACACATGGGGCCCACACAACGTGTGGCCCCATCTCAACCCCATCCAAGCGTACAAACATCCTCATGTACAAACAACCACATGTACCTCCAAGGGTTCCCATATACTCCTAGGGTATACCACGTTCCGGCCCAAAGGCTATCGTGCACACGACACCCAGCGTCAACGCGAAGGCGTGACGTAACAACTCCACCTCAAAGGCCCAGGAACGACCAACCAAATCTTGTGAATCATTTATATCACTCTCCCAAGAGTGCGCGATCACAGGCCAAGGGACCGCTACAAACAAGGTAGGACGAACCACCACCTGAGCACCTTTCATGCTCCACATATAATAAGATCATGCAAGAGGCTCTGCACAACCAAACGGATCACACCGTTGTAATCCTCGTGGAAAAACACGCGAGATAGACTACTTACTCGCTCGAAATCGTCAACTGGTGAAAAAGTTACTATTCACCGTAACCAAACCTGTGTGGGGCCCACCCCAAGATCCCGAAATATAACAAACGGATCACGCCACTGCGATCCCCTTGGAAAAAAACACGGGATTGAGTACTCAATCACCCAAAACGGACACCCGGTGAAAAGGGTACTATTCACTGTAGCCAGTCCGAGTGGGACCCACACCACGATCCCGAAAAAGGTGGGGCGAACTGTGCCATCACAATGCTCTCGGAAAAACACGTCAAGAGCACTACTCACTTGAGTGGAACGAATACCCAGGGAAAAAGGTTCATTCCGGCTTACCGCGCACGAGTGGTACCACGCGGGACCCACACCCTGGTCCCGATGCACTGCCAACAGATCGCACCGTTGCGATCCTCTCGAAAAGGTACACGAGTTAGACTATTAACTTGTCCCAAACGGTCGCCTGGTGATGGAGATGGAAAATCACCGTCAACGCCTAAATGGCCCTCGTGGGCCCACACCATCGTGCGGAATTAGAGCGGGCAGACTGCGCCATTGCAATCCCCTCGGAATGACATCCAGAATCGACTGCTCGTACGCCCCGAATGGGCGCCCGATGAGAAAATCGCTAAACGCTGCACGCAACTCAAAAGACGGGTCGTGGGGTCCGCACCTCAACTTCGGCCTCAACGCCCGAAACCGCCCTGGAAAGCTTCGCCCCGACACCAGGGTCCCAACTCTACTTACGGCGCTCAAAACAGACGTCGGATGCGTCCGCGCCTCCCAAAACAAGAATCTTAGGAAAAACGCTCGTCCACTTAAAGACATGTCGCGCCTCCGCGGCCCCTCATTTCGGGAATTAAAAATTCCTGAAACCATCTTGAAAAGTCCGCCTCGACGTCAGGTCCGCGCCGCCGTAGACAGCGTAGAAAACAGACGCCCGTAGTGAAAGATACGGGCGTCGGAAATTTTAAAAGGGGGAAACCCCCTTGGGCCGGACCGGCGCGGTCCGCCCACAGCCAGCCCGCGGCCCGGCCGCGGGTCCGGTTCACTCCGCCGCGGCCAGCTGTCCGCGGACCGCCGCCGTCGAGAGGCCATCATGGATGGTCCCTTTTCCCGCAGTGACCAACGTTACGCGGGTCGCGGTCGCGCCGCACGGGGCCGCACGTCTCGCGGCCCCCTCCTCCTTGCCCTATGTCGGCATCGCCGCCCGGGACCCCGCCTTTCCGCCGTCGCGCCGGCTGCCTGCCGGAGCCGCTCTGCCCGACCACCACACCACCGTGACGCCCCACGGCCGCCTCCTCCGCTGAACGCCAAGCCGTCGTCCGCCGCCAATGAATGACGCCAACCGGCCAGGGCTCGCGCCACCCTGCTGAAGCCGCCGGACCACCATGCGAGCCGCTAGAAACATGGAAAACCCGCAAACTTTGGCGAGCCGCTGCGACCTCCTCCGAACTTAGATATCAATTCCGTAAAGGGCGATAGAAAGCTCATAGATTATTCTACGCATCCATGGGATTTGTTCCAAAATCCAATAGCAATTCGACGTATGTTTATGGGTTCAAAGGATGTGCGGGAATTAAAAACGAAATATGCCTAATCCTACCTCGAAGGGTGTAGACCGACGCTTCGTGTGCGGACCGTCGGAACGGCTGCGCCTCGCCGGAGATCACCTCACCGGAGCTGCCATGCCGGAGGTGAGGGAGAGGGGAGGGTTTGAGGAAGAAGAAGAAGAAGAAGAAGGGGGTTGGGGTGTTTAAGTACAAATCACTTAAACGCCGTCCTGATAGCCCCGAACTCAAATGTTTCGGTGGGGTCGGGGTTAAGCGTCTCCTAGGATAAAAACCATGCTCCGAGTTAAACGGCGGTCTTGGAATTTTAATATGAGGCCCTGTTCAAAAGTTACAACTCCCACGCCCGAGGCTGCCAAATTATGAAAACGCCCCTGGGGCCATTTTTCACAGACGGGCCGCGCCCGCAAAAATTACTTCCCTCCTAAGGTAAATGGCACGCTCTGAACTCAACGGTGCCCTCGATTTTCCAATCATAGCAACCATTTAAGAGATACTTGTGTTTCAACATTAAACGAATTAATTAATTAATTAATAAATCTGTTTAACATTCCGATAGCGAGCGAGGGGTCCAAACATCCCACAATGACATGTTTTATGTCGTTCCTAGGGTAAACACCCCATTCCAGACCCATCCGTACACTCAGATCTCTGATCCGGAACTCTGTTTAGGAGTTATCCCATTTATTTGGCGTTTCTAGTGTGAACACACTGAAAATTTAATTCTGGCCACACCGGGGCTCAGAATCGCACGCCGTCTGAAGGTGATGCTCTGGAATATCATCAAGAATATTCCAAAGCCTTCCGAAGCAGAAACTAGATTCTTAAATCATTCCCTCCTTCAAGCTTTTCTTCCCCGAAAATCAAAAACTAGGGAGCAACACAGGGTACTAATCCCACAACCGGCTCTTCCGTACCCAGAAGAACTCTCGCACAGCTCTGCGCCACCACACACAGACCAAAGGATTGATCTATTCACGCGAGCTCGGTCCTTGTCGATGTCGTGAAACCACTCCAAACTTTGGGGTTAGGGAAAGGTGGTAGGGAACCTCACCATACCTTTGCACGATTTCAAATGGCCCGAAGGCTCTCGGGGGTGGCTCACATCCCCGACCGAACCCTTACGTCGCACGCCGTTACTGGAATCACCGCCCACACCTAGAACAAGGACCAGTTATTCCCTCCTTAAGAATATCCATTTGGTGGAACACCCAAGGATATCTGGTCACGAAAGATTCCACAGTCGATGTCTCACAGCCAAGGCCCTCATACATGCTCGGAAGCGAAGGAGTCTACAAAATAAACTAAAGGAAAAAGGTCCCACACCTTTTATCATACCAACACAGGGTTACACCGACGCTCCGCGCCACCCTGATATCAAATCAAGCAAGGAGAAGGGAGGAAATAATTCCACACACAGAGTCTATCAATTCTACTGCATGATTTAGAAGAGTCGTAGGGGGTTCCTCTCATCATCCCATGCTCTGCAGGATCGTAGAAACCCAAGATCACGACTGTCCGCGGTCCCAACTGTCATCTCCCGGAGCCGGACGTGTACCGCCTAGTGGGGATGGGAAGAACTCGTAAGGTTTTCCTCCACTTCCAGCTCCTCCCGCTCCTCTGATAGCACCATCCCTCTAGGTACAACTCCGATCATGGCACTGCCTCCATTATGGTGGTGCACCTGCTGCCTGCCCGAAGCTTTTCGCATGCCTGGTCAGCCAGTCTCGTGCCAAGTGATCTCGCCCGTCACAAGAATAGCACTGACTCTCTCTGGGATGCAACGGTGCCCTCCGGTGACACTGTGGTGTACAACCACACCCCCATGTCTGGTTGTCAGAAAGCTACCTATGTCGAGGTTCTGCTTGCTGACACCTGCTAGCTGCGGCAGACGTCTCAGCTCCTATGTGCCTGCTGCCACCACCAACTCTAGAACGTGACAGGAATCTCTCTGTCACCAGCGCCTGCTCTATCACCCCAAAATATATGGAAATTTCCAAGGGTACTATGAAATCACAAATCTTTCAGCAGAGACCCTTCTCAAACTTCCGTGCTTGGAGGTTATCGTCACGAACCAAGTCCAGGTAAAAGCGTGCACGGTCTACAAAACTAGTCGCATACTCGGCCACCATCATCCCTCCCTGCTGAAATTGTAGGAGCTCCTGAATCCGAAAGGATCGCAAATAGAAGGGTAAAAACTCCTCACGGAACAACAACTAAATTTCGCTACATGAAAGCAACGACTCATCAAGAAATTGAGTCATCATACTCCACCGACGCCGAGCTGCTCCACGAAAAAGGTTGGCTGCCAAAGCCACTCTCTGATCTGTCAGTGTCTTCACAAGCCTAAAAAGACGAACCAATGCCTCTATCCAAAACTCTGCTGCCTGAGGGTCTGGCTCACCACTGAACCTCAGCAGTCTCTACCGCTGGAACTCACGGAGTGCGATCAACATGCGCTCAAGCTCAGCCTTCTCCGCTGAAACTCTATGCTTCTCAACAGGTGGGGGTGCTGCTACCGGACCACCCGGAGAAAGGGGATCTCATGATGGGTCCTGGACTGTGGCCTCGTAGCTCACAAGGTCATCTTCATGCACCAAAGCTGGTATCTTAGCTGGCTATCTTCGTGGAGACATCCTGAATATTATCAAGGAGTGTCGCGGTCAGATGAGCATTTATGTATATACCAATAACAACACTGATGGGGAGATGACTCAAGAAGGACAGTCAAGACTTAGTCCTATGTGATGCACAAACAAGTTCCCCTGCAACAAGTGTCTCAGCATGCCGAGTCTAAAAGTGGGTTATCAGGGTCCTGGTGAATGGACACGTCGGCTGCCGCACCATCACTGGACTCCCTGGCCTGAGAGCTGCTCTCGAGACATGTTGACTTTGTTGCCCTAAATACCAACCAATTCCTTTTATTTTAGGGACGTACGAACAACGTCCCAAAGAATGAACCACCTCTGATACCACTTTTTCACGACCCGACCCTACCCAGGCTCGAGCCACAATTACCCCAAGCCCACCTCCAAAGGCCAGGGGCTGGCGACCAGCGCCGAAGGCACAACAACTCGGGGAGGCCTTTTCTTAAGAACCTATACACACACACGTAGCACACTCAATGCAAAAGTGCAGAGTAAAAGAAAAGAAAAGTAAATAAAAGGGAAACTGCTATATATATATATACCACAAATGTGCATCAAACTCTAAACAGTACAAATTACAAGCTAAAAGAAAATAAAACAGAAAAAACATGTGCCCAACCAGAAATGCCACAACCCGACAACAGGTAAAAAAACAGAAAACAACTGGGAGGGTCCCACACCTGGAACCCGACAACGACCACCACACGCGGTCCAAGCTCCCAGCTCCTAAGCTCCTCTGACGTCATGACCAACCTGTCTTTCATCTGCAAGGGCACACCAAGTGTGGGAAAATCCCAAGAAAGGGTGAGTATAAAAATACTCACTAGGATACCCCGAAGGCTCGAGGGAGCAACAAAGGAGGTACCGAAGGGTGAGCAGTAGAGAGAACAGGTAACGTGAAGGAGTACAACCAAGAGTGCAGTAGAGTGTAACAGTAGAGAGTCCATCTCAACCCAATAAAATAAGGGAGGTAGACTCATCCAGGAACAAGGAGCTGGAAACGGTGAGAAGATGAACTTCTCGTCAAGTCTTCGCTACCTATAGCAGGAGAGTAGACTCGTCCAACCACGAGAAGCTAGACACGGAAAGCACGTGGCATACCCCGTGAATCTTCGCCTCTCCTAGAAAGAGAGTAAACAAACCCAAGAAGTGGGTACTTGAACAAGGTATATACATTTCACATGCTCACTAAGAATCCCGAACGAAGTCGTAAGGGGAACTCTATCCCGTAGCTCAGACTAAGATAAGCGAGTTTCCATCAGTCCCAGAAGTAACACCATCGATGCCCAACATCCCACACGTCTTCCCCGAGCTACAAGTCAAGGTCTCAATCACCACACCTCGACACTATCCACTTTGGGTGGCACTGACTCGCCCGCACGGTTTTAGATCGCGTCACAAGAACGCGTCTCGGTGGGGAAAGCACCCCTCAGACATGAGAGTTCTAGGGAAAGTCAAACCACACCTCGTCGCTACCATGTAGTCGAGAGGTCTTCTCAAAGTAAAAGCCTTTACAACACTGACCCGAATAACCAAGGGTCCCGCTCCAGTAATCACGGAGGAAAGCCACATGCTAGCCTAGTAGAAAGGACTGAGCCTGGAATGCCAACAGGTGTCCCACTGCCCAGCCCTGCTGGAGGGTAATTCATAATATGATATTGGGTGACCCACTGCCCAGCCCTGCTGGAGGGTAAACCATAATATGATATCAGGTGACCTACTGCCCAACCCTGTTGGAGGGTAAACCATAATACATCATCAGGAGACCCACTGCCCATCCCCGCTAGAGGGTAACCCCTAATACATCATCAGGTGACCCACTGCCTAGCCCCGCTGGATGGTAGACCTGGAATAAGTCGACAGGCGACCCACTTCCTAGCCTTGTTGGTGGGTAGACCTGGAACTAGATGATGAGTGACCAACTGCCCAGTCTCTGCTGGAGGGTAGACTCTAAAGAGTCATCAGGTGACCCACTACCCAGTCTCTTCTAGAGGGTAGACCCTAAGAGCGTCGGGTGACCCACTGCCCAGTCTCTGCTGGAGGGTAAACCCTAGAAGTCATTGAGAAACCCACTGCCCAGACCTGCTGGAGGGTAAACCATATGAAGTTGATGAGTAACCCACTGCCCAGCCCCGCTAGAGGGTAAAACTCAGAACTGATCTAGCCATCTCTAATGGAGGGTACAACACTGTCCAACCGAATACGGAGTGGGTATCGCGCAACCACCCAACTCCAGAACAACTCACCAAAAGAGGTTCAACGCATGTTCCATCACTGGGTGTCACTAGCACCGCTACCGGCCGATCCATCGAGAACGAAGCCAGGGGGAGACCACTCAACCCTGTTGGTCAATCCAACGAGCACCGAGCCAGGGGAAAAACTCCACCCTGCTGGTCAAACAAACTAGCACAGAGGGACCCTCTACGTCGCGAGAGGTCAAAGTACGTAAAGCAGAGCTTGACATGCACGTGGGTCCCACAAAACGTGTGGCCCCATCTCAACCCCAACCAAGCGTACAAATGTTCTCAGGTACAAACAACCACATGTATCTCCAAGGGTTCCCATATACTCCCAGAGTACACCACGTTCCAGCCCAACAGCTATCGTGCACACGGCACCTAGTGTCAACGCGAAGGCGTGACGTAACAACTCCACCTCAAAGGCCCAGGCATGCCCAACCAAATCTTGTGAATCATTTATATCACTCTTCCAAGAGTGTGCGATCACACACCAAGGGTCTGCTACAAACAAGGTAGTACGAACCACCACCAGAGCACGTTTCATGCTCCACATTTAATAAAATCGTGCAAGAGGCTCCATGCAACCAAACGAATCACACCGTTGTAATCCTTGCGGAAAAACATGCGATATAGACTACTTACTCGCCCGAAACGGTCAACCGGTGAAAAATGTACTATTCACCGTAACCAAACTCGAGTGGGGCCCACCCCAAGATCCTGAGACTGAACAAACGGATCACGCCACTGCAATCCCCTCGAAAAAACACACGGGATTGAGTACTCAATCGCCCAAAACGGACACCTGGTGAAAAGGGTACTATTCACCGTAGCCAGCCCGGGTGGGACCCACACCACGATCCCGAAAAAGGCCGGGCGAACTGCGCCATCGCAATGCTCTCGGAAAAACACATCAAGAGAACTAATCACTTGAGTGAAACGGAAACCCAGGTAAAAAGGTATATTCCGGCTTACCGCGCACGAGCGGTACCAGGCGGGACCCACACCCCGGTCTCGAAGCACTGCCAACGGATTACACCGTTGCGATATTCTCGAAAAGGTACACGAGTTGGACTATTCACTTGTCCCAAACGGTCTCCTGGTGATGGAGATGGAAAATCACCGTCAACGCCCAAACGTCCCTCGTGGGGCCCGCACCATCATGTAGAATTAGAGCGGGTAGACTGAGCCATTGCATTCCCCTCGGAAAAACATCCAGAATCGACTGCACGCATGCCCCGAATGGGCGCCCGATGAGAAAGTCGCTAAACGCTGCACGCATCTCAAAAGACGGGCCGTGGGGTCCGCACCTCAACTTTGGCCTCAACGCCTGAAACGGCCCTATAAAGCTTCACCCCATCGCCAGGGTCCCAATGCCACTGACGGCGCTCAAAACGGACGTCGGATGCGTCCGCGCCGCCCAAAACAAGTCTCTCGGGAAAAACGCTCATCCACTTAAAGACATGTCGCGCCTCTGCGGCCCCTCATTTCAGGAATTAAAAATTCCCAAAACCAACTTGAAAATTCCGCCTCGCCGTCAGGTCCGCGCCGCCGTAGACGGCGCACAAAACGGACGTCCGTAGCGAAAGCTACGGGCGTCAGAAATTAAAAAATGGAGAAACCCCCTTGGGCCGGACCGGGCCGTGGGACCGGTTCACTCCGCCGCGGCCACCTGGCCGCGGCCCGCCGCCGCCGACCGGCCATCATAGCCGGTCCCTTTTCCCACAGCGACCCACGTTATGCGGGTCACGGTCGCGCCGCACGGGGCCGCGCGCCTCGCGCCCCCCTCCTCCTTGCCCTACGACGTCGTCGCCGCCCGGGACCCCGCCTCGCCGCCGTCGCGCCGGCTTCCTACCGGAGCCACTCCGCCCGGCCACCGTACCACCGCGACACCCCGCGGACGCCTCCTCCATTGAACTCCGAGCCACCGTCTGCCACGAAAGAACGCCGCCGACCGGCCAGGGCCCGCGCCGCCCTGCTGAAGCCGCCAGACCACCATGCGAGCCGTCAGAAGCATCGAAAACCCGCGAACTTCGACGAGCCGCTGCGACCTCCTCCGAACTCTGATTTCAATTCCGTAAAAAGTGATAGAAATATCATAAATTATACTAATCATCCATGGGTTTTGTTCCAAAATCCAACAGTAATTCGACGTATGTTTATGGGTTCAAAAGATTTGTGGGAATTAAAAACGAAATACGCACGATCCTACCTCGAAGGGCGTTGCCCGACACTTCATGTTCGGACCGTCGGAACGGCTGTGCCTTGCCGGAGATCACCTTACTGTACCTGCCTCGCCGTAGGTGGAGGAGAGGGGAGGGTTTGAGGATGAAGAAGAAGAAGAAGAAGAAGGGGGTGGGGGTGTTTAAGTACAAATCACTAAAACGCTCGCCCGACAGCCCCGAACTCAAATTTTTCGGTGGGGCCAGGGTTAAGCCTCTCTTAGGATAAAAACCACACTCCAAGCGCAACAGCCGTCTCGAAATTTTAATCCGAGGCCCCGTTCAAAAGTTACAACGCCCACGCCTGAGGCTTCCAAATTACAAAAACGCCCCTGGGGCCATTTTTCACAGACAGGCTGCGCCCGCAAAACATACACCACTCCTAGGGTAAACGACTTGCTCTGAACTCAATGGTGCCCTCAGTTTTCCAATTGGAGCCACCGTTTAAGAGATACCTGCGTTTCAACATTAAATGAATAAATTAATTTATTAATTTATCCTTTTAACGTTCCGAAAGCGAGCGAGGAGTCCAAACATCCCACGCCGACATGTTTTATGTCGTTCCTAGGGTAAACACCCCATTCTGAACCCATACGTACACTCGTATCTCTAATCCGGAACTCCGTTTAGGAGTTATCCCATTTATTTGGTGTTTCCAGTGTGAACGCACTGAAAATTTAATTCCGGCCACACTAGGGCTCGGAATCGCACGCCGTCTGAAGGCGCTACTCTGAAATATCATCAAGATTATTCCAAAGTCTTCCGCAGAAAAAACTATGTTCTTACAATAGTGAAGGGATAAAGAAGAAGCGATAGGACTTCAACACGACATTGAGCCATACCATGGGTGTAGAGGCAGAACCACCTTTTTATGGGACATCAGATTCACCCACATGAACCACCCATGTCTCCCAAGAAATAGTCAACACACAATATTCTTGAATGATACCCTACATGACTGACCTACGTTCACCATATAAAATAGATTAATCCTTCAACCAAGGTCAAATGGTTTTTTATAAATTGGGTCATGGGGTCTATAGTGACCCTACCTTTTCTTACATTACTATTAAATCATTTTAATGATAATCTACATAATAGTATTACACATAGAGGATATAATGGTTTAGTGTCTTGGGAAAAATAGGACCATAAATAACAATTATAACATCATGCATAAACATTTATTTAATTTATTCTTCTCTAGCTTCTTATTGGCACTTCTCCTCTCTTTAGTACATGTAGCCACCTGGGGATATACATCAAAAGGGGTGAGCTAGAAGCCCAGTAAGAGGATAGATAAGAACAATATAACATGGGGTGAGAATAATCATAACATGGGAAAAAGATCACAAACATGAGGGGAAGAATTAATATAAGACTTGAAATCTGGCAATGAATAAAAATGAAACATCATGCATTAGTGGTTAACTACCACACATACTTGTGAACAGAGATAGAATCATTTACACATCATTTCACATTTACTAATGGGATTCATCAATTTACCCAATGAATTGAAGCATTGTATATTTCTGTGTGCACCCGTCACATTCAAACATTCATATTGCGCTATATAATTCTGGGTGCACCCGTCATATCATAACATTAACATTATCATGCTTGCCACAAGTAACATATATCAAAAGTAAACAATACTATCCCATGGAAATTAATGGGTTTCATCTCATAAGAACACTTTCATAAACTTTGTGTTCCCAAAAGAAAGACGGAATAACATACATGTTACAATAACCATCCACATTGAGAGAGAAGTAAAAGCGGTGTTCTTAAAAGAAGAGTTCTTTTGGAAAACATTTTGATTGACAAAAAAACCAGTGACAAACATTTATACCCTAGAAAATTAAATAAAATGATGAAAAAATTATCATTAAGGAGTAACCATATCAATAAAATTTAATGAAAGATAGAGAACCCGAAGGATGAAAATTGGGTTCGAGAATTTCCCCTTACCTTGTATCTGAATGCTTTCTTCTCATTAATGTCCTGTATAAAGACCTTATATTCATTAATAAGAAATACAGAACCTAGTTTACATTAACATGGTTCATTATGGTTTTGTTAAGTGATTTTATGTGCCTTTGGATGAGTTATAGTGTTTAAAAACATTTTTCTGGAATGTTTGTTTTTAATGTTTTCTTGAGTGGTTCACTTTTATTCTTAAATTGATGTTTGTGTAGAACATGGGTAAGAATCAAGAACTGATATTTGATTTTATTAATGATATTAAAAGAGTTTTAATTATTTTATAATGAATTATATTAGATCCTTTTGGATGTATCATTAGATAATAATTAATTGATAACTATTTGGGTTAATTTGAGCGATTTCTCGATCATAATGAACTTGTTTTATTTTATCACTAGAAGTATGGTCATAAGTTAGTTCTATAACATTAAATAGGAGATAATACATATAAAATGTCTTTTTTCAACCATAAAAATGGATTCATGACCATATTTAAAGGTATAAATGGAATAAAAAAACTTGTCGTTCTTGAAGGTGATAAATCAACACCTCACGAACAACGTTCTCCTTCATAAAATAAAAGGAAGATGGGAAGGGGTTTGGATGATATAATATTCCTTTTGTATCATAAAATAAAATTAAATGTATAATAATGGAGTTAAAATACCATTTAGATTAATATATATGGGGATAGATCAAGAAATGAACTTGAACATGAATTGAAATTAAAGGGGAAAAGGGAGAGAAATTACCTCTAAAATATTCCCCTTGAGATCCTCCTTAATGAAGCAAGGATTGGTATTTTGATGAGACCAACATCTCTTGAACGTGGGAGAGGGGATAGGGAGGATGTTTGGTCAGAGTATAGTGAAGTCTTGGAGATTGAGAGGTGTGAGGAAATGAGGGTGTGATGGGTGGTTTTTATAGTTGAGGGGAGAGGGGTTTCCTTAATTTAAAATTCATTAGTTTATTAATTTACCCAAAGACAAGGAATAGTGAGTCTTCAATGACCAATAATAGTAATTTTATCATGTGATCCCAAACCAAGTGGTCTTACATTAGCATAACAACACACATGACTCAATAATTAGCTTATTTACCTTATTCTATAAATTATGGTATTTCACTATTCATAAAAAATTCATGTATCTCCGAAAAATCCCAAAATTTACCCCAACCATTTTTCAACATTTGGAATAAAAATTTAATTCCATTTTTGAAAAATAGTTTTCTAAATATTATTAATTTAATATTTAATTAAAATCATAATTTACATAAAAACAATTTTTTAAATTAAAACTGATTTTATAGTGCTTTCAAAAATTACGTAGGGTCTTCTAAAATTATCAAAAAACTATAAGAAATTGATTTGATATTTAATGTACACATTTTAAGAAAATAAATTTTCTATTAAATTAATTAATTAATTATAATTAATTATTTATGACTTATAATATACCAAAATTTGTACTAAGGTCAAATTGTCAGTTTCTAAGATGTCTAAATTTTATTTTATTATCCATGTGTAAGGTTACTCTTATTTTGGATGATTTACTATTCATAATGGTCATATTAATATTCATAAGGGTATGTTAATATTCATATGGGTTGGTTAAAATACACGAAAAATCATTTTGGTTTTATTTTACTCCAAAAATCATCTTGAACACAACTGTGTATATCAGATTCTCAAAATTCCCAATACAGAAGTGAAAAACTTATGTTTAGATGTCACTTTGAAATTAGTAGTTCATTATGTTGTGTTTTCATGTGATTTTATGAAATAATTTTAAGAAGGTATTTTCAATTGAAAAACTTTGGGTCGCTATATTCTTCCCCCCTTAAGCAATTTCACCCTCTAAATTTCACATTACACAAACAAGTGAGGGTACTTCTCCTTAATCTCCTCCACCAGTTCCCAAGTCTCTTCTTCAAAAATATGGTTCCTCCACAACACTTTGACAAGGTGGGTTTTCTTGTTGCGTAGAACCTTATCTCTTCAATCCAGAATCTCTACTGGTTGATCCTCATAAGAGATATCATCTTCCAGCTGTACCACCTCTGAGTTTAGTACATGTGGGGGGTCCAGTATGTACTTATTCATGAGTGATATGTGAAACAAATCATGAACTTGAGCCATATTTGGTGGATGTTCAAGACGATAGGCCACGACTCCTATGCAGTCAATGATCTCGAATGGGCCAATGTACCTTGGGCTTAGCTTCACTTTCATCCCAAATCGCATGACTCTCTTCCATGGTGATATTCGTAGGAAGACTTTATCTCCAACGTCGAACTCCAAGTCCCTTAGACGGTTGTCAGCATAGCTCTATTGCCAACTCTGAGCAGCCTTGATGTGTTTCTGGATAACATGAACCTTCCCTATCATCTCTTGCACAAGATCAGGTCCAAGTAAATTTCTTTATCCAACCTCATCCCAAAAGGTTGGAGTTCTACATTGCTTTCCATTCAGAGCCTCATATTATGCCATCTAAATACTCGAGTGGAAGCTATTGTTTTATAAAAATCCAACCAATGGGATATGCTTATCCCATACACCGTTGAATTCTAGAGAGTAGGCTCTTAGCATATATCCAAGCGTCTGAATAGTCCTTTAAGACTATCCATCAGTATGGCGGTGATAATATGTGATGAAATATAATTCAGTACTCAAAGCATGTTGAAAACTTCTCCAGAATTTAGATGTGAAGCTTGGATCACAATCAGAGACAATCTATAGTGGAACTCCATGCAGTCTCACCACTTCCTTCACATATATCATTGCAAGTTGTTCAAGCGAGATATATTCCCAAATAGTAATAACATGGGTAGTCTTGTTGAGTTAGTCAACCACAAACCATATCACATTATTTCCCTTTGACGTCTTTGGGAGACCCGTGACAATGTCCATAGTAACATTTTCCCATTTCCAAATGGGTATAGGCAATGGCTGCATCATACCTTTGGACTTTTGTCGATCAACATTAACATTCTGACATACCAAGCACCTTGAAATATATTCTGAAATCTCATTCTTCATGTTATCCACCCAGAAGTGTTCTCGGAGATCACGGTACATCTTAGTACTCCCAGGATGGATAGAGAATTTTGATCTTTTTGCATTTTCCAATAGCTCCTTCATTATCTCAGGTGATGAAGTCACAAAAAGCCTCTTTCAAAACCAAATCACACCATCATCATCGATATGGAACTCCTATATCTTCCCTTCCTTTACTACATTCACCCTCTTTTGTATCTCTACATCATCCCTTTGTGCTTCCTTAATCTTCTCTTAGATGGATGGTTGCACAATCATTTGGGAAAGGTAGGATGCATCCCCTGCCCTTATGATGTTTAAATCCATTCATTTAATATCTATGAAGATATGGTCTTTTTCAATCCGCAACATGAATAGAGTAACATGTTATTTTCTACATAGTGAGTCAGCTACATTGTTCATCTTTACAAGATGATAGTGAATATAGAAATAATAGTCCATGATTAGCTCTAACCATATCCTTTGACGCATGTTGAGACCCTTTTGTGTGAATATATAATTTAGGCTCTTGTGTTCAGTGTATATGTCACACTTATTTCCATAAAGGTGGTGCCACATGAATTTAAAGGTAAAAATCACAGCTGCCAACTCTAGATCATTCGTCGGGTAGTTCTGCTCATAGATCATCAAATTTCATGAGGCATAGGCTATCATATTATTATTTTTCATGAGTACACAACCCATGAAAATCATCGAAGCATCACTGTATATCACAAAACATTCTCCACTTTTCGGTAGTGTGAGTATAGGTGTAGTGATAAGCCTTCTCCTTAGCTCCTTGAAGCATCCCTCACATTCTTCCATCCAGACATACTTTACCTCCTTCCTTGTTAACTTAGTTAGTGGGCTTGACAATCATGAGAAATTTCTAAAAAAACGTCGGTGGTACCCAGCTAATCCAAGAAAACTATGGATTTATGTGACACTAGAGGGCCTGGGCCATTCCTCAATCGCCTTTGTATTTGAAGGATCCACATAAATCCCCTCACTTGTGATCACACATTCCATGAATGTGACTTGCTTCATCCAAAAGTCACACATTCTGAACTTGGAAAATAACTTCTCTTTTCTTAATGTCACCGAAACAAGTCATAGATGTTCTTTATGTTCCCCCTTTCTCTTGGAGTATATGAGAATATCATCAATGAAAACTACCACAAATTTGTCAAGGTAATGTCTAAAGACTCTGTTCATCAAATCCATGAAGATTGTAGGGGCATTAGTAAGTCCGAAGGGAATCAACAAATACTCATAGTCCCCATATGTTGTACGGAATACAACCTTCTCAATATCTTCCTCTTCACCTTTACCTGAGGATATCCATAATGAAGATACACCTTGGATAAATATTGATATCCTCTTAATGGATCAAACAAGTCATCAATCCTAGGGAGAGGATACTTGTTCTTTATGGTGATCTTGTTGAGTTCCTGATAATTGATACACAACCACATAGATCCATCCTTATTCTTCACAAAGAGCACTGGAACACCCCAAGCTGATGCACTAGGGTGTATGGACCCTTTGTCCAGATGCTCTTGCAGCTGCTTCTTTAACTTCTCCAGTTCGATAGGAGACATCCTATAGGGACACTTTGAGATATGAGTAGCTCTGGGTATGAGATCAATTGAGAACTCTACCTCATCCGCCGGGGGAGTTGTGGGTAACTCTTCGAGAAATACATCGTCATATTCCCTCATGATGGGAATTTCTTCAATGTTGGCACTTTACTTTGACTCAACCATTTGGGAGAGGTATGATTCTTCATAGGGAATCAACACCCAACCCATTGAAGGATTTTTCAGAGAAGATTCATGATCATCCTTGAATTTGTAGAGGATAATAGGATGGCTCAGAATATGAAAAGATATTTCCTTTTCCCGACAGTTGATATGTGCTTTACATAATGAGAGCTAATCCATTCCCATTGTAGCATCAAATTCCTCCAAGGGAAGTATTACAAGATTTTATAGAAGAATCTTCCCACATACGCCAATAGTAGAAGAGTCAAACACTTGGGTTACAATGATTTCACCATGTAATGTTCTTACAGATATCTCTACTTCAATGTTTCGAGGTTTTGATTCTATAGTTCTAGAAAACTTGCAAGATATAAAGGAATGTGTAGAACCAGAATCAAATAAGAATTTTTCCATTCTTGAGTGAATATGATGTGTAACTTGTACGACTTAATTATCTTAATACACTTCCCTAGTAGTGATGGAATATGTCTTCCCTTGTTCCTTTGGCTTCGGTGGATAATGACACTGATTACCCTCGAGAACTCGAGGTTTTAGTGCACTGCTTTGCATAGTGCCCTAACTCCCTCTAGTTATTGCATTGAACCATGAGTGGTTCTCTCCTTTCATTGGATACATTCTACTTCCTTTTTGTGTATTTTCAACATGATTGAGCAGGATTTCCTTCTTTCCCACATTTGAAGCATTTACCCGTCCCTTTGAGGCAATTCCCATGGTGAAAAGTTTCATATTTTTGGCATGTGGGTCGTTGAGTTTTATTCCCACCTTTATAATTAGATCCACCGGCTTGAAACTCCATATTTCATTTCATATCACTATAGCAATGGGACCATTCTCCAAACTCCATATCTACTTTGAGAGAAGACCGAAAAACATCTTCATAACTCTCAAAGTCTTGAATTCCAAGATCCTTTCAAAGGGGTGGTTTTAATCCACTAAATAATCTATCACTTTTTCTATCTTTTTTTATAACAAAACCCGAAGCGTACCTTGAAAGCCTTGTGAAATTCACTTCATATGTTGTGACAGATTCTCCTTCTTTTTTCTTGAGCTCTATGAATTCTCTCTCAATCATTGTGCGAAGTGTTCTTGGAAAATACTTGTTAAGAAACATTACCATAATGTCCTCCCATTCCATCTCTTCAATTTCCTCCCTTGGCTTGGTGTTCTTAATCAAAGCCCACCGTTGACCGGCTTCTCCATCTAGACAATAAATGACTATGGTCACCTTCTCCATCCCAGAACAGCGAAAACATAAAAGATCTTTTCCATGGAGTTGACCCACTATTCTAAAACTACTGGATCCGAAGATCCATTAAACGTCGGTGGTCGTTTCCACATAAAACATTTGATAGCTAATTTCTCCCTCTTTGGTGAAGGAGGAAGTTCCCCATTATTATAGTTATTTTTTATAACCTGAGATAATTGGGCAAGCATCATCATGTAGTTTTGAACTCCACCACCCAAATAATTAGGGATTCCATTCGATAAATCATTGCATTGTCCATCACACGAGTTGTTGGCCTGATTTATCCTGGTTCCCACCATTTTCTAAAATTTAAAATGTTATAATAAAACACAAGTCAACAATTCATGAATAAATTACATATTTATTTTCACTATTTATACTAAAATAATAACACATGGGATCCATATGTATATACTCTTGGGTGAATATTTGTTCTTAGTCTCATGCTAGGGGTTCTCTTTGGGGTTCACTAATCCTAATTCCCAAATTAACAAAACCTTTCCTCTGATACCAACAATAGAGACCCTGCCTTTTCTAACATTATAATTACATAATTTTAATGATAAACAACCTAATAGTATTACACATAGAGTATACAAAGGTTTAGTGTCTTGGGAAAACTAGGACCATACATAAAAATTACAACATCAAGCATAATCATTTATTTAATTTCTTCTTCTCTAGCTTCTTATTGGCACTTTTACTCTCCTTAGTATATGTAGCCACCTGGGGATATACATAAAAAGGGGTGAGCATGAATCCTATTAAGATGATAGATAAGAACAATATAACATGGTGTGAGCATAATCATAACATGGGAAATATATCATGAACATGAGAGGAAACATAAATATAAGACTTGTATTGTGGTAATGAAAAAAAATGAAACATCATTTCTTAGTGGTTAACAACCAGACATACTTTTTAACAATGATATAATATTGTAAACATAATTTTACATTTTCTCATTAGATTCATCACTTTACCCAATACATTGGAGTGTTGTATAATTCCGGGCACACCCGTCACATTCAAACATTCATATTGTGCTATATAATTCTGGGTGCACCCGTCACATCATAACATTATCATTATCATCTTTGACACATGGAACATATATCAAAAGTAAACATAACTAACCCATGAAATGGAATGGGTTTCATCTCATAAGAATACATTCATAAACATTAAGTTCACAAAGGATATAGGGAATAACATACATGTTACAAGAACAATCCACTTTGAGAGGGAAGTAAAAGGTGTGTTCTTAAAAGAAGAGTTCTTTTCGAAAACATTTTGTTTGAAAAAAAACCCATGAAAAACATGTATATACTAGAAAAGGAAGGAAAATGATCAAAAATGATCTTAAATGAGTAACCATATCAATAAAATGGAGTGAAAGAAGGAGAAACCGAAGGATGAAAGTTGGGTTTGAGAATTTCCCCTTACCTTGTATCTGAATGCTTACTTATCTTTAATTTCATCTATAATGAAATTATATTAATTAATTTGAAATCCAAAAACATGTTTACATTAATATGGTTTATTATGTTTTTATTAAGTTATTTTATGTTCCTTTGTATGAGTTATAGAGTTTAAAAAAGCATAGTTCCAGAATGCTTGTTTTTATGGTTTTCTTGAGTAGTTCACTTGTATTCTTAAATTGAATTTCGAGTACAACATGGGTATACATACAGAACTGATATTTAATGTTATTAATTATATTACAGGAGTTTTAATTATCTTATAATATTTTATATTAGATCCATGTAGATGTATCATTATATAAGAATTAAAAGATGATTGTTTGGTTTAATTTGATCATTTTTTCAATCATAATGAACTTGTTTTATTTTTTCACTAGCAATATGGTCATAATTTAGTTAAAAAACATTAAATAGAAGATAATACAAATAATATGATCTGTTTAAACCATAAAAATGGTTTCATGACCAGATCTGAAGTTAGAAATGGAATAATAAAACGTGTCGTTCTTGAAGATGATAAATTAACACCTCATGAACAACGTTCTCCTTAATAAAAAAATGGAAGAGATAAAGGGGTTTGTATGATATAATATCCCTTTTGAATCCTAAAATTCTAGTAAATTTATAATAATGGAGTTAAAATACCATTTATATGATTATAGATGGGGAGAGATCAAGAAATGAACATGAAAAGAAACTAATGGAAAAGAGGGAGAGAAATTACCTCTTAAATATTCCTCTTGAGATCCACCATAAGGAAGCTAGGATTTGTCTATTGATGAGACCAGAAGCTATTGAACGTGGGAGAGGGGATAGGGAGGATTTTTGAGCAGATTTTAGAGAATGATTGAATCTTGAGAGGTGTGAGGAATGGAGGGTGTGACGGGTAGTTTTTATAGTGGTGGGGATAGGGGTTTCCTTAATATAAAATTCATTAGTTTATTAATTTTCCCTAAGAAAAAGAAAAAGTGAATCTTCAAAGACCAATAATAGTAATTTTATCATTTGATCCCAAACCAATTGGGCTTACATCAGTAGAACATCACACAAGACTTTATAATTAGCTTATTTAGCTAATTTTGTAAATTATGGTATTTCACTATTCATAAAAAATTCATGTATCTCAGAAAAATCAAAAATATTTTCCCCAACCATTTTTCGACATGTAGAATCCAAAAATTATGTACATATTTCAAAAATAATTTCCTAAATATTTTTAATTTAATATTTAATTAATATCATAATTTACTTAAAAAACCTCTTTTTAAAATTAAAACTTTTTTTATAGTGCTTTCAAAAATTACGTAGGTTCTTATAAATTTATCTAAAAACTGTAAGAAATTGATTTGATAATTAATGAACGCATTTTAAGAAAATAAAATTTTGTTAAAATTAATTAATTAATTATAATAAGTTATTTATGACTTACAAAATTCCAAAACGTTTACTAATGTATAATTGTCACTTTCTATGATGTCTAAATTTTATATAATTATTCATGGGTAATGTTACTCTTATGTTTGATGATTTACTATTATAATTGTCATAGTACTATTCATAAAGGTATGTTTCTATTCATAATGGTGGGTAATAATTAACCAATTTTTTTTGTTTTATTAGACTCCAAAAATCATTTTGAACACAACCGTGTATATCAGATTCGCAAAATTCCCAATACATATGTGACAAACATATGTTTAGAGGAAACTTAACACTTATTATTTCATTATGTTGTGTTTTCATGTGATTTTATGAGATAATTTTATGAAGGGAATTTTCCATTGAAAAACATTGGGTCATTACAGGGTCTCCATTAGTTCAGAAAAAAGACCTGATGTCCTACAGACACTCTGCTAGACAGTACTTTTTATTAACCCTCCATAACCTACTATGTATATGTAAAACACTTGAGAAAAGATAAAATTGAATTTGAATAGTGAAACTAACATTCTATTAGGGTTTCAAATAAACAATACATGCATCAATAGTTCCCCCAAAACATAATTAACCAAGACAAGTGTGAGGTAATACTATCAAACACAGACCTCTATGAATTACAACTTGGAATACCCATGGATACCCATGAAGTCTTGACCATAGCACACCCCATGTTTAGTTATCCAAATTTTCCATCACTGATGGTTTCATTAGTTTTCCCAGACCTGTATGCGTGATGTACCCATTATATGATACCCTTGGATCTCCATTCATGGGTTGTCCATATAGAATTATTCAATTCCATCCATGGGAGGACCTCTCATCCCATGGATCCCCTTTCATATAGGGATAAAAAAACATCCACCAGGGACTCTTATCTTATAAAACCATAGGAAATGGCATACCAAAGTGTTTCTTGTCAGGATTCGTGTTTCTACACTCAATGTTTTCCCAAACTGGTCCTTCAAGATTGTTAGGATCATCAGGAAACATGTATATTTTCATTTTTATAGTCACAAGTACCCTCACACTATGGAAACTATTGAAAAATTCATGGTCTAAAGGATTCGGTTTTGGACCATGTCCTTTCATCACGTCTCTAAGACGAGGTACTTCAGATTCCTAGTAGGGGGTATTTAGAGTGACACTCTCCTCCCTCTCTACGTGACCAATTTTGGGGAATCCCTTTTGGAGTATTCCCCTAGAATATAATGTTGTGGGTTTCACTATTTATCATCTCTAAAACCAATTATATCACCTTCATTCTTTCCAGGGTGTTGAGAAGAGTGTGACTTTCCATATCCCCGACCTCCTCCATCATCGTAATCCACATATTCCCCCAACACAGAAGGGAGAGATTGTAAATTTGAAGATTTCTCACTAATTCTTATTTGTCACATTGAGCATGAATTATGTGGGCTTAGTGGTTAGTGGTTTTCATGACCCCCACATGACCCATGCTACAAAAGGAACTATAGTAACTCTAATTCCCACCATAACTTGGATATGTAGGATTTCATACTAAGGCCTGAACTCCATGCCATCTCATCCATCATATAGGAAATCATCCCCCCCCTTAATGGGCCTCCTCAAAGGTGTAAGACCAAACTGAATTAACTAAAATAACTTTTACTCCCACCATAACTAGGATAAACATAATTCCTTCCCGAGGCATAAGCTCTGCGCCATATCATAAATGAGCTGGGAAATCATTCCTACATCAATGGTCCCCAATATAGGTGTACGCCACATCATATCGAACTATAAAAAATCTAATTACCATTTTAATTAGGATATGTAGGCTCAGGTTCAATTGGAATACATCTAAGAACTAATCCCCTATCAAAATACCCAATTAATAGGGTATCCTCCATTAGATTAATCTTCAGAAATTATTCTTTTGATCCAACTTCTTTGGTTTAATCCATATATAAGCCTCAAAATCACCATGACATAAAAATTACCTCATGTTCCCATTTTATCAATAAATCCATTTCTAGAATAAGTCCCAACATAATTCCCTCAAGGGGACATACTCCCTTACAAGGCAAACAAAAATACGTGGGATTTTATTCCCATCCAAATCGGATATGTAGGAATACATCTTGAGGTCTAAAGACAACACCCCAATTCAACCCTTACACTCCAAAAAAAAATCAAAATATCATTTAATAAAACCTATTAATCTATCTTTCATTCAAGTTTCTCTTGGATGATAAACCCAAAACCCCAATTCAACCCTTACACATTAGGAAAAAATCCCAATATGGTTTAATTCAACCTATTAATCTATATTTCATTCAAGTTTCTCATGGATGATTTGGAATGTGTCCCACAATAAGCATTGAAAAAGTATCTTTATCCTTGAAATCCTACCCACATTATGATAAACTATATTATTAGTACCACATCAAATGACCATAAATGTTATGGTGTTCCACTATAAGTGGCACTGAACTATAGAGGTTCAGATTACTTTCAAAAAAATATGTATGTATCCCATCCATGGTCTTGATCAGTGTATATAAACTAATCATATCTTCTTAGATGATTATAAACTCCAGATTGACCTTAGTCTCCCTGAATGATAATAAATATTGGAGTCCCCTTTGTGTTTTTATAAAACCCAAATCATCATAATAATGCCCAAATAATCACTCTGTATTATATAACATGATACAATCAATGGATAACCTCAAATAAATATAGTATCTTCATTGATAAATATCCTGATATTCATGTTGATGATTCTAAGAACTATAATTGAAAATAATTGATGGTTAACGCTAGGATGAACCACATCATCGTTGTAAATTAAAAGAGGATTCATGAATATAATGCAAATCTATAAGAGGGTCCTATAAGAAGAAATAAACCCGCCAGGGTGTGATGACCCTGACATCCCATCCTCTTAGTAGATGATAGTTTTTAATAAACAGTGGTCAAAATACCAAATGAGCATCTACCTTTAGAAAGAAGGTCTGTTTAGATATAGATTTATTTGGAGTGTTTGGATCCTTGAACAAACATATTGGATGTCATTCAAAAATATATAATTGTAATGAAGTGGGAAATTAAATCTGAAATATCCACTGTAAACAATGAAATTGTTACATAAAACCCAAACTCTGTTGGGAAAATTTGAGATATAATTCCTATAAATGAAATAAATTCAAATTAAAAATCAAATTAAATCAATATATAGATAGTAATTATACAAAATTTAAAATTATATGAACATTAGACTCATAAAATAATATGTTTTTAAAACATACCATATATTTTGATGAAGACAGTCTAAGATCACTAACATGTAAGAAATGAGTATAATTCAAATAAAAAAACATTTAAAGAAGTAATATAAATTATACAGTTAAATACCATGAATTAAAATAGATACATTATATAAAATTTCAAATGGTTAGTATATAAAACTCAAATTCATAAATTTGGTTATGAAATCAAATAGGTCTTAAAGAAAAAATACAGTTATGATAAACCATTTTGTTATATAGGAATTGACTCTCAAGCACTATAACCTCTTGTACAATAAATGTTAATTTATTATAATTCTAGATGAAATAAATTTCCGTTTTCATAACATCATATATGAACCAATTATAATATTTCAACACCATTTTATTAATAATATTTTATTAAAAGTAATGTTTTGAAGTGTTAAATGTTTCATTAATCAATATTGTATCATTTAATATGTTTTATTTTTTTACCATGATCATTATTTAATAATATATATAATCATGGTGATAATATAAATATAATATGTAAAATTAATTTCTTGTTTATAGTATCCAATAAAATATGGACATAGAAAAAATTAATTTTCCATCCATGGAGATGGTAGTCTATATTTATACCTGTACATTGTCATCTTTTTAGAACGAAAAAAAATAAAGTAAGGTAAATAAAATTTCATTATTAAATAATATTAATTGAATTATAAATATCGTATAAAATTATAATATCGATAAATATGACCATCCAATAATATAAATGGTTTAAAATGAATCATATCACTACGTAGAAATATTAGTTTTCATGTACATACACATACAAGAAATTTATTTACCATTTGATGGAAAATAGGATGCTAATTTATCGTTGTATAAATATAACAATAATTATGTTTAATTAGTATACCTATGTCATTATTTTTATTTTTACACATCATAAATTTATTATATTGAAGAATAAATAAACATTAATGGTTTCATTTATGACTACAATCCATTTTTCGAGAATCATCAATTTGATTTGGGGATAATCCATTATTGGATGGTCTTAGGGGAATAATTGATAATCTATAGTAAAGGATATGCTTCTATGAATTTATTATTGTATGTATCTTCTACTATAAATATTTAGAGAATATATTGTGAGGAGGTTAACTTTATAATTGTTGAGCTAACACACTTTATATTATATAATACAGTTTAATATAATTAATTAATTTATCCTGTAAAATTCATTAAAAGTAAATATGTATTAGAATAAAAAGATTATAAAGTCTAAATACCATCCTCTGATAGAATTTATATTTGTTTTGGATTTATTTTAATATTTATAGTTTTGTTTAACCTGATCACTAACCCTACTAAACTGTATCACTTGTAACGATATTTTTACCTTTAACATTAATAAATATACTTCTATGGTTAAAAATGGCCCAAAATACACCATGAATGATATTTAAAATCATATACCATTCCAAATGTCACATTTAAATTTATTAATTACAAATAATTAAATAAAACCTTAATTTATTAATAATAATATTAATTAAAAATTTACACTATTCATATAATTTAATATGATTTTCATGGATTTGAAATATAAATTATTATTAAATATACTTGAAATTATCATTTTCATAAAATTATTGTGACACCATAATTATCCAAAAAAATATTATTTTAATATTTTAAATTCATTTATTATATATTTTATAATGTCTACACAATAACATAGTACATGTTTCGTTGTAATTTAACATAATTATACAGTAAAAAACATTACAAAAATAAATATTAAAAATTTATTTATATATGTTCAAAATAACCATTTAAATTCATTCAAAATTTCTTCTTTTCCCAATAAATACATATAAGTGATTTTGAAATCCATATAGTGAAATTTCTAATATATAAATTTGTTAAGATAATATAAAATTTATAGTCCGTAAAAAGTGATAATATTTTTCTATATCATCTTATATAGGATATATATGGTCAAACACCACTAATTAAATATGGTTATTTTATGTGTTATATATATTTTAATTCTTTACCCCATAGTTCTAACTTAGTTTTACTTTATCTTCCATTAATAAGCTTACAAATCTTTACAACGATTATAAATTGTAATTAAAAAATGAGAGTGACGACATTAACAATTTCGAACATACTAATTTAATATATGGAATCAATTTTTAATTATTCAATTTCAATATGTTAATGGAATCAATTTTAATTTAAATTAACAAAACTATATGATTTTTTTAAATAATATAGTTTTCATTAATAAACTTTTATCTTATACCAAAAAATTAACTATATTAATGATAGAAATATAATTAATTGTATAATTTATAATTAAATAAATTCATATGGAACTTTATTATTTAATTCAAAATATAATGAGATTTTATTTTAAATAATATAATAGAAATGAAATGACAGTTTTACAAAAAAATTCACTTTTCACTACCAACATAATACAATTATCTATAAACCCCTAAAAATTAATCCTAATATAATATCAAAATAACAATTTAAAAAACGTATTAATTTAATGAATTAAAATATTAAAAAATATATAAATATTTTAATTATAAGAATAATTCCTAAAATAAAATAAAAATAATTTTTTTACATAAATATATAATTGATGCATAAAAATAAATTACAAAATAATTATTATTTTGAATTAATATGAAAATTTTAATTATAATAAAAAATTATAAGTATTTATCATAGTCTATTTATTTATATTCAAGCCTCCAATTTAACATCTAGTTTATATTAATTACCTTAAACAAAAATATTTTTATAATATCTTGTAGTATATTTGATGTTCGGTGATTCATGTTATGGAAGGTATTTAGCCAATTATTCTTGTAAATAAAATTTTCATGGTGTTACATAATACACCATTCATTATATCCTGATATGATATTATGAGTAATTATTTCATAAATTTCAAAACACCTTCTTTATAATTTTTTACTTTAGAAGGTTCCCATTCATTTTTTATTCTCATTATTTTATATCTCTATTACCTCATTCTAATAATTATTAATATTATATAATATAGATTATTAATTATTAACTTTTAATATAGGACATTTTTAATTTATTATTTATTCCCATTTAATTTATTTTTATATGTAATGATATTGGGTCTTTCTCAACCACTATTCTGGAAAAGGTTCAAGGTTCATTTATACACAAAACAACTTCGACATTATTCGACTTCCCTCGATAGAAATGAAATGAATAGTAATAGTCCTAAAATCATCGATAACAGTCTTTATCAGCAGATTTTGATCTCTTTATATGGGAATATATTCTTTTGAATTAATGATATGTATATATAACTCTCTTTGATTTATTGATATAAATATTCATTATATTGAGGGAGAATGATACTTTATGAAATTATACATCATAATTAGAATAAATTTTATCACGAGTCATCCATTTTCAAGAGGAATATGAAATTAAATCATTTTTAAATGACTAAATACATAATAACGTCAATAAAATGTTCATGAATAAACTGAATCCTTTTATGTTTTAGGCAAGTGAAGGTATGGGTATATGTATTACTCTCTTCTTTAACTCTTTTTATGTACAAACACATGATTTCTAAAATATATTTCAATTTAAATAAATAATTTTTTTAAAATAATATTTCACAACTAACACCAACGTATGAGGATAAAAAATTATGTTTTTGAAAAATAAAATAAAATAATATAAAATCATAAATATTACACTTTGAGAATATAATAATAAGGGTCACTAAGAGAACAAAAAAAGAAATAAAACCATAAGTATAATAAAAATGAGTTGTTATTTTTTTATAATTATCTTATATGATGATCATAACCATTATTAGATATATTTAGAGAATGTTTAATAATATAAATATCGAAGATACATTGAGAGATAAATAATTGAATTAGTTGATAGTTTTTAGTAATATATATTGGCATATATATAATAACAGAACATTTCCATAACATGTATGGCCTATTAAAATATAGTTGAGAAATATATATTTAATGTGATAATTGAATTTTTATTACAATTTAAATAATATAAATATTAATTTTATATAATTAAAAAAATATTTAAAATATAATAACTAAAAAATAGTAAATACTGACAAAAAAATAAAATACTCTATTAAAAAAATATTTTGATTTTTTTCTTACATAATATAATTATTATTAAATAAGGATATTTTATATTTATGAATTTTAGAAAATTATTTTAATTGGATATATTAATAAAATATTATAGGTATAACATCAAAAAGTAATTTTAATGTGACATATATAAAGTCATTTAATGTCAATAAAGAGTTTCTTTCAGTTGATAATGTTTTATATCTGTGTATTTTTATCTTCATAAATTCATTTTTATACTTTCAAATGAAAATATAATATAATAATTAAATTTATAATAAAATATATTTTCACTAATATAATATTTATTTATATTAAATAAAAATAAGAGCATATAATTTTTAAAATTATGATTCTAATAAAAATGAAATATATATATACATATTTTTTTACATTTAAATATAAAAATTATAAATTTTATAAATTCTATTAGATTAAATGGAGTCTATATTTTTAATAATTATATATAAATTATGTGAGTATGAATATAATTTTTTCTACAAAATGTAGTTTCTGTGGTAATTTTTTTTTACCATTACAATTGTAATATTATTTAAATGAGTTCAACTAAGTGGAAAAAGAGTTATGATATCTATGTCAAAGCCTTTAATTCATTATATAAATGTTATAAATGTATAATATCTATGGTTTTTTAAACACATTTGACTACAATATTACTAGTGTACAATGTAGTGAATGATAATTTGTTGAAATAAAACAACTAATCAAACCTCACAAATAAAAGGAACCCTCTATTATAGTTTTCATTAAACAATTTTCCTTTAAAAACATATTGAATATCATCCCATATTTCATAAAATTAATCCTTTGTTGGTATATTTTTTCATTTTATTCCTATAAGGATTCTCAAATATTTCATTTGGAAGTGACGAGTATTAGAAAAGAGATAATTACTCAATTTATATATTTAGAAATAAATTCTTTTTTAATTAGTCTCTCATATGAACCATTTATATATATTATTATACTCTGAAATTATGTAATATTTACATCATTATTCTTCTTTGTTAATGATATTAAAAATATGTTACGATATACTATTAATAATATTTCTTAAGGCATTTAGTTATTTATATTTTTCTCAACTATATGAATAATTATCAATATATTCCCCATTTCAAACATAAATGAGTATCATAACATTAATTCTAGAAATAAATGATTATATATAGTATTTTTTTGTATATTTATCTTGAAGGGTGACTAGAATGTATCGACCCGAAAATTTTGTGGAATTTTTTTTCATAAATACACGGGAATTTTACGAGTCTGCGGTTTCTGACGACACCTGATCTCGAGGCCCGGTGTGCCCCGAATATTTTTCTGAAGTTTTGTTCAGGTATATTCAGTATACATATGAGAGAGATTCTATTTCTTTTGTACGGGTGCTTTGAATTGAAATCTGTGGACACTGATGAACTCGCAGTGCCAGTATTCACATAAGGGGTCCTTTACCGCAGTTGCGTTTGGTCAGGAGCGGAAGTTATTTTTGGGGTTTCAAAGTGAAATTTAAATAAATTTATGTGTTATGAAATATTATTTGGATGGTAGTTAAAACCTCCAAAGGGATGTTGGTGGTGGGGCTCACCCACACATAACGTCCCTTAGGAGGATATTATGGGGTGGGTCCCACACGAGTTTAAACTCTTTAACTACCCTTGAAATCTACCTTTAAATATTAAACTCTCCACCTCTCCTCTATTAATTTAAACCCTCCACCTTCCACCCTCCCTCATAAAGATTCCAACACTCTCTAAATTATTTAGCAATTAATTTATTGGCTCATCTAATTTGAATTATTTTGAAATTCATGTCAAGGAAAAAATAATAGCCAATCTATTATTTTGGGTGGGCACATATTGTTTTGGTGGAGCCTTGGATAATAGGGAGATCCTTCTTCCCATGAAGAAAACTAAGAATATCATCCTCTCCATGAAGAATGTTCCTTGTTCCCAAAGAACGTAGAGCATCATCTTCTACCTTGTTTGACTGTGGCAAGGAAGGGAAGCACCGTCGCCCACGAAATACACTGAGGGCGTCGTCTCAACATAACTTCACCGTACTCTACTACCTACGACATTGACGGAATGACGTTTGTCTTCCGCGATGCCATTTTCCGCAACTTCGACAACGTACCCTGAATCGAGGTAGTGGTTGTTTTGAGTTTTTTATAATTCCGAACTTTTCTGTTCTAATTACGGATTGTGAATTGCCAACTGTTAACGTCATAAAGAGGAGAGTTCGGGCCGCATGAACACGCCCCAAACCTCCCCCATATTTGATGATCTTAATAACGATGGAGGCAGAGTTGATAGGGCCTGGTGTTGTCGCACCGCGCCAGAGAAGAATTGCGGAGGATGAAAAGTCACGACACCGTCGCACCACACTATAGAACCGAAGACCACGGCCAGACCGGGTGGTAGTGGGGGTGGACCAGGCCGTCGCGCCAACCATGTGGAAGAAAACCGCAGTTCTCATCTGTGGGCCTCTCTGCCAGAAGAACCGACCGGCTACTACCAGCCAGGTTGGAAGACCGCGGCACCAGCAGGTGCCACACATAGGAGATGAGGCCCACAATCGCGGGCCGCTTGGCTGGGCGAACTGGCTGACTATAGACGAACGGGATGGAAGACCGCGGTGCCCGCAAGTGCCGCACGAAGGAGAACGGTGGGACACATGCGCCGGGTGGAACCAACAGGCTATGATAGGCCGAGCAGGAGGGGCGGTGCCGCCAGGCGAACCGAACTGGCCCGCAGTGTGGGTCGGGTCCGCGGGTGGGCTGCGCCCCACCAGTCAGGGCTGACCCCCCAGCCGGGTCGGACCAGCCAAACCAGGCAGGGCTGACCCAACCAGCTAGGTCGGACCTGTCATTCTGGGACGGGCCGACCCCCAAGTCGGGTCGGACCCGCCGTGCTGGGTCGGGCTGACCTGCTAGCCTACTGGGATTGACGGGCTGAGACAGACTTCGCTTAAATGAGAATATCTTCAAAACCGCGTGTCCGAACGACACTCCATCTATGGTACTGGGACCCTTGCGATGATGTGGTCCTTTTGAGAAACTCTAAGTGTGTTTTGGATGAATTTGGGAAATGGACGTGTTTGGACCGAGCGAAAATCCAACCGGACCCCTCGAACGGATATGCCAATAAATCTCATATCGGGCGTCCATTTGATGCACCATCTATCTCGTTGGGTTCTTTATTATGATACTGAACTACGTGATACATCAACTCAAGACTTCACAGTAGTTGATGTATTAACACATGGATTGAGGATCGGACCCTCCCGGAATCGAGCGTGCTATGTGCGGGAACCCTAGGGCTCTCTGCGAATGAGATGACAGAATCCTCTGTGGGTTCGATAGCGATGAATTTTTTACCGGGATCCACCATAGGTTCAACAGCAATGACTTCTATACAAAGATCCTACATGGGTTCGACAATGATGTCTAATGTATCAGAATCCTCCGTGGGTTCAACAAAGATGACTATTGTTCCGGAATCCTCCGTGGGTTCGACAGCGATGACTACTGTACCAGAATCCTCCGTGGGTTCGACAACAAAGACTACTTTACCAGAATCCTCTGTGGGTTCGACTGTTCTAACTTCTATTCCTGTATGATGTGTGGGTCCGACAGAATATCTGATCCTGTATCCTGTGTGGGTCCAACAGCTTAGCTGGTCCTATATCCTTTTTGGGTCCGAGAACATAGATGAATCAGTGACTACATCTAATCGTCTCTATCACTCTATGAAATATGTATACCTATGTGAGATGAGCCTTGACATTCAATCATTTATCATCGATGTGATTGACTTTACTTCATGTGTGGACTAGGTTGTATTGGGCTCGAGAGTTGGAGCCATACTGTGATTGGTAACTTAGGTATATATATGGGCACATACTTATGTAGGTTTGTTTGATACTTCGTGATTGTATCTTTCATCTGTGGTTTATCCTTCATGGATTTTGGGAGACCTTTGGGGGTCTCGGGGTCCCTAATGAGTATCGTTATACTCACCCCTGCACAGTTTATGCCCACACATCGCTGTGTTGGTTGCAGAAGACAGAAATCACTGATTGAGGTAGGGAGTTGTATATTTGGATGATACATGGAGGTGGAACACTTGGTGAGATTCACATGGAGCGGATGGATGGGCCTGGGGTGATGAGGAGGCCTTCTGTACCCACCCTTCTAGTGGGATCCCTAGAGTATGACTCAGTAGTTTTTGTTTACCTTTTTTCAGTTGTACTAGATTTACATTTGTTGTACTTTACTATTGGTCTTGTATTTTCGGACCCTTTAATTTAGGAACTTTATTTTATATATAGTTTTACATAGTGTTTACTTCTAGTTACGTACTCTTCTTCTCGTGTTCAGGCTGTGTGTGTGTGATACAGGTTAAAAGACAATGCCATCCCTTTTTATAGGGATTACACATTTGGTGCTAGTCGCCAGCCCCTAGCCTATGGAAGGTGAGAATGGGGTAGTCATGGAATGAGCCACGAGGAAGAGTCGTGACAAATTGGTATTAGGGGAGTCAGTTCTACCGTATACCATGGACTCTAATTCTTTTAACAGCAATAGTGTTAAGTGTTTTGAGTGTGGTTATCAGTTTAGGAAAACTGGTGATGGTACGACAACTGATGTATCCATACACTAGGACATAGACTTATGATCTCTGACTCAGTGCACGAAAACACTGATTTCTTGTGTGTTTCCTTGAAAGAAATTTCTTCGTGATTACTTATTGTCGGCTCAGCAGGTATATTTTTCTGACTTTGGAACACCTGTTTCTTTTCAGGATGACCCCAAGAAGGAAGCCAACTAGGGTTCTGAGTTTTATACGAGATTGTATCCCACCGAGTGACGAGGTCTTGGTGCAGGGCCCCATCACAGCGGGGGTACGAGCTGTACCACTGCCCGCTGGGCCAATGATACCACTAGCTTCAGCAGCAGAGAGTGAACACCATCTGAGTGTGTTGGACGAGTTCCAGCGCCAGAGGCCACCCAGGTTCTGGGGAGAGACAGACCCACAGGCAGCTGAGGATTGGCTGGAGACTATCGTGAGAGTTTTTATATTGGTAGGGATACTAGCCGACCTCATGGAGATCCTTGTCGCGAGTCTCCTGCATGCAGCAGCATGCAGATGGTGGATCCATATGCTCCAGGTGCATGACGATGAATCATTACTCTGTACAGACATTGAGAGCCTAGTCCAGGCGGAGTTTGTTCTAGCCACCCAACATGTGGAACAGATTCAAGAGTTACTTCATCTGCGGCAGGGTACCATGAGAGTAGCTCAGTACACAACAAGGTTCACTAACCTCTCACACTACTCCACAGATATGGTACGAGACCCATTCTTCAAGGCCTGGACCATTGATAAGGGACTCATGCATAATACCAGGGCTTCGATGATCTCTCTCAACATTTCAACACAGGCGGGGGTGATTGAGCGAGCCCTTCTACTGAAGAGTTTTCTTGTTGAGAAGACACCTACAACGAGACCCACCACAGGGAGACACGTAGTAGAGTCTTCTGCAGCCGACAGTAGACAGATGTCACAGATGTCCAAGCAGACCAAAACATCAGGTGGACGACCTCAGGATACGGGTTTGGTTGTGCGGGACACATGAGACAAGGCCAGCCATATGAGGAGCAGTCATTGCTATGTGTGCGGCAAGCAGGGTCACATGGCATGTGACTGTCCGACCCACCATACAGACGATCAACAAACAGTTGAGGAACCTCCCATACAGAGGAAGAAGATTGACCATGGTGGTCTTCCAGGAGTAGGAGGACGTGGTTGGGGAGCTGGTCGAGCAGCAGGTGGACAAGAGTGGGACTAGATCCAAGCATATAGGCATTTTGATGTTTATAACTTTGTTGTTTGTGGTTGCCTTGTATCTTAGTACTTTGAGAAGCAGTAATAAAAGTCACATGTCCTTGTGATGTTTGCTTTCTGACCTTATTGTGCGGTTGATACTGGGAGGTTCTGGTTAAAACCATTGACTTGACCCTCACGTTCATGTTTCCTATTGGTGGAGACCTAGTAACCACACACTGATGCCGATAGTGTGACTCCACCCTTGGAGGCGAGAATAATGGTTGGATCTCTTAGTAGTTGTGTCAAGGAATTACGATGTCGTCCATGGCATGAATTAGTACCGTTTATGTCAGGATTAACTGTATTAGGCAAAGGACATGGTTCATCTAGGGGATGAGTTCAGATTTCTCTTTTTGGAAGAAGTAGAAATATTAGCAGCTCTTGTGGGAAGTATGTGAAGAAGGGTGTTGTGAAGTTCTTTAAAATTGGATAGTCCCACCCATAGTTCATTGAGAGAATGGTTTACAGCCTACACTGACCACCAATGTCTCAGGTACATCTTCTATCAGAAGGAACTGAACCTGAGATAGTGACGATTACTCGAGTTCCTCCCGGACTATGACCTCAAGATAGTTTATACTCTTGGGAAGGGAAATGTTGTAGCATATTCTCTCAAAATTAGATCAGGAATTCATCTGCTAGGAGAGGAAATGGAGCAGCTAGCCACATTGCAGATATCCTTTGTGGAAAGAGATGGAGAAGCCTTTCTATAGTCTCTCACAGTCACTCCTCCACATATTTAGAGATTCAGAGAGGCTCACCATTTGTACCTTGACTGTGAGACGCGACGTGCTCAAATATCCTCAGAGAAGGCATCTGATGAGCTTTCTGAATGTGGGGAGCACGTCATCCTATTCAAAGGATGTACCATGGTACCAGTTTCACTATAGGACGAGGTGTTGAGGGAGTATCACACTTCCCCTCTAGCGGTACATCCAGGAGTGGAAAAGATGTATAAGGACCTCAGACGACAGCACATGTGCCCAGTTATGAATAAGGCGGTAGCAGAGTCTGTCTCATGATGCCTAACTTGTCAGCAAGTGAAGGTGGAGCACCACGTTCCAGCAGGCATGGTTCAGTCCTTAGAGGTCCCAGAGTGGAAGTGGGTTGGGATATACATGGATTTCGTGATGGGACATCCACGTAAATCCAGAGGACACGACTCTATCTGGGTGATTTGTAGAACGACTCACCACGTTGGCCCACTTCCTTTCGATCAGAGAGCATGGATCAGTAGAGATCATGGGACGAATATACGTACAGGAGATCATATGACTTCATGGTGTGCCATCGATGATCGTCTATGATCAAGATGCTCATTTCATCTCCCAGTTATGGAAGGGGTTGCAGGAGGCTTTCGAGATGCAACTTCACTTAAACACTGCCTTCCATCATCAGACGGATGGTCAGACTGAGAGGACCATTCAGACCCTCGAGGACATGCTCCGTGCATGTGTCCTCGACTTCAGTCGCAGCTAGCAGGATCACTTTCCATTAGTAGAGTTTGTGTATAACAACATCTACCACTCTACCATTGGGATGATTCCTTACAAGGCACTTTACGATCGACCTTGCAGATCGCCACTGTGCTAGACTGACCCAGAGGAGTTTGCACTTATGGGATAGGAGATGGTCTAGGCTACGACAGAGAAGGTGCAGATTATCCAAGAGACTATAAAGACTACATAGAGAAGACAAAAGTCTTATGATGATAGGAGACATAGACCATTGGAGTTCGAGGATGGAAACCACGTCTTCTTACATGTCTCGCCTCGATGAGGTCTACAGAGATTTGGCCGAGGTGTCAAGTTGTCTCCGAAACTCATCAGGAATTTTCATGTCCTCAGAAGAGTAGGCGAGTTGGATTACCACTTTCCCCTTCCACCTCAATTGCATAGGGTGCACAACATCTTCCACGTATCTTAGCTGAGAATATAAGTGCACGACCCATATCAAATCATCGACCATGGGGAGTTGGACATCGATTATAGGGAAACATTCATGGAGGTCCCAGTGGAGATCAAGGATTGACAGGTGCGGGTCCTATGTGGATGGTTTATTCCTCCGGTGTGCATTCACTGGAATCACCAGAACCTCCAAGAGAGCACATGGGAGTAGGAGGCTCAGATGCATGCTTAGTACCCCCATTTGTTCCCTTAGTGTGTGTTGTAGCTTAAAGGGACGTACAAACCCGAGGTGGGGAGAATGTAAATCCCTAGAAATTTTGTGGAAATTTTTTTCATAAAAACAGGGGAATATTATGAGTCTATAGTTTCTGACGTCACCTAATTCTGAGGCCCGGTGTGCCCAGAATATTTTCCTGAAGTTTTGTTCGGGTATGTTCAGTAGACGTACGAGCAGGATTTTCTATATTTTGAACCGGTGCTCAGAATTGAAATCTATGGACACATATGAACTCACAGCACTGGTATTCGACTAAGAGGACCTTTACCGCAGTTGCGTTTGGTCGAGATCGGAAATTATTTTTGGGGATTCTAAGTAAAATTTAAATAAAATTTATGTGTTAAACAATTTTATTTGGATGGAATTTCAATCCTCCAAAGGGAAGATGGTGGTGCGGCTCACCCCCACATAACCACCCATGTGAGGATATTATGTGGTGGGGCCCACACGAGTTTAAACTCTTTAACTCCCCTTGAAACCCCCCTTTAACTCTTAAACTCTCCACTTATCCTATATTAATTTAAACCCTACACCTTCAAACCTCCCTCATAAGGATTCCAACACTCTCTCAATTAATAAGAAATTAATTTATTGGCTCATATAATTTGAATTATTTTTAAATTCATGTTATGGATAAAATAATATCCAAGATATTATTTTGGGTGGCCACATATTGTTTTGGTGGAGCCTTGGAGAATAGAGAGAGCCTTCTTCCCATGAAGAAAACAAAGAACACCATCCTCTCGATGAAGAACGTTCCTCATTTCCGAAGAACGTGGAGTAGTATATTCTACCTTCTTAAACCTGAGAAAGGAAGGGAAGCACCACCGCCCACAAAATACACTGAGGGAGTCGTATAAACGTAAATTCACAGAACTCTAATCCCTTCGGTGTTGACGGAACGACGTTTGTCTTCTGCGACACCGTTTTTTGCGACTTCGACAATGTAACTTGAATCGACATAGGGGTTGTTTTGAGTTGATTATAATTCTGAAGATCGTCATTCTAATTATGGAATGTTAATAGCCAACTGTTAATGTCATAACGAGGAGGGTTCGGGATGCACGAACACGGCCCAAACCTCCCCCATATTTGTTGATCTTAATGAATACGGAGGCAGAGCCGATAGGGTGCGGTGTCATCACACCACACTGGAGAAGAACCATAGTTGATGAAAAGGTGCGGCGCCGTCACGTCGCACTATGGAACGGAAGCCCGTAACTAGGATGAGGTGCGACAATGGTGGAACAATGCCATCGCGCTGACCACGTGGAAGAAAACTGTGGTCCACATCTAAGGGCCACTCGGACGAATGAACTGGCTAGCTACTGTCTCCTGGGCAAGAAGACTGTCACACCCGAAGGTGCCATGCAGAGGAGACGCGGGCCGCAACTACGGGCCGCTTGGCTGGGCGAACAGGCCTGCTACGGCCGGCCGAGATGGAAATCCACGACGCCCGCAGGCGCCACGCGGAGGAGAACCGTGGGTCGCTGTGCAAGCCGCACACGCTGGGCAGAACTGGCAGGCTACAGTCGGCTGGGCAGGAAGGGCGGTGCCGCTTGGTGCTTCCGGGAGAACCAAACCGGCCCACAGAGCGGGCCGGGTCCGCGGGTGGGCCGTACCCCACCGGGTCAGGCGGACCCCCCAGCCAGGTCACATCCGCCAAACCGGGTCAGGCTGACCCCATAGTCGGGTCAGACCCACCAAACCAGGCTGGGCCAACCCCACAGTCGGGTCGGAGCCGTCGAGCCGGGTCGGGCCACCCCGCCAGCCCACTGGGCTTGACGTGCTGGGCCCGACATCGTTTAAATGAAAATATCTTCAAGACAGCACATCCGAACAACGTGCCTTCTTCGGCACTAGGACCGTCGAGACGAGTCGGTCCTTTTGCGATACTCTAGGTGAGTTTTGGACTACATTGGAAAACAGCCGAGTTTGGACTGAGGGTAAATCCAAGCAGGCCCCTGGAACGGAAATGCCAATAACTCTCAGACCGGGCGTCCGTTTCACGAACCTTCTATCGCGTTGGGTTCCTTTTCATGAGATAAAAATAAGGGATACATCAACTCATGACTTCATGAAATTTTATGTATTGAAACTTGTCTCTAGGAGCAGACCCTCTCAGAATCGAGCGTGCCGTGTGCGGGAACCCTAGGGCTGGCTACGATTGAGATGACGGAATCCTCCGTGGGTTCGACAATGATGAATTCTATACCGGGATCCTCTGTGGGTTTGAAAGAAGTGACGTCTGTAATAGGATCCTACATGGGTTTGACAGTGATGACTACTGTAACGGAATCCTCCGTGGGTTTGACAGTTTGGACTTCTGTCTGTATCCTGTGTGGGTCTGACAGAATGGCTGATCATGTATCCTGTGTGGGTCCGACAGCTTAGCTGGCCCTATATCTTGTGTGGGTCTAACATCTTAGATAAATTAGTGACTATATAAGACCATATCTATCATTCTACAAAATATGTATACCAGTGAGAGATGAGTCTTGACAATAAATCATTTATCACCGATGTGATTGACTTTAATTCCTGTGTTGAAAGGGTTGTGCTAGGCTCAAGATTTGGAGACAAACTGTGATTGGTAACTTAGGTATATTTATGGGAATATACCTAATTAGGGTCGATTGATACTTTGTGATTGTATCTTTCTTCTATGGTTTATCTGTCGTATATTCTAGAAGACATTCAGGGGTCGTGGGGTCCCTACTGAGTGTCTTTATACTCACCCCTGCACGGGTTATGCCCACACATAGTTGTGTTGGTTACAGATGACAGACATAACTGATCTAGGCAGAGAGTTGTAGAGCTAGATTGTACCCGGAGTTGGACCACTTCGTGAGACATACAATGAGAGGACGGATGGGCCTGGGGTGCTGAGGAGGCCATCTGTACCCACCCATCAGGTGGGATCCCTGGAGGATGACTCAATTGTTTTTGTTTATATTTCTGAAGGTGTACTAGCTTTACAGTTGTTGTACTTTACTGTTGGGATTGTATTTCCGGCCCCTTTCCTTTCAGTACTTTCTTTTATATACAATTTTACATAGTTTTTTACTTCTAGTTGCATACTATGCTGCTTGGTATCAGGTAGTGTGTGTGTGATGCAGGATAAAAGGCAATTCCTTCCCTTTTTATAGGGATTACGCCTTTGGTTCTAGTCACCAGCCCCTGGCCTATGGAAGACGGGATTGGGGTAGTCACGACATGGGCCCCAGAAATGGGTCATGAAAAAAATATGAATGATCAATATAAATTGAAATTTTTATATCTATATTTTACCTAATACATATGAATCATATATTATAATATAAGGAGCCATACCCATACATTTAATTATGTGAACATGGTACTACACAAATCAATGAAAAAAAATTATTCATCAATGTTAAATATTATATTAATTATGATCTTGGAATTAAATATTGAGGAAAAACATTAGAAGTTTGAGAGATGAATTAGACAATGAAAATGAAAAGCATCATAGGGAAATTAATATTACAATCCAATACAACATGTGTAATGAATTAATGTAATTTAAGTGTGTAAAAATTTATATATATATGAATAATTCATTAACATGTGTGATTAAAATTTCTATTTTTTAAATTTCATGCTAGTGATTTATTGTTGCTCTGTGTTAAGGATAATATTTTCTTTTCAAATCTCAATTTTAGTTATGATTTTTTGTCAATAAATTGAAATATAACAAAATTAGAGGTTTTATTTATCTAAATACTCAAAAATTTAGTTCTCCTTTAATTTTTCATTGTTATCACATATATTATATCTTGTTTATCTACCATTTGACTAAATTTTATCTAAAATAATTATTTTAAATATAAATGACTTTATCTCTACTTTTTGGTCAAGAGTCATTCCTCTCTAGACCGATATTCATTTAATTTTTTATTACTATATTTAAATAAACATTTTTTATTTATTAACATTACATTATATAAACATTGATATTCATAAAAAAAATTGTATTTGAATTATTTTATTCATATTTCAATGGTTCATTTCCTAATGACTTGAAATTTTAAAAAATTATGAATATAATCATTATTTTTTGTTGTCCTCATCATGGAAGAAGTTTCCAACCGTTTTATTTAATGTTTTTAAAATTATTTCCATACAATTTTTATGTTTGTTCAATTTAAATTACATAACCATGACATTTTAAATTACATTCTTTATAGATATATGTTTTCAAAAGTAAATGATATTTATTTTTATTTTTGGAATTAAAAATATAATGATCTTAATATAGTACATTTCATCCATTTTAATATATATTAATTCCTTTTATGATTTTTTGTGCAGACGTACTCCAAGTATTCCATCAACATTATTATAATATATATTCTATGATATCATATTATGGATGTTTTGATAACATTATTTAACTTTATCATCCCTTAGATACATGATTTTTTACAAGTTGTTTCACATTTTCAATTTCTAGGACCATTTTGGTTTTTGGATTTAAAATAATAGGTAAAAAATTACCTAAATTTTTTAAATTTCTACATAATGATCATTTCCCAAAATATAAGATATTTATTAATTCACACATATATCATTTAATACAACTCTAATAATTAGATATATGAATATATTAATGATTTTAATCTATCATATTACCTATTAAAATGCTTTTAAAACATGGGTTGAGAAAAAATAAAAATAAGGGAAATAAAAAAAATTAACCCTTTTATTCCATTTTTATACATGAAAAATATTTAAAAATTTTGTTCTTTTTAATAATTACCATTTAAACTCAAATATTCAATACGATTTCGTGGAAAAAACATTTTTTCTTAATAGATTTCCTATAACATATAATAAAAAATCATAAAGGAAAATAAATAATATTTGGGTGTTTTGAAAAAAAAAATGATTTCTAATGAATACATATCATTGAAATATAATCCTTTAATAATTATTTTTATAAAAAATATTAAAAATCTCCTAAAAAATAAGATTACTTTTATAGATTTTCTGATCAAATAGTTTCGTTAAACAATAATTAAAGGAATATCATATTGGTAAGATGGGGAATTATCCTTATGTTCACTATTATATAGAACCTTATAATGGAAACTCTTAACAAAATAATTTCCACATCTCTTATGAATAACATAGAACTAGTAAAATCATTTACATTAAAACATTCATTATATATTTTTATCATGTTCATCCAACTTTAGAGTTATATCAAGCTCACCAATGAATCATTTAATGTTTACAGAAACATTATCATGAATACTACATAAATAATTTATAATTTATTAAATGAACATATTAATTATAATTGAAACCCATAAATAATATAAAATTCTTTTATCTTATAATGTTGATAAAACATGATTATATATATAGGAATTCTATTCATAATATTCTATGAATATTGAGAGATATAATTTCATTGAAAATTATAATGGAAACTCATGAAGGGACATTTATAAATAAAAATTTCTATAATGGTGTTAAATGGATATAAATCTATATATATTAAAAACCTTATTTTTGAACTTTTTTTAAAAGATGAAAATAACCCATATGTAAAATGATGTAATTATTAATTTTTAATATATTATAAGGAACATAAATAATAATTGAAATTTACCTTTATGAACCATTGTTTCATACTTATTACCTTTCATGAAACATTTAATATAGATTCATCATAGGTGAAAACAAGTTAAAAATAAAAAACTAATAATCAAATCTTGAAAGAATTCCCCTTACCCCGATCCCTAACTCATATCATTTCTATGCCTACCCTCTGGTGTAAAATAATTATATTAGATTTATAAATTATTATCAACCATTAAATATTTATTTAATTATCAGTATTTTAGTTTTTCAATGACGAAGATACAAATAATTTTAAACAAAAAAGGGAATGACATGTGTCTGAATGAGGAGATTTTATTAAATTCTTTTTCATAGATAGGTAGAAGATAAACCGACAAATAATCACACCACGTATTTTCCTAGTTGATTCCCTTTTTTGCGAGACCATATTCCATCATGTTTTCTTCTTGATTGGCGTGGGTGGTAATGTATTTAATCTCTAGAAGTGTGTTAAGGAAAATATTATAGTGCAATGTAAGAGGTCGTGCGAGGTAAAACACACCATTCCAGATAGCTAGGACAATGGTGGTGGAATCACTTTCAATGCAGATGTTGTTCCAGAATTTTAGATTGGCAATGTTGATAGCATGAATCAAAACCATCATCTCAACCTTTAAAGAAGATGTAATCCCACAACTACCAAAGAAGCAGCCATGAAAGAGCCCAAGAGAGTCCCTGAAAATGGCCTCACAACCCACATGACCTTGATTGCCTTTAGAAACACCATCTATAATAATTTTGATCAATCCAGGAATTAGGGCTTGATAGAACACCTCGAATGGGAGCTTCAGATTGTTGTAGATACCTTTGAGTTCAAGCCGTCAAAGGATCACAATGTCGCCAATTGAGTTGTTGAAATGAGATTTATGCAACATGGAAGCATCCCTAATAGCAACATGAATTCTTGTCCAACCTACATTAATATTGAATGTGTACTTATATTGAATAATGGTGTTTTAATCATACCAAATAGCATGGGGGAGCACAAGAATGGATAAAATAAAAAAGTTTCTCATTTTTTGAGAACTTTCAAGCTCTACACAACATTTTATTTGAAAGAAAATAGATTCTGTGAGTAACCCTCTGCAGTAAAAAATGTCAATAATATAATTCCAAAGAGCTGAGTTCGTAGCACAAGACAAAAATAAATAATTTATGTCCTCTCTATGTTGATGGATGAAATAAAATCTTGAGAAAAGGTGGACACCAAAAGACTGGAGACAAACCTCGGTATGAATACAGTTATGAGAAATAACGCCAAATAAGATTATGTTTTGGAGCCTTGATTTAGGGTTTATCAAAAAAACATCAACCAAGGGAAGTTAGAGTCAAATTTAATGAAATAATTGTTGTAAAATTTTTTGGAGTCAAGAATACCATTGTGGGTAGGTTCCCAAATAAGAAAGTCGTCATCATTAGAGAAGGGATAATCATCGACAATATGCTTAATGTGGTCAAGGAGATATGAGTTATTAGAATGTGTCACCTCCCTTATAGTATAGATGATACTATTTGGAGAGGCAATAGAAGGAAGCATAGTACTAATGGGGTTTCCAGTCGAGTCATCAAGCCATAATTTCATGGGGGAATATGTGATAACCATCCATCTGGAGTTATGAATAATATGGACAATGGAGGTTCTAATGGAAGACCATATCAAAAAATTAGCATAAATAAAATATCATTTTGTTATGTTTTTTCTGGAAATTAATTCTAAGAAAGGTAATGGAGTCAGATTTGTTGTTGATCAAATTCTATGCAAGTCTAGCTAGAAGAGCCTCATTTGAATTTCCTAAGTTTTTTAATGCCATTACCTCATTTCTCAAGAGGTTTGCAGCAGGTAGACCAAGGAATGGTATCAAGCATCCTTTCAAGGATACTACCCGTCCAATTTTTTTAAATATAGATGTTTATTTTCTTGAAAATACTAACAGGACACCTATAAATCAAAAACGAGTAAACCATTTTGGAGATAATAGATGATTTCACAAGGCAATTTCGGACAGCCATAGAGAGAGTTTTTTTTTCAGGAAGAAAGTTGATTAATGATTTGATTAGTAATAGCATAAATTTTCATAGATTTAGGACTACCCCAAAAAATGGGAACTCCCATGTAGGTAAAAGTAAATGATCCTTCTTTTATGAAAAGTCTCTCAATGATGTAATCTTTTTTATGGGAAGGGAATATTCTCCTAATGATGATAAAATATTTTTTCCAACTAAAGGATTGGCCTACGATTTCTTCATAGTGGGATAAGGCATCATTGAGGTTAATGATATTGCATTTTAACCCATTAAGAAATAAGAATTATGTTATCCTCATAAAGTATATGGGATGGAAGATTGATGTTTCAGGCTACCTGAATAGCTTGCATTTTGTTCTGATGAAAGAGAGTGGTGAGGGGTCAGCTAAGGTAATACTCCAAAATGGAAAAAAGGATATCAGAGAGATGATTACCATGATGTAATCTCTTCGAACATTTAAAATAACCCTTGGGAGAGTCAATGATAATGATGAAGATAAAGGCTGAGTTTAAAAGAGAGTAAATCCTAGTGATGAAAACATCATTGAATTCCAAACTTCGAAGAACATTGAATATGAAGCTCCGGTCTATTGTAAAAAAAATCTTTTATAATGTCAAGTTTAATAGAAATGTTTCCTCCTTTGGATGCTTTATTAATAGAGATGGTGGATTCTGAGGCAATGCATACACAATACTAAATTGAACTACCTTTGATGAACCAATATTGGTTTCATGAAATGATTTTTTTACATAGAGATGTGAGCATGTTGGCCAGGTTTTTGGTAATGACTTTTTTGAGGGAGTTAATTAGAGCAATAGGTCTAGATAAATGAATTTCAGTGGAATTTTCCATGTTGGGGATTATGTTGAATAATTGATCATTGAGACCATAAGGGAGGGCACCATTAGAGAAAAAAACATTAACAAACTTAAAAAAATCCATGTGAACAACCTCCCAGTGGCACTGGAAGAAACCATTGTTGTAACCGTCAGGTCCCAGAGTACTATCAGGGTTGAGCCTAAAGACCATGCTTTTTATTTCATGATTTAAGGGAGTGTTCAAGAGAAAGAGTTTATCATCCTCATTGTCCAAAGTTACAATTATTCCTGGATGGAGATCCCTATTTATACTTGTCCCATTAAAAATAGTGTCAAAATAAGAGATCAAATGATTAGCAATGGCGGCCTCAGTGTCATATAGGGTGTCATTATCCTTAAGAAATAAAATAAAGATGACCGATGTTCCTAACCATTTGTAGAGAATTGTATAATATGGTGTTATGATCACCATCAGAAATCCTTTTAATATTAATTTTTTTTTGTGAATTTTGTCTTTATGCACAAGAAGAGAGTTGAGTTTCATAGAGACACAGACCTAATTTTAAGATTCAGAGGAGACGATAGAATACTGAGAATTATTTTGAATTTGGTTGAGCTCATCATCAAGGGTGGATATGTCCTTATGAATTTGTTTCTATATAGCCCTACACTAACACTTGAGAAAATGTTTGAGGTTGTTGAGCTTAGAAGTACAGGAAAAATAATCAGAAATATGAATCATAGTTTTCCTACAATTTTCTATAAAATTAGAGCATTCTAAACCATCAGATAAATAACTATTAAATTTTAATTGTATATTGTACTTGACATTATTTGAGTGGAAGAAAACCATAATAGGATGATGGTATGAGTTTAGCTTTTGTAAAGTGATGCTAAACATGGTGTCCTAGGAATCTAGGGTTGGACCATTCACTAGAGCCCTCTCTAGTTTTCTAGAAACCACCCTATTATAATGTCTTTTGTAACAATTGAATTTTTCACCAATAAGATTGTTTTCAAATAGGTTACAATCTTTTATTGAGGCACGGAACTCCCTAGAGGAAATGTGATAATGAGAATGGAAAAGTTCTTAACTGGGAGAAAGAATATCATTAAAGTCTCCAATCACCAAATATGGGTCTTTGATGGAATTATTTAGAAGAAAAGGATCATTCCAATGAGTCCTATAATCTTTGTAGTGATTATTAGATTTAACAAAAGTGAAATACATATGTAATCTATCAGGATTAAAATCACAAGTGAACATATGATCCCAGAAATTGGGAACATTAACATATTTAAAAGAATTGTGATAGAAGATCAAAATGGATTATACAACACTTCAAATATTGAAAGCACATAGAAAATTATATTCAGAGGCAAAAAATTCATTAATTTCAAGGAAAAATTAATTTTTGGTTCCGCAAGAGAATTTTTTTTGGTTTATGCATAAAAATACTTCTTTTAATGACAATAATAGTGTCAGAGTTAGCTATACCCTGACAGTTCCAAAAAATAACATCTATTAAGAACTATGTTTGGAGAGGGAGATTATTTTTTTCTTAGAACCACTTGAGCCTTTATTCCTCTTTGTTATTCCAAGATTTAAAGAAGAGACTAGAGTAGTCTTCATAACCCACTTGCTTATAGAATTATCAATCAAAATATTAGCAGAGCCTAAGTTAAAAATTTATTTTCCCTTATAATGAGATTTAGGGAGTTAATCAGGGGACATGGAATCACCATCTAACTCAAGAGATCATCTTATAATCTGAGGTACAGTTGGTAGAATAAGATTATCCTACTTTCTTATTGGCTCAATAAGTTTTATAGGTGATTCCATATTTTTTTTTTCACATATGATTTACCAATCAGAGGTGTTTTCAGAGAGGTAGTGCATAAATCAATAACATATGTAGTTCATGAAACTATTTAATTATAAATAATGGGAATTGAAACAATAGCTAGAACCATACCATGCGATACATCTTAGACAGTTTGAGTAATAAGATCATCTTCCATAACCGCAACCATGTATTCATCATTCTCAACCAGGGCTGCATGAGGTGGGACTGAACCATCGACAACCAGATGAGCCTACTGATTGGGATCATCCCTCCTCAGGAGCTCTTGTGAGATTCCATCTTTCCTAGAAATTGAGAGTCCCACATTCTTGGGAACTAATTGAGTCGAGACATCTGTCAGTGGAATTTCTATAGGATGGTTGAAGACCTCAATCACAATCTATTCTATATATTTTAGAATCGAAAGATCGATTTCTATTTTTCCTCCTCCTCGACCTGTTCATCCCATGTAACACCCGAGCTCTCACCCAGAAGGGTTACCCTCTTTGCCCAAATATCGGATTTTTATTAGGAGGATCAGGAATGGGAGGAGACATGGCTTTATTTTTCTTCATATTCTTGACCTTAGTCCACCCATCATCATTAGTTGGTTGAACCACCAGGCTTTGAAAAACCATGAATTTCATAAGGGAATGACCCACAATCTTGCAGAACTCATAGTATGGCATCATTCTATCAAATTCAACTCTGATTTTTTTGTGTTTTACGATTGGCAGACATGGGGTATATATGTTCAAAATGAGATGAATATGTTTACTAATTACAAAGGTAAAACAGTCACATCATATCTACAATATTTTTCATCAAACTGTCATTACATTTATATGATTATAATAGTTTTATAACAAATAAGGATTTTTTTCCTGTGAAAAATGATATAGATCATAGCATGGAGGGCGTATTCTACATTTACACATGATTCACGTTTAAAAAAATATACATGATGAAAATGAAATAAGGGATATAATAAATTAGTATTTAAGAGTTATAGTAATGTTATTAATGGGATATTTATTTATTAACTCCATAATTATAATAAATAATGTGTGTTATTATTGAAATATGAGTTGCATCACTTCATGGAGGTGGTATTACACATGTATACATGAGTGGAAATACCAATTTACAATAAAAAAAGTTTGAAGGTATTTACTATAAAAAACTAGATTCATAATATTTTGATAAAGTTATTCTATATTTATTAATCCCCACTTTATGTGGTGGTGCTGTAAAATAAAAAACATCACTTTTTTGAGGTGGTTGTGCACACGACCAGAAGAGAGATGTTTTCATTTCATATCATTTAAAAAAATGTATAAAATAGTTTTTAAATTGATATAATTATATTTAAGTGTAATAAAGATATTTATATCATTATATAAATGTGGTTGTAAAATATTATATGAACATAGAAGAAGAAATAGACATGAAATATGTAGTTTATGACTTTTACCACTATATCAGATATCTACTATTAGATTGAACCTTTAATATTATTGGATTTACATTTTAAGAATCACATTACCTATAATACATTTAGAGGTATTACTATCATTTATATCTGAAGGTATTTTTCATGATTAAAACATTATTTGTTATAATGAAGATATGAGGGGAGGTTCTCATTTATTATCTAGGGAGTTCTGCTATTATAATTATTCAATGTTTTAAAATAATATATCGTCATATTCATGGTATTGTGTGACATAAAAAATAAAATTATAAAATAATGTGATAACGCCCAAAATAATATTACCCAATTAGGAATAATATAATATTTTGGGACCTTATAACATATTGTTCCCTTAAATCCCCAATTTTACCCTTTTTAATATTATGAAATCATTTTCAAAAAATAATTCACAAATAATAACCATAATAAAATTGAAAGCATTACTAAATCTAAAAAAACATTTTTCTTAATATGAAACCCATTTTTCAGAAATTAATATGAATAATTGTCACAAATTTATTTAAATATAATAACATTAAACTTAATAAAATTGTGTTTTTTTTAGAAAAAAATCATTTTTAAGCCTTAAAATGATGATATGTCAAAATTAAATATAATAATAAATTCTAGAGAATTGTTGGTATTAATTTTAATCAATTCATCATAATTTTATATTAATATAAATCCTTATATTTTTTTAATTTTTTAATTTTTTTTAATAAATTACATCATAACAAAATCGTTATTTTCTTTATTCACAAAAAAAATTCGAAATAATATTAAACCTATGATAATATTGATAGTATTAATAAAAAAATGAATTGAAATATTTCAATTTCCTATCCCAAAATTTATAATTATAGTTTTTAAATAAAACCATATATATTAGTGATGACATTTTAGTAAGAATAAGATATTTTCCCATTGACTGGAAAATATTTTTAATATACAATGTAATATATGAATCCATAAAATTTGTTTTTTAACATTAAAAGGTTTTAAAATTGACCCTATATTTGAATTACTAGGTATTCATAATCTTTTCCCTTTTTAAAAATTCTTCATCAAAATTTTATTCATTAAATAATAAAATCTTAATATTTTTAAATCATAATTTTTTTCATGTGTTCCTTTATACATCAATTTTTTTTACAAAAAACCTTAACACGGTAAATTACTGTAGACCATACACCCATACTATTTAATAAGTAAAATATGCACTTATTTTTTCGACATAATAACTATTCTCTTCAAACTATACCAATTTGTGGATTAAAAACATGTTATACATCATGTACATAGTTCCATAGTAAATAAAAATTACAAAAAATCATGTTCCTTAGAGAAAATTGGAGTTAAGGTTAAACTTATAACACATTTTCTTGAAAAAAATACAATCCAATTAAGTATGGGTTTATCTATCCATTTTTTTAAAAAAAATAATCATTTCATTATAGATATTTTAAGAAATAAATTTTCACCCAAAAAAATTAAAATATATTTTATATGGTTATATTCATAACATTAATTTTATCAATTACTTCCAAATGTGGTGTTGATATATTTTTACATTTCTAACCATCCATTCTACAAATTCTATTCTAAAAAATTTCCAATCTCAGTCATTTTCCTAAAAAAATGGAGTCCAATACCATTAAAAATATAATAAATCAAAACATGAAATTTATTTAAATCAGGTAAAACATTTATTATAATAAAATTAAATTAAAGAAAAACATTGGTTATGAAATCCCAAAATTATGAGGATACATCTTGAATCATATCCTCTTTTTTCTGAATTATTTTCTCTTGTTGTCCATCACTTTAAAGATTAAATACTTATAAAAATTTATCCAGACAATCTAATTAATATATATTATTTTATGCTCATAAAAATTCATATAATCTTATATTTGATAAAGGTGAATAAATTTTTTAAAATAAAAAACTAGAACCAAAATCATAATATTAACAATAGGAGAATTTTTTAATCCGTCAATGAATTCCAAGAATATATTAAATCTCATTGATTGAATAACGGTAAAATTCCAAAAATATAAACTATATATATAGAGTAGAATTATCATATATACTAATAAAGGATGTAATTCTTCATGTACCATATCAAAACAAATCGTATAAATCATCATGCCTAACAAACCAAAATTATGTAAAATTCTATGTCCAATATCCTAGAATATAAGGATATGAAATGTCATTTCTAATAACCCTATAAGTGGACTCTCGGTAATAATAATGTATATGGTATCCCCAATTTACCTATAATCCCTTAACCTAGTAATTTCATAAAGGTGTACCCGGTATCTATCAAGGTGCATCATAATTCGATAGCATATTTTTTTATTCATATATTTCCTCAATGATAAAATTCATTCCACGATAAAATTTATCATAAATAATTTAATAAATAAATAAAATTATGATATAAATATAATTTCTATGTTCATAGGTATTCTATATATTAAATTAAGTGTTAATTTATGTCGATCCATTATAATCATTGAGCATATAGAATACCGAGGACCACTGTGGTTCATCAAACACACATATGAATTCATTACATTTTACAAACTTTTTCCATTATTATATAATTTAGAATGGGATCATGCATAAAAAATTTAAAATTTTTCATTTAATTTATAATTGAATGATATAGAATAATATAAAATATTCTTATAATTAAACTAAGTCATACACAACACTTATAATTTATATAATTCAATTTATTAATATTATTCAAAAATAGGAAACTAAAAATTATTCAAATGAAGACTTTAATTAAAAAGATAATGTATAAGGGTCATGATATATAAGAGAAACACCCAAAAGGTGTTTCTATAGAAAATGTATGCTTCCTTCAGTGGTTCATTAAGGTTTAAGTTGACTATCTAATAAATGGAATTGATAAATTAAATAATCAATTTCATTGTAGAGGAATGACTCTAAAAGATATTATAATGTAACCCAGGGGTGTATTTTTCTAAACATGCATATATTTAAGGGAAAATTCATAGACACCCGACCTAATTCATTGGATTATTAACATTCCCTTTATGAAGACATGTTTACTTTAACAGAAAAAAATAATAATTGAAAAAATATTATAATAGGTAATATTAGCTCGCAAAATATTAGAATTTTGAAAGTAAATGGATATAGTATAAGGTCGTAAGGTGAGTTTCTTACTAATTAATATGATTTGAACAAATATGATAAAAATGATATTCAAAAAAAGAAATGGGTTTTCCATAATGACTAATATGGATGGAGATGAGAACAATAAAAGCCTTTGGTTCTTATGAGAAGAGGGGAATGAAATAATGAATAAGTGTAAAATTATAGTGTTAAAACGAGTAATTTAAGGTATTTTAACGATATACATGGTTTGGCCGCATGTTTTGGAATACTGTGCACCATCCATGTGGTTCATATATCCGACACACCACAATGTGGCATTTTTTCTAAATATTTCATAACAGAATTGTGAGGACCATATATAAGTACATCCTTAAAACACACCTACCCCACATGGTTGTACTACACTATTTAGAAAAAACATGCACTAATAGTGTTACATTTAGTTTACTTATAAACCACCGTTCATAGTTATTTGGAGACCAAATATTGTTTGAAAAATCATAATATATAAAATTTGGAATGATATTTTGTGTTCTAGGGTTATAACTATCAAAAAACCAAATCTACACCTTAGATACTACTCCCAAGAAGGATTTGTTATGAAAAGATGCATCCAAAACTTATCTAACATGTCACGACCCATCCTCGGGGCCCGTACTGTGACTACCCCAAGCCCGCCTTCCATAGGCCAGGGGCTGTCGACTATCACCAAAGGAGTAAATCTTGATAAAAAGGGAAGGAATTTCCTTCATATTGTAAAAAAACAAAACAAAGTACGCAACAAAAGTAAGAACAAAGTAAAAATGTATAAAAAAGTTAGTGCATAAAAGAAAGGGGCAGAAAATAAAAGCCCAACAGTAAGTATAGTACAACTGAAAGACTAGTACAACAACAGTAATGTAAAGAAGCAACAACTGAGTCATCCTCCAGGAGTCCCACCTGATGGGTTGGTAAATATGGTCTCCTTGGATCCTCGGGTCCGTCCGTCCACTCCGTGTACGTCCCGCCAAGTGGTCCACCTACGGGTACTGTGTAGCTCTAAAAGTCTCTACCAAGATCAGTGTTGTCCGTCGTCTGCATCCAACACAACGTAGTGCGGGAATTTCCCGTATAGGGGTGAGTTTAATGATACTCAGTAGGGACCCCGAGACCCCAGAAAGTCTCACAGAATCCAAGAAGGATAAACCCCAAAAAAATATACAATCACGAATTATCAACAAACTCTACTTAGGTATATGACCATACATATATCTAAGTCATAAATTCCAATTCGGCTCCAACTCTGGAGCCCAAACACAACCCAGTGAACACAGGAAAGAAGTCAATCAAACTGATGGTAATGATTGAAAGTCATGACTCAACTCACACAGGTATACATATTTTTAAAAGTGATAATGATGATTATATATAGTCATTGATTCATCTAAGCTGTCGGACCCACGTAGGATATTAGACCAGCTATGATGTCGGACCCATGTAGGATACTAGAACAACTACTCTGTCGGACCCATGTAGGATACTAGAACATAAGTCAAACTATAGGACCCACGTAGGATACAAGAACAGTATTCATCGCCATTGAACCCACGGAGGATTCCTGTACGGTAGTCGTCGTCGCTGTACCCACGGAGGATTCCAGTACGGTAGTCGTCCTCGTCGAACCCACGGAGGATTCCAATACGGTAGACGTCGCAGTCGCATCCAGCTCTAGGGTTCCCGCACACAACACGATCAATTCCGGGATGGTCCGCTTCTCTAGAAAAGAGTTCGATACATCAAATATCACTAAGTTCAGAGTTTATGTAACCCAATGTTCCATCTCATAAAAGGTACCCAATGCGATAGATGACACGTCAATCAGACGCTCGGTCTGAGAGGTATTGGCTTTTCCGTTCTAGGGGACCGGTTGGAAATACACTCGTTCCAAAACACGACCATTTTCTATAGTTTTCCAAAACTCACTTAGAGTATCAAAAAAGGACTGCTTCGTTGCGAGGGTCCCAATTCCATAGACAACACGTCGATCGGTCACGCGGTCTTTAAGTTATTCACATTTAAGCGTAATGGGTCCAGCCTGTCAAGACCAGTGGGATGGCAGGTCGGCCCGACCTGGTTCGGTGGGTCTGACCCAATAGAGGGTCAGACCGTCCCGGTGAATCACAAGGCTCGGCCCGACCAGAGGGTTCGTGGCCCGGCCCGAGAGGGAATGACTAGGCTCAGCAGGGCACGGCCCAGTGCGGCGCGGCGCAGCCCGGCTGATCGAGCGCTGAGGGGAGGGGGGGGGGGGGCACCGGTCTCCCAAATCGGCGGTGCCAAGCGGCGCTGCCCTCCTGTTCGGCCGGCCGATGCTGACCGGTCTTCCTGGAGTGAGCGGCCCACATGGGCGGGCCGTGGTCCTCCTGTGTAGCACCTGTAGGTGTCGCGACCTTCATCAACATGGTCAGCTGGTTCGCCCGTCGAAGCGGCCCGGGGAGTGCGGGCTGCGGTCCTTTGCAGCATGGCGTCGTGGGGCACTGCGGTTCCTCCAACCTGGCTAGCTATGGCCGGCCAGTTCTCCTTCGGTTGAGCGGTCTGTAGTTGCAGGCAGCGGTTCTGCCGCATGTGGCTGGTGCATGGCCGCTGCTCCTGTTCGTCGCCACCGCCTTCCGTTGCCACCGCCAAAATATCCAAGAACCATCGGAGGGTTGTTGGGCCGTGTTCATTCGTCCTGCGCCCTCCGCGTTAGGCGGTATCAAATGGCCCAAGAAAAAACAATGTTTCAATGAGAGGCACAGAACAATATTAATCAATTAAAATTGAAACAAACCCCCAACCTTGATTAAGGTTCATTCGTCGATGATCCATGTAAGACAAACATCGCGGTGGTCGATCATCACAGATGACGGTGTAATTCCATCAACGTTTGAGGAAGAGGGAGGAAGCTAGCATTCCTTGTGGCGTCACCTCCTTCCTTTCCCCGGTTGATGTAGGAGAGGAAGGGGATTGTGTCCCTCGTGTTCTTCGTCAGAGCTGTTCGTCGTCGGAAGAAGAACACTATTCTTCTCTTGAGCTCTCCCAAAATCCTCCCAACACAACGAGTTCCCTAACTAAAATAATAGCTAAGGATATTATTTTATTCACATATGTAATTCAAAATTCAAATACTTTAATTAATTAATTGGTGTACAATTAATTAATTAAATGAGTTGGAAAATATTAAAGGGATAGAGGGAGGTGTAGAGATCACATTCATTAAGGGGGAGTTTTCAAATTAATTAAAGAGGTGTTAAAGGGGAGTTGAGGGGAGGTGATAAGTTAGGGGCTTTTGTGGGCCCCACCTCACAAATATCCTCTAATGAGAGGTTATGTGGGTGTGGTCCCCATTAATAACTTCCCCTTTTAGGATATAACTACCATATATAAATAAAATTCTGTTCCACAATTTTATTTATTTTATTCTCAAACCCCCAAAATTAACTCTCAACCCGCATAAAAAACAATTGCGGTTATAGTCCCCTTAAGCGAATACCAACACTGCGAGTTCATCGGTGTCCTCAGATTTTAATTCCAAGCACTGGTTCAAAAAATTGAAAAACTGACCATACGTTCACTGAGCGTACTCAAATAAACATCAGAAAATTATTCCGGGCACATCGGCCCTCAGAATCAGGTGCCGTCAGAAACTGCGTACTCATAAAATCCCAAATAATTTAAGAAAAAATTTTCCATGAAATTTCCGGTTCTTTATATTACTCCCACCTCAGGGAATTACATCCCTGTAAAGCTACAAAAACACTTGGGAAATAAAAGGGGGTACTGAGCACCCATCTCAGCCTCCCACTCCCATGTGCTCTCCTGGAGGTTACCGTGCTGCCAGTGAATGCACACCAAAGGAATCTAATATCCTCATAGGACCCGCTCCTATCGTTCCTTGATCTCCACCGGGACCCCCATGAATGTCGCCCCGTCATCGATATCCAAATCCCTGTGATCGATGATGTGGGACGGGTCGTTCACGTATCTCCTCAGCTGAGATAAATGGAAGACATCATGCACCCGATGCAACTGATGTGGAAGGACGAGGCGGTAAGCCACCTTGCCAACTCTTCTGAGGACCTGGAAAAGCCCGATGAAGCAAGGATATAACTTTCTACCTCATCCAAATCTCCATAGACTTCATCGAGGTGATACCCATAGGAAAATGTGGTCGCCATCCTCGAACTATAGTGGTCTCCATATCCTTTCAGCATAGGAATTCTGTCTGATCTATGCAGTCTTCATCTGCTCTTGGATGATCTACACCTTCTCCGTCATAGCCTGAACCATCTCTAGTCCTACAAGTGCTGACTCCCGAGGGTCAGTCCAGCACAAAGGTGATCTGCAAGGTTGGTCATATTGTGCCTCATAAGGGGCCATCTCGATGGTGGAGTGGTAGCTGTTTTTGTACGAAAACTCCAACAAGGGTAAGTGATCCTCCCAGCTGCGACCAAAGTCAATGACACAAGCACGAATCATGTCCTCAAGATTCTGAATGGTTCTCTTAGTCTGGCCATCTGTTTGAGGATGGAAGGCGGTTCTCAAGAGAGGTTGTGTCCTAAAATCCTCTTGTAACCCCTTCCATAGCCGGGAAGTGAAACAAGCATCATGATCGAAATGATGGATGATGGAACATCATGGTGCCGTACCATCTCCTGAATGTAGAGGCATCCTAATATCTCTACTGAGCCTTGCTCTCGGATCGATTGGATGTGGGTCGACATGGTGAGTCGGTCTGCGATCACCTAGATAGAGTTGTGTCCTCTGGATGTATATGGTGGCCCCATCACGAAATCCATGGATATCCCATCCTACATCCACTTCGAAACCTCTAAGGGCTGAACCAAGCCCGCTGGTGCCTAGTGATCCACCTTCACTTGCTGAAAAGTGAGACATCATGAAACAAAATCTGCTACAACCTTCATCATACCCGTCCACCAAGCTGTCGTCTGAGGTCCTGATACATCTTCACAACTCCTAGATGTACCGATTGAGGGGAAGTGTGGAACTCCCTCAGTACATCTTCGTATAATGCTACTGGTACCATGGTACGTCCCCTGAATAGGATGACATACTCTCCACCATCAGAAAAGTTTTTGGGTGCCAACCCAGACGATATCTGAGCACGTCATATCTCGCAGTCAGTGTCCCCTTGTTGTGACTCTATGACTTGCTGATAAAGTGGGGGAGTGACTATGATAGAATGTAGAAAGGATGCTCCATCTACATCCACAAAGAATATCTGAAACACGGCTACCTGCTTCGTCACCTCTCCGAGCATCAGAATTCCCGATCTCCTACTGAGAGCATCTTCTACAACATTCCCCTTCCCATGAGTATAGACTATCTCAAAGTCATAGTCCTGGAGAAACTCGAGCCATCACCGCTATCTCAGGTTCATGTCTTTATACGACAAGATGTACCTGATACTCTAGTGGTCAGAGTAGACTGTAAAACGCTCACCCATCAGATAGTGTCTCCAAATCATCAAGGTGAAGACCACTGCTTCTAACTCCAGCTCATTGGCAGCATAGTTTTGCTCATGCTACCGCAACTACCATGAACCATATGTGATCACCACTCTCTCCTGCATCAGGACACACCCGAGTCTGGTCCCTGACGCGTTGTAGTAACTATGTACCCTATTCCCTCCTTCGGAATCCTCAAGATGGGTGAACTATTCAACATCAGCCTTAGCTCTTGAAAGATCTGCTGGCATCTCTCTGACCATAAAAAGTGTTTCCCCTTTTTCATAAAAGCTAATAGTTGTGATGCAACTCTGGAGAAGTATGGAACAAAGGTAAGTCTGACAGACTCTTGAGTGATCAACTGCACCCTCTTAGGCGTGATTCAATCCTGTGCTGCCTAGGTTTTCCTTTTTTCCAACCAAGGAAAACCCCATCCCAACTCTGTCGACAAACCAAAACATTTTTCCTAATATAATCAATTTGTGTATGAACTGTGGTTGCCCAGTCCATACCCAAAATAATGTCGTAAGGCCTCGATGCTACCACCAAGAGGTTCCAACCAAAACTCTCACCTCAAGGGTCATATTACACTATCGTCCTAAGTGTGATTATTGAGTCTCCTCCCAAAGGTATCTCCAGACGTGAGGGTCAAGTCAATGGCTTTACCAGAAACTCTTGGTCTGGGACAAGATTCATGGAAGGAATGAATGATTTTTACTTATGTCCATTGATATGACAGCTGGTAGTAGACACATACCGTACCTCCAATCATTCTTAGAGTCCTTGGGTCACACTCCTTGACCGCATGTAGCTACTCTCTTCCTCTACCCTCCACCTCCATTAGCCTAGAAAGGACCCCAAAGGTGGGTGGTTGTAACATGTCGAAATTTTCACCACCTCATGGTGCTATCCTAGCTCTACTTCCATGTCTGCTACCCTGCAGATTCATATTTCATTAACACTTCCTCTTCTCGAAACTTTTTACATGCTGAAGTCTCTATGACTGACGCCAGTTCGCAGCTTTGCACTGCTAACATTCACTAGCTGTATCTGCTCATCCAATGAAAATTCAACTACAAGGGTTCTCTCTAGCACCCTAACATAAGTAGAAATGCATAGAGGAAAAAGTTCTTGCTCGTATATCCATAAAAACACCTCGCTCGAAGGTACGTGCTCTAAAGCTCTGATCGAATCATATTCATTGAGTACTAGGAAAGATCGATATACCTCAATGAATATTCAGATACCGACACGTCATCCTTCTGAAGCTGTATAAGCTCTAGAAAACTCTCATCCACCTCCTCAAGACAATCCTCAACAGCCTGTGGGTCGAGTTCGCCTCAGACCATGAGGGATATCTGGTGCTGAAACACATGTGAGGCACTAATCCTACAAGTTTCATCTACCGGTACCACCTGTAGTGTCTGTTGATCAACGAGATGTGATATAGTTGGCACACTGTCTGAAGGTACCATCTCAGAAAATGGTCCATTTAAAGAAAATTCAACATTATGCGGACCATCCTCATGGTTACTCACTGAAAAATATTAGTATCTAAGATCATAATATTCTCTACTAGTTTCTAAACTAGGTGGAAAACTCCAGTTATCGCCACCATCTAGTCCTCTGCTCCCTGGGAATCAGCCTCGCCTCGAATCCTCGGAGCCCTCTTCCACTGGAACTCATGAAACGCGCTCATTAGGCGTGCACTGTCCGCCAGTGCGGCTAGTGGAATCTTCTGCCCAACAGGTGGTGGTGATGATGGTACACCAACAAAAGGTGCCAACATAGTAATAGGGACCTGCACCGGAGCCTCATCACTCGTTGGGCCGTCATTCTGTACTTTATCTCGTGACCCTATCTGGATATCATTGCAGTAGAATCCTGATAAGGAACAGGTGCACCACAGTCAAACAGTATACCTGGTGAGCTGACACAAAGTAATCACAAAGAAAACATTTCAAAGGAAACACACACACAATCAGTGTTTTCGTGAACTGAGTCAGAAATCAGAGGTCAGTGTCCTGGTGTATGGATACATCGGCCACCACACCAACACTGGACTCCCTGGACTGAAAACCACACTCAATACTCTTAACATTATTGTTTCTCAGAAAAGAAATATCAGAGTCCTGAGTTTTGTTGTAGAACCGACTCTCCTCTTATAGCAATTTTTCACAACCCGTCCTTGGGGCCCATTTCGTGATTACCCTATTCCCACCTTCTATAGGCCAGGGGATGGAGACTATCACCAAAGGCATAAATCTCGATAAAAAGGGAAGGAATTGAATTTATATAGTAAAAAACCCAATAGAGTACGCAAAAGAAGTAAGCACAAAGTAAAACTGTATACAAAAGTAAGTGCTGAAAAGAAAGGGTGCCGAAAATACAGGCCCAACAGTAAGTACAGTACAACTGAAAGACTTGTACAACATCAGTAAAGTAAAGAAGAAACCACTGAGTCATCCTATGAGAATCCCAACTGAAGGGTGGGTACAGATGGTCTCCTCGGCACCTCGGTTCCATCCATCTGCTCCATGTACGTCCCTCCAAGTGGTCTACCTACGGGTACCATCTAGCTCTACAAGTCTCTACCATGATCATTACTGTATGTCTTCTGTATCCAACACAACGTCGTGTGGGTATTTCTCATGCAGGGGTGAGTATAACGATACTCAATAGGGACCCTAAGACCCCCGAAGGTCTCAAAGAATCCACAAAGGATAAACCACAAAGAAAAGATACAATCACGAAGTATAAAACCACTATACTTAGGTATATGCCCATACATATACCGAAGTCCTCGATTCCAGTTTGGGTCCAAATCTTGATCCCAAGCACAACCCAGTCCACAAAGGGAAGAAGTCAATCACACTGATGGAAATGATTGAAATTCATGACTCAGCTCACACATGTATACATATTTCGTAAAGTGATAAAGATAATCAAATGTAGTCACTGATTCATCTAAGTTTCCTGAACCATGTAGGATACTAGACCAGCTATGCTGTCGGACCCATGTAGGATACTAGACCAGCTACTCTATCGGACCCATGTAGGATACTAGAATAGAAGTCAAACTGTCAGACCCACGTAGGATACAAGAACAATAGTCATCACCGTCGAACCAACAGAGGATTCTAGTATGGTAGTCTTTGTCGCCGAACCCACAGATGATTCTAGTATGGTAGTCATTGTCACTGAAACCAAGGAGGATTCCAGTACTGTAGACATCGCAGTCGCATCCAATTCTAGGGTTCCCGCACACAACACACTCGATTCTGAGAGGGTCCGCTCCTCGAGAAATGGGGTCGATACATCAACTATCAAGAAGTTCAGATTTGATGTATACTGATGTTCCAACTCATCAAAAGGAACCCAACGTGACATACGATGCTTCAATCGGCACCGGGTCTGAGAGATATTGGATTTTTGTTTTAGGGACCCGGTTAGAATTATGCTTGTTTATGTAGCCCGGACATTTTCCAAAGTTGTTCAAAACTCATATAGAGTATCACAAAAGGATCGCTTCGTTTCGAGTGTCCTAATGTCATAGACAGAACGTCAATCGGTCACGTGGTCTTTATGTTATTCGCATTTAAGCATAACGGGCCCGGCCCGTCAAGCCCAGTTGGCTGGTGGGTCGGCCCGACCTGGTTCAGCGGGTCCAAACCGGTAGAGGGTCGGGCTGGCCCCGTGAAGCCCGTAGCCTGGCCCAGTGGGGTGCGGCCCAGTCCGGCGTGGCGTTGCCAGGCCCGGCTGGACGCTGCTCGACCCGGCTAGCCGAGCGGCTTGAACCGGTTGCCCAAGCACTGCGTGGGGGCGTGGCCCCCCGGTCTCCCAAATCAACAGTGCCATGCGGCGCCGCCCTCATGTCCGGCCAGGCGAAGTTGGTCAGTCTTCCTAGAGCGAGCGACCAACATGGGGGGATCACGGTCGTCCTGCACGACACCTGTGGGTGCCTTGACCTTCATCAACCCATCTGGACGACGGGCAAGCCAGTTCGCCTGCCGAAGCGGCCCGCAGAGCACTGGCCGTGGTCCTCCGCAGTGCGGCGCTGTGGGGAGCTGCGGTTCCTCCAGCCCGGCCGGCTACAGCCCGCCGGTTCTCCTTCTGCCGAGTGGCCTGCGGTTGAAGGCTGTGGTTCTTACACACACGACCGGTGCATGGTCGTCTCTCCCATTTGTCACCACCGCCTTCTGTTGCAGCCTCCAAAATATCCAAGAACCATCGGAGGGTCGTTGGTCCATGTTAGTTCTGCCTGTGCCCTCCGCGTTAGGCAGTATCAAATGGCCCAAGATAAAAAATGGTTTCAACAAGGGATGAAGAACAATATTAATCAAATAAAATTGAAACAAACCCCCTACCTTGATTAAGGTTCGTTCGTCGTCGAGACATAGAAGACGAGCGATGCGGTGTTCGGGCGTCACAAATGACGGTGTCGTTCCGTCAACATTGGAGGAAGAGGGAGGTACGTATCATTCTTTGTGGAGTCTCCTCCTTCCTTGCACCGGTTGATGTAGCATAGGAAGGTGATCGTGTCCCTGCATTATTCTTCAGAGTTGTTCCTCATTGAAGAACAGTGTTCTTCGTCGTAAGAAGAACACTATTATCCTCTTGAGCTCTCCCAAAATCCTCCCAAAACAATGAGTGCCCAAAATAAAATAATAGCTAGGGATATTATTTTATTCACACATGTAATTCAAAATTAAAACACTTTAATTAATTAATTGGAGTTCAATTCATTAATTAAAATACTTGGAAAATATTAATGGGGAGGTCGAGGTGTAGAGATCACATTCATTAAGGTGGAGTTGTCAAATTAATTAAAGAGGTGTTAAAGGGGAGTTGAGGGGAGGTGATAAGTTAGGGGCTCGTATGAGCCCCACATCACAAATATCCTCTCATGAGAGGTTATTTGGGTATGAGACCCACCAATAACTTCCCATTGTAGGATATAACTACCAGATATAAATAAAATTGTCTTCCACAATTTTATTATTTTTATTCTAAATCCCAAAAAATTAACTCTCAACCCGCATAAAACGTAACTGTGGTTAAGGTCCCCTTAAGCGAATACCCGCATTGCGAGTTCATCGGTGTCCTCGAATTTCCATTCCGAGCACAAGTTCAAAAGATAGAAAAACCCTCTTGTACGTTCCCTGAACGTAAATGAACAAACTTCAGAAAATTATTCTGGGAAAACCGGGCCTTGGAATCAGGTACCATCAGAAACTACGTATTTGTAAAATCCCAAAGCATTTAAGAAAATATTTTCCATGAAATTTCTAGGTCATTAAATAACATCCTGATAAAAAACTAAAGTATTAAACTGTACTCGATAACAATAATTTTTTAGTTCTGTATCTTATAATACCATTGTAAATGATGTTCTACATTTTTTTCAATCCCTCAAATAAAAATTGAATTCACTATAGAAAATTTCATCTTTTTTCAACTGGTGAAATTGTATCCTTCCCACATTGGAATATATCATCCCTAAGAATCCATTATAGAAAAAATGAAAACAACCACTTTAACTATTATAGTTATTTGTTTCTTCTCAAACTGAATCTTTTCATTTATTAATTACAAATTTCCATCCATTAGTGTCACAAACCACTTAAGGACAATTTAATAAAAATAGAGGAAATATGATTTTATTTTCCCTAAGGTGAGTTTAAGGAATTTTTTTTAATTTAAACTATAAATAGATAAAAATTCATTATTCAGAGCTATATTTTAGTACAATAATATAGTGTTTATCCTAGTAAAATAGTTTTCTGGTATTCCAAACTATTCAAAATTTTGAAAAATATTTAATGTTTAATTAAACAAATATTATTTATTAGTGAATGTTAGTTTAGTGATGTATTATTTGGAGTGGGTTTTATAGGAATTATAATTTCGTTTTTGATTCAAATGTTTTTTTCTAAGGAATGTTATAACCTTATTCCAGGAATTATGGTTGGGACATGGCCCCAATTTTTCTCTCACCTAGTTCTCATTTTCTTTTGATTTTTTCTCTATTAACATTAATCTCATTTACTAACTTGTAATTCATTTATGACCCCAAAATTAGTTCTTAATTTTGTTAATAGGGGGGATATATATATATATATATATATATATATCAGAGTGTGAAAAGCTATATAGAGGCCTCTGGAGGTTCTTCTATGAAGATCTTGTCACGAAAATTCATCATCCGAAATGAACAGATTATAAATCCAAATAAATTATTTGCAAGCTTCCACCGAGAGGGAGGCATCATTTAAAATTTTCAACATAAATCCTCAATTTTTATAGTTTTATATATTAGTTTTGTTTTTTGGTATTTGGGGACCACTAGATAGCAGATCTAGTGTTTTTTAGAAAAATCATGGGGTTTTGGGAAGTTATGATGGATTTCCGTTTAATAAATCCAGAATATATGATGTGTAGTTCAGAGAACACATGAATTTTTTCATTATTATTTTATAATATGAGTATTTTGGTATACATGAAATTTACATGGTTATATATGTATTATATCATCCTGATCCGAGTTTCAAGTGCTGGTTCCATAAGTCAGTTCATCCATTGTCCTCAATTGCCCCTTCACATATACGAGAGGCTGCCAACAACTACAAAGGGTCTAACATCGGTCATTGGGAGACTATAACATATTTTTTCATAAGAGTAATAAACAATAAGAAATGATTATGAAAAAAAGTAAATGATATTTACTCACCAGAATAATATCTACGTCACAAGATGTACCAAAACTGGAATGAAAATATCAAAATTGAATAGTAGATATGTCATGATAAAGTGTGTGTTAGGTTTGAAAATGGAGTCCTAAAAATTAATAAAGGCATTTAAAACTACACCAAGAGAGTCCAAACACAAATTCTAGTTCCCTCATCATGCTATATAACTATCATCTTATTGAAAAATGACTTTGTTCCACAATATATATTGCAATCATATAATCTATTTAGGTATTGAAGAGACATCCCAAGTATGGTGTGGGTATATCTCAGTATCCCACCACTAAAGGTTTCTAAAAAATATATATTCAATAACATTTTATGAAATTTTATAAATATATAAGTAAAATTAATAGGTAAAGAATATTACATAATTAATTAATCTTTATTCAACCATACAAACCCCTAAGTTCTGTTGGACACTCGAATCTCAATATACATTTTGTCCCATTCCAGATATTGAATTTCTATTAGGGGATAACATAACTAATAATTTCATTGTTACAATTTTTTAATTCATAATTTAATTCCCATGTTACCAATAATTTTTAACACATCAATGACCATGTAACAATTAATAATCTCACAACTGAATGGCCATGTTTCCATTCATAATCTCACACATTATAATTATTGTGTTCCCATTATTTATTTCACTATTATAAGACTATGTTACCATTAATAACATCAAAACAAAATGACCATGTAAATATTCATTTACAAAAAAATTATATATATAAAATTATCCACATAAATTTCATTACTAATTCAATAATTATTATAATACAACAATTTTATTAGTTAATTCAACAATTTACTAATCACATCAATAAAATTAATTATTTCAAAAAATAATGAATCTAATGAAATTCCTTTACATAATTCAATAATTATCTATTCACATCAATTTCATTAGTTAAATTAATAATTAACTAATTTCATTAGTAGAATAAACTAATTTAAAAAATAATTTAACACATCAATCCAGATAGTTAATTTAATAATTATCAAATCACATAAATAAAAAAATTTAATTAAACTATTATCTATTCAAATAAACAACATTAATCAATTAAATAATTTATTAAACATTGAATTTCAATTATTTATGTTAATAATTAACTAATCACATCAATGACCTAAGTCAATTGAACAATGAACTGATCCATTTTCAATTACATCAAACATACATCCTCATTAATAAATTCACCATTTAATTGATCACAATGATCCCATTAATATATTAAAATAATTAATCACATTACTTCTAATTACTAATTAATCAATCAATTAATCCCATCAATACCATTACTAAATTCAATAATTTAATAATCACATCGAATATATTAATTAATTAAACAATTAATTTGTCATAATCATTTCTATTTATTAATTACACAAATATTTAATAGAATATTATCTAATCAATTAACTAACCAATTAATTGTTAATGTCGATTATATTAATTTATTACATAATTAGTTAACATCCTTAAATCCCTTAAATTAATTCTCCACCTAATTTTTCTCATCTATTATATTAATTAATATAATAAATTTGTTAGTCACACTATATTCCTTAAATTAAATGACTAATTAATCATTCACATCATGTGAAACAATAAATTTCATAATTAATTAATAACATTCAATTCCTTCAATTAATCCACCCAATGATTTTTCTTGTCAATTTCATTAACTATTTCCCCAATTAATTAATAAAACTAAAAATTAATGAAATTCTCATAATTAATTCAAAAATTAATAATTTAGGATCCACTATCCCAATAACACAATAAAAAAATTCATTAATTAATTATTAAAAATAAATCATTTCAATATCCCAATTAAATGACGAATTATTTATTTCATCTTAATTAATTCCATATCCCCAATTAGTTTATAAATTAACTATTACACATCAATCAATTCAATATCCCAAATTAATTCATCAATTAATTATTCCACCTTAATCAATTTAATATCACCAATTAATTCACCAGTTATTTTTTATACAGTAATCAATTCATCATTCACAATTAATCCATCAATTAGTTGTTACACCACCACCGATTTAATATCCTTAATTAATTTATAAATTAATTACATCACCTTAATAAATGTAACGATCCCAATAAATTCAATATTTAATTGTTACACCATAATAAATTCAATATCTTAAATTAATTAACTATTCATCCTAAATATCATAAGTAAAGTAACAATCATGGAGACACATCAATCTAATTAATTTTTTACCCAATTATTTAGTCACACTAATACAATTAATTAATTAAATAATTATTTATTCATACAATACAATTAATTTATTATATTTACAAATTAATAATATCAATCTCATTAGTAATTCAAAAATTACATCATCATATAAGTACACTTAATTAATACCCAAATCAATTAAGCACAAAAATATAATTACATAATTCATCAACTAATTAATCATATTAATCTAATTAAACAATTATTTAATTAATAAATAATTTCAATATCATTACTAACTCAAGAATTATGTTATCACATAATTCCCCTAAATTTATTCCCTAATTAATTATTCTTCTCAAAACCATTAGTTAGTTCATAAATTGAGTAATTAATATCCACGAAATCAATACAACATAATTAATTCAACAATTATATATTCAACCCAACAATCCAAATATCTCATAATTAAATCAATTATTAATTATCAGAAATCATCTATCTCAATATATCATAATTTATTCAGAAATTATTTATCCCAATTAATTCATATAAATTATAATGATTATTTTAATAAATTTTTATCTCAAATCATATATCTAAATATATCATAAATAATTCAACAATAAATTATTCAAAATCTATAATATTAAAAATCCCTAATTTCACATAACATCTATTAATTAAAAAAATTAATTAATTAAATAATTAATTGAGTTTCTAATCAATCTAATGGTAATTTTATAGTTATATATACATAATTTAAATCAAGATATTTTTATTTTTATTACAGACAACCTACCTTATAGTTGATGAAGATTACCCACCAAGAGGTGTGGCCAAATTTATCATAATCAATCAAGAATTTTTCGAAAAACTATATTTAGATCCTAATCCTAAATCCAAAAATAATAGGATAATAATATAAAACACCTAGTTATAGATCCAAATACATCATTATATATACATCCATTTTTTATTAAGGAAGAGGAGTTGAAGAGAGATTGATTGATCTAATCGAGAAGGAACCACTTATATGGGATGGTGTCGATCTTTAATCAGACCATCCATTTTCAATGAATAGAGTTTCAGGGCATACTGGAATCGTTTAGGGACCTTAAAATTGAGATAAATCATAAGTGGATGATTGGGGGTCAATTTGTGGTTTATATAGATGTTCGAGTATTATAAAATTTAATTTTAAGTTTAATAAATACCATGGCCTTAGTTTTCTTCTTGGAACGCATGTTTTTCCCTAACATTATGCCTTTACATTGTGCCTCTTAGAGGGGTGGTGCATAATTTTTCCTTTTAGATTTCATTGTTTTCCAAACTATGCACCATTTCTGTGAATCACCTCATCATGGGTTCGTACGCTTAGATGGGTTGTGGTTCACAGTTTGGGAAAACATTGTGCAAACCATGCACTTCCCTTATTTTTTCCTAAATTCTCAAAATTCACCCAACAACTCCTCAATAATTTTCCAAATCAAATGTAATAAAACATAGGCAAATTTGTAATGGGATATAATCCCATGGAATCACTATAAAATAAAATGTTCTTACAATATCTTCACAATATAACAAATCATCTTTGATATGTACACCCAATTATCCCTGAGATTCTAAGCCAAAATACTACATAACTATGAAATTTTATCTACTTAAATCTCCCATGTTTCCTCCTGAACAGGTCAATTATTCCGAAAAAAAAACTATCAACAACAAATTACCCCTAAAATACATTATAAATACAATCCAAAACATGCATTTGATTGTCCTCAGTGTAGGCTTCAGTATGAAGATCAAATTTCACAACATACCCTAATCATTTTCTAATTGGTTGTTCCTAAGAACTGAAATAATACCATCCAACATTGGAACAATTCCATTCCTTCAAAACCAGCCTAGTCATGATGTGTATCAACCACCTCCAAGGCCCCCTGACCTTTCCCAGTGTAAATTAAACAATCTCCTAATATGTTTCTCATTTATAAATTGATGAGGGTGTACCTCCCAACATCATGTTCTACGTATACTGCATCATAATCACAACCTCTATGAGTCCCTATATCCAACCAATAGATATACATGCAACTAGGAGTAAATCTAGATCATTATTAGTATAGCCGAGATAGTTTCATAGCCGGTGAAAGGATCACCACTAAATAAAAGTGTTATAATAATTCATTTTGAACTCCACTAAAAATACTTAATCAGTGATGTTATCTTCTACTATAGGGACACTTTAATTTTTTAAATTATCATGCTTCTTGACCCTCAATAATCTCACCACATTGATCCAGAACTAGACTATGCCCCGTAAAACTAACAACCGAGTTCTCAAACTAGGTAATTCTCACTACACAATATACTTACATCATGGGGAAAATATAAACACAGAGTTCAAATTTAAAAACATTATCAATGATAACTAAAGGTATTTACACAACAAAGTAACATGTCTTTCACCCTTATCCTGATACAGGGTCCAATCTAAAGAACTATTACTACCATTAACCACCATTCCTCTTTATCATTGTCAATACATGGTAATAAAATTCTTAATTAGAGTTTCTCATTAGAATCTCTTTCATTCATATCGTCAATGATTTTATAATTTCACTCAATTCTCATTAAGCTCAATTCCATTTAAATTTCACATGAATGTAAAAACTGGTCAACTTCAAAAACATACCGAAAAACCATTTTCCATACATGCCTAAAATGATTCATGTCTCAAAATAATACAATGTTCCTATAATGATGCATGATTACCCTACTCTCATACCTTTTGGGCCATAAGTCAAGTCTCAAAAATTGTTTAAAAAAAAATCACATCACACCTTAAGTGCACCACACAATGTAAAATAATATTCAATTGTAACATCTATGACTAATATCAGCAATCCCACAATTGGATCATAGGTTCTCCCCCATGCATGGGTTATCTGCGCCGATGAAATAGCTCATAAACAAGACTTGACTCTTCCTAGATTTTTATTTACATTTACTAAATACTATGAAAATGAAATGAAAATAAAAATACACTCTGATACCATATTTCTAACATCTCGGCACCGGAACCGCACACTAGTGTCCCAAGACTGTTTAACACATCACCTAAAACACACCGCCCCATATGATAGAGAGTTATAACTATCAGGGATGGTCTATTATCAATCGATGGGATACTATACCCTCTTTTTTCTTCAATGAAATACACCAGTGAAAATGATAAAGAAATAAAATAAATGATCTAACAAAACCATAATTATATCACCACTATAATATAACCCAAGTTTGAAATACAATTTAAAAACTGAAAAGTAGATTTTCCACACTAATGTACATGAGAGGTGTTAATAAGAAAAAGAAAAAATAAATAATAACCCTAAATACATTCCCATGATGGCCCCAACCAATATTATGGTTCCCTAATCGTGCTATATCCCAATAAGGCCTCTAAAAATAGAAACATTTTCATAACATATCCTACCATCAAATAAACTATTATGGTACAAATCCGGAAGCCGATGTAGGGTGTGAGTACAACTTAGTAGGAAACCACCAACAAAATATAAAAAAATATCCACTCAATAAAAGTTTATATAGTTGTATAATCAAATATGTAAAATGCATAATTATTTATTTGTAATATTATCAATTAATCATTTTTTAACCACATACACCCATGGTTCCCATGGAAAAATGTATCTCAATACCTTCCTTGGACAGTGATGGAGTCTAAACTATTCCCATGGGATATCAAAGCTTAGAATTACATTATTACTTATCATTAATTATTTCAATAAATCCTATTTTGTGGTTCGTGTTTCATAATTGAATGACCATGTTTCCATTTATAATCTAAATATTGAATAACCATGTTACTATTCGTAATTTCAGACATTTTAATGACCATGTTCACATTCTTTATTTTACTTCTAAATGGGAAAGTCACCATTCATACCTTCACAATCTAATAGAAATTTTACTATACATAAATACTATATTAATTCAATATTTAATTATCTAAGTCAATTTCGTAACTAATTCAATAAATATTTAATAAAAATAACCCCATTATTATATTAAAAAATTAACTAATCAAATTAATAACATTAATTAATTAATATATTAATTAATCTTATAAAATTATTTTATTCAATTCCAAAATTAACTAATTACATTAATTACATTAGTTAATTCAATAATTAACTTACACATCATAAACATTAATTAATTAAACAATTAGTTAAACACATCAATTAAATTATTTAATTCAATAATTAGCAAATCAAATTCGTAATAATGATTAATTAAAAGTTTAACGAATCACATCGATAACATTAATATATTCAATAATTAATTAAACATATCAATTCCAATAATTAATTCAATAATTATCTAATCACATCAATATGATTAGTTAATTCAGCAATTCACTAAACCATTTTAAATTATATCAACACAAAAATATTCATTAATTAATTCAACAATTAATTAATCCTAATGAGATTGTTATATAATTAAATAATAAAATTATTAAATTACTTCCATTAATTAATTCCTCAATTAATTAATGCCATCAATCCCATTATTTAATTTGACAATAAAATAGTCACATTACATCTACTAATTAATTACTAAATTAATTAATCCAATCATTTCAACTAATTAATTTCACAATTAATTAATCACTTGGAATCTACACAATTAGTTCATTAATTGACTATTCATGTAATTTCCCTCAAATAATTTTACAGTTATATAATAACATTAAATCCCTTAAATTAATTCCTAAATTAATTGGTCACATCAATTTCATTAATTTATTTACATAATTTATTAATCCAAATAAATTATGTCAACTAATTCAAAAAACTAATTATTCACATTGCATGAATTAATTAATTTCACTGTGAATTACTCATACTCAATTCCTTCAATTAATCCCCCAATTGATTTTTCATGACAATTGCATTGATTAGTTCCCCAAATTAATTAATAAAACTCACAATCACATAAATTCTATTAATTAATTAATGAATAAATAATTATAGATCCACCATCCCAATAACCCCACATATAATTTTCTAATTAATTATTCCAACACAATCAATTCAGTATCACAATTAATTCAACAATTAATTATTCTAACTCAATCAATTAAACTTATCCAAATAATTAATTAATTAGTTTTTCATCTAAATGAATACAATATCCCAGATTAATTATCATCCCCAATCAATTGAATATCAATAATTCCTTAATTAATTAATTTTTCCATCTTAATAAATTCAAAATTAATAATTAATTCATCAAAATATTTTTCCCCCATAATCAATTCAATATCCTCAATTCATTCCAGAAATATTTATTCCACCTTAGTTAATTCAACAATCCAAATTAATTCATCTATTAATTATTCCACTTTAATGAATTCAATATCCCATATTAATTCCCAAATTAATTGTTCCATATCAATATCATTAATAATTTAACAATTAGTTCATCACATAAATCCCCCTAACTTTATTACAAAAATAATTAAGCAAACCAATCCTAATAATTAATTCAATAATTAGTTTATCATATAAATATCATAAATTAAGTACAAAATAATTTAATCAACCAAATATTATTTCTAATTCAACAATTATTTTCTCAAATTATTCTACATAATTATTCCTTAATTAATTAAGAGCACTAATAAAATTATTTAATTTAAAACTTAATTAAACATATTTTTCTCATTAATTAATTATACAATTAAATAATCATCAAAATGTCATTACAAAATAAAAAAATATCAAATAATTCCCCATAATTATTTCTATAATTAAATAATAATGTCAATCAAATTCGTTAGTTCATCAATTAATTAATCACTAACCAAAAAATCAATATCCAATAATTAATTCAATAATAAATTATTCAACTCAAAAATCACAATATATAATTATTAATTTTAGAATAAATTATCTTAAATAATTTATCTCAAAATTTCATAAGTGATTCAATAATTTAGGAACTAATATCATTTATCTCAATTATCATAATTAATTCACTAATTAATTATCTTAAACCATATATCTTAATATCTCATAGTTTATTCAACAATTTATCATCCAAAATATCTATTCTCCAAAATCCCCAATATCATATCTCCAAAGACAACTAATCCATAAAATTATTTAATTCAATGATGATTTTAATTTTAAGACATCTAATACCCATTATATAATTAAATACACATAATTTAAATCAATACTTTGCAATTTTAAATATAGACCACCAGCCTCAATATTGATGATGAATGGTTACCAAAAATATATCCTCATGTTAAATGTAATTAATTAATAACATTTAAAATAATGTAATTTATATATGATTCCAAAATCCACAATTAAATGGATCATGATATAATTCACCTAGATCCTGATTTAGAACCCACATCGGATGATCGTCCCTCTTTTATCTGAGAATATAAGTGGGAGAGAGAGAGAGAGAGATTTGGGAGAGAGAGAGAGATAAATTTATTCAAGAAGGAACCACTTACCCCTGATGATGAAGATCTTCAATCCACCCTTATATTCACCAAGAACATAGGTTGAGAGGCTTAAGAATTCATTTATGATCCTTTAAAATATATATGAATTATTAGGGGATGATTGGGTTTCAATTTGGAGTTATTATAAGTGTTCATGTATTTTAAATATAATTTTTTGTTTAATTGAAAATTAGTGCACATTTTTCTTCATGGGGGACACAATTTTCCCTAACCCTGAGCCATAATCATAGATCACATCCAGGGTGTGCATAATTTATCCTTTTATTGTGCACATGTTTCCAAAACATTTCAAACAATTTGAATCCCCTATGCATGGGCCCTCTCAGTTAGCTGGGTTTTGGCACATGTTTTTGGAAATCCACGCGTGAACCATGAACTACCATCATTTCTTCATTAATTATTAAAATTCACCGAAAAACTACACAATAATTATATTAATCAACTATAATCAAACCTAGAGAAATTTGTACCTAAATACAGGCCCATTTCATATAAAAACAATTATGTTTCTTACATGTTGTGTAGTGGGGTTGGCTATCTTGTTGGGTACTCTTCTAAAAACATTGTGCATGGGAACATGGCTTTTTAGAGTACATGAATCTACCCAAGGTTTAGTGAAATCCATGTATAAGAAATTGGACATGTGGGGAACATGTACAAGTAGACAAGCATTGAGCACTTGTTGGACCATATTCCATGTATATACAAAATAAATGGTGTAATCTAGAATGTTGTATGGATAATTGGGAAGAGGTAAATGCGTCAGTACCAATGTATTGGTACATTCCACATACATCAAGAATGTACCCACCATATAGTCATAGGTTCATGGTTTTGGAGAACGATATGGGGTTACACATAGTCTTCCCTAAGTACACTCTAAGTACTTTTCCTACCCTATAATATTTTTACTATTATTCTTTGCATTGATATAATTAGACATGTGAGAATCATATAATGAGAATTTGTTACAAATATATTATAATGGAAGAATACATTAAATATTTTTGAGAATGTTTGAATTTTTTTTGAATAAGATACCTTCTTGAGGTGTCCATAATGGTTGTAGTACTATGAACCTTCTAGGTGGTGGGTTTTATATTGTAAGGCTCGTGTGAGGGTTGAGAATTCATTCAACACCTTCACTCAAGTACTATAGGATAGTATGTGTTAATTTATTTATAATTTTCCAAGAGGTATGTTATAGTTTTTTCATGGTTGGAATCATCATTCAATTTCATGTGGTTTATGTCAAGTACCCTGGGTTTGAGATGGGTTGAAGAGTACAGGGTGGATCGAAATCAAGGGAGGTTCAATATACCTGTGTGTTATTTTTTCAGTATGGGGAATAGTTGGGGGACATGTTCTGAGGTTTCCCATCAGAATGATAGGCCTTGTGGACTCCCTTAGATTAATTAATTCTAATTATTATGAACTATTTCAGTATGTGTGGTTTCTTTTGGAGGGTGTGGACCAATTTTTTTTTTCTAGAGGATCTTCATGAAATGTTTCATAAAAAATAATATGTTTTATAGACCACAGTGGGTTCCTTGTTCTTTATTCTGTGTGTGGTGGTTGGTGTTGTTATTAATAGTTCTATTCATATCATGTAGCTATCATACAATGGATCTTGATCATTTCGTATTGGAGGTTTGAGGATATTCATGTTGAGTACTAGATGAGATTAGATTACATTGAAATTTTTTTAACTAGGAATGGGACCAATTAATGATTTTTATTCTCTTAGATTATTTTTTAGGTTGTTTTTAGATGGGGATCTGTATATAATAAATTATATAGTTGTGTGAAACCTCCTTAATTTTTTATTTCATCCTAGTTACGGTTCATAGACCATAAAGCATACAACACACCACGTCTGAATATTAGGATGATTGATCATAGTCAGGTAGCCCATATATGTGTTGAATGGTTTTTTCTACTATTTAGAATCTATAAATATGATCGTAATGGTATCACACTCATGTGGTTTACAAGGAGTCCCTATGCATAGATTATATCGTTCCATTTGATTCATAGTTCATGATATATTCTATTCTATATTTTTATTAATAATATGACATCATAAGGTTCAATATGTTTTTAAACCATGTGGAGGACATTAGAGAGCCCTATTGAACTATAATACATTCTTGATAATTTGGTTGTGTGTGCCTCAGTTCCTAATTCTTCTAGTTGGTTCCAAAGAAAGGGTATTTTAACCTATGGGTGTTACAATAGGACCCATGATTTGTTTCATTCCTTTTTCCACATTTTGGTTCCTTTTTCAATATTTTTTATTTTAGGAGTCATGGGACACTAGGATGGACAATTAACATGTATCTAATACATGTTATGTTAAAAGATGTTAGACTAACTATTTGGTTAGACTATGATATTTTTTTTCTTACCCCCAAAATGTAAACCACGATGTACATGTAGATCTTATATCTTATTTTAGGTAGATAATAAGATGAAATGGATTAGAATGAGGCCCATTTATTCATGATTAATCGAGTGGATCATGTTTATTTGAAGGTTTGTTTCAAAGCTATTTAATATTCATATAGATAGATTATGTTGTATGGGTCAATGTATCAGTATAGATTTTATTATTTATTTTCATTTATTTTTATTTTTTATGATGTAAAACCAGTGGGTGACCAGTGTATATCATATTTCACCTTGATTCTGTATACAACATTTAATTTTTTATATTTTCTAGTTATTTATATATTTATTTATACCCACTCAAACATTTATGGGTTTTTATGTGTTCATTTTATTTTAAATATTATTTCACTATAATATAAGGGAATAATAACCCATCTATATGCTTTTATTTCCTCACCACTAGTCACCAACCTCTCATATATGGGGAGGAACACTTGAGGCCTTTTTGCAATCAGTATCAGGTGGAAGGTCATGTCAAATGGAGTGGGATATTGTCAAAATCATATCAAATATTATTTTAAAATTTCATTCTATTTTGGAATTTAGAATATTAGAGATCTCCGAACATATTAGATATTTTTAATTATATTATGATCGTGCATTCAGAAAAACATGTTTTGATAAAATTTATTAGTTATTAGTATTTTTTATTGTTTTTCATGGTTTTTACTTATTTGATTTTTATTTCAAACTCGTGTGATGATCTTGGGTTTTTTAAATTTCATTATTTTTGATATTTTGGATCTTTTCAAGGTTACATTAGGCTAATGTTCTTGATTAATATTGGAATATATGATAGTCATGACATTTTTCTGACATTATGGGTTTTACTGATGTTATAGGTTCATTTTTTATTGTGTCAGCAACTATTTAAATGTAGTCTTATCGTATAAGAAAAAGGGGACAATCTACTCAACATAAAAGTGGGTAAATTTTATTCAAATTATAGGTCATGATTAATCATTTATGAGGTGTTCTTTGGTGGTTTATATGCATTCCTTTACCCATTGTATGTATGCAAACCCTTAGGGGTCAATGAATGTGTCATAGTGCCCTGTTTTTTGGGTTTTTTTTGATGAAGTCATGGATTCTTAAGTGGGTTTTGGAGAAAGATTGATTTTTCTTATGGTTTTGGTTTCACATGGATGTTTTTTTGTAATACTATTATTTCCATGGGATTTTTTGGTGGACAACTAGGTTCTCATTTGGTTTCATGGATGTATTGTGATGAAAAGTGTGGTTGAATGCATGGAACTATTTTTTCTTGTTGCAATTTTGGTGCCATGGTTGGAGCATGGTTGGAAACCCTTTCTCCTATATTGATAACCATGTTGTGGGTGGTCATGCAGTGGATCAAGGAATTAGGGGGATTCTTAGTTTTTTAAGAATATTGTTTGGAGTTCACTGGTTTTCTAACAGAACATAATGTGGATAATGGATATTTTTTTGTTGTTTTATCCTAGTATTTGTCTGTATAATTATATTAGACTAATTTTATATGATAGGTTACATGGAGACTAAATCTTCAAAGAGGATGATATTGGTGGTTAACCTAGATTTTAAAGCGAAACCATTTTAAAAATGGCTTGTTCTAGCTTCATAGGATTTTATTCTATTGGTTCATTATATTGGTGTTTGAGGAGTTGTGTAAGTGAATCCATATGGTGTGGTTTACACCATGGGACACTAGAGGGTTTAGTCTATGATTGTAGAGGTTGGTGAGTGTGATGATATTTTTATTGGTAAATTGAGGGTGTTTGGTGTTTGCTGTTTGATGCTGGAACACTAGGGTGAGTGGTTTAGAAACATCCTTCCATTATGTTTTGTAATGGAAAAAGAGCGGGTCAAGGTGCCTATTGTTTTTCAGTAGTGTAACGATATGTATACTCATGTAGTCATGAGAATAGTTTTATTCTTAAACGAATGTCTCTTCTTTGAGGAGTGTTGTGAGTGATGTGAGACTATTCTATGTATGGTATTGGGGGAATTCCAATCATTTGTGTTCAAATAAACTTTTTGTATTTGGTTTACCACAGAGTTATCTCATGGGAAATAAGAGTTTATTATGGGTATTTTATTCAAAAATAGCTTCTTGAAATTTTAAACAAACAATAAATATTTTATTCTTTGTACTTGATAGTTTATGAGACAAAAAAGTGTATTTTCCCCTATCAAAAGTTCAATGATAAATTTATTGAGAACTCCATTGCTACAAAATTTGTGTTTTTAAACATGGATAGGAGTTTGGAGGAATACATAGACATTTTAATAATGATTTAATATTAAATGTGTAATAAATTAAATATTATTTATGTGTTCATGTTAGGTTAATGATAGATTCGGTTAGGAGTGTCATATTGGTATTATGACATTGTGGTTGTGTCTGGATATTGTTTTTTATAGGTGAGTCATAATCATTCATCGTCAACAGGGAAGGGTTTCCCCTTTTTTATTAACGCTCTTTATTTTTTGTTTCTTTTATTTTTTTTCATTTTATTATGCTTTCCCTTTTTTCAATTTTTCTCCTCGGTGTCACATGTTCCCCTTATACATGGGTATTTATTTGACTTAGTGAGGGGATATAGAGAGTATATGTATATAAATTAGTGGGAGGGATAATTATGTGTTTCTGTGAATCATGAGACATGTTGGATTTTCAAGAAGTAGTAGTAGGTCATGAATATGATCTATTATATTATGGTTTCTTCCTAGAAAGTTATTTTTTTATTTTTCACATTAAATACAAATATATTAGTTTTTAAAAATGTTTTAATCATTTTTTTTGTTTTATGTCACAAATTAAGGGTTGACATAGTTGTTTTTGTGGAAATTAGGTGGTTTCAAGAGGTTTAGAGGGACTTTTATTTCAAAAATTATAATTATGATGAATATAGTCCCAATGAATCATTCAATGTGTTCTTAATATATTGGGATGATCGGTGTTTGTGACTACACAAAAACATTCGTGTATATTTATTGTGTGGGGATTTGCCTTGTGGTCTGGAACTCATCCAAACACACTGTGCATGGGATCCTCATTGTATGGACAAAACCAAAAAAACCATGGTTTTTGTCAAATGATATGTATCAGTGCATTGAAAGGATGGGTGCATTTCTAGGTACATGGGATGGATCATTATGTGGGGCCACGAGACATGTACATGCGGTACATACCATTTACATGGGATGGGTATACACCAAGATGGTATGATGTACATGAAATTGTATACATGTAATGGTACAAATCGTGTTGAAGATAGAAACATGATGATATTTTGAAAATTACATGACGTGTGGATTTAGGAACACTAGTCGAGAATACCATTGGGGGTAGAAACAATATACGATATGTTCATGCCATCTTTAACTCCTACAATAATATTTTTTCAAATTCTTCACTATTGTGTCAAAATTCTCGTTCTATGTAGTATATTATGAGAATATGTACTATGTAGATCACAGTGGATGAATTATTTTGGAATTTAGAAGCCATTTAAATGGAGTTTTGGACAATGAGATCATGTGAGGTATTTCTTTGTAGTCATAGTTCTAAAATCATCCTCAATGTTGGATTGTGAGATGTGAGCCCCATGTGAGTGTTTTTCATCTATTGATTACATTGGATTGAGGATTCCAGGTGATAATGTATCATGTTGTTTGGATATATCTTGTGATTTGGAATCAATTATTTTCATGGATGGAATAACTATTTAGTTGATAGATTATTATTTCAAGTCACATATGATTTGGAATAGTCGAAGACCACTACATGGATAGAATTCATGGGATTCAAATTGTGGTTGGGTTCTATTGTGTGAGTTTTGTAATGGTATGACATAATTATTCTATGTTTTCCCTTATCGATGGTGTGTTTTGAGGTTTCACTTCTAGACACGTGTCCTTCTAAATCTGAACTACGAGACCTATTGTGAATTCTTTTTCGGGAATTCAAGTAATGTTTTGTGTCTATTAAGGACCCTGTTGTATGGTTTCCTGATTTAGATGACGTTTTTGGGGCCATGGAGGGTTCCCAATTCTTAATGGAATGTGAGGTGGTTAGTACTGATATCAGAAATTATAGTTGGAAGGTGACAATGTTAGTTGACCCTGATGTATGATCATTTGGGCTTAGAGAATTGAGGGTATTATTAATGAGAAGTATATGAGAGGGGATACAATGGAGATCTTATTTTATCGGGTGTCGTCCTTTAGAATGACTACGACACACTCTTATACTATATATCTAGATGATTTACGGTCTTTCTATCGAGTTAATAGATGACCTAGATTAGTGTGGATACCTCATAATATATTTTCAATATGAAATAGTGTCATGGACTATAGAGGATATAGTGTACTATGGGATTGGTTTTAGGATATTGGGACCTGGTTATTTGTATTTAGTTTGTTTTTTATTTTTGTTACACATTTAAAATAGGTCATACTTATCAAAATATATAAAATTAGCCACTCAAATCTATGTGAATGTCACTAAAATATCCAAAGGAAAGATTGAGAAATTTTTGCGAGCGGGAACAAGATATGGGTCAAGTCGTGTAAGGACCTGTGTTTTTTTGAATAGTAGTTCTAAGCCGAAATTTGATTACATTTTTGATGCCTATAAAATGGTTTTTTCACAAGGATAAGATTATGGCGGGAATCTTATCCCTTTGAATTTTGGCAGAATAATTAATAATTAATATTTAATAAAGTAAATATTATAGTATTCATGAATGTTCATTCAGTGATAACATATGAGCATAGAATCATATTGAGATTATAAAACTTCCATTGATTCTAGAAGGGGGTGTTTAGCCTCACTGAGGCATAAACGTGAGTTGGTCACTGGGGCCAACCATGGCCCCTTTTTTATCCTTTTTTCCTATTATTTTATTTATTTTATTTTTATTTTCTTCATTATTACTTCTTCTTCTCACGTACTCCTTTTTGAGTTATCCTGCACCATTTTATTAAGAGAGGAGAGGTAGAGGGAGAATGTGAGGTAGAGTGTAAGAGATGAAGGAGCCGTCAAGAAGAATTTGATGCACGAAATTGTCACGCGATAGTCGTGGGTTGTGGAATCGTGTCTAGCTTTGGGGGTTTCTTTTTAAAGAAGGACCATTTTTATATTTTTTGGAAATAACCTTTTAAATTCATGGTATCACGTTTATATAGACCTATAATTCTTCCATACGGTCCCTAGTGTCCCAATCTGATGATTTTGGTGTTTAAGCGGGGGTTTTGTGTAATCCAGGTGTTTCTTGTTTGGGGAAACAAGGTAACAAAGCATGTCATCATGGATGACCCACCGTGTGTTCTTCACATTCATTGAAGATGGTGTTTAATGAGTATACCCTATGTATAGGATATACATGTCTGGTAGTGGTACTCTTCCTTGTATCCTAGTACCCGAGAAAGGATACCTATATAGGTGTACCAAGTCATGTATAATACATGGCCAGACCCCATGGGGGTTGTATTCTATGTAAAAGTTCTTCGTCTGCCCTGGTATCCAACCATTCCAGATGAGGGATATAGATATATAACCCATGTAGGGTACACACTATGTGCCCACATCACATGCCGTGTACATGGGGGTTTACTCTCCCATGCCGGTATGAGTACGCACCCATGTGGTGATGTGGGAGTGCATGTCACGTGTCCAAGGTGAAATTCTATGTACTGACCATTTTCAACTCTCTGAGGGTTTTCATTCCTTTTTCCCCATAATCATAATAAAACCTGATAAAAGTCCACATTTAGTAGTTTTCCACGTAGATCATGATTTTGAGACCTGTGGAGCGATCAGAGGAATCCTAATGAGTGTTTTGGAGCTCTGATCTAAATAGATAGGTTCATCCTCCAGTTATCAAATTCAGTTTTCAACCGAGAGTGACACTTGGCATGGATGATATGTTGGGTGTTCATACTAGCCAGTTTTAGAATCCTAATATGTGATGGGCTACAATCTATCCCCCATGAACACATATTTTATTGACGTATCCGGTGTGATTTGTGCCCTTATGGCCTATGAGGTAGTGAGAACTATTTTTTTGAGGATCCCATGTAGGATGCAAATAAATTTTATCTAGTTACCAAGGATCCTAAGATGCATCCCTTTTCTTATGTGATTATCTAGTGAGTCCCTTGTAACATCCATATACACCATTTACTGTTTACTTGGATCCCTATTGTAGGACTCCTCTATTGTTTATCATTTTGGGATCTCGTGTAGGATTACTCCATTAATTTTAACTAATTATCCATTTTATGATGCATTCACTCATTTTTTCCTAGATGATCACATGTAGGATTCCTGTCATTGTTGACCTGAGGGACCCCGTCAAAACATGCTGCTGGACCAGCCCTAATTTTTTCATTGGGTTTGGGTACAAATGGTGCTTGGGTGTCAACTAGAACTCACGTTGAATGGATGTGCCTGTGGGGATGTGGTTGGAGTGTTGGGATGGAAATTCATGACACACCCACTAATTTTTTTATATCTGACTTGGTTTTGATGATGCATATGGGTTATCTAGGTGTGATATCTAGCTGTGGGTTGTTGAGCTTAATGCGAGGAATCTTTCTTCTTGTTGTGATTCCCATATTTTTTCATGGGATCTGACTTCTAAGCCACGCTTTTTATAATATTTTAGTTATAATCTAAAGTAATACACGAGACATGAATTTTGATCCATAATGTATTTATATTGTATATATATATATATTGGGTGTCTAGAGGTGCATCCTAGTATTCGACTATTGAGCCTTAAATGATGTTTATTGTATACCATGAGTGATACTTGAATTCCCGTTATAAGAATTCCAAGGAAAAGCTCACATGATTGATGAAATATATACCCTAAGTGATATGCGTATTTTTTTTGTAGTAATTCCTTGGACAGGCGTAGTGTTATGATTATTAATTCACCTTGAGTGGTACTTGGATCCTCATTGTAGGAATGGTTCAGATAGGTTTAGTGGTTTATTTCATATATTCCTTGAGTGATACATGTATCCAATTGAGGGATGACATATATTTGATCATGGTTTTGATATGTTTGTAACATGAGAGATACATAGATAGAGCTTAAAGGTTAATTTTTTGGGATCTGTTGGTCATTGACGTATCCACCCGGAGTGATACTGGGATCTAGTTGAGGGATTCCATGGAGAGGTTCTATAGGTTTAAGAATCCAACACCTTGAGTGATACTTATATTTCATCTAAAGAAATTAATTGGATGGGCTCATAGGCTTGATGATTAATGATTGTAATATCAGTTCTCTTACAGATCAGTTATAAAACTCAAGGGATGTAGCATGGATTCTCATAAAATGTACAAACTTACACCCTGAGATCATTTATTATAGGATGGACCGTCGATGTACAAAATCCTTGCATTTGTGATTGGAGGTAAGTATATGTGAACTAGGTGTGGGATTAGTATCCACTACTGGGTACATATATTACCTAGAGACGTTCTGGTGTAGGATGAATCATGTACATGTCGATTCAGATTATGTACCCATAGACCGACTTTGATGTTACATGACTTGAGTGGCATGATGTTTAGAATAATTACCTTTGATAGGATGTCTAGTTTAGTGGGATTATGGACTGGAGGCTCAACAACTAATTTGTTTTATTGTTATTGATTCATATACCCATGAATATTCTTATCTATGTATAGATAGTTTGGTATGGAGATATACATGTACATGTATATAATTATGGACATCCATGGTGGATCTTTCCCAGTTGATATGGATTATGAACCCTCATATTGACTATTGGATCATGTTTGGTTTTACTATATATAATTTGTGTTTCAATCAGGTTGACCATGATTCTTTTACATACACTTTTAGAAACACAATTACATGATTCTTATTGGGTTGGTATATTGATATTTTTTATCACCCCTTAATGTGAACCTTGATGTACATATAAAAATCACATCTCTTTTTTAGGTTGGGCATTAGTTTCATGGATTATATGGATATAGCCTAGTGTTTCATGATCGTGCGAATATACTCTTTTGATAATTGGTCAAGCTGGTGCAGATCGACAGTGTCTGGATACCAGGTATGTGGACTGGCTCAAAGTTAGTAGTAGAGCCCTGTACATTTAAATTCAGTTTCATTTTTACTAGAAAATATATTTAGTTTGACCAGTGGGGGACCAGTTTTTTATTTTATGACATAGATGTTCGGTATTTTATTGTATTTCATTTATTATTAAATCTTGTTATATTTCAATAGTTTACTACTTCCTCACTCTATTTACATGATGTTGTTTATTATATATAGTTGTTTTATACTATTTTATTACTCTGATATGAGGTCATTGTATCCCCACTATCACCTCATAGGCCCTCACTTCTATTTGGTAGCCTCTAGAATATGCGGAGGTATGCCTAAGTCCTGGTCGCCCACCATCTCAGTCCACCATTTTGGTTGAATCTAGGCCAGGAAATTTCAAATTGGTATGAGAGAATGTTTATTTCCCAGTATTCACTATTTGTGATTATTTTGATAGGAGTATTATGTTTGTATCAGAACCTGTGATGGATATCAAAATAGTGTGTCACGAGCAATTATTTTGGTAGGAAGTCTATTGGATTATATTTCTTGATCTGTGTTGCTACAGTTGTATATTAACTTCCCCTTAAGCGATAAAAATGTTGGGTGGATGTTATTATTTACTATGTATCAGTAGATATTGTCTGTTGGAAATTGGCCAAGGATGGATATTTATTCATCGATGTAAAAGGAAGGCGACGTCTCATGCATCATATTTTTCATGTGGGATTAACATCATATATGCATTCTAGAGTGTGATTTTATTAAAGATTTAGGGATATTCAATTTGTCCTAATCAAACAGATACTTCACATTAATGATAGGTTATGTGGACTAAATTTAGTAATATTAATATCTTGATGATAATTCAATCCCCATGAACCAGAGGTCCAGTGACCTGTTATGTTGATATGGAACATGAATCCTTTCTGTTGAGATTCTTGTAGGTGTTATTTCTTAGGTCTTTGGTTATCTTTTCGATTATATAACTATGATGTCAATGGATACTAGGACTTTTCATGATAATTAAACATATATAGTGGATTTTCATGTCCATATGTCTGATGATTTTGAGTCATGCTTCCCTTATATGTTGGTTTTATTACCCCGAGGGAGCAGTTCCTTCTGGGGATTCTTGGTGAGGATCAAGGCCCTTGTAGTTCATGTTTTAAAGTTTTACCCAAAATGGTATTTGTGATATTTACAGTATATTTATAGGATAGATCTTTTGTAATTGTTTGTTAGAACTTGTGACCCAGTTGCGAGTCATTGTTTGTATTCCTATATGGGAGACCTAGAGTCCCTTAGTTTGAGTGAAACCCCTATTGGTCGATGTTTGTTTTTTGGTAGCGCAACCTACATGAGGAAGGTCTAACATTGTTTTAATATGACTTTTTTCTAGAGAGTTTAGTTATATGCTCATTTTTTTATTGAGGCATGGTAGGTTCTTGAGTTTGTGATCTAGGAATGTTGATGTATTAATGTTTTTATGAATCACCTTGTGTGATTATTTTTTGCGACTATATTAAATTGGATGTACTATTTGGGTGCCAAACCTAGTCGACCAGTGTTTCCCCAATTGCTTATTTAGTCAGAGAATGGGTAGATTATTGGCAATGGAATGACACAGTGGGACTAGAGATTTGGAATTGTTCAAGGCACACATGAGCTGCCCGATTTTAAAAAGTAGTTCAAAGGTAGATTATTTCTTAATCAAATAGATATGCCAAGTGGCACAGTCTACATATCCTTGTGGTTGGATGACTCAATGGAGTACGATTTGGGTGATAAAGAAACAGACCGGTTGAATGTGGTATTGGTTGATCCTCAATCAGTGAGTGGCTGAGTGAGAGATAAGGACCAATGATTCAAGACTTTCTCTGTTTTATCATCCTGGAAGTTGTGCTGGAGTGTCCCTATGTGGTATAGGTTACATCATAAATTAAATAAGGTAACATGAGATGGATGAGCTATGGAAGAAACCTGGTCAGCTTTTGACAGGATGTGAGAATGGATTACAGAGAGTTGTACACGCCTATGAAAGAATCTCAGTGCACTCTTGTTATAGATGATCATGCTTTGTAATGATTATTATTGTGTATACAAAGTGTTCTTTAGCCTTACATCTATCTCCTTTTATGTATACATTTATTTCTTGTCGAGTATAAGAATAGATTGATGTTACACACTTGGAGTTTTGTATAGTAAGCTATATACATGGAAGTACACCACTAGCCATTTGAGGGCGGTGACCCTCATTTTAGTTTCTATTTGGTGTTTTCCATGGATAGTTGAGCTTAGAGTTTTTCTTAAGAAGATGATATGGTGATTCCTATGGTAAGGAGTACCAAATTGATCATAGTTAAATGTCTTATTTGTAGGATACGATTGTTAATGGTATAAATTTGGTAATTGGATAGTCTATATAGCTTATTTGTGCATATTCTCAGGATGAGATCAAGTATTTTTTTATTCTCACTAGGCATCCTAGGGACGAGAAGTTTTAGGGTGGGGATTTTATAAGGACCTATTTTTTTTTTCAAAATTTATCATTGAGAAGAAATTTTAATTTTTTTCTTTAGGATGCTTATATAGGTGAAAAATCTACTTTTAACCTATAATATGATCTCATATAAATTTTTTGATCACCCCATAGGCCCCAAAATATGGGGTTTACCATAGGAAATATTTTTTTTGGGAATCTGAGTAGTTAAACTTTTGATAGAATAATTAATTTTTAATATTTAATCAATTAAATATTAATTTTTTATCACTTGTTAATTTGGCGATAACATCTGAACAAAGCATCATATTAATATTTTTTCTCTCCAATTGAGTCTATAAAAGTGATTCTATCCTATGTGAGGCATAAACACGAGTCCGACAATGAGATTATCTCGGGACACTTTTTCTTCTTTTTTGTGTTTTCTCTTTTATTTCTTTTATTTTTATTTTCATCTTTCTACCTTTCATTTCCCACTTCTAGCACTCTGATGGATCATGAATCATGAGAAAAATATAAGAGAGGGATAGGGAGAAATAGAGGATGTTATAAAGAGATGTAAGAATCATCATATTGCCTTCAACACACTGAATCACCAAGCCACATCCAGGGACCATCGAATCGAGCCAAGCATTAGGGGTTTCTACCCAAAGATTGTACTACTTTTAGATTTTCCACAAATCCCCATTAAATTAAATTTATCACATTTTTCTAACTATATTATGCTTTTCTGGGTTCCCTAGTGGCCAGATATGCTGATTTTGGGGTTTAAATGGGGGTTTTATGTTTTTTGAGGGTTCACCATTTTTGAAAATAGGGTAACACAATGTATAGTCTAGGGTGACACACTATGTGTTGATCCCATTTGGGCTTGCTGATGTTTAAGGAAGAAGTTCCATGTATGGTTTATACTCACCGTGTACTTATACTCAGTCATGTAACCAGTACCTAGGCATGGCTACCCATGTAAGGGTAGGTTGGCGTGTACATTACACTACCAGACCCTATGTGTGTAGCCAAATGTGTAAAAGTATGTGGCCTGTTCTTATATCTCTCTAGTCTATGTGAGGGTCAGAAGCACATACCTCATGAAGGGTACACACTATGTTCCCTCAGTAAATTTCATGTACCTAGGGTGTTTACAAGTACCCGACGGTGGGAGTACATTACCAGGTGGGGTTGTGGGAGTACACATCGTCTACTAAGGGAGAAACGTCGTGTACTGCCCCTTTTCAACTCTTTGAGGGATTGCGTGCCTTTTTTACCAAAATAATTAATGGGAACCTAGTGTAGTCCATTATTAATATATTTTCAATAAAATCATGGCGGTGACAGTCATAGAGAGATCTGAGGAATCTTAAAGGTTATTTTGGGGATTTTATCTAAATGTATAGGTTTTTCCTCTTGTTATCAATTTTTTTCTCTCCAAATATTGAGACATTCTGTAAGTGATTCGATTTGTGTTCAGACCAATGAAGTTGAACATATTATCTGAGATGACGTATAAGCTATCTCTTATGACCACTTCTTTTGAGGGTGTTTTTCTTTTGAGATGTTCCCTTCTGGCCTATGAAACCATGATAATTGTTTCCATTAATGATCATGTGTGGGAAGCCTCTATCTTTTATCTATTTACTAAATAAACCTTTAGGGATTACTTTTCTTATACTCTAATCTAGGGAGTCCCTTGTAGTAACCTTGTATCAGTTTGCTATTTTTGTGGATCCCTATTGAAATATACCTATGATGCATATCAATTTATGATCTCATGTAGGATTCCTCCCTTGATATTAGCTAAGGATCTTATGTAGGATGCCTTTAATCATGTTTTCCTAGGGTATACCGATTAGGATTCCTCTATGTTTTATCCTAGAGGACCCAGTGGGTTCCTATTTCTAGACCGAACCTATTTTGTATTTCTATTTTTAGCTTAAAAATATATATTTTTATGTCAATTATGTTTTTTGGATAATGAGAGGTGTATCCTGGAATCCTGATTTTAAGACATAAATGTTTTTTTGATATTGCATCTGTGATATTTAGATTCCAATTGTAGGATTCCCATTATAAGACTCCCATTGTAAGAATTCCTTGATTCAATCATGGATCCAAATGGGGGATGTCGTGGAAGGGCACATTGGTTGGATATATATATACTCATAGTGATACATGGATTGAGTTGAGGGATGCCTTGGTTAGGCACTATGAGTTATAGACTTATGTTCATTGAGTGATACATGGTTGCAGATGATGGATGCCATTGATGCACTCAATGGGTTTATGACTCCGAGGCCTTGAGTGTAACATGGATTTCCATTGTAGGAATGACTTGGACAGGCTCATAGGATAGATGTTCTTTGATTAGGATGATGATGTTCTTTTAGATCAGTTACAAAAAATATTGGAATGTAGCATACCGTATCATATGTTCGAACATACTCTCAAAGAAATTTATTTATATGATTGATCATAATTATGCATAACCCTTGATTCAGTTATTAGAGGTGAGTATGTGTGACCATAGGTGTTTTAAGAGTATCCCATTTGGTAGTGTAGCTTTCTCATAAAAATTATAGCATTGGCCAAAGAATTTATATGTTTATTGGGATTACAAACCCAGAGATCGACTTGATGATACAAAACTTGAGTGGCATGACTTCCAGCTCAATTTCTATACACAGGATGTCCAGTGGAGAGTGATTATAGACCAGAGGTTCGACTACTGATATTGTTCTATGTTATTGATTCACATACCAATGAATATTCATATCTATTTATATATTTATTGGAATCATACTATACATGTATGTTTATATAGATATAGAATTCCATGGTGGAACTTTACATGTTGACAAGGATTATAGAACATGGGATTGAATGTTTGATCATGCTTGGTTTTTTTAATTTTTAGTTGTGTTTAAACAATGTTTAGCATGTAGTTATTGCATAAACTATTAGGAGAACATTTACAGGTTTGTTTTTGGGGGTTCCTACTGAGAATATTTCTCACCCCTGCATGTGCACCACGATATAGTTGTAAATCATGTGTCTTTTTTTCAGGTTTAGCATGAGTTTCATAGTGGAGAGAGCTAAGGCCCAATTTTGCATGATCGAGTGAAGATACTTCTGTGGTTATTGATCCGGCTAGTGTAGCTTGAGATTTTTTATAGAATGGGTACGTGGAATGGTTAATATTTAGTATTAGAGCCTATTAATTTTACATTAAATTTCATTTTTACTCTTATATCTGTATGGTTGGCATAGTGTGTGACCAGTGTTGTATTGTATGACACAATTGTTTAAGATTTTCCATAATTTCGTTTATTTTGAGAGATTTTTCTATTTTAGTTTTTACTGATTCTTCAATCTATATACTTTCCATGGTGTATGATATATAGTTGTTCTCAACAGTTTTCTACACTAATATGATGGAAGAGTCTCCCCATTATCATCTTATAGGTCCTATCTTCTATTCAACAGCCTTTGGAATACATGGAGGTGTTCCTAAGGCCTTGTAACCCACTAGATCAGAGCACTAGTTTAGTGGAAGTCGAGTCAGGACATTATAGGTTTTTCTAGAGCGATTTATGAAATTGAGTTATTTTATTCATACTGTATGTATGACTCTAAAAATAAATAAAACACCGGAATATAAAAATATAATTTTAAGATAATTCTTATTAAACGTCATCTATGACAAGAAACAATCATGACATCATCCCATTTGTCAAATGTCATATGGCTCATCCCACTATATGATTTTTCATTAATTGGATATTTCTGATTCATGATACTTCCACATTTGAAATTTCATACTTGATAAGATCCATAGTTTCATGGAGAAACTCTCATTATATATCATAATTTTATTGAATAGTCAAATTCAAAATGGCTATTTTTAACTATGATGAATATGATTTTCATTGATAATTGATTACCAAACATTATACCAAACAAGAGTGCACCCATCAAGTCTCATAAAACAGTCCCAATAAATTTCATTTTTAAATAGTTTCATTCTTTTTTATTTACAAAATTATTGAATGGAAACTAGTACATTACCGATCATGCATCCTTGGACCATCAAACATTAACCAACATCTAATCATGACACTAATATAGGGAAAACCATACTACGTACAACAGGATTCCATGGATCTTATCCATGTATTTCCAATGGTCAAAATAAATGAAATTGGTTTTAAAAGTTTTGATCATCAAATATCGATACATTCATGAACATACATTGGATGATGTCATGATATTGGTCATTCTTTCTATTAGTATAAGATTACATTATGAGGCTACCCAATACCTTTTTCTGGACTACAAATATGATTATCATGACATTCCACAAAAATTTCATGTCTTGGTTTGTATGGATCTATCTAGACATACTCCATCACTGAAAGATATATTTGCCTCAAAAACCCCTATAGAACCAAGTATTCAAATGATATTTTAATATGTAAAACAACGGTTCAACTGCATCATGGATCCCATAAACCATAATACTAATCTTATAATAAATTTTTAAGGATTATTACCCAAAACAAACCATTAATATTTTACATGATTCATAGATGAAAGACTCATATCACTATCAAATTTTGATCATTGAAGCATCAGTCAATCCAATACAGAATAATCTATTTAGGAAAATCCTACTTAACAACCAATGTTTTAATTTAGGTCTTAATCATGTCACTATAATTATATAGGTGAATTTGATCATTTAATCAAAACCAACAAAGTTCATCCTTGAATCTCATCAATAAAAAATAGTTGTATACTCAAACACCCATCATGAAATCATGCTTCCATGTAATAAATTACATGTTATTAACCCATAAATTCATAGATCACTTATTTATCCTAATCTTGAATATATATTATAAACACGGAATAAAGTCACAAATAATTTTTAAAAGTCAGTATCTAATCTAAGACATGAAATCTAAAATTTACCAACCCAGTAGATTTATGAATCTATTTTGAACATTTTAATTTGATATATTACCATAATGTTACTTATATATGGATGAAACATCTCCTCATAAACGAAACAATTCACCACACCATAAGAGTACTATACATATTTATTTATTAAAAATGAAACTTATTCCACACCACAAACTACATCATAACCAAAGAGGTTTCATTTTTGTGGATAAAAACAAATATTGAGAACTAAGAAAAAATGATAGTTAAATATGATTATTATAAGAAAATTAAGATATTTTCTTTCATAGACACATGAGTGACATTAATTTGTCGACATATTCACTAACATCATAAAAAACTAGCCTAAAATATAGAAATAATATATATTGGATGTTTTGTCTCATCTGATGTTTTATAGAATATTATATAGAATCACTTGGAAAAAACAACATCTAATTTTAATATTAATTCTACCACACATTCAATAATCTATCAATTCCCCATAAATTCTTCACAAGAGATTACCTTTGATTATATCATATAGGATCTAATGAATAATTCCAAGAAATCGTGAAACTATTAGGTTTAGAGTATTCAAAATTGTATCGATTAATATGCATGAAGTTTAACACATAACATATTAACTAAATATGAACCACAAGTGACAACATGTGATACATCGATATCCAAACAATGAGATAGGTTATATGAATTTTTACAAGGATTTAGTATATAGATTTATCAACATAGATTCATTTTTCTATACAAATATTAACAGTTCTAAAAATCATCATCCATGAACCACTAAAATAGAATTAAAGACGTACAATAATTGAAAATGTTGGCCATTTATTGACGTAAAATTTTGGATAGGGCCAGAATTGGGATAATAATGAGAAAAAATGTACTTGGAAGAGGAACAAGAGATTTTGTGACCCTAGAGGTAGGTGTACGTACAATTAATGAGATGCGTGCAAAGGGACTTTCTGCAAGGAAAATCTATCACACCAATGCGACGTCATGGATATGGTAATGCAGACACCCCTTTAAAATTGCCAAAGGCAATGAGGCCTAAGGATGAGGAGTTTCACACAACAAACCTCTTGGGGAAAAAGGGGCATGCACATCGAATGCGACATCAAAGGGGCCCTTGTGCACCCGTGCCCTTGACAATTGGTTGAGGACCAAGCATGAAAGACGCTGGTGGTGCGCAAAATTTTGGCCACCCAATGTGACATCAATGGGGCCCTTGAAGGTTGGTGCCCTCGAGAATCAGATGAGGCCCGAGCACGAAGGTGCCCAGCAGTGCGTAACATCTTGCACACCAATTGCGACGTCAAAGGGGCCATTGCACGACGATGCCCTAAAAAACTACTCCAGTCCAAGCACGAAGGCCCCTACCGGTGCACAAAATCATGTGCTCCAAATACGATGTTGATAGAAAGTTTCTGTGACGACCCCCTAGAAACCACCAAAAGGGCTGGCGTGCAAATGTCCGGAAGGCATGCCTACTTTCCTCCGGTGAAAAAATGCTTGCGCGCCCAATGCGATGTCAAGCGAGGGATTTATGCATAGCCTCTGAGGACTTTGGCTATAAAATGAATCGTACCCCGCCCCTTCTGGGAAGGTGATAGAAGAAAATGTGATGCTCTACAATGCAAAAGACACCTATTCTGTGACAGTGTGAAAAACATTGTTCCTTCAAGGTATTGTATTTTTCACAACAAGTCCCCTAAGTGACCTCTATCGAGTAGGCTATTTTGGACATAATCCTCATCCATTTCATTTTACCACAAGTACTTTGTGTGAAAAAAATCCCTCTTGTGCATTATATTCTCTCTGCATAGGACCTCTTTTGCATGCAGCCATCCATCTGGAATGCGGCCTCTCATCTCTTATGTGCATCCTTTCAGTTTGTGTCCAGTCATTCCTTCTTGCGGCAAACAACTCATCTTGAACGCGACCATCCTTGTGTGCTCCATGTTCCTTTATTATTGTAAGGCACCATGTTTGAACCCGATTTTTCAAAAAAAACTATTGTCATGCACCCTTTCCCCGTGTGACCCTCATGTTATGCATGGAGTAATTTCAAAGTCCCTTGGGTGGTGCTTCCCATTGTGTTTCACCGCCTCATGCTTCTTTTTATAGGAAAGAAAACGTCTATTTATTCTTCTAAAATCCAAGAAAACATGGACCCCTCAATGGATCACTACATAATATACCCTCACCATGACATTGCTGATGCATTCCCTTACCTAAGGGCAGGTGGGTATCATTCATGTAAGTCCTAGGGGTGTATAGTAAACCCATATCGTCTGATCTGAAGGAAAATAAACTGCCAGACACTATCATCCTAATCACATGACATTAAATTGTGGCCCCATCTCGTGCATCATATGTGGGGTGCCCCTTCACGTACATTTTCTATGCCTACTCTTCTCCACGAGAGTGAGATCATCCTCACATGGAATGAGATCCTATTTTTCGGAGCGGCACATGTCCGCGGGGGAAGGGAAATCATCTTGGTGTAAGCCACAAACATTTCTTGTGGGAGTCAATATCCCTAGGTTTCTAACCACACGTATGGCCTCTTTTCCTCTTTGGGCTGTGGACCATGCGTAAGCCCGTATTTTCCTTTTGGGACACTAAATATATGTCATCTCCACTCTACTTCCCATGGATGCACCTTTCGCGACGTGATCATCAGGTCTTTTCTACCTATTGTTTCTCACACCGCGCATGACTCACATGAGCTTAGAGTAATCATCGACCATGACATCTACTATGTTCCTCTATTGCATGTAATCCCCACACACAATACCGAACTATGAGGACTTTGATCCATGCCAAGGCCAGGTACATAGAAAACCTTCTAGAGGTTCAATCCCAACACCTACTTGTTCTGACCCATTCACATTGGTTCACCACACCATATCTAACTAAGAGGACTTTGATCATTTCCAATGCAAGGTACTTAGGAAGCCTCCTGAAAGTTCAATACCAAAACCAACTTTTCTTGAATCCCTTCAAGTAAGTTCACCAACACCTTCCATAATATATGAACTTTAATTTTTTCCAAGGAACGATTCGTATGAAGAATCCCTAAGGTTCAATCCCAACAACCGTTGGACCCGACCCCCCCCGTCACGCCAACTCCCCAAAAACTACTTGTTCCGACCTCGACTGATCAGTTCACAACACCATACTGAACTACGTGGACTTTAACACTTGCCAAGGCATGGTACGTAGGAAGACTCCCTAAGGTTGAAGCACAACACCTATCGGCCCTGACTCCCTTCATGTCGGTTCAACAACACCTCCTGAACTATATTGACATTGATCCTTGCCAAGGAAATGTACGTAGGAATCCTATATAAGGTTCAAGACCAGTACCCTTTGGTCACAACCACTCCACGTCGCTCCACCGCTATCACGTAAGACGTCAAACTGTGCACCCCTTTTTTCCTACATGACAATAAACTATCCCCCAATAAGTGGTAGGTCATTTTCAACCCCAATCAGCAGTAAGCAATTGTGCCCTCATCCAACGATAAGGCATTGTGATCCCCATTCAGTGGTAAGCCATTGTCAACCCAAACCAAGTGGTATTCCATAACTGTACCTTCTATTGGGACCTATATCCCTGGTCCGCCCCAGTTGCGTTTGACTAACCTTGGGCTACTAACCATGCATAAGAACAAGTATTTCATCGGGTCGCTTTCTTCTATACAAACCCCAATCTTATACCCCATCATGAACTACATGGGAATTGATTCCCTGCAACGGGGATACGTAGGAGGTATCTTCGAGGCTCAATCCAATCATCAGTGTCTCCATCGAGTAGAATCCATCTCATTCACCATCCAATTCACTTAACCACCCATTATCCAACTTGATTGTTAACCAGGCCACAACCTCCTAGTGAGATGACGTCAATTCCCCTCCTAGCATCAGTGTTTCCTCCATGGGTTACACCCATATGATCTACTCTAGTCAGTTTTATAATTAGTCCGATTCACCTCTGCTACATATTAATCATGCGACATACCCTATGTTAAACATGGGAAGAAGAGGAAAACCCCAGATACATTCCTATGGCATATAATTCCATGCATTCAATGTGGGACTCCTCGGGCTTCCGTGCCCTTGAGAAGCCATATTATATGGGGAACAAACTGAGACATGCTAGTGTTCCAGAGTCTAGAAACACCAATGATGCCTAACGTGACTATTCCACCGACAGAAGGTTGCTACAATGTCATGTCCCCATAAAATGTCCTGATGGAAGTATTGTAATTAACTAGCCTCCATAATGATATGGCACTGGAAAGAGTTTCAAGAAAAATGTCATTATTTATATGGGATACCTGGACTATCTCAAGATTTCCGAGGAGGAATCCAAGGAAGGATGAACCAAAAGCGCTTCATATTGTTTCAATAAAGGGTAAAACATCCATGAATAAGTGACGAATGTCACCCACCTTTGGAAAGAGAGAATGTGGGGCAACAGTTAGTATATCCCCATCCTCCTCAAATAGGCGGATGTGTGCTCCCCGTTGAAAGCATCAGAAACACCATGATTGAGGTATGCTCATAAATCGTATCTAAAGAATTATATGGTTCACACACCCTTTACAAGTATTTTATTATTGAACAACCACTAATCTATTCGGTGAGGGGGTCATATCATATCAAAGAGACCTATTCATGAGAAACAAAAACATATTTACAAATCACATCAGAAATAACATGGTGTTAATTTAAAGATTAATTAATTTATAGGTGTTTAACCTCTCCCCATATGTCCCCATCATAATAGAATCTACCATAAACATGATCACTTGTGAAAATTCACTAGGATTTACCTCTTTTAATTTAGATTCATGAAACTATGGAATAAATCATCATAGGTCCATGAAAACACTCACATTCCATTTTAAAGAATCTATTAATTAATCATTTAAGACATACCCTTATAGAAGGGTCAATGATATAAATAACTCAACATATTTTATTTAAATTTATTTAAATATTAATTAATTTATTAATAGAACGAATGCAGATCAGTTATAAAGGATATCAAAAAACCGTTATTGAGAAAATGGTACTAAGAACATTATATAGTTGGCTCCATGAAACCGTAAGAAAATTTCATCAAAAATTCAATATAAAGTATTTCGATTATTCATAAATTTGCATACTAGGTTTGTTAAAGAAAACATGAGTTTTAATATATTGAACAAATCAATCTTTTGAATGAGATTAGAATTTAATTAATATATTCCCCATTCCAATAAAGATAAAAATTGAAAAAATAATTTATAATTTTTATAAGATCAATTATATAATATATCCCCATATGTTTATATGAAGCTTCATATAGTGGCTATAACATATTTCAAATTAAATCCTGGATTTATCACAGACAACCCCCTATGGTCTTTTGTACCAATGAATATAAGGAAAATGGGTTTCTATAAAGTTTCTTCAATTATAACCATTATTAATATAAGTTATACCCAATATAAGATGATTTATTAATGATTAATTTCACACTTGGTGGTTTTATTTCATAATAATAGAATTCTAAAAATCACATGGAGGGGTAAATACCATAATATATGGATCTAATAATAAGGGGTATCATGATTTATATTTAGAGGAACAAGTCAATATATATATAATAGTTTATTTAGATGAATTAATTTTCTCGTGTTAAAATTATACTAGCCATTATACGTTCAAATTGAAATTAATATAAATGAAACATGATTTTATTCTTCGATCTCATAATAAAATAATTATATATATGAAGGTTGAATTGTATTGGTAATTATTCCCCAATTTTATCAAGGGAAAGAAAATTTTTCAACTATTTATTTTCCACCCAGTTATTCCCAGCCACAAATGATTCAGCCCGTGAAATAAATATATAATATCTCACACATTTGATATTCTGTTAATTGTAGTCCCATCAATAATCTATATGAGAAAAAAACATTATGTTTCTAAAAACACATTAAAAATTTTCCATATATATTAATTATAACAAAAAATTCTATCACAGAGAAAACAATAAGAGTAGGAATGAATTGATAATAAATAAGCACAAAATATAGTTAAAAATTTAAAAAAAAAATGAAATGTATATAGATAAATATGCTAAATAATTAAACAAGGAACATCAAATATTAATTCCTCAATCAATCAATAAATTCTAAATTTTATAGAATATCTATGGTATGTTAATTACTATGTTTATATGATGATACATGGAACTATACATCCAGGACATATTAGGAAAGTGGTAAGATCTCATAAATAAGTAGGTAATGAATTTAATAAAATCATTAAAGGTTAAATAACAATCAACTATATTAAGAAATCATCTTTAACATCAACCTCGTTCTAGGAAACAAGTTCTTTCCCTAATGTGTTGGATTCTTATGCATAGACAAAAGATATTTACTATATTCCAAAACATTAAAAAACTAGTATATATGAATGAAAAATTTTAATAGAATAGAAAAAATGGATACTTATACAACTTCATACCATCCATATTCGAAAGGAATTGAAATAGATCACCCTTCAAGTTCACTATATGGACACAAGAACCCCTACCATTATGCTAGATGAAACCTAATAATTGCGATAATATAAATGAGATATGGTTGGGATAACATACATCCATGATCATAATAACTCATTATTTTAAAATTAACTCATTGACCTAAGAAAAAAAATTAAATATACATAGTATATAGAAATAATTGAATATATTAATAAATATGTAAATAAAAAAGAATGAGTATGTTATAGTGTACATAAAGAAATAATACAAAATTTACAAGATAATAAGAACTAGAATGAAAAGAAAAAAATAAATGAATCCAACTCTAGATGATGTCTTCAGTTTATGCTAAGCTGCTACAACAAAGATCTTATGCCCAATCCTATCACAAAAATAAAAAAAAGAAGAGAAACAAAATTCACGAATCTTTAACCTGAAACCATGGGGATGGTATGGGTACAATATGGAAATGCGAATATTGTGTGAAATAAAATCTGTAGGCAAAAACCAATGGAGTATAATTCAGTACAGTCTGCCCATATAAAATATAGAAGTGTTAAAGTCAAAACAATTTGAGGGTGACACATTTTACAAAGGTGAAGGTGCTGATTTATTGGTTAAATATAAAGGACACATGAGTATTAAATATGGATAATTATTTCAATATTTTTGAAAATTAAAATAAAATCAAAATGTTGGTTGTCCAATAATTTCATATAATTTTTTATTCATATTTTTACAAGAAAAGTTTCCAAAAAAATTTCTTCCTAGTATGTTTGAGAGATGATTTATTTTGAATAGGAAAGAAATGTAAATTAGAATATCCATCTACAAATAAGTTTCTAAAAAGGTGACTATTCCCTCATGTGTGTGTATATCTCTTTGTGTGTGTGTTTGTGTGTGTGTTGAGATATATTTAAAAAGATATACATGACTTGGAAAGGACCTAGGTGAGTATAGTAAACCCACCAAACAATTATAGTAATTTTAAAAACATTATCAATTCACATAAAATTAAAGGGGGGTCTAGACTCATACATAAAATTATTAATTTAATTTATAGTCTGGATCTAGAATAAAATGGTATTGAACATAAAAAAATTGTTTCCACCATGCCACATATAATTTATTTAATTCCATTTAACCATATCATGTTGGATGATGGAAGTAAATTAACATCAAAAAATGATTTTAATTTTGATGATAAAGTATAAAGATATGGGAATATTAGATATACGCTGAAGAGCGGTGGAGCTACTCTAAATTCCGTCACCCGGACCGGCAATGCAATTTTCTTGAAAGGAAGATTGGCTATCTTCTTAGCAAACACCCGTCTAGCAGCATTCTCTCCAAAATTAGTGAAACCCAACGAGAGCTGGATGTTGCCCTGCGCAATAAGGAAGGTTTTTGGGCTATGCGAGCGCGTGATATTCATATAGAAGAAGGGGATGCTAATACCCGTTATTTCCACCAGAAGGCTTCAGCAAGACGCCGAAAAAACATTATTTCTGGCATTCTAAAATCAGATGGTAGTAAAGTGTATGACACAGGGGGAATCCAAGAAGCATTCCTGAGCTATTTTCAGAAGCTCTTCTCTGCAGGCCATTCTAACATTTCTCCTGAGATTGAGGACTGCATCAAACCCGTGATTTCTGATGATATGAATAGACATCTTTCTAAAGATGTGACGAATGACGAGACTCTTAAGGCCTTAAAGCAAATCCACTCTACGAAGGCCCCGGGACCAGACGGATTCCACGCCCTCTTTTTCAAGAATTACTGGCATATCATTGGTCCAGACATATGCAATCTGATGCGGGATATTTGGGCGGGGAAAACAGACCTGTCTTCTCTTAATGAAACTATTATTACCCTCATTCCCAAGATGAAAAATCCGCAAGGGGTTTCGGACTTTCGACCTATCAGTCTGTGCAATGTTTCGTATAAGATCTTTTCGAAGATCCTGGCGAATCGGTTGCGTCCTTGGCTACCCGACGTCATTTCAGAGAACCAAAGCGCTTTTGTGGCAAAAAGGTTAATCACTGATAATGCCATTATTGCTCATGAAATTTTCCATTCCATGAAAACTCGAACACGAGCAAAGAGAGGGATCATGGATTGGAAATTGGATATGGCTAAGGCCTATGATAGAGTGGAATGGAACTTCCTCGAATTTGTGATGCTCAAGATGGGTTTCTGCTCAAAATGGATTGACATGATCATGCAATGCGTCTCATCAGTATCCTTCTGTATTAATGTCAACAGGGTGCTCACCCGAGGATTTTCCCCATCCCGTGGGCTTCGCCAGGGAGACCCTCTTTCACCCTTCCTCTTTATTTTGGTGGCTGATGTGTTTTCTAACCTCCTTTCCAGGGCAGCTTCGCTTTCCATAATTCATGGGGCGAAAGCGTGCCGCAAGGGCCCTCCGATATCCCACCTCTTCTTCGCTGATGATTGCCTTCTATTTTCTCGAGCTACCCCTAATGAGTGTACTGCAATATGCCTGGCAATACAACAGTATGAACGGGCTTCAGGACAAATGACCAACCAGAGTAAATCAGAAATTTCTTTCAGCTCTGGAGTCCCTCAGCCGAAAAGAGAAGATCTATGCTCTTTAGCACGCATTCCTGGGGTCGATAAGCACCATAAGTACCTTGGGCTCCCGACGGTGGTTGGACGGTCAAAGAAAGAAATCTGTTCAGCTATTGTGGATCGAATTGAAAGAAAAATACAAGGTTGGACCCCTAAAAAAATCTCCAAGGCCGGGAAGGAAATCCTAATCAAGGCGGCTCTTCAATCTGTCCCCAGCTATTTGATGTCTATTTTTAAACTTCCTGATGTGGTGCTTTCAAAGATTCAATCCAGCATATCTAACTTCTGGTGGGGTCGAAAGGACGGAAAAAATAAAGTCCATTGGATCGCCTGGTCTGCTCTCTGTCAACCAAAATCTGAAGGCGGAATGGGCTTCCGGGACCTTTCTCTTTTTAATGATGCTTTACTGGCTAAACAAGGCTGGCGTATGATTAATAACCCATCATCCCTATGCACGCGAGTTCTCCGGGCTAAATATTTCCCACATAAGGATTTCTTGGATTCCCATCTTGGCTATCGACCCAGTTTTCTCTGGAGAAGCATTTGGGGTAGTCGTAATCTACTGAGGAAAGGACTAGGCTAGAGGATTGGGAATGGTTTAACGGTCAAGATTTGGACTGATCCCTGGCTTATTGATCAGACAGGCACGAAGGCGTCATCCCCTATTTTTCCAGGATCCGAACATGCCATAGTCTGTTGTCTTTTCGATGATCAAGGGGCGGGATGGTGTCGGGAAAAACTCTACTCATGGTTTAATGAGAGGGATAGGAGAATTATTCTGAGTATCCCCTGTGTGCCAGGAGCTGGGCCAGATCATCTCTACTGGATAAACGACAGCTCAGGAGAGTTTACGGTGAAAGCTGGTTACCGGCGAGCTCTCACTGCTCAAATTACAGAAGGAGATGCCAGGCCCTGGACATCAATTTGGAAGCTTAATGTTCCCCCTAAAGTTCGCTTCTTCTGGTGGCAGGTGTGTACCGGTATCCTTCCAACTAAGAGACTCCTTGCCTACAGACACTTTTCAAACGACAACTCATGCCCCTTCTTCCCTTCTATGGCTGAATCCCCTCTCCATGCTCTTTTTCAATGTCCCGGGGCTCAGGAGGTTTGGAATGGCTGGGGATCAACTACAGAGCTATCCCTGGACGCCGCCTCAGATCTTACATCTATCCTGATGTGATGGTGCTCCTCCTTTTCGCCGGCTACAGTAGGCGCCCTATGTATTTTGACTTGGATTATCTGGGATAGGCGGAACGAGGCCATTTTCAATCATTTCCGGAGGCCCCCCAGATTTTGGATTGACCGGGCATTGTCATGGATTGCGGTTTGGCAGAACCACCCTAAGAAACAAAGACTTTTCACCCCCTCCCCTCTTCCCCAACATTGGTGCCCCCCACCGGATGGGATATTTAAAATCAATGTGGATGCCTCTCTCCCTAGGGATGGCCCAGTTGGACTTGGTTTACTGGCCCGAGACAACCTGGGAAATCTTATCACGGCCAAATACGAATCACGTTATGCACTTTGGGAGCCCTCAGTCGCGAAGGCCGCCGCCATCCTTGCTGGGTTAAACTTCGCAAAAGATCGCGGTTGGGATTCCATTCACATCGAATCTGACTACCTCACTGTTATCAATGCCATCAATCTCACTGACGGCGGACTTCAACCTTTTGGACCCATTATCCGGTGTATTCACTCGCGGAGACAAGGCTTCAATTCCTGCAATTTCTCATTTATTAGAAGGGAAGCGAATGAATCCGCTCACAAGATGGCAGGCATTGGCCCTCCTTACGTGGATTTGCTTTGGTTCAATCATTTTCCACCGTGGTTATGCTCCTGTATTTCTGCTGATCTCCATCATTAATGGATCCGTCTTCTTTTGTCAAAAAAAAGGTGTGTATGGACTATGAAAATTATCTCATTAAAAAATTAGTTAATGAATTTCATGATAAAATGGAGACACATAGAGTGTTAATCATGTAGAAATTTTTTTATTTGGTAAACATTCTATAAATTATGGTGGGATAAATAGATCAAATACCATATCCATAGTATTCCACCTATATCCATTACTAAAAATTGTCTCATGTGAAACAAGACAAACCAGATGAATTGACTAACACATGGGAAATAGATCATATTTTCTCGTAGAATAATTGCATTTACGAAGGAAAAAGAAAATTTGAAATTGATAAAAGTGTAGTTATAGTTTAAATATTTGGATTACAACACATTTTAAGATGCTCAAATCACACCAAAATATAGTAAGCTACCTAAAATCATAAGTATGAACGAGGGGGGGCAGTCAGCTCGAGTGTCCTATCTTACGTGGGGGGTGGTGGAAAATAAAGATGGAAAATGCAATACGTAATATATAAGTAAAATAATATTTTATGTCCATTTAGTTTCCTCTATATATTGGACACACAATTTGAATAAATGTGCAATAACTATGTAGTTCCACTTTCCAAGGTTACCTCATGTCACACCGTTTCCTCACACAATTTTCAACCATTCTCCACCAATATAGAAATACTACACCAAAAAATCTCATAACTAACATGATTGTAGTGCATAGAGTGGCAAAAAATCCCCAACCATGGAATGTATCCTTTACCTATACACCATTTTTCTTTTTTAGATGGTGTGCTGACACCGCTAGAACAAACTACTGATTATTAAAATTGGCATGCGTGGTTAATGTTTTATGTATAACACTAACTACATGACAACATTGTTCTCATTGCTTCCTCTACCAATAATGAGTTCTTAATGAAAAATATTTGATAAAATCAATTTAACTCTTAAGTTATCACTCTTGTCCTAAACCATATAACAATAGAACTTCAATATAAACCAACACATTTATTAACATTATAAATATCTTTCAGACATTTGTCCCATACAACAAATAAACCATCAATTTTCTATTGATAGTTTAATTCAGTTCAAAACATGGGATATTCCACTAGCACAGACATAGGGCAAAGGTTCCCCATTGATAGTTTTAATTTATATTTTACTTCTTTAATATTCAATCATTTCTTGGTTTAATTTTATATAACATTCATCATACATTCTTAGAAATATTATTATCTAAGGCCCCCTTTGTATCTTTTTATAAGTTAAGAAAATATAAAAATTATAACTATGATATTGAAATAAATATTCTTTCATAACTATGATTCATAGGAACACATGGACTCTATTAAAACATTGAAATACTTAATTTATTAAGATTAATGTTTAGAAATTTACGTTAAATAATGAATTAATACTTTTCAAGTAAACTATGAGTATCTATTTGATACATCTTAATTATTAATACTAAGGATGATATTATAAATACAACATTCAAATGAAAAGTATTTTCCACATATATATTTTAGAAGGAAATATTAATTAATTATTTAATTATTTCATAAATAAAAATAAAAAAAAGTAAATGATGAATTTTTCCGTAGACACAATGAATACAAAATCTTTTTTTATTCACTATTATTAAACTGAATTTTGAAATCATAATACTTAAAAAATTATTTCCTTATTATATTTATTATAATCAATATTGTTTTATTTAATATATACATTAAAAATTTTAAATCAGTAAATATTCAAAATTTCTACCCTTATAGATTATACCATCATATATTTAATGTTAAAACTAAACAAGATAGCTCACAATCCTTTGATTTATTATTCATATCATAAAGTTTATATAGAAAATACACATTCTTGACAACTAAGGACCACTGGATCAAGAATATACCAATGTCATTCAATAAAGCGTACAAATAAATAGAAAAGTACCCATTAATATATAGTTTGGATAAAAAAAGAGAATTAACCTATATTACTTTTAATTATGGGAAAAAAATCACATTACATTTCCCCAATGAATTTTACTTCTTTACATGTTATAATTTTTACTAGGTAAGATAATCATTAAAAAAATTTAACAATTTTTTTTATAAATATAGTTACCTGAGAAAACATTGAATATTAGTGAAATTTTTAGTATTTGTACAATATTACATAAATTTAGTTTTCACATGATAATAATTTATTCCCCCATTATAAACAATAATCCATTGTATGTAAATCTATTGTATCAAAAAAATAATATCAGTTGAATATTCATTACAACATTTTTTATTTTTAATTTGGTTGAAAAATATTTATATATTTTAATGAGATTGACAAAAAGAGAATAATAAAATAATATAATTATCATACCAAGTCTAATATGATATATACATAATTTAAATCCCCTAAAAATTTATCTTATGGCCAAAAAATGAGAAAAATAATTAAAAATAAAATTCTCACAAGAGCTCTAAAAATATGACATTGATATGTGGTAAAATATACATATTCCTTTATATGATGTTATTTAGTTCTCTATAATCATCACATGGTGTCAATTATAAATTCCTATATTATATTAAATAGAACCAAGTAATGACAATGTAATATATTATTGTAGCTTAATAACTTACTATGAAATTACTATAACTTCATTTTCAATTCCAACAACTTAACAAAATCCATTCGACATATATATTTTGAAATTTTCTTAGAATCAGTAATAAATTCATTAGTAAACATAATGAATTATTATAAAATAACACAATTAAAATTATAAGGAAATATATTAATATATGAATTTTAGAATAAAACATTACTAATTTTGTTTTTTTCTTTTCATCAAAAAAATCTGATCAAGATAATAATAATTAAAATAATTTATTATATTTTTTATTTACTATTAGGTCACCATCAAAATTAATTCATTATTATATACAATTAAAAAAACAATATAATTAAAAATTAAATTATCTATAAAATTTATCTTATCATGATTAAATAAAATTTAATCCGTACGCAAAATAACAAAAAAACTCTATGTTGGGAATTTTAACAAGGTTTTTTAGAGAAATCATTCCAAAAAAGATAGTGAGTTGTTTTTTATAAATTCTTATTATCATTATAATAAACCTTTGAGTTTTTACAATTATTTATAGCAATGTTACATGTTATATTATTCCTATTTTTCTTTAAAATTTTAATAATATAACTAAATAAATACATCTGAAATCAGTCCCGAAATTCACATAATTTGATTGAAGTATTAATTTTAATGAGACCACATATATTTAGAATTGTGAATTTACAATAGTATTATAAAAATATGTTCCTTTTAATTATTCATATTTATGATTCCCTCCTTGAGTAACTGACATTTTACATGAATTATAATAATGTTACAGCTCATTTCAACTAAACATTTTGAATGCTTTATTTTCATTAACCATTTATAAATTACTAATTCTAATTTATTTATCGTCATAAGGGTTGTGTCTAGAATTTCCACAATATAACCACTTCCCACTTATCCTAAGAAATAATATTGAATTTTTATTTCCCACATATCACATGAAATCATTTTTATATTAATAACTTATGGTTTGGTCAATGAATGCATCCCCATATTCTGTAACATTGGTCACATCATATCATTCTTATTTTCAATGACTAAAATTTATATATCTATATTTTTATCACACCATAAAATTTCAAAAATAACCTGCAAACTCATGCGTAACAATATCCCTTCATAAAGGAGACCTCAGTCATGAGTAAACTATGTTTATTTTATTCTCCAAAACCATATTTAGAGTCATTTAATACATGGGTTGTCATGTAATATTTTATTCAATTTCTAGAGTGGAGTCCTCATCTATTTTCTATGAATTTAGGAAATACCTTCAATATGTCAATGTGAGATACACAAATAATTATGTAATATCATTAAACTAAGTTAAATAGTAATATTCAAAAATAATATCATATATCACATAGAACTTTTTGGTTTAGTAACATTTATGATTTGTTGAATATGAATGTTTTATTAGAAACATTGTAATTTTTTTATTATTGAACTCATTGGGACCAAATTATATTAATTCTGTATGTTATAAATATTATCATAACTAGTGTATGGGAAATATAATAAAGGGAGAGATAAATTACCGATAAGGGAAAATGTGTCATCAATAATTATACCTTCAGCAATGACAAAGTTGAATATAGGATAAATTTAATTCTAAAAAGAACATTAGAAAATAATATTTTTATATCACTCATGATGTTATGAAATGTTATATTAATGATCAAATATTTAATTAACACAAGATAGTCCAATAATCAAGATAACATTGTACAAAAAATTATAAAATAATATTTTGATATCATAAACATGTGGAATCAATGTCATTAATGACATAATAATTATAAGTCATGGTTTAAAACCAATACCATAAACACATAGTAGATAAATTCTCATAGTGGGATGGGTTAACTCCAAATTTCTATATGTATAGTAAAAATGACTCATAGTGGAATAATTATACTTTACAATCCCATGATAAATGGAATGATATATAAATTTTTTCTCAATGAATTATAGATCTATATAAATGTTGGCTCATCCATCACATAACACAATGTACATAGGATATACTCCTAAAAATATTACTAGGTACCTAATGAGATAAATTCTTTACCCAATTAAGTGGAGGGATATAAAATTTTTCCCACCAATAAACTAATTAAACTAAAAAAATGTACATGAATAGTTCTATAAATTATATAAATAAACTATTCACAATGAATAATAATTATAAAAACCCATTTGAAAGAAGTGGGTTTCATATTCTTATTTTAATGAATAACCCAGGGATCTATCATAATGATTCCCAAAAAAATATGTAATTAAATTTATTTAAGTTTTAGTATTATTTATATATATATATTTAATTAATATTGAGTTCCAATTTTGGTAAATTCATGAGAAATATAGTGGATAATAAAGAATAAAATTGAACCACATAAGTGAAGAATTTCATAATGTTCATAATATCATTAAAGAATTAAATAGATTATTACATATCTATAGGAAAATTTAAAATGAAATTGTTTCATAAAAATAAATTTGGAAATCAGAATCTATTAATGGTAAATAACTATATATAGATTACAGTAGTCATAAAATAAGTAGTTAATAACTTCTCTTAAATCGGGTTCACAAAAAAATATTCATTTTCAATGGAACATAAACATGTGCCAAACCTAAAAATGATCAGTATATTAAACTAATTATATATGTAATTAACATATATAATGCATTTATAATCAATATATGAGAATATGATATATAATAAGAGATAAAAATAAAGGAAATATGTAACCTAAAAGTGAAAAGGGTGGTTTTTAAACAAGAATTTATGGTTTTCAAATGATTGTTTTAAAATCCATTTTCATAAACGGGATAATATAACACTAATTTCAAAATATGAATAGATACACATATTGAATAATTAAAGAACAACTAATTACGTCTCTATGTTAAAGAAAGAATATTGGTAGGAACATATATTGTGGACTAGGAGTGGAAACCATTGTGAAAATATATAATAATACTTCTCAATAATGTTATAAATTTGGGAAATAATTAATTATATTAAAATTGTTAAATGAAAAATTAATTATTCAAAATGGTTCATAAAAAAAATTAAATAAATGCATTTTTTTAATGAATCCATTCTTGAATAAAAAAATATGAAAATAATACTTTTATAATCAACTAAGGTAGTAGAGTTAACAATGATCATGGTAACATATTTATCATTACCACTGAATAAATAAATGAGTGATAAGAGTTGGATTTATAAATAACCATTAATAAATTCATTTTATAACCAAAAATTCTTCAAATTATAATATATACAACATATATAATAAAAAAGTTGTTTAATAAGAATAAAATCATTATGAAATAAAATTTTATTTTAAAAAAATTAGATTTTATTTTTATTTCCTCAAATTCACTCAATAATATAAATAAAAAAAATAAAAAAAATAATAAAATAATAACAAATAATTATATATAACTATTAGAAATTATTCTGATTATTGTTAACAATTAATCAAGTTGTTATTTATTTTCAATTTCTTTTGTGAAAAATCATGGTGGGTTTAAACAAGATTCTTAATAAAAACTTTTGTATTCATTCTTCCACAAATATTAATCTTTATAAAACCATTAAAAAATGTAATAAGATATTGTATATAATTTTTCATAAATGTATATTTTCCTTAATATGGAAAATTTAGTTATAGTTAGGGAACGTAAAAATAGTGATGTACATTTTTATGTGATTATTAACAAATGAGCAGTGGTGTATTAGTGAATGAAATTATTTTCTCTATTTTAATTAATGAATAAAATAATAACATAATTTAATTATTTATATAATATATTATTATTTTTATTATTATTCCCATACTCATCGATGATATTATTTTATATCATTATCTGACTGGATGGTTAAACTAACCCAAATAAGAACATATTATAATTTGAATGATGTTTATGAGATGGAATAGTTGTAATGTCAATACACACGGAGAAAAATTATCATGTTTATATTTTATTAGATTTATAAATCATAATTTTAAATTATTGTAAGATTAATATAATTTATATAAATATATTAAAAATAATGAAGGAATTTATTGTTTAGGTTATTAATTGGTTGTAAAATTTTTTCTTAATAGAAAATATTTATTTCATAAATATTATACTTATCCATTAATCCCATTATTATAAGAATACATAAAATTATTTAATGAAAATTAATCATGTTTCTTCATGGATATGGTATTCTTCAAAAATGCATTATTAACGTTTTGTTGTTTAAAGAAAAAACTTATAAATTTTTTCAATGATCATTCCTATATCAAAATTGAATTTATTAAACGTTAAATATTAATATTGAAAATTATGAAATAGAATATTATAATGGATAATTTATTATATATATGAATACATAATAATCGAATTAATACTCATGTGGAGAACATTGAAATTTCGTTTGTTGAATCCCTAAAAATGGAGGGGTTAAAAAAGGACTATATAACAAGAATCTTAAGGAAGAAAATTATAAATATAATATGGAGGATGATGGTAGAGATACATTTGAAATATATTTTTGATTTAATTTATGTTGTGGTCGGTGTCCCCATTTATAATTAATGTGTACAATATTTTTCAAAATACCCTTAACATTATAATAACGACAATGCAATATTTGAGGATATGGTCCTGCATAATGAATATAATAGAGATAGGAAGGTGATAAATTCAATACTCCCTCGACTGCCAATTATCTCAATAAAAACACGATATTTTATGAAATTTTATATCCATATAAATTTAATTTCATTAAAAAATTTCTTACAGACAATACCATTACTAAATGAATAGGGATACAGTACTGAAATATTATTAATTTATTCAATAGTTATAACATAGAAATTAATTGTATTTTTAAAATAAAATTAAATAATTTTTGAAATATTTATAAATGAAAAAATAAATGTAAATTTATTAACTAATTAATCATAAATCATGAATTCCTTTTTAATGATGTCAGTTTTCTCATCAAAAATATGTTTTCATCGTAAATTCCTATTATTTATTTTTATGAAAAAATATTAGTATTAATTTATGGAAAAATAATAAATTATATTTTATAAATATAATTTTATTTAATAATACTTTTCAAATTACCTTGGATTATATTTTGAGGAATTTATAAAAAGTCTAAATTTTCATTCAATAGTAAAAAATAAAAGTTTTTTCAGCACTTACAATGTTGATAAATATTATGATGGTTTCAAAGTAAAATTATTTACCATATGTTTCATATAATACTATTTTGTTCATTATGAAAAATATTATGTTTGAATTTTGTGTAAAAATCATATATGTATGAACAATTTTTCCTAAAAACTATTATTATGAGGGAAATGTTTTTAAATAATAATAAATTTAATTGATCAATATTTGGGAATTTTTCAATGAAACATATATATTATATAATAAATATATTTTCATAATATTTATTTAATATTATTCTATTCATGGGATAAAAATAAAGATAGTTTTATGATTAACATTAAATTTTTTCTAAATAATGATTCTCGTCACATTTTATACAATTGTTATTAAAATTAATTTATTCAAATTATATGTTTTGAATTTGATAAAATGGATTCCATTTCCAAAATAAAGAGGTTATATTATTTTATTCAAAAAATAAATTTTATTTCTTATCAATATTAATGGTAATGATGGTAATTTTTAACACCTAATTAAATAGTAAACTAGTTTTTTCTATGTTGCCAATAAGGGATAATGCTAGTGTATTTAATACTAATTATTATTGGATCAGAGGGATTCTACCCTTGTAACATACGGGTCTAAATTTATTTTTCTGAAGGAATCATTTACAAGAAATTAACTATATAATATTTAATAAAAATAAAATTTTCAAATATCACTCACTTAGTTTTAAATATCTATTATATGTATACAAAGGTAGAAAATCACGTTATGAATAAATATTAATTTCAATATTATGATCAATAATATTATATTTATGAATTAAATTTATTTATAATTTTTATAAGTTATATATTTACTTTATATTCATATATAATGTCGATAAATTATTTTTTCTAATTAATAGAATAATAAAATTAACCGATTTCAAAAATATTTAATGTAATATAATTTGAGTGGGTTATAATGTTACAAAATATGTATATATGAATATTAAAAAAAATCATATAAATATTTTATATTTTAATTTCAAATTTCTTTAGGTCATTTAAGTAAAATTAAATGAATAGTCTCAATATTGAAAATAATGAAATTTTATAAAGATTATATTATATTAAACTACTTCAAAATAAGAAAAATATAAAAATATAATATTAGAGATAATGTATAATGTTTTATAATTCCCATTTAAATTTCCTATTTAACTATTATTCTTTATAATCAGATTATCATATTTTAGTCTTTTATGAAATTCCAATAGTGCCCCTCTCCTAAATTTTAAAATAACCCCCATTTTCATTTCATCACACCAAATTGAGCCTTCTAGATTAACCATACCCAAAAAATATGATATAAACCACATTATCGACATTCTATGTATTCTTATATTCCCAAGATACCATCCCATCAAATGTTAAGAAAATATATAAAGTATTTTATTTTTCAAAGAAGATGAATATCCTTAACCAATCACTTTTTTTTCAAATTTCATGTTACCTACTACAAATATGGTATATTTTTCATTAGAAAATAAATAATTGATAATAAATATAATTAATTAATTTATTATTATTAAATAAAATTTATTAAATATATTTACATCTTATGGAATGTTAAAGTATCTCTCATGTGAACATATGACGTATTGTATCTTCAAGGTGATTTAATTAATTTTTTATGACCATATATCAATGTTTTTTATTATAAGCGGTTAAATGTAAATATATATTATTTATGAAATTAGTATTAATCTCAAATTATAATATCATATACACCTTCTTACTGACAAAACTACTGGACTATGATACCATGGTTCATTCTTACATGTTGACTACCACCTCCAAGAAGCAATGTGATTTATTTTTCAATTATCTCTCATATATACTGTCTTAAGGATGGATTACACACACACACACACATATATATCATATAATAATTACTCTTGAAATCATATTTATTAATTTAATTTAATTATTTTCCCTCAATCGATAAATGGAAATAGTGTTCATGGGTACATATGGATAACCATCTCAATGATCGTTTTAGTTCATTTTTTATATATAATATTATGAATGAATATAAAAATGTACATAATTATTATATGTGATATATATATCATTATTAAAATTCAACATATTATGGAAATGGAATAAAATTTTATTCAAAAAAATTAAAAAACCAAAACAAACATGATAAGTATAAAACATATAACCAAGAATAGTGATTTTAATAAAGAATTATTAGAAATGGTGATAATAGGTTGTATTTAAATCATATATATTATGATATTTTCTCGTATGAATTGTTATTATATTTTTTTTACAAATGATATAATTATCTCGTAATTTTATTCTTATCCATGAAATAAAAAGTCCCTTAATATCATTTATGTTTTATAATTGATATGATATAAGGTTAACATACTTATTATTTGTATTCATGGTTTATTTTTATGATTAATTGGTATTTATAAAAAAATTTATATTCCACTATAACATGTTATAACTAAATATTTATGAAGCCAATTTATTTTCCTGGGTTCTGATATGATTAGTGTTTTATGATATTCTAGAAGTCAAATATATGATTTTCATTAGTTGTTGGATGAGAACTGTATCTACCATAATCTAATTGAGTAGTTATAGATAACTCATATGGAAAATATTATATACACGAACCTGATTTCATGTACACAATTTCATGTTCGGAGATGCTATTTATGTCTATATTCATAATCATGGACTAGGAATACCTGTTTAGATGATTATGTTTGGGGATATTTAAAATTACAATAATTTTATTTCCTGGACCTTGATTTCTTATAAAAAATATTATGAATAAAATTAGTACCATGACTATATGTTAATGTGAGGCCCTAGTTACATGTCCTTAAATTGATTAGTGAACATATTTTGTATTTACAATTGTTCACAATGATATAAGTTTATATTTATTCCATAATATCATATAATATTCCAATTTTATGCTATCATGGATCATGTTCATTTATTCAATAATGTTCTGGTACTTATGAACTAAAAATTTTATTTCATGAAAATATATTATAATCTATGATATAATGAGTATAAAATAATTTTTTTAGATCGTGTTATTATAACATTACGACATTGTTCTACTCATGTGATCATTAATGTATCCCATATATACTCTTATATAGAATTAGATATCAACCTTTCTTATGATTTTATTTACCAAAGATATAACAATATTTAGGTATGCTATCACAATGATTGTATCTATTCATGAAAAACATATTCAGAGAATTTGATGAACTACCTATTTTGGTGTCTATCTTTCCACATTCACTAGAACTATAAAATTAATGTGTGTATATTTATGTTATGAAACAAAATATTATTCTAAAAAGATGAAATATTTAGGTATTAAAATTATGGGTCATTATATTTGGTATTAGATGAGGTTTTACTTATAATTTTGAAACGATGATGATAAAACATTAGTGATAACATTGTGATAATTCTACGTATAACATAATAATCAAATGTTTTAGTAATAACCATTGATATCATAGGCCACACCTAAGGTTCCATTGATTTAGAATATTGTTTCTAGATTTATATATCATTTGAATGAAATTTCATGATTATTTACTTGTATTGTTATAGTGCGACAACTACACAACTATTTTTCTTTTTAGTAAATTGATTTTATTAGAACACATAATTTTAACAACTATTGTGATAATAATTCAATTACTTCCCTCCAAATAAACTAAATGAGATGTGATCTGGATGGTGAAACATTGTGATACATGATATTCATCTATCACAATAAATGATTAAACATTTAAAAAGTTGCATGTTTAATAAATATTAAAATAAACATGAAAAAGAATTATATCATGGAACGAAGAAGGAACAATTTCCATTAAATCAATAGTGATGGAATACCCAATAAGAATACGATAAAAGGTGTGAACCATGGGTCATAATCTATAGTTCCAAAAATTAATTTGAAAAAGAAATGTACACATAAAAGAAAGGCAGTGAGAGGAAATTCAAAAACATGACACAAAAAAATACATTAATAAAAAAAAGATAAATAAAATTTGCCATCGTTTATGCCTCACAACCCTCCCTCAAGGGCCATGTCGACCATTCATATGTCTTCCAATCATACAATTATTAGGGTATTTCAAAGTTTCATCAAGGTCATATGAAGATCCTACCTCATAAGATTAATTTATCTAAGAGACATCATGAATAAATGCGTCATATTGATTGAAAATATCCTTCAAATAAACCATGCCACCTTCTTTAATAGTCTTGAAAACTTCTGTTTTTCCTCCACAATATTTATGTACATTTCAAAATTCCTCAAAAAAAACATCAATGATCTTGTATCTATAATGAATGACAACCCAAATGAGTGAGTATTCCAATACCTTTTGCATAAGATATAGGAACCTCTCCACCTTTTCATCATGACTATATTTTTCCATGGAGCCAAACTTTTTTTCAAAGACATACTGAGCATCCAAATAGGCATATTCATTAGGAATAATCTCCTATGTATGATTCAAAACTGTTAAATAGAGGGAATGGGGTCCTCCCGAGGCATATCCCTAGCATCATTACCAACAGGGGAATGATTCATTTTTGAATAATTTTTCACATTAGAGTGTCCATAGTGCATTCCATGGACATGATGTGAGGAATTTCAAATCTAATTCAGTTCTATTTTTCAAACATTCCTATAAATAAAGACATCAGGACCCACAAACCTAGAGTAAATTCAAATTTTGGGTTGGATTCAAATTCAAAATCATCCTTTATACTATCCCTACTGATTACTAATGTGGAGCAATCAGATAAATTCTTCATCACATTAATATCTACCAAGACTCTAGCGAATGAACTAAATTTTACATCAACAGTGTTTTCATATATCTCCACTGGAACAAAAATGTAGGAAACTAAATCATTCAAAATCAAAGGATGTCAAATAATGCATAGAAGACCTTAAATTTCAAGCAATATCTGTGTATTTTAATGCTTCTTTGAATATGAGTTAAAATTAAATTCCCAAGAAGAAATTAAAAAACCTGGATTCAATGAGAAGAAACCAAGACTCCATGCCTTCATTCTATCTATTATAAATTTGAATTGAATGTAAAAATATCATCTGTACATGGGGAAAATCCACCAATTTTAAATTCTCATAACTTTATAGATATTGGTTTTCAAAACTATTATGTTAATCCATTTATCCCCTTTGGGCATAATTAAACACACATACAATGAGAACTTGCAAGAATTAAGTCTCTCTTTAACAACCACCATATATGCAATGACTCTTAATCTCCCACCATTAGATTTTGAAACATAGGATTCACAAACACCATGAGATAAAACATCATATTCTTGAGTTGTACATTTTAAGAGATCTTTAGCAACTAAAATGCATATTTACCTATGGGGGAAAAAAGATCCATTTTCTGCGTAGAGGATTCCTCACTACAGACAAGCACTGAAAAATTCATGGCTCGATCTAGATTAATGTCTAATAATCGATAAAAATGAGGATCATCACATGTTATAGGGATTTTCATAGCACCTTTGTGAGGATCAACTCAACTAGCCTGCATGTTGTTAGGACCTCGAGCCAGATGTCTATCCAGCGCTTGAAGGCTTATATCGACATCAGCGTTAGGTGAAACATGTAAATATATAGGATCTGAGATATTGATCCTGCCATCGTCATTTCTCATAGGGAAATTAATAACATTACTTTTTGAGTGTCAAATATTTCATCTCTATGCTCCACCAACATGAGATTTCTCCGTTATCATAAACCACCAAGAATAATATATCAAAAGAGGTAATATTTTTCCCATATGGAAATAAATAAAATATGGAAATAAATTTCAGTGGAATTCAAAGTGATAAATGTGGGAGACATTGGTATTGTCCATGTCAAGGACCCTCTAAATAATATAACTCCATTATAAATTATGGGACTTTTATGTGATAATATTTATAATGAAAGGATTAAAGTGTTTATGTATTCTGATTCATCAATTATGTCAATTACAATTTTAATATCTTAATTATGTGATATCTAAGGAAGACTCTGTGATCATTTTATTTATTATTTTGAAAAAAAATTAAGTTAAATGGTTTTGATAACAAAAATGCTAATTTAATGTTATAGTAATTCATTTACATGGGATAAATAGATTATTTACATTAATGGGATATTACTGGAAACCTAGAATGTATGTAATGATTTAATTAAAATGTAATTTATGTTATCATTGATAAGGTTAATTTAATTCCTAGATTCATGGAATATATCAAATGGTCTATTTTGTTATTTGATGAATAATATTTTTGTTAAATTTTTTAAAAATATATGTTTTATGTCATTTAAACTGTAACATTATGTCTGCATTCATTGGTCTATGTATTTAAGGTTGATCATAAGTTCAATGAAATTGAGAACCCCATTTTAATATTATATTTAATGGTATATTTATGTGATTTTTCTATATTTCATAATATTAATAAGAATACTCTTTTGAGGTTTGAATAACCCTTTGGGATTTGTATATCATTTAATGTTTTGTTAAGTATGGTCTTCTAGATTATAGAACATTGATAATCTAGATAATTGAGAATTTATTCTTTGAAAATCTGAATTTTTATATGATATATATATTCATCATAAGGATTACTATTCATGTTATTATAAAAACATGATTCAAGATATTTTTTATGAATTTCAATATATTAAATGATTATATGATAATTTATTATAGTTATTAATGATATTTGAGAGATTTTTTTTAGTTGAGGTATATGTAATGCTTAGGATTAATATGTTATTTAACAAGAATGATTATTTTTAATGAATGGAATTAAATTTTATTAATTTCAAATTAATGGTAGGATACATACTGTGAAATCAATACATTCTTTAATGTTGAGGTTATTATGGAAATGAAGGATTTGGAGATTAATTTATCATTTCATCATATTAAGGTAATAAATTAAGACAATTATATTATGCTGACCAATTTTTGTACGTTTAATTTATACCAATTAGATTAATATATTGATATTTTATTAATATGTTAATAGTTTAATTTAGGGATTCATGCATGAAAACATCATCTCAAATACTCATCCTTTCTAGAAAAAAATATATTGTTGTGGAAATTGTTAAAATGTTTAATGCCTAATTTTCAGGTAATTATATTTCTTTATGTTCATATTCAATACGTAAAATGAATTATTATCTTGTATTAAAAAAGAAAATTACACCTGTTCTCTATTAACATTAATTCGAAAGAATTGATAATCTTTTAATCCCTCACTAATTCGTGGGTTTCCCATTGTTAAAATACCCATTAAGACGTTCCTTATCACTCTTTATTAGTCCAAGGGAATTATTTTAATATTTAATGTTTATATTTTCACATCTCACTAATGTTGTCTTATTAGGGAATCTAGTTATGTGTTATTATATATGTAATCATATTTTCCCATACATCTTTTTAGTATGTTGTGTTTCTAACGGTTTTACGATGTTTTTTTCCACAAAATAATTTACAAACGTTAAACCATTGATTACTGATCAAAAATTAAAATTGTGGGGATTAAATTTTGTTAAATACTTGGAGTATGTAACACCCCATTATTTTATAAATTATATACTTTTATAATTATGTTCAATTACATCGATACCTTATGTTATGCAAAACACAGAGTTTAGACAAATAACAATAATGAAAATATTATAATTTAATGAGGATGTTATATCCTTGATTTTATATTCTTATTTATAAATAGTATTTTTAAAAATATATATAAATTTCATATCTAATGAAAATACAATGATACATTCATAAAAAATAATCATTTTATTTTTAGTAATGTCATTTTATTTTAATAAAATGATTTCTAATCATAAGTTATTTATTTATTTTTATGATAGAATATTATGACTAATTTAGATTCGATTTAGAAATTGTACATATTTTTTAAAATTATAATACCGACATTATCCTCGAATGAATTTTTGAGACTTTTCTGAAAATACTAATTTTCTAGTAAATATTGAAAATTACTAAATTTTTCATGAATTTAAAAATATTCTTATTTTTTTAATATTTATTAATAATATAATTATATATCTAATATCTACAAAATAAAAAATTAGATTCATTGGAATACATTTTATGGTTTAATTTTTTTATTAAAATAATTTTATATGTAAAAAATATTATCCTTCAAAAAAATTTATGCACACAATGTGTTTTTATCATAATAAATTAAATTTATCACTATTAGTGAATTATTATAATTAAATTTATAAATTATATACTAAATATATATTTTTAAAAGTTATCTAATCTATTTCTAGGAATTGTATAATAATCAATTCTGTTTTATGCATAAAAAAATTATTCTTAAAAAAACGTGTTTCATCACATTGTGTGAAGTTATTTTTAAACTATATTTATATCAATTATTTTTGTTGTATTTGATAAAATAGAATCCTTATATTGAATAAAAATATTATATTTGATAAATATTTCCCTTTTTTATTATGAATAGTATCTATGCGAAGTTGATCACCTAGAAAAAGGGTAAATCATGTTAATCTAGGTTAAAAACAAGGAAAAAATACCTAAAATTTATTCTTAATTATTATTGTATGACTAAAATTATACCCTTACCACAATAAGATCTAATTATATTTTTATAATGGATACTTTTCCATGATATTACCTAACTAAAATTTAAATAAACGAAAGTTACAAAATACAACTATATTATTTTTAAATATCTCACATATATCCAAATATTAAAGCACACATGTCTTGAATGAATTTAAATTACCAATAAAAAATTCATCAAATTATATAACTAATAATAACATTTTTCAATTATTTTTAAAATTATATAATTATGCTAAATTATTATACAATGTTGACTAATTATTTATTCAATTAATAAAAAAATGTTTTTAAAAACATGTAATTTAATGTAATTTGAGTGTGTTATACACTTCTATGAAATATTTAAAATAATATGATATATTATTATTTGGGTAAAATATTATAGTCCATGCTCAAATTTTTATTTTTGTCTTTTAATGCAAAACAAAAATGCAGTGTCCAACTTTTCATTAATGTTATTTTTTTAAAAATATTTTATTAAATTTTATAAACATTCATAAAAATATTTAAATTGTAAAATTGGGATAATATATGGTAAAATAATTAATTCGTTCGCAATTTAATGATCATTTTGAACCATTTTTCAATATAATTACATTAATATATATTTCATCCTTCCAGAATATCCATGATTATCCGACTAATAAATTATAAAAGGGATTCCCCCATTCATATAATTACAAAAAATCATGACATATTAATGAAAAATCATCTAAAAACCATATCCAATTCCTTATCCATATTCTATAGGTTCTTCTTTTCCAAACAGATCAAAACTAGATCCCCTAATAAGAGATATTAATTTTTTATTTCAAAAAAGAGGTAATCACCAAACCTAATCACAAAATTTTTAATTCCATATCTTATTCCCCTAAATATGTTATAATATTCATAAAATAAATAAAATTATTCAAAATATGATAAATTTTTATTTTAAATATGAAACTATCTTTATTTACCCTCTTTTCGATAAAAATGAAGTGAAAGACTCGAACATTCGTATGTGCAGCTTACCATATCCATGTAGAAATACAATTCATTTTACATTAACATCAATAATTAATGTTAATTATAATTTATATAGTAATTATATGTTATATATATGAAAAATTACTCTTCTGTATTGATTATATTTTATATAACTTCTAACTTTTCTATATTTTGGAAATGATAATTTCATTCATGTTTATGTTTTGACTACAACATCTATGAACCGACATGATTTGTTTTTTTACATAATATTAAAATGTATGGATATAAGGATGGACATAATGAATATATATGTTATATAATATGTAATTATTATTAATTAATGGGGAGTTACTATATATCATTCTTCCATTCTATCCATTAGAAAATAAAATCATAGTTAATGTGAATGCACAACCTACCATCACCATGAATGGTATATTTCGTTTTTATCTCAAATTTTATGATTTTATATAGTCATGTATATAATATATTAATTATATATATATATATATATTTTTATCATTTATTGATAATATGTTTTCATTATCCATGTCTAAGGATAGAAACAACTTATCCAAAACATATATTTTATGTGGAGAAGATGACCTGAAACAATGATCATAATGGTGGCTTGATAGAGAATTTGTGATAAGAGGCCGTAATGATTTTATATATGTTATGATATATATGATTATGTTTTCAAATATGATTTCTATGAAATAAAAATTTATTTTATATGAGTTTCCTTGGAATTTGAAGGATGTTTAAATTATTGTAATGTATTTTATACATCACTTTAATTTATATGAGTAAAATGTAATATAATCCACAATTTTTATTTTTTTGGTATATATACCCCTGTAGGGTCTTGATAAATCCAAAAACAGAAAGAAAATACTCCCATAAAATTAATAAAGGAAAGTTATTCATGTGGGGGTTAAAATTGCAGAAAAATACTGAAGGAATAAAATATTGAAAAGGACCCAAAGCACTACAAGTACTGGTTACAGAGAAAGGTTTGTAGAAGGAACAGAAAAAAAACGAGCTGAACATGGGAGACCTACGAAATGCTGGCCCCCAAAGCATTGGCTAGTGAATCAGGAAGTTCATGGATGAGATAAAAATAGAGAGCATTTTGAACCACATCATTGGCAAAAATGTGACAGAGAAGTAAGTCCCTGCATACCATCCTCATGTACTAAAATGTTTGTGGATGAGAAAAGGCTGATAGTGCCTTGAAAACCATGACATTCACAAATGTGAGGAATTAATTTTCGCCACTATGAACTACAATACTTCAAAAATTTGTTGACTAAGATTTCCACAATCCCATAAATTTCCCCTAGGGATTCTACAATAGTTGTTGTGCTCCCATAACGTATGGCCTTCTAGATACTCTATAAAAGGATCCCAATGGGAGGTGAGAAAAGTTTCAGATTTTTGGAGAGTTGTGAGTTTATAGATGGAGAAATTCTATGGGGAAAACAGTGAAGTACAAAACCACAAATTGTTTCGGGATGGTATAAACACTCCATAAAGCATAAAAAACATAAAAAATGTTGAAAACAAGAACCATACACCCATAACAAATTAAATTCTCACGATCTATGAGATTAATGCCCCTTTTTAATCAAGTGTACCAGATAGAACATCTTTATAAAGATGATACCTTTCCAGGCATAGCATTTTATTCCACATAGGTACTCCATTGCTACCTACCACCATAGTATACGAACAAAGACTAAGGCTGCATACCAACATGGTATGTAGACCTGACCCAGATATTTGTATCACCGTGATACATGGACCACACCCATATCATCATATCACCACCAGATGTGGACCACACACAGATCCATATACCAACATAGTATTCCTACCCCATCCAAATCTATATACCATTCTGGTACTCCGATAGACCTTCTATCCGCATAGAACAATTATATATAGAAGGTACCCACCACTCATAAACCAATAATATGAAGAGTAGGGTACATTTGGTATTTACACCATTCATTATTGATCATAACCTTTCACTTCCCTGCAAATATTCCAATCCTATACGCAAAATAGTCCATCGATATCAGGCCAAGGACTCTTCTAAAGTAAATGGACATTTATGAATGGACCATCAAGAACATCAGTCCATCCTTTTGAGTCTACATACCCATGGTATATAGATTCATGAATGTAACACCTAAATCAGTATATAACCCAAGATGTTTTTTATGTCTATATTCCAATGGAAACCTAGAGTCCAACCATTGGATACTAACTTGGTCCTCCACTTTCTATGGATCATGGGTAATCACTTTCTTTCCCATTCAATGAGGAGTGGAGGTAAGTTAATGGAACCACACTCACTTTTACTTTGACGAGAACCCAAATTCCTCCCCATTCCCAATTAAGATTCAATCATGTACAAACTAGAACCGAACTATATGGATGTTAATTCTTATTCAACATGGATACCTATGAAGCTTCCATGTGGTCCAAACATGATACCTAATGAACCCTAGAATCCTCCAAGCCATGTTCTTAGTGGGGTCACTTTCATCTATAAAACCACTTAATTCTTGGGAATCATGGGATGAATTTATATAATCCATACATTTTTTCTTGACTAGGCATATTTCAACAATATATCGTTGTCTCATGACGTTAATCTATACAAATGGGTCCTCATCGCATGACCTTAAAAGGTGATGTGGCTAGTTATGTTACATAGAACTATGTGGGATCAGATTCCTGTCTATTATATATATAGGAAACCCTACTCATGGGTACTATACTGATATCAAAGAATATTTCATCCCTTGAGATGATAATAATATTTAGAGTTCCTTGTCATAGGGATTAAACTAGAATTCTCTCAATAATTCCATGTACATGAATATTCATGATTGATCTTGCAACTGAGGGGTAATATGTCGACACCATATTCAAAATATATCCATGAATCCATGAACATCTGAACATTTCATAAATCAATATGAGCATCCCATAGTATCCAATAATTCCCCCCTAAAAGGTTTTGGTGATCCCGACCTCCCATCCTCTCGACCAATAGAGTCCTGAAGTATTGCTGAAAAAATCATCATCTAAGTAGCATCAGATATTGGAATGAATGTCCACGAATCATGTATACAAAATTCATTGGGTGTTTTTGGAACCATGAATAAACCTACTAGAGACCATACAAGGAAATCATACCCAACTTAGGATGATTTCATAGACACATAACAACCTCTGTGATTTCCTATTGAGATCATTTAAATACGACACCTCCTTAATAAAATAAAAAATGGATACACTGCACAATATAGGTGGGACCTTATGTCATCCTATCCAAATGATGTGAGACATGAATTAGGTTGAAAAAAATTGTGAACCCGATGTCAATCTAATACCATGGTCTATGATTACCCCAGCTCAACCCCCTTTCACATTCAAATGAATGTGGAACAATCAAGATCATCAATTTTACAGATGTTCATCAGATTCAACTTTGATAGGGTTTTCTGTCATTATACGTCATATATATATATATCAACAATTTAGAATATCTATCTTCATTTCAAATAGCTTCCCAACAAATTTCTCAGACACACATGTATGCAACCACACGTGCCGTAGGATCCTGAACAAATTCAATGACCCCCTCGCCTACCCAACATCATAAACACTAGGTTTGTAATGTGAAATTCAAAGAGTAACATCAAAATGGATCTATACTAACATTATATGTTGCATGTTATCCCATAAAATCAATAAAATATTTCCATCCACCTCTCTAACTGCGGCCAATGATCCAGCACATGATGGCCCCACTGGACATCTACAACCACTTTAAGTGTCATTACCTAGAGCATGATAACAAGAACATATCTTATCATTGAGAGGTATATTAATTCAAGTTCAATTAATTCATCACAAATGCACATGAACCCCACTCAAGGGATCATTAAAGATGATGTCCCCATTGGTGATGTATAACCTGATATCCACACTCTGAACTTGATCCAATAATGAGGTTACATTTAGATGTTCTAGGAACATAGGCCGTCATGCTACCCACTGAGGGAGGAAAATGAACACTCAGAAACATGTTATTACCCTATTACCTAAGTGGGAGGTCATCCACAATAATTTATAGGCATCTAACGGGTAGGCATACCTTCATGCCCCTCCTATGGAAGGCCACCATGGAAATAGTTTGTCACAATATGAGAAAACACACATTCATACTGGTGTGTGCCTATCATGTAGCATAAAAAAGAATATAATTACACTCAGATGCAAATTTATTTTTAATGTACAAGTTGACCATCATCTAAATAGGAAATAACTAAGAAATAAGCAGACACGAATCCTTTATGAAGCAAAAAAAGACCTCTATATAAATTTCATGGAAAATTATGGGCAATCATACAACACTGATAGTGCATAGGAATCCCACTAGCCAAATATGGTAGAAATTAAATATTTGTAGAGTCAAATTTATGCAGATTAAAATCATGACCATGTTATATGTACAACAGAAAATGATAAGTTGAAAATTCCATCTCGTAAATATAAATCCCACAAGACAATAGTGGATATTAGTTAAAATAGTCGGTGGAATACTTGTTCCATTTCCCTAACATAGGGGAATCAATTATACCCACTGGATACACCTAGAGGGAAAGAGTAGGCATACAGTCCTTCCCCGAAATCAAAATGGGCATTCATACATATTCCAGCAAATGATGTATCTCATCACATCTTGCCCATGATGGATGATCAAACATTGATTCCAGACTATATTCTCTAGTCACGTCAAGACACAATTTCATTGGTGGAAAAACTAATGGGTTGGGACCAAAACTTGATCTCCCTGGGTGGGGTGATATATCCATTAAATCAGATAATCACATTTGAGCATACCAACATCCATTCTATAGTTCAGGAGGGTCAATGACCACATTCTGTGACACAAGCACAATTGTATAAGGGAAAAAAATTTGATTCCTACTGGGAGACACTAGTCAAACATGGTGGCCACTCCTGGGAAGGCATATATCCCTACCAAAACACAACATGCCTATTGAAATTTCTGAATGAAATCATAAGAACCAATAAAGTGGGGACCTCTAACGATATATTGTTACCAATAGAAGGCATCCACATTTTTCTATGAAAGAGCGCAAAAAATCAATGGAGCCAAAGTCAACCAAAAAATAAAGATCATATTCAGGATTCTGCTCTGCTAAATGTTGTATTTATTTGAACCATCAAACATTTATAAATAGAATCTTATGATATTTTTAGTATATAACCAAATTATGGAAGTGAAAATAGTATTTGTGAATTTCCTCCCCCAATTTCTCTACCAGCAGCTCAGAATGTCCACCACAAAGCACCCATATAGGCTTACTCTGTGATCTAGAAATGATCTATCGCGAGAGCCTATCCCATGATGCATGTCAGGGTCTCCCTCGACATGATAAAAATATTTAATTGTAAAAAGGCCCTTCCCTTGATCTTGTCAATATTGATGATCCCCTGTAGGTTATACACTATAGATACAGTTCTCCCTGTAATCATACATTTGGTCATGATTGTAGATCGCTCCATGATAGTATTCGCTATAAAGTCCCTACTCGTAGACACATTAAGCAATATGAAGTCCCTAATATCATTACCATTAATCTTAAAGACACTCCCTTGGGTTTACACTGTAGAAAATCTCTATCCAGTTAGTTTTATGATGGTAGACCTCGCCATAATAGAAGTCACTGTGAAGGCCCTCCCCACAATGATGCCAAACAACATGAAGGTCCTCCCCATACTTCAATCAACCTTGAGGGTCCTCTCCAGTGTATACACCGCTCAATTACTCTATATGGTTGAACACTAAACTATGATGGTTTTCCTCACCGTCACGACACCAACTCCAATTGTCCTCCCTGCATTCATAATTTACACTCATGAGAAGGCCCCCCCTCACTAGGTCGAATATGATAAAACCCTTATATGATGAATCACTTGAAAAAATGTAGTATGAAATATGGGATACAATATCCTTGAACAGATAAAAATTTTCTCCACCAGAGGACAGATCATGTCTATGATCATATTTTGATCCCCCCCCATATTGTTCAACATTCAATAAGACCCCAACCAGGCCCACAGCTTGGAACAAAATGATTAAGTAGAAGTAAAACATGGTGGATCATGTTGAAGAGTCATTGGTAGAACAAAAAAAATTTCTGTGGATTTTGAGAATAATACTATCTAGGGAAAGAATACTGGTGATGTATTTGTCCACAACACCTTCTCATTTCGACATACTAAAATTATTCTCAGAAGAATGTATGTATAATATTCACCTTAATATCTAGAGAACTATCTGATAATAAGAATAATTTTTTCCCTATGAAATGTATGAAGATAATTTTAACATCTTGGGAGAGCATCAACATCAAGTCAACCTAGAATACCTTCCTTCTGAATTGTATTTGTGATCAGAAAGTTGAAATAAATACATAGTGATGGCATGCATCCATATTTTACACAAGGTGTGTTGTCTTATTAGTGACACCTTGTCTTTTGATCATATCCAGAGATACAAAGAACATGTAACCCTACACATTATCCCATTCCCATAAAATTTTATTCACTATAAATAACATCATGTAATGTCATTACACAAATATGGTAGATAAAATAAGTCCATGTCTATGAAAGGTTGAACACTTGACAAGGACTGGGATTGATTAAGTCTATAAAGCATCAGACCTGATGAGAGAAATCCATCGAGAATATCATGAACCAGGGAACCAAGAACATATAGTAAGATTATAGTCTAAGGGAAGTCAATCAAAAATCAATTTTCATGTCCTCAAATTCAAACAATCCCCATGCAGACCCGTCACCATATCTGGATCACATATGCATGGGAATGTGTAATATCCAGAAGGCTTAAAAAGTAGTAGCATCTACCACAATTGAGGACCAGACCCATCCATCAATGTTGTGGGAATTTTAATACAAATTCCCCCAATAAGTCTATAAATTTTGGGGAAAGGCATGTCTATTGGAGAACGATATCAATCCCAGCCTTTAAGGCTGGGGCATTTTTACCTAAAATTACCACCCAATAGATATCTACATTCTTCTATATGGGTAAAAATGTGGATAAAGAGGTCAGAAATTCCACCCCATCTCATGAATCTCATCCCCCAAAATGGAGGAATACCATAAGGAGATATTAGGGATCCCTCCGAGACACTCCCGACCAAGAAACATGAATAGTACCATAGAATGGCTAGAACTAATCCAATAAAGGACATGGGATGCTATTATACCATAAATAACCATCTAAAACACCCAAAATAAGGTCCACATCCGTGAACATCATGGACATCATCCCCACATACCTTGATGAATATAATAAAAATAATGAGGAAACTACAGAAGTGGGTTCCCTCCTAATGATGGTCTGCACTGAGTATGGAAGTGTACACACCAAAAACCAAGGATTTTTCTTAACCTTGGCCACCCCATCAGTCAATCCACTATTATAGAGAACTAATATAGAATCAGATTGTAGTGGGAGGATTCACTCTTAAGGGGTTCTAAAATCTAGGGTTTCCCCTTATCGCCACCACCTTCATCTCGGGTTGGGGCGACTCCCTCCTCACACTTGGTGAGTTCGTAGTGGTGGATCCCGGTTGCGGTGGCATCATGTGGCTTCGTGGAGACGACTGTCTAGACCCATTTCTCTATTTCTAGACTATTTATTTGTCCAATTCCTCCAGCCAGATAGGGTTACCCATTGCGGCGCAGTGACCGTCCACGGCTGAGTTCTAGTTCTTGAAGGTGGTGGGTTGTCACCTCTTCAATAGTTTATACATTAGAGGGTTCTTCATGGCATCTACAGGAATCATGTTGGGCGGCGACATGATCCGTTTTGTGGAGTGAAATTCATTAAGTGTGCTGGTGATGATTTTATGGCTTTTATTTTTGTTGTCATCATTTTTTGTTACAGTTTTGTTGTTCATGATGTTGAGATTATGAGCGGAGACATTGATAGTTTAGTTTGTGGTCTTCTATTGATTGGGTGATTTTGTTGCGTCTACGATGTCTATTGAGGTCCAATTCCTCATTTCATGTTTTGAGATTATGCGGTTGAGTGCATCACGTTGAACTGAGGAATTGATAGCTGAGGATCCGAGGCTGTAAAAATATTTTTATGGAACCCTGTTTTTTGTAAAGGATTTTCTGCTCATGGTATTTTGTCATGGTGTGAATTGTTCTTTGAATAGCTTGAGATCACAGTGTTAGTTTGTGGCTTCTCGTGGAGGTTTGATATCTTATGGCCTTGGTGGTATGGGGTTCATGAGATTCTATAATCACATCATCTACATGAGGCTACTTCAGATGAGGTTTAGGGCTATGATTTTCCACTATAACATCACTTTTCAGAATTGGATGTTTGAGAGGGTATGGCTCCGGCCATCAGTACCAGGCTCATGCATTTTTTCACGGGACATCTTTTCGATCAGTGATGAAAGGTGGAAGCTGGATTTTATATATTTTGATGCCGGGAGGGGCTTTTCTCATGTATTCTGGGTTGTTTGGTCTTGGACTTTTGGATCATTGGGTTTTTTTCTTGTTTATGTCATTGATGTCAGGTCAGTTTCCCCCATTCCAATAAAAGTGGTTTTATCACAATAAAAATAAATTTTCATCAATCCACCATTACATCCCACACATATCATCAACAAGGGGAGGAATAAGAGAAAGGTCTACAAACCACCTAATCCTCCCCTTGAAGGTTATTCTTATACACTTGAGGAGAGAATCGCTTGAAAAATAGGATAAAAAGAAATACCTGAAGAGGCTCAACACTGAGCTGTTATGAGAATGTCGTCCAACCGTGTCCGTTTCTTTATTTGAGTGTCAACACAAAATTCCACCCTATGTACCTCTACCTCACAGGATCATCCCGAGGAATGAAGCATGGTTGGAAGGCTCAATTTTGTGGAGCTAGGACCATCAGTCTACCTAAACCCTATCCCTAAAGTATATCATGATTTCACTCAATTAAGAAAGCAATCGGAAAATATTCATGAAAATTTGAAAAGGATTCCCCTTTATGGGTATCTAAATTAGGGTCTAGGAGCACCAGTACATCAAATGTTTCCCCTTCTACGCCCGCTCATGTGCATGTCAAATAGGACATGCATCAAGGGATTTTAAATACCATCTATTTATTGACTACCTGAATAGATGAAATGTATGTACGATGATCTCTAGTAAAACATGAATAAAGGCCTTACCCCTATTGGGGGAGCAATGTCACTCCTCCCCCATATATCATAAATATCATATTCCCTGTGTACAAATGCTCCAGAGACCCAGAGCAGCATCTAATGCACTACTCATCTAGTTGTGATCCCATTATTGGAATTCCGGAGCAACAAAAAGTTGAAAAACATAGATACATTTGGTGAACTTTACAATCTTCATTCATTTTGACTTATACTAGATTGCAAGCCAACACAATAATGGGATGAGAGGATCTCTGGTCCCAGTTCATGTTCCAATTAATCTCAATGACCCAAAAGAAAAATTAGTGATCTCGTGAACTGCAATCTGTGAGAGAATGATAGATTCTTAGACTTCATCTCTAGACAGAATGGAATAAATTACTCCTTGAACTGAACACTTTCCTATGATGAGTTTCTTTATATGTGAATCAATAATATATGATATTGTACTTTAATAACACCCATTTTGATGGAGTACACATGTGGGTTCCTGTAATTCTACACCATTACTCAAAGGGTATAGGATTACATGAAATAGACTAATCTCAAGTCCTGGGCAGCCCCATTAGTCCAAGTGAATAGTGTAGGGAGAGATGGAGAGACTTATATCATGATCAAGCCACCACCTGTACTAGTTTTAGCTCCATGGACCCCACCAAACCATGTAGGGCCCTCTGAGCATTAGCAGCCCCCCCATCCAGAAGAATGGAGGTGGGAATATGAAATCAATTCAAGGAACACAAGAAATAAATTATACCCATTCTAGGATGACCAAGTCAGCTGTTACATCATAGCCTCCATGAATTGAAACTTTCTTCGGTATAAGGAGCCGAATCTGGGTGATGAAGTTGGTCTTGATGACAGTCTATATTATTTTTCCTTTAATAGGATATTGGGTCACAAAATTCAGTGGTGATTTGTCTTTAAGGACCTTTTAAAAATGATGATATATTCCATATTTTTCATACTAGGACCACCTCCAGCACAAGTGGTATATGTTTCCACCTATGGTCCGAGTGAAAATTGGTACTTGAAAACATTTGTTAAAATGAAGAAAAAATGTTCGCTAGCTGGATGACTAAGTAGGAAGTCGACTGAGATAATGGAGATCTTCTGTAACATTTGAAGCAACCAATCATTGCACAAAAAACCTTTTAAAGGAACACATCTGTCATCCATGGATCTACAATAATCTAGAGGAAAAATGCTAAAATAGTAGTTCAATAAGAACTGTGAAATGAGAGTGAAGGAAGATGAAATTACACGAAGACCATGGTCATATTTTAGACTCTAGGATTTCATGCCAACACATATAAAGGAATTGGAATTGCCCCACTAAACAACACAACCAAATGCCGATGATGAGGAAAATACATCCAAAGAAGACAAGATGATTTTTTTCTATGTAATTGTCATCCATTTAATGGATCCTTTATCCTACAAATAGTATGGTTTTTAACCAGAATTCCCAACACCCAATCGGGGATCCGGGGGAAGAACCCATAGAAGACAGGGATACCATGGGTGATGCATCCCTGGTATTAATCATGTGTATGTCCACAACACTACTCAAATAGCCAATGTTTTAGAAACATGGGGGAAGACCCTCCAACAGATCTGACAGGGAAAATAAAATTCCCCTACCCCTACAAGAATGAAACCATAGTCCAATCACCCAAGATTATCCATTAGAGGAAGACCAAATAACAAATTTCCCTCATCATCTAATAAGATCTTCCTAGCCCAATCCAAAAAGTAGGGAGGATCTTTTGAATCCAGTATTAAGGGAGAACCTGTCTTCCTCAAATGCCTATGAACTTAAAGCACCTATAAAAGAGCTTACCCAATCTGGGATGTGCCAAAATCTATATTAGAAATATGAACTTTTGAAAAGGGGAACATCAGTGATAGCGAATATCTCAATGATGGCTGAAATGAATCTATTATAATATCTTTAGTATGATCTCATAGAGGCTTTGCTGATTCCACCAGAGCTTATAGCCAATGTAGCTACCGCTGAAGTCTACCGAATAGAGACCAATTATGTTGAATGATAATCTATCATATCATTCAATGATCAAGATAAAGACACAATCATGAAAGGACACACCAAACACTAATACGTGTCTGACATGATAAATGGTTTCAATATCCGAAAATACTACATGGATAATGGATCTAGGTTTATACCCCCCCCCACTACAAACACTACTTCAGATGGGCCATGATGAGGATAATATGACACCATGCACCAAGACCCTGTTGGGATAAACCAAAATAGAGTAGAATTAATTTGGCCAAATTAATCTCAAAACCAAATATCATGACCTCATAGATCACCCATAGTTTCTAGCTGTCTGAAATTATAAGACCCTCAATGCTCTTCTTGGGAGGCCCTAGCTGTATAAACATTCTGCAATCCCCCCTCAAATCATCAGGGCCAAAAATATAACATTAATGGATATTGTGGGACACTGCATGCCAATAATTCCCCTTTGTATTCTATGTAGTCACACTATATTGATGTGGGGTTCTATGATCCAAATGGAAAACAACCCACAACTAATGGAATTTATTGTGTTTCCACCCTAAATAGTTTGGAAATGGTTCCTACCAATCCCATCAAAATTTTCAGGGTTGAATATGTATTTTCCACCAATCTTATTCAAAGAACAAGTACAAATTTGGATGCAAATTCAGGAGTCCTCATGATCTGAATCACGACTTCTGAGCCTGATAATGTCAATAGGCATTTTGAATCTAGAGATAATGAGAAAGGTTCAAATAAAAAACCCCATAAATGACATCAAAACCCCATAAAATTCCTACCTCACATGCTGAGACAACATATAGTTTCTCTTTATTCAAGTACTATTAGGAAACTCTATTACCTCTCAATTCATATTTTCTATTGAAGACGCCACCAAAGGCCGAGGTAGAAGTTATGTCCTTACCACCCTGACATCAAAATGGAAACTCCACCCTAAACTATGGACTAATAATTTAAAGGATTGATTCACCGTCCAAGGGGGAATAAGAAGATGATGAGGATTTTGGGTAAGAATAAGAAGAAGAATTAGACCTAAGGGATACCCCCAACATGTGAAGAAAGCATTTCCACCACAATTGATCAACTCATGAAAATCGACATGGGTATGGAAGAATACCTACTACCCAGTTTAGTTATTGTGACCATTCATCCCAAATAATAAGAGTTACACACCTGTTTTCAGAGATATAATCGAGATGTTTTCACATAAAATTAAGAAGAAATGCTACATCTAGATCCATATGTGGCAACTCACCACCTAGGACTTCCATAATATCAGCGTGGTTTTATGAAATCTGTTAAAAGGACACACCTGACACATTCTACAAATTTAAAGTCTGAATTTGACATTATCGTCAAAGAAAACATCTTTCGGGAAGTCCAATACACTATTTGGATAGAAAATATCATACTAATAAAGAAGAAAATGGGATGATAGGGGTCTGCATTGAATTAATTAACTCAAATAGCATGACCTGAATTATGATTTCTGAGTCTCGATAAAAAAATTGACAATCAATGAAACTATGGGATATGAGACTCTGGCATTTATTGATGGTTATTCTGCTTATATCCAGATCTAAGTGATCCAATAAGATGAAGATACCATTAAATTCATGTCATCCTGAGGGGTGATTTCCTTCAAGGTGATGAGTTTTAGTTTGAAAAATGATAGCGCCACATATCTGCAAGCCATGAACAGCATTTTCAAACCCTTTCTAAGAAGGTTCCTTGAATTATATGTTGAAGATCTAGTGATTAAATCACGAAAATGCTCAAACCACCTGGATTACCATATAATTTTCTTCTATAAAGTACATCAATATTTTATAAAAATGAACCCCTTGAAATATTATTTCGTTGTAACCTTGCGAAAAGTTCCCATATTCATCCTCTTCCACTATGGAATCGTAGTCATCCCTGAGAAGAAAAATGAAATCCTTGGCAACCACATCGTAACCTCACTATTCTGAGAAGAATACATAGAGATCTAGATTATATTTGGTGCATCATATCCAACATTATAGGAAAATATTTTCCATTCACCTGGTTGATAAAGAAAGGGGAATAAAAAAATTGGACTGGAAACTATTAGAAATCATTCGACAATGTCAATAGTTATTTCTTAGGTTGTCCAGTGCTAATTATTTTTTGTTGAAGTAAGACCACTTATTCTATACATAAATACCTTGGAGAGATCCATTATCCCCATCCTCATGAATAAAAATGATGACAACATAGAGATTAATAAATATTATCTCAATCAAACCATGATTAATGTTGAGGCTCTTTACTCAAATATTGGGAAAAGATTGGTTGCATTGAAATTTCTGGTCTAGAAATTAAGATATCACTTGTAGCACTAGAAATTCCACACGGTATCACATAGCAACCCACTAAAGTATATTATCAGTCATCCAATATTAACTAGATTCATGCCATGATGGGTGATCATCCTGATGCAATTCAATATATGGTTCATTCCAATGAAAGATATCAGTGGTTAGGAATTAGCAGACTTTGTGGATAAGCAGCCCTCTATTAGAGTGGCCCCATAAAATGCCGAGCTACCTGATGAGGAAGTATTCTATATTCAAGAGAACCCCCAGATGTGGGAAATGAGCTACAATAGTGCCTCTAAAAGCCTGGTCGATGGAATAATGGAAGACCCCAAATTCAACAAAGTGGGTCTGGGAGTCACACTCATATCCCCCAAAAAATAAGTTATACCATATTCTCTATACTGATGAAAGGATGGATGAACAATGAAGTAGAGTACCCAGCAATCATTTCTAGCCTAGAACTAGAAATCCAAGCATAAGATGAACACATAACAGTTAAAGGTGATACATAATTGGTCATTGATAATGTTAATTGTTAATATGCTAGAAATAAATTGGGGTTGATGCATTTGATGTAAATGTCTAGTGAACTAATGAGAGAATTCTTGTTAGAACAAACTTTGACTTTTATTTCCCAGTCACAAAATGAAAATGTCGGTGCATTGGAAAAATATTCCATAGAACTGGCCTATGTAGATCAGAAGAAAATGGTCATTACTATTGCCGACTGAAATATGGTCTTACATTCGTTCCGGAAAACACAAAATAAAGTATTGAGACTAATCCAATCTCGGAGTTGTATCGTCCTTCTATTTACATGATGAGTCCAATTGTGAACTATCATAAAAAGGGATAAATCACACCAAATCAGGAAAAAAGGAAACAAATCTGAATAATACTGGTCAATTTCATGCTCTATGACAACACTAACCAGAAAAAGATCCTTTATAAGAAAGGTCTTAACGGATTACTTCATAGGTGCATTGATGGAGAAGAGACCACCATTATCATGAGACAAGTGCAATCTAGAAATAGTGGGGCATACCAATCAGAATCCAAAATCTCTCAAAAAATTTAAAGGCTTTTGTATTATTGGCCCACCGTAATATGGGATTGTTCTGATTGCACCAAAACGTTTTGTTCCTCTCATGTCCAAGCTAATTTCATCGATCAACCCCCAGAGTTGATTCACACAGCTAGGTACTTCTGGCCATTTATTATATGGAAAATGGAAATTGTAAGACCAAACACTCATTCCATTTCTAGAAAATTCAAATATATTCTCACAACCACTAACATCATTTCCATATGGGTAGAAGCTTCACCCCTTAAATAATTTTAGGTGAAAATAAATATCTGCTTTGTGAAAGATAATATCATCCCCATGTTTGGTGTCCACCAAAAACTACTGACAGACAATAGCACCAATTTCTATTATGTTGAATTGGATAAACTCTTCAAAGAGTATGGTATCAAAGGGAACTATTCATCCCACTACCATGTAGCAGACAACAATCATATATGGTCTTTCAACAAGACCATATTCAACATACTCTAATAGATGGAGAAAAGAGATATGAAATATTTTCTGGACAAGCTCCTCCGTTCTATTTGGGATAATCATACCACAACCTGTACCACCAGTCAAGCAACCCCATACTCGTTAATATATGGAACGAAGGAGGTTCTGTTCATTTATATTAAAATTATATCAAACCGAGTCACTGCATGTGATAAACTAATATCAGATGAGTGATTCAAAAAATGGTTTGATGAGCTGGAGTGGTTGTATGAGAAAATATTGCACACTATTTCCCATCTAGAGGTATACCAAAATCAGATTTCATGAACAATCAATATGATTGTTCACCTATGATCATTCCTTGAAGGAGAAGTTCTATTGGCCCTTAGATCCCCAATGATACTCGGGATGAAACATCCATCGATGGATCCAAAATGGGAAGGACCATATGATATACAAAAATTTTACTCTAATGAAGTGTATTAACTAATTTCAATGGAAAGAAAGATCACCATGGCCCTCAATAATTTGAGGTTCTGGAAGAAGTACTTTGTGTAATCACAATGAAGTCTTCTTATCTACATGATGTTAAACTACACTGTGTTGCCTATGTTCTCTCCACATGACATTGAAATTTACAAAATATGTTTTGATTGCATGATGATAAACTGCACAATGAATTCGTCTTTACCACACTATGTTAAACTACAGGGCCCAAACAATGCTCTCATCTATGGAAAAATTTTCTTCGACATCGGTCACCTACCATTCCATGATAAATAACTATATACAGAATGATTCCTATTCACCAATGGTATACATAGAGACTCGTTGAACCTATGTCTAGATCTAGTCACAACATGATATGGAATGCCTCTGTTGTACCCTCTATCACCCCATTACTACAAAGAAAAATACTCATTATTCCCTGTTTCTCACACCTAGTCTAATTAATGTGAGTATAAGAATGGCGACCAAGATTTCCACTACATTGGAAAAGCATAGATGACTATAATAATCCCATTATCATGAAATCTTGGTAACCCCCCACCTCTCCTTGCACATGTCGAATAGAACATGGGTCGTTAGAACTACATATGGCTTGATTCATGTCCTTATAGGATACAAAATAACACATGTATTATATATCTTGGTCTAGCCACCCTTCGAAGTCAATAATTCCTCTCTCCTAGAGTATAGGTCAGACTTGCATGAGGAGTTTCATCTTAACCACATGACGTTAAACTGCATGGTCCAAACAATTTTCCCACCTGATAGAACATTATCTCCAGCATTGTGTCACATACCATGCCATGATCTAGAACAACATATGGCTTGATTCCTTCCCTCTGAGATACATAGTGACACCCATATTATTTATCTTGATCCAACCGCCACTTAAAAAAATCCCTCCTTCATGCGGATTAATCAGACATATTCTGGGAATTTCTATCAAGAACTACATGGAAATTGATTCCCAATTAACTGTTGTACGTAGCAATCCTCCACAACGTTAAATCCTGACACTTCACTCAACTTATCCTTTTCATGTTGATCATCTTTTATCTTTTCTATATGATGTTAAAATACATAGGATACCAAAAACACATATGGATTTATTCCCACCCACAAATGGGACATGTACTAATGCCTGGGCGATCCCAGGTCCAACCATCATTAAACAAATTCCCCCTCAACATATAATCCATACATGCATTAGGAAATTCATAAGTTATTACCACTTGACGCAAAATTTTATGGTCAAAGACTTCATAACTGTAGGACCCCGGGACACCCTGAGAGGGGAGGGGTGAATCAGGGAGACAACTTTTTCATTTAAAGTGAACGATATTGTTCTCACGTTGGTAAGAACTTGTTAAACTTGTATGATGAAAAGGATCAGAAAGAAAACATTCACATGAAGAAAGATGACACAAAACTTTTTACTTCGTTCACCACTAAGGGCTACGTCCAAGGAGCATATGTCGACAGGTTGTCGGTCGTACCAAAATCCACTATGCTTCACTAGCTGTAGATTATAAAGGTTCGGGCACAGTCACTCTATCCCAGGCTCACTTCCTTTACAAAAGTTCAGGGATGGCCCACTGCATCCCTTGGGTCACTCCTGTTGACTCCCCCTGGCTCACTTCCCTTGGTGAAGTCTCACTCAGTTTATAGACGTGAAGGTCTCTTCAATAGATTTTCATTGAAGTCTTTGTCTCCTCTTAGCATGAGACTCTGCTTGTATCAAAGACTGGAAGTGATGCCCAAGAACGCACAGAACCAATGAACATGATAACCAGAACGTGAGGACAAACTTCACTAACAATTGCACACACACCAACCCTTTGCGCGCAAAACCTTCCTCTTGCGAGCAAACTTTACTTTTCACACGTAAAAATATTTCGCGCAAACACAACCTTTTTTGCGCAGCTGAATCTTTTACGCAAAAACCCAATATCTACACACACCTTATCCTTTTCTACACATCCTGGAATTTTCTGCGCAATCGATAATATTTCGTGAAAGCCCCTTTTCGCGATTCTTTTTCGCGCATAAGACCTTAGATATTCTCTAAGTCTTCAACTATTCAGGAAGAGGGTGGTCACCTCTTATTTATAGGTGTCTGAGACCCCCGTGCGCAAAATCTCCTTTTAAGAAAAAACCTCTCATCTGACACATAATTTTCCGCGCAGGTATCGTTTTCCGTGCACCTCTCCAGATATTTCATGCAGCCCTTGCCTTTTCGATTTTTCGACATTTTGATTCTGCAACACTATTTTTGCGAAAAATTTCGCTCCGCTATTTCATGCACCATGCTGTTTTTCGCGGCCAGCTCGAGTATTTTGCGCAAAACCCTTAATTTCTGTGCACCATATCCTCTTTGTGCTCACCTCCTTTTGTAGACAATCCATGTCTTCATTTTCCAATTTTGAGGCCCAAAAATTTGGCAAACACTAGGAAACAGTGCCACCTTCAATACTGTTGTCTGCTTGAACTATATGATCACTTTGCTGGCACACATTCGGAACTTCCACTGAGGATTGAAAACAAACACAAACCAAACTCCAATTCCTGTATAAAACATCCATGGTTCCAACAATCTCCCCCTTTGGGTTTTGTTTGGAATCACCAAATAAATTCAAAAATATCACCATCCCCATGCAATCCAAAAACGCAAGGATCAACTCAGCCAACACTCTAAGTCTACGTGAGAAATGCTCAGTGTAGAAAACAAGAGAGGAAGCATGAATTGGGTTCCCGTGTTTTGGAATTCTCAATGACGCCCAAGAAATTTTCTTATAGTGTTACAGAAGCATTACATATCCACTGACAATCCTGAATTTATTCCTTTCTCCCCCATTGTCAATAAACCCAAAAACTGGTAATTTGTTCATTGTTCACCTCAACCTATACTCCCCTGGATAGTATCTCCCCCACAAACCTGCATCACATCCATAAATAGATAAAAATAGATATCATAATCAGGGATAGGGGAATTTCGAACCTCCTTATGCAGTAGTAGGTGGTTGAACACCGAGGTTAAACTGATGCTTTTCAAACATAGCTGCTGACATTGGCTTTGTCAGGATATCAGCTACTTGCTCATCAGTTCCCACATGATCCATTCTAATCACCCCTTGCTCAAATTTTTCTTTGATATAGTGATACATGATTTCAATATGTTTTGTACGAGAATGCTGAACAGGATTCTTTGTAAGATCAATTTCACTCTTGTTATCACAGTAAATCACCATTGGTTGCTTTACCTCATCACAAATATCTCTTAATTGTTGCTTCATCCATTGTAGTTGAGTTCATGCCTTTGTGACGGATATATACTCAGCTTCAGCAGTACTAAGAGAAGTACTTTCTTGTTTCTTGCTCAATCAACGAACACAATTATATCTGATAAAGAATGCTCCACCACTGGTGGACTTTCTTTCCACAACATCGCCAGCCCAGTCAGCATCAGAAAATGCGGACAATTCACTGTCCCTTCATGCAGCAAAGTATAATCCACAATTGTATGTCCCTTGAATATACCTCATGATTCTTTTTACTGCTTCCATATGTTCCTCCTTTGGATTACTCTGAAAGCGGGCCGCAAGACATGTGGAAAAGACAATATCTGGCCGTGTCGCTTTCAGGTACAGTAGGCTCCCAATAATCCTCCTGTACATGCTGGGATCTACAGATTTCCCATCCTCATGCTTTCCGAGTTTGGTTCCAACTGCAATCAGAGTTGACATTGGTTTGGATTCTTGCATATTAAACTTCATCAGCAGCTCTCTTGCATACTATTCCGGAGAGATAAAAGTGTAGTCTTTCATTTGAGTCACCGGTAGTCCCATGAAATATGTGAGCTCCCCAATCATTTACATTTCAAATTCTGATTTCATATGAATGGAAAATTCATCCACTGATTTCTATCTGTTGCCACCAAATATAATGTCATCGACGTAAATGAGAACCATGAATTGATCTTTTGGAGAATTCTTCACATATAGATTGTGAAATACTCCTCAACTTTTGAATTCCATCTTCTTGAGATAAGAATCTAGTCTGGAGTACCATGCCCTTGGTGCCTGTTTCAAGCTATAAAGTGCTTTCTTCAGCTTGCAATCCTTTGATTCATTAGCACCAAGAAGAAAACCCACTGGTTGTTTAATGTAGACTTCTTCTTCGAGAACACCATTTAAGAATGCTGTATTGACATCCATTTGATATACATTATATCCTCTTTGGAGAGTCATGGAATGGAACTGCCTGATTGACTCCAGTCTAGCCACTGGAGCAAAGATTTCTTCAACATCAACACCTTCAATCTGAGAATACCCTTTACATACCAGTCAAGCCTTGTTTCTGATAACACTTCCATACTCATCAAACCTATTCTTGAATATCCATTTTGTTCCAATCACATTGTGACCATTGGGTCTCTAGACCAGATCCCATGTTTGATTCTTGTCAATCTGATCTAACTCTTCATTCATTGCTTTCACCCAGGATTCATCCTTTGCAGCTTCTTCAAATGAGGTTGGCTCCACAACTGACAGAAATGCAGAAGGTGTGTTATTCCTCATCCTCCTTGTCTGTGTGGGTGCATTCCTGTCTCCAATTATATTAGATGGATCAATCTCTGCTCTTCGATTTCTTCTATCAGGTTCAGTGGCATTCTCACCATCCATGATTTCCTCTTCCGATTCTTCGTCTGAGTCAACATCATGATGTGACCCTTGAGTGTTTTGTACACCTTCCTCTATTTCTGTATTTGTATTTATTCCATGTTCACATTCATTATCATCTTCTATATCATCAGCATAGCTACTATTTGATGAATTTGGGGTTTTTCCTTCAATGATTTTAACATCATTTCTTTCCACAATCCTCCCTATGCTTTTATTGAAACACTTGTAAGCTTTGTTGTTCATTGGATACCCAAGAAAAATTCCTTCATCAGCATTGTCCCAGAAATTTCCTTGGTTTCCTTCTTTATTCTGGATGAAACATTTTCTTCAGAAAACACGAAAGTATTTCAAAGAAGGCTTCCTTCCATGCCATAATTCATATGGTGTATTCGTTTCTCCCATATAGAGCCTTGTTTGATTCTGAATGTGCACTGCAGCTTCAACAGCCTCCTTCCAGTAATGGAGAGAGATACCACTCTCAATCAACATAGTACTAGCCATATTGTTGACCTATCGATTTCGACGCTCAAAAACTCCATTTTGTTGTGGAGTTCTCACAACAGCTACCTCATACTGTATTCCATGTTTTTTCTAGGAAATTTTTAAACTCAATGGACGTGTATTCCCCTCCATTTTCAGATCGCATGACTTTTATTGTCCGTACAATATAATTCTCGGCAGTCCAGTGATAAGTTTTCATGCAATCAAGTACTTTTCACTTCCTGTGAATCACCATTACACAATCCATTCTTCTATAATCATCAATGAAAAGGACGAAGTAGCTTTCTCTATGGATTCCAGCAACATTTATTGGGCCACATACGTCTGTATGAATGAGATCAAGAAAATGCGATGCCCTTTTCTTCTTTGGCCGATATGAATAACCGACCAACTTCCCACGAATAAAAACATCACAAGACTTTTCTCGTTCATGTTTTAGAATGGAAATATACATGACTATATTCATCTTAGATATCTTTTCCATGTCTTGTTGGTTAATGTGCCCCAACCATCGATGCCACACATTGTTTTCTTCTTCAACAGACAAATAGCAGGAGTTCACTTTGCTGTCAACCTGATATAAGTTTTCATCTGTTCTATAGCCTTTCATAAGAGAATTCCCTGTTTTTTCTTTTATAGTGCAGCCTTTTTGATTGAAGGTTACTATGAGCCCCGAGTCACAGAGTTGACATACATTGAAAAGATTGTGGCGCGGACCGTCCACATAAAGAACTTCAGTCTTCTTCAGCTCCCCGTTGGCGAGAGCAGTATACCCACTGCCTTTAATCTTCAAAGCACCATCATTACCAAAATGTACTGTTCCATCAACCTTATTTTCAATTTTCTTCAAAAGGTCAGCATTTACCTTCATTTGGGAAGAGCATCCGCTATCAAGGATCCAGGTGCTACTGCTCTTTGTAGCTTTTAGGGCTACTTCTGCAAGATTGGATTTATCTATCTTTCTCTTCTCTTTCCATGAGATATTGGATTGAGCATAGGATACTGATGGCCTTTTAATACTTTCTTCCACATAATCTGAGTCTTCATACCCATAATCTTTATCTAGAGGGGAAAAACTATTTGTGAGGACAACATAATCAGGTGGATGAATACTGGCACATCTTTGAGTGTTGTATGAATTTCTCCTGTCGTACCGCTGCCTGCAATACATAGCTTTATGGACAAAGTTAGAACAGTTATAATAGTAACTATAGAAGCTATTTCTTCTATAAGATGGAGGATATGAAATCGGTCTCCTATGATGACTTCCCATATCTTCCCCATTCAAGTATCTCCTTGCCTCTTCGAAGTATGACAAGGTATGGCCCAGATAACCACAGAACTGACACTTCCTGAGAGGAAATGTCTTCTCACTTGAATTTCTCCTCATACCATCACCCTTGGGAGAATAGTTGAAGTGCCTATCATTTCTGAATGTTTTAGGATAATTGTCAGTTCCTCTTTTAGTTTGGATTAGGGGTTTCTTTTCAGCACTTCAGGAAATGTTTCAACATGTCCAACCTTCATTTTGTCTTTCTTTTGGCTCTCTTTATTTCCAGCAGTTGATGTCTCATATTCATATCCAATTCTATTATTTCCCATGAAAGCGGGTCTTTGATCACTCAATATTTTTCCAACACCATCAGAACCTCACTTGGCTTTTGCCAGTAATTCTGCATCTGAGAATCTTCCAAACTGTATTTTCTTCCTTGATTCTTTTGAAATTGATTCAGTCTCAAACTTACTCCTATGAGTAACAACATCCTCTTCAAGACCCTCGATAGTCTTGGACTTTTCTTCCAGTATTGATGTGAGGTCATTGATGACCTTTCCCTGCTCTTCAATTATCAGCTTTAGGTCTACTACATCATCATTGCTTTTAAGGATTTTAGACTGTACTTGCAAAAATTCTCCCAGTCGTTCAATTTCAGCTTCAAGTTTATCAACATATTCTGATGATTCTTACACCATTTCCATCCACTTTTTACATGTCTTAAATTTATTCTCATTCTTGGAGAAAGCATCCTTAATTTGAATCATTGGATCACCAATAGAAGTAATCTGATTATCTCTGCCTTTATTGATTGAGGTTTCTGATATTTCATTGGTAGCCATCATGGATGCATGGTTTCCAGTTTTAAATTAAGGTTCTTCTTCCTAAAAAAATTCAATATCATCATCTTATTCTTCATAGACATAACTCTTCCTCTACATTTTCATTCCAGATTTGAAGTCACCCTTTTCGAAAAACCTTTTCTTAGGCTTATCGATGTCTTCAGCTTCGCTCACATCATCATCAAACTTTCTTTGGCACTGAGAGGCAATGTGCCCAACTCTTCCACCAAGAAAACATGAAAGAGGTATCTTACCTCTAAATTTACCTTTTCCCTTATTCAGCTTCTTGGTGATGAGAGAAAGAATTTCTTTTTCCTCATCATCTTTACCACCACTGCCTTATGAAATTTTCAGTTTTTCCATGGCTTTGAATGCCATTTCCTTGCTCAAGCGAGTCGTGGCATCTTCAGGTTTGACTCTCAACTCATATGCCACTAAACTACTTAACAGATCATCAAGAGATAATTTAGAAAGATATCTTTCTTCAAGGGCTGACACCTTTTCATTATACATGTGAGGTATTCTTCTCAAGATTTTCTTTACGATATCAATGTATTTGATTTCTTCTCCAAGACCTCGAATTGCTCCCACTGCTTCAGTAATTCGATTGAAGAATGAATCTGCATTATCATTGGGATGCATCTTTAGATTGTCAAACCTATTGTGTAAAACCTGAAGTTTTTACTCCTTTACTTTGTTGTCTCCTTCATAAATATTTTAATGTTTATCCCACATAGACTTTGCTGAGGTGAAACTCATCACCTTTAGATAAATTTGATCAGAAAGAGCCACAGTGATAGCTTCTTGAGCTTTAGCATCTACATCAAGAACTTTCTAGTCTGTATCAATCATAGCAAGCCCTATTGGATCAGTAACCTGTATTCCTTGGACTGTAGAGAAGAGGAATTCCATTCCAAGGGATCTTAAATGAGATTTCATTTAGTTCTTCCAAATCTGAAAATTAATTCCATCGAAGAGAGGTATTCCCCTAGCGTTGACTGCGTTCTCCATGACGACAAAGGACAGATCTAACACCAACAACCTCTCTCTGATACCACTTGTAGTACCCCGGGACACCCTGAGAGGGGAGGGGTGAATCAGGGTGAAAACTTTTTCTTTTAAAGTGAAGGATCTTGTTCCCACCTTGGTAAGAACTTGTTAAACCTGTATGATGAAAAGGATCAGAAAGCAAACATTCACATGCAGAAAGATGACACAACAATTTTTACTTGGTTCACCACTAAGGGCTACGTCCAAGGATCATACTCCAACATGTTGTCGGTCGTACCAAAATCCACTATGCTTCACTAGCTGTAGATTACAAAGTTTTGGGAACAATCACTATGTCCCAGGCTCACTGCCTTTACAAAAGTCCAGGGATGACTCACTGCATCCCTCGGGTCACTCCCATTGACTCCCCCTAGCTGACTACCTTTTGTGAAGTCTCACTCAATTTATAGACGTGAAGGTATCTTCAATAGATTTTCATTGAAGTCTTTGTATCCTCTTAGCACGAGACTCTACTTGCATCAAAGACCGGAAGTGATGCACTAGAACACGCAGAACCATTGAACCAGATAACCATAATGTGCAGACAAACATCACTGACAATTGCGCACAACACCAACCCTTTGCGCGCAAAACCTTCCTATTGCGCGTAAAATTTACTTTTCGCGCGTAAACATATTTAGCGCAACCAAAACCATTTTCGCGCAGATGAATATTTTATGCGCAACCCCAATATCTACGCGCACCTTATCCTTTTCCGTGCATCCTAGAATTTTCCGCGCAATCGAGAATATTTCGCGCAAGCCCCTTTTCGCGATTATTTTTCGCACATCAGACCTCAGATCTTCTCTATGTCATAAACTGTTCGAAAAGAGGGGGTCACCTATTATTTTTAGGCCTCTGAGACCCCCACGCGCAAAATATCCTTTGGCGCGAAAACCTCTCATCTGGCGCATAATTTTCCGCGCAGGTATCGTTTTCTGCGCACCTCTCCAGATATTTCGTGCAGCCCATGCCTATGACATTTTTTGACATTTTGATTCCGAAACACTATTTGCACGATAAAATTCGCTCTGCTATTTTGTGCACCACACTGTTTTTCGCACCCAGCTCAAGTATTTTGTGCACAACCCTTAATTTCCACGCACCACTTCCTCTTTGTGCACACCTCCTTTTGCAAACAATCCATGTCTTCATTTTCCAATTTTGAAGCCCAAAAATTTGGAAAACACTTGGAAACAACGCTACCTTCAATACTGTTATCTTCTTGAACTGTATGATCACATTGCTAGCACACATTCGGAACTTCCACTGAGTATTGACAACAAACACAAACCAAACTCTAATTCTTGCATAGAACAGCCATGGTTCCTACAATCTCCCCATTTAGGTTTGTTGGCAATCACAAAATAAATTCAAAAATATCACCATCCCCATGCAGTCCAAAAAATGCAAGGATCAACTCAACCAACACTCTAAGTCTACGTGAGAAATGCTCGGTGTAGAAAACAAGAGAGGAAGCTTGAATTGGGTTCCCATGTTTTGGAATTCTCAATGATTCCCAAGAAATTTTCTTACAGTGATACAGAAGCATTACATGTTCACTGACAATCCTGAATTTATTCCTTTCTCCCCCATTGTCAATAAACCCAAAAAATGGTAATTTGTTCATTGTTCACCTCAACCTATACTCCCCCTGGATTTTATCTCCCCCACAAACCTGCATCACATCCATAAATAGATGAAAACAGATATCATAATCATGGAGAGGGGAATTTCGGAACCTCTTTATGCAGTAGGAGGTGGTTGAACACCGGGGTTCAACCGATGCCTTTTAGACACAACTGATGACATTGGATTTGTCAGTATATCAGCTACTTTCTCATCAGTTCCCACGTGATCCATTCTAATCACCCCTTGCTCATCATTTTCTTTGATAAAGTGATACCTGATTTCAATATGTTTTGTACGAGAATGCTGAACATGATTCTTTGTAAGATCAATTGCACTCTTGTTATCACAGTAAATCACCATTGGTTGCTTTACCTCATCACCAATATCTGTTAATTGTTGCTTTATCCATAGCAGTTGAGTTCATGCCTTTGTGGCAGATATATACTCATCTTCAGCAGTACTAAGAGAAGTACATTCTTTTTTCTTGCTCAACCAGCCAACACAGTTATTCTCGATAAAGAATGCTCCACCAGTGGTGGACTTTCTGTCCACAACATCGCCAACCCATTCAGCATCATAAAATGCGGATAATTCACTGTCCCTTCATGTAGCAAAGTATAATCCACAATTTTGAGTACCTTGAAGATACCTCATGATTATTTTTACTACTGCCATATGTTTCTCCTTTGGATTACTCTGAAAGCGGGCTACAAGACATGTGGCAAAGACAATATCTGGCTGTGTCTCTGTCAGGTACAGTATGCTCCCAATAATCCTCCTGTACATGGTGGGATCTATAGATTTCCCATCCTCATGCTTCCCAAGTTTGGTTCTAACTTCAATCGAAGTTGAAATTGGTTTGGAGTCTTTCATATTAAACCTCTTCAGCAGCTCTCTTGTATACTATTACTGAGAGATAAAAGTGTAGTATTTCCTTTGACTCACCTATAGTCCCAAGAAATATGTGAGCTCCCCAATCATTGACATTTCAAATTCTGATTTCATATGATTGGAAAATTCATCCACTGATTTCTATCTGCTGCCACCAAATATAATGTCATCGATGTAAATGAGAACCATGAAAGGATCTTCTGGAGAATTTTTCATATAGAGATTGTGATATACTCCTCCTATTTTGAATTACAACTTCTTGAGATAAGAATCTAGTCTAGAGTACCATTCCCTTGGTGACTGTTTCAAGCCATAAAGTGCTTTATTCAGCTTGCAGACCTTTGATACATCAGCACCAAGAAGAAAACCCACTGGTTGTTCAATGTAGACTTATTCTTTGAGAAAACCATTTAAGAATTGTGTCTTGATATCCATTTGATATAATTTATATCCTCTTTGGAGAGCCATGGAAAGGAACATCTTGATTGACTCCAGTCTATCCACTGGAGTAAAGGTTTCTTCAACATTAACACCTTCAATCTGAGAATACCCTTTACATACCAGTCGAGCATTGTTTCTGATAACACTTCCATGCTCATCAAACTTGTTCTTGAATATCCATTTTGTTCCAATCACATTCTGAACTTTGGGTCTTTGGACCAGATCCCATGTCTGATTCTTTTCAATCTGATCTAACTCTTCATTCATGGCTTTCACCCATGATTGATCCTTTGCAGCTTCTTCAAATGATGTTGGATCCACAACTGACAGAAATGCTGAAGGTGTGTTATTCCTCATCCTCCTTGTCTGTGTGGGTACATTCTTGTATCCAATTATGTTAGATGGATCAATCTATGCTCTTCGATTTCTCCTATCAGGTTCAGTCGCATTCTCACCATCCAAGATTTCCTCTTCAGATTCTTCATCTGAGTCAACATCATGATATGACCCCTGAGTGTTTTGTACACCTTCCTCTATTTCTGTATTTGTATTTATTCCATGTTCACATTCTTTCTCATCTTCTATCTCATCATCATAGGTACTATTTGAAGAATTTGGGGTTTTTCCTTCAATGATTTTAACATCGTTGCTTTCCACAATCCTCCCCAAGCATTTATTGAAACACTTGTAAGCTTTGCGGTTCATTGGATACCCAAGAAAAATTCCTTCACCAGCATTGTCACTAAACTTTCCTTGGTTTCCTTCTTTATTCTGGATGAAACATTTGATTCCGAAAACACGAAATTATTTCAAATAAGGCTTCCTTCCATTCCATAATTTGTATGGTGTCTTTGTTTCTCCCATATAGAGCCCTGTTCGATTCTGAATGTGCACTGCAGCTTCAACAGCCTCCTTCCAGTAATGGCGAGAGATACCACTCTGAATCAACATAGTCCTGGTCATATTTTTAACCTGTTGATTTCGATGCTCAACAACTCCATTTTGTTGTGGAGTTCTCACAGTAGCTACCTAATGCTGTATTCCATGTTTTTCAAGGTAATTTTTAAACTCAATGGATGTGTATTCCCCTCCATTGTCAGATCGCATGACTTTTATTGTCCGTCCAGTATCATTCTCGGCAATCCGATGATAAGTTTTCATGGAATCAAGTACTTATCGCTTCCTGTGAATCACCATTAGACAAGGCATTCTACTATAATAATCAATGAAATGGACTATGTACCTTTCTCCATGGGTTCCATCAAGATTTATTGGGATACATACGTCTGTATGAATGAGATCAAGAAGATGCGATGTCCTTTTCTTCTTTGGACGATATGAACTATAGACCAGCTTCCCACGAATACAAGAATCATAAGACTTTTCCTGTTCACATTTTAGAATGGGAATATCCATGACTATCTTCAACTTAGATATATTTTCCATGTCTTGTTGGTTAATGTGCCCCAGCCTTCGATGCCACAAATTGTTTTCTTCTTCAACAGAGAAATAGCAGGAGTTCACTTTGCTGTCAACCTGATAAAAGTTTCCATCTGTTCTACATCCTTTCATAAGAGAATTGCCTATTTTTCCTTTTATTGTGCAGCCTTTTTGATTGAAGGTTACTATGATCCCTGAGTCACAGAGTTAACTTACACTAAGGAGATTGTGGCGTAGACCATCCACATAAAGAACTTCAGTCTTCTTCAGCTCCCCGTTGGCGAGATCAGTATTCCCACTGCCTTTAATCTTAAAAGCACCATCATTACCAAACCATACTTTTCCATCAACCTTATTTTCAATGTTCTTCAAAAGGTCATCATTTCCCGTCATATGGGAAGAGCATCCACTATTAAGGATCCAGGTGCTGCTGCTCTTTGTAGCTTTGAGGGCTACTTCTACCAGATTGGATTTCTCGATCTTCTTCTTCTCTTTCCATGAGATATTGGATTGAGCATAGGATAATAATGTCCTTTTAATACTTTCTTCCACATAATCTGAGTCTTCATACCCATAATCTTTTTCCAGAGGGGAAAACTGTTTGTGCGAACAACATCATCAGGAGGATGAAAACTGGCATGTCTTTGAGTGTTGTATGAATTTCTCCTGTCGTACCGCTACCTGCAATACATAGCTTTATGGCCAAAGTTAGAACAATTAAAATAGTAAAAATAGAAGATATTTATCATATAAGATGGATGATATGAAATCGGTCTCCTTTATTGACTTCCCAGATCTTCCCCATTCAAGTAGCTCCTTGCCTCTTCGATGTATGACAAGGTATGGCCCAGATAACCACAGAACTGACACATCATGAGAGGAAATGTCTTCTCACTTGAATTTCTCCTCATACCATCGTCCTTGGGAGACTAGTTGAACAACTAGTCATTTATGAATGTTTTAGGATAATTTTCAGTTCCTCTTTTAGTTTGGATTGGGGGTTTCTTTTTCAACACTTCAGGAAATGTTTCAACATGTCCAACCTTCGTTTTTTATTTCTTTTGGCTCTCTTTATTTCCAGCAGTTGATGTCTCAGCTTCACATCCAATTCCACTCTTTCACATGAAAGCTGGTCTTTGATCACTCAATATTTTTCCAACCCCATCTGAACCACACTTGGCTCTTCCCAGTAATTCTACATCTGAGAATCTTCCAAACAGTATTTTCATTCTTGATTCTTTTGAAATTTATTCAGTCTCAAGTTTACTCCTATGAGTAACAACATCCTCTTCAAGACCCTCAGCAGTCTTGGACTTTTCTTCTAGTATGGATGTGAGGTCATCGATGACCTTTCCCTGCTCTTCAATTATCAACTTTAGATCTACTACATCATCATTGCTTTCAAGGATTTTAGACTGTACTTGCACAAATTCTCTCAGTCGTTCAATTCCAGCTTCAAGTTCATCAACATATTCTGATGATTCTTCCACCATTTCCTTCCAGTTATTACATATCTTACATTTATTCTCAAGCTTGGAGAAAGCATCATTAATTTGAATATTTGGATCACCAATAGCAGTAATCTAATTATCTTTTCCTTTATTGATTGAGGTTTCTGATATTTCAGTGGTAGCCATCATGGATGCATGGTTTCCAGTTTTAGATTCTGGTTCTTCTTCCTCAAAAAATTCAATATCATCATCTTCTTCTTCATAGACAAAACACTTCCTCTGCATTTTCTTTCTAGAATTGAAGTAACCCTTTTTGAAAAACCTTTTCCGAGGCTTATCGATGTCTTCATCTTCAATATCATCATCATCAAACTTTCTTTGGGACTGAGAGGCAATGTGTCCATATCTTCCACAAAGAAAACATGCAAGAGGTAACTTACCTCTAAATTTACCTTTTCCCTTCTTCAGCTTCTTGGTGATGAGAAAAAGAATTTATTTTTCCTCATCATTTTCACCACCACTACCTTCTGATATTTTCAGTTTTTCCATTGCTTTGAACGACATTTCCTTGCTCATGCGAGTCGTGGAATCTTCGAGTTTGACTTTAATCTCATATTCCACTAAACTACATAACAGATCATCAAGAGATAATTTAGAAAGATATATTTTTTCAAGGGCTGACACCTTTTCATTGTACATGGGAAGAAGTCTTCTCAAAATTTTCATTATGATATCAATGTCTTTGATTTCTTCTCCAAGACCTTGAATTGCTCCCACTACTACAGTAATTCGATTGCAGAATGAATCTGCATTCTCATTAGGATGCATCTTTAGATTGTCAAAACTGTTGTGTAAAACCTCAAGTTTTGCCTCCTTTACTTTGCTGTCTCCTTAATAAATGTTTTAAAGTTTATCCCACACAGACTTTGATGAGGTGAAACTCATCACCTTTAGATAAATCTGATTAGAAAGAACCACAATGATAGCATTCTGAGCTTTAGCATCTGCATCAAGAACTTTCTTGTCTGTATCAGTCAAAGAAAGCCCTGTTGGATCAGTAACCTGTATTCCTTGGACAGTAACAAAGAGGACTTCCATTCCAAGGGATCATAAATGAGATTTCATTCTGTTCTTCCAAATCTTAAAATTACTTCCATCAAAGAGAGGTATTCCCCTAGCATTGACTGCATTCTCCATGACGACAAAGGACAGATCTAACACCGACAACCTCCCTCTGATACCACTTGTAGGACCCTGGGATACCCTAAGAGGGGAGGGGTGAATTAGGGTGACAAATTTTTCTTTTAAAGTGAAGGATCTTGTTCTCACGTTGGTAAGAACTTGTTAAACCTATATGATGAAAATGATCAGAAAGAAAACATTCACATGCAGAAAGATGACACAACACTTTTTACTTGGTTCACCACTAAGGGCTAGGTCTAAGGATCATACGCCGACAGGTTTTCTGTCGTACCAAAATCCACTATGCTTCACGAGCTATAGATTACAAAGGTTCGAGCATAGTCACTCTGTCCCAGGATCAATTCCTTTACAAAAGATCAGGGATGGCTCACTACATCCCTCGGGTCACTCGCGTTGAATCCCCTCGACTCACTGCCTTTGGTGAAGTCTCACTCAGTTTATAGCCATGAAGGTCTCTTCAATAGATTTTCATTGAAGTCTTTGTCTCCTCTTAGCACAAGACTCTTCTTGCATCAAAGACCGGAAGTGATGCACTAGAACGCACAAAACCACTGAACCAAATAATCAGAACGTGTAAACAAACTTCAGTGACAATTGCACGCAACACCAACCCTTTGTGCAAAAAACCCTCATATCGTGCGTAAACTTTAATTTTCGCGCGTAAAAATATTTCGCGCAACCACAACCTTTTTCGCGCAGTTGAATCTTTTACGCGCAACCCCAATATCTACGCGCACCTTATCTTTTTCTGTGCATCCTTGAATTTTTCGCGCAATTGAGAATATTTCGCGCAAGCCCCTTTTCGCGATTCTTTTTCGCACATCAGACCTCAGATCTTCTCTAAGTCTTCAACTGTCCGGAAAGAGGGGGGGGGGGGGGTCACCTCTTATTTATAGGCATCTGAGACCCCCATGCGAAAAATCTCTTTTGGTGTAAAAAATTCTCATTTGGCACATAATTTTCCGCACAGGTATCATTTTCTGCGCACCTGTCCAGATATTTCGCGCAACCTATGCCTTTTCCATTTTTCGACATTTTGATTCCGAAACACTATTTGTGCGAAAAACTTCGCTCCGCTATTTCGTGCACCACACTGTTTTTCGCGACCATCTCAAGTATTTCACGAACAACCCTTAATTTCTACGCACCACTTCCTCTTTGTGCGCACCTCCTTTTTGTAGACAATCCATGTCTTTGTTTTCCAATTTTGAGGCCCAAAAATTTGGAAAACACTGGGAAACAACGCCACATTCAATACTGCTGTCTTCTTGAACTGTATGATCACTTTGTTGGCACGCATTCAGAACTTCCACTGAGGATTGAAAACAAACACAAAACAAACTCCAATTCCTACATAGAACAGCCATGGTTCCAATACTAACCACATGAAATTAAACTATAAGGTATCTCCTTAACTATGCAGGGCTTGTTTCTTAGCTTCACGATATACGTAGCAACACTCACTCCAGAAATCATAGGTCTTTCGAAGAAGAATAAAACAAAGGGGAACCCCCCCCCCCCATGTGAAATTCAAATTGAGACATGTGATTTTGGATTTGAATCATTCCATACCGAAAGAGTAAAGAGACAATTCTACACCTTACATATGAATCAGATCTATTCATGGGATCTCTTACCATAAAACCAATCATGGTCTAGATATTTCTCACATACCCAGACATCCACTTTTCATCCCTCAAAATCCATGCCCAATGAAATTCCAAATCACTATAATTAATCATGGCTATTAGAAATGGTTTGCTACTGTCTTGCAGACACCTTTTTTTGACTATTCACATTATGCCCTAATAGATCTGTATATGTTTCCCTTAGAAATGATAAGTCATCCAAAGAAAAATTCATCCTCAAGAGTGGTCGTTCATACTTCCTTAAAATCATTGGCTACTAAGCCTCACACCATTCCTCTTAACTCGATGGATCCCAGAATCGTGGTTTAAAAATTCCTCCCTAACTCATGTATAGGGCATACCAGAAATATCCCAGCCTCATTACATCATATTTACCCATGATTCATTTGAATTTTTTCCTATAAAATGATGACTAAACTATGACGTCAACCTCTTTTACACACGATGTCAAACTGTATAAAATCCCTCATCACCACATGATGTTAAAATATGTGGAGAAATCTCCTAACTGCAATAAAAAATACAAGGTACCCCAAATATAAATAAAACTCCCCCACTCGTTATTCACAAACCAAATATGGGTAAGAAATCTGGTCTCAGGATGCCTCGATATTCAAAATTAGGCTATGAAATGACAATGATGTCAAAATATCCCACCTCACATAGATGTTAAATCAACATAGAGAGACTCTCAATTCCATGGATAATTACAACATATGTGTTTCTAAGGTGTCCAAAACAACGATCCCCCTTCATCATAATCCATGATTTGAGTGATCTTTTTCATCATAACTCTTAATTACCATTGATAATAGTAGTTCAATGTCCAACAAAATCATTTGTCTAAATATCCAAATTAATCCCTGACAGCTCTGCATATGTGGTCCACACAATGACATGTTATCTAAAGGAAAAGTCATCCCTATTAGAGGATTTTCCTATATTTGTACACATAATGGCTTCTAATCCCCATTTCAGTAATCTTGGTCAAAAATTCATTGAAATCGTGATTTATAATTTCTTTACTACTCATGTCATTGACATGTCAGATCACCATTGCTTTATTATCCTCTGGTTAGTCATAGACTCTATATCAACATCCTAATTGAATGAATTTTGAACTACATGATAGTAAATGCCCAATATTCATCCTTTTTATAGATAACATACAATGGTATTTCCCCTTATAATCCTATTCAATAAATCAATAAACCATGGATGGTTAAACATACACCCTCTCCTCATTAATTAATTTGTATCCAAAACAAAAATTATGTATCTGTATGCGTGAATCAGATCTCCATAGGGATGATCCTTAAAATAAAAACATACATCTTGATTCCTATCATCGTAAGATATATTGTGATATCTAAATATCATAATTGTGTCCAGTTGTGAAATAGAAATAGAACATCCCTACCCATGAATGATTCAGATCTACGTAATGAAATAACTCACATGGATATAATAGAAATGACTTCACCAATTCCATGCATTCACAATAACATTCATCATGAACTTATCCTTTTCATGTTTAGGAATATGAATTTTCATGATCCATACTCTATGTCCAAAATAGTCTGAATCATCATAATCTTATATGGAAATCAAAAATGGAAGGTCATTTTAATGTAGAGTCCTTTTTAGACAATGCACATTATTACCCAATAACTCTACATATGTTTTCCATAAAAATAGCCTGTCAATCTAAGGAAAATATTTCCTTCAGAGCGGCTCTTCATACCTCTATACTCTTATAAATAATTTATGTCTTACCACTTCCCTTGGATTCAAAAACCCCTCTAATTATATTTTTTATATTCCCCTCTATGAATGACTAAAGGTCATGAATGTTCCAGGACAAACCATTTTGAGGAATTGAATCAATTACCCTCCACAAGGAAGAGTATGATGATTTCAAAAAACATGCCCCAAATGTTCTAGTTGTATGATGTCAAACAACAACATGCTTCATCCCTCCTTTACAGAATCCAAAATCATGTGGGAGTAGTGTTTCATCCAATGCTGATACAAATTCCCTTATTAAATTTAGGAAAAATTATTTGAAAGGGACACTTATTATGGTCTTAAACATAAAAATAAATCCACTACTCTATAAATACATTATATCAATCGAAAATGGAATGCCAGTGTCTTTTGGAAACCTTTTTTTTGACTATTCATAAAAATGCCCTGACGACCCTACATACACTGCCCAAAAAATGGTATGCCAACAAAAGGAACATTCACCATCATGGGAGGGAATTCCTATCTCCATATGCACTATGTATTCTATTCCCTATATCATATCCAATATTCAAAAATCCTAAGGTAGGGTCAGGAAAAACCCATCATCTATGTCTGCAAGCTGTCGGGACATTCCATGTTTATGAATCCTAAAATGGGTCCCTTTCCTAGAAATTCAAGGTCAATGCTGCATGAACTTAAACATCAGTAATGATATTCAAATGGTTAAATATATAATCATCCAATGAAAAAGATGCAACAATCACCATGATGAAAGCCTACAAAGGGTACATTCTACAACATTTTAGTGTCAAATTGCTAAACCTATTCAAAAGATGGTTTAAGAAACAAAATGATGTCCAATCCATTAAAAAAGAGGCAAAAATTTCATTTTGTCGAAAACCCCAACTGGTCATCCAAATAAAAATTTGATTTATATCCATTATGTATTCATCGCTGTCTTATGAAAAAATTAGTGTGAAATGAGAAAGGAATAACATTTGTAGTGTTCTCCGGGTATCATTATCAAGAGTCAAACTATTCTCATTGAGGCATCATTTCCAAAAAAAATTAGAGCATAAAATCATTATTTCATTTACCTGGATTGGAATTCAATTTGATATCCTTCTGAGATTATTATTATTATTTTTAATCATAGCTGAATGATATTGTAGGAAAGGGTAATTGAGGAACACTAGAAACAAATTTGTTTCTGTTTTATTAAATTTAGTAAGAATGGGGGAACCATCCACCATCTAAAGCCTCTCCCTGATATCAAAACAATGATTATCTAGTTTATACTAACAGTTTACAATGAGGCCATACTTGCGTTTCAAAAAAGGTGATTGTAGCCCGACACGAGATGTTGAGGTCCTACACCAAAGTAGCCTTCTGTTCAACTTCATCTTCAATAATCATTAGTACACTCTTCATAAGAGTCTAGATTTATCGCCCTTTCAATTGAACGAACTAATAAATGGTGCTCAATGATGGCAGTGTAACTATCAGTATGGCCATGTGTGCTTCGAACTTGTATAGTTCATCCATATAGGATATTATCCAGTCACGAGCAATAGCTTCCTCTACATCTAGAGGACACAAATTGTTACTAATATCACACAATATCTATGTATGGTGGTAGGAATCATTGAACCAAGATATGTTTCATTCACATGATGTGATATCCTCTAATGTTGTATCAATTTGGTGAAGAAAGAGATATAGGAATATGTAATCAAAATGGCCCAAACCCTGATAAAAAAAATAGATTTTGGAAGTTATCCACCTCATCAGAAAATTCATTCAGGGGATTTTTCCTTGTAAATATTATAGATCAGAATTCATTCCCACTATCTCCCAACATGTTGCCTCATAATTGCATCATGATTCTAGTCCCCCTCCACCATGTTAGGTATGTAGTAAAGAAGCAGAATTCTAGTAGTCAGATGGTCATTGTTCCAAGTCATAAAACTACAGGGAAATTCCCTCCCAATAGATATATCTCCCTCCATGACTATGTGAGAGGGGATAGAAGCATCTTCAGGAAATTTGGGTGATGTCCCACTTGGACCAGCATCTGTATGACCACCGAACACATCGACCAATGTTTTGGGATATGAATCACTTTCTAACAAAATGGGTTGTCCGGTTTTAGCCACTTCCAAAATAGTTTCATGGTTTGTAGAATTTTTTCTCATCACAAGAAGGGTAACAAATGGTGAAACTGGCATGGTTGGGATAGGATCTAAAACCACCAACGGTCTATGGACCAACCTAACTGTCCGTGACAATACAAATTCAGGAAAAAAGATTCCCACATCTGGGTGTAATTTAATGAATGGTTTGTTGAGGTTATTGTTGTAGGAGTGAGGAAAACCAAATTATCATCCTATAATGTCATGGAAAACCCCATTTACTGACAGATTAGATAATGAAATTACAACATCACTAGGGTGTTGGGGAGAGATGTGACCTTCTAAATATATCCCAAAATTTTAGATAACATATAAGGAATGTAAGGATCAAAAATGGTCACCTTGTCTATGTTTTTAGTCAAAAATATATATCCATATGAAATGATATAAGAATTTTCTTTAGGTTATCCTCTCTTAGCATCTATCACATTCCCATAGGGTGCCATTTATGGCACAAAAGAGAAGCAAGAGACATCACATATCAATTCAATCACACCATCCACACTCAATGATATTTCATATATGGTATCAATGTAAAGAAAAGTTGGACGAAAGCCAAAATGAGAAAATATTATTGTATTCTGGTACTTGAAATATGGTAAATTCTCTTCCACCCACCCATATAAAAATTGAATCATTCTTCTAAGACAATGCATGTGTTTCCATTCTTGTATTTTCCATAACCTTTCATTGATTTTTGCAAGAGTAGTTACAACCATATTAATGGTTTGTCTCTCTAATAATTCACCAGCCATCATCAAAGTGAATACCCTGACATAGATATTAACATTATGAGAGTAAAGAGACACTCAAAAAAAACATTGAAAAACAAAACATGTGCCCCTTAGCTCAGGCAATGCATTTTGGAAAATTTCATCACCCAAGTGGTGTATTGGACTGCCTTATGGGTAGTTCATTAAGAAAAATGAATTATTCGTGACTACTGGGTGGGATGGGTTTAGCTATAGTGAAATCTCGACCTCATCCAATTCACTAGAAAGAATAACCTTGTCCAATCCTAAAATGAGATACATGAGTGACGATGAAATGGATGACTAGTTATCCTCTTCTCAATGAACAATAATTCTCCTTCCAAGGGGGTAACATGATCAAATTATTCATAGTTTTAGACACCATTAAAAATTCATCATACATGTCACCAATGATTGGAATTCCACTTATCTGGAAGACATCCCATCGACTGACCCCCACCTCACTGAGGGATAGGTGAATGGTGTTGTTACCCAGACACCAATGGCTGAGCACCTCAGGTAGTATCTCACCCCACGAATGGATATAGAAATATAATACCCTCAAAAATTGACATATATTGATAACTATTAGAAAAAAAGGCTTCCAAGTACTTATGAGGAACCCAAACCACCCATGCCCACTCATCAGAAAAGAAACCTCTTGATTTGAGGTATAATTTGGAGCTCCACCCTCTATTAGGGATACCTAGAGACAGGTCTATGAATGATGGGTAAGCTTGGGAAATTGCGTACGAGGTCATAATGTTGTGGAATTTTCCACTTTGAGTCCACATAGAGATACTCAGGATGAAATCACCCTCTTGATCATAGTATTATTGATTTCTAGTACCACAAATATGTTATCCATATTATTTCCATAGGACGTCCCAAAAAGTGTGTCAAGATCACCATGATCAATCCATGTCAACAGAGCATCATCTTAGTGTCAAAATTTATAAAAAAACTGAATATTGGATATTGGATATACTATTAGTTATTGTGAATTGATATCTCAGAGAATACCCCTTTGAGGAAAAAATAGAACACAATGTTTCTCTTCAAAATTCATGACCACTTCGTCCATCCTCATAATAGCTTTTAATGAGATCAAAGTAAGATCCATAACCTTCCTATAACAAAAAATCTCATTCAAAAGGATTTGTGTAATTAAAATGAGTGGGAATAGGGGAAAATTCCAAAGGACTAAAAAAGTCCACCCAAACCAAGGATCTTGCATACTGAAGCCAAGAAATGGTTCGTGGAATGAAACCCCCACAAACCAGTAGTACGTGGAATTCCCCAAAAGACGTTGTCCTGTGAAAAACTGGCCTTCAGATTGATCAGTACAAAAAATAAGAAATCTGCATACCAAGCCTTGATATGTGGTTATTCAATGATCATAATTCAGGGATTTAAAATCTGATTTGAAATTTTAATCTTTAAATTTTCAAAATTGATGTTAAGCCCGCTAGACATGGATGCGATGAAGCATATTAATATACAAAATTTTTAACATACGTGTTAATATTCAATAGTTTAGATTGTGGATCCAAAGGAAGGTTTGTATGTGATTCTACTGTGAAGAAAAAGTGGTTTTCATAACACATGGCATAGTTCATAGATGACACATTTGACGAAGGGGCCTGTATGGAGAAGCATGGCAACTAAGGGTTCTTTACAAAGTACATTTCCCATATAAAAAAGGTGATAAAATGACATAGAACCCCTACATATATACATAGTACCCTAGTAGTTTCACCTTTATACCAAAAACTAGTTCAATTTGGGACATTTTTCTACAATATAATAGCCTCTTATTCATTCAGACCAGACCCTATTATGACGGGAGGAATTTTTAGGGTCTCAAAAAATCAGAAAAGGAAAATAAATTACTCCCATAAAATAGATAAAGGAATGGGATGCATGTGGGGTTGAAAATTAGAAGAAAAAATTGAAGGAATCCTATTTTTCAAATCACCCAAACCAGTCCGTATTCTTTTTAATCGGAATGGTCTTCAGGCAGCAGAAACTGTGAACCAAGTAGTACATGGGTGGCCTGTGATATGATGGCCCTCAACGCATTGGAACGAACCAGGTAGTTCACTAATGATATGAATATAAAATGAATTGTGATTCACTTCAATGAAAAAATATCAATATAGAAGTAACTCCCGACATATCATCCCTGCAGACTGAGTGGCTTGTGGATTAGACATGGTTGATAGTGCCCCACGAACTATGTTGTTTTTGATAGTGTGGTGGTTATTTCCACTGCTGTGAACTAATATTCTTCAAAAATCATTTGAATGAGTTTTCTAGTGGCCCTTAAATTTCCCCATGGTCTTCTGCAAAAGGTTCTATATTCCCATAAGATACGACCTTCTCAGCACTCTATAAATGGTCCCCTGTGGGAGATGATAAAATGATCAGAATTTGGGTGAATTGGGAGTATATGGATGAAAGATTTTTTTGGGAAAAAGATAGTGATGTATTGATCCAGAAACTCTTTCCATCAGGAATAAACACCACGTGAACCATAAAAAATAAGGAAGAATAATAACATGAAAACAAAATGAACCTAAAAGGAAAACCACAAAACATACTCCATTAATGGATGATAATCCCATGAATTTCTCGATTAATACCCAATTTTAATCCATCATACCACATAGAACATCTATATGAAGACGAAACCCATCCAGACATTGCATTCTCTGCAGGTAGGGACTCCAAAACCATATACCAACAATGTATAATAACAATACTTGAAGTGACATACCACCACATTACACCGACCACACCAAGATCCATGTATCACCATGTAATTTGGACCACACCCATTTCCATGTATCACCACAGTATGTGAACCATACCTATATCTGCAAACCATCAGAGTATATAGACCACATCTAGGTCCATGTTCCATTCCAGTACACAGAATACCCTTCTACCTACATAAAAAATTGATACTCAGAAGGTACACCACCTCACATCATCCAATGGTATGTGGAGTAGGGTACCTTCGATCATTCCACCTTTCTGTACCGAGCATGGCCTTTCATTTCTGTCCCACTCTCTAATTATTATCCAAAAACTAACCCATAATCATCTGGACATGACCTTCTCCAATGCCAATCGACACGTATAAATAGACTATAGGGTGCATCAAAACATCCTTTTGAGTTTATATACAAATAGTAAGAGGATTCAAAAATGTAATCCCCAGATAGGTATGGACCCAAAAATTGTTCTTAAGTATACATTCCCATGGTAACCCAAAGTCCAACCTTGTGATACTAACGTGGGCCTCCATATTCTAGGGATCAAGGCTAATCACATGATTCCCATAAAATATAGGATCATGATAAGTCAAAGGAATTAAACCATGTTTTCCTTTTGATGAGATTAAACATTCCTCCCCTTTCTAAGAACTCATTCTCTGGAATCCCTCATATAGTAAGGCCTTACCCTTTAAATAATGACATAATGACCTTCACTTTTATTTCACATTGCAGGTATCACTGCTCCATACCCTCTTCCACCATCGACTTGACATCCTCCACTGTGGGATTCTCCTTTTTCATCAATAGAGAATAGATTGTGTGCCTTTTTTCAATCGTTCACATCCCATTGATTCTCACACTAAGCATGACTCTCACGGGCTTAGAGGTCTGTGATAATAAGACATTGGAAAAACCAATAATGAACCATGAGAAATATGATTCCCAACACAACTAGAATATGTAGGAATCCTTCATCTTAGCCAAACGTTGATATAATCTCATCTTTAAAATGATAGATCATGTACCTTTCTAATGAACATCTCCCAAACATAAGACCCAATCATGTCACAACACTAACCAAATAATGAGATATTTGATTTGTATTCAACTAGGAAATGTAGGAAGCCTCCCTATGGTCCAGACCTGATACCCAGAGATCTCTATCATTCTCTAGTTCATATTCTTTGTGGGTAAACATTCATCTATGACTCCATATTATTAATGGGTATCCTGATCCACCTTGACCTATGTCCCACATTAGATATTAACTTGGATACATTCATCTAAAAAAATTTGTCGCACTATGATAAACTACATGGATGGGTCTTCATCACACACCCATAAAATGTGATGTGTCCAGTTAAGTGACACAGAACTATGTGGGTTCTAATTCCTCTCAAGAGGATATTTATGAAGAAAAAATCACGTGTTCGATCCTAATATCAAAGAAACCTTTGTTCCCCCCTGTATGATGATAAACTCTAGATCACCTCATCATGGGGCTTAAACTAGCATTGCCTTAGTAATTATTAATCAACATGTATTCATTATTGATCATGAAAGCTAAATATAATATGTGGAAACAATCTTTGTAAAAGGTCCAATGATTCATGAACATATAAAAATTTATTAATTAAACAAGAGAGTTCAAGAGTAGGAAATAATTCCACCTAAAAGGATTTGCTAAGGCCGACTTCTAATCCTCTTGGCCAATGGTGTCATGAAGGGTTGTTGCCCAAATCTTCATGAAAAGACAACCTTCCAATGTAATGCAAGTCCATGAATCATATATAAAAGGGTTAGTTGGTGTTTCTGAATCAACGAATAAACCCATGGGTGACTATCAAAGAAAATGATACCCAACATAGGATGATTGAACGAACACATAACACCCTTTTTAATCACCTGCCATGATTATATAAATGTGGAACATATCTAATAACATTAAAAGGGATGCACTTCCAAATCCCAATGGGACTATTTTAAATACTTTCATAACATAGTGTGATGTGAATCTGGTCGAAACAACCACCGATGAATGTAATTTGTGATTCTTCCCATTAAAATTATATGTAACTATATATCCATCTATGGTTCCTTCTTTAATAGGACTTGAGATTAAAATTTTACCAAATAGATAAGGGACATGTGATTCAATCCTATATAAATTGGGATTTTCATGGATTAATTTCTTTTGAAAGAAATATATTTTCATTATATGATAGAACCCATTAATTTTTATTCTCCATTGGTTATTTATTTATAATATGTTATTAGTTAAATTTTTTCATCAAAAGTAATCACTGAAACAAAAATACGATTTCCAGAAAAAAATATTAATTATCTCCTCAGTTGAATAGCCATTTAACTTCACATCCCTCTTTAAAAAAATGTTTTAAAAAATGTTTATGATAATCTTATATTCGTTTTAAAGTGAAATTTTCCTATGATTTAATTTCAGAAAAATTGTTTTAAAATGAATCTTTTTTTCATTTTATGAATTTGGTGTTTATTTATTTTTTAAACTAGTATGTAAGAAATGTTTTTTTACATATAATGGATGAATAGATTTTTCCCTCATCATTTCCAATCAATGCCTTGAATTGTTCATTACATTTTTTCCATGTATGATTTTGATGAAAAGTATTTACATGATATTTTTTTATTTCAAAATTTTTCTTTGAGAATGGAATGATTTTTTTTAACAAGATGGTTTTATTGAACTTTGAATTGTATTTCTATTCATTAAAGAAAACAACATAAGATATCAGTTATTCAATAATTGTGACAATATCCAACTATGAAATCAGTATTCCTTATATTGAAAGATTATATTTGTTATGAAATGATGTTTTTGAATGTAATTTATTTTCTCTGGGTTATAAAATGATGAAATTTTTACTAAGACCTTACATTTTCATGGGTTATGGTATGATGAATGATTTATGATCAGGTGGAACATATTTGTGGGATTTTAATTATTTGATGAGAGGAATATATATATCCCTTAAATGAATTGGTTAAATATAGATAACTCTTGAGGTAAATCTGATAAGTGTTGACATTATTTAGTGTTCACAATTTAATGGTTTGACTAGACTTTCATGTCAATAAGATTACATGTGGACAAAGATTTCATGTCAATAATTTTATGTGTGAACTCTTTTTTCATTACTATTTTTTATACATGGATATGTATTCTATGTCTCTAATATTATGCATGGAACTCTTAATATATCAATAGGTTTAAGTGATATTTTGATTCCTTGTCCTTAACATGATGAGTGATTATGTTTCTATTTATACTTGTTCACAATATTATAAGCCTATGTGTATTCAACAACAAATATTTTGAAAATTTTGTGCTCTAATGTATGATATTCTTTTATTAAATTTTGAATAATTTCTATTGAACGAAAAATAATTATTCAAAGACACAAAATTATGATCAATGAAATGTTGGGTCTAAATTTCAAATGTTTGTATCATGTTTTCATACCCTTAAGTTCACGTTATACTATAGTGATCAATTATGTATCCATTTTTACTATTAATATTTATATATGGTCCCCTTTTATTATTTTTTATTTTCTATAAGTTATTAATAATTTAGTTATTTTCTATATTTCTAATAATGGTGTTAGTTATTATTAAAATAATGGGAGACATGTATGAAACAATATTTTATGCATCAGTACCTCCAAAGGCCCTAGACCTATATGATTGTAGGGATGATAGTTATGATATATAATGAATAGTGATATAAAATTTTTAAATATATCTTTGTAAAAGTTATTTTTCCTATAGTCCCAGATGTTTTAAACAATTTCTCTCATATTTCCCAATGTTAGACCCCATTTCTCCTCATTTTATTTCGTTATTCTCTCTCCATTTCTAAACTATGTAAAAAAATTGAATATCAAATATTGATATGTATATTATTTAGTATTGTTAAAATATTATTTGAAAATATTTATTTAATTTTAAAAAATTAAAATTTTTTTGATTAACAAAATAATATTTTTATTAAGCCACATATTGTGTAAACTCCAATTTGAAGGAATGATTGTTTTAATGATTACTAATTTTATGTATAATAAAATTATCAACTAATTTAATTTTAATGATATTAATAGGTTTTTTATATAATAACTATATCTTATATGATTTAATTGAAAAATCCAAAAATTAATTTAATTACAATAATAATTATTAAAAGTAACAAGACAAAAATTGTTTTTTATTGGAAAATAAAATGTAAGCTCTTGAAAATAGGTTTTTAAAATTTATAAGAGTGTTTCAAAAATTTATATTTTATTCATTTATTACATCATGGATCATGAAAGATATTTTATTGTTTATTATGTTAGATTTAATTCTTATTACTATAATGAACGCACCAATTTTAATAAAAAATATTTCATTATTTACTTAAAAACAATTTAATTTAGAAGAATCATGAAACATGACCTTATGATTATCATTGATATATTTTATTAAAAAAATAATAATTTTTAAAACAAAAATTTTAAAATATATTAATTTATCTTTTAAAGGATAATGATAAATATATAGAAAAACAAATTTTATTGAAAAAAACTATTTTATCGATTATTTCAACCAAATATTTAAAAAAAATTAATATGAGAAATATTAATATTGAAATATTTTATATAATTTTAATATTAATTTAAATATGGTCTTTAAAATATATTATTTCAATAAATAGATATTTGACAGTCAAAAATCCATTTATATATTAAATCATATTAAATATACATCTTAAAAAAGTAAGATGTTCTAATTGGATAATAAATTTTTATAAAATAGACGTTTTATTATTCATATTATTTTTTGTACAATATCCTTATAATATGTTACTACTATTTATAATTTTTAATTTTAAGTGGACCAAGCTATTGAACAAAAACAATTATTAAAAAGAAATTTATATAGTAATGTCTTGTGGAATTACATTTTCCCCCTTTCAATAAATTGCATCCTTTAAATTTTACAACTCATATAATAAGTGTAATTTTAATAGGAGGATCTTATTTAACCACACACTAGTAGTTGATCAAAAGTGGATTTGTATATGAATTGATATTTTATGATATAAAATTTCACATAATCCATTCTTAAAAAGAGTGAGTACATTCTTATTATTATCATAAAAATTGAATTATATATTAATCAATAATAAGTAGTACTACAAAAATCCTAAATGAATCTTATACTATGTATCATCACATTTCCCTCCACACCAATTGTTACCTCGATTGTTTCTTGATTCATCCACTACTAAAACCAAAATATGTTTACATGAGTGATGAATAATAATGGTTGTGGAAACCTAGCCATAGTAAGACCATAGATGGCGCTTTCTACCTTTACATTGGCATAATATGGGGGGAAACGAGTCTATAAGGACTGGTCAGTTTAGTATTCTTTTTACACTATACTCATACATGATTACCATATTATTATTTGACTTTAAAAAATTAAAACACAGTATTTTTTTTATTTTTTGAGAATAAAATTATTCCATCATGTGTATACCAAAATATCTTTTATATTAATCCTCTTGGAATCCTAGGTAAAAGTAACCGAATAACGGTGAGCTCAAATTCTCAGTATCGGATTTTTATAGTGAAATCTATTAAGTATCAATTATCAAAAATATTTATGGAAAGGTAAATAACTAATCAGAAATTATTGTTAAATATCTAGATATAGAGTAATATATATCGTATGTTAAACAATTTAAAAAAACATACTATTTAATCAATAAAAAATAATTAAATGATTCTTTAGATTTTGATATAGTGAAAATCTATATGGTAGCAAAAACAGAATCCAAAATGATGGAAATTTCTACATACTGGACAACATTTATTTAACACATGAGGCCCTGATAATCAAAATATTTCACATGAAATATTTATATATAAGTGAAAACCCTTTTAATTCTAGCTTAAATTATTTTTATCAAGAGAGATACTGATTCATCATGTTTAAATATTTTATTGGACCCCGACCATCATTTCAGATAAAAATCCATACTCATATATGAAATAATAAATTTAATTCATAAATAAATATTATTTTACATAAAATATATATTAGTTAATTAATAATTGTTTTCTAATAGTTACCTTGTCATATAAATGAATTTCAACATAAAACACCACATATATAATGAGATTAAATTTATATAATTACCATATCTTGAATAATAATATGGAAAATTAAGGGATATTTCATATCTAATGATTATAAAAAATGTAAAATTTTCATATGAAACAATGAAATGAATTTCAAAAATATACTTGGTAAAAATAATCATAAAATATCTAGAGGAATAATAATGATTGTATAAACAAATAATATATTGAGTAATAATTAAGGGTTGTTTTCATTTATGAATATTAATGCTATAAAATTATCTTATGAAATATTCTTGAGGAACATATCATTTTTAATTTGATTTTCTAAAATATAATTTCATTTTAAACTCATGGTTAAAAATATTTTCTTCAAAAATATATTTGAAAATTGAATATTGAAAATAATAGAAATCATGGTGGATGATCTTTACATGTAAAAAAGAATATTTATTTTTCATTTCAAAAATTAATGAGAATTTATTTACTCGAAAAAAGACTAGAAGATAAAATTGATTTTTTTGTATAAATAGTTGTTTTCTAAAATTTTATTTAAATAAATATTTTGAAAGTATAACGAATATAATTTTAGTATATTTATTGAAAAATGTGTTTTTCTTAAAAAAACATATATTTTTAGTTAAAAGACATCAATGATGATATATTTAACTAAAATATTTTGTCAAAAATTTATTATACCAAACATTTAATAAATGGTATGAAAAATTGAAAATTATCTTCAATAACCATAGGGGGATATGTTTAAATGGTTTAAAAATACAATTATCATATAAAATCCTTAAAATTAAATTAAGTAACAAATAATATCACTAAGAATTATATTTTGAAACAAACCATTGAAATGATCAAAAAATTGAAGTGAGAATCAATAAATGAATCTTTTAAGTTTCTGAAATGTAAATAGAAAATGTAAATAGAAAAAAACATAATATAATAAAAAAATTCAACACGTAATGATAGAATAATAATAATAATGATCATGTAATTTAACCAATTGAAAATAAATTTAGTTATACAATTATTTACCTCTTGAAAACATTTATGTAAAATCCCCATATATAGAATTGTTCAAATGTGAAATTAAAATACCCTGAATAATGAATTATTCATGATTTTACATTTCAATTGGTAGTACATACACCATATAAAACTAATTATGTTATATTATTAAAATATGCCTCAATGATATGCAATTGAGATGAAATCCCTTATCCCACAGTTTCCATTTGGATGTACATGATCTAACTTCCACTATAGTTGATTAATGCTTGTTATAAAAATACTAATATTTAGTATTAATGGTTATGATTACCTATATTATCTTTTATTAAAATCATATTACCCTTTTTTTAATTAAATTTCATTTTTTATTGTTTTGGTGTAAATTTCATTTTTTAGTATGTTTTAACATGTTATTTTTTTCCTATTACATCGATAATTATTTCATAATATATATAAATTAAAAACTTATTTAATTATCATATATATTTATTTAGTGTAATCCATAAAATTTTAGGATAGTAATGTAAATGCACCGTTCATGGAGATGGTTGGACGTTTTTACTTTTGAACGTCACATCCATTTTATTTTTATATTAAAATAGAGAATAAAATAATATATATATTTATATTAGTATTACAGTATCAATATTATGTAACGTATAACAAATATTTTTATTCATCCTACCCTAAATATATTAAATCTAATGAATGACCAAATCACATTGCTTTGTCATGTAGTAGTCTATTGTACATACGAGAAATGTTATCTTATTCCAAGAAAATGGAATTCAGGATGGTGTGGGTAACCTAAAAATTCCAAATAATAATTTAATTATAATTACATTAATCATTATATATAAATACTATGTACATCATTATTTCATAACTTGAAATGTGGAAATGGACGAATGAACAACATTGTTTCGCAAGACTGTAGTTTACAATACAAACGAATGATGATTTATTGTCAAACTTAATGGATGGATGTGAAATAATTGAGTGAAATATTATAATAAAAAAATATCATTATATCTAAAATAATAATATTATTTTATAATAATTTCATAAGAAATATTATATTTGGTGAATAATGAAATAAAATGTAAAGACTTTTAGAAAATCAATACCTATTCTTAGGTTTTCTTCTATTGGTTTTCACTAAAACCTTAAAAGTATTTATATATTAAAAAACTATTTATTTTATAAATATATTACTTATTCTTGTGTAAGAATTTTGGTATTATTCTTTTAATCAAAATTTCTTTGGATGTGTGAATAAATGATGGATTTAATTTCCATTTATTGGGGTCGAGGAGTGGCATTCATGTAAATATCAAAAAGTGAACATTATTAGGTGATATACCAATAATAATGTTCCTCTAATAATGAATAATATTATATTCAATAGTTTATATGGTCTAAATATATTCTTCTAATGGTGTTTGTAATATATTTGGGTCATTTCCAAACATTATCATTTTTGATTAACTGATTTGTAAACTTTTTTTCGTTATAATAGTTTTGTTTAACATTAACTATTTTAACAGTTTTGTTTAGAATTTTTTTACCATATTATAAATTAAAAATTAATAACATTATAAATATTTATCCTATTTTTACAAATTCAAATAAAATAATTTGCATAAAAAATATAAATTTAAAACCACGGATGGAACATGAAAAAATGTTTTCAAATTGAAAATATTAATAAGATTACAATTTTTATTTACTATATTCAAAAAAATGATTTAATATAAATAAAATAGATTTACAGATACATTATTGGCCTAAATTTAAATAAAAACAATTTTAAAAACAATTTTTTATTTATAATGTATTTAGTTGAAATGGATGTTTTCAATTAAAAATCAAAATTTATCACTATTCATTAAGATATAAAACATCCCCAAAATGTGAGAGGATTTCATCCTCAGAGAATTTTTATATAATAAATTAAAAAATAGAATTTATTTATTTAAATAATATTTATAAAATTATCTAAATTTAGTTTTAAAATAATCACACCATTAAAAGTGTACAACTTTTAAAAAATTGATCATTTTTATGTGTAAAAAAGGATTTATTCTTATATTTTTCTTATCAAATATATTGGACTAACAGAAAAACATTATATTGAGTATATAAAATATAAATATAATTAATATAATTAATATCATCCATTAATAGTAATTAATTAATTATTATAATAGGCCTTTTTCGTATAAATATTTTGTTATAAAAACGACTCTTATATTTAATTGGTTTGTATATTAATTAATTTATATTTGGTAACCAATTATGTAACACCACACCCTCCCTCACTGGATTGAAGAGGTGGCGAGGGTTACATGGCCTTAAGCGATGTTACCATGGCACCAAAATATGGGAATAAATGACGATAGCTTCAAGGAACAGAGGGGAATTCTTTTCTCTTAAATAGATAACCCAACCCAACCAACCAACAAATAAATATGCATGCACTTTAAAACCCAACCATGTGATTCTAAAAATTCCATCACAATCCCCAAAACCATTCAACTAGACATTTTCACAATACATCAGAGTACAAAGAGGAAACTATACAACAAAACACCATGATCCATGATACCACCACAGCTCCACACCAAACTCCAATATCCAATCTCCACCAAAACATCCTAGTGCACCCCTAAAGGAGGGTGATACCATAAATTTTCCCACGTCACGGTACAAGACATCTGAAAAGTTACCAAAGGGCCAAATCAGTGGGTGAGTACAACTACTCAGTAGGATTTCCCCAACTGACTTACCAACACACACTACTAGGATAAAACAATTTTCACATTTATATAAAAACTTTTATATAAAGAAAAACCAATATACCAATTATTTATAATCCAAAAATGACATAAGAAAAAAATGCCACACAAGGAAGACAAATCAACCATACCATACATGGAAGCCAATTAAACCATGACACAAGTCGATTACCATTTTTATATTTCACTCACAAGCCCCATCATCAATCATCACCAACAAAGAACACAAAAATCCATGGTGCTACTTCCCGTCAAACCCATTCATTTATAATCTCCTAAAGTGGTACTTCCCTCCCACTTCTTAATGATGTTGGCCCTTCTGTCCACTAACAAATCTACTCATGTGGTACTTCTTACCCACTTTCTATTGTTGGTGGCCCTTCTGTCCACTTTCCAATACACTCAAGTGGTACTTCTATCCCACTTTATATTGATGGTGGATCATCCATCCCCTATCCATTCCCTATTTATATTGTCACTTCTTCATCCACACCATTTATTAAGAATCCACTGATGTGGTGCTTCCAGCCCACTTGATATTGATGGTGGCCCTTCCATCCACTTAACAATCCACTCAAGTGGTACTTCCCACCCACTTGCTATTGATGGTGTCCCCTCCGTCCACTTACCAATCCACTCATGTGGTTCTTCCCGCCCACTTATTATTGATGGTGGACCTTCTGTCCACTATCCATCCACTTTTTATTGTGGTACTTTATGCCCACTTCCACACAATATTCAAACAATCCATAACCAAGCGTATAACCCACCATGGTCACCAAAATATGCAATTGACCATTTCTATTACTTTCTGAACCGCTTCAATAATTCAAAAATTTATTACAAATACACTTCCACCCTTTTCTACATGCCAATTCCCATTTCAATAAAACAAACCCTTTATTGAAAAACTATTTCACAAGCTATATTAATTAATACAACAAAATAACCTATTATAAAATATATATTTTAAAATCACAACAAAGGTATTTTACTAAAAACCTCCTTTTTTCACAATCAATTTCACACATCAAAAACACAATTAATTTTAAGCCACACAAATTAATTATAACCAAGATTCATGTTCTAGAAAAGTATAGTTGAGAGAGAGTCCACCTACCTCTTAGGTTTTGAAAAAATTGACCCTTAGCCCAAACACACATCAAACCGGGTGAACAACTCCTCGAAACCACCTCAAAAAAAAATTCCCTAACATCAACAAGCTCACCCTTTAACACAAAAAGGCAATACGACCCTAGATCTACATGAAACCCTTGTAGATCTTGGAAACTAAGAGAAGGAGAGGGCTAACCCTAACTAAAACCTAAAATAACCAAAATAGTGATATAGATGAGGCAAACTAACTTAAATCCACTAGGAAACCCCTACGATTATCCTCTAAAATGAGCTAAAAATCTCCCCCAACCTCTGAAAATTGGAACTCTAGCATTAGCCACGAGTGGGAGGAAGAATGAGGGAATCATGGGAAATCCTGAGTGGCATGGGATATAAAAACCCAAACATTAAGTGGCCACATGATTACCCCATGCGGTTTGGAAAACCGTACACCAACCGTATAGTTTCCAATGTCTCACCAAGGGACATCCCACGACTTTCCCCCAAGGTCTGAAAAACCATGCACCGCCTGTGCAGAGCCCACTATCAAGGGTGTATAGTTTCCTGGACTAGTCACATAGTTTCTTCAGAACTTTCACCTACCATGCACTCCTACACAACCTCCACAACTTTAAATGATTTTCATAGAATTTTCCAAACATCAACCAACAACTTCAAAAGGCACAAACGAATCGAAAAAGGCTCACATACCTCATAACGGGGGTACTACAAATTATTTGAACCATATATTTTCATATTTTATCTAGATCATTTAATTATAAACAATATAATTGTAATTTTATATATTACTATGCAATAATATTTCATAAATATTATTTTGTTCGAAAAAACTCAGGCTTGTGTGTAACAAAATCTATAGAAGAAAGTAATTATTGTGTGTAGTGAAATATAACTCAGTTTTACATGAATTGAAACATACACAATATAATAAATTTATTTAAGAAATATTATATATCATAATGTATTGGAATGTCATTTTTCATTTTAAACTTCATGTTTCATGTCATACATGTTATTGATTATGATTTTAATATTTGGATTATTCAGGGGTGTTATATTCTCTATACCATAAATAAATTTCATCATAGAAATTTAATATTTATCTTCGTAAATAAGGCTTTGACATATGAGAATACAATTATTTAAGAACATAATGAATATTTTCTTATTTATTAAGTACTTATATTAACTTTTAATGGATCATAATATCGATAATAGAGTGAAATGTCATCACATTTATTCCTATCTATTTTACAAAAATAATATACAAAATAAATTAATATTAAAACCAAAAATAATAATATTACAATTTTTTATCATTAATATTGATTCATCTAAAAATTTAGCTAAAATAAATGACATATTAACTAGAACAATATGTAGGTCAATGGATTGTGTTAAACGTTTATCATCATTCAGTTATGTGATCAATCCCAACTAATATTCCGTGTGTTGTTGTTTGTCACTCCGAATTTAGGTTTTCATTTTTATAAATCTAAAGTAATATAAATCTTATAAAATTAAAAATAATTCATGATATAACACCTTCAAATATAGTTAATCATTAAATATATATTTATAATGGATTTCAATACAACTCATAACATTTTTCAAAAACCCTAATGATAATATTTGAAAATTATTACAATTTCAGCAAAGATCAAATTAACCCTAAAGGATATCAATACCTTTTAACATATATATATATTAATTGTATATGAATTATTACTCAAATTAATTTTGAAAAAACATTTAATTTACATATATTTATCTATACAATAATTAATATATGTAGAGTTCCATCATAGAAAACCGAAAATAAGGTGTTGATGTCTTTGAACATATATTCAATCATAAACTCAAAGAAACTATAATACTATATGGACAATGATATATTCCTTCGAAATACAAAAAAAAATATATCATATAAAAAACAAAGACTATATTATGATCTTATCCTCATATTCTGTCATAGGTCTGAATTTTCTAATCTTTTTTATCATAATTATATTTTGCATGGTCGCACTTAAACACCCTTTCTTACCAACACTAAAAACATGACCCCAATAAGAACAGTTCTACTGCATAATACCATTAAATTGATATTGGTTACAAGAAAAATCACCTTTAAATTTTGTTCAGTTTAGTAGTCCTGGTTAACAAAGTACATAAATAAAACACTTATTACATTAGAATACAAGAAATTTCAAGCATATTTTTTGTATTTTCAATTTTGAGAATAATATTATTTTACATTGGGTATCTTTTCATGTATTTAATAGTAAACATCATGGGATAATGGGAAAAAGAAAAAATAAGGGTGATCTAAAATTCATATTAAGGGTTAAGTACATTAAAATTATTCATGGCCCAATAATAAATCATTAATATAGAAAATTAAATAATTTAAAACACATTCAATTTAAAAAAATGGAAAATGAAAACCAAATATAAAAATGAAATTACCAAAAACACATTGAATAATTAAAATAAGAATGAAATAATTCCATAGATTTTTTCATTGTTAAAATCGAATGGATAATGGTACCAAAATTCTAAATGAAAACAATTCTAATATATTGGATGTTAGGTATCTGCAAAACAAAACCAATACCATCGTGAACCTTTAGAAGATTATTTAATCTACTGTAAATAATATTTTTTATGATATAATAACTTATTTATCTCAATATACATATTGATTCATCAAGGAGCCTTATTATACATATCTCGAACCATCTATTCAATTATAAATCATTCCTTAAATATCGAATAATTTATTTAATTCATTAATCAAATTGTCGTGACATAAAATATCTATATTGAGTTATGGATATAGATTTATCAAAAATTACCTCATAATTAAATGAAACTCTTTTTAAACAACATATCAAGAAATAAAATGTTGTTAAACAAAAAAACATGGAATTTAAATAATATGGATATTAATGAGAAATGTTATATATAATGATTATAAGAATGTAAAATTTTTAAAATGAAATAAGGAATTGAATTTGAATACTATTGTTGGTAAAAATAATCATAAACCATATAGATAATGAATAATTAATATATCAATATATACCCAATGGTGTATTAATAAAGGGTTTTTAAATTAATAAATAGAAATATAAAAAAATATCAATAAAAAAATTCTTAACAAATGTAATTTTTTCATTTTTATTGTTTTAAACGTACAATTGAAAATAATTTCTCAAAAAAATTAAATTAAAATTAAATAGAAAATTTTCAATGAAATCATCAATGAAATGACGTCACGTAATTCCATATATAGTAAGAAAATGTTTCTTTTTCATTATAAATAGTTTGAAACGCACCTTGTTCGGATGGTTATAAAAAAATTATATTGGTTTTTTTGTATATAAAGAAATGATTGTTAAAATTTTCTTTCAATAAATTATTCTAAAAATGATAAATAAATAATTTGATGAAAAGTTTTATAAAAAATACTTTTTGAAAATAGATTTTATTATATAAGGGAGAAGTGAATATGAATTTTAGTAATGTTTGTAGTATTAATTATATTTAAAAAATAGTGTGAAAATGAAACTATACATTTAAAAATAACATGAATAACCAAAGAAGAATAAATTATAAATGGTTTATAATATAATTTTATGATAATTTCCGTCAATTGAAATTTAAGAATAAACATTATCGATTAAAATGTTCTTTTGAAATAAAAATTCTCGATTAGTTTTGGTCATAATTTATTTAATCACACGTATATTGGTTTTAAACATTTTCTAAACTTAATAAAAAAAATAATATTACAGTTTATCTTGGCATATAAAATCCTTTTATAACATATTATTACCGATTCATCAATAACCATTCTTTATTTTCATTCTATATTATGTTAATTGACATATATTTTGAGTGCTATTTGAATTGTTAATTTCGTAGTTCCTATAATATTAATCCGCATTTAATCATATCAATAATTTTAAAAATGATATAAATATAATATATATTATTTATATATGTATTTAAATTAATCCATAAAAATTTATGTTATGAAATGGAATGCACCATTAATGGAGACAGTTGGTCATATGTAAGCATAAAAACTCATTCAATTTTAATGCCATATTAAAATAAATAAAATTATATTATAATTATGTCTATTATAATTTTAGTAACATTTTTATGTCCTATATTTCAAATTTATTTTAAACCAACCCTTTCTATATTCAACGTAAATCATGAATGAATCACATCATGTCATGTAGAGGTTGTCCACCGTACAAATAAATAATGATATCATATTACCAAAAAATTGAAATCATGACGATTTTAATGAAATAATAATTAAATAAGAATAAACGAAATTAAATAACATATATATAAATATAAAATTTATTTCAATTACTATTACTAACTAAGAAAGGTTGTAATTAATGAATGCATATCATCGGTTCGTGAGGCGGTAGATCTCTAAACACACGAATGATGAATGTGTATCCCATTGAATGATTATTTTTTAATTTTTTGTACAAAATATTATCATCAAAACATTTTTTATATATAAATAACTATAGTTACTAAATTAAAATTGTATACGAATAATTTTAGGGGATGGAGATAGAAATAAAATAAAATCACATTTAGAGGACCAATACATTTTCTTTGGGTTCTGTAGAAAATACGTCTTTCAGGATGAGGGTATGTACTTTGGGTTTTAATTTTGGTTATATTTGGTCAATAATAATGGCTTCAGAGTTGTAAATTAGAAATTGGAGTGTGTTCCCTTTCATAGTAGAGGAGGAGTGACATTCAAGTAAACTTGAGATGATAAAAGCTATTGGGAGGCCTCACTTATGTCATGTTCCTCCAATAATAAAAATTTTTAGAAAAAATAGTGGATATGGTATATACATGTCTATCCAATTGTTGTTTAAATTTTTTTGTGTTTATTTAAATAAATTTTCATTTAAAATTAACCACTATGTAAACTCAATTTTACCTTAATAATTGTGATTAAAATCAATTATTTTCATTTACTATTTTGTTCAAAAAATTATTTGAAATTATTAAACATTATAAATTATCCTAATTTTAAAAATGGAATCCATTATTCAAAATAAAAAATACATAATTTTATGAAAATATTTTTTATTTAACCCCATAGTGGGGAAGAGGAAGTGGGTTTTTAATGTGCATTTTTTAAAAATTTGTACTCATTTTTTACAAAAGTGCAATAAAAAAATGATATAAATTACTTATATTTGGTTTATAGATGAATTATTGATCTAATTTTACTCAAAACCCAATATAAAATTAAATTTTTTCCTTATAAAGAATTTACTAAAATGGTAATTTTCTTTTGAAATTATTATTTTTAAGTATAAATAAAAAAATCTAGAAAAATATATCAAATTAACCCTATGATGATAATAATATTGTTCTTTTAAAATTGGTAACTAGGTTTTTTTTAAAAACTTGATTTTAATATTATTTTTTTATGTCAAGTACTCAATTAATTGGTGGAATTTATTTTATAAATATATAGTTCAATATATATATAATTGGATTTTTTCTTATATAATTCATGTAAAATTGATTAGATGAATGTAAAATATTTTTTGAATATATAAAATATATATTTAATTAATATAATCCATTAACAGTAATTAATTAATTCATATAAAACACATTTTCCACATAATATATTTTTTTATAAATACATCTTCTCTATATTCCACTCATTTTTATATTAATTTCTAATTAAGTAGTTACCAATTTATTAAAAAGTATATTTTCCTAAGTTATTTAAACCAATTTATAATTTTTTCATTTAATGGATAGATTATATCTTATTAAATAATAATATTTTATTAATATAATATTTTTTTAAAAACTCAATCATATATGTAAAACAATCCATCAAAGAAAGAAATTATAGCATGCAATGCATGTTAACTCAATGTTCCAAGTAATTTTGGCTGTAGGATTGTTTGGATTTATTTAAAAATTTAAATATATAATAAAGTATCATGACGTTACATTCATTTTTATGATTTTTATTTCATGTCATACATGCTATCAAATATGATGTTAAATTTTAAACATTTTAGGGGTTTCAAAAATCATTATAGGATTATCATTAAAGATAATAAAAAAACTAATCCTCAAAATTTAATCACCTTCAAAATCATCACATTAACATTCAATATAACCTCTAAATTCTCATTTATATCAAGGTTAATTTAGTTTGGGTTATTTCAGAATAACAAAACTAATACTTAAACCTAATTTATCAATCATAATTGATTAAAAAGATAATTTTATTAAAAAATAATACACCTTGGGAGTGTCAAAATATGAGTGTAGTTGGACACATTGTTTTTTCCCAGGTGGTTATTAGGTTAATTCCCAACTGACACATTTCAAGGTTATCACCATTATGTAAATATATACATATGCCTATATCGATTAATACTATCTAGACATGGATTACATTTCATAGAAAACCACATGAACAATTGTTTTTAAAAAATAGGATGTTATTATATACATAGAGATATCGCTCGGCATTTGTCGAATGTTACATATTCTTGGGCCCCAAACTGGCTAAATAGATCAAGAAAAATAATTAGATTCCTCTAATACAAAATTTGAAAACCTAGTGTAAACATTTATTTATTTTAAATCATTACCTTTATTGAAACACTATAACTCACCAGAAACTCAAAAAACTCAGAAACATTTTGGTATAATATCTATGAGGACCCATTTCATATGCCACTTACTTTCCAAACATGGGAAACGTTCTCAAGGGTTAAATTCTTTAATAAACCGTTTTAGAAATTCTCTTAATTTATATGTATCTTCATAACATGGGGATGATAAATATAAGAAAGGTGTTATCACAGAAATTTAGTATGAAAAAAAAAACATTTCATCAATTCCGAGAAAACAATTAAAAAATTAATCAATAGTAGGGGACAAATTTATTTTTAAAATTAACATAGGATAACAATAATTTTATATAAATCAAAAAATTATGTAATGTGCTCAAAATTAATATATATTATCTATACTATAATGCTTTATGATAATAATGGAATAATTTCATAAGAAAACAATACCATATTTTCATGTTATTATAGACATGTGGAAAAAATATAATTCATGACATCATATTAATTGGACAAAAAGAACTCTGAAAATCATCATTAAATAGTGAAAAAAATCCAAAACCTGATTTGTTTAATCACCCCTTCCAATAAACCTATTGGACAATTTCTTATACTTAATTAGGATAACTACCGAATAATATATGCAACAACTCATGATATATAAATCAATACCCAAATCATTGAATGGATATATAATTTTAGGCCCAATAATTAAATAGAATTATGCCTTTAGGATAACCACTCTTACACCATACATGGTATTTAATGATATATGAAACCATCCCAAAGAACTATAGAAATATATTAATATTAGGAAAAACATCATAGAACTAATATTGTAAAATTTAAATGCATGTGATTTTCAAATAAGACTGAGAAACCATTCAAAAATCATATGAATGATAAGTACAATGCAAAATAGTGGGTTTTCATTATTAGGAATCAATTTATATCTAAATGATATAGTACAGAGACGTGCAAGAGAAAAATGAATCAAATAAATTTGGACTGTCATATTTTTATAAAAAATATTTATTTAACATGGATTTCCAATATACAGAAATTCATCAAATGTATGAAGGAAAATTATGTAATACAATTGTATATGTGAATAATTATTAAATTTTTATAGTAAATTTTATTGTATGCAATTGATTAATTTATTTTATAGAGAAAAATTAACTACGATGTTTTTATAAATAATAGTTATTAATTTCAGAAAATATTCTAGTTTAGAAACATTTTATGAAGGTGATTATTTTATTGAAATATATAATTGGAAAGTTCCATTATGTTTTGTATACTTAAATGTGAAAATTTCAAAGCGATTATAAATAGGTATTGGCCCAAAAAATGGTATGACATACTAAAATAATTATATATGTAAGGAATATATATAAATAATATGGTATAGATAAATAATAAAAAGATACATAAAATATGATAAAATCAAAGAGAATGACTAGCCCAAAATTTACAATGGTGGTTTTGGAATAGCAATTTCTTATGTTTTAAATATCATTGTTGAAATCCAAAATTGACAGATTGAAAATAAAATATTATTTTGAAAATATGTGAATATAAACATTATTGTAACATGGGATAAAAAAAATTATATTTCCAACTAATATGGATTGTATTGGTGGGAAAATATTTCATAGACAAGGAGGATAAACCATCATTAATGGGGTAGACTATTATTCATAACAATGATAGAATTCTATGAATTAAATTCATAAAGTTAAAATAACTGATTAAATTTAAATTCCAACTAAATAATATTAGAACGATGAATTATATATATTATTACATTGTTATGTGCCCATTTTTTGGAATAATTTTCAAAAGGAATTATTTTTAATCAACAAATTGGGTAGGGTAAACGATGACCCTTACATCATTATTATATTTGGAAATAAAACCACATAATTTTATAAATTTATATTGATATTTAAATGAAATATAATTAATTAATTTTATTAAATAAATAAATATATTTCTAATATATACACAACATTATTGAAACATGTCCTTAATATGAATCATATCTCAATGAAAAAATATTTAAAAGACATATATTCTTTCTATTGATTTATATAACAGTTCTAGAAAATATAATATAAATTAAGTAATGATAATAATAAATCATTTAATAGCCTTATATAAAACTGTTACCATTTATACACTTTATTTTTTATCATTAAACTAGTATTTATTTTTTCTAATACCGAGTGTCTGAAATCTTGATCATTTTAACGATTTTAGTCATAGTCTGTTCAGTATTCATTCATCTCCAAAATCGAATAATTATTATAATATTAAACATACATTAATTTATTCAGTATTATTTTTTATAATGATATAATTTCACTCATATTTTAGTTTTCATTACGAAACATGAATATGATCTCATTGACAATCATGTCTAGTTATTCTTAACAAATGAGTTATGGTATCTTATACAACGATTTTAGTTTAAATGATTTAATTCAAAAACCTAAATAAAAATTGTATTTTATTATATGTATAGTTTATTATGATTATTCATGTTTCCTTATTCATCTCATAAATTATTTTATATTATTGTTCTTGTGGGGGTTATGTAAACCCATACCAGAACATACCAAAATTTAATATATAGTGGTGAAGATGATTCGTTTTAATATAACTAAAATATAAGAAAATTGACCTCATTTATTCTTTTTTACTATGATATAACATTATTGGGATTAATAGTAAGAATATTAAATTTATATATATATATTTATTTCATAAAATCTATAGGTCATCTACTACTTAGTATGATTTTTTTATTGTAAAAATAATAGCAATTTTTTATTATTCATATAATTAGTATGATGTTAAATTATCCCAAAAAGAACATTTTAAATTAAATTAATATAATGTTTATATATTAAAAAAGTAATAGTACTATCCATGAATTCAGTAAATGAAAATTAATCTTGTTTCACTATAGATGGGGTAGTCTTCATCATCTCACAATTGGTGTATTCTTTTTTCTGTAAGGGAATATATGAAAGGTGGTTAAATATAATTCCTTCTGAATAATAAAATTTTGAATAAAATAAATATTCATAAAGAATATATTTCAATGTGAAAATTATAGTTTATAATTATGATATAAATGATGAAGCATTAGAAATAAAAATGAGCACTCATGTTGAGAAAGTGAAATTTTGTTTGGAGGATTCTATAGAAATAGAGAGATCATGATAATTCCATGTCATAATATAATTATAATGTGAATGAGTATTATAAGTGAATTCAAAAGTTTTGTTCCTTATAATAAAATTAAAATTTCATAGTGAATTGATGGGGTGTATGAAATCTTACTAATATCTTGATTGAATGGATATTTTGTGAATAGTGTTTCATTTATAATATTTTCCTTAATGAATTTTGGGATAAATGCCTAAAATATGAAAAAATATGTAATAGATATAGATATATGTTTTATAATAAATCCTCCACCAACTATATCACATGTTTTTATCATGTTTTATATTTTTACCATGGCTGAACCCCATTTAACATAATTTTTTTATGGCCACTCATATTCTATTATAGGTAACTAATTTTAATTACCCAAATTGAAATTCACATTATTTAAAAATATGAGATGATGATTTGAAATTAAAAAAAACATTTTATAAAATATTAATTTATTTTTTAATGAAAATAATTTTAGTTTTATCACACATAAGTCGTAAAAATCATTTTTCCAAAAAATGCATATTTATGATTGAAATGTATATATAGAGTAAAATCTTTTATGTTTTTTATTTTCATGATAATTTTTTTCTATATAACCAATAAATATTATTTTTCTTTAAGTTAATGAAATATTTTGATTTTTTATAAATAAAATTAAGTAAATAAATAATAATAAGAATTAATATTTAAAAGTAAATGTAATTTTATTAAACATTGGTTTCCATTATTCAAATTATTATTTTGAAATTTATATTTTCCATGTTTAGTAAATAAACATAAATGATATTTTATTTTATTTTTTTATTTATAGATATATCTTGATATAATCAGAAATAATTATATTTTTATAAACTAAATTTTTTAATATTTAGTAAAAAATAAATAATATTAGTAAAATACCACAAATAAAATTATGAAAACTATATATATGTGGAATTAAAAAATAAATTAAATTTTATAAATTTAAAAATTCGAAATCATTTAGGTGTTGTTTTAATTAAAATTCAATATATATTTAAAATATTTTTTAAAATATATAATTAAAACATTATGTGTTCCCAATATTATAAAATAATATTTTATTAAATACTAATTTATTTACTAGTAGATTAATTATTATTATTATTATAGTTTTCCTAAGAATGCATATCAAATATGATGTAGCTCATTTTAGTTCGACATTGGGTATATAGAAAGCTTTAAATCACATTATATTTTTTAAATGGATGATATACAATAAAATATTGGTGAAATTAATTACCATTATATGTTTAATAACTATTGTAAAATAACTTTCGATGAAGTTATAATTAAATACCATCATTTCCAGGTATCTAATTATTTATTTACCTTATTGATCTTATTCAATGAACTCCATTGATATGATTTGACATGAACATGATAAATTTAAAGGGTTTCCATATAATGTTCGGAATAACATATAATTTCAAAAAATTTCTCCAAATCATTAACGTATTATTCTTTATTTAGTGGGTATGTGGATCCAATGAATCTTGAAGGGTATTGTTTCATGAAATAATATATTACTAGTAAATTTTATTATTGAGATTATAGTAAATATATTACCTTGGTTCCTCTATTTATAGGATGTTTCAAATTAATTAACATAACTAAAACAATTCTATTATAATTCCTAAAATTACAGATTATTGGTTTAGAAGGGTATTATCATTATGATATCTTCTTATCAAATATATCCTTTCCTCTTGGGAAATTCAGTATCAACAAAAAAATTATTAGATTAATCAACATTAAAATCATCAATATATATACCATGGTGAACCAAAAATATATAAAAATATCATTAATGTTTTATCATCCTGAAATGGGAAACATTAGGTGTCACGACCCCCTCCCACCAAAGATGCCCCTCCTGAGCTGGAAATCGTGAAAGGGAGATAATGACCCCCGAGTCCCACCTCCAGTAGGCCCCGGGGTGGAGACTAGCACCAAGGGTATGAGTTTTCACAAATATGGGAGGCATTACCCTTTTTATTTTTAAAGATCGGGAAATAGGACAAGTCAAACACCAAAAAGGAAAAGAACAAGTGTATATAAATAAACCCCAACCAATCCCACATGCATGTTTAAACAATTTTATAACAAGGTACAAGTACAGGAAAGCTCAAAGTACAATACCAAAAGAAAACAAAGGTACAAGAACAACAACAACTCCAACTATCCGACTAGTAGGGTCTCGCACGACCGTGGTAGTCCTCCTGGAAACCTGAAAGTAAACGTAGGGTGAGCATACAAGTATACTAAGTAGCGAAACCTAAAGCTCTCACGCACAAGTGGGGAGACATTCTAATGTCCCGTGAGAACAATAGAAGAAACCTAGCAAGTAGTTTTATCCACCCAACCTCACCATCCACACTCACAAAACACAATCACAATAGGTAGTAGTAGTATAAGAACAAGAGTATTGGGTACCCCGCACCATTTCCCTTTAGTTAGATGCTCTTCCTAACAACGAACGTCCTGACGCTGCCACACTCTCCCCGCCCGCACACACCTGGGTGTCACAACCACGTATCCCACCCGCACACACCTGGGCCTCACAACCACGTATCCCGCCCGCACACACCTCGGCCTCACAACCACATATCCCGCCCGCACACACCTGGGCCTCACAACCACATATCCCGCCCGCACACACCTAGGCCTCACAACCACGTATCCCACCCGCACACACCTGAGCCTCACAACCACGTATCCCTCCCGCACACACCTGTGCCTCACAACCACGTATCCCGCCCGCACACACCTGGGCCTCACAACCACGTATCCCGCCCGCACACACCTGGGCCTCATCCTGAAGATTATTGGGAAACAGTAGAACCTGCCCGAAGAGTCTTGGGCTAAAACCAACCCAATCGAAACCTACCCGAAGAGTCATAGGTGTAAGTTCGCCGCAAGCCATCACAACCTAGGGGAGAAGGAGCAGGAAGGATCTAGTAACTAAGGTAAAAAACACCCTCTACCATAAAATGGGAGTGTTCGGCACTAAGTGATCAACATGGGTGGGGTGCAATAAAACACAAAAGATACAGATATATATAAATATACTAGCCACACAGCCCAACCTATGGCTTTTAAAAAGAGAAACTGAGCACGTGCCTCGACACTGCTACTATGAGGCATGCATACAACAAACAAACCCAACCCCCTTCCCATTTAAGTAGAAATACTTATTTAGTTCTTTAACTACTGGGAAAATATCCAAAACTAACCACACTAATTGTTCGTAAAACATATCCCTGCCATCCACAAAACAAGTTAGGAAAAACATAAGCCTTACAACAAAGTCCCTCTCATCAACCAACCAACCCCATTGATTAATATTTCTGTTTCATTACCACGCCCCACCATTCATTAACTCTTCCACTTTTATTTAATATTCACAACCCATAGCCCGTTCACGTTTAAACCCATCCCTACAGCCCCGCTGCCAACCACCATAACCAAAACCATACCGTACATCAATATCCCTTTAATACCATTTACTGCAGCCCCGCTGCCCATCACCATCATAACATTCACACCAACCCACAACCAAGTCAACCGCAGCCCTGATGTTCACCCGATCCACAACAACCCACACAACACCCCAACACATGCCTCGTAACCAAGCCAACACCCACATGTTCATTATTCCATTTTGTTTAACTGGGGTGATCACACAAGGGTTATAGATATTAAACAGCTAACTTTACGTGATTAACCAATTTCCACATTCCATAAGGTTTCCACCCATAAAGAAATCCAAAAGTAGAGGGAAATATTTATTTGCGTAAGCAAAGGCCCCCAACGACCGTGATTTTCTGTAGGCAGAAGCTCATTCAATTCAAAACATAATATCACAGGGAATAAAGTAACAGCAATCACAACTTCCCATCCCCGTTATATAAGCCAGTTATTATCTTTACGAAACTGGTTCAAAAGTGTTTCACGTAAACAAGAGAACACCCACCCTTCATGATGCACAAATTAGAGAGATGAAGGCAAGATCCCTACCTAAACAGGTTCTTGATCGCAACGCTCCCCCGGATCAACCTTAGAAGACTTCTGTCGGCGTCTGTCACTTCTGTCGGGTCCCGACAAAACCTACTCAGGTGGAAGTCGGAAAGGAAAGGTCGAAGGAAAGACAACGAATTCAAACTCGGAAGCTCTGCCTCGTCGTTACAATTCTCTGGCCGCTGACAGATCATAAATCAGAGCTCAAACGAAGAAGTTGTGGAAGAAAGAGCCTTCGAGTCTCTTGAGAGTGCTCTGCTCAGAGGAGAGGGGAGGAGAGGTGTGAGTTGAAAGGAGGAAGGGACCCCTCCTTTTATAGGCGTGGAAAGAAAAAGTACACAACGTGTACTTTATGGTACACGGTGTGTACTTGGTTCTTTCACACGGTCTCCACGCGGCTTCCGACACGGCTCTGTGACTATTGACTGGTCAACACACGGTTTGAGGGTAACACATACGCGGGGAAGGACTACACGACGTGTAGTTTAGACACACGGTATGTACTCATTTACTGCACACGGCAAGGAAACAGCTCCAACATGGTACATAGTCGTTGACTGGTAACGCGTATGCGGGGAAGGACTACACGACATGTAGAACTGGACACACGGCGTGCACCCATTATTCCACACAGCAAGGACACGGTCTGCAACACGGGGTATACCCGAGAAGGGGGTACGCGGTGTGTACTCAAACTACACGGCGTGTAGTTTCAAAATTCTGGAATGTGTGGAAAAAATCCATTTTACCCTCCAGAACACTTCGTGCCTTTATTTTTGACAAAGGAAAGGTCCGGAGAGGTCCGAGCCATTACATCAGATACCTCTTAAAACATTCTCATCCCTGAGAATTCAAAAACCAACCCAGAGGAACCCGACAAGATACCTCTTAGGGTTTTCATTATAACAGGAACCCAACCAACAACCTTAATCATATGAGTTAGGAATTCCTCTCCTATGTCGAGATATTATCCGCTTTAGGCGGCAATGACTCGCCTACATGGGTTTAATCGCATCCGCATTAATGCTTCTCGATTAAGGACTAGGCCTTCACACTTCCATATATTAGAATTTTCCAACTTACACTGCCCCCAACACCGTACAACCCACACACTGCCCGGACACATGGCTTGGGGAATTCCTTCTCCCATGTCGAGATATTATCCACTTTAAGCGGCACTGACTCGCCTACACGGGTTTAATCGCATCCACATTAATGTGTATCGATTAGGGATGAGGTCTTCCCCTCCCCACATGATAGGGCTCTTCATGTACATTTAAAGAAGAGAAGGAAACCACATAGCATTAAAACTCACAAAAACAAGGTCCATGCCCAATGAATGAGCAAAATAGCTCCAACAATGGAGTGTAATGCTCCCAAAAAACATAAAGGAGATCATTCAAGAAAACCCAAACACATCTCTATCGATCCCTGGTTCTGCTGGAGGTGCCAACTCTGCTGCGTGCAACTGTCCACGCCCAACTCCTCTGCCTCTCTGATGTCGACTAGGTGCCATAGCGGTACGGTAAAAAAAGAACGCCTAAGCCCGAGTAATAAGGAAAAACTCAAGGTTTTATTTTATCATTTTATTCCAATTTCTTTCCCAGAACGCCCAAATCAAGTAAAACACAATCATGATGATGCATGTACCTTCCCTAGGGTCTCTACCTTGCAATCAATGTAGTTTCACTTGGTTGTTTAGTAGGCTGAGAGTCCTTGCATCGGATCAAGGAGGGGCCTAAAATCCCGGGTCCTAGTCGGTCTTCCCTGGCCTATGTTACGCACCAAGATTAACAAACATTTTTTCCCTACCATCCCATGAAATCATCATTGTGCCTAACACTAGACTCCATCCTATCTCTCAACCATCGCCTCTGATACCATTCTGTCACGACCCCCTCCCACAAAAGATTCCCATCCTGAGCTGGCAATTGTGAAAGGGATATAATGACCCCCGAGTCCAACCTCCAGTAGGCCCCGGGGTGGCGACTAGCACCAAGGGTATGAGTTTTCACAAATATGGGAGGCATTACCCTTTTTATTTTTAAAGATCGGGAAATAGGACAAGTCAACGACCAAAAAGGAAAAGAACAAGTGTATATAAATAATCCCTAACCAATCCCACATGCATGTTTAAACAATTTTATAATAAGGTACAAGTACAAGAAATCTCAAAGTACAATACCAAAAGAAAACAAAGGTACAACAACAGCAACAACTCCAACTGTTCGACTAGTAGGGTCCCGCACGGCCCTAGTAGTCCTCCTGGAAACCGGAAAGTAAACATAGGGTGAGCATACAAGTATACTAAGTAGGGAAACCTAAAGCTCTCGTGCTCAAGTGGGGAGACATCCTAATGTCCTGTGAGAACAACAGAAGAAACCTAGCAAGGAATTCTATCCACCCAACCTCACCATCCACACTCACCAAAACACAATCACAACATGTAGTAGTAGTATAAGAACAAGAGTATTGGGTACCTCGCACCATTTCCCTTTAGTTAGCTGCTCTTCCTAAGGACGAACGTCCTGACACTGCCACACTCTCCCCGCCCGCACACACTTGAGCCTCACAACCACATTTCCCGCCCGCACACACCTCGGCCTCACAACCACGTATCCCGCCTGCACACACCTCGAACTCACAACCACGTATCCCGCCCGCACACACGTGGGCCTCACAACCACGTATCCCGCCCCCACACACCTGGGCCTCACAACCACGTATCCCACCCACACACACCTGGGCCTCACAACCAAGTATCACGCACACACACACCTGTGCCTCACAACCACGTATCCCGCCTGCACACACCTGGGCCTCACAACCACATATCCCGCCCGCACACACCTGATCCTCACAACCACGTATCCCACCCGCACACACCTGGGCCTCACAACCACGTATCCCGCCCGCACACACCTGGGCCTCATCCCGAAGATTCTTGGGAAACAGCAGAACCTGTTCGAAGAGTCATGGGCTAAAACCACCCCAATTGAAACCTACCCGAAGAGTCTTAGGTGTAAGGTCACCTCAATCCATCAAAGCCTAGGGGAGAAGGAGCTGGAAGGAGCTAGTAACTAAGGGAAAAAAACACCCTCTCCCATTAAATGTGAGTGTTCGGCCCTAAGTGATCAACAAGGGTGGGGTGCGATAAAACAGAAGACACAAATATATATAAATATACCAACCACAGAGCCCAACCTATGGCTTCTAAAAAGAGAAACTGAGCACGTGCCTCGACAATGCTACTACGAAGCATGCATACAACAAAAAAACCCAACCCCCTTCACATTTAAGTAGAAATAGTTATTTAGTTCCTTAACTACTGGGAAACTATCCATAACTAACCACACCAATCGTTCGTAAAACATATCCCTGCCATCCACAAAACAAGTTAGGAAAAACATAAGCCGCACAACCAAGTACCTCTTATCAACCAACCAACCCCATTGATTAATATTTCCGTTTCATTACCACTCCCCACCATTCATTGACTCTTCCACTTTTATTTAATATTCACAACCCATAGCCTGTTCACATTTAAACCTAACCCTGCAGCCCCACTGCCAACCACCATAACCACAACCGTACTGTACATTAATATCCCGTTAATACCATTTATTGTAGCCCCGCTGCCCATCACCATCATAACATTCACACCAACCCACAACCAAGTCAACCGCAGCCCTCCTGTTCACCTGATCCACAACAACCCACAAAACACCCCCAACACATGCCTCGTAACCAATCCAACACCCACATGTTCATTATTCCATTTTGTTTAATCGGGGTGATCACACAAGGGTTCCATATTTTAAACAGCCAACTTTATGTGATTAACCAATTTCCACATTCCACAAGGTTTCCACCCATAAGGAAATCCAGAAGGAGAGGGAAACATTTAATTGTGTAAGAAAAGGCCCCCAACGACCGTGATTTCCTGTAGGCAGAAGATCATTCAATTCACAACATAATATCACAGGGTATAAAGTAACAACAATCACAACTTCCCATCCCCTTTATATAAGCCAGTTATTATCTTTATTAAACCAGTTGAAATGTTTTTCATGTAAACAAGAGAACACCAACCCCGCGTGATGCACAAAGTAGAGAGACGAAGGTAAGATCCCTACCTCAATAGGTTCTTGATCACAATGCTCCCCCAGACCGACCTTAGAAGATGTCTGTCGGCATCTGTCACTTCTTTTGGGTCCCGGAAAAACCTCCTCAGGTGGAAGTCGGAAAGGAAAGGTCGAAGGAAGTACAACGGATCCAAGCTCGGAAGCTCTACCTCATCGTTACAATCCCGTGGCCGCTGACGGATCGTAAATTGGAGCTCGGAGGAAGATGTTATGGAAGAAAGAGCCTTCAAGTCTCTTGAGAGATCTCTGCTCAGAGGAGAGGGGAGGAGAGGTGTGAGTTGAAAAGAGGAGGGGACCCCTCCTTTTATAGGCGTGAAAAGCAAAAGTACACAACATGTACTTTATGGTACACGGCGTGTACTCGGTTCTTTTACACGGTCTCCATGCGGCTTACAACATGGCTCTGCGACCGTTGACTGGTCAACACACAGTTTGAGGGTAACACATACGCGGGGAAGGCCTACACGGCGTGTAGGTTAGACACACATCGTGTACTCATTTTTTTTTCACACGTCAAGGACACATCTCCAACACGGTACACGACCGTTGACTGGTAACGCGTACGCGAGGAAGGACTACATGGCATGTAGAACTGGACACCCGACGTGCACCCATTATTGCACACCGCAAGGACACGGTCTATAACATGGGGTATACCCAGGAAGGGGGTACACGACGTGTACTCAAACTACACGACGTGTAGTTTCAAAATTCTGGAAAGTGTGGAAAAAGTACATTTTACTCTCCAAAACACTTCTTGACCTTCTTTTTGACAAAGGAAAGGGCCGGAGAGGTCTGGGCCATTACATTGGGTGATTCCCTGATCTGGTTTCCCAAATGATGTCCTCCCCCTCCACCACAATGACAGAGGCTTTTGATTAGATGTAGGGTTCTTATATATAACATCCCCGTTATTTATAGAATAATACATTTTCATATCTATTGATATTTTTTAATATAATATTATTTTTATTTAAAAGGGGTCACTATGTACGATAGTGTTCCTGACATGGAAGAATAAGTTTTTTTGAAATCTTATGTTTCACACAACACTGAGGTATATCCAAAAAAAATACAACAACAATATTGTTGTATTAAATGATAATTAACACTTAGAATTTGTATTATATTCAATGGAAAAAATTAACTATGTTATTATTTTATATATTTTATATATTTTTATTCATTTATCTGATTAATTTTAGTGGCTTCAAATGAAAATGAATAAAATTTTATGAATAAAATACTCTAATATATTTATAAGGTCATTTTATTTCCATTTTATGGATAACCCTTTTTAAAAATAAATTTTTTACTTTTATATATTCTAAATGATAAGATAATGTTTTCATTTGTAATTGGTACATAAAAATTTACTATTTTTGTTTTTATAAAGTACATTTTGCAATGAATTCTGAAAAATACCAGATTTAAATTCAAAACTACCTTTATAAATTTTTTAATTCTATACTATGATTGTAATTTAAATCGAGTTTAATGTTTAATTGTATTTTATTTTTCTAATATAATCCAATATTAGTCATTGTAAATAATTTAACATTTTAATTTTACATAAACACATGTCTATCATTTGAGAGTTTATACTTCTTAAAACCCCATTTTATAGTTTTGAAAATGGAAATAAAATATAAATTAATTTTATCCAACACTGTGTTTTGAATTTGTAAAAGTAAATTCCAAATTTTTAGTAATAAGATCCAAATTATGTAAATAGTTATATTTTATTATTTGGTATTATGAATAGTAATATGAGTAATTATTTTTATTTACCATGGATAAAAGTTGAATCTAGATAATAAGGGTAAAAAATGATATGATAATAATGTGAAACTATACTAAAACATGTACTAATCTTATTAAATTATCTATTTTCGATCATGAGTATACTTAGGATGAAATTTTTGTATTTCGGCAGCTACATGGATTTGAAAATGAAGTTTTATAGTATTTAATTTAATGAAAATGGAAATATAACATAAATATTTATCTTTTAATAAAACATTTTTTATAGAGGTATATAACTGATATATTTGAATATAAATATTCAATGTAAATATAAATATATTTCCTATATATTTTTATTTTATTTATAATTTTTTTACAATAGATAAATAAATTTATTTTTGACACAATGATAATGCAGTTATTGTATTATTAATGAAATATTCAAATATATGATATTATAAGTATTAAATTAAATTTAATTTGAACATTTTCAGGCCATCAATGATTTTTTTGATGATATTGTCTTGTTTGGGATGATTTAATTAATTTTTTTCTAAGCAATCAAGTTGTTAAAACATTACCAAAAATCAATTTATAAATAGTGTTACAATTTACCTAAATCATTTTAAAAAATTACTATTTTAATAAATGATATAATAGTCATAAAATTAAAAGATTCAGACATATGACTTATATAATGGTTATAAGTTCATTAATGATCTACATTAATTTTTATTTTTATTTTATAGAAACTATAGTTACCATGTATTATAAATATAGAAGAAGACATAGTAAGTGTTAATGTTTTTATCTAAGGGTTAAAGAAAAAATATATGGACAATTTTGTGACATACACATGTCTAAAACCTTTGGGATGAGAGTAATTAGACCTACACACATCTTATTATCTAAATTTATAACATTTAATCTATTATAATTCTGAAATAATTTTTTAAGAAAATAATATTTCATGACATTATTAAAGTACCCATCCTCCCTTATATAAAATGCCACCCACTATACCAACTTAGTCAAACGTATCAATCCCATTGAATCATCCAAATTCTAAAAAAACACTTCTTTTAAAATAACTAATATCCTTCTAGATTCCACACATTGGGAATAAATCCATTATACGGACACCTTTTCTGATAATCAATTAGAGATGCTCCAAAAAGGTATTTTTTTATCACCTCATTCAAAATTGTGTTCATCTTCAAATTAATATTATTTTGTTATTTCCCTACTAAAGTAATAAATCCAATATATTATAATTTCCAAGATATTATTATAATTATGGTACAACTTTATACATCATTTATCCATCCAAATAATAACAATATCATCATGTGTGTGTACGTATGGTTTACTATCTCCACGTTGTGGTGTAATTTGTTATACAACATCAATTAATTTATATGGGTATAATGATGAGTATAATGGTTGTTAATAAATAATATAACCATATAATTATTATGTATAATTTATATTCCATTCAATTATATAATTTTTAAACATTAAATGAATTATATCGTCGCTCGTGCGTACGTAAGACCTACTTTCTCCATGATGCGATGTGATTCATTATACATAGTCATCATTAAAACGTAATTATGTACATGAATGGAAGGAATTAATATTATATTTTTTATATTTATATTTTCACTATGCTTATTTATTTTTATTTACAACATACTTTTCTGCTTTCTATAACATGTGAATACGTTAACTTCATTTGAGGATGTGAGGACTACCAGCCCCTCAAATGGATATGACTCGTCCATGCCATACATTGAATGTATAAATCTTGGAATTGAGGAAGATATTTAACATATATAAAATAGTTATTATACTATAATTATAATATACTATTCTATCATTAATTTTCATTCTTTTAATATGACAATGAAATGAAAGTAGCGTTCTTGCATACATATGACCTACCATCTCCATGAATGATGAATTTCATTTATTATCTCTAAATATTATTGAATATTTTAAATATATATTATGTATATATATATATATGTTATTTAAATAATTAAAATTATTTTGCATATGTTTCTGTTTTGTCTATATACATAATTTACATAAAAAAGTTCATTTTCGACTAATGTACTGAATATTGACAAAACGAAAAATATGAACATAAATAATTATGTAATTTATATAACACTATAATAAGTGATTTTCAAAGAATAATAAACATGAAAAATGATGCAATGAAACTATTAATTAACCCATTTTTATTATTTCACAATATAAATAACGAATGAGACAAGTCGGATTCAAGGTACGGGAAAACATAACTCAGTCATCATTCATTTAGCTAAATATACATGTCATTGGTTTTGTTTTTCCAAGAATATGCGTGAATAGACTCTTGTTTCTTTACATTAAATATCCACTTATTTTTGGTGTATTTTTATTTTTCATAGATATTTATGTAATTCATTTATCCTTAATCTTATGACATGATCTTTGTAAGGGTTTTTATCTCAATCACCTTTTATGGAAGAATATTTTGGTTTATACATGACCTTATACTATATGGTGTATAATAGACACATTTTCATTTTAATCATATTCACCAATTTTCAATATGAATTTTTTATCTATGATTTTTTTTATTAAAATATTAAAAAGAAATGATTTTTAATTTCTGCAGTTATAACAAATTCTCCAATGCCACGAACGTTATTTGATAATTTGGATTCCTTAAAAAGTTGAAATATTTTTAAAAGGAAAATAAATACCACATAATTGTTTTATATATTCTGGTATTGATTTTTATTTTGAGAAAGTATTTATTATGTAAATATATTGAAATGATATCTTGTGATTTTAATATGGAAATGTTATATATCGTTTATCATTGTTTTATGTGTTATGAATATATTATGGTTCATGTGAATTGTTTATATATATGGGTGGTTCCATTAGATACTGAGGGGTTTTGAGCTAGATATATCTCTCAAATGCATTGGGTAATTTCAAAAAGGTAAATGTTATTTTTTATCCTAATATATTGAGGAAATATATTGTGATGAGTATTCCATACATAACAATAAATGTAACTCCCTATGTAGCTGTTAAATCAATAATGTAAGTATGTTATGAGTTCCATAAGTAACCATTATGATTTTTATTTCTATTATTTATTCATAAATATTATGATTTCATAACGTATGTAAAAGATATTATGTTTTATGGGTAAAATATTGATTTTATTTATTTTTATGTATTCATGGTCTAATGTTATATTTTCTTATTTTATATCCCTTACTGAAATTTTTAATGCCATTGCAGTTTTTTGAAATGATAATATAGGGTATAAGTAAGGGTTATAGAAAAGAAGAATTCAAATATATTTTTATCATGAAAATAATTCTTGTTTTTCCTGGAGTTTTGTTGTTGTGAAAAAAATGGTTAGAGTAGATGTCTCTACATTATTATATTTGACATGTAATGTGACAATTATGGAATAGTTATCTAAAACAATAAATCTGAAAATATCCATAATGTGAATGAATGTAAATTATTGAATAAAATAACAATTATATAATTGTTAAGTCTGGATCCTTATACTAGGTAACATGGGTCAGTTCAGATAACATTTGAGGTTTGGGTGTTATTTAAACATAAGTGACATGTTTTTTATAACCACAATGGTTTTCATATTAGAATGGGTCATTGTTATTTTAGATAAATTTAATGATTTCAAGATAATATGAATAAATATAAATTGGTGTTTACACTCCTCATAAGATATTATAAGATGATTTTACCATTATAGTCACACTGGCATTTTTGGTTTTAGGGAATGACTTGATCTAGCTGGTGGCAAGGTAATAATGTATGTGAAGGAAACTTCATTGGTTTTATGAATATTAAATCGAATGAAATGGGGTCTACAATAAGAAATCATGTTGTTCTTATTAACTAACTATCTGGATTCATTATTGGCCACATTAACCTTGTTTAATTTTCTATGGAATCATATATGCATGAAACGAATCACTATGAATGATTAGGTAATAATCATAACGGTAGGTATATTCGATAACCAATGTGTAACTGATGTGGAAAAAACACCTAGGAAAATTATTCAAAGGGATAGAAAGATGTTAGAGATGTGATATTGAAGGTCAAAACACAATAAAAATCCATGTTAAAAGGAATAGATCAATTGACTCTTTAAAGGGAAATATGTTCATTCTGAGTTATCAATTTTATGTTTTAAATGTCGAGAGTGTGAAAATTATTAAAATATATTTACAATGAAGAATATTTGGGAATGGGATCTGCAAGACCAAAAAAATATGTTTATAAATACCTAATTCAATTCCAATTGAAGATTAGAATACATGAAATGACATATGAAAGGTATAAAACATTTCTTGTCTCATTTTTTGAAATTAGTGAATCCTATGATAAGAATCCTGATTTGGTTTTTTGGAAAGAATTATTATAGATTTTTTTTTGAAAAACAAGGTTAAGGGATGATGAAGAATGTTTTATGATTAATATATCTTCATTTTATCAATTCTAGAGTTATGTTAGATCTAAGGGAGATGAAATTATTAAAAGTTATAATTATATTTTGTGATGGGATTAATTTGAATGGCATTTCACTATTACATGTAACCCTGATGTATGTTAGGTGAAAATACTATTTGAGGAAGAATTAGCTTTTATTTTTTGGATTTAATTATAAAGAATATTTAGTGCCAATATTATCTTTTATTTTGAGGTAATTATGTTTTGTTACACTTTTATATGAAAAATTAATGGCATGAGATAAACATGATGATAAATTATGTTATAGTTATTTTTTAATATTTCAACTCATTTTTGGGAATGTTTTAAGAATTATATATTTTTAAAAATGTACAACCTACATAATGGGTGAAAAACTTTCGTGTCGGACAAGACCGTGGGAATCGAACTCAAAACTGTTGTGCGACATGGATATATCACCTACCACTGGCCGACATGAAGTCACAAGTTAGTATAACTTATTTTTTTTAGTTAAATGATTTTATGGATCAATAATTAGTTGATTTTGGGAAATTATGTTTTATCAAAATTATTATCTTGGTATAAGAAAATGATATGGTCATTAAGTGATAAATGTTATTTAGGAAGATTTTAAATATGTTGGAAAACAAATTTTCCTATAGAAAATAAAATACAATGGGATTTAATTTGAGGATTAATGGTTGAATTTTATTTCGGAAGAATCAATGTTTTTATTGTGGACATACTATGATTTGGGTTATTTATCGAAGTGATTATCATATCATGGAGAACAAGGGATTAGGTTATTTACTTTTAAGTATTGGATTTTAAGAGTAGTTGATCATCGTTGGAGATAAATGTTATGATGTATCATGGAAGACAATGTGGTCAAATCCTTATGAATTTTGGGTTTCAATATTAGTTTGGATTCTTTTTATGAATTGTAAATAAAAATTGTTTATTTAATTGTCTTTTTTGAACAATGGGTATTTTTTTGAATATTGGTTATTAAAAGATTTATTCCTTTTTATAAAGGATTATTTGTCTTGAAAGATTATCTTACCTTATACAAATTGTTGTCATTTTTGTTAATGTCTAAAGATAGGGGAAATATATGGTTTATCTTTTTTTGGATTATGTGATTCTCTATAAGTTGATTCTAGTGCCTCATGTGTAACCAAGAGATATTGAATACTCATCATTTGTAGAAAATTAAATTTTTTAGTGGATATTTATTAAAGGATGAAACAGTACTTGAAAAGTAATTATGTTTCATAATTTTCTTAGTCAAGCACATAAATAAATTCCCAAATCTTTGAAAATTTCCTTAAAAAAAATTTCCATTCACATTTCCTACAATAAAATCAAATACTGTTTAAACCATAACATGTTTATGGTTTTTCTGTTGTTAATAATCTTCTTATCATGTTTTCTATCACCCTACATTAGAACTAGATAGTTATTTTCTCTTCCATATCTATGTTTTCCTACATCGAATCATAGTTTGTGTTATATCGTGCGACTATTGTACTTTTCTCTCTTTATTTTAAAGTGATTATTTTATTGACTTTTTTCATTGTGGATATTCAATGATGTTTCCTAGCATAATTGTATAATTAAAAGGACACAATTTCAAAATGGTGGGAATTATGTAACATCCCAAGTATTTATATAATAATAAATTTTCATCCCTATTTTTTTTTTAATTTTTAACTTATTTTTTTTAAAGGGGACACTATGTAAGATAGTGTATGCAACACACAACTACATGTTTTTTTAAAACATTACGTTGCACACAAGACTGAGTTATACTGAAAAGTAATACAATAATATTATTATTTGATTAAATAGTAGTCAGAACCTATTAGTTCTATTGGTAGGAATCAATATGATTGAATAATTTAAGAGTTTTTTATTTTTTAAATGTATATACAT